>NBBA01000001.1:0-4984706 GCA_002794785.1 Coniferiporia sulphurascens
ACCAGAAAATACAAGTACAGTAGACCGGCAACTACTTGATTCGGCAATCTCCGAGATAAGATTATCTATTTTTCTTCTCATTTCTTCAGCACACCCTAGCACGAAGCCCGTTCCCTCATATTTCACATATTTCAATGCGAACTGGGGTTCTGGCTGAGCGCTACTAACCTCAGAACACCTGATGTCACCCTCAGTTCTAATAAACAGTCTATGCACCTTATCTTCCTCTCTTCATCTGCGGCGAGAGTACACCGGACCACCTCTGAGCACTTTCTTTCACGGACAGATGCCCGTCTCGTGTCTTAAGAATCACCAATCCGGAGAAGAATTATTTACAGTACAATGCAGCTACAACTTCCTTGGGCTCACTATAGTAAGAGCGCGCGGGAAATATGCACAGTAAGTCCGCAGCCATCACTCACGGCGGGTACATGCACCCGTGTATTTACTCACACGGCCTACTGCGAGAAACCTTGCAGGCTTGGACCTCCATTTGCTCGCTTCGTTTATTCTTCTCTTCTTTCCCGATATGATTGGTGTCAAGTCGATGACGTGAGCGCTGCGGGCCTGTAAGAGCGAAGGTATAGACCCGCACCACATCGCGCATACCTTCACTCTCAGAAGCGCCGATGCATAAGAGAATACAATGCTGCTATTATCACGTAAATAGCTACTGGTTCAACTAATACGTACGATATGACCTACGCCACGCACGCGGTGCACTAAGCCACAAGGAGGCTAGTACTGAGGGGCACGACCAAAGGCCGACATGGAATCTACACGAACTGTATGTTGCTAATACTGACTATGAACCCTGTAGCTCGTGCCTCCATTGACTCCCTTTTCCGCGGCCTCATTTAGATGGACCAGTAGCCGTCATCCTATTATGCATGGAAAGGTGACAGATGATAAGATCACTTGCACGATATTGAACGCAGCATTAGGGGACTCGTCCTGATCCACCCAGAAGAATGAAATGTGCGATACGCCGCAAATCATCACGCTGAAGAACACGATTAAATCAGCCAAAACAGAACAAAATAAAATAAATTACGTAACAAAATAAAGGATTTGATCTTGGACGAGCACTATAACAAAGCTGGCACCATCGAACCCAGCCGACTCCCGCCAGAAATTGGCTGCTTTGGAGAGAGCTAAGACGGCCAAGGTAATTTCAAATACGAGTGGGGCTGTCCTGGAATGATGTGAGTACGAAATCATTTCGTGGCTTTCTGTACGAACCAATAAAGAGTATCAAGTAAAGGCGGAACACCATTTACATTACCACAGAACGTAAATCCTTCTGCGCCTCCAATGGATACTAGTACGCCGCTAGTGAGATCTTTAGTAGCTATCGGGTAGAAACGTCGCATACCTTTCTCCACTATAACGGCTTTAATGAGTATTCCTAGCATGAAGACGGACTCCACAGAAAACAAAGCTTTGAGGCACACAGCCAACATCTTCGCTTCAGAAATCTTTTATGTGACCAGGATATTTCCACAACGAAGTTGAGGGGGGGACACATACCGTCATGCCACAACGCAAGGGCTCTCATCAAGAGAATATCTGAAATAATCACAGCGGTGAATACGCGAGAGAAACCAGCGAAACATTCATACAGTCTATTAGAATAATATTCATCCAATCTGAATTCAGGATAGTCAACTTTCCCTCATTAAGAGTAAAAGAGCTGGGTACTCACCTCCTACATTCTATCCCCAAACAGAAGCGTTGCCTGCAACTCCGTCAGTTGAGCCAGACCGCAACAGAAAGTTGGTCACCTTACACCTAGAATATTGCAGAGAACTCAAGACAGCGGTTCAAAATCAATCATATGGTGCGCTTACAAATCCGAATTTGTGTGGTAGGAAGCGGCTGGTAATGTAACAATAATTATAATCGATATGTAACTGTTCTGGCAAAGCAGACTCACCCGTTATATTCGCAGATGCAGCGAAAATTCCAACGTATCGATTCTTTAAAAGAACGGGATGCGTTCAGCGGGCCGATTGCGACCAGGTGCGTGTATTTGCTTACGAAGTTACGAGAAAGTAGATTATGCTGGCAGTCTTGCAGGGCGAACTCTATCACCGTTTTTAATACTAAGTCAATGGCTGAACTTGATCGTTATGAAATACTTACCCAAAAGTATTTGATCTAAGTCATGAAAAAGTATGTTGATGGAGAAGCAAGTGGATATCAGAAACGTACGTGCCTCTTTGTCAAGAGTAGTGACTGAGGGAAACAGTCAGCTAAGCTTCCAGCGACTTCGTTTTGAGGCTCAAATAGTATCATAACAGATAACGGTAGCAATTGCGACGTAAACATAGGTAATTTCCACAGCGTCGGAGAGCATAGGCAGAACCTCACTTGACCGGTTTGACAGCATTATCAAATAGCTTTGTAGCTGAGGTGCACGTGATGCACAGGAGATGTGTGGCTAAGTCGGGGCGGATGCTGCCAGTGACAGTTTCTCTGGTAAGGGCTCCGCGCCAAGGCCAACCTTATCATACGGAGGGATGCGTGGGACCGAAAATGATCTCTTCTTTCGCACTCCTGTAACAAATTCATAATTGAGTTTGATTTGAGGACTGTGATTAGGTATAGTAGGTAGGTGCTCACAAGAGTTTGTGTGTATAGAAAGCACTGATGGCGGGACCCACCCCAGTAAAGTAACATTATCTTAAAGTGTCGTGGCTGTCCCTGAGTCGTCGTTAACCAGGTTCTTGTAGACGTTCTAGGTGTTCTGAAGGGATGCGAGAGTATTACGAAATTCCGCGCTTCCTCGAGAAATCTGGCATGGATCTAGGTGATTTGCAATCACGGGAGTTGAGGGTTAAAATTTGTTGAATGACCGCAGTCACGACGAGAGTACTACTAGCTCGATGTCACTGGGACGAGCTACCAATGGTCTGTACGATTCTTGTTGTCAGTGACGACAATTATTACGATGAGAGCGATGGTGGTAGCGGCGAAGCACCGAGCGTCTGGGGCAGTGTGGTGAAAAGGCAGTGGATGTAAAGTTCAGTAAGGTTAACCGCGAGACTGATTCGAGAAGTGAGGTGAGCTGAGTTTCCTTCCGGTTCCTGCGAGCTACTTAGTGATGCTTATTGATTCATATTGGGGTAGAGAATGACACGGCGTGTAGGGAATGGATGGTCACCCGTTCAATGAGGTTTCGCATGCACATCGACCCCAGCACAGAAGCGACGTGTTGCTACGCCTCAAGCTCTCTGCGTGGGCGACTCGCTTGAAAATTTCATTTCTTTAGATTTCTGACCTATTCATCTCTTCATTTTCGATAGATGGTTGAGGTCGACGATGCGTTCGCCACGGAGAACGGCGGTGCCAGAGCCGGTCGCTTTTGTGTTACGTCGAGAGTCAAATTTCAAGCAGCATCGTGGGTAACTGGCTTACTGACGTAATCACAGTGTGATGATGCCGAATTGAAGACCAGGATGCCGAGAGATGCCGCAAGGAGTCAACCCCTCCCCCCCCGGCACTTTTGGCCTTCCTACTGTCCTCCCTCTTTTAGGTCTTCATACTTCTCAGGCAATCTCCTACGGGTCCCTCCATGTTACTAGACTCAGCTTGTGAGATATGTGCAGTTCCCATTTGCCTTTCATAAACGGAGTTTGTACCCCTGAGTCTTCGTCTAGCACATATCAGAATTGTAGAATGCTAGGATATATACATATCATCTTGCCATACAGTGTGTACGCCCAGAAAATCCACAAAGCTGGAACTAGGTAAGGCGCGACGCTCAAAAGCATTAGTATACAAGAGAGCTTTTACCACATAAATTAAGCTCATAATCCACTAGTTCAACTAGTATGTACATTCGATTCTGATCCACGCACAAATACATTTTTCCACAAGAAAGCTAGCACCAGGAAAACACGACTAGAATCCTACACCGAAATCTACACAAATCGCATGTCACTTATTCTCCGAGTCCGAGCTCTGTAGCTCGTGCCTCCATTGACACTTCTTTCGGAAGCCTCATTCAGGTGGATCAACAGCCGGCATCCTACTATGCATGGAAAGGTAGCGGACGCTAAAATGATCTGCAGGGTATTAAACGCTACGTTGACGGATTCCCCATAGTCCACCCAGTAAAACGTGATATGCGCTACGCTGCAGATCATTACTCTGGAATACACGATTAAATCGGAAAAACCGGGTGAGAAGAGAAATAAGTACGCGACAAAATAGAGGGCTTGATCTTGTATAAGCACTCTCACGAGGCTGACGCCATTAAACCCAGCCGACTCCCGCCAGAAACTAGCAGCTTTGTAGAGAGCAAGAATCATCAAGATAAGCTCGAATACGAGTGGGGTTGTCCTGGAATGACGTGAGTATGAAGTCCCTCTGTGGCTATTTGCACAGACCAATATAGAATCTCAAAAAAAGGAGGAGTGCTGGTAGTAAGACAGAACACAAAGCCTTCTGCACCTCCTGAGTATACTAGTCCACCACCGGTAAGCATTTTAGCCAAAATTATGGGAATGCGTCACGTACAATGTTGTAGTAAAATGAATTTAATCAGTATTCCTAGCATAAAGGCAGATTCTGCGGCAATAAAAACTTTGAGGGACACAGCCAATTTCTTTGCTATCGAAACTCTAGGTATGGCTAGGGAGTTTCATTAGGAAATTTAAGCGAAGCAACGTACCATCGTGCCATAATGCAAGCACTCTCATCAAGAGAATATCTACAGTGATCGCAGCTGTGAGTGAATGGGAAAAGCAGGAGAGAAACTCTATACAATCTATTAGAACAATAGTCATCCAGTCTGAGTTCAAGATAACCATCAACTTTATTCTCATTAAGGACAACAGAAATAGGTGCTCACCTCCAGTATCCACCCCCCAAACGGAAAAGTTGCCTGTTATTCCGTCAGTCTATGACTGAGGCGAAAACTGACCACCTTACATCTGGAATGTCGCAGAGCCCTCAAGACAGTTGTACGAGATCAATACCATGACGCACTTACAGCTGAGGATTTGTGTGGTACAAAGTGACTTGTTTGTAAATCTCATCACAATCGATATATATGCCTATTTAGCGAACTAGGCTTACCCGTTATTTTCGCAAATGTAGCCAAAATTCCTATGTATCTATTCTAGAACAGGGTATGCGTTAAGCCAACCATTTGTGATTTACGGTATATTTTTCGATTAGTAAGAGGGAGAAGTGTGCCGTCCGCTCACGAGAAAGTAGACTATGCTGGCAGTCTTACGGGGCGAGCTCTTTGCAACAGTTTATCACGTCAGGTTTTCTGACTGGTCTGGGCATTGATGGAAAAATCACCCAAAAGTATTTGACCTAAGCCATGGAAGAATAACTGATTAGTGAAGAAGCAGGCGAGCAAAAGACTTATGCGTACTACCTCTTTGTCAAGGTTAGTGACTTAAGGAAACAGTTAGGGGAGCTTCCACCGATCTAATTTTTAAAGACTCGACTGGTATCGTAACAAAGAATGGTGGCGATTGCAATAGCCACATAGAGATCTTCCACATCGACGGAGAGAATGAGCTGGACATCTGCAGGATCGATGGGCTCTACACTTGACCGGTCCGATAGCATTGTGGATGACGTTGCAGCCGAAATGGACGCGATGTACAAAAGATGAAAACAGCAGGCTGAGGCGGAGATCGACAGTCTTTTCGAGAGAGACTCTCGTCGGGGTCGTCCTTATAAAGATGGATATATTAGTTCAGAAATTCACTTATTTCGTCCAATAATTAAACGCCCTGTATCGATGATCTGGCTTCGGGACTATGATCTCGAGTAAATAGAAGCCGCCAAGATGATACTCTGATGGCCTAGTTACATGCGACCTTAGGATGAAAGACGTGGCTTTTTTACAACCATGTATTGATGTAGTAGTCAGATACTGCCCCAGATTCAAAGTACTAGTTGTCAAGCATACAAATCAATTAGAGAAAGATGCTCGGATCTTGCGCATTTGCATCAGTTTTGTGAAACATGTATGGAGGTGCTTTGTTTGTTCCCAAGTTGTCACCGAGTAAATTCTGTAGGTGTTTCAGATGCTGAAAAAGTGCGAGAAAATCATACAGTTTCGTCCTTCTCTAAAGAATTTAATGCAGCAATAGATGTTATGCAACTTTATAACTTTAAGTATTCCGACAAGCCCTGGACGACTAATGCCTCCAACATCTTGACCATTGCCAGGACGAGTTATCGGTAGCTTGCAGGCTGTCTATTTTTGACAGCAACCACAACAATAAACATGATAAAGATGGTGGGAATGATCTCGGGCTTGGAAACAGTGAAGAAGAAGAACTCAATAACAAGAGGAAAAACTGATGTGGGACCAAAACGCCGATAGATAGGATAAGCTATGTAGTAGCCTCTTGTGTTTGAGCAGCCCTATGTGTACAATCATCTGTTTCTTCGCCTGTGTTATATCAATTGTTTTCCGGCCCTGTGCATCATCACTCATATCCGAGCTCCGAGCGAGCGCGATCTAGCGAATATCATAAGTATAATAGCAAACCCTATCTGAGCGTCCTATTGTGGTATCTCAGTCTGACTTTCCCGGATACATAATCATTGGGAATACTGCCAGGCCTGGAAGCATGGACAAAGGCGTGCCCCATCACATCAGAAGCTTGCGCGCCTAACCGATCGCAGATTTTCGCCAACTGCGCCCAGGCATGCGGGCGTTCACTGTGATAGAAGATGGATGGATGATGCCCGGTGCAATGCAACTAGCAGATGTAAGACTTGATGATGCGTGCTGCGAGACTGAATTAGGGAACAGGGAGGGAGATCTGGGGTTTCTGAGAGGCGTGTATTGAAGTTTATACTACAGACCAGAGTGGCGCCTCGCAAACACATCATGGCGGGACGCGGCATTCAAAACGGTCACCCACTTGATGGAATCCCGTGTACATGCTGATGCCGACGAACTCACTGCATCCTGCTGACAGTTTCCATCCCTTCACCTTGATAAACCATTAAGACTGAGGCTGCATTTTCGGCGGGAGGCGGAAACCTCGGGGAGGACGCAGAGGGCGCCCGTCGAGAACGGCCGCTGCGGCGGACTGATGTCGTGTAAGAAGCGAGAGCTACCGGTTCCCACGCTCAAAAGCGGGTCTAAACAATAGAAGCTTCATCCGCAATCGTCAGGAAAATATCGTAAATAAGGACCGTGAGGCTTGCGACTGCATCCAGAGCATCGAGATCGACTTGTCAGGTCCTGTGTTCCTACTCGGGTGCACTTGCAACGTACACCTAAGGTATCTAACGGCGAGAAAGTTGGCTACATCCGTAGCCAGTGACTCGCTAGTCCTAGACATTGAGTGTAAGGGGGGTACTGCCTGAGAGTGCGCACAATCAGCCCCCGGTGATATCTTAAGGTCCTCCGAAGCGCTTTACGATTGCCATAACGGTAAACGAACAAAGTGATCTAGAGCCGCGCTAATCGCAAGAGAGTGCATCAAGATACACAAGAAAAGAACGTCAGTGAGATCACTAGCAGTTTGACATGAAAACGAGAGAGCCCACATGGGACACCAGTGATCAAAAGGCTCGGTCAGGTAATAATGAGCGTAAGGGGACATTGAGGTAAAGGTATCAGGTCAATGGAGTGATTATTGCGACTTACCTCTTTCCTTGTCTTTCATGATTTCAAACCGTCAAGAAACGAACAAGGCTCGCTTAGCGTTGCACCGAGCCTCGCTGAAATGCAAAAGCCATCCTGAATGTATATTGCAATGATTGCATAACCCCGAACGGGCGCTCCGTAAGAGTAATCTCCAAGTAAACTAGACTTCTTCAGATGCTGATGACCTCATCAAAACGTTTCCCGGGGATATTCTAGGTGGTCCGAGAAGCAGGGGCTTTCCCAGCAAAATTGTTTGTGAGACTTGAGGCGCCACGCTCACCGATCTCTCGCGATTTATGCACTGGCAGAGATCCGGGACGTTGTCTGTACGATCCCGGAAAGGGAAGAGCATTAGCTGTGTGGGACCGGTGAAGGCACCCGCCATTACCTGGAATGCTGCGCTATGTACGACAAGACGAGATTAATATTATTCATTCTTACCTTTACTTTCGTCGCGACATTTGGCACGATTCTCCCGTTTATAGGAAGGCTCGTGACAATAGAAGATGGTGAGCTCCCTCGACGTCCTGGAAAATTCTTCGGTGACCAAGGAACTGTCTTTCCAATAGCCATTTTCTTCAGTCCAATACCCGGTAATGAGCTTTTCATTTGTGTCCCAACCAAAGTTCCCGGATTCTTCCGCATTCTCTGGGTGCCGCTTTTCGTACATAGCTACTTCCATGAGAATAGTATATTGACAAGGACGGACTCGGAAGATCGAGTCCTCATAGCTAGCCGTAAGTACCAATTCCCGACACTGCCTTCGCCCGATCCAACTGAGTCACTGATCGTCCTTCTTTCCCTTGACGCATCTTGTCATAGTTATATAAGTGCAGTGTCTTCCGATAAAAGCTGTTCTGCGATCTGAAACGTCATAAATCTGCAGTTACTACACTTGCACCCGCGCGTTCTTGTAACGTATAGCTGGGCCGCATAATTATCGCGTAAAATTGATTTGAGAGGCGATGGCGTCCTATTTCCGTAGATTCTAGACCGTGGAATTTGCTGTATTACAAGCAGGCAGCTCAGCACGTGCTACTAGTGGTCGTATTGCAAGGCTTCTGCGCGCTGATCGGCAACGATTGCCCAAACCTAGGCGATGAGAAAGAGTTCGAGACCGGATTATGGGTGACGCAATCTGCAAGAGCCTAGCGTAGACCGGTGAACAGAAATCAATGTCAAGGGGTGAGTAACTGCATGCCAAAGACAGAGGGGAACAGATTTATCGTTACCATTCGGCAAAAAAAAGTCTGTGATGACTCATGCAGTAATCCTGTGACATGAACGCTTGCGTCACATAACGCCTTCCGCCGACAAGGCATACCGGGCACCGGCGAGTGCGACCGTCGGCGACTCTTCCATCGACCACGGGGAGCAACACAACGAAAGACCTCTTTATTTGCATCGTCGGCTTCAGCAGGCTCACATACTTGCAACGGTGATGAAGCGTGGAATGCAAAGCGAGTCTACAGTCTTTCGTACGAAATACCAGATGAGCTGACTAAATACGTTGTACAGCTGAGAACCCCGGACCTTCAAAACGTCGGCGGGAGGATAACGGGGACGAGTACATCGGTGTTGACGACATTAATGATGATGCACCCTCACCTGTTGAGACATCGCTTGTCCCGAAAGGTGCTACTATCAACTTTAGCGCATTGACACGCAAACTGGCGGAGGAGCGGCGTGCGGCCGAGGATGAGCAGGATGCTGTGGCGGGTGCGACTGGTATAAATTCGTTTTCGGCACATCGACGAGCACATAACAAGCTGGTTTCGCACATCTTCATGGATCAGGACTTTTCATGGTTGCATCTGAAACCGGACCACGCTTCGCGACCACTATGGATCAGTCCAGAGGACGGGCACATCATCTTGGAAGGATTTTCGCCCATAGCAGAGCAGGCGCAGGACTTTCTGGTGGCAATAAGCGAACCTGTCAGCAGGTGCGCATCACCCTTTATTGTAGAGTATTGTGCTAGAACGAGGACACGAATAGACCCGCCTTTATTCACGAATACAAGCTCACTGCGTACTCGCTGTACGCTGCCGTGTCTGTTGGTCTGCAAACGGAAGATATCATTGAGGTATGTTTGGCAGGCATGGTTCATGCTGACGACGCTCATTTTGGTGTCGAAGGTCCTCAACCGCCTGTCGAAAGTATGCCCTCTTTTGCTATCACTCTGATCGTATGTTGACAGACCAAAGGTGCCTGTTCCTGATACTATCGTGGGTTTCATCCGTGACCGTACGATGTCATACGGCAAGGTCAAGCTCGTCCTCAAACATAACAAGTACTTCATCGAGTCAAGTCACCCAGATACGCTGCAGTTTTTGCTGAAGGATAGCGTTATTCGTGAAGCGCGCGTTATCCCCCAACAGCAACAACAGCCCAGCGATGTGGTCACTGCTGCGTTGACGATGTCTAAAGCGCCAACTAGGGCGGGCCTCGTTATTCCTGGCACCAAGGAGGCGGGCGCAGGCGGACAGACGCCTGGTCCTCCGGGCGCGAAAAAGCAGACCGACGCTGACTTGTTTACTAGTGTCGTCGGGGTAGACAACGACGAGATTGACGAAGACGATGATAACGTCCATGCATTTGAGATAAACGATTCAAAGATTGATGTTCGTATTCAGGTTCTTGGACGTATCCATACTAACAAAGCTACCACAGGAAGTAAAAAAGCGCTGTAACGAGCTCGAATACCCCATGCTTGAGGAGTACGATTTTCGTAACGATACCATCAATGCGAACTTGGACATCGATCTAAAACCGTCAACTGTTATTCGACCCTATCAGGAGACGAGTTTGAGTAAAATGTTTGGGAATGGGTGCGTCCTCTCATGGTCAATTGTTGCAGCTCCACTTACTCCCCATTAGTCGTGCTCGCTCTGGTATTATTGTATTACCATGCGGTGCAGGGAAGACGCTCGTGGGTATCACGGCTGCGTGTACGATCAAAAAGTCGTGTCTTGTACTTGCGACCTCATCGTGAGTGGATGATTAAACAAAATGTTTTTCTCTCTAATATGTTTTTAGGGTGTCTGTCATGCAGTGGAAACAACAATTTATGCAGTGGTCGAACATCACCGAAAAACAAATTGCAGTCTTTACCGCCGACCAAAAAGAGAAGGTACGCAAAACGGCCCACAATGCATATCTTCTTCCTAAGCTTGCATATAGTTTGCTGGCGATAGTGGTATTGTTGTATCGACATACTCCATGGTTGCGAACACGCATAATCGGTCACACGAGTCCAAGAAGATGATGGAATTCTTGCAAGGCCGAGAATGGGGTTTCATCCTGCTTGATGAGGTACACGTCGTCCCTGCAGCAATGTTCCGACGCGTCGTGACGACTATCAAAGCTCACTCGAAACTTGGACTCACTGCGACACTCGTGCGTGAAGATGACAAGATCACCGATCTCAACTACATGATTGGTCCGAAGTTGTACGAGGCGAACTGGATGGACCTCGCCGCAAAAGGCCATATCGCGAACGTGCAATGCGCAGAAGTATGGTGTCCTATGACACCAGAATTCTACCGCGAGTATCTCCGGGAGCAGTCACGCAAGCGCATGCTATTGTACTGCATGAATCCGAATAAGATCCAAGCGTGTCAGTTCCTCATCAAGTACCACGAAGATAGGGGAGACAAGATCATTGTGTTCTCAGATAACGTGTACGCGCTGGAGGTAAGGAATAGTGACTCCGCTGTTATACTATATTTTGACCGGTTTGCAGCACTACGCACGAAAGCTGGGGAAGCTCTACATTCACGGCGGCACGTCCCAAGTCGAGCGTATGCGCGTGCTCCAACACTTTCAGCATCACCCAAAGGTCAACACGATTTTCCTGTCGAAAGTCGGCGACACATCGATCGATCTGCCAGAAGCGACGTGTCTCATCCAGATCTCTTCACACTTCGGCTCGCGGCGGCAAGAAGCCCAGAGATTGGGACGTATCCTGCGTGCAAAGCGGCGAAATGACGAGGGATTCAACGCGTTCTTCTACTCGCTCGTATCAAAGGACACACAGGAGATGTTCTACAGTACGAAACGACAGCAATTCCTGATCGACCAGGGGTACGCATTCAAGGTGATCACGCACCTCGACGGATTGCAGACCCTGCCAGACCTCGCGTACCGCACACGTGACGAGCAGATCGAGCTCATCTCGTCCGTGCTACTCGCAAACGAAAGTGACGCGGATCTAGGGAACGACGTACGCGGGGACGATGATGATCTGCCGGGGACAGTCACTACGAAGCACTTTGGGGGTCCGGGCCAGCGCGGAGGTGTGCCTGCGGCGAAACGGACGACAGGCAGCCTCGGCGCGCTGAGCGGTGGGGCGCACATGAGCTATGTCGAGCAGAACAAGTCAGCGAACAAGAAGCTCGCGAAGGAATCTGCGAGTTCTTCCCTGCGTCATAAGCTGTTCGCAAAGCGCGACAAGCAAATGGCCCAGGCGCGGAAGGATGCGCGGAAGGAGACTGCGGCGAGATGATTTTGTTTTCGGACAATTCCGTATCTGACTTCCATGTATTTTTGTGCTGTACGCTATGTTCGGTGTAATTAGAAACTATTGTATAAATGCAGCTAATAAATACAAAGTGTTTGAGACCAAGGTGTCCATGTAAACAAGCCGTTTTCACGAAGTACTTTACGCCGTGGCGCGCAAAAGACCGAATACTGTCATCCACCATCCGCGATACAGTGCGCTCAGACCCTCTTCGGCGAAAACTTCGCGAATGCAGGGCACCAAGCCTGCATATGGCTCGTGACGGAGCCTGCCAGGATGTGTGAGGAAAAAAGTCCAGATACAAGTAAAGAGAAAAATGCGCACCTGAAAGACCGGGGGAGGGATCCGGTCGGGTCCGTCGACTTCGCCGAGGGCTGTACCGACGCGGCGACCTGCGCTTCGAGCAACGCCGGCTCGGTCCTGGTCTCGGCCTCCTCGATGTTATCTTGGAAAGGCACAGCAGCAACGTCTTTGCCCATGTCATCAGCGGCAATCGCGACGTCCGGGACCTTAGCCACGTCAACTGACTCGCCCTCAACCGCCACCTCGCCAATCCATGAAGACTCCTGTGCAGGGTATACAACACACAACCGCGCAGCTGCAATCTCAAGCGGCGCAATCAGCAAGGTGCTGAACATCTGAAGCGAAATCATAAGCGAGATGTGGAACGCGATCTCCTGCGGGGACGAATTATTGTCCTGTGGATCACCAGTGATGAGCTTCACAAGCGTGCGCTCGACAAGTGCGACGTAGAGAGCGCGTAAGAGGTGGGCGAGGAGTGCACCGCGCAGCTGTGGGGTGGCGAGCATGGCCCAGGGGCGCGCGCGTTCAGCAGGGGTGAAGAGTGCACGGAGGGCACGCAGGGGATGGGAGCGAAAGGGCAGCGCGTGTCGCGTCGTTATCGCGCTATTAACGCAAGTTGTTTAGCAATACGATCAGTGCGTAGATATAGAGGTACATAAAACAAAGTACCGGTTCACGAAGACCAGGAGTATGAATTCGTGGGGCAGGAGGACGAGCACGGTTAGTGTTTCCTCATGTCCGGGGAAGCGGAGGCCCTTGGGGAGGATGGCAACGATCCAGCTAACCCAGAGCCAGGCCCTGGAGCAGGGGACGAAGGGGACGACTGCGCAGAGAATTGTCGTGAAGAAGAAGACAATGAGGTTTGGCACGATTCCTTTGAAGAGGCCCATTTTTCCCTGAGGAGATGGCAGCATCAGCTTACAGTACCTGAGGCACAAGGCCTCCGATCCTCTCGCCATAAAGAAAAATGATCTTAAATAGAGCGGAAAAGCCCTTCGAGGACTACAATCCCAGAAATAAGCGCACTCACCTCGATAGCCAGCGTTCTCTTCAGCATGTGCGGATAGTTCCTAACCTCCTCGATCTCCTCATCTACAGTCTACAGGACCTCATCCGCATTCTCAGCATTAGATATACCGCGACGAGGAGCATAATTGACACGAAAACGGACGAGCGCGCCGAAGACTGGGGCGGCGAAGAGGACATTCGAAAGCTCTAAGCCGAGGATGGCGGCTGGGATAACATTCCAGAAACAGTAGACAACGACGACGGCAAGAATCGTGCCCGCGTCGCCCAGTTTTGTACGGATACTCATCGACGGGAACTTAGGGATGGTCGTTCGTCCTTGACGACGTGAGCGACGTACTTGTACGAGGGCAAAGGGACCGTTGTCAGGAACGGCGCCGCCCAGCCCGGAGTAATTCAATTCAGGCGCAACTTGTATCGGCGGGCCATTGGCCGCTGGTGATGCTGACCTGAATCAATTTTTGTCAGTTTGAAGATCGCCCGGCTGACGGTGAGTGAGACGAAGACCGAAAAATGATGCGCGGTTACTCGTGCATCCACAAAACTACCACAGAAATGTATTTAAACGGTTTTATGATCGTGAGCACTATCACGTTCGAAAACTTACAGAACTTGATACACAGTATCCTCAGTCCGAGACTACGTCGCGATTCGTGATTATCACAAGTATTTTCGAAGTGTCATTTATCGCACACTACTCCCTGGCGCATCTCCCTGACGATTATCAAGTCTGACCCTTGGACTCATTCTCGGGCTCATGGGTAGCGGGATGGTGCAGCTTAATCGGCACACGACCGTTCTCCTCAACGTTCTCCACGAAGTGCACGATGCGGCGAGGGTCCGTGTCCGCATCGGTGTCCACATCTTTGCCAGTCCCAGCACCATCGTCCCCCGCGGCAAACGCGGCGTCAGCCTCAATCCTATAGTCAAGATGATCAGGAAGTTGTAGGTGATGATGGACCAAGTGAGGCGCCTACGCACCGGGCCTCAAACGTGGCAACGCGTCGCATCTGCGCCGGGGCAGCACGTACGCGGAATTTCATCGACCGGGTGACCGTCCACGTTCCGCGCACCGTACCCGTTTCTATTCCGGTCTACAGTAGAAGGCGTCAATACTCAGCTCACAGTAACCACAAGGAAAACTAGCTCACCTCACTTCCAGAATCAATCTCGCAGCGCACATCATCAAACTTTACATCCGCCGCCTGCATCGCGCCCCGAGCCGCGCGCACATCCTCTCTCACCTTCTCGCGGTCTACATCCACCGCATGCATGCGTGCAGCTGGTGCAAATGCATTATCGAATGCGCGTGTGAAGGCTGAATCGCCGTCCGACGCCGGCGCAGTGTAGAGCGCGGTGAGACGTGCCCTGGTCCACGTTCCAAGGTCCGGAGACATTCTAAATACTTTCTTTAAGACGTTCAGGTTGGGCGACTAGGGTGTGTAATGAGAGACTCTAAGAGAAAGCTTGCTACTGAACTCATTATATCCAGTGGATTGCGTTCGTTCGGAGTCCGGACACAAAGAATGACGCGCGGGGCCGGCTATAGCCGGCGACTGCTCAGACGATACCGATATTCCGGCTTGAGTCTTGACGCACGGCGCATCATCCAGTGTACGTACGTCCTTTAGTTCTTTCGCCACACTAGTACTGCTCTCCAAGTCCAGTGGCTCTCCGCCATCTCCATTTCGTTCGTCGTCGTCGTCGTCGTCGTCGTCGTCGTCGTAAATCGCCGTCGCCAATAAGCAACATGCAGGCTTCTGACAATATGTCCCCAGTGATAATCAGATTGTGGTACTTCTCGTCATGAATACGTTCATCTGACTATTCTTAAAACCCCAACTCCTACAATTGCAAATCATATGGGGTCGCATCAGGTTCTCTGATAAGGCACGGAGTAGAGTTATACTCCCGATTCCCTTCGGAACACCTGGATCATCTACAAGAAGCTACCTGAAGACCACTCAGGTGTAGCCATGGCGCATTGATACACTGTTTCTTTACCGCGGCGGGTCTCCATCAGTGTTTGTTGTACACGCTAATTTGCGTGAGCTTACAACTTGATGTAGGTCCGGAAGGGTGAAGTCTTTTCAATCTCAGATTCCCCCATTTAAGATCGACTTTGCCAAAGCAAACACTGTCAGTATCCGCCTGGATTTACCCGCGTATATGTTTACATTGCGCACATTTCGACTGGAAGGTCACCCACAATGCTATTGAACCGCTCAAGTGTAGATCCTATTGATTCTGCAGAGGTCCAGTTCTTTCTCTCCACCTCCACGGAAAGTCTCTATGCATTTGTCGCAATCGCTACCATTCTTTGTTACGATACCAGTTGAGTCCTTAAAACATAAACCTCTGGAAGTTCGTCTAAGTGCGTCTCTCAGTCACTAACCTTGACAAAGAGGTATGTACATTTCTCTTGCTCGCCCGTTTCTCCATTAATAATATGCTCTTCTATGACTTAGGTCAAATACTTTTGGGTGATTCTTCAGTTAATGCCTGGACCAGTTATTAGCCTAACACAAGTAATTATCACAGAGTTCACCCCGTAAGATTTCCAGCATAGTCTACTTTCTCGTAAGCGAACAGCGCACCCTTCACTAATTGGAAGAAATAAGTCCCGAGCAGCTGACTTAACGCATTCCTTGTTCTAGAATCGGTACATAGGAATTTTCGGTACATTTACGACTACAACGCGTAAGCCTACTTCATTTCATAGGTTTACCTATGTATATCGATTATGATTACAAGTCGGTTTGTATCACACAAATTCTCAACTGTAAGTATGTCGTAGTATTGATCTCGTACAATTTTCTTGAGGACTCTGCAATATTTTAGGTGTAAGGTGATAGGTTTCCGTCGCAATCACCAACTGATAGAATTCCAGGCAAATTTTCCGCTTGGGGAGAGGATATAGGAGGTGAGCACCTATTGTACTCTCGTCTATCTTAATGACAATAAGGTTGATGGTAACCTTAAACCAGACTGGATGCCTATTGTTCTAATAGACTGTGCGGATTATCTCCCTTGCTTTTTTCGTTACTCACCGTCGCGCTTGTTGTAGATATTCTCTTGATGAGGGTCCTTGCTTTATGGCATGACGGTATGTAAATTCACCCGGATTTCGTTATAAAACTCCCCAGCTATATCCAGAGTTTCGATAGCAAAGAAATTGGCTCTGTGCCTCAAAGCTCTGCTTGCCGCAGAGTCAGCCTTCATGCTTGGAATAGTTATTAAAGCCACTATAGTGGGAAATTGTACGTGATTATTCCATCAGTTTCTGCTAAATAGTTTACCGGCGGCGGGGTAGCATTCGTAGGAGGTGCAGAAGGGTTTACGTTCTGTCTTGACAACGGCATTCCTCCTTTATATGAAACTCTATATTGGTTTGTGTACAAAGCCACAGAGAGACTTCGTATTAACGTCATTCCAGGATAATACCCCTCGTATTTGAGCTTATCTTGTTGATTCTTTCCCTCTATAAAGCCGCCAAATTCTGGCAGAATTCGGCTGGGTTCAATGGTGTCAGCCTCGTTAGAGTGCTCATACTAGACCAAGTCCTCTATTTCGTCGCGTAATTATTTCTCCTTTCTCCAGACTTAAACCAATTTAACCGTATATTTCAGCATAATGATCTGCAGCGTGGCACATATCATACTTCAATGGGTGGACATGACTGAGTCCTCCAACGTAGCGTCAAATATCGTGCAGGACTTGTTAACGTCCGTTTCCTTTCCATGCATAGTAGGATGTCGGCTGTTGGTCCACCTGAATGAAGCCGCCGAAAGAGGTGTCAACGGAGGCACAAGCTACAGGGTTCGCAGTCGGAGCGTAAGCGAAATACAATTTGCTTAGATTTTGGTGTAGTAGTCGTGTTTCCTCCGTGCTAGTTTTATTATGTATCAATGCACTGTGTGCGTGGATCAGAATCGTATCGTAGGTACTAAGTGAACTAACAGTTTTATGAGCTTGGTTTATGCGACAAAAGCTGCATTGATTTTCTTACACGCTCACGCTCTTGTGGAGAGTAAGAGGTTCGTACCTTGCGTAATCCTGACTTCGCAGCGGTCCCACTGGGCCCACAGAGTATACATGCAAGCTGCCAGGGTCATTGTGTATATGTATATCAGCGTGATATAATTCTAATATGCGCTAAACACAAGAACTCGGGGTATGGCAACACATGATTAAACTGATAATCCGGACCATACATCCCCTGAAGGATGGAGGAGAAATCTATTAAATAAATATAACGAACAATATAAATATAGTATGTGGTCATATGAACAACCACCTTACTAAGTGAACGATAATGCAATGATAACGCCATACAATATAGGAGCTAGTTAGTTATAGTAGTACTAGCCCACGGAACGTGTATATAAGGGGAGCTGGTCTTGCCCTAGAAATACATCGGTTTACGCTGATAACCCACCTTGCCTGAACTTCACCACTGCACCTCAGCGTCTACCACAATGTGCGTAGATTTTAAGAAAATCCTCTGAGGAAAGACTTGAAACTTGAAGCCCTAAAAGGAGAAGGGGGGTGACTGCATTCCCCGACATCTGCCGAAGGCCTCAGCTCGGCGTCCGTCACACTTTGTTTACGTCAGCGTATGACTTACCCACGATATTGGCAGAAGTTCTTGCAGCCTTGACTTTCGACGTAGTGCACAAATGCGACCATTGGCTCTGGCACCGCCGTCTCCCGCGACGAACGCAGCGTCAGTCTCAACCCTATATAAAAACGAAGAGACAAAAATGGTCTGAAATCTTGAGAAACGAAAATTCCAAGTGAGTCTCACGCACCACGCCTTAAATGTGGCGAAGCGTTGCGTGTGCGCTGGGCCGGCGTGCACGTACCCGTCTCTACTCAAAACTAAAGTACAAGACGTCAATACGTACTCATAATGGCCGCAAAAAGACCCAGTTCCCCTCACTCTCCTAATCAATCTCGCAGCGCACATCATCAAATCTTACATCCGCCGTTCGCATCGCCGTGATTGCAGCACGCACACCTTCTCTTACCTTCTCACGATCGACATCCGCATACGTGCGTGCGGGGGAAACATGGTCGGACACGTGTATAAACCCCGTAACGCCGTTCGACTCGGGCGTGGTGTAAAGCGCGGTAAGGCGTGCCTTGGCCCATGTTTCAAGGTCAGAGGTCATTCTCAATATCTTTTTTAGGACGTAACGTTCAGGTTGAGCGACTAGAATGTGTGGTGAGAGTTTCAAAGAAGGCTTGCTATTAAACTTATGATATATAGTGGGGTTGCGTTCGTTCGGAGTCCGTACTCAAGGAATGACGCGCGGGCCCGGTCATAGTCGGCGATGGGGCTATTTAATAGCCGCAGAGCGGATATACTGTACCTATAGTTTAGCTTGACGCGGATATATGAAAGCGTGAGGACCCATATCACCGCATTGTATGTGCTTCCTTGAGCTACTTTACTACATTCTCTCCCACACCCAGTGTTTTGCCGCCATCACCATCGCCATCATCGCGTTCGTCATCGTGATCGTCGCCACATGCAACGGACCATTACCCAGTGATAGCTAGGCTGTATTACGGCTTGTCCGAGTTGTCTCTAAAGCTGCACTAGTAGCAAGACACACGGAGTCGCTTGCCTCCCGTCAGAGCGCCCAGGACGTCCACGAGAAGCCAGCCAGGAACGATCACGAACGCCAAGGCACCTTGATAATTTGTCTTACTACGAAGCGGTTCTCGCCTCTAATGCATATCATGCGTTTCCAATCGAATGATACAGGCTTTTACAAGGTGTCTCACCCTTGTATAAAAGAAGTAAGGAATTTTTGATTCGTAGGGATTCCTCCATATAAGGCTGACTCTGTCGCTAACCCTTTCCGAAGAAAACTGTTAGTATCCGCCCCAACTTGTCCACACAGTTCCTGTACATCGCGTGCAGCTCGGCTGCAACGTTACCCACGATGCTATCGAATCGGTCAAATGTAGAGCTTATTGATTCCGCAGAGATCCAGCCGTTTCTCTCCATCGAGATAGAAGGCATCTACGTCTACATCGCGATTGCCACCATTCTCTGTTATGATACCAGTTAGGTCCTAAAAATAAAACCGATGGAAGCTTTTCTAATCATTTCGCTCAGTCACTAACCTTGACAAAGAGGTATGTAGAATTCTCTTGCTCGCCTGCTCTTCCTCCAATCATATTTTCTTCGATGACTTAGGTCAAATACTTTTGGGTAACTTTTCAGTTAATTCCCGGACCACTTATAAACCTGACGTAACTAATCATCGCAAAGAGCTCGCCCCGTAGGACTGCCAGCATAGTCTACTTTCTCGTGAGCGGACGGCTCATTTCTTACCAATAGAAAATAAGTCGCAAACGGTCAGCTTAATGCGCCTTGTTCTAGAATCGGTACACAGGAATTTTCGCTGTATTAGCGAACATAATGCGTATGCCTACTTCGCTAGATAGGTTAACAAATACTGATCTTGATGATATTTACAAAACAAGTTAATTTGTATCACACGAATCCAGAACTGTGAGTGCAATACAGAACCATTCTCGAATCACCGTCTTGAGGACTCTGCGATATTCTAGGTGTTAGGAAGCTAGTTCTCAGTTGAAGTTACAGACTGACGGAATTATAGGCAAATTCTCCTTGTGGGGAGCGAGTGCAGGAGGTGAGCACCTGGTCCTGTTATCCTTAACGAGAATAAGGTTGATGGATATCTTTGATTCAGACTGGATGACTATTGTTCTAATAGACTGTATGGATATTCTCCTCTACTTTTCTCGTATATTCACCGTTGGGCTCGTCGCAGATATTCTATTGACGAGAGTCCTTGCATTATGGCATGACGGCATGTTACTCCGCTTAAATTTCGTTATGAAACTCCCCAGCCATAACTAGAGTTTCGATAGCAAAGAAATTGGCTGTGCCCCTGAAAGTCTTGTTCGCCGCGGAGTCTGCCTTCATGCTCGGAATAATGGTTAAATCTACTATACTAGAAAATTGTACGTGACGATTTCCCTCGATTCCAGCTAAATAGCTCACTGGCAACGGACTAGTTTCTGCAGGAGGTGCAGAAGGTTTTGCGTTCTGTTTTGGCACTGGTATTTCCTCCTTATTTGAGACTTTATACTGGTATGTGCACAAAGCCGAGGGAGGACTTCGTACTCACGTCATCTCAGGACGGCTCCACTCGTATTTGAGCTGACCTTGATGATTTTTGCTCTCTATAAAGCCGCCAAATTCTGGCGGGATTCAGCTGGCTTAAACGGTCTCTGCCTTGTTAGAGTGCTCATACAAGATCAAGCCCTCTATTTTGTCACGTAATTATACCCCCTCTCTTTAGGTGTGGCTGATCTAACTTGAAGCCATATTTTCAGAGTAATGATCTGCAGCGTAGCAAATATCACATTTTATTGGGTGGACCTGGATGAATCTATCAACACAGCGTTTAATATCGTGCAGGTCATGTTAGCGTCTGCTGCCCTTCCGTGCACAGTAGGATGTCGGCTATTGGTCCACTTGAATGAAGCTTCCGAAAGGGGTGTCAATGGAGGCACGAGCTACAGGGTTCGCAGTCGTAGTGTAAGCGAAATGCAATTTGCGTAGATTTCGGTGTAGAAAATCAGCAGTGTTTTCCTTGTGTCGGTTTATTTGTGGATTAATGTGTTGTGCATGCGTAGATCAAAATCGTATTGTAGGCACTAGTAGTTTATGAGCTAAATTTATGTGAAAAAAGCTACATCAGGTTCTCTTGTATACCAATGCTTTTGAGAGTGGAGAGTAAAGGTCCGCGCTTTATGTAGTGCTAGTTCTCTGGCCTGACTGGGTGTACACTCACGGACAGAGTCCAGTAAAATGAGGGCAGTGGTAAAATAAATCCCCTGGGAAAGTTAGAGAAATGCGAAGATAAAGGATGAGAAAGATCAAGTCGGTCACTTCCGATCTGGCGTCTTCGGTGAAGACTTCTTGTGGCATCTCCCGACATCTCCGCCAGTTTGCGGACATCGCCATTACACTTAGTGTTAGATTCGCTCCCTGATTAAGGGTTAGGAACAAGTGATAACAGATTCACACAATGATACTAGTTAGTTTAGGGTAGGCTTGGTACCCTTCACTCGCTAGAGTGTTAGAGCTGATGATGGTGGTAAGAGACAAGAGATGAATTAAACTGCTTTTTACCACAATTTTACGTTGGGCTTTTATACCCTACATGTTGTAGTCTATTTACTATGTTCTGGTAGATACTACAACATACTACTCTCGCTTTATAAGTCATAAGAATGTTCCAGTACAATCCTGTACATGCTATTTACTATCTTTAGTTTTCTTATGAGTCAGTTACATATTCCGGTATGTTCTACAGCCTACTGTGCTATCTTTATCTTATGCCAGAACCTTCCCTGAGTTTCCATCGAGTCATACAGTATAATACCTAAGTTAACCATTCTCGGATACTACTATACCTATGATGCTTCTCCTTATTTCCTAATTGGTTCTGCTGTGCAATGCGCTATACTTGGCTCCCATCAATTGCGTCTTCAATTGATTGCCATGCTTCCATTGGCTTTTCTTAGCCAAATGCTTAGATATACTTGTGTGGCTCAGCAATGATGCTGTCCTTCTTAATCTTATCTTGTTGTGGCTTGTTACTTATTATCATAGACTAATCTTGAGTCATTTCCATTATTGCATTGAAAGGGGTTCATTCTGGTGTCCTATCGTCTACTGGCATAAAGAGCTCCTCAGGCCCTATAGAGTTGATATTCGTTATCCTGCTATACCTGGGTGTGATTCTATATGATGGTTCATCATTGAACCATTGTATTATAATTTCCTTATCTATTGGTACTAACTCCTGTCTTTGATTGGGTTCCTTTCGATCTACTGTTGTGTGTCCTTTGGCTATGAAGTTGGCTTTGTATGTGAATAGTTGTTCTCATAATTGTTTATTGATAGTATGAACTATTTGGTGTGCCACTTCTGCATAATCGGTTGATGTAATAACCACCCTTTGATAACATAATTCATTATGTGGCTGATTATAAATCTTGGTTCTTGTGTAAGCACTGATTACATATCTATTCAATTGGTATGAGAACATAGTCGCTCTATGTTCAATTATTACTTCCAGCCTTTCCGCCACTTGTTGTTCCCTTGTAGTATGATCGAATGTAATTTGACAGTTGTCATATCCTGCATTCTGTCCTACTGTTGTGCATGCAATATTAAAAGCTTTCCATGCTACTTGATCTGCATCTTTACAGCGTTGGCACAGGTTCCTTGTATCGATTAAAGTTACAGGTCTTGCCATGTCGATCTTGCTAATCCGTTGATCTGGCGATCACGATTTTCATCAATTTACTAACACTTCTCCGCTTAGCTGATCTCCACAACCAGGCAGTCCGCCAACATGAGCAGCTCCATCAACAACACCAACAGCAACAATGACTCCGAGTACCACCGCCAGCACCAGCATGCTACTTGGAGGCAATACCCCCAACCCCAGCGCCTGTTAAGCTCAATGGTTATGCGGTGATCGACGTTGGGGCTTCCTGATCATCGAGGCTGATGGTTACAACAATGGGGCTTCCTAGATGTCATAGGTCAAATGTGATTGGTGATGGGGCTTCCTGATCGTTGATAGAGTACATGGTGTCTTCTTAGAGGAGTTGGGTTACGACAAAGTGCCAGATGATGAGGTAGAGCGCACAGTGGGCACTGAGGCGCATATAATGGGCTTGTATGAACAAAGAGCACAAGCTTAGCACTTGTGCGATCTATGTTACATGCTTATATGCTACTCTATGTGTTTGCTACTGTGGTGTCTTGTGTAAGGTCATTTACATGGCTATGGAAGGTCATGGAAACCCAAGGAAGGTCTTGGTAATACAAGTAAGGCAATCAGTAAGCAAAGCATGTCATGGTGATGTGATGTGGCATCATCATGGCATCTTATGGTGTGAGGCGAATAAGGATGAGTAATAGAGAGAAATGGGGGAGTTGCGCTGACTGGTGATGATGAAGAGGGAGTGAGTCAGCACAGTAAGGGAAAAGTAAGGAAAAATGTAACAGTGCCTCCCATTTAGGATCGACAAGTCACCGAATTGTCAAAAATTTAAAAAAACAAAGAAGATAAAAGGAAGTGAGTCATGAAGAGACAAAAAAGAAAATCCAGGTGTATCAAGAAGCCGGCCTAGCAGGTCTTTAAGTGTAATGCTAGGTTCATTGCAGGGTTTGTTACCGTGCCCTTTGATATCTAATCCTGGTCCCCCACCATTATTAATGGTATGATGTCAGAAGATGGTGAGGAAGCAGAAAATAAATGCAAAAAGAATCCCTAACCCAGATTGTGAGTCATAGGCACCTATAGCGGCCAAGTAAAGGCCAATAAACAATAAGAAAAAGGCAAGCTGCCAATAAGGACGATAACAAGCAGAGAAATGGGCATTAAAAAAAATATGAAATGCACTGGTGGGTAGTTTAAGGTCATACCCGGGAGTAGTAGTTTAGGGTCGTTGCGGACACATGCTAGTTTTCTGTCATTGCGGACTAGGATCCCCTTAGTTGGAGAGGTTGTCATTGTTGGACCCCATATCAATGTCATTGCGGTTGACTCCCACCAAGATGTCATCCATGTAAGACTAGAGGAGGATGCATGCTCCAAGGTCTGAGATACGTATGGTCTGTCTATTGCCACTTGGTACAGCCAGTGGTGGCGGTACATTTTCATCTGGGGTAGAGGCTGGTGTGAGTGGTGGGGGAGATGCCGACTGTCGTCTGTGTTGGGGGCAGTTGCCAGGTGGGTGGCCAGGTGCAGCCTCGTTGCACCAGGGGCAAATGTACTGGGCACAATACGTGGTAAGGTGCACAGTTGACAGACATGTGGAGCAATGCGAGAGCGAGGATGACAAGGACAATGATTGCGATGGTGGTTCGATCCGAATGGGGTTTGGGTTAGTTTGGGTGGCGGAGTTGCGATGAGTGACCATGGGTGTGGGGGGTGTGGTCGGGACTAGGGGAGGTCGAGGAGCAGGGCAGTAGAGGTGAGCTTGGGGATGGAGAGGAATGAGTACTGTATGAATGTCCTCTTCCTCAAGCGATTCGTAATCCGTGTTGCGAAGGAGATGAAGATTGTCCACAAGATTACCCAAGCAAGACTCAAGCATTTCCATCAGTTCCTGAGTGTGCCATGCCAGGCGCTGCATGTCCTCCAACGTGTGGAGGCATTGGCGCATCCGATTGACCTGGTGTGCTCTCGGGTGTGTGGAGAGGAGACGGTTGACATCTGTGTCCAGGTCTGGGGCCCCCAGGATATGCTGGAGGATGGTCCGGGGGGGTAGCTGTATAGACAGGCGCTGGGGTTGGGGGGTACTGCCTCTGAGTAGCGCACTGGTGTTGGCGGTGTTAAGCCTACTGACTAGGTAAGGCTTAATAAGCGATTGATGAGGATCAACCAAATAAGACGAGGTAGAGATGAGATGACAATTGAGCAAGGGTTTCCCCAAGGACTAGTAGACTGGTGACTGGTGACTTAGTATCCTGCAGAGGAGATAGTGAACAAGTAGGCTCTATTGAACAAAGAGCACAAGCTTAAGGCTTAGTGCTCTGAAAACGAGTTCTTATATACATGAGTAGAAACCTATGGAACATGATGGAACGCTGACTGAGTGAAGACAAAGGTCAGTCAGCATGGAAGGGAATAGAAGCTGGTAGAAGAGTCTGACTGATCGTGAGACTAGGATCAGTCAGCATACAAATAAGATTAGTCAGCGAAGATGACTAATGTTGATAAAGGTGATGAGTAAGGGAAATTTGTAACAGGTGGCGGTACTCGGAGTCATTCTCGTTGCTGTTGGTGTTGGTGATAGAGCTGCTCATGTTGGCGGACAGCCTGGTTGTGAAGATCAGCTAGACGGAGAAGGAGGTCAACTGGCAGTACTCCGAAAGCACGTAGCTCATTGGTGGTCTCTTCGATTTCTATTTCAATGTGGGCTACATGTGTTGCAGCTGGGAAATCTTGTGGGAAGGTGCATTGGAGTTGCGCAAGGATGTCCTGTCGGGTTGGGATGGTAGGGCGAGGTTGGAATTCTTGTCGGTAGATGGCGGGTTGCAGTGTTTGTAGAGGGAGTAGAGGGGAGACCGGGCGGCAGTTGGTGATGGTGGGGAATCTGAGGCAAGAGATGGGGGGTGTAGGATGAGGGTGAGTGACGAGGTTGATAGTGTAGATGAGGATGATGATACCTCCAGGGATGACAATAGCGAGGTACCAGAGGTGATTGTGGTGGGTGATGTGGGCAGTGATCATGTAAAGGGGAGGTGTGCAGGTGAAGGAAAGTTAGGTGATTTTTTTGAGGGTTTTATATGTTTCTAGGATGTTGGAAGTGTGTGATAGGTCTTTTTCTGCTAGCCATTGGTTTTCAGAAGACAGATAGCCAGTCCACTTAACTAGGAAATGCTGTCTGTTTCCGGTGCCCTTGTGTGAGACAATAGCCTCGATTTCATATTCTTGCTGGTCTTCGATCAGGTCAGGTGGGGGTAGACTGAATGGAGGTCCATGTGCCTTGGTCTCCATGTAAGTCAAAAGAAGCAAGGCGTGGAAAACGGGGTGGATATGCCATGCTTCTGGCAATTTGAGGCGGTAATTCAGGGGTGATAGTACCTGAACTATGGGAAATGGTCCCTCCTGTTTATGTGACAATTTGTGGGAGCGGTTGGGAAAATGCAAATTGGTGGCTTCTAACCAAACCTTGTCGCCAAGTTTGAATGGTTTGAAGCCTCATGCTCCGAAACGTGCCATATGGGCGCAGGCTAGATCATGGGCGGCAAGCGCTTCTTTTCTGATTGAGGTAAGAAGGCATAGGTGCTGTGAGAGAGATGGGAGATCAGTATCTTTGATCACTGAGGGGATGGGTATAGGGTTGTACCCAAGCATGATGGTGAACAGTGATGTCTTGGTAACTGAATGGGTCTGGAGGTTGTGTGAGAATTCCAGGTCCATAAGTGAGTCCACCCAGGAGTGAGGTGATGTGCTGCAATAAATGCGCAGATAAGCTTCTACCTCCTGATTGGTGCATTCAGTTTGGCCATCCGTTTGGGGATGATATGCTATTGACAGTTTTGATTTGATCCCAAGCCGAGTGCATAGAGTCTGAAAAACCTGAGATGCAAATTGAGGTCCCCAGTCAGAGATAATGCGTTTGGGGAGTCCAAAGCACCGGTAAACATTGTCATGGTAACATTTTGCTGTTCCGAAGGCATCAATTGTCTTATTGCAGGGAATAAGAATAATTCCCTTAGAGGCGTCATGATCCACTACTACCATTATGGAATCATATCCATTTGATGTGGGTAGGTCGGTGATGAAGTCCATGGAGACCAATTGGAATGGAAGCATGGACGCATCTGTGGGGATGGGAAGAAGGGGCGGCTTGGTCAGGTGCATGTTAATTTTCATCTGTTGACACGTCGCACATCCTTTTACATAGTTTCCCACAAAGACAGTTAAACCAGGCCACCAATAGTGTTGTCATACTAGTTGGGAGGTTTTGAATAACCCCGGGTGGCTGAATGACAGAAGATCATGGAACATCTGCAAGATTTTGCGTTTGATTTTGGCATTGTCTGGTACATGGACATGTTTCTGGTATCGGAGGAGTCCAGAATCGACTGTCCAGTCCTCTAATGAGAAACGAAATGGGGATGGAATCTTCAGGGATCTGGCATCCTGAATGGTTTTGGTGAAGGAATCCTGTTCCTGTGTGTCCTGAATGCAGTTCTGGAGGTCTATATTGATGTTTCCGATAAATAGCGTATCTGGTAACATAATATGTTCTTCTAGTGGTTCTTCACCATGATCAGGGCGTCTAGATAATGCATCAGTGCCAGGGATGGATTTGCCTGGGCAGTGGGTGATTACACAATTGAATTGGGACAGAAAAAGGTTCCATCATGACTGTCTTGGAGTTAAACAGTGTTCTGAACGGAAGTACGAAAGGTTTTTGTGGTCACACCAAATCGTGGTGGTGTGTGGATTGCCAAGTAGGTAGTGCCGCCATGCTTCGAGACCACGTATTATGCCAAGGAGTTCTCTGTCATAAACTTCATAGCACTGTTGGGCAGGTCCGAATGTTTCGGATATGTACCCACATGGCTGAAGGTTGCTGTTGGAATTTGTCTGGTAGAGGACGGCACCTGAAGCAACTTTAGATGCATCTGTTTTGAGGATAAATGTGTTACAATTTTCCTTTACTTTCCCTATTGCGCTGACTCACTTCCTCTTCGTCATCATCAGTCAGCACAACTCCCCCATTTCTTTATCTTACTCATCCCCATTCACCTTGCGCCATAAGATGCCATGATGACGCCTTATTGCACCATCATGACGTGCTTTGCTTACTGATCACCGTACTTGTATTACCAAGGCCTTCCTTGAGTTTCCATGACCTTCCATAGTCTGGTAAACACACCTAACCAAGTCGCTACAGTAGCAAACACATAGAGTAGCATATAAGCATGTAACTTCAGTAGCACAAACCCTAAGCTTGTGCTCTTTGTTCATACAAGCCCATTATCTGCTACCACCAGTCCACTGTGTGCCTCTTGGCCAATAGTCGCTTCGTCATAATCCGACTCGCCATAGAAGCCTACCGCGTCCACATCATCGATCAGGAAGCCCCACCGACGATCCCCCTTTCGACTTACGACATCTAGGAAGCCCCGTCGCCGTACCATCAGTTCCGATGATCAGGAAGCCCCGACATTGATCACCGTGTAACCGTTGAGCTTAACAAAATGGCTTGGTGGGATCAGGCACAAGTAAAGCCAGTTTGTCAAGAAAAAGCATTTTGAGTTTAGAAAATGCTTGGTCACATTTGGGCATCCATTTCCATGGTTTGTTGGTGCAGGTAAGCTCGTTAAGCAGGTACACAATGTCCGAGAAACTGGGGATAAAGTGTCTGTAATAATTACAGAATCCCATAAAGCTTCTGAGTTGTTTAACCATGCATGGGGTGGGCCAATTGGCAATGCCGGCAAGTTTGACAGGATCCATGTGGATGTTATCTGGGGTGATGATTGTTACAATTTTCCTTTACTTCCTCTTCCTGCGCTGACTCACTTCCTCTTCGTCATCATCAGTCAGCGCAATTCCCCCATTCCTCTGTCTTACTCATCCCTTATTCGCCTTGCGCCATAAGACGCCATGATGACGCCTTCTTGCACCATCATGACGTGCTTTGCTTACTGATCACCGTACTTGTATTACCAAGGCACTCCCTTGAGTTCCATGACCCCACGGTCTGGTAAACACACCTAACCAAGTCGCTACAGTAACAAACACATAGAATAGCATATAAGCATGTAACTTCAGTAGCACAAGCCCTAAGCTTGTGCTCTTCGTTCATACAAGCCCATTATCTGCTATCACCAGTTTACTGTGTGCCACTTGACCATCAGTCGCTTCGTCATAACCCGACGCGTTATAGAAGCATACCGAATCCACCTCGCCGATCAGGAAGCCCCGTCGACAATCACCTTCGACTTACGACATCTAGGAAGCCCCGTTGCTGTACCACCAGTATCGCCGATCAGGAAGCCCGACGTCGATCACCGCGTAACCGTTGAGCTTAACAATGATCATTCCCAGAAATTTGACTTGTTGTACACCGAAGAGACATTTCTCTGGTTTGCAGTAGAGGTCGTTGGCGGCACATATGTCCAGAATGTGGCAAGTGCATTGATAAAGTTCTTCCATTGAGTGGGCCGGGATGAGTACATCATCCATGTAAATCATGGTTCCATCTTCAAGAATGACGAAACGGAAGGTATTGTCCATGAAGGCTTGGAAGGTGGCTGGCGAATTACATAAGCCAAAGAACATGACAGTTGGTTCAAATAATCCGCAAGAAGTTTTAAAAGCGGCTTTCCATTGGTCGCCATCCTTTATTTGAATGTTGTTGTAGCCAGAGTGGAGATCAAGTTTCATAAAGTATTTGGCTCCCTTGAGTTTGTCCATGAGATCGCTGATCAGGGGTAACGGGTACGCATTTTTGATGGTTCCCTCATTAAGGGCTCGATAATCTTGGCATCTGTGAAGGCTAGTATCCTTCTTCCTGACAAAGAAGAAAGGAGATGCCATTGGTGATTTGGATGGGCGGATGTAACCTTTGCGCAGATTTTCGTCTAGGAATTTGTCGAGTGCTGCCAGTTCTTTGGGTGCCAGTGGATAGACTTTACAATCACATGGTACGAAATCAGGTTTGAGATTGATGGCGTGGTCATATGGTCTGGAGATTGGGAATTGTTCTGCTGCTTTCTTGCGAAAGATGTCGAGGTACTGGTGGTATTCTGATGGGATCAAGTCCTCCACAGGTTTCATTTCTTTGACCTGTTCCTGGGAGAGCGAGGTAGCAGTGGTGACTTTTGCGATGGAGAGAGTGCCTTTGTTCCAGTCAATAACCAGGTTGTGGTTTTTTAACCACAGTAAACCAAGGATAATATCCTCTTTGCTGAGGGACGTTATGAGAAGTTTCATCGGGAGGGATTTTCCTTCGATGTTGGTCAATCGCCAGGTATACTGGGTGATGGTCCCATGTTCATTCTTGGTTCCATCCACGTTTAGAATGGTGATAGGGTGAGGAAGTGGTCAGGTGGGGATGTGATGCTTGATGATGAATTTAGCATCGATGAACTGGCCTTCAGCACCAGAATCAATAAGCGCTTTGGCAGGGACAGTTTGGTCATACACAATCATAGAAATTGGGGGTGGGGAGCAAAGGATTGGAATTTACAATTGGAGACATGGTAACAGGAAGACTTAACATCTGTCTAAGCTTCCTTCCTAAAAACCCTGTTTGTCCAGGATGTTGAAGGTTTCGTTTATCGCATTTTTATTGAGCTGGCTGAGCAGCTGGCGGATATTGGCAGCAATGGACTTGGGAGTATCTTGCTCTGAAGTGGTGTCAGTTGTTTCGACAATGGGAAAGGCGTTGCCGATGGTGCACACAGTACGAGGTTGGCTAGGGCCTTGCTTGTACTTGGTGCAGTCCCATGCATTGTGGCCTTTCTCGTGGCAGGCGAGGCATCATCCTTCACGAATGCACCTGGTGCGTTCCTCCTCCGTGAGGCATGGTGGGTGGTTGGTACTGTTAACCTGCATGTCCTGCTGGTTAGGCTGGAATTGGCATTGCTGCTGGTTGCCGAGATTGTGGAAACGGTTTTCTTGTTTAATGGGAGCTTGTCCTGGGCTGTGAAGGGCCTTGAGGCATTGGTAGATGGCGTCCTGTTTGGAGGCTTCGTGGTACCATTCCTCAATGGTGGTGGGTGGTTTGGCATTGGATAGAACATGTGAAAGGAGGCCATGCTTTAGGCCTTTCTTGTAGATAGGAATGAGGTTGTTGTCTCCTGACATCCTGGCTTGGGTGACGAGCAACTGGAAACAACTGTTGTAGTTGTCAGCTGAGCTGGTCTGCTGGAGTGTCATGATCTCCTGGGATGCTTCAGCGACATCATCAGTGGTGATGAACATGTTGCGGAAGTCACATTTGAAGTCGCCCCAGGTCCCATATCCAATGATGGTAGTGAGGGTCTGACTGTTCTTGTATTTAGCGAAGGCAGATGCTAGGGTCTCGTGGTTGATGGCCCAGTCTCTGGCAGTGCCTGTCTGCATGTAGGAGAGGATGAAGTTGATCTTTAACTCATCAGTGTTGTAGACATGGCAGTTGATGTGAAGGTATGCTTCGCAGCTCGAAAGGAAGCATCTGGCATACTTGCGGTCCCCATCAAAGGTGTTGGGACGTGCAAGGTTGATTTCTTTGGGGACTGGTGTGGTCGACATGGTTTGTCCGGTTGAGGTAGGTGTTCTGAGATGGGGGAAGATGTCACGGTAGGTAGGTACGTGAGCTGCGAAGGTTATGCAGGCGTCTTTGGTGTCTAGAGCTCTAGCCCACTGGTATTCTCCATGTTGGTTTTGTAACCACGAGTAGTAGTCATAGTCATTCGAGTTTTTCTGTTTCTTTTTAAAGCACTTGAGGTCATTATCCCAGGTGCCTCCCATGAGGATGAAAGCGGGCTGTGGGATCGGTTGCTTGATAGACAGGATGGGCAAGGGGTTGGTGCTTGGATGTTGGATATGTCAGCAAAAAATTTGGGAAAGCTTGTGCTAGTGTTAAGCTCAACGGTTACACAGTGATTGATGTTGGGGCTTCCTGATCATCAAGGCTGATGGTTACGACAACAGGGCTTCCTAGATGTTGTAGGTTGAATGTGATCGGTGGTGGGGCTTCCTGATTGTCGATAAAGTACGCGGTGTCTTCTTAGAGGAGTCGGGTTACGATGAAGTGCCAGATGATGAGGTAGAGCACACAGAGGGCACTGAGGCACATATAATGGGCTTGTATGAACAAAGAGCACAAGCTTAGGGCTTGTGCAATCTACAGTACATGCTTATATGCTACTCTATGTGTTTGCTACTGTAGCATCTTGTGTAGGGTCATTTACATGGCTATGGAAGGTCATGGAAACCCAAGGAATGTCTTGGTAATACAAGTAAGGTGATCAGTAAGCAAAGCATGTCATGGTGATGTGATGTGGCATCATCATGGTGTCTTATGGTGTGAGGTGAATAAGGATGGGTAATAGAGAGAAATGGGGGAGTTGTGCTGACTGGTGATGATGAAGAGGGAGTGAGTCAGCACAGTAAGGGAAAAGTAAGGAAAAATGTAACAGTTGGTACTGACAAGGATACACAGCTCACATCGCTCCATCTCGTGCTTCTTGTGGTTGCACAAGTGTCCTTGGTGCTGCTACCACACCCAGAGCTTGTTCATCTTGATGAAGTTGGTGAGTTCGAACACATTTGAGTCCTGCAGGTTTCCGACCGGGCTGTTACAGTGGAAATGAGGTCAGGGAGCAGAGCGGGGGTAGGACACATACCCCTTGTCGTTGCCTACAGGGAGGTTATCCTGGGTCTGTCCACTGAGGTAGTGGCAGAGGAAGAGACCACAGGTATGGTGCTGTACACCACGCAACATCTCCATCATGTCCTTCATGATCTCCTTGACGGACATGTTGGGGATAGACATGTAGCTGATGGTGATCATAAGGTACAGACATGGGATGATGTTGCCTGCATTTTGAACGAGCTCATAGAGGTCTGCAAGATGGTGCTTCCCCTGCGTGTGCATGTCGTAGGGGTAATTAGTGAGGTGCCGGAGGGCATTGAACACGGCCAGGTCGATCTCCTGCAGCAATTGACTTCATTAATTTAAGTCTATAACTTAGAGCTTGTAATGTTAATTACAAAGTGTACTGTAAATGGAAAATGAGTCAGCAAGGTAGTCATAGAGCTTGTAGTAGCGAGCACTTCCATGGCCTGAATGGCTCAGTGGTTGAGCAGTTTCCAAACCATATGGAGGCTTGCTTAGAGTCAGGTGCTTTTGGGTTTCTGAACCTTATGCATCTGCCACTGGGATTGGCACAGGTACCATGATGATATTAAGTCTTGTTCTCTAGGTTCCCTAGGTTCCAGTGGTATTGCATATGGCACAAATAATGCTTCCCTTCTCTATTTTATTTTATCTTATGTTTTGTGGCTTTCTCCCCCAGATGCTGCAGTGGGAGGGCCAAGTCCTGGGTTCGAGCCCAGTGAAATCAAGTGAATTTTTATTATTTTTTCCTAATAAGTGCTACAATCCCCACAGCTGACTGTGCCATGGGGCAGGTGCAGTGGTTCGCAGACATGTCCTCCCTCCCTCCACCCACCAAAGAGCCTGACGCCCACTCCTCCATTCACTCCATCATGTCCTTGTTGTCGAACCCATAGATGAATCCCAGGATGCTCCACCGATGAGCCACAGCAGGAACCCTTCTGTCGCATCTACCACCAATGTTGTACATGCCCCCATCACCCCAAAGCGGACCAAGTGTAGAGGAAAGGAGCACACTACCAAGGTGGAAGATGCCATTGAGCTCATCCCCCCAAGTGCAGTAGACACGGAGGTCTCCGCTGCTGGAGAAGAGGCTGCGGAAGAGGACACAGGAATTACCCATTGTGTCTGTGAAGGTCAAGGCACGTTACAATGGCCACATCGATTTTCAACCACATTGATGGTGTTCTGTATATTCTTTCAGCCAATGATGAAGAGGATGCTGCCGACTTTATGGTTCAATGAGAATTATGCATGGCCTGGCAGCATGGTCCATGCATGGGTTTCGTGCAGGAGAGCAAACTGCCCCCTGGCGATTACTACTGCAAGTGGTGCAAGCCAGAGAATCATGTAGAGTTGTTAAAGTGTGTCACAGCCCTCCATACAATCAGTGATTTTTCCTAACTATATCCCAGGAAGCTGCAAAGGCACCAACTGTTAGATTCACTCCCTGATTAAGGGTTAGAAACAAGTATTAAATAAATATAACGAACGAACTAAATATAAAGGTGGTCATATGAACATCCATCTTACTAAGTAAACGATAACACAATGATAACACCATACGATAGGAGCTATGATAGTTATAGTATACATAGCCCACAGTAGATGTATATAAGGAGAGCTGGTCTCTACCATGAAATACATTGGTTTACACTGATAACCCACCTTTGCCTCAACCTCACCACTGCACCTCATCATCTACCACAATGTGCGTAGATTTTAAGAGGTTATGAGCCTTGACTCTACAACTAATGAAACGATTAATGAATTTATAAATCCTCGAATAACGAAACTATGTCCAACGGACAGAAACCCAACACTCATGAGCAAACACGTTTGCAAAAATTATCAGGACTACAAATAATCGCTAACGAACTAAAAATAACATATACACAGTCATCAACTATTGAAGAACTCAAAGAAAAAATTCAAAAAGCTAAAGATAGCAAAAGGTTAGTTGACTTAATAGTTCAATGTAACCTAAGACAAATACCTATTAACAGAACGGAACAACAAATACAAGACCGAATCAACAGGTACAATAACTCTACAAATGACGAAAAATTAAAAATAAAAACTGACTATAAAGCCAAATTAACAAATCACGCTAAAGATCTAGGAATATCAGATCAAGGAAAATCATCCGAAATCCAATACCAAATAAGTACATATTTGGGTATATCAGATCCAAATGAAAAAGAACAATTTAAAATTGACAATCCTTATATTAAGCCAGAAAAAGAAGACAATAAAAAAGAAGATGAAGAAAAAAAAGAAGATAACAAAGAAGAAAATACCGAAGAATCCAAAAATAACCCATCACGTGAGCCATCAGAACCATCTGATCCTGACGATTCAGATGCTAACGACACCGAGGAAGATGAACTGAGTATGGCAACTAAACTTGCGGAACTCCAGAAATTCTTCGATGGAATTGAGAAACTCGATGGGCACAGAAACTACAAACTCTGGAATTACAGAGTCTGAAGCGCAATCGAGAGTGCAGGTTATGGTAACCTGCTCACTAACTCCCCAGGAACTGGAGAGATTGGTATATCAAGCACTTTATATAACGGCATTATGTGCACTATGCCCGACAAAATATTGGCTTATTATCTTAATTTCTCTAAAGATATTCCAGCGCTACTCAAAGTGCTTGACGGATGATATAACATCCAGACAACAATTACAAAGGGCTTTAACAAGGCTGCCCTTTTTGATATCAGAGGTCATGTCAGCCATTTTGATGGAATGCTCGATAACCTCAGCAATAAATACAAGGAACTCATAGCCCAAGGGGTAAAAGTTTCAGAGTTGACATACATATCAGCTATTACGAGGGCAACACCCGAACAATACCAATATGTACTCATGCAGAGTGAGTTATATATTAAAACAATTAATGAAATGAATCCAGACAAAGATGAAATTGAACTAACCCCTCAATTCCTACTAACGGCACTAAGAAACGCCTTCAAGGGGTGGCGTAAAAATCATCAGAGGACAGGAGCAGCGGCTAATCACCTGCCCAAGGATGAGCAGACCCACCCCTATTTTAGGGGCCGCGGACACGGTTTTAGCCGCGGAGTACAGCCATGAGGTCGCGGCTATAGAGGCCGTGGAGGATATATATGAGGACGAGGACAAGGGGGATATTCCCCTAACCAACAATCACACATCATTAAGTGCTACAACTGTAATAAGCTAGGGCACTTTAGTCGAGACTGCTGGGCACCTAAAACGGAATGGACGAAGGCAGCTCAGAAGAAGAAAGAGGACGCGAACAACGAAAAAGGAAAAGGGAAGGAAACGGGTGTGTCAGCGGCACCAACATCGACTGGGGCAAGTGCGGCCCAGGCTAAACATACCGCAGCAGCAGCAGCAACAAATGTTGCATCGAGCTCTCAAATCGAGTTAAGCCCCATAATAGGCCAAGGCAAAACCGCCTTCATAACCAAAATCAATGACAATGACTTCGACATGGGAGAATTCCCAATTTATTCTTATAATGACTTCCTTGACACTCTAGGAAATCATGACAGCGCAATGGAAGATGTGGATGACAATAATTTAGATGTAAGCATTAATGCTATAACAACAGAAGAATTCGCTAACAATATTTATTCTTCTATGGATATAATTGATACTGGTGCAATGATACACTTAACACCATATCTAAATCAATTACGAAATACTTACAAAACTAATGCAATTACGATAACAGCTGCCAACAAAACAACATTTATGGCAAACATAGTAGGGGATCTTAAGCTTTACATCCCCAATGGACACTCAGTAAGTGTCATAACATTATCGAACATATACTACAATCCTAAAATGAATATGACATTAGTCTCTCAAGGACTTCTATGTCAAGACGGCTATGAATTTATTTATAAAGAAAATGAATGTACAATAAAGTATCCTAATGGATCTTTATGCAGAAAAATTAAAAACACAAATGGATTGTATAGTATATTTAACAACAATGTACAAGTGGCTACAAAAAATGTAACCTTATTTGAACTTCACAAAAAACTTGGACATATAAGCTATGCTTATATAAAATGATTACTAAAAGAAGATCAAATTACAAACAATAAAATTTCAAATTATGATGAAACCCAATGTAAAATTTGCATAGAAGCAAATATAAAAAGAATGCAAATCCCAAAATTATGTATTTCAAAATTAGCAGAAAAATTTGGTGATCACATACATATGGACATATGGGGTCCAGCATCCACACATGCTATAGGAGGATATAAATATCTTCTAACACTTGTAGACAATGCTACAAGATGGATAAAAATGATTTTATTAAAAACAAAAGATGAGGGCTTAAATGCTTATACGACTTGGGCTACAATGCTCAATACTCAACATAATATAAAGATAAAAATATTACAAAGCGATAACGATACAGTGTTTCTAAGTAAACAATTCACTGAATATTTAGAGAAACATGGAACCATACGAAAGCTGACTGTTCACAATACACCACAACAAAACAGAGTAGCAGAACGATCACATCAAACGATTCTAAATAATACATGAGTAAATCTGCTACAAGCAAAACTATCACCCAGTTTATGGGGAGAAGCTGTAAAATACAGTACTTATGTTTACAATAGAACGCCAAAGAGCACTATTGATTTTAAAACACCATATTTCAAATGATATAATGAAAATTACAACATAGACGATTTAAAAGAATTCGGCCAATATTGCATAATACGACAAGAAGACATTAACAAATTACAACCAAAAGGAATTTATGCACAATGGCTAGGATTTGATGAAGAAAGCAAAGGTCATAGAACCTATCACAACAGAAAAATTACAGTCGAACGAAATCTACAATTTTTAGATTCTCCACCATCTAAAATTGAAGGGGAGAATATAACAGAAAAATATAACAAACAAATACAAGAATTAACAAAAGAAAGACCATCAAGAACAATAAAACCAACAAAACGATCACTAGGTCTTAACTTTGACAAACAAAATACAGTTGCCTATCTTACTGAATTCAATCAATTCAATACAGAATTAATAGGCGATCCAAATTCATATCAACAAGCGATCAATAGAATTGACGCAAATCAGTGGATCTCGGCAATGGAAGAAGAAATAAAAACATTAATCGAGAGATCTACATGGTCAATCATCGATCCACCAAAAGATATAAACATAATCAGAACAAGATTTGTATATAAAACAAAAAGATTCGCAAACAGAGAAATCAAACGTTACAAAGCAAGATTAGTAGTTCAAGGATTTGCCCAGAAAGAGGGTATAGACTACTATTCAAACGATACATTCGCTCCAGTGGCAAGATTAGCCACAGTAAGAACTATATTAAGTTGGAGCGCAACAAACAATTACGAAATTCACCAAATCGATATAAAATCAGCTTACTTATATGGTGAATTAGAAAAAGACGAAAACATATACATAAAACCACCACCAGGAAATCTAATTGAAACTAAACCTGGACAAGTTTTAAAATTAAATAAAGCCTTATACGGATTGAAACAAGCAGGCAGACGATGGTATAAAAAATTATCAGAAATATTAATAGGAATAGGACTAACACAAGCAGTCCAAGACAATGCAGTATTCCTAAGAAAAGTAAAAGGAAAAACAATTTTAGTACTTTTCATTCATGTTGACGACATAACAATATGTGGCTTAAATTTATTAATAATAAAAGCCTTTAAAGACGAAATAGGAAAACATGTAAAATTTACTGACGGAAACGATATACATTGGTTACTCAGAATTGAAATTGAAAGAAACCGAGAAGAAAGAATTATAAAACTAAGACAAAAGAATTATATTGATAATATAATTGAAAAATATAAATTAAAAGACGCTGCAACAGTACGAACACCAATGACACCAGGACAAGTGTTAAAATCACTTGAAAATCCAACTAATGAAGAATTAAAATTCATGCAACAAATACCATATATGAATATGGTTGGAGCATTACGATATGCAGCAGACTGTACAAGACCTGATATATCATTCGCAACAGGTCAATTTGCTAGGCATTTGAATAAACCTAGTATCGAACATTACAATGCAGTAAAACACTGCTTTAAATATTTGAAAGGAACAAATGATTATTGGTTAATACTTGGAGGTAAAGAACCAATCGAGTTAATTGGATATACCGATGCTGACAGAATGACACAAGAAGGACATAAAGCAATATCCGGATATATATTCCAAATAGGAAACACAATGATGTCATGGTCAAGTAAAAAACAAGAATTAGTGTCATTATCAGTATGTGAAGCTGAATTACAAGCTTTAACTCGTGGAGTAAAAGAAGCTATATGGCTAAGAAGACTGGTTGAAGAGGTACTGCAGACCTTGGATACACCTACGAAAATATTATGTGATAATCAAGCAGCCATAACCATAGTAAACTCAACTGAACAAAAATATATGCAATGAACAAAGCATATTGATATACGAAAAGATTTCTTATGAGATTACATTGAAAATGAAACCATATCAGTTTCATATATTCCAACTGGACAGCAAAAGGCTGATATTATGATGAAAGCGCTAATGATAGAATTAATCAAACGTTTTACAAGTCTACTCCGCCTAGTAAAAGTTTGAAGGGGAGTATTAAATAAATATAATGAACAAACTAAATATAAAGGTGGTCATATGAACATCCATCTTACTAAGTAAACGATAACACAATGATAACGCCATACGATAGGAGCTATGATAGTTATAGTATACATAGCCCACAGTAGATGTATATAAGGAGAGCTGGTCTCTACCATGAAATACATTGGTTTACACTGATAACCCACCTTTGCCTCAACCTCACCACTGCACCTCATCGTCTACCACAATGTGCATAGATTTTAAGAACAAGTGATAACAGATTCACAATAATACTAGTTAGTTTAGGGCAGGCTTAGTACCCTTCACTCACTAGAGTGTTAGAGCTGATGATGGTGGTAATAGACAAGAGTGAATTAAACTGCTTTTTACCACAATTTTACATTGGGCTTTTATACCCTACATGTTGTAGTCTATTTACTACATTCTGGTATGTACCACTACATACTACTATGTGTTTGTAAGTCATAGGAATGTTCCAGTACAATCCTGTACATGCTATTTACTATCCTTAGCTTCCTATGAGTCAGTTACATATTCCAGTATGTTCTACAGCCTACCATGCTATCTTTATCCTTACTAGAACCTTCCCCTAGTTTCCATTGAGTCATAAAGCATAATACCTAAGGTAACCAGTCTTGGATACTACCTTTACCTAAATGCTTCTACTAGTTTTCTAATTGGTTCTCTTGTGCAATGCGTTATTTGTGGCTCCCATCAATTACATCTTCAATTGATCATCATGCTTCCATCAGCTATTCTTAGCTGAATGCTTAGATATACTTGTGTGGCTCAGCATGTTACATTTTTCCTTACTTTTCCCTTACTGTGCTGACTCACTCCCTCTTCATCATCACCAGTCAGCACAACTCCCCCATTTCTCTCTATTACTCATCCTTATTCGCCTCACACCATAAGACACCATGATGACACCACATCACATCACCATGACATGCTTTGCTTACTGATTGCCTTACTTGTATTACCAAGACATTCCTTGGGTTTCCATGACCTTCCATAGCCATGTAAACGACCTTACACAAGATGCTACAGTAGCAAACACATAGAGTAGCATATAAGCATGTAACGTAGATCGCACAAGCCCTAAGCTTGTGCTCTTTGTTCATACAAGCCCATTATCTGCTACCACCAGTCTACTGTGTGCCTCAGGCCACTAGTTGCTTCGTCATAACCCGACTTCGCTAAAGAAGCATACTGCGTCCACATTGTCGATCAGGAAGCCCCACTGACGATCATCTTCGACTTACGACATCTAGGAAGCCCCGTTGCTGTAACTACCAGTCCCGACAATCAGGAAGCCCCGACGTCGATCCCCATGTAACCGTCGAGCTTAACAAGCCCATTATATGTGCCTCAGTGCCCTCTGTGTGCTCTACCTCATCATCTGGCACTTCATTGTAACCCAACTCCTCTAAAGAAGACACCACGTACTCTATCGACAATCAGGAAGCCCCACCACCAATCACATTCGACTTACAACATCTAGGAAGCCCTGTTGTCATAACCATCAGCCTCAACAATCAGGAAGCCCCGACATCGATCACCGCATAACCATTGAGCTTAACACAGCATTTATGCTAGCCTTCTGAATCTTATCTTGTTGTGGCTTGTTACTTATTACTGTGGACTAAGATTGAGTCATTCCACCTATAGATTAATGATATCAGTGAAAGGGGTTTGCTCTGGTGTCCTATCGTCTATTAGCATAAAGAGCTCTTCAGGCCCTGCATTCATAAGGTTTACAATTCTATTGTAACCTGTCATGACTTGATATGATGGTTCCTCATTCATCCAGTGCATTAGGAGTTCTCTGTCCATGTTCATCATCTGAGGTGTTCCTTCTTCTCTTTGATCTACTGTTGTATTTCCTTTGGCTACAAAGTTGTTCATGTATGTGAACATTTGTTCTCATAATTGCTTATTGATATTGTGAACTATTTGGTTGGCGTTCTTAGCATAATCTGTTTGTGCTATCACTGTTCATTGATAACATAAGTTATTATGTGGCCGATTACATATCCTAGTTCTGATGTAAGCATTGATTACCCACTTGTTTAATTGGTAAGAGAACATCATGGCTTTGTGTTTGATTACAATTTCTTGTTTGTCCATTACTGGTATTTCCCTTGTAGTGTGATTGAATATGATTTGACAGTTATCATATCCCATGTTTGTGCCTATTGTTGCACATGCTATGTCAAATACTTTCCAGCTAATTAGATTTGCATCTTTACATTGCTGACACATTCCCTGAGTATCTATTACATTTATGGGTCTCTCCATGTCGATCTTGCTAATCCATCGATCCAGTGATCATGATTTTCATCAATTTACTAACAGGGAGAGTCAGGGAGTATGTGGAAGGATTGTGTTTTGGGTTGCATCCTCCAGCTGCCAGTCCCAGAAGGTGGTGGACCCCTGCCAGGAGGACAAGAGCTTCTGGTGCTCCATTGCTATCCAGTCCACTGGAAGGGCTTCAGCATAGAGCTCATCCATGAAGTCTGGCAGGGACAGGGAATTGAGTCAGTGATAGTCATTGACATACCATTCCCAGAATTGGGGATCCACCAACCCTCCAGCTACCATTGTGACAATCTTATCATCTCCCACCAATTTTGCCATCTGGTATGAGAGGGCTGCTCCCTGCCATTGGCGAAGGGTCCAGATGCTTGGATCATCCAGGGTGAGTATGGGGCACTTGGTAGGACCTGCCCATTCAACCACTAGAGTCCACCCAGAGGTCCAGACAAGTGAGGTCATGGCTATTGAGATGGCCTTGTTTTCTGACACTGTGGAGTGGTCTGAGGCAGAGGATTGAGTAGATGGGCTGGAGAGTCTAGAATCAGAGCTGGAGAGTGGTGGGAGTGTTGGGGAGCTAAATATAGACTCCGGAGGTACTGGTTGGGCACTGGAAGTGGTGGACTTGCACCACTGGTACAGGCTGTCACAGGCTTGGGTTAATGGGCATGGTCTGGGAATTTTGTAACTGGGATTTTAACCAGGGGGTTGACCTGATCAAAGGTGGCTGGGCTGGACTGGAATCATCAGGATCACTTTGAATTGCAAAGCCTGAGAAGCTGGGAAGGCCTGTTAGGCACTGGGATGCCATACAAGCTCAGTGGGTCCAGGGATTGTTCAATCAGTGGGATCAGAGGGTGGGGCCCATCAGAGTAGTGTGTGTTACAAATTTCCTTTACTCATCACCTTTATCAGCATTAGTCATCTTCACTGACTGATCTATCTTGTACACTGACTGATCCTAACCTCCCGATCAGTCAGACTCTTCTATCAGTTTCCATTTCTTTCCATGCTGACTGACCCTTGTCTTTGCTCAGTCAGCCTTCCACCTTGTTCCATAGGTTTCTATGCATGTGTTATGTTTTTCTTTATTTTTCCCTTATTGTGCTGACTCACTTCCTATTTGTCATCACCAGTCAGTGCAACTCCCCCATTTATCTTCATTACTCACCCTCATTTGCATTACACAATAAGATGCCATGATGATGCCATATTGCACCATCATGACATGCTTGTTAAGCTCAACGGTTACGCAGTGATCGACGTCGGGGCTTCCTGATCGTCGGAACTGATGGTACGGCAACGGGGCTTCCTAGATGTCGTAAGTCGAGGGATAATCGTCGATGGGGCTTCCTGATCGGCGATGTGGACGCGGTAGGCTTCTATAGTGAGTCGGGTTACGACAAAGTGACTAATGGCCAAGTGGCACACAGTAGACTGGTGGTAGCAGATAATGGGCTTGTATGAACAAAGAGCACAAGCTTAGGGCTTGTGCTACTGAAGTTACATGCTTATATGCTACTCTATGTGTTTGCTACTGTAGCGACTTGGTTAGGTATGTTTTACCAGACTATGGAAGGTCATGGAAACTCAAGGAAGGCCTTGGTAATACAAGTACGGTGATCAGTAAGCAAAGCACGTCATGATGGTGCAATAAGGCATCATCATGGCGTCTTATGGTGCGAGGCTAATAAGGATGAGTAAGACAGAGAAATGGGGGAGTTGCGCTGACTGATGATGACGAAGGGGAAATGAGTCAGCGCATAAGGGAAAGTAAAGGAAAATTGTAACAATGCTCTGCTTACTGATTGCCTTACTTGTATTACCAAGACCTTCCTTGGGTTTCCATGACCTTCCATAGCCATGTAAACTACCCCACACAGGCCACTGCAGTAGTAAACACATAGAGTAGCATATAAGCATGTAACATAGATTGCACAAGCCCTAAGCTTGTGCTCTTTGTTCATACAAGCCCATTATATGCACCTCAGTCCCCTCTGTGTGCTCTACCTCATCATCTGGCACTTCGTCGTAACCTGACTCCTCTAAAGAAGACACTGCGTACCCTTCTCGCTGATCAGGAAGCCCCATTGTCAATCCACCTTGCCTTACAACATCTAGGAAGCCCCATTGCCGTAGCCACCAGCCTCGATGATCAGGAAGCCCCGATGTCGATCACCATGTAACCATTGAGCTTAACAATAACCCAACTCCTCTAAAAGGACAACAAGTACCTTCTCGACAATCAGGAAGCCCCACCATTGATCCACTTTGTTACCGGCATCAGGAAGCCCCATTGCTGTCACTCTCAGCCTCGACAATCAGGAAGCCCCAACGTTGATCACTGTGTAACCATTGAGCTTAACAGCATGTATATAAGGACTCACTTTCAGAGCACTAAGCCTTAAGCTTGTGCTCTTTGTTCAATAGAGCCTACTCATCTACTATCTCCTCTGTGAGATATTAAGTCACCAGTCACTAAGTCTACCAGTCTACTAGTCCTTGGGGAAACCCTTGCTCAATTATTGTCTCATCTCTACCTCATTTCCACTTGGTCGATCCTCATTGATCGCTTATTAAGCCTTACCTAATCAGTAGGCTTAACAGTGTGTAGGGCTTCGGACTTGGTTCCCTGGCACATACAACAGTGTAGAAATGCCCTGTCAATTTCAAAAAAAAAGTGGAAGCCAACCAGGAGTTGGCAACACTAAAGTTCTGTTAGGAATTGATGTATAAGCTTGCTTACAAGCTTAGACAATGATACCAGCAACTACCAATACAGGAAGGGACTCCCACAGATACTGTCAGGAATCCCCTCATTTTTCCGATCATTTTCCATATTTTTACTTATTTTTCCCATCATTATTCATCAACTTACTGCATTAGGATTCCTGACATATGCACACATGATCAGCAGTCACATGGTAGTTGGTATATAGTCACATGACACAGTGCACTGACTGATACTATACAGTAGCACTGCTTCAGTTCCCATGGTGGGCTGTGAGCTTATAAACCCGACCTTTTCACTGTAGCAAGGTTTCTGTTAAGCTCAGCTAGATGTGGGAGATCAACAACAGGGCTTCCTGATGTCAGTTAACTGAGTGGTCGGCATTGGTGCTTCCTGATGCCGTTAATGAGGTTGATTGATGAAGGGGCTTCCTGATCGATGATGATACGTGGTGTCTTCTTTGGTATTGTCAGTTTACGACACAGAGGCGGCTTGACTGGTTAAAGCACACAGTAGGTGGTGAGGCACATATAGTGGGCTTGTATGAACAAAGAGCACAAGCTTAGGGCTTGTGCTTATCAACTTTACAGGCTTTTATACTACTCAGTGTGTTTACTCCTGTTAGTGGGTGGTCTGGGATGGTTTACATGACTATGGAAGGTCATGGAACAACATAGAACTATCAGTAAGCAGATGGTGTTCATGATGATGCAATAAGGCATCATCATGGTGTAATAGAGTGGGGGTGAGTAAGGATGACACAATAAGGCATCATCATGGTGCAATATAGAGAGATGGGGGAGTTACGCTGACTGGTGATGACAAAGAGGAGGTGAGTCAGCATAAAAAAGGGAAAACAAAGTAAAAATGTAACAGTTTCCCACTTTTGACCTCTTGTGGATTCCTTGCAGGTGAGTGTAGTAGATAGTGATTAGGGTACTGAATATTGACTTGTGGATTCCTTGCAGTTGCAAGCACTCTATTGGTGGTTCAAAGCTTGCAGGTCTTGAGCTTATATTGATTACTTGATCTCATCATTTGCACTGCAAGTTGTGACAGATACCATCCAGTGATCATTCAACATGGGGACAGAAGTAACTAGAAAACCAGGACTTCTTGGGAACATCAGGCCAATCACAATGCTCAACCAACCACTAAAGACTCTTGATACATCAAGACTCTGCCACCAATGCCAGACTGCATACAATCAATCATGGGAAGCATTTAATATGGTAATGACTGAATGCTTTTATATGGCAGGGTACACCAACTGCCAGATAACTACAGATCATGCTGTAGACCCTATAGGCAATGGCATGGAGGTCAGGGTAACACATACAACACAAATGTACATCTTTGATGTACAGGAGTTTTTGCACAATGTCCATGTCCAGATGATAGTGAACCCACACATACATGACAAGGAATGTGAACTATGAGTGGTATCAGGATCATTCCCATACAGGACATTGCAGGACAACACATTCATAGCTAACGCTCACCGATTATGTGCAAAGGTAATCACCCTCTTCAAGAATCTATCAGCAAAGGGATCAATGACTGCCAATCAGCAGATCCACAATGTTAATCTTTACATGATAACACTATGGTTATCAAATGGATCACCACTGGCAGCACCTCCAGGATACATGAGATGTATCACTAGGATAAACCACATTAATGAACCACCAGATAACATGATTGATGACAGGACACTGACTGGAAGGTACCCACCTATGGACCTTTAGCCAATATCACATTACACAATTAAGCCACACTCAGCAGGAACCAAAGTGCTTATCAAGCCAGCCACAAACCTTAACTGACAAGTGTCCAAGATGACAGGACAACATGGAGGAACCAGTACAGGAGGCCAACAAGACAAGTTAATGACTTACCAATCATCAAGCTGTTAGGCAGCATATTAACAAGAAGCCACTGGCACATAAGTCTACAGGGTAGTGTGCTGTAACAGTGGGGTGACATGCACAGCCTAAGTGTCATGGTAGAGTCATTATGACAGTGTATGACTCCACAATGAGCTTGGTGGAGCCTAGTGGAGCCTAGTGGAGTGCATGGAGTGCAGTGGGGCCACAGTGGAGCCCCAATGGCCAATCATAGATAGTTATTCTCATATGATCACCTTATGGTGTCATTTGCACTGGTATGCAGCTCCAAGTCACTGGAGTTTATGATGTTGCTGTGAGGCACCATAGCTCCAAGTGCAGAGCCTTGTGGAGCATCTGCTGTGGAGTGTATTCAAGTGGAGCTTCTTCTTCATGTATATAAGGAGGGCCTAGGCCAGCCTAGAGCCCCAGTTTAATTCACCTTCTCAATTCTCTCAGACTTCTCCTGAGCAAAGTACCAACATCTACTGACTTATTCTTGACTCAATCACATGCCTCAACTCTATCTCAACTACTTGTTCCATTGGCTAACCACAGTTACCCTTGGTCCTAACAAGTTCAGCCTGTTAAGCTCAACGGTTACACGGTGATCGATGTCGGGGCTTCCTGATCGTCGGAACTGATGGTATGGCAACGGGGCTTCCTGGATGTCGTAAGTCGAGGGATGATCGTCGATGGGGCTTCCTGATTGGCGATGTGGACGCGGTAGGCTTCTTATAGCGAGTCGGGTTACGACGAAGTGACTAAGAGTCAAGAGGCACGCAGTGGGCTTGGTGGTAGCAGATAATGGGCTTGTATGAACAAAGAGCACAAGCTTAGGGCTTGTGCTACTGAAGTTACATGCTTATATGCTATTCTATGTGTTTGCTACTGTAGCGACTTGGTTAGGTATGTTGACCAGCCCATAGAAGGGCATGGAACTCAAGGGGATGCCTTGGTAATACAAGTACGGTGATCAGTAAGCAAAGCACGTCATGATGGTGCAAGAAGGCGTCATCATGGCATCTTATGGCGCAAGGTGAATAAGGATGAGTAAGGCAGAGAAATGGGGGAGTTGTGCTGACTGATGATGACGAAGAGGAAGTGAGTCAGCGCAGTAGGAGAAGTAATAGAAAATTGTAACACAGCCTAGGACAGAAAGGATAAAGGTGTCTTTGTTGCTGTCAGATAGACTGAGGCAACAAAGGCATGGAAAGTGAATGGGAATGGCAAGGGAATTATGTAAGTGTAGATCTGTACAGTCTGGAGGAAATACAATCATGTGACCATCAGTCTGGCATGTCAGGTGACAGTCTGGATCCAGTGGTCTCCAACATGTAGGCATTGGAGTAGTAAGCCCTGGGCTTACACTTGCTACAGCAAAAAGGAGGGGTTTATATATCTCTGAGGCCTTGCAAGAAAGAAGAAAACAGTGCTACTGTATAGTATCAGTCAGTGCACTATGTCATGTGACTATATACCAACTACCATGTGACTGCAGATCATGTGTGTGTATGTCAGGAATCCTAATGCAGTAAGTTGATGAATAATGATGGGAAAAATAAGTAAAAATATGGGGAATGATTGGAAAAATGAGGGGATTCCTGACAGACTGAGCAAAGAACAAGGGTCAGTCAGCACAGTTGAAGATAGAACCCAATAGAAAGGTCTGACTGATCATGAGGCTAGGATCAGTCAGCATACAAGTGAGATCAGTCAGCAAACATGACTGATGCTGATAAAGGCAATGAGCAAGGGAAATTTGTAACAGCTATGTTGTGGTTAAGCAGTCCATAACTACCCCATTTCTTCAATTTATGCTCTATATTATATATCACTGGAAAGCCAAGATATAGGGCTTTCCAGGAGTTATTTTATTTTTTGTTTATGTACCCCAGTTGTTGAGATATAGGCTGTTTACACCAAACTCACAAAACATTGCAACAGTTTTTTGAGTCACTGTACACATCCGAAGACTGTAAATGGAGACTGCACGAGACCTTCGGCCCTAGTTTTTAAGGAGCCAGCGTAAATATAAGTTATGCTAGATGCGACGAGTACTACTACTACAATCCACGTGCACATACATAGTAAAAACACGCAACGCAAGAAGACAATGGGACGATTGAAGGAAGCAAAAATTGCAAAACCAAGATCCGAGTCGTACGTAAAAAGGGGAAGACTACGGCATCATTACAAGGGGTTGAAGAGTATAACACGGAACGAGTAAACCGTAGAAGAGTATGATAAGACTTAGGTACAGGGAACAACAAACAATCAAAGTGCAATAATGAAGGCAACGGCGAGTACCGAGAAGTATAAATGGAAACAACGGTGGTAATACGGTTTGAGACGCGGAAGAAAGATTTGGCGATTTCGCATGAGGGAAGAATGATATTTGGGAATTGTTCCAACAGCGGGCGCCGATCTTCCACAGAACAATGAATCAAGGGACGAAGAGTAAGTTTAGAAGGGTAAAAGCAGTAAACCTGCCGAACGTGGTTTTGAGGGAGCTGTGGACGGTTTTGAGACTGTATTGGTGACTTTGGGAAGGGGACTGGGTGGTTGATTGTAGGTGGGACTGACTTAAAGGAGGGTCTCTGCGTAATCAACACGAAAGCGATCATGGGATGAAAAGATAATAAATAATGGTGCAGGTAACAAAGGTGCAAACACGCAGTTAATATTGAGTGCACGATGGTCGGAGGCTAAAGGAAGTCGGCACCTCTAAGGTGGTCCCGAAGGATGCCTTCACGAACTGTGAGAAAAATGTTAAGATTCCGCGTGCAATGAACATAAGTAAAAAAAGACATCTACCGGCACCAAGTGTTAGCGCAGTTGCTTTTGTGTCCTACGGGAAAATGCACAAGTCAGCAGAGTTGGCGAGGTACGGCGGGAGAGGGGTTAAACATTAGAGTAAAGCAAGAAGATATACGGACAATAACAGAAGTCAAATGCGTGTAAATCGGTCGTGGCTCGGGCGAGTACTGCTTTGATATGTCGCGGAATTTCGTGCGTAGATCTGTTTAGAAATGTGATCAACACACATTCCTCGGTACAATAATTACACTCACATTTTGCGACGGTGCCAAGCGTATTGCTACGGTCACCGAAGCTCGGGACATACTCGCATACCTGTACGCCTGCACGAAGCTTTTTATCGAGGAGGTCACATTTATTAAGGAAGAGAACAAGCTGCGTATTCGCAAGTAGACCGTTTGAACAGACTGCTTTCCAAAGTAGAAACGAGTCTTCAAGACGATTCACGCGTCGGTCCTCCGCTAGTTTCTCGTCGAAGCACGAGATTGGAGCAAGGAAGATGATTGCATTGACATCGTCGAAGAAAGACGCCCACGCATGTCGCAAAGTACGCGTTCCCCCGACATCGTACATTAGCCACTCTTGCCCCGCCTCAGCACCCCGCTCGAACAAGAAACGATGCTCTTGTACGCCCATTGTGCGTAGGCGCGCGCGGACGATATCATCGTCTGATGGTTCATATTCGCGCACCGCTACACGTTCCACGTCATTGAGGAAGCTTCGTGCAGCCGTCTTCATTAGAGGGAGAACATGAAGGGTAGCCGACTAACTTACAATCCTGCACTGTCCTCAAGACGATGCTTGCGCCGATCAAGCATCTGCCGTACGACGCTGTCCGTCCAGAGAGCATGCATATCTTCACGGCAGCCGGCGATGATTGCAGTAGATTCCTCCGCTTCCCGCTCCCGGCGCTCACGACCCAGAGCCTCCTCGCGGCTCCCCGATGAATTGCGCAATTTATCGAGTGCACTCTTCCATCCCGTTGATGATCGTACGTAAAACTCCTGAGGACGCCCCGAGATACCATCGAATGGCGCTGCGATCGTGGATATACCGGGTGGCACTGGGACAGGCTCCTCCGCGCCACTGCCTAGACGTCGTTCAAGGTCAGTCTGCACACGTCGTAGCGGGGTGAGACGCAGTTTGAGAAGTTTGTGGGTTTCAGTAAAGGCGAGCCGAGGCGGCTGTGGTTGAGGTGTGTTTTCTTCATCATCGTCGTCGTCGTCAAGATAGGCATTCGCTCCGGTCATCTCATGTTGGAGAAGGTCAAGGATGAGGTTGACAGACCGCAAAAGATTGAGCTGGATAACGGCACGCCAGGACGCGCGCTCCTCCTGCCACGCCTTACGGGCGTACGTCAGTTGGAAGTCTGAGCCCGGGATCAGCTTGCGTAGCAGAAGAGAAACTTAAGGAGAACTTACTCTTCAGCGTCGTTGATTTGCCACTCTCACTTTGCCCCAGTAGCAAGACCTTGACCGGTTTCTTCCTCCTTCTAGCGGCCAGCCTCTCAGCCTTTAGCATCTCGTCGATCTCATCGTTCACGCGCTTCTCCTCTGCCTCCCTCTTTTCTCGAGCCTCGCGCTCTTGTGGTGTCTCGTCCTGGGGAGGCGCGATGGCCGCTGCGAGCGGGTCTTCAGCGTCGAGTGAGCGACCCATTGAGTGGTCGTTTGCGTCAATGGGACGAAGAAGTAAGAACGCTGATAAAGCGAGGGTGAGTTTGTATGTGCCAGGGACTGCTGACATCAAATAAGATTGTTCATCAGCAATCAGAAGGATCATAAACGGATACCGCCCTACTCTGCTCCCCTCGTAATCACCACCGATAGCCTTCCCCTCGAGTTCCCCTTCCCCTTCTGCGGCGACAAATCACAACCTCGCGCTTCAACCAACCGGGCAGTGCCGCCGATAAAAGGACCCCCTGAACTTCGACGGATTTCCTCTCGCTCGAAGCAGGCGGCACGTTTGCGAGCTAAACGGTGCGACTGTCGGCTTTCGGTGAACTTAGGGATATCAGATGAATGATGTCGACGTCGGTGAACTCGATGGCGGCTGTTTAGCTCCGCTCGGGTACAGCTACACGCGGTCGCGCCGGTAGCAACAGCCGTTGCAATGGCAATTTATAGAGATCCTTCCCTTCGACCCGCAATAGCTGGTTCGCTTGCCTCTTGGCGAGCAGCGGGAAGCTGCAGAGACCGAAGATAGCGAGGGAAATGGAGGACGTACAAGTAGTAGAACGGACACATTAATGCAAAATTACTAGTTACCAGATGCACCCGCAGTTTCTCACGACTATGACTTTTACTTACCTTATCAATTAATGCTCGCAGACCCCAGAAGCCAAAGGTGGTATTCTTCCGAGCCATCAACCCTCGGACTCGAACTTCATCGCACTAATGCTCCGAGCGCTAAAGAGTGTAATAGGCTCGCTTGCACTCCTAGATCCAAGAGGAAGAGTCATATCATCCTAGGGGGCTCTTGTGATGGCGTCGAAAGTGCCATCAAGTGCGCCTTTTCGGGCATCTTCCATTCAGAAGTCCAAACTTAAGTCATTCATTATTGTTGTGTGATCGGCTAATGTTCTATCTTTTTCTTCAATCAGCATTGACTTGACATGGTAATCAAATGTTTCCGAGATATACAGACAGTGTTCGCCTTGACAAAAGTTGCTTCCGAGAATCTGGTCCCATTAAGTTGATGAAGCGGTGTTGCGAGTTCATGAGAAACGCCCGCTAAAGCAACTCAACATCAGTATTGCCGCTTTCAAAAGCGTCTGATGAACACGACAGACTCGCTCGAGAAAAGCCCGTCATGATGGACTTTCCACAATGATCAGACCAGCCCTGACCGGAATTTGTCATGTTGGGCCCCCGGCGGCGTTCTTTTTTCAGAACAAGCATACCGATGGAAAGCGGCAGTGATAGTTTCTGACAACACTTATTGGGATAACGCCCCTCTTCCAGCCTTCCTTGTCCCATTTGGCACTCGGAAGTTGGTGTGGGATACTGATACCCATCAGTGTGTATAGAACCGAGAGAATGGCCTTCGTGTTATTGCAAAGGGCGATGAAGAGGGGTATGCATAATCCCGATACTTGCCCTTGGATTATCCAGACGGGGGAGGATATACTCCTTTGTCCGCCGATTGATCAGGCCGACCTTCAATGTACGTACAGTATCTTCAATTAATCGTCTAATGGACCAGCGGAACTAAGTAATAAGCGAGAGTCAGGCAACTGTCGCTTTCTCATCTGTCTGGCATTATTCTCCTCAAACCTAGCGAATGGCGATACGTGTGCCAGTGTATCAAACAATGCTTCCTCAACTCTTCGTCAGATATGCAAGAATCTCCGTTCAAACGACTTCCACGAGTACGCGACTTACAGCGGTGACTTCCTCCTCTCAGCTTTTGCCTCCATTTCAAGTGTTTATTTCCGGTGGACTGTTGCCGACTCGTCAGGCGAAATACTGCAGGGGGACGGTGACCTTTGCGACCCAGTCACCCAGGATGGACACGCGTGTACTTGATCCACCTAAAAACTCCCTATCCACGCTTAAGAGATCCAGATTTCCCGGTCGTTCCACTTCTAACTACTAGTCCCGATATCACTCCACTGCTTGCAAAGATCCTCCCTTTTGCATTGTCGGTTCTCCGAAGGATATTTTCGCTTGAGGAGCAAGACGACACATGCCCCCTGTTCTGATCCGAGTATTAAAAACCCGTGCGCGGTAAGCGAAACTAAATATTGATTGTATCAGCCTCTACGACTATTCTGTGAATACAGATGTGTAGGGTAAGGCTTCGGGCCGGTTACGTCCGGCATTTTATCATGACTCGTGAAATTTGTTCGTTAGGCTAGCATCTGCCAGCTCTGTATGTTTATCAGCGGGCTCGGGCTCGCGAGATCACATATCATCCTTGAGTGTTCTCAGCGGAACTTCAAGTTTTATGCTAGTCCGAGGAGAAACATGGATCATACACGTATTCGCTTGAGTACAGGACGTGAAAATACACGTGTGATGATTTCTACCTAAGTAGCTAGTCTAATCTGGAGATCTGGAGCTAGAGTCGGTACTAATGTATGTACTGGAAGGAAAATCTATAGAGAAAACTTCGTCTATCATAGCTCCAGCTCTTAATATTAGGTGATCTCTGTATGGCACTTAGTACATCTGCGGCTGATTATGACTTGTTTATTTCGTTTTCGATCAATCGCTTATAGTCTGCATTTTCGCCCTTGATCACGTCTCACCAGCCAAATCTCATTTGCCTCTGCTCGCGGTTGCTACTGCTGATCCTGTTTTCCACAAAAGGACGTCGATCCTCCCAAAGCAGGAATAGTTTGTACACGCAACGACCGCCATCCCTCCGATCACCCACGCCAATGGCCCGAATCACTTGCATCGCCTTCTCCATTGCTGCGGCCGCCTCACACCCACGCCCAGATATTCCCTGATCTTTGCCCCTTGTCCACCGACGTCCACTACTGCGGCAACGAGAGTGTACTGCTGAGCGCGAAGTTCGAACGACAAGAACTTGCCAATCCACCGCCTCGTACAATGGCAGGTGTGACCTCAACGAACAGCACGACGGGCGCAAGCAGCCTGACATCCCCCTCAGCCACGATATCTGGGATTGCGAGCGGGACAGGGCTCACGACGAGCACTAGTTCCAGTTTATCTCCCTCTTTTACATTTGGTGGCCGCTTCACAGGCAGGAGCTTTCCACCGGGTGCACCAACAGCCCCAGCCGCAGCTAGTGGCCCTACTGGAGGCGGCGGTAATACCTCGTCATCGGCTTCCAATCTGTATTGCAAGTATCCCTTAAACCTGTACTCACATATGACTAAGATTAACTTTGGCTGAAGTGTACACTTTCTTGGGTACGTTTATCTCGACATAATGTAAAATTACAAGTAGCCGACTGATCAAGGCTTCTTCTAGCCACCCTTGTTCTATTACTCTTTGTTTCGGGTGCGGTGATCCTTCGCTCAATCACGTTACGACTCCGCGCCCGCCGGGAGATCGAGGAAGCCATACGTAACGGGACGTATGTTCCTCCTTCGACCTCATTTCGTGGAAATGCGAGCGCGACGAAGCCTACTCTCTACGATGCTCACCTCAAAGACTCGAGCTTGGAGGCACAGAGGTATGAAAAGGGGGAGCACTGGTCTACATTAATGGTGAGATACCCATGGACCCACGGCCATAGCAAGGACGTCTTAATTTACTATCCCTTTTTCTGGAAATCTCTATTAATATAGCCCGTCGCAGCCTCCTTCGTCTCTTCACCTGGACCTCGCATCGTTGGACATCTCTCTGAGAAACAGACAGAAAACGTAAATACGACTCCTCTCGGACGCTTCCGTCGGTGCTTCGGGAATCTCCTTCGCGTACTACATCTACGAGACATCTTCGAGGAGCTTGATGTCCGCGATTTCCATACTCGCGTCATGCAATCACGCATCCAGCTGCCTGCTCCTCCAACCCAGGCGGAGCTCGCAGCAGTGGCATTCACATCTCCTTCGGAGAGAGCTGAGATCAAGCCTCCCCACGCGATGCGCATCGCCGTGCTCATTACAATGCCCGACCCCTCACATCCCACCTACGCCAGTAAAGCGTTTGACACCTCCGCTATCCGCCCATCGACGTCATCATCCACCTCCGACAACGAAGAAAAGGATAAGAGCCCTGTTGCAAGTGCGTCCGATGCGGAAACTCCCGCGGAAGTGGAGTTACCATACGTTGAGTTCGGGATTACAGAGCTTGCGCTCGCCTTTCCTCGTGGTTCGGAACCAGAATCTGCCGCAGGTAGGTCCGATATCCTCTCAAGGCCGGCGGATGCCAGCGCGGATGGAGGGGACGTGGGTGCGCATCATTCGTGATATTAATATGGGTCGTGAATGCTCCAGACTATGCCTTGTTGTACGATTTGTGTTTTAAACGTATTTTAAATGTTTTCAAGTTTGTCACGATCAACGTAGTTATTTGGCAGTAGAGCTGATAAACTGCACGAGTCTGTGACATAAAGTCAATAACAGTTTGATCTAAGGGCCAGGGCAAATTATAGCGGATGGGACATACCTAAGGCAAGCCTTGCAGAGCCTTTTACGATCATCAGCTTTCCTCGCTACCATCAACAAGGAAGCCCATATCCTATGCGTGTGAACCTTCTGCTTATGATCCCTGACTGGTCGATAAGCTGGGAATAAAAACTTTTTGAGTTCGTGGCATAGAAAGAAGTAGGTTTAATGCAGTCTACCAGAATGCCACCGAGAACTTTCTTAAAGTATACCGAAACTTTGTGAGGGCTTTTCGGTGCGCGGAAGCGTGTCCCACGACCTCTTGCCGGTCAAAAGAGCCGATCGGATATTTTTGTACTTCCTCTAGAGATATATGATTTAAAAATAAGTATTAGCTAGGAGGTTCAAGAGACGACGATGAACATTACACGATGACACTGGTAGGTTCCGGACCACGAAGGACCTCACTCGTAACTGAACGGACAGAGGGAGCAATATTAATTCCGACTTTCTTCTGAAAACATACTTCACCCCCATCGCATATAACGTTGCACATCCGCGTATCGGGTCAGTGCAGTTTTCCTTCCTTTCGGCGATAAGCTCGTAGTACATTTCAAGAAACACAGAGAATGTTTGGGATCCGCGATGGCCGAGACAATCAAATGAACAGCTTACATTATCACAGTCGTTATGGTATGGTTTCCATTACTTTATGAACTGTATTTGACGCTTACCGCATCCGTTTTTCAGTGCCTGCAAGACAGCCTTGAAACTGACTAAGAAGATCCATTACTAGTAGCACAGGGTGTTTATCTAGCAGACTGGTACACTCTCACCGTGCTAGTCCTTCTTAGATACTCCGTATTATCTCGTTCTTTCAGGAAAACAAACTGAGAGATGACTGACATACATCGAATCGCACATAGAAGCTTGTTGTTAGCACTATCAACTTGAAGCGGCCCAGCGCCGCAGGTACGCAGCCCTGGTCCGTGCGTTACGGCTTACTTAACAAGATTTGTTCGTTTGTAAGCAGGATCGCCGGAGACTGCCGAAATAGATTCTGCGGCTCGCTTGAGGTGCGAACGTGTTTCGGAATATCCTTGGAGTATGTATTCCCCTTGAATTAGAGCTCGCATCTTGATTGCCCAAGTGCAGCATCCACAACCAATTGATACCCATCTTGATTCTTGCGCAGAACAACGGTAAATTTGTCGTTCGTATTCGGTCTTACTTGGGAGTTTTACACCCATCGACTTTTCAGGTCAACGTGAGTCTGAGTTCCTAGTAAATGATACGCCCCTTGACAAGTTGTTTTTAGACATTACCACTGTATACGAGAACACGGCCACGCTTTTAAGCGGACGTTCGGGCGGGTGTCCATGCTTGAGAAAGGCCTACTTCGGCTACCTCAGTGGTAAGTGGGTTTATTCCATATTTTCAATACCTACTTATCCGTTTAACTATGTTGTTTGTGTGATATAGGAACACGGAATATTCAAATATTATAGAAGACGGTCATTCGAGATCACAATTAGCAGATATATTTGCATTTTTATCAAGGATACAAGAAGCAGCTATATTCGATTTTGCTTCCCGTGTTGCAATCTTACCACATCATATTCTCACCCTTATCCGCATGATGCTCCCCGTCTGTTAGTAGCGGATAGCCCACCGTACGACGACGACACCCTCGAAATTTAAAGGTGTTTAGAATATGCTGCGCTAAGCAGCTGTGGTCCTCATTGTAGCTCGTTCAGACGTGCCGGACACATCCAGCCTAGGGGCGTTGCTGGATGCAAGCGAAGGAGATCAATAGGTCTAATGAGATCAGGGCGGAACAAAAAGAATCGCTTGAATCAATCACTGCTTTTGTGGTGTTTGTGCCAATTTAAGGTCAAGCCAGCACCTGAGCTCACACGTTCTAACTTTACTCCCTGATGGCGTTGCAAGTATGTTCCTAGGTCTGTCCTCGCTGGTATAAATGCTGACGTTTCTAGTACATTGGGGATGCGTGGCAGCCCCATCTCCGCCGTAAAACATGGATGCACTTGGGTCTGACGCTGAAGATGCAATCACAGCCAGAGTGAGTGTCCGGACATGGTGCACGCGTTGAATCTTCCTCTTAACACAAATGATGCTGTGGCGTTCTCAGTACTTGATAGGTGGGTGCCTTTATATTCACCACGTCACAGTTACGATCAGCTAACGTATACGTAGTTGCAACCCTTGCATTCCAAGTGCGCAAATAATTGAACCTCTGGGTGTTTATGCTTATCATTATTGTATAAATGATCTGATCAGGCTTATGATTACATCACGAGTTTTGACGACGAGGTGGATCTATTTGCTATCACAATTTACACGCATCTCACTTGTTACATGAAGATTCACCTAGTTTGGTCATATAAAACAGATTTCCGTCATATCCAGTTCCTCGTGAACCGTTATATGCCATTTGCCACTTCGATTACCTCCGTGTACTGTGCGTATTGGAGTTATTTTTATGTTGGCTGGCCGGTCTCACCATCGAGGCTTTGTCCAAAGATGTCGTCTTGGACAATAATATAGAAGTCTGTCCTCCTTTCAAGAATCAAGCAAGGATTGCTTTTAATCTGATATTCTAGACATGCAGCCGTGGATTCTGGGCTCTGGTGTGTAAGTATTGTCGCAGATGCTCTACGTGAACTTCATACGTGCCACATGAGTAATGAACGCTAAATTTCTTTTGATATAGTCCTGTCGGTCATCGGTATGCTTGTTGCCGAGTGTGAGTCTTCCGAGTCTTGAACACGTCTTATCGCTGAAACATCATATTAATGTAGTCACTGTCTTTCTTCGCGCGGATGCTGTATGGGGCCACAAACAACTTGTCCGTTTGCTGCTGGCTGCCTCTTACTTGGTATGAAGAAAGTTTTTACCAATGTCGCGGTAGCCTCCTTTGCGAGCTGACGCCGTAATTACAATATATTTAGGGCTCGACAGCTACGATTCTATTCATTGCAGCCCAACACGCTTCGAAGAATTCTAGTGAGCTTGTCGTATACACTTAGTGCTCACGCCTGAGGTTAACGAACCTGTAGTTGTCCCGCTCCGCTTATTCTCCGGCTGCTTATATGTCCACGATGATAGGTCGATTTGGATTGCATTGTTGTTGTACTCATTGTGTGAATTTCGTAAGTGGGCCTTTCCCTGCTAACGATTGACTGTTAGAGGCTATATGCAACATTACAGTCGCTCTATCCCTCCTATTATTGAGGGTATTTCTTAGTTGTGAGTCAAAGGCCATTTCTCGTGCTTTCTGATCGCCTACCGAGTGTATATATGAAGCGTCTTATGCGAGCTCGCCAACAATGCGGAACCTGTATCAAGACGGTGTGTATCCATGGAAGAATCTCATTATAACATCTACTGACGTACCAGTCGGTCCGATTTTTACTTTTAATATCCTGCAACACATATAAGGGGCCGTATACTTCAGCATTATCACAGGTACGCAACAGAAGTGCGATACGGAGATCGAGAAGCTAACAGCAACGGTTGTCTTTGCAGTTACAACCGTTGTGAACCTTGTTCTCGTAGTGACAGCATCGGTATGTCTTTCTATAAAAAGCTATCTGAGATTCTCATTTTTGAGTTCATTTTCTCCAGCCTACGCTTAGCGATGCTTTCATTGTGTTAGTACCTTTTAGTTCTGTTGAGAAGTCAAAAACTGATAATAGCCTCTCTTCTCAAAAACGTTAGACCAGAGAGTGTTCTTGTAAATATTCTTTGTGCGCATATGCACCTGCGGATCCGGAAGTCCCACAGCGACTCCCTTTATCAAATGAACTCGGACGCCGGCATTGAATTGCGCCCGCAGATAATTATGGCCACCGATGGGTAATGGAGTGCGTAAACTATACAGAAAAAAGGGACGCCTCTTGTATCTTCAATTAGCTTATAGATGTATGGGTGTGCGTCAGTATTGGCCGACTTTCGTTTTTACCGGAACGTGAACGAAGGAGTGAAGGAACTATTGTTCTGTGACATACAGTACCAGTGTGGACTTAAAAATCGGAGCACCGCGAGGTCGTTGGTCCTGGGACTGGACGCGGAAAGAGAGATATGAAGATTATTGCCGAGCTAGCATATTCGCGCTTATTTCAAATTTTTGGGCAATGCGTCTCTCCAATTAAAGCGCTGTCTAATGTAGGATTATACAGGGTACAGCAGCTATCGACCAATTGACAGCGGGAGCGCAGCACAAGTGACTCTCATGTGCTCCATGCTAAAGTACCTTCCGCTTGTGCGTTCCCATACGAAGTACCACGCTCACGGTGTTTTGATATGGATGATAGTGGCTCCTTCAGCACTCGTCCGATGGTTCTCGTAAGAATCCGTGCTGCAGAAAACACGGATTTGATGGACAGATATGGCCTCACAGAGCTAGGTGCTATATGCAGTCTCAGCCTGTAATCTCAGAGTGAAACAGGGAGTACATTTGTCTTTCGTTGGGTGGCGATCCCCAGATGAACACAGACATCAGTGGACTGGACGTATACATTTCAATCTTCCTTCAAGAACTGTTTCTTGATGTCAGTCAGCACGTTCGGTTCGCTCGATGAGGTTTCAGGCACGCTCTGCACTCTCATCGCGGTCGACGTAGCCATGGCCGCTACTTCCTTTATTTTGGGCTTCAAGTCCGAACCGGAGATAGCGTATTATTGGTGTTTCCCTCACCTTTAACTCACTTTCTTACCTCACGCGTAGCGATCCGAGTCGTCGTGTTCTACCTTCTTGCGCTCACTTGGGCTTCCATCTTCTTTTCGTTGCCGGTCTATTACTTTCGACTACTCGCATTCACTGTCCTTCGGCGTCGCGGGCCCGGGATCTGGGGGAGAGGGGTATACGACCTGTTGGACACAAGTCACTGAACAAGTGTAAGCACCATCCCATCAATATCGAATTGAGACTGGTCTGACGGGGGGTTACTCCATCCTAGAAGTCTAGAAAGCTACACATCAGCATGGACAGACATGATGAATGCAAGATTACATCCCTTATCTGTTCGCCGCTTCTCGATCAACTTGGGGTGTGCTAGAAACATATCGTCCATATACTCTAGCCTGAGACCATGCAAGCCGGCATTATGAGGGGCCACAACCTGGTGTTAGTTGGTACGAGTGTAAAAGCACGCAAACGTGGATGCGTTCGTCGCGTATGGATCGGTGCTCAGTTAGTGCTCTGCCGGTGTGATCGCGTGTGCGAGTACGACATGATCCATTAGGGGGTCAGCGAGATAACTTGATTTCTGAGTTAAGGACTACAGAAGCTGATTAATTGGTCCTGCATCGTTGTATTCCCATGCATAAAAATACTCACTCGGTGTAACGAACTCATTTCGTTGTCCACCATTAGTCTTCCCGCCCCAAGATGACGTTGGGCTACGCACCTACCACACTGGAAAACTTGGCATTTTGGGATTGTGCGAGGTCCGGGGAGCCAAAGCACGGAGAAACGACGTGTGCCTTCGCGCACAAGCTTGGAACCATCAGGGAGTGCTTAGAGGAGATGAAAAGGCGCTCAATGGGCGTAGCTGAATCCGTGTCTGGTGCCTTTCATAAGATGATGATTGCTCCTAATTGACTTATACGCAAGATTTAGAGCGTATTCTGCATGCATGTAAGATGCGAACCGGAATATTGCATATCGAACAACGTGCCCGTGCAACGCGCCTAGACAGCCGTCGATTCGATACTCCTAACTTAAGTATCCGAGGACCTTATGGTAGACGAGACACGGCTTTCTTCTATCTTCAGGTGGCCGTACCGGCATATTTTTGATACGGTCGATAATAACTGGAAAGAGAGATTTGGTCAATAGGGCGATTGCAAGTAGTGGAGACGACATATTTGTACTCACAGCAATTAGGGACCATTTTCAAAGTTCTTTCTACGCTAAGCGCGTTCATGGCTTCCATCCCACTCGTCTCACTAATACTGATCATCTCTGTAAGTTTCTCGTACTCCCTCTCATCTCCTAGCCTGGTAGCCAGACCGCACTCGCCCAGAAAAACACTAACCCATCCAGGCCAGACAGTTTAGTTGTCGAGCAGACTGTCTCCAGCAAACACACCGGGGCATTTCCACCCTCCCAACGCACCTGGGACCATCCTATTCGTCTTGGACCCTTCCGGAGTGACATACGGCTCCGTCCGCAGTAAGGTACCTGTCGTTACAGTATGTGCGGGCCAATGTGTCCGGATTCTTTGCGATACGGCGTGATAGCAGTCGATGCAGAATGAGTTTTGCATAAGAAAAGTCGGTAGAGACAAATGTTGGGACTCAAGAGTGATCGTGTTCGAACAGGTCACTGCCTCAGGATGCTAGATTTGTTCACCCAAAAACAATAACCAGGCGGAAAGACGCCATAAGGTCTGTTGAGGAGCTTACGCGGATGGGCCTTTAGACTGGCTTCGACTTCGCCGCATACTTATGCGATGCGTGTACTTTCTGCACACCGGCGAGCCTATTGTACTGGAAAACGAGTTTTTCAAATATCGTTCTTTCATCATTGGAGTTATAGCATTTCGGCTGAACAATGTGTTAAAGTCTTCTACTCAGCTCCGCAAACGAGCATTTTCATAGACTTAATGACAAAGTTCTGGCAGGACTGGGAACATTACGAAGTCAGCATGCTGTAAAGATCACATGTATGGGTAGAACGATCTCTTACTTTACAATGCTACGACTGCGGCCGCTTGTATTACACTCGTATTGCCTTGCCAAGTCGATGTGAACCTTCTACATTTCCCGTCACATTCCCGCACCAAGCAGGTGCTCGGCTTGACCGTTGAGGACGCTGGGAACGGCGCGTACGAGGAAGGACAAAGATACTAAGGTATCAAGAGATTCGGAAATACCTATGTGGCGTGATCCAGGGACAGACAACTGCAGCGAAACAAGGAAGTTAGTCTTATGAAAGAAACGGAGAGACGCTCTATAACAAACTGCAAACGGTCGTACCGGAATAAAAGTTGAACGCACTTTGACTTACCGATTAATTGTTTAGTCAATGCCCCCACACCGAGCAGAGTTTGTAAGTCCGATTTTCTGCTCAGATGCAACGACCTCCTTTGTACCGTCAAGTATCTGCCACGCATCTGAAGAATCCATTATACCATTATACTAGTCCTCAGTTGCTAGTTTATATCAAAAGCGATCAAACGCCAATGCTTGACAAACTGTGTGCACAGGTAAGAAGAGGTGAGTCAGCAAAGCGGTCACGGAGCGCCAGGTTTTTCCAGAGACCAGCGGGAGGGTCAGGTCAATCCCAGCCCTAAAGGAGGCTGTCAACCCTAGCTCCGTAATTCAGGGAAGGAGTGTAGTATCGTTAATAACTTGCCCATGTTTTTATTACTTTGGAGCTTGGGGACTGGAGAAGTCGTTGGGTTACACTCCCCATAAAGAAACGGTGTTTATGAGACACGTTGAGGGCATGCGCCAAATACCACTTAAACTTTCGAATCAGTACACAAGTCATTGTACGTATTCAGTCTAGTTTCAACAGTACCTTGTTAAGTCTGTTGGTCTGGAGCATTCCTTCAAAACGATATTCAAATTTCAACGCGACTAGACGGAGGAGGAAGCTTCAGCAGTCCGAAGAATAATAGAACTTGGCACGAGCATGCACCCGTGAATGGCGTCATCGCGAGCTCACATCGGTTAAAGAATAAGTTACCCCTCAATTATTCAGCGGGGTTATCATAGCTGCATAAACGAGTATGGGAAGTTAGGCAGTAAATATCGGGAATAAGCCGAAGATGGAAGCTTACTGATATAAAGTGATGTATGGGTAGCGATAAGAGTTAAACAATACTGCGCCAAGAGAGCGCAAAGTGGGCAGTTCGCTTTTGATGGACTCGTTGATGAAACTTACACCTGGACCTTGCTGCTTAGACGGACTAACGCCTATCTATAATGCGAGGTGAACGATGAGCAAGGGAAGGGTACTACCATAAGCACATATAGTAATACTCGAGTCTATGCCCGATCTATGAGCAAAATTTGCGCTTACTGGAGGACTGAGTATTGGTCAGCGTCGCCAGTCTGGACGCAAAATCGCGGTGTTAGCTGAAACGGTCAATTCCCTTGATACAGCTACATACATTAAAGGTATGTTTTGGTCGGACATCGGCCGCAGACCATATTGTGCACCTGAGTGCGATTGAAGTTGATTTGGCCCTCGAAAAAATTGACAGGTATCTATCTGTCTTTTATAAACGAGGAGCACGTTGAATGAGCGGCGCAGATTTCCTTTTAGAGAACGAGCCTCCTACTCCGGCGCTCGCTTCGTCAGCGGATGGTCCAGCGGCATCCCGTACACTACGACCGTAATTGTAATCATCTTCGTAAGCCTCTGTTGCATTCTGCAGACAGTGAGATACATACCGTTTGGAGTCTTTGGAAATGCTCATCCCTTAACTAGAGCAAGTACTTAGAGTGTCCACCGGACGCGGCCCGCCTGTGACTTTTTGAGTGCTGCTGTTCATGAATTACATGTCTTAATGAAATATTTGGCCTAAAACAAGTGTGCACAGCTGTAATTCAGGGAAAAACTACTCGGGCAGAGGGCAATACGTACAGTCATGCATGTCCAACCCTCACCAGCGAGGTTGATTAAGCGTTTGAGTTTGCAGAATACGAGGCCGGTTTTTTTACGAATAGTGAGCTTTGCTGGTGCCTGCTAGTGATGAGCCCCGGCAGACGTCGTCGAGCGGATTGCTTCAGACAAGTAGCATTTTCTCCGCATTCGGCCGAGTTTTCGCAGCACTTTGCCCTTCCGCATCGATGGAGTCCAGCGGACAGGTCCTAATTATTATGCTACATTGCTAACCCACTGATAATGCGAATGAAAAGTACATGCTTTAGCTTGAAATACAGGGATTTGTGGTAGGGAATTAAGGGAAGGGGAAGAGGGATGATAAAGAGTACGATACATAGAACGCACCATTTGCCCGCCAACCAACTGGTCCTGCTTTCGATAAGTGCCTTTCATAATCACGGCCTTTCATTTATAAACTTCTGACGGAAGGTCCCAGCAGCACGATATTTGGGATTCTGTCACGCCATGTCAAGATATTCAATGAAAAAGTGACAACGTACATTTGCCGTCGTGGCGGGATCACGCTCACGCACTAGAGAATCTCGAACATAGACCAAGTTGGGACGTCTCCGTGCCCACCTTGCCAGCGTATTAAGGAAACATTCTTGAATACTATTGGCACGGTGAAAGGCCGACGTTTGAGCCCTCTGTCGCAGTCCCAGGTTTCCTTTCGCATTTGAAGTCGAAGCTCAAGTTGGACTACGAATGTGTCCGGGTCCCACAACATTTGAACTCAAGTACCTACGACTTCCACGATTATTCTGGGCACAGGGCGGCATGACTCAGGACACAGGAAGCAGGCAGGACAGGGACTAGTGACTATGGGAAGGATTTCGTGTGTCCTTCGTCAATTCGCCATGGGAAACCTGGTTAAGTAATCTACTGTATAGCCGAAAACTAATGACTAATCCCAAAAAACCCGGAATGTAGTGCCGCGTCTCATGGTTCAAGAGCTTTACTGCGACGGATAAGATTAACACCGCTCCAGGTACTTGAATCCAAAATTAACACGCACTTCCCGTGGTGGTCCGTTCTCCCACACAACGCACAAGAAGCTGGGTAGTTACCGAGTCCCTAAATTTAGTGGCTGAACGGGATCAGAAACCGCACCGAGAGCCGCAATGTGCACCTTCACACTACCAAATTGGACGATTACAAGTAGATCACTCCAGCCAGGTGCAAAGCTTCTGTGGCGTGGCACCAGAAGAATATCCACTCGCCTCCCTACCGGCTGCAGGTCTCTAGACCAACGTTGATGGCCAGAAGATGTCTCTAACCCCTGACCTCTCAATCTTAAGTTGCCGTAGGACCCTGCCGGCGAATCTCTAATAGAGCGGTAAGGAAATCTGTATTATTGTTAGAATAAGGGTACTCAACGCCACATCCCGTCAAGACACTAATAATACTTCAATACAGCCAGCAAGCCATGTGATTCCTCAGGCTGTATCGACTCTAGGCAGGTGCGTACGCATACTTATTGCTATGATATTTATTAGGAAAAAGTAGCCCGATGCTATCATATGGGGCCCTGGAGGGACGACGTGAAGCTCAAAACAGCGACTCCTCGCGATGTTCGAAGCATCGGTTGCAAGCCGCATTTCGGAAGCTTACTCGCGTGCTACGAGTATATAGGGTTGATCGGCCAAGTCAATGTGACACTGAAAATGTACAGCTGCCGCCAGTACATCATGTACTTAATGCGGGCGAACAAGTTAGTCCCCGAGTGAACAGAGCATCCAGTGTTTTCTGTAGATCTTCGATTAGCCGGCATGAGGTATGGATGCCGGGCAGCTCTCATTTGTATCACGGGCCCGGTTTGATTTAAAGCAATGCTGTGGGTATCAAAATGTGACCAGGCAACTTTGAACCGGTGAACTAAACCTCGCTCCACTTTAATCAAACTTAGTTACTGTGATAACTGGTTTCACCCGAAGGTACAGTACCTCCCTTTCAATGTCGTCCCACCTAGATCTACAGCCCTCGATGCGGCTGTTTTTGGTCAGTGTATACGGGTGCAATTGTCCGGTGAGGGTTTGCTGGGTATATATCACAGAGCCGAGATGGCGATGAACTCCAATGAAGAGTCATGGATACCGATTTCTGTGCGAGTATGCTATTTCCCTCCTCTACACATATATCCGGCTACCCCTCCATCCCTCAATAGCAACCTGATTATCACGCAGGTTTCCCGTTAGGCTTCGGATGCGCCGAAGTTTTAGATGCAACAATGAACATCTCTGGTTTACGCTTGCTTCTGGTAAGGTCAGCTCTCTAGGACGTTCTATCGTCTCCGCTTGATATTAACTGCCTTCCACTGACATCCCCACATCTTCAGATGCGAGTTCTCTCCCATCTGGGGGTTCGCTAGCGCATGCACCAGAACTCTTTCCACCGGTCATCTGGTTTACAGATATAGTACCCCTCCGCTTGACCTCTAACATGTGGTTGGCTCAAGGTCTGACTATTGCGTGCTTAGTACACGGCGCATGAAAATAGTAAGTGTGTCTTTGGTTCGAGAAGTCGTTTTTATACTCTGTGGGACACCATGTCGCCCACGGTTGAACGCATTGTATCTGGTTGTTTAGGAGGATTGCGTGCTTCCGTGTTACCACAAGTGACGAATAGAGGGAAATTGTCACGCAATTTTACTCTATTATACTTGTGATAATGCTGAAGTACGCGATCGTTCTGAAAAGCCCGATATAAATTATTCGGTTACTAGTGGCATGGAGTTCCCAGGTGTCAAAATGTGCTCTGACTGGAAACGCGCTTACACTCTCAATAGGAGACACTACATGGTCGAGCAACAAAATAAAGAAAATATCGCCAGCGCTATCTACCTTCCTGTCTCTGGTTCGTCCTCATTTATATTCTTTTTCCTTCAAATTCATCTCAAGCCGTTCATATTCCCAAGATGCTTTTCGATGCGGAGACGGTGGTGATAATGGAAGGGTCGCCTACAGGTACCGTTCCAAGGCGAGGCTACTTAATCAAAGTAGGAGTACTACTAGTCGTGTTGTACACTGTCTTGTTAAGTTCTATTATGGATAATTATGGCACCAACTTGAGATCTAGCGAGGAAGTTAATTAATGCCCTGCCACCCTGCCAAGTCTATGCTGTACTTCAAGGATAGCACGAGAGAAGCCCATTTCTCTCGCACTAGTCTGACTATGACTTGTGTTTTAATGAACATTGACAAGGTTACTATTCTCAAGGTTTACGCGTATACAAGCCGTGGCCGAAGACTTTCTCAAAGCCAGGAGTGTAAAACTTACAAAAATCAGAAGAGGCATCAAACTTAAACTCCGAGACTTGAGCGCGAGGTAAACCTACATGAAAGGTGGAGAGGACACAAGAGGAAAGGATCACGGACGCTGAGTAGGATTTCATTGACCAATGCCATACTGTTTTCTCGTGATTTGATTTTTGTTTCTATATAGTCTTACTACTAGGAACACAGATCCACGTTACGACTCCTGCTATTAGATAAGATGAAAAAGACAGAAGACAAAAGAAATGAATATTTCGTGGTTCTTGCTTACTGAAAATCACAAGGAGAGTTGAATCTACATTACGAGAAAATCTGACATCAAGATATCATCCGCCTCCACTGCCGTTGTCCTCCGCGTCATTGGACCGGAAGATGTATCGGCAATATACCTTCCTCTGATATTTAGAAGGAGCCTCTGGCACATTATGCTTGCCACTACGACAACAAGCCCGACTGGAAGCTCGAGGTATCGCAGCTATACCCAAAACCGCTGTTAGCTGTCTCGTTCCTCGAGAAATAGACGGATTAATTTTATACGCACTCCTCCAATGGACCATGTCAGCTCAAGTGAGAAGAACGTCGCAAAGACACTGGAGAAGATGCACGACGTCACGTTGAAGTACAAAAAGAGAGAAGTAAATGACGTACGCAAAGTAGTAAATAACAGAGTCTTTTACAAGAAACAGGGTAAGTCGGTTCATGAATACCTCGTTTCCCTGGGCTCCCCGAACAGTTTGTACACCTTTGTTTACCGCGAGCACAAACAGGATAACCTCATGTACAAAAACAGGTATCCATACCACGTGGTAATAGTTCGGTACATTGAGCGAAAGACACAAGAATAGCGAGTTCGTTCGAACTGGACCAAAGTATATGGCTACCAAGGAAAGTATTATATACGGTGTGCTTCAATTTTAATAACTTGCTGAAGACTCACCGCTCTCCGTCAGTATTAGCCTTACTATGAAGGACAAAACAATTCCAAAGGTCACGACAAACGTAAAGACCAGGAACAGCAGGATCCTTTTCGTCTTTCCGTACATTGCGTATAGGCGAACTTGAAGCGTAACTGAAGGAAACGTGAAGTGTAATCTGAAAGATAGTGGCAGTGTTGTAGTAAATTCAGCTCACTCTCAGCGAGCATCACAATGATTGTGCCTGCGAACCAGTTGGCTCTAACCCACGTGTTACCTAAAGTTTTATTTAGTCCGTGTGCAAATAAGCTCTCTGGATCCTGAACGTACATCTGTATTGTTTTTGGAATGCATTTGTCGCGCCGTAAGAAAACTGTTAGCGGTGGAAAGACGAGAGCAACTGACAACTGTTGTTTACGCTGTTGAGTGACGAAAGCGAGATTTTGTATAGGAACTCACGGATGCTGATGAATCAGGTTTGAATAAAACTATCAGGAATAATGTAAGAACTAATGATTTGCTTCTTCAGAGGCGGCTAACCTGAGACAATGAATCTATATGGCATTTACTAAGTATTGTCAGCTGCAAAACAATTTAAAGGGGACGAACGTCATGAAAGCTAAAGTCAAGTATCTTGTCTAACTGACTTATCAATAAACTGCACAATGTATAGGCTATATAGCACGTACTAGGAGAAACAATAGTTTTCCCCAGCCCATTCTCGATCTCTAGATGAGTTCAGGTGAGCAAAACAACTGAATTTCTCGTGGCTTGGGTTGTGTACATACCCAGACCAAATCCCTCTCTCTCGCAAACGTGATCACTTTGATAAAAAGACATTAGTGAATTTCCTGTAGACAAGCTAGGATTTAATATACCATATTCGTATAGCAAAAGAGAAAACGAAGACACTAGAAATAAGTTGGATCATAAGTATGTGGGGAAATGGTAATAAGAAATTAGACGACGAACGGCCGACAAGCTTCGTAAAATATATGGCTTGCATATCGCCAATGATACCATCGCATGGGACAGGTCCACAAGACATACTGGGAGTTCAAAGGATATCTCAGGTGAAGAGACTCTCTCAGTTTATAAGGATGATAAACCGCAGTTGTCGGAGCAAAGATGAGTTGGTCATAAGAGACTGTCCATGGCGTGCGAAATACTTTTTTGACTGACTTTGATATCATGATGTTTTATCATCCCCTCTTAGCAGTATCCGGAGCTCCAGGGGTTCCGACAAACAGGACGGACTTCCTCGAACCCAATAGGTTGGCTGTGTGAGAGTATGATGCGACGGAATGCACTCTGGGTCAGCGCCACAGGGACTGATGGATATACTATGCAGTGGCCACGCAGTGATGCACCGATGCCTCTAGAAGAGATTCTATCTAGATATGTACTTTTAGATAGAGCATTGCTATCCCTCGGCTCATCAGCAAACTATACAATCATCATTGAAATGAGAAGATTATTGCATTATACTAAATAGGAAAGAGAAGCCCAAAGGGCACTAAAGTCTGTGCCTCAATGTTTAGCCGAGAAACCAGTCTTTCGTCCTCGATGATCCCTGGTAAAGCCCACCCGTTGGCCAGGGACATCATCAAGAATCAAAGTGAAATTGTGAGGTGGAACAAAACGAAACGATTCGGATGTTGCAGAGAATAAAGATGTGCGCAGTTTTCAAGATGCGTACGTACCATCCTATCATCAGCTTTCGTGCCTTGAAGTAGGGTCCGCTCAACGTAAAAAAACCCGTCACTGACAAGTCTCCCCGCTTTCAAACAGACTCAAGACGAAGCTTTCCCGTCTTTGCGGTCGTCCGATATGAGCTCAGGACCCCCTCTCCAGGTTCCGGGTGGAGAGAGTCTGTCCGCTCTCAGACACTTGGTTGACGTGCGGTACATGGCAGGTGAGTCTGTCTAGGAAGATATGATGACCCTTCCCATTCTCTAATACTTTATCAACAGTCGCTGGTATTTCTGCTCAGTTTTACGACTTATTCCTGACAATCAGCGATGAGTACGAAACAATATGGGCTCCCCGCCGGTGGAATCTTGCGAAAATCATCTTCGTGTTTTATCGCCTCTCTGCGTGTATCTGGACGTTGTTATACATGACTTGTGAGCATTTCTGACTCGGGACCAAGACTAGTTGCAAGAATTGAACTCATTTTCAGTCCTTTTCCCTCGGGTTGTTTCTAATAACTGGGTGAGTTCATTACATCTAATGAATTCGACCTATACTGATGACTCCGGCAGTCCGAGAATCCAGAAAATCATATTTTGGCTTAGCGGTTGATTTCCTTTTACTCGTTTTCAGGTGTAATGTATACGGAATTGCGGTCATTGTCTTAGAGGAACTTGTGGAAACCTTGGGAAATGGTATGGTCATATTCACTTCTTTCACAAAGCACTTTTAACGTAACCTAGGGATTATATTCTACGAGCTCGTTATCCTGTGGGGAGGAAATAGAAGGATGTCTTGGATGATGGCAGCAGGGTTCATCCTTGTTCATTCAGCAACTTTATTATCTGTTGGAATCACAATAGCTCAAGTGGACGGTACGTCGCAATGATAGATGGGTGATGCGCTGCTAATTTACGCTTATAGGCAAACTGCTTTTTTTGAATCTGCCGATTCAGCCACTCAACTTCCATATGTGTATATCGACAATAAGTCCATCAGCATTCAAGGGCATATATATTCCTGCCGTGAGCACCCCTTTTACTTTTTATGTCACGTGCCAATTGAAACGCAAATGCGTAAAAAATGTCATTGTGAAAGGTTGCTTTCCATGTGTATGCATTTGTGCTTCTCCTCCTCAACGTCCTTGCACGCCCGCGTAGCTCCTCGAAAGGACTACTCGATCTACTACTAGGAGACGGACTCATTCTTTTCGGTGGGTACTTCATTTCTATTATACGGATTTAACGTTTTACGACAGCTTTTAGATTTCCCTCGGTTAGTAAATCCTCTGCTCCGAGTCGCTAGGATTGGATATACTTATATACGGACAGGAATGCGCTTGATGTGCCTTGTTCTCAACGTAGCTGCACCAGTATGTGAAGTTGAAGCAAAATTATTAAGTAGCAGCTAACATTAACTTCTCTTGATGGAACAGCCTTCACTGGGTATCATTGAAGTTGGGTAAGCGTCTGTTTCACAAGGTTCAGTCTAGAAATGCTCATGCGGTACTCTAGTCTATCGAGCTCCGTAGTGACCACAGCAGTATCACGCCTGTACTTTCGGTTAAACAATCCGAGGAACGTATTCAAGAACTACGTAAGAGGTGATGAGGACGACTCGGATGGATGGCTTCAGGAAGAAACCGAGCTACAAGCAAGGAATGGAACTGGTTCAATATGATACAAGAACGTTTTTTTTGTTCCAAATCAGTAATAATGTCCGCGTATAACTGATGGAGCATCGGGATATGGCATCTTGAATCTTTGGTTCAACCCAAGGGATTTCGCCTTTTTCCAATATTACAGTTTTAGTTGATATCTATACACTTTGTGTATCGTGTCCCCTTCCTGATCTTCGAGTCCGTTTTAATACATATTTTATTATTATTGACGGACGCTTGTTATACTATCCAAATAACTTCCGCCTTGCTCTGTTACTATGATATCCCAATGGGGTTTACCGTAAGGACGGGAATTAATGAGGCAGTGGCCCGGTGATCACAGCTGCTAGAAGTTCATTCAGGGCCGGGGTTTCAATTCGAAGTATTTGGGAGTACTTCTTTGTGGAGTTCATCATCGGTAACCTACCAGGTAGGCACTTGTTATATGACCGGATCCAAATCGGGCATGCGGAGCTATCGAAGCGTGTGTTCGACCATGCATGTAGAACCTTACTGTGGTGATTAGCTTGAGAACTTTGAGATTGGACGCATCCATCTCATGGACAGATACATCTTACAGGCGCATTGCGACCGTCATGTTCGGCGGAGCTGTCCAACCTTGTCTGCACTTCAAGTTACCGGCGTCTTACAGCGTTTTTTCCCCCCGACTCCTGGAATAGCGATGCGTGCGGTATGCGCTAGCCTCCGGATGACATCCGAGTTTTGTTCATCCACTCTTAATCAAACCCCAATATGAACCAGGAACAACTATGCGTGGAAGCCTACGGTGAATTTTCTCGTACCGGTTACATTGGAATTACTAGCTTGGAAACCTTAACTACACTGGCAGGGTGGAAGTATACAGTGCACGTCTACCTCTTCCCCCCACTTCCCTATATCCACCCAATAGGACCTCCAGAGCACTTCTCTAGCGCACTAACTATACCCTGTCCAAATCCTAACATCGCATGGACATGATGAGCGAGCAACTCGAACTCCACGAGCAGCCCTCGCACTTGAGCCGGACATCGGCTTCCAAGGGAGAGCTCAAATCCATGAACCAGACCCCAGTTTCCAGCTCGTCCCTTATTCTCTGTACGGGAGAAACGGAGCATCCAAGAAGGGATTTAAAATTTTGGATGTGTATAGTAGCCGTCATGTTTGCGTCGTTCCTGATGAGTATTGAACTTGTAAGTTGTTTATTATAACGAAATCGTGTATTATACTGGAATTTAATCTCTTTTATGGTAGAGTGGCATCGGTACTGCACTTCCAGTCATTGTCGCGGACCTCCAAGGAAAGCAGTTCGGTTGGATTGGCTCTGCGTATACTCTGGCGGCTACGGCGTTTCTGCCCATGAGCGGGGCTCTAGCTCAAGTGAGCAACATCTTTTGATTCTCCTATTGACCTATCATTTACAATTTGTGAAGGTATTCGGTCGAAGAAATGTTATGTTATTACAGATCTCCTACTTTGCACTGGGAAGTGCTTTATGTGGAGCGGCCACAAGCCTTAACTTTCTCATCGCGGGCAGGAGTCAGTTTTATAACAAAGCGAGGTCCGGTCACGTCATGTCCTAATACCTTCTTTCTAGCTATCCAAGGCATGGGCGTCTCAGGGATTGCCTCATTGTCTCAAATAATCATCGCCGATCTCGTTCCTCTGCAAGAGCGCGGTACATTCAACGGCCTCGTTGCTCTGTAAGTTCCGATAATTTTTCCAAGAGACACATTGCTTGTGCTGAACCTCCCTGGTAGGGCTTTCGCATTCGGCACTGCGACCGCACCGATAATCGCAGGGTCACTTTCTCAACACGGACAATGGCGTTGGTTCTTCTGTGAGTGCTAGGCTTCTTCTACAAGCTATTCCCCTGTTCTCTGATGATTGCATTTATGTAGACATGAATTTGCCCATTTGCGGCTTGACCGCACTCATTAGTTTTGTGTATCTTGATCTTAAAGTACCACGTGGTACTTTCAAGGAAAAAATTCTGAGTTTAGACTGGATGTAAGCTTACAAGCACTTAAAGGGCTATACGACGCTCACTAGTTGTTATTCATTGCATACCTAGGGGAAATTTAATTATCGTCGCAGCTACTACAGCTGTCGTCATCGGTCTCACTTGGGGAGGCATCGAGTTCTCTTGGGCTTCACCTCAAGTACTCGCCCCTCTTGTTTTAGGGCTACTGGGTCTAGTAGCATTCATTTGGTACGAGGCTAAGGTACCAAAAATACCACTCGTGAGAGCCCAAATTATATACTCTCAGGGACGCGAAGCTCATAGACCACCACTGACAGGTCCCCATCAAGCTATTGACATCCCGTACCAGTATCGCCGGTTATATGCAGGCGTTTTTCGGCAACTTTTATCTGCTTGGAACAATTTGTACGTAGTATTCTGTATTTCTTTGTGACGTCTCTCGAAACTAAGTGTCTTGTCTCAAAGTCTATCTTCCTACTTACTTTCAAGCGTGCAAAGGTGCATCGCTTACCAGATCGGGTGTTGATGCTTTTGGTCTGGCATTCACAACAATGCCATTTGGAATCATCGCTGGACTGAGCGTCGCGAAATCTGGGATGTATCGCCCACAGCTCTGGGTAGCCTGGCTTTCCTTAATTACTGGGGGAGCTCTACTATCAACACTCTCGGTTGACACCAGCGCTAGTCACTATATTGGGTTCCAGGTTATCGTTGGTCTGGGTCTCGGTATTCTAATGACAACCGGGTTTTTTCCCGTGTTGGCACCGCTGGCACCGTCCCTTAACGCAAATGCGCTGGCATTCTTTATGTTTGTACGATGGTTCTCTCAGGTACGATCGCTTTTTTTCTTGAAACTTGTGCTTACTAACCTGATTACAGGTCTGGGGCGTTACCGTTGGCGGTACTATACTCCAGAATGAGCTTAAAAAAAGACTTCCTTCCGACTTCATCAACCAGTTTCCTGGAGGCACTTCCATCTCATACTCCATCATTCCTCTTATCCGTGACCTTAATGAACCCTTAAAGCGCCAAGTAGAAGATGCTTTTGCGGAGAGTCTCAGGGTATTTTGGCTCACGCTCATGGCCGTCGCCTGCTTAGGCCTAGTTTCAAGCCTTTTCATGGAGGGCTTGCCCTTGCATACGGCGATGGACAAGGACTGGGGCATGAAACAGGAGGAGGGGAAGAACGAAGCAAGAGATGTCCTTTGTAGTTCTGAAGCCGCATAACGGTACTTTAACTTTTTTTAAATCGAAAGCTTCCGTTGTCGCTCGACTACAGGTGCTGTTTACTGTTGATTCTCCTTGAAACATTGCTTACCGGCTTTTAATCCGTTAATATATTTTTTCTCGAACTACGATGGCTATACTATGAAACTATGTACATATAAACCACACTATTTATCGTCTGCTCGAACCTCGAAGCAGGACCAGGTCCTAACGACGAAAGGTAATCCTATTTCGCCAGTGTCCTAGCAGCTGATAACCCGCGACTATAATTTCAAGTAAGGTCTGAGATACACCTCCCAGCCATAAGTATTTGGATGCTACACGTACGTGACACTGGCAGTATATATGCCATGCAATCGGCACCGGCGAAGGCTCGGAGGAAGCCGAGAGTACCCGTGACATTATTGGCCATTGGTGTGACTAAGCTTACTGTATTTCACGACGCGCCTTGCTCGTTTAAGTTGTAACACCAAGCACCGTTAACCTCTGCTACCGTATTGTCAGTCGCATTCTGGTCAATGGGGGATTTTTAGGATCGTGCGGTTACCGGTAAGCTCAAGTCTTATAATAATGTGACCATTCGCAATCTCACAACGTTTAGTGGCCACATCTATGATCCGACTGCGCTCAGGCTGATTCAGGTCTGGTTCACTCATCTGGGCGGTTCAGCTTGGATCACTGGCCCCCATTTGTCAGCGTGAGACTTAGCTATAACTTATGCAGGGGCTATGTAAGTGATATCTAATTTGAGGGCCTAATTCAACAGATTCCTTGGGCGGCACGGGCGCTGGCCTATTGAAAGAAACACATGCCCGCCGCTAACCAGATGCAGTGCGCTCGGGTGTCTGTTGTCACTAGCACGGTGATTCCAGAAGTGGTTCTCATTATATTGTACAAGTTTTATCCAAGCGCGTCGCTGACCTAGTGCACGATGATTATGGCCGCTATGGATCTAAGACAACAACCCGAGTTTTGTCTCCATCCACCGAGATTTACGTGTCTTTCATGGCTATAGCCGGTCTGGGAGACTCGGGTTCGGAATGAATGAAAACGTTGCTTGATAGCGAGTTTCCAAGTTCTGGGGGTATCCAAACGCCCAAATGCGTTGCCAGCAATCCAATCACTTCCGGTGACTCATGTTGCGTTTAGATAGCGTCAATTGTAGTGCTATAATATGGAGGCGAAGAAGGTGAGCACCCCGCTTCATTGTTGTAAGAGGACGGATAACTGAAAAAACGTCACATCTTGACTTAACAATTTCGTCTAGGTAGTTGTGTTGTACTGACACTGGGAAACCAGGCTGATACGCCCTTCTGCTTCTTTCATGACCGTCCGCATACCCAGACTACGGCTATGTGACGCGTCAGGTGGACCACTTCGGAGGGGAAACGCCAAGGACTCCGAGCTGGGATAGTTCGTAAACCCTTTGGTTATCGCTCTTCGGAAGGACTATTTTACGGAAATGGGAGCTGCGTGGCTTTGATTTTGTTGTGAGTTCTACATATGCTTGCAACAGCACGAGAGGCTTACAACAATCATGAAATATGTATGTACAGTATACATAAAGACCGTCTTCGCGCCTTATACTTAGCAAAGCTTAAGGCTTCGAGATTGGTCTGCGCGATGGAGTTATACTCCGTACAGTACATTACATTTGAATCCTAAATCTTTGCCTGCGTTAGAGACCACTGAATCGATGCCACTTTACATCATGATTTTAGTACGCTGAGTTGCAATTGCATCTCCCAAAAAAAACAGCTGGATGCAGTCAACATATATTTCGAGAGGCTAGGGCTGCTGTTGGAAACTGCCTGATGGTCCTGTAATGATCGCACGATGCGTAGAGATATGACTTATCCTTAAACATAACGAGCGCCTGTACACTGGGCAAGAGGCTGCAGGTCGCGTTTTTCCTGCAATTCCGAGTGCATCGCTCTGTTCTGCCTGGGAATGGGAAAGTTCGGTGGCTGATTACTATACAGGAGCAAGGAGACGTTTATTATTGGCATCTTTAGCCTTGCCTTGGTTTCAGTAAAGTCAGAGCGCAATACCTCCCTGCATCTTGAAAAGGGGCTCGATTGATTTATTCTTTATGGTTGCAGGTACGATATCAATGCGAATCTCGTGCCCCCTTGCGTTCATCAGACCGCTGTGACAGCTTTTTAATAAGCAGTCCAGAGCGAGATGGGCGCCCGGAATATAAGGGCAATCGCATATACTAACAAACATGTACTAACGAACGTGAACAGGTATGTATGTATCGTATCAATGCGAGTGCTATTCATTCCTTTGTTCATCAAATCACTATGACAGGTTTATTTATAAGGCGGCTTAGAACGACACGGGCGTTTTGAATTTGGGGGCAATAGTATGCACTACCAAATGTGAACAGGTATGTACAGTCTAATCTTTCAAGTTGTAATGTACCCTACATCGCGAGTGAGGACATTTCTCTGATCAACCCGGGGTCACTCTACAACTCATCCGATGAAGTTCCTCATCTAAGGTCCGTGTTGTTTAAGCGTGTATTCCGACGTTGTACCTTAATGTAAGCATGTTCCAGCCACTGACATTAATCTGTGCTGCTTCTGACAGAACATCTGAATTTGTCACCATGTCCTCAACATGGTATAAGTACGGCCTTTAACCAAGACCCCAAATAACTGCGGCGATAAAGTCAATATGAGTCGACAAGACAGCTCAAACTTGTACCATTCGCTCGAAGCTATACGGTGGACACAAATGTGTAGTGGTGAGTCATAAAACTCCATTATCGCAATGTTCAGGAGACGCGCACAACTGAATAAGGTCGCACAGCATCTGCCGCGATATTCACATCTTAACGCTCATGTGCTATTTAATACGCCGTTTCTCTGGTATCCACATATGACCGAGAGATGACCCTTATGTGGGTGCGTCACCGCCTTCTCACCTCGTAAACACCGCGTATCCGCCTACAGTAAATATTCCCGAGGGTGCGAAATTCAACATAGGAAAAGTTATATACTTTACTGTACGCAACCGTGCGATGACTAGGTTGCGCACAAACGTTCTGATGCTCTTATCAATACAAGATACGATACTTCACGCTTTTTTCCCTGTGCTGTACGTTGTCGTCTTACACAGATACTGCTAAGCCGCTTAAAGCTATTAATCTCGATTTCATTTTCATCGGTACTACCATTCAAACCAATCTCGCCCGCTTTCGTTTCTGAACCGTACCTCCTTTTTGCATCAAAGTCATGTCTTTACACCATCCTTATACCGAAGTAAGCATGTATATTTCGACTCCCGCCCGTTGTTAGACAGATGCCTGATCTAATATCTTCACCCATCAGCTGTTCGTGCGCCAAATATATTGCACTAATCTTTCAGCTTGTTTTCACCTTCACAGCTGTTTATAAAACCTCCACGCCGATAAGAAAGCAGGTACATCGTGGATAAGGCTTAACTGGATGACCGGAGTGATCATAAGGGGATGTTACCTGAATGTGAGATTCCTACCAGCATACTCGTGTCACATCTATTCACCTCACGAAGTAGCCCTCCAGCTTCGTATGTACAGTGACCCAATAAACTGTTGCAATGTTTTGTGGCTTCGGAATAAACCCTCTATATCTCAACAACTATGGCACATAAATACAAAATAAAAATACCTTTCAAAAGCCCTGTATCCCAGCTTTCCAGTGATAGTTTATGTATGGAATAATGTGAAAAATTGAGGTAGTTATGGACCTCTCAATTGGGCATAGCATTGCAACAGTTTATTGGGTAGCAAAAATAAAACATAAGAATGTTCTACATATCCATTTTTTCATAAACAACTTTTCTGGAAACAAAAACCAGATGTAGCAGTAGGCTATATGCATAGTTCAGAGTATGTTCCATTGGCAGCAGCCATCCCCATCACAAAGAAATCTCATTCTGCTGTGTGAAAAATGCACATCCTCATCTTTCTCAATGCTGGATGATCCTCCCTCAAGATTGCATTTTTTATTGGTGTAATACATAGTATTATATCCAGGCCTTACTATATGAGTGTCACTGACCTTAACAATGCCACTGGTAGTTGACCATCAAGGCTGTTACCTGCAAATGTTCAATATTATCACCACTTTAAGTGTAACATACAAGGCTTTCCTGGAGTTTTTCTTCACTAACCTCACTGCAGAGCTTCCCATACATCCCACCAGCATCCTTGCAAGTATTTTCAGTCCTTTCCCACAACATGAAGCCCTGTACTGTGGCTGATCTGCCTCCAATCTTGAGTGTTCTCTCCACTGGCCTATCAGAGAAGGCCTTTCAACTCTTTTTACAGGCATTTTCCCCCACATCTGACCTCAGGTGACTAGCAATGGTCCATCCTGACCATAATATCTCTTCCCAGTCCTGTGTGACTAGCCTTTGTGTGTAACTTCAAAGTCCAGCCACTCCTTCTGACACCGTGTAGGCAGTATGGGCTTTCTCTGACTCACTACAGCCTTTATTTCACTGTAGCTTTCTTGCAAGGATGCTGGTGGGATGTATGGGAAGCTCTGCAGTGAGGTTAGTGAAGAAAAACTCCAGGAAAGCCTTGTATGTTACACTTAAAGTGGTGATAATATTGAACATTTGCAGGTAACAGCCTTGATGGTCAACTACCAGTGGCATTGTTAAGGTCAGTGACACTCATATAGTAAGGCCTGGATATAATACTATGTATTACACCAATAAAAAATGCAATCTTGAGGGAGGATCATCCAGCATTGAGAAAGATGAGGATGTGCATTTTTCACACAGCAGAATGAGATTTCTTTGTGATGGGGATGGCTGCTGCCAATGGAACATACTCTGAACTATGCATATAGCCTACTGCTACATCTGGTTTTTGTTTCCAGAAAAGTTGTTTATGAAAAAATGGATATGTAGAACATTCTTATGTTTTATTTTTGCTACCCAATAAACTGTTGCAATGCTATGCCCAATTGAGAGGTCCATAACTACCTCAATTTTTCACATTATTCCATACATAAACTATCACTGGAAAGCTGGGATACAGGGCTTTTGAAAGGTATTTTTATTTTGTATTTATGTGCCATAGTTGTTGAGATATAGAGGGTTTATTCCGAAGCCACAAAACATTGCAACAGTTTATTGGGTCACTGTATGCGATGTACAATAGGAGAAAGAAAACGCAGGTGTTCCTGATATCTTTGTTTACTATGACTTTTTCTGCTATGATCGCAATAAGCGTCAGAGTTATACTTTAAGAGAAAGGTAAATGCCTTCACATTTCCGCATTAGTGGCAACGGATAGCTTATCTCCATGTACAGGCCTTTTTTCGATTTTGGTGATGATTTGTATCCCCTCCCGGTTTCTGCACAGAGGTCTGGGTACCGAAATTGGCTTATGAAGAGATCCTCTTTGGACTTGCTATATACAAAGGATTATAGAGCTTCGGGAGCAGAAAATCAAAAAATCCCCTGAGTCGACTTACACTTTTCCTTGTGAAAGATTCTGCGGCGTACTTCGTTGTGTATGTACTCGCATTTGAGGGCTCTTTTTCATATCTGATTCGATTGACTCAGTGTTTTCGCTACTGTTGTGCCAGTGGTGAATGAACTTATGTGGGTATTTGGAAGAGTATGGCTATCTCTCCCTCCTTGGCTGCAGAAGGGATGGCTGACCTATTAAATATCTCTAAGGATATGTTGATCGAAGTTACCATCAATTTACATTTAAAATGGGGAACATTATGAGCCAGAGATGCCTTTTGAATGTTAGGGAGCAGTACTTCACACACGCAACAGAAAGATTTGGTGCAGCAAAGGCAGCGATGCCAAGGTCTCTGGAGCTGGTCGCAGATTCAGCGATCAGCCGTAGTAATGATGATGATTGTAGGTGCTAAATAGGCTCCTGACAAAACTCCCGATACCGATAGGCAGAGGGTTCTAAGAGGACAAAATTCAGGAGTCGGAGTATGGCAAATAAACCTGACTTCAACCCTTTTTTACTGTGTTTGTCCTCATTCTCCTTAGAAGGGAAATTGTTTTCTCAGAATTTGCCACCAGAATTCTCTTCCGACTGTTAGAAATCTTGAGGCGTGCTGTCGCAGCACGGGTCGGTCCTTGTCGATAAACAATTTCTTCATGGCCATTTCCGATGACCAAGAGCATACATGCAAGTAACTACGACTAAAACTTCACAGAGCGTGAGACATAAATACCAAATGTAGTCGCATAGTCGAGATTACCAAATCATAATTCCAACACCAACACATGGCCACGAATAATATTCTTCTGCAATATCTGGTTAAACATGGGTGCGGCTGAGTTTTCCATCCTCATGTATTTGTCGAAGCCCGCTGGGTGCCTTTTGATCGGCTGTTATGTCCATCTTACACAAGTTTGTTTGACTAACAGCTTTTAGTCGACTTGTTCTTGCTTCGAGCATGCCCTATTATTGGCCGTTGCTTGCCAGTGTTCCTCTGTCATTTGACTCATTTCTGATGATGACATGGCTCTATGTCCTACACCTATTGTGAGTGCAATTAGACTACTCTTGTCCTGAAGGCATCGCTGTGAGTGATTCTTGTTTAAAAAAACTCCCTTTTTAACAATGCTCTGACTGACCACTGTTGTATATTTTTATAGGTCTCCTAATAGCTCTGCATCCAGCTCACGTAACGGGAGGCTTCACAAATGGGCCACCACTAACCGGATTTCGTTCCTAACTAACCACCTTGTGATTGAGATTTTCCTCTGTGATGATCGGTACCATATGCATCCACTACAATGCGCCCCGACAGTGATTCTTTAGTGCGTAAGCTATTTTTGTTGAGTACAAGCTGGGATTATGAGTCTCTGTATAGTCAGTGTATCTCCACACGGATGATACCTACTTACAAATATTCCCTAGGCTACTGCTTCAAACCAACCCTCACAAAACTGTTGAACTAAATATATTATACGCGCTCAGTGTATCGAGCATCAGGTAGAGGAAATAAGAGTACCTAAACATACATATTCTAGGTAGTAGATAAGTAAAGTGAAATAAAGTAAATCGCTGAACTATTCACCTCACTCGGTGTATCGAGCATGAGGTGGGTATATGTGTGTTCATTCTCGTTCACGCATATCGGAGTTTGAAACTAGCAACCAAAATAAGAAAGGAGAATATTATTAAGCCCGGGTTGAACCGGAGCTGGCCATACTTGAACATCTGTCTCCTGAACTTCGCGTGAGGCTGCGCGCCCACAAGCTGTTTGTGAAGCTCACAAGCAGTTCGCTTAAACGCGTAAGGATACGCGCAAGGAAACTGCGGCGAGGTGGTCTTATTTTCGGGTAATTCGCTTCTGGCTTCTATGAGTTTTTGTACTGTATGCTATACTATGTTCGGTGGCATAATCAAAACCATTGTATAGGTAAATACAGGTTGAGTGAGATTGGGACGTTCATGTAACCAGGCCATTTTCACGGAATATTAATACTTTACAGTGTAGCGCGCAAAAGCGAGTGATGTCAGCTGCCATCCGCGATACAGCGCGCTCGGATCCTCCTCAGCGAAGACCTCACGAATGCAGGGCACCAAGCCAGCATATGGCTCGTGACGGAGACTGCCAGGATGTGTGAGGAGAAAAATACGCACCTGAAAGACCGGTGGAGGGATCCTGTCGGATCCTTCAGCTTCAAGGGCTGCACCGGCACAGAGTCGCGCGCTTCACGCACCGCTGGCTTGGACATGATTTCGACTTTCTCGATATTATCTTAGAAAGGCACAGCAGCAAAGTCCTTGCTCATGCCATCTGCTGCAATTTTGATGTCCGGGACCTTCACCTCCTTCACCGCCTCTCCCTCACGAACCACCTCTTCAGTCATAGGGACTCCTGCACAAGGTACACAACGCTCGATCAACCAGCAACAACCTCAAGCGGCACAATCAGCAAGGTGCTGAGTACATGGAGCACAATCGTAAGCGAGATGTAAAATGCGATCTCCTGCGGCGACGGTGCTGTGGGTTGCCGACGATGAGCTTTACGAGCGGGCGCCCGACAAGCGCGATGGAGAGGGCGCGTAAGAGGTGAGCGAGGAGCGTGGCGAGCACGGCCCAGAGGCGCGCGCGTTTGGCAGGAGTGAGGGGTACACGGAGGGCCCGCAAGGGATGGGTGCGGAAGGGTAGTGCATGTCGCATTGTCATTGCATTGTTAATGTGAGATGTCAGCAACACGATCAATGCATAGATAAAAGTACATAAATTAACATACCGGTTTACGATGACAAGCGAATTCTTTTAGGGTAGGAGGACGAGCATGGTAAGTGCCTCCTCGTGTGCGGGGAAACGTGGACGCTTGGGGAGGACGGCGACGATCCAGTTAACCCAGAGCCAGGCCGGACGAAAAATACGACGGCTCAGAGGAACGTCGTGAGGAAGACGATGAGATTTGGCACTATTCTTTGAAGAGACCTGTTTTCCCTGAAGGAGATGGCAGCGTCAGCTTACAGTACCTAATACACATGGCCTCCGAGCATTTCGCTAGTGGAAAGTCCTTCGAGGACTACGACCTCAAAAGCAAACACACAAGAATATCACTCACCTCGATAGCCAATGTTCTCTTCAGCATATGTGGGTGGTTTCTAACCTCTACCGTTTCCTCATCTGCAGGCCCCAAGACTTCATCCACACCATCAACGTTAGACACACCGCGGCGTGCAAAATTGACGCGAAAACGGACGAGCGCGCCAAAGATTGGCGCGGCGAAGAGAGTACACAAAAGCTCGAAGCCGAGGATGGCGCCCACAATGATAATTTTTACAAGGAGACTCTCTCCGCGCGTCACTCCGATGAGTATGCACGCGTATGGAGGATGGCGTGAGCACCGTTGGGTCTATAGGAAAGGTGTGTGGGGAAGCACGCAAACACCGCAAACAACAGTACAGTATTCACAGGGGGCGTTGGCCGGGAATGCGGCCCATTGCCTCGGGAGCAGGAGTCTTGCCAAGAGGTGTCACCTGGTAACTTGAGCCTATTGCGCTGATTGATTTAGCTGCTTTAGTCGCACCTGAGGTCTGGTGCATGATTATCCGCGCGACGATGCGGAGGACAAACATGACTCACTCGCGTCGGCAGAAGCAAATGATGTCTCTTTACGGTCGTCGAGATTATCCACAAACTTGTTCCCGAGCGATGAGCAGCTCCCGAAGCTAGCATCCGTGGACGACCTGCCAGTTGCCGTAGGGCCGCAGCCAATGACACCCCGGTAGCCTCGTAAGCATCAGTGGACTTTTTATGTAGTACCCGATTTCACGGAAATGGCTTTCACTTTCGTACCCTTCATCGTAAGTACCGACATTCAAAGGTCAGCGGTCAATGAAGTAGGTCCCATGTGACGAGAACATGCTGACTGTCGGATATCCCCGTGCTAACCGGAGAACGCGGTTCCATTTTCCGATAGTATGAGTGATATGAGCATGTCGAGAGCTCGAACATGTCGTTCCGCTCTTTCCACTTTTAGACAGGCAAATCAGTTGCAGGGGGGTGTAATCTGGATGTTGTCATCCGCATCGGAGAGAGAAGGTGCGATAAAACACGTATCGGGTCCACAGGACACGGGGGGTGGATTGATTTGGACATTGGAAAGCGGAGTTGTACTATGTCTAGCCTGAGGGCGAATCAGACAATTCTGGAACTGTCTATTCGTCGCCTCGGAAGCGTACAACAGAGAACTCAGTCTCAACCATGCCTTTACAGAAACGCGTAATAAGGCAATTAAGCTAGCCAACACATTTCTCTGAATCTTACCGGGCTGGTTCTGTCACACGAATGGAAGGTCGACAACCTCATGCACCGATGCACTCGAGAACGCGCGGACGGCATGTTTTGTCGCGTAGTAGATACTTCCTCCAACATACGGTTCGCGTCCAGCAACAGACCCAATGTTGATGACATGGCCGGTCTTACGCTCCTTGAAATCTAAGCAAAGGATCAGACAGAAACTGGCGGGAAACAACCGTGTGCCTGCCTTTAAGTAGTAGCTGTGTCATCCCGATGAGACCGAAGGCATTTGTCGTGAATAAGGCCTCGATATCCTCAGACGCGATATTTCCCACTCTCTCTACACCCAACACAAATCCAGCATTATTCACTGCGCAGTGTTAGTAGTTAACGAACACTGCAACAGTAATAGGGTACGTATACAAGACATCGACGCTTCGGAGATCCTTAAAGATCTGTTCCCATAGAGAGGCGACTTGTGATTTGTCGGATACGTCGAGCTGGACGCTAGCAACCTTTCCACTTCCTTGGACGGCCTTGACGGCATCGACGACCTCTTGCAGGGCATCTGCCCTTCTGGCCAGAAGAATAAGATTTGAACCCGTCTACATCATCTTAGAAAACACCATCCGGAGATAAGGATTACGAATCTTGCTTTAGCAAAAAGGAGAGCAGTCGCCTATAAGGAAGGGTCGTTGATGAGCGAATTTGTACGCGCATATAGTGGGCTTAGCGTCGCTGGACTCACCGGGCCAATCCCTCCGCTTGCACCGGTGATTAGGATTGTCTTCCCTACCAAGCGCGAAGATTTGAAAACAGACATGTCGGCTAAGGTGTGGTAGTAGTGGGTCGTCGAGCACGATAGTCTCGTCGTCGCCGTGCTCGTTTGAGCGTCAACAGAGACAACATGTTGTTAAGACGAATCGCGAATGATGGGCGGCGTGCACCCAACCCGTCGTTCGAGCCGAACGACGAACGGTTGGGGGTTGAGAGCGAACCATGGCGAGAGGATGTGCCCGACGAAGCGTGCGAAGACAAAGACAGGGAAGGTGTCGATGCCCCGCTAGTAGTCCGAGTCACGCTGCTCGACGAGCCAAAGTGAGACGGTGTCTGACGACGGCTGTTCTCCTTGGACTTGCTGAATGCCTCCGCGTAGTCGAGGATGGTCTTCTCGAAGCGCATAACTTCGTCGTCCATTTCGTGGGACCTGATCTCCGGACGAAAGAAAGTGTTGCAGGAAGAAGGAATTGACAGAGGAAAACCCTCTTAGCTCCAAACCACCCGGCATGAATCTCCTAAAACACAGTCTGAAGTCCTTCTTTGCTTATAATGGACTATTACAAGAAACATTAACTGCAAAAAAGCGCACCCGACCACGAAATAGCACGAACTTTACGAGAAACGCATGGACCACTGAAAGGTCGTGAAGTCGAACATCTCATTTTCCGCAAGACTTTTGAGCAGACGTATAAACCCGTTTCAGTCTCCGACTCGGAGTAGTCTGAGGAAGCGCCCGAAATCTTCGAAGCTGGGCCAATCGCAGACCTATGTCACGGTATTCTCCAAGATGCATGAGGTCCTTTTTAGGAGCCAATGTTGAGTCAGCAGCAAATGCTTTCAGCCTTGTCAACCGCAGGACAGTCGATAAGCAACAATGTCACTTCCAGGCGCTTCCCTGCGCGTCTAAGCCGGATTAAGAGCTTTCGCCGCGCAGAGAACAGCTCATTAAGAGCACGATGGTGGTAATGGAGTCCATGTGTAGTGTCTGGTAACGTCCATCCGCGGTGTACGCAATCATGGGTTAGCCCCCATAATTCATGGTAGTTGGAACCATGCGCATTCAACTTGAAGTTGGTGCTAAGAGTTCGTGCATATTGTATCCGTTAATGTTCTAGTCTGGAACTTCGAAGAAAGATTGGACAGCAATTAATGAATTGGCAGTAAAGCAGAGCGGAAGACACGCACTGATCCTAGGTTCCGACTTTGAGGAGGAGTCGATCCTGAACGTAATCAATTTTCTTCGCCGAGTTCTTGATTCAATGATTGTGCTTGTCCTGCCCGCCGTGCCCGGGCCACCCCGACTCGGGGGCAGCGGGCTCCCGTCTGAGTCGTAGATTGCGTTTACGACTTAACGGATGTGAAGTTACGTAAGTATGAGTATAGGTAATCTACTTCCACGCTAAACAACTCCGGGATAAACTTCGTAAAGTCGGACCATCATAGAATGTTGACTTGAAACTCAGGAACTGATACATGGCGAATTGCGCTTTCAAATTCCACGATAACGGCACGAGGTTGATTTCCATCTTGTCCACAAGAAATTCCTTATGGCACCCGCCTTTTCATACGTCTTGGCTCGGGTTGATTAAGCCATTGTTTTTCCTGTAGTAACTTTTCACTGTGAGTCCAAGTTGCGGCCTGACGTCTGGACTTTTTGGGCACGAGAAGTCAGATGCAAACTCAGAATTATGAGAATCTCCCCACGTTCCTCTGATCTGATCACTGACATGTTCGTTCCTTATCTCTCCCAAACTCTGGACACGTGTGCCCAACAGAATTAGATGACATCCCATAGTTCAAATCTCGAAGGTTCACTGCTTTCACAGGCCTGCCATAACCAAAGCGTTTTTACCTATAAGTCTGAACGGATCTCCAAAAGCTCCGCCTGGGCTACGCTCGTCATCGTTTTCCCTCCTTGAAGACCCACCCGTTATTCAGCACCTAAAAATGCTAAAGACGGAGAGATACACCCTTGTAATTCAAGATGGAGACCACTATGATTTTTCAGCGAACCGATATAGCTTGATTGATGACGTTTATCGGTCGCGCTCAAACCAGTTGGAGCCCACGACATCCGACCACATCGTTCTCGTGCTGGCTCATGGAGTCGGATTTCGTAAGTCCCCAAATAATAGACTCAGAAGCTCTTACTCACACCGAGAAATAGATAAGGAGCTATGGGAACCTTTCCTACTTGATTTACAGTCTATACAGTCAAAGAATCAATCGTCTCGTTTCGGGAGCTATCTTGTTTCAGAGGCCTGGGCAGTGGATTGTCCCAGCCATGGTGACTCCGGAATTCTGAATGAGGACAAGCTAGTTCAGCTTCGCAATTTTGAAAGTATGTACATTCTAATAGTGACCGTGGACCCGAGCTAAATAACTTTTCAGGTAGTATAGAGTACTCAAGGGCATTAACGACCCTTATGGAGTCGGATTTCTTTCCTCATCCACGGTCCAATCGCATAATCCTTGTAGGACACTCCGGTGGAACTTGTGGCATGTGCGTAGTGTCTACGTCCTCAGACTCTCGATTGTCGTCAAGCTTACAAACTTTACGATCAAGCATACTTTCAGCTTCTGATGGCATGAAGCGATGGGGCCTTTCGCTTTTTCATTCCATTATCCTCCTCGAACCTGCTGTCATCGCAACTCCCAGCTCTTCCGTCGAAGAGCGTAGTGAAAATTGGAGGACCATCGGGAATCTACTTACTAAGCTCGCTACTCAAAGACGCGATAAGTGGTCGTCGAAGAAAGAAGCATATGAGTGGCTTCGCTTGCGTCAACCATATAGCGACTGGGACCCGCGAGCCCTTATACGCTACGTGGTAAGCGCGCACACAAACTGTAAATTACGGTGCTAGTAAGACTGATTAACTTCCAGGAGCATGGCTTGCGCCCGCTTCCGACATCCTTTTACCCCGAGGAAATGACTGGCTGGACTCTCAAGTGTCATAAAGCATTCGAAATCATTCCATTTAGCAGAATCGACGAGACAGCTACATCGGCTAGGATCCTGGAAGATCTTCACAAACAGGTGCCCGTACATCTAGTATTTGGACAGGATAGCCCCTTCAGGTAGGCTGTGTTCCAACCTCGTGCCTATCAGAATTATGAAAGACATCTAGACCGATGGACGAGGATATACCCCTGTTGACGTCTGGAACGGGGAAAAATAGCGGCTTCGCCTCTGTTACCGATATCCCGAATGGAAAACATTTCGTTGGTCCCTCTTGGTCTTACCCACGACCAGTTGCTTACGCATACGTTGAAATAGATAGTCCAAGAGGATCCGATGGCATCGGCGAGAGCTGTTTTTAACTCTCTCGGTATTCTGAGGGCCAGCAGTGACGCAGTGGAACGAAGAAGCTTCCTTTGATGCTACACTTATCACCCTTCTTTGCACTCAGCTTGATGAGTTTCCCGACTTCCGAGGATGATAGCCTGTCGTCGCTGCGTACGATTCATTATTGGAAGTGATTATGATTGTTGTGTTGTAGTTATTTGTAAACGTACGTCGCCTTAACTGAGATTGAATGTCAAATTTGTGGCTTTTTCTCGGACAATCCGTCAGCTTTCAAGGGAGTATACATCCTAGCTGTATTTCACACTACGCATCCTCAGGTCTGTGGCTAATAAGACAACAGGTCATCCAGACATCTACGCGTTCGTCCTACTCCTCTTCAATGCGCTCTCACGTCCTCGGTCCTTGTCCCAGAAACTGCTCGATTTACTCCGGGGAGATGGTGCAATTTGTTTCTGGTGACCGCACTTTTGACCGCTATAGCATTCGGACCGATTTCTGTACAGAACTGGGTTCTGTTTGTAAAGCTTGCCACATCAGAATGATGATTTAGATACTTAGTACTAATTCATTTTCAGCAATGCGTATGATGTGTTGATTGTTGTCGCTCCATTGAATAGTCCCGTCCCCGTTTCGGTATCCCATATGCACCAACGTCGAGTTGATAGATCCGCCGGTTTCCACTAGTCTCCTTCGCCGCTAAGCCATCTTCCCCTTCGCGGCCTCATCCATCCGCGCCATCGGCAGCAGCCTCTCGCGCGCGCAATGCCTGACCTGCCGCAATACCGGCGTGCGGGCCATTCAAAAGGAGGCCACGATCAGGCGGACTAGTGCCGGGCGGAGGCGCCGGTGCAGCGAGTGAAAACGTAAGTGATGTCGAGCCAAGGAGCGGTTGGCTCCCTCCCTCAGCCTGCTGCCCGTGGTGACTCTGACCTTGCGTACCCTGTTGTGTCGGCTGTGAATGCGCCTGCCAGTGAGTCTGTGACTGCGACTGGGATTGTGCTTTGCGACTCGGTGATTTGAAACTTTCCTCATAGGGAAGAACGGGAGGAATGTGGTTCGCGACAAGCGTGCGTACAGGTTGGGGCGTCAAATGTACAGCGGCAGACGAATGCTGGACCAGGAATTTCAGCGAGGCCTTTGAATCGCCCTCGTCCCTACATATTTCCATGAGGCGATCATCTGACAAGGCACTACCAATCGCAAAGGATCCCATTTCGGTTCGATATATTGAGAAATACGGTCCGTGACGCACACCTCAATCAGCCTTCGCTTATTGTCCTGGGGCTTGGGTACGGGGGCTTACCTGATTTTCTAGCAGTGACTAAATAACATTTTTATTCCTCAAGCTTCGTGAGGGCGATGGTAGCGAGCGCAGTCTTAAGTTTATATCTTCACTTGAAACTCCCAGACCGTCGGGATACACTTCTCGACAAAACGTTGGAAAGTGTGTATGGCAGCGAATGCCTGCTTAATGGCATGTTTGACCTTCGGTTTCGGTGCGCATCAACATCGACTTTTGAGCATATTCTACCATGTTATGCTTTATCATTATTGATTTCCCCGTAGTGTAATCCCGCACTTGGCATAAACGTAAGATTTCTAATATAAACGTCGAGTCTCTTCTATACCCTAGAGTATCGAAAAGTCGTTGGTTTTCAATTCGCAAAAGCTTTAAGGTTCGAGTATACCAAGGGCCGAATTTCCTGCGTCGACATATACCTCTTGAAACCGCGGTAAATGCGATCATTGTGAACGCTGCGACTGTCCTCACTACTACAATACATGCTTATGGTGGCCCCCTCTTAACCCATATCCGATTCCCCGGTTCCCGCCGACAGTGTATAATAAAGCCCGTAAAAAGACTTATTCAGGCCAGACACGGACTATGATCCAGACCAATACTTATCAGATCGAATACAACGGGCTCAATCCCGGACGTTTTGAACTCACGCGTCGGAAAGGAACAATCATGGACACTGTGATGAACCTAAAACGTTGGGTCACTAAATGAGTTCCGGCGTGATAATCGCTTAATAAAGACTCTGTTGCAGATGATCAGATGGAGCATGATTTCACACGTGAACTTTCAAACACAAGAAGGCGTTTTTTACGCCGCATCGTGGTAATTAATCACTAAGGGTGGCAGCTATAATATAATGAAGGAAAAGCCGGTGAATAAAATCAGCGGGAGATTTAGCCCTAGTGAGAGCAGGGATTATAGTAGTTATCGTGTTCAGCTAAAGCTAAAAAGGATAATGAAGGCCATAGATGCATCGCCATTCAGAACGTCCAAGAAAATAGATAAAACCTGCACAGCACCAGAAGTATTGGTATCTTCGTACTAGGTGGATACAAAAGAAGTAGCACGGAACACGAGCACCGGTGCAAGTATACAGAGATAACTTCAGCCAGCGCTCGTGTACCAAGGATGGAAGGGGAAATTGCTTCGACTTAACCCTCTGAGGCATCTCATGATCAAAGACACCCAGTTAAACAAAAGCAGACCTAGTTGATGCTTCGAGATCTTGCTTTGAAAATAGAAGTTTTGCCAATAATCAACCAATAAGCTGACAGTGGACTGTTGATTCTCAAGACGGTCAGAGAATTTCCCGGAATTAATGTCGAAGCGTAACACAGACTGCACGAGGGCTCATAGGAACATAGAAGAATACACAAAGCAAAAATAGCTTTAGACAGACACGACCTCATTTCTTTCTTTATTTCTCCACGGTAGAGCGATAAAAAAGCTAGGAAAGAACAAGAGAGATCACAGAAAAATGTAAGGAACGAGAAGGAGAGAAATTGAAAGCTGGGGTCGAGCGGTGGAACCCAGGAGTGTGGACACGGTTGCTCCAAAGAGCGATTCCCAGACATCCGAAGTGCATGTGTAGAAAAGATACGACACCGCCAAAGCTTGAGTAATCGAAGATTGCGAATCCCAGTCAAAGTATTCGGTACAAGCACTCAGTTGGGACACCACCTCCCATGATAAAAGGACCACGGCGGCCGGCCGCACATGTAGTCCCGTACGCCCTCACAGCGACCAGCGACCATACAACCGACGCGCCTTGACACCCCCAGCGAGTTGTCGCGAACACTCCGAGCCACCACCGTGCCATAAAGCGGTGAAAGGGCTGTATGAGCACAGAAGTACTCACATATTCTCCTGTCCAAAGCGTTGATAATCCCCCCTCTACCCCCTTCTGATGCAAATTGGCAGAAACGCACCAAAGTAATTGCACCTTTATCTTCGTCACGACAGCTTCCTTCCCAGCAATCCACAGCTGTATGGATACGCGGCCCCTAGTATCTCAAATGCCGTTGTGTACATTCCTTTTGTAAAAACGTAACACAATTGACCAGTTAGTTTCTAGGAACCCAGACGAGAAAAATCGCATCCACAAGCCCATGAAGACAATATCCGAATACCATAGTCAACCCTGTAAATTTATGCTGATGACGGGCCGATGTTCGGTCGATGCGCGGTCAACGTGAGCGCTCTCCTTTTGTCGGAGTTCTAAAAAGAACGGCAAGTGCCGCATCTAGTGTCAAATGCAGAAGTCTCAACAGATATCAAGTCTCCAGATCGAATCCGGTCCTCAATAAAGAAAAGCAATCAACCTCGCTCGCTAGAGTCTAGATTATCTAACTCGGTGGACCATGGGCCCAGTGAACTTAAACGCCACAGTACGGACCATCACTGAAGGAACGGTCTGTCACTTACAACCTCCGAATAGACATATGGGGTTTGTCCGCGGTCGTATAAAATCTCTTCATTTTTCGTGACTATCAATCGGTTCAAAAAAACTGATTTCAGAAATCAGAGGATTTGGTGGCTTGCTATTATTACACCACCCGGCCTCCTGAAAGCTCCGACACGAAAAAAAGGCAGAGTGTTGTAAAAGTTCAGCTCCATGGGGAACAAGACAAATTCCTGGAGTAATTAGATTGCCGACCCCGCCAAGCGTACCATTAGACTGACGAAGAAACTGGGTTCGTGTCTGTTCGCAAGTAGTCATGTTAAGAAGGTCTGTTGCCAGCTTCGTGAAAAGGAAAAGGAACAAAACACATTCCCAATTATGTAGCGATCCGCACAATGCGCAACCTTCCTCATGTCGGCCACAATTCGCGACAATTGTCAGGTACAGCGGCACTGTATTCAAATGCAGGGTCGCTAACGTCGGCCCTTTTTTTTCCGTCCTAGGGGGCCAATCGCTCAATTGAGAATTACCTCACCGAATATGAACTTGCTGCTCACCTCTGTGAACATTTATCCATTTCTGTATTGCCTATACTTTGGGGTAAAGTTTATTGATAATTGAGCTACATACTAAACATGTATCAACGCAATTAGACCTCAATGCGCAAAGAGCAGAGATGCTTGAGACAAAAGAGTCCAAGGAAAACTACGCAGAACCACCTAGCCCAGTCTCTCCACTGCTACTCCTGCTGCCTTCTTTACCCTCCTTGAGACCCCAGTCCTCGTCTAGAGATGTGTGAAGCGGCAGTTCCTTCATCATCAGGCTCGCAGCAAGGCCTGCCACCGCACACGCGGTCATCACTTCCCAGTAGACCCGCAGGCTCTGAGCAAACGCGACCTGTACGCTAGTCCGGAACGGCTCTTCGAGTGTTGGAATAAGGGGAATGATGGAGTATGCAACGGAAGTCCCAGACGGGAACTGTTGGATAAACTCCGCGGGAAGCCTTTTCTGCAGCTCGTTTTGCAAAATTGTACCGCCCACTGTAACTCCCCATACCTGTACGGACAATATATCAATCTCATACGTAAACAAAGGGACAATCGTATAACGTACTTGTGAGAAAAAGCGGACAAACATAAAGAATGCGAGCGCGTTTGCATTCAACGAAACTGGCAGAGGCGCCAGCACAGGGAAGAACGCCGTGGTCATCAGAATGCCGAGACCAAGACCAATCAACACCTGGTAACCGATGTACCGACCACGAGAAGTATCAGCGTCGAGCGATATTAAGAGTGCCCCTGAGATGATCAAAACGACCCAAGAGAACCATAGTTGCGGACGGTATTTTCCCGACTTCGCCACGCTAATACCAGCAATCAATCCGAAGGGCATGATGGTGAACCCGAGTCCGAAAATGTCGACACCAGAGCCAATCGGTGTGGCGAATTTACAGGCCTGGAAGTAGACAGGAAGGTAATCTAGTTTATACATGGTCAATAGGCCATTCCCACTCTAAGGATCGTGTTAAACTCACAAATGCACCCGAGGAGAGTGAAGTTCATAAAGAAACCTTGGATGTAACCACTGACGCTCGTCCGAGTTGACATCACTGAGAAAGGAACCTGTATTATGGTCAGCAATCGTGGCCTTGCTTTCGATAGTAAGAAAGACTATTACCAGCGGCCGTTCCGGAACTTTGGCTTCATATACAATAAATCCAATGAAGCCGACAATTCCTAAAATCAAAGGGACGAGAACCTGGGCAGAAGACCAAGGGAACTTGACACCGCCCCAGGTCAGTCCAATGACGGCCGCCGTTGTTGCAGCTATCACGAGGAAATTTCCACTACGAACGCGAAATACATCAAAGCCATGTACGCAGTTTAAAAGACAGGAACTCACGTCCAATCGAGTTTATATAGCTTCTCTTTTATTGTGCCTTTCGGGACTTTCAAGTCGAGGCAAGTAAAGACGAGGAAGCCAGTTGCCGCGCAAATTGGAAGGTTCATGTCTGTATAGCGGACGAGTACTCTTAATAAAAAAACTGTCCCATAATAAACCACTATACTCACAGAAAAACCAACGCCATTGACCGTGTTGAACCAGAGCGCCAGCAATGACTGGAGCAGACGAAGTTCCGAAGCAATAAGCGCTGAAGAGTCTGGGTTGAGCTTTCGTTGCTCGCACAGTAACTCAAAGAACATACATAGCAATGAGTCCGTTGAATACACCACGCTCTTGAAGAGGTACAAGGTCGGCAATAATTATTTGTGTCAAAGACGCGATGCCTCCAGCACCAATTCCTTGGATAGCTAAAAGACCGTTTATACCCCACACGAGCAATAGCAGTTTTTGGATACGCACTTCGCGCAGCGATGAGAAAGTTAAGGCTTGGTGCTGCGCCACACATGGCACTGCCAACGGCGAAAAGAAAGACCTGAAATAACATAACGCTTCTCCTTCCGAATACCTTTTCCGAATATTAATGAACTGTGTTTCGGAGATCGGGTGACAGAGTACAATAGAGCTTACCTGAGCCATTCCCCCACTCAAAGGCAAAAAGGCAGTAGCTGACAAGGCATAGGCGGACCCAACCCATTCGAATTCGCGGCCGTGAAGATCAGCTACGATTACCGGAAGCGCAGTGCCGACTCCGGCCTATGCACGGCGCCTGCGTTCAGTCTCCATATGTGGTGACAAATATGGCGTGATAAACGCACCAAGTCGAGGACCATGAGGAAAGAGGAGACCATGATCGCGACGATGCACAACCAGAACCGTATACCTCTCTCCGGACTTTGGGTGACATCCTCGCCGAGTGGCACGACATCGGGCTCCACCGCAGTCAGGAGGGTGATACGGGTCGAGGCATCGACCTCTCTAGACTCCTGGGGCTCGCTTGGGGCTTGCTTGTCGGATGCATAGCCCTCGTAAGATGCAGTACTTTCCATGCAGCGTAGCGTTTGAGTTGAGGGTGAGAATATGGGAGAGACGGAGAGGAAGGAACGGCACACTAAGGGTGAAAAGGAAGTGCGTGTCCGCCAGTTGCCGTGATGTTCATATCAAAGAGGACGAGTTCGCAATCTTCTAATTGCGGGACCGTGTAGTCCATCCAGTATTTTTACCTCCAACTGAGGTGAAATGTTAACTAATGATAGTGGTAAAGTTGGTGACGGGTCCAGAAGAGAGATTGTGGTTCGAGTCCCACATCAGTGAATATTCCCGTCGGTCACAGCAAAATTGCTTGCATCGCCGATAGTCGCCGGAAGCATCTGATTTTTTTGTTGATCTAAAGCGCCTCTTCAGGGAGAAAGTGCGGTGCATAGCGACGCGTCTCGGTTTTGTGGCGCTCGTTTATGGTGGTTCCATTTGACCGGTACTACTAATAATAGCGACAGGAGTCAGAATGAGATACACGTAAGCAGCCGACACAAACGCAATTACTGAATGTGACAAGAGAAGCAACAACGCTTGGCCGAGAACGCCATACCTCCACGCAGTACATCACGGGCACCAAGCATATTGCATCGTAAAGCACACCCATAGGAAACCGTAAACTTTATGGAGCAAATCATACACCCTGAGATGAAGAGGGCCAGTACACACAATAAAGTTGGACTGTTAGTAGCGGCCCGTTTCAGTCCGTCGTATCAGTCCGGATTTGCAATTCGGTCTCCTCTGCGAGAAGGCGATCGTCTCCGTACATGCTTTCCATCCTCGAATGGAGGTACGCGTCGCGATGTTCGGGACTATTCAAACGCAAGTACAAGCGTGAGACTGCCGTAGATACTATCGTACTTGCGAAACTAGGATTCGAAATGATACTTAGTAGTAGCTGCACATAAAAGCCATTGGTCTCGCTTACCTAAGGCCTAGTACGGCAAGCGAAGGCTGCAAAAAAAGGGAAACACATGAGCGACCACGGTCCCACTGAAGCTCGAACACTTACCGGGGCGACAAAAGTAATAATTAAACACATCATGCGCATTGCTAAGAAAGTTAACGTAAGAATACTTTTCATTCACAACAATATGGTGAACAAACAGAAAGTTGTCTGTAATAGAGTAGGTTACTTTCGACTATAACATATGCTTGTGTGGAACACCTACCAAGAAAAATATCAATCCGTCGCCCCAGAGTAGGTCGAGCAGTCTTTGCGACGATGCTCTCGGACGCGAAAGCGCGTTGATGCAGAGTAAGGCGAATGCATACAGATCTAAGACCACCTATACACACCCTTCTATGACCCGGAGAGACTTAGAGTGTGGAAGGAAGTACGTACAGCTGGAATATAGACACCCTTGAATCCTGGCGGATTCCGGACAGAGTCGCAAACCCTAATACTATTGACAATGAGCTGAAAGCGAAAATTGTCTAATGTCGATCAATCAATAAATTGAAAACGGAATCGATAGTACGAAGTAAACCTACTTTTCATCTGCAGCACGGTTATAGCTAGCGACACGATTGTCGCCGAGTGAAGGAATATGAAGCCAGCTGCCATCATCCAGGATGTCCGTCTGGAAGCTTTCCACAAAGTAAGTAGTTCGTATAGGACGATTCCTGAGTTAGGAAAGAACGACATTAGTGCAATAAAACAAGGCTGGCCATTCTGCTAACCATTTCCTAGAGTCTCTATTGAGACATCAAGAACCATGACGGCCATGCCAGAGTTTCTGCACCTACACACAGGAAACTTTAGCAGCTGTCAGTGTCTGTCATACGTATGAAGTAATTACTAGGAGCAAGTCAGTAACTGCAGTCCTAAGAGGCGGTCAGCACCTACCCAGATATCGGTTTTGTTTGTCACTGGTATTAGAACTAATCAAGGGCCGTCAGTACGCACAGGAATATGTTTAAAAAAGGAATCTGACGCACAGGCTAAGTAGAACGTAGAGAGTATAACAGACCCATAGCGGTTAACGACGTACGCAGCCTTTAGCACAGTCCACCGTTCGGAGGTCCAAACAATAGACGTTTCATCCGCAATCGTCAGGAAAATATCGTAAGTGAGTACTGAGAATCCTGCAACTGCGACCGGAGCACCAAGAACCGGTCGTCAGTTCCTATTTTCCGACTTAGTACAGTGCATTGCGACGTACATGTGAGATATCTGACTGCAAGCAGATTAATTACCTCCGAAACTAACAGCTCGTTAGTCCCAGACATTGTGCGTAAGGAATACTACGCAGGCTTTGCTCAGGGTGCGCACGATTGACCTCCGGTGCTATTTCAATGATACGCTATCATACGGAAGCGCATCAAGATGCATAAAAGAAGAGAGTTAGTGTGATCTATATCTGTTTGTAACCTAATCCAGAGAACGTACATGGCAATCTGAAAAGCTAAGACGTGTAATAACGAGCGAAAGGGCCGATGAGGGTATGATGACATCAAGTCCATGAAACGATTATAACTCACACTTCCTGCCTTCTATGGCCTCAGACCATCAAGAGAATCCCGCTTAGCGCTGCACTGAGCCTCGCCTAAGCCTCGAATGTATGTGTTATCTTGCATAACCCCGAACGGACGCCTCAGTCTCAGAATAGATTGGACCTCTTCAGGCGCTGATGGCCTCATCCAAACGTTCCTGGGAGTGTTCTTGGCGATTGCAAGAGGTAGAGAAAGCGGAGATACGAGTACGGAGCCTTCCCAGTTCTTATTTGTGAAATGTGGAGCACCATACTCACTGGTCGCCCACGGAACTTGAGCGTACGAAGATCCGGGACGTTGCATAGATGATCCCGGAAAGGGATGAGCGTCAGTAACCGTGCGGGACCAGTCATCGCTTTGAGGCACTGATACTTGATTTGACAGCCGTGCATGTATTCCGGATTCCGGATGGCAAGCGAAGCGTTGGAGGAAAAACTGAAAACAGCTGCGTGAACAGTGAGCCAATCCTTGGGTAAATCGGAGTTCGAAAAACCCGATAGCCGATGTTTGTGGTGCGTCCTGCACAAACACTTCTGGTTCCTCATTTCTTGGATCAAGATTTAGAAGCCAGCTTCGGCGGCGCCATTCGGAACACGCAAAATATCGTATGGCGCGTGCTGATCGGTCTGGTTGAGTCTAGGACCCTATCAAGAAAAAGTTATTCAACTTGAAGCTAAGCAGTCTCGTGATTCTCAGAAGCCGCCTGAGTCCGATAACTTCAATTGGGACTCGATCATGCTTCTTGGCCAGCGGAGGACCGTGACAAACGCGGCCTCGCCACGGAGGCAGGAGGAAGAACCCTAATCGAAGTCCGGACTTTCGCGCAAGATGGCGGCGACGTCTTCACTGTGTCTTTTCGCCGTCCCTTCGGCTACGCAAGGCAGGTAGTCTAAGACAACACTTACAGCTTTCATACACTTTAATTTATCTATTAATCAATACTTTCTTGTTTTCTGTGACCGGATTTAATAGCGAATAAGTCGACACTCTTAGATGGTTTTTCCATGACCAAACTTTGCGATGCCATTTACAGTATAGGCCACTGTTTGCAGCCAGGAAGTCAACCCAAAGAACAGGATCCTCGCTTTCGATGTGCGTGAAACAAACATGGTTCCCTCTTTCTCAACGATATAGATGCTGTATGTTCATAATAATGCCTACTAGTACATCCAACACATAAAAGCTGACCGTGACGCAGGACTCAAGATGCACACTTTTAGCCATTCTAGCCGGCTCTAATGGAGATAAATTCCATTAGACTGGCCCTATGTGTACTCCGCTGAACAAAGTGTGCGGCTGAGGAGTCCTATGTCTAGTGAGATTCTGCTTCGCCTCTCAAATCCAAGTCCCGAATGGAACAGCTGTTGTATGCCTCTCTTTTTTCCACATAAATGTGCTGTAAGTGACGCTGTAGTAGGTCTCATCTCTTTTGTTCATCGGGTAAGGGGGGCATCGGATATGAGCTCTCTAGTGACCTTCAGACTTGTTGACGCCTTACATTCTCAGCTCAATTAGTCATTGCAAACCTTGTAACCTCCATGGACTCGACCTATCAACAGGTCCATTACGGTGTGAATCCCACTTCCTTTTAGACCCTTGGATGCTGGTCATGAAAGTAAGTATCTGTCAAACTTTTGGACGAGTAACGCCTCATTGATTATCAGAGCAACTTTGGTAAGCATGACCTGTGAGTTCACCGCTGTTCTCATCACCGCATTTTTCAATCCAAACTTCTCGTATAACAGATTGAGTAGGATCTCCAACGCGACGACTGGATGGATGGGCTTTTCTTCCATCCGCATACATTCACAACAGATTCGACTACAACAGCCGTTTTCCCCCCTATTTGTAACAACGCAATATCAAGTTTCCTTGTTTCTCCGCTCGAGTCCGGAATCAAACTTCGTTAGATCACGGAGCCATTAGTTTCATCAGATTTATTGTATACAGGCTATTCTGGACGGTTTATTGGCATAGATATCTGCTTTCCTTTCTTGCGCAGATAACTGTCATTCATGGCCCGAGTAATGTCAGAGTAAACAAACTCTGCTTCCAGGAGCTCATTCAAACCCCCGACTTAGCTCCATGACTGAGAACATCAAACCCTCCATCTTCCTCGGAATTAAAATTGGCTTGTAGAAGAACTACAGGTAAGACATCTTTCGGGTGCATTTAGGGACCCATGTGTTCTCATTAGACAGCTGCAATCTCTAGTATCCAAATCATATCCGGTGTAAAGAGGTAGAGTCGGAAAAAATCACTTGCATCGGTAGTCTCCTTGATCATCATAGGCAGTCTTCTTGAGACGCTCGATACCAACGTATTTGCCATGAGTGGCGCGTAGCTTATCAGGTTTCGAGTGAGCAATCTGAGCCTTTGTATTTTGATAATCATATCGTTCGCCGTGCATCGACTTCCTCCACGATCACTATGGAACCTTTTTTTTCATAAACTTTCCCTGTCTGCTTTTCCTCACATGTGGTGTGCATTTTTTTAAACATATACGAGAGGGATTTCTATTTATGGCATTAGCGCTTTTACAGATATGAAATTGTAGTGTACGGTAAGGTTGCGCGAAGCAGGCTGTAACAGAGGCGTTCATCATGATGTATCCCGTTGGAAAGCTCCCGCTCAGGGTACCTGTATCATGTTCGATTGTTTCGGTCACTTCCGAAATTTTTAGTGGCTACTTAAATTAGTACGTATACATGCCAGTCTCCGTCTGACAAGCGCTTATCGCGTGTGATGTGGCTGGGTCCTCTGACAACCAGAAAGGCGCCTCCACTCGGTATGGCACTAAATTTCAATTTAAAAAAAGGTTCTACGTTTAGGGGGGAAGGAAGTCCTACAGCGGTTTGTAGCACAAACGAGGGACCTCGAGCTGGAGCTCCATCCCACCCCGGGCCAACTCGGATATCTCTGGCGCTGTTGATGAGTATCTGAGTATTCCTTTTGGGTCCTGGAAGCCGTGTAAAGACGGAGCGGTCCTTAATTGAAATTGAAATACAGTCTTGATGGAGATGTAGTTTCCAAAAATGTTTGTCAAACACTATTGTGCTTAATATCTTGTCACTGCTCGACGTCTACGACTGCAAGGGTAATGTCTGTTCACTCTCACCAGGTTCCCGACATTGCATGCCTTTCATCCAACCATTATAACTTACACTGCAGCCTACAACTTCGGTCGCTATGTTCTCCCGAATGGGCCGGATCCCGATCAATGAATGGGTTCCATGGTGCCTGGGCCAAAATAGTTCCTGAGGCTGTGTATGCATACGTGGGACTTTTTGTCCGGTAAGAGGCGGCTTCTAACGGCCCATGTGGGCACACGGGCTGTCGTGCGGCGTGAGAATGTTTGTGAATCCTCCCGAAATATACTGTATCAGCGGTTAATTATGTGATAGTCGGAGTTTCTAAACAATATAATCGGATCCTAACAGTAATAGCAATATGAGTTGACAGAGCTTTCTGAAATATAATAGCATTCCAATTTCGTCGGGAACATATTACTTTAGGAGAACCAAGAGCATCTGTCATCCCGTTCGGCGACGAAGCCATATCGACTATTCACTGCCTGTTATCCGCCCACAGCAAAGAAAACCTTATTTTATCTTAAAAATAGTCACGGTACTGCCCACGCTTCTAAGATGTCATCAACAGCTTCCATCCCGGCTCGCTTAACCTCGCGTTTCAATGGCTATCGCTCGGAGCGTAGAAAATTGCATTCTTGATTACACGGTGATTATTTGATGTTAGAAACGGTCCCATCACCTTATCATAGTGGCGCAAAACACCGGATGTGGGTGCCTCGCGATGTGTTTCCTAATACCGATCATTTCAAGTCATCTTAAGTAGCAGACGGGGTAATCCTCCCTTTCCTACGCTCCTGTGGGGACCGACGCCAGAAACGACAAGTCAACATGTCCAATTCTTCCTGTGGCGGTATACCCTGCCACGAGTTGGAGGCGGACCTATATGCCATTTACTACACAAAACTCGTTAATAGTAACTTGAACCCGCTCTATATTGACTTTCACATACTAACTTCTGGCTTTAGTCGGGTCCTTTGCACTTTTAGTATTCGATTTCCGTGCGTAATAACATGGTCCTGCGTGGGCCGTTAAGTCTGACTCCGTTTCAGTTATTACGTTTGGAAGGGAGAAGGATCTGGTATGGGTAAGCAAAACGTCTCTTCGTACAGTTTTTGAAGTTGGCGTGTATATTGACGAACTTGGCTCAGGGAGTAGCTTTCGGGTGGGGGAAGATTCTTTTCCTTTCCGTAGGTCGTCTGTCGCAGTGCTCGTATTATACTTCCATTCGTAACTATGGACTATGAACAGATACGATACCTTACGCTCATGGTTATGATGTAAGCCATCGTGCATCGTTCTTTAAAACCTTGACCTTACGATTTTCCCAAGATTTATCATCACTGGTACGTCCGCTCATGCTGCAATCAATATTAAGCGCAAGTTGTAACGTCTTTTATGAAGTCATGTTTACGCCCGGGATACCCCTTGAAGTGAGTCCAGGATGTGTTTACTTCCATTTTTTTGCGTTGCTCATTGAAGGATTAGTTGTTCGTCCACATTTTATCAGCTCCCAATAGATACACTGAACGACGATTTATTCGATAATCTGCAAACTTGAAACCGCCACAGATGTTCGTATAATTTTCCTTCTAATCCTCCATATGTTCTTAAAAAACCTCGGATAGGCTCTGCATGGACAAAATTCCACTGGTTTTCCGGAGTCACGATCGTCATGCTTGCCGAACGTAAGTACCAAAATTATGCTGCTCATTATCAGAGGGTTCGGTCTTTTTAAGAGTGTCAATTCAAAAGTTACCCTTCAACTCCGTCTCTATGCCATGTACGGTAAGACGAGATTGATATTGTTCATTCTCGTCTTCACTTTCGTCGCGACGTTTGGCACCATTTTGTCGTTTATAGGAAGGCTCGTGGCGGCAGAAAGTGGTGAGCTCCCTGATGTCATAGACATTTGTCTAGTGACTAAGGAAATGCTATTCCAAAAGCTCTTTTCTTCAGTCCCGTTCCCGGTAACGAGCTTTTCATCTGCGTCCCGACCAAAGTCCCCGAGTTCTTTCGCACCCTCTGGGTACCGCTCTTCGTACACGAGATTATCCTTATGGCACTTGCAGTAAATAAGGGGGTACAAGGCGTTAGGGCACATGGTAAAGAAGGATATGTAAGCCGCTTCACTATGTTTCTTGTGAAGGATTCGGTGCTATATTATTTTGCGTAAGCCATCTAATCGTTGACGAAAAGTGAGACTGTTGACGCAAACACTTATACCTTTCTCAGTGTCTTCGGTGTGTTCTTTTCGCTCGAACTGGTCTGGGCAATTGGTGGTGTACGTTATTCCATTATTTTCTGATCAGCTGGAGTGACTAACCAAGAAAGCTCCTCGTTACATAGGTAAACTACATCGAGCTCCCGTTTGGACTCGTGATAGTCATTGCAAGCATCATGTGCCAGAGATTGCTTTTGAAGATACGCTCGCGTTTTTACTTTCAGTCTCCTACGATACGGAGAATGACGGCGGCAGACTATGACAGTGACGAGATTGTGCTATCGACTTTCCACGCGGCCTGATTTATTTTTGTCATTTCCTTGGAACAATTGACGCAACCTTGGGGCAGAAGTTGCACTGTACAGTAGGGCAATAAGTATTATTTTTATCAATACAGGCCTTGATGGTTCATGCAGTGAGACTATGTAATATTAGGGCGTATCATCAATCAGCGGGTAACACTAGGAACTTGATTCAGTAGGTTTTTGACTTCGAAAGACCACGGTGCGAAGAAGTGTTGGTTTTCAGCAATTTTCGGTGCTTGCAAATGCCTTCCTTATTATAACCGAGCGAGAGAACCGAAGTGTGCACAAGCAGTAAAAATTCTACGAAAAGTAATTCTAACTCCGAACAGTCAGCTGCCGAACTCGGCACCGAGCCTGAGCTTCAACAAGACGCTCAAACTATTATTGAAATTTCATACGGGCGGTGTGAGAATCATCGGCTCCCTGATTAGGAGATGGAGAACTTGAAGGAGATCTCGGGCTAGAGCAAGCACAGCCGCATGCCGCATGCCCCGATCGGTGCTCTGCTTCTGCATCTAAAAACACCGCCACCGACAATGGCAGACGACTATCGGGGCTCACTCAAAACCTGGGCTTACTGCGACACTCGTGCGCGGGGATGACAAGATCCCAGATCTCAACTACACGAAGCGCACTGGATGGACCTCGCCGCTCAAGGGCACATCGCGAACGTGCGGTAGTGTGGCGACTTATGGCACCGGAATTCTACCGCGAGTATCTCCGGGCGCGCAAGCGATATGCCGCTGTACTGGATGATCCGAATAAAACTCAAGCATGTCAGTTCCTCATCAACTATCACGAAGATAGGGGAGACAACATTGTTGTCTTATACAGTGGGGTGCGTCCTGCAGGTTTGATTGATTGATTGATTGATTAGTTCCGATTTTATAGTAGTTTTTCAGGCCGTTTAGGCCTATGCAGCTGCTAACTTACTGTACAACAGTGTAAAATAAAGAATATAGAATTAAGGATAGTATGAAGCCGACTGCTTGCGTGTGAAGACTGAGCGAGGCGTGAAAAATACAGAGTGGTGTGAAGGAAAGGGGGAATGGAAACTGTGAGAGAGAGGAAAAGGGGATAGAGTGCTACATGGAGGGAAGTGCGAGCGGCGGGTCGCGATTAGGTTATTAAAAGATGTTTCCCGACGATAGCGGGGATGCAGGGACCCTTCCCCGTGGGAACCTCTTCATAATAACCTGATTTACGGAATCATGTCATTTTTGCACACGGCTTACGTGTCAATGGCGTCTTGTGGGTATCCCCACCGCGGAACGCACAAACTCTGGTTTTTTCAGATATGTACGCGTTGGAGGTAAGGAAGGGTGACCTCGCTGTTATACTGTAGATCGACTAGTTGGCAACACTATACACGAAAGCTGGGGAAGCTTTACATCCACGGCGGCACGTCTTAGGTCGAGCGTATGCGTGCCAGTGTGCCCCGGCACTTTCAGCATTACCCAAAGGTCAACGCGATTTCTGTCGAAAGTCGACGAGACGTCAATCGGCTTTCTGGAAGCTGCATGCCCTATTCAAACCTCCTGGCACCTTGGCTCACGGCGACAAGCACTGCGACTAAGACGTATCCTACGTGCAAAGTGGCGAAACGACGAGGGGTTCAACGCAGTATTCTACTCGCTCGTTTCAACGGATACGCAGGATGATCTACCTTGCGAGGTAGCAATTCCTGATCGATCAGGAGTATGCGTTTAAGATGATCACGTACCTTGACGGGCTGGAGACGCTGCCTAACTCGCACACCGTACACGCGACGAGCAGATCGAGCTCATTGCGTCCGCGCTGCCCGCGATCCGAGCGACACGGATCTCGGGAACAACGTGTGCGGGGACGATGACGACCTGCCAAGGACGATCACTGCGAAGCATTCCAGCAGTTGGGGCCAACGTTGGGATGGCAGCGAGCCCGCGACGAAGCAGACGACGAGCACATATGAGCTGTGTTGAGCAGAATAAGTCGGCAAATAAGACGCGTGCGGAGGAGTACGCGGGTGCGTCCGTTTGCGAAGCGCGACAAGCAGATCGCTCAGGCGCGCAAGGATGCGCGGAAGGAAACTGCAAAAAGGTAATCTGGTTTGACTTTTATGAGTCTTCTTGCACTGTACGCCACGTTCGGCTGTGATACTCACGCTTGCGAATATGGGGTAACAAAACTGCATGTGCGAAGTCTGCAGAGACGTCCCAGCAAAATAAAGGTAGCACAATAACTATGCAAGGGAACACTGAAAACCCGACAACCTGAGGATTTGTTCCGGTCGGGTCGGTCGACTTTGGCAACCGCGCCGACAACTTGAAGGTGTCCTGCACTTCGCCACTTCGAACGTCGCCGGCTCATTATCCAGCGTCATGTGCTCAACCTTGACCTTGTCTTTCATGACATTATACTAAAAGGATGAAGCAGCAAGGGTCCCTATCTACGCCAACAACAGCGGTCTCGGCGTTCGGGATCTTTACCTCCTCGATCGTCCTACCCTTCACACGCGCATCAGGAGCAACAACGCCGGCCCACCCAAGTTCCTGTGCGGGATCCACAATGCACGACCGCACAGCGGATGTCTCAATCAAGGCGAGCAGCGGTGTGCTGAGCACCTGAAGCGCTAGCATCGACGCGTCGTAGTACGCGTTCTCCTGCGGTGTCGGACCGTAGGACTGCGACTCGCCGAGGACGAGTTTCAAGAGCGAGCGCCAGACGAACGCGATATACGATATAGAATGTGTGTATGGGGTGAGCGAGGAGCGCACCGTAGTGACCGCAAAAGCGCGAGGTGATGAACGTGGCCCAGGGGTGCACGCGCTCGGGGTGAAGAGTGCACGGAGGGTGCGTGCGGAAGGGTGCGTGCGTAACATGTCGTTATTGCTCCATTATTGATGATTGTTAGGCACTCTCTGAAGCAGGGTAGAAAGGGAACAACCATTACGCAAAGGAAGTCGTAAAGAAAACAATGAGCTTTGTCACTTCCTTTGAAAAGACCCATTTTCCCTGAGGATCGGTCTACAATACCAAATTTACTCAAAGACACAAGCTTCCGATCCTGTCACCAAGACAAAATGGTCTCGAATCGAATGGAAAAGTCCTTCGATGACTAAAACCTCGAAAAGAACCGTACGAGAATATCACTCACCTCGCTAACGCCCTCTTCAGCATATGCAGATAGTTTCTAGCCTTCTCCACCTCATCTCGATTTTCCAGTCCTCAAAATCTCGTCTACACCCTCAATATTCGCTTCTTTTCTCGCGGTTGGTAAAACCTCTCACCCAAAGATTTGAAATCGATCTAATTGATGGGTTAGCTGACTTAGTACTTTTCATCGAGATCAAGTTTAGAATCTTTTGCTTGTGTCGAGAATCGAGGAACAGCTGCATCAACACGCTACTTTCTAGCATGGTCCCAGTGTGCTAAGTATGAAGCCATCCCCTGAAACAAGCAACAAGTAGCCGATCAGTATGTATCTCGGGAGGCTAGGATCGTAATGGAAACGTACTTCCGGGCCCTGTAGGAATTCACGATACGAAGGGATATAATATATTTCTGAGCATATCGAGCGCATCCTCACGTTCGTGCAACTGCAAGTGAGTTACACTGTTACTATTCTTAGGGACTGATGTACAAAAGCATATGGTCTGTAGGTACGACATCATTGCCAACTCTATGCCTTCCTTTGTTCATCAGATTTCTACAGCACTTTTTGGTCCAGTGTTATAAGCGGCTTAGAACAAGACGGACCTTCAGAGCTTCAGGATCAAAGGTAATACCATACACCGACGGACATGAATGGGTATGCAGAGTCTAAACTTCTGACTTGTAATGGGCCATAAGTACTGACATCGTGAGTAAAGACATGTCTCTGATCAATCTAGTGCACCGTGCAACTGAGCCTGCTAAGTCCCTCACCCAAGGTATGTGATACCAAAGGAGGTGTTCGCTCCGATATATTGGATGTAAGATGTGTTTTAATCACCGACAGGGACAGGGATTTGTCTATATACTGTACATATGCTTCCCAACTCCCTCCCCAAGATGGTCATCTAAAGATTTCCCCGGTGTTCTCAGCACGGTATAAGTACGGCACATTCCTAGTCCTTTGACCAACCCCTTCCCACCAACGGACTGTGGGGATAAAGCGAACATGAGTCAACAAGATAACCTAGACTTGTACCATTCGCTCGAAGCTATACGGTGGACAAAAATGTGTAATGGTGAGTCGTAAAACTCTATCCTCGCAATGATCATAAGACACGGATAGCTGAATGAGGTCGCACAGCATCTGCCGCGACGTTACTGTTGTATGACTTTAGTACGTCGCGACACCCACGTTTTAACGTTCGTGCACTATATGACAGGCTATTGCTCTAGTATCTACATATGACCGAGAGGTTAATCTTATGTGGGTGTGTCACCGCGTGCTCATCCCTCGTCAGGTAGTATCCACTTAAGGCAAATATTTTCAAGGGCGCGAAATTCAACATCGGAAAAGCCACATACTTTACTGTACGCAACTGTGCGACTATTGTACTGCGCGCAAACGTTCTGGTGCTCTTTTCCATTCAAGATACGATACTTTACGCTTCTTTCCGTGTTGTATGTCTTCGTTTTACCCACACGTTGATAATCTGTTGAAAATCCCTGATACCAGGTTCATTCTCATCGGTACTGCCATTCAAGCCAATCTCCTCCGTATCTATTTTTGAAGTGTACTCCCTTATTTCGCGCCAAAGTCATGAACTTTCATCATCCTTCTACCGAAGTAAGCATAAAATTACCCGGACCCACCCGTTGCTGGGCATATCTGATCTAGTACCTTTACCTATCAGCTGTTCGTGCACCACGTACATTAAATGATCTCTCCGCTAATTTTCACTTTCATAGCTGTTTGTATATTCTCAACAATACGACTGTCCCCGACTGATAAGAGAGCAGGTGTATCGTGGATAAGGTTTAACTGGATGTCCGGATTGATCATCGGGATTTTAGCTGAATGCGAGATTCCTATTAACGTATTCACGCCGCACCCATTCACCTCGCGAAGTAGCCCTCCAGCTTCGTATGTATGCAATGTACAACAGGAGCAAAAGAATGCTGTTGTCCTTGGTAATTCTGTTCGCCGCGACCTTTTCCGCGATGTACGCAATTAGCATCAAAATTATGCTTAAGGAGAAAGGTATATGCTTTCGTACTTCCACGTCAGCGGAGACGGATATCATAACTCTATTTACAGGCTTTTTCGTCGATGTTGGCAATTTTGTATATATGCACTCCACGCCCCCTTCCCGACATCTACGCGGAGATCTGGGTACCGATGTTGGTGCATGAAGCGATCCTCTTCGGGCTTGCCATATATAAGGGATTGCAGAGCTTGAGGAGCAGGAACTCGGAAAATCCCTCAAGTCGGCTTACACTTTTCCTCGTGAAAGATTCTGCGCTATACTTCGTTATGTACGTGCCCGCATTGGGGTGCTTTTTTTACGGCTGATTCACTTACTTCAGTGTTTTCGCCACTTTCATCGCGAATGAACTTGTATGGGTATTTGGGAAAGTTTGTCTACCGATCTGCCCATGAACACGGAAGGGACGGCTGACTCGTTTGACCATTTTCTAGGAAACGTCGATCGAACAGCTTCGCGTTTACAATGGGGAGCATCATGAGCCAGAGACTCTTATTAAATGTCAGGGAGCAGTATTTCATACACGCAACAGAAAGCTTCGACGCAACGAAGGCAGCGTTTCCGAGGTCTCTGGAGTTGCCAGCGGTGGGATACGAGCCCGGAGATATAATGTTGACTACATTCAGCGAGCAGTTGTAGTAACTACGACAACTGTAAATGCAAAATAGGCTTTCGACGAAATTGTAATGTACATGACACACGAAAGTGGAGCCATGAAAAAATGGCGAAAGATTATAGCGATTATTCTGAGGAGTACTGACGAAGGATAAACTAATTCTGACAAGCTATGCACTTCTCGAAATTGCTGCTAAAGATCGTCGAATGTCATAAGTGCATCAATCTCGCTCCCTTCCCATCGACTGTCAACACTAGTCTCATGCCGTTCCTGTCCAGCTTGAGGGGTAAATTTTATTTGGCTGATCTCGGGATCTCGGCGCGATGAGCTATATTTCTCCCGTAGATTCAGGATGAGTCTCTGGCTCATAACGCTCGACACGGGAGCAGCAAGACTCATTGCGAACGGCACGTAATTGGCCTGATTATAGATACAACCCATGTTCAGTGGCGTGTCAAGCGACGGATTCTGGAAATGATATGTACGCACACCACCGATAATCCACAAGAGTTGGCTGGACAGCAGTACCGTGAATACACTGTAGGATATTGAAGAATCATAATTTTTGACGGGGGAAGCCGATGGGGATAAGACTTACACCAGGAAATACACCGTCGAGCCTCTTACTAAGAAAAGTGTAACATGACTTGTGAATACTCCCGTAGTACGGTGCTCTCTGTAAAGATAAAGTCCTTTGTACGCGGCAAGGCTAAATAGGAACGCTTCGTTTGCAAGGACCGGAATCCAAAAGCCAATGTGATTGTCAGTTATATCTGATGCGGCGCAAACTAATATTCCAAATGCTGGCACTAGGGAAAAGTGCATGGATAAAATAAATATGGGCAGCTTAAAATAGTTGATGCGAGACCCACCAAAAAGATATTGAGCCGCTTTCACTTTGTATGATGATAGCTCCAACGACGAGCATTGGGATGAGAGTGACTACAGCTGACAAGATGAGTGTCAATGTTATCTTCCTACTTCCCTTGTATAACGCGTAGATACGGAGTTGTAGGATCACTAAAAGTCACAGGGTTGAGAATGTCATGGAACGCATCTCCTCTTATCGGTAGTCTACGGAGACGCACCTTCCGTTAGCGCGGTAAGGATTATGCTACTGATCCAAGGGAGTTTTTGCGCGATGGTACCTGCATTATTTATACTCTCAACATGGACGTGTTAACTGATTCCTTAAACTGCTCACATCTTTCATTGCCAACCGGTAGCAAGTACCCGGTGAGCTAATGTGAAGGTCTTTGATGGAAATGTTACTACTGACTGCTGATTGTCATTTGAGAAAATATTCAATGGAGCGGTATTAACGACATTTAAGGATAACTTACTTTATTGGTTACAGAAGTATCGGAAAACGAAGCTGTATATCAGGAAATTTGAGTTTATCTATTCCGTTGAATCAACTACTGCGCATACAGTACCTGCAACAACGAATCTGATAAAATGTTGTAAATCCAATATCGTCATAAGTTGAGACAAAGTCTCACATAGAGAAGAACAGCGTAGAGTATCTCATCTAAAAGAGATATTTTAGCATATACCGGGAGGAATTTCCGACATGGGAGCGAAACAAACCGCGAAAAACAGAAATTTTCCTGGACCGGTTGGGCTCCGCTGCGATATAACACCGAAAAGAAACAACCCAAAATTTCAGGACATGTTTGTGACTAATAGTGCGTGTATTAACTTACCCACATTAATGAAATTTCATCATCAAAGGTCGATACTTGATGAACGAGAGGAGGAATAACTACTACGAACAAGAATTCATAGTAGTAAGAGCGCCGCTTACAAAACTCATAAAGTAGCAGCGTCAGTGCTGAAACCTGTCCGCCTAAGGATGTGAGTCATAAGTAAGTTGGCTACCCTATGAAAGAACGGAGTACATACACTTTGCAAAGTTCATAGCTTCCAACGCCGATTGAATCGCTGTCACGGTATCGTCCGACATTGTTATTTACAGAGATCGAATGTTCAGTCGAGTAAGCTGGGGCGTTAGGAGAAAGTGTACTCGAATGGTATCCACGCGCAGCCTAAGTATGATTTCAAGTGGGCTTCGATCATTGCATCTGTTCGTTATTAGAGCAAAGAAAATGTTGCTATCATGATGCAGCGCGCGCCGTTCGTGGTAGTGTACTAGCGGCTGAGGATCAAGTCTGATTTTTGTTTTGGTACAATACTGGCTGCCCCAACGAAAACGACCGTTTTCATACCAATAGCCCTTCGGCTGGGTAAATATCCCTCGGGATGTTAAGTACTACACGGGAACACGGAGGACAGAAACAAGTGCTTTGCCGAGAGATAGCCACTGGGCTCGAACAAGTTCGATGACGGGTGATGGTCACTTGTGACAGCACTGCATTAACCTTCCTTACAAAGTAAATCTTGACATCGGAACATGCCGTTAAAGTTCTATTTCGAAGTTCTTTTTCCTGCCCTCCTGCTTCAGTCGCCGTTGCTGCTGCCGATGTCACTGCGTCACTCGGGTGTGCCCTATTATAAACGGTATGTACGTGCGCTTGTAGCGCTACCAAGCTTACTTACTGCCAAATCGACACCACAGGCATCGAAACTGCTTGACTACACCCTGGCAAAGGCAAAGGATCCTGTGTGGTGAATCTAGTCGTGCAGCGGGTTCGTTCCGCATCCGAGCCCAGAGACTATGTGGACGGATATCTGCATATAGAACGCAAAGGATGGTTGGACTTGGTCGGATGCGGAAGCTTTAGTAGATATCTTTGCTGGTGTGTCATAGCGCTGTTAATTCGATGTGTTGCTTCTCATTCACCCTTTGACCATCAAAACAGCTATCTATTTCAACGCCTTCGTGTCTAGACCTCAACCCGCACCTAACGCGTGTTGACCACAGCACGCTTCGTGTGTCTACCCCCAACATCCCACGAGGTCTCAAGAGAGCAGGCAAATTCCATTAGAAACGACTTCGTATGCCTGGGGTACGTGCTCTCCTCAAAACGCCTCTGCAGCGTCATCACTGTGCTCTCAGTCGCCAGCGTCTATCGCTCAGACTCAGTCGCATTTGAGTCGCCGGGATTGCGAGTGGGCCGAGGAGCGGTGTACCCCCATCCAAGGCTGGTACGTTACTCAGCCTTTTTTTTCCGGACGTTGCAAACGAAGAACACTGTCCCAACGAAATCATGCTTCCTGCGAAAATAGGAAAGACAACTGGGCCCGAGTGTCATCTTGCGCCCTATTCGATGCTGGCCTGTGTCGTTTCAACGCCTGATATATCCCCAGTTCTCGTCGAAAACGCAGCCCCACTCATGCTGAAGGAGACGAACGACGCAGCAACGGCTCGCCTCGCCTCACACGCCACTCCGCATCTAACCTTCCTACTCACGAACGATACCCTCCCACCGTCCACTGCGCTTGTTAGCATTGCACGTGAGATGACAAGCGCTCCAGCCGCACTGCACAATGCAATGTGTATGTTTGTGGGAAATGCGTTGCATGACTGCGCAACAGCAGGTGTCCGAACAACTGCACTAGAAACGTTTTTAGGAGTGGTTGTTCTCTCGTTTGAATCGAATTTGAAGACTGTAGCGGCTGGTCCGCTCACGACTTCCGTCAGTCTGCTCGAAGGCTGTGTCGCACTGGCGAGCCTTTTGAATCTTGTTTCTACATATGCCGCCTTTGGTATTTCAGATTTCCTCCCCTGTTTGTGTGCACCGTCAGACATCGCCATCGAGAGGCCGCAGACGATGAAGACAGACCACCAACGTCATCAGTTGCCGATATTGTAAACGAAGTCTACACAGACTCTTACAAAATGATACCCCACGTAGATATCTTCATTTCCCAAGGTTATATTTGTGCTAACTCGTACATTAGATTATTCCCACTCCAAGTTGTCCAATGTCTGTTCAGAAGAACAGTGTCACCTCATCATCGCCCACCTCGCATCAGATGTTACATACAATTGTCTTTGGCTATCCTCCGACAAGATATTCATCAACTGTTGCTCACTTCCGATCCACTGGCGACGGTGGTACTACCGAGCCCGAGCTCAGTCTCGACGTCGAAAACGCTTTTAACATAGGCCACAAACAGCTATGGGAGGCTGCGAGGGCCTGGTGAAGGCATGGTGAAAGTATTAGTGGCGAAGGCGGTAGATGGATGGTCGGAGTGAAGTGGGCGGTAAGTACCTTAGCATAGTTGGTATGTCGAACTAAACTAACTGTCACGTAGGATCCACTTGCCGCTGAGCAGGTTTTGGGTTCATGGGTAAGAATCTTTTCCAACTCGTCTCCTACTCCAGTTCTCGAATCGTCTTCATTCTCGCCTTCGGGGTATATGGATTCCCCAGACCCGTCTCTCTCGCCTCCTCAGCATCTTGTAACAATACGCCGCGATTCAGCGCCCGCAATCGGTACGCCTATACGAGTCGCACCATCTGCATCGGCTTTCAGGAAAGTGGGGCCCGAACTCAGCGGGAAAGGTGCCCCGTTGCAATCACAGACGGAATTAAAAGATTCTTATACGAAAGGCATGTTTGGACATGTTTCCGACCTCATATTTGGCTGGTAAATAGATAGCGAGGTACCACTTAGATACATACTTCTTCTTTATACCCTCAATGCGGACTCTCTTAAAAAACTTACATGTATGTTATACAGCTGCTCGGTCTTGTGTCATTGCGAGCCTCCAGCTGCGGGGATTTCAGATCAGTTCTTGGACGTATACGTATTGCGAATTGTCGCAGACTTTCAGACCGTAGTTGAGATATTGATACCAAACCCCAGTATTAATGAGCTGATATGGGCTGGTATCCTAATGGACTGTCGTGTAAGTGGCTTCACGTTGCTGGAACTGCGACCGCAGGGGCTTTGTCAATGTTGTGCCTGTCTTATACAAAAGACATTCATATTGTTTTATAGGGTTACGAGAGTTACTTGCCGGATGGCTTTATGAAGAACATGTACAGCAGCTCATTTAGTGGACTAATGATTATACCACTGGTCGTCCCCTCGGATTGGTAATAATTTTGCGTGAGTGCTTTCCGTTGCTTATTTCCTTCGTGTCAGGTCTTTCCCGGGTTGGACGGAATTCAAGTGCTATCAGGGACATCCGAGCCGCGCATATTTCGGACACTAGTTCTGTGTCCGCTGGCCTGGTGACGTTCCGTAAGAAATGGTCTATTAGTACTTTCAGCTCCCCTTACCGTGACCATGCTTCTGACCCTGATTCGTTTGGTAAGACCCATCTTGGGCCTTAGAACATGTGAATAACATCCCAAGGTTAACTCGATGTACAAAACGAGTTACGCAAACAATTCCTTAAAGAGGTATTGGGCATTGCCAGCGCAGCTGGCCTGTCATTATGTACAATGACTAGTGTTTTCTCCCGTCAACCAGGACCCCCACTTTTCCCAAGGGGTCCCACCGAAACGCACGACACTGGCGAATCCACCATCAGGTCCATCACCTACCTTTCCCTTTCATCACGCTGATGAACTGAATAAACTGGCAGGAGCAAAACACCATTGCCATGCGCATAGTTTCAGCCGCAGTTTTGTGTAAGGAAAGGGATTGTTATAAAGAATGAGCAGTCATACACGATGACTAATAACGTACTATCAAGTATTGCACCTCACAAAAACCCAAACTACAATGCAGCAGCACCCAAAAATTGCAAGAAAATACCGAAGATACCTGCGGCTACCGGGAAATGGATTGCCCTGAATCCGGCCGAAGTCGATTGGGTGTTACTCGGCGCCGGCCCAGAACTAGAACTCGATGCAGTTGTCGCGGGTATGACTCCTGTCTCTGCGGAAGACTCCAAAAATGCGGTGGTTGTCGGTGCAGTTATCTGTGCGCTGCTAACTGCTGAGCCAACACCCGAACCCGCTGACACTAATATGGGAACTTGTACGAGAGACCCAGATTGAGTCGTCGTTATCACGGTAGATATACCATCTTGGACATCCTGGTCGACTGCAATGCACAAGCCGGAAGTAGCATCATACGAGCATTCTGCGTTGAGCGCGACGGAAATTTGGTCCATGGTCGCGATGATTACTTCGGAGATGTGCGTTGCGTCTTGCACGAAAGTCACTAATTGAAAACAGCGTCGTTAAAAGTTGATATACAATCCCAGGATTGGCAAAGAAAACGGAGGGAGAAGCAGGTTGGGGTCAAGTGAAAGAAAAAATTACGTACTGGTATACGCTACGTCTGCGACAGTGTCTGTAACAATGTTCGAGATTAGGTATGTCGTGCCATCCGCACCCGTTCCAATGACTTCGCCCTGGAGATTATCGTCTGGGATCAGGAATTCGGGCATGAGGAGTGTTGCGGTCTGCACTTGCGCGCTGGTTCCTGAAAATCTCCTTCAGTAAAAAACCTCATCCAGAGATGGAGCGTATTAGACACACCGCTAAGAAAACCAGCCACAATGCAAGCAAGCGCCCAGGTTCGTGAGTGCATTATTAGTCGACGTTGAAGGGGGTGTGGATGTGGTCAAGGGGGGGGGGCGTTGCTGATCCTGGGGTGCATTGCGACGGACGACCCCAGAATCTATACAAAAAAATGTATTCAGGCCCAAAACGCAGATGGCCAAGCCAACCCTGAGCTTGTCGGGACCGACGGAATTAGAATCATGTGCTTAGCAGCCACATGCTCAAATTACACAGCCACGCAAAAGCCCAAGGCCGAGGCCCGAGACTGGAATCCCGCTGAGCTTCAAAAATTCTGCTTCAAGTTGCTTGTGTTCCGGTTTGAAACTTCGAGCGTTATTTGCCTTCAGAAAAAACCAAATCACTTTCCGTCCATGGCACCAGCGATACCCAAACCTCAGACCCTTTAGTGGACAATCTCACATGAGGATCGCATAATTAACGTTTGGAACCGCTTCTGGACCTCAGTCGAGATACGGCGTTTTTCTGACCGGCCCGGAAATAAATAATTCTCACCTTTCTGCTCAAACATTTCCAGTGCATGTGGGACTACTACTGTACGAGAGGGGTCGCCCTCAGTTACGGTTTATTGCCTGTATCGTCACACGATAAATGGGCGGGAGTGACTTGCTGTGGAGGTTAGGAGCCATTTTCTTCACATGGTAAATAGTACAGATATAATTCAGTAATTGCGACGCCGATATCCCGGACGCATTTCCACCACGCGGTTAGATGAAGTGTGTTATTGGAAACACCTGCGAGAAATTCGACATCTACCGTACATGGCTCATGACACACATGCTGTTAATACAAATGAGACTCTTTCTAGTTTGCTAGAGGGATAGGCTAAAGTGATAGAAGCAGTGGAAGCATACTCTTGTCCAGCTTCTCGACTTTCCGTTCCATCCCGTAACCTCGATTGTGTCGACGACTCCCAATGAGTGTTTCCAAGCGGACGAGCTCTTCGCAATATTCTTCATCCTCCTTATCTTCCCCGTTTCCCTTGTTCGCTTGGATCTGTTTGGAACCCTTTCTTACTCGTGATTTAGGGTATGGAGCACTAGGGACCTTCAGCGGTGCGCCGCGGCAATCGTGGCGTTCTGCATCCACGAAATCGACAATACGCACACCGAGGGAACTTAATCCCGTTCCCGTAGGTGTGTATTGAGCGGCAACTGGAATGACGTGCCGGTCGAGATCAGCGTTGAGATCCTTTTGGTGGGTGGTCAAGCCGAAGCCGAGCGAAAGTGCGTGGCCGATTGAGTCCGAAAAATCGGGATAAGAGTGTGCAAGTTGCTTATGCCGGATACCAGATGCATGAAGCGCACAAGCAGCGAGCATGTACTGCCGGCTGTGAGGAAAAGGACGAAGACGTGATTAATTAGCCTGAACGAACACGTAAGGAACGGGAAAAGACGCACCGATATTCAACGTGGTCAAAGTCGACGCTGATCATCCCTGTTTCACCAGAAAAAGCTCCCCCGCTGCAGTGCTCGAACACTGATATCGAGAACTTGTCCTTTCCGGAGCAATGTCTTGCGCTCGTGAGCTCCGCGGAAACGTAGTATCCATAGAAACGAGGGACGACGCGTCCTTGGAGCGAGAGCAGCTCGTTTGAGTAAAAGCTCGCCTCCCGTGCAAGTGCCGTTGCGCGCTGTTTATCCTTGTAACGTGCCCACTTGACGAAGACATGCTCCCCATGGATGACCTCGTTCTTCGCAAAGGTATCTCCATCGTAGAAAGCTCCTGAGACCTTGAAGTGGGAGAAGGGGATCCTGTACATAACGGCCTGGGCGTGTTGTACATCGCTACCATGACCTTTGTCGTAGGGCGGCGACGTAATTTGGATGAAAAGTAGTTCGTTAGATGCACTGAGGGCATCCATGCGGATGCACCTGTGCGTGGAACCGCCGATGAAAGTACACGAAAGTGCTGAAGCCATGAAGAAAAATGGGAGTGCTGGAATGTCGTCCGATGCGATAGTCGTCCATCGTAAATATACTGGGATTAGGACGGCATGGTGACTCTTAATGTGCCCTTCGCACACGAGCTAGGCTGTGCGCGTGTGTCTAAGTGAGGCCATGGTGAGGCTACAGTAATCAGGCCGCTTTCCGCCGACAGAAGTTAGGGCAAAGTTTTGGCGTCTCATAAGTGGTGCTGCTTCCTGGTGAATGAAAGGAGAAGGGTGTCAGTAGCATGAAGATGCCGTACACGGACGGCCAGTTTGTGGAATCGATTCGATAAGTATGCTTCTCCGATGCCGGGGAACTATTTGCGAATCACAATGTGCCTTGTATGCCCACGTTGACCAGATAACAACACACTTCCCGCCCAGCTTGCAGAATTGTACATATGCCAGTCTTGATTCCGCCAAGAGTCTTTAGCACAACCGTACATATAAATTCGGGCGTTCGGAGGGCATTTAACACGTCCCAGAACTGAATCGCATGAGAGTTTGTGACAGAGCCTGGCCAAACTTAACGAGAGCAAGCATAGTAGAAGAATTGGTTGAGGGTGAAGGGATTTTCAGTCTGGTGATGCAGTCCGCTTATCTCCACTGATCGGAGGTATCCGGATTATACATAAGCGGAAGGCCCAGGGCATATCGATACATCGCGCATCGTTTTCTTCAAGTTGCTAACGAGAAAACCAGCGCCCTAGATTGAAAATTACGATACTGTGTATCTATAGCAATGAACACGACTGACAATAAAAATCCATGCAGGTATGCCCACGACTATTGGTCTAATTTTGATGGTACAGCAGATACATCTTCGTCTTCAAGGCAAGTTGCGTCGTCTTCTCGAAGCAAACTTGAAAATGTGGAGATCAGTGGCAGATCACACCCCCACAGCGTCAGATCCCTAACTTTTTTCTACCCCACGGCTGTACATGCCTCGTGCGCTAGATATGTGATAGTCAATCTAACGTTCAGGGGACACAATTCCATAGAAGCGCACGCCGACGGATGGACAACTTGAAGTGGTATGGGGTAGGACAATAGAGCCTTTTACGTTATACCTGTTGGTACTCGCTGGCCCGGTCGAGGGTCACAGTTGATCTTAAATGAGGTGCGGGGTCTGCGCATAAGTGCTTTTTGCACAATTAGCACTATATACCTTGTTATTCCTAGGTATTGCTTGACAAAAAAAATTACGTTCGTTGCAGTAATGACAGTCCAGGAGGGAGTAAGTACTTGTCCAGTTTTGAGTTTCTTGCTTTCAAATTCGAAAGCGCGTGTATAAAGGCTTCGTTAATATGGAGTTCGCTGGCCTAAGTACCTTATCTGTGCGCCGCGACAATGCAGCCCTTTGCCCAGAGAGAAACAGACCCCAGTAGCAGGAGTCTCCAGTCTTCGATTCATAGTGCTTCCGCAGTCGTTGAGATCAGGAGAGAGTTAAGAACGAAGTAGGTGAGCTGATAGGTTTAGCGCATGCATCCGCTTGATGTCGTTGCTGCGTGCCACAGTCTATGTTCAAACTTCGAAGAAATAGGATTCCGCCGCATTGAGACCCAGACGAGGTAAAAAGAAATGAAACAGTATCCGAAGACGGAGTTCCGTGAAACGAAGCGAGCATGTTGCTGATGAGACATCCGGACTCTGGTGAAGTGCGTGCGTTATGAGCCAGAGGACTCGAACCAGCCCCAAAAGCTTTCCGCCTAGATGGAGAAGTGGGGCAAGAGGTAGACAACGCGTCTCGAACGGTGTCATATCACGCTCGTTCCTTCCGATTTTGGACCAGACTCATTCCAACTCGCCGAACAACGATTTTAATCTGGCAATTAATCCGGCATTCGAATAGGCCCCCTCCAAGGTGTGACTGTTGATAAGGGTTTACTTAAAAGTCTTGCGTAAACGTTAATAACTGAGACTGCGAGTCTTGGTGAGATGGTCGGCATCAATGTTGACACCCTAGGGCCCGGCCCGGGTCTCAGGCTATTATGTACTGCAATTCGGAAATACCCGTCGGCTTTCAATTCATTCTGACGGAGAGCGCCGAATCTATTTCGTTTCGTCTGCGAAGCGAGTCGAGGGTGCTTAATAACTAGATATCATGTCGGATGCTTTACTGGAGCGTAGCTAAAGGGTATTTCATTCCCTGGCGGTAGTCTTATATTGGCCAAAACTGTACACAAACCTCGCTACACTTCTAAAGGTCTCTTGTCTACTTTTATCAGCTATATCTGCCCCGGCATAAAATCTGCGCTTGTGCCAAGGGATTCTGGAAGAAGTAGGGATGTAACTGGCAGGTTGTTTCTGTAACGTCGTACCCCAGGCCCAAGAGCATTTGCAACAACCCTTTCTCGATGGCGGCGATTTTAGAACCTGTAGCCTTGACCGATCCTGATGCTGTTCGATTTTAGTCGGCGCACTGTAATATCTCTAGGAGGCGCGTCATGGATTTCGTACAGACCGGAGAGTGCATATTTCCAAGATATATGGCAACTCCCTATGTCGGTGGTACGGTTAGTAGCTATGTGGATCGTGTGCATTTGCAACTATTTTATCTCATGACGTACTAGGCTCCGTAAACTCTGGGGTAGTGCAACTAAAGAAGTCGACATGGACGGTTACCAGGAATCCCTCACTAGCCTGAGGACGATATATGAACTGATAGGAAAAGACGATGAGCTAAACACTCATCGTCAGTACCAGGTCGGCCCTCCTTGAGTCCAAAAACAAGGTGCATGCCTCTGCCGAGAATGGACCGGCTCTACACAGCTGTGCGTTTGTCTCATTTTATTCGCGCACACGATGATTACATTTAATTTTCTGAATTGTGTCTATAGATATCCGTGCTAATATCGATTGCTGCATATATATCTGCACAGATTACGCACCAAGAGCGCGTATAAGGATTAGCTTACACAAAGGTATTTACATATACTAAACTTATATGGGGCGTAAATCGTTGACTACGTAATTACGGAGAGAGGGAGGATCATTGTAATGCACTTTCATAATTCGAAGTAACAATTCTGGCCATTAAAGAAGATTGCCTGTTGTTTAATTACTCATCCGAGTCCGTGTAATAACTCCTCTACCTTCATCGCCTGTTGAACTATGCAACGAAAAAAACTGTCAGGCGATGTATATATAACGTGAGAAGACAAAGAAACACCCACAGAATATCGGACAAGCGTTTGAAATGCCTACACAGTGCTTCAATCCCTCCTTGATGAGATGTATTCTCGCGCGAATTGATTCTAAAAGAGCATGCGGATCATCCCCCTGAAGGACGTTCTGCATGTGTTTATATTCCTGCACGAAGACTTGCACCGCTGACATACCAATGACCTGGTAGTTATCGAGGTTGAAGACATTTTTACTTTTTTCTACTGGGAACGCACTCACACTAAGAATAGGATTGACTAAGACAGGTCTGGAGCCTGAGTTTGACTCTCCAGATACCGTCTCTAGAACCCTCGCGATCTCTTCTGCGTGCATATGTTTCGCGTTCATTGCGTCCTGGCCTTGTCTTCCCGCCATGGACTCACGCACGCTGCATATTTGAATTATGGCAGCATGTATGAGAGCATATGCAGCAAGAAACACGTTTCTATCCCTTGAGGGGTGCTCCTGTGAGCCGAGAGAATCCAACGAGTACACAAAGCGCGTAATAGTGAGCGAAACAATTTCAAGATCCTTCTCGGCGGTCGATTGAATTTCGGAATGACTTCGAGCTTGAATCAGAGATGAGCAAATGTTTCCACTCTTCCCGCATGGGTTTTATACACGAGAAGACTTACCAGAACGCCAGACAGATACAAGGCGTACCACACGCTCGTATAACACGGCTGATTTTGCACGTATCGCTGCACGAGAGTGCCTAACTTCGCCGTAGATATGACCCTGCTGTTCTGTTTCTGTAAGGAATGTCTGAATTGTCCCGCCTTCCGTTATGATATCAAGTAGTGCGGGAGTACCAAGCATCTTCCGACAAAGTGAATTAACTAGGAAAATGTGGTTTAGTCATCAAATGAAAGGGCAACGCACAAACTCGTAATCTTCTACGTCTAGCAGCCAAGTTGTGTTAATTTGTGCCCCGGGTGAGTCACCAAAGGTACTCGGTGTCCCTGAAGCTGCACTCCAGAAACAGTCGATGGTATGCACGGCCCAGAAAATGCCAATGCGCTCTCCCAGCTCAAGTACATCTTGTGGAGGCGGGAGTTCGAATGGACGCGAGTTCATTCTATCTGCGACACCGAGTCCACCCAGAGTCGAAAGGCCTCCGGCCGGTATAAAAAAACCTGGGCGAGGTGTACCGATGCAGTGCAGGCCGCAGCCAATTACGAGGGACCTAGCTGTGTTCAAATGGTAATGACCCTTCATGAGCCACCCTAGGGCGAAGAAATATTGCGCAAGGAGAATCTTTGCTTGTATAATTTGCACGACTTTCTGTCCACCGGCGGGTCCCTGTATTAAAGTGAGAAAACTTCGTACATAACTTAAATTAGAGGTTGTCTTACAATTGAACCAGGCTGATCTCCGAGAGTATTTTCCAGTGCAAGAGTTGCACGCTGGAGAAATGCGTTTTCACATTCCATAGGGTATTGTGGGCTCGAGAGACGGATCGCCCAGAGTAGGACAGCGTTCAAGAGTGCAGGGTGAGGTCGACTGGGGTCAGGCGCAGGGAGATTAAGCGCTGAGCGAAATCGGATGGGACTGAGTGCGAAGCCAAGAGTGAAAGCGTGCGGAAAAAATATATTCATGCTGAAGCGACATATAAATAGGAATCAGTACCGGGAATAACTTAATGTATTGACTCTTACAGTCCCTCTATGATCTGTATGGGTGGCTCTTCAAATTCCCACCAAGACGGTCCGGGCACTGCGGATGCGGGTCCGTGCCTTTCCGTGGTCGTTGGTATCCCTGGACTTGCACTCCTTGATTTGTACGGATTCTGCAATACAATCGAACCTGAAGAATGGACAGGATTCTCCAGCTCATTTATTCGGGATTGGAGGAGCGCGACGTTCTCTTCAAGGACCTGAACTCGCGTACGACCTTGATTATCTGTATATTCACAATCTTCGGCACACTGACGTCCGAGACACTGAGTGCACACGGGGCGCATGCCGTCACATTTCTGTGTTGTCAGAATTATGTCAGAATTTCTAATAGAGTCTCGGAAATAAATGATTAATGATCTCACCGTTTTACGTCGTCTTTAAACCAGTAGCTGCTTAAGTAAAGGTGGTCATGATAGTGAGTGGAGGCCGCACCTGCAGATAAAACATGCCTTCCCCCGCCGGAGACTAACCAGCTCAGGATACGGTGGCGAAGAAGTGGCCTCCATGTATATGAGTACAAGGTGAGAAGTTGAAGCAGAATTAAGAACACTGTGCTTTTTCAAGCGGTTGGATCTACGATGAGATGTCCGAGTAAATTTGGCCTTTATAGCAGCTCATAACGTCCTAAGTTTCGTCAAGTGTTCATAGTAAGACGATCGGACGGTGTAGCGATGGTGAAGTGCATGCATTGTAACACGATATGTGTTGAGTCTAAGCCAAAGCCGTTCCTCACGGATTTTACGACAATTCCAATACATTCTTAAACGATAGTGAGATTAGGTGCCGCGATATCTTTTCGGTGCCCTGGATGATCGCAGAGCGTAGGGCTACAGCCTTGTCTCGAACTCTAGCAACTCGGCGAGCAGAACAAACGAGCCCGAACTAATGGTAGGAATGCGTTTGAATTTGGGGGTATTCGCATCATAAGAGTGTAGGGCGGCCGCCATGTCCTAATGGGAATGGTCCATCATATAGTCGAGAATGGATCCTCAACTTGAATGTGTGTACGCTCCATGAGTTTGTCGAGGTCGGTCTTCTGATCATCCTTACCGATCGATCATAATCTTGATTTTAGAAGACGAGAAAGACAGAAGCAGAACCGTCCTTGTTTCGAACAGTCAAGACTCAAGCGTGGTCAAATTCATGGCCAAAGAAATACATAAGAGCTAAAGACCATGCAAAGAAATCGGTTTGAGACAAAAAAATGGTTGAACGAAAGAAAAGAAAAGAAGAAAAAAAACCCATTGCCGCGTTACTTGTTGCCTTTTCAGGGTGGTCGGTAATTGTGATCCCCTCGGCCCCGACGCCCATGACCGACGGGGATCGGTGAACAACGACTGGTTGAGCCGCATCTAACCCTCGATGGAAAAAGATGTTACTGTAAGGGAACGAATGCTGTACACCACTATTACTGTAAGTCTGCTCTTCGCGAAATTAATTTTCCAGTCGGGCCTACGGGAATACACACAGAGGCTTCAAGTCTAAAAGTTCATATCTGCACGGCACTCAGCAAATGCTGCGCGATCCACATCGCGCAGCCCATCGACGTTCCATCTTGACAGTCGTTGCTTTAGTCTTTAGTGGGGGCGATCGAATATTACAGAAATGAATAACCAAACGCGTCGTGAAAAAGCTCGAGCGCAGTTGCACGGCCCGGAGAAGGGCGCGCTTAGCGGACTTCGGGTTCAACTTATGTAAGTTTAAAGTCTTATACGGATCACCGGCTCAGGCTATCATAAGCGGCCGGCAGCAGGGTAAATGAAGTTCCCATGGGTCCATATCCCTTCGAAAACCATGGACATTGTCTAGAGACGTAGCCGCATTTCGTCTACCGCCCCCTGGTCCGCCCACTTTGAAGCTACTCATGAACGGTTTCTGTCACTTGAAAGACATTTCGTGCTTGTAACCAGTCTCAGAGGCGATGCAGAGGCGCTGTACTCTTGCATCTTGAAGATGGATAACACTCGGGCAATATCATGCGAACGACTCACCAGCCAGAGATCTCCATGGACCGCAATATGGGACATGGTAAACCGGTGAATCACTGTCAATTGCACCCCGCCGTAATTCGCACCATTTTCTTGAACGGGCTCTTCTATGCCCACGTTCTTCATAACCATGAAGTTCCTTGTATGCTTGATTTGGGCTTAACATAAACAGCGTTTCTTCGCTCACTCCGGGGAAGATGGAACTCCTCTTACAAGGTCACGTCCAAAACAAAAATTGGCCCCAAACTAGAGACATTTCTGAATTCCGCCGAAAAAAGTAGAAGGTTGCTGTACCGGGTGATGAATCAATTAGGGCTCTGCACTGAATATAAAAGCAAGCATTCTATCTACGCTGTCTAAAGGCTCAAATCTAGGTACATTAGCATCTTGTAAGTTATAATAAGGTCCTATTTCCATGAAATATGTTCACGTAAATATTTGGGAGAATTAACGGTGAGGAGATGTGAAAGTGCCAATTTCGTAGATCTGAATCAGCGTGTATACTGTGCAACAGTTCAGAAGAACTCTTTCGATTCCGTGCCCATAGTGTGGAGGCCGTAAATCCAAGTTTGTCTGAGGATGCGATTTTGTAAGAGGGGGCATACGATAGTAATGAAGCATCGATGAGATTTGCCGCAGCCGCTTGTGTATTTCGGCAGGCACGCGTCCTCTCAGCTAAAAATGCCATGTGCTCATCTCGAGTCCCGACAAGATGCTTGGAACTCGATCGTAGTATCAGTGTCCTGGAAATTTTGCAACTCACACCGGACGGTAGCAGCCTTATTTATAATGGAGACTTTAATTCCTCAGGACTGCCAGGTTGAATTGCAAAAATAATATTGATACACTGAGCAGCCCACGAGGGGTCCGCTTGCCACGCGAATTCTAAAGCGAAGGTAAACACACTTTCCTTCCGCATGCGTCTGTAGCTCTGGTTTAACCTGTTTCGGCCAACTGAATTCAGGCGCGAGTGAAAGAGGCTGATGAGATGGGTGCGTCTATTCCATTTCCGCTAGGCTAGATGACCACGGTGTACTTGGTTCCCATGACAATCGAAGGGGGTGACACATGCTCAAATACTTAAGGATTAGTGGCGTGGTATGATTTGCGCATTTATATGTTGGAAGGCCTGGTTTATGAAAGCAACTCCCCACGGGGCAAGATGGAGTGATGTGAAGAAAAAGGACTCGGAATTAATTCTGGCCCGAACGGAACTCCATCCGTGAATTCCAGGGCAGAGATATGGGCCCAGAGATCTGAGTAAGTGCCGGGCGCCGATGCATCAATGGACATACATGTACATAGATAGGGTGTGTCGGTTACCCGCTGAATTGCTGATCGCCTGCAGGAACGGAATCATTGAACAGGAGAGTTGATGTGGCCGAGCGCACACCGTGTTCCAGACTCTTTCAAATCAGGGCGGACAGTCCTGGTCAAACAGGTCATGATTCTGATATAGGCTAACCCTCAGCCTAAGGCTAGCGAAAGCCGTGTCGGCAGAAAAGGACGAACTTGACGACCCGCGGTGGACCCACCTAGATTCCAAAGAGACTCACAGTTGTTATAACTTTGAGAGGTTGGATCATTTGGCCTGCCGTAAGCGGGGGGACGCGGAGGGAGTTCATCTGCGATTTGAAAGGCTGGGCCCCTAATCTAGGCACGCAGAGAAGATAAGTGCACGTGAAGTCACGTGCATCGTGCATCATAGCATTACACTGACGCGCTGCTTACGTGGGCAACAGCGAGGCGACTGGCGGACTGCCGTCGGGCGGCCCGTATGATATCCAACTCAAGGCGAACAAGACAGTCGAGGTATGCGCGTAGGCGCATAGGCGGCTGCTGCTGCAAGACGAAGACCGAGGCCGGGGTGGAAAAAGTTTTGGGTTGCACATGGTGCCTCGGCGGCCGGCGGAACGTCGATCACCCAGCGGGCAGCGGCTGTGAGATTACCGTGCAATTTTTCTCAAGTCATGATATTTTCTTTGTTTTCCCAATTCTTTTCTGGCAATTCGCAGGGACTGAAGTGGTAGTACGAGTTCTATGCGCGATCACGCACAGAAAGCGAGTGATGCATAAGACGGGGGTTCTGGAAGCGGGAGAGCGAGCGGAGAGGCTTCTTTATCGACTATCTCTCGGACAGGGGAGGTCCACCACCGCCGACACTACCGCTTCTGTTATCTCTGATAGCATATTCCCTCTATAAATTGCTTCCGGTTGGTAAAATTTCAATGGCTCTTCTTCCCTCTCCCCTTCTCTCGCAGGTCTTGCCTCCACCTCTCCCCGTCTCTCCTTCCCCCCCACCGTCGGTGACAGCGACGATCTTAGCGACGACCCCTCCCCCAATCCCTCCCGCAACACCATGTCGATGACGAAGGACGCCATGTTCGACGACTCAGAGAAGGGCTCGACTCAAGTCGGCGTCGAGGTCAAAGAGGCCAACCTCGAAGCCCAGGGCTTCACCATCCCCACCTCCGGCTTCGCAGCCAAGCTCTGGCGCGCGGTGCTCTACATCGACAAGTTCGGCGTCGAGGTTCGCGGTATCGAGCGAGTCCGCCCAGAAGACCGGTCTCCGCATTCCCTTGCTGACCTCTTCGACACGGCAACCATGTGGCTTGCTGCAAACTCGACCATTTCGACCTATTCAATCGGTACACTTGGTCCTACAACGTTCGGCCTGGGCTTAAAGGAGAGCTGCCTCGCGATTCTCTTCTTCAACTTGCTCGCGACGCTCCCCGTCGCATATTTTGCTGTTTTCGGTCCGCGTCTCGGCCTGCGTCAGATGACCATATCGCGCTTTAGCTTTGGGTACTACTGTGAGTTATATCCCATTTTTAGATCGGCCCCGGCCAGTCCTGACAAAAAAAAACGACAGCCGCATATTTCCCGGTCGTTCTGAATATCATCGCCTGTCTTGGTTGGTCGACCGTCAACTCCATTATCGGCGGACAGGCCCTGCAAGCCGTCTCGAGTACAAACCAGATCCCCGAAGCAGCCGCCATCGTCGTCATCGCCATCCTCACCATCATATTCGCCCTGTTCGGATACCGCTACGTCCACCTCTACGAGCGCTACTCGTGGTTCCCCGTCGTGATCATCTTCATAATCTCTCTCGGCCTTTCCGCCAAATACTACGACTCCGGGCCCTTCGCCGGCTCCGGCCCGATCGAGGCAGGAAACATCCTGTCCTTCGGCGCCGCCATCGTCGGCTTCGGACTCGGCTGGGCCTCTCTCGCCGCTGATTATACTGTTAACCTCCCCGAGGACGTCAGCGGCAAGAAGGTCTTCTGGCTCACGTACGCGGGTCTCAACTTGCCCTGCATCCTCATCGAATGTCTCGGCGCCGCGTCCGCAACCGTCACGCGCGCCGACTGGCAGCAACAGTACGCCGAAGGCGGTATCGGAGCGCTGCTCGCCGCAACGCTCTCCCCCGCCGGCGGGTTCGGGCGCTTCCTCATGGTCCTGCTCGCGCTGAGCATCGTCGGAAACAACATCCCGAACATGTACTCCTTCGCACTGACGTTCCAGGTGCTCGGGCGCTACGCGCAGCGCATCCCGCGCGTGTTCCTCGTCCTGCTCGGCACCGCCGTCTACATCGTCCTCGCCATCGTCGGCGCGACGCACTTCGAGGCGTGGCTCGACACGCTGCTCGTGCTGCTCAGCTACTGGCTCGTGATCTTCTCCGGCGTCCTGCTGGAGGAGCACTTCATCTACAGGAAGGGCAAGTGGGCGAATTACAACCCTGATGACTACAATAAGCCGGAGCACCTCCCTCTTGGCGTAGCGGCTGCGTTCGCTACGGGGTGCGGTATCATGGGTGCGGTCATGGGCATGGCGACCCAATGGTACGTCGGAATTCTCGGCGCAAAGAGTATGTTTATTATACCATCCTTTATTAACCTAACAGAACGCTAATCAGTTATACGTACAGTCGGCGACCCTGTATTCGGCGGTGACATCGGCTTCGAGCTCTCCTTCGCGTTCTCCGCCACCGTCTATCCCATCGCGCGCTACATCGAGCGCAAATACGAGTCCCCCGCGCGTCTCCGCACCGCCGCGGAAGGCGCTGCCGACCGAACGGTTGTATAGAAGGTGTTTTTTCTTTCTTTTCTTACTGGACGCATGGACACTTTAACATCCCCCATCCCCCCACGTCCTCTTCCGTTCTTTTTATCTGTCTATAACTCCTCCGCCCACCCCACCTCCGTCCCGCTCTAACTAAATTGCAAAAAGACCTGGTATCCTGTTGAATCGGTGTTAACTACGGCTGCATCATTTCCATTCGTCTATAAGTGTATCTTTATTTCAGTACACTTATGCTTATTCTTTTCGTATCGTTGTTGTTGTTGTTGTTGATTGTTGTTGATGATGATGATTGTTGGTTACGAGGCAGGCGATGTCGCCCTTTGCATAACTATAACTATTCCCCCGTCCATGCGTACACGCGTAAATATTGAAGAAAAAAATCTGATCCCGAATTTATTTATTCCCGCGAGTGTGCGTGCGGATATGCATCTTTTAAGTGTTGTGTATATACATCTAAGTCGACGGCAGAAAATCACGGCTACGAGGAATGTAAGCAGGATGTATCCGGGGTGATGCAAATGAACGGACGAATCGAGAAACGAAGAAAGTAAGTGTATCCAAGAGAGAGCTCACTGCTCCCCGTCCGTATTACCCTCTCTATCCCCATCCCCATCCTCGCCATCGGCATCTTCATCCTCCGCGCTCCACGGCTCACTCGGAAGCGCCGCGCCCACCACAAGCGTAAAAACCACAACCACAACCATCATAATATACACCAGCATACCCCCCAGCCTGCGGACCACCCCACCCGAGTCCGAGTCTCCCCAATACGTCGCTCCAACGCTATCGTCGAAGATCGGGGAGCCAGGGAGCGACTCGGGCGGCGGCGGCGAGTAGGCGCCGCTGCCGTACTCCCACGAAAGGCCCTTTGCGTAGAGCGAGCTGGCGGCGTAGGGGCCTACGCAGCGCATGACGGAGACGGTGCATTGCGCGAGACCGTTCACTGCGCCGAGCGTTGAGCTGCGTTTCGCTTTTGTGGGTTTCTTGGGTTGGAGTTGGGAGCGCTTCCGAGTCGGGCTTGGGCTTGGGCTTGAGGGCCCCGCTGGTGACGCCGACGCCACGCGTTTTGAAGACAAAGATGAGTCAGGGCAGGGCACGAGCGTCGCGCTTGACGAGGACGAGGAGATTGGTGGGCGCGCAGGTGCGAGTTCCGGCGTGGCTTTAGAGGATGTCCGTTTCGTTGCGGCGGCGGCTGTGATGTAGATGAACACACAGCTGTAGGACATGTTCAGGAGCAGGGTGAGCCCGAGCTGCGTGGAGAGAAGGAGGAGGAGCGGTAGACTCAGCGCCTGACTGTCGTCTGCAGTACCGTCTCCCAAAATCTGGCGCCCGGCAGCCGCCTGGCCCTCCGCACGTACGACCGCGCTCATCAATGGGAATATGATAAATATAGGCGCGGCACTGGCGATCCCCGCGAGGTAGGTTACGCGCACGCCCCAGCGCTTCACCATGCGCGCGAAGCACATGACCTGGAAAGCGCCATTGGCAAGACCGAGGATGGCGAGCGCACCGCCTATGGAGTGGGGCTCGAGGCCGAGACCGCCGAGCGAGCGCGGCGTGCTGTAGAATACGGGCTGGAGCGCGCGGTAGGCGATGTCGAGGAGGGAGAGAAGCGCGTACGTCACGATGGACAGGATGACGGGGGCGTCAACAGGGAGCGAAGTGGCGGCGTGGGTTTCGGGCTTTCCGCGGGGACTGGGACGAGCGGATCCACTTTCGAAGTAAGGATATTCGGGGAGCGAGAACGGGCGCGTCCCGAAAAGAGGTTCAAACGAAGCAGCAGCGAGCTAACTCTAAACCCAGTCTCGTTCGTCTCCTTAAGGAAGAAAAACATGATGATCCACGCGATGATCGAGAACGACGCCGGGATCGCACATGGCAGGAAGTACGGGTACTCTTTTAGGAACGCGTTCCCGCCAAAAACGTCTGGGAAGCGTTCTGTGGGGCGGGAAAGTGCGCCGCCGATGAGCGGGCCGATGGTGGCTCCCAGGCTCCACGGGATAGGCTGGTACGCAAACGCACGCGCGACGTTCGTCGAGTCCGTCAGCTCTCCCATCATGCTCTTGACCACTCCGATATTTCCATTGAGTGCGCCTGAGAGGCAGCGGGAGATGACGAGTCCTGCAAAGGAACGCGAAAGGCCGAAGCAGTACATGCTCAGAGAAAGCCGAAAAGGCCAACGAGGATGACAGGCTTGCGGCCGACGCTGTCGCTAATGCGCGACCAGTGCAGGACGGTGAGCGCCTGAGTGGCGAAGAATATGCTTTGCTGTAGATAAAACTGTGAGTATACATGCGCGTTTATCAGAAGAGCGAGGGAGGGGGGGCGCGTACCATCATGCCGACATAATATCCGACTTTTGTCTCGTCTCCGTTCGTTATCCCGATTTCGCGGATGAGCTGCGGGATAAAGGGGTAGATGACTTGGGACGTGAGGGGCTCGGCGAACTGGAGGAAGAGGGTCAGGGAGAACTGGGCCCACGGAATGGGCGTCTCCTTCGTCTCCCGCTCGTGCTCCCGGGGGCGCTCACGAGCGTCGTCGTCCGAGTCTAACTGTCGCAAAAGGGGCGTTTCCTCATCTGCAGGGCGCGTGCGTGACACCGCCATACCGGTCGTTACAATCGTTAGCTAGGGGGAAGGAGGGGAAGTGTGGGGAAGTGGGAGGAGAGGAAGGACGGAGGACGGGGTTGTTGTACACATAGGGAGAGACGACATTACGTGATGGAAGGAACACTGAAATTATTATTCGGCTGCTTGTGCTAATGGAACGTACTGTATGGATAAAATCATAAAATCTTCCGCGGCCGGTCACGGTCGACGTCGGTGTGCGTTAGAGCGATCGTTAGCATTCCCGCCCGAGTCCCCGACTCATCTCGTCTCGTCGGCCGAACCGGCCCGACTTCCAACCCCGCCGAACTTTTCCCGTGCCCCTGTTCTATGCTGATCCCACGCCGCCGGCAGAAACCCCACTGGAGAGTTCGATCCTCCACGCAGCACCGGTGCCACCGTATACGACTCTCTCGTTCCCTTATCCAGAAACACCAAAGCGGCCTCGTCTCCCGTACTAACGCCCTCATCCCAAGTTCAAGTTCAAGTTCGAGAACACCCCCTGTTACTGTAGCCTGAGTATAGAACTCCACGGCCACGGCTGCTCCGAGTCGTCCGATGCTTCGCGGACTCGGATCGAGTCATACCGTGCTAGCCCCTGCATTAATATTGCAAAAGGGCGTACGGCATACGGCCCGGTCCTCGAGAAGTCGAGATTATCCACCCAATACAAATCGCAGCCCACTGACTCGGACTAGCACGTCACGGTGCAGCGCCGGCGCCTTCTTAGTTCTACCCCCCTGAAAGTAGCTGGCTTTACATGATCCAATTGAAGGCCATGTCATCCAGCTGTTCCGCCAATATTAATGGTTAGTAAGAAGCAAGCGCCCAAGAGATTTCCTGGAAGGGATGCGCCATTTCAGAAGGGTTTTGCGTCAGATGATGGTGAAGGGGCGAAATGACCGCACTTGTACTCTGGCGAAACCTAGACGACGGCCTCGAGCTTCGGCAACAAGGCACACACACGTACAGGCGATTTCGCTTGAAGTTAGTGGGCGAGAGCTGGATCCCGTCTTTTCGAGCTTCTTTCTAGTCTGCGTCCGTCGCGATCGTAAGGTACGTTCTTTAAGTTCTTATACCCATACAACCAAATTCTGATTTCTTTATACGTACACAAGGACAAGTCTACACTATAAAGTGCAATAACCGAGTTCGTGCGTCCAAGACTACGTTCACTCACGGCCGATGAAACGATCTTAGTCCAGGGGAGAGTCCACGGGAGAACATGGATGTAGAACGGAGGACGCAGGAAACGCCGGACGGGTACGGAAATGGCCCGGGACGCAGAGTACGTGCAGTGAGTGATTGTGAAGAAGTTCGAAGACGAGGCTGAGGCTGCTTTTCATTTTCCCATCCGCACAGGTCTACTTCAGCGCTATCGCACGTCGCCTTTCACTCCAGCGGCGGTCTGGTACGAGAGTGCGTCTTCGCCAGTTGCCTATGCACCTACGACAGTCACGGTGTTGTACAAGGCTTTGTTTTTTGGTTTACGCCAAGAGCGCCAACTTTGGTTGAACAACTAGCGAAGGAGACGTAGAAGACGATCTACTCATACTCATATCCCACGCTCTGGTTCGTTTTACTATCAGGTCGACAACGTCCCTTCGAGCTCTCGTATCGCTACGCGGAGGGAAGGCGAAAGGCCACTGAAGCTCACTCATCCGAGTCGGAATTCCACGGCGTAGTACCTCTCATTTTACAAAAGGCGACCCATCCTCAGACGTAATCCCCGGATAACTTGAACTTCTCCCGCAAGAAGCCTCTTCTCAGCCTGAGAACGCTGCCATGCAGCGCTCCTTCGTGTCCTGATTTCCCCATCCCCTCTTCTCTGCAGCTATGTTTGGCACGCAAGCTTTCTTTCGATGCTCTCGTTCGAATGTCCTCTGGAGTTTTAAATAAGCCCCACAAGGATCGCAAGGGCCCAAGCTCTTCAACTGCCTTTTGAAATCAAACGTCTACAAGATATTAATCACCTGCGCGCGTGCTCGGGGTCAAGGCCGCTGCACTGTGTACTCTTGAGCCTCAATGACCTCCGAGTCGGATTCGGTCCGGCGTACCATCCGCGTCGGTGCGCTCTAAGAATTATAGTGTTTGGAAGGAACGAATATTTTCTGAAACTCACTGGCTAAATCACTTTTTTTGCTGCTGTTACTGGGACTGTCCTATATCATCTCGCATTTGCTGCTACGTTGCGTATGTTTCAAGTTAGGGTTCTGGCAATATTAATGGTACGGTACGCATGAATGCACGTGACTGCCTCGGGGACTCGTGACTGGTGATGGCATGCAGAATTCTGAAGACTTGATTGTCAGCCACCTGCATCGCTTGCAAAACTACACTTTATTGGCGGCTATAGTACACCAAATCCATATTCGCCATCGATATTCTAAATACTTCACGAGGCCTGGAATTCCGATGCTGGTGAATGACTCGACGGATCCGATCATCCGGCCAACAAAAAGCGATCATTGCAGAAATCCTTGTCGCGAACGTCGCTTAGTGACTTCAACTGGAAAAGTCCTTTAACATAAATCGGAACTATCAGTTCCTCCTTCTCCAGCACGCCAGTCCTCGCTGTATGCAAGCTTAAAACAAAAAATGGCTCGATTGAATACTCAGAGTTACATGACTTTACGTGGTACGCAAACATTTTGGACCGGACTGCTGCTCCTTGCCCTCATGAGAAAAACGTCTAAGACTGGCATTTGACTTCAGACTAGAAACTTATGTCTCCAAGCTGGATCCCTATAAGAAACACGACCCGCCTCTTTCTCACTTCGTGAAACACTCCCTCCTCTTTCCACCACCTTCTTCGCCAACGCCCTCTACAACCTCTTCTCGCAGCCATGCCCGGCACACACTCCTTCTTCAGCACCTTCGTTCAGAAGTCCTCCGGCGTCTACGACTCTCTGGTCCATCGTCGCAAAAAGGAGCCCTCGGTACAAGCACGCAAGGGCCTCAAGCCCCTCCGGCTCTGCCTCGAACTCGAGCGTCGTCAAAAGCAGACCGAGCCCCCGCGCGACATCATCCGAAAGGCCTCCGCACCTAGCGTCGTGTTCGGACCGTATTCTCCTATCTCTCCTGACGGACCGACTACGATCTCTGTGTATTCGTCCACTGGCTCCTCGCAGCTTTCCCTCCCGCTTGCTTCGCCTTCTCCTTCATATGTCGACGAGAACTTGTCTGAACAGCAACAGTTCTGTGCGTTTGGCGAGGGGGCCGACGCGGATGCCTCTTGGGACTTCAAGTGTGCTGCTGGGAGCACGAAGGCGGGATCACGGAACGAGGATACGAACGAGGGAGAGGAAGGCGACCAGGTGAACATTCTTTCTTGCGTTGAGGGCGACGTGCGCATTGTTATCGAGGCGCCCTTGGAGGACTCAAAAGCCGCCAGCTACGGTATGGACGACGCTGGAGCCAAGGCTGTTGAGGATCTGGAATGCAAGTACACGGATTCTTGGTGTGAGGACTCGGACACTAGGGATGTAGGGTGCGTCTCCGAAATGAGGGTATCTCCTTTAAATTATTCTAAAACCGGGCGAAACGAGTCTATGGTAAGCATTACATCCTTACCTTGTGTTCCCACCCTCTGATTGAATATTCTACCTTCCAGCCGAAAGATGGCACGGATGGCGGTGTGGTGCATCTCCCTATAGACTCTGCGTCTTTCCATGATTCCTCCTCCACATCGACTCCTGCTTCTACTACCATCATACCCAACTCCCATATTTCTCACTCGGCCACTGGTAATATTTCTGCAGTCCATCCCGATAAAGCAGAACTGGAGCTCAAGTCTTCGGAAGCGTGGTGGAAGGACACCTGCGTTTCCATATTTCCCTCCTTCGCTTCTTTATGCCCGGAGTTGCTCTACGAGTCTTCCGTCTCGGACATCATATCGCCTGCCTCCTCCACCCATCACTCAATTGTCGATACTTCGCGTCCGGCCGAGGTCGAAGGTCCAAAGCCAGGGAACAAGCTGCCGGAAGCCTGGTGGAAGGACCCAGCGCTTCAAGACGAACAAGGTGTCTTCAAAGCCCGATCAAGAAGTGGTACAAGTGACTCTAGTTCTACAGCGTCGAAGTGTCTGCAGACGCAAACCGGCCATCGGAAATGCGCTCGTAGTCCGGAACAGGAACATCTGCTCTCTGTGGGACTCAAGAAATATCCAAAGAGGGACATTGCTGCCAGAGATGCGGGGCGCCTCTTCGCTGGGATAAGGATACTCCCTTCAGTAGAAGGCGAAGGTAATCAGGACGAGTTTAAGGTTTGTGTTATTACCTTTTTTGCGCGCATACCGTTATTAACTGGGTGCTCTCGTCGTAGTCTCTTTCGGAATTCGACATGAATGATGGCGCATCTCTGCCGTCGAGCGCCCCTACGTTCTTATTCTCCACCTCTTCCGACTCTTCTGGCAAGTCTTCGCCATCTACACTGTGCACACCACCAGACACGCCACTGGACACGCCACCGGACACGCCCAATCTATCCGGGAGCTATTGCACCTTCCCCGATTCTGGCCTTGCGGAAGTACCTGCCGAGCTCGCTTTCGGGATCACCGATCCCGTCAAAGTTGCGATGCTCGCAGATGACTTCCCGTATCCCACTTGCACAGCCGGGAACGAGGGCCTAGTGTCCGACACAAGGCTATCCCCTCCGAAAGGCTCTATGGCCTCTGAAGGTCTGTCAGCCCGGACGCCTAATCATAGGAAAGCACCGACACCAAGGCCAATCCTGAAGACCGAGTTTCGCGACGTGTCAGCCTCCAAAGCCTTGAAGACAGTGTCGACCGTTACGTTTGCGCACCAATCTACTGTGATTCAGGCTGAAAGATGCGAAGACATCCCGGAGTGTTCCTTGGCCTCATCTGACGCGCCAGGTTTGACTCTTAAGCGAAGACATGCGACGCTGCGAAAATATAAGACTTCTATTGAACGCTCTTCAAAGCGCCGCTCGCAAGCATCAATGTCCTCTTGCTCTGCTTCTACGTCTGCGACTGGTCCGAGGATATCTAGAAGACCGCTAAGCGCGCTTCGTCACACTTCCGTGATGAACGCTGCAGCTACGTCTGGTCTTCTTCCTCCTCGGGTCTCTTCTGGGAGACGTAAGCATATCCGAACATCTTCAAGATCAGAGCAAGAAAATGTGCTACCTCTGTCGACAATGTCTGGTCTATGTGAAAAGAAACTGTCCTCTGCGAAGGGTAAACGTGCTTCAAAAATCTCAACTGCGCTCTATGGAGCTCTTCATGGGCCAGCTGTAAGTCAAAAGTGTGCTCCAGCTTGCGATATTCGTCAGGCAGTTCTCGCAAGGCAGTCTCTTGAAACTTCGAGCTCGCTCTACTGGTTCTAAAGGTCTAGGTCCTGTGCTATACATGCTTGCTTGCTCTGGTAACTCGCTTCGCTTCATGGTCCATGCTCTTTTCCCGCTAGTTTTATCTCTACTCCCAGGTATCTATACCATTCTTTAAACCGAAAAAATTATATCTACGCGTGCTATGTCTTTTTCATCTTGCTTTTCGGGCACTGCGTATTCAAGCCAGTAACGTCTACATTTGTGTGTTTATTATTATCTGTCAGTGCCAATAAATCCAGCTGTTTCATTGCTTTCTCCTGACAATGAACACTTCCTGGTGTGCAGTTTGCTTGGGCTGGACATGTAGTGGAGTTAACACAAAACTGCACACACTCCCGCCGACCTACTTAATTGCGGCGGGACAGGTAGCAAATACATGAAGACTGCGGGTAGGATCATTTCATGCTGTTTCGCCTCTAATCTGTGGGGTATTTCGGACATCAAGCCCGTGATATAAGTAAAGGCTACTGTATAAAAAAATACTTTCAAGATGGCCGCGCAGTCAAGCTTTTCCGGCGTATTACTTACATCACACAAGATCAAATTCAACCATTTGCCATCCGCAATACCTCAACGAGGACCTCACGGATGCTCGACGTTAAGCATAGATCCTGCTCATGACACAGTCTGCAGAGACGTGCGTCAGCAAAAGAAAAGTGGCACAACGATAGTGGAAGGGAGCCTGAGGAATGCGCACCCGATCCCAGCTGTGCCGGCGTATTTCGCGCCGCCGGCTAGTTCGAGCTCGATGCCGAGTCGGCCGTCGGAGCTTGAAACATTTTTCGTAGAATATTTTTCACTGCTTATATGCGCGCTTGTTTCCCTCGCGCAACTGATTACACGATATTCTTGGATACGGGGTGCGTTCGCTAGCGCCGTGAATTTTTGCTGAATTTCAACAAACTCAACTTGCTCGGTTAATATCATCCCAGAAGGGCAAAACAGAAGAGCAAAACAACGGGATCGCGCACGGACCCCCGCTGAAGCGCTGACATCAGCGAGTCGTAGCACGTGATCTCTTGCAAGTCAAAGCACGCTGCAGTTCCGAGCTCGTCAACAGCGAGCTTCATGAGCAGGGGCTAAACGCGTGCTAGGTAAATGGGGGCACGCTGTGCGGTTACTGGGTGGTGAGCACGGTCCAGGGGCGCGTGAAAAGTGCGGTGAGGACTGTGAGTGCCTTTTCATGGCTGGGGAAGTGGAGGCACTCGGGGAAGACGGCGACGAAATCAACGATCCAAATGACCCAGAGCTAGCTGGTCATGAAGCAGGGCACGAAGGGAACGATTCTGCAGAGGAAAGTCGTCAAGAAGAAGGCGATGAGATTTGGCACGATTCCTTTGAAGAGCCCGTTTTTGAGGCGGAGATGGCAACATCAGCTTACACTGGCAGTACCTAATTACACAGCGACGCAAGGCCTTCGAGCATTTCGCCATAAAGCAAAATGATCCTTATCAATAGAGAGTCCTTTGAGGGCTCCGACCTCAGAAAGAAACGCACGGGACGTCTTCTTCAGCATGTGCAGATAGCTCCTAACCTCCTCCGCCTCCGCCTCCTCATCTGTAGTCCCAGGACTTCATCGGCATCCTCAACATTAGATATACCGCGACGCGGCGCATAATCGACGCTAAAACGGACGAGCGCGCCAAAGACGAGCACGGCGAACAGGATACTCGATGGCTCGAGACCAAGGGTGGCGCCTGCGAAACCACTCCAGAGGAAGCACACAACGACGACGGCAGGGATCTTGCTCGCGTTCTCCCAGTTTTGTAAGAATGTTCATCGACGAGAAATTTGGGATGGTTATTCGTTTTCGACTACCCGGGCGACGTACTTATACGAGGGCAAGGGGTAACAATGGCTGTTGTAAGGAAATTCAGGATCGGTCGAGCCTGAGCAATTCAATCCAAGCTTAACACCGGTTCGTCGTCTCGAGTCCAGACTCCGGGCATGGGCGCTGGTGAGCTGACCTCAATCAAATTTTTCTGGTTTGAAAATTGCTTGGCGGACGGTGAGTAAGTCAAGGATCAAAAAATGAAGCGCTTATGTGGTAACTCATGCATCCATAAATCTATTACAGAAATGTATTCAAGTGGTATTTATAATGCTGGTCGTTTTGCGTAGGGGTGATGGTGAAAGGACGCGAATTCTATTGTGAGCACTTCCCTTTTCTTCTTCTTGAAAACTTACGAAACTTTATAGAATCCACACTCCTAGTAGACTGCATCATGTTTCATGATTACACTCTTGAAAGTCATTAATAGTACACGACCTTGTTGCGCATCTCCCTGATAATTGTCACGTCTGATCTTTGGACACATTCCCTGGCTCATTGGTAACGGGGCGATGCGGCTTAACCGGGATACGCCCGCTCTCCTCAAGGTTCTCTACGAAGTGCACGATGCGGCGAGGTTCCGTGTCCGCATCGACGTCCACATCTTCGCTGGCCCCGACACCATGATCGTCTCCCACGGCGAACGCAGCGTCAGCCCCAATGCTATAGTTAGTACGATCAGGAAGCTGTAGAAGATGATGAACTAAGTGAAAGTGAGGCGGCCTACGCACCGGGCCTCAAACGTGGCAACGCGTCGCATCTACACCGGGGAAGCACGTACGGGGAACTTTATCGAACGAGTGACCGTCCACGTTCCGCGCACCGTACCCGCTTCTATTCCAGTCTAAAGTACAAGGCGTCAATACTTAGCTCACAGTGACCACAGGGAAAACTAACTCACCTCGCTTCCCGAACCAATCTCGCAGCACACATCATTAAACTTTACATCCACCGCCCGCATCGCGCCTCGAGCCGCGCGTACATCCTCTCTCATCTTCTCGCGGTCTACATCTGCCACATGCATGCGTACAGCTAGTGCAAATGCATGATCGAACGCGCGTGTGGAGGCTGATTCGCCGTCCGACACTGGCGCAGTGTATAGCGCGGTGAGGCGCGCCTTGGTCCATGTTCCAAGGTCTGGGGACATCTTGAATATCTTCTTAACGACGTTCAGGTTGGGCGATTAGGGTGTGTGATGAGAGACTTTAAGAGAGCTCGCTTTTAAACTTATGGTATTTAGTGGATCGCGTTCGCTCCGAATTCGGGGTATGACGCGCAGGGCCAGCTATAGCCAGCGGCTGTGTTAATAATTGGCCCACAGAGCGGATACACATACCGATATTGCAGGTATATAAGCACTTTTAATGGCTCATCTCCCGCGTACGTCCGTCCGTCCGTGCTTGAGTTATTTACTACGCTACTCCCTTGGCCCAGTGACTCTGCCATCTCCATTGCGTTCGCCGTCGTGATCGCTGTCGCCAGCAAGCAACATACAGGCTACTGAAAGCTCTATTCAGTGATAACCAGATTACAGCGCTCCCTGTCTTGACTGCGGTCATCTAACAAATCTTAACCCTCAACTTCCATACTTACACATTCCTGGGGCCGCCAGATCCCTCTAAGAAGCACGGAATTGCGTTATACTCTCGCTTCCCTTCAGAACACCTAGAACGTCTACAAGAAGCTACCTGGCGACGACTCAGGAACAGCCATGGCGCATTAATACAGTGTCTCTTTACTGCGGCGTGTCTCACCAACAGTGTTCGTTGTACACGTGAAGGAGCGTGAGCTTACAACTCGATGTAGGTCTTTACGGACACCCCATTATCGGACGGGGTGAAGTCTTTTCAATCTCAGATTCCCCTATATAAGATTGACTTATTCAAAGAAAGCGCTGTTAGTGTCCGCTTACATTTCCCGCACATTTCCTTACATCGCGTGCACCTCAGCTGCAACGTCACCCACAATGCTGTCGAACCGGTCAAGTGTAGAGCCCATCGATCCTGCAGATATCCAGCCCCTTCTCTCCATCACTGTGGAAGATCTCTATGTGGCTATTGCAATCGCCACCATTCTTTGTTACGATACCAGTCGAGTCTTTAAAAATTAAATCGATAAAAACTCCCCTAACTGTTTTCCTCAGTCACTAACCTTGACAAAGAGGTACGCGCAAGCCTTTTTCTCGCCTGCTTCTTCATTAATCATTTGTTTTTCCATGGCTTAGGTCAAATACTTTTGGGTAATTTTTAATCAATGCCCGGACCAGTCAGAAACCTGACGTGATAAACTGTCACAAAGAGTTCGCCCCGTAAGACTGCCAGCATAGTTTACTTTCTCGTGAGCAAACAGCACATTCTCCCACTAGTTGAAAATAAGTCGCAAACGGCTGGCTAACTCACACCTTGTTCCAGAATCGGTACATAGGAATCTTCGCTGCATTTGCGAATGTGACGAGTAAGCCTACTTCGCTAGATAGGCTTACATATATCGCTTATGATTACATTCACAAAACAAGGCGCTTTGTATTACACAAACCCAAAGCTGTGAGTGCGTCATGGCATTAATCTCGTACAACTGTCTTGAGGGCTCTGCGACATTCTAGATGTAGGATGGTCAGTTTTCGCCGCGGTTACAGACTGACGGAATAATAGGCAATTTTTCCGCATGGGGAACGAGTGTAGGAGGTGAGCACATATTTTTTGTTGTTCTTAATGAGAATAAAGTTGATGGCTATCTTTGATTCAGACTGGATGACTATTGTTCTAATTGACTGTATGTATTTTCTCCCCTGGCTTTCTCGTCCATTCATCGTTGGGCTCGTTGCAGATATTCTCTTGGCGAGAGTCCTTGCATTATGGCATGACGGTATGTTACTTCGCTTAAATCTCGTCATGGGACTCCCCGGCCATATCCAGAGTTTCGATAGCAAAGAAATTGGCTGTGTGCCTCAAAGTTTTGTTTGCCGCGGAGTCCACCTTCATGCTTGGAATACTGATTAAAACCACCATACTGCAAGATAGTACGTGACGATTTCCATCTGTTTCAACTAAATAGCTTACCGGCGACGGGCTAGTATTTGCAGGAGGTGCAGAAAGTTTTTCGTTCTGTTTCGGCAACGACATTACCCCTTTATTTGAGACTCTATACTGGTCTGTGAACATAGCCGCAGCACGACTTCATACTGACGTCATTTCCAGGACGATGCCACTCGTATTTGAGCTTCTTTTGATGATTCTTGCCTTCTATAAAGCTGCCAAATTCTGGCGGGAGTCAGCTGGGTTTTCTGGTCTCAGCCTTGTTAGGGTGCTTGTACAAGATCAAGCTCTTTATTTTGTCACGTAATTATTTCTCTTCTCTTCCGGTTTGGCCGATTTAATCGTGTAGTTCAGGGTAATGATCTGCGGGGCAACGCATATCATATTTTTTGTGCTAGACCAAAATGAATCCCCCAACGCAGCGTTTGATATCGTGCAGGCGGTGTTAACGTCAGCTGCATTTCCATGCATAGTAGGATGTCGGCTGTTGGTCCACCTGAATGAAGCTGCCGAAAGAGGTGCAAACGGAGGCACGAGCTACGGGGTTCGCAGTCGGAGCGTAAGCGACATGCAATTTGCGTAGATTTCGGTGTAGGCTTTTAGGCGTGTTCCCCTTGTGCTAGTTATAGTGTATCAATGCACTGTGTACGTGGGTCAGAGTCGTATCGTAGGTACTAGCTGAATTAGTAGTTTATGAGCTTGATTTATGTGATAGAAGCTGCATCGATTTCCTTTCACGCTCATGGTCTTGTGGAGAGTAAGCAGTTTTCGTCTTGCGTAGTCCTGGCTTCGCGGTGGTCTCTGTTGGAATTATAATTTGGTAATCTCGACTATGCGACTACATTTGGTATTTAAGTTTTACTCGTAGTTAGCTGCATGTACTAGGCTCTTGGTCGGAAATGGCCACGAAGAAATCTGTTATCGACGAGGACCGACCCGCGCTGTGACGGCACACCTCAAGACTTCCTACAGTCTCGCTGGGCTCATGATAGAGTATATGCAAGCTGCCAGGGTCACGGTGTACATGTATATTAACGTACCGTAATTCTGATATGCGCTAAACAAAAACTCAGGATAAGGGCACGCACGCATAAACTGGAGATCCGGACCATACGTCTCCTGAAGGATGGGGGAGAAACTGTGCAAAGATCTCAGCCCGGGTCAAAAGGACTCTATTAGATAGTTTATCTACCTGTGCAAAGATCTACATACGGCGTCAATATACGAGCGTCTACGAGAAGAATGGAAGCCGCTCACCTCAGCCCGGGTCAAAAGGACTGAGGTGCGCGGATGCCTCGGGCGCGACTATATGCGCCCGACTGTACAGTTTATGTTCTAGACTACCAAAGGAGGGCAAATGATCCGCGCGAACTGATGCAATGTTTTACTACCAAATATATTCATAGAAACCCTTTGAGGAAGTTAGCGAAGACGTGAAAGCCCTACTACTGTCGCGTGACCCCGGGCCCTGTTGCAAACTTTCAGTCTTTTGCTTCTACAGCTGCCCACTCTTGTTTTTTTTGGCTTCATAACTTACATGTATATACCAGACGCAGTGTTAAATCAATGTGAATTTTCTGGCACCGTTTTCATTTGTGCAAATGGCAGGGGCGGAGGTGCCCCTCTTCAAGGGCCTCTTGCAAAGTTATGGTCACGGAATGTCACAGACAAATTCACACTCCGATGAAAGGCCAAATTTAACCAACTGCACATTTAGACTAACAAAACCCAGTGTTTTGCTTCCAAGCCCACAACACAATAATTTTTTGCAAAACAAACTGCACAGCCAAGATTATGTACTACAATACAGCCTACTTAAAAAAATCCGCCACCAGTTGTGAGGTGTGGAGGCCAGGAAAAATGAGGTGCCCCCTGTTGTAAAGTTTGCAAGAGGGAGAAGGGGTGACGGCATCCCCCGACATCTGCCGAAGACTTCAGTTCGGCATCATCACACTCTGGTTACGTCAGCGCAGCACTTACCCACAGAAGTTCTTGCAGTACTAGTCTTGACTGTCGACGTAATGCACAAATGCGACCACTAGCTCCGGCACCGCCGTCTCCCGCGACGAACGCAGCGTCAGTCCCAACTCTGTATAAAAATGAAGAGACGAATATGGTCAGAAAACTTGGGGAGCGAAACTCCCAAGTGAGTCTCACACGCACCGCACCTCAAACGTGGCAAAGCGTTGCGTGTGCGCTGGGGCGCCGTACATGTACCCGTCTCTACTCAAAACTGAAGTACAAGGCGTCAATACGAGCTCACAATGACCACAAAAGACCCAGTTCACCTCACTTTCCGAATCAATCTCGCAGCGCACATCATCAAATCCTACATCCGCCACTCGCATCGTCCTGATTGCTGCGCGCACACCTTCCCTCGTCTTCACGCGATCGACATCCGGATGCACGAGTACTGCGGGGGAAAATACGTGGTCGGACACGCGTCTAAAGGCTGAATCTCCGCCCGACTCGGCCGCGGTGTAAAGCGCGGTGAGGCGTGCCTTGGTCCATGTTCCACGGTCTGGGGACATTCTGAATATCTTCTTAACGACGTTCAGGTTGGGCGATTAGGGTGTGTGATGAGAGACTCAAAGAGAGCCCGCTTTTTAACTTATGGTAATTAGTGGATCGCGTTCGTCCAGAGCCTGGACGCCGCAAAGGATGACGCGCGGGCCCGGCCATAGCCGGTGACCGCGCTATTTGGTAGCCACACACTGACCGTATCGACGATACCGATATTCAAGCTTGACGCAAGTATATGAACGCGTAAGGACATATAGACGGATTATCGTTCGTTGTACGTCCATCCTTGAGTTAATTTACTAAGTTAATTTACTACACTATCCCTAGCACCCAGTGCTTTACTGCCATCACCATCGTGTTCGTCGTCGTGATCGTCGTCACTGGCAATGGGTAGCGTACAGACCACTGCCAACTCGTCCCAGTAATAGCTAGGTCGTAGTACGGCTTGTCGTGGTTTCCTCATCTAAAGCCGCACCAGGAGTAAGATGCAGGAAACTGCTTACCTCCCGTCGGAACACCCAGGACGTCCACGAGAAGCTACTAAGGGACGGGTCGCGAACGCGGTGGCACCCTGATACTACCCTGTTTTATTTTTGCGAGGTGGCTACTGCGTGTGATATGTTTCCAATCGAAAGGATGTAAGCCCTTACAAGACCCATCCTTGTGTGTAAGGTTTTTTGATTCACGGGAATTGCTCCATATAAGACCGACTCCTGGCGCGAGTTCTTCCGAATGAAACTGTCAGTACTCGCTTCTACTCGCCCACACATTTCTTTACATCCCGTGAACTTCGGCTGCAACGTTACTCACGATGCTATCGAGTCGATCAAGTGTAGAGCCTATCGATCCTGCGGAGGTCCCATTTTTTCTCTCCATCTTTTTGGAAGATTTCTATGTCGCAAACGCAGTCGCTACCACTCTTTGCTACGATACCAGTGAGGTCCATAAATCTAAACATATAGAAGCTCTTCTTACTCGTTTCTCTCAGTCACTAACCTTGACAAAGAGGTAAGTACATTTCTTTTGCTCGCCCGTCTCTCCATCAATTATACGCTCTTCGATGATTTAGGTCAAATACTTCTGGGTGAGTTTTCCATTAATGTCCAGACCGGTTATTAACCTGACGTAATCGACTGTCAAAGAGTTCGCCCCGTAAGACCACCAGCATAGTGTACTTTCTCGTAAGCGAGCAGTGCACCTCTCACTAATCGGAAGAATTAAATCACAAACGACTGGCCTAACGAATGCCTTGTTCTAGAATCGCTACATAGGAATTTTCGCTATATTTGCAAATACAATGGGTAAGCCTACTCCGTTGGATAGGTCTATATATATCGATTATGATCACATTTTTGCAAAACAAGTCAACTTGCATCACACAAATCCAAATCTGTAAGTGGTCATGGTATTGATCTCATAGAACTGTCTTGAGGACTCTGCTACATTCTAGGTGTAAGATGACCAGCTCTACGTCGTAGTCAAGACTGACGGAATTACAGGCAGCTTTTCCCAATGGGGAGGGAGTGTAGAAGGTCAGCGCCTAGTCCTGTTACTCTTAACGATAACGAGGTTAATGGTTACTTTTGATCCAGACTGGGTGAATATTGTTCTAATTGACTGTATGTATTTTCACCCCTGCTTTCTCGTATATTCACTGTTGAGTTCGCTGTAGATATTCTCTTGGCGAGAGTCCTTGCGTTATGGCATGACGGTATGTCACTCCGCTTAAATTTCGTTATGAAAATCCCTGGCCATATTTAGAGTTTTGATAGCAAAGGGTTTGGCCGTGTGCCTCAAAATTATGTTTGCCGCAGAGTCATCCTTCATGCTTGGAATACTGATTAAAGCCATTATACTGGAAAATTGTACGTGACTATTCCATCGGTTTCAGCTAAACAGCTTACCGGCGACGGGCTAGCTCTTGTAGGAAGTGACGAAGATTTTACATTTTGTCTTGACAACGGCATTCCACCTTTATTTGGAACTCTATATTGGTCTGTGCTCATAGCCATAGTACGACTTTATACTCAAAGTCATTCCAGGACAATGCCACTCGTATTTGAGCTTATCTTGATGTATCTTGCCCTCTACAAAGCTGCCAAATTCTGGCGGGAGTCAACTGGGTTTAATGGCGTTATCCTTGTTAGAGTGCTTATACAAGATCAAGCCCTCTACTTTGTAACGTAATTGTTTCCCTTCTCTTCCGGTTTAGCTGATTTAATCGTATATTTCAGAGTAATGATCTGCAGCGCAGCGCATATCACCTTTCTTTGGATGGACCAGGATGAATCCAGTAATGCAGCGCTTAATATCGTGCAGGGGATGCTAACGTCCGCCACATTTCCCTGCATAGTAGGATGCCGGCTGTTGGTCCACCTAAATGAAGCTGCCGAAAGAGGTGTCAACGGAGGCACGAGTTGCAGGGTTCGCAGTCAAAGTGTAAGCGACATGCAATTTACGTAGATTCCGGTGTATGATTTTGTCCCTTTATATGGTGCTAGCCCTCTTGCGGATCAATGCACTAGTACTGTTTTCTTTGATCAGAATCTCATCGTGGGTAGTAAATCTAGTAGTAGGTTGGTGAGCTTAATTTATGCAATAAAGGCCTCAAAAAGTTCCTTTGTACGTTTTTGAGCGTGGGGGTAAGAGGTTCGCACCTTACGCATTCCTGAGTCTGTGGTGTCACTGGGTGTTATACCATCACGAAATTTGACAAATCCTGATATATGCCTTTAGGGTTGACAAGCTTCAAGCAAACCTTGTGACATGTTGTCAGTAATTATATGTATATATAAGGCTGTATAATTCTTGCGATTGAACAGTGTGACTGTTAAGCTCAATGGTTACGCGGTGATCGATGTCGGGTCTTCCTGATTGTCGGAACTGATAGTACGGCAACGGGGCTTCCTAGATGTCGTAAGTCGAAGGTGATCGGTGATGGGGCTTCCTGATCGGCGATGTGGACACGAGATGCTTCTTAGCGGAGTCAGGTTACGACGAAGCGACTAATGGCCAAGTGGCGCACAGTAGACTGGTGGTAGCAGATAATGGGCTTGTATGAACAAAGAGCACAAGCTTAGGGCTTGTGCTACTGAAGTTACATGCTTATATGCTATTCTATGTGTTTGCTACTGTAGCAACTTGGTTAGGTATGTTTACCAGACTTATGGAAAGTCATGGAAACTCAAGGAGGACCTTGGTAATACAAGTTTGGTGATCAGTAGTCAAAGCACATCATGATGGTGTGATATGGCGTCATCATGGTGTCTTATGGCGTAAGGTGGAATGGGGATGAGTAAGACAGAGAAATGGGGGAGTTGCGCTGACTGATGATGACGAAGAGGAAGTGAGTCAGCGCAGTAGAGGAGAGTAAGAGAAAATTTGTAACAGTGACAAGTTGTAAGGCTTGCGGACCCTTGTAAAGGCAATGCAGGAGTTGCTCGTGTAATACAGTCTTCTGACATTTCTTGTTGGGACTATATCAGTGATTACAGTACTTTACAGTTTTTGTAACAACTTATATAGGCAGTACAAGAATTGGCCTCACAATATAGTCTTCTGGTATTTCTTGTTAGGACTATATAAGCAATCAGAATAGTAGACACTTCTTGTAATGACTTATCATCAGGCCAGACTTGGATGCAATTTCGGGTGCTACCGGGACTGACTGCTTACCCGAAGTACTTAGTGGTCAACATGCATCAAGTTGTCAAAACATTTTTTCTTCAGTCAGTCCAACATGTCTGTGGCCCCTTGGGCCACAAGATAAATGGTAGATATATAAAAAGATGCTAATTGTCTAAATAACCCCCTTTCTTTAGTAGCGTTGCTCTTCACCCTTTACAGACTGACGGCTGTCCCCTTCCCCCGATTCCATGCACCTCTACCCTGCACGTATCCGATGTGCAAGGTCTTCCGCCATCCCACAAGGTACGTCTCACTTCCTTTTCTGTTACTGTACCCAGTTTTGCACCCTACTCCCAAAGATGCTATTAAATAAATATAATGAACGATATAAATAACAGATGGTCATATGAACATCCATCTTACTAAGTGAACAATAATGCAATGATAACGCCATACGTATAGGAGCTATGATAGTTATAGTGTATGTAGCTCACAGTAGATGTATATAAGGAGAGCTGGTCTCTACCATAAAATACATTGGTTTATGCTGATAACCCACTTTGCCTGACCTACTACCACTGCACCTCATCGTCTACCACAACGTGCATAGATTTTAAGAGGTTATGAGCCTTGACTCTATAACTAACGAAACAATTAACAAATTTATAAATCCTCGAATAATGAAACTATGTCTGACAGACAGAAACCCAACACTCGTGAGCAAACACGTTTGCAAAAATTATCAGGATTACGAATAATAGCTAACGAACTAAAAATAACGTATACACAGTCATCTACTATCAAAGAACTCGAAGAAAAAATTCAAAAAGCTAAAGATAGCAAAAGGTTAGTCAACCTAATAATTCAATGTAACCTTAGACAAATACCAATTAACAGAACAGAACAACAAATTCAAGACCAAATTAACAGGTATGACAATTCCACCAAAGACAAAAAATTAAAAATAAAAGCTGACTATAAAATGGAATTAACAAATCACGCTAAAGATTTAGGAATATTGGATCAAGGAAAATCATCTGAAATCAGATATCGAATAAGTACATATTTGGGTATATCAGATCCAAACGAAAAAGAACAATTTAAAATTGATAACCCTTATATTAAGCCAGAAGAAGAAAGCGATAAGAAAGAAGATGACGATAAAAAAGACAAAGAAGAAAATACCAAAGAATCCAAAAATAACCCATCACGTGAGCCATCAGAACCTTCTGATCCTGATGATTTTTTATTTTATTTTATTTTATTTTAAATCAGCATTTGTATACCGCTACATTACAGAGTAAAAGACGCGGATGTGAGACCATATGAAGTGGAGTGTCAGAGGAGATTAACAAGGTATGAAGTTCCTGGTTTTCAGGCATTTAGGAGAAAGGTATGAGGTTGTGTTGTCGGAGGTTTTTTCTAAATGGTTTTGTCAGGGGGTATACGTATCGGAAGAGCAAATTGTGAAGGGGGGGGTGGAGGTTTTATGGATTCTATGATGACTAATAGTGATTGTGAGAGATGAGAAAAACTACTGAATTTTTTATGTTGTGCATGTGGGCGTGATTTGAATTGTTTTATGTCCGATATTTGTGATTCCGAGAGTTGTGTCGTAATAGCGTCTGGAGCGTCATGTGTGTGTGATTCACGAGGTGTGAAAGTGTCATCGTTTAAAATGGTAAGTGTACGTGAGGCTGGGGCGAGGTTGCCATGAGGTGTGGGGTGGAATGCGAATTGTATGAGGACTGATGTTAAGTCTGTGCTTGGGCCATAGTGGCTGAGGTGGTGTCGGTAGAGGAAGATGTGTCGTGAATTGTGTGGTTGATCAGTAATGCTGATGACCTGTAACTTGTACTGGCGTATAGCCCAGTCTAGTATGTGTTGGTTTTCTTTAACGAGGTTGAAAGGTTCATATGTGGTGTCGGTTTCGAAGTTAGGCACAGGGAGGTGAAGGATTAGGAGGGGGCATGGGTAAATGGGTTGTGTTTTGGTCATCTCCCTAGGAGGAGGTTAAGTAGGTAGTGCGAGAGTGAGGTTTGATGTTTGAGGTTACGAGGCCCTATCGTCCTAAAAGCCCAACCAGTATCTGGGACGGCATATGTCTTTGTGACAACCGCACCCTGTACTAAGTGGAGGAGGCGTGCTAGGCAAGCTGCTCTGCGTGTAATACAGCTGCGAGTTAACGCGTAGTGGGTCGACTAGGCAAGTGAACCGTGGGAAAACCCCGAGATGGTGGTGGTTCAAGGTCAAGGAGGGATGATCCTGATGATTCAGACGCTAATGATACCGAGGAAGATGAACCGAGTATGGCAACTAAACTTGTGGAACTCCAGAAATTCTTTGATGGAATTGAGAAACTCGATGGGCACAGAAACTACAGACTCTGGAACTACAGAGTCCAAAGTGCAATCAAGAGCGCAGGTTACGGTAACCTGCTCACTAACTCCCCAGGAACTGGAGAGATTGGTATATCAAGCGCTTTATATAACAGCATTATGCGCACTATGCCCAACAAAATATTGGCTTATTATCTTAATTTCTCTAAAGATATTCCAGCGTTACTCAAAGCGCTTGACGGATGATATAACATCCAGACAACAATTACAAAGGGCTTTAATGAGGCTGCCCTTTTTGATATCAGAGGTCATGTCAGCCATTTCGATGGAATGCTTGATAACCTCAGCAATAAATATGAGGAACTAATAGCCCAAGGGGTGAAAGTTTCAGAGTCGACATATATATTGGCTATTACAAGGGCAACGCCCGAACAATATCAATACGTAGTCACGCAGAGTGAGTTATATATTAAAACGATTAATGAAACGAATCTGGACAAAGATGAAATTGAACTAACCCCTCAATTCTTATTAACTGCATTATGAAACGCCTTCGAGGGGTGGCGAAAAAATCATCAGAGGACAGGAGTGGTGGCTAATCACCTGCCCAAGGACGAGCAGACACACCCCTATTTTAGGGGCCGTGGACACGGTTTTAGCTGCGGAGTACAACCACGAGGTCATGGCTATAGAGGCCGTGGAGGATATATGCGAGGACAAGGACAAGGGGGATATTCCCCTAACCAACAATCACACATTATCAAGTGCTATAATTGTAATAAGCTAGGGCACTTTAGTCAAGATTGCTGGGCACCAAAAATGGAATGGACGAAGGCAGCCCAGAAGAAGAAAGAGGATGCGAATGACAAAAAAGGAAAAGGGAAGGAAATGGGTGCATCAGCGGCACTGACAACGACTGGGGCAAGTGCGGCCCAGGCTAAACATACCGCAGCAGCAGCAGCAACAAACGTCGCATCGAGCTCTCGAATCGAGTTAAGCGCCGTAATTGGCCAAGGTGAAACCGCCTTTATAACTGAAATCGACGAAAACGACTTCGATATGGGAGAATTCCCAATATATTCATATAACGACTTCCTTGATGCCATAGGAAACCATGACAGTGCCATGGAAGACGTGGATGATAACAATTTAGACGTAAGCATTAACGCTATAACAACAAAAGAAATTGCTAACAATGTTTATTCTTCAATGGATATAATTGATACTGGTGCAATGATACATCTAACACCATATCTAAATCGACTATGAAATACTTACAAAACCGACATGATAACAATAACAGCCACAAACAAAACAACATTTATGGCAAACATAGTAGGGGATCTTAAGCTTTACATCCCCAATGGACACTCGGTAAGTGTCATTATATTATCAAATGTCTATTACAATCCCAAAATGAATATGACATTAGTCTCTCAAGGACTTCTATGTCAATAAGGTTACAAATTTATCTATAAAGAAAACAAATGTACAATAAAGTATCCTAATGGATCTTTATGCGGAAAAATTAAAAACATAAATGGATTGTATAGTATATTTAACAATGATGTACAAGCGGCTACAAAAAATATAACATTATTCGAACTTCACAAAAAACTTGGACATATAAGCCATGCTTATATAAAGCGATTACTAAAAGAAGATAAAATCACAAACAATAAAATTTCAAATTATGACAAAACTCAATGTACGATTTGCCTAGAAGCAAATATAAAAAGAATGCAAATCCCAAAATTATGTATTTCAAAGTTAGCAGAAAAATTTGGCGATCATATACATATGGACATATGGGGTCCAGCATCCACACACGCTATAGGAGGATATAAATATCTTCTAACACTTGTAGACGATGCTACAAGATGGATAAAAATGATTTTATTAAAAACAAAAGACGAAGGTTTAAATGCTTATACAACTTGGGCTACAATGCTCAATACACAATTTAACATAAAAATAAAAATATTACAAAGCAATAACGACACAGTGTTTTTAAGTAAACAATTCACTGAATATCTAGAAAAAAATGGAACAATACGAAAGCTGACTGTTCACAATACACCACAACAAAATGGAGTAGCAGAACGATCACATCAAACGATTTTAAATAATACACGAGTAAATCTGCTACAAGCAAAATTACCTTCAAGTCTATGGGGAGAAGCTGTAAAATACAGTACTTACGTTTACAATAGAACGCCAAAAAGCACTATTGATTTTAAAACACCTTACTTTAAACGATATAATGAAAATTACAACATTGATGATTTAAAAGAATTCAGCCAATATTGCATAATACGACAAGAAGATGTTAACAAATTACAGCCAAAAGGAATTTATGCACAATGGCTAGGATTTGATGAAGAAAGTAAAGGTAATAGAACCTATCATAACAGAAAAATTTCAGTCAAATGAAATCTACAATTTTTAGATTCTCCGCCATCTAAAATTGAAGGGGAGAATATAACAGAAAAACATAACGAACAAATAAAAGAATTAACAAATGAAAGACCAATTAGAACAACAAAACCAACAAAACGATCATTAGGTCTTAACTTTGACAAACAAAATACAGTCGCTTATCTTATGGAATTTAATCAATTCAATACGGAATTAATAGGTGATCCAAATTCATATCAACAAGCGATCAATAGAATTGATGCAAATCAGTGGATCATGGCAATGAAAGAAGAAATAAAAACGTTAATCGAAAGATCTACATGGAAAATCATTGATCCACCAAAAGAAGCAAACATAATCAGAACAAGATTCGTTTACAAAACAAAAAGATTAGCAAACGGAGAAATTAGCAAACGGAGAAATTGAACATTACAAAGCAAGATTAGTAGTACAAGGATTTGCCCAAATGGAAGGCATAGACTACTATTCAAACAACACATTTGCTCCAGTGGCACAATTAGCCACAGTAAGAACAATATTGAGTTGGAGTGCAACAAACAATTACAAAATTCACCAAATTGATATTAAATCAGCCTACCTATATGATGAATTAGAAAAAGACAAAAATATATATATAAAACCACCACCAGGAAATCTAATCAAAACAAAACCTGGACAAGTTCTAAAATTAAACAAAGCCTTATACGGATTAAAACAAGCAGGCAGATGATGGTATAAAAAATTATCAGAAATCCTAATAGGAATTGGACTAGTACGAGCAGTCCAAGACAATGCAGTATTCTTAAGAAAAGTAAAAGGAAAAACAATCCTGTACTTTTCATACATGTTGATGATATAATGATATGCGGCTTAAATCTATTAATAATTAAAGCCTTTAAAGATGAAATTGGAAAACATGTAAAATTTACTGACGGAAACGAGATACATTGGTTACTCGGAATTGAAATTGAAAGAAACCGAGAAGAAAGAATTATAAAACTAAGACAAAAGAATTATATTGATAATATAATAGAAAAATATAAATTAAAAGACGCTGCAACAGTACGAACACCAATGACACCTGGACAAGTGTTAAAATCACTTGAAAATCCAACTAACAAAGAAATAAACTTTATGAAACAAATACCATATATGAACATGGTTGGAGCATTACGATATGCAGCAGATTGTACAAGACCTAATATATCATTTGCAACAGGTCAATTTGCTAGGCATTTAAACAAACCTAGTATTGAACATTACAACACAGTAAAACACTGTTTCAAATATTTAAAAGGAACAAACAATTATTGGTTAATACTTGGAGGAAAAGATCCAATCAAGTTAATCGGATATACCAATGCCAATGGAATGACACAAGAAGGCCATAAAGCAATATCCGGATATATATTCCAAACTGGAGATGCAACAACATCATGGTCAAGTAAAAAACAAGAATTAGTGTCACTATCAGTATGTGAAGCTGAATTACAAGCTTTAACTCATGGAGTAAAAGAAGCTATATGGCTAAGAAGACTGATTGAAGAGGTACTGCAGACCTTGGATACACCTATGAAAATATTATGTGATAATCAAGCAGCCATAACTATAGTAAACTCAACTGAACAAAAATATACACAACGAACAAAACATATTGATATACGAAAAGACTTTTTAAGAGATTATATTGAAAATGAAACTATATCAGTTTCATATATTCCAACTGGACAGCAAAAGGCTGATATTATGATGAAAGCGCTAACGATCGAATTAATCAAATGTTTTACAAGTCTACTTCGCCTAGTAAAAGTTTGAAGGGGAGTATTAAATAAATATAACGAATGATATAAATAACAGATGGTCATATGAACATCCATCTTACTAAGTGAACAATAATGCAATGATAACGCCATACATATAGGAGCTATGATAGTTATAGTGTATGTAGCTCACGGTAGATGTATATAAGGAGAGCTGGTCTCTACCATAAAATACATTGGTTTATGCTGATAACCCACTTTGCCTGACCTACTACCACTGCACCTCATCGTCTACCACAATGTGCATAGATTTTAAGAGATGCCCTCACAAGAAGGACTCGGAGATGTGCAGGAATCGTGCCAATCACCCCTGTCACAATGTGCCAGTGGTGTACTAGTATATCACAAATGCTGAAGGTTCGCTATTAAATAAATATAACGAACGATATAAATATAGCATGTGGTCATATGAACAACCACCTTACTAAGTTAACGATAACGCAATGATAACGCCATACGATATAGGAGCTAGATAGTTATAGTAGTACTAGCCCACGGAACGTGTATATAAGGGGAGCTGGTCTCGCCCTAGAAATACATCGGTTTACGCTGATAACCCACCTTGCCTGAACTTCACCACTGCACCTCATCGTCTACCACAACGTGCGTAGATTTTAAGATTCGCATACATTCCCAAGTCCTACCATCTTCTATCCTCACACTGTAGCATCCCATCAGTACAAACTTTCAATGGCTGTAGCTATTGCAAGGTACATGTCTCCTGCTTGTCTCTAGTCAGGACTTTCTCTCTTAGCACGCTTTCTTGCCTAGTGGGCACACACAAATGCTCACTCTCCCACTGGCAAGGCTGGGGTGCAGAGCCCAGACTGGCCGGGCTGCTGTTGCACTCCACTCCCCTCCAAAGTCGACGGGGTTCCCTCAGCGGACTGGCACTCAGTGTACAGCGTCCATCGGACGCCAACACCAGCTGACATTAAACAACTCCCCAACTTGATGAAGATCAACTATGGAGGCTAGGGAGACTTGCTGCTTGCTGCGTGTTACGCAGACATCGGAACGCAAAGCGCTTGTACGCACAAACAGCAGCCCGAATGGATCAACTTGCATCCCTGCAGTTCGACGTCGATTTACCATCGAAATTTAGCTCACTAAGCCAAGCCCCGCAGCATATCCACTTGCAAGACAGTCAAAATTGACGTGATCTTTGACTTTGTTTGTCCTCTTGTATGCACCCTTAATTGTGCTCTGGCTAAACCTGCGTGATGTCTAGATCTGCGCATGGTGTTACATTGAGCAGATAGAGCTCGAGTGCGGCATAGTGCTTGCACGCAAGGCCGAACTTCCACTCGACTTCGTAGTTCAGTTCCACCCGTTAATTCTCAGCCCGTCTCTCCCATACGACATGCCCATTACGAAAAGAGGGTTCTTTTTGCACAAGAAAGGCAACAATTGGCCTGAGATTGTGGGGAAGGTTGAAGCGCATATGAAGGAAGAAGGTCTGAAGTTGTGAGTTCAACTTTGTGCTGTTTTACATCCCTTCATTTTTTCTCTCGTTCTCTCTTGGACCTTGGTTTCGTTTGCATGCTTCGGATACGTTTGTCTTGTTATGCTTCACTCCAGGCGACGCTCTATTCGGAATTTCGGATTCTGGATGTTATCATTCTTCTTGCACAGGTTGCATGCGGACGCCAGGTCTAGTCCACTGGCTCTCCTGCGCTCAATGGCTCGGCCGAAGCAGATAACACATCCACGGTCTCGGAGATTTCGAGGCACGAACTTCTCTACCAAAAGGCGTGTCTCCCGCGCGAGGGAGGTCAGGTCTTCTGGTTTATGCTCACCATCGGTGTCTTTGTCATTCATTATTTGTCATTATATGCTTAGTCATTTACTCTCTTAGTACACTTGACGGTAACGTGAGTCATACGCTGAATGCACATCGACTGCTGCAACGTGCATACAACGTCGGAGGGCAAGATTTACAAATCCGCTTATGAAGCGTGCCTTCGTCGCCTTTTTCGCTGAACGGCGAGACATCGGCGACGTGCACGTGCTTGCAGAGCTCGCGATCACCTCCGGACCCGAGCCCGAGTTCAATGCCGATTTACCACCGAAATCTAGCTCAATCACTGTCTATGAAGAAAAGCAAGTGGATAAAAGCCTGTTGCGAACATGGAAAATGCGCGGCACTGGCTCGAGAGCGATGAACTCTCCGATGTCGTGTGTGATGCAAGCGCGAAATTTGCAGAACGTGGCGTCGCTGGTGTGCCTTTCGTGGTCTTTAACGGCCGGTGGGCCGTTGGGGGCTGCCAGCAGTCCAAATGCTACTTCAAGGTGCGCTGCTTTGTTGGTTATCTACAGAGACCCACTGACCCCGGACCTCTTTTCTGCTCTTTGCATTTGTTTTCTTGGCACAGGTATTTGAGAAGCTTGCGAACACAGGCAAGCTCGCTTCGTGTCCGTCAGTCCATGCGACTCCCAAGTCAAATATTACTAGCAATTGGTGATCTTGACTACTTCATGTGTCTGTCTTCACACCATTGGTGATGAGCGTGCTGCTCTCCTGTGGTATAATAATTGTTGAAATTGTAGAATTTTTACAATCTAGTTCTATACTTGTCAGAGCCCTACAAGAGCATACAATAAATGATGGTGCGATAAAATCTACTGTAAGGCTTGCAGCACCTTACAAGCATATACATTCCTTGGTACTTGGCACAGTACTTGTCAATTATAACAAGTCTTGTACATCTTGCGAATCTCACAGATGATTACATTTGCTTGTGGCTTCCCCCAAAAAAATTGTACATCTTGTAGATATTGTACACCTTGTGCATAAATATATGCGCTGAAATTATTTTGCTGATTTTCGTGATGACATTGCATGCACGTACACAAACCGTTAGGGGCATTGTAAATATACTAGCGCACTGTAACTATGAAATGTAACTATGTTAATATATGTGGGGAGCCCACATAGAGTGGAGAGGCGAAGCTATGCACATGGCTTAATCCTAGTTGAGCAAGGGAATGGCCTTTTTTCAAGGCTGGCTTGAGGGGCAAGAGGATGTTCTCACGGGGGGGGAGCCGCACAGCATCAAGCTACCGCTGACTAAGCTAGCTTTTTGAGAGCCCCTAACCGGATAACTGGAGGGCTGAGCACCCCAATTAAAGAAGGACTCAGAGGATAGGTAAGCACACGCGTGAATCTGGCTGATAAATCTTGTCCATACGTGTTTCCTGAAGGGTGAGAGGAACGGTGAGAAAAAAAGTTAGGGAAAGAGGACAGAGTCTCGGGGAGACTTCTCGCGGCATCTCCCGATCTCTCGTTAGCATAGGCCGGTTCATCGGCCGATTCAGTCCGACCCATAACCCTTCCGCCTTGCCGAAGTTCCCCGTCACCTATGCTGATCCCACGCCACCACCGTATACGGCTCCTTTGTTCCCTTTTACAGAACACGAAAGCGGTCTCGTCTCCCCTACTAAGTTTCTAGCATCTCATTCGAGAGCCCTTCGCGGACTCCGCCAATTCGACCGAGCCATAAACCTGCAAAGGGAATACGGTCCGGTCTCGGGATTATCCACCCAATACAAATCGCAGTCCTTCAGCGCCTTTTAACCCCTGCAGGCACAAAGCCAACTCAGCAGTTTTACATGCTCTATTGAAGGCCATATCATCCGCTCGAGTCGTACTATAAGTACAGTGATCCAACTAAACACCAATTACCCGTTAGAAGCAAGAAGGTTCTGCGTCAGATGATGGTGAAAGGGCTAAATGACCGCACTTTGGCAAAACCTAAACGACAGCCTCGAGCTCGGCAACAATGGAGGGCAATTAACTGATACTCCACGTTCTGGTCCGTTTTCTTAGGTTGACGACATCCCTTCGAGCTCTTGTATCGATACGCGGGGGGAGGATGAAAGGTGACTGAGGCTCATTCATCGGAATTCCGCGGCATGTCTCTCACAAAAGGATACATCCTCAAACGTAAGTTTTGGATAATTTCTTTCGCAAGAAGCCTCTTCTCAACCCGGGCATGCCGGTATGCCGCGCTCCTTCGTGTCCTATTTCTTTCAGCCTCTCTTCGCCGCAGCTATGTTTAGCACGCAAACTTCTTTCGATACTCTCCTTCGAATGTCCCCCGGCGTTTTAAATCAGCGCACCGACTCATAAAGGATCTCTAGTTCGTAAGGGCCCTATGTTCTTCAACTACTCTTTGAAGTCAAGCGTCTACAAGATAGCAATCACTTGCACGCATGCTCGGGGTCAAGGCTGCTGCACTGTGTACTCTCGAACCTCAGTGACCTCCGAGTCGGATCCGGATTCCGGATATCGGCCTCGGTGCGCTCCAAAAATTTCAGTTTCAGAGCTAACGAATCTTTTCTGGGATTTACCGGAAATATTTTTCTTTTCGTGCTGCTACCGAAACTGTCCTATATCATCTTGCAGTTACCGCTACGTTGCAGTGTGTATGTTGCACGCCTCTAAACTTCAGGCACTGTCGCGGCATGCATAAATGCATGTGACTGCTTCGGGCTAATTCGAGGATCTCATGACCGGTGGTGACATACTGAAGACTCGACTGTCAGCCACCCTGCATCGCTTGCAAAACTACGCTTTACTAGCAGCTATAGTATACCAAAACCATTTTCGCCATCGATATTTTAAGGACTTCACGATTACTGTTATTTCATCGCTGATAAACCACTCGATTGATCCGACCAGCAAGAAAGGACCAATATTGCAGAAATCTTTGTCGCGGCCGCATCAAATTTTCGACTGGAAAAGCCTATTGACATAAATCGGAACTGTCAACTCTTCCCCCTCCAACACGCCTGTTCTCGTTGTATGCAAGTTAAGGACGAAGAAATGGCTCGATCGAATACTCAGAGTTACATGGCTTTACGTGGTACGCAAGCATTTTAGACCGGACTGCTGCTCCCTGCCTCCTGAGGACAACGTCTAAGAATGGCATTCGACTTCAGACTAGAAACCCATGTCTCCAAGCTGCATCCCTATAAGAAACACGACCCGCCTCCTTCCCATTTCGTGAAACTCTTCCTCTTTCCACCACCTCTCCTTCGCTAACGCTCCCTTTCACCGCCTGCAATCTCACAATCATGCCTAGCACACACTCCTTCTTCAGCACCTTCGTTCAACGGTCCTCCGGCGTCTACGACTCTCTGGTCCATCGTCGCAAAAAGGAGCCCTCGGTGCCAGCACGCAAGGGCCTCAAGCCCCTCCGGCTCTGCCTCGAACTCGAGCGTCGTCAAAAGCAGACCGAGCTTCCGCGCGACATCATCCGGAAGGCCTCCGCACCTAGCGTCGTGTTCGGGCCGTATTCTCCCATCTCTCCTGACGGACCGACTACGATCTCTGTGTATTCGTCCACTGGCTCCTCGCAGCTTTCCCTCCCGCTTGCTTCGCCTTCTCCTTCATATGTCGACGGGAACCTGTCTGAGCAGCAACAGTTCTGTACGTTTGACGAGGAGGCCGACGCGGACGCCTCTTGGGACTTCAAATGTGCTGCTGGGAGCACCAACGTGGGATCGCAGAATGAGAACAAGATCGAAGGAGAGGAAGGCGACCAAGTGAACATTCTTTCTGACGTTGGGGACGACGTGCGCACTGTTATCGAGGCGCCCTTGGAGGTCTCAAAAGCCGCCAACTACGGTATGCATGACGCTGGCGCCAAGGCTGATGAAACGAAACTGGAATGCAAGTACACGGATTCTTGGTGTAAGGACTCGGACACTAGAGATGTGGGGTGCGTCTCCGAAATGAAGGTATCTCCTTTAAATTATTCTAAAACTGGGCGGAACGAGTCTGTAGTAAGAAATATATCCTTATTTTGCGCCCTCATCCTCTGATCAAACGTCCCCCCTTTCAGCCGAAGGATAACGCAGATGATGGTGTAGTGCATCTCCCTATCGATTCTACGCCTTTCCACTCCCCCTCCTCCATATCGACTCCCGCTTCTTCTACCATCATACCTGACTCCTCTATCTCTCACCCAGCCACTGGTGATATGTCTGAAATCGAGGCAGATGAATCGGAATTGGAGCCCAAGTCTCCGGAAGCGTGGTGGAAGGACACAAGCGTTTCCATATTCCCCTCCTTCGCTTCTTTATGCCCGGAGCTGCTCTACGAGTCTTCCGTCTCGGACATCATATCGCCTGCCTCCTCCGCCCATCATTCAACTGTCTATACCACACCTCCGGCCAAGGTCGAAAGTCCAAAGCTGCCGGAAGCCTGGTGGAAGGGCCCTGCGCTTCAAGACGAACAGGGTGTCTCCAAAGCCCGATCAAGAATTAATGCAAGTGATTCCAGTTATATGGCGACGAAGTGTCCGCAGATGCAAACCGGCTATCGGAAGTGCACTCGCAGCCCGGAACAGGAACATCTGCTCTCCGTAGGTCTCAAGAAATATCCAAAGAGGGACATTGCTGCCAGAGATGCGGGGCGCGTCTTCGCTGGGATAAGGATACTTCCTTCAGTAGAAGGTAAAGGTAATCAGGATGAGTTTAAGGTTCGTGTTATTCCTTTTCTTTGCGCACATACTGTTTTTAACTGGACGCTCTCGTCGTAGTCTCTTTCGGAATTCAACATGAATGATAGCGCATCTCTGCCGCCGAGCACCGCTACGCACTTATTCTCCACCTCTAACAACTCTTCCAGCAAGTCTTCGCCATCTACACTGTGCACAACACCAGACACCCCGCTGGACACGCCTCCGGACACTCCCAATTTGTTCGGGATCTCTTGTACCTTCCTCGATTCTGGCCTTGCAGAAGTGCCTGCCGAGCTCGCTTTCGGGATCATCGATCCCGTCAAAGTTGCGATGCTCGCAGATGAATTCCTGTATCCCATTTGCACAACCGGGGACAATGCTCTAGTGTCTTGCACAGGCTCTATGGCTTCTAAAGTTCTGTCAGCCCGGACGTCTAATCATAGGAAAGCACCGACACCAAAGCCGATAATGAAACCCGAGTTTCGCGACGTGTCAGCCTCCAAACCCCAGAAGGCAGTTCCGACCGTTACATTTGCACCCCAAACTACTGTGATTCAGGATAAAGGATGCGAAGACGTTCTGAAGTATTCCTTGATCTCATCTGACGTGCCAAGTTTGACTCTTAGGCGAAGACATGCGACTCTACGAAAACATAAGACTTCAGTTGAACGCTCTCCAAAACCGTGCTCGCAAGCACCAAAGCCTTCTTGTTCTGTTTCTACCTCTGCGACAGGTCCGAGGATATCGAGGAGGCCGCTAAGCGCGCTTCATCACACTTCCGTGATGAACGCTGCAGCTACGCTTGGTCTTCTTCCTCCTCGGGTCTCTTCTAGGATACGTAAGCACATACGCACATTCTCAAGATCAGAGCAAGAAAACGTACTACCTCTGTCGGCAATGTCTGGTCTGCATGAGAAGAAACTGTCTCCTGCGAAGGGTAAACGTGCGTCAGATGTCTCGGCTGCGCTCCATGCAGCTCTCCACGGGCCGGCTGCAAGTCAAGAGTGTGCCCTAGCTTGCGATACTCGTCGGATAGTTCTTGCAGAGCAGTCTCTTGAAACTTCAAGCTCGCTCTACTGGCTCTAATAGTCCAAGTCCTATGTTGTATATGCTTGCATACTCTGGTAATTCGCTTCGCTTCATGGCCCATGCTCTTTTCCTGCCAGCTTTATCTTTAAACCCAGTTATTCAATTCAAAAAAGTATATCTACGCGTGCTATGTCTTTTTCATCTTGCTTTTCTGACACTACAAGTTCAAGCCAGTAACATCTACATTTGTGTGTTTATTATTATCTATCGGTGCCAATAAATCCAGCAGTCGTTTCTCTAAACAACGAGTACTCTGGTTTTCACCTTCCTGATGTGCAGTCTGCTTGGGTCGGTGAAGGGTTTGTGGTCCGGGTGCACTGCGCAGCCGTCCCGGGTGAGTTCGACCACTAGGGGTCTCTCGGGGTGTCAAGGAGGGGTGTGCCGGAGTTCTGGGAATGTTAGGGGGGTGGTCCGGAGGACCAGGGACGACAGGGAATGATGAGGGGAACGACAAGGAGCTCAGACGAAATACTCCGACGCACGCAATTGATCAAAACTGGGGGAACGAAAGTTAATTATCAAAACAACCTGCTACCACTAAATACAACAGGCCTCATGGCTCCACAAGCGGGGGCATGTTTCCGGGACGACTCCGGTGTGCTACATTACATACTCCGGACGTTCCGGAGTTCCGGGAATGTCAGGGAACAATGGGGGAACCAAGGGGAGCTCCGGCGCATATAGTCTGCAAACGAGCTTTGCTACACAGCGCAGCCGTGAGCTCTTCATCGGGCACGTGGTGGGGATCATACAAAACCGTACACACTCTCGCCGACCCGCTTAATTGCAGCGGGACAGGTGACACACACGAAGACTGTGGGTAAGACTTATTTCTGCCGTTTCGTTTCTAATTAGTGAGGTATTTTGTACATCTCGTTCGGTGATATGGTTAAAAGCTTCTGCGTGATTAAATATATGTTAGGTGGGATGGAGATGACCGCATACTAGCCAAGCTTTCCCGGAGTAATTTAGCGGTTGACTTGTACGAGGCCGAACTTCATTACCCACCATCCGCGATACAGCACATTCAAGTCTCCTCAGCGAGGACCTTTCATGACGCACTGCAGAGACATCTGTCACATCTGTCAGCAAAAAGGAAAGTAGCACAAGTTGAGGGTGACTGTCGAAATCCTGTGTTACATTGGTTCTGTGCTTGTCTCCACCGCAACGTACAGTACGGGCTCGTAGAAAAGTTCATGCCCCAGGTCACTCTGCTGCGAAGGTCAGTCATCTTCACCGTGTTCGTCACTATTTTAATCAGAATTACCATCTTGTGGGTACGTCTGGACCTGTGATTGATGTGTCCTGATGATGATCAGGTTGAAGCCCTCCCTGTTGGTGATGTTCACTTGCAACCTTTTGTTCCATGATTGTGTATTATTCAACGTCATACTGGACTCCAGATAAGAGCAAATCAGGATCATTGTGCTCTTATTCTACTCGAAATCACTTAGTGGCGACCTAGAAGAGCAATGGCACTTCAGTACACTTTTGGCGGATGTACAGGACCAGCTCACCATCTGATCATCTTTTTCTGATATCTTGTACGTTTGGTGACTCGAAGTTATGATTGAGAATAATAGTCGATTACATGCAATAAACGCTGAGCTGTTTCTTTCATTGTGGACTACATGTTCATCAGGTCATCAGGTCGCATCCCTAGCGCCTTCTACGTATGCCCAAACACAGTCATCAAATCAAACTCAATATAAATTTATTACAGGGGTACAGGAGGGGAAATCATTTTCGGTCTTACACCCTCCGTATGATAAGGCTGACCTTGGCGCGGACCCCTACCAGAGAAACTGTCAGCATCCCCCCCGACTTAGCCACACATTTCTTGTGCATCACATGCACCTCAGCTACAAAGCTATTTGATAATGCTGTCAAACCGGTCAAGTGTGCCTGGTATTGATCCTGGCAAGGTTCCGCCCTTGCTCTCCGACGCTGTGGAAATTACCTATGTTTACGTCGCAATTGCCACCGTTATCTGTTATGATACCAGTTGAGCCTCAAAATGAAGTCGCTGGAAGCTTAGCTGACTGTTTCCCTCAGTCACTACTCTTGATAAAGAGGCACGTCTGTTTCTGATGTCTGCTCGCCTCTCCATCAACATTCGTTTTTTTATGAGTTAGGTCAAATACTTTTGGGTAATTCTCTTATTACTGTTAAGCTCAGCTATTGACTTGGTATTAAAAACGGCAACAGAGTTCACCCTGCAAGACTGCCAGCATAGTCTATTTTCTCATAAGCAAATACCGTATCTGTCGCAATCGGCCGGTTAAACGCACACCGTTCTTTTAAAGAATCGATACGTGGGAATTTTCGCTGCAACTGCGAATATAACGGGTGAGTTTGCTTCGCCAGAACGCTTACATATAAATTATAATTATTGTTACGGTATCAGCCGCTTCCTACCACACAAATTCGAATTCGTAAGCGCGCCACATAATTGATTTTGAGTCGCTGTCTTGAGTGCTCTGCAATATTCTAGGTGTAAGGTGCTTAGCTTTACGTTGCGGTCTGACTCGACTGACGTAGTTGCAGGCAATGCTTCCGTTTGGGGATCGAATGTAGGAGGTGAGTACCTAGTCCTATCACTCTTAATGAGGGAAAATTGACTATCCCGAATTTAGCTTGGACGAATATTGTTCTAATAGACTGTATGAATGCTCCGCCTTGTTTCTCTCGCGTATTCACCACTGTGCTAATTTCAGATACTCTCTTGATGAGGGTCCTTGCGTTGTGGCATGACGGTATGTGTCCTTCCCTCGATTTCGTTATAGGAATATCCTGGTCACATCTGAGTTTTCTGAAGCGAAGATGTTGGCTGTGTGCCTCAAAGCTTTGTTTTCTGTGGAGTCCATCTTCATGCTAGGAATACTAATTAAAGCCGTTATAGTGGAGAAAGGTACGCGATGCCTCTACCCGATAGTTGGTAAAGATCTCATTAGCAGCGGACCAGTGTCCATTGGAGGCGCAGAAGGATTTACGTTCTGTGGTAATGTAAATGGTGTTCCACCTTTACTCGACACTCTTTATTGGTCCGTACAAAAAGCTACGAAACGACGGCGTGCTCACATCATTCCAGGACAGCCCCACTTGCATTTGAAATTACCTTGGCCGTCTTAGCTCTCTCCAAAGCAGCCAATTTCTGGCGAGAGTCGGCCGGGTTCAATGGTGCCAGCCTTGTTAGAGTGCTCGTCCAAGATCAAGCCCTCTATTTTGTCACGTTATTATCTTTATTTTCTTCTGTTTTGGTTGTTTTGATTTAATCGTGTTCTTCAGGGTGATGATTTGTAGTGTATCTCACATTTCATTCTTCTGGGTGGACCAGGAGGAGTCCCCTAACGCTGCGTTCAATATCATGCAGGTGATCTTATCGTCTGTCACCTTTCCCTGCATAATAGGATGCCGGCTATTGGTCCATCTGAATGAGGCCGCCGAAAGGGGAGGAAATGGAGGCACGAGCTACAGGGGTCAGAGTCGGAGTATTAGCGACATACAGTTCGCGTAGATTCCCATGTCGGCCTTAAGTCGTGTTCCTCAGTACTAGCTTCCTTGTGGCTTAGTGCACCGCGTGCGTGGCGTAGGTCGCATCGTAGGTATTAGTTGAACTATTAGTTGTTGAGTTTCATTTATGTGATAATAGCAGTATCGAGTTCTCTTGTACACCGACGATTCTAAGCGTGAGGGATATGCGCGATGTGGTGCGGGCTTATACCTTGGCTCGTACAGGTGTATCCGTCGCCCGTAGCGTTCACGTCATCGACTTAGACACCAATTGTATCGGAAAAGAAGAGAAAAATAAACGAAGCGAGTAAATGGAGGTCCAAGCCTGCAAGGTTTCTCGCAGGAGGCTGTGTGGGTAAATACACGGGTGCGTGTACCCGCCGTGAGTGATGACTGCGGACTTACCGTGCATAGTTCCCGCGCTGCCTTACTTTAGTGAGCCCGAGGAAGTTGTAACTGCATCGTACTGTAAATAAACCTTCTCTGGATTGGCGATTTTTAGGGCACGAGACGGGCATCTGGCCGTGAAAGCAACTCCGGTGTACTCTCGCCGCAGATAAAGAGAGGACAATAAGGTGCGTGGACTGTTTATTAAAACTAAGGATGACACCAAGTGTTCTGAGAGTAGCAGAGCTCAGCCAGAACTCCAGTTCGCAGTGAAATATGTAAAATATGAGGGAGCGGAGTTCGTGCTAGGGTGTGAAAGAACTTGAGCTAAAGAAATGAGAAGAAAAATATACTATTCTATCTCGGAAATTGCCGAATCAAATTGTTGCCGGTCTACTTGTATTTTCTGGTTGACCGGAACTTGAAGCAATAAGACGACGGCTGCAAGCTGCAAGCATGTCCACCATTCCTTTCGCCGACGGTTGCGGTTTACACAACGACGACGGCGGCCATGTTTACTGTCTGCCCATCGTCGTCCGTGGGCCTTTTCGACTGGGCGAACCCCTGCGTCCGTGCTTCCTGGGCAGCCTTCGTCCCCGCTGGTCTCGTGCTCGTCTTTCTCTCGCTTTACATCCCCCTTCCTGCTTTCCTTCGTCCCCTTTCTCTGCACTTCCGCCCGCTCCTCACATTACGCGAAGCTGAGGCACTAGATACGGACGAGAAGACTCCTCCCGTTCCCGAGAGACCGCGGGCAGAATCTGCGTCCGGTGACGCGGACCGCGTTCCAGTCTGGCTTACGTTCGTTCTCATTGCTGTCGCACTCCTCGAAACATGTGCATGGTTCTTCGTAGGAATGTATCCGCTGTTTACGGACCGTGAAGACGTCAACCTTGCGGACTCGCTGCGGGCCATCGCTATTGCGTTTACTTGGTTCTACGCAGCGTTCGTCCCCCTCGTTTATCCGTCCGCGACGCTCGCCCGTAGCCTGTTTACTCTCTATCTAATTCATTTTATTGGTGGTGCTCTCCTCCTGGGCGGTGTTCTATTCGATGCACACGTCAGTAGTGCCTTTTCCCCATACAATTACGCGTTCGTCGGCTACGCTCTTAACCTCGGAACTGCGACATTTTTACTGCTCGTCCAACTTGGAAGACCCCTCGCACTCCCGAGTTCTGCGGTAGAAAAAGATGAGATCGGAAAGAGAATAAGCCCAGAAGATTACACGACTCTATGGGGCTGGATGAGCCTCAGCTGGATCGTTCCTCTTATTAGGCGTGGGACGTACAATGTACTAAACGAGGATGACGTTTGGGCATTGAGCGTTACAATGCGTACACGTCCTGTCTTCCGCAAATTTGCGGCACTTCAAGAGAGCTCTCTAACACGGCGCATCTGGCTTGCCAACTCACTCGATATCATGTGCGTGTCTTCTGCTTTGCACTTTGCGTTGTTAATTGATACTAATCTTTCGGATCGCGCAGACTTGATTTCGCATTCACGATCCCTTCAGTCTTACTTACTTTCTTGGGACCGTATTTCCTCAAGTTGGTCCATTCCATTCCAGGCTCTCTGGAAGCATTAACTAAGGACTTGGTCATATAGACGAATCATCGATGCTATCGACAGTGGCGAGCCTGCTGCTCACGAGCGTGCATATCTCTTCGCGGCGCTAATGCTTACTGCGCAAATAGCCAGGGCTGAAGTAGAGATACAGCATCTGTGGTTCGGCCGTCGCGTGTTGATACGCATCCGGGGCGAACTTATGGCAGCCATATACGACAAAGCTTTAAAGAGGCGAGACTTTTCAGGCATCGTTACGGCAAGGGATGTAGGGAAGAAAGGGGGTCGGGAAAGAGTCGATCCGAAGTCTGGCGCGGACATCGGCAAGATCGTCAACCTCATGTCGGCCGATGCAAACCGCGTACCTACTTGCATATATTTTCCTGTCGCCCGTTTCGCTTCTCACAGTGCCTAACAGATCGCGACGGTTGTCCAAAGCCTGTATTGTATCTATGGAGCGTCTTTCGGTGTGTTGTTGCCCACCTCAGGTGTTTCCAATTGTTTGTTGCTGAAGGATTTACCCATGCAGAGGTAATCATTGCCTGCGCGTTTCTCTATCAGCTGCTTGGCTGGAGTGCATTCGCAGGTTTCTTCATATTGCTGCTTGGGTCACCTCTCAACTCGCTTATTGCCCGTCGCTCGATTCGCATACAAAGAGGTATTCTTGCCGCGCGCGATAAGCGTATGAGCGTGCTGAACGAGCTTATTGGATCTGTATGTGCCCTCTTATTACTTTTTTCCGGAGAATGTGAGATCAGAGCTAAACAAGTGGGCTTCCGCAGATCAAATTCATCAAATTCTTCGCCTGGGAAGAACGATGGATAGCACGCACACTCGAAGCACGCGCCAAGGAACTGTCATGGCTCGTAAAGAGTCGTTTCAATTCGGTGGTGCTCCAGGCGCTCTGGACGACTATACCTATTCTCGTCTCAACCCTAACGTTCCTTACGTACGTCGCTGGGGGAGGGGAGTTGACTGTAGGTACTGCATTTACGGTATGTTAGCTCGTTTCTGGATAGATGGAAGTCGAATACTGATCCGGAACTTTCAGACCATCGCATTGTTCAACATGATTCGTGTCCCGCTGAATAATATTCCAAGCTGGATAGTCCAACTATTGCAGGTAACATCCCCTGTGCGATTCTGCCTCTTCATTGTATGACTAACTCCAGAGGACCTTGCCTGCAGACCCGCATCGCGCTCCAGCGTATCGAGACATTCCTTGCAGAAGAGGAAGTGGATGAACAGGTATCGACCATCAAGCGTGAATGTGCAGGTCCACGGAGTAGAGCTTCAACAGAAGAAGGGTTCGGATTACGAAATGCTTCGTTCAAGTGGAACGCCGTCGAAGAAAAGGGGAAGAGCAAAGCAGATGACAATATAAATGTAATAGTCAAAGGAAACGATACGAAAGCTAGCTTCGACGTCAAAGCGGCGCTTGCCGAAACATTCGAAGCATTTAACGTCGCCGCTGTAGAGACAGATCGCCAGTTCGAGCTAAGTGACATCTCTGTCGTGTTTCCCGAGGGCAAACTCTCTGTTATCACTGGGCCTACGGCCAGCGGGAAAACAGCCCTGCTCGTGAGCACCTTATCCTGAGCTCTCAGGTCAAATTCGTATTCAACTACTCTTCCGCAGCTTGCTCTGCTCGGTGAGATGACGCTAATCCCTGGCAGAGGCATAATTCTTATGTGCAAGGACTGGTCACGAGTCGATGAACATGGCTACACGCACACTCTTTCGTACGCTGCGCAGACACCGTGGTTACAACACCAGTCGATCCGCGAAAACATTCTTTTCGGGGATGTTTACGATGAAGAACGTTACGCAGCCGTCGTCGATGCATGCGCGCTTCGCCCGGACCTCGATATTTTTGAGGATGGGGATGAGACTGAAATTGGGGCGCGCGGTGTAAGTCTGAGCGGTGGTCAAAAGGCACGGGTTGCCCTAGCGCGTGCTGTGTACTCTAGGAGTAAATATGTGCTGCTGGATGACCCACTGAGCGCCGTCGTAGGTCCTATCGTCTCCCTTTAATTTTGCGGGACTGATAACTTTCTACACTGTAGGACAGCCACACGTCTCGTTTCTTATACGAACATATATTCCTCGGGCCATTGATGAAGAACCGCACTGTAGTGAGTAACTATCACGTTAATGAAGCCCTATGACGCACTTGCTAATTGACTGCAGATTCTGGTGACGCATCATATTGAGCTCGTTCTTCCGGGTACGCATTATCTCGTACGTATGCTTGACGGGCGCATCGACTTGCAAGGCGCAGTCAAAGGACTGCGTGAACGCGGTGTTCTCGAAAGTATCATGCTTGATAGTACGCTCGAGGGGTACGAAGAGAAGCTGAAGGAGGGAGATGAGGAGGCCTCAGTGGTTGATAAGGTGGCTATGGTACCTGGAGATGCAGACATCTCTACTGGTATTGAGGGTCAGGGTGCGGAAGGTGCTACACTTGCAAAAGACACGAAGAAGCCGAGAAAGCTCATCAAGAACGAAGAGCGTGAAGTGGGAAGCGTTAAATGGTCCATATACAAGACATACTTGAGGGCGTCGTAAGTTTGGCCTACTGGTTCCGGTGTGTGGGAGACGTTGCTGATTACTCGTGCAGATCGTATTGGATATGGGCGATCCTGATCCTCTTGATCACTTTTATTCAACTATTGGACTTCGCTGAGAAATTTTGGATTAAAGTAAGTTACAGAGTCGTCCGCGTTATGAGACGTAGAAGTGATTTAAAGTTTATCTGACAGGTCTGGAGTGAAGCGTACGGGACGCCTCCACGGCGCCGTTAACACATATCTTCACGTCTATTGTAGCCATCGAACAGCAAGCATTATTTCCGGATGCTACGTTGCCAGGTCAGTTCACGCATATCTATCAAGAGTTTGGTACGGCAGGTTTTGCAGGTTACCTACCATCTGCGCACGAGAAAACGCTCTTCTACGTCGGCATTTACGCACTTATCGGATTCTCGGTCGTGCTCGTTAGTATTATAAGCGTCGTGATGCAGTATACAAGCGCATTACGGGCATCGCGTGTGCTGTTTGAGCAACTGCTTGTCACGGTTGTTCGCGCGACGATGCGCTGGCACGATATCACCCCCGCGGGACGCATGCTCAATCGATTCAGCAAGGACATCGAGACCATCGACTCGACCCTTGCAAATTCTCTACAAGCTGTCAGTTCATCCTTCGCCAGCTTTTTTTCGTCCATTATTGTCGTTGTTGGTGTCTTCCCATCATTTTTAATTCCCGCAACAGTCATTGGCTATTTCTATTACGTTCTTGCCATCGGTTATCTAAATACTGGGCGCGACCTGCGTCGCATGGAGTCAACATCTCGCTCACCGATCTTTTCCGGATTTAGCGAACTCCTCGAAGGTATCGTTACGGTACGTGCGTTCTCCGCCGAACCACGCTTCATGAACAGCTTGTATGGAAAAGCAGACCTCACGCTTCAAATGACGTATACCTTTTGGATGGCTAGTCGTTGTCTCCTTCTACGCTTCGATTGTCTGGGTGCGCTCGCGGTCTTCACTACGATCCTCTTTGCACTCTCAGTCGATGCGTCATCATCCAAGGGATGGGCTGGTTGGGCTGCGTTGTGCATAACTAGCGCGATGGCATTCACTACAAACAGTTATCGGGCATGCCTCAATTGGACACAGCTTGAGCTAGACCTTAACTCCGTGGAACGTGTTGTCGAGTACCTCGATCTTCCGCAAGAGCCGTCCGCAGCCTCTGGGAACTCGCGTCTACCTGCACACTGGCCGTCAAGTACAAGACCTAACTCAGATAACCTCTTGGAAGTTAGGGACCTCGAAATGCACTACGCGCCGGACTTGCCTGCAGTGTTGCACTCTGTCTCCTTTTCATTGAAGGCGCGTGAGCGTATCGGGCTTCTTGGCAGGACAGGCAGTGGGAAGAGTACGCTTGCGATGAGCATCCTGCGCTTCGTTGATCCAACCAAAGGCCAAATTCTCATCGACGGCATCGACATTACCAGTATCGGGGTGCACGACCTCCGTGCACGCCTTACGTTTATCCCGCAGGATGCAGCACTCTTTTCTGGATCACTGCGCGACAATCTCGATCCATTCGGTGAATATGGTGACGCTTTATGCATCGACGCCCTTCGTCGTGTGCACATAATTGGCGAAGCCGAGTATATGACACAGCATCCACTGCGTACTCCGTTCGACCCCGCAATCCGTGAAGGGACGGATGCTGCGGGTGCGGAAGCGTTCTCAGCGAGGCTATCAAGGTCTATGGCTGGGTCACATCCGGGCTCGCCATCCCGCCTGCCATCTGAAACTACCACGGTAGCAGACAACGACTCCAGCCCGGGGAAGGGTCCGACGAGAATCACCCTCGACACAGAAGTAAGCGCAGGCGGACTCAATTTCAGTGCGGGTCAGAGACAGTTGATTGCAATGGCACGGGCATTGTTGCGCCAGAGCGCCGTGATTGTGCTCGACGAGGCAACAAGTAGCATTGACTTCGCGACGGACGCAAAGATTCAAAAGGCAATTCGTGAGGAATTTAGTAACTCATTATTGCTGACCAGTGAGTCTACTTCCGAACCCTTCGAAACCTACCGCGATACTAACTCCACGTGTGCGTACGACTAGTTGCCCACCGTCTACGCACGGTGATCGATTACGACAGACTGATAGTGCTTGATTCCGGATGCATTGCTGAGTTTGACACGCCTTACAACCTCCTCCAGCGCGAGCGCGGTGTCTTCCGTGAGATGTGTCTCAAGAGCGGGAACTTCGCTGAGCTCGAGGGGATTGCGCGAGCGAAGGCGGAGCAGGATGCAGCAAAGTCAAATTGAATTGACAAGTCTGCTGGATCCCGAGATTTTGTGCTCCACAGTGTTTATAAATCGGTGGTGATTTCCAAGGAGACAAAAGACTTGTAACTCTTTAACTTGGACTATGGCTGGCTTATCGTTCTTTAAAACCTTTGTCAATCGCTTACAGAATTACTGTCTGTCCTAATAGACCTGTCTGATCGGAATGGGCTATGGACTTCGGACAGACCACCAACATTTGCAATTCAGTTGTTTAAAAGCCATCTTGTCTACCACCAAAAATCCTAGCTGTGTACTCGGGATCAAAGGCGCCATCAATGATCCTGTCCGCTGGCGCCTCCGTCTCACATTGACCTTGCCGTCCGTTCTCAAGATTTCCTCTTTCAATTCCCCTCTAACGTCAATCTTGCCATCCCCATCGTGTTCTTCGTGTTATTTATTGTAATCACTGTAGCTAACAAGCGACGTGCGAACCACCGGCACCCTGTTCAGCGTTAGTACGGGTTGCATTCTTTCTCATCAACGACCAGCTATCCAGCGCTTGCTTACCGTAATTGCACATTATCTAGTGCCGCTACAGCTTCTTTGACAGGGAGGGGGAACTGCTTCAGCAAATCCGGAGCTCCCGCGGGGTCATCTGCAGCAACTCGGGAAATTTAATTATTTTTCAAAATCTATCTGGACCTACTTGTGCACGATGTTATCCCAAAAGTACTTGCCTCTCGCAGCTAGGGGGGTGCGTCATCAAGTGATAATGTACGTATGTGTATGTGTTTAATATGCTATACATGCGGCCATCTGCGGTAAAATACAGGGGAAGCTTGTACGAATTAGTGGTTGATACAACTGACGCAAGTTAATCGCAGCCCTCGTTTAGTAGGGATGAAACGTGCATGGTTATTGAGTCCATCTTTGGCGCTTGATATACATGTTCAATGATGCTCATCAAATCAGCAACTCGAAGATACATCCACATCTTGATTATCTCATCTTTGACAAAAGAAGTAGAGGAGCAAGGTGATCTCGCCGCGCGTTTATCATTATGGGATAAAATACTGCATTGTGAGCAAGAGATACTATTGTGCATTACTGCACGCTAATTGAAATAGGACACATGGCTTCTGGGTAACCGGTGAAAATCTCGAGGTTGGGAGGAACTATTCCCGCCATCTCCGCGGCTCCGCCACAGATCCGAGTCAAACTTCGTGGTTCGACATCTTCCCTCGTTGGTGGCGGAGCATAGAAATCCTTGCATGACAGCATGCCAAGTAGTTCATCCGGCCACATTCGGTGAAGGATATGTAATGAACTACTACCCTGATCGGAAGTTGTTCCCCCTGGCCGCTGAGTCTCTCCATATAAGCTCGACCTGGTGTGAGCCTTTTCCGAGGAAACTATCTCCCGCAGCGACTTCGCTTTTACTGCGTCGTACACACATTGTACATACGACCGCAACACTGTTGTCGACATGATATCGACCCGATCAAGTACAGAGCCTGTCGATCCCAGTGAAATTCCGTACATTCTATCGGACTTCACTGAGTATATCTATGCCGAAACCGTGATCGCTGTCATTCTCTGTTATGATACCAGCTGAGTCCAAAACAGATTAAATCATTAGGAAGCCCTTCTAACTCCCTCTCAGTCACCAACCTTGATAAGGAAGCATGTATACTTTCTCTTTATCTGCTTACTTTTCTGCCAATCATAACTTTTTCCGTGATTTAGGTTGAGTACTTTTGGGTGATTTTTCCCTCCTGATATCTGGTCTGGCAGCTAACCCAGCTCTTATCATAGAACTCGCCCCGCAAGACCACGAGTATAGTCTATTTTCTTGTAAGCAAGTGACGGGCTCATCTCTCTTGGGGGCGGGCCGCTGATGATTGATTGAACATGCCCATTTTAATAGAATCGATACATAGGAATTTTTTCCATATCTACATATATAATGAGTGAGCTCGCTAAGCTGGATTGTTTTAAATAATGAACATAACTACCAACATAACTTAGCGTGTCTTTACCACACGAACATGAAGCTGTAAGTTTACCGCTTGAATTTAATTGTATGGTGGTCTCCAGGACTTTACGGTATTCTAGATGTAATATGGTTACTTACCATATTGAGGCCTCGGGTTGACGAAATTATAGGCAAATTTTCCTCGTGGGCGGTAGATGCAGGGCGTGAGCATTCAGCTATTTCAATCCTAATGAAGGAAAAGCTAATGGTGAAAAATCGAGTTCAGATTGGATGAATATTGTCCTAATAGACTGTACGCGTGTTTTTCCGGTCTCGCTCGTTATTTCTTTTTTTACGGCGCCTGTCACAGATATGCTCTTGTTAAGAGTCCTTGCTTTATGGTCGGAAGGTCTGTAGTATGCGGTTCACCTTTGATTTGTTGCTTAGATTTCTCTAATCTCCTCTTCTTTCTAACAGAGAAGAAATTGGCCGTTTGTCTCAAAGCCGTGTTTGCCGTGGAATCCGTCCTCACGTTAGGAATTTGAATTGGTGGTACCATAATATCAAAAGGTGAGTGAATGGGCCTTACGAGACTGATTTGGCTGACGTATTCACTATGACTATGGCGTCGGACTAGTATCTGTGTCAGGAGCGGAAGGCTTTACATTCTGTGGTAATGACAATGGCATTTCCCCTGTACTTTACACACTTTACTGGTGCGCACATAGGACTACAGAACGGCTTTGTACTCACTTGATACAGGATTAACCCGCTCCTATTTGAGCTTGTTCTAATGGTTCTAGCTCTTTACAAAGCTGCTTATTTTTGGCGGGAATCGGCCGGTTTCGGCGGTGTCAGCCTTGTTAAAGTGTTGATTAAAGACCAAGCTCTCTATTTCTTCCTGTGATTATTTTTCATTTTTTCATTTGTTTCGTTAAATTAACGGTGTTTTTCAGTGTGATGGTGTGCGGCGTGGCGAACATAATAATTTTCTGGGTGGACCAAAGTGGCTTTTCCAATGCGGCGGTTAATATCGTGGAGGCTGTGCTAATGTCTACCACGTTTCCCTGCATAATAGGATGTCGATTATTGGTCAACCTAAATGAAGCCGTTGAAAGGGGTGACAATGGAGCCACGAGCTGTAGGGTTAGAAGTGTAAGCGAGATTCAATTTGCATAGATTCCAACCTGTAAAGTTTTAGCTACGATGTACTGGGCACGAAGTCGATCCCCGTCCGCTACGGGCGCCAGAGCAGACTGGTATTATAATTTAAAAGCTGAGGGATATCCGTTGAAACGGCTTTTTGTATTTGTCCATACTGTAATTAGGCTAGTGACTGGGATTACGTCTCCTCATATGTAAATGCACGAGTGCGCACTCTCCTACCCTTGCGTCTGCGACTTCTTAATTTTTGCACATGAGTTATACTTCCGCTAGCGATCTTCGGGTCTCTGGCAAAGACACAATGTGAGCTGACAAGTCATGTGCAGAACATGAAAGCATCGATTATGCCCATGTTTACCAATAATGGGGGAAAGTATAGAGGGTGCGATACAGACCAGCGGTCGGTGGGACCGAAAAACGAGTGCAGGAGGTGCGGAAGTACACGCGCGGAGCATGCAGTGGAGCGAGTGCGGAGTGCGGGGATGAAGGAAAGGGCGGGCAGACAAGGCCGTTGTCCCAAGTCAAGAAAATGGAGAGGTAAAGAATAGCCAAGCCAGAAGCCGCGCCAGGTGTGTGGGCATCGTGCAGGTGACGATCCCGATGGGTAGGCGGGCGCGTATGGAGACTCGGAAAGTGAGGTGACGCATCCAGGAAGCCTAAGTCCGTCTTTACATTTTTCCTTCTTGGGCCTCAGCCTGCCACAACTGGCAGGTTTCCTGCAAATTTCAACACCGACGAAGCTTGCTGTTAGTGTCACACGGGCTAATATTAGCGCCTTACAGTGTCAGGATGCGCTCAAGCCTGAGACGCGGTGGAGCAAGACATATCAGCAGATTAGGACGGGGCGCAAGTGGCAGTAATCGGTTTTAGCGTCCTAACGTCGCTCGCTTCTCAGGGACTCGACAGGCGCGTGAATAGCTTGATTCGCTTCTGGAGGGTTTTTTTTCGAAGCAACGTAGACTTGCCCATGAAGATGTTAACGGCGTAAGCTTACTCATGCCTAGCGACCGATAACTGCGATTTTATATTACGTAATAATTGCCACGCAAACGACTCGACTCGATCAGCGGCGTACACTTTTCCTCGGACTTACGGCCGACCCGACGGAGTCTATTTCGTGTGGAAGGCTCACCTCGCTGGCTGAGCCTCAACCGGACGCTGACGACACATCAGTTTGTTATGGTTTGCCGGGCAGTGTACATTATTCGACCCGGCACGGATGTAAAAAAACGAAGGAGGAAAAGTGACAAGCGAATAATTACATGCCAGGTGAGACGAAGGTTATACAAATACAAGTGGGATCGATACTGACACCAATCGATGAGAGCAGGTGCGAGAATACCTTTGTGACTAAAACTACGGAGAGCGACGACAACTTACTCGAGCCCAGACAAAGCAAAGCAGACAGCAAAAACAAACAGAGAGAAAAGAACTAGATGCGAATATGGAGTCCGATGACGAAGGCTCAGGGCACAACAATGATTGCGAGGAGAGAAGAAAGGTGATGATGGAGATAAAGGAGAAATATGGTGCGTGGTACGATATATAAGGAGCAAATGGTGAAAGGGACCTCTTTGCTTTTGCCCATCGCCTTCATCGTCTCAAGTGGTCGATCTGCACTGTACGCATGGTTACAACCTGAGCTCAGAATATGTACAACGAGCCCGACCTGACGCATAGCACGAATTAAGGTCAGCGTTCACTTCACTCGAAAGGAAACACATCTACTCACGGATTAGGGTTCACGGATTCGTCAACAGGAGCAGTGAAGCACCAGCCGTGCTGCTCGCCTTCCAACGGCAACGTCCTCCCAGTCTTAAGGTCAATGTTGACGCGCGGCTCGCGCTGCAGTGGGCGCCGGGCGGCGACCGGCGGGTGCGTTTCCTCATTGTCCAGGTTCGTTCCGGGGAAGGCGGCGCCGTGGACCCTGCGGACGTCGTCAGGGGCGAGCTCGTAGAAGATGCCTCGCTCGAAGTCGATGCCCATGCGCTGCTGGCGTCGGAGCGGCTCCGCCTTCCTGTCTTCTAGAGCGGACGGGAGGTTGGTAGGCGGGATAGAGTTCTCATCCCTATGTCTCTTCGCTACCGGGAACCAGAATTCAGATTCTTCGTCCGACTCACGCGCACGCTTCTGGCCTTGAGGTCTGGGGATATTAATCGCTGGGAGCGGACTAGAGTTTTGGTTTGAACGAGCCATGCGCCGTGTGCGCTCCACACAAGGCGAAGAAAGGGGAGTGAACACCGGTTCATCGTCTTCATGTGGTAACTCGGCTACATTCGCCTTGCACGCACGGTTGAGACGAGGGGAATCTTCGGTTGTCCCTCGCTCTGTAGAAGGTGAGCGTCCGCGCTTTGTTCCCCTAGGCTCGGAGTCACGACCGCGGACGGTGTTGGACTCCTGGATTAAGGCAGGCTCCTGGACAGAAACAGGTCCAGATGCAGTGACGGGCTCCGGGACGGCAACGGATTCCGAGACTAACGCGAGTTCTGGGGTCACCGCGGGTTCTGGGTGATCAACTGGCTCCTGGACGGCCACAGGCTCATCAGGGGGGACGTCCATAGCTGCCCTCAAAGCAATCTCCACCAGTTTGGGAGAAACCTCGACCACGACCGGGGCGGGTACCGACATCTCAGCTTCGAATGACTCAGGCCGGAAGTAAGACGTGTCGCGTGCACGTATGATAGCTTTTGCAGCTTTGTCGTCAATCCCGACGCGCTTGAGACCATACAGCCCGTATTCGCTATAGCGATGATCCAGCCATTCCTTGGTGACAGCTGGCCTCTCAACCGCGGTCAGACGGTACACACCATTGAAGCGTTCGGGCTTCCTAAATCGATTGGTCTCGTGTTCACCGATGAAGGAGAAGATATCGGCTTGCGTGGGCCTTCGAGTATTATTCGAGATTGTCCAGCGGCCTCGGGGTGCCAGCTTCCGACCATTGTACGTTGGAATTCCCGTGGCGCGCAGGAGTCTGCGATATGCGCCGTGACAGAGCATCGTCCTACCTGTGAGGAAGTCTAGATCTTTGCTAGTGATAAAGCCAATGGTGAAGAGGCGGTCGACGTCCTCGGTGGTGAGGCCGATGCGCGGAAGATCGAAGATGCCGTAGTGGTAAGTCCAGCGCATGTAGTGGAAGCTCAATGCCTTCTCGTGGGCGTTGAAGACCTCTGGAATACGTATTTCGTGTACCGGTGCTGCCGGCTTCGCGGCGAAATCGCGGATCTTGATGCCTTCTGCCTTGGCCTGAGCTACGACGCCGTCATTGACATCATCCTTGTAGATGAAAGGCCCGCGATTCATTGAGAGCTCGAGATCAAGTTTGACATTTAATTTGTCCACGGACCACACAGGAGGAGGGTTGTCAAAGGTACGGATCTCGATTCCTTGTTTCCTGGCTGCGGTCGCGTTGTTCGCATGCTCGGGATTTTCGTTGATCGGCTTGGAAGCCGTCTCGGGGGTTAGGGAAGCGTTTGCTTCTAGCTGTGTGATCGGGACCTAAAGCAGCACCGATCAGAAACCTGATCAGTGATGCCGCAGCTAGATGTACGCACCTTTTCTTCGGTCGTCGTTGGAGTCGTATCGACGGGCGTCGTTTTGTTTCCCCTTCCCTCGTCCACAAGGTCGATACCGAGGGCGTTAGGGAAGGGTGCTGAGGATGTACGGGGGTTGGACGACACACTATCGTCGTCGATGTGATTGTGACCGTGGTCATCGGTGTCGACGGAATGGTCGTTGTTCGCCAGCGAGGGACCAGCGGCGGTGGGTCCAGAGGCAGCGCGATTCGCACCTCCAAAAAGACCAGTGATTTTGTTCCACATTGCCATCGTGAGCCTGAAGCGGACATTAGCGACTATCGGACGGATGAGTGCGGGGGCGACTCACCTCAGATGCAAGTTGAGTTGAGTGAAATGCGATGTAGCGAAGTCTGACAGGGTTTGCGTAACACCAGAAGAAGTCGCAGACAGGCAGAGGATATGAGGTCAAACAGACGACGACGACGGTGAGAGGAAAAGGGCAGAGAGTTGAATTCGGCCACCAAAACGCGTCCATTTATGCGCGCGACACCTGAGCCACTCGGACCCTATCTCGCGTCTAATTACTCCCGTGATCTGGGTCAACACGTGATCGTGTTTTCATTGTTCTTGATTATGTAAATGCCATTTTCCATTACCGGCTGCCATCGGCATCACCTCGTTGCAGCCGCTTAGTCGTTTTCAGCATAGCCATGGCCACAATCGATTACTACTTCGGTCCAAAGACTGAAAACATTAACCCGACCCCTCGCAGCGCGCACACCACGCACCCGGAGTCAAGTCAGAAGGAGTAATATCCCCTTATATGGACATCCTTTTATTCTTGTTTTGGGGGTGCCGCGTGCGGCACTGGACCGTGATTCAAGGACTGAGTACCGAATAAACTTCGCTCGGTGCTATGGTGAATAGGGTATTCATCACCATCAAAGCATCGACACGTACCCTAGCCAACTTGAAGAACAAGATATGGGGAATCTCACTTTAGGTCTAAGATTGGTTACCCGATGATGAAAGCCATCCCAGATTCCTCACATACGGTAGACATCTCAATCCAAAAGCGCACCATACTGTATGTAATTGATAGGTGGTAGGACGATTAACTATGTCGGATGTCGGTTATAAACAACTTGGGCGCTTCCGGTCGTTAAGCTGCATTTTATTGCCAGCCACGGACGCTCGGCGCACATCAAGCGGGAAATCTGAGATAGATTTTTGCAAAAATAGTATTACTCAACAAAAGGGGTGGATAAATCTTTTTCACCCTGGCGAGTCCTCTATATAAGTGCAATCACAGCACATCCTACTCCCCCAGGTCCCCAAGGCGCCTACTAGAACCACTATCCATCTGACCGCTCTGACTGTGATACTACTCATGATGCCATCGACACGATCCACTGTAGTACCCATTGACCCCAGTGAAATTCCTTCAGCGATCCTCCTGACTTTGGGAGACAATTATGTCCAAGTTGCAGTCGCTACCACGATCTGTTACGACACCAGTTTAGTCCATGACAAACTAAACTGCTTAAATCATCATTAACTGCTCGTTTCAGTCACCACATTCGACAAAGAGGTATTACAATTCCAATATCTTATTCCATTTCCATCAATCATATTTTCCTTGATGGCCTAGGTTCAATACTTTTGGATAATTATTTCCATTACTCGTCTTTATCTTGCAGACTGATGTTAAAATAATTCTTGAAATCACAAAGAAATCACCCCGCAAGTCCGCCAGTATGGTTTACTTTCTCGTAAGTGGATGTTACAATGTGCAGACTCCAAATATGAGCCAGACAATACTATAACACCCACCTTGTATTCTCAGAACCGATACATAGGAATTCTTGCCGCATTCACGCATTTAACATGTGAGTTCGCTGCACTTACATTGATCCTGTGTGGTAATAGTAGACAACTGAACTGGTCTAGCTACTTTTTACCACACGAATTTAAACCAGTGAGCTTATAGCCAATTTGATTTCTTATCATCGGCTTGAATTCTTTGAACTCTAGGTGTTAGTATGCTAGTTACACATTACTCACCATAGATTAACGGGACTATAGGCACATTTTCTGCTTGGATGACAGACATAGGGGGTGAGCAAGGGCCTGGTTTTTTGAAGTGTAAACAAACAGTGACGTTTGATTTAGACTGGATGACTATCGTCCTTTTAGACTGTATGGCTGGTCTTCTCGTCTCTCTCGTGTTTCTAATTATTATGGATGTCGTAGATATTCTCTTAATGAGGGTCCTTGCGTTATGGTCTGAAGGTGAGTGATCATATGCCATAGAGCTATCTCCAACTCAGAACTTCAACAGAAAAGAAATTGGCTGTGTGCCTTAAGATTTTGTTTGTCTTAGAATCTTTTTTCACGCTAGCAATTTGTTTCAGTATAACTGTAATTGGGAAAAGTAAGCGAAAAGCTACTCTAAGCCTTACCTTAAGTCTTCACTGCTAAAGTAGACTAGCAATTGCAGCGGGTGCAGAAGGGTTTGTACTTTGTGCCACTGATAGCAGTCCTCCACCTTTGCTTGATGCTCTTTACTGGTTGGTACTCACCTTTGTAGTATGGCTCTGTTTTATACTCACGTCGTTATTGGCAGGGCGGCTCCTCTCTTCTTTGAGCTTATTTTGATGGTTTTAGCTCTTTACAAGGCCGCCATTATTTGGCGGGAATTAGCCGGCTTGGGTGGCATTGGCCTCGTTAACGTGCTCGTGCAAGATCAAGCTGTCTACTTCTTTACGTAATTAATTCTCCATTCCCTCCGTTTCCCTTCATCTGACAGTAGTTTCAGTGTTATGATATGTGGTATAGCGCACGTCACGTCTGTCTGGTCGAATGGTACCCCGAGCGCAGCGGTTAATATCATCAAAGAGATATTGGCGAACACTATCGTTCCCTGCATAGTAGGCTGTCGGTTATTGGTCCACTTGAACGAAGCTGTTGAAAGGGGAGTCAATGGAGGCACGAGCTACAGGACTCAGCGTGTAAGCGACATACAATTTGCGTAGATTCCAGTTTTTGGCCATATTTACCGGCTTTCCTGTAAACTAAGGATGCACGAGTTATGACGGACTGTATCTATTGTCATTATACAGCAGTAGTTGAATCGAATTCACTCCCAAATGTAACCAGTGGCTCCTTTGAATAGTACGAACCGAGCGGTTCCCTTCGTTCTGGGCTTGGGTCCCGCATCACTTGAGCTACAGGATCCAGGACTGGAGTAACAATACTACGGGAGGTGACTCCGATGCTGTATGTGGGCTGCGGAACACATGTCATTTTTTATGCACCTGCACAGATTCCGGATATATATATTGACGGTAAGAGTCGCGGGCTCTTCGGAGTCCGAACGGCGGTCCAGAGCCCAAAGCAAGAATATAAGGATGTCCATATAAGGGGATATTACTCCTTCTGACTCGACTCCGGGTGCGTGATGTGCGCGCTGCGAGGGGTTGGGTTAATGTTTTCAGTCTTTTGGACCGAAATAGTAATCGATTGTGGTCATGGCTATGCTGAAAACGACTAAGCGGCTGCAACGAGGTGATGCCGATGGCAGCCGGTAATGGAAAATGGAATTTACATAATCAAGAACAATGAAAACACGATCACGTGTTGACCCCAAATCACGGGAATAATTAGACGCGAGATAGGGCCCGGGTGGCTCAGGTGTCGCGTGCATAAATGGACGCGTTTTGGTGGCCGGATTCAACTCTCTGCCCTTTCCTCTCACCGTCGCCATCGCCCGTTTGACCCCCATCCTCTGCCTGCTCCCGACTGCTCCTGCTGTTACGCAAACTCTATCGAACTTCACTGCATCACTTTCACTCATCTCAACTGAGGTGAGTCGCCCACGCCCATCCGCCCGATAGTTGCTGACGTCTGCCTTAGAGTCACAATGGCAATGTGGAGTAAGATAACTGGTATTTTCGGCGGAGCGAATCACGCTGTCTCTGGACCCACTGCCGCTGGCCTTCGCCAGCGGACGACGGCCATTCCGTCGACACCGATGACCACGGCACAATCACATCGACGACAATAGTGTGTTGCCAACCCACGTACATCCTCAGCATCCTTACCGCAGAATGCCCTCGGCCTCGACCTTGTGGACGAGGGAAAGGGGGACAAAACGACGCCCGTCGATACAACTCCAACGACGACCGAAGAAAAGGTGCGTACATCTAGCTGCGGCATCACTGATCCAAAACTGATCAGTGTTGCTTTTAGATATACACCACACAGCTAGAAGCGAACGCTTCCTCTACCTCCGAGACGGCGTCCAAGCCGATCGACGAGAATCACGAACGGACGAACAACGCAACCGCAACCAGGAAACAAGGAATCGAGATCCATACCTTCGACAACCCCCCTCCTGTGTGGTCCGTATATAGAATAAACAACAAACTCGATCTCGAGCTCTCAACAAATCGCGGGCCTTTCATCTACAAGGATGATGTCAATGACGGCGTCGTAGCTCAGGCCAAGGCAGAAGGCATCAAGATCCGCGACTTCGCCGCGAAGCCGGCAGCACCGGTACACGACATACGTATTCCAGAAGTCTTCAACGCCCACGAGAAGGCATTGCACTTCCACTACATGCGCTGGACTTACCACCACGGCATCTTCGATCTTCCGCGTATCGGCCTCACTACCGAGGACGTCGACCGCCTCTTCACCATTGGCTTTATCACTAGCAAAGATCTAGACTTCCTCACAGGTAGGACGATGCTTTGTCACGGCGCGTATCGCAGACTCCTGCACTCCACGGGAATTCCGACGTACAATGGTCAGAAGTTAGCACCCCGTGGTCGCTGGACAATTTCGAATAACACTCGCCGGCCCACGCAAGCCGATATCTTCTCCTTCATCGGTGAACACGAGACCAATCGATTTAGGAAGCCCGAACACTTCAAAGGCGTGTACCGTCTGACCGCGATTGAGAGGCCAGCTGTCACCAAAGAATGGCTGGATCATCGCTATAGCGAATACGGACTGTATGGTCTCAAGCGCGTCGGGATTGACGACAAGGCCGCGAAAGCTATCATACGTGCACGCGACACGTCTTACTTCCGGCCTGGGTCGTTCGAAGCTGAGATGTCGGTACCCGCCCCGGTCGCGGTCGAGGTTTCTCCCGAACTGGTGGAGATTGCTTTGAGGGCAACTATGGACGTCCCCTCTGATAAGCCCGTAGCCGTCCAGGAGCCAGTTGATCACCCAGAACTTGCGTTAGCCTCGGAACCCATTGCCGCCCCGGAGCCCGTCACTGCATCTGGACCTGTTTCTGTCCAGGACCCTGCCTTAATCCAGGAGACTAATCCCGTCCGCGGTCGTGACTCCGAGCCTAGGGGAACAAAGCGCGAACGCTCACCTTCGACCGAGCGAGAGACAACCGAAGGTTCCCCTCGTCTCAACCGTGCGCGCGAAACTGATGTCTTCAAGCTGCCCCATGAAGATGACGAGCCGACGTTCACTCCCCTTTCTTCGCCTTGTGTAGAGCGCACTCAGCGCATGGCTCGTTTGAACCAAAATCCTAGCCCGCTCCCAGCGATAGATATCCCCAGACCTCAAGGCCAGAAGCGCGCACGCGAGTCGGACGAAGAATCGGAGTTCTGGTTCCCAGCAGCGAAGAGACACAGGGACGAAAACTCTATGCCCTCAACAAGCCTCCCGTCCACTCTAGAAGGCAGGAAGGCAGAGCCGCTCCGACGCCAGCAGCGCATGGGCATCGACTTCGAGCGAGACATCTTCTACGAGCTCGCCCCTGACGACGTCCGCAGGGTCCACGGCGCCGCCTTCCCCGGAACGAACCTGGACAATGAGGAAACGCACCCGCCGGTCGCCGTCCGGCGCCCACTGCAGCGCGAGCCTCGCGTCAACATCGACCTCAGGACTGGTAGGACGTTGCCGCTGGAGGGCGAGCAGCACGGCTGGTGCTTCACTGCTCCTGTTGACGAATCCGTGAACGCTAATCCGTGAGTAGATGCATTTCCTTTAAAGCGGACTGAGCACTGACCTTGGTTCGTGCTATGCATCAGATCGGGCTCGTTGTACATATTCTGAGCTCATGCTGCAATCACGCGCTCAATGTGGATCGACCGCTTGAGACGATGAGGATGATGGGAGAATGTAAAGAGCCCCCTTTCATCACTCGATCCTTTTATATCGTACCACACACCACATTTTCCTCTATCTCCATCATCATCTTTCTTCTCCCCTAGCAATCATTGTCGTGTATCGAGCCTTCGTCACCGTTTTTTCTCCCTGTCTGCTTTCCTTGCTTTGTCCGGACTCGAGTAAGTTGTTGTCACCGCACCCCGTAATTTATCGCATCGTTGCTGCTCCCCATAGTTTTCGTCGCAAAGGCAGAAAGACCTAATTCGACCTCGTTCCTGCAGTTTTGCACTGTTCGTCGTCGATCGATGTCAGTATCGTCGTATCGATCCCATTTGTACTCGTATATCCTTTGTCTCACCTGGCATGTAATTATTCGCGCAGCTTGTCATTTTCCTTCAGTCATTTCCTTACATCCGTGCCGGGTCGAATAATGTATATCGCCCGGCAAATCATAACGAACTAGTGTATCATCAGCGTCCGGCTGAGGCTCAGGCAGCGAAACGAGCCTTCCACGCGAAACAGAAGCCGTCAGGTAGACCGTAAGTCCGAGAAGAAGGAAATTGTACGCTGCCAATCGATTCCCGTCGTTTGCGTGGCAAATCTTACGTAATACGAAAATCGCAGCTGTCGGTCACTGGCACCGAGTAAGCTTACACCGTCAGCCATCTTCATTGGCAAGCCTATGTTGCTTCAAAAAGTCCCTCCAGAAGTGAATCGGGTTATCTAAGCGCAGAAGCATCGTTAGGACACTAGACCCTGTCTGCTCCACATTGGCACCATCTCGTCTCTTAATCCGCTTTGACGCGTCCGAACGTGGTTTCGCATCAATATTCATAGCTTCCCACTGGTACTTTTTAGGAATGCGTACATCTTGATACCTTAGGGTACTAATTAACTCCGGTGACACTGACAGCGAGCTTCGTCGGTGTCGAAATTTGCGGGATCTACGGATGTAACCTGCCAAATGTGGCATGTCATCCCCGTTCCTTGCCGTTGCCGTGCTCCACGCCTATGTTGCTTCTCTGCAGCTCTTGTGGAATTGCACGCTCACCGTGTTTACTAACGCGAAGTTAGCGAGGCCTAAGTAAGGAAATATGTAATCCTGGATGCGCTGCCACACTCGTCCGCCTCCATCGGGATATTGTCACCTGCGACCTGGCGCAACTTTCAAATTAGCGTGGTCTACGCTTTACTTCTTCATCTCGACAGCTATCCTTTCTGTCTTCCCCTTCCTTATCTCCATCCTCCGCCCTCGCTCCACTTCCATCGGTCCTAGCGTACTCCGAGCGTGCACTTCCGTACTCCGGTATCTCAAACTCAGTCCCCCTCTTCTCGGTAAGCGTAAGCCCGCTCGATGATCTCATTTTCCGTACATGCCTTGTTAGCTCACATACAAAGATCCAACAAATCAATAGTAGCAAAAAGGTAACTCAAACTTTCGTGCAGGAATCGAAAAGTCGCAAACGCAGGTTTAGTCCCTCGGCGTCGCATGCGGTGCACCCAAGTCCCCTTCGGTAAGTCATTTCGTACTCTCCTGCAAATAGACTTCCTCTTAGAGCTCAGGCTCAATCTTCGTTTGATACATGCCCGTAGAAATTAAAGTGCTGTTTCGAGTCTGGACGGTGGCATAGATGCAGCCTTCGGCCGCATAATGAACGCTCCCATCATGACAGCCAGTTACAATTGTGTTTATAGCACCATATATCCCGAAACAACCCCAGCGCCTGTATAAATTATAACGCAAACAAGACGAACCGTTCGGAGGGGGTCGTTCATCATCGAACAAAAGAACGTGCAATCAAGCCGAGTTATAATTGTCATCCAGACCTTCCCTATAGGTTTCTGCATCTTATACGGTGAGCGTCACCTTCTTTCATTGGTGCTACTTGCTTCCTCTAGTATGTATTTGCCTCCGAACGCTCGTGGCATTACCAAGCGCACCGGACTGAACAAAAATGAAAGGATTGGGTCCCTAGACCTTACTATATTAAGATCCTGGGCCGACTCGTAACTGGGAAAGGGTCATAGCATGCCTGTATCTGGTTCGGTACTAGGTTTCATCCTTCATCAAATCAGGGAAGTAGAAGCTCTTTTTTGAGTTATAAAATAGATCAGACGCTCAGCTGGTAAATGTTCTCTCCATACTCAACTATGAACTGAGAATTTATATATAGGTGTAACAACTTGAAAGCTAGTTTCGGCTTTTCTTCGTGTATCGCACAGTTACAAGAAATAAACTAGGGACAAAAATGTGTAGTAACGGGCTGAAGATGAGACGTCACTTGTTCAGTTCATCAGCTTCTATCCTAGTGTCTGATACGTGTCCTAAATTACCGACATCAGGCTGGCGAAAATGTATGAACATATGATGCGTCCAGCTTACAACCTGAGGAACCCCTTTGCTATTATTGTCTCATCGCGAAAGGCATAAAAAGACTCGACCTCCTAGACTCTCCCATATAGGCTCCACTCTGCCTTCAGTTTCAATCGACTCAATCGTCCTAAGCGTGTTCTTACATTCACCACGCGCAACATACACACTTTTCTACCTGCTTCACTACATACAATGCTATCTCCACGATCCGGCGTAGAGCCTCTTGATCCTAGCGAAGTCGCATTCGATCTCTCCTTTTTCGAAGAAGCGATGTACGTCGAAGTCGCGATCGCTACCATTCTTTGCTACGATACCAGTTAAGTCTAGCAAAATCGATTTACTGAAAGCTAACCTGACTTTTCTCAGTCAGTACACTTGACAACGAGGCGTGTTGTTTTCTGGTATTCGATTGTTATTCCGTTGACCATATTTCCTCGACAACTTAGATCAAATACTTTTGGGTGATTATTCTAGTTGCTGTTTTCTCCGACTGCTTACTGATGCAAAATGGCTATACGAAGAGTTCACCCCGCAAGACCGTCAGTATTATCTACTTTGTCGTAAGTAACTACCACACTTGTCGCGCCTCGAAATCGGACACGGGAATCTGACTAAGTGCGTGCGTTTTGACAGAATCGTTACGTCGGAATTATCTCGGTATTTGCGAATTTGACGTGTGAGCTCATCATGTCAGATAACCTGGCTCAAAGACTAGATTTACTGAACTAAAAGAAACCCAGTTTATTACTACCACACGGATATTAAACTGTAAGTGTACCATGGACTCACCATTTGGACTACCCTGAAGCGATGTCTTCCAGATGTAAAGTGACCAGTCTCTCAATTCATGGCGATAAGTTAACAAGGATAAAGGCAATTATTCCTCTTGGGCTGGATACGCAGGAGGTAAGCATATATCTGTTGTTTGTGGCGAAGGTAAACGTTCTCAACGTTGATTTGAATTCAGACTGGATGACCATTGTCCTAATAGACTGTATGTATGGTCCCTTCGATTCCGATCAATGTTTTACCACGGTACTTGTCGCAGACATTCTATTGATAAGAGTCCTTGCGTTGTGGTCTGAGGGTATGTATATAGCTCCACTTGAAATCCGCTACTGAAATTAGGTCATCGCATCTCATGATCCAACAGCAAAGAAATTGGCCATGTGCCTAAAAGTCGTATTCACTATAGAATCCGCCTTCATGCTAGCGGTCTGGATCAGCATGACTATATTACAGGAAAGTAAGTAACTCCCCTTCGACCTCAGGTACATTACTCACTGACAGCGCCGGAATAGTATCTATAGCAGGTGCGGGAGATATCACGTTTTGCAGCAGCGACAAAAATGTCTCCCCTTTACTTGAGACTCTTTACTGGTGCGTAACACGAAGTCAAAGTCACAGAGGAACTTCATATGTATTTACGCCATGACAGGTCCGTCTCGCTTTCATTTGAGCTCACCTTGATGGGTTTAGCCCTCTACAAAGCTGCTCATTTCTGGCGAGAATCTGCCGGATTCAACGGCCTCGAGCTTGTTAAAGTTCTTATCCAAGATCAAGTTCTATACTTCATCGCGTAAGTCTTCTCTTCTTCCATTTTATCCGACTATCCGACTTTATGATGTTTTCCAGCGTGATGACTTGTGCAATAGCGCATATAACGATTTTCTGGGCGGACGAGGAAGGCTCTCCTAGCGCAGCGGCTAATGTCGTGCAGGGTATATTATTATCCACGACTATGCCTTGTATCATGGGTTGTCGGCTGCTGATTCACCTGAACGAGGCTATCGAAAGGGGAGTGAATGGAGGTACGAGCTACAGAGTCCGGAGTGCAAGCGACATACAATTTGCGTAGAATTACGTCTACCTGGACGTGTTTCCGATATCCTTGATAACGAGTGTGTCTGGTGTGTAGAGTGAGGGACGTAGAGAAACATACAATATACAGTATTTCGTTAGCTGCCGGGCATCTAAAGGACTCAGGACCGTCGCCACCGTCTGTTGGTACTTGTTAACGCTAGACAAAAACATTCTGAGGGCAGACACGTACAGGCTGAATCTGTCCTCGAACATAGTAGGGTATCAGAAGCAGAGATGATCGGATGCATCCGATAGCCAGGTCGCCGAGAGATAACATAACGTAACAGCGCACCAACACATGAGGACCGGAATATATGCACACATTGTAAGAGCGTAAACAAGCAATTTATTAATCTAACAAATTAGCGTGCAAAATTTCACTCCATACATGTAGTACATTACGTTTCAGGAAACCCATAAGGCAAGGTCGATATTCTACGCTGTAATCTATACAAATTGTATCTCGCTTAGTGCCCTGCAGCTCGTGCCTCCACTATAACCTCTTTCGGCAGTTTCATGTAGGTGCACCAATAATCGACAGCCTACTATGCAGGGAACCGTGGCGGTCATTAACATGACTCTTATGACATAAGCTGCTGCATCTGGTGAACCAGTTCCTTCCGTCCAGATAATTATGATGTTCGCCGCACTGGACGCCATTACACTGAAAGATACAGCTGAGTAGGCCAAAACTGGAGGAAAGAAAAATAATCACAGGAAAAAGTAGATAGCTTGATCTTGGATTACCACTTTGGCAAGGTTGGCGCCATCAAAGCCAGCCGATTCCCGCCAGAAATCAACAGCTTTGTAGAGAGCCAGAACGATCAGAACGAGCTCAAATAAAAATGGGATGCTCCTGTGTGACGTGAACACGAGGTCATTCTGAAGCTTTATGTCCGTACCAGTAAAGGGCATAAAGTAAAGGTGATATTATGTGATCAAAATCACAAAATGTAAAGCCTTCTGTGCCTGCCACATTAACTAGTTCACTGTTAATGAGTTCGTAAGCCAAAATTGAGAAACCGCCATTTACCTTTCTCCATTAAGATGGTACCAATCCAAATTCCCAGCATAAGTGTGGATCCTATAGCAAAAAAAGCTTTGAGGCACACGGCCAATTTCCTTTCTGTCAAAGCATCAGATGTAGAAAAAAACTTCCATTGCAATTGTAAGGTGAAGCGACACACCTTCAGACCATAATGCGATGACTCTCATCAAGAGTATATCTGCGAGAAATACCGTGGTGAAAAGCAAAACGAGCGAAACTGAAAAAAAAAAACGTCCGTACAGTCTATCAAGGTAATGATCACCCAATCTATGTTCATGATCATAATTAACTTCGCCTTCAATTCGAATATCAGAACTGGGTACTCACGTCCTGCATCCCCGAACCACATGGAGAAATAACCTAGAGCATTGATAAGCCACTATTACGATGTAGATGCCAGTGTTCCTACACCTAGAATTCGTGACAATGTCCTTGAGACAATAATTCGAAATCGTTATCAACAATGCACTTACAGGTTTGAATCCGTGTGATAGAGCCAAGCTGAGCCACTTCAGTAATCGTGTTCACAATACTTAAGTTATCCGGTGTAACAATCTCACATATGATATACGAGAATATGCAGACTACCCCCATGTACCGATTCTATGGTGAAGCGTTCATTCGTGCGGTCATTATGGGCTTGTCTTTAAAAATAATAGACGTTACTTACAAGGAAATATACTCTGCTCACAGTGCGTCGGGGTGAACTCTGTGGTCCTGAGTCGGATTAGTTGCTTAACAAAGCATTAATATTAACAATCACCCAAAAGTATTTAACCTGAAACATAAGAGAAAATGTGGTTAATGGAGATGCGAATAGAAAACTAAAGATATACGTACTTCTTTGTCAAACATGATGACTATGGAAAACAATTAGAGAAATTTCCCAGCGATTCGGCTTGCTGTGGACTCAGCTGGCATCATAACAAAGAATTGTAGCGACCGCGATCTCTACATAGATGCGTTGTTCTGAGCCGGAAAGATAGGGAAAGATGTCGATAGGATCAAGAAGCTCTACACCAGATCGGGGCGATAGCATGATAAGGTGCGTCACAGCCCGAGGTGCACGTGAGCGATTGTTGCGTGGGGACTGGTGCGCTTACAAGAGTCTGGGATGAAGTATGGGGATACGAGGCCAGCACTCTACTTCTTCCATCAAAGATGAGACGGTTTTAAAGACGTATCTCTGAGTTGCTAATTTAGGGTTCACATCTTCACAGTGACTGAACACGTGTGTTCGGGCGCTGAACACGAAACTTGATAATCATATAGTGTTTCACATTTCAAATCATGAATTAAGACTAATATGTGGATCCCCTACAAAAGCAAGGTGAGTGAAGATAGGACCATGCGGACTGGTTGCGTTCTCACTCAGGGCGGAGGCGGGGGCATTTCCCACCAGGCGTGCCGCGGACATGTGTATCACGTGATAAATTTCTTGAATGTCTCTATATGCTGTAGAAAGGGAGGCTTCGCCCCCCATCAAGGCTTCGATTAACTGTATTGATTGACTACCAGCTCATACATTTGTGAGAACCTCCCCAGTATTTATCCAGAGATGGCTGTTGCGTGTAGCACATTCATCCATTGATTTGTACTTTTGTTATGGTCACCCCTTTCGTTCCAATAACCGCAGATACTCCGGTACACTCGGGAGCTGGAGATAAATTCCGCGTTCTTCGGTGCTGAGTCTCTGAGGAAAGACTTGCCTTTTCTTTGGGAGGGACATCGGAGGAGATTGAATAAGCAAGAAGGAGAGAAGCACAGAAGCTTCTAGATTATGACAAATGGCTTGAGTAGCAAACCATGACAAGTGATGCCGATATTCACAAATTTCCTAGTGAACCCGCAGTCCTTCTATGATATTGGTCACACAACATGAAACATCCCCTCAGGGACATCTCACATCTCGCAGGGGATTTAGTAATTTCTTCGGGACCCCTCCGATATGTCTGAGGGGATACCGGCACTGGGAAACTGGCATTCATGCTGTGAAGGATAATGATGGTGCGACGAAAGTTAGGACAGACTGAATTCTCAGGATTATACACAGCTCAACTCCTTCAGATATTATTGTGCTCAAATCCTACTAGTTAAACAGTTAAGAGGCGGGCGAAAAACATAATAATGCAAGGCAAGAAGGGAGCGGAAGATGTCATATAAATTAAATCAAACAGTCCCAGCCAGCCCGGAGAACATCTATGCTGACGGCTTCATCCATGTGCGCAGTGCATCAGTTTACAGGGAAACGGAGAACGCGATTTGAAGCGACACAACAAATTACACTAGCTGTATGTCATGTACACTCTGGACCCTGTAGCTTATGCCTCCATTGACACCCCTTTCTGCGGCTTCATTTAAGTGGACCAACAGCCGACAACCAACTATGGAGAAAGCAGCACTAGATGTCAGCATAGCCTGCACTATATTAAGCGTCCCGTTTGTGACAACTTCTTGCTTCACCAAGTAAAACGCGACGTGCGCTACGCTGCATATCATTACACTAGAAACTTCATTGAGTCGACTTGAACTGATGAAAAGAGAGATGCTTACGTGGCAAAGTAGAGAATTTGATCCTGGACGATGACTTTGACAAGACCAATACCATTAAACCCGGCCGATTCCCGCCAGAAAATAGCGGCTTTTTGGAGAGCAAGAACCATTAAGATAAGCTCAAACACAAGTGGTGCCGTCCTGTCATAGTATAAGCATGAAGTCACTGTGTAAATATGGGAACAAACCAGTAAAAAATCTCAACTAAAGAGGGAATGGTTTCGTCATCACCACAGAATGCATACCCTTCAGCGCCCCCCACAGATACTGTTTCACTAACATGAGTTCATAGACTGGAATCGTAGACCCCTCACTCACTATTCTGCCTTTTGAGTGCACTGACCGCAAGTCCTAGCATGAAGGCAGATTCTACAGCAAACAAAGCTTTGAGGCACACGGCCAATTTCTTTTCTGTCAAAAATTTAGATGCCGCCACGTAATTTTTTTAGAAATTATAATCGAAGCCAATCACCTTCAGACAGTAATGCAAGGACCCTCATTAAGAGAATATCTTTTCCAAGCGCATTGAGAAAGATGGGAAGAAAAAAATATAAAAGACCCCTTACAGTCTATGAGAGAGATTGCCATCCAGTCTGAATTTCACTTCACCGTTAGTATTAATTTCGTTGCGAAAAAAAGGACCAGGTGCTCACCTCCTAAATTCGATGTCCACACGGAGAGGTTACCTGCACCCTCATTAACCTGGGTTACTACGGGAAAACTTCTCCTTACATCTAGAGTATCGCAGGAAGACTGAGACTGTGTAACGAATCTGATTCAGTGGCTCACTTACAGCTCTATATTCGTGTGAGACGAATAGGCTAAAGCCATTTCAGTGATTAGAATCCTCCTGCAGAGCCGAGCTTGGAACGGTAAACGTACTCGCTGCGAACGCCAATAGAGTGACAATCCCTATGTACCGGTTCTGTAATAGACATCCGTTAAATTGGTGATCTGTGTCTTTTTAAGTAAAGATGGTGTCTTCACTTACGAGAAAGTAGACCATACTAACGGTCTTGCGTGGAGAGCTCTTTGTGGGCCCAGGTCACGGCATGGTTAGCAATTGGAAAAAGCAGGATTGAAAACATTCACCCAAAAGTACTTAACCTGAGTCAACAGGGAAGGTATGGTCAGTGAAAAAGCGTGTAGATATACAGTAAGAAAATTACGTGCCTGTTTATCAAATGTAATGACTAAAGAAACAAAATGAGAGGACTTCAGTGATTGGACTCTTTGCGGACTTAACTGGTATCATAACAGAGGATGGTAGCAAGTGCCAGTTGGACGTATGTATGATCCGCATAGAAAGAAAGGAGGAATGGAATTTCACTGGGGCTAATAGACTCTACGCCCGACCGGGTCAACAGCATTGTGTGTAGAGTTACAACCCGCTGCATACTCCTGGTACAAGACAGGAATAGTGAGGTCTAAGCAAACAGTAGTGGACTTCTTCGTAAGGGACTTGCACCAGGGTTGGGCTTATGTACATATATAATTTCCCTTTGTCAGTCCTGCAGGAAACTCTCTGCAAACTCGTCTAGCATTTTTGTAAACGCCGGTTCTCGTCTCTCCCTGGTCTCCTTGTTTTCCGCAAAGAGGGACAGTCGGTAGCTGTTGGCGATGGAAACGTTGTATTTTTCCAACAAAGTATCACGATCGGCAGTAGGGTTTCGGTATACTTGATAGTGGTCGTCCCATCATTATGCATACAGAAAAGGAGTACAACATGCCAAAATAAGAGTAAGTTTCTACATATGCTGTACTTCATTATCTTGTTTTGTTGTCGACGGGAAATGAGGGCTGGGTGTGCGTGTTCCCTTCTAAAGCTTTGCGATGACGTCTGTGGTTTTCTCTTTCGGAATTTTTTTCTTTCGCGGCAAGACATGCACTACATCGGCCACCTGATTTCAGAAACCAACGAATGTCGGAACAGAGCAGCTCAATCACCGGGTTTTCAGTAACCAGATCACCGGAAGCAACATAACACCGAGATCTGGAGCTCTCCCAGATGAGGTGTGCCTGTGTGATGAGGCGTGCCTGTGTCGGAGGGAAGAAGTTGGCCTCCACCTGTGCGTTTACACCGTCCCAGAGTTATATTATAGCCGTTTAACAGATTGGTAGAATCACATGAGCGCCAAAGTGTGAAGATAACGTCCCAGGCAAACACTGCTAGAAGCCTCAGACAAGGGAAGAAAAGCACAGGATGTCAGGAGAGGTAAACCCATAGCCGTACAAGATCAATGATATTTCCACCTTTCTTCAGCGGGCATCGGAACGAACCCTCCAGACCCGGGCTCATATTAAACGCGAAGGCAACGTGATGCGATCTAATTGGTATGTGTTTTCTTACCTTGATGATCGTGACATCATGCATAATGCGTGTGCAAGTCCGAATCCGTGTCTGCTGTGCCGAATGTGTCATATCAACCCCAGGCCCTAGAACCGCAGAAGGTTTGTATGCGTGTAAGTGATGATGGTAAAGAGGACGGGATCAACGGGTGATGCCCACGCACAGTACCTCATCTGAGGAGGCATTGCACGCACGGAACTTCACCGAACTAGAGGCCGCTCACGGCCCCCCGCAGAGACAAGGGTCAAGCATCAAGACTCGAGCACTCAGAACTGCCGAAAACCCGAGCAACTAACCTTACTCCCGTCACCCACATCTGCCTAGCCACTATGATATACGTCCACAGCCTGTTGTCGCGCCGCACATCCTCCCTCGTCTCACACAGCCCCGTACACCCGCATAACCGCACGGTCGATGGTCACACCATCTATATCCACGCTCTTTCTTTCAGGAAGCTTGCTTTTTGGTGAACGTTTTATCAGGCGAATCGAGCTGATGAGGCAGCAACGGTGCGCGCGTGCGCACCGTAGACACTGAGTAGACGAACTACAAAATGAAAGTGCAGAGCGCGGGACTGCTGAGTATAGCCGGGGCGACGGTCGAGCGGATCGAAACCCGACTTTCCCATTTCCCAGGTTTGATGACTTGCACCTCGTAAGCACTTGAGTACAAACTAAGGCAGAAAATATTTGCTTTTCTCCTCTAGTGAGGCGTTACGGCGCCATTATACATCGGTCAGCTCAAATTTTTCACATATGCAACGGTGAAACTATGCCGAGTCTCGTTGTACGTGTCGGAGTGTAGTAGCATTCAACCCCCCTCGTTCCACTGTGCCGAATAATCAGGTATGAACTCTGTCCTCTAGTGACGCAATTCGGACTTTATACAGAAAGTACCGGGGAGGCTCTCCCTCCACAGCACTTACGCGGAAACACCATTGACAGCACGAATGAGAGAATGGAAGTAGGAATGATTATTCAGATGAGAATATCGTAAGGCCCACTATATATGATGCACCCGAACATGAGGGAGATCAGTCAGTGTAAATGCGCCGCTCAGTCGAGGTCGGGCGTGTGGACAGGCGGTGGAAAAAAGGCAAGCGAGAACGGGCCGCTGTCGAGAAATCATTTCGTCGTGACTCGGACATCAAATTCATTCTCGCATGCCGTGCCGTGCCAGACTGTCAGTGGCTAGCGGGGGTGTAAAAAAGAGGTGGGGGCGCCTGCTGTTCGGAAGGTCCGTGGTCGAGGAGTGGAGGGCGCTTCGTAGTTGCGCAAAGCCTGACGAGGATGAAAGGTTAGGAAGGAAAGGCGGAGGAATGGAAGCAATTGGGACTGGAGGGTGGCACCGGAGACGTTGGCGAACCATGCCCTCTGCTACTTTGGAAAGATCCTATCCCTGGTGCTGCCTATTCGCACGTCAAGTACCTTAGTACATAAAACAGCTAAAGGATGAGAATGAGAATGGAAACAAACGCACCGGCGAAGGTCTGAAGATACACACCTTGAATCGTCGCGTTCTCATCATCGCGCAACGTCACAGTATTCAGCGTAATCGCCCCATTCGCACCAATCCACACACGGATTCCCCCATCCTCCGCACTAAAGTGTCCACCTTCACGCGCAGGAGAATTGCGACGTACGAGTTCGTGAGGAACGCGAACGACCCACACCCGACGGAGAAATGGTAGGCGCCGTTTGCGATTGTGCTAGGGGAAACGAGCTTCGCGACCGGTTTCGTGGAAGTAAGAGATGGTGGTTGTATAGATTACCTGCACCCGTCATCCGGGTTGAATGCTTAGGAGCACCCAAAGGCCTCAAAGCCGTCACCACCAACTGTAAATGCATGTTAGCGCTAGATGAAAACACAACAAGAGAAAACACGTACAGGCGTCAGGAGCTTCCTACCTTTGTTTGACTCAAAATCGTCTTCGGACATGACAAGATACTTAAACACGATCTCGTCCGCGCCATTGTTGGTCGCAGCTTGGAAGGCGTCCTGGGGCTAGGGAGGGTCCCACAAGTCGGTGCGGTAGATGGCCTCCCAGGACGTCCTTACACATGACGACGTTACCGGTGATGCCGACGTGTTTCCTCAGGTTTTCGATGCATGTGGGCGGAAAGAAGCTTAAGCGCGTTTGTGAAGTCACTTACGTAACATTTACATGAGGCGGAGTTTAAACACGACTTGGGAAGCGTTATGGATGTTATTTTCATCAGACATCTCCACTTCAGGCACCCCCTATAAAGGGGTCCTTTAGGACTAATGTTTTGTATGATAATTAGACCTAAAGGACCCCCCCAGGGGGTGGCCTCCCCAGGCCCATGGGAGCTCCCAGCCTCTGGGAGCATGCGGGGGGAGTGGGATCTCCCATGGATAACTTGTCACGGGGTGGCAGGGGGAACCCTCTGGGATGTGGGATCTCCCAGTATTTCTCTACCTTCTTCATGTATTCTCAGTAGGTTTCACGCATGCGTGCAAGTCGAGTGCCATCGCACGGTCGATTCGGATTGGATCGTCCCTCAAATCCGAAGTCTGCCTACGTCGCTCGTCGTCGACCATGTAGGTCGTTTATGCCCTGTCTGTCCCATTTAGAGTTTCCAGCACGGCGAATGCACATTTCTATTGTTATCTATATTTACCATGAGACCTGAATATCTCCTTTCGGGGATTACAGACAACAGGTAAAAACCCCTCTCCGGGACTCGAATGGAAGCGAGCCTCACCGAACGAAATTGAAGGCGTGAATAAGTATCCCGCTCCACTTTCCACAGAGCCGGCCAGAAATTATCATCCCCGAGCATGCCCCGACATGTTGCAGTCACGATGCCGTTCAGCCAATTCCGCAACCTCCGAGCATGTGGATGTACAGGTACTACAGGATTCGGGTCGTTGATGGATGCAGGAACTCAACAATCAGCTAATGTTTCGTCATCCGAAGCCAGATATTACAAGACACCCCAGCCGGACGGGTGAAAAAAGACATAGCCTGCACTCACCGCCCTTCAGCAGTGTTGCGGCATGCAGACGGTGGTAAGGCTTTACCAATGCATTCTCATGACCGGACCATGTTTTCCTGCACGGTACCTTTCTACCTTGAGATTCACAGCCATAGTAGTGAGCATCGTGCCGGATCGACATCCTCTCCTTTTGTTTTCACAGCTTTTTTTGCACGGACATGTTGGCTATAAAGGGGACCAGGTCGCAAAGGATTCTCCATCTGCTCTTCTCAGGGGAGTTAGACGTTGCATAAACGTGAAAGCACAAACACTTTTGCAACCCAACAAAAAAGAGAGTAGATCGGTGGGCACTCCCAACAATGGGCACTCCCATCGGTGGGCAATCCCATCGGTGGGCACTCCCTACAGTAGGCACTTCCATTGGTGGGAAATCCCATTGGTGGGAAATCCAATTGATGGGAAATCCCATTGATGGGAAATCCCATTGGTGGGTGCTTCCAATGGTGGGAAATCCCAATGGTGGGCGCTCCCAACTGTGGGCAATCCCATCGGTCGGCGCTCCCGTAGGCACTTCCATTGGTGGGAAATCCCATTGATGGGCGCTCCCAACGGTAGGCAATGTCATTGGTGGGAAATCTCATCGGTGGGCACTCCCAGAGATGGGCACTCCCAAACGGCGGTCGCCCCCATGCGAGCCTGAAAAAGAGCTTGAAGTACAGATGTATGCATTTGGGCCCAGGAGGACCCATGACATCTGCTGAACAGATTGACTGTGATTAGCGACATGCTCTTACAAAGAGAATAACACTTACGTTCAATGTATTTGATCTGAGAATGCGCAATGAACCAATTCTATATAACTTCATTGTATATTCAAGTTCACTATGTACATCGTGTATCTAGTAATACAGCTACAGCTACAGTAAATAATATCATTGGAGTTGTCAGTAGTTCTAAAGCCCTAAAGTAATACAGACCATCTCCATTGTCCATTATAAAAAAAGACCCAAACGAGATCAAGGAGGATGGGGATCCGTGAAGACATTAAGAGAATAACTAAAGTACGACTCCCTCTTTAAATTTACAAATCCTAACTAAACTTCACTGGAAATAGAAGTACCCATCCATATAACGCCATCCCTATAAATATATATAAGTATAGCTCAAAAGAAAAGAAAAGAAAAAACTCACCAAATGAACAAAAGGAATGTGATGGGTTCGCATCCACAAGAAACCCCCATCCCAGTAGTAATAGGACACTGTTAGGTGTGTGCGCACATCCAGAAAGCTCGAATGCAAAGTGGACCTGAGGTCCATAAGCAAATTAGAGCATCAAAAAAAAAAAAAGACGCACCATATGACTACATGGACCAAGGCATGCCCATATACCCTAATCCCCAAAGTCCATGCCACATGTTCACACATGAAGCAGAAATTTTGATTGTGAGTGTAGGCACGCTTCGAGTACCAGAAAAAGCTCATTGGGAAGAAGGGAGGATTATAGAAGGGGGGGGGGGAAGGGGGTGTGAGAGATGGTGGTGGGAGGAAGAAAGGAGAATTAAACGCGCCTTGACACATGGCACCTGCTTTTATACACAGGCGCGCCACAGCACGGCAGGCGGTGCAGCATCGTAGACGATCTTGCACTTACAGCATCGCCTGCCGCTTCGATGTAGATCCCAACACGCCCAGAAGCTTCCCTGTTTATATGCACTCAGTGAGTGTTGGTGCTGCGGCTTTGCGCTCGGTCTCTTATCACCTTCTTCTTGATGTTGCTTTATGGATGCTGTTTTCCCAGCCTCCTTCTTGGCCATAACTAGCTGGAGTTGCTGCTCGACCTTTTCTGATTGCTTCAACTGGCTGCACACCACAGCAAGTGTGGCTTGCTCACGCTCCGCTTGGCTGAGTGGTGCTTCAAAGATCCGGGTCTGAGGTGCTGACAGGCAGACAGATTGCTGGGGTAGATCAGTTTACAAGGTGGAAGAATGACAACAGGTGCTTTGCTGCCTATACTCACCAACTTCAGCTGCTGACAGGGCGTCCTAGTAGATAATGGACGTTCCTCTGACGATGTGTAGGAGCTCGAACGGTCATGACGGTTCACATTATTGAATTCACCAGCCTAGAATGGCTGCTTTCCTGTCGGTGACGTCATATGAGTGCTTCAGATATGGAGCGTCAGGGACAGAGATCAATTTGGTTCTCACGTCATCTACCCCGGTATGTATACATCTGGAACTTTGGACAATATGGTCTCTTCTCACTTTTCTTGAGTCTACTTTGTGCTAGCAAGGAGACCAATGGGAGCGAGTTTTAAGACAATGACAACTCCCACTCACACAGCTAGGACCTGGCAAATTATAACTTCAGAGAAGGCCGTCCACTCTCAGTTTCCTGGAATCGGAGTATCCAAGTGTCTGCTAATATACTGAGCTTATAAATAAACATGTATAGAGCAAACACACCTTTGTAATTGGCCCATTCATATGGAAGGTGTAGTCAATATTATGAAGGGGAAGGCACTTCTTATGATAATGGGTGCCTGGAGTGCATTCATTTGAAGTCCATAACTCCCGAGTTCCAGAATTACACAAATGAGATGTGCATGCATGTAGCCGAGGCGGATCCATGAGGAAGCGCGGATCAATATCAAAAGATCTACTGTAATGATCAACTCGTCGATCACGAAATTCGTCTATTTGTATTACAAGGTCATTACAACATCATATGTTACCCAGAGAATAAAGTGTATTCCCAATGTGAGCCCACTTAGTAGGAGATGGGGAGTCATTACCATAGATAATACCAGAACTGTCTTCACTTGATAAAGTTAACTCAGCAAAGTCAGAGTTTACTGACCGCTCATTTTTGCATTCAATAGCCTCCGCCAACTCCAGAAACTCCCCATCTTCGATTTCATCATCTGATTGCTCATCATCCGAATCCGTGCCTGCATTGATGGCTGCACTTTCAGTGTTAAGAAAGGTTGTTTACGAGTGGCCGTGATATACCATATCGACATGCTGCTTAACCATCCCACTCTTGTATTCTTCCAGTTTGGTAAGTGTCAGTCCCCAAACACCATACTCAAACGAACACAAGGGTGGAACAGTATTAGTCTTCCCTTGCCACTCGATGCATAGAGCCAATAGCTCGCAGCATCTGAGGCTGAGTGCATAATGGCATGGGGAGTCTTCTGCTATCAAGAAGTTAAATGTTGATTCTACTGCATATAAACACAATTAATGAGGTACTCACGATGTAAAGACAAAGCCGTGGAAACCCGGGTCCACTTGCTAAGCACCCAGCCCTGCATTGCGCCTTTCTCTCTGGCAAGTCGCTGGAGTTCTTCTTTGCAATGCCTAACTTCTAAGAGTGCCTTGATACTCTTTTGTATGCTTTTGTCACCAAGCCAGCATGGGATGTTGTCGTCGTTGTCAAAAAGGCCGACATCTTGCCAAATGTTGTCATCGACATCCAAGTCAAATAGTCCCTTGATGTTGATAGGCTCTGGACATCTCATGCGAGATGGTGCCTTTCCGTCTGCGGCGAGTCTTTGTAGAGTATCACATACCAAATTATACTTCTTTGCTAATTGAGTTATGCTGGGGTCGTGACGTTTTACTTGGGATTCAATTAGGTCTGACTTTTTATGGTCTGCAGGCATTTAAGGTGTTAGATAGAGTCTCTGGAATGGGAGTGCAGTTCCCTACCACTGGAAGTGGAACTCTGAGTACGATACAGCCGCTCCATACCTTGGAGTTCAAATTTACGACTCTGGAGCTTGGAGCGCAGTCGAGATTTCAGCATGCGCACATTCATGCAATGATTGACAAAGGGACTTTTTTTAAATGAATCCAACTTCTCTTTATCATCAGCTCCAAGTGCTCTTTTCTTGTTTATGATTTCTTTTGTCAAACGTGCATAGGACAACTCCAAAGTCCTGATAATGGCCATATTTTCCTGTGTCGACATCCTCATTTGATAGGGCCTGGCAGCAAGAACAAATACTTTGCGAAATTATATTGCAGCGTGATTGCAATGCAACAATTTCTTCTACTGCATTATGCATGGCAGACTTGGACTGTTCTAGGGAGGTTCAGCCATGGCGAACCCTAGCACATAATAAAAGATGGGCTTACTAGGTAACGCCTTAGTCTGCTCATCTACTTGTTTCTCCCACTCTGCCAAAAGAATATCTTCTGGAACTCCATGCTTTGCCAACTCTTTTTCCGCATTGTGAAGTCTTTGATAGCATTGTTGTGTCCAATTAAGGAGCCATGATCCAAGTTTAAAAAGATTAACATCACTAAGATGTGATACTTGCACATCAATAGTATGTAACTGTTAGTAAATTGATGAAAATTGTGATCGCCGGATCAACGGATTAGCAAGATCGACATGGCAAGACCCGTAAATCTAATCGATACCAGGAACCTATGTCAACGCTGTAAAGATGCAGATCAAGTAGCATGGAAAGCATTTAACATTGCATGTGCAACAGTAGGACAGAATGCAGGATATGACAACTGTCAAATTACATTTGATCATACTACAAGGGAACAACAAGTGGCAGAAAGGCTAGAAGTAATAATTGAACATAGAGCGACTATGTTCTCATACCAATTGAATAGATATGTAATCAGCGCTTACACAGGAACTAAGATTTATAATCAGCCACATAATGAATTATGTTATCAAAGGGCGGTTATTACATCAACCAATTATGCAGAAGCGGCACACCAAATAGTTCATACTATCAATAAACAATTACAAGAACAACTATTTGCATACAAAGCCAACTTCATAGCCAAAGGACACACAACAGTAGATCAAAAGGAACCAAACCAAAGACAGGAGTTAGTACCAATAGATAAGGAAATCATAATACGATGGTTCAATGATGAACCGTCATATAGAGTCACACCCAGGTACAGCAGGATGGGCCTGAGGAGCTCTTTATGCCAATAGATGATAGGACACCAGAACGAACCCCTTTCAATGAAGCAATGGAAATGACTCAATATTAGTCTACGGTAATAAGTAACAAGCCACAACAAGATAAGATTAAGAAGGCTAGCATAATCGCTGAGCCACACAAGTATATCTAAGCATTCGGCTAAGAATAACCAAAGGAAGCATGGCGATCAATTGAAGACGCAATTGATGGGAGCCAAGTATAGTGCATCACACAGCAGAACCAATTAGGAAATAAGGAGAAGCATCATAGGTATAGTAGTATCTGAGAATGGTTAACTTAGGTATTATACTGTATGACTCGATGGAAACTCAAGGAAGGTTCTGGCATAAGATAAAGATAGCACGGTAGGCTGTAGAACATACCGGAATATGTAACTGACTCATAAGAAAGCTAAGAATAGTAAATAGCATGTACAGGATTGTACCGGAACATTCTTATGACTTATAAATCAAGAGTAGTATGTTGTAGTAACTACCGGAACATAGTAAATAGACTACAACATGTAGGGTATAAAAGCCCAATGTAAAATTGCGGTAAAAAGCAGTTTAATTCATCTCTTGTCTCTTACCACCATCATCAGCTCTAACACTCTAGCGAGTGGAGGGTACCAAGCCTACCCTAAACTAACTAGTATCATTGTGTGAATCTGTTATCACTTGTTTCTAACCCTTAATCAGGGAGCGAATCTAACAGGCTTCGGCATAGAGCTCATCCATGAACTTCAGCCGGGTCAGGGAATTGAGTCAGTGGTAGTCATTGACAAACCATTCCCAGAATCAGGGATCCATCAACCCTCCGGCCACCATTGCAATGATCTTATCATCTGCCACTGATTTCACCATCTGGTATGAGAGGGCTGCTCCCTGCCATTGGCGAAGGGTCTGGACACTTGGATCACCCGGAGTGAGTATGGGGCACTTGGTGGGACCTGCCCATTCGACCACCGGAGTCCGTCCAGAGGTCCAGACAAGTGAGGTCATGGCTATTGAGATGGTCTTGTTCTCTGATGCTGTAGAGTGGTCTGAGGCAGATGATCGAGTAGATGGGCTGGAAAGTCCGGACTCAGAGTCGGAGAGTGGTGGGAGTGTTGGGGAGCTAAAGATAGACTCCGGAGGTACTGGTTGGGCGTGGGAAGCGGCGGACTTGTGCCACTGGTACAGGCTGTCATGGGCTCGGGTTTGTGGGTGTGGTCTGGGAATTTTGTAACTGGGATTTTGACCAGGGTTCTGACCCAATCAAAGGTGGCTGGGCTGGGCTGGGATCGTTGGGATCGCTTTGAATTGCGAAGCCCGAGAAGCTGGGAAGACCTGTTAGGCGCTGGGATGCCGTACAAGTCCTGTGGGTCCGGGGATCGTTCGATCGGCGGGATCAGAGGGCGGGTACCGTCGGAGTAGTGTGTAGGGCTTCGGACTTGGTTCCCTGGCACATACAACAGTGTAGAAATGCTCTGTCAATTTCAAAAAAAAAGTGGAAGCCAACCAGGAGTTGGCAACACTAAAGTTCAGCCTAGGACAGAAAGGACAAAAGTGTCTTTGTTGCTGTCAGATAGACTACATACATTCCATGCTATAACTACTCACCTTTGTTGCTGTCAGATAGACTGAGGCAACAAAGGCACGGAAAGCAAATGGGAATAGCAAGGTAATTATGTAAGTGTAGATCTGTACAGTCCGGAGGAAATACAATCATGTGACCATCAGTCCGGTGCATCAGGTGACAGCCCGGCGCATCATGTGACTGACAACCCGGCGCGTCAGGTGATGTCCGGACCTGGTGGTCTCCAATGTGTAGGCATCGGAGTAGTAAGCCCTGGGCTTACATGGTAATGTAGTTAGTGGCTGGAACGAGCAATACTGAAAACAATCACCCAAAAGTATTTAACCTGATCACCAAGGAGGATATAGTTAATGAAGAAGCAATCGGATATCGAAATTCTACCTCTTTATCAAATGTAATGACTAAAGAAAACAATTAAAGGGATTTCCAGTAACCAAATTTGTTAAAGACTCAACTGGTATCATAGCAAATAGCGGTAGCGATTGTACCTTGGACGCATGTATCTTCTGCATAGCTAGAAAGGAAGAGCGGAATTTCACTGGGATCAATAGGCTCCACACCAGACCGGGTTGATAACATTTTGGAAAGCTTCACGGTTTAAGGTGTGCAGAGCATACGGAATGGGAGCTGTCACGCCTAGCTGGCCAGTAATCAGAAGCGACTTGCGCTGGGGTCAACTTTATATAAGGGAGTCTGAAAAATGCTCCTCGCATCTTTTGTTTGACAGAGTGATGTCCGTGAGGAGCTTTTCACAGCTTTCATAAAATATCTGGACCTGAGTAAAGATGCAGAACTAGGCTTACCGCTTGAACGCTACTATTGAACATCCACGGCAATCACTAAAGATGGAACCTGGGAACAGAGTACAATCCACTTAGGCCTAAGTAACAGTTTGTTGCACTGCTTTCACGCTGGACTGGCCCCTGCTCATGCCATGATGACAGCCCGCCCTTGAAAACATCATCACTATGTGATTGATATAGAGCCTACAAGAGAGTTTACGGAGTCCCCGATCAGCTAAGTCGCAAAAGTCATACAACAAGACATCGAGTATCATAATAGTGACTTCAAGTAAACCGGTTTGCATTCCATCTTCAGACAAGACATTCCCTTTTTAAACAAAACAGAACACTCATGTACCATCTGTTTGAGTGTCAGAAAAACAAAGCGAATCACAGAAGAGCACATTGAGAGAGGCACCGACAAGGAACATCCGGAACTAAACGCTCCGGTTTATTTTTTACTCACATCATGACACAGTTTCACACTGTATGTACAAAGTAGTCACCTCATTCCTGTCAATGGATGCGCGGTTCTCTCCCACGCCGAGTGTGTTCATCTTTACGCACTCAAGCACTGCGACCTACGCGCTCATGGTGAATGCGATCGATCCATGATAGAAGGAGGAACTAGTCATCGTCTGATATCGTGTCAGGGATGGTGAGCCATCCATTGGCACTCATGGAGGTGAGCAGTAGGCAAGTGTACAGTGCGTCTACGCCCTTAGTGTATCACACGAATCGCTCATTGAACTTTGAAATAGTTGAAGCACCCGAAAGCTTCGGGGCCGTCTCTGCCAACTGTAAACGTTTTAGCACTAAATGTAGATGTATAATGAAGACGAACACATACAGACGTTAGGGAGCTTTTTGCTTTTGCTAGGCTTGAAACCATCCCCAAGCATGACAGATTACCCAAACACGGCCTGTTATGGTTGGTCACAGCTTTGTACGCGTCCCAGCTAGGGGTAGACGGCCTCCCAGGTGGTCCTACTCACCTAAATGACGGTGTCGTGTATGACGCCGCCCTGTGTCCCGACGTCACTCAGCGCACCATCGCCAGATTTGTGCCAACCGGTGCACAACACGGTGATGTTTTCATTGCCATCAGTGCTAGCGGGAAGAGGCCAATGGAACCAAAAACGCGGAGGCTGGAGATGGTCGGGAGAACCCGGGGACAATACGCAAAGTTAATTATGTAATGATCAAAACTGCCAATGCTCATAAGTTACACAAATTGAAGGAATGCAGACTGTTTGGATTTATCTAACTCGAGCCCTATAGACTGTCAAGGAATCGCCGATAATAAGGAAAACGAAAATGGGGAACATGATTGGAGCGTATCATACTATAAATATATAAAAGCAGTTGAAAGGGTCACCATATTACTGCAATGCACCCTATACACGTGGTGCATCAGGGTCATAGGAAATTCGAGAACATGATGAAGCCTGTGCCAGGATCTATGCGAACTGCATGTCGCTTACACTGTGATCCCTGTAGCTCGTGCCTTCATTGACACCCATTTCGGCTGCTTCAATCAGGTGTACCATCAATCGGCAACCTACTATGCAGGGAAAGGTAGTGGATGCCAGAACACCCTGAGCGATATTAAGCACTACATTAGAGGAGAAGCCTTGATCCACCCAGTTAAATGAGACATGCGCTACATCGCATATCATTACGCTAGAAAAGCGATGTTTAATCAGCTGAAACCAAAAACATGTGGAATACTTACATGATGAAATGGAACACTTGATCGAGGACAAGGACTTTGACAAGGGTTACTCCCTTGAATCCACCTGATTCCCTCCAAAAAGAAGTAGCTTTATAGAGAGCCAGAAGAAGCAGGATAAGCTGAAGTACAAGTGCGGTCGTCCTGTCATGATGTAAGCACGGAATTACGCTATGTGACTTTTTGTACGAACCAGGAAAGAGTCTCAAATAAAGGGGAAGCAATGTAGTCGATGCCACAAAGTACATACCCTTCTGAGCCGTCTACGGATACTGTTCCACTTATGATGAGCTTCTGGTCTGGGGCTGGGGAATATTTTTTGCTTACTTTTGTCTATCTTTAATATAGTGACCACAATTCCAAGCATGAAGATAGATTCTACGGCAAACAAAGCTTTGAGGTACATGGCCAATTTTTTATCTGTCACATTCTTGAGTACGGCCACGGAGCTTCGATAGCAGATTTAAAGTAAACACAAATACCCCCGGACCATAACATGAGGACCCTCATCAAGAGAATATCTATAGCAAGGCCTCGAAAAATGTGTGAATAAAAAGAAAGAATCTCCATACAGTCTACTAGAGCAATTGTCATCCAGTCTGAGTTCGGCATCAGCATTGATCTTGCTTTCATTGGAAAAAAACAGGACAATATTCTTACCTCCTAGATTACCTATCCATCCAAATAAGTTGCCTATTTTTCATTAACATGGCCCGTGATGATGAAATATTTCCCCTTACATCTAGAAAGTCACAATTATGAAAACACTGTACAAGTACGATTCTGTGGCATATGTACAACTTTATATTCGTGTGATCTGAGTAAACTAGGTGTTAAGCTCAACAGTTACATGGTGATCGATGTCGGGGCTTCCTGATTGTCGAGGCTGGTGGTTACGGCAACGGGGCTTCCTAGATGTCATAAGTCGAAGGTGATCAGTGGCGGGGCTTCCTGATCATCGATGTGGTTCTGGGTAGGGGCTTTAACAGAGTCGGGTTACAACAAAGTGGCTGGCGACTAGGTAGAGCACACAGTAGGCTGTGAGGTGCATATAATGGGCTTGTATGAACAAAGAGCACAAGCTTAGGGCTTGTGCTACTGAAGTTACATGCTTATATGCTACTCTATGTGTGTTAGGACCAAGGGTAACCATGGTTAGCCGATGGAACAAGTAGTCGAGATAGAGTTGGGGTGTGTGATTGAGTCAAGAATAAGTCAGTAGATGTTGGTACTTCGCTCAGGAGAAGTCTGAGAGAATTGAGAAGGTGAATTAAACTGGGGTCTAGGCTGGTCTAGGCCCTCCTTATATACATGAAGAAGAAGCTCCGCTTGAAAGTGGATGCTCCACAAGGCTCTGCAGTTGGAGCTATGACGTCTCACAGTGTCGTCATAAGCTCCACTGACTTGGAGCTGCGTACCAGTGCAATGACCTCATTAGAGGATCATATGAGAAATAACTATCTATGATTGGCCATTGGTGCTCCACTGAGCTCCACTGCGCATCATGCGCTCCACTATGCTCCACTAGGCTCCACTGAGCTCATAGTGAAGTCATAGGTGTCATAATGACTTCACCATGACGCTTAGGCTGTGCACGTCGCCCCACTGTTCTGCACGCTACCCTGTAGTCTTATGTGCCAGTGGCTTCTTGTTGAGATGCTGCCTAACAGCTTGATGATTGGTAAGTCGTTGACTTGTCTTGTTGGCCTCCTGTACTGGTTCCTCCATGTTATCCTGTCGTATTGGACACTTCGCCATTTAGAGTTTGTGGCTGGCTTCGGTAAGCGCTTCGGTTCCTGCCGAGTGTGGCTTAATCGTGTAATACGATATCGGCTAAAGGTCCATAGGCGGGTACCTTTCAGTTGGTGTCCTGTCGTCGATCACATTGTCCGGTGGTTCGTTAATGTGGTTTATCCTAGCGATACGTCGCGTGTATCCTGGAGGTGGCGCCGGGGGTGATCCATTTGATAACCATAGTGTTATCATGTAAAGATTAACATTGCCGATCTGTTGATCGGCAGTCGTTGATCCCTTTGCTGATAGATTCTCGAAGAGGGTGATTACCTTTGTGCGTAATCGGTGAGCATTAGCTAGGAATGTGTTATCCTGCAACATCCTGTATGGGAAGGATCCTGAGACCACTCGTAGGTCACATTCCCTGTCATGTATGTGTGGGTTCACTATCGTCTGGACATGGACATTGTGCAAAAACTCCTGTACATCAAAGATGTACATTTGTATCGTGTGTGTTACCCTGACCTCCGTGTCATCGCCTATAGGGTCTACAGCGTGATCTGTAGTTACCTGGCAGTTTGTGTACCCTGCCATGTAAAAGCATTCGGTTATTACTGTGTTAAATGCTTCCCATGATTGATTGTATGCGGTCCGGCATCGGTGGCAGAGTATTGACGGGTCAAGAGTCTTTAGCAGTCACTTGAGCATTGTGATTGGCCTGATGTTCCCAAGAAGTCCTGGTTTTCTAGTTAGTTCCATCCCCATGTTGAATGATCGCTGGATAGTCTCTGTGGGAGTCCCTTCCTGTATTGGTAGTTGCTGGTATCATTGCCTAAGCTTGTAAGCAAGCTTATTCATCAATTCCTAACAATGTGTTTGCTACTGTAGGGTCTTGTGTAGTGTCATTTACATGGCTATGGAAGGTCATGGAAACCCAAGGAAATGTCTGGGTAATGCACTCTGAGGTGTCAGTAAGCAAAGCACGTCATGATGGTGCAATATGGCATCATCATGGCATCTTATGGTGTCAGGTGAATGAGGATGAGTAATAGAGAGAAATGGGGGAGTTGTGCTGACTGGTGATGACGAATAGGAAGTGAGTCAGCACAGTAAGGGAAAAGTAAAGAAAAACGTAACACTAGGCCCATTTTCTGGTAATTAGAGCTTCAATGTGCGAGACTCAGTTTTAAAAGACAAGCTCACTCGGTATTTTCACCAATACAGAAACAATCCCTATGTACCGATTCTGTGGAAAGTGTGTGATCGGTCAGTAGTCTTCGTCACATTTCGAAAAGCGATATAATAGAAACTTGCAAGAAAGTAGACAATGCTGATGGTCTTGCGAGGAGAGCTCTTTGTGGACCCAGAATAACTAGTTATGAGTTAAACAAACTTGCGGCCGTGCTGTAATAATCACCCAAAAGTGTTTAAACTGTGGCATTATAGAAGATATGGTTAGTGAATATTAAATAAATATAACGAACGGTATAAATATAGTACGTGGTCATATGAACAACCACCTTACTAAGTGAACGATAACGCAACGATAACGCCATACGATAGGAGCTAGTTAGTTATAGTAGTACTAGCCCACGGAACGTGTATATAAGGGGAGCTGGTCTCGCCCTAGAAATACATCGGTTTACGCTGATAACCCACCTTGCCTGAGTCTCACCACTGCACCTCATCGTCTACCACAACGTGCGTAGATTTTAAGAGGTTATGAGCCTTGACTCTACAAACTAACGAAACGATTAACAAAATTATACATCCTCACATAACGAAATTATGTCTGACGGACAGAAACCAAACACTCGTGAGCAAACACGTTTGCAAAAATTATCAGGATTACGAATAATAGCTAACGAACTAAAAATAACGTATACACAGTCATCAACGATCGAAGAACTCGAAGAAAAAATTCAAAAAGCTAAAGATAGCAAAAGGTTAGTCGACCTAATACTTCAATGTAATCTAAGACAAATACCAATTAACGGAACGGAACAACAAATACAAGACCGAATAAACAGGTATGATAATTCTACCAAAGATGAAAAATCAAAAATAAGAACTGATTATAAACTGGAACTAACGAATCACGCTAAAGATTTAGGAATATCAGATCAAGGAAAATCATCCGAAATCAGATATCGAATAAGTACGTATTTGGGCATATCAGATCCAAATGAAAAAGCTCAATTTAAAATTGATAATCCTTATATTAAGCCAGAAGAAGAAAGCGATAAGAAAGAAGACAACGATAAAAAAGAAGATAACGAAGAAGAAAACTCCGAAGAATCCAAAAATAACCCATCACGTGAGCCATCAGAACCATCTGACCCTGACGATTCAGACGCTAACGATACCGAGGAAGATGAACCGAGTATGGCAACTAAACTCGCGGAACTCCAGAAATTCTTCGACGGAATTGAGAAACTCGACGGGCACAGAAACTACAAACTCTGGAACTACAGAGTCCGAAGCGCAATCGAGAGTGCAGGTTACGGTAACCTGCTCACTAACTCCCCAGGAACTGGAGAGGCTGGTATATCAAGCGCTTTATATAATGGCATTATGCGCACTATGCCCGACAAAATATTGGCTTATTATCTTAATTTCAACAAAGATATTCCAGCGCTACTCAAAGCGCTTGACGGACGATATAACGTCCAGACAACAATTACAAAGGGCTTTAACGAGGCTGCCCTTTTTGATATCAGAGGTCATGTCAGCCATTTCGATGGAACGCTCGATAACCTCAGCAATAAATACGAGGAACTCATAGCCCAAGGGGTAAAAGTTTCAGAGTCGACATACATATCGGCTATTACGAGGGCAACGCCCGAACAATATCAATACGTACTCACACAGAGTGAGTTATATATTAAAACGATTAACGAAACAAATCCGGACAAAGATGAAATTGAACTAACCCCTCAATTTTTACTAACGGCACTGAGAAACACCTTTGAGGGGTGGCGAAAAAATCATCAGAGGACAGGAGTGGCGGCTAACCACCTGCCCAAGGACGAGCGGAACCACCCCTATTTTAGGGGCCGCGGACGCGGTAACAGCCGCGGTGTACAACCACGAGGTCGCGGCTATAGAGGCCGAGGAGGATACATGCGAGGACGAGGTCGAGGGGGATATTCCCCTAACCAACAATCACACGTTATTAAGTGCTACAATTGTAACAAACTAGGGCACTTTAGTCGAGATTGCTGGGCGCCAAAAACGGAATGGACGAAGGCAGCCCAGAAGAAAAAAGAGGACGCGAACGACGACAAAGGAAAAGGGAAGGAAACGGGTGCGTCAGCGGCACCGACAACGACTGGGGCAAGTGCGGCCCAGGCTAAACATACCGCAGCATCAGCAGCAGCAACAAACGTCGCAACAAGCTCTCGAATCGAATTAAGCGCCGTAATCGGCCAAGGAGAAATTGGCGCATTCATAACCGAAGTCGACGACAACGATTTCAACATGGGAGAATTCCCAATTTATTCGTATAACGATTTTCTTGACAAGATCGGAAATTACGATAGCGCCATGGAAGACGTGGATGATAATAATTTAAACGTAAGCATTAACGCTATAACAACTGAAAAATTTGCTAACAATATTTATTCCTCAATGGATATAATTGATACTGGTGCAACGATACATCTAACACCGTATCTAAATCGATTACGAAATACATATAAAACCGACGCAATAACAATAACGGCCGCAAACAAAACAACGTTTATGGCAAACATAGTAGGGGATCTTAAGCTTTACATCCCCAACGGACACTCGGTAAGTGTCATAATATTATCAAACGTATACTATAATCCTAAAATGAATATGACATTAGTCTCTCAAGGACTTCTATGTCAAGACGGCTACGAATTTATTTATAAAACAAATGAATGTATAATAAAGTATCCTAATGGATCTTTATGCGGAAAAATTAAAAACACAAATGGATTGTATAGTATATTTAACAATGATGTACAAGCGGCTACAAAAAATGTAACATTATTTGAACTTCACAAAAAACTCGGGCATATAAGTTATGCTTACATAAAAAGATTATTAAAAGAAGATCAAATTACAAATCAAAAAATATCAAATTACGACGAAACTCAATGCACAATATGCATAGAAGCAAATATTAAAAGAATGCAAATTCCAAAATTACGTATCTCAAAATTAGCCGAAAAATTCGGCGATCATATACATATGGACATATGGGGTCCAGCATCCACACATGCTATAGGAGGATATAAATATCTTCTAACACTTGTAGATGATGCTACAAGATGGATAAAAATGATTTTATTAAAAACAAAAGACGAAGGTTTGAATGCTTATACGACATGGGCTACTATGCTCAATACACAATTTAATATAAAAATAAAAATATTACAAAGCGATAACGACACAGTGTTTTTAAGCAAACAATTCACTGAATATTTAAAAAAAAATGGAACAATACGAAAGCTGACTGTTCACGATACGCCACAACAAAATGGAGTAGCAGAACGATCACATCAAACAATTCTAAATAATACACGAGTAAATCTGCTACAAGCAAAATTACCACCCAGTTTATGGGGAGAAGCTGTAAAATACAGTACTTACGTTTACAATAGAACGCCAAAGAGCGCTATTGAATTTAAAACACCATATTCAAAACGATATAACGAAAATTACAATATAGACGATTTAAAAGAATTTGGCCAATATTGCATAATAAAACAAGAAGACGTAAATAAATTACAACCAAAAGGAATATATGCACAATGGTTAGGATTCGACGAAGAAAGTAAAGGTCATAGAACCTATCACAACAGAAAAATCACAGTCGAACGAAATTTACAATTTTTAGATTCTCCACCATCTAAAATTGAAGGGGAGAATATAACAGAAAAACAAAACGAGCAAATAAAAGAATTATCAAATGAAAGACCAATAAGAAATATTAAACCAACAAAACGATCATTAGGTCTAAACTTTGATGAACAAAATACAGTCGCCTATCTTACGGAATTCAATCAATTCAATACGGAATTAATAGGCGATCCGAATTCATATCAACAAGCGATCAATAGAATTGACGCAAATCAGTGGATCACGGCAATGAAAGAAGAAATAAAAACGTTAATCGAAAGATCTACATGGAAAATCATTGATCCACCAAAAGAAGCAAATATAATCGGAACAAGATTTGTTTACAAAACAAAAAGATTAGCAAATGGAGAAATTGAACGTTATAAAGCAAGATTAGTAGTTCAAGGATTTGCCCAGAAAGAAGGCATAGACTACTATTCAAACGACACATTCGCTCCAGTAGCACGATTAGCTACAGTAAGAACAATATTAAGTTGGAGCGCAACAAATAATTACGAAATTCACCAAATCGATATTAAATCAGCTTACTTATATGGTGAATTAAATAAAGACGAAAACATATACATAAAACCACCACCAGGTAATCTAATTAAAATAAAACCTGGACAAGTTTTAAAATTAAATAAAGCTTTATACGGATTAAAACAAGCAGGCAGACGATGGTATAAAAAATTATCTGAAATATTAATCGGAATCGGACTAACAAGAGCAGTCCAAGATAACGCAGTATTCTTAAGAAAAGATAAAGGAAAAACAATCCTTATACTTTTCATACATGTTGACGATATAACGATATGCGGCTTAAACTTAATAATAATAAAAGCCTTTAAAAACGAAATAGAAAAACATGTAAAATTTACTGACGGAAACGATATACATTGGTTACTCGGTATTGAAATTGAAAGAAACCGAGATGAAAGAATCATAAAATTAAGACAAAAACATTATATTGATAATATAATAGAAAAATACAAATTAAAAGACGCTGCAACAGTACGAACACCAATGACACCCGGTCAAGTGTTAAAATCACTAGAAAATCCAACTAATGAAGAATTAAACTTCATGAACCAAATACCATATATGAACATGGTTGGAGCGTTACGATATGCAGCAGATTGTACGAGACCTGATATATCATTCGCAACAGGTCAATTTGCTAGGCATTTAAATAAACCTAGTATTGAACATTACAATGCAGTAAAACACTGTTTTAAATATTTAAAAGGAACGAACGATTATTGGTTAATACTCGGAGGAAAAGAACCAATCGAGTTAATCGGATACACTGACGCTGACGGAATGACACAAGAAGGACACAAAGCTATATCAGGATATATATTTCAAATAGGAAACGCAACGACATCCTGGTCAAGTAAAAAACAAGAATTAGTGTCACTATCAGTATGTGAAGCGGAATTACAAGCTTTAACTCATGGAGTAAAAGAAGCTATATGGCTAAGAAGACTGGTTGAAGAGGTACTGCAGACCTTGGATACACCTACGAAAATATTATGTGATAATCAAGCAGCCATAACAATAGTAAACTCAACAGAACAAAAATATACGCAAAGAACGAAACATATTGACATAAGAAAAGATTTCTTACGAGATTATATTGAAAATGAAACCATATCAGTTTCATATATTCCAACTGGACAGCAAAAAGCTGATATTATGACGAAAGCGCTAACGATAGAATTAATCAAACGTTTTACAAGTCTACTCCGCCTAGTAAAAGTTTGAAGGGGAGTATTAAATAAATATAACGAACGGTATAAATATAGTACGTGGTCATATGAACAACCACCTTACTAAGTGAACGATAACGCAACGATAACGCCATACGATAGGAGCTAGTTAGTTATAGTAGTACTAGCCCACGGAACGTGTATATAAGGGGAGCTGGTCTCGCCCTAGAAATACATCGGTTTACGCTGATAACCCACCTTGCCTGAGTCTCACCACTGCACCTCATCGTCTACCACAACGTGCGTAGATTTTAAGAGTGAAGAAGGAAGCTGATGTCAGAAGTCTGCATGTCTCTTTATCAAATCACTTTAATCACACATGATCCAAAAGCAACTCTGCCTCTCCCAATGAGCAGTAGGTCTAAGCCCTGGACCCAGTCTCTAACTTGGCGCAGATATACTTGGTGGCGAAGCTCAACTGACAGCTAGCCTAAGTTCCCTTTGATAATTTCTGAAAAGTGTGTGATCCCATATCTTCGCAAGTACTTCTGTACCTCGCAAACAATGAAGCACAGCCTTGGTCCTGTACCAAAGGAGACAAGACAAAAACAAGGGTGAGGCGGGAGGAAGATGGTCCATGGAAGACTTTTATGCACCGCACCTCATTTGAGTATGTGCCGCTCATCAGGTGGGTGACAGTCCGCATTGTGTGCACCATGCCAACTTTTTCTGTAGGCACACATAAATTCCAGAAGAAAGAAGAAACAGTGTGGGATGCTCACTTCACTCATGTTCCCAACACTTGCCGTCTAACCTCACCCTTGTTTCACAAGGTGTAATATGTTCGGCCAGCATGCCCTCCCCCATCTTCACGCAGTCAATATTCATGCATGCATGCCAGAGGCCACACCTTCATCGTCTTTGTTGATGTCTTCACCCAACTCCGGCGTGGGTGGAAAAGTGTATTTGGTTCACGTTTTCAAGCCTGGTGGTGTGCATACTAGTAGATTCCTTTAAATCAAGAGAATGGGTGGGCTAGACTGGAGTGATTAGTTGCGTACACACGCAATGTTGAAGAGACGACAAGGGAAGCTCAAGCCATATTTGACATGACACACAACTGGCTCGAACCGGAGATTGCCGAGTGTGCAACACCAAGAAAAAAATTACCTTACTGCATTCTGCCACATGTAGATTATTTTATTTGGTTTATGGACATGCCTTCATGTAAACCAGCGTGGAGCATTTGTACCTCGGAGCTTGTACAGAAACCGCTGTGTGGAGACAGCTCTCCAGCTCATAGTGCTAAAAAAAACTTCATGGATGGCAAGAGACAGAGGAAAATGCAAGAGCAACAAAGTCTAGACGAGAATAACGTAAGGCTAGTTATATACGATGCACCTAAATGCGTGCGGGTTTATGCGTGCAAATAGATGCAGGAGTCATTCAGTACTGCGTGATAAGAAGTAAGAGAGTAAGTGCATGGGACAGTCGAGATCAAGCACGAGAGCGGGCGGTAAATGCAAGCAGGAGCGGGCGTCTTCGGGAGGCTATTTCATAACCACTCAGTCATCACGTTTTCGATGTGATGTGCCAACACAGGTGGTCAATGGTCAGTGAGGTGCTTGGTGATCGTAAAGTGTATGGTCAAGGAGTGGAGGGTGTTTAATAGCAAACACAGAGTGTAGGGATAGGAAGAAGAAAGGAAGAGGTGTCAAGGCAAATTTGGACCAAATGATGGTGCCGGAGGCGTCAGTGGACCACGTCTTCTGATCCTTTGGCGAGGCCCAGTCGCTAGTGTTTTCTGGCCGAGCGCCAGGAAAACGAACAGGGTCAGAGAAGAGTACAACGACATACCGTCAAGAACATCTGGAAATGCATGTCCTGCCTGAGCAGCCGATGCTTCTGAGCCATCTCCACCGACTGTAAAGGTTGTTAACAAAAAGTGGAAAAACAATGAAGACAGGCATGTGCAAGCGCCAAAGAGGCTTTATCGGACTCGAAATCGTCTTCAAGCATGACAGAATACCTATATATGACCTCGTTTGAACCATTGTCGATTGCAGCTTTATGTTACAATTTTCCTTTACTTTCCCCCTATTGCGCTGACTCACTTCCTCTTCGTCATCATCAGTCAGCGCAACTCCCCCATTTCTCTGCCTTACTCATCCCTATTCACCTTGCGCCATAAGACGCCATGATGACGCCTTATTGCACCACCATGACATGCTTTGCTTACTGATCACCGTACTTGTATTACCAAGGCCTTCCTTGCATTTCCATGACCTTCCATAGTCTGGCAAACATACCTAACCAAGTCACTACAGTAGCAAACACATAGAGTAGCATATAAGCATGTAACTTCAGTAGCACAAGCCCTAAGCTTGTGCTCTTTGTTCATACAAGCCCATTAACTGCTACCACCAGTCTACTGTGTGCCACTTGGCCATTAGTCACTTCATTGTAACCTGACTCGTTCTAGAAGCCCACCACATCCATATCGTCGATCAGGAAGCCCCGCCGATGATCACCCTCGACTTACGACATCTAGGAAGCCCTGTTGCTGTACCATCAGTTCTGACGATCAGGAAGCCCCGACATCGATCACCGCGTAACCATTGAGCTTAACACTTTACATATGTTTGAGCCACATATAAGCCAAATCCGCTGGGCGGGATATTGCTGGGCTCCATGAAGCAATGGGGCAGATGGCCTCCAAGGTGGTCTTGCATTGAAGTGACGGCGTTTCCGGTCATGTCACCCTGTGTCCTGAGGCGGCTGACATCGTCCCACTCAACATGTGCAGCGCGGCTCTTTATCATTCCTGTCGGTGGCAATGAATGAGTATGGAAGGATGCGGGCCATAAGTCCAATGCTGCATGTGACAGGGAAAATGTGGAGCCGAATAATGGCGGGAGAAAATCTTAAAATCTACGCACATTGTGGTAGACGATGAGGTGCAGTGGTGAAGTTAGGGCAAGGTGAGTTATCAGCGTAAACCGATGTATTTCTAGGGCGAGACCAGCTCCCCTTATATACACATTCCGTGAGCTAGTACTACTATAACTGTCTAGCTCCTATATCGTATTGCGTTATCATTGCGTTATCGTTTACTTAGTAAGATGGTTGTTCATATGACCATCCGTTATTTATATTGTTTCATTATATTTATTTAATAGAAAACATAGTCTGATCTGCGATGTCTAATTCCCAACCCTCTTTATGACTTCCCTATATACAATCCCGGGCCTGAACAATTGCTAACTTGGGTAAAATGATCCCATCAACTTGGTCAGTGGGAGCCACTTATTACGTAATGCTTATAATGAACTTAAAGATCAAACAGGGTCACTACAATCATTTCCTCTCTCGAACCTCGAGCAGATTGTGCCCATGGCCAGAATTCCATGCATGTCTAGAGTACACGGATCTAACAGCACAAGGATACAGCGGATTCCCGGATGGTGTCGAGTTCGGGAAATCAGCCAGGATGTTCATTCAGGAAATTGAGTGAATCCTTTAATATGAACCTTGGATGTGCACACTCAACGCCACGCAAAGGCACTGCTAATAAATTCAGAAAATGCAAGCATGAAGGCGCAATTTTAAATAAATATTTTAACGCATTTAAGAGCGAGTCCTACGAACAATCAAAAATGTCACCAATCGAAAGAAAAGAGTGGAAAGACCCAAGAAGGACCGGAATTGAAATACATAGTATAAATAAAAACAAACAGTCGAAATGCCTATTAATTATCTATGGTGCGATGAGCCCTATGCATGCAGTATATTAGACTGCAGGAAGTCTAACGACACGTTTACAATCCTACACATGGAACTAGTAAACGAACTGTACGTCGTTTACACTCTGAGCCCTATAGCTTATACCTCCATTGGCGCCTCTTTCTGCAGCCTCATTCAGGTGTACCGGTATCCGACAGCCTACTATGCAGGGTAAGGTAGTACTCGATAGAAAATCTTGCGCGATATCAAACGCTGCGTTGGAGGAGATATCTTGATCTACCCAGTAAAAGGTGATGTGGGCTACACCGCATATCATTACGCTGAAAATAATGTTAGTTCAGCCGAAACGAAGGAAACGTAAAATAATTACATACATAACAAAATAAAATGCTTGATCGAGAATGAGTACTTTGACGAGGGTGAATCCCTTAAATCCGGCTGATTCCCGCCAAAAGGAAGCAGCTTTGAAGAGAGCCAAAACAAGCAGGATAAGCTCAAATACAAGCGGGGCCGTCCTGTAATGGCGTAAGCATGAAATCATTGCGTAGCTTCGTGTACGGACCAGTAGAGTCTCATAAAAAGCAGAAATCAGATTTTCACCGGTGCAAAAGACATACCCTTCTGTGGCTACTACAGCTACTGTTTCGCTATCAGTACAAGAGTTCATAGGCTGAAATTGTGTACTCTTCGCTTACTAATCAGTGTTTTAGTCATTCTGATCAGAATTCCTAGCATGAGGAAGAATTCTACAGCGAACAACGCTTTGAGGCATACGGCCAACGTCCTGTCTATCAAAAATCAAAAGCGATCACGGAGCTTCTACGACATCTTTAAGGTAAAGTTAAATACCTCCAGGCCATAATGCGAGGACCCTCATTAGGAGGATATCTGTGATAAAAGCATCGGAATAGTAGGAGAAGAGATAGAAAGGACATTCTTACAATCGATTAGAGCGATGGTCATCCAGTCTGAGCTCAATATCGCCGTCAACTTTTCTTTCATTACGAAAGAATAAGACTAAGCTTCACCTCCTAAGTTCGTTGTCCATGTAGAAAAATTGCCTGCGCGCTCATTAACCCAAACTACGTGGGAAGAAAATCATCCTTACATCTAGGAGGTGGCAGATCTTTAGACAGTAAGAGACATCCGATTCCATGCGGTACTTACAGGTTTATGGTCGTGTGGTTCAAATACACTGGGTTCATTTCAATTAGAACAATCACCGTGCCAACATGACTTAGTCAACCAAGCTCACACATTATACTCGTCAATACAGAGGCAATTCCTATGTACCGATTCTATTGATCTGTCAGTTATCCGTGTTTTTGGGGGCGGCAGACGTGGTGTTTACTCACGAGAAAGTAGGCTATACTGGCGGTCTTGCGGGGGAAGCTCTTTGTGAAACCCGGATTATGGTATGGTTAGCCGCCGGACGAAGCAGTACTGGTAAGATTCACCCAAAAGTAATTAACCTGAGTCACAAAGGAAGATATGGTCAGTGAAGGAGAAAGTGAATATTGGGGATTCAGTACCGTGATATACCTCTTTGTCAAATGTGGTAACTGCAGAAAACAATTTAAGGGGTTTTAGCGATTAAATTCGTTGTAGACTCAACTTGTGTCGTAGCAAAGAGCAGTGGCGATTGCAACTTGGACATATGTGAATTCAGTATTGCCAGAAATCCAGGACGGAATTTCACTGGGATCAATAGTCTCCACGTCAGACCGACTTGAAAGCATTGTGAGTAGCGTTGCGGTCCGGTGTACGCGCAATGTTCGAGTTATGAATAGCAAGTCCAGATGGGTGGTGTTAGTTCTCTCCGGAAAGGACTGGAACCAGGGTCGAGTTTATATAGGAAAGGAGGGAGACCAATAAAGCTTCATTCTTTCCTACCATGGTAAAGCGTCCGTAAGGTCCTATCATTGAGATATAAAATTAAGGCCTATGATTTAACGCGCTATCAGCTAGAGGTGAGATACCGCAACTGTGTTGCATTTCATCTCCAGTCAAATAACATTTCAAGCTTTATCTTTGCCGTATGCGTCTGGTTGACCAGTATAACCTCATCAATTCCAACTTTGAGCAGCCACCAGGCATGCCACTACAACCCCGCTGTGCTATCAATCTAGGACATAGGGAAAGATTTCAGGAAGTTGTTCACCTCCAAATGTGCAAATATACAACGTTGTGCATGGTGCTCTGGCCATATCAACTTCTCGCCTCAGTTCCTGGACCGTCACTTTACTTATACACGTCTGCCGACCGTGGCCCCAGAAGCTGTGCGGTTGCCAAAACCAGAGTACTCCCTTGTCTTTCTGCGTGCACTGGTTGAGTCGAGGCGGCGCCGCGACGAGCACATAACTTCACCTAATGGACAGCCGTCCGCTTTGTGTACACCACTTTCATAAAGTTCTCTCTATTGGAACACGTATCAAGCGTCAACATGCTATCCACGGGAACTTCAGAAAATTACTTCGAGTCGCTCATATCACTCATGTTACTAAGGGTATATCGCGCCCAGTCCGAACGCCCTTCCCATCTCTTTCGCAGTAAATCTCCGCACCGAATGCGTGGTCGTAAATTATATCATCATCATCGGTATCGACTCTGGCGAGGGTGTAGAGCGCGCACCTTGGTCCACATTTTCAAGTTTGGGGGCACTCATGTTGGATGATGCTTTATAAAGAGTAACGAGTTGGCCGAGACAGGCCGCACCGGGCTGAACGACTAGATGTATACGTAATGTTGAGACAGCGACGGAGTGAGCCCGAGCTTCGCCCTGTTTGATAGACGGCGCGAGGGTCTCGGGCTGGGATACGGTCAAAGCATGTCTCCTTTAGTTTTTAGATCCTCACCAATAGCAAGATCAGAACGAAGAGCGAAGTAACCGCTTTGCCTTGTTCTGTTTAAAGTAGTGTTTATTTACTTGAATGTCTCCGGATGTCGATTACAATTCCGTATCCACGTCAAGCTAACATAGGCGACAAGCACCTGATCCTCAAACTTCGTACAGAAAGCACCAGGGAACCACAGCTCACTGGTGCTCAGAAAAGCGCTTCATCGACAAAATACAACTCCAAGAACAATGAGGTTTAGGATAAGGTCAGCAGCCACCAACGCACGCAGGTCTACGCGCGCGAACAAGCGAGGTGAGGGGGTCAGCAGATTAAAAGCACCGGTGTCGACGTCGGCCTGTGGGCCTGTGGTGATGAAGAGGTACGAGAGAACAGAACTCCAAGGAGGGGGGTTTTTGCCACGACTCTGCCATCAATTGTTCGCATGCCGAGCGTCCAACGTTCACAATCGTTAGTAGGGTGTAATAAAAGAGGCGAGGGGAAGTGGTGGTCGTGATGTGTGGCCAAGACGTGGAGGGTCTTGGCAGCGAATGCAGATCCCGAGATAAGGGAGGGAGAAGGGGACGGGAGTGGTGGAGACGATTAGGACTGGACTATAGCGCCTGAGACGTTGACGAACTCCGAGCCTTCTAGTCTTTTAGCTGGTCCAATCCCTGGTGCTCCTTATTCGCACGTCAAAGAAATTAGGAACAGAAACAGTTGTAGAAAGAGTTCAGAAAACAAACGCACCCCTGAAAAAAGTCTAAAACTGCGTACCCCGAATGGTTGCGTTCTCATTATCGCGCGACGTCACATTATACGACGTAATTGCCTCATTCCCATCAATCCACACTCGTATTTCTCCATTTTCCGCATCGGGCGCTGGAGAATGGCGACCTACGTTTTCGCGGGGAACGGAGAGACTCACGGCTGACCGAGAAAGACCGTGGTAGTTGTTTGCATGTGCTAGGTGCAGCGAGTTGCGCGACGGAGTGAGTTCGCTGTGGTGAGTGGTAGGCTCCCCGGCGCCCTCGGCATCTCACATGACGCGCCCATCGAAGTAGTTGGAATGCGCGTCTTGTCGCCTGCCGGAGCAGTCGAAGACCCTGGAGACGTCAACGCCACTTGTGATGTCCGTTAGGTCTCGATGCGAAAACACAACGAGAGCGGACGTGCTGAAGCATGCTGAACTGGGTATTGACAGATAGGGTTACACGGGCGGGACGGACGGCCTGGACCCAGACGGAAGTTTCCCGCCTGAGTGAAGGCGTTGTGGGTTATGCCGTTTTGTACGATGATGTCTTCCGACTTCGTGGAGGAGTCCGGGAACCTGCAAAAGTGCAGAGCCGATGATAGGCGGGGAAAACCGGGACCGATACGCGTAATCACTTACGCAACGTTCAGGACCAAATTCGGACGGATGATCTGCGGTCACGCTGTCACGCACGGGTCTGCGTCACGGTCGAGGTCGTAGGAGCTTGTTTTGCTATGAATGCCACCTGCTCCGTATCGTCGATTCACTTCCCGAAAGGCTTGATTTGGACGGCAAAACTTCAGCCAGAAACGCCCACGCTCGCTCCTAGGCTCCATTGTTGGCATAAGCACTGGTAAATGGTGATACACTACTATAGAAATGCGTATACATGTACATTACAGGTCCACGAAACATTTCTCAAGAGGCTAGGGTCGAGCCTGGTGGAAGAATACTTTGAACATGACTCGAGCCTAAGCGTGAGTCCAGCTATAGAAGCCACCCTAGTCTTTCTTTATCTCAGACTTCGAGCAAGCCTGAGATGCGTCTGCGGCTATGTCCGGTGCGCATTCCGGGTATCAAAGCGAATTTTTGAGATCTGTAGGAGGTCGGCCACGATGCTCAGTAAGTGCTTGCAGTATGAGCTCTCGCGATCCCACATTGAGGAAGCACTCAGCAATTGAAACAATGCAGGATGAAAGCGCAGAATGTCCCGTTCGAACGTATATATTTGAGTTCCAGCTCTACACAAATAAATAGTGAAAGGATCGTTGAACAAAGGTGGAAAAGGCTTCGGGGCGGAACACATCACACATAAATGTATAAAAGAAGTTGGAGAGGCCACAAGTGGATCAACCCTGTGCACGCAGTGTGTCGGGGTCAGAGGAAATTTAGGAACACGACATTAGGATCTATGCGAATTCTATGCTGCTTACACTCCGAGCCCTGTAGCTCGTGCCTCCATTAACACCTATTTCGGCAGCCTCATTCAGGTGTACCAACAATCGGCAACCTACTATGCAGGGTAAGGTATTGCTTACTAACACGCTCTGCACGATATTAAACGCCGCATTGGGGGAGAAATCTTGATCCATCCAGGTAAATGTGACATGCGCTATACCGCATATCATTATGCTAGTAGAAAATGATGTTAAGTCGGACGAAACGAAAGAATGGATGATCAATTACATAGCAAAATAGATCGCTTGATCGAGGATGAGGACTTTAGCAAGGCTAACACCCTTGAATTCTGCCAATTCCCGCCAGAGAGAAGCATCTTTATAGAGAGCCAGAACAAGCAGGACAATCTCAAATACAAGCGGAGTCGTCCTATTATGATGTAAGCATGATATCACTATGGGAATCTTTCAAACGAACCAGTAAAGAGTCTCAAATAAAGGAGTAATAGTGCCATCTTCGCCGCAAAATATATACCCTTCTGCACCTGTTACAGATGCTGTTCCGTATCCAGTAAGTTCCTGAGTCGAAAATGCATACTCTTCGCTTACCTTTCTGTGTTTTAATAATATCTATCCCAATTCCTAGCATAAATGCCGATTCTACCGCAAACAATGCTTTGAGGAACACGGCCAGTTTCCTGCCTGTCAAAACCTTAGAGCTGACCACGGAGTTTGGATAGTGATTCCAAAGAAACCAAATACCTCCAGACCACAACGCGAGGACCCTCATCAAGAGAATATCTGTCATGGTGACATCGGGATAATGCAAGAAAAGGTAGAAGGAGAACCCTTACAGTCTATCAGAACGATTGTCATCCAGTCTGAGGTTCAGCATCGCCGTTAGCCTTGTACTCGCTGGAAAGAACAGGATCAGGTGCGCACCTCCTAAATTCCCAGCCCATTGGGAAAAGTTGCCTGTACTACCGTTAACGAAGTCTAGAACGAAGGAATGTTCTCTTACATCTGGAATGTCACAATTATTAGACTGCGATACAAATGCGATCCAGTGGTATACATATACGTACAGATTTATATTCGCATGATCTGAGTAATCTAAACCCAGAGAAAATTAGACTTTTACTGAGCGGAGTTGAGTTAAAAATAGCAGGCTGACTCGGCATATGTGCCAACGCAGAAACGATCCCTATATACCGATTCTGTGGAAGTACCGTTGGTCAGCAGTCCGCCTAGTTTTGTAAAGCGATAGGTGCGGTGAAGACTCACAAGAAAGTAGACTATGCTCGCGGTCTTGCGAGGAGAGCTCTTTGTGAACCAAAATTGTAGTATGGTTAGCGGTAATACCAAGCAGCGCTGGAAATAAATACCCAAAAGTATTTTAACTGAGTCATCGCGGAGGATATGGTTAGTGAAGAAGCAAGCTGGTATCGGAAGTCTACGTGCCTCTTTATCAAATGTAATGACTAGAGGAAACAGTTAAATTGGTTTTTCAGTGACCGGATTTGTTATGGACTCAACTGGTATCGTAACAAAGTGCAGTAATGATTGCAAGTTGGACGTATGTACTTTGTACATTGTCGGAAAGGAAAGGCAGTATCTCACTAGGATCAATAGGTTCTACACCAGACCTAGTCGAAAGGATTGTGAGTAGCATCGTAGTCCGATGCGCACGCAATTCCTAGAAGTCAATGACAAGCCCCAAATGGATGGTAGTAATACTCTACGGAGAGTACTAACGACAGAGTCGAGCTTACGTATAATGGGGAGATAAGTGAATCTCCGCTCTTTCATTCCATGGTAAAACTTCTGAAAGGTCTTATACTCGAAAATTATAATCAATGCTCGTGATGTAATACGCTTAGCAGAAACCCGAGGTGAGCCTCAAAGGCTAGGTTACGTTTCACCTCGGTCAAATGATAATTTAAAGTGATACCCTTTCGCTGTACGAGGCCGATTAGATCAGTATGCTCTTAAAACTTCTGGGAGGAAATAACTCCTATCCATGCCACCACGACCTTCGCTACGCGATCAGTCTGAGACGTAAGGAAATATTATAGAGTGTTGATCACCTCTAAAAGTATAACTTGACAACGTTGTGCGTTTACGTTTTGTCCCAGCTCCTGAACCATCACTCTTACTAATGCTACGGTACATCTGCCGTTTGTGGCCGCGGCAGCTGTGCAATGACCAAAACCAGAGTACCCTTTTGTTTTCCTTGCGGGCAATGGTTGAGTCGAGGCAGCACCGCGGCGCACATAGAACTTCATCGAATGGACAACTATCCGTTTCGCGCTTGCAGAATTAAAATTACTCACTGTTGGAACGAGCATCAAGCGCGCCAACATGCTGGCGTACTGGAACTCCATAAAAACAACTCGTGTTGCTCACATCGTCCTCGTTACTCAGGGTGTACCACACGCAGCACGAACGCATTTCAGACTTCATTTATAGTAGGACTCTGCGCACGGGTACAATACGAGTGTGAACGCGAGTTCGGAGGACACACTATCATGGTTGGTATCGACCCTCGCGCAGGTGTAGAGTGGGGACCTTAGTTCACGTCTCCAAGTTCGGGGACATACAGATTGGTTCATAACTCCTCAGAAGGATCGGGCTGGCGGGATTCCGTGGTATATGTTGGGCAGATAGGTGCGCTCACGCAATGTTTGGGAAACGTGAGGGAGAGCTCGAGCCTCATTTGGGACGGCTTGCGATCGCCAAATATTTACGTAATCAAAAATATGTTGAAGTATGTAGGGAGCCCACATAGAGTGGAGAGGCGAAGCAATACTATGTCAGCTTAATCCTAGTTGAGCAAGGGACAGGTTCTCACGGGGGGGGGCCGCACAGCATCAAGCTACTGCTGACTAAGCTAGCTTTTTGAGAGTCCCTAATCGGATAACTGGAGGGCTTCGCCCCCCAATTAAAGCAAAAACAGGCCTAACACATTTCTATTTCGTGCTTGTCTTCACGGACGCAGTACTCAAGTACATTGGAGCACAGACTCCAGTAAAAGCCACAAAAACAATATGGGTAATATACAGGAGTCTATGCAAAATAAATGTCACTCATGCTACGAAGCCTGTAACTCGTACCTCCACTGACATTCCTATCGGCGGCCTCGTTTAGGTGAACCAACAACCGACAACCTACTATGCAGGGAACAGTAGATGATGAAAGCATCAGCTGCACGATATTAGCTGCTGCGCTGGGAGATCCAGATTGATCCGTTCGGTAAAATACGATGTGCGTCACTGCGCATATCATTACACTGAAAGGTCCAATTAGATCATTCGAAGTTTGACTTGATAAAAGAAGAGAGACAAGTACAGGACGAAGTAGATAAGTTGGTCTTCAATGAGCACTTTAACGAGGGCTGTGCCTTTTAGCCCAGCTGATCCCTGCCAGAAGTCGGCGGCTTTGTAAAGGGCCAGAACCATCAAAATGAGCTCAAATCCAAGCGTAGCTGACCTGCCACACTGTGAGTAACGCGACGAAGTCATAGTTGTGTACGAACCAGTACAAAGCCTCGAATAAAGTGGAAACAGAGCTGTCTTCGCCACAAAATACAAACCCATCTGCGCCCCCCACAGATACTAATCCAACCAGTGAGTGCACTAGCTTGAATCTATAATAAGCAGCGCGTACCTTTCTCTTTTATGGTAATAGTAATCGTAATCCCTAGCATAAACGCGGACCCTACAACCAATAGGCATTTGAGGTACAAGGCCAATTTCTTTGCTGCAAAAATATCAGGTTCGCCGACGGAGTCCCTGTAGCGATTTTTTTCCGTAGTCACTTACCTTCAGACCATAAGGCCATGGCTCTCATCAAAAGTATATCTGGAATAGGGGCGGCGGTGAAAAAATGCGTCAAAAGGAAGGGGAGCATCCATACAGTCCACTAGAACAATATTTATCCAGTCTGTGTCAAGATTAGTTCTTGCCTCCGTCGCAAACAATAGGGTATTGCCGGTGCTTACCTCCCATATTAACCGACCACGTGGAAAATTTGCCTAAAGTCTCGTTAATTCTGTCACAATAGGGAGATTCCAGTTTCCTTACATCTAGAATTTCACAAAGTTCTTTAGACAGTGATTCAGAGATAGAATCCACAGTGCACCCACAATTCCAAATTCGTGTGGTAAGAATACACTGAGCATGCATTGTTACATACAATTTCCATGCGAAGTTATCCTGTATAGTGAACTTACACAATATACGCGCCAATGCGGTGACGATCCCGATGTATCGATTCTATTGAGGTGCACGATTAGCCACTGGTCCATGCCTTGTCCCAATAGAAATAGCATATCTGGTGTTACTTACGAGAAAATAAACTATGCTGCCGATCTTGAGGGGCGAGCTCTTGGAACCCCAAGCACACAGCAGTTAGCAGCCGGACCAAGAGCAACAGGAAGTTATGTTATTCACCCAAAAGTATCTAACCTACGTCAAGATCATTTTGTCAATAAATAAGCGATTGGGTAACAAAGTCGACATACCTCTTTATCGAATGTAGTGACTGAGAGAAACGGTCAGATAATCTCCCATTAATGTGATTCGCTTTAGACCCAACTGGTATCATAGCAGAGAATGGTTGCGAGTGCCAATTGGACATATTCGCTTTCTATGGAGAACGATAGGAAGGGTTGGATTTCACTGGAGTCAATGGGCTCTACACCAGAACGGGGTAATAGCATCGCGGGTGGTGTCGCAGACCGAAAGTGTACGGAGTGATCAGGTCAAGAGTGGCCAAATCCAGACGGACAGTGGTGCTTTTCCGCAGGAAGGACTTACGCCGGTCGATCTTATGTAGAGAGTTCGGGTGGACCAAGGATTCTTTCACTTCACTATCCATCAAGGGGGGAGCGATAGGGGCTTATCACTGAATTCCTGTTTTCAGGCCCAAGTTCGAGCACGCATTTCAGTGCATGGATGAGCTTTGGCGACCAAGTTTAGACCTATTTTTGAACAAGGCGCAATTCTATCGATAATCTTTAACACAGCTGCTCGGCCGAATGTATAGCACGTACAGCTCTGAACTGCGTGATTGACCCTGTTTGTGGGAAAATCTTCCATATCCTGACCGCCGGGGAGGAGAAAAAGAAGTATGGATCAATAAGGCTATACACTGATTCTCCGACAATAAGCGGCTCCAGCGTTATTCACTCCGTTATTGGGGCGATATACCGTTCGAGAGTTGTTACAAGCTGCCCTGAGCCACGCTCTAAACAGATTTAGCATGGTTGATCAGATACGAGACTCACAAATTAAACGCTTCTATGTGGGATAGGGAAGAGAAGTCAAGAACACCTACCGTGATTTACAGGGACATAGGTTCCGTGAATTCCGTACATTGCAATGCCGCAATCCGTCTGGACATCTTGAAAAAAGGAACGGGCAGTCTTACTTCTTTAAAATTTCATCCGATCCTGGGGCATCACTCAAACGAGGGATAGACGCACAGCTAATTGTATGGAAGGTCGGAGACCGAAACTGAAAAGATCAGAGAACAGAGTCTAGCCCCGCGCAGCAGGCAGGGTTGTGACTACCGTAACATGGGACGAATCACTGTGTGGCTTCGACCGCTTCCGAGCGACGAGTTCACGAGTTTGCGGTGGAAACACTTGTTCCTGGGTCGTATAGGATAACCCACCAGACCAACATAAGGGAACTGGAGCCTGAGCTTAGCGAGGATACCTAGTTCGATTCTCATATTCGGTCTGCCATGACAAAGCCCAAACAACACAACCTCATCACTGAGCAAGGACCTCAAGCAAGACCAATCAACCCGATCATCATTCCTACTGCACTTAAGCAGACCTGGCGTAAATCTCTCAAGAAAAAATTATCGTTCTCATGCACAGGATCTAGATAGGACCTGTAAATGTGAAACCAATACCATGGAATAGCCCACACGAATTCGAAACGTCCCTTAAGTGTGCATAGGCTTGTTGAGCTGATTTAGATCCCTTGTCGTTAGGATGTCGCTTCATGGCTATGAGAGAGAAAAAGGGGAAAAAAATACAGGGCAAAAACAAAGCTGATGCACGCGTCGTCTCCACAACTTGAGCCCTTTTCCAAACGGTCAGTCATTGTCCGCACGTAACAAAACGTGATTGAGTAGTACGAAGAATCATTAGCGTGAATAAGGATGGAGCAATCCCTACACGTCCCTCCAGAGCAAGTTTTCAGGATCGTGCAATGCCGTCGGGCGCCGTTGCGCACGCCGACCTGGCCCGACGCGCTGCCAACGTATTCCGCCAGTCGCTGTCTCTTCCTTTACTTCCCCACCTCCTTCAGTTTCTCTATCCCCACACTTATGGCCATCGCCATCACCACTGCCGTCACCGTCATCATCGCCAACAGGCAAACACATCCACTCAAATGCAGGCGAGAAGTGTAAACAAGCAAGTGTACGGAGCGCAGGAAGTGCATTTGCGCGTTCTAGTCCGAGTCTGCGGAGTGTTCCACGTGAGGGCGTAGACCATACACTGAGGGTGTGTAGGTGCGGGAAGGGCGGGAAGATGGAGTTTTCCAGGCCCGGGACTAGGCCTTGGTCCTTGTTCTACAGATGCGATATAAGTGAGTATGAGCTTAACGGCTAAAAGCGCTGGAAAGAACAAATCACGAACCGATGCGTGAAAGCCAGTCTTTTCCGATACGGGAGAAGGCTCGAGCACAGCAGCAGGGAGGTACGCCAGCGCACGGAGGTGCGGGAGCGCACACGCCATACACGCAAGGACGGAACGCAACTCAGGTGAGGGCAGGTCGAGTGCTATACGGAGTGAGTACACGCCGCGCGTGCTGCGCGAAAAGGCGCGAAGGGCGTAACGGAGGTGGGTCGCGTGTGCCTGCGGGGAAAGGTCGGGCGTGGGGCCGGCTGGGCGCCTGAGGAGACGAGGGGGCGGTGATTCACGCGGAGTCGAGGACGAGGTTGAAGTCGAGGGAGACGGGGAGGGGAGCGAGAGTGCAGAAATATGGCGGTAAAGGTAGTCGGACGCATAGGCCGCGCCGAAAGATACACCTGGTACCCAGAGGTGCGTCACAGGCCGCCCGGGAACGAGTGCACGCGCGAGAGCGAGGGACTCGGCATGTAGAATTCGGAGCCGAGGAAGCGCGGACCGAGGCAGTAAGTGAGCGAGCGCGGCAAGGAGTGGCACGTCGGGATCTTCGAACCCCGACTCTAACTCCGACTCCAAGTCCGTGTCTGCCTTGTCGTCTCCGTTTTCGTCTTCAACTCCCCGACTTGAATGGAGCTTGGTTTCTCTAGCATTTGCATCAGGGAGGGCGATAAGTGCACCCGTCCACGCAAGTTCCTCAAGTGAAGTCTGGGCGCGTAAAATGCCAAGTAGGCCCGAATCGAGCACAAACGCGCAGCGCAGGACCCTCAGCTGAGCAGGACGCAGACTATCCAAGACCCACGAAAGACACAAATTACGCCCATCATCCAGCACAAGTGTATGCAGCGCACACGCCGTCCCCAGAGCCGCACGCACGGCGCACCAATACTCCGTTCCTGTCCCATCCGAGCTTGTGTCCTCCTCGCTGGGCGTCGGCCACTCAAACGTGAGCTCGCGCACGAGCGGGGCAAAGCGCGGATACGTCTTGAGTGCGGCACAGAAAGCTACTCCCGCGCGTCGCGAGGGAAGGACGACAGTGTGGTGGAGTGCTGCTTCTGCGGGCCGCTGGAGGACACGTGTGGACGATGCAAGCGTGCGCAAGTCGCACGGTGAAGCGATGTATTTGCAGATTGGATAGTAGAGCTCGGATGGGAGGTTGGGGTGGCTCGTTTTCTGTGCCATCATGGTAGGGGATAACAAGTCTGTGAGCGATGAGGAGAGGAGGTTGTTGGTGTTGACGTGGGAGAGATAAACGGGTTCGGATGGGGGGGTGCAGGGAGTCTCAGGCTTATTTTGCTTAGCATCGTCATGGTGGGACGGATAAGATAAGAGATAAGATTGAGACACGCTGGCAAATTACCAGCCGCTCCGAGCCTGTTTGTTTCTGGAGACCCAGTCACTCAATTCGAATTGCTGACACCAACAGTGATCCAGCAGGGGAGGCAGCACCGAAGTCCTTTTTGCCTCACCTTTTGCACTTATCGAAAACATGTTGACAAGTCGGTTACCGTGGAAGCGCCCCGCGTGGCATCATACAGAAGCTAGCTACGACTTTTAGTTAGGCGAAGCTTGTGCGAATGTAGAAGCCTCCATGGCACGTGCATATAGACTCTTGAGCGCCACGCTGACATCAGCCGACTAGCTGAGTAATACATGGCTACCCCCGAATAGATTCGCACGCCATCGAAATGACCCCAAGGGGACGAGGGGGAAAAAAGGGTACCGCCGGTATAGACGTCCTAGAGGAGCACGTCTGCGACGGGATACCAGAATTGATGTCGTGGCAGGAGAATCAGTAGTCGTCCCCTATCTTCTGTCCTCAGAGACGGGCACAGGATTTGCAAGACGCAGAGCAGTTAGGTGTAGACCGTTCATCAAAGGGCAAATCTGGGATCAAAACACAACACCCAGCGACGCCACCGTGCATCCGCACCGGCACAGGCCTTGCCTCGAAGCTAATGGCTTCCGCAGGCTAGTGCAGGTGCGGCATAGCGACGAGCAACACGCAGTCGTGCACGAAGCTGAGACAACAAGCTCGAGGTTCATGTCCAAGGAATGAAGTGCCGTTTTTGATCGGGGTTTTTTTTTCACTTGGGCGCGGTATCATGATTTCCATCTGCGGGGATGGATGGGCCGGAAAAGACCGAGATGTGGCGTGCATCGTGTGATGTTCCTGATAAGGGCACGTACCTTCCAAGAAGTAACCCAAGTACTAACCAATTGGGGATGCTTTGGACCTTTGTCCGTTATCGCGTTACGGACAAGGGTAAGAACAATACCATCCTTTTGCACATCCATTTGTTCTCTGCGAATCGTTGCAGCCTGTCGACTTCATCCAAACGCCTTCCCGCAAGAAAATGAATCCGCGCGGAAAACATACTCTATGTGCAGCGCATGGTTGGCATCTTTCTTTCGCTTGGCGACCCCCTTTCTGTGTGCTTCCTCCGGGAAACGGTGTCGGTACCCAGTGCCGATCATTGATGGCTCTGATGCGCTACCCCCAAGTGGTCTTTATAAACCTCCGGTCTTTGTCCTCCGTCTCTTTTTTCTCTCCATCCCCTGGTCGGTCTCCTCTTCCCCTCGTTCCTTTCCTCACTCTCCCTGTTTCGTTCCCTGCCTGGTAGCACCAAATCAACAGAATGCACGCCCTCACGCAGACGCTCTCTCTTCTCCTCTCCCTCTCTGCCCTTGCCGTCTCCCCAGCGAGCGCTTCACCACGTGCACACACCCGTGCCGTGCAACACCGTCGTGCCCACTCGCTCCAGCAACGCGCACTCGCCGAGGCTCTCTTCCCGTCCTTCCATTCCTACGAGACGGGCTTCACCACCGCCGATGGCATCGCTGCTGCCGGCGTCGAGAAGGTCGACCTCAGCGACGATGCGTTGAATGTGATCAAGGTCCAGAGCGGGATGACCCACAACGTTGTCACTCAGGCGGGTAAGACTGCCTGGGAGGCCGTCTACCCTGCTGGTTCGTGGAACCCTAGCAACACCCCGCTGGGAGGCTTCGGCATGTATGTCGGCGGCTCGGACGCGTTCAAGTCTGCGATCGACAACGGTGCAAACGAGGTCGTATTTGGGTACTCTGTCATGTTCGAGGACGGTTTCGAGTTTAATAAGGGAGGAAAGCTCCCTGGCGTTTGTACGTCCCCGTTTTTTATTGTGTTTTTGTCCGGTGCTTACGAACAATTGTAGATGGCGGTGACGGCTCCGAGGCATTCGGCTGTTCCGGCGGCCGGCAAGACGCGCGCTCCAACTGCTTCGACGGGCGCTTCATGTGGCGCGCCGAGGGTGCCGGAGAGCTATACACCTACCTCCCACTCACGACCGCGAACTCCGTTGCGCAACTCGCCGTCCCTGGCACGATCGCAAACGACGACTACGGTTTCTCCGTCGGTCGTGGATCGTTCGCGTTCCCCACGAACACGTGGGTCTCGATCCTCCAGCGCGTGAAGATGAACACCCCCGGAGCGGAGGATGGGGAGATCCGCGTGTGGATTGATGGGAACGAAGCGATTACGCTGTATAACGTGACGTTGCGCGATGATGACAATGCGACTATTCAGGGAATGCAGTTCCAGACTTTCTTCGGTGGTGCGTTTGTTTTCGACCTTCTTTTCGCTGCTTTTTTTCTGACGTGTTTGATGTGTAAATAGGCAGCACCAGTGACTGGGCCTCGCCGAAGGACCAGAAGGCTTGGTTCGCCGACGTCTCAGGCGCCATCGTCCAGTCCTAATCGCCTTCATCCATCCACCTCTCCGCCCCGCCCTCCTTAAGCTCTGCATAGCTACCAAGCTCCCCCCACTCCTTGACCGCACACCTTACGACCACCAGGCTTCACTTCCCGCGCTCAGCCGCTTACCACTCGCTTCTCACCACTAACACAACACACAGGGCAACACGGCACGCGAAAACTTGATGACTGAGTCATGACAAAACGGCCCCTCGATGGAGTTCTGTTCTCGCTTGCCTTCCCACCTCCCCTCCTGCCTGCCCGCGCATCTGACCTCGACTGGTCGGCGCTATCACTGACTGATCTCCCTCATCTCTCCCGTTCGCGCGCGTAGACTCGCACGCGTTCGGGTACATCATAAATAGCTGGCCTTATGATATTCTCATCTAGACCTCGTCGTTCTTGTATTTTTTTTCTCTCTTACGCTATCAATGAAATTTTTACCTGAGCGTCAGGGGGCTATGTTTCCCTAATGCTTTCTGTACAAAGCCTAAGGATCGAATGCTCGGGCACGTTTATGAGTAAAGTAGGAAAGTATTTACGGTTAAGATATTGTTTCTTTTTGGCGACATATGCTCGGCACTTCCGGCTCCTGTCGGTCCCGGACCTGTATCATTCTACTCTCTTCGTTGTTTCTCCAACATTACGTGCTCATCTCGTCCTCAACCCAGCTCAGCTCAGCTCAGCCAGCCCGAACTTCCCCCCTTCCACATATAAAAGTATCTACCAGCTTGTACACTCACGAACTTGGAGATGGCAACTAAGATGCGAGCTCAACACCCGTGCCCAAGTCGATATCGATGATGTGGTTTTCAGGGGGAAAAACAAGAAGGTATTCCGGTTTCGGTTTTTGGTAACTACACAGCTGTTGTGGCTATGATCGACAGATGTGTCTTTTTTTTGAACGTATGCAAGAGCGACGGTTCAGGAACTGGGCTTGGAACCTAAACGTATAATACTATTGATTTCACGGTTAGAGATTATCAACACTCTATAATATTTCCTTACATCCTAGATTGGTTGCGCAGCGGGAGTTGTACGCAGTAGTCACTTACCTTACACCTGGAAGTGATAAGAGTGTACCAGTCTAATCGGCAACATACGGCGAAAGAAGTCACTTCGAATCGACATTTGACCGGAGATGATATGCAACCTGGTCGTTAAGTCTCACCTCTAGTTCCGGCTATGCGTGTTAGATTACGGACCCTATTTTTATATCTCAGTGATGGGCCTTCCAGAAATTTGACTATGGTATGAAAGAGTGAAGGTCCGTTCGTTTCCCATTCCTATAAAATCTCGACACGGGAGCGAGTCCCCTCGAAGAAAACTACTACCACCCATTTGGACTTGTCCATTCAAAATTCGAACATTACGTGCACATCGGACCGCGACACTACCCACAATGCTTTCAATTCGGTCTGGTGTAAAACCTATTGATCCTAGTGAAGTTCCGCTCCTTCTTTCCAACAATGCGCAAATAAAATACGTCCAAGTCGCAATCGCTACTGCTATTTGTTACGATACCAGTGAGTCTGTAACGAATCTAATCTCTGGAAGCCTTTTTAATCGTTTTTTTAGTCGCTACTTTTGATAAAGAGGCACGTATACTTCCGATAACAGCTTGCTTCTTCATTAATATATCTACCACAATGACTCAGTTTAACTACTTTTGGGTGAGTGTTACCAGTATTGCTTTGTCCAACTGCTAATTATGTTGCAATTTGTGTCCACAAAGAGCTCGCCCCGCAAGACCGCCAGCATAGTCTACTTTCTTGTAAGTAAACGCCGCACCTGTCGTTTTTAAGATGAGACACAGACTACTGACAGACCACGCACCTCCCACAGAATCGGTATATAGGGATCGTTTCTATATTGACCTCTCTACCGCGTGAGCTTGCCACTGTGAACTAGACCCCGCACAGAAAAACTCTAATTATCGAAATACGATCAGTTTATTCGGACCACACGAATATAAAGCTGTACGTATTCACGGAATCACATTTGTACCGCGATCTAATAAATGCGACCTTCTAGATGTAAGGGTAATTTTTTCTTTACCGTAGGCTACGTTAATGATAATACAGGCAACTTTTCCACATGGTCTTGGAATTTGGGAGGTGAGCACCCGGTTCTGTTAGTTTTTTTATGAGAGTAAGGCTAACGGCGATGCTGAACTCAGACTGGATGACTATTGTTCTGATAGACTGTAACGAGCTTATTTCTATAACTTTTCACATTATTATGATGCTCTTATTACAGATATTCTCTTGATGAGGGTCCTCGCATTATGGTCCGGAGGTACTTGGCTTTACTTTGAAGTTACTATAAAATCACCGTGGCTGGACCTAAGATTTAAACAGAAAGGAAACTGGCTGTGTACCTCAAAACTTTGTTTGTTGTAGAATCCGTATTCATGCTAGGAATTGTGATCGACTCAATCAAAAGAAAGAAAGGTAGGCGAAGAGTCTACATTTTTAGCATAAGAATTTACTGGCAGCGGAACAGTATCCGTAGGAGGCGCAGAAGGGTATGTATTTTGTGGCGTTGATGGAATTACTCCTCCTTTATTCGAGACTCTTTACTGGTTCGTACACAATGCCGCATAGTGATTTCATGCTTACATCATGACAGGGCTGCCCCGTTTGTATTTGAGCTTGTCCTGCTTGTTCTGGCTCTTTACAAAGCTGCTTCCTTTTGGCGGGAATCGGCTGGACTTAAGGGCCTCAGCCTTGTTAAAGCCCTCATCCTAGATCAAGCGTTTTATTTTGCTGTGTAATTATTTCAATTTTCTTTCGTTTCGGCCGATTTAACATCATTTTCTAGTGTAATTATGTGCAGCGCGGGGCACGTCACAGCGAACTGGTTGGACCAATTTATCGCCTCAAACGCAGCGTTCAATATCGTACAAGGACTGTCAGGATCCACTACCTTGCCCTGCATAGTAGGTTGCCGATTATTGGTACACCTGAATGAGGCTGCCGAAAGGGGAGTCAATGGAGGCACGAGCTATAGGGCTCGGAGTCGTAGTGTAAGCGACATACAGTTTGCGTAGATCCTGGTTTGGGTTTTGTCGTGTTTCCCCTCTAACTCAGACACACTGCCTACGTGCATAGGGTGAATCGTAGCCTAGATACATAGCGACCATTCCAGCTGCTTTCATCTATTTATAGCATGTTTTGTTCCGATTCTGATTTGCCCCAGGCTTTTCCCTTGTTTCCCTTGTTCAGTGTCTCTTTGACTGCTTGCAGGACTTGTACTCGAACACGCCTGAACAAACCTTCCTACACTTTCATTACTGCGTTATTTTAATTTATGAGCGATGTATACGTGTGGAATCGAGCGTGTACACTTAAAGTTCATGCTGCTTCCTGAGCATCATGGCTGACATCACTCTACCCATGTTCCACGCGTCCCAAGAACCCGCTTTGATACTCAAAATGTACACACTATTTCAGCTGTAGGCAAGTGCTGCTCAAAGACTGGGGAAAAGATAGGGCCAGAGTAGCATCTATTGCTGGACTCATGCTTAACCCCGGTTTATCTTCAGATTCTGCGTCACTGAGCTTGCATCGCCCTTATTTGAGGGTGTGCCTTGTCAATACCCATTTGCCAGTGTCTATGAGAAGAAAGGGAAGGGCGGGCGCCGGGTCTTGTTGGGTCACCCAAACCAAGTTTCGGAGGAAGCGAGGCGACGATGCGGGCGGGGGGCAAAAGAAGCTCCTAGGTATAATGTTACGTAAGTGGCTTCGCGTATCGGCCCCACTTTCCCCCGACATTTTTTGGCTCCGCAATTTTGCAGGTACACCTTTTCTCATCCACAGCCAGCAGTACTACCGCGCCGTGCATCGGATGGCACGACCTCAGGACATAGGCCGGCATGACCCACAACATCGTCTCTTAGGCAGGTAAGACCGGAGGCCGACCCCATCGGCTCGTGGAACCGGTCCTTGGATCCCGCTCAGTGCGTTTTTGCATGTGTGTGGCTGAACGCGTTCAAGGCTGCGATCGGTAACGGTACGGACGAGGTCGTACTTAGGTATTCTACCATGCTTGAGGATGTTTTCGATCCTAGAAAAAGCGAAAAGCTTTCCGGCACCTGTACGTGCTAACGAACATTCTCAGTCGGCGGCTCTGGCTCCGAAACCTTCGAGTGCTACAACTACTTCAACGAGCGTTTCGTGTAATACGCTAAGGGCGCTGACGTGCTGTACATTTACCTACCACTCACCTTCGTGAACGCTGCCGAGTGGCTCGCCGTCCCCGCAGAGAATGACTATAGTTTCTCCCTCTGCCATGGATTTTCTGCATCCGCTGTGGGCGCATGGGTCGCGGTGCTCAGATCTAGAGCGTCAAGATGAACATGCCTCGCATGAGAGAGAACCGCACGTATATTGATGGAAATGAGATGACTTCGCTCTGCAACATGACAGCTGGGCGATGATGCGAGTGCGACAATCCAGAGTATGCGGTTTCAGATGTTCTTGAACAGGCGGCACGCGGGCGTTCTGGCTTGTTTAAGAAGGGAATGTCTTGTTTGAAAATGGAATACAAACCGGTTCTCTTCTGGTTGTTGTTATGGTTACTCGATCACGCGGCCTGTGCGACACCATCTGGTAATGGGAGAGCTTTCACTACATTTCCCCTTCTACTCTTGAGTAGCACATGCGAAAACGGACCTATGCGCTTTAAGAGCTGCTATGGCTATAAGTGCACTCTTCATTGAGACGTTTTTCCCAATGAGACTTCATCAAGATGAATCTGGCTTCCTGTCAGCGGCGTTATTCACTCTAATATCTGATTTCTGATTTCTGATCACAATCTGATCACAGACTCACTTCAGGCACCCCCTATGAAAGGTACCTATTAGGCTATACTTTTCATATGGTAGTTGAGCCTAAAGGCCCATTTTTTTGAGTGACCATCCCATGCCTTGGGAGATCCCAGAGCCCAACTGACAGTGGGAATTCCCATCACAGAGCTCTTGTCACGGGGTGTCAGGGGGATCCATATGGTGGGAAATCCCACTTTTTTTCAGACCTAAATATGACAAAAATGCAGGCCAGTTTTATTATGGCTATGGCTACTGCATAGGTTGGACTTGAGAGGAACGAGATAAATAGAAAGGGAGGTGTTAGTTCTTGCAAGGCAGAAGTGCATTGAGGGAGACACCAAATGCCTGTTCCTCTGCTGTGATTTCACTTTTCAACATTGACCCATGCTGCTTGTTAAGCTCAACAGTTACATGGTGATCAATGTTGGGGCTTCCTGATCGTTGGGGCTGGTAGTACGGCAACAGGGCTTCCTAGATGTTGTAAGTTGAAAGTGATCAGTGATGGGGCTTCCTGATCGGCGATGTGGATGCGGTGGACTTCTGAGAGGAGTTGGGTTATGACGAAGCAGCAGTTGACTAGATCGCTCACACAGGGAACTGTGAGGCACAGATAGTGGGCTTGTATGAACAAAGAGCACAAGCTTAGGGCTTGTGCTACTGAAGTTACATGCTTATATGCTACTCTATGTGTTTACTACTGTAGCGGCCTGTGTAGGGTAGTTTGCCAGACTATGGAAGGTCATGGAAACCCAAGGAATGCCTTGGTAATACAAGTAGGGCTATCAGTTAAGCAAAGCACGTCATGATGGTGCGATAAGGCATCATCATGGCATCTTATGGTGTAGGATGAGTAAGGAAGGGAAATGGGGGAGTTGCACTGACTGATGATGATGAATAGGAAGTGAGTCAGCACAATATAGGGAAAGTAAAGGAAAATTGTAACACTGCTGGTGTATATGTAGGCTCAACATTGAGTGAGGTCTAGAGTTCAGTAGTGTCTCCCACCATTCACCCCAGTCAGATGATTTGTCCTTCCATTTGCCCTTGCCCCTCCATTCCATTCCCTTGCCCCCACCCTGCTCCTCTCTGTCTGTTCTGCCTCTCCCTCCTCTTGCTCACTTTCCCTATCCCTCTCCTCATCCCATGTATTCATGAGTTTGTTTTCCCAATCCCTGGCAACCACCACATTTAGCAGGAGGGAGTCATGTGCTTTGTGCTCACCTGCACATGGTTGTACTGTAGCTCTTCATGTCGAGAGTGTGGTGACCTAGGGCATGCCATGGGTGCACCCATGGTCCCATTCCCATGGGTAATGTGTATCTCATCTTTTGGGTACCATGGGTTAGTGTTAAGTGTGGATAGGGTCTTTTAGAAGCTTGTTACCCACATGTAAGGGCATGGGTCAGTGTATGGGTGCACCCATGGTGTGCCCTAGGCCACTGCACTTGGGTTGGGGCATTCCACATCTTTTGCTGCCCTGTCTGCTACTATTGCATTTGTGCCCATCTTTGATGGCATCCATGCTATTTGGATTTGCAGGTTTGTGTCCTTTCCTAAAATTGAGGTTGTGCACTTGAACTAGGGTCTGGCCCAATGCTGAACCCAGATCCCCACCTCTTTGCATATGGGACCTCCCAGTGATGGGATCTCCCAGTGGTGGGCCCTCCCAGTGGTGGGACCTCCCGGCAATGGGATCTCCCAGCAGTGGGCCCTCCCTGCAGTGGGATCTCCCTGTGGTGGCATATCCCAGCGATGGGCCCTCCCACCAGTAGGGACATTCAAAGTAGACTCAACATGTCATGTCATGTCTGTTGGCTACCTTACAGGTGTGTATCACATAATTATTTGCTTTCTAACCCCAATAACATTGAAGTAATTTTTAGAAGGCGAAGTGATTGGTAGATGTTGAGTAGAAGTGTTATCATGCAGTGGGGGAAGGATATTTGATGTATTTCTGATAGGCAGTGGCTGGGAATAACTCGACAGGGCCCCAAAGAGATCGATGAAATGCTAACTAGTGCAAAGGGAACACCTAGTAATCTGAGGGGGGACTCAGAGGGACTATGTTCAGATCATGCATAACACTTAGACGACATGACAGTAAGTAGATTGCTTCAAAATGACAGGGATATACAGGTAATACCTTAGATGACATGACGGTAAGTAGAAGAGAAGAACAGGAAACAATAATGTTCGGCTCGACTATTTAAGCTCAGGGGGTCATTGGGAAAGTATTACCATAAGGGGATGATCATGAGTCATAATGAGTCATTCAACTAAAGGGGATCAAATGCTGAAAAAGGAATCATGAAAGGAAAGAACAGAAAAGGAAAAAGGATCGGAGATAGACAAAAAAGGAAAGAAGATCGACTGCATCTAACAATTTCTTGTAGGCTCACTGGCCCTCCTTATATACCAGTACTGTGGTAACTTATTAAGTAATCCTTAAGCTTTATCCTTATAAATTTCACTGTGGCTCTTTAGCCAGGAGTGAGTAACATGATACAATCACACCATATTATGTCATAATGACACCATCGCTATTTATAGCATGTCTACAACTGTACATGCAGTTGTGTACAATCACAGGACATTATATTTAATAGTAATGGTGTGCTGACATTAGCTGCTACACAAACTTCCATGTAAGGTAGCCAACAGACACAACATGATGTGTCAAGTTTACTTTGAATGTCCCTAGTGGGATCTCCCAGTAGTGGGAGGGCCCAGAGGTGGGATCACCCAGTAGTGGGAGGGCCCACCATTGGGATCTCCCAATGGTGGGCCCTCCCAGTGGTGGGATCTCCCCGTGGTTGGCCCTCCCAGAGGTGGGATCTCCCAGTAGTGGGAGGGCCCAGTGGTGGGAGATCTCCGTGGTGGGAGGGCCCAGCGGTGGGATCTCCCAGCAGTTGTAAGCAAAAGGTTTTGTGCATGTGCCTCAGCACTTTACTAGTAAACACCATCTTACCAAAACTCTGGTAGTTGCTACCCATATGTCTAGTCATTTCAAGTCACTCCAATTCCCATAAAGCTGGCATGCATGTACATATATTATAGGACTCAAAGTAGATCAAGTTCATCTCCATTCTCAAAGACCATCATGATCTTGATGATATGCTGGATCAATCTGTGAGTGATGCCTTTATTAGTAGCTATTGAGAAAAGGGAAATGCTATTTGCACCTGTGTTTTGGGAAGCCAGTGAATCGGCGCACACGGCTTGAAACACTGGCATCTCTGGGGAAACAGACAAGTCGGAGGAGCTACAGTCATCATCATTTGGAGTCTAGACCTGGCACGTTCAGCAATCAGAGACATGCCTGTAAGCAGTATGGAAGTAAAGGCTCTGCATTTTGATCCTCAGGATCGAAAACTATCAAGACAAGCATTGATTAGGATAACCCTTACAAAGAATAAGGGGGAAAGCTTAGTAAACATGGGGCCACCAGGTGCATAATATGTGACTTCATCCAAATAGCATTTTTTAAAGCTCTTGAAGAGTTACCGAAGTGGTCAAGTAGCAATCATTTCACAGTTTGAAACAGGAAGGAACTGTTCTCAGATGCCTAGATGGGGGATCTCCCATTATGGGACCTCCCCCCACACGAGATTCCCCCGAGTGGGATCTCCCTGCATGGGATCTCCCTGCGTGGGACCTCCCCATTATGGGATCTCCCACTATGGGATCTCCCCTCGCAGGATCGCTTGCTATGGGATCTCCTTGTGTGGGATCGCCCACTATGAGATTGCCCAACCCGGGACCTCCCAAAGCCGGGGGGACTTATGCATCTGCAAAGCATTGCAATTACTCTGCTTACTAGAGGTATAATGTGTTGAGAAAATGTTGTATGTCTTACCCATAGTAAGGCATGAAGATTTGCATGCTAATCATTGTTAGCGAAAATCAATTGCATTATGATCATCATGACACATCGGGCACTCAATTTGTAATTCAAATTGCACTCAATTGATTCTTCTTAAGTCATTTGATTTTATTCTCGGCATATAAGGTGCATAGAAGGTACTCCCCTGCTATTACAATAGCAGTGTGGGCAAATTTAATCTAACTGCGCTCTCTTTCTTGGAGGTGCAGCACTACCTATCACAGATGGCTCGCCTAAACGAAGGCCTTGACGAATCGGGAGTGGCCTGGTCGGCCTTAGCGAGGGCGACTGTGCTCCAGGAGGTGGCAACAAGAGAGGCTGCATAAAGTCGGCCAGTTGTGGGGAACCAGCAGCGGGCTGTGTTAAGCTCAATGGTTACGTGGTGATCGATGTTGGGGCTTCCTGATTGTCAAGAACAATGGTGACAGCAATGGGGCTTCCTGATGCCGGTAATGAGAAGGATCAATGTCAGGGCTTCTGGATTGTCACTAAGTACACGGTGGTCTTCTTTAGAGGAGTCAGGTTATGATGAAGTGCCAATTGACTAGGAGGGGCACACAGTAGTTGGTGGGAAGCAGTATTGGGCTTGTATGAACAAAGAGCACAAGCTTAGCACTTGTCCTATCGACTTTACAGGCTTATATGCTACTGTATGCATTTGCTACTGTAGTTGCTTGTATGCAGTTGTTTACATGGTATGGAAGGTCATGGAAACACAAGGAATGTATCAGTAAGCAGAGCACGTCATGATGGTGCGATATGGCATCATCATGGTGTCTTATGGCATGCTATGACATATGGGGGAGCAATGAGGAGAAATGGGGGAGTGGCACTGATAGGTGATGACAAAGAGGGAATGAGTCAGCGCCATGAGGCGAAGGGTAAAGGAAAAATGTAACAGGCTGAGCCCTGTGTGCACCCGAAGTAGATGCCTCGCATGGGGGGGTGCAAGCAGGGGGAGCACCGGCCCGTGTGAACATGGGCCTTCCGGTGTCCGATTTGACTAACACGACTTCGCCTGGCGCAAGGCTGTCATTGTTGAATTCTTTCACCATGCATTAGTAAGAATGTGAGTAATCATTTCGACACTCACTAGACATAAGGTCCACAAAGCGCATAACTTTCCCATCAAATGAAGCTGTGTCTTTGCCTTGATGCAAGGCCTGTTGCTCTTTGATGATGGGATCAGTAATTTGTATGAGAAACAAACCAATACTTTTGGGAGAAAATGTAAATTTGTTCCAGTCCACATCCATTGTGTTGGGAACACCTTCAATGCCGATTTTTGAGTTGCGCAACCAAGGTAAAATCGGTTTTTCTACTTTGAAAATATGTCCAGAGACATCGCTCAAGCCACGTGCTTTCAAAATCCAATCTAATATACAACGGAGCAGTAAGATAGATGGCGCAGGAATTATAAATGGAAAGACGAACTTGCAGACACTTTGAAGTGCTCACTAGAAAGCTTCCGTCTACTATCACGTCCAGAACCCAAGCTTGACTTGAGAAGTGGTCGGTCTGCATCCTTGTCAATGCCCCGTAGGCTCAAGTCAGCAAACCTGAGAGGGCAGCAAACATTAAAATTATGCATTTCTTTAAAAAAGAGCACACCGCTTGTACGTACCTTATCATGGTATCAAAGTCATCACTGTAGCATTTCCAGAAAGCCCCCTCTTTCTTGAAAATGTATTCGGCTATGGAGGTGGACCCAATGAAACCCTGGATGCTTTCTGCCTGAGGATTATCCAACAGGTTTGTTCAAAATCCAATCCAAACTGTTTGGCTTTGCGCCCATTCATGTTCGGCCTATGGCGAAGTCAACATGAACGTTAGCAACATGAAGCTCAGTTTAGGTGCTCAGGACTCACAAAATGCTTGAATTCATGGAGGCTGGGGAGAAGCAACTTCTTGAGATTCTTCGTAGTCGAGACATTATAGTCCTTTATCGACTCGAACCACTTGAATTGTTCTTCGAAGGTCACCCTGGGATCTTTCGAAGGACTGTTGTCCCGCATTTCTCTGTACACTTCGTTGAGTGCCTTGAGATAATTGTTCTTTTCGTCTATGGCCAAATGTATCTGATAAGTAATATGAAAGAACCCTTCGAGCGACTTACCCTTGTCTGTCATTGGACGTCCTACATTGGCGTACCATCTTACAAAGACATTGTACACATTAAGATTACACAGTTGTTTCTGCGTGATTCCTAAGTAAGCCATGAAAGCTTCAACATCCTTGTTCTCCTCCAAGGCTAGCTGCCCAAGCTCTTTGAGGAAATCAGTGTAAAGGCGGTCGGCTTTTGATTTTGAAGTTGCTGCCAGTGGCCCGCATCTGTGTTTTGGAGACATGTCATCTTCCTTGGCAGAAATATCTTCTTCGGCATCAGGGGTTGACCCCCGATCCTTGCGCTTGCAGCCTTTGGGAGGACGAGCTCGTCCATTCCCTTTCTGTGGTGCCTTGCCTTTCCTACCTTTATTAGAGTGTGACTCTTCATAGTCATCATCCACAGCGTCACCTTGCATCTCATGATCATACAATGCATCAGTCTCCTCCATGGACATCAGGCGCTTTGAGCGTGCTATGGCGAGCCTCCTATGCTCATCACACTTTGCGGACTCCTCATGATCATCAGAAGACGCATCACCATCATTATCTTTGACATCATTTACTAGGCAATTAATCAGTATATTTGATAGATTAGAGAAAAGGGAATGCTACTTGCCTTTGTCTTCAAGTGGTAGGTCCAGATCTAAAATGAAGTCATCACACACAAAGGATTTCGTGCAATCGAAAGCTTGTTTGTGTGATCACCTTTTCGAGAGATTGAAGCCATCTTCATCAAGGCTCATTTTACTTGCACGGGTATTTGAAAGGTCCTATGGACATCACAATGTTTAGCCATATACATAAATAAACGCGATACCACTGACCTGTTCTTCAGGTTTGGTAGTGCCAGTCCTATCTTCAATAGCAACATTGTTTATGCCTTCATCTACATCATCCATCCACTCTCACAACATCAACAACCTTGGTCTGGACTTAAATAGAATCACCTCCATAACCTCACACAAGCCCAGTGGCATACCACCTTCTTTGTCCTGGGGGAGAAACTCAAGAAGGGTTTCAACTTTGTCCTAGAAATCCTCAGACACATACAATGAGAAACTAAATAGCAACATGCACTGAAGACAATTTAAATTTTAAATAAGGGTCCCGATGTCGATTGACATCGGGCATATTGCCAGATGGGCCATGGCGGTCACCTTGCTCTGCAGCCATATTGTCCAATAGCATCTGCACCTCTCCCCAAGCCCAGCTATATCCATCTTCAATTGTCTGATCCAGTACAATGGCTAGAGGAGGCGACGTTACAGGCAGCTCAATGACGGGTGTTGCTGTGATACCATTGTCTTCCACAGGGAGTGTAGTGGCAATGTTTACCGACTCAACCATGGGTATCACTGCGATGGTTTTATCTGTCGCAGGGAGTGGAGCTGTGACATCTATAGTGTCGATTGTGGTATGTTCCGCAACAAGGGACTCTGGCAGTAAATCCCCTATGGTGACCTTTGCAGGGTCCTCGGAATTGGTAACCAATGGCACAGTCTCTTCGAGAGACTTTGCATTTACAAAGTAATTAGAGATTTATATATGTATAAAATCAATAGTGATGCCGAACATACCACATGTTGAGCTGGAGGATTAGTGTCCCCGACGTCTGTATTTGTGTGATCGTCTTGACTCTTTCCACCTTTCTTACCTTGTCCCCCCCTTGTTCCCCCCCTTGCAGCCGCCCCCCTTGCAGCTCCCCTTGTTCCTCCCCTAGCACCCCCTCTGGCTCTCTCCCCAGAGCCTCTCATTGCTGAACTAGCTCTCCCCCTTTTCTTTCCTTGTGTAACTGTCCCCCCTGGTGCCAAAGTAACCATCTCCTGACCTTGCTTGTCGGGTTGGTGCTCTTCTTCGACAGGCTTCGGTTCTTCGATGAGCTTCGGTTCTTTGATGGGCCGACTTTCTTCGGTGCATTGTTCCCCTGCAATGTGGAGATCCTCATTGTTGACCTGGTCGTCTCCGTCTCCCTGCTCCCCTTTCTTCTTCTCCCCAGTTTCCTTTGCCGTCTTCAACTGGTGAAAGTCAGCAGAATCGCATTATCGAAAATACGACACCACTTACCTGAGCCTGCAGATCGACCTTCACGGAGCAAGAGAGTCTATGGGCATGTTGGCTTCTGTCCGAGTGATAGCTGTAATTTGTGGAAGTGAACAAAGGTTAATTCGGCATACCTGCGGTCATTGAGTGCTGTGCGCTCTGTTGTGTATCCATCTTGTATCAAACAAAGTGCACAAGGCAAGTGAATAGACGAGAACTGGGAATAGAGCGAAAGTCAGTAAAGCCTCGTAAGACGTCTTTGGTAATAAAAAAAGTGAGCTCCCCTTTACCCGAAGGAACTGTAGCCACAAGTTACTTGCATTATACCCAAAAGGGAAAGTTCAAACATGAGAATCAGTCGAAACAGCATGGCAAAATGAAGCTTCTGGAAAGGTGAGTGTCTTGTCAGCCAATTATTATCAAGAATGCGCAATCACTTACGATGGGTCTTAAGCCGGTGCAGGGTCACCCGCTTGTCCCTGATCACTCGGCTCCATCAGAAAATTAGGGTATATTCCAATGGGAGAATGTACAGAAGTGCTTTACTAATCTAACATAGTCCACTTGATTACCTATTCGTTTACACTACCCAAGTGATCCACATGAGTAAAATTCTCTACAAGTTCTGGGGGCCATTGCCCGAGCATCGGATCCGAAACTATGATGAACTTGTAAATACCATTTTCCTTGACAAATTTTTTCACTGTCACTATGCTCCTGATCAGGTCTGGACAGCCTTTGACCAACAACACCGATTTCCCTTTTAGCGGCCGTCTCGGCAGCAGTGAGCGAACAGGGACAACCTCTGACCTGTAGTTCATCTGGGCATTCTGTAATTTGACCCGTATCCGGCAAAGCGTGTGTCCAGATACACACACTGAGTGATCAGTACTGCCGATTGTTCCTTCTTCGGTATAGATTGGCCGAGGGGAGTCGCTATGAGCAAAATGCATGTGGAAGTCTGTGAAGCAAGCTTGGATGGCAGGTGATATCACCCACATGCCGGGACCCGAAAAGTCTGCACATTCGCATTAGGTCATACTGAATAAGTAAAGTGGATCACATACCAGTTGGAGGTGGCGGAAGGCGGACCATATCCCCGATATTGCTGGGTCCTGCATGTCTCGTGATGTCGCCTTCATCCACTGTCCATGCCGATGGACCCTCTTTGTTAAGCTCAATGGTTACATGGTGATTGACGTCGGGGCTTCACCTCAGGCTACCCTTTTACAGACCCCTCTTAGGTGAAACTCTCCCTATGTATAGTTTGGCCTAAGAGGCCAACTTTTCTGTGTGTGCTACACACAAGTGTGTGGGCACAGGGAGTCTGGGCACACACAGAGCACAGCTGCTTTCCTTCCAAATTGGGCAAATGTGTGGGCACACTCAGTGCATGTGTGCACACATAAATGGTGACTTGTCACTGACTGTCTGGGGGCCTTTCTGTGTGTACACACAGCTGGGTATCCCCCCTGTTTTTCCTGCTTTACTGGCTTAAATCTATACATTGATGAATCCCCAACAGCAACCCTTAGGTGCTTCCAGCTTGTCTCCACAGCTGAGTTGTATTATCACAACACTATCCACAGCACTACCCTTGCTGTCACCCTGGCCACCCCATGCCTTGGCCCTTCTATTCCCCCTGTACTTCACCTCTGCTAGCAACATATATTTTCCAACAATCAAACAAACCCCCAGATACAGTAGAATGCACCACTGATTCCACAGCTCAGTGACTATCCACACCATCTGCTTCATTAGCATCCACTGGGGCTGCATCCAAATTTTGAATGGGAAATAAATGCAATATCAGGGAACCACCTATGAAGAGCATAAGGACATACCCTGGGCTGGGGCAGGTAGTTATGGTTTTTAAGGGACATCACTAGGTGTGTCCAAATTCATTTGTTTAATGATACACTAGTACCACTGGTACATTAACCCAGTTCACATAGTCCTTGCAACTCACATAGAGTAGTATACAGTGTACACACTAGTCTATGGCACTGCATGTAAGTAAATTGATGTAAATTGTGATTTCCAGATCAATGAATTAACAGATTGACATGGAGAGACCCATAAAAGTAATTGACACCAGGAACTTATGTCAGCAATGCAAGGATGCCAACCTAGTTAGTTGGAAAGTATTTAACATGGCATGTGCCATGATAGGAGCAAATGCAGGATATGACAACTGTCAAATTATATTCAATCATACTACTAGAGAACAACAAGTAATGGAAAGGCAAGAAGTAGTTATTGAACATAGAGCAACTATGTTCTCATATCAATTAAATAGGTATGTGATAAGTACCTTTGTCAGAACCAAGATATATAATCAACCACATGACAACTTATGTTATCAACAAGTGGTGATTACATCAACAGACTACACAGAGGCAGCACACCAAATAGTTCATAATGTAAATAAACAACTACAAGAACAAATGTTTGCATACATGAACAACTTCATAGCCAAAGGACATACAACAGTAGATCAAAAGGAATCCACTAGACAGGAGTTAATTCCAATAGATAAGGAGACCATAATATGCTGGTTCAATGATTAACCTTTGTATCAAGTCACACCAGGATACAATAAAACCACCAATCTACAATGTGTAGGGCCTGAAGAGCTCTTTATGCTAATTGACAATAGGACACCACCTACAGGGGGAACAATGGAAATGTGATTATGCATAGGTAGAACATCTCAGCCATCTCAAAAAGTAAATTTCAAATAAGAAGAAGAGAGCAGTGGAAAGCCACAAAGAAGCACCAGATATTATTAAGTGGGTGTGTGATAAATTAATAAGCACTGAGCCACAACAAGATTAAATTTAAGTGTTCAGCTATAATGATAACCAATGTGAGCTAAGGCAATCAATTGAAGACATAATTGATGGAAGCCAAGAATAACCTATTGTACAGGAGATCCAATTAGGAAACTAGGAGAAGCATCTAGGTATAGATAGTATCCAAGACTGGTTACCTTAGGTATTTTACTGTATGACTCAATGGAGACTAGGGGAAGGTTCTAGCAAAGGTAAAGATAGCACAGTAAGGCTGTAGAATGTACTGGAAGGGGATTACTGACTCATAGGACTCTAAGAATAGTAAATAGCATGTACAGGATTGTACTGGAATGTGTAAGCCCAGGGCTTACTACTCCGATGCTTACACGTTGGAGACCACTGGGTCCGGACATCACCTGATGCGCCGGGTTGTCAGTCACATGACGCGCCGGACTGATGGTCACATGATTGTATCTCCTCCGGACCATACAGATCTATGCTTACATAATTCCCTCGCTATTCCCGTTTGCTTTCTGTGCCTTTGTTGCCTCAGTCTATCTGACAGCAACAAAGGTGAGTAGTTATAGCATGGAATGTATGTAGTCTATCTGACAGCAACAAAGACACCTTTGTCCTTTCTGTCCTAGGCTGAACTTTAGTGTTGCCAACTCCTGGTTGGCTTCCAGAATGTTCTTATTGTTACAAATTTCCCTTACTCATCGCCTTTATCAGCATTAGTCATCTTTGCTGACTAATTCTACTTGTACACTGACTTATCCTAGTCTCATGATCAGTCAGACTCTTCTACCAGTTTCTATTCCCTTCCATGCTGACTGACCTTTGTCTTCACTCAGTCAGCATTCCATCATGTTCCATAGGTTTCTACACATGTATATAAGAACTCACTTTCAGAGCACTAAGCCTTAAGCTTGTGCTCTTCATTCAATAGAGCCTACTCGATCACTATCTCCACTGCGGGATATTAAGTCACCAGTCACCAGCCCAATAGTCTACTAGTCCTTGGGGAAACCCTTGCTCAATCATCATCTCGTCTCTACCTCGTTTCTACTTGGTCGATCCTTGTTGATCACTTATTAAGCCTTACCTAATCAGTAGGCTTAACACTTATGACTTAGAAATCCACAATAGTATGTAGTGATACATACCAGAATGTAGTAAATAGACTACAACATGTAGGGTATAAAAGCCCAAGTAAAACTGCAGTAAATGGCAGTTTAATTCATTTTTCTTGTCTCTTACCACCATCATCAGCTCTGACACTCCAGCAAGTTGAAGGGTATCAAGCCTGTCCTGAACTAACTAGTATTTGTGTAAATCTGTTATCACCTGTTTCTAACCCTTAATCAGGGAGTGAATCTAACAGGTTGCTGTTGGGGATTCATCAATGTATAGATTTAAGCCAGTAAAGCAGGAAAAACAGGGGGGATACCCAGCTGTGTGTACACACAGAAAGGCCCCCAGACAGTCAGTGACAAGTCACCATTTATGTGTGCACACATGCACTGAGTGTGCCCACACATTTGCCCAATTTGGAAGGAAAGCAGCTGTGCTCTGTGTGTGCCCAGACTCCCTGTGCCCACACACTTGTGTGTAGCACACACAGAAAAGTTGGCCTCTTAGGCCAAACTATACATAGGGAGAGTTTCACCTAAGAGGGGTCTGTAAAAGGGTAGCCTGAGGTGGGGGCTTCCTGATCGTCGAGGCTGGGAGTGACAGCAATGGGGCTTCCTGATGCCGGTAATGAAGTGGATCGATGGTGAGGCTTCCTGATCATCATGAAGGTACGTGGTGTCTTTAGAGGAGTCGAGTTACGACGAAGTGGCTGATGACTAGGTAGAGCACACAGTAGACTGTGAGGCACATATAATGGGCTTGTATGAACAAAGAGCACAAGCTTGGGGCTTGTGTGATCTATGTTACATGCTTATATTGCTACTCTATGTGTTTGCTATGGTAGCATCTTGTGTAGGGTTGTTTACATGGCTATGGAAGGTCATGGAAACCCAAGGAAGGTCTTGGTACTACAAGTAAGGCGATCAGTAAGCAAAGCACATCATGGTGATGCGATATGGCGTCACTATGGCGTCTTATGGTGTAATGCAAATAAGGATGAGTAATGAAGAGAAATGGGGGAGTTGTGCTGACTGATGATGATGAAGAGGAACTGAGTCAGCACGGTAAGGGAAAAGTAAAGAAAAATGTAACACTCTTCGGTCCCTGGTCTTGATTCATTTGCAAGAGGAGGTGGTGTAACAGCGCGATTGATCTGCCTGCTCTTGCGCACTCTGAACTTTTCAGAGTAGTGATGTCTTTCTTCAACAGAAAGAGGACATTTGTCATCTAGGCAGGATGCAGTTGCTCTGGGGGAAAGGCATTAAGTTTGTTAGATTCGCTCCCTGATTAAGGGTTAGAAACAAGTGATAACAGATTCACACAATGATACTAGTTAGCTTAGGGTAGGCTTGATACCCTTCACTCGCTAGAGTGTTAGAGCTGATGATGGTGGTAAGAGACAAGAGATGAATTAAACTGCTTTTTACCACAATTTTACGTTGGGCTTTTATACCCTACATGTTGTAGTCTATTTACTATGTTCCAGTAGATACTACAACATACTACTCTTGATTTATAAGTCATAGGAATGTTCTGGTACAATCCTGTACATGCTATTTACTATTCTTAGCTTCCTATGAGTCAGTTACATATTCCGGTACATTCCACAGCCTACTGTGCTATCTTTATCTTATGCTAGAACCTTCCTTGAGTTTCCATCGAGTCATACAGTATAATACCTAAGTGTTAGGCAGTGGCTGGGAATAACTCGACAGGGTCCCGAAGAGATCAACAAAATGCTGACTAGCATGAAGGGAACACCTAGTAATCTGAGGGGGGACTCAGAGGGACTATGTTCAGATCATGCATAACGCTAAGTCGACATGATGGTAAGTAGAAGAGAAGAACAGGAAACAATAATGTTCGGCTCAACTACTTATAGGGCTGGGGTGTCATGTGTAGGTATTACCAAAAGGGAAAGGTCACAAGTCATAATAAGTCATTCGACTAAAGGGGATCAGGGAAATGGTGATCATGCCGAAAGGGGAAACATGAAAGGAAAGAGCAGAAAAGGCAAAAGGATCGGAGATAGACAAAAAAAGGAAAGAAGATCAACTGCATCTAACACTAAGTTAACCATTCTCGGATACTACTATACCTATGATGCTTCTCCTTATTTCCTAATTGGTTCTGCTGTGCAATGCTCTATACTTGGCTCCCATCAATTGCATCTTCAATTGATCGCCATGCTTCCATCAGCTATTCTTAGCCAAACACTTAGATATACTTGTGTGGCTCAGTGATTATGCTAGCCTTCTTAATCTTATCTTGTTGTGGCTTGTTACTTATTACCATGTACTAAGATTGAGTCATTCCACCTATAGATTAATGATATCGGTGAAAGGGGTTTGCTCTGGTGTCCTATCGTCTACTGGCATAAAGAGCTCCTCAGTGTTAGGACCAAGGGTAACTGTGGTTAGCCAATGGAACAAGTAGTCAAGATAGAGTTGAGGCATGTGATTGAGTCAAGAATAAGTCGGTAGATGTTGGTACTTCGCTCAGGAGAAGTCTGAGAGAATTGAGAAGGTGAATTAAACTGGGGGTCTAGGCTGGTCTGGGCCCTCTGTTACAATTTTCCTTTACTTTTCCCTTATTGCGCTGACTCACTTCCTATTCATCATCATCAGTCAGCGCAACTCCCCCATTTCTCTTCCTTACTCATCTTTATTCGCCTTGCGCCATAAGACGCCATGATGACGCCTTATTGCACCATCATGACGTGCTTTCCTTACTGATCACCGTACTTGTATTACCAAGGCCTTCCTTGAGTTTCCATGACCTTCCTTCATCTGGCAAACATACCTAACCAAGTCGCTACAGTAGCAAACACATAGAATAGCATATAAGCATGTAACGTCAGTAGCACAAGCCCTAAGCTTGTGCTCTTTGTTCATACAAGCCCATTATCTGCTACCACCAGTCTACCATGTGCCCCTTGGCCATTAGTCGCTTTGTTGTAACCCGACTCTGCTAAGAAGCATCTCGCATCCACATCAACGATCAGGAAGCCCCACCAACGATCACCTTCGACTTATGACATCTAGGAAGCCCCGTTGCCATACCATCAGTTCCGACGATCAGGAAGCCCCAACATCGATCACCGCATAACCGTTGAGCTTAACACTGGCACAAGCTTTCCCAATTTTTTTGCTGACGTACCCAACGTCCAAGCACCAACCCTCTGCCCAACCTGTCGAAACTAGCCATCCCGCAGCCCGTTTACCCCCTCATCGGAGGAACCTGGGACCACGACCTCAAGTGCTATAAGAAAAAGCAACCCAACTCGAATGACTACGATTACTACTCATGGTTAGAAAACACCAACGGAGATTTCCAGTGGTTCAAAGCCAACGACGCTGAAGACGCCAGCAGCACATTCCTACAGAACGTACCCAACTACTGCACCATCTTCCTGAAAACTCAGACTCCACCTCCAATGTCGTCAACACCAGCACCAAAGGAGATAAACCTTGCCCATCCCAACACTTTCGATGGGGACTGCAAGTACGCTCGCCACTTCCTATCGAGCTGCGAGGCATACCTCCACATCAACTGTCATGTCTACACCACTGATGAGTTGAAAGTCAACTTCGTTCTCTCCTATATGCAGACAGGGACTGCAGGAGACTGGGCCATCAACCGAGAAACACTCGCATCCGCCTTTGCCAAAGACCCAAATGGCAAAACCCTCAATACCATCGTCGGATATGGTACATGGGGCGACTTCAAGTGTGACTTCCACAACACATTCATCACGACGGATGACGTAGCCGAAGCATCACAGGAGATTATGACTCTCCAACAAACGGGATCTGCAGACGACTACAATAGTCGTTTCCAATCTCTCGTTACACGAGCAGGAATGTCGGGGGACAACAATCTCATCCCCATCTACGAGAAGGGCCTAAAGCACGGCCTCCTAGCACGCGTCCTGGCAAGTGCCAAGACACCTACCACCATCGAGGAATGGTACCGAGAGGCCTCCAAGCAGGACACCGTCTACCAACGACTCAAAGCCCTCCGTGGCCCGGGACAAACTCCCATTAAACAAGAGAATCGTTTCCGCAACCTCGGAAACAACCAACAGCGTCGTTCCTACCAGCCCAACCAGCGCACGGCTCAGGGAAACATCAGTCGCCCTCCACGCCTCTCGGAGGAGGAAAGGGCCAAATGCATGTGCGAAGGACATTGTCTGGCATGTAGAGAGAAAGGCCACAATGCTCGCGACTGCACCAGATACCAGCAAGGACCCAGCCAACAACGTATGGTCCGCACCATCGACAACGCATTCCCGATTGTCGAAACACCAGAACCTGGGCCGACGAACCAAGCTCCCAAGGACATCACTGCAAGCATCCGTAACCTGCTCAATCAATTTGACGAGACAAAGAAGGACGAGATCTTCGACATCCTGGACAAACAGGGTTTTTAAAGAGGAAGCTTAGACGGACGTTAAGTCTTCCTGTTACTATGTCTCCAATTGTAAATTCCGATCCTTCACTTCCCGCAATGAAGATCCCAATTTCTATGATTGTCTTTGACAAAACCGTCCCCACCAATGCACTCATCGATTCTGGCACCGAAGGCCAGTTCATCAATGCTAAATTCGTGATCAAGCATCGCATACCAATGCGAACACTTGCTCGTCCCATTACGGTTCTTAATGCAGACAGATCCACCAATGAACATGGAACCATCAACAAATACACTTGGAGATTGGCTCGCATTGAAGGGAAATCACTTCCCTTAAAGTTACTAGTAACTTCTCTAGGCAAGGAAGACATTATCCTTGGCCTACCATGGTTAAAAAACCATAACCCGGTTATAAATTGGCAAAAAGGCACTCTCACTATCGCAAAGGTCACCACGGCTACCTCCCTCACTCAGGAACAGGTTAAAGAAACAAAACCTGTGGAACAAATGATTCCCCCTGAATACCATTGGTACCTTGACATCTTTCGCAAAAAATCGGTGGAACGATTCCCAATCTCTAGACCATATGACCACACCATTGATCTCAAACCTGATTTTATACCACGCGACTGTAAAGTCTACCCACTGGCACCTAAAGAACTGGCAGCACTCGATGAATTCCTAGATGAAAACTTGCGCAAAGGCTACATCTGCCCATCCAAATCACCAATGGCTTCTCCTTTCTTCTTTGTCGGGAAGAAAGATACAAGCCTTCGAGGATGCCAAGATTATCATGCACTTAATGAAGGAACCATTAAAAACGCATACCTGTTACCACTAATCAGCGACCTTATGGATAAACTTAAAGGGGCCAAATATTTTACGAAACTCGACCTCCGCTCCGGTTACAATAACATTTGGATAAAGGATGGCGACCAATGGAAAGCTGCCTTTAGAACTCCAAGGGGACTATTCGAACCAACCGTCATGTTCTTTGGTCTATGCAATTCGCCTGCCACGTTTCAGGCCTTCATGGATGATACGTTCTGCTTTGTAATTCTCGAAGACGGAACCTTGATTTACATGGATGACGTACTCATTCCCGCCAACTCAATGGACGAACTTTACCAGCGCACGAGCCGCGTACTTGACATATGCGCAGCCAATGACCTCTATTGCAAACCGGAAAAATGCTTATTTGGAGTACAACGCGTCGAATTCCTGGGAATGATCATCACCCCGGATAATATACACATGGATCCTGTCAAACTTGCGGGAATTGCCGATTGGCCTACTCCCCACACCGTCAAACAGCTACGAAGCTTCATGGGATTCTGTAACTATTACAGGCGATTCATCCCCAGCTTCTCGGACATAGTATATCCACTTAATGAGCTCACCCACACAAACGAACAGTGGAAATGGACCCCGGAAAGAGATCAAGCATTTATTAAACTCAAAACACTATTCCTCGATAAACCGGCCCTACTCGTACCTGACCCCACCAAACCGTTTATCCTAGAAACGGGCACATCCAAAGTAGCTTCTGGAGCAGTACTATATCAGGCAAATTCCAATGGAGACCTACAGCCATGTGGATACATCTCGGAAACATTTAGACCAGCCCAACAACGCTACGAGGTCTATGACAGAGAACTGCTGGGAATAATACGGGGCCTCGAAGCATGGCGCCACTACCTCCTAGGCAACCCACATACAACCACGATTTGGTGCGACCACAAAAATCTGTCATACTTCAGATCTGAACGTCACCTAACTCCAAGACAATTGCGATGGAACCTATTCTTGTCCCAGTTCAACTGCGTAATCACACACCAACCAGGAAAATCCATTCCCGGTGCCGATGCACTATCTAGACGCCCTGATCATGGCGAAGAACCACTAGAAGAATGTATTATGCTACCAAAAACGTTATTCATCGGAACAATCAACATGGACCTCCTGAACCGCATCAGAGACACTCAAGCAGGAGATTCTTTTGCGAAGACAATACGGGATGCATGAGCATTGAGAATCCCATCCCCATTCCGATTCTCACTTGACGACTGGACAATCGATTCCAGTCTCCTCCGATACCAGAAAAGGGTTTACATACCGGACAATGCGGAAATCAAAAGGGAAATCCTACTAATGTTTCATGATCTCCCATCGTTCGGCCATCCAGGGGTATTCAAAACCTCCCAATTAGTGTGACAACACTATTGGTGGCCTGGATTAACGGTATTTGTAGGAAATTACGTCAAAGGATGTGCAGCGTGCCAACAGATGAAAATCAACACGCACCCAACCAAGCCACCCATGCTCCCGATACCCGCAGATGCATCCATGCTTCCATTTCAATCGGTATCCATGGATTTCATCACGGACCTACCCGCATCAAATGGATTTGACTCCATTATGGTAGTCGTGGACCACGATTCTTCTAAAGGGATAGTTCTTATTCCCTGCCACAAGACCATTGATGCGCTAGGAACAGCAAAATGCTACCACGACAATGTCTATCGGCATTTCGGACTCCCCAAACGCATTACATCGGATAGAGGACCCCAATTCACATCACAGGTTTTCCAGACGTTATGCAAACGCCTCGGGATTAAGTCCAAACTGTCAACGGCATATCACCCCCAAACTGACGGACAAACTGAACAAGCCAATCAGGAAGTAGAGGCTTATCTGCGCATTTATTGCAGCACCTCGCCTCATTTGTGGGCTGACTCACTCACTGACCTGGAATTTTCACACAATATCCAGACCCATTCAGTTACCAAAACTTCGCCATTCACCATCATGCTAGGGTATAACCCTATACCCATCCCCGTGGTAATAGAAGATACCAACCTCCCGTCTCTCTCACAGCGCCTGCGGCTTCTTTCATCAATCAGGAAAGAAGCACTCGCCACCCACGACCTAGCACACGCCCATATGGCACGTTTCGGTGCACGAGGCTTCAAACCATTCAAACTTGGTGACAAAGTTTGGTTAGAAGCCACTAATTTGCATTTCCCCAACCACTCCCGCAAATTATCACCTAAACGGGAGGGACCATTTCCCATAGTTCAGGTACTATCACCTCTGAACTACCACCTCAAATTACCTGAGGCATGGTGTATTCACCCTGTTTTCCACGCCTCGCTTCTTTCGGCGTATTCGGAGACCGATGCACACGGACCTCCATTCAGTCAACCGCCACCTGACCTGATCGAAGATCAGCAGGAATACGAAATCGAGGCAATTGTCTCACACAAGGGCACCGGAAACCGACGGTGGTTCCTAGTCAAGTGGGTCGGATATCCGTCTTCCGAAAATCAATGGCTCACCGAAAAAGACCTTTCACATGCTCCCGACATCCTGAACACATATAAAAACCTCAAAAAATCACCTAACGTTCTTTAGCCCCAATACCCATTCCCCTCACATGCCCACCACATATATAACCAACAACGAGCACCTCTGGTACCTCGCCATCACCATACCCACCGGTCTCTTCATCTTCATCTGCGCCATCACCACCACCGTCCGCCACCGCACCCATCGCACTCCACACATCCGCTACCCTACCGTTGCAAATCGCCGACCTCTCTCTCCAACACTCCCGATTCAGAACCCCCCTATCGAAGTCCGCCACCGGGAATACCAACCACGCAGATCCGCTCCCACTCGGCAGGACGTCATCGAACAGCTCCGACATACCTTCCCAGAGGACTTCATCCAACCCTCAGATCTCACTGAAATCGAGTTTGAGATAGAAGGACTTGAGAATCAGCTAAGTCAATCCGATCCACCCTCGGTTGACCTACTCCTTCACCTCGCCAATCTACACGACCAGGCCATCATATATCATGAACTCGCACTCGCAGCCCAGCTCCAGGAACAGCGGAACCAGTGCAGAATACCGACGCCGCCACCACCTGGCAACACAACGCCGGTATCCAGTCCACAACCTGAACCGGCAAACCACACCCCTCCTCCTGCATACCATCCTCCAACACGTACTCGCAGCCCCCGACCTGGATACGGACGTCAACCGACTTCTCGCATCCCATCCACGAGCACGCCAGGTCAACAGGATGCACCAGCACCTACGGACCCTGGAGGACATGCAACACCTAGCGTGGCATGCCCAAGAAATCATGGAGATGCTGGACTCTCGTCTGAGTAACCTGGTAGACGACTTACGACTCTTGTGCAACACGGACTACGAGGCACTCGAGGAAGAAGGTATTCACCAAGTACTCATTCCTCTTCATCCTCAGGTGCACCTCTACCGTCCCACACCCGCTCCTCCGCTAGTCCCAACTGTCCCATCTTCACCTACAGTCACTCGTCACAACTCGACAACTCAAACCGAACCACTTCCGGTTCAAGCACCCCCTCCGTCTCAGGAATCGTCCTCATCATCCTCGCGCACACACTGCTCGGCATGCCTCTCACCAGCGCATCTCACCACGTATTGTGTCCAATACACGTGTCCCTGGTGCAAGAAAGCTGCACCCCACCATCCTCCAGGGGAATGTCCACAACACGGACAAGAGCAAACGACCACCCCGGATGAAAACCGACCCCCGTCTCCACCAAGCGCATCAAACGGAAGACGCACGGTACGACTCTCGGATCTAGGGGCTCGCGTCTTGCTCCAGTCCTACATGGGCGACATCGCAGCCGGTATCAACCTGGACGACGTCGATATGGGATCGAATAACGATGATCAGTCTAACTAGGTGTCTCTAGTCTGCAATGACAGAAAACTAGCGTGTGTCCAAAACAACCCTAAACTACTACTCCTGGGTATGACCTTAAAAGGCCCAATAGTGCATTTCTTCTTCTTTTTTTTATGCCCATTCCCCTGCTTGTTATCGTCCTTGTTGGCAGCTTGCCTTTTCCTTATCATTTATTGGCCTTCACTTGGCCCTATAGGCTAATATGACTCGCAATCCGGGTTAGGGATTCTTTTTGCATCTATTTTCCGCTTTTTCACCGTCTTTTGACATCATACCATTAATATTGGTGAAAGACCTGGATTAGATACCAAAGAGCGCAGTAACAAACTCTGCAGTGAACCTAGCATTACACTTAAAGACCTGCTAGGCCGGCATCTTGATACACTTGGATTTTTTTTTCTTTCATCTTAGATTTTATGTTGACAATTCGGTGACTTGTCGATCCTAAATGGGAGGCAATGTTACAATTTTCCTTTACTTTTCCCTTATTGCGCTGACTCACTTCCTATTCATCATCATCAGTCAGCGCAACTCCCCCATTTCTCTTCCTTACTCATCCTTATTCGCCTTGCGCCATAAGACGCCATGATGACACCTTATTGCACCATCATGACGTGCTTTCCTTACTGATCACCGTACTTGTATTACCAAGGCCTTCCTTGAGTTTCCATGACCTTCCTTCATCTGGCAAACATACCTAACCAAGTCGCTACAGTAGCAAACACATAGAATAGCATATAAGCATGTAACGTCAGTAGCACAAGCCCTAAGCTTGTGCTCTTTGTTCATACAAGCCCATTATCTGCTACCACCAGTCTACCATGTGCCCCTTGGCCATTAGTCGCTTTGTTGTAACCCGACTCTGCTAAGAAGCATCTCGCGTCCACATCAACGATCAGGAAGCCCCACCAACGATCACCTTCGACTTATGACATCTAGGAAGCCCCGTTGCCATACCATCAGTTCCGATGATCAGGAAGCCCTGACGTCGATCACCGCGTAACCGTTGAGCTTAACACCCTCCTTATATACATGTAGAAGAAGCTCCGCTTGAATGTACTCCACAGCAGACACTCCACAAGGCTCTGCAGTTGGAGCTATGACGTCTCACAGTGCCGTCATAAGCTCCACTGACTTGGAGCTGCATACCAGTGCAAATGACCTCATTAGAGGATCATATGAGAAATAACTATCTACAATTGGCTGTTGGTGCTCCACTGAGCTCCACTGCGCATCATGCGCTCCACTATGCTCCACTAGGCTCCACTGAGCTCATAGGGACGTCATATGGTATCATAATGACTTCACCATGACGCTTAGGCTGTGCGCGTCGCCCCACTGTTCTGCATGCTACCCTGTGGTCTTATGTGCCAGTGGCTTCTTGTTAAGATGCTGCCTAACAGCTTGATGATTGGTAAGTCATTAACTTGTCTTGTTGGCCTCCTGTACTGGTTCCTTCATGTTGTCTTGTCATATTGGACACTTTACCATTTAGAGTTTGTGGCTGGCCTCAGTAAGCGCTTCGGTTCCTGCTGAGTGTGGCTTAATCACGTAATGCGATATCAGCTAAAGGTCCATAGGCAGGTACCTTTCGGTTGGTGTCCTGTCGTCGATCACATTGTCCAGCGGTTTGTTAATGTGGTTTATCCTAGTGATACGTCGCGTGTATCCTGGAGGTGGCGCTGGGGGTGATCCATTTGATAACCATAGTGTTATCACGTAAAGATTAACATTGCCGATCTGTTGATCAGCGGTCATTGATCCCTTTGCTGATAGATTATTGAAGAGGGTGATTACCTTTGCGCATAATCGGTGAGCATTAGCTAGGAATGTGTTATCCTGCAATGTCCTGTATGGGAAGGATCCTGAGACCACTCATAGGTCACATTCCTTGTCATGTATGTGCAGGTTCACTATTGTCTGGACATGGATGTTGTGCAAAAACTCCTGTACATTGAAGATGTACATTTGTATCATGTGCATTACCCTGACCTCTGTGCCATCGCCTATAGGGTCTACAGCGTGATCTGTAGTTACCTGGCAGTTCGTGTACCCTGCCATGTAAAAGCATTTGGTTATTACCATGTTAAATGCTTCCCATGATTGATTGTATGTGGTCCAGCATTGGTGGCAGAGTATTGACGGGTCAAGAGTCTTTAGCAGTCGCTTGAGCATTGTGATTGGCCTGATGTTCCCAAGAAGTCCTGGTTTTCTAGTTAGTTCTGTCCCCATGTTGAATGATTGCTGGATAGTCTCTGTGGGAGTCCCTTCCTGTATTGGTAGTCGCTGGTATCATTGTCTAAGCTTGTAGGCAAGCTTATTCATCAATTCCTAACACTCAGGCCCTATAGCATTTATATTTGTTATCCTGCTATACCCTGGTGTGACTCTATATGAAGGTTCATCATTGAACCATTGTATTATAATCTCTTTATCTATTGGTACTAACTCCTGTCCTCATCTTGGTTCCTTTCGATCTACTGTTGTATGTCCTTTGGCTATGAAGTTGACTTTGTATGTGAATAGTTGTTCTTGTAATTGTTTATTGATAGTATGAACTATTTGGTGTGCCGCTTCTGCATAATCGGTTGATGTAATAACCGCCCTTTGATAACATAATTCATTATGTGGCTGATTATAAATCTTGGTTCTTGTATAAGTGCTGATTACATATCTATTCAATTGATATGAGAACATAGTTGCTCTATGTTCAATTATTACTTCTAGCCTTTCTGCCACTTGTTGTTCCCTTGTAGTATGATTGAATGTAATTTGACAGTTGTCATATCCTGCATTCTGTCCTACTGTTGTGCATGCAATATTAAATGCTTTCCATGCTACTTGATCTGCATCTTTACAGTGTTGGCATAGGTTCCTGGTATTGATTAGAGTTATGGGTCTTGCCATGTCGATCTGTCGATCCGTTGATCACCACAATTTTCATCAATTTACTAACATGAAGTGTCCTGAGCCTATAGATACCAAGGGGCTTTTTGACTTGGACATCAACAACGATATCTGGCAGGATATTGGCATGTATGATGACAATGACAATGTCCCCCGCTGGTTAGGTGACTATTAAATATTATAATGTAAATGGATCATGTGATATGCAGGCGAATACACCCACATATGATGACCTGCTAGTTATAGCACATAGTCATATGAACAAATGACTTACTAATGCTACAATAATGCAACGATAACACCATACAATATAGGAGCTAGATAGTTATAGTAGTACTAGCTCATGGAACGTGTATATAAGGGGAGCTGGTCTCACCCTAGAAATACATCGGATTATTCTGATAACCCCCACCTGACTCGCCTCTACCACTGCACCTCATCGTCTACCACAACATGTGTAGATTTTAAGAGTGATGGAAGGGTAAGAAAGGGCATTAAGTCGCTCCTGGAGGTGAAAAGGTGCAGAGAGGAGCTCCAGTGGCTGGCAAGGGAGAAGCTTGCAATGCAAAGCTGGGCGCTGAGTATGTGGACTCGCATTACAATGGCTCTGCCCCTGTATTGTGAGTTCTTAGTTAATGTATTATGGCAGAATTGTTAATCACTTCATTGACAGTGCAAGACTTGCCATATCACTATGCAATTAATCTCAAGCGCCAGATGTTGCTGGCTCTTTGCGTCAAATGGCAAGAAAATGTTAAGCCTACTGATTAGGTAAGGCTTAATAAGTGATCAATGAGGATTGACTGAGTAGGATGAGGTAGAGACGAGATGACAATTGAGCAAGGGTTTCCCCAAGGACTAGTAGACTGGTGAACTGGTGATTGGAGACTTAATATCCCACAGAGGAGATAGTGAACAAGTAGGCTCTATTGAATGAAGAGCACAAGCTTAAGGCTTAGTGTTCTGAAAGCAAGTCCTTATATATGTTAAGCTCAACGGTTACGCAGTGATCGACGTCAGGGCTTCCTGATCGTCAGAGCTGATGGTACGGCAACGGGGCTTCCTAGATGTCGTAAATCGAAGGTGATCGTCGATGGGGCTTCCTGATTGACAATGTGGACGCGGTAGGCTTCTATAGCAAGTCGGGTTACGACGAAGCGACTAATGTCAGAGTGACACACAGTAGACTGGTGGTAGCAGATAATGGGCTTGTATGAACAAAGAGCACAAGCTTAGGGCTTGTGCTACTGAAGTTACATGCTTATATGCTATTCTATGTGTTTGCTACTGTAGTGACTTGGTTAGGTATGTTTACCAGACTATGGAAGGTCATGGAACTCAAGGGAATGCCTTGGTAATACAAGTATGGTGATCAGTAAGCAAAGCACGTCATGATGGTGCAATAAGGCATCATCATGGCGTCTTATGGCGTAAGGCGAAATAAGGATGAGTAAGGTAGAGAAATGGGGGAGTTGCGCTGACTGATGATGACGAAGAGGAAGTGAGTCAGCGCAATAAGGAAACGTAAAGGAAAATTGTAACATCATGTCTATCTGGATGACATAATCATCTGGTCCGACACCATCAAAGAGCACTGGGTCCGAGTTTCGATGGTCCTGGAAGCTATGTGGGCTGCAAACCTTTACTGTTCACCCAAGAAGACCAACCTCTTCTGCTCTGAAGTGATGTTTCTGGGACATGTCATTTCGGAGCAGGGAATTGAAGTGGACCCGAGCAAAGCCCTTCGGGTCACTGAATGGCCTACCCTGACACATACCCGGGATGTCCGGGCCTTTCTGGGAATGGTCCAGTACATTGCAGCATTCCTACCTCAGCTAGCAGAGTACACAGCAGTGCTCACCCCACTCACATGCAAGGAGTTTGATTGCAATTTTCCAGCATGGACTCTGGAGCATCAGCATGCATTTGACAAGATTAAGGAACTCGTTACGGGCCGAGACTGCCTCACTACTGTCGACCATGAGTCCGACGAGACTATCTATGTCACGACTGATGCTAGTGACCTTCGGACTGGGGCTGTACTGAGCATCAGGTGGACCTGGGAATCAGCCCAGCCAGTCGCCTTTGAGTCCCACCAACTCAATAGCGCAGAGCGGAACTATCCCGTGCATGAGAAGGAGCTCCTGGCTATTGTCTGGGCTCTCAAGAAATGGCGGATTTATCTCCTGGGAGTCCATTTTGAAGTGCACACAGACCACCGGACTCTCCAGTATTTCCAGGGACAGTGAGACCTGTCCCAGAGACAAGCCCGGTGGTCTGAGTTTCTCTCCCAGTACAATTATGCTCTCCACTATGTCAAAGGGGAGGATAATACCATGGCCGACGCAATGTCACATTACCCCGACGGAATTAGGGCTGCAACCAAGGTTGCGGCAATTGGACTGGCACATTGCCCCATCCTGCCCAAGTCCGAGCTGGTGGGGGCCATCCTGACCATTGCTAGCGACCCGGAGCTACTGGGAAAAATCCGGGAGGGCTATGCAGAGGATGAGTGGTGCCAGAAGCTGCTCTGCAATCTGGGTAGCATAGAGGGGGCTTGCTCCGAAGGAGACCTACTCTATGTAGGTACTCGACTGGTAATCCCATGGAAGGGGGACATTCAGGAATCTCTTTATCACCTCACCCATGATTCCCTGGGCCATTTCGGACCCGAAAAGAGCTATGAATTGCTTCGGGACACATATTACTGGCCCGGAATGCGACGGGACCTCGAGGGAGCCTACGTACCCAGCTGTCCGGAGTGCCAGAGGCACAAGAGTGCGACCATGAAGCCAGCGGGGCCACTCCACCCTTTGCCCGTGCCGGACAAGTGGTTCGACAGTGTGGCAATTGACTTCATTGGTCCACTCCCGGAGGATGGGGGATTTAATGGGATTGTCACCATGATGGACAGGATGGGGTCCGCAGACATCCGGATAGTTCCCATACACATGGACATGTCAGCAGAGGCCTTCGCAGTCATTTTCTTCAATGAATGGTACTGTGAAAATGGCCTCCTGCTGGAAATCATCTCGGACCGGGACAAGCTCTTCATGTCCCGGTTCTGGAAAGCCTTACATAAGCTCACCGGAGTTAAGCTGAAGATGTCTACTGCATTTCACCTGGAGACTGATGGGGCCAGTGAGTGGACTAACAAGACAGTGAACCAGATACTCCGATTCCATGTTGACCGGAATCATGTTAGATGCGGTCGATCTTCTTTCCTTTTTTGTTTACCTCCGATCCTTTTTCCTTTTCTGTTCTTTCCTTTTCATGTTTCCCCTTTCGGCATGATCACCTGTTTCCTGATCCCCTTTAGTCGAATGACTCCTTATGACTTGTGACCTTTCCCTTTTGGTAATACCTTCACGTGACACCCCAGCCCTATAAGTAGTTGAGCCGAACATTATTGTTTCCTGTTCTTCTCTTCTACCTACCATCATGTCGACTTAGGTATTTACCTGTATGGTCCTTTCATTTGAGCAATCTACTTACTGTCGTGTCGACTTAGCATTACACGTGATCTGAACATAGTCCCTCTGAGTCCCCCCTCAGATTACTAGGTGTTCCCTTCATGCTAGTCAGCGTTTCGTTGAACTCTTCAGGGCCCTGTCGAGTTATTCCCGGCTGCCACCTAACAAATCAGCGGAACTGTGTGAAGGCACTTCCAAAGGTCTGCTTCGTTATTATGAACATGAAGAATGCATCCACCAGATACACCCCCTTCTACCTGAGGTCCGGACACTCCCTCCGACTCATTCCACCACTTGTACCATCCAGCGGAGACCTGCCGGAGGGGGAGGAGACTGTCTGGGCGATGGAACTGATCCAACAGCTCCACCAGGACATCCTGGATGCACAGGACTCACTTCTGGCTGCCAAGACCCGACAGGCACACCATGCCAACCAACACCAGGCTCCGGATGACCATTTCCAAATGGGGGACCAAGTCATGGTTTCCACCCAGAACAGGAAGCAGGAATACAAGTCCAAGGGCCAGCACCGAGTTGCAAAGTTTATGCCCCACTATGATGGTCCATATACTATTTCCGCCGCATTCCCAGAGAAGTCCGAGTACACCCTGGAGTTGCCGGACTCAGACCAGACTTTCCCAGGGTTCCATGCCAGCCAACTCCGGTGCTTCATTCCTAATGATGATGCCTTATTTCCAGGATGAGCACTGGCTTGGCCAGGACCAGTGGATGAAGACCAGAACGTATTTGAGGTGGATTCAATCGTGGATGAACACAAGTGGGGCCGGGGGACTCAGTTCCTAGTCCGATGGAAAGGCTGGGGGAACCAAGGACAGGAGTGGAAATCCTGGACAGAGCTCCAGGAATCTGCCCCACTTGTCTTAGAGGCTTGGGAGTGGTGCCAGGGGCGGACCACTTAAATTTCCTTTCTCTCAATTTTTCTCCTCATTTCCACCCTTTAATTCCTTTCCTATTTCCTTTTCCTATTGCATCTCACCCCTGGGGGGGGAACTATTTTTTAGAGGGGGGAGGGGTGTAAGCCCAGGGCTTACTACTCTGATGCCTATGTGTTGGAGACCACCAGGTCCAGACATCATCTGACGTGCCGGGTTGTCAGTCACATGATGTGCCGGTCTGTCACCTGACACACCAGACTGATGGTCACATGATTGTATTTCCTCCAGACTGTACAGATCTATGCTTACATAATTCCCTCGCTATTCCCATTCACTTTCTGCACCTTTGTTGCCTCAGTCTATCTGACAGCAACAAAGGTGAGTAGTTATAGCATGGAATGTATGTAGTCTATCTGACAGCAACAAAGACACCTTTGTCCTTTCTGTCCTAGGCTGAACTTTAGTGTTGCCAACTCCTGGTTGGCTTCCATGCAGGCTTTCATTATGGCATGAATGAGGCAACTACAGGTCGAACTCAGAAGCAGACGTGAGAGGTAAAACAAGCTATGCCTCCATGAGCCTAATACAGGATGGGCATGTCCCCAGGTTCCACGTTTGGTGACATCCACGCATGTCCAATCATGCGATTCAGGCTGTCTGCCTGATACTAAGATCCACGATGTGTTTTGCTTAGCAGCCTGAGGTAGCCCAAGAGCACCGATGACGTGGTTGCTATCAAGCGTGCCAAAGCTTTCCGGTTCTCGGCAGTGCCGATTTAGTGTGCGAAAATGTCTACCACCGGCTTTAAGTGGTCGTCTTTCTCAACAAAAAATAAGGTGGAGGATAAGGAGATAAAAACTAGCGCTGCCGGGAACACTGGAGGATGCTTCGGATTTGGTAACTGCATAGCTGCTGCAGTTTCGAGTTGCAATACGTTACTAGTATGGGCCCGGATAAAGTGACGGTTAGGCGCCTCAGTCTTTCTTTGTTAACTGAGATGACAAGCTGCTCATCAGCAGAACCTTTAATTGGGGGTGAAGTGCGAATCGATTGATGAGTCTTCTCTCCGTTTTCCGCTATGTGAACTGACTGTGTCATGGATCCTGGGATGATATCTTGATGATGAGGCTTCCCATCTGTTTTATATGAAATAAAAGCTTGAGAATCTGTAAGTATGTTTGCTATATAAGCTCGACACTGGTGCTAGTCCTCTTCGAAAAAGATCACCACCATCCATTTGGACTTGCCTTCTAGTTCGTACAGTACGTGCACATCGAACTGCGACGCTACCCACAATGCTATCAACTCAGTCTGGTGTGGAGCCTATTGATCCTAGCGAAATCCCGTTATTCCTTTCCGAAGATGTGCAAGGAGTATACGTCCAAGTTGCAGTCGTCACTGCTCTTTGTTACGATACCAGTTGAGTCTATAGTAATTCTGATTGTCGGAAGCCTTCTAAATTGTTTTCTTTAGTCACCACATTTGATAAAAAGGCACGTATACTTCTGATAACAACTTGCTTCTTCATTAACTATATCTACCACAACGACTCAGTTTAAATACTTTTGGGTGATTGCTTCCAGTACGGCTTTGTACAACCGCTAATGATGTTACAATTCGGGTCCAAAAAGCGTTCTCCCCGCAAGACCGCCAGCATAGTCTACTTTCTTGTAAGTAAATACCACATCTATCGTTTTCTACAGAATACTGACCAAGCACGCACCTTCCACAGAATCGGTACATAGGGATTGTTTCTGCATTGGCGTATATGCTGAGTGAGCTTGCCGTTTTATACTCGACCCCGCTCAGTAAAACTCTAAACATTTAAATGGACTTAGCATTTTCAAATCACATGAATATAAAGCTGTACGTATACCACGGAATCGTATTCGTATTGAAGTTTAATAATTGTGACCTTCCAGATGTAATGGGATATTTTTCCTCATTTTAGGCCGCATTAATGAGAATAAAGGCAACTTTTCCCAATGGGCTGCGAGTTTAGAAGGTGAGCACCCGGTTCAGTTTTTTCCAATAAGAGAAGGGCTAATGATTATGCAGAAATCAGACTGGATGACAATCGTTCTGATAGACTGTAAGGTAGTCCTTTTCACCTCTCTCTATGTTTTTACAGTACTATTATCACAGATATTCTCCTGATGAGGGTCCTCGTGCTGTGGTCTGGAGGTACTTGGTTTTACTTTAAAGTTACTATATAAGCCCTGTGGCTGGATCTAAGATTCTGACAGATAAGATACTATCCGTTTTCCTCAAAGCTTTGTTTGCTGTGGAATCCATCTTCATGCTAGGGATAGTGATCGACATAATAAAAAGAGAGAAAGGTAGGCTAATAGTCTATAAGTCCAGTCTACGAGCTGATAATTAGCGGAATAGGATCTGTAGGAGGGGCAGAAGGGTATACAATTTGCGGAATAGACGCCATACCTCCTCCTTTATTTGAGACTCTTTACTGGTTCGTACACAATGCCACATAGTGATTTCATGCTTACATCATGACAGGATGGCTCCGCTCGTATTTGAGCTTCTCCTGCTTGTCCTGGCTCTTTATAAAGCTACTTCTCTATGGCGGGAATCGGGTGGGTTTAAGGGCGTCGGTCTCGTCAAAGTCCTCATCCTCGATCAAGCGATTTATTTTGTAGTGTAATTTTTTCAAACTTCTTTCGTTACGGCTGATTTAACATCATTCTACAGTGTAATGATATGCAGCGCATCACACATCACATTTTTCTGGGTGGACGAACTTCTCACCTCCAATGCGGCGCACAACATCGTACAGAAACTATTAGTATCCACTACCATACTCTGCATGGTAGGTTGCCGATTGTTGGTACACCTAAATGAGGCTGCCGAAAGGGGTGTCAATGGAGGAACAAGCTACAGGGCTCGGAGTCGGAGTGTAAGTGAAATACAGTTTGCATAGATCCTAGTTTGGGTTTTGTCGTGTTTCTCCTGACTCAGAAACACTGTGTGCGTGTATAAAGTGTATTGCAGCCTAAATACATAGTAACCCTTCCAACTGCTTTCATCTATTTATATTACAACATCACCTTCTTTCGGTTTTCCATTCTTACGTTTCTTTAATTTATTATTTTATGAGCGATGCCTCCGTGTGGGATTGTGCAGGTACTTCCTGAGGATCTCAGCCTGTTGAAGTTCGAGCTCGATGCCGAAACGGCGTCGGAGTTTGAAATATTTTTCGTAGTTTTTTCACTGCTTGTATGCGCTCGGTTTCCCTTGCGTGATTATCTACTGGTTACAAAATAATGATAGGGCCAGCTTCGCTGGCAAGGCCCGATACCCTCCTTTGAGAAATTTTACAAATGTCCACACACTTAATAACACAAACTACTGCCATATAATGATAGGGCCAGCTGCACTGGCAGGGCCCGATACCTTTTTTAGTTGTACTACTGTCGCATTGTCAACCCACGAATATTGATGCAAAGTCCATCTATGGACTCATGAAGGCTGTGAGGGGGCTGGAAAATGCAGATTTCCCAGTGGACATAGAGTAAATGTGGGGCAACTGCTTCCCGGTGTTGTGAGTAGTTTTCTTTCTTGTTTCTGTCTCAGAAGCAGTTCCAGAGGGATCTCGTTGGGAGAACGTCTATTATCAAATAGCTCATGTACTGCATAATATGTTCCGGGATATATCCCGATACAGCACTGGTCTCAACCTCTCGCGGCTCAAAAGCGTTACTCCCTGCCATCCAGCCTGAGAGCGTGATGAATATGATCCGGATGCCGAACTTGACCAACCTCACAGTGTACAACCTGTTCCCTCATCCTTTCTTACGTCTCGCTCCACCGCTGACGATGCTGATCCAGGATATTGGGGAAGACAATGTCGATAATGAGTTTGAGAGGGTATATGATTTGAACCTACTGCTGGAGTTCTGCGATCGAGTCCTACTCTTGAGATTTTCCGCTTATGTCTTAGTTCCCTTATACACTGTACCATCTACAAAGGATAATAACCATGTGCTTCCAGAAACAGTTCCTTTGAACCTTCAGACTTTCGAGTTTACGGCTAAATCCTTGACCACACAGAGCCTCCTGCCTTTCAGGAAGGCACTTCGCCTTCTGAGCCTCAAGAGTCTGCATGTACGAGTCTTCGCAGTCAATGCAATAATTGACCTGGGGGACATGTCCGGCTTAACTGCGTCCTTCCTCATTCCTATGAGCAGTATTAAAATGTCGAGGTCTTCAGTTTTAAAATGTGCACCCAGAAGGAATTCGTGGATTCAGGCGACCATTATGATGTCCCATACGGAAAGCTGCATAACCTGTGCAGCCTCACCCTCGAGACGCCGTACGTGAAGCCCAACATGTAAAAGAGACATTATGAAGACCGGACCTGTATGAAGCATCCGAAATTGGAGGATATCCACTTCATGTGATGCGATGCCTTGGATTGGATGGAGCTTATGCTCTTCAAAAGGCTGCTTGAACTACAGAATAAATAGGCCACGTTGAAGGTAGCACATTTAAGGGGTGCAAGATGATAAACAAAGAAGGAGTCCGTGTCCTTTTTGAAGGAAAGGATGTAACCTGGGCGTAAATTCTATATTTTAGAAGTCTAGATGTTTTTTCTGTTGGTTTTCAGCAATTTTCAGCGCTTGAAAATGCTTTCCGTATGTTAACATAGATATTTTGTAACCAGTAGATAATTGCGCGAGGGAAACCGAGCACATACAAGCAGTGAAAAAACTATGAAAAAGATTTTAAACTCCGACGCCGTTTCGGCATCGAGCACTTCAATATTTTCGTCCAAACTGATTCCTTGGATGTCATGGACTTCTCTTTGTCCCCATCATTATTCAACAAATCTCAAGGGATCAGTTTTGGGCCTGTTATATGCTTGTATTACCACTATTAAATGTCCCAAGGTTGTTGTACATTAGCCCTGAGATTGCAAATTTACAGGCTAGGGTACAACATGTAAATGGTATTACAAGATAGGAAGCAAAAATAGAGTTCCAAAAAGGGAAGCTGCAGAAGCCGCAGGTCGGCAAGACAAAAAAATAAATATCGTGGGGCCCGGCGACATATGGCATCTGTCAACACGTAAATAAAATTACAAGACAGAATGCGAATGGAGGAAGAAACGTAGAGGCCACGGCTCGGCATTACATAAAAGGAGATACTGCAGGCCCCGACGATCGGGGCGAAATCTTGGATTATTGACCTACCTAACCCTCTACCTAAAGGTATCGGGAATTAAAAATAATTTGGATATTGCAATACATAGTATACACCTGGTAAGCTATCAGGTTCCAGGTGCATTAACATGATACCTTGTTCCCGAGATCTCGTTGACGAGAACCCCATGTTGAAAGTACTGTACATTAGACTAGATGCAACTTAAAGATACATTGACACAGTTCATTGACGGTGTCATCGAGTGCTTGGAACTTGCCACCACCAAGAGACATGTCATGGTTGGCTGCAGACCCCTTATATTTTGTCTTGCCATTCGCCTTTATCTCTGTGTTGGCATCCGCATTAGCTTTAATTGCATCCTTAGGTGCCCAAATAACACCCTCAACAACATCAAAAATAGTGCCATTGCCTGTGTACCAAGGACCTTCACAGTAGTGATGGTGGTAGTCTTAACGACACTATACTTGTGCGAAGCAATAGTGCCGGCACAGTTAGTGCTGTGGCCGTTGCCTAAGTCGTCCTTGGGAATCGCCTTTCCGATGCGGTAGTGGCGCTCAATGGTCGCATGTGGTATTTTTGTGCGCGAGACCATCGGAGCGGGTGTGACGGCGGATGAAGAGGACGACGCTGATGGTGAGCCGCGCTGACCATTTTTTGAAGTAGATGCGGTTGCGCGTAAGCGCGGGATGGGCAGCTTTCCGGGATCTGAGTAACAAATAGATCAAGAAAACTGAGAACAGGCTAGAGTATATTTAGTGAACCTGCTCACACTTATGCTCCTCATTTGCAGCATTCGCGTTGACCGGCAATGAGCTCGAAACACTTACAGCCTTCGTTGCAAGTTGACCAGCTCATTTACCGCCCGGTCAGCAGGGGGCTGAGATTGACTAGGAGAGGGTGCTGCGACTTGGGCAAGTCTAGAAGCGGGAGACGTCTGCACTCTATCGTTCGCCGGAAAGGGTGACACGTTAATTGGAGGCAGCAAGGAATTTACATTCAGTTGTCTGCTGTGCGAGTCAGAGTGCGACACGTTCAAGCTGGTGGATGTATCTGTGTCGAAAGTGAAAACGGACGAGGAGAAATCGGCCTGTGGCATGCCGTTTTGACCAGAAGCCGTCGAGGAGAGCCCGAGCGCCTCGTCAGAGAATAGCATCTGGTCGAATATAACTAGCAAGTTGAGCGAGGTCGGGTCAAAGTCAAAGCTCACGAGGTCCATAGAATTCGGGTTATCGAACGACATTGTAGACAAGTCGGGCTGTGTCCACAGCGCCATATCAGGATTGCTAAAGCCCTCGAATCCAGTAGTCGACCAGTCTCTCCCTGGGCCGCCCTGAGATGGAGGCAACGTTGAGGAGGTTAAAGACGACGCTTGCGCGGAAGAGCCAGCATTCCAGAAGTCCAGGTCGTCATTTCCACCAGGATTCATGAGAAGGTCGAGCGGGTCGGGGGAGGCTACAGACGAAGAGTCGCCAAGGAACGGTTTTGTAGAACGTCTGTCATTTTCACTGGGGATGGCGGTCGAAGAGTAATCCAAACAATCACTAGCGATCTCTTTCGATGTTGTCCTCGTCTCCGTTGTTGGACGTAGGGTGAGTACTCTGCTGAGTTCGCCCAGGTAGTGTGACAATTTAGTAATACTCAATCACATGTAAGCAATAAGTGATCGGAGTATGACAACCTTGTCAGAACCAGACTTTACATGTAAATTTGCCAGTCAAAGGAAGCAGAAGTGTGAACGTAAATCTAAACATGCGAAAGGCCCGAAGTTCCCGCTCGGCACAACATGCCGATGATAAAATGTAATCAAGAACACACAGGCAACGTAAAAGAAATGACAGCCGTTTACTCAAAGGGGCAAAAAATGAAGAGCCGCGGCTCGGCATCACAGAAAAGGTGATACCGCAGGGCCCTACAATCGCGTTCAGATCTTGAATTATTGACCTAGCTAACCCTCTACCTAAAGGTATCGGGAATATCTACGTTGGCTTACGGAAAGCATTTGCAAGCGCCGCAAATTGCTGAAAACCAACACAGCCGACAATTCACCTGGGCTCCGTACCGACCTAGGAATCTGCTGTAACCCTTACGCCACACTTTGTTACTCGAATCGTGCACATGATTCCAGCCACAGACACGTCCTATCCGAAGTCTGGGAGAAAGAAAGACCGAGTAACGTCCACAGGTCTTCGTTACGTAAGCGATTTTGTTGATCGGCACCGGTTTCTCCCGGCGCTCTTCGGCTCCTTATTCTTGCATGCGGCCTCCGTCAGCCTCTTCCCATCCACACCAGCTCGTCTACCACTGATGGCAATGACGACATCGCCGCGATACACATCGGTAGGTACGCAACGCCATCACTCAGGCAGGTAAGGCCGACTGGGAAGCCTCACTGCCTCGTGGAACCCTAGCAACACCTCGCTCCCAAAGCTGTGACCAACAATGGCGCAGACGAGATCGTGCTTAGGTATTCTTTAGAGACCGATTCGAGTCTAACAAAGACACAAGGCTCCCTGGTGCGCATACCATACGATCTCACCCTAATTGCGTTCCTACATCTAGCGCTAACAAGCACCTTCTGTTGGCGGCTCAGGCTCCCAAACTTTATGCGGTTGACAAGACGCCCGCTTCAGTTACATGTACTTCAACGGGCGCAGACGAGATCTACACTTGGCCTTTCGGAAAGCTAGTATCTCACTGCCCCAGACAAGATCACAGACAACGACTGCAGCTTCTTGATGATTGCGGGTCGTTCGCGTTCTTTACGAATGCGTGGGTCACTACTCTCCAGCACGTGAAGTTGGACTCGCATGGTGCAGTGGGTAGAGCTATCTACGTGGAATGATGGGAACAAGGCAGATACGTTGTATAATGTGACACTACACGATGCAGCTACAGGCGCTCTTTGATGGTGAGTTTTTGTACTTTTTTGATTCACTTTCTTTTTCTGGTTTATTTGCCGCGTGAATGGGCCACACCATCGACAGAGCATCACCGAAGCGCCGACGTCTTCGTCGCCGTCAACCAGCCTTAGACGCCTCCCCCTGTTATTTCTGGTACTGCATTCACTACCAAGCACCATCCAGTCTCTGTCTGACCACCTCACGACCACCAACCACTTCATCCTTTTCCACATCTCTCCAATTACTGACTACCTGGAATGGCTCGGCACGCAAAAACATGGTGACTGAGTCATGGCAAAACAACCCTCAGTGGTGGCCCGTCCTCACTTGCTTTTTTCTGTCGGTCTTACTTTTCCGCTAACACAATCGCATTCCCAATCTCGACTGGTCTGTGTACTCATTTCCTATCACCCATTACTAACGGACACCGTACATCCGAAGTAGCTAGCTTATAACATTCTTACTTGGACCTCGTCGTTCTTGTGTTTTTCCCCCATATCTCACTCGTTGGTGCTGTCAATCAACGATGTTCTCACTTTCAACGCTCACTGATGTTTCTGTATAGAGTTCACGGTTCGAGTGCCAAGCACTTGATCATTCAAATTAATAAAAGCTACATATGTACTGTACATAGAGTGGGGCGAAGCGGTTGTTTCCTTTGCTGTGGTGCGCTCGGCTGTCTCCGGCTCCCGTTCCCGTCGGCTCCGGTCTCAGTCCCGGCCTCGCGTAGTGAGGTTTGAGCTCTCCCGCTTGTCTCCCCAATATTGCGCGCGTACACATTTGCACAGCCAGGTATGTCCGTATGCTGCTAGACTTGAAAATGTGGACCAAGGTATACACTCTACATGTACGAAAATCGATGCCCATCACCAACAACTATGGTGATGCCTTCGACGGTGCGATGGCACTCGCCTTGCGCGCATGCGTGGGATCTACTGTGAAGGCACGGAGAAGTGTAGAGAAACATGGCGATGTTTGGTTGTGAGCGTCAGGAACGAAAATAGGGTGAGCGACTGGCGCTATTTGTTCTGTATGTGTTTGTGTGCTGATGATTTATACCTGATCCAGCCGTAGATGAATTGAAAACTATATTCTCTGAGCGAGCAGTTGTCCTCTCTGTGAGTTTATGTATGTGCGCGATGCCTTGGGTAAGATTAGACGAGGTGCGCAGGCGTCTCTGGTAAGTCCTGTTCATCTCACCCTACCATTTTTTTCGCCTCACTTCCTCCGGTACACGAGGAGGCCACGCCGCATTGCTTGCGGTGATAGAACCACCTATGAGTAGATGGGATATTGCACCCCGTCATGACAATCGAGAACGGCCACATACCAGCCAGACCCTGTGCCGAGGCAGGTCCCGAGTCCAGAGCTTTGTTCTGCTGTTCCTTGGAGATGAGCGAAGCTGCCTCTGGGTAGCTTATACGATCCAGGTACTTTGTCAATATTGTGTATCATGTAAGCACCACAGCCTTGCTTTTCTGCGGCAGTGGACGCTAAGGTGCATGAAGTGTTTTTCTTGGCAGTCTTAGGTAGGTTGTAACTTATTCCACGCGCCTATTTGCAACTTTCTCTAATGAAACGAACTAATCCGACTCTATTTTAGCAGCTCACGTCTAGTCGGGACTTGGGACAGATGTGTCTTCCACAGGAATATCAATGACATGATCTGTTGGAAGTCAGCACTTCGCGGCGCAAGCGAATGCACTCCGTATCCAAATATATCTTTGAACCAGTAGATAATCGCGCGAGGGAACCCGAGCACGCGTACAACAGGAAAAATACTACGAAAAATAATTCAAACTCCGACGCCATCTCGGCATCGAGCTCAAACTTCAACATGATCCTCTCAAGCGTATCAAAGTTTTCCATTTCTCCGCAGCGCTGGACGTGACACTTTGGTAGATGGTCATCTCTGCCGCCATGCTAGCAACATATTACCACTCGAAATTGCAGCATTTATGTACAGTAAGTACCAAGTTCATAGTATCCTCTGGTGTTACTGGTAGCGCTGGTCTTTCCCCCCTTTTCATCCTCAACCTAATTTTTGGTAAGACTACTATTTACAGTCCAGGCTTCGATAAAGTTATGATTAGGAACAGGCGGAGCGTCTCGGACTTTATTCAGGAACTGAAGCGAAAAGCTACTCATCAGCAGACCATCAGTGTTTGAATTAGTATGTACTAAGTGATCGGTATTCTTAGATCTTTCCTATAGAATTAATCAGCCGCGCTGCACGAGCCGCAATGGCATGCACAGTGGTTATCTCCAATTAAAAGTGGCGAGGGTGTATTGAACCAATCGGCTACATGTGACGAAGGATGATATTCTGAATTGTTTTGATTAGAGATGAAATGCGGGCCGATCTGAGTCGTGTCTCTAAGGCTGGTTTCCGCTATGTTACTATATCACAGGCTATGAGTTAGTATCTCGGTGGTAGTAAGCCCTAACAGAAATTTTACCGTGAGGTTAAAGATTGAAAACATATAGTCTTTTTGTTATATAAGCTCGACACGGGCGCAAGTCCTCTCCGAAGAAAGTTACCACCGTTCATTTGGACTTGCCTTCTAGCTCGTACATTACGTGCACGTCGAACTACAATGCTGCCCACTCTGCTTTCGGTTCGGTCTGACGTGGAGCCTATTGATCCCAGCCAAATTCCTTTTTGGCTTTCTGGTAAAGTGCAAGCGTCATACGTCCAAGTCGCAATCGCTACCGCTCTTTGTTACGATACCAGTTGAGTCCGTAATAAATCTGATCGCCGAAAACCTTCTTAGTCGTTTTCTTCAGTCACTACCTTTGATAAAGAGGCACGTATACTTCTGATAACAACTTGCAGCTTCATTAATATGTCTACCACAATAACTCAGTTTAAATACTTTTGGGTGAGTGTTTCCGGTAATGCTTTGTCCAACTGTTGATTACGTTGCAATTGGGTCCACAAAGAGCTCGCCCCGCAAGACCGCCAGCATAGTCTACTTTCTCGTAAGTAAACACCACATCTATCGTTTTGAGATGACACTCAGACTTCTGACAAACTGCGAGCCTTCTACAGAATAGGTACATAGGGATCGTTTCTGTATTGGCGCGTATACCGCGTGAGCTCCCCACCTCAATCTAGACCCGCACGGCAAAACTCTAATTATCGAAACACGTTTAGTTAATTTGGATCACACGAATATCAAGCTGTACGTATGCCACGGAATCGTAATTTGTATCGCAATCTAATAATTGTGACCTTCTAGATGTAAGGGATATTCTCCTCATCATGGGTCGCGTTAATGAGGATACAGGCAACTTTTCCCAATGGGGTGCGAATTTAGGAGGCGAGCACTCGGTTCAGTTTTTTCCAATAAGAGAAGGACTAATGGTGATGCGGAGCTCAGACTGGATGACAATCGTTCTGATAGACTGTAAGGTGGTCTTTTTCATCTCTCTATGTTTTCACGGTACTATTATCACAGATATTCTCTTGATGAGGGTCCTCGCGTTGTGGTCCGGAGGTACTTGGATTTACTTTAAAGTTAATACACAAGCTCCGTGGCTGGATCTAAGGTTTTGACAGAAAGGAGACTGGCTGTGTACCTCAAAGCATTGTTTGCGGTGGAGTCGGCGTTCATGATAGGAATTGGGATCGATATTATTAAAGCACAGAAGAGTAAGCGAAGGGCCTACATCTTTGGAATATGAGCTCATACTAATCAGCGGAATAGTATCTGTGGGAGGGGCAGAAGGGTATACATTTTGCGGAGTAGACGGACTTGTTCCTCCTTTATTTGAGACTCTTTACTGGTTCGTACACAATGCTGCACAGTGATTTCATGCTTACATCATGACAGGACAGCCCCACTTGTATTTGAGCTTGTCTTGCTGGTTCTGGCTCTTTACAAAGCCACTTCTCTATGGCGGGAATCGGGTGGGTTTAAGGGTGTCAGCCTTGTTAAAGTCCTCATCCTTGATCAAGCGTTCTATTTTTCCGTGTAATTATTTCGAATTTCTTTCGTTTCTGCTGACTTGACATCGTCTTTCAGTGTAATGATATGCGGCGTATCGCACATCACATTCTACTGGGTGGACCAATTCCTCACCTCCAACGCAGCGTCCAATATCGTACAGCAGCTGTTTACATCCACTACCTTTCCCTGCATAGTAGGTTGCCGATTGTTGGTACACCTAAATGAGGCTGCCGAAAGGGGGGTCAATGGAGGCACGAGCTACAGGGCTCGGAGTCGGAGTGTAAGCGACATACAGTTTGCGTAGATCTTAGTTTGGGTTTTGTCGTATTTCTTCCCTGACTCAGAAACACTGCGTGCGTGTAGGTTGAATCGCAGCCTAAATACATAGTGACCCTTCTGACTGCTTTCATCTATTTATAGCATGGTTTGTTCCGATTCTGATTTTCCCAGAAACTTCCTCGTGTTTCCCTTGTTCGGTGTCCCTTTGACTGCTCGTAGGACTTGCACTCGAACGCATCTGAACAAACCTTCTTAAATTTTTCTTACTGCCTTATTTTAATTTATGAGCGATGTATACAGTGGAATTGAGTGTGTACGCCTAAAATTCATGCTGCTTCCTGAGCATCATGGCTCGACCCATGCTCCGCGCGTCCCAAGAATCTACTTTGATACTCAAAATGTGCACAGGATTTCAGCTGTAGACACGTGCTGCTCAAAGACTGAGGAAAAGATAAGACCAGAGTAACATTCATTGCTTAGACTTACGCTTAGCCCTGGTTCATGTTCAGACTCTGCGTCCGCTGAGCTTGCATCGTCATCTATTAGATACTCATTTGCCGGTGTCTATGAAAATAAAGGGAAGGGCGGGCGATGGCTGCTCTAACCGGCTCCATCTCCCATCGAGTCGCCCGAGGAAGCGAGACGACGATGCGGGGCAGGTGACACTTGGGGTAAAGGAAGCTCTTGGCTCGACGCAGATCATCGCTGCATCCGTCCGATCTTCGATTTGGTTTATGAAATTACGTAAGTGATTTCGCAGACCGGTCCCGGTGTCTCCCGCCCAACTTCGGCTCCGCACTGTCGGCCCCACACGCTTGTCCATTAGCGCCAATGTCGACGATGACATTGCTATTCCGTGTGTTGAATGGTACGATATCTGGACACATGTACAGGGATGCATGACTTACGGGGTCGTCACCCAGGCGGACAAGACTGTCTGGGCCCCATGGAACTGGCAATACCCGGCTCAGCGAGTTTTGGCACGTTCGCCCTCGTTGCGTTTTTGCATCCGGAGCTAACGGACATTTCCAGTTGGTGGTGATGGCTACAAAGCCTTCCGCTGCTCCGGCGGGCGACAAGACGCACGTTCCGGCTGCTTCAATGGGCGCATCACGTAGGACGCCGAGGAGCCTGCCTTCCACCTACCCCGCGAACTCCGCCGTGCGTCTCACCGTCCCCGGCGCGAATGCAAGCGACGACTGAAGCCTTCTCAGTTGCCTGTGGGTCGCTTGCATGCCCAGCGAACACGTGAATCGCAATTCTCCAGCGCGTGAAGATACTCCCGGTGCGGAGGATGGAGAAATTTGTGTGTGCGTTGATGGGAATGAGACAATTACGCTGTATAACGTGACGTTGCGCGGTGGTGAGAAAGCAGCCATTCAGGGATACAGTGCCTGACTTTCTTCGGAGGTCCGTCTCTCCGCTGTTTTACTTTCGTTTCTTTTTTTAGGCCTGATTTATTTGACATGCGATTAGGTAGCATCAGCGATTGAGCCTCGTCGACGGACCAGAAGGAGTGGTTCGCCGATGTCTCAGGCGCTATCATCCATTCCTAATCGTCTCTACCCAGCCGCCTCTCCCGCCCTGTCCTTCTCCCTCCCTCATCTCGGACCCTGCGTCGCTACCAAGTACCCATCACTCCTTGACCACACACGTCACAAACAACAGGTGCCCTCGCCTCTTTTGTTACAGCCGGCACCTGATGACTGAGTCATGACAAAAGGGCACCTCGATGGAGTTCTGTTCTCACTTGCCTTTCCACTGCCCACGCGCCCGATCTCGACCGTCCGGCGCTTATGATGTGGCTGATTTCCCTCACCTCGCCTGTCCACGCGCATAGACCTGCATGCGCTGGAGTAGCTGGCCTTATGATGTTCTCATCTGGACCTCGCTGTTCTTGTATTTTTTACCTCTCGTGCTGTCGATGAAGTGTCTTCTTGAGCGCCAGGGAGCCGTGTCTCCCTGGTGCTTTCTGTACGAACTTGACACTTATGTCTCCTCGACGTGGACTCGGAATTATAATCAACCTACGGGTATATTCAGATAAATGGACTTGGGCAGACGGGGCGAAGCGATCACTTTGCTCTTCATTGCGTTCTTGCTGTTGGAGGGATTTAAAGACTTAAGGAGACACGCCTTGGCTGTATTCCGGTCCCAGACACCTCCGCCGTCCGTCAAACAGAGTGAAGCACGAGCTCTCTCCATCGCTTCCTCAACATTGCGTGCACGTCTAGTCGTTCTACCCAGCACAGCGTAGCTCAGACAGCCCGACACTCTTGAAAAAGAATCTATAAACTTGATTTGCCCAATCTGGAAGGCGTGGACCAAGGTACGCGCTTTCCATCCGTGTCAGAGCCGATACCGACGATAGTGATATAGTTTTCGACCAGGCGCTCGGCACGGAGAGTTTCTGAGAATGAGGTGGAAAGGACAATCAGGCTGTGCACGGTATACCCCAGGAAACACGGATGATGTGAGCGACTCGAATTGGCACTCCGCAGTTCCCGTGGGCCGGCGTGTTGACGCTTGACGCTTGTTCTAGTAACAGCGAGTAGATTAAAGCAGCATGCGTGAAGCAGATGGTCGTCCATTCGGTGAAGTTCGGTGTGCTCTGCAGCGCCGCCTCGACTCGATCAGTGCCCTCAGGAAAACAAGAGGGTACTCTGGTTTTAGTAACTGCACAGCTGTCGCGGCCATGATCGGCAGATGTGTCTTTTTTTTAAAGGTAGGCAAGAGCAACGGCCGAGGGACTGTTCTGGAACGTCAACGCATAATACTACTGACTTCTACGGTTGCAGATTATCAACACTATAGAATCTTACTTTACTCCCTAGATTGATCGCGCAGCGGGAGTTGTTGTAGCGTGCACAGTAGTCATTTCCACCTAGAAGTGATAGGAGCGTACCAGTCTAATCGGCCACTTACGGCGACGAATGATAGTTCGAATCGTTATTTGATCAGAGATGAAATGCGACCTAGTCGTTAAGTCTCACCTCTAGTTCCCATTATACGTGGTAAACAACAGACCTTAATTTAATATCTCGATGATAGGGCCTTCCAGATATTTGATCATAGTATTAAAGAGTGAAGATTTATTGGTCTCTCTCCCCTATATAAGCTCGACTAGGCTGGCGCTAGTCGTCTCCGAAGAGAACTATATTTTGATTTGTCCATTCGCAACTCGAACATTTTGTGCATATCGATCCGCGACGCTACTCATAATGCTGTCGACCCGGTCCGGTGTAGAGCCTATTGATCCTAGTGAAATCCAGATTATCATTTACGACAATATGCAAGATACATACGTCGTAGTTGCAATCGCTACCGCTCTTTGTTACGATACCAGTTGAGTCCGTAATAAATCTAATCTCCGGATACTTTTAATTGTTTTCTATAGTCACCACATTTGATAAAGAGGCACGTAGACTTCCAATATCAGCTTGCTTCTTCACTAACTATGTCTTCCGAAATGACTCAGTTTATGTACTTTTGGGTGAGTGTTCTCAGTATTGCTTTGTCCCACTGCTAATTACGTTGCAATTTGGGTCCACAAAGAGCTCCCCCCGCAAGGCCGCCAGCGTAGTCTACTTTCTTGTAAATAAACACCACAGCTATCGTTTTGAGATAAGACACAGACTACTGACAGACCACACACCTTCCACAGAATCGGTACATAGGTATCGTTTCTGTATTGACGCTTCTACCGTGTGAGCTTGCCATTTTACTCCGCGCGGCAAAACTCTAATTATTGAAATGGGCTTAGATTATTCGTATCACGCGAATATAAAGCTGTACGTATGCCACGATCTCGTATTTGTATCGCAATCTAATAATTACGACCTTCTAGATGTAAGGGAATATTTTCCTCATCATAGGCCGCATTAATGAGGATACAGGCAACTTTTCCACATGGGCCGGGAATTTAGCAGGTGAGCACCCGAATTAGTTATTTTCAATAAGAGAAGGGCCGATTTTGAAACTGAAACCAGACTGGATGACCATCGTTCTGATAGACTGTAAGGCGGTCCTTTTCATCTCTCCCGATGTTTCCACGGTACTATTATGACAGATATTCTCTTGATGAGGGTCCTCGCGTTGTGGTCTGGAGGTATCTCGCTTCTTTGAAATCGCTATCGAAGCTCCGTGGTCGCGGATCTAAGATTTTAACAGACACGAAGCTGGCTGTATACCTCAAAGCACTGTTTGCGATGGAGTCGGCGTTCATGCTAGGAATTGGGATCGATACTATTAAAGCACTCAAAGGTAAGCGAAGGGTCTACGTCTTTGGAATATGAGCTCATAATCAGCGGAATAGTATCTGTGGGAGGGGCAGAAGGGTATGCATTTTGTGGCGATGACAGCACTGTTCCTCCTTTGTTTGAGACTCTTTACTGGTTCGTACACAATGTCTCATAAGAATTTCAGGCTTACATCATGACAGGGCGGCCCCGCTTGTATTTGAGCTTGTCCTGCTTGTTCTGGCTCTCTACAAAGCTGCTTCCATCTGGCGGGAATCAGCTGGATTTAAGGGCCTCGGCCTTGTCAAAGTTCTCGTCCTCGATCAAGCATTTTATTTTGCCGTGTAATTATTTCAATTTTCTTTTTTTCGTTTCGGCTGATTTTACATCGTTATCCAGTGTGATGATATGCAGCGTGGCGCACATCACAACGTTCTGGGTGGACCAGTTTGGCGCCTCCGATGCAGCGTCCAATATTGTGCAGAGTGTGTTAACGAGCACTACCTTACCCTGCATAATGGGTTGCCGATTGTTGGTACACCTGAATGAGGCTGCCGAAAGAGGAGTCAATGGAGGAACGAGCTACAGGGCTCGGAGTCGGAGTGTAAGCGACATACAGTTTGCATAGATCCTAGATTGGGTTTTGTCGTGTTTCTCCTTTGACTCAGAAACACTGCGTGCGTGTATAGGGTGAATCGTAGCCTAAATACATAGTGACCATTCCAACTGCTTTCATCTATTTATAGCATGATTTGTTCCGATTCTGAATTTCCCAAAGCCTTTCCTGTGTTTCCCTTTTTCAGCTGTCGCTCTGACTGCTTGTAGGGCTTGCATTCGAACCTATCTGAACAAGCCTTCTTACACTTTCTTACTGCGTTATTTATATTTATGAGCAATGTATACATGTGGAATCAAGTGTGTACGCCTAAAATCCACGCTACTTCCTGAGAATCATGGCTGACATTACTCAACCCGTGCTCTGCGCTGTCCCAATAATCTCCTTTGATACTCGAAACGTACGCAAAATTCCAGCTGCGGAAATGTGCTGCTCAATGATTGAGGATGAGATAGGATCCATTGCTGGACTCATGGTTAGCCCCGGTACATGGTGTGTCCATCGTCATGTATTGGATACCCATTTGTCGGTGTCTATGTGAGGAAAGGGAAGGGCGAGTGCCGGCCGCTTCATGTTGGAATTCAGCAATTCGTGGCGCTAAAGAATGCACTCCGTATCCAAGAATATCGTGTAACCCGTAGATTATTGCACTCGGTTTCCCTCGCGCGCATACATGCAGTGAAAATTTTACGAGAAATGTTTCAAACTCCGACGCCGTCTCGGCATCGAGCTCGAACTTCAACACTTCCAGTAGTTCCATCTCCTATCGAGCCTCCCGAGCCGAGGAAGCGAGACGACGATGCGGGGAGGTGCCAGTCAGGGCAAAGGAAGCTACTGGCTCCTCCGTGACCTCAATCGTGACCGTAGATCATCGCTGCATCCGCGCGATCTTCGAACCGGTTTAGGAAATTACATAAATGATTTCGCGGACCGGCCCCAGTATCTCCCGCCCAACTTCGGCTCCGCACTGTCGGCCCTACGCCAGAGCTCGACGCTCGTCCATTAGCACCGATGTCGAAGACGACATTAGATGCCATGCTGTATGTTATTATGCACGGGGCTGCATGACCTACGGCGTCGTCACCCAGACGCGCGAGACTGTCTGCGTTCCGGAACTGGCAATACCCGGCTCAGCGAGTTTTTTGGCATGTTTGCATCCGGAGCTAACGGAGATTTCTAGTCGACGGTGACGGCTCGAAAGCTTTCGTCTGCTCCGGCGGACGACAAGACGCACGCTCCAGCTGCTTCAACCGCGCATCATGTGGGACACCGAGGAACCTACCTTTCACCTACCCCGCGAACTCCGCTGTGCGCTTCACCGTCCCCGGCACGACCACAAACGACGACTGAGGCCTTCTCAGTTGGCAGTGCGTCGCTCGCATTTCCCGCGAACACGTGGGTCGCAATTCTCCAGCGCGTGAAGACACCCCCGGTGCGGAGGATGGAGAAATCTGTGTGTGCATTGATGGGAATGAGACAATTACGCTGTATAACGTGACGTTGCGCGGTGGCGAGAAAGCAGCCATTCAGGGATGCAGTGCCAGACTTTCTTCGGGGTGCGTCTCTCCTCTGTTTTACTTTCGTTCCTTTTTAGGCCTGATCTATTTGACATGCGATTAGGTAGCATCAGCGATTGGGCCTTGCAGAAGGTCCAGAAGGAATGGTTCACCGATGTCTCAGTCGCTATCATCCAGTCCTAATTGTCTCCACCCCTCCGCCTCTATCGCCTCGTCTTTCTGCTCATTTCGGACTCTGCGTTGCTACCAAGTACCACCACCCCCTGACCACACACATCACGAGCAACATGTGCCATCGCCTCTTTTATTACAACCCGCCAAACTTGGTCAGCTCGGCACGCGAACACCTGATGACTGAATCATGACAAAAGGAGTCCTCGATGGAGTTCTGCTCTCACTCGCCTTTCCACTGCCCACGCTCCCGATCTCGACCGTCCGGCACTTTCAATCTGACTGATCTCCCTCACCTCATCTGCCCACGCGCACATGCACGCGCCGGAGTAGCTGCCCTTTTGATATTCTCATCTGGACATCTCTGTTCTTGTATATTTTTGCCTCTCATGCTGTCGATGAAGTGCCTTCCTGAGCACCAAGGAGCTGTGTCTCCCTGGTGCTTTCTGTACGAACTTGACACTCATGTCTGCTCGACTGGGTACAGAATTATAATCAATCTACGGGGATATTCGGGTAAATGAAAGTACTTTGGGCAAGCGGGGCGGAGCGATCACTTCGCTCTTCATTCCGTTCTTGCAGTTGGAGGGATCTAAAGACTAAAGGAGGCCCGCCTTGGCTATATCCCGGCACGAGACTCTCTGCCGTCCGTCAAACAGAGCGAAGCTCGAGCTCTCCCCGTCACTTCCTCAACATGGCGTGCACGTTTAGTCGTTCAACCGGGCACAGCGCAGCTCAAACAGTCCGACACTCTTAATAAAGAATCTACCAACTTGATTGTCCCAATCTGAAAATCGTGAACCAAGGTGTGCGCTCTACACCCGTGCCAGAGTCGATACCGACGATGATGGTGTGGTTCTCGGCCAGACGTACAGCGTAGAAATCTACTGAGAAGGATGTAGAAAGGACGATCGGGCTGTGCACGGTATACCCTAGGAAGCACGGGTGATGTGAGCGACTCGAATTGTTATTCTGGAGTTCCTGTGGGTTGGCGTGTTGACGCTCGATGTTCTAATAATGAGTAAATTGAATGCAGTGCACGAAGCAGGCATTTTTCTATTCGATGAAGTTCTGTGTGCTCTGCAGCGCCGCCTCGACTCGACTAGTCCCGCAGTAAAAAGAAGGGGGTACTCTGGTTTCGGTAACTGCTGTCGCGGCCATGATCGGCAGATGCGTCCTTTTTTTAACGTAGGGAAGAGCGACGCTTCCGAAGTTTGGCTGGAACGTCAACGTATAATAATATTGATTTCTACGGTTGGAGATTGTAAACACTCTAGAATCTGTCTTTGCTGCCTAGATTGATCGGGCAGCGGGGGTTGGAATGACATAGACAGTAGTCATTTCCACCTGGAAGTCCTAGAGGTATACTGGTTTAATCGGCCACATACGGCGAAGGATGAAACTTCGAAATGTTTTTTTGCCGGAGATGAAACGCAACCTGGTTCAAGTTGTTGAGTCTCATCTCAAGTTCCCGCTATGCACGTTAAATCACTGTCCTTAATTTAATATCTCAATGATAGGATCTTACAGACATTTTACTATGGTATGAAAGAGAGAAGATCTGCTGATCTCCCATTCCTATAAAATCTCGATGCTGGCGCCAGTCTTCTCCGAAGAAAGTTACCACCATCCATTTGGACTTGCCATCTAGCTCGTACATTACGTGCACGTCGAACTACAATGCTGCCCACTCTGCTTTCGGTTCGGTCTGACGTGGAGCCTATTGATCCCAGTCAAATTCCTCCTTGGCTTTCTGACAATGTGCAAGCAACTATTGTCCAAGTTGCAATCGCTACTGCTCTTTGTTACGATACCAGTTGAGTCTGTAACAAATCTGATGGCCGGAAACCTTTTTGATCGTTTTCTTTAGTCACCACATTTGATAAAGAGGCACGTATACTTCTGATAACAACTTGCTTCTTCATTAACCATATCTACCACAATGACTCAGTTTAAATACTTTTGGGTGATTGTTTTCAGTACAGCTTTGCACAGCCGCTAACTATGTTACGATCCGGGTCCAAAAAAAGGGTTCTCCTCGCAAGACCGCCAGCATAGTCTACTTTCTTGTATGTAAACACCACACTTATCGCCTTTTTAAATGAGACAAAGACTAAGCACGCTCCTCCCACAGAATCGGTACATAGGGATCGTTTCTGTATTGGCGCATATACCGGGTGAGCTCGCCACCTTAGACTAGGCCCCGCACGGCAAAACTTTAATTATTGAAATACATTAGTTTATTTGGATCACACGAATACAAAGATGTACGTATGCTACGGAATCGCATTTGTGTCGCGGTCTAATGTCTGTGACCTCCTAGATGTAAGGGCAATTTCCTCTCATCATAGGCCGTGTTAATAAGAATACAGGCAACTTAACCACATGGGCCTATAATTTGGGAGGTGTGCACCTGGTCATGCTTTTTTTTACAACGAGAGCAAAGCTAACGGCGATGCCGAACTCAGACTGGATGACAATCGTTCTGATAGACTGTAAGGATTCCCTTTCCATCTCTTCTCACAGTATCCTGACACTCTTATGGCAGATATTCTTTTGATGAGGGTCCTCGCTTTGTGGTCTGGAGGTATTTGGTTTCTTTGAGATTTCTATTGAAGCTCCATGGACGAGTCTAAGATTTTAACAGAAGCGAAGCTGGCCGTGTACCTGAAAGCTTTGTTCGCTGTAGAATCCATCTTCATGCTAGGGATAGTGATCGACTCAATTAAAGGAGAGAAAAGTAGGCAAAAAGTCTATAATTCTAATCTAAGAGCTCATAATCAGCGAAATAGTATCTGTAGGAGAGGCAGAAGGATATACATTTTGCGGAGAAGACGGCTTGATTCCTCCTTTATTTGAGACTCTTTACTGGTTTGTACACAACGCCGCATAGTGATTTCATGCTTACGCCATGACAGGGCGGCCCCGCTTGTACTTGAGCTTGTCCTGCTTGTCCTGGCTCTTTACAAAGCAACTTCTCTATGGCGGGAATCGGCTGGAATCAGAGGAGTCAGTCTTGTTAAAGTCCTCATCCTCGATCAAGCGATTTATTTTGCAGTGTAATTATTTCAAACTTCTTTCGTTACGGCTGATTTGACATCGTTTTCCAGGATAATGATATCCAGTGTAGCGCATATCACATTTAACTGAGTGGATCAAGATATCTCCACCGATGCAGTATTTAATATCGTTCAGGACGTGTTAACGAGCACTACCTTTCCCTGCATAGTAGGTTGTCGATTGTTGGTACACTTGAATGAGGCTGCCGAAAGGGGAGTCAATGGAGGCACGAGCTACAGGGCTCGGAGTCGGAGTGTAAGCGACATACAGTTTGCATAGATCCTGGTTTGGGTTATGTCGTGTTTTTCCTCTGGTTCAGAAACGCAGCGTGCGTGTATAAGGCGCATCACAGCCCAAATACATGTACATAGTGACCCTTCCATCATCTTTCATCTATTTATTGTATGATCTGTTCCGATTCTGTTTTTCCCAGAAATTTACCCGTGTTTCTCCTGTTCGGTGGCCCTTTTGACTGCTTGTAGAACTTGTACTCGAACACATCTGAGCAAACCTTCTTACACTTTTCTTACTGTGTTATTTTAATTTATGAGCGATATATACATGTGGAATCGAGTGTGTATGCTTAAAATTCATGCTGCCTCATGGGCACCATGGCCGACATTACTCCACCCATGCTCTGCGCGTCCCAAGAATCTGCTTTGATACTCGAAATGTGCACAAGATTTTAGCTACAAACACGTGCTGCTCAAAGATTGAGGAAGAGATGGGAGCAGAGTAACATACATTGCTTAGACTCAAGCTTAACCCCGGCTCTTTTTCAGACTCTGCGTCTGCTGAGCTTGCATCGCCCTTATTTGAGGATATGTCACGGTTGTGTGCCCCGAATTTAATAGACTTTCATTTGCCAGTACCTATGAGAAGAAACGGAAGGGCGGGTGCCGGCCGCTCCAAGCGGCGCTGGGACCTATCGGATCGCCCGAACTAAGTTTCGGAGGAAGTGAGGCGACGATCCGAGCAAATATTAATGGGAAAAAGTAGCGACTCTCTCGACGCATGCGGCAGAGGTCTCTCGCATGTGACCGCAGATCATTGGGTTTGTGTGTTACGTAAGTGGCTTCGCGTATCGGCCCCGCTCTCCCCCGACATTTTTTGGCTCCGCAATTTGCAGGTACACCTCTTCTCATCCACAGCCAGCAGTGGCATCGCCGCGCCGTGCATCGGGTGGCACGACCTCAGGGCATAGACCGGCATGATCTACAATATCGCCACTTAGGCAGGCAAGACCGGAGGCCAACCCCATCGGCTCGTGGATCGGTCCCTAGACCCCGCTCAGTGCGTTTTTGCGTGTATGTAGCTGAACGCGTTCAAGGTTGCGATCGGTAACGAAACGGACGAAGTCGTACTTAGGTATTCTGTCAAGGTTGAGGATGGTTTCGAGCCTAGAAAAGGCGAATAGCTCTCCGGCGCCTGTACGTGCTAACGAACGTTTTCAGTCGGCGGCTCCGGCTCCGAAACTTTCGAGTGCTCCAACTACAGTACTTCAACGAGCGTTTCGTGTAATACGCTAAGGGTGCAGGCACACTGTACGTTTACCTACCGCTCGCCTTCGTGAACGCCACCGAGTGGCTCACCGTCCCCGCAGAGAATGACTATACTTTCTCCCTCTGCCACGGATCTTCTACATCCGCTGTGGGCCCATGGGTCGTGGTGCTCAGATCTAGAGCGTCAAGATGAACATGCCTCGCACGAGAGAGAACCGCACGTATATTGATGGAAATAAGATGACTTCGCTCTGCAACGTGACAGCTGGGCGATGATGCGAGTGCGACAATCCGGAGTATGCGGTTTCAGATGTTCTTGAACAGACGGCACGCAGGCGTTCTGGCTTGTTTAAGAAGGGAATGTCTTGTTTGAAAATGGAATGCAAACCGGTTCTCTTCTGGTTGCCGTTATGGGTACTCGATCACGCAGCGTGTGCAACACCATCTAGTAATGGGAGAGCTTCCACTACATTTCCCCTTCTACTCTTGAGTAGCACATGCGAAAACGGACCTATGCGCTTTCAGAGCTCCTATGGCTATAAGTGCAGTCTTCATTGAGATCTTTCTCTCAATGAGACTCCATCAAGATGAATCTGGCTTCCTGTCAGCGGCGTTATTCGCTCTATTTTCTGATTTCTGATTTCTGGTTATTACCATCTGATCATGGAATTCCCGTCCATGATTTGTTGTATGATTTTCGCGGCCTGGCTGATCGGAGGCACGACGAGATTTCTTGTAAGCTCTGGATCGATCGCGTAGTAGTGACGGTTGCAAATGCAGGCTTTCATTATGGCATGAATGAGTCCACTTCAGGTCGAACTCGGAAGCAGACGCGAGAGGTAAAGCAAGCTATGCCTCCATGAGCCTAAGACGGGATGGGCATGTCCCCAGGTTCCACATTTAGTGATGTCCACATATGTTCATTCATGCGATTCAGGCGGACAGCCTGATACTACGGTCCACGAAGTATTTTGCCTAGCAGCCTGAGGTAGCCCAAGAGCACAAAGCTTTCCGATTCTCGGCAGTGCCGATTTGGTGTGCGAAAATGTCTACTAGTACCACCGGCTGTAAGCGGCCGTCTTTCTCAACAAAAAACTATGTGGAGGATAAGGAGATAAAAACCAGCGCTACCGGGAACACCGGAGGATGCTCCGAATCTTGTAGCTGCACAGCTGCTTCAGTTTTGAGTGGCAATACGTCGCTTGCATGGGTCCGGATAAAGTGACGGTTAGGGACAGGTGTGGCGCCTCAGTCTTTCTTCGTTAACTGAGGTGACAAGCTGCTCATCAGCAGAACCTTTAATTGGGGGTGAAATGCGGACCGATTGATGAGTACTCTCTCTGCTGTTTTCCGCTATGTGAACTGACTGTGTCATGGATCCTGGAATGATATCTTGATAATGAGGCTTCCCATCTGTTTTATATGAAATAAAAGCTTGAGAATCTATAAGTATGTTTGCTATATAAGCTCGACACTGGTGCTAGTCCTCTTCGAAAAAAATCACCACCTTCCATTTGGACTTGCCTTCTAGTTCGTACAGTACGTGCACATCGAACTGCGACGCTACCCACAATGCTATCAACTCGGTCTGGTGTGGAGCCTATTGATCCTAGCGAAATCCCGTTATTCCTTTCCGAAGACGTGCAAGGAGCATACATCCAAGTTGCAGTCGTCACTGCTCTTTGTTACGATACCAGTTGAGTCTATAGTAATTCTGATTGTCGGAAGCCTTCTAAATTGTTTTCTTTAGTCACCACATTTGATAAAGAGGCACGTACACTTCTGATAACAACTTGCTTCTTCATTAACCATATCTACCACAACGACTCAGTTTAAATACTTTTGGGTGATTGCTTCCAGTACGGCTTTGTACAACCGCTAATGATGTTACGATCCGGGTCCAAAAAGCGTTCTCCCCGCAAGACCGCCAGCATAGTCTATTTTCTTGTAAGTAAATACCACATCTATTGTTTTCTACAGACTACTGACCAAGCACGCACCTTCCACAGAATCGGTACATAGGGATTGTTTCTGCATTGGCGTATATGCTGAGTGAGCTTGCCATTTTAAACTCGACCCCACTCGGTAAAACTCTAAACATTTAAGTGGTCTTAGCATTTTCAGATCACACCAATATAAAGCTGTACGTATGCCACGGAATCGTATTCGTATTGAAGTCTAATAATTGTGACCTTCCAGATGTAAGGGGATATTTTTCCTCATCTTAGGCTGCATTAATGAGAATAAAGGCAACTTTTCCCAATGGGCTGCGAGTTCAGGAGGTGAGCACCCGGTTCGGTTTTTTCCAATAAGAGAAGGGCTAATGATTATGCGGAAATCAGACTGGATGACAATCGTTCTGATAGACTGTAAAGTGGCCCTTTTTCATCTCTCCCTATGTTTTTACGGTACTATTATCACGGATATTCTCTTGATGAGGGTCCTCGCGTTGTGGTCTGGAGGTACTTGGTTTTAATTTATAAGCCCCGTGGCTGGATCTAAAAATTTGACAGATAAGATACTATCCGTTTTCCTCAAAGCTTTGTTTGCTGTGGAATCCATCTTCATGCTGGGGATAGTGATCGACATAATAAAAAGAGAGAAAGGTAGGCCAATAGTCTATAAGTCCAGTCTACGAGCTGATAATTAGCGGAATAGGATCTGTAGGAGGGGCAGAAGGGTATACAATTTGCGGAATAGACGCCATACCTCCTCCTTTATTTGAGACTCTTTACTGGTTCGTACACAATGCCACATAGTGATTTCATGCTTACATCGTGACAGGACGGCTCCGCTCGTATTTGAGCTTCTCCTGCTTGTTCTGGCTCTTTATAAAGCTACTTCTCTATGGCGGGAATCGACTGGGCTTAAGGGTATCAGTCTTGTTAAAGTCCTCATCCTCGATCAAGCGATTTATTTTGCCATGTAATTATTTCAATTTTCGTTTGTTTCGGCTGATTTGACATCGTTTTTCAGTGTAATGATATGCAGTGTCGCGCACATCACAGTGTACTGGGTGGACCAATATCTCACCTCTAGTGCAGCGTCCAATATTTCACAGCAACTGTTATCATCCACCACCTTACCCTGCATAGTAGGTTGCCGACTGTTGGTACATCTGAACGAAGCTGCCGAAAGGGGAGTCAATGGAGGCACGAGCTACAGGGCTCGGAGTCGGAGTGTAAGCGACATACAGTTTGCATAGATCCTGGTTTGGGTTTTGTCTTGTTTCTCCTCCGACTCAGAAACACTGCGTGCACGTATAGGGTGAATCGTAGCCTAGATACTTAGTGACCCTTCCAACTGCTTTCGTCTATTTATAGTATGATTTGTTCCGGTTCTGATTTTCCCAGAAATTTTCCCGTGCTTCCCTTGTTCAGTTCTCCTTTTGACTGCTTGCAGGACTTGTACTCGAACACGTCTGAACAAAATTTCTTACACTTTTCTTACTACGCTATTTTAATTTATGGGCGATGTATACATGTGGAATCAAGTGTGCACGCTTTAAATTCATACTGCAGAAACTTCATGAGCATCATGGCTGACATCACCCCGCCCATGCTCCGCGCTTCCTAAGAATCTGCTTCGATACCCGAAATACATGCAGGATTTCAGCTGCAAACATGTGCTACTCAAAAATTGAGGAGGGGATAGGATCAGAGTAGCATCCATTGCTGGACCCGCTTAACCCCGGTTCATGTTAAGATTCTGCATCCGCTGAGCTTGCATCGTCATCTACTACTAGTAGATACCCATTTGCCAGTATCTATGAGAAGAAAGGGAAGGGCGAGTGCCGGCGGCCACAAGCGGCTCCATCTCCCATCGAGTCGCCCGAGCCGAGGAAGCGAGACGACGATGCGGGGAGGTGCCAGTCAGGGCAAAGGAAGCTACTACTGGCTCCTCCGTGACCTCAATCGTGACCGTAGATCATCGCTGCATCCGCGCGATCTTCGAACCGGTTTAGGAAATTACATAAATAATTTCGCGGACCGGCCCCGGTATGTCCCGCCCAACTTCGGCTCCGCACTGTCGGCCCCACACGCTTAGCACCGATGTCAATGACGACATTACTATTCCACGTGGTGAATGGCACGATATCATAGCACGGGGCTGCATGACCTACGGCGTCGTCACCCGGACGGGCAAGACTGTCTGCGTTCTGCGGAACTGGCAATACCCGGCTCAGCGAATTTTGGCATGTTCGCCCTCGTTGCGTTTTTGCATCCGGAGCTAACGGAAATTTCCAGTCGGCGGTGGCGGCTGCAAAGCCTTCGTCTGCTCCGGCGGGCGACAAGACGCACGTTCCAGCTGCTTCAATGGGCGCATCACGCAGGACGCCGAGGAGCCTACCTTCCACTTATCCCGCGAACTCCGACGTGCGGCGCACCGTCCCCGGCACGGTCGTAAGGGGCGACTGCGGCCTTCTCAGCCGGAAGTGTGTCGCTCTCATTCCCCGTGAACACATGTGTCGCAATTCTCCGGTGTTTGAAGTCGTCCCCAGTGCGGAGGATGGAGAGATTTGTGTGTGCATTGATGGGGGTGAGACAATTACGCTGTATAACGTGACGTTGCGTGGTGATGAGAAGGCTGCCATTCAGGGATGCAGCGTCAGGCTTTCTTCGGCGGTCCGTCTCTCTTCTGTTCTACTTTCGTTCCTTTCTGGGCTTGATCTATCAGACATGCGATTAAGTAACATCAGCGATTGGGCCTGGCCGAAGGACCAGAAGAAATGGTTCGCCGATGTCCCAGGTGCTATCATCCAGTCCTAATTGTCTCCGTCCCTCCCCCTCTCCCGCCCCGTCCTCCTTCTCATCTCGGACTCTGCATTGCTACCAAGTACCATCACACCGTGACCACCACATCACAAACAACAGATGCCCTCGCCTCTTCTATTACAGCTCGTCAAACCCGGTCAGCTCGGCCCGCGAATGCCTGATGACTGAGTCACGACAAAAGGGCACCTCGATGGAGTTCTGTTCTCACTTGCCTTTCCACTGCCCATGCGCTCGATCTCGACCGTCCGCCGCTTATAATACTGATGTCCCTCACCTCGCCTGTCCACGCGCATGGACCTGCATGCGCTGGAATAGCTGCCCTTTTGATATTCTCATCTGGACCTCGCTGTTCTTGTATATTTTATGTCGAGAAGTATCTTCCTGAGCGCCAGGGAGCCGTGTCTCCCTGGTGCTTTCTGTACGAACCTGACACTGATGTCTCCTCGACGTGGACTCGGAATTATAATCAACCTACGGGTATATTCAGATAAATGGACTTGGGCAAACGGGGCGAAGCGATCACTTTGCTCTTCATTCTGTTCTTGCCATTGGACGGATCTAAAGACTAAGGGAGACACACATTGGCGATATCCCGGTCCGAGACTTTCCAGCCGTCCGTCAAACAGAGTGAAGCTCGAGCTCTCCTCGTCGCTTCCTCAACATTTCGTGTGCGTCGAGTCGTTCAACTCAGCGCTGCGTAGCTCAAATAGCCCAACACTCTTAATAAAAAATATACCAACTTGATTGCCCCAAACTGGAAAACGTGAACCAAGGTGCGCGCTCTACACCCGCGCCAGAGTCAATACCGACGATGATAGTGTGGTTTTCGACCAGACGTTCAGCGTGGAAATCTACTAAGAAAGAGGTAGAAAGGAAGATCCTGCTGTGCACGGTATAGCCTAGGAAGCACGGGTGATATGAGCGGCTCGAATTGGCACTCTGGAGTTCCCGTGGGCCGGCGTGTTGACGCTGACGCTTGTTTCTGGTAACAGTGAGTGGATTAAAGCAGCATGCGTGAAGCAGATAGCCGTTTATTCGGTGAAGTTCTGTGTGCTCTGCAGCGCCGCCTCGACTCGATCAGTGCCCTCAGGAAAACAAGAGGGTACTCTCGTTTCGGAAACTACACAGCTGTCGCGGCCATGATCGGCAGCTGTGTCTTCTTTTAAGCGTAGGCAAGAGCGACGCTTCAGGAACTGAGCTGGAACGTCAATGTATAATACTAGTAATTTCTACGTTTAGAGATGATCAAAACTCCATAATCTTTCCTTACGTCCTAGACTAGTCGCGCAGCGGGAGTTGTAGTGGTGTACGCAGTAGTCACTTACACCTGGAAGTGATACGAGTGTACCAGTCTAATCGGACACTTACGGCTAAAGATGACACTTCGAATCGACATTTGACCGGAGATGATATGAAACCTGGCTGTTAAGTCTCACCTCTAGTTCCGACTGTGCGTGTTAGATCACAGGCCTTAAATTTGTATCTCGATGATAAGGTCTCCCAGAAATTTTATCATGTAATAGAAGATTGAAAATTTATTAGTCTTTTTGCTATATAAGCGCGACTAACTAAGTGCTAGTTCTCTCCGAAGAGAACTATCACCACTCAGACGGACTTGTCCATTCATAACTCGGACATTACGCGCACATCGGACCGCGACGCTACCCATAATGCTTTCAACTCGGTCTGGCGTGGAGCCTATTTATCCTAGTGAAATTCCGTTTTGGATTTCCAGCAATATGCAGGATCAATGTGTCCAAGTTGCAATCGCTACCGCTCTCTGTTACGATACCAGTTGAGTCTGTAACAAATCTGATCTCCGGAAACCTTCTTGATCATATTCTTTAGTCACTACATTTGATAAAGAGGCACGTATACTTCTGATAACATCTTGCTTCTTCATTAACCATATATACCACAACGACTCAGTTTAAATACTTTTGGGTGAGTGTTCCCAGTATTGCTTTGTCCCACTGCTAATTATGTTGCAATTGGGATCCACAAAGAGCTCCCCCCGCAAGACCGCCAGTATGGTCTACTTTCTTGTAAGTGAGCACCATACCTATCGTTTTTGAGATGAGACACAGACTACTGACAGCCCACGCACCTTCCTCAGAATCGGTATATAGGGATCGTTTCTGTATTGGCGTCTATACCGTGTGAGCTTGCCATATGAACTCGACTCCGCGTGGCACAACTCTAATTATTGAAATGGATTTAGTTTATTCGGATTACGTGAACATAAAGTTGTACGTACTGTATACCACGGAATCGTATTTGTGTCGCAGTCTAATAAATGTGACCTTCTAGTTGTAAGAGGCAATTATTACTCATCATAGGCCACGTTAATGGAAATACAGGCGACTTTTCCACATGGGCTGGGAATTTAGGAGGTGAGCACCCGGTTCAGTTTTTTCCAATAAGAGGAGGGCTAATGGTGATGCTGAAATCGGACTGGATGACAATCGTTCTAATAGACTGTAAGGTGGTACTTGTCATCTCTCCCTATGTTTTCATGTTCTATTATCACAGATATTCTCTTGATGAGGGTCCTCGCGTTGTGGTCTGGAGGTATTTGATTTCTTTGGGGTCGCTATCGAAGCTCCGTGGTCGGGTCTAAAATTTCAACAGAAAGGAAACTGGCCGTGTACCTCAAAGCTTTGTTTGCCTTAGAATCCATCTTCATGCTAGGGATTGGGATCGACATGATTAAAGGAGAGAAAGGTAGGCGAAAAGTCTATAATTCCAGTCTAGGAGCTCACAATCAACGGAATAGCATCTGTATATGGTGCAGAAGGGTATACATTTTGCGGAGAAGACGGGTTTATTCCTCCTTTATTCGAGACTCTTTACCGGTTTGTACACAATGCCACATACTGATTTCATGCTTACATCATGACAGGACAGCTCCGCTCATATTTGAGCTTGTCCTGCTTGTTCTGGCTCTCTACAAAGCTACTTCTCTATGGCGGGAATCGGGTGGGTTTAAGGGCATCAGTCTTGTTAAAGTCCTCATCCTCGACCGAGCGATTTATTTTGCAGTGTAACTATTTCAAACTTCTTTCGTTACGGCTGATTTGACATCGTTTTCCAGGATAATGATATCCAGTGTAGCGCATATCACATTTAACTGAGTGGACCAATTTATCACCTCTGACGCAGCGTCCAATATCGTACAGCAGCTGTTAGCATCCACTACCTTACCCTGCATAGTAGGTTGCCGATTGTTGGTACACCTGAATGATGCTGCCGAAAGGGGAGTCAATGGAGGAACGAGCTACAGGGCTCGGAGTCGGAGCGTAAGCGACATACAGTTTGCATAGATCCTGGTTTGTGTTTTGTTGCGTTTCTCCTCTGACTCAGAAACGCTGCGTGCATGTACCAAGTGCAGGGTGAATCGCAGCCTAAATATGTAGTGACTCTTCCAGCTACTTTATTTATTTATAGCATGATTTGTTCCGATTCTGATTTTCCCAGAGCCTTTCCCGTGTTTCCCTTGTTCAGTGGCCTTTGACTGCTTGTAGGACTTGTACTCGAGCACGTCTGAACAAAAATTTTTACACATTTCTTACTGCGTTATTTTAATTTATGAGCGATGTATACATGTGGAATCGAGTGTGTACGCTTTTAATCCAAGCCGCTTCCTGAGCATCATGATCAATATTACTCAACCCATGCTCTGCGTGCCCCAAGAATCTGCTTTGATATTCGAGAAATGCACAGGATGTCAGCTGCAGATACAGTGGCTGACTAAAGTAATGCACCATCACATGACTTTCCAATGTTGCATCTGCTGTGCCTCAACAAACTGGTTTTTTCCTCTTTTTTCTTTTGCATACTACAGCAGACCATCCTATCATACTATATGTGAAGTATCAAGTAATTTCATTCAGCCATTATTTTAAGGCATTGCATACAACCAGAAAGGTGATGTGCAGTTCTTTTGACACTGTGCCTATTTAATTTTATCAAGTCTCCTGAGGAATGAGAACAGCATAGAACTCCACGAAACTTGGTATGGATCAACATCATGCTTATGTGTACCTATTCCCTTGATTACCTGGACTGATAGGTTGCCTTGTGTGAGTGAGCAACCCTGTGCAGGTGCTGCACTTCACACCAACTCCCCATATGTGCAGAAATTTTGGATCAGAGTAAAATATCATCAAAGCTAGTGTACAGTACCCCACATTAAGTACAGTAAGTGATGCATGACTTTGGTTTGGTTCCTTGGCTTGGATTCTGAGTTATTAGGAAATATATCCCAGTTTCTGTGACGTTTTGGCTGAAATCACACTTTAAATGGCTTTTCTAAAAAAAAGTAGTGTAACGTGTCTGGAATTAAAATGCTTTTGGTGTAGCAATGGAATGATAGTACTACATATCTGGGTTTGGGGCCACTTGGCACCTGGAATCTGATCACACACAGCAAACTTTGAAAATTCTAATTACCTAGATACCAAGTCAATATTGAAATGCCTATAGCACAATATTGGCTGATTGGAATAGCATGAAACTTTGCAGACACCCTAATACAGATATTGAAAAGATTATTGCAAAGTTTCATGCTATTCCAATCAGCCAATATTGTGCTATAGGCATTTCAATATTGACTTGGTATCTAGGTAATTAGAATTTTCAAAGTTTGCTGTGTGTGATCAGATTCCAGGTGCCAAGTGGCCCCAAACCCAGATATGTAGTACTATCATTCCATTGCTACACCAAAAGCATTTTAATTCCAGACACGTTACACTACTTTTTTTTAGAAAAGCCATTTAAAGTGTGATTTCAGCCAAAACGTCACAGAAACTGGGATATATTTCCTAATAACTCAGAATCCAAGCCAAGGAACCAAACCAAAGTCATGCATCACTTACTGTACTTAATGTGGGGTACTGTACACTAGCTTTGATGATATTTTACTCTGATCCAAAATTTCTGCACATATGGGGAGTTGGTGTGAAGTGCAGCACCTGCACAGGGTTGCTCACTCACACAAGGCAACCTATCAGTCCAGGTAATCAAGGGAATAGGTACACATAAGCATGATGTTGATCCATACCAAGTTTCGTGGAGTTCTATGCTGTTCTCATTCCTCAGGAGACTTGATAAAATTAAATAGGCACAGTGTCAAAAGAACTGCACATCACCTTTCTGGTTGTATGCAATGCCTTAAAATAATGGCTGAATGAAATTACTTGATACTTCACATATAGTATGATAGGATGGTCTGCTGTAGTATGCAAAAGAAAAAAGAGGAAAAAACCAGTTTGTTGAGGCACAGCAGATGCAACATTGGAAAGTCATGTGATGGTGCATTACTTTAGTCAGCCACTGTACGTGCCGCTCAAAAATTGAGGAAGAAATAGTACCAGAGCGACATTCATCGCTTGGGTTCACGCTTACCCCCAGTTCATTTTGACATTCTGCGTCCGCTGAGCTTGCATCGTCCTTATTTGAGGATGTGTTGAATGCATTAGATACCCATTTGTCGATGTCTATGAGAAGAAAGGAAAGGGCGGGTGCTAGCCGCTCCAAGCGGCTCAGGCTCCAATAGAACCGCCCGAACCTAGTCTCGCAGAAAGTGAGACGACGATGCAGGCGGTTGGCGGTCGGTGCAGAAGAAGCTCAGTGTCCTCGACGCAGGCCGTGGCCGTAGATCATTATCGGTTGTAATTACGTAATTGATCCTGAGGATCGGCACCGGTTTTTCCCGTCGTTCTTCGGCTCCGTATTTTTGCAGGTCTCCGTCGGCTTCGACGCTCAGCCATGGTGACGACAGCTCCACGCCTCGTCTCGAGTGTCGCGACGTCAGGTCACAGAGCAAGGCCGTCACTCAAGCGGGTCCTTGGAAATCGTCTGTCCTGCCGCCCCGTGGAATCCTGTTAGCTATACTCGGCTCGTCGGCTCCGAGACCTTCGGCTGCTTCGTCGGGCGACAAGACGCGCTTCAACGAGCGCGATATGGAGGACGCCTACCTACCACCCACCCCGTGAACTCCGCCGTGCAGCCCGCCGCCCCCGGCACGATTGTAGACGACGATTACAGCTTTCTCAGTTGGCCGTGCATCATTCACGCTCCCTGAGGACACTTGGATCACCCGCCCCCGGTGTGCGGAGGATGGAGCTGTCCGTGACTGGATTGATGGGAATGAGGCGATTCCACTGTATAATGTGACGCTGCGCGATGATGAGGACGCGACGATTCAGGGTATGCAGTTCCGGACGTGCTTCTGTGGTGCGTCTTTTTTCCGTTATTATTCTCGCTGCTTTTTTCCCTATTCGTTGACGTGTGGGCATGCAGCACCAATGATTGGGCCTTGCCGAAGGACCAGAAGGAATGGTTCGCCGATCCTATCGTCCAGTCCTAATCGCTCCCCTACACCCACCCACCTCTCTCTACCCCGCACTTCTCCCTCCCTTATCTCGGGCTCTGCGTTCACTACCAAAACCCTCCACGCCTTGACCGCACACATCGCGACCACCAGTGACTAGACGCCCTCGCTCCTTACATTACACAACGCTAAGCATTGATCACCTAGACAGCTCGGCATGCGAAAACTTGATGACTGAGACTGAGACATAACAAAACGATCCCACGATGGACCTCTGTTCTTGCTTGCCTTTTCATCGCCCACCTACCCACGCACCCGACACCGACTGTCCGGCGCTCTTAATCTGATTGATCTCCTTTCGCCTCGTCTGTTCGTGCGCGTAGACCTGCGTGTGTTGGAGTAGCTGGCCTTCTGATATTCTCATCTGGACTTCGCTGTTTTTGTATTTGTTTCTTTCATGCCGTCGATCAAGTATTTTCCTGAGACGCCAGGGAGCTGTGTCTCCCTGGTGCTTTCCGTACGAACTTGACACTTATGACTGCTCGACGTGGATACGGAATTATAATCAACCTACGGGTATATTCATGTAAATGAAACTACTTTGGGCAAACGGGGCGAAGCGATCACTTCGCTCTTCATTCCGTTTCTTGCTGTTGGAGAGATCTAAAGACTAAAGGAGGTGCGCCTTGGCTGTATCCCGGCCCGAGACTCCCCCGCCGTCCGTCAAACAGAGTAGAGCTCGAGCTCTCCCCATGTCTCCCTCAACGTTTCATACACGCCTAGTCGTTCAATCCAGCGTAGCGCAGCTGAGACAACCCGACGCTCTTATAAAGGAAATTACCAACTTGATTGCCCCAATCCGGAAAGTGTGGACCAAAGTGCCCGCTCTACACCCGCGCCAGAGTCGATACCGTCGATGATGGTGTGGTTTTCGACCAGAAGTTCAGCGTGGAAATCTATTGAGGAAAAGGTAGAAAGGACGATCAGACTGGGTCAGGTATGCCCTAGGAAGCACGGATGATGTGAGCGACTCGATTTGGCACTCTGCAGTTCCCGTGGGCCGGCGTGTTGACGCTTGACGCTTGTTCTAGTAACAGTGAGTGGATTAAAGCAGCATACATGAAGCAGATAGTCGTCCATTCTGTGAAGTCATGTGTGCTCTGCAGCGCCGCCTCGACTCGATCAGTGCCCTCAGGAAAACAAGAGGGTACCCTGGTTTCGGTAACTACACAGCTGTCGCGGCCGTGATCGGCAGATGTGTCCTTTTTTTAAACGTAGGCAAGAGCGACGGTTCAGGAACTAGGCTAGAACATCAACGTTATTGCTATTGGTTTCTACGGTTAGAGATTATCAAACTTCCATAATATTTCCTTACGTCCTAGATCAGTCGCGCAGCGGGAGTTGTGCCAGTGGTGGCGTGCGCAGTAGCTCCTTACACATGAAAGTGATAAGAGTATACTAGTCTAATCGGCCAGACACGGCGAAGGATGAAACTTCGAATTGTTATTTGTCCGAAGATCAAATGCAACCTGGTTGTAGAGTCTCACCTCTAGTTCCCGCTATGCGCGTTAAATCACTGGCCTTAAATTAAAATCCCAATGATAGGATGTTACAGACATTTTACTATGGTACGAAAGAGAGAAGGCTTGTTGGTATCCCATTTCTATAAAACCTCTAGTCCTCTCCAAAGAAAGTCGTCACCATCCATTCGGACTTACCTCCTAGCTCGTACATTACGTGCACGTCGAACTACAATGCTGCCCACTCTGCTTTCGGTTCGGTCTGACGTGGAGCCTATTGATCCCAGTCAAATTCCTTCTTGGCTTTCTGACTATGCGCAAGACAAGTACGTCCAAGTTGCAATCGCTACCGCTCTTTGTTACGATACCAGTTGAGTCTATAACAAATTTGATCGTCGGGAACCTTCTTGATTGTTTTTTTAGTCACCACATTCGATAAAGAGGTACGTGTACTTCTGATAACAGCTTGCTTCCTCATTAACTATAGCTACCGCAATGACCCAGTTTAAATACTTTTGGGTGATTATTTCCAGTACCAAGAACAACTTTGCACAACCGCTGACTATGTTACGATCCGGGTCCAAAAAGAGTTCTCCCCGCAAGACCGCCAGCATAGTCTACTTTCTTGTAAGTAAACAACACATATATCGTTTTCACAGACCACTGACTAAGCACGAATCTTCCACAGAATCGGTACATAGGAATCGTTTCTGTATTGACGCGTATATTGCGTGAGCTCGCCACCTTAGACTGGACCCCGCACTGCAGAACTCTAATTATCGAAATGGGCTTAGTTTATGCAGATCACACAAATATAAAGCTGTACGTATGTCACGGAATCGCATTTGTGTCGCGGTCTAATAATTGTAACCTTTTAGTTGTAAGGGGCGATTACTCCTCATCATAGGCCGCGTTAATGAGAGTACAGGCAATTTTTCCTCATGGGCTTATAATTTGGGAGGTGAGCACCCGGTTCAGTTTTTTCCAATAAGGGAAGGGCTAATAGTGATGCGGAAATTAGACTGGATGACCATCGTTCTGATAGACTGTAAGGAGCTTCTTTCTATTTCTTCTCACGTTTTCCCGATGCTCCGATGACAGATATTCTCCTGATGAGAGTCCTCGCGCTACGGTCTGGAGGTATTTGGCTCAATTTAGAGTTGCTTATAAGCCCCGTGGCTGGATCTAAGGTTTTGACAGAAAGGAAAATGACCGTGTGCCTCAAAGCCTTGTTTGCTGTAGAATCCATCTTCATGCTAGGGATTGCGATCGACATGATTAAAAGAGAGAAAGGTAGGCGAATAGTCTATACGTCCAGTCTACAAGCTCATAATTAGCGGAATAGAAACTGTAGCAGGGGAAGGAGGGTATACATTTTGCGGACAAGACGGCTTGAGTCCTCCTTTGAGTGAGACTCTTTACTGGTTCGTACACAATGCCACATAGTGATTTCATGCTTACATCATGACAGGACGGCCCCGCTTGTATACGAGCTTGTCCTGCTTGTTCTGGCTCTTTACAAAGCTACTTCTCTATGGCGGGAATCGGGTGGGTTTAAGGGCGCCAGTCTCGTTAAAGTCCTCATCCTCGATCAAGTGTTTTATTTTACTGCGTAATTATTTCAATTATCTTTTGTTTTGGTTGATTTAACATCATTATGTAGTGTAATTATGTGCAGTGTGGTGCACATCACAACAAACTGGGTGGACCAACTTCTTTCCTCCAACGCAGCGTCCATTATCATACAGCAACTGTTATCATCCCCTACCTTACCCTGCATAGTAGGTTGCCGATTGTTGGTACACCTGAATGAGGCTGCCGAAAGGGGAGTCAATGGAGGCACGAGCTACAGGGCTCGGAGTCGGAGTGTAAGCGACATACAGTTTGCATAGATCCTGCCAGTGTGGTTTGGGTTTTGTCGTATTTCTCCTTTGACTCAGACACACTGCGTGCGTGTATGGGGTGAATCGCAGCGTAAATAGATAGTGATCCTTCCAACTGCTTTCATCTATTTATAATGTGATTCATTCCGATTCTGATTCCCAGTGCCTTTACCGTGTTTCCCTTGTTCAGTTGTACCTTTGACTGCTTGTAGGACTTGTATTTTAAGTCTTCTCTTCCTACACTTTCATTACTTCATTATTTTAATTTATGAGCGATGTATACATGTGGGATCGAGCATGTACGCCTAAACTTCATGCTACTTCCTGAGAATCATGGCTGACATTACTATGATTACTCAGCCCATGCTCCGCGCGTCCCAAGAATCTGCTTTGATTGCTAGAAACCTTGAGGCGTGCCGTCGCAGCACAGGTCGATCCTCGTTGATAAGTATTAAACAAATATAACGAACGATATAAATATAGTACGTGGTCATATGAACAACCACCTTACTAAGTGAATGATAACGCAATGATAACGCCATACGATATAGGAGCTAGATAGTTATAGTAGTACTAGCTCACGGAACGTGTATATAAGGGGAGCTGGTCTTGCCCTAGAAATACATTGGTTTACGCTGATAACCCACCTTTGCCTCAATCTCACCACTGCACCTCATCGTCTACCACAATGTGCGTAGATTTTAAGAGGTTATGAGCCTTGACTCTACAACTAACGAAATGATTAACAAAAATATACATCCTCGAATAACGAAAATATGTCTGACGGACAGAAACCAAACACTCGTGAGCAAACATGTTTGCAAAAATTATCAGGATTACGAATAATAGCTAACGAACTAAAAATAACGTATACACAGTCATCTACTATCGAAGAACTCGAAGAAAAAATTCAAAAAGCTAAAGATAGCAAAAGGTTAGTCGACCTAATACTTCAATGTAACCTAAGACAAATACCTATTAACGGAACGGAACAACAAATACAAGATTGAATAAACAGGTATGATAACTCTACCAAAGACGAAAAATTAAAAATAAGAACTGATTATAAACTGGAACTAATGAACCACGCTAAAGATTTAGGAATATCAGATCAAGGAAAATCATCTGAAATCAGATACCGAATAAGTACGTATTTGGGCATATCAGATCCAAATGAAAAAGCACAATTTAAAATTGATAACCCTTATATTAAGCCAGAAGAAGAAGACAATAAGAAAGAAGACGACAATAAAAAAGAAGATAACGAAGAAGAAAACTCCGAAGAATCCAAAAATAACCCATCACGTGAGCCATCAGAACCATCTGATCCTGACGATTCAGACACTAACGATACCGAGGAAGATGAACCGAGTATGGCAACTAAACTCGTGGAACTCCAGAAATTCTTCGACAGAATCGAGAAACTCGACGGGCACAGAAACTACAAACTCTGGAATTACAGAGTCCGCAGCGCCATCGAGAGTGCAGGTTACGGTAACCTGCTCACTAACTCCCCAGGAACTGGAGAGACTGGTATATCAAGCACTTTATATAACGGCATTATGCGCACTATGCCCGACAAGATATTGGCTTATTATCTTAATTTTAACAAAGATATTCCAGCACTACTCAAAGCGCTTGACGGACAATATAACGTCCAGACAACAATTACAAAGGGCTTTAACGAGGCTGCCCTTTTTGATATCTGAGGTCATGTCAGCCATTTCGATGGAATGCTCGATAACCTCAGCAATAAATACGAGGAACTCATAGCCCAAGGGGTAAAAGTTTCAGAGTCGACATACATATCGGCTATTACATGGGCAATGCCCGAACAATATCAATACGTACTCACACAGAGTGAGTTATATATTAAAACAATTAACGAAACAAATCCAGAAAAAGATGAAATTGAACTAACCCCTCAATTCCTACTAACGGCACTGAGAAACACCTTTGAGGGGTGGTGTAAAAATCATCAGAGGACAGGAGCGGCAGCTAACCACCTGCCCAAGGACGAGCGGAACCACCCCTACTTTAGGGGCCGCGGACGTGGTAACAGCTGCGGAGTACAGTCACAAGGTCGCAGCTATAGGGGCCGTGGAGGATACATGCGAGGACGAGGATGAGGGGGATATTCCCCTAACCAACAATCACACGTTATTAAGTGCTATAATTGTAACAAGCTAGGGCACTTTAGTCGAGACTGCTGGGCACCAAAAACGGAATGGACGAAGGCAGCTCAGAAGAAAAAAGAGGACGCGAACGACGACAAAGGAAAAGGAAAGGAAACAGGTACGTCAGCGGCACCGACAACGACTGGGGCAAGTGCGGCCCAGGCTAAACATACCGCAGCATCAGCAGCAGCAGCAAACATCGCATCGAGCTCTCGAATCGAGTTAAGCGCCGTAATCGGCCAAGGCGAAATCGGCGCCTTCATAACCGAAGTCGACGATAACGATTTCGACATGGGAGAATTCCCAATATACTCATATAACGACTTCCTTGACAAAATAGGAAACTATGATAGCGCCATGGAAGATGTGGATGATAACAATCTAGACATAAGCATTAACGTTATAACAACAGAAAAATTTGCTAACAATATTTATTCCTCAATGGATATAATTGATACTGGTGCAACGATACATCTAACACCATATCTAAACCGATTACGAAATACATACAAAACCAACACAATCACAATAATGGCCGCCAATAAAACAATGTTTATGGCAAACATAGTAGGGGATCTTAAGCTTTACATCCCCAACAGACACTCGGTAAGTGTCATAATATTATCAAACATATACTATAATCCTAAAATGAATATGACATTAGTCTCTCAAGGACTTCCATGTCAAGACGGTTATGAATTTATTTATAAAGAAAATGAATGCACAATAAAGTATCCTAATGGATCTTTATGTGGAAAAATTAAAAACACAAATGGATTGTATAGTATATTTAATAACAATGTACAAGCGGCTACAAAAAATGTAACATTATTTGAACTTCACAAAAAACTCGGGCATATAAGTTATGCTTACATAAAACGATTACTAAAAGAAGATCAAATTACAAATAACAAAATTTCAAACTACGACGAAACTCAATGCACAATTTGCATTGAAGCAAATATAAAAAGAATGCAAATCCCAAAATTACGTATTTCAAAGTTAGCTGAAAAATTTGGCGATCACATACATATGGACATATGGGGTCCAGCATCCACACATGCTATTGGAGGATATAAATATCTTCTAACACTTGTAGATGACACTACAAGATGGATAAAAATGATTTTATTAAAAACAAAAGATGAGGGTTTAAATGCTTATACGACTTGGGCTACTATGCTCAATACACAATTTAACATAAAAATAAAAATATTACAAAGCGACAATGACACAGTGTTTTTAAGTAAACAATTCACTGAATATTTAGAAAAACATGGAACAATACGAAAGCTGACTGTTCACGATACACCACAACAAAATGGAGTAGCAGAACGATCACATCAAACGATTTTAAATAATACACAAGTAAATCTGCTACAAGCAAAATTACCACCCAGTTTATGGGGAGAAGCTGTAAAATACAGTACCTACATTTACAATAGAATGCCAAAGAGTGCTATTGATTTTAAAACACCATATTTTAAACGATATAAAGAAAATTATAACATTGATGACTTAAAAGAATTCGGCCAATATTGCATTATACGACAAGAAGACGTTAATAAATTACAACCAAAAGGAAAATATGCACAATGGCTAGGATTTGACGAAGAAAGTAAAGGTCATAGAACCTATCATAATAGAAAAATTTCAGTCGAATGAAATCTACAATTTTTAGATTCTCCACCATCTAAAATTGAAGGGGAGAATATAACAGAAAAACAAAACGAGCAAATAAAAGAATTAACAAATGAAAGACCAATAAGAACTATTAAACCAACGAAATGATCATTAGGTCTAAACTTTGACGAACAAAATACAGTCGCTTATCTTACGGAATTTAATCAATTCAATACGGAATTAATAGGCGATCCTAATTCATATCAACAAGCGATCAATAGAATTGACGCAAATCAGTGGATCACGGCAATGAAAGAAGAAATAAAAACGTTAATCGAAAGATCTACATGGAAAATCATTGATCCACCAAAAGAAGCAAACATAATCGGAACAAGATTCGTTTACAAAACAAAAAGATTAGCAAACGGAGAAATCAAACGATACAAAGCAAGTGTTACAATTTTCCTTTACTTTCCCTTATGCGCTGACTCACTTCCTCTTCGTCATCATCAGTCAGCGCAACTCCCCCATTTCTCTACCTTACTCATCCTTATTCGCCTTGCACCATAAGACGCCATGATGACGCCTTCCTGCACCATCATGATGTGCTTTGCTTACTGATCACTGTACTTGTATTACCAAGGCATTCCCTTGAGTTCCACGACCTTCCATAGTCTGGTAAACATACCTAACCAAGTCGCTACAGTAGCAAACACATAGAGTAGCATAAAAGCATGTAACTTCAGTAGCACAAGCCCTAAGCTTGTGCTCTTTGTTCATACAAGCCCATTATCTGCTACCACCAGTCTACTGTGTGCCTCTGAGCCACCAGCCGCTTTGTCGTAACCCGACTCGCTATAAGAAGCCTACTGTGTCCACATCGTCGATCAGGAAGCCCCACCGACGATCATCCTCGACTTATGACATCTAGGAAGCCCCGTTGCCGTACCATCAGTCCCGATGATCAGGAAGCCCCGACGTCGATCACCATGTATCCGTTGAGCTTAACAGTAAGATTAGTAGTTCAAGGTTTTGCCCAGAAAGAGGGCATAGACTACTATTCAAATGACACATTCACTCCAGTAGCACGATTAGCTACAGTAAGAACTATATTAAGTTGGAGCGCAACAAACAATTATGAAATTCACCAAATCGATATTAAATCAGCTTACTTATATGGTGAATTAGAAAAAGACGAAAATATATACATAAAACCACCACCAGGAAATTTAATCATAATAAAACCTGGACAAGTTTTAAAATTAAATAAAGCCTTATACGGATTAAAACAAGCAGGCAGACAATGGTATAAAAAATTATCTGAAATATTAATTGGAATAGGACTAACACGAGCAGTCCAAGATAACGCAGTATTCCTAAGAAAAGTAAAAGGAAAAACAATTCTAATACTTTTCATACATGTTGATGACATAACGATATGTGGCTTAAATCTATTAATAATAAAAGCCTTTAAAGATGAAATAGTAAAACATGTAAAATTCACTGATGGAAATGATATACATTGGTTACTCGGCATTGAAATCGAAAGAAACCAAGATGAAAGAATTATAAAATTAAGACAAAAACATTATATTGATAATATAATAGAAAAATATAAATTAAAAGACGCTGCAACGGTACGAACACCAATGACACCTGGTCAAGTGTTAAAATCACTCAAAAATCCAACTAATGAAGAATTAAACTTCATGAACCAAATACCATATATGAACATGGTTGGAGCATTACGATATGCAGCAGATTGTACAAGACCTGACATATCATTCGCAACAGGTCAATTTGCTAGGCATTTAAATAAACCTAGTATTGAACATTACAATGCAGTAAAACACTGTTTCAAATATTTAAAAGGAACGAACGATTATTGGTTAATACTCGGAGGAAAAGAACCAATCGAGTTAATCAGATATACCGATGCTGATGGAATGACACAAGAAGGCCATAAAGCAATATCAGGATATATATTCCAAATAGGAAATGCAACGACATCATGGTCAAGTAAAAAACAAGAATTAGTGTCATTATCAGTATGTGAAGTGGAATTACAAGCTTTAACTCATGGAGTAAAAGAAGCTATATGGCTAAGAAGACTGGTTGAAGAGGTACTGCAGACCTTGGATACACCTACGAAAATATTATGTGATAATCAAGCAGCCATAACTATAGTAAATTCAACGGAACAAAAATATATGCAAAGAACAAAACACATTGATATACGAAAAGATTTTTTATGAGATTATATTGAGAATGAAACCATATCAGTTTCATATATTCCAACTGGACAGCAAAAGGCTGATATTATGACGAAAGCGCTAACGATCGAATTAATCAAACGTTTTACAAGTTTACTTTGCCTAGTAAAAGTTTGAAGGGGAGTATTAAACAAATATAACGAACAATATAAATATAGTATGTGGTCATATGAACAACCACCTTACTAAGTGAACGATAACGCAATGATAACGCCATACGATATAGGAGCTAGATAGTTATAGTAGTACTAGCTCACGGAATGTGTATATAAGGGGAGCTGGTCTTGCCCTAGAAATACATCGGTTTATGCTGATAACCCACCTTTGCCTCAATCTCACCACTGCACCTCATCGTCTACCACAATGTGCGTAGATTTTAAGAATAAGAGATTTCTTTGTGGCCGTTTCCAACCAAGAGCATACATGCAGCTAACTACAAGTAAAACTTCACAGAGCGTGAGACCTAAATACCAAATGTAGTCGCATAGTCGAGATTACCAAATCATAATTCCAACATTGATACTCGAAATGTGCACAGAATTTCAGCTGCAGACACGTGCCGATCAAAGACTGAGGAAAGATAGGGCCAGAGTAACATTCATCTCTTAGACTGACACTTAGCCCCGGTTCATGTTCGGATTCCGCATCTACTGAGCTTGCATCGTCCTTATTTGAGGATGTGCCTTGCCAATACCCATTTGTCAATGTCTATGAAAAGAAAGGAGAGGGCGGGTGCCGGCCGCTCCAATAAGCGCTACAGTTGGTCTTACTGGATCGCCCGAATCAAGTCTCAGAGGAAGTGAGGCGACGATCCGAGCGAATATTAATGGGCAAAAGTAGCGACTGTCTCGACGCATACGGCAGAGGTCTCTCGCATGTGACCGCAGATCATTGAGTTTGTGTGTTACGTAAGTAACTTCGCGTATCGGCCCCGCTTTCTCCCGACATTTTTTGGCTCCGCAATTTTGCAGTCCTCTTCCCATCCACAACCAGCAGTGGCATCGCCGCGCCGTGCATCGGGTGGCACAACCTCAGGCCATAGGCCGGCATGTCCCACAACATCGCCACTTAGGCAGGCAAAACCGGAGGCCGACCCCATCGGCTCGTGGAACCGGTCCCTAGACCCCGCTCAGTGCGTTTTTGCGTGTATGTGACTGAACGCGTTCAAGGCTGCAATCGGTAACGGTACGGACGAGGTCGTACTAAGGTATTCTGTCATGTTTGAGGATGTTTTCGAGGCGAAAAGCTCTCCGGCGCCTGTACGTGCTAACGAGCATTTTCAGTCGGAGCCTCCGGACCGAAACCTTCGAGTGCTCCAACTACTTCAACGAGCGTTCCGTGTAATACGCTAAGGGCGCAGACGCACTGTACATTTTACTAACGTCGCCGAGTGGCTCACCGTTCCCGCAGAGAATGGCTATACTTTCTCACTCTGCTACGGATCTTCTGCATCCGCTGTGGGCGCATGGGTCGCGGTGCTCAGATCTAGAGCGTCAAATTGAACATGCATCGCATGAGAGAGAACCGCACGTATATTGATGGAAATGAGATGACTTCGCTCTGCAACGTGACAGCTGGGCGATGATGCGAGTGCGATGATCCAGGGCGTGCGGTTTCGGATGTTCCTTGTCTGCGCCTCTCTGTGCTCCTCTGTGATTCACTACATTCTTCCGTTTCTTGAACAGGCAGCACGCGGGCGTTCTGGCTTGTTTAAGAAGGGAATGTCTGGTTTGAAAATGGAATACAAACCGGTTCTCTTCTGGTTGTTGTCATGGGTACTCGATCACGCAGCCTGTGCAACACCATCTGGTAATGGGAGAGCTTTCACTACATTTCCCTTCTACTTTTGAATAGCACATGCGAAAACGGACCTATGCGCTTTAAGAGCTGCTATGGCTATAAGTGCACTCTTCATTGAGATCTTTTTCTCAATGAGACTTCATCAAGATGAATCTGGCTTCCTATCAGCGGCGTTATTCGATCTATTTTCTGATTTCTGATTTCTGGTTATTACCATCTGATCACGGAAATCTCGACCATGACTCGTTGAACGATTCTCGCGACTTGGCTGATCGGAGACACGGCAAGATCTCTTGTAGGCTCTAGATCAATCGCGTAATAGTGACGGTTGCAAATGTACGTTTTCATTATGGCATGAATAATGCCACTTCAGCTCGAACCCGAAGGCAGGCGCGAAAGGTAAAACAAGGTATGCCTCCATGAGCCTAAGACGGGATGGGTATGTCCCCCGGTTCCACATTTGGTGACATCCACGCATGTCCAATCATGCGATTCAGGCTATCCGTCTGATACAAAGGTCCACGAAGTGTTTTGCTTAGCAGCCTGAGGTAGCGCAAGAGCACCGATGACGTGGTTGCTATCAAGCGTGTCAAAGCTTTCCGGTTCTCAGCAGCGTCGATTTGGTGTGCGAAAATGTCTACCACCGGCTGTAAGCGGTCGTCTTTCTCACTTCAGGCACCCCCTAAAATGGGTACCTCTTAGGTTATATTTCCCACCCAATAGTTAAACCTAAAGGCCCATACCATCCCAGGCGTATGGGAGATCCCGCCCTTTGACATTGATGGGAGATCCCATCCCCTGAAAGTGGGAGATCCCAAAAAATAAAAAATCCCCCAGCCATGGATTGAACTTGAGACTTCACTCAAACTATATAGTCATAGAGGTCTTAACCACACACTATTACAACATTTACTAGACTATAATACATTGCAGTTATATAGGCACAACTAAATAACAATTAATGAAAGTCTAGGTTTATCTTATCTCTTATTTAATACAAGTTATTAGATACTAATGCCTATTGTATTTACTGGTTTACAAATGTAATTGCAAAGCGGCATAGTAATGTGAGTATAAAAATCAACAACAATTTTTGTAATAAGTGAAATGTCTCTATTCAATTAAGTATAATGATAAAAAATCAATAACAGAGTCGGATTATAATGTATGTTTGCCCTACTATACAGTAACAATTGCCATTAATTATAAGCTATTTTGGTGTAATGGTTAAGAATGTGGTCTAGTGTTACTTTTATATAGGTCTTGTTTTCAACTCCTGCTAGTGTAAGTTTTTTAATGCTGGGAGTTCCCAGGGAGTGGGATCTCCCATAGGCCTGGGATGGTATGGGCCTTTAGGTTTAACTATTGGGTGGGAAATATAACCTAAGAGGTACCCATTTTAAGGGGTGCCTAAGGTGTCTTTCTCAACAAAAAATTAGGTGGAGGATAAGGAGATAAAACCTAGCGCTGCCGGGAACACCAGAGAATGCTCCGAATCTAGTAACTGCATAGCTGCTGCAGTTTCGAGTGGCAATACGTCGCTAGCATGGGCCCGGATAAGGTGATGGTTAGGGACATGTGTGGCGCCTCAATCTTTCTTCGTTAACTGAGGTGACAAGCTGCTCATCAGCAGAATCTTTGATTGGGGGTGAAGTGCGGACCGATTGCTGAGTCTTTTCACTGGTTTCCGCTATGTGTACTGACTGAATCATAGATCCTAGAATGATATCTTGATGATGAGGCTTCCCATCTATTTTACGTGAAATAAAAGCTTGAGAAACTATAAGTATGTTTGCTATATAAGCTCAACACTGGTGCTAGTCCTTTCCGATAAAAATCACCACCATCCATTTGGACTTGCCTTCTAGTTCGTACATCACGCACACATCGGACTACATTGCTACCCACAATGCTTTCGACCCGGTCTGGTGTAGAGCCTATCGATCCTAGTGAAATTCCGCCCGGGATTTTCAACACTATGCAGGGACAATGTGTCCAAATTGCAATCGCTACCATTCTTTGCTACGATACCAGTTGAGTTTATAATAAATGCGGTCGCCGAAACCCCCTCTAATTGTTCCTTTAGTCATCACGTTTGATAAAGAAGCATGTTGAGAACCGATATTCGCGTTCTTCTTCACTAACCATATCTTACACGATGACTCAGTTTAAATACTTTTGGGTGTGTGTTCCCAGTATTACTTTGGTTCAAGCGCTGATTATGTTGCAATTTGGGTTCGCAAAGAGCTCGCCCCGCAAGACCGCCAGCATAGTCTACTTTCTTGTGAGTCTCCACCGCAACTATCGCTTTTTGACATGAGACAGAGACTACTGACTAAGCAGGCACCTCCTACAGAATCGGTACATAGGGGTCGTTTCTGTATTGGCGCGTATACCGTGTGAGCTCGTCACCTTAGACTAGACCCCGCACGGCAAAACTCTAATTATTGAAATACGTTCAGCTTATTCGTACCACGCGGATATAAAGCTGTATGTATGCCACGGAATCACATTTGTGTCACGGTCTTATAATTGTGACCTTCTAGTTGTAAGGGGCAATTATTCCTCACCATAGGCCACGTTAATGAGAGTACAGGCAACAGTTCCATATGGGCTTTTAATTTGGGAGGTGAGCACCCGGTCCAGTGTTTTCCAATAAGAGAAGGGCTAATGGTGATGCCGAAATCAGACTGGATGACCATTCTTCTGATAGACTGTAAGGTGGTCCTTTTTAGATATTTTCCCATGTTCTCCCGGTACTATTATCACAGATGTTCTCTTGATGAGGGTCCTCGCGTTGTGGTCTGGAGGTATTTGATTTGTTTCTTTGAAATCGCTATCGAAGCTCTGTGGTCGGATCTAAGATTTTGACAGAAAGGAAACTGGTCGTGTACCTCAAAGCTTTGTTTGCTGTAGAATCCATCTTCATGCTAGGGATTGCGATCGACACAATTAAAGGAAAGAAAGGTAAACGAAAAGTCTATAAGTCCAGTCTGGGAGCTCATAATCAGCGGAACAGTATCTATAGTAGGCGCAGAAGGGTATACATTTTGCGGATCAGACGGCTTTGTTCCTCCTTTATTCGAGACTCTTTACTGGTTCGTACACAATGCCGCATAGTGATTTCATGCTTACATGATGACAGGGCGACCCCGCTTGTATTTGAGCTTGTCCTGCTTGTTCTGGCTCTTTACAAAGCTACTTCTCTATGGCGGGAATCGGGTGGGTTTAAGGGCGTCAGTCTTGTTAGAGTCCTCATCCTCGATCAAGCGATTTATTTTGCCGTGTAATTATTTCGGACTTCTTTCGTTACGACTGATTTAACATCATTCTACAGTGTAATGATATGCGGTGTATCGCACATCACATTTTACTGGGTGGACCAATTTCTCACCTCCAATGCGGCGTACGGCATCGTGCAGAACATGTTAACATCCACTGCCTTACCCTGCATAGTAGGTTGCCGATTGTTGGTACACCTGAATGAGGCTGCCGAAAGAGGAGTCAACGGAGGCACGAGCTACAGGGCTCGGAGTCGGAGTGTAAGCGACATACAGTTTGCGTAGATCCTGGTTTGGGTTTTGTCGTGTTTCTCCACTGACTTTAGAGATACTGCGTGCATGTATAGGGTGAATCGCATCCCAAATACTTAGTGACCCTTCCGATTGCTTTCATCTATTTATTGTATGATTTGTTCCGTTTCCGATTTTCTCGTAGCCTTTTTCGCGCTTCCCTTGTTCAGTATCCCTTTGACTGCTTGCAGGACTTGCATTCGAACACATCTAAACAAAGCCTCTTACATTTTCATTTACTGCGTTATTTTAATTTATGAGCAATGTATACATGTGGAATCAATTGTGCACGCTTAAAATCCATGCCGCTTCCTGAGCATCGTGACTGACATTACTCAACCCGTGATCCACGCGTCCCAAGAATTTGTTTTGATACTCGAAACGTACACAAAATTCCAGCTGCGGACACGTGTTACTCAATGATTGAGGAGGAGATAGGATCCATTGATGGACTCATGGTTAGCCCCGGTTCATGGTGTGTTCATCGTCATGTATTGGATACCCATTTGTCAGTGTCTATGTGAGGAAAGGGAAGGGCGAGTGCCGGCCGCTTCATGTTGGAACTCAGAAATTCGTGGTGTTAACGAATGCACTCCGTATCCAAGAATATCGTGTAACCAGTAGATTATTGCACTCGGTTTCCCTCGCGCGCATACATGCAGTGAAAAATCTACGAAATATATTTCAACTCCGACGCCGTCTCGGCATCGAGCTCGAGCTTCAACACTTCAAGCGGATCCATCTCCTATCGAGCCTCCCGAGCCGAGGCACCGAGACGACGATGCGGGGAGGTGACAGTCGGGGCAAAGGAAGCTACTGGTTCCTCCGTGACCTCGATCGTGACCGTAGATCACTGCTGCATCCGTGCGATCTTCGAATCGCTTTGGGATATTACGTAAGTAAATTCTCAGACGTCTTCGGCTCCGCACTGTCGGCTCCACCAGAGCTCGCCATCAGCAACGATGTCGACGACGACATTACCATGCCGTGTGTTGAATGGCACAATATCATGGCACGGGGCTGCATGATCTACGGTGTCGTCAACCAGACGGGCAAGACTGCGTTCCGTGGAACTGGCAATACCCGGCTCAGCGAGTTTTGGCATGTTCGCCCTCGTTGCGTTTTTGCACCCGGAGCTAACGGAAATCTCCAGTCGGCGGTGACGGCTACAAAGCCTTCCGCTGCTCCGGCGGGCGACAAGACGCACGCTCCAGCTGCTTCAACTAGCGCATCGTGTGTGAAGCCGGGGAGCCTGCCTTCCACTTACCCCACAAACTCCGCCGTGCGGCTCACCATCCCCGGTACGATCGCAAGCAACGACTGGGGCCTTCTCAGTTGCCTGTGTCTCGCTCGCATTACCAGCGAAGACGTGTGTCGCAATTCTCCAGCGCGTGAAGACATCCCTCGGTGCAGAGGACTGGGAAACTCGTGTGTACATTGATGGGAATGAGACAATTACGCTGTATAACGTGACGTTGCGCGGTGGTGAGAAAGCAGCCATTCAGGGATACAGTGCCTGACTTTCTTCGGAGGTCCGTCTCTCCGCTGTTTTACTTTCATTTCTTTTTAGGCCTGATCTATTTGACATGCGATTAGGTAGCATCAGCGATTGGGCCTCGCCAAGGACCAGAAGGAGTGGTTCGCCGATGTCTCAGTCGCTATCATCCAGTCCTAATCGTCTCTACCCAGCCGCCTCTCCCGCCCTCTCCTTCTCCCTCCCTCATCTCGGACCCTGCGTCGCTACCAAGTACCCATCACTCCTTGACCACACACGTCACAAACAACAGGTGCCCTCGCCTCTTTTGTTACAGCCGGCACCTGATGACTGAGTCATGACAAAAGGGCACCTCGATGGAGTTCTGTTCTCACTTGCCTTTCCACTGCCCACGCGCCCGATCTCGACCGTCCGGCGCTTATGATGTGGCTGATTTCCCTCACCTCGCCTGTCCACGCGCATAGACCTGCATGCGCTGGAGTAGCTGCCCTTTTGATATTCTCATCTGGACCTCGCTGTTCCTGTATATTTTATGTCGAGAAGTGTCTTCCTGAGCGCCAGGGAGCCGTGTCTCCCTGGTTCTTTCTGTACGAACTTGACACTTATATCTCCTTGACGTGGACTCGGAATTATAATCAACCTACGGGTATATTCAGATAAATGGACTTGGGCAAACGGGGCGAAGCGATCACTTCGCTCTTCATCCCGTTCTTGCTGTTGGAGGGATCTAAAGACTAAAGGAGACACGCCTTGACCATATCCCGGCCCGAGACTCCCCTGTCGTCCGTCAAACAGAGTGAAACTCGAGCTCTCTCCATCGCTTCCTCAACATTGCGTGTACGTCTAGTTGTTCAACCCAGCACAGCGTAGCTCAGACACCTCGACACTCTTAATAAAGAATCTATCAATTTCGCCAATCTGGAAAGCGTGGGCCAAGGTGCGCTCTCTTCACCCGTGCCAGAGTCGATACCGATGATGATGGTGTGGTTTCGACCAGACGTTCGGCGTGAAATTTTATGGAAAAAGAGGTCTGAAGGAGGATCAGGCTGTGTACGGTATATTCTGTGTAACACGGGTAATATGAGTAACTCGGACTCGGTTTCTGGAGTTCCCGTGGGCTGGCACGTTGGCGCTTGACGCTTGTTCTAGTAACAGTGAGTGGAATGAAGCAGCGTGCGTAAAGTGGGCAGTCTTCCATTCCGTGAAGCTCTGTGTGCTCAGAAGCGCCGCCTCGACTCGATCAGTGCCCTCAGGAAAACAAGAGGGTACTCTGGTTTCGGTAATTACACAGCTGTCGCGGACATGATCGGCAGATGTGTCTTTTTCTCAACGTAGGCAAGAGCGACGGTTCAGGAACTGAGCTGGAACGTCAACGTATAATAATATTGATTTCTATGGTTGGAGATTATAAACGTTCTAGAATCTGTCTTTGCTGCCTAGATTGATCGAGCAGCGTGGATTGCAATGACATAGACAGTAGTCATTTCCACCTGGAAGTCTTAGAGGCGTACTGGTTTGATCGGCCACATACGGCGAAGGATGAAACTTCGAATTGTTATTTGGACGGAGATGAAATGCAACCTGGTTGCTGAGTCTCCTCAAGTCCCCGCTATGCGTGCTAAATCTCGCACCTTGATTTAACATCTCAATAATAGGGACTTACGGACATTCTACTATGGTATAAAAGTGTGGGCATATGCAGTTCATCTATGAGCTCGACCCTGGAGCCACTCCTCTCCGAAGAATACCACCACTATCTATTTGGACTTGACCAATCACAACTCGGACATTACGTGCACATCGGACTGCGACGCTACTCACAATGCTTTCAACTTGGTCCGGCGTGGAGCCTATTGATCCTAGTGAAATCCCTTTCTCCCTTTCCGCCAATGCGCAATATTTATACATCCAAGTTGCAATCACTACCGCTCTTTGTTACGATACTAGTTGAGTCCGTAACAAATCTGATCGCCGGAAACCTTCTTGATTGTTTTCTTTAGTCACCACGTTTGATAAGGAGGCACGTATACTTCTGATAACAGCTTGCTTCCTCACTAACTATAGCTACCGCAATGAACCAGTTTAAATATTTTTGGGTGAGTGTTCCCAGTATTACTTTGTCCAACTGCTAAATATGTTGCAATTTGGATCCAAAAAGAGTTCTCCCCGCAAGACCGCCAGCATAGTCTACTTCCTTGTAAGTTAACACCACATCTATCGTTTTGAGATGAGACTCAGACTTCTGACAAACTGCGAACCTTCTACAGAATCGGTACATAGGGATCGTTTCTGGAATGGCGCGTATACCACGTGAGCTCGCCACCTTAGTCTAGACCTCGCACGGCAAAACTCTAATTAATGAAATGGGTTTAGTTTATTTGAATCATACAAGTATAGAGCTGTACGTTTGCCACGGAATCGTATTTGTATCGCAGTCTAATAATTGTGACCTTCAAGATGTAAGAGGATATTCTACTTCATCATAGGCCACGTTAATGAGAATCCAGGCAACTTTTCCCAATGGGCTGGGAATTTAGGAGGTGAGCACCCGGTCCAGTTTTTTCCAATAAGAGAAGGGCTAATAGTGATGCGGAAATCAGACTGGATGACAATCGTTCTGATAGACTGTAATGAGCTTCTATCTATCTCTTTTCACATTATCCAGATGCTTCTATGACAGATATTCTCTTAATGAGGGTCCTTGCATTATGGTCCGGAGGTACTTGGCTTTACTTTAGGGTTGCTATATAAAGCCCGTGGCTGAATCTCAGATTTTGACAGAAAGGAAACTAGCCGTGTTCCTCAAAGCTTTGTTTGCTGTAGAATCCATCTTCATGCTGGGGATTGGGATCAACATTATTAAAGGACAGAAAGGTAGGCGAAAAGTCTATAAGTCCAGTCTACGAGCTCATAATCAGCGAAATAGTATCTGTAGGAGGGGCAGAAGGGTATACATTTTGCGGAGGAGACGGCTCGATTCCTCCTTTATTTGAGACTCTTTACTGGTTCGTACACAATGCCACATAGTGATTTCATGCTTACATCATGACAGGACGGCTCCGCTCGTATTTGAGCTTCTCCTGCTTGTTCTGGCTCTTTACAAAGCTACTTCTCTTTGGCGGGAATCGGGAGGGTTTAAGGGCGTTGGTCTTGTTAAAGTCCTCATCCTCGATCAAGCGATTTATTTTGTAGTGTAAGTATTTCAAACTTCTTTCATTACGGCTGATTTAACATCATTCTACAGTGTAATGATATGCGGCGTATCACACATCACATTTTTCTGGGTGGACGAGCTTCTCACCTCCAATGCGGCGCACGATATCGTACAGAAACTATTAGTATCCACTACCTTTCCCTGCATAGTGGGTTGCCGATTGTTGGTACACCTGAATGAGGCTACTGAAAGGGGAGTCAATGGAGGCACGAGCTACAGGGCTCGGAATCGGAGTGTAAGCGACATACAGTTTGCGTAGATCCCGGTTCGGGTTTTGTCATGTTTCCGAGTTTCCTATAACCCAGATACACTGTGTATATGGGGTGAATCGCAGCATAACTCGTGACACTTCCAACTACTTTCATTTATAATTTATTGGGGGGCGAAGCCCTCCAGTTATTAATTTATGCGCGTTGCCTCCGTGTGGGATCGAGCGTGCAGGTACTTCCTGAGGATCACAGCCAACAATTCATCCGGGCTCCGTGCCAACCTAGGAATCTGCTGTGGCCCTCGCGCCACACTTCGATACTCGGATCGTGCACATGATTTCAGCCACAGACACATCTTACTCGAAGTCTGGGGAAAGAATGGAGTAACGTCATAGGCTAACGCTACGTAAGCGATTTTGTTGATCAGCACCGATTTCTCCCGGGCTCTTCGGCTGCGCATTTTTGCAGGCCTTCCGTCGGCCTCTTCCCGTGCACACCAGCTCGTCTACCACTGATGGCAATGACGACATCGCTGCGACGCACGTCTCCTGCGTTGTCACACTGAGCAACCTCAAGACACAGGCTGGCAACACCGTCATTCAGGCGGGTAAGCCCGTCTCGGAGGCCCCGGCAGCTCGTGGAACCCTAGCAACACCTCGCTCTCAAAGCTGCGACCCACAGTGGCACAGGCGAGACCATGCTTAGGTATTCTGTGATGTTGAGAGACTGTTTTGTGTGAAACAAAGACGTGAAGCTCCCCAGTGCCTATACTACACAGTCTTGCCCCAGTTGTGCTCCTACATCTAGCGCTAATAAGCACCTTCAGTTGGCGGCTCAGGTTCCGAAACATTGTGCGGACGTGCGCTTCAGCTACTTCAACGGACGCAGATGAGATCTACACTCGCTCTTGCAAAAGCCGCCTCACTTCCCCAGCCAAGATCACAGACGATGACTACGGCTTCTTGATCGGTTGTGAATCGTTCGCATTCTTTATGGACGCGTGGGTCGCGCATCTTCGGTTCGTGAAGATGAACACGTCTGGTGCAGTGGAGGGAGATATCTATGTGGAATGATGGGAACGGGGCGGATACGTTGTATAACGTGACACCGCACGATGCAGCTCCAGACGCTCTTCAGTGGTGGGTCTTTGTACTTTTTTGATTCGCTTTCTTTTTCTGGTTTATTTGCCGCGTGAATGGACCGCACCATCGACAGAGCCTCACCGAAGTGCCGACTCTTCGGCGTCATCAACCAGTCCTGGACGCCTTCTTTCCCTCCCCCTGTCATCTCTGGTACTGCGTTCGCTACCGAGTACCATCCAGTCTCTGTCTGAACACCTCGCGACCACCAAGCACTTCATCCTTTTCCACATCTCTCTAAGGGACAGCTCAGCACACAAAAACTTCGCGACCGAATCGTGGCAAAAAGACCCTCAGCGGTGGCCTGTCCTCGCTTGCTTTTTTCTGTCATTCTTACTTCTCCGCTAACACAACCTCAACTGGTCGGTGTACCCATTTCCTATCACCCATTACTGACAGACCACGTACATGATAAGTAGTTGACTTATGGTAATCTTACTTGGGTCTCGGCATCCTTGTATTTGTTTCTCTATATCTCGCCCGCTGGTGCTGTCAATCAATGATGTTCTCATTTTCAACGCTCACTGATGTTTCTATATGGTTCGAGTGCTTGGCACTTGATCATTCAAATTAATAAAAGCTACACATGCACATAGAGTAAAGCGAAGCGGCTGTTTCCTTTGCTGTGGTGCGCTCGGCTGTCTCCGGCTCTCGCTCACGCTCCCGTCCCCTCCGGTCTCAGTCCCGACCTCGCGTAGTGAGGTTTGAGCTCTCCCGCTCGTCTCCCCAATATTGCGTGCGTACACATTTGCTCAGCCAAGCCAAGCCCGATAAACTCAATCATTCTGATAGATATCCACAGATATGTTTGTATGCTGCTAGACTTGAAAATGTGGACCAAGGTATACACTCTACATGTACGAGAATCGATGCCCATCACCAACAACTATGGTGAAGCCTTCGACCGTGCAATGGTACCCGCCCTGCACGCACGCGTGAAATCCACTGTGAAGGCACGGAAAAGGGTAGAGAAACATGGCGATGTTTGGCTGTGAGAGTTAAAAACGAGAGTAAGGTGAGCGACTGGCGCTATTTGTTCTGTATGTGTTTGTATGCTGATGATTTATACCTTATCCAGCCATAGATGAATTGAAAACAATGTCCTCTGAGCGAGCAGTTGTCCTCTCTGTGAATTTATGTATGTGCGCGATGCCTCGGGCAAGATTAGACGAGGTGTGCAGGCGTCTCTGGTGAGCCCTATTCATCTCACCTTACCATTGCTTTCACCTCACTTCCTCCGGTACAACGATGAGGCTATGTCGCATTGCTTGCGGTGATAGAATCACCTATGAATAGATGGGATCTTGCACTTCGTCATGACAATCGAGAACGGCCACATACCAGCCAGACCCTGTGCCGAGGCAGGTCCCGAGTCCAGAGCTTTGTTCTGCTGTTCCTTGGAGACGAGCGGAGATGCTTTTGGATAGCTTATACGATTCAGGTACTTTGTCATTATGGTGTACCATGTAAGCACCATATCCTCGCTTTTCTGCAGCAGTGGACGCTAAGGTGCACGAAGTGTTTTGCTTGACAGTCTGAGGTAGGTTGTAACTTATTCCACGCTCCTGTTTGCAACTTTCTCTAATGAAACGAACTAATCCGACTCTATTTTAGCGGCTTACGTCTCGTCGGGACTCGGGACAGATATGTCTTCCACAGGAATATCAACGACAGGATCTGTTGGAATTCAGCAATTCGCGGCGCAAGCGAATGCACTCCGTATCCAAGTATATCTTTGTGCCAGTAGATAATCGCGCGAGGGAAACCGAGCGCGCATACAACAGGAAAAATCTTACGAAAAACAATTCAAACTCCGACGCCATCTCGGCATTTCAACATGATCCTCTCAAGCGTATCAAAGTTTTCCGTTTCTCCGCAGCGCTGGACGTGACACTTTGGTAGATGGTCATCTCTGCCGCCATGCTAGCAACATATTACTGCTCGAAATCGTAGCATCTATGTACAGTAAGTACCAAGTTCATAGTATCCTCTGGTGTTACTGGTAGCGCCGGTCTTTCCCCCCTTTTCATCCTCTACCTAACTTTTGGTAAGACTACTATTTACAGTCCAGGCTTCGATAAAGTTATGATTAGGAACAGGCGGAGCGTCTCGGACTTTATTCAGGAACTGAGGCGAAAAGCTACTCATCAGCAGACCATCAGTGTTTGAATTAATATGTACTAAGTGATCGGTATTCTTAGATCTTTCCTGCAGAATTAATCAGCCGCACTGCGCGAGCCGCAGTGGCATGCACAGTGGTTATCTCTAATTAAAAGTGGTGAGGGTGTATTGAACCAATCGGCTACATGTGACGAAGGATGATACTTTGAGTTGTTTTGATTAGAGATGAAATGCGGGCCGACCTGAGTCGTGTCTCTAAGGCTGGTTTCTGCTATGTTACTATATCACAGGCTATGAATTATTATCTCAGTGGTAAGCCCCAACAGAAATTTTACCGTGAGGTTAAAGATTGAAAACATATAGTCTTTTTGCTATATAAGCTCGACACGGGCGCAAGTCCTCCCCGAAGAAAATTACCACCATCCATTCGGACTTGCCTTCTAGTTCGTACGTTACGTGCACATCGGACTACATTGCTACCTAAAATGCTTTGGATTCGGTCTGACGTGGAGCCTATGGATCCCAGTTAAATTCCCTCTTGGCTTTCTTACAGTGCGCAGGGAGCGTATGTCCAAGCTGCAATCGCTACAGCTCTTTGTTACGATACCAGTTGAATCTATAACAAATCCGATCGTCGGAAACCCTTTTGATTGTTTTTTTAGTCACCACATTTGATAAAGAGGCACGTATACTTCTAATACCAGCTTGCTTCTTCATTAATTATATCTGTCACAATGACTCAGTTTAAATACTTTTGGGTGAGTGTCGCCAGTGCGGCTTTGCACAATCGCTAACTATGTTTACATTCGGGTCCAAAAAGAGTTCTCCCCACAAGACCACCAGCATAGTCTATTTTCTGGTAAGTAAATGCCACATCTATCGTTTTCTACAGACTGCTGACCAAGCACGCATCTTCCGCAGAATCGGTACATAGGGATTGTTTCTGCATTGGCGTATATACCGAGTGAGCTTGCCGTTTTAAACTCGACCTCGCACGACAAAACTCTAGTTATTGAATTGGGTTTAGTTGACTCGGATCACGCCAGTATAACCCGGTACGTATGCTACGGAATCGTATTTGTATCGCGATCTAATAATTATGATCTTTCAGATGTAAGAGGATGTCTTTCTTCATCACAGCCTGCGTTGTTGAGGATCTAGGCAATTTTTCCACATGGGCTGGGAATTTAGGAGGTGAGCATCTGGTCCTGTTTTTTTCAATGACAGAAAGGCTAATGGTGGTGCTGAACTCAGACTGGATGACAATTATTCTGATAGACTGTAAGGAGCTTCTTTCTATCTCTTTTCACATTATCCCGAAGCTCTTATGACAGATATTCTCTTGATGAGGGTCCTCGCATTATGGTCGGGAGGTATTTAGCTTTACTTTAAAGTTTCTATATAAGCCCCGTGGCTGGATCTCAGATCTTGACAGAAAGGAAACTGGCCGTGTACCTCAAAGCTTCGTTTGCTGTAGAATCCATCTTCATGCTAGGGATTATGGTCGACTCAACTAAAAGAGAGAAAGGTAGGCAAAAAGTGTATAATTTCGGTCTAGGAGCTTATAGTCAGCGGAATAGTATCTGTAGTAGGTGCAGAAGGGTATACATTTTGCGGAGAAGACGGCTTTACTCCTCCTTTATTCGAGACTCTTTACTGGTTCGTCCACAATGCCGCTTAGTGGTTTCATGCTTACATCTTGACAGGACGGCTCCGCTTATATTTGAGCTTCTACTGCTTATTCTGGCTCTCTACAAAGCCACTTCTCTGTGGCGGGAATCGGGTAGTTTTAAAGGCGCCAGTCTTGTTAAAGCCCTCATCCTCGATCAAGTGTTTTATTTTGCAGTGTAACTATTTCAATTTTCTTTCTTTCAGCTGATTTGACATCGTTTTTCAGCGTAATGATATGCAGTGTAGCACACATCACATCGAACTGGGTGGACCAATCTCTCTCCTCAAACGCAGCGTCCAATATCGCACCGCAGCTGTTAGTATCCACTACCTTGCCCTGCATAGTGGGTTGCCGATTGTTGGTACACTTGAATGAGGCTGCCGAAAGAGGAGTCAACGGAAGCACGAGCTACAGGGCTCGGAGTCGGAGTGTAAGCGACATACAGTTTGCATAGATCCTGGTTTGGGTTTTGTCGTGTTTCTCCACTGACTTAGAAACACTGTGTGCAAGTATAGGGTGAATCGCATCCGAAATACTTAGTGACCCTTCCGATTGCTTTCATCTATTTATTGTATGATTTGTCCCGATTCCGATTTTCCCGTAGCCTTTCCCGCTTTTCCCTTCTTCAGTGTCCCTTTGACTGCCTGTAGGACTTGCACTCGAACACGTCTAAACAAACCTTCTCATACTTTCCTTACTGTGCCATTTTAATTTATAAGCAATGTATACATGTGTAATCGAATGTGTACACTTAAAATTCATGTCGCTTCCTGAGCGTCATGACTGATATCACTCCACCCATGCTCCGCGCGTCCCAAGAATCTGCTTTGATACTCGAAATGTGCACAGGATTTCAGCTGCAGACATGTGCCGCTCAAAGACTGAGAAAATGATCGGACCAGAGCAACATTCATTGCTTGGACTCATGATTAGCCCCGGTTCATGTTCAGATTCTGTGTCCACTGAACTTGCATCGTTATCTATTAGATACCTATTTGCCGGTGTCTATGAGAAGAAAGGGAAGGGCGAGTGCCGGCCGCTCCAAGCGGCTCCGTCTCCCATCGAGTCGCCCGAGCCGAGGAAGCAAGACGGCAATGCGGGGCAGGTGGCACTAGTCACTGCGTTTCATGCACGCCTACGCCACCGTGTCGTAGGCTTCCGTAGATGGCCTGACCGGCCTACAGCACGTGTTCGTAGATGACCTAGGAAATTTTGAGATGCGTATGTGATCTTAAAAATACACCATGCTACGACCCAATGTCGTAGCTGAGCTTGCATAAAATTTGACTAGGTCAGCTAGGCATCCTACAGTCTAGGTTACCTAGTCAGATAGTTAGTAGGTTGTCATAGGTGTGACTTCAGTTGTCCCATATATAGCGCTGGTAAACCAATATTATATTGATTTTATTAGTAAATAATTACAAGTAAACCCCTTTCAAATATGGCCTACTGTCATCCACAAGCCAAACCACTAGGGGGTGAGTCAAATGTAATATATTGTACATCATAGTTATCATGGAAGGGTTGCCTTGCAATGTGGTTGGCCCACAACTGCAGACTCAGATACACATGGCCAGATGTTCTGGCAGCCCAATCCATCTGAAGATTCTTATTAAATAAATATAAATGTTACGATATAAATAACGGATGGTCATATGAACAACCATCTTACTAAGTAAATGATAATGCAATGATAACGCAATACGAATAGGAGCTATGATAGTTATAGTATATGTAGCTCACGGTAGATGTATATAAGGAGAGCTGGTCTCTACCATGAAATACATTGGTTTATGCTGATAACCCACCTTCGCCTCAACTTCACCACTGCACCTCATCATCTACCACAATGTGTGTAGATTTTAAGAATTCTAAACACAAGTGTAAGTGTGAGAGGGAGCCTGAAAGAGAGCACCGGCATGGATGTACACTGAGTGCGAACGGCACTGGTGCACACAACTCATGTGCAAGCACGAGTATGAGTGCTAGTGCTAGCACGGCATTCATCCATCTCAACTGTAAGGTTGGCTGACACTCAAGCAATACCATCCCCACCGATGGCATCTCGCAGGAGGTGCGCTGCCAAGTTAGTGCGACTTCCATTTCCCCCCCGGAGAAAGTAATTTGCGGGGGCATTGTCTGGCGACTGGCAACATCTCGATGGCCGCAAATGAGGCGAGAGGGGGGTGATTGCCTCTCCGATCTCCGCACCCCACTGCCTAAGATAATATGTCTCTTCCAAGTCTTCATCCTTGTATAAATCCACAAGTCCGTCGGAGCAGAGCAGGAGTGCCACGTCCACGGTTCCATCGTCCGCTTGGAATATGCCATCCTTTGCGTCAAACGATTCCTGGGTGGGCTGACAACCGGGTCTACACAGGCGACGGTAGGACACCTGAGGGATATTTGACAAATAGGGCGGCGTGATATTTCGGTCAATGTACTCCTCGGAGAGTCTGGACGCCCAGAACTCCTTTGTATGCATGAGCACGCAGTGCAAGTAAATGGCAGGAAGCTTCATCCAAGTGTCGCCAAGGGCTTCGTTATATATGGGCGCTACAGTTAATAAGTCGCATTTTTAGACTGTCGTTGGAAGACTTACCTCGAGTAGGAGCCAAGAAACCCAGGACGTGTTTGTCAAGGACACACTCCTTTTGTCGGGGTGCCCTTCCTCAATATGGCGTAACTTGTCCGCATTCCTGCCGTTGTGGACATCGGTTATCCGGTGAGCGGCAAATGAACCATCTGGACACCTTCAGATAGGGTCTGGGGAGCATATGGTGAAGAAAAGGTCAGCCATCTATTTTGTGGCCGAGATGATCACACAAGAGGTCGAAGAGTACCTTCAGATAGACGATTGTAGTTCTTCAAAAACCAGTGCCACGGGAAGAGGGAAAAGAGACAGACAGATAGAGGGTGTCCCGTTTGTGTCGGGTTCCTGAGGTGTCCTCAATGAAGTTCTGCATAGAGGTCTTTGAATGACTTACCTGCAAGGATGGATGTAGGCACATTTATTGAGCCCACACAGACCAACTTGTAGGCTGGATGGTGAATGTCATAGGTTAAGTCATTCAAGGATGCAGAGAATTTCTAAGTGGGATGATGACATAATCAATCTAGCCTACAACTTGATTTACTACCCCGACTTAGATCACCTACACAACCTAGGCTAAAAATTGAGCATCCTAGGCTATCTCATCCAGCCTGTGCATAGTAGCCTACACTAATCTAATGGAGTAGATCACCTACAGAAGCCTAGGCCAAATTTTTAGATGACTTAAGCTGTACTCAGATAGTTTTTGTCTAGGTCAACTCAACCGTTTGGTTGTATGCTGGCTTAACCTATCTAATCTAGCCTACAACAAGAATTTTCCTAGCTGGGCTACACTAATTTGAGATCAGGTGATGTAGGTCACTTAATCCGGCCTACGGCAGCTGTCATAGATGAGCGTGAAACACAGTCACTGCATTCCCGCTCTAACTAGCAGTGTATTTTTGGCCCTGGATACGCTGTCTGCCATTATGTAGTTTGAGACAAACCTAGGATACCTAAATCCAGTATAGAATTGGTCAGCTTATATATTCTAACCCGAACTATTAAGGGTGTGAACCAGATGCTCCATTAGGAGGTGCATATAGATGATCTGCATCTAGCTGGAACCATCTCAATGCAGAGGGTATGCATATAGTCTGCTTTAGGTCGTAACACATGAGCTAAGTTCACCTGGACGAGACCGCTTAAAGGTGGTCTGATGGCACCAGTCGGTTTAGGCGCAGCTATTAGGCCTATGCTTAGCTAGATTTAAAGTATTATAGATGCTCTAGCACTAGGCTTGAATACCACTGGGAATTAGGTATACACCCAGCTAGACAGGCCCAGAATAGTTGACTGTATGCACGCCTCAAGCTTAAGCTTGCGAGATGCCATTCAGGCCTAGGAGCTTTCCTCAGGGACGGCATGTGTTACAATTTTCCTTTACTTTCCTCTACTGCGCTGACTCACTTCCTCTTCGTCATCATCAGTCAGCACAACTCCCCCATTTCTCTGCCTTACTCATCCTTATTCGCCCTGCACCATAAGACACCATGATGATGCCTTATTGCACCATCATGACGTGCTTTGCTTACTGATCACTGTACTTGTATTACCAAGGCCTTCCTTGAGTTTCCATGACCTTCCATAGTCTGGTAAACATACCTAACCAAGTCGCTACAGTAGCAAACACATAGAGTAGCATATAAGCATGTAACTTCAGTAGCACAAGCCCTAAGCTTGTGCTCTTTGTTCATACAAGCTGTTAAGCTCAACAGTTACGCGGTGATCGACGTCGGGGCTTCCTGATCGTCGGAACTGATGGTACGGCAACAGGGCTTCCTAGATGTCGTAAGTTGAGGGTGATCGTCGATGGGGCTTCCTGATTGGCGATGTGGACGTGGTGTGCTTCTATAGTGAGTTGGGTTACAACGAAGCGACTAATGGCCAAGAGGCACACAGTAGACTGGTGGTAACAGATAATGGGCTTGTATGAACAAAGAGCACAAGCTTAGGGCTTGTGCTACTGAAGTTACATGCTTATATGCTACTCTATGTGTTTACTACTGTAGCGGCCTGTGTAGGGTAGTTTACCAGACTATGGAAGGTCATGGAAACCCAAGGAATGCCTTGGTAATACAAGTAGGGCTATCAGTAAGTAAAGCACGTCATGGTGATGCAATAAGGCGTCATCATGGCGTCTTATGGCGTAGGGCGAATAAGGATGAGTAAGGCAGAGAAATGGGGGAGTTGCGCTGACTGATGATGACGAATGGGAAGTGAGTCAGTGCAGTAGAGGAAAGTAAAGGAAAATTGTAACACAAGCCCATTATCTGCTACCACCAGTCTACTGTGCACCAGTGTGCCACAAGTCGCTTCTTCATAACCTGACTCATCCTCAGAAGCCTACCACATCCACATTGCCAATCAGGAAGCCTCACCGGCGATCACCCTCGACTTACAACACCTGGGAAGCCCCGTTGCCGTAACTACCAGCCCGACGATCAGGAAGCCCCAACGTTGATCACCGTGTAACCATTGAGCTTAACAGCATGTGCTATTAATGTGCAATAGGAAGTCATTACATTGTTTATAAGTGAATACAAAATTATTAGTACTAGTTGTATGGAGAAGTGTGAAAGTGTAGGAAGTCCGGGTAATGTGTAATACAAATCAATCGACACACCATTTCCATGACAAATAAGTTGGCAAAGCGATGTGTCAAATAACATGCGGCCATTTACGCAACTGGGCGCAAGGGGGCCGGGTGGTTGAACAATGAAAAAACGCGCAAAGGCGCATGAAAAAAAGCTCAGAATTTGAGAAAAAAAAACAGAATATCCTAGTATAATGCAAACTAAACATTCAAATTTAAATGCCAACAAAGTGTCCATCCTCACGGCGCAGGCCCTTATGATGCATTGGTTGAGCAGAGTGGTAAGTGAAAAAAAAGGGACCACATACTGTCAAAACGAATGGTATGTGATAAGTCTCCTTGACTGGATGACCCCTGCAACTGACGGTGAAGGTAACCGTCAAGTGGTTATGACCATCCATGAATGAATGATGAATTGTAGAACTAAATGGAAACTTATTAGTACATTAAAAAGCGCAATACCAAGAAAACATACCAAATAAAAACTCTCCTCAAACCTGTGCCATACAGCCTGGCCCCCAAGCTAGAAGCCACCACTTCGCACAGAGCTTGGAGCTTGGGCAAAGACGAATAAAAGCGATTGTCGATCCAATTGGCTTGCATGGCAGGGAGTCTGCGAGATGGCAGGTGGGTGGGCGGGTTTGCGGATGAGAGAGTGAGTGAAAAAGAGAAAAAAAAGGCAAAGAGATGGACAGAAGAGTCTAGGTGCATGAAAGAGAAGTTAAACGGTAAAAAAACGCTCCGTATGATGAGGCGGCAGGCAAGAAAAAGGCGGGAGGAGGAGAGGGCGTAGGGACGAGGGGGCTGCATGTCACAAGTGCCGAGGATGTGACCTCGGATGCAGGCGCGCACCCCCGGTGCACTTACACCCTTGTGAGTGATCACTGCGGATGCTCCTGCAGGAGATCTCTGAGCGGTTGCCACTACATGGCCATCGCTCCACTGGAGAGGGGAGTTTAAACCTACCCACTTATATTTATATTCATCTGTCTCCCTTAAGCAAGGAAGGGTTCATGTTTCTGTTGAAACCTGCATTAAGGCTTGTATCCTTAATTCTATGGCTGAACACACAGATTCTGTGAGCATACAACTATAATTCTCCTGTTACTCAACTCATGTTCAAGAGTATCATATCATCTGTGAACCTTGGTGTAATTTTGAAAGATGGGGGGATGTTGAAGTAGCCCGACATTCACAGGGCCCTAGGGTTAAAGTGCAGTATCGACACTGTATGCTGCAACTACATGCACTGACGACTGGTCAGGTATCTGTAAAATTGAACAAGCTCAAGGTCAGATGTATGCTCCTTACCAAGGCATAAGCTGTGCGTCGATCATCCGGGCCTTAAGGTTTTCAGACTCCATGGCCCTGTGTTAATAACTTATATTAAATGTTCCCACTTATTATTTGACCAATCAACATTGATGCCCATGTCGAGCTCGATTTACCTTGTGAGCACAGTCCAAATACATGTTCCTCTAAGGATCTAGTCCTTGGCAGGAGGGCGGCACAGGTATTGATGGAGGCAGTGAAATGATCGATGCACAGGTTTGTATCTCTTGATTGCTATGCGGCCAAGGCCCAATTAGTCACCCAGCATCCCCGGAACTGTCCAAAATGCACAGCTTGTAAATGGAACCAGAAGCTCATTAATGTACTTGCTGGAACAAAAAAATAATTCACGCATCTAGTGGCACCAATTACATTTTTTCAAGAAGTTTATAAGCCCCCCGTCCTGCCTTGCAGTGCCAGCGCCTTTACTCCCATGTCACCTTGCCATAATCAAATTTGTTACCCTATACACGGAATTAGCTGGGCAGTTGATAGGATGAGGAGACCGACTCTCACATCACATCCAACTGGCACATGTGCAGAACCGAGCCAGACACAGCCTTCGCCATATGCCCGGATTGTGACATGGTAGTCCCGGCTGTGTATAGTCGAGCTGAAATAGTGTTGTGGACTATGAAAGAAAAAATTGAGACGACTTACGCAATGTAGACAAAGCGAACTTCATTCAGGAACTTGGCTCTCACAGCCCTGAAAGTGGCTGCTGTAATCCAGTCCTGCTTGTCTCTGTCACTCACATGCCAGTCGCCTGAGTCCCATCTGACTTCTGGATGGAGGAGGATGGCATGTCCTCCGAGAATTACATGCAGCTGGTACCATCCCAGGGCTGTGCCCAAGAGGAAGTGTTACAAATTTCCTTTACTCATCGCTTTTATCAGCATTATTCATCTCCATTGACTAAGCTACCTTGTACACTGACTGATCCTAGCCTCATGATCAGCCAGACTCTTCTACCAGTTTCTATCTCCTTCCATGCTGACTGATCCTTACTGATTGCTCAGTCAGCATTCCATATTGTTCTATAAGTGTTCCACACATGTATATAAGGACTCACTTTCAGAGCATCAAGCCTTAAGCTTGTGCTCTTCATTCAATAAGAGCCTACTCGTTCACTATCTCCTCTGCAGGATATTAAGTCACCAGTTATTGGTTTATCAGTCTACTAGTCCTTGGGGAGACCCTTGCTCAATTATTGTCTTGTCTCTACCTCGTCTTACTTGGTCAATCCTTGTCGATCGCTTATTAAGCCTTACTTAATCAGTAGGCTTAACAGGAAGAATTCATCATTGTTCATGAAGGGGTGTCTGTCCAGAATCTTCTGGCCCTCATTATATCAATTTCTTGTGTCATCTATTGTGTGCCATTTGCTCTGCTAGCACAGATATACAAGCTAGACCCGAAGAGTCATATCCAGGTATCAGGAAGCCTCTCCCTTGATTTAAGTAAGCTATACATGATTAAAACAGCAACTAGGTTTCTAAAAAGCACTCAGAGATTAGTTTGTTACATGCTATAAACGTCTTTGTCTGCCTCATTAGCTGTAACGACTTCCCCCAGCTTGCCTGGTTTTGGATGCTCGCTTTATTGTTTTGTATCTTTTCGAGCCTGTTGACAAACCAAACCTCCGCGGATGTCGACCAGAAGCCCGGGTTCATTGAGCTGTGGTCCCAGACATTACTCCATGGCCACCACGATGTGAGCTCGTACTGCGGTCCATTTCCTGCATGTATATTAAGGAGCGCACAATAAGAATGATAATAGTAATTCCCCTCACCAGTATACATTTTGTAGATGCTGCATATCAAGTCCTCTTCTTCCTCTGTTAATGTGTCGTCCCACCACTCTTTACACTTCTCACCGACCCCACACATTTCATACACAAGCGTGAGATGATCGCTCGTCGGACCAGCCAGTACAGCGTCAGTCGCTTCATCAAAGCCGACAATTTCAGCAACGATTCGCTAGATAATCCCCCCTTTCATTATAGCGGCTCGTACGTGGGAGCTATTCTGGACGAGATCGAAAAACTTTTCTTTCATATGAAACATAGTCAACAGAGCTCAAGTCGCGGGTTTTGTCCCTCCAGCCGAGGTCTACAATTTGCTTTTCCTCTCCAGCTTTATCCTCCCTTGTCGGGGGGAGATCAGTCAATGTTCTGAAAGGAATACCACGCTGGACTAAATGGATGCAGAAATGCGACATGTTGTAGAAAGCACTCTCGAGTCTCAGGCATTCCATAACTGAAGCAGGGTCGGTCAGGGCTAGACGCCAATTCACTTTATGCCATGGCACCTCCATTTTGTAGATGTTGAATGCGACACATATCCTTTTGCAAGTGTCAGGGTCAGTGGTGTACGCACAGTGCTTTAAGGTCGTCACGGACTCGATTGCAGCGTTTGGGGGAGCACGTAATAAACTATTTTCGTTTTCTGGATGTAGGTCCAGAAGGTGCTTGGATACGCTTTTGACGGAGCCCTTGGAGCTCTCCACCTGGCTTGTGAGGACAGTCATGTCATCCTGCACGCTTTTTGGCATGCTTTGACCGATCTCGGCACTTATGTGCAGGAGCTTACACACTTTCTTCCAGGGTGTTTGCAGAATCTTTGCTAGTAGCTCGTTTACATGTTCACGGTTAGACGGAACTGTATAGCCAAATCGCAGTCTAGTAGTTCTCATAAAAACATCGGGATCAAATGGCTCCTTTTCGACGGGATCTCTATCGAGAGCAGCCTGTTGACGGATGTCCTGTATGATCTCGTCAGTGCGGACAGACTCGAATGCAGCCTTGTCATACATGCCAGATTCCAATGGAGTTTTTTTCCCTGGATAGTCGACCATATACACAGCGTTATCAGAGTCGTCGGAGTCATCAGAGTCATATGAAACTTTCAGAGGCCGAGGGTCGAATTCGTTGCACAGGTCCCACTCATTGCGGAACCCATCGTACCGTCTTTGGCTGCATGTGTACATACACCAGACGTTCTCGACATCTGATCTAGGTACCGGACTTCTTAAGAGTATTCCCGGACGAACCTCTTCCCATTGGAAAACATGTGCACCTTTCTTTCCTGGGGGATTGTGATCCTCTGCCAGCTTTTCTCACTGTAGCCTGGATTGTCTCTTCTCTGGGGTCTCCTTCTTCAGGCGCCTTTCATTCTCCTCCGCGCACCTCGTGAAGAACTCTTTCCAGGTCTCTCCTTGGCATTGCGAGCTTCCGGCGACTGGTATAAGTAGACTTCTATCTTCGCATGGCGGGTCACCAGCTGAATCCATATCCGTGATAGCTGGGGGTTCGTCTATTCTACCAAGGTCCTCTGCAGGAATTCGTTGTGCTTCAAGCTCCTGTGGCGTGGGGTGGATTGTCCTCAACCAGCTGCTGTTGGGGATGTTTGCCTCATTTTCGTCCCAAACAAACCAGACAGGGACACCCAGGGCGATATAATCACCTATGCTGTTCAAGAAATTGCAGGAAGAAAGCCTAACAAATACCTTGTTCCTTGCTATAGTTTTATCCCCTATTGGACTCAATATTACGTCTTGCACCCATGCTGCTGGAATCTTCTTCGTCTCTTCCAGATGATGGGCCCAGAAATCCTTGTGCCAGCTGTGTCTCTGACCGTAGCGCCTCAGTCACATAATAAGCTCTGTGGTATATGCCATCAGTGGAATGAATGCATTGCAAGAGTTTCGGGCTGTGTTTTTAGCTTTATCTGTATCAACGTGTACCGAAGTATACCCAAAAGTCGATGGCAGTCTGGGTTCCTTCATTTCGAGTGGCCATGTGCTTGAAGTGGTAGGGAGAATAGACAAGAGGAAGCCCACAAGAGCCACGAGGCCAGATTCGAGTGATTTCCATTGGCTTATGACTTTATCCACGAGACTGTATCCATTAGGTCCTCTTGGAATGTTGAAGCCATTTCCGTGAGCCACGAGTCTGCCGAGAATTGGTCCTTGAAACATGAGAACTTTGGGCACCCAAGCCATGTATGGGAACACATTCGAGGCCCAATTTACACTTGGGAGGGAGTAGAGGCAGACTCTATCCCGGGCAGAGTAAGATGGCACAGGGGGGACGTGGTCAGCATTGTACGTGACATAAATCACATCCTCATGGGTAAGGACTTTGCATGTGGGTGCAGGCTGTAAATTTTCAAGAGCTGATTTCTCCATAATGCCTTGAGTTTGCATGCATGAGTGTCGCACCAGTATATTACTATGCTATAATAAAGACTTACTGACTGGGGATGCAAGACACGATGTGTTTGTCCACTTTGTGGTGGTCCAGAAATTTCTAGCGAATGCTACAGACTGCCCAATACAATCGAGAAGGTTGTCGACTTGAAGCGCTTCAAGTTGGTACTCACTGTTAAGCTCAACGGTTACGCGGTGATCGACATCGGGGCTTCCTGATCGTCGGGACTAATGGTACGGCAACGGGGCTTCCTAGATGTCGTAAGTCGAGGGTGATCGTCGATGGGGCTTCCTGATCGACGATGTGGATGTGGTAGGCTTCTATAGCGAGTCGGGTTATGACGAAGCGACTAATGGCCAAGTGGCGCACAGAAGACTGGTGGTAGCAGATAATGGGCTTGTATGAACAAAGAGCACAAGCTTAGGGCTTGTGCTACTGAAGTTACATGCTTATATGCTACTCTAAGTGTTTGTTACTGTAACGACTTGGTTAGGTGTGTTTACCAGGCTATGGAAGGTCATGGAAACTCAAGGAATGCCTTGGTAATACAAGTACGGTGATCAGTAAGCAAAGCACGTCATGATGGTGCAATGAGGCGTCATCATGGCGTCTTATGGCGTAAGGCGAATAAGGATGAGTAAGGCAGAGAAATGGGGGAGTTGTGCTGACTGATGATGGCGAAGAGGAAGTGAGTCAGCGCATAAGGGGAAGTAAAGGAAAATTGTAACAGTACTCGCCTGCTCAATACAATCGAGCAGACAGTCGGTTTGGAGGAGCCTTTAACAGAGAACGTCTGTCCAGATAGTTAGTGGCCTGCAAGGGAAGGAGAGCCCAAGTTGCTGGTAGAAGCAGTCTGTTCGATACTATCGAGAAGACTGTTCAACTTGTTCTAGGAGAGATGTCAAGGACAAACTACTCGATACAATTGGGCAGTTCATTTTTGGAGGTTGGATAGGTGACAGACCAGGAAGAGAAGAGAATAATATTAGCCAAAGTGCTTAGCGAACACTTGGCGTCTATTACGTATGCATGTACAGATCGGCTAGCAGTCAACATTCCTCTTCCCCAAACAACAACAATGACAACAACGACAATGGCGACAGGGATGGTGAGGGAGTACTGACAAAAGTGAGTTCTGCACATTCTATTTATTTCTAACAACATGTCTCTGCAGATCTCACGCTTCCACCAAATGGCCACAGTCTCGTTTGTAACGAGATCATGGTACCCCACGTCTTTCCTCCTGTGATCCTGTTTGTAACTGGATGACGGTGTGTCAAGGACCTAGCCTTCGCCTCGTTTGTAATGAGGAGATATACTTTGTCAAGGCTGCCATCGTCTCGTTTGTGTCCAGGGCGATGTATTCAAGACTGCCATTGTCCCTTTTGTATCTGGAGCGATGGATCGCCACACACTTCAACTAGTCCTCCATTGTTTTAAAATCTGCATCACTTCGTTTGTAATCGAGACGATGTGTGGCTTGACTTTCTGTTTGCCAGTGGGTTTCTATGGCTGGGATCGACTTGATTAGGAAAATAGTGAAAATGATTTACCTTTGGATCGTCATGCATGTAGGTTAAGTTGGTCTTAAGGATTTTCGCAAAGTATTAATACATGTACAAGTACAAGGGGAATTCATTCATTTTCGTCCTTCAAGGACGGCAAATCGATATAAGGCAGCTCGAGTGGACAGTGAGGGGTCGGGATTTGATCAGCACTAATGGGAGTCTGGTTCTTGGTGGCATGGATAGGGGCTATGACTCATGTGGCATGTGTACGGATGGGAGTCGGTGTCTGCACAGCACAATCGCACCTTTGTGCTCGTAAAGTGGTCGGAGCTTGTGTGCCACGATCTGAAGCCGGTTTTTGCGAAGCGTGGACTGGCGTCGAGACCTGCACAGCATGGCCGGGATTTCGCGAGGAGCGCGTAGGAGTGTTCACGACTGGTTCCTCATCTTCGTCCTCGTTTGCAACAATCCTAAGCTTTCTGAACTATTAAAAGGGTTATTATAGTCTGAGGGCGAAGTGTGGCTGGGAATACATACACAGTCGATGAGCTCTGTGGAGAAGACGCACCTGTCAGGCAGGCTGTTCGTAAAGTCAAGCATCGCCTCTGAGAGGATGTCTATAACGTTCTCAAAGGCAGTGTTAACCTGGGCATTCCTTCTGAACATCTCTGGCAATCGATATATGAAGGCTTGTCGTATATCATCGCATCCACTTGTCCCACAGATGTACCCAACCCTATCCACACTGTAATCAATATAGAAGACCATGTGGTCCTCCAAATATTCATGCATGAGTGTCTATTGAAAGATTAGCAGCGCAGACACAGACACGAAAGACGAGAGCCACGTGGCATACCACTCCTTCAAACAAGGCCGCATTAAACTGCCCGGCCTCTCTGCGCACACTCACAGAGCTTATGAATGTCGGGTGGGTCATGAGCTCTAGGTTATGCGTCTCGAGCCCAAGGCGGCTCCTTTCGAAGTGCTGCAGGCATATATCCATCAGAGCCGCCTTCTGATTCTCTGTGAACTGTCGGGGCTGGTTTACAGAGCTTTGACCGAGTGGACTGAGGCCTCTCGCTACATCGTCTACATTTCCAGGTTTATGTGTACCAGTGTCGGCATGTGAGTGTTGTTTGAAGGCTTCGAATATGATGTGAGGCATGTATGTGGCAGGACAAGAGCAACGATGCGTTGAGCAAACGACAACAAGTTAGCGGCAGCTTCGACGTTTTAGGCGGGTAAGAATACTACTTCGGAGGGATTAACCTTCAGCGGAGATTAATTGTTATTATAAATATACCAATCTAGATGTTACATCATCGTCGGTGCTTTCAAAATCGCCAGGCTACACCTTGCACACGTCCGCAACATCGACGCCCTTGACTACTTCCCCCATAACGTTAATGGCGAAGGCTGGCACAGTAAGTAGACCTTGTCAGCAACTCTGAATACGAATAATGCATGCTAACTTTGGATGCTATGCAGTCAAGATCAAGGCCGTGAAGCAAGGTTTATTGCGACTGCAATCTTTGTGTTGCACAAGCAGGAGCACTGAAAGGGCAGCTTGTTGACACTTCAACAAAATGCTCACATCAGTCCAGACGACGTACTTGGAAGATCCCACTGGTGCAGAACTCGAACGCTGAAGGTTCCAGCTTCAATCCCATAAATACGAGTGCATACAACGACATGTTTGCACCTGTTACGAATGCGGGCGACAGAGATAGTATATTAGATTTACCTTCAACTTCTTCCGCTGTTCCTGCCGCTGCAGACTTCGTGTCCCAGCCAGCAGCAGTCGTTAATGCCGTTGACTTTGGAATTGATCCCATAGGGGAACTCCATCCTAATCAATTTAATCAAGAAAGCGGTCTTGAGTACACAAGCCAGGGAGATGCCGCAGACGCACAAGACGTGTTGCATCATCCTTCCACACTCATCGAAGAACTGCAAGTCGATGACGTCCAGGAACAAGTTGACCCAATGGATGACCGAATTGACGCTCATCTGCCGCAAGACTTGGATTCAGATGAAGCCATAATATTCCGGTTCGATGTCCCTGAACCACCACAGCCTCCTTGAGAGAGACTCACAAGCTGTGATACTCATGCGTTTTGGAGAATCATACTCCTCCTCCTCACCTGTCTGAATCTTCACTTTCATCTCTCCCATCAAGCCTGTAATCTCATTCTTTCTGTCCTCAAATGCGTCTTTGTGCAGCTGCGAATGTTTGCTCCTGAAGATAGACCTGCATTAATGCTGAAGACAACATTTCAAGTGTTAGGGCTTGAAGATCAGTTCGAAGTCCTACCTATGTGCCCTTCCTGCCGGCGGATTTTCCCAGCTGATTCCCCATTGGACCTAGAGTGTGAAAGCTGTAATGAACCATTATTCAAAACCGCAACTTGTTTGCATGGTAACTTCAACGGCTCGAGCGATAGGCATCAAGACATAACACCAGTTCCCATCCTCAAGTTTCCTTTCTGCACCCTGAGTAGTCAGCTTCCTGAGTTTATTAACCGTGAGGGCATGGAAGATGCCTTGGATTCTTGGCAAGATGTGCCTCGAGACTCCAAAGACCTGCGCGATATCATGGATGGCAGAGTATGGAAGACAATTAAGGGCCCTGATGGCAAGCCCTTCTTCAATAATAGTGCTGACCATAGCAATTGAGACGAACTATGGATTGCCGTCATGCTCGGGTTTGATGGGTGAGCTTGTCATATGCCTTCGCTTGGCATTAGCTTTAAAGTTATTTTATTGAAAACATAGATTTGGCGGAGATTGAGGAAGGAGCGGCCCAAGTTACAGCTCAGGTGTTCTCTCCCATTGCGTGGCAAACCTGCCCATCCACCTTAAGTATCAGCCTCGAAATTTACTCCTGACTGGGATTACTCCTGGTCCTAAGGAACTGTTGGCTGATGAGCTCCAACATGTCCTAAAGGCGGACGTTGATGACAAGTGCCGGCTGTATGAGGAGGGTATTACCATGGCGACTTCTAAGTATCCTGGAGGTAAAATGCAGTAACAATATGCGTCATATCCATTCAATATCTTCTAATAAGTGTTATTAAAGGGCAGACAGTTCGTGTCCTTGTTGTTGCGGCCTGCTGCGATCACCCTGCACTCTGTAGGGTCTGTGGATTTGCTGATCACTCTCACAAAAAACGGTTTTGTCCATGCTGTAAATGTGAAAGAAATCAGCTTCAAACCATGGATGGACTGATGAATGGTCAGCTTTTTTACCTGTATCTACTGTGGCTAGACCTTAACATCCACCTCCCTTCCATCACTTTAGGCTTTGAGCCGTGTACAGATGCGGAGCATCGTTTGCACTCATTGCAGTATCGCAGGGCAAGATCCGCAGCTGAGTGCGCCCAGCTTCTCAAAGAAAATGGAGTGTGATACACTGAGCTCTCACATCTAGAGTACTTCAATCCAGTTACTATGGCTGTAATTGATCTGATGCACAATATCCTCCTAGGGGAGTCCTTACAGTCAGTATTACTTCGAGTCTAGGCCATTAATATCCATATGCAGGTATTGGCAAGACCCAGTGGCTCAATGCATGGGTTCGTAACAAGGTTTTGCGGGAACGAACTGCCAAAGTTCTGCACGAGCTAGATCAAATCCACAAATATCTCCAAGAGGCGAGTTTCTATCCCATACTACATCTGAGCAACAACATAACTTTCCTAGTTCGAAATGCCGTCATGGGTTGGCCGCCTTCCAAGTGAGGTAGGATACCCAGTGGGAGGTTCCCTTTCCACAGACGAGTACAAGGCTTTAATTCTTGTCTACTGTCCCATAATTGTGAGTCGCCCAGTCAGTTGCTACTATGTACCACCTTATATGCCAATGCATTAGATCCCTCTCATTTGGGAAGAGTGGCAGCCTCTTGCACAGTGTGAATTCGAAAGGCAAAACGAGATATGGGATAATAAAGAATGGCAACAACTACGTCGTATTCAACTGAATAGGGCGAGGGCTAGTGATGATCACCCGGCAGAGAAACCGATTCTGTGCATGCATCCAGATGATGCTGCGAATTTCCTGAAGCTTGCAGCCACTCTTAAAATCGTGTTCGGTCGCTCAGTCAGGATTAACGATCTTCCTTGTGCACAGACTCTTCTATTTGAATATTTGCAAGGTTATCTAAAGGTAAAAGCACATTCCCTGTCCTTAGAGAATAAAGAGGAATGATAACATTTCGATTAAAAGATTCATGAAAACCATGTCAAGCCAAACCATCATTGGGTAATGCACCTGTTCGATCAAATACTCGATTACGGCCCCGTTTATGGGTTCTGGTCATTCACCTATGAAAGACTTAATAAAGTACTGAAAAGCTACACGACAAACAATCACAATGGGGGGGAAATTGAAGTCTCTTTCTTCTGCGCCTTCTCTAAGGATGCGAGGCTACGGGAAATTGTAAGAGTCTCTTGATGGTCATCTCTTTTACTGATCATCAGCTCTTTTGGCAGCTGAGGTCGCTTGCGATGCTGGGAAGGGATGGGAACGATGACATTCGTGTTGCCACATCACTCATGATACAATCTGATGCTGACTCTAGGGGCACTTTAGCATCAGTCGCTCATGAGATTGAAGAGCTTGCTCAGGACTGTAAGCACTAATATCTATTGTGCTTGCTGCATGCCTGCAACAAGTCCGAGACCTACTAAATAAACGTATTATAGGTGGGAAACGATTCTCCCTGGGTCCCAGCATCGTCAAAAGCCTTTCAGTCAAGACACAAGCTCTTTTGGTAGAGTTCTATCATGAAGCACACCCTGATGCACAAGTCTGCTCACGGTCTTCAACACTTGGCCCCATAAGCAACTTTTTGCATAAGCGTGCTAATTTTCACTCTTTCCTTGTCCTCGATGGCCGGAGAATTACACCATCCCCCTCTGCAGTGAAGGCCCCAAACTCTATTGTGCAAATTGAGTTTGATGGCATCTTGTATGTAGGTCAGGTGGTCGCGATTATCTCGCACAGCCAGAGCCGTATCAACAACGCAAGTACAGTCATACATGTACATTGGTTTTGTTGCCTTGTGTGTTAGTAAATTGATGAAAATCGTGATCGCCGGATCAACGGATTAACAAGATCGACATGGCAAGACCCGTAACTTTAATTGATACAAGGAACCTGTGCCAACGCTGTAAAGATGCAGATCAAGTAGCATGGAAAGCTTTTAATATTGCATGCGCAACAGTAGGACAGAATGCAGGATACGACAACTGTCAAATTACATTTGATCATACTACAAGGGAACAACAAGTGGTGGAAAGGCTGGAAGTAATAATCAAACATAGAGCGACTATGTTCTCATACCAATTGAATAGATATGTAATCAGCGCTTACACAAGAACCAAGATTTATAATCAGCCACATAATGAATTATGTTATCAAAGGGCAGTTATTACATCAACCGATTATGCAGAAGTGGCACACCAAATAGTACATACTATCAATAAACAATTATGAGAACAACTATTTGCATACAAGGCCAACTTCATAGCCAAAGGACACACAACAGTAGATTGAAAGGAACCCAATCAAAGACAGGAGTTAGTACCAATAGATAAGGAGATCATAATACAATGGTTCAATGATGAACCATCATATAGAGTCACACCCGGGTATAGCAGGATAACGAATATAAACACTATAGGGCCTGAAGAGCTCTTTATGCCAGTAGACGATAGAACACCAGAATGAACCCCTTTCAATGCAGCAATGGAAATGACTCAATATTAGTCTATGGTAATAAGTAACAAGCCACAACAAGATAAGATTAAGAAGGCTAGCATAATCGCTGAGCCACACCAGTATATCTAAGTGTTCGGCTAAGATTAGCCGATGGAAGCATGGCGATCAATTAGAAGACACAATTGATGAGAGCCAAGTATAGCGCATCACACAGCAGAACCAATTAGGAAATAAGGAGAAGCATCATAGGTATAGTAGTATCTGAGAATGGTTAACTTAGGTATTACACTGTATGACTTGATGGAAACTCAGGGAAGGTTCTAGCATAAGATAAAGATAGCATGGTAGGCTGTAGAACATACCGGAATATATGACTGACTCATAGGAAGCTAAGAATAGTAAATAGCATGTACAAGACTGTACCAGAATGTTCCTATGACTTATAAAGTGAGAGTAGTATGTTGTAGTATCTACCAGAACATAGTAAATAGCATACAACATGTAGGGTATAAAAGCCCAACGTAAAATTGCGGTAAAAAGCAGTTTAATTCATCTCTTGTCTCTTACCACCATCATCAGCTCTAACACTCTAGTGAGTGAAGGGTATCAAGCCTACCCTAAACTAACTAGTAACATTGTGTGAATCTGTTATCACTTGTTTCTAACCCTTAATCAGGGAGCGAATCTAACATTGTGGACGTGAATACCACGGCTTGGGATCCATAGTAAGCAATAATACCAAGTATTGGCCTTTTAAGACACTGATATGCCAAGTCCCGAGCTTGAGATTGGGTTCTGGGAATACAACGCCTTCTTGCAAAAAGGCAAAGGTGGTCTGCCACCCATTATTCCCCCTTCACTCATAAAATCTCAAGTGTGCTGTGTAACCGTCACTCTGCCACGAGTATGGTTTTGGATGGATGTCGACCTTGAAGAGGCCGACGAAGATTCCGACCCAGTGGTTGAGGTACCAGATACTGAGCCGACAAGGAAAGCGTGGGTCACAACTGGTCTTTCGAGGGTAAGCCAGGCCTAGATAAATACACGGATACTTGCTAAAGGGTGCCACATGCACTAGGATGTGGTGATAATCTAGATCACTTGCACTTGAAAATATATAACTAGCAGGTATATTATTTTTCTTTGACGATATGGACAAGAACTTCTAATTGCTTTGAGTATTACTTTATTAGTTCAACAATTTGGATTACAAGGAAAGCTACAAGTGGTATTAAAGGGGAGAGCGTATCAGCATAAACTGGATGTACAGGCCCGGTTTCTTTTTGTAAATGCTCAGGTGTCGTTTTCGAGACACCAACTGCCATGCGAGGACAAGAGTACATGAAGAGAGGTGATGCACCACATGGCCCAAAATTACAGAGATGACAGTCTGCTAGACGAGAACGACAACAGCCCACCAGACGGTTGACGCAACTTGCTAGTCGACGATGACAATGATGATTCACTGGATGGCAATCCACTAGATCTTGGACACCTGGACCCAAAACCTTCCAGGTCTCTGGCTCTCGAGGAAAACCCAACTGCCATATTGGACATAGCTTCGATTTGGTGAGTATACCAGTCATTGTCCACCATGAATGGGTATGGCTTAATTTCAGGCAGGAGGAGGTTGACCCAGCCAAGGTCGATGTGAACCGTGCGCAAGCGAGGCTTTTTCGAGTCCATGAAATGAAGCTCGCGTATGCGATCAAGTTGTGCATACACATCATTAATCTTTTTTTTGTGAGTGTCTTGATTTATTCTAGCTCATGATTTACTTACCTCTGTTGACCTGAATCCTCACCACACAATTTCCCAAACAGGGATATTACTCTCAATCTGGCTCTGCAACAAGTGCTCATGGAGCTTGGCCTTGTTATTTTCCTTCGCACTGGCATCTTCTGTCTCGAGTTTGCTCTCCAGGTCAGTCATCCAGTCAGTTTCTAGAAGTGGCGTAGGATCAACACCATATTCTCCCATATATTCATCAACAGCTTCGAGACACTCGCTTTTCCTCTGTATTTCTCATCAGTTTAATGAGGTGAGATAGAGGATGTTACTGCTTTCCTGTCAACGCCACTGAATCCTTTTGTTCTTATTGATTCGCTTGTGGGCCTTCATCTCTGCTTCGGCACTAGTCTGATTCTTATATGCTACCTTCCATGTGCAAAGCACATCCCTTCCAAGCTGAATAACATCCTCCAATGAGAAGGGCTCATTGGGGTATGGGACTTCAGTCGTAGCCAGATTCTAGGCAAGTTATTTTGTGCATATATCCACATGAAGAACAGGTACTCACCCTCTGCTCACTATAAATCAGGCGTGTGGTGTGGGTAATGAGCACCATATTATTGCGGTGGGTGACATCTGCCTCTAGATTTGGCACCAGGACAGGTATGCCGCCCTCTTCATGCTGGCCGGCTTCTTCAGGACCAGGGAGATGTTTCAAGTCAATGCGTGTGTGTTCAATCATCTCTTTCTTGACAACTTGCTAAAATTTTACTGTCAGCCACATAGTATGCAGTTTATGATAAAGAGATACACACACGAAGGACCCTTCGCACCTCCTTTTGCTTCGATATAAGTTTCCGCATACTCATGCTCAAAATTTTCTCTGTCTCCGCCGATTTCTTTCCCTTCTGACGCCTCCTGCGCTTAGGCCTAATGTCTTCCTCGTCATCTGCATCTGTCCCATTGTCGACAGCAATATGCTGTTCAAGTGTGCTGATTTTTTGCATCAGTGTCGTAATGTGGTCCCAGAGCTGGTCCACATGGTCATCTGCCTCCAGTGCAGTGTCGCTAGGCCCAAGAAAGCCAGCAGGTGATGGGGAAGGTGAGGTTTCAAATTCCCCAGTATTAAACAAGTCTGATAAATTATGTGACTGGCCCAGAGAAGTTGGAAGATGCAGCTCAAGTGATGAAGAAGACACCGCCAGTGCCAGTGCTGCCATGATCTGAGTCCCAGATGCTTGCTCATTCAGCATGAGCCGAAGGCACTCCCTATCTGCAGCGTTCATGTTCGAGAGCAGGGACTCCATTGGGATCGGTTATTGGGTTGTTGTGTTCGTAGGTAGTATGTGCCATAGGGTGTTTTGCATGCATACATACAGGCTTTGACATGTTATTTACACTTGTTATTAAACATGCTGCATATGGCAATTATTATCAATGTTATTTGTAATCTGACCATTGGTAAGAAAACTGCAGTGTGTGTGCAGACGTGATCAGGTGGCCTAACCAGTCTATACAACCATGTACAGGCTGCCTGGTGAGGTCGGTGTAGGCACGCTAGGCGAGCTAAATCAAGACTTGCAGCTTGGATAAGGTCATCTGGCAAGGCCTGGGTAGACGGATCCAGACGGCCATGCAATTTTGTTGCAGGTGCATATATGCGGTCTGGAAGAGGGTCGCACAGCAGCACTCAGATCATAAAGTACATTCAGAACAGATGTGTATTTTCGTTGTAGTTGGCCCCGCATACAGGCAATGACATACTATATAGTAGCACCTGCATAAGGCTTGTATCTAGATCTACTATATACAAGGTCTTAAACGGCTCAAGTGTGTGACTTGCAAGCCATATTTTAACGTCCACCCAGATCATGTGGTTTAGGGCCGGATAGGGCCAAATACAAGGCATTCGCTGACCTACTTAGGCCCTCGCTAGATCGGCCGGGAACGCGGTGAGTGACTTGGAGTAAAGGAAGCTCTTGGCTCGTGGCTGGACGCAGATCATCGCTGCATCCGTGCGATCTTCGAATCGCTTTGGGATATTACGTAAGTAAATTCTCAGATCGGTTCTGGCGTCTTCGGCTCCGCACTGTCGGCCCCACAGTCCCCCACTGGCACACCAAAGCTCGACGCTTAGCGCCGATGTCGACGACGACAGTACCATGCTGCGTGTTGAATGGCACGGATGCATGACCTACGGCGTCGTCAACCAGGCGGGGAAGACTTCGGGGCCCGTGGAGCTGGCAATACCCGGGTCAGAGAGTTTGGCATGTTCGCCTCGTTGCGTTTTTGCATCCGGAGCTAACGGATATTTCAAGTCGGCGGTGACGGCTACAAAGCCTTCCGCTGCTCCGGCGGGCGACAAGACGCACGCTCCAGCTGCTTCAACTAGCGCATCATGTGGGACGCCGAAGAGCCTACCTTCCACTTACTCCGCGAATTCTACCGCGCCGCTCATTGTCCCTGGCACGGTCGCAAACGGCGACTGCGGCCTTCTCAGTCGGCAGTGGGTCATTCGCACTCTCCGCAAACACATGGATCGCAATTCTCCAGCGCGTGAAGACACCCCCGGTGCAGAGGATGGATAAAGTTGTGTGTGCATTGATGGAAATGAGGCAATTACGCTGTATAACGTGACGTTGCGCGGTGGTAAGAAAGCAGCCATTCAGGAACGCAGTGCCGGACTTTTTTCGGAGGTGCGTCCCTCCTCCGTTTTACTTTCGTTCGTTTTTAGGCCTGACCTATTTGACATGCGATTAGGTAGCATCAGCGATTGGGCCTCGCCGAAGGACCAGAAGGAATGGTTCGCCGACGTCTCAGGCGCCATCGTCCAGTACCAATTGTCTCCACCCCTCCGCCTCTCCCGTCCCGTCCTTCTCCTCATCTCGAACTCTGCGTTGCTACCAAGTACCATCACACCTTGACCACACACATCACAAACAACAGATGCCCTCGCCTCTTTTATTACAGCACGCCAAACCTGGTCAGCTCGGCACGCGAACACCTGATGACTGAGTCATGAGAAAAGGACCCCTCGATTGGAGTTCTGTTCTCACTTGCCTTTCCACTGCCCACGTGCCCGATCTCGACCGTCTGGGGCTTTCAATCTGACCGATCTCCCTCACCTCGCTTGTTCACACGCAGACTTGCATGCGCTGGATTCGCCGACCTTATGATAATCTCATCTGGACCTCGTTGTTCTTGTATATTTTTACCTCTCATGCTGCCGATGAAGTGTCTTTCTGAGCGCCAGGGAGCCGTGTCTCCCCGGTGGAGTCCGTACGAACTTGACACTGATGTCCGCTCAACGTGGATACGGAATTATAATCAACCCACGGGGATATTCAGGTAAATGAGACTACTTCGGGAAAATGGAGCAAAGCGATCACTTCGCTCTTCATTCCGTTCTTGCTGTTGGAGGGATCTAAAGACTAAAGGAGACACGCCTTGGCTATATCCCGGCCCGAGACTCCCCTACCGTCCGTCAATCAGGGAAAGCTCGAGCTCTCCCCGCCGCTTCCTCAACACAGTGTTCACGTCTAGTCATTCAACCCAGCACTGCGTAGCTCAGACGTCCCGACACTCTTAATAAAGTATCTACCAACTTGATTGCCCCAATCTGGAAGGCGTGGACCAAGGTGCGTGCTCTACACTCGCGCTAGAGTCGATACCAACGATGATGTTGTGGATTTCAACCAGACGTTCAGCGTGGAAATCTACTAAGAAAAAGGTAGAAAGGACGATCAAGCTGTGCACGGTATACCCTAGGAGGCAAGTGCGAAGCGAGCGACTCGAATTGGTATTCTGGAGTTCCCGTGGGCTGGCGTGTTGAGGCTCGACGCTTGTTCTAGTAACAGTGAGTGGATTGAATCAGTGGTGCGTGAAGCAGATAGTCGTCCATTCTATGAGGTCCTGTGCGCTCTGCAACGCCGCCTCGACTCGATCAGCGCCCTCAGGAAAACAAGATGGTACTCTGGTTTCGGTAACTACACAGCTGTCGCGGCCATGATCGGCAGATGTGTCCTTTTTTTAAACGTAGGCAAGGGCGACGGTTCAGGAACTGAGCTGGGATGTCACTTACTGTACAAGACCATTGATTTATACGGTTGGAGATTATCAACGCTCTAGAATGTTTTCTTGCGTCCTAGATTGGTCTCGCAGCGGAAGTTGTAGTGGCGTACACAGTAGTCACTTACACCTGGAAGTGATACGAGTGTACCAGTCTAATCGGCCACGTACGGCGAAGGATGACACTTCGAATCGACATTTGACCGGAGATGATATGCAACCTGGTTGTTAAGTCTCACCTCTAGTTCGGGCTATGCGTGTTAAATCACGGACCTTATTTTTATATTTCAGTGATGGGGCCTTCCAGAAATTTGACTATGGTATGAAAGAGTGAGAGTTCGTTCGTCTCCCATTCCTATAAAATCTCGACACTGGAGCGAGTCCTCTCGAAGAAAACAACTGCCATCCATTTAGACTCGTCCATTCATAACTCAAACATTACGTGCACATCGAACCACGACAATACCCACAATGCTTTCAACTCGGTCTGGTGTGGAACCTATTGATCTTAGTGAAATTCCGTTCCTTCTTTCCAGCTTTGCGCAAGGAACATACGTCCTAGTCGCAATCGCTACCGCTCTTTGTTACGATACTAGTTGAGTCTATAATAAATCTGACCGCCGGAAACCCTCTTGATCGTTTTCTTTAGTCACCACATTTGATAAAGAGGCACGTATACTTCTGATAACAGCTTACTTATTCATTAACCATATCCACCACAATGACTCAGTTTAAATACTTTTGGGTGAGTGTTCCCAGTATTACTTTGTCCAACTGCTAATTATATTCCGATTTGGGTCTACAAAGAGCTCGCCCCGCAAGACCACCAGCATAGTCTACTTTCTTGTAAGTGAACACCATAACTATCACTTTTGCGATAAGACACAGACCACCGACCAATCACGCACCTTCCACAGAATCGGTACATAGGGATCGTTTTTGCATTAACGCGTATATCGAGTGAGCTTGCCACTTTGAACTCGGCTCCGCGGGGCAAAACTCTAATTATTGAAATGGGCTTAGGTTATTTAGATCGCGAAAATATAAAGCTGTACGTACGCCACAGAATCGTATTTGTACCGCAGCCTGATACTTGTGACCTTCCAGATGTAAGGGGAAATACTTCTTCATCATAGGCTGCGTTAATGAGAATACAGGCAACTTTTCTGAATGGGTCGCGAATTTAGGAGGTGCGCACCTGAAACTATTCTTTCGCAATTAAAGTAAGGTCAACGGCGATATTGAACTCAGACTGGATGACAATCGTTCTGATAGACTGTAAGGACGTCCTTTTTATCCCTTCCCATGTTTTCCCACTACTATTATCACAGATATTCTCTTGATGAGGGTCCTCGCGTTGTGGTCCGGAGGTATTTGGTTTCTTCGAAGTCACTATCGAAACTTCGTGGTCGGATCTAATACACTAACAGAAACGAAGCTGGCCGTGTGCCTCAAAGCATTTTTTGCGGTAGAGTCGGCCTTCATGCTAGGAATTGGGATCGATATTATTATAACACTGAATGGTAAGCGAAGAGTCTACATTTTTAGCATAGGAGTTTACTGACGGCGGAACAGTATCTGTAGGAGGGGCAGAAGGGTATACATTTTGCGGAGAAGACGGATTTAATCCTCCTCTATTTGAGACTCTTTACTGGTTCGTACACGATGCTGCATAGCGATTTCATGCTTACATCATGACAGGACGGCCCCGCTTGTATTTGAGCTTGTCCTGCTTGTCCTGGCTCTTTACAAAGCTACTTCTCTATGGCGGGAATCGGGTGGGTTTAAGGGCGTCAGCCTTGTCAAAGTACTCGTCCTCGATCAAGCATTCTATTTTTCCGTGTAATTATTCTACACTTCTCTTGTTTCCGGTGATTTGACATTGTTTTACAGTGTAATGGTATGCAGTGTAGCGCACATCACACTTAACTGGGTGGATCCACTTGTTTCCTCCAACGCAGCGTCCAATATCGTACAGGAGCTGTTAACATCCACTACCTTTCCCTGCATAGTAGGTCGCCGATTGTTGGCACACCTGAATGAGGCTGCCGAAAGGGGAGTCAATGGAGGAACGAGCTACAGGGCTCGGAGTCGGAGTGTAAGCGACATACAGTTTGCATAGACCTCGGTTCGGGTTTTGTCGTGTTTTTCCTCTGACTCAGAAACACCGCGTCCGTCTATAGGGTGAACCGTAGCCCAAATACTTAGTGACCGTTCCAACTGCTTTCACCTATTTATTGTATGATTTGTTCCGATTCTGATTTTCCAGTAGCCTTTTTCGTGTTTCCCTTGTTCGGTATCCCTTTGACTGCTTGCAGGACTTGCACTCGAACACGTCTAAACAAACCTCCTTACAATTTCATTACTGCGTTATTTTAAGTTACAAACGATGTATACATGTGTAATCGAGCGTGTACGCTTAAAATCTATGCTGCTTCCTGAGCATCATGGCTGACATTACTTTACCTATGCTCCGTAAATCCCAACGATCTTCTTCGATACCCGAAATGCATGTAAGATTTCAGCTGCAGACACGTGCTGCTCAAAAATCGAGGAAAGGATAAGACCGGAGTAACATTCATTGCTTGGACTCATGGTTCGCCCCGGCTCATGTTCAGATCCTGCGTCCGCTGAGCTTGCATCGTCATCCATTAGATCCTCCTTTGCTAGTGTCTATGAGAAGAAAGGGAAATAGGGGGGCCGGCTGCCCCAAGTGGCTCCATCTTCCATCGAGTTGCCAGAGCCGGGGGAAGCGAGACGACGATGCGGACAGGTTACAGTCGGAGCAAAAGAAGTTCCTGGCTCCTCTGCGACTCGGACCCCGACGCGGAATGTTACAGTAGATCATCGCTGCATCGGTGCGATCTTCGAATCGGTTTAGTAAATTACGTAAAATGATTTCGCTGATCGGTCCCGGTATCTCCCGCCCAACTTCGGCTCCGCACCTTTTCTGGGTGCCGGTCTCTTCCCGTCCACACCAGAGCTCAATGCTCATCCATTAGCATCGATGTCGACGACGACATTGCCATGCCACGTGTTGAATGGCACGATATCTGTACACAGGGATGCATGACCTACGGCGTCGTTACCCAGATGAGCAAGACTGTCTGCGTTCCGTGGAACTGACAATACCCGGCTCATAGCGAGTTTTGGCGTGTTCGTCCTCGTCGCGTTTTTGAGCTAACGGACATTTCCAGTCGGCGGTGACGGCTACAAAGTCTTTGGCTGCTCCGGCTGGCGACGCTCCGGCTGCTTCAACGGGCGCATCACGTGGGATGCCGAGGAGCCTTCCTTCCACTTACCCCGCGAACTCCGCCGTGCGGCTCATTGTTCCTGGCATGATCGCAAACGTCTAGTCGTCCAAACCAGCACGGCGTGGCTCAGAAAGCCCGAAACTTTTAATAAAGAATCTACCAACTTGATTGCCTAAATCTGGAAGGCGTGGGCCAATGTGTGCGCTCTCTATCCGTGCCAGAGTCGATATCGACGATGATGGTGTGGTTTTCGAGCAGACGATCATCGTAAAAATCTACTGAGAAAGAGGTCGAAAGGATAATCAGGCTGTGCATGGTATAGCCTAGGAAGCACGGGTGATGTGGGTGACTCGGACTTGGTTTCTGGAGCTCCCGTGGGCTGGCGTGTTGACGCTTGACGCTTGTTCTAGTAAGAGTGAGTGGGTTGAAGCAGCATGCGTGAAGCAGATAGTCGTCCACTCAGCAAAGTTCAGTGTGCTCTGCATCGTCGCCTCGACTTGGTCAGTGCCCTCAAGAAAACAGGAAGGCACCCTGGTTTCGGTAACTACACAGCCGTCGCGGCCATGATTGGTAGATGTGTCTTTTTTTTAAACGTAGGCAAGAGCGACGGTTCAGGAATTGGGCTGGAACGTCAGTGTATAATACTATTGACTTCTGCGGTTGGAGATTATCAACACTATAGAATCTTTCTTTGCTCCCTAGATTGATCACGCAGCGGGAGTAGTAGTGGCATGTGCAGTAGCCATTTCCGCCTGGAAGTGTTAAGAGCGTACCAGTCCAACCGGTGATATACAAGGAAGGATGATGCTTCGAATTGTTATTCAATTATAGATGAAAAGCAACTTGGTCAACAGTTGAGTATCACCTATGCACGCTAAATCACAGATCTTAATTTGATATCTTGATGATGGCCTTACCAGGAATTTGACCATAGTGCGAAAGAGTGAAGATTTATCGGTTTCCCTTCCCCCATATAAGCTCGACTAAGCAGGTGCTAGTCCTCTCCAAAGTGAAATATCACCACTCATTCTGATTTGTCCATTCATAACTCGGATATTGCGTGCACATCAGACTGTGACGCCAGCCACAATGCTTTCAACTCAGTCTGGTGTGGATCCTATTGATCCTAGTGAAATCCCACCCTGGCTTTCCTACAATGCGCAAACAACATACATCGAAGTTGCAATCGCTACCGCTCTTTGTTACGATACAAGTTGAGTCTGTAGCAAATTTGATCGCCGGAAACCTTCTTGATTGTTTTCTTAAGTCACCACATTTGATAAAGAGGCACTATTAAATAAATAAATATAATGAATGATATAAATATAGTATGTGGTCATATGAACAACCACCTTACTAAGTGAATGATAACACAATGATAACGCCATACGATATAGGAGCTAGATAGTTATAGTAGTACTAGCCCACGGAACATGTATATAAGGGGAGCTGGTCTCGCCCTAGAAATACATCGGTTTTATGCTGATAACCCACCTTGCCTGAACTTCACCACTGCACCTCAGCGTCTACCACAACGTGTGTAGATTTTAAGAGGTTATGAGCCTTGACTCTACAACTAACGAAACAATTAACAAAAATATACATCCTCGAATAACGAAATCATGTCTGACGGACAGAAACCAAACACTCGTGAGCAAACATGTTTGCAAAAATTATCAGGACTACGAATAATAGCTAACGAACTAAAAATAACATATACACAGTCATCTACTATCGAAGAACTTGAAGAAAAAATTCAAAAAGCTAAAGATAGCAAAAGGTTAGTTGACCTAATACTTCAATGTAATCTAAGACAAATACCTATTAACGGAATGGAACAACAGATACAAGATCGAATAAACAGGTATGATAATTCTACCAAAGACGAAAAATCAAAAATAAGAACTGATTATAAACTGGAACTAACGAATCATGCCAAAGATTTAGGAATATCAGATCAAGGAAAATCATCCGAAATCAGATATCGAATAAGTACATATTTGGGCATATCAGATCCAAATGAAAAAGCTCAATTTAAAATTGATAACCCATATATTAAGCCAGAAGAAGAAAGCGATAAGAAAGAAAACGACGATAAAAAAGAAGATAACGAAGAAGAAAACTCCGAAGAATCCAAAAATAACCCATCACATGAGCCATCAGAACCATCTGATCCTGACGATTCAGACACTAACGATACCGAGGAAGATGAACCGAGTATGGCAACTAAACTCGTGGAACTCCAGAAATTCTTCGACGGAATCGAGAAACTCGATGGGCACAGAAACTACAAACTCTGGAATTACAGAGTCCGCAGCGCCATCGAGAGTGCAGGTTACGGTAACCTGCTCACTAACTCCCCAGGAACTGGAGAGACTGGTATATCAAGCGCTTTATATAACGGCATTATGCGCACTATGCCCGACAAGATATTGGCTTATTATCTTAATTTTAACAAAGATATTCCAGCGCTACTCAAAGCGCTTGACGGACAATATAATGTCCAGACAACAATTACAAAGGGCTTTAATGAGGCTGCCCTTTTTGATATCTGAGGTCATGTCAGCCATTTCGATGGAACACTCGATAACCTCAGCAATAAATACGAGGAACTCATAGCCCAAGGGGTAAAAGTTTCAGAGTCGACATACATATCGGCTATTACATGGGCAATGCCCGAACAATATCAATACGTACTCACACAGAGTGAGTTATATATTAAAACAATTAACGAAACAAATCCAGAAAAAGATGAAATTGAACTAACCCCTCAATTCCTACTAACGGCACTGAGAAACGCCTTCGAGGGGTGGCGTAAAAATCACCAAAGGACAGGAGCGGCGGCTAACCACCTGCCCAAGGACGAGCGGAACCACCCCTATTTTAGGGGCCGCGGACGCGGTTACAGCCGCAGAGTACAGCCACGAGGTCGCGGCTATAGGGGCCGTGGCGGATATATGCAAGGACGAGGACGAGGGGGATATTCCCCTAACCAACAATCACACGTTATTAAGTGCTACAATTGTAACAAACTAGGGCACTTTAGTCGAGACTGCTGGGCACCAAAAACGGAATGGACGAAGGCAGCTCAGAAGAAGAAAGAGGACGCGAACGACGACAAAGGAAAAGGGAAGGAAACGGGTGCGTCAGCGGCACCAACAACGACTGGGGCAAGTGCGGCCCAGGCTAAACATACCGCAGCATCAGCAGCAGCAACAAACGTCGCATCGAGCTCTCGAATCGAATTAAGCGCCGTAATCGGCCACGGAGAAATCGGCGCCTTTATAACAGAAGTCAACGATAACGATTTCGACATGGGAGAATTCCCAACATACTCATATAACGACTTCCTTGACAAAATCGGAAACTATGATAGCGCCATGGAAGACGTGGATAACAATAATTTAGATGTAAGCATTAACGTTATAACAACAGAAAAATTTGCTAACAATATTTATTCCTCAATGGATATAATCGATACTGGTGCAACGATACATCTAACACCATATCTAAATCGACTACGAAATACATATAAAACCGACGCGATCACGATAACGGCCACCAATAAAACAACGTTTATGGCAAACATAGTAGGGGATCTTAAGCTTTACATCCCCAACGGACACTCGGTAAGTGTCATAATATTATCAAACATATATTACAATCCTAAAATGAATATGACATTAGTCTCTCAAGGACTTCTATGTCAAGATGGCTATGAATTTATTTATAAACAAAACGAATGTACAATAAAGTATCCTAATGGATCTTTATGTGGAAAATTTTTTAATAAAAATGGATTGTATAGTATATTTAACAATGATGTACAAGCGGCTACAAAAAATGTAACATTATTTGAACTTCACAAAAAACTCGGGCATATAAGTTATGCTTACATAAAACGATTACTAAAAGAAGATCAAATTACAAATAATAAAATATCAAATTACGACGAAACTCAATGCACAATCTGCATAGAAGCAAATATAAAAAAAATGCAAATTCCAAAATTACGCATTTCAAAGTTAGCCAAAAAATTTGGAGATCACATACATATGGACATATGGGGTCCAGCATCCACACATGCTATTGGAGGATATAAATATCTTCTAACACTTGTAGATGACACTACAAGATGGATAAAAATGATTCTATTAAAAACAAAAGATGAGGGCTTAAATGCTTATACGACTTGGGCTACTATGCTCAATACACAATTTAATATAAAAATAAAAATGTTACAAAGCGATAATGACACAGTGTTTTTAAGTAAACAATTCACTGAATATTTAGAAAAACATGGAACAATACGAAAGCTGACTGTTCACGATACACCACAACAAAATGGAGTAGCAGAACGATCACATCAAACGATTTTAAACAATACACAAGTAAATCTGCTACAAGCAAAATTACCACCCAGTCTATGGGGAGAAGCTGTAAAATACAGCACTTATGTATACAATAGAACGCCAAAAAGCGCTATTAACTTTAAAACACCATATTTTAAACGATATAACGAAAATTATAACATCGATGATCTAAAAGAATTCGGCCAATATTGCATAATACGACAAGAAGACATTAATAAATTACAACCAAAAGGAAAGTATGCACAATGGCTAGGATTTGACGAAGAAAGTAAAGGTCATAGAACCTATCATAACAGAAAAATTACAGTTGAACGAAATTTACAATTTTTAGATTCTCCACCATCTAAAATTGAAGGGGAGAATATAACAGAAAAACAAAACGAGCAAATAAAAGAATTAACAAATGAAAGACCAATAAGAACTATTAAAGCAACGAAACGATCATTAGGTCTAAACTTTGACGAACAAAATACAGTCGCTTATCTTACGGAATTTAATCAATTCAATACGGAACTAATAGGCGATCCTAATTCATATCAACAAGCGATCAATAGAATTGACGCAAATCAGTGGATCACAGCAATGAAAGAAGAAATAAAAACGTTAATCGAAAGATCTACATGGAAAATCATAGATCCACCAAAAGAAGCAAATATAATTGGAACAAGATTCGTTTACAAAACAAAAAGATTAGCAAATGGAGAAATCGAACGTTACAAAGCAAGATTAGTAGTTCAAGGATTTGCCCAGAAAGAAGGCATAGACTACTATTCAAACGATACATTCGCTCCAGTAGCACGATTAGCTACAGTAAGAACTATATTAAGTTGGAGCGCAACAAACAATTACGAAATTCACCAAATCGATATAAAATCAGCTTACTTATATGGTGAATTAGAAAAAGACGAAAACATATACATAAAACCACCACCAGGAAATCTAATCGAAATAAAACCTGGACAAGTTTTAAAATTAAATAAAGCTTTATACGGATTAAAACAAGCAGGCAGACGATGGTATAAAAAATTATCAGAAATATTAATCGGAATAGGACTAACACGAGCAGTCCAAGACAATGCAGTATTCCTAAGAAAAGAAAAAGGAAAAACAATTCTAATACTTTTCATACATGTTGACAACATCATAATATGTGGCTTAAATTTAGTAATAATAAAAGCCTTTAAAAACGAAATCGGAAAACATGTAAAATTTACTGACAGAAACGATATACATTGGTTACTCGGCATTGAAATTGAAAGAAACCGAGATGAAAGAATTATAAAATTAAGACAAAAACATTATATTGATAATATAATAGAAAAATATAAATTAAAAGACGCTGCAATGGTACGAACACCAATGACACCCGGTCAAGTGTTAAAATCACTTGATAATCCAACTAATGAAGAATTAAACTTCATGAATCAAATACCATATATGAACATGGTTGGAGCATTACGATATGCAGCAGATTGTACAAGACCTGACATATCATTCGCAACAGGTCAATTTGCTAGGCATTTAAATAAACCTAGTATTGAACATTACAATGCAGTAAAACACTGTTTCAAATATTTAAAAGGAACGAACGATTATTGGTTAATACTCGGAGGAAAAGAACCAATCGAGTTAATCAGATATACCGATGCTGATGGAATGACACAAGAAGGCCATAAAGCAATATCAGGATATATATTCCAAATAGGAAATGCAACGACATCATGGTCAAGTAAAAAACAAGAATTAGTGTCATTATCAGTATGTGAAGCGGAATTACAAGCTTTAACTCATGGAGTAAAAGAAGCTATATGGCTAAGAAGACTGGTTGAAGAGGTACTGCAGACCTTGGATACACCTACGAAAATATTATGTGATAATCAAGCAGCCATAACAATAGTAAATTCAACAGAACAAAAATATACGCAAAGAACAAAACATATTGATATAAGAAAAGATTTCTTATGAGATTATATTGAAAATGAAACCATATCAGTTTCATATATTCCAACTGGACAGCAAAAGGCTGATATTATGACAAAAGTGCTAATGATCGAATTAATCAAACGTTTTACAAGTCTACTCTGCCTAGTAAAAGTTTGAAGGGGAGTATTAAATAAATAAATATAATGAACAATATAAATATAGTACGTGGTCATATGAACAACCACCTTACTAAGTGAACGATAACGCAATGATAACGCCATACGATATAGGAGTGTTAAGCTCAACGGATACACGGTGATCGACGTCGGGGCTTCCTGATCGTCGGGACTGATGGTACGGCAACGGGGCTTCCTAGATGTCGTAAGTTGAGGATGATCGTCGGTGGGGCTTCCTGATCGACGATGTGGACGCGGTAGGCTTCTTATAGCGAGTCGGGTTACAACGAAGCGGCTGGTGGCTCAGAGGCACACAGTAGACTGGTGGTAGCAGATAATGGGCTTGTATGAACAAAGAGCACAAGCTTAGGGCTTGTGCTACTGAAGTTACATGCTTATATGCTACTCTATGTGTTTGCTACTGTAGCGACTTGGTTAGGTATGTTTACCAGACTATGGAAGGTCGTGGAACTCAAGGGAATGCCTTGGTAATACAAGTACGGTGATCAGTAAGCAAAGCACATCATGATGGTGCAGGAAGGTGTCATCATGGCGTCTTATGGTGCAAGGCGAATAAGGATGAGTAAGGTAGAGAAATGGGGGAGTTGCGCTGACTGATGATGACGAAGAGGAAGTGAGTCAGCGCATAAGGGAAAGTAAAGGAAAATTGTAACAAGGAGCTAGATAGTTATAGTAGTACTAGCCCACGGAACGTGTATATAAGGGGAGCTGGTCTCGCCCTAGAAATACATCAGTTTTACGCTGATAACCCACCTTGCCTGAACTTCACCACTGCACCTCAGCATCTACCACAACGTGCATAGATTTTAAGAGGCACATATACTTCTGATAACAGCTTGCTTACTATTCATTACTCCCGTCATTTTTCGGCTCCGCATTTCTGCGGCCCAGCTCTTCGTTCAAGTGGTGCGATGTCAGGACAGCGCGGCTACTCAGGCAGGCAGGTGCACCCTGTCGCTTCATGAACCCCAGAAACACCCCGCCCGGCGGCTTGAACGCGTTCAAGGCTACGATTAATAGTGTTTTGGGAAGGTTGAGTTTGGGTATACTGTCATGTCTGAGATGGCTTCGAATTCATCAGGGGCGCTTTTGCATCCGGAATTAACGGAACTTTACACTTGGCGTTAACGGCTCCGAAGCCCAGCGGACGATAAGTCGCACGGGCGCACAGGGGAGATATACGTCTACCTCCCACTTGTTGAAGTTCGAGCTCGATGCCGATACGGTGTCGGAGTTTGAATAATTTTTCGTAGTATTTTTTTTTTGTATGCGCGCTCGGTTTCCCTCGCGCGATTATCTACTGGTTAAACGATATACTTGGATACGGAGTGCATTCGCTCGCGCCGCGAATTGCTGAATTCCAACACCACTCACCCTCACGAACGCTGCTATGCAGCTTACCATCCCAAGTACAGTTGCAATCGACGACCACGGCTTTCTTGGTCGGCTGTGGATCCAACTCTCCATCTCTCTTTACCCATCCTTCTCCTACCCTTATTTTGGGCATTGAGTTCACTGCTAAGTGCCCTTCCACTCATTGACCACACATTTCACGGCCACCAGGCGCCCTCTTCTTTTCTTCACACCCTGCCAACCATTGACCACTTGGCGTGCGAAAAATTGATGACTGTGTCATGATAAACCGCCTCCTCGACGGCGGCCCTTTCTCACTTGCCTTTCCACCGCCCAACCACGCGTCTGACCTCGACCGGTTGACGCACTCAAAGCGGATCAGCTCGTTCAGCGCAGTACAACGCACAAATCTAGCTCAAGCAGATTCCAATGGGTGGTGTGATCTCTGTCCTTTTCCCGCTTACCCCATTCATTGACAAGTCTCGTTGTCATCTCACGAACACATCAGAGGGAGTTCCGTGGCTCTGACCTTGCATGCACATAATTTCATGCTCACATTCAATTGATCCGCGGCAGCAGACGCGGTTGCAGAGGTGGGGGAAGGCTGAGCAGCGTTTGGACACTGAATGCCAGTGTAACACCAGTTGCGATAGATGTACAGTATGTTCATGCTCATGCTGAATGGTGAGCACAACGTATGCTGCTTGTAGGTTCTGGTGGGTGGTAAGTCTTGTGCTGCACATTCGTCTTCAAAAAAGATCACCATGATGTGATAGTGCACTCTGGCAGTATTTCAGAAGCTCGGAGCCAATGTAAACATATTGGGTATCTACACTTACTACGCCTCCCAATGGTGCTCCTGGGAACAAGGGTCGCTCTTCAGGCCGTGGGATTGAAGATGAGCTGTGTACAATACAAAGATACAGTCCGGGACTCAAATTTAAACTCAAATTTAGTCAACTCGAAGAGACGCCAGCGGCTGCAAGAAATGGAGGATGTCGCACGTTGGTATGTGCATGTTGATGCATTTCCTTCCGCGTTTCTCGCGATCCCCTTGATCGATTGTCTTCGGACGGTCGACAGGGGTGCGGAGACGCCCAGAAGAAGTGACAAGTGTCGTGAGACCCAGCAAGCAGAATTACGTACGCTTAGTCGTCGACTCCGATGTCTCAACGGCGAGTATAGTATCCACGGTCCGTTCTCACTGTTACATTTGTTAGCACAACTGTAGTTGCCGTATCATCTTCTTGACCCCGCCATCACCGTGGTTTCAGACTTTGGATCTTGAGCGCTATTGATCGTCGTACCTCGTCCGGCATTCGGTAAATAAGCTCGGTATTGTGGGGTGCAGCGCGGAGATTAAAAAGTCCTAACACGTCGTGATCGACATCTGGCTCCCTTCTCTATGCAGCCTAAAGCGACTCTGCGGTGAGGATCGCAATTGTAGTATACCCGATGTGCAACGCTTTCTGGTAATGGGAGAGCCTACACCCCATTTTCCCTCCTACTCTTGACTAGCACTATAAAGGCCATTGGAGCTACTGCAATTACGGGTGCTTTCTTTATTGAATTATTTTTTCAATGTTTCAATGAGATAGCTCACCATGGTGACTGGGGCTTCTTGCGGTGATGTTTTTGGCTTTGATTTCTAATTTCTGATTCCAGGTTACCGCTCTGATCACAGACTTCCCATCTACGACATGATTCTCGCGACTGGGCTGATTGGGGAGACGGCTTTCTTGTAATGAGGCCCTATGTCGACCGCGTAATAGTGATGGTTGTAAGCGCAGGCTTTCAATTGTCATGAATGGGGCCACTTCAGCCCAGACTCAGAAGCAGACGTGAGAGACACTGTACAACGGGCTGTTACATATACCTAAAATGGGATGGGTTCCATTCTCAGGTTCCATCTTTAGTGATTGCCACGGATGTTCGATCATGAAATTTAAACGGGCGGTCTGGCACTGCATCATCTTTACAGAGATATGGATATTCTACAAAAGCTGTGAAGAGCTCCTTACAGACATCCCTTTTTGCCTCATATAAACCTGACCCTGGCGTAGACCTCATCTGATCACGGACCAACTAGGCTTGACTGGACCCATTCTGTACACTTTGTACACCTTAAACTGTGACGTTCCCCGTAATGCTATCAACCCGGTCTGGCGTAGAGCCTATGGAACCTAGTGAAATTCCGCTCTTCCTTTCTACGTATGCGCAAAGTACATACATAGAAGTTGCGATCGCTACCGCCCTTTGTTACGATACACGTTGAGTCCATAACAAATCCGGTCCCTGAAGATCGTTTTCATTATTTTCCTCAGTCACCACATTTGATAAAGAGGCACGTAAATTCCCGATATTAGCTTGCTCATAATCCCTCACTGACCATATCCCCTGACGACTCAGGTTAAATACTTCTGGGTAATTCTTTCCAGTACTGCTTGGTATATTCACTAACCGTAGTGCAAACTTGGTACACAAAGAGCTCACCCCGTAAGACTGTCAGCATAGTCTACTTTCTCGTAAGTAAACATTATCTCCGTCGGTTTTTGAGGACAAAATCCACTAACTGAACGAATATTTTTCAAAGAATCGGTACATAGGGATTTTTTCCGTACTGCTGCATATACCAAGTGGGCTTACTATTCCAGATTCGAATCTGTATGGAGAACCTAACTAATTATCGAAATGGGCTTAGATTATTCATACCACTCAAATATGATGCTGTAAGTACGCCGAGGAATCGTATTTGTACCACTGTCCCAATATCCTTCGATTTCTAGATGTAAGGAGCATTTTATTTTCGTCATAGCTCGGATTAACGAGGATGCAGGCAACTTCTCTTTATGGATGACGAATCTGGGAGGTGAATACACGGTCGTATTCTTCGCAATGCAGTCGGGGCTAACGGTGATGCTGAGATCAGACTGGATGATCATTGTTCTGTTAGACTGTAAGGACGCACTTTCCGTTTCTTCTCACATTATTCAGATACTCTTATAACAGATATTCTCTTGATGAGGGTCCTCGCACTATGGTCCGGAGGTATTTGGCTTTACTTCGAAGTTGCCATCTAAGCTCCGTGGCTGGATCTAATATTTCGACAGAAAAGAAATTGGCCATGTGCCTCAAAGCCTTGTTCGCTGTAGAATCCACCTTCATGCTAGGAATTGGGATCAATATAATTAAAACATTCGATAGTAAGAAAAGAGTCTACTAGTTCAGCCTAAGGACTTACTGACGATGGAGCAGTATCCGTAGCAGGTGCAAACGGGTATGTGTTTTGCGGAGAAGACGGAATTACTCCTCCCTCATTTGAGACTCTATATTGGTTAATACACAATACCATGTAGCGATCTCGAGCTTACATTGTGTTAGGACGACCCCGCTTGTATTTGAGCTTGTCCTGCTTGTTTTGGCGCTCTACAAAGCTGCTTCTCTTTGGAAGGAATCAACTGGATTTAGGGGTCTCAGCCTTGTCAAAATCCTCATCCTTGACCAAGTGTTCTACTTTTCCATGTAATTATTTCGCATTTCTTTCGTTTCGACCAATTTGACATCATTTTCCAGTGTAATGATATGCGGTATAACGCACATCACAGTGTTTTGGGTGAACCAAGTTGTCACCTCCAACTCGGCATCTAATATTATACAGCAGTTATTGACAGCTACGTCCTTTCCCTGCATAGTAGGCTGTCGGATGCTGGTACACCTGAATGAGGCCGCGGAAATGGATGTCAATGGAGGCACGAGCTACAGAGCTCGAAGTGTAAGCGACATGCAGTTTGCATAGCTCCTGGTGTGTCTCCCGTCGTGTTTTCAAATTTCCTGTGATCTAACATGTCGCGTGCATAGAGCGAATCGCAGTAGGGTGTGTTCTGGCTCCTTCCAAATGCTTTTATTTGTTTGTAGTACGAAATATTCCGATCCGTTTACCCTTCTCGTTTTCCTCCTGTTTGGGGATTCCTTGACTGTTCGTAAGATTACAGTTAGATAAAAACGAACAGGCCACCTTGGGCCTTTATCCCTGCATTCCTTTAATTTATGTGATTTATGAGCGTTGCCTAGCCCGGGTAACTTGAAAATCATATTTTATACGTTACGTAAGTGACTTTGCGAATGGGCCCCATCGCCTCTTCCCAACCACACCAGGTGGCAATATTAATGGCGATAATCGCCGCGCCGCGCATCGGGTATGTGGCTCGAAGACGTTCAAAGCTGCGATTGTTGGTAGAATATCCTGGCGGACCTTCGCACTATCCCAAGAACGTGGTCTGGGCCTTGCGTCGGTGTCGTGCGTCCCTGCGGGACGCAGGGTACCCTGTGCCGTGAGAACCTCGACATGATAACCCAATTGAGAAAATTAGGTCACCTTTACACACAACTTACGTGTTAATGTCCAGAAATGGGGGGCTCTTTTTTTTTTGAGGGATACCACATCTCCTTCCTATATTATTGGGAATCCCTACGCGGGTGCAAGGGTCCTCGCCCCGCTCTCCAGTGTTAGGCCATCGGTGGGAGATTCGCATCGAAGTCTGACAAGTAGACAAGCTCCGGTTCGACCCGGGCTTAATAGGATTTTCCTTTCTTAATGTGGTAGTTAGTTTTCACACTCCGGTGTGTGCCTTTATTTTCATTCACGCGCACTGGCATGTACCCACTGGCACCTCACGCTCGATACACTGAGCGCTGTGGTGAGTGATTCTAAGATCCACTTCATTTTACTTATCTATTACCTAGATTGTATTTAGGTACATACTTCGTCGTACTGACGCTCGATACATTGAGCGCTGAGACTATATGTGTTTCAATAATTCTCCCTATCGGTGATATTGAATATCTGAGGTATATTACCAATAATATCACCGACCCGTTTAAACCAAACCGAGAGGAAAGACGCTAGATGCCTAAACTGAGCGAAATGTAAGCACCCATTCCGCTTTTTTACTGGTATGGTCCCGTCGACGTCTTCCCGCCGCACCTCGGTGGTGATGCGCTGGGAGATTTAGAGCACAGGGAGGTGTGGCCTAGGAAGTCAAGACCCCTTGGAAGTCCGTCTATCTTGCTATCTCGGCGTGTTGTTGGCGGCCGTAACGCATCTGAAGCTGGGATTTGTGCGGACGAGGTCGTTATTCCGTGATGATGGGGGACGGCTTCAAGTACAACAAGGGCAGAAGACCCCTCGGTGTTTGTACAAGCCCGCCTTATTGTATTTCTACGTTTCATGCTAACGAACATTTCAGTCGGCAGCGACGGCTCCGAAGCCTTCGGGTTCTGCAACTACTTCAATGAGCCTTTTGCGTAATACACCAAGGGTGCAGACACACTGTACACTTACCGCCGCACAACTCACCGTCCCCAGCACGATCGCAGTTAACGACTACGGCATCTCCACCCGCCGCGGATCGTCCACTTCTGCCATGGACACGTGGACCACTGTGCTCTAGAACGTGAAGACGAGCACACTTGGTGCGGGAGAGAACCGCAATATTTTGACAGGAATGAGATGACTACGCTGTACTAATACAGTGTAACAGCTGCGCAATGATGCGAGTGAAAAACGATCCGCGGCGTGCGGTTTCAAACGTCCTTCGTCGACACCTCTATCAGTGTACTCTTCTGATATTCGCTTTGTTTTTCCGACGCTCGAACAGGCAGTGCATGGGCATTTTTATTTGAAAAGGGAATGCTTTGTCTAAATATGGAATACGAGCCGGTTCACCTACTTTTTTTATTATGGTCACTCGATCGTGCGGCATACGTTACACCGCTCTGGAAACGGAAGAGCTTGCACTACATTTCCCCCTCTACTCTTGAGTGGCAAACACAGAAATTCATTTCCTCAGTGAGACCCCACAAAAGTGACAGGAGCTTCTCCGAGTCATCAGTGGCGTTGTTGTATCCGATTTCTAGTTTCTGGTTTCTGATTTCTGGCTACTGGCATCTGCTAACGGACTCCCGGCCTATGACTTGTTATATGTTTCTCGTAACTTAGTCAACCGGAGACCTAAAGAGCCCATTCGTGGCGGTTGTAAAGGCACTGGCGGACTTTTAACATGGCATGAGCGGAGGCCATTTCGGAGTCGAAGGCAACGCAGAAGGAACAACAAGCTATCATCTGAACCTATGATGGGATTCGGCCTCAGGCTATCATCAGGTCCGGTCTCCAGTGACTGCTCAATGACTGCTATATACGTCTAATAATGGGATTCGAGTGGAAAGCCTATTGCCTCATCCTTACAAAGATCCAGATATCTTACGCATGTTGTAAAGAGCTTCTCATGGACGTCTCTTTGTTGAACAAAAGAAGCAAGGAGTATTTCCTCAGACTCCTTTATATAAACACGACTCTAGCGCAAGTCTCTTCTGATCACAGACCGGCAAAGCTTGACTGTTCTCATTCTGCACACCGTGTACTCTCAAACCATGTCGCTGCCCACAGTGCTTTCGACCCGGTCTGGTGTAGAGCCTATCGATCCCAGTGAAATTCCGTACTTTCTTTCTACCTACGCGGAATACAAATACGTCCATATCGCAATCGCTACCATTATATGTTATGATACCAGTTGAGCCCATAGCAATGAAATCGCAGAAAACAATTTTAATTCATTACTCAAGTTACCACATTTGATAAAGAGGCACGAATATTTCCGATATTCGCCCGGCTCATCTCTGACTATATCTTCTTTGATGACTTAGCTCAAATACTTTTGGGTAAATATTTTTAGCACTACGTCGTCCAACTAACTGCTAACCATAATACAATCTGGATTGATAAAGAGCTTCCCACGCAAGACCGCCAGCATAGTCTATTTCCTCGTGAGTCTTGACCGCACCTGAAGCCTGTGGAAAAGAGATACACACTGCTGACCGACACGCGCTTCTCACAGAATCGCTACATAGGGGTCATTTCGGCATTGGCGTATATACCGAGTGAGCTTGTCATTTTAAACTCAACCTCACTCGGCAAAGCTCTATTTATTGAAATGAACTTAGTTTTTACGGACCACACGAATATAAAGCTGTATGTACGCCGCAGAATGCATTTGTAACGTGTTCTTATAACTTTAACCCTCCAGATGTAAGGGGAATCTTCAATCCCAACATAGGCTGCATTAATGAGAATACAGGCAACTTTTCTGTATGGACTAAGAATTTAGGAGGTGAACACCTGATCCCACTTTTGTGTCCAGTAAGAGCGGGGCTAATTTAGCCTGAGGCTATGCTGAACCCAGACTGGATGACCATCGTCCTCATAGACTGTGAGGACCCTTTTCCTATCTTTTCTCACATAAGTTATTCAAATCCCAATGCCTCTTATTGCAGACATTCTCTTGATGAGGGTCCTTGCATTATGGTCCGGAGGTAATTGTTTTTTACTTTAAAGTTGCTGTCGAAGCCCCGTGGCCGGGTCTCAGTTCAAGTTTCGACAGAAAGGAAGCTGGCCAGGTGCCTCAAAGCTTTGTTTGTTTTAGAATCCACCTTCATGCTGGGGTTTTCAATCGCTATGGTTATAAAGGAGAAAGGTAAGCGAAGAGCCTACAACTCCATTATAGGAGCTCATCGTCAGCGGAATAGTATCCATAGGAGGTACAGAAGGATATGCATTTTGCAGCAATGGAGGTTTCATTCCCTTCTCATTTGAGACTCTCTACTGGTTCGTATACAGTTACTATATTGTCGGCGTGACTTCATGCTTACGTCATGACAGGACAACCCCGCTTGTATTTGAGCTTGTCCTGCTTGTTCTGGCTCTCTACAAAGCTGCTTCTCATTGGCGGGAAACGGCTGGATTTAAGGGTCTCAGCCTTGTCAAAGTCCTCATCCTCGATCAAGCGTTTTATTTTGCCGCGTAATATATTTCTCTTTATCTTCGTTTGGGCTGATTTAACGTCATTTTGCAGTGTAATGATATGCGGTGTAGCGCACATCACGTTTTTCTGGGCAGATCAACCTAATTCTTCCATTGCAGTGCTTAATGTTGTGGAGGAAATCTTAACAACCACTACCTTACCCTGCATAATAGGTTGCCGACTGTTGGTACACCTGAATGAGGCTGTCGAAATGGAAGTCAATGGAGGCACGAGCTATAGAGCTCGAAGTGTAAGCGCAATACAGTTTGCATAAATCCTGGTGTTCTTGTCGTGTTTCAGAATATCTTGTAACCCCGACGCACTGCGTGCATATTGGTGGCCATTTTAGTTACTTTCTCTATTTACAGTAAGATAAATTTTGTTTTTCACTGAGCTTTTCCTGCTAGTATCTCGTTCGGCGACTGTTTGTAAGGTTCAAATTAAAGTTCATCCAAACTGATCTTCTTGCGCTTTCATCCTTGCGCTCCCTTAATATATGAGCAATGTATACACGCAGGGTTGAGCGTGCACGTCCACGGTTCATGCTGCCGACACTTTCTGATCACTACTGTACGTGTGGAATATCGAGTCCCGACGGCCGAGACTCGACATTCCACCCGACGCTCTGCACCGTCCAAGAAATCTCCTGTAGCTTAGTGCCGCATTCAGATGCTCGGGAGGTGCACGAGATTCTGCCGCAGCCTTGGACCCGCGAGTGATCATCTGTGAAATGGAATGCTTACGCCAAACTGCAGGAATGCCTTTGCGTCTTCGACAACTCTTCCGATAGTGACAGTACTAATGAAAGGGATGCGTCTCTTCAAGGTGGCTTCAATTGCTCTGGGCCTACGCCAGATTCACCGTCCAGTGCGGGGTCATCCAGAGGATGTAGGGCGTCAAGCTGCGTTTGCTGCCGTAACCTCTTGTTCTGTCTTCAAATCGCCAAGCAGAGTCCGTGAGTGTGCGCCCGTCGCCGCCTGAGAGTAGTTCCAGCAGCTCGGCAGAGAAGGTCGTAGTGTCTTGCGGGGAGGGAAGAGAAAACATAGCAACGGTAAACCTCAAGGGAGATCCCGAGCAACAGACGGGCTTACCTGCACTCCAGCCTTCTCATCGAGCGATATTAGCGTGCGCATCGCGCCAAGGAGCCGTGCCGTCTCACGACGCTCCTCGTAGTCTGCACGTGTGCGGCTTCGGTTCGTCTCTTTCGCCGTTTCTTTGCCGATGCACACGGCCTTCGCGAGGCGCTCCGCCGCGCTTACCGAGTCCAACGCCCTTCTTCTCCGTAAGAGAAAAAAGGCAAACAGAAAGTGTGAGCGCCGCGGCGCCGCGACGGTGGGCCCGGATCAGCCAGTAGTCAAGGCTGGCAGCAAAGGCAACGCGTGCGCACCGGATCATACGTCCACGAGAAGAGGCACCGCCCAGTGTTGGAGATCGGGGCCTTTGGTTAGGGGGGCACTGGGGTTAGGTTCCGGGTGTTGAGGGCAAGGGCGAAGGCGCAAGGATAGGTGAACCAAACGAAGGGCCGGTCGCAAGAGCGGGAGCGATTAGCTCTCCACCGCATGCGCATCACCTTATTCTGTAGCCCAAGCTCGCGCTCCTCCGCCTGCGTGCGTTCGAAGAGACCACGCCTCAGACCTTCCTCGTGCACTTCCTCCTCAAGCTGGCGCCGGCTCTTCTTCCCGTTCTGCACATTCTTGAGCTCGGCTTGTCGCTTGGCTTGCTTGCGGCGTTCGGCGTAAGTGTGGGATTTTGCAGACGTGGAGGAGGCAGCGGCCTCTTGAAAAGAAATTTGTCGGAAAGATAGTCTTGCTCACCATCACTGGCCATGGTGCAGTAATGAAAATTTTCCAAGGGCGTACCTTTGCTTTGTGGCCATCCAAAGGTGGACATGACGGATGACGGCAAAGAAAAGCCACAACAACGACGTGCATTGTCATCATCCACTTTGGGAAACTATCCCGGCAAAGTCCGGAGTTGCGTTGTCGTTTTTTTCTATCCTCCTGTGACCTGTCTCACCTCCATTCTCCTCCCCTTTTCCTTTTTTCCTCCATCAATGGTGTCAAACGGTTTATCCCCCAATACCCACATTATTAATTTTCGTGTTAATGGTTTTACAATGGATCGGTGTGATCTGTTTCTCCCCCATTATTGTTTTTCTTATTGGAATTTAGAACGGATCGCTTGCGATCCGTACCCATACCCTTTAAACATTTTCTTGTAAATGGAACGGATCGTTCCTCTCCCCCTTCAGTATTTTTCTTGTTAAGATTTATTTGATCGGGTCGCACCGATCCGTTCCTTAATTCTATATTTTTCTTATTCCTAGTATTGGACTTGGAATAGATCCAGTGCGATCCGTTCTATCCCTTACTTAGTAGTCTCATTACAGAATATCTATATGCCTAATTCAATATAAAGGAACGGATCTTTCTATTAAATAGACATCTGATCGGTCGTATGTCCCGTGGTGCCTGCGTATTGTATGCTGCTTAAATTTTGATCTCTGCAGCTTGTGCCCCCGTTGGCATCATTTTCTGCAGCCTCATGCAAGCGGACCAATAACCGACAGCCCAATATGCAAGGAAGACTGGTGGACGTTAATAGCGCCTCCAAGATAACGACCGCTGTGCTCAATTCTCCATTTTTTATCACCCAAACGAGCGCGACGTTCGTTACTCCGCATACAATCACACTGGAAAATACTGCTCCAAATTTTGCGGAAGAAAAGAAAAGAGAAAAACTTACAGGATGAAGTAGAGAGCTTGGTCCCGGATAACCACTTTGGCAAGGCTGGGTCCACCAGATCCGGCTGGTTCCCGCCAGATATGGACAGCTTTATAGATAGAAAGGGCCATCAGTATGAGCTCAAATGCGAGCGGAGTCGCCCTGTCAATGATGTCAACTCGAAGCCATCTTGCGATTATTTTTTCTACGGACCAATAGAGTACTTCTAACAAAGGGGGAGCACCCTTGTTACCGGAGCAAAATGTAAATCCATCCGCTCCTGCCACAAGTGCTAGTGCACTGTCAGCAATGCTTTTTTGGCTCGAATTGAAGGTCACTTAGCATACTTCCTTCTATTTGGACAATACCGACCCCAATCCCAAACATAAAGACAGACTCTACGGCAAACAATGCTTTCAGGAATATAGCCAATTTCCTTGCTGTCGGAATATCAGATTTGTCCACGGGACCTCTGTGAAAAAGTTGCTGTGATACTGTTGCTTACCTCCAGACCATAATGCAAGGACCCTCAATAAGAGAATATCTAAGACGAGTGCGAATTCAGTGGCATGAGGTAGTCCGATGAAAACACCCGTACAGTCTAGTAGAACAATATTCATCCAGCCTAATTTCAGAATGTTCATTAGCTTTAAACTCGTCACAATAACTTTATTAATTCAAGTCAAGTGCTTACCTCCTACGTATGCTGCCCATGTCGAAAAATTGCCTGAAATCAAGTTAATTCGTGATCCAAATGAAGGAACTAGTCTCCGTACACCTGTAATTAATGTTCCTGAGATTCAAACAGTGGTACAAATGGACCTTGACAACGACTCACAAGTTGAGATCAGTGTGATAGAGATTACCTGAATTTATATCAATAATTCTAATCATAGCTACAGTATAAGGCTTAGGCAAGCTCACCAATTATATTCATTAGTGTAGCGAAAATTCCCGCGTAGCGATTCTTAATGAGAAAAAGAGGCACACATTTTGTTAGAAACAGTACCAATTTATTTATTGTTAAAGAAGTGAGCTTTGCTTACGAGAAAGTAGATAATACTGGAGGTCTTGCGGGGTGAGTTCTGGGTGATCGCGAAGCACGTCAGATTAGTAGCTGTACAGAACATATACTCAAATAATCAAGCAATTTACCCAGAAGTATTTGATCTATGTGATGGAATAAACTTGGTTCGCAGCGGGGCAAGAGGATGTCAGAAAATTACATGCCTCTTTATCAAATGTGGTGACTAAGGGAAACAGTTAGAGAAAGTCCGCGACGATTTGGACAGGCCGGTTACTCAACTGGTATCATAACAAAGAACAGTGGCGATTGCGCTCTGGACATATGTCACTTCAAAGACGAGGGAGATAAGGTACGGAATTTCGCTAGGATCAAGGGGCTCTACATTGGATCGAATGGATAGCATTGTGAGTAGCACCACGCCTGAGATGTGTGGAAGGAGCAGAATACAAGCAGTTGAGTCCGCACGGATAGTAGCAAGCGTCCTCAGAGGTCATCGCGCCCGGATTGGGCTTATATGGGGCCACCCCAAAAAATAAAGTCCTTTGTTCAACAATGGAACGACCGCATGGACCTACAGTGTCATTGGCCACTGCTTCTGTCGTCTTGGAACCACTGCTCAAATGGTAAACACCAATGTGAAACCTGATATCCAAAGGGCCCTTCATCTACGATCAAGGTGACAGAGCGGACTATGTCTTTTTTGTTCAGCTATTGATCGGTATAAAGTTTCTCCCGATTCTAAGGAAAAATGGTCGGCTCATAGACCTATAAATATCAATGCACACAGTAGTCGGTCAACTAGGCATAGGAAGGATCCTTGAGTTTGGTTATCCATATTCACGCAATGGCATATAGCTTGGCGGGAAACTTCGGAGCTATATGCCCCAATACTAAGTGTGAAGATACTAGGAGTAGGGTCAGGGATGAATATGAGACAATGTACGATATCATCCAGGCCGTTGCAAATGCGAGTCACCCTCAAAGCATGTCAGGAATTTACATCGTAATGTGAGATCAATGATTCGCGAAGAATCAGAGCGTGCAAGCATCATTTCATTCGAAATATACGACCGGCGGACCCCAAGAGGAAAATTCCAGCCTACGTCGATTTGAGAGAAGGTTAAGTTCAGGATTGCATCCAGGATTTCAGCGCGGTGTATCTTGCTTCCCTTCAGCGATTCAATTTGCTCCGAGTGTTACTTGGATCCTGCGAAGAACTTCTCAGCATCAAAGTGAAGACGGAAGTCGTCATTCGCACGAGATCCGTCATGGGGAGAGGGGACGATGTCACGCTCAACTACATGTAGTACAAATAGCGCCAGCTGAACTCGTGCGTGTACTTGCCAGTCGAAAGTTATTTGGCCGAATTCTGCACTCCAAGAGTTGGGTGTGTGCTTAGAAGGCTAGGATCCCCGGGGTCAAAAGCCTGAGGTCGACGGAGTCGCACAAAAAAGGCATTTTAATGCAAGACCTTTTTTTTGCGAACTTACGTAATATCAGTTTTCTGATTGAATGCCGTGTAGGACAAAAACCATCTTCCAATGTTTATCCCCGTTTCAAATCTTTCGATTACTATCTGCGCAGCTTGCATCGCATCAAGAGTAGGCTGGAGGCAGAGAAGCTTCTCCTTTCTTCTGGGATCGAAGCGTGCTCTAGTGGGATCAGACTTGTTTCTGCCAAGTGAGTACGAGTTGAAATGAATCTCTCGACTTCTGCTACCCTCGCGCCGTTTCACCTTGGTCCATTCGGGGTTTTTCGAAGAGGGAGGATTCGTTCCTGTGATGAGCTTCGGTCTTAAGGCGCGAACTGAGAAGGATGAGTGCCGCTCACGACACAATCCCCCTGGGCCGTTCTTCGTGCACGGGCCTTCGACACCACGACCACGATCATCCTGCGGCTCTTCCGAGTCTGACCCTTCCATGCTGTCCGCCTACACTCTCGTTCTGCTTTATAAGAAGCTAAAGGGGCTCTTCTGCATTGTTCTCCGTGCGAGAAGTCATTCTCGGGTCCTGTTCTATCCCTATAGGGGGGCGGAGCAAGGACGCAGCCGGGAAGTCTGGCTGAGATCAAGATGCGAAATTCAAGGCTCTCTATCCATCAAGACGGGCTGTGTTGCGGTGTGTTGACAAAATCAGCAAAACGGAAGGCTGTTTCTTCCTTGCCTTGTGGCTGCCTTTCCTGCGTTGTTGGTTAAAACTCCTGATTCCTCGCAAACGTACACATACTAGTGATTAGTGTTTCCACACACGTATACAATTGCGCTCTTTCACATCACTCTGCAGGCTTAGCTGATTCCCTCTGGCGCTACTGTGTTTTAAAACAATACCTATCACTGCCCCTCCGAGTGAATCCGCTACTTGTTCTGGTTCTCCAATCGCAACCGTCAGAAAACGAACGTGTGCAGGCACGAACTAATGAAAGAAGCTTGCGGAGGCTTCTTTGGGTATTTTTGTCTTTGTCTGGCTATGATGATCTTCTGTCTGTACCGTACTCGTGTCCAAGCGGGTCGATTAAACTTGCAGGGCATACGTTCAGCCGAGCACTCTACTCAAACTTGCGATATAAGTATACGAATATACGCGAATCTCCACGATACTGCGATCGCGCCCCATTGAGATGCGTGCGCTCGCGTCGTGTGCCCTTGCGGGTTGCATAGCTGTGGGTGCGAGAACGGTTGCCGCAAGGACACCGCTCGACACAAACCTTGCGTATGGCTCGCCCTTTTCCGATCATCCGCAGGTACGGTATATCATAAAAATTCCACACCTATGCTCAGGCTGGACTTCTTTAGTTTGCGCGTGACACTGAGGCGATACACAAGCGTCATGTGGAAAACTTCAAGAGAGAATTCGCGGAACGTCAACTGCAGGATGCGTCAGGGTTTGATGATGAACACTACCCGACGTTTTATGGGTCAGACTTCAGTAATGTACGTATTACTGCACTTTGTTAATCTCTGCTCCGAGCTATTTACAAAAAATGATGATTAGAGTCCCTTCGTCTGGAGTGGCGGTATCACCTTCACGCACTCCGGTGAGCCATCCTGTCCACCACTACCGTCTCTCCTACTCGTTGACCTCTGGAAAAAGTCGCAAGTGGCGATCCGCTTGATACCTCAGTCCTCCTCTGGACACGCGCAGTCCCCACATCCTACGCCCTCTCATCCACCTCGGCGCCGCCCGCAATCCCCGACGTGTCTGTTCCCGTCTGCGTCTCCTTCGCGGTATACACGGATTCGCGTCTTTCAGGGCCCCCGGTAGCGACAGGCGAGGCTTACACGAGCTACGATGTTGACTTCACCGTCAAGGTTGAGGCAAGCGGGCTACATCCGGATACACGGTACTGGTTTCGGTTCGCCGATTGTACGGACCCGGGCAGCGTCAGTCCTGTCGGGCGGACGCGAACGTTCGCAAGCGCAGATAGTTGCGTCACGATTTCTTTCCTCTTGCCTTTAGATTTGCTCATGTAAGTGCGCCTGGTAGCTCCAGCGGAGGAGGTCAACGGAGGCATGCCGCTCACACTCGCAGTCTTTTCGTGCTCGCAGTACCAAGCCGGTGGGCGTACCGGCGTCATTAGTTTTATATGACTCACTGACATGTTTGGGGCGCAGGTTGGTTCAACACATACGGCTTCGCGGCACAGAACATTTCTGCTGACGCTTTCATCCATCTTGGTGATTACGTACGTCATCTTCAGTCTTCTCAAGATTCATTATTTCACTGTGGCTCGATTTCAGATATACGAGTGGGTAGGGAGCGGGTATGTACTGCCTCGCGTCTTCCCGTTAGTGTAAATGTACGATTAGCTTTGAATAAGGGCGCCGATCGGAAGAGGCGTCCTCGGCCGTGAGTCGGCGACGCTCTTTGATTACCGCCAACGCCTCAATCAGTACCGTACCGATGCAAGCCTTATCGCAGCCCACCAGAGCGGACCCTGGATTACTGTCTGGTAAGGCCAATTAACGTGATCCAATAGGGTACTTGATTTACTGAGTTGCTAACGACTCGCAACTTGGAACCTTGTGTTTCGCGGACTGGGACGCGATGTTAAAGGGTAAGTTAGCGCTGATCTTCAAGTTGTGTTTCATGTCTATCACGCATCTTTCTGACTATCATGCTGTATACAGGATGACCATGAGGTACGCCTCGTTTTCCACCTCCATCTCCACTATCGTCTTCACGCCCATAATATCTCCGACCCAATGCATGCAGGTCGGCGATAACTCCTGGAAGGGCGGCTCGGCAGACTCGAACGATACCCAAGCCGGGTGCGCCTTCTCTGGTGGCGCAGGCGTGTGCTTCACGGACCGCAAGCTCGCCTCCGTGCGCGCATACCACGAGTGGATGCCCCTCCGCCAGATCGCAGCAGACGATAAACTACGCATTTGGCGCAACTTTCGGATTGGGAAGCTGTTGGACCTGACGATGCTTGATACGCGGCAGTATGATAGGGATGTAACGTTTGTGAGTTCGCTTTTCCAGTTCTCTGATTAGGAAAGGAAGTATTGTGATTCTCATACTGTTTGTTTCTTTTGCGTTGTGACGGTCAGGTGTACTATAATTCCGAACGTGCGTTATGCGATTCCCTGCAGACTTCCGCATCCGTTGACTTTAGGTATACCGCACAGAAATCAACTCCGTCTCTAACTTCGAGAATCGCTCCATTATGGGCTTCGCGCAAGAAAAATGTAGGTCTTACCCCCACAACCCCCACATGATGATGCGAATCAGCTGTTGAAGTATCTGCTGACACATATGGGGGCTGACATAAAAAGGGTTCTATGATACGCTTCTACAGTCCAAGGAACGGGGTGCGGTATGGAGGGTCGTCGGGTACATATTTTATTTTGTCCTTTTATTTCCTGGTATGCGTATGGGTTACTTAATCCGAATCTTTTTTTTACATGCAGACAACAGATCGTGTTTACGCAGCTGAACCAGACAGGCGTCTGTAAGTTTTCCCATTAATATTCTCCTTTATGTTTCACTAAACTAACGCTCCCTCCCTTCTAGTCGAACTGGTGAGCCCTCGACCTGCTTCCATTATGTCCTCCTCTTCCGTCCCCGCTGAGTAAGTGGTGTTCCTTAGGATGCATGGGACGGGTACAGATCGAACCGCCGACGCGTGCTTGACCACATTGTCAAAAATGAAATCGACAACGTCGTGATCCTCTCTGGAGACAGTCACGCGAATTGGGTGTCGGACCTTGCATGTAAGTGTCTACTCCGCCGAAATAGGAGCATTACACTAATTGCACAACTCTTCAGATCCGAATGATACGAAAACGTACATTTTCCGCACCATCTAATCAACCCATCTTCAACTCTTATTGCAGATACGACCCCACCACAGGCTCCGGCGCGCTCGGCGTCGAGTTCGCAGGCACCGCCGTGTCCTCGCCGTCGACGTTCGGCGCAGGGATCACACCAGCCGCCGCAGACGTGCTCAGCGCGCAGTACGTCGCGGAGCGCGGGAACGCGGATTTGCAGTGGAGCGAGGGGTCGTACCGCGGGTTCTTTGCGCTCACTATCGACCCGAAGGAGATGAAGGCGACGTTTTATGCGATGCGTGATCTTTGTGAGTAGTAATGTTTGTGTGGCACCTTTTGCCTTTCTCTCTTTGGGGTTTGGGTGGTCTTGTGGAATTTTACTAAACGCCGTTTTTGAAAAAAAAAAAAAACTTTAATCCTTGTTGGTGGGACAGCGTTCCCAAACCTGGAAGCGTTCGTGAGCGCAGAGTTCAGCGTCCTCGCCGGTGAGTCCTTAGTTCGTCATTCGCTCCTAAAGTCTATTCCCAATTAACAAATTAAATTAAATTAAATTAAACTAAACTCCTATTTCCTCTCCGGGATTTCTCTCTTGTACAGGCGCAAACAAGCTGAGCAGACCCGTCGCGGGCGGGTCCGTCTCCGCCGGGGTGCTCAAGTCGAGTGTCGTCGCTAACAGCGGCAGCGGTAGTGGTAGTGTCGAGCCGGTGGTGGATTTGGACGGCTAGACTAAGCGGGGGACGGGTACTAGTCTCAGGCGACAGATGGACGATGGGCGTTATGCGCGACGTGAGAAAGCCAGCAGGCCTCACTGAGGTTGGACGTCGAGATGTAAGCTTGATTTAACGCTCGAGTCGGCCTGTTCGGGGATACAAAACATAATTTCGAAGTATTTTTACTGCTTGTACTGTATGCGTGCTAAAGTTTGCTGGTTACACTATATATAGTACGGATTAGCACACCATTGTCTTCGGTGGATAGTGTAATCGCGCGAGAGGACTCGACTCGGAGCTCGCATACCATAGCATACAACCAATTGAAGAAGAAAAAGTGATACGAAAGTTTCTAATCTCGAATTATTAACGGCCGGCTCTGCAGTAGTAGGGAATTCGACAAATTTAAAGCCGGCCGGCTTGCTTTTCTTGAGGTTGGGTCAACGGTCAGGTTAAGGGTCGGGTGGTCTACTGCGGTGCGGACTGACTCGTAGTTTGGATAACTCAGAGAGAGGAAAGAAAGAAATGTAAATTTTATACAGTACACTACGACAATTCTCTTTCTTTTTTCTTAATTGTTTTTTCCCCCCTTTTCCTTCATGTCAAGCCACGCTATGCTCTGCAACTGCGACCACGACTGAATCTCAAAACCACCTCACTTCGGCCGTTCTACGATTACTACTATACAATACAACACAAGAAACGGTCCTATGGACTTTTTTGTTTTGTTTTAGTAAAAGTGGAAAATGAAATGCGGGATACCTTGCACGGGAACCCGACCAAAAGAATGCGAAAGCAAAAAGGGGTGCTACTATAGAGCGAGCGAGTAAATCGGGGTGAGAATCGTAGGACTTTAGCCACTCCCTGCGCGCGCGGGAGCAGAACCTAGGCCCCAACTCCTTTCCTCCACTCAAAAAAAGACTCCGTTAAGATCCAAGACCCAAGACCCAAAACGCCCAACGCCTCCCCTTCACCTCCCCCGAAGTCCAATCCCCCCACGCCCCGACTCTAATCAAACACATCAGTCGCATACCTCTCCTTCTGCAGCTTCCCAAACGCCTCCTCCGCGCGTTCGGCGCTCCAATCCGGGTGGTCCTCCTTGATGATGTTGATGCAGACTTGTTTGACGCCGTTTGCGACTTTGCGGGAGCCGCATGTGAAGAACTAGGTGGGGCGGGGCAGTGCGGGGCGGGGTGTTAGTGGTGCCGTGAAGAAAAAAGAAGGGGGGGAGAGGATGGTTGACGTACCTTGGCGTTTTCGTTGTATAACTCTTTCATGAGTTCGCGGTCATGCCATACGCGGCTGCAGCAAGCAAGTCAGTACTAGTGAAAACAACTCAAGAAGAGGAAAACAAGACCTACTCCTGAACGTATCTACACCCCTCCGCCTCTTCGTGCTCCCGCGAAAACGCCGGCCGAACATCAACGACGCCCTCCCTCACCCACTCCCCCAGCTCCTTATCCACATACAAATAATCCTCTCCCCTCGCCCGACACCCGAAGAACAGCACCGCACGACCGACCGTGCGGCCCGCAGAGCGCTGTGCCGCGCGTTCCTGTACGAAGCCGCGGAACGGCGCGAGGCCTGAGCCGGCTGCGAACATGACGAGGGGGACGAGCGGGTCTGCGGGGAGGTGGAACGCCGAGCCGGCGGCGCGGACGACGATTGGGCAGCGTGCGCCTGGGGTGAGGGAGGAGAGGAAGGAGGACGCGACGCCTCGGAAACGCCGGGGTTCGGGTGTGGGTGTGGACGCGGGTGAGTGGAGGCTTGCGAGTGCGGGTGCGTCGAGGACGCTGACGGTGAGTGAGACGTGGGTGGGGTGCGCGAGCGGGGAAGAGGAGATGGAGTATTGCCGGATGCGCATGGGCGGGAGCATGCTGAGGAAAGCGGCGAATGGGAGGTCGATGTCTGTGTATGCCTCGAGGAGGTCGAGTACTGCGATACGCTTCGCTAGGACTCCTTCTTGGTAGTTCGAGAGTAGACCGTCGAGCGCGGTGATCGTCGCGTTCTCCGACGCGGCTGCTTTGAGGGCCTGCAAGTCACGTGTTGTGGCGGGTTGGCCGAGCTCGACGAAGCCGCTGAGGATGGAGTGTGCGGAGGTGGGCGTGTTGACGGGGAGCGTCGTCGGCCCGCTAGCCGTGATTGTGATCTGCAGAAAGGGGTGTTGAGCATGCCCTGGAAAGAGTTATGTCAAGAAACACGTACTTCTCTGTCGTCTGTCAGCCCGAAACGGGCAAGCGCTCTTTGCACGGTTTCCTCAGGGTTGGAAGGAAGGCTGGACATAAAGTCTGTTCGGCTCCGTTGAACATATCCCAAGTATGGTAGGAACTTACATTGCGAGATAGTCTCCGGCACGGTACGTCATCCCTTCGGGGAGTGCGATCTCTATAATCGTATCCACATATAAGCCCAAAACCAGAGGCGTGAAAGAAGCTGCTGTACTTACCAATGTGGCGCTTCACGCCGACGCCGGGCTTCGTGAGCAGCCGGTTCTCGAGCACCTCGCCCAGCGCAGCGTCCATTTGGCGTAGCAGCTTTGCCCGGCTCGTGCCCGGAGCTGCGACTTCGATTGAGAGCGCGTCCTTCGGTCCGTCGGCAGATGAGCCGGAAACGCCGTAGCGCTGTGCGAAGAAAGTCAGTTGGTTGTATACTTATGTAAAAGAAGGGGTAAATGCACACCTTTTCGAGCGCAACCCATAGCTCCGCCTCGTACTCGTCGAACAGCTGGAAGAAGTCCGCAGTCGCGACGTCCGCTGCGCCGCGCGTGAGAAGGCGCTCCGCACCGCCGCCGGCGAGGCGCTCGTCGATAAGCGCCGGAATGCGCTGGTACGTCCGCACCCACTCGCGGCTGCCGCACCCGAAGACCGCGTATGCCGTACCCCGGAGTGCTTCTGCGTGGTCGGAGGGGAGAGCGCTGAGCCATGCGACGAACTGCGCGGCGTTGTCTGCGGGCTCGCCCTCGAAGGACGCGGTGACGATTATGATGGGTCCGTCCGTTGGGAGGCGCGCGGCGGCGGAGTCGAGCGTTGCGAGGTGGGAGCTGAAACCTGGGTCGCGGCGAAGGAAGGTCAGGTTTATGTTTCTTTGGGAAGGAGGAGGAGCGTACCATGTTGGTGTGCGTCTGACGCAATGCGCTGCGCGAACGCCTCGCTCGTGCCCGTGTTGCTGCCGTACAAGACGTAAAGCGGATGCCCACCCTTCACATCTGCGTCTGCCTTAACATCCTTATCCGACGAAACAGCTCCCTCGGCCGCCAACGGCCTCGGCACACCTCCCGCACCCACCGGACTCTTCACACCACCCCGCGGTACAACCCTCACAAGCATATCCTTCGGCTTAATCGTTAACGCCTGTTTAAGATGGAGCGTATAGCTCGGATCGGCGAGGAAGACGTCGAAGCGGGAGAACACGCTTGCGAGGACGAGTGCGGCTTCTTGCCATGCGAAGGGTCGGCCGATGCATGCGCGCATGCCGTAGCCGAAGGGTTGCCAGGCTTGGGGCTGTGTGGGGTTGAGATTAGAGAAAGGACTGACGAGGACAAGGACTAGGACGTACAGGTAACGCTTCGAACTTCCCATCAAGCATACGTTCAGGTTTGAACGCCTCAGCATCTTCACCCCACACGCGCGGGTCGCGCATCATCGTAAGAACATGCACAGCAATGACCTGATCTTTCTTCAACTCGAACTTCTTATTCTCCGGGTTGAGAGGGTCGCCGTCCCCGCCTACGACGATGGTGTCTTCGAGCGGGGACACGGCGCGTGTGGGGGCTGTTGGATGGAGACGGAGGGTTTCGCGCATGATGGCTGTTAGGTAGGGGAGGTTGGAGAGGTCGGAGAGGGTGGCTTCGCGTGCGGGGGAGCCGAGGGTGGTGTCGAGCTCGGAACGGAGTTTGCGGAGCGTGTCGGGATTTTTGAGGAGGTGGTAGGTTGCGAAGGTGAGCATCCCGGAGGTGGTCTCATGTCCGGCGATGAGGAACGTGAGGAGCTGAGGTGGGGAGGTGTAAGCACGGAGCACTGGATTGGTGAAAGACTCGATGGCCTACATTGTATATTATGTTTTCCTCCGAGAGGGACTGGCCCGTCTTTGGATCTTTACCTTCGAGCATGAGACTGAGGAGGTCGCGCTCCTCCGAAGGCTGGCTTCGTCTACGTTGGATGACTACAAGATACATGTATGCATAGTCAGACTGCGTAACGATGATCGGGCAGGGATACGCACTTTCACGTGCGAGCTCAGTCATATCGCGTACCTCCGCAGCGTACTTGTCGTCGGCGGATCTATACCAGAGCGGGAGCATCTTCATGAACCCGGGGCGGTAAGCGCGTCTGTTGGACTCTGAGAGGAACTCGACCATTTCCTGTGTGAATTTGGGCATGTCGCGTTCGTAGAACGAGTTGAATCTGGGATGCCCAGTAGTGTATCAGATAGGGGTGATAAGGGTAACGGAGGAGGGACGACAGACCGGTAGGACATGCTGCAAAGCGCGATAGTATCGAATGTGAGACGTGTGTAGTCCTCCGAGGGATCGAATATGTGTTCTGGGCCGAAACGAGTCCACTTGAGGAGCATTTGATCGCAGATGTCTTTCATGCCGTCGAACATCGTGCGTACGTTCGCCGCGCCAAAGGCAGGCATAAGTATGCGATCTGTGAATCACATATAAATATAGACATCAAGATACACAAGAATCTGAGCGGCAGAACTAACGAGCGACACCCCAATTAGGTTCATCATGCTCGGCAGTGAATAGCCCATCTCCAGCAAGGTTGCGGACTTCACGAAGTGGGCGCGCGAGGGCCTTGCGGAAACGCGTGTCGTCGCTCGCCTGGCGGACGAGGGCGTGCGAGTTGAAGTGGACGACGGAGACGCCGCCCGGGTAGACGAGCTGGAGGATCTCGCCGTATTGGCTTGCGAGGAGGAGGAAGGAGCGGATGGGGAGCTCGATGTCGACGAGGGTTGAGTTGGCGAGGAGCGGGACTGTTGGGGGCTGCGGGATTGGGGTGAGCGTCGCCATGGCTGATTAGGCGGGGGTTGAGGAAGAGAGGGACTCGCCTTCGCCTTTTATACGGTGTAAAGTGTACTTATAGTTGTACGCGCATGGAAGCACCTCCTGCTCGAAGCATGCATATGGGCCCAGTGACGCCCCCCCGGCGCTGAAGACAGACCGAACCTACGCCTGCAGCCGAGAAATCAATGATGATTCAAATCGAAATCGATGCGAGCTGCACCGCGGGCCCCGTCTGCCGTTTTGCTGCATGTTTAGTCTCGTAGTTAGCGGTGGCGTCCTCAGTGCTCTTGTATGTAATTTCAATTTCGATATCTAGAGATCAGCTTCATCCCGGGGCCGACGCCGTGTGGGGCCGCGACCCGCCGTTAATCACGTGCACGAGGTTGTACAATGACCGTGAGAAGATACTACCCAGTTTGCGCGCGCCGCCGCCCACTACCTCTGTTTGGCGATCACACTCAGGCTTGGGCTGCGCGCGGCGGCTGTGGCGACTCTCGACCCTCTCTCTCTCTCTCCCCTATTGACGACAACATAACATAACCTAGTCGGCATGTCTTTCGACATCTAATCTATCCGCCTGGCGTCTTCGTTTACGCACAACATACGTACATATACTCGACAGCCTACTTAGTACTTGGTATCCACTCGCTCGGCCCTCGGCGTCCGGCGAAACGGCGAAACGACCGGATTCAAGGCCCATCTTCTCGCCCAGAGACGAGAGAACGAGAAAGAGTGAAAACTTCGTGTTAATATCAACGCCGACGCCAACACCGGCACCGGCTCTGGCACTGGCTGCGATGGGAACGAACGGGATACATCCAAGTCCGAGTCCTTATGGCCGTGATTCCGCTCTGGAGAATGCACATGAAAAGCGCGCGGACGAAAGCGCGGACGGCGCACTGGAGTCGGGTGACGTGAGTCGGGTGACGGCGGAGGGATCGACGAGTGCTAATGGTGGCGGTGGACTCGGTGCGCGTCAGGTTAGTTGCTTAGTCGTCTAAACCCTTTCTCGTTCCCGTATCCCGATCTACGTAATTGGGATCGTGTCGTGCGATGTGCACTTGAGACTCGTTCTGTTTCGAGTCTGTTATGCACGAGTCCGGTGCTAATTCGTGCGATTTTCTCTCTAGCTTACGGTGGTTACGGTGGGCACCAAATCGCCACCCCGTAATGGAGAGCAAGTGTTGCATTCGTCAATTGTGAGGCCTCTAGAGCCAGAATATCGGGCAGATGATCGGGCGCGCGAGGGTCATCCTGAAATCACCCAGGTATGCTGCTACCATTCGCTGAAACCCGAGATGCAGACATTTATTGTTATTCTTACAGGCAGACCAAACGCCCCGGCTGGCATCATTACTTAGCGCGTACGAATCTGACAGAGAGAGTGAAGGCTCCTGTGACATGGACACAAGCGACGACGACCTTGACGTTGGAGCGAAAGGCCCTCAGGTGAGTCTATCCTTCCGAAAAAATATATGCAGTAGTCGCTCAATTTGTACCGACTCTCAGATTGATCACAAAATAGCAGAACGTGATACAGGGCCGAGAACGAAAAGTCCATCGCTGGTACGCATATATTCATCCCTTAAAAAAGCAAATTTGCGTTTTTTACGTCCTTACGCAAACGTCTCGTTTTCCCACCCAGGTCGACTTACCTACTGACCGGTCGGAAACGTTTCCCCGCGTGGACAGCCACGCTGACCCTTCCTTGGCGTCCTCCGCGATTAGCGCACCGGACCAACTGGGCACTGAAAGCCCGGAGGAGGACTTTACGCGTGAACACGATGTTATGCAGCCACTCGGCGGCGAGCCGAGTGCAAAAATGCAACGAGGGTACTCCCAGTCGCCATTGGAGTCGGATGTACCTGTGGCGGTTTCAGACGTTCCTTGGGCTGTGAATGGGAACGGGGATGGGAATAAGTTTTCTTTTGATAGTGGGAATGGGAGCGGCCGAGTTGATGTGAGTTTTTTTTTGTGATGTTGCGCGGTTGTGGTTTTTTTTGGAGCGTGATCGTGTTTGGGGCTGACGCGAATATAGGATGTGATAGTCGATAACAGGGACATGGACAAGCCGGATGCTCAGAATGGCGGTGCATCACCACATGTGGACTGCGTCGTCTCCCCCTCCATCCACGAACCAGGCCAGCCTAGAGTCTCTACAGAGGTCGAGGTCGTGGCCGCACGTGCAGACGAGAGCGAGGGGATCAGGCCTGACGTCCAGGGAGACGACGATCCTACAACTGCGATTCTAACTCCTATCTCCGTACTACCGAAACCAACCCTTGCTTCGAAAGACGGAGTACCGGCTCCGGCATTGCCTTCTGAGCCTTCACAGCTCGGCGCACTCACACTGACCGTTGACGACGCCAGTACGGCTCGCACCTCGTCGTCTCCGCCTTCCCCCCTCCCACGCAAACGGAAACGATCCACGTCGCCAATTCTACCCGGGGCGTCGGCGTCGGCATTGGTATCGTCGTCATCGTCAATGTCGTCCTGGCCTGCATCGTCTTCAACACTCCCCCCGCCCTTAGCGGAAGCGCTCGGCTGGTTCGGCCCGAGCATCGCGCTGTACAGCACTGTCGGTGTCTCGGGGGGTGAGTTTATTGGGCATGGGGCGCTGCATTACGATCCCGTGGGCGTGGGCGTGAGCGGTGGCGGTAGTGGTGGTGGTAGAGGCAGAAACGGAGGCGGAGGATGCGTGTGTGTGCGCGTGTGTATGGACGAGCACGTGGAGGCGCTGTTTGTTGAAGCGAGGGAGCAGGCGCTGACAGGGGGACCGGGGACGGTGGTCCAGAATACGGCTAGGCGGGAGACTGGCAGCAGAGGTGGGCGCGGACGCGGGGGGAAGTCGGGGAGAGGAGCTGGGCGTGGCAGGGGCGGGACGAGGGCGAGTGTGGTAGGTAAGAGGAGTGAGTCGGTGTCGACGTCTGCGTCCACGCCTGCGCCTGTGGTCGAGAATGCTACGGCTTCGACCAGGCGTGCGCCGGTTAGTCGGGTTCAGGGTGGACAGGGTAAGGGTGGGGGCGCTTCGGCTTCGGGCAGCGGTAGCACGCGCAAACGCAAACGTGAACCCGAACACGAGCGCAGCGCGTCGCCGCGCGCGGAGGTGAGCGTACGGTCGAGGAGAGCTGCGAGTGACAAGGCCAAGGGCAAGGTCAAAGTCAAGGTTGAAGCTTCGTCCCCCTCCTATTCCCCTTCTCCCGTACCTGTGCGTGACGGTGGCGATAGCATCCGCGATTCGCCCCCCGAGACGCGGGTAGGGATGCGCAGGGCTAGGGTGAAGGCTGTATCTGCTATAAGGCGCGCCGTCCAAGAGGAAGAAAAAGGGTCAGAGTCAGAATCCGAGTCCGAGTCTGAGTCCGAGTCGGACTCTGCATCTGCCTCTGCTATCATTAACGCCATCCCGGTTTCCGTTAAGAAGGGGAAGGGCAAGGGCAAGGCAACCAGTGCCAGTACTAGAACGAGCACTCCGCGCAGAGGCCGCCCGGCGTCCGTGGCGGGACCCTCAGCGTCGCCTGCCTTTACACCATTACATGCTCCTACACCGTCGCAGAGGCGGAAGGCCTGCCAGAAATTGTGTCATCAGTGCAGGAATAGCGGGAATCGGCATCCGAAGATGGTGTGTGGCGGTACGAGGGAGAATGGGAAGGAGTGTCTGGTGCCGTATTGTAGGAAGTGCATTGAGAAGAGGTGCGTTGCTTATGCCACTTATTAAATATTTTCGCGATGCTCTCGCTCGTCGCTCCTCCCCACCTTTCCTTGGTTGGGGTTTATTCTCATTTTTATTTTATTTTATTTTGATGGGCAAGACGCTGATTTTTACTCTTGCTTCCGTTTTTGAAATCTCGTGTACGAAAGGTATCCTGAGATAACCTTCGACCTCGAGGCCCCATTCCGCTGTCCGAGATGCGCGGGTACGTGTAATTGCGATGCGTGCACGAAGGGGCGCGGGGAGCGGTATATCAACGCGAAGGAGTTTCAGGAGATGTTGCAGAAGAATGAGACGGCTCCAGGCGGTACGCGGGTTGCGAATGCGAATGCGAGTGAAGTGGGGATGTGGAGGGATGAAGTGAAGGTGGAATTGATGGATGTTGACGGGGAGGGGGAGGATGAGCCGGCGGAGCGTCCGCTGGATGGGGTGAGAGCCTCCGGTGAGAAGGATGAAGAGACGCATAAACGCTTCGAGTTAGGAGAAGAGGGAGGGGACACCGCTGGCGACAACGGCTCTATGCAGCGCGAACGTCCAGTACCACGGCTCACCGCGGTAACAAATAGCGCTGCAAACTCGCACGATGACGACGACGACGAGGCAGAGGGGCGCTCAACGCCACTTGGTATCCCTGTGAGCAGCCTCAAGACGAGGTCGAGCTCGGGTCGGGTGGTGAAGCCGTCGGCGAAGGCGCGGCAGCGCGATGCGGGGAGTGAGGCAGAGGGAGAGGAGGAGGTGCCAGGAGCCCCTCCGAGGAAGAGGCGGAGAAGGCTTGCGACTGAGGAGTCCGAGTCTGCGCGGCGCGATGGCCCTGTGCTTAACGGTGTGGCTCATAGCGTGGAGATTGCAGCGAACGCAGACGCAAACGCGGGCGACCCGCCGACGACGTTGGGCTCACTGCTTTCGGACGGTGATGCGCTTGGCAAGCGCGAAGATGGGCCCGACGGACGTGTAGATGCTCGCTCGTCTCAAGCGGGAGTGGAGGTGAACATGGGGTGGACGGAACTGAGGTTGGAGAGAGTCCGCAGCTGCAGCAGCACACGGCGGACGCGGAAGGACTTATCACCGCCCTTGACGCGCTGCCGCCCTCGGTGTCCCGGGACCATGGCGAACCGGACCGCGTCGGCGCAGAAGAAGGAACGGGCAAGGCATACGGGGTTCTTGTGAATGGCGCTGGCGAGCACGTTCGGACGACTAATGGTACGGGCGTTCATGACGGGCTAGGACCAGGACCAGGACCAGGACCGATGCCGATCCAGCAAGCGTCTGCTGTGTTGCCGGGTCATGATGTTACTTTCAGCATGACGAGTAAAGGCGTAGAGGCATAGAGGCATAGAAGTAATCGAACACGGCCGTGGACGCGGACGTGCGCTCCGTGTATTATTGGCTCTGGTTTTTTTTCTTTTTCTCTTTATCTTTCTATACAGCTTGGATTTCTTGGCTTTCCCCGAATTTTCCTAATCCTAATGCTACTGTACTCATGCACACACACACACACACACACACACACATACACACACAATACAATTACGATACAATATAGCGCTTCATGCGGACCGGTTTTATAGCCTGCGTCATGCGGGGTTATTACTAACGAGGCGGGGAGAGCCGTGGCGGTGTTTTAGTGTTTATTTCGCTGAAGTTGCGTGCTGTGTGATGTGTGCTGCTTCGGCCGATCTTTTTATTAATTGACGCTTAGCTGGCTCGGTCTTATAAGCGTTTAAGAGGTTCACTTACGGCGTTTTGCTTACGAATTACTAGCGAGAAGAGAGTTCGGGATTAATATTAGTTGTAAGCGACGCGAGCGCGTCGATCAGGGTTGGAAATTAATGTGGCGACTCGGAGCCACACTCAACACTGTACGACCGCGATTGCAAGAACGACACTGGCCAGCGAACAGCTGCAGAGGGAAAGCAAGGCATACAGTATGCGAGATATGTATCGTGAAAATACGACAAAAGGACGAGGCGAGGCTGCGGCTTTCGGACGCAGCAATATTAATCCTCGCTATTAATTGCCAGCGGCCCAGCGGCGTATGTCGCCATTCGACACCACAATGGGCTCATAGCATCTCCCTCAAGCTCAGCAGAGCCTCGTCAAGGTTCTGCGTCCGATAAACCAGGCACGGGCCGTACGGCATGCTTATCTCCAGTGAGAGGCCTGTCCGGTGGTGCGTCTGCCAGTTGTGCGCATTGCCGAGCGGCATGGTGTGCTGCCGCATTCAGTCTCCTGAACGCGCTTGGGGCTGAATGAGGCGTTAACGGGTGGTTGTGCCATATGGATGTACGATGGCATAATATGCGAGCGGTGGTGTACCTTTTTTCCGTGCTTGCTCTGTGGCCTTTATAAATAGTGGCGAAGGGGTGCTGGGGAGGGTAGTATATTGATATTGTCTGCTGACTGACTCTGACGATGGCCCCCTCTGCTACTGAAACTAGTACTGTCGCTATCGCCGCGACGGTGGAGAGCGTCTCGAGCACGCTTGGGTCGGTGAACCTCGCGTCTGAGAAGGCTGATGTGAGCCTTTCGCTTCCCTGGGCGTTTATTTTGATCGGGTCTGACGTTTGGCGCAGAAGGGCCCGTCCTACCCGCGGTACCTCCCGCACTTCGACACGAGCGAGAAGTTCGCCCCGACCGAGATCCGCGGTACGTCACAGCTTGGCGGATGACATTCACGGCGCCTGGTCTGACAGCCCGTCCTCCGCCGCTGCTCAGAGTTCTCCGACCCGGGTCTGCGCGCGGACCCGAAGAAGCCCAACCTGCTCGGCGCGGGCACGACGACGCGCCACATCAGCCCGTACCTCGGCACGGAGGTGCGCGGCGTGCAGTTCTCGCAGCTCTCCGAGGCGGGGTTGGACGAGGTCGCGCTGCTTGCGGCGGAGAGGAAGGTCGTTGTGTTTAGGGACCAGAACTTTAAGGACCTTGCGCCGGAGAGGCAGATCGAGATCGCCAGGTGCGTTTTTGTGATTTGTTCTTTGACGGCTTTTTTTTTGTGTATTGACGGGGTGTGTTGTATGCGCGTAGACACTTTGGTTCGATTCAGGTCCACCCGACTTCGGGGAATGTTAAGGACTTCCCTGAGTTCCACGTCGGTCAGTCGTGCACTACAGATTTCCTTTCCCGTGTGGTTTTTGTCCTTACTTCTTTCCTCAGTCTACCGCGACGGCGATAACAACCGCTACCGGGAATACCACGGTGGGAACCGCGCCGGCAAGACGAGCTGGCACTCGGACGTCGTACGTCGCTCCACCTCCACATCTCCTTTCCCCATCTCATCACGCTAACGTATTGTGCACACCCGGGCCGGCAGTCCTACGAACTGCAGCCCCCGGGCACGACGCTCTTCTGGATCCTCGACCAGCCAGAGAACGGCGGCGGCGACACGCTGTTCCTGTCGCAGGTGGAGGCGTACAAGCGCCTCTCGCCCGAGTTCCAGAAACGCCTCGAGGGCCTGAAGGCGGTGCACTCGGCCGTGTACCAGGCGGAGTACTCGCGCAAGCGCGGCGGGCCGGTGCGCCGTGAGCCTGTTGAGTCTGTGGTGCGTCGCGGTTTGTTTTTCGCACGGGCTGTGTGGCTGCAGTCTAATAGTTTAATTCACTCTTTTTAGCACCCCGTCGTCCGTCAGCACCCGGTCACGGGCGAGAAGGCGCTGTACGTCAACCAGGGCTTCACGCGGCACATCGTCGGCTACAAGGACGAGGAGTCGGAGTACCTGCTCAACTTCCTCTTCGACCATATCTCCAAGGGCGCGGACTTCCAGATCCGTGCGACGTACGCGCCGGGCACGCTTGTTGTTTGGGTGGGTTTTTTGTTTCTTGTTTCTTGTTCTTTCTTTTTTTGTGCTGTCTCCCTTTCCTCTGTCCCTTGGAGAAGTACTAGTCGACGGTTTTCTGACGTTATGCTTCGTGTAGGACAACCGGGTTACTGCCCACTCTGCGACGGGAGACTTCCCAGACGGGCTGAGGAGGCACGCCGTCCGGTTGACGCCCCAGGCGGAGGTCCCCATCCCTGCATAAGTCTTCCAAAGTATTTGTTGTAACAACTTGAAGGGAAAACTAGAAACGTGTAAAATACTTGAAGCATACGGGCCCGGGTTCGGCGGCGCGCATCGGGCGTTGGGACCTCGTATTGCTGTCTGTAAAGTTATGCCTCTTCTCTTCGCTCTTGTAGTGCGTATATACGGCATGATAAGTAGGAGGAGGGATGGGGTCGTGGAATTATATATTTGCTGACTGTGATTGTTCGAGGGGACTGGTGTGCATTTTTTTTAACTGTATTTTTGCGGGAGTTGTGCTGGCCTGGACCCTGGGCCCTGGGGAGCTGTGAGATGAAGCCTGAGCGCGGGTGTAGACTCGATTATTTGAATACCGTTCCGAAGACGATGCAAAGACTTCAGCGCATTGTGGTCCATCACGATCGAAAATTAAACTTTCTACGGTCCGGGTGACCGGGGTAGGATCGATTTCTCATGACCGCTGCCCTCAGGCTGCAGATCTTAAACATCAATTGAACCTTTTCTGCGCACACAATTGGTTACCTCACGAGCACACATCCAGGCTATTCGGTATACCACGCTCCTCGACCCCATACAAGTTGAGGAACCTAAAAGTCTACTATGGTGTTTTAGTTTCACAAAGCTACACAGGATTCTTTAAGGATTGAGGACAACTTTTGGTACACCTTTTCTCTAAGACACACTCTAAATTGTATGGCGGAGATATGGAATGTAAACACGAGAGATAAAAAAAACAAGTCGTCTAATTGTATCAGGATACGGAGCCCGCCGCTGTGGATTCGTCGATTCGTCAACTCGTCAGAAAAGAAGTGAGAGCGTGTAGGCAGACAGGACGGTCATCGTTATGAACATGAGGGCGTATTGGGGGATGAGGAAGGCGGAGAGCGTCTCTGCGTTGCCGGTCCCTGAGTATACTTGCGTTAAGAAAACCTATCAAGTCAAATATTTCCGTAAGTATCCGAAGTACACATAGCGAGGACCATTGGATACGTACCTGTGTCGTGGCGGTAGGGATACAGGATAGGAATCTGCACAGATTGCAGCAAATGAATAATGACGCACAGGCCGAGAAGGGCAGGAGGCACGTACATGCAGACAAAGCGCAGGACTTTCTGTTCCGCCTGTATTATTCCCCCGTGTACAAGTCCCTGCGTAATCAAGACGCCCAAAACAGGCATGAGGATCATCTTCCCGATCGCCAGCCACGCGATCGCGCCTAGCGGGAGGTCCTTCCACTGGCTGCGCGGGACGTTCAGGCGCGCAAGGGCGGAGCCGAGGCAGATGAGGCCGAGCGGGACGGACGCGGCGCCGATGAAGGACGCCGTGTCGAGGATGAACGCGAGGGGCGGTTGGCCGTCTGGTGCGTTTGGGATTGGGGAGTTGGCGATAGGCGTGAAGAGGGCTTTTAGTGGGGTGATGAGCGCGACGGGGAAGGCGACGAAGATGGCGACTGCTTGCGGTGTGAGAAGCGCGGAGAGTGCTGTGCGCCCGTGTGCGAGCATACGGTGGCGCAGGGCGTGCGAGCGTGGTGAGGTGGTTGTTGATGGCCCGACGGTTTGGGGAGGCGTGGAGGACGCGCGGCGCGTGCGTGCGCTGGGACTGTCGTGTGGGTATCGAGAACGTATGGGACCGGGTGGGTGGTCGTCGCCGTCGATGTCGATGTCGATGTCGATGTGTGTGACGGAGGCTGCTGGCGAGGTGATGCATGAGGCGACGATTTCGGTGTGTGCTGGCGAGCAGACGCGCGAGGCGAACGCCTCGGTCGGGACGGCGGTCGTCGTGTCGTCCTCCTGGAACGCGACGTGTTTCGGGGTGGACGGTGATGCCTTTTCGTGTTGTTGTGAAAGTTGAGGGTACCCGTCGAGCTCGTTTGCCATCTCTGCGGCCTCTGATCCGGGCGTAAATCCGATCTTCTTCGGTTCCTTCTCGTCGCCACTTTGCGAACACTGTTCTTCCTCGTCAAAGGCTTGTTTCTCCCTCGGAGACACGAATTGTCGGATGGAAGTGATGCTTCGACTCCAGCCCTCGAAGGACTCCTTGGCCTTCTCGGGTACCGATTTCCTTACATCGTTATCGTCGACTTCAGGACCTACAAAATCCAGTGCGATCAAACGGTAGCCACCCATGGGGAATAGTGATACCTGGCAAAACGCCATTCAATGAAGGAGGGACGGGGAAGGAAAAGGGAGGGGAGGGGAAGCGTTCGCATGGTCTTGTCAATCGTGCTCACAAAGAATACAAGGATAAATGCAGCAACGTAAGCGACGGAAAGTGTTTGGTCGGTGGCGGAATTGAACGGTGCGTTTCCTGTAATACTCATAATAACGGCAGTAGCTGAGAAAAAGGGCGTGTGAGGATTGAATGGGATGGACTTGGATCATCACGCTTTACTTACGGACGTCACCAACATTGCCCCACCCTCCCGCGACGATTATGCCGTAGCGGAAACGATGTGGTACCCAGAGGAATTGCTTTATCACCCATGCTATCACTATTCCTATTAATTCATATGTGACCGCAACCAGAACCAGAGGGCCTGGGGGAAAGGTCAGAAGGAAGATGTGAGGGGATACGATCCTCGTCTCACCAAGAGCTCCAATGTTTTCTGAAGTAAACGCCGGAACTATCTTGGAGAACATGAGGGCAGGGTACGTTATGTTCTAGCGTCCGATATTAGTCATGAGCCAAGGCAGAATTCAGTTGCTGAAAACATACGAGCATGATTTGCCCAGCCCCTCTGGCCGCGACGAGCGGAAAGATATCTAGTTTCGTGATAATAAAGCCTCCGGCGGTGCATAAAATCCTGGAGAAATCTTCAGCTTAAAGCTCACGAAGGGACTCGTAGACACCTACAATCGCAGCAGTGGCCGAACAGAGACCCAAATAAGAGCTCCTACAGACAGCATTTTTGGCGGAACCCGTCGTGCAGTCTCGCCGCAGGGGGAATGGGGGGATGGGCGTCCAATGTGGGGTGTAAACCTCGAGCTCTGGGGCTCCCCACATTAAATGGTTGTGTAAAAGACATAATTGCCGAGTGCATGAGGTCCGCGTCCGGACCGTAGAAGTAGCTATAAAGCCTAGAGTTGCTTGATAGATCCGCTCAGATCAGGTCTGTTCCTATTTGTATCCCCTTCTCGGGCAAGGAGAGGCCCCGGAGAAATGCAGAAGGAAGAGAACACTTAATGTACGAGCAAAGGGATGGAGATTGGTCTGCAGGAAAGGCAAAGCGCCATGAAATTTGCAATGGCAAGTCGGGTCGAACGACCGGGAGTTTAGCACTTAGAATCTTAGATGGAGAATCGTTACGTAAGTATGACCCCAAACTCCTCGTGACGAGCTCGGTTTCGGCCCTGTTCTCCGAGCCAACCGGGTATCGGGTTTCTCTGTTCCATCTTTCAGATTCAGAAGGAAGACTTTGCTCGGGCTATATTGCGCCTATCGCACGCAGGGGGATAACACGGGGAGCGTAGGAAATGCAGGTAGTGTGCTATATTTGGTCAATTAATTGCCTTCAGACTCCTTGCGGGGTGGAGCTTGCAACATTCCTCCTTTGACCATCATCACCTCCGAGTCGGTGTGCGCCTTTCCCTGAACAAACACTAGTGTATCGTCATCTCCCAGAGTTCTTGCTTGCCGTCTGCTCTGTTTATCCGTGCAACATGCTGTGATGGAGCCGGTGCATTCTAACAACGACTCGGGCGGAAACTCGCTGGGTTTGGAGCAAAACGGGAAACCGGACTCCGTTCGACAAGAGCATACTTCCACGAAGCTGAGGATCCAAGTTCCTGATGACGCGAATAATGGTTCATCGAAGGAGAATGCGGAATTCTTGAGAACAGCTGGTCCGTCTGCCTCGCCGAACAGAACAGATGGCTTCGGTTTCGACGGTGGCTTTGGGAAACCAGCTACTGTTAAGTTTTCCTCGCGTCCGGCTCAGAATAGTGTCAGGCTTTCCAAACTTAGGCACCTGTTTCCCCATCCGAAATTCGCATGGATAAGAAACAACTTTGATGCCACCCACATAAAGCCCATAATGCGGGCAGCGGTGGCAGCGTGGATATCTGTGGTTTTGATGGTCATACCCAGTACTGAGAAATTAATGGGTCAAGTGAGTGTAATAGAGCTGCCAGATTCTAACGGTTGCTCATGATATATAGGCTAGTTTTCTCATTATCATAGGTGTGTGCTGTTTGCGTTCAGGCTGAGCAGCAAGCTCACGATCCCCCAGCCGCGTTTTTATCACCCCCGGCGGAACCCTTTATCGCCGTGCTGGAGCGTGAACTTGCCATTCTCATTTTCACCACTACTTCATTTGCGTACGTCGGTGTACATCGTTGTACAATTTGAGATGTTCATCTCTTTTCTCCAGCTGGAGTTGCTTGGGAATTCGCCTTGCGGAGCTTGCTCGAAGCAATTTCAACACCTCAGCGACAACTGCCGAGGTTTTTTCTGGTCAATACATCGAAGCATGGGTATGTATGTGCACTGATGCTGGCAAAATGTCTGGCGTCTAATTAAAATCACCGTTACAAGCCCACCGTGATTTGTGGAATTTTCCTTTTCATCGGCACGTCTACCTTACTTTACACAAGAGCGCGTGTGGGACCAGGACCGTATGTGATAGGGCTTATCCTGTCCTGTATTGTGATAGGTATGTATTTACCATCCGCCGTACTTTCCTTTGGCGTCTAACCGTTCCTCGTATGTAAAGACATCTCGTTAACGGTGGCCCCTCTTTACCCGTATCCGTTTTATCAGGTATGTTTTTGATTTCCTTCGCTATTCTTTTCTGACAGCGACCACAAGACTGGAGAAAGCATTCTCAAACCTATAGCGTTTCACTCTGCAATCGCTTTATTATGCTCCATATTCGTTTTCCCAGAAACTGTCAACGCACAGTTTATAAAGCGCTTCCGCGGAGTGTTCGTGCCCCTCTCTAAGGCTATGCGTATCCAACCCGAAATTTTCGCCGTTTCTGCATGGTCAGACGAGTTCGACCCTTCAGTGTTTATAAAACAGGTTGCTGCTGCCGAAGCAGCGTTAGCTCCGTTGGCAGCGGCAAGTCGCCTCCTGAAGAAAGACCTTTCGTGGGGCCGCTTCGGATCGAAAGACTTCTCGCGTCTTCACGCGCTCGCGCGGCGTATGGCCGTCCGCGCAAATGGGATGGCGTTCTACTTCAAGATCATTGATCCTGTCGTGGGTAAGCAGGTAGGAACGTTCTCGGTTTTGAACACCCCGATGTCATCGCCTGCCCAATCGCGTGCACCAACGCGTCCGCCGTCACCAAATTTGTCGCAAGTTGAAGTGAACTCACCGTCAAACGTCTCCATTTCTTCTTCGACGCGCCCACGGAACCGCCATCGGCATCACTCTGCCCATCATTCGGTCCATAACTCTCTGTACCAACACACATTAAACTTCTATCACTCGCATCACCACCATCACCACCATCATCATCATCACTTGCCCTCTGTCTTCACGCATCCGACTTCACTCTTCCACGAAGTGCTGAGCCGCTCCACGGAGAACGCAGTGGGCGTATTCGAGTCGCAGCGCTACCTTAATCTGGAGCTACGCATGTCGCACCCGAACGCGGACGAGCTTGTCCCACGCATAATGCGGCTCTTGATCGAGAGCGCAAGTGAACTTATTGTATGCTGTGCAGATACGCTGGACCATCTCGTTGACTGGCTTGATCGCATGAACCAAGACCGGTTTTGGAAGATTTATGGACGCAGACGTAAGATGACGTGGGAAGAAGGCATACGCAAGGATGAAGCTATGAGGGAGAGGCTCAGGAGCACGCTGGATGAGTTTCGACAGAAAAAGAGGTCTGTCCATTCATCTTTATCTTTCTAGATTCGTAAATCGGCCTTCCCGTACATTTTCTAACCCATACATACGCAGGCATCGGGTACTTGATATGTACCGAATGCACATTGATCCTATTGGCGGGTCGCCTCCCGGAGAAGATCCTCCTCCACATCGCTATCTCTTCCAATGCTACTTGTATCAGTATCATCTCATTTTCTTTTCTGAGCATCTTTGCAATATGGTGAGTCGCGATAATATTGGTAAGTTCCGCTGCTATCTAACTAAACTGCTTGATTTAAAAGCTAGGGGAGATAATTGATCTGGAGAAGACACGTCCACACTCTCGACTGTGGCTTCCTGTTCTGCCGATTGCAAAAATCTTGACTTGGAGCAAATGGGAGCCGACGGATGTGGGACTAGAGCACGGAGAGGATGAGGACCCTAGTACGTACATCCTGCGTTAATTTGTGGATTTGTGCAAGCTACATGAAGCTCACAATCCAATTCGTAGATATTATCCAAGGCATCGACCCTGAGACTCAGGGACAACTTGGAGAAGCTATAATACGGGATCCTGACGCGTTGCCTCCAGGGAACATGCTCGAAGCTATTGGGAATGTGGTCTATCACACCGTCGGTGCGCTCGGGCGTGGAAATGCAATTTTCGGTTTCAAGGCTGGGATACTTTCCGGTTAGTCTCCCGACATTTTGGTGTCTAGTGTATAATGAAGATGCTGACGAGTGATGTTCGCCATGAAGTCTTAGTGAGCCTGCCCAATTTCATACCGAGCTCTGCGAGGTTTGCCTATGGTAAGTCATATTCCCTTTCTGTCTTTCCCTTAATTATAAAAATTAACCGATCATTTGCAAAGTTAATAGGTCCATCTGGGCCCTGTATGCATGTCATATTCTACTCTAAAGACTACACTAATGCTTCTTCTGGATTCTCAATAGCGTAATCGGACAACTTACTCTCAGCCGGTTTCGCGGTGATACTACTTTCGGATGGTTCTCCAGAGTGTTAGCTACTTTCATCGGTGGTCTGGTGGGCACTGTAATGTGGTAAGCCTGACGTCTATTTTCGTCTTACTTGAGTATAATATTTAGAACCCGGTACTGTAATAGGTACGTCTCTACGGGAATGGGGGATGGGAGTCCCTACGGCCTCGCAGCCGTTTGTGCCGTCTGTTTTCCTTTCGTCTTCTTCATCAGGTTTTACTATCCTGCGTCGCCTATGACTTTGACGATCTTCACTGTGACTATTGGACTTATCGTCGGATACTCATGGCAGGATACGCACCTCCCGACGCTGTCGAACGAAGGTAAGAGCCGTTAGCACTGTTTTTGATATGCCAATTAACTTTGTTTGCCGTATCATAGGAAAAGGAATACATGTCGCTTGGGTTAGTAGGGAGTATATAGAGATAATCCCGAGGTAGCGTTGATACTTAAGATTCTCACTATTCATTAGATACGCTTCCTTCTGGTCACCATCGGTGTTACCGTCGCATTGTGAGTTCTGCGCCCTCTCGTTCCTAAACCGAACCTGAACCATACAATTAATTCAGCCTCTTCTCATTCCTACCACCCTCGACGACACTCCGACGGTACCTGCGTACGACGTACGCAACGACGGCACAGCAACTCGGGCAGGCGTACTGCGACGTTGTGTCTTATGCAACTGTACCAGACGACCCAGGGGCGGCGCGCCTTGTCAAAGAACTCATCGCTATCCGTTTCAAGCTCAATCGAGGACGCGCGCTCATGGCTAATGTAGCCTACGAGTTCTCGCTTCGCGGTAAATGGCCACAAGAACGGTATAATACCGTCCATGAAATTCAGATGTAGGCACTCGAAATATTTCCTGTGAAGAGTGTATACTCAAGGGTGGCGCTGTTACAGGGAAATTGCCCACTTACTTTCGCATTTGCGCTCGGTAACGGATCACCTTGAGTTATCATGGGCGCGTGCGTTCCTTAAGAGGACGCGATTTCTTGAGCCAGACTTCCAAGGTGATGTACTGTCCGTAATCAGTGAGTGCAACTCTCGCCTATTCTTTTCTTCATGGAGGTTCTTACTGTATTTTGGTGCAATTTCTATCCAGGCATGATATCGACGGCGTTGCGCACGGGAACGCCTCTGCCGCAGGTGACGCCGTGTCCACTACTTGACCGCTTCGTTGCGCACCAGCAAGGGCTGCAGATACTGCGTAAAGAGGATGAAGTTGATTTCGGACTCCCACGCACGCTCACCATCGAAACGCTCGAGGACGAGCAGTACCTGTACGTCCTCTGCTTTATCTATCAACGCACTTTATCTGTAGCTGATCTGTATCATGGTCTATTTTATGCAGATATTACAGCGTTGGCGTTGCGACCGCGTTCGGGATCGTGACGCGGCTGGACAGACTTATGATGGCGACGAAGGAGCTTGTTGGGGAGCAATTCCACATACATGGTTTACCTGTGTACATTCCGAAGTCAAAAAATACGCGGTAATACCGCGAGGAGATTGCATCCGTCGGAATTTCACTCTTCCAGCGAGGTGAATTGGCGAGATGATGTCGCCGGAAAGGATTCCCATTTGATTCGTGAAACTGTGGGCAAATTTGTGAGATGGATAAAGGCTAAACCAGGATTTACATTGTTGCGGTTTTGTTTGTTTGTTTACGGTCAGCTACTCTCTGTATCAACAATTCAAGTTACACGTTCGTCTGCACGCGCATTATAGTCTCTGTACGCTACTTTACGCGGACATGTTTGATTTTCTAATGGATGAGTTATGGACTGTAGGAACGGACAGGCGCGTCGATGAGCCTGCCCTGCCTGATCAGTTGCAGCCACGGGCACTGACCCCTGGATGTCTGCAGATACTGAATACAAATGAATAAACATGGAACCTTATTCGTTAGGATTGCATCGAACTTCACAAGTGCAGCTGCTGCGCTTTCCCAGAATTTATATGAAAATTCGTACATGTACACATATATTAAGTCGTTGGCCTTCTAATTCCGCCAGCCGTGTTAATAAACTTTCTCCCATCTTCGCGCACTAAGCTCCCTACAATTTACTCCTCGACTAGTTCAGCAGCCATATTAACTCTTTGCTGCCCAAGTATGCTGGCTGGACCGGTACATGGGACGGACCGCTGATGCTTGGAGTTCGAAAACATGCGTCGACACGCACGACATGCAACTGTGAACGATTAAAGCGCTCTTGTCGGAACCGTCTAATCCAGACGCTTGAATGTCGCTCCTCCTCTCTTCCCGTCCTCTTGCTCCCACGTCCACCACCTTCGTCCCGGCCTTCACCATGTCACCTCTCTCCTCAACGCTGGCTCCGCGCCTTAGCCTCTAAATCGTGATGAACACATACGACGAGGTGCAGCCCAGCCTACGCAGTCGCCTTCCCCGCCTTCCCCGTTCCCTTCGCGCGCGCGGCGGCTTCCTCCGCCTCGCGTCGGTGCCGCTCGATACGCTCCGTCTCGGGACTGGTTAGGACCTTGTACAGCGCGAACCGCTTGCGCGCGGATACAGGTGGACAGTTTTGGATCGCTACGACATCGTCCATGCGGAGTTCTACGATGGACACAGAGAGTCAGAGGATGCAAAGATGGAAGATGGAAGAAAAGGCGGCGGGAGGCGGGAAGCGGTACGCACTGTTCTCCGGGTCGTGTGTGAGGTATTTCTTGCTACGCTCGAAGCGCTGTTTGAGTTCGCATTGAAGTAGGTGTTATTGCAATGGGTTACGAGAAGAAATAGGTAGAAAAATAGGTAAAAGCTGTCAGCGCGCGAACACACGTAGGTATGGGTAGGCGAAAACGCCGAGAACGCACCTTCAAGGTGCGCGGGTGGGTCGCCCAGCGTGAGACTGTGACCGTCGCAGTTTTGTTCATGTAACCGACCTTGGTAACGATGCCCTGGAGGATTAACGGCGGCATCGTTGCTACTGCAGCAGGAAGTAGACAAACGCAAAAGCAGAGGCGGAGTGCAAAAGCAAAAGTGCAGAGTGTACAAAATCCGGTGTTAGACACGCTTTCCCACGAATACAAATTCTTATCGGTGCAGTCGGCACTGCACTGCTGCTGCGCAACGTCACTCGTAACACGTCTGCTTACTTTCCATAGCACGGGCGCAGAACGACCGAAGCGAACTCGCCACAACCATGGATAACTCCCCGACGGCGCTGTTCGACTCGTATGAGCAGGACTTCCAGCAGATCGCTGCGAGCATCCGTACCAAGCTCGATGGCGAGGGCGCCGCCGAGCGTGGAGGTATGATGCGTTCGCTGGAGATATTGCTCAGGACTAACATCCCACGGATGCAACAGAACAACGGAAAGCAACACTGCGGCGCGTAGAGATGGAACTCGACGAGGCAGACGAGATGGTACGTCAGGCGGCCCACCTTCATCCCCCTATCTCAGGTTACTCATGTCTATACACACACGCTTAGGTCTCGCAAATGGAAATCGAGCTACAGGGCATGCCGCAGAGCATCAAAGGCCCATACAGCACGCGCGCAAAGAGCGCCAAGGCCGCGCTGACCACGCTCAAGAAGCGTGCACGCGAGGCACACGCACAAGGCGCGCGCGCGGAGCTGCTCTCGGACGTCGGCGGCTCGCCGTTCCGCGATACGGAGGACGGCGTGTCGGGAGACCGTGCGCGGTTGCTCTCGGGGACGCAGTTGCTTGAGGGCGGTTCGCGTCGCTTGCAGGACGCACAGCGTATTGCGCTCGAGACGGAGGAGCAGGGCGCGGATATTCTGCGGGACTTGCGCCGCCAGCGTGAGCAGATTGAGAACGCGCGCGATACGGTTCGTCTATCTTTTCTTTTTTTCGAATACGTTTACTTAGTATGTTCTCCCGCAGTTACACACGGCGGACACGTCGATAGACCGGGCGTCCGGGACGCTGAAGAAGATGATTCGTCGGTACGTCGGCCGCTATCCTTTGCTTCCCGTCTGATTGAGAAGATGCTGATCCCAGCTGGTTCTAACTCTCGCCAGGATGTACCAGCAGCGCATCGTCACTGCCGCGATTATCGCCGTGCTCATTCTCCTCATAGCCGTCATTCTCTGGGAAAAGCTATCCTGATACATACGGGCAGCTGCGGGGTCAAAGGCCATCTCTGATAACACATTTCTATAATTATGCTAGGATACCACCGGACGTTCCTGTCTTACACTTTCTTTCCATATATTATGTATTTGTCCTTCGCTTTCGTTATTAGTATTTGTCGATTTTCGGTGGTTTCAGTTTCACGAGGGTGTGCAGACGCGAGCGTCATCGACTTGCGTTGATTTCGACCGTACTCGGTGGCGAATTGAGATGAAGCCCATAAGAGCATCGTGGCACCGTCAGTGGCCATCTATTGGACCTGCACCGGCGTGCCTGCCTTTGCATTCTGTTGTAATGCTGCCTGGTGTGCCGTCTGGATCTCCACGATCTGATAGTTTCGAGGTCAGAGTTGCAACGAGAAGAAAGACGCTGTATGCGCACCTCGTTTCTTTTCTTTTCCGACTTTTCAGTAATGTCCTTGATCTGCGACTCTACTCTCTGTCTGCAGATAAACAACGAGATTCGGAATTAAAGCCTCGGAAGATAATCGGCGGTGTACTACGCACATCTCGCTTTTGATAAAGTCCAGCCGTTTATCGACGTTCACTTTGGCCTCTGCTTGGTCCTGCTTGACGAGCACAGGCCCAATGAGCTTGTACACCTCGTTAGCAGGCTTCAGCGTCGCGAACTCCTAGCGTACACATTTGCGAGTCAGCAGGACGTTATCGCTTACGCGTCTTAACTTGCGCGTAGACCGGGGCGCCGACGTACCTTCTTCACCATACTGGTCTCGGTGAGCTGCGCATCGAGCCGCTGGCGCGCGTCGACGGCGGCCGATAACTCGAGTTGCAGCTTCTGGTATGCGGCCGTTGCGCTCTGTAGACGGGCCTCGGGCGACAAGGACGGCGTTGACATTACAGTCGGTGTGGAGCAACGGTCGGCGAATACGTAAAAATGCGGGGTAAATCAGTGAGAAAAAGGGTGGTTGTTAAAAAAAATATTATCGCGAATCGCGGGGCGGTATTCCGAAGCGCTAGTGTACGCTAAAAGTACATCGCGGAGCTTGTCTTGTCTTAAGGCGACCACCAGTCGACTCGCAGGCTCTCCTTCTCCTTCCTCCCCCTCCCCCTCTACAGTCCTTCCTCTCATTATCTATTATACGGTCCACCAGCGTCGAAGAGCAAAAGCAGTCGAAAAATGGCCTCATTACTGCGCGCCTACAAGTCCGTTCTCCCTTCACATCGCCCAACACGGTGTATAGTATCCTGACAAAAAAAATCGCCCCGCAGCGCGCTTCTCCAGCGCCGCCCAATGGTCACCCAGAGCGTGACAGCGGGAGTGCTCTTCGGCGCGGGCGATGTGATCGCACAGCAGGCCATCGAGGGGCAGGGGCGGAACCACGACGTGCGTCTCGCTGATGTTTCTTCGTATTTCGTGTTCGGCTGACACGACCAACGATTGCTCTTTTGCACTTTTGGGGGTTCCGCTAGTTTGCACGTACAGCGCGTATCACGTTCTACGGCGGCGCGCTGTTTGGGCCGATCATGACGAAGTGGTACCAGGCGCTGAACAAGCTCAAGTTCGCTTCGCCGACGAAAGCGGTGGTATACCGCGTACGTCCCTACTCTCTGGTGTCCCCTTGGGATTAAAGGAGTGTCTGACGAAGACTGGTTTATAGGTGTGGCTTGATCAGGCGGTGCTCACTCCAGGTACGCTTCCCTTCCTTCCTCCCGGAGCTCGACGAGTCCGCTGACCTGTGTCTGGCTGCAGTGGCGGTCGTGTTCTTCTTCTCGTCGATGACGTTCCTCGAGGGCAAGGGCGTAAACGAGGCGCGCAAACGCGTAGAGGCAGTACGTACCACTATCTAGTCCCATCTCGTCTTCCCCACTTTCCCCGTCTGCATTTCTGTCCCCCGCATCGCTCACTGACGCGCTCTTCGTCTACAGGCCTACGTCCCGACGCTCCTGCGCAATTGGGGCGTCTTCATCCCCGCTCAGATCATCAACTTCGCGCTCGTGCCTACGCACATGCGTTTCGTCTTCGTCGGCGTCGTCAGCTTGTTCTGGAGTGCGTTCTTGTTCTCCGCGGTTTTTGTTAACGTGCTCATGTTCGCCGATTCGCGTATTGCATTGCAGACACGTACTTGAGCTACGCGAACACGCAGGCGCAGCACGCGCTCGTTGCTAAAGATGTCGTTTTCGACAAGTTGGAAAAGGGCGAGTCGGAGCAGAAGCTCGTAGAGGCTTGATGATGCCCGACTAGATAGACCCCCGTACTCTCGACGGGTGAGTACACTTTCTTTATTCACATGCATACTTTTTCTTTTACCTGACATCAAATAAACTAGACATTTCCGCAATATATACATACAGGAAGTCGTTTCGAGCGGACTCGGAGAGATAGATTTCGACACGATTTTAGTCGAGTACTAATTTGTTTCTTGTGCTACGACATGTAACATACGCATATATATTCTTACATGGACATGCTCTCGCCAGATTTTTCGCTCTTTCATTCCGTAGGGGCTACGTGTATTTTGAACAATTTCAGCTCTTTAGTAAGTTTAAGTTATGATTCTATGATCCGTTTCACGTGACTGCGGTTGCCGCGGGCAACCCGGCGCGCCACAGCCGACGTGTTTGCCTTCTAAGCATCATCGAAGCGACCGCCCACACTGGCATCGACCCAGAAACGAAACGCAATAGACGCTAGAGAACATGAAGGACGTATTTACAAACGCGAGTACGTCGTATTCATATATGCTGAACCTGATATTATGACTCAATGAGCACCGGTCCGAACTAGATCTGCCGAAAACCGCCGAGGGCAGAGTATACCACCTCGGACTGCGTGCAGGCGAAGTCGCGAACCGCGTCGTGAGTTGCCCAGCTTTTCTCCGGATCCTGCTTGAGATCTCGCGTCTTGCACCTAAGTTTACTTATGGTGTCCCTCCCGTGAGCTTACTGTGGGATCGTCATCGCGCGCGGAGGCTATCGCGACGCTCCTCGATGAATCCGACTCCAAGATCTTCAAGCTCTCCTCGGAGAGAGGCTTCTTGACGTATACTGGGCGATACAAAGGCGTGCCGCTTAGTATCGTGAGCATTGGGATGGGGTACCCGAATATGGATTTCTTCGTTCGTGAGATCCGGGAGTGTGTGTCGGGCGAGCTTGTTATCGTTAGGTATGTATATGTTTCGCTTGTTGGAGGGTACGTGGTCGGAACTCACTGTCGTATTCCTCGTAGATTAGGCTCTTGTGGTGGGTTGACGGGACTCCCTGTTGGAACGCTCGTTGTGCCCTCCGCATGCGTCTCGATTCGTAGGAACTATGATTACGATTTCAACTCTACGGAAGACTCTGTGAGCGAAGCACAAGGATCGCCGTATCAGATATCCAAACCTGTGAATATATGCGCGTATAATCACCCGTGACATCTATTTGACCCTTGTCTTCTAATGTCTGTAGGTATCCGCGGATCCAGAACTCCATGCAGCGGTAAGCATCAACGAAGAAAGTGCATATTTGGCGGGTTACTTAACTGTCCTCAATGCGTGGCTTTAGCTTGAAAAGGCATTGAAAGACAGCGCATCGCCCGAGCCTGCTGTACTCGTAGCAGCGGATGTCGTTAACGCAAGTGCAGATAGGTAGGCGCCTCATCTGCCCAGATAAACCCGTCTATCAGGCAACTCAACCGCCTCGACAGCTTCTACTCCTCGCAAGGACGACAGACGTCATTCCCAGACCACAACGAATCGCTCATCAACCAGTTACTAGCATCTGTTCTGAAACTTACGAGTTTGGAGGTTTGGACCACTCCATTACTCGCTGTTATGATATACCTCCGACTAAGTGACCTCCACGCAGATGGAAACCTTCCACCTCCTACACCTCGCGTCCGTCTGGCGTCCACACAAGCCGAAGGACGAGACAGGCGCACCCACTCTCCCACCGACCCGCTTGCCCGTCACCCCCGCCATCTCGCCTGCATCTATCTCCAGGCATAACGGGGGCTCCGAAGGAGGTGCTGATACCTCTGCCCCTGCCCCTGCTCCGCGCATCCGCGCGGCGGCCGTACAGATGATCTTCGCGGACCGGCGCTCGCAGGATTTCATCGAGCCTGCGCGCGTTAAGACTCTGGAGGCGTGGAGCGGACGTGCGGTCCTCGATGCGCTTAGTGCGTTTTATATCCCTGAGGAGGTACGTATTTTTTTTCCCCTCGTCTGTGTCTTTGTCTCTTCATCGAGACGGGAGGGAACGCGCGCCGTTGCGGATCGCTGATGAATAATTTGTGGTTTGTTCTCTCTCGAACGCATACAGAACCTCCATAGGGGAAGCGGATGTGTTTGGGAGAAGGTCTAAATCAGGGGAGGGAGGACGTGGCTGTTTTCTTCTTTATACGCAGATTAGACGCTAGTCGACGCAACAAGGCAAAGAATAAGCGCCCGCAGACTCGGAAGTGAATTGACGTTCTAGACGTATTTACCACTCACTTTATAACCCTAAACTCTATCTCAATTCTATCGTATTCAATGAATATAAGGATTCGTCCCGTACATCTGAACTGGGTACAAAGGGGCTTCTGTCGCCTCGTTCTCCTTCGAAGTTCCCATTGAAACCCCCTGTTGTGTCTTAGCCGCGATTTTTGGATCTCAAGGCGCCGAGTTTATAGGTTCGAACTAGCTCGGAATTTGATAACATTAAAAAAAGTTCTATTAATACAACCATACATCTTTCCCCGACAGCAGTCGGAAAGAAAACATCGACGATAATGCTACAAATGAAACCAGTGCTCCCAATACATCTAGCAGGCTCGGTAGATAGGAAATCGTGAGATAAGAGAAGGCTCGGAAGTTCACTGGTGCATGTGGCCGTAGAGGCTGCGCATGACGCGGCTGACACGTCGCGGTCTGGCGGGAAGGAACACGTCGGATGATTCCGAGGGTACGACGGAGGATGGCGTAGACGATGGAGGAGAGGATGTAGAAACAAAGTTGAACTTGACTGTGGATGTAATCGTAAACGCGGTGATCGTGGACTCAGCTGCGGAGGAACTGGTGGAGGTAGAGGAGTCGCCATTCGCGCAGTGCGTTCGTGTTTTTGAGCTTTTGGTAGGGGACACAGTCGCAGTCGGAGACGCGGCTGGGCCTTCCGTGGAGACGATGGAGACAGTAGTGTGCGAAGATATTCCCGACGACGTCTCCAGAGAAGCAGATACGGACGACAACTCAGTCGTTGTAGATGCAGAGTCGCCGCCGCTACCATCGACGAGTGTCGCAATCGCAGGGCCGGGGAAGACATATTTCGCCCCGTCGTCGAAGACCGTTGGGTCAAAGATACCGGGGTCGTTGTCCGAGTACGCGCCCGGAAGGGATAAAAGATCGCTCGTGCTCGGAACACCCGTCTCGTTTCCCCCGACGTTAATCTGAGAACACGACGGGTAGAACTCGGCGCCGCCCAGAGTAGTCGCGAGGTGCAGTGCGATGATCTCGTGCCGTATGAGGTACTGTCCCGATGCGAGGTTCTCCGGGAGGGTGATGGAGTAGGTCCCGCCGTTCACTACAAAGGGAAGAAAGTAAGCGTGTCAGCAGGGACAGAGCAGGGGAACCGGAGCTGGAGATGTGGACGCACTGAGATCCTGCTGAAACCAGGTACTGTCATTTTTCTTCCCGGCTTCATCGATCTTGAACCACTTGGCGTTTATCGCGTCGAACTGGTCGCATGTCGTGTTACCGCACGTCGAGAGGTAGGTCATCAAGGGGCCCGTGTTATGCGGCCACTTTTAACGAAGAGAAAGGTTAGTACAACTTGTTGGCCAGGCCCGACCCGGAGCTTGAAAGATGATTTAGACACCACTCACGTTACCACCATCGCCTCCGGCCCAGTCAAAAGTTACATTACTGCCGGGGTTCGCGCTTGCGACTAAAGTAGCAATCTTCGCGTCTTGACCACAATTGACAGCGCGGTTCGTTGCGCCCTTGACCGGGTCAACGCTGTTGATGAGGCGGATGGCACTGTCATTTTCGGTCCCTTGGGGAACGTCACCTTTGTGGACCGTGCCGTCGATGGTTATCTGCCGGAGATAGCCATGTGCGGCGACGAAGGGGAGTGCGGAGAGGAGAGAGATTCCAAAGAGCGTTGATTTCATCGTAGAGGAATTGAAGTTGCACTCAGACTAAGAGAAAAGAAAGATCGTAGGGCTTGAAGAGGATGCGGTATTCTGGGGACGTCGAGTTTCGGAGGATACCAAAGGCGGGCTCGTAAAGAGCTCGAGCGAGGAAGAGAAGAGGTAGCAGAAAGGAAAAGCAAGTCAAAAGGCGGGCGATATTTGGTCATTGAACTTGAGCCACCTTCACTTATATATTTTCTCAGAGGCAATGAAATCGGCTGTATCGCGGCCACGCTTGTGGCTGGGCCGCCTTGTGCAAAAAGAACAATAGAATTGAAATTCAGCTCGGGACCGCGGAAGATCGGGCGGGAACCCACGCCTTCAGAGCTCAAAAACAGCGTCGAATGCTGTAAGTTAATGTTTGTTGAATTTTACAAAGCTGAATATACTTGTGGGAATGGACCTTTGTAACTCCAAGAAAATCGATGGTATATCAACTTCCTCGCTTTTTGCAATTGTAAATGTTACGTACGCCCGTAGCTACCATTCGGTAAAGGGATTATCGTCTTTGAGATAAATATACGAAAGTCTTGGCTGGCTTTGAGAGAGCCTTATAGAAAAACAATTATCATAGAAGCCATGGTGTGATAAAGGTCTTGCGCTTGCAGGGGCGACTGAGAGCATGGCAGAACTTCAAGCTAAAGACTCCGGGGGAGGTTCGTCCCGGATCTATTCCGAAATTCCGGCTGACTAACATGACGTAATCCTTTGCCAGCAAAAGTTTGTGGCTAGTACGGATTTCCACGACGCATAGAGGATATCAGTCCTATATACCTTTTCTTTTTTCTTTCACGCGTATTCCTCGAGCGCACCATGGTAGTACCTGACAAGTTTTATCATACGTAGCGCTATTTCGGTCTATGTGCGCAGTGTGGTTGTGGGAACATTATCACAAAGCCACACTAGATTTTATGCGAACCGTATATCGCTTACGCTCCGAGTTGGAACCCTGTAACTCGTGCCTCCGTTGACACCCCTTTCTGCGGCTTCGTTCAGATGTACCAATAGCCGACAACCTACTATACAAGGAAGGGTGGTGGATGTCAATAATGTCTCCACAATACTAGCTGTTGAGCTAAGGGAGTTAGCTTGATCTACCCAGAAAAAGGTGATGTTCGCCGTCGCGCACACCATTACACTGACAGAGTACCGTCAAATCGGTAGGAAATGTAGGGAAAAAGAAATAATTACATACAGGGCAAAGTAGAGGAGCTGGTCTTGAACAAGCACTCTCAGGAGGACAGTCCCGTCCAAACCAGCCATTTCCCTCCAATGATATGCAGCTTTGTATATAGCCAGAATCATCAGGATAAGCTCAAACGCAAGCGGTATTATCCTGTTACTCTATCAGTACAAGGTCACTCCGTAGCTTTGTGCTTGCAAACCAGTAAAGAGCCTCGAGAAAAGGAGGAATATCATTGGCATCGCCGCAAAATGCAAATCCTTCCGTCGCTCCTACGGATACTGATACGCCGTGAGTAGGCTCCTGAGCTAAGATTACGAAGGCCCTTCGCTTACGTTTTTGTATTGTGTTCATATGAATTCCAATCCCTAGCGTGAAGGCAGATTCTACAGCGAACAAAGCTTTGAGGAAAACCGCAAGTTTCCTCGCTACCGAAAAGTTAGATGCTTGTTTTTATGGTGAACTCAAAGTACAACACATACCACCGGACCATAGAGCAAGGACTCTAATCATGAGAACGTCTGTAATAAGTTTAGTGGTAACATTAAATAGACGAGATCATTTTTAGTGAATATACATACAATCTATTAGAACGATAGTCATCCAATCTGAGTTCAAAACCGCTGTTAGTTTTGCTTTCATAGTAATCAACAGGGCGAGGCGCTCACCTCCTAAATCCGCCGCCCATACGGAAAAACTGCCTATAATACCGATAACTATTAGCTGCGACGGGAAGCTAGTCTCCTAAGTCCTCACACCTGTAGTACAGCCTTTTAGACAGTAGCAATAAGTCATTCTCATTAATGCACCTACTGGTTTGGGTTCGTATGGGAGGAATGGTCTAGTATTTCATATTAACGGTTCTAGTCATTCTGCATATATAATCGGAACAACAAGCTCACTTGCTATATTCGCAAATATAGCGAAGATTCCTATGTATCGGTTCTGTAACGAGACGTGTATTCAGCTAGCTGTCCAGATCGTGTTCAAACCGACAGACATGACATTTACTCACGAGAAAATAAACTATACTAGCAGTCTTTCGAGGAGAATTCTTTGATTCTCAATTTGCGTCAGGTTTGAAGTCAGGCCAGGTTGTAGTGTAGAGAATCACCCAAAAGTATTTGACCTAGACCATCAATAATATTATGATTTACGGTGGAACGAATGGACATAGAAAGTTTACGTGCCTCTTTATCAAATGTAGTGACTGAGGGAAATATGTAGTTAGATGGATTTCCAATCATTCAGCTTATTGCAGACATAACCTGTGTCATAACAAAGGACGGTAGCGATTACGATTTCGGTATAATTATATTCCCCATTGTAGGAAATAATAGACGGAAGTTGACTTGGATCAAGGGACTCCACAGTAGATCTGGTCAGTAGCATTGTGGATGGTGTTGTTGGCGACACACAGTGAAGTGCAAATGAATGGCCGAGTTCAAATTGACAGTCGCAGTCGCAGTTTCTTTTGAGGGGGGGATCGCATGCAGGTCGAGCTTATATGGATAAACGAAGCCAAGACTTCCGTACTTTCTCCATCCAATAGTAAGTTTTCCATGAGGACCGTTGCGTTACTGGCCCCATGGTTCCGGGGCTGGAATTGCGGATGCTAAAGTAAGACTTGACAACGAGGTGGTATTCCTCACTCAATGAAGGGCGGTTTGTACCTTTTACTACACGTGAGCGACTCACGACTAGTACAGGCTATCCTGTTCCCATATATTCTTGCGCTGCCACACTGGGCACATCATAAAAGTGCGAATCATGATTGATCCAGGATCCTCAGAAAAAGTTCCCAAACACTGATCATTTCTGTACAGGTTGTTTCAGTGATGGACACGGACTTCAGCTTGCATCTCGATTCCAAGGAAGTTTATTGACATGACATGATTCTTTTTGTTCTTAAAGTTGTCATTCCCACTACCGCTTGAGTATATGCCACCGATATAAAGTTCAGGACCAGATGCACACTTATTAATATGGACAACTAAGTCCTCGGATAGTGCTTGGATGCAGAGATAGTATGGTATTTGGTAGGAAAGAGAAGCTGTGACTGGATATGGATTTGTTATAGACTCAACTGATATCGTAACAAATAATAGTAGCAACAACACGGACATGTTACTTTCACACTTTCGGAAAGCCAGAACGGAATTTCACCGGGATCTATAAGCTTGACACCGGACCCGGTCTCGGGTTCACAGCATTACTGGAAGCATCATGATTTCAGGTATACATGTATGATACAGCATGCAGAGTGGGGGCAGCCAAGTTCAGCCACTAAACAATCAGAGAAGGTCCGTGCCAGAGTCAGTTTATGTATGAGGGACTCTAAAAAATGCACTTTGCTTTTTTTGTTCAACAAAGGGATGTTCGTCAAAAGCTCCTCATGGCTTTCTTCAAGTAGCCGGATTTCAGTGAGGATATGTAGTGCTATGAGGATATGTAATGTCGATCTGAATTTGAAGATGGCAAACCGAGATCGCTCAGAGGGAAACGGTTTTCAAAAGTGCAAAGCCGAAAAACAGCGGGAGAAATCGGTGCCGACATGACGTTAGATGCATAATGTAATGTTTCAAAGGTGCTGCACAAACGACAGCAGATTCAATTTCTCGGGATAGTGTGAACTGCGGAGGCAGATAAAGCGTTGGCTACGACCGTGGCGCTCAGGAACTGTCTATGGTATGAACCATTGTCGTCCACGCTTGATCCCGCATGTATCCATTGCTTATAAATTAGATTTACGTAGGAATGAAAGAGCAGGACGGTCTATTCAGATCTACATATTTGAGCTTGAGCTCTACAAACAGTCATGGGATCGCCGAACAAGGGAAAAGGGAAAGTCATGGAAAATATCGGAATCGGAATATATGTCATACTACAAATAGATGTAATCAGTCAAAAGGGTAACTAGTCATGCTGCGATTCACCCCAGTAGTATACACGCATTGCGTTGGGGTCACACTACTAGTAGAAATTCGGAGACACGACAGGAATCCTGCACCTGGACCTATGCAAACTGTATGTCGCTAATACTCCGAGCCACTCTGTAGCTCGTGCCTCCATTGACACCCATTTCGGCAGCCTCATTTAGGTGCACTAGTAATCTGCAACCTATTATGCATGGAGTGGTGGCGGACATTAACATAGTCCCGAAAATGTCAATCACTGTGTTGGGAGACCCTTCATACACCCAGAAAATCGTAATATTCGCCACACTGCACACCATTACACTGAAACATATTGTCAATTCAGTCAAAATGGTGGACAGGAAGTAACTCACGAGACAAAATAGAGAGCTTGGTCTTGGATTAGCACCTTTACGAGGTTAATTCCACCAAGCCCAGCTGATTCCCGCCAAAATCGGGAAGCCTTGTAGAGAGCCAGGACCATCAAAACAAGCTCAAATACGAACGGGGCAGTCCTGTCATGATGCTGCTAAGAAATTGCTTATGCTTTGAAGCTTTGTGTACGTGCCAGTAAAGAGTGTAAAGCAATGAGGAAATACCGTTGTTATTACCACAAAACGTGAAACCTTCCACACCAGACACAGACACTACCGCCATCGCCGCAGTAAGCTCTTAAGTTGGATTTTGGGGACAGTTCACTTACCTTTTGATAATACGGTACCACCAACCCAAATCCCTAGCATGAAGGAGGATTCTAGAGCGAACAAAACTTTAAGGTATGTGGCTAATTTCTTCCCTGTTTAATACTCAGATACAACAGTGGATCTCCACGGCGGCACATATGTGTGGTAAGACCACGCACCTTCAGACCATAGAGCGAGGACTCTCATCAAGAGAATATCTACGGAAAGTATTATGTTATAAATACAAGTGGTGCTGGGAAAACGCTCGTACAGTCTATCAAGACAATAGTCATCCAGTCTAAACTCCGAAACATAATGAGCTTTGCCCTCATCACGATCAACAGAACTGAGTACTTGCGCCCTGCATCCGCCAGCCATACGGAAATATAACCTGGAGTATTGATAAACCACCGTCGCTATGGGGAATTCAATCTTCTTACACCTAGAATCCACAGCGTTCTTAAGACAATTGCTCAAAGTCGATTCATGTAACGAACTCACAGTGTCGTACTCGTGTGATAGAGCCAAGCTGAGTTACTTCTGTAATTATTTTTTATGGAAGAATATCCAACATGGCGAGCTCACTCATTATGTATGAAAATATAGAGAAAATCCCTATGTACCGATTCTGTGAAAAGAAATGCGCTCAGACGGTCATCATCCGCTTATTTTCGAGAACGATAGACGTGACATTTACTTACGAAGAAATATATTATGCTTACAGTGCTGCGAGGTGAGCTCTACAGCCTCAAGTCAGATTAGTTGCCGAACCAAAGAGTAATGGGAATAATCACCCAAAAGTATTTAACCTGCATCACATGAAAAAATACGGTTATCGGAGGAGCAGGTAGATGTACTAGAAGGATATACGTGCTTCTTTGTCAAGTGTGGTGACTGAGGGAAACAATAAGAAAGGTTTCCCAGTGATTCGACCCGTTATAGACTCAGCTGGTATCATAACAGAGGATGGTAGCGATTGCCGCAACAACATAGATATGCTGTTCATAGTCGGAGAGAATGAACGGGGTCTCACTGGGATCAATAGGCTGCACACTTGATCGGTACGACAACATCTCGGGTGGTTATTCTGAGGTGCGCGCAGTAGTCGGTCGCGTAGTTTATCGGTAATGCTCTTTGGAAGGGGTTTGCAATAGAGCCGTACTAATATGAGATACAAAAGTAGATATATTATTGGATTGGTGATTCGGGGGAAAAGATTAGGCACGTGTATCATGCGCCGGAGATGAAACCTGATGCAGTGGATGTGCACTGTTCCATCTTTCAATCAAAGCATTGGATTGTTCCGTCAGCTTTTGTTGTACGAATAGTTAAGGGGATGTTGAGAAATAAGAGAGAAAGAGCTGCCCAATAGAGGTTGGGACCTGATATCAAAGAACACACATATTAAACTCAGTGACAGCTCATTGTAACTTCCCTCGTCTTTACGATCAGTTCAGCGGCCACTTTAAGTGCATCCATTTACGGTATGTCACTACCTATGTACAAGTCAGAAGCCCAGAAGTCGCAGTCAGATTCAGATGGAAGGTGGGCAGGGATCTGAAAGAGCGGGTTCTAAAGCTAGCGATTCCATCGTTATCAAATGTTCACTAGATACATACATGGCATAGAATATAAGAAGTGGCTCCGAGAAATCTTGCTTCGTGATTGATTGCAGCAACTTGTCGGTATAGGTTTATTTACTTGGTGGATTGGCTCTCCAGGCTTAGTTTGCTGGATACAGAGCGAACAAAAGAAAGATGGACAGAAAGACCGCATGACCTGGTTTCTTTTTGACGCAGATAGCTTCTGCACACAGGCCCAAGACACAATACAGACGCTGCTTTTGAATCCGGCCTTCACCAGGTTCCGGAAACACGTGGCGCGCATCACATACGGGCACCAGGGAGTTTTTCATCTTTAAGTTTAGGTTTTACTCAGTCCTCAACCCAAACACCACTGTAGGCCATCAAGAGTCAAGGGACCCGTGTTATGTGTCCACCTTTAACGAAGAGAAGGGTCAGTACAACTTGTTGGCCAGGCCCAACCCAGAGTTTAAAAGATGTAGGCATCACTCACGTTACCACCATCGCCTCCAGCCCAGTCAAAAGTCACATTATTGACCAGGTTCGCGCTCGTGACTAAAGTAGCAATCTTCGCACCCTGACCGCAGTTGACGGCGCGGTTCGTTGCGCCCTTGACAGGGTCAACACCGTCGATAAGGCGAATGACACTATCGTTTTCGGCCCCTTGGGGAATGTCACCTTTGTGAACCGTGCCATCGATGGTTATCTGCCGGAGATAGCTATGTGCGGCAACGAAGGGAAGTGCGGAGAGAAGAGAGATTCCAAAGCGCGTTGGTTTCATCGTAGAGAACTTGAAGTTGTAATCGGATTAAGAGAAGAAAGACGGCAGAGTTTGAAAAAGATGCAGTATTCTAAGGACGTTGAGTTTTGCGTGGAATTACTAAATCCCTTTGGGGATGTGGGATATCTTTAAGGGGATACGGGATGTCCCTGGAGGGATGTTTCATATTGTAACCGAAGTCATGCCTGAGGAATTGCAAGTTCATTAGAAAGTTTGGCAGAGTTTAACGAAGTCAATTGTCGCGAATTATTACACAATCCATTTGTCACTATTCGAAGACTTCTTGTGCGTGTTCGTCTTCACGCGCTGGGGCACCGCGGCACGCCTGCTAGTGAGAGTGTGGACGAACCGCATATGACGGGGAAGCCGTAGTCGTTTGAGATTATGCCAAAAGGACGGCTAGCTGCTCGACAGACTTTGCTAGGGTGAGTAGGAGGTAGGCATCCTGAGGCTGTTCAGTGCGCCATCGCTGGAGTTGTACCAACCAGCGTGCGGCGCAATGATTTTTCATTTTCATCAGTACTAGTAGTAATTGACAAGCTAGTGTGCAAGCTGAGGCCGACAGAACCTTTTCTGCAAAAATGCAGAGACAAAGGTGAGCGGGAGAAACCGAGGCTGATTTGCGAAATCACTTACGTAACGTGGAACAGAAGCGAGGTAATACGTACCTACCCACTTGTATATCTGAAAGCGAATCACGATGAAATAATGAACCTTGGGAAGGCTGTCGAAGAGGCACGAAGAGGCACGTAGTCGCTAAGGTGGACGAAAGCGTCGGTCGATATCTTCTGCGCCGTAAAGCCGTACGCGTCGAACCAACCTGAGTCCCATAACGTGTCAGTGAGTTACATAAAGCGACTAACGCCGACATGCTCACTGGTTTGGTGTACTGCGCGCACGAAAAGATTGCGAGTGTGGGCGGCACGCCCCCGTTGACCTCCTCTGCAGGAGCTGCTAGATGTACCTACACGAGCAGACCCAAAAACAAAAGAGGAAGGAAATCGTAACGCAACTATCTGCGCTTGCGACCGTTCGCATCCGACAGACCGGACTGACGCCGCCCGGGTCGTAAAATCGACAGACCTAAACCAGCATCGTGTATCCGGGCATAGCCCACCTGCCTCGACCTTGGCGGTGAAGTCGACGTCGTGGCTCGTGTAAGCCTCGCCTGTCGCGACCGGGGGCCCTGAAAGACGCGAATCTGTGTATACCGTGAAGCAGACGCAGACGGGAACGGACGCGCCGGGGATTACGGGCGGCGCCGAGGTGAGTGAAAGGGCATAGGATGTGGGGACTGCGTGTGTCCAGAAGAGATGTAGGCGTCATGCGGGTTGCCGTTTGCGACGTAAACAGCTAAACGAGTGGGAGAGACGGCAATGGTGGACAAGATGGCTTAGCAGAGTGCGTGAAGGTGATGCCGCCGCTCAGACGAAGGAAATCTCCTGAATAACTCGGGGAAAAGGTTAACAAAGGGTCATAATGCGTACATTGCTGAAAACCGACCCATAAAACGTCGGATAACGCTCGCCGTCAAACCACGACGCATCCTGCACCTGACGTTCCGCGAATTCTCTCTTGAAGCTTTCCACATGATGCTTGTGTATCGCCTCGGTGTCGTGCGCGAACTAAAGAGGTCCAGCTCGAGCATAGGTATGGGTCTTTTGTGATATGCCACGCCTGTGAATGATCGGAGAAGGTCGAACTGTACGCAGGGTTTGTGTGAAGCGGTGTCTGTGCCATAACTGTTCTCGTTCCCATCGCTATGCAATTCACAAAATACACCGCGCGAGTGCATATATTCCCGTGGGGCCCGATTGCAATACCGCGTAGATCTGCGTTGATTCGTGTACTTAGGTCGCCAGTAATACGTACAGAGTCCCTGGCTGAATGTGTATAATACCATAATAGAGACTGATAGCCAGACGAAGACAAAAATACTCATAGAAGCCTCTGACAGCCTCTACCGTTGATTCATGCCCGCACGCGTTCGCTTTCTAACGACTGCGACAGGAGAGCCAGACCAAGTAGCGGATAGCAATGATGTGGCGACCACATCGTCGCGGTTCTGTCTCCCGGAGGGACAGTGTTGAGTCGTTGTTTCAACATACAGTAGCGCCAGATGGGGTCAGGATAAGCCCGTCGGGTGATGAGAAAGAACGCAATTAGGTGTGCGGTATTTAGGTGGAACCAGGAGTTCGGAACGTCAACTGTGCAAGGCGGTCGGTCACAGGGCGAGGAAGAAACGGTGACGAGCGGGATAGCATACGGAATTGCCTTCCCTTTCGTTAGTTTCGTCAACACACACAGCCCATCATGATAGATAGAGAACCTTGAATTCCGCATCTTGATCCCCGCAGCCATCCTCCATGCATCCTTGCTCCGCCCCCGATGGGGGTAAAGTAGACCCGAGGATTACATTTCGGGGGGAGAATTATGCAGAAGAGCCATCCGAGCTTCGTGGAAAGCAGACCGAGCGATAGGCGGACAGCACGGAAGGGCCAGAAGAGCCGCAGGGTGATCGTGGTCGTGGTCTCGGAGGCCCATGCACAAAGAACGGCCTAGGGGAATCATGAGCGGCACTCGTCCTTTCCAGTCCGCGCCTAAAGAGCAAAGCTCGCCACAGGAACGATCCCCCCTTTTCGAAAAAAAACCGTATGGACCGAGGTGAAACGACGCGAGAGCATCAGAAATCGTCAACTTGGACTCAGTACTGCCAGTGGCACTCGGAGGCAACGACGTGAAAGGTCTGTTGGAATACGGCAAGCTCCGGTTCAACCCGGGCTTATTTAATGTCTCTCTTTGGTAGTAGATTTCACACTCCGATATGCGCGTTTATTCTCATTCCCGCGCATATACCCACCTCACGCTCGATACACCGAGCGCTGAGAATATATTTAGTTCAATAAGGTCCGCTCCTACCAGAGTACCAGAATAAAGAGAAACCTCACCGCCTCCAGCCTACTCTTGATGCGATGCGAAGCTGCGCAGACAGGAATCAAAACGGTGGTAAACGCCGGGAGATGTTTCTTTTAACGGCATCCATCAGAACGACTTTCCTTACGTAAGTACCTTTTTCAGGCATCCACGGCGGTTTGGCGACCCCGTCGACCAAGTCAGGCTCCCACAACTCACTGGCATGACTCGGAAGGCATCGGGAAGTGTCTTTTGCCGCTCCTATTTCTTCTAGTAGGGCGGAAACTTTCAATTTCTTATCCACGGATTGAGTTTTTGATACCGCAGCGCCGCAGCGCTGGCGACTTGCGAGCTTGAACAACTTCTTTGTAAAGTTGCACTTCACAGTGCTTGGGCGCTTTGACTCCTAGAAAGTGTTTTCTTAATAATGCATTCGCTACTGACTGGGCCAGGGGAGGACCCATATTTGCAAGGTGAACAGAAACAGGGATCATCCCCTTGGGTTAGCAAACTCGGAAATCCCTCCATACGTTTCAATCTTGACTTCATCTACCGCACTATGCCCGGAACGTTTGACGGGCTGTGCTGGTTAAAAAAAGTACAAAGAACAAGAAGATGGCCTTTTCACTTACCACCGATTGTGTTATATCAAAGCAGCATTTGTACATACACATTTTTGATGTTGACTTGAGCAGATTGTTTATCACCGTAGCACCGCAGTGTCATCCGAGTCTGGATAATCCGGAACCTGGACAAACAGGTAAGTATCCTTTGTGGGCCATGGAGTAAATGCCCAGCTAATGGGCGCATCTTTTCCCAAGGCTAGTTGCATTTGGTAAGGATTCGGAGATTAGAATAGTGGCCTTATAATTAGCTATGATGGAAGATTGAGAGGCAGATCGGCTCTCTAACGTTGCATACTGTAAGACCATAAACGAAACTAACAAGGGAATTGTGCATTGTAGTAAAATTAGTACTGTTACACATGAGCGCCGTGTAGCGTAAACAGTAAACATTCTTATTCTGAGGTGCATTCTGAGGTGCAATAGATGCATTCGACGACAAATTATGAATCGTGCTGGCACATTCGGTTGCGGCTGTACCCCGATTGATACTGATCTTCACTTGAAACACCTATATAAAAAATGTGTTGTGTGTAGATCTCTACAAGTTCTGTTATTAGCAAAGAAAGTGGATAACGTTTGTCTCTAAGGCTTCTCATATAAGCTCAAGTCTCCAAAATTGGTCTCCAAGGAAAGTCACCAGTGCCCACATCCGTGCTGCCTTTCGTTTCCCGTACATTCTGTGCAACTAGGACGCGACGCTATCCTCGATGATAACGATTCGGTCGACCGTTGAGCCTCTGGATCCCAGTGAAGCTGTGTACTATATCTTCAACTATTCCATAGAGACCTATGTCCATATCACAATCGCCACTGCCCTTTGTTATGACACCAGTTGAGCTCATACTAAGAAAACAGACCGATGGATTATAATTAACTGTTCCATTCAGTCACCACATTTGATAAAGAGGTAAGCGAGTTTCTGCCCTCCCAATGCATTTTTTGTTAATCATATTTTCCTTCATAAGGTTAAATACTTCTGGGTAAATTCATCCATCACTATTTGGAACGGCCGGTAATAAACTAACACAACTCGCATGTATAAAGAGTTTTCCCCGCAAGACCTCTAGCATAGTCTATTTTCTCGTAAGTATGCATCCCCATTGTCATTTGGGGATCAAGCGCAGTTGGCTGAATGCATCTACTTTTTCAGAATCGGTACATAGGGGTTTTCGCCGTATTAACGGATATAATAAGTGAGCTCGCTATGTTGGGCGACTTTCCAAAGCAATTATAATTGAGACAAACCCAGTTTATACCTACCACACAAATTTCGAGCTGTAAGTGCATCACGAAATCTGTTTGGCATAGTCCTATTAAATATTTTGTGATATTATAGGTGAAGGAAGTTAGCTACCCCTCTTGGTCGCATACTAACAAAGTTACAGGCTATTTTTCCACGTGGGCGGGAGCAGTAGGAGGCGAGCGCTCTATCATACTGTTTAAGACGAAACCGAATCTAAACATTCCTGATGCAGATTGGATGACTATTGTTCTCATAGATTGTACGGATTTTCTCCTTAGTTTCCCTATATTTATTTTACCGTTATATTGATACAGATATTCTCTTGATGAGAGTCCTCGCACTATGGTCTGGGTGTATGTAGCCCCTCCCCGATCTGCTGTCGAACCTCGTCACCGCATCTAAAATTTTGGCAGCAAGGAAATTAGCTATGTGTCTTAAAGCATTGTTTGCCGTGGAATCCGTCTATATGCTACATCACAAAAATGGGAAATTTCTTACATATGCTTTTGGGGTTTACTCACACTGTAAACGCATTATGTCACATTATAAGGACATGTAAGGCAATAAACTTGATTATGTGGTATTCTATGTACATGTAAGCATATGATAAGACTTGCACATTGCTTGCACTTCTCACGCTGTCTTACAAACCCTTGTAATTATGTTTAAGACTTGTGTTGTGATTTTAATCGGATACAAGGTGTGTATAAGTCTTATCACTGTATTATAAGGAGTTGTAATACTAGTAGCATAGTACATTCACTTGTAGGTGATGCATAAGGATTGCGCCCCACATGCATGTGGCTAGCAATCACTATGTAAGTGGACGGCTTTCACGTAAGCGGTTTCATGAGAGGCCATTCTCTTTTAAGCCAAATGTAATCTGGTCTTTTCAAATTCATATGCTTGTGACTGCTTTCCCGTCAATTATAATTGCATGCATTTAAGCCACTGGTTTTACATGCTTCTTCAGAGGCTGAGTACATACAGATGCAGACTTGTACAACATACAGTCAAGCGAACCCAGTTAATAATCCAGTGACAAATGACATCTGCCATCGGCACTATCCACCCGGCGCCCGGCCACCATTGTTATCGCTGTGATCCCTCCCCCCACCACCACACCCACGTCTCACCCTCGATATTAAGCTGCTGTGCAACAGCCTCGAGTTCTGTGAATCTAGCTGCATTTTACTTGACCTACATGTCATGCCACACACCAATGAGCAAGTTTGCACTTCCTGTGAATGGAAGTTTGACTTACCAAATGGTTTAACATTCCACCAATCCATATGCCCAGCCTTGGCAGAGAGGAAAAAAAGGGTTTGTGAGGCAGTTAAGCAAAGACAAGAGGAGTATAAGAGGGCCAGAGTGTCCAAAAGGGCTCGAGATTTGCCAGGTAGCACTCAGTTGCCTGCCGAGGTACATACATTCACATCGATTGCCTGATATGCAGCAACTGCAATGGGGTCAATACAGTGACTGACTTAATTATAAAGACCTCAAATCATAATGTGCTCAACAACAATGAAGATTCTCACATGGACTGCACAGGCACTGACGAGCCACCTGAGGCTCCAAACCCAATAGAGCCCCCCCCTGCCCTTAATGTATACGGACACATACCAAGAGTGCATAGGCTCCCTGAATGGTTCAGGGATGCCATTCCTGACAAGTCCCGACCAAACGAACCACCAGTATTAGTTCCCGAACCAGCACCGTCCGTTGAAGACGAACCATCACTCACACCCCCCCGCAATGATGAAATCAGGCCACACATTCAAGTATTCTGCACTGAACTGAATAAATTCGGGATTTATCGCAAGTATTCGAGATTTGACGAGCCACCGTCCATTGTCCCATCGACTACCAATACATCGGAACAATGTCAGGATGAAGTCGATACAATACAGTCAGGTCAACCTACTGACACCGCCTTGTCTGTATCACCATCGTCAGCTATCACCCCAGATACCAATCCTATTGAGCGCCCCCAGGAAGAAGGCAAAATACCTACGGAGTGGCCGCATCAAATTATCGACCCTGCATTATATGTGCCGCACCCCACACTCGCCACATTCAAGTTGAATCAGTGGTTCTGGTCAAGCCAGCAGAAAACTGTTGAAAACTTAGAGGCTCTGAAGAAAATCTTACTCGATGACTTTAATCCTGAAGACCTGCGGGACGCAAACTTCCGTCGAATCAATAAGGAGCTCGGTGACAGTACTTGGGACGATTATTTTAGTTCTGTAGATGGCTGGAGGGCTGTGACAGTAAAAGTCCCTGTACCCCTTGGACATCTGAGTGATGCCACGCCCAACAGCGCAACAATGGAGATCAATGACTTCCGATACCGCTCCATCATAGGAGTTATCAAATCAGTCTTTTCCAGTAAAAAGGAGTCGAGTGGTTTTTGTTATGAACCTTATGAAACGCGCTTCAAGCCCCCCACAGGTGAACCGGAGATGGGCATGCACGGAGAGCTGTATTGGTCAAAGGAGTTTCGCGATGCTCATACCGAAATTAATCTGCTTCCGAGGGAAGCAGACGACAACCTTCCTCGGGCCGTAGCTGCAATACAACTCTGGTCCGATGGCATGGCGGCAACGAACTTTGGAAATGCAAAACTATGGCCAGCATACATGCAGTTTGGGAACCAGTCTAAATATGAATGTAGCAAGCCAGGTTCAAGAAGTATGCACCAAATCGGGTACATCCCTTTGGTTGGTCAAGTTACCAATCTGTTACTTACTATAAATTTCTGACAAGCGATGCAGCTACCTAACGATTTCCAGGACTTTGTTCGCTCACATACGGACAGGTCAAAGGTGTCACCACAATTACTGACACACATCCGTCGTGAGCTCATGCACACTATATGGAAGATTATGTTAGATGCCGATTTTCTGCATGCTTGGCAGCATGGAGTTGTCGTCGACTGCAGGGATGGTATCAGACGGTGGATTTATCCCCGGATTTTTACCTACTCGGCTGACTATCCAGAGAAGTGAGTTTGATCAGTTGTTGTTGTAATCCAAAGACTGACCTTACTATACTGCAAGAGTCTTACTTGCGACAATAAAGAGTCTTGGGAAGTATCCCTGCCCAAGATGTCTGGTACCGACTTCATCCATAGTGGACCTTGCAAAAGTATCAGATTATCGAATCCGCATCAGGAACAAAAGAGTAGACGACTCATCTCAACAGCGCAAAGTAGAACTTGCACGAGATTTGCTGTCCAACAAAAGGAAGGCGGTGATGAATGCTGAGGTACAAAGACTAATGGAAGAGCAGTCGCTTACCCCCATCGAGGTAAGCCGTCATTCTGAACAAAAACAAGGACATCGACGTCGTCTAATTCTGATTTTAGAATGCATTTTCTTCGAGGCTCGCCACCTACGGCTTCGATTTCCATTCTATGCTAGTCGTTGATGTCCTACATGAGTGGGAGGTTGGGGTCTGGTGACAGATCTTTACTCACTTGGTTTGCATTCTGGACTCGTATAGATCAGACAAAGTGGACGAGCTCAACAAATGGTGAGTTTTGCGCTATCCGCAGATTAGGGTAGTACTCATTAAAAAAAGCATGAGGGCTGTTCCATTGTTTGGACAGGCAGTCCGATCCTATCATGGAAACATATCAGAGATGAAGCAAATGACTGTGTATGGTTTTGAGGACCTCCTTCAGGTTAGTTGTTATGATGTGGTCAGCTTACAATATATCGGGGCTTATGAGAGGTAGTGCGCACTGCCGCTTTTTGAGGGGTTGCTTCAGGAGCCGCATGACGGAATTGTCAGGAGTTTAATCTATCTTGCGGCTTCCGTGCATGCATTAGTGAAACTTCGAATACATACCGATGCGACGGTTGCTTTGCTACATGAATTGATGAGGAGGTTTGCAGATGCCCTTAGGAGATTCAAGTCAATAACATGCCCATTACATGCAACACTTGAGCTGCCACAGGAGTCTCAATGGCGCGTCCGGAGGTCTATCAATCAGCAACGTGACGGAGTGCATGACATTGTACGGGCCGCTATAACGAAAGACTTCAATGTATGCATGTCAAAGATTCACGCTATAGGGGATTACGCAACACACATTTTGCGGTTCGGCACTACGGACTCGTACTCTACTGCCTTGGTTTGGTTTTCCTTCATTGAACGTCAGGGCCTAATGCTGACCATCCTGACCTTCAGGGAGAGGCGGCCCACAGACGATCAAAAGAGAATTATAAACGAACAAACAAAGTCAACTATATAAAGCAACTTACGGAAGTCGAACGCCACCAGAACAATCTTTCTAAGATGGCCGACAGTATTGACGAGGTTCTACAGTCCGGGGAGCAAGACCCAGACACCCATAATGTTGCTGATGATGATCCTGATAATGAAGATGATCCTGATGACGATGATATAGACAATGATCCAGACACACGATATACCATCAGCACAAAGGCTCCCCCTATTAATCTGACTATCTGGCTTCATGAGCACTGCCTCGACCTTGCGATACAAGTTAGTATTGCATTAATGTCCTCCATCGGGGTAATAAATTTCTAACCCTTGGCGCAACTTGCAGAATTTTTACATGGATCTTGTAGATCATTTACTTTTCCGATTGAAGGGGTTAGACTTTGACAATGAGATGCATGTCCCGGCTAACGATAGGGCGGATATTTCTATAGAGGATGACAGGCTATATGAACACAATCGCCTGACGCTGAACTACACTATGTATGACTTACATTGGCAGAGCGAATCCATTGGTCCCAGGATGGTAAAGTGTGATGTAATGGTTTTGTCCCGAGACTCTGATGATGCACAACGCCGCTTGTTGCCTTTCTGGTATGCTCGTATTCTGGGCATATACCACATATTCGTCCATCATCAGGGCCTCAACCAATCTCAACAAGTAGATTTCTTATGGGTCAGATGGTTAGGACGTGATTCACAATCGCGTTTTGGGGATGCGGCTTGCAGGTTGGAGTGCATCCGCTTCATTTCCGACACGGACAATACTGCGCCGTTCGGATTTGTCGACCTGGCTCATGTTGTTCGAGCTGTTCATCTACTGCCTGCCTTCCACTATGGACAGACGCATTCACTTCTTGCGCTGTCGTGCCTGGTGCATGTCAAAGAACGGGGTGTGGTTGATGACTGGGAATCTTTTTACATGAATAAGTCAGTATGGTCCAAGTACTGTTAAGCTCAACGTTAACATGGTGATCAGCATCGGGGCTTCCTGATCGTTGGGGTTGATGGTGATGACAACAGGGCTTCCTAGATGTCGTAAGTTGAAGATGATCATTGGTGGGGCTTCCTGATCGACGATGTAGATGCAGTAGGCTTCTTTAGCAGAGTCGGGTTACAATGAAGTGATTAGTGGCACAGCGGCACATGGTAAACTGGGGGTAACAGATAATGGGCTTGTATGAACAAAGAGCACAAGCTTAGGGCTTGTGCTACTGAAGTTACATGCTTATATGCTACTTTATATGTTTACTACTGTAGCGGCCTGTGTAGGGTAGTTTACCAGACTATGGAAGGTCATGGAAACCCAAGGAATGCCTTGGTAATACAGGTAGGACTGTCAGTAAGTAAAGCACGTCATGATGGTGCAATAAGGTGTCATCATGGCATCTTATGGTGCAAAGTGAATAAGGGTGAGTAAGACAGGGAAATGGGGGAATTGCGCTGACTGGTGATGACGAAGAGGAAGTGAGTCAGCATAGTAATAGGAAAGTAAAGGAAAATTGTAACAAGTACTGGCATAGAAAAGGGTACTTATCCTTTTCTTGTACAGATTCGTTGATCGAGATATCTTCATGCACCATCGCGGAGGAGGCATAGGTCACACTATGAAGTTTAACTCAGGAATGGCAAACACCGTTCCTGTAAATTTTTTATTGTCAGCGGGTTTTCATGAGACGGAGCAAGTAGTAGCTGCACACACCGATGGCCCAGATGATACAAATGCCATCGATACTACCTCCCCAGCTGACCCCGATACCGTTAATGGCGACCTCTTCGAAGGCAGCGAAAGCAAGTACAATGAGGACGTTTACCGCAGCGATGACAATATGGACAGCGGCGGCGACTTAGATTAGTTAGTATATATTGTAGTCTCTTACAGTATTGTGCATTTAGCCCAAATGCCGCACATGCGTCCAGCAGATGGAACGACCTTGAATCCCTGTGGGTCATAATAAATTTATCTGAAGTCAGGTATAGCCTATTAGAAAGTGATCAATGGGATTTGTCACTCGTAAGAAATATTGTATTCGCTATATTAAAGCTACATATAAGCTACTAGTTACTGGTCCACATGTGGATGTGGATGGTGGTGGTAAGAGAGAGAGCCAGGAAGGGTTGCCAAATCGGGGAGCAGACACATAAGTAGAGCAATCGCACAGCGGGCGTGGGATCGTGTGGGTGTTTGTGGGCACTTTGCTAAATGGCCACAATTCCCACGTCTCAATTGCTCTACGTACCGTGCCGTCCCAAAAAAGTAACACCTTCCCCACTCTCCCTCTTACCACCACCATGAAGTTGGGTATAGCCTATTAGAAAGTGGTCAGTGGGATTTGTCACTCATAATAAATATTGTATTCGCTGTACTAAAGCTAGATATAAGCTACTACTAGTTACTGGCCTGTGTGTGGATGTGGATGGTGGTGGTAAGAGAGAGAGCCAGGAAGGCTCTCCAAATCGGGGAGCAGATGCATAAGTAGAGCAATCGCACAGCGGGCATGGGACCGCATGGGTGATTGTGGGCACTTCGCTAAATGGCCACAATTCCCACATCTCAATTGCACTACATACTGCGCCATCCCAAATAGGTAACACCTTCCTCACTCTCCCTCTTACCACCACCATCCCCAACCATCGACCTCAAGTCCTTACCAGTGTAAGCTTTGACATTTGTGATTGTGAACCAGTATTTTTATCCTGTATTATATTTTTTTATTACAAGTAGCTACACATTTAGTATTACATCCTATATAATGTCATGTGGTATTTGTACCGCGATTAGTATAACGCCGGTTATAAGCCGTTTCGCAGTGGCTTAGAAAACATGCAACGAGCCACATACTCACATTGTGGCAAGGCCTAAGTGCTATTTTCTGTTCAGTGTAAAAATTTAAGGGCGACTTAAGTATTCAGTGTACATATTGCGGGACAACTGCATTTGTATACACCAATAAACTACAACATTCGAGAGTCTAACAACTAACTAGCAGATGCCAAAACGCAGCCGACGCAATTGGGATGTTAGAGCGCTTCTGGATCTTGAGGCAGAAGTTGCCTCCAGTGAAGAGGATCAGATGGACGATGAGGACAAAGGTGAGTGTACTGCACCTCTTATCAGTCAGTCAGTCGCCATGACTGACTATGGATGGAATCGACTCCTGGAACGCTGACAGAAGAAACGTTTATTGACGATTGACCTCAAGAAAATGATGAGGACTTTCCAGATACCCTATCTCAGCTGATAGATAAGACCGAGGGCTGCCGTCTGTCCTTGTTTCCTGCAGATGAATTCGATGCAGAAGTTGTCATGCAGAGGCTTCAAGAGCGTAGTCGACAAGAGCGGCAAGCTGTCGAGGAGCAGCATGCAGCTGCGGCTCCGAACATATTTGGACTCGGACTCGGGGACCCACATGAAGGAACGCTTCCACAACTGCACATGTGGATGATTTGATGCACAGTAAGTTCATATGTTCTCCGATGTTACGATCTATCTGATCTAGATGTATACAGTACGGACAGGAGGCTGAAAAGGCTGCGCTCCTGCACTCACATTTATCGCGGCCAGCAGACGCATTTAGTATGCACATGGCTGGTGGCCGTATCTATGTACAGGCACGTAGTCCGGCTGAAGTGAACCGGGCACGACAAAACTTATTCAGTATCGAAAAAGCGCCAATGCTGCGCCTTGATATATTCGAGCAAGAGGCCATGCTAAACCTGTGCGGAAGAATCGACACGCGCTATGAATCTTCCTTAAGGGAAGGTTCCTGGGTCACAATAACGCATGGACTCTACAAAGGAGATCTTGGTCGAATACGGTCTCTCTCCGGGGTTATGGAGAGCGCTTCCGACTCTATCGTAGTCACTGTCGTGCCCCACATCCGAGCTAAGGGTGACAAGAGAAGGCCGGAACTGGCCTTATTTGATGCCGCCAATGTATGCGTGTTATGTGCTGGTGAGGGAGTGTTGGAGAATAATGAGGGCCCATTGGTTAACAATGGGGCATACGTTTTTTGTGGCAGAACGTACAGAGGAGGACTTTGCCATCTGCAGGTCTTCGGTTTGCATTATGTCAAACCGGCCAGACCCACACTACTTAACCTAGGACTCTTCTCGATAACGGAGAGAAAATTTGGAGAGCTCGATTGCGGTCCGGGACCATTTCTACGTTGTGGAGACCTTGTTCGGATATCTTCGGGACCCCAGGCTACACTCGTCGGAATGGTGGGCTCAATAAATGAGCATTCAATCTTCGTATACGACCTGGTTGATGTAATGGGCAAGATGTGGGCACCTCACTTATATTTCCATCCCGATCAAGTCCAGCATGTGCTCAAACTGTTACAATTTTCCTTACTCTCCCTCACTATGCTGACTCACTTCACCTTCGTCATCATCAGTCAGCGTAACTCCCCCATTTCTCTGCCTTACTCATCCTTATTCCCATTGCACCATAAGATGCCATGATGACACCTTATCGCATCACCATGATGTGCTTTGCTTACTGATCACCATACTTGTATTACCAAGGCATTCCTTGAGTTTCCATGACCTTCCATAGTCTGGTAAACATACCTAACCAAGTCGCTACAGTAGCAAACACATAGAGTAGCATATAAGCATGTAACTTCAGTAGCACAAGCCCCAAGCTTGTGCTCTTTGTTCATACAAGCCCATTATCTGCTACCACCAGTCTACTGTGTGCTGCTCGGCCCTTTAGTTGCTTTGTCGTAACCCGACTCCGCTACAAAGCATCTTGCGTCCACATCGCCGATCAGGAAGCCCCATCGACAATCATCTTCGACTTACGACATCTAGGAAGCCCCGTTGCCATAACATCAGTCCCGACGACCAGGAAGCCCCGATGTCGATCACCGTGTAACCATTGAGCTTAACACAAACCTGGCGACCACATCCGAATGAATGTGGGTATCCACTCGGGAAAGGAAGGTATCATTGTGTCTGTCGAAGGTAACAGGGTGCATATGCTCCCCATGGGCGCTGACGCAGAAGTACGTGTTTTAAATTAATGTATTTTATCTTCTTCTAATCACATTGTAGCTATTATACATGCAGTCAAGATGGCTTGAGACCTATGAGCCAGAATTCAGGATGGAGAGCAGTCCCAAAGACCCGGGCACGTCAATGACTAGTGCACTGACGCTGGCATGGTTGCATGACCCATACAGAGGTTTGAGGGTTCTTGTCCGTAACCATTGGTTTCTGAAAGGAGTATACGGTTACATATGTAATTCTGATCCTGGGAACGGCATGGCCCAAGTCTCGTGGGATGGCGGAAACGACAAAAGCCTTCATACCGTCAGGTTTCAGGACCTCATAGCAGTGTGAGTATTAACACTTTGGTATGGTAGTGACTATTGCACTGATACAACAAACATATTAGCACTATGGTATCATGCCTAGATGAGGAACATCCACTTACTCCGGACGAGTGGCAATCATACCATTCCAAGTTTGTGGAGCACAATACCCAAGGTCTTGCATGGCCATCAACACCACTGCCGTCTGTGATTGATGGAACACTAGCAGTCCTCAGTGAATTGTCTTCATCTGCATGGACCATAGGCGGTTCCGACAGGAGCTCCGCTATGATCCCTTCCCCCTTCCATCAGGTAAGTGAACCAGTTTAAAAAAGATGATCACTGATTATTGCGCAGACCTTACAGATAAGGGTATGTGGATATTCGCGCCCACGGTGTGGATGCATCTCGGGGTGTACCGGGTATTTTTTACTTGTACTACCTATCGCATGGTATGTACAGACAAGCGGACACTGACCAGTCCGATCCACGCAACCTGCAACTCCGTGCATATACATCAGCACTGTCATATATGTGTCACAGTTTGGACGAATCAGTTGAACGTAAGGTCAGGTGAAGATGTACTGGTGAAGGACCTGGATGTTGCGTGACCAAAAAAAAATGAATATGCTATGGTAGTCAGAGGGAATCCGGACTTGGTTGGGGTGCTCGTCTCTGTTAAAAAATTCACAATGGTGTCTAAGGGTGTCTACAAATCCGCAACTGTCGTAGAGAAAATAAGTGGAAAGCAATGGCCAGCTGAACCTATAGAGAACCTTACTCATGTACAGTTGCTATCGGACCCTATTAATTAGTGCATGTAATCTTAATTAGACAAGTATATTATCATGGAGCATGTCCTGTATTACCCCTTCAAGTTCTCAATAGCTATATGCCACTACTTCTGCTGTGCGGTGCAAGTCAACAAAGCAAACATGCCTTTGCATGGCCCATATTGCTGAAAGAGCATTTTACTTATGTATCATTTGGAAATCAGGAACTGATCGCTTTTACAATACAGACTTCTTCACACAAACTCAAAACCCGAGTCCGTGGAGTCATGCCGGCACCACGTGCAATCGAAATGAGGAACTTCTGCAAGGTTAATCAGTGCTGTACCATGTCATAAGTCGATTCTCTTTGATTGACTCCGGTTCGGCTATGCTAACGTCTTCTTGATGAGCACTTCTTGAGTAGACAACCCACCCCGGATACTAGCTTTTACCTTCGTAAGATAAAGGTGAACTCCAGGGGGTGAATGACGACCCATGTTTGTGTCAGCAGCATCCCATATCTGAATGTGTTTCAGAATTGCTTGGTGATCCTCTCTAGCGCACGGCACAATGTCTGCCATCCATTACAGAAAATTCTTGTTGCAAAGAGAGTGTCCGACATATCGGTCATTTGCAACAAAGGCACATCTGAAACGCTCAAGTGGTTGTGTTGTGGTGAGCAATTCTTGCACCGCCACTTTTTCACTTATAAACCTGTTAACTCGAAAAAGCGTGACGAAAAGTATAAAAACCCCCCACCATCTCTGCGGTGAGTTCCTCATCACTTGCACTCACTATCCAGTCCTCGTGCTAACTTCTATTTCACATTATGTCTTCCAATGCCAGTCAAGAGTCCGTGCCTATTGGCGGGGACAGGTGTCGACAACACATCAATGAGGCTGCGGAAAGCACTGCAACTTGTAAGAAAGGACAAAAGAAGCCTGTGTAAGTTGTCCCCACAGTTGCAGATTTTGAATGTTGCTAACAACCTTTGCCAGTTGCCTGTTTCCACAGTTTGTGTCCATTGGGCGTCATCTGTGTCTAACACAGTCTCCGTGGGGTAATCCTCATGTCATACTGACTGATGGATTGGATGCCTCATTCTGTATGGGAGAGGATGACTTGCAATTAGAGCCAGCATGAGTGCATTGATGCGTTCATGGTGCTTTTCTTAATTGTCTGGTTGATTACACAGGCAAGAGCACAACTGGTGCATTTTCGAAGACATAATTGGCTGTGTCAACACAAGCCTATACAACCACATCGCAGATGCGGATGACAAAACTTTTGCGGACATCGTGAGCAGTGTACGTTTGTCTGTTGTTTAATTGGCATCTCTTGTCTTACTACCTTTTTTCGAAAGCTCCGTGAGGGCCAGCACAACTCCCGCTCAAATGACACAACTGTCATCAAAACAAAGATCTGCTCGTGGCTGGACTGGGGCATTGATGCCGAAGGGGAACCCAACTTGGCAATGATTATACCCAAGCAATATAGGGGCTTCAACCATCCACTCACAGCCGCATTGATCACTCCAGTTGATGCAGGACCCCTCACCGAAGAGTAGTAGTTTTTTTTCTGTATTTTTTTTTCAATCAACTAACAAATAGTTGGATATGTACAGGCTCTGAAGGCTCTGAAGGCTGGGACTGTGCGAATAGACACTGGTGATGGCCAGAAGAGGCCTGTTGATGGGACGGAGTTCATGCACTTCTACTACGCTGGTATTTATGATCCCCAGGAACCATTACAAGGGCTTTTCAAAGGCCCTTTACTTGTTAGGGTATGATTTTCCATCATTGCATATTACCTTGCAATCTGAGTCTCCTTCATGGTGGTTGACAGGCATATCGAGTGGTTTTTCTGGCTCCGTCTGCCGGAGACAGTGCTTCTGGGCATAGCCTATCCACTCGGAAGGGGAAGGCAGCAAAGCATAACATGACTAAGGTTACACCCAGCTCTATTGCATATATAGTGTCCCAGGTAAGTTTCATACTTTCCATTCATCTCAATTTATTGTCTCATCATATGTAAAAGTTGTGGTTCTCGCTGAGCACAAAATCAGCTTATTTGCGCAACAATACCAAAGAGCCTGAGGATGTGTATGAGAGTGTCATGCAGTTTTTCGAGTCGGATGACACAACTATCAAGGCATATGTTCAGGATCTCCTTTGCTGGTGGGACAGGTATGTACTCAATGTCAACATTCATCAATGGCCTAACATATCTATTTAATTAGCACCATCTTCCCACGGACATCATCCGTTGTCAAGGACAACAAGAAAGGATCTGTTTCATGCCTTCGTGCGCGCTATTCAAGATCTGCAGCCCTCAACCGCACTTGAGGTCATGTCCACAACAATTGAGGTGCACCAGTAATTTTAAACTCTTATGTATAGGTCTTTTAATCCTTGAAAGTTCCCTACTCATCTTACCAGCCTGTGCTACTAGCACTATATAATCGCATTACATTGTATACACCTCAAATTTTCTTGAGTATTTGTTTGCCTTGTCAATATAATCTTTATCTGTCACTTGAAACCAGTGTGATCAGATTACAAACAAGCAAAGTAACTGCATTTGCAATAAGCAGTATCACAGATTTAATGCAAATGTAATGGCAGACAATCCATGTTTAAATGTACACTGATGCACAAGTCTTGTGTGCCTTGCATGACACATACAGTCCTATAAGGGTTGCTCGATAAGTACATGTACTAGTATTTGTGTATAATATGTAACAAATGTTATAAGAACTGAATGTCTTTGTATGTGCTCACAAGATCAGGGAATATATTACATTCGAGTACAGTGCCCAAAAGGGAGTATCAACATTGCAAGTGTACACAAGTCTTATACACCCTTACAAGGTGTCCTCGATAAGTACAAGTGCTTGCATGACCCACCGAAAACCTTATATACATTTCATGTATTTCACATGATTACAGGCACTTATATGCAATTGCAAGACTTTTCCCATTTTTGTGATGTAGGAATTTGGATCAGTATGATATTAATGGAGAAAGGTATGTGATAATTTCTATACTAATGTGATAACAACTTACTCACCTCGAAACAGTGGATGTAGGAGGCACGGAAGGGTACGCATTTTGTGGCGATGACAACGGTGTCCCCCCTTTATTAGAGATGCTTTACTGGTCCGTGCACAAGGCTACTAAGTGGATCCGTACTCATGTCACGACAGGACAGCGCCTCTTGCGTTTGAGCTCATCTTGATGCTCCTGGCCCTCTACAAAGCTGCTATTCTCTGGCGGGAATCAGCCGGTTTTGATGGAGCCAACCTTGTTAATGTTCTTATACAAGATCAAGCTATCTACTTCATCGTGTACCTATTATTCTTCTATCCTGATTCGATCGAGCTGATTATATTTTTCAGTGTAATGGTGTGCGGTGTAGCACATATCGCAATTTTCTGGGTGGATCAAGATATCTCGCCAAGTACAGCAGTCAGTATTGTGCAGATATTTTTCACATCGACCACCCTTCCCTGCATAATAGGTTGTCGACTATTGGTTCATCTGAATGAAGCTGCTGAAAGGGGTGTCAATGAAGGCACAAGCTACAGGGTTCCTAGTGTAAGCGGCATGCAATTTGCATAAGTCCTGATGTGGGTTCGGTTTATTTTCCTATTTTCCTGTACTATCATATGACCACTCTTACTACAAATGGGACCTCCCTTACAAAATTTCAGGTCTGAGCTTCCACACAACTGAACTAGCCCTGTAAATACTCAATTACAATCAAAGGAAGCATTTGATGATGTTAGTATCATTTTCTCTTGAACGAATGATTTATTATGGAGCTATTGCCAAAATACTGATCTTCTAAGTGAGTGTAAGCTTTTTGGGACTCCTGGCTTGCACAATGTGTGTATTAATCGGCATAAATGCTATTAGTACCTAGATAATATAAACTGAGGTAGGTTTCTGAGCTGTTCCGGAGTGCAAAAAGGTTTGTGGTGCAGAGAAAAAGAGCATACAATTTAAAAGGGTGACAAGGGGGTGACAAGATGCATCCGGTGCACTGTCTGTTTTTGGGTTCCAACTACATTCCCAGGTAAGCAACTCAACACCATCGTAATCGCTTATCAGGCGGAGTGTAAAAATGTCAGTGACAGCCCGTGACAAAAGTTTGTAGGAGGGGGCACAATCATTCTGAGAGATTCTGCTTATAAATATATAACAAAAAACTTCACAGACATAGATAGACATAAAGATAGCTATCTTGTGAAAGCAATATTGATTTGGTCAAATTTTGAGTGCTGTAGAGTCAAAATACAAAATGTTTGTAAGAGTGGTCATACGATAGTACTGGATTCACACGATAATGTATGAGTTTGACGTAAAATATGGTGGCAGAAGTGGGCGACGCTATACGATACCTAGTTTGCATTTTAGTAAATGAGGGCAAGGTTCCTCATATGAGAGATTCAAGGTGGAAAGAAAGCAAACCAAAAGAAACGGACTTTACAGAACAGAAAGTTGATCAATAGCGGAAGCGCCGTGGTGACACTATTCGGTACATGATGATGGTGGACTCGACCATTCAAATAAGGCGAACATAAGAAGAAGTTGGCCGTTTTTACCCTACACGAGATGTCTATGATTAGTTGATAGCCAAAGCTTAGTGTGCGTACAACGAATCCGATCTGAAGCAAAAGCACGAAATCAAGGTCAGCACCCTTGATCGCTCAGGTAGGATGTGTCTACTCACAGACTAGGGTCTACAGAGTCATCGATGGCCACAGGAAGGCGCCGGCTATGCTGCTCGCCCTCCAGCAGTCACGCTCTTCCGTTTCCGAGACCGATGCTGGCATGTGGCTCGCGCTGCGGGGATTGCTGCAAGAAGACTTGAGTGTCCGAGTCCATGTAGTCCAGATTCGCGCCAGGGAAGGCTGCACCGCGTACTCTGCGCACATCATCTGGTGAGAGCTCAAAGAGAACTCCACATTCGGAGTCAACGCCCATCCATTACTGATGCCGGAGTAGTAGCGTCTTAAGGTCAGCGGAGATGGGAGACTGGTTTCAGGTACCCCGTCTTCGTCTGTGCTTCTTCGGTATTGGGACCAGAATTCCGGTTCTTCGTCCGGCACGCATGCTAAGGGCGAGCCACAAATAGGTCCTAAGTGGAGCCCGCAATCTACGTGTTCCACACAAGACGAGGCAGGGGGAGAAAACACTGGCTCGAATTTATGCGAGACAGCGATAATAGTGCTGTGCTCATGGTTGGAGAGAGACGTAGAAGAAGATCGTTGATGTTTTGTGTATACGGGCTCGAGATTGCGACCTTGTACAAGAATATGCTCATGGGGGACGGCAGCCGGGAAAGTGACAGGTCCTGAAATGGCAGCCAGGGCGATGCCGCATTCACCAGCCGGAATGCCGATATGACCAGCTGCCGCTTTCAAAGCGAGTTCCACCGATTCCGGGAATACCTGGTATACAAGCAGGGCAGAAACTGACAATACAGCGTCAAACAATTTAGAGGGGGCATAGGTCAAGTCACTCGTGCTTATGATAGCTTTCGCAGCTTTAGCATTAATTCCGAGACGCTTGAGACCGAACGCCCCAAATTCGTGGTAACATTGGGTCACCTACTCCTTAGTTACGGCTGGACGCTGGGCCGCATCAGACGATACACCCCTATACTTCGTCGGGGATGGTCAAATTGGTACGTCTCGCTTCTGCCAATGAAACCATAAATCTGAGATTGTGTGAGGGATATCAAAGCATTTGAGATCCAGCAGGCACGAGGAGCTAGTCTCTGACCATTGTATGCTGAAACCGCCGCGGCGCACAGCAACCTCCAATACGCACCGTGGCAGAGCATCGTCAGGCCAGTGAGAGATCCATCTCATTGTCGGTGATAATCCCAATAGTGTAGAGACAAAAACGTTCTCTACCGTGGAAGTGTTGTGCGGAAGAATGAAGATACCGTGGATGAAGAGCCAGTGCAGGTAATGTAACTGTCCGCGCTTTCTCATGCTCATTGAAGATCTCGGGAACGCGGAAATCGCGTGCTATGACTGTGGAACTACCGGAGGTCGGATTTGCGGCAAAGTCGTGGATCTTGATGCCCTCAGCCTCGGTCTTGGATACAATTCCGGCATTGTCGTCATTGTCCAGGAAAGGTTGACTATTAAGCGAAAGCACAAAGTTGAGCACGTCATCTATGCCGTTGCAGAACATACAGCTGCAGGTTCTTTAAAGGTAGGCTCTCGAGGTTCTCGGCGATCGGCTTAGACGCCGTCTCGGAGATGGAGGAAGCATTGACTTCCAGCGGTGTGATATATATCTGTAAGCAGCACTGGTCAGCTTGGATCAGTGCAGCCGCCGCTAGATGCATGCGCCTTTTCCTAGGTCGTCGCCTGGACTGTATCAATAGCAGTCGGCTTGTCCTCCTCGTCCTCTTTTCAAAGTAGAGAAAGTCCGGCAGGGAGGGCGCCGAAGATATATGAAAATTGATGTCTGGCTATCGTTGTCAGTTCGGTGGATGGAGTCATCGATGTCAGTGAGGCGTCTATCATTCACCGGCATGGAGACGGCAACATTATGAGAGGCGAATGCGGTTGAAGCGTGGTCCGTGCCGCCAAAAATATTAGCAATCTTGTCCCATATTTTCTTTGAAACTCTAGCGGTATAGGTCGACGACTGTCGGGCAGAAAATCAGGTGACCCACTTCAATGCAAGCTGGGTTGAGCGGAATGCAATGTAAGAAAGTTGACGGCTTACGCTACAGCAAGGGCTTCAGGGTGTCAAAAGGTCAAATAGAAAATGGCGACAGCAAGAGCAGACATCCAATCATCGTGACACGTCCAATCATGCTCGATTAATCCCGCTTAAACCGTCAAGCGCCCTAGGCCTTCGTCGCGATATCCGGGACCGGCACGTGATCGCGTTTTCGTTGTTCTAGATTAAGTAATGGATTTCTCTACACACAAAGGAAGTCGCCTTGGATATGGGTAGCGTCTTGTTTTAACACTTGTTCAAGCTCAAAAAAGACTACTTGTGAGTAAGCGTCGTCGATGAACACCTTTTGAAGTGTATCCCTTGTCCAGTCCTTTGGAGCCGGGCTGGCCTGCGGGTGGCAATTTTTCTTCGGGGCGGCTAAATATCATAGTTTTCAAATAGTCTGCAAGAGTCACTTCAATACCGCGGGTCAAGACTGACCATTGATGGCCCAGTTGAGAACAGAATACATTTTGTAATGAAAACTCGATTCCTATGCCTAAAAATAGTACCTATATATCTCATTATCCCCGACAGTCTATTTTCCCACGGAGAAAATGGAATCTGAAGCGGGAAGCCGCACCGGAACCTACGCAAATTCCATCCCACTTACACTCTGACTCGGAACCCTGTAACTCGTCCCCCCGTTGGCACCCCTTTCGACGGCCTCATTCAAATGTACTAACACCCGGCAGCCTACTATACAGGGAAGGGTGGTGGACGTTAGTACCATCCCCACAATATTGGCCGCTGGGCTGAGAGATCCAACCCGATCTACCCAAAAAATAGTGATGTTCGCCATCGTACATATCACTACACTGACAAAATACCATCAAATCGACCGAAAATGCAGGGAAAAGATAGAATTACATACAGGGCAAAGTAGAGGAGTTGATCTTGAACAAGCACTCTCAGGAGGTTAGTTCCGTCGAAACCAGCCATTTCCCGCCAGATATTTGCAGCCTTGTAGATAGCCAGAACCATCAAGAAAAGCTCAAACACGAGCGGGATTGTCCTGTCAACCTGTGCATAAGTACGAAGTCTCCCTGTATCTTTGCACACTGACCAGTAAATAGTATCGAGTAGAGGAGGAATCTTATTGATACCACCGCAAAACGCAAACCCCTTGGCGACTCCTATGGATACTTATTCTCCGTGAGTAAGGTCCTAAGATAAGATCTAATGATCCATTGCTTACTTTTTTGTATTGTGACCATACGGATTCCGATCCCCAGCATAAATGCAGTTTCTACAGCGAACAAAGCTTTGAGGAAAATCGCAAGCTTCTTCGCTGTCAAATCCTTAGATGTAGTGATAGGGCTTTCGTGGAGCACCAGAAATGAAACTACATACCGTCCGACCAAAGTGCAAGAACTCTAATCAAGAGAATATCTGTAACAAGTACGGTGGTAAACCAAATTAGACGAGACGATTTTAAGAGAAACAGCATACAGTCTATTAGAACAAAAGTCACCCAATCTGGAGTCAAAATCGTCATTAGCTTGCTTTCGCAGCGCTTGGCAGGAAGGGATACTCACCTCCGAGATTCGCCGCCCATGTGGAAAAGTTGCCTATAATATCGTTAACCGTGACTATTGGTTGGCAGGAGGCTGTTCTCCTTACATCTAAAATATAGTCCTTTAGATAATAGTGCCAAACCGATTCCAATGATGCACCTACAGGTTTGGGTCCGTATGGTAGGAATAGTCTGTGTTTATATCACTGATTCTAGCTATTTTTCACAGGTATCTGGAACAGCAAGCTTGCCTACTATATTCGCAAATATAGCGAATATTCCTATGTATCGGTTCTGTAATCCACGTACTCAGCTCGCTGCCTGGGTCATATTCAAAAGTGATATATGTAGTGCCTACTCACGAGGAAATAGACTATACTGGCAGTCTTTCGGGGAGAATTCTTTGTGATACCAAGTTGCGATGGGTTAGTAGTCAGACCTTGGCCGTAATTTAAACAATCACCCAGAAGTATTTGACCTAGGCCACCCATCAAAGAAAACAGGTTAGTGGAGAAATGAATGCATGTGAAAAACTTACATACCTCTTTATCAAATGTAGTAACTGGGGGAAAATATTAGACAGGTATCCAATGCTTCAATTTGTTGGAAACGTAACCGGTGTCATAGCAAAGGATGGTGGCGACAGCAATTTCGGCATAGTTGTATTCCCCATCGAAGGAGACAATATACGGAAGCCGACCGGGATCAAGAGGCTCTACACCATATCTGCTGGATAACATTTCGGCTGGATTTGCTTGCGAGGTGCACGTAATGATGAATGGTATGCGAATGTCGTGCCCAGATGGACTTTTCTCCAGAAAATGGGGTCGCATCCAAGTCGAGCTTATATACGGAAACGAAGACAAAAATGTAAAAGATTTCCGTGGGATCATCATTGCCTTATTGGCTCTATGATTGAACTACAATAGCAGGCACCAGAGGCGAGAACCAACAACGAGGTTCAAAGGTTTTTGCGCGTGCCACACTGGGTACATCACAAGTGCAACTCATGATTGATCCAGGATCTGGAGAAAAGATTGCCAAACGATAATTGCCTCCACACCCACAGGTCAACACGGCAAAGCTTTTAAGATGAACAACTTCAGCTCATGAGTCAAAACCGGGAAAGTTTACTGAGTCACCGTGGCTAACCTTAAGTTGGCTTTATCGCTTCTCCTGAGTATATGCCATTCGAGACTGTGGTAGGCGTGCACCTTCTCAAACACTAGTAAATGTCCCCATCCATCTTCCAATTATACTTTTAGAAGATCTGTTCAGTCGGCGCTTTGAGATAAAAAAGTATGTCTATAAAGTGCCGTAGTCTCGTAGTCTACAGGACTTGATACCTTAAATTCCAACATACTTGGCAGTGGTGTAGTGACAGCAGTAATCCACAGTGAAAATGGTATTGGATCACTCCATTCTGCTGCCGAGATATTTAAATTTAGGACTATGCACATACTTATATTTACTAAGTGATTGAGTCTTCAGAAAGTGCTCGGGTGCGGACATGTAGTAGCATTTGGCAGGGAAGAAGCTGTGGCCAGATAGATTGGATTCTTATAGACTTGCACCCGAAATTAAGATGACAAGACAACGAAGTGCAGCACATGGAACGTAGACCAAGGCCACTGACCAGAGACGGGTCCAGCATTGATGAATGTGTGAAAGTCTGGACTAAAAGCCAAACGCAGGCCTAGTACAAGTCCCAAGAAACACGTTGAAGGTTCTTCACATCTGCATCTTTCAGATAGATAGAAAGTAAGGGTGGTGCTTAACTAGGACCAAGAAGCTCTATGCCGGATCGGGTCGATTACATCGTGCATAGCATCATGGTCTGATGTGCACACGATGTTTAAGTTATAAATGGCGAGTAGATAGTGGTTGTATTCTTCGGAGCGGACTCGCACCAGATCCAAGCCTATACATAAATATATAAGAAATGGTCCTCTGCTTCTTTTGTTGAACAAAGAGATGCCCAGATAAGGCTCTTTGTATTCTTAGTATAACAGCTAGATCTCTGGGAGGGTCTAATATTAGGCCATGTATATGACTCCTAAGATTAATGGCTGTCACAGGAGTTGCAGGGAGGGTGGGAAATTGGAAGGAATCACACCTTCTGCCTGGGAGTGATTAGTTGTGTCTGCCCTGGAGTATAGGCAGAGTGTTCATGCAAGTCTGTGAAAGTTGGGGTGCTTCAGAATCTCTTTTTGACATCCACTGTTTTTCAATTCTTCAAGCACAGGAAAATTGGGTGGGCAGGGAACAGAGAAAAGCAGTGGTGGGGTAGCGTGGGGTAGATGCTGGGAACAACTATTCAAAAGCGGCACAGACCGGGCCACTCGTGCTCGACCCGAAGCAACTTTCAATGTAGCAATCACGGACTACACTCCCAAACTTGGGCAATAGCAGCATACAGTATCATCATTGATGCTAATTTGGAATACATCACATATCTCAGTGGATGGATGAGAAGATGTGATCATCTTAAAAAAGATCATGTCGCACCACACAGCCTGAGGAGTGATGTAATGGAGAAACTGACAGACTGGTACTCAGAACAGTTTGACCAGCAACTTGAAAAGGAGATAAGCCCTGGTCAATGGATCAGATACACTCAACTTCACCCTGAAAAAAAGTCTCTGGATATCAAGTTGAAGTGCAAAGGACTTTGATTCTGACTCGATTGAACTGGCCAAGAAATGGATCACAATGGATGTGGGCCTAATTTAGTGTTATTCTTAAAATCTACGCACGTTGTGGTAGACAATGAGGTGCAGTGGTGAAGTTAAGGCAAAGGTGGGTTATCAGCATAAACCGATGTATTTCATGGTAGAGACCAGCTCTCCTTATATACATCTACCGTGAGCTACATATACTATAACTTCAAGCTCTTATCATATTGCGTTATGATTGCATTATTGTTGCATTAGTAAGATGGTTGTTCATATGACCATATGTTAGGAATTGATGAATAAGCTTGCTTACAGCTTAGACAACAATACCAGTGACTACCAATACAGGAAGGGACTCCCACAGAGACATCCAGCAATCATTCACATGGGGATGGAACTAACTAGAAAACCAGGACTTCTTGGGAACATCAGGCCAATCACGATGCTCAAGCGACCGCTAAAGACTCTTGACCTGTCAATACTCTGCCACCGATGCCGGACCGCATACAATCAATCATGGGAAGCATTTAACACAGTAATAACCGAATGCTTTTACATGGCAGGGTACACAAACTGCCAGGTAACTACAGATCACGCTGTAGACCCTATAGGCGATGGCACGGAGGTCAGGGTAACGCACACGATACAAATGTACATCTTCGATGTACAGGAGTTTTTGCACAATGTCCATGTCCAGACAATAGTGAACCTGCACATACATGACAAGGAATGTGACCTACAAGTGGTCTCAGGATCCTTCCCGTACAGGACGTTGCAGGATAACACATTCATAGCTAACGCTCACCGATTACACGCAAAGGTAATCACCCTCTTCGAGAATCTATCAGCAAAGGGATCAACGACCACCGATCAACAGATCGGCAATGTTAATCTTTACGTGATAACACTATGGTTATCAAATGGATCACCCCCGGCACCACCTCCAGGATACATGTGACGTATCGCTAGGATAAACCACATTAACGAACCACCGGACAATGTGATTGACGACAGGACACCAACCGAAAGGTACCCGCCTATGGACCTTTAGCTGATATCGCATTACGCAATTAAGCCACACTCGGCAGGAACCGAAGCGCTTACTGAAGCCAGCCACAAACTCTAAATGGTGAAGTGTCCAATACGACAAGACAACATGAAGGAACCAGTACAGGAGGCCAACAAGACAAGTTAATGACTTACCAATCATCAAGCTGTTAGGCAGCATCTTAACAAGAAGCCACTGGCACATAAGACTACAGGGTAGCATGCAGAACAGTGGGGCGATGCGCACAGCCTAAGCGTCATGGTGAAGTCATTATGATACCATATGACGTCCCTATGAGCTCAGTGGAGCCTAGTGGAGCATAGTGGAGCACATGACACGCAGTGGAGCTCAGTGGAGCACCAACGGCCAATTGTAGATAGTTATTTCTCATATGATCCTCTAATGAGGTCATTTGCACTGGTACGCAGCTCCAAGTCAGTGGAGCTTATGACGGCACTGTGAGACGTCATAGCTCCAACTGCAGAGCCTTGTGGAGCATCCGCTGTGGAGCACATTCAAGCGGAGCTTCTTCTACATGTATATAAGGAGGGCCTAGACCAGCCTAGGCCCCCAGTTTAATTCACCTTCTCAATTCTCTCAGACTTCTCCTGAGCGAAGTACCAACAGCTACTGACTTATTCTTGACTCAATCGCATGCCTCAACTCTATCTCGACTACTTGTTCCATCAGCTAACCACGGTTACCCTTGGTCCTAACACATACGTTATTCTTAGTCATTTGTTATATTTATTTAATACTGTCTCATTTGGGTGGATCAACAGTTGACTTCCTATTATACAGGTAAGGGATAGAGCCCTACAGACCATCCAGGGGCTGCCGAACGGGAGAAAGTTGGGAAAGGCTCAGGGAAAATCTATAAATAGATAGGAGCACTCGAAGGGGTCACTAATTATACTGCGATTCACCTGTGCACGTAGTGTCTCGGGATTACAGAAACGATCGGAACTATCAGAAACTCGTACCAGGATCTATGCAAATTGTATGTTGCTTTCATTCCCAGCCCTGTAGCTCGTGCCTCCATTAACACCCATTTCGGCAGCCTCATGTAGGTGTACCGACAATCGGCAACCTACTATACAAGGGAAGGTAGTGGACATCAAAATCTGTGGCACGATATTAAGTGCTGCGTTGGAGGAGACGTTTTGATCCACCCAAAAAGTTATGATGTGCGCTACGCCGCATATCATTACACTGGAGAAAAATGGTGTTAATCCAGCCAAAACGAAAGAAACGCGAAATAGTTACATGACGAAATAGAGCACTTGGTCGAGGATGAGGACTCTAACAAGGCCGATTCCCTTAAACCCAGCCGATTCCCGCCATAGAGAAGTAGCTTTGTAGAGAGCCAGGATCATTAAGATAAGCTCAAATACAAGCGGGGCCGTCCTGTCGTGGTGTAAGCATAAATATACTATGTGGCTTTGTGTACGAACCAGTAAAGAGTCTCTAATAGAGGAGGAACAATGCTGTCATAGCCGCAAAATGAATACCCTTCTGCACCTGCTACAGATACTATTCCACTGACAATGAGCTCTTAGACTGGAATGATAGACTATTCGCTTACGTTTCTCTTTTACAGTCCCGCTGATCATAATTCCTAGCATGAGGATGGATTCTATAGCGAACAAAGCCTTGAGGAACACAGCCAATTTCTTGTCTGCCAAATTTTAAGTTCAACCACGGATCTTTAATACTAACTTCAAAGTAAAGTCGAATACCTCCGGACCATAGCGCGAGGACCCTAATCAACAGAATATCTGTGACAAGAGCATCGGGATAATGTGAGACGAGGCACAAATAATGTCCTTACAGTCTATCAGGACGATGTTCATCCAGTCTGAGTGCATCGTTACCATTAGCCTTGTTTTCATCGGAAAAATTAGGACCGGATGCTCACCTCCTACTTCCCCAACCCATAAGGAAGAATTGCCTGCATTTTTTTAAACGTGGATTACGATGAGGGAAGTTTTCCCCTTACACCTGAAAGGCTACAGTTATGAAACCGCGATGCAAATCCGATTACGTAGCGTACGTACATCTTTATATTCGTGTGGTCCGAATAAACTAAACACATTTCAATACGTTTGCTATGATAAGTTGAGTCCAAAATAGCAGGCTCACGCGTTATATATGTCAATACGGAAACTATCCCTATGTATCGATTCTACGGGGGTTATGTTACTCAGTCAGTAGGTCGTGTCGCCATTTTGAAGGACATGGGTGCGGTGTTTTACTTACAAGAAAGTAGACTATGCTGGCAGTCTTGTGGTGAGAAGTCTTTTTGAGATCAGGTTGTAGCATGATTAGTGGTGGGACAAAGCAGTGCTGGATATAATCACACCCAAAAGTATTTAAACTGGGTCATCAAGGAAGGTGTAATTAGTGAAGAAGCAAGCTGATAACGGAAATCTACGTGCCTCTTTGTCAAATGTAATGACTAACGAAAACAACTTAGAAAGTTTTCAGTGACTGGGTTTGTTATAGACTCAACTGGTATCGTAACAAAGAGCGGTAGCGATTGCAACTTCAACATATTTTTCTTGTGCATTACCGGAAAGGATGATCGGAATTTCACTAGTATCAATAGGCTCAACACCAGACCGAGTTAATAGCATTACGGGAAGCGTCAACGTTTCAAGTAGGCAGGGAGTTCAGAATGGAGGCAGTCAAGCTCAACCGGTCAGTGGTCAGAAAAGACTTGTGCCAAAATCGAGTTTATATGAGCGAGTCTGGGAAAATACTCCACACTTCTTTTGTTAGTAGCTCTTCACAGGTTTCGTAGAATATTCTGATTATCGTAAGGAGTTGCGACGGTTACCTGCTTGAACCCCATGGATGAACACTCATATCAGTTGCTGGGGGTGGAACCTACCAGCAACGGGGTACATCGCATCTGAGGCACAGGTAACAGTTTGTTGTATCTTTCACGTCTGCTTCCGAGATAAATTGACCCCCGTTTGTGCCAAGTTGAAAGCCGAAGTTTACAACCATCACCAGTACGCAATTGATATATAGCCACGAAAGAGCCCTCCGAGTTCCTGATCGACCAAGTTTCCAGAAGCATAAGCAGATCATGGGCTGGAAGTCCGTGATCAGATTCAGATGGCAGTAGCCAGGAGTCGGAGATCAGGAATTAGAAATCAGAGCCAACAATGCTACCAGCAAGGATCCCCGGTTGCTTTTATATGATATATCTCACACGAAAAGACTCCAATAAAGAATGTGTGTTGAACTGTGGCAAACTCCAGTTCAACCCGGGATGTACGCAGCATGTTACTATAAAGTTTTGTTGCTATTTTCCCTTATTTGGGTAGATATTTCATACTCCGATATGCACGTTTTTTTTTATTTTTTTTTATTTTTATTTTTTTATTTTTAATTCTGCATTTGTATACCGCTACATTACAAAGTAAAAGACGCGGATATGAGACTCTATGAAGTGTTGTGTCAAAGGAGATTAACAAGGTATAAAGGTTCTGGTTTTAAGTCGAAGAGAAAATGAGGTTTGTGTTTCAGAGTTATGATTGTAAGAGATTTATGGCGGAAAAAATCTGGAGTTGAGAATTGGGTCGTGTACTGTAAAGGATTTGGTGAAAGCATTTGATGAATTTAAAAAGGAGGCGAGTTTTTGTAGGAAAGATTCTTTTGTGAAAAGAATGTGATCCGGTGGTGGTATGACATTCCCGAATGCCTGGATGCGCGCAGATTTCAGAAGAGGGCAACGACGAATAATGTGATCTCGTGTTTGGATATGTTCCCCGCAAGGGCATGAAATGGCTTCGGTTGGTACGAAACGCCTGTAGTAATCGCCAAAGTGACCGTGTCCAGTTATAGCATGGAAGATACGCGAAGATATGTCTCGAGGATAGTAGAATTTTTTCCAAAACTGTGGTAATTTCGAGGAGGGTATTCCGGTAATGGTGTTGAATGACGCGGACTCCGAGATGTTTTTTGTGTTTTGGATAATGTGAGACCATGGTGTTATCGCGCGTAGATTAATGTCTTCCTTTTCCCCTGCGTATGTTTTTAGGACGAATGGGCGGCCGATTGGTGAGAAGTGCGTGAGTTTGTCTGCGATGACGTTTCCGGGAATGTCAAGATGACCTGGGGACCAATGAAGGTGAATATGATGCTGCGTGTTAGAAGTGAAGGAGTCGGAAAAGGTGCGAAATATTTTGGAAGAAATTTGTGCTGCGTGTGGGGATAAATCAATGATGGCGGGGATGCATGACGAAGAATCAGAAAAGAAATGAATGTTAGATATATGAATAGAAGATAAAATGTGTCGTTGGCGGAAAAGAGTGATGCGTTCGGTACATTTGGCTAAGGCATACATTTCTGCATCGAACGATGAGCCAGAAGGTGAACAGTAGAAATGACCGAGGTCTACAACGAGTCCTTTGTGGTAAATAACGAATGATGAGATGGTGACGGATTTGTTGTTTTTGTAATTTTTTGAACCATCTGTATAAATGATTAAATTGTGAATATTTTTCGATAAAGAGTCATGTAAAAGGATTATTTTGTTTTTTTGGGAGTTTTTTCGATCAATAGAAGATATACCGGATTCGAGATGATAAGATAGTGCTTTGTAATGATATTGATTTGGATTAGACGGGAGATGTTGTGAAGGGTGTGCGAGATATGGGTTGATGTGCTCTGTGCGCGGATCGGTGAGGAAAGTGAGGCGATGAAGTTGTGTTTTCGGTTTATTGGAAGTGGATTGATGACGAGATGTGATGGGTGGTTTAGATGTTGGGAGACGAGGCCATGATGAAGGTAGTCGGTTAAGGAGTTGAGAGTTAAGCGGAAGACGATTGAGGCGGAGTGCTGTAGATTGGTTGTGTTTTTGAAGTAGGACCGGTATTGGTAGAATATGGGCGATGCGGTGTAAAGCGTGAGATGGAGTAGTTCGAAATGTGCCAGTAAGAAGGCGTAAGCTTTGGTTTTGAGCGACCGACATTTTGTTTAGTTTGGGTTTTTGACGAATGCCAGTAAACCATAGTTGAAAGCCGTAGGTTAGAACAGGAAGGACGTTGGCGAAGTGAAGTGTATGGAAGTTGGCAAATGACAGTCCGCGTATGGTGTTCCCGAGTATGCGAAGTGCCATGGTAGTGGAGCGTGCTCTCATGCACATGCGATGTACGTGGTCGTTGAAATTGAGTCTTTGATCGAGGTAGAAGCCCAACCATCGAATGACCGGAGACGGAGTTATGGTAACTGGGGGAGAATGAATGTTATGAAGTTTGATGGAAGGAAAGGAGGTTGGAGAAAAACCGCGACGAATGAAATGAATAAGGTCAGATTTTAAATGGTCAATGGAGAGTTGAATATTGTTTAGTTTGTTGGAAATGATGTTGTAAGCGATTTTTAAGAGACGAATGTTTTCTTGATAGGAATCGGAATATACTAGAATGAGTTGGTCGTCGACATATGCTTTGATACAAGTATCCGATGATAAATTGAATGAGTTAAGAATAAAACCAGTGTAAATTGTGGAAAGAATTGGGGAAATAGGCGATCCTTGTGGGATGCCGACATTATGTATGGGCTTTTGTTCGGAGGTAAAATTGTCAATTTTAAATGATATGTGACGATCAGAAAGAAATGCTTGCATCCATAGAATGATTTTTTGATCAAAACCTAATAGGTGAAGTGAATGAAGGAGTCGAGAATGATTGACGTTGTCGAAATAACCTTTAATGTCAATTGCGAGAGCTGATATGCAGAGTTTCTTTTTGTGGGCGATTTGTATATCGTGTATGAGGGAAAGGCCTGCGTCGATGGTGCAAGAGTTGGATCGACCCCCAAATTGAGTAGTTGGAACAAGGTTGAATCGACCTACGTCCCATGTGAGACGTTTGGCAATGATTTTTTCCATAATTTTCCCTATGCATTCGAGGAGGGCGATTGGTCGGTATGAGCGCGGGTTACTAGAGTCAGTTTGGTTTGGTTTGGGAATAAGAATAATGTTAGCGTTTTTCCACAGATGAATATGACGAGAGAAGCATTCATTGAATAAATTGAATAGAATGTCAGGGTGAGCAGAATTAATCCATTTGATATAGGCGTATGATATGTTTGAGATGCCCGGAGCCGAATTGTTATGGGTAAGGTTAAGACAAGTGTCGATTTCATTATGCGTAATACGTGGCGATGATCTGGTAGGTTTTTTGGGCGGGTCGTAAGGAAGGTTCGCGACGTCTGGTTGTCTGTTGGTGGAAAAGAAAGATTGATGGAAAACGTCCGCTTGTTTTTCCGGCGTGTGTGCGATATGATCTTGGAATGAAATAGGTGGCATGCGGGTTTTTCGTTTGCCGGAGGACCATTTGGCGTATCGATAAATGTCGTATGAGGATGCTCCTTCGAGGACGGAGGTAGCCCAAGATTGTTTAGCTTTTTTGAATATGATTCGGGCTTCTTTATGGAGGTGTTCTTTTTCGAAGTTTTCGGAGCAGTCCCTAAAGGCTCGTATTGCTTGGGCGCATTCGTCGTTCCACCAGTAAGAATATGAAAAAGTGGATGATGATGTCTGTGGCATGATTTCGGAGATTGTTAGTAGAATTTTTTCGGATAATTTGTTAGCGTAGTCATGAACTGAAGCGTCATCAGACAAACTGGGTAGCGGTTGATTGTCCAGGTTAAAACTAAATTTTTCAATCCATTCTTTTTTGCGTTCTGGGTCATACTTATACGTTATGGTTGTGTCTTCAGGTTTGAAATTGGGGTCATTTGGAAGGTACGCGATGGTGATAGGTATGTGATCCGATGAGTAAGCAGGAATGTCAACGCATGTCCAGTCGAAGAAGAAGTCGGAAATGATTGCTGTAAAGTTAAGAAGCGTTAGGTCAATAATTGAGTCGGCTTGTTGATGTTGTCCTTTACGAGTCGGAAATTCTGTGTCGTTAAGAATAAAGAGTGATTGGTCTTGAGTCCACGATAGGAAAGCTTCCGCTTCAGCAGTGATTCGGCGGTGATTTCTGTTTGGTAGTTCCCATTCTGAGTGGTGCAAGTTGAAATCGCCCATAATGCATGTTGGCATATCGTAATCGAGTTCGGTGTCAATGAGGGTACAAATGTTGTCACCGAGAATGCCGGACCCGTAATTGTAGCAGTTCGTAAGGCGGAAGGTTTTATTTAGGTATGTGACGTCAATAGTCATAAAGTCTTTGTGATTGACGATGTCTTGACGCGAAATGGCTGATAAGTGTGGGAAAGATTTTCTGACATAAGTAATCACGTGTGGTTTTATAGGTGAATTAGCATCGTAAGCGGGAATAAAATAATCCCAAGATGGGTGTTTTATTGGAAGAAAAATGGGTGTTCCGTCTGGGTTGGAGTCTGAGCGACTGAGACCGGAGAATCCGATAAAAGGTTCTTGTAGTACGAGGATATGGAGCTTCGGATTATTGAGAAGACGTGTTGTACGTGGGCCGCTTTTTGCTACATTGAGCTGGAGTATACGTAGGGCCGTATTATTCATAGAGTGTCGTCGATAACTGAGTTGTATGGGTCGACATGCATGGACGGAGATGATGGACGTGTAGTTGACGGTGTAGTGAAAAGATTATGTCTTGAAGGATGCACGTTAATAAGGTTTGGGTTGGTTGAAGAGGGTGACGGTGGTGATGTTAAAACCATGCGGACTGGAGCTGGGAAACGATTAAAGTACAATGCGCGTTGAGAACAATCAATAGAGTCAGCGGGGTGAGCTCCGGAACAGTTAACACAAAAGAAATGGTCACAAGGTTGGTTATCTTGATAGCGAGCGCTAGAACAGCCCGAACACATTTCGCGATGCTGAGAGGTGAGGTGTCGTTTCGATGCGCAGTAACGGCATCCTAGAGGTTGATTGCAGTTAATCGTGAGGTGACCAAATTTCCAACATTTTGTACATTGGGAGAAACGGGGTTTAGCCTTCCATTCGACTGGAACTGTGGATTGTCCGAAAATAAAGAAAACGGAAGAAGTGACCTTGCGAAGTAAATCGCCGTTTGGATCTTCGAAGGCGAAAGAAATTGACGATCTTGGTTTGGTGATAAGTTCTGGGTTGCGTGCCCAACGCGGAGGTTGAGTGATCTTCAATGAGCGGAATAAATCGTTAAGAAGTAGGGACCGTAAGATTTCAAGTTCGGTAAAGATTGGTAAGTTGGGCCCGTTCGAGGTGATGATGTTGCTGATGATAACTTTGGACCATTTTATGTCGCGTGTGATGGTGAGAGGGTGATTAGGTCGTAGTTCAAATGCTTCTTTAAGGACGGGGATAATAGTGTTAATAGAATTAATCGAAATATTATTCGGGAAGGAAAAAATGCAGTTCCCGGCCATGTTCCAATCGGCGCCAATGATTCTGATGTGTCGAGCAGTAGGAATACGATCAAGTTTGAGTTGAATTCGATCAATGAGAGTCTTTGAATTGGGTCTAATGGATAGCGGGATATTTTGTCCTTGAAAGCGAGCGACATATCTGGTAAGGTTTGAGATCGACGCTGGTGCTGTAGGAAGAATTTTTGGTTGATTGGTCGGCATGTTGAGTCCTAGGTGGTCTTTGTAGGTGATTGTCGTGATTGGTTGATTGGCGACTGGGTTTCGGATAAGAACCGGAGATGGAGTGCGCTGTCTTGGTCCGAGTGGGCGAGTTCGGGGTGTGTTTGTGTTGTCTGCGATTGGTTGGATGAAGCCATGGCTGATGTTGTCGGGTTGGTGAGTGTCTTCGGAGAAATGCACTTGGCGAGCCTCGGTGTTCTGGTTAATAGGTTTTTCGATAGACGCTACTGTTTCTTCGAGTTGGACAAGGCGAGAAATGATTCGAGATTCAAGGTCCTGAGCGTGTTTTTTTGCTTGTTCTTGGAGGTTGGTTTGAAGGGTATTGATCATAGTAGACATTGTTGAGGGGTTAGGTTCTGCGTTAATATTGTCAGAAGGATTTTCGTCATCGTCGTATGCGTTATCGTAAATAGAATCGGGGAATAGGATTGGGTTTCGAACTTTAAAGTCGAATTGACCCGCATCATCAATGGTGATTTTTTTGTAAGTTATAGGCGTTTTTGGATCGGCTGGGTGAATAATGGTGACTTTGGTGTTAGACGGAACAAAATGAAGGTGGAAGAGTTGGATGGCATTGGCAAGAGAATTCATAGCGTGGTCAGTTAGATGTTGGTTATACTTAGATGGCCATGTTTTTGCGATGAGGTTAAGAATTTGTTCAATAGAGAGAGTCCACTCTTCAAAAGATCCGGGAGCTAGAATATTTTCGATAGCATTGCATGTTTCCGAAATAATAATTTGGTCTTCCATATTTGATTCGTCTGGTGTTGGTGTGAATCGAAGGTGTCTTTGTTGGTGCATGTGACTATCGGACGAAGAAGAAGATTGATGCGATTGTTGTGATTGGTTAGATGTCTGATGTGACAGGATAGGGGCTGGTGCGTGTATTGTGGTAGGCATAGATGTGTTTGTTGGGGATGCAGCTTGTATGAGAGATTGAGAGTCGAGGGGGAAAACAACGTCCATGGGTGTGGCCACCGGGGCTGCAAGGGTGATGTCTGAGTAATTGGCATAGGTGGAGGAGAAATCTTGAAAATGAGCATTGAAAGATGGGTCTTGGGAAGTTGGCATAGACAGAACAGAGGGCGTTTGAGATGACGGTAAGATTTGCTGATAACCTATTATATTGATGTTTTTGTCAGTTTCTTGATTTTCTTTCGGTGGAGACGGAAGAGGGCGAGGAGGTGAGTGGGATGCCGGAATGTTGGGCGATTGTGAGTTGTATTGGTGCATTTCTTCAGGAGTGTTGGCATATGTCTGGCTGCTGAAAGAAGGGTTAGGGGAGTTCGCCATGGGGGGAAAGAAAAATAAAAGGGGTAGGGAAATGGAGGAAAGGGAAGTGGGGATGGTAAAGTTGAGTGTAAAACAGCTCGACGAATGTCTACTGTGGGGGGGACAGGTGTGGGTGGTTAACCCAGGGAGTTTAGGGGCGGCGAATGTGGCTGTGCTTAGGGTGAGATGATGGTGGTCAGAGGTCAAGGGGTTGGATATGCACGTTTATCCTCACACACATATCCACCCTTGACCTTGACAGATTTGATCGGTGCACTACACATTGAGAAGCATTGAAGTCAATCAATATGGCGTCAGCAGAAGGGACTTCTGGAGTGGGGATTTGTCACCCAAGCACTCGTCTTCCGTGCATTTTCCCCTGTGCTGTTAGTCACCCAGCCGACAACGTATGACGTGGCTAATTTTAGGCCCATGATTAACAAAATCAAGTTGTTATCGGACAGCAATTACAGTTTATGGCACATAAAGCTAACTCAAACGCTTTGCGAACGTCTATCAAGCTGTCGTCACTGGCCTTAAATCCGGTCTACACGAAATCTGACAAGCCAGCCGTGGCCGGGAGGGAAGCCGAGGCGATGTGGACACTTACTCTGGACTTTACACGAATGGTATGTTACCTACAATACATCTTGAATCCTGGAGTTTGTTATCCCATCGTCTGGATTGACCAACAATCCACAACCTATTAACTATATAAAATATCAATTTGTTCTGTCTTTTTCCAAGGACAACGACAGAGCAAAACGAGATTGGGACGACAAAAGAGCGCACAAAAACTGCTAGAATACACACTGCACTACTGTAGACCCTCAGAATGGCACGGAGCCCGTTGAGAAAACATTATGGAATGACAAAGATGCGCGACGTCAATTTCCACATGTGAGCCGCACGCCGATGTCACACCCTAGATCTAAGGAACCGATCTCAAGACCAGTACTAGTAGCATATTATTCGGGAAGGGCTTATCTGGGTATTGGTTCAAAGGTGAGAAGACGAGAAGCTAGACGAGAGTGGATCCCTGGAATATGTTACATGGATTAAAATCAATGATTGTCGGGTCGAACAAAATTTTATATCACGACTGCGTTCCATACGCACGGACTCTGGATCTCGGAAGGCTGGAAAGTGCGAACGGTACACCACAACTACGCAAATTGCATGTCGTTTACGCTCTGAACTCTGTAGCTCGTGCCTCCATTGACACCCCTTTCGGCGGCCTCATTTAGATGTACCAATAGGCGACAACCGATTATACAGGGGAACGCAGTGGATATTAGCAGACCCTGCAGGATATTAGCCGCCGCGTTTGGGGAGTTGTCCGGATTCACCCAGAAAACTGCGATTCGCGTTATTCCGCATATCATCACACTAATAGATGTCGTTTAATATCTCAAAACTGAAGAAAGAAAGAGAGAACTGACAGGACGAAATAGAGGGCTTGATCCTGAATGAGCACTTTAACGAGACTGACGCCATCAACTCCAGCTGATTCCCGCCACAAATTGGCGGCTTTGTAGAGGGCCAGAACCATCAAGATAAACTCGAAAATAAGTGCGGCCAACCTGTTATATTGTGAATACAAATTTGTCCTGTTTAGCAGATTTATGTACGAACCAGTAGAGAGTCTGAAGTGTAGGAGACATATCAATATCATGGCCACAAAAGGCGAAACCTTCTGCGCCTCCCACAGATACTAATACATGGCCGAAGGTTTCTTTAGCTGAAATCTAGGAAACGATTCTTGCTTACTTTTCTCTAGGACAGGAATACTAAGCCAAATTCCAAGCATGAACATAGACACCACAGCAAAGAGAGTTTTGAGGCACAAGGCCAATGTTTTCGCTATCAGGTAATTAGATGTTGCAAGTCTGTGATAAAGTTGAGCCCCGTACCTCCGGACCATAATGCGAGAACTCTCAATAGCAAAATGTCTGCAACGAGCGCAGCGGTAAATAAAACAAATACATTCCGAGAGATCTGCCGTACAGTCTATCAAGGCAAGAGTCATCCAGTCTGAACCCAGAATAGTCATTAGATTTCAAGTTACCTCCACCAAAACACGACGTCGTGCTCACCTCCTATATCCCCTGCCCACGTGGAAAAGTTGCCTGTAACCTTGTTAATACAAGACTACAATATCCGATCCGGTCCTCTTACATCTACATGCGCATAGAACGTTGCAGTATTTGAGACAATGGTACAAAATCAAGTTCACAATGTACTCACAGCTCTGTATTTATATGGTAGGAATAATCTGTGCTCATTTAGTGCTCAGGATGACTACCCCGTAAGAACGTAAAGAATTGAATGCTTACACAAAACGTGCGTCGATATTGCGAAAATCCCTATGTATCGGTTCTGAGATGGGTCATTCATTTTGCCACGCGCTGTTGGTATTATCGAGTGCGACGGACATAACCAGTACTCACGAGAAAGTAGACTATGCTCGTAGTTTTGCGGGGCGAACTCTTTTTGACCACGAATTACATCAGCATAACAGATGGACCAAGTGTTGAAGTTAAAAAATCACCCAGAAATATTTAACCTAAATTATCGAAGAAAATGCAGTTAACATAAAAGTAAGCAGATAGCAGAAATCAGCATGCCTCTTTATCAAATGTAGTGACTAGTAGATATACATAGTTAGCAGAGCTCTGGGTGGCTTGATCTGCTGCGGACTCAGCTAGTATCGTAACAAAGAGCAGTGGCAACCGCAATTTCGACATATTGGAATTGTGCATAACTAGAGAGAACGAACGGAATTTCGCCAGGATCTATGGGCTCAACACCGGATCGAGTTAATAGCATTGTAAATAATGTTGTTCGAGACGTGCAGAATGTAATGGATTTGAGTTGCCAAGTTCAGATGGGAGGTAGTCGTCTGTAGTTGTGCCGAAGTCGGGTTTATATGTGAAGGGAAGGACAGGAGGCTAAAGGTTCTCCATCGGTAGTAAGATGTACATGAATGCCTATGATCGGATTCTTGGTTTGGGGCCCGTAGTAGGAGGTGCGGATCAACCGCCGAAGGGGAAAGTTTAGTAGCCAGGAAATGTCTATTCTTGCAATCGAGGATACGGGTCATTCTATCGCTGTGTGTCAGATGTGATCAATTGGCCATCAGCGCGGGATCCATCTCATCCGAATCAAAATAGACAGGACATGTCGCATTGGACGTACCAATACATTACCGTTGTACCGTGAAAGATAGGATCTGCACAGGAAGAGCTACCGAATCCTAATGAGATCAATTGGGCTTCTCACGGAGGCTTCGATGATGAGAAACTCACGTTCTACTCGTTTCAGTACCTAAATAAGTGATCGGTTATCATGATAGGGGTTGAAGGCTCCAACATTATATGCTAACTATGCCCGCTGACGAGGACATTGCGATCGCGCATGATAGAAGATATGTCATATCCGAGACCTAGTGAAACAAATAGTCTCGGGTGCCGAAGATCCGTACATTCCTAGAGTCAAAGTCTGAGCACAACACAATTATGATGAAATCTGTATTTAGAACTGTACTGTATGTGTCGAGGAAGACAATAGGCCATGGCTAGCTTAGCTTGCGCTTATTCACTGCCTCGCTATTCCAAACCTAAAGCAAGAAAATGCTCACGCGACATTATTGTTCAGCGTGCAACAGAGAAACACCGATAAGTGGAAGACAAGACATTAGTCTTATGCATCGGGACATAAATGCGACAGGCAGACTTTGTTTGACTTTTGAAATCCATGCCCTTTGACAAGGATGAAAACAGTGACACAGGGGACCAGGAAAGGACCGGGACAACCCCCCGTATCGTTTTGGAGAAGGGAAGACAAGAAAGGCAAGTCAGTCTCTTAAAATGACGGCTTCGGGGTGGAAATCATATTCAGTGTTATTTGACGTAACAGCGCAGATGGGCGAAGCTCGTAGACATCAAGCCAAAACACCACTAGCGGCAACTCCAATTGTAGCGTTGATGGGACGCAACGCAACTTCACACTATACAGCGTCATCGCCTCACTACCATCAATCTACACACGGATCCCCCCATCTGCCGCACTAGTCGTGTCCATCTTAACCCGTTGGGGAGCCACGACCCACGCGCCCTCGGAAAAACCGAACGCACCACACCCGATGGGGAATTCACAATCATTGTTTGTGATTGTGCCCAGGGCGGCAAGCTTCATGATGGAATTCGCAGATGTGAACGGGGGTAGGGTGTATAGCTCGCCTGAGTTCTAGGCGATTCACTGGGGTACCCACCGAAGCAGTTAGAGCATGCGTCTTGCCAATCGCCAGAGTAGCCGAAGGCCCTAGAGCCTTCACCGCCAACTGGAAATGTCCGTCAGCGCTGGATGCAGAGCCACAGTAAAGGCGAGCACGTACACTGCCTTCGTTGAACTCGAAGTCATCTCAAAAATTGACGGTGTGTCTAAAGATGCTCACGTTCACGTGGTTTGTCGACCTCAGCCTTGAATGTGGCGGGGACGTCGACATACATGTTAAACCCGCCCAGCGATATCCCAAGCGGCCTTCTCGCCTAAGTGACGATGTTGTGGCTCATGCCGCCTTGTGTCTTGAAATTTTCAGTGATCCATCTCCAGTGTCGTCCCAACCTATGCGCGGTGCGGTGGTACTAATGTCATCATCGCAGTTAGTACTAATGAACGAGGGTGGAAAGACGGGAAGAGGCCACAAGTCGGACCTTCAAAAATGCGGAGCCGAAAAACGGCAGAGGATGCCGAGACCGATCCGCGAAGCCACATTCAGGACGGAGTTCGCGCGTACATAAACAAGCTAGGCAACGCTCATAAGTTAAAGAAACGCAGGAATGAAAGCAAGGGCAGCCTGTTCGATCTTATTTCAGCTCGAGTCCTACGAGTAGCCAAAGGACCCCTCTGCACCTCTTACAGATACTAATTCGCTGACAATAAGCTTCTAGGGCCTAGGCTGGAATTGGAGAGTTTCTTTTTGCTTACTTTTCTCCATTTTTATTGTAGTGATCACAATTCCTAGCGTGAAGACAGATTCTGCAGCAAACAAAACTTTAAGGCACGCGGTCAAATTCTTGTCCGGCATATTTTTCTTGAATACGTCCACGGAGCTTCTATAGCAACTTTAATGTAAATGAAAAATACCTCCGGACCATGACGCGAGGACCCTCATCAAGAGAATGTCTGTGAAAAGAGTATCGAGGAATTGTCAGAAGAGATAGAAGGATGTCGTCACAATCTGTAAGAATGATTGTCACCCAGTCTGAGTTCAGCATCGCCGTTAAGCCTCATTTTATAGAAATAAAATAAAATGGAGCGAGGTGCTCACCTCGCAAACTCCCAGCCCACGTGGAAAAGTTGCCTGTATTTTCATTAACGCGGCCTATGACGAGGAAAAAACTTCCTCTTACATCTAGAGGGTCATATTATGAGATCGCGATACAGAGCGATACTGTGACGTACGTACAACGTTATATTCGCGTAGTACGAATAATCTAAGCTCGTTTTAAGAGTTTTACCGTGCAGTGTTGAGTTTCACATGGTAAGCTCGCCCGGAGCCAATATTGAAATAACCCCCAAGTACCGATTCTATGAAACGTGTATGATACTAGGTCAGTGGTCTGTGTCTCATCTCAAAAGGCGATAGGTGTGATGGAAGCTCACAATAAAGTAGATTACGCTAGTAGTCCTGCGGTGAGAGCTCTATGTGAATCCGGGGTTGCAACACAGTCAGCGGTTGTACCAAGCAGTGCCGGAAGAAGAAATCACCCAGAAGTATTTAAACTGAGTCGTCAAGGAAGGTGTGGATAGTGAAGAAGCAAGCTGATTCCGGAAGTCTACGCGCCTCTTTTTCAAATGTAATGACTAAAGAAACAATCAAAGGGGTCTTCAGCAATTGCGTTTGCTATAGACTCAACTGGCATCGTAACAAAGAGTAGCAGCGATTGCAACCTGGACGTATGCTCCTTGCACATTGCTGGAGATGGTGATCGGAATTTCACTAGGATCAATGGGCTCTACGCCAGACCGAGTTGATAGCATTTCGGGAAAATTCACGGTTGCAGCTGTACGGAGCGTACAGAATAGGGGCAGTCGAGCTCAGGCGGTCAGTGGTCGGAAGAGACTTGCGCCAGAGTAAAGTTCTTATGAGGGGCCTTGGAAAATACTGATTATTCACTTTTTTTTTTCGTTAAACAATGAGATGTCCGTAAGAAACCCTTCGCAGCTTTCATATATTTCCTGATCTCTGGAAGGATGCGGCGCCAGGTTTCCCACTTTTACCCCATGGCTGAACATCTATAGTAGTCACTGGAGGGGGACGCAGTAGCGGGGTGCATCCCTATCTTTGTTTAGGTTCCCTTGTATCTTTCTTTTTTAGTCGACTCTTACTTCCAAGCGAAAGTATCCTTCACGCGCGCCACGTTGAAAGCATATACTTACATTCATCACTTCTTCAGGTCTTGATCGGCCAAGTAACAAGAAGCCAGAAGTCAGAAGCCAGAAGCCACTGATCAGATTCAGATGGCAGGGGTCAGAAATTCGATTTCAGATTTCGGAGCCGGTATTACTACCAGCAAGAAGCCCTTGTTACCTCGGCCCATTGGGGCCGAATTTCGAGAAAGCACCAGCAGTGAACGTAGCTTCAGTAGCCATCAGTGTACAAGCCTGTTACTGCGTCACGGTGCACTATTCATCAGGAGCAGATGGAAGAATGTGGCGCAAGCTCGTCGATTGTGCGCCGCACAAGGCATACTACAATAACAACCCTCACTGCATAGCTCGTTTAGAACGAACAGTGAAGATTTCCGGGCGCTGATTACTCCTAACCACACAGGCTTACACGCTGGGATTTTCGAAGTCGAGAGACCTCCGCACTGCGCTCCTCTGTACCGAATTTATCCACTGAATGCCGAACAAGGTAGTACGATCATGATCAGTAGTGCCCAAGATCCAAAGTCTGAAACGCACGGAGCTGGAGGATTTATGACAGTGATATGGGAAATATATTTGTGCCAACAAGAGTAGCAGTGAGAATGTACCGTGAAACCCATACCTTGCCGATAAGACATTGAAGTCGAGGACTAAGCGTACGTGCTTCCGCTTACCGGGGATAACCCTCTCATGGCACTCGAATGCTTCTTCTGGGTGGCTCCGCACCCTCATCGACAGATCGAAGACCCTCGATCAAGGGGAACGTGAGAGGCGCAGAAGGAAATGAATAACACACCAACATGCAACATCCTCCCTTTCTTGCACCTGCTGGCGTCTCTCCGAGTTACCTAACTCGAAGTTCAACCCTAAGTTCCGGAATGTCTCACCATTAATGTACATAGCCCGTCTTCACTTCGCAGCCATAAGAGCGCTCCTTTAACCCGAAAACACCGTCATAAAGTATAATGAGTACGTCCACCCAACGTCTCCACATGAACTCCGAGTTTCTAAAATACTGTCTGAGTGCATGCTATATAGAGGAGATCTGTTTTGGGGACAAAACCCACAAGTGACATAAGTCGTGCTCACCGCGTGAACATGTCGCAACCGGCATTTCCCTGTTCACCTAGTCGCTAGTGCTATCCGTTCGAGCGTCAGGAAAACAAAGCGGATCAGAGAATATTACACAGACACACCGCCAAAGAATGTCCGGAACTGCACATCCTGCCTTAGTAGCTGATGGCTTCGAACCCGCCGCCGTCGACTTTAAATGTTTATTAGCACTCAGTGTGAAAATACAATGAAGACAGGCATGCCAGTGTGTAAGCGCCAGGGAGCTTTCCGCCTTTGCCGGGCTCGAAACCATGACAAAATGCCTAAATACGACCTCATCCGCGGGCTAGTATCTATCGCAGCTTTGAGCACATTTGAGCCTATAAGCCAAAACCCGCTGAGCGGGGTGTCGCCAAAGTTCGCCAAGGTTCACAAAGCGGCGGGGCGGACGGCCTCCCAAGTGACCTGCTTAAGCGACGGCGTCACAGGTCATGCCGCCCCTGAAGTCCGAGCTAAGCGCGCCATCGCTACTAATCGTATGACCACTCTTACAAATGTTTTGTATTTTGACTCTACAGCACTCAAAGTTTGACCAATTCAAGTTTGCTTTTACGATATGGCTATATTTATGTTTATCTATGTCTGTGATTTTTTTTTCGTTACGTACTTATAAGCAAAATCTCTCAGAACGATTGTGCCCTCACCTACAAACGTTTGTCACGGACTGTCACGGCCATTTTTACACTCCGCCTGATAAGCGATTACGATGGTGTTGAGTTGCTTACCCGGAAACTGTAGTTGAAACCCAAAAACAGACAGTGCACCGGATGCATTGTCATCCTTTTGTCACCCTTTCAGATTGTATGCGCTTTTTCTATGCACCACAAAAACACTCTCACTCCGGAGCTGCTCAGCAGCCTACCTCAGCTTATCCTATATAATAAAAATGCTCAGTCCTTGATTCCATAAGAATGTTAATAATAATTTTACTAATCACATTTTCGCAATTGCTGAGGCAAAATCGCCTTTTAAAGTAATTTTGCCCTGTGATTTTCATTTTTGGCAGGTTCTACTGTGACACATCACTCCGGTTATCCGGGACCGGTCAACTCCCGGAAAACCCAGGGTAAATCCCCTCTGCCCTGCTCCCCTCTGAATGCGTGTCCATTCCTCCCCTCCTCCCACTGTCTCTGCTGGTTTGCCTGTCAATTTGCCCCTGCACCACCATGAGCACCTCAATTTTTGGGTATTCAACCTGTCTAAATCTAATTCTGTTCTCTCCAGTGCATATACTGTCTATTATTGCTGTTGCTGCTGCTGTTTCTGCTGTTTCTGCTCCTGCTTCTGCTGTTTCTGCTGCTACTGTGGAACTACATCTGTGTTAGGAATTGATGAATAAGCTTACTTACAAGCTTAGACAATGATACCAGCAACTACCAATACAGGAAGGGACTCCCATGGATACCATCCAGTGATCATTCAACATGGGGATGGAAGTAACTAGAAAACCAGGACTTCTTGGGAACATCAGGCCAATCATGATGCTCAAGTGACCACTAAAGACTCTTGATACATCAAGACTCTGCCACTGATGCCAGACCACATACAATCAATCATGGGAAGCATTTAACATGGTAATGACCAGATGCTTTTATATGGCAGGGTACACAAACTGCCAGATAACTACAGATCACGCTGTAGACCCTATAGGCGATGGCACGGAGGTCAGGATAATGCATACAACACAAATGTACATCTTTGATGTACAGGAGCTTTTGCACAACGTCCATGTCCAGATGATAGTGAACCTGCACATACATGACAAGGAATGTGACCTACAAGTGGTCTCAGGATCCTTCCCATACAGGATGTTGCAGGATAACACATTCATAGCTAATGCTCACCGATTATGCACAAAGGTAATCACCCTCTTTGAGAATCTATCAACAAAGGGATTGATGACTGCCGATCAACAGATCGGCAATGTTAATCTTTACATGATAACACTATGGTTATCAAATGGATCACCACTGGCAGCACCTCCAGGATACACAAGACGTATCACTAGGATAAACCACATTAATGAGCTGCTGGTGTAGAGTGCGGAATCGCCCTGAGAGCATATCCTGCACTCACAGATTTTATTTATATTCAGCCACAATATTCTGATGCATTCCCCAGTGCATATAGTTGAGTTCTGTGAGTTCCCCAGTTCCCAGAACTCAGGATCAGCCAGATCACACCATCAGACACAAGGTTGGCATGCCGGAAACATGACAGGAACACATTGGAATGTGTAGGACAGTAGTATATAGTTGTAAAATATCCCTCCAATAAGGGACGGTTTTTGTTTTCCCCCATTTTGTATCTATTTCGTCTCGAATCACACTTCTCTTGTGTTCCGGACCTTGTGTTACGTTCCCAGAACTCCGACACATCCCCTCAGACACACCCTGAGACCCCAGTGGTCAAACTCAACCTCGGGGTAGTCATGCATCGACACCCGCCCTGTGACATCTTCACCAGATAATGTGATCGACAACAGGACACCGACTGGAAGGTACCCGCCTATGGACCTTTAGCCGATATCACATTATGCAATTAAGCCACACTCGGCAGGAACCGAAGCACTTCTCAAGCCAGCCACAAACCTTAACCAACAAGTGTCCAACATGACAGGATAACATGGAGGAACCAGTACAGGAGGCCAACAAGACAAGTTAACAACTTACCTCATCCAAGCTGTTAGGCAGCATATCAACATCAAGCCACTGGCACATAAGTCTACAGGGTAGCGTGCTGTAATGGTGGGGTGGTGCACACACAGCCTAAGCGTCATGGTAGAGTCATTATGACAGCATATGACTTCACTATGAGCTCAGTGGAGCCTAGTGGAGCATAGCGGAGCACATGGAGTGCAGTGAAGCTCAGTGGAGCACCAATGGCCAATTGTAGATAGTTATTTCTCATATGATCACCTTATGGTGTCATTTGCACTGGTATGCAGCTCCAAGTCAGTGGGGCCTATGACGATGCTGTGAGGCATCATAGCTCCAACTGCAGAGCATAGTGGAGCATCCGCTGTGGAGTGCATTCAAGCGGAGCTTCTTCTACATGTATTTAAGACAGGCCTAGGCCAGCCTAGAGCCCCAGCCTAATTCACCTTCTCAATTCTCTCAGACTTCTCCTGAGCAAAGTACCAACATCTACTGACTTATTCTTGACTCAATCACATGCCTCATCTCTATCTCAACTACTTGTTCCATCAGCTAACCACGGTTACCCTTGGTCCTAACAATCTGCTGTCCTTGCTTCTGGTTCTGTAATGTGAGTGCCCACTTTATCATTTTTCCCCCAATTTTTTTGGTGTTTTTTTTTCACAAATTTTTGAGTCTTTTTTTCACAATTTTTGCATTTTTTCACAATTTTTTTGCATTTTTTCACTATTCTTTGTGTTTCTCTGCATTTCTCCACATTCTTTGACAACCCTTCATGTATCTCCACACCTTTCCAAAATATTGCAGTTTTTTTTTTCATTTTTTTGACAAGTCTTCGTGTTTTTTGACAAATTCTTCATATTTCTTCACATTTCCTTGCACCTTTTTTGACAATTCTTTATGTTTCTTCACATTTCTTCACATTTCTTCACATTTCTTCACATTTCTCATTGCCCTTTGTAACTATTGTTATTGTACTCACATCATACATAGGAGTGCACCCTCTGGGACTCCCCCAACCTCTCCACAGTATCATTGGATGGCACAGCAACAGGATGAGTGCTTATCTTGGGTCCTGCAAAGTCCAGATGAAGATAGACAGAGGCTTCCCATGTATTAGTAAATTGATGAAAATTGTGATTGCCAGATCGACAGATTAGCAAGATTGACATGGCAAGACCCATAACTCTAATCAATACCAGAAACCTATGCCAATGCTGTAAAGATGCAGATCAAGTAGCATGGAAAGCATTTAACATTGCATGCACAACAGTAGGACAAAATGCAGGATACGACAACTGTCAAATTACATTTGATCATACTACAAGGGAACAACAAGTGGCAGAAAGGCTAGAAGTAATAATTGAACATAGAGCAACTATGTTCTCATACCAATTGAATAGATATGTAATCAGTGCTTACACAAGAACCTGTTAAGCCTACTGATTAGGTAAGGCTTAATAAGCAATCAATGAGGATCAACCAAGTAAAATGAGGTAGAGATGAGGCGGTAATTGAGCAAGGGTTTCCCCAAGGACTAGTAGACTGGTGGACTGGTGACTGGTGACTTAATATCCCACAGAGGAGATAGTGAACGAGTAGGCTCTATTGAACAAAGAGCACAAGCTTAAGGCTTAGTGCTCTGAAAGTGAGTCCTCATATACATGCATAGAACACTATGGAACAAGGTGGAAGGCTGACTGAGCGAAGACAAGGATCAGTCAGCATGGAAAGGGATGGAAGCTAATAGAAGAGTCTGACTGATCATGGGGCTAGGATCAGTCAGCATACAAAGTGGATTAGTCAGTAAAGATGACTAATGCTGATAAAGGTGATGAGTAAGGGAAATTTGTAACAGAACCAAGATTTATAATCAGCCACATAATGAATTATGTTATCAAAGGGCAGTTATTACATCAACAGATTATGCAGAAGCAGCACACCAAATAGTTCATACTATCAATAAACAATTACAAGAACAACTATTTGCATACAAAGCCAACTTCATAGCCAAAGGACACACAACAGTAGATCGAAAGGAACCAAACCAAAGACAGGAGTTAGTACCAATAGATAAAGAGATTATAATATGATGGTTCAATGATGAACCTTCATATAGAGTCACACCAGGGTATAGCAGGATAACAAATATAAATGCTATAGGGCCTGAGGAGCTCTTTATGCCAGTAGACAATAGGACACCAGAACAAACCCCTTTCAATGAAATAATAGAAATGACTCAATCTTAGTCTATGGTAATAAGTAACAAGCCACAACAAGATAAGATTAAGAAGGCTAGCATAATCGCTGAGCCACACAAGTATATCTAAGTGTTTGGCTAAGAATAGCCAATGGAAGCATGGCAATCAATTGAAGATGCAATTGATGGAATCCAAGTATAGCACATCACACAGAAGAACTGATTAGGAAATAAGGAGAAGCATCATAAGTATAGTAGTATCTGAGAATGGTTAACTTAGGTATTGTACTGTATGACTCAATGGAAACTCAGGGAAGGTTCTAGCATAAGATAAAGATAGCATGGTAGGCTGTAGAATGTACTGGAATATGTAACTGACTCATAGGAAACTAAGAATAAGTAAATAGCATGTACAGGATTGTACTGGAACATTCCTATGACTTATAAATCAAGAGTAGTATGTTGTAGTATCTACTGGAACATAGTAAATAGACTACAACATGTAGGGTATAAAAGCCCAATGTAAAATTGTGGTAAAAAGCAGTTTAATTCATCTCTTGTCTCTTACCACCATCATCAGCTCTAACACTCTAGCAAGTGAAGGGTATCAAGCCTGCCCTAAACTAACTAGTATCATTGTGTGAATCTGTTATCTGTTAAGCTCAATGGTTATGCGATGATCAACGTCGGGGTTTCCAGATCGTCGAGACTGATGGTACGGCAACGGGGCTTCCTAGATGTCGTAAGTTGAAGGTGATTGTCGGTGGGGCTTCCTGATCAACGATGTGGACATGGTAGGCTTCTGAGTGAAGTCAGGTTACAACGAAGTGACTGGTGACACAATGACACACAGTGGACTGGTGGTAGCAGATAATGGGCTTGTATGAACAAAGAGCACAAGCTTAGGGCTTGTGCTACTGAAGTTACATGCTTATATGCTACTCTATGTGTTTACTACTGTAGCAGCCTGTATAGGGTAGTTTACCAGACTATGGAAGGTCATGGAAACCCAAGGAATGCCTTGGTAATACAAGGAGGGCTATCAGTAAGCAAAGCATGTCATGGTGATGCGATAAGGTGTCTTTATGGTGCAAGGCAAATAAGGATGAGTAAGGCAGAGAAATAGGGGAGTTGCGCTGACTGATGGTAAATGAAGAGGAAGTGAGTCAGCACAATAAGGGAAAGTAAAGGAAAATTGTAACATTATCACTTGTTTCTAACCCTTAACCAGGGAGCAAATCTAACACTTCCTTTGATTGTACTTGAGCATTAACGGGACTAATTCAGTTGTGTGGAAGCTCAGAACTAAATTTTTGTAAGGGAGGTCCCCTTTGTAAGTTTGGTCATACAATAGAACAGGATGAGCGTATTTAGTTCTTATTGGATTGAGTCGGTTTATTACCATTTTTCTTACCTTCTAATCTCATTACAACAATCGGATCACACAGGATCGGATCGGTTCTTACTGCATCAGATTTCATTCCTATATTCTCACCCTTTTTAAAAATCCTATTACAAAAAATTTATATTGTGGATTTGTTGTCTAGGGATCGGATCGGTTCATTAGCATTTTTCTTATTGTAGTTATCAATGCAATTATACAAACAATGTATACACCTCTAGGATCAGATTTCCATGGATCCAATATTTCTATTCAATAGACATAGGATTGATGTTGACTCTGTGGTGATCGGTTGAGCAATAAGAGAGCGAGAAAGATCTACGAGAAAATGGAACATGTCATACAAGTTAAAACAACCACTGGCAAGGTCTAACAATTACGGTATCTATGTCACAATTCATCCTATGCATGCGATGAATGGGGTCACGAGAAATTCTGAGGCACGACCACAAGCATACACAGGAACCTACTCAAATTGCATGTCGCTTACACTACGGACCCTGTAGCTTGTGCCTCCATTGACGCTCCTTTCAGCAGCCTCACTCAGGTGCACCAGTAGCCGACAGCCTACTATGCAGGGTATGGTCGTGGACGTTAATATAACCTGCACGACAAAACCTGCTACGTCGTAGGAACCATCCATATTCACCTGCAGGATTGTAATGTGTGCAACACTGCATATCATTATGCTGAAAGGTGACGTTAAGCTCGCAGGGACGAAGGGAGAGAGGAATAATTACATGATAAAGTAAAGGGCTTGATCTTGGATGAGGACTTTGACAAGGCTTATGCCATTAAACCCAGCTGTTTCTCGCCAGAAAATGGCAGCTTTGTAGAGGGCCAGAACCATCAGGATAAGTTCAAAAACAAGTGGAACCGTCCTGTTCTGATGTGAGTATGGAAACATCTCTCTATAGTTCAGTGAATGAACCAATAAAGGGCAATGAGGAAGGGAGGAATAATGCTCTCACTGATACAAAATGTAAACCCCGCCATACCTACTACGAGTACTAGCTCTCTGCCAGTGAGATTCATGACTAAATCGGAGGAGCCGGTTACTTACATTTCTGTACTAAAACGATTTTAATGCAGATTCCTAGCATGAAGACAGACTCCGCAGCAAACAGAGCCTTTAGGCATATAGACAGTTTCTTCGCTGTTAAGATTAAAGGGACTGTGACGGAGCTTTCATACTAGTAGTTGTCAAGTTACATACGTCCACACCATAGTGCAAGTACCCTCATCAAGAGGATGTCTGCGACAAGCACAACGATAAGAATCATGTAAAAAAATAATATAGAATATACAAACAATCTATAAGAACAATAGTTATCCAATCTGATGAAAAATTGCCGTTAGAGCTACCTTGTTATGAGCAATAAGATTAAGTACTCACCCCCCACATTCTCTACCCATATAGAGAAGTCGCCTGAAATTTTATTAGCCCAGGCCGTGATAGAGACTCCCAACATTTCTTACATCCAAAAATGTAGAATGTTAGGACATTAGTGCAACCCGATTCAATGGTGTGCTTACAGTTTCATACTCATGTAGTAGGAATAAGCTGAGTCTATTTTCATCAATGATGTACAATTGCCACGCAAAGTTGAGTCTAGAGCGAGAGCTCACTCATTATACGTGCTATCACAGAAAGAATTCCCGTGTACCGATTCTGTAAAAGGCATATATATTTCGTCAGCAGCCAATTGCTATGTTCGGTTTTCCAAGTTTATTGTTTGCTTACAAGAAGGCATACTATACTGGCAGTCTTACGAGGTGAGCTCTTTTACAGGTGAGTCACTCCAGGTTAGTAGATGGGCAGGACACAGTTAATAGGAGAAACTACCCAAAAGTATTTAACCTAGGACATCGACATAAGATATGGTCAATAGGGATGTAAGCAGATATCCTATAGCAACTTGCATACTTCTTTGTCTAATGTAGTAGCTGAAGGAATTAGTTAGAGGAACTCCCAATAGATAAAATCAACGGACGCAACTAGTATCATAACAGATCATAATGGCGACTGCCAACTGGACATAGATATAATTCTTGCAGGCGGAGAGAATGGACGCAAGTTGACTTGGATCCAAAGGCCCTACATCAGACCGAGTCAATAACATTGTAGTAAGTAAGTGTCGCAGTTCAAGATGCGTGCAATGTACAGGATGGAAGCAGGTAAGACACTAGGCGGATGGTGGTGGATTGCTTCAATACAGACTCACGCGAGGGTCGAAGTTATATGAGATGGTCCGAGAAGAAACTTTACCTTGTTTGTTCAACAAAGATGTGTCCATAAGAAGCTCTTCACGGCCTTCATACAAAGTTGGATCCCTATAATGATCTGGCAATGATTTGGCACCACGCCACCTGCTTGACCCCCATGCCAGTGATTGAGCATCCACAGGGGTCACTGGGGTGGACCTGATAACAAAAAATATACAGTATGTCTTTTTAAACTCAGGCGATAGCTCGTTGTAATTTCCCTTTACGACCGTATAGATTTCCTTCACTATCAAGAAGTTTGTGGTCATATCAAGAGCTTACAGTTACGGTATACAAATACTATGTGATTTAGAGCCTACAAGAAAGATCTCCGATGGGTCCTGATTGGCCAAGTTGTAAGAAGCAGTTTACAAGTCGGAAGCCCCAAAGTCACAATTAGATTCAGATGGCAGGTGCCAGGGAATGAGGGAGTGGAAATATAAACTAGCGATATCATCGATAAAGGTGTTCACCAGTTACCTGCGTGGCGTCTCATCTAAGAAGTGGTTCGGACAAATCTTGCCTCGTGATTCCGTGATTGCGGTAGCTTGTCGGATCCGGTTAATTTACTCGGCCGACCTTTTTGTAGCCCAGTATGATTTGATGAATACAGGGTGATCAAATAAAAGAGAAATCAGATGGACAGAAAGACTCCAGGGCCTGGCTTCTTTTTGACACAGCTGCACGCAGGTCCAAGCCACAATTTCATCACTCTGCCTTCGAGTCCGGTCCGCCGGGTTCCGGAACACGTGGCGTGTGCCACCGTACCAGGGAGTTTTTCACCCCCTTTAGTTTAACTCAAAGTCGTCTTCAAAACTGAAAGAGTGCCCAAACACAAACTTCAACTGCACCGTTCGTCAAACCCTCCGAGGCTTCCACGAAGCGGCAGGGTAGACACCTAGACAGCCTCTCAAGCGATTTTACCTGCCTGAAATGATAGTGCTACGAGTCCGAGTCAACCCGGAGGTCGACCTCCGGTGGTGAACATTGTCTTGTAGGTATGAAAAGGCAGGAAGATAAACCTCAACGGTAGGCAAGGTGGTGTTGTATGGTAGCACCGGAAGCGCTACAATTGTCAGGAAGATGGCAAGGACGAAGAGGGAGAGCGTCCTGCATACATTGCGTTCAGTCTCATTTGGTGCTACTATGCAGGGAACTAAAATGAGAGAATAATGAGAGGAGAGAATGATCAGGGAAATGGGGGCAAAAAGCGAAGGGGTGAGGCATTTGTGACCTATCGCATCGGACACCACCAGAACGGTAAGTCACTAACCGAATGCAAGGCTGCGTTGCATCAGCGCTGGGTATTTCTCCTATAACTAGATTTCAGGTAGCGTCTCGTGGCACTCCGAGTCGACCCCGCCCAACGTGCCAATCTTCATTGTCACCACATCTTTCCAGGGCAAGCCAGCAGACAACGCCATGCAGTTCATTGTGCTTCCTCCTTCGCCTGACGGCGCAGATGCACAGACTCTTTCGGACATGGCATATCTGGTCTTTGGGTGTGGCACCCGCAAACAAGCGTGCATGCACTAGCATGTACTGGCATCACTGAACACTCTGTCCCAAGTGGCCCGTGTATGCGCGCATCGCCACCACAGACTTCTCCCATCTGATGAGTAACATCGAGTTCCTTCTAATCATATTTGACATCGCATTCTCCCTAGAAAGTGATCATTATCACATGATGAAATCTCATCACATCCCTCACCGGACTGCGCAACGCCCTTCTGGGCTTCTCTATCTGTTTATTTAGAATTTGCTCTGCCTTATGTATCTGTGATCTGGGACCCTGACTTCAATTTTTGCACTACTTTATTGTACTAATGTGGTGACATCTTATCCCTCCCAGAAATCTTTCGGAAAAATACATTGGGCACCAAGAACTATGCAGACTACACAAATTGCATGTCACTCACACTCCAAGCCCTTTATTGTACCTCCATTAGTAACCCATTCTGCAGCCTCGTTCAAATGCACTAACAGCCTACAGCCTATTATGCAAGGAATGGTAGTGGATGATACTATTTGTCCCACAATATCGACTGCTGCGGTAGGAGAGCCTAGATCCGCCAAAGAATTCGCAATGTTCCCTATACTGCACATCATTACGTTAGAAGATACCATTAGATTGGCCAAACCAAGAGAAAAGAAAGAAAAGTGTTACATGACAAAGTAGATAACTTGGTCACAGATTTACACCTTAGTAAGGTTGATGCCCTCGGGCCCGGCTGATTCTCGCCACAAGCCAGCAGCTTTGTAGAGGGCCAGAGTCATTAAGACAAGCTCAAACAAAAGTGGAGTGGTCCTATGAAAGGTGTGAATATGAGGTAATCCTGTAACTTTGCATACAAACCAATATAGAGACTCCAACATAGGAGAAAGAGAATCATCGGAACCGCAAAATGCGAAGCCTTCCACACTTCCTACGGCTACTGGTACGCTGTCAGTGGCTTCAGCTAGAAGCATAATGTATTTTTCTCACTTCTCTCCATTACAACAATGGTGATCCAAATTCCTAACATTAATTCAATTTCTACTGCTCTTAAAATCTATGCACTGTTGATGTGCGTGGTAAGACGATGAACGGTTGCAGTGGTGTGAAAGTTATGAGGTTGATAGAAGTGTGGGTTATCAGCGTAAACCGATGTATTTCATGGTAGAGACCAGCTCTCCTTATATACATCTACTGTGAGCTACGTATACTATAACTATCATAGCTCCTATCATATGGCGTTATCATTGCATTATCGTATACTTAGTAAGATGGTTGTTCATATGACCATCTATATATTTAGTACGTTTGTTATATTTATTTAATACTCCCCTTCAAACTTTTACTAGGCAGAGTAGACTTGTAAAACATTTGATTAACTCTATTGTTAGCACTTTCATCATAATATCAGCCTTTTGCTGTCCAGTTGGAATATATGAAACTGATATAGTTTCATTTTCAATATAATCTCATAAAAAATCTTTTTGTATGTCAATATGTTTCGTTCGTTGTGTATATTTTTATTCTGTTGAGTTTACTATAGTTATGGCTGCTTGATTATCACATAATATTTTTGTAGGTGTATCCAAGGTCTGCAGTACCTCTTCAACCAGTCTTCTTAGCCATATCGCTTCTTTTACTCCATGTGTTAAAGCTTGTAATTCAGCTTCACATACTGATAATGACACTAATTCTTGTTTTTTACTAGACCATGATGTCGTTGCATTTCCAATTTGAAATATGTATCCGGATATTGCTTTATGGCCTTCTTGTGTCATTCCATTGGCATCAGTATATCCGATTAACTCAATTGGCTCTTTTCCACCAAGTATTAACCAATAATCATTTGTTCCTTTTAAATATTTAAAACAGTGTTTTACTGCATTATAATGTTTGATACTAGGTTTGTTTAGATGCCTAGCAAATTGACCTGTTGCAAATGATATATCAGGTCTTGTACAGTCTGCTGCATATCGTAATGCTCCAACCATATTCATATAAGGTATTTGTCTCATAAAATTTAATTCTTCGTTAGTTGGATTTTCTAGTGATTTTAACACTTGTCCTGGTGTCATTGGTGTTCGTACCGTTGCAGCGTCTTTTAGTTTGTATTTTTCAATTATGTTATCAATATAATTTTTTTGTCTTAATTTTATAATTCTTTCTTCTCAGTTTCATTCAATTTCAATTCCGAGTAACCAATGTACATCGTTTCTGTCAGTAAATTTTACATGTTTTCCTATTTCGTCTTTAAAGGCTTTTATTATTAATAAGTTTAAGCTGCATATCATTATGTCATCAACATGTATAAAAAGTACTACAGTTGAAAGCATCAAGAACCCATGCCTCAGTAAGTTCCAAAATGACCAAAAATTGTAACTGTATCTAGTCCACAAATACATCCTATATACCTATGAAACTTAGTGAAATGGATAGCAATAAAGTTCCTTTATAGATCTTGTTGATTTAAATCCTAGAATTTGGGGGAGTGAAAACTTTCCTTGGAAAATTTGACACAAAATATTAAATTATTTAAAAATTATTTTATTTTATTATTTAATTACCCATATACAGAAGGTTACATAAGTTTAGCACCCACTCAGCATCCAGCGGCTGTTTCTGGATATTGATTTGATGGTTCCCTTACTCTTAGCAAAAACATCAGAGTCCATAGGCTGCTTAGCTGACTTCTCTTAGGCAATCCTGCTTGTGCACAGCTGCAGGATTGTCAAGAGCAGGCACTTATAGTATGCCGGCAAGTCTCTCAATTATTTTTAGAATTTATTATTATTTATTTTTCTCAAAAAATTTGACACATTTGGTCTATTTTTAGAAAATATCTGAAAACGCGAGATCTTGTGTTTCTTGGTTACTTTTCGGTTTAAAATTTCAATTTCAGCCACCAATTCGGTATTTCCCGGCCCAGCAGAGGCGCAGCTTTATCATGCTTTCAACTGTAGGATTGTTTTCCCTTTTACTTTTCTAAAGAATACTGCATTGTCTTGAACTGCTTGTATTAGTCCAATTCCTATTAGGATTTCTGATAATTTTTCATACCATTGTCTGCCTGCTTGTTTTAATCCATATAAGGCTTTATTTAATTTTAAAATCTGACCAGGTTTTATTTTAATTAAATTTCCTGGTGGTGGTTTTATATATATATTTTCGTCTTTTTCTAATTCACCATATAAGTAAGCTGATTTTATATCGATTTGGTGAATTTTGTAATTGTTTGTTGCACTCCAACTTAATATAGTTCTTACTGTGGCTAATCGTGCCACTGGAGCGAATGTATCATTTGAGTAGTAGTCTATACCCTCTTTCTGGGCAAATCCTTGAACTACTAATCTTGCTTTGTAACATTCGATTTCTCCGTTTGCTAATCTTTTTGTTTTGTTTATTGTAACAAATCTTGATTACACAATTAATGTAAAAAAAAAAAAAAAAAAAAAAAAAAAAAAATACTTGCTACAAATTAATGTATCTATTTTTATGTAATTTTATGTAAAAAAAAAAAAAAAAAAAAAAAAAAAAAAAAAAAAAAAAAAAAAAAAAAAAAAAAAAAAAAAAAAAAAAAAAAAAAATTGTCATTTTTTTTTTTTTTTTTTTTCAATTTTTTTATGTTTGCTTCTTTTGGTGGATCAATGATTTTCCATGTAGATCTTCGATTAACGTTTTTATTTCTTCTTTCATTGCTGTGATCCACTGATTTGCGTCAATTCTATTGATTGCTTGTTGATATGAATTCAGATCGCCTATTAATTCCGTATTGAATTGATTAAATTCTGTAAGATAAGCAACTGTATTTTGTTCATCAAAGTTAAGACCTAGTGATCGTTTTGTTGGTTTAATTGTTCGTATTGGTCTTTCTTTTGTTAATTCTTGAATTTGTTCGTTATGTTTTTCTGTATTATTCTCCCCTTCAATTTTAGATGGTGGAGAATCTAAAAATTGTAAATTTCGTTCAACTGTAATTTTTCTGTTATGATAGGTTCTATGACCTTTACTTTCTTCATCAAATCCTAGCCATTGTGCATATATTCCTTTTGGTTGTAATTTATTAACGTCTTCTTGTCGTATTATGCAATATTGGCCAAATTCTTTTAAGTCGTCGATATTATAATTTTCGTTATATTGTTTGAAATATGGCTTTTTAAAATCAATAGCACTCTTTGGTGTTCTATTGTAAACGTAAATACTGTATTTTACAGCTTCTTCCCATAGACTGGGTGGTAGTTTTGCTTGTAGCAGATTTACTTGTGTATTGTTTAGAATTGTTTGATGTGATTGTTCTGCTACTCCATTTTGTTGTGGCGTATCGTGAACAGTCAGCTTTCGTATTGTTCCATGTTTTTCTAAATATTCAGTGAATTGTTTACTTAAAAACACTGTGTCATTATCACTTTGTAATATTTTTATTTTTATGTTGAATTGTGTATTGAGCATAGTAGCCCAAGTCGTATAAGCATTTAAGCCCTTGTCTTTTGTTTTTAATAAAATCATTTTTATCCATCTTGTAGCATCATCTACAAGTGTTAGAAGATATTTATATCCTCCTATTGCATGTGTGGATGCTGGACCCCATATGTCCATATGTATGTGATCGCCGAATTTTTCGGCTAACTTTGAAATACATAATTTTGGGATTTGCATTCTTTTTATATTTGCTTCAAGACAGATTGTGCATTGAACTTCGTCGTAATTTGAAATTTTATTATTTGTAATTTGATCTTCTTTTAGTAATCGTTTTATGTAAGCATAACTTATATGCCCGAGTTTTTTGTGAAGTTCAAATAATGTTACATTTTTTGTAGCCGCTTGTACATTGTTGTTAAATATACTATACAATCCATTTATATTTTTAATTTTTCTGCATAAAGATCCATTAGGATACTTTATTGTGCATTTGTTTTCTTTATAAATAAATTCGTAGCCGTCTTGACATAGAAGTCCTTGAGAGACTAATGTCATATTCATTTTAGGATTGTAATATACGTTTGATAATGTTATAACACTTACCGAGTGTCTGTTGGGGATGTAAAGCTTAAGATCCCCTACTATGTTTGCCATGAATGTTGTTTTATTTGTGGCGATTATTGTTATTGTGTTGGTTTTGTAAGTATTTTGTAATCGGTTTAGATATGGTGTTAGATGTATTGTTGCACCAGTATTGATTATATCCATTGAGGAATAAACATTATTAGCAAATTTTTCTGTTGTTATAGCGTTAATGCTTACATCTAAATTATTGTCATCCACATCTTCCATGGCGCTATCATGATTTCCTATTGCATCAAGGAAGTCATTATAAGAATAAATTGGGAATTCTCCCATGTCGAAGTCGTTGTCATCGATTTCGGTTATAGAGGCGGTTTTGCCTTGGCCAATTACAGCGCTTAACTCGATTCGAGAGCTTGATGTGACATTTGCTGCTGCTGATGCTGCGGTATGTTTAGCCTGGGCCGCACTTGCCCTAGTCATTGTCGGTGCCGCTGACGCACCCGTTTCCTTCCCTTTTCCTTTGTCGTCATTCACGTCCTCTTTTTTCTTCTGGGCTGCCTTCGTCCATTCCGTTTTTGGCGCCCAGCAGTCTCGACTAAAATGCCCTAACTTGTTACAGTTATAGCACTTAATAACATGTGATTGTTGGTTAGGGGAATATCCCCCTCATCCTCGTCCTCACATATATCCTCCATGGCCCCTATAGCCGCGACCTCGTGGCTGTACTCCACGGCTATTACCGCGTCCGCGGCCCCTAAAATAGGGGTGGTTCCACTCGTCCTTGGGCAGGTGGTTAGCCGCCACTCCTGTCCTCTGATGATTTTTATGCCACCCCTTGAAGGCATTTCTCAATGCCGTTAGTAGGAATTGAGGGGTTAGTTCAATTTCATCTTTGTCTGGATTTGTTTCGTTGATTGTTTTAATATATAACTCACTCTGTGTGAGTACATATTGATATTGTTCAGGCATTGCCCTCATAATGGCCGATATGTATGTCGACTCTGAAACTTTTACCCCTTGGGCTATTAGTTCCTCGTATTTATTGCTGAGGTTATCGAGCATTCCATCGAAATGGCTGACATGACCTCTGATATCAAAAAGGGCAGCCTCATTAAAGCCCTTTGTAATTGTTGTCTGGACATTATATTGTCCATCAAGCGCTTTGAGTAGCGCTGGAATATCTTTAGAGAAATTAAGATAATAAGCCAATATTTTGTCAGGCATAGTGCGCATAATGCCGTTATATAAAGCGCTTGATATACCAGTCTCTCCAGTTCCTGGGGAGTTAATGAGCAGGTTACCGTAACCTGCACTCTCGATTGCACTTTGGACTCTGTAGTTCCAGAGTTTGTAGTTTCTATGCCCATCGAGTTTCTCAATTCCGTTGAAGAATTTCTGGAGTTCTGCGAGTTTAGTTGCCATACTCGGTTCATCTTCCTCAGTATCGTTAGTGTCTGAATCGTCAGGTTCAGATGGTTCTGACGGCTCACGTGATGGGTTATTTTTGGATTCTTCGGATTTTTCTTCTTTGTTATCTTCTTTTTTATCGTCGTCTTCTTTCTTATCGCTTTCTTCTTCTGGCTTAATATAGGGGTTATCAATTTTAAATTGTTCTTTTTCGATTGGATCTGATATACCTAAATACATACTTATTCGGTATCTGATTTTGGATGATTTTCCTTGATCTGATATTCCTAAATCTTTAGTGTGATTTGTTAATTCCATTTTATAGTCAGCTTTTATTTTTAATTTTTCATCTTGGGTAGAATTATTGTACCTGTTTATTTGATCTTGGATCTGTTGTTCCGTTCCGTTAATGGGTATTTGTCTAAGGTTACATTGAATTATTAGGTTGACTAACCTTTTGCTATCTTTAGCTTTTTGAATTTTTTCTTCGAGTTCCTTGATCGTTGATGACTGTGTATACGTTATTTTAAGTTCGTTAGCAATTATTCATAATCCTGATAATTTTTGCAAACATGTTTGCTCACGAGTGTTTGGTTTCTGTCCGTCAGACATGATTTCATTATTCGAGGATTTATAAATTCATTAATTGTTTCGTTAGTTTATAGAGTCAAGGCTCATAACCTCTTAAAATCTACACACATTGTGGTAGACAATGAGGTGCAGTGGTGAAGTAGAGGCAAAGGTGGGTTATCAGCATAAACCGATGTATTTCTAGGGCGAGACCAGCTCCCCTTATATACATGTTCCGTGGGCTAGTACTACTATAACTATCTAGCTCCTGTATCATATGGCATTATCATTGCGTTATCGTTTACTTAGTAAGGTGGTTGTTCATATGACCATGTACTATATTTACGTCGTTCATTATATTTATTTAATAGAAAAGGACATAGAAGCAGGTTTGGCCTGAAGTGTCATACATGTACCACAAGTTTTACAAATAGTCAAAGGGCTGTTGAGCTATAAGAAAGCATAAAGGACTTGACCCGATAACAAAGGCCATACATCTTATACTCAGATGACTGCCTGTTATAACTTCCTTGTCTTTACGACCAGTATAGGTTTGCCCCACCTTAGAGTAAGATGTGGCCATTTCAAGAGCATACACTTACAGTACAACACTACTATGTGATTTAGTGCCTACAGAAACTTAAAAGGTCTCTGGTGAGTCCTGATTGGCTAAGTTGCAAGAAGCAGTCCACAAGCTAGAAGAAGGAAGTCAGAATCAGATGCAGATGGCAGATGGAAAGGGACCTGAAAGAGCGGAGTTTAAAGCTGGCCTTGTCTTCGTGACATAGAACCCAAAAAGTGGCTCCGAGAAATCTCGCTTCGTGATTAATTGTGACAGTCTATTGGTATCAGTTCATTTACTAGGCAGACTCTTATGCACCTGAGTTTAATCTGGTGACTACACTGCGACAAAGTAAAAAAGAAAAGAGAAAGAAGATTTACAAAAAGATACCAGGACAGTGCATCTTTTGACACAGATGGTTTCTGCACGCAGGTCCAAGCCACAAATTTCCGTTGGGATTGTATGACATAACCAGCCGAATGCGGACTTTAGTAAGCGCATAAGCAAGCTAGGCGACGCATATATATTAAAGAAACGCAGGAATGAAACCGAAGGATAGCCTGTTCGATCGTATCTCAGCTCGAATCCTACAAGTAGCCAAGGGACTATCGAACAAGGGAAAAGCGGGAGGAGCTCGGGGGAAATCAGAATCAGAATATATCATACACAAATAGATACAATGATAGGACCAGCCGTGCTGGCAGGGCCCGATAACTTTCTTGGATTGAGTTCTACATATCATGGACTGCAAGATCATGAAATTTGAACAAAAAGCCGTGCGGTTCGAGCATCACATCAGCTCCTTGGATGACTGGCTATATATATATTTCCAGGCAGTCCTTCTTGTGCGCGAGCGAGGGAACGGTACGAATCGCCCCTGTCGCTTCACATGCGAGCTGCACAGACGCTTCGTGCGCCTTCTCGTTATCCTGATCTTCCAATGCAATGAAACGAAGACCAGCAGAGACGAGGAGAGGTATGCAAACGACACCAACAAGAGCAAACTCAGGCTCTTACTGGAAGGCGACATTAAAAATGGCGCTGGTAATAATCACCGCAACACCCCAGACGATCAGTGCAAAGGTAACACCGGCAAGACCAATCACCTTCTGAGAATTGTTGCTCAAGCTCGCAGGCGCAGAGCATCGGATGCTCGCTTTCGTCTGTGATGGGATGCCCTAGGCCACATGACTAATCCGGCTTATGCTGCGACTGGACATACATAAAAAGGCAAGTTTTGGGCCAGCCGGGGCTCGGCATCACATAAGAGGCGATACCGCGGGGCCCGTCAATTGGGCGAGATCTAACCTTCTACCTAAAGGTATCGGGAAAAAGTGTTGGAAAAGTTACTGAATAGTTACGTTGCGATTCGCTCTATGCACAGGAAATTCGAAAACGCACACCGGGATCTATGCAAATTGTATGTCATTTACTCTCCGAGCCCTCACCTCCATTGGCACCTCCTTCGGTAGCCTCACCGAAATGTACCAACAATTGACAACCCACTATGCAGGGTAAGGTAGTGGTTACCAAAACATCCAACACGATTCCAGTCGCTGTGTTGGTAGAGTCGTCTTGATCAGCCGGAATCGATCTGCGCAAGGCTTGTCACTGTGCTCTGGGCATTCTATAGCAAACGGTCGCAGTTCTTTTGGTGGAGATCAATGGATCAAGTTATGATAGCTGCAAATGAGGAGACGCTCTCCATCGCTTTTTCACATCCTCTCGGGACGTGAAGTGCTTCTCTTCTTTGCATCCTCTTCAAATACATTAATATATTAGCTTTGAAGCACGACCCCGTCATACTTACGTGCGCAGTTGTGAATTTGTAAAAATCGACCTAGTCGATGCGACCAGCTTGGGCCATTGTTTGGTCTGTGTTTACCGGAGGCGACAACCATGCTAACGAGCTTGTGCTCATAATTATCGTCGAGTTGTTTCCCCTTCGACGTTCACCGTACAAGCGAGCTCGAGTGTATGAGCGCCGGCGTTGTCCCATCGTTATTGGCGATGTCCACGAGCGGCAACAGGGCACGCGTGCACGAGCACCAGCGAGCCCATGCGCATATAATTGACGCCGACATACACCTCGCCAGCAAAGGTGCTGTGCATGCACGAACATCGTCAACAATGCAGATGCTGATCTTACCAGCAGGTATATAAATGTTGTCGTCGGCACTCCGTGCGCACTGTGACTGCAACTGTTCGAACTGATAAATCTCGACGCCTGCACAAGCCCGCTAACTTCGCAACAAACAATTCAACAATATCAATCCCATTTATTTCGCGGGACTATAGTATCACAACAACCTACCTGATATTATACTTCCACAGACACCCGGGGTGTCCCCCCGAAATCCGACGTATCCGCCGTGAAATGCTTTCGGATTAAAGGACAGTATCAGCCAATGTTGGGAACACACCGGCACGCCGGCACGACGTTTTCGCTTCTTTTTCACTTAACATTGGGCTTTCTAGTGGACTTATTCGCAAAAATAAAGACAAGGACACATACCGAAAAATGACCGATATTTTAATTCTGCTCTCACGGAAGTTAGAGCATCTCAATCAATATCCACCTTCTTCCAACGCGCAAGAATGCTCATATTGCTTCGCTAGCACTCCATCTTCTCAGAAGCGGACACGAAACATGCGAAGACCCTGAAAGATTTGCTTGGCATGACTGGCACGGCTTCCAACGAACTCCGGTGTAAAGCCGTACCTTTTCCTTTGCTCTTGGTAAGACCACATGACCGAGGCAATTATCTGCAACTCACCGTGGGGCGCACTAAAGACTCGGAACGAGGTCGGGGCGACATATCTTTTTCGTCCCTGCTTTTCGGAAAAACGAGTGGTTATCGAGTCTTTTTCCTGGGAACATGGGACTGGACGACTCGGTATAAAAAGATGATCCATGTTGCAGTCAGCTCCTCACAACTGTCTTGCAGTTCCTGCCCGAAAGTCATGTTCGGTATCCAACTTGTCGCGGTCCTTCTCGCCGCCAGCTCTGCGCTCGCGCATGTCCGTATGACGGCCATCTCGGTCAACGGCGGCGCGTTCGTAACTGACTCAGTGCGCCTGCCTCCGTCGAACAGCCCGGTGACGGACCTGACCTCGGTTCGTAAAATCCGTTGTTTGGATTGTATCCAGTGGTACTGAACCCCATTCCGTTTTCAGGACGATATCGTAAGTGCTCCGTACTCGGAGAAGTTGAGTACCTATGACGAAGGGCTACGTAGATATGCAACGTGAACGGTGACATCCCCGTATCCGGGATCACCACCGTTCCCGCTGGCGCGACCGTCGTTGCGCAGTGGGATGCCGGTGCGCACCCGGGCCCGAACCTGGTATACATGGCCAAGGTATCGAATGCGACTACCCCGACGATCACAGGTCTTTCGTGGACGAAGGCCAGTCCCTTTGAATAGCATACACGGACCAGCCGTACTTACAAGAACACCACACAGATTTCCCAGCAAGGTATCGTCGACGCCGCGCTCGGCTCCTCTGCCGGAGGATGGTCCTCACCGCTACCGACTGGCCAGTACAGCTTCACGATCCCAAGCACAATCCCTGCAGGCCAGTACCTCCTGCGCGTTGAGACCATCGGTCTGCACGTCGCGTCGACGTACCCGGGTGCGCAGTTCTACTCGTCCTGCGTGCAAATCCAGGTTACAGGCGGAGGCTCGAGCAGTCCCTCGGGAGTCTCGTTCCCTGGCGCATATGTCGGCTCGGACCCGGGCATCACGATCAACATCTACTACCCTGTTCCGCAGACGTACACATTCCCAGGCGGAGCAGTTTGGCCTTCTGGTATGTGTTTAAGCATCTGCAATAACTGTAAAAGATCGCCTTTAGCTGATTTTGTAACTTGAATAGGCTCCACCGAGAACGACAACGACGCCGGTGACTGGTCTTAGTCGTAATAGATTTACTTGCTTTAAGAAGTGTGTAGAAAGTACAACAAAGACAAGTTTGTTGTCGAGACACTTGAATCACGAGTTGAATTGAGGGATGTTTGTGCAACAACATATCCTAAGTCAAGAAAAAGTATACTCTCTGGCGGGGAATCGAACCCCGCTTTCGCGCGTGACAGGCGCGTGTACTAACCGATATACTACCAGAGATGAGTTTTATATGAAAAAAAAACAATAGGGTGCGCATATGATTTATAGGGGGAAAAAACCAAGCTCGTAGAGGACACAAACCTCCTCAGGATTACGATAAATACGCTAAAAAGCAAGAAATAAAAGATTACAGACTTATACGACAGGACCAACTGTACGGTAGCGACACAATTTGTCTATTACGTATTAAAGTTAGGTTCCCACGGTCAGACTCCCGCGGGCAATTGCCGTTCGCCCCGTCAGCTGTCTTTTTCGCGGTCGACCTTCGTTCCAACAACCGTCTATCACATCCATGGCTCGTCGTTCAGCACCTCCTGGCTCAGGCCCTTCTTACATGGCGCCTTCATACGGTAGCGCACCTCGGGGTCGTCTTCTGGACCCGAACGAGTCGTGGTTCTCGCGTGTATTCCGCGAGGAGATTATTGCGCCTCAACATCTCCCAGGAAACATCAGCATCCTCACCAGCACGGCGCTCTTTGTGGGCGGTATCGTCGCCTTACGGCAGTGGGGAGACATTTTAACCGTAGGATTGTGAACGGTTCATCAGAGATGAGAGAAAGCCGAGTGGGTACCGGTCATTCTTTTTATACCCCTGTTTTTTTCTGACGGTGTGATAGACCTGGGCTTTTAACTCCTACCTCCGGTTCTATTCTGAAAACCCCGGCCGCAGAAACCGGTCATCTCGCCAGACACATCCACGGCTCCACTACCAACTCATGTATTGCTACCTTGCTCGCATATTGCAATTCGTATAATGAAGCATCCCTCTTTCCGCAACGTGTTGTCCACCGAGTTTGCTTAGCTCATAATGATTTACCGTGTTGGACAGATGGGCTTATTTGTCGCGATGCCGCGAATATCCCGCATTTGACGGACGCTTAGACCTCACTACGTTGTCGGAGGGTTTGTCTTTGCTGCCGACAATTCTGTTCCTCCTGCTGGATACTGTCTCTATCCCCGATTTCGCGAATGCGCGGGTGCAACGTGTTAAGTTCAAGAAGGCAGTACACCACAGGTTCCATTAGCGTTATCAAGATGATGTCGCGCAAGTGTTTTACCATCAGCCCCATCATTGAGCTCACCCCACGCCTGCTGCCGAGTTACACGGACTTAATTTCTGTTGAGCTTAAATCAAGTACTTAGAGGCTTAGCTAACTTATGCGACAACTTTTGTTGGTATAGAAGTGATGGCGCTGCAGATATAGATCAAGCTCTAGCTTTGGCATAGTCTGGGCGGTCAGACAGATGTTCTGACTCCCAGGGAGAGGAGGGCGGCTAGCCGCCTTAGCAATGCCAAGCTGAGTCGAGCTCATCGGGTTGCGAACAAGAGAAGAAGTTGACGACCTCCGCAAGTAGCGGCTGCGGATTGTGAGCGTAGTTTCACTCAGTCCATGTTGAGGAAGCCCGTAGCGTGCCGGGCTGTCCCGAGGTAACCTTGTGAATCCCCGGTATGAAATAGCCTTATGCTTACCGCCTTCTGATTCGTCCGTACAATGAGAGTAAAACGCACAAATGGCTCGTCCCATACATGCCATCAACTATCAACCCCAAAGATCGATTGACACTTGCCCATGAGATTCGAAGGGCCGGCGTTTCTCGAGGGGATGCTCGCTTATACGCTAAACTGGGGGTGCCAAGTCTCCTGGTTCCACAGTTCGCTTCTCCGCGAAGTAGAAGAGATTACGTTCGTCACTTACGCGCCCTTGGCGGCATGGTCGGGGAGCCAAGAATAAACACGCCGGCTTGGCCCCAAGCCTGCAAGGTCATACAAAACCTCATTCCATTGCGGCAGACAGATTCAACGCGCAACTTTGCTTCCATCCACCTCTCTTATCCCCGCACAAAGCATCCAAGCTGAAGAACTCGAGCATTGCTTAAACCCTGTAGCAAAATACGTCCGCATCTGCTTTGTGTAACCGACGTCCAACATGCCATCGTGGGTGAAGCTGAAGTACTCCATCAAAGACCTCAAGGATGCGTTCCGGAAACAACCAGCTTCTTTTGAGAAGAAGAAAAACTATGAGTATCGGCGAGTCGTTGGGAAAGGGACGTTCGGGAGAGTTATGGTGAGCCGTTACTACAAGCGGTACTTGTGAAGACCACTAACGAGCGTTGAACAGCACGCGAGATGGTACGATCCCGAAAACTCCGAATCTGACGACGCAGACTCCGAGGGCAGGTCGGTTGCCCGGGTATGCAAGAAGCCTGTCGGGAGGGATGTCGCGTTGAAGGTTGTGAAGAAGTCAATATTGAAGAAAGTTGAGAAGAATATTGTCTTGTTTGAGGTGGATATTCTTCGTAAACTAAATCACAAGAATGTGGTATGCTCCTTTATCTTGATCTTTTCATAAAAAATTCGCTAACATGTGCGTAGGTTAAGTTCTACGAGTCGTTCGAGTCGCATGACTGCTATTATTTGTCTTTTGAGCTCGCCGCGGGTGGCGAACTGCTTGACCGCCTCATTGAACGCGGAGGCAAATTCACGGAGTCGGACGCAAAAGATGCTGTCAGGTAGGTATTGAATCGTGAAAGTAGGACAGATCTGAATACTTACGATGTATCCTTCAATCAGGTCCATTCTGCACGGCGTACAATACTTACATGATAATGGTATCCTCCATCATGACTTAAAGTACGCTTATTTTGAAGCATCCTAACACCGATTCTGACGTGTTTGCTAGACCGGAGAACATCCTTCTTCGTACGAGGGATGCAGACGCGGATATCGTTCTTGCGGATTTTGGCGCGTAAGTTCCTTGCCCTCTTCTCCCGGCTGGACTATTCATTAAGTGATTTCATCCGTAGGGCTCGACACATCTCTGCACCTGATGGACTACTATTCTGTGACACAGGAACATACGACTACTCGCCGCCCGAAATCTTCACGCGTGAAGGACACGGATTCAAACTTGACATCTGGGCCGTCGGGTACGTGCTCTTGCTGCATCCTATTTCTTCGACTTGCTGATAATGTCCTGATTTCATAGTGTTATTACCCACATAATCCTCTCTGGGATGATGCCCTTCCCTAATGACAGTCTGGCCTCCCTCGAGCACGCAATCATGCGCTGCGAGCTCGTATTCTCAGGTCAGTACTGGACAAATGTCTCCGAATCGGCAAAGAACTTCGTCAAAACGCTTGTTCAAGCTGAGCAGGGAGCGCGGCCCACTGCTGCTGAAGCACTTGCACACGAGTGGCTCGCTAGCCCGCCCGCAGAACTCGATCCGGACGCGGCGGTGGTGTCCGTGGCGGACCTCCCCGGCTTACGCGAAAACTTCAACCTGATTGCGCGTGCACGATGGCGTGCGGCGATCGTCGGTGCAATCGCTGTGAACCGCATGCGGGAGGCAGGCGCTGTGGCTACGCGCAGACGGACCCGACAAGAGGCGGAGGACAAGGCGCGATCGTGCCCACGCTCACGAAGCGCCCACGCCCGCTTAGGTGGTGGAAGCTCGGAAACAAAAGAGAACATGAAGGAGCTCGACCGACTGGTTGCTTCCGGTATTCTGTGGAAGGGCTCAATGCCGCGGAAAGGCTGGGAGGACTCGGAGGACTCGGGTTCAAGGACTTCTCGGGCGACGCAATCCACGGGTGCGGCGACCAGTACGACGTGGACAACAGACAGTGGAATTGATATGGAAGATCTTCATGGGGAAGATATGATTGGGTGGCGAACTCCGCCACTTAGATTAGAGGCTAAGGGATCACTCGAACAAGGCCTTCGGTGAAAGTAGAAATTTAGTCATTCTTTTTGTTCGCTCTTTTTTGGATTGTATGTATCGCTTTGTATTATTCTCGACGGATGCTTTTAGTTTATATCTGCTTATATTATGGCGAATTAGCACTAGTTTTTATGTTTTCGCTAGTTATAACTTAGTACATTCAGGCTCCTGAACGAAGTCCAAAATATGATCGGCGTAGCGGCCTTCTCGGAGACTCGGACTCGGACTGGTTGAACGCTTACTGCTATGACTTCGGCTCTGGATAAACCCATCCACTAATTGTTCATACTAATCGCTCGAAGCAGAACTCTGTCCAAAGGCGCTCGCACTGCTGCTGCGATATCCGGGGACAAAAGCGCCGCCGACTCAAATCGGTCTCTTACTAAGATCATGATCCTGAATTCTCGTACTGTCGGATGTGCTCTTATCGCAGTCGTTAAGGCACGATAGTCGCTTATACGCTTATAACAGAACAAGAGAACTGCAGAGAAAATCACGAATATGAACCTTTTGTTAATCTTAGGCCTCCCATATGTAGCTTCGCCACTTTTTAGGTCATAACCTGTGTGGTGGTGGTATAAAAGAGCTCCCCTTCGCGGCTTTCCCTCACTAAACTGAAGCTGGCTTCTGCACTACCGACATCACTAGAACATATGTCTTCCGTAAACTCTCCAAAGGTTTATAAAAAGGGATCAATCCTCGCGCGCATACGCTCTCTGACGTCTTCAAAAAAGGGGAAATACGAGATCCATGGGGAACTCGGACACGGGGCTTATGGGAAAGTTATGGTGAGCAATTCGTTGCGGCCAAGGTATAGATCGGTCAAGCTGACTGTAAACATACTGTCTTTTCCTTACCATAGCGTGCAACATGGTATGACCCAGCTTTGGGTCGAAAGGGACCAGCGAAGATGGTTGCACTCAAGATCATCATGAGACACAGGCTGCAGGCAGCCGGCGAGGACATGACACATGTCGAGTTAAAGTGTTTGAAGGATTTAAACCATCCAAATATTGTAGGTGCTTGGCTCCTCGTGGCCGTATCATATACTAATGCATAATCATATTTTCGCAGGTGAAATTATACGAGACGTTTAAAACGCCCTCTTACCAATATCTCTCGTTCGAGTACTTGACCGGCGGAGAGCTCTTCGATCGTATTCATAGGAGTAACGACCAGTTTAAAGAGTCTGACGCCGTCAGAATAATGAAGTATTTCACTTTCCTGAAACCTACGACGTCCGCAATTACTTACTTTTTCCCTTGCTCAGGGGCGTACTGCAAGGAGTAGATTATCTTCATAAGAACTGCATTATCCATCATGATATCAAGTCAGTACCCTCCCCTTTTCGACGTTCTCTATCTTACGGTGGCATTTTCACCAGACCCGAAAATCTGGTGTTCCGGACCAAAGATCGCGATTCTGACATCGTGATAGTAGACTTCGGGATGTACGTTTTTAAATCCCCATCTCTGATACCTAAGAGAATTAAATGACTACTATAGGGCAGTAAAGCTAGATTATCCGGAACAGTTTATTTCCGGTCTCTTCGGCACATCTATCTACCTGGCCCCCGAGATTCTTGCCGACCTTGACTACGACAATGGTATAGATATATGGGCTGTTGGGTGAGCATTTTTTCACTGTTTGTCCCATTAAAATCTACAAGCGGCTAAAGCTCGTACGAACAGGGTCGTAACACACCAGCTACTTACTGGACTCGTGCCATTTGACGACGGACCCCTTGAAAGCTTCGAGCTCTTCGTTCAGCTCGTCAACGAGGGAGAGATAGACTTTGAATCAGAGATCTGGGAGGGTATCTTGGATTCTGGTACGTTCATTCCCCCCTCCTTCTGTCATTGTATGCAGGGCTATGTATGGCTAATATAACCCCCCCCCTCTGCGACTCGTTACAGCGAAACGGTTCGTCGCCAGGCTCCTCGCATCATTCTACAAAAGACCGTCTGCGCAAGATATGCTCGAAGATCCCGTTAGTTCTTGTCACCTCTCTGTTCCCCTTCTTGCATCACGAAACAGTTCTCACTAAACGAACTCATCTTCCCCTTCACATTCCCTAACAGTGGATAACGGAGCCCAAACCCGCAAACGAACCCGTTCTGCGCGGGCTGCGCGACAACTTCAACCCGAAGAAGCGCTGGAAGCACGCGATCAACGGCGCAGTCGCCGCACGACGTCTTTGGGATGGAGGGCGCGCAGCGTGGCACGGTCCGGCGAAGTGTCACATTCTGGGCAGGCGCCTTCCGATGGCCGACTGTCCTGTGCCTCCCTACTCCGATACGGACACGGACACGAGCGAGGGCGAGGGGTACAGGAGGAAGGGCTCCGAATCCGAATTGGCGTCCAGGTCGACGTCTGCTTGGAAGCGAGAGGTTCGTGTATCGCTGACTGGCGTTTTTGAAAAATATGAGACAAAATACTGAGATTGACTTCCGTATTTCTTTTACGATAGGATGTGGCCAAGACGAGGTCGATTGGGACTACTTAATAGGGCAAGTTCACATAGTGCGGCCGTTGGGACTCAGCCACATATTTTAATCCACCTCAGGCCTGGAAGGCTTGATAATTACGCTTGTATCAATTCTATCTTACCTCATGTCAATGTATTAAGAGAACTGTTAAGAATTCGGGCGTAATCTGTGGGTATATACAATGACAAACAGATAGTTGCCGACTGGTTACGCGTTTCTAAGCCCACTCCAACGACGTGGTTCACAAAATATACAAGGCTTAACGAAGACCAAAATCTAGTACATCAAATATTCAACTCAGCCCACAACACTAAGTGTCCACATGGGCGATGTAACGCACTAAAATAAACGAAAGCAGCGAACAAGACGAAGATACGGTATAATCTGATACACAGTTACTGGACGAATAGTAAGCCGGGCGTATAAGACGGGAAGGGTAAGCAAGTAGGTATCGCATGTCGCAATAGGACAACGGGAGAGAGCTCAGGGCCCCGATCAAGGGGAACAAGGTCGAAACAAAATCATCTGTGCAGCCCCAGCTTGTGCAACAAATGTGCCCAACTATGGTGGTTTGCACCCTCTTCATCGTCATCGTCACCACTCCCACCGTCGATTCCGTTGCGCCGGACGGAAGGGTTGGACAGGTCGAACGACCCAGGCATCGCAAATCCGAAGTCATCGTCTTCGTCATCAGAACTGACTTGCTGCGGCCGTTTCCCGGCATCTCCTTTCCTCTCACCCTCAATCTCCTTACCGGCTGTCACCTTCTCCTGATCGGGGAACACGTGTGCAGGTGCTGCGTGCACCGCTGAGTGCTCCACTTCATCCTCACGCTTCAGCGCATGGCCTGCACCAGGGTGGGCATCGCCCGGTGGGTGTACACGGACGTTGTCGTTCGTCTCCTCTTCCCTGTCGTCGCGACTCAGGCTCGTACTTCGACTTCGCGCCTTTCCGTTGTGTCTGCCGACGCCCAATCGACTCTCGCTGTCGTCAAGGTGCGCAGGCGTGCGCCAGCCGCCCTCGTCCGCGCTCTGGTCTTCCTCTTCCTCCTTCTCCAACTCGCGTCGCCCAGAACGGTCCGAGCCCGCCCTACGCAAGCGACCCATCGCGAGTGCACTGTTGATAGCGGAGCGCCAGCGCGCACGAGGGTTGAAGTTTTCGCGCAGCCCGCTGAGGTCGTGCTCGGCAGCAGGTTTATGTCCCGTAAGCCACTGTCAAATCCGGGGTTAGGAAGTAGAAGGAAGCAAGGTATTCGATCGACGAAACGCACGGGGTGGTTTAAGGCCTCCTCGGCACTGAGCCGTTTCGCGGGGTCCGCGGCGACTAGTGCGAGAACGAGTTGCTTCGCGTCTTCGGAAATGTTTTTCCAGTAGCGATCGTGGAATGTGATCTTACACTCAGATGTCTCGCGAATGAGCTCTGCTGGGTCCTCCGAGCGGAACGGCGAGTATCCACAAAGCAGGACATACATAATGATCCTAGGTCGACGGCTCAACTAGCGAAAAGCGGATAATTTTAATATGCCGACGCACCCAGTCGACCAGATATCCACTTTCTTCGAGTGGCCTGAAGAGGTAAGCACCTCAGGCGCGACATATCCGAACGAACCCGCGACGGAAAAGAGCTGCTCGTCCGGCGAGTGCAAGTGTTTAGCACTAAAACGCGTGTGAGCGAAGGGGTCACACGGATCAGATGTCGGAGACGGATCAGAAAAATATTGCAATAACGACGTACATGCCGAAATCCGCAATGACGATATCGGAATCATTTGCCTTCGTGCGATAAAGGATGTTTTCAGGTCTAAAGCATGCCTTAGAATTTTAATTTCTTTGGAACGCGACAGGTCACCCACTTGAGGTCGCGATGCACGATATCGTGGTCATGCAGGTATTTGACGCCGCTCAGAATTGAGCTATTGAAGGAATCAGTTTAGCCGTATTTGTGGGCGCTGGGGACAACGCTCACCGTATAACGGACGTAGCATCGGCTTCCGTAAACTTGCCCCGCTGGCATATGCGCTCGAAAAGTTCACCACCCACTGCGAGCTCGAACGCGAGGTAATATTTCTCTCTCGACTCAAACCACTCGTAGAATTTGACCTAAATCATTCCGTTATCGGAAGGAACAACAGAAGAGCACCTTCAACACGTACTATATTCGGATGGTCAAGGCCACGGAGAACCTCCATCTCGCCCCAAACAGCCTCCTCATTGCCCTTGACCTTCTTCTTGGGGATGACCTTAAGCGCAACATCCTTAGTGATCCCACTCGTGCCGCGTCCTGGTGATGTTGGCGTGCGCGGGTGACCAGCCTGCTGTGCAAAGAATGAAGTCGAGGACGCGCTACTGGAGGGTGTCAAGGGCTTTTCGCCCTCTTTAGATGCGCCCTCTTTGGATGCGCCTTGGGTTGCGATGAGGACCTGGGAGGCAGGGACGTGCCACGTTGAGCGCTAATTCACGTCCCATGTCAGTGAGACATGCAATTTGCGAATTACAGCAAGGAAAGAGCCACTCACGATAACTTTGCCAAAGGTTCCACGTCCCAGGACATCATGGAACTCGTAATTTTTCTTCCTTGCGAACGACGGGGGCTGCGGAAGCAGAGACGACTCGCCGATAGACAGCTTCATGGTTTCTTAAATGACGGAAGTGTATTCCTCAGTAGATACAGAATAAACTCAGGTATTCAGCATTAAAATTCGGGGGTATCGCAGATGTTATTTCGGGTGGTTTAGATGAGCAGACTTGAAAAAGACAGCATTCAAGGATGAGCGCGAAGACGAGACGAGACGCAGGAGATGGGGGACTCAAGCCCGTTTGCGGGAAACGACTCTGCAACCAGCATGGCACGTGGTCGTGCGTCAACAACTCCCGTACAAGATCAATTCAATTCTAGCCGCGTAGGCTTAGCTATCTCAGCTATTCTCTTGGCAATTGACGGCGAGGCAGAGGCAGAGGTTCAGCAACTTCAGCGTCGTACATAGCGTAGATTATAGTCGTTGCATTCCGAAAGCCTCCGTCTGCTAAGGGTCATCCGCACACCCCTAATGGCGGTAGGTTTAGTGTGCAAATCCGGAGAATCGCGACAACGAGGCGACGAAGCACCGTTAAGCGAAGCTGTAAGGCCCATTGGCTGAAGAGAGAATGCGGCGTAAATAACTTTCTCATTCAGTCGCTGGCCATAGACAGTAAACCTCTTGAGTTTAGAGCATTAATGTCAATTGATGAAAGCGAAGCCCACAAAAAAGGAGTGTCAAAGCACATACTCTGCAAACCAGAGCGGGCAATGCTATTCATAACTGCAGTATTAACGCCCTTCTATACATAAGTGACTACCTAGTACGCGATGAGCTGACATCGCTATCCGACAAAAAAAAAGGAAACCATAAATATCAATGGTGTCGGTGTTCAAGAAATAGAGAAAGCGTATGCATGAGTGCAAATATAGGGGTCGTGCAGGCCTGGACAAGATGTGGCGGCGTATACAAAATAGGAGGTAGGCGTGGTAGGCAGACGGTATTGTAGGACGTATGGCAGTCGGAGAGAGAGGATGTAGGGTTTTAGGAGTTTAGAGTTCGTTACATTCACATTCACACTCCCGCGCGCGGGAGCGAAATGCTCGACATGAGCCTCGGCGCCGACCCTGCACGATGAGTGGTCTGCGTCTGGCGTTTCAGCTGCGCCTCCACTTTCGTACGCTGCTTACGAACGTCATCGTCACGTAGGCGCGTTGCGAGAGCGGCGTTAATGAGCGCCTCAGGGTCAGTTGGAAGCCCATCAGGTCGCGTGAGGATAGAAATAGCGGAGGAACGGTCACGGGCGGCCTCAAGAGAGCTGCGACAGAAAGAAAGAAGCGCCAGACCGACGCGGAAGAGAAATGGGGGCCCTGTAAAGCACGGTAATGAGGAACGTGAGAGCAGCGGAGTTATCTTGTGTACTCACCATCGCAAAAGTATACATCCCAGATGCGATTAGCGTAGTCCAGCGGAAGGGAAGATGTAAAGAGTGACGAGAACCTGATACAACGTATATCAGTGGATGCTTTAGGTTGACAGCAGCCAAGAAAAACTAGTATACATACCAAATGCGGCATAATTCTAACGGTTGTATAGCCATGTCGACAAAGAGCTTCTTGGCGAGCTGGGGATGAACGGACTCCACAGCCTTGCCGAAAACCATTGCATCGGCTTCCATTTGCACAGATTTAGGAGAGAAGTATGCTCGAAGGTGCAAGTCCATAATCGAAACAAACGTCCAAAACGCATCTTCTTCGGGAGATTGCAGCAAAAGATGTCCGGCGATCAACGCCAAGTCTACCATGGGTTAGGTAAAAAAGACATATCACCACGGCTGAGAGTACTTACTAGTCTGGTACTCGATGTCTGGAACCATCGTAAAGTACGTTTGCAACATGTTGACCAATGGACCCTTCGCATCTTGCAAGTGTGGTTGACCGGTGAAACACCGCACGGCATCCCGTTCAATAGCATCAGCGGCAGCAACGCGACCACGTCGACCCAGCACACCGTACATGCCAGGCATATGACGCGACTTGCTATCCGTGAGGTGTGCCCAAACAAGATAACGCACGCTTGCCGGTACACCTTCCAGCACGAGTCGACGTATTTTCTTGCTCTTTCGCGCCTGCGCCGCAGGTATCGCCGCCATAGCCGCAATCCACCGTAACTCGCGTGCACGGTGCGCCTCGACGGATAACGTACTCTCTGTCTCTGCCGGTTTCGCGCCGCGGGGCGTTAAAACCTCTGCGAGTGATTCTGTAAGTGCGCCAGGGATTAGCGAGCGTGCAGAACGCAAGGAGCTCGCGGCAGGGCTAGCAGCGCGCGCGTCAGACTGCAGCGACGGTCGCTCGTCTCGTCCCTGCGCCGAATCGTCACTAGTAGGCTCCGAGGAAACGCGCCGCATCATGGGTCGGATCATCTCGAACTCCGCGTCCTGCACTTGTACAGTTTCCGGCTGGTTGTCAAACTCGAACACAGGCGTCGCGGGACCCGTACTCGGTGAGGGAGTCTGCACTTCGGTTAATGCTTCTTTCGTGGAACCGTTGCGGATGCGCAAATGTGAAAGTGAAAGCTTTGACTTGACAGAGTTGGAACGCTGCATGGGGGGAGACGCAGAGGAAGAAGCACCTTCACTGACTAGTGGTGGTGGGGAGACCGTTGTAGATCGTATGTCGCTACTTGATGATGCGCGTGACAACTGAGAGACTGTGCGTTGATGCTTTTTACTGCTGCTCGATGATGAAATGCGTCGCAGTCGTCCCATAGCGGATGGCGCCGTCGTTGGATGTGATACGCCCGCAGAGGCATTTTCCGTCTGACCCGAGTTTCGCCGCACAGGTTGGAAAAAGGGTGGTGGATTGGCTAAGGGTGATTCAGGTCGTTCAGGCTTCAAGGCGCCGAACGAGGCTACTTGCCGAAGCCCGAACATCCTTCCATTAGGTGTTTTGGGTGGCGATGTACCACTAACCTTAGCACCGTCCAAAGATACACTTGATTCCGGAGTGGTCTGTTCCGACAAATTTGGTGGGCGCGAAAGGGGGCTCACCGCATTGGGCGTTTCCAATACAGTATTGTTTCGAGGGTGCGATAGCGGTGAGGGCGCATGTGCGCCACGTCCGGAGTTGGATACGGACACAGAGGATTGACGCGCCGAATGTCCAGCGGGTGAAGTAAAGCTCCCTTTCACCAGTGCAGTCGCGGCATCTTTTAGGGATTGGAAGCTCGCTGTCCTCGATGGTCTGGACCCTTCCTCACTTGCTCTCTCCTTGGCATCTGACTTCATGGGCAGATCGCTTGCGAATCCAGAGAATGAGCGCGACCGCGGACGGTGGGTTCCAACTTGGGGAGAGAAATTCGGGCGCGAAATTACACTCGGGCCTCTGCTACCATTCATCACCGTTTGTGTACCAGTGGGTGACAGGGGCGCTGGTGAGTCTACCCTCTGCGATTCCGGCACCGGCACCACAACATCCTGGCGAAGTGGCGATGGCGCCGCGCCGGCAGTTGCTGCGCGCCTCGGCGCACGACCACTCACTGGCGTCCCGGACCTACTAGCAGGCTCTGGTGGGAACGGTTGGAGCGACCATACCATCACAACAGGTCCATCCGAACTCGCAAGATCGACTATCGGCTTTCCAAAGATCGTCGCATGGTGAGGAACACCAGCGGGCCCGATACGTGCGGCTGCAGCCATTCGCAAAGTAGTCTGCAGCGACTGCGATGAACCATGAGTAGGTACGATCGGCGAAGACGGTGGCGAAACGAAGTGCGGCTCGTGCACAGGTGGCATACCGTACGTGCTTACTCGCTGGCCCGAAAGGACAGCCGGGTTAGGGCGGGGGGCGTTCGGGTGTGGGAGGAAAAGCGCTTTTTCTTGTGAAGGAGGCTGAAGACGAAGGTGTGTCGCCACTGGAGGCGCCTGCTGTTGTAGCACAGGCGGCTGTTGTTGCGGCTGTTGTTGTATGGCCATTAGGGGCACCATCGCCGGTTGTGTTGGCTGCTCCGGGGAAGGCCCTGCTCGTATCCCCGTACGGTCAATGCGCAGTGGCTGAGTCGGCCCTACAGAAAATCCCGCAGCCGTCGGAGTCCGCTGCTCATTAAGGGAATCCACCGGCGGGTGCAGACCTGCACTTGAATTTGCGAGCGTTGGTGAGTTGATCGTCGCGGCAGCGAGGTCTGCCTCAATCTGGCGCATTTCCTTCGAAACATCACTTATGACTGAAGTGCTCGTTGCATAGCTTGCTTCCGACGCGACCGATTGCAGGGACTCGCGTATAATATTGGGCTCTTTTCCACGTTCCCATCCATCCTTGTCTCCATTTTCGCCATCTTCTCCAACCTCGTGTTCTTTTCCGGATATGCTGCCAGAGTCGGCAGGCACGACCGTGACACTCACACCCTCATCATCTTCCACCACGATCCCCCGACCGTGCCCCGCGCTATCCCTACCTTGACTATCCATATGCTCTGTGAAGGCGCCCGCGAACGCCGGTGGTGGCATAGACACTGATGGCGACATAGGGTCTGCCTCACGATCGTTCTCAAGGCGTTGACGGAGTGTGGATGCCGCACCTGCAGCCATGATATTATCCGAGCTACTGGATGGTATAACGCCCGGTGACGGACTGGGCAACGATATACCGTGATCGTGTCCCGCTGCAGAACCAGACCCCGAACCGGAATTAGACCCGAAGCTCGTTACGCGAGACGACGACGTCTGAGGTGAAGGAAAGTTTGTATGCAGCAGGGGCGACAAGCCATACTCCAAAGTCGTCGGTCTGCTGGCTGATAACTCGGAGCCAAGTGGGTGACCGGCAGCCGCAGTGGCATTATAAGTTGGCGAAAGCAGGCCCGGTGAGGACGATACGGGCGGAGACACGGAATTGGACTTGACAAGCGTGAGTGGTGCGGGAACGCGTCGCTTACGTTCTTCCAGCGAAGATCCTGGCACTCCTGGGCGTATAGATGTGAACGTTGGGACAGGCGAGGGTGATGCACGCGCGTCTGCGGGGACAGGCGGCGGCGTCTCGAAATCTGCAAGAGAATACTTTGACTGCACGCTGTAGCGCGATTTGCGGCGGGACGCGCGCGTCATGACGGAATAACGCGAGTATCGATAGTTGTCGTATATATCCGCACCGTCCCAGTAATCGTCATCATCATCGTCGCCATAGTCTGAGTCATCCTCCCGTAAGTCTTCTCCCTCAGCTTCCGGCTCATCTTCTCTGTCGCCTTCAGCTCTGCTTTCATTGGTGCTACCCTCAGCCATATCTGTTGCGTGAGTCCGGGCTCTTTCTTCTTTGGACGAGCCAGCTCCCTCGCTATACGTAGACGGCCTCTCGGAGCCTAATGCCGCCGACTTCGCAGGAAACCTTGGCGTCTCGGGCACCTCGCCCTCACCATCACTCATGCGTCCATTCACACCGTTGATTCTATTTCCGACCACGGTTACTTCGACGCCATCATCGTCTTCTTCCTCATCCGCCATGTCTTGCAGCATCGACAGTCCAATGCCAAACCCGGGTGCATTGTCATCAGACTCTGCATGCAGCTCGTCCGCATCGCGACCGAGACCCAGGTTGGACAATGATGGAGAGGCGGAAGCGTAGGAATTGAAAGATTGCGTGCTATACATGGACGACCGCACGGAGCTGTGGTCGTACAGGCTCGATACCTCCTGATCGCCCTCATTATCTGCCGGCACAAGCTGCGTCTCGTATGCACTTTCCGATAAGGGCTTCGAGACCACTTGACTCTGGTCATTCACATCCACACCCGGAGGCACAGTGGGCTGCGCCTGAGGGGAATCCGAAGTGAGTTGGTCGGTTTCTGGTAACGATATTAAAGGTGGCCCTGGAATCGGAGCTAAAGGCTTCATGTCCGATGGGGAGACCCTAACGATAACGTCAACATCAACTCTTATCTGCATGTCTGCGCCCAAGGGACGTGGGCTTGGCTTATCATCTGTCTCTCCGCCTGATTGAGGATGGCGCGGGGAGTTTCCAGACGAGGGAGGCGGTGGCGGCGATGGGGAGAAATGGGAAGAATGCGCAGGCGACGATAACGAAGGCGACGGGGGTGGCAAAAGACGAGGGGAAGGCAGAGGAGATTGTCTGTGCAGGGACGGTTGTGGATACATTGCAAATTGGGAGTGTGGCAGTGGCGACGGCGGGAGGTCGAGAGAACTTGCGTGCGGCGACTGTGCCGCCTGGTCCTGTAGCAGCTGTAACTGCTGCGTTACTGCGAGATTCCGTACGCGCTTCCGATCAGCCTTAGCACTCGTGGCTTCATCATCCTGGCCGCGCGAGCTCGGACGCGAGCTCGGCTCAGAGCTGTCCTCACGGGAACCGCTTGAGGTACCGAGCGCACTATTTACACGTGTACGGCTGCTCGAGCGCGACCGTGCAGAAGGAAGAAACATCTCGAGTCCGGGAAGCTCGTCCCCTGCACGTACATTGGACGTGCGCCGTCGCGTGCGATCATTGTCACTCCCAGCATCCCCGAAACCTTGCGGGCGGGGTGACTCGGCCTCTCCGTAATCACTTGTGTCCGTCGTTCCCGCTGCCCCAGGGCGAGAGACGGGACCCGCATTTGGTCCAGGACGCGGGAGCGAAGTGGAGCGTCGCGGCGGGGGCTCGAGCTCGAGGTCAAATGGGTCGCTGTGTACACTCGATACACGCTCTTTAGTCTTGCGTCGCTGTACAGCGTCTTCATTTGTAGCCACGTCCGATAATTGAGGCGAGTCAGTACGTAGAGAGGCATACCCAACAAGAGGAGATGGGATCGGCGTAGAAGAGCTTGAGGCTGAACGCTGACTAGGAGCGGAGGTCGAGGCACGCTTCGTCATAACGGGTCGCTTGAGCTTTCCGTGGAAACGAACATGAGCTCCTTGGAATCGACCAACAACACCCTCACAGTAGCCCTACACAAAGAGAGTAAATTTAAAAATCCAAAAAAAGTTTATTTACACCAGGGTCCGGCGAACTCGGTGACGCGCACATACCAAGTAGAGTTCCGCCCCGCCTTGCAGCTGCATGAGCACGGTAATCTCGTCATCCTGCACACTGTTGTTAACTGCTATTTCCCGTTTTCCGGGGTAAATGATACGTACTTTGAGAAACATAAGGTCCTCCGGACTCTCAGCAATACAGTCCTGCACGGCGGTACACTTCCCTATGCCGCCCTTTGCAGCAAAGCGTGTCCATCGTGCGAGGTCGGCCGCGTCCATCGTCAAATGTCGAGCGCCGTTGTGGAGGATGCCCGGGGTGCCGGTGAAAGTGGCAAGAAGACGAAGATGGGAAGGAGGGATGCAGGTGGTACGAGGCCCCTGGCTGTTCCAAATGTGCAGTGTTCGCCGGGTTAGATCGCCCGCGCAATGTTGGTGCCCTTGATGGAATTGACGAGATCAAGCACACTCCCTGCGCTATAAGCAGAATAAAATTAAGAGATAGGAGGGAAAATAAAAGAGTGACGGGGACGAGAACGGCGACGAGCAAGGCGTCCGACAAGAGGGGCCTTGGCCGATTCAGCTTCAGGTACAAAAAAGTGATTATGTAAATTAGCCTTAGGCTCCTTCCCACAGCAACATTTAAATTGAACTTTGAACTTTTCTGATACCATATTATGATCAAAGTACTCGCCGCAATACAATATTAATAATACAATTCCAACATTTTCGTGCTAAAAAAGTGAAGTAGCTTGGTCATATCTTATATCTTAGCCAAGTTCGAGACGCGAAGGGCAGCGGATCAGTCTACATTTCATTCAAGAATGATACAATATCATTCATATCTAAAATTCCACCATCAGCGGCTTCTCAGACACTAGAAAGACAAGCAGATCCTCACACGGGTACGGAATCATTTATATCATCCGCTCGGTCGCAATTTCGGGATAGATCGTCCTCCATTTGAGTTTTGTGAGCATCGTTACGCAGAAGAGAAGACTCTGACTGACTGATGACTACCAGCCAGAACGCAAAGCAGGCGAACTAGCGGGTCAGAAAAGCCCCACAGATACCCATGAGCTGCGTTGCGCGAAGACTTTCCAAATAGATGTAAGTAACCGACTTCTATAATTTCTAGAAGTTGCGTCCAGAAAATTTCCCGAACACCAGGACCTTTCGTTCTGGAGAAGACACGAAGGGAGAAGAAGTAAATCGAGGGCGGACATTTCGACTAGCCTCCTTCCTGCGACAAAGTGTCAAACATAGACCCGTCGAGGCTACCCGAGAAATGAGGGTGTGCCAAGTCGTGATTGAGATTGGTCAACCAGAGGAAGATCAGACGCTAGGAGGTTCTTCATTCCGAAATCGCCGATGCACCCAGTAACGCCGCCAGACCCCGTACTAGTAGTACTTTGGCATGCCGAAATATCATCACGTCTTCGCATGGTGCAAAAGCAAAGTCCAGTGCATGTGCTCGCTATAATACGTGGATTCTTTGCACGAAAAAAGGAACACGAGTATCTTGGTCCTTAAGAGCATCAGTGTAGTGCGCGTTGGTTTGCCGAGGCATTGAATGTACCGCCGCAGGCTGTCTCGAGCTTCGGAAACCATGGAAACCTGTGGCGTTGTTCGAAGCCATGCGCCCAAAATACTGGGATTTGTACAGCCAACATTGCGCTGATGTCGATACCTTATGAAGCTCGCTTATAATTGATACGTCCAGCCCCGGAGTACTCATCACGAATCCAAGCCCGGTTATCTTCCTAGGAGAAAGAAGTCATACACATAGCTAGGAATCATGAGCGCGCGCCCAGCAAATGTCTTGCTTCGTACGCAAAGTCGTTATTTCGTCTGGGCTAGGTCATCGGCAGGAAAAACCAGGGTGATGTTCTCAAGTTCCTAAAGTTATGTGGGAGAAATCATAATTCTAGATTCCAGCCATCGGATCCGCACGTGATACTTACGTACTCGGAATCTCCCCGAAAATAGACGATCTCCGCTCTCCAAAAATGCGTAATCAAGCATATCCAAAAACAAATTTAAAGCGTCATTACAACGACTAGTTTACAAATCTTTAAATCGAATAACCAGTCCGCTCCGGCACCTGCGGCGGACTCGGACTCGGATCGACTTCGCGCACAGTACATCGTAATCCGGATTTTACATTGAAATCTATGCAAACTGTATCTCACTCACACTTCTTTGAATCCTGTAGCTCATCCCTCCATTTCCGCCCCTTTCGAAAGCCTCCTTTAGGTGTACCATTAGCCGACAGCCTACTATGCAGGGAATAGTGGGGATCATTAGCATAGCCTGCACGACGTTGAGCGCTGCGTTGGAGGAGTCAATTGGATCCACACAGATATTTATTATGTTCGCCACACAGCATACCATCACACTGAAAAGCACAGTTAATTTGGCTGAAACAAGAGAAAAGGGAAATAATCACAGGACGAAATAGAGGGCTTGATCTTGAATTAACACTTTAACAAGGTCAGCGCCGGTAAAACCGGCCGATTCTTGCCAGAAATGAGCAGCTTTGTGAAGAGCCAAAACCATCAAAATAAGCTCAAACACAAGTGGGGCAGTCCTGATATGGCGTGAATACGAAGTCTCTCCGTATTTTCATGTACGTACCAGTAAAGAGTATAAAGCAATGGCGATGTGTTATTATCAGACCCACAAAAAGTAAAGCCTCCTGCTCCATTTACAGATACTAGACCACTGCCAGTGAGCTCAGAAGCAAAAAATAGGAGAAACCGTCCACATACCCTTCTCTAACACGGTACCACCAATCCATACTGCCAGCATAAATGCGGATTCTATGGCAAAAAAAGCTTTGAGGTACACGGCCAATTTCTTTTCTGTCGAAGCATCAGATGTGAAGACAAAACCTCTGCAACGATTTGAAGGGTGTAGCCACACACCTTCAGACCATAATGCAATGACTCTTATCAAGAGAATGTCTGCGACAAGTGCCATGGTGAAAAAAAGAACGAAAGTGGAAGATGATTCGTACAGTCTATCAGGACAATAGTCATCCAGTCTAAGTAAGGACAATAATGATTAGCTTCGCCTTCATTACGATTGTCAGAACTGAGTACTCACGTCCAGTATTTCCAAACCATGCGGAAAAATAACCTGGAACATTGATAAGCCTCTGTCGGGATGGTGAAGCTAGTAATCTTACACCTAGAATTCACAGCCTTCTTGAGATAATTGTTCGTAGTCAATCCATACAATGTACTTACAGCCCCGTATTTGTGTGATAGAGGTCAGCTGAGCCATTTCAGTAATCGTGCTAAACACCTGGGTCATCTAGTGTAGTAGGCTCACATATGGTAAACGCGAATGCAGAGAAGATTCCTATGTACCGATTCTGTGAAAAGAAGAGCGTTCGGGCGGTCATTATCGTTATGTCTCCAAGAATGGTGGACGTTTACTTACAAGAAAATATACTATACTTGTGGTGCCTCGGGGTGAGCTCTGTAGTCGGAATAGGATCAGTTGCTTAACGAAACATAAATAGGCACAATCACCCAAAAGTATTTGACCTGCAATATAGAAGTAAATATAGTTAATTGAAAAGCGAACGGAAGAAGTCAAAAGATATGCATGCTTCTTTGTCAAAAGTGGTGACTAATAGAGAAACAATTAGAGAAGGTTCCCAGCGTTCGACTTGATATGGACTCAGCTGGCATCATAACATAAAATAGTAGCGATCGCAGTATCTACGTAGATAGATTGTTCGGATCCGGAGAGATAAAGTGGCAAGTCATTAGGGTTGGCAATGGGCTCTACACCAGATCGGGTCAATAGCATCGCAAATTGTGCCGCGGTCCTGGGTGCACGCAGGGCTGAGATGGAGTGGATACCAGTTGCTTTCTTAAATAAGCGCTTGCGAGAATCTGGAGTCGAAGTTGCAGGTGTGGAAAGGCCACTCTTCTACTTATTTTATACAAGACGAGACGGTTCTAAAGATGCATCGAGTTGCTGATTCGGATCAAAAATGAGCATCAGGCGTTAAAGAATGGAATTTTGACAATCATGCCGCATTCATCTTTCAATTAACTTCGTTCAAGTTGCTTAAATTGTCCGCCAATTCGTGTTGATGCTAAGATGGCTATTAAGAATAATGTTGGATTTGATGCCGTGGTCATCTGCGTCGATGGCCGCATCCCTCAGTATCCCCGATTTGGTCCCAAGGCCTCTACCTTTCCTTATCACTCATCCTGTCCACGACCCTGTCTTGTCACTGTTCGCGATTTGAATGCATTTGCGTTTGTGCTCCTTCCCCTTCTCGACCTTCAGTGCACGTGTGACTTGAGCCTGTCCTCGTTTCTATCACACTAGCCCTGCTCAGCTTGCACGCAGAGTCGCTAACTGAGCCAGTCAAGTACTCCAGTGGGCGCTAGAGGCCCCAACCGCCCACGAGTGCACTTGCCCGTCTCTCTCACCACTGACAGCCGCTCGTTGGTCCTCATGTCCCCCTTCGGCCTGACAGTCGCAGGTGCAGCCGAAATGATGCGAGTGGAGAAGGGTATAGAAAAAGTTGATGTCGCGAATAAATGCTTTGGTCGACCTCCTCCGTACTCAGCAGAGCGCTCAGTCCGCACTTTGATCAGCACGCTCAACGGAGTACGTGACCACCAACAAATGCCGTGCACCGATATACTTAGCTTTGCGGAAGAACCGCTATTGATCCTCCGCACCACCTTTCTCGTGCCCAGCGGTAATGATACCAATAACATCTTCCTGATCAAATGCCAAGACCTCGAGGGCTTCTTGAATAAACCGTGCAGAGCTTCGAGTCGAGTCGAACTTTGTCCGACCCTTGTTAACCCGTCCGGACACCGTCGGGTGTATCACCTTCTCTTCAGATGAGAAATTGAGTGAGAGCACGTGCACCCCTATTTTCAGGCAGTAGGCGAAAAAAACTGCCTCCGTCCTCGGTGTGCTTCTTCGTATAGCACGCGAAGGCTTTCTTCTTGGATGAGTACAGTTTTTGGGGATTGAACGGAAACGACCCCTCGCCTCACACTCACACTCGTAACCTTGCTCCACGAAAAACTAAAGCATCGAATACCAACCACAGACGTGTTGGACAACGAAGAAGATAGTGATAATGAGGACACGCGTTCAAGTTGTCGCCCGAAGTTGCAAGAGCAGCGTAGGAAAAATAGTATAGATTCCAGCATCAGATCTGTACGTGTTACGTACTCGGAATCTCTCCGAAAAAGAGAAGACCCGCGCGAATTCCTCCGCTCTCTGAGACTTTCTTTGTCATTTAATCCTTCACTTTCATGAAAAAGCAAATTCTACGGCGTAGAAGAAGAATCACATCTTAAAATTTTGGAGAAACCAGCGAATCCAACTTATATATTTGCAGGAACTGAAATTTAAGAACGCATGAGAAGCTGTCTCGCGTTTCTTATGGTGGGAACGGTATAGCTTATAATAACAAGCTTTCCTGCTAAGCCTGCAGATAGACTTTAGATTACAAGCCCTTCGTAAACTGGTTGTATTTGTGTCTGTACTGTGTCGCGATTGCGAGTCGGCGTACGTCTACTGCTGAGTCATTGGCTTACGTGATTACCAATATTTTGTCATCCGAATAAAGAGAAATGGGGATATGCTGATCCACCATCTAGTCCCGTTGTTACGGTCGCCAATTCGTCCAGTGCTTGGTGCTGGTCCGATAATATCATCCTTCTGCTCTACGACAAGGCAGGAGAACCCTATAGAGTCTACGAATGTGCACAATACAAACTACTTGATCTTTGTTGAACACGGACAGATTTCCGACTCGTCGACATAACACTTTCAAGTTCCTCCGAATGTCTCACGACATGTCCGTAACTTTTCTGGGCACCTCGAGCGGCGGTGGCCCCTCCGAGACTCGCTCGTGCTCAAGCCTTGTTCTCGATATCGTCGGAAACGGTGACCTATGGCGTAAAAAAGACACCTTTTAGTTCGTTGCCAATATTCTGATAACGTGGAACATATGCTTGCATTTACCAAGTGGTCGATTGCGCGGAGGGCACGACGCGTCAGTTTGCCCTTCAGCCCGAACGCCCCTACTCGTCAAACCGTCTCAAGCTTTCCAGAATCACCAAAATATTCATAACTCATCTTCACTGTAACTATTTCACTTCATTTGTCGGGACTACTACATGCTAAAAGCGGCGCGACAGTCGATCACTGTATGGGAATCATAACGATGTTAGCAAACATCCTTCGTGGTGCTGCAGGCCGTCCACAGCCTCCAAGGACGAAAAAAGTAAGCATGTCCTCTTGTTTTCGTAGGTCGTTTGAAATGTTGACATTCCTTTGATGCGCTCAGCCCCTCGTGGAGCTGTACGGACCAGCCGGCCTGCGCGCTTTTGTCCGCTCCATTCTATCGATGACTATGACAGAATTAACGGAGCGTTATGTCGTGCACGAGCTCCTTACTCCCCTGGACGAACCCACGTCATGTAATTTCGACGATTTACATCCAGGCGAATCTGTGGGACGCGATATTGTGTCCGTTTCTACAGGTCTCTGGTTCGATCTGTTAGTGGAAAGACAAATACACGTCGACGCAGCTCCTCTTATTCATCGAGGTATTTATAGCAACTTAATCGTCCCCACTGGATCTGCTCATTTTTTTCGTTTATCGTTTTCTCCTAATTTAGCACCTTGCTTGGGCTACGTGTTCCGAGAAACCAGTCAGCCTGAACGAAAAATCGTCATACTCGGCGATACGTGCGACCCGTCCGCGATCAAAAATTTGGCTCAAAATGCCACCCTGCTCGTTCACGAAGCTACAGACGCACACATACCGGTGGAGATCGAGCGCAACCTCAGAGGGGATAAGAAGACGCCCGAGATGATTCTGCACAGCACGGTTGGAAAAGGTCACTCAACCCCCGGTATGGCAGGTGCATTTGCAAAAAAAATCAACGCGCAAAAGCTGGTCCTCAACCATTTCAGCGGAAAGTACGTTTCCTCGATAGCCTTGCATCATTGATTTTGTCATGTGAATGAGTCATTCAGGTTCCCGGCACCTTCACCATATCGTCATGATCGACGCCATGCCGTCATGGGTGAGATCGAGCGCCAGGCGTCTGAAGCATGGGGGTTGGGTCCGGCACTCGCTGCTTACGACTATATGCGCGTCGACCTCCCCGGCGTACGTATCAGGTCTCGCTTTACTGAACCAGATATGCTGCCTTCGGGGTCGTCAGAGCTCCCACCTCGACCGCCTCCGCCGAGAATGCCAAACCGAAAAGTGCTGAAAAGAAGGAGTGTTTCAGATCGACAATGATTGGTGGTCATGAACGGTGAAGTATATGCGTATAGCTGCTACATAAATTTTACAACATGTGCTAATTGTAACGAGTGCGACGGAAGAATTGATTCCGCGTTCATGCTGGCCATCTTGCGACTTTCTGTAGCCCCCCAAAACTGACATATTTTCAGTAACGTGTACTAATGATGAAATTAACGTTTTGTCTCAAGGAGACTTGCGCTTGCGGTCCGGCTTGGATGCAACAAGTCCTGTTCGTATGCCCAACTCTCTCATGCTATATAGGTGCGAAACGGACACCTGTGCCGTTTTTGCGCACAATTTATGTCTCTGTCTGTCCCCTGCCGAGACGAAAGTCACGTTCGCCTCCACAAGGAAATTGCGCGACTCTCTAAACGCAAATAATTCAACGGGAATCGGAACAGTAACCAGTCTGGTCCGCATCGCGTCAGTCTTCACCCAGTCGCTCGCTATGATCTTTGGGGTGTAGGTCTGTATGCCTTGTTCATCCGCCAATACTGTCTTGGTCGCGGCCTTATTATCTGTTCCGTCCGCGCAAACTCCGGTGCCAGCCACTTCGGGCGACCTGTGATACATGATGAACTCGGGAACATCCTGACTTTCGCGTCCGCGGATGTTGTTCTTGACGTACGAACGGATCAACGTCTCCGTCTGAATGCCCATCATCTCGTCCAATGGGTCGAACAACTTGACGAAGCACCTCCACATCAAGCGTTCTCTGCTCGGCCGCGGTCAATTAAGGCCTATCAAGCATGTACGTGACAGTATCTGCTTACCCGTCCTTTATGTCCCAGAACGTCGCGTGTCTGTCTATCGGAACAACTTTGAGGGCACATTTCGACAGCCTTGGGGCAGCATTCGGCGGATTTGTGAATAATGTGCGTCTTCCGTCCAAGAGAGTACGAGAGAAACTTCTTGCATCTGCCTCGGGGAAGAAAGCTGGCCAGGCAGCACGGGATTGAGGAATGTTCTCCTGAGACGGGGCACGAATGGTTTCTTCTCGTGCGCTCGCCCTGTCGTCTTCAGTGCTGGTTTCGGAGTGCAACTGTGCAGGTTCACGTCGGAAGAAGGCAAGTAGAGGAAACCGCTCTGGATCCACGCGATTGATACGGATGGTATCGGTTGACGAATCGGATGAAGATGGAGGCGACGATGGTGGTGGGCTTTCGTCGGAGTCGCTATCAGAGTCGGAGTCGGAGTCAGAGTCAGAATCAACGGGCTCGACGTTGACGTTTATCGCCCTGAGTGGGCGCGGGACAGTATTATCGCTCAATTTCTTTCTCTTTATTGCTCGTCCATCCAAACCGCTCCCGTTTTCTTCTTCTCCCTTATGCGATGGCTGAATCTCTGATGCGTCGCGCTTCGATGCCCGACGTACACCTTCCGCGACGGCACTTGCGTTTACCGCAAGCACAGATGCGAAGGACTGGCGGCTGCGGCGTCCGTTATTGTCTCTTGCTATCAACGGCCTCGAGCTTTCTGTGTCCTCAGTCGCTGTTGTCTGAACAACATTATGCAGCTGGGCACGCTTCTGACTGGCGCTGGCGCTCGCAGACGCAGCAGTGAGCCTCTGGTTCCGACTCGGATACTGAGATCGGGTCTTCGAAGGCGAAGAAGCCTTGCTCTTGGACGGAGACGGGGCAGGCGACGACGCCCGAGAGACGCCTGCACTGAACCTCGTACCCAGGCCCTTGAACAGCCCATCCGCGGAGTAGCGTGCCCTCTTCGGTTGACTAGAGGCTCTCAGAGTCTCCGTTGACTCCTGCCTTCTGATCGCATTCGCATCCGGATGCAGCGTAGACATGTATGCCAAAAATCAGAGTAAGAGTGTAGTAACCTGAATATGAAAACGAGTGTAAAAGGGCTAGAGGCAACCGTAAGCTGGGAATTCAATAGGGAGTAGGGATCATGCTTGACTATAAGTACCCCCTGGGTGGCATGGTGGTGGCAGTTGCAATGTGGCTTGGATGTAACAGTCCAGGAAGCGTGGCCCGACAACACGTGTCTCGTGGCTTGCGAGGTCTGCTCATGATTGTTCGGAAGTTCTCTTTGTAAACTTCCGTTTTAGCCGTAACCGTCATTGTTGTACTTTCGTGCCTCGCAATCGACGCATGTCGAGTGTCCGGGATATACCTATACTTAGGCCGTTGGGTCCTCTTCTGATTATCGCTAAAGGCAAATCTTGTATTTTTAGTCAACCCAACACTGCTTGCAATTATAAATGTTTGTGCTTTACAATAACAGTCTGCAAGTACATATACAATCCCTTTGAAAAAAAAAAACTCTTCAAACAGTAACCAATGTGTGCTATCATCAAGGCTCATCGTCAATGAAAATCGTTTCGACTCCACTCCATGGTTTGCCCTCCCGCCAAACCCCTTCCCTCTCCTTCCAATAAGCCAATTCGCCACTCTCGTTCCGCACCGGCTCCCAGACGCGCTCACCCGTCTCAGGCTCTATCTTCGCCTCAAACCAACGCGGCCTGTGCGGCGCCATACGGCCTTCCTCGCGTGCACGCCGAGTCTCGCGCTGGAGATCCTCCTGTTTGCCTTTCAACACATTTGCACGCTCATACTTGCCGAGCTCGAACGCGCGTTGGTCTGGACGTAGCCGGCAGTCCGTCGGGCAGATGTACGGCTTCAACGTCTTTTCCGGGAGATCGTTCAGCGTAATCGCGAAAGGCGTGAGGTTGAATGGCGAGGGTGGTTTCGTGGTGTTCCGCCAGAGAAGCATAAATTCGTTCGGTATGGATGGGGATGCGGGTGTGTAAACGGACACATCTGGGTGCAGCACACCCATACCCGTTCCCACTGCGCGAGCGACAAGCTGACTGTTCCATCGACCCGCTATCTCGTACCTGACAATGCCGTCCACGTCCATGACCCGTCCGAGAATCTCGAATGCATCCTTTCCGCGCCAGCCACGCGGCTTGAAAGTCAAAATGCAAGTGTCGCCAGTGCGGTGATTGGTCACCTAAGATTACAGTCAGTATTATTATAGACATTCAGTGGGCAAACACACAGTCATATCACCGTAATGGTCGATAGTCGGCGATCCGAGGATAAAGCCAGAAACATTCGTCGTGACCTTCTTCCAGCTATAATGCTCAATAACCTTTCCTTGGTTCATTACGCCTTTTGCTTTTGGATAATCAGGGCCACCGTTCTTCTCCGGAATGATAAGCTCGGCATGAGCAACGCCAGTAGGGCGAATTTCAAATGACTTTCCCATAAACTTGTTTTGCGCATCGACCTCCCCGAAGTAGTGCCAGGAGGGTGATTCTGCCCAACAAGCCGAAATAGGAGGATGGTGGCTCACTTGCTCTGATACGTATCTATAATGCTTATCCAGCCTAGTATACTCGAACGTCTCACTCTGTCATCAAGATCACTATTAGAAGCGCGGATGAGGTTAGATACGTTAACCAACATACCAGCATTGGATTGAACGGCTTTGCAATACGCCCGATGGTACTCGAGTAGTTAGACATAGCAAACGCTGCTACGAAAGCTATTCTTTTGAGCGGATCAGACTCGGCAGATGCGGCATCGACTAGAGCGTAAATGTGAGTCAATTATAATAGCGGAGGACAAGAAGCCTTAAAACGTACGGCACTCAGAGAATTCCATATCCTCTGCCTATAAATAGTGAGATGGGTAAGTATTTATCTCGTGAGTGCAAAATCCACGTACCATTCGCTGAAGCATACTCGTAGGCTCATTGAAAAAGACCGGGAAACTGATTTTCGTGAGATCCTTTCCAATGCTATGTTTCAACACGCTCCACAAGCTCGTCGGTGGTCTCGCATCACTCTCTATCGGAAGCTTTTCACGAAGATGTTTATACCCCTCGTATTGATTGACTCCGGCTAGTTCGGGCATGTCCACCGCCGGCACCTTTACGAGAGCGTCCGGAATAACAACGTTCTGAAGGTTATTAGACTCGATAGCGTCAAAGAACTCGTCCTCATCGTCCGTGTCGATAGCAGACTCGTTATCCCCTATAGTAGGTGGGGAGGACACGAGTGCGGGATGAGCTTGTATGTTTTCCATTACTGTTGCTTCAACAAGCGTGTTACCCACAGAGACCGAGTCATCGAACATTGACTCAGGCTGGGCAGACCCAGAAGCTGGAGGCTGCTGAAGGACGAAAGGCGGGGATGAAAACAGCATGGACTGCACATTGCCCCTCTGCCTGGTTGAACGTCCCCTGTCTTCACCAACTGACCCGGCGCCATCTGTTGGTAGCCTACTCCGACGGCGCTTCTTTAGTTCGCCCTCAAGTGCAGCGCCCTCTTGCACAACGACTTGCAGGCTTTCTTCCCAGAGTGCACCACGTGCGCGCTCACGAGCCAGAGCATCGCGGTACCATTCCTCGCGCTCCGAAACCATGTGCACAAATTCACTGATCATACGTGCAGCAGCCCGCGCGGAATCCTCAAGCGCCTCGCGCACGTCGTGCAGTGCCGGCGGGGCGTTACGGGGGAGTACGAAGGACGAAAGCAGTTGACTGGTGAGCTCGGCCTGCGCAGCGGTGGAGTTGCCGTGTAACGTAAAGGAGTCTTTGTGTGGCGGCGTACGCTCCGAACGGGAGTCGGAGGAATCGTCAGCCAAACGTTCATTTACGTTCTCATCCTCTTCATTTTCAGCCATCGGCGTCACTGCCATTTGCCCAACCTCAGGTACATTGTCGCCGTCTAACGTATCATGAGTTGATGATGCAGAATCTCTCGGTGGACCCATAGATGAGGCCCCTGGTCGTATATTATTAAACGACGTCCTAAAGCTTGCGCCAATGCTTTTGAGGCTTCGTCCGTCGCTATCATTGCCGCTTTGCGTCTGGCTTAAATTACCGTCGCGCCGTGCGAGTTCAATGCTGCGCGCTATAGCCTGCGTCCAACGGGTCACTTCCACTGCGTGATTACCCTTGATGTACCACTTCTGCTGGCCGCGGCCTGGGGTTGAGTAGATCTCGAAACGTAGTTTATCCGCAGAAGCGGCCGCAGCTGCGTTGTACCTGAGCATAGCAGATTTCATCGCAATAGACCCTCGTGATGCAATATTTTCGTCATCTTGGTGACGATAATCTATGACTTCCGATTAGATATGTCCATCGTATTGGTGGTGAAATGAACCAACAGGAAAGAACCCCATTCTTCAACACAAACCACCTCGTGTTGTAACCTTTAGCAACGTTCGTATATTTGCTAAGATACCCCTTGAGCGCTGGTGGCTCCGTGCTGGAGCTTGCCTGATCTAGAAGACTTGTATCCTGGTTGGTGACTGGGGGTCCATTAGTCCGATACCGTAAGTGATACGAATGTTGGAGCGTAGACGTACACTGACGCAAGAACACCCTAACTTTATCATCTCTGCCTCCGCCTCCGCCCTCGCCTACAGCCTTCCCCCTCCTGTCGCGGACGAACACATCCGCGCCAGCCTTTATGCTCATGTCAATCAAGGATAGGTCCTTTCTCCGCGCAGCCTCGTGCAACAAAGAACGGCCAGTGGTGGGATCCAAGTAAGAGAAATCGATAAGGTGTGCTCGAGGCGAGCGCAGGAGGTCAACTAGGGCTTGTGGTGGCTCCTGCGTCGGTTGCGAAGCAATATAGGAGTGTAGAAGTGAACGGTACGATGCGGTGAGAAGTGACCTTGAGTCTACGACGGGGGTCATCGGACTGTCTGCAACGCAAGAGAGTGGGATACGTACCTCGAATTGCTATCTGGACATCTTTTCCCCGAGCAACATCCTTACACGTCCGTCCATGTGAGTCCCGCAACGCGTCGTTGATCTCATTTTGCTCCAGAAGCAGGTTCACTACATCCGCCCGACCGATCGACGCAGCGAGGTGTAAAGCGGTTGTCCCAGAGCCGCGCGGGTATACAGCGTTGGGCGATATCGAGCGATGCGACAACAGAAGCTCGACGGTTTCGCCTTATTGAACAGTATTCAGAAAACAAGTCCGACAAAGTCAGCCACAAACACGCGCTCACATGAAGCACAGCGGATGGCGAGATGGAGAGCGGCAGCACCGATGTCCACATCGTCGTCCGCGTTCTTTCGCTTGTATTTGCCGATCTCGGCTAGTAGTTGGTGGATAAGAGCAGCGTCGCCTATGAGGGAAGGTTAATAGACACGCGACGAATGCGCCAAAGTGGACAGAGGTTCTGCGCACCGTTCCTGAGAGCCCCAAGGAGTTTAACCTGGTACAAGGATTCAGCAACATCTTGACACAATTGTACATCAGATTCGACCGTTTTATACACTGATACGAAATAATACATACTCAACGACTGAGTATGCGACATCCCAGTTCACTTGGAGTTGTGCGCAGTGGCCTTTCTTAGTCGGAAGTGACGGTGTTCACTTCTCTGGGGAAGCCGGGATCGCACGTGATATGACCAGCCCCAGCTGACATAACGCACGTGCCCTCTAATAAAGAGACAGTATTGCGCCACCACACGGTGGCGCCTCTGGTCATGTATTCGAAATGAACATGGAAAAGGCGAGGTAGGCCCACAGAATTTGGCTCAAGTGGGAGAAATTTAATGAAGAAGCTGTTGAGTAATTCTTCACCGCAAGAAGAGTGAGAATGGTACACACAAAAGCCTATAGGCTATTTGCATCACTCAATAATACGATGTCTCGGATTGAAATGTCAATCAGTCGCACATAAAGTGCGCCATTTTCCCGGAAGAGTGGAAGTGCTTCGTAGTACTTTTTTTTCAGAAAGAAGAAGGAGCTTCTGCACATGAGACGACGACGATAGTAAGGGACCGTGATAAAGCGGCCAATTTTGAAGTCATAATATAGTCAACATATTACGCAACGTGCGTAAACAAATAGTTGCGAGCTACGGAAAGCGCGTCATATCCATCTCGCCCGGGTGCCGAAAAGCATTACTGATTGGAACGTAGAATTGCGGAACTGCGCATGTGCGTGTGTCGCGGACAAGTCTCATAGTAACAAAGGAAGTTAGGGAATTAGATCGGCGCGGGCCGATCTGCACTGCATCATAGTACGTGATACTGAGATACTACCAGAATTCCTTCGCATTTCTCCTTTTCGAGACTTAACTCCTCCTGGGAGGTCCGTCGCTACGTGCCAAGGAAGAATTCCTGCAGTTATCTCCGGCTATGATTTTTTTTCAGAATGGCTGTCCTCTCGAGGGTTCGCCGGAGAGTCGCAACAAGGGTCTAGTGGCTGTATCCGAGTCCGAGTACTGGCTGAGCGGCTGAGGTCAGTTAAATTTGGGCATACAAAGGCACGCACTCGCACTAGAAGCGATAGTAGTAATGCAGGGGTAGTTGAGGATATCTTTTCGGAGCAGCATTGACACCTTTAGCATTGGCGTTTTACGCTATACGGCTTCATCAAAATGATACATTGGAAGCTGGTTTGACTCCGGGGGGTTTGCCGTGAATTACGCAACCCCCCCCTATCCGGAATGCTCCGCCGGACCACTCCGTATCTTTCGAGACCACCCCACGTCCGGTTTGAGTTCCATAGGCTCAAAGATATTAAGCCTATTGGCTTCCAGTGGACCCTTCCAGCCGCCGTGTCTTCTGTTCCTGAACTATCATTGTGTGGAAAAGTGGCAGCCTCGTAAAGCATCCTGGTTTCTCAGCCTCTCACATCTCATATTCTTATTTCGCAGCAGAAGACAGATAATCGCCCGAAGGTGAGCCTTTTCTGCTGTCAGAGGGTAAATCCTACTGGTTTATCTGCTGCGGGGTTCCCATTTGTCTCGGACTTCCTGGGGGACATGGGCTCGTCGGCTAGACCCAGTTGGAAGTTCTTGGCACCTCACTGTCGTAGAGTTTACTATGTGCGGTCTACTTCTCTCAAACGAAGAGGGGGGTGAGATATCTATGTGGCTTGTCTTTTAGGGAAGGGCCTAAACTTGTCTACAGCTGGTTTCTGATGGGATTCCGATCGGCAAAGAAATTACTTCGGCCCTACTGTTACGACGTCCACTTTACGAGTTCATCTGCTCTAAGATCCGGCTGTGGACGGATAGGGCGAGCAGGTAAAACATTATTATTCGACAACAACAACAAATTTCCGGCCCGTCCCCTTTCTCACTGGCAGCTTCAACACCGCCATTAGATACTAAGTATGCATTTGTGCATACAACTACCCAGTTTCACCCTCGTCCACTTCCACGACTCTGCAGCCGAAAGCCTCAAGTTTCCGGCATCGCGCCGAAGGAAAACCGAGTTTCCAAAGATGATGCGTATCCCAGCATCTCCACGACCCAACAGGTCGTCTACGCGTCTCTAGCCCTCTTCTTCCTCACACTCGTGACACGTCCCGAAGCCCGCACCTCGGACTCCCACCCTCACCGTAAGAATACCCGCCTGGACCTCCATCCGGCGCGCCCACTCGCGTCCAGCCACGCCTCACAGCACGCGCATCCAACACCATCACCACCCGCTGATGGGTAGAGAGAGGGAAGGGGGGAAGGGGGGGTGTGGGAACCGGTTTCCCATCGTCGAAAAAGTTGCCCAGGCACTCGGTGCCGCATTGCGCGAGTCTAAACCGACGGCGAGGAGCTTCGACCTGGGCGGCGCGCGCGTGTGCGTGTGAACCTCGTGTAAATACCGCGTAGCTGTCTTTGGTTTCCCCTACGCCCTTCCCTTTTCTTCCTTCCTTCTCCACCCCTTTTTTTTTCCTTTCGTTTGAAAATAGTAGTCGAATTTGAAATTACGGATCGTATATACGCATGGTCTGGCCTGGCGACTGTGCTAAGCGGAGGGAATTACGACGCGCTACAATACCCGTAGGCCTATATTGCCACCCCTGCGGGCTTTAGTGGGCCGAAGAGGGAACAAGCCGGCGCCAACTCAGGGGTTCGACGAAGCAAGCTAATCACGCGAACATCAGGGGGGCAAAGAAGTCAAATTATCCTAGGGGAAAAATACGACATGTAAGGTAGTAAAGTATACATTTGTGCGACAATTATGAACACAGCGAGGCGAGACAGTGAAGCGAAAAGCAGGCAACCAGGGGAAATAAGCGACGAGAACAGAGCGGACGAAATAATGGGACTCGGAGTACGGGAATACAGAAAGCAAAATATTTAGCGTAGCCTATACGAGTAGACATACAGACCAATAACCAAGAACAGGGGGGGAAACCGTACTAGCTGAGCACTTAGCTTGTGGAGTAGGATGTATAGAAGGTATAGAGCAAAAATGTAACACTTTTAATCGGGAGAACGGCAGCCCGGAAAAGAAAGGGGACGATAGAGAAGAGCGGGGCAACAGCAATGATGATGGAGACAAGGAGACGTGCATTAGCAGAAACATTGACAAGTCCAGGGTTACGAAAAGGGTTGCAGAGCAAGAGTAATAATATACATTTTCGGGCGGTGTACAATTTCGCTTGAAGAGCCCTTACCGACAACAAGGGAGAGACCTCACGAGGTCAGCAGAAGGTGCCATAGTGAAGGAGGGGGGGATGGTCTGTTGACCGAAGAGTGAGAAGTCGGGCATGAAGCCGATACCCGTATCCTCACTGTCCCTCTGGAGGGCGATCCCCTGACCAGAAGCCGCCGCCACCACCGTGGTGTGACACAGAAGAGTGGGGACTAACAGCACTTAACGGTGACACGTCGCGGCCACCCGCACCCGTGCCCGTGCCGAACGTCGAAATCGGATGCAGCAACGCAGCAGGCCCTCTCTGCCCCTGTCCCTGACCTTGTCCTTGGTGCGGTGGCGGGAACAGATGCGTAGCGCTGCGGCTGGAAATAGGGTACGCGCTATGCGGCTGTGACTGCTCAAACAAATCGCCCCGGCCGAGTGCGACACCAAGCGTTGGGCTCGTCGATGCACTGCGCCCCGTCGACGCCTGATTATGCTGCTGATGCTGGCCAGGTCGATACGCCTCTGTAAGTGTCGGGAATGTCAATCCCGTGCCCGCTCCTGCCCCTGCACCCGTACCGGGGGAAGTCGCGCTCGCACTGGATCCACTCGCGCTGCTTGGAGTCGTAGACCATGCTCGTTCCCGGTGCTGATGCACAGGGCTGTAGATATCCCTGTTCTGGCCCTGGTTCCCCCCCGAAGGGGATACCCCGAGGTTAAGATTAAGCCCGCCCACGCCGGAGAGTGGGGGAAGTGCAGACCCGCGCGTACGATTGGGCGCCGAGAGAGACGACATCGGCCAGCCCCCTCCCGCAGCATTGGGGTTAGAGGCCGTGCCGCCCCCGGGTCTGCCCAGTGAGCCAAAAAAAGGGGGTTGATCTTCCGGGGAGTGAGGATAGGCCGAGTGTTGTTGGTGGTGCATCACCGGGGAGTGGGCGGGTTGGCCCATCGCGGACGACTGCGCAGAAGGCCAGTCACCAAGGTGCGACAGACGCCCTGACGCAGAGTTATGTGCATGATATGCACTTGCGCTGTTGAAGTCATCCCCGCTAGCGCCAGTACCCGCACCTGAGCTGTAGTTGTGCGAGTATGAACTAGCAAAGCTCGTGGCAGGCGAGTAGGGCGAGAAATGTGTGTGCGACTGGGAAGATGCGCTCGCAGGACTTGGGTCATAGGGCGAGATCGGAGAGAGGGGCGACAGCGCACTAGACTGTTCCGATGTCGATGTCGCGCTCGGTGGTGGTGCAAATGGCGGACGAGTGTATATATGCGGCGGTGCGAGCCCACCGCCTGGAAAATGCGAGTTGTTCGATGCCGCTCCGCCCGATGAGCCTGAGGGACCCGTTAGCCCTGCGATCCCAGAAAGAGAGAGCTGGGGATGTGGCGGATGCACAACAATAGCCCTGCATCGGAATACCCCATGGAGCCGTGCTGGTGCGGGCTGAGACTAGACATATTATGCATGTCGATGGGTGAGTCAGCCCCAAACTCCGTACTCCCCGAATCGTCGCGCTCGTGGTCATGATCATGGTCTTGCGCCTGATGATCACCGACGGGGCTCATTCCCGAGCCACCCGCGCCGGCGTCATGTCCAGCGCGAGAACCAACGCTGCCGTCACCACGACGCTTCTTTCGCGAATTGTTCGGTCGCCTTCGGTATACATAGTCCGGGTACTTCATGTTGAAGTTATCTTTTAATTTCTTTGCTTGATCGAGATAAAATTGCTTTTCGCTCTATAAATGCGCGACCAAGAAATTAATTTGCCAAGTTAATAATAATATATTAAAAACGAGGTAAATGCACCACCACTGACCATGGGCATGGAGTTCCATTCTTTGCTGAGGATTTTACTAATTTCCCCAGTCCGCATCATCTGGTTCGCAGCAGACACCTGCGGCCGGCGTCGACGGGCAAAAATCATGAACGCATTCATCGGACGTCTGGGCGTCCCATCAGAATTGAGCGACTGCGTTGTCAACGCATAGTGAGCATCTTCGACTATCTCGCCTAGAGTCATCGGACGGAGTATAGTGAATTCAGTAAAGACGAAGGAAATCGGGAATGGAAAAAGAATAACGCGACATCAGCATCTGTCGCAAGCAACACTCAGAAATTGATAGGATTGACATACCCATTTCCGAGTCTCCACCAGCCTGGCCGTTCCCGTCGTGGTCGTGCTCATGGTCATGCTCGCTGCCTGACCCACCACCGTCGTCGTCGCCGGTATCGACGGGAACGCCGCGCGCATCAGAAAAGTGGCCATGCTCTGGGCGGCCGGAGCTAGCCGAGATGCGGGGCGCGGGGATCGGGAAGGCGCCCGGCCCCACTGTGCCTGTGCCCATAAAATTCGACAGCGACACTGGAATGTGCACCGAGCGCTGGGCGTGATGCAGGGGTAGCGACGAGTGTGCGAGTGAGAGAGGCAGCAGCTGCGCACGGTCGATGTGGACTTGGGCGGCCAGCGTGGCGGCGTGTAATGAAATAGGATGCGGGTTGGGAGTGGGACTTGCTAGGGGGAAATAGTACGCGGAGACAAGCCCAGATAGGAGAATGCAGAAGGGGGGAACGCGATTCGGGACAAGAGTATGCTGTTCGCTGGCGACCTGGCGCGATCACGTCGACGACGCGCACTAGGAAGCTGTAGGCCAAGGTGACACGGGGAGGCAGTCAAGACAGGAGCTGAGAGGAGCAGCACTTAGGAGTAGAGACGAGGACAGGAGACTAGGGCGAGGAGAGCGCGCGCGATGAGCAGATATCAGCTGGCAGGACGCGGTGCTGGCGCGACGGGGATCGAGGAGTGGACTCGTGTGGCAGGCAGATTCCGCAGACAAAGCAAAGGGCGAGGTCCACGCTGCTGGATATAAGCGTTTCGACAGAAACCGGCGCTTCGTCTGGTGAGAACCGGGGAGCGGATACGCAAATAGGGTTCACTCGCTTCGGCAGAAGGGGCGGGCTGCTTCGCGGGTGGTTGCGCTGGAATGGGGGGCACTAGTACTGGCTCTGGCTCTGGCTCTGGCTCTGGCACACCGTCGCCGACAGAGGGGAGAACGTCGAGTTGGGCGCGCAAACAGGGCTCTTAGGGCCCGTCTGCAAAGGCAAAACAGAGTTACGCGAGAGGTCCTGGCCCGCATAGGTAAATATTGCAGTGGACCTGCTGATGATACTGATGATCCATTACGGCCTCGTACAGGGTTCTCTGAGCCAGCTCACGGGATCCGCTCATCTGGCGCCTCTCCAGCAGGCACAATCTCCCTCTCCTGTTACCCTGCCCAAGCGCGACTCGGCTCTCTCTTATGCGTATGTCCTCTCGTTTCTAGATGTTTTCCGCCGGGATTTTCTCTCCTTTTCTTTCCCGTCATCTCCCTTTCTTCCGATCTCTCCCATTTCACGTTTCTTTCCTAATCGCGACTGTACCCTGATATCCATCACAGGGAATCAAAGAAACACTCTCGGGTCCGATCAGAGGGCAGCTGAGCTGCGGTGCAGAGGGCGTTGGTCTGCTACTACACTCTCTTTCCCCTCGACCCTACACGGAGAGGTGCAGGAAACAGAAGCAACAAGATGGGCAGATGGGGAACGATCCTTCGGGGGAAAAAAGAGACAAAGTCGAAATGGCGCGCGTGTGCGTCGTCGGCATCGTCGGCGCAGCAAACGATCTCCGTCCTACCGGTCGCTCTACCCCACGGGGCTGGCCGGGTCAAGGCCTCGCCCTCAGCATCCAGTAACCAAACATACACCGCAGAAACAGGCTTTAAGTTCGCATTCCCAGAAAGCTGCCTCTGAGCATATGTATGCCGTCCGCATTCTCTTCTCCCGCGCAGCGAGAAACCCGTGGGCCCCATCACCCTCGCTGTCTTTAAGCTCGAATTTCCACCACGGGAAGACACCAGACCGCGAGTGTCAATAAGGGGGACGCCGGGCTTTTCGCACTTTCGTCTTGCCAATTTCGTCTGCAATTCGCACGTCGGCGGACCCCGTAACCTGCCGTAACCACATCCGAAACAATTACTCGAAAAATCGAAATCGGAAACGGTTGAAAATACGTGAAAAGTATCTTGAAAGCGGAGGCGCCCAAAAATACGCGTGGAACGCTAGATCAACTCTCTTACGAGGAGTCCCTGAAAGCAGCGCCAGGGCTCGCAGTAAACACTCGGAAAGGGATGGATCTCTGTTTAGTCATAGTGGTGTCTATGTGTAATCTCTGTATGTGTAATCTCCACCCTACAAGCCAAGCAGCGAAAGGCTGTGCGACCACATGGGCTTCTCAGACGTCGATTTCCACCTCGTGTGCGATACCGCAGTTTTTTCGAGGGGTAAGTGGTACAGGTTCTGCGTCTCTGCGCCTGGTGTTCTTCTGGCCCGCTGGCCACGATGATGGTGATTGCTTTTCACGGGCCGCTAGCTTCCGCCGGACGGAACCGACCGCGGAGGCATTTTCTTTTGTCAAGAGACTCAAGGCAGGGCGGTATTGCGTACACGATTGTCCGATCAGACTTGTCACCGCCCATCGTTACAGCACCCTCGGCTTTTTGCCGAGAAAGGAGCTCGATCGCTCGATCAGAAACTAACCGCCAATTGTCTGGGCTCCCGGCAAGCCCTTACTGATTTCGCTGTTGCCCCTTCGACGACTTGTTGCCGGCCTTCGCGGAACCAAATTCGGTGACGGATGGCGCCGGTGGCGGGCACAACAGCGGAGCCCGAATCTGGACCAGCAGATCGTCGCGGAGCTCGAAATGCAAGTACGTGACGGAGTCTGCCGGGATGTGTGCCTTCCGGATATCGGGTGGCGGGGCCTTGCGTTGGGCATTTTGACGGTCTATATGGGACTTGCCAAGTACAAGCTGGGACTAATTATTTTCTTCTTCGATGGAGGCGTTCGGCCGCAGAAAAGCCCAGTTTTGCGATCAAGATTTGGACCTCGCCTCGGCCCTCGTCCCGCCTCAATTCAGTCCGGGAAAGACACTGTCGGCGTCTAAAGCCAATCCAACAGCAAGTGCAACGCCTAACAATCTCTTTCGGTGCAGCCCATTCAACCTGATAAATTAAAGTGATTGTGTCACCATGTTCTCCATAAATGACTAACCCAGTGCAGGTAGGGCGACTGTATCCCGAAGCGAGAAAAATGAGCATCATGTACCAACCTGGGACAGAGGGATAATCCCGAGGCACTGCCATGCCTGCCTGCATACGCAGCCGCACCGCACCCGTATATGACTGTTCCTTCACGTTTTGGGCCCCACCGTAACGGCAGCTCTGTGCATTCACATCAGCAACTGCAATTGTTGCTAGATGTATGTGCGTGTTTACCTAACTGATCGCCGCATCTCCCCGTTAGTAGTATACACTTATATAGACTTTTGGTCCCACATCGGGATACACTTTTTCCTGCTAAATATCCACCCACTGGCAGCGAAACGCAAGCCCGATTCGTTGCAGTTCCGTTGCTGGTTTCGTTGCCTGATAGTTTCCCAGCGTCCCGCTTAGGGGCTCCTCATCCATAACGTGAACATCGTGCCAATATGGAAGATCGGGATCGGCGTGCGCCCGAGTCGTGGTCGCTCAGCGCACCACCTTCCTGATCGCAGCTGCGTACGGAGGTCCGCGCACTAGCACCTTCCGTCGTCTTTGGAGTACCCGGGGTGCTGGAGCGCGCACAATAAGCATGAAACCTCGAGCTTCCCCACCCCACTAACGACAGCATCAAAGGGGGACTGATGCCCGCTGTCGTTATCAATTCTCCCGGGTCAAGGCTACTAGCCAGATTTCAGCATGGACTGGACGTCAAACTTTCCCGTAACTTCCACACCAGACCTGAACGCGGACGACGGTCGCCACGACCAGACGGCCTCTATACTTATGCGTCTGCGTGCTGATGCCGGCTGGCCAGTGCCCAGAACTCTCGTAATCCGCGACCGCAGCCGCGACATCGCACGCACACGGGGGCCTTTCGGCTTCTTAAGCGCGCGTTCATCTCTTGCCTCTATCAAGGCGACGGGGCGTCAAGGTTTCGGTGTGTACATGACTTTTCATAATCCCTCATTGACACAGCGCGTGATAAACACCGGTCGGCTTTGACATCGGCCTTACGGACTCTGGTGGATGATATATCCTCCCTCTCTTCCCTAAGCACGTCCGTCCCTTAGTACGTGCCGTGGTGAAAGAAAACTTGCCCTTAATAGGCTTAGCGGGCAGCGAAATTTTTCGCCGACAGTGGCAGGACGTCGCTTGGCGAAAATTTAGTCCCTAATAGTATACGTTAATCACAGCACAAGCCGATCAGGAACGAAATGAATTCATGTCTTCAGCAGTGAGGACAGAATTACTGACAGTTCGCTGCCATCACCGGAGACGGGGATTCCGGAGTTAAACTATTTGCGCTGAACGAAAGCTTCTAGCACTCTGCCGTAGAGATGCGACTTAGTCAAAAAAACAGAGGAAGCGCTAGAACGTTGGTCGTAAATGCTTTGTACAAGCCCGACGTTCATGGAGACTTGATCGGATGCGCCCAAGGAATGTCTGATGCATTTGCAACCGCACGCGGACGAGACAGTCGGGATGGGATTTTGCTTACTCTTTAAGCGCGACATGCAGGTGACGTTATGTCGAGAAGGCGAGAATAATAGGCGCTTGACTCGTCGGAGGCGTGAGGTTGCCTGGTTGCATCTATTAACCTGATCGAAGTTGGGCAAAAAGAAAGCATCCTCCACCAAGGATTTTAGCACGCCGCGGCTGAAGAACCTCTGTCGGTCTTTGGAAGTAGCCCACCAGTACGGCTCGAACGATCCAGCCAATTTAAAATGCTTCATAATCGTGTATCTCAAATTCCACAGCGTGTAAGGGGACTTGCTCAGAAGAAAGCATGGCACATCATGTGGTCTTTTGGAGCGTGAAAACCCTAGGCTGAACGAACCCATCAAGCTCGGAGCTGATAATCAGGAATTGACACGGCAACCGTCAAGAATAGATTGCTGGGTTGCCTTGAGGTGGTTGCACCAAGAATGGCAGCAAGTAGACACGACCGTTGCAAAGAAAGAGACGAAGAAGCACGAGGTGTGAAGAACGCCGGATCTCTCCGACAGAAGGCCACCATTCACTTAAAATTCGAGACCTGTCCTAGGGTGGCTCTTGGCTTTGCTCTTCAAGTGAATTGAGGCGAATTGGTGGCTTTGGCTCAATAGAACAGCCTGAAACCCTGTTCCTCTAAATGTTGTGAATTGACTCTACCCAGTAGTCCAAAGTTAACCTACATAGTCTCTTCCTCCAATCGTTTGGGTCCATTGAAACAGCCAGATAAATGGGTTGCTAGGAGAAATAAACCAAATGAATCTGTCAGCACAGCACACATATACACTCTCACTCGCTATTTAAAGATACCTTGATCAGTCGAAAACTCGGGCAATGGATGCACATGCCTTCCTGAGGAACAGCTCTGACACTCGGCATTTCGACCATTCGCATGCCCCTTCGTACCCCATTCCGGACAGAGACATCGGGGCGTTTCGAAGAGCCTCGAGGTTTTAGTCACCGATACCCTTTTTGCGTCCGACGGTCGACTAATCGCCCACGGATCTGGGGTGAAAACTATAAAACAATCTTGCGCGCTCATTTTTCGAGTTTCCTTCACTGTCTCCGCATTCCGAGGGAGTATTAGCCTCCTCCCTATTGTAGCGCGGCGCAGCTCTTTCGAACGAAACACGTCTGATCGGTTGCATTTGTTACTCGCTTACGACCAAGAAGTGCAGGCACGCGCGCGTGCAGACAATGACGCTTCGCCAGCCCTGAGATTTAGAAACCTAGAATTTCATTCTAGAATTTGAGTCGGTAAGCCTCGGAAACTTGGGTTTAAATACGTTCACTTTACGTATAGGGTTTTCGGTAGACCGACGGCCGAGGTCCTCTTCAAGAAATCCGAGATCACCTGCAGCTATCCAGTCCTCAGCCATTTGTAGACTGATTTGGCGAAAACAGCCCGAATGAACCCCGTCCCGGATGACAGCCCCAATCCAACTCTGGCGTCGCCAACACAACGTTTGAAATCCCTGAAGGCGGTCAAAAATCTCACGCTGCTAAAATCAACTCCAAACTGGTCTCCTAGACTATCCAGTGAGCAAGACTTCCTACAGAAGTTGCAGGTAGGGCATTATGGAACCATAGACGGTGCGAATAGGTGAATATTAGCGGACAAGAAGGGGGCGGGAGGATAAACGAAGAACCGTACTACGCAGAAGAGAAATTTGACACCTGGACCTTGTGTATATATATGGACGAAGAGTCTCGGAGCTGGCGATAGAATTTTTGAAAATGCACGAATAGCAGTTCGTCTAAACTTGGCTTGACAGGGGGCAAGTTACACGGCAACTTCGATCGCGCCCTTTGCCGGGTTTGCGCTGCGGACTGCCTGTGCCAAACTTTTCTACCAATGACTAAACTCAAATCAGCCATTTTGTCCCATGAGATTCATGTATATAAAGACACATACAGACACGATGTGTGAGTCCACCTCTTGCGAACTCTCCAGGCCGTCGATCAAGGGCCTTCCGCGCCGATCCAACACACTTCGAGCTCCTATAAATTATATTTCTGTAACAATTCGTGTAATTAATTTACGACAATAGGCAGTAAAGCCGATTCGGAAGAATTTTGAAACAAAGAAGCACGGAAGCAAAGAAGGCTTACCGATATTGACGAATCCACGTTCTAATGCACCAGGTCAACACTCTTGGTCAGTGCGAAAACGGTTCGCGGACGCAAATTCGGACCTTTCGGCTAGTCTCGCGAGGATAGTTAGTGAAAAAGATACAAGCAATCTGGTATAGTCCGTCATTGCGCCCGAGCCTTCGGGCACGTGCCGACGAAAATATTGGCAGATTGGCGGAGCAAACAAAGTCCGCCTCAGTAATACTCAGGCTCGCCTGCAAGGCAAAAAAAAGTCCGTGGAAGGGACTCAATAAACATCAAACTTTAACGATCTGTATTCATTACCGAATAGTAAGTCCGATATCTCTCGGTCCTTCATCAACGAAGTAAACCGAACCTTTGAATGGCGTGTCTAAAAGAAAGACCGTCGATCGCAGCTGTGTGTACGTCCTCCAGCAGAAGATCGGTCGTACCGACCAGTAAATGACTCAACCATAGACGATTTTTCAAGTGTTTTTCAAGGCATTCAGCGTCCTGTCGGATTACGGAAGACGATGAAGGTGGCTGAAGGTCGGGATCTGTTCAATATACGGTTAGCCCTGCTGGCGACAAAAATCAAGACGTGGCCATAGACCCGGGGAATGACTAGGCGACTATTTGGGATGTTCACAAGACAGTTAAGCATGGCTGACCAACGCCCCCCGTGACCGAAGGTCAACTTACCGTGCAGGTCTACAGGCGCGAGCGGTCATGGGCTTGATTGTAAATGCGACGAAAAGTCTGCGAACGCTATCATTTAAGCCATTAGAAGAAGTTGACCATTAGGTGAAGTGAGACACGACAAATATTGTGATATAGCATTGACACCCCATCCAAATCAGTGAACGCTGGAAAGGATGCCTTACCATAAACGGAAACTGCCCAAGACATTACAGAGCACAGATAGCCCTCGGACTAGTGGCACTCTGTCAGACGACCAACGCCCTGGACAAACTAGATTACGTTGTAACGCCAGGTGGGAGACGACCAGAGCGAGCTAGGGGAATGTAGTGACAACGTCCGGACGAATCAAACAAAAGTAGGTCATTCTCGAGGGGTCACAAGCTCCTGGGAGTCCTATATGATTCGACACAGCATCGGACCAAACCTCCATTCTAAGGACTAGAATTACCCTGTTTCCTTTTGAACGGTAAGACCCATTGTGTCCAGAAGTATGGTCGGTGGGAAGTCCGGGTATTTGCTGTGTACCTAGAGGACGAAAGAAGACGGTGGCATACCCGACATCTGTTGTTGTAACGATGCGTAAATCTGGAAAACTCCCACCCCCGATAAGTTCCATAAGATTCATGAGCTACCAGACATCTTAGCAGTCAGGTGGTTCCCCTAGTGACAAGACACGCTGCCAGAATACAGAAAGAGTTCGACAACCTTAATACAAAGAATGGGCCAGTGCCGACAAAATAAGCGTGCCTTTCTCATTATCAAGGGGCTTTACCCAGAGCAGAAGCCCGCGCTGCCAAGCTGTAGCATGTGGGAGAAAGCCAACCTCTAAGAGAATGATTCGAAGCCCTCCCAGACCCCAAAAGGATTTGCTTCGGAGCGATCATCGGCCTTACGGTGTCGTGGCGAGGTAGAAAGAAAGTAGACAATACAAGGCGCCAGCGAATATGGGACAGCAACATCGAAGGAGCGCACAGTCGCAAGCTAGAAGAGAAGCCGAGCCCGGGGCAAGAGGTGAAAGCGTAGTTCTCCATGCAGCAGTTTCCGATGGTACGACGTGGAGAAGCAGGAGTTGTGGAGCCACGAATGAAATCCAAGAATAGATAAGTATTGACATCAAATCCATCCAATCCACGTAAAATACGGGCGGTTTTAACGCGTTGATATTCATTAGAGCAGCCGGCAACCGAGGTATCGCCCGAGATCACCTACATAGGAAGCTGAACCTCGATGACAACCAAGCAACCGGGGCTCCCGGGAAAAGTGAAGCAATAAATGCTTATCCAAGAAGCTCGCTTCTTGTCAGTAAGCAAGCGCGCAGACACCAGTCGAATAGTGAAGAAACAGCGCGGCCAGAAGCATATTGATCCCTTCTGCTAGATAAAGGCATCAGAGAAGTATCTCATTGCCAAGCAAGGCGTTCACGAGGTCCTGCCAGCAGCTACAAAAGTTCCCTCCCTCCGTCAATCAGCACGACAGGGGGACCTTTGCGTGTTTGTGAAAGAACCCAACCTTAAGCTCGCAGCACAAGCTCCAGTACACACAGCCGCCTTCCTTGTAGCCAAACATTCGCTTGCCACGCAAAAAACTAGCCAACGTTCGAGACCCATAAAATTAGTGCCACCATTTACTTCTTTTTACCCTCTACAAACAGCACTCGGGATTTGACTAGCAAGACATCAGCCGCAGCGTGGCAAACAGTGGAGCTGGTTGAGCGCACCTCTGGGGTCATACTTTACTGCAGACAGTCTGCCACCGGTCCTGAGTCGCTTCGTTGTGTAGAAGTAACCTGTCTGTGCTGTCGAGACGAGCCTGACAATCATTGTCCTGTGGATAGCATTCAGACATAGGCAGACGGGTTTAAAAAGACACTATGCCCACCTGGCTTTACTCTTGGCCGCCATCGTCGATACCCGACGCGCTGGTGGTCGTCGTTGGCTGAGGTGGCAGGTTGCAGGTGAGTGCGAGGCTGACAACGCGTCACGGATGACAGCAAAATTTGCCCCGGGTTTTCCCGGAAACATGCCTTTCCTTTTCCGTCGGCTTCTGGTTATTTTTTCTTTAGTTTTGCACCGCGCGGTGAACTCTAGGGATGTAATCGAGGCTATTGAGTTTCCCCAGCTTCGTCAGTCCGCAGGAAGTAGAGTAAACTTAGTTGTTCCCTTCGGATAATGTGGACCTTTGCTTTTTCCGCGCAAAAAACTACCACAAACTGCTTCTACACCTTCAATCTTCCAATATCCCTACGCTAGTCAAACCTGAAGATTATTCCCAAGTCAATTTGATCGGCCAATTCAAATCAGCTTTTATGCCTGATACGACGAGCTTCTCCTGTCCTTCGAAGTATTCCCAATCCGTAACTCCCAACCCTTCCAGAGCAACATGCGAAGGTTTCTTCACGCCAAGCACAGTCACCTGTTCCAGCTTCTGCGCAATCTCGAACGACCCCTTGGGTTCCACTGTCACCTGGCCGGCCCGCGCGCTGAAGCTGAGGGTCGTGCTCGGTCCCGGGGGGAACGACTCTCCGTCGTCCACGTACGCCGTCCCAGACGCGCTGGCTTCTTTGTCCGCGGACCCGGACAGAGTGACCAGTAGCGAATACGGTCCATCCCGGGTCTCTGTAGTGGTGTATGCCGGCTGGCCGTGCAGGAGGAGTACGGCACCGTCACGGACATGTACGTTAATGTGGCCCAGTGGCGCATCAAGCGTCGTGTTCGTGCCGATCGAGGCATTGACAACATCATGCGTGTACCAGTCGCGCCAGGTCACGAGTCCTCGACCCGGGAAAATGCCTACATTTCCCCGTTCGTTTGTAAGCGGTTGATCATAGCCGGCAGCTAAATAGGGGTCAATAGGGGTTGCTCACCATCTACGGAAGACACATTCGATGTCAGAACGGGAGTAACGAGGATATCTCGGCCTATCATGAACTGCCGGTCGACACTGAACAGCTCGGGCTCGTCAGTGAACTCCCAGAAAAGTGCACGGACAGGGGGGGTGCCATGCGTTGAGGCGTTCGCGAATAAGGTGTACTGTTCGAATCATCACAGTATTAGAAAGAACTGGTCATGCATGCGAACCGGTCTGGTTCAAATCAAAGTACCGACCCAATACGGGAGTAATGAGTAGCGAACTGCGATTGCTGTCCTGGACGCATTCGCCACGCTGTCCCACCGGTACGGCTCCTGCGAAAGGGCGCCCAACGTGTTGTGATTGCGGTAAAACGGCGCGAAGGCCGATAGCTGCATCCACCGATTGCACAATTCCTCATCCGTATTATCATCTTTGGATTAAATCAATTCGAACTCAGCACACTAGCAGGGGGACAGAGAATCAGAAGGGTAATCGCCCTGACTTACTAAACCCACACGTGTCCGCACCCACCATCGGAATCTGGTATATCTGGAACTGAAGTATCCCTTGGATGCTGTAGTACATGTACTCCCACAAACTGAAGTTATCACCCAGCTGTAAGTAAAAGGGAACAATGTATCAGCGCTCAATCCATTCGTAGAAACACTCCCTTCCAAGAATATACAACTCATCGAAGACCCCAATGCGGAAATGTGAGTGAAGGGAAGAACGTGCTCACCCAATGTCCGGTCCACTTCCCCGATGATGGGAAAGTCGAGCGGCCGATCAAGAACGGACGTTTCCCCGGCATGATATCCTGCAAAGCCAAATGCGTCGTGCGCTCCTCCATCATTCCGAAAAGGTTGTGCGTGTCGAGTTCCGCGTATCCCGGCGCATGCGTTGCGTTCGTGGCCAACGTGTTAACAGAAAGCGCCCCAGCACCTGCGAACGCAAGTCCGAATCAGTCCTAAGATCACAGGGAGTGTTCCGACCTTCCCCGGCAACTGTGGCAATGGCACGGAAGTCGAAAGGTGGGGTGGGTAAGGCACTGACCATTGTGTATCGCATATGGCGGGGTGTTCAGATTGATCCCAGTTTCGTTGACAGCACCGAGACCACGCTTCGCAGGAGCGGTGAGGGTTCCGTTCGTCGTGGTGTTGCCACTTGGACCAAAAGTAGATTCATTATACCTATGTGACCGAATAACGCAATAAAAGGGAATAAGTCACAACTCCAAGGCGAGAGTATAAGACAACCCACCCCTCGGGATAGGTAGTTACAAGATTTCCGGGCTGACCGGGTAGGAGAAATGGAGTACTCGTGTTAGTAATGTCTGCGCTGGAGCCACTGATTGCATAAAGTGTTTGAAAATTGCAAACAGAACTGGCTCAGTAAAAGTATAAATGACGCGATATATCCGGCGTACCATGATCCGTCACAGAACGAGCTAGCCTCATTCATATCGAGCCATATTCCGGAGAATTCGACGCCGCCACTTGTGGACCAGTTCCGCAATGCCTCGGTCCACCAACTTTGCGTATTGTTTGCAAACCAGTCTGGGAAGACCTAAAAGTGTGGGGGGATCGCATATAACCTATCGGTAAGGGGAATATACCGCAAATGTCTCACGAGCCATACGTACCGTGTAACCAGGCCAGACTTGTCCAACGTACTCACTTCCGTCCGGGTTCTTTACGAACGTCTTTTGCTCAGAACCTCTAGTGTAGGGATCATACTATTAAAAAGCCGCGTTAAGACGTCTTCAAATGTTCGTTAAAGACCAAGTGCACTTACCACATCCGTCGAGTTCACCAGTATGGCAATTGCAGCGTCGACGATCGGTATGTCTGAACGCAATGTCATTTATTAGCGGGTCAAAAGCATTACGGCGACGAAGCATGTAGCCATCGACATACAGTGTTGGTTGTTTGCAGTCTGCATTCCACGCGGATTAGCGTCGCTTGGAAGTTACGCTACTAGAAGGGACTCACCAAATTTTGAATGAAAGCCCGCATGTCCTCGCCAGGGAAGCTAACCGGATCGGTCGTGAAGTCGCGGAAAGCGTGGTACAAGTCTATGTCATTCCACATCACTGGCATTGAACTTGGTTAGTACAGAAGCGATATACTGCCTTCCTCCCACAGTTGCGTAGTAATACTCACCTTCGAGTGGGATGTTGGCACTGCGCATATTCTGTACCTGTTCCATCGTCACGCTCACGTTTGTATAACCCCATCTGCGAAAAAGGATCAGTAAGAATCACCAGTGATATACAAATCCCTTAGGAAAATGAAATAATACACACCTGCACAGATGGAATCCGAAACCCCAGTACGGCTGCCACGTCGGGAGTCCGGTGACCGCGCCGTACTGTTCGACAACAGTCTGCGGCGTCGGCCCTGAGAAGAAGTAGAGGTCCATAACTCCACCAATCATGCGGTACTGCACAAGAGATACGTCCGAGTTGGGGGGAGTGAGGAGGAGAATATCCATTCCCGACGAGCTATACCGTGTAGTAGAACCAAGTTAGAATTCTCGTTTCAAGCGTAGGCGAAAGCAACTCGCCTCAGAAGGAAGACACCATGCGTCTGCGAGGTGTTCGTCGTCGTGTTGTATCTATGCTCCATATAGATTGGATGCGAGCCATACCTGCATCGCGAGAAACGAGGAATGACATAAAGAGAGAACGACGTAAGAACGCGTTCAATAAAATGAATGCAGATAGAATCACGATCACGTGACGTACATGTTTGCGTCGATCGGGTCCGCAACATCGCGAGCCCACAACGTTTGCGCAGTTCCAACACCCCCGTCTGTTCCAACATCGCGTCTGAACCCGCTGCTAGCAACAACCTCACCAAGTCCATAGACATTTGCACCGAGTGGCAGCGCCGAGGTTAACTGAGGTCAGACCCGCATCAATAAAGCCTCCCATCCGAGCCACTCGCAAAATGGGCAAACACTCACCTGAAGGTACTGCTCCTCAAAAACAAGACCGAAGTTGTCCAGCGCCGTGCTATTGTCTCCTGCTATAACAGGCGGAATTGGAGTCTGGGGAAGAGAAGACTTGCGCGTATCGAATAAAGGCACGCCGTCTGGTTCCGAGCGGCGCGTGATCCAGAACTCGAACGGGGAAGGATTATAGTTGAACTGAAGGTCTGATTTTTCCAGAAGGCCCTTGCTCGAAGATGGAGCAGGGCGAGACACGACGGACTCAGGCACCCGGAACTGCTTGTTCGCAGTGTCGAAGATGTTGACATGCAGTCTGTGTATATATTAGCCGGGACGGCGAATGGGTTCGCGAGACCGAAGCCGACTGAATGCATACCTGGACTGAGTTTCGTACGTAACCTCAATGGTGAGGTTGGCGATGTCATTGCTAAAGGCATTGCATGCTGGGCCTGCGAGGCTCAGCTGTGCAGTTAGACCTGCAGCCGTGTTCTGTAGGGAGCCGAGGGTGTATCCTACGCGCAGAAAATCAGCGGGAGGGAAAGGTAAGTCGAATCAAAGCTTTCGACTCCTACCTGGGCAGCTCGACACATTCAACGAATAGTCAGTGACGTCCAGGCTTGCCGCTTCTGTCAGTGTGGAGTGTACGCTGTTCTTGACGGTGTCGATTTGGAGGCCATTAACACCGTCCGTAAGGCCAGATAGCACAAGGAGCGCCGTGAGTGCTATGGATAACGCCATAGCCGTGCGTCTTCTCCTCTGTCGTTGACTAAAAACGGGCTGAGGAGCTAGAGGAGGCGCGACACGTACGGATACGCTGTAACCTCAGCAAACACTGCACCCAGCCGCCTTTATACATTTTTTTATTTTTATGATTTGCACCGGCTAACACCGCTTAAGGTGGAGGTGATGAAATGTTGTAAGCAGATCAAGCGGCATACCATGTGCCGTACAAACCCGTCACGCGCCCCGACCTGTGATCAGCCCGAAGGAGCGCTCTACGTGCACTGAAACTTCTTGGAAAGCCGCTTAGCGACATAGCCCTTAGGATATCAGGGAGAGTGGAATATATGGGAATGATGGGACTGCCAGGTCACGAATGTCAGTGTCCGTTTGCGCTCCAATCGATACGAGACAGACTGTGGCCAGCAGCGACTTGGTGCGATTGTTCGCGGAAACTGGCTGACGTACAAAAACGCGGTAAGACGCCCGCGGATCCGAGAGTCCGAGACGCGACGAATAGCCACCGGCGGGACCGGTGACTTCATTGCATAACAAAATCAGTGTTCAATGCACATTACAACATTAGAAGCCACATTCTCAATATAAATTACATTTCATGATGATGATCGTAAGAAATTAATGAATGGAACGCAAACTGTAGGACTATTCAGGTCTGTCGCCGTCTGTTATTCTGTCTTTAATAGCATGTGCCCGAACCTCCTATAGAACTCCACAAGCTAGCGGTGCGGCCTTAAAATCTCCGGCTTGAGAAAGATTCGAATTCCACTCACCTTCGTCATTTCCTCCTGGGCGTTCCGAGTCCCTTCCATGATCCCTGTAATCGTAAGTCTATGAAAACCTACGGCTTCAGTGACGAAACTAATGTTAACATTATGAAGGTCCTCAAGCATGGCCACAATATTCGGCTGAGCTCCAAATATAGCGTCGAAATGGGCTTGAGGGATATTCTGTAATAACAAGCATGTAAATTCTCGATCTCCCACTTTACCTTTTACACTACTTAGTACGCACCATAAATTGACACTGTATAGACCCTAGTTCCCCTGACAATCTCCTGGCCCAGGAACGCGATTCTTCAAAGTGGACGGACAGCTCGGCACTTTGGTATACGTCTCAGCGAACCTCCATTTATTGAATAGACTCCAGACTTTACGCACCTCAACTGTATACTAACGGAACTATCCCCAGCTGAGGAAGTAGAAACAGTCAACCGGCTCTGCCGCAGTCCCTGCCGCATCACCTCCAAGTCAGTTTTGAGGGCAAACGCAAGCAGCGACGCCGACGGCCTGTCCTCTGGGTTGTCGGCCCAGCACTTCTCGATGATCGACCACAGTCTGTCGTTAACTCTGTTTCGCGTCTTCACAGAGGACCCATCCGATTCTGGACGTTCCGGCCTCTTCCCGTGATAGAGGTCGACGATCACAGCGGCGTCGCACGCAATATTTGTGAACGGGGCCGCCTCCGTGAACAACTCGAGCATGAGCATGCCGAAGGACCATATGTCGCTTTTGCGTGTCGGCAAGGGCGGCCCATCCGCGCTTGGAAATAGCAGCTCCGGCGCGCGCCACCGGACGTTCCCATCCTCCAGCGCGGATGTTATCGAGTGAAAGTAATCGCTGTCTAAGCGGGAGAGACCGAAGTCACTAAGAAGTGCCCTACACTCCCCGTCTATCAGGATATTGGACTAAGCGTTTCAACGGGATTTAGTCATGCCATTGGACGGATTAGATTTCAAACTCGGGCATTTGTGCGCGCATATATAATTAACTCACGCATCGGAGGTCTTGGTGGATGACCGGAGGTTCGCGAGTATGCAAATACTCTAACGCCGATGCAACCTGAGACAGCTGCGAAAAGGGGGGTATAGAGATTTAATAAATTATTTTCGAACGCGCTAGAACATTAGAAGGTTACCAAATATTCTTTAGAAGTGGGATTTTTTAGCCCGTTCATATACTGAAGGACGTTCCCAGACTCCATCCATTCGGATACTATGAGCGGGAGCATCGACAGTCCTTTGTCATTATGGACTCCGATTAGCTGTAAGAGATACGGATGGCGGAGCTGTCTCCACAGAAGGACTTCGCGCAGTAAATTCTATCTTCAAGCTGTCAGTGCGTGAATCCAAGATTTGGGAATATTGCAGCAATGTGCACCCTGAACATCTTGTCCTTGTCCGCCAACAAGAGACTATACCGGACCGACTTGAGCGCGACAGGCTTTCCCTTCCAATTTGCTCTCCAGACATCGCCGAACCCACCTGCACCTACAGGATGCTTGCTTCTGCCCGTTGGCGAATCAATGAAGAGCACTCTGGGGATCGTGCCCGTCTTCGTGGCCAGTGCGATCATTGTATCCAAGAATATCGGCATCTCGGGATATGCGTCCGTACAAACGTCGAGAAGCTGTTCATGTATGTAAATTCACGACGAGAGGAGAGAAGATCGAAGCAAGCCTGCAGACCATTTGCATAAGTGAGAGAAACGCATCAGCCTCCGAGCCTACGAGGTTCATGACGCATTTTCCCTTGTTCCTCACTGCATCTAGAACTTCAATGCGCAGGGCAGTCCAGCCAGACAACAGCTTGGCGTGGCTGTCCCTCTTGATCACATTCGCGAGATGAAAACACCGTAGGTGTACATGGGTCCATTCAACCTATATCGTCATTAAGTAAGGCCGGGGTCAGGTGACTGGCTGAAGAAAAGGGAGTCCACAAACCGTACTGCCTGGAAACGCTCTGATGGCGTGAACCAACGCGTCCAGTATATCCTTTGTCGTCTTCGAGCGTTTCGTGAATGCTGGCCGCACGAAAAGCTGGCCCATCGAAATGACCATGGTATCAGTACTGCGGAAGGCAAGCTCGGAGGAACAAAAATCAGCGGCGCTGTGCAGAGCGTGGGCAAATATGGCAGCTAGACACAGCCCAGTAGGCGCTTATATGAGGATGCATATGGCGTCGGCATTAATTCAACAATCTGCTTCCGTGGTCTGGAAACGTCATCTATAGGAATTGAACCACTTCCGGAGTTAGTGCTGTCTTAAATAGTATTATTTGATCTGACAGTGCGCGCCCGTCGCCAAGTCAATCACATCAACTGCGGAGGGGTTATCGTTGAGATACATTTTGTCAAGGAAATGGTCGACAGAGACACGAAAAGTTTGAAGACTTCAAGCATGGCCGGAAGAACAAAACATTTTACAAGCTTGTCTGGTGAGAAGATAGATACAGCACCCATGACTCTGTTTACCAATTTATGATCTACAAAACCGATTATCAGAGCCGCGCCTTAATCATCGCCTTGATCGCCTCCGGGTCCAGCACGCTCTGCGGGTACGGCAACTGCATTCCGCGGATATGTTCACTTGCACCGTCGACAACGAGCACGATACCAGACACGAAGCTCGCTGCATCGCTGAACAGGTACACCGCCGCGTTCGCAATGTCGTGCTTGTCGCCCAGCCGTCCCACAGGCAGATGGTATCCAGCCGTAGCTGCAGATTCGACAACCGAGGAGGACGATTTCTTCGCGGAGAGCCTGTCCATACCCTCCGTCCCACTGATAGGACCAGGTGCGATGACGTTCGAACGTACGCCCCACGGACCCTCTTCGACAGCGAGAACCGCAGAGAGCGCGTCTACACCGGCCTTGGCGGCGGAGACGTGCGCCTGATATGGCGTGCCTAAGTGCATATCAATGTCATAAGACTCTTAGGACAGGGAGCCGCGAATACAATCCGAAAGTGTACGTACCGCGATAATGGAGTGTTGCGCTGACATGGATATATGACCCTTTGGAAGCGCGAATGTGCGGGATGGTAGCTTTAATCGTGTTGTATGTCCCGAGCTAGTTTGAAAAGTCAGGAAAAGAGAATAATACAATGCGGACGTGTAGAAGAACTACCGTGTCAATTTCGATGACAGTCTTGAATGCGTTCTCAGACAAGCCAGATATCGGTGCGAGGAAATTCCCCGCGGCACCTACAGCGGCAAAATCAGAGAAATGCCAAAGCGCGCGCGCATGACAAGTCCTTGCGTACCGCAAATCACAAAGTCTATCCGGCCAAACGCGGAAATGGTTTTCTCCACCGCGTCTTTCAGCTGGGCAGGCTGGCGAACGTCGGCCTGAGCAGGGACACAGCGTCGCCCGGTCAACTTCGAAAGCTCCTCTGCTGTTTTCGCAATCCTCTCCGCACTAGACGGTGCTGCGTTAGCATACCAGACACGCTGTAGGAAGTGAATGGTACGAACTTCCTCCCGACAATCACAGCATCCGCACCGTGTCGCATCTACCACATACATAGTCAGTCAACAACCAGAACAAATACGTAACTATGACTGGACTTACGACTGCCTCAGTCATGGTACGACATATCCCTGACCCACCACCTGTGCAGAACAGAACGCGTCCCTTGAAGATGTCTGGCTTGAAGACAGCAGACGACTCGACGACCTTCGTCCCTTTGAAATCAGATTTTGAGCTGGTCATGTTGGCTACCAGAATTTCCAATTGTTCGTTCCGTCTCCTGTAGTTATAGAGGCTTGGTAGTTGGAGGTCGCAGTAAGGGCGCGTTGTTGACCCCGGACCCCGGTGAGCATCGCCGAGCTTACTATCGTAAACATGTGCGCGGCGTCAAGCACGGGTTCTCCCGGGTATTCGCCTAAAGTGGTTCATTATCATGTGTTAAGTAGTACAACCAAGAAATATGATTCCGATTCCGGTACGGTATCTTTCTCTTCTTCATGCTCAAATGGCTGAATATCGCAGCACACCGCTTACTAAAATCTCCAGCCCTTCAGCACACGTTATACTAGTCGAACTTCAAAGGCATGGAAGCATTGCTCAGAGCACGGCTTTTCATAACTGACATGCCTTAAATTCTTTGGTTTACAGGAGACCAGTGAATGCGTTCAACGAAACGTGATTTATTTTGAAATCTCTACAATAATAATCCAAAGGATTCTATCCATATTTCAGATTTTGGACGGAGCTCGGCCAAGTCTTTGATACCATCAATAAGGATGGCGACGTTCGAGCCGTAGTCCTAGCCTCTGCGATACCCAAGTTCTTCACAGCAGGACTAGACTGTGAGCCGGCTTCATCATGTACAATATCGGTTCCTTCAGTCTAATCTAATTTATTATTCATCAGTAAATGACACGGCGGCTCTCCAAGGCACCTCAGACGACCCGGCGCGTACCGCGTTTATGCTGCGAGAGCACATCCTTAAATTCCAGGCCGCCATCTCTTCCATTGAGCGCTGCCGACAGCCAGTAATAGCAGCCGTGCACGGAATTTCGTTTGGGCTGGGAGTGGACATCGCTTGCGCCTGCGATGTGCGCTACGCAGCCTCCGACGCCGTCTTCTCAATCAAAGTAGGCAGATAATGCGCCCTTCTGACATTTTCGTCCTATCGTAAGCTTACTTATTCCTGAACTCGCAGGAAGTCGACATCGCGCTAGCCGCGGACATCGGCACGCTCGCGCGCCTGCCGAAGATCGCTGGGAATACTTCGCTCGTGCGCGAGCTTGCGCTCACCGCGCGTACGTTCGGCGCCGACGAGGCGCGTGCACTCGGTTTCCTCTCGCGCGTCGTACAAGGGAGCCGCGCAGAGATTATTCAAGCTGCGCTTGAGACCGCACAGCTGATTGCGCAGAAGTCGCCTGTTGCGGTCGCGGGGACAAAGCGGCTGCTCGTGCACGCTCAGGATCACACGTAAGTTGGCTAGGCTCTCGTCACATGATCATTGTGAGATGAGAGGTGCTTATGACTACGAGAAGCGTTGCAGAGAACCTTGACTATACGGCATCGTGGAACGCCTTCGCTTTGCAAACTGCTGTATGCAGAAATGCCGTTCTTTGTCCAATTCTATGCTCATAACTGCTTCCTTTTTTTAACTATGTTACAGGACATTAAGGACGCGCTCTCCGCCTTCCAGAAGAAGCAGACTGCGAAGTTCCGCAGCTTGCCCAAGCTATGATGCGGCTCTACCTTGCTTTCCTGTCTGGGAAATGAAGATTACGCCACTCCATCTTGGATATGCTCATCTTTTGATGCGTTTACTTGTCAGTCGCCTTCAGTCTCGCGTGTTTATGCCGATTCAGTTTATAAATTCTCTGCGGAGCGCGACCCGTGAGTAGGTTTACAATGAATGGGTTAGTGAGTAGCTCCGCTTTCAATAAAACGTAGCCTGGGACACATTCTGCCAAAATAAAAAACGAATCAAATTGATATCAGAGCAACGAGTGGCACAACATATAAGTTGCAACAGTAATCAGATTGTATGATATCCTTCCAAGATTGATGATGTAGTGACGGTGTGCGGGGGAAAAAGAGATCCAAGTGTAAAAACGTACGAACGAGAAAAGGGTCGAAGGAAAAAAAAGAAAAACTGCAGACAGTGCGTATGGCGCCACTTCATATGGCGTCTCGTTCTGTCTTTGCATGTGCCTTCTCAGTCTCTGTTTCATTGGAAGTCCCAGTGTCCTGAGTCATACGTCCCGGCGAAGGGCGCTCGATATCGACGGTCTCCCACTCGTCAATAGCCTCGGGGTCCCCACTCCCCGCATCACCGGCACCCCGGCCGCGGAAAAGACGCCTGCGCAGGACGCAGAGGGAGCGAGTGATCGTGAAGACGACCACGGCGGCAGCGGCGATTCCGACGATCCACCCGGCAAGCACCGGCCCTTCCTTTTTCGGGTCGAGAAACGAGTAAGCTACACAAGCACGTCAATACTAGATGTAAGCCGTTCACGTAAAGGCACGACGGAACGTGGCGCACTGTAGAATCCCTGCGTCGCGTGCGTGATGTACGCTACGCCGAGGTAGCAACCGAGAAGCACAATGAGGAATGGAATGTGCGTCCACGGCGCCGGACCCGCATGCGTGCAGAGCATCTCGAAGAACGCGAAGACGGTGTTGAGAGCGTGTATGGACGTGTTTGCCCATACTGAAGCACGTAAGGATCTCCGTAAGAAAAGGCGGTAAACCGGGGGACGCGAGGAAGCCGACTCACCCTGGTGTCTGTCCGTGAACGGATTACCCGGATGCAACGCAGCCCAATAAACGATCGTAACGATGATAGCTGCCCGCACGCTGTCAACCGTGAAGCGCGAAGAAGAGAAAGGCACGCGAGACGCACGGAATGTAGTAATGGTCGAGAAGAGAAGGACGTGCAAGAATTGGAGGAAGCGAGGCCACGATTCCCGCAGCGGGTATTTCTTCCCCCGACTCAATGCGTACGTGAGCGTTTGCACGCCCGAAGCGAAGAGGTACGCGCATAGTCCGATGTACGAAAGCAAAGTGAAGTAGGAGAAGAATCTGTTGGCGTGAATTTATAGCTTGTTCTACATCGGCCCGCAGTGGTAGCCCGATACCGAAAGATCGACGTACGTATCTGCGGCGCGTAGCCTGACCCCGTACCATACCAGGTCAAAAACCAATGTGAAGAACGTATAGAAAGCGAGTGTGAGGCGGACGACGGCAAGAGCGAGGGGCGATAGGATGGGAGATGTGACAAAGATAGCTTCCGCGTCGAATGATCCTTGGACGCCCAGCCATCTGTACAGCGTTAACCGGTTCATTGCGCGCTGCGCCGTCCTGTTTGTAAATCGACAAATTTCAAAAAAAAAAGGGGGAAGAATTCGCAGAGAATGTAGACGCACGCAGAAGGGTGGAAGACCACCCTGGCCGTCGTAGGCGGTTTACTTATCACATCTCTTCGAGCCGCCTCGGAAAAATAGGGGAGTGACAACCGAATTCCTGAAGATCCTCTTTATGGAAACCATCAATTCCTGCCAGTACACTATAATGTAGTGACGTTCGCAATCTATGGATACTACTAGTACTCCACCCGCAATTTATCATGATTAAACTGATTGAATCAAAGCGAGATGAAGGCTGTATTTCGAATGAGAAAAGCGAGATGAAAAATAAAAGCAAAAGATACACTGAAGGGGAGTCGAACCCCTGCCGCTTGCTTGGAAGGCAAGCATGATAACCGCTTCACCATCAGTGTATATATGCAATTGCGTACATACACTTACCTAAGTCTAATAAGTGCGAATCAGGAACCATAGTTGTGATCGACAACCTCACGTCCAGCTCAGCTCAGTCTACTACTCGCGATCATTACCGTTTCTTCTACCTGAACTGATTCTTGATATATCTACGGCGACCTCGGCCAGTTATGTCCCGCGCAAATCTGTACGAGTCTGTCCACCTCAAGCTCTTCGTGTTAGCTACCAAAGGGCAGGCTCTTCCATGACTGCATCATGATAATTTTGGATGCGGCCGTACGAGCTGGACGGAGGCTTGACGTTGCTTAGGACTTAGGACTTAGCAGCTTTGCGCTTTGGGCTCATCGCGAGTATGAAGGGCTTTGTGGTGGGTGTTATTTTTTCGCGTCATTGAACGCGGCCAGTGCAGACCGCAGACCGAATCCTGCCTGTTTCATATGAAATGCACTTACCGACTCCGACTCCTAGATCAACGGGCAATAATGACCACACCTTCGGAGAGCGGACACAGTACGACTATTCCTTTGGCTTCGCTGCCTTTCCCGACTCTCCCATCAGTAGGAACGCGGTCAGCCGACGCGAAGGCAGTCCGGTCGCGATCAAACCCCTGGAGAAAAAAAATAAAGACGTCCGACACCGGACAGTCTCGGCGGGGATGCGCCGCCGCTCAACGCCCCTCACCGCGGAGACGCGCCAAGGGCGGAATAGGCCCCTTGTCATTCCCCCGGGGATTATTCACCTCCATGAGACACCATTCCGCGCACGTCGAGGCGCCCGCACGGCGCGATGCGAGGCCTACAAAATGAGGCAGCGTACTCCCTAAGTTGAGCTCACCCCCACCTGTTTTAACGATGCTCGCTCGGGCCCTCTTCTTGGCTCTCCCTTTCCTGGCTGCTGCCTCCCCGGCGCTGCACAAGCGGTCGTCGGGCGTCACGTCCGACCCTAGTACCGCGAGCGGCCAGACGTTCGACTATATCGTTGTCGGTGCTGGACTCGCGGGTATAACCGTCGCCGCACGCCTTGCGGAGAACTCTTCGCTGACGATTCTTCTCGTCGAGGCCGGCAACGACGACCGCGATAACCCGGACGTTTATGATATATATAATTATGGCGATGCCTTCGGATCCAGTCTTTTTTGGCAGTGGAATGCAGACCAGGGCAAGACGATTCAAGGGTAGGTTTCGGGAGATTTTGTTTACTTGTCAAGGCCACTAACTAATGCTGTTCTAATCACTTAGTGGCAAAACGCTCGGTGGAGGTACCTCGATCAACGGTGCTGCTTGGACGCGTGGATCAAAGGCGCAATACGATGCAATCACGCAACTTCTGGAAACCAGCGATGCCGACATGAACTGGAATTTCGATTCGTTGTTTTCTTACATGAAGAAGGTAATTTACTTCTATTAGTTCATCTTACAGGAATATTGCTCACTTGCGCCCCTTTAGGCCGAGTCTTTCTCCGCACCTAATAGTCAGCAACAGGCGAAGGGTGCAGACAGTGTCAGCTCCTATCACGGTACCTCCGGTCCAGTGCAAGTGACCTTTCCCGATGCGATGTACGGCGGCCCGCAACAACCCGCATTCGTCGAAGCAGTACAAAGTGCAACCGGCATCGCGCTTTGCGCCGACCTCAACGGCGGAAGCCCTGATTGCGTGAGCTACACGCCGAACACGATTAACTGGCACGACGGTGACAACCGCTCCTCGTCGGCTACCGCGTACCTCACGCCTGTAGAGAACGACCGTCACGGATGGCTCACGCTCGTCGGTCACCAGGTCACGAAGGTTCTCCTCACCGGCACGGCACCGAGCGTCACTGCGACGGGTGTACAGTTTAAGAGCGCAGATAATACTGGTTCTACGTTTACTGCGAGTGCCCGCAAGGAAGTTATACTCGCAGCGGGCGCGATTGGCTCGCCCCAGCTGCTCCAGCTCTCTGGAATCGGAGACCCCTCTATCCTGACACCGCTTGGCATACAGACAAAGGTCGATCTGCCGACAGTCGGGCGCAATTTGCAGGAGCAGACAATGAATATATTTGGGCACTCTGCGACGTCCTCGTTCAACCCTGACGGGCGTGGGCCTTCGGACTGCATCGCATACCCATCATTGAAAGAGCTCTTCTTGACAGGCGGAGGGTCGAACGGCAGTGTGACAGCATCCCAGGTCGCTGACCACATCATGACGATGTACCCGACGTGGGCAAAGAACCAGGCTGTCAACGGTTTGAACGCTTCTGCACTCGAGACGATTTTCGCGATCCAGGCAGGTCTGATCGTTAACGACGATGGTATGCCAGTATAGCCATTCTCCCATTATATATGGAAGCTGACGCGACTTTTCAGTTCCCGTCGTTGAGCTCTTCTTCGACACCGGTTATCCAGAGTAAGCCAATTCTTCCTATCCCCGTACGCCTCTCGTGATCCTGAACACCGCCTTGCAGCGCCCTCGGTATCACTATGTGGCAGCTCCTCCCCTTCAGCCGAGGCAACGTCACCATCACGAGCACCAGCGCGTTCACGAAGCCCAAGGTCATCGTGAACTGGTTCGCCGCCGACATCGATCTATCGATACAGACCGCAGGCTCGCGACTTTCGCGCAACGTGCTCAACGGCGCCGCGTTCGACTCAATTTCGACCGGCGAGACTATTCCGGGGATAGACACTGTTCCTAACGACGACGGTCTCGGCGGCAGCGACGCCGCGTGGCGCGCATATGTCGAGGACACGTTCTTCGCTGTCTCACACCCGATTGGTACCGCTGCGCTGATGCGTCGCGATCTCGGTGGTGTCGTCGATGCGACGCTCCGCGTGTATGACACTACGAACTTGCGTGTTGTAGACGCGAGCGTGCTTCCTATGCAGGTCAGCGCTCATCTGAGCAGTCCACTGTATGGGATTGCGGAGAAGGCGGCGGATATTATCAAGTCTGGCGTTTAAGACTTTTGTTCCGAGTTGGCTAGCTTGGATATTCCTTCGCCTCGGATCTTTCTTGTTTGTGGAATTCCTGCTTCACGGACACTTTTGTTGTACTAATTTTTTGGTTATTGGTTCATCCTTTCGCTATTCCTCGCATATGGTCATCGTAATTTGCGCCGCTATCCCTTATCGACCGGGTCCTTACCGTTTGGTGTACTCAATGTGTATTTTTATGTATAGGAGAATTAACGTGCCTGCCACAAGCCCCTGGATGATCCCTTGCATATATCAACGAGGTAGGAACAACCTTGATTCATGGTTGTCTACTTCTAGTCTGGCGTCACGCACTGTCCGACGAACCTTTCTGGCAGTCGCAGCCGCACTAACTGGTCGAGTTGGGGATGTCGTGTGCGACGTCCGATGACCTAGCACGAAACGTATTCAGTGATCAAGAACTAGTCCTGCGATTCGCTGCAGGAAGTAGCTAGATATTAATTTGCAGCGAGCTATCGTGTACACGCCTAAGCTAGTCCCGATAATCTGAGTAAAGTACAGAGGAGGGAGCCGCCGCCCAAGGGTACGCAAGTGGCCCCAAGCCTTATTTGAAGAGAGGATCAGGGCCCGACCATACATATTTGACGGTGATTTTGATTGTGCGATGATCGTCAGAAAGTCGAGAGGATCTAACCATTGTGTAGGGAAGCGTGCCTCAAAGTGCCTCCGCAGCCGAGATATACAATACTATTGAATCCAAAGGAAGTTAGACGATTAAATATAACAACACGAGTCGCAATGTATAATGCGCACCATTGTTTCCCCTAATAAACGCGTCTCCATATCTGTTCGTTACTCGCCCGTTAACATGTTCTTCCGTCTGCTCGAGCGCGATGTTCATATAGCCATCAAGACAAGAAAGTACACCTATCACATAAGGGAGCAGAATATCAGACTTTATTCCAGTGGACAGCCCTAAAAGCTTTCGATGCGTACCGCGGTAATCGACCCCGGACGTAAGACGCACGATGACCCGTTTGCCGACGACACCCTTCAGAAAGTCCGTCGGTGAACCCGTCGGCGGCTCAGGCGTCTCTGGGGGCGCATTGGACGGCTCAGCTGGCGGCGGCGGAGGACTGTCATCGTCGGCCATGGCGGTTGGAGGTCGAGGTCGGCAGCTGCGCGCGCGTCGGGAAGTGTGACAAGTACGTCACATGTCGTGAAAAAGAAATATGATTTTCGTCCACTTTCTTCCCTGACCCTGTCTGTCTGTGCGCGGCGACGACTGAAGTCGGATTCATTGTTATCACGACTTGCTCCGGTCAGGTTGCTTTTGGATGCCTCTGCAGCTGCCACGACTGTTGCTTGATTCTCTCTCCACGAAGTCTGGCAGCTTAACCGCTCGTCTGCGTCTGCAATGTGCAGTAGGTTTTCATTCGTCGGCTGTGGCAGGGGCAACTCCGAAGGGAAAGTATAGACAACAAAAGCCGGTGAGAGGACGTGGAGGTCCGAAGAGCGCGCCGAAGGGATTATCCAAACCACATTTTAGTAAGTGCTACTTGGACGCCACTCTCAGAAATACGAAGAAAGTTAATTGTGTATTAGAATCTACTTCAAGGACGCGTCTAGTCAAAGACCTTAAGCCCAAGGTGACGACCGGAAAATACGAGGTGGCGAAGAAGACGTCTATCTTCAAACCGAGGGAAAGAGATGAGGCTGCTACTCCTGGAAAGAGGAGCGACGATGATGATTCCAGCAAGCATGAGAAGGTGAGTTCATTTTTACGGACGTACTTTTTCCTCTTCACCTAACATACGTCTGTAGTCACCAGAACCTCATGTAGTGATGGCAGAGCAGAAGGCTTCTGTTGAAGCACTGCTAGACGAGGAATTTGACCGTGCAATCCCGCCCATCCCTGACCAGCTGCCAGATTCGTTCACGTCCCCGCCTCTCCTGCCCGCATTTGCTCAGTCAATAAGCGACGTGCTCGGCTCCGATGCGACACCAACTCCAATCCAAGCACTCACTCTGAAGCACCTTTTCTCGCTTTCTCAGCATTCAAAAGAGTGGAAGCAGTTCCTTTTGGCCTCTGAGACTGGTTCTGGAAAATCGATTGCGTACTTGCTTCCCTTGCTTCAGCTTCTCAAACGGACAGAGGCCTCTGCGACGAACCCACCCTCTCGGCTGGCAGTGAACCCGCGTGCTCTTGTCCTTGCACCGACCCACGAACTCAGTCGCCAGCTGTCAGCACATGCGAAGGCGCTCGTACATCACGCTAAGCTTCGCGTTTTATGCGCGTCGCGCGCGAACGTTCCAAGTTCGTCGGGCACACGTGGATCTAGTGGAACCGCACGACAGATGAAGCATAGTTTCGACACACTGAGCGGCGATACCCGTGCCCAGGGTCAAATTGAGGTGCAGCCACAGATGATGGCAGGCGGGCGTCCTGTGGACTTGCTGGTTAGTACACCCGTAAAAGCACTTGAAATGGTGCGCGGATGGGGCTGGGACAAGGTGGTGAATGAGGAGTGGGAAAGGGAAGGTAGGATATTTAGACCCGGGAAGCCGGAAATGGGATTGAAGAGGATAGAATGCGTTGTTGTTGATGAGGCGGATATTCTTTTCGGTGAATTTTCCCTAAATGTTTCTGGTTGTGAGGCATATATTAATAGCTTTCTTAGATCCTGACTTCAGGGAAACAACCTTGACTCTTCTCTCCGACATCGGTGCTGCCCGGGGTCAACCCATCCCTACGTCTGCTCAAACTATCGATTACCCCTTCCACCTCATCCTTACCTCCGCCACCATCCCAGCATCCCTTTCCTCCTACATTACGACACATCACCCTACTCTCACCCGGCTTGCGTCACCACATCTCCATCACCTCCCCGCAACGTTACACACGGAACACGTTGGTTGGACAGGCGGGAACCGCTTCGCAGACATCGAACGACGCCTACGCCGCGTTTGGGCCGAGGACGCGCTCCGTGGCCCTGACCCTGCCACGGGCCGCCTGAGACGCTCACGCGTGCTCGTATTCTGTAACCGCTCGAACTCCGCAGATGCGCTCGGTGCCCACCTCACCACGAAGGGCATCCCGAATGTCGCGCTCACGAGCACCGGCGCCTCGCGTTCGCACGGCTCGAACCGCCACCTCGCAGGTTTCGTAAAAGGCACAGAGGCACAGGAGGGAAACGACGCGGAGGATGTGCCTCGCGTGCTGATCACGACGTCGTTACTCTCGCGCGGGCTTGACTTTGCGTCGTCTGTGCAGCACGTTTTCATTGTCGACTCGCCGCGCAACATGATCGATTTCTTACATCGTGCTGGACGCTCAGGCCGTGCAGGCCAGCAGGGCAAGGTCGTCGTCTTTGGAAAGCTCAAGGGGCGTGGTTCGGGCATCGACATGGCGGTGAAAAGCAAGGTCCGTGCCCTGGCACGGAAGTGAGGTGGTCCTGTGATGTATGCTATAGATTATTCTACTTATAAATGTATAATACTAAAAACCTCAGCTCAATATTCGTCTTACACCGGCCTGCCCAGCCGGGCTCATGGTTTTAATCTCACCAATGATCGTTGCATGACCTCATTAAATTTGCCTTCTGCTCGCGGAAGGCACATGCATCGTGCTGCCGTCAGTCGGCGTTTGTATGATCTGTACATGTGCCGAATCTACACGATTAAAGGCACATATTCTATGCGGAATACGAGTAATGGGTGTAAAGCCTTATCTATCCTGTTTTAATCGTAAGTATTAATCCATCCTAGCTACAATACAGACAACAAAATCTAGACGAGGTCCTACAAAAAAGACAACACGAACAGTGTACCCTGGCCCCCTCCCTAAACCTAAAGAATACACAGGTTAATTCTACATACATCTAAATAGTCAGACCGGTGCGTAATGTAATTTTGTATGCACGTCATTAAAGCATATGCGCGTAAATGGGACATCATCAAAGGTACATCCTCTCCGTCGTCTTTTTCAGCGACAAATTGAGTACGCCGTGTATATGGTATTGTTCACCGACGAGCTCCTTTACCGCGAGCATGAGCCTGTCAAGCCGGGTAACTATCCCGAACGCCGTTGCGACCCCGACGCTGAAGTACCTGTAAGAAGTAGCACGGCCAATTCAGTCCTTTACATTACAGCAATAGAACCAGACTTTGGGAATAAACATACAGGTACTGCTCGTTCTCCAGTATGTCGATCGTCAGCGACCGCGGGAGGCCGTAGTCGTCGAGGTCATCGTGGGAGGCGACGAAACGGTCTAGCAGAGGACAGGGCGTAATCTGAGGGAGAGGTGTTCCCGTGCGGAGCGCGATGGATATCATACCTACTCGTCCGCGTGAGCGAAAGACGGATGAAGAGAAAGGAGACAAACAAAATCTCACAAATCACGGAAAGGATATCTCCTTGGAAATCCGACTCCATGAACCTCGTCCGGCGAAGGAAGGCTCGGGCCCAGTCAGGCTCGAGATGTTCCTCGACTGATCTCAGGTGCGAGAGCAAGTATGCGATTTCCCTGTTAAATTTTTGGTATTAGTATCCTCTTCGTGTCAAAAGAAATACTAAAGAAACCATACATTTGTATTTCAAGCACGCGTTTGTACCTATCAGCCGGCCATTTCCCCTGCAGAGAAAACTATGAGAGATAATTAGAGAAGTCGTGAAGATAGGATATACACGAATTGGCCGAACCTCATATGCAACATTCCTCCTAAGCGCTATCGTCCTATTCAATTTCATGCGCACGGCCCCGAGGTTTTCTACGATCTCCTCCGTCTTCGCCTTATCTCGTACAGACGCGAAGGACACAATATCGCAGTAAAGCTGCCCGATTTGCCCCGTCGTGGTTGAATAAGTTGTACGGAGATAGTGTCGGAGTGTGGTCGAAGGTGGGAGAAACGAGAAGACGCTGGAAAACTGAAGTTTAGAGAGGCATTCTCAAATTCTGAATTCTGATGAAAAAAAAACTTACAATGCAACCGTCACTCCGACAGTAACCAGCGTGAAGCGTCTCTACAGAAAATTCGTATTCCTACATTCACACAGGAAGAACTGTAGGAAACGTACCCAGGCTACTTCAAACCCTGCGCCTGATTATCGAAGGAAGGTTAGCGACGCCGCTTCTCAGGTCAAAAAATATCTCACCAGAAATCGCAAACGACGGCAGATGATTATCCTGCCACGAATATCCAATCACCAATTGAGAAGTGAGGAAAAAGAACACGACGTTGATCGGAGGTCCGGGGTAGCAAATCCGGACGAAGGAAAAGAAAGGGAAGCAAACAGCGGCGACCGCGGCAAGTCCATAGGAATTCCCACCGCCGTTTCCGGACGAAATATACCTGCGTCTTATGAGACTTCTCCGGACTTGTGTCGCAAAAAAAAACTTATCGACGTACCACATTATCATGCCGACCAGACCTCCAAAGAAGGTACTTGAAATCCGTGCGATGAGCCCGAACACGGTGTCGCCTCGAAATCTGCTCAAAGTGGTCTGTCCAAGTACTCTATAAGAATCGTCAGCGAATGCAATACGAACGTGTAGACAGGGAGAGAACGTACATGGCCCAAACGTATCTATGATCTTTTTGCGAAGCACACTTGTGAGAGAATCAACCACGCGAGATGATGGATCAACTCACCGACAGTGAACTTTGCCGTCTGGGGTAGATAAGCAGGCAACCCAAGGAGACCTGCCGTAAGAAATGAGACAATTGTATTTCTTTATAAACTAGCAACAGTGCTTATTACCTGCCATGATCCCCGCCTTGAAGGCGAAGACACAGTTCCCATGGCCGAACGCGCTAAAGACATGATACAATGCGCAGCTTATCGCCCCCAAAGTACTGCGTGGGGGCAATGCGTCTGGGTCACGCCGACTGGTCAAACCCAGTGAGTTCGCAGTGCCCGAGCCTATTCCGGAGATGACATCTAGGGAAGAGCGAAACAAAATTAGACGTTTGATCTTAGACAAGTTGGATCGACGATCGACATACCCGGATCCTCGTCGTCCTCGGGCTCTAAATGTTTATCAGACGGGTCCCACCTGCTCCACGCGAAAATTTTCTTGAAAGGTCGTATGGGGAACCAGAGCATACACCTTTGTCTAGTTGACTCCAGTCGACTGATTTCATCGAGCTTAATATAAAGGACATGAGTGGAGGAAGTTTTTAGATGTTTAATTTAGATCCGCTTACGAATTCAATAAGGTCTTGAACGAAATGAATAAGGTGATATTGATAAAGATAGCATTGGAAAAGATAGCGATGTGGTGGGGGATCCTCCCCGGATGGTGATCCGACATGCTTTGGGTCAATAGCCGAACGGTACATGTCCAAGACAAGATGCCTGCAAAAAGCGTTAAGCGTTAGCCCAGGCGCACCCCCTTCGTCCATACGATGATCTCACCTTTTCGTCGTACGAAACTCCTCTAAACACGCCTTCAGCTTATCCTTCACGTCCTCATTATCTTGCAACACCTCCTTCCATAACTTCCCCCTCCTCCCCATTAGGACTCTTTTCCAAACCCGATCATCATTAACGCGCTGCAGCCACGCACTACAATAATCAAGTGTATCCGCAGAGCACAGCAACAGCGTGCCCGCACTCGCGCCGAGTAACCCCATCATACGCGCGCGTAGTGCGTCCGCGCCCGCGTGCGCGAAACGCGTCTCAAGGTTTAGGTACGCCTGGGACTCGAATACGCCTACCGCGTGCTCTGGCGAGCGTGCACGAACTTCATGGAACAGCGAGCCAGGGTGTGCAAGCGCGTGGTGGTGGTGGTGGTGGTGGTGGTGGTGGTGATGAGGGTGATGATGAGGGTGTGCGAAGTAGTGTCGATAGCGCCGCCTCCTGGAGGCGATAGAGCCTGTCGGCGTACCTAACGCGCTTGCATTAGTGCTGGCGTTTGGGGCCATTTCGCCGGGCGAGGTCGGCGGGGTGGCCTGCCGGGACGGGACTGGCGTTGCGGCGGGCGTGCCAGGGAATTTGTGCCGAGAAGGATCCATAATGCGGAAGTAAAACGCCATACCATTCGCGCGGACCGTCAGGCGACGCGCGAGCTCATGCATCGTCTTGAAGTCACCTGCCCCGAATCGTCCGAAGGAGATGTCCTTTTTCATGAGGTGGGCAGTCGCGCCAAGCGGGCCTAGCGCAGTCTCGGAGGCGCGTACGTGGGCGTTGTATTCTCCTAGGGTAGGGTTGAACGAGGGGTGGTCCGACGGGGTGTTCAGGAGCCCAGGTTGCGAACGCAGTGCGTGCGCGAGCGGGGTGAAAACCGCGCGGAAACGCTGGCGGAACTGCGCGTGTACGGATTCGGGGAAGATAATCAGGGAGCTCAAGATCGCGATAGCTGAGTGAAATGCGACGGGGACCACTACCCCTCTGCCGAGCTGGATATTTGGGACATGTTAAGAACGAATCTACAATCGTAGAGGTAAAAGGATGAACTTACTTCGTAATTAGGGTATGGATACAGAGGTGCCATCGTCAGTGCAGAATCTTCAAGAGATGCAGTGAGCATTGTGCTGCCGTCATCGAACTTGATAAAAATAACATACCCATAGCGGTGCAGCTGAGTATCATGGCAGCTATAACTGGCTTTCCCTGACCCATCCGTGTCCGCAGGTACAGAAGAATCGACGTGCCTACGCAAAGAAAAACTGCGCATATAACGCTCGGCTGACTTAAATTAGGCAACCTTCGTTTGATAGTAAAGTTGTTACGTACTGCAGCCTCAATGTACCGTCCCTGGATGATATCGCTCAACTCAGCTTTCGGATTAAACTCTGTGCGAGCCAAATTCGCGAGTCGCACCCCGATGCAGCTCCAGCTAAAATAACTTGTGTTAATCATTCAGCAATAGAGTCACGAAATCGGCAACTAACGCATATGCGCCCGCCACAGTCAACTGTAGAACGATCTCCCTTTCTAAGACCGCAATGAATGGATCGGCCGGAGGCGAGAGAAAAGCGGCTGCTCGTTATTCAGCAACGGCCAGACAACGGAACAACAGCATACGTACCGATCAAAATGATGAAGCTGGACTGGAGGCTATGCCATCAACGACTATATTATAATTGTGGGGTTTACGGAAGCAGCTTACGGTTCCCAAAACCCTTTGCGTTCGAGGTATAAGAACCAGGAGCAGAGAAATCCAAGCCGCGATGGCACATCGCAAGACCGGTCCCAGACGCGATTTGTTGAAGTTGTTCGGTATCCATTGTAAGTCCGGGAAAGGGAGAACAAACTTCCGTGCGCGTTGTTTACCCCCATCCGCCTCTTTCCGTGGCAACTCGTCCCCAGGAATAGCCTGCGGGCGATCATCCCGCCGAAAGTGCACAGCAGTCTGAGAAGGTTCTACCGGCGGGGTGTGTCTGGGAATGTGCAGACTAAGGCTTTCCTGGCCGCGCTTTTGCTGCAGACTTTGGGTCCTCGATGCGGAGGAGCCTTTCTCGGGGTCGCGAAAGCCGGATCGTGACGCCGCTGTGGTGCTCGTGAAATTGCTCATGGGGGCCGGGAGTCATGAAAGCAGAAAAAAGAGGAAAGAAGAAATAGGACGGGGAGCGTGCAAGCTTTTACTATTGTACAATCGGCCGTGCAAGAAAGAAAAAGGCTCATAGGAGCTCGCGTTCCGTGCTCCCGACGTAGTCCGGACTCGGACTCCGAATCATCGAGCCCGCCGGGCACTGTGGGACTGACCACGTTACATCATCTTATGTAAGGACAGAGCACCGCCTTTCCCAGCCTCGCTTGCCAGCAGTTACCCGACGCCACTGCATTTGCTCTTTCACTTTCAAGAACACAAATCAGGCGCGGTGTCCAAGGCAGACAGTCTGAGAACCACCCAGGTTTATTTCTACGGTAATATTCAGCTTTGAAATGAAAAGACAGAAGGACTGAAAGGAATGATAGCTTCTCAGATTTGTCGCCGCCGCAGCAACTGGTACTGCAATGGAAAATGGCGTCCACGATGCGGATAGCAACTTCAAAGTGCTCGTGCAGGGTTTCGCGATGATAATAGCTTCCGAAATCGGCGACAAGACCTTCCTCATCGCCGCCATTCTCGCCATGCGTCATCCGCGTGCGGTTGTCTTCGCCGGCGCGTTCGGCGCGCTCGTCGTCATGTCCGTACTCTCCGCGGCACTCGGCCACGTCCTCCCTACCCTTATCCCGAAAAGCTGGACACAGTTCGCAGCAGCGGCGTTGTTCTTCGTGTTTGGTGCGAAGATGCTTCAGGAGGGACGTGAGATGCAGGGTGGGAATGCAAAGATTCAAGAGGAAATGAAGGAGGCGGAAGAGGAGATTGAGGAGGACGACGCCAAGGCTGATGGCGGCGCAACTGTGCGAGACGGACGCGCTGTCCCGCTTGAGGAACTAGAGCGGGGAGAGGTTGCAGAACATTTTAACAGTGGGGTGCCACGCAGGCCGCGTTCGCCCAGTCCTTCGCGCACACGCCAGGCGCGCAAAAACGGGGCGGACGGCTTTATCGAGGGTGCACGCAATTTCTTCAGTCTCCTCCTCGGCCCGGTTTTCGTGCAAGCGTTTGCGCTCACATTCCTAGGCGAATGGGGGGACCGCAGCCAGATCGCCACCATTGCTCTTGGGGCAGCGCATGTGCGTCCTATTTACATCTCATTTTGTTCTCTAGCTTATTCATTTTCACCCCTTATACAGAACGTTTATGTCGTGTCGGTTGGTACGATCGTCGGCCACACATGCTGCACGGCACTCGCCGTTGTCGGAGGACGTTACGTGTCTACGAAGATTTCGGTGAAGCACGGTGAGCTTAACTCCTTTTTCCTTCGCCGAACCCGACTAATCGCGTCCTACCCAAGTGACTCTGGGTGGCGCCGTCTTGTTCCTCCTATTCGGAGTTATTTATCTTTACGAGGCCTTCAAGGAGAACTCTGAACACGTATTTGTGGCGCCTGCAACCCACGACGAACCTTCAGACTTGCTTCATTAGGGTGCCCATTTTAGACATGTAAACTATTTTTTCGCACGATCTTTATTTTAATTCTTTATGATCGGACCCTGAAACTGAGATCTTATCAGATATTCCAAGCAGATCAGTGAGATAAATCTATATCCGCCACCATCCATTGAAGTCTGCAACTTTCTTTCCTTAACCACGATGGAGAAGGCGTCTCGTCGTCTAAAGCAGATCCAGAACATCGTCGGCGAGGGGAAGGAAGTCCTCGTCCTGCCCGACGACGCGCGTGTCACATTACACGGGCCGGACGCGGACGGCGCAACCACCATCTCAATCGACTCTCACGGCGTGCTTGCGTACCGCACTCTCCCTCGAGAGGCAACACTCGTACTTTCAGCCCTTGGGACGCCCTTCGAGAAGAACAATCCCACGCCAAAATACTGTGTCCTCGAGCTCTCCGCATGCCGAGACAACCAAGATGCCATCGCAATTCCAGACCTATGGGCCTCCATCTACACCCTCTGGACGCTCCTACACACGCAGGAAACCATCCCCTTCGTATTCGCGCCCTCCCTTCCTGCCGGCGCAGCCGACATCGTCTCTTCCTACCTCCTCCTCTCTGGCCTCGCGCGACGCGCACCAGACCCCGGCGTGCCCGAGCTCTTCCTCCTACGCGGCGCGTTCTGGCAAGGCGCAGGGACTGGGCCCGCATGGGGCGTCGCACGCGGGTGGCTGAGGCGTACGACGGACTACGCCGCGTTCCCCTCCACAGCGTCTTTCACGCGTTCCAGCGCCGTCATCGCTGCGCACCCACTACGCGCGCCGAAGCCTCCGCGCGGCGCGGAAGTGTACCGCCGCTTCTGTGTGCATGCAGGTCGTACGCTATCTATGCACGTAGTTGATCCGCAGAGTGGGGAGGATATGGAGGCGTTCCATCGTTGGATGAACGACCCGCGTGTAAGTAGTGGGTGGGGCGAGCAGGGCGACGAGGATCATCATCGAAGGTATGTCGTGGGCGTGGAGCGGGACCCGCATGTTCTCCCACTGATTATGAGCTGGGACGGCGAGCGTATGGGGTATACGGAGATTGTGTGGATAAAGGTGCGTCCGCCGTCGGCCATCGGGTTTGACCTCTGCGTTATGATGTGTGTGAGTTGATGTGCTGATGTCGAGCAGGAGAACCACGTCGCGACGTTTGTGCCCACCGGTGCGCAGGACCACGACCGCGGGCTACACGTTTTAGTCGGCGAGGACAGGTTCCGCGGACAAATCTACTGTGATTCTTCTCCCTATCGTTTACCGTCTAACTGTCTGCACCGCGCACTCACACTGACTTCCCTCCCTCCGGCTTAGCCCAGGCCTGGTTCCGTTCGGTCACGCACTACATGTTCCTCGCGGACCCGCGCACGGCGCGTATCATCGGCGAACCGAAGCGGAATAACCCTGCGATCATCCGTACGTCCATCGATGCGGGGATGCACCTTGAGACTGTAAGTGCTCTCGTTCCCGTTCCCGTAATTCGGTGTTCCTTCTTTCCCCTACCTCCCTTCTTACACAGTTTCATGCTATCGTTCCTCCGATTCTGTCGCGGTTTGATAAACCCACTTTTACTAAGTCACGATTAGATGAATCTGAAGTCTGACTACGTCCTTTTCCTGCGTACAGTCCTTCTACTTCCCGTATAAACACTCCGTGATGACGTGCAATTTACGAGAGCGCTTCTTCAAGGAGGACATGCTCTACTGATAGCTAAGGACAAGCTTTTCGGGTTCGGGTCTATGCGCGGGCGCAGGTGCGGTCCGGACTATGCCAAGACCTAAGATTTAGGATGGTGTAAAACGGACAAAGAGCGGGCCAGAAATTAGAAGTCAGGGCGCTGGCGGAGGCATTTGCGCTCGAGTCAGGTTGCTTGGTTGTTTGGTTGTGGGGCGGTACGGGACGGGTTTGGCTTCGACTGGCGGACGGACGGGCGTGAGCGAATTGGCAGATAAAGGGCTGACCGGGCGAATGCGGGAAGGGACTTGAAGGACAGTGCAAGTACTTGATTATTGGATCCTGTTGCCAGGCTTCGCTTCTCCTTTCGACATACTTCAAGTTACAGTGCCTTCTTACTTATCTTCATGCATATCTTCAGAGCGACGCGCCTCCGTACGAGGAACGCGGAAGATCTCTTTCCGTAAACATATGACAGCAGAGTCACCAACTCAATGTCAAGCTCTCTCCGTCCGTCCGTGAGTCATTAATCGTAAGTCGTATTTCATGAGGTGCAAGTCACAAGTCGTTATCGAATAACACGCGCACCGTACCCGGTGGTGTGTAGGTTTCATCCGTGCGATTCGCTCCGAGTTCCGTTCCTGCCAGCGCGACTCTCCCCGACTATGCAAGGAATAATGAAAGTATTTTCGGGAGAAGGTCAGGAAATCTGTGGATGGGTACACCCATTTGGCTCTTCCACTTCTTTATGCGCTCGCCTGAAAAGTCTGCTCATCCATGTCCGGCTCCTTCCGTCTTTACGTGGATCAGTCCATATCGTTTTTAACGCGGCTACCCGTTTTTCTGTGATATTAACTGTCAAGGGAGACAGCTCATTGTATTTATTCCGGTCTTGTTACCTGTTATTCACTTCCCGCGAGCGTGCATCTATTCGTATATTGTTTAACAGTAATAATCGCGAAAAAGATACAAAAAAAAATATAAGAAATAATTCAAACTCGAGCGTCTGCATCGACTCAAAAATACCGACTATTCTCCCTTTTTTGCATTTATCGTTGTGTTTGTCTTTGATTCCTATGATCTGAGTCTTCGAATGTTTGTCAATTGTCCGGAAACACTCGCCAGCCTGGAACACTCTCTGTAAACACGGACAAGGGTTGCTCCAAGCTTTTGACGTTGTTTAACTGGTCTAGCTACGATATTAACTTCAAGTTGAGACTGTTGAGCCGCTGAGTTCTGTCCCAGTTCATGGTGCTTGATTATAGATCTCCACGTGTGCATCATGGCTCATTGGACGGGAAGATGCCGTGATCTGACGGAGGCATCCGAGTACACGCCTTCCCAGACTGTCCCATCGATAGCGACCTACGCTCGCAACTCGCTCTTGACCACCATCGTCGTCTCGTATAAGTCGCAAAGCAACTCAACAGAATCAATCGTACAAACATGTCGCAATTTGAAAGTAACACCGCTATCAATCAAGAGTGAGTTTGACGCTGCGCTAGACGTTTATATATTGATTCTGAACTTTTGCGATTGCGACGCGCAGGGTTTTGTACCTCACCGGTAACTCTTAGTTCGCAATAGTTCGCATAGGCTTCAAACTCACGTCGAACTCACTTGCGTAGAAATCGAAATCGATTTCAAAGACAACCGCCCACCCCGTCCGGTTTATGTCAAAATCAAATCGGGCGAGGACACTCGCAAGTCCGCACCGTTTGGAAGGGACCAACACGTCAAATGGGACCTGGGAAACTATCTGTGAGTGCAATACTAGAGCACTAGACCGACGTTCTACGCTAATTCAGCGATAGCCGTATCCCAATCCCCACGGAACTTTCTATTCGGATCAAGGAGATACACAAAATATATCGAAATAAAGATATTGTAACCTTCAAATTAGACGTTACGTCTGCGGGCGTAATTAATGGAGATATTGTTTCTGTAGAAGGTGTGTCACTTTGATCGATCAACCCCTGGATACTTATGCTTGAATACGTCTTAGCCGGAAGAGCTCTCGCGAAGCTGACTTCTGCGTTACCGGTAGGCGGTTTACATAGCTTGAGACCATACTCTGCGCTCACCTCCGCGATAGACTGACAAACTCGTCCGGGACCTCGTTGAAAAAGCACAGACCGCGGAAGGAAACAAGAAAGTCCTCTTGGAGTCCCTTGGAAAGTTCGGAAAAGTCGTGGCTGTCCTTATGAAATTCGCTGATCTCGCGGCCGACGTACGTCTATACTTTGTTATGTCTTATGTCAATGTCTCTGAAACCTACGAACGCTCCACAGGTCCACCCTGCTGCTAAGGCAGCTTTTAATGTCGTTGACGTTCTGTATGAGGTAACGTGCACAGTAAATTCGCCGCATAGACGCATATTATGACATTTTCTACAGCAATGTAAAGGACAACAGGAGTGTCACGAGGCGACTACGGAGCTCATGAAGGATTTGGCCTCATTACTGCCTTTAATTAAGATTGACGATCACAATCTTGTCAAGAACGCTGGAATCAGGCGGACGGTAAAGGCATTGCTGGAGCTTTTCTGCAAGATTTCTGGTTTCGTCGTCGAGTATTCGGGAAAGGCGATGCTAGGTAGATTGGAGGTCTACTATCTGCGGAATTGAAGACTGACTTATCTTTTCAGCGGATCTATTTTCGTCTAAGGGAGATGAGATAAGCTCACTGAAGGGTGAATTCGAGAGGCTGAAAGCTGCTTACGATTTGGGTATTAAGATGGAGGTCTGGAGGTCCGTCATCAGTATAGGTAATTCAAAATATACGTCAAGTTATTGTATTGTTGACTTTGCCATGCAGAGGGTCTCGTGGAGGACGCTCAGTTACGGCAGTTGCATCCTGCGGGGAAGGCTAGTTATGATATTGGGAAAACGTGTTTAGAAGGGACACGTACTGGTGTTTTGAAGAAGGTTGAGGATTGGGCTGCTTCCGAGTCGAAGCTTTTCTGGTTGCATGGTGTGGCGGGATCTGGGAAGAGTGCAATTGCGAATTCAGTCGCATATATGTTTCAGGAGCAGCGGCAGCTTGCTGGATGTTTTTTCTGCACGAAGGATGATTCTGAATGTCGTGAGCCGAAAAATGTCATGCCCACTCTGGCATATGATATATCTAAATGGCATACCGCCTACCGTTTGCTTGTTCTTTCTGCTGTGAAAGGGGAGGATGAGCTCAAGCTCACAAAAAGTTTGCAATGGCAATTTAAGCTCCTGTTCAAGGAGGCTTTCAGTACCCTGGCTGCTACTCCCGAGAACTTGCCGCCGAGGTCGTTGGTTGTTGTCATTGATGCACTTGATGAATGTGGTGATTCGGATTCCAGGTCTGAACTGGCTGAGATGTTCTTAGATATAGCCAATCTTGTTCCATGGCTCAAGGTATTCATTACCAGCAGACCACTGCCAGAGCTAAGACAGGTCTTTTTTGGCCCCGCAGCAGGGTCACTTGTTCTAGACATCAATGTTGACATTATGTCTGGAAATGTGGAAGAGGATATTCTGCAATACACCAGGTCCTGCGCTGAGAAATATAAAATAGATCTTTCGGAGAATCAGATCGCAGAGCTTGCATCCAAGGCATCAGGGCTTTTCATTTGGACATTCACAGCTTTTGGATTTCTTAAGCAGGCATTTGATTTACAAATGGCAATATCTAATCTTCTAGCCCAAAACTCTGCAGGAAGCCAAGAATCCAAACTTGATATCATGTACACTCATGTTCTGCAAGACATTTCTGCAGAGGCAGGCAATGTACAGATTGTCAAAGCTGTGCTCAGTGTAGTTGTGTGTGCAGCTAAAAACATGCCACTCCCTGAGGATGCACTTTTGGAGTTTATATCCACTTTGCAAATAAATCTGAGCAAGGCTATTCTCAAGGTCACCATTGATAATCTGCAAGCTGTCTTGTACAGGGATGAACTCAGAAATGGAGCTATACGTGCTTGCCACCCTTCATTTCTTGATTTCATGAGTACTGAGCTGCGCTCTGGTGATTATTGGACAGATCCTAAATTTATGGACTCCATTATGGCCACAAGATGCTTGCAGATAATGTCGATCCATCTACAATTCAACATTTGTGGCCTAGAGACATCATATCTCTTAAACAATGATATTCAGGACCTTCAGGAGAAAATCACCAAGCATATACCACAACATCTTCAGTATAGTTGCTTATATTGGATGAATCATCTTGCCAACTCCAGCTTGGATGCAAGTGATAAGAAACTTCAAAGGCAATTGGAAAATCTACTTTGTGATTCAACATGCTTGTTCTGGATAGAGTGTCTAAGCATTATGGGGCAAGTGAAAACAAGTATAGATATCTTAGAAAGGTTCTTAAAGTGGTATAAGGTATGTTTATCTGCAGTATTTTGTGTGAACTAATTCTCAAGAATGCTACTCTGTGAACAGTCATCTGGGATGGCATCTACTATTGCTCATGATTTGTATAGATTGGTGACTGCAAATTACACACCAATATCTGTCAGCACACCTCATCTGTACATCTCAGCATTGTCATGGGCTCCTACAGAGAGCTTTATAGCCAAGCAAATATACCCATATTTCTCCAACCAACCTCTTATTACTACAGGAAAAGAGAAAAATTGGAAGACAACTTTGTGGACATCTAATGCAGGGACTGGAATCTATGCTGTTGCCTACTCCTCTGATGGAAGGTGTATTGTGTCTGGCTCACATGACAACACCCTGAGGATCTGGGATGCTCAGACTGGGAACCCTGTGGGAGAGCCTCTCACAGGCCATTCAGACCAGGTGAACTCTGTTGCCTACTCCCCTGATGGAAGGCATATTGTGTCTGGCTCACATGATAGGACCCTCAGGATTTGGGATGCTCAGACTGGAAGTCCTGTGGGAGCACCCCTCACAGGCCATTCAGGCATTGTCTGGTCTGCTGCCTATTCCCCTGATGGAAGGCATATTGTATCTGGCTCAGGTGACAAGTCCCTGAGAATCTGGGATGCTCAGACTGGGAGCCCTGTGGGAGCACCCCTCACAGGCCATTCAGGCATTATCTGGTCTGCTGCCTACTCCCCTGATGGAAGGCATATTGTCTCTGGCTCTCGTGATAGGACCTTAAAGATCTGGGATGCTCAGACTGGGAGTCCTGTGGGAGAGCCCCTCAAAGGCCACTCAAGAACTGTCTATTCTGTTGCATACTCCCCTGATGGAAGGCATCTTGTGTCTGGCTCATATGACAATACCCTGAGGATCTGGGATGCTCAGACTGGGGCTTTTTTGGGAAAGCCCCTTAGAGGCCACTCAAACTGGGTCAACTCTGTTGCCTACTCCCCTAATGGAAGACATATTGTGTCTGGCTCAGGTGATAGCACCCTGAGGATCTGGGATGCTCAGACTGGGAACCCTGTGGGAGAGCCCCTCACTGTTACAATTTTCCTTTACTTTCCACTATTGTGCTGACTCACTTCCCCTTCGTCATCATCAGTCAGTGCAACTCCCCTATTTCTCTGCCTTACTCATCCTTATTCATCCTACGCCATAAGACGCCATGATGATGCCTTAATTGCATCACCATGACGTGCTTTGCTTACTGATAGCCCTACTTGTATTACCAAGGCATCCCTTGGGTTTCCATGACCTTCCATAGTCTGGTAAACTACCCTACACAGGCTGCTACAGTAGTAAACACATAGAGTAGCATATAAGCATGTAACTTCGGTAGCACAAGCCCTAAGCTTGTGCTCTTTGTTCATACAAGCCCATTATCTGTTACCACCAGTCTACTGTGTGCCTCTTGGCCATTAGTTGCTTTGTCGTAACCCGACTCGCTATAGAAGCCTACCGCGTCCACATCGATGATCAGGAAGCCCCATCGACGATCACCCTCAACTTACGACATCTAGGAAGCCCCGTTGCCGTACCATCAGTTCCGACGATTGGGAAGCCCCGACGTCGATCACCGTGTAACCGTTGAGCTTAACACTCACAGGCCATTCATACTGGGTTAACTCTGTTGCCTACTCCCCTGATGGAAGGCATATTGTCTCTGGCTCACTTGACAGGACCTTGAAGATCTGGGATGCTCAGACTGGGAGTCCTGTGGGAGAACCCCTCACAGGCCATTCAAGCAGAGTGGTGTCTGTTGCCTACTCCCCTGATGGGAGGCATATTGTGTCTGGCTCATATGATAATACCCTGAGGATCTGAAATGCTCAGACTGGGAGTCCTGTGCAAGAGCCCCTTACAGGCCATTCATACTGGGTCCATGCTGTTGCTTACTCCCCTGATGGAAGACATATTGTGTCTGGCTCATATGACAACACCCTGAGGATCTGGGATGCCCAGACTGGGAGTCCTGTGGGAGAGCCCCTCACAGGCCATTCAAGCATTATCTGGTCTGTTGCATACTCCCCTGATGGAAGGCATATTGTGTCTGGCTCACATGACAACACTCTGAGGGTCTGGGATGCTCAGACTGGGTCTCCTGTAGGAAAGCCTCTTAGAGGCCATTCAAACTGGGTCACCTCTGTTGCCTACTCCCCTGATGGAAGGCATATTGTGTCTGGTTCATATGACAAGACCCTGAGAATCTGGGATGCTCAGACTGGGGGTCCTGTGGGAGAGCCCCCCACAGGCCATTCAGGCCCTGTCCTGTCTGTTGCCTACTCCCCTAATGGAAAGCATATTGTGTCTGGCTCACAGGACAAGACCTTAAAGATCTGGGATGTGAACAGTTCTGTAGCTGGATTGGTAAAATCATTTTTATCCACTGGAATTGACAATGATGGATGGATGAGAGATTCATCTGGCGGACTCCTGTTTTGGTTCCCATACAGCTATTGTGATGCAGTCCTTGGTGCACATCTAATGCACCTTCCAGAGCCTACAGATGGTCATTTACTTGGGTTTGATCTAGGCAACCTCTCAAGATATAGTGGTTCTTCCTGGGTCAATATTGTGAAGAGTTCTAATTAGGTGTGATACATTTATGTCGATGTATAATATTTGTTCCAACACTGATGTGTCTTTTCTAAGTATCTTCGATTCCACATTGCGTGTACCTTTTCAAATTGTATTATGATCGTCACGACGTCAGATAGCTCGTGATCAACCCTAGCATTCATTAACCAGTAGTATGTACATAGTCTATATTTAAAGCGTTTACGATTTCAATAAATATAAGATCCGTGCACGCCATTATTGTGTGAGAGATTACGGATCGTATAATTACTTCGGTAGAAAATGCGATTCGCACCTGGTTCACCCAAGAACCCAAGTGTGGTCCGCACTCGGCTGCCTTGAAATAAACACGATTGAGAATCGCTCCCTGGGTTGTTAGGTCACCCAAGAGCAATTCGAACTCGGCTTACTGTACCTGCGGAACCTGACCGGACTCTCTGCGCCCGGATGGTGATACGGACATCATGCACGATCATCATGTCCGAGTCAAGTGCTTGCACACCGTCGATGAGCCTAACGGAGTTCGCTATGACGAGGCATGTCCATCGCTTAGGAGGCACCGTTGATGCTCTTCCGTATTGTGCTCGACGAGGCTGTTGACAAACTTAGACGTCGTTTTATGACGTTCGAGATGACCGCGGCGTACGTGTACCGTTGTCTTCGTGCCCTCGAAGAGGCCAAGGAGTCGGTCATTCTTCCCGTATCAATAGCAAAAAATATACATACTTCGATCGCACGTCGAGCGTTTCCATGCGGAACAGTTGCACTCTGCGCGCTATCCTCACTCCTCCGCCGTCTCCTCACGGTCCAAATGAGCAGGGCGCCCCCATGTCTTGCCCTCCGTCGAGCACCTTACTGTTGAGCTATCTGTGTACGGGTGGCTAGCAGGGCTCCGAGCACGTACTGCATATTTTCGGGCGACTCGATGGTGGTCTCCTTCTTGAGCACAGGCACGATGATGATGGCGTGTGCGAGCTGACAGTGCGTCGTACAGGAGCGCTAACAGGGTGAGCTCAGATTGGTAGGAGCTGACGGGAGTGGCGGGGAATAAGGTGAGATCCGCTGGGACGGGAATGATCGGGCGATTGGGTGGGGCACGGTCGGTCGATCGGGCGGCTGGTTGACCCGTCTGAGAATTCTTTGGGGTTTTCGCTTGCAAATCCCGAGACCTGGTCGATGTGTTCGAGATGATCTAGAATCCGGACAACAGCTTGCGGATACGTTTTTGAGGGAAAGTAAGAGCGTTGTGGTATCGTGGAGCCATGCGTTAGAGATGGTGTTAACGAGCCGCAGAGTCGTATTTGAAGTACCCACCTTGAGCTCGACTACTTGGAGCTAGAAGACCTCAAACGTTCCCCAAGGTGCCTCCGGGTATCTTCAATGGCGGCGCCTTAAAAGGTCGACGTTTTAGAAGCGGAGGCCCGGGTTCGAAATAGAAATATGGCCATTCGCTCTCGTTTTGGCCTTCTGCTCTTTTCGCCGGCCGTCTCGGTGTTACATCCGCCTGGCGTGTCGTCTCCTCTGGGTCCTGGGTCTCTCGCGTGGAAAGTCTGATGATGACGGTCTACTTCATGCTGAGGGACTACTCAAGCCGAGAAGCGGCGGAGAAGAGAAAACCAAGGGAGTACAGATGGTACTCGCCAGTGAAGACTTGGATGATGATTTCTAAAGTACTTCTGCGTGATGACGTCCTTACAGCTGACGCCCGCTAGAGGATGGGTGGCAGGACGATGAGCTGGTGCGTGTCGGGTCGACGCCATCGAGCGTGCTGAGCCGTACTGTAGGAGGATCGTTTCGGCGAGGATGCGCATATCGTGCAATAGCTCCTGGACGGACCCGAGCCTGCCTTACGCCAAAGAGGCTAGTGAGGCTTCCGACTGGACGCTGTGAACTGAAATGGGATCAGTGAAAAAAGAGGGCGCAGCGGAGAAATACGTACCCCTTGTTGTTGCTCATGGTTAGTCCACTCATATAGCGGCTGAGGAAAAGGACGCGGGTGTTGCAATTAATGACTGCCAGGTTGAAAGGACGATCCATCCGCCGATCCCGGGCCGGCACTCCCATGAGGCGGAACCAAATTTGCATCCGGGTATTTGTCACCTCTTACTTCCGGTCAGCGAAAACACCCACAACTGTCAACCAGCCCCAAGTGTCTACGGAGTCGCCGCAGTCCGTAGTCCAAGAGATCGCAGAGCTTGTACTGTCACGTGCGATATCAACGTCCGCGGCCCGCCCTCGCGTTCTGCCTCAACATGATCCTTGAAGTGTCTTGAGGATGTCCTGGGATGGGCGCGCGGCCTGGCTCCCGATTTTCAGCGGTGGTGGACTTCATTACGTCAGTGAGCTCAGTGCTCACCAGATGTTGATGTTCAAGTGGGGTATTTCCGCAGATGGCACTCCAGCATGTGCTTTAGTCCGAGTGTGTGGGCGTCGTACACTCCCCATCTTTCCTAAAGTGAGTGGCGAAGACCCGAAGGCTTGGAGAGCATGACAAACCATGGATAACTGCTAATGTCTATTAGGATCTTGTCAGTGCATGTCCCATTAGTAGGGTTCTGGTAGAGGATCAAGCATTTGGCTTCAGCGAGTCGAGCCGTATCGCTACTCACATGGCACATGAAAGCTTTGGCTCGGGCTAAGGCACTCCCACCCACAAGGCCGAACTCGGACTTACTAAGCTGGAAGGCGGAGGCAGCATGTGTCCTACTGTGCTGGCGTTGATTTGTCCATAGCTGCCGAGCATTGAAATGCTGGTGTGGTATGGGTATGGTCCAGTGAGCCATGGTACTACACATTTGGGACTGCTGGGATCCCCGGACCCCGGCTTGACAATACTCTGCAAACCTCCGTGGACCGGACCCTTCAATGCCTTGGCCAGCCTGCTTCCTTCGGACAAACTAATATTTTATCCATTCGTTGGCGTACGCACTTCAAGCCGGGATAACGCCATAACACAGGGAAAACCCAGTTGTAAGCCATTTTTGCTTCCTAATTCACTTCGGAAAAGCTCGACCCTTATTAGAATGCCCTATTACAGTCCACACGCTAAGCACGGAACGCATCACGTATGCTACACCTGCATGGAAAGACTCGCTTTGGCATGTGAGTCATGTAGTCTCACTCTGACGATACGCTAATTACTTACACACGTGCTTACAAGTTCACTGCACCCACGGCGTGGCAATTCAACTCCTTCCGTAGCCAACTAGGTTCGATACCAAAATCGTACGTGTTAGTTTGCCGTGCTGTGAGTCTGTCTCACGAGTCCCGCTAATCTTGTATGCTGCTAATAGCGGATCCAATCATCAGCGCCTCTTGTACACGCCCCTATCGTACACTCTACTATATTGCACTCTTACCATGGAAAAGCGCTCTGCAGGAATCTGGAAACCACCGCAAGGTGGAAACACTCAAGTAGCTGATAGGACCAGACTGTATTTCAAGACGTCGGAATCTAGTAATATACATGATCTAGTTTTCTACTCACCTGTATTTCAAGACGTCGGAATGAGAGTCTCGAAACACAGGTGTGGCAGCTTATATGCGCATACTAAAGAGGAAATTATCTACGAAGGGGAATAAGATCGCCAGTGGCAACCGGGAGGTTACAGAATCGTTACCTCAAAAGTGAGTGTGCACGCGCTGGGAACCTCGGAAGCACTGCGTGAAGCTCAGGTCCAGTTTCCAAATACAAGCATTTACGCGCGACTGCGGACCAGCTCGAATTCCGCGTGCTCGTATTCGCGGACCCAGATCAGGTCGACGCGACTCTGGCTAGAATAGGGAAGGCGCGGTCTATCGGGATTGAGGTTCAATGTTCATAACCAAGCACCTATTCATCTGCGACTTGGAAACGAAGCGTGCGCTTATGATGAACACGTTGACGGCTCGGTAGAGTCTGTAACAAAATTCTTGTCTGCTCTTCGATCACCCGGGAGGCTGGCTCCCGCCGCAGTCATAATGGGACGCGATCCTAATATGTGGTGCGGTGCAGGGCGATCGCTATATCGCTATATCGCCAACAAGTGCACAACTTCGTTAAGGGCGTGGAGGCGCTTGGTATAGATGGCTTGGAAGTGTGTTTGCCAAAGCCGACATACTCTGAGAAAGGGAAGACCGAAGATGGGAACTGCTGGCTAAATGGGAGAAACGCGACATGCGCTTTGGGGTTTCTAATGGCGGAGTCTGTAGCCAGTCAAGCTGAGAGGGCGTGTCGTGAGGAGGCGTGTCGTTGGTTGGATTGCTTTCTGTATGTGTCTGCTACAGTTTGTGATTCGTCGCATATCTTGTCGCAATGACGGCTTCATGCCTGCTGAACGACCCCAGGACTGGATACAACAGGCAGCGTACACTCGAACTGATCGACCGTAACAAACGGGCGGGTTCATGAGATACGCTATCCCTGCGGGCACGAGTAAGCCACTATTCCTGGCATGCCCTGACGCTCGCGTTTTCCTGGTAGTAAGTGAAATTATTTTTGTCAAATCCACGAGATCTCAATTCGTCGAGACTCCGGCCCGGTGCTATTTCCCACGATCGCAAAATGCCGACGCAGCCGATACGCAAGTTCCATCCTTGTTTGCGGTCTCTCCTACACTCGTGCATTTATTCAAAAGATGAGCGGGAACACAAAGCTCCGGCGCCGAGCGGTCGGTGCTAACCACTGAGTTGCTAATGAGCGTAGGTGGACTTAGGCCTGGAAGATGAGAGGCAGAGATGATGGTGAGTTCAGTAGCGTTTTCTTGGGCCAAGCTATGTGTAATGTCTGTCGAACAGCAGGACGTTTCGGGCGTAGTGCTTTTCATACTGCATGATCTGCTAAAATACAAGAGGTACTCCATGGACAGGCAAGGGGGTCGGGGAGTTCGTCGACGGTGTACGTGGAATCTTCACGCGCGGGGCTTCAGCGGGGGCTTCTTCCAGACTTGGCACGCTGCCACCGACTTCGTTTATGGCCGCGACAATCGTGCAAAGTGGAGCCGGGCCAGGGTGTGGAATGGATCGACGGACTAGATGTCCGAGCAGCTCGCGTCACTCCTGCCGACTGTGGTGTGCACAAACGACGCTGTTACCGTCTTTTTGTGGACCAGCTTATAGGGCCTTTAGACGCCTCCTTTCGGCCAACAGACAATGGCGAACATAACAGAGCACTGAGCAAACGGGGGCTTCAGCTCTATCTCCCGGTTCCCGGAAAGATTGCCGGCCTGTGGACCCGACTGCTAGGTGAGAATTGTCCTTCGACTATTCCCGTCCCTCGGTATTCTGTAAGACTTATCAGTTACTTTTCATCTTTCTCTTCTCCCTCAGCTAGGCGGTGGCTGTAGGCGTCGAGACATCATCTTCGTTAGCCAGTATCTGAAACTGGCAGTAATGACGAAGGCAACAATTACATCTTCCATAAAATCCATTGTCGCCGATAGCAGCATCACTGACGTCCCGGGAAACATAGTTGCAACTCCCAATCGTACTTACGTCCGAACCTCGTAGGGAAGACGCTCGGACGGAAACCGTGAATCCCGTAAATTCTCGTAGGATGTACTTGTCGCCTTTTTCCTCGTCCCAGCTCCCAAACCTCGTTCGCACCACTTCTAGATCAGCTACACCTGGAAAGCGCGGCAGTACGTGAGCTACGTTCAGACGTCTTCTGAGCTCGTGCATTGTGTCATTGCCATCTGTGCTAATAATGCTCTCCACACTACGAATCAACCTGTAGAAGCTGGTGAAGTCGCACTACGCATACTGTCGGAGAGCCCCATCTTGCGAGAGGCTCCGCGGATCCAAAGATGCTGATCAATACCAATCCAAACACGAAGGATGGGTGTGGCTTGTATCATTTACTGTAACGCCGACCTCACGTTGCTTCGCCGAGCGCTGGCAGCTCTCATTCGCTCACGGGAACCACGCACCACTATCGCCGTTTGGTTATGGCGAACGTATCTGGGAGCACATACACGTGGGAGGTAAAAGCAACACTGTTTGCCAGTCGAGTCGGGAAGGTGCACACGCACCATGCAAGAAATTGTCTGCGAGGCTGTGCCAGGACAAGGGCGCCCATCCTGTCGATGCGGGTGCACCTGGTACTCGCCGGACCACGGTCTCAATTCGCTTTCCATACACGCGTCCCGGCCTACTGTCCCCGTTGGAACATCCATCCTTCACGCAGGCTTGGGTCTTCATCAAGAATACGTAGCAACCAGCCTACGGCAGTGCTTTGTGGTCGTACCTCAAGACTAAAGAGCCCACTTGTTTCTATGCTACGTGTACGCTTGCGTGTGCGGGGGAAAGCTGAAAAAATAGGGACAGGAGGGCACACGCGACCAGTCAGCCCCGAATCAGTCGTCCTCGCCGACGTTTACATCTAACGTCTCGCATTCAGCTGTCCTCATATCACACTGAATGCCATTTGTACCCCGCACGCTACAGTCCAGCTCCATCCACTGCTGTCCAGTATAATCCATACTCAGCGCCTCCTCGTGATTATGTTCGGGTACGGTTTCCGGACGGGAGCGTCCGAGTCGTTTGAGAGAAAGAGCGTGGACACACGGATGCACAGGCACTTCCGCTCCTGTGACTGCATACGCCATGCCAGTATCAAATTAGAGAATAAAAACCTGACGAAGGGCACGAAGGAGAATGGTTCGCAAACAAGTATCACCGTACGCAGGTACGGCTACAGAAGAGCCTTCCGGAGCCGCACGAGCATAGGTGGCGGTACGGATTTTTATTAGTGTGTTACTACCCGACATTACTGGCTTTCCTTGTTCCTTTATTTTCCCCTTCTTACAATGGTACCCTTGCGTAGTCGACGAAATGAAGTACAACTGCGTGCATTGCACAGAAGGGGCGAATTTTGTAGGAGATCTTTACCGTACACCCATTCCGTTCTTTCATTTCTTTCCACCTTACCCGCGCACTCATATCCGGCCCTTCCCTCCGTCGCTACTTGACACATTTTCCTCTTCCTCTGTGCAGCGATCCGTGTAACTCATAACCATGCGCCCCCGACCTTTTATGTGGTATTAGATGTCAGAAAGGATAAGCCAACTGCACATCTCGATCTTGTTGTCGTCTGCTCTTACCTAGTGCATATTCCTATAAAGTTTATCTCCGACATCTACGGTCTATACCTTCGTGCGTTTGCGGCTTGCTTTTCGCCAAGTCGTTCAAATCCACGCTGGTACGGCAGACGACCCCCGGTGGCGGTCGTGAGGCCAAAGGCCCAAATACCGGAAAGTTTCTCCAAGTTGGTAATGCTATCGTTGTTTAACTGGTTTAGCCACAGCTTTTTGAATGTCGTTGAGTTCTGTCTACCGCATGTATGATTACAAATCCTCACGTGTATGCACCGTGGCGCCTGATGGGGAAGCATCTACATGGGGCAAATGCCAGACAGTCCGTTGATGGCGACCTGTGCTCGCAACTCGCTCTTGACCACCATCGTCATCTCGCACAAGTCGCTAGCAACTCAACAGAACCAATCAAACAAACATGCCGCAATCTGAAATCAGCATCGCTATCAGTCAAGAGTGAGTTGGCGCGCTGCATCAGGTCTCTGTGTTTAATTATGAACTGTTCGATTGTGACGCGCAGGGTTTTGTACCTTACCGGTGACTTATAGTTCACAATATTTTGTATCAGCTACGAACTCACGTTGAAAATACTCCCGTAGAAATCGAAATCGATTTCAAAGGCAACCGTCCGGCCCGTCCGATTTTCGTCAAAGTCAAATCCGGCGAGGACTCGCGCAAGTCCACGCGCTTTGGAAGGGATGGTCCCGTAAAATGGGCCCTGGCGAACTATCTGTTAGTACGATGTCTTACGGCCAGTCCGACGTCCTATGCTAATACAGCGACAGCCGTATTCCAGTGCCTACGGAACTTTCCATTCACATCGAAGAGGTTCACAAGACGCGTCGAAATAGGGATACTGCGGCCTTTAAGTTAAATGTCGCGCCTGCGAAAGTCAGTGAAGGGGGCATTACATCTGTGGAGGGTATGTTATTCTGGTCGATCGACGTTTGATGCTTATTTCTCAAGTGCCTTAGCTGCGGACGGAAGGGCCCTCGCAAACCTACTGTTCGTGTCGGCGGTGAGTGAGCCCACAGCTAGAGACCTCGCGCGGCACTGACGGACCAAAAAGACCGATGTACTCATCCAAAATCTAGTCAAAGAGGCTCAAGCTGTAGTTGGCAAAAAGAAAGTTGTCCTGGAGTCCCTTGGCACAGCGGGTAAAGTTTTGGGCGTCCTCATGAAGTTCACGGATTTGGCGGCCGATGTAAGTCTATGATTTCTCTCATGTCAATGTCTCTTCAACGTATGAAATCATTACAGGTTCATCCTGCCGCTAAGGCAGCTTTTAAAGTTGTTGACGTTCTGTTTGAGGTAATGTGGACAACAAATTCGCTGCATAGATGCATGTCGTAACATTCGCCATAGCAATTTAAAGGGCAGCAGGAGTATCACGAAGCGACTTCGGAGCTCATGGAGGACCTGGTCTCATTCCTGCCATTTATTGGTGGTGACAGTTATGATCTTGTCAAGAAGGACAATGGGATCAGGCGGATGGTCAAGGAGATGCTGGAGCTTTTCTGCAAAATTTCTGGGCTCGTCATTGAATATTTGGGAAAGGGAATGCTAGGTAGATTTGGGTCTACCAACTGCAACATTGAATACTGAATTATCTTTTCAGCGGACCTGTTTTCGTCTAAGAAAGATGAGATATACTCACTGAAGGATGAATTCGAGAGGCTGAAAGCCGCTTACGATTGGAGTGTTAAGATGGAAGTCTGGAGGTCTGTGATCAGTACAGGTAAATCAAATGTACGGCAGGTTATTATATTGTTGACTTTGCCTTGCAGAGAGCCACATGGAGGATGCTCAGCTACGGCAGCTGCATCCTGCGGGAAAGGCTAGTTATGATATTGGGAAGATGTGTTTGGAAGGGACCCGTACTGGTGTTTTGGAGAAGGTTGAGGATTGGGCTGCTTCTGAGTCGAAGCTTTTCTGGTTGCATGGTGTGGCAGGATCTGGGAAGAGTGCAATTGCGAACTCTGTTGCGCATATGTTCCGGGGGCAGCGGCAGCTTGCTGGTTGTTTCTTCTGCAAGAGGGATGATCCTGAATGTTGCGAGCCGGAAAATGTCATGCCCACTCTGGCATATGATATATCTAAGTGGCACGCCGCCTATCGTTTGATTATTCTTTTTGCTGTGAAGGGGAAGGATGAGCTGAAACTCACAAAAAGCGTGCAATGGCAATTTGAGCTCCTGTTCAAGGAGGCTCTGTGTACCCTGGCCGCTTCTCCTGAGGATATGCCGCCAAAATCGCTGGTTGTTGTCATTGATGCACTCGATGAATGTGGCGATTCAGATTCCAGGTCTGAACTGGCTGAGATACTGCTGGAGATAGCCAACCTTGTTCCCTGGATCAAGGTATTCGTTACTAGCAGGCCCCTACCAGAGCTAAAGCAGGTCTTTCGCAGCTCTGCGGCAATGCCACTTGTTCTAGACATCAATGTTGACATTATCTCCGGCGGTGTGGAAGAGGATATTCTGCAATATACTAGGTTCTGTAATGAGAAATATAGAGTGAATCTTTCAGAGAATCAGATCACAGAGCTTGCATCCAAGGCATTAGGTCTTTTTATCTGGATTTTCACTGCCTTTCGTTATATTAATGGGGAGATTGACAGACAAGATGCAATTTCCAAGCTCCTGGATCAAAACTCTGCAGGCAGCCAAGAATCTGAACTTGACGGCATCTATACTCTTGTTCTCAAAGACACATCTGCAAAGTCAAACAGAAATGCACAGATTGTCAAAGCAGTGCTCAGTGCAATCATCTTCACAGCCAAAAACAGGCCACTCCCTGAAGATGCACTTTTTGAGTTCTTGGTAGCTGTACAACATGACTTGAGCCAGATAGTTGTTAAAAGTACAATTGACAGGCTTCAAGCTGTTTTGTACAGAGACGAAAGTAGAAATGGTGCTATCCGTGTTTGTCATCCATCTTTCCTTGATTTCATGAATACTAGAATGCGCTCTGGTGATTATTGGACTGAGCCCACATCCATGGACTCCATCATGGCTACAAGGAGCTTGGAAATCATGTCTACTCAGCTGAAATTCAATATCTGCAATATGGAGACACCATATCTACCAAACAGTGCTATCACAGACCTCCAGGACAGGATTGCCCTGCACATTCCACAGCACTTGCAATACAGCTGCCTATATTGGATGAATCATCTTGCTAGTTCTAGTTTGGATACAAGTGATGAGCTGCAAAAGCAATTGGAGAATCTACTTTGTGATTCATGGTGTTTGTTCTGGTTAGAGTGTCTGAGTATTATGGGGCAAGTGAAAACAGGCATAGTTATCTTAGAGAAGTTCTTGAAGTGGTATAAGGTATGTTTGTTTGCAGCATTTATATGAACTAGTTCTCATTAATACTATTCTGTGAATAGTTATCTGGGATGCCATCTGCTATTGCCTATGATTTATACAGATTGGTGACTGTAAACTACACACCAATATCTGTCAGCACTCCTCATCTATATATCTCAGCATTAACATGGGCTCCTACAGAAAGTTCTGTAGTCAAGCAGTTATATCCATATTTCTCCAACCAACCCCTTATTACTTCAGGAAAGGAGAGAAGCTGGAAAACAAATCTATGGATATCTGATGCAGGTAGTGAGGTCAATGCTATTGCTTATTCCCCCAATGGAAAGCATATTGTGTCTGGTTTGGATGACAGCTCCCTACAGATATGGGATGCTCAGACTGGGAGTTTGGTGGGAGAACCACTGACAGGTCATTCAGATGGTGTCTTGTCTGTTGCCTATTCTCCTGATGGAAGACTTATTGTGTCTGGATCATGTGACAAGACCCTGAGGATCTGGGATGCTCAGAATGGAAGCCTTGTGAGAGAGCCCCTCACAGGTCATTCAGATGTTGTCAATTGTGTTGCCTATTCCCCTGATGGAAGGCACATTGTGTCTGGTTCAGGTGATGGCACCCTTAGGATCTGGGATGTTCAGATGGGGAGTCCTGTGGGAGAACCCTTCACAGGCCACTCATGGTTTGTCTTGTCTGTTGCCTACTCCCCAGATGGTGCACATATTGTGTCTGGCTCAGGTGACAACACCTTGAGGATCTGGGATGCTCAGACTGGGATCCCTGTGGGGGAGCCACTCTTAGGCCATTCAGATGATGTCAATTGTGTTGCCTACTCCCCTGATGGAAGGCAAATTGTGTCTTGCTCACATGACAACACCCTGAGGATTTGGGGTGCTCAGACTGGAAGTTCTGTAGGAGAGCCTCTCACAGGTCATTCAGACTGGGTGAGGTCTATTGCCTACTCCCCTAATGGAGGACATATTTTGTCTGGCTCTCATGACCAAACCCTGAGGATCTGGGATGTTCAGACTAAGACTCCTATGGGAGAGCCCATCACAGGCCATTCATATGATGTTAATTGTGTTGCCTATTCTCCTGATGGAAGGTATTTTGTGTCTGGCTCAGGTGACCAAACACTGAGGATTTGGGATGGTCAGACCAGTAGTACTGTGGGAGAATACCTCACAGGACATTCAGGCATTGTCTATTCTGTAGCTTATTCCCCTGATGGAAGGCATATTGTGTCTGGCTCACATGATGGGACCCTGAGGATCTGGGATGCTCAGACTGGGTTTCCTACAAGAGAGCCCCTCACAGGCCATTCATCTGATGTCAATTGTGTTGCCTTTTCCCTTGATGGACAGCATATTGTATCTGGCTCTTGGGATAGTACCTTGAGGATTTGGGATGCTCAAACTGGGAGTCCTGTGGGAGAGCCCCTCATGGGCCACTCAGACTGGGTTATGTCTGTTGCCTATTCCCCTGATGGAAGGCATGTTGTGTCTGGATCACGTGACAACACCTTGAGGATCTGGAATGCCCAGACTGGTAGTCCTGTGGGAGAACCCCTGACAGGCCACTCAAACTGGGTTATGTCTGTTGCCTATTCCCCTGATGGAAGGCATATTGTGTCTGGCTCAGATGACCACACCCTGAAGATCTGGGATGCTCAAACTGGGAGCCCTGTAGGAGATCCCCTCATAGGCCATTCACACTGGGTATCATCTGTGGTCTACTCCCCTGATGGAAGGCAAATTGTGTCTGCCTCAAGTGACAAGACCCTGAGGATCTGGGATGCTCAGACTGGGATCCCTGTGGGGGAGCCACTCTTAGGCCATTCAGATGATGTCAACTGTGTTGCCTACTCTCCTGATGGAAAGCATGTCGTGTCAGGTTCATATGACAACACCCTGAGGATTTGGGATGCCCAGACTGGAAATGCTGAGGGAAAGCCACTCACAGGCCATTCTGGCCCCATCTTGTCTGTTGCCTACTCCCCTGATGGAAAGCATATAGTGGCTGGATCATATGACAACACTTTGAGGATATGGGATGTCAATAGTATGGAGAAGGTCCCAGAAATGAGCAAGCCATTTTTATCAAACAGGATTAGTGATGATGGTTGGTTAAGAGACCAATCTGGCAATCTCTTGTTTTGGTTCCCATACATGTACCAACATGCAGCTTTTGATACATCTATACTATGCCTTCCAGGATGTATGGATGGTAGTTCAGCCAAATTTGACTGGCAGAAACTCTCAGAATATGGTGGTTCTTCTTGGGTTAATATACTAAACTAGTCTAATTAGGTGTGATCTATTTATGCTAATATACAATCTTCATTTTGTTTTGACAGTTTTTCACTCTAGCTTCCTCGACTTTACAACGTGAAGTCCCTTTCTAACATTATTTTTTTGATCATCGGGGAGCTATCTGTATGGTCAGTCCCAGTAGTAACTACATAGTCAGATAGTCTATAGAGTGTTTACGGTAAACATAAGAAAGAGATCAATGCACGCTATTGTATGGAGATTAAAAGTCGTATAAATGTATTTACTTTGGTAGTGTGAAAATGTGATTCACTTCTGGTTCATCCAATAGTGAATCAAGTGTGAATCGCCCTCGACTTACTGGAAATGTACTAAATTGCAAACCGCATCTGAGTCGTTAGGTAATCTAAGAGCATCACGTAGTACTTTACTTTTTTTTGCCTTTCGGGCTTGCATGTATGGAAAAGTGTTGCGGACATAATGCCGTGGGGATTTACATGCCACTGCCGGTAAGCACCAGAGCCATGCGCTGCGATGCGTGCATGTACGTAAAGAGATGCTGTTACTGTATATTCGCGATGAGCTCGACGGGACTGCTAACAGAACCGAGTGTCATTTTATGGTTTTCGAGATGAGTTACCATATTCGCTCTTTCCAGCTTTGAAACGTCTTCGCGCTCCTTGAAAAGCCTAGCATTTGGTCAATTCCCTCCGCATGAACAGCAGAAAAATATGCATACCCGAATTGCACGTCGAGCGCATCCATGCGGAACAGTTGCAGTGGGTCTTGCGCGCCATCTCTGTTCCTCCGCCATCTCCACAGGTCCTCGTGGGACCCTCGACGCTCTCGCCGCCCTCGTACACGTGTCCCGCCCGCCACTGGACACAATACTGTGAACTACTTGTGTATAGGCGCCTAGCAGAGCTTTGAGCACGCCCTGCACGTCTTCGGGCGTTTTGATGACGATCGTTCTTGAGAGCATGGACGCGATGATGCCAGTGGCATGCGTGAGCGGGCGGTGCTTGGTATACTACAGGGGCGCTAGCAGGATGAGTACAGGTTGGTAGGAGTTGACGGAAGTGGCGAGGATTTAGGTAGGATCATTTGTCGTTGCGCGCAGGTCCGGGTTAGGACAGGAACGGTCGAGCGAGTAGGTAGGAAGCGATCAATCGATCGAGCAGCTAGCCGACCTGTCTGAGAATTCTTTGGCTTGCAAAACCCGAGATCTGGTCGATGCATTCGAAGCAATCTGCAGTCCGAATGACAACTGACGGAGGGAAAGCAAGAGCGCTGTGATATCGAGGATGAACAAGTCCGGCCTTGCCTTAAAGATGGCGTTAACGAGCCACCGAATAGTATACGAAGTACCCACCTTGAGCCCGTCCACTTGGAGCCAGAAAACCTCAAACGTTCAATGGGACGCCTCTGAGTTTCTTCAATGGCGGCGCCTTTTCTCTTTCCCTTCTCTATCAGCGGCTTCCAGTCGTTCAGCGCTGCCTGTCTGTCGCTCAGATTATGATGGTCCGGGAAAGAAACCGGGCAAGAAAAGCCAGGCCTATGTCATTCGTTCTCGTCTTGACATTCTGCGCTTCTCACCAGCCGTCTCGCTGCCGCCTCCGCCTGGTGGAACGTCTCCTCTGGGTCCCCGGCCTCGGTTTCGCGCGCGGAAAACCTGTCGATAAGGGCGAAGACGGACTGCCGAAGCCAACCGGCGGCGGAGAGGAAGGGCCCGAGGGAGGAGAGATGGAACTCGCCAGTGAGGACTCGGATGGCAAATTCTGAGGTACTCCTGCGCGATGACGGTATTACAGCTGATGGCCCGCTCAAGGATGGGTGAGAGGATGATGGATTGGTACGTGCTGGGGTCGACACCGCCGAGTGGGCTGACCCACAGGAGGTTCATCCAGACGAGGATGTTCATACCACGCAATAGCTCTCGGCCGAACCCAGAGCCTGCTCTCCCGATGAAGCTGGTGAGGCTTCCCTCTGGGTGTTGTGAACAGGAATAAGGTTAGAGAGAGAAGAGGGCACAGCGGAGAAATACGCACCCCTTATCATCGCTCACGTTAGTTCATTCAGATAGCGGGGGAGGAAAACCCCGCGGGTCGTCCATAGTTTTTCTGACGGGCGCACCGAGGATGAGCATGTACACCTGATCGTAGATCTTCAGCTTCAGCCTGACTACTGAGCGGCCACTTTAGACTTCACCAGATGGGATTTGAAGTTACAATCCCGCCGGGTATTCAAGTTTACCTGTTCTCTGTTCCCCAAATTGATTGGAGCAACGGGCTAGCAGAAGATAGAAAGTACAATGCTTCACGTGCTGTAAAGAGCAACGACCTGTGGGAAAAACAAAATCGTGAGAATAAAAGCCACACACGTTATGCTTCAGATCATGTCCGCCGCTTTTCATCATTTTAAACGACTTACCTCAAATTGACTCCCCGTATCAAGGGAGCTACTGTGTAGGTCTGTACCGTAGATCCAATAATATGCATTTATTTCTTAGCTTTGTTGAATCAAAGAATTACAGTAACTTGATTACCTTAACCTACTCTAGAGGAAATACCCGATTTTCGTACTTTTTCACCTCTGTAAATTTAGCTACTACACACGTGGCTTTTAAGCTTTACAAGGAACGAGCTGCACATGTATGGAGAACGCCCGAATCTTTTCAAGAATTTAGCATGTTTATGAATGAGAAATGGGCGGGTGTATAAAGTTGAGGTGTATGAAGTGCCGGTGGTATACCGTAGATGGCGCCGGCGGTGATCGCGAACTTGTAGAGATTGGCGGGGCGGCATTTACCGTGCCATAGGGAGTCGGACGTGGGCTGTGGCCATGTCCGCGAGGAGGACGCGTATCACTATTACAGTAGTCGGTGACGAGCGGCGTATACAGTGTAAGTGCCGCATTCAAGTTGGATGTAAACCGGACTAAGAGCGGGCTTAGCAATAAGAATCCAGAAGCCAAGAGCGCTGACGCGGATTTCTGCTCCAGTCAGGTTGCGCAGTTGATTGGTTGTGGGATACGATATGATACGGTACGGGTTTGGGTTCGACGTTGGAGGGTGATCGGGCGTGTGCGAATTGGCGGATAAGCGAGCGGTCGGGCGAAAGCGGGGGAGGGGGGATTTGAGGGACAGCACTAGTGCAAGTCCTCGATCATTGGATCCTCTTGGCAGGCTTCGCTTCTCCCCTCGGTATACATACCTAAACCGCCTCCTTACTTATCTCCATACACATCTACAGAGCGACGCGCCTCCGTATGAGGGACGCGGAAGACCTCTTTCCGTAAACATATGACAGCGCCCAGCTCAATGCCAAGCTCTCTTTTCTCCTTGAGTCATTAGTCGTAAGTTGTATCTCGTGGGGCGTAGATTGCGAGTCGCTCTCGAATAACATGCGCATCGTAACCGGCGTCGTACCGTATGTCTCATCCGTGCGATCTGCTCCGGGCTCTGCGAATCTCTCCGATCATGCAAGAACTAGTGAAAGTTTTCGGGAGAGCTTCAGGAACCTGCGGGCGAATCGGATCCGTTATATCTGTAAGGCAGGTCGTGTATCATGGAGTAAAGGTGTGTCCGTGTCCGCCCTAGGTGTAACTATTTTTCTATCCGCTACATGTACCAGACCGCCCAGGGCCCGGAATTGGATGCCTAGATCCCCATCGACGAGTGATGTACACAAAATACGAGCTATCTTTGTGATGAAGTCGGCACAGCTGTAGGCAACCTAGCAGACACTTTCATTTTATTACTTCACCCTATTGTGGATACGATTATTAGAGAAGACTATTGTACCCACAGTACTTCTTCAAAGTGCCAACCAAGGTTTTCGAACTTTAAGAGGAGCTTGAGATCCCGTCCTAACTTCCGGGGTAAACATTGACCCGGATTGTCCAATTATCAATGGGCACAATTCTTGAATTGTGGCGAGGCAGCCGCGTCCTCAGCCGCAGCCGTTGTATAATCGTTTCTACACCCTTTCATCTCCAAGGGTGATTGGTCGGAGTCACTCGGAATCCTGTCGAATCATTCTCCAGCTGACTCGGACCAGCACTTTTCTAGTTGTCAGGGTCCCTGCCTGAATCCTTCTCCTACTAACATCGTGATAGCGCACAGACACATCCAATTCAGAGTCCATGATCATGCAGGATCCTCTACACTGCAGAGAGTGTGCGCACGCGCGGCTGGCCGGTCCGGTCCCGGTCCCCGTGGGGCGTTGGATCGGGCACTAGGAGGGAGCCCGACCCTGACAATAAAGAAATGCTTCCGCTCGAGCCCCGCGCGCTGCGGGGTGCGGTTGTGATCGCGTGGATGGACGGACGGGCGGACACAGGGAACAGGGCCGAAGGTCACTCGTCTTTTGTCTTCTCTTTCGCGCACACACTGGCAGCTGCCTACTCGCCGAAAGTGGCAGAAAAAAAGCACGAACGTAGTCAATAAAGCAATGTATCTTCTCAGGGGGCTACATGGTGCAATGGAAACCTCTACTTGCCTCGTCCTGGAGCGAGAAAACAGAAGTGGAAGGGCGCAGCGGTTCGAGCCCCGCAGTGTCCCATCTCTCTGCTTTACCAAGCCAATCCCTTGCACACGCCCCCCACAGTAGGGACTCTCTCACTAGCGCTAGTGAGTTGAGACCCCACTAACCACCCTCTCCACCCCGGTGCTAGCAGCCAGGTGCAGCCCGCGGTTCCCACCCCCCACCCCAGATGGTTCGGACTGGGGCTCCTTTTTGGTCCCGCTTCCGGGCCGCAATGAAGAGGCCATCTCCGGTGAGAACTTCCTGGACAAGGGCGTGTGAACTGAAGTGGATGACGGAGACGCTGTTGGAGTAGGCGAGTTCATCCAACCAATCGCAAAGCTCCTTCCTGGTGGCCTAGACTACTGCATGTACCAAAAATTTTAACACTCACATATCCGTAGTTTTCTTTTAAAAACGTATCCTAAGGGGCATAATGGACAGCGAGAAACTGGGAGCTCCACAACCAGTTCAAACTCAGTTTAAATAAACCGATCGACGGATCTGCAAATCATGTCATCATAGGGCCTGCAATCAATGATCAACGCGAGCCCTTTTCCCTTTAGCCACCACTACTTACTGCCATGTCTATCTGGACTATCAATGAACAAAAGCATTGCGTTCAACGCTGTGGCCCTAAGGTTGATATAATTGAGAAAATACGGGATCCTCGTGCAATTGTCCTCAGAGTCGTTCTAGACCCATGATTTCTTCCGGAACCGCCACCAAAAGGCAGTCTGAACTACGATAGCCGCATTTCCAGTCTTCATACCAATCACTGACGATATATATGAGCACATATGTCCCATTGGCTCTTCCTAGGTGTGTTTGCATTTGTTTCCATCCGAAACAGCCCACAACAGGCGCGAAAACGCATGCATTCTGGTCCAGACCTCTCGAAGCCCCAGCAGCTCTTTGACTGCTACACCCATCATCACGCTTTCGTGCTACCATTATCCTCCCCTCTCCCCCTCTCTCCCTCTTGCTCTCTCCTCGTCCCGGACCTCGCGAGACGCTACTCGGGCGTGCGACGGACGTCAGACCTGGCGGGGGAGCACAGGGAAGGTGCCTCTTCTCTGTGCTTCCTCGTCGGTGTCGCGGCGTGGAGGAACTTGGGGTCGAGTTATACAGACGAGTGCCTTTCTTCATTCCATCTCTTGTGCACTCGCTTCTGCTCCCACAGAATCTAGATCGCGAGACGCTGGGGCGTGCGACGGATGCGACGGCGATGGCGAGGATTCTCAGGGAGACTGGCCACCTCCTTGGGTCTCTAGAGCTTGAGTCTGAGCGTGAGGGAAGGGATTGAGACATATTGGCGAGTCTCAACCACTTCCGTCACATTTACCTACTCGCTTGATCCCTCCCTTAGATCCTATTAGAACGACGTTGGAGTGAGATGTGGTTCCCGGGCGAGCGACATGTGCCGGTACTGGTGGGACGGCCAGGGGAGGTGCCTCTTCTCTGGTTTTCCCTCTCGGTACCGTGCCATGTCGCGTCGCGCCGTGGAAAGGCGGGGCGAGGCGGGGCGATTCTGATCCAGACAAGTCCCTATATTCCCATATCCATCCTTTTCTCCGCTTCGCTCCTTTCTCACACGCCTCGTTTTGTCTCCGGCTGTTTTTCTTGCAGGGCAGGTCAGACAGCCGCGAGACGCTAATGGGCGTGCGACGGACGCAACGGCAATGGCGACGAGACCCGGAGAGGCTGGCCACCTCGTCTTGTCTCTGAAGCTTGAGTCTGAGCGTGAGGGATCGGGCCGAGATGGTTCTAGCGAGTCGTTTCTTTTCGTCTCACCAGTACGCTCACTTGGTCTTTTCTTCGCTCAGCACTTGAGTTAGCAGAAATTATTGGATTTGGGATGGCGGGACGTCTGTACCAGGAGAGCGGCGAGCGTCCGAGTGAACGGGGGAGGACGGGGAAGGTGCCTCTTCCCCTGACTTTCCCGTTTGCCCGCGACGTGTCGCGATGTTGGAGATTGGCCCGTGTCTTGGACCTCAGAGCCCTTTTCATTTTTTCTCCCGTGCTTCATATCTTAGTCCATACTGATCTTGATTAGTCAGGTATTTCCTCGCGAGACGCTTTGGGCGTGCGACGGACGCGATGGCGAGGGCGAGGGGAATGCAGGAGGCTGGCCACCTCCTAGGTTCCCTGTAGCCTGAGTCAAAGCGTGATGGAATGGTGTTGCGTGTCACGATGAGTTCTCCTTTTCGTTCTCACCTATACGCTCGCTCGCTCGTCCTCTTCTTTTTTCAGATTCCTTTTGCAGCGGAGCGGACCTACAGTCGGAGGACGCGGCGGGACACGAGGGGGATAGTACCGGAGGACCGAGGAGGCTGGCCACCTTCTCGGTTCTTCGATGCTTGACCTCGAGTGTGGAGAGGGGAGGCGGACGCACCGGCGATGGCTGACGAGTCGTGGAGGCTGGCCACCACCACGACTTTGACGCTTGACCCTCTGCGACCATCATTAAGTGGAAGGAGGAGGGGAATGGGGAGAGTGGGGAGCTGAGCGGGAGGCAAACCCTCCCGTGAGTTTCTTCGTTATTCATTCACTTATTGAGACAGACAACTGACCTTTTCCTTTTCCCTTCCTCTTCTCTTTTTCCCTACGTCTTCGTGTCCTCGCTACTCGACGTTTTCCGACGGCCGCACGCGGACCCCTGGAGTTGCGCTACGCGTACGGGACCTGGGCCTGGAACTTGCGAAGCCGGCCACCCTCGTGGGTCCGACGGCCCACGCCAGCCAACGGAGGAGGGAGCGCGCTCGAGGACCAAGGAGATGCGGGTTTGCGGGGTGCAGATTTGTCTGGAGAAGTGTGGACTCTTCTTGCATCTTGTCTCGTCTTGATTTGCTCTTTCGAATTTCGTCTTCTGTGTACTCGATCCGTTTTCTCTTGCTTTAATATTGAATTTGAAATCGAATCTTGATTCTTCAAGTTGTTAATCGTCGTGGTTAAAGTTCCGTATTTTCCGTTTTATTTCTGAGTAGCGCAGAAGAGACCCATCATCCCAGTGCTGTCGGAGCTCAACCTTGTTTTCCTCTCCGGCCGGAGGTTACCGTGTGACCCAATGCGTGACGGAGCGCGTACCGCGTCGGAGGCGAGCCGGCCCGGTCCCAGGTCGTTGCGTATCCGCACGCAGGTCAAGGCGTACTAGTAAAGACAACACTTGGTAGGTACTGTAGCACCGAATGAAGGCCAACCGAAACGTCGCTTTCGTCGGCGAGCGGGTGATTCTGGTTCCGTATAGGTGAGCAGTTGCATGCGTAGGTGTCGAGTGTGTACGTGAGCGAGCGATGGCGACTGATTACTAGTTGAAAATTTATTGGACTTTTTGGCCGACCCGCTGCATGACTGTATAACTGTCGTTGCTGTTTGCCGCCATTCGCACCTGTGTCTTGACCCTCGGACCCGTGCTCGTACTGTGTCGTTGGTGTAGGGAGGAACACGTCGAGGTAAGCCTGTCTCTCTCTGGTTTAATCATTCATTTTCCGAGACTGACTGACTGACTGACTGACTAATTCCTACGTCTTTATCTCTTTCTACTTTCGATATTTGCTCCCTGGGGCCTGGACGATACCCAACAACCCCACACCTGCACTAAAACGTCGTACCGTCGTACCCCCCAGAGGTATCATGCATGGATGACCGACGCGGAGCTGCGCGAGTTGACGGCGAGCGAACCGCTCACTCTCGAGGAGGAGTACGAGATGCAGCGTGCGTAATTAACCCCCATTCCTGTCCGTGCATTAAAATCATGTGTGCTTTGGTGTTTTGAACGACCTTGCTCATTCTTATTTGTGTTTTTTTTTTTTTTCGTTTCGTTTCGATCTCCCCCGACTTCGATCCCGGATCTCGATTATTTTTGAAATACGACGGCGTTTGGGTTCATATATATATATGGACTCGGTGACCGCGTTTCGTACGGATGGAGCAGGGAAGTGGCAGGAGGACGAAGATAGTACGTCTTTATTTACATTTTACATTCACATTTCCACTCCCTGTCCCCGTCCCTGTCCCTGTCCCTGGCGCCCTGGGTATGAATATAGAGACAGGAGACTGATGCTCGCAACACGCGCAACACGCAATGCAATACAATAACAATGATACGTAGAATTGACGTTCATCGTACTCGCGCGCGAACCCGACCGCGACCCCGCCTCCTCCCCCGCTCTTGCACCAGTACTGTCATGGTCGGACTGCGCCGCAGCGCAGATGATCGGAGACGTTAACCTGTTCTTCAACGGTACGCCCGGCGCCGCGGCGGACGACGACGAGTTCGAGGTTGAGGCAGAAGTCATGATCGCCGGTGCGCTTCCCCACCCCCATCCATCTCTGGATCTCTGGATCTCACCCCAAACTGCGTTATCGCACAGAGAAAGAATACCGTCGCCGCGGCTACGCCTCCGAGGCCCTCCAGCTGCTCCTCACATACGCGACCTCGGCGACGCACGCACCGGCTCTGCCCGTCGCGCCCGGCCGACTCGTCGTGCGCATCGGGGAGCGCAACGCCGCGAGCGTAGCGCTGTTCTCGGCGTTGGGGTTCGAGGTTACGCGCCGCGTGGAGGTGTTCGCCGAGTTGGAGATGCGCCTTGCGGACCCTGCTGTTGCGAGGGAGAGGTGGAAGCGGGGAAGCGTGGTGGAGATCGAGCCGTTCTGAGGACGCGTGAGTCACGCCCGGTGTAGAATCAAATGTTGTTTGTGCCGAACTGTATGTATAGCACTAATTTCCACGCTTTTTAAGAACGTGAGGGTGTTCGAGTCACGAAGTTGATATGGCGCGATGGATTCCCTACGCTGTGAAGGACTTATCGGAGTATCGATCAGCCTGAGTTGCTAAAATCGCGACGGCGCGGATAGGGAATTGTTAGAGGAGGGACGTCATTGGCCGATTTACAGAAGCTCAAGTTCTTCCGTTCGCGTAAGGCGGGGGTTCGAAGCAGGAAGCAGCGAAGTTGTCGCTCAGAGACCGGCTCGGTCCGAAAATCTTGTTCGTGGTCGTGATGTCCACCCCGGATCCACAATTTATTTGAAATGAATAGAATATGTACCGGGGATGCGGGGCGAAGTTTAAGGATCTAAGATGCGCGGGGAGACTCGTCGGGGCGCACGACGGCGGCCGCGCAGACGGGAGAGAAATGTTATGCGGGGACCCGAGTCTACCCGCGGGCGACCCCGTGTGCGAAATGGCAAGCAACAGCCTCGGACCGGAAGGGAGAGACAATGTTGGGGAATTCGTGCTAATCAGACTCGGACTCGGACTGGGTGGACGACGCGGAGGGGTCATGGGGCCTTCCCAGCTGCGAATTCTCATGTGACATTCCTACTGGTTCTCTGGGCGTCATCCCCTCTATAAAGTATCCATCTGGCTTGTCCCCTCCCACCACTCCCCCGACTCCCCCCTTCCTCTCCACCATGCCGATCACATTCACCCACGAGTTCAACACCCCCGTCTACAAGGGCAAGACCTCCTTCAACACCGGCCTCTACATCGGCGGCAAGTTCGTCGACGCCTCCGACGGTGCCACACATGAGTCCGTTTAGCCGCATATACGCGCATACACCCAGTCCTTACTCTCCTTCCAGCGTCGTCAACCCCTCGACCGGCAAGGTGACCACCACCATCTCCATGGCTTCCGCCAAGGACATCGACCTCGCCGTCAAGGCCGCCCGCGACGCGTACGACAACCGCTGGGGTCTCAAGGTCCCCGGTTTCGAGCGTGGCAAGATGCTCATGCGTCTTGCGCAGCTCATGGAAGAGTGCCAGGAAGAGCTCGCCGCCATCGAGGCGCTCGACAACGGTCCGTCCTGATCGATATATACGTCATGATCGTCGCTGACCGCTTCCTCCACAGGCAAGACGTTCCAGTGGGCAAACACAGTCGACGTGCCTGCGTCGATTCAGTGCATCCGGTATTACGGTGGCTGGGCGGACAAGAACCAGGGAAAAGTAATAGAGGTGCGTTTATCTCGTCTTCCCCGGATTTCCCCGCATCCGCCTTAAATCACGTGCTGATCCGCGACCGATCTGCCCCGCACTTCCTTCCGCCCCGCAGACCGACGAGAGCAAGCTCGCATACACGCGCCATGAGCCAATCGGCGTCTGCGGTCAGATCATCCCCTGGAACTTCCCGCTCATGATGATGGCATGGAAGCTCGGCCCCGCACTCGCTACTGGCAACACGCTCGTTCTCAAGCCGTCCGAGTTCACGCCGCTCACCGCGCTGCGCATGGTTCCCCTGCTCGAGGCTGCAGGTTTCCCGCCGGGCGTGGTCAACATCGTCAACGGCCTCGGCAGCGTTGCGGGTGCGGCGATCGCCGGACATCCTGATATTGAGAAAGTCGCGTTCACGGGCAGCACAGCCGTTGGACGGCGCATCATGGAGACCGCTGCGCAGACGAACCTCAAGAAAGTGACGCTCGAGCTCGGAGGGAAGAGCCCGAACATCATCTTCGACGATGCGGATATCGACCAGGCTGTCAACTGGGCTTCGCACGGTGTGTTCTGGAACCACGGCCAGGCGTGCTGCGCGGGTACGCGTATCTTCGTGCACGAGAAGATCTACGACGAGTTTTTGAAGCGCTTTACTGCCAAGGCGGCGTCGCTCAAGATCGGCGACCCGTTCGGCGTGGAGACGTACCAGGGCCCGCAGGTCTCGCAGCTCCAATTCGACCGCATCATGGGATACATCGACGCGGGTCTGCAGGAGGGTGCGACGCTCCACGCAGGTGGCGCACGCCACGGGGACGAAGGGTTCTTCATCCAGCCTACCATCTTCACAGACACGCGTCCAGACATGAAGATCGTGCGCGAGGAGATCTTCGGTCCGGTAGGCGTGGTGATCAAGTTCCACGATGACGAAGACGTGATTCGTCAGGCGAACGACACTCATTACGGGCTTGCGGCTGCTGTGTTCTCGCAGAACATCACCCGTGCGCTATCGGTTGCGCATAGGCTGCATGCTGGTACGGCTTGGATCAACTGCGCGAACACGATCAACACGCAGATCCCGTTCGGTGGGTATAAGCAGAGTGGTATCGGGCGTGAGCTTGGCGAGTACGCGTTGGCGAAGTGAGTATTTATGTTTTTCTTTTCGGAGGAAACTGGTATTTATATATCTCCTTCTTAAGCTACACCGCCGTCAAGGCAGTGCACGTTAACCTCGATATGAAGCTCTGAGTCCAGCATTCCCACCCCGCCCGCCCTGCCTCGTAATTCCCTCCTTTCGTCTCATTAGCACTGATCGCAACGCAACGCAACCTCGGATTTATTGTTCGACCCTTTCTTCCTCCTCCTCCTCTTCCTTCCTTTGTAACCGCACCAACCAGTCTCAAAGTCAATATGTTGTTTACAATTAAGTATGATCTAGTACGAAAACAAAAAAGAAATTGCTTGTATCATGTTCATGTTCATGTTTTTTAGCAAAGAATGTTCTGGAGAAGAATAGAAGAAGGAGACTAGGCGAAGAGAAGAAAGGAGAAGAGAAAAAAGGAGAAGAGAAAATGAAAAGAGCCGACGAGTTTCTTTCTTTTTCTTGACTCGGATGCCTTTTGATGATTTTCTTTTTTCTCCGTGTCGTTGGCGTCGTCGTCGTAATACTTATTGATCACATTTACGACTCGTCCGTTGTCCCTCGTCCATTGACCCTTTTTGAATGTAATATTCAAGTTTAAAGCTCGAACCTTGATCGGTAGCGGTCTGGTTATTGGTACAGTACGGTACAGTACAGTATATACCGTAGCCGAACCGAGAAATCGGCCCGGGGTTACGGAGTCACGTAGGAGCCCAGCCTGTAGCTGATGGCGGACTAAGCCCAAAAACATGGATTTTTGATAGCCTGAGTACGACCTGAGGGTCCTTTCTTTTCAACCCCCCACTAGTACTGGCGTTGCATATACTGTACGGGGAACTTTCTTTTTCAATCCCCACTGTTCAAGTTATTGCATATACTGTATACTGTATACTGCATATACTGCATATACTGTGTATGTCGATCGACAACAGTCTCAGGCTGAGGGGATCCGCGCCATTAATTGACACTCTAGTGATTAGGGTACATCGTGAACCTATGAATCGTGGTGCAGCACTGCAAGAGTGAGGCCCGGGGGTTGAGGGGTTCGAACGAGTATAGAATTTCGGAGGTACGTGTACACTATGTACAAAGTCAAGGGACTATAGTGTAACTTGGAGCAAGAAGAGTCCGTACGGCTCTGGACTGATCTGAACTCCGATTCACGCATCCCCCAGGCTCCGCGTCCTCTGACCCCCCTCTTCCGTCCGTCGGCCGGCTTGGGATACCGGAGGCACGGGAGTGACCGGCTTCGTGAGTCCTCCGGCTCGAGTCGCGTACGCGAAACGCAATTCCGGCGGATCGGCGTACGGCGCACGGCCGTCGGAGGGTGTCGAGCGGCGAAGACACGAAGACATAGAAGAAGAAAGAAGAGGGAGGAAAAAGGAAAGATTAGCTAGTTGTCTGTCCCAATATGTGAATGAATAACGAAGAAACTCACGGGAGGGTTTGCCTCCCGCTCGGCCTCCCACCCGCCTCGTCCCCTCCAACAATCAACGACAGTCACAGAGGGTCAAACGTCAAAGTCGTGGTGGTGGCCAGCCTCCACGACTCGTCAGCCGTCGCCGGTGCGTCCGCCTCCCCTCTCCACACTCGGGGCCAAGCACTGAAGAACCGAGAAGGTGGCCAGTCTCCTCGGTCCTCCGGTACTATCGCCTCCGTGTCCCGCCGCGCCCTCCGACTGTAGGTCCACTCCGCTGCAAAAGGAATCTGAAAAGAGAAGAGGAAGGACGAGCGAGCGTGTAGGTGAAAACGAAAAGGAGAACTCATTGTGACAATGCAACACCAGTCCCTCACGCTACGACTCAGGCTGCAGGGAACCCAGGAGGTGGCCGGCCTCCTGCATTCCCCTCGCCATCGTCATCGCGTCCGTCGTACGCCCAACGCGTCTCGCGAGAAAATACCTGACTAAAGAAGAATCAGCCTGGTCTAAAATATGAAACACAGGAGAAAAAATGAAAAGGGCTCTGGGATCCAAGACACGGGCCGATGTCCAACATCGCGACACGTCGCGGGCAAACAGGAAAGTCAGGAGAAGGGGCACCTTCCCCATCCTCCCCCGTTTACTCGGACGCTCGCCGCTCTCCTGGTACAGACGTCCCATATCCTAAATCCAATTTTTTCTGCGAACCCAAGTACTGAGCGAAGAAAAGACCAAGTGAGCGTACTAATGAGACGAAAAGAAACGACTCGCTAGAACCATCTCAGCCCAATCCCTCACGCTCAGACTCAAGCTTCAGAGACAAGACGAGGTGGCCAGCCTCTCCAGGTCTCGTCGCCATTGCCGTCGCGTCCGTCGCACGCCCATTAGCGTCTCGCGGCTGTTTGACCTGCCCTGCAAGAAAAACAGCCGGAAACAAAACGCAGCGTGTGAGAAAGGAGCGAAGCGGAGAAAAGGATGGATATGAGAATATGGGGACTTGTCTGGATCAGAATCGCCCCGCCTCCCCTCGCCCTGCCCTTCCATGGCACGGCACCGATAGGGAAAACCAGAGAAGAGGCACCTCCCCTGGCCGTCCCACCAGTACCGGCACATGTCGCTCGCCCGGGAACCACATCTCACTCCAACGTCGTTCTAATAGGATCTAAGGGAGGGATCAAGCGAAAGGGTAAATGCGACGAAAGTGGTTGAGACTCGCCAATATGTCTCAATCCCTTCCCTCACGCTCAGACTCAAGCTGCAGAGACCCAAGGAGGTGGCCAGTCTCCCTGAGAATCCTCGCCATCGCCGTCGCGTCCGTCGCACGCCCCAGCGTCTCGCGATCTAGATTCTGTGGGAGCAGAAGCAAGTGCACAAGAGATGGAAGATGGAATGAAGAAATGCACTCGTCTGCGTAACTCGACCTCCAGTTCCTCCACGCCGCGACACAGACGAGGAAGCACAGAGAAGAGGCACCTTCCCTGTACTTCCCCGCCAGGTCTGACGTCCGTCGCACGCCCGAGTAGCGTCTCGCGAGGTCCGGGACGAGGAGAGAGCAAGAGGGAGAGAGGGGGAGAGGGGAGGATAATGGTAGCACAAAGGCGTGATGATGGGTGTAGCAGTCAAAAGCCGCTGGGGTTTCGAGAGGTCTGGACCAGAATTCATGCGTTTTCGCGCCTGTTGTAGGCTGTTTCGGATGGAAACAAACGTAAACGCACTTCTGAAAAGCCAATGGAACATATGAGACCATATATATCGTCAGTGGCTGGTATGAAGACTGGAAATGCGGCTATCGTAGTTCAGACTACCTTTTGGTGGCGGTTCCGGAAGAAAACATAAGTCTAGAACGACTCTGAGGACTGTTGCACGAGGATCCCGTATTTTTCTCTCTTTCCTCAGCTGTAGAGTTGCAGAGTTAAAAACTAAAGCTTTTTTTCCATTGATAGTGTATACCGTATCAGTGTGACGGTCATGGAGGTAGTACTAGTGGTCGAAGGGAAAAGGACTCACGTTAATCATTAATTAATATTGCAGGCTATGATGCGATGATCTGCAGATCAGCGCATCGGTATTTTAAAGCGGAGTTGTATTTCTGGTGCTTGGAGCCCCCAGTTTCTCGATGTCTATTTAGTGTACTTTTAGGTCATGTCATCATTGTGTAAACGAGTGTATAATTTCAGCACATTTGGAACTCTATACTATGTAAATCCCGCACCGACAGGTACATCCGTCCACCGTGGACAACTTGTGCGGGAGTACAGAGCGCTCGACGGACCGCATATACTTGACCCTATGGTGTCGAAGTCGATATGGTTATAGTACGAGAATAACACTAAAAACTTGTAGCAAAATATTTAAATATGTCCCTGGAGTGGCTTCTATGGTAGAGATGAGAAGCAGATACCGAGGATGTTTCCTTACATCCAATACCGTGGTTCTCCGCTGGGTGAACCTGCTCGTCCGACGCCCATATTGGTTATCTATTAGACCCTTTCCGTAAGTCATTCTCCCGTAATTTTTTAAGTATTGTACTTTCGCAAGGGATTATGAAATTTCGCATTCTGTTCCATTCTAATTTTTGGAGGACCTCATTTGGAATTTCATCGTTCCTCAATTTAATGCATACTAGTATCGCGTATTTTTATTATTATCAGTCTGTCATATTCTCACTCTGCTTCCTATCCCAGGAGCCCTGGAACGGGGGAGTATACCGTTTGCCTGGTCACGTGGTTAATTTCTTACTTGGTCACGTGAAAAGACGCCTCTACAGGCGCAAAGCGCTTTTCTTGAACCACAACGCGTTTGGCATATGGCGAGCAAGACGGCGACGGCGCTTGCGCGCGTTAAGCGCATGTCTCTGACATTCTTGGGAACATCTGGTGCCGGAGGACCCTCACGCACCCGTGCCGGCACTGCAATCAGCCTTAACTTTGAAATCGATGGCAAGAGCAGGCCGCAGCACTGGCGTGAGTCCTTGCGACCGCGTACGCGTCCCTCTACGCTTTTGACTACTAAAACATGTATATACAGTGGTGGACTGCGGAGAAGGAACCCGCCGGCAGATGGACCGCGCTCTCCGCCCGGTCATCATGAAAGAATGTGTTCGGAAGGTCTTTGTTTCGCAAGTTAATAGTGAGCGTTCGCACCTCCTTCTCATAACTTGTTTCTCAGCATTGTATAAGTATGCTAGGCTCATACACACCTGTTTTACATTTCCCCCCTAGTGGAACGTTGTATGGGGATTATTCCGTTGATGTACAACGTCATGAACCCCCAAACCGTCGGAAAAAGTCGGAAAGAAAATGCGGTACGCGTTTCCTCCTTATATCTCTCATCCCTGCGAGCTGGGACGATGCGCTGAGGTTGAAGTGCTAAGCGCTTGCGTGTAGCCGTTGCTAGAGTTCTATGGTCCACGTGGTCTGCGTAAATTCATCCGCAATGGCTTGAGGGAAAATAATGTATGTCTGTTCGGCAAGTATGTGGTGCACGAGCTGCATCTGCCGATCAGAACAACAAGCCGCCAGGCGCTGCTGATGGATAGTAATGCAGGCGAGGTTTCTGAAAAGCCAAAAAAGGAAAACAAACACCGGAACGAGATCCCTGGGAAGGATATACTGTGCATACCCGAGATAAGACGTCTGTGGCTGGATATCATACCCGAGTCACCGGGCGTACGAGTCGATGCTGGCCCTAGCATGGAACGGAGTCCGTCCGTCTCCTCTCCTCTCCACCATTTCCAGCTTTCCCTATGCCTGGTCACATGTTTCCTGGATATGACGCTGATGCTAGTGCAGGGGGAGGTCTGGGTTTCGTTTTCACCGAGCGCGTTGCTCCAAATGGTTGCATTTCCCGGAAAATCGCCATTCTAGGGAGCACGAAATACCCTCACCCTATGCAGAAGGTGACCATAGACGCGACGGTTATGGTTCACGGCTTGAGATATGCATGGGTCCCTCCTGGCGTATCAAGCTCCGCAAAGGGGCAGCAAACCAGCATGGGAGAAGATGTCGAACCCCTGTCCGAAGGTGTTTCTGTTACGACACAAGCTAGTACTGGTGAATCGCCACCTGAAAGCGAGATAACCGACGTAAAATCTGCCATCGTAAAAGACGAACAGGCTACAATACCTCAAGTCAAGTTTGTAAAACCTATAGACTCATCTCGTAAACAAGATGATGACGCAGAAAAGACGAAGCTCATGTCATTTGCCAACCTACGTTCGCGTGCCGCCCTCCATAATCACGTAACACCAGACATGGTGGGCGAGTTCGCGCGCTCTGTCCGAGCGCGCAGGCTCTTCCTCAGCCAGTTTTCCGAGAGGTACGTCGATCTACCGTTACCATGCTCATCCTACCCACTTTGGTCGTGACGTTGTCTGTCCTTTTTATCGAAACATCTTTTCCCGCAGGTTTGCCTCATCAGAGCCGAGCGTCTATCCAGATGGTCTGGAAGGCGGCGGCGAAAGCCCGCTCCGTTCACCTGTGATGGCCGAGATTGAGCGGCAGGCGAGTGAGGCGTTTGGCGGACGCGCAGTCGCGACGCATGACCTACTTGTCGCCTTCGTAGACCTGATCAAGCTGACAGGGTCGTCTGCGGAGACACTCGAAGACGCCGAATCGTCTTCATAAAGTGGCCGCATGCAATCGACTAGGCTGTTCCACGCTTCAGTCAATAGTACTGTATGTATGTTTCTAGAACTGCAGGACTGTGCCTTGGGTCGGAGCAAACCTCTGCATTTACAGCTGGGTACTCAGATCGGCCTAGTATTTGACTGGAGACGCTAGTGTCGCAGACTATCTATAGCGTTAGATTCAATGAATTTACCGGCGTTACAGTTTACTTAGTCTAAAAGACATGTATCCACTGACACACTCATAGTGTTAGTACATTTGGTATATGATGCGGACATTCGTTCCTTACCTCAAGTTACCGAGCTCGAGCTTTACATGTTTCTGCTGTACCGACTTTCTTCCGTACTTAAGAGTCTAGTTATACACCATATATTACAGTTGCTACTTCAAGTACTTGTCCGGGCCGAACTTCCGAAGCTATGCGTCACGTGTATTACGCGCTCCGCAAATGTGATCACGTGATATTTCACGTTTGCCGAATCCTGCCCTTCGGAGAGCGGCCTTGAACTTCAAGCGACCAATTCTTCCTGCGGAACAGTCGGCGATGGCAGAAACAACGCTCGCGCGCGTTGGGCGCATGTGGCTCACATTCCTGGGTACAGCCGGCGCTGGGGGCTGCTCGCGCACACGTTCTGGTTCTGCGACAAGTCTCAGCTTCGAGACGAGCGATGGAGTGCAAAACTGGCGTGAGTTCGATTCCCAACCCTCGTCTATGTCTTCTGGCTAATCTTCGTGTCCTGTTAACGTAATGGCTAGTGGTGAACTGCGGCGAAGGTACCAGACGGCAACTGTTTCGCACACACCACCCAAGTATCAAAAGCAGGAGTATTCGGAGGGTGTTCGTGTCGCAATTGGATAGTAAGCGTTCCTCCTTCCGTTGTAAAGCCATATTTAGTGTACGGGGGTTAATGTACCTTTCGACCTTCCTTCCTCTAGTGGATCATTGCATGGGTATACTGCCGGTAATGTCCTCCGTCATGGATATCTACACCGTAAGGAAACGCCAAAGTGAGGTACGCTCTCCCGACTCTATCCCCTCCCTGCCTAGTCAATCACGTGTTGAGCTATTGTGCTGTAACACTGCGTCTGTTTTCCTCTGTTAGGCATAGAATCTAGCACTAATTGCTTATGTTTAGTTGACACTCGAGTTCTACGGTCCAAAAGGTCTCCGCCGATTCATCCACGAAAGCATACGATTGAATAGAATGCATGTGGGAGGAAAATACGCAGTACACGAGTTGCAACTGGAGGGAAAAGATGATACAGCCTACTGGGAAAATATAATGTACTCCTCAACAAACAAGACTCGTGCCGAGAGTCCTAAAAAGGGGGATAAACACCCGAACGAGATCCTCGGAAGAAATCTCTTGTGCAAACCCACGGATGGAAAACTGTGGCTAGATATCGTGCCCGAGTCGCAACACATACGAGTTGATGCTGGTTTGGGCCTTACGACTGGTACGTACGTTACCTCTTGACTGTCTCACGATCTTCCTCATTCATTTTATTTCCTTTCTCTGCAATATTAACGCTTGTATGAGAGCAGATGGGGGGTTAGGTTTCGTTTTTACAGAGCGCGACGCCCCGACAGATCGTACCCCTCGCAAAGTCGCCATCTTAGGCTGCGCGGAATATTCGTCTCATATGAAAGAAATTTCCATGGACGCAACGGCTATGGTGCATGGTATGAGATACGCAAGGATTTCTCCGGAATTAGCAAATTTTGAAAAAGGAGTATATGTTCCCCTTTTGGAGGAAGTAAAACGACCGTCCGAAGACGACCCAGGTGCGACTAAAGTCAACACAAGCGAATCACCCTCCTTAGACGCGACCGATTTGGACTCCGTTGCCACCGATTCGAACGACCTTCACGGCGTACGGGAGCCAGACTTACGAACGCCAGATGTACAGACGTCGGTTCCTCCAGCTGAAATTGCAGAGCCTTCGATGCCCTTATTTGAGTTGCTAGAACAAGGCGGAAAAACGTTGCATAATGACCCGAGGCCCGGCTCGCGCCCAAATTTCACTCGCCGCTCGTATGTTACTCCGGGTATTGTAGGAGAGTTCGCTCGATCTGCGCGCGCGCAACAGCTCTACCTCAATCACTTCATACCAAGGTGTGCTATGCCGCTACCACGTCACTCGTCCCACGGACACTACACCTTTTTCCCATACCATTGATGCACGGTATTTTCCGCAGGTTTCCTCAAGCCCTACCGCCTACCCGACGTTCTGTTTTAAGAGACAAAGTCTCGCCTAATGAACCCATAATTTCGGAGATCGAGCGGCAGGCAACAGAAACGTTTAAAGGACCCTGGGTAACTGCAGCATACGATCTGCTCGTCGTCCCGGTGCTGCCGGTAGAATTGAGCGCACCTGTGGAGGCACCTGTAGAGGCTTCTGAGGATACAGAGAAATGAATACGAGTCCGTGGTCGACTATCAACAGGGAATGACGCACTAAGTGTATCACGTTGGAAAAGGGACGTTGTCGAGCACAGGCACTGCAACGTCTTAACGCCGACGCTGGCGTATTGAGCAATGCACATTTTCCGGTCCCTGATGCTGTCTCTTGGCGGAACGGACCTTCGCATTTGCTGGGCGACCGCAGCTGTGTATTCGGCTGTAGATTGACTCGGTATTGACTGACGACATTGCGCCTGCTAGATCGTGATACAGACTTCGCTTTGGCTGTCTTAGAATTATCCTAGGTTGTACGGTAATCATCTTTAATCTTAGACGATGCACGTATTTAAAAAAATAAGATGGTAAGGTCCAAAAAGAACTTGAAAGTCTGGTCGTAAAGTTGGAACCCGAGAAATCCGACTGTGTTATTACGTGTTCTTCAGTGATCTCTGCCTCTAAGATGGGAATAATAGTGTCTAGACCGGACGCTACGCAGCACAAAAGTTATCAGTCCTTAGTAATTGTACGTTGTACGCTCTCTACTATCATATGCCCTCTCTTACAAAGTCACATCCGAATTTAAAAAACTGCTTTAAATGCGAGAACACCTCAAGGTCTTATCGCAAAAATCAGCCAGAAATATTCATACATTACACATATGCTCCCATGCAATTTTTTTGATGCCTTTACTATAGGGTAGAAACCGAAAATTCAAAGTTTGTCTAAGGATGTGACTTTGAAAGAGACGCCATACGATAGTACCGTTAGTACGGGTGACCGTAACGACTTGATGATGATGATGAAGGTTTATTAGGTGCCGTGTAAATACATATCTACTTAAGCGCCCCGGCCCCCGAAGGGGCCGGAACTAGAAGTTGTGATGGTAAATTTAAAAAGAAGGGTTCCAGTCCTCACCGGTGAAAATCCTGCACTCCCGCGTATTCTCTCAACCCTGTTTCCGAAGCCGTGAGCGTCAGACAGACGCGATTCCTCTCTCCTTTGTAAACCGTCCCCCCCCAAAAAGATTCCGAAATTGTGCAGGCGGCCTGTCAAATTGCTGATTGAGGGCCTTGGAGTGGTGTGCCCATTCCCTAGTTAGGAGATTGGGCATCATTGTGGTGCGTGGATCCATCTCGGCAAACCTCTGCATATAATTGCTATGGAGAGCTGGGCTGGGCTGGCCTGTTAGGGTGGGTCACCTGCTGGTGCCCAAATCGTGGTGTGGGAAAGACCCCGCTGCGGTAGCGGGGGCCCGGTTGCGAAGTGGCGATCTGAATGGCTGTGTGGGTCGTGTGGGAAAAAGAGTCATGAGGGACCAGGTCAGAAATAAACAGTGGGAACATCGTCGGTGTCGCAGTTTCCTTCGGCCAAGGCAATGAAGGGACTGTCCCCTTACCCAATGTTTCAGAGTTTGAAGGCGTGCGTACGTCGCACTCAGCGGGTCATCGTCCTTGGTGTTTACGTTGTTGCCAGTCCAGTCATGACCCCTCCATGGGCAGTCAGTAGTTCTGGTGCAAGAGGCGGGCCACTCACACTTCCAACCACCAACCCCTTATTAGGGGGTCCGGTGGGGTAGGTGTTGGGGGGGTGGCAAGTCCCCACGCAATGAAGTCGGCATCTACCCCAGGACGTTAACATCATAGCCCCCCCAAGTGACCCCAGGGTATGGTCGGGGTAGTGCCTGCAAACCACTCAGGCCCCCTTCCTTAGACGGATCCCCCCTCGCAGCACGCTCTCCAAAGGAGATGGTGGTGGTAAGAGGTCAAGAAGGGATGGACCATAACGACTTGCTGCAGGGCCGGTCCTTTTGACGCGTGCTGTCACAGCAAGTCACATACTTAATCCGCCCGTCACAGAAACACGTGAGAAGTTGAGTTCCAGCTCGGCTGCTTCAAGTCGTTCATCTGCAACGGCGATGGCTGCAATGGCGGCGATGGCGAGTAGAGCGGTCCCGAAGCTCGCGAGCGTTGGTAGCATGTCCCTTACATTCCTGGGCACATCTGGCTTCGGCGGGTTTTCACGAACGCGTTCCGGTCCTGCAATCAGTCTCAACTTTCAGGCTCTCGACTCGGACGGCCCGGGGACGAGCATGCGTAGTTGGCGTAGGTCTAATTCTACTCTCGTGTCCGCGTTTATTGATTGGGACTTTATTAACCATCACTGCTAGTCGTGGACTGTGGCGAAGGCACTCGTCGCCAATTGGCTTGCGCAAGTAGCCCATATATTAGTGACAGCAGTGTTCGGAAGGTATTTCTGTCGCAATTGGATGGTGAGCGTTCCTCCTCTGACAACTTTCTTCCACTGCAACACGCGCGTGTATGTGATCGTGTGCAATTTTAATTCGCCTTTTCTTCTTCCATAGTTGACCATTGTGCGGGCATTATACCACTAATGACTAGTGTCATGAGCACCCGCTCAGTCAGCCGCGACGAGGAACTTAAGGTATATCCCCCTTTTCAAGTATCCCTCCTCCTCACAAAGATGGGGCAAATACGCTGGCTATCTAGTATTTTCTCAATGAGTCTGCGAGGCTTATTTTTTGTTGGAAATCCGGGATGAAAACTTTCAAGACTAAACTTTTGTGTTCAGCTACTACTCGAATTCTATGGTCCAATGGGCCTGCGCAAATTCATCCGTGACAGTTTAGGAGTAAACAACGTGCGGCTACGGGGTCTTTACAGGGTACACGAGCTAGCGACTCAATATGTGTACTCCCGACGCCAGTTGATGGACGGAATTACGAACGGGGATTTTGGATACAGTGCTGAAGAGGGCATTGAAAAGCATCCAAATGAGCTTCCAGGAGGTGATCTCGTCTGCAAATCCGGTCAGAGACAACTGTGGATGGACATCGTGCCCGATTCGCCACACATACGGGTTGATGCCGGCTCAAATGCAAAACGGGGTGCGTCTATCTCCCATCCGCTGTATCTTTCCGTCCGTCCTTCAGCCTTTCTGTTTTGTATCAGATGCTCATGAGTGAAACAGGGAAGGTTCTGGGTTTCGTTTTCACGGAGCGTAGTGCTCCGACGGGATGCCCTTCTCGCAAGATTGCTGTTTTGAGCAGCGCATCATATCCTACAGCCATGCGAAAAATAGCAATGGACGCGACAGTAATGGTACATGGTGTGAGAAATGCTCGGATTTCCCCAGAAATACTCGACCGTGGGAAGGGGCTACGTACAGTAGAAGGGAGGTCATCTGATCACTTATCCGAGGACGCTACAGTTGTATCGGGAATCAATCCGAGCGAACCCCCCTCCAAGGACTCCATCGATGCAGTCTCTTCTGTTACAAATCCCGACGACCTTCAGGACACACAGGTTTTAGAGTCTTCAGCCAGAACCGTGGGGTCTTCAGATTCCTTGTCTCGTCTCGAAAACAATAACGTGGAAGAGCCGAAATTGTACTCAGCGGCCAGCCTCCGCTCGCACGCTGCACGTCAAGGCTATGCTACTCCAGACATGGTGGGCGAGTTTGCTCGCTCTGCTCGCGCGCGCCAGGTCATTCTCAACCAGTTTATCCCAAGGTGCGTCTACTCGCCGCTGCTTTACCCGTCTCGCTAACATCGCCCCACCACTCCTTTCTGGTGCGCGTTATTCGCACAGGTTTGCGGACCCCCGTAGATCCCACCGCTTGTTGACATCGCAGGACGACCCACCCTCGCTACGTATGCGCGTAATGGCTGATATCGAGCAACAAGCAATAAAGGCATTTGGCGGACATCAAGTAACCGCTGCGACTGACCTGCTTGTTATCCCGGTGGAGCCGGAGTCTCCGCCTGAGTCTGCGGAGACGGAGGTTCCTGTGAATACAGAAGAACAGGTATGAGCCTGTGATCGAATGTCGGCGAAGGATAGTGCACTGTATATCTCGTTGCTGGCGCGAGCGCTGGATTTATTTTATTGCCGATGCTGACATGTTAAACAATGTTCATTCTTCTCATTTTCGGAATCATGTCTCGAGCCTCGACGAGAATGTAATCTTACGTATGTATTAGCTATCGTTGTACATCTAGTGCTGTATAGTAAGAGTCGTTGGTGCTTCCACTAGACGTAGCCATTCCGAATCTGGGCCGGCCGGCTAACGCGTTCTAAGCGCGGGTCACGTGCTTACGTACTCACTATATCACGTGAAGGAGCCGAGGCCGACGCGGCGGCGCACGAAAACTCCCGCAACTCGTCTTCATCCGCAAAGGGATGGCGAGTATGGTGAAGCCTATGCTTCCGCGTTCGAAATACCTATCTCTGACCTTCCTAGGTACGTCGGGTGTGGGCGGGCCGTCATCCTCGCGCGCTGGCGCTGCGATCAGCATTAACATGGGGAACGAGTCTAATAAAAACATGCAACACTGGTGTGAGTCTGGCCGTTCCACTTCCGCTCTCAACGTTCAATCTGACTGCTGTCGAAATCCACAAAAAAAACAGTGGTAAACTGCGGTGAAGGCACTCGTCGGCAGTTAGCCCGTGCATCTCACCCCACCATCGGTGTCCGCAATGTCCGGAAGGTCTTCCTGTCGCAAGTCAACAGTGTGTGTCCCTTTCCTCTAACAAGTCCTTTTCCTACCCTATAGACGAGGGTGTATGGAGCTGACTCTCGTTTCTTCTTTCTTTCCTTCTTTCTTTCTTTCTTTCATTCCTCCCGCAGTGCGCCAATGCATGGGCATCATTCCACTAATGGCCAATATCATGAACTCTCACTTCACCGGCAAGGAAAACGAGGTGCGTTTTTTCTCCCTTCGCGGTGTCCGCTCAGAGATGGGGTATGCCAATCGGACATCTGGTTCCAGCGTGACGAATTTGCAAGATGTCATCTATCTTTCGTCCGGAATTTAGAATGAAGAGTCTGTCTCTAAGTGCTCATTTCTAGCTGCTATTGGAGTTATATGGTCTAGCGGGACTGCGTAAATTCATTCAAGATAGCCTAGAAGTAAATGACGTACGCCTGAGCGGCAATTACATGGTGCACGAGCTGCATCCGGCGACCGACCTCGAATACGAGCAGAAACTGTCGAATTTCGATAAAGCAGCCAAGGCTTGGCGGGACAAAAGCAGGAAAAAGAGCAAGCATCCAAACGAGATTTTCGGAAAGGATCTAGCATGTAAAAACGAAAATGGCCGTTTGTGGCTCGATATCGTGCCAGACTCGCCAGATTTACGTGTCGATGCATGTCTGGGCAGGATGCAGAGTGCGTTCATCTTGTCTACTTCTTCTAGTTGTGCCAATGCATTTGATCTCATGTCTACATTTCTTCATTGTACTCGTAGAAGAAGGTCTGGCATTTGTTTTTACGGAGCGTCGGCCTAAGGGAGACGGCGCTTCGTTAAATTACGCCACCCGCAAGATCGTCATTCTCGGCAGCACGATGTATCCGCCGGCAATACGGAACGTGGCTATGGATGCATCAGTGTTAGTTCACGGTATGCAGAATGCACTGATCCCTCCCGAGGTGCTGAGTTCTGCAAAAGAGTCGCACACGACTTTAAAAGATCCAGTTGAACGTCAGTCCGGGGATGCCTCCACTGTAACAGAAGCCAGGGTCAATGAAATACATCTTCGGGACGTAGCGAATGCGAAACCTGTCGCTGCTATCCTGAACGGCAATTGCGACACGCAAACTGCTAAATCTACGACTAAAATTACAGAACCTTCAGATTCTTCAACCTTTTCAAAGAGTAGCTCCAAGAATCCGGGATTGCGTTCAACGGCCCTAGATGCCGTTTACTCTGGCTACGTTACTCCAGATATTGTGGGCAAATTCGCTCGCTCCGTCCGCGCGCGCCGGCTCTACATCAACCAGTTCAGTCCGAAGTACGTCATACTACTATTAAATCACTCGTCCTGCAAATTCCGCCCCCCTTTCTTTCATCTTATTAATCTACGTGTCCTCTACATAGCTTTCAGTGCCCCGAACCGTTATCCACTACAAACAGCTTAGAAAATAGCCATGTAAACCTTCGTCGTTCGCTCATAATGGCCGAGATCGAACGCCAGGCGACAGAAACTTTTAGAAGCTGCCCGGCCATCGCAGCACACGACCTGCTCGTCGTCCCCGTGCTCCCGGGGAAGCAGGTTGCGCCTGTGGGGAGCACTGGGAATACTAAAGCATCCGCATAAAGTTGTGGCTAGGTGTCGGTGTTAAGTGGAAGGTCAATTGTTAAGAACCACTTTGGAAATGGCCATCAATTGAGCACGAGCTCTGAATTAATTTACTGTATTTTCCGACTATTCTTATCAAAATATACATAATTATCTCCGATCTCTAAGACTGTGCCCCGAATTTCCTTACATATGAGGAGCACTCGCTACTGAGCACTCGCGGGAGACAGCCCACATCTGGAGCTTAACGGATCCCACACGTTCACAGATCGCAGTCGCGCCCTCATCCTAATACCTCTGGCGCTACACTTCAGTAAGCTTGATCTATGAAGTTGTCTAGGCCAGGTCAGCTTGAAGCGCGGAACCCGGCGAGACCGGTCTGCCGTAGCACGGGGATGGAACAATCTGAGCACAGAGAAAGGATGGGTGCGGTGCGAAAACCCAAGGAAAGAGTGGAGAGGGTATACGGTCGAACCTCTTGACTTGAATCTCCCTCTATTTGCATAACCTCATGTTTTGCATAGGAGTTTGTGTCCACCAAGTCGTCCAATATAATAAAGCCATGCCCCTTTAATTGCATAACCCCGTGAACTGCATATAAAAACCCTTCCACCAATCTCCATCCAAATCGAGGGGTTCGACTGTAATGTATAACAGGCTATGCTTTCTCAGGTATCGACGTTCCGGGAGCCGTTAGACACTTCGCGAGAAACAAGAAACCCGACAGGAAGCATCAATTCGCAGCCTTCAGGTGGTATCGCCTTCCGCTTGATCGTGACGGGACACCCCCGAAGCAGATCAGGCGTCGATTTGATCTGATAGAATCCGCCCAGTCTAGACACAGGGGTCACGGTAAAGCGATGAATCATTTCGGACGCAGCCAGCATAATTGTTCCAGAAGTTCCTCCTTTAAGTCGCGAGTGGATGGGATGTGCCAAAAAGCCAAACTGTGCATAGACAGGAGTATTCTGCATGGCCATTGTTCGCTAGTATTTTTTGTACATGATCAACTTTACGGCTCCCCGATGTCTTCATTCCACTCCTGACAAACGCAATCCAGTTTATTGGGATCCATTGAAACAGACGCAAACAAGGAATAAACTTGCCTCGGGATGTTCCTCTATGAACTTGGCCATCAAGTCCTTGCACTCTTGATTGTCAACAACAACGACCTCGACGCCCCGCGATCGCAGATATTCCTCGCCGCCTACGAAATTAGCGTTTTCGCCGATTACTACACGGGGGATGTTGTAGAGAAGGATTGCACCGGTGCACATGTCGCACGGGCTATGAACAATTCAGCCTTCTTTTCGTGCGCCGGTAAGGCGGTGAAGACTTACCTGAGAGTGGTGTACTACGAAAGTTTGATGGTATGAAGTTAGCACTGGTTAAAAGCGATGCATAAATGGCGCACAATTGTCGAGTTCCGGTAGACGCTCGCCTTCAATCTTCCTGCCTGCTCAAGGGCAGCTGTCTCTCCATGAAGAATGGCAGAGCTCTTCTGGACGCGCTGATTGTGTGAGGCGCTGAGGACTTCCACCACACCGTTCACATTCGCCAGGATGGAGGAACCAATCGGTACACCGCCTTCACTTGCGCTCTTTTTGGCTTGTTCAATAGCAAGACTGAGCCCATATGCATCGTCGAACTTCGCGTCCATAGTTCAGAGCCGCGGTGGTTGTGGCAAGAAATTTTCGGACTTCACGCCGCTATCGACCGATACCTAGATGCCAGTGGCCGCCGACCTTATCACCCCGGATAAATTTCTGTCATTTTGGGGGCCTGATTATTTTTCATTTACCGGACGATAATCATGGGACAAGTTCTGGATCGGAACGAAGTGTCCATGCAACATGCTTACAAGGCGGCCAGTACATGATAAATAAACCGACCCCAGGGTTGCAGAGGAATGTCATTACGTAACCCCAAAAATGCTACTGCGAGGCTCCCGACAAGTACTTTCGTCAACTACACTCATGTTCGCCTCAATCGCTTCTCAGTTTTTTTGTATTTCACTTCATTTTTTCGTTCTGATGCGATTGTCGTATCAGTATCCTCCGAATACTGTGGTCATAAGTCGCATTTTCGTGACGACACTTGTCGAGGCTGTGATACTCGCGCTTACACCGCCCCTTCATCAAGTTCGTCCCCTTTTTTCATAGCACGGGAACATCTACGTTCTCCAGAGGCCTTCTGAGGTGCTTCCTTTTCCCCCACCCAACAGTTTCTGCAGTGCCTTCTTGATGTTCTGCGACCTCACGCTCCATAGCTTTAGTTGGATAAGTACACCTGCTTATCTCCAGCGTTGGACGTCGCTATTCAATTCACGATTGCATAAGCACTGCCTCACACCCACGAATCCCCCTTATGGGTGTTATGGGGCTTTAGACGTACTACGGCCTTTCTGAGAGTTTCAATTCAAAGGACTTCTTCCTATTTTCATCCGGATGCTGCGGATGTATAAGGGCAAGACCGGTGGTATGTTACAGTTATCCAACGTCCGTGTGGAATCAGCGCCATACACACCACAGTGACCTGGCGACAGCTTCACGTCCGCATTTTTCTTGCGATTCTCTCTGAACTACTGGGGCAAAAGCAAACTTCCCAATGCCGACCCTAGCGGGGAGGCTGAAGAACGCCCTTCGGCCTCCTCCCAGAGCCGCCCATGATGACTTGTCCGAACCAGACGAGTCAGCATCGGCTAACAGAAGGAAGAAACGAAAAAAGAAAATTATGCACGCGATTCCTGTCGTCCTTGAAGAGACGATGGACCTCCTAAATGAAAGTTCCGATTTTTGTCCACCTTTAAAGAGCGCCGTCGGAGGTCTGAGTCACATTGTCGCAATTGTAAAGGTGATTGATTTTATTTCCCTCTGGAGGCCGTACCGTTTCCTTCCCTTTCTAACGCACTCGTTTCTGACAAAAGACGATGAACGGAAACAAAGAGGATGCACAACGGTTGTTCCAGAAAGCAGACAGCCTCCTTAGTCTCCTCTCAGACAACATCCCTGATTGCACCAAAATTCATCCAGACATGCTCAAAGCTGTCGTAAGGTTGGATAGACAAGTGATAATGCTTTTTTTTTCGAACAACGATTACTAACCCTGTCGGTGCTGTGGATTTTAACAGCGAGCTGGCACGGGTCTGTCAAGAAGCGGACCAACTTCCGAAAAAGCATCCCGTTGTCCGTTTTTTTAAGACAAAGAGTGAGGGAGACGAACTGCGTGTCCTCCGAGAACAGCTTGACGATGCTGTAACCCACTTTATGGTCGGTTTAGTTATCTCAAGTCTGACTACTTCCTTACTGATGTTCTACCTTTTTAAACAGCTTGCATCTGTTGTCCGTGCTGCGCTCAACCATCCTACGATTGCTGACCAGACAAATACTTCATATTCTGGTCAATCTATGCAAATTTCACCTGCCGCGCTTCCTCACGCAGACATTCAAAAGCTCATTTCTTGCCTCATTGCGTCATCTTTTAATACCTTGTACTAGGGCTCCTCTGCCAACCTCGCAGATCTAAAATCGGTCGCGTCTTTGGGCGCGGTTGGTAGTGTACCCTGCATTTTGCTTTGTGTTGTTTTTCATATTTATTCTCTTCTTCCTCTCGCATCACCCGATCGTCGATAGACGTCCCCCCCCCCTTCTTAACCCCTCGATATTCTGATCTTACGGACTTTCGCATTTATACAATGTTGGGTATTCATGTAGGTAAATGCTCCTTCTATCCTTAGTTGTCGGGGGCGGGGTCCCACGGCGGGGGGGTCCTGGGCTGGGGTCGTGGCTGGGTCCCCGCCGCCGTGGGACCCCGCCGCCGACAACTAGGGATAGAGGGTGCGCTAGATAAATAACTTAGATTGTATAAATATGGAGGTTTTATATACCTGGGTACAACCCATTTTTCTCAGTAATTGCTGGAGATCATCGTGAGCACTCCGAGGTAATCAAGGCGGTCGAATCAAAGTGTAATGCTAGATCTTGTGGTGTCCACACGACCCATGTTCTTCCGTTCAATCCGTTCAATGGCATCCAATCGTTGATTCCACGACCAAAGAAAATTATTATCAGTACATACAGTATTCAGGATATATCAGACCTTGCAGAACTACCACTACCTACCGGGACCTGAGCCTCGGGAAGTCGTCCCGGGGAATTGTGACAACATTGATGCAGCGTAGGAGTTCTAAAGCACACACGCACTTCAGTAAACTCAGAAATAAAAAGAAATACGAAAGTTGTGAATCCAAGGTTTAGTCGTTGTATTTACTGATGTGTTGTGGCTCATGTGGTAATGACGAAGCAAACGGCCCGGGCATTACCGAAAGACACTACGTGCGGTGCGTCCATCACAACGTCTGCCAGGCTGGACGCACTGCCGCCACACCTGTGCTGTTGGAATTCGGCAATCACCGGTTCAACCCGGGATAACGAATTGAACATGTGCTGCTACTTTGTGTACTGCCCTCAGGACGAAATCTGCCAGCGTGGATAGCTGGTTCTGATTGCACCATCTCTTGCTCATATCTGTATATGATCACTGCCGAATGGGGTCCCCTAACTGCAAACTCCAGCACGACCTTGGGTAGGAAAACTTTGAGTGTTTCATTAATGTTATTTTTGTTCGTGTCATTTAGGTATAAAGTCCGGCCATGCTCGAGGCACCCACCCATCATTGGGGAAGTGCCTCTGCCCTAGCTACAGTTTCTGTACGTGTATTCTCTGCTATTTCTGGGATACTACTAGCATTGGTTGGCTATAAGCCTGACTCGGAGGGGGGGTGTGACTCATGCCCCCACTTACAAGGGGACCAAGGGACGCTCTCCGGCCACCTAGAGTCATCGACAATGGCTCCGATACCCGGCCAGAGGGGTCAGTGTCGACAAACAGAAGGAAGAAACGGAAAAAGCAAATCCTACACGCGATTCCTGTCATTTTGGCTGAGACGATAGGCTTTTTGCACGAGAGCTCTGACTTCTGCCCTCCCCTTAAGAGCGCCGTTGGGGGGCTAAGTCATATTATCGACGTTGTAGAAGTGAGTTATATTTACTCTCTGGCCTGAATGTTATTGTCTCAATGTGTACTAAATGATCACTGTTTAAAAGACGATGAAGGGAAACAAGGAGGATGCACAACGACTATATGAAAGGGCCGAAACACTCCTTGGTATCCTCTCGGACGCCATTCCCGACTGCACCAAAATTCCTCCTGACATGCTTGAAACTATCATCAAACTGGACAGGCAAGTGGCACTGTTGCTTTGTTTATTGTAATGGTGTGAGCTTGAGGTCAGCATACTTACCTATTAATTTTATGATTGCATATAGTGAATTAGGACGTATGTCTCGAGAAGCGGGGCAACTTCCCAAAAAAAAACATAGTTATCCGCTTCTTCAAGGCAAAAGGAGATATGGATAAACTGCGCACTATCCGGGAGCAGCTTGACATAGTCATAGCGGATTTCATGGTCAGCTTAGTGAACATAATCTGAATTACAGTGCTTCCCATTAATATTCTCGCCTTTCCTATAGCTTGCCTCCACCATCCGTACAATGCTCATCCTTCCTACCATTAATAACAAGACAGACACCTTAATGCAGGCCGTTTTATCTATACAAACTTCGTCTCCCCCTCTTTCCCGATCTGATATTCACAAGCTTTTCCGAGTCCTTTGTCTCCTTGCACCCTCTTTTGATTACCTGTACAGGGGCTCCACTATCCACCCGGTCCTAGAGCTTATCACTCCTTAGTGCTCGGTAGGACTGGGCAGCGTACCCCGTTTTCAAAGTTCGTTCTTCGACAGCCTTACGGCAAAGATAATCAGCATACCGATAATATCAATCTTACTACATTAACCGCTCATAATCATTTCGACTCGAACGCTTGCAACTTTTGTACATATTGGAACTTCTTGTGCTTATAAGAAACTAGATACCTAGTCTCAGGCCTGCGTCGCTTGTGCGTAACCCGTACGTACGATCTGGGTATAAGCGCGCGCCTGTACGAGGGGATGATGGGTAAACGAGATGAATGGGAAGTAAAGAAAAAAAAATGAGAGATAAAGGGTGAAACGGAAGAGAGGAGTGGGGAGAGGCCTACATACAGTACACACAAAAGGAAGAGTTACTAAAAGAGAAGAAATCATTCGAAAGACTGGGCGAGTTGAATAGGAGAAGTGAAGCGTGGAGCTGTACTGACTCTCAACAGGCGACAGCCACATTGGCGAGAAAAGGAGCCAGACGCAGAACGCAGGACAGCCTGAAATAGCATATATGTTAAGCGGGCAATTGTACACTGTGACAGAGATGGAAATGAGTAACAGTGGCGTTGTCCGGCGTGGGCAGTCATCAGAATTCGTGGGGCAGAGGCTGGGCGATGGACAGAAAAACAGAGTAAGACAATGGTGTATATATACATTGCTTGTGAGGGGCAGCAGGAGACCAAGGAGATCACGATCACGCGGAATGAGACCTGACGGAGTGCATGAATGGAATGGAAGAATCATTGCAGGGAAAGGAGAGAGGGCAAGAAAGCCGCCAACCGCAGTCCGAAATCAGAAGTCGCTCGAGTCATCAATATCGGAGGCGACAATCCCGCGCACACCGCCACTTTGCGTCCGTCCGCCGTCTCTTGCGAACGCATTCCGGATGCGCGATCCGCCGCCGCCGCCATTCCAGGTCCCACTTCCAACACCATTTCCGTTGGCATTGCCACCACTATACGTATCACGCATCACGACACTTGCAACAGGTGTACGAGAAGACGCCGCCGTTCCTGTGCGTTGTCGTATACTCCCGGAGACCGGGTGGCGTGACACACGCGACTCCTCCGACTGCGACGAGAGTTCTTGGAACTCCCCATCGGCATCGGCATCTACGTCGTCCGGCTCACGATCGTCCACAACTGGGAAAGGGAAGTACTCGGGTGCTGTCGAGGATGCGGAAGACGCGTGCTCACGCCTGGCGGTACTTGAGCCGGACTTCCCGGATCGCATCTTCGACGAGCGTCGAGATTTGTTCTCTTTATTTTCTCTATTCCCCTTCTCCTGCTCGCGCTCACGCTCACGCTCAAGTTCCCGTTCTCGCTCCATATCCTTCTCACGTTCACGTTCGCGATCCCTGCTTGCGCTCCCATTTCTGCCTTCGGGTCCGGACTGTCGCTGCAGACTGCTATACGACGATGAAGCGGACACGTACGAATCAGTCGTCGCAGTGGAGTCCGCCGAATTCGCAGGCGACATGGGCACAGCTGAGAGCCACTGGGGGTGCGCTGCACGCGGTGTCGGAGTCGGCAGGCTAGGATCAACCCATTCCTCATCGTCTCCTAGTAAGTCAATATCGTCGTCCTCCGGTTCTCGATCCCTGGACGTCCTGAACAGATTCCTCTTGTCCCTGACCTTGCTTTGCCGCTTGCGCCTGCGCGTGTCGGAGGGCCTCGGCTTGCGCATGAGTTGTAGCCCCTGGTCCGGGCGTAACTGGGTCAACTGGGTCCTCTTCTGTCGTCGCCTCTTCGCTCCGTCTGTTACGACTCCTGCCATCCTCGCCCTCGTGGTCACCATCTACAGCGCTTTCTCTATCATGTTCCCCTTCCGGTTCGGGCGATAATGAGAACGCATCCTCTGGTCCATCGATGTCGAGTTCCACTGCATCCACGTCTGAAACAGACTCCATTCCCAAATCGTCGGAGTCTGACGGCCACGACGGGGGCTCATCTTGAATTGCGAAGATGGCTTTGTACTTGCGCGACATCTACAAGAACATCGACCGTAAGTGAGTTTGGGAGAAAAAGAGAGAAATAAAACATAAATACGAACCACCGTGACTCTCTCGCGCAGGTCCCGCCAGTCGCGTTCATCGCGGCACAAGAACCCTATAAGCATGCTTGGGTCGAGACCAGAAAGAGGCATCTTGCGTACGCGGTCACAGTGGAATGTGCGTAGCTCCGAAGGTGTGTATGAAGAAACATAGTGCTCCTGCATCGCATCCAATTCGCCTGTAGCACCAAACAAGCTTTGTCCCGATGCGGATCCTTGCGAAGGCGCGGGCGACATTGACATTCGAGAAACGTACGAAGATGCAGATGACGATGTTTGCATATGTCCGGGTCTGTGCATTGGTTGCGCATCGCGGTAAGATGAAGGTGGTGAGTCAGCTGGTAAGCGCATCGTTGCATGACCAGTCGTCGGTGGGTGCCGGAAGGGCACTGCCGGGCGCGCGTGATGCGGATCGAGATAAAACAAGCTATCCGCCTGCGCACCCACAAAATAATAGGACGATGACGGTCGTCCGCCGGCAATGCCGACCGATTGCGGGAACGTGTACAATTCCTGGTAAAGACGTCATCAGATTTATTTATTTCTCGACGACCATTTGGCCCGCGGGGAAGCAATGAGAGAATCCGCACCTTCACAGCATCGTAATAAATCGGGTTGACACAGTCAATGCCGAGCCTTATACCAATAAGCACAAGCACGGGACGTTGTCCCCAAATGGATATAAGGCTCTGCGGCTGCGCGCTACGTCGTCGCCTGGTATTGGGTGATGCACTGCCCATGCGTGAGTGGCGGAACATGTACGGGCCAGCGTTGGAAGCAGCAAGGACGTCCGTTTCGTACACGACACCGTCGCTGGCGACGGATACACCCAATCCTGCCTCTGCGAAGGCGTGCACGAGGGTCCTGAGAGATAAGAAGCGGTTAATAATTGAATGTCTTATGTACTTCGATGCGATGGTGGAGCGCGCGACGTCGGGAATGGACAGATAAAACCGATAACGCACTTGATGGCACCGGCAGCAGTGCTGGGTCCAAACCAAGACCCAACATCCTTTCCGAGGTCTTTTCCCGCTAATGCCATGCGATGGACACTAAACGGACAGTGTGGATCGGGCGAGTCAAAAAACCAAGTCAAAATCTTGACATAAGTAGCATAGTCGGAAGTGGGCACGGGGTGGGGTGGTCTGCGCCAGTCTAATTGTGAATGCCAAGATGAGCAAATGTGCAGGCATGAGGCAAATGTACACATACCTCGACCGAGATGAAGGTGGATCAGCGCATTTGCAAGTAAAGACTGGCCGGTCCGCAACATGCAGCCCCATCCCGCATCGCTCGTCCATCCCTTCTCCCCGCCGACCACCCAATTCCATTTCCGCGGAGATGCCGCCACAGGCTGGGGCATTACCATGCTGCAAGCTTCCGTTTCAAGCTGAGCGAGCGACTGGTCGCGGATCGGTGGGTAGTGGCTCCGATACGTGAGCCAGACGCGCGACGTGAAATCTGCGTAGAAAATTGGCGGCCAATGCGCGCTTGGGTGTTTATTAGCATTATGCTGGATCATGCTCGGTTCTGGTGAAGACGTGGCAGCGCGCATGGAAGAAACCGAGGTACGAAACGAGGAGGAGCGGCGCATGTCGAGCGAGCTCCGTCTGCCAGACGGGGGCGGCGAGGTTGGCGGTGGTGGCGGCGGCTCGTAACCGGAGTGTTGTACACCAAGCAGCCAGATCGGTTCCCCACATTTATCGGGAGTAGCATCACTATCGAGCAGGTAGCGAACGGCCTTGTCGAGATGGCCCTTGCCATGGCGGGCAGCAGTGAGGAGCCCCAAACCACCCGTCTTGGACTTCGGAGAAACAGACATGGGAGTTGTGTTAGATGAGAGAATAGCGGGGAGCGAGAGGTCCGTAGAGGACGTGCTAAAGGTATGTGAAAACCAGCCCGAAAGGCGAGTGCTCATGTCTGAGAGGCGCTGCGTCGAATGCGAAGGATAGTAAGACACAGCGGGATGTGAGTCAGATGACGATGTACTGAGCGGCCGCTCGGAACGCGTGCGCGTGCGCGACGGCGAGAGGACGGGCTCGACGATAACAGGCGTCTCCTCCGCGCTCTCCTCGTCCCGCTCATCGTGGGTATTCGGACTTTGGCTCTGGCCGATCCTGTCGTCCTTGAGCTCCTTGAGCACACCCTTGAGTTTGCTCGACCGCCGATCTGAGCGATGCTTCGTCTGCGACTGCACGGGCTGCCCCTCGCCGCTGGGGCTCGTGCTGGACGAACAGGAGGACGAGCTGGTCATACTGCTGTCCGCGCTGTGTTGCATGATTGGGTCCACGACGGACTTGCTCCGGTCGCGCGTGGTCTTCTGGAGAAATTTGGGCAGCTTCGAGCCGTGCTGCGGTGCAGGTGTCGGCGCGGGTGTCGGGGGCGCCCTCGGCGGCTTGCTGCTACTCATCGTCATGCGCAGCGTCGCCGTCGTTGGTCTTTGGGTGCGTGGTCGTGGAGGATGCTTGTGGCGAGCGAGCCGGTTTGAGCGGAGTCTAAACCTTGCTTACATGAGGTTAATGCATTTACTTAGGTGACTAGCTTGAGAACCTACAGCAACTTAGCTCGGATCGAGCGGTAACACCAGCGTGCTCTGAATCGTCAGTATGTCGGTGATAAGTAATATCTCTACTCAAAACTTTACAGATCAAGCACTGCTAGCAACGCGCAAAACCTAGACTCCACTTTAATTCCGGCCTTGAAGGCAACTTCTATATGTAATCTGAGTTCTTCCGAGTCGTCATCTATTCTTTTATCGACGAGTCTCTTCCGTTCCACGTAACTAAAGATGCGGGTCTCCCCGCACCCCATTTCTTTCATTGAAAGCGGCCAAAGGAAGCTGGTTGCTAACACGCGCCACAGCTTCACTTCGAGCCATCTTCACTTCTGCCCGCTTCTCGAGTTCCTGCATTTTGTTTGGGATCCCCGAGCGTCGTTGCTAACCGAAAAAGGGACCAAGGTTTATGTGCTGAGATATAGGCACAAAGGGACGAACTCGACTCACCAGTCGAGATACGCTGCCAGTCTCGACTGACGAATCACCGTACAGAGAGAAAGGGTTTCCAGACACTCAAAGTCGAGTCCCACAGATTCAATTACACACTGTCTTCGGACGCCCATACGAAAAACGAAGGTAGCCTCGAGCTCGTCTCCAATACAGCTGCAGGCCAGGCTCAGCTTCGCGCGTGCCTCAAGGCTTCGCAAACCGTCGCGGAGCTCGAATATCGGGGCTACCCGGCACCCTATCGCCCCTTCTCCAAGCTTCATCCGAGTCCGCACCGCAGCGCCGCACACTGCGCCGCCCGAGTCCACAGAATTGAGGCCGAGCTTGAGCCCGCGTTCTATGGCGAAAATTCCCTCGGGACGTACGGTCCCAAATCTGCCAGACCGCCTTTGCTCCCGCAGTTCCCGTGTTCATACTACTTCAGCTGAGCTACGTCTTAAGGCTTGAGCGGGGGTGCACACCCAGACTCCTATTCACATTTATCATCCCCAACACAACCCGAATCCACCAGAACAGTCGGCGTGCCACATAGTTCATGAAGGACCGTTGCAAATCACGAGTCATCGCAGGCCACGAAGAATGCCGAATCGAATCATTCTCAAGTTCTTTATCATCACCCGCAGCTCAATCTTCTTATCCAGGGCTCCTCAGCCGTGGCTCCCTCCCGTCCCTATCGGACCTCGAGGCACCTTAAGCCTCGAGCTCAGCTCAGTTCAGCATCGCAGAAGATCGCCGAATCATCGTCCTTCCTCATCTGAGCGAGACGAAAGTAAATGTCCCGATTACTAATACTGTGCATTACAACGAATGTCGATTACAAAAGTAATTCCCATCACGTGAATCCGCGTGCTATTTGGTCGGAAGCACTTTCGGCCCCTCCTCGGACACGCTGGCTTTGGTGCGTACTATGGATGCATTCCGGGGTGCAACCTCCTCTGTCCCTCTCGCCAAGTCCCTCAGACACGAGCACGTCTATTGCTCTCATGTCCCTCTACCCTCACCGACCGTCAGGCTGCGTGAAAAACCCCCATACCCTCTTCCGAAGAGCTCTGGTTCTCTAAAGACGGGCTACCGCACCTCACATCCTTCCTTGCCGCCTCACCTGCCTTTGAGGCAGACCCCATCTTGGTATTCAACCCTGGTGGCCCTACTGTTGTCCATATCTCCACTACAGGCCTAGCAACTGGCAACTGAGCGGAGGACACATTTTCTCATTCCACTGCATACCTTTCTGGTACCCAGTCCCCCTTTCTGCTTACGGCGCCCCCATATTTTGTGTAACCCTTTATACCACATACCATCTCACACAATACAGGGGCCTAAAGGCCCCTGGAGCATATTTTGTACTAGATAGTCATGATGCGCTATAGAAATGCATTTAAAAAATAAAATAAAAAAGCACTTTCGGCTTGGCGGGTTACTGTTGACCCCCAGTTTGGATTTCTGGATCTTGCTGCCAGTAAATAACGGCCTTACATGGTCGCCCGTTTCCGGGGAAAGTTCCGCAGCAACTTACGAACAAGTTCTAAAAAAAAAAGGCGGACCACACATGTACAATGCGGGGCGTCCTTGACCAAATCGATATCGCGAAGGACTGAGTCATAACATCGATCTCCGAACTGGTGAAAGGACGAGCTCCGTAAGTAAATGAATATCTTATAAGGACTCGAGCCTCTTCGACTATCGATATGACCAGCCCGAGCCTTCGAGTCCTGAGCTCAAGATTGTCTCAATTTCCGATCCTCGATCTCTCGAAATCGCAAATACGACAGTTGCATCGGAGGGGCGTGTGGTAAAAGGCGCACGCATACGATACCGTCGGGGAATTATTCTTGGAAGGAGATCGCTCGGATTCCGTGTACCTACTGGTACAGCATTTACAAGGTACGCAGTTACTTATTCTAATGTAATGTAGTTCTTCCTCTGACGTCCAGAGTCCAGATGATCCCGAAGCGCGGCTGAAGCAAGTTGATGAGGCACTATTTAATTGCCCTACTGTATGGGATAGAGGGATATAGCGATTAATGCTTGCATATACAGTCCACCCCTATACAGTCCACCCCTATACTTGTCAGCCGACGTGGAGGAGACGATCGCCAGGCTTTCAGCACCAAGGCGGTACATGTTAAGTTTCCCTCTGCGACCTAAAGGACACAGTTCACCGTTACTTTTCCAGTCCAACGACAGCACAACGGAGGCGCTTCCGGACTTCTCCAATGTGATGTTGCTTCAAGGGAAACTCGAAGACTATTTCATTCCACAGGAAGGTTTCGGGAAACGGCAGCTCGCTGTCTATCTCTTCCTGTGGAATGAAATACTCTTCAAGTTGCCGCTGGCCATACCTTTTGAGTACTTTGCATGGGTGACGACGTTGGAGGAGGAGCCAGGCTTGTAAATCCTCATGGACAATATTATGCATCGGTCTGAGTTGAAAGCGATAATGACGATCCCGTTCGTTAGGCCGCCAGAACTGGCTCATGGCAGTCGGAAATTCGCCACTTCGAAACGTCCGGGATCTTTTTATTGCGCGCAGCTATCACTAATTTGGTGTTTATCTTAGAGGAAAACAGTGGCCTTTCCGACACGTTTTGTGAGAACATCACACAGAGATCAGGTCACAAAGTATCAACCGAAGACTGATTTCAGTTCTATGTCCATTCAATTTCGAAGTGCCCTCCGTCATTGAAGAGGTTGTATCAGATATAAATGAAACAACCAGGTGGAGGATGCCCTGACAATCCGAGTCCAGTGCCCTGGCGCGCCTCGGAAATCTCTTGGCTGAAGAGAAGTCTGCACGGACCTTCGATTTGATACCAGCTGTATAGTTGTCGTCACAAATAATCTTATCGCGGAAAGACACTTTTTCTACTAACCCAAAAAAAGTATGGGGGGGGGGGGCTCAGCTCGTCGTTGCGTTTTACTCTTCGTGATAATTTATTTTTTCGTCCCCAGACCACGAGATCTATGCTGATTTTTTCCCCTTAGGACACCTTTCGAATATTGGATCCCCCACCTGCCATGCTACCTGGACCACTGAAACCCTCGGACCCAGCTGACGCAGCGTTCATGAAAGTGTTGTCTCAGGCTGCCGTTATGGGCCCCTCCTCCGCCGTCGCGTGTGTCGCCAGATGCCGAGTGGGCAAGAGGACTGATCGTGGGAGAAGCTGCTAGTAACAGGACTCCATTGGAGAATCAGGTCTACGAGGTCCTTTGTCTCTAGTCTTTTTGCATCGCACAATATCTGCTCATGTTGAATGTTTTACTGTAGCTCTAGACTAGGGTATACCCTGTTGGTATCTCGTTTTATTTAAGCGGAGCTCGACCGCAGCTGCCAGCATTTTCTTCTGCGACGTAAAAGGCGCCGGCGTGTATGAAATAAAGGGGTTTTTTTTTTTGCGAAAACTGCATAATTTCCCATTGTAAAAACAGGAAGAAATCGCCCCGTAAAATCAAGTGCATAAATGGAGAATTAAACGAACAGCAATTACAACGACTCGAATAACACCGCATCTGACCCTGAGACGAATCGCAATCTCATTGCTTTGCGACCCTATATAGTTTGTTTTTAAATTACATCGCGAGTAACCTCGGATTGCACTTTGCCTCTGTCTGCACAAGACCTTTCATGCAAGAGCGAAGACGACTCAAATGCCATTTATCTAACTCGATATCGTTGCAGAATATAAAACCCATTCATATGTTAGAGTGCAACGGCATAGACGAATCCACAAGCCAAACCACCCCCGACTCATTCACTCCAAGTCGAACACAAGCGCTCTCACCTCGATCGACTGTCTCCTCGGCGCACTTTCAGCGCTCGACGAATCAACGAACGCAGTATGCGGCGTCAGACGCGCCTTACTCTCGTCCGAGTCAAAGCACTTGATCAGCGTCACCTCGTCCGGCCGCTGGTCGCTCAAGTAATGCCACCGCAGCTCTGCGCTGTACCTGACCGAGAACGTGCTGCCGATACGGTCTGGATAGACGAGGCGCACGGGGACGAGGTCGCGCGAGGCGTCGAGCGTTCGCCAGTCTGCGAGTGCTAGCGGTTTATGTGCGACTGGGTGCTTGATTGGACGCCAGACGTTGATGATCCGGACACGCCCCTTCAGGAGGCGTTCGGCGTCTTCGCCCATGTGCCTGTGAACGCGCGCGATGGATGCGTCGAATGTCTGGTCTACGTGGACGCGCTCCTGGGAATCGCAGTACGATTTCAGAAAGGCTCAAGGAATTGAGACGATGTCCGGGCCGCTTACGACGGGTCCGCGAATATGTCTGTTCCCCTCAGGCGCGTCAACGTGATTGCGTCTGGCGGTCAACAAATATGCCTATCAGCACCAACATGCTCACTTCATACACACCCTTCCGTATCACCTGATCGTTCGATCAAATATAAAAACACGCCTCCCACCAGTCACGCGCTTGAGGAGCTCCTCAACTTCCCCATAGTACACCGTACGCACACGCTCCTCGTCGACGAATTCCGACTCCACGCTCTTGTGCTTGACGAACTGAAAACCCGTCGTGTCGAGGCTGACGGAACCCTCCTTACCGCGCACGTCGTGTATGACCACGGGGTGATACTCTCTGCCGAGGTTGTGCTCCGGAGTCCCCGCGGGCGGTTCCTCTACGTATTGGAATGGCTTTTCGTCGCCGATGGGGGCGTAGAAATTGAGAGTTGTGGGCACATCGTGCGGCCCGGGGGCGGATACTTCGACGGTGGTCATTAATATAGTTGGGGGATTGACACTGTGACAGTATATGTTGGTGTGTGCGCTGAGCGAAAGTGCTATTTGGCTAAGACGGGCCTCTCAAGAACTAGTATCTGAAGCTGCTACTACTAGTACTGTCTGAGTAAGCTTGATCTGCATATATGCCTTCCATTCGTAATCCAACTTTCTTTTTAGTACTTGCTTTTCAAGCAACATCTAATGATGTGTAAGCCACCGACCACAATACCGACACCAACACCGACACGTACAAACCCAGGAAAAAACGCAACCCCAGCCACGTAACCGTACCATCAAAATAGCCAACCCCTCCGAGTCGTACCTCACCCGACGTAGACAGCATGACAGACAACGTCCGTCCTTCTTCCCCGAAATACATTTTTTCATGCCCGAAATACCCACCAACACCCATAAGACAGCACTCAACCCTCAGAAGAAAGTCATCCGAACTTCGTAATTTCCCGTTAAAATAACCAACGAATGACACTCCAAGCTCCGATATTTCCAGACCCAACTCCCACCTGCACAACACGTCACGAGGGCCCAACACAATCCTAACCCTCAGAACGAACGCATGAAATTACTTTACATAGGTTACACAATTGACACTAAAAAAAGCCCCTTCGTCAACACTAACACTGGCCGGCTGGCTGGCTTCAACAGAAATATGACGGGAAAGAGAAAGAAAATAAAAATTAAGGGTGGCAAGCTATACACTATGTGAATGTTGCGCGCCAGCTCCGGAAAGCAGAGGTGCTCGTAATGATGGTAATATGTAGTAGTCGAAACACCTGTTTTTTCCTCCGTCCTCCTTCTTCTTTCCGATATCCATCCCCATCTGGAGGTACGATCTGATATACTACTGGAGGCAAGTCATAAAAAGTAAAGAAAAACATTATAAAGAAAGGGAGAAGAAACACATAAAGTTGTGACAAGAGCTGGCTAAAGACAGACAATGGATAGTGGAGAAGCTGTGACTCGGCACAAGACCTCAGTCGTTCTTAGGTCCGGGCACCGGGAGGAGCGGGAGCATAAAGAACGACGACTCTCGCGTGAGCATGTTCGCGCAGCCACAATAGTATGCGACGAACGCAGTGATAATACCAAATCCACCACCGGCTTTGGTAATATCGGGATTCGGGACGAATTTGCCGATCGCAAGGAACATGAAGGTCAACATCAGGAAGAAGAACAGCGAGATGAGACCAGCGTTCGAGCGAAGTGACGCGATACTAGAGAAAGTGCTTAGTCATGTGGTAAAAGTATGCTGAACCGAGGACGTACACCATGATAAACGTAAAGATAAACCACACAGAAAGGTAGAAGCCAACTGCGTGGTCGAGCTCCGCGGTAGTGGTATAGGTGCTGGCAATCTCAAGTCCAGGGACATAGATAGAGCCAAACGAGAGCCAAAAGCCTCCGTAGGACGAAAAGGCTGCAAAGCGACGCAATCAGTAATCCACTCGGACTAGCGGTGCCTTGGAACAGATCAGGGACGCGGCGGACGGGAGGAGGGGCGGCTTTCCAAAAGGGAAATGCCGATCACCAATCGGGCGATAGGCCCAACTCCGGATCAGCGGTACGGCTACGCGATACAGCGGAAGGCACGGCGCGGCGCCGGCAAATAAATAGATTTATTGAGTTCGCAAACAGAACCCGTCCGCCTGCCCAGCACGTTTTGTCATCCGACCAACACTCACCAGTTGCACCAAGCGTGTTGCCCGCTGCAAACTCCCACATGCCTGCGAGCAGCTGCACAAGGCCACCGACGAAGAGCGCCATAGCGACAGCAATGTTCGGGGTAGTCACTCCGTCTGCCTGCACGTTGATGAGCGAGAGAACGAGCGTTGTCGACGCGAAGGAGAGCAGGCCACTGTGTTGGGGCAATTGATTTCAAGGCGTGGGACGATTCCGGGAGCGCATCATCACAATTAATGTCCGAACGAAGGTGGCACAAGACACAGCGTGCGACGCAATGCAGAATACAGGAACAGATCGGAATGACGCTGGTCAGGAAAGATACGACGCTGCGATGGTGAAAGGAGATTGTACTCACAGAGGCGCTGGGTTGCCGAGCTTGCGAAGGGAAGGAACGCCACCTTGGTAGAGCTGCTGCTGAAGCGCGTTCGCGCCGAGGGTGTACGGATACTGTCCCCCAGGATCCGCGCCGAGAGGCCAGCGACCGTTCTGCCCGGCGATGCTCGTGAGTGTGCCGCTGGAGGCGATATCGCCGTGTCCGTGTCCGTTTCCGTGTTTCTCGATGTCAGCCATGTGTGCGTGGTAGGGTGGCAGGCGCGACGCGGCGTGGTACTGTGGTGGTGGTGGTGGTGGTGGTGGTGGTGGTGTGATGTGTTGCGCGTCGGCGTCGGGGAACGGGGTTGCGCAGGCGGGTTGCGGGGAGACAAGAAAGGCGGAGTGGTGGTGGTTAGAGGAGGAGAGAGAGACGGGCTGGAGCGGGACGCTGGGAGCTGGTATTTGAGTGGGCAGGTCTGCAGCGGATATCCATTCTTGGCAGGTATGACAGTGGGTCCGGGGCTAGTACGAGTCGCCCGCTAAAATACGCGCAGTCATCCGTTCACCCATTTCTGAGATCTGATTCTAGTCGCCCGTCCCTTCCGCACGTTCTATCAGATCCACCATCATCCGCCCAGCCTAAACTCTCCTACGCGTCCCTGCCGATTCATATTCCTTCCAGTACATCCGTTCTTTTCTCCCCGGGTTCCTTTAGCTCTCGTCCGCTTTCTGCATCCCCAAGTTTAGAGACAGGAGCCAGCATTTGTGGGCGTGCAATGAACCGAGCAGCTGTCCTAGTGCGGTGATGGCTGGGGACAATTACCACACGATCCCAAAATGAAAAGAACTCCCTGCGTTATCGCACCAGCGTAAACGCATAACGGGGATCAAAGTTCAGCTCCCCCACCTATCTCCAACTTACCAAATTACGTCCTCGTGCACTCACGGTCGTCCACGAGACACCCCCTCAGGATCTGCCTGCGTAGACTGCTCGGTGTAAACGACAAACGTGGGGGTGCTGATGAGCAGCTGGACCATTGAGGGGCCGAATCTCCATTTCCATTGCGTCAATTTTCTCCGACCTTCCGAGCCAGAAGCCACGGCAGCTACCCGCAATGAAAGAACAGCCGGGTAGAATGTAGAAGAACTTGGTCCGGTACCCCAGACTCGGACGAACACTAAAAAAAGAATTAAGTATGCAGAAGCGTCGCGATCACAAGAGCGGCGCATTTGACTTTCACGCGCATAGCGGACTTACCCGGCCCTCAGCGATCTGGGCATTCGACAACGACGCCGACTCGAACGCCAACGTCGTCCATCTGTCCGTCTACGACAATCGCTTCGGGTTAGAACTTGCCTTCTAAGGCAACCCCGACTCCCCGAGGACTAGCCCGGGTCCCGACCCGAACTCAACTCCAACCCCCATGTCTGCTATCGTACATCCCCAACGGCTCATCTCTGATCACGATCACGATCACGATTAAAGGAGCGCTAAGTGCATGCGGCGGAGCTGTGGGGGTGAATTGTGAATTGAGTCAGTGAATTGAATACGAAAGGGAGACTCGGATCTCGAGATAAAGTTAAGTGGGCGCGCGCGCGAAGTGTGGGGAAACCGGATATGAGGAAGGGTCGAGCGCTGCGGGAGTACTACAGTAGAGCATGGGCCGCTAGGCGTGCTTACCTTGGTGCTTCACCGTCGGACGCCGGACGGCAAGTACCGAACACACTGGCAAAGGGATTATCCAGACCTAAACACCAGTAGCAAGAACGACGACGATACTCACCACTACGTCCTCCCCGACTCCGCTCGAGGAAGTGCAGCTTGAATCCCATCTATTTCCACACGCACGCAGCGCCACGCAGTGAGCCTACAACCGCCACGATCGCCACGACCGCACCCCGGATCCATCCACGCCGATCCCGATCCACCCACACCCTTCCCCGTATCCCCACATCCTGCCATTTTGCGCATCCACCCAAGAATCAGCACAGCATCCCAGTCCACATCCATGCTTCGACTTCGGGATCTACACACTTTAACAATTTTCATTTACTGACGCCTCGGGTTGAGCAGAAGAAGACGAACCACCCTTTTCAAGCTTCTCCAGCAAAGCTTTTCTTTTCTCCGCGGCTGTGCGGCGTGCTACCGCCGACTCCGAGCGCGCACTTGAATAACCAAGGTTATTTACTATTCAATTCACGGCCGCGCAGACACGCTCGCGTTCCCCGAGTTAAACTCAGTTCACTCCCACAAAAGCGTGGAGGCGTGCCAGTAACGGGGCAGGGCTCCGGGCAGACTCCGACTCCAGGAGCTGGGCCTCTATTTCGGTCCTCGAGACCCGTAATTGCGTAATGTGCACGAAGGGCGATGCATATACCCAGTGCGCCGTAGCACACGTTTCCAGGTGAGAATGCATCAGGCCGCACTCCGAGGGGTGCGCAAGCGCCTCGTCTCATCGGTTCCAAAGATGAAACAAAACAAAACAAAATGAATCGAATCAAAGCAAACCAGAAGAAAACCGGCGCATTAGTATCAACCAACATCGACACTTTTCCTCTTTTTATCTCTCTTCGCTGCAACTGCCCAGACCAACGAGACGCCGGAGGCTCGCAATACCCTCTCAGCTATAAGCCGCGCAAGCTCGGAGCTTATGATAAGCCATCTTGCTCTCGGAAGCAGCTTAAACGGGATGGCGAGTGACTGCGAGCCCTCAAACGTGCTCGGTTCTCGAGGACATCCGGCAGCCGGCAGCGAGGGATGGGAAGCGAGCGCGATGGCGTCGCCGCCGCCGCCGCTGCTCCACGAGGAAAAAATTCAAGACGGGAATACATATCGGAAGTCGGACTTCGACTCCGTCAGACTCGTGTCCGCATTCGTGTTCGCAAATGCGTTCACCTTGTTTTCGTCCTCGAGACGCAAATCTGCTTCGAGCGCCACGAATGCCACGAGAGGTATGAAGATAGACATGCGTACGCTCAGATATGATTTGACCATCTTTTCCGGCGCCGCAAAATCCAAGAACGGGTAGGCGTTCGGTTTCGTACCGGCCGTGCAGGGTCAATGATGTGCTCCTCGCAATCTGCGCCCGCCGTCTTACACTGACCGATAAATTGCACGGTTTGATTTTTCTATAATGTTGCGCGTTACGAGATGTCTTCTCTTCGGCTGGCGACTGGAATCGTGCCCCGCTAGCTTTGGGAATACCCGATTGTATGTCGATTTCTTGAAGACGTTCGACTCTGACGGGTGTCGCTAGATTTCACTTCACTTTTCACATATCTAGCCGGCTGTCACTTTGCGAGATGCTTTGCTCACAGAGCATCAATTCGGTACCACGGGCGTCTGTGGGCTCAAAGTTGCATAGAGCCACCCATAAAGAGGATTTCCCGATCGGCGGGAGTCCGGCTGGTTCCGTAATCCAGAGCACGTGATTTGAGAAATCAGGAGAGTTCGCGTGAGACGATCCTTCCAAAAGGGGACTTCGCGTTAGCACTAACCGAACCCGAACCGACAGGAAAGAGAGGGGGGGGTGTCGACACTCACGCGAGGGCCAGCTTGAGCTGAGCGACGACGACGACGACAACCGCATGAAAACGTGAAAAAGAGCGACGACGAACCTCCGAGCTTGGTACCGTCATACCAGCGAGCTGCACATGCGCACCATAAAGCTGGTCATTATCGGCGACTCTGGTGTTGGCAAGACCAGTTTTAGGAGTCAGGTTTGTCTCCGTCTGTCGCTTTGCCCACTTGGTGCCTCACCGCACTTTCTGTCGTAGTACATCCTGGGCCGTTTCTCGACGGGATACCGCGCGACGATAGGTACCGACTTTATCACGAAGACGTTACCGCACCATAAAGACCCAAGCGAGTCTGTAACGCTGCAGATATGGGTGCGTCGTGCCGCCTCCTTGTCATTGCACCATACCCGCACTTACTTTCGTCTTCATGACGCACAGGACACAGCCGGCCAAGAACGCTTCTCGAGCCTCTCAAGTGCGTTCTTCCGCGGCGCAGACGCCGCACTGCTCATGTTCGACGTGAACCGGCCCGAGACGCTCGCGGGCTCACGCGCTGGTGGGCCGAGTTCCGCGCGTGTGCGCCGGTGCTGGACGCGGATGCGCGGGACTACTGCGTGGTGGTTGTCGGGAACAAGGTTGATCTCGACCCCGACCGCGGGGCGGACGTTCATATGGGTCTGGGTGCGGAGAGGGGGTGGTGGTGTGGCGGGGTTAGAGGGGCCCCTGCTGCTCCTGCAGGCGAAGTCGGGCCCGCGGGTCTCTGAGGCGGAGGCAGAGCGCTTTCTGGAAGATCTCGTTCCACCACAAGTGGAAGTTCCGAGCGACGAAGACGAGTGTAGCGTCTTGGATGAGGATGCGGATGTAGATGCAGATACGGACGACCCGTTCGTGGTGCGCGAAGGCGAAGGTGGAAACGAACACACGAACGCACGGACGAGCGCGTTTTTCTTACGTCCATCTATTTCCGGCTTCTCTCTCCACTCCGTGTACCGCCGGCGTAGGGCCAGCACCAACGCCGAGGACTTTGACATAAATGGCGACTATGGCTCCGAACCGGAGTCGCCCCAGCGCCCCCGCACGCAGTCTATTTCGATCCAGCGCAGCGGCAGCGGGAGACTCGCACCGCCCAACCCAGGCTCGCTCCGCGTCTCAAAATCACACGCGTCCGACCGCTCGCACCTCGTAGGGACGATGAGCACCATGCGCACCACCCACACGCTCTACCACACCCCCGCGTCCTCGCTCTTCGGCACCGACGCGTTCGAATCCGCCCCGTCCTCGCCGCTGCCCTCCCGCTCCCATTCCCATGACGGCAGCTACGACGATCCAGGGCCGTGGGGAGGATCAGCGTCACCCCTTGCGTTGGCCACTACACCCAGCGGCCGCGCCCCGCGCCGCATGACGTCCTCTTCTTCCACTTCCTCCGTTCCGACTATCACGCCGAGCCTCTTCATGCGTGCCCAGGCGTCCGCCTCGCCGTCCGCCGCACCAACCCCGCCTACACCGGTCGAAGCACATGGCGACGCAGCGCACTTTTCGTTCGCCCGATCCGCCCCCGCGCCACCAATTTCCCAATCTACATCCACCTCCGCCCAATTCACATCTGTGCGCGGTGAAGGCCGCGGCCGTCACCGCGTACACCTCCCACCACGCCCCGAGCGGGGTCCGCGGCTATTCTTCACCTCTGCAAAGACAGGCGCGGGCGTCGCGCCGTGTTCGAGTACATCGCACAGCGCGTGGCGATGCGCTGCGAATACGTCGAGGCGCGCGAAGCTCTGACTGGGGGCCGCGCCATGACGACACGTTACGACTCACTGACGCACGGAGTACAGCAGGGAGTAGTAGTATCAGCAGTGGGTTTGGATGGGTGCGCGTTCCGGGGGGAGTACCGTGTTGTGGGTCGTAGAGCTTTCACGGCCCCCGCATGGCTTACAGATGTATCACTTGGTGTGCTTCTTTATATATACGTTATGTATTAACTTTCCTACGTAGTGCAAGCGTGCATTTTGCGTTTTCGTCTCTGCGCTTCTCGTTCTCCCGTCCCCCTTTTTCGCCCTTCCGTTCCGCACCTCAGTCTTTTCTCCCTTACCCTTCCCGCGTTCGTTTAGGGCGCCGAGGTAACTTATAGCTGCTTATGCTTTCTCCGGGATCCGTGCACGGAACAGAACAGAACAGAACAGATGGACCTGCTATTTCTGACTGAATTATTTTTGAAGTTATGGTGGATGATGACGATGTTGTTGTTACCCGAATGGAATATAAGCTCGCCCGCGCTCCTTTTTCAGTACTACACGCGCTTATTCTCAGCTTTCTTTACACCAGCTAGCGCGCCTTCTGCTCACAAAGGGACTCAGAGTTGTGCGCATCTGCCTATTATTGATATTCCTGTCTCTTCCCTCTTTAGAACAAACTACAGGCATTAGACTTCGGAAGGTGGACTTGCTTGCATAATCGGGTTCAACACGCATACGCGGGATACGGTGAGAACCCGCGCACGCGCGACGGCTCTCCGCCGCGGGTCACCGCCACGCGCACAGACGCTTCGACCGCGGCTTTCAACACTCCCTCCCTCTCGCTTCCGTCGGCCGCACACTCAACCGAACTCTCTCCTCCTCTACGGACTCCATATTTGAAAATGGGGGAAAAAAATGCAGGTGGGTTGGGGGTGAGGGTGGAATACACGGTACACGGTACAACGGCTCCCCGTCCGCTGTAGCTCCGGTACTACTGATATATCTATTAATAAAATAACTACGATACTACAAGCTCGTAAGCCCTTAGGCCCTCCTCTTGTAAGTATATAGATGAGGTTCGGCTTCGCTTAGGGATACCCTCCTCCCATCCCTCCTTTCCGCCCCGCCCTTTTCTGAACGCCGTAAGATCCTCTTCCGTCCCCTGACAGGATCTGCCCCCCCTCCCCCTTCCTACCCAAGCATCCGGCGATGCAGCTGTCCATCGGCGCGCTTATCTGGCTCTCCGTCCGCCCGCTCATCTCGCGACTGTACGTCCCCTTCCTCCTCCTCCGCCTAAGCTTATCTTTCTGATTATTTTTCTTCTTTTTTTTTTTTTCGTATCATGATGGGTGATGTGTTGTGTTGTGCACCCTGACGTAGATGGCTGAGTGGTGCATTCGGTTTTGCGATTACGAAGGCGCACATCTTCCCGCTCGAAGCGTCGCGCGGTACAGGCCAAATCGTGCTCGTAAGTGTCTCACCCGTCGAAATAGAGCGTTCTCCGTAATTCTGACACTACGCCCCACTTATCAAGAACATCACCCTCCCGTGTCTCATGTTCTCTAAAATCGTACCGGCCTTCACGCCTCAGAACATTAATAACCTCGGTGAGCACTCCTTGAGTCATCTCGTTACAGTTGCTAGAGTGTTTATTTGCTTTTGTCGTCTACAGGTGTATTGGTGGCGGTCGCCTTCATATACGAGGCGATTGGTCTATTCTTCGCCTGGACCACCAAGCAGTTTTTCTGGGTCCCGCATCGCTTCCGCTACGGTATCCTGTGCGCGGGAACCATCTCGAATTACAGTGATATTCGTGAGTGTCCAATGTCTCAGGCTGTCCCGGCCGGACCTCTTCCGTCACGGATCTCTGGGAGGTAGAGAAATTGAACAACAATTTTTTTTGTTCTCTTCAGCTACGGCTGTAATCACGAGTATCACGGCGAACATCCCGTTCAACGCAAGCACGGACGAGACCATCTCCGTGGCGTACGTTGCCGGCTTCATCCTCGTCTTCTTCGTGCGTTCCTCCCACTCGGTGAAGTCTCTCAAAAGTAAAAGCGGCTGACATCCTTTTCTTTCCTTTGTGCAGATTTCGCTCTTCCCTATGGGCGCACACCGCCTCGTCGCGATGGACTACGACGGGCCGAACGTCGAGGACGAGGACCTTCGCATCTCCATGGCCAGCAAGACAAAGCAGAGCATGGCCAGCCTCGTCCGCCTCCTCCACGCAATCCCCATGCCGGGAAAAGCCGGCGCGCATGACGACGTGCCGTCGGACCTCGAAAAGTACCCCAGTGCAGGTGTGGAAGAGAAAACGGAACGCCCGACGTCCGACCCTGCTTTCTCCGGGTTTGAGGAGAAGCGGCAGCACGGCTCCGCACCCGCGCCCGTGCTCGCGGGCTCGGGATCTGGGTCGGGATCCGGCTCGGCGGCGGCGGCGGCGGTGCACTTCCACGGCGACGAGTCGACCGCTGCGCCTACCGAAGCAGGCCCCTCCCGCGCACCCTCGCCCTCACCCTCGCCCAAAGCCTCTTCTCAGTCCCTCGCCGATGCGCGCACGTATGCTCGGTATTGCGCGCAGCGCGGCGCGCTCGTTCCTGCTGCCGTGCTCGGTGACGATCGTCTTCAGTATCGTAATCGCGGTCGTTACCCCGCTCAAAGCGCTCTTCACCCCCGTCCCGAACTCGCCGATCCCCAACGCGCCTGACGGGCAGCCGCCCCTGTCGTTCATTCTGGACTGGTGCGTTTGTTATTTTTTCTCAATCCAGTGTTTTTTTTTTTTGCCAATATTCATTTAAAAAATATAGTGCGACGTTCGTAGGCGCCGCGTCTGTGCCTCTTGGTCTCATTTGCCTTGGCTCCGCAGTCGCGCGGGTGCAGCTACCGCGCCGCGGCGAGTGGGGAAACCTCCCGCTCGGCGCAATCCTGATGTTCTCGGCGACGAAAATGCTCGTTATCCCTGTGCTCGGCGTACTCATCGTCCAGGGCCTCGTCCAGGTTGGCTTCATCGACCGCGACGACAAGGTCCTGCGCTTTGTTTGCATGTACGCATCATTCTTCCACCCCCCTCCCACCTCCTCTTCATTTCACTGATGGTGCTGTACATTACAGGTTCATCTCGTGCGTGCCGACTGCAACTTCACAAGTTTACCTCACGCAAGTATACTCGGGTACAGGCGAAGCGGGTCCGCTTCCGCTCTTCCTCGTCCCGCAGTACATCCTCATGTTCTTGTCCATGACCATCCTCATCGCATACTCGCTCTCCATTCTCTTCTGATCCATGTCGTTTCACCGATCCCACCCTACCCACACGACCCACTTCCCACCCCACCCTTGAACGCCCTTCACGACCACCCCTCGCAATCCTACCACCGCATATCATCACTCCCTCCACCTTTCCATTCACGAATGGACGAACCACCACGTCTAATTTTATGAATCCCTCAGAACCTTTGCTTTGCCCTGGCCTAGCCTAGCAACCCTTTTAGACAGCAGATTCTCGTCGCTTTCGCTCGCATACGCACAGCATGTATCATACTTAGCCGCACACGCAGTTTTCGCTTTGATTACACCGTACTGCTCTTGTCTTCGAGCCCTTTTGTAATAGACCGCGCTTTTGCCTCCCTTTTTTTTCTTTCCCTTTTCGCGCAACAACTGTTTTAGGTAGAACAAAATAAGGACGACCACGTTTTTACTCGCTTACGTAATCGGCGTGAATGTGGCTTGAGGTTGTTTGTGGCCTGATCGATCAAGGTACCCGATTGTGATTACAAATCGCGTGGCTTTTGAAGTCGGCTCTGATTCGGATTTCAGACTCAGATTCGGCCACAATCGTCCCATGTCCCAGGATGGACACTTGCCCGAAACTCGACTTTGGGCCTTTACGATAAAACGGCCCCTAAAGCAAAAGCGGACCAAGCGCGGAAAGTGGACAATACAACGCGCGGTTTCAGGTCCCGAGCCACTTGACTCGATATATTGCGAGTAAGGCTGGCTGATGGTATTGATGGTGCAGATGGCTGGAGATAATAGCCTGAGGCTAAGCTGTCCCGAGCCACCCCCTTCAGCCTCCTCCGCAGAAAAAAAAAGGCGTACCATTGCGGCCTTGCCACGGTATTTTAATTTTTTCTGCGTGGCCGCGTCGCTCCGTTCGAACTTGCATAAAAAGGCCGTCCCTCTCGCCGTTCTCTGGTCCACTGTTTAAGATCTTTAAGCTCGCTGCCGCACACTTGCTTTCCGATCACTGGCACCCCTTTCAGACTCGATAGCTACACTCTTCTCTCCCTTTGCGTCGTCCGTCTTTGACCCGCTTCTAAAAGCCAAAGAGATAAACCTACTCCGGGGCAGGACGTCTCGGCGTACAATAATCTCCCCACTTTCGTAGAACTTCGGACTCCTTCCGTGCTTCTCCGCCTCTTATATCGGGATCCGACAGAGTCTGTGCCAAAAGTACCTTTCACAACTCACTTATGTCTCTCGGTCCCAACCCCTTGTACGACCTCATACCCGCCGGGCTCGTCGCTCCGCGGAACCCGCTCGACGCGTACGCATACACATTTCACGTGCGTCTTTTTTTCTTCTCGTGCTCTCTCTGGTTCTGTGAGAATAGAGGCTCAGAGCCGCAATTCTGCGTTACAGGCAGGTGATATCGTGTGGTTCACACTCGACCGGAGGCAATGGAGGCTCGGACAAGTCACAAGTACCAACCCGAATGGCTCTATCGACCCTGTACGTTCCATACTCAATAGCAATGCCCGGTCTCTTACTCGGAGAAGGGAGAAAAGAGAACATGCAGGCTAATACACCATTTCTGCACTTACAGAGCACAGGCAGAAAGTTCTGGACTGGGATCTTCGTCCATGAAGGTGCCATCCACTCGACATTCTTCATCCCACTCTACGGAACCGTCAAGCCCGACGGACCATACGTCCGGCGTCTGCTCTCCTGGGCACGTATCCTCCCAGAAGAGGATTACGAGATCGCGGCGATGGTGCAAGATTTCCAGCTGGAGCTCGCGAGGATTAAGATATCCGAGTGCTTGGAGTACGCTATTGCCTCTGGTGTGCAGGCGAAGCAGGAGCTTGGAACGCGTGGGGCTATCACTGGACATTGAGCGATTGTTGGTTTGCGCTTCGTGTATTTATTAGATATTTGTAGTATTATCATCTGTAACTGTATTGAGGACAACGTACCTGGACCTTATGACGTGGAGGGGAATCTTGTATGTCAATTTGACCTTCGAGTGTCTTTTGTAATCTTGTAATTGGACGGACAAGATAGGGTTTAAATTGGCTTTAAGATCATGTGGAACTGCTGATAAAGTACATGCATATCCTTTAAATTCGGAAGAGCTCCAGGCAAGAGTTTGAGAATATAGTAAAGGAGAATGGGTCAATTGGAAAACAGAATGGACATAATTCCGCTGAAGTGGCCATAATTCGTTCATATTCCGGCATACGAGGGGCATGGACACGGATCGGCATAACAACAGTACTATCATATAAAGGGGAGGAAAGTTTTGCATGTAATGGAATACGGGATGCATATGTGCGCCAAAACGAGCCAACGCTTGACCATTTTCACGAGAAAGGAGAAGTGGTGGTGGTGCGGATTTTATATCGTAATTATTACTGCTATGACGGCAGGCCCTGTAGGGCGGTCACGTCTTCGACATAGTACGTCTGGATGATAAAGTGCCATGCAGCAATCTCGTCGGGATTACAAAATAGCCTCGACGTTTGTTTGGTGTATAGGCTCGTAGCCACACCGACGCGTATAAACTTTAGACCGTTAGCCCATAACCGGCTTGACTTAAATCCTACTTGAGCGTCATTATATCGTAGCGGGTATCAATGACCCGTGCAACCTGACATGTCTACCATGTCAACGAATATTTTATCGCAGGAATTTCCGCTTATCCTGCTAAATCATGTCCTTTAACGTGTGCTTTTAACTTTTTTTTGGATGTCTCCGTATTGAGCTCCACTTATGGGCTCATGTTTCGTTTGTCTTATATGTGGCTTGAGAGCCAAGTAGGACTTCAGTCCAACCGGTCATGGGATCCTCCCAAGTAAAAAAAAGCACCAGGACGACGTGAACGTAGCAATAAAAAAGCTTCGTATTGTGCATTTCTAGGACTTGTCTGTCCGATATCTCCCGGGTGGATGCAGCCACCCGGTTGACCTCTACTCTCAGGTCACTTACAGCAATTTCAGTACGTATTGATGTGCCTAGCTAAGTAATCGCAGGCAGGAGAATCAGCAGTAGCAGTTTCCCAAGTCTCGCTTTAGTACTCACTCTGAAGCGCTCCATAGCTTCGTCAAGCTGTACTCGCAAGACACGTAACTGCTCTCGCTCTTTTGCGGTGCTGAAGAAACGGCCGATTGCGCGTTTCTTCGGTATCTCACTAGCTTCAGAAGATACCTTTTGAATATCACTTTGTTGGATAAATCGAGTTAAGACATGCAAAAGCGAATTGTCATAGTACAAGGCGTACCTGTCCAAGACAGTAATCGCAATCAACAACTGGTCGGGAATCCTAGTGCAGTCGGGGACGTTGTTACTGAGGATTTCGAGAAGGCTGTCTATCCTTTGTACAAGGCGATGCGCTTCATCCTCATTGCCCCTCATTGCCTGTCATCGATCATTGAGACGAGTATAACGAGAGCAAGTTAACCGGCGAGCTACGCTTACCTGGACGATGCCGGCAATATGAGCTAACCCTCCTACAACACTCTGCAGGGGCGGGCAGGCGCTCGAACTCTCTCTCAGAAGCACCAACGAACTGTTGAGAGCTTCGAGAGCCCCATCCAATATTTTCTTCTTTTTCTTTTTCTTTTTCTTTCTACCGACTGGCGCCGCCTCATCCGAGGTCGGGGCAGCGCCAGTCGATCGGCGTGAGGAACGAAAGATGCCCCTCAGCCTGGGAAAAAGGAGATAACTATGATTGAGATGTGATATAGATTGACCTCTGCTGGCAGGGTCGGGAGATGGAGGTGATAGGAAAGGATGATGGCGTTAACGGGATAAGGGAGCCCTGTTCTTATAGGAAACGTGTCCTTCGCATGACCTGTGTGACCATAGCATCGCGCTTAGGGGCTTTAGTGTGGGATAGAATAAAGATAGCATGCAAGGATCGATAACAAGGAAACGAAGCTGGAGACATAAATTGCGCGGCGGATACTCACTAGGGAAAATTTGAATGAGCGGCAGTGTGCATCGTGAGAGCTTGAACCTTGTGAAAGTATGGAAGCTTGGAAGCTCAGAGTCTATAGGAGTCCAATCGAGAACCGGCACAGGACAAGCAGCACAGGAACATACAGTAGTAGATGTTTGTGGCAAGCAGAGAAAGAACATGAACTTTCGGCTAGTTCGACCCAAACGAGAGTCTAGGTGCAGCAGTATTCACGGCAGGCTGCAATTTTGAGCTGGATATTCCAAAGAAATCAGCACTCTAGGACGAACATCGATGTGAAATTTTTAGTCCATACACGGTGGCCTACTAAGATCAAGCCTGTGCAGTTATATCGTGCAGTGGATAACAGGTCCTAGACACCGCCCGAAGAAGAGAACCAGATTAAGTCAATGTCAGAACTCGTAGATTCCCAGAGTATTGAATTAGCGCAGAAAGCGCGCTGCGAGCTGAGATGATCGGCCTGAAGAACTTCGGGTTACAATTAGTACAGCACGGGCCATGCGCTGTGGTTGTGTTCGATGGCGCCATAAAGCTACTTACCCAGCCATGGCCCATGCCAGTCGTGCAAGGGCGTGTAGATTTTTATTGATTATGTGAGCCTTGATGCGGCGGGTAACCTAGTAGTTAGTACGACGGAGTTTATATTTCTGGTCATACATGTACCATTGTGCTCTTCATGCACTTGTAATGGATACACGCTTAGAGAGACCTGTATGGTGGTCGGGACGGCTCAGCTCCATCGCCTAGTCGTTTCTGGCCTAGCGTTCAGTCTGAGTTTCAATACAAATATATAAGGAAATAATGATACAAGCGAGCTAAAAAGACCCCGGGAACACCATTAAAAGCTTAGTAAAATTCTAAGTTTACATTCATACCAAATAAGTATATGACAAATGATGTAATCTCCAAGTGCTTGACCTGCACGATGAAGTAATAATGACAAGGCCGGCTGCACTGCCAGTACTGGCAGGACTCAATACCTTTGTTAGGGATATTTGATTTAATATTTCAATAATGACAGAGCCAGCTGCACTGGCAGGGCCCAATACCTTTGCCAGGGACAAAGACTTTTATTTTTGAAATAAAATTTTGTTACACCTCCACAAGTACGTAAATATATATGATCACAAAGACATGTTCATCATGCAATTCATTGAAGCAAAGATAACCTATACTAAAGGCACAGGTGTTTAACTTGAATTTTGTGCAGGTTCCAGAAATATTCGGGGAAGCTATGGTCGCAAATAGGATGCTACCTGCCAAATTGCAGCATATTTTCAAAATGTATGCTCTTTCGTTAAGGACGGGACTTATCCGTTGGGATATAACTATGGCTGCTCCGAGTCTTACAGCAGTGAGCTATTCACTCGTCTACCGTATAATGCAACACGGCCAATCTGAGAGTATCATTTAGGTGCCAGTGTAGCTTTATCCATTTGTTGATCGACTTTATGTCTTACATGTTTGTTTCCTGTAGAAAATAAGAAACTTTATTTTCTGAGCCACCAAATCATTTTGGTAATTGGAATATGTCGTCATACGCTTCAATTCGTTTTCTCGAGACACAGCGTGGCTGAACTTTGTCAAAACTGCAAATTACACACAAGCCCCACTACCAAAGACAGCACACACGATTTGCTAAACACATGCAAGCTATGATTACATGTACTTCAAGCCCTTTAACGGCTGTAGTTCATAATTTAGCTGTCGGTGCGTCTTCCTTGAGCGCATGACTGAAGTCCGCTATGATATCCGAAATGTCCTCAATTCCAACGGATACCTAGAACGTCGTTTAGTCCACGGAGTTACTCGACGAAGGGATAGGGGAGAAAGACTTCATACCCGGATTAGATCAGGTGTTACACCCGCAGAAATTTGCTCGGCATCCGTAAGCTGCTGATGCATCGTCGTTGCAGAATGAATCACGAGAGTCTTCGAATCTCCGACATTCGCAAGATCACTCGCGAGACGAAGTGCGCCACACACAGCACGACTCTCCGTCGCGCCACCACGCACACCAAAACTCAACACACCGCCGCATGCGTTCGGGCGTAGCAACCGCCTCGCTTCAGCGTAGTACTCATGACTGGGCAGGCCTGGATATTGCACCCATGCAACGCGCGGGTGCGCCTCGAGAAATCGCGCGAGTGCTAGTGCATTGTCATTGTGGCGTTGCACACGTAAACTAAGCGTCTCGAGGCCCTGTAAAAGTAGAAACGCAGTGAAGGGGCTGAGTGTTGCCCCAAGGTCCCGCATAGTCTCAATGCGCAGCTTCACCGCGAAGGCGGATGCACCGAACGTCGAAGCGAAGATCATGCCGTGATAGCCCTCGGCCGGTTCCGTAAATGACGGGAAGCGTCCGGATTTAGTCCAGTCGAATTTTCACCATCGATAACGACGCCAGTAATTATAGTGCCATGTCCTACAGTGAACAGTTGATTGAAATCTGCTAGGTAAAGGAAAGTAAATCTTACCACTTATCCACTTCGTGGCGCTATGCAAAACGATGTCAGCACCGTACTGAATTGGCCAGACAATATAGCCTGCAAAGGAGGTTAAATGGTGAGAAAGCGACCCTTATAAATGCACTCACCCCCATGCCAAATGCTGAGTGAGGCCGTTCATTGAGTCACAATTTAAACATAATAAAAGCCAAATTCAGGAACGTACTATTGTCCACGATTAGAGGAATACCGTGATCATGCGCAACTTTTGCAAGCTCGGGTAACGCTGCGACATTGTACTTTGGATTCCCTATGCTTTCAACATAAAGCCCCTTTGTTTTCTCATCAATCGCTGCAGCAAGGTCCTCCGGCTTATCACCGAGTACGAACTTGACAGTAATACCATATTTTTTCCATCAGGATTTTGAATTGGTTGTAAGTCTAAACGTAAAGTTGGGGGGAATGGTTGAAAGGTGCCTATAGTTTAATCCACTTACACCGACGTACAGATAAGAGGTTGCAACAATATTGTCTCCGGTCCCAGCGATTGTGGAGATGGCCATGAATTGTGCAGCGTGCCCGCTTGCTGTGGCTACAGCCGCAATCCCTCCTTCAAGGGCTGCCATACGCTTTTCGAATACATCCACCGTGGGGTTACTGATACGAGAGTAGATGTCGCCTGCAGACATCTTTAATCCCGGTACAAAGATAACACATGGAGTGACCCACCATCCGTCCTCAGTCCGAAGACATCTGCGGCATGTTTGGTGTCGCGAAACACGTAGCTTGAGGTCGCATATATTGGAGTAGCCCGGGCATTTGTCTGAGAGTCCGGTGTTTGGCCGGCGTGGATTTGCAGAGTGTCAAACTCGGGCTCTCTGTCGCGGTGCACTTATGAGTGTTGGCTTCTGGCAATAAGTGACTATTCAGAGACACTAACTTGTATAATTTTCAAGGAGCCATAGCGTTGAGAGTGTCGCAGTGTGGGTACGAGAGTGTGAATCCTAATATCCTTGATAAATAGTCTCTTTGGGAACATATTTGTCCCCCAGTCGCATCTCCTCCAGTCCCTCAGGGTATCACCTCTCCGGGCTCTCCCAGGCTGTAAAAGTATGCCTAGTTGCCTACTATACCCCACAGATAAGTAGCAGTCACGTGATCGTGGGAATAAACCCAAGTGCGAATCGCACTTGCCCGTGAGAATTTATAACTATAAATAACAGTCATGTGATCCGTGGGACTAAACCCAAGTGTGAATCGCACTTGCCCGTGAGTTACTATAATTAACAGTCTCGTGACCTGTGGGAATAAAGCCAAGTGTGAATCGCACTCACCTGTGGGAATTGTTTACATGTATACGGTGGGGCGTCCATTTCCCACGGTCCGATGCGGCCCGTGGGCAGTACTTGTCCAAAACATCTTCCTCTGCCAAGATTTGCTCTGGCATCTGTGAAAAGAGGACTTTACTACAGGTATATCTGTCTATACTGATAAATCTGTTAGTCACAGTATGTTGGGATTCTTGCAGTGGCCGGCTTTGTCGTTCTCTCGCTAGGTGTGCTTAAGCAGTTCTGTCAAAGCCCTTCAAGTTATACCATCTTCATGAATATATTTCAACAGCAAGTGGACTTTTGTGGATATTTGAGCTCATAGAAGAGCATTCACAAACTGCTAAGGCTGTTGGAACCTGGGCTGTCTAGGTGTGTCTCGTGTCTTTGTCTGGTATTTGACCACGTAGCACTAAACAATTCCGAGTACAGGTTATCATCATTTTACATGACCTGCCCCACACAGTCGAAACCCCCGGCTAATTCATCTATCACTGCTACTACTTTGCCTAAGGTATGAAATTACTTAAAATTGTGGAAAGCCAAGAACTAGATGGATGCAGCCATGCTTTTACTAGTATTGACTCTCAACCCATTCTATGTGGATTCAGTAATGCCATTCGGGTTCGCCAGTGTTGTCGACCGCGTCACATAAGGTTTTAGATTACATGATGTGGATGTCTTGAGCTGATCCAGTTTTTCGATGTTTGTTTTCTAACAGTATGCGTTATCCCAAATGCGGTCTGCCACTAGGTAACAGTAAATCAGACGAGCACATACAGTGTGTTAAGCTCAACAGTTATGCGGTGATCGACGTTGGGGCTTCCTGATCATCGGAACTGATGGTACGGCAATGGGGCTTCCTAGATGTCGTAAGTTGAGGGTGATTGGCGATAGGGGCTTCCTGATCGTTGATGAGGATGTGGTGGGCTTCTTAGAGCGAGTTGGGTTACGACGGAGTGACTGAGGGCATGACGGCGAACAGTAGACTGATGGTAGCAGATAATGGGCTTGTATGAACAAAGAGCACAAGCTTAGGGCTTGTGCTACTGATGTTACATGCTTATATGCTACTCTATGTGTTTGCTACTGTAGCGACTTGGTTAGGTGTGTTTACCAGACTATGGAAGGTCATGGAACCTCAAGGAAAGCCTTGGTAATACAAGTACAGTGATCAGTAAGCAAAGCACATCATGGTGATGCGATAAGGCGTCATCATGGCGTCTTATGGCACAAGGCGAATAAGGATGAGTAAGGCAGAGAAATGGGGGAGTTGCACTGACTGATGATGACGAAGAGGAAGTGAGTCAGTGCAGTGAGAGAAGGGTAAAGGAAAATTGTAACACAGTGTAGAACATCCTTCCACTTCATCGTGGCGAAGAATTATGGAGACAGTCTGAGTATATAACGGCTACAAATCCTTTATCCCTTCAATTGTCACCCATCGCAATGCCTTTGCAATGGAAAACTGTGAGTACATGTTGTCTCAAGTCCTGAGCCATTGACTTATCGTCCAGACTGTACCTCAAGTTTCCTGTGGGCGTTGGGAGGTACCGGACCTATTAATCACTAGACTCAATAATTGTCTGTGGCCACGCCTAGAGCCCTGATTCTGTGAGACTACTTCTGATTGACCAGCTCTCACAGGAAGAACATATACTTCTCTGCCCTCTGGTGAGACACCCGAGTTGACTTTACCTACCTCATATAATGTGTTTCGCTGATGTGTCTGGACAGTGCTAGACTATTTGTTAGATGCAGTCAATCTTCTTTCCTTTTTCGTTTATCTCCGATCCTTTTTCCTTTTCTGTGCTTTCCTTTCATGTTTCCCCTTTTGGCATGATCACCTGTTTCCCCTGATCCCCTTTAGTTGAATGACTCATTATGACTCGTGACCTTTCCCTTTGGTAATACCTTCACACATTCTGATTGCCCTATAAGTAGTTGAGCCAAACATTATTGTTTCCTGTTCTTCTCTTCTACTTACCATCATGTTGTCTAAGTGTTACACATGATCTGAACATAGTCCCTCTGAGTCCCCCCTCAGATTACTAGGTGTTCCCTTCATGCTAGTCAGTGTTTCGTTGATCTCTTTGGGGGCCCTGTCGAGTTATTCCCAGCCGCTGCCTAACACTATTTCACTTTCTGTTGGCAAGTCTTTGTGTGCTCACCATATCAAATATCCCTCATTTACAAGTACTGTCAGCAGGGTGGTGTCGAGTTTGGAAGTGGAGGTAATTTGTTTCTTTACAAATGATATGAATTAGTGCTGGAGATCGGCCTGCTTCTGTGCATAAAGCTTGAAAGTTTTCAATCCAGATTCCGCTCTATAGGATCATGTGCTCCCATGATCATCGCTGCTCAAACTACAGTGACGCATCTTAAAAGTCTCAATAGAGTTCTTTGTAAGAATACATTGACCCTCTTCCTTCAGCGGCTGCTTCGACATCATCATCTGTGGTCAACACCTCTGATATTACGAGCCTGCACGAATTGACTGTGTTTGTGTGTAGCGGTTCCCTGCACTTTGTCTAACGCACCACTGGCTACGTGTTCACGGAATTTCACTAACATGGTGAGATGAAGGTTGAAAATCTTCTCAAGGGGTCAGACGTGAAGTTTGATGACATGTCTTCACAGATCCGATCCTTGAACGAAGTGAGCATGGTCGCCCCCGCCTGAGCCGCTGAGTTCGGATGCTGATGGCAAACTTCTGTGCAGTGAACATGACCAAATGCACTTCTGCTTTCACAAACACTTCTCTCCATTGTTTGCTATATTCCCTACTTGCAGAATTTCACACACACATGGCCATACATAGTGCTCACATCACCAGCATTTGTCGCATCATGCATTCTTGCTATTGCAAACCATTTCCTGTGTGTTAGTAAATTGATGAAAATTGTGATCACCGGATCGACGGATTAGCAAGATCGACATGGCAAGACCCGTAACTTTAATTGATACCAGGAATCTATGCCAACACTGTAAAGATGCAGACCAAGTAGCATGGAAAGCATTTAACATTGCATGTGCAACAGTAGGACAGAATGCAGGATATGACAACTGTCAAATTACATTCAATCATACTACAAGGGAACAACAAGTGGCAGAAAGGCTAGAAGTAATAATTGAACATAGAGTGACTATGTTCTCATACCAATTGAATAGATATGTAATCAGCGCTTACACAAGAACCAAGATTTATAATCAGCCACATAATGAATTATGTTATCAAAGGGCAGTTATTACATCAACCAATTATGCAGAAGCGGCACACCAAATAGTTCATACTATCAATAAACAATTATGAGAACAACTATTTGCATACAAAGCCAACTTCATAGCCAAAGGACACACAACAGTAGATCAAAAGGAACCAAATCAAAGACAGGAGTTAGTGCCAATAGATAAGGAGATTATAATACGATGGTTCAATGATGAACCGTCATATAGAGTCACACCCAGGTATAGCAGGATAACGAATATAAATGCTATAGGACCTGAGGTGTTACAATTTTCCTTTACTTTCCCCTACTGTGCTGACTCACTTCCTCTTCATCATCATCAGTCAGCGCAACTCCCCCATTTCTCTGCCTTACTCATCCTTATTCGCCTTGCACCATAAGACGCCATGATGACGCCTTATTGCACCATCGTGACATGCTTTGCTTACTGACCACCGTACTTGTATTACCAAGGCCTTCCTTGAGTTTCCATGACCTTCTATGGTCTGGTAAACATACCTAACCAAGTCGCTACAGTAGCAAACACATAGAGTAGCATATAAGCATGTAACTCCAGTAGCACAAGCCCTAAGCTTGTGCTCTTTGTTCATACAAGCCCATTATCTGCTACCACCAGTCTACTGTTCGCCGTCATGCCTTCAGTCACTCCGTCGTAACCTGACTCGCTCTAAGAAGCCTACTGTGTCCTCATCAACGATCAGGAAGCCCCTATCACCGATCACCCTCGACTTACGACATCTAGGAAGCCCCGTTGCTGTACCATCAGTTCCGACGATCAGGAAGCCCCGACGTTGATCACCGTGTAACCGTTGAGCTTAACAGAGAGTAGTATGTTGTAGTATCTACTGGAACATAGTAAATAGACTACAACATGTAGGGTATAAAAGCCCAATGTAAAATTGCAGTAAAAAGCAGTTTAATTCATCTCTTGTCTCTTACCACCATCATCAGCTCTAACACTCTAGCAAGTGAAGGATACCAAGCCTACCCTAAACTAACTAGTAACATTGTGTGAATCTGTTATCACTTGTTTCTAACCCTTAATCAGGGAGTGAATCTAACACTGTGGTTCTTTTATTTCTTGCAGCTCTCACGAGACACCTGCGCATATGCTCATTGGTTGCAGGCGCAGGTGCAGGGGGTTCAAGATAATGCACCACTGGGGTTTGTGGACACAGCGATGTTCTTCTCTCTTTGCATCTGCTTCATCCCATTGTTCTAATTAATATTGTGCTTGCTTACTGGGTCAGTAATTGATTGAGTCCTTTTTGTATATTTTATTTATTTATTCTATCAACATTGTCTTGATTTCTGAAACAGTCCAATGTTCAGGACAGATTTTTTGAAAGGGAGCATCACTCAGATGTACAACACACAGTGTTTGCAATTGTGAAGACATCAATAAATTGAGTATAAATCTACTGTATTGCCATATACATGTATACAGCTGTAAAAAGACTGTACCATACCATAACTCATGCCATAATCATATGGCCTGTATCCATATATATGCCATATTTTTACAGCCATATCCATATACAGTACAGTGCAGAGCCCTAATAACAACATCCATCTATGATGGAAGCTTGTCATGATAGTAATATCTGACTGCAGTGACTTAAGGGGGCATTTACATTGTGATTGTGAATTTCTTTGACAAGCTTATATGCTACAAAATTGAACACTCACAATGTCCTGAGTATGAAAAAACTCGATAGATACAGTATAAGAAGCAATGTTGCTAATAGCAAGCACTTCCACCAAATATTCAATGGTAGAATGGGTGTTGGGAAATACCTTCCGTTCTGGGGTGCGGCATAACTAATTATATCCATTTGTAGACCATCTTTTTAAATGGAATTTACATTATATATACTCTGCATTATGTAAGCTATGTATCCCTGGGGTCTCACTTGCAACCCTTACCAATCATTATTCAGCACACTAAGCGACAGTCGGCAATCACGTCAGTAGCTAAATCGAGCTTGGCGATGGAGCTGAGCCATCCCGACCACCATAGACCTGAGCCCCCCCTTCTCTTTCTTCTCATAGACACTGGCAAATGAATATCTAATAGATGACGATGCAAGCTCAGCGGACGCAGAATCTGAACATGAACCAAGGCGAAGCATGAGTTCAAGCAATGAATATTACTCTGATTCTATCTTTTCCTCAATTTTTGAAAAGCACATGTCTGCAGCCGAGATTCCATGCACATTTCGAGTATCGAAGCAGATTCTTGGGACCCGCGGAGCATGGGTGGAGTGATGTCAGCCATGATGCTCAAGGAGTGCCTACACGCTCGATTCCACATGTATATACATTGCTCATAAATTAAAATAACGCAGTAAGGAGAGTGTAACAAGGTTTGTTTAGACGTGCTCGAGTGCAAGTCCTACAAGCAATGAAAGGGACACTGAACAAGAGAAACGCGGTGGAGGCTCTGGAAAAAACAGAATCGGAACAAATCAAACTATAAATAGATGAAAGCAATTGGAAGGGTCACTAAGTATTTAGACTACGATCACCCTATACACGCTCGCAGTGTTTCTGAGTCAGAGGAGAAACACGGCAAAACCCAAACCAGTGGCAGGATCTATGCAAACTGTATGGCGCTTACACTCCGACTACGAGCCCTGTAGCTCGTGCCTCCATTGACACCCATTTCGGCAGCGTCATTTAGGTGTACCAACAATCGGCAGCCTACTATGCAGGGTAAGGTAGTGGATGCTAACACGTTCCGCACGATATTGAGCGCTGTATTGGAGGTGAGAAATTGGTCCGCCCAGAAAAATGTGATGTGCGATACGCTGCAAATCATCACACTGTAGAATGATGTTAAATCAGTCGTAACGAAAGAAGTTTGAAATTATTACACTGCAAAATAAAACGCTTGATCGAGGACGAGGACTTTAACAAGGCTGACGCCCTTAAAACCTGCCGATTCCCGCCATAGAGAAGTAGCTTTGTAAAGAGCCAGAACAAGTAGGATAAGCTCAAATACAAGCGGAGTCGCCCTGTCATGATGTAAGCATGAAATCACTATTCAGCATTGTGTACGAACCAGTAAAGAGTCTCGAATAAAGGAGAAATAATGCCATCAACGCCACAAAATACGTACCCTTCTGCGCCTCCTACAGATACTGTTCCGCTGCCAATAAATTCCTATGCTGAAAATGTAGACTCTTCGCTTACCCTTCTGTGCTTTAGTAACATCGATCGCAATTCCTAGCATGAAGGCCGACTCTACCGCAAACAATGCTTTGAGCCATACGGCCAGCTTCGTTTCTGTTGGGGTCTAAGATCCGACCACGGAGCTTCGATAGCGATTTCAAAGAAACTAGATACCTCCAGACCACAACGCAAGGACCCTCATCAAGAGAATATCTGTGATAATAGTACTGTGAGAACATGGGAAGAGATAGAAGGACCACCTTACAGTCTATCAGAACGATTGTCATCCAGTCTGAGTTCAGCATCACCATTAGCCTTTCTCTCATTGGAAAAAACAGGACCAAATGCTCACCTCCTAAATCCCCAGTCCATGCAGAAAAGTTGCCTAGATTCTTATTAACGCAGCCTATGAAAAGAAAAGTTAACCTTACATCTAGAGGGTCATAATTATTAGATTGCGGTACAAATACGGTTCCGTGGCGTACGTACAGCTTCATATTCGTGTGACCCAGATAAACTAAGCCCATTTCAATAATTAGAGTTTTGCCGCGCGGAGTCGAGTTCAAAATGGCGAGCTCACATGGTATACGCGCCAATACAGAAACAATCCCTATGTACCTATTCTGTGGGAGGTTCGTGGTCTGTCAGTAGGCTGTGAAAGCGATATATGCATTGGTTACTTGCAAGGAAGTAGACTATGCTGGCGGTCTTGCGGGGAGATGTCTTTTTGGACCCGGATCGCAACATAGTTAGCGGTTGTGCAAAGCCGTACTGGAAGCAATCACCCAAAAGTATTTAAACTGAGTCATTGCGGTAGATATAGTTAATGAAGAAGCAAGCTGTTATCAGAAGTATACGTGCCTCTTTATCAAATGTGGTGACTGAAGAAAACAATTAAGAAAAATTTCGGTGATCAAATTTGTTACAGACTCAACCGGTATCGTAACAAAGAGCAGTGGCGATTGCAGCTTGAATGTATGTTTCCTGCACAATTCCGGAAAGGAAGATCGGGATTTCGTTAGGATCAATAGGTTCCACACCAGATCGAGTCGATAGCATTGTGAATGCCGTTGCAGTCCGATGTGCACGTAATGTCCGAGTTATAAAAGGACAAGTCCGAAGTGCTTAGTCGAGCTTATATGGGAAAGAAAGACCCATAAATCTTCACTCTTTAATACTATAGTCATGTTTTCGGGAAGACCCTATCATCGAGATATAAATTTAAGGCCTGTGATCTAACGCGCATAGCGGGAACCAGAGGTGAGACTCAACAACCAGGTTGCATTGCATCTCAGGCCAAATAACAATTCGACGTTTCATCCTTCGCCGTATGTGGCCGATCAAACCGGTACGCCTCTAGGGCTTCCAGGTGGAAATAACTACTGTCTATGTCATTACAACCCCCGCTGCTCGATCAATCGACAGATTTTAGAGTGTCGATCATCTCCAACCGTAGAAATTGATAGTACTATACGTTGACGTTCCAGCTCAGTTGAACCGTCGCTCTTGCCTACGTTTAAAAAAAGACACATCTGCCGATCATTACCGCGACAGCTGCGTAGTTACCGAAACCAGAGTATTCCGTTGTTTTCCTGAGGGCACTGATTGAGTCAATGCGGCGCTGCAGAGCACACAGCATTTCACCGAATGGACGACTATCCGCTTCACACATGCTGCTTCAATCCACTCGCTGTTATTAGAACAGGCGTCAAGCGTCAACAGGCTCGCCCACAGGAACTCCAGAAACCGAGTCCGAGTCACTCATATTATTAAGGTATACCGTGTACAGCCTGATCCTCCTTTAGATTTCTTTCTCTGTGAGTTTTCACGCTGAACGTCTGGTCGAAAACCATACCATCATCGTCGGTATCGACTCCGGCACGGAAGTACAGCGCGTACCTTGGCTCACGCTTTCCAGATTGGGGCAATAAAGTTAGTAGATTTTTTATTAAGAGTGCTGGGATCTCTGAGCTACGCTGTGCTGGGTTGGACGACTGGGCGCGTTCGTAATATTGAGAAAACGACGGGGGGAGTTCGAGCTTCTCTCTGTTTGACGGACGGCGGGGGAATCTCAGGCCGGGATACAGCCAATGCGTGTCTCCTTTAGTCCTTAAATCCCTCCAACAGCAAGAACGGAATGAAGAGCGAAGTTATCGCTTCGCCCCGTTTGCCCAAAGTAGTTTCGTTTACCCGAATATACCCGTAGGTTGATTATAATTCCGTATCCACGTCGAGCAGACATAAATGTCAAGTTCGTACAGAAAGCACCAGAGAGACACAACTCCCTGGCGCTCAGGAAGACACTTCATCGACAGCATGAGAGGTAAAAATATACAAGAACAGCGAGGTCCAGATGAGAATATCATAAGGTCAGCTACTCCAGCGCATGCAGGTTTGTGAGCGTAAACAAGTGAGGTGAGGGAGATCAGTCAGATTGAAAGCGTCGGACGGTCGAGATCGGGCGGGTGGGCAGTGGAAAGGGAAGTGAGAACAGAACTCAAGGTGTCCTGTTGTCATGACTCAGTCATCAGGTGTTCGTGTGCCGAGCTGACCAAGTTTGGCGAGCTGTAATGAAAGAGGCGAGGGCACCTGTTGTCCGTGATGTGTGCGGTCAAGGAGTGATGGGTACTTGGTAGCGATGCGGAGTCCGAGATGAGGGGGAGAAGGACAGGGCGAGAGGCGACCGAGTGGAGACGATTAGGACTGGATGATACACGGCCCCAGAAATGCTGTTTGCTCTGATGAAATGATGCATGCAGCCAGGACAGAAAATGTCAAATTTTATCTTTCAAAGAGATCTTTGCGGAATACCATGTATATTGTGTGTACCCTGTGTGAAAATGTCCTCCTTTATACCTCAGATCCATCAATGAGATATTGTGCTGGATTTACCCTTGCTTGGTAGACTTCATATGTACTGCCGATTCTTACTGATTCTCATTGTTTTGTCTAGAATCAGCAATGGATATGAAGTCTGCCAAGGGTAAAACTAACACATCTTCTCATTGATGGATCTGAGATACAAAGGAGGGAGATCTTCACACGGAGTACACACAATATACATTGTATTCTGCAGAGCTTCACTAAGGGTCTTTTTGAAAGAAAAAATTTGACATTTTCTGTCCCGACTACATGCATCAATCCGATGGAAAAAATGACATTTCTGGCGCCGTGATAGCGCCTGAGACATCGAACCATTCCTTCTGGTCCTTGGCGAGGCCCAATCGCTGATGCTACCTAATCGCATGCCAGGCCTAAAAAGGGACGAAAGTAGAACAGAAGAGAGACGCGCTTCCGAAGAAAGCCTGGCGCTGTGTCTCTGAATGGTTTCGTTCTAGTCATCTCACAACGTCACATCATCCAGCGTAATTGCCCCATTCCCATCAATGCACACACGAATTTCTCCATCCTCCGCACCGGGGATGCCCTCACGCGCTGGAGAATTGCACCCCACGTGTTCGCTGGGAATGCGAGTGACATTCGGGCAACTGAGAAGGCCATAGTCGTCGCTTGCGACCGTGTCGAAAACGGTGAGACGCACGGCGGAGTTCGCGGGGCAAGCGGAAGGTAGGCTCCCCGGCATCCCACGTGATGCGCCCGTTAAAGCAGCTAGAGCGTGCGTCTTGTCGCCCGCCGGAGCAGCCGAAGGCTTCGGAGTCGTCACCCCGACTGGAAATATCCGTTAGCCCCGGATGCAAAAACGCAACAAGCTTAAGGAGAACATACCAAAACTCGCTGAGCCGGGTATTGCCAGATCCACGGGGCCCAGACAGTCTTGTCCGCCTTGTTGACGACGCTGTAGGTCATGCATCCGCGTGTACTGATATCGCGCCATAGAACACGCGGCATAGCAATATTGTCGTCGTCGACATTAGTGCTAATGCACGAGCGTCGAGCTCAGGTGTGGCCAGCAAAGGTACGGAGCCGAAGATGGGCGGGAGATACCGGGACCGATCAGCGAATTTACTTACGTAGGAGCCAGAGCCAGGAATGCAGAAAAGACAAGGACACAGAGGGAGAGACAACTCGAAAGGAGAAGAAAGGAGACGACACCGGAAAAGAAAAGAGAGCAACTGCCAACTGCATACATGTAATTCTCTTTACTCAAAAATATTCCCTTACTTCCTGAGCCCTACCCAGTGACGAACTTCGTCCCGCTCAACAGGAACATCGAGGCCGATAGGCCCCTCATTGGCTGTTCTCAAGATCGTGGGCCTGGTTTAGGATTTCCAGGCGAAGCTCGCGTGAATTAAGGTTGCTGCTGGCGCACGGGCACGGACTGCGCGAGAACACGGTGTGTGCGAGGAGGATACCACTGGATATTTGATTTGCTCCCTGTATACCAACTGGACATGGAGTAATATTGTCCCATAACGAGTGTATCAAACTTGAAAATAAAAAGACCATATGTATATTAAGAACTTACAACAGGAACAGAAACATACGTTGACTTCAGTTTCATAGCGTGCTCTGTGCTGAGCAGATAACTTCAAGACGCAGCCTGAGTATTTTGATTGACCTTGAAAATGGCTATGAGAGTTCTATACTTAAGTACGCAACCTAAAAAAAGCTAACAGGCGAACGATAGAAATGACTGGACACAACTTGTTTGTATTCCAGCGTGCAAAAGGCACAAACGCTTCTTCAAAAGCAAAACAACTGATACTACTGTATGAAGGGGGAAAAACCCTGCATAAAATTGGAACTCGAAGTTTTATGCGTTCTCAAAGATGAAAGAGTATGATGGGCATTGTAGTCATTATCTCCGCGGCTCTGTAGGGCGGCGGCTATTATAGATGTAGTGTATTAGGATAGGGAACCGTCGAAGCCCGCTTGTGATGCAGACAAGGAAAGTGAGATGATCCAGCACGCAGCAGTCTCGTCTGGATCACAAAATGGCGTCGACAGTCGGTGCATAGACTTGCAGCACCGGTGCAACGAAACGGGGGACCAAAGCCCATAAGCAGCTTGATTGAAGTCCCGCTTAAGCGCATTCGAGCCTCATACTATTGGCGGACCCGAGTGGCCCACATCAACAGCGAGTCAGTCCGCTCGCTGTTAATGTGGGACACCCAGGTCCACCGCTCGAGACACCGGAAACGTCGGTAAAGATGCCATCGCAAGAATCCCACCGAGTACGCCAAAATACGTCCTTACAGGCACCATTGGGGTTCGGTCTCGGAGATGCCTCAGGATTGAGCTTCACCGCGGTATCGGTTGTCGCCGATGAGGCTTGAGTGCGCTTAAGCGCGACTTCAATCAAGCCGATTATGGATCCTTGATCCCCCTAAGCAAAAGCGAGCACTAGGGCGTTGTGTATGGGGTAACGAGGAGGTATGGTGTTGTCGCGAAGTGCCAGTGCTTGTATGTCCAAGATTTTCCGAGGAAGTGCGTCCACCCGATCAATTATTTCTGTCTTTAGGTTGTTTACAGCAAATTCGATGCGTATAGACGCGCCCAGCTGTTTGGAGATTCAGGAACGCTTCAGTTTTTAAGAGTATGATGTAAACTTACTTTGAAACGCTCCATGGCTTCGTCGAGCTGTACTCGAAGAACACGCAAACGCTCTCCTTCCTTTGCGGTGTTGAAGAAACGACTGACTGGGTGTTTCTTCGACATCCGAATGGCGTCTGAGGAAATATTTTGAATATCCCTTTAACAAATAGAAAGCAGTTAAAATACGTAAAAATGGAACTACCACAACGGAAGACCTGCCTGTTCAAAACCGTAATCGCAATCAACAACTGGTCGGGAACCTTGTTACAATCGGTGACATTGTTGCTGAGATCTTCGAGAAGGTCGTCCACCCTTCGGAAAAGGCGACGCGCTTCCTCCTTGTTCCCTTTCATCGCCTGCCATCGGGAGAGAACGAAAGTGCGTGAGCACGGCCTGAACAATATAAGTAAAAGGCTAATCCCACCTGGACAATACCAACGATGTGAGCTATCCCCCCTACGGCACTCTGCAGGGGAGGACAAGCGCTGGAACTCTCTTTCAAAAGTACTAACGACCCGTTGAGAGCATCAAGAGTTCCATCCAGTAGTTTATTCTTTTTCTTCTTCTTTCGGCCAACCGGCGCCGCCTTGTCCGGGGACGAGGTAGCACAGATCAGCCGACGTCGGGGTCGAAGGAGGCCCCTCAGGCCGGCCAAAGTGGCCATGGTTTAGACGTGGTGTGGACTTGGACTCCGCTGTCAAGTAGGAGGGAGGGTGATAAAAGCTGCGACGTTTTGGGATCAGGGGAACCTCGTTCTTATACCAGGCGGCGTGACCTTCGCAAGAACGTGCGAATACGGCAATGCGTAAAGGCCTTAGTGAGGGATGGGACCAAGATTGGAGCGAAAGGATCGATAACAAGGAAACGAGGCCAGGACTGCGCGCTGTGCAGTAGATGTCCGTCGAATTTGAATGAGCGGCAGTGTGAGAATGTGAACAGTGAAATTATGGGGAAGCATGGAAGCATGATGGAAGCTCAGATTCAACGAGGCCCTTATGAGCGTATTGTCGAGAACCAGCACAGGATACCTTAACCGAGCATTTAGGCAGAACCAGGTGGGCAAAGCAATACATAAGATCGAAAAGCAGGAACAAATATGTCGCACAATCGTGCAAGACAGGAAAAGACGAATTCCAGCCAGGTTGACTTGAGAATGGGAATTATGGGATAGTTTCGACAGCAGAGCCGGGGGTCTATCAAAGACTATCCTCGTGCGCTAGAGCGAGGATAAAAGGCAATTTTCGGATTCCCTCTGACCGCAGTACCCAAAAACTAAGACCTGTGCTGATGTGCTGTGTTCAACCCGGGTGAATATGCTGTGGACGGCTTCCTATAATGCTTTGGACACTGCCTCAGGAAAGGACGGCTAAAGCAGGCGTTAGAACCTGCGTATTTCCGTAGTATCGAGTCGGCGCAAAAACAAAAACTGAGCCTGAGCACTGAATCGCTGCCAGTACTACAGTAGTAGTGGCCAGGTCCGATACGGGCGTGTCGTGCTGGAAAAATACGCGTTTATATAACTGTCACAATGTGACGATTCGCCGATAGCCGAGAGTCACAGTCTATAAGATCGTCCGAAAAAAAAATCTCTCGTCTGTTTATTTCTTGGGTCCCGCTTTTGTCTCCTCGGTGCTGCATCGCACCGCAATTGCCATGTCCAAAGTTTTCGACTGATGGCCGTCATGGAGTCGGCGTGAGATCAGATTTTTTGGCTGTGAGGTCAACCGCTCCTCTCCTCACCGTGTTAATGGCAAGATGTACCGACGGGTGCGGCTTCGGACTCGTTCGTCGACCAGATTTGAGGGTGTGCAGGAGGTAACGACAAACTGGCTTACAACTTGACGCATACATATCGTTGGCCCAGGGATATGCGTTGCTAATGATAGAATTAGGTGAGCCTCTTCTCGACTTAATTCTTTTTTATGACGATCTCGTTGCTGGCACCAATCGTAGTCCTAAGGACTAGGACGATTAGCATAGCATTATAAATGCACCTCTGACTTTACTTACTTCTTTCTTTCGCGGTCTTTACTCTTGCGTACGATTGCTAACTTTACCCCACTAGTTCATGATCGGAAATATTCTTCTCCTTACCCCCCGTGGTCATGGTAGTTTCGCAACGTGGCAGTATTGCATTCACACCGCAATAGCGACTTATGAAACTTCGTCTGGGCATGTATAAAGATATGGTGGACTGTGCTTCCGTGGACTTCTCTGGTGCATACCATCGACAATAATCCTTAAGCGAAATTGATGCAAGAATACAGTAAGCATTTCGTCCCCTCTTTCCCTTTCAATGATGATCTTCTTGCTGGCACCAATCGTAGTCCTAAGGACTAGGACGATTAGCGAGCATTTAAAATGCATTTCTGAACTCTCATTCGCTTTTCACCTACGAATCTCGTCATAATTGCTTACTTTTGTTTCATCAGGTCGGGTGTCGAATTTGTTTCCTACCTGTCTCATGCATCGGGGCTACTACTGGTATTGCGGATGCTCGTGAAGGTAGTACTGAGTGCGTTCTCCCACTGAGGTGTGAAGACTTACAAAATTGAGGTATCGATTTCGTATGCCCTATGTTAAGTCGCGCTCTCGTCCTGCAATACATTTAATTTCCTAAGTTTCCACGTGAACTATGGTTATGAGGTTACCATCGATAGAAAGGACATGACTTAATAAACCCTTTCCGCTAATTGTAAGATTCGTTAATAGTGTAGGTGCAATAGGTCGCCGACGGCTCGCAGGCAGCTTGGCGCCGAGTAGGTGAAAACAGAAAGAAAGACATACATACGATGTGGTTCCAGATTCTAGATTTTGGCCTTGGCCTGAGTCGTTTGGCGTCAATCCTAAAAGTAAATCACATGTCGGAACATTCAAACGCGATTTATTGCCCCCTTGACGTTCTGTCGTTTGTTAGTGAGTTCACGAAGTGGATATATTCAGACGTGACTTAATGTAGCACCGAAATGTACTTATTTACTGCATATACAAAGTCGATTCACTGTTTTGTTCACTATTGCTACAAGTTATAACATCCAACAAACAATCCACCTTCATCAGAACCTTACACGCTATCCGCAATCAGCCTCTCAGGCTGCTCAACAAATGCCCTCCAGCACTCCACAAACGCCGCCAGCTCCGCGCCCTCCACAACCCGATGGTCCGCACTCCAGCTTATGCCCATCTGCAGGCGCCGTTCCCCTCCACGCTCCTCGTCGCGTACCCACCGTGCACGCCCGAGCGCGACGATAGCAACGCCACCTCCGGGCACGAGTATGGGGTGCGCGAACTCCCCGCGCCCAAGCGCGCCGACGTTCGACACTGTCAGCGTCCCGCCCGCACGCGGCATCTCCGCCGGCCCTAACCCACAGGGTGTGCGCCGCCCTAGCGCGGATACGTGTGCGAGCCGTGAGGCGAGCGAGTAGACGCTATGCGTGTCGGCGCGCTGGAGTGTGGGCGTATAGAGCCCCGTTGGTGTGGAGAGCGCGATACTGATGTCGGCGTGTGGTCGTATGGTAAGCGTTGGTTTGGAGGGCTCCGCGCCGCCGTTGGAAGGGGTCATTGAGGAGCGGAAGAGCGGCCAATCGATCATCGCGCGGGATAGTGTCTTTAGGAGGAATGGAAGATAAGTTAGACGGGTGTATTTTCCTGTTGGCAAGACAGTCGGAGGCGCAGGTGCTGGGTGAATGGCGGAAGGGTTAACAGCCATAGGTTTTTCTGGCGGAGGTTCCGTAAGATAATGTGGCGGGATGTGGGAATTGAGTAAAGGTAGCATATTGTGTAGCGCTGTAATATCTAGGTATGTCGAATATCTATATAATGTATAAGTAACTGCGACCACCCCATCAGCCAAAGTGCTTACCCGAAGTGAGGAACTTCAAGACTCTGCAAGTGTATTTTTCAATGAACCGCTAAACAAGAATATGAAGCGGTCGGAACGTACCTTCACCATTGCCTTCCACATAGCGTGTCTTGTCCGACCAAGTTCCACAACGACATTATCCTCCGACCTACCCTGAGCCTCAGGCAGCGACGTCGACGCCTCAGACGAAGCGCGAGCCAAATAAGCCTCCACATCCTTCCTCTCCACCCTGCCGCCCTTCCCAGAGCCAGGCGCAAGGTCGGTCAAATCGACGCCACTTTGCTTCGCAAGATGGCGCACAGAGGGGAGCGCGAGAACGCCCGACGCGTCTTTCTTAGGTTTGTTAGAGGACTGGGCCTGGGCGGCGCGTGGGTCGAGCGGGTGCAGCCGACGCGCGTCGCCACTCCGCCGAGCAGCGTCCGCGCCAGCCTCGGACTCCCATGCGCTGCCGCCCGTGGAGGCAGATACAACTTCATGTGACGTAGCAGCTTGGCCACTCTGCGTGCTTCCGTTGCCACTGTCATTGTCTTCGTCTTCAACAATTTCGTCGGCCGTCGGGGCATCCTCGTCCACCTCGATGAGACACAGGTCTGCGCCGACCTTCGCGACCTCGCCCTCCTTTACAAGCAGCGCCTTCACGACTCCCTCGAATGGGCTGGTTATCTCCACGCTCGCCTTATCGCTCTGCACCTCGCACAACGGGTCAAACACCTGCACCGTGCTCGACGGTGCAACCGACCTGTTCGCGCGCGAGATGCAAGACATGAGCACGCAACTTCCTCACACGCTAAACGATAGGACGCACCACTTGATGACTTCACACTCTGTGATTCCCTCACCTATGTCAGCGAGCTTGAACGGTTGCACGAGCTTTCGCGCCGCCCACGCAGTCGAGCAACCAAAGTGGCGCGCAAGCCGCGGGCGACGCACTAGGACGCGATATAGCGGGCGGGAGGCGATGAATGGCATCGCGGACAGTTGTTGGTCGTCGAATGGATGGGTAAGTTTGCAAGGGCTGCCTCAAACTGCAGCTCGCAAAGCGTCGGGCTAGCCGGTGTGCGGCGGTGCGCACATGCATGACGGTTGCATGGTCCGTGCCGCTCCCATAATGGATACGCGTGACTTCCCCGGTCCCGTGATCCGACCTGCCTCTAGAAATATTTCGGAATCGATATCATCGGGACTTTTGCTCTTTTCTTGGAAGACAGAACACATGTGAAGATTCAATATCGAGCGGATCCAAAATAAAACGAATATATGGATACGAGACGAGGATAATAACGCTTCGTGCGTAACTTCCTGCCGATCATAAGGGTCGGTCATAATCTACCTCCGAAAGTTCATCAAAGAAACCTTCAGATGCTAGGAGGACAGTAAGAAATAAACCATCGTCGTGGACGAATCCGAGCTTTTTCTGCTGAGTGAGGCAAAGCCATTACGTGTATACAAGAACATAATCGGGAGCTAAACCTCCGTATGTTCGTCAGTCTTCGTTAATATTATAAAGTGCGCTGTCGGCACCAGGATCATTTTACCAAGAGGTAGCAAGTGAGTCGAAGGCGCGTACTAAGTTTGCTAGATTAGCCTGAGTAAAACGATGTCCTGGATGATTTCAAGACGGCTCAGGGTTGTCTCCGCAACGTCCATGCCGCATCATGCCGATATCGACGATCATCGCCGATCAAGAGATCAACACTGTGAATACCCTTACATTGTGGCTTACCGCAATCTCCAGCAAAGTCTAGTAGGGTTTATGGACATGATTAGAAGAAGAGGGACTTGCATTATCATCCCGTTCGTTTCATTTTGTATTTTCGCGGTTTTGACATTTGACGCTCACTTAATTTGCAGGTATCAGTTCGATGTCATTTTAATGAGATATCAACCAGGTTTCGGGGTTAAGCTTTAATGACGAGGACCAGACAAATCGTATATTTATAGAACGGAGATGAATGTATAGAATCCAATCCCTTTTCAAGGTTCAGACCTTATATATTTCTCCTCCTAGGATGTGATTAAATATAGTAAGGTCCGGCCACATGTATCGTGCGTGTTGCACTGGTGTGTTCAGGATTTAAGGATCTTTCTCTGAACAGTGTGTCTTCCACTAAGCAGCTACGCGCCATGAAGAACGTCACTCGGCACCCAACGCTGTACTTCACTGACGGAAATATCGTGCTGTCTGCGGTATCCACGACGCACAACGCAATTCCACACGCCATCAGTGGGAATGACCCAGACGAATCCGGTACAGAGACGCCGCAGACGGTGCTCTTCTGAGTCCAGAAATCCCTGCTTACAGAGAACTCAGTCGTCTTTCGAGACATGTTCGAGCTTCCCGAGGCCCCTCTTGGAGTGAATGAGGAGCACGATGGGGTTCCATTAGTGCAAATGCCAGACTCTGCTAAAGAAGTGGAAGATATTCTGAAGTGTTTCTATAGACCATGGTATGTGCTGTCTAGGAGTGCTTGAGCTTTGATCTGGCCTAGAGACCGGCTACTAATGATACATTCACTTTTAGGGAGATGCGGCTCCAGAAGTACCATCCCAACACCTGCTTGCAAGTAATGGACGTACTAGCCATGGCGACTAAGTACCAATTCACCGAAATCAGGAAGCTTATCATATCACACATCGAAGACGATTGGCCAAAAACGCTAGTAGAATGGGATTGGCTCGAAGACTTCACAGCATCGCTATTCTCGCCCGGAAGCCCTGATAACACAGTTTTGGAACCAGCGGCCAGCCTTTTACTTGCATGGAGATTTGGCCTCGACCGTGTCCTTCCCGCAATACTCTATGACCTCAGCAAAATATATATTTTTGACGACTGGGACAAAGGCAAGGAGAAATGCACAGAATCCGTCGGCAGTAACCCATACACTACAGACTGGAAGCCAGACTCTGCGGGAGCAAGGCGACCGGCAAGATGGCGTCTTCTGAATGGGGATCACCTCCGTACCGTGCTGCGCGGGCGTGAAAAGATCAAGCTTTTCATCCAGAGAAAGGCGAGATTGATGGGAGACGAACTGGGATCATGCAAAGCCGAGGAATGCAGAAAGAACCGCAGAAAACTGTTGGGCTATGCGTATGAAGCAGGGTCCGCACAAGATCCACTCAGCGCCCTCCGACTCGAAAAGAACCCAGTTGGAATTGCAATGATATACTCACACATATGTCGTAGCTCCTCCCAGAAATGTATGGGAAACCTCCCGTTGGCAGAGAAAATGAAGGAGCTAAGAACGGAAATTTGGGAGAGGCTTCCTGAATTCTTCGAGCCCGACGATTAAAACTCTCTGACGGCTGTTCCCAGTTCTAGCAACACTTTTTTTTACCAGAGTATATACAAGTATGACGAGTACTGAGTGGCATGGTAGACATGTATAAATGTTGTTTGTTTAAGCAGCCCCATATTGGAAGGACACCTTTTACGATTAACCAAGCTCGGTAATGTAATGTTTGAAGGGAGGAAGAGGTGTCTGTGTTGAGGCATTTCAGACTGGAGTGCCTTGTGCATCCGTGAGGACTCGGATGACCATACGATTCTACCAGGGTGAGTGACAATACAAGTGTAGTCGCGATTACAAATACGGCAGTGATAAGGAAAATGGGACGCCGAACGGCTCTCTATCGTGTTGGTTCGGCACACTGCAACAAGATATAAAGAGGAGCAGGATACCTCCAGCCTGAGACACCACTTCCATGCTACGAAAAGTACCCTAAGGTTCACCCTGATTAGGTACTCAAAATTGATGATCCGTCTTGGCTTCAAAAAATGTCCCAGAGTTAAATCATGATCAAGACCGAAGCAAGAATAAAGCCAATAAGGATCCGGAAATTCCCATGTGATATATTACCTCATATTTTAAATCCACTCTGCAAAGCCTCTTGGTAAAAGGTTATGTTTGAACTTCGAAGAGGGTCAACAACAGGCCTTCCCTGGCGTGTTATGATGCAATGGAAACTCATGCAAAATGGGAAAGAGTAGCCGTAAAGAAAAAGGCAGTGCATTCAGTATACGCAAAATATTTGGGACAGATGTGCTCAGCTGTTATTTCTCCATATCGACTTCCTTAAATCGTGTGGCTCAATACGCATGTCGCTGCATCCGCTTAGCGGATTGATAGCTACAGTACGCTCTTCAATATTGCTTATCCCGGGGTTTCCGCTGGAGTATCGCGCCCACTAGTCAAAACAGCAATGGTAAACCCGACAGAGGAGACCTTAAGAGCAGGAAAGCCACCTTTATTATCCGAATGTCAAATAATCGGAATGATGTTTAGACGCGCAGCTGCTGCGAACCGTTACTTTCAAGATACATAGCATGTAAGCTTACTTCAGACCGGTAACAACATATCATCTTGAATGTCACTCCTGCCCGAGGTCGTCACCAGCTTCAGGGACGCATAGCAAATGAACGCGCTTCATATACTAACCAAGCCTCAACGACCACCTTTGATCCTTCTCCCCTATCTCTCTCCAGGCGATCCGTGCGGTAGGTAGTATTTGAGTGTCTTTGTATCCTGAACACAATACTTTTACTAGACTCGACGCGTTGGACAAATAGCACAATAAGAGTTGGACCGAGGAAGTTCTTAATGTAGCGATCTCACGTAACTAGCGCCCTCAGTCCAGGCATTCGTCAAATTTCTCTGTCGTTTGCTCCTGGTGTACATGTATTAATGATTGTATAGAGCCGGAAGCAAAAGGCAAGTCGGGACGCGGTCGGTGACGGGATGTTTGGGGTCGCTTCGGCAGCAGACGTGCCGAGGATTAACAATTGAAACCGATAAAGAGGTCAAAGCAATGAAATGCCCAGTCGACTGCCCACCGCCACATTTTCCATTTTTTCAGAGGTCACGAACTTCAAGCAATCTTCTCCCATAGCGTATACTCAGGAAGACGTAGGAAGGAGGGGGAGGAGGAAGGGGAGAAAGGTAATGGGGAATTTGACGGATTGGATTTCAAATTCACCTTGTCGTTCGCTTACAAGTTTTGAACTTGGCAGTAACCAAGTGTACTGTACTCAGCAACAGGTTGATAACGTAACTTGTTGTTCATGGGCCTGGCTGCCTGGAAACCAACATTGATTTTGCTGGTTGGTACAATTCGGACCTCTGACCTTGACAGCCATGAGCGGCTGTACAACCATGCACAACACCTTTCAACATCCAACACTCTACTTTGGCGATGGAAATATTGTTTTATCTGCGGTGTCGAACACACATATTGAACTATTGCGGGCCATTAACAGCTCCTCCAGTGGTTCCGATACAGCCGCACCACAGACTCTACTTTTTCGGGTTCACAGATCCATCCTCATGGAGAACTCTGATATCTTTCGAGATATGCTCGAGCTTCCCGAATCTCCTTCAGGAGTGAACGATGAATATGACGGAGTACCGGTGGTGCAAATGCCAGATTCTGCCAAAGAGATAGAAGATATACTAAAGGTGTTTTATAGGCCATGGTACGTGCTTGTTGGAACGACTTGAATCCCCGGACAGCCCATTGCGGAGTCTGTTTTTCTCACAACATATCTGTCCACAGGGAAAACCAGCTCCAAAGGTTCCATCCGGATACTTGCCTGCAGGTGAAGAACACGTTGGCCATGGCAACCAAGTACCAATTCACCAAAATCAAGCAGCTCATCGTAGCCCACATTGAAGCTGACTGGCCGAAAACGCTAGAAGAATGGGATTGGTTCGAAGACTATGCGAAATCGTCACCGCCGCTCCGAAGGCCCGAGTATACGATTCCAGAGCCCGCTGCTGCCGCTGTACTCGCGTGGCAATTCGGCATCCATCGGGTTCTCCCCGCCGTGTTCTATGACCTCAACAGAATAAAAATGACCGACGATTGGGACAATACCAGCATTAATGACCCGAGGACGACATTTACCTTCGGCTGCACTCCATCTGCTTCGAAACCAAATGCAGTAGGAATAACGCGACTAGCAAGGTGGCGTCTCCTGAATGGGGATCATCTTCGATCTATGTTGCGAGGACGGGAGAAGATTGAGCTTTTTATCGAGGAGAAAGCGGCCCTGCTGGGAAACGGAAGAGAGTCTTGCAAATCGGAAGACTGTCGCAGATGCCGCAAGGTATTAATCGAGTCGGTGCTTGTAGCAGGACGATCTCGCGATCCACTCAGTGCTCTTCGGCACCAACTTAGCGCACTTTCAGTTGCGAGCATCTTTAGCGCACCTTCACTGGCGACCATCTGTACCGAGTGTAAGCGCGCCCTTGAAGGAAAAGTGGGGGGACTAAGGGCAGATATATGGAAGAAACTCCCTGAGTTCTTCGATCTCCGTGACGGTGACTTAACAACCGCTCCCTCCAGTCCGGATGCTGCTTCCTGATTAAGGTGCAAGCTGCGAAGTAATCTGAATTGGTATATGTACAGCAGTCAATAGACTAGTTTTACTTCTGGTCCTGACATCACTCTATACAACGGCATTCACATACTTCCCTTTTATTCATTTGTTTTATTTTGGTATACAAATATCGAAGAGAGGGGGAAACGTTCACATCAGAGCATTGACTGAACGCTATTTTATCATGTTTGACGAGAATGAACAAACCCGAGTCTGTTTCATTTCCACGTTCTTTCCCAACTCTGTACTTTACATTAAATTAAAAAGTATTGATGTGGTGTCTTCTTTACATGTTTGTGCCTCATTACTATCATCCATTACCCCTCGGTCGAAACAATACGGCTATTGGGCAAGTGGATTCGCTTTATATAAAATGCAGATGGAGGTCATAGCAAATCACAAACAAGTAAGCAGATTCGCGACTTCGATGAGAGTGCTAGGCAGCTCCGGTTTTCTCTTCGCGGAAAGTCGAATCGTCCTCTTCCAGTATTATAATCTCAGTAACCAGTTGCGAGTGTGTCCAGGGATTAGCTCAGAATGGGAGTAATAGAACTACTCTATGGATTGTGGAGGCATCCACGAAGATCGCGGTTACATGGCCTCTCAAATAAATGCTATAAATTGACATGACTCGGAAAGCTGTCAGTAGATAGTAAACCCGAGGCGTAAGTATCAGTAAAATGAAGAGTCTAAGTAATCCGTCAGGCATTAGTAATACTTATGCCCACGATTGATGATAACTTAATCCGGGGTTATTCGCCGCTCTACTTGTTTCTTTCCTTTCCAACTTGGCCAAGTCACCCAGTAGTGTTGAATATCGGAGACGCCAATTACGAAATTGCCATTGACGACTACGCGATGCAAAACGTCGCTCAGCATCCAACACTCTACTTCGCCGATGGAAACATCGTCCTATCCGCTGCGCCTCAGGCTGCACCACACAATGAATTGTTGCGTGCCGTCAACATCATACCTGACGCATCTACTCCGACGATACCAAATGCTCTACTATTCCGAGTCCATAAGTCCCTACTCCAAAATAATTCTGTTGTCTTTCGGGATATGCTTGAACTGGGCGAGGCCTCTTCCGAACTAGACGAGAAATACGATGGGGTGCCGATGGTGCAAATGCCGGATACCGCTGAAGAAGTGGAAGACATATTGAAGATTTTCTACAGGCCATGGTGTGTATTGAACATGACGATTTAAGTCTGACGCCTTTCTGGTGTCTGTTTCTAACGACATACTCGCCGTTAGGGACATTTGGCTTCGGAAGTACCATCCCGATACCTGCTTACAGGTCAAGAACGTACTTGCTATGGCGATCAAATACCAATTCCTCGAGATCAAGCAACGCATCGTAGCCCACATCGAAGCCGACTGGCCGAAAACGCTGAAAGAATGGGATTGGTTCGAAGACTACAAGGAATCTTTACCTTTGTCCTGTGATGACGAGCGGGTAATTCCGGAGCCGGCCTCTACTGCCGTACTGGCATGCCGATACGGCATTCATCGGGTCCTCCCCGCTGTGTTCTATGAGCTTAGTAGAACAGACCCGAGTGAAGACTGGGAAGATATTCTCGACGAATATGTCCCGCCGGGGGAAGGGCCGCCCCGTGTTCCGCAAGGAGCGGGTCGTGTAGCGAGGTGGAGCCTCTTAGATGGAGACCACTTCCGGACTATGTTACGAGGACGCATGCGAATGGAGTTTGTCATTAAGCATGCACTGACCCCATTAAAAACTCAAGGAACCTGCGGAAATGGAACTTGCAGAAGGGAACGGGAAATTTTGATTTCGAAGCTATGTACAATGGGATGCACAGATGAACGTGATCCACTCAGTGTTTTGCGACTCGCACTTACAGAGCCTAACACACTCTGCTCAAGGTGCGGAGGTGACTTCAAGACCAAGTTAACGGAGTTAAGGGCGGAAATATGAAAAAGGCTTCCCAAGTTTTTTAAGCTCGGTGGTCAATACTCTGAAGCTGACTCTTTGGAACCTAGTATTTCTTTATCATAACGGAGGCGAAGCACTGGCGGAGCTGATACACGATGGTCCATGTAAATGTAACTGCTTCTCATTTGTAACTCTACAAACTCGTTCTGAGCTGACTATATATGTAACAACTGAAGTTGAAGAGGAGACGATTCGGGAATCAACAGCACACTTTCAAGTTGGCGTTGAATCGTTGATATGCATATTGTACGTATGTAGATATGCGAACGTTTTGAAATTACGCGTGTCCCAAATCCTTTCCAATTGTCAATCGCACCAAAAGCCCTGGATTGAAATAAGATCCGGTGGACTGGTTCGAACGATCGTTCAAATGAAATGTGAGAGGATTCTAGCAGTTTCCCGGCAACATCCGGCTTGAAAGGAGCACCCACGTGAGAAAGTATAACAAACCAAACACATACAGTACTTGCATTTATTTTTCCTCATGGTTTGGGAGAAGACACGCATATTGAAAATCCACCTCGTCTCCCGGCGCGCCTACGAATTAGCAGCATCGAGACGACGCACTGTGCGACATGTCGCTCTGGCTGAGGTCGCCACCGAGCCAAACGTTTCATGGAATCCGGCCGAGCCATAACAAGCACCTTCTCCGGTTTTCCTCCTCTTATCCCGCCTTGAGGCACGGTTGCTTTCCAGTCGCGCAGAAAATACTCGAGAGCCTTTGCGTGACCAGAAGGTGAAGGTAACATGCTGTGACTTTCCCAGACCAGACGTGTTGGATAAACAGCACAACAAGGCCTGGATCGAGGAAGGTATCGATGCAGTGGTAGATGAGACACGCCGCATAGTAATGACATGTAACTAATACCTATCTCCTGGTGTATACGCCAGGATCCGTCGCCGTTTTTCTCCCAGTGTATTGGCGAATGTTTTGGACTGGAAGCAAAAGGCAGGCCGGACACGATCCGTAACGAAAATTGATGTTCAAGGGCCCAGAAACTCGGAGCACGTCAGTCTTCTCATAAACTTGAGGCCTCATCCCCGCGAGACTTGGTACCACTGAGCCCTGGCAGGTATAATTGGAAATGAGAACTCACGCACTTCTTTCCTGTCATAATCTTACGTGTGCATAATCTTTCGATGATGAAGTGCAGTCTCAATCACTCGGAATTAACAAAACCAACTTGAATTCCCCGCGCTTATTCACATCAAAGCCGTTCAATTTGGATTCTCCTCCTTTCGTCAAGTTTCTAAATTTATACATTCCTGTGCACATGATGTGGCTAATTATATTACTATATCGCGCACGTTGATAAAGTGTGCGCGCTATGGATTTATGAATCTCTCTTTGGATAGTACGATACGCGACCACAACATGATCAATGTCGCTCAGCACCCAACGCTCTACTTCGCCGATGGGAACATAGTGCTTTCTGCGCTGTCTACAGCACACAGTGAGCCATCGAGCGCCATCAATAACGTTACGGATGCACCCGATCCAGTGGGGCCAAAGTCACTGCTCTTTCGAGTCCATAAATCGTTGCTACTGGAGAACTCCATCGTCTTTAGAGACATGATTGCGCTGGGCGATGCGCCTTCCGGGGTAAACGAGGAGCACGATGGTACGCCGGTGGTGCAAATGCCGGACTCCGCTGAGGAGGTGGAAGATTTACTAAAGGCTTTTTACAGACCATGGTATGTAATGGCTATAGTGACTTGAACCCCAGTCCAAACGGGAGTATGTCGCTGAGAACATGTCTACTTTCAGGGAGATTTGGCCCCAAAAGTACCATCCCGACACCTGCCTACTGCTAAAGAACGTACTAGCTATGGCGGTCAAATACCAATTCACCGAAATCAAGAAGCGCATCGTGGCCCATATCGAGGATGACTGGCCGAAAACGCTGGAAGAATGGGACTGGTTCGAAAACTACGTAAAGTCGATCCCCCCGTATCAAAGACGCAAGTACATAAACCCGGAGCCAGCCGCTACCGCCGTACTGGCATGGAGATTCGGTATCCACAGAATTCTTCCCGCTGTGTTATATGAGCTTAGCAGAATAAGTCCATGCGACGATTGGGACGATATTAGCCCGAGCGTAAAGAGAGGCCCGGAAGTGCATTCGGCGTTTCTTTCAAGTTGGTATATGTCAAAACGAACGATGCGTGCAGCGAGGTGGAGCCTCCTGGAAGGAGACCACTTCCGGGCCATATTACGAGGACGCAGGAGGATGGGGCTTTTTATTGGAAGAGCACTAACCTCGATACAAACTCAGGATGAGTTCTGCGATTCCGGGATATGCGTCGTGGACCGCGAAAAGATAATTATGAAGCTCTGCACAACCGACTACACACGTGAGCCTGATCCGCTCAATGCGCTGAGGCTCGGAGGTGTGGATTTTGGAAATGTTTGTAGAGCCTGCAGAAGTAATTTCCAAGTAAAGGCGGAGAGGGTAAGGGTCGAAACATGGAAAAAGCTACCCAAGTTTTTTGAACTCGGTGATCAGAGCGTCTCGGCACCTGCTTCTTCTATCGGTTTTGAGATCAGTAGTCATGTAAACGAAGACTGAGTTTAAAGCATCTGTAGTTGATACAAATTTACAACGTTTGTCTGCGTATGCGCCACACAGGCATACCTACCAAGTATTTCTTCACATTTAGTGCCAGCTGGGTCTGGTGACATAAATCTTACTTGAGACACTTCGAACCGTGTTTCCACTTTTATTGTCTTCGCAAAAGTGCTCATCTAAAAGCCAGTAGAATCGGAAGGTGACCAAACGCCGCATCAACTGTGCGACCTCGTTGTTTTTGTAGATTTGGAATTTTGGAGACCGGAAAGTACGGTTTCAAGTTATTAGTCAGGGCTCACAATTGTTCCAAGTCCTTGACGATGGTTGATTACAACACAATCCACACAATCCAGGAGTTGCAGATGATAGGATATAGTGGATTGAGTGATCGTCTGTGAAAGGTTTGTTTTCAGCATGTTTGGAGTTGTGCACGTTACTCCGCGTGAGAATATATGACAAATACACCCTTTGCGTTTGTTTTCCTCATGTTTTGAGGGAAATGGATATGGAAAAAAATCATTTCGTCGGCTGCACCTTCGAAATACTAAAGAGGACCAGAGTAGGCCCTCCGCTACATTAGCTACCCGTATCCAAAGATAATTCACCCGAAGCGTGAACCTCCAAGCGGCCCTTAGCCAAGATTACACAGTGACTTTTGATATAACAAACGTTGAAGGAGCGCTTCCGTTTCTTTGCTTCATCGCTCTGTCATTTATGTTGGATTCGGTCACTATATTCAGCCCAGCAAGAGTAGTTCACAAGGCCTGCATTGTCGTGTTTTTAAAAACTTCAGACTCACCAGGACACATTTGTTATCTCACTTCGTTCGCCGGCGCCGCGCGTCTTGGCTCACGACCGCCATGAGCCCACCTCCAATCTTCTACCACTTTTTCTCCTCGCCACTGCCCTACGCGCCGACGCTCGCGCTCCAAAACCTTATTCACGGCGTCCAGCTCGCTCGCCGGCGAGTCGCTGGAAGCCACCGCGACTACCTGTTGCTCCTCGAGCACCGACCCGTATTCACAGCGGGCCGCCGCCAGCTCGAAGACGACGTCGCCGCTGAGCGCGAGAGGCTGCGTCGCATGGGTGCAGACTTTTCAGGCACGCAGCGTGGGGGCGAGCTAACGTACCACGGTCCCGGGCAGCTCGTAGGCTACCCGCTGCTCGACCTCGCTCGCGCCGGCGCGCCGTCCGCGTCAGGACAAGCTGGCACGCTGCCCGTGCGCGACTACATTTGTCGCGTACAGCGCATGCTGCAGACACACCTGCGCGACGCGCACGGCATAGCCGCCGTACCAGCCCCCCACACGGGCGTGTTCGTCGACGACGGCGACGGGCGCGGAGCGCGTACGAAGCTCGGGAGCATCGGCGTGCAGGTGCGACACCGACTGACGACGCACGGGTTCGCGATGAACGTGACGCGCGAGCCGCTCGCGTGGTTCGACACGGTTGTCGCGTGCGGGCTTGCAGACGTGCGGGCGGGCGGAATCGCTGGGAGGAGTAAAAGCGTCGGGCCGGCGGATGTTAGCGTTTCGGGGGAGGTGCCCGGCGTGGTGGGTTCGTTTGGGCGGGTGATGGAAAGGGAGATGGTTAGGCTGGATATCGGCGAGGACGACGAGGTCACGAGGGCGATAGCTAAGCTCGAGGAGGAAGCTAGAGCGCTGCAGCGTGAAAGCCCGGCGCCTTCGAAGCCCAAATTATAACTTCGATTCATCTCTCTGCTTTCGATGGGCTCTGGACTTTGTCCGACAGTACCTTAAGCTGCAAGCTGCACGATCTTGCCCGTTAATTACAATTGATAAATGGGGACTTCTACCAAGTAACTCCATCATCTCCCACTCTCATTTCCCTCTTGATCACCCTGCACAACCCCGCAGGTCTCATCGTTCGAAGCCGCAAGGAACCACCTCAGCAGGAAAAACCCTTGCCGTACGGTGATTCTGACCGTTCAGTCGCCGTAGAGCCACATGTCAATCAGCGCCCGTGCATAAAGTTCTTACTCGCCAAGCCCATTGGTGGAGTTTCATTCTTCCAATTCGTTGCTTCTGACCGTACTCTACTGTATTATCTTTATACCCGTCTTTTGGTCTTTCCATTATTTCCATTCGCACATTCGCAGCGCGCGCGCGCACGGACTCAAATGGCCGAGCCCACGCCTCTGGCTCGATCTTTACAAATTTCGTTTTTGGCTTTCGGCCCTCGTCTTCTAACCGCCCAGGCTCTCCTAACTTCGTTGATTCGCTTGGTGTGGTTCGCGGGCTACCCTATCTCGCTTCCTCGGGCGTTCAGAATTATCAGTCTCGTCAACTTTCAATGGATTCGATGTTTTAGTCAGCTGATTGCACATGGCCGGTCAATAGTATGCCTTTCTTTCCCGTGCTTCCCGTCGTATTAGGTATAGGGACCCTGCCTTAGTCGCGTCCCCTCGCGGGTGGCGTATCATTTTACGAAGCAAATTGCACAAGCGCATTTTGCATTCCGTAACTCACAATAAGCATTAATTGGTGTCGATGCGGGGCCCCGTTCCGGCACTTCCGCCCGCTGAGTCCCACAGATGTGAAATTCACAAAATGAAATGTGAGGTAAAGCAATGGTCTGATTCGGGTAATTAGCTTGTACAACTGTTCAATGGGAGGGGGTATGCTGCTGCTGAGGTAACCAATACACGGACGATGAGAGAAAACAGGTATGAGGGGTGAAGAACGAGAGAGGGAGGGAACGAAAGATGAGGTGGCGCCAACTCTTGCATACATGAAGAAAAAAAAGGAATGATATGACATGAAACGAAACGAATAAGGAGGGATCAAAACCAGAACCGACATGATGCCGTGTTTGGGCTGCTCGGACTGGACGGGACGTTATCATCTTCGTGTCCCTCCGCGGCTTTCGTGTGCCGCCGTGAGCGTTTTGCGAGTTTGGGGAGCTTAGACGGCCTCCCCCAGGCGATGTTGTCTTCGTCCATCGACTCAGCCTCAAACTATTTGGAGTAATAGTGCCATCAGTGCCGATCCCTATCTCGAGACGTAATAATTGTATGCTCACTGAGTCGTCGCTCGCTGCGTAGGCTAGGCTATCAGAGCTTAGATTTTGGTTGCGATGAGGACGAGACTACGGATAGTGATGTGAGTTTGGGACGTAGGAATACAGGGGTAAGGTGTGACTTACTGCACCGAAGATGCGACAAAGTTTGGCGCGAATGGATTGGAGGAGCTTCGAGGGCGTCGAGGACGTGCGCTCGTGATGGAACTCGTAGTGTTCAGTTTGGTATTTGGGTGTGCTCTGTAGATCTCTGGTCAGCGACACGCGAGCCTCGCGAAGAATGAACAAACGTACGAAGGACGAGTCCCATGATGACCGGTAGATGGTGTTGGACGGCATGATGATATTGGTGCGGGAGAAATACTCGAAGAGTCGTGAAAGGAGGGGGCGTTATAGAATCGTTAACCCAATTGTCGTGAGGCTTTTAAAGTACCCGTCGAAGAGGAGAGCCTTCCGGTATATCTTCTGGGAGAAAAGAAGCAAGGTCGTACGACAAGCTCCGCAGCAGCTTGGGGCGCTGCAGGTTTCGAGCGAGCGCGAGTAGAAGTTCGAGGGAGAATAGGAAGCTCCCGCACAGCACGGCGCAGTTGTGTGGGGCGGATGGAGAGCGCTGTACCAAGTCGGAGTGCTAGTGTGTTTATAGCAGACCAACCGGAGCGAAGTGTGCCGGGGTGAACCAATGGGAATGCTCGGTTTTCCGCTCACGTGCTACCGGCGCCCATCCCGTGCCCATTGGTATGTATTACAGGCCGCTTAGTGCGGGGAAAGCCATACAGCGGCTAGCCTTGGTCAGTGGGTGTTGGGTCGTCCCGTGCTCGATGAGTAACCCCACTCGAGGTGCGGGCTCCCTCGGGGTTACGCGGGCAAGTATGCAGGGAAAGCAAGCTGAGCGAATAAGATGAAACGTATTGATCTATAGCGCGCATGGTACTGGCTAGAGGCGAGCAACGCGGGCCGCCCGCACGAGGGGTCGAGGCCAACGCAGAAAAGCTAGAATTCATCTAAGCGGTGATAGCGGCGTGACCGTGACAGGGCGGGAGGCGGGACGGACACAGCAACACCGAGAACGGTAAAAATATTCGCACGCCTCAGGGTTCTCCGCTGATGACGTTAGCCGCAGCACTCCCGCATGGACTCCCGCTTTTAGTAATGTTTTACTCAGAGGTGGCTTACACGTGCATATTTATCACGTGAGGTCACGGGACGCATGTACTTTAAACCACGGCGTTGCACCTCTATGGTAACCCTTTCAGTTTACACCACCACCGCAGTAGTCACGCAAAGTGAGCAGCAAGGTTCCATCCTATGTGCGATGTGCCCCTCTCCCGCCTCTTTACGTGAAGCAGCCATCGAGGCTCTACGGACCTTACGCTCCGTGGAGATGACTTGTGTATGGTAGGCGCCTTTTTCATCACAGTCCATTTTTACTAAGCTATAGCGGGAACATTCCCTCCGCCTTTCCCGCTGTTTCAAGTTTTCAAGTTAGCAGATAGCATTGCGCATCAGTTGTCAGTTATATGCGCGTACGTCGGAGGACTTATCCAGACTCGGATTTACAGTCTCCTTTTTTTGGCTGCAAATCGCTGCACCGAATGGTAATCGCCTCCTCCACCGTGTGTACCATAGTGTGCATGGAGACGAGTAAGGAAGATCTTTCCCTACTCCTTCTGCTTACGACACAAGTCCCTTTCAAACCAACACACACATTCCTCTCTTACGGAACCCTCGATAAAGACTAGTCTCCATTTTGCATCTCCTCCTCATCAATGCTCGACCATAACCGGCAACTCATATTAGCTAATCCACAATAGGCAATTTCTTCCCTCCGAGCAGGCACAGACGTGCAGCCACAGCTTGCAGTCGCCGTGAACAAACGGCCGTGTAAGGCATATCCCGCGCATTGGCTTTGTTCGCAGCCACCCTCCCCCCCTGGTTCATGCTAAAGATGCCCTTCAAGAACCTTCGAGTTATCATGCAGCCATAGCAGCCCGCATCGCCGTCTCCGCTTCCGGCGGGCTATTGAAATTGACGATGATAATTTGGTACGTAGATATTTCCGAACTTGCAAATACGTACGTATCTATGTTTGTCACACCCAGCGATGCGATGCGCCCGGGATCTGACGCAGGCCATGGAGCCCTTTTTATTTTCGTCGTACGTCATACGTGAGTTCATTTTTATATTTGGGTTCATTGTGGATGCGTTGGCATTGTGTTCGCCGTTCAAGGTTCACTGTCGACCCCCTCCTCCTCGTCAGGGTCGAGTTTAGGGTCCAAGTCCCATTCTCGACTCCTGAAGGAAAGACACGTTTGAATAGGAGAAGCCGCTGGTGTTTCCGTCGTCCCCATCACACACTACCAACGTTATCCACTGCACGGGTGGGGCTTACCATGGGCCGTGGGTCCACAAGACCGGTCAAAACTCCGCTTCTTTTTATTGCTCTTCCTCCCGCGCTTTTAGACTCGAAACCCGAGAAACTCGGTATCTATGACTCTGTGGTTCTGTGGTTCTTTGCGGGTGCCAGGGCTCAGGGACCCAGGACTCAGGACCTAGAGAGACTCAAGGATCAAAGCGCGCACTTCCGAAGTGTCAAGGTCATTCTTCATGACTAACTGGGGTTCTTGAAAAAAATGCAGAAGAAGAGAAAGTATCTGCCTTTTTTACTTTCGTGCGAGAACAGGGCTCCCTAAGTGAAGGAACTCGGAGGCTTCCAGTCATGCAGATCTTTTCCTGCTCTGATACAGATCGCTATTAATATTGCTGACGGCGATCGACCTGCTCTCCGCCACCGCTCGGTCCATCGACCATCCGCCACTGTCAATATCATACTGCCCCCGATATATCCAGGACCACATGCTGTATATGAGCACTGCCTAGATCTCGAGCTCTGCATAAGGAGAATGGGAAAAGGTCTGAAAAGGTGGCACGAAACCTTGCAAGTAGCGAGTAGCAAACGCAAATAAAGGAAAAAGGAAGGACGAATAAGAAAACTTACTCGTGACGTGGGATCTGTGCTTATTCTGCCCTACTAGCAACCCGCCCAAATACTCGATACTCGTCACGCCAAATGACGCACCTAGCCTCCCAGGCCTCCTCCCTACATCCCTGTAGTCGGTCCACGGCTGTACGGCTACCCGGCCGGCCCACCTCCGCGCCACAGACGGACACCCCAGTCCGGATCATAGCCACAAAGCCCTGGCCTATAAGCATCAAGTGCGCCGGCGCTGGTGGTGTAACGTGAAGATAGAGTTCGGACTTGGCATTTCAGACTTCGTTAATGGAGACGAAGATGGTGCGGCGATCTCCACTGTGGCTGGCTGGCGTGTTGTCATCGTAATTAGTAATCAATGGCCCTGGCGAATGCACTTTGAATCCAAGTATCATTTAACCAGTAAATAATCCCGCGAGAGAACTCGAGCGCACATACAACAAGAAAAATACTGCACAAAATTTTTGTAAATCCCAACGGCCGACCGCCGAACTCGGCACCAAGACTTTACTATCGTATGACCCCTATTACAAAACTTTTGTATTTTGCTTCCACAGCACTCAAAACTCAATAAATGATCCCCGGATCTGGCATTAAAACAGCTACATGCATTTTATATCTACTCCATATTTTTTGGTACCACTTTTTAAGCTGGGACTCTTGGAATAATGGTATCCCCCTCGTGCAAAATGGCTGTCACGAACTGTCACGCATCTTTTTGATACTCCGACAGCTTGGCGATTACATAAAGTAGTATTAACTACAAAAAGTTTGTTATCTGAGATCGAAAAATGGTGCAATGCCGGATGCATTCTGTCACCATTTGTCACTCTTTAAACATTATGCTCTCTCCCTGTACACCACAATCTTCCATTCCACTCGGAGTAGTGGATTAGTACACCCTAGCATGTAATACGTATGATTCTAAAAACAAATTGCTGATAAAATTACTTGTTGTGCAAGCCGGTAGCCTTCCAAAGGCTCTTCATGATTGCAAAACAAGTATTTTATCTGTGGCCTCACGACAACACAATATTTTGCTGCGACGCTATCATACCTATTTTAATATTTTACCTAGTGCTCATATGAAGCTTTTCAGCAGTGATTTGGTTGTGTAGAAACCTGGGATAGCGATTTTGTGAGTAGGGATCCCTTTGTAATAGGGGTCATACGATAGTAACACAAGCGTCCTGTACTGTAGATGCGCTAAGTATACAATAGGTTGCAGACCATAGGCTTTCTCGACCGACAAAGTGAACCGCAAGTTTCGTGTCTATTTTTCAAATTCACTCCGTTGTGTTCTGCCCCTCCTGGTTCTTCTTGATAGTCCTTTTTTGCTTTGTCCTAGTCCGGCAACGCTCACTTAAGCATTCAAGACACTGGAGCGGTAAGTGAAACCAACTTGAAAAGGTCCACGTTAATAGCAACAAAGAAACACGCGTATACATGCGTGAATACCTTGATACGTCTTTCATCGATAGATATTAATGTCTATGTTTTAAAATTCAGGCTGGCATTTCTCGGCATGGTGTGACCCTTGACCAAAGGGCGAAAACGTTTGCATGCCGTGTTTGTACATGTACTGTACATGTACAATCCTCAGCAACGTGTTTACATGAAGAACGTTCCAGGAGTGGGCACCAAAATAATAAACGATCTCGAAAAAGACAAACACATATTTAATATGACGGGAAGTTGAGGCAACATATCTCGGCAGGTACTAATAGGTGGTCATAATGGTAGGAAGCAGTACGACAACAGAGACATAACGGGCAGAATCATAGGCGTACAGAAAGTGGGATTCGCTAAAATAATACGTTACAAGAGCTCATATCATTCCGAATAAAAAACCATTCGTCTAAAGGTATCGAGATTACGTCCTGAAAGACGGGAAACCTGTTGATAGGATCGAGGCCCAGAAACGTCTAATTCTTCTAAGCCTTGAAAGAAGCCTATGATTGGGACGGCGGACATTCGGGACTTCGGGAGCGTTGTTTTGTTCGGGGGTTGTCCCCTTATCTTTATTCTGGCCATTACGATCTTCGTTCCGCCTGTGCTTCTGCTGCGGGACATGATGTTTGTCATTTGGGCTTTCGGAGAAACAGTAATCAGGACATCGGCATGGGGGAACAAAAGCAAAACTTGCCTGAGCTTCTCCAACATATTGACAGCATCTTTCATTGAGATTCGCTGCCGCGGCTTAAATTTCCAACATGCTTGGCATAAACCCCAGACCTCTTGCAACTCCTTCGGCAAACTATCTAGACATATTGGACGAGAGGGGAGTTTCCGCCTGCCCAAATTGCTTATGACCATAGCTTCCACAGTAATGTGCGCGTAAGGACGCTCTTTTGCCAGCAGTTCCTTAAACCGTGCGTCGTAAGACAAGTTTTTGAGCTAAATGGGTAAGGAATGGCTCACATAAACCGTCATTCCGAACGCCCAAACATCAGACTCGGCTGTATACTCAGTATACCTTTTGCTATCGGCAAGCAGCTCGTAGGCTAACCATCGAGCGCCGGGAAGTCGGTACACCTATTGTAATGGAATTTATGCCACTTGTCGCTCGAGAAATTTCGAAGCCACAGATCACGGGGTCGCCCTCCGAATTAACCAGGACGTTGTCCTGACGAACCTTTGTAAGCTAAAAGTAAAAGCTATGGCAATTAAAAGGCGTACAGATTTAATGTCGCCATGTACAATATTATTCTCGTGTAAGTATTCCAAACCTCTTGCGATACCCAGGATCTGTAGTTATCAAAATCAACTGTGATAGGAGAATGGACAAAATATAAAGACGTACCAAATCCAAAATGTTACAGTTAGGATTGACCTTGACGTATTGCAGCACTGGGCCGTTGCTCATCCATTCGGATACAATCGCCGGGAAGTTGCTTTCGTCACGGACAAAACCCAACAATTCGATGATGTTTGGATGCACAAGCCTAGACCAAGTGCCAATATCTCTTGCTATGTCCTATAATCTAATTTTTAGGCGTCTCGAGACTTGGGATTAATTGATTCTTCGTACAATTGTAAAACGGGGCCTTAAGTCAGAGCGCATGCGCCGGACGGCTACTTGAACTTTGCCACGACCGGGGATCTCGTAAGTACCAACGTAAAGGTCGTTGAATTCGTCTCCACCAACGCTAGGCCTCGAAAAGTCAACAGTGACGCGTCCCGTCAGGTCGAGACGCTCAATCCCAGCTAAAGAGTTTTGCGAAAGTTCTGCCGATTCTGGATCTTGTCTTGGACTTTTAAAAGAGTTACCAAGGATCAGTATTGGCAACCAGTTGCGGATATCAACAAAAGAATATGGGAGTTGAAAACCACCTCACCGCAGAACTCTCAATCTTTCGACAGCATCAGAAATTGAAATACGCGATTTGGGATCTATTGCCCAGCAGGAGGTGCATAGCTTCCAAGCTGTTTGTTTATCCTCCGGCCAAGAGTAAAGAGACGCTGGGGGGCCGGGCATTACTTTGCGCTGTATGGAGAGTATGACCCAAGCTTCGTTAGGGATGTGAGCGTAGGGGCGTTCTTTCGTCAGCAGTTCCTTAAATTATGTGCGTACTAAGTATTCGCGGTAAACAAATATCGAAGGACTGGCTCACATAAGTCGTCATCCCAAATGCCCAGACGTCGGATTCCTTAGTATGTTTTATGCGCTTTTTTCCTTTATTAAGCAGTTCGTAAGCCATCCAGCGAGCTGACTCGGCGGGCATGATCGGATATGTCTTATTTACTCCCAAAGGGATTCGAATGGCGTTTGCGACACAATGGACATTGAAGCCACAAATTACGGCATTGCCTGAGTCATCTACCAGAACGTTGTCCTTGACGATCCTCGTAAGCTACATGACAATGTTGCAATATGAAGAACGCTTACGGATCTGATGTCCGCATGAACCACGTTTTTCCTGTGTAGATATTCTAGACCTTGTGCAACGCCGAGGATCTACGCAGTCATTGTGGTTTAATTTCGATGAAAAATGAATAAAGTCATACCAAGTGTATCACATCGCATTCAGGGTGGTCCTTGACGTATTTCATCACCGGGCCGTTATCCACCCATCGGGATACAGTAGCTGGGAGACCATTTTCTCTAAAGTGAAACCCGTGTAGCTGGACGACGTTCTCATGATGGAGAGTAGACCATGCACCGAGTTCCTTAGCTAAAACCTGGAAGCCACCTTATGAACTGATCTGTAAAGCTGAACACACACGAACCCGCACCTTTAATGATCCCGGCTGATTTCCCAAGTACGTACTGATATTGCTGAGAGATTCAAGGGCTACTTTTTCTTTCCCGCGGCCCAGAAAATTGCAGCTACCAGCACGGACTTCTCCAAATGTTCCTCTGGTGGCGCTCGCCCCCGATCTAGTCACAGCAACGCGCCCTGTGAGATTCAGATGATTGAACTTAGCAGATAGAATATCTCGAAGTTCCTGAGAGTATTGCAAATCTGCGGGTGAAGCCACTTCGACAGCGGCTGGCTGAGAAGTCATGTTCTTCTGCACTGACACTGATAGATGTTACTAGGAGTAGTGAATTGGGTACTGGGCAAAAAGGGAGGAGGCGGTCTGCAGCAAAGCGCAGTCATGGCGGTGCTTATAAAGCAATGAAAACTCCGATAGCGCCCAGAAAATGAAAAGTTCATCACTGCTTCGTGCCCCGAAGCCCAAGTTTGAGAAGTCCGCAATGACTGACCTTTGCCAGTCGGAAGGTTACAATCCCTGATTGACGCTCATTTAAAATACAAAAGCTGGGCTCGGATATAGGGCTCTTCTGAGTGTTGCACGGTGAGGGCATGTTATACACGCCTGCGGGAGGTCAGTCATAATGTGTTTCAAACACTCCGAGAAGTCACTCGACAGAGACTCCGTTACAAGCAGTGTGAACGCAAAACTAAGCGGCACAGAAGGTTATCCAGGCTCCGTTCCGACTACAAACACCGACGTAGCGAAAATGAATAGTCACGTGACCAAGCACATACTAAAGATGAGTAACCTTTTGATTCACTAGTCCATGACTCCATGTCGGATTACCTCACCGGACCTTATGTACTGTTATATATGAGCTTGATGATACTCTGTCAAGAATTCTTACTAGAGCTCATTTGTCCCGAAAGGGAAGCAGGTAAACTGTATGTGCAGCAGATGCTAGCCATTTATTCATGTTTGCCACTATTCATTCACACCTCAAGTTACCTCTCGCACTCGATATTATATATAAGCAATAGCATCACATGTCGATGCGAGTTATGTGGTGTAACAATTATGTCTGATTCGCAAGAGACCGGAAATAGTTGATCATATTTTGGATTTATTTCGAGTTCAGGGATATAAACATATGCTAATCATCGCAGGCCAACTGAAAACTTTGACAGGATGCCATAACTGGAAAGAGGTTTTGGAGGAACGTCCTGCCAACGAATGCGAAGTCTAGTGGTATTCCCTGAAATAGAAGATAATCTTCCAGGAGTGGCGATAATATGTAAGGATATCCATGGGGGATTCCAAAAATGCACTCACCTGAGGATGTCTAGCCATTTAACCGAGTTGGCCATCGAGGTGCGCCGTTGGGGATTGAATTTCCAGCAAGCTTTGCATAGGCCCCATGTTATTTGCAGCTCTAATGGCAAACTATTGAAGTTCTTCGGGCGAGGAGGTAGTATTTTGTGCATCACTTTAAGCATAATTTGAGTGGGAACGGAGATCTCAGCGTAAGGACGTTCCTTTGTCAGCAACTCCTGAGGCGCCTCGAGAACGTCAAAATTCCATGACAAACAGCCGGGAGGTGACTCACATAAACGGTCATGCCAAATGCCCAGACATCAGATTCTTTGCTATGTTTCGTGTACGTTTCACTCTGTGCAAGCAGCTCATACGCTATCCATGGAGCTGTCCCAGCTGGCCCATTAGGATTTGTCGTGTTTCCTCCCAGTGAGGTTTGTGTGGCATCAATCGCCCGAGAAATTTCGAAGCCGCGAATGACAGCGTCGCCTAAAGAATTAACCAAGACGTTGTCCTTGACGAGTTTCTTTAGCTGGAGGCTATGTCAAAAAGGGAAGCAAACTGACGGATTTAATATCCCCGTGCACCACATTATTCTCGTGCAAGTATTCTACCCCTTTTGCGATGCCAATAATCTGCGCGATTGTCACAAATAGTCATCACAAAGGTAGGCACGGAAGACGGACCAAATGTAGCACGTTAAAATCAGGATGGTCTTTGACATACTCCAGTACTGAACGGTTGTCCACCCATTCGGATACAGTCGCCGGAAATCTTGTCTCGTCTAAAACAAAACCCAAAAATGGGACAATGTTTGCATGTGCGAGTTTAGATCGTATATAAATATCTTTCATTATAAGCTAGAAATTCGCTCCTGGATAAAGCTGATAGTTTATTAATACAAGACGGCGCACCTTTGCAGAACAATCTCTTAAGTCAGGGCGCATACGCCGAACGGCAACTTTCGCTTCACCACGACCAGAAACTTCACAGCTACCGAGGTAGAGATCGTTGAACGTGTCTCCTCCAATTCTAGGCAGTGAGAAATCGACAGAAACACGTTCCTTCAGATTGAGATGTTCGAGTCTGGTAAGAGCATCTATGAGGAGCCCTGGAGGGTCGGAAAGTTTTATACTTCTGGTATTTTTATCAAGTATTGGCGTGCGAATGGGGACATGTCAGGTTAGTACTCAGTAATGACAAAACTATTAAAAAAACGCCCACTTGAGGTCCTTCAGCGTTTTAACGACATCGGACATTGAAATGCGTGATCTGGGATCCCATGTCCAACAAGAGTTGCATAACTTCCACACACCCTGCAGCCTTTCTGGCCATGTATCGACCGGCGTAGGGGGATGAGGTAGTTCTCCGCTAGCTATGGATAATGTGACCTGAGCACTAATTCGAATATGTGCATATGGATGCTCCTTAGCAAGTAGTTCCTTATGTCGCGTGTGCATTACATCCCAATGGTAAGTAGTAAAGTGATGACATACATAAAGTGTCATCCCAAACGCCCAAACATCGGATTCCTTGGTGTGTTTTGTGTAAATGTTACAGTGACGCAGCAGTTCATACGATAGCCATCGGACCGATCCCATTTCTCCATCGCGTGGCGAGGTGTTGCCTGGTAATGTGGCCTCGGTTGCGTTCATCGCTCGAGAAATTCCGAAGTCGCAGATTGCCGCATCTCCGGACGAATTGACTAGGACATTTCCCTTGACCGGGCACTGTAAGTAGTGTCCAATACCGTGACCGCGCCAGAGGAACGTACAGATTTTATGTCAGCATGCACCACATCATTTTCGTGGAGGTATGCCAGTCCCGCAGCAATACCAAGAGCCTGCGAAGTCGGTGTCATTAAGTACGCCAGAAGAATGAAGAAATTTCGTACCAGATGTACTACGTCGCATTCAGGGTGGCACTTAACGTACTGCAGTACCGTTCCGTTGTCCATCCACTCGGAAACGATCGCCGGGGTCCCGCTTTCATCAAGGTAAAAACCATATAACGTTACAATATTTGGGTGCAGGAGTTTAGACCACGTATTTATCTCTTTCGCTAAGAACTGTAAATCCGCTTAATAAGAAAACTGTACCAACTTGTGGACTTCTGAATGCACGTACTTTTGCTGTCACAGGTTGGTCTCTCATGCACAAACGGAGACGCTTAACGGCCACTTTCACTTCGCCACTACCACTGATTTTAAAGCTACCAATATAGACATCCCCGAAGCCACCTCCAGCAACTGCGGGTCCGGATAAATCGACGGTAACACGTTCTGTGATGTTGAGATGGCGGAGTTTGTAAAGCGTCCTTTGAAGCCGATCCTTATAGTCCTGTAAGGTTGTGGATGGACTCGATGGAGTGTGATATTCTACATGTCCAGGGCGGACAGTCTTTTCCAGATGCATTGGTAGAAACAGAAAATGGGGAAAGGTAAACCGGGGAGGTCTCTTCGCTTTCTTTAGAATGGTGAAACTCGGTCACAGACTCTGACTAGTACTGTTGACAACTTGACATTAATGGAGTGAGTTAACCGGTCACGTGTTGAGTAGCAAGTAGTGCCTCTATAATAAGCCTAAGCGCTGACTCCTGAGTTGTACATCCACAAGCCTCAAGGCGAGCTTCTAGTAGTTGGCGGAAGATGTGAAAAAGGTTCGTCTTCTTTGTTACATTTCGTTTTAGGTGCTAATCGTTCGTTGCCGGTGACCGGACATAAGGTGGACCACGGCAGACACTCATTTGAGTACCGCGGCTATAGCAACCTTTGTGTACACTGAACCGCATGCAATTGTGGTCACAGGCGACCGACTTAGTTAGAAAGATTGTAGACACAGGGCCTGTTAATAATACGGATAGGCTTCCATTTTGGCAAAGAACTGGCTAGTGGCGTCCATGCAGTTTTTCTTCTGCTAATTGCCTTATGAATCTTCTATAAGCTCCATCATAACGCCCTTGCTAGTTACTATTAAATCATGGTGAAGAGACGTGTCACATCCTGACAGCGTGTTACCGGTCCGCTCTTCGCCACTGACCGACTGGTCTGACATCCCTCCCTCTCTCCCTTGAACTCCTCTCCTTTGCACCGGACTTCAACATGGTGATCAAGGCAAATAGTCTGAAGACTATCTCCCAGAATAATGCATCGGGGTCGACTTCATCCTTGGCCTTACTTCCGGACACCCTTGTCAGACTCAGACGTCTCAACATTACTGGCCGCGTCACAGTTGATTTCTCAGTACCTAGCGTTGCCAAAGGAGGATATGGAGAAGTTTACATCGGCATTTGCAAGATCGACGGTAGGGAAGTAAAAGTGGCCGTCAAGCGTTTGTGTTTTCACCTAGGAAATAATCCTGGGTCGGCAAAGGTACAAAGAATAGAAATTCAATCCGAGTTGCAGACAGTCTTACCGAACCGATTTTCAGAATATAGCGAAAGAGATCAATACTTGGTCTGAGCTCACGCATCCAAATATCGTCCCGCTGATTGGATTCATCCTTGAAGGAAGCGGCTTCCCCGCACTTGTCTCCAAGTGGATGGATAATGGCTCAGTACTGCAGTACGTCAGGAGCCATCCTGAATGTGACATTACGCACTTGGTTTGGATTTAGCTATTTACTCTATCGCACACCCCCGATGACGATAAATGCACAGATTCTCGGCGCCGCTGAGGGACTAGCATACCTACATGAGAAGGATGTAGTGCATGCCGACATTAAATCTGTATGTGTATCCCTTTCTGAAAAGCACTTATAGCCTATGAGACATTTCAAGGGAAACATATTAGTTAGCTCCTCCGGCGACGCTGCAATCTGTGATTTTGGATTATCTCGTGCGGTTAACCTGATCGGAAATGTACCACCGGCAGTACCCGACACAACCGTTGGGTCGATCCGGTGGCTGTCCTACGAACTTCTCGCTAAAAATGGAAAGTATGCAGAACACACTAAGGAGTCCGACGTTTGGGCTTTTGGAATGACAGTCTATGTGAGTTTCTTCTTTACTATAAATCTAAGAAAAAAATGAATTGTGCATACGACATAAGGAACTACTGGCGAAGGAGCATCCCTATGCACAAATTTCCATCGAAGCTCAGGTCATGGTCGCTATAATGCACAAAAAACTACCTGCTCCACCCTGGTCTTTCAGCACTTGGCCAAGAAAGAAGAGGGAAATGTGGGCAATATGTGAATCCTGTTGGAAAGTAGAACCAAAACTGCGCATCTCAATGCCCCAGGTCGTTGAAACCTTGAAAAACCTTAGGTGGGTTTTTGATCACTGTTTTCACCCGCTTTCTGCTCGTTGTATCGGCACCTCCTTAATTCCGCTTTAACCCCTGAAATCTAATTAAAATTTCAGGCATATTGAACCAGAAATCCGTCTTCGTAGTCTTCTGGCTGGACTCGGAGAAATCAACTTGACAGAGCACATCGCCACAAACGTATCAGTTTCCCAGGGAAATGATGGCACACGTGCACACCCTTATGTAATTAGCTGCGGAACGGACAAACGTGGCGGAGCGAAAGTGGCCATCTGCCGCGTGCGCCCTGATCTTAAGGATTACACCACAAAGGTACGACGGTTTAGGTCATCTCAGATATCAAGATTTCTAAAGGCTGTGTCCATAGCTTTTAGCGAAAGATATCTACGTATTGTCCAAGCTCGAACATCCGAACATCATTACCTTAAAAGGCTTCATTGTTGAAGAAACTGGTTTTCCAACGATCGTACTCGAATGGATAGACAATATCTCGGTTTTGGACTATGTCAAAAACCATCTGGACTGTGACGTACTGCACCTGGTCAGTATTTTATATCTCCTTCGATCGCACTTAATCGCAATAGCTGCGTAGATTATTGGCATAGCGAAAGGGCTGAAATATTTGCACGATAATGATGTGGTCCACGCTGATATAAGATCCGTACGTCCACCCTCCGCTTGCGACTTGTCCCGCAGCTCACGAAGACTCTGTTTAGGACAACGTCATGGTTAGTTCCTCAAGGGACGCCAAGATCTGGAGCCTTGGTACTTCCCGTGCGACGAACTCCACCCAGACCTCGTTAGGAGGAAATACGACACGTCCTGACGGACCGGTAGGAGCAATTCGATGGATGGCTTACGAGCTGTTTGCCGAAACCGAAAAGTATCCAAAGCATAGTAAGGAGTCCGATGTCTGGGCGTTTGGCATGACAGTATATGTGCGTCTTTTCTTAGCTGTTTATTTTTAAGGTACTTATGTGCCCATGCGACATAAGGAAATACTAGCACAAGAGTACCCATATTCGTATATTCCCATGGAAACTGGGGTCATAGTCAACGTGATGCACCGAAAACTCCCTTCTCGTCCAAAATCAGTCAGCAACCTGCCAAAAAGAACGCAAACGGTTTGGGGCTTATGTCGAAATTGCTGGGAATTTAACCCTGAAGTTCGAATCTCGATGGCGGATGTCGTCAAGAGGCTGGAGAAACTTGAGTGAGTTTACTCTCTGCCTGTCTCTGATATGACCCGTGATAATAGGTACTCCACAAAGACCAACCCGAGCCCCGTACAACGGAGAAAGGTGCAGCGACTATGCTATACTTCTGGTGACTTCTCCTTACACATCTCCCTCAGATCTCAGAAACGCAAGGAAGTGTCGGTGGGGGCCCCTGGGGAACACGGAATCAGAGCGGAGACGAGAAAGGGTACTGGCCAGTCTCGTGCTGAGGACGTTCCCCATGAGAAACCTAAGCAAACACCACATAAAAAACGGCGTTGCAAAATGCCGGGATGCCTACAGCTCATCTTTTCTTTGTTTTCTTGAAGTTGCAAACGCCCGTAGGCGCGTGCTCGGAATTCCGGGCTCGGATGATTTTGACCACCATATGCAAACGTGCTAAACCAGACTGCTCCATAGTACTGACAAAGGCTCACTGTTAGAATATTATGCGGTGATCTATTTTCCTTTCTCGTATATGTTTTTCCATCAGCTCTCTTCGCGCAAGGCCTGATTATATAATTACCTGATAACTGTACAGTTCCTTTTGCATATAGTCGATAGCGTAGTTTTCGAGGCACCTCAGTACTTTGTCAACGTACTGAGGTGAGTATTGTATTGGGCATGGATAGTCCGAGTCTACATTGCTAACTAATGTACTAGCGCGCATAGGTAGATATTCGTCAATCAGAGTACTTTGTCAACGTACTGAGCGCGCATAGATTCTTACACTCACCAAGTAAAATTAGAACGCTTTTGTAAAATGAGACGTCGGAATGAGAGTCGTGAAACAGACCATACGTAGTGACTGCCCAAAAAGAAGTACTGTGAGAGAATTGGCAAGCGTATATGTTTACATAATAAGAAGGTTCATAAAGTACGTTCTTATCAGCACACGCATTTACCTCCTTACTATACCCACCTGGACCGGCAGCTCCTACCAACGCGTCCAAATTAGCTTTCTTTTTCCCTTTGGCAAGGCACAACATGCAGCCACAGCTTACAGACGCCGTGAACAAAAGGCCGCGTAGGGGTATAGTGCCTACGTGTGGCCTGCGAGTGAGAAGTTGGCGGTCAACCTGGTTCATGTTAATGCCTACTCAAAGACACGGTCTTCTGAGCTTCTAACACCTACGCCGACATAGCAGCCCTTGTCGCCGTTTCTGCTCCCGGAGGGAAGTTGGTACAATCAGTAAGTATATACATTCATACCTGCATCTCTAAACGTAATCCAAGATCCAGGATTTTCCGCATAGGTTCCACATATCTAAGTCACATCCAGCGTGCGATGTACTCGGGACTTGAAGGGGTCATGAGGTCTGTCTTTCGCCGTCCGGTATACATGCTGTGCACGTACTTCTCCGTCGTAGAAGAGATTCGTTCTAGGTGCGTTTGCGTTCGCCGTCGACATTTTCCCCTCGCCTCCTTCGAGTATTCTCCAGGGTCGGACCCTGAGTATAGACTCTCCATTCAATTGGCGCGGACATCCTGAATAAGGATGAATGCAGCCAGTCCTCATCCTCATTATTCACGGCGTGGGTCACGAGCTTGAGATGAGTCGTGATCCTTGAGGCTGACACGCATCACGGAAACGTTGCTCACTTACTCTCTCCGCGCTTTGGACTCGAAACTTGGAAGATATGGTCTCTTGATTCTCTGGTTCTTCTCTGGCATCACGGTTCAGGGCTCAAGGCCCGGGTTTGGATACCAACCCGCGCTTCCCAAGTGTCAAGGTTTATGACCGTTCGGGATTCTCTTTGAAAAAAAAAAAAAAAGAAGGAGAGCATTCGCCCTGTTCACCTATTTTTGTGCAAGAACCAAACCAAGACCTCAAGTGAAGGAACTTGAAGGTTCCGCTTTTGCAGATCTTTTCGTACTCTGAAGAGATGACGATCGACCCTGCGCATAACTGTTAGCCATTTGCTTCCGTCGAGAAACATCACCGCTGCTATTCAATGGCTGTCGCATTGCTTCCGACATCTCCAGGTCTCAGTCTGTGAGCAGCGTCCAAATATCGGGTTCTGCACGGTCTGGACGGGAACGACATAGGACACAGTGCCTACGTGGGTGCAAACCAAGGCGCACAAGTGGCAAGTGCACACAGTAACAAAATGGAACATAAATATATAGGAAGAAGACCCGGAACCTTCCTCCGTCTCCGTTCACCCCGCCCCGAACCTATTTGCTAAGTGGCTGGCGTACGTCACGCTGAATTACGCGCCCCTTCCCCGCACTTTTCCAGGTTTCGGCTGGCCGGCTGACCGGCCGGCCCACACTCCTCCGCGCCACAGACACAGACACGCCGGGACATCACCGCACAATCTCAGCCAACATGATCGTACGCGCCGGCGCCGATAGCGCAGCCAAGCCCAACCACGAGATGTAACTATGTTGGGCTTGGCAGCTCGGGCTTGGCTAGGGCTGGGTGGCTGGGATTGACGATGGAGACGAGGAGAGACCTCCGCTGTGGTCGGCGCTTGCGCAAGCCGAAAGCCAATCAGCGGAATGCCAAACGTAAGATGTGGACTGTCAGTACGGAACCAATAGCGTCAAATTTGTGAATGTATGTGAGTTCTATTGGTGCCGTGAGCGCGCCTCGTCTCATTTGCTGACGATCGCAGACTGCATAAACAGATGCTTTCGAGTTCCATTTTTACTGGTGTCGACGCCCTTTACGTCTCTCAACGGTTCAACTCAATTCGCCCCTTTAGAGTTAAAGACGCTATTAGCGTCGCTTCGCTATCGGGACCCGGCGAAGACTGAGGCTTTTGGAGCGGAACGTGGTTTGGTTTATACATGCATACAGAGGCCGAAACTGTCACCTTCAACGGAAAGGTGGAAGGAAAATACGCGGCGGATTGACCCAATAAGCTTACCGAATGCCCTAAGCTCGCACCCGCATACCTGGCCCGCGAACCTGCGTCCTTGCCTTTCTCGAATTAGCGCCGACGCCAGCAGTGCCCCTGTCGATTTTGGTACCCCTTCCCAACGTACGTACCTCTGAATGAGTTCGTCCTGACTGGCTTCAAGTCCCCCTGTCCCGCCCTAGCATATACAGTCTTCTGAGTTCTCCCTATCTCCTATCCCGCGCACGAACCGCCTGGGAACGCGCCTCGCCTTCTCCCCGCCCTCCCCGACTTGACCTCGTGCACATGCGTTCCTGCCCCTGGGTCGTCGCGTTAAAAATGCTAAGTCCGTATTGGGCCACCGGAACGCGTAGTTGGCAGGAGTTGGGTATAAGTAAAATTTTTATTGCCTTCCAGCCCTGCTGGCATCGCCGCTCGCGTCACATCCCCGATATAAGCGCATATAATTGGAAGAAGTTTAAGGGTCCGCGCTTTCTTTGAAACTTCTACTTTTAACATCACCCTCGTTGAAGATGACCTTTTTTAGATCCGGCGTGTCCAATCATCATCATCGTCCTTTAGGATAGGAAGAGCTATTTTCCGGCTCATTTCATCACTCAAGTCCGTCTCGTACAGATGCGCACAGGGCGCGGAAAATTATGATGTACGCTGTGCTGACTCTTCCGATCGACATCATGCTTCCGTCCTTCCTTCTTCATCTCTTTATTTTGATCCCCAGTCTTAGACTCTCATCAGCGTCAGTGCTACACAGACTGTCCTTTTTTTCCTCCCCCATCTTTCGATCCCTTTTTTCTCTGCGCGTCTTCGTTTCGTCCAGATCCTTCCGGGACGGATGAACAGATGGACGAAGAGAAGCCGGAGCCAAGGAAGAAGGGGTTGTCGGGCGGTGCGAGTTTCGAGTCTGTTTTCTACTCACTTCTCTACCTTCCGTTCCATTCTGTTCTGCTGAGTTCTCCAGGTTTCTTTCCTTGTCTGAGTGTTCTCCTTTCCCGTCGCGGCAACGAAGGATCTACTCACGACTACGTATTTATATTCAACATCCGAAAGAAGTAAGCACTTGCAGATTTTTGGTGAACACGTGTCGGATTCTACTTGTACCGGACGGCGGTACTTGTAATGACGCGGAAGTTAATTATTGTGCAGATAACGAAACCGCACATGAACAGAGGTCGGTCATTAATCACAGAGGCGGCGGCCCGCCAGAGATTAGAAAAGGTCACTTGAGGTCTGTTGCGCATTCATAATTAAGTAATACACACGCACGTATGTATCACAGGCTAGTTAATTTCCAAATCCAAGTTCGTGTATATGAATTCGCGGTGGATGCGATCTCATTCTAATATACTGGCCGTAACGGACTACACCCGCACATACAAATGGTACAGTGATACAGATGGATATATACATATATAAGCACTTATACCCGCGTCGCGTCGCATAGCATCGCATTTAAGGCACCATATAGCGCCAGAAAGAATCAAAAGAGTAGACGGGTGCCAATCACGTTCGGGTCGAATCAATCAAAAGGGAAAGACGTGAGTCCGACAAGCGCAAACACAGACACAGACGCAGACGCGCCGTGACTACCCATTCAATCCGATTCAGTTCAGATCAGCCCGTGCTTCGTCTTGTCTTGAAAGGAAGGGACGTGGTTCCGCAACCCGTCTCAAATCGTTACGCTCCGTTCCATTTCGTTTCTCGCCTCGCCCGAGTCACTAAGTAGTAACACCGTGTCGCTGGCATGCTCGTTGGAGGGAGATCTCGATCCTCGTATCACTCTTCGCGTTTCCATTTACATTCAGCTCGGCGGATGCGCTGCCCCAGTTGTAAGGCAGCTTCGAGATGCTCCGCTGACTGTCGTCGTACTAAGTATCTGAGACGGTCCGTTTCGGTGATGCTTATTATGCACCCGACGGAGGCCGAGTGGCAAGTCCGGGCAATGGTGGGATGGGGGCGGCGCCACCGCCGCCGCCACCGCCGCGGCTGCCACTACGACGAAGAGGCCCGAGTCGCGTAAGCAAAGACGCGAGATCCCGGTCGATGCGATCCCACTTCTCAGTCTCAGCCACAGCTCCGGCCTCGAAACGGGGCACAAGGGAAGAAAACGGCATGACAGGGAAAAATTTCACATTTTTTTAAGAAGCAAGTCGATTCGACCCGATTCGACGTGTGGAGTAGTGTACATTAATATACAGGATTATTGTCTTCGAAGTTCGACGTCGGTGCGATGGGTATCCCGAGAGAGAGATGAGATGGAGGTGGGAGCAGGGAGTACGACTACGAGGATGACTTCTTGCGCGAGACTGGCCCCCAGGCAACGTTATCGTCGTCCAAGTCTTCTGCCTGAAGAGCAAGCGAAGCGTAAGCACATAGTAAGGTTTCGTGGGACAGAGTGGGAGACTCACGTAGGAGAAAGACGAGCTCGTGAGTGTGCTCTGCGACGCGATCGAGTCCTGGCGTTTCTGTTCGCGCAGGGAGGTCAGACTCTGGGAGTAGAAGTAGGAGAAGCGGTACTCACCAGGTCAAGCTTGTGCGAGCGACGTAGGCCCAGCATGGGGGAGAGCCGCGACGACAGCGATGAGGATGTGGATGAAGACTGTTTAGAAGACGTATGTTAGTACTGCGCACTTGTGCCACAAAGGGGTATGCATAGAGGGAGACTGACAGTTTGGCTCGAGGAGCGCGAAAGGCGCGACGATGACAGGTTGTTGAGCATGGTGGAGATAGTGGGCAGTTAAGTTCAAAGACAATGCGAGGCGAGTGCGAGTGCGAGTTTTTGAATCGAGAGTGTGTATGGAGAAGACAACGGACGGAGAGGGTGACCCTTTATACTTCTGCGCGCGTTCCGAACCGCGTCTGAAGACCCGGGCCGAGCAGGAGACCAGAATAGCGCGCGGAGGCTTTTTTTATCAGCGGATATGGAGCGGAGGCAGTCCGGGTTCGCTGAGTGGTTGTGTGGCGGCCTGTTGGATCGGAGTGAGGAACGCCGAAGCAAGGGGCGGGCCTAAGATTCCAAGTCTCCAAGGGTTCTGGATTGCACGCTTACTTGCTTCGGTAAGCTCTGTAGTACGGACGCCCGTGAGTTTTTGCGTTTGCACATGGCTGCAGGCGAAGCACCTAGCGCGCAACTTCGAATTCAGTTGGCGTTGAAGCAGCTGCCAGGCACCGCGATGATGCTATTCGGCTGTCGCTAGCGGAAGTGGGAGAGTACTTGATGGTCCACTCCCGGCTTGGAGAGAGCCTTGCTGGCCGGTGAGTCGGCGACTCGCAAACCATGTGATGGCTGCGAGCTGGACGTCGTCTATCGCCGCCAGCGCAATAGGACAACGCAGGGCAGTGCGCACTCTATTCTCCATTTCAGTACGGATGTCTCCACGGGTCAATCAGTGGAGGTCCGAAAGCCGGAACATGTCTAGGTTGGGCAGTCTCTAAGCAGTCCACTAAGCTCCGAGAAGGCATTTTGTGAGCAGCCTGAGGTCCGTGTGCAGACGGTGCTGAAGCTGAGGAGGCGGTGGTCGTTGGGAAAAAGAGGCCGGAACCAGCGCAGACCCCGTTAGAGCTCCCGGCCGTCTCGGGTGGACGTGAATAGTAGCCGACGACCCCCGACCTTGGCTTATCTCATCATCATCATGTCCTCGGCCGCTCTGTGTGCTACAAGTTCTAATTCTGATTCCACCCTGTTCATTCATATTGATATTCGCTAGGCTCAGCTTCTCCTTCGCAATACAACTCCGGCCGTTTAAGTTGTTTTCTGGCGGTCGTACGCCGCTTACGTGGGCGCTGTACCACCCGGTGATCCTGCTCTGCTTTGGTCCGTAGGAATTCGCATTTTTCAGAAGATCTTTTAGGGCGTATCGACGTCGCCATAGACTCGCCGGGTTCGCATCACGTATCATGCATCGTCAACCCCTCTGTTCGTCGCAAATAGAAACAGATGCAGACCAAAATAAAACGGTACAGCCTTATCCTGGCAATGATCACGGCGAATGAGACGGCATGCGTTGCCAAGCTGTTGCGGTCCCCCCGTCCTGTACCACAATAAGCAGCCTCCACAACCCTGGTTTCTGGGCAAAAGCCCGCACCATGGTCTTGGGCTCGTCTACTGCTTGGACGGGTGCGTTTAATCCCATGTGATTAATACTTATTGAATATTGCACGAGCCACTTTCGCGCGTCGCACCGCATCGGAATCGGTACGAGACGAGGTCTATCTAGGTACAACATGGTATCTATTGCGTAACACCCACGCGTACGCGCACCGGCGTGCGCTGTCCTAATCCCCGTCGAAAGGTTGTGACGACGCCCAGTGCAAGTGCGATGGCACCGCCCTGCGCCTATATCTGTTCAGTTGGCGATCGTGAGCTGGCACGCGCCCATCGTGATTCACGACTCCATCTGCGTTGTCCGTTATCTCCTCTCTTCCCTTCCCTCATCACCTATCTCTTTTGCATAATTTTTTTTTTCAAATATTTACAGCTACTATCTGGACCGGCACCCCCACTTTTACTCACACGTCTCGTTCTGGCGTTCAAAGCCCGCTAACCCCCCTCGCCCTCATTCCCCCCTTTCACCTCCTCCTATGTCATCTTTCCCCTCGGTGCATCCGGCGAGAGGAACGCGCACTCCACCTCCGCAGCGTGCACCAGGGAGCACCATCGGGCACTCGCGGAACGCCCTATGCGGTGCGCCGCACAGGAAGCAAAAGGCCCGCCGATACTCGTAGCTTTGGAGTTCATCTCGCTCTCCCTCGGTGGAAAAGCGGCGCGCCGGAGGCCCTCGAAATCCGGGGCTTTTGCTAATCTCAGGTCTAGGCAGAGTCGAGGTCGCCGTCTCCATACCCGCTTTCTGCTCTGCTTTTCCCGCCCCTTGCTGGACTACGCGCTTCGCTCGGGCAAAGAAGCAAAGGATCGGCAGAGAACGTGAGGCGCGGGTGCACGCGGAAAGTAGCGGCCAAGTTACGGTTACAAGTTACCACTACTGCTGCGGGTGCAGAAACAAACACTGCTCTTGGCCTTAGATCGGCCTCTGGTGGTGCAACTTCGCGCTGATTCTGGACTCTACAACTCTAATGCTGTCTGGCTCGCTGTGCCGTGTTGCGGATCATTGCTCCGTAACAATAGCCCGGAAACCTTTCCCTTAATGTGCTGGTTGTCTGCTTATCCTTGTTGGCCGTCTTGTCGAAACTTTCGGAATCAGGCACATTGCTGCATCCCTTCCGGAAGTCATCGATATGGGAGATTCTGCCCTACGTATTCAGAAGCCTGAGGAACCGTTTCTCTCGATGGTCGAGGAGCTAAAGCGTGTGAGAATCGGCGCCCGTCAGGAGTCGGGCGGACCGCTCGCCGACTAATGCGCACATCCTTACAAATGCACAATATACGGTATACACCATACGCCTATAGAACTATGCAAACCTACTCCAGTTAACGTGTTTGAACGTGCGCATATAGCACTGGTTAATCTCCCGCCGTTTTTCAGGGCGCGCGTACATCGCATCGTCGGGCAATTTACGTGAGTGTGCGTCATGTCTTGGAGCTCTGGCGCGCCTCACACCTGCGCCAAGTTCCCGACCCACCACCAATGACCATCATGATTAATTCTCGCCGGTACCTCACAACTGCGCCCCTTCATTTCCCGCTGCTCGGCGGGAATGCGCGCAAACAAGCGGCGGGCAGTGCGCGTGTGAGCATATGCGCTGCGTCGGTGTCGGCGCGTGCCAGTGTGTATTAGAGTTAATACACGTGCATACGAAACGACTGCGCAGTTGTTAATGCCCGGACTCTGTAGAGTCACGGTGTCTGGAGCGGCTTCGGTCTTGCTCTGCTTCTTTTCGTGGTGCACGTGCGCACGAGCGTGGGCGTGAGCACGAGGAGGGCGGAAATAGGTCGGTCGGCGGGGAGGGATCGCGCCGACGTTGTTGAGAAGACGATGAGCGGCTGCAACTTGGGGCGAAGTTAGAGTTGAGAAGGATGCTACGGCGGAGGAGCTGGCATTCTCTGTAGTCGGCAGCTTGGTCTGAATACTTTCACCTTAGAATACTCTTACTTTTCTTTGTTTTTACATCATCAGATTTGAACATATGTAGAGAGGTACACATAACAGAAGACGACAATCCGAAAAACATTGTACAAGTATGTATGCGCGTATATTAACTTCGCTTGAACTAGGACTGAGAAGGAAGAAGCTTTGAGATTTCGAAAAAAATGGGAAGTTTCTCCCATAATTCCTTCCTGATTTTCTCCACCATTTCCTCAAGCTCCCTCCTGCAAGAGGAGCAGAGGCCTGACGCGAGTTTCCATGCATCTTTCTCAATTCGAAGAGTGTCCAGTGGATCGCGGGAGCGCCCTGCTTCATACGAATATCCTATGATTTTTTTGCGAGCCTCATCACAGGACTGTGGTGGCGGTTCCCACGCCGGTCCGGTCGTGCACCGGGACTTGAGCCTCATTGATTCCACTTCCCCGTGAATAAAATGCTCGATCAAGTCGCGACCCTTCAGCATTTTCCGCAGATGGTCCCTATCCAAGAGGTCCCATCTTGCCCTTCGCTTTACACATGCACGACCTGACGTCAAGTCAGGGGCAGATGGGTTACGCTTAACGATCTCCACCAATTTCCTCGGGTCAGTGAACTCGGGTGTTATCCAGTCGTCCGACGTATTTATTTTGCTGAGGCAATAGAACACAGCGGGAAGGACTTGTGGAATATTAAATTGTGTTGCTAGCATGGCGGTGGCGGCAGGCTCTGGCCCATAGCTGTACTCTGGATATTCGCTGTGTGCGCAGCGAACTCAGATAGTCCTCAAACCAGTCCCACTCATCCAGTGTTTTCGGCCAGTCGTTTTTAATGTGAGTTACGATGTTCTGCCTGACTTTGGAGAATTCGTATTTGGTCGCCATGGCCAGTACATTTGTTACCTGTATACTGGTGTCGGGATGGCACTTCTGGAGCTGGGCTTCCCTGTGAAAAAAAGTAATATGAAAAGCCAGCCAGACTCGGGATCGATTACAAAATCGAGCCGATGCAGCCAACACATACCATAGCTAGTAAAAGAACTTCAGTATGTCCTCCACCTCCTCAGCGGAGTCAGGCATCTGCACCATCGATACCCCGTCGTATTTCTCGTCAACATCGGGAGAGCCCTGGCCCAGTTCGAGCATATCTCGAAAGACAACAGAGTTTTTCAAGAGCAAGGATTTGTGGACTCGGAATAGGATAGTGCTTGGTATCGTTGGATCGGATGCGTCTGTGGTGTTGTTTAAATTGATGGTGCGCGATAGCTCGCTGTTCGCTGTGGACAGAGCGGATAGCACGATGTTTCCATCGTCGAAGTAGAGCGACGGGTGTCGAACGACACTTTGCATGGCGTGGCTGTTTGTGGATGTTGCACTGGCAGCCAGAGAGACGAGCTCGTAGCATATCAGCCCAACACGTTGTCAACATGCACCATATGCGTGGTTAGTGATATAATTAGCCACATCGTGCGTAGAAGAATATTGTGTTAATCCTAGTAAGTGATTAAGGACATCGCCCGCCAAAAGAGTCGGACATTGTACTTGTTTACACCGTTACCATAAATAGCTGTCAGGGAGGAATTTACGAAACGAAGTGTTCTGATACGTTTGGTGTGACTAAAGCTGTACAATTATATTGATATATGGGTCTGGCGTCGGCGTCGGCGCGTGTGTATTCGTATTAATGATCGTGCATATGAAAACTGCGCAGCTATCAATACCCGAACTCTGTAAAGTGCCAGAAGCGGCTTCAATCCTGCCCTGCTTCTTTTCACGGTGTACGCGCGCACGGGCGGGAGCATGTGCATGTGCATGAGGAGGGCGGAGATAGGCCGCTTAGCGGGGCGGAAGTGAGGACGGCGTCCGTCCGTCTTCCGCGTCGTCTATATCTGATTCTTTTCTCTTCTTTTTGTTTTTCTTCGCGCTTTCGAAGACTTCTCTCATAATATCAGAAGAGGGCGGGTGTAGGGTACGGCCGACGCCTGTGAACACAAATTCTCACTAGGTTTTTGTAGTCCCGGCTTCCCCTCTTTTTCGCCTCTGCACGGAACTGATTGCGCGGCGTCAAATGCTGCAACGGCTACTAAATTGTGTGGCACAAAGGGATCGGATCAGAAAAGGAGCGTATGGAAGTACTTCTCTTTCCGCCTTCAGTTCTTCAAAGGTTTTGAAGAGGGAATTTTTTTGTTACTCGGAAGTCGGGCGCACAGGATCGCCGCATCCATGCGCGTGCGCATAGTCGGCTAGCTTGCATTTTCTCAAGTTGTATGAATTCATTGGATTATGAGAGGTCGTGGAACAAGTATGCACAAAGGGCCTGTGCAGTAAGTAAAAACCACAGATTTGTGACAAATACTAATAAACACGAAAAACCACTTAGCAAAAAGCCTGCGCTGGCCTGAAATTTTCCTATAAAAGCCAAGCCGCGTGCTATTTTTGTCTTGACTTCAGGGTACTACATTCGACCCACCCCCAAGGATGTGGAACACTGTGGGACATAACTTCTGACTATTTGAATTGCTGCCTCCCGGCCCCGACAAATTCCATCATATCGTGTATAGGATAGGATCGAACCAGGAGAATGGAGACCTTACAGCCTTGCTTAACTCCCCCGGGAGTTCAGCCGCTCTGTTACGTTTGTGAGGCGCATTCACGTGCCGCCTTAGGCCCAGGTGAAAAAGTGTAAATATAGTCTTCAGTCCGGGTTTCGTGTACTGTATGTCCGTGGTTAGTAGTCCTTGAGGAGAATACGCATTGTTTTTAGGCGGATTTTCCCCTAACAACACGCGGTGTGCCAATGATCTTGGAACATAGCGTAAGTTTTTTACTTTCCACGTGACCTTTCCCTGTTTTTGTGTTATGTTTTTCCGTATTTGGAAGGGCCGAATCAACGATCGTATGTCGCGTTCCTTCTTCAATGTGGCGACATGATGATGGTTTGATGCAGTCCTTAAGCTTGGCTTTAATCAGAAATGAAATGGCTGTGTCTTGCTTATCTTTCGTCCACTCGGGTCTCTCGCCAGAACCTACGGTCTTCGTGGCGCCGCTTCCCTTCGATTCCTATGGTTATGGCATCTTTGGAGCCGACGCTCAAAGGCTGATCGGAAAACTGGCACGACGCTTTGCCTTAATCGCTTTGCGAGTCCCCCTACATTTCTACTCAAGGCAACCCTGCAAGGGACGGCGTATGTCACATGATATGTCGCAACTCTTTGATTGAGTTTCTGCACTTGCTTGTGCCGCTTTCGCTACTGTGTCCTGCACCACCATGTCAAGCTCGCAGGAGGTCACGAAAACTCCCCTCGATGCAGACCAGGGGGCTGCAAAGTCGGGCGTCTCCTATGATGCGTCGAGTGTGTACAGTGCTGGGGAGCACGAGACACTCGACTTGTTCGACGGCGGCATTGATCCTGTGTATCAAGCAAAGGCGCGCGTGTTGAACAATGCGATTCAGGAGGTTGGTATGGGGAAATATCAGGCGAGTGTACTGTTTTTCTTAAATATCGCGCACGAACTTATACTCCGATTCCTCAGTGGTATCTCTTCGTTGTAACCGGTTTTGGTTGGCTTGCGTAAGTTCTCGTCCAATGAGCTGGGAAAGACCTAACGTGGATTTCCTCCAGGGATAACCTGTGGCCGGTGAGCCCTACAAGGAACTCGGAATTTGGCGGTAATTCCTAATAAATTTGTTTAGATCGTCACTGGACTCATTCTTGCCCCGGTCGTTAACGAGTTCCAATTCCAAGGCCCGTTTTTGAAGCTTGGGCAGAACATTGGTCTCTTGGTCGGTGCAGTCTTCTGGGGCTTTGGAAGTGACATTTGGGGCCGACGGTGGTTTGATTCCTGCGAAACCTGATCACAAAATATGCTGAACTACAACCCAGATGGTCGTTCAACATCACGCTCTTTGTCACTGCCGTTTTTGCGATCGCAGCCGGAGGCTCCCCGAACTATATTGCTCTTTCATCATTCTCTGCGCTTTGGAGTGTCGGAGTCGGTGGCAACCTCCCAGTGGACTCTGCCATTTTCTTAGGTGCGCGGAGCACAACACAGCATATATGCACCTCTAATACAACATCATAGAATTTGTGCCCGGTAGTCATCAGTACCTCCTGACTGTACTATCGATTTGGTGGGCCTTCGGTCAACTCATCGGTAGCCTCGTAAGCACGACCAACCATCAAAATCGTCTCGATATTGACCGTCTTCCCTACACGCAGATCGCCTGGCCTCTCATAGCGAACTTCTCATGCCCAGAGTCCACTACGTCCACCTTCTGCCCACGCTCTGAGAACCAGGGCTGGCGCTACTTTCTATTCGTAATGGGCGGGTTGATGTTCGTGCTCTGGGCGGTGCGCTTCTTCGTCTTCACACTGTACGAGAGCCCGAAGTTCCTCATGGGTTGCGGGCGCGACGAGGAAGCCGTCGCTGTCGTGCACAAGGTCGCTGCATTCAACGGAACGACAAGCGGACTCGTGATTGAGCATCTGCGGGAGGCTGAGGTGCGTGCAGGTGCGCGGAAAGGCCCTCGCGATGAGGGCGTAAGCAAGGATGGTGGTGTTATGGATACGTCTGCACGGGCGGCTGCGAAAAGGAAGCTGGAGAAGTTCAGTGCGGGGCATGTTAAGGCTTTGTTTGCGACTAGAAAGCTCGCCCTTAACACTGGCTTACTCATAACGATCTGGGGTGAGTGTCACAAGTCGCGAGATAGGCCTGTATGCACGCTGATAATTGATACCGTGCAGCTCTGATTGGGCTTGCGTTCCCACTGTACGTACACTTTGACTCCTCATCTCACGAAAGAGGGTATAATACAAATTATATCCCTTCAGTTACAACAGCTTCGTCACATACTTGTGCGTTGCTTTCTTTGAGTTTGTTAGTCCTATCATTGATCAACTTCCCTAAAAGCCTCGCGACGCGAGGGGCTGACTTCGGCGACGGATCGGTGTATATCACGTATCGAAATGTATGTGATTATATGCGTCTGAAAGTCCTTTCCGGACTAACACTGGGGTGTAGCAAGTGATCTTGAGTGTAATTGGCGTCCCAGGTGTCTTGCTGGCTGGCTGGGCCGTCGAACTTCCTTATTTCGGGAGGAGAGGAGCATTGGCCGTATCAACGGGTACGTACATACCTGTCTTGTTGTAGACTATCGACTAACCGGCTAATCTGCACTCTTTAATCTGTAGTCCTTACTGGCGTGTTCCTCTTTGCAGGCACGACGGCACGGACGTCCAATGCGCTTTTAGGCTGGAATTGCGGATACAGTTTCACGAGCAACGTTCGTACACCTTCGTAATCTATCGCGAGGCATCGCATACGAATGGCTCACCCCCCACCGGAATTTCCAGATCATGTACGGTGTCTTGTACGCTGTGTCCCCAGAGTTATTCGCGACGAAAGACCGTGGTACAGGGAACGGACTCGTCGCTACTGCCAACCGCATCTTCGGCGTGATGGTGATTGCTCTTCAGTCATCTCTCCTTACAGCTCCTTAACGTTTTCTTTTCCCACTGTATAAAGGCACCCGTGATTGCGCTGTACGCAAACCTCACTACGTCTGTCCCGATTTGGATCTCGGGTGCGCTCTTTTTAGTCGCGGGGATGATCGCACTACTCTTGCCTTTCGAGCCGCGGGGTAGGGCGTCTTTGTAAAGGAAAAAAAGAGGCAACTTGGCCTACAAAAACGTTTCGACGTACGATGTAAATATTCCCTTCCATTTGTCTTTAATTCTGCTTTTTGAGATCAATCAAGTGTGGGCGAATAAATCGGGTTTTTGCGCTTGTGCCGTTCCAGAACCCGACAGCCAAAAGTGTTCAAAGACCGTGTGTACTCGTTTTACTCGGTTCGTTTGGATGAACGGGATGGAGGAAGTTGTAAGAATCAATAACATCATCTAGGAACATGGATAGGTCCCAAAAATGGCAGCTTGTGCTCGGCTGCTAGCGCATCTTGAAAAGCTGCGGCAGTCCTTAACCTTTCTTTTATGGTTGCTCTCGTTGCGATGTGCGACGAAATTTGAACATACACAAACAACTAGTATATTTCCATCTTGCTCTCGCTCCGTCTACCCCGATCCTGGAGTAGCAGAAACACAAGGAGAAACCGCAGACACATTGGGACTGCTTTCGAAAAATTCAGGTAGTCTCCTCCATATTTCCCCTCTTAACCACTTGATTCTGTCTCCGAGGGCGCGCTTGCAATCATGGCAAGGCACATCTAGGAAAGCCATGCCGCTAAGTTGGCTCCGAAGGTTATCGAGTGGATCGCGGATCTTTCCTTTCCCTATCCTATAGACCGAATCAATTACTATTCTGCGTTTCCTGCGGCATTCCTCTTTTCCGCAGAATACTCCTTCTTGATCCGACGCTATTTCCTTTTCTTGAATAAAGGACCAGATTCTTTCGTGCCCGAGTAGCATAACTCGGTAATGCTCGCCCCAGAGAAGGTGCCATCTTGCCCGCCGTGTCATTCTTTGTGCAGTTACTTCCTTACTCGGATTACTAGTAGAAGCAAAGGTGAATAATGACTTCTTTGGAATGTCACGGTCGTCCCAGTCATCGGATACATTTATTCTGCCGAGGTCATAAAACACAGCAGGAAGGATTCTGTGGATTCCGAGTCTCCACGCGACTACAAGGGTGGAGGCGGGTTCTGGACGCGTGTATCCTGATTTTTGGAAAGGCGGCAACAACTTCGCGTAGTCTTCGAACCAGTCCCATTCATCCAGAGTTTTCGGCCAGTCGGCTTCGATGTGGGCTACGAGGAGCTGTATGATATCGGAGAATTGATATTTGGTAGCCATAAATAATACGTTATTTATCTGCAAGCAAGTATCGGGATGGTGCTTTTGAAGGCGCATCTCCCTAAAAACGGGTGTATTATTAAAGACTTTCCAGACTCGAGGTGGGTCACGGATTTAAATCGTGCCTACGAGCACTTACCATGGCCTGTAGAAAATCCTCAGCATATCTTCAACCTCTTTGGCGGAGTCTTGCATTTTCACCACAGGTACTCCGTCGTGTGTCTCGTTTACTCCGGAAGGGGCTTCCGGCAGCTCGAACATGTTTCGAAAGATGTCCGAGTTCTCTCGAAGCAAGGATTTATGGACTCGGAAGAGTATAGTCTGTGCATCGGATTCACTCGGAGTGTTATCGTTTGTGCGTTTCTGCTGATTTTGCGTGGCTGATACTGCAGATAATACGATGTTTCCGTCGGAGAAGTAGAGGGTAGGGTGCTGGAAGACCTTGTCCGAGTCCATAGTGATGTTGACCGTGGCCATCGGGGCGAGACTCGGAGGTCTAATATATAGCATACCAGTACAATAGTAGCCAAACATCAGTAGTGTACCTTTGTTGCGGACTTTACGATGCGCACAATGATGACCCGAGACTTTGTTTTCAACTTTATTGTATACATCCTACGCTCGAGGGGCTTCAAGCTTTGCGGTGGAAATATGGACTTCACAACCGGCTCTGTTCTGAACGTACTGTACGAAGGCGTGTTTGTATCGTTGTTGTTCTGGAATTTAGTTCGTCAGAGTGCTTGATGCCGTGAACTTGGAGGTAGAAATATAGATGAACACACGCTTTTTATTTTTGGTATGCTTAGCATAGCAAGAGAAGAATATGTGACTCTTAAAGAGGTAACTTTCGAAGGGCGCGGTGGTGGTGGCGGCGGCCGCGCTTGGTTCATCGAAGTTTGATCCCTTGATCGTTGTTGATTGTCGATCATCGGCACAATTGCAGCCGAAACAACCCCAGAAATTTCGCGATGAGTCGCGCGAATCGCCCCCCGCCTTCGCTTCCAGGCCAGTCACAGCGGCGACACACCAGAGCAAAACGACGACGAAACGGGCGACCGCCAGGCAATGGGCGTTAGTTGCGGGTCATCATGTCGACATGTCTCGACAACTGCATTAAGAACTTCGTCGGTCCAAATATCGTAGCGATGTTTGTCCAATGCATCGAGTCTGGCATAATCATCGGCCAAACCATCACATTCTGGTCCTGCGTGGACTCGCAAGAGGGACTTTCGCAGCCAGAAACCGGCCCTGGCCCAAGACGACAGAGGAGGAAATCGGCGAGGACGCTGGTCAGAGCGGCCGTGATATACGTCAGCATCATGTCGCTCCTTCAGACCGCTATCAGCTCCAGGGACGCATGGCAGGCTATCGTGATTGGCTTCGGGAAATACTCCAATGCGATTTAAGTGCACTGGTTAATAAAGGCCCAGCAGCTCGTCGTAAGCTCGTTAGCTTGACACCACGTTTTTGGTCTTTCATAATCGTGTTTGCAGAACGCATTTCTTGCAGCGCCGGCGCAGGGCTTCTTGATATGGCGCTGTTGGATGGTACGTCATCATCAAAACTCGAGTTGGATTTCTACTTAAAGCCAAAATGGAAAGGTTACGGGCCGTAATAGCTATGTGCTTGTACGTACCTCCGTTCAAGTACTTGATTTCCAGCTACTGACTTGCGACAATGAAAGGTTGGCTTGCTTGCGCTCATAGTCTCCTCTGCTGTGATGGCTGCTGTTGTTTCGGCCAGTATTTTCGCGGCGGACGTTCCTCTGACCTTTTCCGGGGACATTGTCGCTTCAAATTTCGCTATCAATTCTTTTGGTGCCTGTAAGTCTGAATAATGGCAAGAGACAGCTGGGACTTATACTTAATATATCACACCATATCTCTTGCACAGTAGTCGGTTCAATGCTAGTTTCAACCAGTATGTCCAAATTCCGCGTAATCCCTCTCATTGACTTACTTTCAACTTTTCAGTACTTGACGTTGTGTTAGCTGGGATTTGTGGGTCTGACCAGTGAATAGCGTCAAATCTTTTTTACTAACTTCTAATATCAGCGTTTACTTATCTTTTTCGTTCCTGGAATGTCGTCATTTCGCGACAGTTTCGCAAGGTCAACTAACCTTTCCCACCCCACTGGCCTTCACTAACAGGCTTGCTTGTTTATCATCAGACCCTACAACTGCTCATAATCGTCATCTGGGAGGCGTCACTTCCTCCATGTATTTGTGGGATTCTCACTCTCGTTTTGTGCGCCACAACGGCCCAAGAGTCGGCTTGGTTCATGCTCTTCCAATCATCCTTGGGCCAACTATATGTGATCAGTTTCTTCGTCACGGTGTACGTCCTCCGTCGATTTACAGCTTAAGGTGGTAGTTAACGTTCATTCATTGCAGAAACGGCTTCTTGAGCGTTAAGAACAGTATGGATAGAGGTATCACACCCACCACAGTGATGATCACGAGCTGGGCAGTGCGCGGCGGGCACCATGACCATCCGAATTCAGATTCAGATACCGTGCGCATCTCCAGGCCTGCCGATGGGAGAATAGGCATCAGCGTGACCGTCGATGTAAGTACAAAAACACATTCCCTCCTCATTCCGCACCCCCTCTCTTTCCTAGTTGCCTGTTTTTTTTATTCACTGACCTGTGCTTTTTGCATGGTCAGGTCCAAACAACGCGCGATCCAGAGAACACCCAGAACCTCTCGCTGGCACATAGGCTTTCCCGACGCGCACGCAGGCAGTCGCGCCGTTCCTCTCACAAGCGACACATCGTTGCGATACCCGTTCCACTGCCTCCTCCGAATTCCGATTCATGCGATGTCTGCGACCCCAGCACGAAAGATACTGGGGCTGGGAGCTTTGGGGAGGACGGCTGCGATAATAAGTGAGTCTAAGATGGGCAGAATTAGCAACCTGCCGGCCTATTGTAGGGATAATGCGTATGTTGTATGTTTATTGGGGAAATCATACTTTAGTTTCGCTTTTCTAGATGAAGGCTTCACCGAACACTTCGGTGCACAAATCTTAGTAATACAACAGCTACAGCTTCGCATGAACACATGATTATAGTGAAGAATAAACACAACTACCGTACAGAGCACAAGTAGAAAGTGAAACAGGAACGGTTGCACCGGCAAGCAGATATAGCCTATATGCTAGTACCTTCACCCGCACGCGCTGCTGACCAAAGCTCTGCAAGGACTTCGCTGGCTAAAGGCGGAGCCTTCACTTGTGCTCGCAAGCGCTTTGAGCTTGCTATATCCTCTGCACCCCCTTCTGTCCCAGTATCTCCGTTTGCACCCTGGATCTGCCGCTTCCGCTTCATGGCGAGAAAATGCAGGTATTCGAGGCTATGGCGTGGAGGAACCGCGCGCGCAACGTCGTTTGGCGGGCCAGGGAACCATAGAACCTCGTTCGTCTCGGGATCTCGGTCAAAGTGACGTGCTAATTTTCGCGACGTGATCAGCTTTAGCATATAAAAAGTTAAAAGTCAGACGAACCTGTCTCGGGCGGAAGCTTCTCCACGAAAGAGTTCGCAAGCACTGAGGCCCCGCCTGCAGCAGCAACAACACTTCTATCTTCGGCACGGCGAGGCGCGGGAGTAGCAGATGATGCACGCGGCTGGGCGCCGTATGGAGGATACGCAGAAAGACTCGTAAATCCTGTCTGGGGTTGTTGGGCAGATGCACTGGAGGAGCTTTGCGCCAGTCGGCTAGGTCCAGGACCTGGTGCGCTTGCGTTTGCATTGTTCGCCATGCCTGGTTTCCTGGCCCGTTTACGTCCTGTCCCACCGCCCTCAATCTTCTCGCCCTCCGCGCGCTCGACGGCGTCGCCAATCCCACCGGGAAGACGCCCGCCTTTCCTTCCCTTTACATTCGAGTTGGGTACAAAGGGACTTGCGACGAGGCGGGGCACAACTGTGCGCTCAAACTCGTATATGCGCATCCACTCCGGTTTCTTGCGTACCTCCTCTGGCACACACGACGCCCAGTTCTTTATTCTCACGAACACACGCTCACGATCGTTGTATCGACTATCGCAGACGTACAGCGGCCAACCTGGATACCAAAATGGCGCACGCGGGCGACCACGCAGATGTCGGGCAGTAAACTGACATGCAATTTTTTCGATTATATCCTCCAGCGGATGATCGGCAAAGTGGCCTGTCCAAAATAAGTACGATACGGTCAGCATGATGATACCACATACCCGTTTTGAAAACCTCTCCCTCCCAGAATTCCCGGTTGGCCGGGTGGAAGGTTTGTTCTGGTCGGTAGTACCAACATGTCGTGACACCTGGACGCCCTTTCTTCGATGGTTCATCGCTTACCCAGCACTTGAAAACCTGCGCAACTATTGGGCGGTTTGGATCATCCGGATTTGCAAGGTGCAGCCAATCTGCCAGGCGCACGGTCCAGCCTTTGTAGTGCACTTCGTCAACAAAGTGTCGGTCCCTGTTTGATATACGGAAAGTCGTCACGCCTGATACGAGGTCTGCATCTGTAGCAGACGAGCCATGTACGGGACGTGCAACGCCTGGACCAGCACGGATGGATGAAAAGTGCGTTTGGGAGGCATACGGGGGTCCAGGGGGCGGAGCGGGAGAAGTCAGAGCTTGGTACAATCGCTGAGAAATTTGAAAACTTTAATTGATATTACGCTTCCTTAGAAGGCAGTAAATACGCACTTGAAGGAGCAAGACATCACCGTATTGGTCACTGCCAATGTCGTACCAACGACGACCTTTCTCAAAGAGACGAATTATGTTGAGATCGAATTCTTTCGAAGAGGAATACTCTTTCGTACGAGCCCTTGTCTAGCTACCTTGTCAGAAAGGATACTAGATAGTGAGCTCCTAACATACCTCGATGAGTTTCAAAGACAGTGGATACTAGATATAGGCGGTTAGTCGTCAGCACCAGCAATTTAGTTCGGGCACCAACATTAAAAGACAGGTTCTTGATGGCCACGTCTTCGGGAATAGCATCAAGCACGGAGGCAACTCGGTTGTTGCTTACGATGTCCTTGTGGCTTTTTATGGTATGCGCAATGTCTGCGCACCGGTCCTGGAATAAGGTAAGTCATTAGAACGCAGAATACGACTGCCCACATACCAAGTCAACACCATCCATCCACCCGTTATCTCCATATCCTTCCCAGCGTGGCAGCCCTCGCTCAAGTTGTCGGACGATATCGTCGCTTTCCGCGTCCCGTGCCATATTTTCAGCGGGTGTCATTGGGCCGTATCCGAAACTCTCCCCTTCTGCCTCATTATCTGAAGGACCACCGCCAACGTCTATGTCGACCTCCATATCCTGCGATGACTGTGGTTGGGGAAGAGGTTGGGGCATAGGCTGAGGTTGCGGTTGCGGTCGAGCTTGAGGTTGAGATTGGGGCTGCGTCTGCGGCTGGGGAATCATAACCGATGGCGTAGGAACAGTCGGCTTGGGCTGCTTCGGCGGTAATGTAGCCTTCGTGGCGGGTGCCTGTATTTGAGCTTTGGATGTGGACGCTACCGGTTGTGCGGCCTTGGGTGCTGATTTTTGTAAAGACGATGGCGGAGGCGATGACCGTGGAGTTGGCAACACGGTATGTTTCTTCCACGCTGACTCCAAAATACCCTAGTGCAGTCAATGAGCAACAGGTTCTGAATAGCGGCAACGACGTACCTTTAACGTATCGGCATCTTTCGCAATCTGACTCCCATCCTCGTTGTAGTACAACGCGTTGAGGAAGACGAGACTCAAATCCTCGTACGCGTCCAGTGCGGAGTTGTAGCCGTTCTTGTCACTCCTCTCAACCTTGAACCTGACTCCATTCAAGCATCGTGGCTCCGGTATAACCTGCATTGCAACCAGTCTTGAAATCACTCCGGAAGAAATGAAAAAATGGCTCGCACGACATACCTCATAATATTCCGACCACGCGTCTCTGTCGGGTAGCTCGAGAAACATGTCTGCGAGGAGACGTTTCCCCCGTCCTCCTGCCGAGACGGAGGTCAGCTCCGCTAGGACCTCTTCGATAGCCTTTCTCTGCGCGTCACTTATTGCCATGCCTACAAGTACGATTTTCGAAAAGCTGGCGCTGCGGGCCTGCGACACTGCTAGCCCAACTCCCAGCAACTGACCGTTACGCAGAGCGTGACTCGAGTGTGACGCGTCCGTGACAAGGCGCGCGCTTATTAAGTAAGTGTGGCTAGCCGCGCCACTGCGAATGTCTCAGAAATGTGACTTTCTCTCGTTCACCATGGACATCCCCAGTGTGAAGAATACGAAGAGAAAACACCATGCTGAGTTCTATTTCAATGATGGGGACATAGTACTCTCTGCGCCCTCTATGGAAGCTGATGCGCTTAGCGGGCCAAAGGCCGATGTACTATTTAAAATCCACAAGTCCCAGCTTGCAAGAAACTCGGATATTTTCCAAAGCATGCTGGATCTACCCACTCCACCAGATGGGGTGAACGAAATTTATGACGGAGCCCCGGTGGTCGCACTGTTGGATTCTGCAAAGGAGGTTGAGGATCTCTTGGAGATGCTTTATAAACCGTGGTACGCATTAGATCCGATTGAAAGACACTTCACAGGTTTCATCGCTTTTGTAAAGGGAGATGAAACTTTGCAAATACGACTCTTATACCTGCATCCGTGTAAAAAATGCTCTCGCCATGTCGACGAAGTACCAGTTCAACAGGATCAGGCAGTGCATTGTTTCCCACGTAGAGGCGGATTGGCCCACTTCACTGGAAGGATGGGACCGCTTTGAGGCTTATATCAAGATGATGTCAACAAACGCGGGGCTGTTCTCCAAAAACGACCTCCCCGAGCCAGCATCTGCGCTCGTGGTCGCACGTCTTCATGACATTAAAAGTATTTTGCCCGCCATCTATTACGACCTGAGCCGCCTCAGTTTCCTGAACGACTGGGACGTCGAGGTAGCTAGGGAGACTGAGATTGCGCAGTCTTCGGATGGATTAGTTCCCTTATACTTCTATAAGCGTGTCGTGCGGTGGCGACTACTCAGTGGCGAGGAGTTTCGGATTCTCCAACGCGGCAAGTGCGCCCTGCGGTGTTACCTAACAAAGGTAGCTTCAAAAGTCCTTAATGTATATGACATCTTTGGAGAGGTGGAAGACTCTTGCGCAGGAGGTTGTGGTGTGGAAGGCTGTCAGGAGTTCCGAAAGGATGTATCCCAGCAACTAAAAGAGGCTTCTGGACGGGACGACATGGATGCTTTGAAAATTTTGTCCAAGATCGCCGAGTCAGTCAAGGAGTTCAAGTTCACAAGGGGTACACATCATGATCCTTGTAAAGATTGCATACTTGGAACCATCAAAGTTCTGGAAGAGGAGAGAGAAAAGATTTGGGTACTACTCCCGGGCTTTTTTGATCCGACATTCAATGTGAGTTTTCGATCCGAAATATCAGCCTTCCTATGATGGCTAACCTCAGTCGAAAGGCAAAGGGTATTTTCTTCTCGGAGACTTGGGAGGATCTCATCAATTGGCAAGAGTGACTTTTTTCATGGTAATGCAGCAGTATTTGCGAACCTGGTTTGGCATCTCACCTTCCACCGCTTGATGCGAATACACTTGTTACTGACACTGACGATAACAGGACTGAATATTATAGCGTCTCTATCTTTATCGTGCGCTTTTTATTCTGTACTTTCAACTATGCCGGGTCCCGTAACTTTATGATCCTTAGTCTTTTGTGTTCAATCGAAAATTTCGGCTTTTTTCTTCGAGCTGATATGGGCCTCATCCATTCTTGTTGGATGAAGCTCTCAAAATCACGACGATAAGGTAGTATGTATCACCTTCATACTTTATGTATCTGTCTCGGGCCGCACAAGTATATTTATAGTGAGCCGCACGGCCCACACGGCCACTCATTGAAGTCGACAAGTTGACGAGTTGACAAATAAACTTATCGTACGTAAGGGACGCGGGTGGAAAATTTCATCAGTAAAACCAGTTGCTGCCAATAAGTCTGGAAACAACTTGAGTCTCGACGGACGTCAATGCCAGTACTATCAATGAATATGTTAGCACTGTCTTAAAATCTACACATGTTGTGGTAGACAATGAGGTGCAGTGGTAAGAGTAAAGGTGGAATGGGGTTATCAGTGTAAACTGATGTATTTCGTAGTAGAGACCAGCTCTCCTTATATACATCTACCATGAGCTACATATACTATAACTATCATAGCTCCTATCATATGGCATTATCGTTGCATTATCATTTACTTAGTAAGGTGGTTGTTCATATGACCATGTATTATATTTAGTCGTTCATTATATTTATTTAATACTCCCCTTCAAACTTTTACTAGGTGGAGTAGACTTGTAAAATGTTTGACTAATTCTATCATTAGCGCTTTCGTCATAATATCAGCTTTTTGCTGTCCAGTTGGAATATATGAAACTGATATCGTTTCATTTTCTATATAATCTCTTAAAAAATCTTTTCGTATATCAATATGCTTTGTTCGTTGTGTATATTTTTGTTCTGTTGAATTTACTATTGTTATGGCTGCTTGATTATCACATAATATTTTCGTAGGTGTATCCAAGGTCTGCAGTACCTCTTCAACAAGTCTTCTTAGCCATATAGCTTCCTTAACTCTGTGTGTTAAAGCTTGTAGTTCAGCTTTGCATACTGATAATGACACTAATTCTTGTTTTTTACTTGACCATGATGTTGTCACATTTCCTATTTGAAATATGTATCCAGATATTGCTTTATGGCCTTCTTGTGTCATTCCATTGGCATCAGTATATCTGATTAACTTGATTGGATCTTTTCCTCCAAGTATTAACCAATAATTGTTTGTTCCTTTTAAATATTTGAAACAGTGTTTTACTGTGTTATAGTGTTCAATACTAGGTTTATTTAAATGCCTAGCAAATTGACCTGTTGTGAATGATATATCAGGTCTTGTACAATCTGCTGCATATCGTAATGCTCCAACCATGTTCATATATGGTATTTGTCTCATGAAGTTTAATTCTTCATTGGTTGGGTTTTCAAGTGATTTCAATTCTTGTCCAGGTGTCATTGGTGTTCGTACCATTGCAGCATCTTTTAATTTATATTTTTCGATTATGTTGTCAATGTAATTCTTTTGTCTTAGTTTTATAATTTTTTCTTCTTGATTTCATTCAATTTCTATTCTGAGTAACCAATGTACATCATTTCCGTCAGTAAATTTTATGTGTTTTCCTATTTCATCTTTGAAGGCTTTTATTATTAATAAGTTTAAGCCACATATTGTTATGTCATCGACATGTATGAAAAGTACTAGGATTGTTTTCCCTTTTACTTTTCTTAAGAATACTGCATTGTCTTGGACTGCTCATGTTAGTCCAATTCCTATTAGTATTTCTGATAATTTTTTATACCATCGTCTGCCTGCTTGTTTTAGTCCATATAAGGCTTTATTTAATTTTAAAACTTGTCCAGGTTTTGTTTCGATTAAGTTTCCTGGTGGTGGCTTTATATATATATTTTTGTCTTTTTCAAGTTCACCATATAAGTATGCTGATTTTATATCAATTTGGTGAATTTCATAATTGTTTGTTGCGCTCCAACTTAATATAGTTCTTACTGTAGCTAGTCGTGCTACTGGAGCTAATGTGTCATTTGAATAGTAGTCTATGCCTTCCATTTGGGTGAATCCTTGTACTACTAGTCTTGCTTTGTATCGTTCGATTTCTCCATTTGCTAATTGTTTTGTTTTATAAACAAATCTTGTCCCAATTATATTTATGTCTTTTGGTGGATCAATGATCATCCATGTAGATCTTTGGATTAGCGTTTTTATTTCATCTTTCATTGCCATGATCCACTGATTTGCATCAATTCTATTGATCGCCTGTTGATATGAATTTGGATCACCTATTAATTCCATATTGAATTGATTAAATTCTGTAAGATAAGCGACTGTATTTTGTTTGTCAAAGTTAAGACCTAATGATCTTTTCGTTGGGTTAATTGTTCTTTTTGGTCTTTCTTTCATTAATTCTTGAATTTGTTCTTTATGTTTTTTGGCTATATTCTCCCCTTCAATTTTAGATGGTGGAAAATCTAAAAATTGTAAATTTTGTTCAACTGTGATTTTTCTGTCATGATAGGTTCTATGACCTTTACTTTCTTCATCGAATCCTAGCCATTGTGCATATATTCCTTTTGGTTGTAATTTGTTTATGTCTTCTTGTCATATTATGCAATATTGGCCAAATTCTTTTAAATTGTCTATGTTATAGTTTTTGTTATAACATTTAAAGTATGGTGTTTTAAAATCAATAGCACTTTTTGGTGTTCTATTGTAAATGTAGGTACTGTATTTTACAGCTTCTCCCCATAAACTGGGTGGTAATTTTGCTTGTAGCAAATTAACTCATGTATTATTTAAAATTGTTTGATGTGATCATTCTGCTACTCCATTTTGTTGTGGCGTATCGTGAACAGTCAGCTTTTGTATTGTTCCTTGTTTCTCTAAATATTCAGTGAATTGTTTACTTAAAAACACTGTATTGTTATTGCTTTGTAATATTTTTATTTTTATATTATGTTGTGTATTGAGCATTGTAGCCCAAGTTGTATAAGTGTTAAAGCCCTCGTCTTTAGTTTTTAATAAAATCATTTTTATCCATCTAGTAGTGTTGTCTACCAGAGTGAGAAGGTATTTATATCCTCCTATAGCATGTGTGGATGCTGGACCCCATATGTCCATATGTATATGATCACTGAATTTTTTTGCTAACTTTGAAATACATAATTTTGGGATTTGCATTCTTTTTATGTTTGCTTCAATGCAAATTGTACATTGAGTTTCATCGTAATTTGATATTTTATTATTTGTTATTTGATCTTCTTTTAGTAATCATTTTATGTAACCGTAACTTATATGTCCAAGTTTTTTATGAAGTTTGAATAATGTTATTTCTTTCATAGCTGCTTGTACATTGTTGTTAAATATACTATACAATCCATTTCTGTTTTTAATTTTTCTGCATAAAGATCCATTAGGATACTTTATTGTACATTCGTTTTCTTTATAAATAAATTTGTAGCTGTCTTGACATAGAAGTCCTTGAGAGACTAATGTCATATTCATTTTAGGATTGTAATATACATTTGATAATATAATGACACTTACTGAGTGTCTGTTGGGGATGTAAAGCTTGAGATCCCCTACTATGTTTGCTGTGAACATTGTTTTGTTTGTGGCTGTTATTGTTATTGTGTCAGTTTTGTAAGTATTTTGTAGTTGATTTAGATATGGTGTTAAATGTATTGTTGCACCAGTATCAATTATATCCATTGAAGAATAAATGTTATTAGCAATTTTTTCTGTTGTTATTGCATTAATGCTTACATCTAAATTATTGTCATCCACATCTTCCATGGCACTGTCATGATTTCCTAGAGCATCCAGGAAGTCATTGTATGAATATATTGGGAATTCTCCCATGTCGAAGTCGTTGTCGTCGATTTTGGTTATGAAGGCGGTTTCGCCATGGCCAATTACAGCGCTTAATTCGATTTGAGAGCTTGACATGATGTTAGTTGCTGCTGCTGCTGTAGTGGTATGTTTAGCCTGGGCTGTGCTTGCCCCAGTTGATGTCGGTGCCGCTGACACACCCATTTCTGTTAGTAAATTGATGAAAATCGTGATCGCTGGATCAACGGATTATCAAGATCAACATGGCAAGACCCGTAACTCTAATCGATACCAGGAATCTATGTCAATGCTGTAAAGATGCAGATCAAGTAGCATGGAAAGCGTTTAACATTGCATGTGCAACAGTAGGACAGAATGCAGGATACAACAACTGTCAAATTACATTCGATCATACTACAAGGGAACAACAAGTGGCGGAAAGGCTAGAAGTAATAATTGAACATAGAGCGACTATGTTCTCATATCAATTGAATAGATATGTAATCAGTGCTTACACAAGAACCAAGATTTATAATCAGCCACATAATGAATTATGTTATCAAAGGGTGGTTATTACATCAACTGATTATGCAGAAGCGGCACACCAAATAGTTCATACTATCAATAAACAATTATGAGAACAACTATTCACATACAAAGCCAACTTCATAGCCAAAGGACACACAACAGTAGATCAAAAGGAACCAAACCAAAGACAGGAGTTAGTACCAATAGATAAAGAAATTATAATACAATGGTTCAATGATGAACCATCATATAGAGTCACACTGGGGTATAGCAGGATCATGAATATAAATGCCATAGGAGTAGAAGCACTCTTTATGCCAGTAGATGATAGGACACCAGAACGAACCCCTTTTAATGATATTATGGAAGGTATGACTCAATCTTAGTCTACAGTAATAAGTAACAAGCCACAACAAGATAAGATTAAGAAGGCTAGCATAATCACTGAGCCACACAAGTATATCTAAGTGTTCAGCTAAGAATAGCTGATGGAAGCATGGCAATCAATTAGAAGACGCAATTGATGGGAGCCAAGTATAGCACATCGCACAGCAGAACCAATTAGGAAATAAGGAGAAGCATCATAGGTATAGTAGTATCCAAGAATGGTTAACTTAGGTATTATACTGTATGACTCGATGGAAACTCAGGGAAGGTTCTGGCATAAGATAAAGATAGCATGGTAGGCTGTAGAACATACCAGAATATGTAACTGACTCATAAGAAAGCTAAGAATAGTAAATAGCATGTACAGGATTGTACCCGAACATTCTTATGACTTATAAATCAAGAGCAGTATGTTGTAGTAGCTACCAGAACATAGTAAATAGGCTACAACATGTAGGGTATAAAAGCCCAATGTAAAATTGCGGTAAAAAGCAGTTTAATTCATCTCTTGTCTCTTACCACCATCATCAGCTCTAACACTCTAGTGAGTGAAGGGTACCAAGCCCACCCTAAACTAACTAGTATCATTGTGTGAATCTGTTATCACTTGTTTCTAACCCTTAATCAGGGAGCGAATCTAACAGTTTCCTTCCCTTTTCCTTTTTCGTCATTCGCTTCCTCTTTCTTCTTCTGAGCTGCTTTTGACCATTCTGTTTTTGGCACCCAGCAGTCTCGACTAAAGTGCCCTAGCTTGTTACAATTATAGCACTTTACCACATGTAATTGTTGGTTAGGGGAATATCCCCCACATCCTTGTCCTCGAAATCCTCCACAGCCCCTATAGCCATGACCTTGTGGCTGTATTCCGCGGCTAAAACCGCATCCGCAGCCCCTGAAATAAGGGTGGTTCTGCTTGTCCTTGGGCAGGTGATTAGCTGCCACTCCTGTCCTCTGATGATTTTTCTGCCATCCTTCAAAGGCATTACATAAGGCGGTTAATAAAAATTGTGGGGTTAACTCGATTGGAGTATTCCCTGGATTCGTTTTGTTAATAGTTTTAATATATAACTCACTCTGTGTGAGTACATATTGATATTGTTCAGGTGTTGCCCTTGTAATAGCTGATATATAAGTTGACTCAGAAACTTTTACCCCTTGGGCTATTAGTTCCTCGTATTTATTGCTGAGGTTATCGAGCGTTCCATTGAAATGGCTGACATGACCTCTGATATCAAAAAGGGCAGCCTTGTTAAAGCCCTTTGTAATTGTTGTCTGGATGTTATATCGTCCGTCAAGCACTTTGAGTAATGCTGGTATATCTTTAGAGAAATTAAGATAATAAGCCAATATTTTGTTGGGCATAGTGCACATAATGCCATTATATAAAGCACTTGATATACCAATCTCTCCAGTTCCTGGGGAGTTAGTGAGCAGGTTACCATAACCTGCACTCTCGATTGCACTTCGGACTCTGTAGTTCCAGAGTTTATAGTTTTGGTGGCCATCGAGTTTCTCAATTCCGTCGAAGAATTTCTGGAGTTCCATGAGTTTAGTTACCATACTCGGTTCATCTTCCTCAGTATCGTTAGTGTCTGAATCATCAGGATCAGAGGGTTCAGATGGCTCATGTGACGATTTAGAGTTTTCGTTTTTAAGTTCTTCTTCTTCTTTATTATCACTTTTTTCTTCTTCTTTTTTATCATTGTTTTCTTCATTATCTTTTTCTGGCTTAATATAAGGGTTGTTAATTTTGAATTGTTCTTTTTCTTTTGGATCAGATATACCCAAATATGTACTGATTCAATATCTTATTTCAGATGATTTACCTGAATCTGATATTCCTAGATCTTTAGTGTGATTTGTTAATTCAGTTTTATAGTCAGCTTTTATTTTTAATTTTTCATCATTTGTAGAATTATTGTACTTTTCGATTCAGTCTTGTATTTGTTGCTCTGTTCCATGTATTGGTATTTGTCTGAGGTTACATTGGACAATTAAGTCGACTAACCTTTTGCTATCTTTGGCTTTTTGTATTTTTTCTTCAAGTTCTTTGATAGTTGATGACTGTGTATATACTATTTTTAGTTCATTAGCGATTATTTGTAATCCTGATAATTTTTGCAAACATGTTTGCTCATGAGTATTGGGATGTTCATTGGACATAATTTCGTTTTGTTTATAATTTTGTTAATCATTTTGTTAGTTTTGTAGAGTCAAGGCTCATAACCTCTTAAAATCTATGCACGTTGTGGTAGACAATGAGGTGCAGTGGTAAGAGTAAAGGTGGAACGGGGTTATCAGTGTAAACCGATGTATTTCATAGTAGAGACCAGCTCTCCTTATATACATCTACCATGAGCTACATATACTATAACTATCATAGCTCCTATCATATGGCGTTATTGTTGTGTTATCGTTTACTTAGTAAGGTGGTTGTTCATATGACCATGTATTATATTTAGTCGTTTGTTATATTTATTTAATACACCGTTGACCCATCACCCTACACACTATTTATCCGAGGGAAATATTATCCTATCTGCAGTCTTGGCCGGAGATGGTCAACGTCAATCAGAAGATACGCCCGACTCAGTATGGAGAGCTACTGTGCTGTGCAGGATCCATGAATCTCAGCTATCAGAGAATTTGGAGGTATTAAGAGAGATGGTGGAGCTCCCAGCCACCCCAATGGGGTGAACGAAACCTATGGCAGTGTTCCATTGGTTGCAATGATTTCATTCGATAATTTTTAATTGTTATTCTATATTTGATTCATTCCATCGACAGAGTATACTAGTAACCTCCGGTTGCAGTTGCTCGTAATTTTCGATCATTGCACTCTACACACTTACAGGATGACCAAAGAGACACGAGAGAAGGCACACATATCATGTATAAGTATACAGTCAAACCAGAAGGAATGGAGAAGGAACCCGAGAGACACAAAGCCGAGAAGCCGCAAGACCGAAACAGAGAAAGAAAAATTCATTCTGCCATGAAAACGTGGGGAGTCCATTCCAAATTTAGGATGTACTTCTTTAAATAGGCAAGACGGGGATTGCGATATTTATAAGCATTCCGATTTCCCTGAATTATGGACCCGGCAATCGGGAATTCATAGTCTCGGGTTAGGTGTGGCGCAGCCTGAGGATGTCTCAGAAATTTGACTCTTTCTCCTTACCACCATGGACACTCTCAGCGCAGAAAATACAAGAAAGGGGCGTCACACTACGTTCTATTTTAATGATGGAGATATCATACTCTCTGCACCCTTAATGGTAGCAGATGCGTTGACTTTAAAGCGAAGTACCATTATCCTCTTCAAAATCCATAAGTTCCAGCTCGCAACAAACTCGGACGTTTTTTCGAGCATGCTGGACTTGCCTACCTCCCCAGATGGGGTGAACGAAATATACAATGGGGTCCCATTAGTTGCACTGTCGGATACTGCAAAGGAGGTTGAGGACCTGTTAATGATGCTCTATAAACCATGGTATGTATTAGCTATGATTTTAGTACACACCGCCCGTTTCACAATTTTTGTCAAGGGATATAAGAATTTGTCCATACTACCCAGATACCTGCGTCCTTCTTGAAAATGTCCTCGCCATGTCGACGAAATACCAATTTACTAGCATCAGGAGTTACATCGTCCATCATTTGGAAGCAGATTGGCCGACAACATTGAATGAATGGGACGGCTTCGAAGCCCGTATCAAGATGATGTCAGAAAATCGGTACTTTTTCTCCGATCACAACCTGCCTGAGCCAGCGTTCGCGCTCACGCTCGCTCGCAAATTCGATGTCAAGAGTATCTTGCCCGCTGTATATTACGACCTCAGTCGCTTTAGGCCTCTGGACGACTGGGATGATAAAGAGGCTTTGGAGGAGCTTATAGAGATTGATCTCCCCCTGTGCTTTGGCCGGCGCATAGCGCGGTGGCGACTTCTAAACAAGGCGGATCTAATATCCCTCTTGCGAGGCAAGTGCGCTATGCAGGACAATCTGGAGAAGCTATTCTCGGAGCCCCCAGGAATATTCGACATATCTAACGAAGAAACTTCATGCTCCACTGGAAATGCAGAATGCAAGGAACTCCAAATGAATATATTCAATCAGATTAAAGAGGCGCTTAATCAGAACGACACAGACATTTTAAAGAGTTTGTCCAGGATTGCTGTGTCGACGGGTAGCCTCTTGAGAGATACAAATGGTGGACCATGTACGAGCTGCATCCATGGATCAAGGGACTACCTGGAAAACATGCGGAAACATATTTGGAGCCTGCTTCCGGTTTATTTCAGTTCATAAGAACGTAAGTCGGATGTTTAATATTTTCGTATGTGCCTGAACTACAAGTCAGCATTTAGTGACCCGAAAACTCTGACAAACACGGACCCAGAGTGTATGACAGCGTTGGCTTATTGTACGAGTCTTTTTTGACGAAATTGGTTATTTTTCATTTCTGTAGTATTTGTGGGATTTTTTTTCATTTTGAAGCCTTGCACATTTCTTACCGTTTCCGTTTCTATTCAAATTGTGATTTTGTGGAGACTTAGACATGTACTCGTCTTCTCGCAAATTTTAGTTACAAATTTTAAGATAGACCGTAAGCAGAATAGCGGTGATGCCTTCGTAGACCTAAGGCAAACCTGTATCATCCTGTATAAGTTTTAAATGCAATGTACGAATGCTTGTGCGTCGTTTTGATGGATTCTCTGTAGAAGTACCATAAGCCACAATGCTTTGTCACATGGAAACCCTCGATGATATGGTACGAATTGATAAATGTCTCTAAAGTCTATATAGCGCTAATTGTATATTTCAATTGTCTGAACCACTAGTAAATTCTGAGGCGGCTCAATGGAAAAACTACATTTCACCGAGAAAATCATCATCCTTTATGCAGTCTCCATCAAGTATGTGTAGGCGTCAAATAACCGTTCCAAGAACTTACGACCGACTCAGCAAGGTCCGCAAATATCAGCTTCCACAGTATTCGGAGGACTCCAGTGGGTTTACAGGACTCTCAGCTTCGATAGGACGGGACGAATGAGCTCTTCAATGAGTCGTCGGCAGTTGTAATACAATACAATAGTGAGAGTATTAACTCATGGTCACGGTATTCGACAGACTGTGGTACATAATCACCATGAAGGATCTCATTCCTCAGCTTACGCTTAGTATCTTAAGGGAGGATCTCAATCTAAGAGTATAGTCCTGACATTTGTTTTCGGTCAGAAAAGGTGCTCGCCGTGTCAACGAAGTGAAACGTACTTGTTATAATTATGATTATGTTATCTCGACTATACGACTACATATGGTATCTAGGCGATATGCTCGGTGGGGTTTTGCTTGTAGTTAGCTGCATGTATACTCTTGGTCGGGAAACGGCTACGAAGAAATTTTGAATTGAAGAGAACCGGCCCGTACTGCGACGGAACGTCTTGAGACTTCTAACACTAATGGCACAGGGGCTTAATTTGTTCGATTAAAAAGGGTATCTCAACAGTATTATTATAGATACCTATAAGTTCTGTGATATTTTTCCTTAATCGTAAGGGAACTTACAGAGTTGTGCGGCCATGCGTATTTAGCCACTTAAGAGTGAACTCGGGCTATAGATAATAGACTGTAGACCCGGACCGGGAGAGTCGTTGTTTTGATAGCCGCGTACGGCGTACCTGATTCTGTGACTGTGACTAGTAGTGACCGAGCGCGTCTGCTTGACATGAATCGCGCGCAAACTTTCTCAGCGCGCAACTTCCTTTCGCAAGTATGAGTACAGACGGCGTACAAAACGCAGGCAGAGTCCATCACCCTACGTTCTATTTCTCTGATGGAAACATCGTCCTCTCTGCGATTCCGGCGAAAACTTTCAAACGCAAACGAACTCGGACGGGGGACTTCGGTTTCGAGTCAAAGCAAAAACCCGCAGTGCTGTACAAGATCCACAAATCCCAGCTGTCTGCTAATTCAGTAACATTTCGCGAGATGTTGTCTTTCCCTGCTTCTACCGATGTCGAGAACGACACCTATGATGGCCTGCCGTTAGTCGAGATGCCGGATTCAGCGGAGGAGATAGAGGATCTACTCACGATGCTTTACAGATCGTGGTATGTAGGCAAATAAGATGCACCTTTCGTTAGCTGACAAGTATATCCAAAGGGACTTCAATACCTGCGGGCACCATCCCGATACGTGCTTTGAATTAAGCAACGTACTGGCCATTGCGGCGAAGTATCAATTCGACAGCATCCGAAAAACTATTGTTTCCCATGTGGAGAAGGGCTGGCCTTCAACGCTTGAGCAATGGGACCAGTTTTCGGCCCATACTCGCAATGTACCAGTGGGCGAGGACTCATCTTTTGGGAGACATCGGCCCGAACCCGCCTCGGCGCTAGTGCTCGCTTCACGCCACGACATCAAGTCAATCTTGCCTGCCGTCTACTATGACCTCAGCCGTCTTAGGCCTGTGGACGACTGGGACAGTTTCCTAGTTGCTTCCAGGGGGTGCATAAATCAAGAAATTGATCGGTACTACAACGGACGCAAGGCAAGATGGCAACTCCTTAATGCACAACAGCTTCTGGCCATTTAGCGCGGCAAAGGTGCCATGCAGAATCACTTGGAGGAGTTATTTCAAGTTTATTCGGAGCTTCTTGAGTGCGAAGTAAAGACATGCATCGAACTCAACGAGAAGATAGTTCGTCAACTTGAAGAAGCTTTGAAGCGGGGTGCCGTGGATATTTTGCAGATCTTGTCTACGACCTTGGAGTTGACGGAAAAAATCGAAAATGATTCTGGCATCAGTGCTTGTGGCGGTTGTTTTGCCACAACGAAGTTTTACTTCAAGGAGGCGAGGAAGGATATCTGGAAAAGTCTTCCAGAGTACTTCGATCTGGATCCGAGACAATATTATTAGTGATGCGATGTAGGAATTTCACTTTTCAAACTTCTACTAAGTCTGACAAATCCACACTTGCAGTATTGAGAAGGTCTGGCGAAAGACTGGTACGCGTTGACAGCTAGTGTGGTAGTGTACGTCGCGTTTGTGTTCCGCGATCGCACCCGCTTGCTCTGCGAGAGTGAGCTAGTGCTTACGGATTGAGTCTATTCCTTTTCTTTATTTTAATTTATCTTTCGTATATCGTTATTCGAATGATTATGGTAGTACAGAGCTTATACTTTTACAAGGCAACTGAACTGAGCGGGCGGGCGGCGGTCGCACAACGCAACACGGCTTCGATGTGTCCTTATTGATTCAGCGTAATAGCGTCCGTATTCAGCCTGTACCAATTTTGCGTACGCTAGTGGTCCGAGTGATAACTAGGAAAACAGCATTTTCTGTCAGTACTGGTAGGCTACATAGCATTGCCCAGGGCTTGGGGATCGCGTCGACAGTCCCATATTAACGACTCATACCGACCAAACCATTTCAAACGGAGAAATTCATCACCCTCAGGTAACGCTCTACTTTCCAATGAAAACGTCTCCCTCTTCTCAGTTTCGGTAAACTTAGTCGAATGGCTCAGGGGCCAAGCTCTCAGCTGAAGACTCGTGCACCTCGGGCCCACTCAGGCTGGACCGAGGTAGGGGACGTGACCGTACTGACTCCGAGAGTCCACGCTTCCCGCTTTCCGGAAACTCAAGAGGTTTTCAATGAAATGCTTGATTTACAAACCTTACCGAATGAATGAAAGCTATGATGGGCTACCACTGGTAGCAGTGGCGCCAGATCCAGCGTGGGATGTAGAAGACTCTTGAAGTGCTTTTCACGTCATGATAATATGCATCTGATTATTCCTTCGAATTATAGTCATTCCAGAATAAGCTAGCTATATGCGTATTATCCCAAGCTCAAAACCATACCGGCTTTCTATCTTCACGTGTTATTGGAGTTGAAATATTATCACTTCAAACTGGCTCACCAATAACGTAGAAGGACTAAGTAAAAAGAGATCGGTTCCAAAGCAGGTTGGTAGTATACACATGAGTGCTCAGTGCTTCATTATGGCGATGTTATATTTGCTTCTTCAGTGTTCACTATAAGTAATAAAAGGAGTGCGTTGGTGCTTTCCGATCACGGCCGGGCCAATGTTCGAAACGTGTACGTAGGTATGCAGACTATGCAAAAGAAAGATCTCGCGATGGGAATAGCGAGTGAAAAGAAAGACGTCCTCTACGGTTTGAATAAATTATAACGCCCATATTTTCACCACTGAGTCCCTGCCACCGGTCGCGAGATATCGGTCCATGAACCGCAGCTGTTCTGCCGGTTGCGTGTGCCCATTCGTAAGCAACGAAGAGAGCTGCATTGTCGTGCGATTGTAGATCTGGGGAAGAAAGCAGATAAGCAAGAGGTTAAGCTTTCTTTGCAGAAAGGACGGCTGACCTTCGCGCCGTTTTCGCCTGCAGCAGCAACGATCTTGCGACTATCGAATTGCAGAGCAGAGACACCGTGATCGAATTTGATCGTTTCCGAGATGCCGCCAGTTCGGATATCCCATATCTACGTAAAGAAAGTTCCAACGCTTAGCATAGATTTAGTATATGTGAAGATAGTATTAGACAAACCCGAATTGTTTTGTCCAGGCTGCCACTAACGATGTGTAGTTGATCGAATTGAAGGCATGTCACAGGCGCAGTGTGACCCAGTAGAGTACGATGCGCTTGGCCCGTCCGCACTACAAACAGGGCGGGATCGAATCTATTTAGCCAGTAGATAAGTAATCATTTACTTACTGTCCCACATCCTGACCGCACCATCCCCGCTACCACTGACGAGGCCGTATCCCCAGAACTGCACACCACCAACAAAGTCCTGGTACATATCCCAGCTGCCGTCGGCACGAGGAGGCATCGGGACAGCAAAGTTGCCGATGGCGGCGGCGGTACCAGGAAGATAACCCGAAGCTGAAGTAGGCGAGGAAGGCGGGTGTGCAATCGCCCACAGAATGTCCATCGTCATGACACATTGGCCAGTCGTGAGGTCCCACTGGCGCAGCGTCTTGTCCGAAGCACCGGTCACAAGACAGTTATCCTCGAAGTACAGGGCAGTGACTGCTTTGCTATGTCCTTCGAGCACGCGCGCACATGCGCCGTCGGTTTCGGAAGAGTCACGCCCCTCTACACCGTTCCGTACCCCATTCGCGATACTTTCATCTTCGCCTTCTTCACTGATGTCTGCGAGACTCACCATCTCAGCGTCCGTCTCACCCACCCTCCGCAGGTCCCACACGCGCACCGAGCCATCCTCGCCACCTGTGAGACACGCATGCTCTTCGACTTGTAGTGCGCGCACCATGCCCCTGTGCCCCCGCAAACGTCCAATCTCTTCGACACCGAGCATATCCCATACGCGAGGCGCAGAGTCGTTACTGTCGTCATCTGCGCATGACGACACAAGCGTGCCATACGGTTCGGAGAAGTCCAGGGCCGTCAGAGGGGCATTCTGAGGAGAGCAGCGGAGGGTTAAAAATGCGACGCCAGGAGGTAGGTCATCATGCTCAGATGGAAGGAATGCAGGCCCTTTTCGTCTTCGAGAACTTTGGTCGACACGTCGAGGAGTTTTTAACGATTCTTCGAATTCCATGCGCTCCTGCACACCCTCAACTACGTAAAAGATGTGAAATCGCACGCAAAAAGAGAAAATAAGAGACCATACGTTCGTCATCCAACTCTAGTTCATCCTCCTTCAGCTTCAATAAGTCCGACTCGAGCCGCACGCGGATCGCATCGAGTGCGTCAATCTTGTGCGTAATCTCGGAGATTTCATTGAGCATGAGCGCACGCCGCACGTGGATATTCTCTTTGTCAAGAAGAATTTCTTTCTTCTGGCGTCGCAGTTCATCCTTCCCAAGTGCCACGCTCGCCCCTAGACTTTCTCGCGTACGGCGCCCGCGCCGTCCCTTCTGCCGTGACTTCACCAAAACCACGTCATCGTCGCTGGCGCTTTCGTGGTCGTGCTCCCCCTCATCCTCCGCAAGGAGCCCGCGCGCGTTCATGCCGAGCTTTTTGAGGCCAATGCGCGGCGTTTCGACATTGCGCGTCTGGCGACGGCGGCTCTTGCCCTTCTCGGCACTCGGGATCGTCGCGTTGAAACCGCGGAGTAGGCTGACATCTGACGCAACCCCCTCAGGCTCGGGCACTTCTGCGCTCAGCAGCTCATCGTTCGCTTCTGCTATCTGCAGGTCCGTCGACGTTATGCGTCGCGTGCCCAGTCCGAACCGCATGGGGGCGCGTCCGAGCGTCGCGAAGTCCATGCGACCATTGGGCATGGCCAGGGAGCCGCTGGCCCTCGACGAACCCGACGTTGCCGTACTAATCATCTTCGGCGTCATAAGCACAGGTGCTACTGTGCATGGGAGTTAGTTTGCGGATATTAAATCCCTAAACACGCACAGTCGGACAGCAGCTTCGCAGAATCGCCTTTTCGCCGAAATGGCGCGAATATAGCCTTTGAGACAGCTTGAAGTTGCGCTCCTGAGCCCGATGAAGACGCGTTATTCGCGATAGGCTCTAATGCATCGCGTGGGTCTGTCCGTCGTTTCGAGCGGCGGTCGGACATGGTGGTCGGGAGGCAGACGGGGTACCTCTAGACACAACTCTCGTATACGGACGTTACGAAATGTCACATGGACGTCACATTAGTAACGCAATCGTGACGTCGCCGCGATGCAACGTAAACCACTTTAGCCGAGAATTGCTGTTGAGGAAACTGAAGGCTCAAAAATATTAACATTAGTGCAAAATAGAACAGTGGGATCAAAAAAGCATAAAGCAATATACCCTAAGGTGGGGAACAACTAAGAAAATTGAAAAAGGAACTCTAGCCCACCGCGAGGGTCGAACTCGCAGCCTTCAGATTCCACCTTTTCAAGTACTCTTAAATTAAGAGTCTGACGCTCTATCCGATTGAGCTAGGCGGGCCTTGAAGAAGGGTTTTTAAAAGTCAATGCAGTTTAAGAACACTAAAATAAAGATGTCGAACAATATTTTTAAATACGCCAGCAGTCCAAAATACCAAACAGTGCGAGATAATCCAACTCTGATAGGGGCTCGCGGAAGCCTCTGCTATCGTAACACTGGCCCCTGACGGCTGCCTGCGCATAATTAAATTGTAATAGTGATACATTATCTTCCGTTGACGGAGATATTCATACGCTCTACTTCCTACCTACTCCAGCCAAAGTCCACGGTGACATCGAGTCCGTACGGTCGCAAGTCATAATACCGTCGAAGTAGCTGAGATGGTCGTCTAGGGAATGCAGACTCCATCGTTATCACCTCAGGAGCGACATATGTGGGTTCGGGTGTGGGTTCGGGGACAGGAGACTGGGATATCTGGATGTCCTCGGAAACGATGGCCGAGGGGGCGGGCACGGGTTCAGGGGTCGCTTGCGATCGGACGAAGTTCCGTAGTCGATGGAACAAGAGTGGTCGCGTCGATTTATGTGGGGCGACGGGTGCAAGGTTGGCGGCACTCGCGGCAGAATCGTTGCGCTCCTTCTGGGTCGTGAAATCCTCCTTCACCTCTGACGCAGGCTCATCATTAGCACCAGCATCACTCGCGTGCGTTTGCTCCTCTGAGCTCGTCGCATCATCCGCCTCCTTCACAGCCGCCAGCTCAAGCGAGCGCTGCAGCCTGCGTACACTCGCGAGCTCCCATGCACTCGTATCCGCCGGCTCGAGAAAACCGCTCGCTGCGAACGCATTGCACCAGCAACGATCGAGCAGCTGAATGACCGGCGGGAGAGTCAAAGGCGGTGTGGAAAGATTCGCACGGACCGCCTCTGCGAATGTCGTAGCGTTACCGATGGGATTTAGCAGCGGCGTGTCGATGGGGAGAGGCTGCCAGTAGCATGACGAGGTGAATAGCGCCGTGAGGAGTACTATGCAGTAAAAGCTGCGTCTGCACTATCAGCATCAATTGGCAACAGTACAACTGGGAGGGACCCACCAAGGACGGGCGCAGAGAGTCAGAGAAAGCAGAAAGACGAGCAAAAAGATGGGCGGTGCGGTCGGTAACGGCAAGATTACAAGTGGTAAGAACCACCTCGTACACCTGAACATTTTTGTATCAGGGATAAACACGAAGTAAGGAAATGCTCGACCCGTACCACATTGTCCTGGCTCTTGATGGACTGAAAGCAAGTTAGGATAGGGCGGGAATTCACGTGACGCATACACGTCTAACTTTCACCTCTCGTTTTACATAAGTAGCGTCCTGCCACCATAGTTCATAGGATGATTCATGATTCATCAAACTCATGTAGGCATTAATCAGCTTGCACGATGGAAGGAACCGCCACGAGTAGAAGAAGTACGCCCATAGCATTAGATTACGATGTCTTCTAATTATTTTCGGTATTAAATTTACTCTATTATATTTACCGGAAAGTACGAAGCGCTCAGGCTGAGCCACAGAAAGTTCCTGACACATCACCGAATCTCGATCAAGTCAAAATCAGATGAAATACATTAGCCTCTCCTGCATCTCCTGCACGGCATTGAACTCCCAATCTTCCGGATTATACTCGGAAAGTTCACTGCCAGTCGTACTTAGACCCGATTCATCACCTAAGTAACGAAGGTGGATATCCGCACGGCGGCAAACAAGCTGAAAGCAGATCCCATTTATTGTCAGATGTCTTTCCAGTGATATCATCTCGAGGTCACTCACATCAGCATCTATCGTCAGCGACGTATTTAGTCAGTGCTGTAATACCTTGTCTTGAGGATGAAACTGGATGCTTACAGTAAACGGGTGCCGGTATGGACACCGCGCGTGTTGCACGAGCGTAAGTGTGGCACAAGCCGAACGACAGGGCTTGCAGACTCGAGAGAGAGAGTTGGTAAGGAAACATAGGAGGTAGTGTATGAAGGAAAAGAAGAACCAACCTGTCCGAATCGAGATTATTCTCGTCTTTGATGACGATGTAGTGAGCCGGTCTCGAAGCTATATCAGAAGAGGAAGTTCATGGTAGTAGGAAAATGAATCCAGAGTTTTATCAAATAGGCGGTATGGTCACTTACTCCCAAGAAGACCCGCATGTGACTGCAGATAGAAATCATAGACATTGGGGTTTGCAATATCTTTGACGTCTACTACGAAGCCCGAGGGACAATTGCCCGACTTATCCCCTTCCTCCCTGGTCTGCGGAAAGAATCTGACGTGATGCCGCTTGCCGACAACAATGAATGTAACCTTTACATCCTCAATCCGTGGTTTTCTGACGAATTCCGGCGCACCCTTCCAAACTTCGGCGATTGCATCTTTGCGAAAGATGTGAATTAGGAAAATTCGAAACGATTTTAAGACAGGGCGACAAACACAACGGACCTTTAATAGCTTCAAATTCCCAACTGGCCACCTGAAGGTACTCTCCCTCCGATACGCCGTCGCGGTAAATCAAAATGCGGGAAGGGAGTACCTTCATGTCCCAATATTTGCTGAACTGTTTAAGGGCGTTCTAAATCCCAGATCGCATTTAGTCAGAGCAATGAGCTTCAATCCAAAAGTTGACAAATGACTAACCGAGAACATATTTCGCAAATCTCGAATAGTCTCTAGCCTCGGCTCCTGCATACTGCACGAGGCGAAATATTTGCTGACATTCTGATCCACGGACCAAACGAGCCCCGCTACCGAGGGCCTCACAATACCAGGATGTGGGTGCGAGACATCCATGCCTGTATGTGTGAAATGAGTACATAACACAACGCCAGTGACAATGGCTCCATCGAACTCGCTTACCGACAACCATAGTAGGTTCCTTACTGTCGTGTATCCACTCCATTCCTGCCCCCATCGGCACGAAGTTGATCCCCCCAAGCTTTGCGTTGATCCTGTAAAAAAAATAGGACACGCTAATGTTAGGCCATGTGAAAAGGGCGGGTAAATAAGAGTACCCACTTCAGTAGCAGGTTGTATAGATACGCGTCGGAAAGCTTTTCCAACTTATCGGAGGCCTTTGACAATCATGAGACGCTATAATTTTGGAGAAATATAAAGAGGATGCGACATGCCATGCACTGTGTTATCAACCCGGGACCGCGGGTGGTGTCACCGATCTCTTTGACTTGCCTATGCATTACACTACCGCTTTGTGGCAGGACGACAAGGAGAAGAAACTTGTTGTCTGGGATAAAGTTTGGGTTCTGCGAAGTCCTACCGACTTCTGCGACGATACCCTTAAGGTGCTGTTCGCCAGGTCAGTGTTATCGTCAGCTACCAAAGAAAATTAAAATGTCAGGGTTTCCGACTCACACTCAGTACGTCTCCCTGTGCGTTTTCTGACCCTAGAACTATGCGGCCATCATACAAGGCTCTTCTAAGGTGGTCGACTTGGATTCCTAGAATCGGGATTTAACATAATCAATCATGTTCAGAAAAGCCGCTCGTACGTACCCAGACTTCCCATACAGATCAATAATCTGTTTACGAGGTTCTGGCAGAGGCCAGACCCAAACTTACTGTCGTAACACAGAACGGCCAAATCTCTGATAACGCATGGCTTGAAGAGAGGTCTCGCCGATCTCCCGGAAATCCTCCAGACGCCCTGGTCTGGCTTCTGTCCGACACAAAATGAATGAGCTTCGTTTGTATGTGGAAAGAAGTTATATTTACCAGGAACTGCTTATGAGCAAAGTGGATTTGGGGCGGAGGAAGGACCCTGCCGGTGACAGTAATAGGCTTTTTTCCGACGTGCAATCCCGCGGAACCAAGGGCGGCAGGGTTAAAGGCCTTTAGAGGAGTAGTCAGATTAGCCATCTGATACGATTAGTGGACTGAATAACTAACCCGTAAGCAGTTCATAATGATATTTTTGCGCTTTTCCGGAGTAGTTGTCGTGAGCTTCTGCACGTGCGCCTGCAGGGCTGTGTCAAGCCTCCGCCTGTACATCTGCCCTTCGAGCACATCGAGGAGCTCGAATGGGACGACATCAGTCTCGTCTGGACCGCCATCCCTCCCATGCTTGATCACGAGAATACCAGGAAGATCTGGGAAATTCAGTTTATAGCCGTACTTGCTAAGGAAGTATTGCTGCGAGAATCAAGCGCAGTCAGTCAGAAACATTTATTTAACCAACGAGATAGGAGCCTCCTATTTACCTTCACGGTTATCTCCTCTCCATCATGCGATACAAAAGTATGCCGGCCCGCTCTGGGGATGAGTTCCTTTATCGACCTGATGCGACCTACTTTTCCCGCATGGACCTGCTTCACGCGCAGTTTCTTCAGGAAGATTTTGAGCCTCCTTATCGCGTCCGGACTTTCAAGCTCACGGGTGTTTCTGCATCCGAGAAGATGCATAGAAACATTAATGAGGTCTCCCCTTTCGTACCTGCCAAGTTCGGTCAGCTTATGCAGGTGTATGTATAAATTTATTGAGCTCACATAATCGCGGACGATACGTCTAAATTTAGGAGTGCATGGTCGAACGAAGGACGGACGCTCCTATTACGGAATATGTGAGCTTCTTTTAATTCTTTGTTCCTGAGAGTCTTACGCGAAACAACCACGCCAGAGTTCGAATCCCGTACGGAGGTTGACGACTTCGGTATCGGCAAACAACGTGTTTTTCGTGGCAACCTTCCGGAAATCCCTGATCGCGGATTGTCGAGTCTAACTTTAACGAAGATGCGGCCGGATTTAGAGCTTTGGTTTAGCACTTACGCGTCCGTGGCGTTATGCAGGAGTAGGTTGAGGATCTGCAGGAAGCTAAGAGCATTCTCGCTCTGTCCTTGAGATTCCAAGAGAAGTTCGAAGCCTCTGCGAAAGCAATTTGTAGTAAGTAATGACAGAACTGTCGGCAAATTGTAATCATGGCTTACCGTGATCGCACCTCTCCAACGTGGGTTAGCTTCACCAGGGCCAACCTTGGCGCAGAGCCTGAGGATGGTGCATTATTCTCAAGGCTGACTTCAAACTGTGCGCACGTTATTGTCAAAACTCAGCATTTGTGACAGCAAAAACCAACGTACAGTTCTGTCTGCAAAATCGAGGTCCTTGGACGCGAACAGCGCCGCCTTCCCGTCGAACACGACCTGCCCCGGCTGAAAAATATCTGGCGCGACTTGGGTGTACAACGTCTGAACGATTTCCTTACGCCGTCGTACGCTACGGATTTCACGAACGGTTGTGATCACTAAGAGGAGGGGCGTGTCGGGGACGTGACAGGAATGAGCACAAGGTAAAAGGGCTTGTATGCATTTCGGACCAGCACATACCGACTGCAGTCCGTGGAGGATGCCGAAGTCGTTTTGAGTAGCTGAATTTGACCCGAAAGAGTGACCATCTTACCGTGATAGTGAAAAAACACGAGAGGCTTTACGATGTCAAGCCGAAAGCAGTTTGTAGAGGCGGTATATGGCGCCCCCTTAGTTCCAGCATTGAGGGGGCGCGTCGCAATAACCGGAAATGTCATGACTACAGGCAGGATTGGGTAGATAAATTATAGCGGGAAGGGGATAGTCTCAGAGGTATAGTAGATGGTGGTGGGAGAGCAAGAGTAGATTGCTGCGGCGTATGCTCGATGCCCAGTCTCATATACGTGTATTAGGATGAGCAATTCTCTCAGTCAGCCCGCAGTCGTTCAGTCATCGCACAATGGCTCGAGTCAATAGACGCCCGACGCAGCAAATACATGAAAGGGAGGGGTGGTGCTGGGACCCTTCTTTCCCGAGGGAACGGCAGAAAAACAAAATCGCGTCGGGTTAGAGCGTTTCTTCACGCCGTGGAACTTATCTGTATACACTAGATTTGGACAGCATCTACAATCAACAATGACAGTGTTTCTCTTTTAGAATAAGATCACAAACGAGCTTTCGGACCTTCCCCCTGGCGACCTAAGTAGTTACATTTTGACTTGGTTCGCCTACGAGCTCCCCGAAGGCCCAGGCTCGACATCCTCGAGAGGCGGCGGGCCATCCTCTTCATCATCGTCAGAATCGGCCGGGTCAATACCCTCCGGCCCCGAACCTCCCTGATTTGCCTTGAAATCGGCCATCATCTGACGTAAAGGCGTCAGTAGACGGATTGGTGGAACAGCTTAGCGCACATACCTTCTCTAGATCCATGCCGCCACCACCCATACCACCGAGGCCACCCATGCCAGGCATCCCCGGCATGCCCATGCCTCCCATACCAGGCATTCCGCCCATGCCGCCCATACCACCCATACCAGGCATTCCACCCATGCCACCCATATCTTCATCATCTAACTTCGAGACATCTCCATCCTGCTCGTCCTCATCGACCCATTTACTGAAATCAGTCTTAATGAAAGCAAGCTTTTTCGTTTCCGAGAGGCGGGGCCAGAATTCCAATTTCTGCTCCTTTTTGCGCAGAACGAGTGAAAGCGATCGTGTGTTTAGACGTTGAGTTGATTTCTGAGCGATCGACGCAATATGTCAGTCCAATTCAGCGTATGCCAGTGATATTTCAACATACTTCCGGGTCGATCTCACCATACAGCTTAAAGCTGAATTTGTACTCGCGTTCGTCCGGCCTGCGTGAATGAGAAAGTTGTTTATATGCTGTGTGGTGAACAGAGGAACAAGTGATAGAGACTCACCTCCCAGCTTTTGCCTCGAACGTAATCTCTTTGGGTTGAATATCAAGCTTCAAAGTGGACTCGTTGATCTCGGTGAGGTTAATGGTCAAAAACACGACATTCTAGCGCCCGATACGAATTCAAGTAAAACGTCAAGAGGTCGTACACAAATATCACGCGAAACCACGTACCTTCTCCTCCTCTATGTCCGAGCTGCGTTGCGCCCAGAGAACTTCAGGGTGAATAGACATTTTGCGTACGAGTGGTTGATGGTTCAGATGAAAGGGACAGAATGCCAAAGAACTACGCAACTTGCTTCCAACGCGTACTTGCTTTAGGGCCGGTTTCGTACTGAATCTGAAATCGCGTTTGTTCTCGACTTTTCTACGTCCGAATCTTCCACCGGAACGTCCGGAAGAAAGTCCAATTCGACCTGGCTGCGGACGTAGCGACTCTGCCAACTGCCTCTGCTCCGTTCTGAAAAGCATTTTTGATCAGGAAGAAAGAATATATAGTAGTTCTACAACCCCCAGGGACGCGTAATGCGCCGGGGCTGGACCTGGCCGCGAACCAGAATAACAAGGTCTATAATGTAGCAACACCTGCTTCTCCAGGCTCAAACTCAGGTGGTCTGAATTACTCCCTTCTTTTTCAGCCAATACCTGCATCCTCAAAAGTTGGAAAAAGGAAGAGCCTCTGCTGGAGCCCTTCGATTTCCATGGCTAGATCGTCTTTCTCTACATGCCTATGCATCAAGTAGTATCGTCGCTCTCCATCCGTCATCGGATCCGCCCTCGGTTTCTCTGCTATTTTCCGTCTTGTTCGGGCTTCCTCTCGCCCTATGGACCTACAAGGTAGGAGCATCGCAGTTATAGAAAGTCGTCAGGCCCCCCTTCGTTAAACTATCCGCGTCCCAGTGTCTTGCGATGGTCTTGTTCCAAAGAAAGATAATATATATGGGTACGCGCGGGCATTAATCTGACGTGCTTGGGCTCAGGTCTCTCAGGATATATACCTCCCGGAGCACGGACTGAGACGCTTCAGGAACAAGGATTGAAGTTCAAAGATATAACTTGTGAAGAGACGCAAATTCTGTCGACAAACAGTGTGAAGCTTTCGGCCCTTATTATGAGCAAGAAGAGCATGGCGAATCCCGATTGCGTAGTGGTTTATCTACAAGGTTGGTGAGAGACGTATTGTCAGGGGAGCCGTCCTGCCTTTTGCCGATGGTTGAGGCGATTTTTGTTTCTGATACCGTGTTTAACAGGGAACGCTGGAAACCCCTTACACCGCATACCCGTATTCACTGAATTGCTCGCGTCGTGCAAATCCTTCTCCCCCGTCGTCCTTGCCGCTGCGCCACGGTCTTACTGGCGCTCCACGCGCCGCAGGCTCACCCAGCAAGGAATCCTTGCGGACTACCAGCACACCTTGCGCTTCGCTGCAAAGCGGTGGCCGGGCATACCACTCATCCTATACGGCCACTCACTTGGCGGGGCCATTGCTGTCTGCCTGCTAGCATCGCTCAATGGCAAATCCAATCCCGCTTCCAATTCTTCTCTCACTTCCGTCGTCAACTCCGAGACAACTGCAGGCCACTCGGCAGTACGTAAGGGGAAAAACAGAACAGAACACGGTCTGGATGAGGATGTAAACCTAGCGCAGTCTATTCGTGGGCTCATCCTCGAGAACCCATTCTCTTCCATCCCTGACATGGTACGTGCACTTTATCCGCAGCGCTGGCTGCCGTACCGCTTCCTCGCGCCGCTCGCGTGGGACAAATGGGACGCCCTAGGCACCATGCAAGCGGCAAGCCCTAAGCATAGTGCTCAATCTGTAATCCCGGCGGACAGAAATTCCGATGAATTGAACCCCATCAATGCAGCCAATGGGCGCGACTCCGAAACAGTGTCGGCGCTTCCGGACGTGGCGCGGGAAATGCTGGTGCTCGTAAGCGCGCGCGACGAGGTCGTGCCTCGCGAGATGGGCCGTGCACTGTTCGACGCACGCCCAACCGACGGAGGTGCACAGTTCGTCGTCATTGATGATGCGTTACACGAGGACGCATGGCGCCAAAAGCAGTGGGCGAAAGAAGTTGTACGATATTTAGAAAGGGTGAGTAGTTCGAAGAACTGACACCGGTCACTCGCATTGGAGAAGCAGGTTCGGGAAAGTATCGATGAGCATGGTCCATACATTTGTGCTAAGCCAGAACAACTACAGAGTGATTGGATTTGCCCGGGATTCTTGAAGATAGAGCTACATGGTAATACACTACACTTACGTAGGAGGGTCTTCGGGGGTAAGAGGCTACGATATGAACCTAGTCAGGAAAAAGGGCCGAAGGACAAGGTGCAAAAGGGGGCCGAGACTGAATTACTAAACGTCGTCGAGGGAAAATATAATGTGAAGATCCCGCCATATTGCAGTCCTGAAATTGTGCATTTCGCTCCTAATATCCTCACGACACGGGTGGCAGACCGCAACTCGCTCGCCGGCTTCCCGCAGGACCTTTAATATGTCGTATGATGCGAAACACCTTTCTTTAGTGTCGCTCTGCGCCTTTATGCACTGGTCCCGACATTTGGTAATCGCATAGCAGCCCTTGGCGGGTCTATGCCGGAAAATCTTGCTGACCTCCATGCTAACCCTTTCGCGGAGCCGCTCACGTCCCACGCAGATACGATGGTAGTCCGCCACAGACAAGCACAGCCATTGCGCAGAACGCGTATTCCACGTGTCGAGATCGACCGTATCAACGGCATCTTCTGCGCGCGCCTGTCGTTTGTTCCAATCTGCGCTTGCTGGGATGCGCCCGAGGTCATAGAACGCCGCGGGGAGGATGGACTTGATTTCGAAGCGCCGCGCCAGCGCGATGGCGGACGCCGGCTCTTGCGCGAAGCAGTCCATCTCGTCCTCTCGGCCTTCGTCGTGCTCTACGATCCTTAGTCGGGCCTCGAAGACGTCCCATGCGGACAAGCCGTGAGGCCAGTAGTCTACTATGTGTGAGACAATTCGTCGACGAATGGCATCCATCTCGTACTTCGCCGCTATTTCTAGTATCAGCTTTGCCGTGTTGCGCTCTCTGGGCTCGAAATGCTTGGAGGGCAGGCTTGACCTTTGAACGCATTATATAAATCGTTATAAAGTATAATTCGGTTAGTGTATAGTGACGTACCACGGTTCGTACAATACTTCAAGAAGACTGCACACATGTTCCCTCGAGTCAGGCATTTCGACGACAGGAAGTCCATCATACGTTTCATTGACTGCATTTTCTCCAGCGGGAGATGCCGAGGCGCTAAACATATGCTCGAATACTTCCGAGTGACGCACGAGAGCAGATTTGTGGATGCGATAAAGAATAAACCGGGGTTCAGAGGATTTCGTAGGCGTATCCAATCGAACGGAAAGAATTATGTTGCCATCAGAAAGCCAGAACCTTTCACTGCGGACATACTTCTTTTCTGATATTGAGCCTTTCCGAGCTAACTTCACACCGGGACTAGGTTTAGACACAGGTTCTGCAGAATCCTCATTGGTATCCGGCAGTGTTACGTTCTTAGCACGATCCTGGGTAGGGCTTTCCGCGCTACTTCCGCGCCCCTGAGGGCTTGGACTGGTCCGCCAGGCAACACTGCCCGAAGATTTATCATTGAGGGTCTGTGTGGGGGGTATACAATCTCCGTCGAGGCACGCTCGGATGAGTTTCTTCTTCTCTATGCGTGCCACGAGGCTTCGGAGGCGCGAAGTCGTGAATGTGTGTACAAGCCCGCTTTCAGAGACAGCAATCATGAGCAGCTGCGTGCCCGTCAGCGTCGACAGTTCGTATGACTTCTTTATGAGCTCTGACCATTGCGGCCGAGGAAATCAGCCCGGACACTCAACTGAAGCGTTCTGAAGCGTGCGCGCTCACCATTCTTCCGTGCCTTGAAAGTCATCCGCCGCAGACTCTTGTCTGTGATGAATTCGATCGGCGAAGAGTCGCTCGCCAGGCCGCTGTGACTAGCAGTCTCTTCCTCCTCTGAGCTCTCCTCCTCGCTGCTGCTGGAGGCGGTGCGTTCATCGTCATCGGACGCCTGCATATTGGGAAACGTGCCGAGCGCTGCTGTCTAGTCGTTGCGATGGGGAGACAAAGCGGCAAAGAGGCTGCCAACTGTTGTGCAACCCAGTGGCCTATACAGTCATTAATAGAGCGAGGTCGTCTACAAATGCGGCACCCCCTATCGTACGTAACGACGCGTCCCCTGCAACACGCGACGCGTTGTGTCGCGGATTGCGATCCTTGCTCCTTTGCTTCTTCCTTGCTTCTTACATTGTCTCCATTGTTCCTTCTTCCCCTGCATGGAAATATTTTATCCTGTAAGAAAAAAAATGCAACCGATAAAGCTGATCGATCAAAAATTTAACCTATTTCTTGGGGAAAAGGAGAAAAGCGAGTCCGCGATTATGTGCGGCACCAGCAGCAGCAAACTTGGGGCTGTGAGGGTAAAATCAGTACACCACAGGGTATTTGGAGCCTTGTTAAGATCAAGGTTTCGGTGCAACTTTATCGAAAAGGCACAGGAGATAAACTTCAATGACCATCGAATGGCGATTTGATTAGCATCCGAAAGCAGAGAATTCGGAAGATAGGTCCGATACTTCATTCGGCATAATAGAATGTTATTTGACGGTGAAAAGCTATTATGATCTCATTGGTGCAAAGTCCTGACTTACGAAGTGAAAATGCCGGGATCAAGCGACTATCTACCATCACGGCCAAGTCATGCTTTGATCTGCAAAATGGGAAAGGCCTTTGATCTGTAATCAAAGTTATCTCACAAGTATTTCCTGAAAAACCGAGAAAGCTCCGCCAATATATGTACGTGAGCTACAACGTGCTCTCCGAATTCCAGAGAACCCTCACTCCCGAAGACGTTTTTCTGGCTTACACTTTTGGCACTGTCCTACGGAAACCATCTCGCTGGCAATACGACTGCGAGCCACTACCTGTCATGTTCCAGCGTGTTCAGATCTTCGGATTTGATTAGGAGTCGTTGAAGAATCGTCGAAAATTCCACATGCTCTAGAGACCAGTTTTCGCCACGCTAAATGTTCACGACCTCCGTCCTTAAGTGTGGGTGATGTTCAAGATTACTTATACAGCCCAGTTCTCCACCTTATGGTAATGCACTGTCCTTCCCAAACGGTTTCGTCGACACAATAGAACTCCGAAATGCGTTCCACTAAAGAAACTGCTGAGCCATGTAAGCCTTCTCACGATTCCTGATCGCAGAGTTTGCCGAATGGCCTAGTCGGACCGATGAGCCATTTCCTCGCAGACTCAATCTCAAGTTGGGCTCCGGTACCCTGCGGCTTTTACAAAGGGACGCTTCTCATTTCCGCACTTTGCTCTGTATTCGGCGACCGATTACAGTGACTCATGACTGAGAAGACCTCTTTATTGTAAACAGTATTACAAGAGGCAGCATTTCTTTGATTACTACTGTGCGATTGTATACCATGCGCCCATTTATTTTTCCAGTGCATCGGCCTCGGGTGCGTGACCTCAGTCAGCGTCTATTTCCTGACTATACATAGGCACGCTTCTCCCAACACTCCGGACAGCTTCAGCTGTCCGTGTGTAACTTCAGCCTCGTTTCGGAGGAATGTGTTTTATATCAACGCACATGCGGCCGGATTGAATGTCTTTTGTTCAAACAACAACAACAGGTCTTGGTATCTTAGCGCGCATTTGCAGCGATTCCGGCGACTGGAATCGGAGTTTATGTCAGAGGATGCTGTATGCGTATGCATTTCGATTTAACTCTCGTACGAAATGTTTCAGCTTACATATCTACCGCAACGATCGCATTTTTTGCCTCCGCTACGGATCAGCTTCTCCGCGCATTGATCATCGGTCGTTCTGCACTTTGTATCGAAAGCCAGTTTTTCCTGAGGACAGGCATTAACACCTGACTTTCCATTGTCGCATTATGGTTGGTCTCGCAGAAATGACTGCGAGGGCCGTGTCCTTACTTGCATTTCAGGAACTGGTTGTCATTCTTAATCCTAATTTCGTGGGAGCCCGTAGGTTATGACGGACATTAGAGGACGCCGGAAGCGCCAGAATTGATTCCTAGCACATGGAGCACCACCGAACGCGCCCCGTGTGAGGCCGTTTAGGCAGAATCCGTGTTCTTGTTACTACGAAACTCGCGACTTCTGCATGTTGTAGAGGGAACAGAAAATATGCGCCTCCGACTCAAGAAGTGGAGAAACGGTTTGTACTCTAGGTCTGAAAATCCAGTCCGAAAATCTTATACTCATTCTTCGTGCAAATCCCAGAAAGTCAGTTTGTAATATGGTAAGCTATCATGTCTCCTCTCCAGACTGATCCCAATACAAAACCCTTACGACACTATGTCAGTCATCCGGCATCACCGAGTATGATGGAAGATCGACCATCTGACGCTGAGCCCGTTTAAACCCGGACATACACTAACTCACTTCTAATACATCCTACATGAGCTTTTATAAAAATATTCTGCACAGGAAAAAATGAGTATAAAAGCGAGCCTCCACCGTCTCTGGTTCAGCATCGAGCCTCCACTTGAGATTCGACCTTCACTGTCCTCTGCAGTACCCACTTTAACAACATGTTCAACCTCCAGCTTTCTCGCACCGTCATCCTCGCCGTCGCTGCTCTCGTAGTCGCGCCCCTCGCCTCTGCCGTCTGTCCTAACGGCGAGATTGGCCTTGGAGTCACCTCCAGCGTGGGTGCTGTTCATGTACACTGTGCTGGACCGTTGTTTTAATCGTCACTATCAATTTCCAGGGAGCCGAGATTGTTGCGAACGACTGTGGAGTCATTGACTCAAAGAGCGGCGCCACCGTCTGCGGTGCATACGACCAGGGCTCGCACGTCATCTGCGGCGGGTAAGGGATACTCTTACCACAGTAACGCGTTGTCCACATGGCCTTTCGCTGACTATGATGGTATCTGCAGCGGATTCCCGAGCTCTGTTCAGACACCTGATGGAAACGACTGGGGCAGCTGCACAACCGACTCGGAATCGTGCGGATCTGCTACGATTACCTTTTGCTGTTCCCGCGCTTGAAGAGGCGTCTCAGACAACAACTTCCTTCCCAAACCCGAGAGAATTATGCACGATCTAGTTGAAGCTGTATTCGGTGTACTTAGTGTATCCCGATGAGTTAGTCGATGGTAACATGAGTCATGGTCAATTACAATACAGTACTACCATGGTACGAGCGTGAACAACTTAGGAGGGATAATTCGCATCGTTGGAATGTAATGTGTCCGTGGCGGTTAATACTACTACGGAAGTTATCATTTCATCCCAAAGACCTGGGTCGCCGAAAGTCGAATTCGTCAGGCTGAGTGAAGTATGTTATTTTGTTAGGACGAGTTTCTCGAGACCTCTATCACCAAGTATCGTCTCAGCGCCTAAGAAACGTCCAGAAAAAGCCGTCGCCAACTTTATGTACTCAGTAGACTATGGTATGTGAAACGCGCTGGGTTCGAAATAAGTGATGGGAGTACTGATCGGCGGGATCTGGGTTCTGAAGTACTCCTATGACGTTATCACGGTTCAGAAAGTGCCCCTCATCTTTAAGAATGTTCCAATAGAAAACAAAGTGCATCCGTGCAGTATAAAACCCCTGATGATATGTCCGTGAAGGGGATTAAGGCAACGACATACACGGGACTGGGCTATTCAGGGCCCTCCGGAGAGCGAAAATTTCTTCGAATCAGCAAAATTTACCAGCGTCAGTGAGCCGGATTGCATCCGACATGGAGAAACTGGGTGATTGAAGAGCAAGGAACGATCAAACTATGTAGTATGCCCAACAAACTGATAAAAAGTTAGAAACCTAAGTCTAAGTATACCACCGTAAACCCGTATATGTATGTGCACATTATCTTACGATGCCGTCGCTGTGATTCTGGAATTGGCACATGTTCGCCCTGTGTCTATCGGTATTACTTTACCGAGGCATAGATCTATCAGCATTAACAATACAAGAGCCTTATTCACAAGCTGTAAGACGGTCACAATATGGAAACTCCAACCCTTGCTAAACTCCTTGCTAGTAGTAGTACTTGGTATTTAATTGACGTGTATAATAGAGTAGGAAGTTATCCTTTTTACATTGCTTAGCTACATTCTACTACAAAATCTGACTACTTTACCGTATCCTCGAGAATGCGTATCACTCCTTCCAACATGATGTACCGTGACGCTATTACAGTAGCTACATTACAGAAAACTCTGGGATATGACCTCCCAATAGAATGAATAGCTGACGCATATTCATTAATACTAAAGTGACCGTCACACCCAGAGTGAACCCCATCGCCACCTTTAAGGATGTGGAGTTTTCAAACTGCGCAAAATTGTAAGCCAGCTTATTGCTAATCCCGCGACCGCTTGCGGAGACTGCGGCATTACTACGCGCGATTCCTTGCTCGCGTGTCCACGTGCTAGAAGGCGTATCAGGGGCGTACGGGGCTTCCAGTACCCCCGGTAGCCCATCTATGCTACGCGCGTTATTGGCTAACCAATAATTGCGCAGACCCTTCTCCGCACGCACCTCGCGCGGGTCGTTAGTCGGACGGTCGGCCTCGAATTCTGCGTCAGCTTTCTCGCGCCGCACGAAGAACTCATGCAGCTGTGTGCGTTCCCCCCTGAAGTCATAGAAAGGGATGGAGTAGCCGCAGGACTAGAGAATGAGGCAAAGCGTTAGAAGTTTGGACGTCAAGAAGGGTAGGCGCAAGTCGAATGGAAAACCTACCGAGCTCACTTTATGGGCATCTATTACGATGGCCGAGCGGGAGCCAGGTTCGCGAGTACCCTTTGGTATATATTCCGCGTATTCTGGTGACCCAAATTCGTGTACAGTACCTAGGGTATGTGGGAATTAGGCATGATTATTTGTCTTTTATAGAACCGACAATGGACATGTACCTATACCGAAGAGTCGTACAATACGTGGCGGTCCGTCAAACGCGATGAACATGATAGTAATGCGCCTATTCTCTCGCAAGTGGGCGATAGTTTCACACCCTAGCGGACGGATAGGTCAGAATAACCCATACGCAATGCCCTCAAACACATACCGCTGCCACTCAAGTCTTCATACCAGACTTTGTTCGGACCAACAACATGAAAACAGTTGTGAGCTCCCTTCGGTGATACATTGACATGTCCATTTGATGCAAGGGGTGCAGTGGAGACATAGAAAATATGTTGCTTCTGGATCCACTCGAGTAGGTTTGACGGGCAGGAGTCATAGAATTTCACCATGCCTGAGTATTTCTGTTGCGAGGCCTCTGTGTGACGGGCTAAAACGGTTGGAGCAGAGGGAACACGATCGGGAGATGAGTCGGTTCCAGCAACGTCTGGACTTATATAACTTAATCGTAGGAAGAATCAGGTAACTTCGATAACAATGCTGTCATTCCACCATTGGATTAGAGTTGAATAGGCGTTTTCCGAGGCCGCAGGTGACCCAAAATGCAGATATGACTCGTGTCTACGTATTATTAGCACCTCCTTTAGTCAATCAGCAGACCAATTACACATTCCATTATGAAGTCGCGATGGCAAGAATACGCGAACGACATGGTGAGCTAAGCCAGAATGGGAAGACACAAAATTAACTTATCGTCTTTACACAGACCGCAAGGAAACCGCATCGTATAAACGAAGCCGTGTTCATAATGGTTGGTGCATTCGAGATACTCCATTAGTATCTCTACTGACCCGCCTTCATCGGAGTTGCGTCATAAGGGGCGTGTCCTTGATCATTCAATAGAGAAACTGGTTCGCGGAAATTTGCCTCGAGGCTCGGGAAAGTCGGACTTACGCCCTATTTTTCACATCGACAGTCAGCGCCATGTGTCTCCTGGTAAGGGACAACGGGTCCTGCAACAAATTCTCAGACAGTAACTGACTCGTAGCGTGCACATATGTATATGTCTGGAAGGTCCAATTGCTCCCGCGAGGCTTTCTCCGAAACGGATTATAAAGCATGGACGCAACTGATCCGAATCCAATTTGTGAGACGATAATAGAAACAAAGCAGTTGAGATCTGCGGAAAATATGGGGACTAAACAAAAATCAGCAAGTTCTACGTTGCGAAACAGAAGCAGGATGATACACACAGCAGTACATGAGTAATCGAGATTAGACTCTCGCAAAGCCTCTAGCAAAAGTAAAAACGTCGCTTATGACAAAAGACGCCATGAAACCGACTACCAAGCCGTAGACTAACTTGACGTTCCCATCGGTGAAAGAGAATCTCGAGGTAGTTACAGTATCAAGTTTTTGGGTTTGGGGACTTTTCGGGGTTCTGATACGATAACCTTCTTCCGGAGAATCCGGCATCACTCCGTTTAACGGAAGTCTGGTGTCTGGGACGGACTCGAACGCTGGGAGTCCGTCTATGCTAAGTCTATTTTCAGCACTCCACCAACCTCTCATACCATTCTCACAAATAGCCCTGTCTTCGTGACGCTGAGACTCGAAGCTTCCGTCATTCTTTTCAAGCTGACCCGACCACCTGTATAAAATCGTACGGTGTCCATCAAACTTGTAGAAGGGGACGCCGAAGCCACAAGACTTCAGATAAGACGAGTTTAGCTGAGAAGACGAAACAAATAGCAATGGTTCACATACCGTCCCAACCCGATGAACTTTTACTAGAATTATTGCCCGAGATCCTGGTTTTCTCTTCGATGCTGGAATGCGAGCGTTATATTCGGAACTTCCAAGCTCGTGTACGGAGCCTGTTGTATCGCCGAGGACTTAGCTGACTATATGCGCTATATTAACCGGTGGAAATATCACCTCTTCCGTAGAGCCTGACAAGTTGAGGAGGGCCATCGAGTGCATTGAAAAGAATAGTTATTCTCCCGTTCTCACGAAGGTGGGCAACTGTTTCACAGCCTGCAATGTGGTTTTAGGCGAAAGAAAAGAACAAGACGGCAGGGTACTCACCAGATCCACTCAAGTCTTCATACCATACTGGATAAAAACCACAAGCGTGAGTTTATTGGGTTTTATAAAGAGAAGTTGATTTACTGAAGGTCACCTGAGTTATGTCCCTCCACGAAAAACGTTCCCCTCAGGCCTTTAGGAGAAAGATTGACGTGTCCATCGCCAGACAGTGGAGCTGTAGCAACCCAGAAAGCCTCTTGCTTCCTTATCCACTTTATTTCATTCTCTGGGATATGGTCGTATGTCTTCCCCATGCTCTTCCGATGCTCGTGGACCTGGGGAAGGGGAAGGTAGTGATGGACGTAAGAAAGTGAGTCGCGGCATAAACCAGAGTATCCGAAATGCATTCAGACCTTTGCGCGTGACCTTGTCATCAACAACCCCTTGACCTCTGACCACCATCATCCCACCCTAAGCACAGCCACATTCGCCGCCCCTAAACTCTCTGGGTTAACCACCCACACCTAGTCCCCTCACACAGTAGACATCCGTCGAGCTGTTTTACACTCAACTTTTTCACTCCCACTTCCCTATCCTCCATATCCCCTACCCCCTTTATTTTTCTCTTCCCCCATGGCGAACTCTCCTAACCCGTCTTTCAGCAGCCAGACATTTGCCAACACACCAGAAGAAATGCATCAATACAATTCTCAATCCACAAATCTTCCAGCTTCACATTCTCCACCTCGTCCTCTTCCGTCTCCACCTAAAGAAAATCCAGAAACCGACAAAAACATCGACATAACAGGTTATCAGCAAATCCTTCCATCGTCCCAGACCCCATCTGTTTTATCTATGCCTACGTCTCAAGACCCGTCCTTTAATGCTCACTTTCAAGATTTTTCATCCACTTATGCCAACTATTCCGACATTACTCTTGCAGCACCGGTCTCTACACCTATGGACGTTGTTTTTCCTTTGGACTCCCAATCCCTCATGCAGGCTGCCTCCCCACCCAACACGACTTCCCAGGCAACAATACACGCTCCGGCCCCTATTATGTCACATCAAACTTCGATCCAATCACAGTCTTCATCAGCTTCTGAATCTCACACACACCAACATAGACACCTTCGATTCACACCGACGCCCGATGACTCCAACATCGAAGATCAAATTATTATTTCAGAAACGCGCAATACCATCGAGAATATTCTTGCTCCTGGATCTTTCGAAGAATGGACCCTTTCCATCGAACAAATTCTCAACCTCATCGCTAAAACTTGGCCGTCCAAATATAATCAACACCTCACCGACCACTCTATGAATTCCCTCGCAAACGCCATTCAACTTTTCCATCTCCATTTCGTCCCTTCAAACACCAAGGTCTCCGTTATTCACCCAGCCGACCCGGACAGTCCTATCATATATAAGAAAGTTACCATCGATGACGCTGGTCAATTCGACTTCAAAGTCTGCAATCCTATCCTCTTCCCAGACTCTATTTATGATAATTCCTATGATGATGACGATATCCATACTGACAACAAAAAAGCTGAACCTGACATCGCGACTATTTCCACAATGATTAATAATTTACAGACCACTCTTCAGGAACAATCTAAAAAACACGCACAGGAACTTGAATCCCGACTCATTTCCCGACTTGTTCAATTGGAAGAAACCGTAGCTTTAATCGAAAAACCCATTCAGCGTAACATCGACAACCGACATGTTTCCTTTTCTGACAATACTCACGAACCCGATAATGTCAGTCACGGCTTTATTCAACCTATCATTCAAGAAGAAGCTCCCAAGCGGCCCCGCCCACTCGGTCCAAGACAACGCACCCCGTCTCCAGTTTTAATACGGAACCCTATCGTCAATCAACCAATAAGCACCATTTCATACAAAGACCATTTGGGAATTAACATGCCAACAACACAACCGAAGCTCTTACCGTCAGCCCCAGCCTCAATTTCTACCCTAACACGCTACGTCGCACGCTTTCAAGGTCAAAACATCCCACTATCTGTTCGACCTAACTCGAAAACACTTATTGATCGGATTCAATTAAAACTTGATCGCATACCTACCGCTCGTCATATTCGTATCATCGGCGCCGACTGGAATATGGCCGGAAACTGCATTTTCTCTTTTCCAAGCAATATTTCCATTAATTCTATTAACACTATTATTCCCATTCTAAAAGAGGCATTTGAACTCCGACCTAATCATCCGCTCACTATCACCCGCAACACAAAATGGTCAAAAGTAATCATTAGCAACATTATCACTTTGAATGGTCCAAATATGCCGATCTTTACCGAACTCGAAATTCTACGGTCACTACTCCTTAACGACCTCTTTCGCTCTCTAAAAATCACTCAACCTCCAAGATGGGCGCGCAACCCGGAATTCATTACAAAATCACGGTCATCAATTTCATTCGCCTTCGAAGACCCAAACGGGGATCTATTATGAAAAGTCATGACATCAGTATTCTTTATTTTTGGTCAATCAACCGTCCCCGTCGAATGGAAAGCAAAACCGCGTTTCTCTCAATGCACAAAATGCTGGAAGTTTGGTCATTTAACGATTCAATGCAACCAACCACTAGGATGCCGTTATTGCGCGTCTAAACGACACCTCACCTCCCAACACCACAAGATGTGCTCAGGCTGCTCCAGCGCCCGGTATCAGGACAACCAACCATGCGACCACTTCTTTTGTGTTAACTGTTCTGGTGCTCATCCTGCTGACTCTATAGACTGTCCGCAACGGGCTCTATATTATAATCGTTTCCCAGCTCCAGTGTGAATGACTTTATCGTCACCACCTTCACCCACGTCTACGACCAATCCCAATTTAATCAACGTTCATCCGACATGGCGCCCCCTTTTTTCTCAAACATCAGCAACTCGTCCATTGTCTCCTTCCATGCACATAGACCCGCACAATTCAGTTAACGACGACACACTATGAATCACACGGCCCTTCGTATACTTCAGCTCAACGTAGCAAAAAGCGGCCCCCATACAACACGTCTACTCAACAATCCTAATCTACATATCTTAGTTCTTCAAGAACCGTGCATCACTTACTCTGGTCTTAGTCGTTCTGACTCGGATCCCGAAGGGACACCCATTTTTCTACTGCTCAAACACCCATCATGGGACTATTTCATTCCGGCTTATGATAATAATCTTTCTATTAAACCTCACGTGATTACTTACGTCAGAAAATCTTTTCCTCACCTATCAGCAATCTCGTGTCAAGACATTATCAACCACAAAGATTTCATGACTATCGATGTCACATACTTGAACAAAACATTTCGCCTCATAAATTGCTACAATTACGGCTCCGGTATTTTGGGAGAAAACATTCGCATCCTTTCCGACATCGAGCTCAACTACGACATTCCAACTTGCATTATGGGCGACTTCAATATCCATCATCCAGAGTGGGAATTACCCAACAGAAACCCACGCAGATCTTCAGCCGAAGCAGAAACGTTTCTCACTTGGACGCAAGACCAGTCGCTTTTTATCCTTAACGACACAGAATTCCCTATGCGAAAAGGGCAACATAAACAATCCGACTCGATTATTGACCTTACCCTTTTAAATTTCTCAGCCATTCTTTCTGATTTCTTTTATGACTGGACATGCGTTGACATTGCAGCTTACTCTTCCGACCATATACCAATCACCCTTGCGTACCTTCCGATCAACAATGATTTTCAACCTGAAGACGCACCCATATCATACAAATACGATCCTGAACGAAAAAAGGAATGGATTGAACGTTTCAGCTTCCACCTAGACTCGGAACCACTTCCTAATATTTCATCTGATGCATCCGTTCACGATTACGCTAATAAACTTTCCGAAAAAATTTTACTAACAATGTCCGAAATCATGCCACAGACCTCCTCTTCTACCTTTTCATATTCCTATTGGTGGAACGACGAATGCGCCCAGGCTATCCGAGCTTATAGGGACTGTTCCGAAAATTTCGAAAAAGAACACCTACACAAAGAAGCGCGAATCATTTTCAAAAAAGCAAAACAATCATGGGCCACATCCGTTCTAGAAGGAGCATCATCTTACGACATATATCGGTATGCTAAATGGTCGTCTGGTAAACGAAAAACCCGGACTCCTCCAATTCTATATCAAGATCAATACGTGCATACACCAGACAAACAAGCGGAAGTATTTCATAAATCATTCTTTTCAAATAACCCACAACCAGACATCGCTGCATTACCTTACGATCTTCCTAAGAAACCCACACGATCATCACCACGCATTACTCAAAATGAAATTGATATATGTCTCAACCTCACTCACAACAATTCGGCTCCCAGTATATCGACAATATCTTACGCGTACATCAAATGGATTAATTCAACTCATCCGTATATTCTTTTCGATTTATTTAACGAATGCTTCTCTTGTCACCTTCATCCTTGGAAAAATGCTAACATCGTTTTAATCCCTAAACCTAACAAAACCGACTCTAGTAATCCGCGATCATACAGGCCAATAGCTCTTCTAGAATGCATAGGTAAAATACTAGAAAAAATCATTGCGAAACGCCTCACTTGGGACGTTGGCCGATTCAACCTTGTTCCAACTAATCAATTCGGAGGCCGTTCAAATTCCTGCACCATAGACGCTGGCCTTTCACTGGTACACGACATTCAGATTGCTCACAAAAAGAAACTTTGCATATCAGCACTGGCTATCGATATCAAAGGATATTTCGACAACGTTAACCATGCCCGTCTTTTACACTCACTGCACTTACTAGGCTTCGACAACAAAATTATTCTTTGGACACAGGCATTTCTTTCTGACCATCATATTTCATTTAAAATTGACAATTTCACTTCCGATCCACAACCTATTCATAACGTGGGTATTCCACAAGGGTCGCCCATTTCTCCGATTCTATCTACGATTTACACCGGTTTCATTCTTAACTCATTTAATCTATCCTCTGACACTTGCCTCAAAGCATACGTTGATGATCAACTCATCCTAGTATACTCAGATTCCTACCAAGAAAATATTCACATTCTCCAGTCCGCCTATAACATCATTTCCAACAAACTTAACGATATCCAATTATCAATTGACCATTTAAAATCCGATTTAATTCATTTTATCAGACGCGGTTTCTCCCCCACCTCCTTCCCATCCATTACACTTCATAATATTCATTCTCCACCAGTCACCATTACTCCTTCCCCAGTCATCCGTTGGCTCGGTTTTTATCTCGACCAAAGACTCAATTTCAACGATCACGTTAACCGCATGTGCATGCGAGCTCGATCTACCACCATGGCTCTATGCATACTTGGAAACACCATCCGCGGACTTTCTTTCGCGAACTTCCGAACCCTTCATTTCGCTAACGTCCTCCCAGTCCTCACATACGGTTTTCAACTATGGTTTACCGGGATCTGACAGAAACCAAAAATCACAAAAATGACCGTTGCACAGAACCAAAGCATTCGCCTTCTTACTGGCACATTCCGAACCACTCCATCGCACGCTTTACATCGCATTGCACATATCCTCCCAATACAAATTCTTCTTCACAAACACAATCAATCAACCGCACTACGCCTCAATCGACTTCCGCTTAACTCTCAACTTCTTAACTGCCTTCCGTCATCATGGTCTCGCCTTCCTTCATCAAAACCACCAATCACTTCTCGTCACCTTTCCACGTCCACTAAACCAAAAACTCAACTTCACTGCCTCGCTTTTCTCGCCGACCCACGAACCGAACATATCAATCCATATCTCGCTCATCCGTCCCAACATCTTCCCTCCAATTCTTCTCAATACCACTATAAAGCTCTATCTTATCATCTCGATTCTGGCACGTCTCCCTCTGATCGAAAAAATTTCCAAAAAAACAAAATTATTCTTTTACACGACTCTCTATCAAAAAATATTCACAATTTAATCATTTACACAGACGGCTCAAAAAACTACAAAAATAACAAATCCGTCACCATTTCCTCATTCGTTATTTATCATAAAGGACTCATAGCTGACCTCGGTCATTTCTATTGTTCACCATCTGGTTCCTCATTTGATGCCGAAATGTACGCACTCGCCAAATGTACTGAACGTATCACCCTTTTCCGCCAACGTCATATTCTCTCTTCCGCACATATAAACAACATCCATTTCTTCTCTGATTCATCCTCATGTATCCCCGCTATTCTTGATCTATCCCCTCACGCGGCTCAATGTTCTTCTAAAATATTCCGCAAATTTTCCGACTCATTCACTTCTAATACTAAAAACCACATTCACATTCATTGGTCTCCAGGTCACCTTGGCATTCCCGGCAACGTCATCGCCGACAATCTTACCCACTTGTCCCCAATCGGTCGCCCTTTCATCCAAAAAACATACGCAGGAGAGAAGGAAGATATTAACCTTCGCGCAATCACATCATGGTCTCATCTCATCCAGAATACAAAAAACATATCGGAGTCCGCGTCTTTCAACACAATAACCAGAATACCATCTTCGAAACTACCTCCATTCTGGAAAAAATTCTATTACCCTCGAGACATTTCTTTGCGCATCTTCCATGCAATTACCGGACACGGCCATTTTGGGGATTATTACAGGCGATTCGTACCTACCGAAGCTATATCATGCCCATGCGGGGAACACATCCAAACACGCGATCACATTATTCGACGGTGCCCGTTGCTAAAATCCGCTCGCGTTCAAGCTTTCGGGAATGTCATACCACCTCCAGACCACGTTTTATTCACAAAAGAATCCTATCTTCAAAAACTCGCTTCCTTTTTCAATTCTTCGAACGCATTTACCAAATCATTCACAGTTCATGAACCAATTCCTACTTCCCGATTCTTTCCACCATAGACTCACATCTATCGAAATCAGAAACACAACCCTCCTACCTTTTCCTTGCCTTAAAACCAGAAACTTTATACTTTGTTAATCTCCTCTGACACGACACTTCATATATTCTCACATCCGCGTCTTTTACTATGTAATGTAGCGGTATACAAATGCTGAATTTAAAAATAAAAATAAAAAAGTGACCTTGTCATCATTATCTCTTACGTAATTTCCCCTAAGGAAACACGTAAGGTGCGCACTTTCTCCCACCCTCCCCTACTACGAGGCTACGAGGCTACGACGGTGCTGCCAGTGGAGATTATTGCGTCTGCAAAACCAGTGCTACCCTGAAACTGAATACCTCTTGCCAACTACGTCGGTCAGCGCCTCTGGCTGCTAGACAGTCTAGGTGCAATATTAATAACATATACTGATGAGCTCGGAGGGGATTACCACAGGGTGTACGCAACGTCGCCTCGAAGACCAGCGTCTGCAATGTGCAAGCAACTCCTATTCAACACCCTCTCTTACGGGCGAGAGTTCCTCCGCCGTTTGCATAGTCTACACGGCTTGTCACCAGCAGTACTAGTGGCTGGCCATAGCCCCAGCCTCAATTCGTGTCAGCCCTCCTCGCGTTCCCGCTATGGAACTTGCCAGCCGCAAAAGCCATCCTCATTGAGAGGCTGACATCCCCCAGCCTCTCGGTACAGTCTTCTATAAATTTGGTGCGTTTTCGGGGGTTTCTTCCCCAGCATTACCGCACATCCCATCCTTTCTTTCGCCCCGCCGCACACCTCTCGCCACCCACCTTTCACCATGAAGCTCGCTACCCTTGTCACTCCTTTCGTGCTACTTGCCACCTCAGTTGCCCAAGCCACGTCGCTTGCTGACGTTAAACACGGCAGCCCTGACGCCGACCAGACCCACACCCTCCAGCTTGCCCTTAGTCTCGAGCACCTCGACAGCACATTTTATGCGACGCTGCTTTCCAAATTCGATAAAGCTGCTTTCAAAGCTGCCGGATATCCTGACTGGGTCCGGGGCCGTTTCGTGCAAATAACGCAGCATGAATTTGAGCACGTTAAGTATCTCACCGATGCTCTTGGATCCAACGCCTCCGCAGCTTGCAAATACAACTTGTACGTATCTATCTTAGTTTGACATTCCTTTCAACCTTATCTCATCATAACACAGCACTGCGCTGCTTACCGACGTGCCTACTGCTCTCGGAGGTGCGATGATGTTTGAGACGATCGGGACATCTGCGTACGTCGGAGGTTCAAAATTCCTTAAGGATAAGAAGACGATCACTGCTTCCGCCGCCATCCTTACAGCAGAGGGACAACATCAATCGTGGCTTTCAAGCTCTGTGCAGAAGAACCAGCCGTGGTCGAGTGCATTCTGGACTCCCCTGGGTGCGAACCAAACGTACACGTTAGCCTCGGCATACATCGTGGCCTGTCCACCTTCAAACCCTAAGCTTCCGTTCAAGGCATTCCCTGCGCTCATGGTCAGCATGGGCCCGCTCACCCAGGAGCCTGGGAATAAGGTCCAGCTGCACTTCGACAACAAGAGCAGCCAAGGAAAGCAACTCTTCCTTACGATTCTTTCTGGAATAAATAAAATGGTCATGCCAATCGATAAGGACAACAAGGTCACACTTCCCAAGGGCCTGCAAGGAGCGGCGTATGCCATCGTAGGCAGCGACCCCAAGGGTGCGACTGATGAGACAACAGTCGCAGGTCCAGCCTTGCTGCAGTTCCCATTCCCATCGTGGGTTTCAAATCCTTAGTTTCTCTTTCAACAGGTTTCCCGGGGTTTCTATTTTCCTCTGTATCAGATTCAACTTGTACTCAGTCATTACTATGCAGCCTGGTAAATGGTCAACATTCTTTTCTTCCTCTATACATGTCCTGCGACTCGATAACTTTCAACGTGTGTGATTAGATAAATATTATATCCTTCCCAAGGTCACAAGGGCGCAAAAAGTCCTGCCAGCGATGCGCACGTATTGTGTATTAGCGTCAATGCAGCAGTCGTCCTCAGTACTTAGAATATAAGCTTACGTAAGTAAGTGCCCCGATGGCATTAGGTTCGTGCTGCGGGCCAACGGCCATATGCACAACTGCCACTCGACATCTCCTTTGTATACCGCGGAATCCATCGGACAGTGAGATATTGTGCTGGTTATAAGCTCTTGTCTTCGCCGTGACTCATATGTGATTACCGAAGCCGGGACTCATCGGACACCATTGAAGCAACGAACCGCGACCTATTAATCCCATTGTGTCTTCATCTTGCATCTCTTCGGGACTATAATTAGTTTGTGCTTCGATTATTAGCTGCTGCTACTAAAGATCGAAGACAATTCACCGACTCATCCGCTACCCCGCGAGATCGGCCAGCGTAAAGACACGCTTGACATGAACCTGCTCCAAGCCTTTATATACAGCGCCATCATGGCCCAAGTCGACATTACTCTAGTGTAAAGCAAGCCTACAGTAACTTGAACATACTTCAACGACATGTCTGGAATTGTACTCCCTCCATTCCCGGACGACGTACACACCCACCCTCTGTTAGTCGTCGACTATGCACTTATCAGTGTCGGCGACGCGAAGGAAATTGATAAACTTTGGAAGGCCGCCACAGAGCTAGGCTTCTGGTAGTAAGTGAACTCGTTTTTCTTATCGCGATCAAAATAGATTGACACATGTACCCCGCTAGCGTGAAAAATCATGGCGCAGACAAAGAAGTCGACGAAATGTTCGAAATGGGGGCAGAGACAATGGATCTCCCAATGGCTGAGAAGCTGAAGTTCGAGCAGGGCGATGGCGGTCAGTCCTTCGGGTGAGTGCCTTCATAAGTCGGTCACCTTGTCCCAGAAAGCGCTGAAATCGCGACGCAGATACAAAGCAGCAGGGACGAACGCGACAGATGAGCATGGAAGTCTGGACACTGTGGAGTTCATCAACGTCTCCAAAGATGACACCCTTGCATATCCGCAGGTTGTCCACCGCACTTACCCTTCGACCGTGGACGCCCGCATGGAGTCGACCATCAGGCCATTCGTGAGCAAGTCCGTCGACATCAACAACACCGTCCTATCCGTGTTCGAGCAGAGGCTGGGCCTTCCAGCGGGGACGCTGCTCCAGTGCCACGCCCTGAGCGAGCCAAGTGGGTCGGAGGCGCGGTGTATCAAGAACCCGCCGAAGCGCATCAGCTCAGCGCCGCCCACTGAGGCCGAGATAGCGCAAGAAAAAGCGAAAGTTGCGCTTGGGGCACACACGGACTTCGGATCGCTCTCGTTCCTGCACAATCGTCTCGGAGGACTGCAAGTGCTCCCACCGGGGAGCGAGGCGTGGCAGTACATCCGTCCCCTTCCGGGTCACGCGGTGTGCAACGTGGGCGACGCGCTCACGTTGTTTTCTGGCGGGATCCTGCGCTCAAACTTGCACCGCGTCGTGCCTCCGCCTGGTGCTCAGGCCGTTCATCCGCGTTGGTCACTCGTCTACTTCACACGCCCGAGCAACAACATACAACTTCGCGCACTGGCAGATGAAAGTGATATGATAAAGGGGGCCATCGGCCGTATGACTCCCGAAGAGCGCAAGAAGTTTGAACCCAACTCCACGGCCAGCGAGTGGTTTGCGAGGCGCATCAGGAACCAGAGGATTGGGAACAGGACGGTGGGTGTTATTTCAATTCCGTGTGCTTTCTTGTGCTCATTTTGAGAGACAGGGCCCGGAGACATGGCGCGCTAGCAGGGGAATGGAGCACAAGCCCGAAGCGAAGTGATCGAGTACTCACTACTGGGTGACGACCCACATGCGCGCAACAGTGTACATACTTACGAGCGCGTATAATTCAGGAGACATTCATGCGATAAATCCACAGAAGTATGTAGTAAAGGAAGATAAAGTTTAAAGTTTTTCAACTATGACGAATCGAATGATTATGATAGACCACGTTGTTGTTTATCGTCCTGGATCATCAAACTCAGGCCTTTGTCAAGGGAGACGCAAAATATCTCGTCAGTGACCATAATGACCATATACACTTAGTGATTCGTTATGTCGGCCTTTATTATTCTATTTGCGGCGCTTCTCGCCCGTAATCATACTCCAGGAACCCTGCAGTAGGGCATACGCTAATTTACTGTCTATCCCTACCTCTGAGGGTCGCGTGTTCCGAAGTGAATCAGGCCATCCTGATATTTTACTGAGGGTAATACTTCCATATTCACGACTTTTCAGCGCTTTTTATATAATTTATATTAAAAGCCTACTTCGAACATGAATCAAAAATATCCTTACGACAGTTGCTCAAACCATAATCAGTGAGCCTAAAGTGGAATATGCATGCGTCTGGAAACCCGTGTTTAAAAATCAAAATTTAGTGAGATTTGCTTTCAGCAGGCCTCCAAGGCGCCTGAATGAACCGACACATATGTTGAATAGCATCCATGGTGCTCATCTGGGGATGTTCAATGTAGACACGCAATTCGCTCAAGTTCATGTCGTGGTAGCATAGGAATATATTGAACCATGACTGATTGACCTGGCTCCAATTACTACAGACTAACACGCTGGATTACACTTAATGGCACACAAGGGGATACTTCGGCTAGTTCGTGTAGAGTCCGCTCGTCTTAGAACTCGAAGCTAGCTCCGCATCTTTAAGAGCGAGAGCAGCAGAAAGAGACGGTCGCAGAGCCGCAGGAGCCTCCGGCATTGGTGCAGCTGCCCCAGTCGTTTCCATCGGGCGTCTGAACGGAGCTCGGGAATCCTCTGGAGACACGAAATGTGGTCAATTTAATGTCATACAGTGCGTGAAGGGCATGTAATTTGTCTTACCCGCCGCAGACGACGTTTGAGCCTCAGTTGTATCCGCCGCAGACGTTGGCGCCGCTCTTTGTGTCAACAACTCCGCAATCGTTCGCGAGGATTTCAGCACTCTGAGGACGACCGAGGTCAGAATTGCACCCATGGACAGCGTAGATTCACACTCACGTTGGAAGTAACACCAAGTCCAATTTGGCCGTCGCTGCAGATGGCAGATGCAAGGGGCGTGGTCGCGAGAGCAGCGATGGCGAGGAGGACGGCGCGAGAGAATTGAGAGCTGAACATGTTGTAAAAGTTGAAAAGTTGAATGTTGTCGGTGACAGTGAAGGTTGAATATCGAGTATGAGTTTGATACAAAACCAGAGACGAAAATGACCTCCTTTTATACCCGTTTCCCTTGCGCAAAGAATAAACAAAGCGCATATAAGATGTATCAAGTCAGTCATGCCCGGGTATGGTCGGACTCGGCAGACGGTCTTCTATGATAGGTGGCGCCAGACCGCTGACCTGCCTCAAGACTCCAGCGGAGGTCATCCCGACGATAATTTCAAATCAACTCACTGTATATCCGAGCTCATCTCTCGAAAGCTCGAAGTTGTGCAAAATCGCGAGCAGAGAATCACCATTCCGAGCTATAAGTGTTCCCGTTTTAGTCCTCAAGCTGAACGTGTACTCATTTTGTTCATGTAGGGTAATTGAAGTCCAATATCTTGCATTTAGCGAACACAGCTTCCGGACAGTTCCCCGTTCACCAGGAGACGCCCGGGGATCTTTACAAGAATATCAATGTAATCAATCAGGCGTGCGACATCCTTTAGTGTCCATTGAAGCTTATGGGCTCCAACGGAGCTCAGAGGATCAGCGGGCTCAGAAAAATTCTCTCTCTCCTCTCTCTCAAACATTTTCATCCCGGTCATAGGATGGCAATGAAGAAACAGGGATCTACCCGCGTCAGAATGAGGGTGTTGGCAAAAAATCAAATGAGTTGTGCCATATGGGATCTTCAAAATTTTTGCGATGACCCGCGCCAAGCGGACGTGTACAGCTCTGATGTTGGGGAGATGAATAGTTAGGTTATGACAGACGTCAGCCTCAGGCTTGAGGTACGCGTTGATAGCACAAGGAAGGAGCTACCAACAAAGCGGTATATTATGTAGAAATTCGGGGAGACTAGAGTGGATAAAAAAGGCGTGACATCTGCTGGGCCTGATACGTGAGGCGAATTAGGGCCAAATGTTTTAGGATGGGTGTGTAGCAACACAGTGTGTAGCTAGCTCATGACATAAACACCAGCCACAAACACTGCCGCAGAGACGCGCCTTTCCAAATCGAGATATGTCATGTGTGGCTGTGTCGGTTTAGGTAATGGACACTCTGCTCGGGCTGCATGTGGACCGACATGAAAGCGGTCTCTCTGAAACGACCGCCCATCGGCTGCATGAATCGGAGCTCCACGTTGGAAACTAGAAGCTACTCGGAGCTGCTAAGCGTTGGAGCAACCGCGGATGGTCGGGCAGCAGACGATGATCTGAGACCACGTGTCCGAGACCGACATTGCAATATTAATGGGAAATCGAATATTTGAAATGAACTTGCACGGGCGCGTATATAGAAAAATTAAGCGAAGGTGTTATCTATTACGAGGAGTTTCTTCTGGTCATAGGTCCACGTTATGATGTCCTTTTTCAATCAGCGAGCGCAGATATAATGTAAATGTAGAATGCATCCTAGGATATATTGTAATTATCGCACTTAGAACCTGATGCCAGTGCTACCCCAAGGGTACGATGATAAACCAGATTTTTGCACCCCGGTTTGGTCATATGAGGACCGCTGCAGCCTGTAGTTGAGGGTGGGAGCGTACATGCAGTGCCCCACAAGATCCGCAATGGAGAGCATGTCCCAGCACTCTGTGTTCTTGAAGCTGACCGGAAAAACAACGAAAGAAATATCCGTCCGTAAAGGCCATGACACCAGAAACAAGACTAAATACGCGTTGGAAATCTATTGGCGGCCCTGAATACGGCTTGATAGCTTGACAGAGGTATTCTCGTGGATCTGTACTCTCACTACGTTGAGATATTATGAGATTAAAGGGTGCAGAGGTCATACATATATCAACCACACTCGAAGGTTGGAGCTCAAGGATGAATGGCAAGATGAACCGGCTTCCAACACATCGACTCTTGTCGCCGGCGGACATCTAGCGCTTCGACTTTATTTAGAGCAGCGTTACTGGTCCGCAGCACGAGCATACTTTTTTTGTCCTTTGTTACCACTTATGTCATTCACTTATGCATGCCCGAATGTCTGACAGATATACGTGCCCTTTAAAATGCGGCAGAAACAGGCATCCCGTCAAAGACGGAATGTGTCACGTAAGGCTGAAAGATGCCCCACTTCGGAGATGTGGGGCATTTGGAGAAGGGTTTGGGGAAACACGACTCGGTATCGAAGCATGTGGTGGCCATTGGGATGTCATAAGGGAGTGCGTGACCGCCCCGAGGGCTTCATGAAGGTCAGTAGACTGGTGTAATAGTTAACTGCTAAGTGCGCACCGCATGCATCATTTTCGGGACACGTGAGACGACGTGTTGAATTTAGAGAAGCTCAGGCCGACAGTCCTTAGATGCTAATTGAGAAACCAAGCCAAGCAGCCCGGGCATCTCGAATTAGCGGAGCTTGCAGCCAGCATTTTGGATACAGGACATCGATGTTGAGCTTGAGCCTGTCTACACTCTCAACAATAGCAAAGACCGCTGGACCTGCGCGGCTCCGCGAACATGTGGAACTCTAAAATCAGAGCTTTGCGCGACACTGACGGAGTTTCCAGAGCACACGCGCTAAGAACGGGACGTCAAAGTTCTGCGGGAAACTTGTTTGTGGAATTGGAGCACGGTAGGGACGCACGTCCTCAGGGAATCGGAGCCATATAATAAAGCTACCACTGGGTGTGCCTAAATGGACGTCCACTACGCCGAACGCTGCCACATGGTTAGTATAAGCTTTAAAAGGCGCAGACGATTAGAGATATATCCTACAACTGATGGTATTATACTCGAGTTCACGAGACGCGAGAACAGCCTGAGTATACGTCTCCGGGGTACGGAAAATGGGCATTGGCCAGTGCATATAATTGAAATATTCATATATTTAACGAAAAATTTAGCGATAGAATAAAACCGCGCCCACAGAGGGATTGGGCGAGACGAAACGGGGCGGGGCATGGATACTCAAGGATTGAGTGGTGCCCCCGGGCTCTGTGAAAAGTTAGGCCAAGTGTCCGGACTCCGGACTCCAGCCGGGCCGTACAGATTTTCCCACGGATATGGTAGACTCGAAACCGCAAGAACACCAAGGCCGTCGCCGCCACCAAAGATCGTCTGAGTCCCGAGTGTATACGAACGTAAAGCTTTATCTCTACTCTTCATTTGCGTCTAAGACCATTGCATAAAGCTTTCGAAACCACGAAATTCATGTCGGAACGGAAGGCGAGTGCGAAGACAATATCGCACCTGACTGTACGGACCGCCTGGGCTCAGATTTAGAGAGCCGCTGAGGACTTTTATCCGGAGAACAAGACGGGGATGGCGTTGGTGATGGGCGCGCATCAGTGCTGATGTCCTGTCGATATGTCTCTTCCGCGTACCTTTGAACTGCGGGCGGGTTGCGAGAAGCTAAAATACAGTATGTCTGCTCGATTACGGTATGTGCTGGTTGTGGTTCCGTCTCCACCACAGAATCTGTCAGGAGATACGGCTTGGAGGGGCAGACGTAAAGCCCATAACTGAAGTACACCCTTGGTCTGCGCCCGTGCTGCCGGCGACTACGTTCAGTGGTCTTGCAGACCACTATGTGCAGGTTTCGGCAAGCAGAGACTCATGGATATACTTCAGGAGAGGGTGTAAGCAATTTGCACTGCGGATGCGTCGGTATAGGATAGAAGATACCTGCGTAAGAGTGTAGACTAGGTCCGGATTCCGGATGCAAATTCGATTCCGCTCGGATTGAAAAAGATTGGCGCGTAGATCGTCCCTGGAGCGAGCACGTCCTGCTCACCTTGCCCACTACGAGCTACTATGTGCAGTCTAGCTCTACCATGTATGCTTGCCGAGTCGCCGCTTGCCACTAATTCATGCCCTCCCCTGCGGATGCAACCATGTTCGATGCCCTCTGGCTATATACCTTATTGCGCACGCACAGGGCAAACACCCCCTCCCCGACCTTTAGGAGCTAGTAACATCGTTCCGTACCTCTTCCGAGTCAGCGTGACCACCGCCAGTGCGGTCTACATGCTCATTTCCGGCGTTTATGTCAAAAAAAATCATGAGTCTGTCATCTCCTTCACCGGTATATATATCCTCTGCTTATACACTCCCTTTCTACAGACGAACTCGGACCCGAGAGCCGGACTTTGAATGGAAACAACCATCTGAGGTGTTCGAGGGGACTCATACGTCTCCGCACTGGGCCGCTTACCACCGGGTCGCAGATGTAATTATTACAAAGAGTGTTTTGTACTCCTCTTCTTCGTTGCCGTACGTCGTGTTGAGTTCGATAATGGGTACCATAGCTTCAACGACTGTGTTTTTGAGAAGAGCGTCTAATTCAATACCGTCGAATTTATTGTCCTATATTTGGATGAGGACAAATCGTCCACTTCATAAACACTCAGTCGGTGGTCAGGACCTGAAAGGCCACGAATACGGAACGAGTACAACACCCGTCGCAAAATTTACTGTCCGTTTACCACAAGTATGCAGTAACACTGTTTAGAAACAAAGCCCTTGTTCCGTCCACGCGTAATACAGTCCCGTTCCGATAGGAAATCACTAACTACTCTTCTTTTCCCCTACTTAGACGCGGCGAATTTTTTTTCCATTGTCATCACTGGACAGAGCCAAGACCTGCAGGACAGTTCTGCCTCGCGATGCTTGCGGATCCACTACGTATGTAGCAGATCTTTGCTGGGATGCACTCGCCTGTGCACGCGGCCGTCCGCACGGACTCTTTGCCTTGGAAGTGGTTAAACGTCTGCACGTGATCTAGTTAGCTGCGCGCGCGTTAAGAGTTTAGAGATGGTGACGTACGGCGACAAGAGACGGGTCGGCTTCCATGGCTTGTTAAATGAAAGGAAGGGAGAGGAGGCAATTAGGAATCCGAGACATCGAGGAGTCAGGCAGGCTACGGACCTTCGGTGACGAGGTGCCACCACGTTGCGTTGAGAGGGTCATTCGGACCCCATCCGGTAATATTCCCTCCGTACGTCGCACGGGTATCGTATTCAAAGGCGTACGTCGCTCCGATAGCGATCTGATCATCTAGCTCTGAGAAAGAGTTCACGTCGGCGCTCCACCTAGCCAGGGGGGGTATAATCATATTAGTAAACAGTAATCGACAGTGACGAAGTAAATGGTAATGCATGGGACTCGGAACGGAGAGGCTTACGTGTATGCGTCAACAATATCGAAAGTCTGTGACGGAATAAGCATTTGAATGCAGGAATGACAAATTTTAAAGGGCCACTCACGTTGGAATCGACTTCGTAAACTCGGAAGCCAGAGTTAAGATTTGTCAGAGGAGTGAGCGACGGTGCAGTCTTTAAGTATTGTCAGGAAATGTTAAATACTGAAAAACACAGCACAGCTCACCCACGAGACGGCATGGGCGGTCGCAGCAGACATATTTGTCCCATTGTTAGGGTAAAAGATCTTAGAATCGTATTTGTGGGTGAGCAGGCCCTAGATCCCCAATCAATAGGGTAGCTTACGGAGAGCTGATCTTCGTGAGTATGGCCCCAGAATATGTCTAGAAAGATAAAGCATGGTCACAAATATTGAGAATAAAAGGTATTATGAAAACGCACTGGCAATGACGTGTGGCGAGAAGCGATCGACACTGCGGATCATTAGGTCAATCACCGGAGTATAATCACGGAGGTAACAAAAAGTACATTTGATAGACTGGCAATTGAACAATGAGCATTTGGCATTTCTGGTCAAGTCATAAGGGTGGTGGACATACACAGGTTTGTAGGATTTTCAAGAGGATTCGTTCCATCCCAACCGCTCGGGACGTGACCCAGGATCCAGACTGCATACCAAAATAGGAGATCAAAAACATAACAAGAACACAACCATAATTGATGATGTACCGCGATCACCCGCGTCCTCAGCGTCTTGCAATTCATCCGTAAGGAAGCGGAACATGCCGGACGTATCAATTTGCGTCATATTGAAATAATTAAACCAGTTTGCGCTGATGCAGGAGCCCGTCAGTCACGCGTTTCCCAAAACCATGACAGAGGTGCATGATGCGCATTTTTTCAATACGCACGTGTACCAGAAGTCCGTGTTGAGGGTCATGATACGTAGTCCGTCCGGACGGCGCACCATATACGCGCCGTAGTGCGCTCGAGCGAGTGATATGGCCGATTCGGGGAGCCAGCCTTCATGTTCCCAAAGACCTGCGACGTGATCGTAATTCCTGAATCCCCATAAGTGTTAGCCTAGCTAATGATCGCCGGACCAAAGTTATTGTACCAGCTGAATTGTGTAGCAAGATCGCCCCCGAGAGAGTGCGGCGCGTCTTGAGCTCTGGAAACGTGTAAACATATCAGCGGATGTGGGCTCCAAAATGTGAGAAAGGCTCACTCATTATGCGTATCGTGGTTACCAAGTGATGGATAAACAGGTCCTGAGCCAGTTATCCGTTTGAACAAGTCGTATAGCACAGTCTGTTAGGTAGAATCAGTAAGCAAGGGAATCATCCACTGCCAGAGGAGTCATCCATTCGTACCTCCGTGTACATAACGTACTCCCTTGAAAGTTCGTTATCTGGATCGTGCGAGACTAGGTCACCCGTATAAATCATGAAGTCAAAACCAGTCTTCTGTGTTCCCGCGAGCACGGGAATTGCTTGCAAGGCCGTTGTCGCGAGAGCAAACGGCGTATCACTGAACAAAGCAATGTTACTACCTTCCATTCGATATTATATCCAAGTGCACCACGCACCACAGGTATGAGCCAAAGCGCGGTGCGGGAAAGATCGTTTGATTTGGGCTGCTGCGGGCCACATTATTTTCGCGGCAGCAAAGACTGGACGTGCAGTTTGCTTCGGCGCCGGTGGTGTATCCTGTACGAGGGAAACACACAGATCAAATCAATTTACATTTGACATTGGTTGTGATTGTGACTGGATTCTCACGCGGATCGATGTGGAAATCCGAAAGGTGAAGAACCTTGAGACGTTCTCCGCTCGGCTTCTTGGGTGCGGGCAGCGGATCAGGCTTAGGCTTTGCGAACCAACCAGTCAGGTTCAATGCTGATGTTGGTGGCAGTGGGCACGCGCCCACGAAGTTTTGGCAGATAAGCTGTACAATAATACTGTTTAATTATGCGTTCTGGAGGTTGGAAAGTAAAGACGTACCTGACCATCGTAGCCAGCGACGTCTGCATTGGCAAGCACCTGTGTTACCACATTTCCAAGCGCAAGTGGACCAAGCGTTGTACTGCAATCTGAGGAGATGTCGAACGCTTCGCAAAGTCCTACGACAACAGCTGGTCCCTGCTCCGGCGCGGCAAGCGCGACCATCTTTGCAAACCCGAGAGCAGCCTGACATGACGCACACGTGTTGCCAATGAAGGGTGAATTCTCTGTCTCTGGCGAGGCGATGAGCTGAATCTGCTTTAGGGCTTGCTGTAGAAGGGTAGAAGAGGAGACTGTGGGTGGGAGGGGGTGTGGATCAGCTGTGTCGTTCTAAGGTACGCGAAGTCAATAACCAAAAAAAGAAGCTCGCGAAAATGACGCACGCTGGGAATTGTGTCCGGGTTCGTCAATTCAAGAGGAAAAACCTCGTGCTGCATGAACATTAATCGTCGTAGGGAAATAAAGATGATCAGAGACACCACGGACCGTAACTGGGTCGGAAATGACAGGCTGCACTTGTGCACTCGTTTGCGTTGGGTTGTTGTAATAATGCGAGTATATGGAGGTTGGGAACGCCCCAGGCGCAGTGAACGCAGAGGGCCCTAGGCTGAGTGACCTGGCGCCCGCTGCCGCTGCCACCGCGACCAGTAGAGCAAGGCTGGTTTTTGCCATTACTGAGGACGATAACCGCAGGGTTAGTACCTCAAGCTACGAAATTTCCGGTTCGTAGACCTTTTATACCTGTCAACTACAGCCGCTCGCCTCCGTCCCGTCGAATCCGAAGCCATAGCTGCGTGCTTCCTCGCCCCACTATATCCGGCGCAGGCGCGTGCCACGCCCTGTTTGCGATCGGAATGCCTTGCGAAGTGGAATCGTCGCGGCCTCGAGGCGAAGCACATGGACTGGGGGACGAACGTGCGTCGGATCGGGCAGAGGGCATGAGTCTGGTTGAAGGTAACCCCTACTACCTGCTTCCCAGAATAGCACATAGGTAGTACAGGTTCAAATTACAACAGCAGGGCTGTTCATTGCGGACAGTGTGAAAAAAACCAGTTGACTCGGAGCCTTGAGGATACAAGCAGTAGGGAAAGCGAAAGAGGACATGCTACAGTATCATATTCCAAATTTCCGGTGGGACATGTTGTGAGAACGGATTACGTTAGACATCAGGCACAAAAATGCTGAATTCCGCGTTGGTTCACTGCAAGCGTCTCGCCCAGGGCCGGGATCATCTAGCAAGCGTCTACTTATGAACAACGAGAACGAGGGTCCGCTGCGGGCGCACGTTCACGAGCTCTTATTCGAATATGTACGCATGCATCTGACGATCGACCTGTGGAGTCCGTGCAGGACGCAGTTTTTTTACCCTCATCCGAAGGCAAAGCGCTGGGAACACTCCTCTCAGCTCCTCTCAGGCATTCTAAAGCCGCTGCCGACGCACGAGCCGGGATTACTCGTACCTTGTCGATCCACTCAAGTTGCTTGGGAAGAAGCTGAAGCAGGCCGCGCTGGTACCGTGCGACGAGATTTGGGACGCAGAGCCGGATACCGTGCAGTTCCTAAGAAAGACTTTGACTTTCGAATGGGTGCAAGGACTCGGCGCGCGTGGGATGAAGATGACCTCGGTGGGCACTCAAATGTGGCTGTCGGCCTTATCTCTGGAATTACGGCCCGCAGTGGACCTCACGAACATGCCATAATCGCTTAATGACTCCCGTTTTATCGCGCTCATCAAAAAGGAAGGCATCCGAACTTGGGAGGAAGCCGTCCGAAAATAGGTCAGTGGTTGTTGTACTTTCAGCGTACTCGATAAATTGTGTCCCAGATGAAATGCTGGAAGATAAGCTAATAGGCTTTGAGGACTCTATGTATGCACGTCTCATGTTGCGTTTTTACAGCATTGAATTTTACTGAAAGAATTTTAGGGATGTCAGACTTGCCATAGACGCCGAGACACGCTCAGGCCCGGTTGCGTGTCGAGAATGTGCGCCGTTTCTTGCGCGAATGAATGGCTCGTACTCCCCCCCAAAGCCACTGGCAGTTGCAGCTTTCCTTTCCGGGCCTACAGTTTACAAAGAGCAATTTCGGATGTCGACCCTGCCCCCTTTCACACGCGATCGGAGGGTGAATAAGCAGACAAATGAGGCGAATACATATTCGTCAGGTCATGCGGGTCTAGTGGGACTTATGCAGCCTGTGGACCTGTAGATGTGGAAAAGATTGACCCGGACGTCACGGATGCAAACTTGGTCGTGCCAAATGGTTGGGGTAAGTGCATAACACGCATATAGACACGTGCTCACAACTCTTTTTTTTCGGCCACTTTCGCTCGTAGCGCATCATCGAGTCAACGAAGTCCGTCGCTTTTTCCCGGAGAAAGCGAGTTGGATGAACTCGACGATGATACACATACGTGGAAGCCATCTTCTTCCGTAGGTGGTTAGATGAAACGCTTTTTCCTCGCTCAGAATGTCCTCGAACCGAGAAGACTAATGAGGTCATGAGAGTGAAACAAAGGCAAGATACTGTATGTCCGTGCCCTTCTGTAGAGATGTATTGATGCTCATAATGACGAAGTAGCTCATCGTCATTCAAATCTCAGAGCATCTACCGGCCCATGTGGTCCGTATTGTAACCACTCTGAAGTTGGATGATACCGCTTCGCGTGTGCGTATTTGTCCGCTTTCCCTGCCTGCACCACTTGTATCGCTTTTAATGCTCGGCTAGCTTCCTTCAGAGGCCGAAATCGCTTCTGGACCATCAAGCAAGTCAGGAAACAAAAGTGAACTTGATGAGGACCTTCGGCGTTTATTCAAGTGGCACAAAGACTTTACATGCAACAGCAGGACAAAAATTCAGGAAGTGATAATGCAGGAGTGTTTGGACAAGAAAGAAGGCATATTCATGAATGGCCAATTTCCACCTTTATCTTCCTTCCCATTACCATTCTGAAGTAGATGCACCTTTATTGAACTGTTAGTGTCTCTGCTGCCTCCTCCAAACAAATACAGTATATGAGGGCTACTGACAGTACCAACCTCATCTAATAATCATACACAAACCAATTCATATATAAATTTATTGCCTCCTGTGAATTTGAAGATAATTACTGGCCTCAAATTGCTCAACCTTGAGCTCAGTGTTAGGACCAAGGGTAACCATGGTTAGCTGATGGAACAAGTAGTTGAGATAGAGTTGAGGTGAGTGATTGAGTCAAGAATAAGTCAGTAGATGTTGGTGTTATGTTTTTCCTTATTTTTCCTTATTTATGCTGACTCACTTCCTCTTCATCATCACCAGTCAGCATAACTCCCCCATCTCTCTCTATTACACCATGATGGTGCCTTATGGTGCCATCCTTACTCACCCCCACTCTATTACACCATGATGACACCTTATTGCATCATTATGGACACCATCTGCTTACTGATAGTTCTATGTCATTCCATGACCTTCCATGGTCATGTAAACCATCCCTGACCACCCACTACAGTAGCAAACACATAGAGTAGTATAAAAGGCATGTAAAGTTGGTAGCACAAACCCTAAGCTTGTGCTCTTTGTTCATACAAGCTCCTTACATGCACCTCACTTGCTACTGTGTGCTCTGATCAGTCACTCGCCACTTCGTCATAACCCAACTCTATCAAGGAAGACACTGTGTATCATCATCAATCAACCTTGTTCACAGCATCAGGAAGCCCCAATGCTGACCACTCAGCTAACTGACATCAGGAAGCCCTGTCATCGATCTCCCATGTCCAGCTGAGCTTAACACTAGCACAAGCTTCCCCACTTTTTTTGCTGACGTATCCAACATCCAAGCACCAACCCCCTTTGCCCAACCTGTCGACCAAAACACCTTTCCCCACCGCCCAAATCATCAGTGCCACCTGGGACCACAAGCTCAAGTGTTTCAAAAAGAAACAACCAAACTCCCTCACCAAGTTTGACTACTATACTTGGCTCCAAAACACCCATGGGGATTTCCAGTGGTCTAAAGCCAATGACACTGAAGATGCCCACATCACATTTGCCACAAACATACCCAACTACCGCACCTGCTTTCCCCACACCAGAACCCCTGACCCAGACAACAACAACAACAACAACATGTCATCCCACCCACCTGCACCCAAAGAAATCAACCTTGCCTGTCCCAACACCTTCAATGGGGACCACAAGTACACCAGACATTTCCTATCCAGCTGTGAAGCATACCTCCACATCAATTGACACATCTACACCACTGATGAATTAAAAATCAACTTTGTCCTCTCCTATATGCAAACAGGACCCGCTGGAGATTGGGCCATCAACTGCGAAACCCTGGCATCAGCATTTGCCAAGGACAAAAGTGGAAATATCCTTACCACCATCATCAGATATGGCACATAGGGGGATTTCAAATGCGACTTCAAAAACACATTCATCACCACTGATGATGTCGCCGAAGCCTCCCAGGAGATCATGAACCTTCAGCAGACTGGATCAGCAGATGAGTACAATAGTCAGTTCCAATCCCTCATCACTCAAGCTGGAATGTCAGGCAACAACAACCTTGTTCCCATATATGAGAAAGGACTCAAACACAGGCTCCTTGCACGAGTCCTCTCCAACAACAAACTGCCCACAACCATCAAAGAATGGTACTGCAAGGCATCTCGACAAGACACCATGTACAACTGCATCAAGGCCCTCCATGGCCCGGGACAGACTCCCACTAAACAAGAAAACCATTTCCTCAACTTCAGCAGCCAACAGCATTGCCAACCCCAGCCTAACCAACATGATACACAGGTGAGCACCAACAACCACCCACCTCAACTCACAGAGGAGGAATGCACCAAGTGCATTCATGAAGGATGATGCCTTGCCTGCCACAAGAAAGGCCACAATGCCCGCAACTGCACCAAGTACAAGCCAAGCTTTACCCAACCTCACACCGTTCGCACCATCGATAATGTGTTCCCTATTGTGGAAACCACTGAGTCAGCAGCAGATGTTGATACTCCTGAATCGGTTGCTGTGTGCGTTTGCCAGCTAATCAACCAGTTCAATAAAGACCAACAGGATGAGGTCTTTAACATTCTTGACAAGAAGGGTTTTTAAGGAGGAAGCTTAGGCAGACGCTAAGTCTTCCTGTTACCATGTCTCCAATTGTAAATTCAGATACTTCACTTCCCACAATGAAGATCCTAATTTCCATGATTGTGCATGACCAAATCATCTCTGCCAATGCCCTGATCGACTCTGGTGCTGAAGGCCAATTCATCAATGCCAAGTTCATCATCAAACATTGCATCCCCACCAGAACCTTGGCTCATCCCATTATGGTCTTAAATGTGGATGGAACCACTAACAAGCACAGAACCATCACCAAGTATACCTGGCGACTGGTTAAAATCGACAGGAAAGCTATCCCCACCACGTTTTTGGTAACCTCCCTCAGCAAGGAAGACATCATCTTCGGCCTCCCATGGCTCAAACAGTACAACCCCCTGATCGACTGGGCTGCTGGCACCATGTCCATCGCTAAAGTTACCACTGCCATGATGCTTGCCCAGGAACAAGTCAAAATGGTTAAACCCCTTGAAGAAATGATTCCTCCCGAGTACCACTGGTACCTGGATATTTTTAGAAAAAAATCTGCAGAACGATTCCCAATTTCCCAACCCTATGACCATGCCATCAATCTCAAACCGGACTTCATACCACATGACTGCAAAGTCTATCCACTCTCACCTAAAGAAATGACAGCACTCGACAAATTCCTAGATGAAAACTTACAGAAGGGTTATATCAGACACTCGAAATCACCCATGGCGTCCTCCTTTTTCTTTGTCAGGAAAAAGGACAATGATCTATGAGCCTGCCAGGACTACTGAGTGCTTAACAAGGGTACAATCAAAAATGCCTATCCATTACCCTTGATTAGCAACCTTATGGACAAACTCAAAGGAGCCAAGTACTTTACCAAACTTGACCTCTGCTCTGGTTACAATAACATATGAATTTAGGATGGCGACCAATGGAAAGCCGCCTTCAAAACGCCACGAGGACTCTTTGAACCTACTGTCATGTTTTTCGGACTATGCAACTCACCTGCCACATTTCAAGCCTTCATGAATGACACCCTCTGCTTCGTCATTCTTGAGGATGACACACTTATCTACATGGATGACATACTCATTCCGGCTAGCTCCCTCAAAGAACTCTATCAATGTACTTGCCAAGTACTTGATCTCTGCGCAGCAAACAATCTCTATTGCAAACCAGAAAAATGCTTATTTGGAGTACAACACATTGAATTCCTTGGAATGATCATCACACCAGATAACATCCACATGGACCCTGTCAAACTTGCCAGCATCACCAATTGGCCTGTCCCATGCACCGTCAAACAGCTTTGAAGCTTTATGGGATTCTGTGTTAAGCCTACTGATTAGGTAAGGCTTAATAAGTGATCAATGAGGATTGACCAAGTAAGATGAGGTAGAGATGAGATGACAATTGAGCAAGGGTTTCCCCAAGGACTAGTAGACTGGTGGACTGGTGACTGATGATTTGGCGACTTAGTATCTCACAGAGGAGATAGTGAATGAGTAGGCTCTATTGAATGAAGAGCACAAGCTTAAGGCTTAGTGCTCTGAAAGCAAGTCCTTATATACATGCATAGAACACTATAGAACAAGGTGGAAGGCTGACTGAGTGAACAATAAGGATCAGTCAGCATGGAAGGAAATAGAAACTGATAGAAGAGTCTGACTGATCATGAGGCTAGGATCAGTCAGCGTACAAGGTGGATTAGTCAGTGTAGATGACTAATGCTGATAAAGGCGATGAATAAGGGAAATTTGTAACATTCTGTAATTACTACAGATGTTTCATCCCCAGCTTCTCAGACATTGTATACCCACTTAATGAACTCACCCGCACCAATGAACCCTGGAAATGGACACCTGAATGGAAACAAGCATTTTCCAAACTCAAAACACTTTTCCTCGACAAACCAGCATTACTCGTTCCTGATCCTACCAAGCCATTTATACTTGAAACAGACACATCCAAAGTTGCATCAGGTGCTGTCTTATACCAGACTAACTCAAATGGAGATCTCCAACTGTGTGGATACATATCAGAAACATTTGGACCTGCTCAACAACGCTATGAAGTATATGACCGAGAACTTCTCGGCATCATCCGTGGCCTCGAAGCATGGCACCACTACCTTCTTGGCAACCCACACACCACCATGATCTGGTGCAATCATAAGAACCTTTTGTACTTCCGATCTGACCAGTGACTAACACCCTGCCAATCTCACTGGAATCTATTCCTGTCCCAATTCAACTGCGTCATAACTCACTGCCCGGGAAAATCTATCCCCAGAGCCGATGCATTATCTAGACGATCCGATCATGGAGAAGAACCTCCAGAAGAGTGTATTATGTTACCCAACACACTATTTATTGGCACCATCAATATCAATCTCCAAAATCGCATTCGGGATGCTCAGGAACATGACTCCTTTGCGTCAATCATTCAAGAGACACAATCATTCAAAATCCCCTCCCCATTCCACTTCTCTCTCGATGACTGGTCAATCGATTCTGGACTGCTCCATTATCAGAAACGGGTCTACATACCTGACAACGCCAACATCAAATGAGAAATCTTACAAATGTTCCATGATCTTCCATCCTTTGGACACCCAGGCCTCTTCAAAATGTCACAGCTTGTACATCAGCATTACTGGTGGCCCGGACTCACAGTCTTTGTCAGGAATTACATCAAAGGATGTGCAGCATGTCAACAAATGAAGATCAACATGCACCTGACTAAGCCGCCGCTTCTTCTGATCCCAGCAGATGCTTCCATGCTCCCATTCCAATCGGTTTCCATGGACTTTATCACTGACTTACCAGTATCCAATGGATTCAACTCCATTATGGTAATTGTCGACCATGACGCTTCCAAAGGAATCATCCTCATTCCCTGCACCAAAACCATTGACACACTTGGAACAGCAAAGTGTTACTGTTACATTTTTCCTTTACTTTTCCTCATTGCACTGACTCACTTCCTGTTCACCATCATCAGTCAGCACAACTCCCCCATTTCTCTCCATTACTCATTCCCTATTCACATTACACCATAAGATGCCATGATGATGCCATATTGCACCATCATGACATACCTTGCTTACTGATCACTGTACTTGTATTACCAAGACACCCCTTGGGTTTCCATGACCTTCCATAGCCATGTAAATGACCTTACACAAGCCGCTACAGTAGCAAACACATAGAGTAGCATATAAGCATGTAACATAGATCGCACAAGCCCTAAGCTTGTGCTCTTTGTTCATACAAGCCCATTTTATGCACCTCACCAAATACTGTGTGCTATACCTTGTCACCAGCTACTTTGTCTTAACCAGACTCTACTAGGAAGACACCGCATATCCTACTGATGATCAGGAAGCCCCATTGTCGATCAACTTCGATTAACGGCATCTAGGAAACCCCATTGCTGTAACCACCAGTCTCAACAATCAGGAAGCCCTGACATTGATCACCATGTAACTGTTGAGCTTAACAGTTACCACGATAATGTCTATTGGCGCTTCGGACTCCCTAAGCACATCATCTCGGACCACAGACCCCAGTTTGCATCACAAGTCTTCCAGACCCTATGCACCCGTCTTGGCATCAAATCCAAATTATCTACGGCATATCATCCCCAAACAGATGGTCAAACTGAATGAGCCAATCAAGAGGTCGAGGCTTATCTGCACATTTACTGCAGCACAATGCCTCACTCTTGGTCTGACTCACTCATGGACCTGGAATTCTCACACAATCTCCAGACCCATTCAGTTACCAAGACATTGCCATTCACCATCATGCTCAGGTATAACCCCATACCAATTCCCTCAGTGATAGAAGATACCAATCTGCCATCTCTCTCACAGCACCTATGTCTCCTCACATCAATCAGAAAAGAAGCACTCACTGCCCATGACTTGGCCCACACCCATATGGCATGATTCGGAGCACAGGGCTTCAAACCATTCAAACTTGGTGACAAGGTTTGTGTTAGATTCACTCCCTTAGTAAGGGATTGAAACAAGTGATAACAGATTCACACAATAATACTAGTTAGTTTTTAGGGTAGACTTGATACCCTTTACTTGCTAGAGTGTTAGAGCTGATGATGGTGGTAAGAGACAAGAGATGAATTAAACTGCTTTTTACTGCAATTTTACATTGGGCTTTTATACCCTACATGTTGTAGTCTATTTACTATATTCTGGTAGATACTACAACATACTACTCTCACTTTATAAGTCATAAGAATGTTCTGGTACAATCCTGTACATGCTATTTACTATTCTTAGCTTCTTATGAGTCAGTTACATATTCTGGTATGTTCTACAGCCTACCATGCTATCTTTATCTTATGCCAGAACCTCCCTTGAGTTTCCATTGAGTCATACAGTATAATACCTAAGTTAACCATTCTCAGATACTACTATACCTATGATGCTTCTCTTTATTTCCTAATCAGTTCTGCTGTGTGATGTGCTATACTCGGCTCCCATCAATCGCGTCTTCAATTGATCACCATGCTTCCATTGGCTATTCTTAGCCGAATGCTTAGATATATCTGTGTGGCTTAGCAATTATGCTAGCCTTCTTAATCTTATCTTGTTGTGGCTTGTTACTTATTACCGTAGACTAAGATGGATTCATGTCTTCCATAATTTCATTAAAAGGGGTTCGTTCTGGTGTCCTATCGTCTACTGGCATAAAGAGCTCTTCAGGTCCTATGGTGTTTATGTTTGTTATCCTGCTATACCCTGGTGTGATTCTATATGAAGGTTCATCATTGAACCATTGTATTATAATCTCTTTATCTATTGGTACTAACTCCTGTCTTTGGTTTGGTTCCTTTCAATCTACTGTTGTATGTCCTTTGGCTATGAAGTTGGCTTTGTATGCGAATATTTGTTCTCGTAATTGTTTATTGATAGTATGAACTATTTGGTGTGCCGCTTCTGCATAATCAGTTGATGTAATAACTGCCCTTTGATAACATAATTCATTATGTGGCTGATTATAAATCTTGGTTCTTGTGTAAGCACTGATTACATATCTATTCAATTGGTATGAGAACATAGTCACTCTATGTTCTATTATTACTTCTAGCCTTTCTGCTACTTGTTGTTCCCTTGTAGTATGATCAAATGTAATTTGACAGTTGTTGTATCCTGTGTTCTGTCCTACTGTTGCACATGCAATGTTAAATGCTTTCCATGCTACTTGATCTGCATCTTTACAGCATTGGCATAGATTCCTGGTATTGATTAGAGTTATGGGTCTTGCCATGTCGATCTTGCTAATCCGTTGATCCGGCGATCACGATTTTCATCAATTTACTAACAGTTTGGTTAGAAGCCACCAATTTGCACTTCCCCAATAGGTCCCGCAAATTAGCACCTGAATGGGAGGGACCATTCTCCATCATTCAGGTACTATCACCCCTGAATTATCACCTCAAATTGCCAGACGCATGGCGGATCCACCCCATTTTCCATGCCTCGCTCCTTTCAGCTTACACAGAGACCAATGCACACAGACCTCCATTCAGTTCACCCCCACCTGACCTAATAGAAGACCAGCAGGAATACAAAATTGAAGCCATAGTTTCCCACAAAGGTGCTGGAAACAGACGACACTTCCTAGTCAAGTGGACCAGCTATCCATCCTCAGAAAACCAATGGTTATCCGAAAAAGATCTTTCACATGCTCCTGACATCCTTCAGACATATAAAAACCTCAAAAAATTGGACTAGAGAACTCCCCATCTGCCTTACACCTGTGATACGAGAGTAAAAGCAAACCCCCACCCTCTTGTCTATGACCACTGCCTACATCACCACCCATAACCACCTCTGGTACCTTGCCATCGTCATACCCGGCAGTCTCTTCATCTTCATCTATGCTCTTGCCATTGCCACTCGACCCCAACCTCATCGCTCCTCTCACCTCCATCTCCCAACTATCAATCCTCGACCCGCTACTCCACCACTACCACTACAAGCCCCACCAACCATCCACCACCGGGAATATCAACCTTGCCAAGCAAATCCTACCCAACAAGACGTTCTCGACCAACTCCAATGGACCTTCCCTGCCGACTTCCCACACACCATGCATGTCTCAAACATAGAGTTTGAGATCGAGCTAAGTCGCACCAATCCGCCAACCATTGACCTCCTTCTTCACCTTGCTGAGCTACACAACCAGGCAGTCATCCACCATGAACTCATACTCCAGGCCCAACTCATCAAACACTGCTGCTGAGTACCACCATCAACACCAATGGTCCTGACTCATCCACTGCCAGCTGCCAACACAGCCCCGCCGCCTTACTCCCCTACTGGCATGGACAATTCTCCAACAAGTCCTTGCCTTTGCAGACCTGGAACCGGACATCAACTGCATCCTGGCGTCACACCCCCGGGTCCGACAAATTAGCAGGATGAGAAACCGTCTCAGGGCAGTGGAGGACATGCAACACATCGCCTGGCATGCACAGGAGCTGATGGAAAACCTTGAGTCTCACATTAATCTCTTAGTTGATGATCTCAGAATTCTCTGAAACACAGATTATGAGTCCCTCGAGGAGGAAGTCAACAACACAGCCATCCTTGGTCTCCACCCCCAAGCTCATCTGTACCGACCTCTGGTAGCTCCCACTCTCATCCCTACTGCTCCACCGACCCCTGTCATCGCCCATTGCCAATCCGCCTCCACCCAAACCACAACCCCTCCCGATACCACCGCCCAACTTGACCCAATCATCACCCTCATCATCCTCACACACCCCCTGTTTCGCTTGTGGCAGTACCACGCACAACACCTACATGTGCACCCAATCCATCTGCCCCTGGTGCGACACTGCTGCCCCTGGACACACACCACAAGATTGCCCCAACACGGGTTTTAGGGTCGATCCAACCCCGGTAGCTGACGAAAACCAGCCACCAGCGCCACCTAACCCGGAGTGCCTCATCACCAGGGGGGCCTGCATCCTTGTGCAGTGATACATCAATGACATTGTCATCCAAATCCACAAAAACAATGCACAGGAGGAACAGCGCAATGCACAGATGGAGGAGGTAGATATGGGATCTAACAACAACAACCTCTCCAACTAGGAGATCCTGGTCCACAATGACCCTAAACTACTACTCCTGGGCATGACCTTAAAAGGCCCACTAGTGTGTTTTCCTTTTTATTTTTTGATGCCCATTTCTCTGCTTGTTATCATCCTTGTTGGCAGCTTGCCTTTTCCTTATTGTTTATTAGCCTTCACTTGGCCACTATAGGTGTCTATGGCTCCTCACCCTAAGGCTAGGGATTGTTCTTGCACTCATTTTTCCCTGTCACCCTGTCTTTGACACTATACCATTAATCCTGGGGGGGCAGTTGAATTAGGTACCAAAGGGCACAGTAACAGACCCTGTAGTGAGATTAGTATTACACTTCAAGACCTACTAATCTGGCTTTTTCGTAAACCTGGGGCTTTAACTTATTCCCAGTTCTCTTATGTCTCATATTATATTTTATTTTGACAATTCAGTGACTTGTCGATCCTGACAGGGAGGCAATGTTACATTTTTCCTTATTTTTCCTTATTTATGCTGACTCACTTCCTCTTCATCATCACCAGTCAGCATAACTCCCCCATCTCTCTCTATTACACCATGATGGTGCCTTATGATGCCATCCTTACTCACCCCCACTCTATTACACCATGATGACACCTTATTGCATCATTATGGACACCGTCTGCTTACTGATAGTTTTATGTCATTCCATGACCTTCCATAGTCATGTAAACCATCCCTGACCACCTGCTACAGTAGCAAACACATAGAGTAGTATAAAAGGCATGTAAAGTTGGTAGCACAAGCCCTAAGCCTGTGCTCTTTGTTCATACAAGCTCCTTACATGCACCTCACCTGCTACTGCATGCTCTGATCAGTCACTCGCCACTTCATCATAACCCGACTCTATCAAGGAAGACACCACATATCATCATCAATCAGGAAGCCCCTTCATTGATCAACCTTGTTCATGGCATCAGGAAGTCCCAATGCTGACCACTCAGTTAACCGACATCAGGAAGCCCTGTTGTCAATCTCCCACATCCAGCTGAGCTTAACAGGTAGAGCACACAGTAGTTGGTGAGGCACATATAATGGGCTTGTATGGACAAAAAGCACAAGCTTAGGGCTTGTGCAATCTACATTACATGCTTATATGCTACTCTATGTGTTTGCTACTGTTTGTGGTTAACTATGGTGGTGTTTGACCATGGAAGGTCACAGAAGTCCATAGAATGTACATGAGTAGGCAAAGCACAACATGATGATGCCATATGGCATCATCATGGTGTCTTATGGTGTAATGCAAAATGCAAATGAGTAATGAAGGGGAATGGGGGAGTTATGCTGACTGATGATGATGAAGAGGAAGTGAGTCAGCATAATAAGGGAAAAGTAAAGGAAAAATGTAACACTTTTAGAATATGGTGGAAGGAAGATGAGTAATAAGGAGAAATAAGGGAGTTGCACTGACTGGTGATGACAAAGAAGAAGTGAGTCAGCACAATAAGGGAAAATTGTAACAGATACTACAGTAAAAGGCATCTCAGAACAGTACAAAAAACTATACATTGGTAAAAATAAATCACAGTCAATTGGACCTTTTCAGAATATTCACCCATGAAGAACCACTATATTCTAAGAGCTTCTCCCAATTGACCCCAATTGAACAGCCATCTATGTGTCCTGGGAGTGACAATATGGATTCATCAAAAATTGCATGACTATAGTGGTATGGAAACCAAAATAGGAGTCCACCAGATTTGTCTCTTTTCCATCCATCAAAGTAAGTACTATTTGATAGAAATGATTTCCCCACTTCATTAATTGCTACTGCACTATCTACATCCCAAATCCTCAAGGTCTTATCATGTGACCCAGATACAATATGCCTTCCATCAGAGGAGTAGGCAACAGACCTCACACAATGTAAATGGCCAGTAAGGGGCACTCCCACAGTGGCCCCATTCTGAGCATCCCAAATCCTTAGGGTACTTCCATGGGAGCCAGATACAATATACCTTCCATCAAGGGAGTAGGCAACAGACTTAACCCAGCTTCTATGACCTATGAGGGGCTTTCCTATGGCAATCCCACTCCATGAATCCCAGATCTTCAGAGTACAGTCACTTGATCCAGACACAATACACCTTCCATCAGGGGAGTAGGCAACAGACCAGACTGTACCTGAATGGCCTGTGAGAGGCTCCCCCATGGCACTTCCAGTTTGTGAGTCCCAAATCCTCAGGGTGTTGTCCCCCTGAGCCAGACACAATATGTTTTCCATCAGGGGAGAAGGCAACAGAATAAACAGGGCCTGAATGGCCTGTGAGAGGTTCTCCTACAGTCTTTCTTGTCTGAGAATCCCAGATCCTCACAGTGTTGTCATCTGATCCAGACACAAGATGCTTTCCATCAGGGGAGTAGGCAACAGCTCTTATCTTGTCTAAGTGACCCATGAGAGGCTTTCCCATAGTGGCCCCACTCTGAGCATCCCAGATCCTCAAAGTCCTGTCATGTGAGCCAGATACAATATACCTTCCATCAGATGAGTAGGCAACAGACCTCACACATTGTGAATGACCAGTTAGGGGCTGTCCAACAGCAGCCCCCCTCTGAGCATCCCAGATCCTCAAAGTACAGTCACTTGATCCAGAAACAATGTATCTTCCATCAGGGGAATATGCTACAGACTTCACCCTGCCAGAATGGCCTGTGATGGACTCTTGCAAAGTACTCTTGGTATGAGCATCCCAGATCCTCATGGTCTTGTCCCCTGAACCAGACACAATATACCTTCCATCAGGGGAGTAAGCAACAGATTTAACATAGTGTGAGTGCCCTATGAGGGGCTCTCCAACAGAAATCCCACAGTGAGCATCCCAAATCCTTAGGGTATTGTCACTTGATCCAGACACAAGATACCTTCCATCAGGAGAGTAGGCAACAGACCAGACAGTACCTGAATGGCCTGTGAGGGGCTCTCCTACAGCACTCCCAGTTTGTGAATCCCAGATCCTCAGGGTCTTGTCTCCTGAGCCAGATGCAATGTACCTTCCATCAGGGGAGTATGTAATAGTCCTTACCCAGTGTAAATGTCCAATGAGGGGCTCTCCTACAGTACTACCACTCTGGGGATCCCAAATCCTTAGTGTCCTGTCATCTGAGCCAGACACAAGATGCCTTCCATCAGGAGAATAGGTGACAGACATGACCCAGCCTGAATGACCTGTAAGGGGTTTTCCCACAGCTCTCCTAGTCTGAGAATCCCAGATCCTCAGGGTCTTGTCATGTGAGCCTGACACAATATGCATTCCATCAGGGGAGTAGGCAACAGACCAGACAGGCCCTGAATGACCTGTAAGGGGCTCTCCTATTGTTAGGACCAAGGGTAACCATGGTTAGCTGATGGAACAAGTAGTCGAGATAGAGTTGAGGTGTGTGATTGAGTCAAGAATAAGTCGGTAGATGTTGGTACTTTGCTCAGGAGAAGTCTGAGAGAATTTGAGAAGGTGAATTAAACTGGGGGTCTAGGCTGGTCTAGGCCCTCCTTATATACATGAAGAAGAAGCTCCGCTTGAAAGCGGATGCTCCACAAGGCTCTGCAGTTGGAGCTATGATGCCTCACAGTGTCGTCATAAGCTCCACTGACTTGGAGCTGCGTACCAGTGCAAATGACCTCATTAGAGGATCATATGAGAATAACTATCTACGATTGGCTGTTGGTGCTCCACTGAGCTCCCCTGCGTGTCATGTGCTCCACTAGGCTCCACTAGGCTCCACTGAGCTCATAGGGACATCATATGGTATCATAATGACTTCACCATGACGCTTAGGCTGTGCGCGTTGCCCCACTGTTCTGCACACTACCCTGTAGTCTTATGTGCCAGTGGCTTCTTGTTAAGATGCTGCCTAACAGCTTGATGATTGGTAAGTCGTTAACTTGTCTTGTTGGCCTCCTGTACTGGTTCCTTCATGTTGTCTTGTCATATTGGACACTTCACCATTTAGAGTTTGTGGCTGGCTTCGGTAAGCGCTTCGGTTCCTGCCGAGTGTGGCTTAATTGCGTAATGCAATATCAGCTAAAGGTCCATAGGCAGGTACCTTTCAGTTGGTGTCCTGTCATCGATCACATTGTCTGGCGGTTTGTTAATGTGGTTTATCCTAGCGATACATTGTGTGTATCCTGGAGGTGGTGCCAGGGGTGATCCATTTGATAACCATAGTGTTATCATGTAAAGATTAACATTGCCGATCTGTTGATCGGTGGTTGTCGATCCCTTTGCTGATAGATTCTCGAAGAGGGTGATTACCTTTGCACATAATTGGTGAGTGTTAGCTAGGAATGTGTTATCCTGCAACATCCTGTACAGGAAGGATCCTGAGACCACTCGTAGGTCACATTCCTTGTCATGTATGTGCGGGTTCACTATTGTCTGGACATGGACGTTGTGCAAAAACTCCTGTACATCGAAGATGTACATTTGTATCATGTGTGTTACCCTGACCTCCGTGCCATCGCCTATAGGGTCTACAGCATGATCTGTAGTTACCTGGCAGTTCGTGTACCCTGCCATGTAAAAGCATTTGGTTATTACCATGTTAAATGCTTCCCATGATTGATTGTATGTGGTTCAGCATCGGTGGCAGAGTCTTGATGGGTCAAGAGTCTTTAGCGGTTGCTTGAGCATCATGATTGGCCTGATGTTCCCAAGAAGTCCTGGTTTTCTAGTTAGTTCTGTCCCCATGTTGAATGATCGCTGGATAGTCTCCGTGGGAGTCCCTTCCTGTATTGGTAGTCACTGGTATCGTTGTCTAAGCTTGTAAGCAAGCTTATTCATCAATTCCTAACACCTATGGCACTCCCAGTCTGAACATCCCAGATCCTCAGGGTCTTGTCATGTGAGCCTGATACAATATTCTTTCCATCAGGTAAATAAGCCACAGAGTAAATAACATTTGAATGTCCCATGATGGGCTTTCCTACAGGACTCCCAGTCTGAGCATCCCAAATTCTTAGGGTGTTGTCAGATGAGCCAGACACAATATGTACCCCATCTGGGGAATAGCCAACAGCATAGACTCCACTACCTGCATTAGATGTCCACAAAGTCATTTTCCATCTTGCCTCCTTTCCAGAAGTAATAAGGGGCTGGTTAGAAAAATATGGATATAACTGCTCAGCCAAAAGGCTCTCTGTAGGGGCCCATGATAGTGCCGAGATGTATAAATGGGGAGTGCTGACAGATATTGGTGTATAATATGCTGTTATAAATCTGTGCAAATCATGGGCAATAGGGAACAGCATCCTGGATGGCTATTCACAGAATACTATTTCTCAGATTGAGTCCACACAAAATATATCATCTGAACATACCTCATACCATTTTTGGAAATCCTCCAGGATATCTATACCTGATTTCACTTGCCCCATGATGCTCAAACATTCCAACCAAAACAAAGGTCTTGAAAGAAAAAATAGATTGTCTAACTGATTTTGCACTTTCTCATCATTTGCATCCAAGCTAGAGCTAGCAAGATGATTCATCCAATGTAGGCAGCTATACTGAAGATGCAGTGGTATATATATGGTTATCTTATCCTGAAGGTCTGGAATATTGTTATTTGGAAGAAGTGATGTTTCCAAGTTACAAATGTTAAATTTCAGCTGGGTTGACATAATCTGTAGGCATCTTGTAGCCATGATAGAGTTCACAGTGGTGGGTTCTGTCCAATAACCATGAGAACACATCTCAATATTCATGAAATCAAGGAAAGATGGGTGGCAGACATGGATTGCACCATTTCTGCTTTCATCTCGGTACAAGACAGCTTGAAGCCTGTTAATAGTATTTTTGACAACTGTCTGGCTCAAGTCATGCTGTATAGTCACTAAAAACTCAAAAAGTGCATTTTCAGGAAGTGGTCTGTTTTTGGCTGTGCTTGTGATTACACTGAGCACAGCTTTGACAATTTGTGCATTTCTGTTGGACCCTGCAGACACATCTTTGAGAACAAGAGCATAAATACTATCAAGCTCAGATTCTTGGCTGCCTGCTGAGTTTTGGTCTAGGAGCTTGGAAATTGCATTTTCTTTACCAATCTCCCCATTAATGTAATGAAAGGCAGTGAAAATCCAGATAAATAGCCCTGATGCCTTGGAAGCAAGACCTCTGATCTGGTTCTCTGAAAGATTCACTTTATACTTCTCAGCACAGGACCTGGTATAATGCAGAATATCCTCTTCTACATGACCAGAGATAATGTCAACATTGATGTCTACAACAAGTGGCCTTGCTGCAGAGCTAAGAAAGACGTGCTGAAGCTCTGGTAGGGGTCTACTGGTAATGAATACTTTGAGCCAAGGAGCAAGACTGGCTATGTCCAAGAGCATCTCAGCCAGTTCCGACCTGGAATATGAATCACCACATTCATCAAGTGCATCAATGACAACAACCAGAGACCTTGGTGGCGTGTCTTCAGGAGTAGCAGTCAGGGTACTCATGATCTCCTTAAACAGGAGTTTAAATTGCCATTGAAAGCTTTTTGTGACTTTGAGCTCATCCGCCCCTTTTACAGCAGAAAGAACAAGGAAGCGGTAGGGAACATGCCACTTGGAGATATCATATGCTAAGGTGGGCATGACATTTTTCGGCTCACGACATTCAGGATCATCTCTCTTGCAAAAGAAACATCCAGCAAGCTGCCGCTGCTCCCGGAACATATGCGCAACCGAGTTCGCAATCGCACTCTTCCCAGATCCTGCCACACCATGCAACCAGAGAAGCTTCGACTCAGAAGCAGCCCATGCCTCAACCTTCTCCAAAACACCAATACGTGTCCCTTCCAAGCATATTTTCCCGATATCGCAACTAGCCTGCCCCGCGGGGTGCAACGACCGTAGCTGAATGTCCTCCACATGGTTCTCTGAAATCCAAAGTCAACGATACTGCAACTTTACGTACGTCTTAAATTACCTGTGCTGATCATAGATCTCCAGACCTCCATCTTAACACTCCAATCGTAAACAGCTTTCAGCTTCTCGAGTTCATTCTTCAGTGAGTTCATCTTATCGTTTTTAGGCGAAAACAGCTCTCCTAAGAGGACAACTCAGAAACAAAACCGTAGATAGTAGAACCCCGATTTACCTAGCATCCCCTTTTCCGAATACTCAATGACAAATTCAGAAATCTCGCAAAAAAGCTCCAGCATCCTCTTAACCGTCCGCTTGATTTCACCATTCTGGACGAGATCAAGATCGGCGTCATTAAGAAATGGCAGAAATGAAACCAAATCATTCATGAGATCCGCAATCGCTTCATGGTATTCTTGCTGCCCTTTACATTTCTGTAGAAAATGTTATGACGTGCATCTATGCAGCAAGTTCATTGTCCACGTCACCTCATACAGAACATTTGCAACGGTAAAAGCAGCCTTTGCAGCAGGATGAACCTGTGGATATTCCATACGTAGCAGAAACATTTACATGAGAATCAAAGACATACATTGGCCGCGACGTCTGTGAACTTCATGAGGATGTTCAGGACTTTGCCTGTCGTCCCAAGGGACTCCAGGAAAACTTTCTTGTTCCCGACTGCAGTCTGCGCCTCTTTGACAAGACGTTGGATGAGTATATCGTTCTTTTTGGCCTGTCAGCACCACGGGAGGTCTCTAGTCTGGGGTTCACTCACTGGCGACACAAACAACAAGTTTGCGAGAGCCCTTCCGTCCGAAGCTACGACGATTTGAAAATAAGTATCTGGCGTCGATAAATCAGAGAAACATACCCTTTACAGAAGCGATGCCCCTTTCGATGACGTTCGCAGACAAGACAATTGATCCGAAGGCCGCAGCAATTTTGTTTCGTCGCATCTTGTAGACTTCTTCAACCTTAATGGAAAGGCCAGTAGACACCGGAATACGGCTGTCGCTCTGTTAGCATAGGACATCGGACTGCCCGTCTGACATTGCACTAACAGGTAGTTCGTCAGGACCCATTTCACAGGACTATCCTCCCCGAAGCATGCGGATTTGCGCGAGTCCTCGCCGGATTTAAGTTTAATAAAAATTGGACGGGATGGGCGGTTGCCTTTGAAATCGATTTCAATTTCTGCGAAAGCATTTTAGGCATGATCTCGTGACTGATCCAAGCTACTGGGAGCTACGAGTTACCAGAAAGGTACAAGACCCTGCGCGTTGGGATCACAGAGTTCAGAATTGTACGCAGACGGCGTCTAGTGCGGCACATTAACTTACTCTTGATCAGTGGAGGTGTTGATTTCAGATTGGGACATGTCTTTACGTTTGGTTCGGTTGAGTTGCTAGCAGCTTGTGCAAGACGACGTGGTGGTCAAGAGTGAGTTGCAAGCACAGGTCGCTATTGATGAACAGTCTAGGAAGGAGCCAGTGCCACGTCATGGCGACTCGGACTGATTTGAGTTATTCTTATATCATGGAAGATTTGTAATCACACTCGGCACCCTCCGAACGTCAGCAACTTAAACCAACCCTTGTTCTTGCTCCAGCCTAGAGAGCATTCTCCGGCGGTCAGTTTATGTCTCAGCTTGGATTGGGTAAACTTTTGAACTTTGAAGGCACAGACTGTATAAATCAAAGATAAACGTTGTTGGCAAATTCATAAGGGAAGAGCAGACAGTAACAGGACCACGTCATATTTAGCGAAGATGACTGAGTACGAGACGGAGACGCTAACATCGGTGAAGACGTCCAACGTGTAATTGACAGCGTGTGCCTGTCAAATTCCACTTCCCCAGTTCCGCACACATGCATAGTCGCAATTCGGAGAAACAAGCACATTCCTTAACTCCGCTACGGACTAGAGATATGATCAGAATGCATTGCCATAGACCAATCGCGGGTAATCCTGATAGCAATCTACACTTGCACGAAGGATGTATATCGACAAAATAGTGAACAAGACGTACGTATGATAAACGAGTTAAAACAGCAGTGATTCGACGAGCACCAGATGAATCGGCATTGAAAGGGTGTATGCTCTAATTCTGACACGACTTTTCTCTATCTCACAGTGCATGAGCTCCTCCCCGAATCGTGAACGATGTTGTCAGGGACTCACCGTTCTTGCACATGTGCACCGAGATGTGATCATCCCATCCAGATGACATTAGTGGCGTATGGTGCCCATGAAGGACAAAAGCTGTTGTGGCTCGACGGAGTGGCTTAAGATAGCCATTGCAGCAAATGACAAATAGTGGGACTTGCACAATCTCGTCAACTGCGCTCAGGTTGGTATTAATTAGCATCCTCAAATCCAAAGAGCTTCTCATCGATCGGACTTTCCGACAGCATACGTACTGCTATCTGTGACGAAAGCATCAAAAAATGCGAGCGTTTACTACGAATAGTACCTTACATGCTGCACCTCATGACCCGTCCGAACGCCGCCATGGTAAATTAATTCAAGTATGCACTACCGTAACCAACTGATTCAAGTTACCAGGTATGAGGCCGTCGTTTCGACAACAAAAAATACAACGAATCATAGCTTAAAGGCTTACAGAAACAAGTCGAAGGCACGCCCTTTGGCCTTATTGGCTGCAGCCTCAGTCTCCGCCATCAGCGATCCAGAGCGTACTTCTCCCACTCAGCTAGCAGCACCTCATATTCTCCCTCCTCTTCCTCAGGAAACGTCGGCGTTAGCTGACACACCTCCAATCCATCTATTTCAAGTGCATACACACCACTAGCGAAGTTGTACACCCGCTGGTGATGTAGAAATTTCGCCGTACCGCACCACATATTTGATTCGCATCCCATTACGACCACGGCGGAAACCAGCCTCCCGGGTAATCGACGAGTTGCCATGCATTTCGACACTGACTCTGCCAAGCCGTCGGTGGTGCCGCAAAGTACTCTCACCAGCATGTCGGCGTCCTTTATTCCGGCATCTCCACCCCGTATGACCAAATGTGTCAACGCACCAAATTGAGAATGCATATTTGCAAGCAGTGGATGAAGACGGAACGGGAGTGCCGCTTGGATATTCCGAACCCTCTTCCAGGTGCTCGGCGGCGCGATGAGGTTTAGAGATTGTAGTAAAGGTGCCGTGAAAGAAATGAAAGAGTAATCTTCCACGCAATAAGTGTGCTCCAAAGTAAGAGTCTTGAGTCGCGGAAAATGTATGCCGGATAGCGCGTACAATGGAGATATTTCCCTCGAGGGTAGTTGCTGTAACGCTGTGATCGTAGTAAGGGTCTCTCTAGCGCGCTGGATGAGGGTGCGGGCACGCTCCCAGAGCTGGCCGTAGCACTTAGTGCTATGACCAGTTTCTTCATCCGAGTCGTCGTAATCCGAGTCCGGGCTTGATTCCGAGTCCTTGTACGAGTCCATCATGAGCGCGCGCTTCGTTTCCAAGTCGCAGATGAATAGGTGCTTGATTTTGACCTCGGTCCCGACGGACCGCGCTTTCTCTGTTCTGGCCAAAGTCGCGTCGAGCTGATCTGGGCCAGCGATTACGAGCGCGCGAAACTCGAGCGGCTCCGCGATCGCGCGGAAGTATTTGGAGACCAGACCTAAGCTGCGCGCGGTGCTTCCGAGGTCTCCGGCGCATGCACACGCAAGTATTGAGGTAACAATCTCTGCAGAGCATTTTTCCATGATGGGAGCGCAATGGTGTACGATGGGTGTGCGTGTGCAAGAGGAAGTGGTGATCGGAGACGTTATTAGTAGCAAGCAAGATTGGCGCCCGTGCGTGAGACAGGCTCACACTAGCACGTGCAATTTCGGCAGCAAACCCAGTCACAGGGAGCAACTTTGCCTCATTAATATTTGCCTGGGAAGATGTTAAAACCGAAACAGTTCTTAGACAGTTCGGCTACTTGCCCCATTAAACGACTGACCGTGCTCGCTCAACTATTCACCCTTCTTTCAAATCGCACCTGGTGTGTACGGGCGACAAATAGCCTCATGTCAGTACTCACTGCCTCTATATTAGTTCCTACAAACCCGTACTCACCATTCTCATGCTCCTGCAGAACGCTAGCCTGCCTCTCCTACGTCCTTCACGACGCTCCACTTGCTTGCGCACACTATCATTGCGTCCGTGCTCAAGAACGAGATCGAATGCCGAGTTGTTTAAGGTTTTTTTGGAAAGTCAAACTCAACAAAGCGGGATACTTCATATACCGTATACGATCGATGATCAGTGTTGACACAAATCACTCAACTTTATCTTGCTATGGCATGGTAATATGCATATTGACGCGATTGACCCGGCCCCTATTACTACAGACTAACGCGTCTGGTCACAAATTATGACATACAAAACAACACTTTGGCTGGCTCGTGTGTTGTGTCTACATGTCCAAAAGTCCTGCTCCACGTCTTAAGAGCGAGAGCAGCAGAAAGAGACGGTCGCGGAGCCGCAGGAGCCTCCCGCGTTCGTGCAGCTGCCCCAGTCATTTCCATCAGGAGTCTGAGCAGAGCTTGGGAATCCTCTGGGGACACGAAATATGGTCAACATAAAAACATACTGCTGGGGTGCATGTCATGTGTCTTACCCTCCGCAGACGACGTTTGAGCCGCCGTTGTATCCGCCGCAGACGTTGGCGCCGCTCTTTGTGTCGATAACTCCGCAATCATTCGCGAGGATTTCAGCGCTCTGAGGACGATCAAGGTCAGCATTACACTTCTGGACAGCGTTCATTGACATTTACGTTGGAAGTAACACCAAGTCCAATTTCTCCGTCGCTGCAGATAGCAGACGCGAGGGGCGTGGCCGCGAGGGCAGCAATGGCGAGGAGGACTGCGCGTGAGAACTGAGAGCTGAACATGTTGTTAAAATACTGGATGTTGTCGGTGACAGTGAAGGTCGAATGTCGAGTGTGAGTTCGATGGCAATCTAGAGACAAGAATAACCTGCTTTTATACCCATTTCCTTGCGCAAAGAATAAACAAAGCGCATACAAAATGGATCAAGTCAGTCATGCCAGTGTCCGGGTATGGTCGGACTCGGCAGATGGTCCTCTATGATAGGTGGCGCCAGACCGCTGACTTACCTCAAGATGTTCAGCGGAGGTCACCCCGATGAGATTTCTAAATCGATTCACTGTATATCCGAACTTGTCTTGAAGTTGTGCAAGATAGCAAGCAGAGAAACACCTTTTCGAGACATAGGTAGGTGCATTCGTTTTACTTCCCAAACCAGAGACGTACTTGTCATGTTTGTGTAGATTATTTAGGTTGGAATATTTCGGATTTAGCGAACACAGTTTCCGGACGGTTGCCCGTTTACTAGGAGGCTCCCAGAGACGCTTTAAAAGGAAGTAATACTATCAATGATGCGTGCGACGTCCACCGCGAGTGTCCATTATAGCTCATGGGCTTTTACGGAGATGGAGTGTCAGCGGATTCAGGGCGATGCTCTTCCCTCTCTCTCAGACTTATTTATCCCGGTCATAGACGGCAATGAAGAAACGGGGACCTAATCATAGCAGAATAAGGGTGTTGGCAGAAAATCAAACAAGTAGTGTCACACGGGTCTTGCAGTTAGTGTGCGTTAACCCGCTCCGAACGTATGTGTACAAATCAGTCGAGACAAATAGTCGGATCGTGACAGGTGTCAACCTTGGTGTAATTTCGATACTGCGAGGACCAAGCTAGCGAAGAGCAGTATATTAAATAGAAAATCGGCGAGGGTAGAGTGATTCGACCTCCACTGGGCCAGATAAATGAGTCGGATTAGTACCAGATGTTTCAAGCCGGGTAATGAGGGGGAAAAAAGAAGTGGCGATGTAGAGCCACAGTGAGCCGCTCGTGACATAAACACCAGCCACAAAACACTGCCGCGGAGACGCACCTTTCCAAATCGAGGTATGTCATGGTGGCTATGTATGCTTAAGTAAAAAACACCCCGCTCGGACTGCATGTGAATCGGATCGGCGTGATAGGTGGTCTCTCTGAAACGACCGCCCGTCGGCCGCGTGAATTGAGCCCTCATATTTGACACTAGAAGCTGCTTAGAATTGCTAAGCACTGGAGAAACCGCAGATGGTCAGGCAGGCAGATGATGATTTGAGACTGCGCCCTGTAAGATATCACATCTCCAACCCATCTATGCCAAGTGCCTCCACACCTCTAACGAAGTTGTGCATTTTCTGGAGATATAGCAATCAATCTGTATCGTGCCATATATCAGGCTCGCGTCCCATTACGACCGTGGCAGAAACCAGCCTCCTGGGTAATCGATGACTTGCCATGCATACCGACACTGACTCCGCCGAGCCGTTGGTGGTGCCGCAAAGCACTCTCACTAGCATGTCCGCGTCCTTAATTCCAGAATCTCCGCCGCGTATGATTAAGTGGGCCAATGCGCCGAATCGAGAATGCATATTCGCAAGTAGTGGATGAAGACGGAACGGAAGTACCGCTTGGATATTCTGAACCCTCTTCCAGGTGCTCGGCGGCGCGATGAGACAAAGAGGTTTTAGTAAAGGTGCCGTGAAGGAAATGAAAGAGTTGTCTTCCATGTGATAGGTGTGCTTCAAAGTGAAAGTTTTGAGTAACGGGAGATGTATGCCGGATAGCGCATGCAATGGAGGGTATTTGCTGTAAAGCTGTGATCGTAGTAAGGGTCTCTCTAGCGTTTTGGATAAGGGTGCGGGCCCGCTCCCAGAGCTGACCGTAGCACTGAGTGCTATGACCAGCTTTTTCATCCGATTTATCGTGATCCGGGCTTGGTCCCAATTTGTCCTTGTACGGCTCCAACATGAGCATGCACTTCGTTTCCAAGTCGCAGATGAATAGGTGCTTAATTTTGACCTTGTTCCCCATGGACCGTGCCCTCCTTATTCTAGCCAGAGTCGCGTTGAGTTGATTTGGGCCCGTGATTACAAGCGCATGAAATTCGAGCCGCCCTGCGATCGCGTGGAAGTATTTGGAGACCAGACCTAAGCTGCGCACGATGCTTCCAAGGTCTTCGATGCATACATACTTGAGCTAATGATCTCTGCAGAGCACTTTTCCATGGACGGGAGTGCAAAATAGTGGAGTGTACGATGGGTGAGTGTACAAGAGGAAGTGAAGATCGGAGCCGCTCTCAGTCCGACTCCGAGTGCATGCAAGATTAACGCCGTGGCAAACTGACGCATGCAGGCATTAAGCCCAGTCCTCCCGGTTATCATGAACGATTTTGTTCCCCCTGTAAACAGTTTCCTTCTCTGTACATGCATATAAGCTGACTTCCTTGCACCTCGAGACTCTCATTCCGGCGTCGTGAATACAGGCGAGTACAGCGCCATTCATGTATGCTATTATATTCCGATGTTTCAAAATACAGTTTGGTCATATTATTCTCTCGAGTGTTTCCACCTGCCTCGGTCCGGGCCGAAATTGCCGCAAGTAAGTGGTGACAAATACCCGGATGCAAATTTGGTTCCGCCCCGCCACATCTCCCGCCGCTACAGCCCCACCGTGGGTGACGACAGAGGGTACGTATCTCTCCACTGCACCCTCTCCTCTGACCAATCTACACCCACGGTGCATGGTTAAAAGTCTCCCTAGCTGTTAGTAAATTGATGAAAATCGTGATCTCCAGATCAACGGATTAGCAAGATCGACATGGCAAAACCCATAACTCTAATCGACACCAGGAATCTATGTCAATGTTGTAAAGATGCAGATCAAGTAGCATGGAAAGCATTTAACATTGCATGTGCAATGATAGGACAGAACACAGGATACAACAACTGTCAAATTACATTTGATCATACTACAAGGGAACAACAAGTAGCAGAAAGGCTAGAAGTAATAATTGAACATAGAGCGACTATGTTCTCATATCAATTGAATAGATATGTAATCAGCGCTTACACAAGAACCAAGATTTATAATCAGCCACATAATGAATTATGTTATCAAAGGGCAGTTATTACATCAACTGATTATGCAGAAGCGGCACACCAAATAGTTCACACTATCAATAAACAATTATGGGAACAACTATTCGCATACAAAGCCAACTTCATAGCCAAAGGACACACAACAGTAGATTGAAAGGAACCAAACCAAAGACAGGAGTTAGTACCAATAGATAAAGAGATTATAATACAATGGTTCAATGATGAACCTTCATATAGAGTCACACCAGGATATAGCAGGATAACTAATATAAACACTATAGGACCTGAAGTGCTCTTTATGCCAGTAGATGATAGGACACCAGAATGAACCCCTTTCAATGATATTATGGAAGGAATGACTCAATCTTAGTCTACAGTAATAATTAACAAGCCACAACAAGATAAGATTAAGAAGGATAGCATAATCGCTAAGCCACACAGATATATCTAAGTGTTCGGCTAAGAATAGCCGATGGAAGCAGGGCAATCAATTAAGAAGCAATTGATAGGAACCAAGTATAGTGCATTGTATAGCAGAACCAATTAGGAAATAAGGAGAAGCATCATAGGTATAGTAGTATCTGAGAATGGTTACATTAGGTATTATACTGTATGACTTGATGGAAACTTAAGGAAGGTTCTGGCATAAGATAAAGATAGCATGGTAGGCTGTAGAACATACCGGAATATGTAACTGACTCATAAGAAGCTAAGAATAGTAAATAGCATGTACAGGACTGTACCGGAACATTCTTATGACTTAGAAATCAAGAGTAGTATGTTGTAGTATCTACCAGAATATAGTAAATAGTCTACAACATGTAGGGTATAAAAGCCCAATGTAAAATTGCAGTAAAAAGCAGTTTAATTCATCCCTTGTCTCTTACCACCATCATCAGCTCTAACACTCTAGTGAGTGAAGGGTAACAAGCCTACCCTAAACTAACTAGTATTATTGTGTGAATCTGTTATCACTTGCTTCAATCCCTTATTCAGGGAGCAAATCTAACACTAGCTTCATCGACATGAGAAAGCTCTGGGATAGCCCAGAGGTTATTGCGCATCCATGTTGGAGTGCGACCTCCTACTGCTCAGCGTGCTTGACGGCGTTGATCCCGGCATGCACCAGTCCATTGTCCTTCCATCCTCGAGCAGGTCATCAGATATAAGGTCGTCATTGTGCAGGAGTACCTCAGAAATCCAAATCCAAATCTTCACTGACAAGATCCATGCTCAATGGTGGGTAGGACTTGGCACGAGGGCGGATAATGCCTCATGTTGGACTGCATGGAGATGGTGGAGGAGCAAAGATAGTGCGCATGGTGCAACTGTTCCGCATGGACGTGCTCAATGTACAATTTGAGGTATGCATATTTTTCTGCTGTTAGTGTGGAAAGCATTGAAAAAAGTTCTTAGCTCTCAAGGGGTGCATTTCAGAACTGAGAAGGAGAGAATATGGTATGTGTGCTCCATAATCATCTCAAAACTATAGCATGATGCTCAATTCTGTTAGCGGTCCTGTTGAGCTCGTCACAGGTTCCAATAGCGTCTTTCATGTACATGCACCCAACGCAGCACATGTATCCGGTGTTTATAGACAGCGTAAACACCTAACATGGTCACATGTCATAATGTCCACAACGCTCTTCCGTACATGCGAGTGCAGCGGCCAGGTAATGGTTCCACCGGGAAGCTGGTTTCAAGGTGCTCTTGGATCACCAAACAACCCAGATATAGTTCGCATTTGAGTCAAATTCAAGTAAGCAGATGGCGATTCACGCTTGTTTACTGTTAGTAAACCAAATGCGAACCACATTTCCACCGAACTATTTATACAGCTTGTAATCTCTCACACAATAGTGTGCATCGGCCTTATTCTTATTGCAATCATAAACGCTGATAAAACTATGTACATACTACACGTTAATGCCAGAATTCATCACAAGCCATATGTAGATAAAATAAATTAAGAAAGGGTACTACACATTGTGGAATTGGAATTACTAAAGGAGAAGGCTCATTGGGACAGAACAAAGACCACATATTAGTAAAATGGATCACATCTAGTTATGGGCCAGAATATTAACCCAGGAAGGACCACTATATACTGAGAAATTTTCCCAATCAAACTTGAGTGGACTGACACCTGGGAGACATAGAATGGACATATCAAAAGTTCTATGAAGATGGGTGTATGGGAACCAAAACAAAAGATTGCCAGATTTATCTTTCATCCACCCACCATCATCAATACTATTTGAGAGAAACTCTTTTCCCTTTTCAGGAACTGGGACTGAGCTTTTTACATCCCATATCCTCAGATTCTTGTCAACTGAACCAGATACAAGATGCCTTCCATCAGGGGCATATGCAACAGACCAACCAGAGCCTGAATGGCCTGGAAGGGGATCTCCTACAGTACTCCTAGTCTGAATGTCCCAGACCCTCAGGGTGTTGTCACGTGAGCCAGACAAAATATGTTTTCCATCAGGGGAGTAAACAACAGACCTCACCCAGTTTGAATGACCTGTGAGAGGCTCTCCTGCAGCAATACCAGTCTGAGTATCCCAGACCCTCAGGGTCTGGTCAGCTGAGCCAGACACAATAAATCTTCCATCAGGAGAGTAAGCAACAGACAAAACATGTCCTGAATGGCCTGTGAGGGGTTCACCCACAAGATTCTCAGTCTGAGCATCCCATATCCTCAGGGTTTGGTCAGCTGAGCCAGATGCAATATTCTTTCCATCAGGGGAGTAGGCAACAGCTAAGACATGTCCTGAATGGCCTGTGAGGGGCTCCCCCACAGGACTCCCTGTCTGAGAATCCCAGACCCTCAGGGTTCTATCATCTGAGCCAGACACAATATACCTTCCATCAGGAGAGTAGGCAACAGACCTCACCCAGTTGGAATGGCCTGTGAGGGGCTCTCCTATGGGACTCCTAGTCTGAGTATCCCAGATCCTAAGAGTCTTGTCACCTGAGCCAGACACAATATATCTTCCATCAGGGGAGTAGGCAACAGAATGGACAGAGCCTGAATGGCCTGTGAAGGGCTCTCCCAAAAGACTCCTAGTCTGAGTATCCCAGATCCTCAGTGTGTTGTCAGCTGAACCAGACACAATATGTTTTCCATCAGGGGAGTAGGCAACAGACCTCACCCAGTCAGAATGGCCTGTGAGGTCTCCCACAAGACTTCCAGTCTGAGCATCCCAGATCCTAAGGGTCTGGTCAGCAGAGCCAGATACAATATGCCTCCCATCAAGGGAGTAAGCAACAGACAAAACATAGCCTGAATGACCTGTAAGGGACTCTCCTGCAGTGTCCTCAGTCTGAGCATCCCAGATCCTCAGGGTCTGATCAGCTGAGCTAGATACAATATGCCTTCCATCAGGAGAGTAAGCAACAGACCATACAGAGCCTGAATGGCCTGTGAGGGGTTCCCCAATAAGAATTCCAGTCTGAGCATCCCAGACCTTCAGGGTCCTGTCATCTGAGCCAGAGACAAGATGCCTTCCATCAGGGGAGTAGGCAACAGAATGGACATAGTCTGAATGGTTTAGGGGCTCTCCTACAGTACTCCCAGTCTCAGCATTCCAGATTCTTAGGGTATTGTCAAGAGAGCCAGATACAATGTGGCTCCCATCAGGTGAGTATACAACAGAACAGATGGTGTCTGAATGGCCTATGAGGGGCTCTCCCACAGGACTCCCAGTCTCAGCATTCCAAATTTTCAAGGTCTTGTCTTCTGAGCCAGACACTATATACCTTCCATCAGGGGAGTAGGCAACAGATCTTACAAGGCCTGAATGGCCTGTGAGAGACTTTCCCACAGGATCCCCAGTCTGAGCATCCCATATTCTTAAAGTGTTGTCACTTGAGCCTGACACAATATACCTTCCATCACTGGAGTAAGCAACAGACCAGATGGAGCCTGAATGGCCTGTGAGGGGCTTTCCCACAGTACACCCAGTCTGAACATCCCATATCCTTATGGTCCTGTCAACTGAGCCAGATGCAATATGTCTTCCATCAGGGGAGTAGGTAACATACCTCACAACACCTGAATGGCCTGTGAGGGGCTTTCCTACAGCATTCCCAGTCTGAGCATCCCAGATCCTCAGGATATTGTCTTCTGAGCCAGATACAATATGCCTTCCATCAGGAGAATAACCAACCCCACAGACTGGGCTACCTGCATTAGCTGTCCATAAAGTGGATTTCCAGTTTCTCTCCTTTCCTGAAGTAATAAGGGGTTGGTTGGAGAAAAATGGATATAATTGCTTAGCCAAAAAACTCTCAGCAGGAGCCCATGATAGTGCCGAGATGTATAAATGGGGAGTGCTGACAGATATTGGTGTGTAATTTGCAGACACCAATCTGTACAAGTCATAGGCTATAGCAGATACCATCCCAGACAACTATTCACAGAGTTGCACTCATTGAGAATAAGTTCATGTAAAATACAGCAGATGAACATACCTTATGCCATTCTAAGAACTTCTCTAAGATATCTATACCTGATTTCACTTGCCCCATGATGCTCAGACACTCCAGCCAGAATAAAGACTTTGAATCACAAAATAAACTCTCTAATTGCTTTTGCAGTTTACCATCATTCATATCCAAGCTGGAACTAGCAAGATGATTCATCCAATATAGGCAGCTATACTGAAGATGTTGTGGAATATGCTTGGTGATCTTAATGTGAAGGTCTGGAATTTTATCATTTGGAAGATAGGATGTCTCTAAGTCACAAATATTGAATTTCAACTGGGTAAACATGATTTCCAGGCACCTTGTGGCCATGATGGAGTCTATAGAGCTGGGTTCTGTCCAATAATCATGGGAGCGCATCTCAGTACTCATAAAATCAAGGAAAGATGGGTGGCAGACACGGATAGCACCGTTTCGACTTTCATCTCTGTACAGAACAGCTTGAAGCCTGTCAATTGTACCCTTGACAACTGAATGGCTCAAGTCAGCTTGGACAGACACCAAAAACTCAAGGAGTGCATCTTCAGGGAGTGGCCTGTTTTTGGCTGCACACACAACTGCACTGAGCACAGCTCTGACAATTTGTGCATTGTATGTTCCTGCAGAGATGCCTTGGAGAACAACAGTGTACATATCATCAAGTTTGGATTCTTGGCTTCCAGCTGAGTTTTGGGCTAGAAGCCTAGAAATTGCCTTCTGCAAATCAAGTTCTTGCTTTAGAAATCCAAAAGCAGTGGATGTCCATATGAAGAGCCCAGATGCCTTGGTTGCAAGATTTGTAATCTGATACTCTGATAGTTCTATTTGATATTTCTCAGCACAGTACCTGGTATATTGCTGAATATCCTTTTCCACATTGCCAGAGATAATGTCAATATTGATGTCTAGAACAAGTGACCTTGCGGCAGAGCCAAGAAAGACTTTTTCTAGCTCTGGCAGTGGTCTGCTGGTAATGAATACCTTGAGCCAGGGAACAATACTGGCTATCTCGAAGAGCATCTCAGCCAATTCAGACCTGGAATCTGAATCACCACTATCATCAAGTGCATCAATGATAACAACCAGTGGCATTGGCGGTGTGTCCTCAGGAATGGCAGCAATAGCACTCAGAGTATCCTTAAACAGTAGTTTAAATTGCCATTGAAAGCTTTTCGTGAGCTTTAGCTCATCCGCCCCTTTTACAGCAGAAAGAACGAGCAAACGATAGGCAGCATGCCACTTAGATATATCATATGCCAGAGTGGGCATGACATTCTTCGGCTCACGACATTCAGGATCATCTCTCTTGCAGAAGAAACATCCAGCAAGCCGCTGCCGCTCCCGAAACATATGCGCAACTGAGTTCGCAATCGCACTCTTCCCAGATCCTGCTACACCATGCAACCAGAGAAGCTTCGACTCGGAAGCAGCCCATGCCTCAACCTTCTCCAAAACACTCATCCGTGTCCCTTCCAAACACATTTTCCCGATATCGTAACTAGCCTGCCCCGCAGGGTGCAACTGCCGTAGCTGAATGTCCTCCACGTGGCTCTCTGCAATCCAAAGTCAACAATACCGTAATTCGACATACATTTCGCATACCTGTGCTGATCACGGATCTCCAGACCTCCAACTTAACGCTCCAATCATAAGCAGCCCTCAGCCTCTCGAAGTCACTCTTCAGTGAATCTATCTCGTCCTTCTTAGATGAAAACAGGTCACCTGAAAAGAGAATTCAGTATGTAATGCCGTAGATAGTAGATCTTCGCTTTACCGAACATCCCCTTTCCCGAATTCTCAACGACCAACCCGGAAATCTTGCAAAAAAGCTCCAGCATCTCCTTAACCGTCTGCCTGATTCCGTCGCTTTTGATGCGATCATGATCGCCACTCTTGATCAGTGGAAGAAATGAAGACAGGTCTTTCATGAGCTCCGTAGTCGCCTCGTGACACTCCTGTTGTCCTTTGCATTGCTGCAGCAATTGTTAGGATTTACGTCTATGCGGCGAATTTACTGTTCACGTACCTCATACAGAAGATCGACAATTTTAAAAGCAGCCTTAGCAGCAGGGTGAACCTATGGAGGTTTTAAACGTTGCAGAAACATTGACATAAAAAGTGTAGACGTACATCAGCCGCGAGGTCTGTAAATCTCATAAGGACGGCCACGACTTCGCCGAACTTCCCAAGGGACTCCAGGAGAACTTTCTTATTCCCGTTTGCGATCCGTGCTTCTTCAACGAGACGCCGAGCGAGTTCATCGGTCTTTCAAGGGAGGTAAGCGCTGCGCACATTCTCAAGTCATATGATTCACTTACCGGCAACACAAACGTCAATTTCGCGAGGGCTCTTCCGTCCGCAGCTATGACAATTTAAAATAAGTATCCAGCGTCAACAGCCCAGGATAACATACCTTCCACGGATGTGATGCCCCCTTCATTGACGTTCGCAGACGTGATATTTAACTTGAAGTCCGTAGTGTCTTTGTTTCGATGTATCTTGCGAACCTCTTTGATCTGAATGGAAAGGTCCGCAGGCACTGGAATACGGCTGTCGTTCTATTAGCGCAGGGCTTCGGACTAGCTGTCCGATATTTCACTAACAGGTAGTTGGCCAGGACCCATTTGACAGGGCCGTCTTTCCCAAAGCGTGTGGATTTGCGCTTGTCCTCGCCTGACTTGAGTTTGACGAAAAGCGAACGTGCCGGACGGTTGCCTTTGAAATCGATTTCGATCTCTACGAAAGCAATATCGACATGAGTTCGTAGTTAGAACAAGCTTATTGCGAGCTATAAGTTACCGGTAAGGTACAAAACCCTGCGCGTCGCAATTGCAAAGTTCAGAATCAACATAGACCTTTAGTGCAGCGTCAACTCACTCTTGATTGATAGCAGTGTTGATTTCAGATTGCGACATGTTTGTTCGATTGGTTCGGTTGATTTGCTAGCGGCTTGTGCGAGACGACGATGGTGGTCAAGAGCGACTTGCGAGCACAGGTCACTATCGATGACAGTCTGAGAAGGCGTGGACGCCTGCACCAAGTCACGGGATCTTCCTCGTCCAATGGGCAGCCGCGCCATGATGCATACACGTGGAAATTCATAATCAGGATTCAGGCACCATGAAAGCGGGACCGGGGCAAAACTCTGTGACTGTCGTCAATACTGTGACTAGGTCAAATAGATAATATTAATGTCCTGGAGCGCCTCCGGCGATCGACTGCTGCCCCAGCTCGAATTTAAACGTCTTGGCGAGAAAGCAAGCCGCAAACGCACGAAGGTGCGTATCGTACACGTTAGAGATAAACGTCATAGATAAATGCAAAATGTAAGAGCAGACATAAACGGGACCGAGATGTGCAGTGCTTCGGTGAAGGAGTCTCACAGTACTAGTGGAGTGACCATCCTCCCTTACCATAGATGAGCCGCAGAACATGTCGAATGCGATGCTGTCTCCACTGCAGAAGCTGCCAAGGCCCAAGGGACACGGGACTGGGTGACAGGTGCGAGGCCCAAGTTCTGAAGCATTTTCCTGGCTCGTCCCGGAGCCGCTGGCTTTGCCTACTAGTCCGCGAGTAGGCTTGTGGAATCGAGCTTTAGGGGGGTGTAAGCCGTGAGCGTAGAATGCACGCAACGCGGGAGACAGATGAACACCCGGATGCAAATTTGGTTCCGTCTGGAGAAGATCGGCCGACGGACCACGCCTACGGCTCGGCAAATGCCGTCTGCCGATCTCTACGAGCTATCCGTGATCACCGTCGGTGCAGCCTACATGTCCATCCTCGGCGCATCCATCAGGAAAACCATGAGCGACATCGCCGAGTGCAGTGCCCCGCCTCTGTTTTTCTCTGCAGAAACTGGAGCTGACGGGCCCTGAACAAGTCTCCCATGGGCGACGACAAAGGGTACGTACGGTACGTGTCTCCCTGCCGCGGTCCCTTCCCTCGCCGACCCCATCTCCGTACCCAGCGCCTGGTCAAAAGCTCACAGAACTCAGCTGCGCTCGAGCCGTTCATCATCACCAGGATGGTCAAACTTTAAGTGTGGCACAAGGGACCCACACGCACAATGCACATCCTTGTCGGGACGAAGTCTGTCGTCCTCCCATCCATCCTCAAATACACTGTCAGCTGCAATGAAGTCATCGCACGAGAGTAGGGGCTGCCTCTATGAGCTCCATCTCTACTCGCTCGGCACCTCTCCGCCACCGCCGAGCTCCAATGATCCGTCAATGCCGTCGTCGCCGCATCGACACGCTCACCATGCGCGATGCTAAGGACGAGCACCCGGAGGGGACAAAACACCAGGAGAAGCCGGTGGAGATAGGGCCGGTGGGAGGCACAGAAATCCAAGACGAAAGAGATCGTCACAAGTCTGCCGCTCCGGTATCGGAAGATGCGGTCCTGGGATTGGCGAGCCCAACCTCCACTGGCGCTTAAACGTCGTACGCAAATCTCGGCCTGAGCGACGGATCTGTGCCGAACGACGAAATAAGGGCAAAAGGAAGGAGGCGGTGTCGTTGAAGAAAGTCTAGGGCGTTCCAAAGGTCGTCGATCCGTTTGAGGTCTCCGTGGAATCCAGTAGTCAAGCTCAAAAAAGTGAGATACTTCATACACCGTATACGACCGATGCTTAATGTGGGTGCAATTCACTCAAATTCGTTTTGCGGTGACAGCGTAATATATTGACCCGATCGACCCGGCTCCTATTACTACAGACTAACATGCTGGGTTACACTTAATGGCATACAAAACAGCACTTTGGCTACTTCGTGTATAGTCTGCTTGTCTGAAAAAAAAGTACCGCTCCGCGTCTTTAGGAGCGGGAGCAGCAGAAAGAGACGGTCGCGGAACCGCAGGAGCCTCCCGCGTTCGTGCAGCTGCCCCAGTCGTTTCCATCCGGCGTCTGAGCAGAGCTCGGGAATCCTCTGGAGACACGAGATATGGTCAATGATGCAGTGTCAGACGGTACGTGAAGGGCATGTAATCTATCTTACCCGCCGCAGACGACGTTCGAGCCTCCGTTGTATCCGCCGCAGACGTTGGCGCCGCTCTTTGTGTCGATGACTCCGCAGTCGTTCGCGAGGATTTCAGCACTCTGAGGACGATCAAAGTCAGTAATACACTACTGGACGGCGTACATTGGTACTCACGTCGGACGTTACACCAAGTCCAATCTCTCCGTCGCTGCAGATAGCAGACGCGAGGGGCGTGGCCGCGAGGGCAGCGATGGCGAGAAGGACGGCGCGAGAGAACTGAGAGCTGAACATGTTGTTAAAATGCTGGTGTTGTCGGTGACAGTGAAGGTCGAATGTCGAGTGTGAGTTCGATGGCAATCTAGAGACAAGAATGACCTGCTTTTATACCCATTTCCCTTGCGCAAAGAACAAACAAAGCGCATATAAAATGTATCAAGTCAGTCATGCCGGTGTCCGGGTATGGTCGGTCTCGGCAGATGGTCCTCTATGATAGGTGGCGCCAGACCGCTGACTTACCTCAAGATCTTCTGCGGAGGTCACCCCGATGAGATTTATTCACTGTATATCTGAACTTGTCTTGAAGTTGTGCAAGATAACGAGCAGAGAATCACCATTTCGAGATATACTGTAGGTAAGTGCCCTTGTTTTACTTCTCAAACCAGGGATGTGTTCATTTTGCTCTTGTAGGATATCTAACGAACACAGCTTCCGGACGGTTTCCCGTTCACTAGGAGGCGCCCAGAGACGCTTTAGAAAATTAGAAAATAAATACTACCAATGATGCGTGTGACGTCCGTTGCGAGCGTCCAATGAAGCTCATGGGCTCCCAACGGAGCTAGAAGATCAGCGGACTCAGAGCAATGCCTTTCCATTTCTCTCAAACATCATATTCATCCCGGCCATAGGACGGCGATGAAGAAACAGGGACCTATTCATGGCAGAACGAGGGTGTCGGCAGAAATTAAGTGAGCAGTGCCATACGAGATTTGAAATGTGTGCGCTGACCCGGTATGAACGGATGTGTACAGCTCGGAGAAAATGACAAGACGAATAACTAGGTCACGGTTATGACAGACTTCAGCCCTTGAGGTAATTTTGGTATTGCGAGGTATAGCTTAGCGACAGAGCGATTCGGCGTGATTGGAGTGACTCTGCCTCTACTGGGCTAGGTACATAGGGCGAGCTATGTCCAAATCTCACATGCTGGGTAATGAGAAACAAGAAGACGTGGCGATGTAGAGACACGGTAAGTCGCTCGTGAGTCGTGACATAAACTCCAGCCACAAAACACTGCCGCAGAGACGCGCCTTTCCAAATCGAGATATGTCATAGGAGGCTGTGTTGGCTTAGGTAAAGAACACTCTGCTCGGAGCTGCATGTGAACCGGCATGAAAGTGGTCTCTCTGAAACGACCGCCCGTCAGCCGCGTGGGTTGGAGCTTTATAATGGACACTAGAAGGTACTTAGTGCTTATAATTGGAGAAACCGCGGATGTTCAGGCACTGGCAGCGGATGATGATTTGAGGCAGACAATGCTGCAATATTAATGGCGGCTCGAAGATATGAAATCAACTTGTGCGGGCGTCATGGTTGATTTATTTAAGAGTGCGCACTTCCGTATTTTGCCTAAATGCTCATCAGGTATGGAGTCGTTGTTTTGACAACAGAAAATAAAACGAATTATAGTTTAGATGTATACAGAAACAAGTCGACGGCACACTCTTTGGCTTAATTGGCTGCAGCCTCAGTCCTCGCCATTAGCAATCCAAAGCGCCTTTCTCCCAATCTACCAGAGGAACCTCATATTCTCTCTCCCTTCACAGGATACGCCGGCGTTGGCCGACACATCTTTAACCCATGTCATTTTTATAATTGCGGTATTGAATAAGTCTCCAGTATTGCAATATAAAAAAAGGGATGCAGAATAAGCACTGTATCCTATCCATTACGAATACCTTCTGTACCGAATCTATATTATGCACCTGTTAGTATAGAGGAGGATAGGTCATAAGAGCGAGCTGTGCGGGAGGATACATACTTACCCAAAGACTAAGTGTATTCTGACCGCTAGAGCGACCCTTATAATCGTGGCTCAAATTCTTGATCGAAAGGTCGATGCCAGTACGCTTTGCAAATGCAAATGCCGCTCGCAGTCGCTTTCATTTTTGACATCGACCTAGGGGGAAACCGTAGTAAATCTCGTTTTCAGTCAACGGTTATCAGTGAACCTTACATAATATGGATCCACGCTTCCCTGAAAGCAGGTAGAGTCTCCGAATGCGATAAGATTTGACAGATCAGACGAGTCTAGTAGACACGGGTGATGAGTTTTTTTTTTTCTGGCAAGTCTCCCATTGCGGCTAGTATTGAAGTACTAGCTGGAGCGCCCAGCCCGGAATTTCCTAAGCCGACGAAATATAAGTACCTACATGTATGCTCCAAAGGAGGAATCTTTGGGCTGAGCAAGTGTTTTCATAGTGAGGAAAACAAAGAAGTGATAAAAATGTCCCTATGAATAATCGATCTCTAATTAATGCATCTAGTGCCGGTAGTTCCAAGACAACCAAAGGACCGAAGGTGCTAGGCGGTATGACTAACGCGAGGTTGATGCCTACGATGAGCCCGAGGACAATAGCCTATCAAAGAGAGAGTTTTCCCGATTGTAGGCCATTGAAGAGCGAAGAAGTTGGCTAGAATTCCTCCCTCCTTTTATATCCCTTTACAGTTCTCGAATAACATTTGAGTAAGTTAGTTACTCACAAGATGACACAGAGGCTAATCGTCCCATCCTTAGGAAAGGACTTTTCGGTCGATCAGTTTCACGAATCCGCTTATCCCTGAACTGTGACCAGCTCTTTTAAGGTAAGATTATGTCCTTGGGGCTTGGCAAATGCAGGGCCCGAAGCGTGCCATGTTCAGATCGCAGTTGGGCGTTCTGAACAGGGTCAAGGCTTTCCGAGGTGGATTGGGAAACAAAAACGGCTTACAATCGTTTTTTCCCTGCTACGTCATCATCCCGCTTGAGGTGCGCACACGTATTTTAACAATCAACGAGTGTACGACGCTTCAGTCTGTTCGAAGGGAGGGGCCGATCATTCGCCAATAATGAGAGCCAAGACATTAAAGGGTCCGATCCACGGAGGTTTGCAGAGCGCCGTCAGGTAGGGATCCCTCTCTGCATTGTTCCAAGTGTATAGTACCATGTTCGCCAGACCATACCCGAGCCACAGCAGTGTTTCATTGCCTGACAATTCTGGACGAATCAACGCCAGGTCCAGAACAGTAGGCCACACACTGACCGATGACTCCGCCTTCATATTGGCATAGTGTAGTTTGAAGATGCCCTTGCGTGTGACCCTTTGCGGTCAGAAGCCCGAGTCATAGGGTTCGTGCACCATGTAAGTAGCGATGTGGCTTGATCTCGCTGAAGCCGGTGCGCGCATCGAGATCCCGGAGGTTTTTCAAAACTCGATATGATAGCGAATGCACCGTGCCTGCTACATAAAAGCCATCATACCAAAGGGTTCCATCTGTGGAATTATTCGGTTTGAATATGAACTGACCCTCTCTTGGTGGCGTCGCAAACACAATTGCAATTACTAGCGCCACAAAACAAAACAGAGCTCATTCTAGAGAACTCCGAGGCGCTAAGCTACTGTTATCAGTGTTTGGCGGCCCAGGATTAGCGGGCACTTCGAGAAGTTCGAGTGCTCACCGCTTTATTGCTAGTAATCAAGCAGATGGGACACGCCATTACTTCAAACATGTCAGTAGACTGCAGTCGCTGGCATCAATTGATTTACCACTTCTTTACCTTCCTTTATGTATATTCCCGGGACCCGGACCGGCAAGTCTCCATTTTTTCCGGTGCAGGCAGGCTACTGAGGATCATCGGCCAAAGTTTAGACGTACAATTGGCACCGATCAGGGCCGCGCAGGCAGCCAATTCAATCTAGCGGCTCATAACGGCACATAAGGGTTCAGCTGAACAAGTCCTAAAGCCATTCTTTGACCACCCCTCAATGTCCATACGTCGTCGTTAACGGAGTTTCGGGTGACTGGCATCCAGCAAAAAGTCAGCGACGGCGGGCCCTCATATATCTGACGTATGAGAGCTCGAAAAACACCTCTTGGTTTCCCGACAGTACAAACTGCGGGCGGTGCACCGTGCGACATGCCAATCGAAATGAGAACGCAGGATCCGGGCGAATTAATGATAGCTAGTGATACGTAAGCCGTAACAGCCCTTTAGAACGAGCCTTTTTAAGCGAAGATGATGTACTCAAATGCTTACGCAATTATCTCGGCTGCACGGGGCAAGTGGGCTCACCAGACTCGTTTTGTATCGTCGAGCTCATTTGAGCAAGAGCAAAGCACCGCTGGGTTCGACCTGGTTATATTTGATTGACAATTGAATTGGTTGATATTGATGATCATTCGCTCCCAGGTCACACTGCATGCTGGTACCTGATGTCCACTATTGATTAATGCGTGCCCGTCCAAAGCCGGATAGCGCGGGGTTTCGCTGTCTATGGCTGCAACTGACATCCCCCTGTTGTCTCTACTCCTACACCGTGGCGAGCTCTATCTGCGTCCCGCAGGCTTTCCATGGATGCTCCTGATGTCGCTAGACTCGCCACCTTAGAGCAAGTCTTTCGCTTCAAGAGCGTGTGTCGACTTGCTACGTGTGCGCTGCATCCCCTCGGGCTTATCGCCATTCCAGTCGGAGAAACTGACTCAGGCTGATTCTCGCACTGCAGTGTCGTCCATGCTCTTGCTGGTCTATGATTACGGTACGTTCCGTGCCTCCCAAACGGACAAAACGAACGACGGCTTGACCTATCAAACTTTCTTTAGTTATCACCTTACCAGACGAAATAAACCTGGTCTGGGTGAGAATCAGCCAGGGGCTTTGTTGATCGCTCCAGTTCTAATCCTATCTTTCGAAGAACTCGCCACGATCTTCCGCAAAAACGATTTTCTTCCTGGTCCGTTCAATCTTCTCATATTCCTCCAGATCCTGATCGGTTAACGCGCTCTAGAACCGCTACTTTTCATTGTTTGTCGTCATCACCTATACATGTCGTAAGCACTTCTATCAAAAAAAAAACGGCTAAACTATAAAGCACATGTTAAAATGCGCTTGCAGTGCTTTTCACTGCACAACCCACTTCTGCGATGTAAGCAAATTCGTTAACTGACTTATATTTTCTCGGCTGATAATCACCTATAATAGCTGTCCGTTTTTCATGCATTCGCATTACTGCCGCCTCTATATTAAATAACGCCTTGAACATCCACCAGGTAGAGCCGCTTTTGATTTTCAAGCATGGTCGAACTGGGTTGCGTGCATCCTCGTCGAACGTATGTCCGTTTCTCTGGAAGATGCAACCAATCCGCTAAGCTACCAAACAGTGCTTCTTCAGTTTTGGGTGTGCTCGGTCTATCAGCCCAGTACGTCTCGTCCTGTGCCCATCCTCCAAACATCTCATTGAGAATAATCAGGTAAACGAACGCGGGCCCTTATGACAATCCTCTGCATTGCACTCGCTACATCTTCTGCTGCCGCCCTCGGCGTCGTGTTGCACAAGGTCGACAGTAAGTCCTTTGACGACCATCATTCTTTTGTTTTGCGTCAACTGTTTATTTATAGTTGAAGTCGAGATGCCCGGTTGCTCCTTGGCAGCCGCCCGTAGTGCACCGTTGGTCATGAAAATCCTGCAAAGCGCCTCTCAGCCCCGCGTGCCCGCGCCTATGTTCGCATGCATGTACGTTCTCGTTCAGCCGGTATATGTCTTTACAACTGACACATGCCAAATTGCAAATTACAGGCTCCCGTCGGTGGTCTACGAACTTGCCCTACTCGCCCTCCTCGTCCGTAGAGAACTGCAATTCCTCCGAACAGGCCGGTCGTGCGAAGTCCGCAGAAACCCCGTAGCCATCGTCCTGATCCGGGACTCGGTAACGTACTTCATCATGTCCGTCCATCGTCCACTCTTTCATCTCTCTCCCGTCTACCTCTGTCTTCCTCCATCCTCCTCGGAGCAATCAGCACTAACGCACAGCACTTCCCACCCCCACCCCCGCGCACGCCTCTTACAGAATCCTCATCGCATACCTCGCCAACGCGCTCGTATGGACGTTCGCCCCATCACAGCTCTTCCAAGTCTGCGTCGGCTTCGGCGTAGCCCTACCCTCACTACTCGGCTCGCGCCTCCTCCTCAACCTCCGCGGCGCGCACCAAGTCGCATGCCGCTTCACGCCGACCGTCTCGCTCTCCCAAACGACGCTCTGGGACCACGTGCTCGCGAGCAGCTCTGCTGCGTCGTGAACTCGCCCGCGGGTTTAAGTTCAAGCTTGGGTTCCGCTTTAGGGCACACATTCGTACTCGGATACGAGTTTGAACTGGAAGGCACTGTTGAGTGAGGAAGGGAAGCGTTGGCTGTTCGCTCGTTCCCTTCGGCCGACCGACAACGTTCTTCGTTCCACACGTCGTTCCTGCATCGCCCTTCGACGAATAGACTGGAAAATCGTATTGCATTGTATTGTACATGCCCTGATACTAATAATATACACAAAGCTACTGCGGAGACACCAAACAGCACGTGCATTAGACAACACTAGTGCACAACACGGAGAGAAAACACACATCGGACAACCGCGCCCGTTGTTGTAGATACCAAGCGGATAACTATAGCCGAAAAAACAACGAAAAACCGACGCAACCAATTCCCAAAGAGGGGCAAGAAGGCGGCAAGAAGCAAAGCAGGGTGAGAAAAAATGTAGTATAGAAGAACATGACATCCACAGCAAGTCATCAAAACTAAATCACAAAATAGAAGACAGTATATCAATCGTCCATTCCAATCCAGCCACGCCGAAGAAAGGAAGGCGCATAGGAAAGGAAAAAAATACACGATCCTCCCCCTATCGTTGCCCATCTGGGCGATCGTCACCCACAGCCTTGAACGGTCGGGAAGGCTCAACGTAAGTCGGTGGCGGGTTTTCTCGTTCCCGGGCGTTCGGCAGACGAGCCCCGGGTACACGTGCAATGAGATCGCTAATTGTGTTCGCCACCCCCGCCGCGGCATGAGCTGGCGAAGTGCTCCCCGGCAGAGGCATAGACATCGACCTTGGCAAGTGAGCCAGTTCGGAACCCGCGTCAGATGAACTCCCGTTCATCACCGTCCTACGTCCGTGCCACGGTACCTTGATGATGGAAGCGCGCCGTGACGGCTGGCCACCCGACGACAGCGACAGCTGTGGCTCAGAGTCCGTCCTCGACGGAGTGACGGACCCCGCGACGTTCGCGAAGAGCTGCGATTGCGAATGGCTAATCGCGATGGTGGTATTACCGTGGCTTGTGCCGCTTTCGCTCCTGGGGTATGACATCGGCCCGGTGCTCGGCCTGCCGTTCATGCGCTCTGCTCGCAACCGTTGCTTCTCGTCGACCCATTCAGTGGCGAGAACCACCCCCCTAGATGATGAACCTCCGAGCGCTTGTGTCTGCATGATTACGGGTACGTGTCCTGTGACCGGTGCAGGTTGGGTGGCTGGATACCCCATTAACATGCTGCTCTGAGAGCTTTGCATCTGGTGCATCGCCGGACGATGCGCTCCGGCGGCATCCGCGAGGCTGGTCGAGGCATGGGGAGACCCCTCGAGAGAGGGACCTCTCAGCGGTTGGTCGCCTCCTCCATCGGTTAGATCGATATGTCCCCTTTGTCCACGAGAAGAGCCGAGACGCCTTCGGTACAGTAAATACCATAGGATAAACCCCGCGATAGCTAGGCCCAGAACACCACCGACGACGCCTCCAGCGATAGCACCCACATTGCTCTTCCCTGAACCGTTCCCGGAAGATTCTGGTTTGATCGTGGGCTGAGAAGTCGAAGAGTCCGTAGCGTCCGGGAGATCTGGGGATTTGAAATATGATATATAAACGAGAGTCTTCTGCAATTCAATTGTAAACTTAAGAAGTGCGCACTTTGGTCAGCGATATCTTCAGCTTGAACTTGATTGAACGTCTGCCCATCCCATGACTGAGCTAAATAATGCCCGAAATCAGCGGGTATAAAACCAGGGGATGAACGAAGTGGAACTTACGGTCAAGGATCGACCACTGGGGGAGCTTCGTTACACTGGAGAACGAGAAATGTGATGGCCAGTACCTTGGGGGGAAGAGGTTCTGCTTCAGCGTCCCAGACGGCATCAGCCAGATGCATACGACTCACGTCTCCGACGTGAATCCGACCGAGTCGCAGTCGCTCGACCATGTCGTCCATCTCGATATGACAGCGTTAATTGAAGTGTTTGAAAGGTATGACATATAGGAGAGACTCACTGTGTTGGCGTAAAACCCTGACAGACTGTACACGCTTCAATCGTGTTATAGAATGCCCACGAACTAGAGGTTTGTCGTCCGTCAGTATAGCGAGCCATCTGCCATGACATTGAGACGAACCAGCTGCATGACGAGGTGGAGTTTGCAGAAGCGCTTGGAGCTGAATAAGAAGGACTTGTCGAGCTCAGCGGCGGCCCTAAGTCACCGGGAACAGCTGGACAGTAGGCACTCAGAATCAGAGCCTGTAGCCTACCGAAGCGAGGATGTGGTTTACTTACTTGTGGACGGGTCCTTGCAGATCTGGAACAGCCAGGCAGCCACCGTGCACGGGCCCTGCGACTCGCTGTTGTCCATCCATTCGAAGCCAGAGTTGCATGACGGGGGCTCGACTATCTCCGACATCAAGCCACGAGAAACAGCTCCACGTAAAGAAGGGAGACGGATGCCAGCAAGCAGAGCAGAGCAGAAAGCGTTCAGCGTTCGCTATAGAGTAGAGGAGTACGCGTTATTCAGACCAAGTCGTGAACGAGGCAGGGCATGCCTATGAGTCGTGAGCAAGCGCAGCAGGGCCGGGTCGGAGAGGTTCAGAAAGCGGCACACCTAGGGGGGGCTCGCTTGTAGCGCCTCCGGCCGCTCGAGGATGCAGTGTGACGGTGATGGCAGGAAGCAGGTAGCACAAACTGCATGCATATGGAATTCGTTCACGCCGACCGCTTCTTCACACAGCCGCCTTCCCTTGGTTGTTTTCTATTTCTGCATTTCAAACTCCTAATCGCATCCAAATCGTCGTTGTCTCTTTTTGCTTAGCCGAATTAGTAGCAACGTAAAGCACAGCATGTATGCTGGCCATTGTGGCCCGTGGGGACTCAGTCTCGCTAGCTGTAAGGAATTCAACTTGAGGGGGCGGCTGGGCACTTTGGGGTCATGAACCGGATGGGAGTTTGGATCCGGAAGAGCGTGCGCATCAGATGGTGAGTGACAAAGTATCGCGCAGGATTTATGCATTATGCGGGGAATCAACGGCACAAGCGCCTTGTACGGCCACCCACCAGCGCTGGCGGTTCTCAGACTCTCCTGGAGAATGTACACAGGCAATGTCCAAGGTCACTAGCTACTAACAAAAAGTCATAGGATACATGATACCTATACGCATCAGTAGTCTTAATACAACAATAATAACTCGAATTTTTACACAACAAGCACACTCGTGTCTGATCATGGCAAAACACCACATAAAACCCCTGTCCGTTTCAGCCTTTCCTGTCAGCGGGGTAGCCGTACCTGCCCGCGTCGCGGTCCGCAGGCGGAGGCCCGTCATTGACGACGCTCTGGTCCGCCTGCGTGCTCGAGTTCTGCAGCGTCGTACCAGACAGCGCCTGCGTCCCCGTCTCCGCCGCTTGCGCCTCCATAGAATCATATGTCCCCGACCCAGCGCCCGCGCCCGCCAGCGGCGTTACGTGCGAGTACGCAGGTGGGTTTCGCCGCTCGGTCTTGCGCGTTGCTACAGCAAAGAACGTCTCGCCGCCCGGAGCCATGCCCGGACCTGCCCCAATGCCATCGTCACCACTCAAGCGTTTCCCGCCCGTCTCATCCGAGCCCATCGGCTCAGACCGAGTCGGCGGGAGCATATACGGATCAATCGCGCCCTCGGGATGCTCTCCAGTAGAGCCCACACTCGGTCCGCGTTCATGAGTAACCGTACTCGTGATATTACTCTGGTTCGAAAGCGTGTGCGTGTGATGACTCGGATGTGCCATCGTCGCGTACGCCGTGCTGATCGTCGGGTTCGAGTAGTTGTGGTTCATCGCGATCATGGGCATCACGCCCATCATCACCTTGCCCGGCTGCTGCGGATTCATATACTCCAGCGGGGGCGACGCCGTCGTCGTCGGGATCGTGCTGAAGCTCGGTGCGCCAGTATGCATGCTATTAAACGGCGGCCGCGCGAAGCCGTGGCTGTCGTAAGAAACCGGAAGCGTTGGGTCCGGGCTTGGGCTTAGGTTTTCATAATATTTGTGGTTCACGAGGTCGCTGTTCGATCGCGCGTGGGGCATAGGCATGATTTGGACGCCAGGCTGACGCCTCGGGGTCGCCCGGTACAGGCGTCTTCGTCTCACGAAGAGGGCTGTCAAAAGTCCCAAGGCAGCGACAAAGACGACCCCGCCGACGACTCCGCCAGCGATAGCTCCTGCATTGGATTTCTTTTTCGTTTGTAGACTTTCCTGGGTAATATCCGGCTTATCTGAAGGACGAATCAGCATCAAAATCAAAACAGATTTGTGGAAGGAGAGAAAAAGATGTCCCACTTTCGCCAGCGAGTGCCTGAGCTTGCGTAGGGTCGAATATCTCATCAGGCCATGTCGTAGCTAGATTAATAGCGCAATTAGAGCGACAACACAAAGGCTACGCTGCGGCAACAGAACTCACGGTCCGTCGTGGCCCAGAAGGGTATGGCTGTCTCCGCCGGAATCGTGACGTTGTATGCCCTATTCCGAATGGGAAGGAGTTTTGCTTAGCATGATAGGACGAAACCCGCAAATGTAAGCACTCACACCGAGTCCGAGAGCAGGTTAGACGAGCAGTTCCCCGACCACCCTGGCCATCTGGGAGAACATCAGCGTGATACAGACACCGGTGATTGCGGATCCACTTACGAAAATATAGCGGAACTAAAGTCCTGCCCCTGACAATCAGCACATGCCTGTATGGTGTTGTAAACTGCCCACGAGCTGCAGAAAAAAAGACGTCGCTCAGAAAACACGTCCGGACAGTCGTTGGCGACTTGGGACTTACCACTGGCACTGATTCTCTGTCGTCGAGTTCGGGGGCGCGTAGTGGCTATTGGCCGTCGTGGGCTCGACGGTCCAGTCTGCATGAAAGCGATTCAGCTAGTTGTCGCCAATGGTTGAAAGACGAGCACCAACCTCCGCCCACACACTCGGCTAGCAGGAAGGCCGCGACCAAACACGGGCTTTGGTGCAGCGAGTTGTCCATCCAGTCGAAATTGTCGATACATACCGCCACCGATTGCGCACTCCTTCGCATCACGCCAGACGAGCCACCCCCAGCCACGCAGCCCGTCGACAACAGCAGCCCCACAGCGAGCGCACTGACCATGGAAGCCCCGAGCATAGTGAAAAGCCCCTGTCTTGCAGAGTGATGACAGGAAAGAGAAGCAGGCTGGACGGGAAAGGGAGAGGCGCTCAGGCTGGACGTTCCAAGCAGGTGAACCAGATGGGGTACTAAGCTCGAAACTCGAAAAAGACTCGCCGGTGAGAACGGGCTCGACACGGTCTTAATGAGTTCGGCCCCCCCAAGCTTGCTCGACCCAAACCTGGGCTCGCCGAAGCCGCACGATCAGCACATGGGCGAAGAGAGAAGTGCATTAGCACAGGCAAGATCGCGAAGATTGCCGCCTGCGCCCGGCGGGTTCAGCCGTCCGTGAACAAGCCGGTCTATTTCCATTGCGGCTATACAGTTGCCAGACGCACAGGCACCAGTCTCACCGGCTTTCACAGTGGAATCACATTTACTCGTTCTTCGTCCTTTAAAAACGGAGAATAGCAGCCGGTAAGTAGAGGCTCTTGCGTGTCACGCGCGAGAGGAAAAATGTGAGAAATCCAGTCCTTCGTCACAAATGCAAGTTTTTTTGGACAACTGTGACGAAGTCACTGCCGATCATTTATAACCGTTTTGGTGTATTCCATGCCGCAGATCCCGACTCGCCGCCGAGAGACTCCTCAGCTCAATATTAATCTCTTCCAAGCAAGAACTTCACGGCTTCCGAGCTACAACTTCCCGTACCTAGCTCGTCTCTCAAGGCGCTGTGTCGGTTCAGAGGAATACGTCTCCGCTTTTTCAATCTCTCCCAAAAATGCAATCACAAGTCAATGTCTATCCGCAAAGTCGCGGTAAATTTGTTGGATGAAAGCTCCAGTAACAAATAACTATACAATATTACGGGTTTATGATAGATCAGGTAGAAACGAGTGTGCGACTTCTTTACCCCGTTTCGAACAAAGTAAGCCGTCGCACTTCCTTAGTGTCAACTTAGAAAGCCAAAAAATGAAGAATTTTAGGAAATTCCTTCTTCGTAGCATAGGATACACACGAGCATCCCCAGGTACCCGGCTTTCCACCCAGCAAGAAAGGGGTAAGTGTAGAAAGGGACGCCGGTGTTCAAAGGACCCCACATCGTACCGCGTGCATCATGCATGGAATCAACATATAATGTGTGCGCTTCGTTCGGCTGCTGACGAACGAACTGGAAGGGCGGTCACTTCTTCCATAATGGTCACTTCAAAGCCTAGATCATGTATCTATATGGCGTTGAGAACCGTTATCAGCCATTAAGAAACATAAAGATGCGTGTCACTCTGTGTCAGTCGTCTTAGTCCAGTAAGTGAAAATATTCAATTTTACACGATAAGCGCACTGACCGTCCGCAAGGTACACATTACGCCCACAAACTCCTCATTACATCTTTCTGCTAGAATAATGACTGTCCCTTCCTGAGCCGCGCGCGCGGCCAGCAGCCGGCTCGTCATCGACGACGTCCTGGTCCGCATGTGCGTTAGAGCTCTGTAGGAGTGTAGTACCAGAAAGCGAATCTGCCTCCGACTCGGCGACCTGAGCCTCCAAAGAGCCATGCGTGACCGATCCTACATCAACTGGCCGCACCACGTCGGAATATGCAGGAGGGGTCCGGCGCCCGGCCTTGCGCGCCGCTGCTGCTATAGCGAAGGGCGCCCTTCCGCTCGAGCTTGTTCCTATTCCAACGTCGCCGTCCATGTGTACCGGAGGGAGAATGAACGGCATGATCGCGCCCTCTTGAAGCTCGCCCGTCGGGCTCACGCTCAGTCCACGCCCATGCAACAGCGGGCTCGTTACATGGCTCTGGTTCGAAACCGTGTACGCATGGTTTTGATGTGCCGTGGTTGCGTACGTACCGCCATCAGTCAGGTTCGACTGGCCCATCATAGCTACAGGCGCAGCGCCCAGAGCGAAACTGACGCTCGTTGGCCTGGATCGATATGGTGAATGCGCATAGCCACGATTGTCGTATGAAACAGAAACTGGACGCGCCGGGTCCGGATTCGAGCTCAGTTTTCTGTAGTACTTGTGGTTCACCGAACCGGTGTTCGGTTTTGCATATGTAACAGAACTGAATTCACCACCGTGCTTTCGCTTCAAGATTGTCCAGGGTGAATGGCCTCGTTTTTTGAATAGGATCACCAAAAACATCGAGGCAGCGAAGAAAACAATTCCGCCTACGACTCCGCCAACAATTGCCCCTACGCTGGGTTTGTTTTGTTTAATTGTCTGCTGATTTATCTGCGTGACGTCTGGTTTGTCTAGAATGCGGGGCAGCGTCAGAGAAATTGCAAAGGGAAATCAATCATTCGTAAATACCTTCGCTTGCGAAGTCCTCAGCTGCCGTAAGGTTAAATATACTGTCATGCCACGTCGTAGCTAATCCACAGCACGGCTAAGGGAAACATGCAATAAAAACATATTTTGACGGCTGAACTCACGGTTGGTGGTGGCCCAGAAAGGTATGGCCGTTTCGACTGGAATCGTAACGTTGGGAGGAAACGCCCTATTTCCGGATAAAAGAAAGCGCTGTTCAGTATAATGGAACGGATGCTACATCCGAGAACTCACACTGAATCCGAGAGCCAATTTGGCGAACAGCCCTCGGACCACCCGGGCCATCTGAGGAACAGTTAGCGTGACGCACTGGCGCACTTGCTGATGATCGCAGATCTGCCACGCACGAGAATATAGCGGTGTCAAAATCTAACCCCTGGCAACTAGCGCATGCCTGCATTGTATTGTAGACTGCCCATGAACTACAAATAAAACTCCGCTGAACGTACACGACTAGATAATTAAACGGTTGGTGCTTACCATTGGCACTGATTCTCCGTCGTTGAATTCGGGGGCGCGTAGTGGCTAGAGGCCGTCGCGGGTTCGACGGTCCAGTCTGTGCGAAAGCGAATCAGCTGGTTGTTGCTGATGGTTGGAAAGCGTGAACCTACCTCCGCCTGCACACTCGGCCAGCAGGAAGGACGCGACCAAGCACGGGGTTTGCTGCAGCGAGTTGTCCATCCAGTCGAAATTGTCGATGCAAATTGCATTTGACTGCACGCCATCCCTCCGTACCACACCAGACGGACTAGAAGCGACCGCGTAGCTCGCCAGCAGCAGCAGTTCCACAGCTAGCGCACCGACCATTAGAGCCTTGGGCATCGTTGAAGCCCCTGTCTTGCGTGGAAGCGGACCTCTGACTGACGCGACTGTGATAATGAAAGGAGGGGTCTGATCAGGAGACGGAGCTCAAAAGACTGCTAGCTAGAACGGGTCGAAACGGATTTAGTGTGACCGATTCTATACTTGCTCAACTCGAACTTAAGGTCATCGAAGACGCACAACCAGTACATGAACAGAAGACTGAAGAGCACAGCACAGGCAGGGTTGCGATGATTGCCGCCCTAGTGTTCGTAACTCAACGGGACTCCCCGACGTCTTCATGACACGGGCCGATATGTTCCCTGGTGCCGCTGGACGCCAAATGGAGAGCCAACTAGAGAAATCGCCACCGCAGAAAGATAGAATATTCCAAACAACAGAAATGGCAAGACCTGGGTGTATTCACGGAGGAATTTCGGTCCTCAACAATGTTCAAAAGGCAGGGAAAGAAAAGAAGAAGTGGTGCATTTGCAGCACACACAACAATGCCCGCTTAGTCGTTCAAGCTACAAACGAAAGCCCTCGGGCGCTGGACCTAGGATAGACTGCGCTCAAAAGTGCAGGCTCACGAGATATACAGGGAGAGAATTCTTGTCAACGGTATCTGTTCCGGGGGTTTAGATCAAGAGAACCAGATAATTTTTTCAGAACCAGCGTGGAACCAGTATTATATAGAGAAAGAAGCATGCATAAAATGAAGACATGTTTATTAATGATTCCGTTAAAGGCTTAAGCACGAACCCCGGTAGCTATAGAGATGCAGATAAGCGCTGACATGACCAGAGCATAACACCCAGGCCAGTCTGGTTTCCTTAAAAGCTTGACCAGTCTCTCCAGGACAGTAGCATACGTAGCAGCCGCCCAGTCAAATAGGAAGGACGAGACGTGGCCCATTCCATCAGCCGAGAGTCCATTTCCTTCACTCGGGGAGTCGCAAACTGCGGAAAGGTCACGTATACAATCGTCAGGGGAAAGAACTCAAGAAGGTGGTGTACTCGGTCAATCTTCTCGAGGACAGAAATTCCACGGGTCACACGTGTCGACCAATGTTCAGTATTGTCGATACTGCCGAGGCTTCTTCGAGAAGGCATCATTAAAAGGATGCGCCTGAGAAATGTTTGAGCACAGAAAGAGCTTGCGTGTTGAAGGACCAAGGAGACCCGCGAGAACAGCAGATGTTAACTAGAACACCAGTTCATTGGTTGAGACATGCAAATACTATAGTAGTCGGCGGACCGTTAAGCAAACTACTGGAACCGCGACCAATGCTCTGCCATGGCGTAATAACCCATGAGACGTCAGACAAGCACGCATACTGTCCGACCATCGGGGTTGGATCGGCACAATCAGGCAGGACGAAGACGCACCATACGAGGTTCGTGCCATGAACGTCCGACTTCGCGAATACCATCCGCCTTCAACATGAAAGCAACGAAGACAATCGTCGTGGATACGCACCCTTTCATTGTGACCAGAGACATGTAAGAGAACACATGTTCTGTCCTCGTAAAGAAACATGGCATTTTCACCGCATAACGGGCACCGCAGCAAATGTCGGAAGAAGGACCCAAGTCTTCCAGAAGTAAGTGCGGCACCAGTAATCTCGTAGACTTTCAGCGGGTTGAACGAGATGCTCTGGTGGAAAGGTCTCGATATGTCCTTGATGGAGAGAGATTGTGGTAGTTGCAGTGAGAGAGGAAACACATGGGCGCTGTTGAATCAGCATGACGCGCCTTGCGGTCGCGCTGCGCAGTGGCCCTGAACCCATTCCTACCCTCCCTTAGTCCCCTTTACGGCCCTTCCTTCAAACCGTTTGCTCTCTCCCCGTAGGCTATGGTTTCGTCGACGGAAGGAAGAGTGTTAAAAAAGTGAGCACAAATGTCCAGCACATGCCATCCGTCTCCAGTGTGCTGAAAGGTCCGCGGGACCACAGAGCAAATCCTAACACAATCCAAGACAAATTTCTCGTTGGCTACCAAGGATGGTTTACTTGCCCCGGAGATGGACCACCAGTGCATAATGGGCATCACGGCTGGTTGCATTGGTAAGGCCAAAATACAAATGGGTCTTCCATACAGAACAACTGACACCGGCGAAGGTTCGACGTCCCCATTCCCGACGGCGGTCGACCACACCTCGATACCTGGCCGGATGTCTCTGAATACTCGCCCTCAGAGCTTTTCCCAGCGCCCGGCCTGACCATGCAAGATGGCCGGCCGGCCCAACTCTTCTCCTCGCGGCACCCGAAGACCGTCGAGCGCCATTTCCACTGGATGGCCATGCACAACGTCGACGGGGCGTTTTTGCAGCGCTTCGCGGGCCAATGCGAGGTTGACGGACGTACGGAGGGCACGAACGCGGACATTATGCGGCTGCGGGACGAGGTGGGCGATCGCGTACGCGAGGCGGCGGAGAAAGAGGGCCGTGTGTGGGCAATCATGTACGATGTATCGGGCGTCCCTGCGGACCGGATAGAGAAGGTTATCAAGGTGGACTGGGAGCATCTTATGAGAGACAAGGGTGTACTTGACTCGCCAAACTACCTGAGGGAAGACGGAAGGCCTGTCATTGCTCTGTGGGGTGCGTTCGCTGCGCTTCTGCCCTCTTGGCTTTCACTGACCGACTCGTAGGCTTTGGTTTTGCCGGACGCGGTCATAGCCCAGATGTGGTTCGTTCGATTGTACGGCACATCAGGGCTAATACACCTGGTGGCGCATATGTTATGGCCGGTGCCCCCACCCACTGGCAAACACTGAAGGGAGACGCTGATCCAAACGAGGACTTTCTTCCCGTCTGGTATAACGAATTCGACGCTATCTCACCTTGGACCGTTGGTCGTTATCACAATGAAGAGACTGTGGACAGGTTTGCAAAGGAGAAAATCCAAAAGGATATTGAAGCGCTGAAGAACAACGCGAGAAGCAGGAAAGTGGATTATATTCCCGTTGTTTTTCCCGGTGGATCTGTTAGTGTTATTCCTTTTTCAGTTGTACGGAGCAATTACTTAAAGTATAAACAGGGCTTCAATTTATCGCAAGGAAAGTGGGGCTTGAATGAAATGGCAAGGGATGGGGGTCGATTTTTATGGAGACAACTCTACAACGCACGGAAAGCCGGTGTTCGCACGGTATACGGTGCAATGTGGGATGAGTGAGTGAAAAATGGTTATAAAACACTTTGTTTGCTAATGGCATTTTTCAAGGTATGACGAAGGCACGTCATTCTTACCGGTCGTTTCGAAGAAAAGGGAACTGCCTAGCCCAGGCGCCTTTCTTGCTCTCGACGCGGATGGCTACGATTTACCCCCAGACTGGTAAGGCTCGACGTACTTTTTCCGGTGGACAACAACGACTAAATTCAATCTAGGTATATGCGAATCTCCGGTTTCGCCGGCGAGATTTTACGTGGGGAGCGTACCGTGCACGAAACATTTCCGGTGAAAGATCTGCAGGATTATTGGTCTTCACGACCGAAGTACGAGCCCCTTCCCATCCAACCTGAGCCATCTGCATCTTCATCGTCATCCGCTGGTCCCAGCGGAAGCACCAGCGGCATTGAAATGACATACGAAGAGTGGTGTGAACAGGAAAAAGAAGGAAAAGAGGATCTTCCCCCACCACCGTATACTCTCGAACAAGAAGCTGCTGCTACGCCTACCGGCGCACCAGCTGGAGGTTCATCTTCACAGGTTCAGGGATTACAACAACGGCAGCAAACCCAGCCCGTCTCGCCTGGGCAAGCGCCGCCTGGACAACGTCCGCCAGTGCCCATACAGTCTCGCCCTACATCGCTTCCGGCGGACTCATCTCCATATCCCTCAGGCCGCCGGCCTAACTCACAGGGCGCCCAGGAACCCGGGTTGAATCTTCATTCATCCCCTGGAACACCGCAGATTCAGTACGTAAATGGATCTACGTCGTTGCCGTCGTCTCCGCCACCTCAACAGGGGCATTTACATCCGCAGGGCGCAAGGAGACCGGGCGGTCCAGTACCCGGGGAGATATTTTATCATCCTCAGCCTCCTCTTCCTCCTCAGCGCACTCGTCCTCCGCCACAGCAGCCGACGTGGAATTCCCGCCCACAGCAGCAGTCGTACGCTGGTCCCCAAGCGCAGGGAAGCCTCTCCTTGTCCGTCTCAGAGCTGAACGGCCAGTTCGGGCGCCAGTCCCTCAGTGATGCACCCAGCCCCTCGTCGCAGAGCATGATGCAAAACCCGTATAGCCCGCAGAATGTAGGCAACCAGGCAGACGCCCGCTGGCAGCAGCCACAGCCACCCCGTCCCACCGTCGGCCCGCAGTGGCCACCACCGGAGTGGGGTATGCAGTCCCCTCCTTCGCGCCTTGCAACAATGTCTCCGGCAAACCAGCCGCAGCGTCCTCCGACCCGCCCTCCGACGCGTCCCCCGACGCGTCCTCCAACTGCACCTCACTCAGGGCACTATGGACCTCCTTCTCCCTCCACATCACCGTATCCTCCGCCCAGCCCTGGGACCGCTCCCGGTCCGTGGGAATATAATGACGGCACGGCGTTCCCAGAGCCCAGTCCGGGGCCCGCATCGTACATGTCGTACGGGCCACCCCCGATGCCGCCGCGCCGACGGCGGTCTTCATCATCAGCGGACCCACCATTGCTACGCCCCTCAGTGTCGACATACCCCTCTATGTACCCCGACGCGGCGCGTCCCGCCCAGGCCGGCTGGAACGACTATTTACCCGAACCGGGTACGCCGGGAGGGTTCTATGCAGGCCCGCCGCACGCACACTACCCCGCGCCGGGCCCGGGCCCTGTGTCCACCTACCCGCCTCCTCCGGTCCCTCCCCGTGAGTTCACTCTTTTTTTCTTTTGCCGCGATGCGAAGGCAGACGCTAATGCGTCTCGGCAGGACGTACAGGTCCCCCGGCTCCGGTTTCAGTGTCACCTGGACAGATCATGCCGGGCGGTCTGATTCCCGGGCGGCTCGGCGGGGCAGCATCCAATGCATACGCATACACTCTTGGAGCGGTAGATAAGGTCGCAGGTACTAGCACGCGCCGGCGGGTAGAGGACGGCGTTGGGACGATCTCCACTGGTACGTCTGCTTTCTCGCTTGGACTCTGCTGTGATTTCGCTCTCATGGCGTGTCGTCTGGTACTGATCATGTTCTGCATCTGGCTTCGCTCAACTAGCGGGTTCTAAAGTGTATCAGAACTTTAGGAGATAGGAAAGCAGAAAGTGTGACGAGCGGTGGTGGATGTGGGCGGAGAGAAATTACGAATTGTGATGGTAGACTCAGTCATCTTTTTTCTTCTCCGCTTCTCCGCCGGATTTAGTCGCTGAGACAAGACGATTTGAACAGAATCGAGCCCGACTTCCGCCATGTATCGCGTAACCTCCGTGTATCTTGAATAGCGCTGTTATTACTTTATCCTTTGTAACTGGTCTGGCCTTCCGTTTTCTCCATCTGTTGTACTCCTAGAAAGCATACTTACATATGTACCGCATGCTCGTGCTTTAAACATTTTGTAGTATGTAAACTAATCACGGGAGTAAAGAATGGCTTTAAAAAGGCCTTTCGTCGCCACTAACAGCGCCGTCTCATCTGAGTTGTGATCATCTTGAATCCGAAGTACGAACCTGAATGTCCCGCATGCCGCATTGCATCGTGAATTGTTCTATGCAGGCTCCGTTTTTTTTTTACCAATGACTTGACTTTTGTTTTGGAATGCCGATCCGTGGCGCGCCGGATGCTCTCCGAGGAAAGTTTACATGTACTGTATAATGTTTGTCGCGTATGGCTGACACTGACAAATTAACAAACAAATTATTTTTAGCAGGCTATGGCACCCCCTTTCAAATCGAACTCGACAGGCACGGAACTTTGTGCTAATAAATACGGACCGTATTCTACAGTACTCAAAAAAAGGTATACAACAAAATAAGGGTATAGTAAAGGTAGGACGAACGTACTAGAGGCATCACTGGTCGAATCTGACATCGAGGCAACGATGTATATATAATATACCCTGGCGGCACTGTAGGGTTGTTTATATTTCTGCATTCAAGCGTTCAGTATTGAGCGAAAAACAGAGCATACTTTACACGTATACACACAGGTAGCAAGTACTTGGAAAAACCGCCTGCTAATCCAACGCTCGGGATTTCCACTCCGCCAGTAACAGTTCGAATTCTTTATTCCCTTCCTCACGACCCGTCGGAATTGGAAGATGCAATTCAAGTCCATCCATCCTCAGTGCCTCAACGTCGTTAAAAAGGTCTTGGGTGTTTTTTTCATAAGCCGGTAGTCCAACGCCGCGGTGAAATATGGGACGTCTGACTAGCTGCAGTACCGCGGAAACCAACTTCCCGGGAAGCTGACGATTCCTGACGTTCGCCGAGACAGACGAGCCTGCCGTATCACCAGCAGAACCGTGAATCACCTTCACGAGCGTCTCGACATTGTCCCTAGGGCTCCAATCGCCTACTATCAAGTGAGTCAGCGTGCCATAGCGGGAGTGCATGTCCTCGAGCAGCGGATGAAGGTGCACTATTACTGGCGGAGTTGACCCGATAGTCCGCGTAGTCTCAACCACGACTCCAATAAGGTGGAGCATTCGCAGAGAAGGCGCCGTTGGAGGGACAAACGGGTTGTCCTCCGCTTCAGGTCTGATGGTTCTCAAGTTTTGCCTTAAAGTAAGAGTCTTGAGGCGTGGGAGATGCGCTCCGGAAAAAATATCCATAATGCTTTCTTTTGTCAGAGATACCCAACGTAGCACGGTAATCGTTACGAGCGTCGCGCCAGCGCTGTGCACGAGGGCAGATGAAGAATTCCAGAAATCGTGACTGTGGCCCCGGTAGTACGACCTGACTTCTTCACCTTTACGAAAGAGAAAACAACGCTCAGTCATGGTGGGAGCGAAAAACGCCAATGCGTGTTCCATTTTCAAGTCGCAGATAAATAGGTGTTGGATGTTGGCCCTGGCTCCACCCATCACAGACCCGGAAAGTCGAGCCTCCTTCAGCCTTTTCAGTCTCGCAAGAACCTGTATTAATTGATCCGGTCCGGCGATTATAAGGGTGCGAAACTCGAGCGGCTCCGCGATCGCGCGGAAGTATTTTGACACTAAGCCCAACCTACGTGCCGTAATCCCAGGGTCGCTGGCACACGCAAAGTCGAAAATGAGCATGGCGACCTCTGTAGAGCACTTGTCCATATTGTGAGGGTATGCAAGAAGAGGGAGATTGAGCATGTGAACTTGATGCCTTGGTTATATAGTTATGATTCTGAAGCGGTGTTTGTTTTAATCACCGGAATTGATGAATCGAGTGCACTGGCGGCCAACCACCGCTGAAATAAGGTGTCGGGTTGAGCAACTGGCGTAATGGCTGTGATCCGCTTCCCCTACTCTCGTTAAATCACATCAAACCTTTTATGGTCTAAATGTGTTACTGTGATTACAAAATCCCCTCCCCCATCCCCAAAAAACTAGTGTCCCAAGATTGTGCACTTGCGCCATTTGGTGCTTTAATAATCGGACGATTAGGCGGTTGCCCAGTCGCCGGCTACAAATTTGACAGGTGGAGGCTGCGCAAGCGCTGTTGCTGAGCATAGCCTTACTGAGCTGCCTGGGCTTGCTGGATCAGGTGGTAACTAATGGACGAGATACACCCGTTTCCCGGATTTTATACGAAAATGTGTAGTAAGCCGATTTGTGTTGTTGCCATTATGGTGCTTGGACATAACGCGTATCCATCAAGTCGGACGATCGACCTCTGCCCCAACCCCAACAGACGCGCAGAACAGGTTACAGTTTCACAATACGTACCTTATTTCAAGTTATTTTGTCGGAGGGTTTCATAGCCGAAAGCGCACAGGACTTCATCAGTGCAAATAGCGTACTAAATGTTCTTGATAAAGACGGTCGACGACCCGTCACTATCAAAGATCTTTCCGCTAGATAAAACTTTGAATTATTGGCGCCGTACCAGGAGACGTTTCCTCCCACTCGGCTAACAACATCTCAAGCTCACACTCTCCTTTTAAAGGACGCGTCAGGGTTGGGGATGCACGTCTAGTCCATCTGCGCAAGGATCCCTTACAGCGTTGTTGATGTTATTTATCCTCTGGATATATTCTTGGGCCATCGTTCCAATCAGGAATTTAGACATGCGGCTCCATATGAATATTGCTGAAACTAGCCTTCCGATTAACCGATACTTCGCGATGCATGCGGACGGAGTTCGTCGTCATTGACGGAACCACAAACTACTTTCAGAAGCACTTCGATGTCTCTGACCCCACCACTGCGGATGATCGAGTCAGTGCACCCAATGTTACATCAGTAAATTGGAATTCATACCTTTATTCAGAGTCCAGACCCGGCTTTGAATCCATCTGAGATTTTTCCTATTCATGCAACGACTCTGACGACTCTGACAGTAACATACTTCGTCAACGTTGTAATCCCAATTATTATACACACGTGTTCGTACAGCCATTATTAATTGTTACATCAAGCCAGTCGGATAACTTCTTTGCTTTCATCGGGCATTTCGAGACTTACAAACAAGTCTCAGGTACTTTCAACCCCGGGCGTCTCGATAACCCGGTAAACGAGTTTCTCCCCGTGTACCTTGTCACCTTTTAGTAGCGCAAGGCCCTCTTCGACACCCGCTAGGCCGTTCGGTAAGACCCGCACACGATTCGGGCGGAGTCTAGGCGTGGTCTTGCTGTCAGGCGGGGACGCAAGGTAGTCCGAGATCAGGCGAGAGAATCGTGCGCAGACTGTACAGATCAGGGTGTAAGTAAGCATGCGATTAGATAAACGGTGACGATATATTGGGGAACTAAACGGGGTTTGTGACTTACAGGATTCATCCTTTTCGAAGGCACTGCCGACAAATGTGTTCACTGGCTCGACACCGGGAGGGAAACGTTCCTTCACGTCATCTTTGAGTGGCAGGATGTGTGTCACTTTGCCTCTTCCGCCGTGAGAAGCCTTGGCGATGGCACAAGCCAGAACAGGCGTAGAGTCACCGGTCACAATTGTATCGTAGGCAGCGGTACATGAGCGTCCTGATAGAGCTTTCACAAGCGCGTCTTCCTGAATCGGTTTATGAAGTGTGCGGCCGCGTCAATAAGCCTCGGGTATAAAAATGCACTGCTAAAGACTGCTCACCAGCTCTGTATCTGACTTGTGCGCACGATAGTCAACGACGATATCTGCGCCGAGTTCTCTAGCGTAGTCGCACGAGAGTCCAGCGACGCCCACCACGAAGTACCCCGCGCTCTTCGCGAGCTGGACCACATACGCCCCGACAGATGACGACGCGCCGTAGACTATGACGGCTTCCGAGTTGGCTGTTTCAAAACTGGGTTTGGGGCGTGCTCTGATGACGTGAAAAATGACGTACTTACCTTCTGTCGGCGTGCCAGGGGGCGGCGGCTCTCTCAGACCCAAATTCACGAAAAGTCCGATGGCAGCAGTAAATATCGCCAGAGGCAAAGTAGACGCCTCTTCGAAGCTCGTCGAATTCGGGATGGGTATCGTCGTTGAGGCGGGTGCAAGACTGTACTGAGCATAGCCGCCATACTGCAAAACGTTCCGGAACGTTGGAGGGGCACCACGCGTACGTAATCACTCACCTTGCTCTCTTTCGTGCCCATCTTGGTAAATGCCGCCACGCGCTGTCCGAGCGTAAACCCGTCAACGCCGTCACCGAGCGCGGCGACATGGCCGGCAACATCGCTGCCCTCGACGTAGGAGTAGTCATTTTTCATTTTGGGGTGCTTCCAGTCCTTTGGGTTGGACGCGACGGCGACGTTCTGGACGAGTAGCTCGCGCGGCCCGGGTGTAGGGATAGGGAGACGCTTCAACGAGCTCGAGTTCTCGTCGCTGAAGACGCCGAGTTGTGTGCTCAGAGGCTGGGTCATTTTTCTCGTGGTCAGGTTATTGCTCGCGGGAAGGAGGGAAAGTTGTTGGGATGTGGACACGGGGAATGCATATATAATCGCGACTCGGTGGCATGAGATCATCCATGAGCTCATCCCGCAAAGCCTAATCCTCCTCTCGTCTGTCCTCCAACCACAATATGGTCACAGTTATCCGGTTCACGACGGTGAACGTATATTCAGTCGGTGCAGTACGATGAATATGCGAAAGGAGATGTTGGCATCTTGAAGCAGGAAAGTCATGGCTTTGATTTTTGATAGTACTTTCGTTTGACCCTATTGCAAACTTTGCAACAGGGGTCACCTTTATTTCCTGGCTTCCACAGTTCGTGGCCAGCGCCGGAAATTTCAAAGTGAATGTATAATAGTGCAATTTTACAACTGAGGTTTTTTTCGTGAAATAATTATGTTTTGTTGTAAGTCAGCGGGCAAAAGAGTATGTTTGTCTGTGTTCAACACCCCTTTAAGGCACCTGGTATAGATAGGTTGCAGTGCGTCGTTCAACGCCGACGTACATATGCCAAGAAAGGGATATAAGGCGCTGCTAGCTGGTTGGGAGAGATACACCTCGGATCACTAATGACGGAGGCTGTACAGGCTGATGGGTGTGCCATTGACTGGGTTATCTCTGTACGCCTCTGATTTGACTTGCGACTTGTTGTACATGTAGCATACTATCGTACGATCCCTAGGCCTATTACAAAGTCACATTTTCAGACAAAACTTGGGTTTCCGGCCTCCACATTATGGGTATAGGGTCGAAAAAATCCTTCGGAACTGTTGTACAGTATATAAATCTTCCTTGCCACTTTTTTCGGCAAAATTTAGAGATGCCTCCCGCTTGAGACTAATTTTTGTTTAGGAATTGACTTTGTAAAGGAGTCATACGATAGTGTGCAATGGAACTTTTTTATCGGCTGCAGCGGGGATGGAACGATTACAAATCTCCACGTGAGTACATCATGGGGAAACGCTGTCCATTGGACGGAGAATGCCGTGATCTGACGGAAGCATCCGAGTGCACGCCTTCCCAGACTGTCCATCGATGGCGACCTGTGCTCGCAACTCGCTCTTGACCACCATCGTCGTCTCGCTCAAGTCGCTAGCAAATAAGCCGAACCAATCAAACAAACATGTCACAATCTGAAATCAACACCGCTATCAATCAAGAGTGAGTAAACGCTGCATTAAACGCCTACATTGATTCTGAACTTTGCAATCGCGACACGCAGGGTTTTGTACCTTACCGGTAACTCGTAGTTCGCAATAGTTTGCACTAGTTACGAACTCATGTCCAAACTGCTTTCGTAGAGGTCGAAATCGATTTCAAAGGCAACCGTCGGGCCCATCCGATTTTTGTCAAACTCAAGTCTGGCGAGGACTCGCGCAAGTCCACGCGCTTTGGAAAGCGTGATCCCGTAAAATGGGTCCTGGCCAACTACCTGTTAGTGCAGTTTCAGATGGCCAGTCCGAAGTCACATGCTGACGAACCAACAGCCGTATTCCAGTGCCTGTGGACCTTTCCATTCAGATCGAAGAGGTTCACAAGATATCCCGAAACAAAGATACTGCGGTCTTCAAGTTGGATGTCACGTCTGCGAACGTCAATGGAGGAGGCATCGTCTCTGTGGAGGGTATGTCATTCTATTCGGTCGGCGCGGAATACTTTTTTCTAAAATTAAATAGCCGCAAACGGAGGAGCCCTCGTGAACCTACTGTTCGTGTCAGCGGTGAGTGAGCCTCTGGTTCGACACCTCGCACATGCTGACACACCGGAAAGACCAATGAACTCGTCCAACGTCTTGCTAAAGACGCGCAGACTGCAGTCGGAAAAAAGAAAGTTTTCCTGGAGTCCCTTGGCACGGCAGGAAAGGTCTTGGACGTGCTCATGAAGTTTACGGACCTCGCGGCCGATGTAAGTCTACGACTCTCACGTCAATGTATCTCTAACGCATGAGATCTTTGCAGGTTCATCCCGCTGCTAAGACAGCTTTCAAAGTTATTGACGTTCTGTATGAGGTAATGTGAACAATATATATTCATTGCATGGACGCACGTAGTAACATTTACTATAGCAATTAAAAGGGCAGCAGGAATGTCACGGAGCGACTGCGGATCTCATGAATGACTTGGTTTCATTTCTGCCATTTATCAGCGACGACGGTCGTGACCATATCAAGAACGATAGGATCATGCAGACGATTAAGGAGATGCTGGAGCTTTTCTGCAAGATTTCTGGGTTCGTCGTTGAGTATTCGGGAAAGGGAATGCTAGGTACATTGGAGATCTACTATCTGCTGTTTTTGCATGCTGAACTGTCTTCAGGAGACCTGTTCTCGTCTAAGACAGATGAGATAGATTCACTGAAGAGTGATTTCGAGAGGCTGAAAGCTGCTTATGATTGGAGCGTTAAGATGGAAGTCTGGAGATCCGTGATCAGCACAGGTATGCAAAATGTATGTCAAGTTACGGTATTGTTGACATTGGATTTCAGAGAACCATGTGGAGGACATTCAGCTGCGGTCGTTGCACCCTGCGGGGCAGGCTAGTTACGATATCGGAAAGATGTGTTTGGAAGGGACACGGATGAGTGTTTTGGAGAAGGTTGAGGCATGGGCTGCTTCCGAGTCGAAGCTATTATGGTTGCATGGTGTGGCGGGATCTGGGAAGAGTGCGATTGCGAACTCGGTTGCGCATATGTTTCGGGAGCGGCAGCAGCTTGCTGGATGTTTCTTCTGCAAGAGAGATGATCCTGAATGTCGTGAGCCGAAGAATGTCATGCCCACTCTGGCATATGATATTTCTAAATGGTATATGGCCTACCGTATACTTGTGCTTTCTGCTGTGAAGGGGAAGAACGAGCTTAAGGTCACAAAAAGCTTGCAATGGCAATTTGAGCTCTTGTTTAGGGAGATTCTGAGTGCCTTGGCTGCTACTCCTGAGGACACGCCGCCGAAGTCTCTGGTCGTTGTCATTGACGCACTGGATGAGAGTGGTGATTCGGGTTCAAGGTCTGAACTGGCGGAGATGCTTTTAAATATAGCCAATCTCGTTCCGTGGCTCAAGGTATTCATTACTAGCAGGCCTCTACCGGAGCTACAACAAGTCTTCCTTAGCTCCGCGGCGGAACAGCTTGTTCTAGACATCAATGTTGACATTGTCTCTGGCAATGTGGAGAAGGATATTCTGATATACACCAGGTCCTGTGCTGAGAAATACAAAGTAGAACTATTGGAGAATCAGATGAAAGACCTTGCATCCAAGGCATCAGGGCTATTTATTTGGATTTTCACTGCCTTTCGTTATATTGATGGGGAGATTGACAAGCAAGATGCAATTTCCAAACTACTAGCCCAAAACTCGGCAGGCAGCCAAGAGTCTGAACTTGATACTTGTTAAGCTCAATGGTTATGTGGTGATCAACATTGGGGCTTCCTGATTGTTGAGACTGATGGTACGGCAACGGGGCTTCCTAGATGTCATAAGTCGAAGGTGATCATCAATGGGGCTTCCTGATCAGCAATGTGGACGCAGTATGCTTCTTAGAGGTGTTGGGTTATGACAAAGTGCCAGATGATGAGGTAAAGCACACAGAGGGCACTAAGGTGCATATAATGGGCTTGTATGAACAAAGAGCACAAGCTTAGGGCTTGTGCAGTCTATGTTACATGCTTATATGCTACTCTATGTGTTTGCTACTGTAGGGTCGTGTATGTGGTCATTTACATGGCTATGGAAGGTCATGGAAACCCAAGGAATTTCTTGGTAATACATGTTGAGGTATCAGTAAGCAAAGCACATCGTGGTGATGTGATAGGGCATCATCATGGCATCTTATGGTGTAAGGCGAATGGAGATGAGTAAGGAAGAGAAATAGGGGAGTTGTGCTGACTGATGATGATGAATGGGGAATGAGTCAGTGCAATGTGGGAAAGTAAAGGAAAATTGTAACAATACTATTTATACTCTTGTTCTCAAAGATACATCTGCAAAGTCAAACAGGAATGCACAGATAGTCAGAAGAGTGCTCAGTGTAATCATCTGCACAGCCAAAAAATAGGCCACTCCCTGAAGATGCACTTTTTCAGTTCTTGGTAGCTTTCCAGGCTGACTTGAGCCACACAGTTGTCAAAGGAACTATTGACAGGCTTCAAGCTGTTTTGTACAGAGACAAAAGTCAAAATGGTGCAATCCGTGTTTGCCATCCATCTTTCCTTGATTTCATGAATTCTGAGATGCGCTCTCATGATTATTGGACAGAGCCTACCTCTACGGACTCTATTATGGCTACAAGGAGCTTGGGAATCATGTCTACTCAGCTGAGATTTAATATCTGTAACATGGACACACCATATCTACCAAACAGTGCTATTACAGACCTCCAGGACAGGATTACCCTGCATATTCCACAGCACTTGCAATACAGCTGCCTCTATTGGATGAATCATCTTGATAGCTCTGGCTTGAGTACAAATGATGTGAAAATGCAAGAGCAATTGGAAAATTTATTTTGCTGTCCAAAAGTCTTATTCTGGCTGGAATGTCTGAGCATCCTAGGGCAGGTGAAATCAGGTATAGATATCTTAGAGAAGTTCTCAAGACAGTATAAGGTATGTTCATCTGCAGTATTTACATGAGCTTATTCTGAAAAAGTACCACTCTGTGAATAGTTGTCTGGGATGCCATCTGCTATTGCCCATGACTTGTACAGACTGGTGACTGCAAATTACACACCAATATCTGTCAGTGCTCCTCACCTTTACATCTCAGCATTATCATGGGCTCCTACAGAGAGCTCTGTAGCCAAGCAATTGTATCCATACTTTTCCAACCAGCCTCTTATTACTTCAGGAAATGAGAGAAACTGGAAGACAGAAGTATGGACAGTAAATGCAGGTGATGCAATCAATGCTGTTGCCTACTCCCCTGATGGAAGACATATAGTATCTGGCTCAGACAGCAACACCCTGAGGATATGGGATGCTCAGACTGGGAGTCCTGTGGGAGAATCTCTCACAGGCTATTCAGACACTGTCTTATCTGTTGCCTACTCCCTGATGGAAGGCATATTGTGTCTAGCTCAGTCAACAAGACCCTGAGGATATGGGATGCTCAGACTGGGAGTGCAGTGGGAGAGCCCCTCACAGGCCATTCAGGTATTGTCATTTCTGTTGCTTACTCCCCTGATGGAAAGCACATTATCTCTGGTTCACAAGACAACACATTGAGGATCTGGGATGCTCAGGCTAGGAGTCTTGTGGGAGAGCCCCTGACAGGCCATTCAGATGATGTCAACTGTGTTGCCTACTCCCCTGATGGAGGACATATAGTATCTGGCTCAGATGACAGCACCCTGAGAATCTGGGATGTTCAGACTGGAAGTGCAGTGGGAGAGCCCCTCACAGGCCATTCAGGCTATGTCTTGTCCATTGCCTACTCCCCTGATGGAAGGCATATTGTGTCTGGATCACATGGCAGCACACTGAGGATCTGGGATGCTCAGACTGGGAGTCCTGTGGGAGAGCCCCTCAGAGGCCATCCAGACTGTGTCTTGTCTGTTGCTTATTCCCCTGATGGAAGGCATGTTGTGTCTGGCTCACATGACAAGACCCTGAGGATATGGGATGTAACCAGTCCAGTAACAGTTTCCAAAATGGGAAAGAAATTTTTCTCAAACAGTATTGATGATGATGGGTGGATGAAAGATGACTCTGGCAATTTTCTGTTCTGGTTCCCATATGAGCATCTTCATGCAAATTATGATACATCTATTCTACACCTCCTGGGTGGCAGTCCGCTCAAGTTTGATTGGGAGAAACTACGGGTATGTGTTACAATTTTCCTTTACTTTACCCTATTGCGCTGACTCACTTCCTCTTCGTCATCATCAGTCAGCGCAACTCCCCCATTCCTCTGTCTTACTCATCCTTATTTCACCTTGCGACATAAGATGCCATGATGACACCTTACTGCACCATCATGACATGCTTTGCTTACTGATCACCGTACTTGTATTACCAAGGCACTCCTTGAGTTTCCATGACCTTCCATAGTCTGGTAAACACACCTAACCAAGTCGCTACAGTAGCAAACACATAGAGTAGCATATAAGCATGTAACTTCAGTAGCACAAGCCCTAAGCTTGTGCTCTTTGTTCATACAAGCCCATTATCTGCTACCACCAGTCTACTGTGTGCCACTTGGCCATTAGTCGCTTTGTCGTAACCCGACTCGCTATAGAAGCCTACCACGTCCACATCGCCAATCAGGAAGCCCCATCGACGATCACCTTCGACTTACGACATCTAGGAAGCCCCGTTGCCGTACCATCAGTCCCGACAATCAGGAAGCCCCGACATCGATCACCATGTAACTGTTGAGCTTAACAGTATGTAGTGGTTCTTCCTGGGTCAATATTCTGGCCTGTAACTAGATGTGATCCATTTTGCTAATATGTAGTCTTTGCCTTGTTTTGACGAGTCCTTCCTTTTAGTACTTTCAATCCCACGTTGTATAGTACCCTTTCTTATTTTATTCCGTCGACGCACGGTTTGTGATCGATTCTAACATTAACATGTAGTAGGTACTTAGTTTGTATGAGCGTTTATGATTACAATAAATATAAAGCCGATGCACGCTATTGTATAAGATATTACAAGCTATATAAAGACTTCCTTGGAAATGTGGCTCGCACTTGGACAAGTGCGAACCACCCTCAGCTTACTTGAATTAGATTCAAATGCGAGTGATATGAGCACCTCGTATCCGGCTCACCGGTGGAATCACTACCTGGCCGCTGCGTCTGCGTGTACGGAAGGTGTTACGAAAATTATACTGGGCAATCATGCCGAGTGTTTACGTTGTCGATAGGCACCAGAGACACGCGCCGCGATGAGTATATGAACGAAAAGATGCTGTTTGCGCCCGTGATGAGCTCGGCAGGACTGCTAACGGAATTGAGTGTCACGATATGATTTTAGAGATGAGTGCGAAGCACGGGTACCATATTCATTTTCTTCAACTTCGAATCGTCTTCGCGCCTCTTGAAAAGCTTAGCACTTGGTGAATCCTCTCTGCATTAATAACAGATAGATATGCGTACCTCGGTTTGCGCATTGAGAACGTCCGTGAAGAGCAGGTGCATGATCCGCGCGGCGCAGCCCTGCACTGCTGTCTCTTCGCGGTCCGCATGCACGGAGTCCGGCGCGCCCCGTTGACTATTCGCAGTCCACTGCCGAGCGCCGAGGTGTCGAGCTAGTCGCGTATGAGTGCCCAGCAGAGCGCCGAGCACGTCCTACACGTCTTCGGGATTCTTGATGAAGGTCTCGTTCTTGAACACGCGAGTGATGATGGCGCACGTGCGAGCGTGACGTGCGTCGTGCGGATGGAGCGGCCTCGCATACTACAGGAGCGCCACCAGGGTGAATACGGACTGGTGGGAGCCGAGGGAAAGAAAGGTAAACAAGGCGGGATTGTCTATCGTTTTGTATGATTTTGTATCAGCAGTTCCGGGTTAGGGGAGGAATGATCGAGCGATCGGGTGGAGACAGCCGGTCGATTGTGTAGCTGGCTGACCCGTCTGAGAATTCTTCGTCTCTCTCGCTTGAAAAGTCAGAGACCTGGCCGATGTATTCGAAGCGATTTAGAATCCAAATAACGGCTGATGTATACGGTGGAAGCCAGAAGCGCTGTGATATTTTGGACGAACACGTCCGGCCTTCTTTTAGGGATGCTGTTAACGAGCTGCCCAAGTCTTATATGGGGTACCTCACCTTGTCGAGCACGGCCTCTCGGCGCTGGATAACCGCCAACGGCTCGACGCTCTCTAGGATGCTCTCGGGTTCTTCAATGACGGCGCCTCTTTTCCCTTCTCTTCTCCAACGGCGGCTTTCGTCGCTCAGACTGAGGCCTACGAGCGAAGTTTCAGAGTCAGCGGAGGTCCGGGCTCGAAACAGAAGCAAGGACAGCCGGGCCTCTGTTATTCGTTCTCGCCTTGTCCTTCTGTACCTCTCACCGGTCACCTCCGCCTGGTACAACGTCTCCGGGGCCTCAGCCTCGAGCGCGGAAAGCCTACAAATAAGGATGATGACGATGTACTTGATGCTGACGGACTGAGGCTGAACGGTGGCGGAGAGGAAGGGCCCAAGGGAGAAGAGACGGAGCTCGCCAGTGAAGACATGGATGGCTATGATGGCCTTACGAATGATGGCCCGCACAAGGATGAATGGGAGGGGACGATGGACTGGTGCGTGCTGGGGCCCGATGCCGTTCAGCGAGCTGAGCCGTAGGAGGTTCTTCCTGACAAGGATGCGCATATCGCGCAATAGCTCGTGGGTCGGATTTAGAGCCTGCCCTTGTCGATGAGGCTAATGAAGCTTCTGACTCATGCGCCCTTGACCTCTGACCACCATCATCTCACCCAGCGCAAACCGACTCGCACCACCAATAATTTCCCTGGGTTAACCACCCACACCAGTCCTCACTCACAGTAGACATCCGTCGAGCTGTTTCATTGCCTTGTTCAACATTCCACTCCCCCTTTCCCCCATTCCCCCATGCCCCCTTCTATTCCTTCACCTCCCGGTGCCAAACTTCGAAACCAACACCACATATGAACCCTTCAACATCGTTAACGACAACCAGCACATACTAGAATGGGCCATAGGCCAGCACAAACTACAGGTCATCAGCATTAGTGGGCCGCCACACAATTCACGACATATTTTCCTCTATCGAGAAAACCTCAGCCACTATGGCCCATGCATAGACTTAACATCAGTCATCCTACAATTCGCAGTCAACCTAACACCTCATGGCAACCTGGCCCTAGCCTCACGCACACCTACCGCTCCAAGCGATGTCACGTCACCACTCTCAGAGTCACAAATATCGGACATAAAACAATTCAAACCATGCCCACATGTAAAACATAAAAAATTCAGTAGTTTTTCTCATCTTTCACAATCAGTATTAGTCATCATAGAATCCATAAAACCACCACCCCCCCTTCACAATTTGCTCTTCCGATTCTTATCCCCCCTGACAAAACCATTTAGTTACCTCCGACAACCAAACCTCATACCTTTTATTCGACTTAAGCCCAGGAACTTTATACCTTGTTAATCTCCTCCGACACTACACTTTATATGGTCTCACATCCGCGTCTTTTACTATGTAATGTAGCGGTATACAAATGCTGATTTAAAAAAAAAAAAAAAAAAAAAAGAAGCTTCTGACTGGATGCTGTGAGAAGAAATGAGATCAGTGAGGGAAGAATGCACTACGAAGAGACACGTACGCGTTGTCGTCATTCACGGGAGGCTTGTCCAGGTGGTACTAGTGGCGGGGGAAGAGACTGCGTGCGAGCTGCACGCTGCTAGGTTCTCTCGACGGGCACGCTAGGGATTGTCTTGAGGAGTACCAGTGGTGTTGTCAGCTCGTAGAGATCGGCAAGGCGGCATTTGCCGTGCCGTGGGACGTTGAACGGACCATGTCCACGCGTCCGCGTTGGAAGCCAGTTGGCGGCTCGGGGGATCCGTCCGTCGATCCCCAGACGGAACCAAATTTGCATCCGGGTGTTTGTCTCCTACGCTCACTATATTGACGGAACCACAAATAATTTTCAGAAGCACTTCGATGTCTCCGACCCCACCACTGCAGACGTTCAAGTGAGTCAGCGCACCAGAATGTTACACCAGTAAGTTGGAATTCAAACCCGTATTCAGAGTCTAGACCCGGCTTTGAATCCATCTGAGCTTTTTGCTATCCACACAACGATTCTGACGACTCTGGCGGCAACACACTTCGTCAATACTAATCCCAATATTTGTACACGTGTTCGTACAGCCACTGCTACATCAAGCCAGCCAGATATTCTACTTTCATCGCAATCCAACTCAAAAATTCCATCGATGTCTGCGGGCACATCGAGAGTACGAACCATATCCTAAGTGCTCTCCACTCCGGGCGTCTCGATAACTCGATAAACGAGTTTTTCCCCATGTAGCTTGTCGCCTTTAAGCAGCGCAAGGCCCTCTCCGACACCCGCTAGGCCGTTTGGTACGAGTCGCACACGATTCGGGCGGAGTCTGGGCGTGGCCTTGCTGTCTGGCGGGGACACGAGGTAGTTTGAGACAAGGCGTGAGAATCGTGCACAGACTGTACAGATTAGAGGGTAAGTAAATGTAATTTAGATGAACGGTGACGATACATTGGGGAACTAAACGAGGATTTTGACTCACAGGCTTCATCCTTTCCGAAGGCACTGCCGACATATGTGCACACCGGCTCTACACCGAGAGGGAAACGTTCCTTCGCGTCATCCTTGAGTGGCAGGATATGTACTACTTTGCCTCTTCCGCCGTGAGACGCCTTGGCGATGGCACGGGCTAGCACAGGCGTAGAATCGCCAGTCACGATTGTGTCATAGGCGGCGGTACAGGAGCGTCCTGATAGAGCCTTCACAAGTGCGTCTTCCTGGGTCGGTTTAAGAAGTGTGGCAGCCGCATCAGTAAGCCTCGGATATAATACCATACTGCCAACAGAATGCTCACCAGCTCGGCATTTGACTTGTGCGCACGATAATCGAGGACGATATCTGCGCCGAGATCTCTAGCGTAGTCGCATGAAAGCCCAGCAACGCCTACTACGAAATACCCTGCACTCTTTGCAAGCTGGACCACATACGCTCCGACTGACGATGAGGCGCCGTAGACAATGACGGCTGCCGCATTGGCTGTTTTAGAACTGGGTCTGTGGCGTGCTCTGACGGCGTGACGAACGACGTACTTACCTTCTGTCGGCGTGCCAGAGGCCGGCGGCTCTTTCAGACCCAAATCTACAAAAAGTCCGATGGCAGCAGTGAATACTGCCAGAGGTAGAGTCGACGCCTCCTCGAAGCCCGTCGAGTTCGGAATCGGTATCGTCGTTGAGGCGGGTGCAAGACTGTACTGAGCATAGCCGCCATACTACAAAAAGCCTCCAAACGTTGGCGCTGGCCGCGAATACCACATAGTACGTAGTCACTCACCTTGTTCTCTTTCGTGTCCATCTTGGTATATGCCGCTACGCGTTGTCCGAGCGTAAAACCGTCGACGCCATCGCCGAGCGCGGCGACATGGCCGGCGACGTCGCTGCCCTCGACGTAGGAGTAGTCATTTCTCATTTTGGGGTGCATCCACTGGCAGTCCTTCGGATAAGACGCGACGGCGACTTTCTGGATGAGCAGCTCGCACGGTCCGGGTTTAGGGATGGGGAGACACTTCAATGTGCTCGAGTTCTCGTCGCTGAAGACGCTGAGTTGTGTGCCTATGGGCTGGGTCATTTTCTCGGATTGCTTGCGGGAAGGAGGGGGAGTTGTTGGGCTGTGGACGCGGAGGAGATGCCTACATATATAATCGTGGATGAGTGGATGAGATTATCCATGAGCTCATTCTATTCCTCCTCTCGTATGTCCTCCATCCACAATGGTTTCAATTACCCGGCTCACGACGGTGAACGTGTATTCAGTCAATGCAGTACGATGAACGTGTGTTCGGTTGGTGGAGTGTATTAAGTGGGTGCAGTACGGTGAACGTGTCATTCAGTAGGTGCGGTGTATTCACTCGGTACAGTACGGTGAATGTGTCAGAGGAGAAAGAAGGTGTTTGCATCTTGAAGCAAAGAAGTCATGACTTTAAGTATTGACAGTATCGGTGAATATTCCCTTCCGTTTATCCTGATCTGACTTTGGTCTTTCAACTGCACACATGAGTTGATCAGAGATACGGGGGACAAGATCGGTAGAATTGAAAACCTTACGTTTCGGAATGTGCTTGAGTCAAAAAAAATCAAAGGGACATAAATTTGGTCGAAGCTCATAGCTACCAGATTTACAGTTGCGATTTTCTCAAAAGAATTATCATGAAACAAGTCAGCGTACAGGGAGACGCCCAGCACTTTGTCATCATCCAAAAGCAAGTCGAAGGGCCGGGTGGTGCAGGGTATACTTGGGTTGATTGGGGACAGTACTTTTTTGTCAGTTCATGTCGCATTTTGGAGATTTTTTGTTATCAACCTGGTCGCCCCGTCAAGACGCGTACGCTGAGGGTACTGAGTTTTCAAAGTAGATGTACGAATCTCTGAGTTATACCATGCCAGTGGAAACAGTCGAAAATCAATACCACTTTACTGGATATCGAGACGTCGGAATGAGTCTCGAAATACAGGTATCGGCGTATATGCGGCGACGAAAAGGGAAAAGATCGCCGGTGAAAGCTTACGTCCCCACTATAGGAACGGCACTCATTTTGGTTGGGCCGTTTGATTTTATTCAGGCCGCAGCGGCCACGGCCCTCACTGGCAACCCTGGAAATTGAAGTATCATTCCGCTCGCCAGAACGCTAGCTTGAAGTCTTTCTTTCTTATACCAAGTCATGCCTCAATAACTCTAGGATCCGTTCGAGGGGCCAGCCCGGTCTGCAGCTCCAACAGACTCTGACGATCTGCTCGAAAAGACGCTCGTTAGACTCAAACATCTTGCTATACTTCAACACTAATCTTTGTTCTTCTTCCGGTCCACTGCACAGCTATTGTGTACTTTCTTGTATTCTTTCTCAAGATCCCAGCTGTCTCTCTATACGACTCAGAGAATGCGGAGATGGGCGCCATCAAACAATCGCCTGATATCTGTCGTCGTGTGGCTTATCAGGGCCTGCAAGTAATTTGCATGCAAAAAGATAGTTATTGGCGCTTAGTAAGATCAGCAGTTGAGTGAGAGAAAATATAGCCCTCAGGATTGGACGATATCAAGTCTCCGACAGCCGGTTGAAATTGGTACGCTGAAAGCCAGTTCTCGCTGTGAGTCATTATTTGCCTCTCATACACCCAATTGTTAAGCGGTCCGCTCACCGGAGCTCAAGCCTCAATCTTCCTGAGCGCGACTCGCACCACTGAGGACCAAAAAAATCATCCCTCAAAATCATCTTTCAATATGGCTCCGAAGCGAGGCAGCGCGATTGAAATTGGGAACACCCCTTCTCAATGTCTGTGACGCACTCTAGCCTATCAACGTCGCAAAAGAAGCACACCCTTATTGTATGCCTTAACACGATCTCACGGCGCGGAAAATGACACTCGGTCGGGTGGGTTGAGGCATGTCGTAGGGATGAAAAACGTGAAACTCTCTTTGTGAAAGAGAGAAATTTGAAGTCTTCTGTCTCGACCCACATGCATCATTTCAACGGCGCCAATGGTATCTCCCGTGCCGTGTCTGAGTTCTGACGACAAAAAATACATCCCAAATCCTATATCGACCAGCAAGAAATAGAACACGCGTGACACCAGACCGTCGACGCGTGGTCGTCTGAGTGTCGGAGTGTCGGAGTACGGATTACCGGTGTCGGAGTATTGACTAACTCCGGGCACAACGAGCAGCAAACGCGCGAGGATGCTACTTTGTTGTACACCCACCGTTTCGAACATACCTGTCTAAGCCCGAGTCCCAAAAGTATTCCTATATACAGTACATAGCTTACACACATGTGTACAGCTTGTGAACTTCTACCACGTACCGTTACGGAGATTCATTACAACCATGAACTGATACGTGGTCGCCCACTATAGAAAGACGGGCGAAGTTAGGGCTACGCGGGACTGTATGACCGTCAAAGTGAAAAGAAGCTGTGTTTAATAAGCTATGGTATATCTCCCTTTCAAAATGTATTCAACAGGCATGGCGCTCCGTGCGAATAAATCCGGACTCCATTATGCAGTATTCATAATAGTAGGGTAAGAGGAATGCATTGGACACATCACCAGACCGATGTACCGTATGTATGCTCTGACAGCGCTGTAAGGTTGTTTAAATTTCTACACCCAAACGTTCAGTTCTGGGTAAAAACGGAGCAGAATACACGTACAGTACACGCGCGGGTAGTCACTATGTGCCTCCTCCTCCCATGCTTTGATAACACTTCATGAACCGCATACTAATACAAAGCTCGGGATTTCCACTCCGCTAGTAACACCTCGTACTTCCTATTTCCCTCCTCAGGATACCTTGGAGTTGGAGGATGCACTTCAAGTCCATCTATTCTTAGTGCCTTCACATCGTTAATGAAGTCTCGGATCTTTCTCTCGTAATCCCATCGTCCGTTACCGCAGCGAAAGCTGGGACATCTACCAAGTTGCAAAACCGCGGAAACCAGCTTCCCAGGAAGCTGACGATTCGAGCCATTCGCCGATGCAGACGAGTCTGTCGTACCCCCAGCAGAACCGTGAATCACCTCCACGAGCATATCGGCGTTCTCCAAAAACCTCCGGTCGTTTATTACTATTATCAAGTGGGTCAACGCGCCATAGCGGGAGTGCATGTCCTCGAGCAGCGGATGAAGGCGAACTATTACTTGTGGAGTTGGCCAACTAGTCCCCGCCGTCCCAACCACGACTCCAATAAGGTGGAGCCTTCGCAGAGAAGGCGCCGTTGGAGGGACAAACGGGCTACCTCCCGCTTCGGGCTCAGTGATTCTCGAGGTTTGTTCTAAAGTAAGGGACTTGAGGCGCGGGAGATGTGCTCCGGAAAAAATATTTGAAGGACTTTCTTCCGCAAATGATTTTAATTGTAGCGCGGTGATCGTTATGAGCGTCGTACCAGCGCTGCGTACGAGGGTGCAGGAAGAGCTCCAGAAATTGCGACCGTGGCTCTTGTAATACCAACTGGCTTCGATCCCCCTACGGGTCTTCCAGAAATCGAGGCAATAACCTTCCTCAGATGAGACGGGGGCAGTATCTGACGCTAATGCGTGCTCCATTTTCAAGTCGCAGATAAATAAGTGTTGGATGTTGACCCCGGCTCCACCCATCATAGACCCGGAAAGTCGAGCCTCTTGCAACCTCTTCAGCCTCGCAAGAACCCGACTTAATTGATCTGGACCGGCGATTACAAGGGTGCGAAATTCGAGCGGCTCTGCGATCGAGCGGAAGTATTTTGACACTAAGCCTAGCCTGCGTGCCGTACGCCCAGGGTCGCTAGCGCACGCGTAGTCGAAAATGAGAATGGCGACATCCGTAGAGCACTTGTCCATACTGTGAGAGTGTGCAAGAAAGAGGGGGTTGAGCATGTGAGCTTGATGCCCTTGTTCATATACTGTATGATTTTGAAGCGGCATTTGAATGAATCACCGGAAATGATGAATCAGGTGCACGTTAAGTGAAAAGGGCGCGCCCATAAATCAAACGTTGATGTTCCGGGTGCGGGGAATGCACTCCGGATAAAACGCACAAACAGTCTTCTTTCGACCGCGGCATCCCTTGTAGTGTAATGATCGCTATGAGCGTCGTGCTTACGTTGCGAGCGAGGGGGGGGAAGTTCTTCAGAATCCGACATCACATATGCGGTAGTAAGTACAAGCTAGCTTCACTTCCTTACCTGTACTCCAGAAGCTATTAGTAGAATATCCTGATATAGGCCCACTAGGAGTCGCATCCACTGTCAACGCGTGGCAGCGTGCTCTGCTCCGAGCCCCACGTTGCTGGTAGCAACTTGCATGTGTTGAATGCCGACCTTACCTCCAGGAATTTACCCAGTCTGGCCACTTTATTCCCTGGCGCTTTGACGAGTTTGCACGTACGCGTGCCGGTAGCAATTATTCCCTCCGCGCTTTGGTAACACCTCGTGAACCGCCTGCTAATCTAAAGCTCGGGATTTCCACTTCGCCAGTAACACCTCGTACTCCCTTCAGGATACCATGGAGCTGGAGAATGCACTTCAAGTCCATCTATTACCAGCGCCTTCACATCATTAGTAACGTTTCGAATTTTTTCGTAAGGCGCTCTCCTAGGGTTTACATGTAAAATGTTTGTTGCTGATCTTGGCCAAAAAAAAAACCAGCATCCTATTGCGTACGGCTGACCGTGACGCTGACAGATTAACGAACATGTTATTTTTAGCATGCTATGGTATCCCCTTGATAATTGAAGCCGACAGGCGCGGAACCTTGTGCTAATAAATATGGACCGTATTCTACAGTATTCAAAAATACACAACGACATAAGGATATAGTAATGGTGGGACAAATGTACCACTATCCTAGCAGCACTGTAGGTTTGCTTATAAGCAATACGGAGCGTAGTTTACACGTATACGCACAGGTAGCAAGCACATGGTAAAACCGCCTGTTAATCCAGCGCCCTGGATTTCCACTCCGCAAATAACAATTCGAACTCTTTATTCCCCTCCTCAGGATACGCCGGGGCTGGAAAATGCACCTCAAGTCCATCTATTCCCAGTGCCTCCACATCGTTAATGAGGTCTCGAGTTTTTGTCTCATAAGCCCGTAGTCCATCGCCGCAGCCTAATAAGGGACGTCTAACCAGTTGCAGTACCGCGGAGACCATCTTCCCAGACAGCTGACGATTGGTGACGTTCTCCGGGACCAATGAGTACGCTGTATCACTAGCAGAACCGTGAATCACCTTCACGAGCGTCTCGACATTGTCCATAGGGCTCCAATCGCCTATTATCAAGTGGGTCAACGCGCCACAGCGGGAGTGCATGTTCTCGAGCAGCGGATGAATGCGCACTAGTACTGGCGGAGTTGATCTACTGGTCCACACCGTCTCAACCACGACTCCAATAATGTGGAGCCTTCGCAGAGAAGGCGCCGTTGGGGGGACAAATTGGTTACCTCCCGCTTCAGGTTTCATACTTGTCGAGCCAGAGGTTTCTTTTAGAGTAAGTGCCTTGAGGCGTGGGAGATGCGCTCCGGAAAAAATATCTAAAGGGCTTTCTTTCTCCAGCGGTATCCATTGTAGCGCGGTAATCGTTATAAGCGTCTCGCCAGCGCATCGCACGAGGGCGGAGGAGGAACCCCAGAAATTGTGAATGTGGTCATTGTAGTATGATATAGCTTCAGCACCATCACGAGTATACCAGAATTCAAAGAGAAAATGACGCTCAGTCATGGTGGGATCCCCGTATAACGCCAATGCATGCTCCATTTTCAAGTCGCAGATAAATAGATGTTGGATGTTGGCCCTGGCTCCACCCATCACAGACCCGGAAAGTCGAGCCTCTTTCAGCCTTTTCAGTTTCGCAAGGACCCGACTTAATTGATCTGGGCCTGCGATTACAAGGGTGCGAAATTCGAATGGCTCCGCAATCGAGCGGAAGTATTTTGACACTAAGCCTAACATGCGTGCCGTACTCCCAAGGTCCCCGGTACACGCATAATCTAAAATGAGCATGGCGACGTCTGTAGAGCACTTGTCCATACCGTGAGAGTGGGCAAGAAAGGGGAGGGTTGAGCGTGTGAGCTTTATGTTCAACGACATTCCTCGCTTACGTCATTTTGTCACGTATACGTCGTGTCACAATTCACAAGAAAAAGCTTAGGTAAGTATGGCCTTGCTGCATCATGCTTGGCTTCTTTGGTGTCCCCGAGTCAGTGCCTCTCATAGTGCACAGATGCAACCGGAGACGTGTCTCGCTGCCGTTATGGTTATACGAAAAGTGGCAGGCGCTTAGCTTGCAGGCAGCAATACCCTCTTCCCTCCGTTTTTTTCTTCCGGTTGCTTATGCTTTCTCGTAAACTTTCGGCCGTCTGCGACAAGAACTTCAGCAATCCGTGATGCAGAGATGAACTGTCCAGCAATCTTCGTCATCCGCTTACTAAACACTGCGAGTAATTCACACATGAAAAGGACAGCTGTCGTTGTCCGAACTGGTTAGAGGACTGAGGGAGGGACCGTGCTCAGGCTGGACGCTGTCCAGTTTCCGATAGCCAGTTGAAGTTGGTATGCTGTGAGTCGGATAGTCATACTTGCTACTTGGCGGCTTGGGTCTCAGCCCTCAATCCGCTGTACTGGCGCTTGAGCGTCACATGCAACACCTCGTGAGCTATTTCTATTGAACCCCCATGAACGTGATCGGTCTACAGAGGATCATTGCGCTCGTTAAAATTGATTCCTGTCGCTTAGCAAGATAAAGGACCAAGCGGTACAGGTTGGACCTTACGGGGAATGGCAATCTGGCGAAGAACATCTTTTCTTTTCTCAATTAAGTACTGCGCAGTCTCATCTCTGCGTGCAAACATCTTCTGCAGCACAAAATCCCAGGACATGGTCTCGCAAGCCTAGCATAATCCGGAAAGTAGAGAAGCCAGTGCACCGCTCTGATTTTTTTTCACATGTCCTACGCTTGTGACCGCCACTCAGGAGACGTAATCCAGTCTTGAAGAGACAGATCATGTATCCCTGCGATGGGATTGGATCCAGTGATCCAGCGTGGCCTGGGAATACCGCTAAGAGGCGATGGCGTGGAGGTGTGTTCTCTTTACATAGCACCTTATCAGCGATTTCTCAAGCTCAGGCCAAGCTGAAGCTCGGGCGTTCTCACTCCAATGGTCCTGTAATCTCCAGACGAACGCGCATACTGATCCCGTGGAAGACCGGAGGCAAATTCTTGCTCCTTCGTATGTTGCTTCCTTTCGAAAGCGCCTTTACTGTAAAGTGCTCTTTCGTACAGAGTGGAGTTCTCTCGGGGTCGGTTGGCGCTAGCAGATATGATACTTGCGGCGTCGTCTTTAAAAAGCTTCGGATGCCCAAAGGGGTAAGGAAGGACGCCCTTAACATGCGTACGTAATATGCGTCCGCGTGTATACACCGGGTTTCAGTTCATACCAGTACTGGTTCCTGTGTGTAGGCCTCACTCTTCAACTTGAGTTTGCGAACTCTGAAAGTGACTCGTGGTCTTAAAGGTCTGGTGTCTGAAGTTGTGTCTACTACGTCCAAGTCCGCAGCTCGACCAGTACCGGCGTCAATGTGCTGGCAGTGTCAGTGGCGACTGCGCGGCGTCGATGGGATGCAAGATACCATGCTGTGATGCAGCATATGGTGCCATTCCTCGCGGCCTTGCGGAGCGCGCATAGCATACAAAACGTCCTGGTGGGGATATGCGCTTCCCTGCCGTTTTTTATATGTCGCTGCACACGTTCATAGTCTTTCTACGCGCGAGCGCTCACTACAGTTTTAACGCAGAAGCAGAGGACACGAGGCACACGACATATCCGGGCTGTCTTTTCTCCCGTCGCTATCCCGACATGCTCGCGTAGCGTTCTCTCAGGCTGTTCTCGCGCATGCGTTCGCCGGATTCAAGTTATTTGCGTCACCGTGCTTCTCACACTTTGTTCTATTCCGGATCGCAAGCTCTCGTTCCTCATAAAGCCTTCCTGCGCCCACCCTGTCAGCTTCTTGTCCTCCTCTTCCCGTTCCGACGACTGTGGGCCCGAGCCGTTCCTGACTCTGGGGTAAGCTCGACCTTGGCTGAAGAACCTGTAATGTCTGCCGTCGGCTCTCGCGAGCTCGTCATTGACGAGGAGAAAAGCACCATGGGGAGGGACTCTACAACGAGGAAAGACCTGGAGGATCTGGGTGCGCACTCCCGCCATTTTGCCGACACAGGTGACTGATTTACCTCCAACCATTTTAACCACAGCGATTGTAGTGAGTATAACCTGCTGGTTGAAGGACTTACTCCTGAACGCAATGGTCAGCAACCCGCTCTGGACCTAGATGTTTTCGATGACCCGAACGCGGAAAGGGGAGTTATCGGCCTCGATGACGATTCACCGTACCCCGAGGTCCGTTCCGCTGTCGCAAACACGGACGACCCCTCGATTCCCGTCAACACCTTCCGGGCATGGGTCCTAGGTGTCATCTGGGCAATCGTCCTCCCCGGTATCAACCAATTTTTCTTCTTCCGCTTTCCGGCCGTCACCGTCTCTTCCGTGAGTTGTCCGTAGACCACCTCATGATCTCATTGTATTAAACTACGGTTTACAGCTGGTGGCGCAGCTCCTTTCTTACCCGCTCGGTCGCGCCTGGGCTGCATTTGTCCCGCACCGGAAGGTGCTTGGGATCGAAATCAATCCGGGACCGTTTACAATAAAGGAGCATGTCATTGTTACCATCATGGCAGGTGTCGGCGCACAAAGCGCTTACGCGGTACGTCCTCTGCATCACACCCACAAGTACGTAGGAAAACGAATTCCACTCGTGTCAGACGGACATCATCGCGGTGCAGCGCGTGTATTACAACCAGACATACAGCTTCCTGTATCAATGGCTTGTGGTTATGTCGACACAACTTATCGGGTTTTCAATTGGTGGTATTGGAAAGCGCTTCCTTGTAAGCCCCCCGTCCATGAGTGCGTGTCTATGGGACCTTTTAATGCATTCTGCCATATCCCTAATGCATTTACCATGGTAGTTTGGCCCGCGAACCTAGTCTTGTGCGCGTTGTTCAACACGCTCCATTCGCAGAATTACAATGGAATGGGCTCGCGTGGCGGTATCAGCCGCGAGCGCTTCTTCGTGTATGCGTTTGTAGGCGCCACCTGCTATTGTGGGTCACGTGTTATCTATTTTTGTTTTATTCACTAATTGTGGGCCGTTAGACTTTTTTCCCGGCTATATCTTCACGGCGCTCTCATTCTTCTCCTGGGTGTGCTGGATCAAGCCTAATGACGGTAAGCTTACGTCATTGTAGTTAAAACATGTTTTATTTACTATGACCTTGCTATCCGTAACAGTGGTAAGGGTCACTAAAACTATCCGAACAAAGTGGATTGCTGATTAACTCGGAAAAAGAAAATCAATCAGCTTTTCGGATATAACAGCGGACTCGGCATGTCTGTGCTTACCTTTGACTGGGCGCAGATCGCATTTATTGGGTCCCCGTAAGTCTCATTCTAGGATGCACGTGTGCCGTGGATTAAATCTTTATTAAGGCTAGCGACACCGTGGTGGGCGGAAGCTAACATATTCGCAGGATTTATTTTCTTCTTCTGGATCTTGACGCCTATCCTATACGTGAGCCTACCTTCCCAATTCAGCTTAGTTTTTACCTAAAGCGTTCCGCCCCGTGAATATCAAAACAGTACAAGAACGCATGGTTCAGCCAATTCATGCCGATTCTGAGCAGCGGGTCGTACGACAATACGGGGGCGGCGTACGACGTCTCGCGGATTTTGTCGAATGACACGACACTGGACATGGCGAAGTATCAGAGCTACAGCCCGCTGTTCCTGTCGACGACGTTTGCGATCAGCTACGGGCTGAGCTTCGCGGGTATCACGGCGACGATCGTGCATGCGTTCCTTTATTTCCGCAAGCAGATCTGGGTGCAGGCGCGTCGCTCACTGCACGAACAGCCGGACATCCATGCGCGTTTGATGAGTCGGTACGGGCAGGTACCTGAGTGGTGGTATATGATTGTCTTTGGTGAGCCCTTCGTCGCGCGGCTTTGTCTGCCTGGTTGTCTGTTTTCTGAATTGCAAGTGAAGCATCGATGTTCGTGGCAGGTGTAATCGCGATCGAGGTGTGGCCGACGCAAATGCCAGTTTGGGCGTTGGTCCTCGCGCTCATCATCGGTAAATTCCCTTTTTTGTCCAAGCGACGGTCCCACCATAACGAGCACGTGTCGCTGGATAGCATTCGTGTACATCATCCCGATCGGGATGATCCAGGCGATCACGAACCAGCAGGTGGGGCTCAACGTCATCACCGAGCTCGTCATCGGGTATGCACTCCCGGGGCGGCCGATCGCCATGATGATGTTCAAGGTCGGTCCTCGATGTGTTGATGTTTTAAATACATTTACGTTAAAAATATATGAGCAGACGTGGGGATACATCACGATGGTACAGGCGCTGCAGTTCACGTCCGATTTCAAGCTGGGGCACTACATGAAGATCCCGCCGCGTCCGATGTTCTGGTGCCAGGTCGTCGCGACTATCATCGCTGGCACCGTCCAGCTCGGCGTCCAGGCGTGGATGTTCACTAACATCCGTCAGTACTAGTGCCGTCCTGACGGCGCGTAGACTCTGTCACTAATACGTTTGCATTTTGACATCAATTCACAGCGGACATGTGTCAGACGCACCAAAAGGACGGGTGAGTTCTTGCGTTTGTACACGCTGGCAGTCTTCTTGTAGGATATTAATCGCGCATCGCGTTGCAGCTTTACATGCCCGAGTACGCGGGTGTTTTTTACGGCGAGTGTCATTTGGGGCGTCATCGGCCCAAGGCTTCAGTTCTCCCAGGGTCAGACATACTAGTTCGTTGCCTGTCTTCAGATCCTCGTCGTCGTAAACAATTACTAACTATTCGGCCCGTCTCTCAGCCGTACGTATACCAGCAAAAGATCTCGACACCTGACTTAAATCGATCCTCCCGCTAGCGCTCGTGTTCTTCTTCCTCATTGGCGCGATCGCGCCCGTCATCGCCTGGCTATTCACGAAGAAGTGGCCGAACAGTATCTTCAGATATATCAAGTGAGAAAAATCCATATTTGATGACGGGATAAACATGTTAAACACCCCCGTCTGTAGTGTGCCGGTGATCTTCAATGGAACAGGCTTAATCCCGCCCGCGACGGCCGAGAACTACATCCCATGGTCGATCATCGGGTTTATCTTCCAGTATGTAATCCGGCGGCGCCACTTTTCGTGGTGGTCCAAGTACAACTGTGCGTCAGCTCCGCAAGCCTGACCAGTGCTGACACTGACACTATTAATATTTAATACTCATGTTCTAACGTCCATACTACCACCGCTGTACTAAACACCTTAGACGTGCTATCGGCCGCACTCGACTCGGGCGTCGCGGTCGGGGCGATCCTTGTGTTCTTCTGCCTGCAATTTCCACGCAATGGAACTGTCGGACAGAACACGATAGAGAAGTGGTGGGGAAATACCGTGTACATGCGCACGGCGGATTGGAATGCCGAACCGCTCAAGACTGTACCGCCTGGAGGCTTCTTCGGGTGCGTCGCGTCTCCAAAGTCTTTTCTCCCTCCCCTCTCTTTTATTTCGCCTTACCTCTATGGTTTTTATGTGCGTGTGTACGCGTTTGTGTACTGACTTGGAGCATTAGGCCTACGACGTGGTAGATCACCCTTTGGTATTGGCAGGCGGGAAGATGATTGATTGTATTGATACGATTTTAATTAAATAGTTACTTATGGGTATAAGGAATACAGAGTGTGTACCACACCAGATTTTTTTCCAGGGATGATTGTCTTTCCTTCTTTTGTCTCTTGATCGTACCAAGGCGAACGAGTGCGCTGCGCCTTTGGGTTGCAAGGAAAACAGACAGTATCCTAGACGTGTGTATCTAGCACCAGGCCGAGACCATCCAGCCTTCGGATCCCTACTCCCGGTGTCCGACATCCGAAATCCGACGCCCGACGCCCGATAGCCGACTACATGATTAATATCATATTAGCGCAGAAGCGGCTCGCTGAACGTTAATACGTTTACGTATGTACAGTGCTACATAAATAGGATGTCTATGTGTAAATTCGCATTAAGACGGGCAAAAGATCGGGAGCTGTGGACCGGGACTGGGGAAGGCGGAGTACTATAAACGCTCCCGCGAATGTCTTAGCTTTGCGGCGGGCGGCCGACGGCCAGATCGTGTGTGGGCTTGTTATGTATGTACGTACTGTAGATCGTGAAATTGCAAAATCGTAGATCTGGGAATATGGAAGTATAGAGTTTGGAAGTTTGGAAGTCTGGAAATATATATTGTATGGAAGCGGAAGTCCGGGTAACGGCTGGCAGTCCTGGTACTACCAGTACCATTGCTGCATTGCACCCGGGCTAATTGAGGTATTGATATTAATCCTAATAATAATATTGACGCTGACAAACCTAAGGTATGTCAAGATAGATATACGTGTATTTGTATGATATACGTAGATATAGGGTCTCAATTTTCTTTTTATACGGATTTGGGGTGGACTGACATGTTCGGGGTTCGACGTATGACAGACGGTTGTGGCGGATGGCGTTGCGGCGTGGTCGCTCCCATCGCACCGGGACCTCGGCCATGGTTCCACGGATACGGTACAGATGCAGATACTGCAGAGGCTGAGGCTGCTGTTCGCGTCCCCGAGGAGGGTAACTTGTTGGACGAGGCTTGAAATGGTCGCTTACCTCCAGGCCTGGACTGGTTACCTTGGTACGCATCGTTTATCGTAGCTACAAATGCACTATAACCGATAATTAAGACTCTGCGAATGAAGCAAACACAGGAACCCAATGGCAACCGGCTGGGAGGGAGGAGGGGAGCGGCCATCTCACGTGCCTTCCCATCTGTTTTTTATTTAGTTATTTATTAACCATCATTGGTGTTAAGCACATACTGCCTTTACCCCCCTCTTTCTGGAATATCAATTTATTTTGCCACAAATTGGCTTAGGCATCGATATTGATATTAACGTTAGCTTCTCTTCTCTTCTCTTTACTTCACTTCCCGCCCCTCGGTTCGCCCAAGTTCCCCGACATCATCATTCATCAACAGCACAGCTAAGGAAAAAGAAGCACTCCCGGTGAATATTATATTCACATTCATATTTATATGTACAGAATCAATATCAATATCAGTATCAGTATCAAACGAATCTGTGCCTCGTCAGCGTATCGTACGTATGCGTACACGCACACGAAAGAAGTCTAGGTAATGCCAGCAGATGGCTATACTGTATTTTTATCTCCAGGCTTCTCGCCCGCGCCACCAGTGGCGGCGGCGGCGGCGTTGGCGGTGGCGGCTCTTCGTTTCCAATCCTGTTCGTCTCGCAGGAAGGTTGGGGGTTCGGTGCTGAGTGTTTTATGCGCTGCGGCCCTGAGGTCGTGAGACCGAAGGTGAAGGGGGTAAGAAGGAGGAAGGGAAGGGAGAAGACGGGACGAAGGAGGAGGAGAAGGAGAGAAAGAAGGCCTAGGTACGGGTGTGATACGGCTAGGGCGTCCGAGTACCCGAACCGCCGAGTTCGGGTCCAAGTCCGAGCCCAGCGATTCTGCACGATTAAAGGTGGGATGAGGGGCAAAGCATTTTTGATTCGAGGCCTAAAGCGGATTTCGAACTCGCTTTATTCCTATTTAAATTGAACGTATTGGTTAACCCGACGACACTGTGCCCTTGTTCGGGCGGGGTAGGAAACCGGTGGTCGGGTTCCGAGTCGGGGGCGGGGGGCGAGGAGTCGGGTTGTCGTGTGTCAGTCGGGAGCAAAAGACGGCGGTTAGAACTGTACGCGTTCCCAGCGGCGTGGCGGCGTGGCGAAAGACGGCCGCAGCGTCGTACACTACATGTGTTAATTCCAAATCCAATTCGAAGAGTACGTTTTCTCGTCCCTGAGGACGAGTCAGGGACGGGATATCGCATGGTACGAGATTAATTTGCTTCTCATGTGTCGAATTTCTGAACTCTACGAAAGTTCTGTCAGGTCTGAAACTCAAGAAATGCAAATGAGACGGGGACCATATGAAATTTTGCTTCCGATCGGTCCCCCACCGCCAACGATACAGTCTTCTGATTTCTGATCCCGTCCCTGTCTACCCCGCTTTCCAAACTCCCTTCCGATTTCCGATTATCGATTCCGCACCGTCGCCCAACAACAAAATTAATAACAACAAACAAGCAAGGTTTGTTCGCTTCTTCGCGTCCGCAAGCAAGCACGTGCAGTTGAGTTCGTCGATCTGATGCCCCCGGATCACCTCAGCCGCACCACTTATGCGCGAGCTCAGGGTCCAGACCACGTCAGAGCCGCGCAGCGACCGCCGACCGAGCTTTGTTTCCTTTTCTCCCGTTCTTTTTCGTTCTCCGCTCTCTTCGTTCCTTCATTCCTCAGCTCCTGCTTCTATCTTGCTTTTTTTCTCTCCTAACCTCCTGCCAGTAAGCTTGGTGGCGTCCACCACCCCCCATCTGCGTGAAACGCGTTCTTTTTTCTCCCCCTTTTGCCTTTTCTTTTCTCTGTCTCCGGGTTTTCGGGACGAACGAGGCGAGAAGAGACGAAGGTGGCGGGAGACAATGACGAAGAAGAGGAAGTAGGATTTCAAATTCGGTGCGTGGGTTTAGATTCTTTTCTCTACGCGGAGTGGCGTCGTGTCGTTGCTTTCCCATTCGCTGGCCGGCCTCCATCCATCTATCATCCATCCATCCAATTCATCTACCAAATCCATTATCGACATCAGTTCTATAATAGGGCCTCCGGCGGCGGCGTTTACCCACTCCCCCTCCTTCCTTACTTCCCTCACTTCCTTGCTTCGATAATAATAAGATGACGTGCGTCTGATCTCTCACACACACACCCTCTCCAGTTCTGTCTGCGTCCGCCCAGCCCGAAGTCTGATGGACATGGCCCCATAGCACGCGCAACACGCCAGTATTTCACGAGCGCGTACGCTGCACCCGGGTAACTGGGAACAGGGACGGATAATATTCGTATGGGAGGAAGTACAAGTAGACAGAGGTGGACACGACACGACACGACGACAGACGCCCTGCCAGCGGGTGTCGTAAGTAGTCTATACCCCCCCGTCATTCATTTGCCCAACGGCGCTTCCGAACTTTAAATCCGAAAGCCCCCGATTTAGTTGGCCGCTGCAACTTTGTCTCTGGATTTTCTTTCCACCACGGCCTCCTCTCCTCCCCTCTCCTCATCCGGCTTTTCCTCTTTCTTGCCGTCGTGGACTCGGGATTCAATTTGGACTCGCACTCCCACTTGCGCTTTGAACTCGGACACGGCCAAGACGTAATCGAGCACACTCCCCGGGATTGACGCCACCCCGTCGGCAATCGTCGCAGGATATACTATTAGCTCTGCAAGTGGAGTAGATATTGTTGGAGACCAGGTCCGTCCCTTCATACGTTCTACATCTTTTCATCTCCTCACCTAACAACCTTCTCTTCTTTCTCTTACTTCTCTTCCCGTTATCCTTTCTTATCATCGATTCCCGAATAATTTCAATTTTTTCAATTCTGGGTGATCAGATTAGACTTCTACCCGCTACTTCTCCCGTCTTATCGGACAATCCGTTTATCGCTTATATCAAGTCCTTTCTTTTTTTTATCTTTAAGCTTTGGGGATTATTTTCTTCTTCTCGTCTTGGCCATCGCGTTTCGCAGCTGCCTCTCTGCCGCTTGCCGCTTGCGCTTGTGCATGCCCCTGCCTGTGCCAACTAAGCTACCGTCTCCGTCCCCGCCTCGACCTCGATCCCAGCTTCAGCCCCAGCCGCCGCCTCAGCCACCGTCATCGTCATCGCTGCAGAGTCCCACGCTTGGACTCCCGAGCTCAAACAGCTCGTCTTCGATAGCACCAGAGAGCATAGCACAAGATCCGGAACCGGCTCAGACACATATCAAAAGACCGTTGTCATCGCCGTCGCCGCCTCAAATCCAAACACCGGCCCCGCCTACGACGCGAACGCAAAGGCGGACCGAGGGAGAAATGCACATACAAACGCGTCTCTCGACAGCAGCGGTGGCGACGGCATGTTACAGCGCAGGATCTGGTTCCGGAGGTCTGGCCGCGGGTGTGGGAGGCACGCTGCACCTTGGCATGGGCGTTCACATGGGCATGAGCACGGGTATGGGCGTAGGCGAGGTAGATGCGGCCGTGGATGGTGCCGCGGGAGCAGACGTGGCACGCTCGTGCTCCCCTCCCGCATTTCGAGCGTCTGTGTCAGCGTCTGAGCGTGTGGGTGTAACACTGACGGATGTGGACGCGGAAGCAGACCGAGATGCCGCCGGCACGGGCGGGTCTAGGCCCAACTCTAGCTCCGGCAGCAGTCTGGAATCCGGCTCCGGCTACGGACCCAGTTTTGGTATTAGCGTCGGCTCCGGCGATGTACATGGTTTGAATCCCGTCTCCGGCGGCAACAGCGGCGAGTTCGGACCCGTCCCGGGCCGCTATGCGCACATGCATACACCTGCACGCACTGTGGAAGTGCGTGCACCGCCGTACATGCCCGGCGAGCCCGTAGCGCCGGAGTCTGAACACGAATATGAGCGTCAACAACAGCAGTACGAACGTGGATATGAGACCACGCAGTTCGAGCGCGGTACAGGTGCTGGCCGGGACCCCCGGTTCCCCGTACTCGCTCTCGCTCCGATGCCGCATTCGTATGCGCACGTGCGTGAAAGACGGTGGCCGTCTCCGTCGCCCCCGCCGCCGTATGCTGGGGTGCTCGGTGGCTCGGCAGCGTTGTCTCAGGAACACTCGCTATGGACGGACGCGTCGTTCTCGCTGCCGCCCGCGCAGTTCCCCCCGGCGTCGCTGATGTCGTTCTCAACGGTGCTGGCACAAGAACCAGTGTCTGATGCATCCGCGCCTGCATCTATGCTTATGCTTGCGTCTGCTTTCTCCCCTACGTCGGTAACTGCGTCGGGGAGCGCGTCGGAGCCCTCCCCGCAGCTATTGACGCGAGCATCCCCGTCTTCGTACGCGCCTCCCTCTGAGGTGTACACGCCCCAGGCTACTATGGATCGGTTCTTTGCTGCGCAGTCGTATGGCTCATCGCAGAGCGTTCCGACACCTGGCCAGCTGACGATGCAGCCGCAGACGTCAATGCAGCCTCCAAATGCGCGGGCTTACGTTCGCACGGTGAGGGGGAGTACTGGTTCTCCGGGCTCGAGTAGCTGGCAGCCGCTCCACCCGCCGCCTCCACCTCTGGCACCACCCCCACCTCCGTCAACGGCAGCGTCGTCTTCGTCATCCTCATCATCGTCGCAACTGTATGCGAAAGGGCAAAGTCAGGGCAGTGGGCAAAGTCAAGGCCGAAGGAAGAATCACGCGTGTTGGATGTGCCATAAGAGCTTTGACCGGCCTAGTACGCTGCGCAAGGTATGTGAGTTTACTGTTTTCACTTTTTTCCTGAACGTTTTTTCGTTCCCCCTCTATCTCTCCCTCTCTGTCTTCCTCTCCGAGTCTGATCACGTTGTGTGTCGCGGACTTCGCAACGTTTTCATCTACGCGGCGTTTTCTTTCCAGCGGAGAGAACTGGCTTGGGCGCCTGATACGAGGGCGAGAATGGGAATACCACGGTGTTATTCTGTCGATTTAATAAAACTCTCGAGCTTGTCTTGCGAAGAAGTGACCTACTGACCTGACCACATATACTTTCTGTACCGCTACTTCCCCGCCTGTTCTCCGCCCACCCCGCGGACGCCGATGACGCCGCCCCCATCCCCCCCATCCCCGCTACTCCGCACGAATGCGAACGCCACCGCCACCGTCATTGGCGACCGTGCGAAAATGGGCGAAACTGCTCCACTTGCAGCACCTGCTAGTGCACACGGGCGAAAAAGGTCAGCACCGTCTCCTTATTCTGTTTTCTCCGCTCCGCATCCATTGGGTCCTCGATCCCATTTTGGGCGATCCACGCGCGATGCGCGCTTAAGCAAGCGTCCCTTCGTGCGGATCCGTCCAAGAAGCAGGCGGAACCAGAGATTGATTATGTAGACTGACCGCTTTCCCCCTTTTGTCTTTATTTTTTCCTTGCCCGTGCACGTCTGCGTACTTTAATCTCGGCAATCCGCGCCGGCTTCGCGCGCGACCTCCACCAATTGACCACCCGATCTCTCTGGCGCTTGCAAAAACGGGACTCGATGCGACTCGACTCGACTCGACTCGTTCGCGCGGTGGCGTCCACTGCCTCTTGCACCGTATGCCTGGCACCTGGCGCACTGCTCCGTGCTCTACGCTCCTCACTCACTCTTATCGTCTCTCCGCCTCTGACACCGCGTCCCCCGCGCTCCCCGGATCTTCTGCGCGTATTCGCTATAAATTGGGCTCAACGTCTCCGTTTTTTTTTTCAATATTATCAACACATCCCTTCACCATCTTCTAACATCCCGCTGGCGGACATAACTACTACCACAACTGCTACCACGTCGACGCCCTTTGCCTACCTCGTACGACCCTTGCTCTTCTGTGGTCGTGCACTCCTAGCCTTCGTCTGCTCCATCTGCGGCCGCCGCTTCGGAGTCGCTTCCAACCTCAACCGACATACGCGCCGCTGCGCAGCGCTCCCAGTCAATAACCCCCGCCCCTCGTCTTCTTCATCAGCCCCGCCGCGCTCTTCGACGACTCCGGCGACAGCAGCTACTCTCCGGACGCGCACAGCTCCGTCCCGAATCGACGCGACAGCGACAGCACCTGACATCAAGCTAGTTAACATGACGCGCGAGTCAACGAACCCCGATCTACGCCGTGCAGCGCGCGAACAGGAAGGTCGCCCCGAGCCACAGGATGGGGACCCCCTCCCGCCTGCTCCGCCCCCCGTGTCTGCTTCCACTTCTGCAACGACACGGATGCGCAGGACACGCTCTTACGCCGCTGACACGAATGTTTCCGGTCCATCTTCTGCTGTCGACCCCCCCTCCTCTGATATCACTGCGGCGGCCGCCACTGGGACCAATATACAGGGCAGCATCTCTAGTACGGGGTCTGTAGTAGCGGTCTCGGCATCAAGCTCTGGCACAGTAGAGGGCGGGCGGAGGCCCAAGAGACAGCGACGCGCCCCGTCGCCTTCACACTGGATTCCCCCTTCACTTGCTGGTTTCACTCTCGATCCGTGCACAGACCGCGCACGCACGCCGCTCCCCCCCGTACGTCCCGGTCTTAACCCGGTGACTGGTGTGTATGAGGAACGTGACTCGTACGTGAACATTGAGAATGTTGACCCCCGCGTCGGCGTGAGCGGATACGAGCTGCGGATGCCGTATCACCCGAGTGGATGGACGGGCCGCTTACCTGGTCCAGCGGCCGCGCTGGGCGGGGACTTGACGAACCTTCGTGAAGCGCGGTTCGGAGCTGCAGGCTCAGGCTCAGGTACGGGTGGGGCTGGAGGCGCGGGACGCGGTTCGGAAGCGTCCGCGTACATGTATGAGTTCTCGCTTACTGGGGACACGTAGGCGCTGGGCTCCATGGTCGTCGGCTGCGAGCCAGGCGCTCGGAGTCTTGAGTAGTCTTAGTCTTGGTTTTGGTTTTGGTATTAGTTTTGGTCTTGCTTCCCTTCCCTAACTAGGCTTCATCATATCATATCACACGGTATCATTCCGAACACTACACACACATACACACATATACACATATCATACATACACACACATCATATCGTATCGTATTTGGACTGCATTTTCTATCCTATTCTGCCTACCTGACCGCTTATTTACACCTCTCTTCCTCCTCCTCTTACGCCTCCTCCCCTAACCAATCCAATCAATTTCAGTTCAATTGGCTTCTCGTCCCGTTCTAGTCGCCCATTGTCTATAGGCTCCTTTTAGTTCCGAAGCGTCTATCCTTAGCTCCCCTCTCCCTGCCCTAACAAATTCTCTGGTTCCTCGGTTCCCCCGTTCTCAGTTTCCAATTCCCAATATCATCCGTTGTCTCCCTTCGCCAAACTGTTGGTTCTGCCCCCCACCCCCCCTCACTCAGACTCAAGTTCCTCGGCTCAATTTCGGTCCCTCACCCTCACCCCCCCGGACTTAGTACTTAGTACTTCGTAGCATCGGTGAATGCCGCGTGTGTTGGGAACTCACGAGCGTGTCTGGTTATTGCGGTACATACAGTACATATTGTATGAATGTATGTACAATGTATATCGATTGGTCTACATAGTTTTGCGTTTTTGACTTTTACGTTTTTGTGGTTGTGGTGGTTTTATCTGAGTTGTGTTTTGTGTGTTTTGAATTGAGTCGGATTCGGAGCCGTAGTCGGAGTTCGGGGTTGACTGAAGTCGTGTGTTGCGGTCGGCGTTAGCTACTAGAGACTAGGACCAGGTACTTGGCTACTTAGCGCTTATCGTTTTTGCTATTGAGCTTTTTATATATATCGATATGGTATTGGTATTGAGGACAAATGGAGCAATCGTTAGAACGGCGCAGCGCAGCGCGTGTATAAGGATGGGCACGGGCATGAGCACGTCATGAGTCATGACCTTACTGCACGTCGAGTTGCGATGGGTCAATGGGTCAATGGGCCATCGGACCATCGAGTCATTGGGTCATTGGGTCATTGGGTTTTCTGATCTTCTGGTCATGCCCCGTCGAGGATGAGGTTGAGGTCGTCTTCAAGTTCGACGTTTTCGGCAATACGATATCATGTACGTACGGTAGCGATATACGATAGAGCTATACTCTTAAAACTTAATTCGGGTCTGCACGTGGTGACGGTGCGGGGGAAGGGAGGAGAAAGAGGGGAGGCGCTGATACGTGCTGTGGAATTTACAATTACTGCCTTCGGACTACATACTAGTACAATGTAATCAACGTTTAATCTCGGACTTTTTGAAGAGATCATCTGTATGTATTCACGGTCTCCAACTCGGGAGAATTGGAAGTGCCGTTTATACTTGTAATTTGATACACGCCGTGTGCGTCGCGTAATGCATAGTACAGTACAGTTTCCGAGTCAAATTACGATTTCGGGACTCGGGGACGGCCGAAAAGAGGGGACTTGACGAAGAAGTCACCTTTTCTTCTTCCTCTTCTCTTCTTCACTTCCTTCTTCTTGAATCCCTAATACGCATCGGAATTGACACGTTGATATATTCAGCTGGGTAATGTCATTGTTGTAGCCAGTGGATTGGGGGTGTGGATCCACTGAGGGCTTCGGGAACTGAGAACCTCGAGGTGCTACTAGCTTTAGGGCGTTGGGGTAATAAGTGCAGAATGCTCAGGATGTGGAATATGAAGTGCTAAATAACTAGGATAGTAAGTAGTGAATGAACGCGCACGATACGATAGATGGATGGATAGCGGACAATGCCGGGATTCGCCATTCGTTCGTTCGATATTAGGTATCCGCCATTCATCATTTGTCATTCATGTTTCGTTCCGTGATACAGTCATGATCCACGAACGCGGGAGGCGGAGCAACGCCATAATGTGATGAATTTCCGCAACGGCAACTCAGTAGGAGTTCACAGGGCTGTACATACACTTATGAGTATATGGGCCTAATTTTGGGAATCGGGCTTGGACTAGTGTGTATTCGGAATAGTGAGTGAAGAGGCCTGTATTACGGAGTAGTTACAATGTGCATGGCATCATCGCGCCTCGTTGCTCTTAGAGTAGATTGGTACTCCGACACTGGTATCCCGATACTCCGATACTCCGACGGTGATACTCCGCCACTCCGAAACTCCGACGACCGCGCGTCGAAGGTCTGGTGTCACGCGTGTTCTATCTCTTTGATTCTTTTCACAGATCGATATTGGTGACTCTTAGGACTTAGAGCAGGATAATGCATAGTCATGTCGTAGTTCGATGATCGTGTGTTTCTTGTGCGGCGCTAATAGACTAGAGTGCTTCACGGTCATTAGAGAAGAGGCGATGTTTCAAATTACAATCGTGTTGCCTCGCTTTGGAGTGAGAATATGAATTGGAGCTGAACTGGTTTAGCTAATTTTTTTTTGGTCTTCAGTGGGACGAGTCGCGCTCACGTGGATTTAAGGTTGAAATTCGACGGGCAGATCGCCATAACGCCTACTAGATTAACGAGAGGCTCACAGTGAGAATCTGACTTCCGGCGTACCGGTCTCAACCGACTGTCGGAGACTTGATAGCGTCTAGCCCCGTGTGCAACTCCTTCTCCCATTCATCTACTAACGCAACTCAACGCTGATAGCTATCCGTTTCGCGCGCTAATTCCTTGCGGGCCTTGATAAGCCGGATGACGACGGGTATCGGGCGATTGTTTGACGGTGCCCATCTCCGCGTCTCGTATGGCTCGCTTTAAGTCCAGTCATAGAAACCTGAGGGACGACCAGGAGCTTACGAAAGAGCACAAGCAAGACTATAAAAGCTGCGCGGTGGACCGGGAGCAGAACGAAGGATTAGCACGAGTGTTGCCTGCACCATGCGGCCGTTGTGACACCGTAAACAACTTGTGCTCTAGTACGGGCCACGTTTTCAGTACTCTAGAATGAAATCGAGAAATTAAATTCACAAACGATCGCATCACGCACTCTAATTCATCATGCAGTTCAGATGATGTTGATGTGAAAATAAGGCCGAAACATAGCGCAGCGTCGCGTTTAGGTTTGTCCATAAGCAGTCGTGTTTACCACCTAAGGTTTTCGCGTAGTCAGCCGATTCCCTTTTCGTATATTCCGGAACTACCCGTTGCACTAGCGGCCATCATGATTTTCAAGCAAGTCGAACGGCACTTCGTAAAAGCCAGTAAGTCGTTGATTGGGCGAAAAGCTCAAAAGTTTGCATCGCGTCTAACTCAATCCTCACAGCATGGATAAGTGCTCTGCGGAGCTCATTGCGCTCATCATCGAGTATGCGTGCGTCAACGATCTCGGGACGACGGCTCGCAGACTGGGTCTGGTGTCCAAATACTTCCGTGCTATTGCAGAGCCTCTCGAGTTTCGCGCACTTGTAATCGCGGGCCCGGAACGACTCAAAACTACGTTTTCTAGGCTAGAGAGGGCACGGACCGTGTTCTCCTCGGATCACAAGACGGGCTGGGATAGGATCGGCGTCAGACACCTCTTCATATGTGAATACAACGCTGAACACGCGCTGGAGCTGGATGCGCCCGATAACGATCTTGGTCGCTTGGAGTTCAGCTTACGGACTTACTATGGCGATAACGCTACCGAATATTGGAAGCTTGTCAACACTCTTCTTCTTGGCGTTGGCGAGACGCTTTTAACCCTAACCGTGCTGCAGATAACACCCGGAACAGGACGAAGGGCGTGCGCCTCCCTCTCCGGGGTACATCTTCCGCGCCTTAAATACCTCACTTTTAAACAAACACCGAAACCGTTTGATTACGCGATGCCAGAAAATCCGTTTGCTTCTACAACGGCACCTTCGTTGCAAAAGCTCTACGTTATCGCGCCGCTATTTATCCCTTCTATGCACAGTCTTTCGGCGACTTCAGCGCACCTCTGTCCCCACCCACTGCTAGTTGACATGCACTCACGCTTCGGCGCCCTAACCCAGTTGGTTATCTGCGGTGGTGGAGTTAGAGACATCGAAGTGCTTCTGAGAATTATTTGTGGTTCCGTTAATAACGATACAGAGTCCGTCTTGGCGTGCATCGCGAATCATCGGTTACCTGGGAGATTAGTCTCAGCGATATTCAAATGGGGTCGCATGCCCAAATTCCTACTTGGAACGATGGTCCAAGAATATAATCAGAGGACAGATGACTTCAACAATGCTATAAGGGACCTTTGCATAGATGGGCTAGATGCGCATCCTCCGACCCCAAGGCACCCTGCGAAAGGAGAGAGTGAGTTTGAGGTGCTGTTAGCCGAGTGGGAGGAAACAGCCCTAGGGCGTTAAGGGTGCCGGGAACTCACAGTTTGGTCCAATGGAGAAGATCTTTTATAGTGACGGGGCTGTCGACCGTCTTTATCAGAACAGAAAATATACTGTACACTTTACGCTGTTGAAGTCCTGTATTTCCCGCCGCGAAACCCTCCGACAAATCAAATAAGGTACGTATTGTGGGACTGTCTCTTGTGATCCGTTCTGCACCCATGTTGGGGCAGAGAACGAGCGTCCGACTCGATAGGTACAGGTTATGCCCAAGCACCGGAGAACATAAGGGCAACAACACAAGTCGGTTTCAACATTTTCGTATATCAAAACTCGGGCAGCGGGCGTGTCTTACCACTTGATTACCACTTAGTAATCCAGTAAGACCGGACAACTCATTAAAGCGCCGCTGGCACTATTATACATTACGTAACCGAGACAGCAAATTCACCGCCCTTCCCAGATTCCTACAAATAGGAAAATAGGAAAACTGTTCTGCAGAAGTTTTTGCAATCATTATCGATATGAACCAGTGAGATTGTGAATAAAATGGAATAACGCAGCCAGACTGGGCAGATACTCAGAGGTAAAGTTGGCATTCGGCACATTGCTACTAACAACGTGGGAGCAGGGCACACTGCCACGCGTTGACAGTACTAGTGGACACGCCTCCTGGTGGCCTTTACTCTACCTACGACTTCTGGAGTACAGGTAAGGAAGCGAAGCTAGCTTGTACTAACTACTGCATATGTGATGTCGGATTCTGAAGAACTTCCTCCCTCCTCGTTCGCAACGTGAGCACAACGGTCATGACGATCTCTACACTACAAGGGATACCGTAGTCTAAAGAAGACTATTTGTGCGTTTTATTCGGAGGCATATCCCGCACCCGGAACATCAACGTTTGATTTATGGACGCGTCCTTTTCACTTAACGTGCACTTGATTCATCATTTCCGGTGATTCATTCAAACTCCGCTTCAGGATCATACAGTATATGAACAAGGGCATCAAGCTCACGAGCTCAACCCCCTCCCTCTCGCACACTCTCACAGTATGGACAAGTGCTCTACGGATGTCGCCATTCTCATTTTCGACTACGCGTGCGCCAGCGACCCTGGGTGTACGGCACGCAGCTTGGGCTTAGTGTCAAAATACTTCCGCTCGATCGTGGAGCCGCTCGAATTTCGCACCCTTGTAATCGCCGGTCCAGATCAATTAAGTCGGGTTCTTGCGAGGCTGAAGGGGTTGCAGGAGGCCCGACTTTCCGGGTCTATGTTGGGTGGAGCCGGGGTCAACATCCAACATTTATTTATCTGCGACTTGAAAATGGAGCACGCATTAGCGTCAGATACTGCCCCCGTCTCATCTGAGGAAGGTTATCGCCCCAATTTCTGGGAGACTCGTAAGGGGATCAAAGCCAGTTGGTATTACAAGAACCACGGTCACAATTTCTGGAGTTCTTCTTCCACCCTCGTGCGCAGCGCTGGTACGACGCTCATAACGATCACCGCGCTACAATTAGAATCGTTTGCGGAAGAAAATCTTTCAAATGTTTTTTCCGGAGCGCATCTCCCGCGCCTCAAGGCCCTTACTTTAGAACAAACCCAGAGAATCACTGAGCCCGAAGCGGGAGGCAACCCGTATGTCCCTCCAACGGCGCCTTCTCTGCGAAGGCTCCACCTTATTGGAGTCGTAGTTGAGACGGCGAGGACTAGTTGGCCAACTCCACCAGTGATAGTTCACCTTCATCCACTGCTCGAGGACATGCACTCCCGCTATTGCGCGTTGACCCACTTGGTAATAAACGACCAGAGGCTTTTGGAAAACGTCGATATGCTGGTGGAGGTGATTCACGGTTCTGCCGGGGGTACGATAGACTCGTCTGCATCGGCGAATGACACGGATCGTCAGCTTCCTGGGAAGCTGGTTTCCGCGGTGTTGCAACTCGGTAGACGTCCCAGCTTTCGCTGCGGTAACGGACGATGGAGTTATGAGAGAAAGTTCCGAGACCTTATTAACGATGTGAAGGCACTAGGAATAGATGGACTTGAAGTGCATCCCCCAACTCCAGGGTATCCTGAGGAGGGCAATAGGGAATACGAAATGTTACTGGCGGAGTGGAAATCCCAAGCTTTGGATTAGCATGCGGTTCACGAAGTGTTACCAAAGCATGGGAGGAGGAGGAACATAATGACTACCCGCGCTTGTACGTGTATTCTGCTCCGTTTTTTGTACAGAACTGAACATTTGTGTGTAGAAACATAAACAACCTTACAGCGCTGTCAGAGCATATATACAGTACATCGCATCGTGATGTGTCCAATGCATTCCTCCTACCCTACTATGTCCTTATTTCTTTATATATTTTATGAATACTGCATAATGGAGTCCGGATTTATTCGCACGGAGTGCCATGCCCGTTGAATACATCTTGAAAGGGAGCTGTACCATAGCTTATTAAACACAACTTCTTTTTACTTTGACGGTCATACAGTCCAGCGTAGCCCTATCTTCACCCATCTTTCTATAGTGGGCGACCACGTATCAGTTCATGGTTTTAATGAATCTCCGTAACGGTACGTGGTAGAAGTTCACAAGCTGTATACATGTGTAAGCTATGTATATAGGAATAATTTTGGGATTCGGGCTTAGACGGGCATGTTCGGAATAGTGGGTGTACAACGAAGTAGCATCCTCACACGTTTGCTGCTCGTTGTGTCCAGAGTTGTTCAATATTCCGACGCCGGTAATCCGTACTCCGACACTCCGACACTCCGACGACCACGCGTCGACGGTCTGGTGTCACGCGTGTCCAATTTCTTGCTGGTCGACATAGGATCTGGGATGGACTTTTTGTCGTCAGGTAACAAAAATCTTCAAAATGCGACCTGAACTGACAAAAAGGTGCTATCCCCAATCAACCCAAGTATACCCAACTCTTCGAATTGCTTTCGGATGACGACGAACTGTTGGGCGTCTCCGTGAACGCAGGCTTGTTTCATGATAATTCTTTTTGACAACTCAACTGTAAATCTGGTAGCTTCGACCAAATTTGTGTCCCTTTGATTTTTTGACTTAAGCACATTCCGAAACGTAAGGTTTTCGATTCCACCAATTTTGTCTCCCGTACCTGAAATTATTTCTTGTGCGCAATTGAAAGACCAGTGTCGGATCAGGATAAACGGAAGGGAGTATTCACCGATACTGTCAGAACTTAAAGTCACGACTTCTTTGCTTCAAGATGAAAACATCTTCTTTCTCCTCTGACACATTCACCGTACTGCACCGACTGAATACACTACACCTACTGAGTAACACGTTCACCGTACTGCACCCACTTGATACACTCCACTGACCGAACACACGTTCATCGTACTGCATTGACTGAATACACGTTCACCGTCGTGAGCCGGGCAATTGAGACCATTGTGGATGGAGGACATACGAGAGGAGGGATAGGATGAGCTCATGGATAATCTCATCCATGACTATATATGCAGGCATCTCCCCCGTGTCCACAGCTCAACAACTCCCCCTCCTTCCCGAGCAATAACACAACTACGAGGAAATGACACAGCCCATAGGCACACAACTCGGCGTCTTCAGCGACGAGAACTCGAGCTCGTTGAAGCGTCTCAACATCCCTACACCCGGACCGCGCGAGCTGCTCATCCAGAACGTCGCCGTCGCGTCTAATCCGAAGGACTGGATGCACCCCAAAATGAGGAACGACTACTCCTACGTCGAGGGCAGCGACGTCGCCGGTCATGTCGCCGCGCTCGGCGATGGCGTTGACGGATTTACGCTCGGACAACGCGTAGCGGCATTTACCAAGATGGACACGAGAGAGAACAAGGTGAGTGATCACGTACTATGTAGCATTCGCGGCCAGCGTTAACGTTGCGAAACTTTTTGTAGTATGGCGGCTATGCTCAGTACAGTCTTGCACCCGCCTCAACGACGATAGCCATTCCGAACTCGACGGGCTTCGAGGAGGCGTCGACTCTACCCCTGGCAGTATTCACTGCCGCCATCGGACTTTTTGTAGATTTAGGTCTGAAAGAGCCGCCGGCCTCTGGCACGCCGACAGAAGGTAAGTACGTCGGCGTTCGTCACGTCATCAGAGCACGTCCCAAACCCAGTTTAAAACAGCCAACGCGGAAGCAGTCATAGTCTACGGCGCGTCGTCGTCCGTCGGAGCGTATGTGGTCCAACTTGCGAAGAGCGCAGGGTACTTTGTAGTAGGCGTCGCTGGTCTCTCATGCGACTACGCTAGAGATCTCGGCGCGGATATCGTGCTCGATTATCGTGCGCACAAGTCGAATGCCGAGCTGGTGAGCATTCTGTTGGCAGTGTATCCTTATGCGTGAGGCTTATTGACGCGGCCGCGACACTTCTCAAACCGACCCAGGAAGACGCACTTGTGAAGGCTCTATCAGGACGCTCCTGTACCGCCGCCTATGACACAATCGTGACTGGCGATTCTACGCCTGTGCTAGCCCGTGCCATCGCCAAGGCGTCTCACGGCGGAAGAGGCAGAGTAGTACATATCCTGACACTCAAAGATGACGCGAAGGAGCGTTTCCCTCCCGGTGTCGAGCCGGTATACACATATGTCGGCAGTGCCTTCGGAAAGGACGACGCCTGTGAGTCAAAATCCTCGTTTAGTTCCCCAGTGTATCGTCACCGTTCATCTAAATTACATTTACTTACCCTCTAATCTGTACAGTCTGTGCACGATTCTCACGCCTTGTCTCAAACTACCTCGTGTCCCCGCCAGACAGCAAGGCCACGCCCAGACTCCGCCCGAATCGTGTGCGGCTCGTACCAAACGGCCTAGCGGGTGTCGGAGAGGGCCTTGCGCTGCTTAAAGGCGACAAGCTACATGGGGAGAAACTAGTTTATCGAGTTATCGAGACGCCCGGAGTGGAGAGCACTTAGGATATGGTTCGTACTCTCGACGTGCCCGCAGACATCGATGAAGTTTTCGAGTTGGATTGCGATGAAAGAAAAATATCTGGCTGGCTTGATGTAACAAATGATAATGGCTGTACGAACACGTGTATAAATATTGTGATTAGTATTGACGAAGTGTGTTACCGCCAGAGTCGTCAGATTCGTTGTGGATAGCAAAAGGCTCAGATGGATCCAAAGCCGGGTCTGGACTCTGAATATGGGTTTGAGTTACGACTTACTGATGTGCCGTTTTGGTGCACTGACTCACTTGAACGTCTGCAGTCGTGGGATCGGAGACATCGACGTGCTTCTGTGGTTCCGTCAATATAATGAGCGTAGGAGATCAAGACCCGGATGCGAATTTGGTTCCGTCTGCGGCGGCAGACGGATCGCCCGGCGAGCTTCCCAATCCCAACTGGACATGACGTCCCACGGCACGGCAAATACCGCCTTGCCGATCTCTACGAGCGCTCCGGCGCGCCCGTCAAGAGAACCATGAACAACGTAGCAACGTGCAGCTCCTCGCCCGCAGAAAGATTCTTCCTCTGCCACTAGTACTACCTGGACAAGTCTCTCGTGGGTGACGGCAGAGGGTACGTGTCTCTCCGCTGCGCCCTCTTCTCTCACTGACGTCATTACCTCCTACAGCTCGACCCGCTCGACAGCGTCGACCCCTCCCTCCCGTCCACCCTTGAGTGGGCCATCAGTTGTAGGGCCGCCATCGCTATCCATGTCTTCACTGGCAAATTCCGTCCCTACTCCCTTGGGCTCTTCCTCTCCGCTACGGCCTGGCTCCAGCGGTCCGTCAATATCAAGTACATCGTCATCCTTATCTGCAGGCTTTCCGCGCGCGAGACTAAGGCCCCGGAGGAGATGACGTACCAAGCGGAAGCGGCTGGTGAGAGGCGCAGACGACTAAAGCGAGAGTGAATGACATAGGCCCGGCTTCTCCTGCTCCTGTTTCGAGTCCGACCTCCGCTGGATCTGAGAAGTTGTTCGTGGACCTTAGTCTGAGTGACGAAAGCCACCGATGGAGAAGAGAAAGGGCGTCGTCATTGAAGAAACCTGGGGGCATCCTGGAGAGCGTCGAGTCGTTTGAGGTTATCTAGCACCAAGGTAGCCGTGCTCAACAAGGTGAGGTACTCCATATAAGACTTGGACAGCTCGTTAATAGCATCTCCAAAACAAGGACGGACTTGTTCGTCCAAGATATCACAGCGCTACTGTTGCCCACCATATGCGTCAGTCGTTATCTGGATTCTAGATCGCCTCGATTACGTCGGCCAGGTCTCGCTCGGGCTTTGAAAGCGAAACAAAAAACCAAGAACTCTCAGACTCAGCCAGTTACCCAATCGACCGATTGTCCCCTACCTACCCGCTCGACCATTCCTCCCCAAACCTGGATCTGCGCACACGCGCTGATACGAACGACAAACGATCCTGCCTTGTTTCTCCTCACCTCCGTCGGCTCCCACCAATCCGTATTCACCCTGTTGACGCTCCTGTAGTATGCGAGGCTGCTCCACCCGCACGACGCGCCTCCCACTCGTGCGTGCTCAGGAACGAGACCCTCACCAAATGGCTCGAAGATGTGCAGGGCGTGCTCGGAGCTCTGCTGTGCACTCATATGCGACTAGCTCGACACCTCGGCGGTGGACTGTGAATAGTCAGCGAGGGCGCGCCGGACTCCGTGCATGTGGACCGTGAAGAGACGGCGGTGTTGGGCTGCGCTGCGCGGATCATGCATCTGTTCTTCACGGACGTGCTCAATGAGCAAACCGAGGTATGCATATATTTCTGTTGTTGATGCAGAGAGTATTGACCAAGTGCTAAGCATTTCCAGGGGCGCGAAGACGTTTCGAAACTGGAGAAAGTGAATATGGTACTTGTGTTCGCATTCATCTCGAAAACAGTATTGTGACACTCAATTCCGTTAGCAGTCCCGTCGAGCTCATCACGGACACCAACAGCGTCTTTTCATGTGTATGTACTCATCACGGCGAGCGTCTCCAGCACTGATCGACAGTGTAAACACCTGGCATGATTTCGCAGCATAGTGTCCGCAACGCTCCTCCATACATGCGGACGAAGCGACCAAGTAGTGGTTCCACCGGTGAGCTGGCTACGAGGTGCTCATATCATTCGCATTTGAATCTAAATCAAGTAAGCTAAGGGTGACCCGCACTTGGACAAGTGCGACACATTTCCAGCGAGGTATTTATACAGCTTGTAATCTGTCATACAATAACGTGCATCAGATTTATGCTCGTTGTGATCATAAACGCTCATACAGCCCATGTACATACTACACATAAATGCTTGAATTGATCACAAACCGTGCGTCAACAAAATAAATAAAGAAAAGGTACTATACAACGTGGAATTGGAAATGGTAAAGAAAAGACCCGTCGGAGCAGAATATAGATTGCATATCAGTAAAATGGATCACATCTAGTTATGGGCCAGAATATTGATCCAGGAAGAACCACTATATACTGCAAGTTTCTCCCAATCAAACTTCAGTGGACTGCCACCTGGGAGACACAGAATGGACATATCAATGATTTTACAATGATGGGCATATGGAAACCAAAACAGAAGATTGCCAGATTTATCTTTCATCCACCCATCATCATCAATATTGTTTGAGAAAAATTCCCTTCCCACTTTGGAAACTGCTATTGGACTGTTCATCCCATGTCCTCAGGGTGTTGTCATCTGAGCCAGAGACAACATGTACTCCATCAGGGGAGTAGGCAACAGATCTCACATAATCTAGATGACCCATGAGGGGCTCTCCCACAAGACTGCTAGTCTGAACATCCCATATTCTCAGGGTCTCATCATCTGAGCCAGACACTATGTGCTTTCCATCAGGTGAGTAGGCAACAGACCTCACCTGGTCTGAATGGCCTGTGAGGGGCTTTCCCACAGGACTCCCAGTCTGAGCATCCCAGATCCTCAGTGTGTGGTCACCTGAACCAGACACAATATGCCTTCCATCAGGGGAGTAGGCAACAGACCAGACAGTACTTGAATGGCCTGTGAGGGGCTCTCCCACAGGACTCCCAGTCTGAGCATCCCATATCCTCAAGGTCTTGTCATCTGAGCCAGACATGATATGCCTTCCATCAGGGGAGTAGGCAACAGACCTCACCCAGTCTGAATGGCCTGTGAGGGGCTCTCTCACTGCACTCCCAGTCTGAGCATCCCAGATCCTCAATGTGCTGTCATGTGAGCCAGACACAATATGACTGCTATCAGGTAAGTAGGCAACAGAGCTCACCTGGCCTGAATGGCCTGCAAGGGGCTCTCCCACAGGACTCCCAGTCTGAGCATCCCAGATCCTCAGGGTCTTGTCACCTGAGCCAGACACAATATGCCTTCCATCAGGGGAGTAGGCAACAGAATTGACAGTCTGTGAATGGCCTCTGAGGGGCTCACCCACAGGACTGCCAGTCTGGGAATCCCATATTCTCAGGGTCTTGTCATCTGAGCCAGATAATATATGTCTTCCATCAGGGGAATAGGCAACAGAACTCACCCAGCCTGAATGGCCTGTGAGGGGCTCTCCCACATGAGTCCCTGTCTGAGCATCCCAGATCCTCAGTGTGTGGTCACCTGAACCAGACACAATATGCCTTCCATCAGGGGAGTAGGCAACAGACCAGACAGCACCTGAATGGCCTGTTAGGGGCTCTCCCACAGGACTCCCAGTCTGAGCATCCCATATCCTCAGGGTCTTGTCATGTGAGCCAGACACAATATGCCTGCCATTAGGGGAGTAGGCAACAGCATTGATTTCATCACCTGCATTTACTGTCCATACTTCTGTCTTCCAGTTTCTCTCATTTCCTGAAGTAATAAGAGGCTGGTTGGAAAAGTATGGATACAACTGCTTGGATATAGAGCTCTCTGTAGGAGCCCATGATAGTGCTGAGATGTAGAGGTGGGGAGCACTGACAGATATTGGTGTGTAATTTGCTGTCACCAATCTGTACAAGTCATGGGCTATAGCAGGTAGCATCCCAGATGACTATTCACAGAATTGCACTCATTGAGAATAAGCTTATGTGATATACTGCAGCTGAACTTACCTTATACCATTTTAAAAACTCCTCCAAGATATCTATACCTGATTTCACATGCCCCATGATGCTCAGACACTCCAGCCAGAACAAGGACCTTGAATCACAAAGTAAACTTCTCAATTGCTTTTGCAGTTTCCCATCATTCATATCTAGACTAGAACTAGCAAGATGATTCATCCAATATAGGCAGCTATACTGAAGATGCTGTGGAATATGCTTAGTGATCTTGTTGTGAATGTCTGGAATTTTATCATTTGGAAGATAAGATGTCTCTATGCCACATATATTGAATTTTAGCTGGGTGAGCATGATTTCTAAGCACCTTGTGGCCATGATGGAGTCTATAGTTGTGGGTTCTATCCAATGATCATGAGAGTGCATCTCTGTATTCATAAAATCAAGGAAGGATGGGTGGCAGACACAGATAGCACCACTTCTGCTTTCATCTCTGTACAATACAGCTTGTAGATTGTCAATTGTAGTTTTAAGAATATTCTGGGTCAAGTTTACTTGTGCAGTGGATAGAAACTCCAAAAGTGCATCCTCAGGCAGTGGTCTGTTTTTGGCTGCACACACAACTACACTGAGCACAGCCTTGACAATCTGTTCATTGTCTGATCCTGCAGAAATGCCTTGGAGAACAAGAGTGTACATAATATCAAGTTTGGATTCCTGGCTTCCTGCTGAGTTTTGGGATAGAAGCCTAGAGATTGCCTTTGGTTTATTAAACTCCAGCTTAAGAAATTCAAAAGCAGTGAATGTCCATATGAAAAGCCCTGATGCCTTAATTGCAAGACTTGCAATCTGATTATCTGATAGTTCTATTTGATATTTCTCAGCACAATACCTGGTATATTGCTGAATATCCTCTTCCACATTTCCAGAAATGATGTCAACATTGATATCCAGAACAAGTGGTCCTGCTACAGAGCCATGAAAGACCTGTTTTAGCTCTGGTAGAGGCCTGCTAGTAATGAACACCTTGAGCCATGGAACGACATTGGCTATCTCGAAGAGCATCTCAGCTAGTTCAGACCTGGAATCTGAATCACCACACTCATCAAGTGCATCTATGACAACGACCAGAGACTTTGGCGGCGTGTCCTCAGGAGTAGCAGCCAAGGCACTCAGAATCTCCTTAAACAAGAGCTCAAATTGCCATTCCAAGCTTTTTGTGACTCTAAGCTCATCCTTCCCCTTCACAGCAGAAAGAACAAGTATACGGTACGCCATATACCACTTAGATATATCATACGCCAGAGTGGGCATGACATTCTTCGGCTCACGACATTCTGGATCATCTCTCTTGCAGAAGAAACATCCAGCAAGCTGCTGCCGCCCCCGGAACATATGCGCAACCGAGTTCGCAATTGCACTCTTCCCAGATCCTGCCACACCATGCAACCACAGAAGCTTCGACTCAGAAGCAGCCCATGCCTCAACCTTCTCCAAAACACCAATTCGTGTCCCTTCCAAGCACATCTTTCCGATATCATAAGTAGCCTGCCCCGCAGGGTGCAACGACCGTAGCTGAATGTCCTCCACGTGGCTCTCTGCAGTCCAAAGTCAGCAATACTGTAACTTGACATACACTTTGCTTACCTGTACTGATCACGGCTCTCCAGACCTCCATCTTAACACTCCAGTCATAAGCAGCTTTCAGCCTCTCGAAATCACTCTTCAGTGAATCTATCTCATCTTTCTTAGACGAGAACAAGTCTCCTGAGAGACAGTTCAGCATTCAAAACAGTAGATGGTAGACCTCCAATGTACCTAGCATTCCCTTTCCCGAATACTCCACGACGAACCCCGAAATCTTGCAGAAAAGCTCCAGCATCTCCTTCATCGTCCGCCTGATCCTACCGTTCTTGATATGGTCATGACTGTCATCGCCGATAAATGGTAGAAACGAGACCAAATCCTTCATGAGATCCGCAGTCGCTCCGTGACATTCCTGCTGTCCCTTCAATTGCTATAGAGAATATTAATACGTGCGTCTATGCATCGAATATAGTGTCCACATTACCTCATACAGAACGTCAACAACTTTAAAAGCTGCCTTAGCAGCGGGATGAACCTACAAAGATCTCATGCGTTAGAGAAACATTGACAGAGAGTTTTTAGGAGTCGTATACTCACATCGGCCGCGAGTTCCGTAAACTTCATGAGTACGTCCAAGACCTTTCCTGCCGTGCCAAGGGACTCAAGGAGAACTTTCTTTTTTCCAACCGCAGTCTGCGCGTCTTTAGCAAGACGTTGGACGAGTTCATTGGTCTTTCTGGTATGTCAGCACTGCGCGAGGTGTCTAGTCAGAGGATCACTCACCGCCGACACAAACAATAGACTCGCGAGGGCTCTTCCGTTTGCGGCTAATTAATTTTAGAATTAGTATTCAGCGTCGATCGACCAGAATGACATACCCTCCACAGGGATGACGCCCCCTTCATTGACGTTTGCAGACGTGACATTTAACTTGAAGACCGTAGTATCTTCGTTTCGGTGTATTTTGCGAATTTCTTCGATCTGAATAGAAAGGTCCATGGGCACTGTAATACGGCTGTCGCTCTGTTAGCAATAGGACATCGGACTGGCCGCCTGACATTGCACTAACAGGTAGTTGGCGAGGACCCATTTTACGGGACCACCCCTTCCGAAGCGCATGGACTTGCGCTTGTCCTCGCCGGATTTGAGTTTGACGAAAAGCGGACGTGCCGGACGATTGCCTTTGAAATCGATTTCGACTTCTACAAAAGCAATTTGGACATGAGTCCGAGGCTAGTGCAAACTTTCGCGAACTACAAGTTATCAGTAAGGTACAAGACCCTGCGCGTCGCAATTGCAAAGCTCAGAATCAACATAATGTTTAGTGCAGCGTCATGATCAACTCACTCTTGATTGATAGCGGTGTTAATTTCAGATTGCGACATATTTGTTGGATTTGTTCGATTGATTCGCTTGCGACTTGTGTGAGGCGACGATGGTGGTCAAGAGCGAGTTGCGAGCACAGGTCGCTATCGATGGACGGTCTGGGAAGGCGTGGACTCGGATGCCTCCGTCTGATCACGGCATCTTCTCCGTCCAATGGGCAGCCGTGCCGCAATGCACTCACGTGGCGATTTGTAATCAGACACTAATGAGACGGTACTCGGGACAGAATCCAGCGACTCTCGTTAATACTATCGTGTGACCCCTCTTACAAAATTTTTGTATTTTGTTTCTACAGCACTCACATTTTCATGTATTTTTATCTTTCTTGACATACATAATGTACTTGCAATTAGCTATCTCCAGAAAGTTTCCGGATAATTTTTGACAAGCAGAATCTCCCAGAACGAAGGTGCCCCCCTCTTACAAAATTGTGGTCACACTCTGTCACAGAAACTGTTGAAACTCCGACTGATAGGCACCCGGCATCAGGCAAAAACTCAGCACCGGATGCTAGCGGAGTTTTACATGGAACAGAATGCGGGGCGCATTCTGTCACCTTTTGCCACCCTTTAAATAAATCTCTCCCTTTCTATGCACCATAATGAAGTATTCCTCTCGGAATAGCACAGTAACATGCCCTGATTTCTGAAAAATAAGTTTACTTCAGTGTATCTGCTGATATGCGCACATATTGTGTGAGCCAGTGGTCCTAAAGACTTCTACAGACCGAAAAAACATGTATTTTGACAATGGCTTCACACCAATGCAATTTTTTACAATGAAAGTTTTGCATTCACTGTTATATGGTCTACAACGGTCTACATAAATTTTTCCGAAGGTAGTTTGGTTGTGTGGAAGCTCAGAAATGCGAATTTTGTAAGAGGGGTCACACGATAGTACTGTAACTAGACCAGTTAGATAACGCCGGAAACTCGGAGCAATCCTTATCCGAGTCTACAAAGAGAGTTCCAGCCCGGGGAGCATCTCCGGGGGTCGAGTGTCGTCCCAGCTTAGGTTTGAACGACTTGACGAAAGAGCAAGTCGCAAACGCGTGAAGGTTCGGACATGTCAGAGATAAACATTATAAGTAAATGTACTAGATGCGTAGTGAGTGACTTATCCCCTGACACCAAATACCACAGAAAAGGTCAGGGTCGCATCGTTAGGAGTTACACGGTCCGTCGCAGAGGAAGAGAAAAATGTGTCAAATAGTGGCAGAGGGAGTCGGATATTGGTGGGCAGACTGTTGTAGGCAGGCGCGGAGGGAGATAAAGGGACGAATGGGAGTACAATAAGGTGGGTCATCCTACAACATTGTCCTCTTTCCGTCGTACCTCGTCTTGTCGATTACATAAGGGTGCCATCGTAAGAAGGGGAAAATAAGAGTACAAAGAAGGCCAATAATGTTAGATGGTACAATACACTGATAAGATTCCGTACCTACCTCCGCTCGTCGGCGTCCGGAACGCTTCGCCGCGTGGACCACTCCTCTACAGCCGTATCCGCGAACCTCTCTCCTTCATGCCTTTCACCTGAGTTCTATCCTTTGTTCCGCCCATCGAATGACGTACGCGACCACAGGAGCGAAAGTACCTGTACGTCCGTGTGTCCACGTCTCTTCTCTCAAATGACACGAATGCTCTCGTCCGGAAACGAGGAGGTGCTGAGTATGGATTATGGGTATGGATTGTATTGAATAGCGTGGATGGAGATGGGTCGTAACGTGCAGGGGACAAACGACCCCTGGTATGATGTAAGGACAGCTAGATGCAAGACGTTAGACATAGACGTCGCCGGGGATAACTGATTCGGGACTGGTCGCGTGTTCCTTCCAAAGTCCCACTTTCGCTCGCACACACAAGCGTACTCGTAGCATAGAAACAGGCAGACTCTTTCGTCTTGAGGTGCAATCGAAAAGCACTGCCATAAGTTTGTTGTTGCATATTCTTGATGAAGACCCAAGCCTAAGCGAAAGATGGACATTCCAACGGGAGTAGATGGACACGCATGTATGGAAAACGAATTGAGTCTGTGATTCGACGAGCACTAGGTGCGTCTGCGTCGAGAGGATGGACGCCCTAGTCCCGGCACGGCCGCACGGTCAATTTCTCACACGGCGCATGCGCACCTCCTTGACTAGTATACGTCGCGTGCATGCTCCTCAACATACATTTGCCACAACAATACGGCAACAGTGGTGCATAGTTCCCGTGCGTGGATGAAAGCTGCCAGCGCTCAGCGAAGCAATATGAGGTGGCCGTCGCAGCAAAGAATACAAGCCGCACACTCATCCTTCGTATCCGGGTTGGCATTGACCAGCGTCTTTTGACCATAATGTCTTTCGTCGACCGGGCTCCCCGACAGCGTACCCCTTACCTCCTCAGTGAAGCATGCATAATGCAATTTCGCTGGCTTCCACGGGGTGATTCGCGGTATGGCGAACGTTATCGGCGCAGATGACAAAATGTACGAGTTCAGAAGACGCCCGAATGTAGCTTCAAGTGCCGTTGCGCTTTCCTGGCTTACTTTATCTAGGAGTGGTGTGAGCGAGTCTTGGGAGCCAAGTGCGAAGACGAAGGCGATGCGTGTATCTATGGGCGTTTATGGGCTTCACATTTTCTTCTACGAGTAGATAAAGTCGAGTGTCGCGAAAGGAAACTATGTTCTTCGGGATGCCAAGTGAGATCGCTACGAGGACAGTGGATTGAAATAAAGTTGTACTTGTTGCCTTCATCATTGCCATTGACTGCTGGCCGACAAAGATGATACTTCGACCCTGCCAGAGGTGCCGCCATCCAGCAGAGAGAATAAGGGAGACCTGGAAGTAGCCGATGAGTCTAACAGAGTAGAGGGGACGGTGATAACCGGAAGTTACTCCTCACGTAGCAGTCGGGATCGTAGGGCACCAGGAGCTAGAACTGAGGCCCTCGCCTGCACCGCGCTCCGCCTTTTGCCGTTATTCGAATGGGAGGCGTCTACAGACATGTAAGCTGGACCATCAAAAGACGAGAATGACGTAGTTCGTGCCCACTGCAGTCGAAGGAGCTACGCGGGAAGACTCGGACAGTTGGACCGACGATCCATTCCACATTCTGGCCCGGCTCCACTTTGCTCGACCGTCACGGCTGTGAAACGAAGTCGGTGGCACCGTTGAAGCTCTGCGCATGAAATATATACCGAAAAACTACGTTGCCTGTCTATAGAGTCCTCCGTGCCCTTTAGCAGATCCTGTAGTACAGATAGCACCACGTCCGACATATCCTGCACTTCAACGGACACCATACACAGCTTAGACAGTCCATATCCCAAGGAACGCAAAATGGACTCACCATCATCCCGTCTTTCATTTACAAAGTTGAGTCCGTCCCCGCGCATTCTGTCAACGATCAACACCGACCATTCGGCGATGGAGTTTCGCGTTCTTGTTCGTTTGTCGAATAGATAGCGCGGGTGCTTGAGGGACCGCAAACATGGGCGAGGAGCCACGGTACACGGACGGATGGAGCTCGCGATTGCTTGTGCGTGCAGCGTACTACTGTATAGCGCGTCTCCCATTCTTGCGGCACTTTGTCTGCGCCGGTATTTTCCTATCGTGGGAAAGTGTTCCGGGTCAACGGGCACAGGCGGGCCGGAGTCTAGGCGCCACCACTTGGAAGCCCCCAAGTTAGTACTTAGCAGAACTGACAAAATAATTCGCTTGCTACCAAAAAATGTGAGCGTCGGGACATCCTATGAGCGATGGCTTACTCTCGTACTCGCAACGATGCTACGTATCTCATGAACGCTCGTTTGCTATGGTTGGCCAATTCGAGCGTACAGTGTACGCTGCGGCCTGCCATAACTAAACGGACTGCTCGCAGGTATGAAGCAGTCATTCGACAACAAATACAACGGAGTCACAAGTCGAAGTAGGATATACAGAAATAACCCAGTCAACGGCACGCTCACCAGATTGATCGGCCACAGCTTCCGCCCTTAGCGATCCGAAGTGCATCCCCCCCCCGCTTAGCCAACAGCACCTCATATTCTACGTCCCCTTTCATAGCATACGTCGGCGTCGGCCGATCACACCTCCAACCCGTCTATACCAGGCGCCTCCACGTCCTTAACGAAGTTGTGAACTTGTTGACACTAGAGGACCGCCCTGTACCGCAGGAGTAAAAGGTTCGCGTCCCAGTTCGACCGTGGTGGAAACTAACCTCCCGGGTAATCCATGGCTTGATACGCATTTCGATACTCTTCCATGTCGTCAACGGAGCCGCGGAGCACAAGTACGAGTACGCCGGCTTCCTTTACTTTGGGCTCACCGTCCCGTGTGACCCAAAAAGTCGATGCGCCAAATCGAGAGTGCATAGCAAGTGGTAGGTGGGGACAGAGCGAAAACGAGAGCCCCGAGCCTCGCCCGGCTATTCCGAGGAATCCGAGTCCTCTCCCAGGTGCTCGGCGGCACGACGAGATTGAGATTTCAGTAAAGGGTACCGTGAAGGAAATGAAAAGGCTGTCTTTCATATGATGATGAGCGTGCTCCAAAGGGTCTCGGAGTCTTGAGACGCGAGAGATGTGCGCCGGAAAGCGTATGCAATGGAGATCCGTACTCCGAAGGTACTTGCTGTAACTCAGTGAGTGTCGTAAGAGTCTTGCCGGTACTTTGAATGAGGGCTCAGGCCCGCTCCTGGAGCTGTCTGTAGCGCTCGGTATAATGCTATGGCCATAATCCGCGTCCGATTCGTCACATTCCGGGATTCTGTCAACCCATCCCTGTACATGCCCATCATGGGCGTGCGCTTCGTATCCAAATCGTAGAAGGAATAGGTTCCTGATTTAGATCTCGGTAAGCGCTTTCTTCTATTCCAGCCAGGATCGCATCGCGTTACGTCGAACTAGTCCGGGCCTACAATTACGTTGTGTGCGGAAATCGTGCGGCTCTGCGATCGCGTGGCAGTATTTGAAGACCAGGTCTAAGCTGTGCGCGACGTGTCCAAGATCACCAGCGCACATGTACTAGAGTATTGAAGCGTGAATTAAACTTTCGCAGAACACTTGTCCATAAATGGGGATGCGAAATGAAGGGGATGTGTGTAAGAGAGGATGTGACGAGAAAAGCTGATATCAGTAGTAAACTTACGAGGACCGGGGTGCCTGTAACGCGAGACGGAGACTCGACATATACGATCTCGACACCCCAAGTCGAAGTAAGCCTGTTGTAGAGTATATTATCGTCTTCACATTCTGGCGATAAAGGTCGGTAAGCACAGTTGTATGTAGCGGGACAAGGCGAATGGACGAGATTAATAGGGCAAACACACATTAAGGCTCCCTCAGAACGGGTCGTAAACGGTCAAATGAACATACTATGCGATTCCCTCTCCTCAGTCTGATTTGTTATAACAAGATGCAGATGAGCACTTCGATTTTCTGCATTGGCAGAAATACTCGCACCGAATCCGAACTATCGATCTGGAAGGATGGGTTAAAGTCGGCGAAGTCAAGGGAAGATGCACACCCGAGGACCAAGTGTTCTCCGATTGCAGCATTTCAATCGCGACCTTCATCCCTGGCTAGAAGTCTGACGCCAGTTCACCTCTCAGAAGTAGACTCACTACATATTGCTATGGCCCATCCCTCCCACTCAGCCAACTGTGCCTCGTGCTCTCTCCTCTTTACAAAGATCGCCAGGTACCCGTATTATAAACGAGCTGCAAGACGTGTCGGGTGCGGAGCCGTCTCCACTGCAGAAGCCGACAAGGGACATGAGGCCGGCTGGCACGCTGACAGGTGTGCGCCTTCTCCTGGCTTGGGTCGGTGTTGCTGCCGGTTTTGCTTAGTGGACAAGACCCGGAGCTTTAGGAGGGGTGTAAGCGGTGAGCGTAGGAGACAAACACCCGGATGCGAATTTGGTTCCGTCTGAGAAGATCGGCAGACGGATCGTCCTTCCGACGCCCCGTTAATCGCACGACCGTCGAGGCTGCGTCTCTCCAAAGCGGACGCCGCTCGCCACATGGCTACGTTCGACGCCCTACGGCACAGCAAATGCCGCCTTGCCTATCTCTACGAGCTGGCAACACCGCTCCTCATGGTCATCCCTAGCGCGCCTGTCAAGAGAACCATGAACGACGTAGCGGCGTGCAGCTCCCCGCCCGCAGATTCTTCCTCCGCCACTGCTGTAGTACTACCTGGACAAGTCTCCCGTGGGTGACGTCAACGCGTACGTGTATCTCCACTGCGCCCTCTTCTCTCACTGACCCATTAATTTCCGCTCACAGTACCTAGTCAGAAGCCCCACTAGCTTCATCGACACGAGAAAGCTCTCCGGCCCAGGAGTTATTTCGCGATATGCGCATCCTCGTCGGGAAGAACCTCCTACGGCTCAGCACGCACCAGTCCATCGTCCCCTCCCTCGAGTGGGCCATCAGTTGTAAGGCCGTCATCACCATCCATGTCTCCACTGGCGAGTTCCGTCTCTACTCTCATGGGCTCTTCCTCTCCGCCGCCATCCGGCTTCAGTGGTCCGTCATTGTCATCACCCTTATTGTCACAATTTGTCAGGTTTTCCGCGTGCGAGGCTAAGGCCCCAGAGGGGATAATGTACCGGGCTGAGGCGGCAGTGAAGCGGCTGGTGAGAGGCGCAGACGACTGAGGCGAGAGTGAATAACATAGGCCCGGCTTCTCCTGCTCCTGTTTCGAGTCTGATCCTCCGCTGAGTCTGAGAAGTCGCTCGTGGATCTTGGTCTGAGTGACGGAAGCCACCGACGGAGAAGAGAAAGGAAATGAGGCGCCGCCATTGAAGAAAGCCGGGGCATCCTGGACAGCGTCGATCCGTTGGCGGTTATCCAGCGCCGAGGTAGCCGTGCTCAACAAGGTGAGGTACTCCATATAAGACTTGGGTAGCTCGTTAACAGCATCTCCAACACAAGGACGGACTTGTTCGTCCAAGACATCACAGCGTCCCTGGTGTTCACCGTATGCGTCAGTTCGGATTCTGGATCGCCTCGAAGACGTCGGCCAGGTCTCGGGTTTTGCAGTCGAGAAAAAACCAAGGACTCTCAGACGGATCAGCCAGCTACCCAATCGACCGATTGTCCCCTACCCACCCGCTCGACCATTCCTCCCCAAACCTGGATACGCCCGCACGCACTGATACGAACGACAAACGATCCTGCCTTGGTTTTCCTCGCTTCCGTCGGCTCCCACCAATCCATATCCACCCTGTTGGCGCTCCTGTAGTATGCGAGGCTGCTCCACCCTCACGAAGCACCTCCCGCTCGCATGCGCCTTCTAACGCGCACGTGCTCAAGAACGAGGCCTTCGTCGAAGAGCCTGAAGACGTGCAGGACGTGCCCGGCACTAGGCACTCATACGCGATTGGCTCGACACCTCGGCGTTCGGCAATGGAGTGTAAACAGTCAGCGAGGGCGCGCCAGACATCTGTGCATGCGGGCCGCGAGGAGGCAGCGGAGAAGCTGGGCAGGATCGCATCAGGATAGTGAATCTGTTCTTCACGGACGTGCTCAGTGCGCAAGCCGAGGTATGCATATATGTACGTTGATAATGCAGAGAGGATTGACCAAGTGCTAAGCATTTCAAGGGCCCGGGGCACGAAGACGTTCCGAAGCTGAAGAAAGTGAATATGGTACTCGTGTTCGCACTCATCTCGAAAACCATATGTGACACTCAATTCTGTTAGCAGTCCCGCTGAGCTCATCACGGGCGCAAACAGCATCTTTTCACGTGCATATACTCATCGCGGCGCGTGTCTCTGGTGCTCATCGACAACGTAAACACCTGGCAAGACTGGGTAGCATAATATCCGCAACGCTCATCCGTACACGCAGACGCAGCGGCCAGGCAGTGGTTCCACCGGTAGGCTGGGTACAAGGTGCTCATGTCATTCGCATTGAATCTAATTCAAGTAAGCTGAGGGTGATTCGCACTTGGACAAGTGCGAAACACGTTTCCAACGAAGTATTTATACAGCTTGTAATATCTCATACAATAGCGTGTATCGGCCTTATATTTATTGTATTCATAAACGCTCATACAATCTAAGTACCTACTACATGTTAATGCTAGAATCGATCACAAAGCGCGCATCGACAAAATAAAATAAGAACGGGTATTATACAATTATACAACGCGGGATTGAAAATACTAAAAGGAAAGACTCGTCGGAATAAGACAAAGACTACATATTAGTAGAATGGATCACATCTAGTTACGGGCCAGAATATTGACCCAAGAGGCACCACTACATACTCGTAGTTTCTCCCAATCAAACGTGAGTGGACTGCCACCCGGGAGGCGTAGAATAGACAGATCATAAATTGCATGAGCATGGGCATATGGGAACCAAAACAAAAGATTGCCAGAGTCATCTTTCATCCACCCATCATCATCAATACTGTTTGAGAAAAATTCTTTTCCCACCTTGGAAGCTGTTACTGAACTGTTCACATCCCATATCCTCAGGGTGTTGTCACGTGAGCCAGAGACAATATGGCTTCCATCAGGGGAGTAAGGCAACAGACCTCACCCAGTCTGAATGGCCTGTGAGGGGCTCTCCCACAGGACTCCCAGTCTCTGAGCACTATCCCATGATCCTCTTCAGGGTGCTGTCATCTGAGCTGGAGACAATATGCCTTCCATCAGGGGAGTAAGCAACAGATCTCACATAATCTGAATGGCCTGTGAGGGGCTCTCCCAAAGGCCTCCCAGTCAGAGCATCCCAGATCCTCAGGGTGCTGTCATCTGAGCTGGAGACAATATGCCTTCCATCAGGGGAGTAAGCAACAGACCTCACATGGTCTGAATGGCCTGTGAGGGGCTCTCCTGCAGGACTCCCAGTCTGAGCATCCCATATCCTCAGGGTCATGTCACGTGAGCCAGAGACAATATGGCTTCCATCAGGGGAGTAGGCAACACAATTGACATTATCTGAATGTCCTGTGAGGGGCTCACCCACAGGACTCCCAGTCTGAGCATCCCATATCCTCAGGGTGTTGTCAGATGAGCCAGAGACAATATGCCTTCCATCAGGGGAGTAGGCAACAGACCAGACAGCCTCTGAATGGCCTGTGAGGGGCTCTCCCACAGGACTCCCAGTCTGAGCATCCCAGATCCTCAGGGTGCTGTCATTTGAGCCAGACACAATATGCCTTCCATCAGGGGAAAAAGCAACAGCATCAATAGAACTATCTGTATTAGATGTCCATAGACTTGTATTCCAGTTATTCTCCTTTCCTGAAATAATAAGAGGTTGGTTGGAAAAGCATGGATACAACTGCTTGGCTACAGAGCTCTCTGTAGGAGCCCAAGATAGTGCTGAGATGTAGAGGTGGGGAGTACTGATAGATATTGGTGTGTAGTTTGCAGTCACTAATCTGTACAAGTCATGGGCAATAGCAGATGGTGTCCCAGACAACTATTCACAGAGTAGTACTTGTTGAGAATGAGTCCATGTAAAATACTGCAGATGAACATACCTTATCCCATTTTGAGAACTTCTCTAAGATATCTATGCCTGATTTCACTTGCCCCATGATGCTCAGACATTCCAGCCAAAATAAGATTTTTGGACAGCAAAATAAATCATCCAATTGCTCTTGCAATTTCACATTATTCATATCCAATCTAGAGCTATCAAGATGATTCATCCAATAGAGGCAGCTGTACTGCAAGTGCTGTGGAATCTGCAGGGTAATCCTGTCCTGGAGGTCTGTAATAGCACTGTTTGGTAGATATGGTGTGTCCATGTTACAGATATTAAATCTCAGCTGAGTAGACATGATTTCCAAGCTCCTTGTAGTCATGATAGAGTCTATAGAGCTGGGCACGGTCCAATAGACATCAGAGCGCATCTCAGAACTCATGAAATCAAGGAAAGATGGATGGCAAACATGGATTGCACCATTTTGACTTTCATCTCTGTACAAAACAGCTTGAAGCCTGTCAATAGTACTCTTGACAACTGTATGGCTCAAGTTGGCTTGGTAAGCTGCCAGGAACTGAAAAAGTGCATCTTCAGGGAGTGGCCTGTTTTTAGCTGTGCAGATGATTACACTGAGCACTGTTTTCACTATCTGTGCATTCCTATTTGACTTTGTGGATGTTCCTTTGAGAACAAGAGTATAAATAATATCAAGTTCAGATTCTTGGCTGCCTGCTGAGTTTTGGGAGAGGAGCTTGGAGATTGCATATTGCTTGTCAATCTCCCCATCAATATAACGAAAGGCAGTGAAAATCCAGATGAATAGCCCTGATGCCTTGGATGCAAGGTCTTTCATCTGATTCTCCAATAGTTCTACTTTGTATTTCTCAGCACAGGATTTGGTGTATATCAGAATATCCTTCTCCACATTGCCTGATATAATGTCAACATTGATGTCTAGAACAACCGGTCCTGCCGCAGAGCTAAGAAAGACCTTCTGGAGCTCTGGTAGAGGCCTGCTGGTAATGAATACCTTGAGCCACGGAACAACATTGGCTATATTCAAAAGCATCTCAGCCAGTTTAGACCTTGAACCTGAATCACCACTTTCATCCAGTGCATCAATGACAACGACCAGAGACTTTGGCGGCGTGTCCTCAGGAGTAGCAGCCAAGGCACTCAGAATCTCCTTAAACAAGAGCTCAAATTGCCATTCCAAGCTTTTTGTGACTCTAAGCTCATCCTTCCCCTTCACAGCAGAAAGAACAAGTATACGGTACGCCATATACCACTTAGATATATCATACGCCAGAGTGGGCATGACATTCTTCGGCTCACGACATTCTGGATCATCTCTCTTGCAGAAGAAACATCCAGCAAGCTGCTGCCGCCCCCGGAACATATGCGCAACCGAGTTCGCAATTGCACTCTTCCCAGATCCTGCCACACCATGCAACCACAGAAGCTTCGACTCAGAAGCAGCCCATGCCTCAACCTTCTCCAAAACACCAATACGTGTCCCTTCCAAGCACATCTTTCCGATATCGTAACTAGCCTGCCCCGCGGGGTGCAACGACCGTAGCTGAATGTCCTCCACATGGCTCTCTGACATCCAATGTCAACAGTACCGTAACTTGACATACATTTTGCTTACCTGTACTGATCACGGCTCTCCAGACCTCCATCTTAACACTCCAGTCATAACCAGCTTTCAGCCTTTCGAAATCACTCTTCAGTGAATCTATCTCATCTTTCTTAGACGAAAACAGGTCTCCTGAGAGACAGTTCAGTATTCAAAACAGTAGATGGTAGACATCCAATGCACCTAGCATTCCCTTTCCCGAATACTCAACGACGAACCCCGAAATCTTGCAGAAAAGCTCCAACATCTCCTTCATCGTCTGCTGGATCCTATCGTTCCTGATATGGTCATGACTGTCGCCGATAAATGGCAGAAACGAGACCAAGTCCTTCATGAGATCCGCAGTCGCTTCGTGACATTCCCGCTGCCCTTTCAATTGCTATAGAGAATATTACTACGTGCATCTATGCATCGAATATATTGTCCACATTACCTCATAAAGAACGTCAACAACTTTAAAAGCTGCCCTAACAGCAGGATGAACCTAAAAAGATCTCATGCGTTAGAGAAACATTGACGTGAGAGTCGTATACTCACATCAGCCGCGAGTTCCGTAAACTTCATGAGTACGTCCAAGACTTTTCCTGCCGTGCCGAGGGACTCCAGGAGAACTTTCTTGTTTCCAACCGCAGTCTGCGCGTCTTTCGCAAGACGTTGGACGAGTTCATTGGTCTTTCTGGTATGTCAGCACCGCGCGAGGTGTTTAGACAGATGGATCACTCACCGCCGACACGAACAATAGGTTCGCGAGGACTCCTCCGTTTGCGGCTGTTGAATTTTAGAAAAAAGTATTCCGCGTCGATCGACTAGAATGACATACCCTCCACAGAGACGATTCCCCCTCCATTGACGTTCGCAGATGTGACATTTAATTCGAAGACTGTAGTGTCTTTGTTTCGGGATGTCCTGTGAACCTCTTCGACCTGAATGGAAAGGTCCGTGGGCACTGGAATACGGCTGTCGCTCTGTTAGCAATAGGACATCGGACTGGCCGCCTGAGATTGCACTTACAGGTAGTTGGCGAGGACCCATTTTACGGGACCACCCTTTCCAAAGCGTATGGACTTGCGCGAGTCCTCGCCGGACTTGAGTTTGACGAAAAGCGGACGTGCCGGACGGTTGCCTTTGAAATCGATTTCGACTTCTACGAAAGCAATTTGGACATGAGTCCGAGGCTAGTGCAAACTTTCGCGAACTACAAGTTACCAGTAAGGTACAAGACCCTGCGCGTCGCAATTGCAAAGATCAAAATCAACATAGACGTTTAGTGCAGCAGCGTCAACTCACTCTTGATTGATAACAGTATTGATTTCAGATTGCGACATGTTGGTTCAATTAGTTTGGTTGAGTTGCCAGCGACTTGTGCGAGACGATGATGGTGGTCAAGAGCGAGTTGCGAGCACAGGTCGCTATCGATGGACTGAATGTCTGGGAAGGCGTGGACTCGGATGCCTCCGCCAGATCACGGCATCTTCCCCGTCCAATGGACAGCCGTGCCGCAATGCATCCACGTGGTGATCTGTAATCAGACACCGGTGAGACGGTACTGGGGACAGAATCCAGCGAGTCTCGTTAATACTGTAACTAGACCAGTTAGGCAATGTCAGGAACTTGGAGGGACCCTTTTCCAAGTTTACAGAGAGAGTCCCAGTTTGGCGAGCGTCTCCGGCGAACGGCTGATACCCCAGCTTGGGTTTGAACGACTTGGTGAAAAGCAAGTTGCAAACGCATGAAGGCGCGAATCGTACATATCAAAGATAAACGCTATAGGTTGATATACGAGGTAAGAGCAGTCGGAAACAGGACCGAGATGTGCAGAGTGGCTTATCCTCTGACACCAAATACCACAGAAAAGGTTAAGCTCGCATCATTAGGAATTATACGGATCGGTGCAGAGGAAGAGATCAAGTAGCGGCGGAGGGAGTCTCATATTAGTGGGCAGACTGTTGAAAACAATCGCGGAAAGAAATGAAGGGCCGAATGCGATTACAACAGGGTAGGATATTCTCCAACATTCGTTCCTTTCCATGTAAAACGCGCAGTTGAGCCTCGTCTTGTCGACTGCACAACGAGGCCATCGTAGGAAAGGGAAAACAAGGAAACAAGGAAATCCAATAATGTTAGATAGTATAGTACAATGCCCCGCCGTGTGACCTACTCCTCTGCAGCCGTACCTGCGCACAGTGATACTTGTCTGCCTTTTGTCCGGGTTATAATCATTGATCCGCTCCTCGCATGGCGTACGCGACCAAGGGAGCGAAAGTACCTGTACGCCCGTGTGTCCACGCCTCTTCTCTCAGATGACACGAATGCTCTCGTCCGGAAACGAGGAGGTGCTGAGTATGGATTACGGGTATGGATTGTATTGAATGGCGTGGATGGAGCTGCGTCGTAGCGTGCAGGGGACAAACGACCCCCGGTATGATTTGAGGACAGCCGAATGCAAGACGTTAGACAGAGACGTCGCCGGGGACAACTGATTCGGGACTGGTCGCGTGTGACTTCCAAAGTCCCTATTTCTTCAGCTTCCGCTCACATACACAAGCGTACTCGTAGCTTAGAAACAGGCAGACTCTTTCGTCTTGAGGTACAATCGAAAACCACTGCCATAAGTTTGTTGTTGCATATCCTTGAAGACCCAAGCCTGAGCGAAGGATGGACATTCCAACGGGAGTAGATGGACACGCATGTATGGAAAACGAATTGAAACTGTGATTCGACGAGCACTGGGTGCATCTGCGTCGAGAGGATGCCCTAGTCCCGACACGGCCGTACGGACAATTTCCCACACGGCGCATGCGCATCTCCTCGACTAATATGCGGTGTTGTCTTTATCTCCCGCGTGCATGCGCCCCAACATACATTTGCCATAACCATACGACAACAGTGGTGCATGGTTCCCGTGAGTGAGTGAAAGCTGCCAGCGCTCAGCGAAGCAACATGAGGTAGCTCGCAGCAGGGAATACGAGCCGCACGTTCGGTCTTCGGGTTCGGGTTGGCATTGACCAGCGTCCCTAGACCACGGTGTCTTTCCTCGGTCGAGCTCTCCGACAGCATACCGCTTCCCTCTTCAGTGGAGCATGCATAATGCGACTTGGCTAGCTTCCACGGGGTGATTTGCAGTATGGCGAGCGTTATAGGCGCAGATGACAAAATGTACGAGTTCAGGAGACACCCGCATGTAGCTTCAAATGCCATTGCGCTTTTCCTGGAAACAAAAAATCTAGAACATCCCGCAATTTAACAGACGTTACATACAGTTCATTTTTTGACAGTCCGTAACCCGAAAGAACTCAAGATGAGCTCACCGTCAACCCTGCCTCTCGTCTTCCAAGCTTGACTCCAACCCCGGCGCTTATATCACAAGTTATGTGCCCCTCGGCGAGTCAGCGAGTCAGCGGTCAGCACCAACCGCTCGGCGACGGAGCATCGCGTTCTAGCTCATTTGCCGAATAGGTGCTTGAGGGACCACAAACATGGGCGGGGAGCAGGGGTACACGGATGGAGCTCGCGATTATTTGCAATCGTGGGAAATAGGTCCTGGTCATCGGGCCCAGACGGGCCGGAGTCTGGACGCCACAACTTGGAAGCCTCCGAGTTAGAACTTAGCAGAACTGACAAAATAACTCGCTTGCTAACAGAAATGCGAGAGTCAGGGTATCCTACGAACGATCTCTTCCTCTCGTACTCGCAACGATTCCACGTCCCTCATAAATTCTCGTTTGTTATGGTTGGCCAATTCGACTGTACAGTTACTACAGTACACTGCGGCCTGGCATAGCGATCATTACTCTACAAGGGAAATCGTGGTCGAAAGAAGACTATCTGTGCGTTTTATCCGGAGTGCATTCCCTGTGCCCCGGAAGATCAAGGCCTGGTTTATGGGCGCGCTCTTTTCACTTACTGAGCACTTGATTCATCAATTCCGGTGATTCATTCAAACGCCGCTTCAGAATCATACACTATATGAACAAGGGCGTCAGGCTCACATGCTCAACCTCCTCCTTCTTGCACACTCTCACAGTATGGACAAGTGCTCTACGGATGTCGCCATTCTCATTTTCGACTACGCGTGTGCCAGCGACCTTGGGAGTACGGCACGCAGGTTGGGATTAGTGTCAAAATACTTCCGCTCGATAGCGGAGCCGCTCGAGTTTCGCGCCCTTGTAATTGCCGGTCCAGATCAATTAAATTGTGTTCTTGCGAGGCTGAAGAGGTTGCAAGAGGCCCGACTTTCCGGGTCTATGATGGGTGGAGCCGGGGTCAACATCCAACACCTATTTGTCTGCGACTTGAAAATGGAGCACGCATTGGCGTTAGACTCAAAGCCCACCACGCCTGAGGATCGTTTTTGCGACGATTTCTGGGAAACCCGCGAGGGGATCGAAGCCAGCTCCTACTATCGGAACTACGGTCACAATTTCTGGAATTCTTGCTCCGCCCTCGTGCGCAGCGCCGGCGCGACTCTCGTAACGATCACCGCGCTACAATGGATATCGCTGGAGAAAGAAAGCCCTTCAATCATTTTTTCCGGAGTGCATCTCCCACGCCTCAAGACTCTTACTTTGGAACAAACCTCGAGGATCACTAGGTCTGAAGCGGGGGGGAAACCGTTTGTCTCTCCAACGGCGCCTTCTCTGCGAAGGCTCCACCTTCTTGGAGTCGTGGTTGAGACGGTGTGGACCAGTAGGTCAACTCTGCCAGTACTAGTGCGCATTCATCCGCTGCTCGAGGATATGCACTCCCGCTATGGCGCGTTGACCCACTTGGTAATAAACGGCCAGAGGTTTTTGAACAATGTCGATATGCTCGCTGAGGTGATTCACGGTTCTGCTGGAGGTACGACAGACTCGTCCACATCGGTGAATGATACGATTCGTCAGCTTCCTGGGAAGCTGGTTTCCGCGGTGTTGCAGCTCGGTAGACTTCCCAGCTATCGCTGCGGTAATGCACAATGGGATTATGAGAGAGAGGTTCGAGACCTTATTAACGATGTGAAGGCACTAGGAATAGATGAACTTGAAGTGCATCCCCCAACTCCGACGTTCCCTGAGGAGGGGAATAGGGAGTACGAGGTGTTACTGACAGAGTGGAAATCCCGGGCTTTGGACTAGTAGGCGGATTACGAGAGGTTACTAAAGCGGGGAGGTACATAATGACTACCTGCGCGTGTACGTATAAACTATGCCCCGTTTCTCGCCCAGTACAGAACGTTTGAGTGTAGAGATAAACAACCCTACAGCACTTCCAGAGCATACATACAGTACATCGGGGAGACGATGTCACATTCAGATAATGATGCTTTTAATACACACTTTCTATCCCTACTTTGTCTTGCATGATAGAGTCCATGCCATTGCACAAGGTTCCATGCCCGCCGACTACAATTCAAAGATACCACAGCTTACTTAACACAACCTCTTTTCATTTTGACACTCATGTAGTCCCGCGTAGCCCTGTCTTTCTATAGTGGGGGACCCACGTATCAGTTCATGATTGTAATGACTCTCCGTATCGGAAACTCGGTGGAAGTTCCCAAAGTGTATACACGTGTGTATACTACATAAATTTGGGATTTAGGCCTAGGCTGACATGTTCGGAATTGTGGGTGTACTACGAAGTAGCCGCAATGGCGGCACACTCGCACGTATGCTGTGTCTAGAGTTGATTGATACTCCGACGCCGGTAATACGATACTCCGACACTCCGACACTCCGACGGGCACTGGCACGCGTCGACGGTCTGATATCAGGCGTGTTTTATTTCTTGCTGGTTATAGGATTTGGGATGGAATTTTTGTCGTCAGAGCTCAGAGCGGGTCAAGGCATACAATGTTCGTGTGTTTATTTTGCGAAGTTGACGGACTAGAGTGCGTCACAGCCACTGGGAGGGAGGGATGTTCCCAATTCCAATCGCGCCGCCTCGCTTCTGAGCTGAATGGAATTTTGTTTTGTTCTCCAGTGGTACGAGTCGCCCCCGGACGTACTGAAAGTTGAAATCTAACGAACAGACCGGATAGCATAACGAGAGGCAAATAATGACTCAGTGAGAATCTGAGTTCCAGCGTATTAATTTCAACCCGCTATCGGAGACTTGATAGCGTCCAACCCTGAGTGTTATCCCTTCTCTCATTCATCTACTGTCAATCCTTTTTGCATGTAAATTCCTTGCGGGCCTTGATAAGCCTGACGACGACAGGTATCAGGCGATCGTTTGACGGTGCCTATCTCCCCATCCTCTAAGTCGCGGTAGCCCGGGAGATAACTCGGGGTTTGCGAAAGAGCGTAAGCAAGTCCGTAATAGCTGCGCGGTGGAACGGAAAAAAAGACTACGGATTAGCACAAGCGCGTGTTCGTAACGGTGTTTGAGCGCAGCTAGCCGCTTCCCTTTTTCGCACATTCCGGAACTACCCGGTGCACAGGCGGCGCTATCATCGTTTTCAAGTCGAACATCACTCCGTTACAGCCAGTACATGCAAGTTGTCGGTTGGACGAAGGCTTGGAAGCTTCCATCTAAACCCAGTCCCCTCAGCATGGATAAATGCTCGGCGGAGCTCATCGCACTCATAACCGAGTATGCATGCGCCGACGATTTCGGGACGACGGCGCGCAGATTAGGTCTGGTGTCCAAATACTTCCGCACTCTTGCAGAGCCTCTCGAGTTTCGCGCACTTGCGATCGCGGGCCCGAAGTGACTCGAAACTACGTTCTCTAGGCTAAAGAGGGCACGGGCCGTCCTCTCCTCGGAACACAAGTCGAGTCAGCATAAGATCGACGTCAGACACCTCTTCATATGTGAATACGATGCTAAAGACGCAGTGGAGTTGGATACGCCCGCTTACGATTTTGATAACCTGAAGCTCAGCGCAGTGCGGACGTACTATAACGATTACGCTACCGAATATTGGGAGCTTGTCAACACTCTTCTCCTTGGCGTTGGCGAGACGCTTGTAACCCTAACCGTGTTGCAGATAACACCTGGAACAGGACTAAGGGCGTGCGCTTCCCTCTCCGGTGTTCATCTTCCGCTCCTTAAACACCTCACTTTTAAACAAACACCGGAGTCGCTTGATTACGCGATACCGGAAAATATTTTTGCTTCTACAACGGCACGTTCGTTGCAAAAGCTCTACGTTATCGCACCGCTATTTATCCCGCCTATACACAGATTGTCGGTGGCTTCTCATCTCCTCCGTCCCCATCCACTGCTAGTTGACGTGCACTCACGTCTTGGCGCATTAACACACTTGATCATCAGCGATGGTGGAGCTAGAGACGTCGAAGTGCTTCTGAAAGTTATTTGTGGCTCCGTCAATTTGAATGACTATTCGGAATCCGTCTCGGCGTGCATCGCGAATCATAGGTTACCCGGGAGGTTAGTCTCAGCGATATTCAAATTGGGCCGTATGCCTTCAATCGTGGATGGAAGGGAGGCCCGAGCGTATAACCATAGGATAAATGACTTCAACAAGGCCATAGAGGATCTTCACATTCATGGGCTAGACGTCCACCCTCTGACCCCGAGGCACCCCGTGAAAGGAGAGAGTGAGTTTGAGGCGTTGCTAGTTGAGTGGGAAGAAACGGCCCTTGGGCGTTAATAGCGCCAGGAGCTCACGGACTGATCCAGCTGAAAATGTCTTCGATAGTGACGGCCTGGGTGTTTTTAGAAACGTTTTAGTAAACTCTCTGTACTGATGAATCCTGTGATCTACTGATTAAAATAGGGTGCGCATTAAAGGGCTGTTTCTTGTAATCTGCTGCGCGCGTTTGGCGGCACATGTGGGAATAGAAGGCGAGCGTACCGGATATACAAAGCACCAGACGACATAACGGAAATAGCACAAATAGGTACGTACATTTTCGTACAGCAAGGTCTAGTACTAGGTACCGGGCGTGCCTAACCATCTGATTACAGCCTGATCCAACAGTGCGACTTACTTATACATACGTAATCAGGACGACGAATTCCCTGATTCCCCTCTTCCCACACTAGCGCTCCCAAAATATAGACGACTTACAATTGCCCTGCAGAACTCATCGCTCTCATCATCAGCTATCCACGCGCCAGAGACCTTGTGAATACGAGAAACCGAGGCAGCTAGACTGAACAGATTTTCGGAAATGGGGTCAGCACTCGACACATTGCTACCAACAAGGAGCACGCGTTGACAATGGACTGACTCCTGGCTGGCCTAGATCTATTTACGACTTCTGCCAGTGAAGCACAGGTTAAGGCACCGAAGCTAGTTCAAACGAGTGGTGACGTCATGTCGTATTCCGAGGGACTCAATATTGTCGTTCACAACGTGAGCACAAAGAAGACCGTTTGTGCGTTTCATCCGGGTAATATCCCCCGTGCCTCGGAAGATCCAGATCAGATTTATGGGGACGCTCTTTTCACTTACCGTGTACCTGATTCATCAATTCCGGTGACTCATTCAAACGCCGCTTCAGAATCATTCGGTATACAGTATAACCAAGGCATCAAGCTCACATGCTCGATCTTCTCTTCTTACACACTTTCACAGTATGGACAAGTGCTCTACAGAAGTCGCCATGCTCATCCTCGACTATGCGTGCGCCAGCGACCCTGGGAGTACGGCACGTAGTTTGGGCTTAGTGTCAAAGTACTTCCGCACGATCGCGGAGCCTCTGGAGTTTCGCACCCTTGTAATCAACGGTCCAGATCAATTAACTCGGGCCCTTGCGAGGCTGAAGAGGTTGCAAGAAGCGCGACTTCTTGGGTCTATGTTGGGTGGAGCCGGGGTCAACATCCAACACCTATTTATCTGCGATTTGAAAATGGAGCATGCATTGGCGTTAGACTCAGCCCCTGCCACGCCTGAGGAACGTTTTTGCTTCGATTACTGGGATACTGATGAGGGGTTCGAAGCCAGTTCGTATTATGAGAACTACAATCACAGTTTCTGGAAGTCTTCCTCCGCCCTCGTGCGCAGCGCTGGCGCGACGCTTATAACGATCACCGCGCTACAAGGAATGCCACTGAAGAGAGAAAACCCTTCAGATATTTTTTCCGGAGCGCATCTCCCGCGCCTCAAGACTCTTACTTTAAAACAAACATGGATGTTCACTCGACCTGAAGCGGGAGGCGACCTGTTTGTCCCTCCAACGATGCCTTCTCTGCGAAGGCTCCACCTTATTGGAGTCGTGTTTGAGACTAGGCGGACTGGTATGTCAGCTCAACCAGCACTAGTAATCCTTCGTCCGCTGCTCGAGGACATGCACTCTCGCTATGGCGCGTTGACCCATTTGGCAATAGACGATTGGAGCCCCAGGGACACTGTCGAGACACTCGTGAAGGTGATTCATGGTTCTGCGGGTGGTACGACAGACTCGTCTGTCCCGGCGAGCATCACGAATCGTCAGCTTCCCGGGAACTTGGTTTCCGCGGTACTACAACTGGATAGAAGTCCGGTATTTCGCTGCGATAGGGACAAACGGGCCAATGAAAAAAGAATTCGAGAGCTTATTAACGATGTGGAGGCACTGGGAATAGATGCACTTGAAGTGTATCCTCCAACTCCGACGTATCCTGAGAAGGGGAATAAAGAGTACGAGGTGCTATTGGCAGAGTGGAAATCCCGAACAGTGGATTAGCAGAAGGTTCACGAGGTGTCACTAATGCGGGGAGATACCCAATGTTTACCTACGCGGCGTGGACACGCACATGTAAACAACGGTCCATTTTTATCTCAGTTTCTGACGTTTGAGCGTAGAAATGTAGGCAGTTCTGCGGTGCTGCTAGAGCAGATGTACATACACCGTCTCCCCGATGACATTTTGACTGGTGATTCTCCCTGTAGTACATTCGTCCCATTCTTAATATGTATTTGTTTCGTTGTATGCTTTGAAGGAATACTACAATTGAAAGGTTCATATGCCAATTTTTAACATATCAATATTTTAGTTCTCTACTCTGACTGATTGAGCACTTGTATACTTCATTAGAAAAAATATACCGAGACGAGTTTATGCAGAGTGACTCTCCGACGTGAACCCCCTTGTAGTAGTCGCACGCTTCCCCGCGGATACGGAAGAACGTTTTCGCCTTACAGCATCCGTGGGAAGCATAATGGGCATTATTATTGGCTGTGCAGTAAAGACAACTAAACGGGAACCATATTTCGCTTTTCCGGCTATGGCCTTTCCCGAAAGCCGGAGAATCGGGCATGACAATGCATTCTACCTCTTGAACACCGACCACGTCCATCGTTTTACAACTCTTCAACTTCCGGGAGGGCAGAAATTATGTCTGAGCGTATCAAGCAAGTTTCCGGACACCTTACTAACACCCACTCTGATGGGCTGCTTAACGGCGAAGTCGTGATCGTGACGGGTGCGTAGGCCCCTCTTTAAGGTCAAGCTAGCAGCAAGGATCAAAATCTGACGTGTCTTCCCTTCTTCCATCATATGCGTAGGCGCGGCGCAGGTCTCTACACATATTCAATGTCAGTTAACTCGCTAGGAGCTTACACTTTTTCATAGGGAATCGGACGCAGCTGCGCTATCCTCTTTGCTCGCGAAGGCGCGAAAGTTGTGGTCAGCGAGTACGTGTTTCGTCTTTTCAAAGCGCATAACGCGCTGAACAGTCCTATCAGCCTAGACGAGGCGAAGGCGCAGAAGGTTGTTGAGGAGATCACAGCCGCGAAAGGTGATGCCATAGCTGTGGGCGGGGACGTTGGAGCGGATGACTTCCCGGAGAAGATCTTGAAGGCGACAATCGGGTACGTTCTTCGCGTGAACGTTTCTCCGTACCTGCTTAACCGTTTCGCTTCAGAAAATACGGCAAATTAAATCATATTGTGAACAACGGTGCGTCTACTTGCTTCGCGATGAAATCGACGCCGGCGAACAGTTCGTACAGCCGGCTTTACCTATGACAAAATGCTGCACACGATGCCCGACGAGTCCTTCGACGTGATTATGAAAATTCACGTGCGGGCACCCTTCCGACTCATCCGCGCCGCGGCCCCGTACTTCCGTGTGAAGGTAAGCGGCCCTTCGCAAACACCGTCCTTCGATATTGCTACTTGCAGTACCTCCGGCCTTCCACAAGTCTAATTTCCGTGATGGCAATGCTTACTTCATATGACAAATCCTATCAATTCTAGGGCAATACGGAGAACCGCTCAGTCGTGAACGTATCGTCCGTTTCCGGTTTACACGGAAACGTCGGACAAGCCAACTACGCGGCCGCTAAGTCTGCTGTGGTAGGCTTAACCAAGACTATAGCGAAGGAGTGGGGAGGCTTCGGTGTGCGCGCGAACACCGTCGCGTTTGGTTACGTTCAGACCCGGTTGGTTCTCAAAATATTTCTGCGAAAGAGCAAATTACTGATGTCCGTCTGGCATTCGCTTAATTTCTATAGGTTGACCGCGGCGAAGGAGGCAGGCGAAACGATTGTTATTGATGGCAAACCCGTTGCTCTCGGTATTCCGGGAGGCGGAAGGCAGCCAGACGCCGGAAAGCCTCTCCCAGGTATTCCTCTGGGGCGGGGCGCCACTGCTGATGAAGCGGCGAATGGTATTCTTTTGTAAGAATTCGCCCTTGTGCTTTGATGGCTTTCTGACAATTATTTTGCGTAGCCTCATTTCCCCACTTGCGTCATTTGTATCTGGCCACACTCTCGAAGTTACAGGAGGCGCTGGTATCTAAATTAGCTCATCTTGTCTTATTAAACGGATCTATTGTAGGGCTTTCGTTCGACCTGTATACACCGTTTTGGCCAAGCACAGCAACAACCATTCAAAAGGGAAAAACATTAGACCCACCACGGATCGACATATCAAAACACAAGTCAGGACACAAAAGAAAGGCGAAAAGATGGGGTCAGCAGAAGACAGTTCGTGATGCGGTGTACCATGTAGAATGACTTTCGAGCTCTGGGGTATTAGGCCTGAGGTTGTCGCAGTCCAGATGAGTCGGTTGCTACTGTCCCGGTACTTATATAAGGCTCTCGTGGGGAAAAGGGGGGGGAAAGGGGGGCTTTTTTGATATGAAGACTAATACGGCTCTTAATGCTCTGTGGTACTTCCTTTGCCAACAGTTCTAGAACAGAGATACGCGCACATCGAAGAACACTTCTCAATACAGTCGCGAGCCACACATTCAAGTACTTGCACGGTCATCTGGATTCTATCGATGTCTATGCGGCCTCCTTCATCAATCTCTGGGTCTCGGTACAGCACCTACACTCTACGTATCTATTATGGATCACAGGAATTGCTAGATCCTTCGGTCGAGTCCCCTAGCCTACTCACCTGTGTCGGTTATCCAGCATCGATTCGAAAGTCGGAGCTGACCAATGTTACTGAGCTTGTTATGTCTTCAAGTTGTTATCGTGTTGCCTCTCTTGCTTGGCACCTTGTTCGCCCGAGGTCACTTTGAGTCACAGGGCGCGTTGTGGGGCTCAGCCCTGGAGGTACAACTTTCGACTCTACGTCCTGGCGCGTCTTGTTCACAGGTAGACCATTTTAATTTGGCGATTGTGCGTTGTTGAGGTCAGGATTTTACTGTTGTCGGTGCTTTCAGTTCAAGACTTCAACAGCAGGTCTAGTCATTTCAAAGATTTTCCCAAGCGCAAATGTCTTCCGGTCAGTCGACTTCGATCCGAATAGCCGAGTAGCGGTCATACAGTCGAACCTCCCATAACGGATAAAATCTAAATATTTTCCCTGCGGTATTTCAGTATCTTTCGGGCAGTTAATGTGCAGCTCCATTCATAAGTAAATATATCTCTACACAAGTTAAAGTCCCCATCAGACCCCAGACGAAGCCTTCATTTTCTACTTGAGTTTTTTCAAAAAAATCAGGCACCCATTATGGGACGTTCGACTGTAGTATAGTTCTATGGAGGAGAGTTTTTGGGTGCATACTAGACCGAGAGTCGTGTTCAAGCACCGTTGATGATCTTCCAGACGGAGCGGAGAGTTCGTTCAACTTTAGTGCAATCGTTGAACAAAGTCTAAAAAGGGTAGGTGCTCACTACAAATCAGTATTATACGCTGCAAGTTTATTGGACTCGTTTTGGTAGATGCACCGGTCCCGACCACCTACGTTAATGTAAACTACCGACTCAGTCCTTTCGGATTCCTTCAAGGCACAGAAGCCGAGCAGAAAAGAACCCCAAACGTCGGGAACAAGGACGTCCTCGCTGCGTTTGACGTGCGCGCGAGATAATATAGGCGCCTTCGGAGGCGGCAACTTGAAAAAAGAAGTATCATGATCTGAATTCGCTTCTTCGTGTTATCCGTCTTCATCGTATTGATGTCTCACATGCACCGTGTTCTACGTCTAACTAGGTTACGGTTTCTGGGGAGAGTGCTGGAGCTCTGGTTGCTTCTCAGCTCCTGCATGATCCCGAGATCAATCTTGCCAGAATAGCGGTATGCTTCCTGTGATCTTGATATGGTTCACTATTGAATGCGCCGGTCCTCTTGAGTCGGATTTGACCGCATCCGCATATTCATTCGAAGATGCCCGACAACAGCTTGGTCCTATTTGTACTCCGCGAGATTGGAGACAATAGTCAGCGTGGCTGGCTGCACCGGGTATCATCCAGGAAAGATTCCCGTTTTTCCCTGTAAGGGCCATGGTGATGGTATCTTGACGTGCCTCGTGCGCTTTTGCACGCAATCAGTTTTAAAAATTTATTACCATGGGAACGAACAAAGCCAAAGGTGGGCGGATCGTTTGCAATGTAATGATTTATCAGCTTCTCATTGCTCCTTTCCTCTTCTCCGAACAGGCACTCCTTTCACCCCACCCGCTTTCGGTTCTACCGAGCAGATCTGAGAACGGATCTTCCTCAACTCAACACCCTCTGCTGTATCCACGTAGGTGTTGAACTAAAGTATAAACACGGTCCTGGAGCTTTACCCCGACGTCCCCGCTCTCGGCTCGCCTTTCGGCGCAGGATGTGAGACATTTGATCTGAGCAGCGAGCTCCAGCGGATGAGTACGATACCCGAAGACATGAGCTTCCATTCCTTACGGCGGACATCTGCCCAGATTCGCAGTTGGTAAGGAGCGAAACTTTGTCCTGAGCCACAACATGATCGACTACTGGCTATCTTTAGCAAACAGCCCTGAACCGAATGATGGACTCGGAAATCCGTCGTGTGAGTTATTTTAATCCTGCGATGGTGGGGAAACACTTACATATCATCCAATTTGATAGGCACCCTTTGGACGGAATAAACACCATCATCGGGAGCTTGCTTTCTCCCGCGGCTTTCCTGTTTGTTGTAGAGACGGATATAAGGCAAAACTTCAGAACGTTTTCCAGCTCGACAGCGCAAATTTGGTTATGATCCCCGACACGTACTGGGCTAAGCAAATTGCTTTTATAAATGCCAACCTGGTGGCTTTCTGTCACCAATTTCTCAAGATACGATCACTACGAACGTCGCAATATTTATGTTTATGGCTCTAATTAAAAGTAAACAGAGACTGATTCTGCGCCTGATTTGCCGGGATTGATGAGCCTATCAAATACACGAAATGCTTCATTCCGAGGAACGTTTGGAATATTGATCAACGTTCATGGAATGTCCATCAGTGGCTGCAGTAAAGGAGGTAGGAGAGATTATTATCATTGGTTGTGGACACGTCGTAACCGGTATTCTAGGTCAGACAGGCGTCGAAAAGCCTCTTCCGGATACTAGTCCATCGGAGCGTCGCTGGCACTGCTGACATGGTCCGAGTCGGCAACGATATGCTACTGTAGGTATTTTGTTCTTGCGTATTGGCAGGCTTTTTTGGAGATGCTGCCGCACAGTCCCAATTCTCTTCTCGCATCGTTTATATCCGGGAAAATATACTCGAAGTTTAGGGAGGAGCTGATATCTGTATTGGTTTATTTGTCTTATTAGATGAGTCCGTTGCGGGACTGCCATGTCGATCTATACGCATTAGTCTTCCACTTCCCAGTCCTTGCAACGGGAACAATAACAATTCGTGGAGGCAGGACCGCGTGGAATGTCCGTTTAGGGACTTTAAGAACCCATGTTTAGATTGCAATGTATAGAAGCGTGATGCCAACCCGGCATGCAAGTTCCGTGGGTAAGAATCATCCTTTGAGGCGACTAATACTCCCACCAACTTTTTACGTGGTAGTCTTCCCCGCCATCTTTCCTGCCTTTTCCATTAGAGAGTTGCGATCAGGCAAATTGGACGTGGGAAAGAATCCAGCGCCATCTTGTCGATCTGACCCAGTACTAAAGGTGCGCTGTGTTCAATGCTACAGTACTCGCGGTCATACGGAATTATTTCCTTTTTCTATGCCAAGCACATTAGATCATACCGTGTCTTGGAAGACCTGTGCTTAATCTTTCTTGCTGACGGTCCTTCTGGAACGGAGATACACGCACATTGGAAAACACTTCTGAATTCAGTTAGGAGACAAACATTCTCGCGCGGTCATTTGCCAATGTGGTGTGAACTATATTTTCATCAATCTCCGGAAACTCGGGGAAACACCTGGCCGAGCCCATCAATGAACCGTAGGAACTACGAGCACGTTCCGGGACGATTTGCATACTTAAGTCTTCGAGTCTGCTCGTTCGTCCTAGGGTCAGCTTGGAGCTATCTGGCATCGACTTCAAGAAGCCAACCATGTTGCTGTTCTTGTCTTGTCTCATTGTTTCTTGCCTCACCCGCTTGGTAAGTTGCTCACCCGAGGTCACCTTGGGTGGTACATCGGTGTCCGGCGCGTCGTTTCCCGACCTGGGCGTAGAGTTTTTCGGTGGTGCGTTACGCACGGTTGTTTACGGCCCGACTGATTTCCGAATTTCGCGTCCGCCTTCCCTATTCAGGAATCCCGTTCGCAGAGCCTCCAGTTGGCCAACTGCGCTTTGCGCCGCCCGTTGTGAAGCTCAGTCCTGGAGGCACGGCATTCGACGCGACCTCCTTTGGCGCAGCTTGCTCGCAGGTAGAATGGCTTTCATACTGTCGGCGTTTGTGCGTTGCTGAAGTCAGAAACTTGCTGTCGTTGGTGCTTCCCAGTTCGAAACTTCAACGGAAGGTCTGGACATTTCAGAAGATTGCCTTAACATAAATGTCTTCCGTCCGATTGGACTGGATCCGAGTAGTCAGGTGGCGGTCATGGTTTGGGTATTCGGAGGAGGTTTTTTGGGTGCGTATCGGACTGGGAGTCGCGCTCGGACACGTTCGGCGTCTTAGATCACTGACGGTTTGCTAGATGGGAGAGCGAGTATATATAATGGCAGTGCAATCGTCGCGCAAAGTCTCGAGAGAGTAGGTGCTTGCGACGGGTACGAGCCGTGCCAATTGACCGAACTCTTACTTGCAGGGGACGCCCACCATTTACGTCAACCTAAACTACCGACTCGGTCCTCTAGGATTCCCTCAAGGCACAGAAGCTGAGCAAAAGAACGCCCTAAATCTCGGACACAAGGACGTCCTTGCGGCGTTGACGTGGGTGCGAGAAAATATAGGTGCCTTTGGGGGTGACAGTGATAAAGTACGACCCCGATTTCGCTTCCTCGTGTTATTCGGGATCTCCGTGTTGATGCTCCCACACTTTGCGCCCTTCGTTTAATTAGGTTACGGTTTTCGGACAAAGCGCTGGAGCTATAATTATTTCTCAGCTCCTACTCAATCCTGAATTCAACCTTGCGAGAGCCGCGGTATGCTCCGTATGATCTCGATATAGTTCGCTATTGAGACCCTTGTCAGATCCTTGAATCTGGCTCTCCCGCATCCGCATCGCTGTTCAATGCCTCCCGCCGCGAGGATGACTGGCAACAATTCGCTTTGGCCGTGCCGGAATGTGAGGGCGCCCAACCGGGGAACACATTCGAATGTCTTCGCTCCGCGAGTTTCGAGACAATAGTCAACGCGGCGGGCACTGCGCTGAATGCCATTCAAGAAGAGTTCCCGTTCTGTCCAGTGATAGACGGGCATGGTGGTATTATACCCGATCTCCCTTCTGTGCTCTTTGCATGCGGTCAGTTTTCAAAAATACCTATTATCACGGGAACCAACTTGGACGAAGGTTAGTGGTCCTCTGTAGCATAACAGTTTACCGGTTCCTCACTTCCCTCCCTTTTCCCAATGTAGGCACGCTCTTCACTCCGTCGAGTTTTAGCTCGTCCGAGCAGCTTCAAGAATGGCTGTTTCTCAATTCAACACCGTCTGCCATATCCACGGAGCAGTTAGCCGAAGATATAAACACGATACTAGAACTTTACCCCGATGTTCCCGCTCTCGGTTCGCCTTTCGGAACAGGCAATGAAACGTTTGGTCTGAACAAGGAATACAAGCGGGCTAGTGCGGTACTTGGGGACCTTAGCTTTCAATCCTTGCGACGGGAAACTGCCCAGGCCCGCAGTCAACATGGAGCGAAAGTGTTTGCGTACTACTTTACTGACCCGCAACCAGAAAATGCACCGTCGTTGGGAGGTAGCTATCTCGTTTCTCACCATTTCGACCTAGAACAATGGCTAATTTGTTGTTGCATGGTTGCTCAGTTGCACATGCGTCGGAGATACTGTATGTTTATGGGGCAGCACCCAATGGGCCGGCGTCGGTCGTGTTGAGCCACAACATGGTCGACTACTGGCTGTCTTTCGTGAACAGTCTTGATCCGAACGATGGACTCGGAAACTCGTCGCGTGAGTGGCTTGAGCTCTGCGGTGACGAGGAGGCGCTTACATATCATTTACTTTGACAGGCACCCTTTGGACGGAATATACTCCATATTCGGAGGTTCGTTATTTTCTTGCTGTGGCTTACTCGATCGTTATAGAAACTGACATCAGGCGGAATCCTTAGAACGTTCTCCAGCTCAACAGTGCAGATCTGGTCATGATCCCTGACACATATCGAGCCAAGCAGATCGGTTTCATAAACGCAAATCCAGTAGCTTTCCGCCACTAATTTATTGGGCTATGATCGCTTCGGACGTCACGTTGTTTTATGTTTATGGTTCTTATTACACGGTTGAAGTAACAGGAATCATATCTTTGCCCGATTGTCCGGGGTCGATGAGCCAATCAATACACAGAATTGCTTTCTTTCGAAGATCGGTCGGAACTCTGTTCTTAACTGCCAGTGAATCAATTACCCGAACCAAATTAGGAAATACGGACTGATGTCCGCCGAGTTGTTTCTGGTTTCGCTCAAAACTCCGTTCATGAAAGCGCTGAAGTCAGACGCATCAATGTGCGAGTCGGTCGGTATGAGGTGGTTTATATAGTTTCTGCAGGAACTACACACACAAGTCATCTGCTTTTGCGTCGGCCCAAGAGATGGCTCAGCTCCATCGCGTAGTCGTTTCCACGTTGTCGCTTAGGACATTAAGCAGGCACACAAAAAGGACTCCGGATACCAGTTTAGGGCCCGCTCGGCTGCACAGGTTAGCTAACTTTCTGCTAGTTAACTGAGAGTGACGGTACCCTTGTCACATTGATTGTATCACATCCTAACCATGTATAGTATTTTAGTCATTGATTTATTTCTTTGGAATGTTCTTCTTACCAAAAGAGGGCTAAGATCACTCGGCCTGTCGGCAGGTGAAGTAACACGGGTGACTTCCTTATGGGGGACTGGAAGTTAGCTAAAAAGTGGACTTGTCACTGGTGTGACTCAATGTGCCGGTATGCCGTATTAATCAGCCTTCTTTATAGAATTTGCTTGGTTTTATATGGATTTTTTGGTAATGTAATTGGTCTGATGCGGTTAGCCTATCAGTGTAATCATTGTGACCAGGGTGCTGTCACCTTCAGTTAACTAAAAGAAATGTTGTCTAACTTGTGCAGCCGAGCGGGCCCTTAGTACATTAACGTTGAGCGCGTTTGGATTATGGATGCATGTGTTACCGGGCAAGCTCCTCATCGACAATATAGCGCGACATACCCTCAGGCTCTCCAGTGACGCCCGATATTTTAGTGGTGAAGTCTGGCAAGGTCCAGTTGAACTTGGACTAAAGACCAGAAAGTTTCGTTCTTCATTTTCACTTTGGGATAAGTTGTAACCGGTTTTCATTCTCAGTTCCTGCGTTTGTTTTTGTCTCACACAAACGAGTACAGTATTTTATGCTCGATACACAGCGCTGAGTCAACATTTTCGATATCCGCAGTGGGTGGGTACTGATTTGACCGGATAGACACGGGCTGGGCATAGTCGTTTGAGAATGTGCATGGAGCCAGATGATTATAGGAACGGAGACTAGAGTTTATGCGCTTTTCCAGAGTTGTTTCAAGGTACGTTTCCCTTTTATGAATAGAATTCCGCTGTACTCACCGGGCCGAGTCGGTCGATCATGCAGCACGCAAACACTTGTGCGTGCCCTCTGGCAAAGCAAACAAATAATCATAGCAAAAGTTCGCTTTAGCTCGTATTTTCGTGACCCAACATCATGCGGCCGACGTCATCGGCGAAAACTCGGATGAGTGGTGGTGCTCGATCTGCACAAGGATCTCGTGAGACAGGCACCGTTGTGATGTCGATGACAACATAAAAATAACGCAGCTCCGGTTAAATTTCACTTTTTGCACGCAAGTACATGTACATCGACTCGTTTTACGAAAAGAAGCCGCCTGACGTCCTCCGCGTACCATCAACTTAACGTCTTCCACTGCCCATCAGGCAGGGCTATATCGCTTACAATGCTCTGTGCTCCGCGTTAAGCGCACCTCGTCGCCTGTGTGCACATCAAGAATATGGACCCCTCCCCCCTCTGTCATATCGAATGCATGTTCAAGAATATGACGGAGAAATTTTACTTTGCTCTACCTGGCTTTTGAACCGGCGGAAGCTATAATTAGCCAGTTGGCCGACGTGTGTCTGGGGTCTTTCCGCTCCGAAATCTTTATATTTACATTCAAACTCAGATTGATCGCACCACAGAAGCGACTACGCGATGCTGGCTGACTGCTATCCGGAACACCTTGCTGCGCTTAGAGAGTATATAATGAGGGAGCATAAACCTCAAGCGCGCCATTCCTTCCTTTCTGAACTTCATCGCTCGGTGCGGATTGCACGACATTGAGCATGAAGTACTCATTATGGGGCCGCGGCCTTGTTTTTATCACCTTATTCCGCTCCGGGTCATGTCTAGCTGAAGTCTCTCTGGGTGGCACAGCCGTGCAGGGGCTTTCGTTACCACAACTGCATCAAGAATTCTTCGGAGGCAAGTTTCAGTCCGATTAGCGGTTCATATATATTAACTTATCTCCTATTTATTCTGCAGGGATACCGTATGCAGAGCCCCCCGTTGGGGAGCTGCGATTTCAACCTCCAGTTGCAAAGCTCAGCCTGAACGCCACGACTTTTAACGCGAGCCAATACGGCGCTTCGTGCTCCCAGTTTGTGAGAAGTCGAATACATGCGCTATCTGATAATCTTGTCTCACGTCGTGTTTTATATAGGTGACTGATGGCTCATCCATTCTCTCTGCAAACGTCACCGTATCGGAAGATTGTCTATCGGTCAATGTTTTACGACCAGCGGGGATAAGCTCGACTAGCGGACTTCCAGTTATGGTGTGGATCTACGGAGGAAAATATGCTTGTAATGGTCCCTCTGCCTTCCGTGGTGATAGAAAATTGATTGCGTTTCCTTACTTTCTTCAGTTGGGTCGTCGACTCAATATAACGCAAGCGCGTTGGTCGCAAGCAGCATCCTCAGGGTGAGCACTGAGCAACACATAATGACAAGTTTGCACCTAACGTTCCTCTTTTTTTCACATCAAGGGTACTCTGGTCGTATATGTGTCCCTAAATTATCGTCTCGGGCCGCTTGGCTTTCCTCAAGGGGCTGAAGCTGAAAAGGAAGGAGCACTCAATCTTGGATTAAAAGATGTCATAGCAGCCTTGGAATGGGTCCAGAACAACATAGGGTCCTTCGGTGGTGATCGCGACAAGGTTAGTAGTTTATTCTTGTTTCCGCGAGACTATATCCTCATCTATCTTCGCGTTTCATTAGGTCACGATTTTTGGCCAGAGCGCCGGGTCAATGCTAATCTCCCAGCTCCTTCTCAACTCAACTTTCGACCTTGCTAGAGCTGTCGTAAGTTAGCACTGATTCCTACTTGTGTCGGTAGATTGACAAACACGGATGCTATAGATCCTCCAGTCCGGCTCAGCCGCCACAGCTTCTATCTTCAATGCAACGCGCGGTGAATCGAACTGGGAGCTGTTTACATCCGCCGTTCCTGGGTGTAATAGCACGTCTCCAAACAGTACATTCAGCTGTCTTCGCTCCGCGAGTTTCGACACCCTCGTTAGCGCGGGAAATGCTGCTTATGCCGCTTCTCCGGTTGAATTTCCCTTCCTCCCGGTCATCGACAAGGCTGATGGACTCATTCCGGACCTCCCTTCCTCCCTGTATGCGCGAGGACATTTCGCGAAGTTGCCTTTCATTGCGGGAGACGTTAAGGATGAAGGTGGAGTATTTTCATGTAATTCGCTGCATACAGGTCTAACGGACTTCCTTCGCTGCCCCTTGTGTTATCATCAGGCACTTTGTTTACTTCAACCTCGATTAACGCGACTGCAGAAATACAGGAGCAGCTAATCGTCAACCTTTCTCCGTCGATCGTTTCATCTAACGAGCAAACGCAAGTCGTAGACGAAATCCTGGAACTATATCCGGACGTCCCTGCACTCGGCTCGCCGTATGGGACAGGGAACGAGACGTTCGGAGTGAGCAGCGAGTTTAAGCGAGCAGCTTCCATCTACGGTGACCGGAATTTCCACTCCTTGCGGCGCAACTGGATCCAGACAGCGAGCTCCGCCGGAGCGAAGGCATACGGATATCTGTTCACGGACCCGCAAACGACTTATCCTGCCATGTATGGAGGTGCGCATTTAGTGCCCTCCGTCTGATCACTGTTCCTTTTTCTTGACGAATTTTTCTCGTCTCCTACAGTACCGCACGCCTCGGACGTGCTATACGTCTACGGGGCACCGCCTAACGGAGCCAACTCCATGATTCTTAGCAGCACAATGTTAGATTATTGGCTATCGTTCGTTACTAGCCTTGACCCGAACGATGGCAAAGGCAACGCATCGCGTAAGTCCCCTCTTCCAGCCACGAACACACGATTCGTAGAAATACTGACGATCTTCTCGTTTCAGGTCCGCACTGGGCGCAGTATGCTTCATGCTCCCAGAAGCTTATACAATTGAACTGGGAGAACTTGACGATGATCGAGGACACGTACAGGGAGAAGCCGATCGCCTACTTGAACGACAACGCAGCAGCTCTTCATCATTGAATATGCACGTTGTGATGAAACTTGTAGACATTGTGATAATGGACTCGAACAGACACATCTATTGCAGTTGGAAATGACTACAACTTTATGTATACTGTATGTTAGTACAGTTCAATTTAATGCTTAGCTTCTTGAAAACCTTTCTTTACTCGCTGAAAGGTTTGTGGTCCGTGTGCACTGCGCAGCCGTCCCAGGGTGAGTTCGACCACTAGGGGTCTCTCGGGGTGTCACGGAGGGGTGTGCCGGAGTTCCGGGAATGTCAGGGGGTGGTCCGGAGGACCAGGGACGACAGGGAACGAAGAGGGGAACGACAGGGAGCTCAGACGAGACACTCCGACGCACGCAATAGGTAGAAACTGAGGGGAACGAAAGTTTTTTTTTTAATCAAAACAACCTGCTACCACTAAATACCACAGGCCTCATGGCTCCGCAAGCGGGGGCATGTTTCCGGGACGACTCCGGCGTGCTACATTACATACTCCGGACGTTCCGGAGTTCCGGGAGCGGCAGGGAACAATGGGGGAACAAAGGGGAGCTCCGGCGCATACAGTCTGAAAACGAGCTTTGCTACACAGCGCAGCCGTGAGCTCTTCATCGCTCGTCGAATGATCGAGTCCTAAGTCTGCAAAGCTCGTAAGAGCAGTGATTTGCAAGACGGCGTAGTCGCTCGGCTAATTAATAAAAGTAAACGCCACCCCGAGACGTTTTCGAGTCTCGGGCCACTATTTACGACTGAGACTCAACGCGCGTAGTTTTTTAGTCACTGATGTCTCAAGTCGTAGTTACAAAGAAAGAAAGAAAGTTAGCATATAATCGATGAACGTAGTAGTAAAAAAAGAAGACATCGTATCGGCACTAAGTCCCCGTGTGCCCGTCCCACTATTAGAGAACGCTGCCTCGATTCTTTTCAGTAGGTCGTAGTAAATCTTGCTCGCAGGGGGTGGGACGCCTCGGGTGAAAGCGACGTAGTCGAAATTAGCACTGCAAAAGTATGCCGTAGGAATTATTTCGATTCGTGTGTACTTCACGATCATGAGGCACAAGAGCCGGACAGTGAGGCGTGGGATAAGTGCATTAATAAGTTTTCCCACACTATTACCCTCATTATTTGCACATGGCTAATCCAAGTTCGTAATTTGAACGTCGGTTACTACGAGGGCTGATTAGACGTTGATGGAAGAAGATATTACTGACATTTCAACTGTCCTTTCTTCTCTTCTCGCAGTATATTAGGCGCCTTCTTGATCCCGCCGATCTGTAACTTGCCGGCGCAGCTTCATAGCCAACTTGTCCTCAACCCAACGCCGTCGGCGCCGTCAGTTCTTACGCTCATTGAGATGCACGAAGATGTAAATACACTCCTGGAGCTCTTTCCCGCCATCCTCACCTCTCCATTTCAAAGCTTTCTTGGGTATAATGCGAAGATTCGGCTATGATCCCCGACGTGTACCGAAACAAGTGGTGTGTGTTCCTGTCACTTTCGCTATTAGTTTCCCGGACTAAGATCCGTCGTGTTGATTCATGCTTGTGATTCTTATTGCGGACCTTGATTTAACGGTGGGCGCCTGATTGTTCGTTGTTGATATTTCCAAAGACGACAAAACTACGATGATCTTGATATCACGTTAAGAACCACTCGATTTTTAAATACAGACCAAATTAAGCAACACGGCTATTGTATTCCTCATCTGTCCCAAACTCCACGCAAATGTTGGCATAGGTATCGTGCAAGATAGGCTTATTCACGGACTGGCTTCGCTGGGATAGATGCAGTATGCTCGGTTCCTACGGAAACACCCCCGCCCACGTCTTCCACCTTTACGGCAACCCAATTCTTCCTAGTGCATCAGCTCTTCTGTTCACACCAGCAAAGCTAGGCTGTGCTGAGCTTAGCTTCAGATCCGTCCGACACGGACAGGGCACTACAAGATGGAACTAAAAACCATACTTCGGCGAATGGGTCCATTCGGGGCCAAAGACGATCGTATCAATCATGAGGTACCTACCCTGGGGCTGCGGACTTACTTTTATTTATTTGGCCCATTACGCAGGGTGCTCAGCTGAAGTTGCATTGGGCAGCACAATCGTGCAAGGTCTATCGTTGCCAGGCCTGGATCAAGAATTTTATGGAGGCACGTCTCCAGAGAGCCATTATGCCCCTTATAGCAGACGACGTTCACTAAACTTACTTCCCCCTCTCCAGGAATACCGTTTGCGGAGCCCCCTGTCGGACAACTGCGCTTCCAACCTCCAATTGCCAAATTCAATCTGAATGTCTCGACCTTTGATGCTACTCAATTCGGCGCCTCGTGTTCCCAATTTGTAAGCCAAATACACCCATCATTTTCCTCTCTCTCGCCTGACGTTTCGTGAAGCCCGGGCGTGGAGCTTTGCCGTCGAGCCCCGCTATAAATCAATCTATCTCGGAAGACTGTCTGTCGATCAATGTTTTCAGACCTGCAGGACTGAATTCTACTAGCGGACTCCCGGTCATGGTGTGGGTCTATGGAGGAGGATTTTCTTGTAATATTTTTTCTACCTCTTGTTTAATTCGGGACCTGGAGCCTAAACCTGCTTCTCGTTCGCGTTAGCTGGAGAATCAGCTCAATTTAATGCGAGCGCTTTGGTCGCGCAGAGCATGCGAAGAGTGAGCAATATGAGATGAATAACAAGTCTCACAGGCATATTGACGCTTCGTCCCCCTTTCCCTCTCAAGGGCACCCCGATTGTATATGTGTCTCTCAATTATCGTCTTGGGCCGCTTGGCTTTCCTCAGGGGTCTGAGGCCGAAAGCAAAGCGGCGCTTAATCTGGGGTTGAAGGATATACTGGCGGCCTTACGATGGGTTCGGAAAAATATAGAAATATTTGGTGGGGATTGTAAAAAGGCTAGCCTTTCATGCGTGCATCCGTATGAGACTATATGCTCACTGTGCTCGCGTACTTTGTTAGGTCACAGTTTTCGGCCAGAGTGCTGGTTCGATATTGATCTCACAGCTTCTCCTCAACTCAACTTTCGACCTGGCCAGGGCTACAGTGAATTTGCATCATGTTGCATGCCCTGCCTGCAGGGATAACTTAACTAACGCCGACATTGTAGATCCTCCAGTCCGGCTCGGCCGCAACAGCTTCTATCTTCAATGCATCGCGCGGTGAATCCGACTGGGAGCTATTCGCATCCGCTGTGCCCGAGTGTGACAGCGTGCCCTCGAACGACACTTTTAGCTGCCTCCGCTCCGCGAGTTTTGACACCATCGTCAGTGCGGGGACTGCCGCTTATTCTGCATCTCAGAAGGCATTCCCCTTCCTGCCGGTTATTGACAATGCGGGTGGACTCATTCCGGACCTCCCCTCTACGCTTTACGCGCGAGGTCAGTTCGCGGAATTGCCTTTCATTGCTGGCGATGTTCTGGATGAAGGTAGGCTCCAACGTACGAATTTATCAGTGACCTCCCGTTCTCATTACCCGCATCTAATATTATTAGGCACCGCGTTCACTCCTCCTTCAATTAATTCGACCGCAGAAATTCAGGAGGAGTTAATCAGTGGTATTTCTCCACCTATCGTCTCTTCTGCAGAGCAGGAGAAGGTGGTAGACGAAATTCTAGTGCTCTACCCAGACATCCCTGCACTCGGCTCACCGTACGGGACGGGGAATGAGACGTTCGGACTGAGTAGCGAATATAAGCGCACGGCTTCTATCTTGGGCGACTTGACTTTCCAGTCCCTTCGGCGCGAGTGGATTCGAACGGCGGGCGCTGCAGGCGTGAAGGCATACGGATATCTGTTCACGGACCCGCAAACAATTAATCCTGCCATGTATGGAGGTGCGCATTCAGTGCCTTCTGCCTGCTGACCACTGTTCCTTTTTTCTGACGTGTATCGCGTCTTTTTACAGTACCGCACGGATCAGACGTGGTATACGTTTATGGGGCGCCGCCTAACGGAGCCAACTCCGAGATTCTTAGCAGCACAATGATGGATTACTGGTTATCGTTCGTTACTAACCTCGACCCGAATGATGGCAATGGCAACGCATCGCGTATGTCCCCTTTCTCAATCACGAATAAACACGTCTAAGCACTGCTTACAATTTCGCCGTCCTAGGTCTGCACTGGACACAATCCACCCCAGATTCTCAGAAGCTTATACAACTGAACTGGGAGAACTTGACGATGATCATGGATACGTACCGGGACGCCCAAATCGCTTACCTGAACGACAACGCGAAGACTCTTTATCATTAGGGCAAATGCCGAGAAGCCAGTCTTCTAAATACACATATTTTGCAGTTCGTATTTGATGCAGCTATTTATACATTCACTTTTTTTCTTCAATTCGCGGTGAGCCCGTCGAAAATTCCTACTTCCTGAGCTTTGATATCTGTTTGGAACGGGCGTTAGCAGGCGTTATAACATGGACACTCAAAGAAACACGGCTTACAAAGGGCGAGATGTTTTGAATGGAAGCGACACATGGAGAGGTTTCCTGGAATCGGTGGATTAAACGAGTGCATATACGTAAGAAATACCCCAAGATGTCATACCTGCCATGAAGTATAAGCCTGGGACACCGCACCATCGCCAGGCGGAATTGAGTTCTCCCTCTTCGTTGAGACCCCATGGTCTGAGAACTTTATCCGCTACATCTTGACCTGCCAGCTGCGAAATAAGTATCTTCGAATCTCCGTACCTACGCAAGTGCAGATAAGTATGTGGGTAAATTGCGATGAATAGGGATATTACTCACCCTGTTGCGAAAATGACGACATCCGCGGGGATCTCGCTCCCGTCTTCGAATACAATTGTGTTTTTCGCAAAATGGGAGATCTTGCTATCGTTCTTGAGCCCGATTTTTCCGTCGACAATAAGCTGACTCGCCCCGACGTCTGCGAATGAAAGGCTCAAAATGCCGTCTGATAGGCAGAAGAAGGCTGTAGTGCGGACCTAGATAGTATCCACCTGCGCGCTCGTAGGCCTTCATGAGGAATCCAGAACCGTCATCACCAAAGTCCAACCTGAAGCCCCGCTTTTCTAAGCCGGCCAATAGCTCCCTGATTATAGTTATAAAGTGAATTTAGGAAATGTACGAAATGAATTGAATTGTGGCGGACTTGTCTGCTTCAGCGATATCACTGGTTACTCTTTGGTGAATGAGACGTAGGAGTTTGTTCGGATAAGACGCCCATAGCCTGTCCGCAATATCCGTAGGAGGCGCTCCCTCCCAGTAGAAATCTGACTCCGAGCGTTAATCATCTCGATATGGGGGGATAAGGAAAATCCAGACCTTTGAAAAGAAGCGGCATTCCTTTCTTTGTCGACATGATGTACGTAGAGCTCCGCTGGTAAATCGTGACGTCTGGGGTGTATGTTTTTAAAAAAGCAACATGGGAATCACGGAACAAGACTTACCTACGCCGTGCTGATAATGGTCATGGGCGATATCGTGTCCTGCGAAATTAGGCGATAAGTTAGAAGTTACAATCTCAATCCATATAAATGAGCCCACCGGAAGTACAGGCACCGATGACGACGACCTTTTTACCAACATGATCGCGTGCGCTCTTGTGCTGCGACGAGTGGATAATTTTGCCCTCGAATTCGTCCTGAGAGCTTTTTGGTTAACTTCAATCAGAATTATAAGGGTTGTATATTACCGTGCCCGGGTAAGAAGGCATATTAGGCAGCCCGCCTCCGAAGCCATGCGCGAAAACGACATGGCGCGGCTTGAAGTTCCGAGTCGACCCGTCGGAGCGCTTGACGGTGACTGACCAGCCCTTGCCGGACGTGTCCTTCTCCACCTTGTCGATCGTTGAACTGAGCCAGATGTCGAGCTCCATCGACTTTGCATACGATTCTAACCAGTCCGCGAGCTGAGGATATGAATAAGTCGATACTACTAGGTATTCAGGCATAATTCGTATCATACCTTTGGAGCAGGCGTCCAGACAGGCCACGAAGACGGGAACCTGGATATTATACATAAGTATGGGTTCGTATACTTGGAAATTAGGCAAAGAAACCCACGGGATATATGGCATATGGTCATACCCTGCAAAGACGGTGAGAAAGAGTTGAATCTTTGAAGAAAGATCAAGTAACAAAACGCACAGACGGGATCGTGCAGACATAACGCTTCATACCGGCCCCTCCACTGGTTCCCTACCCTTGCCTGCCTTTCAATAATGAGCGCGGGGACATCAAGCAGCTTAAGACGGGCCGCAATCTCGAGACCGGCCTGACCGCCGCCGATGATAATGACGGCCGGCTCCCGGCCCTCGAATTCGGTCTCACGCCGGCGCTTCTCCGGCCACATGCCGTGGTTCGGGACAGCGTCCCGATGTGCGCCGGAGCGCTCAGGGAAGCCCTTCAGCTCCTCGAGGTTAGTGTAAACCACGTGACCTTTCCACAACCCTGAGGCCGTGGGAACCAGTCGGAACACGCCCGATCCGAGCCCGGTCGCCGTCTCGAACGTGAATATGGCCTGGATCCATACGAGATCAGGGTACGGCCGCTGCAGCTCCGGGGTAATGTCCTCCTTGAGCTTTAAATTGGTAAAACCCGCATTGGGGAGCACGTTCTGGAGGAACTGCGTGATGGACTGCGTTCCTTCGAACGTGTGGAATTCCCAAGTGAATGCGAACATGTCGCGCCAGAACGCAGAGTCGAGCAGAAGGCCTGCGATTGCGGAGGCGTCCTTCGCTTCCACCTGCGTTGCAAATTCTTGGAACCATGCCGTTGCGACCTTTTTCGCGTCTAAGTCCTCCGGTAGCTTTGCATTGAGCTTGTCGAGCGTCGGCAGGGAGCGCTGTGCTTGAGGGGAAACGTCCGCTTGAGAATCGCCTGTCATGACGGCGTGATAGTAAGGTGGGTTCAATTTCTCAGCTGTGTTCAAGTTCAGGCGTTCGTTTAGTCATGCGAACTGGCAATATCAATGTATACATAAATAATCGATGATAAGTCGCTCCATTGAGTGTCCCGTCTTCCGATAAGTAAGACATCATCGATCATAACCGAAACATTGTTCAGTGAAATAAGAAGGCTGTTCTTCAACGACGCGCCAATTAAACCCTGAGCTGGTTATGCTTGTAACTCGACTTGACTCGGCCGAATACTCACGCGAACCTCAGCGGCATGCACGGGATACCTCGTTCAGCTGACCAGTTTATAGCCTATCTAGTACTGCCTCGGAACCTTGAGATCTTGTGACCAACCGCCTCGTAGCTTGGCAGTGCCGAGTTGGTGTTGCCCCTGGACCTCTCCGTGCTACTTGAACAGGGCACGTCAAATAAGCAGCCTATTTGATGCCCAATTCTCAGGACGTCTGTGCTGATTTTGCTTTGGAAACAAGCAAGCAATCGACTCAGGAAATTCGAGCGGAGCTTAACAGATAAATTAAAGATAAGTAACTACCTTCCATCCGTGGATTTTGGAATCCAGCATGCCCGTCCGGGAAATCGGCTCCTTGTACACCCGCAAGTACGAGACTACTCGTCGGGGCCACGCAAAGTCCAGCAGAACCAGCAAGAACCACTTCGTGGGAGGGCACTCGTTACTAAGATATTCGTAGCAGTATTTCGTGGACCGCAGTGCAACGGGATCGTGGCGATCTGTATTCAATTCCAAGATCGACGTTGGTGGCGCCCAGCAGTGAGTGCATATATACTATTGGCCATCAACAGTCGCGAGCAGTGAGCTGCAATGCTTTCAGGCTTCCAGGAATGCCGTCATCGCAAATTGTACTGGAGCCCAGCTCGCTGTACATTGCAACCCAGCCTCTCATGAATCAAGGCGTCTTTCACTGGTCGCTCTTCGTGACTGACGCCGCTGGTATGGTCTCACGGCATCATTGGGCGGTCGACCCCGCAGACGCCAAAACGGCCGAACGATATGTCGTCGAGCGCGTCAGGACACCCATGGAGAGAGCGCAATGGAAGTCCGTACTCGGGTTCTTTAGGGTCGAGGGTTACGCACGCCCCAAGGTCCCAACTGAATTCCCTGGTCTGTGCAGCGCCATCTTTACGCGCAGCCACACAACTGTCGAGGAGAACCGCAAGCACGGGATGACGTGCCGGACATGGATGATGGATGTACTCACGAAGATGTGCGAGACGGGCATGATCGACAGGAAGAGGGGCGCCGAAGGACTGGAGGACTTTGTGAAGAGACTGAGCACAGAGCGAGAGATATTGTATCTTCGAAGCTACCTGAGCGGCGAGGAGTATGAGGCCATTGTAGCAAAGATTTAGCGGGTCGAATGTATTTGGAGGCACCTACAGTACGCGCATACCTCTGTTCCATTAATACCAATTGATCGCAATATCAGCAGTGATCCTGATTGGCGATGATAATGACGACTTCGACGGGATGAGCAGCGAGCGCCGTCTTCCGATGTCCGACTCTCCGAGGCGGGTAAAGAGAGTCCTTTGGTGACGGCACGGAAAATGAGTATTATATAATATGTAATTACTAAGCATGGACTGGCGACGCGGTACTACGGGCTGTGTTCTAAGGTACTGATCTAGTTATCCGATCCCTGTTGAAACTCTGAGGCTCTAAGATAAGCCAACTCTCAAGTTATTTGAACAAAGATAGGCGAGAGGTACGATCGCTACCCTGTCGTCCGCGTTGCACGGGCGAGACGTATTGAACTGTGAGCGCACAGATCTTCAAAATACACAGTGTTTATACTTTAGGAAAAGTTTGCTTCGGGTGCTCCAATTTCCAGGTCATCGCCCTCTTACCTTATCGATATCATGGACAAGTGCTCCACGGAGCTCATCTCTCTCTTCATCGAGCGGGCGTGCGCGAGCGATTGTGGGGAGACGGCGCGTACCATAGGTCTGGTGTCCAAGTACTTCCGCAGCATTGCAGAACCGTTGGAGTTCCGCGCGCTGGTCGTTTCGGGTCTAGACCAGCTCAAAGCGACGCTTGTCAGGCTGGAGAAGGCAAGGGCAACCCTTTCATTGAAGAACGGGTCAGACGGGAAAAATGAAGTCGTCGTCCAACATCTCTTTATTAGCGAATATAAGTCGGAGCACGCTGCAGCCATGCCTTTATCGATCGCCGATAGGATAGACTATAGTCAGTACACGCCCCCGGATGCGGCCGAAACATTCGGTATCGCTGACCATTACAACGCGCGCCGGATGGAATTTTGGGAGACCGTTACTCCCCTGGTTCGCAGCGTCAGTACGACGCTCATTACGTTGACTGTGCTACAGCAATCGTTAGCCTTCGATTTGGGAAGACACGCATTGGGTTTTCTGTCTGGTGTGCACCTTACACGACTCAAGGTCCTTACTTTGAAACAGAGGTCGACCGGCGGCGCTTCCACGAATTGCAATGACACCGAATTCGTCCCTCCGACGGCTCCCTTGCTGCGAATACTCCGCATTAATGCACTTACGTGCGTCAGAAGCTATGGCCAGCTTGTGTGCAGCTATATTCATCCGCTACTTGTAGACGCGCACTCGCGATTTGGTGCGCTAACTCAGTTGTCCATACATGATCCATTTTTGCGTCACTCGGAAGTCAAAACGATCATATGTGTACTGTGCGGCACCCACAGCAACTCTTCAGAGACGGCTTTGGAATGCACTAGAAATCGCAGACTGCCCGGAAAGCTGGTTTCTGCGACGTTCCACCAAGCATGCTCCGAAGATGACGAATGGATCAGGGTATATGCCGCTGAAATAAAAGCTTTTGGAATAGATGGACTAGAAACGAATATCCAAACCCGATACTATACTGAGGAAAAAGTATGGGGTTACAAGGTGCTACTGGATGAGTGGAAAGAGCAGGCCCTTGAACAGTAGTAACCTCAGTGAGTATGCAATTCGGTTCAGGATTAACATGTCATTTCGCCTTGTTGAAGTACGGCAAGCTCCAGTTCAACCCGGGCTCAAAAATATCTTCTCTCTCTTGTTTTGGTAAATAGTTTCACACTCCGATATGCGCGTCTTACCTCACGCTCGATACGTCTCACGCTGAGCATATATCTAGTTTTAAGACACCTGTTAAAGCGCATAGATGATGTACCCAATAGCCAACGCCTCCTTGAATCTGTACCCTGTAACATGCTCATACCTTCTAGTTTGCTTACGTTGCTTTCGTTACTGCCATCAAAATTTTAGTGTTTTCTTACCCGGGCCAGGACGGTTATGCAGAATCTTGCTGAAGTAAAAGAAGACCAGAAAATTAAAAAAGTTCTGACAAGATGCTCTCATTTATCAGAATCAGAAACGATTGTGCATGTCAAAAGAATGCGGAAGTGCGGATGAAGTACATGTACAGAACTTACAGAAAGGAATCATCTGTCTGAGATTATCGGTAACGGAAATGGCTGAATCTGGATGTGACAATAATACATGTAACGCCTTTTTGTCACAAATGTCGGAGAAATTTCTGCGGCTTCAAACCTGCGGCCTCTTTTCCCAAGTGCACACACTGATCCTGCTGCCAGTGCCTTGTCTTGCCACTATCGTTGTTTTGGGATTCCGTACTCCACGAACTGCGGAGCTGTGGAGGCTGCGGCTGTCCTTATTCGCCGTCGCAACCCTGTCAGGCTCATGCCCGGGCCTGGTTCTCCGAGTCGAGCCCTCGGATTTGCTGGACAATGAGCGCATCGAAAAGCTTATCAACAGCAGTGCGTTTCAGCACTCCGCCTGATGGGAGCCTATTGTATACTCTATCTGGGGCTAGGATCTGTTTATCTCTGGAACAACTGTATTCTTGGCAATTGACCTGCGATGATTGTCTTAGAGCCACTGGAGACGTGTTAAAGAATGTTGGTACAAAGACTGGGCTGGTCGCAGTGAGATTCTTTACGCCTTTCTACATGCTGGTGCCCATGGTGGAACTGTAAGTATCTTACAATATGTTGTCGGTGGCGTATGGCTTGCGCATTCTTAAAGCTATGGGGAGCCACAAATGGATGATTCCATTCTTGCCAGCGGATCCGTTGTTTTCTCTGGGGGTGAGTGGTAGCTAGGATTTATAAGGGTTGTGACCGCAGGGACAATCCGCGCTCGTCCACGCCGTGATAATTGCACGTCGGCATAGCCTATCTTGATCTCTGATCCTATTTTGACCCTTTATACATTTAATGGGCGATTATTACCCTGAGGCTCAGGCTCATCTCTTACACCAAACCACCACATCTTACTCTCGTACCATGGAAAAGTGCGCTGCAGAACTCGTCGCTCTCATCGTCGAATATGCTTGTGCTGCGGACCTCGGGAAAACGGCACGCAGCTTGAAACTAGTGTCCAAGAAGTTTTACTCGCTCGCGGAGCCACTCGAGTTCCGCGCGCTCGCTATTATAGGCCTGGACCAGCTCAAAGCGACTGTTGCTAGATTGGAGAAGGCGAAGGAATTGGGTCCATTACGGCCCGAGCTAGGGGGTAAAGCTAAAGTCGACGTACAACACCTCTTCATCTGTGAATACATACCAGAGGAAATCATGGAGAACCCCCATGATGCAGAGTTGTTCAGGTATGAGTACTCTGGTTCGACCAACGACCACATTGCAAATGGAATGCGGCGTATCGTATATCGCCACGAGTTCTGGAACTTGGTGACCACCCTTGTCGGACGTGTCAGTACGACACTCAAGACTCTCACTATGTTGCAGCACTGGTCGCCTGATTTAAGGGAACACTCGTGTTGTGTCCTGTCCGGATTGTATCTACCATGCCTCGAAGTCCTTACTCTGAGGCAAAGTTCGATCGACTACGTTCGGTATCAGGCTTATGACAGCGTTAATTTCATTGCCCCGGAGGCGCCATCTTTGCAAAGACTTCAAATCAACGCACTTCTGTACGATATCGACATTGACAAGCCACCGTTTCTCCATCCCCTGCTCGAAGACATGCATTCGCGCTTTGGCAAGCTCTCTCACCTGGTTATTTGCGGTCCATCAATAATGACCGTCGAGGCGCTCGTAAGCGTATTGTGCGGCTGGGACGATGAGACAGCGGAGTCCATTTTGGCATGCGCTGCTAATCGTCGATTGCCGGGGAATTTGGTGTCCGCGATGGTGCATCGGTATTCCGTGATTGAATCAACAAATGGTTATTTCATCTATCGTTGCGAGATGACGGAAACCCGGGACAGCATGAAGAAAACTGCAATATCTTTCGTAAATGCTGTGGACGCACTTTGCATAGACGGTCTGGAGGCGCGTCTTATAAACACCGCATATCCCCCGTTCGGGGAGTATACAGAGGAAGGGGTGTGGAGTTTTAAGGCGCTGTTTGCGGAATGGAAGATGGGAGCTCTCGGATATTAGAATAATCTTAAAGTTGCTGGCACTGCCTGCTGGGGTAAACGTGACGGGGGCATCCGCTCCTCAGTTTCATCGGACGGAGCGGAAGCTAACATCTGCGCCTGCATATTCGTAAAAAACTGAGTTCGCAGCGTGCGGAAGCACTTCCAAATATTCTTAGCCGGATCGACGCCAGCTAATGTGTAACGGCTGAAGGACGTGGAGCCCGCCCCATCTATTCGCGTTTTGTCGCACTAACTCATCCAGCATTTCGTAGCGGGGGAATATCCGTAATTCAAATCCGCTCCGTAGATTTGGCGCAGTAAAGTCCGTATCGGCATGCATCACGAAGCGTTGATTGCCCAGGAGGTTGGTGTGGAGCTGCAAGGGTCCCTGGACCCGTTTGTGCTTGAGGCCTCATTATCGTTGCCAGCGGACGGATGTATTTCGGAGTAAAATGAGGACTTTGTGTCTATGTAGATGGGGATGTGACTTCCTAGTAGGACAGGAACAAGGAGAGTGGCACCCTGTTGACCGAGTGGATGGGATGGCGGGTTTTTTGAACTTTAGCAATTACCATCTGGACCTAAAGCCGATCTACTAGTACTAGGCCGGGGAATGCACCGGTTTTTTACAGTAAGGGCAACTTTCACGTATGCAAAAACTTTGGAGCGTCTTCGCTTACGTCTGTAGTACGTAATTTGCTCGCCGACCGGCAATGGAATTGGAGTCTACCACTCGTTTTACTGGCAAGCTACCTTCGGACGATACCACGACATGGTCGAACGCTGTTTTCTCTTACCCGGGTTGCCCAGACCTCACGTTTCAACTCGATAGCCGACTACGCGTTCCGAGAAACTCTATTGGTCTTTCAAGTTGCTGGGCCCTTACCTTATACGAATCGGAGCCAGTCAGAAGGCTGCTCACCGGTTCGCGCGGATCGGAGCGGCATTCAGCCTTATTCCAGTGCAGAAAACAGTTTAGTTTCCTAATAAATCAATATAGCCCGATGCCTGGCGGAGTTTATCTGCCGCCGCTTTCGCTGGTTATAAAAGGCGAACGAATGTTGCAAGCGTCTGCTCCCGTCCAAAGCCGCCCATCTGCTCGTTAGCTCCAGCTCTGTCACGATTCAATGATTCCAGTGATGTACCTTCAAAAGAAGCATGGGATTTTCTGGATTTCTCTTTTTGCGCTATGCATGGACGTTAGGGCCTTCGCAACTGCGTCTTTTGACGGAAGCTTCGACTTCCCGATCGCCGCAGAGCTAAACGCATTGAACAAAACAGTTGAAGGGCGGTTATTTAGGGCGACTCCTTTGGCTCTGCCTTGCTTTTCTCGCTATGAAAACACAACTCTCGCAGCGGACGACGCGAGATGCTCTGTAGTGCAGTCGGAGTACACGCTTCCCGAGCTCAGGGCGCCTTTCTTTGGGGCGTATATGCAGGTGTTTACATTTTCATGTTTGTTGGAAATCTTGCATTCGGTTTCCTTACTATTCTATCGAGAATAGCCGGAGTGGGAAACTTGTCAAGCTTCTCATCAACAGTGTCTATTAGACTCGTCTGATCCAACAAATCCTGCCGCATTCGAGAACTCTACCTGCTTCCAAGGAAGCATAGCACCTTATTATGTGAGACAATATGGTTATTTGGTGAATGCGTTGTGGGTTTAATTGCTCCTTTAGATCGATGTCAGGAATGAAAGCGACGTCCAAGCGGCCTTCGATTTTGCAAAACAGACCGGCGTTAAACTTTCAATCAAGAATTCGGGTCACGACTATAAAGGCCGCTCCAGTGGTCAAAACACGCTCGGTCTTTGGGTAGGACTTATACTAAACCGTTGATTTTCGCATATATTCTCACGTTCCTTTTTTTGAAGGTTCATAATCTGAATTCGGTATGTGCTCTCACTATGCATAGCGGATATAATTTATTTTCACAATTGTCTGCGTTTAGACGTCCTATGACGTACAGTTTGTACCTCAGAGTTGTGAGGCGCAGGGCGGCACATTCAATGCCGTGACGGTTGGGGTGCGTTTTATCAAGACGGTGGTATAAAATCGCGATAACGCTGAGCTCTTTGATGGCACTACAGACAGGCACGTCTTGGGAAGATGTTTACAATTATGCTGAAGAACATAATATCACCGTAATTGGCGGCTACCATCAGACCATCGCAGCGGGCGGTGGATGGTTGATGGTAAATCGCCCATTCCCTCGATTGTCTTCACTACTCCGGTTAGCCTTGAAACTAATTCGGTGACAGGGAGGCGGGCACAGCGTTCTGTCGCCGGTGTATGGCCTGGGTGTTGACCGTGTACTTCAAGTCAAGGTAGTCACCCCCGATGGTGAAGTGAGGGTAGCTAATGCATGTCAAAATTTGGACCTTTTCTGGGCCCTGAGGGGTGGAGGTGGAAGCACTTTTGGAGTTGTTCTCGACGTAACCTATAAAGCGGAGAAGCAACTATCGCTTCAAGTGTACGTCCCCCATGTTCAGAAAGTATTGAGATTGAACTCTGACATCGGGTACAGAGCACGCCTCTCGTTTAACGGAACAGCCGACAACCTACCCGGGTTCTATAACACACTCGTAAATAACTCCTTACAATGGGGAAATGACGGCTGGGGAGGCCACATTACCGTAAGCGGACTACTGTCAACGATGTGTTCATGATCTTATACATTCTCCAGTCGACAACGATGATATATGTTAACCCGCTTCTGTCGCTAACAGAAGCACAGAACTCGTTGAAACCAATGTCGGACTGGATTCTTTTACAAAATGGCACTGTTGTCATTGAGACTCTGCCATCGTGGAACACATTCTTCACAGACTTCGTGCTTACTGCTGAAGCGGTGAGTTTGTTGCTTTGTTGTTCATTCCTCCTCCCCTTATTTTCTCTAACTTCCCGTTTGCTCTGTACTTCATTCCCTGTGTTAAGCCTGTCGGTACCCCGTTAATCCTGACCACAAGACTCATACCCACATCTTTGTTCGCTACCGACGAAGGGAGGACATCAATCGTGGATGTTCTTCTCAGCTTGGTGCCGTTCGGCATTCCTTATATACCAGTTGTCACGCCCATCTTATTTAATGAAACGGAGGGCTCTACATCTGTCACGCCGGCGTGGAGGGATTCCCTGTGGCATGTGAGTTGTTAGAGGTTGATTTCCATTTTGGGGATATTTCTAACGGCCTATCTCATGTCTTCAAGTTCGGTGGGCACGGGACGTGGAAATTCAATGCTTCTATCTCGGAAATTGAAGAGCAATACGCCTTCACCCAAAACTTCACTGAAACCCTTCGTTCAATCGCCCCTGATTCCGGCGCTTACTTTGTTCGCATCAACTTCTTTTTGTTCGCTTGCTAGATTTGATAGCTTCCCTTCCGCAGAACGAAGGTGATGTATATGAGCCTGACCATGAAAGTGAGTGAAATGATCTCGGAACCAAGTCCGTCCTTAATAATAATTTTCACAGACTCATACTGGGGCCCCAATTATCCCCGCCTCCTAGAGATAAAGAACAAATAGTCAGTCAGACAATCCTGATTTTAATTACTTCGTCTTCTCCCCCACTGACTAATTCTAAATTAGCGATCCATTTCACCTTCTTGACTGCTGGCAATGCGGTAAGTGGGCAACTAAAGCGCGTCCCATAATTCAATGACAGATCATCCGTTTTTAGTGGGATGGGAAGGCCCGGCGGCCGAGCGCTACTCCTGTTACCTACCTGAGCCAACTTCGTCAAGTTAATTCCATGGGAAAGGACCCGCTAAATAGGGTATGAAGGGTGTCGCCTATTTTTAGCTTATGTTTCCGTGTTGCCGCTGGGAATTTCAGACCATTTTTTGAGTCGCGCAGCTACTTATCAGCATGGAGATATACACTGCTTGGGACTTATCGCGCCGCCATATTTGTGATCACGGAAATATTAGTGGCCGAGTCGCCGTCGGCACTATCGGCACCCTTGTACGCGCATCACTCTAGCTCGTGTTACACATATACACCGATAAGCAATTATTCTACTCTGCGCGCGCGCATAAGATAAGTGAGTATAAGAATGGATTGAGGCCATTCCACATCCCTACGCTGTGCGGAATGAACTCCTGTTCAACGGAGATCGTCCATCACATTTTCGCCTACGCATGCGCGGGTCCTCACGGCGGATGGGTCGCTCGGTCCTTGCGGCTCGTGTCCAAGCGCTACTGTGCTATCGCTTCCTCTCTGGAGTTCCGTTCGCTCGTCATTTCGGGACCTAATCAACTCGAAACTACTCTCGCCAGATTGCGAAAGGCATCGGAATCGGGGGTGGGCCGTATTGACGTCAGACACCTCTTCATAAGCGACTACTCGGCAGAGCACGCCTTGGCACTGGAAACACCCCAGTCGGCGGAGGGGGCTTTATTTGAAGAAACGGAAGTGGGAAGGGTGGCCGTTGCGGCTTATCGAGATATCGAGTCTGCATTTTGGTCGTCCATCGCGATTATTCTTCGTAATGTCAGTTCTACGTTGGTTACCTTGACGGTGCTTTCATTTAACTCGGTGCCGGAACGATGGAGTCCTTTTAACGGTGAAGCGAGGGGCAGGATATTGGCTGCGCTGAGAGGGCTTAGTTTTCCAGCGCTCACGGCCCTTACGATCAAGCACTCCGTCGTTGTCGTCACTCCGGATATGAATTCGGCAGCAGAGGTAGCCGCAGTCCGGGCAGTCCGTAGCTCCTGGTGGGCTACTCCGTCTGCACCCATCCTGAATAGGCTCCAAATCATCGACTCGTGCCATATTTTCAGCTGTTCAAACACCTCCCGCCTCTCGTACCTCCACCCTTTACTCAACAAGTTCCCCGCTCGCTACCCGCTTTTGTCGCACATCCAGTTATGTACAGCTAACATACGCCAACTTTCGCCACTTGCAAATGTTTTCTGCGGCATAGGCACTGCCGCGAACGACCAGATCCCAGACGACGGAAGGCTGGAGCAGGAAGGGAACCGGCCATCAGCGATGGACTTCGTTGCCAACAAGAAGCTCCCTGGCCACCTGAGCTCCGTTGAAATGACAATAAAGCATCCGCCGGAAGCAAAACGCTGGGACGAAGATGTTCTCTATCTTTCTCAGCGCAGATCTTCGGAGTTCGCAGACCTAATTGAAGAGCAAGGCATCAAGGGACTCGCAATTCTGTCGCCCTTTTCCTCACCATGGCCCATGGAGGGCCACAGGGAGTACGAGACGCTGCTCAGGGGATGGGAGCATCTCGCAAATGATGCAGACAACATAGAAGTCCGTTTCTGAGCGCCGGCATCGCTTTCGTCGCAGAAGAAGCGGGAATTATACATGCCAATCACGTAATGGCTCTCACTATGCATGGCATTATGACAGGAAGTGAGTACGAGCGTCGCGCAGCCTGTGTCAGTCAAAGAGTGATTGAATGCGTTTCTTCCTGTCCTTATCGTAAAACAGGTACGAGTTGTACGCCTCGGAGTATACTGTTCATTCTTGTGCATAAAAAGCCATTGGGCATTTTCCCGCAAGTCCGAGTCTCCGGGGATCTTGTCCCACTTTTCTGTGATCATCATCAATTGTCGGTTTGTTCTGAGGAAATCCTGTAGTAGATAGTTTAAAAAGGGGAAGTTCTCAAACGCTTGTTGGGTTCAGAAGAAAAATTCGAGGAAAAGACTCACTGGCCGTGACTTGATTTACGTAATTGTGACATATTGATGGCATTGCTAAGCGAGAGCTTCAGCTATTCTGCATTGTCGTTATGGACGAACTCGCTAGAGGGCTTTCAGATTATCTCGTGGATAGACTGAAAGAGTGAGCGGCTTTGGTTTTCTGGAGAAAACAATGCCGAACACTGATTTCGTTGAAGAACACCTACGAGCTCCCGTCTACTCGTGGGTGTCTCCGGTATCCCTGCTAGCGGGAAATCTTCCTTGGCTGAGCTCGTCGTTGCCCACTGCAACGAGCTCTTACATCAGGCTGGATCCACATTATCCCCAGCGATTCTAGTCGGATTAGATGGCTGGCATTTGACCCGTGCGCAGCTCGACGCCTTCCCGGACCCGAAGCTTGCGCACGATCGGCGTGGTGCACATTGGACTTTTGATAGTGCTGGCTACGCTGCATTCATCACAACGCTGCGCGCTCCGCTAAACGGAGAGTTGACGAAGGTAATCAAGGCGCCGACATTCGATCACGCCAAGAAGGATCCGGAGCCCGATGCAGTAACGATCCTCCCTCATCACCGCCTTGTTATAATCGAGGGCTTGTATACGTTCCTTTCGATAGAGCCGTGGAGGGCTGCTGGGGAGATGCTTGACGAGCGATGGCTAATTGACATAAGTATCGAGGAGGCATCGAAGCGGTTAGTGAAGAGGCACGTAATCACTGGCGTCGCCAAAGATATGGAAGAAGCAGTCTGGAGGTCCGAGCAGAACGATATGCCTAGTGAGCCTGAAATTTTACCTCACAATTATGACCCCGTCTCATCCCTATCGACTGCGCAAGATGGTAGATTTATCATTGACAACATACTCGAGCCTACGCGCCGTATACCTAGCCTCGACGACCCATCTTTCGCCGACACTGTTGTACACACAATGGAACCCTCTTGAACTGTGTCATTTTGCAATACGCAAAGTACTTGGCGGTTGGCAAGCCTTTTACTCGAAATCTTATTTGATTCCAGATCAAGCGCTAGCGGGGCAAAGACCTCACCCTGTACATCGTCATCTTATCTTTACACTTCCGGAAGAGATTACCGTTCGTCTATCGACATGCTCCTTACGGGGTGTCCGCCGTCAGCTCGGACAAAGCGGACTCTAGGGGCGTCATCGCAATTTATCGTACAACACATACGGGAGTGAAACGCGGCCCTATGTGGTTCTATCTACATAATGGAATGAGGTACGACCATCTATGACCCCATATGGGTTCAATACATCGACGAATACTACAGTGAACCACTAGCGAGCTATCTGAATGTGCGACCACATTGGCAGTTGACGTATACTCATCAACATCGCTGTTGTCAGAACACCTAACGCAAACGCCGCCATCAACCTCGCGGGGTTGTCAGCTTGAAGTTGCTGCTGCTGCTGCTGTTGCTGTGTGACTGTCTCTTGGAGGTCCTTCTTGCTAACCGTACGCTGGTATTCGATCACAGCGGCTTTGCTATCTTCGATCCCCCGTTCGCGGGTCCATGTAGTGCGAGGCGTGTCCGCGGCGAACGGCGCTCTAATCATGCTCGGAATCCCATCGATGCTCTGCGCATTGTGATGTAACCAATAGTCCTTCAACCCTTTTTCTGAGCGCTCCTCGCTTTTATCAGCCATTGGGTTCTCATCCTCAAAAGCTATGTCGGCGTTCTCGTATCGCACGGCATGTTCGTGGAGCAGCGTGCGATCACCCTTGAATTCATAGAAAGGTACGGAGTAGCCGCAGGACTGGAATGACGGATCAGAATTCATGTCGGCAAAGCGAGATAAAACGCGTCCATAAGGAGACAGCGGCATTTGGCGGGACTTACCGAGCCTACTTTGTGAACGTCAACTACGATGGCAGCACGAGAGCCAGGCGTACGTGTGCCTTTGGGAATGAGTTCATCGTACTCGGGGGTACCGAATTGGTACGATGTGCCTGAATGGAAATCACGCATTTATTCCAAGTACTTCTCCGATACTGACGGGCACGTCTTACCTGTGCCGAAGAGACGTACAATACGTGGAGGGCCGTCAAATGCGTTGAACATGATTGTAATTCGCTTGTTCTCTTGCAAGTGTGCGGTGGTCTCGCTCCCTAGTCATTGAATAATGGGTCAGACAACGGTTTAGTCTGGCTCGTAAATAATTCTCAGACGCACCGCTGCCAGTGAGGTCTTCATACCAGACTTTGTTCGGACCGATGACATGGAAACAGTCGTACACGCCCTTCGGCGAGACATTAACGTGTCCGTCTGCTGAAAGAGGAGCTGTAGCGACCCAGAAGAGACGTTGCTTCTGAATCCATTTGAGTAAGTATGGAGGACACGAGTCGTAGAATTGGCCCATTTCGTGAGTGTTCGTGCGCAGAGCAGAGGCTGGGGCTACAGATGCGAGTAGGTCGTGGGGGTCAGGAGATAAGAAGTCCTTGGAACCCAGGAAGCGCTGACCGCGCCTTTGGAGCCAGACCAAGCGAAGACTTATGCGTCTGCTTCAATTGTATTGGACGGCTCAAAATGCGTAACGTCCGAGGACGAGAGAATTTCAACGGAATTGAATTACGTGTCGAAAGATTTGGACGGCCCTCTCTTCTTCCAATAGAGTTTAGTGCAGGGCCCAGTCGTCACTCAGATAATCCATACTCGACTTGCGGTTGTCGTCTTCACAAAATTATGTTCTGAGTAAGGGCGATTAAAGCGGCCGGAAGAATTGGAAGCCGAAGTGCTTAGTTGAGCATACTGTGCCGGGGCCCGGGGCCCATCGCCGAGTGCACCGCGGATCGGACCGATAACGGAGGAGTTTGATACGTGGTTATGTGTGTATAATAACTGATAGTTCACGGGCAACCTTTCGAGACACCACATAAAATATTATTGCCTATACTTGGGCACGCACAAAGATCGGCGCCCACAATGACGTGCATTATCAAACAGGGGCCGTTTAGAGAAGTCGTATCGGGCGAGGACTGGACGATCCCCGACTCCCCGAGCAAGAAGACATCAAAGCGTAGGGCATCATTTGAAATGCTTGTATCTACTCTAGTGGCATCCGCTTCAGGGTTCTTGTCCCCCTAAATAAGATACAGTGATAAACGGGACCAACGCGTGCATTTGAGGATTATTTGTTTTGTGCAGCGGAGAAGACCCACTCGTGATTACACACACAGCTTGAAGGAGGTTTAGCTGTCTTCCTCCCTTGATAAATATCCAGAGTTAACTAGTCTTTGAACACGAAAGCTTTGATTGGAAGAATCTAAAGGCAGCTTAAGCATTTATCGTTAGCTGACAAAGTATGACAGCATCGCGCAGTAAAGACCGACTATATGAGCATACTAACTTGGAGGCAGATCTACTCAGAAGATTACCCAGACTCGATGTTGCGACAATTTAAATGTACCAAAGATGCTCTTATCATCCATGATTTTAGACAGCCTAAAAGCTGTTACCAACCTTATTCAGGCTGCTTAGTGATCAATTGCTTTTCTAGATGACTTGATAAAAGTACTTGATATCGCCGACTCGGAGATTATGCTGACGTTGATCCTTTCGGTTCTCGTTTGTGGCTCGGATCCGATGCAATTTTGTTTTGGCTTGTTTGTTTCGTATGTAGCTAGTGGCCGTGATTCAGTATAGCGACTGCAGTGCCATCAAACGCCTCACACACCCCATGACACGCTCCTTCGCTATGGACAAATGCTCTGCAGCGCTCGTCGCACTCATCTTCGAGCAGGCGTGCGCCAGCGATGTCGTAAAGACGGCGGGTAGTCTGGCTTCGTTGTCCAAGAGCTTCTGTACGCTTGCAGTCTCGGTCCTGTACAGCTCGGAAAGACATTCTCCTGGTTGATAAAAGTGCAAGAGAGCAGCGGTAAAGCTGAGGTCGACACCCGACATCTCTTTGTTTTCGAGTTCAAACCAGGATTGGTTTCCTCAACGAACCCAGGTCCCAGCCCACTTTAAAGTGATCATAAGCAGTACCTGGAAAACGGCCCACATCGAGTTCAGGGAGACCGTCGCCGCCCTTGTGCGCAGAATCAGTATGACACTATGTTGTCAAGGTTGTACTCTGGATGTCAACAAAAAAAGCCAATCGGAATTGTGGGCTTGTTATTCGTATTACTCCAGCTGCGAGCCTGCGATCGTTTAGCTGCGAACGCACGACGATTGAATAAGTACAAAGACCAGAGTACCGTGACAGAATGTGCGTCTTATCACTTGATTTCGCCTGATCCATTACGTTTGAGCAAATAATTGAAGCGCCGCTTTTCGCTTCAATATCGTAAAGTATATAACTGAGGCATCAAGCTCGCACGACCTACTTACCTCCACCTTACTTGCGCATTCCTACACTATGGACAAGTGCCCCGCAGAAATCGCTACTATCATCCTTGAATACGCGTGCGCTGGTGACCTTGGGAATACGGCGCGCCAGTTGGGTTTAGTTTCCAGATATTTTCGCACGATTGCAGGGCCGCTCGAGTTCCGCACTCTCGTGATCGCGGGGCCGGATCAACTTAGAAGGGCTCTGGTTAGGTTGAAGGGAATACAGGACGCCCAGTCTTCTGAAGCTGTGGTGGGTGGAGCCAGGGTCAACATACAACATCTGTTTATCTGTGACTTGAAAATGGAACATGCGCTGGCAGTAGAAATGGTCTCCGAAAGGCGCGAATCACCTCTTCGCCCTTACCACTTCCGTTTCTGGGAAAGGTCTGAGGGACGTGAGGCTAGCTCATACTATCGCGATCACAGTAGGGAATTTTGGGAGTCTTCCTCTGCCCTCGTTCGTAGCGCAAGCGCGACACTCATCACTCTCACTGTACTACAAGGGGCACTACTGTCAAAAGGAGATACATTTGGCGTTTTATCAGGAGTGCATCTCCCGCGCCTTCAAGCCCTCATATTAAGGCAAATCGGGTGCACTGATGGGTTTGGAGTGGGAGCCGATCTCTTCGTGCACCCTATAGCGCCTTCGCTGCAAAGAATCTATCTTATAGCGCAAGTATATCAAGACTCGGGGATCGGCGGGTCAAATACGTCACGAGTACGCCTCCATCCTTTGCTCGAAGATATGCATTCCCACTTTGGAGCGTTAACCCATCTGGAAATACGCGGTCTGGATATAGGAGACGTCGGGACGTTGATAAAAATGATTTGTGGTACCGTCAATGACTCAGCGCCGTGCGTGTCGGCATGCGTCGAAATTTGTCAGCTCCCTGGGAAGCTACTCTCTGCCGTGCTACAACTGGGTGTACATCCCAGGTTTTACTGTGGCTTTGGAACTACGACTAATAGGATGCGGGCAGAAGCCTTCATTAAAAAAGTGAAGGCGCTCCATATAGACGGCCTCGAAGTGCATTTTCCGACTCGGATATACTGCGAATACCTTTAAATAAAAGGTCGTGTCGGACTAGATACTTGAAGACAATGCATAGGTGGCGATCCATAGGTCCCGAATTTTTCTTAGACTTGGGTCTCGGTAAACTCGACGCCCTAATCTCTACTCCTCGAGCCGTGAACACTTCCCGGCAGTACTATGTCATCCGTGGACAAGTGACCTGCAGAACTTATATTGCTCTTACTATCCTGCGCGTTTATGTCGATGATCTTGGGAAAACGGTGCAGCCTGTGTCTGATATCCAAGCGCTCCCGTACCTTTCGCGGAGCCGAGACGTCCAAGTTCCGTGCGCTTGGTATCATGGGTCCAATGCGATTCGAAGCGACACTCTAGGCCAAGGAGGGCGCGTAAGGCCCGTTCCTTGAGGGACAGTGGCATGGCGGAAGTCGACGTTTGGAACTTCTTTATTGCGGGTACGGGCTTGAGCCATCTCTGAAGCGGATATCAGAACTTAAGAATGAACGATGGATGCGACTTACAGCGTATTTAGACATCATTGTGTAGACCAATTTTTATTCTGGAATTTGATTGCTGCCCACTCGGAGCGGATTCGTTGAACATCCACTAATGAGTACTTATTACCTGGGCACCTAACCAGTTCGAAAAGGACTATTGGTGATATTTTCACAATATGTAGGCCAATGGGTAATTATATTCAGGAACTTTTCAGGAACTTTTAAGAACGTGGTCTATTGCTTTGAAAATTATCAGCACTATCAACGCATTCTTACGATGCATAAGGCTAGTATATGCATCAAGAGAGTATTCTCGGACGACTCCGGATGATTAGTATGAAATCAGTTTAACTGAGCTTCATAATCTGGTCGAAGGCTAGTATGTGTTCGACCGTTAATATGATCGAGATCCCGCTCCTGTAACTCGGCCAACAGTTCCCTCAGGCTTTATTTTCAAAGTACCTATATGCTGGTTGGCTTGCGAGCGGCAAGTAGCAAAATTCCTGATTTTTTAATTCTATTTGTCTATAGTGGGGCCAATCAACGAAGGCCAGCAACAAAATTCGATTCAAAAGGCATATTGCACAAGCAGGGATCGATGGACAAGCTCTAGCGTTAACTTTAGCAATGATCAAGGTAGTTAGTTATAAATGCGAATATGCGACCTTGTTTCATTAATGTAAGTTTTCAAAGCAATAGCCCACCCATGTAGTCAGGCAACGGACAATAAACTATCAAGAATATGTAGCAGTTTTTCTAGGATCTGACTGACCCACATTGAGTCTAGCTTCAGCAAAGCCGCTTTTCTACTGAATACAAGTTGTCCGCATCTTCTTCAGCATCAGCAAAACCTCTCAGAAAATATGGCAGATTGCAGTGTATATATTCCCCCAAAATGGATTGTAGCCATTTTAGTACATTATGACATCACTGCAACTATTTTAAAAGTCTGCAGACATTGTGGGAGATTATAATGTCAAACATTCCTTGTAGGCACATTTTGGGACATTTTGTTAGTGCTGCCGAGATTGTATGTGGATTATATTCCTGCCCCATGATTGTGGGCAGATCACAATCCCAACAGGAGATTATCAAGTCCTGCAGTTATTTTATTGGGTTATATTGGCACTGCCATGATTTTGGCTGGCACTAAAATCTTGTCCTGGAATTGTATACAGATCTTAATGTCCCACAATTATTCCATTGGGTTATATTGGCACTGCCATGATTTCAGCCAGTGTTAAAATCTTGTCCCAGAATTGTATGCAGATTTTTATGTCCCACAGTTATTGTCTGTGGATTATATTGTGCCACCATGATTACAGTCTGTGTTATAATACTGCCCAGAATTTTAGATACTTTGTATGGCCTGGCAGCACAGTGACAACAGCAATGTTCCCCAGTGCATATAGTCAAGTTCTGCAGGTTCCTCAGTCCCCAGAACTCAGGATTGTCCAGATTATGTCATCAAACATGAGGTTAGTGCACTGGAAACACAACAGGAATAGTAGTATATAATTATGATACACCCCTCTGACAGGGGACAGTTTATTTCTCCCCACTTTCTATCTATTTTGTCTCAGAATCCAGTTCCTTTGTGCTCCCAGAACTCCGGTGTGCTATTTACATTTGTTATGACAATACTCCAAATGCGTAATCATAAGGATAAACCGAAGTGCGATTCGCACTTGCCTGTGGGAAACTATATCTTTAATTGTATTTTCACGTGACTCAAGGGGATAAACCCAAGTGCGATTCACACTTGATCGTGAGAAATTAAAACCATATGTGTACCAACACGTAATTCGTGAGAATAAACCCGAGTGCGAATCGCACTTGGGTTTATCCTCACATTACCCCACTCAGCTGCCAAGCTCTCCACCAAGTCCCCACCTGCTTCTCACCAGTGCAGCCCTACCCAACCTGCACTCCTCCTTGCCAAAGCACTTTCAGATGCAGATACGCTCTACCGTGAGCTCAACTGTGCCCAGAAGCGGGCTTCGCATGCTGAATGTCTCCTTGTGAGCATCCAAGGTACAAAGGGATGGGATTGGAATATCCAAGAACGCTGTAAAGGCAATCCTTAGCGCAGAGGTGTGCGCAGAGCAAGCAGAAAGGTCAGCATTCGTTGTCTCGTCTACTCTGCCTTGATAACAGCTTTTTTACAATCTGTAACCTCTTTTCCCTATTTCCCTTGACTACAGAACCCGTGGAGACCTCGTTCACCTACTCCATACCTTAACTGTAAACCTTATGGAGTGAGAGAGCTACGAAGCAATATGTAGGCTGCGTGCAGTCGATGCACGGGCCGCTCTTTCATGTACCGTTTCGTCTTTCGTCTTGGCCCACCCACCTTCCGGTTCCCCGACGCTCAGTGGGAGCTCACCTCGCAGCGATGGGTTCAGGGATATCCTGAACCTGCCCGCACTACCCGCGCCGATGGGCGCACCCACATCAACGACGGGGACTTCACTGCAGCTGTCAGGCCCTGGCGCACATCCATCATCTGCGTCACGCTATTCGCGTGCGCTTCCCGCTAACGGTCAACATTCGAACGTCTTCGGAGGGTCGTCCTCTGGCCATTATCGCCATAACTCGGCGCACACATGCGCATTCCACTCCCTGCCGCTTCCCCCGCCTCCCACAGCCTCTGGGCTCTCCGCAGTTGGAAGCGGCTTGCACGCCGGCGCAAGTGCAACCATTCCTGCAAAGAGGGCGCACCGCGGCAGGAGCGGCAGAGGCGATGAACTAAACAGTGAATGGGAGGATTAGAAAAGGAGACGAGTCGGGGGATGGGAGATGGGTGTCGACTCGGTGCGTTCACTTCGCTGATTATTGGGCTTGGCGTATGACTGACATTACTGTCTTGCTTTTGTAGCAGGCACTCTCTTTGCCCCATCTGCAGGTCTCCCCGTCTTACACGCACGCGCATCAGCCACTGTCATCTCACCCCACTCATCATTCTCAGGTAGGCGCGCCACACTCTTACGTGCGTCCGTTGCCCACGCCTACTCATCACCAGCAACCGCCTTCGCAAGCTGTGAGCTTCGGCGCTGGCTCGCGCAAGGGCTATGCACCGGCGAACGCGCAAGCCATCTTTATGCGTGATTCAGCCCCTCAAGCGATGTCCTGGTCCGCTGGTGCGGTCGCTGTACCCATTTCGTCTGGAAAGTACGAGTCTCGACACGGGTCGTCGCGCGTTATGACGAACGTGAAAGTATGACAAGAGAGGCTATGGGTCGGGACTTTGGACGTGTTGATGCTTGCGAACTTGTGCGCGATGCAAAGGAACAGGAATGTCATGGACGTGAGTATCTTGATGCCTATCCATCTCACCATGTGTATTCGGCTTCGCGGTCGCACCACGCGCCACGCACGCGTTATGCCCAACGCGTCGAGTGCCCGACACCCCCATTCCCACCTCTATCTTCCTACTTACCTCATACCAATACCTGATGGCCGGCGTATGCCCCCGCCCCTTTCTTGAGCTGTGATTACCATGGGTGTTGTCGTTTCTAAGGTCAAAGTCCTCTGCATTACTGTCAAGCAAGTACCGGAGCTCTCTGGCTCCTATACACACCTCATAAAATGCATACAAGTCAACCCTGGCTTGCCTGCTCCCAAGCCTACTATTTCATTCTGGCACGACATGCTTTCTCCTATCACATCCCACGTTCCGGAATCGCTTCCAGAGTACGCTGATGTTGTCACTGTCGGTTCGGGCATTATTGGAACCGGGGTTGTGCGTACGCTGTTCCACAAGGGTGACAGTGAGCTGAAAGTCGTCATGCTTGAGGCAAGAGGTGAATGCTCCGGGACAACCGGAAGGTGAACCCATTCTAAAATATTGTGTGCGGGACTTACGACTCACCTCACGCAAGGAACGGCGGGCATATCAAACCCCCATTGCACCATAATTATCTTGACTTAAAGAAGAAGCTCTGTGCGGAACAGGCCGCAAAACTCATCCGCTTTCGCGTGATGCACGTCCACGAAGCACTTGTGGCCGCCACTGAGGACGACATCTTAGACAAGTGTCGGTGTCCTGAAGTTGACAGCCTTGACGTGTACTTTACACCTGAATTCGCAGAGATTTTACCTGAATTCCAATGTAAGGGGAGTCATGTATAACGTGGCCGGTGCCGTCCACCCTTACCATTTCGTCACAAACATCCTTGCTCGCTTACTCGACAAACATGCAGATCGTTTCAGTCCATCGGCCAACACTCCGTGCACGGCAATCCTCCCCCCGACATCCCCCTCTGTTCAACTGTACACTGTGATTACCCCTCAAGGGGCAGTCCTTACTCCACATATAGTGCACGCGACAAACGCATGGTGCTCTCACTTGCTTCCTACAATGCACTCGAAGGTTTTCTGTGTGCATGGGAACATGACCGCGCAGCGCCCGAGGGCGGCCCTGTCGCCTTCGTCGCTCTACGACTCGCGTAGCTGGGCATTTTACGATAATCATATTGAATACGATTATCTGATCCAGCTTCCTGGCTCCGAGCGGGAACTCATGTTCAGTGGTGGGTTTGTCCAGGCGGGAGAAGATAGCCTGGGCGAAATTGGCACGTCGGATAACTCTCAGATTAATCCAGGCATCGCGGCGCACCTTGCAGGTGCGCTTCCACTCCCTTTTGGCAGAAAAAACTGGAATGCAGAAACCCTCCCACTTCCCCATCTCGGCGTCGACAAAGGAAAGGATCCGCATTGGTTGCAGGGACCAATGTAGTGGTATCATCGGTATTTCTGCCAATCATATTCCCTGGGTTGGCCGACTTCCGCCCAAGCTTACGGGGCGCATAGTATTTTCGCGGTCTACGATTACCCGATCGATGTCGGAGAAGGCGGGTAATCCGGCATTGGCATCCCCAGGAGGCCAGGAGGGAGCAGGCAGGCAATGAAGCTCCGCAAGCAGTTGGAGCATTGACGAAATGCTTCTTGAGACGGCTAGATAGAGAGAAGGAAGGTGGGACAATGGTAAGTTTGCGCTTACCTTGAGAAGAACTGGATTTGACGAACCGTGTTCGTTTGTTTGGGTCGTCCTTTACCTATGGGCCCGCATCGTGAACCGCCGACTGTGTCACAATATCAGATGCCTGTGTTCGCGACGCCTATCACCGGAGCACCTTCTTTGTCCGCTATGCATGGCAGTTCTGTCAATCCGGCTACGAAGAAGGGGGATTCAACGCACTCGCATTCTAGTCATGGTTTGCACGGGAACGGTGTCATAACCGGTATGAATGGGGGTATGTCCAATGGAAAGGCACAGGCTACGCAACTCGTTACACTCGGTCCTGGCGAGATCGTCGTCAGCGGCAGTAAGTCATCATTATTATGACCCTTTGTTGTCGGATGTGAGGCTAATTTACTTATTTACCTTGTGCAGGCGGTCCTGCGGCTTTGGTGACTGCTATTTTTATGCAATATTAATATTGACGCTACTTCAACACTTGGTGACATGCCAATCACACTGATGTCAGTGGCAGGTGCAGGGACTAATTGCATGTGGCTGTGGGAACTCACTTGGTATGTCTCGTCATTGCCGACGTCATTGTACTGTCATTGCTGTAGCTGATATTCCCTTATATACTGTCCCCTTTTTCTTGTGCCACCATCATCTCCTTTCCTTCTCCCCACTTCCAAAGTGTGTGCTACTCTACCCAACTGTATGTCTGACATGTACTCTGCACTGGAGGATGCTGAAGCTGCACTCCCACAAGATTTGTGCTCTGCTAACTTGCAAGTAAGTAAGCTCAAAGTAGATGCTAACAGTGTGTGAGGCTGAATGGCTGAAGGGCATGGGTGTGTGATACTTTCAGACTTTGGCATTGCAGTTGATTTTACAACATGATACAGTCAGGCTGCACATGGGGCATGTGGCACGCCAGATTACATGGCACCTGAAGTCCTGGGAGGGCTCCTGTATTCATTTGAGGCAGACACCTTCTCATTGTGGTGCACCATCTATTTCTGTTTTGTGGGGGAGAGTCTGTCAAGGGACATGATTATGGTGAGTGCAAGTGCAGGATGTAGGCCACTGCTTTCCCAGACGAGTTGGGCAGCTTGGGCTGGTGTTTTTATTCTAAGCACTTAGTTTCGAAGGTAAGTAACCCCATCACCTCACAAATGCACATTACTAAGTCCTGTTGTCAGCTACTGGAGAAGAATGTGCCCTTACACTTGATGCTGGAGGATGCGATTGATACAGTGTATCTAGAGGGAATGTGAGTCGCCTCTCTTTTAATACTCAAGCAACTTACTGACCTCTCCATGTCTCCCACAGAGACTGGGATAGAGTTGAGAAGGGGGATTACAATCATTGAGGCAAGTTTCCCACTTTTTCACCATTCGTGTCATTTGTTAAATTCAACATCATCTCCAGCAAAATGGCTGCCAAATGGAGTGAGTACAGGTAATATACTTGACAAGAAGGTCCTGTTTGACAAATGTATGCCTCTCTTGCCATGGTCTATGGATGATGAAGACAGGGCGTACAGTACGTCTCCGAATCCAACAAACTGGAAACATGGGCAGCAAGAAGGCGGGCCTGTGCACTCCACTCAGGAGTGCCTCGAGCGGGATGTGCAGGTGCTCAAAGATGCTGGACGATGACATTCTGGTCCCAATTCAACTGGAGGTGTCAGAGAACTGGGGCTTGGCAATGTGACATTTGATGATCTTGCATGGACACCAAGTTTGGTCAAGTTGTTGCCCCCTGGGCCAATGCCAGTGGTTACAGCTCCCTTTATATGGTTTGTATATTTGTAAAATTGCTTGTACTAGCATAGCATGAAATATATTGTATTACATTTATTGGGTGTTGACTACAATACCAAGGTTGAGATACAATCGAGTAAAATCCTGGTCCAGCTTTATAATGTCTTGCCAGCATTGTATTGTCTTACAATGATTTACTAAAAATAAAATTCTGGCCCAGAATTATAATCCCCACAATCCGGGCAGAGAATATAATCCCTGTAACATGGGTGGGCAATATAATCCTTACAATCTAGATGGACAATATAATCCCTGCAATCTGTGTGGAGAATATAATCCCTACAATCTGGGTGGATAATATAATCCTTACAATCTAGGTGGAGAATATAATCCCCACAATCTGGGAAGAGAATATAATCCATACAATCTAGGGGGTCAATATAAACCCTGCAATCCACTGCAATTGTCCACCAGACTTGTGGGTCTTCACCATGGATGTGGGACAATATAATAGATTTTAGATGATCATATTCTCTTATGGTACAACTGACAGTGGATTTTATACAATATCCTAGATTATGGGGATTGTGGGGGTATATATTGGATGGTGGGACAATAAAATCTCTGGGAACTTTTGCTGATGAGCCTTACCAGAGCCACTGTTGTTGATTGGTTCTACGATAACCCATTTCTTGTAAATATAAGTACATGTAAGGAAATACATGTATATTCTACCAACGAAAAAGTGCATCAGTTGTGTTGTGTGTGTTGTAGAAGCAAAATATGAAATTTTTGTAGTAAAAAGGATCACGATACTGTCTCCTTTTTCGAAAAAAAATCCGTGTTGTAAGCAAATAAGTGAAGCGCTGCTTCAATCTCGTAAATTATATGGGTAGGGACGTTCAAAGTAAACACGACACGTCGTGTTGCGTCTGTCGGCCACCATTCATGTAGTAGCAGTTAATCGTTGCTATAACGTTACAGGAAGTGTGGCCTAAAAGGCCAGCCGGTTAGCTTCGCTTACTTCATTTATCATCCCATGGCCAGCCGTTCGACACTTGACAAACTGAGCCTGAGATCATCCTGGCTAATAATTGGCCAATAAATATTCTTCGTGTACATTGCAAGGGTAATTTTACTTCGGCTAAATAAAGCGATTCAAACGGCCCAGCTGAGGCTCGTTTCTGGATTTGATCACTGTGACTGATTGTGAATCGGAGTTGTAAATCATATGCGTGGTACGAGTGGTAACTGTCACGACAATCGAATCAGACGAGTCTAACTTACCTTCAAGTTGAACGTCCCCACTGAGGCATCGAGCTCGCACATCCTACTTTCCTCCCTCTACTTGCGTATTCTCACAATATGGACAAGTGCCCCGCAGAAGTCGTTACCATCATCTTTGAATACGCGTGCACTAGTGACTCTGGGAATACAGCGCGCCGGTTGGCTTCAGTTTCCAAATACTTCCGCATGATTGCAGGGCCGCTCGAGTTCCGCACTCTCGTGATCGCGGGGCCGGATCAACTTAGGAGGGCTCTGGCCAGATTGGATTCTGTGCTGCTTGTTAGAGCTGAAACGGGTGGAGCCAGAATCGACATCCAACACCTATTTATCTGCGACTTGAAAATGGAACACGCGTTGGCAGTAGAAATGGTTTCCAAAGAGCGCGAATCACCTCTTCGCCCTTCGCGCCTCCGCTTCTGGGAAAGGTATGAGGGACGTGAGGCCAGCTCGTACTATTGCGATCACAGTAGGGAATTTTGGGAGTCTTCCTCTGCCCTCGTTCGTAGCGCAAGCGCGACACTCATCACGCTAACTGTACTACAAGGGGCACTACTGTCAAAAGGAGATACATTTGGCGTTTTATCAGGGGTGCATCTCCCACGCCTTAAGGTCCTCACATTAGAGCAAATCGGAGGCTTCGTTGGCTTTGGGATAGGAGCCGATCTCTTCGTCCACCCTATAGCGCCTTCGCTGCAGAGAATCCATCTTTTGGCACAAGTATATCAAAACGAGGGGATCGGTGGGTCAAGTCCGTCACGAGCACGCCTCCATCCTTTACTCGAAGATATGCATTCCCACTTTGGAGCGTTAACCCATCTGACAATACGTGGTCTGAGCATAAGAGACGTCGGGACGTTAATAAAAGTGATTTGTGGCACCGTCAATGACTCGGCCCCGTCCGTGTCGGCGTGCGTCGAAATTTGTCAGCTCCCTGGGAAGCTACTCTCTGCGGTGCTACAACTAAGTAGACATCCCAGGTTTGCCCGGAAATTTGGAGGCTCGGATTATAGGATGCGAGCAAGAATTTTCAGTAGTGAAGTGAAGGCGCTCCATATAGACGGACTTGAAGTGCATTATCCGACTCGGCTATATTTCGAATACCTTTAAGTGGAGGGTCATGTCGGTCTAGATTTTTGAACCCAATGCATAAGCGGCGATCTATGGGCCCCAGGTTTTCCCTCGATTTGGGTATCGGTGAACTCAACACTCCAATCTCTCTACTCCTCGAGCCGTGAACACGACGTCCCCGCAGTACTATCTCATCCATGTACAAGTGCTCCGCAGAAACCATCACTCTCGCCAGCCTGCACGCCTGTGCTGATAGCCTTGGGGAAACGGTGTGCAGCCTATGTCTGATGTTCAAGCGCTTCCGCAAGTTTGGTGGAGCCGAGACGCTCAAGTTCCATGCGCTTGATATCATGGGTCCAGTGCAGCTCGATGCAGCACTCTTTAGGCTAAGGAATGCGCGTAATTCTCGTTCCTTGAAGGACAGTGGCATGGCGGGAATCGACGTCCGGAACCTTTTTTTTGTGGGTACGGGCTTGAGCCTCCCTTTGAGGCAGATATCAGAACTTAAAGAATGAATGATGGATGCGAGTTACAATGTATCTAGATCTCATTATGTCGACCAATTTGTATTCTGGAACTTGCTGCTCATTCGGAGCAGATTTGTTGAACATCTACCACTGAGTACTTGTTGCCTGAGCACCCAATCAGTTCGAAAAGGACGCATCAAGAGAGTATTTTCGGACTACTTCCGGATGATTTTGGTACTATATTAACTGAGCGTCATAATCTGGCTGAAGGCTACGCGTTCGGCCGTTAATATGATCGAGCCCGCTCCTGTAACTCGGCCAACAGCTCCCTTTATTTTTAAGGTACTATGTGCCAGTCAGCTTACGCTTGCGAGCGGCGAGTAGCCAAATTACCGACTTCTTTTACTTACATGTAAGATGTTGAAGTCAAGCAACTAAAGTCAGCGAGAAAATTTGATTCAAAAGGCATATTGCACAAGCGAGGATCGATGGACAAGCTCTGGCGTTAAGTTCAGCAGTGATCAAGGTAGTTGGTTATAAATGCGAATATGCGAGTTTGTTTCAATTAATGTAAAATTTCAAAGCAATAGCCCACCCGTATGGCAGGGCAACGTACAATAAACTATCAAAGATATGTAGCAGTTTTTCTAGAACCTGACCGGCCCACATTAAATCTGGCTCCAATAAACCCGCTTTCTACTGAGAACAAGTGGCCCACATTTTCTTTAGCCTTACCAGAGTCACTCTAGTAGATTGCTCTAGGTTCTGCGATAACCCCTTTTTTGAATATAGGTACATGCAAGGAAATATTATATTTTACCAAGGAAAAGTGCGTGTTGTGTGTGTTGCAGAGGCAAAATATGAAATTTTTGTAAAAGGGGTCACGATATTGTCTCCTTTTCGAAATTTTTTTACGGTGCGTGAAGCGATGCTTCAATGATTTAAAGTACATGAATGGGGACGTTCAAAGTAAACACGACTGGTCGTGTTGTCGGCTGCCTTACAACTATGAATATATTTGGTAGTAAAACATTACATCAGTTCGCGCGGATCGTTTCCCTCTCTTTGGTAGTCTAGAACATAAACTGTACAGTCGGGCGCATATAGTCGCGCCCGAGGCATCCGCGCACCTCAGTCCTTTTGACCTGGGCTGAGGTGAGCGACTTCCATTCTTCTCGTAGACGCTCATATATTGACGCCGCATGTAGATCTTTGTACAGGTAGTTAAGCTATCTATAGAGTCCTTTTGACCCGGGCTGAGATCTTTGTACAACAACAAAATTCACTGGCATGTACTACTACTAGCAGCTAATTCTTCGCTTACATTACAAGGGGGATTTTTACTTCGGCTAAATAAGCGATTCAAACACCCAGGCTTGATTTGGTCTCAGTGACTGCTTGTGACTCGGAGTTAAAATTCAAATGCTTATGTGCTACAGTACACAAATTTCTTTGTAAGGTAGCCGACAGACACGGTACGACTGGTCGAGTCAGACGAATGAACGTCCCTACTGAGGCAACGAGCTCGCGTCTTACTCACCTCCCTCTACCTGCGCACTCCCTCTACCTGCGCACTCTCATAATATGGACAAGTGCCCCGCAGAAGTCGTTACCATCATCTTTGAATACGCGTGCGCCAGTGACCCTGGGAATACGGCGCGCCGGTTGGGTTTACTTTCTAAATACTTTCGCACGATCACAGAGCCGCTCGAGTTCCGCACCCTCATGATCGCGGGACCGGATCAACTTAGGGGGCTCTGGTTAGGTTGAAGGGAATACAGGACGCCCAGTCTTCTGAAGCTGTGGTGGTTGGAGCCAGGGTCAACATACAACACCTATTTATCTGCGACTTGAAAATGGAACATGCGCTGGCAGTAGAAATGGTCTCCGAAAGGCGCGAATCACCTCTTCGCCCTTCCCGCTTTCGTTTCTGGGAAAGATATGAGGGATGTGAGGCTAGTGCATACTATCGCGATCACAGCAGGGAATTTTGGGAGTCTTCCTCCGCCCTCGTTCGTAGCGCAAGCGCGACACTCATCACGCTCACTGTACTACGAGGGGCACTACTGTCAAAAGGAGATACATTTGGCGTTTTATCAGGGGTGCATTTCCCGCACCTTCAATCCCTCACATTAGAGCAAATCAGGTGCCCTGATGGGTTTGGGATAGGAGCCGATCTCTTCGTGCACCCTATAGCGCCTTCGCTGCAGAGAATCCATCTTATATCACAAGCATATCAAGGCGTGGGGATCGGTGGGTCAAGTCCGTCACGAGCACGCCTCCATCCTTTACTCGAAGATATGCATTCCCACTTTGGAGCGTTAACCCATCTGGTGATACGTGGTCTGAGCATAGAGGACGTCGGGACGTTGATAAATGCGATTTGCGGCACCGTCAATAACTCAGCACCGTCCGTGTCGGCGTGCGTCGAGAATTGTCAGCTCCCCGGGAAGCTGATCTCCGCGGTGCTACAACTAAGTAGACATCCCATGTTTTCCCGGAAATTTGGAAGTACGACTTTCAAGATGCGGGCGGAAGCCTTCATTAGTAAAGTGAAGGCGCTCCATATAGACGGACTTGAGGTGCAGCCTCCGACTCGGCTTTACTCCGAATACCTTTAGGTAGAAGGTCGTGTCGGTCTAGATGCTTGAAATCAATGCATAAGCGGCGATCCGTGGTTTTTTATTCCCTCGATTTGGGTTTCGGTGAACTCAACACTCCAACCTCTACTCTTCGAACTGTAAACATGTCCCGGCAGAACTATGCCGCCCTTGGACAAATACCCCGCAGAGACCTCGCTCTCACTACCCCGTACGTCCATGTCGATGATCTTGGGAAATTTTTTATTGGCGCACAGCCTGCGTCGAGTGTTCAAAAACTTCTTCACCTTTCACGGAGCCGAGCCGCTCAAAAAGTTCCATGCGGTTGGAATCACGGGTCCAGCGCAACTCGAAGCGACGCTTTCTAGGTGCGTAACTCCATGGAGGGCTGTGTCAGAGTGGAAGTCGATGTCCGGCACCATTATTGCGGGTACGAACTCAAGCTCCCCTCTGAGGCGGATATTATAATGCAGGAAATGAACGATGGACATGAATTATCTAGACCCTCACCATGTTACGACCACCTTTTATTATAGTTTTTTATGATTGCTCGCCCAGGGCAGATTCGTTGAATCTACTAATTACCCGAGCACCCAACTCATTAGAGAAGAGCCATTGATAATATTTTTACAATACGCACTCCGATAGTTATGTATTCTGCTGCTTTTAATTTGATTCAGTGGGTGCGCGGCATATTGCTTTAGAAGAGTATCAGTACTATAAGCACATTCTTGCGATGCATACGGCTAGTACATATATCAAAACAGTGTTCTCAAGCGACTCCGCATAATCATAGGTTAATTTAACAGAACTTCATTCAGGCTGAAGGATACGCATCTGGTCATTAATATCGAGAGCCCAATCCTATGAACTCAGCCAGCAACTTCTTCTACCCACTAGCTATCGTAGGATATAGACTCGACCATGAGCATACATGGAACATTAAGTTTGCAAAAAGCGCTTACAGGTATATGCAGGTTCAGTTTACGCAAGCGAGAAGCGGGATGTGCGAAAGTACCATAATTTGTACAATAGTGCCAGTGGAGCCAGACAATTACTATTGTATGCCCCCTATAACAAAGTCACATTTTCAGACAAAACTTGGGTTTCCGGGCTCCACATCATGGGTATAGGAAGATACCTTCTGGACTGTTGTATGGTATATAAAACCTTTTTCAGAGAAATTCAGAGATGTCTCCCATTCGAGACTAATTTTTGTTTTGGAAGTGACTTTGTAAAAGGGGTCATACAATAATAGAGTCAACACTCTAACAAAGTGTTATTGGTGATAAGATATTAATCAACATTATAATTAATACTAGCTGCTATTATTAATGCTACTAGCCGGCATTAGCATTACAGTAGTACTATTCTTTTTTTTCTTCTTTTTCTTGTATTGCAGTACTACGGGTCGGGTCACGGGTCAGCCTAGCTGGGATTCCTGGCCCAGGTCAGGGTTAGGGTCGGGCAAAAAAAGCCCTGACCCGACCCGACCCGACAACACCAAACAGAGGTCACGCGACAGTAGTACTGTATTTGCGTTTAAAACGTGATTCGGAAGCTTTTTTTTTTATTTTTTTTTATTTTTAATTCTGCATTTATATACCGCAACATTACTATGTAAAAGACGCGGATATGAGACCTATTGAAGTTACGTGTCGGATGAGATTAACAAATTAGAAAAGTTTCTGGTTGTAAATGATTTGGGGGTAGGAAGTTTGTGTTTCGGAAGTAGAAAAGATTACTTTACGGTGGAAAGAAACAAGTGATTGGGATTGGGTCATGAGAAGTGAAAGATTTAGTAAATGCGTTGGACGAGTTTAAAAAGGATGCGAGTTTTTGAAGAAATATTTCTTTTGTGAATAAAATGTGGTCCGGGGGCAGTATGGTGTTTCCAAAGGCTTGAGTGCGTGCGGATTTAAGAAGAGGACATTGTCATATGATATGATCTCTTGTTTGAATTGGTTCCCCACAAGGGCACGAAATGAGTTCGGTTGGTACGAACCGTCGATAGTAATCTCCAAAATGACCATGTCCAGTAATTGCATGAAAGATACATGATGATATGTCTCGGTGGTAGTAGAAACATTTCCAAAAATTGGGAAGTTTGGATGATGGGATTCCTGTTATCATATTGAATGAAGCAGAATCCGATATGTTTTTGGTGTTTCGAATAAGGTGAGACCAGGATGTTATGGCTCGAAGGTTAATATCTTCTTTTTCGCCTGCGTATGTTTTGAGTAGGAAAGGACGGCCTATTGGTGAGAAATGTGTGAGTTTATCGGCGATCTCATTGCCAGGAATGCCAAGGTGACCCGGGGCCCAGTGAAGGTGAATGTGATGGCTAGTGTTAGATGTAAAAGAGTCAGAAAATTGACGGAAGATTTTGGAAGAACATTGAGCGGCGTGAGGGGATAGGTCAATGATAGTGGGGATACATGATGATGAATCAGAGAAAAAGTGAATGTTGTTAATATGAGAGGTAGAAAAAATGTGATGTTGTCTGAAAAGAGTGATGCATTTGGTACATTTGGCAAGGGCATACATTTCTGCGTCGAACGAAGAACCAGAGGGAGAACAATAAAAATGACCAAGGTCAACGATTTGGGAATGATGGTAGATGATGAATGATGAGGTGGTGACGGATTTGTTGTTTTTGTAATTTTTTGAGCCGTCTGTATATACTAATAAATTGTGAATATTTTTTGATAAAGAATCATGTAAAAGAATAATGCTGTTTTTTGTTATGTTTTTTCGATCGATTGGTGTAATTCCGGGTTCGAAATGATATGAGAGAGATTTGAAATGATATTGAGAATGATTAGAGGGTAAATGTTGTGAAGGGTGAGTGAGGTATGGATTGATGTGCTCAGTGCAAGGATTGGCAAGAAAAGTGAGATGATGAAGTTGAGTTTTCGGTTTTGAAGAGGTGGATTTATGATGTGAAGTAATAGGAGGCTTGGAGGTGGGAAGTCGCGGCCATGAAGGTGGAAGATGATTAAGAAGTTGAGAATTAAGAGGTAGTCTATTGAGACAAAGAGCAGTGGATTGATTATATTTATTGAGGAGAATAGGGATTGGGAGGACGTAGGCGATTCGGTGAAGTGCGTGAGACGGAGTTGTCCGGAAAGTTCCGGTAAGTAATCATAGACTTTGGTTTTGAGCGATGGTCATTTGGTTGAGTTTGGATTTTTGTTGGATGCCGGTAAACCAAAGTTGAAAGCCGTAAGTGAGGACTGGGAGAACATTGGCGAAATGTAGAGTGCGAAAGTTGGCAAATGAAAGGCCTCGAATCGTATTGCCGAGAATGCGTAGGGCCATTGTAGTAGATCGTGCTCGCATGCACATACGTTGGATGTGGTTGTTGAAATTGAGTCTTTGGTCAAGGTAAAAACCGAGCCAACGGATAACTGGAGACGGGGTAATAACCACGGGGGGGGGAATGAATATTTGAAAGGGTGATAGAAGGAAATGATGTGGGAGAGAAACCGTGTCTAATAAAATGAATGAGGTCTGATTTAAAATGGTCGATAGATAATTGGATGTCGTTAAGTTTGCTCGAAATGATGTTATACGCTTTTTTAAGAAGACGGATATTTTCTTGATATGATTCTGAATATACTAAAATGAGTTGATCGTCAACGTAGGCTTTTAGGCATGTATCAGAAGATAAGATGAATGAATCAAGGATGAAAGCCGTGTAAATTGTTGAAAGAATGGGAGAAATAGGAGAGCCTTGTGGTATACCGATGTTATGAATGGGTTTTGGATCGGAAATAAAATTGTCAATTTTAAATGATATATGATGGTCTGAGAGAAATGCTTGCATCCAGAGAATAATTTTTTGATCAAAACCTAGGAGGTGAAGCGAATGTAGGAGGCGAGAATGATTGACATTGTCGAAGTAACCTTTGATGTCGATGGCGAGGGCGGAAACGAAGAGTTTCTTTTTATGTGCAATTTGAATGTCATGAATGAGGGATAAACCCGCGTCGATGGTGCAAGAGTTGGAACGGCCACCAAATTGAATTGTAGGAACTAAGTTGAAACGACTGACGTCCCATGTGAGGCGTTTGGCGATGATTTTTTCCAGAATTTTCCCGATGCATTCAAGTAGTGCGATTGGACGATAAGATCTAGGATTACTAGAGTCGGTTTTGTTAGGTTTGGGAATTAAGACAATATTAGCATTTTTCCATGGATGAAGGTGTCGTGAAAAACATTCGTTAAAAAGATTGAAAAGAATTGTCGGATGTGCTGAATTAACCCATTTTAAATATGCGTATGAAATGTTTGAAATGCCGGGCGCTGAGTTATTGTGTGTTAGATTAAGGCACGTATCGATTTCGTTTTGCGTAATGCGGGGAGACGCTCGTGTGGGTTTCTTTGGTGGGTTGTATGGGAGATCGGATACGTCTGGTTGAGGGTCGTTAGAGAAGAATGATTGATGGAAAACATCGGCTTGTTGAGTTGGTGTATGAGCGAATTGGTTTTGATAAAAAATTGGTGGAGTGCGAGTTTTTCGTTTTCCAGATGACCATTTTGCATATCGATAAATGTCATAAGATGATGCGCCTTCGAGAACAGAGGTGGCCCATGATTGTTTAGCTTTCTTAAAAATAAACCGGGCTTCTTTGTGAAGGTGTTCTTTTTTGTAATTGTCGGAGCAATCTCAGAAGGCACGTATAGCTTGGTCGCATTCGTCATTCCACCAGTATGAATATGAAAAGGTGGCGGAAGTAGTCTGTGGCATAATATCTGACGTTGTTAGTAGAATTTTATCCGAAATTTGATTCGCACAGTCAGAGACTGATTCGTCAGTTGAGAAAGAGGGAAGCAGTTGATTGTCTAGAAGAAAACTGAATTTTTCAATCCATTCTTTCTTACGTTCAGGGTCATATTTGTAAGTTGTGGTCGTTTCTTCGGGAGTAAAGTCGGGGTTAATAGGAAGAAAAGCGATTGTAATTGGAATGTGATCAGAAGAGTAAGCTGCCATGTCGATGCAAGTCCAGTTGTAGAAAAAGTCGGAAAGAATAGCAGTGAAGTTGAGAAGAGTGAGGTCGATGATGGAGTCAGATTGTCGGTGTTGTCCTTTTCGAGTGGGAAAATCGGTATCATTAAGAATAAAGAGCGATTGATCTTGTGTCCAAGTGAGGAAATTGTCCGCCTCTGTTGAAGAACGTCGTAAAGTTCGATTTGGTAACGCCCATTCTGAATGGTGGATGTTAAAGTCGCCCATTATGCAGGTAGGAATGTTGTATTCGAGTTCAATGTCGATGAGGAAACGAATGTTTTCGCCAAGAATACCTGACCCGTAGTTGTAACAATTGATAAGGCGGAATGTTTTGTTGAGGTATGTGACGTCGATTGTCATGAAATCTTTGTGGTTAGTAATATCTTGGCGAGAAATGGCTGAAAGATGAGGGAAAGATTTCCGAATATAAATGATTACGTGCGGTTTGATATGAGAATTTGAATCGAAAGACGGGATAAAATAGTCCCAGGCTGGGTGTTTAATTGGGAGTAAAATAGGAACGCCGTCAGGAGAGGAATCAGAACGAGATAATCCAGAGAATCCGATGAATGGTTCTTGAAGCGCTAGTATGTGGAGATTTGGGTTATTGAGAAGACGGGTAGTTCGGGGACCGCTTTTTGCTACATTTAGCTGAAGTATTCGTAAGGCCGTATGATTCATAGGTTATCCTCGTGTACTGAGTTGTGTGGGTCGACATGCATTGATGGGGAGGAAGAACGAGTGAATGCTGGGTCGGAGATAAAGGGTCGTCGAGAAGGATGAACATTAATGAGATTCAGATTCGTTGTTGAAGGTGATGGGGGGGATGATAACGTCATACGAATGGGCGCTGGGTTTCTGTTGAAATATAGAGCGCATTGTGGGCAGTCAATGGAATCTGCTGGATGAGCACCGGAGCAGTTAACGCAATGGAAATGATCGCAGGGTTGGTTATCTTGATAACGAGCACTAGAACATCCTGAGCACATTTCCCGATGTTGTGAAGTAAGATGACGTTTTGATGCACAGTATCGACAGCCTAAAGGTTGGTTGCAGTTGATAGTAAGATGACCGAATTTCCAGCATTTGGTGCATTGTGAGAATCGTGGTTTTTCTTTCCAAACGACTGGAACTGTTGATTGACCGAAAATGAAAAATACTGATGAAGTAACTTTGCATAATAAATCTCCATTAGGGTCTTCAAATGCGAATGAAATGGATGAGCACGGTTTGGTGATAAGTTCGGGGTTACGAGCCCATCGAGGAGGTTGAGTAATTTTAAGAGAACGAAATAAGTTGTTAAGGAGAAGCGAGCGAAGGATTTCGAGTTCAGAGAAAATCGGGAGATTTGGGCCGTTTGAGGTAATAATGTTGCTAAGAATAACTTTCAACCATTTGATGTCGCAAGTGATTGTGAGTGGGTGGTTTGGTCGGAGTTCGAAGGCGTCCTTGAGAAGAGGAATGATGGCGTTAATAGAGTTGACCAAGATGTTGCTGGGGAACGAGAATATGCAATTGCCAGACATGTTCCAGTCAGCGCCAATGATCCGAATGTGACGGGCAGTAGGGATGCGGTCCAGTTTACTTTGTATGCGGTCAATAAGTGTTTTTGAATTAGGCCTTGATGATAGAGGCATGTTTTGTCCTTGGAATCGAGCGACATAACGAGTGAGGTTTGATATGGAAGCCGGGGCGGAAGGTAGGAGTTTTGGTTGTGTGGCGGGCATGTTAAGTCCGAGATGATCTCTGTACGATAACATGCTGATGGGTTGGTCTGCAATTGGGTTACGAATGAGAACTGGGGACGGAGTGTGTTGTCTGGGTCCTGAAGGACAAGGGCGATTGACTGTTGTTGATTGAGAGGAAGGTGGTTGAAAAAATCCTTGGCTAATGTTATCGGGTTCGATAGTATTATCTGAAAAAGAAACGTGTTTTTGAGAATTGTTCTCGATAGTTTGCGGGTTGTTGATAGGAGGGCCGAAAGAAGCCATGGTTTCCTCAAGTTGAACCATTCTGGAAATGACACGGAGCTCAAGATCTCTAGCATGTTGTTTTGCTTGTTCCTGTAGAGTTTTTTGAAGATCTGTTATCATAGAAGTAATCGTAGAAAAATTTGGACCAGATGTGACAGTAGTGGCGATGGGTTCTGAGTTATCATATGCGTTGTCGTGGATGGAATCTGGGAATAATATGGGATTCCGGACTCGAAAGTCGAATTGGCCAGTGTCATCAATTGTGGTTTTATGATAAGTAATCGGTAGTGTTGGTTCGGCTGGGTGGACGATGGTAACCGATGTGTTGGAGGGTACAAAATGGAGGTGGAATAATTGGATGGCGTTAGCAAGTGAATTCATAGAGTGGTCCGTGAGGTGTTGGTTAAAGCGTGAAGGCCAAGTTTTAGCAATGAGCGAAAGAATCTGTTCAATAGAAAAGGTCCATTCTTCGAAGGATCTGGGTGCGAGGATGTTTTCAATAGTGTCACGTGCTTCGGAGATGATAATTTTGTCTTCCATATTAGCTTCATCAGGCAATGGTGTGAATCAAAGACGGCGATGTGCTGGTGTGATAGGTTCAGAAGACGTAGATGAGTGTGATTGGCCAGACGTTTGATGAGACAGGATAGGGGCAGGCATGGGTTGTTGAAGGGGCGTGGCTGATGGGGATGCTGCCTGTAGGAGAGACTGAGAGTCGAGGGGGAAAACGACGTCCATAGGAGTTGAAACTGGGGCTGCTAGTGTTATGTCTGAATAATTAGCATATGTAGACAAGAAATCTCGGAAATGAGCGTTGAAAGACGGGTCTTGAGATGTTGGCATAGATAAGACAGATGGAGACTGTGAAGAAGGAAGGATTTGCTGATAACCTGTTATATCTGTGTTTTTGTCGATTTCTGAATTTTCTTTAGGAGGAGAAGGAAGGGGTCGAGGTGGAGAGTGAGAGGCTGGGATGTTGGGAGACATAGAGTTGTAAGCGTGCATTTCTTCAGGGGTGTTTGCGAATCTGGGACTGTTGAGAGATGGGGTTTGAGAGCTCGCCATGGGGGAAAAGAAAATAAAGGGGATAGGGGATGGGGGAAAGGGAAGTGGGTGATGGTGAAGTTAGGTGGAAAACAGCTCGACAGATGTCTACTGTGAGGGAGACTTGGTGTGGGTAGTTAACCCAGGGAGTTTAGGGGTGGCAAATGTGGCTGTGCAAAGGGTGAGATGATGGTGGTAAGAGGTCAAGGGGTTGGTGATTCGGAAGCGCCGCTCCAATATCGTATTTACAGTATATAGCTGAGGCATCAAATTCTCGCGTCCTATTTAGCTCTCTACTTGCACTTTCTCACAGCATGGACAAGTGCCCTGCAGAAGTCGTTACCATCATCCTTGAATGCACGTGCACTACCGACCTTGGGAATATGGCGCGCTGATTGGGCTTGGTTTCTAAATACTTCCGCACAATTGCAGGGCCGCTCGAGTTCCGCACTCTCGTGATCGCAGGGCCGGATCAACTTAGGAGGGCTCTGGCCAGATTGGATTCTGTGCTGCCTGTTAGAGCTGAAACGGGTGGAGCCAGAATCGACATCCAACACCTATTTATCTGCGACTTGAAAATGGAACACGCGTTGGCGGTAGCAATGGTTTCCAAAGAGCGTGAATCACCTCTTCCGAATCGCCGATCCCGCCTCCGTTTCTGGGAAAGACCTGAGGGATGTGAGGCCTTCCCATACTATCGCGATCACAGCAAGGGATTTTGGGAGTCTTCCTCCGCCCTCGTTCATAGCGCAAGCGCAACATTGATCACGCTCGCCATACTACAAGGAACACCTCGGACAGAAGGAGATATATTTAGCGTTTTATCAGGGGTGCATCTCCCACTCCTTAAGGCCCTCACATTAGAGAAATTCGGGAGCTTTGATGGTTTTGGACCAGGAGCCAAACTTTTCGTCCACCCGATAGCGCCTTCACTGGAGAGAATCCATCTTATGGCACTAGTATATCAAGACGCGGGGATCGGTGGGTCAACACTAGCGTGCCTCCATCCTTTGCTCGAAAATATGCATTCCCACTTTGGAGCGTTAGGCCATTTGGTAATACGCGGCCTGAGCATGGAAGACGTCGGGGCGTTGGTAAAAGTGATTTGTGGCACCGTCAATGACTCAGCACCGTCCGTGTCGGCATGCATCGAAAATTGTCAGCTCCCCGGGAAGCTAATCTCTGCGGTGCTACAACTAAGTATGCACCCCATGCATACCGGGAATTATGGAGATACGGCTTATAAGGTGCAGGCAGAAGCCTTCATTAGTAAAGTGAAGGCGCTCCATATAGACGGACTTGAGGTGCATTTTCCGACTCGACTATATTTCGAATACCTTTAGGTAGAAGGTCATTTCGGTGTAGATCCTTGAACTCAATGCATAAGCGGCGATCTACCGATCTATGGGCCCCGGGTTTTCCCTCGATTTGGATATCGGTGAACTCAATACTCCAACCTCTATTCCTCGAGCCGCAAACACGTCCCCGCAGTACTATCTCATCCATGGACAAATGCCCTGCAGTGACCATATCGCTCTCACTACCCTGCACGTCTATGTCGATGACCTTAAGGATTTTTTTATTGGTGCACAGCCTGCGTTTGGTGTTCAAGTGCTTCTTCACCTCTCACGGAGCCGAGCCGCTCAAGTTTCATGCGATTTGCATCACGGGTCCAGCGCAGCTCGAGGCAACGCTTTCTAGGCGCGTGACTCCATGGAGGGCTGTGTCAGAGTGGAAATCGATGTCCAGCACTATTATTGCGGGTACGAACTCAAGCTCCCCTTTGAGGCGGATACTAGAATGCAGGAAATGAACGATGGACGTGAATTATCTAGTCAACCACCTTCAATCCTAGTTTTTTATGATTGCTCACCCGGGGTACCTGAGCGCCCAATCCATTCGAAGAGAACCCATTTATTGATATTTTCACAATGTGTATGCCGACAGTTATGCATTCTGCCGCTTTAGATCTAGTTCAGTGGGTGCGCGGTTTATTGCTCTAGAAGAGTATCAGTACTATAAGTACATCCTTGCGATGCATGCGGCTGGTGCATCAAAACAGTATTTTCAAACAGTTCCGCATGATCATAGGGCCAATTTAATGGAGCCTCATGATCTGGCTGAAGGATATGCATCCGGCCATTAATATTGAGAGCCCAATCCTATAAACTCAACCAGCAGCCTCTTCTCTTCACTAGCTATCAAAGGATACAGGCTCGACCATGAGCATATATGTAATATCAAGTTTTTAAAAAGCACGGGAGGCGAAAGCACCAGAATTTGTACAATAGTGGGGTCTTACAATTACTAATTAGAATCAGCAAGAAAAATCGAATCAAAAAAGCACTTTGCCATAAGCGAGGTTCGATCGGCAAGCTTTAGCATTAACTTCAGCAATGATCGAGGCAATTAATAATGCAATTGAGCGAGTTTGTTCCAATTTAAGCAAGTTTTCAGAGCAATAGCCCACTAGACCATATGGCCGGGCAACAAATATTTAACTAGCAAATATACATACGGTGCTTTTGGGACCTGCCCATTCCACACCCACATTAAATCTGACTCCAGTAGAGCAGCCTTTCTACTGAGAACCAGGTCGTCTACATCTTCGGCCCCACCCAAACCACTGTGTCCGACTGCTCTAGGTTCTGCAACAAGCACGGGTATTACATGGGGACTCGGCCCACTCTGCAAACACACATAGGAGTGGCCAAACGCCAGGCTCGAGCTGTTATAAGTTGACACGTTCCTGAAGACCCTGGAAATTTGTTACTCACCCTTCGGTAATGCGGAGGGCAAAGTAAAGAGTCTATACACCTAGGTGGGAGGATAATTCCAAGTACACCGGGACATCTTACACATATCCTGGATAATCCTGCCGCCTTCTCGTTTGCGGACAAGTGTATTTTGATTAAAGCCACAATCCACAATCCGGGTTACTTTTTAATCTGTATCGTAACCGATTAAAAAAGAAGACTATATTGCACTTAACGGCAATTCACATAGTTATTAATTGCAAGTAGCATGCTGATGCCGCTCTGCTCGTTTCCGTCTGGATGAAGGTCGCAGAATTTTTTCCGACACTTATGACGCAAAATGCATAATGATCAATGTGGCTTAAGTTCGATTCTGTCCGGTTCGGCTTCGGAAAAATCCTTGTAGACTTTATCAGAGTTTTTAAATAGTATCTGAGGATTTTGTTTACCGAAAATTTGCAATGTTGTAAAGCCATTGTTAGAATACACACTTTGCTAGTCTGTAAGAGTTTTTCGGGACTGCCGGCTCACATAAATGCATATCAGTAGAACATTTTTATGCCATTTAATTATTATAAGCTATATTCTTGTGTTTTTATGATGTGCAGAAAGAGAGCATACAAACTAGAAGGGTGACAAAGTCTTAAAATCTATGCACGTTGTGGTAGACAATGAGGTGCAGTGGTGAGTTGTAGGCAAAGGTGGGTTATCAGCGTAAACTGATGTATTTCATGGTAGAGACCAGCTCTCCTTATATACATCTACTGTGAGCTATATATACTATCATAGCTCCTATTCGTATGGCATTATCATTGCATTATCGTTCACTTAGTAAGATGGTTGTTCATATGACCATCCGTTATTTATATCGTTTTGTTATATTTATTTATTTAATACTCCCCTTCAAACTTTTACTGGGCGGAGTAGACTTGTAAAATGTTTGATTAATCCTATCATTAGTGCTTTCGTCATAATATCAGCCTTTTGCTGTCCAGTTGGAATATATGAAACTGATATGGTTTCATTTTCTATGTAATCTCTTAAAAAATCTTTTCGTATGTCAATATGTTTCGTTTGTTGTGTATATTTTTGTTCCGTTGAATTTACTATAGTTATGGCTGCTTGATTATCACATAATATTTTCGTAGGTGTATCCAAGGTCTGCAGTACCTCTTCAACCAGTCTTCGTAGCCATATTGCTTCTTTTACTCCATGAGTTAAAGCTTGTAATTCAGCTTCACATACTGATAGTGACACTAATTCTTGTTTTTTACTTGACCATGATGTCGTTGCGTTTCCAATTTGGAATATATATCCTGATATTGCTTTATGGCCTTCTTGTGTCATTCCATCGGCATCGGTATATCTGATTAATTCAATTGGTTCTTTACCTCCGAGTATTAACCAATAATTGTTCGTTCCTTTTAAATATTTAAAGCAGTGTTTTACTGCATTGTAATGTTCAATACTAGGTTTATTTAAATGCCTAGCAAATTGACCTGTTGCAAATGATATGTCAGGTCTCATACAATCTGCTGCATATCGTAATGCTCCAACCATATTCATATAAGGTATTTGATTCATGAAGTTTAATTCTTCATTAGTTGGATTTTCAAGTGTTTTTAGTACTTGTCCAGGTGTCATTGGTGTTTGTACCATTGCAGTGTCTTTTAACTTGTATTTTTCTATTATATTATCAATATAATGTTTTTGTCTTAGTTTTATAATTCTTTCTTCTCGGTTTCTTTCAATTTCAATGCCGAGTAACCAATGTATATCGTTTCCGTCAGTAAATTTTACATGTTTTCCTATTTCGTCTTTAAAGGCTTTTATTATTAATAAATTTAAGCCACATATCGTTATGTCATCAACATGTATGAAAAGTATTAGAATTGTTTTTCCTTTTACTTTTCTTAGGAATACCACGTTATCTTGGACTGCTCGTGTTAGTCCTATTCCTATTAATATTTCTGATAATTTTTTGTACCATTGTCTGCCTGCTTGTTTTAATCTGTATAAGGCTTTATTTAATTTTAAAATTTGTCCAGGTTTAATTTTGATTAAGTTTCCTGGTGGTGGTTTTATGTATATATTTTTGTCTCTTTCTAATTCACCATATAAGTAAGCTGATTTTATATAAGTAAGCTGATTTTATATCAATTTGGTGAATTTCGTAATTGTTTGTTGCGCTCCAACTTAATATAGTTCTTACTGTGGCTAATCGTGCCACTGGAGTGAATGTATCATTTGAGTAATAGTCTATACCCTCTTTTTGGGCAAATCCTTGAACTACTAGTCTTGCTTTGTAACATTCTATATCTCTGTTTGCTAATCTTTTTGTTTTATAAACAAATCTTGTTCCGATTATATTTGCTTCTTTTGGTGGATCAATGATTTTCCATGTAGATCTTTCGATTAACGTTTTTATTTCTTCTTTCATTGCCGTGATCCACTGATTTGCGTCAATTCTATTGATCGCTTGTTGATATGAATTTGGATCGCCTATTAATTCCGTATTGAATTGATTAAATTCCATAAGATAAGCGACTGTATTTTGTTCATCAAAGTTAAGACCTAATGATTGTTTTGTTGGTTTCATTGTTCTTATTGGTCTTTCATTTGTTAATTCTTTTATTTGTTCGTTATGTTTTTGTATCATATTCTCCCCTTCAATTTTAGATGATGGAGAATCTAAAAATTGTAGATTTCGTTTGACAGAAATTTTTCTGTTATGATAGGTTCTATGACCTTTACTTTCTTCGTCAAATCCTAGCCATTGTGCATATATTCCTTTTGGTTGTAACTTGTTAACGTCTTCTTGTTTTATTATGCAATATTGGCCGAATTCTTTTAAATCGTCTATGTTATAATTTTCGTTATATCGTTTAAAATATGGTGTTTTAAATTCAATAGCACTCTTTGGCGTTCTATTGTAAACGTAAGTACTGTATTTTACAGCTTCTCCCCATAAACTTGGAGGTAATTTTGCTTGTAGCAGATTTACTCGTGTATCATTTAAAATCGTTTGATGTGATCGTTCTGCTACTCCGTTTTGTTGTGGTGTGTCGTGAACAGTCAGCTTTCGTATCGTTCCATGTTTTTCTAAATATTCAGTGAATTTTTTACTTAAAAACACTGTGTCATTATCGCTTTGTAATATTTTTATTTTTATGTTAAATTGTGTATTGAGCATAGTGGCCCAAGTCGTGTAAGCATTTAAGCCCTCATCTTTTGTTTTTAATAAAATCATTTTTATCCATCTTGTAGCATCATCTACAAGTGTTAGAAGGTATTTATATCCTCCAATAGCATGTGTGGATGCTGGACCCCATATGTCCATATGTATGTGATCGCCGAATTTTTCGGCTAACTTTGAAATACGTAATTTTGGGATTTGTATTCTTTTTATATTTGCTTCTAAGCAAATCGTACATTGAGTTTCGTCGTAATTTGTAATTTTGTTGTTTGTTATTTGATCTTCTTTTAATAATTGTTTTATGTAAGTGTAACTTATATGTCCGAGTTTTTTGTGAAGTTTGAATAATGTTAAATTTTTCGTAGCCGCTTGTACATTGTTGTTAAATATACTATACAATCCATTTTTATTTATGATTTTTCCACATAAAGATCCATTAGGATACTTTATTGTACATTCGTTTTCTTTATAAATAAATTTGTAGCCATCTTGACATAGAAGTCCTTGAGAGACTAATGTCATATTCATTTTAGGATTGTAGTATACGTTTGATAATATAATGACACTTACTGAGTGTCTGTTGGGGATGTAAAGCTTAAGATCCCCTACTATGTTTGCCATAAACATTGTTTTATTTGCGGCCATTATTGTTATTGTATCAGTTTTGTATGTATTTCGTAATCGGTTTAAATATGGTGTTAGATGTATCGTTGCACCAGTATCGATTATATCCATTGAGGAATAAACATTATTAGCAAATTTTTCTGTTGTTATAATGATAATGCTTACGTCTAAATTATTGTCATCCACATCTTCCATGGCGCTATCGTGATTTCCTATTGCGTCAAGAAAGTCGTTATAAGAATAAATTGGGAATTCTCCCATGTCGAAGTCATTGTCGTCGATTTCGGTTATAAAGGCGGTTTCGCCTTGGCCAATTACGGCGCTTAACTCGATTTGAGAGCTTGATGCGACGTTTGTTGCTGCTGTTGCTGCAGTATGTTTAGCCTGGGCCGCACTTGCCCCAGTCGATGTCGGCGCCACTGACACACCCATTTCCTTCCCTTTTCCTTTGTCGTTGTTTGCTTCCTCTTTTTTCTTTGGGGCTGCCTTCGTCCATTCTGTTTTTGGTGCCCAGCAGTCTCGACTAAAATGCCCTAACTTGTTACAGTTATAGCACTTAATAACATGTGATTGTTGGTTAGGGGAATATCCCCTCGTCCTTGTCCTCACATATATCCACCATGGCCCCTATAGCTGCGACCTCATGGCTGTACTCTGCGGCTAGAACCGCGTCCACGGCCCCTGAAATAGGGGTGGTTCCGCTCGTCCTTGGGCAGGTGGTTAGCCGCCGCTCCTGTCCTCTGGTGATTTTTATGCCACCCCTCAAAGGCGTTCCTCAGTGCCATTAGTAAGAATTGAGGGGTTAGTTCAATTTCATCTTTGTCTGGATTCGTTTTGTTAATTGTTTTAATATATAACTCACTCTGCGTGAGTATGTATTGGTATTGTTCGGGCGTTGCCCGCGTAATAGCCGATATGTATGTCGACTCTGAAACTTTTACCCCTTGGGCTATGAGTTCCTCGTATTTATTGCTGAGGTTATCGAGCGTTCCATCGAAATGGCTGACATGACCTCTGATATCAAAAAGGGCAGCCTTGTTAAAGCCCTTTGTAATTGTTGTCTGGACGTTATATCGTCTGTCAAGCACTTTGAGTAGCGCTGGAATATCTTTAGAGAAATTAAGATAATAAGCCAATATTTTGTTGGGCATAGTGCGCATAATGCCGTTATATAAAGCACTTGATATACCAGTCTCTCCAGTTCCTGGGGAGTTAATGAGCAGGTTACCGTAACCTGCACTCTCGATTGCACTTCAGACTCTGTAGTTCCAGAGTTTGTAGTTTCTGTGCCCGTCGAGTTTCTCAATTCCATCGAAGAATTTCTGGAGTTCCGCGAGTTTAGTTGCCATACTCGGTTCATCTTCCTTGGTATCGTTAGCATCTGAATCGTCAGGATCAGATGGTTCTGATGGCTCACGTGATGGGTTATTTTTGGATTCTTCTTCGTTTTCTTCTTCGTTATCTTCTTTTTTATCGTCATCTTCTTTCTTATCATTTCCTTCTTCTGGCTTAATATAAGGGTTGTCAATTTTAAATTGTTCTTTTTCATTTGGATCTGATATGCCCAAATATGTACTTATTTGGTATCTGATTTCGGATGATTTTCCTTGGTCTGATATTCCTAAATCTTTAGCGTGATTCGTTAGTTCCATTTTATAGTCAGTTTTTATTTTTAATTTTTCGTCTTTGGTAGAATTATCATACCTGTTAATTCGATCTTGTATTTGTTGTTCGGTTCCGTTAATAGGTATTTGTCTTAGGTTACATTGAAGTATTAGGTCGACTAACCTTTTGCTATCTTTAGCTTTTTGAATTTTTTCTTCGAGTTCTTCGATAGTAGATGACTGTGTATATGTTATTTTTAGTTCGTTAGCGATTATTCTTAATCCTGATAATTTTTGCAAATGTGTTTGCTCACGAGTGTTTGGTTTCTGTCCGTCAGACATAATTTCGTTATTCGAGGATGTATAATTTCATTAATCATTTTGTTAGTTGTAGAGTCAAGGCTCATAACCTCTTAAAATCTATGCACGTTGTGGTAGACAATGAGGTGCAGTGGTGAGTTGTAGGCAAAGGTGGGTTATCAGCGTAAACTGATGTATTTCATGGTAGAGACCAGCTCTCCTTATATACATCTACTGTGAGCTATATATACTATCATAGCTCCTATTCGTATGGCGTTATCGTTGCGTTATCGTTCACTTAGTAAGATGGTTGTTCATATGACCATCCGTTATTTATATTGTTTTGTTATATTTATTTATTTAATACAAAGGGTGATGGGATGCAATCGGCATGCTGCCCATTTTCTAACTCAGACTACACAAAGTCGGATCGGGTTACAAAGTCTCTGTAAGAAGCCGAATATCGCATCAACCGCTTATCAGGCGGAGCGCGAAAATAGCCGTGACAACCTGTGACGGCATCTTGTAAGAGGAAAGGCACTTTTATTGCGGAGCATCGTGCTTATAAAGATAGACCCTTTATTTTGTAAATGTAGGTATATGCAGGGAAATATTTTTACGAGAGAAGGAGTACATCGGTTGCGTTTTGAGTGTTGCAGAGGAAAGGTATGAAAAATCTGTAAAAGGGGTTACGCGATAGTATCTTTTCTCTTGAAAAAGATCCAAGTACGCGAAGCGCCGCTTCAATATCGTAAAGTATATAACTGAGGCATCAAGCTCGCGCGTCCTACTTGCCTCCTTCTACTCGCGCATTTCTCACAGTATGGACGAGTGCCCCGCGGAAGTCGTTATCGTCATCTTTAATTATGCATGCGCCAATGACCCTGGGAATACGGCACGCCAGTTGGCCTTAGTTTCCAAGTATTTCCGCATGATTGCAGAGCCACTCGAGTTCCGCACACTCATGGTCGCGGGACCGGATCAACTTAGAGGGGCTCTGGCTAAGCTAAAGAGAATACGGAAGGATCAGTCTTACGGAGCTGTAATGGGTGGAGCCGAGGTCAACATCCAACACCTATTTATCTGCGATTTGAAAATGAAACACGCGTTGGCGGTAGAAATGGTCTCCGGAAAGCGCGAATCACCTCTACGCCCTCACCGTTTCCGAGCCCGTTTCTGGGAAAGATATGAAGGACGTGCAGCTAGTCGGTACTATCGCAATCACAGTAGGGAATTTTGGGAGTCTTCTTCTGCCCTTGTTCGTAGCGCAAGTGCGACGCTCATAACGCTCACTGTACTACAAGGGGCATTACTGTCAGAAGGAGATACATTTGGCGTTTTATCAGGGGTGCATTTCCCGCACCTTCAAACCCTCACTTTAGAACAGATTATCAGCCCCGGTGACTTTGGGGTAGGAGCCGATCTCTTTGTCCACCCGATAGCACCTTCGCTGCAGCGAATCCATCTTATGGCACGGGTTTATCAGGGAAAGAGAATGTCACCAGCGCGCCTTCATCCACTTCTCGAAAATATGCACTCTCGCTTTGGGGAATTAACCCATCTAATAATACGCGGTCTGGGTATAAGAGACGTCGAGTCGCTCAAAAGGGTGGTTTGCGGCACTGCTGATGGCGAAGCACCGTCTGTCTCAGCGTGCGTCGCAAACTGTCAACTTCCCGGAAAGCTGGCCTCCGCGGTGTTGCAACAGGGTATGCATCCCACGTTTCACTACGGCTTTGGAAGTACGGCTTATGGGCGGCGAGCACAAGCCTTCATCAATAATGTAAAGGTACTCCATATAGACGGACTTGAAGTGCGTCCTCCGATTCGGGTATATTCTGAGTACCTTTAGGTAGAGGGTCCTGTCCATCTAAATTCTTAATCCTTGAACCTTGGTATGATCGTGTGACTCCTTTTACAAACTTTTCATATTTAGACTCTGCAGCATTCAAAACTTAGCTAATGTTTTTCGTAGTTGGCAAGACATCCTTCTCCACATATAGCTACGTTTTGTAAAAATAATGGGATTATTTTCATAAGTAACATTGAAATTACCGAAATGTATTCGAACTTACTGTGCATTTTATATCAGGGACCGCTTTGGCGCAGTAAATTGCTGTGTAAATGCGGCTTGCATGTAGTGAATATTACTTAGCGAACGTTCAGAGAACAGACTTCCCAGTTCTCGTTTATCGGATAATGAGTACAATTCTTTCCGGGAAAAAAGGATATACAAATGTGCAGAACGGGATGTATGCCCAAACGGAATTAAAACCTGTTCCGCTTCCGCGCATTGGGTTTGTTATGATCTACAGGTGACAGTCTTTGGGGTTGAGGAAGAAATGCAAGATCTGGTTCAGTCACAAAGAGAGCGGTAAGGCAACATGCACTGACTTTAATTTCCTGCCCTTTGCCGTATCCATCCCACTCAATGTCCCAGTCTGTATACCCAGGCGCGGCTCATCTACATCCATTGCCATTGGGTCCTCATGCCCACCAGACGGATTCGACGCGCTACCAAACATGCTACGTCCCTTGCCCTCTTTCTCCTTCTGCTTTTCGTGCACGTCCGCCAACGTCGCCTGTACAACGCGTTCATGATCCTCGCGCATGGACTTCTTTGCCATATTTTGCGACGCGAGATGGGAGAGCTGATCGTCGAGCGTGGCAAGCACGGATGACGTCGTGTTTGCCCTGGCAAGGCGTAAATAGAAATAATACTGCTTTATGTTGTTCGATGCTCACCATTCTCGTAAGGCACCCAGCAAGTCCTCTAGCTTTCCTGGCCCCAGATCGCGACCGATTGTGTACTCCACCTCAAACTGATGTCTCTTCTGATCTAGTTTTCCACGCATGAGGTCCAGGTAAATACCGTCAATGATCAGATCTTCTAGTTCACGGACTGTCGGTATATGCAGCGTTCTCAGGAGAAGCTCGTACGGGAGTATCTTTATTATAGACAAGGTTGTCCTTAAACCGGGGCATGGACTCAAGGGGGAAAGTGAGAACCGGGACTCACGCGTCGTTCTAACGCATATGATATGATCGTCAGAAGCTTAAGCTTCGTCAGTTGTGACTGATTCAGAGGTGGGAGCGAGTCCCTTGAATCTACAGTGGCCCATAGAATTATCAGGTTGGGTAGAGTATTGGCGGCGTCGGGACGCACTGCAATAGTCTTCGAAGGTGCCAAACGCGAAGAGTTGTAACAGCGATAGAAACGGCGAACGCTCTGTTTTTGAAAGCTAATGAAAACTATAAGTACACATTATGCAGATCAAGCTGCCTATATGCAGCACACCTCCTGGATGTTGGGCATCTCGAGGAGCTCGGAGAAGACAAAGGTGCCAGGGGCCGAAATCGCGTCTCGGATGAGGTTGGCAGCGGCGGCGCCCCTAGCAGACTTGGCCATGAGAAGGAAGGGCTCGATCTTTGTAGCCGTATTTGAGGAAAGGTCTAGTGACATGTTTACAATTTCCAGGTAGCAGGAGGCGAGGGTACAGCTTGAGCCTTGAGGCCGCAAGCTTCATCCGAGTCGCCACGCACCACGTGACTGCGCGCTCGCATCCCGCCGTCTTTGTATTCTGAACCTCGCCCGACCGTCCCCCTCGTCGACCTATGCCCATCCCCAAAATCAGACCCTCCGTTCTCCGCTTTGCACCATCCCCTACAGGCTCCCTACATCTAGGCGGCCTTAGGACTGCGCTATACAACCACCTCTTTGCTAAGAAACACGGGGGGAAATGGATCCTGCGCATCGAGGACACTGACGCCGTGAGCATTAACCAGTAATTCTGTTGTCCTCTCCGGAACCAGTGAACGAATGCAAGTATATTTAGCTTCGATTTGTCAAAGGCGCGGTGGACAACATCAGGCAGTCCCTTGAATGGGCTGGTCTGGAGTATGATCATGGTGCGTCCACGAGGCTCTAGCTTCGTCACGGTACTCTGGCTGAACCTGCTTATAATAGGTCCCGGAGTTGGAGGGCCACATGGAAGCTATTTCCAAGTAAGCAATATTTCTACTTTAGCCTTTCTTCACGCTCACATCTTTGCTCGACCAGTCGGAAAGGCTCGACCTATATCAGCACTACGCAAACAAGCTCGTACAGGTATGTTCCATCCGTGTCTACGTCAACGTCACGAAGACATTCATCCAATCTGTGTTTCGTAGAGCGGGCATGCGTATCACTGCTTCTGCACACCTGCTAAGCTTGGAGACATCAAGGAAAGGCTGGCGAAAAGAGGCTCAAATGCAACGTACGACAAGACGTGTCTCCACTTGTCGGAAGAGGAGGTCGGGAGGAAGAAACGCGCAGGGGAGAAGTTTGTGATACGATTGAACGTAGGCATACTTCCGGCATTTTCGTTTGTCCCGTATTCTAAGAGGAATCGGAAAAGGACGGAGCAATGCCCACTCGACCCGCCCATGCGGACCTGGTCTTCGGCTCTCTGAGGGACGCACACAACTCCCTGCCCACCGACCCTATTCTGCACAAGTCGGACGGGTTCCCGACGTACCATCTTGCATCTGTGGTCGACGACTACGAAATGGGCATAACGCACGTACTAAGAGGCGAAGTATGCATCCCCCTCGGTACTCAAGCCATTGAAGACATCTCATAACGCCGATGTCTAGGAATGGCTACCCTCCCTTCCATTGCACTTGGACCTATACGCGTGTCTTGGGCTTTCCGCACCCCAATTCGCCCACCTTCCGCTTCTGCTAAATGCCGATGGATCGAAGATGTCCAAGCGCAACGGCGACGTGAGCGTGTCAGACTATGTGGTATGTGATTTATTTTGTTTCTAGCTTGGTTCGAGTATTAAGCAGATGTAATTTAACAGGAGAAAGGATGGATGCCACCTGCCGTGCTCAATTGGCTCGCGCTCGCTGGATGGGGCTCGGGGCCTGCCGAAGGGGTCGCCGGAGGGGGGAAGAAGGCGGCTCCCAGCAGTACAGAGGTACTATCGCTGAATGAGCTTGCTGAGAAGGTAACAACTTTTTCTTTCTTGGTGTACTGCTAAGTGTAACTCAATTATTCGTGTAGTTTGACCTGTCAGCCCTCACTTCGCGTCGGACGATCCTGGATCCAAAGAAGCTGGAGGTCCTGAACAAGAAGCACATGCAACGCGCTATCGAGTCGAAGAGTGACCTTGAATTCCTGGCTGGTAAAGCCCGGAGACTCGTGGAAGAACGATTCGAAAATGGAAAGAGGTATTTAATCATGATCTGGTAGTCGTTTATGATAGCCTGATCCCATTTTTCTTCAGCAAAATCTCCGAATTGGACTTTAGCGAAATCCTCGTCTCTGTGAAGGTACGTTCGAGTAGTTTGATTCAACTGCGCCTTTTTCTTAGCTTGCGTACAGGGTCGCATTAAGAATATCAACGAGCTGCCGTCCCTCCTTGAATTCCTCTTCGAATACGAAGACCCCCTCTCTGAAAACAAGTCGAGTGTTGAGTCTGAAGTCGATATCGACCTTAAGCGCTACAGTAAGCAGAAACCAGGGCCCATCTCTTACCTTTCATAGCCAATCGGCTCTTACTCACCGAACAAAAAAAATCCCAGGTCAAGTATTATCCAAATACATCGAAGCGATCGAGCAAACGCGCGCAAGCGGCTCTGTATGGGACGAAGCAGCCGTACGCAAGATCGAGGATTTGCGCGAGGCAAGGGATGAGCTCGTCCTCCTGCGCCGGGCTTTGACAGGCAAAAAGGTAGGAAATTTTTCAGCCGGCGTTGAGAGCCATTGATATACCCGATGCTGAACAAGGATTTTCGTGGATTGATTATAGACGGGTATCCCGCTGACTACTACGATGGCCCTTCTGGGGCAGGAGGAGACGCTCAGACGTTTAGGGAATGCTCGTCGATGGGCTGATGCGTAATGCGCTGTTACAATTGGAAGGCTTGTTGGAATTGATTGTCCGAAGTGTTAATGTACATACTCTCGAATTGATTAAGTGGAAAATGGAAGCGAATGGATTAACGGGAAAACGGATATCGTGTACATAAGCAAATAACAAATTGTATGTTCTTTCGACATGCTTTAGCAGGTTGTTTGCTACCTCGGCGTTGCGCGGTTTAAATAAGCTATATCGTACATTAAAAGTGTACTTGCCTGTTCATAATGCGTATATGCTAACCGCGAAAGCCTCGGACAGCCTATAGCAGTGCAAAATACCGAGTGGAATCTCCAGCTTCAAAAGGCCGCCCGCTACAAATATTCTAAAACCGGATACGCCGATCCCCACTAAGTACATAAATACCTCACTCACTGCAACCGATAGGAAGGGGCAGAAAAGAAGAAAAAAAACCAATATATATGAGTACGTTTAAACGCGCACAATGCAGAATATATGTACCAGAGGAGGAATGGGAAAGGGAATTGACTACCATCGACCGACATCGTACAAAAAAAGAAGAGTTCCAAAGCGTCTAGTTCGTGAGCGATCGTAGGGAGACTAGCTAGTCAAGCGGCCTAGACGGGACTAAAATAGGCTGGATCGGAGTCTGGAGTCTGGAGTCTGGGGTCTGGGGAGCCGACGGAATGGTTAATAGCATACTGTATACTGTACAATGCTTTTTCTTTCTTTCTTTTTATGTTGTTGCGAGGTCTTTAGCTCCGGGAGGGGGATGAAGCGAACGACGGTACCCTCCTCCCTGATGATTAAGTCGAGAGCCGCCGTCTGTGCGTCGTGAAAAACGAGAACTGAGAACATTACACCTCATACGTCGAGAGGGTCGGCATGCATGCAGCAGTCTTCAGAGCTAGCCAAAAACGCAAAAAAAAGGAAGACGGAAAACACATGAGTTGCGTTATATATAATGAGTCGGGCCGGATCAGAAGAGAAAGGGTTTTTTTTTAGAAGGAAACAAGGACAAGTTGGACAATTGTTGAGGGTATGCATGTCTAGATGCGCTCTAGATCTATGCACGGGCAATGGGCTGGATAGCGGTAGTGGTAGTGGTGGTGGTACACAAAAGATAATACGACTTCATATTCGGTAAAAGCAGATTCAAGGAGGAGATTTTATCGTCCACGGTTTGCTTCGAGTTCCAATATTTCGAAAGAGTTGAGAGGAGGTTGAAGGAGTCGATGGAGGCCCAGAATTTGTATGAATATCTTGTCGGGAGACACACTGAGTTAGTCGGACGATCCGGCAGGTCCTTGTAGGGACGCCATCCAGATACGTGTTTTGTACAAACTGCGTTTTTTTTCGACTGTCAGAAAAGAAGACTAGAGACTTCACAGAACCAAATACATACCGGAAGAGCTCCCTGACAAGCTCGCGGAAGTCAATCCGTTTTTCAGCAATGAAGTAGAATGTAAGCTTGCGTCGGTCCCTATATATTAATCCTCAATAAGCAAGGGCGTATGTTGTAAAGTCGACAGAGTACCATTGGTATTCAGCATCAATCACTTCCATCGGCAGCTTCTTCTGCCTAACTTTTGTCTGGCACAAAGCAAGCGCCTTGGCCTCGTCTTGGTGCTTAGTAATAAGCAGCCTTAAAAAGATCAAAGTAAGCAAACCAGAGAACGGGAACGCGATCAAACCCAACTCACTGAGTATCCTGCGCATTCGCCTTGCCATATATTTTCTTCGGGTTGATTTCACGCTTGTGCGACGCAGGTCCGTCGGGGCTCGTCGGACCACCTCCGTAGCTCTGGTCGCCGCCACCATACACAGGCGAGCTCTGCTGCTGCTGCTGCTGCTGCTGCCGCTGGAAAGCCTCCACCTCCGCCGCAGTGATCGTATCATTAACGACCTTGCCCAAGTCCTTCCCGCGGTCCGCCTCGACGATAACAAGGTCGCCAACACGGATCGGCTCGCCCACATGATCGGCCACGTAGAACAGATCCGTGCGGCCCGCTTTGAACTCGACAATGTACAGTGCCCACGTCCCCGGGACCGCGTGCAACGGCACGCCGCGCCCGAGTTCCGCGAGAGGCGCTGCCGAAACGTTCCCCTCGGACTGCGATGGGCGCCGCGCTGATCCAGCGGCGCCCGCGAGCTGCTGTTGGTGTAGCTGCTGCAAGTGCTGTTGCTGGCGCGTTGGCGAGAGCGGCGACATATGCGCCTGCATCTGCATAAATGACTGGTTCGGCGCCGCGTTGCTGCGCACATACGTCGGGGAGGTAGACACGGCGGGTACACCTTCGGGGATATATTGTATGTTGTGCCCCGGGATGTAGCGCTGCTGCTGTGTGGATATATGCGCGTGTAGCATTTGCGGGGAGACGTCCGTCCGGATCTCGGCTGGGCGCGAACGCCCGCCATAGCCGTCGGACCGAGGTGACAGCTCTGTGCCGCGGGGTGGCGAACCCGTCCCGCTGCTGACGGAGTATGCACTCTCGCTCGGGGAGCGCATCATTCGTCGTGGAAAATGCTCTCCGGAGGGCACAGACAGGCTTTCAGCAATTGCGCCGACGGTGTCGTTCGATGGGCGAGAAAGGGGGGCGTATATCGGTAGTGACGAGGGCTGGCTGACCGGAAGGGAAGAACGGGACGGCGGGTTGATATTAAGCATGTTCAGCCCGACAGCGAGCTCATCGTCCGAAATAGCGAGACCTCCACCTCCTCCGCTGTTCCCGCCAAAATACGCCTGCCCACCGTCATCCTGATACTCCGGTGCGTTGAACCCCACGATTCCGCGGCGGGGCTGCACAATGCTGACGCTATGACGCCGGCTCGTCGTCCCACTGTCGCCGCCATTACCGCCCCACGCCTCCTCATCGAGTAAAATCTGCCCAACGTCACGCGCGAGTGGCGAGATATTCGAAAGCTCCGCGTGTCCGACCCGCAAGCCGGTTGGCGATGGCGAAGCGTGCATACCCACAGGCGAACGCGCGAGGTTTCCGAGCGAGCCGTAGCGACTCCCCGGTGGCTTGATCTCGCCATACCGTCCAGGGATACTCAGCGGACCAGACGCGTGCATCCAGCTTGTAGGTGGGCTACCGATGGGTCCTGGGCGTGTGGCCGTCGCAAGAGACTGCGAACGGCTACGGGTGTCGGCCGAGAGGTAGGCGCGACCGCGTGGTTCGGGGTACGCGTACTCCTGTGTTGTGTCCGAGAGAGCCTCGGACTCGTCGTCTTCGAAAGTAGATGGGAACGAGTGCGACTCGCGAATCGCGGATGCGAAGGCGCCAGAAGCGAACGCACGCTCGGCGGACGCGGAAAACGAAGAGCTGCGCGGCACAGATGTCGAGGTACCAATGGACGCACTGCGCGAGAGCGACGGGAGCCGACCGGAGGACATCGCCCACGGTGACCCAATTGAGGGGTGTGCGTTCCTTCCTCCTGGGCTGCCGTAAATCTGCATGGCCGGAGACGAATAGAAGCCGTCGCCGTTGGTGGTAGGTGGTTGACTGGCAGACCGCGGTGTGTCTGCGCCGCCCGATGTGAATCTATTCTTGCGCTCCTCGTCAGAGTACTGATGCTGGTGGTTCATCAGCGAGGCTGTCGGGAGGCCAATGCTCTGAAGCTGTCTGTAAGCCTGTGGGGACGCCAGCGTAGAAAACAGTCTATTGAAGACGTGTGCGTAAAAGTGCCGAGACCGTTAACAAATAACAAAGAAACTGAGACCAGCTCGATGAGCACGATGCATAAGCATACCAGGTGAACGACATGGACGTACGGTTTACAAAGACCCGTTGGGGAATGGGGTATCTGGCAGAGGGAAATCTGCGGCTCGAGTACGAAAATGTTTCAAAGGCTCGCGGTGTGAGAACGCTGGAGCCGGCGCGTGGTGCTAGAGGGACGGGGTCAATGCAAAGAAGAAATCGCGGCATGGATCTATGCGCACAAGTAGGAATATACAGTTGATGTGAAATCGCGGCAGACGCAAGGTCGATTGCTGGTCTAATTTAGCGGGTGCTTTCCGGTCTGGAGGCGAGGTGGCCCGAGAGCGACGGGTTGCAAACCACAAGCTGCAGAAGTATATAAGCGCAAGTAGGCAGACGAGACGAAAGACGGGTCTTGTACAAACCAAACGGCGACTCGCGTGTCTCGCTATATCCGAGACCGTCCGAAGCAACACAGCCAGGTGCACCGGAACAGAGGCCTGGTTTGAACCGAGAGGAAAAAGGGAGAAAATAGATAGGGCGTAAACGTCTAGGGTGTGTGGAAAGTCGCAAGTCTAGATGGCGGTTTGGGACAAGGGGCGGAGGACGCAGCGGGCGACTGCGAGCGAGAGGCTGAGGCTGAGGCCAGGATGGGAGCGCGTCCAGCTGACCGCCTGCCCGGGCGGCTCTGAGTCACACGCGCCTTCGTTCGCTGCATCTCTATTCAGTTCCCATAATTATAATTTATCTACTCAATCCCGCATACACATAAATTTTAAATAATCCCCCGTCTCACTCGTCTCGAGCCCTCGCACCCTGCCAGCGCATACCTCGCCCCGCCCCGCAGCCGAGCCGCACATGCGCTTAAGCGTTTGGCTCCGGACTCGTCCCCCTCTCCGAGATCAATCATCAAGGCACATGGGCCCCGAACTTCGGCTAGCATCGAAGACCATTGCGTCGATGGTACCCGTGCGAACATTGCAGAACCATACAGCGGGTATTGCGAGGGCCTCTCAGAAGCTACGGAATTGTGTGTGACGCAGTTGGGATGTGCGTCTAAATCGGCCGAGCAGCGGGCTGAACCAAACTGCACGGACTGCACTCGCGGCTACCGGTCCCTGCATCCAGTCCCGAGGAGTTTAACGGCCTCTTGAACAGCCACAGCGATTTTGCCTTCCCGTCTTGTCCCAAACCTTAGGCGCACACGGGCGCAAATGCGTACTCGCCAACCGGCCACGGGCCTTCCGTCCGGCGCCTCCAATTCAATACTGGTATGTATAACACTCAGCATCCTTCCCTTCACAGAGCTCAATTACGCCACTCACCAAAAAACTACATCATTCTCCTCCTCCGCTTCGAATTCCTACACACATACACTCACCGCTCTTCGACCGTCCGCACGCTCACACGTCGAAGACGACCTCAAGCGGCCGGAATGCCGTATTCCCGGGCCAGACCCGGATCGGCACTTCGCACTCGACCGTCTCAACTCGTAGCTCCGCCCACCCCTCTTCACCACCTCCGAGATCCACCCCCGGATCGTACGGCCCACGTATTGTCCGCGTCTCGTCGAACCCAGGCCCCCTCGCTTCGCCCCCCAATTCTGCGTCCTCCTCATCTTCGTCATCATCCTCGTCTCCGTCGTGATACTCCCGTTCCCCGGGCTCGAGCAGCCCAGAGAGTAAATACGACGCCCACCCACGCCGCGGCCCCGCCCCTGTATCCTTAAGCTGCTGCTGTGCGCGCCGTGCCGCCCGCACGTCTATGTTCTGCAGCGGTGCAATCCCGCGCGTCGCCCGCCACGCTGTACCCCACTCGCCCACCGCGCCATCGCGTACGAGGTGCTTCACGCGCGGCCCCGCCGTCCCGCACGCGCATGCGGTGACGTCAGGCCAACAAGAAGGCAGAGGCGCACCGTCCACACAAGTCCGCCGGGCGCGTCCGGTAAGCTCGCCCGCGCGGGTGGGGAGGTGGGGACAAACGGAGACGCGCATGCGCACTGGAAGGCGGGTGCAGCGTCTGGCGGGATGTCCAGAGTAAACGTTGTGCGAAGTGTCGACGCAGTCAACGCCGCATGGTATTCTGCGTGCAGCTTGCGTGACTTTTTGGGCGGAACAGAGGGAGGCGTAAGCGAAGAGGGGAGGGTTTCATGAGACTCGAGTAATGCTGAGAGCTGTGGTAATATAAGAGACGAGTCGTAAAATTTCACGTGAATATCACCTTCAAAACGCGTCCCCGTCCGGTACGCTCGTTAATCTCGGTGACACCGACGACTGTCTCCCCTAGACGGTACGCGGATTTGGTAAACGTAAGCACAGCGACTTTGACACCCTCTTTGTTCACATCGTAGGAAACTGCAGAAAATCAGGATGAGGTTTTTGAAGCTCCGAAGGTAAGGGGCGACTAACCTTTTCTCATGTTGCGTGTTAGAATTTCCACGGCTTCATGACAACCAGTAAGATCTCCGTCATGGGCCCGGAGCTCCCTTTCCTCCATCAACGAAGTTGCTGCAAGCGGTTGTACGCTGTCCTTCGACGGATCAGGCAGCGACGCAAGCAAGCGCATCGCGTACGCCCGCAGCTCTGCAGCAGGGTCAGGACCCGAGACTGCAGTCGGTGACTGAGGCGGCGTCGACGAGCTACGCGCTAAACCGTCTTTCTTTCCAGGGCCGCTCCCGCCGGCCACCTCGCTCACTTTGGCAGTCTGCTCCTTCGACGGAGAATGCAGCACGGGGGAAAGTAAATCGTACGGCCGCTGTATGCCCGAGATATCAACATGGTTGTAGACGCGCACGGGCACGCGCATGACCTGGCTCGTGCTGCCTTTGCTATTGCTATTGCTGCTTCCTTGCGCATTGGGTACTGAAGGTGGCGCGGCGCGGCACACGCCGACAGCAAGGTGATATGCGAACTTCATCATACGCCCACGATACGTCGGTGGGAGATTAGCAGGTAGTGGAAGCGTGTATGTATCTGGGTAAATCAATAAGGATTTCCGAAACAGTGGATTTAATACGTACAGGAGCGACTCTCTCCCGGGGCGAGAACGAGGTCGACAGCGAGCATGGTCGGCTGGACGTCGAATGTTGGGAGCGGCGTGTCTGCCGGAACTTCCTCGACTGTTTCTAACGGAAGCCCCAAACTGACTTTTGTTCCCGCATCCGAATTATTGGAGCCAATAGCAGCGGGGGAAGACACGCTCGGGGAGAGTAATGACGCAATAAGTGAGGAGGGACGCGACCTGCCACCAGGAGTAGATGGCTGGTACGACGGTGCGGGGGAGACAAAAGTGCCATGAGACTCGAGGAGAGCGACGTCGCGCGAGCGTGTTTGCGGCCGGGCCCCTGTCGCACGGGAGCGGGCGCGTCGAGTGAGGACGAAATGTCCATTCTGCCCCCTCCCACGGCCTGTTGGCGCTGAAGCGCACTGCGTACGGTATTGAGCACTTGTGCCTGCGCACGGCTCTCCTCCTGTACGGAACCGAGAACGAGTGAACCCGCGAGCTGTGCATATGCATAGAGCACGAGCTCGGTACCCGGGTGTGCGAATGCCGATGAGAACGCGGTGCGTGGGGTGTGGATATCCGGGGGAGAGGCAGGCGGAGGGCCGAGACCGAGACCCAACTGATGGGGTCGACGTTTTGGGGGGTATGAGTGTGATTCTGGATTTGACAACGCGGTGGGTATATTTTCTGGGATGGTATCGAGTGCGAGTGAGAACTCAGACGTGGATGCTGATCCGGAAGGCAGGAGGGCCGGGGAGGAGGACAGCTCCTTCAGGTTTAGCTGCACTTGCATTTGTGCATCGACGGACTGTTTCCGCGCATGTGGATGGTTAAGTGGTACCGACGATTCCCGTAGTGACGAGCCGACGGACGACGGTGACAAACCGGCCACGTCCTCAGGCAGAAGCATCACCGACATGGACTTGCCTTTCGCTGGTCTGAGGTGCCCCGGTTTATCGTCTTCATTCAGCCCAATCAGCCCTTTACGCTCGTGCTTGCTTTTATTCCGCTGTGATGCATGAGTCGCAGACACGACGGGTACGGCCGTCCTAGGAGTTATGGGTGACGTCGGGGGACGCGCCAGCGGCGCTGAGCTTATAGAATGCGCCGTCCGCTTGTGCGTACGCGATTCTGCGCGCACAGGCGGGCTCGGCTTTGAGCTCCGTGTGTTTGTAAAGGTGACAGTCACCGAGAAATTCTCGCCAGCGAAGAAGGCAGACTGAGCAGGGGTTACGGAGACACGGATGCCGGTGTCGGACTCGGAGGGCGGTTGGGGCAGCATGATGAAGATAGCAGCTCGAGCTCGTTGGCGACGACGTTCATGAGAACAGAGAATGGAATACGAGGGCTTGAGAAGGCACAGCGGCGGCTGAACGACGCTGCCGAGCTCAGAACGCAATATTCATGTCCAAGGGACGGGAGAACTGGGACCCCCCGACTCTCACCAGGTCCAACTGTTGCCGCAGTCACGTGCCTTGCTCTAGGCTCGGCCTAATATTTGAGAAAACTCGGTCCTCCAAGTATATCCTTATCTGTGGTGCATTCAAGAAGTGTCTAGTAATTAATAGCGACGCTATTTTGGCCCTAAGGAAGGCAAGGTCACTGGCAGCGAAATTTAGGTTACCTGACTCAGGAACCGCAACCTGAGGCGACGGCCCGGAAGTTGACTTGGATATTATTCGACCAGGAATACAAGCTTACCTCCTTTACGGGCACTATACTCCAGTCTTAAAATAAGAGATGAAACAAAAATAGTTTCGCAGGTAATGATACAGGAAGCTAGTCGGACAACTGCAGCTAGGCGAGGCTACACTTCTACCCCTTTGGCAACTTGACCTGGAAAGTACCTAGTGATATCTAGGTAAGTGCTTCTCCAAGGACAAGTAAATATGATGGACAAACATTGTGGTACATGCTGAATCTCTGGGACAACAGTCGCCTGGTACCCCATCCGCGCGAGTGCACCCTTAATGATTCCGGCTGACATTGCCACATACTGGACGTAGAAGTCAGACAAAGTGGGTGATAGACAATCGTATCACGCACTATTTTCGCTCTTCGCAGGGCGTCGGCCGACCCGACGTGCGATGATACACGCGCAATAGGTTTAAACTGGTTGTCTTGAAGCACATAGACTCCCTGTTAAGTAAACATCAAAATCATTTAGAAAACGAAATGATGTAAGGTCATACGCGATGATTAGTTCGCAAGTTGTCAACTTGTTTGTCCCAGCACGTCGACCACACGTCCTTGCATATGAATTTGACCGCGTCAAGCGTGTCGCCAAAGCGGGGCCGATCTCGACATAGCCTATGTTTCGTATCAGGAGGCACACGCCCACAGTAAAAGCGAAACAAACTCACCGCTCCGCGATATTCCCCCCAACATGCACACCGATGGCCTCCAGCCGCACCCGAAGATCCTCCTCGCCATCCTCGCCCTCCGCCGCAGCCGTGAGTCCCAACTCCGTCATCGAGTTCGTGCGCGTCCCCGTGCTCCCCACGGACTCCCGCCCGTCCCTCTTCACCCGCTCCTTCTCTGGAAGTTTCGGTCCAGAAATGAGTCCCGCAGCGAGCATCTCGCTCTCTACGCGCCGTACACGCTCTGTTGCAACGCCCGCGGACGCGCGGAGCGTGTGCACCATCTCGATGAGAAGATAGTCGAGCGCGGCTGCATCTGCTAGTTTGACCGGCGGATCTGCGAGCAGCGAGAGCACGGGTGTTACTAGCGAGCTTGATGAGGCCGCCGAGGACGTGTATGCAGGGCTCTGAAGCGAGTTTCTCAACGCCATAATGGGCAGAGCCAAAGCGAGCAACGGCTACGCGTGCCATCGGCGCCAATCCCGATCGGGGCTTCAATCTGTCTTGGATACTATCTATTTTCTCAAGTACTTGCGTAGAAATGTCAAATGTAGCGTTGTTTGATATCATATGTTAGTTGGTGCGCCTTCTTGATTGATATTTGTTTGTTTTTTAAGATTCTGGCGGTCTAAAGAACATTTCCATCTAATTATTATTGGTTCACCACATCGTCCAGAGCAGATTCGACGAATGCCCGCCGACTCGGGGTATTCCTTGAACCACTGCAGCTCAAAAAATAGCTGAAAATACTTTCTCAGTAAAGTGGGCTCCGCGTTGTGTATTCGAGTAGAGTCGTGAAGCCAAAATATCACAGCCAGGAGAAAATATTCGAGTCAAAAAAGGCACGTTGTCATAAGCGAGGTTCGATCGGCAAGCTTTAACGTTAACTTTAGCAATGATCAAGGCAATTATTAATGCGAGTACTAGTATGCGAGTTCGTTTCAATTTAAGCAAGTTTTGAGAGCTATGCCCACTAAGCCATATGGCCGGGCGAAAGATATTAAACTAGCAAATATATGTACGGTGTTTTTGGGCCCTGGCCAGCCTACACCCACATTAAATCTGACTCCAGTAGAGCAGCCTTTCTACTGAGAACCAGGTCGTCTACATTTTCTTCGGCCTCACCAGAGTCTCTGCAGCCGACTGCTTTTTGAAGCTCTGCAACAAGCACGAGTATTACATGGGAACTCGGGCCGCTCTCAGGCTGTAAACTCGTATAGGAGTGGCAAAACGCCAGATTCAAGTCCCGAAATCCCCGGAGTTTATCCTTCATGATGTAAGAGGTACATGGAGTCCAGGCACACCTACTAATGGGCAGAAAAATCCGGGTGCACCGAACTTTCTTTGAATACTACCTCGACTACAGTCCCCTCCCTCCCCAACCCCCCGGGTGTCGGCGGACAAATGTATTTTATTGATAGGGCCCTTCATATACAATTCCATTTACACATACATTTCATTTCGTGTTGCAATCATTCCCCATTTTATAGAATTAGATCAGATTTGCCAACGATTACAAAATCATTAACTCCAAGTGGCATACTGACGCTCTGTCCGTTTCCGACAGGGTTGTAATTCTTGTCAACGCTGGGACTTTCCCCCTCCTTGTCGATCGACATCATTTCGTATCAATCTCCCCTGTGGATGTAAGGTCAGTCCGTATATGCATCGCAATTTCATCTTATTAATAAAAGCCCGTTTATTCGTGTCGCCACCGTAAAGGCTAACCCCCCCCCAACTGCAATATCGTTCAAATAAACTTCTCAGGCAGCCTTAAAAGTACATCCTTATCAGTGAGACGAATGAAACCTATATACGATGTGCAATTGCACGCCAACCAGCAGAGGACGAATGTTCGAAATTCAAGAGCACCTAAATCGACTTCGGGGATCGGATTAGCTAAGCAAAACAAAAAACTTCAATGTGCGAGTATCGAACGTGAAGCATCAGCTTCTGCGATATCAGAGCAATTTGTGCATATTGTGAATTAAGCAAAGATTATAGCAGTGTGGCAAGTGTGCAGTGTCAAATCCGCTACGCCATACGGCCAGCTGATATATATAAAGCTATCCAGAATATCAGAGCCCTTTTTACACCAACCAACTTGAATCATCCACGATATACAGCCATCGGACTAAGTTTGACTTTTGACTTTACCTCAGCAACAAAACATAATCGAGCACCAAGAGTATATCCCCTTATACAGGACAATGTTTTACTCCCAAGACCTGAAACTTCTGAATTAAGGCAAAAACATGATTCGGATGCTATCAGACAGTCCGGACATTTGAAAGCAACATACGCCATTGGACACCCAGCCGACAGAACCGGTAAGTTCAGATTATTCTAATACCCGAGGGCCCCCATCTTCCACTCCGCAAACGGTGCCTTAAAACTCCATTCCCTTCCTCTACATACTCCGCGGACGGGGGATGATCGATACTTATAAAGAATGTAGTTAGACCCTCAGTTACAAGCGACTTCATAGCATCTACGAAGGATCTCGCGGTTTTCTTCATGTCGTCCTGGGTTTCCGTTAGGTTGAAATGAAAAATGAAGTAACCATGCTTTGATGAACCAAGCGCGGAACGCCGATGCACTGTCGCGGACACCAGATTTCCCGGCAATCGACGATTAGCAGCGCATGCCAGAACTGCTCCATCGCGCCAGCCGCCCAGTACGGCGTATAGCGCCCCAAAGGTTCTCATGGATGGACCGCAAATAACCAAGTGAGAGAGCTTGCCGAAGCGCAAATGCACGTCTTCGAGCAGCGGATGGAAAAACGGTTCCTTAGTGTCCTTGTCATACAGAAGCGCGTTGATTTGAAGTCTTTGTAATGATGGCGCCTCTGGGAGTATAAATTTGTCGCTGCCAAAAGCTTGATATCGGGCGTTCTCGTTCGAACTTTGCCTCAAAGTAAGGACTTCGAGGCGAGGTAGATTCAACCCGGACAGGACACAACACGAGTGTTCCCTCAAATCGGGCGAATAGTGCTGCAACACAGTGAGAGTCTTGAGCGTCGTGCTGACGCTGCTGACAAGAGTGGTAACTAGGTTCCAAAACTCGTGGCGATACTCTTTACGACGCTCGTCATCTGCCATCAGTGCTATGCGTTCGTTGGTCGTAATAGAAAACCTGAACAACGCTGCGTCAAGGGGGTTCCCCGTGATGACCTTTGGCGTGTATTCACAGATAAAGAGGTGTTGGACGTTGACCTTGGCTTTACCGTACAGCCCGGACTGCAATGAACCTGTTTCCTTCGCCTTCTCCAGTCTAGAAATCGTAGCTTTGAGCTGGTCCATGCCTATAATAGCGAGCGCGCGGAACTCGAGTGGCCCCGCGAACGAATAAAACCTCTTGGACACCAGTTTCAAAATGCGTGCCGTTTTCCCAAGGTCTGCGGCACAAGCATATTCGACGATGAGAGCGACGAGTTCTGCAGCGCACTTTGCCATGGTGCGAGGGTGGGATGCGGTAATTTGGTATAGGAATAGGTCAAAATAGGATCGGAGTTCAAGATAGGTTATGCGGGCGAGAGTTTCTTACGGCTGTGGGCTCACGCGAATCGTTTATGCGATTCGTAAACCCCAAGAATCCTAGGTAAATGCCACCTCCCCTTTCTCCCAAGAACAAACGGATTCGCCAAAGCGAATTGAATCGCCCATTTGAGGCTTTGCATAGTATTAAGAGCGCACGGAACCGTAGGCCTCCGATAACATACCGTAACGTGCTCTGTGCGACGACATTATTGAATACGTTTCCGGTGGCTCCAAGACAATCACCGCAGGGTTAATTGTTAAGGTATTAAATATTGTTGTTCCAGTGATAATCGGATCCAAATCCCAGATAGAGTAGACAATAGGTTTCAATCATATCGGGACAGAGTGTTGGACCGCATTGCTAATGAGCCTTCGAGGTGCTCACTATCTAGACCTCGAGAGCCAGGCAAGGGTCTGACAAAATTGAGAGAGCAAACAAGGGCAGCCATAGCTTCTACAGTTCCGCAGCGTTGTCAGTTCAGAGCCCTAGAAATGGAAAGACACCTTAAGATTGCAGGGCTAGTGTGTGCACTTGAGAAAGGAGCCCAAAAAATCTCAGTGGTGAGTTTCAAGTCGTGAGCGGCGGAATTTTTCTGGCACGTGTGACAGGAATTTTGTGACATTTGTCACGCATCTTTTTCGGCTTGGTCCGTCCGAAATCTTCCGTGTCTTTCAGCAGTAATCTCAACTTTTTATTACTTACTTCATGCACTTTCATTCGCGCTTCCGCACGACTGACTTAATTTAACATGCGCTATCGTTTTCGATTCTGATAGATGTTTAAACTTAATTTATTTTCTAGTTTGCTATTACTCCAGCACAATATGAGTAACGTGACCCTCCTAGGAAAACACCGTCAGAAAATCGATAGCAGTAATCAAGGCAAGACAAATATCAGGCCAGCTATGCTTCGTTCGCAATGTAGGTGGTATAGACGTGCTACAACGAAAGGTTAGGGGCGCTGGTAAATACAGTAAGTACATCTACGCGATTCGGCAGACAAAAACGACATGTTACTCATGAACCGAATTGCATACCCACTGAGGTCACTACAGTTCAATGCATGCTCTTTCCACTTGTCCAGTAGCGCCTTGTAACCCCATACCTTTTCCTCAATATGTTCTCGGGTTTGGACAACCACTTCTAGCCCATCTATGCCTAGAGCTTCTATTGCACCAACATATTCCCTGGTCAGGTCGTCAAGTTCGGAGCACGCTTGGTGCAACGTCGCAGAAACCAGCTTTCCAGGCAGTCTACGATTTTTAGTGCATTCCAAAGCCGCCTCTGTAAAGCTGCTGTAGGAGCCGCACAGTACACATATGAAATTTTCGACGTTCCTGTGACGCAAAAATGGGTCATGTATGCACATTTGAGTTAGTGCACCGAGTCGCGAGTGCACATCTACAAGTAGCGGATGAAGATAACTGCACATAGCCCAGTCATCGTTTATGATGCACAAAAGTGCATTAATGCAGAGTCTTTGCAGCAAAGGAGCCGTCGGAGGGACAAAATCGGTTGCGATGCATTCTGTAGATCTGCCGCCAATCGACCTTTGTTTTAAAGTAAGGATCCCGATTCGTGCTAGGTGTAAACCAGATAGAAAACCCAGTCCGTGTCGTCCCAAATCGGACGCTACCGATTGCTGTAACACAGTCAACGTGGTGAGTGTCGTACTGACGTTACGGACTAGGGTAGCAACGGACTCCCAGAACTCCATCCGGTGCTCGTTGTAATGGTTCATAATATTGAATCTCTCGGCCGTATCCCGGGGCGTGTGTTGACTGTGATCCACCCTATTGGAAATGGATAGACGTATGGCTGTAGCGTGCTCCGCTTTATATTCGCTAATAAATAAGTGTTGGACGTCGACTTCGTTTTTCCCGTCCGATCCGTTCTTCAAGGAACGGCTTTCTCTGGCCTTTTCCAATCCAGCAAGCGTCGCTTTGAGCTGGTCCAGACCCGAAACGACCAGCGCGCGGAACTCGAACGGCTCAGCAATGCCGCGGAAGTACTTGGACACCAGACCTAGGCTGCGCGCTGTCTCCCCCCAGTCGCTTGCGCACGCCCGCTCGACGATAAGAGCGATCAGCTCTGTAGAACACTTGTCCATGATTTGTGTGTGACGCCCCGGACCCCGGAACTTGAAGCACCCGGACGCAAAACTTGTTCCTAAAGTATAGATACCGTGTGATGCAAAGATCTGGGCGCTCACAGTTCAATGCATCTCGCCGCTCAATACGGTCGACAACGTAGCGAACGTACCTCTGCTCGGATTTGTTCAAGTAACTCGTATACCCTCAGAATTTCAACAAGAAAAGCGGGGTAATATCACGCTATCACGTGACATACCGGTATAGCTGAGCCACTGATGCCCACACATTGAGTACTTGGCGGCTGATTTCAAAATGGGTTGGCAGTCTTCTAAGTTTCCTAACTTCTCCTGCTTTCCGGTTTACTATCAATCAGTATATACAAATATACCGTTTTGTCGATACGAAAGAACAAGAAATCCAAAGTACAGATGACTATAGAGTAACACGTTGGAACGCCAAAGTCCGTAATTACAGAGTCCATGCGCTTCCCGCTTGTACAGTTTCCAGCTATCCACAAGATGGCTAATGCTCGAAAGCCAATCTCTCCCATTCGGCCAATAAAACTTCATATCTCCTATGCCCCTGCCCAGGATACCTCGGGGTCGGAGGTTGCACCCTAAGTCCACGTATGCGAAGTGCATTCACAGTGTCGGCGAATTTCCGTGCACGATCTGTGTATTCCCGATACGCGCTATCACAGTCGAAGTCAAGCAGACTGCCCTGCTGCAGCACCGCTGAAATCAATCTCCCCGGCAATCGGTGGGAATCTGCAACGCGTGCCAAGGACTTTGCGGTAGCGCCGACGGAGCCGCAAAGTGCGCCAACGAAGGCCCCGACTTTAGCTGTTCCGCTGTCGCAGAGGACCAAGTGAGTGAGCGCGCCAAAGCGCGAATGCACGTCCAGGAGGAGTGGGTGAGGGTATATCGAATTAGTTTGCCTCCCATCTTGTACCTCGTGATACAGCGGCGCAATGATGTGAAGTCGTCGCAGGTAAGGCGCCACCGGAGGAATGAAAGAATCCTTTTCCGCCGCATAGGCTCCGAGATCGGAAACACTTTTCACCGTGAGGGACACGAGCCGAGGGAGGTATGTGCCGGAAAGAACGTCTAGCACCTTGGTGCTCGACAAGGATCGGCGTCGGACTGGATTCCAAGTCGGCCAGGACGAGTATTGAAATATGGTAAGAGACACAAGTGTCGTGTTGACACTACGGACGAGTCCAGAGACGGACCTCCAGAACTGGACGGCATGTTCACGGTAGTAGGCGGCCGCTTCGCGTCCCTCGATTGTTCCCCAGAAGTTTCCGCCGCGGCTCGCGTCTCTGGGAGGCGTGTCCATAGCCAATGCGTGTCGCGTGTTCAATTCGCAGACAAAGAGGTGTCGGACGTCGAGTTTGACTTCCCCAAACGTAGACTCTGACAGGTTGGCCGTCTGTGCCCTCTTCAACCTGGCGAGCGTTTTTCCGAGTCGCTCTGGGCCCGCAATCACGAGCGCGCGAAACTCGAGCGGCCTTGCTATGGCGCGGAAGTACTTGGACACCAGACCGAGGGTACGCGCCGTTTTCCCGCAGTCGCTGGCGCACGCATGCTCGAAGATGAGGGCGATGAGTTCTGTTGAGCACTTGTCCATGGATGAGAGGGGGGGAGCAAGAGATGCAGCGCTTGCGGTCTGTCGCTGCAGCTATTTGCAAGGTCGGGCGCGCATAGCGCGGCCTTCTCTTCGATTAATTTTGTAATCGTCGTTAAGGTTAACCGGCAACGTGTAGATCTTCATCCCTCCGAGAAGTTCTATTGCGACTTGAAGAACGATGAACTCGGGTTCCCCGCCGCCCTGGCGCTTAGCTTCTTTATTCGGTGGGCTACCGATCCTTGTCTCGAACAATCGATCGTAGCGGATGCCAATGCGGCAATCGCCAAGCCATGAGTTGTCGAATTTGAGAGCTCGCGGGGTGACGGCGGACGCGGCGAAACGTAGCGAGGGTAGGAAGATGAAAGCATATTCATTCGTGCATAGGCGTGAGAAATAAAAATACCTTTTATGGTATCAGGCTACCGTGCGAATCGGACGCCCGCGGCCCAGAATTTTCCAAAGCACTCAACATCGTTCTTCTCTGCACAGTTGCCAGGGCTGCTGTAAATGATGCTGGAAGACGAGAAGGATTCTCTAGCGCGCCCAACATTACCAATGTCGCGGGGACCTTCGGTCTAGTGGACGGCAGGCACAAATGCAATTCGTGTTTTGCAGTCGCTGAGCCTGCCTACGGTTTAGTCGGCGAGCTCGATTGGCACGAAAAACATTGACATTGCGTTGCACATCCATGGGCCGAACTGCACTGAGAAGACTACGAATACGGCTTGGACTTCAATGTGACATGCCCAGTTGCTCCGGGGAAAAAGCGCTTCGAGAAGATTATGTGCCGTACCACAAAGGCTCGTGTTTTCTTGTCTTCCTGTTCGCAACATTAATTTATGCATGCCGTCCGACTGTCGCAGTTGCATCGTGAGTCGCGTATGCGGGGGTCCATATTCCGGTACCTGCACAAATTTAGCCTATCGGCGCTCTTACTCACATTCTGACGGTCATGTTACCGCATACCCTACGAGCCGACCCTTCTCGCTTGTCATGCAGCATCTGCGTAGACTTACCATGCGATACTTCTTTCATGCCTTCTATCTCTCGTCTAGGTCTACAGTACATCGATCCCGCTACCTGTCTTGTTCTTGCTTCGACTTGTTAATGAATCGCTCCCGTGGACGGCAAATCGAACAACCAGAACCCGAACGTGCTTATGCTTGGGCCTGGACACCTTCAGAATTCGGAAGAGCTACGTACGCCACGCACCTTATTCTTGGATTCTCTTCTCTAGGTTAGCGACGCATGTTATATTGGCTGCTTCTGCAAAACACCGTACTGCTGCCTGTGACCCAAGCCAACTTGCAGCGGGGGTTGCGTATTTGCCGCGCATTTGTCTCTGCCATGTTGGCGCTTTACGAGCTTGGGTGCTACCGGTGATCAAAAAAAGAATCAGAGTCCGAACTGAGTCTCAGCAAAAGTCTCCCGAATTATCGAGATTCACCGCTTCGTATTAGGAACTAGCCCATCATATCTTTTTATGCGCGCGAAGCTGAACGCAAGCCGCACGTAAGTTGCACGACTGCATCCGTCCATCCACAATCAGATGTTCTCTAACGCCTGGAGAACCATTGCACCTCCTCTCTTCGGGCGTCCCAAGGGGAACTTCTGGCTCCCTGTCTGTTGATTACTCACTATAGTCGGCCTGAGGCTCTAGAAACGTGACCTTAAGCCGCAAGGCCTACTTCTAACTTCGGGAAGAAATCTAAAAGGGGTAAAAAGTAAAAGGGGTAAAAACTTGCGACAAGAATTAACAGCCGTAACGACATCCCCTTGATATTATACCCTTCTCGTGCGGATGGAACCAACAAGTCCATTCGAAAAATTGGTGTGACTCCACTTGGTGTGTAAGGCAGGATCGCCTAGTCTTTTCAAGCGCGCCGTCAGTCTTGAAACGGCAAGCTTTGCGTTCTCTCGTCATCCCATGTCATCCCCTTCCAGGTGGCTGGCTGGACGACGCCATTAATGAACAGGCGGGAGTATTGCAGTCCCGCCGTCTCGCTGGGCGGTGCTCCTGTGGCGTTGCAGCGTGTATTTCATGCATGTTACATACTGCATCCGCAAAAGAATGGAAGACTAGGGAATCAGAAGAGGGCCTGATGCAAGAGGAAAGTCAGAGTGACTTTGGCCCGCTGTCGGTCTTAGTACGGGCACATGGACTCGCCGGATCAGTCCCACCCAATGGGCCTTCGTCTTGACATCCCCTAAGAGTTGTTCATCCCACTCCGCCGTTAAAGTTTTCCCCCTCACCCCCGCTGCGGTTTCTAATCAAGCCGCCCAGGGTATACGACTTTAGGCTATCTGTGTGGGGCGCCTTCGAGATGCAATAAAAAACCTGAAAGAGGTTAGCGGCCCTACTTAAACACGATAGAGACCAATTTTTCGAGAGAAAAAATCAGGTTCAAAAGCGACCCTGGAGACGTTCATCCGCATTCTTGCTAGCTCTACAGAGAAAACGAATGGAAATGACAGTGTTCTCGAATTATTTGACTACTAGTAATGCAGAGGACCAGGTGGGTCGCCTTCGGCGATTTTCCCGCGGTCCAATCCAGCTCTGTTCATTAAGTTGGGGCCTCTGCAGTAAAGAGCCATCGGGTGAACGAAAGGCTTTCCTTCGGCTGCAAAGACCCAGAATCTAATGGATATGTGTATAGTATCGCAGTAAGGACCTTGAAACGCGTACAACGTGTACTAGTCGAAATTATGTTCAAACAGCCTTTGAGTAATGCAGATATCGGCATGTACAGTAGATGAGGGGAGGAGCTACAGCTGGGGAATGGTGTGTTTTTAGAATACGAAGCGACTGAGGAGGTTCGGATGGACTATTAAAAAGAATTCTTCCAAATCTCCCCGATTGGGCACAATATTAATGTCTTGACTCTGCACTTACCGGCGGTCATGAAGAGTCTTCCCCGGTCTGAAAATAACGTTTCATATCCCCGCTCCTCATCTTCAGAGTCCATAACTGGCCGATGCACTTCCAGATCATCAATCTGACCCGAAAGTACTCCTGCGTCCTCAAAAAAAAAACTCTCTTGCGCATACACCCTGAAGTTTGGCGGACTTAAACTACATGCGGAAGTCTGCGGCCGGCGATGGAAGATGCTGAACCGCAGGACGAAGTCTTGTGGATTACGGGAAAAGCCGAGTGAAATTCATCTTTTTCCTGACCACCACTAAGGTTGAAGTGACGACCTCAAGGCATTCATTTCGTCCCGCTATCCCGTCATTGTTTTTCTCTTCCATGAGGATTATGCGTTTCCGCTCGCCGCTCGAGTAATCCGTTCGCCGACTCCCCCCTACTATTGCGTGGCAATGTACTGTAAATCCCGCGAGCACAAAGCTGCCTAAGTATACCATTATGATTCCGAAAGAAATGACGTGGTGCAACAAGCTCATCTCCTGAATTATCAAACCAGGTCTGGTTCGGTTCAGGGAATTATACGTGCACTAGGGCATTACAGTAACGTTAATGCTCTAGACTACCGTTACAACAAAAAGTATGTTTGAGGCAACAAAACGGGAAATCAGTAGGAACTAGGATGAAAATATATTATTGTCTGCAAGTGCGATGCTGGCCCGTAGCTCTGCAATCATCACCCTCAGTTACCTTTGCGCGATCTTAGCATATAACATACGCAACGTCCTTGTAGCCGAACCAACAGAGGCCTATCTTCAAGTTGTCTTCAATTGCGCTGTAACTATCCGGTCGATGACTTCCTCCACCAAGCATGAGGTTCACAATGGCAGTGTGAAGTGATGAAATAAGCAGCGGAAAATAAAGGGCAGAAAAGCGGATCAGTGAGCATGCCAATGCATTCTAACGCAAACGAGTCTATCCAATAGCAGGACGGATGGGGGGAGAGTTTTAGTGGATGATGTCATGGAGTATGCGTTTTAGTAAGCGTAGAAATCCGGAACCAATAGCAAAGCAAGCAACGCGGAACGTGAAGTCAAAAGTAGGACGAAATGACATGAAAACGCGGTGCATATGGTCAGCATGTACGAAATAAATAAACAGATCATTCAAAACAGAAGGTAACTGCAGGCGCGGCAATCGCCATATAAGGCAAATGTAGTACGAATTTAGAAATAATCCCACGGGGAAATTAACAAACGAATTTCCAAATGCCGAGGCAGATCTCACAACACCCGATTCATCGGAAAATCCCACGACACAAACTCTTTCCTAGACCCTCAGGAGCGGTTGCAGCCTTGTACGCACATGTTGGTAGCAGCCATTAATGTACATCTATGACAAGAAACATCGGTGCCGACTCCGCTGGACTGACGACGCATTCGGCATTGGGAGTGATCACTGACTTGTTAGGTATTTCGTACGATAAGAGCTCCGACTCGGGCACATAAGTGCGGTACCAGCGACTCGAATATATAAGTGCGGGATTAACGACTCGAAAAATCAGCCAAACATCGGAAGTGCCCCTTCGTCAGCATGAACAAGATTCCTACCAGACAACTTGGACGTAACGGCCCTGTCGTGAGTACCATCGGGCTCGGAACAATGGGTGAGTTCCCTAGAAATAACTTGCGGCGATGTGCTGATTGCTGGCAGGGATGGGAGCGTGGTATGGAAAGACAGACAAAGACGCTGCATATGAGGCACTCACCTATGCCGCGGACCGCGGTATGACCTTCTGGGACACTTCAGACATTTATGGAACTCGTGAGTTTATAGTACCTTCCTTAATTGCACAACTAAGCTTAGCTAACTGGATTCAATTTGCCCTTTCTAACCTTGAAAGCGGAGCAACTCACCGGCGAATGGTTCGTTAAGACAGGCCGACGCGCGGATATCTTCCTTGCGACCAAGTTTGGGTCGTTCGACCCGGATAAGGGACTGGGGAGCGGTTCGATCTCCAAACCTTCCTACATAAAGAAAGCACTTGCACGCTCTCTTGCGGAGATCGGGACGACGTATATCGACCTATACTACCAGTCCCGCGTCGACGCTTCCGTGCCCATAGAAATCGTACTCGAAACGCTACGCGAGTATGTCGAAAATGGGACAATCCGCTGGCTTGGTCTGTGCGAGTGTAGTGTAGAGACGCTTTTGCGCGCTCGAGCTGTCCCGGGCATCGGAGAACGGGTCGTTGCATGCGAGGTGGAATTGAGTCCGTTCGAGCTCGGCTTGGAGAAGAACGGGTTCCTACGTATAGCGGAGGATGCTGGTGTCGCAATTGTTGCATACAGCCCCCTCGGACGCGGACTAGTCAGCGGGGCGTAAGTCTTCTTCTCCTCCTAGGTCATTGGGAATACATACCTTATATCCGAGTCTCCACACGCGTAATAACCAAAACTAATCGCTTTCATTTCCCGTCATTCAGGTTTCGCTCGCGTGCTGACTTCGATAAAAACGACCTGCGTCTCATGATGCCTCGTTACTCTGAGGAGAACTTCGCAAAAAACCTCGAACTGGCAGACAAACTCAAGCTCGTCGGCGAGAAGTACGGTGCTTCCGCGAGTCAAGTAGCCCTCGCTTGGATTCTCGCTGAGTTCAGTGATGGTGAGTCCTCACCCAGGAGCTATTTTCAACTGGTACAACTACTCGCCTTTGTTATACGCAGTTATTCCAATTCCAGGCTGTCGCTCAGCGACACGTGTTGAGGAAAATGCACACGCCGCCGAGCTGGTCTTCTCACCAGAGGATGTACGCGCTATCCGCGCACTTACCGAGGCGGCAGACATCCAAGGCGAGCGTGCTCCACCCATGATTGTGTATGCAGTGGATAGCATTCCATTGGAGGAATGGAAGGGTGAATAGGCTGCTGGTTCCAGTGTATACTAGTAGTTTTAAATGGCTTGTACTTTGAAATTATGAAAAAAATATTGCTGTTCGGCTGGTTTATTCGTCGAAACGGATAGATATGGGGCGTGGAAATACCCCTCACCGTGCTCTCCTTTGCCCACGCGTGACTGGAAATTATAAGGAGCTTGTTTGTGAGCGGTTCGTGTGTGATATGGAGTTCTATATATAAGCTGCAGTGATGTTTTGGCTCAAAGAAGCAACTTGAATGGAGGTGTTTGCCCTCCTTCCTTTTTTGGTCGGTCTGTACTGTAACTTCTTACATCCACGACGATCGTATTTCTTCATATGGCTAAGTTCCATCGATATAAAATTGTGAGAATTCGGTTTACATCCGAGAAAGCAGCCCACCATCCACTCTACATCGCCTCAACAATAAACCACAACCATGAACAGCTGTCCCGTGGAACTCATCGCCCACATCCTAGGGTATTTATCCCCTATTGATCTCGGGAAGACGGTACGTAGCCTGGGCTTGGTGTCGAAGTATCACCATAGGGTCGCAAAACCGTTCGAATTCTGCGCACTCTTGGTTTTAGGCGACGTACAACTCAAGGCGACGCTTTCCAGGATAGAGACGGAACAGGAGGAACAGGGGGATGGGGCAACAATCGACGTCCGGCATCTTTTGCTTTGCGAAGACGATCCAGACACGTATCTAAAAGTGGAAAATCCCTCGGACGACCCTTTGGACGAGGAAGATGATGGGAGCTTGGCTTACATGCACTCCAAAGACATTAAGAAGCTTAACCTTCACGCCAACGAGTTCCGAAAGAATGCTGCCGCCCTCGTCCGGAACGTGTGTACGACCCTTGTAACTCTTTCTCTTACCCAGCGCTCTCGGACTTCATACTATTTTGACGACCTGAGCATCATATCCGACTTGTCCCTCCCGCGCCTCGAGACTCTCATCTTGAATCACGCCGATGACATCTCCGATTTTGACTTTGTTCATCCGACGGCGCCATTACTACGACGTATCCGCCTCAACGCACCTCATGTCTTCTACAATACCAAGAGAGACCGCTCGGATTACGAGGAGGAGAACCCGTGTCCCCGTCCGCTGCTTGTGGCATGCACTCCCATTTTGAAGCCTTGACCCATCTGGTCGTTTATGGTGGAGGAATGCACTATTTCGACGATGTCCTAGAGGTACTCTGCGGTTCCAAACGCAATGCAAGGAAGTTAGAGTCGATGATCCACACAGACTGCAGACTGCCCGGGAGATTGATTCATGCAGTGCTGAAACCACTGTATGATGACTTTAACCTCCGGAGAACCAGGAATGTCTGTGAAGCTGTGAGAGCGCTTTGCATTGATGGTTTGGAGATACACAATGTCCGAGTCAGTGGCAAGTTGGAGATCTGTGGGCGCACGAAAAGGACATATTAAAGGATTTTGAAAGACTAGCTCGCGAGCGCTGGTGGCAGGAAGGATCAAGAATACAGCCGGAAACTTCATAGACGTAGATGTCATTGCAATGAAGTGGAAACAAACTAGTAAAGTGTTGAATTAAATTGCTGTACATGTCCACCCTCGTGGATTCATACATGTATGGTTCTGTTCCATCGACGCACATAATCTTGACGTTTTGGTTCATATGCGAGGATGCAACCACCATATACATGTATCAGTCTCAGGCTCCAACCCACTACGCTGTTGAGATTAGCAAGCCAGCAGTGTATCGGCTAAAGTAAAAGTACACGCCGCCCCGATAAATTTCTCTAACCTCGAACTGGCAGACAAACTCAAGCTCGTCAGCGAGAATTACGGTGCTTCCGCGAGTCAAGCAACCCTCGCTCGGATTCTCACTGAGTTTGGTAACGGTGAGCCCGGCAATGTTACTCTGCCCTCACCCAGGGGCCTTTTTCAATTGGTACGACTATTCACCTCTGTTATACATGGTGAACCCAATTCCAGATTGTCGCTCAGCCGCACGTGTTGAGGAAAATGCCCACGCCGCCGAACTGGTCTCTTCACCAGAGAATGTACGCGGATTTCATACACGGACGAAACTACGAGGCTTTGAAAACAATCTTGAAGGCATCAATATCCACTCCGCCGTCTTTGCTACTCCTTAGCCACAAGCCGAATACCACCTATTAGTACCGGCACTCGCGGACCAATTCTTCCCACTCTAAGAACAGCGCATCTCTCTCCCATTTTCCATTTTCGGAGTATATGTAAGGCTCAAGCACCTCCAGGCCGTCTATACAACTTGAAAGTGCCCTCGCGGCCTCGAGAGATTCTTTCGCGTCGGTTTGCTCTTGGTCGAAATCATACCGCGGTATAAGGACTGCCTGAATAAGCCTTCCGGGAAGCCTGTGGCTCGATGTATGCATTGAAGCTGACTCTACCGCGTTGTTTCTAGAACCACGAAGTATCACCAGGAGCTCGTCGCTTGACTGTGGACACATACCACAGAGAATCAAATGAGTCAAGGCACCAAAGTGTGTGTGCATGTTCACAAGCAGTGGGTGTAAGGACCGCTCTGTATCAAGAACACTGCTGATCTTCTCGTAGAAATCGAGTGTGCCGAGGTGGATCCTTCACAGGTGCGGTGCGATCGGAGGGATAAAAGAAATATCAAAGACGTTTCTCTTTTGGTGATCGAAAATGAGGTTCTTGAGATGTGGAAACGACATTTCGGACAGAACTTCCAAAGAGTTTTCGTTGGAGTAGACACTCTGGCGCCGTCGGACAACGCAGAGATTTACGAGCGTCGTGCTGACAATCTGGACGAGAGCAACTGAGGATGTCCGAAACTCGGTGATACCAGTCATGTATTCTTTAATTTCTGCATGCATGGCGGCTAGGAGTCCTGGATCGTCGTCATCCATAAAACTAGTAACTGAAGGCTTTTCTTGAGGCCCTGAGTCAGGCCCTATTTCACAAAGATAGAGGTGCCGGACGTCGATCGCGGATCCATCTGACGTCGGGCTTGAAGAAAGGTCTGCCTGTGCCCTCTTTAACATACTAAGCGTCGCCTTGAGTTGCTCGATGCCCATAACCACGAGCGTGCGATACTCGAACGGCTTTATGACCGTACGGTAGTATTTGGATACCAAGCCCAGGCTACGTGCCGTCTTCCCGAATTCTACAAGGGGAATCTGCTCGAGGATGAGGGCATGAGTTCTGCCGGGCAGCTGTCCATTGGTGGGGGTTCGTCGTTGGGAGAGGATTAGGGGGCGGGCGCCTGGTGAATCATGATGGTTACCGTCTTTGATACAGGAGGCAAACAAATTGGCCACAAATATCAATCCACACTGGGAATATTGAAATTTAGAACTCCGACTCTGCAGAGTATATAAATCTACGAGGGTGGACAATGTACAGCACTGCGATTCAATACTTTGCTGGTTTAATTCTACATCGTTGCAATGGCTTTGTTCGGATTTTTATACGACTATGAAGTTTCTGAGTGTATGTATTCTTGATCCCTTCCAAATGCTACCAACGCTCGCGAGCTAGCCCTTCACATTCCTCCAATATTTCATCGCTGTACTCCCACTGCGTTTAGGCTGGGGGGTTGTGCACCATCAATCCATCTATGTAAATCTCTCTCGCGATTTTACAAAGAACCGAGACTGCCTCATAGTGGTAGGAATAATGCGGTGTCAGTTCCCACATGAACCAGCCTTCCGGGCAGCTTGCGGTTTGTGGGGCGTGTCAACTCGATTTTCATTATGTCGACTTTGGCCCAGGGAGCCCCAGAGCACTGCTAAAAGATCATCGAGAGCATCTATGCCTTCACCACACAGGGCCAGGTGAGTCAGGGCTTCAAAATGGGAGTGCATGTTCGCAAGCAACGGGTGGAGACTCAGATCCCTATCTTTGTCATTCCAAGTGCCCCCATTATTGTAGATACGAGGTGCACTGAGGTGGATACGTCATAGTTATGGTGCTGTTGGAAGGACAAAGTCAAGTCTGGCCTTTCTCTTAAAATCTACGCACATTGTGGTAGATGATGAGGTGCAGTGGTGTAGTAGAGAGAGAATGGGGTTATCAGTGTAAACTGATGTATTTCATGGTAGAGACCAGCTCTCCTTATATACATCTACCATGAGCTATGTATACTATAACTATCATAGCTCCTATACTATGGCATTATCGTTGCATTATTGTTCTCTTAGTAAGATAGTTGTTCATATGACCATCTTTATATTTAGTTCGTTCATTATATTTATTTAATACTTTCTGTTGTTCTTCAAGATGAGATTCCCGAGGTGCGGGAAAGACAACCCGGATATAATGCACAGGTTGTCGAAATCGAATGAAGCCCTTTGAACACATTGGGTAATAGAAACAGTTACTCTTAAATTCTATGCACGTTGTGGTAGACAATGAGGTGCAGTGTTGAAGTTGAGGTGAAGGTGGGTTATCAGCATAAACTGATGTATTTCTAGGGCGAGACCAGCTCCCCTTATATACACGATCCGTGAGCTAGTACTACTATAACTATCTAGCTCCTATATCATATGGCGTTATCATTGCGTTATCGTTCACTTAGTAAGGTGGTTGTTCATATGACCACGTACTATATTTATATCGTTTGTTATATTTATTTAATAGTTACAAGTGTTCGTATGCACGCTCTGGACGAGGGCAGCAGTGTAATTTCGGAGTTCGTTTGCATAAATCATGTATCTGTGTTCTTTTTCGAAACGAATCATGAAAAATGTTCTTCCGCACTGGCAGGTTCATCTCCCATGCCTACTAGTGTATAACCCCTATTACAAAAGATTCCCTTCTTACAAAATTGCGATTCCAAACTTCCACACAACTAAATCAATGCCTAAAATGTCTCATATGGATGCTAAATGAGCTATCAGAAAGGCTTGCAGTGGTAGTATGACAAAATATAGCATTGTTGTGAAGTCACCATCAAAGTACTCATTCCACCAAATGAGAAGAGTGTTTGGGAGGCTACCGGCTTGCACAACAAATTAATTTATCAGCAATTATTTTCCGGGGACATGTCTGTCACATGCTAGGGTGTACTATTATGCTATTCCGGATAGAATAAATCACAGAAATGTACAGGGAGAGAGCAAAATGTCTGAAGAGTGACAAATGGTGACATAGCGCATTCAGCATTGCATTCCTTTTCAATCTCAGTTGATAAGAGTATTCTAATTGACGCTACAGGTGGATATAATTAGTTACGCCGCACCCCAAAATGGAAGGTGTTTCCCATCACCCATTCTACCATTGAAAGTTTAGTGGAAGTGCTTGCTATTAGTAACAATGCTTCTTATACCATATATATGAAGTTTATGTGTATTCAGAACATTGTGAGTGTTCAATTTTGTAGCATATGAGCTTGTCAAATAAATTCACAATCACGTTTAGGCTGATGGGAAACTCTTTCCATTTATAGGTGCGGGGTAACTAATTATATCCACCTGTAGTACTATGCATAAGTAGTCGCTTACCCGTCGGAGTATAAAAATTAGCGTGACACTTCGTAACTGTTATTTTGTATGATGGGGACACTTTTATTCTGAGAGTTCGAGCCTATAAACAGGTGCCAAAAAAACTGAAAAAGATATAAAATGTATGTCTCTTTTACCATACCAGGTCTGAAGAAAAAAATATCAGTATTTTCGCGCTGTAGACAAAAATTCAAAATGTTTGTAATAGGGGTCATACGATAGTAGGTCTATGTCTGGCTTCACTTCGCAAACAAAAAGGTGCCTGACATCAATTGTGGCTTCATCTTTCCGTTCCACCTGTTCCGTCTCTATCCTGGCGAGCATCGCGTTGAGCCGTTTGCTGCCTATAATTACAACCGCGCGAAATTCGAACGGTTTTGCGACCCTACGGTAGTACTTGGACACCAAGCCCAGGGTGCGTGCCGTCTTCCCGAGGTTTACGAGAGGCATGTACCCGAGGATGTGAGCGATGAGCTCCGCGGGACAGCTGTCCATGGTTGGGTGTTAAAAGTCTTAAGGCGTGCCGTTGAAGCACAGTTTGGTCCTCGTTGATCAAAGATTTTGTCGTCATCGATTTCGACAGAGCATACATGCAGGTAACACAGCTACGACTAGAAAAACAGATGGCGTGTGGCATAAATACCAAATGTAGTTGGATAAGTCGGGATTGGCGAGATTACCAATCCATAGTTCCAGAGATGGATATGCCGGATTTGGGAATTTCTCGGGGCGGCCTGCACTTTAGCTTTTAGCTGATAAACTGCTGGCTTGCTAATCTCAACAGCGTAGTGGGTTGGAGCCTGAGACTGATAGTGGTTGCATCCTCGCATGTGAACCGAGACGTCACGATTATATGCCAATGTGTAACGTCGATAGAACGGAATCATACACATAAATCCACGAGGGTGCACATGTAGCAGCACTGTGATTCTCTACTCTACTAATTTGATTCTACTTCGTTGTAATGCCTTTTTTTGTTCAGAGCTTTCTATGTCTATGAATTTGCAGTGTATGTTCCTGATTTCTCCTGCCACCAGCGCTCGCGAGCTATTTCCTCAAAGTCCTTTAATATGTCATCTTTGAGCTCCCACAGCTCTCCAACTTGCCACTGGACATTGTGTATCTCCAAACCATCAATGCAAAGCGCTCTCACAGCTTCACAGACATTCCTGGTTCTCCAGAGGTTAAAGTCATCATACAGTGGTTTCAGCACTGCATGAATCAATCTCCCGGGCAGTCTGCGGTCTGTGTGGATCATCGACTCTAACTTCCTTGCGTCGCGTTTGGAACCGCAGAGTACCTCTAGGACATCGTCGAAATAGTGCATTCCTCCACCATAAACGACCAGATGGGTCAAGGCTTCAAAATGGGAGTGCATGCCCACAAGCAGCGGACGGGGACACGGGTTCTCCTCCTCATAATCCGAGCGGTCTCTCTTGGTATTGTAGAAGACATGAGGTGCGTTGAGGCGGATACGTCGTAGTAATGGCGCCGTCGGATGAACAAAGTCAAAATCGGAGATGTCATCGGCGTGATTCAAGATGAGAGTCTCGAGGCGCGGGAGGGACAAGTCGGATATGATGCTCAGGTCGTCAAAATAGTATGAAGTCCGAGAGCGCTGGGTAAGAGAAAGAGTTACAAGGGTCGTACACACGTTCCGGACGAGGGCGGCAGCATTCTTTCGGAACTCGTTGGCGTGAAGGTTAAGCTTCTTAATGTCTTTGGAGTGCATGTAAGCCAAGCTCCCATCATCTTCCTCGTCCAAAGGGTCGTCCGAGGGATTTTCCACTTTTAGATACGTGTCTGGATCGTCTTCGCAAAGCAAAAGATGCCGGACGTCGATTGTTGCTCCATCCCCCTGTTCCTCCTGTTCCGTCTCTATCCTGGAAAGCGTTGCCTTGAGCTGTCCGATGCCTAAAACCACGAGTACGCGAAATTCGAACAGTTTTGCGACCCTATGGTGATACTTCGACACCAAGCCCAGGCTACGTACCGTCTTTCCGAGATCAACAGGGGACAAATACCCTAGGATGTGGGCGATGAGTTCCGCGGGACAGCTGTCCATGGTTGTGGTTTATTGTCGAGGCGACGTAGATTGGATGGTGGGTTGCTTTCTCGGATGTGGATAGTGTTGTTGGCAAAACTTGCCAGTTTTGCCACCCCTAGTTTTGCCAAGGGTTTTGCCGGCATGGCAAAACCTCAGTGGAATTTTGGGGATGGTAAAACTGCATTGATTAGTAATGAAGTGACTAATTATTACCATAATTGGATTGATAATGGCTGCGCTTGCAGGGCCCGATACATTTCTTAGGTGGATGTAACAGTGACTTTTATATCCATATCTATCTGTAGGTGTAGATGTACAGTCAAACGTGAACAAATAGATTTTTCGTATCATTTCCCCTTGCTGTATGCGCGGCACACACTCGGTTTTCCTCGCACAATTATTCAGTGGTTACACAATATCTTGGAAATGGAATGCATTTGCCAAATTGCGTAACAAGGATCATCTCATTAAGGCCCTGCTCGGCTGCACAGGTTAGCTAACCTCCAGCCAGTTAACAGAGAGTGACGGCGCCCTGGTCACAATCATTGCATCATTAAGCTAACTGTGTATGGAAGATGCATTACAAACTTATTTCTTTGGAACGTTCTTTTTCTCTAACGAGGGTTGCAAGCACTCGGCCTGTCGGCACGAGAGGTAACGCCAGTGACTTCCTAATAAGGATCTTCAAGTTAACTAACAGACCAGGGTTGTCACTAGCGTGATTTCAATTGCCGACATGCTGTATTAATCAGCACTCTTAAAAGAAGTCTTTAAAACGTATATAGTAATTTTGGTTATGCGAGATACCATAAATAGCTAGCCTACTGATGAACCATTTGTGACCAGGGTACCATCACACATGGTTAACTAACAGAAAAGTTAGCTAACCTGTGCAGCCGAGCAGGGCCTAAAGGTGTGTAAGTGCAATGGGGCATATGCATTTATGGCCTCAATTGGAGGCCTTGCATTATTTAGTGTTGGAATTCAGCAATTTGCGGTGCGAGCGAATGCACTCCGTATCTAAGTCTTAAAATCTACGCATGTTGTGGTAGATGACGAGGTGCAGTGGTGAGACTCAGGCAAGGTGGGTTATCAGCGTAAACCGATGTATTTCTAGGGCGAGACCAGCTCCCCTTATATACATGATCCGTGAGCTAGTACTACTATAACTATCTAGCTCCTATATCGTATGGCGTTATCGTTGCGTTATCATTCACTTAGTAAGGTGACTGGTCTTATGACCATGTACTATATTTATATCGTTTGTTATATTTATTTAATACTAAGTATATCGTTTAACCAGTAGATAATCGCGCGAGGGAAACTGAGCGCACATACAACAGGAAAAATACTACGAAAAATTATTCAAACTCCGACGCCGTCTCGGCATCAAGCTCGAACTTCAACATTTAGTGAATGGGACAAGCTCACCAAATAAGGTTTCTGAATTAGCCACCTTTTTCATGTCTGAAGGGTCAAATGCAAACGGAACCTTCGGCTGTACGAGGATTCCGCAGTGGAAGCGGCGGCGGCCAAAAATTATCGCGCCATGGATGAACGGATCACGACTCAGCACGCTCTCTGCAATTACCGTCAATAGATATCACAACTGTGTTGAGAGTTGATGCGCACCTAGTGGTCTGGGGTTAGTCTTTTCGCCTGTCGAGTGCATAATTTAATCGTCTGTTCGCCCGACAACCTTCCAATAACCCTTTTTAGTAGGATGAGGAGTGACTAAATCGCTCGTTGCGTAAGCTTCCCGACCATCCATTGTCGTATTAACGACATTTGGACGGAAGGTTTTTGTCGCCTGAAATGTGTTTGTCAACGAGAGTCTATTGGTATACACGCATGCTTATATTGAGATAGACTTACTGAAATAACGGCCTCGTACTCATTGTTCCCGTTATCGATAAAACGAGTCTCTCGGATCGGTGAAAATTGGGAGTATTCCCAGTCCCCATGAGGCGGCTCTAAGAGAAGTTAGAAAAAGGATAGGGAAAATCTGTATACAGATCAACCAACTTTGTAAGAAGACGTTCAGCGTTCTATGGTAAGCAAGATCTGGTCAGGCTGATCCCGACGTAAGAGTTGATTTTTTTCTTTCACTCACAATCCAAGGGCGGTAAAGACATCCACTCCTCTTGAGACAAGGTAGTCTCCTACCTCCTTGCTTGGCGGGCCACCCCCAAAGATCTAATGGAGTAAGTTAGAAATGGAAATCTCAAAGCCTTACGTCGCAAACACTCACTGGCACAACACCCTTGGTCTTCATTAGGGTTTCAACATAGCCAAGAGAGCCTGTACTTCCGGTAAGCAGGACAATGTCCCCATCCGACTGGTTGAGCTGATGGATGGACAAAGGCTTGAATTCTGGGAAGGCTGTATAGTACTGTATATACGAAAGCAGACACATGGCATTTTAGAGACAGGCCCGGGGTAGCACCAAAAACGAAGGGAGAATTGATGTAATTAAAACCACAAAAACGGCCCAAAGATCCCGCTCGGCACAACAAGCTGAAGAAGAAATGTGATTCAAAAAAGGTAGGTCACGTAAAATAAATGACAGTCACTTCCGTAACAGGGCAAATAATGAGCTGCCGCAGCTCGGCATTATAGGAAAGGCAATACCACGGGCCCCTACAATCGCGTTCAGATCTTGAATTATTGACCTAGCTAACCCTCTACCTAAAGGTATCGGGAGTTTATTGTGTGACACAGTGACACAGTGACATTATAATCAGGTGTAGTCATACCCTTAAGCATTTCACACGGATTATTGTTGTTGTTACTAGCCTATTAGCATATTCCGACTTACCATTTGACCAATTGCACTAATTAGTTGCCATTGGATTAGACCACTGATAGTTATATTGGTATCAAATTGTATTTAATTACATTACTAATATTGCCATTTTGCCATGCCAGTTTTGCCGGCAAAACGGCAGAACCTCCCGATTTTAGTTTTGCCCACAGCACTAGATGTGGACCGAACTTTCACAATTTTATATCGATGGAACTTAGCCATATGAAGGAATACGATCGTCGTGGATGTAAGAACTTACGGACCGATCGAAAAAGGAAGGAGAGCAAACACCTCTATCATTAAAGTTGTTTTTTTGAGCCAAGACATTACTGCAGCTTGTATATGGGAATGCCAGTATATATCAATATTGATTAAAAGGGCCTTTCACATTGCGTTGAGTTGCTTGTCCCGCATGAGCAGTAGAAAAGGTAATTCACAAGCGGTGTGAACCTCCTGCCTTCAAGTTTTCGGTCGGTCCGTAACTTTTTATATCACCAGTACATAATACAGCATCCTCCCTTTTAAGATTCACGAAGCCGGAATACACACTTGAAAAGAAAGAAAAGGTGATAGCCAGACGGTGGTACTGTGCACTGTGCATGTCAGCGTCGGGTCGCGACAGGCTTCTGTCTCCTTTTTTCTATTACGGAATAACGTTTTCAGCTTTGATAGCGTTGACCACCTTTTAAGCGCGTTATTTGGCGAGCTTTCGTCGGCGTCTAGCGCTGGTGGGGAGTTACGCTGACGTCGATCTCGGGCCCTCTTAACTTCCTAAGTTCTACCAACGCTCGCGAGCTAGTCCTTCAAAGTCCTCCAAGTTCTCGTTGTTGCGCTCCCGCACTCCGATGTCATAAGGCACGAAGTGGGGCGCCTGTACCTCCAAACCATCTATGCGAAGTGCTCTCGCATCTCTACAAAAACGCAAGGCTCCCTCACGGTCGTGTTGATACCGCGGTTTCAGCACTGCATGAACCAGCCTCCCGGGCAGCTTGCGGTTCTCGGGGAGCGTCGACTTGAACTCCTTTGCTCCATCTTTGGAACCGCAAAGTACTGCTAAGAGATCGTCGATGGAGTCTATGCCTCCACCACAAACGACCAGATGAGTCAGGCCTTCAAAATAAAAATGCATGTTCACAAGCAGCGGATGGAGAAGCAGGGTCCTATCCCTGAAATCCAAAAAGCCTCTCGAGCCAAAGGTGCCCGGAAAGTTGTGGATACGAAATGCATTGAGGTGGATACGTCGAAGTAATGGCGCCATCGGAGTATCATAGTCGAAGTTGGAGATGTCGGCGCTGTGCTCAAGGAGAAGATTCTCGAGGCGCGGAAAGTATAACCCGGATATAATGCATGGGCCTTCGAAGTTGCAGAGATACCCTCGAAAGCGTTGGATAATAGAAAGGGTTACGAGGGTCGTATGGACTTTCCGGATGAGGCTGGCAGTTTTCGCTCGGAACTCGTTGGTGTAAATTTCATACTTGCGTAAATTTTCGTGATGGGTCATAAACTCTTCCATGTTCCTGGAGTAGTTGTCCGACTCCAAGCCTAAATCTATGTCTGGCTCCACCTCACAAATAAAGAGGTGCCGGGTGTCAATTATGGCTTTATTCCCCCGTTCCGCCTGTTCCGTCTCTATCCTGCTAAGCGATGCATTGAGCTGTTCGCTACCTTTAATCACAAGTGCTCGGAATTCGAACGGTTTGGCGACCATACGGTAGTACTTGGACACGAAGCACAGGCTGCGTGCTGTCTTTTCAAGGTCTACGAGAGGTACATGCTCGAGGAAGAGGGCGACGAGTTCCGGGGGCAGCTTTCCATGGTTGGGGTTTATTGTCGAGGGAGCGTAGTGATTTGGACCGTTGGGGCTTCCTGAGGCTGGTGGTGGTTGTTTCCTCGGATGTGAACTAAAATGTTCACGGTTTTATGCTGATGCGTGCATGGGCCGTGGCGCATCGATCGAACAGAACCTTATCAGGAATACAATCGTATGTGGTACGTAATTGACTTATCAGGAAGTATGCGCTCCCGAAAGGGTTGCCACCAAGAATTGATCGACGGCCCGGACATACAGTACAGTACTATCGTGTACTCAATGCTCACTCATAACAGAGTCACATCCTCAGACAAAACCTGGGCCTTAGACCTCCGAATAATGAGTCTGGATTTCTATCCCTGGGGATTCCAATGGTGTCCTTGCCAGTGAGCCGGCAATAACTCTTGAACATCTTGACTGTGACTAAACCAGTTCAACTGGATACTCACAAAATATGAGGGTGTACCGTGACCTTTCAATGAGGCATGAACTGTTTCAAGTGTATACTTTTTTCTTACTACTTTTTCTGGGCGAAATTCGGAGATGTGTCCAGTTTGAGACCAATTTCTGTTTCGACTACTACCAGTGTGGACGCAATATAAGTAAGTAAGCCACATTTAGTTGATGTGAAAAGCGATAGATAGTTGTAATCTCAAATCTCTGACTTATCTGGCCCCTTGCAATGGAGGCATATACTCCGTCGACAATCTCTTAGCGGTGCTTTGAGGCTCTATTCATGGTGCAATAGAGTTCACGTTGACGCTCCCCGAAAACCGCGATTTGCCCGGGAGGCTGGTACAGACAATTAAAATAGCGGTATCAACACGACCGTGGGGGAGCCTTGAGCTTTTGTAAAAGTACGAGAGTACTCCGCATAGATGATTTGGAGGTACAGCAGCTCTACTCGGGCCTTACGAAATCGGAGTGCGGGTGCGCATCGACGAGCTATTGGAGAGATTTGAAGGAGCTAGCTCGCGAGCGCTGGTAGTACTTAGGACGGATTAGAAATACACACAGAATTTTCATAGGCGTAGATAAATACGAAGAAAGCGTCTTTATGGACGCAAATAGAACCTCCACGAACTGTTCGTATCGGCTCAGAAGATACACTGACCCAAAAAAGCGTTGCACTGCGTTTTTTGAGTTCGAGTTGAATGGCGTATATCTATCAAACCGGGGCATATAAACATGAAGTAAAATAAAGCATGGAAAGCTCTGCATTTTAGCTTTCCAAAAATATATTATATGGGGCGTAATTCGAAGAAATGAGGTAGTTATAGACCACCCAATTGGGACATAGCGGCATTGCAATACTGACGTGTAGCCAAAGTTCGGTTCACGGCCTTTTGCTGAACCCCGAACTGAGGCGCGGCTGTATCTCCCCGGTACGAATGCTGCGACGTCCGATTTGCGTTCCGTAGAAACACTTTCTTCGTATTTTTCTACGTCTATTGAACTTCTGTGTGTATTCTTAATACATCCCTATTACTACCAACGCTCGCGAGCTAGTCCTTCAAATTCCTCCAAGCTCTCATTGTCGCACTCCCGTACCCTGGTTTCCCAAGGCAAGAATTGGGGCGCCTGTATCTCCAAACCATTTATGCAAAGCGCTCTCGCGTCATTACAAAGACGCAAGACTGTCTCATAGTCGTGCTGATACCGCGGTTTCAGAACTGCATGAACCAGCCTCCCGGGAAGCTTGCGGTTTTCGGAGAGCGTCGATTTGAATTCCATTACGCCATTTACAGAACCGCAAAGAGTCGCTAAGAAATCGTCGGCAAAGTATACGCCTCCACCACAAAGGACCAGGTGAGTCAGGGCTCTATAATGGGAGTGCATGTTCGCAAGCAGCGGATGGAGAATCAGGGTCCTATTTCCAAGCCCTGGAACTTCTGCCGGAATGAAAGCGTTCAACAACTTGTGGATACGAAATACACTAAGGTGGATACTTCGTAGTAAAGGCGCCGTCGGATGAACAAAGACAGACTCAGAGACTTCGCCTCTGTGCTCAAGGACGAGATTCTCGAGGCGTGGGAAAGACAACCCTGATATAATGTACGGGCCTTCGAGGTCACTGTAATACTTTTGAAAGCGTTGGATGATAGAAAGAGTTACGAGGGTCGTATGGACTTTCTGGATGAGGGCGGTGGTGTTCGTTCGAGACTCGTTGGCGTAAACCTTATATTTGGATAAATTTTCTTTCCAAGTCGCAAGCTCTTCCGGACCCATAGAGTCCCCGTCCGGCGAAATATATCCCGTACCTAGGTCTAAATCTGGCTCGATCTCGCAAATGAAAAGATGTCGAGTGTCAATCATAGCTTCATTCCCCCGTTCCACCTGTTTCGTCGCTATCCTGCCAAGCGTTGCCTTGAGCTGTTCGTCACCTATAATCACAAGTGCGCGGAACTCGAACGGTTCCGCGACCCTGCGGTAATACTTGGATACCAAACCCAGGCTGCGCGCCGTCTTCCCGAGGTCTACGAGAGGTATGTACTCGAGGATGTAGGCGATGAGCTCCGCGGGACAGCTTTTCATGGTTGGGGGTGTATTTTCGGGGGTAGTAGGTTGGAATTTGAGGCTGATGGTGGTTGCTTTCTCGAATGTGAACTGAAATGTTCACGATTTTATGCTGATCGATTGAACATTACCATATCAGGAATACAATCGTATGTAGTGCCGTGTTTACCATCGTGTGGCCCCCGTTGCGAACTTGCTGCCGCCAAAATTCACTTTCATCTCTCGAAATTTCTCAAGTGTGGTCTAGATAAAATTTCACGCCGGTTGTTTTGTAATTGCACAGATGTCTGGGGTGAGGCGCTCCCTCTTGCAAAGCTTTTGTCACGAGAATTCATCGTAGTATTTGAACTCCGACAGAATGAGCTCTGCAACCTGAGTCCAAATCGGAGTTTGTAATAGGGCCGCATTTTGTCACTCTGTTTTCACCTTTTGAAAAGAATGCATCCTAGCAATTCCAACAGCATAAATTTACTTTATAAATAGTGCGGAATATACTGAGAGGATACATGATTGTTAGAAACGTTTAAATCGTAGCAAAATGTTGGAATAACATGCAAACCGGGAGACCTGAAAGGATGAAAGAATGCCGACAATATTAATGGGCAAACTACCATTTTGCTTGCAGACTCACAACACAGAATTATCTTGAAAAAAACCTTCACAGCTGGAAAAATGTGCTCATATGCATCCATTGTGAACATTCCCGGCACAGGTTATGAACTGTGTAAGCCAAGAATCGAAGGTGACCCTTGTTGCAAACTTTGCAATCATAACGGTCGAGTCACTGGCGCTTGATTCAATGATCGTAAGTACTAAGTACGGTAGGTATCACCATGACAGACGATTGTATTCCTGATATGGTTGTGCTCAATCGATATGTGCACTGGCACGCATCACTATAAAAGCGTGAAGATTTCGATTCACATCCAAGGAAGCAACCACCATCAGCCTGAGGTTCCAACCCGCTACGCCGCCTTCAACAATAAACCTCAACTATGGATAGCTGTCCCCCAGAGCTCATCGCCCACATCCTAGGGTATTTATCCCCTGTTGATCTCGGGAAGACGGTACGTAGCCTGGGCTTGGTGTCCAAGTATCACCGTAGGGTCGCAAAACCGTTCGAGTTCCGCGCACTTGTGGTTATGGATAGCGAACAGCTCAAGGCGACACTTGGCAGGATAGAGACGGAAATGGAACGGGAGGGTGAAGCTGTAATCGACGTCCGTCACTTGCTCGTTTGCGAAGAGGACAGATACGTAAACTTGGGACATCCGTCGGACGACTCCTTGGACGAGGAAGACGATGGTGCGACCTACCTCGAAGATATAATAAAGTATGTCGAATACACCGACGAGTTCCGAAAGAATGCCGCCGCCCTCGTCCGGAACGTGCATACGACCCTCATAACTCTTTCTATTACCCAACGCTTTCGAGAGACTTCATCCGGTTTCGGAGACCTGTGCATAATATCCGGGTTGTTCTTCCCCCGCCTCGAGAAACTCATCTTGAAGCATAATAGAGAGATCATCGGTTACTACGACCCTCCGACAGCGCCATTACTACGACATATCCACCTCAGCGCACCTCATATCTACGGCGATGCTACTAGTACGAGGGAGTACATGTCTCCCCATTCGCTGCTCATGGGCATGCACTATTGTTTTGAATCCCTGACTCATCTAGTCCTTTGTGGTGGAGGCATGAACTCTGCCGACGATCTCTTAGAGGTGCTTTGCGGCTCCCGATACGACGCAATGAGGCTCATGCCGACGCTCCTCGCAACCCGCTCACTGCCCGAGCAGCTGATTCATGTAGGGCTGACACCGCGATTTCCATACGACGGCTATGAGAAAGCCTGGATTTTTTGTAAAGATGTGAGAGCGCTTTGCATAGATGGTTTCAAGTTGGACATACACGAGCCCGACTTTGGATACGGAGCGCGGTGGGAGGACGACGATGAAATGTTGGAGGAATTTGAAGGACTAGCTCGCGAGTGTTGGTAGACGCACTTAGTGTTGGAAGAATGGGTTTCGTAATCTCAATTATGCGACTACATTTGACATTAAGATCAAAATGTCCTGTGAAGTTCTCAGCTGTGGTTACCTGTATGCTCTTCAAGTTGGTCTGAATCGACCGCGACAAAAAATTCTGATCATGGAGAACTTCGAGTAACTGCCAGTGACTGGCTTATTCAGGAAGTATGCGCTCCCACTGGCAAAAAGGCAGGCAACCACACTAGCAGATCCCGGCGGTACTATCGTATGACCCCTACTACAACTTGAAAGGAACTCTTACTTACAAATTCACAATTTTAATCTTCCACACAACTAAACTACTATCGTATCCCCTCTCTTACAAATTCACATCCTCAGACAATCTTCAAATTTCTAGCTTCCACACCATAGTAACGGCATCGAAAAAATTCATGCAAGCTGCCGTGTAGTCACTGTAGTGTACGGATTTTACTGGCTATTTTTTTCGGTAAGGTCTTGAGGCGTTTTCGGTTTGAGAGCTGTTTTTATTTCGGATGTGACTTTGTAAGAGAGGGCATACGATAGTAATGCTGGAATTGTTCATGTAGATTCCAAACGAGCTATTAAAAAGGGTTAAGTTGGTGCCGAGATGAAATATTGCGTCGTTGTGAAGCCACTGTACTGTCTGTACTGTCGAAAATCTTGTTTTGCAACTGAGAAGTGCCAGGCTCACATGACGAACATATTTATCAGCAAAGTTTCTATTAAATAAATAAATATAACGAACGATATAAATATAGTACATGGTCATATGAACAACCATCTTACTAAGTGAACGATAACGCAACGATAACGCCATACGATAGGAGCTAGTTAGTTATAGTAGTACTAGCCCACGGAACGTGTATATAAGGGGAGCTGGTCTCGCCCTAGAAATACATCGGTTTACGCTGATAACCCACCTTGCCTGAGTCTCACCACTGCACCTCATCGTCTACCACAACGTGCGTAGATTTTAAGAGGTTATGAGCCTTGACTCTACAACTAACGAAACGATTAACAAAAATATATATCCTCATATAACGAAATTATGTCTGACGGACAGAAACCAAACACTCGTGAGCAAACACGTTTGCAAAAATTATCAGGATTACGAATAATTGCTAACGAACTAAAAATAACGTATACACAGTCATCAACGATCGAAGAACTCGAAGAAAAAATTCAAAAAGCTAAAGATAGCAAAAGGTTAGTCGACCTAATACTTCAATGCAATCTAAGACAAATACCTATTAACGGAACGGAACAACAAATACAGGACCGAATAAACAGGTATGACAATTCTACCAAAGATGAAAAATCAAAAATTAGAACTGATTATAAACTCGAATTAACGAATCACGCTAAAGATTTAGGAATATCAGATCAAGGAAAATCATCCGAAATCAGATATCGAATAAGTACGTATTTGGGCATATCAGATCCAAACGAAAAAGCTCAATTTAAAATTGATAACCCTTATATTAAGCCAGAAGAAGAAAGCGATAAGAAAGAAGACGATAATAAAAAAGAAGATAACGAAGAAGAAAACTCCGAAGAATCCAAAAATAACCCATCACGTGAGCCATCAGAGCCATCTGACCCTGACGATTCAGACGCTAACGATACCGAGGAAGATGAACCGAGTATGGCAACTAAACTCGCGGAACTCCAGAAATTCTTCGACGGAATCGAGAAACTCGACGGGCACAGAAACTACAAACTCTGGAATTACAGAGTCCGCAGCGCCATCGAAAGTGCAGGTTACGGTAACCTGCTCACTAACTCCCCAGGAACTGGAGAGACTGGTATATCAAGCGCTTTATATAACGGCATTATGCGCACTATGCCCGACAAAATATTGGCTTATTATCTTAATTTTAACAAAGATATTCCAGCGCTACTCAAAGCGCTTGACGGACGATATAACGTCCAGACAACAATTACAAAGGGCTTTAACGAGGCTGCCCTTTTTGATATCAGAGGTCATGTCAGCCATTTCGATGGAACGCTCGATAACCTCAGCAATAAATACGAGGAACTCATAGCCCAAGGGGTAAAAGTTTCAGAATCAACATATATATCGGCTATTACGAGGGCAACGCCCGAACAATACCAATACGTACTCACACAGAGTGAGTTATATATAAAAACGATTAACGAAACAAATCCAGACAAAGATGAAATTGAACTAACCCCTCAATTTTTACTAACGGCACTGAGAAACGCCTTTGAGGGGTGGCGTAAAAATCATCAGAGGACAGGAGCGGCGGCTAATCACCTGCCCAAGGACGAGCGGAACCACCCCTATTTTAGGGGCCGCGGACGCGGTAACAGCCGCGGTGTACAACCACGAGGTCGCGGCTATAGAGGCCGTGGAGGATACATGCGAGGACGAGGTCGAGGGGGATATTCCCCTAACCAACAATCACACGTTATTAAGTGCTACAATTGTAACAAACTAGGGCACTTTAGTCGAGATTGCTGGGCGCCAAAGACGGAATGGACGAAGGCAGCTCAGAAGAAGAAAGAGGACGCGAACGACGACAAAGGAAAAGGGAAGGAAACGGGTGCGTCAGCGGCACCGACAACGACTGGGGCAAGTGCGGCCCAGGCTAAACATACCGCAGCAGCAGCAGCAACAAATGTCGCATCGAGCTCTCGAATTGAATTAAGCGCCGTAATCGGTCACGGAGAAATCGGCGCATTCATAACTGAAGTCGACGATAACGATTTCGACATGGGAGAATTCCCAATTTATTCTTATAACGACTTCCTCGACAAAATCGGAAATTACGACAGCGCCATGGAAGACGTGGATGACAACAATTTAAACGTAAGCATTAACGCTATAATAACTGAAAAATTTGCTAACAATATTTATTCCTCAATGGATATAATTGATACTGGTGCAACGATACATCTAACACCATATCTAAATCGATTACGAAACACATACAAAACTGACGCAATAACGATAACGGCCGCCAATAAAACAACGTTTATGGCAAACATAGTAGGGGATCTTAAGCTTTACATCCCCAACGGACACTCGGTAAGTGTCATAAAATTATCAAACGTATACTACAATCCTAAAATGAATATGACATTAGTCTCTCAAGGACTTCTATGTCAAGACGGTTACGAATTTATTTATAAACAAAATGAATGCATAATAAAGTATCCTAATGGATCTTTATGCGGAAAAATTAAAAATACAAATGGATTGTATAGTATATTTAACAATGATGTACAAGCGGCTACAAAAAATGTAACATTATTTGAACTTCACAAAAAACTCGGGCATATAAGTTATGCTTACATAAAACGATTATTACAAGAAGATCAAATTACAAATCAAAAAATATCAAATTACGACGAAACTCAATGCACAATATGCATAGAAGCAAATATTAAAAGAATGCAAATTCCAAAATTACGTATTTCAAAATTAGCCGAAAAATTCGGCGATCACATACATATGGACATATGGGGTCCAGCATCCACACATGCTATAGGAGGATATAAATATCTTCTAACACTTGTAGACGACGCTACAAGATGGATAAAAATGATTTTATTAAAAACAAAAGATGAGGGCTTAAATGCATACACGACATGGGCTACTATGCTCAATACACAATTCAATATAAAAATAAAAATATTACAAAGCGATAACGACACAGTGTTTTTAAGTAAACAATTCACTGAATATTTTAAAAAAAACGGAACAATACGAAAGCTGACTGTTCACGATACGCCACAACAAAACGGAGTAGCAGAACGATCACATCAAACGATTTTAAACAATACACGAGTAAATCTGCTACAAGCAAAATTACCACCCAGTTTATGGGGAGAAGCTGTAAAATACAGTACTTACGTTTACAATAGAACGCCAAAGAGCGCTATTGAATTTAAAACACCATATTTTAAACGATATAACGAAAATTACAACATAGACGATTTAAAAGAATTCGGCCAATATTGCATAATAAAACAAGAAGACGTAAACAAATTACAACCAAAAGGAATATATGCACAATGGTTAGGATTCGACGAAGAAAGTAAAGGTCATAGAACCTATCACAACAGAAAAATCACAGTCGAACGAAATCTACAATTTTTAGATTCTCCACCATCTAAAATTGAAGGGGAGAATATAACTGAAAAACAAAACGAGCAAATAAAAGAATTAACAAATGAAAGACCAATAAGAAATATTAAACCAACAAAACGATCATTAGGTCTAAACTTTGACGAACAAAATACAGTCGCTTATCTTACGGAATTCAATCAATTCAATACGGAATTAATAGGCGATCCAAATTCATATCAACAAGCGATCAATAGAATTGACGCAAATCAGTGGATCTCGGCAATGAAAGAAGAAATAAAAACGTTAATCGAAAGATCTACATGGAAAATCATTGATCCACCAAAAGAAGCAAACATAATCGGAACAAGATTTGTTTACAAAACAAAAAGATTAGCAAACGGAGAAATCGAACGATACAAAGCGAGATTAGTAGTTCAAGGATTTGCCCAGAAAGAAGGCATAGACTACTACTCAAACGATACATTCGCTCCTGTAGCACGATTAGCTACAGTAAGAACAATATTAAGTTGGAGCGCAACAAATAATTACGAAATTCACCAAATCGATATAAAATCAGCTTACTTATACGGTGAATTAGAAAAAGACGAAAACATATATATAAAACCACCACCAGGAAATCTAATTATAATAAAACCTGGTCAAGTTTTAAAACTAAACAAAGCCTTATACGGATTAAAACAAGCAGGCAGACGATGGTATAAAAAATTATCAGAAATATTAATCGGAATAGGACTAACAAGAGCAGTCCAAGATAACGCAGTATTCCTAAGAAAAGATAAAGGAAAAACAATTTTAATACTTTTCATACATGTTGACGACATAACGATATGTGGCTTAAATCTAAAAATAATAAAAGCCTTTAAAGAAGAAATTGGAAAACATGTAAAATTCACTGACGGAAACGATATACATTGGTTACTCGGTATTGAAATTGAAAGAAACCGAGATGAAAGAATCATAAAACTAAGACAAAAACATTATATTGATAATATAATAGAAAAATATAAATTAAAAGACGCTGCAACGGTACGAACACCAATGACACCTGGTCAAGTGTTAAAATCACTCGAAAATCCAACCAATGAAGAATTAAACTTCATGAACCAAATACCATATATGAACATGGTTGGAGCGTTACGATATGCAGCAGATTGTACGAGACCTGACATATCATTTGCAACAGGTCAATTTGCTAGGCATTTAAATAAACCTAGTATTGAACATTACAATGCAGTAAAACACTGTTTTAAATATTTAAAAGGAACGAACGATTATTGGTTAATACTCGGAGGAAAAGAACCAATCAAGTTAGTAGGATATACCGACGCTGACGGAATGACACAAGAAGGACATAAAGCTATATCAGGATATATATTCCAAATAGGAAACGCAACGACATCCTGGTCAAGTAAAAAACAAGAATTAGTGTCATTATCAGTATGCGAAGCAGAATTACAAGCTTTAACTCATGGAGTAAAAGAAGCTATATGGCTACGAAGACTGGTTGAAGAGGTACTGCAGACCTTGGATACACCTACAAAAATATTATGTGACAATCAAGCAGCCATAACAATAGTAAATTCAACAGAACAAAAATATACGCAACGAACAAAACACATTGATATACGAAAAGACTTCTTACGAGATTATATTGAAAATGAAACAATATCAGTTTCATATATTCCAACTGGACAGCAAAAAGCTGATATTATGACGAAAGCGCTAACGATAGAATTAATCAAACGTTTTACAAGTCTACTCCGCCTAGTAAAAGTTTGAAGGGGAGTATTAAATAAATAAATATAACGAACGATATAAATATAGTACATGGTCATATGAACAACCATCTTACTAAGTGAACGATAACGCAACGATAACGCCATACGATAGGAGCTAGTTAGTTATAGTAGTACTAGCCCACGGAACGTGTATATAAGGGGAGCTGGTCTCGCCCTAGAAATACATCGGTTTACGCTGATAACCCACCTTGCCTGAGTCTCACCACTGCACCTCATCGTCTACCACAACGTGCGTAGATTTTAAGAGTTTCTGCGGGGACATGTTTATTACAGTATATGCTAGGATACGTACAGGGGAGAGGACATAATGTCTGAAGAGTACTAACAAAATGCGATAGAACGCATCCTGCATTGCACTCCTTTTCAATCTCAGATAACAGGCCCCTTTTTCCCTTTTTAATTTACACTCACCTTCATAATCCAATTACCGCAGGTCATAGGATTGATCCTATACCGTCGCGCACAGTGGATCCGATCCGGGACCCCCTTCACGCATTACCATATATATCCAGTATGCAGATCATATGACTGATTAATTATGTAAATAAAATAATTTAGACCCGGAATTGAACCCTGAGCCATAAAATTACCATAATGGTACACATAAACCACTTAGCCACACAACCTTTTTCATATTTATGTAATCTTGAGCACTATATAGATTTGCTTAGCAAATTAGTTACTAATTTTGCTAATTCCATTACAATGCACCATACTTTTGTAGTAATATATTAGTAAAGTTGCTGTAATGTGATTAGAAATCGATGTATTGTAATTAGCAGAAGCACTATAATGCTACTGAAAAAGCGGTGCAATGCTATTACAAACTGTTGTAATGTTATTATAAAAGTGTTGTAATGTAATTGAAAAAGCGGTGTATTGCTAATAGAAAAGTGTTGTAATAGCATTAGAAAAGTGCTGTAATGGAATAAGCGGAATTGTTACTAAGTTTACAAGGTGAAATTATATAAATTCTACATTTACAAAAGTATGGAAAGATTGTGTGGCTAAGTGGTTAATGTGTACCAGTATGGTAATTTTATTGCTCTGGGTTCAATTTTTTTATTTTAAATGCATTTCTATAGTGCATCATGACTATCTAGTACAAAATATGCTCCAGGGGCCTTTAGGCCCCTGTATTGTGTGAGATGGTAGATGGAATAGAGGGCAAACTAATAAGTTGATGCCAGAAGCAGAGATGGGAATGCAAATATGCATGTATGAGGAAGGACATCATCCACCTAGTTGCCAATGGCAAAACCAGATGCGGATATGGAGATGATAGTGGGGCCACCCGGGTTGAAGACGAGGATGGGATCTGCCTCAAAGGCGGGAGAGGTAGCCAAGAATTTGGCTAAGATGGGGAGTCCATCTCTCAAGTACCATTGGTCTTCAGTGGAGGGGATAGGAGTGGTCCACGCGGCTTTTCGTGCTGCGAGGGTGGAAGGGCAGGACAGCAGGAGATGAGCCTGTGTCTCAGGGACTTTGCAGGATGGGCAAAGGGGGTCACATCCCGGAATGCGACCATAGTACGCGCCAAAGCCAGCATGTCCTAGGAGGGTCCAGAAAACTTTGCACTGAGTGTGGCGACTGAGTTTGGTATTCTGCATGAGGGCAGTCGGCTTAGTAGAGGGAGTCATAGTAACACCCATAGAATGGGCATCTGATGAACCTCGATGGAGGCGACAGGCAGTGGCCCAGTCGTTTTTCCATTTTAAAAGCACCAAAGAGGAGGCAGCTTCCCAAAGGAAGCGGATCGTAGGAGGGAACGGGGTGGTTCCCGGGGGGGATGGTCGGCAATACCGGTAGTGAGAATGTCGGCGAAGTCATTTCCTTCAATGTCTGAGTGACCTGGAACCCAATGTAGGAAGAAGTGCACATTGGGAAGGCGCTTAGTGGCGACTTTAAGATAATGTCGGATGAGGATGGCAACATTGACACTGGGTGCCGGGCAAGGGTCAGTGAGGAGGTTGAGGGTGACCTCGCAGTTGGTGAATATCTCCACTTTGGTGACAGCAGTGGGGATGGGTTGAGAGTGAGCCAGAAGCCAGGCGGTGTCAGCTAGTGCAGTGAGTTCGCAGTCCGTAGCATGGACCTGGGAACCTAGGAAGGTTTCACATGTGAGGATGGATTCCCCACAATAGAACCAGACACCGGCAGCACTGCCGGAGTATGAGGCGGGAGATGAGCCTTTGCGAGACCCATCGGTGTAAATAAGAATGTGGGACGGGTCCGAGCACAGTCGGTCAATAAGACCTTTATGTGACTGGGTGAGGGCATCCCGGGCTTCTTGAGAGTGATCAATAGCCTGGTCAATGTAAACGCGCCGCAGAGGCGGGAGAGCGATCCAAGGAGGGCGAGTATATCGGGGAACTCGTTCACAACCCGGGGGGACCCTGGAAATGAAGGAGGAAGTAATAGTGCCCTTCCATGGGGTATGGAGGGGTGAGAGGGTGTGGGTGGTGGTGAGGTACCTTATGGCCGCCTGTGATTTGGTGCGCTCTAGTCGGAGGGGAATGGGGAGAATGGACACAAGGACTTCGGAGGGTCCGTGGGGTGATGTCCGCCAGGACCCAAGGATCCGGCAGCATGCCACAGATTGCACGAGAGTCATTTTGTCACATTTACCCTTCTGGCGAATGCTGGTGTACCACAGGGGTGAACCCCAAGTGAGTATGGGCAGGACACACCCGATGTAGAGTCGACATAAGTGGAGCGGGGAGAGACTGTGTGGTGTATTGCCAAGGAGTTCCAAGGCGCGTAGGGAGGACATGGCTTTGAGGCACATGCGTTCTATGTGGACCATAAACGAAAGCTGCGTGTCGAAAAAAATTCCGAGCCACCTGAAAGGGCATGACGGAACAATGCGAAGGGGAAGTTGTCCCAAGCATGGCAGATGAATAGGGTGAAGAAGGGAGTCTTCGCAGAGGGCATGTTGACGGGTCCAGTGGATGAGTTCTGATTTGTCATCATCCAGTGAGAGCCCGAGTGTACGGCATGCCACGGAGAAGGAGGTGTAGGCCTGCTCGAGTCGCGCCACATTAGTGGCAATGGAAGGCGAGGAGGTGGTGAGGAGATGGTCATCGACGTATGCGCGCACGAAGACCAATGGGTCTGACACCTGGAGGGAGGTGAGGAGGCTTGTCGCAAAGAGTGCCAACAGAATGGGGGAGATGGGAGAGCCTTGGGGAACCCCAATATTGGGGATAGGAGCAAGTGCGTCGGTAAAGCCATCAAAAGACAGCACAACCCGGTGCTCTGATATGAAAGACAAAACCCAAGAGCAGAGGAGGGGGGGGAAGCCCAGTTCAGAGAGGACTGCAAGGAGATGAGGGTGCTGGATGGAGGGAAAGAAACCCGCTACATCCACTGCAAGCGCGGTGGTAATGTGGTGTTTCACCCATGCTGTCTCAATCTCATTGATGAGGTCAGTGGAGGCATCCAGGATGCCCGATTTTTGGCGGGTACCGTACTGGGAAGGAGGAAGTGCACCCAATTTGTTGGCAATGAATTGTATGTGGTTGGCGATGATCTTCTCAAGTAATTTGCCCATAGTTTCCTCAAGTGTGATGGGATGGTATGCATTGAGTGTGGTAGGGTCTTTCTTGTTCAGCTTTCATAGCATCACCACCTTAGCATCCTTCCAGGGACGGGGGTGGTGGCCCGCTGCGAGACACTCGTTAAAGAGTTGTAACAGCGAGATGCTGTGCATAGCATGCAGGCTTTTGAGGGCCTGGTAACTGATGCCAGTGATGCCGGGGGTGCTGGAGTTCGAAGTGAGAGCAAGGGCGTGATCAAGTTCCTCCATGAGTATGGGGTGATCACGCATAGGGTGGGCGCTGACGAAAGAATAGGGCGGCGGGGGGGCGGCAGAGGGGGCAGTACCGAAGTACTTTGCATGAAAAGCCGAGGCTTTCTCTGGCGGGGAGTTTGCGGTGGACTGGCCTACCACGAGGGCCGGGATAGGAGCATGGTGGGTGCCCATGGCCCATTTCGCCATTGGCCAGATTTTGTCTGGTTTGACGGAAGAGGTGAAGGAATCAGCCCAGGCACATTTAGCGCAGCAAAAAACACCGGCCGACTGGCATCGGAGCACGGGTCTCGTCACTGGGGAAGCCGAGTTCAGAGCAGTCATGTGTGCACGACACGAAGTGTCCCACCACTTGACCTTGTGCCCCCCTGCCTTCTGAGTGGCAGGGGGGTGTGAGGTGTCCATGGTGAAGACGAGGGCCACATGGACGGCTGCTGCTTTGAGATCAAGAAGGCAAGGTGTGGAGCTGGGAAGGGCGAAGGCGGCAGTAAGCGGACCATCAAGAGCTTCCAACCATTCAGTAGAGAGCGAGTCATCGTACCAGGGGCAGAGGAAGGGGTCGACGTATGGTGTAGAAGAGAGAGGAACAGACCAGGTGATAACCGCATGGTCGGAGCCAGAGGGGGAGTCCCACGATTGTGTCCATGAATCGCTCAAAGCAAGGTCTTCCAAAGAAGGGGAAGCCCAAGCAAGATCAATTACAGACAGAGTGAATTGGGTAGAAGGGCGTCGCCAGGTATCGAAGCCTGGTTGATTGATGAGGTGCATGGCATGTGAGGCAGCCCAGAGCTCCAGGGGGCGTGCTTTATGGGTGTCACTAGTGGAGTGGGTGCCGTGGTCCCAGTGTTTAGAGTGAAGATTAAAGTCCCCAGAAACTATCCAGTGTGCACTAGGAGGGAGCGTCAGAGATGAAAGGGAGGAGATGGTTTCTTTTTTATTCGCATCATGATTGTATACATTAGTGACAAAAAATGGCCCAAGGCCAGTGTCAAAAATTAGCGTGAGTATGTCGCAGGAGGGGGAGTGCAAGGCATCCAAAACCACCCGGGACAGAGGGATGGACTGGTGGACCAGTGTGACCACACGTGGACATGTTAGTTCAGTGCTTCCCGAGGAGGGGGGCACAAAGACGTGGTAGTTGGGCATGGTGGGGAAGCCAAAGACGGGCATACCTGCAGCATCAACCATAGAAGGGGAGGCACCAATTTGGTACCAAGGGGGTTCCTGGAAAAGAATAATGGAAGGGAGAGAGGGAGCACCAGGGGTAGACGAGAGGGAATGGACAAGTGCTTCGACGTGCACTCAGGATGTTGCAACATTGTGTTGCAGAAATGTCCAGGGACTACTCATCTACCGGGGGTGGGGCAAAAGAGGAACGGGCACTGTTAAGCTCAACGGTTACGTGGTGATCGATGTTGGGGCTTCCTGATCATCGGGGCTGGTGGTGATGACAATGGGGCTTCCTAGATGTCATAAGTCGAAGGTGATTGTCGGTGGGGCTTCCTGATCAATGATGTGGACATGGTAGGCTTCTTAGCGGAGTTGGGTTACAACGAAGCGGCTGGTGACTCAGTAGACACACAGTAAACTGGTGGTAGCAGATAATGGGCTTGTATGAACAAAGAGCACAAGCTTAGGGCTTGTGCTACTGAAGTTACATGCTTATATGCTACTCTAAGTGTTTACTACTGTAGTGGCCTGTGTAGGGTAGTTTACCAGACTATGGAAGGTCATGGAAACCCAAGGAATGCCTTGGTAATACAAGTAGGGCTATCAGTAAGCAGAGCACGTCATGGTGATGTGATATGGCATCATCATGGCATCTTATGGTGCAAGGCAAATAAGGATGAGTAAGGAAGGGGAATGGGGGAGTTGTGCTGACTGATGATGATGAAGAGGAAGTGAGTCAGTGCAGTAAGGGGAAAGTAAAGGAAAATTGTAACAGGCATGGCCACACTGTTTGGGGCAGCTGGAAGAGTCAGTGCGGTGTTCGCCAGAGCAGTTTGAGCATTTGGGGGGGGTGATTGCAGGGGGAGGAGGCTGGGAGGGCATCCCGAATGCACCCAGGGCAACGCATGTGATGGTCATCAGTATGGTGATGACCGGCGCATATGAAGCATGCCCAGGGGCGGTTCCTGCAGTTCTGGACAAGGTGGCCCAAGGCGGCGCATTTCGAGCACTGCATGAGGCGAGGGAGATCACGACAGGCCACCAGTTTAAGGTGGTGACTGAACATGTATACGATGCGGTTCCTCGGGGTGGAGAGGATACCCGCGGAACGGGAGCCCATAGGGTCTTCGAAGGAGAAGGCAATGGGGGTGGACATGACATCCTCACCAAGGAGTTCGTAGGCCCGGGTCCAATCGGGCTCAAGCGTCATTGGTAGTGAGAGGAGGTGAGGGTTGGCGGTGCGAAACTCCACTTGGAGGTCGGACGCAGTGAAGGCAGGGAGGCCAGGTGCAGGGCACATAGGGACTTCCGCAATTTGGAGGCAGGCCCATGATATGAGTTGGGAGACTGTGGCAGGGTAAACGCTTTGCACGGCTGCCATCACAACTTCCTTCATGCTATTCATTGTTGGAACGTGAGTGTTGTGAGTGAACGTGACGAAGCAATTGCCACATTCATTCCAGTGGGCAGCACGTATGACCAATTTGGCCGCAGTGGGAAAGTGAGAGAGGGCGGTCCTGACATTGATGGTTGTCTGGGAGTCAGTGGGGCACGCCTCAGCAGGGGGTGGTGCCCCATGGAAGCGGATGGCGAGGGTTGGGTCCATAATGGTATGGATAACCGGGAGGACTGCATGCTTCGGCTCTTGTTTCACAGCACTAGCAGAAATGGGGGCTCCTGTCGACACTGGTGCTGCAATAGCAGCAGTCGTGGCAGGAGTAGCCCCACCCACGGCAAGACCTGGAGTGACAGGTGTCGGCAAGGTGGACCCGGCAGCGAGGTTAGAAGGGCCCAAAGGTCCTTGTGGTGGAGGAGGGGCAGTACTAGGGTTGGCTTTACCCTTCCCTTCCCTGTCTCTGGAAGGTGCAGACCTGACCCCCGAGGAACGTGGGGGGGGGTGTTCAAGGGCGTCCATCTGCTGCATCATGAAGGACATCTGGTGCATCAGGTCAGACATGACCTGAACCATCTGCTGGGGCAGGGAGGGAGGGGAGGGGGGACCGGCCACAGTCTGGGGAGGCTGAGGAGGAGCAAGAGGGGGAGCTGGTGTGTTTGCCAGGCTAAAACGGGGGCCCACTGCCGCCAAAAAGGCCTGCGTAGTGGCAGAGTGTGCTAGAGGATCCTCCTGGACCAGAGCATTGTTGAGAGAATTAACCGCAAAGGCAATCTCCCCAAGGAGGGTAGCAGTCGCAGAGGCCGACACCGACATCGTCTTTCCGAGTGCGAGAAGTTCATGGGAGGTGCGCATGGCTGTGGTGGCGGCCAACTGAAGGTAGGGGACCCACAGTTCCTCTGCCCGTGGGGATAGAGGAGGGGGGGCGTTGGTGGATTTGCGCTTCTTCTGTGCAGAAGCTGAAGAGAGCTGAGCATCCTCCCCAGCGGCCTCCGACATTTCGGCATCGGAGTCAGAGGAGGCGATCGCAGCAGAGGATGGGCGGGACGGGCCCTGGGGGGTCTCGTCTACACGGGGGGCCGCACCCCCACCACCTGGGGGCGTAGTAGGGGGGGCAAGGGCAAGGATCGTGGAGGTTGTGGCAAGCAGAGCGGGTTCGGCCCACATAGAACCTAAGGTGGATTGGGGGTCCTGTGGGGCAGGGGCCCAGAGAGAGGTACATCCCATTTGACCCCCAGCAAGTAGGGGTGCACCCGTGAGTGTTAAGCTCAACGGTTTACATGGTGATCGACATTGGGGCTTCCTGATCATCAGTGCTAATGGTTACGGCAACGGGGCTTCCTAGATGTCGTAAGTCGAAGGTGATCGGCGATGGGGCTTCCTGATCATTGATGTGGACACGGTATGCTTCTACAGTGAGTTGGGTTACGACGAAGCAACTAGTGGCGCACTGGCACACAGTAGACTGGTGGTAGCAGATAATGGGCTTGTATGAACAAAGAGCACAAGCTTAGGGCTTGTGCTACTGAAGTTACATGCTTATATGCTACTCTATGTGTTTGTTACTGTAGCGACTTGGTTAGGTATGTTTACCAGACTTTGGAAGGTCATGGAAACTCAAGGAAGGCCTTGGTAATACAAGTACGGTGATCAGTAAGCAAAGCACGTCATGATGGTGCAATAAGGCGTCATCATGGCATCTTATGGTGCAAGGCAAATAAGGATGAGTAAGACAGAGAAATGGGGGAGTTGCGCTGACTGATGATGATGAAGAGGAAGTGAGTCAGTGCAGTAAGGGGAGGTAAGGAAAATTGTAACAGTGAGAGGACCAATGAGAGTAAGACCCAGAGTACCAGGGCGAGAGATGTGAGCCTGAACCTGGCCAGTTCCTTGGTCGCTCACCACTGAGGTGGGGTGGGACAGGGGGTGGAAGGGTTGGCAAGAAGTGATCTCCGCTGCCAGTGGGGAAACTGTGGGGAGGATTTTGGGAGGCACCAGAGGTGCATGGGAGAAGCTCAAGATCGACCCCAAGAACGAGGAAGAGCGAGCCGCCACCATTCCTGGAGGACTCAGTGGGTTAAGCCCACGTCCACGGACAGACCAAAAGCCGCCCCTTGTCGAAACATCAGGGGCATGAAAGGTCTTGTCAATGGGATGGAGGGGTTATTGTTGTTGTTGTTGTTGTTGTTGTTGATCAGACATAGAGGGCAGAGTGCTCATAAAGACTACCTAGATGGTGGTGGTTAGAGGACAAGGAGGATGGCTCTGGGTTCAATTCCAGGTCTAAATTATTTTATTTACATAATTAATTAGTCATATGATCTGCATACTGGATATATATGGTAATGCGTGAAGGGGGGTCCCGGATCGGATCCACTGTGGCCGACAGCATAGGATCGATCCTATGGCATCCCATGCCTGCATAATCGCTCACTCGTCGAGTATCGAAATCATCGTGACGGGCCATATTGTAAAGAGGGGGGAGGAGGGGGCACTTTCCTTACAAGAGTTCCACTGGCAGTCCATAGACACATGCCCAAAAACCTGAACGAGGTATAAAATGCACACATCCTTTAACATAACACGTCCGAAGAGGAAATATATATTTGAGCACTGTACCGTGGAAACAAAATACAAAAAGTTTGTAATAGGAATCATGCGATAGTATTGGACCTATTGGTATACCCTTCCTTTAAAAATACACGAAATCGGAATACACGCCGGGTAAAGAAAAGAAAAAGAGACATGAGCGATTAGTGGATAGTACTAGTGCCAGTGGTCAGGCAGTGACGGGTTCCTGTTCATTTCGGAACAGTGTTTTCAGCTTTGATAGCGTTGACTGCCTGTTTAGCGCGTTTTCGTTGGGGTCGACGTCTGGCGATGGTGATGGTGGTGGTGAGGTACCGCTGACTCGGGCGTTTGGGACGCTTGGGATTGCTTCTTGACGCGTGTCTTGTCCCTGCTCCTGTTCCTGTCCCACAGCCTCCGAAACTGCACCCACGTCCGTACCCGCACCCGCACTCTCAGCCCGCTTCAGCAGCATCAGCCGCTGGCGCTCCCGCTCAGCGACCGAGATGTTCACATTCCAGTGCGCCTCGCTGATCGCGCGGTATATCTCGAGCACGGACGCGTCGACGAACTGCACGGGAGGGGCGTATTTGCCGGTGACGGAGGTCTCGAAGTCGGTGTGGAAGACGCGGAGGGGGAGGTATGCGCGGAGAGCGTGGACGAGGGAGAAGCGGTGGGAGGGGGAGGAGAGGGGGCTGGGTGGGGGAGAGGAATTGGCGTTTGGGTCTGTTGGGGCTGTGGAGTCTGGGGAGTTTGGAGTTAGGGAGGGGGAGGTACATGGGTTCACGAAGACACGGTGTCGCCCGGCGGTGTAGCGCCAGTTGGTGAACTTGGCGAGGGTCTGACCAACAAGGAGCGTCGCGCGTAGACCTTCGCAATCACGGTCATCGTCGGTCTCTTCACACGAGACCCATCGCGCGCCGGCTGCGTCCCAGCACTCTAAACCGGGCGAGTGGCCGACGACGATTGTCAGGAGGCCTAGATCTTTATGCGAGTCCGCGACGACGCGAGAGGTCGCGTCCGGTCCCGCGGACGGGCGGTCGTACCGGAACGAGCGCATGAGCGAGACGGCGCAGCCTGCACCCTCGGGCGGCAACGCGAGCTGTGCCTCCGTCGTGCGCATCAGCGTACCCTTCTCCATAGCAAGTGTCTCCTCCGCCGCTTCGAGCACCGCGCTCATAACGTCCGCGCTCGCGCGCCACGCCGCGTCCGCCTTCTCGCGCAGCCCAAAATGCACGGGGGTCGTATCGGCGCGGCGGAGCGTGAGCATACGTTTCTCGCCAGGGATATGCTGGTACCCTTCCTCCGACGCTTGCGCGCCGCTGCGCCGGGCTGCGACGACGTGTTTCGCGCATTCGGAGTCGGGGAGAGAGAAGAACTGCGCGGAGGCGGAGAAGAGGGCGGCGTAGGCTGTGTGGAGGGGGTCGGAGGGCGAGTCGGCGATGGGGAGCGAGAGCCAGCCTTGGCTTGCGAGAAGCTCGAAGTCGATGGGGTAGGGCGTGGATGAGGTGGGTGTTAAGAGCGCTGCTCGGGGAGGCGGGTACGCTGGAGGTGCGTATCGGGATTTGCTGGTGCTGAGCGCGGCAGTTGTAGGCTGGGGAGGTGGGTATGCTGGGGGTGCATATTGCGTGCTGCTCGTGATGGACATCGTGGTTGCTGGTTGAGTTGTTCAGCGCCGACTGCGGCGCCGTTGGGCGCTGCTGACGAGCGCTGTGCTCGGGCTGTGCGTCTGCATCACTTCGAGTTCCGACGAAGCCCGGAATCAGCATCCGTCGGTGAGCAGTCACATGACCTCATTGCATAGTCACATGATATTAGCGCACGAACTTACGTACCGGGATGCACACAGCGGAACCGAGATTAGAAGTAGAGCTCACCGCAGCCATAGATAGTGAGATGAACCATGGCCCAACACGTACATGTGATAACAAAGATACACGATGCTGGAAACTCAGATTACCCGTATGCAAAATCAGACAGGGAACGCAGGTGAAGATGACACCGATAGCAAATAGCAATACATTTTGCAAGGAAACATCTGCACAGTCAACCACCTGCTCACTAACCTACAGCATACGCGGCGACCATCTCGTCGATCATAGGCTGGAAGCTCTCCGCAGAGATAAGCATCATGCGTCCGCCCATGTCTAGTCCGAATGATTCCTCATCGCGGGGTACCTGCGTCGTCAACGGGTAGTCGAGAGTGTACGTAGCGTACTGGATTATCGCCGCGCGCGCGATTAGCTTGGAATTTGGAAATGGAGAGGGCGGTAAAAGTACCTTTTGGATGTACTCATCTTCCTGGTGGAATGAGTACGTGGAAGAACTACCGCCTGGTGCCAGTGCTGCCGAAGGCGGTGGTCGGTTCTTGTGCCGCTTCGAGGGGCGCTGGGCGCTATTCTCGAGTTCGGCGGCTTGGGCGGACGTAAGACGGTACGTCCGCGTTAGGACGAGATAATGTGTGAATGTATAGGGCTCTTTCTGCGAGACGGGTTAAATGAAGCTTCTTCCTGAGCAAAGAGCATGAGAAGACGCACATCGTCGTTCGCCCACTTGATCTCGTCTGCCAGCATGCGGTACATGGGCGGTACGACCTGCACGGGCATGTTGATCAGGCGCTCACTGAACACGAAGCCGACGTGGTTCTGCGTCTGCAGGCCCGCGGGGCCCAGCAGAGTCTGCAGGGTGGCGTGGAGGGCGGGAAGCGCAGCGGACTTGGCGAGGACGTATGCCGTGAGGGCCTTTATCGACGTGTGAGTCTGGGAAGTGTGTTATTGAATGAACGGATGGAAATAGTCGCGTAAGGTTGACAGCGGATAGGAAAACGTACCTGGTGCGCGTGCATGTTGAGCACGCTGAGATATGCATATGGATCGCTCTCGATACCGTCTATCTTGACGGTGGTGCCGAGGAGGGGCTGGGAGAGGACGAGATCGGCAAGGTCGTGCGGGGCGAAGAGCTCTGCATCCGATTGGAAGAGCTGAGTGAGGAGGCGCTTGAGGGCGAGGTAGTCGACGGCGGGGTTGGGGTCGAAAAACTCGAAATCAAGGTCTATAAGGCTCTACTGGTTGTTCGATGAGATGCGAGGATTGTGCACGGGAGAAAAGAGCACTCACGACGTCGCTGCCGCTGCCCTCGTCGTCGTCGACATCCCTGGCCTGCTTTCGCTTCGACATACTATCGACGGGTACTAGAGCTGAAAATCTGCGACGGGCCGGTGGCGCTAATGGACGGTGAATTGAAGCTCCGCGACAAAAGAGAAGGGGCGGCAGCGCGAACACACGTGCTACGGACTGGTTAATCGTGGATAATTGATATTCGGAACCTGGCGAGTCTCTCCCGGTTACATGTATGTACTCGCACAGCAGATGTCCCCAATCTCGCCCCTTGTCCTCGAACCACCATGTTCCCCATCGCCCGTCGCAGAGCAGCAGCGACGGCGACCGCCGTTCCGCACCGTCTCTTCGTAAGAGCTACCCCGCGATCTCGCCCATCGTATACCACCTCCGCACCCCGCAATGCGTCCGCCGCAAGCTCCGGGCGCGCCCGCATAGGTGCACTGGCCCTCGTGGGTCTGCTGGGCGGCTCGGCCTATCTCTACCTCCAAGAACCGGTGCGCGCAGACGCGGCGGACGACGCTGACACACAGACGTCTCGCAGGAGCCGCCAGCCACCGCTGTCCACGCTGCTCCGCTCGTACGTCGTGTACTCCATGTGCTCCGTCCCCGCGCTCGTGGATTGGTCCCCGACAATCCTCTCTACGTTGTCGTCCGTTCCCGGTCTCAAGCAGCTGACAGAAGCATTTGTCCGAGTGACGTTCTTCTCCCAGGTGCGTCCACTTTCAGCTACCCACGTGAGTCTGTCTGAATGCGAGGATGGCGCTATAGTTCGTCGGTGGCGACACTGCGCTCGACACTGTCCCCCTTCTCGAGGAGTTCCGCGCGGAAAACAAAGGCGCGCTCTTCGCGTACAGCGTCGAGGTCGATGAACACGAGGCCGCGGGCAAGTCCAAGGCCTCCGGGTCCGGGAAGGCCATACAGCCTGCGTACAAGCGAATTGTTGACGAAATGATCCGCTCTATCGACGTTGCGGCGGATTTCGAGGACAAGCGACGGACTGGAAGGGACCGAACAGCGGGGAGAAGGACCTGGGTCGCTATTAAGATGGTACTTTCGTCCCAACCTCTTCCTCGATCGCATATATTGACAATTTATAGACCGCTCTCCTTCCAGATGCTCAAGCCTTGATTAACCTGTCCTCTCATCTGGTCAAATCCCGATCACCTCTCGCACACCCCATCTGTTTTCCCGGCTCTCCTCGTCCATCCGATTTCAATGTACTAGATATTCAAGATCCGTCGAGGTTACCGGAGACCAGTCCGTTAACCGTTGAAGACATGGCCGCTCTCAAAGAACTCAAAGATGATTTGTTCAGGATCTGCCAGAGAGCAAAGGAGAGAGGTGTAAAGATCATTGTTGACGCGGAATACAGGTGTGTCCATTTTCTTAATCATGACATCTTCATACGTCTCATCAAATATTTGAGTTAGCTGGTATCAGGTGTGCTTTTAACGTTCGACGCGGGCAGTGCAATAGCTAATAGACTCCGAAAGCCTGCTATAGATGCATATCAACTCGCCCTGATGCGCGAATTCAACCGTTTGCCTTCTTATCCTTCATCATTGACACGCGTGGTGGGCGCGATTACGGGATCGTCGTTACCAAACGGACAGGACGGTGGTCCGGTGCAGCCGCTTATCTACGGCACATTCCAGGCTTACTTACGAAGGTAAGTAGCCTTGCTGTTTCGTTCAGGGTCTTCTATCTCCTTGGTCCGCTTATCGATCCGATCCGTGTCGATGCAGGACGCCCGATTATCTCGCGCAAGCCTTCCGCGACGCGGAGGCAGGAAACTTCGCACTCGGCGTCAAGCTCGTGCGCGGCGCGTACCACACGCTCGAGGTCGCTGCACACAAAGAGGGACTGCGCGAGGCGGGCTCGGGACAGGTTCCCAAGTCCCTTTCTATCTCACCCGGCGCGCTCCCGCCTGTCTGGCTCAGCAAAGCAGAGACGGACGCGTGCTATAATGCATGCGCGCGTGCGCTTGTTGGGCGTGTGCGGGATGAGCTCCGTGGGAAAGGCGCAGGAGGCAGTGAGCGCGTGCCGGGGGTTGGGATTTTGTTCGGCACGCATAACTGGGAAAGCTGCGGGGTTATTTTGGACGAGCTTGTTGGTGCGGGTCTTGCAGCGCGTGAGCGTGAGGGGACGAGCGAAGTGGTGAGGATTGGCGACGAGGTTGCGGAGCGTGTGACGTTTGGTCAGCTTTATGGTACGCCTCGTTCTCTTTTTCTCCGCTACTGCGTTTTGCTTGGTGGGGACACTGATTTCGTGCGTAGGCATGAGCGACGCTCTGACTGACTCGCTGGTCAACCGGACACGGTCAACTGATCCTTTCGTCATCAAGTAGGCTCTTCTAAGCGTCTTGAATGCACTCCTTGTTTGAGACTAAACTGCATTTCTCTCTAGATATGTACCGTACGGCGCTCTGTCGGAGGTCATGCCGTACCTCGGGCGCAGAGCCATCGAGAACAAGTCCGTACTTGGCGGCGGGGCGGCCATCGAGGAGAGGAAACGCGCCGGCACGGAGATCGCGAAGCGTTTCTATAGTTTCTTTGGGTGGTCTTCTTAGATGTACTCGGACTTTTTGCATGTATGTATTTTATTAGCGGGTGGACGGATCACTATCAATTGGGATGTGTTCTTTCCTTTCTTCGTATACAACAATATAAATTGCATTCTTTTTGTCGAATTGTTGGGTCGGCGGTGGAGGGTCGGAGATGCGAATGTGTTATGCATGACATTGTATGCGTGTTTGTATTTGTGCTACAGGGTGGGATAGGTAAATTGAAATGTTGCATGTAACTCTCAAATCGCTCAGGCTTATTTCCACAGATCATATTTTCCACTTCTCTGCACGCGCGACCTCACGGCCCGCTATTAAGCTCCTTGAACTCCGCGCCCCACTGTCCACGCTGGATATCATCGACAAACGCATCAAAGCGGGCCGACGCGCCCTGCGCCGTGCTCTTATGCAGCGCAGCGACCGCGCGGAGCGTGCTGCGCTGCAACTCGGCCGCGCGCTCGAGGTCCTGCTTCACCGTGTCCTTCGTCACCGCCGGCCCCTTCATCGTCTTTTCGAGCTGGGGCGTGATTTCGTCGAGGCGCTGCGCGAGCGCGGTTGGGGCGACGCCGGAGAGCCGGAAGAGCATCATGTGTGCGAGGACTTTGATCTCGTCGGAGTCGTCGGAGAGCCCGCTGACGACGCGGCCGAGGAATTCGTGTAGGTCGAGCTTGGAGAGGCAGGTGTCCAGCTGGGAAAAGGGGGGGATCAGCTGGTTGGTGAGGAGAGTGGGTGGGCGGAGTGGGGGCGGTTACGCACGAGGGTGTACATCGTCTCGTAGGCCGTTTTACGAGCCTCGAGGCCGTCGTCGACCTTGTGTGTCCAGGGCCCCATCTGCACCGTCCGCACCAGCTCGGGCTTCACGTACGTTTCCTTGTACAGGTTAGGAAGCAGCACGGCGAGGTGGTCGCGGATCAGATGAGGCCTGTTCCGCGCTGCTGTGTTGAGCGCGGACATGGCGAGTCTTCGTACGGTCTTATAAAAGTAAAGTGGCTTGTTAGATGCTGGTTGTTATCGCTGACTGTGGGGTTTTTTTTTTGAGAGGTTTCGATGTAGATGTATACGTACCAAGTCTTCGTCGACCATGGCTGATAGGAAATCTGGGATGAGCGCGACGAGCAGCTCGTCGTATGAATGTTGCGAGTCTGCGAAGGTGTATCGGATAGCGGCGATAACGGTCGCTCTTGCGGCTGCGTTCTCGTCGCGGATGCGGGCCTGAAGAAAAGTCCAGCCTCTGGAGTCTTTCTATATAATATAAAATCCAAAAATATACGTACTTGCAGTTGGGGCAGATACCGAGAAGGATTCGTGGTGGTGAGCTTACCAAGACAGGCAGCGGCGACGTTCCTTGTCACTTCTTCCGAGTTCGCAGAGTCCTGGAATAATGGGACCCAGATTGTCTCCGCGACACTTTCCAACTGTCCCGAAGGACAGTTACTCGCCACCTGTGTATCAGGCAAGTTTAGGGTAAATATTCAGTACACAAGGAAGGACGTCTCTGACCTCCTTGAGAGCGTGAAGGGCCAAAAGACGCTTTTCCTTGTCTGTTTGGACCAGCTTTACGATGGCGGGCAGGAAGAGGTGCAAATTTCCAATGGCAATGTTACCTAGGGAAAGGAGGGGGAATCAATAGCATTCGGACTTCTTCCCTCGTAACTCCTACCGGTTGCGAAAGAAGCGGCGCTTCTGATTTCCTCGTCGGCGGAGCCGAGGAGCTCAATGGCAGAATGGAAAAGATCCTTCTGGGGCGCGAAGTCGCTAGATATAATAAAGATTTAGCATCCACTAGATGTAGGAGGTGTGTATTCCGTACATAGCGCGACCAATTTCTCCTAGCACGAGTAGGTTCAGTACGACATTGCTCGTCACCTTGGATCCGTTCTGCCGTAGGTTGTCAGATCTTTAGAGCTCAGACCCTTTCGATGTAAAATATTGGGTTTACCTTTAAGGCCTTTGAGAACTCTGCAATCGTCCCTGCTGCCAATGACTGGTGGCAGCGAATGATCACGCCTATGCACTTTGCGACATTCGCGTACGATGCATCGGACTTCTTTTCATGTTGTAACGGGAGCGTAAGATTCGGGATGACGTGCGTGGCGATCTCGGTGTCTGCCCGAACCAAAGATGCAAAGAAGGCGAGGAGTGCGTCGAGAGATGAGCCAGATAGGAGAGGAGAGTGAGCGATGATACAGATATCTTTAAGATACTCTGATTCGACGACGGGATATGCTAGTGGAGGCGCAAGCTGCAAGAGGAGGGTGAGGATTATGAGTGCTTGCGAGAGGAGCGAAATGTCGTTTGTGGAAATATATGGCTTCATTTGCTCTACGACGTTCGGAACGAGGTCTTCGGGGATGCCATTTTTATAACTATCCAGAGGAGTTAGGATTTGGACTAAGGACGGAAAAAGGGACCCACCCTCGAAGCAAGACGTCGAGACAGGTAAATGCGTCGACCTTTCCTGCTTTTCCCACTTTTCTTAGTACACCAAGCAGCCACTCGACCGAACCATTGATCCATACATCCCCAACGTCAACCTCGCGTGCGACGCGCGTCACAACCTTAACAGCGCCGTCCATACGACCCGTCGTCCGGCACATCGCGTCCCATTCGCGGCCATCCTTTGCGCGCACCGCATCCGTAGCACAAACCCACAAGTCACCCATACACGTCTCTGCACGTGCACGTACTTCTGCGTCGGTATCTGCGCTGCGAAGACGTTGGACTGAGCCATCATACACGCGCTCAACCCAATCGCTGTCGTGTACTGGTCGAAGTGCATTCAGCAGGGCAGAAAATGCGCGGAATGATTCCGCGACAACGCGTGGATGACGCTCGTTGAGCGACTTCAGGAGTGATGGGGTGAGCTCCGGAAGCTCGTTGCTGAACGTTGACGGAGAATGCGTCGCGAAAAAGACGGAGAGGAAGGCAAGGCAAGAAGTATGTAATGTAACACTCGAGGTTGTGGGGCTCTGCGCAAGAACGGCTTGGGCCGTCGACGCGATTGGTGCAACATGCGCGGAGAGGCTTCCGGGTAGAACATCTATGAGTTGGTTGAGAAGTTTAAAACCGGCCTGGAGGACTTGCGGAGGTGTCTTCGGACTACGGAGCTGACTGAACAAAGCCTTCGCAAGGGATGGGACTTGTGTCTTAAGTAAGGCCGCGGGGATTCAGGAACTTCGACGTCCATCCCATCCGTACCGCTGAGAGTGCGTTTCCGCTTTCCCCCAACACCAGGAGAGTCAACAGAACTAGTATGTTGCGGGATACCGCCGTAGACCTTTGTCTGACTGAGCAGCGCGCCGTATGTTGCCCACACTTCGAGACGCACAGTCCCCTCGCGATCCCCGAAACGCTGGATTAGTACAGGGGACACGTCCTTGTATAGTGACGTGAGCATTTCCGGTCGCGTCTCGATGAGTGCGCCAAGAAGCTTTGTTGCAGAACGACGGATCTTGTAGGACGTATCCTCGTCATCCGAGTAATCTAGATCATCGTCATCGTCCTCTTCATCCGCGTCTGCGTCGGCCATATCCTCATCCTCCTCGTCGTCGCCAGCGTAGTTGGGGTCGTGTTTGATCAGCTTGGTACCCATCTGTACGATCTGACCCAAGAACGGAGAAATCTCACCCGGGCAGCGGAGCACGAATACTTCGAGTGCCTGAAGAGCGTATTCGCGCAGCTCGTCATCCTCACATGCAGCAGCCTTGAGCACTCTAGGAATGATCGTATCAAGAACGACGGCTATACGACCGGGTGAATGACGGGTGATAGCGGCGACAAGCTGTACGGTTGTGCGCTGTTGCTCAATTGCTGCGTTTACGCTGGCCTCGTTACGCAGACCTGGGAGCACAGTGGACTTAATGAGCTCATCAAAGAGTGATTGCTGAGCAGCAGGCAGAAATTGAGCGAGCGTCAATATTGCGCGCTTGCGAACGGCGGGGCGACTATGTGCAAGGATAGGAGTAAGTGCAGGCACTGGTTGTGGAGAAAGATCAGGGCTGGAAAGTTGTGCTGGAAAGCGTGTTATGAGAATTGAGAGGATTGAAAGCGTTTCGATAAGGGTCTCCGGCGGCGTCGCAGGCTGCAGATATTGTAAGTGTATGTATGCGCAGAACACAATGCTACGGCGTACGTTCTTAATCTGGTTGAGAAGTTTAGGCGTCAAGTTGGCGCAAGCTTTCGGCGCGAGGTTGCTGTTCTGGGGTAACTCAGCTGTGATAGTCTTGAGAGCTTTTTGGATATTTAGTAGGACATGAGTAAACCTGCCGAATGGCACGGACCAAGACCAGCGATATCTCGCAACTCCTCGTCCTTGCTGCCCGAGAAGTCAATGAGCTTCCCGATAATGAGCTCCATTTGGGTTTCGCGAACAATCTTGATAAGTACGCCCAAACTTCATAAAAGTTAAACATTGGAATTAGAATAACGATATCTGGCGTACCATTTGACTGCCTGATTCTTGACTTCGGAAATCTTGTCCTCAACGAGCTTCAGGACGCGCTGCAGGACTTTGTGCTCCATGGTTTCATCTCCATAGAAGTTATTTGGATCCTGCTTTATTTCCGACATTAGATCGGTCAAACCCATATATCTAAACGGTTGTGAGGAAATCGCTTTGTATGCATAGAGTGAGCACGCGGCACCTATGATCCTGGTCGGGAGACTGCATCTGCAGCGACATCGGTGTTACTCGAATGCTAGGGGCTGCGATAAAATAAACGTGCCTTTTCGATGAGATTGTTCATTAAGTATGTCTTCGTCATTTTTGTAGAATGTATTTGAGGAGAAATATGCAGCGAGATGGGTTCGAGATGGCGGCCAGGCGGGACGCGCGCAGGCAGCTATTGAAGCTCATTTGGGACGTCACGGTTCCACGCGATTCAATGCGATCACAGTCACACACCGTGACTGTGGGGACTTTTTTTTTTTTTTAAATGCATTTCTATAGCGTGTCATGACTATCTAGTACAAAATACGCTCCAGGGGCCTTCAGGCCCCTGTATTGAGTGAGATGGTGATTGTTATAAAGAGCTTAAATCGTGATGGGGCGCCATAGGCGGAGATGGAAGCTGGTATGAAGCCAGTTGGAAAGGAACATGTGTGGTATCGTACTTAGTTGCCAAAGGCAAAACCTGAGTCCGATATATGTACCACTGTGGGGCCACCCGGGTCAAAGACGAGGATGGGTTCCGCCTCGAAGGCGGGGTGAGAGTCTAGGAAAGATGCCAGAATCGGGAGGCCATCTTTAGAGAACCATTGGGCCTCCGTGGATGGTAGGGGTGTTTTCCACACTGCTCGTCGAGCAGGGAGGGTATTAGGGCAGGAGAGCAGGAGGTGGGCTCGGGTCTCCGGGACGTGGCAGAACGGGCACATGGGGTCGCGTCCCGGTATACGTCCAAAGTACGCGCCAAAACCGGCGTGACCTAGGAGTGTCCGGAAAACTTTGCACTTAGTGCGTCGGCCTAGTGTGAGGTTCTGCATAAGGGCGGACGGCTTAGTCGAAGGATTCATAGTAACACCCATTGAGTGGGCGTCTGAGGTCCCTCGGGACTTCCGGCAGGCAAGGGCCCAGTCGGATTTCCATTGAGAGAGTGCCGTTGAGGAGGCAGCTTCCCTGAGGAAGCGGATGGTAGGCGGGAACGGGAGAGCGCCCGGGGGGGGGTTGTCCGCAATGCCGCAGGCGAGGACATCGGCAAATTCATTGCCTTCTACATCGGAGTGACCCGGGACCCAGTGTAAATGGATAAAGACACTAGGGAATCGCTTGGTAGCGATTTTGAGGCACTTCCGGATGAAGAGGGCGACGTTGACGCCTGGGGCCGGACGAGGGTCTGCGAGGAGCGTGAGAGCAACTTCGCAATCAGTGTAAATTTCCACCTGGGTAACGTCCGGGTGTAAATCATAAGAGTGCGCCAGAAGCCATGCGGCGTCGGCTAGAGCGGCTAGTTCGCAATCCGTAGCGTGGACTGAGGAACCGAGATATGTTTCGCGAGTGAGGACAGCCTCCCCGCGATAGAACCAGACGCCGGCGGCGCCGCCGGCGTAGGAGGAGGGGGATGTTCCCTTGCGGGAACCATCAGTGTAGATAAGAAGGCGAGTGGGGACGTCTTTCAATCGGTCGATAAGACCGTGGTGTGACTGAATGAGTGCCTCTCGTGCTTCTTGGGAGTGGTCAATCGCCTGGTCAATGCTTACGTGTCGTAGAGAGGGCAGCGTAATCCATGGAGGGCGAGTGTATCGGGGAACTCGTTCGCAGCCAGGGGGACCCGGGTGACGAATGAAGTGGTGATGGCTCCTTTACGGGTAGTCCGTAATGGTAGAAGGGTGTGCGTGGTAGTAAGATACCTGATGGCGGCACGGGATTTGGTGCGTTCTAGGCGAAGGGGTATTGGCAGAATGGAGGCGAGGACTTCAGAAGGGCCGCGTGGTGACGTGCGCCATGATCCGAGGATACGGCGGCACGCCGCGGATTGGACGAGAGTCATTTTGTCGCATTTGCCTTTTTGCCGTTTGCCAGTAAACCAGAGAGGCGAACCCCAAAGTAGTACGGGCAGAATGCACCCAATATAGAGACGACGTAGGTGTAGCGGGTCTAACCCGCGGAGGGTGTTGCCGAGGAGTTCCAGGGCACGAAGGGATGACATGGCTTTAAAGCACATGCGTTGAACGTGTACCGTAAACAGCAGTTGCGCGTCGAAAAAGATACCCAACCAGCGAAGGGGCCGGGAGGGAACGATGCGAAGGGGCGGAAGGCCCTGGCGTGGCAAGTGGATAGGGTGAATGAGGGAGTCCTCGCGGAGGTCATGCCGTCGGGTCCAGTGGATAAGCTCAGATTTGTCATCATCCAGGGAGAGGCCGAGAGCACGACATGCGGCGGAGAACGAGAGGTAGGCCTTCTCGAGGCGGGCAACGTTGGTTGCTATGGAGCTCGAAGAGGTGGTAAGGAGGTGATCGTCCACATAGGCGCGGACAAGCACAAGAGGGTCAGTGACCTGAAGAGAGGAGAGGAGGCTGGTCGCAAATAATGCAGACAGTATCGGGGAAATGGGTGAGCCTTGGGGAACCCCCATATTAGGTATGGGGGTCAGAGTGTCGGTGAAGCCATCAAAAGAGAGGGCGACCCGGCGGTCTGAAACAAAGGACATAACCCAAGCAATAAGGAGAGGGGGAAACCCAAGTTCGAGGAGGACGGAGTGTAGACGGGGGTGTTGGACAGAAGGGAAAAAACCCGCCACGTCAACTGCAAGTGCTGTAGTGACGTGATGACGGGCCCAAGCTGTCTCAATTTCGTTTACCAGGTCCGAAGCAGCATCCAGTACGCCCGACTTTTGTCGGGTACCGTATTGGGAGGAGGGGAGTGCGCCGAGTTCGTTGGCGATGAACTGGATGCGGTTAGCGATGATCTTCTCGAGTAATTTGCCCATCGTTTCCTCGAGAGTGATAGGGCGGTACGCGTTAAGCGCGGTAGGGTCTTTCTTATTGAGTTTGCGAAGCATCACCACCTTAGCGTCCTTCCAGGGACGCGGGTGGTGTCCAGCCTCCAAGCATTCATTATAGAGCGCGAGGAGTGGAACACTATGGGCGGCGTGCAGGCTTTTCAGGGCCTGGTAGCCAACACCGGTAATGCCCGGGGCACTCGAATTAGAAGTAAGATTGAGGGCGTGATCCAGCTCTTCCATAAGGATGGGGTGGTTACGCATAGGGCGGGCGCCGACGAAAGAGTATGTCGAAGGGATGGCAGCGGATGGTTGGGTACCGAAATACTTGGACCGGAAGGCAGATGCCTTCTCCGCAGGTGAGTTCGCAGTGGATTGTCCAGACACTAACGCTGGGATAGGAGCACGTCGCGTGCCCATTGCCCATTTCGCCATTGGCCAGATTTTATCCGGCTTGACAGAAGCAGTGAATGAATCAGCCCAGTTGCGTTTGGCACGGCGAAAAATACCAGCCGACTGACGTCGGAGCGTGGTACGAGTCTCCGGGGAAGCTCCGCGCAAGGCGGCCATGTGAGCACGGCAGGAAGCGTCCCACCACTTGACCTTGTGGCCCCCTGCCTTCGAAGAAGACGGGGGGTGAGAGGAATCGGTGGCGAGGACCAACGCAGCGTGGACGGCGGCGACCTTGACGTCAAGGAGTTGGGGCGTGGCGCCTGAGAGGGCGAAGGCGGCAGAGAGGGGGGCATCGAGCGCTTCCAACCATTCAGTAGAGAGAGAATCATCGTACCGTGGGCGGAGGAAGGGGTCAGTGAACGGCTCAGAAGAGGTGGGGATAGACCATGTGATGACCGCATGGTCGGATCCGGATGGAGTGTCCCAGGACCGTGTCCAGGAATCGCCCAAAGCGAGATCCTCCAGAGAAGGAGAAGCCCAGGCTAGGTCGATGACTGATTCGGTGAATTGGGTAGAAGGGCGTCGCCGGGTATCGAAGCCCGGCTGGTTTAGGAGGTGCATGGCGTTTGCGGCGGCCCAGTGTTCGAGGGGGCGCGCTTTTTGCGCGTCGCTTGTCGAATGGGTGCCGTGATCCCAGTGAATAGAGTGGAGGTTGAAATCTCCAGCCACTAGCCAGTGTGCACGTATGGGGAGCTCGAGTAGAGTAAGAGAGGAGATGGTATCCTTTTTATTCGCATCATGATTGTATACATTTGTGACGAAAAGAGGCCCAAGGCCAGTGTCAAAAATTAGCGTGAGTATGTCTCGGGATGGGGAGCGCGAAGCATCTAGCACCACCCGAGACAGAGGGATATCCTGGTTGACCAGTGTGGCCACACGCGGACGTGTTAGTTCGGTGGCCCCCGCAGAGGGGGGCACAAAGACGTGGTAGTTGGGCATGGCGGGGAAGCCGAAGACGGGCGTACCTGCTGCATCCAACATAGAGGGGGAGGTACCGATAGGGTACCAAGGGGGTTCCTGGAGTAAAATAACCGCAGGTGGAGAGGGGGCACCGGGGGCAGACGAGAAGGAGTGGACAAGTGCTTCGACGTGCACTCGGGACGTTGCAACATTGTGTTGCATAAACGTCCAGGGACTACTCATCAGCCGGGGGTGGGGCGAAAGAGGAACGGGCACGGCCACGCTGTTTGGGGCAGCTGGAAGAGTCGGCGCGGTGTTCGCCAGAGCAGTTCGAGCATTTAGGGGGGTGTGTGCAGGGGGAGCTTGCCGGTAGGGCATCTCTAACACACCCCGGGCAGCGCATGCGGTGGTCGTCAGTACGGTGACGGCCAGCGCAGATAAGGCATGACCAAGGGCGGTTCCTGCAATTCTGAACCAGGTGGCCTAGTGCAGCGCATTTGGTACACTGCATGAGGCGAGGGAGATCACGGCGGGCCACTAATTTGAGTCGGCGGCCAAACATGTACACGACGCGGTTCCTCGGGGTAGAGAGGATGTTCGCAGAACGGGAGCCCGTAGGGTCTTCGAAGGAGAAGGCGATAGGGGCAGACATGACGTCCTCGCTCAGGAGCTCATAGGCCCGGGTCCAGTCGGGCTCTAGAGTCATGGGCAGTGAGAGGAGGTGAGGGTTGGCGGCGCGGAACTCCGCTTGGAGATCCGCCGCCGTGAAGGCAGGGAGGCCCGGCGCAGGGCGCGTAGGGACTTCGGCAATTTGTAGGCAGGCCCAAGATACGAGTTGGGAGACTGTGGCAGGGTAGACGCTTTGGACGGCTGCCATCACAACTTCCTTCACGCTGTTCATAGTAGGAACGTGAGTGTTGTGAGCGAACGTAACGAAGCAGTTGCCTCGATCGTTCCAATGGGCGGCATGTACGACCAGTTTGGCCGCAGTGGGAAAGCGTGAGAGGGCGGTCCTGACGTTAATAGTCGTCTGGGAGTCGGTGGGGCGCGCTTCAGCAGGGGGCGGAGCTCCATGGAAGCGGATGGCGAGGGTCGGGTCCGTAATGGTACGGATAACCGGGAGGACTGCACGCTTCGGCTCTTGTTTCACAGCGCTAGCAGTAGTGGGGGCCCCCGTCGGCACTGGCGCTGCAGTAGCAGGGGCAGTGGCGGGGGTAGCCCCACCCGCGGCAAGACCTGGAGTGACAGGTGTCGGCAAGGTGGACCCGGCGGTGATGTTAGAAGGGCCCGAAGGTCCTTGTGATGGAGGAGGGGCAGTACTTGGGTTGGCTTTACCCTTCCCTTTCCTGTCTCCGGAGGGGGCGGACCCGGCCCCCGAGGAATGTGGGGGGGGTCGTTCGAGGGCGTCCATCCGCTGCATCATGAATGCCATTTGGCGTGTAAGGTCCGACATGACCTGCACCATCTGCTGTGGCAGGGAGGGAAGAGAGGGGGGGCCTACCACAGTCTGGGAGGACTGGGGGGGGGCGGGGGGGGGGCATGGCCAGAGGCTATGCCGAAATGGGGGCCTGCCGCCGCCCGAAAGGCCTGCGACGTGGCGGATTGTGCGAGCGGATCCTCCTGGACCAGAGCACTGTTGAGAGAATTAACCGCGAAGGCAATCTCTCCAAGGAGGGAGGCAGTAGAGGCAGCCGACATAGAGGTCGTCTTCCCTAGTGCGAGGAGTTCGTGGGAGGCTCGCATAGCTGTCGTGGCGGCCAACCGGAGGTGGGGGACCTGCAGTGTCACCGCCCTGGGGGACAGTGGGACTGGGGCGCTGGTGGATTTGCGCTTTTTCCGCGCAGAAGCCGTAGAGGCCTGGTCATCTTGGGCGGCGGCCTCCGACATTTCTGAGTCGGAGTCCATCGACGATATGGCGGCAGACATCGGGCGGGACGGCCCACGAGGGGTTTCGTCTACACGGGGAGCCCGGCCTCCACCCCCGGGGGGGGTGGTAGGGAGGGCAGGTTCATCGAGAGAGGAATCCGCGCCTGTGGGGAGGTAGCTCGCCCACATGGAGGAGGAGGTGGATTGGGGGGCCTGCGGAGCAGGGGCCAAAAGAGAGGAGGGGCTGGCTTGACCCCCAGAAAAGAGGGTTCCGCCGGAAATAGCCCCTGAGGAGGGAAGGCCCGGGTTAGCCGGGTTGGGGACTTGAGCCATGACCTGGTCAGTTCCTCGGTCACTCGCGACGGAGGCGGCGCGGGACGGTGGGTGAAAGGGCTGGCGAGATGTGATCTCCGCCGCCAGTGGGGAAACTGTGGGGAGAATTTTAGGCGGTACCTGAGGCGCACGGGCGGCGCTCGAGATCGACCCCGAGAACGAGGAGGAGCGAGCAGCGACCGTTCCCCGAGGAGGCATTACGTCGGTCCCTCGACCACGAAGAGAACGCATACCGCCTCGTGTAGAAACAGAGGGGGCGTGAAAGGTCTCGTCGATGGGACGGGGGGGTTGTTGTTCTTGTTGCTGTTGATCAGACATAGAGAGTAGAGTGCTCGAAAGACTACCTAGATGGTGGTGGTTAGAGGACAAGGAGGATGGTGACTGTGGGGACAAATCCGATTATTTCTCGCACTTCCACCATGGCCGGTTATACCGTTACAGTGCTGAGCCTCTCTGTGTCCTGTGCTTAGCAAAAGACCTGGGATACGGGAAAAGAATCATTCCCAACCTGAAACTTCTGCGGACTTTGAGCTGTGTTATTACACTGACAATCCTGCCGGTGATGGACTCGGTCTGTCAGTTGTGCTCTAGCGCTGCGAAAGGGCACCGCTCTCCTCCTGGACCTTAACTCTTTTGCTTTACTTGCTTCTGGTTGTATGCTTCAGTGCCGTTATTCGGGAAGAAACACAACTTACCAGTGGGCGGTGATCAAATCTACTACCAAGAAAACAAAAATTCTCAAATTATGTCCTGCCCTCTGGAGACTAAGTCAGAGCACCGTTTACTTTCTTATCCCATCTGTCTCCATCATTTAAGAAACGGAGGGAGTGGCACCCTTTCACCATTCAAAGTATGCACCGTAAAGGAACCGCGGTATCGAAGGTGTCGAGCGCATGCAAAGAGGTCCGGACAACCTTCAGTTACGAGGTTAATTATCTTCGTGAGCAGCGGGACCTATCATGGCCTGTATGAACTCTTCGCTCGTGGACTCAGCGTTCCGAGCACCGGTATTCTAATGCATAACTGGGTGCCATACGGATTATGGACATTGGCCGCACCTAACTGTAGCAGGGGATAGGATTATGCCATCAGCAACATAACACTACCCACCCGGTGCTATTCCAACTATTCCAATGTGCCTCGGCTAGCAATTGCGCACGGATTTCCTTTTCCGTTGGACGCAAAGACGCAGGAAGTCTATGTTGAGGGGAATTTAAAAACCAGAGACATTACTGCTCAAGTAGCATGTCGGAGGCAACTCCCCCTTATAACAGGAGGTCCGCAGACGCATCGAATCTTCTGTGCTATAAGTACGATTAGTATACGCCCTAGTAATTACGTCGTAGCTACTCGGTTCTTCGAGCATCAGTTTGTGACTCGCTAAGATGGCCAATACTACCGTCATTGGTAATTTATTGCATAATACAAACTTCCTTATGAGGTTGTCTATCGTCAGAGGTGGTCGCGGCGCAGCGCGACAGTCCGTCTTACGCATCGACGACAACGACGAACACCTGCTGCCAAATAAGTCTTGAATAATCGACTGGAACAGCCAAAATGTCGCTGAGCTCTTGGTTATGGGGGGCGACGCAGGTTGATGAAGCAATTGGTATGTTCGTAAGCGTTCATGAGTGTACTGCATACTTACACCTGCGCAGACAAGGCGACGTCCGAACTCATGCCAACTGGAACGGAAGATATTGCCTTGAACTTAGAGATATCCGACCAGATTCGCTCTAAGTCTGTGCCTCCTAAAGATGCCATGCGCGCACTGAAGAGGCGTCTAAACCACAAGAACCCGAACGTGCAGCTTCTCACTCTGAGTGTGCGTCATGTTTGCCAACACATCTTGCACGTCTGTCCTGACCGTATGTTCTCAGCTAACAGATACATGTATAAAGAATGGCGGGGACCACTTTCTGGTTGAGGCCGCCTCACGCGAGTTCATGGACAACCTCGTTTCCATCCTCAAGATACCCGTGCTTAATCTTGACGTGAAGAACAAGATATTGCGTCTTGTACAGAACTGGGCTATTACATTTGAGGGAAAACCGAGTTTGGCGTACGTAGGTCAGGTTTATAAGACACTCGCGAGTGAAGGTGAGCAAGCATGAGTTGATCGTAACCTTGTTGACGTATGCTGATCAACGCTACAGGGTACAACTTTCCACCCAAAGATCTGGCCGCTGCAAGCTCAGCAATGGTAGACACCCAGACGGCACCGGAATGGATTGATTCAGATGTGTGTTTACGCTGCCGGACACCGTTCACGTTCACAAATCGTAAACACCACTGTCGGAACTGCGGCCAGGTGTTCGACCAACAATGTTCCTCCAAGATGCTTCCTCTCCCACACGTCGGCATCCAACAGGAAGTCCGCGTATGCGACGGATGTCACATTAAGCTGACAAAGACCAAAGGCGTAAAGGATGACGGCAGGAAACATCATCGCCGCATTTCGTCCCAGCGCCATCGCTCAGGACGCGAGCTCGCAGATGAGGAGCTTCAGCGTGCTATACAACTGTCTCTGGAGGAAGTGGGTGCTGCTAGTGTCAATGGACGTCATAGTCGTCCGGGATACACGCCATCGCAACCAGAGCCCTCACATTACACTAAGTGGCAAACGTCGGAGCCTCCGCTCGTTGACCGTGCGACGCGCCCTCAAGGCGCCGCGGCTGTAGATGACGAAGAGAACGACCCGGAGCTCCGCGCTGCGATCGAAGCGTCTCTGCGTGAGGCAAATGCACCGCGCGCAAGTGCACCTGTCCCAGTTGAAACTCCACGTTCAGAAACACAGAGCTTTTTGCACATGCAAGCACACTCATATCCGACCCCGTCGACTATCACCGCGCCTGTACTACCTAATTACGACTTACAACCTCTTGAAGGTGACGCGATCTTAACCTTCAGCCAGACTGTACAGGAGATTGAGGCGCGGGGTGGGCGAGATATCACACGATACCCCGCGGTCAACGAATTATACGACAAGGCGAATGGACTTCGACCAAAGTTGGCGCTGTCCCTCGATGATGCAGATCGGAAAGAGAGTGGGTATCCGTTACTAAATCCTGTTGGAGCTGAAGCTGACTACGTTTTGCAGAGACGTTAGCCGACATGCATGACAAGCTTTCGCAGGCTGTTAAGTTATACGATAAGCTTCTCACAGAGCAGCTGTCACGGCCGTCTTGGCATTCGACTCCTCAGCAGGCTGTCGGACGGTATAACACTGTGGACGGTTCTTATGGTCAATGGGCGTCTGTACAACCGGGTCAGGCTGCAACGTCGACGTATGATCCGAGATCATACGGGCTGCCTCAGGTACCTCAGTCCCCTCCACCTGTCAGCGCTCCGTATGCACCCATTCGACAGTCATCTTACGGTATGGAGTCGCAGTCACAGCAGTATGCGCCCGCTCCCGTTCGGCAGTATCAACAGTATTCGTCTCCTCCGCCTACAACTATTCCATTCCCTCAACAGACTCCTGTCCAAACCCCTGGGGCACTCCAGTATTCGTCGTACGGCCAACCTGCTCCCCAAGCCTCGTCTTCGGCTCCTTTACCACAATCTCCACCCGCCTCTGTCGCTGCATACTCCCTTCCTCCACCTGCATCTGTCCCTCCTCCACAGTCCCCGCCTCAATCTCAGCCACAGCATGCCCGGCCACATCCCTCGCGTCAGAACACTATTGCATATGCACCACAATCGCATCCGCCGTACGCACAGACTCAGCCTCAAATACAACCGCAATATTACCAGCCGCCACCCGCACCAGCGCAGTCCCAGCCACAGTCTCAGGCAGCGACGCAGCTTCCGCAGTTCCCCGTGGCCCCCACTTCCAACCCGCAATCCTTCCCATTGTACGCATCTGGACCTGGTCCGGGGTTGGAGCAAACGGAGCGGAAGGAGGCGCTGTTAATAGATCTGTAGTACTTAATTGTTGGTAACCTTTCCATTATATTACTTTGATATGCTGTATCGTTGGAACGAGAGCTTGAACCGCTCAGCAAAAAGAGACCGGGATGAGTAATACTTTCCGTTCTGTGTTTATACATTGATTTTTATGTAGCTCTTGATAAAATCTTTGTGTCTGGTCCCTTGCAAGTTATCATAATGCTGACCGAGTCTTTCTTGTATGCGACTGAGCAAAGACCAAAGCTTAGATAAGCGGACGAGGGACCGAGAGCTTTTTTTTTTTTTTTTTTTAAAAATTCTGCATTTATATACTGCTACATTACAAAGTAAAAGACGTGGATATGAGACCATATGAAGTATCATGCAAGAGGAGATTAACAAGGTATAAAGTGTCTGGGTTTAAGGCTATGGATGTGTGAGGTTTTGTGGTTGGAAGTGTCTAAATAATTTTGTCAGGTGGGATATGAATTGGAATAACAAATTGTGTAGGAGGGGGTGGCAGTTTTATGGATTCTATGATGGCTAATACTGATTGTGTAAGGTGGGAGAAACTACTTGATTTTTTATGATGTGCGGGTGGGTGTGGTTTGAATTGTTTAATGTCCGAAATTTGTGACTCTGAGAGGGGTGACGTGACAGCACTTGGAGCGGCATGTGTGCATGAGGCTAGGGGCAGGTTGCCATGAGGTGTGAAGTTGACTGCGAATTGTAGGAGGACTGATGTTAAGTCCAAGCATGGGCCATAAAGGCTAAGGTGTTCTTGGTAGAGGAGGATGTGCCATGAATTATATGGTTGTTCAACAACGCTGATGACCTGGAGTTTGTACTGGCGCCTGGCCCAGTCTAGTATGTGCTGATTTTCATCAATGAGGTTGAAGGGTTCATATGTGGTCACAGTTTTGAAGTTTGGCACCGGGAGGTGAAGGAATAAAAGGGGGCATGGGGGAATGGGGGAAGGGGGGGGGGAATGGTGAAAAAAGAGGCGACTGCATGAAAAGAGAGAGACCAGAGTGGTGCACTTTGTGAGAGGTTGTTGGGTGAGATGGTGGTGGTCAGAGTGCAAGAAGCGGCCGGGGACTGAGAGTTAGGCCTGGTCTTGATCGCACAGTGCCTTCGCAGTTGCTTGGAGATTGTAACACGTTGCGCTTGTCCACCATGACACACAACACCTTTTCGCCCATTTACAAATGCTCTGCAGAAATTACTGCCATCATCGTCGAGCACGCATGCACCAGCGACCCCGGGATAACTGCACGTAGACTGGGTCTGGTGTCCAAATACTTCCACGTGTTCACAGAGCCGTTCGAGTATTGTGTGCTTGTTATAGGAGGCTTGGAGCAGCTCAAGGCGATATTTGCTAAGCTGGAGGGAGTGAAAGTAGCCTGCCATTCAGCCGAGCACGGGATTGAAATCGACGTTCGGCACATATTCATACACGAGTTGAAGCTCCGACACGCACTGTTGGTGGAATCGTATGGCGAAGGCTCAAATGGCACATTTTGGAGTACAACTGAAGGGATAAGAGCCTCTTCGTACTACTATGGTCACTCTGACGAGCTCTGGCATCTCGTCGTGCGCTTTTTGAGCAGCGTGAGCACGACGCTCGTGACCCTCACTGTTTTCCAGTATTCATCATGGGGAATAAGGCCGAGTGTTTCTACAAACAGAAGGCCGTTGAGAGCTCTATCAGGGATTAACTTTCCACACCTTGAGTCTCTCACTCTAGAAGACGGCTTCGTGCCGATACCTCCAATTACCGGAAGTGTTTGGATCGATCCTACGTCATGGGCGACGACGCACCTTTAATTTAAACTCCGACTCCCACACTCAAACATCCCCATGTGTGCGCAGCTTACTGCATTTCAAACTCCGTCTCCCACGCTAAATCATCCCTTTGTGTGCACAGCTTAATGCATTTCAAAGTCCAGTTTCCACACACCCCAGGACTGGATTCTGCCCATAACAAGGATCGGTCATTTAAAGTCCGCCTCCCACGGTGCATTATATTCATTTATATTCCTTCAAGCTCCAATTCCCCTGCGACTAAATTACATTAATATTGTGATCGTCACTACCTTACCACTATTACTACAAGTAGTAACTACTTCCAATCTAGTTGAGCCTTGTATTACTAATCCCAAATATATTTTACTACAAATCTATGGGTTCTCCTCCTTTTATGAGATATGTGAGGAGAGCAGGCTTCTTTTTATCCCGACTCAGACGAACATGGTCCTCGACACCATCAGCGTCGGGGGGGTCGGGGACTAATTTTTGAGCCTTGCGTGCACACTTCTTGGGCTGGTCAATGGTTGCGCCCTCGTTGGGGTCCTCGGATGTAGAGGCTTTCCCAGCCTTGCATGGACGTGCTTGTTTCTTGGACTGATCAACATTTGTCTCGAGTGGGGGCGAGTCCTCCATGTCTGTCATTGGTGTGGTAGTCACCATGTCTGTTGCCGCTGGACTTGAGATTGCTGTGGTCGTCACCGCCGGCTCCATAGTTGTCATGCTCGACAACGGCATGCTTGTTGTCACCAGGATTGTTGACATTGCGCGCATATATGTGCCGCTTCCTGGATCTTCGTGTGTCCCGTTACTGTTCGTCATTGCAGCCACATCTGCTGCCGGGTCCGTAGTCGTCGCGCCCGACATCGCTGTCACGTTCGCAGTCATTGTGCTCATCATTGCATTTGCCGCCCCCAGGGTACCTGTGGTAGTGTTGGTTGCTGCAGCATTCGGCAGGTACATGGGTGCCATGCCTGACGAAGCCGACACATAAGGCGGATGTGTCATCGCCATGTTTGTCTGCACATAAGGCAGATACGTCATTGCCATGTTTGTCCGTGCATATGGCACGTACGTATAAGGCGGATACATTGTTGCCACCATACTTTTGTAGGTCATCGCTGTGTTGGTCGACGCCGCAATCGAAGCCGAGTAACCCGGGTAAATTGCCATGTTGTAAGGAGGATACAACGGAGGCATGTTCGATGAGGCCGAGTTCGTTGACACCATATATGCTAGCGACGGATGCATCGATGGCGCTGCCGCCCTTGGCCCAGCCACGATTGCGGGCGGGGATGTGGATGCTACTGGCGCTGGCTCAGGTACGGTGGCAGGTGGGGATACGGACGCTACTGGCGCCGGTGAATATGTAGATGACACCACCATCCCTGGCTCGGTTTCAATCGCAGGCAGGGATATAGTGCATACCGCCCTTGTTAGGAATTGATGAATAAGCTTGCTTACAAGCTTAGACAACGATACCAGTGACTACCAATACAGGAAGGGACTCCCACAGAGACTATCCAGCGATCATTCAACATGGGGACAGAACTAACTAGAAAACCAGGACTTCTTGGGAACATCAGGCCAATCACAATGCTCAAGCGACCACTAAAGACTCTTGACCCGTCAATACTCTGCCACCGATGCCGGACCGCATACAATCAATCATGGGAAGCATTTAACACAGTAATAACCAAATGCTTTTACATGGCAGGGTACACAAACTGCCAGGTAACTACAGATCACGCTGTAGACCCTATAGGTGATGGCATGGAGGTCAGGGTAATGCACACGATACAAATGTACATCTTCAATGTACAGGAGTTTTTGCACAATGTCCATGTCCAGACAATAGTGAACCCGCACATACATGACAAGGAATGTGACCTACAAGTGGTCTCAGGATCCTTCCCATACAGGACGTTGCAGGATAACACATTCCTAGCTAATGCTCACCGATTATGTGCAAAGGTAATCACCCTCTTCGAGAATCTATCAGCAAAGGGATCGATGACTGCCGATCAACAGATTGGCAATGTTAATCTTTATGTGATAACACTATGGTTATCAAATGGATCACCCCCGGCACCACCTCCAGGATACACGCAACGTATCACTAGGATAAACCACATTAACGAACCACCAGACAATGTGATTGACGACAGGACACCAACCAAAAGGTACCCACCTATGGACCTTTAGCCGATATCGCATTATGCAATTAAGCCACACTCGGCAGGAACCAAAGCGCTTACCAAAGCCAGCCACAAACTCTAAATGGCAAAGTGTCCAATATGACAAGACAACATGGAGGAACCAGTACAGGAGGCCAACAAGACAAGTTAATGACTTACCAATCATCAAGCCGTTAGGCAGCATCTCAACATCAAGCCACTGGCACATAAGACTACAGGGTAGCATGCAGAACAGTGGGGCGATGCACACAGCCTAGGCATCATGGTGAAGTCATTATGATACCATATGATGTCCCTATGAGCTCAGTGGAGCCTAGTGGAGCATAGTGGAGTGCATGATGTGCAGTGGAGCTCAGTGGAGCACCAACGGCCAATTGTAGATAGTTATTTCTCATATGATCCTCTAATGAGGTCATTTGCACTGGTATGCAGCTCCAAGTCAGTGGAGCTTATGACGACACTGTGAGGCGTCATAGCTCCAACTGCAGAGCCTTGTGGAGCATCCGCTTTCAAGTGGAGCTTCTTCTTCATGTATATAAGGAGGGCCTAGACCAGCCTAGACCCCCAGTTTAATTCACCTTCTCAATTCTCTCAGACTTCTCCTGAGCGAAGTACCAACATCTACCGACTTATTCTTGACTCAATCACACGCCTCAACTCTATCTCGACTACTTGTTCCATCGGCTAACCACGGTTACCCTTGGTCCTAACAGCCCTCGACTCAGCAGTAGACATAGGGTTCGTCTTAGGTACTTTTGGCTTACAGGGCCGCTTTGTCCGCTTCTTTGGAGCAGTCTTCTCCACCGCCATCGACTTCGGATCCGTCACCATCTCTCCTATACGACTGCAACAATGGTACAAAATTCAGATGGTAATAAGTGTTAACTGTCAGAATTCCTTACAGTTCTGCACTGTCATTCGTAGATCCCCTGGTGTTCGGTGTTACATGGAGGCCAATCGGCCCATTTCCAACTCTAGTAGAGTCACAGTAGTCAGTTGCAATAAATAGTTCATTCAAGGGTGTACTGACCTGCTCATGTCGCTGACATGGCCTGCGTGCGGCGCAGGCGCCATGGATGAGACCCTCGGATTACTTGAACCAACCACCGTGGTCAGATTCCTTCTTTGTGGGACATCACTGGGAAGCAACGCAGGGTCCATGACTCTATAATCGATGTCCGCCTCATGACCTTCAGCAGGAGGAAGGACGTCCAATTCAACACCCGGGTAGTTGTCATAACCTGACAACAGATGGTCATGTAGCGCACCATTCATAATGACAGGAGGTATCCCTGGCGATTCAACAGACGAAGTCTCTTTGATATTGAGGTCTAAGCACATCAGATTAAATTATGAGTCACAAACGAAAGGATAAATACTCACGATTAGCCAACGACCTGGCCGACCAATCCTGCCACTGCTTGTCTGGCACAGGAGTATATTTTTGCTTAGAGGACCCAACATGGATGCTTACATACTTTCCGATTAGAACTTGTTTTATAAATGGCACTGTTCGGTCACTTGCCTCTTCATAATAAATCCTGCTTCCCCCCGGTACGTGTATTGGCAATAAAACTCTGCATCCCCCACTTTCATCCGTCCCTGGCCGAGTAAAACACCAAAATAATGAGTGAGTGTACTATCCAACTTCCGCTGGTTCCTTCGGAAATCAATTAGTAAACTATCAAGACAAAAATGTCTTAACTCACTTGTAAAGCACGGCGTCTTTGACGGGTTGGTTTGCGAGTGCCTCGTTCTCCTTCGTGAGTCGCAAGGCCTCTGTCGCGTACCACTGCACCTTCTCATCGGAGAGTAAGTCAAACTCCCTACTCGCAACAGGGCGTAAAATTCCGATTCGCAGCGTTTTTCCGCCCCCTCGAAGTGCAAGCTCTTCATCCGTCATCCTGGATATGCGTTTGCCCTCATGGTGAAAAAACATGCTGAATGCGGTATTCTTTGTTGGAGTAGTATGAAAACCCAACTGCATTCCCATCGAAGCCAAGTCGTCATCAGAGATATCATCATCTGAAAGATATTTTGGGCCTTTGTAGGAGCGAATATGGTTTTGAAACCATCGTCTAAACCTCTAAATTAACTGACATCAGACTTGACATAATGTCCCAAAGTAATGTGAGCACTCACTGCAAGGAGGATGTTATAATTGGCCTCTGGGGAGTCCGAATGAAACTTCGTGGCATACTCCTTGAATTGCATTCTGATCCACATCCTCCTCTCATCGTTCATCCTCGTCGAGTCCAGAGCTGCATACGTGGGTAACAACTCCCGACAGTACATCTCTTCAGGGGATGGGAGGTCCTCGGTTTTGTCTTTCTTTCCCATGTCGAACACGGTATTAGATGCGCTCAGACGCAGTCAATGAGGGGGCAAAAAGAAAGGGCTGAGAGTACTGGGTCTGACAGGAGAACACGGGAGACTGAACTGACCAGGTACAACATATCTAACCTTATTGAGTAATGTGAAGAAACCATTGCTGATACATGTGACGATATTCCTTGGGAACGGTCCTGTGCAAATAAGATCAGAAAAGTCCGAGAGATACTTACCCAATTAAGGCACTTCGTCTTTGGTGATCAACACCGATGGGCGGGTAATTAGAAGTTGTGTTGATCGTGTTGATCGAATTGTACATTTTCTGATGTAAAGGGTTTAATCTTGATAAAGAAGAAATGTGTACGTTACATTGTCCTGATATGGAGAAAAATATCAAATTAAAAATAAAGTTCCTACCGGCTCCCAGCCAGGTTATCCACAACAGTTAAATTTACGAGAGGCTCGGACCACTTTGAGCGTCTGTCCTCCAGCCTGCATACTATTGCCGTTTTTTCGACCCCCCCCTTCGGTAGACCCAGTACAAGCAAGACTTTCCTGACAGCATCTTTTTCTGTGCCGCCAATAACCATTACACTGAGGTTTTTTTTATCTGGATGTCGAGGGCCTAGTTCTAGAACAGGTACGGTGGCCGGGGACGTCTTATATCCATTGCTGAGGTGGATAGTCATATGGCATCGGTCATGCGCGTGCACACATTTATCATGGTCACCTGCGACCCACTCAGGCGCCGTGTACCCGATGCGACGGCCAAGATGCCTCACATGTATCCTGTACACGGCAGACTGTGCCAGTACTGCTGGCGAAAAAAGCCACATGCCACTTGGGGAAAAATCTGAAAATTTCGATTCATCAGTAGCTTTTCTAGAAGCCTGTAGCCCTGTTATCCATACCGGTAACAGGCGGTAGGGAAGAAGGGCCATCCCGTTCGACCCTGTCGCTTTGGCCGACATGCCACGCATCATCGGCAGAAGTGTCAGGTTCGATGGGAGGGGGTGTGGCTTGCCACTCTCGCGTCTTGCCCTTTTCAATCAGGCCTAACTCCCGGAACGTCGCAGCATAGGTCATCCTTTCTTCTACAGAAAGAGGTGTCACATTGTCTAAACACGTAATGGAGCATCTGGAAATAATTACAAGTAAATTGATCCATAAGACTTCACAAGACGTCGAAACTTACACTGAAATTAGATGTGTGAGCTCAATGTTATCGACCGTGTTGGAACCATTTATGGCAACTTGTGTGGTCTTTTTGATCGGATGACTGTCCAACACATATCCATAAAATCCTTTCGCATGCTTGTTTGACCGTATCAGCACGAAGAGACCTGCAAATGGGTCTCACCATGTAAAGGACTCCACCGTTTTTGACCCAATCTTAGTATCTGATTTAGACACTTTTTCCACAGGATCTGCACGTTGTTGCTTGAACATCTCCAGCCACTTAGTTAGGACTCGAACCTTGTCCTGCATTCGTAACCATTATTCACTCTAGCATTTCATATTGACTCACCTGTTTTGAGTGGGAACCTTCTGTGACATGAACGACTGTAGTATCCTCCTCGATGCTTATGACCATTCCAACTGTATCCATGTGGGGGCCCATACATATTACCACGTTGTCACCAGGTCCCAGTACGCGACTAACCTCCTCGCAAGATATTTCCAGTATTTTGCTTCCATCACTTTCGGGCATTCCGATCAAGTCACCAATCCAAATGACGTTGTCATCCATGGACTTGATGATGCCCATGACAGATACAAATGTGCCTGCTACGACATTTACTCTGTCACCGCGATGCAAGAATGGGTTTCCTCGCTCAAGACAGCCTAAGCCATAACCGCTACGAAGAAATAATGATATTTCGCTGAGGTCAGGCTTCGCTGCCTTTACGTGATGTAACCCGGTAACTGTCTTCACCCATAGACCATGCACGTACAGGTGACGGCGAAATACATATGCGTTGCTGCCTGTGTCCTGCACATCTTCGTCATCACATGTCAACGCTACCTCCTTGGTGTCGAAGAGTTTTGCTGTCGGCCTTACATTGGGATTGGAGCCTTTCAGGGCGATTCGAGGGACAACAACTACCACAAGCACATCACCGATGAGAACATCTATGACCATGGCGTAGTCTCCTCGGAAAAGGCCTTGACGAAATGCGACCCAGTCGCCATCCTTAAGGTGCTGATAGTCTTCACAGTTCCTATCTCATAGTCCCAACACTGTAGACTGCTCTTCACTAGGGACGAAACGGATCCTCGCTCTCTTGAGATATTGCAAGGACAAACAGGCCTGACAAACAACTTCAGTGCTTGGCGCTTGAATGTAGAACCTGCCAGGAAGAGCTTTTACAGCAAACGCCGAGCAGCTTTCAGGTAGTCGAGCATTCATGCGTGCAGCATTGGCTTCTTCCTTTTGCGGCTAAAGTACAAGTAGGCTTAAAAATCCACGTATACTCAAGACAGAGGACATCGCTCACTGGTGAATAGATCATCCAGAGGATTATCGGGTCTTCCCCACTCGTGTCACCAAGTTCCTGTCTACTTCTCTTCCTATACCTGGCAGCTAAAGCCATAAGGTCCTCCTGACTGGTCAAATTTTCCTGGTGCGGCGTCCGCATGGAAGTCGTTGTTGCGTGTTCATCGAAGGCGACTCCATCATTGATGAAATGTCCTGCATATCAAACTGTATCAGTATTCCCTATTTTTCGTCTGAGAACATCGCACATACTGTCTTCCTCCTCCAGAAGGTTGTCGTCATCGTTGTCATCGTTCATCTGCGCGGCCTCCATGTCCAAGAATTCGAGTATGTCCATGTCTCGTGGGCGTTTTGTCGGCATACTGTTGACAATGTGAGCAACGTGCAGCTCCTTCCCTTGTCACGACATACCTTGTTCAGTCAGGGATTTACTCCTAGAAACTTAGATTAATCTAGCCTGGTTCACTTATTTTATTACTGGGTTACTTATTGTAATGTCATGCTTTTTATATTGCAATTGGACGGTACTAATAAGTATGATGTAAGGCTATTATATGGCCAATACAGGCTGTGACTGGCCCGATAACAGAAGAGGGCACAGCACCTTCTGTACGTGGTGGTAGGAAAGAGAAGTAGGAGCCGGAACCAAATTCGGTATGTGACTTCTTGTTGTGCCATGGTCTGTGAGAACCGGTTACAAATTGTGGCTTCTACTGTTCTAGGCACAGTCTCCCGACTTTGCCAAGTACATTGCCACAGTCCCTGGCTGTCTTATGACTAGTTAGCTTCTATAATAGTTAGTTCAAAGTATATTTAGATATATGCATATGTCCTTCTGGTTCGGACACGTTTCACTCTAACCATGTGAAAATATAGAACATGCGGAACTAAACATGCGGCCCGATCAATCGATCGAGCTTAGGTTGGCATTCTCGCAGACAATGGAGCGCCATCGTAAAGGTTCGATTCCGAGTGCATTCGGCTTCAACACATGTAAGTCATCTTGCACCATGAACAGGGGCAAGCACACCCGCATACAAAGGTGGCTATGTTGCGTGGTCTTCCTCATATTAGGTTTGATAACTACTTATGAGTTCGAGTCGTACATCTGACTATTATATGCTATTAGAATGGGCCGGAAAGTCTTAAGTCACCCCCTTTTACATGAAACTGAAGTTAAAAAAATAGAATGTACCTATGAGCCTGAACAACCCCAAAGTCTCTGTATGACTTCCTCCCCTGCTGCTGAATTATAATTGGAGTCTGATGTGTTACCCAGGTGAGGTTCAGCACATATAGAAAGCTTACTGAAATGCTCACCTTGTCAACTGTACCCTCGACTGGCCAAAGAAGTAGAGCATACTATTGACACCCTTCGAAACTAAGTCTACGAAAGAGCCTACTGTGTCTACATCCTCTACTGCAGTTCTCACTACTGGCCCAGGTTCGAGTATTCAGTGGTTTCAAATCCAGATAACGACTTCAGTTGTGGTGAGACACAAACAGCGAGTACTTGCAGGAAGCCTAACGCAGCTCAGGAAGGAGGACAGGAACGCCCTTTCGATATCTCCGTGCAAAGTGTTGAAGCACATAACATCGACGCGTCTAATCCTACGTCCAAGGTCTGTTGCAATTCTACTGTGGGCTTTTCTTGCGCACTCTCATCCTTTCTTCGACCACACTCCCTTTTCCAGACTGTCCCTTCTCCTACCACCACCACTGCCCTCTTCTACCACCACCACCACCACCACCTATCACCTCCCATGGCCATGAACCCGCCCACTGTCTGGTACAACGAAAACGTGTACAAGACACACAGAGTCTTCAAGTACCGCTGTGAAGAGGCGGCTTGGGCAGCCGGGTGGTACCTGCACGGGTACGCACTCGTGCAGGCGAAGATTCAGTGAGTTTTTCTTTTCATTTTTCTCTTTATTTGCTTACCTGGTCACAGTGCCTGCATGCACAAGTCGAAGGACCGTCAGCGACACCTGACGGTCGAGTACCTTAAGTGGTGCAATGGTGTCATTGTCTTGACGAAGACGATCCACATCCCATATTATGGAGATGTAAGTTCGTCTATATTCCTTGCTTGTTCACAGTTACTAATGCAGTTTCAGTATGAATATGGCTTCTTCGACATGAACAGTATCCTGCAGTATATACATTAGAGAATTGTCTAGCCCTTTCTAGTTATCCTTCTGACTATTATACCTACATCTTCCTATATCTTAATGCTCCGTTGTACACTTGCTTTCATGTTGTTCTTACACCCTTTTGCTGTTGCGCTTGGTCTCGGTCTCGGTTCCACTCCCTATCATTTTCTTTTTCTTTTTCATTCTCATTCTCACGGTTCAGTCACACACCCTTTTTAGCTCTTGCCCACACTCGTTCCTCGCTCCCTCTGTCTCTCTCTCTCTCTTTCATTCACTCACTCACTCTTGTTCGCCCATCCGTGCTCTCCACCCTCCTTTGCCTCCCCTTCCCTTTCCAACCACCCACCACTTAAAATGGCCACCTTCCCCCCTGTCGTCTGGTACAACGACATGGCGTACTCGACCCGGATCGACTTCAAGACCCTGTGTGAGCAGACGGCATGGGCTGCCGGTCTGTACCTGCATGGGTTTTCACTTGTGCAGGCGAAAATTCGGTAAGTTGTCTTTTTTCATACCTTGTTTCTGTACTGAGCTTGTCCCAGCTGCGGCATGCATAGGTCAGAGTTCGACGGTCACCAGCACCTGACCGTCGAATTTTTAAAGTGGCAGGACGGGTTCGTTGTCCTGACACGGACAATACACATCGTCTACCATGGGAATGTAAGTCCTGTATCACTTTCTCATCTGGTCTGCATTACTTATATTTGCTCCTTAAGTATGAACATGGGGTCTTTGATATGAGCTGCCTTCTCCAGTACATCCATTAGATAACTTTCTGGTTACCTGCCTCCTCTTCCATTTCATAATCTCAATTAATTTAGCATTGTATATTGCTTTCGTCATCACTACTAGTATTGTACATTCTACTTGCTTATATGCCTTGCTAGGTTATTACCTCATCATGGTCTTTTGTAGCCTTATTATCATTTACGTTGTATCCTCCCACTCCTTGTTGTAGTGTTGTTATAATAGCCTGTATTGTCAAGCCCTTTTTATTTATGATTTTCCCTGTGCATTTAGGTCTGCCCCAACTGCATATAATGTTCATGAGGCTCATGTCAATCAAAACCCAGAAAGCTTATTTTGGCCCTGAATGGATGCAGCAGTTCTTGTCATGAGATGTTGCTTAAAGTTCAATTCTCATGCAGCGTGGTCACTTAAATCCGTGCGTCCCGAGAACCAACTTGAAGGTCATTCTCAACATAGTCTATATTGGCCCATTCAGCGTATCCACACACCGCTCTTTGATAGTTGTCCATTACAATTCACTTACCCCAACATATTGATATCCGAGAATCAATGTTTCCCATTTGGCTATCTAGTTCACTAATGCTACTTATTTTCTGGTATATCCGGTTGTAAATGTCTAGATCATCCCCTTACAATTAGAAAGTCTTATGCCTCCCAATGCGATGCCATGCTCTGTCCATCGACCTGCTTTGTGCCCCGCAGAGACTAAAATGCTAATCAGAGAGAAAAAGGGAGGACAAGGGCATCCAATAAATCAGCGTTTTGCTAAAGTAGGTACTGCTCACCCCAGAAAGCAGGGAAAATGCGGCTGCCCACATTGAATCCGAGAAGGATGGCCTGGGAGGCGAAGAAGACAGTCGCGAGTGACTTGGGTCGCCTGTACACAGCTTCGAGGTAGACTTTCTCGCCGCCTGAATGCGGGAACATCGTACCTAGTTCCAACGATATGAAGAGCCCTGCGAAGGAGAGCGTGAAGCCCAGCACCCACATGAGAGAGGCGCCGACAGACTGGACCGAAATGAGGATGGAGGAAGGCATGGAAAACATACCTGTATCGATGATGTGACCGATCCAGCTTCGATGTAGATTTTCTCGCCCCCCGAATGCGGGAACATCGAACCTAGTTCCAATGATAACAAGAGCCCTGTGAAGGAGAGCATGAAGCCCAGCACCCACAGCATTAGAGACATGTTGACGGACTGGAACGAAATGAGGATGGAGGAACATGTGGAGAACATACCTGTACCGATGATGCGACCAACGCTAAACTCGAGTTCAGATTAGTCTTGACCTGTATCACTGATAAGCAAACGTCTATGTACATGGGAGCGTGCAACTGAATACACAGAGATGGCGGCCCATGCCGCCGGCTGCATCTGCTCGCTTTGCTCAGTAATTCGAAAGTACACTGTAGGAAAGGTAAGATTCGCTCACCAGCACCTGGATGCAAAGATGGGTCTACAGCCATCATCTGCTCAGTGTGATCTGTAGTGAAGGTTCGGATGTCCAGCGCCGTCTCCCGACCTTTTTCCTCCTTCTTCTCGTTTTCGACTGAGGCAGCATGATCCAAAGTGGAATTCGTCGTCCTACTAAAGCAACTGATCGAGGGGGGACATGGTGCGGCTGATCGAGGCGCACAGCCGAGCCGTCAGGGGATGTACAAAGCGGAGACACACTTGTTGCCCGCCCTTCTTTCTCTTCTACCACCACCACCCTCCACCTCCACCACTCCATCCACCTCTCCTTTCCAATGGCCGCCTTCCCATCTGTTGTCTGGTACAATGCAAATGTGTACTTGACATGAGAGGCCTTCAAGTCCTCTGTGAAGATGCGGCCTTGGCAGCTGGCAGGTACCTGCATGGGTACGCACTCGTGCAGGCAAAAATCCGGTCAGTTTCTGCCTTTTTCAAGAACATTCTTTCTCTTACCTGGGTTTCAGGGCCTGCATGCACAGGTCCGAAGGAGACAATTGACTGCATCTGATGGTCGAGTTCTTAAAGTGGCAGGGCGGGTTCATCGTCCTGACGTGGACGATACACATCGTCTACTGCGGGAATGTAAGTCCTGTGTCAATTTCTTGTCTCTCCTCCATTACTTATGTACCCTGAAATAGTATGAATATGGGTTCTTTGATCTGAGCTGCCTCCTTCAGTACATACATTAGATGATTTCCTGGATCCCCTTCTTTTTCTTTCCATACTATGACCATCTTAATTTCACTTAGTTTACCGCTGTATCTTGCTTTTGCTGTTGCTTCAGGTATTGTACAATCTAGTCATCGTTTTTATGTCGTTGTGTTCTTTTGTATCCTTAGTATTGTTAATGTTGTATTATCCCACTTCATGTTGTACCATTGTTATAATACCCTGTACTGTCAAGCCTTTTTCCTCTATGAGATTCCCTGTGCATTTAGGCCCGCTGCAACTGCATATAAGGTTCACGAGGATCGTATGTCGATCAAAACCCAGAATGCTTATTTTGGCCCTGAATCGGTGTGGCACTTCATGTCACGAGATGTCGCTTAAGGTTCAATTCTCACGCAGCATGGTCAGTTAAATCTGCGTGTCCCAAATGCGGACAAGCCAACTCTCTTGACCAGTGACTACCACATAGGTCGCTCAAAGTCAAATTAATTTCCTGCACGAGGGTTATGTTTGCCACTCGCTCTGCCATGCTCGTATAATTAAATATTCTTATGGTCTGCATTGGCAATGTCCTTGCTGTTTTGTGAATGATCTAGATATGTTGTCTGATGCATAGTCGATCAATCTCATGTACCTAGATATTCGCTTAAATTCAAAATGCTCGGCTGAATTGTTCAGTGTTAGGACCAAGGGTAACTGTGGTTAGCCGATGGAACAAGTAGTCGAGATAGAGTTGAGGCGTGTGATTGAGTCAAGAATAAGTCGGTAGATGTTGGTACTTCGCTCAGGAGAAGTCTGAGAGAATTGAGAAGGTGAATTAAACTGGGGGTCTAGGCTGGTCTAGGCCCTCCTTATATACATGAAGAAGAAGCTCCACTTGAAAGCGGATGCTCCACAAGGCTCTGCAGTTGGAGCTATGATGCCTCACAGTGTCGTCATAAGCTCCACTGACTTGGAGCTGCGTACCAGTGCAAATGACCTCATTAGAGGATCATATGAGAAATAACTATCTACAATTGGCCGTTGGTGCTCCACTGAGCTCCACTGCGCATCATGCACTCCACTATGCTCCACTAGGCTCCACTGAGCTCATAGGGACATCATATGGTATCATAATGACTTCACCATGATGCCTAGGCTGTGTGCATCGCCCCACTGTTCTGCATGCTACCCTGTAGTCTTATGTGCCAGTGGCTTGATGTTGAGATGCTGCCTAACGGCTTGATGATTGGTAAGTCATTAACTTGTCTTGTTGGCCTCCTGTACTGGTTCCTCCATGTTGTCTTGTCATATTGGACACTTTGCCATTTAGAGTTTGTGGCTGGCTTTGGTAAGCGCTTTGGTTCCTGCCGAGTGTGGCTTAATTGCATAATGCGATATCGGCTAAAGGTCCATAGGTGGGTACCTTTTGGTTGGTGTCCTGTCGTCAATCACATTGTCTGGTGGTTCGTTAATGTGGTTTATCCTAGTGATACGTTGCGTGTATCCTGGAGGTGGTGCCGGGGGTGATCCATTTGATAACCATAGTGTTATCACATAAAGATTAACATTGCCAATCTGTTGATCGGCAGTCATCGATCCCTTTGCTGATAGATTCTCGAAGAGGGTGATTACCTTTGCACATAATCGGTGAGCATTAGCTAGGAATGTGTTATCCTGCAACGTCCTGTATGGGAAGGATCCTGAGACCACTTGTAGGTCACATTCCTTGTCATGTATGTGCGGGTTCACTATTGTCTGGACATGGACATTGTGCAAAAACTCCTGTACATTGAAGATGTACATTTGTATCGTGTGCATTACCCTGACCTCCATGCCATCACCTATAGGGTCTACAGCGTGATCTGTAGTTACCTGGCAGTTTGTGTACCCTGCCATGTAAAAGCATTTGGTTATTACTGTGTTAAATGCTTCCCATGATTGATTGTATGCGGTCCAGCATCGGTGGCAGAGTATTGACGGGTCAAGAGTCTTTAGTGGTCGCTTGAGCATTGTGATTGGCCTGATGTTCCCAAGAAGTCCTGGTTTTCTAGTTAGTTCTGTCCCCATGTTGAATGATCGCTGGATAGTCTCTGTGGGAGTCCCTTCCTGTATTGGTAGTCACTGGTATCGTTGTCTAAGCTTGTAAGCAAGCTTATTCATCAATTCCTAACATTCAGGAGTTGTTCAGGGACGCTGGCGACACTTGTCACTGTTGTCGCCTCCATGGAACCTCCACATGGAGGCTATGCTTTGGGGGCTATCGCATAGTGGGTAATTATCTTATGAGGGAGAGTGCTCGCTTTTTAACTGATGAGTCGGACCTTGCTGGCCGACCTAATATCTATCTATCTATGACTTGGGACACATGCATTGGCGACATCATCGAGAAGTATGTCTCGAGATATGAGTGAGACATTACAAAGGCGCTCCTGAAGTCTAGGGAGTCTTGCAAAATAACAAGCGCGAATCATTCTCTACGTCCGAGCTATGGACAATCAAACGCGCTCAATGTAGGAAAGCTGTTCTACAGGGTACGTGCTTGTACGCAGATATCCTATGCTGCAGCTGACAAGGGCGCCATCTAGTGTGATGGCCTACCCACTTGCACGTATGGGAAGGTTGGACTGCTGCCATTTCAATTCCCTGTCACTATGATGGCCGAGCTCCTTAAAGAAGTCTGGGCTCTCGAAGATGCTGTTGACCTTGAGCACAGTGCACAGGAAGCGAAGGTCCTTCATTTGGAGGCTGCTCTGGACGATGCAAAGGAGCTTGTGAAGGACATGGAGAGGCAATTGAAGTGTGCGCAGGACGATGTCAAGGTCGAGTCAATGAAGTTGCTTGCGGCGCATTCTGTCCCCCTCAGAACACAGTACAAGTACTCCTTGACGAAGAAGAATGAAGAGACCGTCTTACTGAAAACCCATCTCAGTGAATTGAAGACAGATAAAGTAAAGGCAAAGGAGGACTTGGCGAAGGCAAAATGGGCAGAAAAACGGTCTTGTAGGAAAGCAACATCTGATACATCAAAGCAGGGTAAATTTGCGAGCACTCGAAAATGGAGCCTCTCATTGCCTGTCGCTCAGCATAGTAAGTGGGGTGCAGTGACTGCGTCGAGTGTTCCTTCTTCACCGGCGCCATACAGATACTCACCCTTGCCGCTGTTGAGTGATGATGAGTCCCTCCCTAACACTCTAACCGACTTGTTTGCAAAGTATCCAGTTCCTTCGAATATGAAGAGTTTCTCTTCCTTGGACACATCGAGCGAGGACTACGTGGATGACAATGAGTCTGACATGGTCTTCGCAAGGGACTTGGCTAAGGCAATGTATTTATCAAAGGAAGCGAGCTGCACAGTAAGTTTATCTTTTGCATTTTTTTTTTTCATTTTGTGGCTAACATGCATACAGGGAGACGTCTGTATGGGCGTGGCATCCTTGGAATCGGTAATATGTGGTACAATTCTTTCCGATCCTGATAGCTGACATGATTCAGTTTACGGGTAATTCGATCAAAGCCAGTTTGCCTGCAGTCTTTATCAAGACCGAGCCGTCTTCGTCTACGACAGTGAGCATCATGTTAGAACCTGATAAAACCGGAGCGATGACTGACTATAACACAGCCTGTGAGGTTTAGGAACGGGGCGGGTTCCTCTATGGAGGAACCCATCGATGTGGATTCCGAATCCAAAATCCCCTTCTATGACTTATCTGACAGTGACAAGGACATCTCGCTGGCAGAGGTCACGGAGGTGCACGGTGTGGCGAAGGGAAAGGGGAAGGCCAAGCGACTGCTTAGCCCCACGTTCAATGCAGTGGCTTCGAAGAAATCGAGAATGTGATGTAGGTGACGGCTGCAAAAGGGGTACGGTTGTAAAGGGTTGTCAACGGGGTCGCAGTTGCAAAGGGTTGTTGGTGGGCTTCAAGTCCCTGAAGGGAGCCAGGAACTCAGGTATGAAAATTCCATATCTTAGAACATTTGTGAAGAGCAGTATGTACCTGTGAAGAGTGATGTACCCAAAAATAAGATTGAGTTTATCAATCGGAGCGAAACCCGGTCCGCCAGACTTGACGACTGATGGAAAAGAATGTCCGACAATGGTGGGAGGTCGTCGGCACCTTTGGGAGTGTACCTCGAGGACAAACTCTGAATTCGTGGGGGGATTGCACAGGCTTTGACGTTTCTTGCAAGGTGAGTCCGATCTGTATACCAAATGTTGTAATGTAATTGTGACTGAAATTGGATATAGACAAGGAGATTATACACTCACGTTAATGGCTTATCGTGACACTAACGAGTTGTTAGACTCATTCAGAGGGGGGCCTTCCAGCAGTCGATTGGGGAGGAGGTGCTTCAAAAAGTTGCCAATTATACCAGAAGTCACTTTGTGCGAAATGAGAATAGTCCGAGTTCAGTCTCACGTTTCAGTCAGGGTCACAGAAGATGGGTCTCTAAATGTCCTTGGGACAAATGACTTTGTTGACTTGCAGCAGACAAAGAGACTCAAAGTGGGCAGTGTAAGTCCATCCTGTTGCATTTCGTCATGCAGTTTATAATTCATGCCCTCAATCCTCACATATAAGGAGAATGACCAGGTCGGGGGTGAATCGAATGCGATCCTCCCCAATGTCGATGGACCTCCCTCAGAAAATATGGATGAGAACAAGGAGACCAAGGTACAAGTAAGTTTTCTTGGGGTCATGATATGCGCCATTCTAACATCCTTCAATGAAGGACACCATGGATAACGAGGACGATCCTGTACGGGGCCAGGTGAGATGCGATTAACTTTCTACGGAACCATGCAATAATTCGGCTTTCCATAACAGAAGGCAGCCGATTTCTTGGGCGCATACCTACCCAAACTGGCAGAGATTCAGAACGCCATGTTTGCGCACGAGGCATGTGCAGGTGTGGAAGATCCATGCTCATGCCTCAGCAGCGAAAAGCACCTGTACAGGTGCTCCGATTGCGATGTTAGCGAGGTGGTATGCGGGGAATGTCTCATGAAGTCTCATGCACGAATCTACTTCCATTGGGCAGAGAAGTGGAATGGTCGATATTTCGAACAGAAGAGCATGTCGGACGATGACCTGGGACTCCAAATATACCTAGGCCATGGCAGCGCTTGCTGCCCAAATGCGACTGCATCGGAAACAGCTTCGTTGAGCGTGACTGACTGGAACGGGTTCCATGATTCGTGCAAGGTCGTTTACTGCTCGTGTCTCTTTCGAGAAGAAGAATACCTGCAGCTCATCTGACACAGTCTCTTTCCCAGGTCGGTGAAGGCGCCTGTATCAGCTGTAACATTCCGCTGCCTTAAGGACTTCCATATCCACACACATGCCAGTCGAAAATCGGTGTTCGACTACGTGAAAGGCATACAGCGGAAGACAGATGACAACAATCCGTCCTCTGTGCCAGTAAGCTCAATTTGTTTTCGCTTGATTCTGAAACTAATGAATTTTAAGCCCCGTGATAAATACTTCACATGCATTGCACATATATGGCAATACGTGATTGCTGAGCACGAGAGTGGTCAATTGCATGACATTGATCGCCATATCACCTTCAGACCCAAGGGGTCTTTTGCGGAGGTGTGCATGGCATGTCCCATCCCAAGGGTTAATATGCCCTCCAAATCGATGTCAGACACCGAAGACAGTCCTTCGGAAAGCAAGCTGTTCGTCACCTTGGCTATCTTTGTAGCTCACTAATGACCAGTTTGCTATTTCAGGCATCTCGACACGTTGTACATGTGTATGGATGGCAATTTTAAGCTTATCAATCTCAAGAAAAAGAATAATGTGCTGGACCCAGCGCTGTGGAATGGGTGGGGTTATATGCATGCAAAGGGACCTGTTGACGAGCATATCAAGAAATTTGCTAATATTAAGATTGAGGTTAGTCTACTTGCTTTACAGATGCGAGCGTGAGCGATCTGACTATGGTGCAGAAAGGCCATTGCCACGAGTTCGAGGCAATACTAAATTGGAACTCCCTGAAATATGACAAGCAGAGTGTATCTGGCGTTATTATGATATTATGTCAACATGGCCTCATCCACCCGGATTGTGCCGTTAACCTTAACGCTGGCGAAAGGCGAGTGGCAACAATACATAAGATACAAATGCTGACAGCAATCGTCCTGATAGGTTCGTTATGGGCGACAAAGCGCTTGAAGGCGTGCTACAGCTCACGGAAGATATTCCACAGAAGGTCCTCGCATACGATATTGGATGCCAGTACTGCATCAATCTGCAGTACAGGTTTAGTATCCAGTTCCCTCATGTACATGTCGATGACATTGCCATTGCAGTTGGAAAAATGCATTTGCAGAATCACATCAAAGATTGCCAGTGGCGATTCTCGCTGAATTATTTTGAAGCAGTGGGTCGCCTAGACGGAGAGGAAGCAGAGCGATGGTGGTCGGAAGCAAACCAAATCGCAGGGAGTATGAAGCAGATGAATCCGGGGCATAGAGACGACATGTTGGACGACAGTATAGGTGATTGGAACAGACGCAAAATGCAAAATCAAGGTATTTATTGCACTTCTGTTGGTTTCAATGTGCTAATAGAACTCCAGCGGAAGTCATCAGGTGCAAATTACCGAAGACCAGAATTCTTGCTGCTGATAATGTTAGATTCGCTCCCTGAGTAAGGGATTGGAACAAGTGATAACAGATTCACACAGTAATACTAGTTAGTTTAGGGTAGGCTTGTTACCCTTCACTCACTAGAGTGTTAGAGCTGATGATGGTGGTAAGAGACAAGAGATGAATTAAACTGCTTTTTACTGCAATTTTACATTGGGCTTTTATACCCTACATGTTGTAGACTATTTACTATGTTCTGGTAGATACTACAACATACTACTCTTGATTTATAAGTCATAGGAATATTCTGGTACAATCCTGTACATGCTATTTACTATTCTTAGCTTCCTATGAGTCAGTCATATATTCCGGTACATTCTACAGCCTACTGTGCTATCTTTATCTTATGCCAGAACCTTCCCTGAGTTTCCATCGAGTCATACAGTACAATACCTAAGTTAACCATTCTTGGATACTACTATACCTATGATGCTTCTCCTTATTTCCTAATTGGTTCTGCTATACAATGTGCTATACTTGGCTCCCATCAATTGTGTCTTCTAATTGATTGCCATGCTCCCATTGGCTAATCTTAGCCAAACACTTAGATATACTTGTATGGCTCAGCGATTATGCTAGCCTTCTTAATCTTATCTTATTGTGGCTTGTTACTTATTACTGTAGACTAAGATTGAGTCATTCCTTCCATGATATTGTTAAAAGGGGTTCGTTCTGGTGTTCTATCGTCTATTGGCATAAAGAGCGCTTCGGGTCCTATAGCGTTTATATTTGTTATTCTGCTATACCCTGGTGTGACTCTATATGACAGTTTGTCATTGAACCATCATATTATAATCTCTTTATCTATTGGTACTAACTCCTGTCTTAGATTTGGTTCCTTTTGATCTACTGTTGTGTGTCCTTTGGCTATGAAGTTGGCTTTGTATGTGAATAGTTGTTCTCGTAATTGTTTATTGATAGTATGTACTATTTGGTGTGCCGCTTCTGCACAGTCAGTTGATGTAATAACCGCCCTTTGATAACATAATTCATTATGTGGCTGATTATAAATCTTGGTTCTTGTGTAAGCGCTGATTACATATCTATTCAGTTGATATGAGAACATAGTTGCTCTATGTTCTATTATTACTTCTAGCCTTTCCGCCACTTGTTGTTCCCTTGTAGTATGATCAAATGTAATTTGACAGTTATCATATCCTGCATTCTGTCCTACTGTTGCACATGCAATATTAAACGCTTTCCATGCTACTTGATCTGCATCTTTACAGCGTTGACATAGGTTCCTGGTATCGATTAAAATTACGGGTCTTGCCATGTCGATCTTGATAATCTGTCAATCCGGCGATCACAATTTTCATCAATTTACTGACAGATAAAGCTGAGGAATTTACCAATATGGATCACTCATGCTGCATGAGGTATGGGAATGATATTGTGGAAGGATGGTGCAACCTGAGCCATGAGCCATACAAGAATGAGACGGGGCATTGGGACAGTGTGTACCGGTCGAAGTTATCCTGTACATGGCGATTCACATGTTACTTCCTAAGCCTAACATCCTTTTAGATTCATCCTTGTTAGATGCGCTCCAAACTTTCACTCGGGTGGTAAGCCCCAATGGAGCTATGTCATACGAGGGCGAATTGGCGCATGTAATCAACATGGGATTGGCGATCCAGCATGCTCAGTTTAGTATTGGCGACCTCGTTCTGAATAGGTGCTTATTTTGCATCTCTAGGCGAAGGATTCACGTGGACTTCACAGACGGTGTCAGTATTTTATTGTCTTTGTGAGGAGACATTACCCGATGGCATGAAGGGCAATGGAAGGTCTTTCCTGGTCTATACACAGTGCTTGACAGAGTCGTCAAAGCAGATAATCCTAGAGATGAGCGTATCTTACTCCCCTCTGAATTTACTATCGAGTACCGTTACATTTACAGCCTTCAGGACGGCACAGCTTGCGAACTGGAGCTCAGGAAGGGTCAGGCACTTGATGCCATCAATGCGTTGAAAAGTGCAATTCGGGAGGTGATGGTCTATGAGCATGAAGTAAAGATACATACTTGTACCCCTGCAATGTGGACTCGGTCGGGAAATGCACTCATCGCTGTGCATAAACAAAAGGCCTTTTGGATGGTGGAATATCGGTCAATACAGGTCGCTTTGATTTCTCTGGGTATGCGGGAAGACGACCCGGCTTTCAAGCCCCTTACTGATGCAGATACATATTGGACTTCAATGTTTGATCCACATGAGTTTGGATCTGGCGTGAAGCCGATGGGGTGGCTGTGGACTGCAGAAACTGGTCCCCTTCGCAAGAGCATACAGTCTGCATTAGACACGCTGGAATGGGAAAAGGAAGGTGAGGTCTGCGACTATATGCGGTTCTATGATCCACTTACAGCGTGCAGATGACAGGGTGTTGTGGTTTCGCCAGCGTGCTGCAAGAGACTGATGGAGGGAAGAGGCTGACTTGCAAGAGGAGGAATTGCATCACCTCATCCACAGTTATTCTTCCCTCGCCGTGGCCTGGTGGAACACGGCGAAACTCGCCTCAAGCAGTGGTCGTGCAGCCTTTTCTTTACGGAAGGGGGACATGTGTCAGTCCATGGCGAACAGAGCTAGGTATATTGCAAACGACCTATTGGGTGGGTTTCCTTTCCATGTAGTGACTTCAGTAACTGAAACTGACTGACCCAAAGTTGGCGGCATTTTCGAGGTCACATGGGGACATAGAGGATGGGTGGCGGCGAAGAGGACAGGGATAAGGATAGCAGCGGCAAAGACGGTGATGACGAGGCAGGGGCGGCAATGGTGATGACGATGAGGCGGTGGCAATGGCGGTGACAAGGAGGTGGTGGTGGAAGTAGCGGCAGTGATGAGGAGGCGGTGTAGCCCCGGGGTATTTGTTTTTTTTTTTTTTTTTTTTTTTTTTTTTTTTCCCTTTATTGGTATCTATTACACTTCTATTACACTACATAGTTAATACCTACCTTACCCAATTCGAATTATTCATGTAGTAAGCGGACTTTGAAATAAGATACGCTTCGGGTTGTTTACAACCGTGGGCGGCAGACTTTAAAATGTCTATCTTGTACTGCAGGCAACGTGTGGGAATCGGAGTTTGAATGCACAAGTCCTTGAGGATGGCTTACAGAGTGTGTGAATAAATGTAAATGCATGGGATACCGGACTTTCAAATGGGTGTGTAGAAAGGCGCACATGGGGATGTTTGAGTGTGGGAGTCGGTGTTTGAATTAAAGACATGTCGTCACCCATGATGTAGGATCGATCCAAGGAGTTCCTATGCCTGATACCTCGGAGACAAGAGCTTCCTTACGATCTTCCGACAGCGCCTTCGCTGCAAAGACTTGATCTTATTACACCATTGCATACAACACATGAATATTTTGGCTGGGAAAAGCCTATGTACATCTTACACCCACTTCTCACAAACATGCACTTAAAATTTGGTGCACTAACACACATATCCATCTGTGTATCTCGTGAACCCACCCTCGATGAACTCATGAGCCTGCTTTCTGGCTCTCCCGCACATGGTGTCACAGAGCACACCTCTGCATGCACTCTGGGCCGTCAACTACCTGGAGGCTTGCTTTCTGCTGTATTGCAGTTTATGGCGCCCGATGTGGACCAGGTGTCTAGCTTTGCGGACTGGTGTGATCGAGTGGAACACATAAACAGTTCTGTTGATAGAGTGAGGGGGTTTTCCATCCCTGGACTGGAGGTACGACCCATGACAAATAGATTTCGTAGATATGGAAATGGGGGCTATGGGGATTTAATATCTGAATGGGAAGAGCAAGCCTTCAGGCGGTAATCACGGACACTGCAGTTATTCAACAGGTGGCTCTGGGCCCATACATTCAAGATGTAGGCAAATTGTCAACTTATAACGGTCCCTATTCTTTTTTTTCTTGACCGTTCACCATTCTAGTTCCACGCACGGCTGACTTCATTTGCCTTTCTACTGTGGAGAATTCATGAAATTAAGCATGGTAAAATATTTAAAACGGCCAATTACTAGAAGGAGCTACGGACAGATACTCCACGATTCACTATTCTCGTGGCTAAGTGCAAGTGTATTGAGATGCAGGGATATAAACGAAACCGCTAATATGACTAATAAATGCTGCACCGGAATCTATGCAAACTGTATCATGTGCCACTGATACTTTCGACTCTGTTGTCCATCCTCCCGTCGACAGCCCTTTCGGCTGCCTCGTTTAGGTGAACCAATAACTGACAACCAATTATACAGGGAAAAGTAGTGGATATAATCATCTGCTCCACGATACTAACCACTGCGTTGGGGGAGCCTTGTTGGTCCAGCCATTTACAGAACAAAATAGAAAGCCTGGTCTTGGATGAGCACCCTGACGAGGCCTTCAATTCCCGCCGATTCTTTTCAAAGGGTGAGGGCTTTGTACAGAGTCAGGGGCATCAAAAGGAGTTCCAATGAAAGTGCAGTTGTCCTGTCATGACGTGAATAGGACGGTTCTCAGTCTCAAGTAAAGGAGAAACCCCATTATCGTGGCCACAGAATTCAAACCCTGCCGCCCCTCCAGTCACAACGGACACTATTCCACCATTGGTGGGTCATTGACTAAAGTGATGGACTTCCTGCTAACTTTTCTGACATTATTAAGGCAATCGCTATTCCAAGCATGGCAGCTAGTTCTAGCACGAACAAAGTTTTGAGAAATATGGCTAGTTTCTTTGCTATTAATCACTCAGCCGGTGCTTTGCTGGAGAAATCAGAGCAACGGCACGTACTGTTAAGCTCAACGGTTACGCGGTGATTGACGTCGGGGCTTCCTGATTGTCAGAACTGATGGTACGGCAATGGGGCTTCCTAGATGTCGTAAGTCGAGGGATGATCGTCGGTGGGGCTTCCTGATCGACGATGTGGACGCGGTAGGCTTCTGAGAGCGAGTCGGGTTACGACGAAGTGGTTAGTGGCACACTGGCGCACAGTAGACTGGTGGTAGCAGATAATGGGCTTGTATGAACAAAGAGCACAAGCTTAGGGCTTGTGCTACTGAAGTTACATGCTTATATGCTACTCTATGTGTTTTGCCACTGTAGTGACTTGGTTAGGTATGTTTACCAGACTATGGACTGTTGTGGAAACTCAAGGAAGGCCTTGGTAATACAAGTATGGTGATCAGTAAGCAAAGCACGTCATGATGGTGCAATACGGCGTCATCATGGTGTCTTATGGCATAAGGGGAATAAGGATGAGTAAGGCAGAGAAATGGGGGAGTTGCGCTGACTGATGGTGATGAAGAGGAAGTGAGTCAGCGCAATAGGGAAAGTGAAGGGAAAATTGTAACACGTACCTTCAGACCACACTGCAAGAACTCTCATCAAAAGAATATCTGCGATGACGGTTTGTGAGAAGTATGAGAGACTTGAGAGAACGATTCGTACAGTCTATCAGAACTATGGTCATCCAGTCTGGATTCGGGATAATTATTAACCTGTCTCCCTTTACTAAAAGTGAGGGATGGTTACCTCCTATGTCATTGGCCCACACAGAAAATTTTCCTGTAATCAGAATTAGCTCGCATTCTCGAGAAACGGCCGGGGTTCCACTCAAACCCAGAATGTCGCAAAATTCCTGAGTTAATAATAATACAATGTGGTGTCAAAGGTGCGACAAACCCACAGTTCTATATTCGTGTGGAAGGAGCCTGCTGAACTAATCTCAGTAATTCTTGTCGCTCTGTAAATCAGTCAAACATGAGAGCGCAGCTGTGATAATCGCTAACACAGTGAAAATCCCTAAGTATTGATTCTTTAATGAAGATACTTAACCTGTCCTGTCTGTTACAATTTTCCTTTACTTTCCTCTACTGCGCTGACTCACTTCTTCTTCGTCATCATCAGTCAGCGCAACTCCCCCATTTCTCTGCCTTACTCATCCTTATTCGCCTTGCGCCATACAACACCATGATGACGCCTTATTGCACCATCATGACGTGCTTTGCTTACTGATCACCGTACTTGTATTACCAAGGTATTCCTTGAGTTTCCATGACCTTCCATAGTCTGGTAAACACACCTAACCAAGTCGCTACAGTGGCAAACACATAGAGTAGCATATAAGCATGTAACTTCAGTAGCACAAGCCCTAAGCTTGTGCTCTTTGTTCATACAAGCCCATTATCTGCCACCACCAGTCTACCATGTGCCACTGTGCCTATAGTCGCTTCGTCGTAACCCGACTCCGCTAAGAAGCCTACCGCGTCCACATCGTCAATCAGGAAGCCCCACTGACGATCATCTTCGACTTACGACATCTAGGAAGCCCTGTTGCTGTACCATCGGTTCCGATGATCAGGAAGCCCTGACGTCGATCACTGCATAACCATTGAGCTTAACACCGTCAAGCCAACAAAAATGATTATTAGGGAGGCTACTAGTGCTATGGTAGTGTGCATACCTCTTTATCAAATGTGGGGACTATGAAAATCCTAACTGATCGGTTTGTAGTAATGGTTTATTTGTAGACTCAACTAGTAGCCCGTCTCAATTACATGGCAAGGAGCGATGGAAAGTATGGCAGACATTCTTACTGGTAGTTTGGGTTGATATTGGGAAAGGAGATTGGAACCAGCAGCTTGGCAGTTTCTTTTTTGAGCAAAAATTCCTGCCATCCCCAACCACGACTCGAGAGTCGTGGTTAGATGGTGGAAAGCATCGGAGTTTCAATATTACGGCTTAGTTTGTACATAAATCAAATACACCTTGTGCATGGCCCCTGTCGATCTTCAATTTCTTTTTTGGATGATTACTTGTGCATTGCATGTAGTCCACATTATGTAGCTTTCTTAGTCTAAGAAACATGCATTAGCATAGAAATCTCATACAGTGATGTCTAGCTCATTTTATCTGATTTTTATGGTATTTTTTGGTCTGTTGTAGGCAGAATTCCTTATTATAGAGTTGATTACATAACACGTAAAATTTTACATCGGCCATCTCCACAGAGAGGCTACTTTTGAGCCTGTAAACACCGTCTCAATTATACTATCATATGACCACTGTTACAAAGTCACCCCTTGTTACAAAATCTTGATTCCAAGCTTCCACACATCGAAATAATCATTGCAAAAGTGTATATAGATAGGAAAATAGTTGATTAAAATGACTGCAGCATTTTTTTCACAAAAAAATGTGCCGCCATGAAGCCACCATTAAAATACTTGGTTTGCAACTGTGTAGAGCATCTTGGGAGTTGCTGGCTTGTGTGGAAAGTGCCCCTGTCAGTCTACTTTTCACAGAATAATGTTAGCTACATACCAAGGGGTATATCTTTGGTATTCCAAGAAAAATAAATAATAATTTTTCATGGAGCAAGAGCAAAACACCCAAAGGGTGACAAAAGGTGACAGAATGCACTTGGCATGCAGGTTTCAATTCAAGCTCCGATAAAATTATTGGGCATTTACTTTTTGGGAAACACAATCGTGTCACCCCAATTGCGCTTCACTCAGCATCCAAACTAGGCCTCAGCTTGCATCTCTTTGGTTTCATGGCTCTCTGTTTCTTGATTTTCTCTCTTTTGGAATGCCACACCAATATAATCTATCTATTTGTCAAGCTGGTGTGGAGCATGAGGCTAGACTAGCCACTGCCTTAGAAGCTCTTAATGCTGGCCATTGCAAAAGTATTAAGCAGGCTTCCTGTGAATTTAATGTTAAATATGATCCTCTCTATAATCGGTACAAAGGGATTCATAATAATAAATATGCTGCTAGGGAGGGACAACAACTCCTAAGCAATGCATGGGAGAAAGTTCTTGTTGACTGGTTAGTTTTCCTAGGATATTTGGGACATGCAGTCAGCCAAAAGACCATTTATCCCATGGTTAAGGACTTATGTGGCAGAAAGCCATCGAGGAAATGGCTCTGTGCCTTTAGGGACTGGCATCCTGAACTCAAGCTTGCATGGTCGACAGGTCTTGACCCAAAGCGAGCCCAAGCTTTTAATCAGACAACCATAATGAACTACTTTGATATTCTTGAAAAGACTCTTTCAGACCACAATATACCCTGGGAGAATGTCTATAATATGGATGAGAAGGGCATTCAAATGGGTGGAGGTCGAAAAAGACAGCGGCAGAAGTTCTTTTTTAGCAAAAACCAGAGGGTACGAACTAAAATGCAGTCAGCAGACCTTCAGTTGGCAACTGTCATAGAATGTGTCTGTGCAGACGGCACCACAGTCGATCCAGGATTCATACTTGAAAGCCAAGCTGGCTATTGTCCAGAATGGTTTGTGTTAGATTCGCTCCCTGATTAAGGGTTAGAAACAAGTGATAACAGATTCACACAATAATACTAGTTAGTTTAGGGTAGGCTTGGTACCCTTCACTCACTAAAGTGTTAGAGCTGATGATGGTGGTAAGAGACAAGAGATGAATTAAACTGCTTTTTACTGCAATTTTACATTGGGCTTTTATACCCTACATGTTGTATGCTATTTACTATGTTCTGGTAGATACTACAACATACTACTCTCGCTTTATAAGTCATAGGAATATTCTGGTACAATCCTGTACATGCTATTTACTATTCTTAGCTTCCTATGAGTCAGTCATATATTCCGGTACATTCTACAGCCTACTGTGCTATCTTTATCTTATGCCAGAACCTTCCCTGAGTTTCCATCGAGTCATACAGTACAATACCTAAGTTAACCATTCTTGGATACTACTATACCTATGATGCTTCTCCTTATTTCCTAATTGGTTCTGCTGTGTGATGTGCTATACTTGGCTCTCATCAATTGCGTCTTCTAATTGATCGCCCTGCTTCCATCAGCTATTCTTAGCCGAATGCTTAGATATAGTTGTGTGGCTCAGTGATTATGCTAGCCTTCTTAATCTTATCTTGTTGTGGCTTGTTACTTATTACTGTAGACTAATATTGAGTCATTTCCATTGTTTTGTTGAAAGGGGTTCTTTCTGGTGTTCTATCATCTACTGGCATAAAGAGCTCCTCAGGCCCTATAGCATTTATATTTGTTATCCTGCTATACCCGGGTGTGACTCTATATGACGGTTCATCATTGAACCATCGTATTATGATTTCCTTATCTATTGGTACTAACTCCTGTCTTTGGTTTGGTTCCTTTTGATCTACTGTTGTGTGTCCTTTGGCTATGAAGTTGGCTTTGTATGCGAATAGTTGTTCTCGTAGTTGTTTATTGATAGTGTGAACTATTTGGTGTGCCGCTTCTGCATAATTGGTTGATGTAATAACTGCCCTTTGATAACATAATTCATTATGTGGCTGATTATAAATCTTGGTTCTTGTGTAAGTGCTGATTACATATCTATTCAATTGGTATGAGAACATAGTTGCTCTATGTTCAATTATTACTTCTAGCCTTTCTGCCACTTGTTGTTCCCTTGTAGTATGATTGAATGTAATTTGACAGTTGTTGTATCCTGCATTCTGTCCTACTGTTGCACATGCAATGTTGAATGCTTTCCATGCTACTTGGTCTGCATCTTTACAGCATTGGCATAAGTTCCCGGTATCAATTAGAGTTACAGGTCTTGCCATGTCGATCTTGCTAATCCGTCGATCCGGTGATCACGATTTTCATCAATTTACTAACAGTTTGAGGGTCTGGATGAATACAATTATCTGTCAGTATGTTTCACCAAGATTGTTATACGGCTGGTAACCTAACTTTCATCTGCATAGTGTCTCCATCATGGAAAATGGCTGGACCAACAATTTTGTCTGCACAGAATGGTTCGAAAAAATATTCATACCATTCATCAGGGCCAATTGTAATGTGCCCAGTAAGCCTAGTCTTCTGCTTCTGGATGGGCATGGTTCGCACTTGACAGACTGAATGCGCAAGCTTGCAATATCCAATGAAGTTCATTTAGTTTGCTTACCACCGCATACTACACACTGACTCCAACCTCTTGATGTCAGTGTTTTCACACATGTACAGTGGGCCTGGGAGGACCAAAGTGATGACATTGTAGACAAGACCAGACAGAGCATCCAGCCAAAAGAAGTGATTCGAGAATACTTCAAGCTTCGCAATGGAGCTATTACTCCCAGCAGAGTTGTCTCCACTTGGAAAAGGGCAGGACTCAACCCTATCAACAGGACTGTCTTCACCGATGGAGATTTCTCCCCAAGCCAGGATACATCTACACTTGGCCACATACCAGATTCATTTCCAGTCAGGCTTTTCCCAGATGGAATTAGGAACCCCACAGAATCCATGGATGCCACGGAATTGACACAGGACACACCAGTATCTGAGTCCAAGTCTGACAAGCTCAAGTCCAAGTCTGAGCCCGAGCCTGAGTCTGAGTCCGAGTCTGAGTCTGAGTCTGAGTTTGAGTCTGAGTCCGAGTCAGAGGAAAGTGGCAACAGTGAGCTTGACAATGGTGATGGGCAAGCAAGCATGGAGTCTATTGATTTGGGGTCCAACTCCAAATTTGGCATGGTTGACGTTCCCAAACCTGGCCCAGGGATGTCCGAGTCCATCGCACAGTGCAGCGCGGCCTCTCTCCCTCCCCCAATAGCTCTTTGCACCACCACAGAAAATTCAGATTTTGGCTTTGCTCAACCTCCCTCCCAGGTGACAATTCTTTCATCTGGTGGCACCACAGTGATGGCTTCACAAAAGCAAAAGTTCAGCTCAATGACTGACGCTGAAGATGAAATTCAACGGCTAGCCACTGCACTAAGACAAGAACAAGTTTGGGCAGATCGTGCCGAAGCACACTGCATCCTGGCTTTGCGTGAGACTGAGAAGCTCAAGTACAGACTCAACGCAAAGACCAACAAGCATGAGCGAAGGTTTTGTTCCACTGCAGTATGTCTAACTTCAAAAGAAGGACTACAGGAATGGACAGAGGAAAAGCAGAGGAGAATAGAGAAGGAGGAAAAGGAAAAGGCTGCAAAAGAAAAGCATGAAGCAGCAGCTAAGGAACATGAAGGAGCTTGTATCGCTGCTGCACATTCTGGTGTGTTCTTGGGATCACTGTGCTTGAAAAACACAGGCACCTCAGCAGAATGGATCAATCCAATACCATCAGTGACAGGGGATCTGATCACAAAGTTGACAAGTACTAAATTGCCTAATTTGGGAATTAGGAAAAAATGGCAAAGTGCGGAATTGAACCTCTGACCATGCAATACAATCAACTAACCTCCTTAACCATTAGACCAAATTTCCAGTTGAAGGTCTCCCTACTTCGTAAGATATATAGGCTCTCTATGAAGAACAAAGACTATAGTTTCTAGCCTCCCCATTACAAGTTTGCAGTCCTTATTAGTCCAGAAAATACCCTATATTTTCCAATTTGTAATGGCCATTAGGTCCTTTACTTAATTTTTTTTTTTTTTTTTTTTTTTTTTTTTTTTTTAAAATCTGCATTTGTATACCGCTACATTACAAAGTAAAAGACACGGATGTGAGACTCTATGAAGTATTGTATCAGAGGAGATTAACAAGGTATAAAGATTCTGGTTTTAAGGCAACGAAAAGGTAGGAGGTTTTTGTTTCGGAATTTCGGTAAAAGCGGTATCATGGTGGAAAGAATCTAGAATTGGGAATTGGGTCGTGTACTGTAAAAGATTTGGTGAAAGCATTCGACGAGTTGAAAAAGGATGCGAGTTTTTGTAGATATGATTCTTTTGTGAATAAAATGTGGTCCGGAGGTGGTATGACATTCCCGAAGGCCTGGATGCGAGCGGATTTAAGAAGAGGGCATCGTCGGATAAGATGGTCTCTTGTTTGGATAAGTTCCCCGCATGGGCAAGAAATGGCTTCGGTTGGTACGAAACGCCTGTAGTAGTCGCCAAAGTGGCCGTGTCCAGTAATTGCATGGAAGATGCGCGAAGATATGTCTCGTGGGTAGTAAAATTTTTTCCAAAATTGTGGTAGTTTTGCGGAGGGTATTCCGGTTATAGTATTGAATGACGCGGACTCCGAAATGTTTTTTGTGTTTTGGATTATGTGAGACCATGATGTGATTGCGCGAAGGTTAATGTCTTCCTTTTCCCCGGCGTATGTTTTTAGGAGAAATGGACGGCCAATTGGTGAGAAGTGAGTGAGTTTGTCGGCGATGACGTTTCCGGGAATATCGAGGTGACCTGGGGACCAATGAAGGTGAATGTGATGTTTTGTGTTAGAGGTGAAGGAGTCCGAAAAAGTGCGGAAAATTTTAGAAGAGCATTGGGCTGCGTGAGGTGATAAGTCAATGATAGCGGGAATGCAGGAAGACGAGTCAGAAAAGAAATGAATGTTAAATATGTGAACAGATGAGAGGATATGACGTTGACGAAAGAGAGTGATGCGTTCGGTACATTTGGCTAGGGCATACATTTCAGCGTCAAATGATGAGCCGGAGGGTGAACAGTAAAAATGGCCGAGGTCTACAACGAGTCCTTTATGATAGATGACGAAGGAAGAGATGGTGACGGATTTATTGTTTTTGTAGTTTTTTGAGCCGTCTGTATAAATGATTAAATTGTGAATGTTTTTTGATAAAGAGTTGTGTAAAAGAATAATTTTGTTTTTTTGAAAATTTTTTCGATCAAAGGAAGATGTTCCGAATTCGAGGTGATAAGATAAAGCTTTGTAATGATATTGATTTGAATTAGACGGAAGGTGTTGTGAAGGATGGGCGAGATACGGATTAATGTGTTCGGTACGTGGATCGGCGATGAAAGCAAGACGGTGAAGTTGAGTTTTTGGTTTATTTGAAGTGGAATGATGACGAGATGTTATGGGCGGTTTTGAAGTTGGGAGGCGTGGCCATGACAATGGAAGACGGTTTAATAGTTGGGAGTTGAGTGGAAGTCTGTTAAGGCGTAGTGCTGTGGATTGATTGTGTTTATGGAGAAGGACTGGGATAGGTAAAATGTGTGCGATACGATGAAGGGCGTGAGACGGTGTAGTTCGGAAAGTGCCGGTAAGGAGTCGTAGACTTTGATTTTGTGTGACGGCCATTTTGTTTAGTTTAGGTTTTTGTCGAATGCCGGTAAACCAAAGTTGGAAGCCGTAAGTGAGGACGGGGAGAACGTTGGCAAAGTGAAGTGTGCGGAAGTTTGCGAATGATAGACCGCGGATGGTATTGCCTAGTATGCGAAGAGCCATGGTGGTTGAGCGCGCTCTCATGCACATGCGGTGTACGTGGTCGTTGAAGTTGAGTCTTTGGTCAAGGTAAAAGCCCAGCCATCGAGTGACCGGCGACGGAGTAATGGTAACTGGTGGGGAGTGAATATTATGAAGAACAATAGAAGGAAAGGAAGTTGGTGAAAAACCGCGTCGTATAAAATGAATGAGGTCAGATTTTAAATGATCGATAGAGAGTTGAATATTGTTAAGTTTGTTGGAAATGATGTTATAAGCGTTTTTAAGGAGGCGAATGTTTTCTTGGTAAGAGTCAGAGTATACTAAAAGGAGTTGGTCGTCGACGTATGCTTTGAGACAAGTATCCGATGAAGAATTGAATAAGTTGAGAATAAAACCGGTGTAAATGGTTGATAGAATAGGGGATATAGGCGATCCTTGTGGAATGCCGACGTTATGTATAGGTTTTTGTTCAGAAGTAAAATTGTCAATTTTAAAAGATATGAGACGGTCAGAAAGGAATGCTTGCGTCCAGAGTATGATTTTTTGATCGAAACCTAAGAGGTGTAAGGAGTGTAAAAGGCGCGAGTGATTGACGTTGTCGAAGTATCCTTTAATGTCGATGGCAAGGGCGGATACGCATAGTTTCTTTTTGTGTGCAATTTGGATATCGTGGACAAGGGAAAGTCCCGCATCGATGGTGCAAGAGTTGGATCGGCCCCCGAATTGAGTAGTGGGAACGAGATTGAATCGACCGACGTCCCATGTGAGGCGTTTCGCAATGATTTTTTCCAGAATTTTTCCTATGCATTCGAGGAGAGCGATGGGTCGGTAAGATCGTGGGTTACTAGAGTCGGTTTTGTTAGGTTTGGGTATTAGAATAATATTAGCGTTTTTCCACGGGTGGATGTGACGAGAGAAACATTCGTTAAAAAGATTAAATAAAATTGTCGGATGTGCGGAATTGATCCATTTGATGTAGGCGTATGAAATGTTTGAAATCCCTGGAGCCGAGTTATTATGGGTGAGATTGAGACAAGTGTCGATTTCATTTTGAGTGATGCGTGGTGATGATCGTGTGGGTTTTTTTAGGCGGGTCGTAAGGAAGTTCCGCAACATTTGGTTGTCGATTAGTTGCGAAGAATGATTGGTGGAAAACGTCCGCTTGATTTTCTGGCGTGTGCGCAATTTGGTCTTGAAAAAGAATAGGTGGCATTCGGGTTTTTCGTTTTCCGGAAGACCATTTGGCGTATCGGTAAATATCGTATGAAGATGCTCCTTCGAGGATGGAGGTGGCCCATGATTGTTTTGCTTTTTTAAAGATGATCCGGGCTTCTTTGTGAAGGTGTTCTTTTTCGAAGTTTTCGGAGCAGTCCCTAAAGGCTCGTATCGCTTGGGCGCATTCGTCATTCCACCAATAAGAGTATGAAAAATTCGATGATGATGTCTGTGGCATGACTTCGGAAGTTGTTAGTAGTATTTTTTCCGAAAGTTTGTTAGCAAAATCATAAACGGAATCATCATCTGAAAAGATAGGGAGCGGTTGGTCGTCTAAGTGAAAGCTGAATTTTTCGATCCATTCTTTTTTGTGTTCTGGGTCATACTTGTAGGTTGTGGGTGCGTCGTCAGGTTGGAAGTCAGGGTTATTTGGGAGATAAGCGAGAGTAATAGGAATATGGTCAGATGAGTAAGCTGGTATGTCGACGCATGTCCAATCGTAGAAAAAATCGGAAAGAATTGCTGTGAAGTTAATAAGCGTTAGGTCAATAATGGAATCGGCTTGTTGATGTTGTCCTTTTCGCGTAGGGAATTCGGTGTCGTTAAGAATAAAGAGAGATTGGTCTTGGGTCCATGATAAGAATGATTCCGCATCAGCTGTCGTACGACGAGGGTTTCTATTGGGTAATTCCCACTCTGAGTGATGGAGGTTGAAGTCGCCCATGATGCATATTGGTATGTCATAGTCGAGTTCGGTGTCGGTCAAGATACGAATATTTTCACCTAGAACGCTGGATCCGTAGTTATAGCAGTTGGTTAGGCGGAATGTTTTGTTTAGATAAGTGACGTCGATGGTCATAAAGTCTTTGTGATTGATAATGTCTTGACGCGAAATGGCTGATAGATGAGGGAATGATTTTCTGACGTAAGTAATCATGTGAGGTTTAATCAGGGAATTAGTATCATAAGAAGGAATGAAATAATCCCAGGCTGGGTGTTTTATTGGGAGGAAAATAGGTGTCCCTTCTGGGTCGGAGTCGGAGCGGTTTAGGCCGGAAAAAACTATACATGGTTCTTGAAGTACGAGAATATGAAGTTTTGGGTTATTTAGGAGACGGGTTGTACGTGGGCCGCTTTTTGCTACGTTGAGCTGGAGTATTCGTAGGGCCGTATGATTCATAGAGTATTGTTGTTAACTGAAGTGTGCGGGTCGACGTGCATTGAGGGTGAGGAGGGGCGAGTAGCTGTCGGTATGGAAATAAGGTTGCGTCTTGACGGGTGTACGTTAATGAGGTTGGGGTTGTTGGAAGTCGGAGACGGTGGCGAGGACATTGTCATACGAACTGGGGCTGGAAAACGGTTGTAGTACATGGCCCGTTGAGGGCAGTCGATAGAGTCAGCAGGATGAGCGCCTGAACAATTAACACAAAAGAAATGGTCACATGGTTGGTTGTCCTGATAACGAGCGCTGGAGCAGCCTGGCACATTTCGCGATGTTGGGATGTGAGATGTCGTTTTGACGCGCAGTATCGGCATCCTAGCGGTTGAGTGCATTGAATTGTGAGGTGTCCGAATTTCCAGCATTTGGTGCATTGGGAGAATCTTGGTTTTGCTTTCCATTCGACGGGGACTGTGGATTGACCGAAAATAAAGAATACCGAAGATGTAACCTTGCGTAATAAGTCGCCGTTGGGGTCTTCGAAGGCGAAGGAGATGGACGATCTGGGTTTCGTAATGAATTCCGGGTTGCGTGCCCATCGGGGTGGTTGGGTAATCTTAAGGGATCGAAAGAGGTCGTTGAGAAGAAGAGAGCGTAAGATTTCGAGCTCTGTGAAAATCGGTAGGTTGGGGCCATTCGAGGTGATAATGTTGCTAATGATAACTTTTGACCATTTGGTGTCGCGGGTGATGGTAAGAGGGTGGTTGGGTCGGAGTTCAAACGCTTCTTTAAGGACAGGGATAATGGTGTTAATAGAATTAATAGAAATATTGCTCGGGAAAGAAAAAAATGCAATTTCCAGCCATGTTCCAGTCAGCGCCAATGATGCGAATGTGTCGGGCGGTGGGTATGCGGTCGAGTTTCATTTGGATGCGGTCGATAAGAGTTTTGGAGTTAGGCCTGATTGATAATGGAATGTTTTGACCTTGAAAGCGAGCAACGTAACGAGTAAGAGTGGAGATTGACGCTGGTGCCGATGGTAGGAGTTTGGGTTGAGTTGACGGCATGTTGAGTCCTAGATGGTCTTTATATGTCAATGTACTTATGGGTTGGTTAGCAATTGGATTCCTAGTAAGAACCAGAGAAGGAGTGCGTTGTCTAGGTCCAATTGGTCGGATTCGAGGGGTAGTTTCGATATTGATGATTGGTTGAATAAATCCGTGACTGACGTTATTGGGTTCATGAGTATTGTCAGAAAAGGAGACGTGTCTGGTATCAGTATTCTGTTGAATAGGTTTTTCGATGGAGGCGACGGTTTCTTCGAGTTGAACGAGACGAGATATGAGGCGAGATTCGAGGTCCTGTGCATGTTTTTTGGCTTGTTCTTGGAGCGTTGTCTGAAGTGTGTTGATCAAAGAAGAAATCGCCGTGAAGTCTGGTTCCGAGTGTTTGTTGGCAGAAGTGTTTTCGTCATTTTCATAATTGTCGTAAGCGTTGTCATAAATAGAATCAGGAAATAGAATTGGGTTTTTGACTTTGAAGTCGAATTGGCCGGCGTCGTCAATGGTGATCTTCTTGTATGTTATGGGCGTTTTGGGGTCTGCTGGGTGAATAACCGTTACTTTGGTGTTGGATGGAACAAAGTGAAGGTGGAAGAGCTGAATAGCGTTGGCTAACGAGTTCATGGAATGATCGGTGAGATGTTGGTTGTATTTGGACGGCCATGTTTTTGCGATAAGATTGAGAATTTGTTCGATAGATAGAGTCCATTCATCAAAGGATCCCGGAGCTAAAATGTTTTCGATGGCGTTTCGAGTTTCTGAGATGATTATTTGATCCTCAATGTTTGACTCATCAGGTGTCGGTGTGAATCGAAGGTGTCTCTGTTGGTGTGTGTGACTTTCGGAAGATGAAGAAGATTGCTGTGATTGGATGGAAGTTTGATGTGACAAAATAGGGGCTGGGGCGTGTATTGTTGTTGGCAGAGTCGTGTTTGTTGGGGAGGCAGCTTGTATGAGTGATTGAGAGTCCAGAGGAAAAACGACGTCCATGGGAGTGGCCACCGGGGGGGCGAGAGTAATATCGGAGTAATTGGCATAAGTAGAAGAAAAGTCTTGAAAATGGGCGTTGAAAGACGGGTCCTGAGAGGTTGGCATAGATAGGACGGAGGGAGTTTGAGACGACGGTAATATTTGCTGATAACCTGTTATATCGATGTTTTTGTCGCTTTCTTGATTTTCTTTAGGTGGAGACGGAAGAGGACGAGGTGGTGAGTGGGATGCCGGAATGTTGGGGGACTGGGAATTATAGTGATGCATTTCTTCGGGGGTGTTGGTGTATGTCTGACTGCTGAAAGATGGGTTTGGTGAGTTCGCCATGGGGGGAAAGAAGAATAAAGGGGGTAGGGGAAATGGAGGAAAGGGAAGTGGAAATGGTAAAGTTGAGTGTAAAACAGCTTGACGGATGTCTACTGTGAGGGGGGAACAGGTGTGGGTGGTTAACCCAGAGAGTTTAGGGGCGGCGAATGTGGCTGTGCTTAGGGTGAGATGATGGTGGTCAGAGGTCAAGGGGTTGTCCTTTACTTAATGTGATTACTGTAGAGATTCACTTAAAAGATTGTTGTATTTCGAGCCGATCTCAGTCAATACTACACCAAATCGAATAAAATAAAGTTGTGTACATGAAGGTCACTATTAGCTACAAACAGAAAAAGCAACGAGCCGCTTTGGTGAAGAATTGAGCAGTCTAGGTCACAGATACTATAGGTGAGTAATATTTGTGACCTAGATCACTCCATTCTTCACCGAAGCGGCTCGTTATTTTTTCGTTTTGTAGCTAATAGCGACCCGCATGTACACAAACTTATTTCATTCGATTTGGTGTAGTATTGATTGAGATCGGCTCGAAATACAACAGCATACATTTGAGCTTATATAAGCATTTTATCGGTATAAGTTGTGCAGTATTGGAAATGCATTCTATGCCTTTGTAGTGTAATGGTTTAAGTGAAATTGAGTGATTATGTGCAGGCTTGGGGTTCAATTCATGCTCTTGCTGAGTTTTTCGAGTTATTTTAATTATGTAACTAGTACCTAATGGCCTTATGATCAGATCCCCTGTCACTGACAGGATTGGATCGATCCAATCTGCTGAGGTGTTACAAAAAACAAGGCTGAGTTGGAGAATATTGTGGCCACATTCTCACTTCCAATGAAGGGCACAAAGGCAGAACTAACTAGCAAGCTTACAGCCCACATGGATGGCCATCCAGAACTGGCGAATAATCCCCGTTTCATGGGTCTTTTCAGTTCACGCAAACGAGCAGTCCCAGCAAGTCCATACTACATGGCAGCTAGTTCTGGCCCCACATCCATTCATACCACACAGAATGTGGTTGTGTTCCCGCACATTCCACAACAGTTTCAATTTCAAGTTGGATTGCAAGCACCCAGGCCTGGTTTTTTGTCAGCACAACAGGGTGTTTTCCGGCCCTATTACCCTTCTCCACCCGCTAGTCAAGGGTCTACCCACATGGCCTCCCAATAAATGGTGTAGGATAACACAGACAGACGTCGCACTGTTGTGTTTTGTCAATTAACTTGAAGGTTTTGTATATTGTCCAGCCCTGCTGTGGTGCTAGACTCGTCTACTTGGTATGCATTTTCAGTTCTCATTTTGATTGCAGCATTCAACCACTGACGTTCACTGTTGTCAGTGAACATATCTACACTCTACAGGACCCCACTGAAGCATACTTAGTATATACAGCATTCATCGGACATGGATGTGGACATTGATGTTGTGGGGACTCAGAGACGGCACAAGGCCCATTCACGTCTCCTTCCTCCAACTCTTGCGTTCAAATTTCTCCTTCCTCATTTTCGGCCTTGTCTTCATTGGTGAGTGCAGCAGCTGTCCGTTCCCAGGTCCAGACTGTCGGGTGAGAGGCTGGAGGTACACATCATCAAATGTACGGAACGTACAGTGGCCAAGATCATCATGCCCCATGCTAACAGGCAAGGCGCTGGCCCAAATCATACAGGTTCCGGCTCGCGGAAAGGAGAAGCTAATGCAGCCTGGGAGGCAGAAATCACCATGCTATCCCGAGTGAGCACTGCACCTGGCACGCTTTCTAGTGCGGGCGGCATTCTACCTCCGGTCCCACCTCTTCCCTCTTTCACAAACTGTCACTCATGCTCATCCACTGGCGTCGCAGACCTTGCTGCTGTTACTGGTGCACAATTCGGAAAGCGTAAGTCCTTCGCTGCGCTGCCACCAATGATGCGCCCTCCTTCCGTGTCTTTTGGCTTGAACACAGGGGCTACGAGGCGCATGTCGCAGTGCCCTGGGACAGGTGGAACTGTCGGCACTGTAGGATCTAACTCAGATGGGTCTACACACCTCTCTCCACCAGGTTCTGCACATTGCCCAAACGCAGTGCCAGCGACTATGTGAATGTACGTCCCTTCACCTAACAGTGGTACCCCGCACAACTTGAATTCAGTATCCCCAGCATCGTCTTGTTCGACATGCGCATCCAGTCCTCATCCTCGTCATCTGATGCAAACAGCAATGGCTCTCCATATGCACCCTTTCCGCCACACAATCCTGCATTCCAGTTCCCTTATGTTTTTTGCCCTGGGATCCATATGCTCAATGCTCGTAAATATTGACCCAGGAGGACAAAATATCCTTGCATTATTATTCTATATTTTAATCATCCCACACTTCGAGCACATCTTGACCAGGCTTGGATGGTACACTATCAAGCTGGGGTATATTTCACCATCAAATGATATACTCTCTTAATATTCTTAACAAAGTGATATGTGCCTCCATTAATAGCAGTCTTTAATTCTTATGGATTTATATCTAATACATGCCTAGTAAGAGCCAGCACTGTCTCAGTGTTTTTTGCAGCTTATTATGAAATGCATGTGCTGGTGTGTGCCATTTTGCCGAATACTGTGCCAGGTGCTCTTCAATTGGAGCATAAAAAATCTCTGTGACAAACTGTGACAAAACCATTGTAGAAGGGGGGACATTTATTCTGAGATTTCTAGCTTATCAAAACATAGCCGGAAAATGATGGTAGATAGTGAAGTACAAGAGTATTCAGTACAGCAAAGCCGGTAAAAAATATTTTGAGTTGCGGGTGCTGCAGAAGTAAAATACGATTTCTTTGCAACAGTGGTCATACGATAGTAAGTGGAATGGCAAGGCCGGGTAGTCCTTAATAAGGAAGGACCCTACGATTACATACGATGCCGAAAAAATCCTGCCATTGTGCGCTGCCATGTAATTGAGTAGGACTAGTGTCGTAACAGAGAATAGTAGCGATTGTTACTCTGACACAGATTTCTCCCATGTGGCAAGAGATGAAGTATTGAACTCCGTGATCAATAATCTCGATACCAGATCGAGTCGATGGCATCATGAGTAGCGTTGTAACTTTCAAATTGAGGTGGCAGTGGAGTCGAGTCTTGATTCAGCTCCACATCTGCCCTGTATGTATGCGGACTGCGTGTACTAGTGATTCATGGTTGAAAAGACGGATAATGGGGGCCCCTTGTGGGGATGCACACCAACGATATCGTATGGGATGTAGGGTGGGAGTTAAAGGGCCACTGGCAAGCCTTGAAATGCCTTAGTGCACGTCTTATTGAGTGCTGAAGGACCGTTCAACGGCGGGCGGTTTGCGAGAAACCCCTTGTCTTGAAGCTGGCCCAATGTAAGCCACACCATGGTCACCAAGGTCCGGATTTGATGACCAGACAACAGTTTCCATCTGCAAATGTACGTGAGTAAGGAGACTGTGGCTTGCACTGCTAGTACTGTACTTCATAGAACGATTCAAGTTTATTAGCAACCTAGAATAGGAAGTTAGGGACTAGCCGCCTTCCTTTTATGGGTGGGCGTAGTGTTCTCAAAGGCCGGGTCAGGTCAGGTCAGGGGACTTTTTGCCTGACCCTGACCCTGACCCGGGTCGGGAACTCTGGTTTGGGCTGACCCTCGACCTGACCCCCGCTGACCCGCTGCTAACCTGACCCAGCGGGTCAGGTCAGGGTCGACCCGGGGTCGACCCCTGACCCGCAGTAAAAATTGTAATACAAAGTTTATTAGTACTAATACTAATGTTGGCTAAGAGTAATACTAATAACAACTAATGTGGATACTAATGACTATTAGTATTGCTACTAATAGCACTTTGTTACAATATCACAATAGTAACTGCCCTAACACATAAGCAATAACTGCCAACTTTAAGTGCTAATACTAACACCAATAAGATATATGTTCATTAGTGCCAAGTAATGTCTCTATAATAAGTTAGGCTGAATACTATATTGACTTCAAGCCGAAGAAAATTTGTTTAGGGGAGGCCTTTTACGCTTCAGGGCCGGCAGCTATTACTGAAGGGTAGGTTCATAATTACCCAACTAAGTCACGTGCCGGGTTGGGGATCAGGTCGGGGTCGACCCGGGTCAGGGAGGGTCGGGCTTTGCTGGTGGGAGCCGACCCCCGACCTGACCCACCTCTGGCCCCCGCTGACCTGACCCTCTGCTGACCTGACCCGGGGTCAGATCGGGTCAGACCCGGCCCTTGAGAACACTAGGTGGGCGTGTCACCGACTCGGACTTCATCTTGGATTGGTATCTCTTTGTCTTCTTGCATCAAGCTTCAAGTTTCTCATCTTGATTGACTTAACATTTTGCGGCTGACCGGGATTACTCCGTGGGACCTCTTTTTCATGGACAAGTGTTCTACAGAGGTCGTCGCTCTTATCATCGAGCACGCGTGCACTAATGACCTTGGGAGGACGGCGCATAATCTCGGCCTGGTGTCCAAGTACTTCCGTGCACTCGCAGAACCGCTCGAACTCCGCGCGCTTGTAATAGCAGGTCCAGAACAACTTAAGAGGACGCTTGCTAAGGTGGAGAAGGCACGTTTGGATCGATCTTCGTTTGGATTGGGCGGAAGCGGGCTCAATGTTCAACACTTATTTGTTTCTGAATTAAAACCAGAACAGGTATTGATCATATTACGCCTCTTGGGAGCTACCTTCTAAGTATTCTATTAGGACAGGAAGCCCAGCTATCCTATTGTGAACACATTACGGAGTTTTGGGAGTCTTTTTCGAATCTCATCCGTGACGTGAGCGCGACACTCAACGCTCACCGTGATCCAATTCCTCGCTGAGTGGACAGAGTGTGCTCTTCAGCATTAGTCACAGGCAATGCATGTGTCACTCATGGAAATTGAAAAAAATCAGGGATTGTACTAGCTCGGCTTTATAGGCTAGGACTTCCGGTCGGAAGACGGTTTCTCATCCTCACAAGAAACCATGGCATAATGCAACCCCTTTGCTGCATGCCGCAATTTGGGGCCAGTGCCAGGATTCAGGAAGGTTCCCTTTACTCCCGAATGCAATTAGCTATTACTGCCTTGGCCGCTGTATGTATACTCGACTCTGAGTCCGTGTTCTATAAGTTCCATTTTTTTCTCCCTTAGGCGTGTTGAAGTTCGAGCTCGATGCCGAGACGGCGTCGGAGTTTGAATTATTTTTCGTAGTATTTTTTCCTGTTGTATGTGCGCTCGGTTTCCCTCGCGCGATTCCTACTGGTTAAACGATATACTTGGATACGGAGTGCATTCGCTCGCGCCGCGAATTGCTGAATTTCAACAAGGCGTGTCTAGATTGCCATTTGTTTAGGAGTTTCAGAATCTTCTGTGTTGTAGCTAAGCATGAACGCACTCCGTTAGTGACGAGAGCAACCTTCCATTTGTAGAAGATTCTTCATCGGCAAATCGCGTCCCAGACTCCCAGCTCGCAAACTCTGGCCCACCTTCCTGCTTTCCAAATTTCGAAACAATTTTTTGTATGAGCGTACAGATCATGCGGCATGCCGTACTATCAGCCGATCCGAAAAGAAGAGACGTATGACAATATTATTATGATACTACAGTAATATCATTGCTACAAGTCAACAAGATTACGTCACTACTCTGTTAAAGTCGACCCTGGACCTTTACTCCTGTCCGTCCAAGACTCTTTCATCCCCATCCATGGACAAGTGCTCCTCAGGCCTCATTGCTCTCATCGTCGAGCACGCATGTGCCAGCGACACCGGAAGGACATCGCGCAGCCTGGGTCTGGTGTCCAAGGACCTCCGTGCACTTGCGAAGCCGCTCGAGTTCCGCGCGCTCGTTATTGCAGGCCCGGAACAACTCAAGAGGACGATTGTTGGGATAGAGGGGGCACGGCTGTCTCTATCTTCGGATGAATTAAGCGGAGCCAGAGTCGATGTTCGACACATATTTATTCATGACTTGGAGCTGGAACATGCGTTGGCTATAGACAGTGACCCAGACTTGGCCGATCATTTTTGGGAGACACCTACTGGCGAGAGAGCCTGGACATACTATTCGAATGAAGTTGCTGTGTTCTGGAAGTCCGTCGCCGCTCTCATCCACAGTGTGAGCACGACTCTCGTAATGCTCGCGGTGATCCAACGGCAAACGATTCAATGGGACCAGTGTCGGTCGATGCTCTTCTCAGGTAACGTTGTTCTAGGCGTTTTATCTGGGGTGCATCTGCCACACCTTGTATCCCTTACTTTGAAAAATGTCTCGAGTCAAGGGTCATACAAAGCGGTAAATCATCGTTTTATCCCCCCAACGCTACCTTCTCTGCGAAAACTTTGCATCGTTGGGAAGCCAGCTCACAAAAAAGACCTGCATGGAAACGCTGTGCCATATCCTTACCTTCACCCGCTCCTCATGGGAATGCACTCACGATTCAGCAACCTTACCCAACTGGTTCTTCACGACGTCGGAGCCTTTGATGTCAATACACTTGCGAGTGTACTTTCTGGTACTCGATCGACCTCGACACGCATCGAGGATCACTGCCTGCCTGGGAAATTAATCTCCGCAATACTACAGCAGGGCGCTGTACCATGTTTTCGACGAAACAGGCTATGCAGGCGGTACATGAGGGAAATAAGCGGATTTGTTAATATCGTAAACGGGCTTCGCATACATGGACTAGAGGCGCATCTTCCGACCCCGAGATGTCCTGAAGGAAATACTTTGTCCGAGACGCTGTTGGCTGAGTGGGCGGAGCGGGCACTTAGACGTGGGTAATGGGCGCAGCATTCATTCTAGTTGGGACGAAACAATTTTAAGGTCTTGCAGGTAAAAATTTAATGTTAGCATATAGGGCATGAAGCAAAGGATTCCATCGATATGCTGTGCAGTTCTGTTCACAGAATCCGGTGATCCTCTCAGCGGCCAATATGCATACAAATACATGCCTGGAAATTTTGTGGTTATCGGAATCTTACGGACTAGCGAGGAGATGTTGCATGCAGGGTGTTATTGAGGTTCGATTTGAAGTAGCGAGTTTCTTTTAATACATTTGCTCTACTATACGAGCTTTTGATATTGCATGCAGGGCGAAGCATAACGGTCCATAACCTCACCGTTTTCGTTACGGAGAAAACAATCCGATAGTACACATGTTGTTTCTTTCATTAGCTGGGTGCAATGGGAGAAGTAAAGTGAACTCGTCCTGATTATGGGACATGAAGCAAATATTCGGATCGGGAGTGTAACTTGAAGAAGTACTTGTGGGCGCTCCATCCTTCTTGACCTTGAACCACCATCACCGCTAAAGGGGACAGCCACGTCTCCTTTTCCGGCAGTATTTGATACTCAGCAAGCCCCCTATCACGATACATTCCCTCCCTGCTTAGTAAGCCTAGAGGGTCTCCACGATGCCCCCCAAAGGTGTACCGCAAATCCCCCCGCGCATTAGCTCTGCCTCGGGCGCTTCGGCTGGCCACCCTGCCGTAGCTGCTACCCCCCCTGCTGGCCCTCCGGAACTGGTGGGTAGTCTTTCCCGGACTATCTCTCAAGGATGGACCACCCAGGTTGGGGGTCCAATGACCCCACCTCCGGCTGCCCCTGGCATACCACCAGAGGACGACGAGATGCAGAACACGACCCTGGTGCGGACCCGGACTCGAAACTGGTCTCCGCCTCCATTCGAAGGGACCCCCTCCGGCCATCGGACGGGAGCTCGGACCCGCCCTCGATGCGAGCCCACTAGGTCCCTGTTAGGAATTGATGAATAAGCTTGCTTGCAAGCTTAGACAATGATACCAGCGACTACCAATACAGGAAGGGACTCCCATGGAGACTATCCAGCAATCATTCAACATGGGGACAGAACTAACTAGAAAACCAGGACTTCTTGGGAACATCAGGCCAATCACAATGCTCAAGCGACCGCTAAAGACTCTTGACCCATCAATACTCTGCCACTGATGCCGGACCACATACAATCAATCATGGGAAGCATTTAACACAGTAATAACCAAATGCTTTTACATGGCAGGGTACATGAACTGCCAGGTAACTACAGATCACGCTGTAGACCCTATAGGCGATGGCACGGAGGTCAGGGTAACGCACACGATACAAATGTACATCTTCGATGTACAAGAGTTTTTGCACAATGTCCATGTCCAGATGATAGTGAACCTGCACATACATGACAAGGAATGTGACCTATGAGTGGTCTCAGGATCCTTCCCATACAGGACGTTGCAGGATAACACATTCCTAGCTAATGCTCACTGATTACATGCAAAGGTAATTACCCTCTTCGAGAATCTATCAGCAAAGGGATCGATGACCGCCGATCAACAGATTGGCAATGTTAATCTTTACATGATAACACTATGGTTATCAAATGGATCACCCCTGGCACCACCTCCAGGATACACGCAACGTATCGCTAGGATAAACCACATTAACGAACCACCAGACAATGTGATTGTCAACAGGACACCAACTGAAAGGTACCCGCCTATGGACCTTTAGCCGATATTGCATTACGCGATTAAGCCACACTCGGCAGGAACCAAAGCGCTTACCAAAGCCAGCCACAAACTCTAAATGGCAAAGTGTCCAATACGACAAGACAACATGGAGGAACCAGTACAGGAGGCCAACAAGACAAGTTAATGACTTACCAATCATCAAGCTGTTAGGCAGCATCTCAACATTAAGCCACTGGCACATAAGACTACAGGGTAGCGTGCAGAACAGTGGGGCAACGTGCACAGCCTAAGCGTCATGGTGAAGTCATTATGATACCATATGATGTCCCTATGAGCTCAGTGGAGCCTAGTGGAGCATAGTGGAGTGCATGACGTGCAGTGGAGCTCAGTGGAGCACCAACGGCCAATTGTAGATAGTTATTTCTCATATGATCCTCTAATGAGGTCATTTGCACTGGTACGCAGCTCCAAGTCAGTGGAGCTTATGACGACACTGTGAGGCGTCATAGCTCCAACTGCAGAGCCTTGTGGAGTGTCCGCTTTCAAGCAGAGCTTCTTCTTCATGTATATAAGGAGGGCCTAGACCAGCCTAGACCCCCAGTTTAATTCACCTTCTCAATTCTCTCAGACTTCTCCTGAGCGAAGTACCAACATCTACCGACTTATTCTTGACTCAATCACACGCCTCAACTCTATCTTGACTACTTGTTCCATCAGCTAACCACGGTTACCCTTGGTCCTAACAGTCCCCTACCCCTACACCGCACTCCCTCCAAGAAATATGGTGGTTAGCCGCATCCATTCTGATGGACACGGACTGGACCCCCCCTGATGAAGTTATGGGAGTGGGCTTTACAGGCTCTGACCTCGCCAAGTACACGCAGTGCCTCGGGTACCTCGAGGGCATGCTACAACAAGTAAGGGGGTTGATCTCCTCAACCATTCCCACGACTACCTCTTTCCTGATCCAGCAATCATGGGAGGAGGGTTTCACAAACGGCGGCCCGCAAATTAACTTCGTGGAATCCGCTCTACTACGAGTCCAGGGCTCTGCTCATGACCAATCGGTGGTGTCGCAGACGGCACTGCTGGAGCGCATGGCAGGCAACCTGTCGGCGATTACCAGCCATATCGACCAGATCAAGCGACGTGGCACGGCCCCTGCTCAGCAGAAGGGGGGGGCTAGTGCAGGACAGGGGCCTGGGGGAAGCTCGGCTGCGGCCGGTGTTGCTGTCCCTTCAGGTGGGGCGGGCCAAGGGCCCGCCCAGGCTCCCATGACGGTCCCAGTGCAGTCCGCACCGGGCTCCGGAGGTGGGCAGCCGATAAACCCTAACCCCACGCAGGGGGCCCCATCCGGGGGTTCCTACTCCACCATGGTGGCCGCCATGGTGGGTACACCACAGCCGGCGAAAACTCGCCCCACCCCGCCCCAGAAGGCCCCCCAGCTCCCTACGCTGGTGGTCTCTATGTCCTCGTGCCCTGTTGCAGCCGCCGATCGAGTTTCGGACACACGCCTGACGGCCACCACCTGCACGGGTATTGCATCTCTGCAAACCGGTGCGCGCCTGTGCTTGCTCTCCACTTGGTGGAACAAGAAAGGCAATGTGGTTCTCACCTTCGCAAAAGGGATGCCGTTGAATGACATCTCCCTACACGGCCCTGCCCTCTGCGAACTAGTCACCCCAGGCTCCACCACAACTGCCACCCAGGTTATGCCCTGGGCTCGACTCGGTATAAAGCGGGTCCCCACCCGTGATGCCCCCTCCGCTGCCCCATTCACTCGGACGCAGCTGACCACCGAGCTGAAGCGCAACCCCTTGTTCGATGGGGTGAACTTTACATTCCTCCCCGACTGGACGCGTGCTCCAGCACTCCTCACTTCGGCCGTCTCCAATGCCCCCATCGGGTTCGCATTTGAAGATGAGTCGGGTGCCATGACCACGTGGATCCTCGCTACCCCGACAGTGTACATGTTCGGCCAGTGTCTTAAGGTCGAGCGTTGCAAGCTCCTGCCTCCATTTACCCTGTGCGCCCACTGCTCTGCCCTCGGCCACACAGAAACCGGATGCCACGCCCCGGTCCGCTGTGCTTTCTGCACGCGGCCCCACAAGTCCACTGAGCACCGTGCTCGTTGCCCTCTCTGCATGGCGGAGAGTACCCCAACGGGAGCGCCGTGCCCTCACCCCCTCGCCTGCCCCAATTGCGGGAACGGGCACCACACGGCTTCCCCAGATTGCCGCCTCAGGTCCAAGTACAAAGGCGGACCTCGAGGCGGGCCGGCAGAATTTAATGATGACGCAGGCCCGGGGGAATGAAAGTCACATTCCTCCAACATAATGCACAGCGCTCCCAAGGGAATATGGAGTCTGTGCTCAATGCCGCACATCCCGCTACCGTCATCCTGGTTCAGGAACCGGCGTGGTACAAAGTCGGTGCCACACCTTCCCTCCTGTCTCCTTCAGGGGATGCAGTTTTATCTACCACATCCCATCCTGACTATGTTCTGATTTTGCCCCCTCTTGCAGGCCTGAACTCTGTACCACCACCAGGCATCTGCATGTACTTACATAAGTCGCTTAGTCCCTCAATATATCGGCTCGATGCCTCTTTATCACCGTCGCCTGATATCCTTACAGTCCATATTCTTGGTGAGAGCCCCTTTACCATCACCAATGTCTACAATCGCAGCACAGCTGGCGCTACCCAGACCACCATTGCAGCTCTTGACTCCATCCTCTTCAGGATGCTGGCAGAAGCTCTTTGGCTTGTGGGCGGGGATTTTAACATCCACCACTCTTCGTGGAGCCTCGCACGTCGGCCAGCTGCTACCTACCCTCAGGACTTTGCGGACTGGATCGCCACAGCCTCCTTAACTCGCATTGGGGAAGACTTTACGGTCACGCATCGCCCCCCCTGCTCTCAAACCGGCATTCAATCCGGGACCATTGATCTTACTATGGTATCCCCTGCGCTCCTCGAGTTCCACCCTGAGGATTCGTGGGCTATTGATTGGCGCACTCCTTCCTCCTCGGACCATGGGGTTATCACATGGACCTTGGATTTCACACTGGCAGACATCCCTCCACCCCAACCTCGGATTAACCCCGACAAAGAGGCGGAGTGGCTCCTCGCCCTGACCCCACTGGCGGGGCTGCATGGCAGCTCCCCAATACAACACCAGCTGAGTTAGACCGGAAGGCACAAGCCCTCCTGGACGCAGTTAGGTCCACAACCGCAGCGCTTGCCCCTGTCCCCCGGGAGACGGGGAAGGGGAAGCGAACGAGTTGGTGGAATGCTGAGTGCCAGAGGCACCTTGATGCCCTACGGACCGCCCCCCCCGAGGAGCGGGCTATACTCCAGCGAAGGTCCCAGTCGATCTTCCACACCGCGAAACGCTCTTTCTTCGACACGTTCACAGAGAACATTACCCCGGATCGCATCTGGGATACTGTCTGCTGGACCCATGGCGCCCATAAAGCCCCCATGCCGTCTCTTAACGTTCCTGGAGGAACCGCCCACACCCCCATCCAGAAAGCTGATGCTTTTCTGGCACAATACTTTACGGCCCCATCCACCCGGCTCTCGCCCCCGGACCTTGGCCGCCCACACCCCAATGCCCTCCTGCATGATGCCCCCTTCACTTTGACGGAATTGCAGGAGGCCATCAGTAACACATCCAATTCGTCGGCACCAGGGCTCTCCAGGCTCGGGTACCGCCCCCTTAAGTGGGTGCACTGCCTGTGGCCCAGGGAACTACTGCAGCTGTATAACCAATGCTGGAAGGTGGGTCACCACCCCCAGTGCTGGCATATGGCCAAAGTAGTTATGCTCTGGAAGCCTGGCAAGAAGGATGGATCCGCGCTTAAATCGTACTGCCCGATCACCCTCGAAGAGACTATGGGGAAGCTTCTCGAGAAAATGGCAGCAGCTCGATTCCAATATTGGGGGAGATGTGGTGCTCTCCCGGCCAATCAGTATGGCAGGCGGCAACGTTCGGGCATACTTAACGCCACCAGGTCCCTAGTAGAAGACATCGAGGGCGCATGGGCTTCGGGCCAGGTACTATCTGCCCTTGCGGTAGACGTATCGGGTTTCTTCCCATCCGTCCGATATGATGACCTCGAACAGGCCCTGCTTACCAAAGCTATCCCAGTAGAAGCAAGGAAGTGGGCCATGTCTTTTGTTTCTGATCAACACATCCAGCTCTCCTTTGATGGCTACATTGGTGATACATGCACGGTTCCAAACCTCGAGGTCCCCCAAGGCTCCCCAGTTTTGCCCATCCTGGCGGAGCTTTTTGCAAGCTCACTCCTCCTCCTGTGCGACGATGTCCCTGGCCAATCAGTCAAGGCTTATGTCAATGACCACCTACTCACAGCCATAGGCCTATCACCAGCCGCCAATGCCTTAGTGCTGGCACGCCTGTATTCACGGATCTCTGATGCCACACACACCCTGGGGCTGTCCCTTGATGCGGACAAAACTGAACTCATGCACTTCTCGTGCCGACTCCGGGATAGCACCCAGTTGGCCCAAGGATGCACCCTCACTGAGAGGGGCTGGACATGGGTTGTCCTCCCCTCTCTCCCACTTAGGTGGCTAGGCATCTGGTTTGATCCAGGCCTACGCTTCACAGAACACATTTGACGCATGTGCAATAAGGCACATTCTATCACCGGGGCTTTGTCCATTATTGGCAACTCCATGCGAGGCATGTCCCCCCTGCACCGCCGACGCCTTGTCATCGGCTGCGTCGTGCCCACACTTATGTGGGGAGCGACTCTCTGGTTCACCAACCAGAAACAGAAGGCTAAACTCCAATCCATGCAGGTGGTCCTTAACCAGGCCTGCCACCACATCCTGGGCGCCTTCCGAACTACGCCCTCCATCTATCTCACTCATGCCACCGGCATCCCCCCTATCGGGGTACTGGTCCAGCGTCTCGTGGACAGGGCGGCTGTGACCATGCTTAAGCAGGGACACCGCCCCACTCTCAAGCCCAGGCCCGTCAACAGGGCCCACCTCACGTGTGTGTCAGACTACCCCGCCAGGTCCCTTCCTCAGGGACCCGTCGAGACAGCCCCCGTCATCCCGCCACCACCGTGGCAGAAGCCTCCGGACCGCCTCCTTTTGCGCCTCTCCCCAGTCTCACGACAGGCCGACGCTATGCAGGCTCGCCTCGATGCACACTCCAGTGTCCTACGCTCTGTAGCGGTGGGCCACACAGGGGTAGTGTATTGCGTGGGAGTCAGGAAAGGACACCCTCCCGGCCCCTTCCGGGGGGGGGCGGCTGTAACGGTTTTTAGCCCCTCCCTACCCCCCCACTCTACCTCTTGGTCGGTGGGCGGGTTCCTGCACCATTTTGACGCCAGCATCCTGGCCCTCGAAAGAGGGGCACAGGAAGCCCTCATGCTTACACAGAACCCTGGTATTACAATGGTGTACCTGTGCACCATGGCACACTTTGTCACCTCTGAGGTCATGAAGTTTCACAAGCCCCGGAATATGCACGCACAACTCAAGCATATCCGCACCAACCTCTCCCTTGCTCTCTCCATCCGGCCGGACCTCCGTATTATCCTCACTGACTTTCCCCGGGATTTCTGGGCGGAAGGGTGGCGATCCACGGAGCCTGCCACAATCAGAGTCGCCCACAATTCCGGTTTCTTCGGGCATTCTGCCCGACACCTCTGCTACCTCACCACTCTGGCGATGAGGAGGGATGGCAGGAGTCGATCATGTCTTTGACACAGGGTCGCTCCCGGTCATCCTTCCTTGTAGGACCTCCCAGACCCAAGCCTACAGGGCTTATGATCACCACCGACCATATGTCGGCAGTTCCACAGGGCAGCAGGCACCCAGTGCATTTGTGGTCACCCTTGACAAATGCAGGAGCATCTGCTCCTCCACTGCCCGCTAACATGTGAGGTGTACCTCTGTGTCTTTCGCAAATACCCTGACCACCCCCCCACCTTGGAGGAGGAGTGGCTAGGTAACCAGGATGGAATTTACTATTTAGCTAATTTCCTACTTCTCACCCCAGCCTTTACACAGGCCTTTCTCGACCCGGGGCTTATTCTTTCCCCTGCCACCCGTGCTGCCCTCCTCATTTAATTTTTGGTGGACTGGCTTTAGCACGCACCCCTTCTGCCTGGACTTTCCCTGGCCTGGTGGCCGCTCTTTCCGGCGACTCATTCCCGTCGAACACCCTCAGTAGTTAGTAGCGTGATAAAACCCCCTTTGGGGATTAGTACCCAACCCAACCCGAACAGGTCTAGTAGTGTAGGAGAGTAGCTAGAAAGCGCTGCCTAAAGGCAGCGCACTTGTCTTATTAGACTGACGTGCTCAATAAATGCATTTCTCTCTCTCTCTACTTGTAGGCGCTCGAAGCCGAGACTGGTTAGACTGGTTATGTGATCAACGGACTGCCTCTATAAAAGCCTCTTTCCCCGGACCTTCGGAGATCCGTGTCCCCGAGCAGCAAGCTACATGCGATGTGGTCCACAGTTTTCTGGAATATCGTCCATAGCCATCGCGAGGACAAGCCGACGTTAATGCTAACGACGAGTTCTTGGAGACTGACTCCGGCGCATCATTCAGACTTTGTTCGTCAACTGATCTCGATATTGGCTATTGACCAACAGTATGTAAATAACTCGCGTTCATCGAAGGCAATGGCCCCTGCCCCACACATTCTCCTGTCTTCGTCCATGGACAAGTGTTCTACGGAGGTCATCACCCTCATCGTCGAGTGCGCATGCGCCAGCGACCCTGGGAAAACGGCGCGCAATCTAAGCTTGGTATCCAAATACGAGCCGCTTGAGTTCCGCGCGCTCGTAGTAGCTGGTCCGGAACGGCTCAGAAAGACACCGTGAACGCGCTTTGTATACGTGTATTCAAAGCACGTCTTCCGACCCTGGGGGATTCTGGAGAAGTAACTAATCAGTACGAGGTGATGTTGGCTGAGTGGATGGGGAGAATTCGAATATCGTAGACGCTGTAAGGCAGTGCACTGCTGGCCGATGAAACGGATAGATCCTGGCAGAAATTAAATGCATCTCGACTTTCTAGTGGACTGGGCACAAATCACTCGGTTTTTCGCAGCTAGAGATGATTCCATGAGCTGGTGAAAGATTTTTAAACTCGCGGAACATCGATTACGTGATGTCTCTGGTGCGAACGTTGGTCCAAAAATGGAATTGTTAACACAGCCATCCGTGGCTTGCTAGTTACCAGCAGTTCTTCCAGGATTTCTGCCTTGCTACGTGCTCGCTTAATCGGGTTTCGGACGCGTCGACGCTCCTGACTCCAAGAAACGAGGGCCCAACCGAAAGTACTGAAAATGTCCTTCTGGTCATGTTTATGGAGGCAACCGAAACGTTTCAGATCTTGCATGTATTGGCTGTATGGCGGAGGAGGATGATAGGATATACAGTAGCGTGCCCTTGTTTGATTTGCCTTGTCTGCCTGCTTTGCCTGCAATCTGGTCAATTCGGTGTCCTTCGCTCATACAGCGGCATAATGAACGTACTTTTCCTTTCGTCCTCACTAAATCGCGTCTGTCCGGAATGCTTCCTCCGTCATTCCCCATGTTGTTAATAAAAGAGTAGCTGATAATGGTAGTGGTAGTTTTAGGTCAAGACTTGAATTCACGGCTTAAACTCGATTGCGTGACTAAGGTCTCCGAGAACAGCATTCGGCGAATTCCGCGTATGCCTCGGAAGATGCCCCAAGCGGATTCTTACTGAGGATGTGCGCTGACAAACTTGGGTTTTACTTTTAGATACGCCGACTCGTTAATGTTATAAAAGAACGCTCCGACGCCAGTTCAGCAATTTGTATCCTACACGAAGTCACTACTAACCGTCGAAGCTTTTAAATACCCGGATATTAATCCTCTCCACATACGTACTTGCTACAGACTTACAACATCACCGATGTTAACCCGGTGAAGGAAAGAAAAATCGGCAAATCCAAAACATACCGCACACCTGGGCTTAATCTATGCAAACAGTATTTCGCTTGTACTTTCAATTCGATAACTCGTGCCTCCATTGACCCCCCTTTCAGCAGCTTCGCTCAGATGGACCAACAGTCGACAACCTATAATACAGGGAAAGGTTGCGGATAAAAGCAAGAACTCCACGATGTTGGTAGCCGAGTTGAAGACGTCTCGTTGATCCATCCAGAAAAAGGCTATATTGGCCGCGGTGCACACCATTATCCTGTAAATTGTTCTCAACCATAGCAGAAACTAAGCCCCAATGTGAAAATATTTACAGAACGAAGTAGAGGACCTGATCTTGTACGAGCACTTTTATGAGGCTGATACCACCGAGCCCGGTTGATGTTCGCCAGAAATCGGCGGCCTTGTAGAGGGCCAGAACCATCAAGAGGAGCTCGAATGCAAACGGGGCTGTCCTGCCACGAGGTGAGCATAAATCTATTCGGAATTCTTGGATGCAAACCAGTAAGTAGTCTCAAGCACAGGGGAGACTTCGCTGTTTCCAGAGCAGAATGAAAATCCTGCTGCCCCTACTGTGGATACTAAATCACCGTCAACTTACAGCCTAGCTTACCTGCAGTAGAAATTCACTTACAATCTTGCATTACCGTTGCGCTTATTATGATTCCTAGCATACAAGCCGATTCCACAGCAAATATGACCCTAAGACAAAATGCCAGTTTCTTCGCTAAATGGTCTCGGTTATAGTAATGAAGTTATAATACTTAAATTGAGGCAAACCCACGTACGTTCGGACCATAATGCAAGGACCCTCATCAGGAGAATATCTATGACAACTCCATCAGTCAGAACAGTTTATGCAAGTCCGGAAAGGAGATCAGTACAGTCAATCAGAACGATAGTCATCCAGTCTGATCCAGTTTACGGTTAGTTTTACCTTTACAAAAAAGAGAAGGTCCTCACCTCCCACGTTCTCTGCCCAAGTAGAGAAATTGCCTATATTTATGTTAGTACATGTACACGATGAAGAAGGGACTGAAATCCCTCTTACACCTAGGACGTCGCAAAGACGTTTAAGACGGTGTTACGAGAATAAAAGCGATCCACCTACAGCTCTAGGGTGGTGTGGGGGGAATATCCTAGGTGTACATCAGTAATTCTAATCACCATCCAAACCTGTGCGAAGCAGCGAACTCACCCGTTATTCCTGATAATACAGCGAAAATTCCTATGTATCGGTTCTAAGGAAATATTTTACGATCGCTCGATCATCAGTGGCCCCATATACGGAGGCATCAGACGTGGTTTTAACTTACGAGAAAGTAGACTATGCTTGCAGTCTTGCGAGGTGCACTCTTTGTGACCGCAAGTTGCACGGGGTTAATGGTAAGGTAGTTCAAGCTGCAAGGGCAGTACTCACCCAGAAATACTTAACCTGGATCGCCAAGGGAGATATGATTAATAGAGAAACCAGTGAATGCTGAGAATTAGGGTACCTCTTTATCAAATGTGGTGACTGTAAACAACACATTGAGAGATGTATCGGATGTTTCATTTTAGCAACGGACTCAACTGGTGTCGTAGCAGATAACGGTGGTGGCTGCGACTTCGACGAAGGTGACTCTTAAAATCTACACACGTTGTGGTAGATGATGAGGTGCAGTGGTGAGAGTGAGGCAAAGGTGAGTTATCAGCGTAAACCAATGTATTTCATGGTAGAGACCAGCTCTCCTTATATACATCTACCGTGAGCTACATATACTATAACTATCATAGCTCCTATTTGTATGGCATTGTTGTTGCGTTATCGTTCACTTAGTAAGGTGGTTGTTCATATGACCACGTACTATATTTATATTGTTTGTTATATTTATTTAATAGTGACATCCCCATAGAAGATGATAAAGGGCGGAAGTTCAGTGTCACTGATGGGTTCGACATTGGATCGGATCGAAAGCATTTTGTCTTAAGCAGCCTGGGGGTAACAGAGTATATGGTATGTGTATGGCCGAGTCGAGGCGGAAACACTGGCAGATAGGTCAGCCAGAACCATCCAACGCTTTTGTATTTATCCTCCAAGTTGATCAGAATTACATCGAAATATGAGGCTTATGGTACCGTTCATTGCCATTGTATGATCATATATAAATACATAACAGTACCATGCCAACTGATGGTCATTGACAGCCTTCTGATACAAGTGGAGCTGATCGCCTCCGCTTCCATCCTAGCAGTGGATAAAGGGATAGCCACCAGTACTTACCTGGTCTAATTATCTTTTGATTCGCCAGGATGCAGCGACGACCGATTACTGGCCCGGTGTAATATGCCCAACCGCGAGAAAGCATTCCTTTTTCTGCTATCTCTTTGGTCGACCAATTAGTCAATGTCTTGATTTCAGATTACTGACGTTACACTCACCGTATGTCGGCATCTATTGCGGATAAGTTACTATGCAAGCATTCGTCAGTATCCTAGCAGAACTGTAAAAGGACGAACTTCCAACGAAGTTCTCATCATCATCATCATCAAGTTTCATCTTCAGGTCTAACAGAAGCCTATTCTTATCCATAAGGGCTAGTAAGAGTTAGGCAAGTTTTTGATTCACCGACATGTTTGACTGAGGCGAAAATGCAGGCATGATCGAAGCCATGAGTCAAGATCGCACTTACCGGATCATGTACACATGCCGTAGACAATACTACCAGTTAAGGCTATTAAAAGACTTCGAAGTGAAAAATACAACATGGGGAGTTCGAATCGACCAACGCTCTCCTGTTAGGCCGTTGCGTGAGATTAGCCACAGTGTGAACACGAACGGCTACTATTGAATAAATATAACGAACGATATAAAAATAGTACGTGGTCATATGAACAACCACCTTACTAAGTGAATGATAACGCAACGATAACGCCATACAATACAGGAGCTGGATAGTTATAGTAGTACTAGCCCACGGAACGTGTATATAAGGGGAGCTGGTCTCGCCCTAGAAATACATCGGTTTATGCTGATAACCCACCTTGCCTGAACCTCACCACTGCACCTCAATATCTACCACAACGTGCGTAGACTTTAAGAGCTACACTGAGAACATTGAGCATAGTTGGTGCGAGAAGAATGTTGCGAGCCAGTATTGGACTGGGAAGACTGACGACCAATGTGGGTGGGGTCACGGTTCAACCTTGCAAGCTCACCCAAGCGCAGTCGCGGACTACAATATCATAGTTCAAATCCGAAATTGCACAAGCTCTATGCCTTATGAACGAGCACATGCGGTGCTAATAGAGTATTTGAGTTTCCACCAGCAACCGTTCGGGGTAATGAAGACATACCAACAAGCAAATAAAAGTGGATCCGAAATTAGGCAGAATAGACAGTATACTATGTTATCGTTTCGGGTCTATAACGCAGTACTACTGGCGCGATAAGACCAACTTTGGAAATGCTGGGACCAACGGGACCCTGTCGGAGTTTGAAGTTTATTTTATCCGAGTCGGTCCATTAATATTCCTCAGGATTAAAGCGACTCCGAGATATGGCAGGACATTGCACAGATGCAAATTACTTCCAAAGTACGAGCAGTTCCTGTGTCCCTCTGATGAACCCTTAGTCTGCTTACTCAATGCCCTAAGTGATGGTCGGCAATGCGGAAGCGATTGGGCGAAGGAGCTGAACGTTCTTGTACACCATACAATCAAGCAATTAATGATAGACTTCAGGTCGTAATAGGTAAGTGCATAAAAGGACACATGATTGCACAGCAGCCGAACGACATGGTTATTATGATATTAATATCGTTACCACGGCCCAATAACGTTACGTTGTTGTGTTCTACTTATAGTAAGCTCTATCAAAGTCAGCCTTGGGCCTTTACTCCTGTCCGTTCAAGACTCTTTCAACCTCATCCATGGACAAGTGTTCCACAGATACTATATCTCTCATCGTCGAGCACGCCTGTGCCAGCGACCCTGGAAAGACGGCACGCAGCCTGGGTCTGGTGTCAAAGTACTTCCGTGCACTCGCGGAGCCACTCGAGTTTCGCGCGCTCGTGATAGCAGGTCCAGAACAACTCAAAAGAACGATTGTTGGAATAGAGAAGGCACGATTGTCCCGATCTTCGGACGGATTGGGCAGGGTCAGAGTCAATGTCCGGCACATATTCATTCACGATTTGAAGCTGGAACACGCGTTGGCGATAGACAATGACCCCCCACTGGCAGACTCGACGGATCAATTCTGGGAGACACCCACCGGCAGAAGAGCTTTCACTTACTATCGCAATGAGGTTGCCGCATTCTGGAAGTCCGTCACCGCTCTCATCCACAGTGTGAGCACGACGCTCGTGATGCTCGCGGTGATTCAACGGAAAACGTATGCGTGGGACCGGAGCGAGGAGTCATTATTTTCGGATGATGTTATCAGTGAAGCACTACGCACTTTGTCTGGGGCGCATCTACCGCGGCTCGAATCTCTTACTTTGAAGAATATCTCGAAATACGGGTCATACAGAACGGACGATTATTGTTTCATCCCCCCGACGCTACCTTCGTTACAAAGACTTTGCGTCATTGGGAAACCAGCTCACGAAATAGGCGAACATAAAGAAGCTTATCTTCACCCGCTCCTCGTAAGAATGCACTCACGATTTGGTAACCTTACCCACCTGGTTCTTCGCAACGTCGGAACCTTCGATATCACTACACTCGCGAGCGTACTTTCCGGTACACAGTTGGCCTTCACGCGCATCGAGGATTACTGCTTACCCGGGAAATTAGTCTCCGTAGTACTTCAGCAAGGCGTTGTGCCACGGTTTCGACACGACAACGAACGCATACGGTACATGAGGGAAATAAGCGAGTTTGTTAATATCGTAAATGGGCTTTGCATACGTGGACTAGAGGCGCATCTTCCGACCCCGAGAGAACCTGAAGGAAATGCTTTGTCCGAGACGCTGTTGGCTGAGTGGGCGGAGCGGGCACTTGTACATTGGTAACGGGCGCAGCATTCATTCTACTAGTAGTGGGGACGAAACAATTCCAGGGTCTTGCAGATAAAAATCGAACGTTGGCACATAGGGCATGAAGCAAAGGATCCCATCGATATGCTGTGCAACTCTGTTCACGGAACCCGGTGATCCTCTCAGCGGCCAATGTGCATACAAATACACGTCTGGAGATAGTGGCTGTTATAATCCTACGGACTGGTGAGGAGATGTTGCGTACAGGGTGTTATTGGGGCCGATTCGAAGGTGCGAGTTCTCTTCAATACATTTGCTCCACTATCCAATCTTCTGGTATCATTGTACTATGCAAGGCGAAGCAAAACGGTCCATAACCTCACTGTTTCTGTCACAGAGAAAACAAGTTGATAGTACACACGTCGTTTCATTCAATAGTTAGGTGTAATGGGAGGAATGAAGTGAGCTCGATTTGAAGAAAATAATCGGATCGGGAATGTTAGAAGTTTTGGTGGTATTATCGTGCGACCACTCTTACAAAGGAGACCTCCCTTACAAAATTTTAGTTCTGAGCTTCCACACAACTGAAATAGCCTTGTAAATGCTCAAGTACAATCAAAGGAGCATTTATCAATGTTTGTGTCGCTTTTTTCTTGAACAAATGATTTACTTTGGAGCTATTGCCAAAATGCTGATCTTCCAAGTGAGTGGATTTAGTATAAGCTTTTTAGGGAATCTGGCTTGCACAATGTGTGTATTAATCAGTATATATGCTATTAGAACCCATATAATATAAGCTAAGGTAGGCTACTGACTCCTGAGCTGTTCCGGAGTGAGAAACAATTTTTGTGTGGTGCAGAGAAAAAGTGCATATAGTCTGAAAGGGTGACAAAAGAGTGACAAAATGCATCCAGTGCACTGTCTGTATTTGGGTTCCAATTACAATTTCTAGGTGAGCAGCCCGACACCATCGTAATCGCTTAGCAGACGGAGTGTAAAAATGGTAGTGACAGCCCGTGACAAACGTTTGTAGATGGGGACACATTCATTTTGAAAGATTATGTTTATAAAAATATACCGAACATAATCACAGACATAGATAAATATTAAGATAGCCATCTCGTGAAAGCAAACTTGAATCGGTCAAATTGCGAGTTCTGTAGAGTCAAAATACAAAACGTTTGAAAGTGTGATAGTGGGCACTCGGAGCCGAGACTGCTTAGACTGCTTATGTAATCAGCGGACTGCCTCTATAAAGCCTCTTTCCGGACCGCTTCGGAGATCCGGGTCCCTGCGCAGCGAGCTTTTTTTTTTTTTTTTTTTTAATTCTGCATTTGTATACCGCTACATTACAAAGTAAAAGACGCGGATGTAAGACCATATGAAGTGTTGTGTCAGAGGAGATTAACAAGGTATAAAGTTTCTGATTTTGACGCGATGGAAAAGTTAAGAGGTTTGTGGTTGGGATTGTTATCTAAAATGAGATTTATGGTGGAAAAAATCTGGATTGAAGAATTGGGTCGTGAACAGTAAAGTTTTTGGTGAAGGCGTTAGATGCGTTAAGGAAAGATGCGAGTTTATGAAGGTAAATTTCTTTAATGAATAAAATGTTGTCCGGGGGTGGGATGGCATTCCCGAAGGCTTGGATACGTGCGGCTTTAAGAAGAGGACATCGTCGGATGATATGATCTCTTGTTTGAATATTTTCTCCGCATGGGCATGAAGTGGATTCGTTTGGTACGAAACGCCGGTAGTAATCGCCAAAATGGCCGTGTCCAGTAATAGCGTGGAAGATACGCGAAGATATGTCTCGAGGATAATAAAATTTTTTCCAAAACGGAGGGAGTTTCGATGAAGGTGTGTTGTTGATAGTGTTAAATGACATCGACTCGGATATGTTTTTGGTGTTTTGAATGAGATGAGACCATGACGTGATTGCGCGAAGGTTAATATCTTCTTTTTCTCCTGCGTATGTTTTTTGGAGAAATGGACGGCCAATAGGTGAAAAATGTGTTAGGTTGTCGGCGATGACGTTTCCGGGAATGCCAAGGTGACCTGGGGACCAATGAAGATGAATATGATGTTGTGTGTTAGAAGTGAAAGAGTCAGAAAATTTTCGGAAGATTTTTGAAGAACATTGAGCGGCATGAGGGGAAAGATCTATGATGGCGGGAATGCATGACGATGAGTCAGAGAAGAAATGAATGTTAGAAATATGAATAGACGAAAGAATGTGGCGTTGACGAAAGGAAGTGATGCGTTCGGTACATTTGGCAAGGGCGTACATTTCTGCGTCGAACGATGAGCCAGAGGGAGAACAATAAAAATGACCGAGGTCTACAACGGAACCTTTATGATATATGACAAAGGAAGAGATTGTAACGGATTTGTTGTTTTTGTAGTTTTTTGAACCGTCTGTGTAAATAATTAAATTGTGAATATTTTTTGAAAGAGAGTCGTGTAAAAGAATGATTTGATTTTTTTGGCTGTTTTTTCGATCGAGTGATGATGTTCCGGATTCAAGATGATATGATAGGGCTTTGTAGTGATATTGTGATGGATTAGAAGGGAGATGTTGAGACGGGTGTGCTAAATAAGGGTTGATATGTTCGGTGCGTGGATCGGCAATGAAAGCGAGACGATGTAATTGAGTTTTTGGTTTAGATGATGTAGAAAAGTGTCGGGACGTAATAGGTGGAGTTGAAGTCGGGAGGCGAGGCCATGATGATGGGAGTCGATTAAGAAGTTGAGAGTTCAATGGTAGGCGGTTGAGACGTAATGCGGTAGATTGATTGTGTTTTTTGTAAGAGAATCGGGATAGGCAAGATGTGCGAGATCCGATGTAAAGCGTGAGACGGGGTAGTTCGGAAAGTGCCAGTGAGAAGGCGGATGCTTTGATTTTGGGCAACGGTCATTTTGTTAAGTTTGGATTTTTGTCGAATACCGGTGAACCAAAGTTGGAATCCATATGTGAGGACTGGTAGGACGTTTGCAAAGTGTAGCGTTCGGAAATTGGCGAAAGACAGGCCGCGAATGGTGTTCCCGAGTATGCGAAGAGCCATTGTAGTTGAACGAGCTCGCATGCACATACGATTAATGTGATCGTTGAAATTAAGTCGTTGATCGAGATAGAATCCAAGCCATCGAATGACTGGAGAAGGAGTTATGGTAACTGGGGGAGAATGGGGGTTAATGAGAACGATGGACGGGAAGGAAGTGGGTGAGAAGCCGTGACGAATGAAATGAATAAGGTCGGATTTTAGATGATCAATAGAAAGTTGGATATCGTGAAGTTTATTGGAAATGATTTGGTATGCGTTTTTTAAGAGACGGATGTTGGTTTGAAAGGATTCAGAATATACTAGGATAAGTTGGTCGTCGACGTAAGCTTTGAGACATGTATCTGAGGATGAGTTAAACGAATTAAGAATAAACCCTGTGTATATCGTTGAAAGAATTGGGGAGATAGGCGATCCTTGTGGGATGCCGACGTTATGGATAGGCCTTTGTTCGGAAGTGAAATTGTCAATTTTAAAGGATATAAGACGATCAGAAAGAAATGCTTGCGTCCATAAAACAATTTTGTGATCAAAGCCTAATAAATGAAGGGAATGTAGTAGACGAGAATGGTTGACGTTGTCGAAGTAACCTTTGATGTCGATAGCAAGAGCAGATACGCATAATTTCTTTTTATGAGCTATTTGAATATCGTGAATGAGGGATAGACCGGCGTCGATGGTGCAAGAATTGGAGCGTCCTCCGAATTGGGTCGTTGGAACCAGGTTAAATCGACCAACATCCCAGGTGATTCGTTTCGCAATGATTTTTTCCAAAATTTTACCAATGCATTCGAGGAGAGCTATGGGTCGATAAGACCACGGATTACTAGAGTCAGTTTTGTTAGGTTTTGGGATAAGAACGATGTTAGCATTTTTCCACGGGTGAATATGACGAGAGAAACATTCGTTAAATAAATCAAAAAGAATGAAAGGGTGAGCCGAATTAACCCATTTTATGTAGGCGTATGAGATATTCGATATGCCTGGAGCTGAATTGTTGTGGGTGAGGTTAAGACACGTATCTATTTCGTTTTGAGTGATTCGTGGCGAAAGACGGGTTGGTTTCTTTGGCGGGTCGTAAGGGAGTTCGGAAATGTCTGGTTGTGGATTATCAGAGAAAAAGGATTGATGAAATACTTCCGCTTGTTTTTCGGGCGTGTGGGCGACTTCGTTTTGGAAAGATATCGGAGGCATTCTTGTTTTTCTTTTTCCGGATGACCATTTGGCGTATCGATAAATGTCGTAGGAAGACGCTCCTTCGAGAACTGAAGTGGCCCATGATTGTTTAGCTTTTTTGAATATTAGTCGAGCTTCTTTGTGTAATTTTTCTTTTTCGAAGTTTTCAGAGCAGTCCCTGAAGGCGTGCATGATTTGGGCGCATTCGTCGTTCCACCAATAGGAATATGAAAAACTAGAAGAGGAAGTTTTTGGCATAATTTCTGACGTTGTTAGTAAAATTTTTTCCGATAATTTGTTAGCGAATTCATGGACCAATTCGTCATTTGAGAGGTTAGGAAGGGGTTGTTCATCGAGATGAAAACTGAATTTCTCAATCCATTCTTTTTTACGCTCTGGGTCATACTTATATGTAATATGTTCGTCTTCGGGTTGAAAGTCGTGGTTGATTGGAAGGTAAGCGAGGGTAATAGGAATATGGTCAGATGAATATGCTGCGATATCGACGCAAGTCCAATCATAAAAGAAATCGGATAGGATTGCTGTAAAATTAAGAAAAGTTAGGTCAATAATTGAGTCTGCTTGGCGGTGTTGTCCTTTTCGTGTTGGGAAATCGGTGTCGTTAAGAAGGAAAAGGGATTGATCTTGGGTCCACGTTAATAAGGTTTCGGCCTCCGCGGATGAGCGTCTTGGTTGTCTATTGGGTAGTTCCCATTCCGGGTGATGTAGATTGAAGTCGCCCATTATGCAAGTCGGAATATCGTAATCGAGGTCGATATCGGTAAGGAGGCGGATGTTTTCTCCCATAATTCCGGTGCCGTAATTGTAACCATTGATGATGCGGAAGGTTTTATTGAGGTAAGTGACGTCGATGGTCATGAAGTCTTTATGATTAATGATATCTTGACGCGATATGGCTGATAGATGTGGAAAAGTTTTGCGGACGTAAGTGATCACGTGAGGTTTAATGGAAGAGTTAGTGTCGTAAGATGGAATGAAATAGTCCCATGACGGGTGTTTGATAGGTAGAAATATGGGTGTTCCTTCAGGATTAGTGTCGGATCGACTGGAGCCAGAGAAGGTGATGCATGGTTCTTGAAGGACTAAAATATGTAAATTAGGATTGTTAAGAAGACGTGTAGTTCGTGGGCCGCTTTTTGCTACGTTGAGCTGAAGTATACGTAGGGCCGAATGATTCATAGGGTATCGTCGTGAACTGAGTTGTGTGGGTCGACGTGCATGGAGGGGGATGACGGGCGAGTAAATGAAGCGCTGGTGAAAAGGTTTCGTCTAGAGGGGTGTACGTTGATAAGATTAGGGTTAGACGTGGTGGATGGGGTTGGTGATGGCGGAGATGACAAAGTCATTCTGGTTGGGGCTGGGAATCGGTTGAAATAGAGAGCACGCTGTGGACAATCAATAGAGTCGGCTGGATGAGCGCCAGAGCAGTTAACGCAATGGAAATGGTCGCAGGCTTGGTTTTCTTGGTAACGAGCACTGGAACATCCTGAGCACATTTCGCGATGTTGTGATGTGAGATGTCGTTTAGAAGCGCAGTAGCGGCAGCCTAGTGGTTGATTGCATTGAATGGTTAAATGGCCGAATTTCCAGCATTTAGTACATTGTGAAAAGCGCGGTTTTGGTTTCCATTCGACTGGGACTGAAGATTGACCGAAAATAAAGAATACTGAAGACGTGACTTTGCGAAGTAAATCCCCGTTAGGATCTTCGAAGGCGAAAGAGATAGACGATCGCGGTTTAGTGATAAATTCCGGGTTCCGAGCCCAGCGAGGTGGTTGTGTTATTTTTAACGAACGGAATAGGTCGTTGAGTAGAAGGGAACGAAGGATTTCGAGTTCCGTAAAGATTGGTAAATTCGGACCATTGGACGTAATAATGTTGCTAACTATAACCTTTGACCATTTGATGTCGCGCGTGATGGTGAGGGGGTGGTTTGGGCGAAGTTCGAAAGCTTCTTTGAGGACGGGAATAATAGTGTTAATAGAGTTAATGGAGATGTTACTTGGGAAAGAAAAGATGCAGTTTCCGGACATATTCCAGTCTGCGCCGATGATGCGGATGTGTCTAGCTGTTGGGATACGGTCGAGTTTGAGTTGGATTCGATCGATGAGAGTTTTTGAATTAGGTCGGATGGATAATGGAATGTTCTGCCCTTGGAAGCGTGCGACGTATCGATTAAGTGTGGATATGGATGCTGGAGCTGACGGTAGCAGTTTGGGTTGAGTCGTTGGCATGTTAATGCCTAGATGGTCTCTATAAGTTAAAGTACTGATGGGTTGATTAGCAATTGGGTTCCGAATGAGGACAGGCGAAGGTGTTCGTAGTCGGGGTCCTGATGGTCGTATATGGGGAACATTTTCGGGTTGAATAACCGGTTGAATGAAACCATGGCTAACATTGTCGGGTTCGTGGGTGTCGTCAGGGATTTCCGAATGACTGATACTAGTATGTTGTTTACTGGGTTTTTCGAGAGCGGCGACTGTTTCTTCAAGTTGAACCATTCGGGATAAAATGCGTGATTCGAGTGTTTGTGCGTGTTTTTTGGCTTGTTCTTCTAACGATTTTTGCAAATTTGTGATCATATTGGAAATGGTGGAATTGTTAATGTCGGTGGCGTTATCTGAGTAGAGGTATTCATCATCAGTGTCATAAGTGTTGTCGTTCATAGAGTCAGGAAAAAGAATCGGATTTTTGACTTTAAAATCAAACTGGCCAGCGTCGTCAATGGTGATTTTTTTGTATGAGATAGGAGTCTTAGGGTCGGCTGGGTGAATAACGGTGATTTTAGTGTTAGAGGGGACAAAGTGAAGATGAAAAAGTTGGATGGCGTTCGCAAGTGAATTCATAGAGTGATCCGTCAGATGTTGGTTATACTTTGCAGGCCAAGTTTTCGCGATGAGATTTAATATTTGTTCGATGGAAAGGGTCCATTGTTCGAATGAGTCTGGGTCCAAAATGTTCTCGAGAGCGTTGTGAGCTTCAGCAATGATAATTTGATCTTCCATGTTGGAGTCATCTGGTGTAGGTGTGAATCGAAGGTGTCGTTGTGTGTGTGTGGGAATTTCAGAAGAAGCCGAAGATTGATGTGATTGGATAGATGATTGATGGGACATAATTGGTGCCGGGGCGTGTATTGTAGCTGTGGCAGTCGTGTCTGAGGGGGAGGCTGCCTGGATGAGAGACTGAGAGTCAAGTGGGAAAACGACGTCCATAGGGGTTGCAGCAGGCGCAGCTAAAGTGATATCGGAATAATTGGCATAAGTGGAAGAGAAATCTTGGAAGTGAGCATTGAATGAAGGGTCTTGAGATGTCGGCATAGAGAGGACAGAGGGGGTCTGGGACGACGATACAATTTGCTGATATCCTGTTATATCGATGTTTATAGTGTTTTGTGGGTTTTCTTTAGGTGGAGACGGAAGAGGTCTGGGAGGCGAGTGTGAAGCTGGTATGTTTGGTGATTGAGAATTATAACGATGCATTTCCTCAGGGGTATTGGCGAAGGTTTGGTTGCTGAAAGACGGGTTGGGAGAGTTCGCCATGGGGGAAAGAAAATAAAGGGGGTAGGGGATATGGAGGATGAGGAAGTGAAAGTGATAAAAGTTAGGTGTAAAACAGCTCGACGGATGTCTACTGTGAGGGGGGACAAGGTGTGGGTGGTTAACCCAGGGAGTTTAGGGGCGGCGAAAGTGGCTGTGCTTGGGTTAGATGATGGTGGTCAGAGGTCAAGGGGTTGTGCGCAGCGAGCTACATGCGATGTGATCCACAGTTTGCTCGAATATCGTCCATAGCCATGGCGAGGATAAGCCGACGCTGATGCTAACGACGAGTTCTTGGAAACCGACTGCGGGCCTCGGTCGGCGCATCATTCAGACATTTGATCTCGATATCGGCTATTGATCAACAGTATGTAAATAACTCGCACTCGCCGGAGTCAACGCCCATGCCCCACAGATTCTCCTATCTTCATTCATGGACAAGTGTTCTACGGAACTCATTACTCTCATCGTCGAGTGCGTATGCGCCAGCGACCCTGGAAAAACGGCGCGCAATCTGGGCCTGGTATCCAAATACTTCCGTTCAATTGCCGAACCGCTTGAGCTCCGCGCGCTCGTAGTAGCTGGTCCGGATCGGCTCAGAAAGACGATCGCTAAGGTAGAGAGAGCACGGCTGGCCCGCTCTTCAAATGGTTTGGACGGAACCGGTGTCGATGTCCGGCACTTATTTGTTACCGAATTAAAGCCAGAACATACGTCTACGGTATCAGCCTCGTCTCAAGGAAACAGCAGTTTTTGGGGTGTACCAGCAGGACAAGAAGCCTGGCTATACTACAACGAACACGTCGCCGGGTTCTGGGAGTCCGTATCCACTCTCATCCACGGCGTGAGCACAACACTCGTAACGCTCGCAGTGATTCAATTGTGGAATCGAGCACCAACACAGCACTTCGGGTTGGAATTTAAAGCCTTGTCTGGTGTACATCTTCCGCAACTTAAGTACCTCACGTTGAAGAACACTTGGAAGGACGAGACTTATATAGAAGAAATCAACGGCTTCATCCCTCCTACGCTACCTTCGCTGCAGAAGCTTCAAATCATTGCGCGTCCATTTGAAGTCGAATACGTGTATGATGAAAATGCTGGAGATTACTATGGACAGGAGCCAACATTGCGCCTGCATCTTCACCCACTCCTCAACGGAATGCACTCACGATCCGACAGACTCACCCACCTGGTCATTTGCGACGCCAGAACTTTCGACATTGGGAAACTCACGATTATACTCTCTGGCTCCATTGTTGATTTCGCAGAGTCGGCTCGTACGTGGATCGAGGATCGCCATTTACCTGGGAGGTTGGTTTCCGCGGAACTGCTGCAAGGCCACATACCCAAATTTTTATTCGAAGAAGAGCGCGCGCAGTACATTAAAAGAATGGCGACTTTTACCGACACCGTGAACGCGCTTTGCATACGTGGACTTAAAGCACATCTTCCGACCTTGGGGGATCCAGGGGAAGTAACCAATCAGTACGAGGTGATGTTGGCTGAGTGGATGGGGGGAGTTCTCGAATATCAGTCGTAGACGCTGTGGCTGTTCCGATACCTACAGGAAAACGACGTCGATTATGCGCGCCACGGTACCGCACCGGACACCTCCACGTATTTTTTTATGATCATTCCCAGGCCTGTTTCCGTCGTCGAGTCAAAATGATATATCAACTTCGTCCCCACTAAATAGTCGGACAGTCTTATTTGAAAGGCCACAAATGAATAGCCTCTTTACTGGTTACACGACCAAGGAAGGCTATCGCAGAAGTTCCATCCATTTCAGAAACAACGTTAAACTCCCGGAATAAGCCCAACCTCCACTCCACGGAAGCAAGGCTAAGGAAAGTATTGGTTATGCATGTCGTTGATATATGAACACATGCGAACCAGGCTATTAAATCCCTGCGTGGAGATGTGCCAATGCGGCTTTGCTGCTGCTGGGACTCGAGTTCGGAGAGCGAAAGGGGTAAAAACACAAAGTGGTAGGGTTATCCTTACTAAATGTGCTGACGTCAGCGACCTTACCATGAATGTTCTCACGCCACATTGCGAACTGAATACGATGATGCAGACAGACACCGACTCTGTGTATCTTCCGTTGCTCCGTTACTTCACGAGTATTCAGATGTCCAAGCCGATACAATTGCTGAGCGCCACGGAGCTTGGTGCCGCGGTGCGACTCGCGGAATGTCTTATCGGCCGCCGACCCGACAGCGCAGATACAGCGGACATGAACCACAATGAAGACATATACTATCGACTAACCTTAACGGCGACTACAAACCATCGACTGTCGCCTTAACCCGGAATCATGGTTGCTGGACTGCTGTCGGAAGCACTGAGGACAGCCGACTTGGCAGGATTTACCGAAGATCTTCCTGCGAAACCCCCCCAGGCGCCGTTGCAGCAAAAAAAAAAAAAAACAGGAACTTGGATGGCGTTAAAGCGAGCTCGGGATTGTCAAGCTGCAGCGAACCGAGGCGCAGCTCGCAAATCTTACGTGAAATCCGGGATTTACGGCAATGCGCTCATGCTTTTGCTCGTAAGGTATCGGGAGGGCTCTTAATCTCTGCTCAACCGAGTATCCCGACGCCCAGCACGAAAAGTATAAAAGCGGCAGCGACCATAGTCGCACCCCAACTATCACCACGATGGACAAGTGCTCTACGGAAGTTATCTCTCACATCGTCGATTTCGCTTGTCTGGGACCTGAAGGCGGTCAAGTCGCGCGCCAACTCAGGCTCGTCTCCAGATACATTCAAGACGTCGCGGCGCTTTTCGAGTTTCGTGCTCTGGCTATAGTTGGACCGCACATGCTCGAAGGTGCCTTGGCAAGGCTCGAGAAGGCAAACGAGGACGTCTGCGCGCGCGGAGGAGGAAATTTGGGCATCCATTACTTATTCCTCAGCGATTACGCGAGCAAACATGCGCGTGCTCTTGGCACGATTCGCCCAGAAGGCTGTCGGTACGAACACAGCCAAGAAGGCTCGGCAGTCATCGAGGAGTACTTTGCCGAGAAAGAACGCTTCTGGGGGCCAGCTGCACGTGTTCTTGCCCTTGCCAGTCCAAGTCTCCGTTCGCTCACCGTTTTGGCTTTTGACTCGTTCGAGGGTCATCGGTGTTTATCTTACAATGGCGGCCTGCGGCGTGCAGAGCGGGGCATTCTCAGCGCTCTGTCTGGATTGCATCTTCCTTTATTGACAGATATGTGCGTAAAGCACGACCTTCGATATCATGGAGATCCAGAAAGCTTTTGGGTCCCTCTAACGATGCCCGCGTTGCGGCGAATGTCTATAATAAACGACTGGGCACCATACATGTTCAATCGTAATCGGTCCATCCACACGTGTCCTCTCCTTCTGGACATGCATACACGGTACCCCTTGCTTGAGAGCCTCCACCTGCGCGACAATCAGTTCAGCGAGCTCTCAAGGCTGATGGCGGTCGTATGCGGGCACACGCAGTTCGACCCGGACGCGCTCGACGAGCCATGTGCCATGCAGCATCTTGACGACGGGAAGCTACCCGGGGCATTACGTTCGGTTACGCTAGAGTTCGGACCCGTCCCTGCCGAGATGTTCGATATCTTTTCCCGAATTCGGTTCTTTGGCGATCCTAGCGAGGACTTTGCCCCTCCCGACGGTACGGGGACGATGGTCCGAAGGAGGCTCCCGTCGCTCGTTGAAGCGATGGCGCAACACCCGGTGGCGGGACTTTCGTTGGTTGTACCCACTAAGCCATCCTGTGAAGGGGAATTTGACGGGCTTTACGAGAACTGGAGAAGCTCGCAATGCGGTGCGATTTAGTATTTTGACACACTGTACGTACGTCTTTATGCTTGACTTCTCCTTGTTATGGCTTGCTGATCTTTACTAGTTTTTAGAGATAAGTTTTAGTTTTCGGACGTGATGATTGTTCGCTTAATAGGTACAGTACTAGCTGTGAATGATAAATAATGCGGATTAGAATGCCTGTGCGCTTTCGTTTATTTTTATCCAGACCCTGGGTGCCGTAAACTTGTTTAATGAGCCCTACCTTCAATACATCATTCGAGGCCAGTCAAGCATATACCTTGCGCAGCTCACCCACTGCCTTTTCTTTTTGCAAACTGTGTCAGACCGAAGAGGGGGGTGCATGGATCTGCCGTAGACTCGGAAGCGATGTGAACACCCCGCACCTCTAGGTGATATTGAACGTTTCAGCTGAGCTTTCCATGTGGCGTTTTATTAAACCCATTAACTGCGGATCCCGTTCTGCATCAGATGTGGGGTGAGAATCGTATCAAGCATCGTGCAGTATGGGGAAGGGGGGTGATGGTGGTTGTGTATCATCTTGTGGTATCGTATCACGTCGCTCGTGGCGTGTGGGGTGTGTTACCTGTATGTCTGGGGTTATCTGGTGGGTCGAGAGTATGCGTATGCGTAGGGATGAGGTAACGTTGTGTGGTCCTCTGTGATGTTACAATAAACGATGGTGCAAGTTCGCCGAGAAATTTACAATTGTATGAATGCCTTTTTTGGGCCGGCCCGCTCGGCCGAGGCGGGAGATGAACTTTCTCTACTGAAAATAAACATACATGTAAACTCGTTTCTGTCTAGCTAATGTATCGAGCTTGCCTTGTGTGTGGAGCACCGTGACGGATGTGTCCCGGGCCGTTCAGTGAGAGCCTTGGTTTAGGCTAGATATGTAGTTCTAAATGTACACGATATGTGTATGGTTAGAACTCCGGCCGTGAAGGCCGACCTTTGGTGAAGGCGCTCATCGGGGAACTCCGGACTTCTGGATTATACTTGGATGGATTGTTAGCTCTCAGAAGCGTCAAGGATGCTAGATTAGTTCCGAGTTCGAGAACCAAGGGATCCTAGACATGGTCACGCAGGCCGATGGGCAACTTGGGGGTTGTGGTTGCTAGACCGTGCGCGCTAATTTTGCATGCTTGTTCAGCTGTCGTCTGGAGGTCGTACTTATGGACGAGATAAGAGTGCCAGATATAGATGAAAAAATGGTGTGTATACAACAATGCTGTAGTGTGGGTAAGCGTCCACAGGATGTTATTGTTATTGTGCGGAAAGAAGTACTTCCTCAGGAGTGGGCTTGCTTACTTTAACTGGGAAAATCGTCTTCAGACGTTCAAATGGGTATTCCGGCTTATTATTGATTGACGAAAGCTGTGATCTATCGTATCATAAGAGGGAATGCCTGGATCTATATTAGAAGCAATAGAACAGTTATCGAGGAAGGGAAGTGCCTGATCATGAGTGCCTTAATGTGGATTCCCTTGTTAGTAAGCTCTGATTCTACATGGAGCTTGCCACGCACCTAAGCCGGTATCTTTGCGTGTGAGTACTTACGGACGAGACTTCCGAACTGAATCGACGTCACGGTCCTGTGCTCAGGCTGTTGTCAGAGAACTGACGTTCTTGCTTGAATTAACACATCGGGTGGGAAAAAGAGGCGCGGAGAACCCCGATTTGAATGAATAGGAGGCGCCGAGGATCTGGAGTCTGGTGCCTCAGATCGTATAGAATACGTCTTCTGCTGGAGAGCCACCGGAGGAAGAGAGGAGATGGGTGCACGGTGCGTCGGCAAGGGGGGGGTAAAGATAACTACTAGGTCGAGTCGGCTCGGGATGGTGTTATTATGGTATATTGGAGACTTATTTGAGGATCTCGATTGAGCAGTACTCATATTGTCCCCTGATCTTCAAGAGGGATCAGGATGTGCTGACTTCAAGAGGGGGACTCGGAGCGGTGGCGGTGCGCAACTTGGTTGTATTAAATGATTGAGTTGCCTTTCTGGGACGCAAATCAGTGTGGTAAGATGATCGACGCCGCGGCGCGACGGCAACCGCGAACACGAGTACGGCACACGGACGGACGGGCGCGCGGAGGAGTGATCATGGAAATCTGTTTGGCGAGGGGTGAGGTGAAAGGATGGTATAACTGCCGAGGGACTGACTGCGGGGCGCTTGCATTCAAGTTCCCCTGAGCTATTCGTACTTCTGTCTGGGAAGTCCGGTTGTCTGGGGCAGCTATCTGGTATTCCAGGTCGTCTATCCAATTCATTCAGATTTGATTTGGTGGGGCACGCGTTCGTTGCCTGCGAGCGGGCTGGCTGGCCGCGAACCTTCTTTTTTCTTTCTCTTTGTGCGGTTCCCTCTATAGGCAATTTAGCCCTTCTATTTAAACCGGCTGGTTCGCGGCTTACGTGGCCCTTCCGGGGTGTGTATATGCTGTGGCGCGGGTTTTATAAGTCGGTTAGTGGTTAGTCCTCGTTTTCTTGACTTCGTGTTATCTTACATACCTGGGCGCGTGGATAGATTAAAATTTAATTATATGGAGCGCCGTATTGAAATATACCCACATTAAAAATAGGTATGCTGGATGAGCGCGTGATGGTACTGCTCTGGTAAACATTCGCGTTCGAGTCTACTGAGCATATGTGAATGCGGTGTGCTTGCAAGCTTCAAGTTTACTACGAGCAAGGTTAATCTGCGCAGTGCCGGCGGCATGCGCTGAGTGGGCTGAGATGATGGGCTGACCGTGATCGCATGGAAGCAGTTCATCTCTTTGTTAAGGCCGAACTACAGATAAGTAGACGGCACAAGCAGCCGAGCGTTTCAAGGGGGGAACAGGGATAGACGATTGTGACTGGATGAAGTCACATATGGCGTTACACTATTTGCGAATGTTTTTTGGGAGTCGCAGGCGAGTGGAGGCCGAGCTCGCTGTCTGTCCATCACTCCCCGACATCGTCCCCGTCGTCTGCTGCCCCTCCTTCACCCCTTGCTCGCTGTCCTGCACAGCGAGCACCCCTGTGATACCGCCCAAAAAATTACGTACGTCCCTCGTTCCCTCGTCCCTCCCCCTCTCCCCCGCGTCGCGCGCCCGTCCTGACCCGCACGGCGACGTGTCGCCCTTGTTATCGTTCCCAGCCCGCCGCTGTGATTCGCGCGCGCAGCGTCCCAAAAGCCGACAACGCCGCTGCAACCGCCGCACAAGCAGCAGACGACACGCGCGCCTTCGATGGCACTCGTCGCCGCACACGACTGGCCCAACGACATGGAAAGCAGGCAGCAACGCCCCCACGCCAACACCGCGCCCGTGCAGGTGCAACACGACCCCTCAGGCCAGAGCGCCGTTGCAGCTGCAGCAGCCGTACAACAGTCACCCGTGCCGTATGCGCAGCCCCAGTACGGCTACCCCCATCCCCAACAGCCGCAATGGAATATGGGCAACATGGGCATGAATGGTATGAATATGAACATGGCCGCCCAGCCCGGCTATTTCCCGCCGATGCAGTACTACCCCCAACATTACCCCCACCCCCAACAACAACAGCAACAGCAACAACAGCCAATGCATCAGCAGGGTAGCCCGTACGGCCAGCCACCTCAGATGTTCGATCCAAATGCGCACTTCGCTCAGTGGGCATACCAGCAGATGATGTTCAGTAATCAGCAGACACATCAACTTTCCGTCTCGCCCGGCGCGGCCCCGCAACAGCGAGCGCGCTCTGGCTCGCATTCAGGCTCCAACGCTGGTACGCCGACAAGCGAGTACTACCAGGCGCCAGCGCCGTTCGGGCAAACCCGTTATCAGGCCGGTACTCCGCCGCCGCTTTCGTCCCCCAGAACAGCACCAGCAATTCTTACCAGGGGTTTCATCCATATCGCCGCCCAGATCGTGGTGACCGACGCCCACACCTGGAAGCCACATCGAGTACGGGCAGCAACGGCAACAGCGGCTCTTTCCAGCCTCCATATGCACGCGCGGACGCTGCCGGGAGCACATCATCCGTCAACTCCTCCTCGAGTACTTCCCATCGCTCGCGTACCAACTCAGGTACGAGCGCAAATGGATCCGTGCGTCCGCAGCACCAACATCAGCACCCGCACACTCAGAAGCATACCCCACGTCAGTCCTCAACGTCGTCGTCGTCGTCTTCCGTTCCGCGCAGTACATCATCCTCGAGCACCCCTTCTGCACCTTCGGCTCGGGTCCCGGTTCCAACTACCCCGGCACCGCGCACCGCGCGTCCATCGCCACTCTCCCAGGGATCTACTCTTTCTGTCGCCGATCGACGCAAATCCCGAGATGATAGTGACCTTGCTGCCATGATGAGCAGCACTAGCATAGGGCTGGACGGCGGGCAGACCTCAGGTCCCCCGATGGCACGCAGTGGGCTGAAAGGCCGTCTTCGTCGGGCTTTGTCCTTCAATGCTGCGCAGACGCTAAGAGAAGAGGAGGAGGAAGCTGCTGCTGCGGCTGCCGGGAGCAGTGGCAAGAAAAAAGAGAAAGCGAAAGATGGCGAAACAGAGACTGACACTGACGGCGCGAGCATGGCGACGAAGAAGACGAAGAAGAGCCTGCGTATGTTCAACTCACGCTTCAATGCATCTACGGACAATATCTCTTTGTCGTCAACCGTCTCGTCTGCGAGTGTCATGATTCGCAAGCTTGGCTCTATGGGCCGGCTTGCGCGCCGCAACTCGCTCGCGGGTATTACCTCCCTCTTTAAGGATAAGGATAAAGACAAAGATAAGGACGGCGAGGAAGTCGATCCGAAAGGCAAGAAATTGAAGGGCAAGGGCCGCAAGGCGGAAGCGAGTGTCTCCCTTGTCACCGCGGAGCTCGAGCGCTCGAACGATTGGTCCGCACTAGGCATGGAAGGCCTCTCGCCGGCTGCGAAGCTCGCGCGCCAGCACACACTCAAGAGTAATGCGGAGGCTGCGGCGCGTGCGAAGGCGCAACAGGAGGCGCAGGCCGCTGCCGCCGCCGCCGCTTCTACCACGCCTGCGCCGGGTTCGGGTGCTGCGGGCGGCGCCCCGGTCCCGACGACGTGGGAACAGAATACGGCGACGCGGCATGCTGCTGCGATGGGTGTCGTACGGGAAGATGGGATGCGCGTTGTTGTAGAGGAGGATGACTCCGATGAGGAGAACGCTGGCACAGGTCCTGGTATTGGGATGCGGCGATCGGAGGAGCAGGGGCACGGAAGTGGAAGTGATGAGGATAGCACGTGGCATGGACATGGACAAGAGGATGAGGAGGAGGATGTGACGATCCGCCTTGGCGGCAACAGGGGCGTATTGGACGATGTGGGAAGCGGCAACGGACATGAAGACGATATGGACAGCACAGATGAGGCTTGGGCAGTCAATATCAGACGCAGTGTCGAGCGAGCACGCGTGCCTGCAAAGGGCATTCTGAAGAGTGCGTCTCTTATCTTTGCTCTTCTCGATTGACGCTGACGATATTAACGTGTATAGATGCAGGGTCATACATGCAGGATGCAATCATCGAGGGTCCCAGTGCGCCGTTCGCTCAGCGCGTGCGCGCAAACTCGTATGACTCAGTTCCGACACATGCGAATGAAGCCGCTGGACCTTTGGCACGTATGCCGTCTCCGGACCCGGACCATATTGACGGGCTGCACAGGCACGGCTCACATCGTACAGGCGCTAAGGACTTGGCGGGCCGCCACTGCTGCCGCCGCTTTCCTTCGGCTCGCCGACGTCAATAACCCTCTTCCTCAACTTCATCCTCCTTGGCAACGGATAACGCAAGCACGGGTGCACGCTCGGCCGTGTTCAATCATCCTGGGCTTAACAGTTCGGAGCCGACTTTATCGACGATGCTCACTAGTCCGCCAACGCTGACGCACCGCGCGGCGACGACGCCGGCGAAGCGGCTCGCGTTTGCAACGAATTTGAGTGTATACGACACGTTCCCGCCTAATGTTTACGATCGCCGCAGTGAACCTGCAACATGGAGTCGACTCACGCCTGCGCTTGCGCAGCGCATTAAGGAAGAGCTCAACTCGTACAAGATGGAGGAGATGGAAGTGCATGCCGCAAGTCGAGTGCAGTGCGTTACTTTCTTTCCCTTCGTGTCCCGTAGACTGATGTATGTTTTTGTGGTCTTGTCTTTCAGCACGCAGTTTTTTGTTTGACGCTGTGCGTTGCGTAGACAATTTTTGCTACCAACTCATGACTTTTTTTCTTTCTTTATTCCTCGGTTCTGTTCCGCTCACTCACCCGCTTCCCCACCCTACCAATGAAAAAATTGTCTCCCAGTCTAGCTCATTCCACCCGCATCTGCATCTTCCATCCTCCCGGTCATCTTCAATACCCTCATGCCCAGTCACGGCCTCCTCCACCCCTCCCCCCCCACTTGCTGTTTTCCTTACTTTCCATTCTGATCCCATGTTTAACGTCTTATGCTGCGCGCGCTGTTGCGCTGCCGGCCGCCTGGAGCACACACCCCATAGGCTATCGCACCGTATACCCTAGTTCTCTAGCCCACTTTGTGTAAGCGCCTAATCAATGCATCTGTTTCTTTTCTTTTCCTTCCCTCCCGCGTCGTCGCTGCATTTCTGACTCTCTCGCTCTCGCTTTTTGGTGTTCGGTGTATGCACGCTGCGTTATGCAGGTCTGCAACATCTATATGCGTTCGCCTCCCGCGGCGCTACAGTGGGCGTCGGTCATAACGGTTGCGATGTCGACGGCGGTGTTACTTAATCAGCGCAGACGTTAAAAACCAAGCCTTTCTTTAATCTCTCCTGTCACTTTTTGTTGTCCACTCGTTTACCGATCTGATATCTGCATTTGTCTCTTACATCCGGATGGACCGTTTTGTTCCCCCCCCCCCTTTCCCCTCTTTCTCTCTCTTTCTCGCACCTCATTGCCTTCCTTAGATACGATTACGGACTTTCGTTCAGTTCGGTGCGGTTCGCTTTTTGCTGCTTTGTTTTTGTTTGCTATCTGCCGCCCTGGGATTTAAACCATTTGCGCGTCGGCGGCGACGTCGATGTCGACTCGACTCGTGGTTTGGGCGTGTCTCCCGGTGTCGTCGGTCTGCTGCATCGTCTGTCGGGAGCCCCGGGGTTCGCTTCACCTTTTTTCCATCACATTCACGTTCACCTTCTTTGCACTCTTTATCAGGTTTGGCTTCATCTTGGCGCTTTTCCTCTTACTTTTTTTTTATCCCCCTCCCTCCGGGCGCGCCTCCCTCCGCCACTCAACCGTTCCTGTCCCTGTTGCTGTTGCTGTTGCCGACACTCGTCTTCGTTCCTTTTCTCCTTGCTTCTTCCCCATTCCGTTCCTTGTTCTCCTTTCTTCCTTTTTACGTTCCTTCTTTCCTTCCTTCTTTCTTTCTTTCTCTCCTTTTACGTCTCCAATTCCCGATCCCGATCCTGACTCCTCAGTCCGCTCCCGCCCTGTGGCCCTGATCCAAATATTACATTGTATATCGGTTGGTAACATAATATATCCTGCACATGCCATACATATGCAGTATGCGGCTGCGCTTTCTTGCGTTGTTGCGACTAGAACTTCTTTCTTTATTCACTGGGTGTGGGTGTCGGGGTCCTGCTTTGTGCCTTAATTTTTTTTGTGGAGTTGTTGGAGTTGGTCTTGGGCTTGCTTGGTACGTACTGCGCACGTGCGATATGATACAGCATGGGCGAATGTTCCAGTGTCCGGTGTATCATGAAGTGTGGTGGGATCACAATTACTGCTCAATACGGCCTCTTCCTCATGGACGAGATTTGATTTTACTTCGACGATACAGCGGCGTAGTCAGGCATGCATACAGTTACAGTATGCATCAGGAATCCTCAGCCGGGACTTCCCCCGACAGACAGAAAATCATTAACCGCGGATGTAGATTTGCAAGAGGGGGAACGGACGACGACATTTTGTCTAGCCAAAAAAAACTTATGAAATGCAATATTCTACACGGGCGAGTGACATACTGGTTGGTTGGTTGGTTGGTTGGTTGGTTGGTTGGTTAGGAGGGGATGTATATATGTATGTACGTAAAATGGGGAGCGGAAGCGGGCGAACGATGGCCGGTACGCGTCCCCAGTTGAAAAGAAGAAAAAGGAAAGTAGAAGGAAAGGAACGAAAGCACGCTATTCAACCCCATCGGTCAGTCCATCCGACACGCGGGGACTAGTCCCATGACGGCGACGTGCTGTACGCCGTATGGCGCGTCGTGCCGTTCTGCTGCTGGCCCTGAGTCGGACTCGAAGGCGACCATTGTGGCGAAGTGGGACCTTGCGAGGAAAGTCAATTAGTTTTGATTTGGGCGTTAATGCATAACGTATGACTTACTATATGCTGGGGACGCGGGAGCTGATGAAAGGAAGAGAAGATTAAGTAATAAGATACAATTCGCGGGAAATCTTGGACTTACAGTAAGTTGGGGATGCAGGGGAGTAGGCGGGAGAGGTGGGTGCTTTGGGAATAAGCGCGTAAGTTGCGGAAAGTCCGTACTTGTAAATGAGTACTCACAGTATTTTGGTGAGGCGGGAGATTGGGGGGAAGTGGGTGAATACTTCGGAGAAGATGGGGATTGGTGCACGGGAGAAGCTGGAGAGAGTCGAACATTTATAATTAGTAACTGATATGATCTCTGTCTTGGTATACTCACTGGGTGAATCTATAAAAATAGAAAAGTTAGTCATTGAAACGGCACAAACGAAGAATGAGCAACGTACATCTCGGCGAAGCGGGGCTGAAGGAGGGACTCGTAGGGGAGTAACGAGGCGACGTCGGACTGAAAGATGGGGATTGCGGGCTGTACCGCGGTGATGTCGGTGAGAAGGACGGAGAAGTGGGTGAGTATCTCGGGCTCGTTGGCGAATAATTTGGCGACGTCAGGTTGAGCGCGGGCGACGTCGGCGAGTATGTCGGCGAAGTTGCACCCGCACGAGCATAGAATGGCGATGTCGCATATGGAGACGTCATGAAAGGCGAAGTCGCACTGCCATAGGGCGACTGCGGAACATACGGCGACGTCGGAGAATATACGTTCGGGGAGCTTGGACTGTATCCAGGACCAGGAGACATACTACCCGCACCCCTTGGACTTGGGCCGTAGCCAGGACCATATGTGAATACCGAGGGATCGTCACCCCCATTGCCCCCGAGCGGCGAGAACGCAGCTTGCTCGCCCTTGAACGCCATATCACCCGACCACATCGGCGAATTACTGTCGTAAGGCGTCATCGCAACTTGTCCCGGCGTCATCCCGCCATCCGCTTGCGCGGCAAGCATACTCTGCACCGGTAAACGGTGATCGACGATAACGTCCTTAAGCATATCCATGTCAAGAGCGACTTCAAATGAGCCTGTGCCCATTGGCGCCATCTGCCCGAACATGACGTTCTCTGCAATGCCGTGACAATCATCCTTTTCACCAACGGCGGCAGCCTCCATAAGGATTTCAACGGTCTCCTCGAACGAGCACCGCATAAGAGCGCCGGTGTCTGCACGATTGATGCCGTGGCGGGTAATGGCCATCAGCGTACCGCGATGCGTCATAAGGTCGCAGAGCAACGCGAGATGACGATAGTTAACGTATGAACCATCAAACTCGATAACCCCACGCAGCTCTCTCATGATCGCTCCACGGGCTGCTTCAATGCCGAGCACGTTGAAGACCTCCACGCAACTGTTCGAATATGTGCGCTTCCAGTCCACGCCTTCAATGCACATGACCGTCTTCAAATTGACACCATCGGTCTCCAGAACCCACTCTTTCTCGCTTTTCTGGATCGACCCGTCCTCCATTATCCCAATCTTGTCGTGCTCGAGAAGGAAGACACGCTCGATGCCTTTGACACCACGTAAACTGACCGAGTTAAGCATGGTGTTTTCGAGCTGACGCAGGAAGACATCTTCTTCAACCTGATCTTCCCCTTCCTCCTCCTTGTCCGCACCGCCCAGTACACGACAACGAATGACAAGCTTCTCAGCGTTGTCTTCACTCCAGATGACGAAGAGATCAGCTTTAAAGCTCTCCGCAATACGACCGGCAACATAGTTCATCGTAAGCTTCCTGTCCAGCATCTTTGAGCGGTCAAGCTCGAGACGAAGGAGCCAGGGGGATTGAAGGTGGAGACCCGATTCAATCTCCTCATCAGGAATAGCGAAGAATGCATCGACGAACTCCTTATCCTCCTCGATAATAGTTGTGCTGGGATCAGGGTCATAGTAAATTTCTACTGCGGCGGTGACAGTCCGTAACGAAGTGTAAGCGAGTTCCGTCTGAACTGACTTCGCCCTTGTATCCACTGCGGCAATCTCTGGCTGAAGATATACAGTGAGTGACGGGGTCTTGATGTTCGTTGCAACGTTGATAATTTCCTTGAGACGCGGCACACCAAGCGTCACGTTTTTACTCGAGACACCGGCGTAATGGAACGTATTCAACGTCATTTGCGTCGCCGGCTCACCAATTGACTGCGCAGCGAGTGTACCGCACATTTCACCAGGATGAGCAACCGATTGATTGAACTTCGTCTCTACCTCACCCATGACCCAGTCAAAGGCTTCGCGGTTCAAGTGGAACTCCTCGAGGACGGGACGTGCAGCAAACGTCGCACGTAAATGCATGCGGAAGGCAAGCGATGCATTGTTAGCAGCTTCCCTCGCGAGCACGTCATCGCCCCGCACGACAATTAAACGTTCCGCTAGCTGTTGCACCGCATCAATGATGTACGCTGGTTCCAAGTCGCTTGGTTTTCTGCGATCAATGTGGAAAATTTGCGTCGCATTCTGCACAATGCGATTGAGATTCACAGGCAGGTAATGGGCGGTGGTATTATCGCGGCCGGGGAAGATGAAGTACCGAAGTAAACGTCGATCCTCGAGAAGCTTTTCATATTCTTCGTCGAGCTTCTGCTGTAGCTCGAGTGATGAGTCATCAATGCCGACCTGCAGAACACCCGGGAGGAACCCGCCCTTTGGATCGGTGACGTCCACTCGGTAACGATGCTCGAATTCACGATTGTTCAAACCGAAAGTCTTGATTGTCTGCCTTTCAATAAAGGCACCATCCATACCATCCTCACCATACACGAACTGGATCAAATCGCCCAATGAGTTGCGCACTGTACCGTCATAGCAAACTGTGACGTCTTCCAATGCTTTCACAAGTCGTCGTTGAATGTACCCAGTCTCAGCGGTCTTGACAGCGGTATCAATCAAACCCTCACGACCGGCCATGGCGTGGAAAAAGAATTCCTGGGGCGTCAAACCACGCAGATACGAGTTCTCCACGAAGCCGCGTGCCTCAGGACTGAAGTCATCCTTAGTAAAGTGAGGCAGCGTACGGTGCCTGAAACCAAACGGAATACGCTTTCCTTCGACCGATTGTTGACCAACACAGACGGACATTTGCGAGATGTTGATGAAGGAACCCTTAGAACCCGCGACGACCATCTGTTTGACGTTGTTGTCCTCCTTCAAGTTCTTCTGGGCGTACTGACCTGAATGATCACGCGCCAAGTTAAGCTCGCGCTCCACGCGACTTTCGAATGACTCGCGGATCGTCATGCCTGGTGCTGCCTTCAACCTATCGTTGTGCGCATCTTCAATGGCCTGTGCGACATTCGTCTTGCGCATCTTGATCTGCTCAGTAATGTATGACATCGTCTTCTTGTCCGCAACAGTGTCGCCAATACCAATACTGAATCCGTTATGGAACAGCCAGTAGTTGACGATTTGCTGGAGACCGGTGAAAAGCGTACGCGTCGCCTCAGGGCCCTTTTCGCGGAAGACAACGTGAATAAGACCTCCTTGAGATGCACCAACCGTCTTCTTCTCCACGATACCGAAGATAATCTCGCCATTCTCGATGAGCATGCCATCATCGAACACAGGATTAGAGGACTTCGGGTCGGGAGATCGATAAATGTTAATACCGCGAGGAATGGTCAGACTGAGAATCTGTTTTCCCGTCCATAATGGCTTCGGCTTCAAGATCGCAGGAGTCGGGATAGAACCATCCCAGTTCGGAACCCAGAGCAAGATGTTTTGCACTTGAGTCCAATCGAGGAAGGTATCGCGAAGTGTAAATTTGCGAATACCACAAAGTGTGTCCTGCACAATACCCATTACTGGTTTGTTCGCCTGCGGAGAGATGATCTGTCGCGGAACCCAAGCTATTTGACTAAGCTCGGCTCGTGTCTCCTCACTCTGAGGGATACTGTGCGGAGCTGAGAAAGTGCATTCCCAAAACCTGAATTTCAACTTACTGCATGTTCATCTCATCACCATCGAAGTCGGCGTTATACGGCGGTGTGACGGAAAGATTGAGGCGAAAAGCTAAAATGGACCATTTAAAATCGGGGCGAAGACACATTTGGGTTGCGACTTACTTGAATATGGCATCAATCGGATTCGGTGACACATCATGGACATCTTGTGAAGAGATGGTTGACGGTTGAAAAGGACGTAGCTACAAAAGGGCTCAGTTGTATTCCACACATTGCAGAAGACAACACCTACTCTCCATCCTTCAGATGCCGCTCCACGACCCACCCGTACTGGAGGAATGCGTCTGCCCGTTTGTTATACCGCAGGTCGATACGTTCACCAGTATCGCGAATGACATAACGTGCACCGGGGTACTCCCTGGGTCCGTTCCGCACTAGCTCTTGCAGGTATGCAATGTTATACGGGGTCACTTAGAAACAGCACATTAGACCGTGTGATTCACTCGGAGGGCAGTGAAACCAACCAACCTCGTTCTGGGTAAGTGAGCGTCATGGCAATGCTCTTCGGCACGCCGACTTCGTCCAGCTCCAAATTCGGGTCACCAGTAATAACTGTGCGTGCCGAGAAGTCGACGCGTTTCCCCATCAAGTTTCCGCGCAGACGGCCCTCCTTTCCCTTCAGCCGAGCACGAATAGCCTTTACCGGGCGACCAGACTTCTGCAGTGCCTGAGGGATACCCGCAATGTCGTTATCCATATATGTAGCGACATGGAACTAGATACAGTAAGATCAGCAACCAGTCTCTTACTCCTTCCTTCAAGTGCTGTCAACTCACCTGCAGTAGCTGCTCGAACTCAGTGATGACGTGCGCGGGCGCGCCCTCTTCCTCACATCTTCGCACATTCGCAGACGCCTTGATAATATCGCCAAGTTTGTAAGTTAAATCATCTTCGCTGCGCATCGCACCACCGTCCGCAGTAATACTTGGACGAACGGGCGGCGGCGGCACTGGCATCACTGTGAGGATCATCCAGTCCGGGCGTGCGTACTCCTCCGATAGACCGAGTAACGCTAAATCATCATCCGTGATCTTTTTCAGCACGTTGTACACCTCTGCAGGTGTAAATAGCCGTTTGTCCGGCTGTGCTGCCCTAAACTCCTCATCCTCGTCATTTTTAGACTTCTTGTACTGCAAGAACAGCTTTAAACCCTCTTTCCGGATCTGGGGTTGCACATGCCCACAACCACCGTGTCCCTTCTTCTGCGGTTCCACATTGTCCGCGCCTTCGCCCTCCTCAGGCTCGCTATCAGCCTCGCAAATCGTCTTTCCTTTACAAAAAGCCCACACGGCAGCCATGCGACCCTTCGGATCGCGGAACAGTCTTATTCTGTCCGCAAATGCAGGATCGGACTTCGAGGACGAACGTTTTATAAAAGATTCGGTCGATCGAGCAGGATATGCGGGTAAAAATGTTAGCATAAGATTCTACAAAAACCGCTCCACGCGGACAAAGGGGAAAGAGATATTAAAAGCATAACACAGGGGGCAGGTACATCCAGAGACAAGTGCGTTGTCAGAAGTGCATCCTCACAGCTGCGTCACAGCGCGAGGAGCATCCAACAAGTGTCCATCATAAGTCAGAACATAGCGTTTCACGGCTGTGCCTGCTTTAATTCTTTTTTTTCGCACTCCTCGTTCAGCCCCCCATTTCACCCGCGACCGGCGGCCCAACCAGCTCCACGACACGTGCAATGGTCAGCGCGGCGGTCAAACGACCGAAAACGCGCGCTGACCCGTGTCATGGGTGGAAGAACACCTCGATTGTCGAGGACAACGCAGCGGTGCGGGTTTGGGGTTCTCCATGGAATGTGGAGAGAGCCCCCAGAAAATTTGGAGTGGTAGGGTGCGAAACGAGCAGAGGAAGTTGGGACGGTCACTCACGGTATCGGCCTTCAGCCTGCCACAGTTCACGCAGATACATTCCAAAATCTTTTTCACTTTCACCAGAAAGCCTATGACCCGCGGTAAGAGGAAGTCAACGAAACGATAAGCAAGTTGACTCACCTGGGTGAAAGACGGGCCGAGCGAGCTCAATGTGGCCAAAGTGACCTGGACACTCCGCCATTCCCTCTCCACATGTTTGACATTTGAAATTGCGATCAGTCGTCCCCATCCGCGGGTCATTCAGACCCCCCACTTTAAGCTTATGCGTCGCCTCATCAATAACTTCGGGGTGTTCGATTTTAGCGACCGAGTACGCTTTCTGTAGTAAAGAAAAATGATAATAAGGTTAATCGCCGCGCATTCGAATCGACCAGAAGAACTTACAATTTCCTCTGGTGAAAGAATACCGAATTGGACTTCTTTCACCTTACGGATGGGTGCTGCAGAGTGAGCAAACTGGTGTCCAAGCATGATGGCAAAGACAAAGGTGACGACTCAAAGAAGTGGGCGTAAGCGCGCACAATTAGGGGCAGGGCAAAAAAAGAAAAAACTGAAAAGAGAAAAAAAGTTTATAATATACGTGAAAAGGTTTTAAAGTATGCGAAAAGAGATTTTTGAAGAGTCTTTAGCAGAAGCGGCCGAGAAAGGGCGTCTGCGAGTGTTTTCGAACAAGAACAGCTGAGGCCAAGCCACGCAAACGACGGAGCAAAAGCTGATTCTGAGACACAGAGCCGGTCGATCGAAAGGCGTTCAGAACAGCCAATGTCGCCGGTGTCGTCGATAAGGGGAGCGTCGGCGCTGAGGTCGACGGAGAGAAGACCTGCTGGTGTCGTTGACGAAGACGACAGCGACAAGGTCGTGGTTGGAGGCAGAGGAGGATCATTTCTCCCACGCGCCATGCTCCGACCGAATACAGGCTGCACAGCCCCAATTTGCTAAGCGCGCGCACCGCAGCCATGCCGTTTACTTACGGTCGTGCTCACAGCTAACAGCCTTAAAATTTAGGTGATCTTCCAGAGCCTCGGAAGGGGAGACTCTCACATAAAAATAAACCAGGACTACCCTGTCTCACATTACTAAGACTAAACCCTAGTCTCATAGATTCCCACTTCATAAACATACGTACATACGTGCATGCACATACCGGTACACTTTTGTCACTCACACTTCACACTCCAGCCCTCCCACTCGAACCTGCCCTCCTGGATAGCCTCAATCCTGTCCAAAAGGGAATCCGCCACGGGTGAATCCTCGGGAAGCACAATATCCTCTTCGTTGTACCCGATGCGATCCACAGACGCAACGATAGCTGCCGTACCAACGCAGAACGCCTCGAGGAGCACACCCTTCGCAGATAGTTCTTTTAATTCGGAAATGGTAATCACTCGCTCTTGCGTATGGAAACGCAAGGCCGGTGACAGCCCAGGTAGGGGAGCCTTGGTGGAATGCACCTCTACAAGCGCAAGCACCGACGCGCGCGTTACGCCAGGAAGAATAGTCCCGTCGAGTGGGGGCGTTATGAGATCCAGCTCGCCATCCTCGCGCTTTATAACAATGAAGAAGTTCATCGCACCCGCTTCGGTAATCCTGTGGTCTTCACCGAAGAGCCAAAGCACCTGCTTGTATCCGCGTGCGGCCGCACGACGCTGCGGCTCAAACGTTGGAGCGTAGTTAATGCCGAGTTTATATCCACCGGTTCCACCTGGCCAGGAGCGAACACTGTCATGTACGGCATAAAGTGAGACTCGCCGTGAGTCCGCGCCGAAGTAAGGCCCCGTCGGGCTGCAGATTATGTATATCATCGCGTGCGTCGATGCAGCGACGCCGAGTGCTGGGAATGTTTCTTGTCAGGACATCGTCAACAGGAAATGGGGAGGGACAGGCATACACGCGCGTGTACCGATCATTGTCGGGCGGATGTATAAGCTATGTCCAGGCAACGCTGGTATCCAGCGGTGGTCAACTGCGACGAGCTTTTTTATTAAAGCAAGCAGCGCGTCCGTATCGAACGGCTAAGTTATGGGCAGATCAAAACCTGTTCCAAAATTCGAGTAAAGATGAAGGACATACGGGCAGAGCGACGCGCTCTGCAGACGACTTCATACGTTTCATGTTTAAGTCCGGTCTAAACAGTCTCGGTGTGCCGTCCTGACCCAGGTATGCTTTCATGCCTTCGAAAAGGTTCGGGCAGTATTGGAAGCATGAAGATGCGGGGTCAAGCTGCAGTGATTGATACGGTTGGATCACCGGGGCAGACCAGCCTGTTGATGGATCGAAAGATGTTACCAGCATATGGTCCGAAAATATCTGGGTAAATGCTATCAGTCGGCCCGCACCGATTGTCTTATTTCACAAAGCGTACTTGGCCAAAGACCAAGGTCGAGGGGTCAGGGAGGGGCTTAGGAGATTTAGTCAAGTTCACCGTTAACCCGGAAGGCTGGATGCGAGTTTTCAATCAATGAAGGCGCATACACACACTTGAAAGTCCCCTACGCACATCAAGCCCAGCGATTCTTGTCTCCTGCACTGGCGCATAGGCGCCCGCGGATACGGGATCCAATTTGGCTCCATTTATTGCTGAGTGACCATCCGCCGTCATCACAGTAGAGGCAAGTTGTATGGGGAGATGGGAGATTAGAAGTGCGGTCTATGGGAGACTCATAGGACAAGATTATAAAGGAATATGCTTCGAGACTTCGAGTCGAGTCAAAGTGTGTGCGAAAAGCAAAAAAAAAGTTCATATGGAGTTCGGAGACCACCGAGCCGGCATTACATAAGACGCAGCGGTATGGCTATTTACGTACCTCTTTTTCTCTTTCTCATCTCCCGTCCTGTCTGCGTAGAATGAAGTTTGAACGACTTTCAATTCGAAATTGGTACACTTTAGTTCTGGGAAGAACCTGGCGAACTTCGAAGCTGATTAACAATTGTTGGCCGATCATTCCTGCTCCTTCAAGCGTTTTACTTACGTGGTTTGTCTATGACTTACACGCTGGTGTTAAATATAGGCTTGACGACACTACTAATGCATTGTATCTTGGAGGCGTTTGATACGGCTTTTGGCTCTGATTTCGCCTCGCTTCAAAAATTTCCCGCGGCGCGTCGTGGCAGATGATGACTCCTTGCCCTAAAGCAATTCCCATTTGTATGGCTCGTTCTTGGCTTATGCACCTGTGCCGCAACGTCTCTGCTCGTCTCTCCGAACATGTCCGACATCGAGAAGAAAGTCTCGAATGGCGCTCATGATGGAGACAATCACTTTCTATCTAGGCGATTCGTCTCTTGTGTCCAGGCTGGGGGATTGACTTCCCGAGCCAAGGCTCTCTATCGTACTCCGGTTTTCCAGATCGTTATGCTTGGCCTTGTCTGCTTCATGGGACCTGGGATGTTCAACGCGCTTAACGGTCTTGGCGGAGCCGGTCAGCTCGACGCATCCACCAGCGCTAACGCCAACGCTGCGTTGTACGCAACCTTTGCAGTTTCTGCATTCTTTGCCGGGTACGCTATCTAGGTCTCTACTGCACTTCTTCCTTACTACAAACATTTCGCACGCGTATTCTCCGTGGTCGCTACGCTCTGCCCCGATCTCTAATTGTTTCCCCATAAAATGTTCTAGATCAATAAACAACAAGCTCGGCTCTCGACTCACCCTCTTGCTTGGAACTACTGGCTATGCGCTCTACATCGGTTCTTTCCTGTACTGGACCGCTACTTTTCTTGTCTGGCACGTTAGCTGACAACTCCTCATAGCGCTTTGAATCTGCACAGAAATGCTGGAGCGTTTGTCATAGCAGCAGGGGCTATCGACGGACTCTGTGCAGGCCCTCTTTGGACCGCGCAGGGCTCGCTCATGCTCGCGTATCCAGTTGGTGTGTCCCACTTTTCATTCAAGTGCAATGGATCCATCCCATCGCTACCCTTACAGAAAGCCAGAAGGGGCTCTTTATCAGCATTTTCTGGAGTGTATACAATATAGGTGGTGTTGTTGGCGCGGCCGTGTCGTTAGGCCAAAACTTCAATTCAACCGTACGTTAAACCTCTTTTCGTCGTTCCGCGATTTGATAGATATTCGCGTTGCACACGAAGGCCGGTTCCGGTAAGTTGCTCCCCTATACTCTTTCCCTGACCATGTATGCTCAACAAGTTCACTGCAGTTGGCAATGGAACTTACGTGGGTTGGGCCTTGGTTTAAGTCGTCGCTCGTTTGTTGCTGACTCAATCCGTACAGATTGGTTTCCTTATCCTTACCTGCATCGGTGTCGTCATCCCCATTCTCATGATGGATCCGAACAAGATGGTCCGTACAGACGGTACGCGGGTCGTCACACCGCGTCGTCCTTCTTGGCGGGCAGAGCTTCTCGGGCTCTGGCTCACCCTTCGCGATGACCCTGCGATCCTCTTACTCTTCCCGACATTCTTCGCATCCAATTGGTTCTTAACTTGGCGTGCGTTTCCGTTCAGTCGAAAAAAAAGGTCTAAGATTGTGACTAATTGGAATACTCCGCGAGGCTAGAGTTTAACGATTACAACGGAGCTCTGTTCACTATTCGTGCGCGTTCGTTAAATAATATTGTATACTGGCTCGCACAAATGGCCGGCGCCATCGCGATCGGTCTGGTCCTTGATAGCAAGCACTTCTCGCGACGCACTCGCGCGTTTGCAGGTTGGGTGGTCCTCTTCGTTATGGTCTTCGCCGTGCACATCTGGGCGTATTTTTACCAGAGGTGCTCAATGAATCTTCTTTTTCACTCTGCACCGTTTGGTGGCTGACTGATAGTAATGTTCACCACTAGGACCTACACACGCAGCTCTGTAAAACTGTCCAAGCCCATGGATATTCACGACTCAGGCTACGTTGCACATATATGGCTTTACGCCTTTTGCGCATTACTAGGCTCTATGTGGCAGACCGCTGCGTACTGGATGGTGGGGGCCATGTCGAACGACCCTGCCAAACTTGCCTTCCTCTCGGGCTTTTGTGCGTGGTCCCTACGATTGTGCTAAGGCAGGCTGTATGGCTCGGCTGATTACTTTCGTTTTGCAGATAAGTCAATCCAATCGGCAGGTGCGGCAGGCGTTTGGCGCGCAGATGCAATTGGGCTTCCGTATGTACATTCCTGTCTACCAGAATTTAGACTCTTCATTGTCATTGCCTACACTTCAGGTTCATGAACATTTTCCTCTCGACATGGGCGCTCCTCGTTGCCGGACTGGTATTCATGCTCCCAATGCTGTATCTGCGCGTTACGAATTACACCGAACGGGAAGAGGGTACGGCGCCAGAGTAAGTCCCTAGCCCTGATCTCATTTCATCCGTCACGTTTGAACTTGTGTGCACTATCATTTTGGCACAGTGTCTATCCGGATGGCCACGAAAACAAGAGCCAATCGCTACAGGAAGCTGAGCCGCAGAAATTGGACTCACAGTCGAAGTCTTGACATGGTACATCACTTTCGACTCCCGTATACGACCATAGACTTGTTTTGGTTGTGCTAATGATCATGTTTGGGAGGGTTCCTGTGCGCATTCAAGTTCAATCCATTTCACGTAATAAAAAGTGTTGATCAAGGGAATACATGCCCCGCCAGCCTGTATATGGCATCCTATGGTCTTACTTAGGTCCACAGCTTATCGTCTAGCTGCTTCAGTTCCTTATCTCGCCTGCTATGGGCGGTTTTCCAACCCTGACTAGAACTGCCGGAGTTGTATCCGCTTGGCAACACTGCACAATCTGGTGGAAACTCTGAGTGCTTGTTTTTTGTTCGCAATTTCATGCCTGGCAAAATCAAATGGCCATGGCGATTCGACGAGTTATTGTGATATGACTACGGGGCTGTTTTGTGCGTGTAAACTCAAGTTGCGACAAGGAAGACAATGCGCTAGTAATATCTGAAACAGGGGGTGGATCAGAGAATGCTCCTGCGCCCAAGGCGTGCTAAAAGCTACGAGAAGATGCTTTCCGAAATTGTTTTCTATAAAGCTGATGTGATCGCAACGCACGTTGTCACGAAAGCAAATCATCACGACCCTCAAATTAAATGGCGCCCGTGCGCCCGTGCACAGGTCATTAAGTGCGTCTATTCACTACATCCGCGTAATAACGAAAAAATGGCAGGTCTCGACTGTGCGGATCATTACCAGTTCTGGTTTTACTACATCAATCTACAACTTTTCTCAGCGATCGTGACGCGGTTAACGCAAAATCATTAGTTTGACTACCACTGAATTTGTGACTGTTTGAATGCTGACGGGGCCTCTGGCAGAATGGTAACTCTTGCGGACTGCAATTCGCTATTCTCATCGAGGTGTCAGTGGCAGCCCTTATGTTTCTTCGCGGCGAATCATCGAGCTGCCAGTGTTTATTTCCAATGATCTGGGCGATATACTAGTCGCGTTATGCTAGTACGATCATGGCCTTTAGTTTCCGATTCCTGATCTTCTGGAGGCTCCTACGGAAGGGCCCCGTGTCACGGTGTCAGCTACTACTGTAGTTAGGTAGTGAACATCTCGGTTCCACTGTACTCCTTTCTGCCTATCCAACTCTGCTTTTGCAGATAATTACAAATACTAGTACCCATGCTATGCTGCAGATGTCAACCTCAAGCGTAATGTCAACGTGACCTAAAAATGGTGGTACCGACTGAATAATAGAGTTTGGACTTCTCCGTTCCGATCGCGGCTTCACAAGTTCTCCGGCATCTGGTACTTACAGTACGTGTGTTTGTACGGGCGCATGTCTTGATCCAGCTTTTCCCCCACGCATCTTTGTTACCTTGGAGAAGTTGAAACCTTGCGCTGGCAACTGCCCATGAACCTATTCAATTCGCTCTGACTACGCTCTGTGTCAACATTGCCATCAATCTTCTCTACAAATACGGCTACCTTCTGCAAAGTTGTGCTTTGTTCCTGACAAATATCCGGCGTCTAAACACATCAATGTTTAATCGACCCTGCTCCTCTGTCGCACTGAATTCGGTGGACCCTGCGTCCCTCAGTTTCACGTCTTCCATCCCGATCTGATGAAGCACACCCTTCCGTTGGTGATTCCCTGACTGTGCTCCCGATACGGAGATTAGTTCTTAAGCTGCTATATTCGTACGTTTTGCAATTGCGCACAGTGATGTAGTACTCGATATTACAAATCGTCTGTCGTTTTTGTCTGAGAACCGCAGGGCTCGGAAAAAGTTATTCCCGTAAGTAGTAGATTAGAGGTTGGTGGACTGTATGCATCAGTGTCTGGCCGAACCATGTACCTGGAGGACCATGCCGTCGTCGCGGCGCTTGTGCGTGCGGAACCATATAGACACGAGCGGCCTGGATTTTGTTTGAAGTATAAGAGGGCACTGCGGTTACTATGATCGGCAATACCCGACTGCCGACTGCATGATGGTAACTTACGTAAGTGATCATCATCAAACCACCAACGGTGGCGGTGATTAAGAGGATCAATCTCTGGTGTCGCCAACTTGAGCGTTTGGGCTTCAGAACAGCCACCACAGGACTTATTCGGGATCACTATCGGCAGGCGTATAGAGCTAGGCAAGGAGAAAGGCGAAGCCTGGTTGACGTAGGATTTCTCGTTTCTTTTGCTGTCCTATAAAGGCTCGTCTCCGATGGCGCGAATTCGTCCAGAAGAAATCTCCAATATTCCCCTCGACTCAGACCCTCCTACTCTATTCTGTGTACACGACTAAACCACTGAAGTCATATATAATGTTATCTACTCGATCTGGAGTCGAACCTCTTGATCCCAGCGTACTTTTATCCATTGTCCCCACCTATAAGGATTCAGCCTACGTCGAAGTTGCAATTGCTACGATTCTTTGCTACGATACTAGTTGAGTCCTATCAGAAAACAGTTAAACCAAGGCGATTCTAATCTTGCCTCTCTAGTCACCACATTTGATAAAGAGGTATGTATGAAAATCTTTGATAGTCGCTCGTCCTTTTATTAACCGTATTTTTCCATCGTGATTCAGGTTAAACACTTCTGGGTAGGGCTCGGATTTAAACGCTTTTTGATCCTCTCAATGACCTTATGCGGCTTATTGGAATAAAGAGTGCTCCTCGCAAGGTTGTCAGCATAGTTTACTTCCTCGTGAGTAAATTGAATGTCTAACGCGTCTGCGAGCGGATCACTAACTTTAACCATCCTTCTGTGTTCTCGACCACAGAATCGTTACATAGGAATCTTTGCTGTACTCGCGGACGTTACATGTGAGCTCGCTATATAGATAAGCTTGCATGGCAGCTAAATCACTCAACGAAACTCAGATTATTCCCTCCACTCGAACCTAATGCTGTGAGCACATCATGTTATCAATTGCACTCTGCTGTTTCAAGGACTTAAAAATCTTGTAGATGTAGGTAGTCCGTTGACCTTCCATCATGCCATCACGATCACGGACTGACGAGAGTAAAGGCAATTTTGCCACTTGGGCAGGGAATATTGGAGGTGAGTAATCGTCCCTTGTTGGTCGTGACGAGGGCAAAGCCGCAATGATTAAATATATTCAGACTGGATCACTATTGTTCTGATCGACTGTAAGGTTCCACCCCTTACTATCACCTATTTTTACTTATCTTAGTGTCCGCAGATATCCTTTTAATGAGAGTCATTGCATTATGGTCCGAATGTACGTAATCCCTAAGCTCACATTTGAAACTTCTTCGCTATAACCAAAACTCTTGCAGCGAGGAAGTTGGCCATATGCCTTAAAATTTTATTCGTCCTGGAATCGCTTTGCATGCTAGGAATTCTAATTTTCTCCGATATAATGGTAGAAGGTGAGGCATACGTGTATATACCCCCGAATTCCAGTTATAAAGCTAACTGACTATGCTAGTTTCCGTGGCAGGGGTAGACGGATTTGTTTTCTGCGGCGGCGATAATGGGGTATCTGCTTTGTTCGAAATCATCTACTGGTCTGTCATCAATGCTGCCGTATGACTACTGTATGCTCACTTTCTTACAGGACAGCTCCACTCGTATTTGAGCTAGTCCTGATGTTTTTGGCTCTCTACAAAGCTATCGATTTCTGGAGAGAAACAGCTGGATTCAATGGTACGGGTCTCGTTAAAGTGCTTGTCCAGGATCAGGCTTTCTACTTCGTCCTGTAATTATCTATCTTTTCTTCCATCTTTGATCGATTTGACGGTGCTCTTTTCAGCATAATGGCGTGTAGCGCGGCGCACATCATATTTTCTGAGGTAGATCAATTAGGCACAACTAGCGCAGCCATCAACATAATCCAGATGATACTTTCATCCACCACCGTTCCTTGCATAGTAGGCTCTCGGTTATTGGTCCACCTGAACGAGGCTGCAGAAAAAGGTGTCAATGGAGGCACAAGCTATAGAATCAAAACCATGAGCGGCATTCAATTTGTGTAGATCAACCTGGTATGGGTACTTATCGGTTTATGTGCGTCAACCCCTCCTCGTCCTCCTGTACAACAATACACTGTATGCGTGGATCGCAATACAGATACTATCATTATCAATAGAACCGGATACGCTCATAAACCTTTGTTGTAAAAATGGACTGGTTGTGCACTAGTCCATCGTGTCCTTGCCTTTCTGACTTAACGAACTTCAAGAACACCCGCGTACCACCTGTCTATTTTTTTGTTCCACCTGTAGAAGGGAGGCTTAGCCATTGAGCAGGATACACACCGAGATGAATAGCTCGCTCGCATAACCCAGCGCATATGGGTCCGATCATTCGGGCAGTCGGGCGTCGCACTCCGAAAAACAAATTCTTGTCTAGACTTGCGTGATATCCAGCTCGGGATTACATGTGTAATGATTGACAGAAGCGAGTTGCACCCAAAAAGATGCAGCCCGAGCACGCCATCGAACCTGATACGCAGCACTTCAACACTTGGGATACGTTTACACCGTAGACGGGAAGGATTTGACTGTTCATATCAACACGTGCCGCAACGCGAGCATGGACAGCGAGAAAGGAAGTTCCGTGTTCTTCTGCGATAGAGAAAGCCATGTTCAGGTGGAGACCATTAGAAGAGATAGTTTGCAGATTGTATCTTGGAGAGCTAGAAGAGTCTTTTGACGCAGTTGCTAGAGATCCAGTGGATTGATTGGCAAATAGTATGGATAGCAAATATAAAGACCGCACTGACGAAAGCTAGGGGCGAAGTGCAGTGCTTCATTAATAGGTTTCTCCTCAATTGTGTGATGTTGTCCAGACTTATCTTCTGATCTTGAACATAGCGCCGACGTGTCCAGAGTAAAATCCGAAAGATATCGTGACTGGGACGAGCCTGACGAACAAGTTTAGCCATGGGGAAGATGACTTCACGTTCAACGTTATGATCCCGACCACTGGATAGAACTGGAAGCGAGAATATTTTTTTGCATATATCCGACCGAGGCTTGCACACAAGAAGGCGGTGAGAGGGTAAAAATCGACAGGCGGGCCTCTCTTCCTATTTTTATTCAGTCCCAGAACGGGTTCTGCCAGTACAGCCCTGCCAATGAGTCCAAATCGCATTAGTCCTCACCAGCCTTGTATGTCGCCTTAGGCCAGCCAGTGAGTCAAGCTACCCGAGTTTACTTGACTTGAACTCCATGGCGGCAGCAAAGGACAAAGCGAGTCGAGACAACTGTGACGATCACAAGAAACGCATCACGGTCACGGGTGGTTAGCGACTGTCACACTGGAACGAGTTGGAAAAGCACGGCAACAATCAACTCATCTTTTGCGGTCCTCGTGCTGCGTTGGGCCTGTCTTTCTGCTCTCAGTTCAAAATGTGAAACACGGACCCGAATTCATGATAATAAGGTCGTGAAGATGGCTGGTCACTCTATTTTGGTGGCCTGGACTCCAAGTCCTCCGAGTCGCGTACTGCTAATATGGCCTCAATCCATGGAGTGAGTTGAGTTCTATTCTGGATGTGGATCAGATATATCGATACTTGTAACGAAGGTTTTGTGCAAATCAACTCGAGGCAGATTCTCACCGGATTGCCCTCATGGGGGTGGCACTGGCTTTCATTCTAGGAATCTGTCAAACAATCCGAATAGGTTGAGTTACCACCGACCAATGACGATCTCCTCGATGGGCGCTCTCACACATGCAACTTTATATTTGCAAGACAGCAGATGTGCAATTGCGAATCGATAGCACGCACTACTTACACACACATCTTTATTCGCAAGGTGGCCGGTGTGCAAAATGATGTTTGGAAGTATGTAGGCTTGGGCCGTATTCAAGCAAGTGGAAAAGCTGTGCCGTGGCTACAACTTGAACGTTAGGCTTAAGAAGGACTAAGCTCCCGAACCCCGACATCTGCCTTACCATCTTGACCATCAACTGGTGGCGTCTGATTCGTCCGCTTTCACTGGATTCTCCATGCTGCATGTGCGTTATATGCGTTGGTTGGCAACTTCATATCCAATTCTGTCCTGTAAACCACTGGGACCTTCCCCCTTTTGTGCCAACACAAAAAGGCAACACTTAAGACAAGTTTGGCCAATGTGTGATCATGTCTCCTATAGTGGTCTGATGTCTGCCATTGCTTGATTGACGTCATTCCCATGAGGTGTGTCCAAACCGCCATTGCATATCAAAGCCTTTGCTCTTGGTTTCATCTCGGACTTGCGTTACCGAATGCGGCGACATGAAAGCAGAGAAAATGGTGTATATATGCGATCGGCGCAAAAATAATACTCCTACGTAATACTACGAGACAAACAAAACTCGGAACGATCTGACAGTGCCACCGTGGACTACGTTTTACGTGGAACAACTTAAAAATAGAATACAACCGACCTTGTCGCGGACGTGACAACGCCGGTTGTGCAGTCTGGCCCGAGCAAGTCCATCACCGACTTCGAGGCTTCGAGCCAGCAACTCAGTGATGAGCTATAAAGGACAGCTCAGGGCTGAACGAAAGAAGAAGGATGCTGATCTCTTTGAATTGCCTTCTACTTAAAGCCTATGAGTCTTTACCCAAGGAGACGTCCACTGCCAGTGTCTGCCCTGTGTCCACGTCCTTCACCTCAAGCTTCGACCGTCGACCCCGTTAACAATGTTATCGCCTCGATCTACCGTCGAACCTGTTGGTCCCAGCGGAATTCCTTTTCTCGTGTCCCTCATTATGTATTGAATAAATATAATGAACAATATAAAAATAGTACGTGGTCATATGAACAACCACCTTACTAAGTGAATGATAACGCAACAATAACGCCATACGATACAGGAGCTAGATAGTTATAGTAGTACTAGCCCACGGAACATGTATATAAGGGGAGCTGGTCTCGCCCTAGAAATACATCGGTTTACGCTGATAACCCACCTTGCCTGAACCTCACCACTGCACCTCAACGTCTACCACAACGTGCGTAGATTTTAAGAGGTTATGAGCCTTGACTCTACAACTAACGAAACGATTAACGAATTTATAAATCCTCGAAAAATGAAACTATGTCTGACGGACAGAAACCAAACACTTGTGAGCAAACACGTTTGCAAAAATTATCAGGATTACGAATCACTGCTAACGAATTAAAAATAATGTATACACAGTCATCAACGATCGAAGAACTCGAAGAAAAAATTCAAAAAGCTAAAGATAGCAAAAGGTTAGTCGACCTAATACTTCAATGCAATTTAAGACAAATACCTATTAACAGAACGGAACAACAAATACAAGATCGAATAAACAGGTATGATAATTCTACCAAAGACGAAAAATTAAAAATAAGAACTGACTATAAAATGGAACTAATGAATCACGCTAAAGATTTAGGAATATCAGATCAAGGAAAATCATCCGAAATCAGATATTGAATAAGTACGTATTTGGGCATATCAGATCCAACTGAAAAAGAACAATTTAAAATTGATAACCCTTACATTAAGCCAGAAGAAGAAAGCGATAAAAAAGAAGACGACGATAAAAAAGAAGATAACGAGGAAGAAAACTCCGAAGAATCCAAAAATAACCTATCACATGAGCCATCAGAGCCATCTGACCCTGACGATTCAGACGCTAACAATACCGAGGAAGATGAACCGAGTATGGCAACTAAACTTGCGGAACTCCAGAAATTCTTCGACAGAATCGAGAAACTCGATGGGCACAGAAACTACAAACTCTGGAATTACAGAGTCCGCAGCGCCATCGAAAGTGCAGGTTATGGTAACCTGCTCACTAACTCCCCAGGAACTGGAGAGGCTGGTATATCAAGCGCTTTATATAACGGCATTATGCACACTATGCCCGACAAAATATTGGCTTATTATCTTAATTTTAACAAAGATATTCCAGCGCTACTCAAAGTGCTTGACGGACGATATAACGTCCAGACAACAATTACAAAGGGCTTTAACGAGGCTGCCCTTTTTGATATCAGAGGTCATGTCAGCCATTTCAATGGAACGCTCGATAACCTCAGCAACAAATACAAGGAACTCATAGCCCAAGGGGTAAAAGTTTCAGAGTCGACATACATATCGGCTATTACAAGGGCAACACCCAAACAATATCAATACGTACTCACACAGAGTGAGTTATATATTAAAACAATTAACAAAACGAACCCAGACAAAGATGAAATTGAACTAACCCCTCAATTCTTACTAATGGCACTGAGAAACACCTTCGAGGGGTGGCATAAAAATCATCAGAGGACAGGAGCGGCGGCTAATCACCTGCCCAAGGACGAGCGGAACCACCCCTATTTTAGGGGCCATGGACGCGGTAACAGCCGTGGAGTACAGCCACGAGGTCGCGGCTATAGAGGCCGTGGAGGATATATGCGAGGACGAGGACGAGGGGGATATTCCCCTAACCAACAATCACACATTATTAAGTGCTATAATTGTAACAAACTAGGGCACTTTAGTCGAGACTGCTGGGTGCCAAAAACGGAATGGACGAAGGCAGCTCAGAAGAAGAAAGAGGACGCGAACGACGAAAAAGGAAAAGGGAAGGAAATGGGTGCGTCAGCGGCACCGACAACAACTGGGGCAAGTGCGGCCCAGGCTAAACATACCGCAGCATCAGCAGCAGCAACAAACGTCGCATCGAGCTCTCGAATCGAATTAAGCGCCGTAATTGGCCGAGGCGAAATTGGCGCCTTCATAACCGAAGTCGACGATAACGATTTCAACATGGGAGAATTCCCAATATATTCTTATAACAACTTCCTTGACAAAATAGGAAACTACGACAGCGCCATGGAAGACGTGGATGACAATAATTTGGACGTAAGCATTAATGTTATAACAACAGAAAAAATTGCTAACAATATTTATTCCTCAATGGATATAATCGACACTGGTGCAACGATACATCTAACACCATATCTAAATCGACTATGAAATACATATAAAACCGACACGATCACGATAACGGCTGCAAATAAAACAACATTTATGGCAAACATAGTAGGGGATCTTAAGCTTTACATCCCCAACGGACACTCGGTAAGTGTCATAATATTATCAAATGTATACTACAATCCTAAAATGAATATGACATTAGTCTCTCAAGGACTTCTATGTCAAGACGGCTATGAATTTATTTATAAAAAAGACGAATGTACAATAAAGTATCCTAATGGATCTTTATGTGGAAAAATAAAAAACACAAATGGATTGTATAGTATATTTAACAATGATGTACAAGCAGCTACAAAAAATGTAACATTATTTGAACTTCACAAAAAACTCGGGCATATAAGTTATGCTTACATAAAACAATTACTAAAAGAAGATCAAATTACAAATCAAAAAATATCAAATTATGACGAAACTCAATGCACAATCTGCATAGAAGCAAATATCAAAAGAATGCAAATTCCAAAATTATGTATTTCGAAATTAGCCGAAAAATTTGGCAATCATATACATATGGACATATGGGGTCCAGCATCCACACATGCTATCGGAGGATATAAATATCTTCTAACACTTGTAGACGATGCTACAAGATGGATAAAAATGATTTTATTAAAAACAAAAGACAAGGGCTTAAATGCTTACACGACTTGGGCTACTATGCTCAATACACAATTTAATATAAAAATAAAAATATTACAAAGCGATAACGACACAGTGTTTTTAAGTAAACAATTCACTGAATATTTAGAAAAACACGGAACAATACGAAAGCTGACTGTTCACAATACGCCACAACAAAATGGAGTAGCAGAACGATCACATCAAACGATTTTAAATAATACACGAGTAAATCTGCTACAAGCAAAATTACCACCCAGTCTATGGGGAGAAGCCGTAAAATATAGTACTTACATTTACAATAGAACGCCAAAGAGCACTATTGATTTTAAAACACCATATTTTAAACGATATAACGAAAATTACAACATTGACGATTTAAAAGAATTTGGCCAATATTGCATTATACGACAAGAAGACGTAAATAAATTACAACCAAAAGGAAAATATGCACAATGGCTAGGATTTGACGAAGAAAGCAAAGGTCATAGAACCTATCATAATAGAAAAATCTCAGTCAAATGAAATCTACAATTTTTAGATTCTCCACCATCTAAAATTGAAGGGGAGAATATAACAGAAAAACAAAACGAGCAAATAAAAGAATTAACAAATGAAAGACCAATAAGAACTATTAAACCAACGAAAAAATCATTAGGTCTAAACTTTGACGAACAAAATACAGTCGCCTATCTTACGGAATTCAATCAATTCAATACGGAACTAATAGGCGATCCAAATTCATATCAACAAGCGATCAATAGAATTGACGCAAATCAGTGGATCACAGCGATGAAAGAAGAAATAAAAACGTTAATCGAAAGATCTACATGGAAAATCATTGATCCACCAAAAGAAGCAAACATAATCGGAACAAGATTTGTTTACAAAACAAAAAGATTAGCAAACGGAGAAATTGAACGATACAAAGCAAGATTAGTAGTTCAAGGATTTGCCCAGAAAGAGGGCATAGACTACTATTCAAACGATACATTCGCTCCAGTAGCACGACTAGCTACAGTAAGAACAATATTAAGTTGGAGTGCAACAAACAATTACAAAATTCACCAAATCGATATAAAATCAGCTTACCTATATGGTGAATTAGAAAAAGACGAAAACATATACATAAAACCACCACCAGGAAATCTAATTGAAATAAAACCTGGACAAGTTTTAAAATTAAATAAAGCCTTATACGGATTAAAACAAGCAGGCAGACGATGGTATAAAAAATTATCTGAAATATTAATAGGAATAGGACTAATAAGAGCAGTCCAAGATAACACAGTATTCATAAGAAAAGAAAAAGGAAAAACAATTCTTATACTTTTCATACATGTTGACGACATAACGATATGTGGCTTAAATCTAATAATAATAAAAGCCTTTAAAGACGAAATTGGAAAACATGTAAAATTCACTGACGGAAATGATATACATTGGTTACTCGGTATTGAAATTGAAAGAAACCGAGATGAAAGAATTATAAAATTAAGACAAAAACATTATATTGATAATATAATAGAAAAATATAAATTAAAAGATGCTGCAATGGTACGAACACCAATGACACCTGGTCAAGTGTTAAAATCACTCGAAAATCCAACTAATGAAGAAGTAAAATTCATGCAATAAATACCGTATATGAATATGGTTGGAGCATTACGATATGCAGCAGATTGTACGAGACCTGATATATCATTCGCAACAGGTCAATTTGCTAGGCATTTAAACAAACCTAGTATCGAACATTATAACACAGTAAAACACTGTTTCAAATATTTAAAAGGAACGAACGATTATTGGCTAATACTCGGAGGAAAAGAACCAATCGAGTTAATTAGATACACCGACGCTGACGGCATGACACAAGAAGGCCATAAAGCAATATCAGGATATATATTCCAAATAGGAAACGCAACGACGTCATGGTCAAGTAAAAAACAAGAATTAGTGTCATTATCAGTATGCGAAGCGGAATTACAAGCTTTAACTCATGGAGTAAAAGAAGCTATATGGCTAAGAAGACTGGTTGAAGAGGTACTGCAGACCTTGGATACACCTTTGAGAATATTATGCGATAACCAAGCAGCCATAACTATAGTAAATTCAACAGAACAAAAATATACGCAAAGAACAAAACATATTGACATAAGAAAAGATTTTTTACGAGATTATATTGAAAATGAAACCATATCAGTTTCATATATTCCAACTGGACAGCAAAAGGCTGATATTATGACGAAAGCGCTAACGATCAAATTAATCAAACATTTTACAAGTCTACTCCACCTAGTAAAAGTTTGAAGGGGAGTATTGAATAAATATAACGAACGATATAAAAATAGTATGTGGTCATATGAACAACCACCTTACTAAGTGAACGATAACGCAACGATAACACCATACGATACAGGAGCTAGATAGTTATAGTAGTACTAGCCCATGGAACGTGTATATAAGGGGAGCTGGTCTCGCCCTAGAAATACATCGGTTTACGCTGATAACCCACCTTGCCTGAACCTCACCACTGCACCTCAACGTCTACCACAATGTGCGTAGATTTTAAGATTATGGAATGTACCTATACCCAAATTGCAATAATTACCGTTATTTGTTATGATACTAGTTGAGTCCCAGGTCTTTAATAGAGCGCTGCACTACAAATTCCTCTAATTGCCTTCTGTATAGTAATCGCATTCGATAAAGAGGTACGTGTGCAGCCTCTAATATCTTTTAGTTCCCCATTGACCATGTTTACTTAAGGTCAAATACTTTTGGGTGAGTGTCTCCAAGGGCATTTAGTACAGCCAGTAACTCAAGTGATTTATGGCCTTTAAGAGTGCCCCTCGGAAAATAACCAGCATGGTCTACTTTCTTGTAAGTAATCGCAGCGTCTTGTACTCTCATCTATAGATTACTGACAATTAACGGAACGCACGACTTCTCTCAGAATCGATACATAGGCATTTTCTCTGCGTTCGCGGCCATAGCAGGTATAGTCGTTATTTTGACTCCGTGTGGCAATAGATTAGTTGACATGTATTTAGGATATTCCGTACATGCGAACCCAAGACTGTAAGTGATGCTACATTGTAGATGCCATTATCTTCTGAAGGACATTCGGCATTCCAGGTGTATGAAGACAATTAGTTTCCATATTGCAACTAGACTGACAATGTTGTAGGCAAGTTCTCCGATTGGGGTCAGGATGCAGGAGGTAAACGTTTACGCATACTGCTGCCTGTGACGGAGTCAATGCTGATTAAGATTTTGAATTTAGGCTGGGTGACTATCGTTTTTATAGATTGTACGAATATTCCTTTTGGTTTCATTTATATTTCTCATCAATATGCCTGTGCAGATATTCTGCTATTAAGAGTTCTTGCATTATGGCCTGAAGGTGCATAAATTCATTTCAAACTAATTGTCGGAGCTCCACCATCGCAACTGAACCTCCGACAGCAAAGAAATTGAGGCTGTGCCTTAAAGCCTTGTTCGCTGTGGAATCAATTTTCATGCTAGGAACTGGAATCAGTCTACTCATATTAGAGAGAAGTAAATGAAGAGCTCTTCTATCCTCTGTCGAGAAAGTCACTGATGGCGGACCAGTTTCTGTAGGAGGAGCAATGGGTTTTGCATTTTGCATCAACAACAACGGAGTCCCTCCTTTACTTCAAACTCTCTACTGGTCCGTACCTAAGTTGTCTAGTAAATCAATTTAACATCCATTTCATGACAGGGTAACTCCATTTTTATTTGAGCTCGTCTTGATGTTCCTGGCTCTCTACAAAGCTGTCATTATCTGGCGAGAATCAGCTGGACTCGATGGCGTCAGCCTTGTCAAAGTGCTCGTCCGAGACCAAGCTCTCTACTTCGTCCTGTAAGTAAAATCCACTCTTTTCTCTATTGGATCTAATTGAACGTAATCTCCTTTTCTTAGAATAATAGCATGCAGTACGGCTAGCATCGCTTTTTTCTGGGCAGATCAGCAAGGCTCCTCTGACGGAGCTATTGTTATTGTGGCATTTATAGTTTCGTCTGGTACCTTTCCCTGCATAATAGGCTGCAAGTTATTGGTGCACCTGAGTGAAGCTGCCAAAAGGGGTGCCAATGGGGGTGCAAGTGGCGGCCTACAAAGTGTAAGTGGCATACAATTTGCGTAAAATTCCAGTCTATGTCCCAACTGTTTTCACCGATCCCCCCCCCTCAATCTTCCTGCAGAGAAATGCACCGCATGCGTGAAATCATGACGCATATATACGCGGGCAATTTAACTGCAGTATTAGTAAAACTGTTCTAATTTTCACAGTACTAGTACTACCCCTTATGCTCCTATAGTTGTATGGCTCGGACCTTGCACAAAGAATGTGCTGTCATATGTGAATAATCTGGTGATACCCTGTTATCCCTTTTCCCCAAAATTTGTGGTATAACAATCACAAATGCATCGTGATCATCTTTATTAAGGCACTACTATACCAGGCCCGTTTCCACATGAGTACTGGTACTAGTGCCACGGTAGTATGCATTAGTAGCTATTATGCACCATTACTAATAATAGCTACTAATGCATAAAATTTGGTGGAAACAAGGTCCGTCCCCGCCAATTATGCAAAAAAAGTCCGCTATTGCATAATGCAATTCACCCTCAGAACAGAGCGAACTTGAAGTCCTGGTCATCCCCGAGTATTGTCAGGATAGTCATGCTTCTGTAAGAAATCTTGAGGCGTGCCGTCGCAGTACAGGTTGGTCCTCGTCGAGTAAGGATTTCTTTGTGGCCATTTTCAACCCAGAGCATACATGTGGCTGACTACGAGGTAAAATCTCACAGAGCGTGAGATGTAAATACCAAATGTAGTTGCATGGTCGAAATTACCAAATCATAATTCCAACAGCTTCTTCTGAAATAAAGAGTTAGAAACTTGTTTATTTACCGGATTAATATTTGCTCCCATAAGCGCCTATCACTATCCGCATCTGCCACAGCATCTGCAAACCATACTTTGATCCCGCAAATATCTTTAAGCTGCAGTGTCTGCACCGAAGAGCCGAATCCTGCGTCGGGCCTGTGTGTCAGGTTCATCGATTTGGGCCTGATGACGCGCCTCCGCTACACCGGTACTAGTCTCGACCAGTGCAATGCGAGCCTGTGCGAGTGAGGTCGTAATGCCCTGCTCGAAAGACCATTATACGTATTTGATCAGCTTGTCGGTCTTTTAGAATGCCTTTGTTCCTGACCTTACTTGATTTCAGGTGCTTGAAGATGGAATGCATACATTGACATCAGCATCTTGCTGTGGTCCGCAAGTCTAACCCGTTCTATTCGGCTGATGATGGCGGAAAAAATTCTAGTGTTCCAATGTGGGCCCATTGAAAACCACTCCAAAGCTGACCGGCGACAATATCCGCCTCCGTTGTATTTTATTCTAGAATATTATGCTCTCCACGACCCTCCTTTTTTAAAAAAAAGGAGCGGTTCCCTGTCAACATGTCACACGTGCGTGCTGCACTTCGTCCGTTATCATCCCTGGCTACCACTTACGATACACCTTGTGGATGTTGAGACTGGTTAAGCCAACGGTGTATCGCAATTAGTGTGGCTAAAGTTCGGTTCGGCTGTACTTCCAAACGCGAACGTGAACCGTTGCGAACGGGTTCATGGAGGTTCGGTTCGCGTCCGAACGCGTTCGCACTGATATGGTGATATTGAACGCGTGGTTCGGTTCACGTTCGAACCGTGTTCGGAGCGGTTCAAAACCGAACCTTAGCCACACTAATCGCAACACATGCGAAGCCAACCGAATCCCTTGTGATGCCCAATAGTATGTTCCAAGCGCCTATATATCACAGGTTCTCCATCCGGAGCTTGAAGGAGGGAAGAGCAAAACCAGAGCTCTGGTCATATTGATGGAGCAAAAAAGAGAATCTTTCGGTAACTGCTATCCGACTTAGATGAAGATCGTATCAAGGCTTCAAACAAGCTTGGGAAACAATTGGCTCTTACTACGGCTATCGGGATGTGATGTAGCGGAAGATTCAATATTGCATATGCAGCTGTCAAAGAAGCGGAAGGTACTCAAAGCAAATTTTTGAAATCTACCCACGTTGTGGTAGATGTTGAGGTGCAATGGTAGTAAGTCAGGCAAAGGGGGTTATCAGCATAAACCAATGTATTTCATGGTAGAGACCAGCTCTCCTTATATACATCTACCATGAGCTACATATAATATAACTATCATAGCTCCTATTCGTATGGTGTTATCGTTGCGTTATCGTTCACTTAGTAAGGTGGTTGTTCATATGACCACCTTTATATTTAGTATGTTCGTTATATTTATTTAATACTCCCCTTCAAACTTTTACTAGGTGGAGTAGACTTGTAAAATGTTTGATTAATTTGATTGTTAGCACTTTCATCATAATATCAGCCTTTTGCTGTCCAGTTGGAATATATGAAACTGATATGGTTTCATTTTCTATGTAATCTCATAAGAAGTCTTTTCGTATATCAATATGTTTTGTTCATTGCGTATATTTTTGTTCTGTTGAATTTACTATAGTTATGGCTGCTTGATTATCACATAAAATTTTTGTAGGTGTATCCAAGGTCTGCAGTACCTCTTCAACCAGTCTTCTTAGCCATATAGCTTCTTTTACTCCATGAGTTAAAGCTTGTAGTTCAGCTTCGCATACTGATAATGACACTAATTCTTGCTTTTTACTTGACCATGATGTTGTTGCGTTTCCTATTTGGAATATATATCCTGATATTGCTTTATGGCCTTCTTGTGTCATTCCGTCGGCATCGGTATATCTGATTAACTCGATTGGTTCTTTGCCTCCGAGTATTAACCAATAATCATTTGTTCCTTTTAAATATTTGAAACAGTGTTTTACTGTGTTATAATGTTCGATACTAGGTTTGTTTAAATGCCTAGCAAATTGACCTGTTGCAAATGATATATCAGGTCTCATACAATCTGCTGCATATCGTAATGCTCCAACCATATTCATATACGGTATTTGTTGCATGAATTTTAATTCTTCATTAGTTGGATTTTCAAGTGATTTTAACACTTGTCCTGGTGTCATTGGTGTTCATACCATTGCAGCATCTTTTAGTTTATGTTTTTCAATTATGTTGTCAATATAATTTTTTTGTCTTAGTTTTATAATTATTTCTTCTCGGTTTCGTTCAATTTCAATTCTGAGTAACCAATGTACATCATTTCCATCAGTGAATTTTACATGTTTTCCTATTTCATCTTTAAAGGCTTTTATTATTAATAAGTTTAAGCCACATATCGTTATGTCATCAACATGTATGAAAAGTACTAAGATTGTTTTTCCTTTTTCTTTTCTTAGGAATACTGCATTATCTTGGACTGCTCGTGTTAGTCCTATTCCTATTAATATTTCTGATAATTTTTTATACCAGCATCTGCCTGCTTGTTTTAATCCGTATAAGGCTTTATTTAATTTTAAAACTTGTCCAGTTTTTATTTCAATTAAATTTCCTGGTGGTGATTTTATGTATATGTTTTCGTCTTTTTCTAATTCACCATATAAGTAAGCTGATTTAATATCGATTTGGTGAATTTTGTAATTGTTTGTTGCACTCCAGCTTAATATAGTTCTTACTGTGGCTAATTGTGCCACTGGAGCGAATGTATCATTTGAATAGTAGTCTATACCCTCTTTCTGGGCAAATCCTTGAACTACTAATCTTGCTTTGTAACGTTCAATTTTTCCGTTTGCTAATCTTTTTGTTTTGTAAACAAATCTTGTTCCAATTATATTTATATCTTTTGGTGGATCAATGATTGTCCATGTAGATCTTTTGATTAACGTTTTTATTTCTTCTTTCATTGCTGTGATCCATTGATTTGCGTCAATTCTATTGATCGCTTGTTGATATGAATTGGGATCGCCTATTAATTCTGTATTGAATTGATTAAATTCCGTAAGATAAGCAACTGTATTTTGTTCATCAAAGTTAAGACCTAATGATCATTTTGTTGGTTTTATTGTTCTAATTGGTCTTTCATTTGTTAATTCTTTTATTTGTTCGTTTTGTTTTTCTGTTATATTCTCCCCTTCAATTTTAGATGGTGGAGAATCTAAAAATTGTAGATTTCGTTCAACTGAAATTTTTCTGTTATGATAGGTTCTATGACCTTTACTTTCTTCATCAAATCCTAGCCATTGTGCATAAATTCCTTTTGGTTGTAATTTATTAATGTCTTCTTGTCATAGTATGCAATATTGGCCAAATTCTTTTAAATCGTCAATGTTATAATTTTCGTTAAATTGTTTAAAATATGGTGTTTTAAAATCAATAGCGCTTTTTGGCATTCTATTGTAAATGTAAGTACTGTATTTTACAGCTTCTCCCCATAGACTGGGTGGTAATTTTGCTTGTAGCAGGTTAACTCGTGTATTGTTTAGTATTGTTTGATGTGATCATTCTGCTACTCCATTTTGTTGTGGCGTATTGTGAACAGTCAGCTTTCGTATTGTTCCATTTTTTTCTAAATATTCAGTGAATTGTTTACTTAAAAACACTGTATCATTATCACTTTGTAATATTTTTATTTTTATATTATGTTGTGTATTGAGCATTGTAGCCCATGTCATATAAGTGTTTAAGCCCTTGTCTTTTGTTTTTAATAAAATCATTTTTATCCATCTTGTAGAGTCATCTACAAGTGTTAGAAGATATTTATATCCTCCTATAGTGTGTGTGGATGCTGGACCCCATATGTCCATGTGTATATGATCACCAAATTTTTCAGCTAATTTTGAAACACGTAGTTTTGGAATTTGCATTCTTTTTATATTTGCTTCAATGCAGATTGTGCATTGAGTTTCGTTGTAATTTGTAATTTTGTTATTTGTAATTTGATCTTCTTTTAGTAATTTCTTTATGTAAGCATAGCTTATATGTCCGAGTTTTTTGTGAAGTTCAAATAAAGTTACATTTTTTGTAGCCACTTGTACATCGTTGTTAAATATACTATACAATCCATTTTTATTTGTTATTTTTCCACATAAAGATCCATTAGGATACTTTATTGTGCATTCGTTTTCTTTATAAATAAATTTGTAGCTGTCTTGACATAGAAGTCCTTGAGAGACTAATGTCATATTCATTTTAGGATTATAGTATACGTTTGATAATGTTATAACATTTACCAAGTGTCCGTTGGGGATGTAAAGCTTAAGATCCCCTACTATGTTTGCCATAAATGTTGTTTTGTTGGCAGCCGTTATCATAATTGCATCAGTTTTGTAAGTATTTTGTAATCGATTTAGATATGGTGTTAAATGTATTGTTGCACCAGTATCAATTATATCCATTGAAGAATAAATGTTGTTAGCAATTTTTTCTGTTGTTATAGCATTAATGCTTACATCTAAATTATTGTCATCCATGTCTTCCATTGCACTGTCGTGGTTTCCTATAGCATCAAGGAAGTCGTTATAAGAATAAATTGGGAATTCTCCCATGTCGAAGTCGTTGTCATCGATTTCTGTTATAAAGGCGGTTTCGCCTTGGCCAATTACGGCGCTTAACTCAATTCGAGAGCTTGATGCGATGTTTGTTGCTGCTGCTGCTGCGGTATGTTTAGCCTGGGCCGCACTTGCCCCAGTCGATGTCGGTGCCACTGACACACCTGTTTCCTTCCCTTTTCCTTTGTCGTCATTCGTGTCCTCTTTCTTCTTTTGAGCTGCTTTCGTCCATTCCGTTTTTGGTGCCCAGCAGTCTCGACTAAAGTGCCCTAGCTTATTACAATTGTAGCACTTGATTACGTGTGATTGTTGGTTAGGGGAATATCCCCCTCATCCTCGTCCTCGCATATATCCGCCATGGCCCCTGTAGCCGCGACCTCGTGGCTGCACTCCGTGGCTAAAACCGTGTCCGTGGCCCCTAAAATAGGGGTGATTCCACTCGTCCTTGGGCAGGTGGTTAGCCACCACTCCTGTCCTCTGATGATTTTTATGCCACCCCTTGAAGGTGTTTTGTAATGCGGTTAATAGGAATTGAGGGGTTAGTTCAATTTCATCTTTGTCTGGATTTGTTTCATTAATTGTTTTAATATATAACTCACTCTGTGTGAGTATGTATTGATATTGTTCAGGCGTTGCCCTTGTAATAGCCGATATATACATTGATTCTGAAACTTTTACCCCTTGGGCTATTAGTTCCTCGTATTTATTGCTGAGGTTATCAAGTGTTCCATCGAAATGGCTGACATGACCTCTGATATCAAAAAGGGCAGCCTCATTAAAGCCCTTTGTAATTGTTGTCTGGACGTTATATCGTCTGTCAAGCGCTTTGAGTAGCGCTGGAATATCTTTAGAGAAATTAAGATAATAAGCCAGTATTTTGTTGGGCATAGTGCGCATAATGCTGTTATATAAAGCACTTGATATACCAGCCTCTCCAGTTCCTGGGGAGTTAATGAGCAGGTTACCATAACCTGCACTCTCGATTGCACTTCGGACTCTGTAGTTCCAGAGTTTATAATTTCTGTGGCCATCGAGTTTCTCAATTCCGTTGAAGAATTTCTGGAGTTCCATGAGTTTAGTTGCCATACTTGGTTCATCTTCCTCAGTATTGTTAGCGTCTGAATCGTCAGGATCAGATGGTTCTGATGGCTCATGTGATGGGTTATTTTTAGATTCTTCGGTATTTTCTTCTTCATCTTCTTTTTTATTGTCATCTTCTTTCTTATCGCTTTCTTCTTCTTCTGGCTTAATATAAGGGTTATCAATTTTAAATTGTTCTTTTTCATTTGGATCTGATATACCCAAATACGTACTTATTCGATATCTGATTTCGGATGATTTTCCTTAATCCAATATTCCTAAATCTTTAGCGTGATTTGTTAATTCCATTTTATAATCAGCTTTTATTTTTAATTTTTCGTTTTCTGTAGAATTGTCATACCTGTTTATTCGGTCTTGAATTTGTTGTTCCGTTCCGTTAATTGGTATTTGTCTAAGGTTACATTGAATTATTAAGTCAACTAACCTTTTGCTATCTTTAGCTTTTTGAATTTTTTCTTTGAGTTCTTCAATAGTAGATGACTGCATATACATTATTTTTAGTTCATTAGCTATTATGCGTAATCCTGATAGTTTTTGCAAATGTGTTTGCTCACAAGTGTTTGGTTTCTGTCCATCAGACATAGTTTTGTTATTCGAGGATTTATAATTTCGTTAATTGTTTCGTTAGTTGTAGAGTCAAGGCTCATAACCTTTTGAAATCTACCCACGTTGTGGTAGATGTTGAGGTGCAGTGGTAGTAAGTCAGGCAAAGGGGGTTATCAGCATAAACCAATGTATTTCATGGTAGAGACCAGCTCTCCTTATATACATCTACCATGAGCTACATATAATATAACTATCATAGCTCCTATTCATATGGCGTTATCGTTGCATTATCGTTCACTTAGTAAGGTGGTTGTTCATATGACCACCTTTATATTTAGTACATTCATCTGTTTGAGTTTTACTATAGTTATGGCTGCTTGATTATCACATAAAATTTTTGTAGGTGTATCCAAGGTCTGCAGTACCTCTTCAACCAGTCTTCGTAGCCATATTGCTTCTTTTACTCCATGAGTTAAAGCTTGTAGTTCAGCTTCGCATACTGATAATGACACTAATTCTTGCTTTTTACTTGACCATGATGTTGTTGCATTTCCAATTTGGAATATGTATCCTGATATTGCTTTATGGCCTTCTTGTGTCATTCCGTCAGCATCGGTATATCCGATTAACTCGATTGGTTCTTTTCCTCCAAGTATTAACCAGTAATCGTTCGTTCCTTTTAGATATTTAAAGCAGTGTTTTACTGCATTGTAATGTTCGATACTAGGTTTGTTTAGATGTCTAGCAAATTGACCTGTTGCGAATGATATATCAGGTCTCGTACAGTCTGCTGCATATCGTAATGCTCCAACCATATTCATGTAAGGTATTTGATTCATGAAGTTTAATTCTTCATTAGTTGGATTTTCAAGTGATTTTAACACTTGACCAGGTGTCATTGGTGTTCGTACCATTGCAGCATCTTTTAATTTATATTTTTCAATAATATTGTTAATATAATGTTTTTGTCTTAGTTTTATAATTCTTTCTTCTCGGTTTCTTTCGATTTCAATTCTGAGTAACCAATGTATATCATTTCCATCAGTGAATTTTACATGTTTTCCTATTTCATTTTTAAAGGCTTTTATTATTAATAAATTTAAGCCACATATTGTTATATTGTCAACATGTATGAAAAGTATTAGAATTGTTTTTCCTTTTACTTTTCTTAGGAATACTGCATTATCTTGGACTGCTTGAGTTAGTCCTATTCCAACCAATATTTCTGATAATTTTTTATACCATCGTCTGCCTGCTTGTTTTAATCCATATAAGGCTTTATTTAATTTTAAAACTTGTCCAGGTTTTATTTCGATTAGATTTCCTGGTGGTGCTTTTATATATATGTTTTCATTTTTATCTAGTTCACCATATAAGTAAGCTGATTTTATATCAATTTGGTGAATTTCATAATTGTTTGTTGCACTCCAACTTAATATAGTTCTCACTGTAGCCAATCGTGCTACTGGAGCGAATGTATCATTTGAGTAGTAATCTATGCCTTCTTTTTGGGCAAACCCTTGTACTACTAATCTTGCTTTATAACATTCTATTTCTCTGTTTGCTAATCTTTTTGTTTTGTAAACAAATCTTGTTCCGATTATGTTTGCTTCTTTTGGTGGATCAATGATTTTCCACGTAGATCTTTCGATTAATGTTTTTATTTCTTCTTTCATTGCCGTGATCCACTGATTTGCGTCAATTCTATTGATCGCTTGTTGATATGAATTGGATTGCCTATTAATTCCGTATTGAATTGATTGAATTCTGTAAGATAGGCGACTGTATTTTGTTCATCAAAGTTAAGACCTAATGATCGTTTTGTTGGTTTCATTGTTCTTACTGGTCTTTCATTTGTTAATTCTTTTATTTGTTCGTTTTGTTTTTCTGTTATATTCTCCCCTTCAATTTTAGATGGTGGAGAGTCTAAAAATTGTAGATTTCGTTCAACTGTAATTTTTCTATGATGATAGGTTCTATGACCTTTACTTTCTTCGTCAAATCCTAGCCATTGTGCATAAATTCCTTTTGGTTGTAATTTGTTAACGTCTTCTTGTCATATAATGCAGTATTGGCTGAATTCTTTTAAATCGTCTATGTTATAATTTTTGTTATATCGTTTAAAATATGGTGTTTTAAAATCAATAGTGCTCTTTGGCGTTCTATTGTAAATGTAAGTGCTGTATTTTACAGCTTCTCCCCATAAACTTGGAGGTAATTTTGCTTGTAGCAGATTTACTCGTGTATTATTTAAAATCGTTTGATGTGATCGTTCTGCTACTCCGTTTTGTTGTGGTGTATCATGAACAGTCAGCTTTCGTATTGTTCCATTTTTTTCTAGATATTCAGTGAATTGTTTACTTAAAAACACTGTATCATTATCGCTTTGTAATATTTTTATTTTTATATTAAATTGTGTATTGAGCATAGTAGCCCAAGTCATATAAGCATTTAAACCCTCGTCTTTTGTTTTTAATAAAATCATTTTTATCCATCTTGTAGCATCATCTACAAGTGTTAGAAGATATTTATATCCTCCTATTGCATGTGTAGATGCTGGACCCCATATGTCCATATGTATATGTTCGCCAAATTTTTCTGCTAACTTGGAAGTACGTAATTTTGGGATTTGCATTCTTTTTATATTTGCTTCTAAACAGATTGTACATTGAACTTTGTCGTGATTTGAAATTTTATTGTTTGTAATTTGATCTTCTTTTAGTAATTGCCTAATATAAGCATAGCTTATATGTCCTAGTTTTTTATGGAGTTCAAATAGCGTTACATTTTTCGTAGCTGCTTGTACATTGTTGTTAAATATACTATACAATCCATTCGTATTTTTAATTTTTCCACATAAAGATCCATTAGGATACTTTATTGTACATTCATTTTCTTTATAAATAAATTTGTAGCCGTCTTGACATAGAAGTCCTTGAGAGACTAATGTCATATTCATTTTAGGATTGTAATATGCATTTGATAATATAATGACACTTACTGAGTGTCTGTTGGGGATGTAAAGCTTAAGATCCCCTACTATATTTGCATTGAACGTTGTTTTGTTTGCAGCCATTATTGTAATAGTGTCGGTTTTATAAGTATTTCGTAGTCGATTTAGATATGGTGTTAAATGTATTGTTGCACCAGTATCAATTATATCCATTGAGGAATAAACATTGTTAGCAATTTCTTTTATAGTTATGGCGTTAATGCTTACGTCTAAATTATTGTCATCCATGTCTTCCATGGCGCTATTGTGGTTTCCTATTGCGTCAAGGAAGTCATTATACGAATATATTGGGAATTCTCCCATGTCGTAGTCATTGTCGTCGATTTCAGTTATGAAGGCGGTTTCGCCTTGGCCTATTACGGCGCTTAACTCGATTCGAGAGCTTGATGCGATGTTTGTTGCTGCTGCTGCTGCAGTATGTTTAGCCTGGGCTGCACTTGCCCCAGTCAATGTCAGTGCCGCTGACGCACCCGTTTCCTTCCCTTTTCCTTTGTCATCGTTCGCGTCCTCTTTTTTCTTTTGAGCTGCCTTCGTCCATTCTGTTTTTGGCGCCCAGCAGTCTCAACTAAAGTGCCCTAGCTTGTTACAATTATAGCACTTTATAACGTGTGATTGATGGTTAGGGGAATATCCCCCTTGTCCTTGTCCTTGCATATATCCGCCACAGCCCCTATAGCCGCAACCTCATGGCTGAACACCGCAGCTAGAACCACGTCCGCAGCCCCTAAAATAGGGGTGTGTCCACTTGTCCTTGGGCAGGTGGTTAGCTGCCGCTCCTGTCCTCTGATGATTTTTACGCCACCCCTCAAAGGCATTTCTCAATGCCGTTAGTAAGAATTGAGGGGTTAGTTCAATTTCATCTTTGTCTGGATTTGTTTCGTTAATTGTTTTCAATATATAACTCACTCTGCATGAGTACGTATTGATATTGTTTGGGCGTTGCCCTTGTAATAGCCGATATATATGTCGACTCTGAAACTTTTACCCCTTGGGCTATTAGTTCCTCGTATTTATTGCTGAGGTTATCAAGTGTTCCATCGAAATGGCTGACATGACCTCTGATATCAAAAAGGGCAGCCTCGTTAAAGCCCTTTGTAATTGTTGTCTGGACGTTATATTGTCCGTCAAGCACTTTGAGTAGTGCTGGAATATCTTTAGAGAAATTAAGATAGTAAGCCAATATTTTGTCGGGCATAGTGCGCATAATGCCGTTATATAAAGTGCTTGATATACCAGCCTCTCCAGTTCCTGGGGAGTTAATGAGCAGGTTACCGTAACCTGCACTCTTGATTGCACTTCGGACCCTGTAGTTCCAGAGTTTATAATTTCTGTGGCCATCGAGTTTCTCGATTCCGTCGAAGAATTTCTGTAGTTCCACAAGTTTAGTTGCCATACTCGGTTCATCTTCCTCAGTATTGTTAGCGTCTGAATCGTCAGGTTCAGATGGTTCTGACGGCTCACGTGATGGGTTATTTTTGGATTCTTCGGTGTTTTCTTCTTCGTTGTCTTCTTTTTTATCGTTGTCTTCTTTTTTATCATCTTCTTGATCTGGCTTAGTATAAGGATTTTCAATTTTAAATTGTTCTTTTTCATTTGGATCTGATATGCCCAAATACGTACTTATTCGGTATCGGATTTCAGATGATTTTCCTTGGTCTGATATTCCTAAATCTTTAGCATGGTTTGTTAATTCCATTTTATAGTCAGCTTTTGTTTTTAATTTTTCATTATTGGTAGAATTATCATACCTGTTTATTCGGTCTTGTATTTGCTGTTCTGTTCCATTAATAGGTATTTGTCATAGGTTACATTGAATTATTAAATCAACTAACCTTTTGCTATCTTTAGCTTTTTGAATTTTATCTTCGAGTTCTTCGATAGTAGATGACTGTGTATACATTATTTTTAGTTCGTTAGCGATTATCCTTAATCCTGATAATTTTTGTAAATGTGTTTGCTCACAAGTGTTAGGTTTCTGTCTGTCAGACATTGTTTCGTTATTCGAGGATGTATAATTTCGTTAATCGTTTCATTAGTTGTAGAGTCAAGGCTCATAACCTCTTAAAATCTACGCACTTTGTGGTAGACGATGAGGTGCAGTGGTGTAATTGAGGCGAAGGTGAGTTATCAGCATAAACCAATGTATTTCATGGTAGAGACCAGCTCTCCTTATATACATCTACCGTGGGCTATGTATACTATATCTATCATGGCTCCTATCATATGGCGTTATCGTTGCGTTATCGTTCACTTAGTAAGGTGGTTGTTCATATGACCACATACTATATTTATACTGTTCATTATATTTATTTAATAATTCGTTATATTTATTTAATACAAATTTAAATATATTCTCCCACACAAACATTTACAAATTCGAGGTAATACTACTAGTAAATGACCTTTATAGTAAGTTTTGGTAACTGTGGGGAGCTCTTAACCTATCTACAGTATACTCAACTTTGTGGAAACCACAGGCTTAGACCATCAAACCACGCAGAAAAAGAATCTTGCAGTCGAACAGCGCTTCATTCCTGTGCTGTGTTACTTCCAATTATTTTCTGAGGCCGGAGAGCCCCGGTTCCTGGCGGAACTGGAACTATTAGCTTGCAGTGCTTGCTGAATGCATGCTTCGCTGCAAGCCTACAGCTTCGACGATGGACCCTTAGAGGTGAAACCAATGAAACGATTTATCAAATTCGTCGTTAAAATGCCCACATAGCTTGCTACTGGCACAGATTTTCCTCTGAGGAACTAGTCGTATCCGCTTAGCTGCTCATAACCTGCACGCCCTTCTTTCAAGCTACCACTGGCACGTCATCCACGATGGTGTCGACTCGATCTAGTATCGAACCTATTGATCCCAGCGAATTACCGCCCTTTATCTCCTTTTTTATGGAAGAGACATACGTTCAACTTGCAATCGCCACCATTCTTTGCTATGACACCAGTTGAGTCTATTGAGCGGTATATCATTGCAACCTCCACTAAATGAATTTTACACAGTCGCCACGCTTGACAAAGAAGTACGCGAACATTGCAACACCTGTTCACTTCCTTTCTAACCGTATTTCGACCCCCGTTTTAGGTTAAATATTTCTGGGTAGGTGTTTAACTGAATCATCTCAGCCAAATGCTTTGTTTGATTCATGTTGCGTTTGCGAAGAGTGCACCCCTCAAACCCGCCAGCATATTCTACTTTCTCGTGAGTAATCATTATACCTGGTGCTCTCGTATATGTAAAATGCCGACAAGTTACTGAACGCATACATTCTCGCAGAATCGATACGTAGGAATTTTCGCCGCATTGACGAGCATAACTTGTGAGTTTGATATGCCAGATGTGTCCTCACGGTGTTGGGATTACCGAAATCAATTCAGTTTATTCCTACCACACGAATGTAAATCTGTAAGTGTGCCTCATTGTCGATATCGTTCAATGTCTTAAGTGCTCGTAACATATTAGATGTAAGAGGCCCGCTGGTCCGTCTACCTTGTCACGACCAAGGACTAATATGAACGCAGGCTATTTTTCCACGTGGGCGGGAAATCTCGGAGGTAAACATTTACTCTATCGTGTGCTGCGAACAAAAGTTAAGTATGATTATCGGAGCAGATTTAATAACAGTTATTCTGATAGACTGTATGCTTTCCCTATTCTCATCGAAATCCCCTGCCATGATGCATTTTGCAGATATTCTCTTAGCGAGGGTCCTCGCCTTGTGGTCTAATTCTCGTTTGTCGCATCCTTGGTCTCACCATCATTCTCCCTCTGAGACTTAACAGCGAAGAAAATGGTCATATGCCTCCGAACTTTGTTTGTCCTCGAATCGTCTTTTCTGCTAGGAGTCTCGATTAGTACGACTATAGGAATGAAAAGTGGGCGGGGTTCTTCTTACTTCAGTCAAGCCCCCTATTGAAAGTAGAATAGTATACGTTGGAGGCGCAGATGGGTTCGCCTTTTGTGGAGCTGACGGCGACATTTCCCCTCTATTTATTACAGTCTACTGGTGCGTGCTCAAGACCGCTGGGTTGGGCGAATCCACGCTTAAGTCACTACAGGGCGACCCCACTCTCATTTGAACTCATCTTGATGTCCCTGGCCTTTTACAAGGCTGCCAAATCTTGGCGAGAATCGCGTGAGTTCTACGGTACCAGCCTTGTTAAAGTGCTTGCCCACCACCAAGCGATCTACTTCGTCCTGTAAATTTTCTCCCATTACTTCTGTTGCGGCTTACTTGACCACTTTTTCCAGGATAACGACGTGCAGTATTGCTCATATTATAACCTTCTGGATGAATCCAGATGGTTCCTCGAACACAGCAGCTAATATTGTGAAGGTCGTGCTCTCATCCACCACTCTTCCCTGTATAGTGGGCTGCCGATTATTGGTCCACCTAAAGGAAGCAGCAGAAAGGGATGTCACCGGAGGCACGAGCTGTAGCCTAAGTGTTGGAAACGCAAGCGGCATGCGATTTTTCTAGATCCCGGAGAAGAAGCTTCGGGGGTTTTTTTTTGTTTACTGTGACTATAACGTCACTTTCAAGAGGGTCCAAAAGTATTCTGATCCACTTAGTGACCTAGAGTGTTCGAGTTTTTTCTGCGACCCTTTAGTACGCATGTAGACGTGATCGCTATGACCCTGGCATGTCTTTTTTTTCGGAGTCCAGACGTATTCTTCGTCTCGCATAGATTGTCAAAAAATATCCTGTCGGAGACTTGCTCCTGTAATCTGAGAATGCAGTTCCCCCTGGTGACATTGTGGTTGATCTGCAGGATCCCCTCTCATATTTTTTGAGCATTTCGTATCGACATTGTCACAGCAAAAAGAGGTTTTCTTAAACCGCCAGCCTGGAATGCACCGCTGAGTGACCGAGTAATGCAGTCGAAGGCTCCTAGGGGGAAAGTGACCCGGAGGCATTCTATAGCTCGCTACCTCAAGTCAATGGCGACTTTGTAGCTGCGAGTTTAAAAAAAGCCTGCTTGTCTTCCATGCCACCCGGCACAAAGGAAATTCGGATAGTCGTTTCCGTGAACACATAATAAAGACGTGCTTTCTGATTATGGGTCGCATAAGTGTAGGCGGTGGCGACGCCGGCCGTAGTAAGAATACGAGCTCCGGTTTACAAGGAAGCGCAGAAGAGCAGATCGCGTCAGCTTTGGAACGCCTTCTTTTGTTCATTTCGGCGTCTTATAACAAGGCGCTAGGTCCGTTGATCCGAGAGGTTCCGATCGCTCGAGTGTTGAACGGCTATAGCAGTTTTCGCTGCTGTGTAGTATCGTGCCGGCGGGGGCGGGGTGCGTAGCGCGCAACGGCGGCCATGGAAGATACGTGCTTAGAAGCATGGTTAGGCAAGATGGAACTGCGTCCAGATGAGGGCGGCTGTTTATGCAGAGATATATTCGCGCAATCGACATAGAGGATAAGGACAATGAACATTACGAGTGAGGCGACCATTGGACCGTCGCTTTTGGAGATGTTTTATCGCGGATGGAGAACAGACACTAATTTGGTTGTTTACGTCAGCGCAGGCTCAACTTCGTATCATGTCACTTCTTTTTTTTTTTTTTTTAAATCTAATATTTATATACCGCTATATCCGTAAATCCTACATCGCTCTATAGACTAGCTACATTAATAAGCAAACATAGAACATAGGAAAGGCGTGGTGCCAGGATTAGTGAGGTTGACCACCAGTCTCCTATGGCTAAATATACAGAATAAGTTCCGAATTGTGGATGTGGAGGAGCAACTGCAAGTTGTGAAGTTTCTGGGCGTATGAGTTTTGTGGGTGAAGGAAGGACTAACTTAACCAGCTAGGAAGTGGAGAAGGAAGAGAAAAAAGAAGTCAAGATCAGAAACCACCTATAAAACCGTCCCCCCAAGTATTCGCAAGGTTCCCAACGAGGCTCTTGAAAGTTCCCACTACCCCCCGAGGAGGGCATGTTGGCGATAATAACTTGTCGACCCAGTGTAATAACTATAGGCCTACATCGCAGTTCCAACTGATTCCTAATGCTTGACGGATGGCAAGGGTGTCTACCTCCCCTTGGCGTTTATACTCCACGTGAGATATACAATCGAACTTCATTGGAAGTTGTGTCATGTCGTCCAATGGATTTGCTGTGACGTCAGTGTTCTGGGTTTTCGCTGGTCCGGTCCGTCCTCCCTTATGTAGGTTTGGTTTTCGGATATTTTTGGTTGTGAAGTGTGATGGTGTGAAGGATCCAAAGGGTCCGGCATGCGGGTATGGCTTACGATTAGGACTTCACCTCCCCCGACCCATGCCCCCTCTAAGCCAACCCTTGGTCCAAAGGTATGTTGCATGCGGATGCCGAGTATACATAAGTGTGTGGGGGGTAACAACCATGGAATGCCATCTCTATGAAGAGGAGGATGAGTTTGGGAAAGCAGAGTGTTGGTTGAAGTTTTGTTGTCTGAGGCCCTCCATCCTAAAAGCCCGTCTGGTATCTGGGACAGCATATGTCCTTGTGACGACTAGACCCTGTACTAAGTGGAGGAGGCATGCTAAGCAAGCTGCTCTGCGTGTAATACAGTTGCAAGTTAATGCATAGTGAGCCGACTAGACAAGTGAACCGTGGGAAAACCCCGAGATGGTGGTGGTTCAAGGTCAAGGAGGGATGGTATCATGTCACGTTGCAGTCCTTAGTTTTAGTACACATATCATCGTCTTCAATAACGGCGGGTACTGGTTCAGAGTAACCCTGTATGGCTGGGAAAAAGGACGTGGGTATGTTTAAAGATCCCCACTGGACCTGTCGTTGGCAAGTACGGCACCCGTTATCTGTGAAGTCTTTCTAATGATTTATCTGCTGCAGATTCTTCCTGCTAGGTACACGCCTCAAAATTGCAAGTCATGTCAATGCTCGCAACGTTCTAAGCGCACGGGAGGGAGTTTCAGGGGTTACGATGCATCATTCATGTTAGTTTCATCGAAAAAGGATTGACGACGCGCTTTGGGTCTTGGCTATGCCAGCGCTACGAGCCTGCGAGGCCTGATCAACGTCCTGTTGAATCAACCCGAAGACCTTTCTAATGCCCCCCTTAATGATCTCATTTGGTTCAGTCTCCGGCGCTTGAATGTGGAAGAATTCGTTTACGCAGGCACCCCCTTTTGTGGCCCGTAAGCTAACCTTTGGAGCGTGTCAATGGAAGCGACGAGACTCTGGAACGTACATCAAGTGTTGGGGCCGTGTTATCCGTTGCGTCAAAACATTAAATCTGGAGGATTCCACATCAGACTACTTGGATACTATCGATGGATGTGGTCACGGAATGCGATGTGGGTGACAACGAGTGCATGACTGAGTAATCATGAGCATGGCTAGCTCGGTGGGTCACAAAAAAAGAACCACATCCGAGGATAGGCTGGCGCTGCACCGTTAAAACGTTCGACTGTCGTGACTATGCCTCATGGTGAACTATTCAAGCCGGACGTAATCTACGATGCCATTTCCCTCGAAGACTAGGTCGTGTCGCTAGGATCCCGGTCCTTTTAAGCCAATTTATGTTGTACATGCAAACCACCATTGCGTGCCCATTCACAGAGTCATCCCTTCGTCGCCCTTCGAGTTTGTCACCTTTAGCAAACTACCTGCCCAAACTAACTACAAAAATCGCCCTGTGGATGTGCCAGGATTTCTATTATACAACGCTACCGCGCTACAACCCTCTATCGGAGACCGTGTGGGTGGGAGTTGCCTTCCTTCCTTAGTGCGAGTAAGTCGCCTGTAACATCATACAGTATGAGTTCGTGCCAACGCGGTACTCCCTCTGTGGTACTAGTAGTCCGGATTACATCCTGTCGCTCACTTTCAGCACATATGATCTCGTCTCGAAACGTCCCCCATACCTTAGCCTTTTCGGCCCGACCCGCCGAAAAGAGCTGCTTCCGTTTTTCTTATTGGACAAGTATATTGATGCCGCGCCCTAAATACGCAGGTAGGCGCCTGGTTGAATCAGTCCTTTACCCTGCTGGGACGCTCGCACAGGCGCCAAACCCAAATTTTTGTTAATTGTCCGATGGAAGGAGCCGAGAAGAGGTCCGAGTGCTGAATTATCATGATCTTCAATATGTACCTTCGCTGTGTTTATGCTTCCAAGTCACGGTGTCCCTTTGGTCGTTATGGCTCCGGGCTTGGCGGAACTGCGAAGGTATCTCAACTATGGAAGGTAATGCAACAAGAAGTATACCAGTACAAACCTTGATTGAGGGAATTCGTTTACGGGGACCGCTTTACAGTGCTCTCTGTATGCGTGTTTCGCAGGTTGGGCTCTTCGAGTCAGGAACTCCAATGATACTCATTCCCCTGCAGATACCACCGAGCGACCTGTCAAGTTCCACGAAACGCTACCTCTGTCAGAGTCCGTGAGATGCGAAACGATGGGTTAGAAAAATTTGATACTTTAATCCTTTCCATATAAACTCACCTCTGACGTGAATTCTTCCCCGAAGTCATCGACAAGGTCCGCCCCGACTAGGACGCCCTTACCCTGTACATTGCGCGTGTCCGAAGCCTCAATGCTGACCTCGATGTTGTCGACTCGGTCTGGCATAGGACCTATTGCTCCCGGAGAAATCCCTTTCGTAACCACCTACTATAAGGATGAGTCGTACATCCAAATCGCCATCGCTACTGTTCTTTGCTATGACACAAGTTGAGTCTGTTGACAACATCGAACACCGGGCAGCTCACTCATTGTGTTTTATACAGTTACCACGTTTGATAAAGAGGCGGGTATATCCTCGATATCCGCTTGGCTCACCCCACTGATTAGGCATTTTTCCGGTGGCTCAGATAGAATACTTTTGGGTAAGTGTTTACGTTGCCTCGTTACTCACTTGTTAACCGGAATTATATCGTGGTGTTTTAAGAGCGCCCCTCGCAAATGCCCCAGCGTAATTTACTTTGTCGTAAGTACAGAGAGGCACGCTGGCCCTTCCATGGGCAACCTCCGACAGTTGGCTGAGTGCAAGCACTTCACAGAATCGATACGTTGGATTTTTTACCGTATTCGCGAATGTAACATGTGAGCTCGCTATGCCATGTGGATGTGTCTGATACCGGACAACTAAAACAACGTCAGTGTACTGCTCTTTCCATACGAATCCAAGACTGTAAGTGACTGGTACCATTGCGCTGTATTACTGACCCAAAGTTTCTGTGATTTTAGGTGTAAGAGATAAACAGTCTTCTCTGTCGTGATTCCAAGCTGACGAGAGTACAGGTGATTTTTCTACGTGGGCGAGCAACTTAGGAGGTGAGAACATGTTTCGATTACTCCCTGCCAGTTACTCTCTGAGGGCGAAGCTAATTGGAATTCTGAGTCCAGACTGGACGACTATTGTCCTAATAGACTGTACGTTTGTGTGTTCTTTCCACGTTTTCTCTTAATTCTGACCATCGCGCTTAATGTAGACATTTTCTTGATGAGAGTTGTTGCACTATGGTCCGAAGGTACGTGAATCCGCCTCAAATTCGCAATAGAAGCACAGTAGCTACAGCTAAAGGTTTGACAGCAAAGAAATTGGCTATGTATCTTAAAGTCTTATTCGCCGTTGAATCAGCTTTCATGCTAGGAAATCTAATTAGCTCGGTCATAATGAAGGACGGTAAGAAGACTATTCAACTTACCTGAAACGACTAACTAATGACGCCCCAGTAACTGTGGGACAAGCGGCGGGGTTTGCATTTTGCGGTAGCAGCAACACGCCTTCCCCTATACTAGCGACTCTTTACTGGTGCGGGCCTAAGACTGCTGAATCGGCCGAATCGAACTGATATTTAGGACTTGACAGGGCGACCCCATTCTTATTCGAACTCATTCTGATGTTTTTGGCTCTCTATAAGGCTATGGATTTCTGGCGAGAATTGGCCGGATTCCGCGGCCTCGGCCTCGTCAAAGTGCTCATCCAAGACCAAGTATTTTACTTCGTTTTGTAATTATCCACTCCTTGATTTTGTTGTGGATTACCTAACGGGGATTTTCAGGATAATGATGTGCAGCGTGGCCCACATTACAGCTTTTTGGCTAGATCCGCAAGGTTCCTCCAGCACAGCGGTCAATGTCGTCAAGGCCGTATTTACATCCACCACTTTTTCTTGCATAGTAGCCTGTCGCTTATTGGTTCATCTAAATGAGGCCGTTGATAGGGGCGTTATCGGAGGTACGGGCTACCGGGTCGGGAGTATGAGTGACATTCAATTTGTACGATAGAGCTTTGTTTTCCTGCAACGTTGAAGTACGGCAAGCTCCGGTTCAACCCGGGCTTAATAAGATTCCCTCTCTCTTATTTTGGTAAGGAGTTTCACACTCCGATCTGCGCGCTCTTATTCTGTTCCTCGCGCATATACCCACCTCAGTGTACCGAGCGTGAGGTGAGCTATTCTCACAGCGTTCTTGTTTGATCTTTTACTTATCTATTACCTAGCATATATCTAGGTATTTACTTCTACATGTAAACGCTCGATACACCGAGCGCTGAGCATATACAGTTATTAGTTTCAACACTATATACTGTAGGTCCTGATGTAAGGCATCTCTTAGCTTACACCCACGTCGTCATTTCGGAAACCTATAGAACTGGTTCAACTGAGGCCAACGTGACCGTCAGTTCTGTAGAGGTCTTACACCTACAGTATAAATATCTGTATTATTGGCCCGGATACACATACCTATCTGCTGGCTGCTCTCGATGCTGTGGGGAAACGCACGGTCTGTTCCATGGATGGAGTTTTTAAGGAGATAACCCTTTTGGGACTCTGGATGCTCACTATCTATCAGCTGGAGATGCGAAATTGGAAGATTGCGTTGCTAGGAATGAGATTCTGCAGCAATATCATGCCCCTAAAATCGTGGTCCAATAACCCACGTGCATCTCTCTAAGGCCGCTCAAATGGATGCCTTATAGTGTATATATGTTCCATTCAAGCGTCTTCTTGTCTTCTGTTTGCTCTCCATCCCCTCCATCTGATTTCGATCATAGAGAAGAATTACGGTAGACTTCTAAAGTAACCGTACAAGTATCACGAACAGTTATCGCCGCGTACATTTGGGGCGGTGTGATAACATCTACAGCAGTGGAGGCGGCCAGCGCGAGCGGGTATGTGTTATGTGCTATATAACCATACATGAACGCGTCTAGATTATCCGAGCCCAATGGGGAGCGTCTTCATCCTCTGATTCGGATATGTTGAAGTTCGAGCTCGATGCCGAGACGGCGTCGGAGTTTGAAATATTTTTCGTAGTTTTTTCACTTATGTGCGCTCGGTTTCCCTCGCGCGATTGTCTACTGGTTAAACGATATACTTGGATACGGAGTGCATTCGCTCGCGCCGCGAATTGCTGAATTCCAACAGGATACTGTCCCAGACTCACAGGAGGACGACCGCAAGTCGAAGGCTGTAAACATGAATACTCAGGCTTTCTTAAATCAAATCGGGGGAAAGAACGAAATGTTGGCGATCCAAAGTCATGCTGCCACAGCACAGGCTTGCCCTTGTCCTTATTGATAAGGATTTCGTCGTCGTCGATTCCGACCAAGACTCGCTGGGCATACATGATGCACTGCAGCCTGAGGCAAGTAGCGGTGTGTGACCCAAATACCAAATGTAGTCGTGAAGTCGAGATTACCAAATCCAAAAACAACGAATATATTCATCACGTTTTCTTACATTTCTTACACAATCCACTTGTCTTTCCCCTCGCTTATTCTTTCTCCTCCGACATCCCTTCCGATGTCCCCTCCCCAAGGGAGAAAGAAAAAAACCTCTCCTCAGGGACTTAGCACTGAACCATACCGCTGCTGCGGCTGGAAGCCCTTCCTGTCGAATTTACCAAAGGAATTGATTTTTTTGGTTCCTGCCGGTTTTGCTCGTACGTTGGAGGTCATTTGCATCTATGCAATGTCCTGCCATATTTCGAAGTCGCTTTAATCCTGAGGAATGGATTGATATAATTAACTTCAAACTGAAACAGGGCCCCGCTGGCCCCACCCTGTCTAAGGTTCAAGTGGTCTTATCGTGCCAGTACGTTATAGGCCCGAAACGAGCCTCGGATAGCATAGTATACTGTTTATTCCGCTTGCTGTAATTTTGGAACAACTTTTGTTGGTCTGTTGGTATGTCTTCATTATTCCAAATTATTGCTGATGGAAAAATTAAATATTATAGCACTGCATATGTGCTCGTTCATAAGCCACGGTGCTTGTGCAATTTTGGCTTTGAACCATGATACTGTAGTCCGTGACTGCGCTCGGGCGAGCGTTGAACGGCGAATCCCACCCGCAATCGGTCGGCAGCCTTATCATTCTAATCCTGATTCGCATCATTCTTCTCGCACCAACTATGCTCCATGTTATTAACAGGTGTGCGTTGAACGATTCACACTTCCTATGTTGTATTTTTCATTTCGAAGTCTTTCAGAAGCCTTAACCGGTAGTATCGTCTGCATGTACACATGGTCCAGTAAGTGCGTTATTGGCTCATGTCTTCGATCATGCTTGCATTTTTGCCTGTCAGACATGTCGGTGAATCAAAAACTTGCCTAACTCCTACGCCCTTATGGATAGGAGTAGGTTTCTGTTGGCCCTGAAGATGGAACTTGATGATGATGATGATGATGATGATGAGAGCTTCATTACAATTTCGTCCCTTTATTGCAGTTCTGCCAGGATACTGACGAATGTTTTTATAGTAACTTGCCCGCAATGGATGCCTGAGTACCGACATATGGCCCCGAGCACAATATCAGTCATCTGAAATCAAGATAGTGACTAATTGATCGACCAAAGAGGGAACGGAAAAGAAAAAACTTTCTCGCTGTTGGGCACGGGCCAGTAATCGGTCGGCGCTGCATTCTGGCGAATCAAAGATTTTCAGACCAGGTAAGTAATAATAGCTACCCCTATGTCCGCTGCTAAGATGGAAGCGGGGGCGATCAGCTCCACTTGTACTAAAAAGCTATCAATGACAATCAGTTGGCATAGTAGTATGGTGCCTGCTATGCGTATTTATATGATCCTACAATGGCAATGGAAGGTACAACAAGCCCCATATCTCAGTGCGGCCCTGATGGACGACTCTGGATCACCTATCTGTTCTCATAGAGCTCGTCTCTAGCACAGTCTTCACTGAAGAGATTCCTTGATACTCCGTTCCCCTCAGGCTGTTTAACTAAAGACGATGCTTTCGATCCGATCCAATGTCGAACCCGTCAGTAACAGTGAACTTCCGCTCCTTATCACATTCTACGGGGACGTCACCTATGTCGAAGTCGCAGCTGCCACCATTATCTGCTACGACACCAGTTGAGTCCGTTGCTGTAGTGAAACTCCGATACACTTCTCAATGTGTTATCTACAGTCACCACGTTCGACAAAGAGGTACCCTAATTCTCAGTATTCTTTACTTCTATGATGACCATATTTCCCTTGGCGATCCAGGTTAAGTACTTCTGGGTGAGTGCTTCCCTTACCACCTAACCCTCCTTACTATTTACCCTGTGCAATTGTCGGTCACAAAGAGTGCACCTCGCAAGACTGCAAGCATAGTCTACTTTCTCGTAAGTGAAAACCACTACTGCGACTGGTGCCTCCGTATATGGGCCACTGATGATCGAACGATCGTAAAATATTTCCTTAGAACCGATACATAGGAATTTTCACTGTATTGATAGGCATGACGGGTGAGTTCGCTATTTCGAAAGGTTTGGATGGTGATTAGAATTACTAATGTACACCTAGGATATTCCTCCCACATCTCCTTAGAGCTGTAGGTGCATCGCTTTGATTCTCGTAACACCGTCTTAAACATCTTCGCCACGTCCTAGGTGTAAGAGGGATTTCAGACCCTTCTTCATCGTGTGCATGTACTAACATAAATATAGGCATTGTCTCCACTTGGGTAGAGAATGCGGGAGGTGAGGATTTTCTCTTTTTTTTTTGTAAAAGTGGAACTAACCGTAAACTGGGTCAGACTGGATGACTATCGTTCTGATTGACTGTACTGATCTTCTTTCCGGACTTGCATATACTGTTCTGACCGATGGAGCTGTCATAGATATTCTCCTGATGAGGGTCCTTGCATTATGGTCCGAACGTACGTAATTTGCCTCAATTTATATATTATAACTTCGTTACTATAACCGAGACCCAATAGCGAAGAAACTGGCTTTGTGTCTTAGGGTCATATTCGCCGTGGAGTCGGCTTGTATGCTAGGAATCACAATATGCATAACGGTAATGCAAGAATGTAAGCGAATTGCTCCTGCTGTAACTAGACTATAAGTTTATGATGGACTAGTATCTATAGCGGGGGCAGCAGGGCTTTCATTCTGCATTGGAAACAGCGAAGTTTCCCCTGTGCTTGAGACTACTTATTGGTTCGCATCCAAAAATTCCGAATAGCTTTATGCTCACCTCATGACAGGACAGCCCCGTTTGTATTCGAGCTCCTCTTGATGGTTCTGGCCCTCTACAAGGCTGCCGATTTCTGGCGAGCATCAACCGGGGTTGGCGGTATCAACCTCATAAAAGTGCTCTTACAAGATCAGGTCCTCTACTTCGTTCTGTAAATATTTTCACTTTTGTGTTCCAGTTTCCGCTCAAGTTGAGAAAATTTTACAGGATAATGGTGTGCAGTGCAACCAATATAGCCTTTTTCTGGATGGATCAACTAGACACCTTCAACTCGGCTACTAACATCGTGGATTTTTTACTTTCATCTGCAACTTTTCCCTGTATTATAGGCTGTCGATTATTGGTCCATCTGAGCGAGGCTGCTGAAAGGGGCGTCAATGGAGGCACGAGTTATCGAATTGAAACTACAAGCGAAATGTTGTTTGCATGATGGACTCGGCCCAGGTTTTCCGTATTGGTATCTGACCGCCCCAGCCTTTTTTACGACTCGTTGACGCCTATGAATATCTGTATTGACTTGGATATACTACCAGTTACTCTCAGTGCTGTGAAGGAATACGCAGTCTTTTCCATGAACGGCGTCCTCAAAGCGATAGCTCTTTTGGGACTTCGGCCGTTGAGATATTTACTATCTACTGGCTGAAGATGCGAAGTTGGAAGATTGCGTTGCTAGGAATGGGATTATTTAGTAATATCATGCTTCTAAAAGTGTGGTCCAATATAACCTACATGCATCCTCTCAAAGGCCGCTCATACTGATGCCTTATACCGTATATTACCTGTTTCATCCAAGCGTCTGCTTGTCCTCTGTTTGTTCTCGTTCTTCTGATTTTGATCATACGTGAGCGTGTATGAGTTACATATTGTACAACCCGAGTCAAAAATGAACGGGTTTAGAGTACAGCCGAGTCCGAGAGCCAGTAGGGGTGTGGAGTGCGTAGTCGCTGGCAGGATGACGGTAAGTCGGGGACTATAAACATAAATACAAGCGCGCTTAGACGGGGAAAAGAACGGAATGTTAGAAACCACGGATTGGTCCTCATTGATCAGGATTTCTTCGTCGTCGATTCCGACCAAAAGCATACATGCAGGTAACCGTATAAAAGTAGCTGCACGACCCAACTTGAAATACCAAATGCTAGTACCAGTGTCACGGTGGTTGCGAAGTCGAGATTACCAAATCCAAAGTTGCCAAAACAAAAAAAGTTATTCGTCATATTTTATTACATAACCAAGTTGTCATCGTTCGAAGGTTCTCCCTCTCGCTTATCCTTTTCCCTCTTCCGATGTCCCCTCCTCAAGGGAAGGAGGGGGGGATCTTCCTCTAGGACTTAGTATTGAACCATACTGCTGCTGCAGCCGGAAGCCCCTTCTGTCGAATTCACCGAAAATTTTGAATTTTTTGGTTTCTGCCGGTTTTGCTCGTACTTTGGAAGTCTTTGCATCTATGCAATGTCCTGCCATATCTCGGAGTCGATTTGATCTCGAGGAATGGATCGATAAAATAAACTTCAAGCTGAAACATGAGCCCCGTTGGCCCCATTCTGTCCAAAGCTGGTCTTATCGCACCAGTACATTATAAGCCCGACATAGTATGACGCCGTACTATCTATTCTGCTTAATTTCGTGTCAACTTTTATTGGCTGGTTGGTGTGTCTTCATTATCCCGAACGGTTGCTGATAGGAGACTCAGATACTCTATCAGCGCCGCGTGCACGCTTGTTCTTAAGCCACGGAGCTTGTGCAATTTCGGATCTGAACTATGATACTCAGGCTGCAGTCGGTGACTGCACTTGGGTGAGCTTGCAAGGTTGAACACAAGCCGTTTCGGTCAACAGTTTTCCCATTCCAATACTAACTCACTCTTCTCGCACCCTATGCTTAATGTTCTCAGTGCAGTCATTCCTGGTTTGTGCGCACACTGTGGGTAATCTCACGCAACGGCCTAACAGGGGCGTTGGTCGATTCACACCGCTCATGTTGGGGTTTCATTCCGAAATATTCATCATGGCTTTACCCAGTGATGTCGTCGTTTTGTATCACGGCATTTGATCCTGTAAGTGCGTTCTTGACTTCGAGCTTGGATCGTGTTTGCATTTTCGCTCGGTTAGGCATGCTGAATCCTGATGGGGCCAAAAGGGGGACGATACGCGCAGGGACTGAGGGATGGATGGACTAGCGATCGCACGGGTTACCATTGGAGGTTTAATAAAACGTGCCTAACTCTTACGCCCTTGTGAGTAAAAATAGGTCTCTGATAGCCTAGAAGTTAGGATTGGATCATGATGAAGATGAACGTTTAAGGTTCGTTCCTTTACCACAGTCTTGCCAAGATACAAAGTTTTGTATAGTGTATCACCTGCAGGAAATGAACCCTGGGTACTGACATAAATATAAGTCTAGTGATCGGGGACCAGAATGTCGACAGCTTGATTGATCACAAAGGAGCAGAAAAAAGAGCGCTTTCTCGCGGTTGGGAACATGACACCGAGTAACTGGCTCAGTGCTGCCCTTTGGTGAATTAGAAGATGATTAGATTAGGTGAATAATAGCTATCCTTTGACTCCTATCTGTCCACTGCTAAGATGGAAGCAGAAGCAATTCGTTTCACTTGTACTGAGAAGCTACCAGTGACCATCGGTTGGCATGGGGCCTGCTAGGCATAATTATATGACTCCACGACGGCAAAGATTGGTTCAACAAGTCTCACATTTCGATGCACCTTTGATTAGGGATAAATACACAGGTTGTGGACGGCTCTGGATCATCTATCTGTTCTCATAAAAGCTCGTCACTAGCACAGTCCTTCACTGAAAAGATTACTTGTATCCGCCCCGACTCGGTTACCCACATACTGTACAATCTGCGTCCCTCAGGCTGTTTAACTGAAGAAGATGCTATCTACCCGATCTAATGTCGACCCCATCAGTGACAGTGAACTTCCGCCGTTTATCTCCTTCTACGGGGACGTCACCTACGTCGAGGTCGCAATCGCTACCGCCATTTGCTACGACACAAGTTGAGTCCGTTGCTAAATTTAACCATCCGATACTCCTCCCAATGTGTTCTCTTCAGTTACCACGTTTGATAAAGAGGCGCCTTACTTCTTAGTATTCACTTACTTCTCTATTGACCATATTTCCCTTGGCGTTCCAGGTTAAGTACTTCTGGGTAAGTGCTTCCCTTACTACTTAACCCTCTTTGCTATTTACCCTGTGCAATTTGCGATCACAAAGAGTGCTCCTCGCAAGACTGCAAGTATAGTCTACTTTCTCGTAAGTGATAACCACGAGTCCACGACTAACGCACCTGCATATGAACCACTAATGTTTGAGCGATCGTACAATCTTTCTTAGAACCGATACATAGGGATCTTCGCTGTATTATCGGGCATAACGGGTGAGCCGGCTGTGTCGTGTAGATTCATATAGTGATTAGTATTACTAATACACACGCAGGATATTCCCCACACACCACCCTAAATCTGTAGGTGCATCATATTAACCTCGTATCAGTGTCTTATAAGGATTCCACACATTCTAGGTGTAGGAGACTTTTTACTCCTTCATCACATGCACGAATTAACATGAATATAGGCAATTTTTCTACTTGGGCAGAGAATATGGGAGGTAAATGTTTTATCTCGTTGTTTGTAAAGGTGAAACTAACCGTAAACTGATCAGACTGGATGACTTTCGTTCTAATTGACTGTAGTGACCTTCCTTCCGAACCTGCACATATATTGTTCTGACCGATGGAGTTTTCATAGATATTCTCCTGATGAGGGTCCTTGCATTATGGTCCGAACGTACGTGACTTTTCCCCAACTTCGCTATTGTAAAAAACATCGTCACTATTACTGAAACCGAATAGCGAAGAAACTGGCCTTGTGTCTTAGGATTGTGTTCGCAATGGAGTCAGCTTGTATGCTAGGAATTATAATTACCACAACCATAACGCAAGGAAGTGAGCGAATTTGTTCCTGTGATTAACCTGGACTATAAATTGACGGTGGACTAGTATCTATAGTGGTGGCAGAAGGATTCTCATTCTGCAGTGAAATCAACGAAGCTTCCCCTTTGCTTGAGACTATTTACTGGTTTGTATCTGGAAATGCCGAATATCTATATACTCACCTCGTGACAGGACCGCCCCGTTTGCATTCGAGTTCCTCTTAATGTTTTTGGCCCTCTACAAAGCTGCCAAGTTCTGGCGAGCATCAACCGGGCTCGGCGGCATTAGCCTCATGAAAGTACTCATACAAGATCAGGTCCTCTACTTCGTTCTGTAAATATTATCATTTGCGTTCAGTTTCTGCTAAAGTTGAGAAAAATCTACAGGATAATGGTGTGCAGTGCGGCCAATATAGCCTTTTTCTGGTTGGATCAACGAGACGCCTTCAACTCGGCCACTAACATCGTGGAGTTTTTGCTTTCATCTGCAACCTTTCCCTGTATTATAGGCTGTCGATTATTGGTTCATCTAAACGAGGCTGCTGAAAGGGGCATCAATGGAGGCACGAGCTATCGAGTTGAGAGTCCAAGCGAAATACTGTTTGCATAAACTCAACCCAGGTGTGCAGTATGTTAAACTATGTTTTGGGTTTACCGATTTTTCTTTTCCTACGTTGGAAAAACATCGGTGGTGTTGTAAGTCTGTAGCAAGTATGTACGTGAAGAGAATCGATATTCGGGTATTTTAAATCTCCGACGGTCAGTAGTGACGATGTGTAAAATACGAAGTACTGAACTGATGTCTATAACATTAACTTGAACGAGGTTAAGTACAGAGGCGGTGTATCCAAAAGTAAACCCAAGTTTGTCAGCAAACATCCTTAGTAAGAATCCGCTTGAGGCATCTTCCGAGACATACGCGGAATTTGCCGAATGCTGTTCTTGGAGACCTTAGTCACGCTCTCGAGTTTAAGCCGTGAATTCAAGCCTTGACCTCCAACTACCACTACCACTATCAGCTACTCTTTTGTTAACAACATGGGAAATGACGGAGGAAGCATTCCAGACAGACGCGATTTAGTGAGGACGAAAGGAAAGGTACGTCTACTATGCCGCTGTATGAGCGAAAGACACCGAATTGACCAGATTGCAGGCAGAGCAGGCAGACAAGGCAAATCAAACAAGGGCACGCTGGTTTTTCTGTGCACTATCGAAGGTATTTAGTACTTTTTCATTATTGGGGTCAAGCTTTTAACTTGACCTTTCCGTAGCGTCCATTGCAGGAACCGATAGTATCGTGCGCGCTTGGAAAGTTGTACAATAAGGATGCATTACTGGAGTACTTATTAGACAAATCGGCATACGGGGACGGGGACGATATATGTGGTCACATCAAGTCGTTAAAGGTGCGTCTTTGCTGTTTCTTTTTCTAAGACCTTTTCTAACATGGTGTATCTGTGACGTGCAGGATGTGAAAACTCTGACTCTGACTCCGAACCCAGTACCCGCCACGTCGGGTTCGTCAACAACTGAACGAGTGCAGTTCGTTTGCCCGCTTACGCTGAAGGAGATGAACGGCGCGGTCCCCTTCGTTTACATCTCCACTTGCGGTTGTGTTGTGTCGCATGCCGGGCTCAAGGCGCTGGCAGGATCACCAACCCCACCTAAAGACGAGGAGAAGGTCAAAGATGCGGACGGGAAAGAGGAATGCTCGGCACAACTCGACGTTTGTCCGCAGTGTGGGGCGAAATACGATCGCCGCGTTGATGTACGAACACTCAACCCAGACGCAGAGAAAGAGGCTGTGATGCGGGAGGTGATGGAAGCACGGGCTCGAGCAGCCAAAGCGACGAAATCGCTTAAGGCCTCAAAGAAGCGTAAAGCTGCACCGGTTGAGACCGCATTGGATGCGCCTCCTGTGGATGAGGAGAAAGATGGGAACGGGAAAGCAAAGAAGGCACGGTCATTACCGGGGCCATTACTGAACCCGATAATCGCTGCAACGAGCCGTGCAGTTGCAAGTAGTCTTGCGCTTGAGGAGGCGAAACGCAAGGCAGGTATGAGCGATGCGGTGCGGAGTTTGTATGAGGGCAAGAATAATGTCCAGGAGACGTTTATGACGCGGACGTTCAACCGGGTTCGTGGATTCAGGCTTTGACCCTTTCCAAAACCAATGCTGATCCCCTTGCCCCCACAGTATGCTTAAGCCCTTGCTTGTGTACCGATTCTTTATTTGGGCTGGATCCTCTCGAGTTTCACCAGTGTATCCTAGAAACGACCCTATGTACGTATTAGCTTTGACATGTGGCATTTGCTTTTATCCTATTTCTTGTTTCCTTCCGGAAGTATTCAGATCCTCCAGACTATTTGTCAAGATATGTTTCAGGCTAGCGGAACTCGAGATATTATGAGGGCTTCGCTACGAAATCCAGTATCTTCTTCCACCGACGGCCTGCCATAAAGACGTCTATTCGAAGATGTGCGGTTAGTTATCCGCTTAACTGGGGCCATCGCGACTTAAACCGGGAACTTCGAATTCTTCTGTGTGCTAGAGACCCGGACCCTGCACGCATTCGAAAAGGGTGTACGAGCCATATGCAGTCTAGTGGACCTTAGTGTTCTCGGGTATTTCTACCTCTGCACGGCACGTTTTGTAACGATATCAGTATCTTGAGATCGCTCGCTGCGGATCTTTTAGCTTGATTTCCAAGCGATTGATTCAACTGGAAGACGGGTAAAGGCGACCGGTTGGTATTTACTTGCGGCACAGGTTTTTTAAAACACAAACAGCGTTTGCCCCATAAAAAGGAAGGATGATCGGTAAGCTAGTGTTTCAGTTGAGATTCTGCGTAGCGCAGATACGGTATCGTCTGAAACTTCTTCATTTATCGTAGGGCCATAAATATTGAAGCGAGATTTGAGGCCTTTCCATAAAGGGAAAGCATACCTACCCATATCTAATTAATATTTTCGGACCCGCATTTATGGAGTCAGACGCGCGACGCGTTTAATTAGTAGGCAAGCTCGGCTGACATGGGTTCACTTGTTTTCGCCACCTCATCTGTTAGACTCCTCCTACAACACGAAATTAAATGCCTCCAGTTTGTTATACTCTTTTCATATCGGAATCCGTTCTTGACGCTGACAACCCACCCAACTTTTAAGCGCAGGTCGACGAGAAGCAAGGTCACTGGTGCTGTGCCTGCGGAGGAAAATAAGAGGACGCGTTCACCGGACGCGTCTACCCCTGCGGGTGCGGAGACGCAGGAAGCAGGGTTCTCTACAGCTGAAAGACCCATGAAGCGTGCCAAATCCGTTGTCGGTCCAGTAGCGGAAGGGGTGCGTTTTTTGTGTCTCCTCATACAGTCGAACCTCCCATAGTGGATCATCCTCATAATGAATATCCTCCCATAATGGGTAGTCTAGGGCTTCCACCAAGTCGGTAGTCAGAGATTCCCTATAAGATAATGAATAAAGTCGATAATGCATAATAAATAACAAATATTAAAAATTTAATAGGTATATCCATTATCAGAGGTAAACTCGGCTGTATAAACTACTATATATAGACATTTGCTTACACTTCTTCTGTTTATAATCAATACTAAAACCTGATTTTGCGGTACACATTAGTCACATTCAGTTTTTCCCTTTGTAACCCAGCAATATGTGACATATTTTAAGTCTTACAATATTTACTTTACTCCCATCTTGGTAATTTACAAGATTTTTTTAATTACATAATAAAATGTGACTCTCTTACTGGATATCCTCCCATAATGGATATTTTTCCTTTCCACCGACCCCCATTCATTATGGGAGGTTCGATTGTACAAACAGATATTCACAAGAATGCATGGGTGCACCTCAGGGCATGTTGGAGGACGCGAAAGAAATGACGGACCCCGTTCAGAATCAAGGGCTTACCCCCATACCCTTTGAGACCAGCGATGCAAGGCTTAAAGGAAATTTCGACCTCTATTCCATGAATCTGCCGTTCCTCCGCGACGTCTATCTTCCGGATGGAACTGCAACGCCGCAGCACGAGGCCCTCTACTATAAAATTCTGGAATACCAAGCTGAGAACGACAATTCTGCGCAGTTGTTCCTGCCAGACCCGGATGCCGCTAGTCAAATTCCTGGTCGATTCGAGTCTGGCGGTGTCCGCGACCCGATGTCGGACGAGTATCTCGGTATGGAGACTGTGTCCGTCGTGCACAACGAGGGTCTGGTATTTTGGGAGTCCGAGAAGGACAAATTCGTCACACCGGTGTCCAACGGGCTCGGGGTCACCACGACGTTTGCGCTCGCAGGACACAACTGCGGGATCGCGTCGGTGTCAGGGACGCTGAAGCTCAAGCAGGTGCCTGTATGGGCTAAGGCTAGTGCTGCGCGTAACGGCGGGCAGCCACTAGAGCTATTCGAGGGGCATTTTACGGTTGTCGTTTCTTATGGATCCATGTACATGCGGAGGGGTCACTTCTTCGGCCCGACTGTCAAAACGGCCTTTTGGGCCGTCAGAGCAAGGAAGGACGCGACCGGCAAGGAGATTGGGTTGGGGGAGCTCTAGGCTTCTTGTCACAATTGCGAACGGAATCTTCTTGAATATTAGTACAAGTTGTTGGATATGATAATACAACTCTACTCGTGATTCAATTACTTACAAGGGGATGCGAAGGAAGAACACCAATAATTAGCAACACTGGATAACCTGAAACTTCTTTTGCTGGTGCCCTTTTGTTTACGGTATGCTTGAGGCTCTTTGTTCGTGTACTATTTTTTGTACGATCTGATTTCTCTGGATTAGGAACCAATTACCTGTTGGAATTCAGCAATCGCGGCGCCAGCGAATGCACTCCGTATGCAAGAATACTGTTTAACCACCAAATAATCGTGCGAGAGAACTCGAGCGCGCATATAAGCAGTAAATGTTCTATGAATAATATTTTCAACTCCGAACGACCGGCTGCCGAACTCGGCATCGAGCCCGAACTTCAACCTTGAACATTATCTGCATGCACGGGTCAGCACGATTGGTCGTGGATTTCCCTTTGCTCGATTGAAGTTATTGCGGTGATTGAATTTGGGAATTCGAGCCCTTTCCTTGTGGCGGAGACTCGGTTTCTCCAGGAATTCTTCTAGTAGGAGAGAACACTGGCAGGTTGTCTGCAGCTTTGTGGATTACAGTATATTCTCAGATATTCAAGTCATTGCGCCCGCACGACACATTCTTATTTGAATACACTGATATTATATAATTACTCACAGTGTACCCGATATTTCGATGGCTGTACTACTATTGAATGCAATTGACAATGTATCAGGACTCGGAAGACGGTTACATTATGCGACCAAGTGCCAGTGGTACTATTTACTGAGCGCGATTGTAGTGAAGGTTCCGATTTCCGAGAGAGAAATGGGGGAGGAACGGAGGTTGCTTGTCACGAACGGCGCCGTAATCATATTCGTCTATATGGAAGGAGAAAATAATTGTATTACAGGTAGTAAGGCGGGGAGTTACGGACAAGGCTACCGTGACTGTACAGTATATCTTATACCTAATTCCGCTTATCCTATCATCCTCCTCCGCCTGTACTCAAGTTAGCATACAGCCAATACATGCAAGATCTGAAACACTTTAGCTGCTCAGCCCCCAAAAATCAGACCAGAAAGGACGCATTCGGTACTTTCAGTTCCCTCGTTTCTTGGAGTCAGGCGAGGCGCGTAGACGTGTCAAATTACTAAGCGACTCGGAGGGGTTTAAGAGGTGGGGCCCACCTGCTTGAGTCTTTTAGATTTCCCCCCATCTCCGAGAATAAAATGCCTCCAGTATGTTGTGCGCTCTTCGTATCACTATTGGCATTTTAAGTTGCTGACAACTTGCTCTAACTTTAAGCGCAAGTCAACGAAAGGCAAGGCCGCTGCTGGCGCCCCGACACCCGCGAAGAAAGGCAAGAGGGCACGTTCGCCGGACGCGACCCCCTCTGCGGATGTGGAGAAAGCAAGCGCATCTTCAACTCAAAAACCCGCGAAGCGCGCCAGGTCTGTTTCGAAGGACGCTGTTGATCCAGCTGCGAAACAGGTGTGAAATCCTCACTTTCTTATACACGCAAATACTTAGAGATCATACACTCCAGGATGCGACGGAAAGCGCGAAAAAGACGACAGAGCCAGCGCCGAGCCGGGAGTCATCCCCTGACTCTCTCGAGACGTGCGACGAGAGACTCAGCGGGAACTTCGATCTTTACGGCATGGATCTGTCGTTCCTCTCCAACGTCTATCTCCCTGATGATTCTAAAACACCACAACACGAGGCTCTTTACAAGAAGATTTTGGAATATCAAGCCAAGAACGATCGCACTGCGCAAGTGTTTCTTCCAGATCCACTTACTTCATACTTGTCTGGTCGGTTCGGTTCAGGTGCCCTCCGCGACCCGATGTCGGAAGAACAGCTGGAAATCGAGGCGGATCCTATCCATACAGATAACCTGACATTCTCGAATTCCGAGAAGGGCAGCTTTTTGACACCTGTGTCTAACGGACCTGGCGTCATCGCAAAGTTTGCGCTTGCAGAGGATAACTGCGGAATAGATTCAGTGTCAGGGTCGTTGAAGCTGAAACAAGTACCCGTGTGGATGAAAGGAAGCGATGATGGCGGGCGGCCACTAGAACTTTTTGAGGGGCACGTTACCTTTAAGGTTTCTTACGGAACTATATACAGGAGGAAGGGACATGGCAGCGGTTTTAGTATTGCGGCGGCAGTTTGGGCCGTCAGAGCAAGGAAGGACTCGAACGGCGATGAGATTGGGCTGGAGGAGTTCTAAGCTTCTAGTAGAAGTTTACGTATGGAATCTTTCCGAGTACATAGAATCAATAATTTAAGTCTCGCTCATAGTCAACAGTTTCCTCGAAATAGCAAAGAAGACTGCTAGCAATTAGCAAGCCACAGATGGCTGTGTTAACAAGTCAAATTTGGGGCTAAAGTTCGCACCGGGAAGTCTTGAAAGGTCATCATGTAATCGATGTTCCGCAAGTCTAGAATTCTTTCACCAGCTCATAGAATCGTCTCTATCGGCGAAAAAGTTGTGTGATTTATGTCCAGTCTATTAGAAAGTCGGGATACATTATATTTCGCTAATACTCATCCGTGTCGTCGGTCAGTGCGCCGCCTTATATCGAACCGTGTACCACAGCAAACTCTTCCCGGTGAGAACATAATAGTAATAGAGCGCTTTTGCTTAGTATTTCGCAATCTTAATCTGTTGAAGATTTATCTAAGATACTGAGACAATTATTGTATTCCCTCATAAGTCATCATGAATGCATATATCTGAAGTCCACAAGTATCACGACCCCGACGGCTGCGGCGTCTGTGACAGATGCGGCGGCCTTACGGACTACAGTATCATAGTTCAAAGCCAAAATTGCACAAGCACCGTGGCTTATTTACAAGCACATATGCAGTGCTATAATACTCAATTTTTCCATCAGCAATAATTTGGAATAATGAAGACATACCAACAAACCAACAAGAGTTGTTCCGAAATTACAGTAAGCAGAACTTAGTATGCTTGAGACTCTTTGTTCGTGTACCGATTTTTGTACGATCTGGTTTCTCTGAATTAGGAGCCAATTACCTGCTGGAATCCAGCAATTCGCAGCGCTGGCGAATGCACTCCATATCCAAGAATATTGTTTAAATCGGTAAATAATCGCGCAATATATTAATAGAACTCGAGCGCGCATACAAGCAGTAAAAGTTCCTCCGAACGGCTGGCTGCCGAAACTCGGCATCGAGCTCGAGTCTTTATGTTTTTACTAAGCGCGGTTTGTAGTGAAGGTCCTAATTTCTGAGAGAAATAATCCCACTTATCCTATCATCCTGCTCCACCTGTACACAAGTTGGCATACAACCAATAGTACATGCAAGTTCGGAAACGTCTTGGTTGCTTCCAAAAACATCTGACTAGAAAGGACACTATCAGTACTAGTACTTTCGGTTAGGCCCTCCGAGTCATCTCTAGAGTCAGGTGCGTCGATGCGTCCGAAACCCGATTAAGCGAGAACTCTTTAAGGTAGGGTTCACAAGTCTCCACTCCAAGTCGCCTTTTGGACTCCCTCCATCTCCGAGAAAAACATGCCTCCAGTATGCTATGCGCTCTTCGCACCAATATTCCCTTTTCAAGTTGCTGACGACCTGCTCTGACCTTAAGCGCAAATCTGCAAGAAATAAGGCTGCTGGTGCCTCTGCCCCCGCACCTACGAAGAAGGGGAAAAGGGCACGTTCCCCAGACGTCGTCGTCTCTGCAGATGCAACTGCGGAGCAGGCAAGCGTCCCTACAACCCAGAAACCCGCGAAGCACGCCAGATCTGTTTCGAAGGAAGCTGTCGAACCAGCTGCAAAAGAGGTGCGTAATTCGTGTTTTCATACAGTACATGCAGGTGCTCAAGAGACTGTGTATTTCAGGATGTCACGGAGAGTGCGAAGAAGACACCGACAAATATAGCCCCGATCCAGGAACCATCCACTGAACCCCTTGAGACGCACAACAAGAGGCTCAGCGGGAATTTCGACCTCTACTCACAGGAACTGCTGTCCCTCTGTGACATCTGTCTCCCCTCTGGGAATGGCAGGGGCAACTCTAAAGAGCCACAGTATGAGGCTCTGTACAGGGAGATTTTGAATTGCCAAGCCAAGAATGACTGCACCGCGCAGGTGTTTCTTCCGGGTCCACTTGTGTCTCCTTACTTGCCTGGTCGGTTCAGTACGGGTGTCTTTTGCGACCCGATGTCGGATGGACGGCTGGAAACCGAGGCATATCCTATCCACAAGGACAGCCTAGCGTTTTCAGATTCCGAGGAGGCCGGATTTCTGGAGCTGGAGTCTGAGTTTGATGGGCCCGGGTCATTGCAAGACTCGTGCTTGCGGAGGATATTTGCAGGATAGATTCAGCGTCAGGGTCGCTAAAATTGAAACAAATGCCCATATGGACGAAAGAAAGCGATGACGGCGGGCGGCCACTAGAACTATTTGAGGGACACCTTACTGTTAAGATTTCTTATGGACGTTTATTAAAGTGGAAGGGTCATTGGAGATGGCGACATGTTTATGGAGGCTGTTTGGGCTGTCAGGGCAAGGAAGGACTCAAATGGTAATGAGATTGGGCTGGGGGGGCCCTAAGCTTCTCGTCGAAGTCCTGCTCATAGTCACTCTTTCAACAGTTATCTTAAAATCTACGCACGTTGTGGTAGACGATGAGGTGCAGTGGTAGTGGTTGAGGTAAAGGTGGGGTATCAGTGTAAACCAATGTATTTCATGGTAGAGACCAGCTCTCCTTATATACATCTACTGTGAGCTATGTATACTATAACTATCATAGCTCCTATTCGTATGGCGTTATCATTGTGTTATTGTTCACTTAGTAAGATGGTTGTTCATATGACCATCTGTTATTTATATCGTTAGTTATATTTATTTAATACTCCCCTTCAAACTTTTACTAGGCGGAGTAGACTTGTAAAACATTTGATTAATTCGATCATTAGCACTTTTGTCATGATATCAGCTTTTTGCTGCCCTGTTGGAATATATGAAACTGATATAGTTTCATTTTCTATGTAGTCTCATAAGAAATCTTTTCATATATCAATATGCTTCATTCATTGCATATATTTTTGTTCTGTTGAGTTTACTATAGTTATGGCTGCTTGATTATCACATAATATTTTCGTAGGTGTATCCAAGGTCTGCAGTACCTCTTCAACCAGTCTTCTAAGCCATATTCCTTCTTTAACTCCATGTGTTAAAGCTTGTAATTCTGCTTCACATACTGATAATGACACTAATTCTTGTTTTTTACTTGACCATGATGTTGTTGCATTTCCAATTTGAAATATATATCCAGATATTGCTTTATGGCCTTCTTGTGTCATTCCATCAGCATCGGTATATCCAATTAACTTGATTGGATCTTTTCCTCTGAGTATTAATCAATATTCGTTTGTTCCTTTTAAATATTTAAAACTGTGTTTTACTGCATTGTAATGTTTGATACTAGGTTTATTTAAATACCTAGCAAATTGACCTGTTGCGAATGATATATCAGGTCTAGTACAATCTGCTGCATATCATAATGCTCCAACCATGTTCATATATGGTATTTGTCTCATAAAGTTTATTTCTTCGTTAGTTGGATTTTCAAGTGATTTTAACACTTGTCCTGGTGTCATTGGTGTTCATACTGTTGCAGCATCTTTTAATTTATATTTTTCAATTATATTATCAATATAATTCTTTTGTCTTAATTTTATAATTCTTTCTTCTTGGTTTCTTTCAATTTCAATTCCAAGTAACCAATGTATATTGTTTCCATCAGTAAATTTTACATGTTTTCCTATTTCATTTTTAAAGGCTTTTATTATTAGTAAATTTAAGCCACATATTGTTATGTTGTCAACATGTATGAAAAGTATTAGAATAGTTTTTCCTTTTACTTTTCTAAAGAATACTGCATTGTCTTGGACTGCTCGTGTGAGCCCTATTCCTGTTAATATTTCTGATAACTTTTTGTACCAATGTCTTCCTGCTTGTTTTAGTCTGTATAATGCTTTTTTTAATTTTAAAACTTGTCCAGGTTTTGTTTTGATTAAATTCCCTGGTGGTGGCTTTATGTAAATATTTTCGTCTTTTTCTAACTCACCATATAGGTAAGCTGATTTAATATCAATTTGATGAATTTTATAATTATTTGTTGTGCTCCAACTTAATATAGTTCTTACTGTGGCTAATCATGCCACTGGAGCAAATGTGTTGTTTGAATAGTAGTCTATACCCTCTTTTTGGGCAAATCCTTGAACTACTAATCTTGCTTTGTAATGTTCGATTTCTCCATTTGCTAATCTTTTTGTTTTATAAACAAATCTTGTTCCAATTATATTTATATCTTTTGGTGGATCAATGATTGTCCATGTAGGTCTTTTGATTAACGTTTTTATTTCTTCTTTCATTGCTGTGATCCACTGATTTGCGTCAATTCTATTGATTGCTTGTTGATATGAATTTGGATTGCCTATTAATTCTGTATTGAATTGATTAAATTCCGTAAGATAAGTGACTGTATTTTGTTCATCAAAGTTGAGACCTAATGATCGTTTTGTTGGTTTAATTGTTCTTATTGGTCTTTCTTTTGTTAATTCTTGTATTTGCTCATTATGTTTTTCTGTTATATTCTCCCCTTCAATTTTAGATGGAGGAGAATCTAAAAATTGTAAATTTCATTCAACTGTGATTTTTCTGTTATGATAGGTTCTATGACCTTTACTTTCTTCGTCAAAGCCTAGCCATTGTGCATAAATTCCTTTTGGTTGTAATTTGTTAACGTCTTCTTGTCATATAATGCAGTATTGGCTGAATTCTTTTAAATCATCTATGTTATAATTTTTGTTATATCATTTAAAATATGGTGTTTTAAAATCAATAGCGCTTTTTGGCATTCTATTGTAAACGTAAGTGCTGTATTTTACAGCTTCTCCCCATAGACTGGGTGGTAGTTTTGCTTGTAGCAGATTTACTTGTGTATTATTTAAAATTGTTTGATGTGATCGTTCTGCTACTCCGTTTTGTTGTGGTGTATCGTGAACAGTCAGCTTTCATATTGTTCCATTTTTTTCTAGATATTCAGTGAATTGTTTACTTAAAAACACTGTATCATTATCACTTTGTAATGTTTTTATTTTTATATTAAATTGTGTATTGAGCATTGTAGCCCAAGTCATATAAGTGTTTAAGCCCTTGTCTTTTGTTTTTAATAAAATCATTTTTATCCATCTAGTAGCATCATCTACCAGAGTAAGAAGATATTTATATCCTCCAATAGCATGTGTGGATGCTGGACCCCATATGTCCATGTGTATATGATCACTGAATTTTTCTGCTAACTTCGAAATATGTAATTTTGGGATTTGCATTCTTTTTATATTTGCTTCAAGGCATATTGTGCATTGAGTTTCATCATAATTTGAAATTTTATTATTTGTTATTTGGTCTTCTTTTAGTAATCACTTTATGTAAGCATAGCTTATATGACCGAGTTTTTTGTGAAGTTCAAATAAAGTTACATTTTTCGTAGCCACTTGTACATCATTGTTAAATATACTATACAATCCATTTTTATTTGTTATTTTTCCGCATAAAGATCCATTAGGATACTTTATTATACATTTGTTTTCTTTATAAATAAATTTGTAACCATCTTGACATAGAAGTCCTTGAGAGACTAATGTCATATTCATTTTAGGATTGTAATATACGTTTGATAGTGTTATGACACTTACTGAGTGTCCATTGGGGATGTAAAGCTTAAGATCCCCTACTATGTTTGCCATAAATGTTGTTTTATTTGTGGCCATTATCGTAATTGCGTCAGTTTTGTATGTGTTTCGTAATCGGTTTAGATATGGTGTTAGATGTATTGTTGCACCAGTATCAATTATATCCATTGAGAAATAAATGTTGTTAGCAATTTTTTCTGTTGTTGTAGCGTTAATGCTTACATCAAGATTATTGTCATCCACATCTTCCATTGCGCTATCGTGATTTCCTATAGCATCAAGGAAGTCGTTATAAGAATAAATTGGGAATTCTCCCATGTCGAAGTCGTTGTTGTCGATTTCGGTTATAAAGGCAGTTTCACCATGGCCAATTACAGTGCTTAATTCGATTCAAGAGCTCAATGCGACGTTAGTTGCTGCTGCTGCTGTGGCGGTATGTTTAGCCTGGGCCACGTTTGCCCCAGTCGATGTTGGTGCCGCTGACGCACCCATTTCCTTCCCTTTTCCTTTGTCGTCGTTCACGTCCTCTTTTTTCTTCTGAGCTGCCTTCATCCATTCCGTTTTTGGCGCCCAGCAGTCTCGAGTAAAGTGCCCTAGCTTATTACAATTATAGCACTTAATAACATGTGATTGTTGGTTAGGGGAATATCCCCTTCGTCCTCATCCTTGCATATATCCTCCATGGCCCCTATAGCCACGACCTCGTGATTGTACTCCGCAGCTGGAACCGCATCCGCGGCCCCTAAAATAAGGGTGAGTCCGCTCGTCCTTGGGCAGGTGGTTAGCCGCCGCTCCTGTCCTCTGATGATTTTTTCTCCATCCCTCAAATGCATTTTGTAATGCAGTTAATAAAAATTGAGGGGTTAGTTCAATTTCATCTTTGTCTGGATTTGTCTCATTAATCATTTTTATATATAACTCACTCTGCATGAGTACATATTGGTATTGTTCAGGTGTTGCCCTCGTAATAGCCGATATATATGTCGACTCTGAAACTTTTACCCCTTGGGCTATGAGTTCCTCATATTTATTGCTGAGGTTATCGAGTGTTCCATCAAAATGGCTGACATGACCTCTGATATCAAAAAGGGCAGCCTTGTTAAAGCCCTTTGTAATTGTTGTCTGGATGTTATGTCATCTGTCAAGCACTTTGAGTAATGCTGGAATATCTTTAGAGAAATTAAGATAATAAGCCAATATTTTGTTGGGCATAGTGCACATAATGCTGTTATATAAAGCACTTGATATACCAATCTCTCCAGTTCCTGGGGAGTTAGTGAGCAAGTTACCATAACCTGCACTCTCGATTGCACTTTGGACTCTGTAGTTCCAGAGTTTGTAGTTTCTGTGCCCATCGAGTTTCTCAATTCCATCAAAGAATTTCTGGAGTTCCACAAGTTTAGTTGCCATACTCAGTTCATCTTCCTCAGTATCATTAGCATCTGAATCATTGGGATCAGAAGGTTCTGATGGCTCACATGAAGGGTTGCTATTTTCGTTTTTTATTTCTTTGTTGTTCTCTTCTTCTTGGTTCTCTTCTTTTTTATCATCTTCTGGCTTAATATAAGGATTATCAATTTTAAATTGTTCTTTTTCTTTTGGATCTGATAAACCCAAATATGTACTGATTTGATATCTGATTTCAGATGATTTTCCTTGATCCGATATTCCTAAATCTTTAGCATGATTAATTAATTCATTTTTGTAGTCAGCTTTTATTTTTAATTTTTCATCGTTAGTAGAATTATCATACCTGTTAATACAGTCTTGTATTTGTTGTTCCGTTCCATGAATAGGTATTTGTCTGAGGTTACATTGAACTATTAGGTCAACTAACCTTTTGCTATCTTTAGCTTTTTGAATTTTTTCTTTGAGTTCTTCAATAGTTGATGACTGCGTATATACTATTTTTAGTTCGTTAGCGATTATTCGTAATCCTGATAATTTTTGCAAACGTGTTTGCTCACGAGTGTTAGGTTTTTGTCTGTCAGACATAGTTTCGTTATTCAAGAATTTATAATTTCGTTAATCATTTCATTAGTTGTAGAGTCAAGGCTCATAACCTCTTAAAATCTATGCATGTTGTGGTAGATGATGAGGTGCAGTGGTAGTGGTTGAGGTAAAGGTGGGGTATCAGCATAAACCAATGTATTTCATGGTAGAGACCAGCTCTCCTTATATACATCTACCGTGAGCTATGTATACTATAACTATCATAGCTCCTATTCATATGGCATTATCATTGCATTATTGTTCACTTAGTAAGATGGTTGTTCATATGACCATCCATTATTTATATTGTTAGTTATATTTATTTAATAAGTTACTACCTCAAAATAGCAAAGAAGACTGCTGGTAATAAACAAGCCACAGATGGCTGTGTTAACAAGTCAAATTTGGGGCCAAAGTTTGCACCAGGAAGTCTTGAAGAGTCATCACGTAATCGATGTTCCGCGAATCTAGAAACCTCTCACCAGCTCGTACAATCGTATCCAGCTGCGAGAAAATTGTGTGATTTGTGCGACCCAGCCTACTAGAAAGCCGGGATGCATTGTATTTTTTGCTAATACCCACCCGCGTCGTCGGTCAGTGCGCCGCCTCATATCGAACCGTATACCAGAGCAAGCTCTTCTGGGTGAGAACATAATAGTAATAGAGCGTTTTTGCTTAGTATTTCGCAATCTTAATCTGTTGAAGATTTATCTAAGATACTGAGACAATTATTGTATTCCGTCATAAGTCATCATGAATGCATATATCCGAAGTCCACAAGTATCACGACCCCGACGGCTGCGGCGTTTGTGACGGATGCGGCGGCCTTACATCACCCAGTTTTTGCCCAACCTTGACCTTTTGCCCTGCATGTACGTCAAACGTAAAGTCCTTCGGAGCCTCGAACACCAGTACGACCGTACTCCCGAGACAGAACCCGCCCATCTCTTCGCCAGGCCGGAGCGGCTTCCCGCGCAGGATCTTGCTGGCGTTGCTGTATACTGCCTCCATAAATGTACCAGGCGGCGGCCGGCGTCCGCGCACGTTCGTACGTAAATCCGCGTCAAAATTAAGGAGAATACTTCCGACGTTCGTCGCTCCGACAGGTGTCATACTGAAAAAGCCGTGCGCCCAGCGGCCGAGTAGTGCAACACGTTCATTAAGCACAAAGAGGTTCCGCAGACGTTTGGCAACGTATGGAGACACGCTGAAGAGCTCCCCAACAAAGTGCCGCCGCCGCTCGACGACCCATGCCGCAGGCGAATGGAAACGATGGTAGTCCCCGGGGGCAAGGTAGATTACTGCAAAGTGTAACCGATTGTGCGGCTTCTGAAGATGGCTAGAGGACGAGCGTGAAAGTGGAGTCGATCCAACGGCGAGAGCAACGGAGGCATCATGAGCGAGGTTGGATTCAGAACCGGAGGGTGGCATCGACGCATCCGTCGACTCGCCCACCTGCCGCAGTGTGTTGATATCTCCGTCAGGCTTGTCCGGGTCGCTTTCGTTCTCAGCCTCTGATTCAGCGATTTTGGGCGCTTCCGACGAGCCTAAGAGCTGTTCTAGGGTGTATTCGATGCCGTTGATGTCTGCGAACTCCTGGTCCATAACAACTTCGTGATCTCGATTAGCGAAATTGATCTGCTGAGAAGTGGGCGTTGTTGGTGTAGATTTTCCAAGGAGTGCATCAAGCGAGTAGGTTATCCCTTTCACTTGTTCTACGCGTGATCCTTCCACCGTTCCGAAATGCAATATTTTTCCGTCAGCGGGAGAGACCTAGGTAAAATTGTGAGCAGTCGATTTAAAGCACTGTTCCATTCTTACGTACAAGTACGGCGTTTTCGATTGGCCTAACTCCCTCTTTTAATCTCCGATAAAAGAAGTCCCCTAGGCTCTTGTAATGTGGTAGATCGTGTTCAATTTCGTCAAGATTTACACCGAAAAGAGAAGCGTATAAACGAAAGCCAGTGGGTCGCATCCAGACGGGCAGTTCGAGCGAGTTCAAATAGCCCCATAAACGCGAAAGGTTTCGCAAGGGAAGAGCACCAATAACATACACCTAGGATATAAAATTCCGTCAGTAATTCGCGATCTTTAACACGCGGTTCCGTGCCGTGCCGCATTCGGTTCAGATAAGAAGCTCAGGCTCGGTGAATCTGTTCGGCACCCAATCTGTGCATGGTTCTTCAAGCTCCTAATTCAAGTTAAGACTTTATTGAGCCGTGTACTCGGAAATGAGAAAAATGCAACATACCGAAATTACGTCCTGTATATTGCGCTTATGCACTATGGTTCGGGCATCTGGTCACCCCTTGATTAGTATTTGCGTAAGAGAAACCAGGGGGGCAACTCACAGCTACTCGCAGTTAGGACGGCTGACAGGTCGGGACAGTGGCGACGTAAAGAATACAGACGCCTTTATCCAGGACAGCCCACAGGTGCCCCAGAGCTACTACTGTGAGTGACCAAACCAGCCTGGGATCGGGGACCAGACGGAACCGAATGCGGCACGACACGGTCATGGACGCCAGCTCACCTGTAACGGACCGCGCAGCCTAACGACGTCATTCTCATCCCTATCAACGTGCATAGCCTCCTCTGCTTGTTCTTCCGACGAGGACTGCCTTTGCTTCTTGCGGAAGTTGAGCGCAACCAGTAGTAAAGCGCCGACGAGGACCGGCAGAGGATACCATTTCGTCGGCGTATTTCTCCAAGCATCTGTCAGTTTTTCTGTGTAAAGCAAAAGATTTGCATAAGCGATTATAAAAACGAGTTCATAAGATGTACGCACGGTGAAGGGGGGTCTGCCCAGACGGCGAGTCGTATGTCATTCCAGGCTGGCTATCTCGCCGCCTATACTGGCTGTACTGACGGCCAGCGTATATAGCACGCGCGACGTATTTCGTCACATGGCGTCGCCCTCCACGGTAGACGTTGGAGGTCGTCCTCCTGAAGAAGCCCTGCTTGTACTTAAGCATAGCTGGCCGTCGCAGCTGAACGGTGTCGACAACGTCGTCGTGCAAGCTTAAGCCAGGATTGCCTGGCTTTCGGCGCGCCGGCAAAGCTGCGATGGTGTGCTTATGTCATCCAACTTACGAGAAAGTAGCAAGCGAATTTCCTTGCCTAAAGTTCCAACTAGTCTCTTTGCTGCAATTAAGCAGCGCGAAGGCGAAGAGAACGGATACTGCATGGCAATGGCGAGCGATGGTGACAGTGTGAGTCCATGGCGGGTTGACTGGTTGCAATGAGTGTGATAAGAATCCTCTTAGTAAGGAAGTAGAATGTGATTGTTTTTAATAAACGTGCCGAGGGCGATTCTTTACCATCAGTCAAATCTCTTCTCTTTCCCCAGTTCACTCCGTAGCTCCAAACCTCCGTCACCTAAATATGGCGAGCCCCGCAGCTCCAAAGCCGTACATTGTCTTCGGTTATGGATCACTGATCTGGAGGGTATTTCTGCATAAAATCAACTTGCATGGAGTTAATATCTGACTAATTTTGAATTGAATTATTATCGTGTTAGCCACCGCCACACACGATTGGGCAAGGTTGGTCATTTACACTCCAACTCCATTTTTATCCAGTTAGGAAGTATGAAACTAATACCCGACTATCCCAAACCAGTACCAGGTTTTTTGAAAGGCTACGTTCGCCGCTTCGCACAGAAATCGCATGATCATCGTGGAACTCCGGAAGTTAAACCAATTTATTTACTGATCTGTATGTTCATAACTCAGCGCTTCTCTTCGGCATAGAACCCTGGGAGAGTGGTAACTCTTATACACAAAGAGGATTGGGACCGCTTTTCCGCATCGGTAAGTCGAGTACCAATTGCTTAGACCTCGGACGCGCCGAGCCTTTGCGATACTGATCGACACCGGATGACAGGACGCGTTCCCCGAAGAGGACATCGTCTGGGGTGAATATGGCCAAGCAACCGATACCATAAGAGGTAAAATATTGACACTCAATGGATATAGGTGTCGCCCATACCATAGATCCCGTAAAAGCCGAGGAGGTACGCGAATACCTAGGTAATCTTTCATCTTCGCTTTGCGCAATGCTTCGAAGCGATCATGGGTTCTCGGGCACACAGATTATAGAGAAAAGGATGGTTACTCGGTCGAGTCCGCCGATGTGTACGGCATAGTCGATGGGAAAGAAAAAGTAGTTATAGAAAGGGTTCGTCATATATGTCTTCTATTTTGAACAGTCCTCACTGCTCCCATGTGGCATGTTTTCCTTCCAGGCGACTGTAAGTAGCAGCCAATCAATCTTCAGATTTTTATTCTTACTGGGGTTTTTCTGTGGGGTTACGCCAGGTTTACGTCGGCAAACCAGAGAACCCATCCTTTAGTCAGTATCTTCGTTAAGAATTGCAGTTCGAGCTGCCACTGATTGGTATTCTTTTCACATGTATTTCTTTTGGTGTATAAAATGCAGTCGGGTCCGAGCTCCTAGAAGACCTCGCACAACGCATATTTAGCTCCGTCGGGCCCTCGGGGAAGAACATGGTGAGCCCCGAGCTTCTCTAACTTAGGGTCGACACAACCGCTCATGTCATCGGCGCGAACAGGACTATCTGTATGAACTTGCAAAGTCCGTGCGCAGGCTCGCACCAGAGAGTTTTGACTTGCATCTGTTCGCTTTAGAGGTGCGTTTTGCCTATCTGCGGGATTATTCTTCATAATAACCGATCACCTTCTCATACTACTAGAAAAGAGTGAAGGAGTTAGAGGAAGAAGCGTTAAACCTTCCCAGTGGCTTCAGGCCACCTACAGCGGAGGGCGTCCATTATTCGACAGTTGTCAAGGATTCGAACGACCTCCCAGCAGTCGGTCAATCACAATAACATGTTCGGTAGTTGATGAGAAAGACTAATAACGTGGCTTCGATGCTCATCAGCGATCCCATTTTATACTAATAACATTGTCCACCGTTAAATGTCTGAGCGATTCAGTTCAATTGCAAATAAGTTATCATAACTAATTATATGTATACTACAAAACCTGCGAGCATTTTGGAACATCGCCGCATCTGAGGCTCATAATCCCCTAACAAGTTTGGAAGCTATCCGTATTATCTACTGTTTTTGTATCACGGACACGGTGACGCGCTTAGCGTTGCCCCGTAATTTTTGTTTCCGTTTGCCCCGGACACCAGGATCGGCGCCTCCGACGGGATCGGCGTCACTGACCCGCTAACATTATCATGAAGTAATGCATCATGAAGTGATGCAGCATCACCTCCTGCTTGGCGCTTGACAGAGTACGGAGTCTCCACGGTTGTACCATTGGAGTGGTCATCGACAACGCTCGAGACAGTTGCGCGCCGCTTGACATGCTCAACGATTCTGAGTGTAATGATAATACCGCATTTTAGCGGCAAGATGAAGATAGAAGGAGCGGAAGATTATACCCTTGCATCACCGCTGCATTCCCTCTACGTTTGGCCATTTTCTTTGACTGATTATCTTCGTAGCGGTCGAATTCGTCGACAATCTCTTCTGCAATTATTTCCTCGATGATATCTAAAAGGAGGGATTAGTATTACTGACGAGCACACACCACCTGGCCATCACATACCTTCAAGCGTCACCACACCGAGTGCACCCCCAGGGATACCGGGTGTCTTGCTTACTAGAAGTAGATGCGCGCGACCTGTTTGGCTGAAAGCGAGGGTGTAAGTAGGACGAGAACTTGCCAAGGATTTTGCGACCTACAAATAGTCGAGCGCCTGGAAGCAATTGATTTCGGGACCTGCTTCGGGGAGAATAGACAATGTAAATTCTGAGACTGTCTTCTTTTCCGCCGGATCATATTTGAGGAGCTATGGTTGAACATTAGCAGAAAGATAAAAGCTATGCAATGTAAAGCATGCCTTCTTTATGAGAAGCAGGCCCACGTACGCATTGGGCTTGCCAGGTTCATATACAGGGAAGCGGGAGTAACCGCTTACCAGGCTTCATACAATATAATTAGCAATTGACATCTCAGTTGCGTGAATGCCTAGAATGCCTACATCTTATCAACAAGTGCATGGTCCATGACAGCGTCAGCGCTGAGCGTCACGACGTCCCGCATGGGTGTCATGATTGCGACAACACTTTTTGTATTGAGCTCAAGCACGCCACCGAGAATCTTAATCTCATCGTCTCGCAGGGGTTCCTCGCCCTGTCGGTGAAACTGCAAGAACGAGCGTAGTTCCGCTTTCTTGTACGTGTGCTCCTCGTTTGCCCCAAGCACATAGTCGAGAAGCTTTGCGGTCGGCCAGGCGATCGGAGCTGGCAATCCGAACATGTTAGAGAACTTAAGTACGGAACACAATATAACACTGTACCAAACAGATACATGAGGCCGAGGACAAATGGCGCGCACTTGGCACCGATAGCCAGTCCATAACGTGCACATGCTGCTTGAGGAATTACCCTTTAATACATTGCGTTTAACGATCAAGGCATGGGGAGCGTATCAAAGCACGCACTCTCTGAATAAGTTTAAGGATAAATGATGAGGTCAAGCTTTCATGGATGGACGACTAAAGACGAACCCGAAGATGACTGCAGGCAAGTCAAACTGAGCGCTTTGAGGAACAGTAGAATTGACTAGCAAACTCACCAATCAATGCAGTCGAAATAACAACCGCCGCTACACCTCCACCAATCTTCAGGGTATAGTAAGTAAATCCTCAGAGCCTTGCATGCTACAGTCTACTTACAGCACTGTCCAAGAAAATAGGCAGACTTTCATTGACAATCTAACCAGTGAGTATGAGCACTACATATTTTTGATGCGCGAAGACCATACTCACAACATTGCCGAGCAGCAAGACCTTAGGAATTCATTAAAAATGCGCCACTCGCTAAGGAATTTATATACGCACGACAAGAACCCAGTGACGGCCCCTCCTTAAAAGTTTGAGGACTGAGGAATAAATGAGCGTTTGGCTCCAGTCGTGACACAGTCAGGGACGTACCTTTTGCAGCGTTCCTCTTTCCAGCTCTTCGTCAGATGCCACCGCCAGGACGCGAAGATGAAGCTCGTCAAGTCCCATAAGCCCTATTGTTAACCTATTGTGTTCAGTGTCAGAACCTGGCTTTCCGACAGAGTTGACCACTGTATACGCGACTAACCCCGCAAAAACGCCACCCAAAAGTACGAGTCCGCAACTAAACAGCAACTTCATCCAGAAGCCCGTCGAACCGGGTTGTTCGTCAGGTTCCTCGCCACCGAAGGCCTTGAGCGTTGGAGAAGCGACAACATTACCGAGCTTGAAGAATGCACGACAAATCGAAATAATCACAGCATGCGAAGAAGTTCTACGCATCGTTGTCGTAGGGAGCAAAAGCGGCTTCTTGGCAATTCCTGCAGTCGAGCTCAGACACGAATAGATTCATCGGACTCGGAGGCGACTCCGACATTAATGCCGTCAGACACCGAGGTGGTCGCTCGACTTCCAATTGCAGACGCTATACTCCCAATATGGTTTATTAAGGTCACAAATCGATCCAATTAGGGGATATTTAAGCGGAGCTTTCACCAAAACTAGTCTCACGCCACAAGCGCGTCTTGGAAGTTGTCTCGTCGACCAGCAAGCACTCTTGAGCGTCTCGAAATTTGCCATAGATCTGGAGTCCTCCCAATTGCGCGGCCCTTAAACGATTGCTAGAAACAACTGCAAACCGATAAGCATACTTTCCGAGAACGGTGGCTTTTCGCGAAAAACGCGTTTACGTTTACCTACCATCCGGAGATATCTTCCACTGTCTTAAAGCGGCTCGCAGGTCAGCCTGTTGTGAATGGACAACATTTCAACTCACATCCAAGGAATGAAATATTTCTAGGTCTTTCCAACATCAGGTGCACAACACAAGCGTCATACCGCTGCGTTACAAAAATCTTCCCTACTTGTGTTTGTGTTTGGTAAGGGCAGGGGGCTGCACCACTTCAAATGATGACAAATTCACCGCTCCAAGCCTTATATGGGGATCCACGGGAGGCGGAGTAAAAGGCACGAAACCTGCCCCTTTGTTAAGATGTCCCTACTTGCTGGGGTTCCATTGTATACCCATCCGTGCTAACGTGTTTATCGACTTAGGCGGTGTCAAGCTCTTTACTCGCGGGTTTTCTCTATCGGAACATGAAAATAGCGGCAAGTCATGTGCTGGTATTACTTTTGAAACGTGAGCTCAACAGCCCTTCATAAGGCGCCCCGAAGTTGGCAATGGAACTACGAAAACTCATTAAAAGAGGACCACGGAGGCGAATATAACTTCACGTCCCCACATAGTTCGAATCAGCAAACAGTTAGTGCGCTTCCCAGTGCGTAGGACAAGTGTTAGCTCGACGGCTCCTTGATCGCACTGGAGATACAAGGCCAGCTTTCTTTAAACACGGTCTTGGCTCCATCTGCCCTTCCAGTGATCTCAGCAAAGTTATTTCGACACAAATTTACGAACGCCTCCTTATAAAGTATGCCCGGGTGGCGACCGAGGGAATCGTGCAGTCGCGCCGGACCTAGCCCAGAGCGTTGGGGTCTGAACTCCAGAAAGAAGGCTAAAAACAGGTTTGGTCTAGTTATCTTCGGACTGGCAATGTGCGAAAGGCTTCGAATTCTCTCCCAACCAGGATAGTCACGGCTCAGAGACAAGCACTGCCCCCTTCACAAGCGCATGGACTAGGTCGGCATATGGATAAAGATAAGGCTTTCTATGGGTTTATCTTATCCATAATCTGATTATGTGCATATAATCCCGAGCACAAAATGCTCTTACTGGGATTGTCGATGGCACGATTGCGTGGCTACGCTAGATGATGTACATCATTTACTCGTTCTTATCTCGCCGAAACTGGATGTCTATGTTTCTTGCCGGCCGCAGGCAGCACCCACTAATGCTACAAGAGCTACTCTGTTAGAAGTCTTTGGCGCTTGATAGAATTCTCGACAAAAACGTATCGCTTATGGTTGAGTCTATTGGATAGTTGACTTTTAGTATCTGGTCGATCGCCCGAGTTTCTTTGCGACGCCCCTGCGGGTTGTCTTGATATGACGTTATCCTCGCAGTCCCAGCAGTTCCAGACAGCGACGAATACTAGCGAAAAATCACGTCCTCAACAACCATGGGGCCCCCCCTTTCCCCGACTCCGGAGCACCACTTTCCCCACACAGTGCTGTGCGGGTTGCGTTGTTCTCTCCAAATACCCCAACCGCGTCAGCGTCACCTGGCCTACAATTGATCCCGAGAAGACGATGAGAAGAAACACTGCGTCGTCGCGTATTTGGAATTGGTAGCCATTAAACCGAAGTCGTACCATGGTGGCAGCTGTCTCTACTGTATATGCCGGATCAAATCTTAATACGTAGCTCGAAGTGCACGAAGCCCAATAATTTGAACTACCTGCTGAACTCGAGCCTTCCCCACGACCAACCCGTCCATCGCTCTAGGTAAAGAGCTATCTGTGCATGGGCTGACTCGCTTTAATCTGCAGACCTTTTCCTGCACCGAATCTTAGGCTGACCATCATGGCATGCACCAACTACGCTTATCACTCAATGCTCAAGGAGATATCCATTCTCTTCCGGCAGCACGGGCCCGAAATATACGGATTCCTTCCCTGAACCAGCTAATAATTAATGAAGGAAGTGCGGTAAACCAAACGCAATATGCACGATTATCCCCTCTTACTCTCTCTTCAAATTCCGCCGAGCGCCATCAATGCTCCGTGGAGAAGCGAAACTAAAAGCTATTCAAGTTGTCCTGGAGCGTCCGGTAGCGTGCGACGGCCACGGGGACAACACACGTTCCAATTCTTGAGAGGAGACTTAGCTGCATGGAGTTTACGTGTTTATACATGCACTTTCAATCGTGCATTTCACTAGCTGAAGGTTAGAAAAGCATAGTTTATATAAGGAGTTTGTTGGTATAATTACCCGAGGCACCCCTAGATTTTTTTAACTCCGCCGCCTGAAGTCAACACACGCGTCCGCAGGAATTCTCCAACTGCATTGCCATTGTAAGTCGTAGGTCACGGACTATCAGTCGGCTCGCTGCAAGATGAATGTCATTACGGACAGTGATTACGGACCCCATCGGATGGAACGGTCGGATGCCTCGGCCACCCTGCTTTTGGCAGTTTTGTATGCTGCGTGTCGGCGCCGATGTACATCGTGCCTGATCATTGCAGCGCCCAAAAAGCCGAGCATCTTCCCTGGTGCTGGGGCTGCCGAGGATATCGACCCTACTCCGAGCCTTTGTAGTGTTTTTGCCGTAATCACTTTCTCGTGCTGACGTTTGGCTGGGGCTGCCTACCGCTTCAATGGCCCGCAGTGCCGACTCCCTAAAATCAGGCAGACACGTTCTTTCCCTGTACTGATTTCTGAGGTTCTTCATTTCGCTTTAGTCACAAGACATTGGCGCATCACTTGCTAGCCTAGAATGCTCCCGAGAAGAACCGGCCGGCATGGGAAATGGACGACTGGATACTCGGACTAGATTCGCGTGGATAGACTTTATTTTCTAGATATATAAGCTCCCTACCTGGGGTATAGCCAGTATAAATTACCCCCACAGGAATCTCTGATCTTTCAAGTATCTTGTATCATGCCAGGAATCGCGAACCCTCCTTTCCCCGACGACGTCCCAACTCACCCACTGCTGATCGTCGACTTTCAACTTATCAAAGCTGGCGACGCCGAGGAGATCGACAAGCTTTGGAAAGCAGCTACTGAGCTGGGCTTCTGGTAGTACGTATGCCAATCAGGTCCTCCATCTCTCTCAATGCATTTTTGTGATGCCGTTCCTAGCTTAAAGAATCATGATGCGGACGAAGAAGTTGATCAGATGTTTGCAATGGGGGCAGAGACGATGGACCTTCCCTTTGAGGAGAAGATGAAATTCGAACAGGGTGACGAAGGTCATGCTTTTGGGTACGTCGTTCTGCTCTTTGCAAGGATTGTTACCCTGAATATTATCGAAAGGTACAAGGCAGCGGGCAAGAATGCAACAGACGAGTACGGCAGTCCCGACTCCGTCGAATTTATCAACGTCTCCAAGGACGATGCATTTGCATACCCGAATGTCGTTCACCGTACGTACCCGTCAACAGTGTACGCACGCTTGGAGCCCACTATCAAGCCCTTCATGCGCAAGTCACTGGATGTCAACATGACGGTCATTTCCATCTTCGAAAAGAAACTCGGTCTGCCCGAAGGTGCTCTCCTGGAACTCCACTCGATGGAAGAACCGAGTGGCTCGGAATCGCGGTGCATCAAGAAGTCGCCAAACCCTCAACCGATTGACTCTGAGGCGCAGAAAATTAAGGTCGCACTCGGCTCGCATACGGATTTCGGCTCTCTGTCATTCCTGCACAACCGTCTGGGTGGGTTGCAGGTACTCCCGCCTGGGACCGAATCGTGGCAATACGTGCGCCCCATCCCGGGTCATGCGGTCTGCAACGTCGGCGACACGCTCACGCTTCTTTCTGGTGGTATCCTGCGTTCAAACCTGCACCGCGTTGTCCCTCCGCCTGGAGAGCAAGCCGCTCACACTCGTTGGTCACTCGTATTCTTCACACGTCCGGGAAGAAGCGTACGCCTTCGCGCTTTGGTAGACAAGAGCGATGTGATCAAGGAAAAGGTTGACCTCATGACTCCTGAGGAGCGCGAGAAGTATGAGCCGAACACTACCGCCTTCGAGTGGTTTACGAGGCGGATCAAGAACCAGAGGATCAAGAATAGGACTGTGCGTATTTCATCGTCTCATCCAGTATGATTGCAGTTACTAACATAGAAATATAGGGGCCTGAGACGTGGCGCGCAAGCAGGGGCATGGAGCACAAACCCGCCGTGATCTAGGTCGAGTTTCTCGGCAGTAAAATATACATGTTGTATTTCTGTACATAGCCAATGAGCAATCGGTGTAAGTTCTTTAACTTGAATATACAAGTCGACCAAAACGTATTTTGAAGTAAGTAAAGAGTCTGCAGTCTAACAAAAAATATATTTGCATATTGCATATTCCAATGGAAGAACGACTAGAGGATACATTCGTGAATGTATTAGCACATCTCCATTGCGGCCCGTGTGTACAGCGTGCAGAGAAACCGACTTCAAGATACCTCTGGCACATCAAGTACTAGTATCGGACTCCTGCGCTCCCTCAAGCCATGAGCAATCTTCGTCTGGGACTTATTGTCGACATACCTTTTTATTCCTACGTCTTCTGTACTGTATTTGTTTCGCGAACCATTCCCCAGCAGGAATGTTAAGGTCGTAGTCTATGCGTTCTCCGGGATCGGCGCGGTCAACGACCTCCCTTATTATATCGCTTTCATCCGTTAGCGCACGAAGATGTACATCCCTCCCTGGGCGAGAGAAGAAGACAGTTGACCAGCGTGTATATGCGGCCTGAGCGCCGGGTGGACGAACAACGCGGTGCATATTCGAGCGTAGGATCCCACCGGAGAACAACGTAAGAGTGATACCAATGTTGCAGATTGCGTGTCCTGGGAGCGGGCGCACATACTGCCATTTTTGACTTCCGGGAGGGAGCACCTGCAGTCCACCAAGTCGATTATACAGAATTGAGAGAGATCCATAGTCCATATGCGCGCCGAGTGCCACTCTTTCTTTCACATCTTCAGGAAGATCGTTTTGGTTTCTCGGCATGCTCTTGATACATCGGGCTTCTGAGTCGCTCGGTTCATCAGACGAATGACGGCTAAGGAGCGCGCCGGTAGGCAGGCCCAGCTTGTTCTCGAAGATAGAGAAGATCACGTTATTAATTTCGAGGGATTTAAGAACGAAAGGCTTGATAGTAGACTCCATGCGAGTGTTGACTGTCGAGGGATATGTACGGAGGGCGACTTTGGGATAAGCGAGGACATCATCCATTGCAACGGTGATGTATTCGACTGTGTCTGGGGTGTCATGATTGTCCGTAACGGTCGTACCTACGGCTTTGTAGCTTTCGTTTGGATATAGTCGGATTTACGTCTCTGCGAAAAATTACCCGGGAGGACTTACCCGGGAGACTGGCCATCGCTGCCTTGGTTGAATCTCATTTTCTCAGCTAGTGGGAGATCCATCGTCTCCTCGCCCATATCGAACATCTCTTCGACTTCATGGTCAGTACCATGGTTTTTCAAACTTTGAGAAGAAGATATTGCGTTTCAGTTCATGTAAGGGAAAGATGCCAACATGACGGTTACTCACTACCAGAAACCCAATTCGGTGGCCGCCCTCCAGAGCCTTCCGATTTCCTGGGCATCGTCGGCTGCTAGAAGTGCGTAGTCGATAATCAGCAGAGGATGCGTAGGTATTTCATCTGGGAAGGGAGGAAGCGCGATTCCGGGCATTTTCGGACGACGGACAAGTAGAACAGAGAATTACCCGCGGACAAGCTCGTCGCCTGCGGACACGAACATACGGGGAGCCCTTATGTAGCTTTGAAGCGAACCCACTGTGCGCGGCCGTCATACGCAGCCTTCTATCAATTCATTCTTCAAACTCTCTGGTAGGACTTGTCCTTGTTAATTGGACGCGCTGCTGTCCTGTGACCACGCCGAAGACTTATATATAGGCACAACGTCGAGAGATGTGAAAGGCTGGCGGTCATCGAAGTAACTCAGTTGCTTAGTCAGGGCCTACACTGTGAAGCACAGTTTTAGAAGCCGATATTGACCTTCGCGCGCTTGTAAGCTATTCCGTGAGCCGGTATTGAAAACAGAGTTGTACACTCAGAACGGAGGAAGACGTGCTCAAAGTCTTCGTCCGACGAAGTCCGGTCCTGATAGTCCACAGATAGCGATCATTTCAGAAAGGTTTCAAGAAGAGGAGCGTGAAATGGCAGACAATACACAGGTACGTTGCACCGGCACCCTTTTCAGATCGGGTTGAAGATAACGACGGTTCTACAAAGCACCGGGTCGACTCCCGGTTTGTTTGTGCAAATGCGTCTTCGGTATTGAGTAAGGTCCCCGACAGAAAGGTTCGGGCAGTTGGAGTTTATCCTAGGAGTAGACGGAGATCACGGGTACAACTTAATTTTGATAATTTCAATTACTATGGGGTGGCTTTAAGCGCTGATTATTGCGCTCTTTTACTTCTCGTTTTCATTATCTGACGAAACCGTTCGCGGAGAGATATTGGATAGTGAAATAGAAGGAGCTTCATCGTCATGAAAAAAAGTGGAATGCATAGAAGTTTGAAGAGGAAGAGCCGCGTTAGAATTTCATAGAAATCAAACGGCTTCAGGCCTATGTTCCATACCCCTGCTCGCCCGCCAATTCTCAGGTCCCTGGGGTTCGTGAGCACCAAATCGATAACGGGAGGCATTTGGTGATCAGTACTCACTTTCATATTTTTAGTCCTGATATACTTAATCCGCCTCGCGAACCATTCTCCGGCCGTAGTGTTCGGCTCATATCTCGCGCGCTCCTCAGGACTCATGCGATCAATGGCCTCCTTTATCGTATCACTTTCGTCCGCTAACGCGCGTAACTGCACACTCCTCCCAGGGCGCGTGAAGAAGACAGTAGACCAACGTGGGTACGCAGACTGTGCACCAGGCGATGGTACAACACGATGCATGTTTGAGCGCAGAATTCCTCCGGAAAGAAGCGTAAGAGTGTCGCCGATGTTGCATATCGCGTGTCCTGGGAGCGGGCGAACGTATTGCCATGATTCGCTCCCTGGTGGCAGTACTTGCAGTCCACCGAGACGGTTGTGCAGGAACGATAGCGAGCCGTAATCTGTATGCGCGCCGAGTGCGACTCTCTCTTTTGTAGAATCGGAGGAGCCCATGACCTCGCGCTTCGGTGGGTTCCTGATGCAGCGAGCCTCCGAACCGCTTGGCTCCTCGAGCGAATGACATTTTAGCAGAGCTCCGGAAGGAAGACCGAGTTTTTTCTCGAAGATGGAAATGACCGTATTGTTGACTTCCAGTGACTTGAGCACAAAAGGCTTAATGGTAGGACCGATGAGGGCGTCAACTGTCGGATGATATGTACGATGAACAATCCCGGGATACGCGAGAGCGTCGTCCTTGGCAATGGTGATAAACTCCACGGTGTCGGGAGTTCCGTGTTCATCTGTGATATATTCGCCTGCTGCCTTGTAACTTTACGCAAAATCGGGAGTTGTACACGGAGAAAAAAGCCAGGGAAATTTACCCAAAAGTCCCCGGACCATCACCTTGCTCGAACTTCAGCTTTTCGTCCAGGGGAAGGGCCAACACCTCTTCTCCCATTTCGAACATTTGTTCCACCTCGTGGTCGGCGCCGTGATTCTTCAAGCTGGAATATTTGTCATCTAGGTCGGTGCTTGATACCAAATTATGGTATGCACGTACTACCAAAATCCCAGTCCTGTTGCTGCCTTCCAAAGTTTATCAATCTCCTGGACATCGTTAGCTTTGATAAGCTCAAAGTCGACGACTAGCAAGGGATGAGTAGGGACGTCGCTCGGGAAGGGAGGGAGCGTTATTCCGGGCATTGTCAACTAGGGGTCCGACCAAGGATGACGAGCTCCGAGTATTCGTCTTTTGGCGAATGCACAGTGAACCGGACCTTTGGCCGAGTTTATATGGGGGCTTGGAAGATTTGCTCACGAGGTGGCGCATGACACAATGTCCAGTATCTTTATGATAGCTAAGAGCATCCAAGTGGATACACAGAACCCCATGATCGGTGAGGATTCTTCGCTGCGTTTTAGTGCAAGAAGTAGTGGAACATAGTTCCAGACTTTCTACTAATGGGATGAAGGTCGACACAGGCCCTTATTATCACAGGTCCATAGAGAGGGGTGGGTACTGTAGAAGTTGCCGCAGAGAATCACAGGAACTAAATCATATTTCGGCTTGCGGGGAACCATGATTTATTCCGACTCGGCCCCCGGGCGTCCTTCCCCCGACGGAGTCCGTGTTGCTTTGAGTTTCTTCCATCTTGGTTTAAGACTTTTACAAATGGGCATGAGAGGACTAACAGACACATCGAGTTCGCGAGAGTGAGGACATAGTTTGGTAGTGCCGGCAGCTATCACTTTGAGTACAAAAGTCCTAAAGCGAGTGAAAGAGAAGTTTTCCAAGGGCGTGCAAACTGGTTACAAACAATGTATTACGTGATGTGAATACCCAAAAAGGAATATAAGACTTCTGCACCACTAGGAGTCTAGGACTGAAAAATGTGTTCAAAGCTTAAAAAAAGTTCGTTCTGCACGACAATGACACTCCGAAGGGTTTATAGTTCATCACCCCCGTATTTAACAAGTCTCGTAGAGTTGCCATCATTTAAATAGCATCATGGGATATTGCTCTTGCGACATTCGAAGCGGTATCGACGTAACCGGCACACATCTTTTACTCACGGATGCGCCCAGAATGTAGTTACGAGGTGCAAAAAAGTAAGGCGTGCGAAGAGTGAGGAGCCTTATCTATGAATATGCAATAATCTTGGAAGAATCTCAGGCACTCAGGCGTTCCTGAGTAGAGGTAAATGTTTTATACAAAGATAAGACGATTGATAAATGCGAGAAGCCAAGAACAGCGAAAACAACTTTGGACATGAAGAAGCCTCCAATTTGCAGTTTCTGGCATACACAGGCTATAGAGGGGGATCGGCTTGGATGGAATTGTCTGAAACGGGAGCCTATTTACTGACCCTCGTGGTTGGACTCGGAGCGCACTAAAGGTCATGCCATCCCATTAAACCATGACTAGTACTAGGCGTCTCGGCAAAGTCGACTTTGCCCAAGGTTGCCAAGCTCGGTTAGTCGAAGGAATGTCATGCTGCTTTTCGAAAAGGTGCCGCTTTTCTCGACATCCTCTACGTGCTACTTACTAACACCTCTACTTGATTGTTTTATGATCTTCCGGGGTGCATGTAAATGCGAAGATTAATTTTTGTTCGTTTTTCTGGTGTACTTACATCTGATGACGTTAGCTTTTATTACGGATACTATCCTAAAAAGGAAATAGGGACCCACAGCCTGTTACGCAATTACGCATGCTGTGGCTGTGACGCGCGGCAATCTATCCAAGTCATAGTCCGAGTTACGCGAACTCCGGCGCTGCTTTGAAAAAACCCTCGTTCGCGGTGTCCACGCATCCTGGTCACCCACTGGGACTCTATGCCTGTAATATCCCGTCTAAAACTCGAGCGACCTATCAAACACTCATAATGTCGACAATTCTTCCGTACACGTTCAATAGGTCTTTGCTGGCTACTACATTTGGAGGGCTCAGAGGTCTTTTTCTGAAATTGCTATCCAACCCTCAGTTCGCGGAGCTGCTCCGTTTCCTTTTCCTCGGTACTGTCGTGGAAGTGTCGAGACTAGCTGGTCAGAAGGCTATAAACTTTGTCAAACATTGTACGTTCCCTATACCATGCTTATATTTCGCTTTGACTCTGACGGTTTGTGAATTTGCTTCCGTAGTTTTCATCGTAAAGGCGTCCTTCAAGCGGGATGACTTTGCTTATGAATGGGTGAAACGTTACCTCGAAGATCTCCAGGTCTGGGATCAATCTCGCGTGTTCCGCGTGTCGACTTGCAGTCCTCACCTGAAGAGGCATGCGCACTCAGCGTTCATGGAGGGTCAGGGGCAGAAAGATATTGAGGACGGCCGAGCGACTCCCGTGTATCAGCCTGCCCCTAATGAGCCTGAACTGTTCCGTTGGCGCAATCACTGGATCACAGTTGATGTGGACTTGACCAAGGAGAGTGAAGAAAGCGGGCAGATCTTAACATTGAGGTACACACCGTTCATATTTCGGTTGGCGCGGGATTTTCTCATTTCTTCCTCCCTCTCCGTTTAAAGCGTGTGGAGTCGCGATCGCAAAATTCTGGATGACTTCGTGCAAGAAGCAAGAACTCACTTCTTTAACTCGCCGATCCCGCCGAGGAAGATCGAGGAACTGCCCGATAGAGTGCGTCCTAGCTGAGCGCTTTTATACGGGATGCACCGCTTACGAAACTGTAGACTGGCTCGGTAATTACGGCACGTTTCATGAAAGGCGACATGAGTTACGAATGGATACACACGTTTATGGTGATTAAGATATCCTTACATGATCTGAAATCGGGTGGATTAATTGATGCATCAAAACATCTTCCATCAGCGTTCCAAACACGCCTTCGAAAGCATGTCGGACGTGCAGGTGACCACCAAGCCATCCGAGCTTCCTCATAGTACACCTTCCGATCGCGGGGCACGGCCCATTGTGGCTTTCAAGCCTGCTCCTGACGCCACACAGCGCCTTCGTTGGGGAGAACACTGGTTACAATTTGACATCGATCCTAATGGGTATTATAGCCACGAAAGCAACGCTTATTGCGGGTGCATCATGGTGACGTACGTTCCATTCGAGCAGTCGCTGTATACCATTAACTAACTCAAGGAAAGATAGTATACATAACACAAACCGCTCCGTGTTACAGGATCTAATCCACGCTGCGCGTGAAGAGTATCTAAAAACCACAACCTCAAAAGTCACAGTGCACCTTTCTAGTTCCGTACGTCGTATGAAAGTGTAAAATGTCTTTCTCTAAAGTGCTTGCGTAATTTAGGGCGGTATCTGGATGACTTCGGTGACGAAAAACCGTAGGTCACTCAGTACATTGATTCTTCCGGAGGGGGTAAAGGAAGCTCTCTTGGATGATGCGCGTGAATTCCTTGACAGTGAGGAGTGGTACACATGGGCTGGTGTGCCACATCGACGGGGTAATGAAATATATCGCTTGTCCTTCGTCTATATCTGAATGTCGAAATCTTTTACAGGATATCTGTTGTACGGGGAACCTGGCACTGGGAAGAGCACGACTATTCATGCGCTCGCAGGCGAGCTCGGTCTCGAGATCTATTACATCCAGCTCGCCTCCCAAGGGTGAAGGCAGTTTCTTTCGACTTCCGCTTCCTATAACACTAACTTAAAATATGTTCCTTTTGAATCCACAGAATGACCGACTCTTCCCTTGCCCAACTTATTTCGGATGCTCCCTCGCGCTGCATTATCTTGCTTGAGGACCTCGACTGCGCATTCCCTTCTCGGGAGGATGATGATGTCGATGACGGGCAAAACATAGATGCGCTGAGCAAAGCCTTCGACAACTGGGAGGACAAACCTCGATCGGAAGTGACCCTATCCGGTCTTCTCAACGTTTTAGACAGCGTGTCGAGCGAGGAAGGACGTATTACGTTTGCAACTGTGAGTCCTGCGTGTCCAAAATGCTGTAGAAGACTGAACCGATACTAATTTTTCGTGAAGACGAACCACATAGAAAGATTGGATCCGGCGCTGATCCGAGCGGGTAGGATGGACGTCAAGGTCGAGTACAAACTCGCAACGCGACTACAGATAAGCCAGACGTTCCTCCGCTTTTACGAACGCGGCTTCCGCGCACCTACGCAAAGAGTTCAGCTACCCACACCTCCGGGCTCTGCAGCCGTTTCGGAGAAAGGCAGTGACACGCCAGAGCTCGCGGATGAGGACATCTGCGCGCTCTCCGAACAGTTCGCAGACATCGTCCCGGAGGGTACGTTCGCAATTGCTCAGGTCCAGGGGCTTCTTTTGACGAAGAAGTGCGACCCGTGTGGTGCGGTTGCTGATGCGGGGAAGTGGGTGGAGGAGCAGCTCGATGAGAGAAGGCGTATTGAGGAGCTGAGGGAGAAGAGGAAGAGAGGAGCTGAGCGGAAAAGGGGGACCGGGGCTGGGACGCCGGCGTCGGCGGTGGTGACTAACGCTATTCCCGAATTTAATGGTCTTACTGTGTACTAGACCGTCAGCACATTTGGAACTTGTCCAGCCGTCACAGTATGAGGATGGGGCTAGTGGTATATTAGGATTAGATTCATACATACGTATCACGTTAATACTGAAGCAGCATGACGGAGACGAGAACTCATCAGTGGGTGCGAAGAGACATTAGCAAATATACAAAAATGTGGTCGCCGCAGTGTGAAAATCTCCGGGGTGATTTCAGGATCATAAGTTATTTTTTCACAGAACGGGTCTTCCGGAACCTCAACGTCTACACTCCCGTGATCGCCTCAAGATATCTGCTTGACTCGTTCTTACAATAATGTATAAACACGCGAGGTGGGGTTGTTTTAACTCGTCCGTTCGGAGAGTGCGTACCTAACCTGAAGAAACCTACACGTATCTTACTATTCAGGTGTTCTGAGGTGAAGAAGTGAAAGCGCGCTTGTAGATGTGTCATGGTCGCGTGAAGCAAGGTCTGCGTTTAATTCAAGGATACTTGACACATTACCGTGATATGGTGCTGTTCTGAGACTGGTTTTCCCTAATTGATGTATTTGAAAAGGGAGATGAGTTAAATTACGTATCCTCTCTAGTAAGACTAGCAAACTCATCCAAGGAGGCTAGCAAGCTCAGCATTTGGTATAGAAAATAATATGAGCTGTTTTAAGCCACGCCAGGGCGTAGCTCCATCGCATCACAAGACTCATATGGCTCACACTCTGATATGACGCCATTTTCTGACGTGTACTCGAACAGAGGGGAAGCTCTTGGCTACAGATCGTGATGGAAAGTGTCGGGAAGAGTCGGCTGGACTTCTGCTTTAGTGAGCATGTCTAAAAGACTTTTCATGTTGTGATACTTGTGTGAGATGTTCTCTTAGGTCAACTCGGTCAAGTCGGAGGGCTACATCATGCTGTCCCGTTGCGCAAAATCAAATAGTATCCACTAGTGGTACTATTAATGAAACTACAGATAGGGGTAGCTGAGCTTATGGTTTGAAGCCCGTGAAAATTAATATACGATATTGGGGAGCGTTTCCGAACTTATCTACGTGGATCTACTGTACTTCGAGACGGAACGCTCAGGCTGTACATTCATCGCTATACTTCTGGTATATGTAACTTGACTCGAAACTGCAGTGTGGATCCCCGAATTTAAGCGCCGACGTATTTCTGCACGCGACATATTCACGTGCAGCCTTCCCGGCCACCATTTGCATACACATGCATGTATGGCGTTCACCACATCAAGCTATATATAAGCGAAAAGTGCGGATGTCTACAGCCGGAAGAAGGTACGTGACGGCGAATTCGGACGGAGTAGGCTATGAGACGCAGATCGTGTGGTTGTGAAGAGATCAGGTACATAGGGGGTTCGTGGTCTGGGGAGCTGCTGTAGCGGTGTCGCCTACCCGTGACTCACTAGCTGCTTTCATGTATCCACGAGTAGTGCGACCAGCTTACCTCCTTCTCATTGCGGCTTCGCATGTGGGATGTATCAGTGACTTATAGTAGTGCTTCTGATGAGGGGACGTACTCAGGCTATGAGTAAGTTAAAGTGGAGTTTTGTATAAATGCCGTAGGCTGTTTCCCTTTTCAGTTCCAGGTCAAGGACGGCGCCGCTGGGGGCATCAAACAATACGAATGCACTGTTAATGTCAACGCCCCCAAGCGCCCGACAACATGTGTTGCGGAACGTGCACTTGAATAGTTTAAGTTGATTTCCGAACTCTATCAGATATCTCACCACAATCTAATTTTGAGTTTAATTCCCGGGCTCGAGATTTTAATGTGTGCTCGAATCCACGCTTGTCTTTGTTATGTCCCTCGAGGCCGGCGATCTCGGAAGTTTATTTCCCGGGCATGCCCTCGTTCACCTGCTGTGGGCCTGTGGCTCTTCTACTCAGTAGGCCGTATTCGGAGAAATTGGTTTGCAACGTGGTTTCGGGAGTATATGCTGTAGACGCCCAGTCGGAGGTTTTTAGGCGCGCCGATGGCTTGTACGCGGTTATATTCGCATTTCGAGTGTACTTGGCCGACCCTTCGTGTTGTCACAATATATATCATACAAACGTACACAAGGATTTTTTCTAAGGGTGTCTTCTGTTAAATAGTTAGAGCGGGGGCGCCGAGAGTGGCGGAGAAGGGGATGAGAGGTAGCAGACATAGCCCGTGTTCATTAATTTAAGGACGGCGTCGAGTCGACTCGGGACCTGACTCCTGAGTGCTATTTCCGATATGTTTACGTAAGGATAAAAGCAGTGGCCCCGGTCAGATCCACTTCCTAAACTCACCGGTGAGCACAGCGAGGTAGTCGTCGTCTCTGTCTTCTTGTTCTCTTCACTCTGCCGGTTCTACGAATACTCAGTCAGGCGTCTACCATTAGAGGAATATGGGCCAGTACGCCGCCTCTCCTGTGCCTGTTCAGAGGGTGCCGTGGCCCATGAATATTCTGAGCCCGGGCGCTCGACTCGGCTCTTTCTGTGCATCGCAATAACTGGGCCCATCTGTTTCCTGGCGTAACGCGTTTGTGGTGAAACTACTATCTGGATTTGATACGGTCTGCTGGGCTGGCTGACCTGAGCCTCGGTCCCGGTTTGGGTGGTTGTGAACCAGACCAGAGTCGGAATGAGGCTCACGCTTTTTCGCTCCTTTATAAACCACCCACTTCTTCACCCCCATCCATTGTCTCCCAATTACTGCCCCTCGTCTATTGGCCTTCCGTCGCTCGTCCGCTATTTTCACCATCCTCAAGCCATACCACCGTAAGTCCTTGTCCTCATCTTCGCCTCCGTACCTCTCTGCTTCATGAAGCGGCTGACCCCTCTATGCCACAGCTCCTCCATCCATCCAGGAAGAACAAACGAAAAAAATGCCCGCTTTCCACAAGTCGTACGCGTCAAAGACGGCCCTGCTGCCTTACCTTAAGAGCGCCTCTTCGAAGCTCAACCTCAGCGCGCTCGGCTCTACCTCGTCAATCAGCGCGTTCTTCTCGTCCGGCCACTCGGGTGCCGGCTCGGGAGCGAACTCGGGCGCGTCCCGCTCGGTGGTTATGAACGGCATCCGCGGCATCCTCAACGGAAGGGAGAAGGAGAACGCCGCGCCGCGCCACCTGCCGCAGTCGCAGTCGCAGTCGCAATCCAAAACAAAAACGAAGGCGTCGTCGACTGCATTTACGGCGGCGGCACAGGGCACTGAGAAGAAGCGACAGGGCTCGGGCGCGTACCCCGAGATTTCCGCACCGCAGCTGTCGCCCGAGGCGCTCGCGGCCGTCAAGGCGCGGTTTACCCTAATTCCGCTCGCCAGGGTGGACATGGCCATGCAGGTGGTCATAGACGCGGATACGGATACAGATGCAAATACTGAGGCTGACATGGACTTTGGGGAGGATTCCTTCGTGCACGTCCGACCTGCGCCTGTCCCTCCCGCATATGGAGCTTGAGTCTCAACAACATGCTCTATGGATTGTGGTTGTTGTTATTGCCACCCGACGTCCCACACCCGACGACTTCCTGCATTTCACTGAAAAAATTTCCCACTGCTCCCCGCCCCCGCCCCATCCCCACTCCTCGGCACCTACGTACCTCGTTTTCCCGCGTTGCCTATAACCACTCGCCTCCCCCCCTCCCCGCATGCTACCCACTCAAGCGAATAGTTCCCATGATTTTCTTTGGCCTATCTCTGCATCAGTTAGTATATCTCGCCCTCGTCCCGCCCCGCTTCGCCTCGCCCCAACATATGGAAAGCGAATATGAATGGCCGATTATGAATGCACTACACACTATATACTATTACCCCCCACGCTACGTCTACTTGTCTACTTGTAACATCCGCCTGTCTCTGCTCGCCATCCGTCGCCCGTACCATATGTCCTTTATGCAATAGCCTGCACTATTACGTTAGTGCTGTACTGTACCGTACTGTACCCACCTATCTTGAAAGTAATGCGCCACCTCCCCCAAAAAATATCAAGGCGTCTTTAGTCTTCCGTGTCTCTGATTCTTACTCTGATCTCGACTTTAGCTTCGGCTCCGAGGGGCGCAAACAGATGGAGAGGTCAAAAAAAGCATAAGATGATCCGCTAAATACAGATTAAGCACAACAGCAGACACTTTCCCCGTGATGCTCGATCGATCGATGTCTACACGCGATTCGAAAACAATATCGAATAAAGAGGAGCGAAAAGAAGAGAGGAGAGAAAAAAAAACAGAATGGACGGTGTTGATAGAAACAGGAAAACAGGACGAATCACAGAAACGAAACTACCGCGCCGAGCTGCCGTCCTGCGTGAGCCCCATTTTAAGCATCGTGCCAACGACGTCGACTTCGTCCCACCGTGTGTCCGTCGTCCCTGCCCCTGTACCCGTACCCGCACCGGCTGCGGCTGCGGCCTTCCGCGCCTGGATATACGCAAGGGTATTACGGAAATGACGCGCGATCATATCGGGCGTTTGGACGCCGTCGATGAGCCCTGGCGGCGCGCGCTGCGAGGGGTGGACGTCGGGCGAGGAGATACCGTCGATGCTTGATGTGATTAGCTCGACGAGGCTGTTGACGAACTTGGGGGTCACCTGCGCGCGGGTAGAGAGAGGGAGAGGTAAAGTAAGTAAAGGCGTTGAGAAGATAGATTGGGATTGGGATTGGGTTGCTTACTGCTGGCGCGTTGTGGTCCAGGTAGTAGAGGTACTGGTCAAGAGCGTCGCAGTAGAGTTGCACGGTTACGATGTCCTCTGTTGCGGAGTTTGCGATGCGTAGCGATTTCTGCAGACACTCGAGGACGCGCTTGCTATCCTGGTGCGGGTACTGCCCAATTCGCAATTCGTAAGCTCAAGTTCCTCCAAAGCAGAGATTTAAAAATAAAATAAAAAGTGACACGTACAGCCTTCGGCCCCTCTGTCCCCTCCGACGCAGCAGCAGTAGCGGCTTCGCCGGCGGCAGCACCCACTTCCTGGCGGCCCTGCTCCAATGCCTCACCCGCATGTGCCTCCTGCCAGAACATATGACTCGCGAGGTGCACCGCAGTCGCCTGATGGGGTTTCTTCAACAGCTTCGCACCATGCAGCGCCGCCTTCGTAATAAGCGTATCATAATTATCCGCGCAAAACACACGCGCGCCCTGTAGTGTGCCGACGAGCAGTGTGACGGCCTGCAGCTGCGCACGGCTGTCTGAGATGCTGTCCTCGTACACGGTGAACGCCTGCACGTATAGGTCGTACGTCAGGTCTTCGAACCCGCATTCGTCGGACACTTGCGCGGCGAGTAGGAAGAGCCGTAGTGCGATGGCGGGAGCTTCGACTTGTGTGAAGAGGATCGAGATGAGCTGGCGCGTGAATTTGAGGATCGTGGAGACTTTGGATTGCCAGTCGTCCTCCTACAGCGCGTTCGCGTTTCGTTAGACGCGTTTTTGGAGGTGTTCGTTATGGGTTTTCGCTTACCTCGTGTTCCCGCTTTTTATACCGCCGGCATAATTTTATGGCGTTCGTAATGAGCGCCGGGTACGTATACCGTATCCGCTCTCCCCCAGCTTCGAAATGTCGCCGTGCTTCTTGGAAGAGCTAAAAAAACTGTCATTCTCTTCGCTTTAACGAAAACAAATGCACACGTACCTCGAACTGCACATCAAGCGCGTCCGTGCGGAACAAGTGCACCATCCTCGCAACCCATCCCTGCTCCTCCGCCATCTCCTCGCGATCTACATGCACAGGAGGCCGACGCGTGCCCGAGCCCGAGCTTTGCCCGCCTCCAGACACCGCGGTATCAAGTTGATCGCGCACGAGCACCTGACATAGCTCTAGTACACCACGAACGTCCTCGGGCGTCTCGATGATAGTCTCGTTCTTGAGCACGGACGCGATGATGGCGTGTGCGAGCGAACGACGCGTCGTGAAGGGCTGCAGGAGGAGCAGGTTGGCGTACCGCGGGAGCGCGAGTAGGGTCAGCACGGATTGGTAGGAGTTGATGGGAGCGACGAGGAGTGAGGCAAGGTTGTTTGTTGTTTGCATCGCGTGCAGATCCGGGCTGAGTGAGGGGTGTGAGTGAGTGGGACAGTCGGTTGATAGGGCATGTAGCTGACCTGTCTGAGAATTCTTTGATTTTCTCGCTCGCGAAGCCTAAGATCTGGTCGACGTATTCTAGACGATCGGGATAACAGCTGACGGATAAGTTCATGAGGGACACTAAGAGCGCCGTGATATCCTGGATGGACAAGTCCGGCCTTGCCTAAGAGATTGGTATTAATTAGCTGTCCGAGTTGTATATGAAATACCTCACCTTGATGAGTTCAACCACTTGATGCCAAAAGACCTCAAACAGCTTGACGTTCTCCGGTATACCTCTGAACTTCTTCAAGGCGCGGCCTCCTTTTCCTTTTCCTTACCCTTCTCTTCCGTCGGCGACTTTTCACCATTCAGTGCTGCTTCCCCGTTGCTCAGACTGAGATCCGCGAACGACTTTTCGGCGTCTTCTAAAGTCGGGCTCGTCGATCCCCAAACTGTGTCTTCTGATACCCGAGCGCCAGAAGTCAGACCAATGCTGTTCGTCCGGGCCTTGGCTTTCTGCGCCTTGACCTTCTCCGCTAGCCGTCTCGCCGCTGCTTCCTCCTGACGCTTCGTCTCCTCCGGGTTCTCGTTCTCGGCCTCGCGCGCGGCGTACGCAGCGAGCCTGTCGATGAGCGCGATGACGATCTGCTTGATGTTGACGGACTGCTGGAGCTGAGCGGTGGCGGAGAGGAAGGGGCCGAGAGAGTAGAGATGGAACTCGTCGGTGAAGACTTGGATGACGACTTCCATGAGGTACTCTTGGGCGATGACGTCTTTGCAGTTGACGACCTGCTCGAGTATGCTTGGGAGGATTGTGCGCTGGTACATTCCGAGGTCGACGCCGTCGAGCGCGCTGAGCCGTACGAGGTTGGTACCGACGAGAATACGCAGCTCGCGTCGCTCCATCTCGCGCTTCTCGCGGTCGCGCGAGTGTCCTTGGTGCTGCAGCCGTACCCAGAGCTTGTTCATCTCGATGAAGTTGGTGAGCTCGAACGCGATCGAGTCCTGCAGGTTTCCGACCGGGCTGTGAAAGTGGAAATGAGGTCAGGGATCAGAGCGGGGGTAGGACACGTACCCCTCGTCGTCGCCTACAGGGAGGTTATCCCGGGTCTGTCCGCTGAGGTAGTGGCGGAGGAAGAGACCACGGGTGGGGTGCTGCACGCCGCGCGACATCTCCATCATGTCCTTCATGATCTCCTTGACGGGCGCGTCGGGGATAGACATATAGACGGCGCCGACGGTGATCATAAGGTACAGACGCGGGACGATGTTGCCTGCATATTGAACGAGCTCATAGAGGTCGGCAAGGTGGTGCTTCCCCTGTGTGTGCGCGTCGTAGAGGTAATTAGTAAGGTGTCGGAGGGCGTCGAACACGGCCATGTCTGCGGGTGGAGGAGGACGCGCGTCAGTGCTGCGGCGTCGGGAGATGGAACAGCGGGAGACCGCGCACGTACATAATTCGTAGTATTGCTTTGGAGAGAGCGAGGAGGTGCGCAGCTCGGCGAGCATAGTGCTGGCGCTCTTGAGCGCGTCCATGAGCTGGTCGATCTCCTGCGGACGGGTGGACGAGCGTCAGTGACGTCTGCGCAACCGCACAGGAAGATGGACTACTCGCCAGAAAGCGTTTCATTTGCTGAGTCTGTATCTTGACGATGCTGAGGGCCTCGCTGAGCATCTTGCCCTCATCGCCTACTGGTGCTGGCAAAGCCATCGGTGTCGAGCTCGGCGTCGGGGCGGCGACTTGCAGCTACCTTTACTGCGCCGCTGGCTCCAAGGTTTATTCTGCATTATTGCCGAATGGGTACATTTAATCGGGCGTGGGAACGACGTGGTAAGCCATGCATAAGGAGAACGTCAGCTCCTGAAAAGAGTATGAAATTGTTCCGGTGCAGATAATGTTATCGACTAGGTTAAGATAAAATACGACTAGACATTTACTCTCCAGACCACCTCTTAAAGACGGCCGTAGGCCCGTAGAGACGCAATCCGTACAGATTAAGTAAACACGCGGGGTGACTAAGCGTGCCTGCCCTAAAGCACTTGGTCCGTGCGCGTTCGCCTGGGTATAAGAACATCGCGCTGTTGCTTCATGTTCCCCATCTCTTGTGCTCGGGCATGTACTGTCGCCAGTGAGGTTTTTACCGAGGCACAGTCTTTTGCTGATTGCAAATTACACATCCGAACCCGTCTGATCGCTTCGGCTTTCAGCAATTTTTGGAACACCCCCCTCCTTACGTTTACCTAGACTTTTGTGTTCTTTGCATTTCTTTCTCTGGGAGGCTGTAGTGGCTCTCGTGGGCGAGCTTGCAGCTGAGAGGGGGATTGGAACGCATTGTTAGTTTAGTGTAGACTAGGAGATATATGAAATGATTTTGAGATTTAGAACACGCTGCCCGTTTGGATGATAGTCTTTTGTTGAACTTGTGAGTTGAGCTCTCATTCGATCGATTGGAGGAGATTAAGATCTCACAGTAGAGAGAGAGTTGTGTAAGTTTCCCGAATGATCCAGTTTTGTTGTTGCTGAGTTGTGATCTTGAGAGTCGGAATAACCTGGGTCCTCCCTCATGGATAGGTGAAATTTCCAGACGGTTCTAAGTAATTGAGATACCTCACTTTGGAGAAGATACCAAATGGGGATATTAGACTTCCAAATAAAGTAATCGCCACTCAACTCCGTACGTCCGTGTTTCTGAAAGTCAAAGATACATCTCTAGTGCGTACACTTGAGCTTACAGCATGTCTTCAATCGGCCCTCAACTGCCGGCCCATTTACTAAAACAAAAGTCCCCTGTCGACGGAAGCGCAGCGGGGGATGATGAAGACGACGAAATTGGTCCCCAGCCAGACGCGCAGGTTCCACCTCACGTTGTCCCCGCCGCCGCCGCTGTCGTCGCAGATGACGATGAAGACGAAGACGACGACGCGTACGGACCCGCCCTTCCCCCAGACCTCCTTGTCTCGCGGGCAGGCCCGTCCAAGTCTCCCCCGCCGCCCCCGCAGACGCGTCGGACTCTCGGGCCGTCTATGCCTGGCCACGATCGGCAGGCGTACATCAGAAACGACGACGGCGGTGACGGGGACGATGTTGATAGCGACGACGACGGGTACGGCCCGATGCCGCTACCCGCGAGCGCTCAGCGCGCTGATGGCGTGAGCGAGGGCGTGCGCGAGTTTGTTGAGAAGGAGGAGCGCAGGAGGAAAGAGGTCGAGGTGCGTTTGTGCTTGTGATTTTTGGAATCTTGTTGCTGGATTGCTGACGGACATTGCGGATGCTGCTGCTTAGGAGGCCGCGAAGCCGAAGAAACCGAAGCGCGATGAGTGGATGCTCGTACCGCCGTCCTCGTCTGACTTGCTCGGTCGTGCGTAGCCTCTACCCAGCGCTGATGATGCTGCTTACTCTCTCAACAGGCCTCAGCGACCCGACGAAACTCAAAGCACGACAATTCTCGCGCGGGGCAGGCGCAGCCTCTCGAAGCGCGCCGAACAATCTCTGGACGGAGACGCCTGCGGAGCGCCAACAGCGTGTCGCGGATGAGGTCGCGGGGAAGCGGCGGCGCGCGGCGAATGCTGATCCGGAGTCGGGTGAGGGTGAGGGTGTAGTTGGGAAGGGTGGAAAGGATGAGAGGAAGCGGAGGAGACGAGATGAGGAGATGAGAAGGGTCGTTGATGAGCATAATGTGTGTCCTCGCTTTCTTCTTTTTTCTTTTTTTCTTTCTTCTTAGAACTTGCCGTGTGTCTAACTGACTCGCCACTTGCTTATCTGTCGTACAGAAATCAACACGCGGGAAGACACTCCTCGAACTCCACTCCTCCGCCGACGGCAGCGCGGGTGCGGAGAGCGGGAAGAAAGGCGGAGACGACTCGGAGGGTGGGCAGCAGCCCCCGGGAATCTGGGACCATGCGCGCGATATGGCGACGGGGGGCCGCCTCATGGACGAGAAGCAGCGTAGCAAGCTTATTGCGGATGCGCGCTCGCTTGGGGATAGGTTTGGGAGTGGGAAGGGTGGAGGATATTTGTGATTTTACGGTTTTTTCGGAGGTGAGGGGCGTGTTTTGTGAGATGATGAGGTTTTATTCTTTTCTTTCTTTCTTTCCGTGTTCCTGATTTCGAGGAGCGTGTGTGTATTGACTGTTTGTTTACATGAATCGAGAAGCGTTCTGCGCGTTTATCTCGCCAGCCTACACCACGATATATGCATATATATACACAAATTGCTTTGCGGACGACAGGAACACGGAAGATACTCGTCAACGTTCTATTCTGCTCTGCAACGCTCTCTTCTTTCTTAACTTGACCTTCCGCGAAATACAAACATGTTTCAAAATCAGGCCGTGCCCGCCTCAACAGAAAAACTCGTACCAACCCGGTTCGCACCCCGCCTCCAGCAGCGCTAGCGCCCTAAATCTTTCGACGACCTCGCTCAGCGGGGGCGGGAGCGAGGACGGGAGTGCCTCGGTAATCCCCATTTCGACGTCAATGTTCTCCGCGAACGCGACGCACACGCGGATAGCCCCCTCCTGCGTTCTCACCGCGCATAATTTGGGTTTGGGTTTGGGTTTTAACTCGAGGCTGGTCCGAAGCATTATGACCTTTTCGACACTCGTTCTCTCCTCTCCGGTTTTTTGTCCTTCCCTTTCCTTCGTGGTGTGCGCGTGTGCGTGTGCGTCGAGGTTGGTAAGTATGCGCTGCATGTACGACTCTCGTAGCGCGCCGATGCTGATGCTCCGAGTCGTGTTGCTGCTGCTGCGCCGGCTACGGCTGGCGACGGGGGCGAGGGCGAGGATGGGAGCGTGTCCCTCTTGCGCGGCAAAAGCGCGAGCACGCGCGTCGAGCTGGTGTGAGTCGAGGAGGAGGCCGTAGACCATGTGGATCCATGGTGCGTGGGGGACCTGAGGACGCAGCCGTGGTCGCGGTCGTGGTTGTGGTTGCGTGTGGGTATATGCGGGCTTGCTGCGTGAGGAGGTGCCAGTTGGGAGTGGTGGGAGGCTGGCGGGGTAGGCGGACGAGGGACGAGTGGGGTGTGGTGAGAGGTTGGCGGGGTGCCGGAGAGGCCAGGGGTTGGGGTTGGGGTGGAGGTGGGTGATCATGGACTCTTACTCGGGAGTGAGGTACGGGCGTGGGGTGGTCTTTGTCCGTCTTGAGGCTTGAGTTATGGAGTTATTAGAGGGAGGGAGATGTTGTGTGGTATGGCGTGGGGCCTGTCGTCGTCTTGCGCTGTAGGGTGGGCGGAGGCAAATAAGGCGGTATGAGGATACAGTGAATCGGGGGTACAAGCTCCGTGCTGGCCTTCCGAGTCGTGTTTACGCTGATTTTGTGGTCCGTTTTCCTTAGATGCGCCGTGGTGTGGTGTTGCAAGGGGGAGAAGGACTTGAGCATTCTTACTCTGCGGCGGGGTGAGGGGTGTCACTGGCACGGTGGCGGGCATCCAGCCTCCCGTCGTTGTGAACCGCGGCCTAGTAGGTTGGAGAATGAGTGCCAGTGGGGTGTGGATGGCGATTCGATTCCATGAGGTCCAAGAGACTACACACTAGCATGTATCGTGTGAAGCGAGCGAACGTGGGTTGAGTTGCTTTTCTTTGTTCGCGTCCGGAGGATACCTGAGAGCACGGCTCGGGGGTGGACTAACGGTAAAGGTAAAGGGTCCTAAATTCAATCAGGTTCAAGTTGTAGATCTGTACTAACTCCGTAGAGGGTTAATGACTCGTGTGATCATATGTACATGTATGCAGCACGTACCGTTTTGAACTATGGGGCATAAGGACAAGCTCTTTTTTTGGATTTGGATTTTGGTAACGATTGTAACATCATACATTACGAGAATATTACGAGATTAAAAGATCTGGGGAGGTCCCGTCGATCGCGCGCAGATCAGTTTCCGTCGGCGCATCCCGAGCGCATCCTAGGCCACCCCCGGATATATACACGCAGGACTGGTTCTAGCATATATGTACATACGATCTTCAAGTTAGTCTCAGGGTTACACGGTTAGCTTTAGTCACCGGCCAATGGGACAGTTCTGGTCACTGAGATAACCTGGAATTGAAGAGTTCTGTAAACCCTTTGATCTCACTCTTTCTTTCTTTATTTCGGCTCACGGCTGAAAGGCACGGTATACTGTATCATGATGTACTGTACCCTTGATTTAAAATAGGAGAATTCAGTCCCATTTATTTGAGCAAGAAATTTCAAAATCACCTATGAAAGCTTCAAATTGGAGAATTGCCAGAAAGGATTCATATTCATAGAAAATAGCATGTAAAGCACCACGAGCGTACTGTATATACTGTAACCACCTCCAAGTCATTCATGCTATTCTTAAACATGGTGAGTAGTACTAGATCCAGACCAAAAGAAACAGCCACCGGCATTTTAATTGATGAAGGAACAGTGAAGGAAAGCACAAACAGAAGTTAGCATAATTTTCTGGCTTTTAGACTTGTGGTAATGATTTTCCGAGTCAATCGGTGGCAATTTGGAAACAGTGAGCTCAGAGCTAGTGCTAGAGCTATATCTCGGGGGCACTAAGAAAAGTTGAATAAAGCCGGATTATTCCAGCTTTTACACTGGGTCTTTTAGACCCCACATGTTTGGTACTGTTTACTAGATCCCACAGTGCATTTATGACTTCTTCAGAGTCATGAGAAGTCATGGACTCGGAGGAGTCAGTACAAGTCATCTGGAGGCAGAATAGAGGTTCTTAGAAGTTTGACTTACTTTGACTCATTTTATAAAATTAGTGCAGGAGTGTGATTTGTCGTCGTCCTGTGCTCCCGAGCAGGTCGCGGGTACCGTGGGGGGGGGGTAATCAGGGGATGTGAGGATACAAGAATACAGGTTCTGCACTGCTGATTCACTTGGGCTCTTGGGCTCACTATTTCCTGGACCATTTTTATCATACACATTGTGGCGTGGTGCCACGTATCTCAGGCCGGAATTGTGCATTTTCTGCGGTGGGGTGCGGCGAATCGGAGCACCCAGCGGCCGTTCGTCGTTGTGAACCGCGCCTATGTTGGAAAATGGGTAGGAGGCGGGGAGGATTTCCGTGAGGTCTAAGAGACTATACACTAGTATGGACCTGAGTTTCTTCGCCATATTCGTGTCGAGAAAGGTCGGACTAACTGTATAAGGTCCCGGGTTCGATTTACGATTTACATATATACCACCAGATACATACTAACTTCGTCATGGTAGAAAGTTAGTAACTCAGGTGCTTATACTGTATGTACATATGTACCGTTATGGAATAAGGGGTATAAAGGCGAGCTCTTTTTTAAATTTGTGTAAGTGTGTGGTGTGTGTAGTTGGAATAGAATTATGGGATATTATGATGCATGTTACGAAATTGAAGGGTCATTTGAATTTCGCAGACGGGGTGGAACCGTCGATCATGCGCAGATCCGCGTCCGAGTCCGCCGGCGCATCCCGGGCCCGAGCTCCCCAGGTCATCGGTCCACTACCCAGTGTTTACCGTGACATGAGAGCGAGTTTACGGAATAAATTCAGGATTTTCCTTTCGCACAAACGGATGGTTGCCTTCAAGTTAACTCAATCACATTTTGGCGAAAAATTGCCCTGCAATGTATTTTATTTTCTCTGCTCTCGGCAAGTCTCGTCAGGCGTTACCAGTACTAGTGTGTATACAATTCAAGTCAATTGTAAAAGTCTTTAAAAGCCTCATTCGTTTTCGCGGATCATTGCCGTATCCGTATCTCCTCACCGTGACGGCACAGGCTCGGGAGTGTCCTTTGGTCTCAAAGAATTATGTATCTATTGGGTCGGGATAGAGTAAAAAAAACGGAGCTCTAGAACCAGTTTATCATCAAGGAACATTAAGTCAAGCCTTTCACGAAAGGCGGTGCCGCGCGCTGCTAGCATGCTGGCAACCACTGCATCCTTCGCGGCTGCATCCCGTTCACGGACGATTCATGCATGGCGCAATGGGCTACATCCATGTCTGAATCCGAAGGGAGGTGCAGCCGACCGGTGGCTGAAGAGCTGTTACGACGTGCCTTGATGTGCGTACAATCGCAGTTATTCCGGGCGGAAAGGCCCCAAGGGAACTGACTTGCTCGTAACTCACCAGTTGAATTGTCCAAGAAGTGTCTTATCACAATATACAGTATGTGCGGAGCCAATACTATTACAGTATTCACCGATTCGAACCCGTCCAATCCGAATCGCACTTCTCCCTCCGAGTCCTTATACAGGTGATCTTCGCGCTAAGAGGAGAATACGATTTATTGCTGTATACACTAATAGACGATCATCGGATTCGGATGGAGTGCTTAACGCCACGGTTGCCAAGCCTTCGGAAGATACAGTACAATCTGTATTTAGGTATGTATGTACATCATGAGTTCATGATGTGTGCATCTCTCGTTGTCCCCGAGATACGTACATGAGACCCAGACTGGGCAGCGGGGAGATCCCCTTCCGTGACGCTTTTGCAGTGGCACGCCGATTTTTTCCTCTCAGCGCCAAATGCCGGGGTTACACGCCATTGACTGAGGAAGCGCTGGGATAAGCCAGGGTCACGGTGTCGACCGCGAATTCGTGATCATGAAATTATGAGCAACGCGGAACCAAAGAAGAAGAAAAGATATAGCATTGACTTCCTTTCATTGACAACACCCTTCAGAAGTTTGTGCGTACGATCACATGAAAGGAAGTGAGAGGGGACCCCGCACTCGTCCCATTTGTTGGGGTGATCGCGACGTGAACGAGCTTCGGGTAGAAGAATTGATAGTCGAGACCAAATTGGACTTTCCGCGCCCGGAGAGAAACCCACGTAGTGAACAGTGTCGAGGGCCAGCTCGATGTCCCCTTAGATCCATGCGCGGTGAGGTCTTCGGGGTCGCCCTCCGCGGTCTGCGCCTAGAGAAACTCGCACGGTTCGACATTCGTGTTCTGTACAGGGCAAAACACCAGATTAGACAGGTCTTCCTTGAGACTAGAAGACGGCTCGTCACTTGAGAATAGCGTGCAACTCAAACAGGAGCTTAATAGAGATTTAGTAGTTCTGCTCCGCAGCAGACTCAAAGCGGGATTTAGCTAGTACCGGTTGAGAGATCACAAGTAGCGGTAGTTTACCTTCTCGGAGAGCAGCGTAGAGACTGATTCCCACCAGTTATTCAGAAAAATCGCATACTGTTGCCAATAAACCACCGCTGCAGCCACAACAGAGGCATCGAAGGGGGGTCAGCATCGGGTTTAAGTAAAACTAATTTTTATAGATTGTGACCACCTTATCCAATGGGCCAAGTACCTCGTGCACCTTAGAGTCATAGAATACTTGAGGTGTACCATGCCGATTTTGCTGTCACTCTCAAAGTATATGGAACTTATTTCCCTGCGCAGTAAACCGGAGTATAAAATTTTAGTTTATTTCATCCCGATCCAGCCCGGAAGATAAGGTCAAACTTGAGCCACGGCCAACGTAGGTTGTGGTGAGCTCGGTGTAAGCGTCGCGAGGACGCCAGTCAACCGCAAAGCCGGCAAACTTGGGGATTTTCTCGATGGAACATGGGCAGGTTTGTGCCGTGCGATTCGCGGCCGTTTCGGATTTTTAGTGCTAGCGCTTGGAATTGCCCCGCCGTCCGCATGCCCGGTGTGACCTGGACGGCGGCTACAGCCCGAGTCGACTTTGACGATCGCATGCCAGTGGTAGTAAAAAAGCGCGAGAGAGGCGAATCCGATTCCCTTCATCGCGTTTACACGCATTGAATAGATCTGCATACATATCGAGGCGGGCCGGACGTACCCCGCATATATTGTTGTTGTCGGGGAGCACACGGCTGTAACGGAATGGGCGAGATCCGATGGAATGTAGGTAGATAGTCGATCAGGAACAGGCAATACACATTGCACCGCGAAATGAGTGCCTATTTAAACGTGCTGTGCCGCGGTCTCCATGACGTGGACCTCTGCGGCGGTATTATCACCAGTTGCTCGGTGGGATCTGAAGGGCTCTCCCATTGTTCTCCAATACATTACATATATGATTGATATCATGAGAAGCGCACCAGGTACGACCCACACTCCGGTTCCTCGCATATGCAATGTCGTCTCGCAAAATCGAGGGTGGCCGGAGCTGGGTGCAATAACCAGGCACTTGTAAGGTTACAGGTACCATTAGCAGGAAGGATACATAGGAATTCCCGTGAAAAAAGGGAAAGAAAAATGCACTCCGGCACGTGACTGTATAGCAATGGTGGTCCATACGGGAGAATACTCGGCAGGGCGGATGGTTCAAGCCGCAACTGCATCCGCTGCTAGCTAGTTAACCGCCCGAGCGAGGTCCAAGCGACTTATGCGTGTGTCTAGGCAACCGTCTTTTGCTTGACGGAATTCCTGGACACCTTGCCGCTCGGGATGCTGGATCAGGGCGTCCGTCCGCTCGGGGATTGCAAAAATAAAATGTAAAATGTAAAAAGGGGAAGGAAAAAACAACAATAATTAGCATTTTTCGCTTCTGAGAGTTTCAATGGCTTTCTTTTCGGGTCCCATACATACACCCTTCACATTGGTATCACTGGTTTTGACTTGACCTTGACTGACCTGCGACGCGATGTGGTGCGCGCGCCTATCTCGCGCTGGCGACGTGTTTGAGAGTATAAATGCGTCTAGCCTCAGGAGGCCAGCGGGCAGTGGCTCAGCGTGTGCATGTGCACCCAAGAGGGCGCCAGCTGGCTAGCCTTCTGTCTCGAAATTGTGCGTTTTTAATGTTCTCGTATCCAAGGGTTGTGTGACTCTTGAGCTGGCTCCCCTTGTATCGGCGGCCGCATCTCCCGGCACACCCTCTTCGAAAGGAAGGCGGCAATATATCCCCGAGCTCGGAATCGGCGTCAATAATCATAATTTCGAGCCCCAGAACAAGAAACAGCAAATCCATTTAAATAAGAAAATATATTACAAGCGAGGATTAAAATACGAACGAGAGCATATATAAACGACAGCGTGGAACATGCAAGAGAGGAGAAGAAATGTGTTATTGGACAGCCAAGCAGGAAAGGTGCACATGGACAGAAGCGTTTAAAAAGGTTTACAGACACCCTGTTTATGCGGACCTGATGTCATCAGGGAGAATCACACACACAGATTTGTACCCGCGATACCCACGATTCCACGAAACAGATTGGAAAACCCACGCCGCCCTCGCGAGATCTAATAAGAAGGCATCGGGAGGGAGCAATGGAGACAAAGGGTCTCATGTACTAGTCGGCGTCTCGGAGCACGTAGCAAACGACGCGAAGAAAAGACAGAAAAGAATTGAGACCGCAGCTTGAATGCTGACATGAAATCTTCGGCGCAGCCGTCACAATAGAATTTTGCGGATCTAAGCGCGAAACGGGGACCATGCGATGTCGGTTAACAAGAGCGGAATGCGTTTTAGCCTCACGTCATCAACAGTAGGGCTCGGAATTTGAACGTACGTTATTGCTTATGATTGTGCTATATAGACGTATGACGCACGCCAGGACGTCGCGGTGTATTTCAGGAGTTGATGTGGTAGTTGGTACCGAGTTGCGCGACAGATCCATAAGATTTATATTTTTGGTAGTGCATGAAGGAAAGAATGACGGAAAACGGAGAGAAAGCAAGGGAGGCAAGAAAAGCTCAGTTAGCGCTCCGTCGATCATGGTATGAATAAACATCAGAATGATAATGCAGAAGAAATAAACAAAGAAAGCTGAGCGTCCCCAGCTCACATTATTCAATGTGCTTGCAACCAGTACCGGAATAAAAAAATAAAACCATAAAGATGAAGAAGTATCAGATAAGGGCGGCCTTGGTGAGATTGCCCCGAAGTGCAATGCTGATCGGGGAAGTGAAGGTGAAAATGATTCGTTGAGCCAATGTCGAAAGAAAAAAGCGCGGGCGGGGGGGAATGAAATAAACTCACTCTATGGGCAAGAACAAGCGAATTCGTCAGACATCATGCACCCCTTCGGTGAAGCACAAACTCACCTTCAACTGCAGCCATCACAACACGCAAAAGCGCCGTATCCGTTGCATTTGTGAAACTTAGAGGTGGGGAGTTAGCATACGACAGCAGTGCATTACATCTGTTGGGAGCGGATAGGCCTTGGCCACGTACTGGACATAGATTTCCCGCTCGCGATTCTGGCCAGACTTGCGCGACAACTTCGTAAATCGCGACCTAAAGTATTCCCGACCTTGCTGAATGTTGCCAGACTCGCCTTCGAAATCCTTCAAAGCAAGGCATATTTCAATGGAACGAAAGAAATAAAAACCATCAGAAAAGAACCCACTGGAAATGTATTCCTAATATCAGAATGCTTGATCTTCTCACTAAAGATGTCGTCCTTATTCAGGAACAGGATCTTTGAAATATCTAAGTGCCTATCGTCCATGAGCAAGTAAAGGACGTACAATTGAGGTTGTCCGGAACCATTGAGAATGACATATTGAATCCCAAATTGTCATTGCATCTTGCATTTGATTCTGCACGCGCGTGAGCTACCCCCTCTGTTTGTCGCTGTTTGCAAGGCGGACTTACCGCATCCTTGTCTTCTACTAGGCACTGATCGTACCCGCTCAGACTCACTAAGAAGAGAATAGTTGTCACATCTTGAAAGCAGTGTATCCATTTCCTTCGTTCGCTTTTTTGCCCACCCACGTCAACCATGAGCATTTCATGTGAACGCAATTTGAACATGGTCTCGGTAATACCGACTGTGCGTGCCTTGCATCGGATGATGTCCTGCTCTGTGGGATAGTAGTTCTTTTGGAACAGGCGACCGAGATCATTGTAGAAATATGTTAAACTAGACAATCGCGTGCATAAGCAACGCGAAATAATGAAAGCGAAGACAACACACTTATCAGGTAAAGCTGCCTCGTTTCCCCGTGACCATCCCTTTTGAACTACTTCATCTTCCCATAGCAACTTGAGCGGTTCATAATAACTCTCTGGAAAGGGCTGGCCGTCCTTGACGTCCGGTGGGTCATCCACAAGCGCAGTATACTGCTCAACGTCTTCCGAGATGTGCAGATCCATGTCCTCCAGCGCTTCAAGCAACTGCTTCATACCCTGCGTGATATTACTGAAGACGAGCTGTCGGTAGAATTCGAACTCTTGCGGGGAGAAATGCAAATCGTGGATGAGACGCATTTGCTGATGGGACACAAGTCAGTAAATCAAATTCAGAATTGAAAACACAATCAAGTCCATCGACGTAGCAAATGTATAACGTAGACCAAATCCGTGCCTCCTCGCACCGACGGACGATATGTGCGCAACATCCGAGCGCGCCACCAAGACCGTCGACCATGCCACGTACAAAGATGTATCCGCAGTCATTAACGATTTAACAACCCACCTTTAGCACTGTCGATTTCCCTGAATCACCGGAACCCAATAACAAGACCTATTTTCACAACAGTTGATCAATGGTTTTGCCAATCTGACGAAGCAGAACACAATTGCGGAAAAACAACCTACCTTGACCTGACTATCCAACTTGACCTTCGCATCCCTTAGCTGTCGCTCGGCCTCGCGGTGTCTTGCTTTCTCCTCTTCGGAGACGCCTCCGGCTGCCGACACGCACGCACCCATTACTGGTATGTACAGAATCCGAGGGGGAAAGAGCACAGAATGGACTTTAAGATGGATGAAGGCGGAGAGTGAGAAAGGACGAGGGAGGTAGCTGCTTGACTGATCATCAGCAAAGAAGCCAGCGGAGTCAAACCTTACACACGCTCACCACGAAAAGGAGAATGCGCCGGCCCCGGACCTACTGCGTTCCCGTCACTCCTTGAGAGAATAAAAAATGGAGAAAAAGAACGACGACTATGAGCACGGGGGAAAGAGGAGGTTTAGAGGCGAAGGCGGCGCCCTTGAAGGAGGCGCCTTAGCGAGAGACCGACGCCAGCCGACGGGGCCGGATCATTTGTTCCCACGAATTATGTAACTAAACTCCCGACCTCGAATTAATGTGCGTCGTCGCCAAGCTGAAATTAATTGTGTAACCACAGTTTCGACATCCTTTAGCGAGGAATTACGGAAAGAAATATGTATGTTCCCGGTAAGGGAGCCCAGGATTACTGTCGAGTCCTCAAGGGCCCAGGACCAACATCACAGGTTATGCACCGCACCCAAAGTCTATCATACCCCAGATTAAGCTGGGTTCCGAGATGCTTAGAAGCTGCGGATTGTAGGTCTTACGAGGGAGGCGATGAGTCAAAGACTGGGCGATCGTTTAATCTCGGCTCACACGTAGACTGAATCACCGATGGAGAGTCAGTTCACGAAAATGAACAACTTGAAGGCCAGGCGCCGAGCCTGAGTATCTGATAGCTTCTTGCACTTATGGCTTCCTCCTGCTAGTCGCGACTGGTGATCGTTTCACGCTCTTGATTCATACGAAAAGTTCATTGTCCTGTTCCACCAGATAAATGTGAAACGAGTTGAACCAATAGACGCCCTTTCTTTTCCGCCTCGCTCCCGCTTAGAGATTCACGCTCGTGCCTTCGGGATGGCTTTGATACCGACGCTTGGTTCCAGACGCCGATCCTTCCATACGGGGAAACACATCTACACACAGCCATACTCCGCCCTCCTCCTCCGAGTCCCCCCCTAAAACCATCATGCAACTAGCGGATACGGCTCTCGCTATCTCGTAGCCGAGTACACGGTACTTGTTGCCCAGTGAGTCTGGTCTTCTGCCTTCGCACCTGTGAAGAAGGGTGCAGACACCGATTTCCGGACAGGCTCCGCGTTCTTGTACGCTCATGCAGACAGTTTTTCGGAAGTGTACCTCCAGAAGTCCCGATCTCACAAAGTCAGAGAAAACTACCCTTTTAGAGCTAACCGCGCATGCAGGCTGTGCAGAGCGATTTCCCTTTATGCCGTTCCACCCATCCCTTGTAATGATTCTCGAGTTCACGTTGACCAATAATACACGCCGACATCTGGGTGCTTTTCGGTAAGCTCGGGGATGAATAAAACGTGTTGTGAATCTTTCCTCAGCGTATTGTAACTGCTTATGCATTCGGATTGCTGAGATTGGTGCGGCGTCCCCGGGATTCAACGAAGCATTCGATTAATTAGATAGATCTTGGTTGCAGAAGTGAGCAGTTAATTCAGACTCGGAGTCGGGAGGCAACGAACATTGCATGTCCAAATCATCATGTTTCCGGTGGATACAATGGGAAAATGATCAATGCCCAGAGAACCTGTAGAACTTGACAAAGGCGGAAGGCGAGGTATATATATTTCACCCGGATAACCGTTATCACGCATGTTGGCAACAACCAAGCAAGTGTGAACAGGGTACGACACAAAAACCAGTAGAAATGATCCGGGTACTGCACAGGGGAAGGACGCTCCGACATGACGGTGACATGCAGAATCGCTACCATGATAAAAACATATAGCTTCTCGCTCCCTTCGTGATTACTCGAGTTACGCGTTGTTGTTATTTCTTAAATTGACTTTAACGACTTGGGGTCGTTGCATGAGCATCAAATACTCGGAGCGTTGCTGTGCGTATGTTTTTTTTGGGAGTTATCTGCGAATGATACGCCATCATAAGATACGTATCACACGATAAAGTGGAACTTACATCGGTTATGTTATGTATCCCCTGTGTTTTGGCTTGTAAGGTAGCATCCCGAGTTAGGCACCTGGTAACACAGGATTGTTTTGAGTCGGATTAAGTTCACGAAGACTTGCTAGATCTCCCAGTGCATTTTACAGACATTCTAATGTCATCGTACTGATCACAGCTAAGTGTAACGGAAGGAGCAACGCCTGCTGTGTGGTCAATGCGAAGAAATTTGAACGAAATGCTCGCGACGCGACGCGACAGAAACAGTGACTGTCGATCTTACCAGGAAAGGAAATATCCTGCTTACTGCAAAATTTCAGAGCCGTAACTTGCCTCCGACTAAGAGGAGCTACACCGCTTGCTACCAGTTAATCACTTTACCGGCTTACAACTATGGTCAAACACCTTCGCAAGAGGCAAAAACTGGCACAGAAGGTGCAGCCGCTGGGGTCGGTGCTGCACGTGGATGCCGACGCCGACAAGGACGACGAAGAGCGCAGGCTCGAGAGCATTTTATTTGGGACAGACTTTAGACCTGCTGGAAAGGGGAAGGGAAAAGAAGAGCATATACTTATCGTCTCGGATGAAGCAGATGGAGACGGAGGGCTGGAGGAAGGCGGGGGAAATGCTGTAGAGCAGCTGCAGGATGCAGATGTGAGTTGACCATCCGGACGTTCGAAGCCGACTATATAACATATATCTTTATTCAGCTGTTCTTTGTGGACGATGCACAACCGGACGTCACGGATAATGTCCCTGATTTCGACCTAGAGGATGGCCGCGCATCGGAGGACGATGTAGAGTCAGCCTCGGGCAAGGAATCGCCAGAGAAAGAGGATGACTTGCAAGACAACGAAGACGAGACCGAAGCTCTGCCTACTGCTCCCCCAATACAAAATCCGCCACGGAAAGTTAAGAAATCAGCATGGATTGATGAGGATGACTCGACCTTGAACGTTTCGCTCGCATCGGCCGCGCGCTCGCGGAAGCTTCGTGATGCGCCCACGGAAGATGTCGTAGGTGGCACACAATACGAAGCTCGACTTCGTCGAGAGTTTGAGCGCATAAACCCTGCACCCGCGTGGGCGGCGAGCGCGCGCAAAAAAGTGCGTGGGGAGCGGAAACGGAGGAGAGATAGTGGTAGCGATGCGGAGATGGTGGATGCGCATAGAAGCGAGGAGGAGCATGGGGTGGAGGACTTGATAACGAGGACCGACGGTATCTTGTCGGAGAAGAGGGGGTCAAGACTCGAGAAAGGAGTGATAGGGCTCGAACGCTTGCGGGATGCAAACCAGAGTGCAAAGGCGGAAGGGGAGATAAAGGCGTTGTCTTTCCACCCTTCGCCCCGCGTGCCAGTGCTCATGACTGCAGGCGTCGACCGGCGGGTGCGACTTTTCAATGTGAGTTGAATTCACTAATTTTACAAACAGATGTCCTGAAAAAACAACGAAAGATTGACGGACACACGAACCCTCACCTCCAAACTGTACACATCCCCGCGCTGCCCATTACAAACGCCGTCTTCCACCCAAGTGGATCCTCTATCCTACTCACAGGACCGCGGCCCTTCTATTACACCTTCGACCTGCAGTCAGGTGCTACAACACGTTCGCCGCGCGGACTGTGGGGCTCGAATCCTGCACATGGTTCCGCGAAGGCTGCTGACATGGGTATGGAGCTTTGTGCATTTGACCCTTCCGGATCAGTACTCGCGGTCGCCGGACGTCGCGGGTACGTACACCTAGTTGATTGGCGTGCAGGCGGAGCACAGGTGGTCGGTAGCGTGAAAATGAACGCGGGTGTGCAGGCGTTGTGGTGGAATCGCCACCCGGGCCTGGACAGTGCAGGCGAGTTAATGACTCTTGGTGCAGATGCGGAAGTGTATGTGTGGGATGTGGGCGAGCGGAGGTGCGTGAGGCGATGGAAGGAGGAAGGCGGGTATGGAGCGACGGTAATGAGCGGGGATAGCAGCGGGCGATACCTGAGCATAGGGTAGGTTATTGTCTTCCCCCTTTCACTCACACCTAAACGATATCGCTTCATTATGTTCATAGATCCAAGTCTGGCCTTGTGAACGTCTACGGCGAGGACGCGTCTATATCCACATCAACCTCGACGCCCAAGGCGCACAAGACCTTACAGAACCTCACCACGTCCATTTCTTCCCTCCGCTTTAATCACGACTCCCAGCTCCTCGCGATGGCGAGCGGCGCGAAAAAGGATCAGATGCGTTTGGTATGTAGTCCCCATACTGCCTGTTCTGCTGGCCTCTTACGATGTAATTAATCTTAGGTTCACTTGCCGTCACTCACTGCATATTCGAACTGGCCGACATCTAGCACACCTCTGGGCCATGTCACCGCCATCGACTTCTCTCCGGGCAGCGAATATATTGCGATTGGCAATAATCGGGGCCGAGCTTTGCTCTATCATCTATCACACTTCGTATAAGTCATATTACGTGTTCTACCATTGCATTACGTATAGTACATTTCATGGGTATCACAAAGAAACCGAGGTGGATAATGCGAGTTGCTGACGTCAGTGGTGAGATTCTTGACGAAGCGAGGCAAGGAGCTAGTAGCAGCAGAAGGCGTCCAACGAGCCAAAGCAAGCCAAACCGGAGCGCGAGTCGGGAGAACAGCCGGACAAGACAGACAGACAGATTCGAAAGAATTGAACTCGCCAGATGCTGATTCATTAAGTGGCGACTAGATGGTCCGTGGGGCGTATTGATCAAGCAGCCGACGATATGTATCCGAGATCTTCGAGCGGATAAATGCGAATTAGATATAGGAGCAGATAGTAAACATACTCTCTCCGAATGCCGTGCTCCATCGGGGACAGACCGGCAAATTACAGTGGCGGCTTCGAACCATCTCCTCGCTTCGTCGAGACAGGAGGAGCTGAAGTTGGAGTCAGCGAGTATAATGGAAAGTCTTGTTGGAGGACATCTTTGATGTTGGTACACTCACGCCAAACACTCTATGCCTGTATTGTACGATGTGCTTAATAACCATTGTCGTTCGTCCACGGGATAGATTTGCTGCTTGTCATTGAATCACGTCAGAGCTGAGACATCGAGCAGATGACTCAACGACAAACCCCTTCTGACGTCTCGTTGCCACGCTGGTCCTCCAACACGGTCAGAGCCTGTTCGACATAACCGATTGCTTTAGCTCTATCCGTTGATGAATTTCGAGAAAGCAAGATGGTGCATATGGCCCTAAGCCATCTGGAGAACTTTTCCACAGACAATGCCCCGCTATCAAGACTTGCGTGGAGTAGTGCCTATGAAAAGGGTCGGAAATAAATTCCTAAAGTTTGGAGCTCGACAATACCTCCAGCGTAACATATAGAACTAACGACATTATCAGATCATGAAAGCGACAACTGCCGGGCATACGCTCACCGTTAACAGGGCAGTCGTTATCAGTCCACTACGTGGGTTTGCCAGTGAGCCAGTTTCGCAGACTAATTATTTAGACTCACTAGCATATCGGCAATTGCTTCATAACTAGCCAAAGATCCGCTACCTAACTCCTGAATAATTCACATTGAGTTTCGGTCTGCGACCTTTCATGCTAAGACGAACATTTATGATGTCAAGAAGTTTTTCCCATTCTCGTCGTTGAGAATAAATCTCGGCTTCGAATATCCGAGTTGCATGCAGAAGTTCGACAAAGGTCTCTGAGTCCAATTGGCTGCCAGATCCACATTTTTCTTTAGCAAATGCTATTGTTTCCTTGACTCTTCGAATATCTTTCAGAATTACGGTCTGCTGCTGGTTAATCTGGCGGAACGTCAGTCCAGTTTCCCACGACGCTTGCACCAAACCTTCCTTATCGTCGTTGTCCTTCGTCGTTTGGCGCAAGGCGAACACTGAGCAACATCTCAAACACTACTCATTCCAAGGCTAGGCCAAAAGAACCACTTACTTCGGGCAGATACACACGAGAAAGCTGAGAATGTCATATGAATGAAAACATCCATTTCCGTACTCCCTACCGTTATCTGCGAGTATGAGTTAATGAACTGGGGAAATTCAGTTTTACCCGGCGGAGATTACAATCATGCGCTTTACCTCGAACGCAATCTCAAACAAGTCCGCAATCTGCAACTCGGCTTGTCTCCAGTCTGAACACCCTTGGATTGCGGCGTTGTATACCGTTCTCCAAAGCCAGGACACATCCTTTACGAGGAGAGGGCCACTACTTCCGACGACAGCGGATTGTACCAAAGACGAGGCTAAAGTCTCACGCACATGATCAGTAGAATCCAAGTATTCATGAGAAAACTGTGTTCTCCCACCCGTTTTGCAATGCTTGATTAAGCTAGTAACCAAAAGCATTCTGCACCACTGTGAACATCCGCAATGGAATCGCGAAAAAACGACTCCATACCGGTCCTTTTCGATTAGGGCTTCTTTCATCAACCGGATGATCAATCGGATGATGCACCGGACAAGTAAAACCGCCTCAACATCCGAATCCATCGGCCCATGACTTTGGACGGTACTCAACAGCGCCTCCAAAGAGGCTAGGAGCACATTCTTCACGTCAGATTCGTGAGCTAATTGGGTTGCGAGAAGAAGCATTTTCCGATCGAAATCCGGGGCGATGACCATATCTCGAATGGCAGAGACAGCTATTAAGACGAATGAAGTGACCATTGCTTCTGTGTTTGGCATCGCATAGGGGCTTACCATCATCTTCCAGCCCTGCGAACGGAATTCAATCAAATTACTAGGGCCATAACAAACACCTCGTACCTTGGTGCACCGCGGCTAGAAAGAGGAGATAGAACGTGCTGGACTGGCCACTTGGGCAGCGGCGGATGACCTGGGAAGCCCGGGCATATTCACCCTGCTCGATGTAGCATAAGGCAGCCTTTCGGAAGCATTTCGGACTGCTCATCTGAGCTATACTCGCGAATACCCTGTTCGTCCCTGCAAGGAACCAGTCTGCCGCCTGCAACCATTTCTTCATTTGGTAGTGTCGATCGCCAACTTTCCAAAGGACCTACGAAATCGCCGCATTGATGGGATATAAAGGTCTGGGAAATATGACCTCCTTACAGTCAAGCAAGCCATAGCAGGCGTCTTTTCAAGCCCAAACTCGGATTTTATAAGAACTTGGAAGGGAAGGAACTAATCATCAGCGTCGACTAAATGAGTCGCATTTGACTCACGCGAGCATGCACTTTCTATATCCTTAATTGCTCTAGAATGGTCTTCATCTCGAGCACAATGGGATAACATCGAAAGAAGAAATCGGTCGACGAAAGCCACATTTCCGTCTGGACCCTCCAATAGCCGGAGAATGCAGCGCCGAAGGACACTCGACACTAGCTCGCTAGATAAGGGAGCATTTAGGAATAGCACAGCAAAGGTGGAGGGGCCGCGGGAACTGACTGTTGTTGACTTAGTGTTCGAAGTTCTTGAAGAATACTATCGTGAGAAGACTTCAGAAGTCAGGAGCCACTCAACGCCGCATACACTGCGCATAGAGCGCGGTTTGTGATTCGGCACTTACTCCGTGACTTCTGACTCGGTGAAAACAGTGTGGTCGACTATTGACGCAAACGCTGTACACCAATTTGCGCATGAGTTCATGCTGCCACGAAGTATGTATTTATGCATAGAACTTGGACGCACCTTCCTCCATCACAGGGTCGGGGGCTCTTCGCTTCTTCAGAACTGCTAGTAGCATCCATCGTAGTTGATGATGTTCCGGATTTGACTGAACAGATACCGTATAAATACTATGGGAGGATATTCATATATCAATACTTACACTATCTACGGAATTGTTAATAGAAACGACGAGTTCTTGTAGAGTTGTCTCGGCACGGACGAGGTTCTCGGTCTCAGTTGACGACGAAAGGTAGTATGCCCGGGCTGGCAGGTAAGGTCAATTACACCGGCTCGGAAGTGTTGCATCGAATGGACGGACCGAGACTGCGCAGTATCCCTCTCTTGCGACCATGAACGACACGTGCATTGAGATGAAGCCTCGTGTTCACAAGGGTCAGCCTACCTTCAGTTCTGCCATTCCGGGGGTTTCCCCATCTTCCATTTTCTCCACCAATGTGAACGCTTTCTGTATCCATCTCACGGCGTCTTGGGTCCTTCTTGAATCCGCAATCGTTTTGGTACCGCCCTCTGGGGTCCGAGATGCTGCTTTCAAGATCGATTTCCCTATTTCTAATATTTTAGCCGCCAGAAGCTCTCGCTTTTGTTGATCAATATCAGCGCAAACAACAAGTCCTTAGTGGCTCTACTTTTTTTATGCATAGCAAGTAAAACAATCTTACGTCAGGTATTGTAATGAAACTAAGGCGCTTTTCGTCGCTCTCTGAAAATAAGCTCCGCTTGAACGTAGTTCCCGGAACAAGGGTTACTTGCGTTCGCCGTACCTGTGATTTTCTCAAGCATGAACTGCGCGATAGCATCATTGCCACCCTGCCATGCCTGGGAAAGAGGAGCACGACAGTCAGTCATGTTCGATCATCGATATTGAAGCGTCTGGCGACACAACGCACAGTAAGCATGCGACTGTGGTAGTAAAGTACGGTTGCTCGAGCCTTGGCCTGATCGTAAGCGCCGGTGGTGCTGTCCTCCGTGTTCCGTAATTGCTCTTCAAACTGAGGGAATAACTTTAGTTGTCACTGAAGGGAACGACCCATACTCCGGCTATCAGCTTGCCTTCGCCGCATTCCCGAGAACGCTGGCCGCCACGTCGTTCTTCCCACATTCTGACACGACCGCGGAGGAAACGCAATGTGGAGTATCAGGCGAGCAGTTGAAATGCCATTCTATCATTTGGGAGAGCTCTGATTATCTTAGAATCAGGACGCACCGGACAAGGCTGTACCAGTTTTGCTTGCCAATTGCAGCACATTGATGAGAGCTAGAAGCGACGAGAATCATGCGCCCAATGGGTACGATTCTCACGAAATCCGGATCGTGCATTAAATTTAGAAACCCACTTTCAACACCAGGCTTCTCCTCAATGCCGGCCTCCATCAGGCGAAAGCCTGACAGCCTGACTAATGGCGCGAAAAACATCCCGCGAGAAGTAAGCACGTCTCGTCAGCTATATGCTCTCAATACATATAGCGCCGGGGGTAAAGCGCGACGTGTGCTTGCACAAACTTACGCGCTGCAAACAAGCTTCGATCTTCGTCACTTTCTGATCCTTGGCGGACGAGACCGGAGATGTTCCAGAGATGAACGCCTGCGGACAGATACGAGACGATACTTGGTCAGAGGACTAGCACAAGGTTGCACAGAGGACACCAGAAACACCTTCCCGATCCAGTGTATCGGCAAGGTCCGCAGTGAGCTTTGACCTCTGGCGGTGCTCAGTCAGTGCTTCCCCGAGTGCAGCAAGATGGTAAAGTTCGTCTAGCAGGGAGATTCTGTTGTCTTTTTTGCCTAGGTCGGCCAGCTTGGGCTTGATTCTTGTGGTAAGCCCTGGAAGGTATCATTGTGAGATGCCATCAGAGCACCCCCCTTTCATATTATCGGCGTATAGCATACCAACGATAGCATCGAATGTCTCCCTGGGCTGTGGTGCACCCAGCGCTGCTTTTCTTTTGTGTGTAGGCATCGCGTTGCGACGCGCCAGTGCCTGACGGTGCGAGTGAACTATGAGAGTAACGCTATGTGACACGTACACAATCAATAATACGTATATTTCAGTCTCCGGTTTTCCTTTTCGGTGCCATCAGCCACCCGCTGGCGCACAGCGTCCAACGTTGTCCTCGAACCAAAAACAGTGTGCTATCTAGGGAATGGACGGCGCAACTACATCGGCAGCACAGACGGTGCCTGTGCAACTGAGGCCAGAGGTCCTCGTGAGGTGCACCAGGGTGTGTAGCGACCATCACATCTTCTGTTACAACGATATCACAGGTCTGGACTGCTACTCACCAAGCTTTCGTGTTGCAGGCAGCTCGGACGGAAGGCGTGTTCGCAGGACTCACATTAGCTCTGCTAGGAGGTGCGTGATCGGTCTCTGCCGACTGTCGGCGAGAGAATAAGCCTACTGTAGGAACGCACTAGGGCGCCCGTTTTCGCATCCTTTCTGCTCGCCTCTGTCAATAGATCCCGAGCTGATTTTTTTCATTTGATGCTTAGGGATGATAGGTGCCCGTGTCCTGCGCTTCGACAGAAACAAGACAATACTGTGTGGTGTCTGTGAGTTTCTGTTCCCATCACGTTTTCCCACTCTTTCCCCTTTAGAGATGGACCCAGATGCGGTCGTGTTCTGTGAGAGCTCGGGCAAGCGTCTCCGCGTGTCGTGTAAAAATACACGTGTGAGCCTCGCAAAAATCAGGTGCAAGCTACTCAGTCAGCTTGCAACTCAATCTTATCATCGCCAGAGCCGTACTATCAGCTAAATCAAGTCAAGATTTATTCACTGAAACGACTTCCCCTGATGTAGTAACGGGCGTCCTTTCGGGCTACTTCTTTACGCAGGCCTTTCTTGGAACCCATCTCGCCGAGGCTGCGGCACAGGAAACCCTTTTACGTCGAAGCGCTGTTTCTTCCGAGTTCTCCCCAGACGGTGTTTCCCGCACCGCAAAAGAATAATCAGCTTCGGATCACGCACTGTATTATAGCGAGGGCAAATACCAATCCCCCATAATAATAGGCCTTGCGGGTCTAGCCTGTCAGAAGCGTACCCGCTTACGCACCGCTGGCGGCAAATGTACAAGGAGCGATGGAAGCTACGGTGCGTTAATAATTTCGCGCGGGTCAATGAGAGGACCAACTCGAACTCTCCTATCGCGCCTATGTCACAGCAACGCTTCGTCCCCAGCCAAACAGCAGGGTCACGCTGTGCACATGCATCGAACTTCGTGACAGTCCCCGAGTCCATTCCCAAGAACTCTTCTATGTACTTACTTTCCCCTTCAATCATGATAAGGGACGTATTTGCTAGGCCCACAGAGCCGTGTCCACAACTCACAGAAGAGAGAATCAAAAGGCAACAGGGTTGCGTCACTAGCGATCAAAATGTTGGAACTCATCCGAAGGCTATGGAACTTCCGTCGGTGCCATTTGTGCCACGAATCCATACAAGTACCCTGGAAACCGAAAATGCCGTGTTTGGCCCAGGAAAATGTCCCTTTGATGCACCATTTACGCGGATTACCGGTTTCCTCAAAAGCGATGACGTGCGGCGATACGCGTATTATGCTGAGACGCTCCGCAGCAGGCGTTATAGAACTCAGAGTGCGTTCCGTTTCGATGAAAGTTTCTAAGTCCGATTACAACTCAAATTACCAGCGTGACGAGTGTAATAATTTTCCCCTGTAACCCCGCGACCATAATGCCGGACCCAATGCGAACTCTATTAATGATAGGCACGCATCGAAGTGGCATGTCGCCCTGCAACAAACTGACATATGCAGCTCTGGCCTCCTCGGAGCAGTACAACTATTAGAACTAAAACGATTGATCACATGAAGCTCTTGTTCTGTTGTCACCCAGCAAAAGACAAGGGGGTTTCCTAGTGACGAGCCTATAACGTCTATTTCTTTGACAAGGCCAGCGCTCTGATGGGCAGTATTCAGCTAGATTAGTGCTTGCCTTGTCTCTTTTGCATTCTACATATCCCGGTTGAAGGTGCGTTGCCATACCTAGGAACATTAATGCGCGGCGGTCCTAAGTACAGACCAGATACGTACGCACGGACGCCGCTGTAACAATAAGTTCGACTCTATGCAACATGATGGGAACCGGACCATGAATGAGGATACCAGCATTCTACCAAGGATAGGATCGCTGACCGAGGCGGGAGAGACGATATCATGATATCGGTGTGAAGATGAAGATCGCATCCATCAACGTTATTCCCATTGACTCTGACACCGCACACCAAGCGGCGTCATAAGATGCCTTTGAAATTTCCCGGTTGGAAGATAGATGGGGCTCGGAGAACAGCGTCTGGTGACAAAGGCGAAACAAAAACAATACAGAAAGGCTCCGTATTGCAAACAGCCAGAGAGACGGGGATTGGAGAGTCGCCGCAATCTCAGGCCCCAGAAGGGACATCGCCTCGCACAGGGCGAGATACATACATAGGAACGCTACGTATCTCGGAGTCTTACTCCTGTTCTCACTTCAAGATCGATTGGGTGGCACTTCTGATCGTGAAACTCCGTCCGCAAGCCAAGTCCGCCACTAGCCTAACTGATACCATCCATCCGCACACGTCGACCTGACATAAAAAAACACGAGAAAGTGGACATCGCCGAAGCGGCTGTGTGGGCACTAAAGCTCCGTTATGTAGATGGGTTTCCTTGGCCGAGCCGAGTCTGGAGGGAGGACACCATGTGCCGCATGCAATTCCGCCGATGGGGAAATTACGAAACACGTTCAACACGTACGAGCGCGGGCGTGCGGCCGGAGGATGTATGTATGTACGACTTATCCTGGCCCGTCGTTCAAGGGCACGGACGGTCCCCGCGGGCCGCCCCAACACCCCCCTTTCGCCCTCGCCCTGGCAGTGCTGACACCTTTCCGTTCATCCTGTCCGGAAGAGAGAGAAAAAGAGGGAGGGAAAAACTAGAAATAGACTGTTTATAAAAACGGTACATATATATCCCTACCCTTTCAGATAAGCCGCTCGGCAATAATGTAAAGGTACTGTACTGCCAGTGTACTGCGGTCGACGTCCGATTCGTTCGTTTCAAGGTACTGTACCCGATGGCCGTGGCGGCATCTGCCCTTTTTTTCTCGTCAAAACTCAGCCACGTCGCTCGTCCGACCGAATCCCTCTCCCCATGCATCCCTTCCCCTTTTTTCACTAGACCGCTCGCCGCTCGCCCCTTCTCTTTCCTTTTTCTCTCCTCCCCTGGGACATCGTATCTTCCACGCTGTCCATCTCCATCCCCATCTATCGCCCTTCGGGCTCTGCGGGGCGCCGGCTTATGTTCGGTGTGCGCGCGCGATCGATTTGTAATTCGCTTTTACCGTGAACCTGTTATTAAATTTTCCTATTCTGCTTGTTTTGTATATAGAAACTTCTTTTTTTCCTTTTACTTCGTCACGACTGCTTTAGAACCTGCGCTACAGCCTCGCCTCGGTTTGTGCTAAGATTTACAGTAGTATATTAGGATTTGGATTTCACAATTTGAAAAGAGATCTAGACTTATTTTTGTGATCCCATCCACACCAAGCCGCGCCAGAGCAAGGCGACCGAGCGGACCGAAAAGGAGAGGCACACCCAGAGACGATTGATAGATTGATTGATTGTACACATATTCAAATTTTTATTACTCATTTTATTTTAGTCGATTACTACTGGCCTCTCGGGGGGTAGGAAAAAATCGGGAACAAAATTAGAAAACGCTACAAAGACCGAGGTAGGAGGACGGACCCATGGAAGAGGAAGAAGAAAAGAGGTCATTGTGTGTCATATGGCCGTACGAGGATGAGCGGACTACGAACGAAGTATATAGTGTTACTGCGAGGGGATGGGAGGGTGGCTTTTATATACTACTTTATAGAATAATTACTTGTTGTTTGCTTGGAACTCTGGATTGGATATTGAGAATGGAATGCGGAACATGAGGGGTTCGTCATGAGTGCGGGAAAAGTGCAGAACAGAGATTGATTAAAGAGCATGAAAGAAAGAAAAAAAAAATGAAGTGATGCGGAGCCAGAAGGGTCACGGCGGCGGTTTCGTATCTGAAATGCGAAGGGAAGAAAAAAGGAAAAGAGCGGAAAAGTAGAGAAAAGAGTAGAAATACGTATTTTGAGCCTTGGGAAATACGGCAAATAGGGTACGGCAGGTGTTGGGAGTATGAGCAGTTGAAAGTTCAAAGGGCGGAAGGGAGGGGAGAGGGGTGTATATACACACAAAGCCATTGATTAATTTTGGGCTTGTAGAGAAAGGGGCTTCGCTTTGCTCGTTCGCTATCGCGCAGCGCGAAGTGAGGCAGAAACTGGAGAAAGTCGAGGACGAAGAGGAAAGGGAAATGGTTAGGAATAAGGTCTCTCAAGTATATCACGTCCGTTCGAAAAAAAGAAACAGAAGAGGAAAAAAATTGACAGAAGGCAGCGCAGTTAATCAAAGCCGGCGTCCCCGTGCGGCGTAAGCCCAGGCGCTCGGGCTCGCATTAACACTCTGTGACTGCATCAGCGCTGGTCCAGTACCACTACTCAGCATAGCTCCATTTCCACCGGAGTAACGTACGCCGTAGCCGCCCACGTAGCTTCCACCATTTCCGTTACCCGAGTAGAAGTGTGCGACACCTGGCGGACCCGCATTCGCGAAAGCCGCGGGCTCCACGCCCTGGCTCGGCAATTGCGTCTGTATCTGGGGTCGAAGTGGAGGTGCAACATGTGTATGTACCTGCGAATAGGCGGGTGCAGGGGTATAAGCGGGAGCAGGGGTGCGTGTATGCGCCACCGCGGTCACACCCGGCACTTGTAAGTGCTGCATATGCTTAGGCGGATGCGAACAGGGCTGCGAGTATCGAGCATACGCTGCGTTAGTGGCATCACTCGTTGCGGGAGACGACACCGCGTATACTGGAGTATACACGGCGACAGGCATCGGGGCGGGCTGGAGAGTACGCGGTGCACCATATGCGTCCGTAAAGCCGTGCATCGGGCTTGTGCGTGCAGACTGTGTCTGCATATACCCCTGGTGTGCCTGTGCAGCCCGAGGCGGCGCAAGAGACAGTGCAAGAGCAAGCGGCGGCAAGTGCTGACGATGGCGCTGAGCCGGTTGCTGTTGGGGATACTGAGCCTGAGGGCACTGATGCTGCTGCTGATAGTGATGCGATTGCAAGTCCGAGGATGGGACTGCATTCGAAGACGATAACGGAGCCAGACTAGATGTTGTGGAGGATGTAGAGCTGAAAGGATGCGCTGACGCCGGATGCGCGGGGACGTTTACTGATGGCTGCTGCTGCTGGACGTATGCGTGGCTGCTGTATGCTGTCGGTGAGTGACACAAGCCATAACTGCGAACTGCGTCGCCACCATTGGCATGATGGTAGCCAGTGCCCTCGACTGTCTGCGTGTACCGCAGCCGTGTCTTGCGCTCTGCGCCGGACGGGTAAGCCACCTCTTCGCCCTCATTCCTCCTATCTTCCGAAGCGAACGTAGACGCAGGCGTCGAAGTGACCGACATCGATGCAGATGAGGAGGCCGAAGCACCCGTTCCTGCGCGCACTGGAGAGCTTGCAAGCGCATAGAAAAACAGGTGTTGCGGAAGAGCTCGGCGTGCGGCATCCGTGCAGCGGTACGCCGCAGCGAGTGTGTGAGACTGTTCATGCTGCGGCTGCTCCACGTGTTGCTGTTGGGCAGGGACCTCGGGCGTCCTTACACCAAGGCTCATACGCTCGAGTCCTCGCAGACTGTCCGCATACGGACCCGGGTGCGCGCTGCCACTCCCAGTTCCACTCGCACTAGAGCTTCCGTATCCATTATTACCGTCATTGTGTGCCGACGCAAGTGCCGCGCCAATATCGAGTGCCAGGCCAGTTGGTCGCTTCACCGCACGACCTGCACCCGCGAAAGTCGCAGACGTCGGGGAGAATGCATCTGCTGCAGAACGTTTTACAGAGACGGGCCTACCATTGATGTATTCAGCCGGCGATGCTTGGAGCGACTGGCTCGCGGTAACGTCAGTCATCCGCGACTGGGTAGGCACAGCAAAGGTGAAGGGATAGGCAGGCGCGTACGCATACGAACGAGCACGATGTGGACTCGAGCTCCTCGCACGCTGCTGTTGATGTGGATGGCGGGTCTGTTGTTCATGCACTTCGTGTTGACGGTACGTCTGCTGACATGCGTGTCCATTCTGAGCAATGCCTGCGCCATGCTGCATGTCCGCGATGCGAGGGAGAAGAAGCCCTACGCTTCGGCGTGCGCGCCAGCGTTGATGTTCGCGCTCTTTGGCTAAGACGAGACCCTTCAAGAGATTAAGCCACGAGTCATACGTGGACTCATCGACAAAAAGGCGGAAGCCGACGCCAAGTAGAAACTCGCGCTCCATCTTGTTCAATTCCTCAAGAGGGATGGCGGACACATCTGACCACGTTTTGTTCGTGTACGTGTTACTAGATAAACAAAAATACAAAATAAATTATTAAAAAGTTGAATAAACGAAAATTCTAGAAGTACGCACTCGTCCACAAACTTATTTGCGAGCATTAGGGCGCATACAGCGACGCGGAACTCGCTTCCAGGCTTTCCTAGCGTAAAGTCGTTACGTTCCTTGAGGCGGAAAATGTAGTGCAAAGAGAGCACGATCACGCTCTGGCTGACCTGCGTGGTCTCGAGCAGCTTTTGCATAAATGCGACGAATTCGTGCGAGGCACAGAACTGCAGGCTTGCCGTGCGAGCGTTGCTCAACGGACGACCGGCAAAAGGCGGCGAGTCGTGTACGTTTGTGTGTCCACTCGACACGGCACGCCGCCGTTCGCGCTCGCGACGATGGCGAGAGGCAGCAGCGGAGCTAGGTCCAAGCGAGCTCGAGAACCAGAGGTAGCAGATCATCTCGCATGTTTTCTCAGCGATGAAGTGCGCAGAACGTTTCTGCGGATCGGTGACCCAGTCTGCGACATGGTGAGACGGTTCCGGATATGCGTATGGCTGCGCCTCCTGTTGGGATTGGTGGTGCTGCTGCCATCTCGAGTCCCCATCCCACTCTTCCTTCACTGGAAGCACCATATCCTGCTGCTCATCCATTGGGTCATAGCTCTCGTCATCGTCTTCCTCAATGGGTGAAGGTGAGGGTGAGGCGAGGATCGGCGAAGGGGCGGCGGTCATGGGTGAGTGGAGACGCGACGGGCCGGGTTTCGAGTCGCGCCAGAGAGGCGACGAGTGCATTTCATCGTCAGGCGGAGTTACTATAAGATATACGACACAAAAGGGGGACAAAAACGCGCATGTAGGCGAGTAATTAGCGAAAGCAGGACAAGAGCGTATGGCTGAAGGCACGTACGCGGAGAAGAGCAGGGCCAGTGGCGATCGAGGTGGGTAATTGGGGGGAGGAGAAATGCTGCTGGCGTTGTTGCTCGTGCGCCTGCGCTGCGAGCTGGGCGACGGACGGGGCCTTTGCACGCCTCGGCGGAACGGAGGCAGGCGGGGTCGGGATGTCGGTCTGGGGGTGCACCTGGAGGCCGGACGCCGAGCGCCAGGCTGTCCACGGGATGCCGGAGTCGTGAGCGTCGGGAGGAGACATGTCGAGCGGGGCGACGCTCTGGACAGAGAGCATTGCCGAGCGCGGTTGTGGTCGCGGTCGGGGGAGAAGGAGGAAAAGGACGGGAAATTGCACTAAAATATTCGGGACGGCATCGTTCTTGAAGAACAGAGCTGTTAAGAACATTTCTTTGTCTATATTTTCGGATTAGCTAAACAGACCCGCAAACGGCAGGCAAGAATAAACAGGATAAACGAAAAAGAAATACGAGAAATAATAATTAGGAGGTCTGCAGTGGCCAGGTGCGTCGAGATGCTCCCACGCCGCCGCACTCACGCCCTCCGGATCGGACCCTGAGTGAAAGCCTTTCCATAGCCTATCCCAAGGTTCGGCCGTATGCGGTAGGAGGGGCGGAGTCTGAAGGGCGGTGTGTCAGCAGGCGGCGCTGAAAAGAGACGGAACCGCGGACGACGATCGCGGAAAGAAACCCTAGGATACCGGGAGAGGGAATGGCCGGATGCGGGATTTTGACTAGAACGAAATCAATCAAGAAAGTACGTCCATCCCATCCATATCACATCGTCAGCCACGCTTTCGTTCTCGCCGTCTCGCCGCCGTCTGCGAAGCCACCCGTTGCGCGCGCGTTCTTTTTCGTCCCTTCTCCTTTGTTCGACGCCTTGACTCACTTCCACCTTCGTCCTGCGTTGCACTACCCCGAGTTCCATTTACCATCTCCCGCTTTCGGCTTTCCCCCTAAATCTAGTGCGCTGCTCCCCAAGCTCGCGTACTCAATCTGCCGTTTCAGCGCTTATCCGCGCGTCATCACTTGGATTTCCCGCGAATACACTCCTGTGTTCCTCTTCGCACCCCCATTCTTCGGTCCCAGCCCTCCATAGGATGATAATGCATATACGCTGCTAACGGCCCTTGTGGCTACGATACGATTTCACCACCGTCACCGCCCTTGGCCCCCCGGCCCGTCCTCCTCGTACCTGCCCGCAGTCATTCAGACGTCAGGTCCAGCTAGCACATGTTCATCCGAAAAAAGTGCTGGCCCCATGCCGCGCGACTCGATAATAAAAAATAAAAAAGACGTACTAGCTCGAGACTAACTTGCCGTAGAAAGACTTGTCCCGAAACAACTCGCGTTTCCCTATATGGGCATTTGCGGCCTCCTAAAAGAGGTGTCAAGCCTCAAGGTCGCATGGCGTCACTTCGGCATCGTCACCGGTATCAAACAGTCCCTGAGACCCTGAGAGTGTCCAGTCCGTCCTCTCTCGCAACACCCGACCTTTCCGTCAAAATGGAAGCGGAAATTACATAAAACTACCTCCTTGCCTTCCATATCTAGCGGGGTACGTACTCAATCAGGAATGCGCAAACCTGGCTCGGCCTCGGACACGTCAGCGAGAAATAAAATTAATAGACTTGCCCTTCCTTTTTTCGCGCTCCCGCTGCGTATCGGCAACTCCTGATCTCGGCGCCCCGACAAGAGAGAGAAAAAAAGTCTGCATTCCTTACTTATCCGCAAATGCAAGCGCTAGTGCGGCTCAAAGTCTACTACTTACTGGCACGGGACAATACTAATCCCTAAACTCATGTGCCGTGTTGTCCGCGCACACAAGCAAATTAAAGGTTATACACTAGTTACCTCTCACCAGATCTCGCGATTGGCATTTATTTTACTTTCTTACGAAATCCTGCAGGAACGCTTGTCACGATCGGCTACGAGTTTGAGTTCTTGAAACTTTCGTGTTTTTTCTTCGTCTGTCGAATTGCAATCCGTTTTTTTTTGTCATGGACTCGGTTCTCCGCTTGAAATTATATGGTAGAGCACAAATACACACACGCGCGCGCGCTCCTCCGAGGGCCCGATGCTGCCCACCCGACCGAGTCCGCCTGATTACGTTTCCACTATTACACTGTCTTTCTGTACAGCAAAACAAACTAGCTTGGGACCGTTTCTGGCCCGAGTGAGTCCCTACCGGGCTGATTGCAAAATAGATTCTCTTACTCCAACAAACGGACAGGCGCACATTCACCGCACACGGTCACGACTCGAGACAATATCATAATATTTACCCATGACCAATAAGTATCCTTGGTGGAAAAAAAAAAACGAAACGAAACGAGTAATTGCCGTACCCAGCCTCAGGCTGAAGTTTTGAACACCGTGACATTACGACTGCAGCGCATGCCGGCCGGAGCCTGAGCCTGAGCTGAGCTCGAGTAACAAATCGCAACCTGATTTCCGATTCCGGCTTTAGGTACGATAGATAGTGCGTTTATGTACATGTACAGGTACAAGTCTGTGGCCCTTTTTTATTTTTTAAATTGTGCGTCCGCGTTTGCGGTTTTTACGCGCCGTGGACGTAGGAGTGGATTCGCCAGGGCCCCTACTCCTTCCGTGAAAATACAAATCAATAAATTAATCCGAGTCGGTCAATATTAATGCTTGCGGGCGGGCGTGGCGGCGTGAGCGTAGGCCAGTCCGAGTCACGTGCGGTGTGTGTACGCGTGTGTGTGTGTGGCTGGGGCGGCGAAATCGAATCGAAAATCGCATTGCGCATTGCGCATTGTCGCCGCATCACTAGTAGTACTGGCACATCACAATCACAATCACAATCACAATCACAATTCACGTCGTAAGCTACTTACGACTCGGAGCGAGTTGCTCAGTTGCTCAGATGCTCAGATGCAGCTAAAGTAATGTAATATACCCATCGCGAACGCCGCGACGCATCGTCGTCTCGTGTCGTGGGCGTGGGCGAGTCGGAGTCGGAGAGTCGGCGAATCGGCGACACCCGGCTCACGAAACGAAACGGAACTTGGAGTCGGAGTCGGAGTCGGAGGCGCCCATTTGGCATTTTGGACCACCATGATCATCCCATCCCATCCCATGGCATCGGTCACGGTCGGACCGACGAGATTATACCAACATTAGCACTCATAAGTGGTAGTACTACATTTGCATCGCATCGTTGTGGTACGGTACTTCCTCCTTACCAGAATGGAGTAATACTAGTAGGCACTGCAGTCTGAGTTTGAGCTTGAGGCGCTGCACTCACACCCACACTCCCATGATTCGTGATTCGAGATATGTGATTCGTGATCCATGACCGTGATCATCCACTGTATTTCCGCAGACCATCAGCCGCTGCTAAGAAGGGATGTAGGATGAGATACGTGTACTAGACTCGGATGGCTAAGCATACAGTACAGTATACGCATATGCTCGGGCCGTGCAAAGCAGGTATTTCAAGTTCTAGATCGGTCCCCGAACCTGTCCAACGCAGCCTGGGATCCGATCAACTTCATACTCAGGCTACACTCCTTACAACGAACCTGCGCTCTTGAAAACCCTCAGGCCGAAAATAGGGCGTTTCAAGTTCCTCCTTTGGACTCCCGAGTAATGATCGTCAGCCTGAGTACCGTGGGCTCTGCAGTGCAACTGCGTCTGTCACGGTGATTAATATATAAATGCGTACAAACAGCCACATTACTACTTCTACTACTACTACTGCGACCGGGGTAAGTCTGTTGTCTAGTTCGGAGGACGATTCGACTCGGACCTGGCCCGCCATCATCCGAGTCCGATGCGTGAGCCAGACTCGGATGAAACTCCTCCATCAGGCTGGCTGGGCCTATGATCCATCTATCTAGTATCAATCTGAGGTCTACAGATATCGTTTACTATTACCACTTTGTTTTCCGATTCCGATTCCGAGTTCGATACGAGTAGGGAGCGTCTATTCCCAATCCTACCTCCCGTCAGGCGTATTTACACATTCGTCTGACCCGTGCACCGTGCACCGGAGCACGAGCACGAGTACAAAACCGATCTGCGCCGTCTAGGCCTTCCATCATGGCTGATGTCCCGTATGTATATACTATATGTATGCATGTAGGTATCTTTGTCCACCCGGGCTATCCATCTAACTGTTCCTGAGGAACGCAGATACGTAGATACATACATAGATACGGATATACGGATATACAGGCGCCCGGAGAGGAGAGGAGGGCGGTATCCTGAGTGTTCAATCACAATTATCATCTTCCGCCCAGCTGCCCCTGGCTCCGTGTCCGGTGCCCGTCTCTACATATCCAAAGTCGCCCAGACGGGTATCCGACGCGCCGTAGACCCACCCACAATCACAAAAAAAATTGTTGTAGCCTGTGAGCTCCGCACCGGCGCCGCTCACCAGCGGCTGGCGACTGGCGAATCTCATACATATCATTAGGGGAAGGGGAAAGGGAGTCGGAGTCGGAGTCGGGGCGCGCCTCCGGCAAGTTGCGGAAGTCCTCAGGCTTGTGACCCAGGCTTGTGATGTAGTTAGTGGCCGCGCTCACCCCGGGCTCCCCATCGGCGCATCGGCGCACTGGTACTGGTATACCTTTCCAGTGTGATCCATTGCAGAAACAGGTCCATTCAGTGCTCTATTCCCATATTCTGGATTCTGCGTTGGATGCTGATTGCTATTTGAGTACGTGTATAAGCCCTTCTGCGGGCCGTGATGGACATACGGGTGTTCCTTTTGTGGAGGGCAGAGCGGAGCAGGGAGGCGATACATATCATTGGTCAGTGGCGTACTAATCAAGGGGGAAAAAAACGCAGGGCCCACCGCTAGGCAGTCCTCCGGGGCCTTTCAATATACCTTGGTGTAATACTGTGTATGTATCAGTCGGTAATGAATGGAAAAGCCAACGGCCACCTCGAACCCCCGCCCCCCGCTTCCGATTTCGTTTTTCTTTTTCCGGCGGAGAAGCGTGTTTGGAGTGCTGTTTTGACCTAATGGACAGGAAGGTCGTTACGAGAGTGAGTACGAGCGTCCGTAGGAAGACCCGGCGAAGCCGCTGCCCGGTTGCGGGATTCGGGATTCGGATGCGGGATGCTCCAGTTGCTGATAATATCAGAGCATTGATACAGGATACGCAGTCACGGCGGCGGCGGTATGGCGGGCGCGAGTCGCGAGTCGCGCGTACACGACGCGGTAACGTAACTCCCACGCAGTCGTGATCAGCGTTGACCACATGCACTCACTGGCAAGGAGGCGACGCCAAGGCGGTGACGGCACCAATTAATGTTAATGTCAAATCGTTGACAGGCGACAATTAATGCAGATGCAGGTCACGCATATATGGGTACATGTGCAAACTTGACTTTAGGGAATTACCCGATCCGTCCTCAGGCTCCTCGTTGCGCAGGGGGCGGTGCGGGTGTGCTGCCAGTACTTGTCTCCGAGCGCCGACTGAGCGATTCAGCGCCGAGTAGCTGCGGTTCGCAGAAGCACTATATAAATCTGAGCAGCCACTGGTTAAAACATGCATACATGACCCGGGTGCAAGCACAAAAATGGCGCTTCTACATTCAGATTCCGGAAAAAGAACAACAAAGGACGCGCGCGCCGATCCTCGGACCTCGCGCCTCGGACTCTTTCCACACGAAGAAGAGGAATCGTAATTCTTCGATTCCCCACGATTATTGTATCTAAGTAATAATAAAAAATGCATGCTGCATTCCGGGCGTATCACTCAGGCTGAAACTGAAGGGCTAGAGCAGGCGCAGGCGGCCTGTGCTCGTTGCTCCCTCCACCTACAGCCATTCATGATCATGAATGAGTACTACTGTAGTCTGCATGGACACGCCCGGCCGGAGCACTTTTCCGATGGCTCACCATACGGTACGACATAGCCTAACAACAAAGTAGATGAGAACCCCAAACCTCCTCTTAGGCACGCACGCATGCGTACCTATGCAACGAGGCTCGGAATCGTGCGTCTGATCGATCGTATACAAACAATATACAGTAACGCGAAACGCAATGCAATGCAATGCGTACTTTGTTGTTGTTGTATGAAAGAGTTACACCCGGGGCGAACACGGAGGATCACGACGAGCGACGAGCGCAGAGGGAGCTGCGAGTACTGATGCGATGGAAGAGACGCAGAAACCCGGTGACCCACCTCGATTGGGACGAGATTAAATATTAATTGTGATAGGGTGTCGCCGCCCGAGCGCGCCCCCACGCTCATCATTATGGATTACTCGCTCGCTGCTCGCTGCCAGTTGCTTCCGAGGCGAACGAGGCGTGTGTTCAAGACCAAGTGGAAACTGTATGACCGGACTCTTCCGTGCTTCACTCAGGTTGGCAACCCAGGCCTGCAGGTTGTGTCACGGTGTGGCTCATGAGCCTGAGAACCGATTTTCTCCCCCGCTCTCGGGAATTGCCGCGTTTTTTTCCGCAGTTACTGTAGGTTTCCCTTCTTCTGAGTTCTGAGTTCTGAGCTCTGAGTTGTCCCTCCACTCTTATTTCCGAGCAAAGGAACATAACATTCCAACGATCTCGGCGTTTCTACTGTACCTTCCTCGCTGTTGACTTGCTCGGCAAACTCGAGTTCGAGTTCGCGCTCGTGCGCTCGTGCACGCGGGGAGTGGCGCCCGTGCGGAGCTGCGCCGCTTCTTTCTCCTTTTCTCCACCCGGATGTATTTACCGTTTGTCTCGTCCCTGTCGAAAAGAGAAACACATGAAAAACAAAAACGAAAAAAAGAGAAAGAAAGAACATGTGTTCGCGTGCTCGTCGGCACGCCGCAACAACGTCATCTAAGTAATTCCTGCTGATCAGCAGCAGCAGCATCTCGAACCTTGCAACTCCAGCCCCCTGTGCCGAGGGGATAATGCATACATGCACTACAGACTTAGACCATGGAGGCTAGAGCCGGCCGGGGCGCGATACGATAAAGGATAAAGTGGGTGTTGTGGATTGTGGGACGGCGGAAGGGAAATGGGGTAAGGAGTACGAGACACATCCGGAACCCGGTGCGGGGCGGTGAGGCGAGGTAGTAAGAATCTAAGAGCCGCAAACATATTGTATGTATTTTCCGGTACCTGTCAAGCTGTCAGGCTACAGGAACGGAGTGTTTGAAGAATATGTTTCTTCTGCGATGAGAGGCTGACTGTCACTGTGGCTGACCCGGTGGGGGCGAAGGACACATGTTATTCCGAGCCCCTCCACCCCCAGTGGGTGCCTTGCGCACGCACGGAGCACAAATGCACGAATCGATCGATCGGCCGAGGGGTCAGGACCCGCAGAGTCGCGCGCTGTCAAGAAGAAAAAAAAACCTAAGCCTGAGCAAAGCTCGAATTTGAAGCCCGGGTGGATCATCGTCATCATCATCAACCACGATTCACAAAAGAAGAAAAAGAAGAAGAAAAAAGGAAAGGAGAAGAAAAAAAGGCCACTGCCGTGATTTGAATCATTAATATTGTGACGAAAATACCGGAGTTCCGGACCCGGACGGACATTGTCGGCGAAAAAGATATATTATATGTACATACAATACGTGTAGAGATGAAAGGTATGGATGTACGGTAAGTGCCTAGCCCGCAATTGCATTCTCATTCTCATTCATTAATTCTTGCGCCGCACCGCGGTTACGGTAACGAGATGACGGGTGGCGGGTGGTGGATAGGGCGGCATTAGCACGAAACATGAAACCATAACCATTGAGACGCGCGCGCGCGCGCCCAAAGGAAGGAAGGAGAGGGGGCGGCGTTCCGAGACATGTACATGTACTATTCAAAAAATGAGTGAAAGACAGCGCTGGTTTTCGGATCTTCTGGAAAAAGTAAAAATAAAAATAAAGACAGAACAGAGGAGGGCCGTCCCGCCGCGGAGCGCCGTTGCACGAGTGGGTGGACAAAGTAGACCGGCGAGAGGCTCCCGAAAGGAAGCGAGTGAGTGAGTGAGTGAGTGAGTGAGGAGCGCCGCTGGAGGAGTACTAGTGTGTCAGCTGCCAGTCCCAGTTTACCCGTCTAGATTTAAAATTAAGAAAAAAACCCCAACGGCTATCTATCAATATCGGTGTAAGTGGGCGGCTGTATAGGTTTTTCCTATCGTGAGTGCGCGGCCTGAAAGATATCTAGAGGGATAGAATTTGAGCCGAGCCCCGAACCGCAACCACAACCGCGACCGCCGACGGCAGGGGGGGCAGTGCTAGTGCTCGGCCCGAGAACCTTTTTTAAAAATTTTTACTCGGGCTCGGGATCGGCAAGAAAGAGAGAGAAAAAGAAAAAAGAAAAGGAAAGGAAAGAAAAGGAAAATAGAAAAATGCATTGCGATCGGCGGAATTTCCGGACTGTTCTAGCTAGGGTTTGTTTGGGGTTGGGAATTAGACACTACACACTTTTCGTCCCTGACGACCAGGGTCTGACTCTGATGTGATTGGGTAAGCCGGCTCAGGCTTACCCGTGGGAGTGCTTGCCCCTTTCCGCACTTGGAAGGCACGGACGGCGCGGGGAGTACTGGTGTGATGCCGAGTACGAGTACTGTAACTTATTTTAATGTTAATGGCGCGGGTGCCGTTGCCGCTGTCACGGTCGACATCTGAATCAAGGACTCGCACGGCTGCAATTCATCCAGCCGCTTACGCCTCACATGTACCGTATTGCACTTACCAAAATAAAATAATCAGCTGGAAAAAAACCCCGAACCTGCACCTTGCTGCGGAGAAGAACGAAAAATGACGATTTGCATGATAGGCGTCGGGGCTGCATCGTGCTCGGTTTGTTGTCTCCAGCTGTCATGGGGCTGGAATAATAAAAATAACATATGTAAACGGAATGCAGTGCAATGCAATGCAGGGTCAGGCAAATTAGTCGCAGTCGCAGTCGCCGCGATGACATGCATATGGGGGAATGGATCTGAAGTCGTTTGGGGAACCCGGAGATCCTATCTCGGTCTTGCGGTGCGGTGCGGTGCGGTCCTGAATTGGAGGCGAGAGGCGAACAGCCGCAATCGGCGAAGCGCGTCCCTCTTTCAAAATGGAGTCGGCGCTCGCTGCGGCGGGGCGTGCGTGCAGGCAACAGCGCCGCTAAAATAAATTTTTTTTTTTTGTGCTCACAACCCTCAATTTCATTTTTGGCGAGGTTTGAGTTTTATTTACCCCACTTGTAGCGCGCATTTCCGACCGGATAACTTGACTTTCTTTTTTTCTGTAATTTACTAGCGTTCCCCTGTTTGTCCTTGCGCTAGGCTGAAAAAGCACGAGTAAGCGTAAAAACGCCGCGAGCGTATGTAGTCCGAATTTACGGCGGTTCATTAATATATACCATGTTAGAAACCCAGCGCCCTGATGACGACGGCACAATAATAAATCCTCTTCCCCTCACGGGCTCGTCACCCGTGTGCCATCGATTCTACCGCAGCTGCGCCGAAGCAAATCAGCAGCTTCGCTTCGCGAGTTCAGATCGCGCGCAGCTGCCAGTGTGTGGCCGAGTGTCACCTAGAAGTACTAATAGAAACGTGAATTGATCGTCCGTGCATCTCCATCCACATCCATCCCTGAGGAACAGCGGGGTTGCGTCGCGACGAGATACGTCCGCTAAGGCAAAGAGATCTCAGCGAAGGGCCAACTTAACCGGACAGCAGCCGCATATCGCGGTGGCGCGCAGGGACAGCCTGAGCGGCAGTGGCACCGTGACACAGTATAGTAACCCGTTTCGCCTCCGAATAATCGTTCGTGCCGTCGGGGAGAAATTATCTTCCCCCGGCCGTGCAATGGCACGAATGAACGCTACTTGGGGCTGAAACGCAATACATACATACAGACCGTGCTCCTGACTTCCCTGTGCCGCAGACGAGCATCGATCTTCTTTCAAAGTCCGCGGTGCGTGTTTGTTGATGTATGGGACGAGGTCGAAGCGCCTGCCCTTTGGGACTCGGACGTGTTGTCCGCGGGTCTGGAAGCTGGGCGACCCCGGACTCTTTCGATGGGCTCATTTGTCCACCGGCGAAGAGACGTCGATCTGGTGTTGGAAACAGAAACAGAACGAACAAGGGGTGGGCTAGATGCGCTATCACTATCATGCTGCGCGCCCATAAGGGGTTTAATTAGGAGAGGGTAGCAAGCACCCGCCCGCTCGCTAGATGCTCGCACTGTTCTGTTTCTACGAGATGAGAAGGAAAAAAGCTGGGCAGATCATGCGCGCACGTCCCCCTGTTGTACGTGTTGCATGATGATACAGTTCACATTTCTCGGACAAAGTAGGGTTCCTGTTCCCCCAAGCGCCCACTGCGATGCTGCGATGCCTCTGCGGAGGGGACACCAGTCCTGCAAAGGAGATCGCCGAACCTCCGGCTTTGCCGGCAGCTACCAGATCTATCATCTGCTTCGCGATGTACCGGCTGTATGCATCTGGACAAGCCTCGTATCGCGGACCTCCGCACAAGTACCGATTTACTCCTAAGCACTAGGAGCCTGAAGCAGGCAGACGAACAGAACGCAAATGAAAAAAAGATCAGGTCCGTCAAGCGAAGGACGATAGGGACCAAGGTTGACCAGACCGAAAGGGGCCAGTAGTACATGTACGTGCTCTCTTGTCAACAGAGGTCGAGATCCAAAGCGCTGGTAAAGGAAAATTCGGGACTCAACATAGAACCGACCTTCTTTCCCAGTAAGCTTTTTTTCTCTTGATCACAACACATCGCAATGGGCAGAGAGAGGTTCCCTCTGATGATCACGGATGGCTATGGTGATGCCCGACACAGGATAGTCGGAAAAAGAACTATCAGTCATGCTGCGCAGGGCGAGGGTCCACCCTCGTCTCGTATGAGTCCAGATGCACCCATACATAGAATGGGTGCTCATAACGGGTCAAGTCTATAAGCGGGTTTGCGGTGCTGGCCGTTGTAATAGAATGGTGCTTGGCAATAAATGTGTCCTGGCGCGCGCGTGTAGGGGCTTCAAAGGAGGACGTGTGTAACTTGCCTACTGCCGCGTGAAGATCGCGCTACGATCTGTTATACTTGTGATCATGATAAATTCTTTCATCTCCTGAACAAAGACGAGGGAAGCACCTTTGGAACGCCGCTTCTGATGATCTAGAACGTGACACAACAATAATTCTCTGTACTTCCAAGAGGTGGCGAGCGAGTCAGCCACTTGTTGTACATGTAATCACAGCCGAATCAGTTCTGATGGTAGCAGGTACGCACGAGGTCTTGGTTTCATAGACTTTCATCCAAGATGCGTCTGCATCCGAGTCGATGCGAGTACGTGGCTGGCACTGGTGGGACGATTGACGTGTGACCGAAAGTCACGTGAAGTACCCATACAAGGCCTCTGCGTCCCTAACGGGAGAACCCCGCATTATTATATCACATTCCTGATTTCGCTATCATGGGCATCCATGTGTCCACGTTTCTTCCCCTATGAAACGTGATTTCAAGTTCGATCAGCCCGCAACCAGGCCCTTTGCGGACCGTTTAACCCACCCTCTTCTCCACCCATAGAGTCACAGGACGGGTGGACATCACGAAAGCATGGTAGTGAATGCGTACTCCCGGGCGCTTGTGTCCACAATCACACCCACATACGAACCGTGTGCTGTTCTCCGACTCTCCGACCCCCCGATCGCCCGCGCTCGGCACGGGGCGAAGTTTGGGTCTGGCACTCACGCATCCCTGGTAGCGGGAAACTTTCGTCTCTCGATTGATCAAGCTTAGTCTCTCGAAACGCCCGGGCGCCCGCGTTAGGTTTCTTCCAGACGGCAGTTCTGCAGGGCTGTCGCTACTTGAGCGCTGCTCGTCCGGAGCCTGAGAGGTAATCCTAATTTTTTTTGTGGGGTTCCCGCATTCCTTAGCATCAAGCCTTGATGGAGAGTCGGAACTAGGTTGGGAAGCCCTGCGAGGCACCGCATGCACGCACGCACGCTTGTTGCATCCGTCCCTTTCGATTAGTTGTGTTGCCGTCACTCAAACAGCCTAGCATTTACTTTTTTGCATTGCATGCGTGTCGGCGAAAAACTAGAGCCCCCCCCTTCTCTTCCCCTCTTACCTTTCCAAGCCAGACACATAGGGCCGGTCGCCGCTAACCCCGCCCGCTTAGTCAAACTCAACAACAGAAAGGTGATGCGGCGGCAAAGAGTCGACGTCAAGGCCCAAGTCTGACTAGTCGTGTACAGCACAATTGGGAGGGGCTTAAGCGCGATCATGTCGGATGCTTGACTTGAAGGGAACGCCGTGTTCATTGGTGACGTCTAGCTGTGTTTCAAGGTTTCTTTTGCTACAGGTGCCTTCTCTTTGCAAGTATCCTTATCCCCACCTCCACCACCCGCTTGAAACAGAGAGATGGATGCTATGTAGTTTGGCATCATATTGGATAGCCGAGACGCTGAGGTTCCCGCGAGACAGCGTCCCCTGGACCGTCCTTGTACACGCATGAGATTCAGACCACTTGCCGTATCAATCAATACGTTGCGATATCGGGTGTATGTCCGTTGAACAGATCCCACAGTGCTTATTGATTTGGGGAAGTGCTGTATAAACGGGGCTTACGACAGTAATACGACTTGCACGGGATTTCTCGAATGTCTTTGTCTGATTAACTCTGATCAAATTTTAAAAGTGGTGTGAGAAGGAACAGCGCTTTTCTTTTCTAGCGACAAGTTGGTTAGCCCATCCATTCAAAAATGTCTTTCGTACTTGTGGCAACCGGCTAATATTCGAGAAACTGCTGCCTTTCCATCCCAATTCAGTTTGTTCCTTGTGCAGTTTTTAAATTATACGTGGAATATAAATCAGCGGGCGTACATAATTCCGCTGATGCAAGCCTTTCCGGGGAAACACATTCCAACGCGAGCAGCCAATAGGCGCGCATATTATCTTTAGAGGTTACTTAGTGCAGTGCTTACGCTCCGGAACATTAAAAAAAACCAATTCCGAAAGCCTCCGCAAATGCATGGCATTAGTTCTCCTCTTCTCATGACTCGGTACCCCCGGTATCAGAACCCCCTGCCGGGGCAAATGCACCCGTGCGCTGATACGAAACTCTATGTCCTGTATAGGTAAGTTTACAAATCTGTAGTTATAATGTCCGCCATGGCCATCGTATTCAAATCTATCTGATACTGTTTCGGAGATTTGCCCTTGCTAGTCAGAAGGGAAGGCTTTCTTTGTTTATTTTTATTTTTTGCCACCTTGCCGTCAGCAGGCAGTCCCTGCCCTGTCCCTGCCTTGCCCCGTTCAGATTCGGACTTGGTTCTCGCAGTGCATTCCAGTGTTGGCATCGTGCCTGTGATGCGCTGCCGAGCAATATCGCCGTCTCAATTCACTTGTGCGAGGGGGTTTATGTATAGCATCGATTGTGATGAGGGAAGCGCAGTACGCATGTAAGCTCACAGTTCTATACTCAGCCTCCGCATTGATTATGTACGGGAAGGACCTATTCAAACGGCAACCCCCCCTTCCACTGATTCAAGTTCCTTCTGGGGGAGGAACGCATGCTCTTTATGGGAAGGACCCGCACAGCCACTCTATACACGGTCACGTGGTCCAATATGGGAAAACCGCTTCGAAAGTTTGTTTGTTTACCCAATGCCAATGCCAGTGGGCCTTTGCACGAAACACTGATATCTGGTAAACACTTATTAGTGCTGAACAACCTTGTTTTTTTCCAATGCACAACCGGTCCTAGCGCCGGCGGTCCTTTGTCTGTGTATCCTTCCGAGTTCAGTGTCACTGACCCCCATTCATTCATTGCGAAGGTTTCATCGATCCGTGGCGTACCGAGACCCCTCGGTTGAACTGCTACTAAGCGTGTGTCCGTGGCGCCCTTTTTGCAAGTAGGCTAAACCGGACGAACGCACGGTCCTATCACACAGTCATAAATGGATAGTGATAATTAGGGGGAGACACCCAACACGGCTAGTCAGTTGGCACCCTGCTGCTGTATTTTCGTGGCTGTTCATACAGTACATGCGCCTGGCCAAGCGGCGTGGGGTCGTGACTCGAGTATCGGTATGCTTATCGAATTGGAACCTTCTTTGTATACGAGTTTGGGGGCTTCTTTTTGCGTGCTTGGGTTGCTGGAATAGGGGCTAAACTTCGTTCGGACGAAGAAAGAGAAAGAGTGCGGGGCACGGACCTGACTTATCGCGGCTGGTAGTAGTGTTCCCGCATGCACTGGCATGAATTGGCCTGGTGGTGCTTCCATTCGGGCTCTTCGGATTCCATGAGCCTGTCTGCCTCTGCCCCGCCGAACCTGCGCCGAAGATCGGCGAGTTAAAACATTGATGGTCCTTCGCCTCCCCACAAGCGCACAAGAACGTTGAATCTATTCCATTCACGGCTCGGAACACGCTGATCGCCCACTTTGACCCCCTCTAGATCTCTCTCTCGCGCGCGCGCACCAAACACGCCCGAACGATTTGAAAGGGGCTATTTCTGACGTTGTTCTAAGTTCTAACCATCAAACAGTAAAACTTCATCTGTCGTCGGTGGACGGTGCAACAGCGCACTTTGAAAGAGGAGTCAACCCTGATTTTGATTTCCTATCTTCTTACCGTGGGCACACGCCAGACGGCTTTTCATATTCATAGCCAGCCTTCTTGCGGATATCTTCAGCCCGCATTATGCACGTCCCGTCGGATCTCGGTGGGCCGGGTAAAGATGTTCTAGAGTAGCTGAGCGCAGCCTTGCTTAGCCTACCTCGAGTTTTGCATTGGGGGGTCTAAGATACACCCGGTGGCGGCGGCGTTATTTAAAATATTTCAAATTCCGCCGCCCACTTTTCCTGCGTATTTCCGAGTCCGCGGTCCTTACTTACCAGAGCCCGCTTACGCTTGTGTCTGCTTGTTGCAAATGCCTCCTAATACATATATATATATTTCACCCCGAAATCAAGCCGCAATGTTTCAACGAAGCTCCTTTCGTACTCGCTAGGCCTACTTTTACCCCCGCACTCGCTCGCCTATCTCGCCTCGTACTTATTATGCACCGCAAATAGTACGACACCTTAGTCCGTTTTCAATACCAGTTACGCCCATAAACTCTGTATTTGGACGAAACGCTTCCACTTGTATCGTGGGCGGGCGGTGAAAAAAAAAAAGTAAGGTGCTTTGCAAACAGCCGCTAAAGACTCCGAGATGAAGCATCCGAATTTGGACCCAACCTTCGTCTGGCAAGTAGCGCGCAGTGGCATGCATGGGTGGGTTCCCAGGACCCGTTCGGCTTCACTTGGCCTCCGGCTTGACGGGGGTAGGGCGGAAGCAGCATGAACTCTCTGGATACATGCAGGACCGGAGTGATCACGTTATGCATTCCGAGAGGTTCTTAGGCTTTTTGGCGTTCTCCGGGCTCGGAACAGGTCTGAGGCAAAGATACAGCCAGCGTGCTGAATAGTCCATCTTGTTTCGGCATAGAAGATCAAGGTACTTTATTGAGCTCCACAGATCCTGCGAGATCCGGTCGTAAGGTCAGCTTCGTATTCGCGGTCGTAGCTTCTCGGATGCAAAAAAAGAGATGTAAGGATGCACAGATGGTGGGTAAAGCTTGTCGTTGTTGTAATCAATACGAACAAGTCGATTCGACTGTGTAAAAAAGGGGTGGAGATAGGCGGGCCAATTTTATCAGCGGTAACTTTCACGCCGCAATGGTCTATTTGGGAGATACGAGCGTTCGTTTCTCCAAATCGCGTTCAGAACTGTACCGACTACGAGCGCTATGAAAGTGTACTGCAGATATCAGTAGTCTTCCATTAATAAGGTCAACACGAAGTAAGGTTGGCATTCCGACCGGGAAATGCCACATTTGGCTGTGACCGAGTGTGACATTCCCGCCTCTGGGAGAGGCGCTCTGGCCCCCGTCATTGCCCACGTTCTGCACGCCCCTCACCACCGTCCTCGCCCTCGTCGATTGTCGCTCTGCCCCCGCCCGTCCCTCTCGTTTGACTCTTTGTCCTTCTGGTGCTGGGCCTCCGGTTTCACTTTCTCCTTCTTTGCCCTAAACATCTGTATTCTGGCCAAGGGCCACCGTCCTGTTCTGCTCGAGAATCGCCCCTCGATACCTGCTCGGCGCTGAGACTCGGTTTCTGGCGATCGTGCAATGACAATCCAATTTGGCTCCTTCAACGGCATATGTCAAACTGCGGCGCTCGTTATTTGCCCACTCGTCCAATCGGACCAGGGCATTGAGCCGACATGTTACAGTCGCAATGTTGATCTGGGCGGTACACTCATTTTCCAGCCGTGTATGTCTTATTCTTGTCTTTTTTTTCTCGCATCTTCCTCTCCTCCGAAAAATTTGCTAACTCTGTTACTGTTACAACACATTACAGCGACATGTTTCATCCATATCGTTGCCATCATCATGACCGCAATTATGATCTATCACGTTCGTAGTAAATATACAGCCGTCGGTGAGTTTTACTGTCCAACTTCTCGTCTGAATGGTCTTCGCGGAACAAGTGGCGGGAGGAATATGGATGCAGGGATTCGATTGCTGGTGCAGTTGTTTGGAACGAGGATCTCATCAAACAAAAAAGATCGTGATTCAGGTTACTGATATCTATATTCAGGTCGAAAGGAGATTATCACTTTCTTCTACCTTTACGCAGTAATCGAGCTGCTTGCGATCTTCCTCGACTCCGGAATTATACCCACTGCAAGTTCGGTATATCCAGTGCGTGCTATTTTTACATGAGGGTCCTGGAATGTTCTTGATGTTTACGACACATTTTAGTGGTTCGCAGCAGTTTACACCGGGCTTATAGCAACAGCGTATTGTTGTTTGCTAATCAACGGGTTTGTCGGCTTCCAGTTTGCTGAGGATGGAACGCCACTGTCTCTTTGGGTGAGTAGTCTAGCCCAAGGTTTATTCGCATTAATTAAATCTACTGCATCATTAGCTACTCCGTATTTCTTGTCTTGTGGTCTTCGGTGTCACCTTCTTTGTCGCCATTGCAACCTTCAAGCAATTCGCGGGCTTCAAGTTCACCAACCCCATTGGCCTTTGGATCGTGTACATTCTTTGGCCGCTAATATGCACGGTTGTCTATGTGGTTTTACAGCTCGTGCTTGTCTTCCGCACTCTTGAGGATCGATGGCCAATTGGCGATATCGTCTTTGGCACGGCTTTCTTCGTTGTTGCCCAGGTGGTACTCTTCGCATTTTCAGTAACGATATGCGACGCTGTGGATCACTACATCGACGGCCTTTTCTTTTTCGCTCTGTGTATGCTGCTGAGCGTGATGATGGTATACAAATACTGGGACTCGATCACTAAGGAGGATCTCGAGTTCTCCGTCGGCAGCAAGGCGACTGTGTGGGAAGTAAAAGACCCGCTCCTCGTGGGGGCGCCTGGAACGGACTACTCGGAGGAGGATGCAAGTAGCTATTTCCCCGGTGGCGCGGGTGCTCCTGCGAGCCTTGTTGGCGGAGTAAATGGGCAACAATGGTATGGCGGACGCGGACTTGCAGGTAGTCAGGTTGGAGGACGGGGATACCCACCGTCTTCAGAGAGATATTGAGAGGTGGAGAGGTGGTGTCGGACTGTGGTTCAAGTGGCTTTATCGGATGGTGATTTTTTTTCTCCTATTCTCTCATCGCATTTCTTTTTATATTTTCCATCCACTCATTCATTATAGCCTCACTTTTATTGTGGACTTGAATCTAATTGCAAGTACATTGCATTGTCCTCGGCTGTACACGATACGAATCAGCCTTTTTTTCGGCTGCCATCTTGGAATTTGTATATCGGATATGCAGTATGATGTGTGAATGGAATGACACGTTGGACGTTGTCTGTATATGAAAGAGCCGCCCAAAGACAGTTACCAGCCCCGCTTCCTTTGAGGTTTTGGACAAGAGCGTCTTTTACTCCACCCATGTAATAAGTTTCTCGATTTAACAGGCAGAGCGAACCCTTGCAAGGTCTGCACGACGTCCACAGCATTGCACGACTGAGAACGTCCCCTGTATGACGATGTTTTAATCGTTTAATTTTCAAAGTCTGCGGGCGCTTACAGTATATGCAACGACCGAAAGCGGTAAGCAAATCGTTGACTGGGTGTATGCCGTCCGTCACACTGCAGCGCTCAACGCTCTTGAGTCTTAACCATCGACCTCCCCTCCGTGCTCTCCTGCTCCGCTGACTGCGAAGCAGCGTGGCAATGCTACAGGAACTGTCGCATATGGACCGCATAACCCAGCTGCAAAATGAAATCGAACAAGTCTGTGTTTGTTTTTCGCACTCTGGTGTCGAGGTTCTTGAGTTGAAACGAGCTTCGGCGCTGACGATTTATGTTTTTTTGTTCGGTTTCGCGTTTTGCTTTTTGCATTATGCTTTTTGAACGGCCCACGACGATAGCTGTTGACTATCATGTCTGCGAGTATCACGTATTTGTGCGCGAAGACGAACTTCCAGCAGGTCAGTGCGGCGATCCCGGTCACGAAACAGCGCAACCCGGACAAGGTCGACCCGCCGGACGTGTTCGAGGGTATGTGCGCGTCTCGCTGTTATACTCACTCTCATCTTCATTTCGGCCTGTACTGGATGTTGTGTTGCTTCACGGATATTGTGGTCCCTAGCAAATAAGAAAGAGCTAGTCGACGACCTCGTGGCCAAGGCGAAACAGATCGAAGTGCTCATTCGGTCATTGCCCACCCCAGAGTCCGAAGAGACTCAGGTCCGTCTGTGCCCGGCTGATTTCTTCTCCCCGGGTCTTATGAAACTCTGCAGGCTTTGAGGCTTCAGAAGCTCGAGGAGGAGATGCAACAGGCAAACGAGGAGTACGCTGCAGCTTTGAATAGAGCTAGTGAGTGTTTGCTCTGTGTGAAACCATGCATATTTTGACACATCGGACGTGACGTCCTAGAGGACTTGCATGCTCAAGTATCTGATGTACTGCGTGAGATGCTGAATGAGTCTGTGGTGCCGAAAAACACGCCCAGTTGACGCGCAATTCCATCTGCTTCTCTATATCATCGTTTCTGTGTCCGGAACATTCATTTGTAGTTCTACCTACGCATCTGCACATATGTATTTAATACAAGTATCTACTACTACTGTAAAGCAATTTCACATCACACTACTATACACGCCAATCCGTCCTCACGCAACGTACACGTACAAGTTCTGCTCCTCCTCGTCCCGGCGAATGTACTCCTGTTCGATGAGCGAGTCAAAGCGGCTTTTGATCATCGCGACCTCGGGTAGGAAGTGCGCCTTCATCGCGTCGATCGTTGCAGCGATGAGCGCCTGGTGTCCGAGTGTTTTCTTTGCTTTCATGATACGCACGATTGCGGCATCCAGGAAGCTCTTCCTGTCGCTCTCGATCGCGCCCTGTGTCTTTTTCGTCTCTTCGGGCTAGAAAGCGACGTGCTTAGACTGGTTCCCTTGGAGAATATACTTGGGAGACTCACCGTCTCCTTCGCTTGGATGGAGTTGATGTATACGCGCGCCCGTGGATCTGTGAAGTCTGCGTTGAAGTAGAAGACATCACCATCGTTTACGTCGCGTCCTGCCGGCCGCTTTTTCAGCACTTTCTTGTTTGCGCATGCAAGTGACTGTAGTGTGCGTCGCAGCTCCGCGTCATCTATAATGAACGTATTTGTAAATTCTCTCAAACTCAACCGGGAGGGGGGACTCAAGAAGTCACTACTTACCCATCCGTGTCTGCTCCTTGATATCTGGGAACGGTATTTCATCCTGGTCGTTGAAAAGTAGTAGCACGAGCGCCTGATGCAGGCTGACCATGAGCTCCTTCTCGCCAGCTTTGAAGCGCGCACGCAGGTGCGCCGTCCCAAGCGCGTGATCAAAATCAAGCTTGCGGCCTTGATGCTTGTTTTTATAGTACGCCGCGAACTTGCTCAAGTCCGCCTGCATCGTGGGTGGTAGGAGCGCTTCCTCGCGTTGGCGTGCGGAGAACGGCCAGAACGAGCGTTGCAGGACCATCACGGAGAGGCTCTGCGCGCTCCCGCGTCCGATGTCGCGCTCGTGGAACTCGTGCAGCATATCGCGAGACAGCGCAAGGTCCCGGAACATGTTGTCGCCCATGCTGAACTCCGGGTCGTAGTGGTCCTTGAGTTTCTTGAGCACCGACCGCTCAAAGTCGTCCGACGCGCTACGTTGCAGAAGCAGACGCTTTGCGAGTGCGCGGTGGTAGAACGTTCTGAACACGTCCTTATCTGATAAATAAATTGGGATGAGATGGTCGTATGCACTGGGATGAGCTAGACGAGCCTACCTTGCGTGAAACGATACAAAGCGAGTACTGCGTCGAGCTTCTGAGCAAATTCCTCGTCCGTAGCCTCTCTTTGACCGCGGCGCATCTCGCGATCAAGGTATTTTGCAATCATCTCCGCAGGCGTGTTCCTACGTGCACGGAAGCCCGACGCGAATGCGTCCGTCGCAGCATGCCCGAACTGCTTGTTCGGGACGCGCGGGGAAACACCCGCCGGCGTGTCCGCAAACGCAGCGGGGAGTACCGCGTCGATGAAGGTCTTGAAATCGAGGAGGCGGTCGACCATCTCCTCATCGCGAGCCTTATCGTGCACGATGCTGGCGACCCGGTTGTGCACGTGCGCCTTGAACGCGTCGCACAGAAGCTGAAGGCCCTCTACGCGTGCGAAGAGCTTGTACATGCGCTCAAGGCCTGCTGTGTTCCTGTCGTCCACTGCAGAGACAACGCCGAGGCTGAGCCACTTCAGTCTGTCTTCCAGCAGCGCCTTCTCCATGGTCCTGTGTATTTCGGCCCAATCGGCCTCGAAGCGGCCTAGGATCTCGCGCGAACGCACTTCCTCCTCGGTAAAACGCTCGTCACAGCTGATAAGGAATGCCCCCGGCTCGTCTTTGAGTGTACCTGCAAGCCTCTCCGACTCGGCCGTGTAGAAGGAGCGTGTTTCGTCAACATATGGCTTCAGGAAATACTCTCCGAAGAGCGAGTAATCGCTAAGTATGCCAACCAAAGTGATGATGGTCTGGCGTCGTGGGTGTGCAGTCCTTCACGTACATATTTAATGAATGAGCAGAGGTATTAGTGTTTTGCCGTAAGATGCTTCACCTCTCAAGACGCTCCCAGGTCGCCCATTCCTTTACTGCCTCGACCACTCGAAATGAAACCAGCGCATATTGGAATACATGCGCTTTGTATAGTTGCATGGCCAGTTGCCTGCCGTCTCGTGTTCAATCTTCGTGTACGCGACATGTACAGGCAGCTTACCGAACAGAAAGCATATCAGGCTTCCGCGGAACAAAGACGCGATCGAGATAGGTTAGAAGCGTTTCAAGTAGTCGTACACATCCATCAAACCAGGTCGTTGCATCGACGAGTTCTACGAGCCAATCCATGCTTTTCGAGTCGGTCGGCGATGCCAACCGCTTCGTTACCTTTGCAGCTGCCTCCTTGAGTTCGAACAGAAGTTTGTCGTAGACCCACTGCCCCTTTCCGGAGATGAGAACAATAGTACGAGTCGCTTGAAATACATTCTCGTATATGAAACTAGTGGACTTGGGGTCTGGTGACATGTCTGGTTGAGGCTGCACCAGGACAGCATGCATTGCCCTATGCACAACAGGTAACAGAGTATCGAGATAAGGCTCTGACATATCATCTTCTGCAGGACGATTCTGAGCATGAGTTCGAGTGTAAAGGCCCTACCCAGTAGTGGACGCACCAGGCGGGTCGTCGATAGTGAGTCTCCATACGCCGTCCGACGGAGCGTCAACAGGATCCGTGGCAATCTCCTTCTCCTTGCCTTTTCCCTTGTCCCTCGACCGGCCGATCGAGTGGTCCGAATCGCCCTCTAGTCTCGCCGTCTTCCGTGGCGGGCTGCCGGCGCTCGCGGGCACTGGGGTTGCATCCGTATATGCGGCGGATGGTAAGGACAGTCTCGAAGTATACTTGGAGAGACCCTTGGAGTTTGAGGGAAAGTTGAGTAGGTTGACTATATCCAGCATCGGTGGTTTCGCCGTCGACATCGTCGAGGTTGTCGTCGAACGGACAAGTAATGTGTCGATTTACACCGACGGCCGGGAGTCTCACGGCTGATGACGCGCTCCGGCGGCGTCGCGTCGATTCGGCTTCGCTTTTTACCAGCTTGTTTTACCCAACTCACACTGCTTCATTCATCCTCGAATACTTGAAATAAATGGGTTTGATATGGGAAATCAATACTGTCTCTCCAGTTGGCTGCACTATAGGCGCACTACAGCTGGAGGAATTTAACTTTTTGACCGATCTGAATGTATGACAGCCAAAACGGCTCAGTCCGGGTCACCCCTAGCGTTCTTTGGAAATCTGGTTGCCCATCTACATCCTTGGGAACTGAGTTCGCCTTTCGACAAAGTACTTGCCAGAAACAAGCAGAATTCTCGTAAATCTTCACCGGGGGTATATCGAGGATGGCTTCATTTTCGGGTTACGATGAAGTCGACCTGTTCGGTAAGGATTGTACCGTATGAAAATGCGGCAAGCCAACGAAGATGAGCTGTCGGTGTCTGTCCGTCATCAAGGGTACATCGCGTTTACCGGTGCAAGGGGCAAGAAAAACACAGCACACTGTCACTTCGCGTAGACCATTTCGTCCAAACTCTGATCCAGACGATTATTGAGTACTACACATTGTCACGAGCGAACTGAAGCTGACTCTCGTGATTTGTTATGTGGAAAGGCTCTGGCGTATCACATATCTCGGGAGCTCAAAAAGCGCTCGGGATTACCATTGGGCTCGGGTTGAAATGATATTTGCCTTCGGTTTCTTAATGCTTGAAGTCGCACTGTACGCGTTCAGTCTGGGGGGAGATTAAATCCGTAAATGCTGAAGAGGATGTTTCGTGGCAAAAGTCTAAACCTCTGCGACACAGGTCTAGACGGGGACAATGACTAATATCACATTCGTAAAGACGTCAGTATATCTAATCGAGGGAAATACTGTCTCAATTCGATTACTGGGCCAAAGAATTACGGAGGAACCAATTATCCCAGCCCATTCGGCGCTTGCCTACCAGTCCCCTCTACAGTTGTCTGTTCGGTAACTGAACCTAACGAAATTTTGACTCTATACGTTGGCCTAACGAGAGACGTCTAACGACCTCCTTCAGTCCTCCCGTCATCAATTCCTTTTCCTTAGATTTCGCCATTTTCACGTTCGGCACCGATGTCTGGTTGCACCTTAAGGCAGGAACGCTCACTCTTTTCATCCTGGCGACCAAACCGGCCTGATATACTGTATAATGAGTAACTCCCACGAATGATGCCAAAATACAACTCCTTTTGCCGGAACCGATCACGGTGGTCTTAAAAAACAATCAGAACAAGTGGTGGGTGTAAGTTCTCTGTGCCGAGAACACGGCTGAATAATCCCAGACTTTGTCTCGAACGAGAGAGGTGCCATCCTGTCGTGTCGTGGATGACATGAGCGGGTTTATTCGATGATTTCGGGATATAAGTCAAAAAGAGTTGTTCTTCGGGAAGAATCCCTTCTGTCAATACCACAGAACGCGAAACCTTTCTCCCCAACTGCAAATACTAGTCCATTCTTCGGATTGGTGAGCCGTTCGACTGAAATAGGAAAAACTCCGCTTACTTTTCTCTTTTATGCACACGCTTATAAGAATTCCTAGCATGAAATGATTGTCCAGTCTTCGTTGAAGAGAATTTACTATTCTTTGAGATAATATACTGGGAGAAGTCCGACCTGCCACATTCCCCGCGCACGTCACGGTGATGAGATTACTTACAGAGCGTCAGCCGGCTCGGAAAGCCATTAAGACAAATCTTCGCTTTCTCACGCCTGGACTATCGCAGAAGAATTGGAGCAGAGGGAACGGAATACATTACATGCTCAGGCTGTAGGACCATACTGTTGTGGACTGACTATATCAAAATCAAACTCTATCAGACGGACTAATTATGTTAGGCGTACGGCATTGCATCAAAGGCAAATATCCTCACGTTCACACTTATGACTAACTTTCGCGTCATCGTTTGCTGGTTCTCCACAAATAAGATAGGAATATACGTTTTGGCGACTTGATCCCGAGTTCCTCGTCAATAGGTTGGGTAATATTCGTTTTTCTGAAAAGGGTGAACTTGATCATAGGATGTAACCGCAAAGCTGCGTTCGGCACAGAGCTCCCCCTCCTGAGAAAATCGGATTGTCGCTAGTATTGGCAGATACACGAAAGGGGAAAGGTCGTCAGACGCTCACGATAGCCACTCAAGTGGCTTTAACGGTATGCAGCCGTATGTACCATCCGCCTAGGTTCCGTGGCCCTAGCTATTAGTAGATGCCAAAATAGTGGTTGGTACGACTGAAGATCAACTTGAAGCCACGGCGTGCGCCACAGCTGCCACAGTCCGCGGGAATCACTAATTCAGGGCCCCCATCATTTCAAGGTGGCTTGCGGGAGTAATCGATTAGATCAATGCCTGAAGATGCGGTGGCTGATGCGGTCGAAAAAATTAGTGTGGCTAGTCATCCAGGTAAAATGTTTTTTTTTTTGTTCCTCCTCCCGTTCTGATGATGATCAGTCAGGCATGGTTACCGGAATCAGCGGAGGTGTGCTTTCCTGTCAGAGAGCTGAGAGAGCTACTAGCTCGAGGGGAGATGGACTTACCAACTGAAAATTTACCATGCTATTAGTTTTTTTGAGTGGCTGCCTGATCTGTGCTGTGCTGACTGTTGAAGGTCATCTTCGCCAAATTGAAGCGCCTATACCGCCTCGCATAGCCGTCCGCAGAGTCCTCACAAGCAAATCCACCTGATCTGGAAAACACCTCGAGCGTGGCGATGCTGTGGTCTATCTGGCTCTGCTTTTTCGGAGTCGTGGCGGCGGTACTGGCATTAATATCGTGGCTCGCAAGCGCACGACCTTCTATTCAGGACACCCTGTAATTACCTTTTCGGGGTATCGGCACGACCAAAAGCGGCTATGTGGAGGTAAGCGAGAACACAAAGACGCCCAACGGACCACGGAGATCACCGCCACTCGTTGTAATTGTGCGACGACCACGAACAGGGCTTGCACCTAAAACACAATACACATCCCGCACCGCTATGCTCTGGTGGCTGCGCGCAGGTATATAAAGGGCACCTACTTCGAGACGAGAGTTTCAAAGATTCCCCTCCGAGAGCTTGATCGCCTGTTACTACCCGACTCGCCGAATCCAGAAATCCGACCCCTGTCGAGCTCGCATCCCTTGCATACTAACCAGTGTGCGTTCTCGACTCAGAACCATCCGTAAATCAAATTAGGCTCCTCGTCAGCTGCTATTGTCGCCTGTCGGTCTGCATAGCCTTCATCCTTCAGTTCCACAATCACCGCCTCTCGAGCCGCTTTTAACTCCTCAGGGCTTCCCCAACATCCGCAGAAAAGAGTAGGACAATGTCCACCCAACGCGTTGCTACCGCTACAACCCCGCGCCGTGTGCGCTCCTCCAAATCAGGTTCCAGTAGCTCAAATTCGTCATCGGACACGAGTTCCGCATCCGGAAACGTGCTAAAGGACCTGGCGGGCTACTCGCCTGCGAGTGAGGCACTTTCGCTCACCGATGAAGGCGAATTCGAGGACGAAGAGGAAGACGCCAAGCCCGAAGAGCTCGACGAAGAGTGGGACTTTGGGCCCGAGGTCAGCCATCACGCACTTGCTTAAATGCACAAAATCGGAGTGATGCTTATATCGATTACTACAGCCTGGGGATGCCGTATGGGTAAAGTCAAAGAACACCGAGCGCGAAACATGGTACTTTGGGCACGTGCAGAAAAGCACACGCAGCGGAACCGTCAGGGGGGTAAGCGTATCTCTCATTATTTTCGTTATTTCCCTTACCCTGAATTTTTTGCTTCCATCCATAGGGAAAGCAGGGCACATTTTACTCTGTGCGCTATCACCGCAATTTGAGGCGCTACTTCGCTCCCTTGCTGGGAGACATCAAGCCTGACACGCCCCGAGTGCGTCGCCTGCTCGAGCAGGCTGGGTGCGATGTTGAGCTGTGATGACGTCTCCCACCGACCAAAACCCGGAGAAACAGGAGCAAACAAAAGTCCTTCTGTATCGATTAGGAACACTGGATTGAGTCGACCATTTACTTGTTTTCCAGCCAAAGCTTCGAATTATAGTGTCATATGCCCCTTTCTTAAGCACCGTGGATAAAGTTTGTATTTGTATCATTATGTACACCTTGAATTCAACATGCCTTTTACTTTTCCGTTAGCACGAGATTTGTCCTCTCGATGTCCGGACTCGTGAACGTCACGGAACTCTCGTTATCTGCTTGCGTGTTGCTCGCGTGTCTGCTGCAGGGTTTAACTCTGCTGCTACAACTCGTTCGAACACTACCGTTTAGGGAGACTTTTGGGCGTACTCGGTTGCTAGAAAGTATCATTTGAAGTTACGACGGGAATGCCAGTTTCAAGCTTTGCTTCTTTCTTGGCTAAGACGAGGCTGCGAGCGCTGGTGGATTGATATAAATTCTCGCCGCTAGATTCCCTTAGTGATGTCGTTATGGATTAGAAGTCTCGGACATGCACAGCGCATTTCGGCATTCAATTTAGACTCGGGAGTTTCAAAGATAAACCGAGTAGGCTTCTGTACAAGCCATTACTGTGTTCTTTTTAGCCTCGGAGCCTACTCGTCTCCAAATTGAATCGCTGAAGTGTACCTCGAAGAGATACAGTGGTCATTAAGATCCGAACGGACCGCGCCATACTTAGCCCGCATAACTCCGGTAATGGCAAAGTGGCCTCGAGTTTAGTGCAAATCAATCCCAGTAAGGCAATTATACCTCCGTTTGCGGAAGGTGTTCTGGTGGAACGGTCGGCTGATCACCCCAGCTTGGCGAATTAAATAAGGTCTGCTGGTTTGAATAACGAGTGTATCCCCCTTGCGCCTGCGCTAAATCAACAGCTATTTTCGCATCGTCGACGACGTCGAAAGGGGTGTGCTCGACACCGTTCACAGCGACGACGACGACGACAAACGGCTGCGTCGCGTAATGGCTTCAAGCACGCGTCTCGCCATGCCCGCTCCAATATCCATTCCGTCTGCGTCTTCCGCCTCCGACGCACAATCGACCGCGACGGACGACACCAGCATCAGCCCACGACTCGTACGTTTCGACGAACGTTGTGTGCTCATCCCCGAGAGCCCTGCCAAAAGCCCGCGCCAGCAGCCGCGCATCGGGACACTCGATGTTCCCATCCCCTTCGGGCTGCCCTGGCGCTGGCCAGGCGCGTCCTCGGCTAAAGACAAGGAGCTTGGTGGTCGAGGCGACGAGCCTGAGGACGCAGAATCGCTCAAGGGCAATGTCGTGCTCAAAGTACCGTTCCCTATGTGAGTCTCCGTTGGTATTTTTTTGTTAGCTCTGGATCACCTCGATCCTTTGCTCTTCCTTAGCAAGAGCAAAGGGAAGACATTTCGTATCCCTACTGCCCTCTCCTCCTGGGAGATACCGTTCATTGAGTATTTGCTGGCTTTGATAGCTGGAGGCAGTAGACGGAACCATATGTCTGCTGTTTTGAATGAGAACATACAGCAGTGACGGTCTGACGTGCTTTTCGAGCTGATGTAATCAGACATTATAAATCACAAACTGGCAGCGTTTCGTTTCTTTTCTAAATGTTTTATCTATGAAATAGCCGCTAACGAACACTTCTTCTCGATAGTTTCCGCCGAAAGTCACACTCGTCGGTACAGAACCCTTCCAGTTGCCCGTTACCGCCTTGTCTCGTACAGAGGGATTACTCTTCTACTGCATCCCCACCTCCCCAGCCGTCCTCAGCAAGTTCCTCGTCTACTAAATCGCCTCAAGTTCAAGCGCGCGGCCGTCCCACACGCTCTGCTTCTCTCCCTCCGTATCCTCAGAGCTTAAAGGTTGAGACTGTGCCTCTGCGTTCATGCTGCGCACAGTGCCTTTCAGCGTGTGAAACGGGCATCCACCTTCTCCCCTCCCTCAAAGAATCTTCTCAGGAACAAAATAAGGTTGCTTTCCCGACGAGGCAAGGCCGTTTTAACTCCCATGAAAATACCGTCCGGGCGACGAAGGGCAGTGAAGAAGAAGACTGGTGTGCAGGTCTTCGTTTCACAAAGGGTGCCTTGAGGCTTCGGCGCAGCGCCTCAGTGGAACGCGGTTCGCATGGCGAGCGGGAGTGCGCGAGCTTACTTGGTACTCTCGTGCGCGTGGACGAAGTCGACCTTAAACGAGGCACAAGCCCGGCTACTTCTCCGCCTGCGTCTTTGCGTGGCGGGAAGGCAGACCACGGTGCTCCGAACAAGCCAGATCTCGATAGACTCAAGGTCATACAGGGGAACGGCAACTTAACGGATGGTTCCGAGGAGGATCTCTTTCCTCTCCCGTCGCCGAAGCGCTCGCCAGGCGCCAGCCCTGCAGACAGTGCAACTTTTCTCCCGACGCTAGTTACACCGGCAGAGCCGCGCAAGCTTGAGGCGGCGATTAAAGCAAAAATAGCAACCCGCGAACGTGAGCGAGAACGTGAGCAGGCGAAAGTCTCTGCGACCGCTCCGATTCCTATTCCAGGGGCCAGGGCGCGCACCGCAGCGGTGTCTCCCTCGCGTTTCCGGTCTCGCACAGACGAGATCGTGTACGACCCGTCTCTTCCGGATCCGGATGCACTCCCTGCGGGGTCAACGATTCTACTTAACTCCCCGCCGGGTTCGCCACCACTCGGCCCGCACAGCCCCTCGTTCCTATCCTCGTCCCCCCAGACACTGCCGAGTATACACGGTCTCGAGTCATTCTCATTGTCCTCGTCCATCGCGGCTACTACGCTAGCCACCACAGGAACTACCGCTTCTTCGGGTTCGCCACCATCTCCTGCCACAGCGCGAAGGCGCCCGAGTCTGACAAAGATCATGCGCGCGGGCGCAGGCGTGCTCCGCGGGATCAGTATCGGCGCGCCCGTAACTCAGAACGCCACTTCCCCGGGGTATACGACGTACTCCGGCAGAATGGTCGTTTGAGCACTTGATGGTACACTCGTGTTCCTTTTTGTACCTGTGCTCGACCCGCGGACGCTCGCAAGTGTTGCTGTTGCTGTACGCAAATTGTTGTGTACCGCTGCTGGTCCTGATACATGTAGGTCCGGACGTTATTATTTGAAAACGGATTATTATACCAGATGTATATGCGCGTATACCGATCGACGCATCTTTGTTCTTTTTCACCCTTGTTGCGTTGTCTTCGTCCTTTTTTTGTTACCAGTGTTTGTGCTGTACGATATATCACCGCAGTCGTGATATGGGTGGGCTGCTATCTCTAGTCCTTCGATTTTTCTTGACTAACTATTTGCTATTTCGGCTGTTGGCTATCTTTTGTCCACTACTTTACTTTTCTTGGAGAGTGGTTGTAAATTAGTGAATCATGTATAGTTATCGTACATATTGATACGTCCGTCTAATGTCGACCGCGGCGCCGTTGCTGGTGTTCTGCCTTTACAAGGAACCGTAACTGAGTATCCGCGGGAGAGCTCAGAGAGGTTTATTACATTCTAGTTCAACGAGAATTGAGTCAGTAGGCCAGAAATATATCCAGACCGGACGGAGATGACCTGACTTCCATTGAGAAACAGATGTCGGGCGGTCTTACAGCGTACCAACACATCCTTTAACAATTACAATACAGTACACGCATATTACAAATTGGACCTAGGCCGATTATACTAGGTTGTAAGTACATATTTATATGGGAACACCAGCTATCGCATTCTACCTCTAGAACCTGAGCTGCTAACATTTTACGGGTCGGAAAAAAAGAAGGGGGCATTACTAAACGTCTCAGACAAACTGTATATCACTAATGTTGTCATCAAGCCTGTAACTCGTACCGCCGTTGACACCCTTTTCTGCAGCTTCATTCAGGTGCACCAGTAACCGAGATCCTACGATGCAGGGAAGGGTAGTAGATGCAAGTATATACTCGAAGATATTGATGGCTATGCTTGGAGAGCCACGTTGATCCACCCAGAAAACGGTGATGTGCGCCGCACTGCAGACCATTATTCTGAAGGACACTGTCAGATGGATCAAGGCGGGGTAGAGAGAAATTTCAATCACAGGACAAAATATATAACTTGGTCTTGGATGAGCACTTTGGCGAGAGTGAAACCGTCGAACCCGGCGGAATCTCGCCAGAATTCTGTAGCCTTGTATAAAGCCAGACACATCAAGACGAATTCGAATGAGAAGGGAGCTACCCTGTTGTGACGTGAGCATGGGTAGGCTCGTTTGACAACTGTAATAGACGGACCAGTAGAGTGTTTCAAGCACAGGAGAAATCCCGTTGTCATTACCGCAGAATACGAAGCCTTCTGCTCCGCCTACGGATACTGATCCACTTTTAGTGAGCACTTACTTTGGCCGAGATTGGAAAGGAATTCGCCTACTTTTCTCGTTTATGGTCATTTTAATGAGGATCCCTAGCATGAAAGCTGATTCCGAGACAAATAAGGTCTTGAGACACACGGGTAAAACCCTTGCTGTTGATGGATTAGTTACGGTGATGATATTTAGGTGGTTCTCTTAAAGAGGAGAAACGTACCTTCGGAAAAGAATGCAAGGACTCTCATTAAAAGGATATCTACAGTAAACAAAAATGTAAGAAACGAGGATAATGTAGGGAAAGTATCCATACAGTCTATTAATACGATCGTCATCCAGTCTGAGACAAAGTAATGAGATCCACCATCATTCTGAGAATAATCTTGGAAGAAGACTCACCTGCCATATTTCCCGCCCATGTAGAGAAATTGCCTACGGTTTTCAGTTAGCTTAGGATGCAATGCGCCGAGTATTTGTATTCTTACACCTAAAATATTGCGAACAAACATAAACCAGAGGAAACAGAAGACATAATATACTACCCACAGTTGTGCATTCGTGTGAAAGGAAAATCCTGAGATTGTCTCATAAACTTGGTTATCATAACACATCACTCGGTGGCCTTACCTATTAAGTCCACGATCACAGCGAAAATTCCTACATATCGATTCTGCGGGACGACAGATGGTTGGTTTGTGTCAGTCAGATTCTGCAGTCTCGACGACGGTAGTAACTTACCAAAAAGTAGACGATACTGGCGACTTTGCAGGGGGAACTCTTGTTGGGTTTGCTTAAGTAAAGGGTATGCTGGGATAAACACCAAGAATGATTCGTACCCAAAAGTATTTGACCTGAATTTACGGGAGAAACGCGATTAACAGCGAAACAAAGGGATATTTGGAATTCTCGCACCTCTTTATCAAATGTAGTGACTTCATGCCAGTGGGCGTTCTGAGTAAATTTTGATTATGGAATTGCGATGGACTCGTTGACTCAACTGGTGTCGTAGCAAAGAATAGTGGCAATTGCAGTTTGTGCGTAGACGTCGTATTTATAGAGGGAGATGAGAGACGCCACTTCACTGGCGTCGATAGGTTCGACCCCGGATCTAGTCGATAGCATTACGGATGGCGAAAATTACCGGTATTCAGATATGCGTACGATGTGGGTAGCTGAGTTGAAATAGTAGCTACCAGAAGTATTTAAGCTCTTCGACAGGAGTAGCGTCACCGAGCATACAGTAGACCTCAAAAACCTAAGTCTAAGGTTCCGATCACGGATAAGAGTCTCCAGCGCTGATCGCAGCCTATCATTGAAACCAACTGGTAAAGGAAGTTATCCCTGAACACGACTCGGATCAGATGGCGCGATCAAAGGCTACTAAAAGCTGTCCCTATTTATTACGTTAGGTATTCGTAAGTGACCAACGCTCCGAGTCGGCCTGAAAAACTAGGACAGCCTACAGGCGAGAACATTGCAGCATCGGCTGGACACTAGTACTCAGATAAAAGGGGATATTCCGAGTCTCGCCGGAAGCTAAATAAGTCGAAACGAGATCATTTCCCTGATTCACTGTTTGCACTTATTTGCTTCTCTTTGAACAAGGTTCGTGGATCACCCGAACCGTCGTGTAATTTTAAACAGGTTCTCTTTTCGAAATGTGACCCAAACAAAGCCTGAGCCAGGAGTCAGAACGGGGTCTCAAACAAGATATTCTACATCCCTCATTTCCAACTGGAATTTGGACCGCTCAAAGTCTAAGCATACAGTGGCTGTCTGATCGATTATTGATGGCGATTTTCAAGCTGTGTAGATACGACAATAGCGAAGTTGAGTGGCAGTACCAGTCATGCTATAGTAGGCCGTACGCACTATACTACGCGGTTCGCCATCACCAGGCTCTACAAATACCTGGGTTATCGGGCGCTACCGTAGTGGTAGCTTGGGTTAACCGTAATGATGGATATCAAACGCAAAAAAATTGATCAAACACATCAATTTTCTTCGGTAATGATGGTTTTGTAGGGGGTAAGTGAGCGTTGCTTGCTGGAGGTGCTTTGCTGCGGTCGGGAGACGATGAACGTGAGCGCTTCAAGCCACGTTTCGAGTCCTCGGGCAATATCTCAGGGGTACGCAGCGGATTAGATGCATTTTAAGTCGACGCTGTCGGCGACGGTGGCTGCAACGGGAACTCGGTATCGTCTACGACAGGAGGTACTGCCGGTGTACTTTCAAATGCACACTCCGACTTTTCCTTTGTCTGATCAGTCTGAAGTAAGACGCACTATGTTTCAACTGCACACCCTGCTGCTTAGGCTGGGATCATACACACGCGTAAAATACATATATAAGGATGCCTCGCTCTACAGTGTGTATCCGTTGCTATTATACAAAACGACAATTCAACATGATTAAATAATAGAGTGGGTCGTTTCCAAAGCAGTTTGTAACGTGGACATGTCATGATAGAATAAAGTTAACCAACCGTACAGGCAATCGAACCATGCATCTGGCCTTCCTTACCACACAAACCTAGTTGTCTAGAGCGTCTCCCAGCCTCCGCTATCCACAGTGCTCTCTAATTTACGAGCAATGAGTGTCGGTATGCCATGGTTAAGCCAGGTCTTGCGAACTTCCTCCCAGCGGGCGTAGTGCAGGTATTGACGACGCCCGCGCCTAACGACAATGGTAAGAAACATATGATTAGAGTAAACAAAATAGCAGTTACCTCATGGATATGTCTACCTCTCCGTGGACATCGAGATAAGGTGCTTGCACGAACGATCCGTTGCCGGCATATAGGTAAAGAAGAGAGCAGCGCTTGACAAGGAAGTAGACTCCAACAGCTCCTCCGCATCTAAATTGTAGACACGCTTGGATCAGTTCCACCGAACACTTTTCCACAATAAACGTTCACTCACTCTCTTGTGTGCTGATTACATTCCCCACGTTCTTTTGTGTCCACATCCCTACAACAATGGCTTTGCATACAGCAAACCGTCCCACACAGGAGGCAAATCGCTGCATCTACAGGCACGGTTTTACATCTCTTACACAGCATCAACTTTTCTTCGTCGCCAAATAAGCTGTCCAAGACAAGCGGCAGCTCTGTAATGCGATAAATTGAAGAGTACTCAAGTGCAACACCGCAGTTGAGCTGTGACGCCGTGTGTGATTGACCATAATGTGAGCACCAGCCGAACAGGAGTGTTTTGAGGGTGTCGTGCATAGGAAGTTCGGAGAGAGGGGGAATGCCAAGAAATTGTAGCAATCGGGCGTATTCGCAGACGTCCGTGGTACCGAAATCGGGAGTAGGAAATTGGCTAGGAAGGATGGCGCGACAGAGGATGGCCGCCCGTCGCAAGAAGGGAAGTGTGAAGGTGTAAAGGAGCTTTTCGATCCTACCCTCGCCAAACGAATCGAAAACTATCTCCGCAGTGTGTTCAATGACGGGAGATTGGCGTACGACAGACATACAGAACATGCGTAGATCCCCAAATAATGATTCGTATTTCCGGGTTGGGATCGAAACTGCATTCACGGCGCGGCATTTGTTGAGCACATAGACCGTGCCGATCACTGTACGAGCGAGACATGCATAATACAGAGGAATAAGGGCGTGCCTGAGCATTTCTGGTGCCACTGCCGCCGTTTCAACCAATATAGTCAAAGGCTCACGGAGAAGCAGCGGATACGGTAGCGATGTTAACGAGGTGCGACTCCACTCTGGTAGGAGACGCTTGATAATGGCCTGCCGGATAGCATCCCTCCCTTCATCGGGTCTGTTCTTAAAATGAAGCCCTGCAAGCCTTGTCAGATTGGCAACCATTCCACGAATCATTCTCAAGGTTGGATCGGGTATTTTGTCGATAAAGAGCGTCGATGCATCGCCCGTACCACGCTGAGCAACCTCAATTGCACTAAGGGTATATCCGACAAGGTCTTCGGGAAAGTACAACCCTGCACCGCGTTCGTTAGAATCGGGCTCAGGTCTTTCTCGCAAGTGCCGAGTCTGCTGCGAGAAGTTCTTTGTGACAACAATGAGAGTATCGAGCATCTTATGCCAGTCCGTGTTATCACCCTGATCAGATTTTGCGTATGGCACGTAGCCCGCATCCTGGGCGGCCCAAAACACAAACTCTCCGGTACCAGTCTTGGCTTGCAGAGCATCGAGCTGAGGATCAGGCTTGGACTTCAAGATTGTTATACCAACGGACCGCACCCAATCAGAAAATGGTTGGTTATTGAGTAAAACGGTGGAGGGTAAAGCTACCGGTAAGACAACGTTACCCAAGCTCTTGCAAAGAGGACACATATATTCCTTCCTAGCAATGCATTCTGGATGGTTCCGTTGCCCTTGAGCCCGATGCCTGTGTTTGATAGATACATTATAGACCTGGAAGCAGTCTAAATGCATCATATGTGAACATACGGAGCCAACCAATCCAAACTTCGTGTAGTGCGTCGGAAAACCATCGAAGAACGGAGATGCAGCCCTTCTCAGAGCATCCCTAGTTTCGGCGTCTTTGGGGGGGAAATGTGTCCCCAGCCGTGAGTGAACCGGACGGTCCATATTTACGGGAGCCAACAATGCTTCGTTCACGTGAGTGTTTTGTCCGTCAGGGTGCTTTCGGATAAGCCGACTCGGTTGAATTAGCCCTAATGCCCCAAAACCTTTGGACGAATTCAAATCCTCTTGACAAACAATGCATGTGCCAAAAGACACAGGCTCTTCATCCTCATCCAACATGTCTTTGTCCTCATCCTCGTCCTCAAAGTCCTCCTCGAAATTCATTGCGAAACTAGATTGTTGCTCCTTCATCTGCTTCATAATCGCTGCCTGTCTCGCCTTTGCAGCGCGCTTCTTGGCTTCTTCGGGATCGGCGGGTGTACCGGATTTTCCAATTACGCGGCGCTTTGCGTGCACCTCCAATGGGACATACTCTTCAAGGCGCTGCAGGATCCATTCCACTCGGGTCTTGTAAGCTTTATGGATCGGATGCTGTTCCAGGTTGCAGAGAATGTCGATAAGCCCCTTTTGGTCTGCAAACCTTTGCACTGCTACTAGCTCCGCAAAGATTTGACCACGTTCGACAATTCCTAGCATGATAAGATGCAAGGTTTGGTCTAGAATTGCCTCTGAGGATGGGGGTGGCTTATCAACTGTTTCCGCAAGAATATTGTGAATGCAGTAGAACATGACTCGAAGAAGGATAGTAGAGTCAAAGACAGTCGTTAGTACCTGATAAGGCCCGGAAGTAATTCCTAAAGGTTTTGGAACAATGACGGGATCGGCCATCCCAGATTTCTTCCTTAACCTCGTCTTTAAGATAGATTCGACTTCCTCACGCTTGTTCCGTGTGTAGTGATAGAAAAATGGATTGACCTCGTCACAGCATTCGTCCCTCAGTTCGTAGATACCCGTATCCATTGTTGAATCAGGTGCACGAAAGTTCGTCACTTCCCGTAAGATATGATCAAAGCAGACGTCGTCCACCAACCTCTCTGACACGCGCTTCACAAGATCTGTGTATGGGCAAGCACCGACAGCCAGCGCGTGAATGATCTCGCGTCGGACGGCCATACGGAGGTTCATCTGACTAGCGCTCGCGTTTTCACTGAGGATGGTGATGAAGATGTAGAGTATCTCTTCAACCATACTGTAAAGATGTGGTCCTTCATACACTACAGCACTGATTGCGCCATTGAACCAATCAGTAAGCTGAAAGCGGTCAATGATGCTGATAAGGGCTATGTCTGGATCGTCTAGCATAACGAACGCAGACTGCAGCACGAAAAGGTCCTGATCATAGCACAGCTCCCGAAGCATGAAATCCCGATAATGCAGAAGCTGGCCACGAATCATAAAACCGTTTCGCACCCAGAGACCAGTCCTAATTTGTGCAATCATAGCCAAAACTGTAACAACCCAATGTAAGCATTCGTATATTTTATCAGGTTTATACACACCTCGTAGGGGGAAGTCAATTATAGTCAACACGCCAGGAACGGCAGCCCTAGCTTTGATCACGTCTCGGATATTGTCGAACCCATGAGGTCTTAATGCCTCATCGCTCAGGAGCCCAGTGTGCTTAAGCAATTCTGCCAGCAGCCAGTGCAACGAGTGGTGAAAACTAACCCAACCCTCTAAAATATCGAATTTGACGATATGCACCGTTTTGTCGCCGAGTGTGACGTCATGAAATTCGATTGGCACGAAGTTAGCCTTCTCCGTCCGCTCCCCCTGAAGTGTGCAGACCTCAAAGATGTTGCCAATCACGCAGTAGATCGCTTCAATCAGCTCTGGCGGAGAGGCAAGCACAAACGCTTCTCCGTACACCTTGATGACACGGGATAGACTGAGAGTGACATTGAAGACACTTATCCATGCGTCTGCCTCATACTCGACATGGTTTGACGCTACGCGTTTGTTCGGATTAATGCACATGAAGAGCTTGCATGTACTAGCGAACTGCTCGAGATATGACCGATCGTGGGCGATCAGTTGTTGTACACTTTGGTTGTGCGCGATATATCGCAGGTCGCTGAAAACTGGCATGAAGCGCTTGGATTTGAATGGAAATGTATCAACATCGATTACGGCGCGCGGGTCCGGCGGGTATGCGACGCGTTTGTCCCGAATTTGGTTTGTGAAAAATGAAGTAATAATGGCAAGCAGACGTGAAATGATTTGATGATCCTGTACAATGTGCGCAGCGACAGAAGGGACTGTGAAAAGCTGGAGAGCAAAATATTTAATCGATGTTTCTGCTTCACGATCTACCAGAAGATAGGAGTCGATAACCCAATGGTAAACACTGGCGAAGCGAACGGCTACAAGTCGCATGTAAGTCGTGATATAAACATAGATATACTGCGTAAAGTTGCTCACCGACGGATAACTTGTGTCCGTGACTGAGTGTAAGGATTGATACGTAAACTTCCTTCAAGCTAAGGCGAGGCTTTTTCCATAGTCTTGTGTGGTACAAAAACATCCAGTCTAGTCTGGAAGGGTTGTTAATTTCTTGCAAGACCTTTGCGCATTCAGTATCTTGTGACAAGGATTGAATGTCCTTCCTTCTCGGGCTAAAAAACTCGTTCGCGATGACCTCCCGAATAATCATGGTGTCGGACAACAAACGGCATTTCGTTAAATCCAACAACCATTCTATAAGAACGCCAGCGATCTGTTCTCTGAAGGAGTCATATGCTCTTCGAACCGTGACACCAAGGTCGATTCTGGCAATAGCCTGCGCTATCTCAAGGAGGCGAGGGCTATAATTGTTCATTTCGACTATGTCACGTCCCTGCTCATCAATTTTGCGTGTATGGTTTGCTGCCTCCTCCACGGAACAGCAGCAGGTGTCTGAAAGGTGCCGGATGACTTCGTCGAACGAGTGTTTGTCGTCGTTCCACACCACAACAGCATACAGATCCTTTCGCAACGGATCAGCGGTTGGCTGGTTTGTGAGTGCCTCCTCAGTCTGTGCAAGGACAGTTTCGTCCGGGGAGTAATCTAATGTGTCCAGAATGAAGTCCAGAGCATACGCCACTGTACGGGACATAGAGTCCCATAACTCAGGCGGGACGGGGAGACTGCTGGGAAGAGCCTGAGGGCTATTCGCAAAGTTAAGTGAACGATAGGTGGCCTTGGGTGTCTGCTCTGGAGGAGTATGCACTTCTGCGACGGTAGGGTGGTATCGACAATCCATAGGATGCTGCCAAGCCTCCCGGTCGCCACAGTCGCAACACCCTCCGGATTGCTGAGCAATGTAAAATGTAACATTATGGTTCTCATGCTTAGTCGCATGGAAGCACCGAGTGCACATTACGCAGCTGTCATCTAAGGCACAGTCTCTAACCAAATGCTTGCTTGAGTCCGATGATCACCAACATGACCGAGTGAACTTACTTGCAACGATAGCAGCTTTCGCCCTTTAGAAATATATGCCCGCAAGGTCTCCCCGGAACAATTGGGGGCTCTGTTCCGGCACTATGGAAACCGTATCGAGTCTGGACTTCGCTGAGCAGTAGCTGTACCGGCTGGTAAGAGATGGCGTTGGGCAGGAAATAACTGCCATGCGGTCCCCAGAAAGTCTCATAAAGCTCCGCTAGTATTTCTGAGCGAGTCCCTGGGCTAAATATGCATTTCTTTGAGCCGGGTAGAGTCTCGAGCGTGAAGCGGAGTCTGGTGAGGCCGTCGGTGGTCCTGCTCTGCGGAGTCGTCGAGCTGCCCAATGAGAACAGCGAAGACAGGCGAGACATCCTGAAGGTCTATCGCTGAGTTTATGCTAGCGTCGTTGGCGTCGGCTTTATTTATCGGGTCATGAACGCAGATGGTGTGTCGCTACTCTGATCGCAGTGTCGCCGTGCTCAGAGGCTCACTCAGCTGCTGGCCGCGTCTGACGCGTTCGTGACTCCTCCGGTCACGTTCTCTCGCCGCCACCGAATGCTTGCCCGAAGATTCCGAATTGGAGGCCGACGCCCGTGGCTTCAAGGGTATTCGTTGCGTACCCTACTCATGGATATCTCGAAGACAGCGGTTAAACGGGAACTCAGCCCGTCTCTGCAAACATCGTCAAATCTGGACAAGAGACCGCGCTCGCAATCACCCGATATGTCCGCTCAAAAATTTACCGAATCTGAAAACGTAGAGCTACACAAAAATGAACCCGGAGGCACCCAGATTAAGCTTTCCAAGGGCGCGCGAAAGCACAGGAGAAAATTGCTCAATATCGAGCCTTGCTCGCATGACGATGTCTACTGGCGCGAAGTGGCCGATCTGCTGGGACAGGATAATGTGGACAAGGCTGTCAACGATGGCACGGACTTGGATGCTCCGTTCGCATTTCACGAAGAGCTTGAGCTTGAAATAAAAAGACTTTCTTCAAATGGTGAGAATCCCTCATGCGAATCGTGCGGAACGCTTATGACTATCTTCATTATTATAATAAGGCGAAGGACTAGCCGTGACCACCTCTGGGCGGCCCTGGGTTGTCATCGTTCCCTTCTCACTTCCTGGTGAAAAAATTCGTGCCAGGATCTACCGGAATGCCAGGTTGCACTCCTTTGCGGATTTCCTTGGTGTCGAGCGGCCCAATACGTCTATGCGCGACATGAGCCGAGTAAGCTGCAGATACTTTGAAAAATGTGGCGGATGTCAATACCAGGTTTGATTTTTCTTTAGTTGCCCAAAAAGTAACTTGAAGACAAAATCTCGTAACATCTAACAGCGATTCATTAGATGCTTTCTTATGAGACCCAGCTTGATTTAAAGCGCGACGTCGTCGTTAGGGCTTATGAAACTTTTTCCGGTGTGTATAATGCATTATCTTTAGAACTCGAGTTGACATCGCTACAGGGATCCCAAGCTCGTCACTTCTAGACATCCTCCCTACCGCACCATCACCTCTCCAATACGGGTATCGAACAAAAATTACACCACATTTTGACGCCCCCATCAAGTTACCCAGGCGTCAAAAAGGCAAGACCGTACTCACACAGGAAGTATCACTGGAAAAAAAGTCGGTGCCTATTGGATTTAACAAGACGGGTACACGGGAGGTCCTGGACATTGAGGTTTATTTTAATCGTCTTTGCGCACCCCAGATATCTAATGGTACTAAAGGAATGCCCTATTGCCACGTCCGTGATAAACGATGCTTTGGGACCGCTGCGAAAGGAAATCCTATCGTAAGTTTTTCTTTCTCAGAGCGAGCCGGTTCACTGACGTGCTGCACAGAAAACTACACACGTACAAAAAAGGAGTTAGCCTTTTGCTGCGCGACTCACTCACTATACCAATAGACAGTACTGGTCCAGTGTCAACAGCGGAAGAGCACATATGTGTCACAGATCACCGCGGTAAGGTCCGCGAGAGAGTTGGCGACATGCTGTTCGAATTCAACGCTAGCTCTTTCTTCCAAAATAACAACTCCGTCCTCGTTCCATTGGTGGAGTACGTCCGGAACGCCATTTTCCCACACATATCCGCCTCTCCTTCAAAGGCCGCAGTTCCCTCGCATCTCGTCGATACTTATTGTGGCGCGGGCCTATTCTCTATTATGCTTTCCCCGTATTTCCACTCCATTGCGGGAATCGAGTTGTCCTCGGAGTCCATAGCTGCGGCGACACATAACGCGGAGCTCAACAACCTGCCTACGGGGAAGGTTTCCTTCCGCGCTGGGGACGCCGCCAACATCTTCGCGGCTGTACCGGACTTTCCCGCTGCAGAAACGGTGGTCATCGTCGATCCACCCCGCAAAGGTTGCGATGAAAACTTCCTCGATCAGCTGTTGTCGTTCAGGAGCGCAACGGTCGTGTATGTGAGCTGCAACGTCCATACGCAAGCAAGGGACATCGGGGTTTTATTAAAGAAAAGCGCCAGCGAAGCGGAGAATGGGGGGAAGCCGGGGAAGTATGTACTTGAGAGCGTACGTGGGTTCGATCTCTTTCCGCAAACGGCGCACGTAGAATCTGTTGCGGTGTTACGCTTGGTTGAAAGCCAAATGCCTGAAAATTAAAACCTAACATGCCATTCAGGTCGTCTTGCCGAAGATATTCGGTATCTATATTTCAGACTTCTTAGACGACGATGCGATACGTTCCTGCTAGAAAGGGAAATATCTAATCACATTGTTTGAGGGAATGAGCTGAATATGTGCGAACCGGTGGGTGACTCGCTGTGAGTGTTGACAAATGAACTGAGCAAGGACGCCTGATGCTTATGATGCGTGAGTTGTGCAGACAGGACTCATGCTTATATTTATCTAAGGAAGACCAAAGGATTTTTGTGTCCGCCTGTAAGCTGTAAACCCCTGTGCATATCTCGGGTATCCACACGTAATAGACACTAGTACTGAATTGAAAGCCCCCCAGATTTAGCCATGAAACCCCTGAATCATTAATCACTGGTACCATGGACTATCCGGGGAGTCCCTGTTTCTTCTGGCCGTATCAATGAATTAACCAGCCCCACGAACACGCTGCAGACTCGGCTAAGAGAAAAGGGCGTGTCCCACCAGTGCCATTTGTATGTGTATGTCGATCATTCCATATGCGCGGAGCTTAAAACATCGTGCCGACAACTGCGGCCGGCATTAATGACCCCAACGCGTCGAGCGCCCGACGCCCCATTCCCACCTCTATCTTCCTACTTATCTCATACCTCATGGCCGGCGTATGCCCCTGCCCCCCTCTTGAGCTGTGATCACCATGGGTGTTGTCGTTTCTAAGGTCAAAGTCCTCCGCATTGCTGTCAGGCAAGTCCTGGAGCTCTCTGGCTCCTATGAACGCCTCATAAAACGCATACAAGTCGACCCTGGCTTGCCCGTTCCCAAGCCTACTATTTCATTCTGGCACGACGTGCTTTCTCCTATCGCATCCCACGTTCCGGAATCGCTTCCAGAGTACGCTGATGTTGTCATTGTCGGCTCGGGCATTACTGGAACCAGTGTTGCGCGTACACTGTTCCACGAGGGTGACAGTGAGCTGAAAGTCCTCATGCTTGAGGCAAGAGATGTATGCTCCGGGGCAACCGGAAGGTGAGCCCAATCTACAATATTGTGTGCGGGACTTACGACTCACCTCACGCAAGGAACGGCGGGCATATCAAACCCCCATTGCACCATGATTATCTTGACCTAAAGAAGAAGCTCGGTGCGGAACAGGCCGCAAAACTCATCCGCTTTCGCATGATGCACGTCCACGAAACGCTTGTGGCCGCCGCTGAGGAAGGCATCTTAGACAAGTGTCAGTGTCGTGAAGTTGACAGTCTTGACGTATACTTTACACCTGAAACATTTGACGAGGCTAAGAGGCAGCTTCAAGCTTGGAAAAAAGATATGCCCGAAGAAGCTAAAGATTATACCTCAGTTGAGGGTGAAGAAGCTATTGAAGTAATTTGTGAATTCTTGTTGCTATCATTTAATGTCATATTCATCGTGTTTTTCAACGGAATTCGCAGAGATTTCACCTGAATTCCAATGTAACGGGAGTCGTGTATAACGCGGCCGGTGCCGTTCACCCTTACCGTTTCGTCACAAACATCCTCGCTCGCTTACTCGACGAACACGCAGATCGTTTCAGTCTATCGACCAACACGCCATGCACGGCAATCCTCCCCCCGACATCCTCCTCTGTTCAACTGTACACTGTGATTACCCCTCGAGGGGCAGTCCTTACTCCGCATATAGTGCACGCGACAAATGCATGGTGCTCTCACTTGCTTCCTCCAATGCGCTCGAAGGTTTTCTGTGTGCGCGGGAACATGACTGCGCAGCGCCCGGGGGCTGCCCTGTCGCCTTCGTCGCTCGACGGCTCGCGTAGCTGGGTATTTTATGATAATCATATTGGGTACGATTACCTGACCCAGCTTCCTGGCTCCGAGCGGGAGCTCATGTTCGGCGGTGGTTTTGTCCAGGCAGGAGAAGATGGCCTGGGCGAAATTGGCACGTCGGATGACTCTCAAATTAACCCAGGCATCGCGGCGCACCTTGCAGGTGCGCTTCCACTCCTTTTTGGCGGAAAAAACTGGGGTGCGGAAACCCTCCCGCTTCCCCATCTCGGCTTCGACAAAGGAAGGGATTCGCGTTGGTTGCAGGGGCGGGTGAAAGCAATGTGGAGTGGTATCATTGGTATTTCTGCCGATCATATTCCCTGGGTTGGCCGCCTTCCGTCCAAGCTTACGGGGCGCGTAGTATCTTCGCGGTCTACGACTACCCGATCGATGTCGGAGAAGGCGAATAATCCGGCATTGGCACCCCCAGGTGAGTGGATCGCTGCGGGTTACAGCGGCGAGGGAATGGCGCATGCGTTCCTGTCAGGGCGCGCACTTGCGTTTCAGATCCTCGACCGCGCAGGCGATGTACAAACATGGTTTCCTGAGTGCTTAGGCGTGAGCGAGAGGCGCTGGGAAAGGGCCAATGCCGAGGATTTAATTGAAGAGCTTTGGGGATAGATGTTTGTGATCTATGGATATATGCCTATACCGCCGTGTTCTTCAACTCCTTCTTTTTTGTCTTGTAACACCATCATTATATATGCGACGAAATGTATTTGTAGTGCGGAACATTCAACTGTTGTGCTTCCTTCCATGCTCCGTTATATACTGGATATAATATAGTATGATATTGCAAGTAACCCCTCCTTGTATCTGCTTCTCATATTGTTTTCTCCGCCTTGTATTTCTTCAGTGCATCATCCACGACTTCCGTCATGGCGATGACGGCCTCTTCCTGTTGCGTCTTGCCGATCAATTGGAGACCGACTGGCGCGTTCTGGAAAAGCTCCGGCTTGTCTATTGAAATTGGAACGTACAGCTTAAACGCTTATTTCCTAGCAAATCAGAGAAAGGCCACTAACATATCTCATAGAGTGCTTCGTCTTCGTGATTGTAAAACTCATGCGGCTGCACTTTAATGTCGAGCTCCGGGTCCACAATCGTTACGGGGAAGCAACCTGCCGAATAGTCCATCGCGTTCACAAGCGTTGTGTAAAAGCAATCACTGATGGGAAAGACGTCGCGTCAGTACATTCGTCTAAGTATCCTTGAGTATGGATAATGGTGTACGTATTGAGCCCGTGCGGACATGCCGGGTATGGCGAGATGGGCGAAATGATACCGTCGACCGGTCGGCCGGTTCCCGTCTGGCTGATAGTTGCTTGCCAGTGGTCCAAATGCGACTTGCGCAGTGTCTTTTTCTCCTTAGAAAGCTCCCATAGCTGATATGAGGATCATTGTGAATTAGCCTTGGCTTTGTTGATTGGAGCCGTATTTGTACCTCGTACGCTGTCCGTGGGCGTGGTTTTCCCACCAACGTCCAGACGAAGGGAGATACATGGAGATGTTTGTCTTCTTCTCCTTCTGGACGCATCGTCTTAATAAGGGGCTCGCCGGATTTTTCACACTCCCTACGAAAATCTTCGTAACCGTCCGCACAGAATATGCTTTCCTGAACATGCAAAGTTCAGTAGTGTAGTTGTTGATTGTTGGGATCCTTACAGCATTTTTGTAGATCTCTAGATGCCTATGGGGTTTCCAATCAATCACTGCATATAGCGGAGGTCAAGCTCGGCATTCACTTATTTTAAATGCATGTACCTTTATGACCAGCCGCTTCCAAAGCCGCCGCCGTCATTTTCATAGCGCGGATAAGTGGTGGGAATGGCTTAACAACCTCGTTATCCCACATTATCGCAAAACACAGCCGCGCACCGCGTCCTCCATGTCCTTCCAGTGCATATACACGTTCGTCCCATGGGCGACGTGTGACGATGGGGTCGCGTTCCCATGGAGCTGCGTCAAGCACGGCCTTGGTGAAGATACGCACTGCGTCGAGCGAGTTCGCCATCGGCCCGAGAACTGATGGGATCGACGCTTGACCATCTTGCGAATTGAGTGCTCCGTTGTAGGGAAAACGCTCATACGATGGTCGGAGAGCATACAAACCACAGAACGAGCTTGGGATGCGAACTGAGCTAACAGAGCAGCCTCGGTAAATGGAATCGGGCGCACGAGACAAAACTATATGAGTTACCCGCTGATATCCGTCCCGACCCCAAGCGGACTGCCTTTCATGGCGAGGAGGGCACCCTCTCCTCCTGAAGAGCCACCTGGAGTGAGTGAGGTGTTGTACGGGTTGGTTGTCCTCCCGAAGACATGATTGAATGTTTCTCCCCACTGATTAAGGTTTGTAGATCATATTGTCATGTTCGTGATAGTTTAGTCTCGCGCTCACCACCAAGGTCTGCGGGACATTTGTGCGTACGAATGGCACGGCTCCGCTTTCGTAGAGAATTTCAATTAAGACAGCATCGTGCTCCGAATAATTTCCTATCCAGGATGCATAACCTGGACAAAAACATAGTACCTACGGTACTTATTATGGTACACAGGACTCACCCATTATAGTCTCCAAGCCTTTCATGGAGAACTGGTCCTTGACAGAAATGGGGAGACCATGGAGAGGGCCGATTACTCTGCCCGTATTAGCCAAGTAGTCATCTACTTCCTTAGCCCTGGCGAGAGCACGTTCGATGAAAATTTCTGTCAGACAATTGGTCTAATAAAAACGGCATCTCGATCAGTTACAGCACCAGTAAAGACTACGCCTTACAAGCTGCTGGGCAATGATTGCGCGCTTGTAGAACGCAGTCGTGACTTCGACGGAGGTCCAAACTCCCCCCGCGAGCCTTCTGAGCATGAGTGCGACATCTGTAGTCTCTGTGATAAGCAGCTCTCTCTCCGAAAGCAGGCCGCAGGTGCGAGGAACGTCGAGCATATTGTGCTGGTCTGCGGGAGGGACGGTGATGTGCCATTCCTTGGGAATTTCGCTCTCCTGCTGTTTTTTACGTGCTGCACAACGGGCTTTCCAGTCTGTAGCCATCTAGGATGTGGTGCGATTGGTATGAGACAAATGAAGTGACTATATGCGTGGGGATAGCCCCTCGAGCAATATTAATCGCGTGACATCACAGACTGGCTCTCTCTTCAGGTCGTCGTCTGTCGCGTCGACGATGTCCACGCGTCCAGCATCCTCGGTACAGCCAAGCTTAAGACCCGCGACCAACCAGTCGCGTCTATGGACAGGTCAGTCGCGCCCGACGACAGCGCGCCCATTGACGGCTGCATCGTCGAGACACGAGGGTAGCTTCATTGTCGCCGTGCTCGAGGGACGAGGAATAGGGCGCGAAGTCGGCATCGCAGCTCTTGACAGGGACACAGGTCAGGTCGACCTCATACAGGTGCACTCCTTTGAATGATTAGTTTCATGCTTTCCCTTGACAAAGATACGTGCCATAGCTTGCTGATTGCCAGACGTACGTTAAGACGCTGCACCACCTGCATCTCCATTATCCCTCTCTCGTCCTCGTTCCGGATACTTTTCTGTCGCATGTCGACGCATCAGCACCCTCTACCACTAAACACTCGTTGAGCACGTCGCTCCTTGTGCAGTGCATACAAGAAGAGTTCCTGGGTGTACCGATCGAGCCTGTATTGAGGAAGTATTGGAACGAGGATGCTGGCAAGTAGATCTATTGGCTTACTACTGTCTTCATTTCTAACGTTTTAATCACGTTAGGCCTGCAATTTATAAACCAGCTTTGCGCGGACGGTGACGACAGAGCCGCAACACTCCTTGCAGTGTCCTCTAAGTAAGTTCTTAAGTTTTACTGTTTGTCCGAGCACAAAAAGAATACTACATAGATACTATACACTCTCGGCAGCGTGTGCACTCTTCAAACACGCCGAGACAAAGCTCAACACGCGTTATGCTGCTTGCTCTCTTCGCATTAGGTATAGTCCAGTAGAGGGGACAATGCTTATCGACAACGACAGTGCCAGGAACTTGGAGCTGGTAGGGAACATATTGAACAAGAAGTCGACACATTCTCTCTATGGGTGCGTTTCACAACTGGATCCGATGGCATCTGTTTCTCATGAACACTACAGAATGTTAAACAACACATGGACGGCAATGGGTTCGAGGCTGTTGCGGGTAAATATACTCGCTCCGATCACTGGTATGCACGTATATACTTGTGGTGGAACGGACAGTACAGGCTCATAAGTTCTAGGCCAATTTGCAATCGACTCCCGGCTGGATGCCGTAGAGGAACTCGTACAGACTGAGGATAAGTTTACCACAATCAAGGATGCTTTGCGGACGGTGAACAAGCTCGACCTAGACAAGCTTATTTCTTTGGTAATTGCTAGTCCCTTTCTCCCATCCCTCCGCTAAGTATTCTTTGCAGCTTGCAGCCTCCGAAGCTAGGGAGACTAATAGTGCAAAAACCGCAGCGCAGCGCATCTCACAATTGTTACTGCTTCGTGGTGTTGTTAAGAATATTCCACTTGTTCGCGACGCAGTTAGGGGATGCCATTCGCGTCTCCTGGAGGTTGTCTGTGATGTGAGGACCTCGTACTCAACCTTAACTGTTGATCTAAGGGTTCACACAGATGTTGTCTGATGAGAGGAGTGAGAAGATTGAGGCTCTCATCGCTCGAAGTCTGAACGAAGATGCGACGGCCCAAAAGGTATGTGATTCATCTCAAATGTGCTTTGTGTGCGACTTCAAGGTACTATATTCTAGGGAGGTGGCTTAAATGCCATGAACGCACGTGTGTATGCAGTTAAAGTATGCATTATAGAAGGATTTCTTTCTGATGACAAACTGATGCTGTCTCTTAAGGCTAATTATAACTGCCTACTCGACGTCGCACGCGAGACGTACAAGGAAAATGTAGCGGACATTTATCAGTTGAATCGCACACTTTGTGAACGGCACGGACTACCGCTGCAGCTTGTATACCAAGAACAAGGCTTCGTTTTCACGCTTCGGAAGTCAGACCTTGAAGACGCAGGGGTGACTGAGCTACCAAAAGGTTTTGTGAACGTGGCAGCAAGGAAGGGGAAGTGGTTCTTTGAAAGTATTGACCTCGTAAGTTGTTGCTGTATTGACTTATTTTCGGCGAACGAAATTCACGCGAGCGACATAGAAAAAAAGGAATGCAAGAATGAAAGACGCCCTCGACGAAACGCTGATGCTCAGTGCCAGGTGATTTGCAAATCCAATTCTTGATCTTTAGCATTAAAAGTGTTTGTTTAGTATTATTCAAGAACTTGTGGCCGAAGTGATTATCGAAGTCGGGGCCTTATACAAGGCTTCTGAGGCAGTGGGTTTTCTGCGTATACCAGTCTATACAACACTTCATTGATTTGATTGTGGCAGATCGCCTTGTTAGACATGCTTTGGTCGTTCGCTCATGCCTCAATCCGTGTGTATTTGTTGTTATGCGCTCCCATCTTCACTTGATAACTTTGCTTCTAAGTCCATAATTATGGTAGGTTCTTCGGGTCTCCCCATAGTCTCTTTTCACATACTACTTTCAGTGAGACCGGAATTCACTGGGACGCTGGCTATTAAAGCAGGTCGACACCCTATCCTTGAAGGTATACGATCCGCGGGAACTTTGGTCGCAAACGATGTGTATTGCTGTGACACCTCATCTTTTCAAATTATTCGAGGGCTGAAGTACGTGTGTTATCAAGGCCCTTTTATTTCTCAAGTAACTCGTTGATCTCTCTTCCTAATTTTAAGCATGTCTGGTGGCTTAATATTCTATCTTTCTTTTCGAGATCACCTTACAATAGCGTTTATTAGGGAAGAGCACGTATCTCCGACAAATAGGCCTTCTAACCGTTATGGCTATGTGTGGCTGTTTTGTCCCGGCTGAATATGCAAGCTTCAGGTTTTAAAAAACGCCAGCAGTAGGAAGATATGCACTGATATGTATAAACACAGGATACACGATGCTCTTCTCACGAGATTATCGAACGACGACAATATCGAGCGGAGCCTAAGTACATTTGCTGAAGAAATGTCTTCTTCCGCTATGATCCTAGGTCTACGCAACTGAACTGAGATAGTTTGGGGTGCTAACTTCTTCCATTAGGCCTCTCCACGGCTGACTCCCTTGTCCTCGTTGATGAGCTAGGTCGCGGAACATCGCCAAGAGAAGGGTTGGGTATTTCCCATGCTATCGCGGAACGCCTTATCGAGATTAAGGTCAGATATCCTTTGCTTTCTATTTGTTCGGTATTTATCGTTTTGCCAGGCCTTTGTTTTCTTTGCAACGTATGGGAAGCCCTTTGAAGCGGAAAATGCGCTCACCACCATCACAGACATTTCAGTGACCTCGCCATTTCCCTGTCCCGGCGGCCTTCTGTCATAAAGTGAGAAGTCTTTTTTTACGATACCTATAATCAACTGATTTCTGGTCAGTCTCCATTTGTCTGTCCAGGTAAGAAAGGAGTACATTAGATTGGGTCACCAGTTTACATCTTTTAGAGGACACGCTTGACCGCTTCCAATATGGGATTGATGTTCCACTACAAGTGCGAGCTGATGATGCAGTAGCTTCACCGCTCTACCTACTAATGTTCTTCTAGAATTATCGATGGCGCACCGGACGATATCGACCACTACGGTATTCATCGTCCCATGTCTTTTATTCTGCTTTAATTCGTTGGCTCTCCCAGGCCTAGAACTAGCTCGGCTCGCTGACCTTCCCAGCGACGTTTCATTAGAGGCTCATAGAGTCTCCACGAGGCTTTCGGAACTTGAAACGGCGCGCAGAGATTTTTGTGAAGGCAACCAGACTGCTCTGCGCCGGAAGGCAATGCTTCGAGTAAATTCATTTGACAAGTTCTCTATTTTGTGAATGCTCTGGCTGACCAGCGTCGTATTTTCTGATGGTCATCCTAAAAGCTTCGCATCCAGCTCACTCAGGCTCTTGAACATTCGGCACTACCAGACCAAGAGCTCGTTGCTTACCTTGCACGTTTCCAGCGAGAGATCGCGGAAGTACTTCGCGGTAGCCTAAGCGATTACAACCTGGCATCTTCCTCCTTGCAATCTAGGAAAGCAACAGAATAATCTCGATCCTCAGTCCTTCAAGCCCGAATCGGTCTGTATCCCTCACACTAGTGACTTCTCTTGACTCCGTGCTGGTGCAACATGCTTCTTGTGAGACCTGTGCTTTTCAAAAAGTAATGAGAACATCAAAGCTTGCTGGTAATCAAGCAATGTAATATGCGTAATTTTCGATTCTGTACAGATACATAAATTAAAAAAAGTGACGGAATGGAAAGAACAGGGACAATAGGGTGCGAAAAGGGGGACTGGATCGATCGACCATTGATATCTTCTGCATGAACCTGTCAAATTAACAAGGATACTTCCTCTCGAACCTGTTTCATTTTTAAACGAGAAGCCCAGCGTTCATGATGGACAACGTCCAAGAGTAGGAATAAGGGTGTTGATATTGTTTTAATATTAATCCCGTGAGATACTAGCTATGCTGAAGAACGCATACCTTTGGGGACACTCTACGCCAAGGGAAGACAGAAAGATAAGAAAAGTTCCGCAGTAATGATGCTGTCAATGACCAGCACCAGGAAGCTTTAACTTGAAGATTTACATAGTAGACTTCATGTACCTTCCCCTTTTTAGAAATCGCCTGTCGTGTCAGCTGAGCCGCTGACCTTTTTGTAGTTGCTTTTCCAGATCATATGTCTATCAAACCACCAACCAAGTACGGAAATGAAAAAAAGTAATAGGTGTTCCATGATGATGTATATAAATACAGGAGGAATGCAAATTCGGCGAAATTCTGTACATTTTATTCAATCAGGAGAAATCATGCCTTGTCATTATTGTCATGATGTTCATCGTCATCTGCGACAGCAATGTGCGTGAGTTAGGTCAAGCGCAAAGAAAAACTATTATGATGGCCTACCAACGTAGCTGTCTGCCAGGTCGTCAAGTCCACCGGGAGACAGTCGGCCTCCAGGAGACGGAGACGGGGAAGAATCCTCGGATCCGGAGTCTGAGTCAGAGCTAACCCTGCGTGAGGACACTGGTCGCTGTGAGGAAGCAGTATGTATGGAGTGATCTGAGATGCGCGCTGTAGGCATGTTTCCATCAGGGCGCGCCGCCGTGTGGAAGGGGCTACTACCAGAGAAGAACGGCATGAACGGCGTTCCGTCGAGCCCGCCACCGAACCCACTGAACGGTGATGCGCCGCTATCCAAGCCTCCGCCCATGCGCGATGCACCATACCGGGATGTGTGAGGCGCATGAGCATGCCCACCCCTAGAATGACCAGTGCGCTTTTTGTGCACGCGCCGCCTGTGTACGCGCTTCTGAAATTTGTACTCGAGGAATGCCTTGATCATGTTGACGAGTGGAATAACGATGAGGAACATGGGCAATATCTGTCCGAATTGCCATGACGAACTGCCGCCACCACCTCCCTCGAAGTTGTTCCATCTGATGAGTAGCTCGGTGTTCATCACGGTCAATCCCCATAGAATAAGGATTACAATGATTTCAATTATGAGATTTCCAGAAATCCCTAGGTCATACTAAGGGTAGGTTCAGTGCCTGCATATCCAGTGAATGAAATACTGCGATCACCATGTGCTCTTCTGCCTCGTTCGCCTGCTTCATGTTTTCACTTCTGTCCTTGCCTTTCTTTCGATTCTTATCTTTGCTCTTATTCTTTTTCTTTGCCCCCTTTTTAGCCGTCTTCTCGTTTACTACTTCATCTTCATCAGTAGCCATAGGCCTGGTGCGCGTCATACCACTAGGGGTGATGCCGGACTCCGCTTCGTTAAGATCCCTCGGGGTAGTAGCTGGCCGCGGTGCGTTGACTGTCTGAGTCTTCCGCTTCTTCTTGATAAGCCGTTCGACAAGCGGCTTATAGTCACTGATGGTAAGGGCAGAGTACACAAGAATAGTTATAACAACAAGAACGGAAGCGGCAATGCGACCCGCCCGAAGGGCAGAAATTGGACGGAAAATGACGGCGACAGCGTGGGGGTTGCAAGGCGGGGTCATGCCAAAGCTATCGGCCTTGATGAGAATGGCCAGGGCGAAGGCAAACAGGATATAGGACTGGAATACGGAGAGATATTTGAGCGTCTTGTCACTCTTAAGGAAGCGGTTGTAAGCCGGCAATGAAAAGAAGACGGAAGCCCAAGAGAGCGCAAGAAGGTAGAACACGACGATCGCACTATGCGTGAGGTAAGAAGAGAGAGTTAGATAAATGTAAAGTAAATATTGGTGATACGCTCACTCGTGAAGACTTATCTCCGGTTGAGACTTGAAGCCGAGAATGAATGAAGTCACAACCATGGCTACGTTGGTCGCGATGAGAGTATAGAGCGCACCCGTAATCTCGTCGAGCGATCCCGAGCGTGCTGACAGACACGCAAGGAATAGCGCCTGGAGGTAAAACGAAATGCGCACGCCCGGCCCACTGATGTCTGTGTTCATTGGGGGGCCGCCGCCCGATGCAAGACACCCGCAGCTTGGGTCGCTGTTAGGGTCGAGAAGGCATTGCAGCTGTAGCTGCGAGTCCAACAGCGGCGACGACATCGTCCTGGCTCCTGAGAGAAGATGGAGCGTAGAGCGACACTAGGAAAGCTTTGTTATAACCATAGAAGAGGTAGGCGGTGCAGCAGATACATAGCAGCAACGAGGCAAATATATTAACATAATAAAATAGACGCGCTTGTACTCGGCCGCGCACAGCCATGATTGGCGCTCACCCCTGGACGGAAGCAAAATCGAAAAAGACGTGCTCTTTTTTATTCCGTGCGTAACACAAAGCTTCATATAATACATTATGTGTACATGGGATGTAAGAAAAGAAAGGAGGGAGAAAAAATCAGTCCGAGGAAGGCTGGACCGCCCCGCCCCCATCTGCGTCCTTCTCACTGGCCGTATAGCATTTCAGCTCCTCATTCCATACGTACTCGTGCGCGAGAATGTGCGTGAGAGTCTTGAAGGCAGCGACGTTTGCAAAGGGCACGCCCGAGCGTGGGTCGCGATAGATCGCTGGTCGGCCAGTTAATGGACATTTAGTTACCGGACGGGCTGTTTGTCGTAGACGAACAAACTAGGTAAGAAATGATGGAGATAGTTTAAAATATGACACGTACAAAGCGGTCGGTGCTTTCCAGAATATACCTTCACTTCTTCCCAGTCGACGTGCGTACCAAATACCGTCGCCATCGTCTCCCCCCAACCTGGCTTTGGAACTCCTTCCTGACTAAGTTCGTACAGAAGATAGTTTTTCATCACCTTTTCCGTGCGAAACTGCGGGCTAGGCGGGCTTTGCAGTGGCATTGGAGGAAGAGGGTTCGGGAGATAAGATGGCGCTAATAACGAGGCGGCACCATACGGCTGATATGTCGAATATCCGACCACACTGCTCTGCGTCAATGGTATACCTTTTTGGAAACCAAACCCCCCGTACCCAGCCCCGCCATGTCCGTCAAGCATGATTGTGGAGGAAGCTGGCGGCTCTAAAGGCACCTTTTCATTCTCGGAGCGACTCACCCAGCGGAGGACGGGTCCACTAATCGTCTGTCTTATGACTCGCGCACGCCTACGCTTCTCCTCCTCCTGCATGAGGTAATCACGATGCTCAATTATGTTTCCCTCCTCGGCATCAAGCGCGCGCGCAATAAGCTCTGCTTGCGTATATGTGTGAGCAATTTCCCTAGTGCGCTTCGGCATGGATGCCTGGCGGTGGTCAACTATGCGTTAGGTGTTGACGAGTTTAGAAGTGTCATACCTTACGCTCCTCCGCATCCTTCAGTCGAGAGTGCAAACTCTGCGAGCTTAAAATTGTACTCTTGCGTCTGCTCTGGCGCTGTCGCACAGACTCGCCTGTCTCTACATCGATGGCGCCGCCCAGGGAGACACGCCGAGCGCCGCGCATTATCTTTGGCTTAGCATTGGCTTTCTGTCCCGTTAATTTTCCTGCAGGCGGGCCTAATGGGGCGGTACGCCTACGCACGGAGGATGTTTCGATGGCTTTCACAGCACGATGACGCGCGGACTACAAGACTATGATCAATAAATAGAGGACTGGACTAGATAAAACGCACCCTGCGTGCATGTTTCTCCTCCTCGATAACCTCTTTCTCACCTGCAGCCTCGTCCTCCAGCATGGCTTCTTCGTCCGTGCTCTGAAAATCCGAATCGAAGACCTCGTCCTCGTCTGCCCGACAGTTTCCCATCAGATCCACTCGGCTCAGATCCAAATAAGTGTAGTGTGCGTGCCATCTAAGCTAACAAAGTCTATATCGTCTTCGAGCTCGAGCTCGGTTTCAATGTTCTGGGCTGCGAACTCGGCGAGAGCGGCCTCCATTCTGTACCAAGCACAATTCGTAAACGCCGTACAATGTAGGGATATCGCAGGAGAAATACCGGTTGCCCGCGGTGCTACGCCGCGGGCGCCTTCGGACAAGCATGTCATCCCCTTCGTCGTCCGGCATGGTCGTTGAGGTAGTAAGTGCGAACCTGAAGCTGGTTTGAAGACAGTCGGATGAGGTACGGACGATCACGTGCCTGAGGTAGGGTCACATGATCCGTGATCGGCGCGGACTTTTTCGATGCGCCGCCGCTCTTTTCGAGTCTCGACGACCAGCCATGCCTCGAGCCAAGGCGTTGCCGGGCCCGTCCCGCCTTTCGCAAATTCTCAAGCACCTCAATCAAGCACCCCAGCCGACTCTATTTTCCCTCAAGTCGCTCAAGCTTTCGCTGGCCGCTAGGGGTGACCATTCTGGAGTGAAGTCTGTCTTTCCATCACTTTCAGTGCGCGTATTAGCAGGAGCTGACATAAATTCTACAAGGCATTTCCTGAAAGAGGACCTGCCGCGAATACAGTTCGCCAACCCTGACCTTGAGATTCAGGTTAGTAAGCCTCCGAGAACTGCAGAGGAGAAACGGAAGACAGAGTTATCGCTTGAATTCAGTGCGTGCAGTCTTGAACATATTCTTGAGGCCGCTGATCCACAACTAAACACCAGAGAATGGCTCGATGAAGTCACTGGACGTCTCCTCGAAGTGGTCGACAGCGATCTTTGAGGAGCTAATGGACGTCGCAGGCGGCGACCGCTGGCGCCAGTTCAAGGCTGAGCGTCGCGCTGCAGGAAAGGAACCCGTCATCCCTGAACTGAAACCGAAGCCTGTTCCGGTCAGACCACCACCGCCTCCCCCAAAACGAGTGGGCATTGCTGCGGCTCTGCCTTGAGTCGTGGTAAACGCTTCCATTGGACTGTCGAGACCATTTAAGCGATTTCGCATTCGTCGTAATTTAATTTTGTCCGGAGAAATTCATACAATTGCACAGAACATATTAAAGTATGTATAGAGAATATTAATGTCATTGCCCGCCAGCAACCCATCCAGCGACCCAAATCAATATGCCGACGCCCACGACGAGTCCCGCGACATCGTCAAGCAACATTCCACCCATCCGGACGTACGCTAGCGCATTTGTGATAACGGAGCGGACCACTGGGGGAAGGTGCGGCAATGCCAGCGCGAGTAACGCTGGTGGTTGGACGGGGTTCTGTACCAATACTCAATATTCCAGCCACTGGCTTGGTAAATTTCCAAAGAAAATGCTCACCGATTTTGTGAAGATTTCTACGGAATGTAATACGAGCTGTAATGTCGTGAAGGCCCAGAAAAATGGCTATGTAGTTTGTATCAGCGCCATCCTTTCCGTCATCGAGGGAGACGCTTACAAGAGGCTGCACGCCGAACGGCTCCTTCGCGCTCCGCCAACTAAGTTCTGACCATCTCTCCCAGCTTCCTGTTGCATGCCCACCTGGGAGCTCTACATACGCCTTTGGCTCTGTCACCATTGCAAAGAATGCAAGCAGCACCCATGAAGCGAGCAGGTGGAGGAGCGGCCGGAGCCTTGAAAAAAGCGTAGGCGGTGATACCTGCGGAATCCTTTTGGGAGTTTGGCCCATAGGCATAGTGCCTAAGCCTGGAGGCGCCTGCCCGGTGAGTTGGGTAAGCGCACTCAGCATAGCTGCCATCGGGTCGTCACCAGCATCTGCACCAAAGTCCTCAAGACCCACCCGAGGAGCTTCTGAGCGAGTACCAGTGCTTTGTGAGTCACGAAGAGGACCGGTGAGCTCTGGCGCAGCCATAAGCGCACGCATGAATTCTTGCTGCTGCTCCGCAGACCAGGCCGAGGGCCCAGCGGCCGCTGAAGAGTTGCTGGGTGGAACAAACGCGGGGGCCGGGCTCGCGCGCGCTGGCGGAGTGGGCATAACACTCTCCTCGCCGGTGAACGTCTCTGTCGTTGGCGCCTTGCGCGTCGGGGGTTCTGTAGCGTAGAGATGTGTGTGCTGCTCCGAATAAAAATTATCGAGACGAGCTCACCAACGTTCACGTACGCCGGATGGTCCTCGCCGCGCGCACTCGAAGTGAGCTTGCTCAGCCTGTCGGACCCCCTGCTCAGTATCGCTTTTCTACGCGCTTCCCGTGCAGCTGCAGACGACATGTTTTCCTGTGGGTTCCCCTTTTTTTTTGAGTGACGAGGCAATGGACGTGGTGAAAGTAGAGAACTGAGTTTTGTCCGTTTGCGGCCACGCGTCTGCAGTGCCAGCTCTTGCAGTACTTACTTAGTGCAGCGCTCGTCACCTGTTCACTCCTCACCACTACAGGCTGCGTTTCATTCACCGACGCCGACAATGTATAGACAAGACAAGTCCACAACGGAAAGACACACGCGTATTCTGCGCGAGCTCGTCAAACAGCCTGGAAATAAAGAGTGTGCCGATTGCAAGAGAAACGGTAAGCACCACATCTGCTGCTGTTCGTCGGTATAACAACAACATAAAACAGATGCACGCTGGGCATCATGGAATATGTATGGGCCCAATATTTTCAAGTGATCTGAGTCCTGACTGTAGCCAACCCATTCGCTCAGCGGCGTATTTGTCTGCATTCGATGCTCGGGCATACACAGGAGCATGGGCACACACATCAGCAAGGTCAAGTCCATCGACCTTGACACTTGGACGCCGGAGCAGATGGACGTGCGTGCTTCACTTTACAAGCCATTGTACAGGCTCTGATTTCCAGGCAGTCAATCCGGCGATGGGGAAATCATCGCGCAAACCTCTACTGGGAGGCACACCTCCGTGCGGGCCACAGGCCTCCAGAACAGTCAGTCCCGGCCCCTTACGATTAGGCGGATATTTTTATGACAGTTTTTTTTATCCAGCAAAATGGAATCTTTTATTAGGTCGAAGTATGAATCTCGCCGCTGGGCGCGCGAGGGTCCGCCGCCTGCTGATCCAGCCGTGCTAGAGGCCGGTGTAGAGACCACGAATCATACAGCCGAAGTCCCTACCTCTACGCCGCTCGTATCTCAGCGTCCCGCCTCCCCAGCTGCATCCACACCGTTGACCACGCGCCAGCCCCAACCACACCGTCTTCTTTCTGCATCCACGGCCGGCCGCGCTCCAATCGCACAGCCTGTACAGGTCGCTGCTTCCACTTCCGAAACACCCGGACAGCCTTCGGAATCCAAACAGCCAGACGATATCTTTTCACTTGACTTCCATGCCCCAAGTCCGTCAGCTGTGCAGCAACAGCAACAGCTTAGCCAGACTCCGAAGAAAGATGTCAAGCACGATATTCTCTCACTCTTCTCCACTTCGGCTGCGGCACCAGCGGTGCCCTTATCTGGTGTGGGTTCTGCACAATTTGGTGCTCAACAGTCCGTAGCCCCAGACCCGTATGCACAGTGGGACCAGTCGCGTGTGCACCCTCAGCAACAGCAGAAGCCACTGCAAGTCACATCGATGGTGGGCTCTTCTGGCACAGCAATGTGGGGCGCACAGTCGGGCTGGACGGCTCCTCCGCCTCCCACCCAGTCGAACGTCTGGGGAGATTTTCAGAATGCGTCTTCTTCTACGCCTGCTGTCGTTGCAGCACCAGCACAACCAATTAGCCAGGGAATATTTGAGACACAATCTATTTGGGGTTCGACTATATCAAATACGCAGGCGAGCGGAGGTATGTCCGATCCGTTTGGCTCATTTTCTGGAGCGAGTGCTGGCACCCCTGTGTCCCTGACGCAGAAAAAAAATGACGCTTTTGGGGATTTATGGGGGGATTTTAAGTAGATATAGGACTATCACCATTGTTTGCGTTTCACTCTGCACAATGCAATGATACATTTCACCGGTATATTCAAGTTGAGACCTATACATGATATAAATTTATGTGTGGGTTTCAAGCAAGTCCGAGGTCCTGCGAAGCCATGTTGTTAGATGGTTTCAGAAAAAAATAGAGTGAAACAGTCACCTTCTCAATCAATTTCCTTGCAATAGGATGGAACGCGCTTTTGTGTTTTTCAAACAAGCTTTTCGACGTGCTCGGGTCCGCTCGACTCGCAGCCCGAAGAACGGGCCTACAAAATTTCATTCGACCTTTGATAATACCTGACCCATCCTCGCCGACGACCCACCGCGCGGCATCGCCGGCAATTGTCTTCGTCTCGGCAGGTGCCGCATCGGGGTTGAGCAGTGCAAGCTCGTAAAAGCGGAAGCGGATCTCCGCATTCGACGTCGAGTCCATGCCGTACAATGCACCAAGATGTGTCAAGTGCGAGGGCGGTAATACTGGATAGGCCTGCAAACGCTCTAAGAAAACGGCTAGTTTTGTATTGTGATTCCAGAACAAATTGTTAGCCTTTTCTTGACGTTGAGAGGACGTAGGATGCAAACCCTTTTGGTTAGAGTCAAAGCCGTCCAAGTCGCTCGCCTTGAAGTCGAGCTCCACAACGGCCTTGTCGCGACACAAGTCCCAACGCGCCGCGAGTTCGTAAGCTTGTTGAGCAAGAGTTAAGTCATACTCCATGTCCACAGGTAGTGTTAAGCCTTCTCCGAAGAACCAAGCCTTATAGATGACCAATTGTTAACCTAGATGGATGTCTGTGGTATCTGAAATTGTTGTAAACCTACATCCCAGTCAACGCTATCAAGAATTTTGACTTTTTCAGCGCCGCCTTGCTTGAGCCAGTAGTCGTATAGATGTGCCTTCCAGATATCGGTATTTATGCTCTTCCCCATAAAAGTGTCGACGTAGTCCCTAACGTATGGAAGAAACACATCGAGCCCGCCGAGCACCCGTTCTTGTTATGACCCAATATTAATTAGTACATCTTTCAAGTCATAGCAAAGAATATCCCACCCAAATGTAGCAATAAGTTCGCTCCTTTTTCATAGGGTACCTTACTGTACGCATCGTCTGGATCTTCGCCGAACTCAAAGTCGATTATGAGACGCTGGTACTTGGGTCTTGACGCGAAATCCACAAGCGATCGTTGAAGGGACTTGTACCCGATGAGGTAAGAGAATCCACGGTGGGCGGGCGAGTGGAGTTCTTGCTGAAGTACGCGCTCGATGTACGTAGTCCATCCTTCGTTAAGCCAGAAGTGAGAGGCATCGGTGTGTCTAGCGAAAGTTCATTCGTAAGTTGCGTACGTGGATGAAAACAAAGTGGATTCTCGGACGTAACACCGTTTCCGAACCAACTGTGTGTAAGTTCATGTACGACCACGTCAACTAGTGTCCGGTCTCCTGCGAGTAATGCTGTGAATGTATTATTAAAGGCGAACACCGAGTGTTGTATGTTTAGAGCCTACTAGGTGTAAGGAAGGTGCAACATGCGTTTTCCTTTGAGGACGATCAGTTGACCATTTTGTCATGAGGGAATAATATTATTACCATGCCGCCATACGGGAATGATGGCGGGAGCACAAGGAGATCATAAACCCCAAATTTGTAAGGCACAATGATGTTCTCTTCAGCTGAGAGGAACTTTCCCGTGTCTTCGCTAAACTCCCAATATGCGGCCTCGATAAGCTCCGGCTCGGCCCATATCCCACATGACCAATCCTTACCAAGGACTTTCGGGAAGGGTCTGTAACGCAGATTCCCGCTCGCAATGGCGATGAGGTAAGATGGGATAGGCGTCGGCTTATCACGAATCCCGGTTATTACAGTCAATTTGATAGTCAGTGCATCCCGCATCAGGATAGCATACCTGCTTATACTCGTAGGTTACCAGTTCTTTACCCACAGCCTTCCCGTCGTGTACTGGGCCTTCAACGGGAGGTGATACTCTTATTGCAGACATCAAGACCGGGAGGGCGGAAGTGACCTTCGCGCTGTATGTCTGGCGAACAGAGGGGTTTTAAACATTGGGGAGGCAGTTCATCACAGCACATCCTCACCAGCTTGACAGAGGGTGTATCTGCAGATTATGAGGCTCTTTTCTTGGTCTCGAGATGTTGGATTGCCTACCTTGCAGTGGTGCCAGGGACCGAGCATATATAGGCTGACACTGGCTGAATAAGTAAGGAAACTGGCTCCCTTGTGTCTGCCTGTAAATAAGGATTAACATGTGCCTGCACGGGGTGGTAAGACTAAGAAGTCTTACTCTTTGTCGAGGAATTGTAGGGCGACAGCATCCGCCCCTATTTTGTATTTGATCTTGATATTGAGCCTCGATCCTTGAGAAGCTGGAGATTTGAGGGGTATGTGCAAAGCAGATCCCATTACGGGATGTTTATTTCCAAGCGTAAACTAGATTGTCGTCCGACAATCAAGGTTCAAGATGATAATTATCGAACAGAAACCTATAGAGATTAGCAAGAATGATACTAACAGATGTTAATTGTCCCGCTATCTCGGCAGATTCGATGACGAGATCCAGACTGTCGAAGCTAGATAGGGTGTAAGTGGGAGACTATCTTGGCGTGAACGCACTAGGGTTATTTTTAAGGAGGATACTGACATGACCTCCTTGATCGTTTCATCCTTCACGAGCAGTGTGTGTGTAGCGGAACCTGAGATAACTTTCTCGACGAAATCGACAGTCCAGTCGAGATGCACATGCTCTGTAGGTACAGAATGATAATTTGACTGAGTCGTTGGGTCGCGAGCCATCGTACGGTTCAGACGGAATTCAAGGACTGTGGTGGATAGTACGCGCTGTGTTGTAACTACACTAGTTCTCAAATAGGCAAATGCGCTTGCTCCGTTCATAAATGTACAAATCACATGGAAAGATACATACATACCACATAAATTGACATAATGCAAAGCAGAAGGACGAAAAATCTTACGTTTTCGATAGAAGCCGTTTTATTCGCTACTACGTTATTCATTGTCTCTAATATCCTGTCACAAGTCAAAATATACCAAGGTCCTATTAGTGGCGAAGGGCAATCAGTCTGTGCCCTGGAGGGTCAGAGGTCAGAATAGGTCACCTTTTCAATAAGCCTCCTTGCGATCGGGTGGAATGCAGTTTTATTATCACTGAATATACGCTTCGCCATTTCAGGGTCCGCTCGGTATGCCGCTCGGATCACGGGTCTGCAAAATTTCATCCTCCCCTTCACTATTCCCGTACCATCGTCACCGACAACCCAGCGCGCCGCTTCTTCTGCCAGAGATTTCGACTCTGGTGTAGACGGGTCAAGGAGAGCGAGCTCATAGTATCTGAAACGAATTTCAGCATTCGCCGTTTTAGAGACGGCATACAAGCTCCCGAGGTGGTCTACGTGAGTAGCTGGCAAAGGCGGGAGCGATTGCAGACGTTCGAGGAAGACGGCTATTGTGAATAAAGTTTGTTTTAGCTTGTATTTACGAGGAGCACAAGAAATGTCACCTTTTTGATTTGAGTCGAAGGTATCGAGGTCCGTTGCTTTGAAATCTAGCGACCTAATATCTTTCTCACGTGAGACATCCCATCTGTCAGCCAGCCTATAAGCTTGCTCCGCGAGGGTAAGGTCATATTCCATCTCTACAGGAAGTGAAAGGCCTTCTCCATAGAACCAAGCCTGATAAGCAGTGGTTGTCAGCGTCCAGTCGGAGTCACGACAAAGGCTTAAGAGTCTGACACTTTAATTGCCAGGTTACTCACGTGCCAATCTACGCTATCAAGCGCCTTTATTTTGGATTCATCGCCATGCTTTTTCCAGTAGTCGTAAAGATGGTCCTTCCAAACGCTGGTATTTATGCTTTTCCCCATGAAGGTGTTGACATAGTCCTTGACGTAAGGGAGGAATACATCCAACCCGCCGAGGATACGCTCTACGATCAGATGATTAAATAGATTTTTCGCACATCGAAACCAGGTACGCACCGAGATGGAGGATGAGGTTCGCGCCTTTCTCATACGGTATGCTGCTGTAGGCATCGTCTGGGTCTTCTCCCACCTCAAAATCTATAATTAGCCTCTGATACTTGGGCCTGTCCTCATATTCCTTGAGTGCATCACGTAGCGCCTTATATCCGATGAGGAAAGAAAAACCTCGATGGGCGGGGGAGTGAAGGACCTCCTGCAGGATGCGCTCGATATACGTCGTCCAACCCTCATTCAACCAAAAATGGGAAGCGTCTTGGTGGCTAAGTAATTTGTTGAGTTTAACGCACAGATCGATTTAAAAGAACCGGACACATACGTTACTCCATTCCCGAACCAAGAATGAGTAAGCTCGTGAACGACGACGTCAACGAGCGTCCTATCCCCTGCCAACAAGGCTAAAAAAGTATCCGTTAATCAGCAGGAAAAACAATTAAACGAAGCATTATCACGAATGAAGGCTTACTGGGAGTAAGGAAGGTCAGACATGCATTTTCCTGTAAACAAGTATCGGTCATTAAAAAAAGGGAGGATACCATATACCGTGATATGCATACCATGCCACCGTATGGGAAGGACGGGGGGAGCACTAGAAGATCATACACTCCAAACTTGTATGACACGACAAGCTCTTCTTCGGCCGCCAAAAATTTATTCGTATCCTCGCTGAATTCCCAGTAAGCGGCGTCGATGAGCTCTGGTTCTGCCCATATTCCACTTGACCAATCCTTTCCGCTCTCCCTAGAGAAGGGCTTATAGCGGACATTGCCACAGGCAATCGCAATGAGATACGAAGGAATTGACGTCGGCTTTATCGACCCGTTGGTCAGGATTTGTTCTTATAACGGAGTCTGGACGAGCTTCTGACCTGAGTATATGCGTAAGTCACGACGTCTTTTCCAATAACCTTTCCGTCATGGGCAGGCCCATCCGCTGATGGCGACACGCGAATGGCTGACATGAGAACCGGAAGAACGGAGTTCACTTTCGCGCTATAAGTCTTTAAAAGGGTTTCTTTCTTTAATATTAAAAGAGTTCCGGCCTGCATCGTCTGGAGCAACTCACGATTTTGACAGACGGCGTATCTGGAAAAAGTGTACTTTCGTCGTAAGCGGTTCTAATATCAAGAAGCATTGTCTACACTTACCTTGTAAAGGCGCCAATGTACGGGCGTAGATAGGCTGACATTGGCTAAACAGAAACGGAAACTGTTTACCCTGGGTTTGCCTAGCACAGCCTATTAGTTAGTTCAGCAGACTCAGATGAGTGCGGCCCGGAAGGTGACATACTCCTTTTCAAGGAACTGGAGCGCAATAGCGTCACGGCTAGTTGTGTATGTGATTTTGACTTCGACAATGGTGCCTTTAGGAATCGGTTTTGTGAATGGCACATGCAAAGCGCAGCCTATAACAGGATGCTTTTCGCTGAGCTTGAACTACACGGGATTAACTTCGTCGGTCGCAATCACCAATGAAACGATAACCTACAGCTACCGATTCCCCGGATATCCCAACGGACGCGATATCAAGATCGACAGTGTCAAAACTGCCGGTAAAATTCAATAAACCTCTCCCTCAAATATTTTTGGGAAAAATGCAAGGATAACAGACTGACACTACCTCAGCCGCCACGTTATCCTTGACGAGTAGCGTATGCGTTGCTGAGCCTGAAATGAGCTTTCTGTCGAAGTCCACATTCCAGTCAAAGGCGACGTGCTTAGTGACAATGGAGAGATAGTTTGATTGAGTGGTTGGGTCCGGCATATAGTAGATGACTCTCGGCAATAAGTAAGAGTCGCTGATGGTGGCTAGGTTTGAAGTGATCGACGACTTTTCAGTCAACTTTGTGAGTATATGTTAAATAAAAATAAATAAATAAAATAGTATTTGGCTTAATATTGTTGATGTTGATATTACTGTGTTTAGCTTCTAGGGTTTAAAATATGGGTATGTATGTGTTCCAACCTACCAACTATAAACAGAAGGCGGCGGAGCCTATGAAGGGATTCGAGATTACTTTAGGCATGTTGCTAGCGTATACAAGTAGGACGAAGATGGGGATCAGATATGACTGTATGACGATTGGGGATTATTGCAACGCTGAGCAAGGAACCAATTTCAATACGGAACTTCTACTGTTGAAGTTTCCTCTTTTTTATGTCCAATATTCAGTATTCAGCAAACAGGAAGGGCGTATCTGCAACTTACCTTGGGGGTCGTGGCCCTCGCAGGATGTTCAAAACTAGACCTCCTTTTCTTATGCGAAGAGATTCCAAGGCTGATCACGTTCCCCTCCTATATCAAAAATAAGACCAAGTCCTTACATGATGAAGGAGCATTACTTGCCGGAGCAGCAGGCCCCAAAGATGAAAGTGATGAAAACGTGGCGGACAGACTAGAGCTTGTGTTAGAGTCAGAATTGCCTGTGTATATATTTTGGAAGATGTGCGTGGGTGCGGACAGCCCTGTATCGGACTGAGTATGCGATAAGTGCTCATCTTGAGGTGAAGAATATGACTCCGGGAAAAAGTTAATTTTTGGAAGAAGAGACGTCGGAACCACCCCTAAATATTCCTCGGGGATGTGGCGTCGTATGGGTAAGCCGTGGCACATTTGCATGCCTTGAGGAAAGAGGTCGTCGGTAGAGGAGGATAGATTATACGCCCCATTCTGGCCTGTTGGAACAAAATGGCTGTCCACAGGATCTGATCTGGTCTTCTGAGAGCCATCAATACGAGAAAGAGGAATGTCGACAGTGACTCTGTTTCGTAACGAATCACTCATGTGATCAACTGCAGGAATGGAATTATCTGGGCGAGCGGGTGACAAGCTTGTGATGCTAGGGATGAGAGTATTGTACCACGTGGGACCTGCCCGGTCTGTTTCGTGCAGGTTTGCGGACGAAAATTCGGCGGAGGGGCTTTCCGAAGACGTTGGGCTAGTCGTCTCTCGGCTGACGCGCGATGCTTCCATTTGCTCAACTTCCCACTCACTGATCGCTCGTTCACGTTCCGCAAGTAAGGACCAGCGATATGACTCGAAGTAGTCTTGCCTCTCCTGTGCGTCGGCCATGTTCTTCGCATATAGTCTGGAGGGACTGTAAAAATTTGACCGACTTGATTATAGATGAGAAAAAGGACCTACGCTTCGGCGGAGGGATAATCGTTGACGGGCCTTCGTGGCGTCTTAAGTGGACTGTTAGGGCTGTCGGTCAAAACGACTGGTTGGCGCGCCTGGATAGAGCGCCAGTGTAAACACTTCGCTTGGTCTATGTCCACTTTGAGGCATAAGTTGCGAGCCCTCAGTTTTCCTGAATATATGTCTGCTTTCTCGGAGTTCATCTCCTTCGCCTTCCGCACGTATGCATTGAAGATAGTACGAACACGGGCGGGATCGCGAGAGAAGTCGATGTTATAGGGGTAGGGATGTTTAGCAACCGGCTCAAATACCACCGGGGAGTACGGTGGAACCAATCCCTGCTGGTCTGGAAATACATATGTCGAAGTTAATCCATATCCAGAGTTTTCCATATTCTGCTGTGATAGATAATGGATGCCTGAGGGGTTGGATGATGTCGGCAATCGATGCTATGGGCTCTTTAGTATCGGCGTAGAAAACGACTATAACCGCGTTTTTGAGCACGATAGGATGAGGAACGGGATGTGTTCGGAAAGTCCCTTGGGTGCTTGGGGCGAAGAGAGCTAGGTTTTATCTCTGTAGGCTGAGCTAACAGAATGGGGGAGAAATTATGGCGTAGAGGTGCCACGCAACATTACCAATCCGTATTTAAAGCACATCTGCATCCAGGTTTCTTTAAGTTCCAGTTTCAAACTCGACACAGGTCTGTGTGTTGTCAGAGTCGAAAGCTCGACCGCCAGAGTCAACTCGGCGCACAATGTGAGCTTAAATAGACTTGTCCATCCGAGAGGCACAGAAAATGCACAGAAGAAAGCCTATAAAAGATTTAGTCGCCACCAAGTTTACAGAAGGGACACCGCATCGAAGAGGGGGCACTTGAACGCAGAGTTCGATAGTGTAGCCACTTGGAGAAGTCTGTGGCAATACCGGTTGCGGTTACGTCAGTTATACTGGCACGCGTCCGGATACGGTATAGATCGACGTGTACCCTGTTGTGGCACGGTACAATTTTTAAAATCCCCGAGAGCTCAGTTCTAGGTCATCTAGCTACTGGTACTATCCCCGCTACGCACACGACATATAGGTACAAGCTGGCTTTTCGCGAAGAGATATGCCCAAGACTGCGCATAAAATCGGTCAGCAACTTCGGCGCATAGCAATAGCGACCACCTATTTACCCGGATTGCTGAACGTATCTCCTTCAGGTGCTTTGTTATTTTGTCCAGATTGCGGGACGTTATTAGACCTTCCATCGGACGATGCTGACACAATTCCTTGTGAGCAATGTGGATTTACGGAGAAAGCTTCGTGTATGTCGTTTGCCATCGACTCGTATGCAGTGACCTCTCATTTCTGTCTTCCCAATTGCCCAGCATACGAAAACATCGTGATCACGACACGTTCACACCCTGACGCGTTCCCATCGGTACTACGGCAGAAAAGAAAGACACAAACGAAGGTTCATGAAAGCGGGGAAACGCGCATGATCGTAAGTCAGCGCTGCCTCCCATACACAGTGTGCATCTAACTTTGTTCGCAGGTTACCGAGCAATGTCCAAGTTGCGGACATCACGAGGCATACTCAGAAGAGAAGCAGGTAAGCAAAGGGCTAATTCATAAACGGACTGAGTTAATCATAAAATGGCCGTAGATGCGAAGTGCAGACGAAGGGTCGACGATTTTATATACTGTGCGTGTTCTTGTCTCACTTGGGGGCTGGACCGATCTGTTCACACGTTGGCCTATAGTGCGTTTCATGCAGACATGGATGGCGTCTAAATAATTAACGTGGCAAGCACGACCTGGTCGCCCTTGCGGCACGTGCAGGTCTGCTTGTTACGCGTCCGAACACGACTGAGAACCGCGGAGGGTGTCAACTCCGTTTGAACAGCCTACACACCCTATACGTACACGCCAACCGAACAAAACAGAGCTACTACGCCGAAGCCGCCAAGTATGCTTGCTATGGTCGCAACCGCGACCTCGCGGAGGGCCATGGCAGATTTTGGGAGGCTAGAATGACAGGAATTATGTGATAAAGACACATGGGTTTTGATGAAAACGTCAAAACGCACGTTGAAAAGTAGAAGGCTAGAGTGAACGTGGCAGCCAAAAGGAAGAAGGCGAGGTATGGGAGGAGAGCATCCGAAAGGTAGGGGGCGAAGGCGGGCAGAGCCTTGTGGAGGGTCTGCGGGTAGAGAATAATTGTATGTCAGGCCTTTTATACACAGTACGAGGGTACTCGTTGGCAAACCTGTATCGAAATGTATGCCTGGGGGTCAGCGACAGCCATGGCGGTAATAAGCCTAAAGGAGGGCGAGCAGTCGTGGCCGTGACTGGTGCTGTTGCCACCGCGTGGGAATGATTAAAGCGGCGCTTGAAAGATACGTGACGTGAGCCCGTTGAAAAGGCGACCTCAGTTGACGACGCTCCCCAGCACCACTCAAGACAACGACGTTCTCCGTTATTCCTTACGCCCCTCCGAACGCCCTCCACGGTCAGTTTCTTTCGTGCTAATTTATTCTTAATGCCAGAGAAAAAAAGCTGATGTCTACCGCGGTGTTGTTGCTCGTCGTGTGGTCGCGTGGTCGTGTGATTCAGATGTCCGCTGCGCAGAAAGTCCAGCAACACCCTGCTTTCCAACAAGCTACTGACAAGGCTAACTACTACATCAGCCAGCTCGACAAGGAGGTTAGTCTGCGCGGTATCTGCATTTGCGCCCTTTGATGTTTTCTAATTTTGCGTGTTATCAGTTGGCGAAATACCCCGTTCTCCAGACGTTGGAGCAACGCACACAAGTTCCGAAAACATATGCCGTCATTGGTTCCGTCTTCCTTCTCGGCCTGCTCCTTCTCGTAAATTCGTTTGCCGCGCCGGTCTCCAATCTCATCGGTTGGGGTCTGCCTGCGTATCTGTCGTTCAAGGCCATCGAGAGTCCCGGAGTGCAGGATGACGTGCAATGGCTGACGTACTGGGTTGTGTTTGGATTCTTCAATTTCCTTGAGAGCTTTGCCCTGCGCGCCGTCCTGTACTACTTCCCGTGGTATTTCGCGTTCAAGACTGTGTTTGTCCTGTGGCTCCAGCTCCCGGCCTTCCGTGTAAGTTGCCTACCTATGACGGCATTTTATTTATTTCTACATTCCGCCCTGGATGACGTTGCTGATTATGTCACCCTTTCTTACCTCATCCGGCGTTTAAAGGGAGCGCAAACGACGTACCACACTGTGCTGAAGCCCGTGCTGGCGAATGCGTCTGGCAAGTCGCCTGCGATCTACCAGCAGCCGACGACGGCGACCGCTGATGGGCTCCGCGAGCGTGTCAACACGGCGACGACGGACTAGCCGGGTGGATGCGGATGCGGTGACGGCGACGGGAGACGGAGTGTGGGAGGGTTTAGAATTGAGAAAGAGAGGGGTTACCAGGCGGGGATGCAGCGGCCGCTGCCGAGAAGCTTTGGACCTGCTTCGTACACGTTTTACGTGTTCTTTTTCTGTTGACCGGTGTTGGTGTATACTCGTGTTATCTAATTAATGAGTCATTGTTCCCCCTTGACGAAAGTTTTCTCTGACCTCGCGTCGGCGAGGCACGGGCCAAGTTTTGCACATCCGGCCTACGTGGGTGCGAGGGGCGTCGTGCGGACGCGCATGAGGCGCACGGGGGCGAGCTGGTTGTGTCCGCACGGAGGGCAAGGGCGCATCAGCATCTGACTGGCGCGGACAGGGGTGTTCTGCCCTGGGATCGAGATCCGCTTCCGCACTTATCTGTTTGCTGGCTACTTTCCACATGCTGCCCAAGGTCGGCTGCTATCTTTCCTCGGCGGTGGGCCCGCTCATCAAACAATCCGTTCCATTCGTACCTTCGATTCCTCTCTGCCGACATCCCCGGGCGCATATGTTCGCCCCTCACTCCTCCGCTATAAAGTCTCCGCTCCTCTCATTTCCCTTTTGTCGTCTTGGCCCCCAATCCTCGCATCGAGTATCATCTTTCATCGTTCTACCCGATGTCCGACCTCGAGAAAAGGGACTACACCAGCGACGATGGCGCGGGCCCGGTCGTCCTCGACCGCCCGACCGGCATTAGGGGTGTCTACTACCACCCCATCACCCAGATTGTCATGCTCGGCTTTGTCTGCTTCATGGGTCCCGGTCTCTTCAATGCCCTCAACGGTCTCGGTGCCGGAGGACAGCTCGATGCCACCACTAGTGCTAATGCTAATGTCGCCCTTTATGCCCTTTTCGCGTTCATGGCCTTTTTCGCTGGGTATACATCCTTTTTTCGTTTCTTCTTCTCTTTTCTGCTGCTAATCCATTTCAACAGCTCAATTAACAACAAGATTGGTGCCAAGCGTACCCTCCAGCTCGGCACCTTCGGGTACTCACTTTACATAGGCTCATACCTGTTCGTTCATCATTCACCGTGTCATTTCTCGTTGTAGAGCTGAGCGCTGCTTTACAGTGCTATGAATATTCACCCCAAGGCTGGCGCGTTCGTCGTGGTATCCGGGGCTATTCTCGGAGTTTGCGCCGGTCTCCTTTGGACTGCACAGGGTTCTCTTATGCTGGCTTATCCGATTGGTTAGTTCTCCTGTTTTCAAGAGTGTCTCTTGATATTCATGTCTCTCTTCCTTCTTATCTACATTTAGAAAGTCAGAAGGGTATTTTCATTGGCATCTTCTGGGGTATCTTCAACTTGGGAGGCGTAGTCGGCGCTGCTGTCGCTGTGGGCCAGAATTTCAATTCTACAGTGAGTAATTTTAAGCTCTCGTTTTGTACAGAGACCGATGTATGCTTGCTTTTTAGTCTGGTTCCGGTAAGTCAAAGCCTTTCGATTAATATTCTGCGCTAAGCAAATGCTTTCGTTGCACACAGTCGGTAATGGAACATACGTAAGTCGCATTGACTGAAAAAAGGGAACATGTCTCTTACCCATATCCATAGATTGGATTCCTCGTCTTAACTGGTATTGGTGTTGCGATTCCGTTGTGCATGGCGGACCCCGCAAAAATGGTTCGCTCTGACGGATCGAAAGTCATAATCCCTCTCCACCCGTCCTGGAAAACGGAGTTTATCGGTCTCTACGTTGCTCTTCGCGACGATCCTGCGATCGTTCTCCTCTTCCCCATGTTCTTCGCGTCCAACTGGTTCTACACATGGCGTGCGGTTTATCTTTTTAATCGTTAGGCGAGAACTAAGTCTTCGCTCCACAGAGTTCAACGATTACAACGCCGCCCTGTTCAACATCCGAGGTCGCTCCCTAAACAGTTTCGTGTATTGGACGTCACAGATTTTTGGGTCTATCTTTATCGGTTTACTCCTCGATTCCAAGCGCCTTTCGCGTCGTACTCGCGCATTCTTGGGATGGGCGGTACTCTTCATAATGGTCTTCATCGTCCACATTTGGGCGTATTTCTACCAAAAGTACGTTATTGACATTCTCTTTCCACCGCGTGCGCGATCATTTCTAACTCGCTCGCATTAGGAACTATACCCGCGAGTCTGTTAAGGAGACTACTCCCATAGATATCTACGACAGTGTATACCCTGCGAGGGTCTGGCTCTACATTTTCTGTGGTCTTCTGGATGCCATGTGGCAAACGACGGCGTATTGGATGATGGGTGCGTTGTCGAACGACCCCGCAAAACTCGCGTACTTGTCTGGTTTCTGTGAGTATTTAAGAATACTTGGTTAGAATTGCCGACTGACGCTTCGGGATCAAACCTACAGACAAGTCACTTCAATCGGCTGGAGCGGCCGGCGTATGGCGTGCCGACGCCGTTGGGCTCCCGTACGTTATATACATAATATTGACTTTGATTGTCACTGACAAACCATCCAGCTTCATGAACATTTTCGTCTCTACCTGGGTCCTTCTCGTTGTTGGTTTACTTTGCGTGCTCCCCATGCTGTACGTTCGCGTAAAGGACCATACGGAATTGGAAGACGAGTCTGTGTAAGTGCCCATAACCTGAATCATTTGTGATGTTCATTGATGATCCGAAAAGTGTCCGCATGCATATGGACGAGGGTGTTGTCGAGAAGGTTGTCGAGAATTAGGCTACTCGTCTCATCTCTGTTATCTCTATCCATTCCTCCATTATAACTGTGATTTGTGTTTGGGGTATTTGTTTGTTCTCACCTTCACTCTACTCGTCATTGAACGAGTTGACAAGCCAATAATTAATGCGTTTCGTTCGTATGTCCGTCAAGTGTGTACAGTGAGATATATTCTGTGGACTTGGTCTCGATGGGTGTTCGGCGTTTCGTACGAGAAGATCTATAAAATACAAAATTGTGATAGAGGTATATTGACTGCATTAGAATATTGTGGCCAATGCAGAATTATCATCCTCGCTTGCATCAGATAGACCGCCCAAGCCTCTGGAATTAACGCCCGGTCCATTCTTTCCAAATGTGAAGCCAACCCAGACGCCGCGTCCGAAGTCTACCTCCTTTTCCTTTACTTTCTCTACATTACGTTGTTTTTCTTTGACCTCGGCATATTTTGCCATATCTTCAACCGAGGTGAAATCGTCGTAGTATCCTGTATCAATTTCGGAGTCCAACGCGGGAACGAACGGAGCCTTAGTAGAGCGAAGATCCTCCCATCGGAGACCTGTAAAGAAGGGGTGCGATTGCACCTGAGCTAGTGCAGCATAACGGACACTAGCGTGCGCTATGAGCCTGATCCCGAATGTATCAAAGTATACGAGTCAGTTCTTAGGGCAAACCACGAGAAAGATTGAATAAGACCTGGTGACTGCATCCCAAGCGACATCCGTTAAGTTGAATATGAGGTCCTCCGGCCTATCGTATTCGGGTCGTCTCAGTACTTTGGTCCAGTTTTTCAGATTGGTCCATGTTTCTTCCGGCGTACCCCCGCTAAACGGTGGGAAACCGGCCAGAAACTCAAACAAAATGCAACCTAACGACCAATAGTCAACGCTGTAGGAGTATGGTTTCCCACGCAACACTTCCGGAGCCATGTAGTCCGGAGAGCCGACCACAGAATCTGCGTAGCGAGGGTCCTCATTACGCACTGATCGGTAGAGGGATCGCCGTTCCAGTGTAGAGCGGTGGACGATAGGGCTGTCTTTAACCCGATCGAGCTATTATTGACCCATGAAGACAAAATACTTAGTGACGCAAGTGATTAATGCTGACCTTTCGTCTCAAGGATTCGATTAGCTTTGGGTTGAGTGCCCCCGTCGCAAGACCGAAGTCAGTCAGCTTGACATGGCCCGTGCCATCTACGAGGAAATTCTTCACCGTATCAGCTTTCGGTACTCTAATGGCTAGTAGATCGTTTATTTACCTCTGGTTTCAGATCTCTATGGATGTATCCAAGACGATGAAGTTCGTTTACAGCAGCGAACATTTCCCCAATGTAGAACCGAGCGTGCTCCTCCTTGAGTACACCAGAGTTGTTTAACAGAGTCCTGAAGTCCCCTCCGGGAACATATTCCATGGCAAGATAAACGAACTCGGGGTCTTGAAATGCATACAATAGTTGTACGAGCCAGGGCGTCTTTGTAGCGGTGAGAATATCTCGCTCTACTAAGACATGATGGATCTGATGGACTGGTATTAACCCACACATGCAACACGATTTGCTAATCAGACGTACTTCGTTCATCTTGAGCAACGTTCGCTTTCTCATCTTCTTTAGGGCACAAACTTCACCTGAGTCCTGGCTCAGAACGATCAGGATGTTGATGTGCGTCCCAACGTCGAGTCGCTCACCTGCTTCCTTGCCAAGAAAACTTCTCCGTATCCTCCCTGTCCGACTTGTGCGATGATATGGAATTGGTCAACCTTAAGCTTGGTTCGACGGCGACGAAGAACAACCCTCTCCCTGCCGCAATATGATTTAAATTCTTTGGTATATTCTGGGGCTGTCGGAAGAACATTGCGTGAACGAGTGTCGGCATCGAATCTAGCACGTCGCTCCTTTCGTGAGGCAATATAACCTAAAGTTTGGAAGTAGTAGTCTAGAAAGTCTGGTAGCAGAGTAGGTCAGATGAGCCCAGCCCAAGGAAGTTACACTGCATCGCAGCTGGACATACAGAGTTGTGCTACCGTAGCCTTTCTCCTCACTTCAGGTGCTCCCAACAGCTCGCGTTCCCATAGCTGTAGAACTCCTTTTCTTATGGTTGGGCTTGCATTAAAAGTCTCCATGTGAACGTCATGCTTGAGGCCGAAGCCACTCTTAGTTGTAGTGGTGCGTATATCGGGGAGTCCGGTGTAGGTAATATCGGTAGCTTTCCCCTGAGATGATGGACCAGTCTTTGAAGATATCGGCGTTTGACGAGCATCCTTTGGCTCCGTAGAGGAGATAGGGGACTCCTGCCTTCCAGTTAACATCGTGCAGTGGCAATAAAGGATTAACAGCGGCGGTTTATTTCGACTGAAAGCCAATCGATAGTCTACGCGACAACAGCGTGTAGTATCACGTGACGTGTGCCTTTATTTATTTTATTTATTTATTTATTCTCAGTTTGTACACTTGTCACAAGAAGCAATATTGCCTCTTTTGCCTTGGAAAACCTTGTAGGATACCTTAAATTTAGGGTATGCTTTCCCAGGATAACAAAATGAAAATTAGGGTATTTTTCATAATCTTTTGTCCTGGGATACCAATAAAATGATTTGAATCTCTTAAAATCTATGCACATTGTGGTAGACAATGAGGTGCAGTGGTGAAGTTGAGAGGAGAGGGGTTATCAGTGTAAACCAATGATTTCTTGGTAGAGACCAGCTCTCCTTATATACATGTACTGTGGGCTACTTATACTATTCTTGTAAAGCCCTAAACTATATTCATTATCATTGCGTCTGTTGAAATGTATGTTTTGTCACTGAAAAATTCATTGGTATTCCAACCCAGAACTAACTATGCAACAGTCAAAATTTAACTACCAGGAACTGTATAGTATCATGAAGTCAGAGATTGTACATGATGCGTCTCTTATTCTAACAGCATCAGTATTATGTTATTGGTCTTATGACCATGTTGCTATTTATAGTATGTTACCGACTGCATATGCAGTTGATCGCAGTCACGTGATTCGGCATTTGCCGGATGTCATCGTTTGATAATGTATTTGATGACATTTAATATTTTTAATAGAATCTCTGGACAAAAGTATGCTTATATCACTGAGTAAAATATTTTCAAATCTAACTAAAGGTAAGTTAGTAGTAGAGACTGTGAACATTACCTTACTGCTGTTTTCATAAATGTTAGCAAAAGCCAAAACTCACATGATTTGTACTGTGTTGTGCAGCAAAGATAATAGATGATGCATTGTATGCACTTTATCTTGGCCATTACTGCATAATACACAGTGATTAAGCAATGAAAAATAGTGTGAAAGATGCCCTTGTGTGCCATTGAGATTTATTTTGAGAGATGTAAAGTGTGTGGGTCAAAAAAAAATAGACACTGGTCAAAATCCCCAATCCTCTCTTCACATCTTGCCTGGCCAAAAATCACAGTACATGTAAATACAGGCCAAAAAATGTATTTAGACACTCATAATTCTTCTCATACCCTACTGTGTGCATTCAAGTAGCTTATGTGCTTTCTTTCACTTTGTTTCATCAGAAAAAAATGAGTCTTTCAGCCATGCCCAGTTACTGTTTCCCCCCCACTGGTCTATGTTAAGCCTACTGATTAGGTAAGGCTTAATAAGCAATCGACAAGGATTGACCGAGTGGAGACAAGGTAGAGATGAGACAATAATTGAGCAAGGGTTTCCCCAAGGACTAGTAGACTGGTGGACTGGTGACTGGTGACTTAATATCCTGCAGAGGAGATAGTGATTGAGTAGGCTCTATTGAACAAAGAGCACAAGCTTAAGGCTTAGTGCTCTGAAAGCAAGTCCTTATATACATGCATAGAAACCTATGGAACAAGGTGGAAGGCTGACTGAGTGAAGACAAGGGTCAGTCAGCATGGAAAGGAATAGAAACTGATAGAAGAGTCTGACTGATCATGAGGCTAGGATCAGTCAGCAAAGATGACTAATGCTGATAAAGGCGATGAGCAAGGGAAATTTGTAACATTACCTCCCCTTTTAGGGACAATATTTCATCACAAATATCAAGAAAAATAAAGAAAAGAAAGGAAAATAAAAGAGACATGGTAAGCCCGATAGGTGCAAAGTTAACATGCATAAGAGTGGGAGGGAATAGTGTTCCCCCAAAGTGGGTATACACCAAGAATGTGATGGAACACTTTACAAGTACATACTGAACCAAAACAGTTGTCAAGGGCAATAAAAGAATTTAAAGGACAGTTGGGAAAGGTGGGTGCAGAAGGAGAAAAGAAAGCACACTGATCATGATAGTTTTATGTCATTCTGGTCATTAGAGGGAATTGATCCATCTTAGTCAATCTGCATAGTCTGAATTATACCCATCAGTGACATTACCAAATAGGTGATTGGCCATTCCTGGGTATGAGTAGATGGATTGAGAAGTGCCTGACTCAGGGGTACTTGGTATTTGGGGTATCAATGTGGGGGGATGGTGATCAATGGTAATGCATCCAGTGGGGTTGACAGAGATGTAGGGTGGTGGTGCAGATTGTGGGTTTCGAACCAATAGGATAATCTCCTCCGGAGTGTCTAGTTTGCATACCAAATTTGTGATTTGCTCAGCACATTCCTCAGTGGTATGTGATGGAGGCATTCTGTGGGGATAAATGTGGTGAAGCACATCCACAACTTGCTGAGCACCTTTGTGGCCAGGCAGAGCACATTGCAAAGGGAATGAGCCAGGTAATTGAGGAGAAGCCATAATCAGGGGAGAATTGGCTGATGATGGGGTTGAAACAATTGGAGGCAGAACAGGGTGTATATGTTCTGGGCATTCAGATTGCCAGTGACCTGGCACAGCTGCATTACAATGTGGGCAGATGTATTGCGGACAATGTCATTTGTGGTGATCTGGGGATTGGCATTCCCAACAAGCATTTCAGTCTGGAGCAGGAGTTGAGCAATGGCGAATGGGAATGGTTTACAATGGGTGTCTTCCCAAAGAAGGATCAATATTACTTAGCATCCTATGTCCATTGCCACAAATGATCTCATCTATAATCATCCAGTTGGAGTGGTGGTGAGATGAATGTGAATGCTTCAAGGTGGCTCATTTACTATGGGCGAGCTGATCTGGCGATGTGTGGGGAGTGACAATACGATAATGTCAATCCATTTGGGGTTGGACAGGGGAGAATCACCGGAATAGAAGTAAGGCAACAATGCTCTGAAGGAATGGTCAGATTAATGTGCTGCAACAGTAGGAAAAAATGTATGAGTACAAAGCCCCAGCAACCCCCTGCACAAGACAGTGGCGATGCCCCCACCTGTATATGGCTGTGGCTACCACTGCTGCTGCTGCTGCTGTTGGAGCAGCATTATGCATGTGCAGATGCTGCCGACCATGATGACCACATGCACACACGTGCCACTGACCACACTCATGCAAATGTATTAAATAAATATAACAAACGACTAAGAATAAGTATGTGGTCATATGAACATCCACCTTACTAAGTGAACGATAACACAACAATAATGCCATATGATAAGAGCTATGATAGTTATAGTATATGTAGCTCACGGTAGATGTATATAAGGAGAGCTGGTCTCTACCATAAAATACATCAGTTTACACTGATAACCCCTGCTCCTCTTGCATTCACCACTGCACCTCATCATCTATCACAATGTGTGTAGATTTTAAGAAAATGCCAACAACTGGTGCTGTGGGGAGTGACAATGCCAGAGTCCCATGTATGTATGTGGGGCTCTGGTTCTCTTGTTCATTGATGGTCAATGGGCGATGGGGTATGTAGGATGGTTGGAAGCCAACCAGAAGTTGGCGACACTGAAGTTCAGCCTAAGACAGAAAGGACAAAGGTGTCTTTGTTGCTGTCAGATAGACTACATACATTCCATGCTAATACTACTCACCTTTGTTGCTGTCAGATAGACTGAGGCAACAAAGGTATGGAAAGTGGACAGGAATAACAGGAACATTATGTAATGATGGTTCTGTACAGTCCGCACCAATTCCGATCCTTCCCGCACCAAGCCGACAAGTCCAACTGGTCATGTGCCAAGTACGACATGCATGTCAGTACCACCTGTCGGGTTGGAGTGGCTTCCCACACATTGGCTGATAGACACCACCTGTCAGGACATGGCAGTGTCAGGCAGTGTTCCCGTGCATCAGCTCTGCCAAGCGGGGTGGAGCGGTCATGTCAGATATGCATCAGGTGATCGTGGTGAGCCCCTAGGCTTACAATGGTGCTGCCACATTTTGTAATTTATTATCTTTTAATTTGAATAAATTTTTCGATTTTTGATTTGCATATGTGGCAGGTTGGAGTGCACATCGGGCAGACGGCAGGTGGGTGGGATGACATGGCGGGCACATGATCAACCGGCATCATTAGTGATCTCACTGTTAAGCCTACTGATTAGGTAAGGCTTAATAAGCAATCAATGAGGATCGACTGCGTTGAGACAAGGTGGATATGAGACAACAATTGAGCAAGGGTTTCCCCAAGGACTAGTAGGCCGGTGGACTAATGACTGGGTGACTTAATATCCCACAGAGGAGATAGTGAACGAGTAGGCTCTATTGAACGAAGAGCACAAGCTTAAGGCTTAGTGCTCTGAAAGCGAGTTCTTATATACATGTGTAGAAACCTATGGAACATGATGGAATGCTGACTGAGTGAAGGCAAAGGTCAGTCAGCATGGAAGGGAGTAGAAACTGGTAGAAGAATCTGACTGATCATGAGACTAGGATCAGTCAGCATACAAGTGGAATTAGTCAATGAAGATGACTAATACTGATAAAGGCGATGAGTAAAGGGAATTTGTAACACTCACCAATCCATGTGAATGTCTGATGCTGTGCTCCTTCAGCAGGTTTAGCAGATGGTGGGCAGGCCCTGATGCCAATGTGCCACTGACCCCATTTGGCAGGGCCCTGTGTGCCAGGGAGCTGTGGGTGATGACAAATGTCAGGACTCAGATTCAGAGGCCAAAGTGGCATCTTCAGCCACCCCAGTAAGTCACTGGCCAGGTGTGATTACTCAAACACAGTAATTACTGGCTGGGTACCAACATATTGGTTGGTACAGCTCAAGTATACCTCTCACAGGACTCCAATTTGTCTTGCCAACAGCACTGTGGTGTATTCAGCTGGGATTGGGTCTGTGTGTTTACAGCCTGTGGTGAATGGGAAGCCTGGGAGGCTCTTAGAATTTGAGTGTGTTCTTCATGTACCCCAACTCAGGAGCAATCTCCTTTCTGTTCTGTATTTAACTCGAAATAAGGACTACATTGTCACCATTAAGTCTAATAAGCTCCTTTTTCATCATCATGGCAACCTGCTGTTCACTGCAAGCATCACTCCCAATTTTGCAGCATTCCTTGATGGCAAGATTGTGCCCCTTACCCAGTTTTCTGGCCTGGTGAGCACTCTCCCCTTGGACATGATGCTCTGGCATCGGCACTTTGCACATCTCAATCATGAAGACATGTGCAAACTTGTGAGGAGGGACATGGTGAAGGGTATTAGTTTGAAGTCAAAGGACTCCCCTGACCCTATTTGCAAGCCATGCTTAGCTGGGAAGCAGCATTGTCATGCTGTTCCATCTTCAGTGAAAGTCACTCACTATATTGGTCCCCTGGAGTTGGTTCACTCTGATGTGCATGGACCTCTTCCTGTTCAGTCGCACATTGGCCACTATAAGTACTGGATCACATTCATTGATGATGCCACATGCTTCTGGGCCTTGGGGGGCACCAGGGCCATTTGGTCTATGACACCACCCAACACATTGTGAAAACAAATTTAAAACAACAAGTAGATGTAAGCAGCTTGTATTGGGTTGTAATCAGCACAATTGGCACAATCAGTCCAAGCATCAGAGGGGGTCTCTTAAGTGGAATTGAAGCAGATGCATTCAGGGCTGACTGATTTCATTCTGATCAGAATGTCCTTTTAGCTGGTTTCAAGTGTGACCTAGAACTGTAATCAGTTCCAGACCAAGGTATGGTATTATAAGTAGCTATTACCTTTGGCTCATACACAGAAGCCACTGCAAGCATGTTAGTGTATTATAATTGGCTATTACCATTGGCTCGTACACTGAAGCAAGTGCAAGCATGCCATTGGCATTATATCCGCTTTCGTGAGCACTGGGTGTCTTGCAGTCTGTCCTTGCGCATTACAATTGACGGCAGACAAGTGGGCAGGACGAAATTGTATATGCATATTGCAATCAAATTAGAAGAACTTATAATGACAGACAGGAGTATAGACAATTTAGAAGGAACATCAAGCATGGCATTGCCAGATTACACATTTCCACCCCCTAGAATTGTTGTGCACCATGCACATTAGCAAATCAAGCTTCAAAACGAGCGACCATTCCAGTCGATGCAGACGGACCGTCTTGCTGAATGTACGATGGGAAAACGTGACTGCAAACAGCCCATGAGTTAATACAACAGTCTCTGCAGTATAACTTTCAAACTTACTTGTAAGCCTAGGGGCTCACCATGATCACCCAATGCATATCCGACATGACCGCTCCACCCCGCTTGGCAGAGCCGATGCGCAGGAACACTGCCTGACACTGCCATGTCCCGACAGGTGGTGTCTATCAGCCGATGTGTGGGAAGCCACTCCAACCCAACAGGTGGTACTGACATGCATGTCGTACTTGGCACATGACCAGTTGGACTTGTCGGCTTGGTGCGGGAAGGATCGGAATTGGTGCGGACTGTACAGAACCATCATTACATAATGTTCCTGTTATTCCTGTCCACTTTCCATACCTTTGTTGCCTCAGTCTATCTGACAGCAACAAAGGTGAGTAGTATTAGCATGGAATGTATGTAGTCTATCTGACAGCAACAAAGACACCTTTGTCCTTTCTGTCTTAGGCTGAACTTCAGTGTCGCCAACTTCTGGTTGGCTTCCAGGGAGGGACTGTTAAGCTCAACGGTTATGTGGTGATCGATGTCGGGGCTTCCTGATTGTCGGAACTGATGGTACGGCAACAGGGCTTCCTAGATGTCGTAAGTCGAAGGTGATCGGCGATGGGGCTTCCTGATTGGCGATGTGGACGCAGTAGGCTTCCTGTAGCGAGTTGGGTTACAACGAAGCGACTAATGGCACAGTGGCACACAGTAGACTGGTGGTAACAGATAATGGGATTGTATGAACAAAGAGCACAAGCTTAGGGCTTGTGCTACTGAAGTTACATGCTTATATGCTACTCTATGTGTTTACTACTGTAGCAGCCTGTGTAGGGTAGTTTACCAGACTATGGAAGGTCATGGAAACCCAAGGAATACCTTGGTAATACAAGTAGGGCTATCAGTAAGCAAAGCATGTCATGGTGATGCGATAAGGCGTCATCATGGCGTCTTTATGGTGCAATGCGAATAAGGATGAGTAAGGCAGAGAAATAGGGGAGTTGCACTGACTGATGATGATGAAGAGGAAGTGAGTCAGCACAATAAAGGGAAAGTAAAGGAAAATTGTAACAGGGACCTTGATACATAAGTCACCACCCTGGGATGGGTGGCAGGGAGTACTGGGACGAAGCCAGGGATTGTTGGTATATTGAAGACCGGGTCCCCATCTGGGTTGGTGAGGGAGGGTTGCAGCCCAATTTGATACCATGGTGGCTCCTGGACCAGAATCAGGTGAGGGGGGGAAGGTTCATTAGTAAGGATGGGAATTAAGGAATGAATTGCCGCAAGTGAGCAGGTGGCATTCCACTGGGGTACATGAATTTGTGCACTCATTGATCCTCCTCCATGAAGGCGTCGGTTTCCTCTTCTTCCTGGAGGGTGGAGTTGATGGCACAGAAGTGCTTCTTCTTCGGGCAGGTCGGAAGGGTGGTGGGGTGGAACAAAGAAAATTAGTAGAATGGGGAGATGCGCCCTTATAGATGCCTAAGATCCAACGACAAGCAGTGTTCTGCACAGCCTGTAGTCAGTTGACTAGGGTTTTTTGTCGGTGTCCATGATACCATACTGGTGCACCCCATGCTAGGACTGTGCGCATGCAGGCAGTATAGAGTCAATGGAGGTGGATGGCAGAGGGCCCCTGCTCGGTATTGCCGAGTATGCAGAGGGCTGCCAAGGTGGAGAGTCCTTTGGAGTGCATATGCTCCATGTGAGGTCGGAATGTGAGGCTGGTGTCCCACCAAATCCCTAGCCATCGCAGGGGGTTGGTGGGTCGGACCAGGGTATCGGCATCTATTTAGATCCCAGCAGAGTCCCAGTGGTGGTAGCTGGTTTGTTGCCTGGGTGGGTGAAAGTGGAGGGCCTCCATCTTCACTGGTTCAATGTTGAGACCAATTTGGTGGAAGAGGAGGTTGAGTTGTTGGTATGCCTATGTTAGGGAGCAGCAGTTAGTGGTTACCCCATCTCTTCTTGTCCTCTTACCACCACCATCTTGGTTTCACTCTGGGGTGTTCTTGGCAGTATGTTGCAGCAACCTGACCTTGCACTGGGGCTTGCACCTTGGTCATCATACAAGAGAAGGGATCCGACTTACCTCGGTGTGCCGGGGCTGTTCATTGGTTGCTGTAGTGTGGTGGGAAACGGGTGTGGAGCTCACCGGCTGGCTTGGCAACCTGTCGAAAATGTTGCCTCTGGTTGAATGACTTGGTGAGGATGATTTCTTCTGGCATCTGCGCTGCTCTCTCAGGGTGGCATGCTTGTTGGGCCTGCATTGTATGTGGGCTCGGCAGGGGGGACACAACGTTAACATCCTCACAGGGGGGGGGGAAACCCCCTGCCTCGCAGTGGGTGACTTCAGTCAGGAAACCTCGGTTTGGGGCAACCTGGATTGCGCCTTCAGGTGCTGAGCACTGCCCTCCTGGGTACCTCAGAGCTCACATTGTCCCTAGCATGACAAATCAAAAACTGCTCCCCCAAATTCCCAAAAGGGTCTCTGATGACAGCACCTTGTGCTAAAAGGAGGTAGGGGGCTCATAACACATGGCGTGGCAGTAAGAACCACCCGATGCCAAGAGGCGACAGGGCACCATGGGCCTCTTGGGTGGGTTGGACCCTCTTGAGGTGGTTAGTATCCCCTACTCCCTGGGATGGCTTTGCCACCAGGGTCAGGTATGTTATGATATATACGTTTTTTGATTCATGTCTCATCTTTATTATATAATGATGGATTAGTCATTAGGTATGCTTCATCTGATCAGTAGTAAGCAGGCACAGGTAGTTCTAGATCTATGATGTCACAGTAGAAGGTTCTAGAGCAATGATGCCATATTGCATCAGTATGGTGACATATCACATAGTAATGGCGTCATGACTGTTTCATGCTTCTGATTGGTAGTTTATTATAGATTTGACTGACCCTTAAGTAGTTGAATGTGTATAAGTAGCAACCAATGCAGACCTGGGGAACTCAGTCAAGTTCTCTTAGGATATCCACTATCTCTGTGTGATCCCTCCTTGTCAACTTGCATCTCACTTTCCTAAGTCGTTTCACTGGTAGAACCTGTGTGCTGTGTTGGTGTATAGTGTTGCCCTAACAGGGTATGTGAGATGGAGATCCTGGTATGATTGTGGATCCAGAAGCAGGGGCTGGGGGCTGACTGGGCGCTTGTCCCATGACCTCGGTTCCTGAGTATTCTGGCTGTAATGGCTGTTTCTGAAGCACGTGCCAGGGCATGGGAAAGGGCCTGCACGGAGTGTGCATCGGCATCCCGGCACACTGAAGTGTAGTGTCTCAGGCCATAGTGCTGTGGGAGAGTTCCCCTCAGTGGCTCCAGAGGACTAAATCCTCTGTCAGTTCATGTGGGGGTAATTCCCACTACAGGCTTAAGTTGATTCCCAGAAGCACAGCAGTACTCTACAGGACCTCTATGGTCAGGGAAGGAATGTGTAGGGTAGGGGGGTCATTCCACATGGGTGTAGTAGTGCCTATGGTGCCGCGACCTGCACCTGGCATGGCCTCCTGGCATGGCACGCCTTACCCTAGTGCTCCAATATAGTGCCCATATGTCATAGAGGACAGCAGGAGCAGTTTCGGTTGCTGCATATCCCAAGGAAGGTACACATGTTGTCTGAGTCCTGCAAGGGTGCTGTTACAAATTCCCTTTACTCATCACTTTTATCAGCATTAGTCATCTTCGCTGACTAATTCTACTTGTATGCTGACTGATCCTAGTCTCATGATCAGTCAGACTCTTCTACCAGCTTCTACTCCCTTCCATGCTGACTGACCTTTGTCTTTGCTCAGTCAGCATTCCATCATGTTCCATAGGTTTCTACACATGTATATAAGAACTCGCTTTCAAGAGCACTAAGCCTTAAGCTTGTGCTCTTCATTCAATAGAGCCTACTCAATCACTATCTCCACTGTGGGATATTAAGTCACCAGTCACCAGCTCAACAGCCTACTAGTCCTTGGGGAAACCCTTGCTCAATCATTGTCTCATCTCTACCTATTCAGTCGATCCTCATCGATCACTTATTAAGCCTTACTTAATCAGTAGGCTTAACAGGTGCTCTTAATTCTGGCCCTTCGGATTCCCCATCAATTTCTTCTATGGCACTTGCAGCCACTCCTTTCCTATTCTAAGGGACTGTCTCTTCCTGACTTTGTCTTACTTGGTTAAGGTTCTCTCAGTTGTGATATGTATTCTTCCCTCTTTTCCTCTCTATTTATCCCTAATAGGATGCATAAGTACACTAGGCCTCCATAAGAGGCACACATCCCACCCAGTTTTGCTTGATGAGTGATGACAGGCACCTCAGTAGTTAGGTAGTTTACTGGTGGCCCCTTTGGGGCTGCAGGTGTATTATGTAACTCAGAAGGAATAATAAATTTAAAAAAAAAAAAAAAAAAGAGGTGCCTGTCACCACACAATGCATGAAACTGGGCAGGGGACCTGCTCCCCAAAGGGTGCTGAAGTGTGGAGGTCCCCTATTAGTACAGAAAGCAAAAGGAGGAGGGAGGAGTACATATCACTATGACAAAACCAACAGATAAAGGCAGGTTAAAGAAGAAGCTTAGAATGGAGAAAAGGAGGGTGAGAGCGCCAACTGAGACATATGATGAGGAGTCCGAAAGGCAGTCATAGATCAGAGAGAAAGGGTGGGAGCGCACCTGAAAGCTCCAAGAGAGCCGGGTCTGGGTCCAGGGAATGGGGTCCAAGCATATGACTCATGTATTCCCAGAGGAGGTCCAAGTCCATATCTTCATCGGTTGGGTGACCCTCCAGCTCCATCGTGGCAAAAGCCAGGCGGATGGTGGAGGAGGTACAGTCGGAGAGGCAGTTCAAATGCCCTGTCAGTTTCAGCCAGCAGTGCAGAACCTGGAGACAGTTTTTGTCAGCCCACTTGGTATGATGGGTCAGAAGTGGGTCATGGGGGGGCCAGACCTTGCGGATCCACAGTTGGAAAGTTTGCATCCTTCTTGTCCTATTACCACCACCATCTCTGGTTTTCACTGGGGGTCATCTAGGGGTTTGTTGCAGCAACCCATACTCTGGTCTGGTGTACTACTAGGTCGATATGAGAGAAGGCTACTGACTGCACACCAGTCCTCTGGAGTGCGTGCTCACTGGTTGTCCAGTTGCTGTAACAGTGGTCATGAAGATGTGAAAGGGGCTCTCGGGCTCACCAGAGGGTATGCAACCCATCGTTAACATTGCATTGGGTGGATGACTTGGTGAGGATGATTCTCCTTCACATCTGCTGTGCCCTCTTGGGGTGTAGCTCCTCGACTGGTCTGCTGGTCATGCCCTCGGGCCCGGTCAGCGGCGCAAGGTGCAAAGTGCGCCAGTCGGGGGGGACACAACGATAACGTTCCCATGGGATTGGGGAAACCCTCTGCCCACTAGCAGTCGGCATGAGCTGGGAAACCTCAGGTTCAGTGAAAGTCGGGTCTAATCCTCTGGGATTGATGTGCTTGCATTGAGGCCATGATGACTGGCATGTCATATCAAAAACTGCTCCCCAAATTCCCAAAAGGGTCTCTGATGATGGCACTAGTTGCTAAAAGGAGATAGGGGTCTCATAACACATGGTGTGGCAGTGATAACCATCCGATGCAGAAATGCGACAGGACACCATGGGCCTCTCGGGTGGGATGGGCCCCCTTGAGGTGGTTAGTAAGAGGCACTCCCTGGCGGCTGTAAAAAGCATTGGGGTCCACCCCTCTGCAACATGGAGATTCTGGTACACTGCGGATCCAGAAGTGGGAGAACCCTTAAATGCAGGCCCCAAGTATTCCCCATGGAGTGTGTTGGGGTAACACCTGATGCTGATGTGGGTTCTGAAGTGTGTGCCAGGGCATGGGAAACTCAGTGCGCTGAGCAGGCTGTAGCAGCAGGGGATAGTTCCCTCTGTTGGCTTGAGAGGACTAAATCCTCCATGGGTTCTAATGGGGGTAATTCCCATTCAGGCTTAAGTTGATTCCTTGACATGCAGCGGCGCTTCACATCACCAAGCGGGTACAGGGGGGCGTGAGTCCAGGCGGCTGGGGGTGGTGGGGTAGTGCCTATGGCGCCACGACCCTCACACTACACCTCTGGTGCATTGGGTAGCTCTAATCTCACCTTTAGGCCTGTGCAGCATGAAGGACAGTGGGAGGGGTTTGTCGGGCCCCATATCCTGAGGAAGGTGCACGCATATGTTGGGCCTCGCAAGGGCACCCTTTAGTCAGGCCACTGCACAAACTGCAAAGGCGACCACCCCGCCACCCTCCCATCCTGCCCCAAGAAGAAGCAATACTGCCAAATCCTGGAGGCCATTGGGGATGAGCCCACCTTCAAACAGATGGAGGAATCATGATTGGAGACATCTCCATCATGCAGTGGAACGCCACCCACTCACTCGTGGCGATTAATTCCCTTATCCCACTCCTCACTGACACTCCCTCCCCCCTGTACCTAATTCTTATTCAGGAACCACCCTGGTACCAAATAGGTCTGCAACCATCCATCACTGACCCCACCAGCACCCTGGTGTTTAACGTCCCAAACATCCCTGGCTACACACCGATCCTACCCCCCGACACCTGTCCCCAGGTGGTCACCTATGTGGCATGCTCCCTCCCCCCAACCTCCTGGTCAGTACTCGGCACAGCCTCCCAAGGCACCGATGTCCTCACAGTGGAGATCTGATCCTCCCTCACGGTCTGGGTGTGCAACTACTATGGAATGTCACCCCTGGATCGAGTCGGGGCCCCTCCACAGTACCCAGGTGAGTCTTTCCTATTCTTGCTCCCCTCGGCACTTGCCACCACCCTCCTTGTGGCAGGCAACTTCAACTGTCATCACCCCACATGGTCCAAACCCTCTGCCTCATGGCCAGAGGAATTGAGGGCGCAACCCCTTGACGACTTTTTCTGTGGGCATGGCCCAGCACCTGCCCATCTTCCTGACTCTGACTCCTGGCATGACAGCAATCACCAGAGGTGCCCCATAGACATGATCTGGGCCCCCCCCTCCATTAACCCTGATGCCATCCTGGACCCGGTAACTGTTACAATTTTCCTTTACTTTCCCTATTGCGCTGACTCACTTCCTCTTCGTCATCATCAGTCAGCGCAACTCCCCCATTTCTCTGCCTTACTCATCCTTATTCGCCTTGCGCCATAAGACGCCATGATGACGCCTTCTTGCACCATCATGACGTGCTTTGCTTACTGATCACCATACTTGTATTACCAAGGCATTCCCTTGAGTTCCATGACCTTCCATAGTCTGGTAAACACACCTAACCAAGTCGCTACAGTAACAAACACATAGAATAGCATATAAGCATGTAACTTCAGTAGCACAAGCCCTAAGCTTGTGCTCTTTGTTCATACAAGCCCATTATCTGCTACCACCAGTCTACTGTGTGCCTTCTGGCCATTAGTCGCTTTGTTGTAACCCGACTCGCTATAAGAAGCCTACCTCGCCTATATCGCCGATCAGGAAGCCCCGACGATGATCATCCCTCGACTTACAACATCTAGGAAGCCCCGTTGCCGTACCATCAGTTCCGACGATCAGGAAGCCCCGACGTCGATCACCGCGTAACCGTTGAGCTTAACAGTAACCTCTGACCCTTCCCCACTGTCGGATCATGCTCTGCTGTGTTGGTCCATTCCTTTTTGGCCTCCACCTCCGTCCTCAAGACCTGCCAGCTCCTACCAGCCAACAAGGAAGAATGGACCAACATTGCCTTCCCTCTCCTCAACACTGCATTCAACCTTCCAGTCAGTGACACCCTCACCTTGGACAACAAAGCCAGTGCTGTGGTGAAAGCCATGGTGGCTGCCCTTGAGCTGTTCACCTGCCTCTCAAAACTGTTGAAAACAGAGGTCCTGTTACATTTTTCTTTACTTTTCCCTTACTGCGCTGACTCACTTCCTATTTGTCATCATCAGTCAGCGCAACTCCCCCATTTCTCTCCATTACTCATCCTTATTTGCGTTAAACCATAAGATGCCATGATGACACCATATCGCACCATCATGACATGCTTTGCTTACTGATCACCTTACTTGTATTACCAAGACCTTCCTTGGGTTTCCATGACCTTCCATAGCCATGTAAACGACCATACGCAAGACGCTACAGTAGCAAACACATAGAGTAGCATATAAGCATGTAACATAGATTGCACAAGCCCTAAGCTTGTGCTCTTTGTTCATACAAGCCCATTATATGCGCCTCACAGTCTATTGTGTGCTCTACCTAGTCACCAGCTACTTTGTTGTAACCCAACTCTTCTAGAAGACACCATACACCTTCTCGACAATCAGGAAGCCCCACCATCAATCCACTTCGTTACCAGCATCAAGAAGCCCCATTGCCATCACCACCCTTCTCGTCGATCAGGAAACCCTGACATCGATCCCCATGTAACCATTGAGCTTAACACTAGCACAAGCTTTCCCAATTTTTTTTTGCTGACATATCCAACATCCAAGCACCAACCCTTTGCCCACCTTGTCTACCAAGCAACCGATCCCGCAGCCTGCCTTCATCCTCATTGGAGGCACCTGGGACTACGACCTCAAGTGCTTTAAGAAAAAGCAGACCAACTCAAATGACTATGACTACTACTCATGGTTACAGAACCAACACGGAGAATATCAGTGGTCTAAGGCTCTAGATGCCAAAGACGCCCACATAACCTTCACAACCCATGTACCAAACTACCATGACATCTTCCCTCATCTCAGAACACCTGACATGACTGAGGGTCAAACCATGTCGTCCACACCTGCACCCAAAGAGATCAACCTCGTGCATCCCAACACTTTTGATGGGGACTGCAAATATGCCAGACACTTCCTCTCAAGCTGTGAAGCATACCTTCACATCAACCATCATATCTATAACACAGATGAGTTGAAGATCAACTTCATCCTCTCCTACATGCAAATGGGCAATGCAGGAGACTGGGCCATCAACCAAGAAACACTGGCATCTGCTTTTGCCAAGGACAAGAATGGACAGACCCTCACTACCATCGTTGGATATGGGACCTGGGGCAACTTCAAATGTGACTTCCACAACACATTCATCACCACTGACGATGTTGCCGAGGCCTCCCAGGAGATTATGACACTCCAGCAGACCAGCTCCACTGACGACTACAACAGCCATTTCCAATCTCTCATCACCCGAGCCGGGATGTCTGGTGACAACAACCTTATCCCCATCTACGAGAAAGGCCTAAAGCATGGTCTTCTATCACATGTTCTTTCTAACACCAAACTGCCAACCACCATCAACGAATGGTATTGTGAGGCATCCAAACAAGATGCAGTCTACCAATGCCTCAAGGCCCTCCGCAGCCTGGGACAAACTCCCATTAAACAAGAGAACCACTTCCACAACCTTGGCAGCCAGCAGTGATGCCAATTCCAGCCTAACCAGCGGGATACACAGATCAACACTACCAACCATCCACCACGCCTCACGGAGGAGGAGCACACCAGGTGCATTCATGAAGGATGATGCCTCGCCTGCCACGAGAAAGGCCACAATGCATGTGACTGCACCAAGTACAAACAAGGTCCTAGCCAGCCTCATACAGTGTGCACCATTGACAACACATTCCCCATTGTCGAGACATCTGAATCTGCTCCTGAGGAAGATACTCCTGAACACATTGCTGCCAACATCCGCAAACTGCTCAGCCAGTTCAATGCGACGAGGATAAACGAGACTTTTGATATTCTGGATAAGCAGGGTTTTTAATGAGGAAGTTTAGATGGATGCTAAGTCTTCCTGTTACCATGTCTCCAATTGTAAATTCCAATCCTTCACTCCCTACAATGAAGATCCCAATTTCTATGATTGTATATGACCAAACTGTCCCTGCCAATGCGCTTATCGACTCTGGTGCTGAAGGCCAGTTCATCAATGCTAAATTCGTCATCAAACATCACATCCCCACCCAACCACTTCCTCGCCCCATTACCGTTCTAAATGCGGACGGTACCAAGAACGAACACGGGACTATCACCCAGTACACCTGGCAATTGACCAACATTGAAGGGAAATCCCTCCCTATGAAACTCTTTGTGACATCCCTCAGCAAGGAAGACATTATCCTTGGTCTACCATGGTTAAAGAACTACAACCCGGTTATTGATTGGAACAAAGGCACTCTCTCTATTGCAAAAGTCACCACTGCTACCTCACTCACTCAGGAACAGGTTAAAGAATCGAAACCTGTGGAAGACATGATTCCAGCTGACTACCATTGTTACCTCGATATCTTCCGTAAAAAATCTGCAGAATGATTCCTGATCTCTAGACCATATGACCACGCCATCAATCTCAAACCTGACTTCATACCATGCAACTGTAAAGTCTACCCACTGGTGCCCAAAGAACTGGCAGCACTTGACAAATTCCTAGATGAAAATCTTCGCAAAGGATACATCCGCCCATCCAAGTCACCCACAGCATCTCCGTTCTTCTTTGTCAGGAAGAAGGACACTAGCCTTCGTGGATGCCAAGACTACCAAGCCCTTAATGAGGGAACCATCAAGAATGCATACCTGTTACCCCTGATCAGCAATCTCATGGACAAACTCAAAGGAGCCAAGTACTTTATGAAACTTGACCTCTGCTCTGGCTACAATAATATTCGGATAAAAAACGGTGACCAGTGGAAAGCCGCTTTTAAAACTCCTCGAGGCCTATTCGAACCAACCATCATGTTCTTTGGCTTATGCAACTTGCCAGCCACATTCCAAGCTTTCATGGACAACACATTCCGCTTCGTAATTCTTGAAGATGGAACAATGATTTACATGGATGACGTACTCATCCCAGCTAACTCAATGGAAGAACTCTATCAGCGTACCTGCCGTGTCCTTGACATATGCACCGCAAATGACCTGTACTGTAAACCAGAGAAATGCCTCTTTGGAGTACAATGCGTCGAATTTCTGGGAATGATCATTACCCCGGATAACATCCATATGGACCCTGTCAAACTTGCTGGCATTGCTGACTGGCCGACCCCACATACTGTCAAACAGCTTCAAAGCTTTATGGGATTCTGTAATTATTACAGATGCTTCATCCCCAGCTTCTCAGACATCATTTACCTGCTTAACAAGCTCACCTGCACCAATGAACAGTGGAAATGGACACCTGAACAAGACCAAGCATTTACTAAACTCAAAACACTCTTTCTAGACAAACTGGCCTTACTTGTGCCTGATCCCACCAAGCCGTTCATCCTCGAAACAGATGCATCTAAAGTTGCTTCAGGTGCTGTCCTCTACCAAGCAAATTCCAATGGCGATCTTCAACCTTGTGGTTATATATCTGAAACGTTTGGACCTGCCCAACAGCACTATGAAGTTTATGACAGAGAACTTCTTGGCATAATATGTGGTCTAGAAGCCTGGCGCCACTATTTACTTGGCAACCCACATACCACCACAATCTGGTGTGACCACAAGAATCTCTCGTACTTCCACTCTGAACATCGCCTAACACCGAGACAATCACATTGGAATCTGTTCCTATCTCAGTTCAATTGTGTCATCACCCATCGACCAGGGAAGTCCATCCCAGGAGCCGATGCATTATCTAGACGACCTGACCATGGCGAAGAACCACTGGAAGAATGTGTTATGTTACCTGACACATTATTCATCAGAACCATCAATGTAGACCTCCAGAATCGGATCTGGGATGCACAGGAACACAATTCCTTCGCAAAAACCATTCTGGATGCCCAATCCCTGAAAATTCCGTCCCCATTCTGTTTCTCACTAGATGATTGGACAGTTGATTCCAGACTCCTCTGATACCAGAAACGCATCTATGTACCAGACAACACGGATATCAAACGGGAAATCCTACAAATGTTCCATGACCTTCCAGTGTTTGGACATCCGGGCCTTTTCAAAATGTCACAACTGGTATGACAACACTACTGGTGGCCCGGACTTACCGTCTTCATCGGAAATTACATCAAAGGATGTGCTGTGTGTCAACAGATGAAAATCAACATGCACCTGACTAAGCCACCTCTTCTTCCGATACCCACTGATGCGGCCATGCTTCCATTCCAATCAGTCTCAATGGATTTTATTACTGATCTACCTGCATCTAATGGATTTGATTCCATAATGGTAGTTGTGTTACAATTTTCCTTTACTTTCCCCTTACTGCGCTGACTCACTTCCTATTTGTCATCATCAGTCAGCGCAACTCCCCCATTTCTCTGCCTTACTCATCCATATTCGCCTTGCACCATAAGATGCCATGATGATGCCTTATAGCACCATCATGATGTGCTTTGCTTACTGATAGCCCTACCTGTATTACCAAGGCATTCCTTGGGTTTCCATGATCTTCCAGAGTCTGGTAAACTACCCTACACAGGCCGCTACAGTAGTAAACACATAGAGTAGCATATAAGCATGTAACTTCAGTAGCACAAGCCCTAAGCTTGTGCTCTTTGTTCATACAAGCCCATTATATGCGCCTCACAGTCTATTGTGTGCTCTACCTAGTCACCAGCTACTTCATCATAACCTGACTCTTCTAGAAGACACCATACACCTTCTTGACAATCAGGAAGCCCCACCATCGATCCACTTCGTTACTGGCATCAGGAAGCCCCATTGCCGTCACCACCCTTCTCATCGATCAGGAAACCCCGACATCAATCCCTGTGTAACTGTTAGATTTGCTCCCTGATTAAGGGTTAGAAACAAGTGATAACAGATTCACACAATAATACTAGTTAGTTTAGGGTAGGCTTGGTACCCTTCACTCGCTAGAGTGTTAGAGCTGATGATGGTGGTAAGAGACAAGAGATGAATTAAACTGCTTTTTATTGCAATTTTACATTGGGCTTTTATACCCTACATGTTGTAGCTTATTTACTATGTTCCAGTAGCTACTACAACATACTACTCTTGATTTATAAGTCATAAGAATGTTCCGGTACAATCCTGTACATGCTATTTACTATTCTTAGCTTTCTTATGAGTCAGTTACATATTCCGGTACGTTCTACAGCCTACCATGCTATCTTTATCTTATGCCAGAACCTTCCCTGAGTTTCCATCAAGTCATACAGTATAATATCTAAGTTAACCATTCTCGGATACTACTATACCTATGATGCTTCTCCTTATTTCCTAATTGGTTCTGCTGTGCGATGCACTATACTTGGCTCCCATCAATTGCATCTTCAATTGATCGCCATGCTTCCATCGGCTATTCTTAGCCGAACACTTAGATATACTTGTGTGGCTCAGCTATTATGCTATCCTTCTTAATCTTATCTTGTTGTGGCTTGTTACTTATTACCGTAGACTAATCTTGAGTCATTTCCATTATTGCATTGAAAGGGGTTCATTCTGGTGTTCTATCGTCTACTGGCATAAAGAGCTCCTCAGGCCCTATAGCATTTATATTTGTTATCCTGCTATACCCGGGTGTGACTCTATATGACGGTTCATCATTGAACCATCATATTATAATCTCCTTATCTATTGGTACTAGCTCCTGTCTTTGGTTTGGTTCCTTTCGATCTACTGTTGTGTGTCCTTTGGCTATGAAGTTGGCTTTGTATGTGAATAGTTGTTCTTGTAATTGTTTATTGATAGTATGAACTATTTGGTGTGCCGCTTCTGCATAATCGGTTGATGTAATAACCACCCTTTGATAACATAATTCATTATGTGGCTGATTATAAATCTTGGTTCTTGTGTAAGCGCTGATTACATATCTATTCAATTGATATGAGAACATAGTTGCTCTATGTTCAATTATTACTTCTAGCCTTTCTGCCACTTGTTGTTCCCTTGTAGTATGATCAAATGTAATTTGACAGTTGTCATATCCTGCATTCTGTCCTACTGTTGCACATGCAATGTTAAACACTTTCCATGCTACTTGATCTGCATCTTTACAGCATTGGCATAGGTTCCTGGTATCGATTAGAGTTACGGGTCTTGCCATGTCGATCTTGATAATTCATCGATCTGGCGATCACGATTTTCATCAATTTACTAACAGTAACCATTGAGCTTAACAAGAGGTATGGTTGGAGAGGCGGTTCAGGTGCCCCGTCAGCTTCAGCCAGTGGCATAGAACCGGGAGACGGTCTTTGTCAGCCCACTCAGTGTGGTGGGTCAGGAGTGGGTCATGGGGGGGCTAGACCTTGTGGATCCAGGGGCGGAATGTGCGACACCTCCCCAGTACATGGGCGGTTGACTGAGCCGGCCAGGGGGGGTGGTTGTGCCACTTGCAGTGCGAGATCAGGCCATGCCTGTGCCAGTAGGCTGAGTCAAAGCCCAACCAGTATCCCCCATAGGGACCAGCGTGGCAGAGGACCTGGGTGACTGCAGAAAGTTTGTGGCAGGGGTGGTCGACTGACTGTGTGAGCAGTTTGCAGGGTCAGCAAGACAGGATGCCATTGACAGCTAGGTAATTTTCTGCTGTCGAAGCCAGTGGGTGGGCGAGTGAAAGGGACCAGCACTCCATAAGAGAGTTGACAGCAGCCTCCTTCAGTGCAGAGGTGGAGGGTGTGAGGGAGGACAGGGGTAAGTTCATGGTGAACTTTGCCTTGCAATCAGCCCATTCATTGCCCAGTATGTCAGAGTGACCTGGGCACCAGATGAAATGAATGGAGAGATCCGGGTATGAGTCCAGTAGAGTCTGGACCCCTGCCTTCCATTGGTGGAGGAGGTGTGCACCTGGAACTGGTGCCCATGTGCAGATCAGGTGGAGTGCCATCAGTGAATTGGACAAAAAGGAAATGTCAGATGTGACAGGCAGAAGCTCCCATAGGTGGTGTGCTGCCCAGCTTGGCATGGAGGTGAGGGAGAAGATCTCTGTGTCTGTAGCAGTTGCGCAGGTGGGGGAGGCTAGCCGGTGAGACTTGAGGCAAGTGAGGCCTTGCATGGCGCAAACGGCCGACCCTGAGTGGGAACCCATGTGCAAGCCATCAGTAAACACCTGGAGGTGGGGGAGGGTGCTCAGGGAGTGCGCAGCAGCCATGAATTCCTTGCAAGTGTCCATGCTGACCGGAGTGATAGGAGTGGCAAATGATACTCTTCCATTTGTAAATGCCAGAGGATCCGTCCATGGGGGATGAGTGTATGCAGGAACTGGTTGAACCCAAGGAACCTGGACCTGCAGAGAAGTGGAAAAGGGATGGTTAGTTACATTTTTATAATAACATTTTCTACCAATGGAGTGCGGGGTGCGCCAGAGGTGCAGAGAGTGGAGGGTTTTAGCATATTCAAAATAATAAGAAAGAGGGGGAAGGGAGCAAAGAAAATTTGTAGAGAAGGGAGAGGCACCTTTGTAGATGCTGAGGATCCATCTGCAAGCTGTGTTTTGCACAGCCTGCAGGCAGCTCACTAATGTTTTTTGGCACTGGCCATGATACCACACCAGGGCGCCCCAGGTGAGAACTGAGCGGACACAGGTGGTATACAACTGACGGAGGAGAAGGGCCGAGATGCCGCATTTGGTGTTTTCGAGGATGCAGAGGGTGGCTAGGGTGGAGAGGCCCTTGGAGCGCATGTGCTCCACATGGGCTTTGAAGTTAAGGGCGGGGTCCCACCATATTCCCAGCCAATGGAGTGGGATCGAGGGTTGGATTAGCATGGTAGGGGCGACCCACACCCCAGCAGTGTCCCAGTTTGCATATGCAGCTGAGCAGTGTCGGGGTGGGTGGAAGTGAAGGCACTCCGTTTTGGTGGCTTCAATGTTGAGACCAATGGCATTGAAATGGGTGTTAAGTAGGTGGTAGGCATTGGACAGTTGCTGGCAGTTGGATGCCATGCTTAGTCCGATGCACACAAAAAGGTGGTTGTTGACATATGTGAGGGCGGTGGTGCCGGTTTGGTGAAATTTCTGGAGGACCACACCCACGAATATGGTCAAGAGGATTGGGAATACTGGTGACCCTTGGGGGGTGCCAAGGTCGGGTTTCTGGGCAGTTGGGAGGGTGGTGCCATCAAACGCGATGGCCACCTGCCTGTCCATCATGAAGGACAAGCACCAGTCTGCCATATCAGGCAGGCACTGGAGGTCCAACAGTTGCCAGTGTAGGAGTTGCAGGTGAACCAAGTCGAAAAAACCCTGTATGTCGACTGCTAGGACTGAACATACATGGCCCTCGGCATGGGCATGCTCTGCAATCTGTAGGAGGTGTTGGGCGGCATTGTAGACTGAGTGTCCTTGACGCCCCCCATATTGGTTAGGTGGCAGCCAGTCCCTCATGTTAGTGATAATCTTTTCGAGGAGTTTCCCTAAGGTCTCTTCGAGGGTAATGGGCCGGTATGATCTCGGCACAAAGGGGTCCTTCTTGTTTGGCTTCTGAAGCATCACCACTTTTGCTGCCCACCAGCACTTGGGGTGGTGCCCCATGTGCAGACAGTCATTGAAAAGGGCAAGGATCTCATTGGGGTAGGCATCCACCACTCATTTCAAGGGGCAGTAGCCTATGCCTGAGAGGCCCAGAGCCGACAAGTTGGAGGTGTCGGACAGTGCCCCCATAAGCTCGGTTAGGAGGATTGGCGGGGCATCTGGTTGGGGGGGGGGAGGTGGGTTTGGGTCCACTGGCAGGGGGGGAGGGGGCATAAAGAAGGTTTCACAGAACAGCTCACCTTTCTTGTCGTCCAATTGGGTAAAGGTACCATCGCCTTTTTTTAACAATGGGATAGGTGTAGGTCGGTTTCTGAGGCCATGTTTGGCCCAGCCCCAGATATTGGAGGTGTCTGCTTGGTCTGCTTGGTTGGCATAGAACTGCCGCTTGGCCACCCGGATGCCGTGCTTGAATGCCCAGTGGGCTGCTGATCACTGAAGGGGGGTGGAGGCCATCAAGATCGCCTGGAGGAGCGACCTGCATGTTGGGGTCCACCAGGGGACCTCGGACATGGACGGTTTGGTGAGTCTGGTGAAGGGGGCAAGGGCGGCGATCATCGAGTCGACCACTGCCTGCACTTTCACATCGAGGGTGAGGGTGTTGGCTGCCAGGAGCAGAAAGGTGGTTTCAAGTAATGGGAAGGCAATGTCAGTCCACTCTTCCCTGTCGGCCAGGAGTAACCGGCAGGTCTTGAGGACTGGGGGTGGGGGCCGAGATGGCAGGGACCAGCGCAGCATGGCATGGTCGGACAATGCAGAGGGGGTTGAGGTGCCCAAGTCTAAAATTGAGTCGGGGTTGATCACGGGGGGGGGGACCAGATCATGTCAATAGGGCACTGCCAATGGTTGTCGACCAGCCATGAGTCAGAGTCTGGGAGGTGGGCTGGCACAAGGCTGTGCTCTTGGAAGAAGTTGTTGAGGGGTTGTGCCCTCAAGTCCTCCTGTCATGAGGCGAGGAGTTCGTACCATGAGTGGTGGCGATGGTTGAAGTTGCCTGCCACAAGTAGGGTGGAGGCCAGAGCCGGTGGGATTGTGAAGAGAAACAACTCACCAGGGTAGAGGGGGGTGGCATTGGTGCGGTCTGGTGCATGCATGCCATAGTAGTTGCACAGGCAGATCATCAGGTGGGAGCGGATTTTGATGGTGAGGATGTCAGTGCTGGAGGAGGCTGCCCCAAGGACGGACCATGCGGTTGAGGGGATGGTGCGGGATACGTAGGTGACAACCCTTGGCTGGGTGGCCGGGGGAAGGACAGCAATGTACCCTGGGAGGGATGGGACGTTGAGGACTGGGGTGCCAGTGGGGTCAGTGAGGGATGGCTGGAGGCCAATTTGGTACCAGGGTGGTTCCTGGATTAAAATGACAGTGGGTGGGGATGGGTCAGTGGTAAGGATTGGTATGAGGGAATGGACTGCGGCTAAGGAGCAGGCAGCATTCCACTGAAGAATAGAGATGTCTCTATTCATGAGTCCTCCATTGTTTCGTCTTCAGGCCCTTCAATGGCAGCCTCGATCTGGCGGAAACACTGTTTCTTGGGGCACTGAGGGTAGGTGGCGGGGTGGTCGCCCTTGCAGTTGGTGCAGTAGCGAGGGTGAGGGCAGTGGTTGCCCTCAATGGCTTCAGTGGTGCAGGATGCGCATGACTTATGGTGGTTGTGGGAGAGATGACCTCCTCCACAGTCAGTGCAACATGCCTGGGCTCGGCATCCTTTCGTTCCATGTCCTAGGCCCTGGCAGTGCTCGCATTGAGTGAGGCTGGGGCGGAAGGGGGGGACCGAGAGGGAGAGGGAGGCTCCAAACATCCAGACTCATGGGCGCTTAAGGAGCTGTGCCCAGATGGATCTGTTGGGCTTGGAGAAGGAGAACGCCATGGGGCACCTGTCGAGGGTTGGCAGGTGGTCTTCAGTGGTGGCAAAGTGGGGGTCGATGACAAAGTCAAGGTGTTGGAGTGTCGGGTTGTGCCTGACTTCGGCCATGAGGGCCTTTGGGGTGATGGTGTGGCCATTCTGGCCAAAGAGATAGTCCTTGCATGGCACCATGGAGATGTGGAGTGCAGACCGGGGGCGGACATGGACAGGGGTGAAGGAGAACATCCTTGGGATCTTGGTGACCTCCAGGGAAAGGCACTTCTCTCACATATGGGCCGCATAGGCCATGGAGTGCCGATCAATGATTGTGTCCGTGGCTGGGGGAGGGGGGCACTTGGTGAACAAGGTCATGAGGTTCCCCTTTACATTGAAGGAGGAAGCCAAGACTGTGACCTGGTCAGCGGTGGGGAGGGAGGAGAAGAACTCACGGGCTGTGGTGGTTAGGTGCATGGCCAGGAGCTGGACCTCGGATTTAATCATGATGGATGGTAATAGGACTAGGGTTGGGTCCTTTGCATACATCGGGGGCGGGGGCGGGACCTGGCATTGCTTTTTCTTCTTCTTGTGGGTCACCGTCATGAAGACTGTGCCCAGAGCTGGCACCACTGGATTTGTTACAATTTTCCTTTACTTTTCCCTTATTGCGCTGACTCACTTCCTATTCATCATCATCAGTCAGCGCAACTCCCCCATTTCTCTTCCTTACTCATCCTTATTCGCCTTGCGCCATAAGATGCCACGATGACGCCTTATTGCACCATCATGACGTGCTTTGCTTACTGATCACCATACTTGTATTACCAAGGCATTCCTTGAGTTTCCATGACCTTCCATAGTCTGGTAAACACACCTAACCAAGTCGCTACAGTAGCAAACACATAGAGTAGCATATAAGCATGTAACTTCAGTAGCACAAGCCCTAAGCTTGTGCTCTTTGTTCATACAAGCCCATTATCTGCTACTGCCAGTCTACTGTGTGCCACTTGGCCATTAGTCGCTTCGTCATAACCCGACTCCGCTAAGAAGCACCTCGCGTCCACATCGTCGATCAGGAAGCCCCATCGACGATCATCTTCGACTTACAACATCTAGGAAGCCCTGTTGCCGTAACCACCAGTCCCGACGATCAGGAAGCCCTGACATCAATCACCGCGTAACCATTGAGCTTAACAGGATTGGGGTTGGGGGCGGTCAGTAGGGCCGGGGTGGCCGCCACCTGGACGTAGGAGGTCGGTGCCACAGTGATGACAGCCTGGATGGTGGTGGTCAGGGCCTGGGCCTTCTGGGCTTGTGGGGCACATGGGGTGGGCTGGTTGACAAGGGTTGAGACTTGTCGGGAGATGGTGGAGACTTCTGAGGAGAGCTGTTTAACAATGTTAGTCAGCACCACTACATCAGGTGATACAGGGGTGGTGCCAGGGGTCTGCATCTGGGCAGAGGGTTGTGGGGCGGTGGTGGGGGTCCTTTGATGGGGGGGAGCTGGGGCGAAGGGTTCAGGGAGGAGGACTTCCGTCCCCTGCCTGGTGAAGTTGTAGGCCATCCCCATATTGTGGAGGACATTGTGCTGGGGGTCCTTCTCATCCTTATGACACTGGTGATTGTCTGTTGGACATTCCATAGAAGATTGCCTACAAACTGTCTGGCTGCAATGTTGGTTTTGGTGGCATTGGCACAGTGGGTCTTCCTATTGAGGTCTTCCAGGGTGCGGGAGAGGGAGTACATGAACCCTGAGGTGTGTGGCTCGAACTGGGCTCGAGGACGGGGTCGGGGGGTGTGCGGGGAGAGGCCTTCAGATGAGCACTTATGGGTAAGCAGTGGTGAGGGAGTGTGCAGGTTCTCAAGGATGTTGTCCATTTCACATCCTGGGACTTCTTCCGAGACATTGGATCCTACAGAGGGGGGGCGGCTGACGTGCTCGAAGGTATGAGCGAACTTGCTGTTCAAGACTCCGATGACAGGGGAGGGGGCGGGGTGCAGAGCATCTGGGGACGAGAGCAGGTTGCCAGGGTCAATTTGGGCATAGGGGACAGGGGTTGTTTCGTGTTGAGTGGAAGCAGTGGCCTTGGCGGCCAGGTTGGTGGCCGTTTCGGTGGCCCTTGCAGCAGCTAGACTAGCCGATGAGGAAGAGGGGACAGTTGGTCGAGTACAATGTAGGGCACCATGGTAATCTGACATGGGGGAGTTTGAGCTGCCCACACTAGTAGATGATGGTGGTTACTGGTCAAGAAGGTACAAAATATGGCCTGCCGCTGGATTCTCAGCATCTTCAAAGGCGCCTCCCCCCATTCAACAAATTTTCTTTGTTCCATCCCCCCTCTTTCTTTCTATTTTGAGTATATAAAGACCACCCATTCTCTATGCCTCTGGTGCACCCCCCACTCTATTGGCCGTAAACTATTTAAAAACGTAGCTAACAGACCTTTTTCACTTTCTCTGCAGGTCCGAGCCCCCCAGGTTCAACAGGTCCCTGCATACACGCATCCCCCATGGACGGATCCCCTAGCTTTTACGAAAGGCTGCATCCACTTCACCACTCCTGCCACCCCAGTCAGCACCGACACCTGCAAACAATTTGTGAAGGCTGCATGTGAACTCGGGTCCACCCCCCACATCCAGGTATTCACAGACAGCTCCCGCATCGACAATAGGTTGGGCTCGGCCATCTGCACTATGCTCAGCCCTACTCAACTCCGGTCTCACTGATTGGAGTCCCCAACCTGCGCCACAGCCACAGACGCTGAGGAGTTCTCCCTCACCACAGCCCTGGGCTGGGTAGCACACCGCCTCCTGGCGCAATTGTGTGTCACATCTGACATATTCTTCCTGTCGGATTCACTGACTGCACTCCACCTTTTCCACACCTGGGTGGCTGCCCCTGGCGCCCACCTCCTCCACATCTGGAAAGCGGATGTGGAGACTCTGCTGGACTCGTACCCCCAGCTCACTGTTCACTTCATATGGTGCCCCAGTCACTCAGACATCCCAGGAAATGAATGGGCTGACATGGAAGTGAAACTGGCTACTGAGCTCCCTCCATCCAACCTTAAGCCCTCCACCTCCGCGCTAAAGGAAACCACTGTCTGCACCCTCATGGACAGATGGACTCTTTCGCTCACCCACCCACTAGCCTCAACTGCTGATAAATATTTGGTGGTACACAGCTTCCCATCCCACCGACCTCAAAAGCTGCTCATGCACTTGGTCGACCACCCCCACAGCGAGCTATCTGTGGTCGCACAGGTCCTCTGCCATGCCGGTCCCTATGGGGGCTACTGGTTGAGTTTTGACTCAGCCTACCGGTGCAGACATGGCCTGATTTCGCACTGCAGGTGGCACAACCACCCCCCATGGCCTGCACAGTCGACTGCCCACATCCTAGGCGGCTGTAGCACCTTCCACCCGTGGATACGATGAGTCTGGCCAGCTCGGGACCCCCCGCCCCCTTGCCTCCACTGCCAACAAATACTTGGCAGTGCACAGCATCCCCTCCTGTCATCTGTGGAAACTGCTCACCCACTCCACGGACCACCCTCGCCACCACCTTTCCGCAGTGGTGCAAGTCCTCTGCCATGCTGGTCCCTGTGGGGGCTACTGGCTGAGCTTCGACTCAGCCTACTGGCACAGGCATGGCCTGATCTCCCACTGCAGATGGCACAACCACCCCCCATGGCCAGTGCAGACGACTGCCCACATACTTGGCGGGTGCATGACATTTCAACCATGGATCCGGCACATATGGCCAGCCAAAATCCCCCTCTCAGCCCACCACTCAGAGTGGGCTGACGAAAACCATATTCCGGCTCTGCGCTGATGGCTTAGGCTGATGGGGCATCTGAACCGCCTCTCCGACAGAACCTCTGGCACCATCCACCTGGCTTTCGCCATGATGGAATTAGAGGGCCACCCCACAGATGAGGATATGGACCTGGACCTCCTTAGGGACTACATGTGTCATATGCTCGGACCCTGCACCCAGGACTTGGACCCGGCTCTCTTGGAGCTTTCAGGTGTGCTTCCACCCTTTCTCTCTGATCTGTGACTGCCTTTTGGACTCCTCATCATATGTCTTGGCCAGTGCTCTCACCCTCCCTTTCTCCATTCTAAGCTTCTTCTTTAACCTGCCCTTACCCATTGGTTTTGTCATAGCGATATGTACTCCTCCCTCCTCTTGCTTGTGTCCTACTAATAGGGGACCTTCACACATCAGCACCCCTTGGGGAGCAGGTCCCCCACCCAGTTTCGTGTGTTGCACGATGATGGGTGCCTCCATCGTTATGTAGTTAGGGCCCCCCCTTCAGGGGGGCAGCTTGTAATTATGTAATACTGCAGGAATAATAAAATAAAATAAAATAAAATAAAATAAAAAAACCCCTCCCTCTGCCACCTCGACTTCATGGTGGCACCACACTATGTGACACTACCAGAGAAGCTCCCTCTACTGAAGACTTGCCCAGTTTCTTTCACCTTTGTCGATCCAGATGGCCAAACCCGTGCTTGCCTCCTCAAGAGGAACTGGGTATACCTATTTGGGTCCTCCCTCCACCTTTCAGTCCCACTGGTCCGGCCCGGCCTCACCCAATGTGAGCGCTGCCAAGGACTTGGACATGGAAAGAAAGGATGCCAAGCCCAGGCCCATTGCACCGAATGTGCTGGACAGCACCTAACAGCCAATCATCGTAAGTCATGCACGTATTGTGCAAATGACACAGTCAAAGGAGACACCTGCCCCCACCCACGCCACTGTGCTAACTGCCAGGGCGAACACCCCGCCACCCTTCCCACCTGCCTGAAGAACATCCTTCTTGTCCTCTTACCACCACCATCTCACCTTCGCTCTGGGGTCTCTGGGGTTCATCGCAGCAACCCGTGCTCACCTCTGGTCATCGACTTTTTTTATTTTATTATTATTATTATTCCTGCAGTATTACATAATTACAAGCTGCCCCCCCAAAGGGGGGGCCCTAACTACATAACAACAGAGGCGCCCGTCATTGCACATTGCACAAAACTGGGCAGGGGCTCTGCTCCCCAAGGGGTGCCGAAGTGTGAAGAGCCCCTATTTAGTAAGAAGAAACAACCAAAGGAGGAGGAATACATGTCACTATGAACAAACCAAGCAGGTGAGGGCAGGTTAAGGTAGGAAGCTTAGAAATGAAGATGGGGAGGTGAGAGTGCCACCCAGGATGTATCCATAGGAATTCGAAAGATGGGCGCTAATCAGAAGGAAAGGGAGGGAGCATACCTGAGAGCTCCAAGAGGGCTGGGTCCGAGTCCTGGGTTTGAGGTCTGAGCATATGACACATGTAATCCCATAGGAGGTCCAAGTCCATATCCTCATCGGTTGGGTGGCCGTCTAAGTCCATTGCAGCAAATGCTAGCCAAATGGCGCCTGAGGTCCAGTTAGAGAGGTGGTTTAGGTGCCCCATCAGCTTAAGCCAACGGCGCAAAACCGGGAGGCAGTGTTCATCAGCCCACTCTGAATGGTGGGTTGGGAGGGGGTCCCGAGGTGGCCATACATGTCGTATCCATGGGTGGAAGGTGCTGCAGCCGCCTAGGATGTGGGCGGTCAACTGTGCAGGCCAGGGGGGTGGTTGTGCCACCTGCGGTGTGAGATCAGGCCATGCCTGTGCTGGTAGGCTGAGTCAAAACTCAGCCAGTAGCCCCCATAGGGACCAGCACAGCAGAGGACCTGCGCAACTGCAGAGAGCTCATGGCATGGGTGGTCAACCAAATGCATGAGGAGCTTTCATGGTCAGTGGGATGGGATGCCATGCACTGCCAGGTATTTATTGGCAGTGGAGGCAAGGGGGCAAGCAAGCGAGAGGGTCCACCAGTCCATGAGGGTGCGGATGGCGACTTCTTTGAGTGCAGAGGTGGAGGGCTTTAAGTCAGATGGGGGGAGCTCTGTTGCCAGTTTCGCTTCCGTGTCAGCCCATTCATTGCCAGGGATGTCCCTCCACTGGCAATTGCTGGAGCTCCAGTGCCTGCCAGACATGGCAGACTGGTGCCTCTCCTTCATGACAGACAGGCAGGTTGCAGTCGCCTTTGACGGCACCACCCTCCCAACTGCCCTGAAACCCGACCTCGGCACCCCCCAAGGATCGCCTGTCTCCCCCATCCTGTCAACAATCTTTGTGGGCATGGTCCTCCAGCATTTTCACCAAGCTGGCACCAAAGTGCTCGCATACATTGATGACCACCTACTAATATGCATTGGCCCCTCTATAGCATCCAACTGCCGCTGCCTGGCAGACACGTATCACCAACTCAATGGCCTCTTCGGTGACATTGGTCTTAACATCGAAGCCGCCAAAACTGAGGCACTCCACTTCCACCCCCCTCGGCACAGAACCAGCTATCACGGCTGGGACACGGCTGGGATCCAAATCGACCCCAACACCCTCATCCGACCATCCTGACCACTCCAGTGGCTCGGCATCTGGTGGGACCTGGGCCTTACCTTCAAGCCCCACGCTGAGCGAATGCGCTCTAAGGGTCTCTCCACCCTCGCCGCCCTCCGCATTCTAGGCAACACCGAATGCGGAATATCTGCCCTTCTCCTCTGGCAACTGTACACCAGCTGTGTCCACTCTGTCCTAACATGGGGCGCACCGGTCTGGTACCACGGCCGCCGCCAGAAAACCCTCGTCAACCATCTACAGTCAGTGCAAAACACGGCATGCCAGTGGATTTTAGGCGTCTATAAAGGCACCTCCCCCTTCTCTACTAATCTCCTTTGCTCAGTCCCTCCCCTTCCTTTTTATCTCGAGTATTTAAAAATGTCCCATTCTCTGCACCTCTGGCGCACCCCCCACCCTATTGGCTGCAAACACTTCTGCAATGTAACTAATAGACCTTTTTCCCTTTCTCTGCAGGTCTGAGTCCCTCGGGTACAACCAGTACCTGCATACACGCATCCCCCCTGGACGGAGCCCCTGGCCTTTACATGCAGAAGGGTCACCTTCACCCTCCCCTCCCTCCTGGTCACAGAGGACACATGCAACGAGTTTGTACAGGCCACCCTGGACCTTAGTACCACCCCCCACCTACAGGTCTTCACCAATGGCTCTCATATTGGCACCACCTCAGGTTCCACCATCTGCGCCATGTGTGGCCTCACCAAGCTAAAGGCTCGCCACCTCACCTCCCCCACCTGCACCACAGCCATGGACGCGGAAATTTTCTCACTTGCCACCACACCAGGCTGGGCTGTGCACTGCCTCCCCACACATCTGCCTGTCGCATTGGACATGTTCTTTCTATCTGATTTGCTGATGGCACTCAACCTCTTTCACACATGGGCCACCGTTCCTGGTACCCATCTCCTCCACCTTTGGAAGGCAGGGGTCGAGACGCTCCTGGACTCGCATCCGGGCCTCTCCATTCACTTCATGTGGTGTCCGGGTCATTCAGACATTCCGGGGAATGAATGGGCCGACGAGGAAGCAAAACTCGCCACAGAGCTCCCCCCCTCACAACTTGCACCCTCCATCTCCACACTCAAGGAAGTAGCCACCAAGACTCTGGTCAAACGATGGACACTATCACTGGCCTGTCCTCTTGCCTCCACCACTGACAAACACTTGGCAGTGCACAGCATCCCCTCTGCCACCCATGGAAACTGCTCACCCACTCCACGGACCACCCTTGCCATCACCTCTCTGCAGTGGCACAAGTCCTCTGTTGTGCCAGTCCCTATGGGGGTTACTGGCTGAGCTTCGACTCAGCCTACCGACACAGGCACAGCTTGATCTCCCACTGCAGGTGGCACAACCACCCTCCATGGCCAGCACAGATGACCACCCACATCCTGGGTGGGTGCTCTACCTTCCGACCCTGGATTCGGTGTGTATGGCCAGCCAAAATCCCCCTCCCGGTCCACCACTCAGAGTGGGCTGATGAAAACCATATCCCGGTGCTGCGCCGATGGCTTAGGCTGATGGGGCACTTAAACCGCCTTTCTGATAGAACCTTGGGCACCATCTGCTTGGTTTTTGCGGCAATGGAGCTAGATGGTCACCCCACCGATGAGGATATGGACCTGGCCTCCTTAGGGACTACATGTGTCATATGCTCGGACCCTGCACCCAGGACTCGGACCCAGCTCTCTTGGAGCTTTCAGGTGCACTCCCACCCTTTCTCTCTGATCTATGACTGCCCTTCAGACTCCTCATTGTATGTCCCGGCAGGCACTCTCGCCCTCCCTTTCTCCATTCTAAGCTTCTTCCTTAACCTACCCTTACCTGTTGGTTTAGTCGTAGTGATATGTACTCCTCCCTCCTCCTTTTTTGACTCTGTACTAATAGGGGACCTTCACACATCGGCACCCCTTGGGGAGCAGGTCCCCTGCCCAGTTTTGTGTGTTGTGCGATGACGGGTGCCTCCGTTGTTATGTAGTTAGGGCCCCCCCTTTGGGGGGGCAGCTTGTAATTATGTAATACTGCAGGAATAATAATAATAATAATAATAATAATAAAAATTGCTGGGGATGTCCGAGTGTCCGGGACACCATATGAAATGGACGGTGAGTTGGGGATACGAGTCCAGCAGAGTCTCCACACCTGCCTTCCATATGTGAAGGAGATGGGCGCTGGGGGCAGTGGCCCAGGTATGGAAAAGGTGGAGAGCAGTCAGTGAATTGGACAGGAAGAAGATGTCCGATGTGACACACAGTTGGGCCGGGAGGCAGCATGCTACCCAGCCGGGGGCTGTGGCAAGAGAGAACTCTTCGGCATCTGTGGCTGTGGTGCAGGTGGGGGACTCCAGTCGGCATGACCGGAGTTGAGTGTGGCTGAGCACTGTGCAGATGGCCAAGCCTGACTTATTGTCAATGTGGGAGCCATCAGTGAAAACTTGGACATGGGGAGTGGAGCCGAGTTTGTGTGCAGCTGTCGTAAATGACTTGTGGGTGTCGGCGCTAACCGGGGTGGCGGGGGTAGTGAAGCAGACGTGGCCCCGAGTGAAGGCCAGGGGATCCATCCATGGGGGATGCATATATGCAGGGACTTGTTGAACCTGGGGGGCTCGGACCTGCAAAGAAAGGGAAAAAGGTCTGTTAGCTATGTTTTTAAATAATTTTCAGCCAATAGAGTGAGGGATGTGCCAGAGGCATAGGGAATGGGTGGTCTTTATATATTCAAAGTAGAAAGAGAGAGGGGGAACGGAGCAAAGGAAATTGGTGGAATGGGGGGAGGCACCTTTGAAGACACCTAGAATCCAGCGGCAGGCCATGTTTTGCACTGCCTGTAGGCGGTTTACCAGAGTTTTTTGGCGGCAGCCGTGGTACCATACTGGCGCCCCCCATGAAAGGACAGAGCAGATGCAGGAGGTATAGAGGCGGTGGAGGAGGAGGGCCAAGATGCCGCATTGGGTGTTGCCCAAGATGCATAGGGCAGCTAGTGTGGATAGCCCCTTGGAGCGCATTCACTTGACATGGGGCTTAAAGGAGAGGGCCGGGTCCCACCATATCCCCAACCATTGCAATGGGATTGAGGGGCAGATCAGGGTGTTGGGGTCGACCTGGATGCTGGCAGTGGCCCAGCCATCATAGCCGGTGCGTCGCCTGGGGGGGTGGAAGTGGAGGCACTCTGTCTTGGCAGCTTTGATGTTGAGACTGATAGTGCCGAAGAGCGTGTCGAGTTGGTGGTATGCACTGGTGAGGGAGTGGCAGTTGGATGCTACAGAGGGGCCAACACATATTAGTAGGTGGTCATTGACATACGTGAGGGCTGTGGTGCCGGCTTGGTGAAAGCGCTGGAGGACCATGCCCGTGAATATTGTCAACAGGATAGGGGAGACTGGCGATCCTTGAGGGGTGCCTAGGTCGGGTTTGTGGGCGGTAGGGAGGGTGGTGCCGTCGAAGGCGACAGTGACCTGCCAGTCCATCATGAAGGAGAGGCACCAGGTGGCCATGTCCAGCACACAACCAAGATCCATCAATTGTTGGTGGAGGTGTTGGGGATACACCAAGTTGAAGAACCCCTGAATGTCAACCACTAGGACTGAACATATGAGGCCCTCCAAGTGGGTGTGTTCCACAATCTGTAGGAGGTGTTGGGCAGTGTCATAGACCGAATGGCCTTGGTGCCCCCCATATTGGTTAGGTGGCAGCCAGTCCCTTGTGTTAGCAAGGAACTGAAGCCAGTTAGCAATAATTTTTTCCAGGAGTTTTCCTAAGGTCTCCTCAAGGGTGATGGGCTGGTATGAGCACGGCAAGAAGGGGTCCTTCTTGTTAGGCTTTCAGAGCATCACCACCTTTGCCGACCGCCAGCACTCAGGGTGGTGCCCCAAGCACAGACAGTCATTGAAAAGCAAGAGAATCTCGTCAGGGTAAGCGTCCACCACCCATTTCAGGGGGCGGTAACCTATTCCCAAGAGGCCCGGTGCCGACAAGTTGGATGTGTCAGCCAGTGCCCCCATAAGCTCCATCTGGTTGTCGACTGGGGCAACATGAGAGAAGGCGCTCCGACTGCCCACCTTTATAAGGAGGGCAGCTGGCCAGTTGCCGAGGCGCTGTAATGGCGTCATTGGATGGCGGGAGACAGGCGCTTGCATTCACTGGCTGGTATGAGGACCTGTCATTAATGTCCTCTTGGGGGGGGAGACTCGGTGAGGATGATCCTCTCTCACATCTGCGCTGACCTTCTCAAGGATGGCGTGCTTGCTGGTCCGCCTCTTTGCAGCACAAGGGGTGTACGCCTGCCAGTTAGGGGGGGGACATGACGTTAACATCCCCACACCTATGTGGGGGGGGGGGGGGTAACCCTCTGCCCTTCAGCAGTCAGCTTTGGTTGGGAGACCTCAGGTTTGGGGAAACTCGGATCTGGCCTTCGGGTCGGGACTTAAAATCCTGGGGCTGCATTGTCCCTGGAATGACAAACCATAAAAACTGCTGCCCTAAATCCCAAAAGGGTCTCTTTTTAATTTTTTTAATTTTAATTATTATTCCTGCAGTATTAAATAATTACAAGCTGCCCCCCCAAAGGGGGGGCCCTAACTACATAACAACAGAGGCACCCATCATCACGCAATGCACAAACTGGGCGGGGACCCTGCTCCCCAAAGGGGGCCAAGGTGTGAAGGGCCCCTATTAGTAAGCAAGAAGGTAGAGGGAGGAATACATTTCGCTACAGCAAAGCCAAATGGATGAAGGCAGGCAAATGGGGTAGCTTAGAAGAGGAAAGGGAGGGCGAGAGTGCCAGCTGGGACACATGGAGGAGGGTCCAAAGGGCAGGCACTAATCAGAGGAAAAGGGGGGAAGTGCACCTGAAAGCTCCAAGAGAGCCGGGTCCGGGTCCTGGGAACAGTGTCCAAGCATATGACTCATGTATTCCCAGAGGAGGTCCAAGTCCATATCTTTGTCAGTCAGGTGGCCCTCCAAGTCCATATCTTTGTTGGTCAGGTGGCCCTCCAACTCCATCACGGCAAAGGCCAGGTGGATGGCGGTGGAGGTGTGGTCAGAAAGGTGGTTCAGGTGCCCAGTCAGTTTCAGCCAGCAGTGCAGAACCGGGGTGCAGTTTTTGTCGGCCCACTCGGTGTGGTGGGTCGGAAGTGGGTCATGGGGTGGCCAGACCTTGCGGATCCAAGGCTGGAAGGTACAGCATCCGTCTAGAACATGGGCGGTGGACTGGGCCGGCCACGGGGGGTGGTTGTGCCACCTGCAGTGCGAGATCAGGCCATGCCTGTGCCAGTAGGCTGAGTCAAAGCTCAGCCAGTAGCCCCCATAGGGACTGGCTCGGCAGAGGACCTGGGCGACCACAGATAGTTCACGGTGGGGATGGTAAACCAATTGCATGAGTAACTTTCGAGGCCATCAGGAGGGGATACTATTGACCGCAAGGTACTTATCGGCAGTCAAGGCGAGTGGGTGGGCGAGTGAAAGTGACCAGCGCTCCATCAGTGTGTTGACAGTGGCCTCTTTCAGTGCGGAGGTGGAGGGTGTGAGGGAGGACAGGGGGAGGTTTGTGGCAAACTTTGCCTCGCTATTGGCCCATTCATTCCCAGGGATGTCGGAGTGGCCCGGGCACCAGACGAAATGAACGGCGAGATCCGGGTACAAGTATAAGAGAGTCTGGACCCCAGCCTTCCATTGGTGGAGGAGATGGGCACCTGGTACTGGTGCCCATGTGCAGATAAGGTGGAGTGCTGTCAGCAAATCCAACAGAAAGAAGATGTCAGATGCGACTGGCAGGAGTTCCCGGAGGTGGTGTGCGGCCCACATTGGTGCAGAGGTGAGAGAAAAGATCTCCACATCCATGGCTGTGGCGCAAGTGGGGGAGGCGAGCTGGTGAGACTTGAGACGGGTGAGGCCTGCCATGGCACAGACAGCTGATCCTGATTTAGAGCCAATGCATGAGCCATTGGTGAAAATCTGGAGGTGGGGGAGGGTGCTCAGGGAGTGCACAGCGGCTATGAATTCCTTGCAGGTGTCCACACTGACCGGAGTGGTAGGAGTGGCAAACGAGACATGTTCATTCATGAATGCCAGCAGATCCATCCATGGGGGATGAGTGTATGCAGGGACTGGTTGAACCCAAGGGACCTGGACCTGCAGAGAAATGGAAAAGGGACAGTTAGTTACATTTTTATAATATCATTTTCTACTGACAGAGTGTGGGGTGCACCAGAGGTGCAGAGAATGGAGGGTCTTAGCATATTTGAGATAATAAGAGAGAGGGGGGAGGGAACAAAGAAAATTTGTAGAAAAGGGGGAGGCGCCTTTATAGATGCCGAGAATCCATCTGCATGCCATGTTTTGCACAGCCTGCAGGCAGCTTACTAGTGTTTTTTGTCATCGGCCATGGTACCATACCAGCGCACCCCATGTGAGTATAGAGTGGACGCAGGCGATATATAGTCGATGGAGGAGGAGGGCCGAGATCCCGCATTCGGTGTTGCCAAGAATGTGGAGGGTGGCTAGCATGGAGAGGCCTTTGGAGTGCATGCATTCCACATGGGCCTTGAAGGAGAGGGCAGGATCCCACCATATCCCCAGCCAGTGGAGTGGGATGGAGGGTTGGATTAGTGTGGTGGGGGCGACCCAGACCCTGGTGGTATCCCAGTTTGTGTATGCAGCTGAGTGGTGTTGGGGTGGGTGGAAGTGAAGGCACTCTGTTTTGGCAGCTTTGATGTTGAGACCAATGGCTCTGAAGTGGGTGTTGAGTTGGTGGTAGGCATTGGACAGTTGCTGGCAGTTGGATGCCATGCTGGGTCCGATGCATATGAGTAGATGGTCATCTACATATGCAAGGGCAGTGGTGCTGGTTTGGTGAAATTTCTGGAGGACCATGCCTGCAAATATGGTCGAGAGGATTGGGGATACCGGTGACCCTTGGGGGGTGCCAAGGTCGGGTTTGTGGGCAGTTGGGAGGGTGGTGCCATCGAAAGCAACAGTGACCTGCCGGTCTGTCATGAAGGACAAACACCAGTCCGCCATATCGGGCAGGCATTTGAGGTCCAACAGTTACTGGTGAAGGAGTTGAGGGTTGACCAAGTCGAAAAAAGCCCTGAATGTCGACCACTAGGACTGAACATACATGGCCCTTGGTGTGGGCCCGTTCTGCAATCTGTAGGAGGTGCTGGGCAGCATCGTAGATGGAGTGTCCTTGACACCCCCCATATTGGTTAGGTGGCAGCCAATCCTGCATATTAGCAAGAAATTGCAGCCGGTTAGCGATGATCTTTTCGAGGAGTTTCCCTAGGGTCTCTTCGAGGGTGATGGGCCAGTAAGATCTCAGCGAGAATGGGTCCTTCTTGTTTGGCTTCCTGAGCATTATCACTTTTGCTGCCCGTCAGCACTTGGGGTGGTGCCCCATGTGCAGACAGTCATTGAAAAGGGTAAGGATCTCGACCAGGTAGGCATCCACCACCCATTTCAGGGGGTGGTAGCCGATGCCTGAGAGGCCCAGAGCTGACAAGTTGGAGGTGTCGGACAGTGCCCCCATAAGCTTGGTTAGGAGGATTGGCAGGGCAGCTGGTTGGGGGGAGGCGGTGGGGTGTTGGCTGCTTGTTGGGGTGGGGGGGGGCATGAAGAAAGTGGTGCAGAAAAGCTCACCTTTCTTGTCGTCTGTTTGGGTGAAGGTGCCATATCCCTTTTTCAGTGATGGGATAGGTGTAGGTCGGTTGCCGAGGCCGTGCTTGGCCCAGCTCCAGATATTGGTGGCATCTGCTTGGTCGGCCTGGTCAGCGTAGAATTGCCGCTTGGCCGCCCGAATGCCCTGCTTGAAGGTGTGGTGGGCTGCTGATCGCTTAAGGTGGGTGGAGGCCATTGAGATCACCTGGAGGAGTGACTTGCATGTCGGAGTCCACCAGGGGACCTCAGTTTTGGATGGCTTGGCGAGTTGGGTGAAGGGGGCGAGGGCGGCTATCATGGAATCGATCACTGCCTGTGCTTTGACATCGAGGGTGAGGGTGTTGTCCACTGGAAGGTGAAAGGTGGTTTCAAGTAGTGGGAAGGAAATGTTGGTCCATTCTTCCCTGTCGGCTGGGAGTAGCCAGTGCGTCTTGATGACTGAGGGTGGGGGCCGAGATGGCAGAGACCAGCGCAGCATGGCGTGGTCGGACAGGGCGGATATGGTGGAGGTGCCCAAGTCTAAAATGGAGTCGGGGTTGATCGCAGGGGGGGACCAGATCATGTCAATGGAAGAAGAAGCGCCAGCGTAAGGTGCCCCCCCCACCCACAATGTACGCCAAGGACCCAACCTTGGTCCTCACACCAACTGTTGGCATACAGGCCGAAAATCAGAAGTCAGCAATGGCCCTGACAAAGACATCCCATGAGTTCTTCACCTCCCTCCCCACCGCAGACCAAGTCCTGGTCCTGTCCTCTTCCTACAATGTAAAGGGGAACATTGTGACCACATTTGCAGCATGCCCATCCTCGGCTAACCCAACCACAGAAACGATCATTGATTGTCACTCCGTGGCCTACACCTCCCATATGCACACATAGTGCATCGCAGCGGGAGTTACCATCCTGATGGCCTTTTCCCTGACCCCCTCCAGAGTCCGCCCCTGGTCCACCCTCCGCATCTCCATGGTGCCGTGCATGGACTTCCTGTTCGGCCAGAATGGACATACCATCACTGAGAAGGCCCTAATGGCCGAAATCCAGCACAACCTGGCACTCCACAACCTCGACTTCATAGTCGCCCCCCACTTCACCGCCACTGAGGATCACCTGCCGACTCTCGACAGGTGCCCAGTGGTCTTCTCCTTTGTTGACCCCAATGGATCCATCTGTGAGCACCTCCTCAAGAGGCCATGCATCTGGATGTTCAGATCTGCCCTCCAGCTCTCTGTACCACCTGTTCACCCCACTTTCACCCAGTGTGAGCAGTGCCAGGGCCTCGGCCACGGAACCAAGGGCTGCTGAGCCCAACCTTGCTGCACTGACTGTGCAGGTGCCCATTTGACCCACAACCACCACAAATTGTGCACCCACTGCGCAACTGACACAGTGCCTGAAGGCGACACATGTCCCCACCCCCGCCTCTGCATCAACTGCAAGGGCGACCATCCTGCCACCCTACCGGCCTGCCCTAAGAAGAGGCATTACTGCCAAATCGAAGAGTCCCTCACCGCCGACCCCACTGATGACCAGATGGAGGATTTATGATAGAGATGCTCTCTATCCTGCAGTGGAATGCCACCCACTCACTAGAGGTGATACATTCCCTAATCCCTGTCCTTATAACTGACCCCTCCCCCCCACACCTAATTCTTGTTCAGGAACTGCCCTGGTATCAAATAGGGCTCCAACCCTCACTCACTGACCCAACTGGCACCCCAGTCCTCAATGTCCCCACCATCCCAGGCTATGTACCTGTCCTACCACCAGAGGTCCAACCTCGGGTAGTCACATATGTATCCAGGGCCCTCCCCCCAACCTCATGGTCGATTCTTGGAGCCATGTCCCATGGTACCAACGTACTGATGGTGGAGGTATGTAGTTATCAGTTCCATTATTTCTACAGACACTTTTTTTTTTTTTTTTTTTTTTTTTTTTTTTTTTTTTTTTTTTTTTTTTTTTTTTTTTTTTTTTTTAATGGTGGAGGTACGATCCCAACTCACCCTCCAGGTGTGCAACTACTACAGCATGCACCCCCCGGACTGAGAGAATACCTCCCCTCAGTACCCAGGTGAGTCCTTTTTATTTTCACTCCCCTTGGTGCTAGCCACCACCCTACTTGTGGCGGGCGACTTCAACCATCGCCACCACACATGGTCCGAACTCTCAGCCACACAGTGAGATGACTTGGGGGCGCAACCGCTCAATGACTTTTTCCGTGGGCATGGCCTGTCGCCTGCCCACCTCCCTGACTCTGACTCACAGCCCAATGGCAATCACCATCGGTGTCCCATTGACATGATCTGGGTCCCACCCGCAGTCAACCCCGACTTCATTTTAGATTCAGCCACCTCCGACCCCTCCCCACTGTCTGACCATGCCATCCTATGGTGGTCACTGCCATTTCGGCCCCCCCCTCTGGTCTTAAAGACCCACCGACTACTTCCAGCTGACAAGGAGGAATGGACCAACATTGCCTTCCCTCTTCTCGAAGAAGCCTTCTGCCTCCTGGGGCTCGACACCCATGCCCTGGACATCAAAGCCAAAGCAGTTATCGACTCAATGGTCGCTGCTCTGCAGCCGTTCACCCATCTCTCCAAACTGTCGAAAACAGAAGTCCCATGGTGGTCACCACACTGCAAGACCCTCCTAACCGCCATCTCGACAGCCACCACCCCCCTCCAGTGCTCATCAGCTTGATGTGCCTTCAAAAGGGGCATGAGGATGGCCAAATGGCAGTTCTACACTGACCAGGCATCAGAAGCAGATGCCTCCAATATCTGGAACTGGGCCAAGTGCAGCCTTGGCAACCGACCCACCTGTTACAATTTTCCTTTACTTTCCCCTTATTGCACTGACTCACTTCCTCTTCATCATCATCAGTCAGTGCAACTCCCCTATTTCTCTGCCTTACTCATCCATATTCGCCTTGCACCATAAAGACGCCATGATGACGCCTTATCGCATCACCATGACGTGCTTTGCTTACTGATAGCCCTACTTGTATTACTGAGGTATTCCTTGGGTTTCCATGACCTTCCATAGTCTGGTAAACTACCCTACACAGGCCGCTACAGTAGTAAACACATAGAGTAGCATATAAGCATGTAACTTCAGTAGCACAAGCCCTAAGCTTGTGCTCTTTGTTCATACAAGCCCATTATCTGCTACCACCAATTCTCTGTGTGCTGCTGTGCCACTAGTCGCTTCATCGAAACCCGACTCTGCTAAAGAAGCCTACCGTGTCCACATCGTCGATCAGGAAGCCCCACCAACGATCATCTTCAACTTACAACATCTAGGAAGCCCCATTGCCGTACTACCAGTTCCGACGATCAGGAAGCCCCGATGTCGATCACTGCGTAACCATTGAGCTTAACACCACCCCTATCCCCTCACTTAAATGACGAGATGGCTCCTTCACCCAGACAGATGACGAGAAAGGTGAGCTGTTCCACAAAACTTTCTTCATGCCCCCTCCACCCCAGACAGCAGCCACCACCCCACTGCCACCACCCCAACCAGCTGCCCTGCCCATCCTCCTCATGGAGCTTATGGGGGCACTGGCCGACACATCCAACTTGTCGGCACCAGGCCCCTCAGGAATAGGCTACTGCCCCCTGAAATGGGTGGTGGATGCTTACCCCAACGAGATTCTTTCGCTTTTCAATGACTGTCTGTGCTTGGGGCACCACCCTGAGTGCTGGCGGGCAGCAAAGGTGGTGATGCTCCAGAAGCCCAACAAGAAAGACCCTTTTTCACTGTGTTCATACCAGCCCATCACCCTCAAGGAGACCCTAGGGAAACTCCTCAAAAAGATAATAGCTAACTGGCTCCAGTTCCTCACTAACACCTGGAACTGGCTGCCACCTAACCAATACAGGGGGCATCAGGGCCATTCAGTCTATGATGCCGCCCAACACCTTTTACAGATTGCAGAGTGCACCCACATGGAGGGCCTTGTCTGTTCAGTCCTAGCAGTTGACATTCAGGGTTTCTTCGACTTGGTGCACCCCCAACTCCTCCACCAACAATTGCTGGACCTCAGGTGTGCACCTGACATGGCCAACTGGTGCTTGTCCTTCATGACAGACTGGCAGGTCACTGTTGCCTTCAACAGCACCACCCTCCCTACTGCCCTGAAACCTGACTTCGGCACCCCTCAAGGATCGCTGGTCTCCCCCATCCTGTCGATGATATTTGCAGGCATGGTCCTCTGGTGCTTTCACCAAGCCGGCACCACTGCCTTAGCATATGTTGACAACCACTTACTAATCTGTGTAGGTCCCTCAGTGGCATCCAACTGCTGCGCTCTCACCTGCGCCTACCACCAACTCGACACCCTCTTCGGCACCATCAGTCTCAACATCGAAGCTGCCAAGACAGAGTGCCTCCACTTTCACCCCCCTCAGCGACACACCAGCTATGATGGCTGGGACACTGCCAGGGTCCAGGTCGATCCCAACACCCTGATCCGCCCCTCAATCCCACTATGATGGTTGGGGATATGGTGGGACCTGGGCCTCTCCTTCAAGCCCCATGTGGAGCGCATGTGCTCCAAGGGGCTCTCTACCCTAGCCGCCCTCCACATCCTGGGTAACACCCAATGCGGCATCTCGGCCCTACTCCTCCACCACCTGTACACCTCCTGCGTTTGCTCCATCCTGTCATGGGGGGCACCAGTCTGGTACCATGGCCACCACCAAAAAACTTTGGTAAACCACCTCCAGGCTGTGCAAAACACGGCCTGTCGATGGATTCTGGGTGTCTTCAAAGGTGCCTCCCCCCATTCCACTAACTTCCTTTGCTCTGTTCCCCCTCTTTCTTTCTATTTTGAATATATAAAGACTACCCATTCCCTGTGTCTCTGGCGCACCCCTCACTCTATTGGCTGCAAACTATTTAAAAACATAGCTAATAGACCTTTTTCCCTTTCTTTGCAGGTCCAAGCCCCCCAGGTTCAACAAGTCCCTGCATACATGCATCCCCCATGGACAGACCCCCTGGCTTTCACCAATGGCCGAGTCCATTTCACCACCCCCATCACCCCTGTTAGCACCAACACTTGCAAGCAATTTGTGAGCACTGCACAGGATCTAGGAACCACTCCACACGTCTAAGTATTCACTGACAGCTCCCACATTGACGACAAGTCAGGCTCCACCATCTGTGCAATGCTTGGCCCCACCCGCCTCCAGTCATGCTGACTGGAGTCCCCCACATGCGCTACGGCCATGGACACCAAGGAGTTCTCTCTCACTACGGCCCCAGGCTGGGTAGCATGCTGCCTCCTGGTGCAACTGCATGTCAGATCAGACATTTTCTTCTTGTCCAATTCACTGACTGCCCTCCATCTTTTCTGAATGTGGCATGCCACCCCCAGCACCCACCTCCTTCACATCTGGAAAGCGGGTGTGGAGACTCTGCTGGACTCATACCCCCAGCTCACTGTTCATTTTGTATGGTGCCCCAGCCATTCGGACATCCCCAGCAATGAATAGGCTGACACGGAAGCAAAACTGGCAACAGAGCTCCCTCCATCTGACCTAAAGCCCTCCACCTCCACACTAAAAGAAGTTGCCATCTGCACCCTCATGGACCAGTGGATGCTCTCGCTGGCCCGCCCCCTTGCCTCAACCACTGACAAGTATTTGGCAGTTCACAGCATCCCTTCCTGCCGACCTAGAAAGCTTCTCATGAATTCAGTCGACCACCCACACAATGAACTATCTGCAGTTGCACAGGTCCTCTGTCAGGCCTGTCCCTACAGGGGCTACTGGCTGAGCTTTGACTCAGCCTACCTGCACAGACACGGCCTTATTTCGCATTGCAGGTGGCACAACCACCCCCCCTGGCCTGTGCAGTCAACTGCCCATATCCTAGGTGGCTGCAGCACCTTCCATCTGTGGATATGACATGTATGGCCACCTCGGGACCCTCTCCCAGTCCACCATGCAGAGTGGGCTGATGAAAACTGCCTCCCAGTTCTGCACCACTGGCTAAAGCTGACGGGGCACCTGAACCGCCTCTCCAACTGCACCGTGGGTGCCATCCGGCTGGCCTTTGCCTCAATGGACCTAGACAGCCACCCAACTGATGAAGATATGGACTTGGACCTCCTAAGGGAATACATGTGTCATATGCTCGGACCGTGAACCCAGGACTCGGACCCAGCCCTTTTGGAGCTTTCAGGTATGCTTCCTCCCTTTTCTCTCGACTAAAGCCTGCCTTTCGAATTCCTCTGGATACATCTTGGCCAGTGCTCTTGCCTCCCCATTCTCATTTCTAAGCTTCTTACTTTGACCTGCCCTTGCCCGCTTGGTTTGTTCATAGCAATATGTATCCCTCCTTCCCTACTCTTTCTTACTAAATAGGGGCTCTTCACACTTTGGCACCCTTCAGGGAGCAGAGCCCCTGCCCAGTTTTGTGTGATGCGCAATGACGGGCACCTCTGTTGTTATGTAGTTAGGGCCCCCCCTTCAGGGGGGCAGCTTGTAATTATGTAATACTGCAGGAATAATAAAATAAAATAAAATAAAATAAAAAAGATCATGTCAATAGGGCACCGCTGATGATTGTTGACAGGCCTTGAGTCAGAGTCCAGGAGGTGAGCTGGTGCAAGGCCATGCTCCCAGAAGAAGTCATTGAGGGGTTGTGCCCTCAAGTCCTCCTGCCATGAGGCGAAGAGTTTGGACCACAAATTTTTATTTTATTTTTATAATTATTCCTACAGTATTACATAATTACAAGCTGCCCCCCCAAAGGGGGGGCCCTAACTACATAACAACAGAGGCGCCTGTCATTGCACATCGCACAAAACTGGGTGGGGGCTCTGTGCCCCGAAGGGTGCCGAAGTGTGGAGAGCCCCTATTTAGTAAAAGAAAACCCGAGAGGAAGGGATACATATCACTACAAACAAACCAAGCAGATGAAGGCAGGTTTAAAGTAAGAAGCTTAGAAGTGAGAAAGGGGGGGTGAGGATGCCGGCTGAGGCATATCCAGAGGAATTTGAAAGGCAGGCACTAATCGGGAGGAAAAGGAGGAAGCGTACCTGAGAGCTCCAAAAGGGCTGGGTCCGAGTCCTGGGTTCAAGGTCCGAGCATACAATGCATGTAATCCCATAGGAGGTCCAAGTCCATATCTTCATCGGTTGGGTGGCCATCCAGGTCCATTGCGGCAAAGGCCAGCCGAATGGCGCTGGAGGTCCGGTCAGAAAGGCGGTTGAGGTGCCCCATCAGCCTAAGCCAATGGTGCAAAACTGGGAGGCAGTGTTCGTCAGCCCATTCTGAATGGTGGACTGGGAAAGGGTCCCAAGGTGGCCACACACACTGTATCCACAGGTGGAAGGTGCTGCAGCCGCCTAGGATGTGGGCAGTTGACTGCGCAGGCCAGGGGGGTGGTTGTGCCACCTGCAATGCGAAATAAGGCCATGTCTGCACCGGTAGGCTGAGTCGAAGCTCAGCCAGTAGCCCCCATAGGGACCGGCATGACAGAGAACCTGAGCATCTGCAGATAGCTCGCTGCGTGGGTGGTCAACTGAATGCATGAGCAGCTTCCAGGGTCAGTGAGAAGGGAGGCCATGTACCACCAAGTACTTGTCTGTGGTTGAGGCAAGCGGACAGGTGAGCAAGAGGGTCCACCGGTCCATTGTTAGACACAGTCGATCTTCTTTCCTTTTCTGTCTATCTCCGATCCTTTTTCCTTTTCTGTGCTTTCCTTTCATGTTTCCCCTTTCAACATGATCACCTGTTCCCCTGATCCCCTTTAGTTGAATGACTCATTATGACTCGTGACCTTTCCCTTTTGGTAATACCTTCACATGTTCTGATTGCCCTATAAGTAGTCGAGCCAAACATTATTGTTTCCTGTTCTTCTCTTCTACTTACCGTTGTGTTGTCTAAGGTATTACCTGTATATCCCTGTCATTTTGGAGCAATCTACTTACCATTGTGTCGTCTAAGCATTACACGTGATCTGGACATAGTCCCTCTGAGCCCCCCCTCAGATTACTAGGTGTTCCTTTTGTGCTAGTCAGCGTTTCGTCGATCTCTTCGGGGCCCTGTCGAGTTATTCCCGGCTGCCGCCTAACATCCATGAGGGTGCGAATGGCAACTTCTTTTAGCATGGAGGTGGAGGGCTTTAGGTCAGATGGAGGGAGCTCCATCACCAGTTTCACTTCTGTGTCAGCCCATTCATTGCCAGGGATGTCTGAGTGGCTGGGGCACCATATGAAATGAACAGTGAGCTGGGGGTACGAGTCCAGCAGAGTCTCCACACCTGCTTTCCAGATGTGAAGGAGGTGGGCACCAGGGGTGGCAGTCCATGTACAGAAAAGGTGGAGGGCAGTCAGTGAATCAGACAGAAAGAAAATGTCTGATGCGACACGCAATTGTGCTGGGAGGCAGTGCACTACCCAGCCTGGGGCCATGGTGAGGGAGAACTCCTTGGTGTCTGTGGCTGTAGTGCAGGTGGGGACTCCAGTCGGCATGACCAGAGGCGGGTGGGGCCTAGCATTGCACAGATGGTGGAGCCCGACTTGTCATCAATGCAAGAGCCATCAGTGAATACTTGGACATGTGGGGTGGCTCCTAGATCCCATGCAGCACTCACAAACTGCTTGCAGGTGTCAGCACTGATGAGGGTGATGGGGGTGGTGAAATGGACTCAGCCATTGGTGAAAGCCAGGGGGTCCGTCCATGGGGGATGCATGTATGCAGGGACTTGTTGAACCCAAGGGGCTCGGACCTGCAATGAAAGGGAAAAAGGTCTGTTAGCTACGTTTTTAAATAATTTACAGCCAATAGAGTGAGGGGTGCACCAGAGGCACAGGGAATGGGTAGTCTTTATATATTCAAAATAGAAAGAGAGAGGGGGAACAGAGCAGAGAAAATTAGTGGAATGGGGGGAGGTGCCTTTGAAGACACCCAGAATCCAGCGACAGGCCGTGTTTTGCATGGCTTGGAGGCGGTTTACCAGGGTTTTTTGGCGGCAGCCATGGTACCAGACTGGTGCCCCCCATGACAGGATGGAGCAGACACAGGAGGTGTACAGGCGGTGGAGGAGAAGGGCCGAGATGCTGTGTTGGGTGTTACCCAGGATGTGGAGGGTGGCTAGGGTAGAGAGCCCCTTGGAGTGCATGCGCTCAACATGGGGCTTGAAAGAGAGGCCCAGGTCCCACCATATCCCCAACCAGTGCAGTGGGATTGAGGGGTGGATCAGGGTGTTGGGATCGACCTGGACCCCGGCGATGTCCCAGCCATTATAGCCAGTGCATTGCCAAGGGGGGTGAAAGTGGAGGCACTCTGTCTTGGCGGCTTCAATGTTGAGACCGATGGTGCCGAAGAGGGTGTCAAGTTGGTGGTAGGTGCGGGTGAAGGTGCAGCAGTTGGATGCCACTGAGGGACCTACACAGATTAGTAAGTGGTCGTCAACATATGCTAAGGCAGTGGTGCCGGCTTGGTGAAAGCACCGGAGGACCATGCCTGCAAATATTGTCAACAGGATGGGGGAGACCAGCGATCCTTGAGGGGTGCCGAAGTCAGGTTTCAGGGCAGTAGGGAGGGTGGTGCTGTCAAAGGTGATGGCAACCTGCCGGTCCGTCATGAAGGACAGACACCAGTTGGCCATGTCGGGCGTGCAGCCAAGGTCCAGCAATTGTCAGTGGAGGAGTTGGGGGTGCACTGAATCAAAGAAGCCCTGAATGTCGACCACTAGGACCGAACAAACGAGGCCCTCTGAGTGGGCATGCTCCACAATCTGTAAGAGGTGTTGGGTGGCATCATAGACTGAATGGCCTTGACGCCCCCCATATTGGTTGGGTGGCAGCCAGTCCCTCATGTTAGCAAGGAACTGGAGCTGGTTAGCTATTATCTTTTTGAGGAGTTTCCCTAGGGTCTCCTTGAGGGTGATGGGCTGGTATGAACACAGTGAAAAAGGGTCTTTCTTGTTGGGCTTCCGGAGCATCACCACCTTTGCTGCCCGCCAGCACTTGGGGTGGTGCCCCAAGCACAGACAGTCATTGAAAAGCGAAAGAATCTCGTTGGGGTAAGCATCCACCACCCATTTCAGGAGGCAGTAACTTATTCCCGAGAGGCCCAGAGCTGACAAGTTGGATGTATCAGTCAGTGCCTCCATAAGCTCCATGAGGAGTATGGGTGGGGCAGCTGGTTGGGGTGGTGGCAGCGGGGTAGTGGCCGCTGCCTGGGGTGGGGGGGCATGAAGAAAGTTTTGTGGAATAGCTCACCTTTCTCATCGTCCATCTGGGTGAAGGAGCCATCGCACCTTTTTAGCAAGGGAATAGGGGTGGGTCGGTTACCTAGGCCATGTTTGGCCCAGTTCCAGATGTTGGAGGTGTCTGCTTCCAATGCCTGGTCAGTGTAGAACTGCTGTTTGGCCATCCTCATGCCCCTTTTGAAGGCACATCATGCTGATGAGTGCTGGAGGGGGGTGTTGGCTGTCGAGATAGCAGTTAAGAGGGTCTTGCAGTGGGGTGACCACCATGGGACTTCCATTTTCGATGGCTTGGAGAGGCGGGTGAATGGCTGAAGGGCAGCGACCATAGAGTCGATAACTGCCTTAGCTTTGACATCCAGGGCATGGGTGTCGAGCCCCAGGAGACAGAAGGCTGCTTCAAGGAGAGGGAAGGCAATGTCGGTCCATTCCTCCTTGTCAGCTGGTAGCAGCTGGCGTGTCTTTAGGACAGGAGGGGGGGGCCGAAATGGCAGTGACCATCACAGTATGGTGTGGTCGGACAGTGGCGAGGGGTTGGCAGTAGCTGAATCTAAAATAGAGTCAGGGTTGACCGAGGGTGGGGCCCAGATCATGTCAATGGGACACCAATGGCGATTGCTGTTGGGCTGTGAGTCAAAGTCAGGGAGGTGGGCAGGCGCCAGTTCGGACCATGAATGGTGGTGACGGTTGAAGTCACCAGCCACAAGTAGGGTGGAGGCCAGGGCCGGTGGGATTGCAAGGAGGAACAACTCACTGGGGTAGAGGGGGGTGGCGGTGGTGCGATCCGGAGAGTGCATGTCATAATAGTTGCACAGGTGGATCGTCAGGTGGGAACAGATTTTGATGGTGAGGATGTTGGTGCCTGAGGAGGTGGCTCCAAGGACAGACCATGCGGTTGAGGGGATGGCTTAGGATACATATGTAACGACCCGTGGCCAGGTGGCTGGGGGGAGGACTGCTGTGTACCCCAGGAGGGATGGGACATTGAGGACCAGCATGCTGGTTGGGTCAGTGAGGGATGGCTGGAGGCTGATTTGGTACCAAGGGGGTTCCTGTATCAAAATGATGGTGGGTGGTGATGGGTCAGTGGTAAGGATCAGAATGAGGGAATGGACTGCAGCTAGAGAGCAAGTGGCATTCCACTGGAGAATAGAGATGTCTCTATTCATTGGTCCTCCATGAGTTCATCTTTGGGTCCGTCAATGGCCTCCTCAATCTGGCAGAAGCGCCTTTTCTTGGGGCATTGCGGGTAGGTGGCAGGGTGGTTGCCCTTGCAGTTAGTGCAGTAGCAAGGATGAGGGCAGTGGTCGCCCTCTATGGCATCAGTGGCACAGGTTGTGCATAACTTACAGTGGTTGCGGGTGAGGTGTCCTCCCCCGCAGTCGGCGCAGCACACCTGGGCATGGCAGCCTCTTGTTCCATGTCCGAGGCCCTGGCAGCGCTCACATTGGGTGAGGCTTGGGTGGATGGGAGGGATGGAGAGGTGGAGGGCAGATCCAAACATCCATATGCATGGGCGCTTGAGGAGGCGCTCCCGGATGGACCTGTCAGGGTTGGAGAAGGAGAAGGCCACTGGGCACCTGTCAAGTGTCGGCAGGTGGTCCTTGGTGGTGGCGAAGTGGGGGTCGACAACGAAGTCGAGGTTGCGGAGTGCCGGGTTGTGCCGGACTTCGGCCATGAGGGCCTTGGTGTTAAGCTCAACAGTTACACGATGATCGACGTCGGGGCTTCCTGATCGTCGAGGCTGATGGTGATGACAACGGGGCTTCCTAGATGTCGTAAGTCGAAGGTGATCGTTGGTGGGGCTTCCTGATTGACGATGTGGACATGGTAGGCTTCTTAGCAGAGTCGGGTTACGACAAAGTGACTAGTGGCTCAACAGCACACAGTAAACTGGTGGTAGCAGATAATGGGCTTGTATGAACAAAGAGCACAAGCTTAGGGCTTGTGCTACTGAAGTTACATGCTTATATGCTACTCTATGTGTTGACTACTGTGGCTGCTTGTATGCAGTCGTTTACATGGCATGGAAGGTCATGGAAACACAAGGAATGCGATCAGTAAGCAAAGCATGTCATGATGGTGCGATAAGGTGTCATCATGGCATCTTATGGTGCAAGGCGAATAAGGATGAGTAAGGGAGAGAAATGGGGGAGTTGCGCTGACTGATGATGATGAATAGGAAGTGAGTCAGTGCAGTAAGGGAAAGTAAAGGAAAATTGTAACACTTGGTGGTGATGGTGTGGCCGTTCTGTCCAAAGAGTAAATCTTTGCATGGCACCATGGAGATGCACAGTGCAGAGTGGGGGTGGACACAGACAGGGTTGAGGAGGAACCTCACCGGGATCTTGTCAATCTGGGTGGAGAGGCACCTCACATGCATATGGGAGGCAAATGCTGCAGAGTGGTGATCAATGATCATGTCCATGGCCGGTGTGGCCGATGGGGGTCGCTGGGCAAAGGAGGTCATGAGGTTCCCCTTCACATTGAAGGAGGAAGCCAGTACTGTGACCTGGTCAGCCGTGGGGAGGGTGGAAAAGAACTCATGTGCAGTATTGGTGAGGACCATGGACAGGAGTTGATTCTCGGTTCTAATTCCAATAGTGGGCAGGAGGACTAAGGTCAGGTCCTTGGCATACATCGGAGGCGGGGGGGGAACTTGGCGTTGCTTTTTTCCCCTCTTGTGGGTGACCATCATCAAGACGGAGCCCTGATCTGGAGCGACTGGGTTAGGATTGGAGGCGGTAGGTGGGGCCAGTGCGGCTGCCACCTGGGTGTAGGAGGTGGGTGCTGCTGTGACAACAGCCTGGGTGGTGGTGTTGGGGACCTGGGCCTTCTGGGTCTGTGGGGCGTGTGGGGCAGGCCAGTTGACAAGGGTTGAGACTTGCCAGGAGATGGAGGCCACTTCTGTGGACAGCTGTTTAATGATATTGGTCAGTGCAGCTACATCAGGTGACATGTTAGTGGTTCCGGGGGGCCTGTTCTGGGCAGAGGGTTGGGGGGCAGTGGCCAGGGTCCTTAGCAGGGGGTGAGCTGGGGTGAAGGGTGCTGGCATGGAGACATCTGTCCCCTTCCTGGCGAAGTTGTGGGCCATCTCCATGTTGTGGGAGACAATGTGCTGGGGGTCCTTCTCATCCCTAAAAATGCCAGCAATCATCTGCTGAAGGTTCCAGTATAGGTCTCCAACAAACTGCGCAGCTGCCTGGTCGGTCTCTGTGGTGGTGGGGTGGTGGGTCTTGTGGTCGAAGTCCTCCAGAGCTCGGGAGAGGGAGTACATAAAACCCACTGTGTGCTGCTCAAACTGCGCTTGAGGGCGGGGGCGGGGGGTGTGTGGGGAGAGGTTCTCCGCTGAGCACTTGTGGGTGAGTGGCGGCAAGGGGGTGTGCGGGTTCTCGAGGATGTCCATTATGTCATGGGTCGGATTGGCTGTACCAGCATCTTCGACTGAGAGGTTGGATCCTGTGGATGGGGGGCGGCTAGCGAATTGCTCAAATGCGCTGGTGAACATGTCGTTTGAGACACCAATGACAGGAGAGGGAGCGAGACGGAGTGTGTCAGGGGACAAGGCCAGAACGCCAGGGTCGATTGAGGCATAGGGGATGGGGGTCGCATTGTGCAAGGCGGCGGTGGAGGCTTCAGCAGCCAGGTTGGCGGCCGTTTTGGCTGCCCGGGCAGCGGCAAGACTTGCTGATGAGGACATTGAGATGGATGGGGAGGTATGCTGGAGGGCTTTCCGGTAATCACTAGGGTTCGACATGGGGGAGTTTTAGCTACCCACACTAGTTGATGGTGGTGGTTACTGGTCAAGAAGGATGGTCCCCTGGTGGACTCCAACATGCAAGTCGCTCCTCCAGGCAATCCCAATGGCCTCCACCCCCCTAAAGTGATCAGCAGCCCGCCATGCCTTCAAGCGGGGCATTTGGGCAGCCAAGCGGCAATTCTACGCCAACCAGGCTGACCAAGCAGATGCCACCAACATTTGGAGCTGGGCCAAGTGTGGCCTCAGCAACCGACCTACACCTATCCCATCACTAAAAAAGAGAGATGGCACCTTCACCCAGATGGATGACAAGAAAGGTGAGCTTTTCCACACCACCTTCTTCATGCCCCCTCCACCCCAACAAGCAGCCAACACCCTGCCGCCTCCCCCCCAACCAGCTGCCCCACCCATACTCCTCTCGGAGCTTACAGGGGCACTGGCCTTTTTTTAATTTTATTATTATTATTCCTGCAGTATTACATAATTACAGCTGCCCCCCCAAAGGGGGGGCCCTAACTATCTAACAGCGGAGGTGCCTGTCATCGCACAACGCACAAAACTGGGTGGGGGCCCTGCACCATGAAGGGTGCCAAGGTGGGGAGGGCCCCTATTAGTACACAAGAAGGAGGAGGGAGGAGTACATATTGCTATGACTAAACCAACAGGTAAGGGTAGGTTAAGGAAGAAGCTTAGAATGGAGAAAGGGAGGGCAAGAGCGCCTGCCAGGACATACAATGAGGAGTCCAAAGGGCAGTCACAGATCAGAGAGAAAGGGTGGGAGTGCACCTGAAAGCTCCAAGAGAGCTGGGTCCGAGTCCTGTGTACAGGGTCCGAGCATACGACACATGTAGTCCCTAAGGAGGCCAGGTCCATATCCTCGTCGGTGGGGTGACCATCTAGCTCCATTGCCGCAAAAGCCAAGCAGATGGTGCCCGAGGTTCTATCAGAAAGGCGGTTTAAGTGCCCCATCAGCCTAAGCCATCGGTGCAGCACCGGGATATGGTTTTTGTCAGCCCACTCTGAGTGGTGGACCGGGAGGGGGATTTTGGCTGGCCATACACACCGAATCCAGGGTCGGAAGGTAGAGCACCCACCCAGGATGTGGGTGGTCATCTGTGCTGGCCATGGAGGATGGTTGTGCCACCTGCAGTGGGAGATCAAGCTGTGCCTGCGTCAGTAGGCTGAGTTGAAGCTCAGCCAGTAACCCCCATAGGGACCGGCACAACAGAGGACTTGTGCCACTGCAGAGAGGTGATGGTGAGGGTGGTCCACAGAGTGGGTGAGCAGTTTCCATGGGTGGTGGGAGGGGATGCCGTGCACTGCTAAGTGTTTGTCAGCGGTGGAGGCAAGAGGATGGGCCAGTGATAGTGTCCATCATTTGACCAGAGTCTTGGTGGCTACTTCCTTGAGTGTGGAGATGGAGGGTGCAAGTTGCGAGGGGGGGAGCTCTGTGGCGAGTTTTGCTTCCTCGTCGACCCATTCATTCCCCGGAATGTCTGAATGACCCAGACACCACATGAAGTGAATGGAGAGGCCCGGATGCGAGTCCAGGAGCGTCTCGACCCCTGCCTTCCAAAGGTGGAGGAGATGGGTGCCAGGAACGGCAGCCCATGTGCGAAAGAGGTTGAGTGCCGTCAGCGAATCAGATAGAAAGAACATGTCCAATGCGACAGGCAGGTGTGTGGGGAGGTGGTGCACGGCCCAGCCTGGTGTGGTGGCAAGTGAGAAAATTTCCACATCCATGGCCGTGGTGCAGGTGGGGGAGGCGAGGCGGCAAGCCTTTAGCTTGGTGAGGCTGTGCATGGCACAGATGGCGGAACCTGAGGTGGTGCCAATGCGAGAGCCATCGGTGAAGACCTGGAGGTGGGGGGTGGTACTAAGGTCCAGGGTGGCCTGTACAAACTCGTCATGTGTGTCCTCTGTGACCAGGAGGGAGGGGAGGGTGAAGGTGACCCTTCCACATGTAAAGGCCAGGGGGTCCGTCCAGGGGGATGCATGTATGCAGGGACTGGTTGTACCCAAGGGACTCGGACCTGCAGAGAAAGGGAAAAAGGTCTATTAGTTACATTGCAGAAGCATTTGCAGCCAATAGGGTGGGGGGTGCGCCAGAGGTGCAGAGAATGGGACATTTTTAAATACTTGAAGTAAAAAGAAAGGGAGGGGACTGAGCAAAGGAAATTAGTAGAGAAAGGGGAGGCACCTTTATAGATGCCTAGTATCCACCGGCATGCCGTGTTTTGCACCAACTGTAGATGGTTGACGAGTGTTTTCTGGCAGCGGCCATGGTACCAGACCGGTGCGCCCCATGCTAAGACGGAGCGGACACAGCTGGTGTACAGTCGCTGGAGGAGAAGGGCAGATACTCCACATTCAGTGTTGCCTAAAATGCGGAGGGTGGCGAGGGTGGAGAGACCCTTAGAGCGCATTCACTCGACATGGGGCTTGAAGGTAAGGCCTGGGTCCCACCAAATGCCGAGCCACTGGAGTGGTCAGGATGGTCAGATGAGGGTGTTGGGGTCAATTTGGATCCCAGCAGTATCCCAGCTGTGATAGCTGGTTCTGTGCTGAGGGGGGTGGAAGTGGAGTGCCTCAGTTTTGGCGGCTTCAATTTTCAGGCTGATGTTGCCGAAGAGGCCATCGAGTTGGTGATACATGTCTGCCAGGTGGTGGCAGTTGGATGCTATAGAGGGGCCAATGCATATTAGTAGGTGGTCATCAACGTATGTGAGCACTTTGGTGCTGGCTTGGTGAAAATGCAGGAGGACCACACCCACAAAAATTGTTGACAAGATGGGGGAGACAGGCAATCCTTGGGGGTTGCCGAAGTCGGGTTTTGGGGCAGTTGGGAGGGTGGTGCCATCAAAGGTGACTGTGACCTGCCTGTCCATCATGAAGGAGAGGCACCAGTCCACCATGTCAGGTGGGCACTGGAGCTCCAGCAATTGTTGGTGGAGGGGGTGGGGGTGTACTGAGTCGAAGAAACCCTGTATGTCCACCACAAGGACTGAACACACAAGGCCCTTTGAGTGGGCATTCTCCACTATCTGTAAGAGGTGTTGGGCAGCATTGTAGACAGAGTGTCCTTGATGCCCCCCATACTGGTTAGGTGGCAGCCAGTCCCGCTTGTTAGCAAGGAACTGGAGCCAGTTAGCTATGATCTTTTTCAAGGAGTTTCCCTGGGGTCTCCTCGAGGGTGATGGGCCGGTACGAACACGGCGAGAAAGGTCCTTCTTATTAGGCTTCTGGAGCATAACCACTTTTGCCCCCTGCCAGCACTTAGGGTGGTGCCCCATGCACAGACAGTCATTGAAAAGCGATAGAATCTTGTCAGGGTAAGCTTCCACTACCCATTTCAGGGGGCAATAGCCTATTCCTGAGAGGCCCAGTGCCGACAAGTTAGAGGTGTCGGACAGTGCCCCCATGAGCTCAGTAAGGAGAATTGGCGGGGCAGCTGGTTGGGGGGTGGAGGTGGGTTTTGGTCTGCCGGCAGGGGGGGGGGAGGCATGAAGAAGGTTTTGTGAAGTAGCTCACCTTTCTCATCATCTGACTGGGTGAAGGTGCCATCTCGTTGCTTGAGGGATGGGATGGGGGTGGGGCAGGTGCCAAGGCCATGTTTGGCCCAGGTCCAGATGTTGGAGGCATCCGCTTTGGCTGCCTGGTCGGTGTAGAACTGCCATTTGGCTGTGCATACTCCGTGCTTGAAGGCACGGTGCGCAGATGCACACTGGAGGGGGGTGGTGGCTGTCGAAATGGCGGCCAGCAGGTTTTTGCATGTTGGCATCCACCAGGGGACCTCTGTTTTCGACAGTTTCGAGAGGCAGGTGAACAGCTCGAGGGCTGCCACCATGGCTTTTCACCACAGTGTCTGCTTTGTCGTCCAGGGTGGTGGTGTTGCAGACTGGGATGTCAAAGGTGAGGTCTAGGAGAGGGAAGGCAATATCAGTCCACTCCTCCCTGTCGGCTGGTAACAGCCAGTGGGTCTTGAGGACTGGAGGTGGGGGCCGAAAAGGGATAGACCACCGCAGAATGGCGTGATCCGACAGTGGTGAAGGTTCGGTGGTGGCCGAGTCCAGAATGGCATCAGGGTTAATGGAAGGGGGGGCCCAGATCATGTCTATGGGGCACCTCAGGCAGTTGCCATCAGGCCTAGAGTCAGAGTCAGGTAAATGGGCAGGTGCCAGGCCATGCCCATGGAAAAAGTCATTGAGGGGTTGCGCCCTCAATTCCTCTGGCCATGAGGCAGAGAGTTCAGACCATGTGGGGTGACAATGGTTGAAGTTGCCTGCCACAAGGAGGGTGGTGGCTAATGCTGAGGGGAGTGAAAAGAGGAAAAGCTCACCTGGGTACTGTGGGAGGGCCCCGACACGGTCTGGGGGTGACATGCCATAATAATTGCACACTTGGACCGTGAGGGAGGATCGGATTTCAATGGTGAGGATGTTGGTGCCATGGGAGGCGGTCCCAAGGACTGACCAGGAAGTTGGAGGGAGGGTGCATGCCACATAGGTGACTACCCAGGGGCAGGAGTTGGGGGGTAGAACTGGTGTGTAGCCAGGGATGTTTGAGACGTTGAACACTGGGGTACCAGTGGGGTCAGTGAGGGATGGTTGCAAGCCTATTTGGTACCAGGGTGGTTCCTGTATAAGAATTAGGTGTGGGGGGGAGGGGGTGTCAGTGAGGAGAGGAATTAGGGAATTTATTGCCGCAAGTGAGTGGGCAGCATTCCACTGTATGATGGAGATATCTCCAATCATGACTCCTCCATCTGTTCGAAGGTGGGCACGTCCCCAATGGCCTCCAAGATTTGGCAGTATTGCTTCTTCTTGGGGCAGGATGGGAGGGTGGCAGGGTGGTTGCCTTTGCAATTGGTGCAGTGGCGAGGGTGAGGGCATGGATCGGCTTCAGCCATGGCATCAGTGGCGCAGTGGGCACAGTTCTTGCAGTGGTTGTGGGTAAGGTGATTACCCCTGCAGCCAGTGCAGCAGGCTTGGGCTCGGCACCCCTTAGTTCCATGTCCGAGGCCTTGGCAGCACTCACATTGGGTGAGGCTTGGGCGAATGGGAGGGACGGAGAGGTGGAGGGAGGAGCCGAAGAGCCAGACACGCAGGCGCTTAAGGAGTCGTTCGCAGATGGACCCATCAGGGTTGATGAAGGAGAAGGCGACTGGGCACTTGCTTAGGGAGGGCAGGTGTTCAGGGGTTGCTGCGAAGTGGGGGGTGACAACAAAGTCCAGGAGGCGAAGTGATAGGTTGTTTGTGACTTCAGCCAGGAGGACGGCCTTGGAGATGGTGTGTTTGTTCTGGCCGAAGTGGTAGTCCTTGCAGGGTACCATAGATATCCGCAGGGAGGACCTAGGCTGAACATGGGAGGGGGTCAGTTGGAATACCTCAGGGACCTCGGCCCCTTTGGTAGTGCACCTGTCACGCATGTGGTGCGAAAACGCTTCTGCATGCCTATCAATGATCATGGCTGTGGAGGGGTTAGCAGAGTGGGGTCGCTGTGTGAACATGGTCATGAGGTTCCCCTTCACATTGAATGAAGAGGAGAGGACCATGACTTGGTCTGCAGTGGGGAGGGAGGCAAAGAAATCACGTGCTATTTTTGTGAGGACCATGGTGGGTTTCTGGAGGTGTGCCAAGAGGCTGGTGACTGGTGAAAGGACCAGTGTTGGGTCTTTGGCATACATCATAGGGGGGGGGCACCTGCTGCATGCGCTTCTTCTTCTTCTTCTGCACTGGGTTGATGACTGTCCCAGCAGCAGGTGCCACTGGGGAGGGGTTGGTGGAGGTTGGGGGGGCCGCTGCTGCAGCCACCTGGGCATAGGAGGTGGGGGCGGCTGTGATTGTTGCCTGGGGGGTGGGCTGTTGCTGTTGCTGCCACTGTTGTTGGGGGGTGGGCCTGGAGCTGAGAGAAGACATCTGATGTGAAATAGAAGCCACATCAGTAGTCAGGCATTTGACTGCATCAGTCAGCGCCTTCATTTCCGGGGTCATGGGGGTGGTGCGGGGGTCCTGGTGGTGGCCGGGGGCCTCTGCTGGGGGCGAGCTGGCTGGAAGGGGTATGGGAGGTTGAAACCTCCCTCCCCTGTGTGCTGGTAGGCAACAATCGCATTGAATATTGCCTGTGTCTGGTGGAGGTCATCCTTCCTGGCCCTGTGAAGGGCGTTGAGTGTCTTGAGCACAATGTAAGCTGTTTGCCCAAGGAGTTGCACTGCCACTTGTTCATGGCTTTCACCAGGAGCGGTGTTGGCCATGGCTTCGAAGTAGCCAGAGTGCAGGTCGGTAAGGTCATCCAGGAAGCCATCCAGTGGCATGCAAGGTGCGTTTGGGTGGGGGTGGGGGGTGTGGGGCAACAACGCTGTTGTGTCGTGCTTCTGGGAAGCGGCTGGCGAGGGTGTCTGGTAAGGGGGATCTGCGTCCGGGAGGTAGTCCTCTTCATGTCCAGTGTTGTACTCATGAGGGTTGGCGGCACTGGAGGTGGCAGATGGGGGCGGCTATTGAACTGCTCGAATGCACTGGTGAAAGCGGCGTTTGAGATGCCTATGGCAGGGGAGGAAGCGAGATGGAGGGCATCTGGTGACGACTCCGAGGCGGGGGTTTGGGCATAGGGCTGGGCATAGGGTATGGGGGTCATTTCGCATTGAGCGGAAGCAAGGGCTTCAGCAGCCAGGTTGGTGGCTGTCTCGGCGGCCCTTGCTGTGGCTAGGCTAGCTGATGAGGATGAGGGGACAGAGGGTCTTGTGTGCAACAAAGGGCACCACAATAATCTGACATGGGGGAGTTTTAGCTGCCCGCACTAGTTAGATGATGGTGGTTACTGGTCAAGAAGGATGTGGCCGAGACATGCAATGAGGAGTCCAAAAGGCGGTCACAGATCAGAGAGAAAGGGTGGGAGTGCACCTGAAAGCTCCAAGAGAGCCGGGTCCGGGTCCTGGGTATTGTTATGATATATATGTTTTTCGATTCATGTCTCATCTTTTATTATATAATGATGGATTAGTCATTAGGTATGCTTCGTCTGATCAGTAGTAAGCAGGCACAGGTAGTTCTAGATCTATGACGTCACAGTAGAAGGTTCTAGAGTGATGACACCATATTGTATCAGTATGGTGACATATCACATAGTAATGGTGTCATGACTGTTTCATGCTTCTGATTGGTAGTTTATTATAGATTTGACCAGCCCTTAAGTAGTCGAATGTGTATAAGTAGCAACCAATGCAGACCTGGGGAACTCAGTCGAGTTCTCTTAGGATATCCACTATCTCTGTGTGATCCCTCCTTGTCAACTTGCATCTCACTCTCCCAAGTTGTTTCACTGGTAGAACCTGTGTGCCATGTTGGTGTATAGTGTTGCCCTAACAGGTATGGGGTCCGAGCATACAACACATGTAGTCCCATAGGAGGTCCAAGTCCATATCCTCGTCAGTAGGGTGTCCCTCTAACTCCATCATGGTGAATGGCGCTGGAGGTTCTGTTGGAGAGGCAGTTCAGGTGTCCCATCAGCCTAAGCCATCGGCACAGAACTGGGATATGGTTTTCATCAGCCCACTCTGAATGGTGGACTGGGAGGGGGATTTTGGCTGGCCAAACACACTGGATCCAGGGGCGAAAGGTCGAGCACCTGCCCAGAATATTGGCAGTTGTCTGCATGGGCCAGGGTGGGTGGTTGTGCCACCTGCAGTGGGAAATCAGGCCGTGCCTGCGCTGGTAGGCTGAGTCGAAGCTCAGCCAGTAGCCCCCATAGGGACTGGCATGGCAGAGGACTTGTGCCACTGCAGAGAGGTGGTGGTGAGGGTGGTCTGCGGAGTGGGTGAGAAGTTTCCACAGGTGATGGGAGGGGATGCCGTGCACTGCCAAGTATTTGTCAGCTGTGGAGGCGAGAAGGCAGGCCAGTGAGAGTGTCCACTGTTTGATCAGAGTCTTGGTGGCCACCTCTTTGAGTGCGGAGATGGAGGGCACAAGTTGTGAGGGGGGGAGCTCCGTGGCTAGTTTCGCTTCCACATCGGCCCATTCATTTCCAGGGACATCCGAGTGACCCGGACACCACACGAAATGGATGGAGAGGCCCGGATGCGAGTCCAGGAGTGTCTCAACCCCCGCCTTCCAAAGGTGGAGGAGATGGGTGCTGTTACAATTTTCCTTTACTTTTCCCTTATTGCGCTGACTCACTTCCTATTCATCATCATCAGTCAGCGCAACTCCCCCATTTCTCTTCCTTACTCATCCTTATTCGCCTTGTGCCATAAGACACCATGATGACGCCTTATTGCACCATCATGACGTGCTTTGCTTACTGATCACCGTACTTGTATTACCAAGGCATTCCTTGAGTTTCCATGACCTTCCATAGTCTGGTAAACACACCTAACCAAGTCGCTACAGTAGCAAACACATAGAGTAGCATATAAGCATGTAACTTCAGTAGCACAAGCCCTAAGCTTGTGCTCTTTGTTCATACAAGCCCATTATCTGCTACTACCAGTCTACTGTGTGCCTAGTGTGCACCAGTCGCTTCGTCGTAACCCGACTCATTATAGAAGCCTACCGCATCCACATCGCCGATCAGGAAGCCCCATCGACAATCACCCTCGACTTATGACATCTAGGAAACCCCATTGCTGTACCATCAGTCCCGACGATCAGGAAGCCCCGACGTCGATCACCGCATAACCGTTGAGCTTAACAGGTGCCAGGGATGGTGGCCCAAGTGCAGAAGAGGTCCAGTGCCATCAGTGAGTCGGATAGAAAGAACAGGTCCGATGCAACAGGCAGGTGAGTGAGGAGGTGGTGCATGGCCCAGCCCGGAGCAGTGGCAAGTGAGAAGATCTCCACATCCGTGGCGGTGGCTCAGGTGGGGGAGGCGAGGCAGCGGGACCGTAGCTTGGTGAGGCCACACATGGCACAGATGGCAGATCCCAAGGCGGTTCCAATGTGCAATCCATCGGTGAAGACCTGGAGGTGGGGGGTGGTACTGAGGTCTAGGGCAGCCTGCATGAACTCATTGCATGTGTCTCCTGTGACCAGGAGGGAGGGGAGGGTAAAGGTGACCCATCTGCCTGTAAAGGCCAGGGGGTCCATCCAGGGGGGGTGTGTGTATGCAGGGACCAGTTGTACCCAAGGGACTCGGACCTGCAGAGAAAGGGAAAAAGGTCTATTAGTTACATTGCGGAAGCATTTGCAGCCAATAGAGTGGGGGGTGCACCATAGGCACAGAGAATGGGATGTTTTTAAATACTCAAAGTAAAAAGAGAGGGGAGGGACTGAGCATAGGAAATTAGTAGAGAAAGGGGAGGTGCCTTTGTAGACGCCTAGGATCCACTGGCAGGCCGTGTTTTGCACAGACTGGAGGCGGTTGATCAGGGTTTTTTGGCGGCGGCTGTGGTACCAGACTGGAGCGCCCCATGCTAGAACGGAGCAGACACAGCTGGTGTATAGTCGCTGGAGGAGGAGGGCCGATACTCCGCATTCGGTGTTGCCTAGGATGCGGAGGGCGGTGAGGGTGGAGAGTCCCTTGGAACACATTCATTCAATGTGGGGCTTAAAGGTCAGGCCTGGATCCCACCAGATCCCAAGCCACCAGAGTGGACAGGAGGGTCGGATGAGGGTGTTGGGGTTGATTTGGATCCCGGCAGTGTCCCAGACATGATAGCCGACTCTTCGCCAAGGTGGGTGGAAGTGGAGTGCCTCTGTTTTGGCAGCTTCGATGTTGAGACCGATGTTGCCAAAGAGGCCGTCAAGTTGGTGATAGGCATTGGCCAGGTGGTGGCAGTTGGATGCTACTGAGGGGCCGACACATATTAGTAGGTGGTCATCAACATATGCAAGCACTTTGGTGCCGGCTTGGTGAAAGCACCAGAGGACCACACCCGCAAAAATTGTTGACAGGATGGGGGAGACAGGCAATCCTTGAGGGGTGCCGAAGTCAGGTTTTGGGGCAGTTGGGAGGGTGGTGCCATCGAAGGTGACTGTGACCTGCCTGTCCGTCATGAAGGAGAGGCACCAGTCCGCCATGTTGGGTGGGCACTGGAGCTCCAGCAATTGCTGGTGGAGGAGGCGGGGGTGTACTGAGTCAAAGAAACCTTGTATGTTGACTGCTAGGACCGAACACACAAGGCCCTTCGAGTGGGTATTCTCCACTATCTGTAAGAGGTGTTGGGCAGCATCATAGACTGAGTGTCCTTGGTGCCCCCCATACTGGTTAGGTGGCAGCCAGTCCTGCTTATTAGCGAGGAACTGGAGCCGGTTAGCGATGATCTTTTTGAGGAGTTTCCCTAAGGTCTCCTCAAGGGTGATGGGCCAGTATGAGCATGGTGAGAAGGGGTCCTTCTTGTTAGGCTTCTGCAGCATAACCACTTTTGCTGCCCACCAGCACTTGGGGTGGTGCCCCAGGCACAGGCAGTCATTGAAAAGCGAGAGGATCTCATTGGGGTAAGCTTCCACCACCCATTTCAGGGGGTGGTAGCTTATTCCCGAGAGGCCCGGAGCTGACAAGTTGGAGGTGTTGGACAGTGCCTCCATAAGCTTGGTGAGGAGGATTGGTGGGGCAGCTGGTTGGGGGAGGGAGGTGGATTTTGGTCTGCCAGCAGGGGGGGGGAGGCATGAAGAAAGTTTCATGGAAAAGCTCACCTTTCTCATTGTCCAACTGTGCGAAGGTGCCATCTCACCGCTTGAGGGATGGGATGGGGGTGGGGTGGGTGCCGAGGCCACGTTTGGCCCAGGTCCAGATGTTGGAGGCATCCGCTTCGGCTGCCTAGTCGGCATAGAACTGCCGCTTTGCTGTGCACACTCCACATTTGAAGGTGTGGCACGCTGACGCACACTGGAGGGGGGTGGTGGCTGTCAAAATGGCGGCTAGCGGGCTTTTGCACGTTGGCGTCCACCATGGGACCTCCGTTTTTGATGGTTTCACGAGGTGGGTGAACGGCTCAAGGGCTGCCACCATGGCTTTCACCACAGCATTGGCTTTGTCTTTTTTATTTTATTTTATTTTATTTTATTTTATTATTCCTGCAGTATTACATAATTACAAGCTGCCCCCCCCGAAGGGGGGGCCCTAACTACATAACAACAGAGGCACCCATCATTGCACAACACACAAAACTGGGCAGGGGCCCTGCTCCCTGAGGGGAGCCGAGGTGTGAAGGCCCCCTATTAGTACAGAAGAAAGCAGAGGGAGGAATACATATCACTACAACAATACCAAGCAGACGAGGGCAGGCAAAAGAGGTAGTTTAAAATAGGAAAGGGAGGGCGAGAGCACTGGCCGGGACATATGGAGGGGAGTCTGAAGGGCAGGCACTAGTCAGAGGAAAAGGGAGGAAGCGCACCTGAAAGCTCCAAGAGAGCCAGGTCTGGGTCCTGGGAATGGGGTCCAAGCATATGACTCATGTAATCCCAAAGGAGGTCCAGGTCCATATCTTCATCGGTCGGGTGTCCCTCCAGTTCCATCGCGGCAAAGGCCAGGTGGATGGCAGCTGAGGTGCGGTCAGAGAGGTGGTTCAGGTGCCCTGTGAGTTTAAGCCAGCAGCGTAGAACCTGGAGGTGGTTTTCATCAGCCCACTCAGTGTGGTGGGTTGGGAGTGGGAGGCAGGGGGGCCAGACCTTGTGGATCCATGGTCGGAATGTGTGACATCCACCCAGTACATGAGCAGGCGACTGAGCCGGCCAGGGGGGGTGGTTGTGCCATCTGTTAAGCTCAACGGTTACGTGGTGATCGACGTCGGGGCTTCCTGATCGTCGGAACTGATGGTACGGCAACGGGGCTTCCTAGATGTCGTAAGTCGAAGATGATCATCGATGGGGCTTCCTGATCGGTGATGTGGACACGAGGTGCTTCTTAGCAGAGTCGGGTTATGACAAAGTGACTAATGGCCAAGTGGCACACAGTAGACTGGTGGTAGCAGATAATGGGCTTGTATGAACAAAGAGCACAAGCTTAGGGCTTGTGCTACTGACGTTACATGCTTATATGCTACTCTATGTGTTTGCTACTGTAGCGACTTGGTTAGGTATGTTTACCAGACTATGGAAGGTCATGGAAACGCAAGGAAGGCCTTGGTAATACAAGTATGGTGATCAGTAAGCAAAGCACGTCATGATGGTGCAATAAGGCGTCATCATGGCGTCTTATGGTGCAAGGCGAATAAGGATGAGTAAGGTAGAGAAATGGGGGAGTTGCGCTGACTGATGATGATGAAGGTGAAGTGAGTCAGCACAGTAAGGGAAAGTAAGGGAAAATTGTAACACCATCTGCAGTGTGAGATCAGGCCGTGCCTGCACTGGTAGGCTGAGTCGAAGCTCAGCCAGTAGCCCCTGTAGGGACTGGCACAACATAGGACCTGGGCGACTGCAGAGAGCTCCTGGCGAGGGTGGTTGACTGACTGCATGATAAGCTTTCAGGGATGGCGAGAGGGGATACCATTGACAGCAAGGTATTTGTCAGCTGTTGAGGCCAGGGGGCAGGTGAGTGAGAGGGACCAGCACTCCATAAGAGTGTTGATGGAAGCCTCCTTCAGTGCAGAGGTGGAGGGTGCGAGGGAGGACAGGGGTAGGTTCATTGTGAACTTCGCCTCTCAGTCCGCCCATTCATTCCCAAGGATGTCAGAGTGACCCGGGCACCATATGAAGTGGATGGAAAGATCCGGGTATGAGTCCAGGAGAGTCTGGACCCCCGCCTTCCATTGATGGAGGAGATGGGCACCTGGAACTGGTGCCCATGTACAGATAAGGTGGAGTGCCATCAGCGAATCTGACAGAAAGAAGATGTCAGATGCGACAGGCAGGAGATCCTGGAGGTGGTGTGTGGCCCAGCTCAGTGCAGAGGTGAGGGAGAAAATCTCCACATCTGTGGCTGTTGCACAGGTGGGGGAGGCCAGCCAGTGGGACTTGAGGCAGGTAAGGCCCCTCATGGCACAGATGGCTGATCCAGACTTAGAACCCATGTGTGAGCCATTGGTGAAAACCTGGAGGTGGGGGAGGGTGCTCAGGGAGTGCACAGTGGCCACAAATTCCTCGCAAGTGTCCATGCTGACCAGAGTGATAGGGGTGGCAAAGGAGACTCTTCCATTCATAAATGCCAGAGGATCTGTCCACAGGGGATGAGTGTATGCAGGAACCAGTTGAACCCGAGGGACCTGGACCTGCAGAGAAGTGGAAAAGGGATGGTTAGTTACATTTTTATAATATCGTTTTCTACCGACAGAGTGTGGGGTGCGCCAGAGGCACAGAGAGTGAAGGGTTTTAGCATATTTGAGATAATGAGAAAGGGGGGGAAGGGAACAAAGAAAATTTGTAGAAAAGGGAGAGGTGCCTTTATAGATGCCGAGAATCCATCTGCATGCTGTGTTTTGCACAGCCTGCAAGTGGCTTACTAAGGTTTTTTGGTGCCAGCCATGGTACCATATCGGCACACCCCATGTGAGAACTGAGCGAATGCAGGTGGTATACAGTTGATGGAGGAGAAGGGCCAAGATGCCATGTTTGGTGTTGCCAAGAATGCGGAGGGTGGCGAGGGTGGAGAGACCTTTGGAGTGCATGCGCTCGACATGGGTCTTGAAGGTGAGGGCAGGATCCCACCATATCCCGAGCCAGCAGAGTGGGATGGAGGGTCGGATTAGTGTGGTGGGGGCGACCCAGACCCCAGTGGTGTCCCAGTTTGTGTAGGCAGCTGAGCATTGTCGGGGTGGGTGGAAGTGGAGGCACTCCATTTTGGCGGCTTCGATGTTGAGACCGATGGCTCTGAAGTGGGCATTGAGTAGGTGGTAGGCATTAGACAGTTGTTGGCAGTTGGATGCCATGCTGGGTCCGATGCACACAAGGAGGTGGTCATCTACATATGCCAGGGTGGTGGTGCCGGTTTGGTGAAATTTCCGGAGGACCACCCCTGCAAATATGGTTGAGAGGATAGGAGACACTGGTGACCCTTGGGGGGTGCCGAGGTTGGGTTTGTGGGTGGTCGGGAGGGTGGTGCTGTTGAAAGCAATGGCTACCTGCTGGTCTGTCATGAAGGACAAGCACCAGTCCGCCATGTTGGGTGGGCACTGGAGTTCCAACAGTTGTCAGTGGAGGAGTTGAGGGTGGATGGAGTTGAAGAAGCCCTGGATGTCGACCGCTAGGACTGAACATACATGACCCTCTGTGTGGGTGTGCTCTGCAATCTGTAAGGTGTTGGGCAGCATCATAGATGGAATGTCCCTGGCGCCCCCTGTATTGGTTAGGTGGCAGCCAATCCCGCGTGTTTGCGAGGAATTGGAGCCGGTTAGCAATCATCTTTTCAAGGAGTTTCCCTAGGGTCTCCTCAAGGGTAATGGGCCAATAAGATCTCGGAGAGGGGGGGTCCTTCTTGTTTGGCTTCCTGAGCATCACCACTTTTGCTGCCCACCAACACTTGGGGTGGTGCCCCATGCACAAACAGTCATTGAAAAGGGCAAGAATCTCTCTGGGGTAAGCATCCACCACCCATTTCAGGGGGTGGTAGCCGATGCCCAAGAGGCCTGGGGCTTACAAGTTGGAGGTGTTGGCCAGTGCCCCCGTAAGCTCTGTGAGGAGTATGGGCGGGGCAGCTGGTTGGGGGGGAGGTGGCGGGGTGTCAGCCACTTGATGGGGTGGAGGGGGCATGAAGAAAGTGGTGCAGAAGAGCTCACCTTTCTCATCATCCGATTGGGTGAAGGTGCCATCACTCTTTTTCAGCGATGGGATGGGTGTCGGACAGTTGCTGAGGCCACGCTTGGCCCAGCTCCAAATGTTGGAGGCGTCCACTTGGTCGGCCTGGTTGGCATAGAACTGCTGCTTGGCCGCCTGTATGCCGCGCTTGAATGCACGGCAGACTGCTGATCACTGAAGGGGGGTGGAGGCTGTCGAGATCGCCTGGAGGAGTGACTTGCAGGTTGGGGTCCACCATGGGACTTTGGACTTGGACAGTTTAGCGAGTCTGGTGAAGGGGGCAAGGGCAGTGATCATAGAGTCGACCACTGCCTGCACTTTGATGTTGAGGGTGGGGGTGTTGACTGCTGGGAGTAGAAAGGCGGTTTTGGGTAATGGAAAGGCAATGTCAGTCCACTCTTCCCTGTCTGCCAGGAGTAACTGGTGGGTCTTGATGACTGGGGGTGGGGGCTGAGATGGCAAGGACTGGTGCAGCATGGCATGGTCGGACAATGTGGAGGGGGTTGAGGTGCCCAAATCTAGGATTGTATTGGGGTTGATCACAGGGGGGGACCAGATCATGTCAATAGGGCACCACCAACAGTTGTCAACAGGCTGTGAGTCAGAGTCTGGGAGGTGGGCTGGCACACGGCCATGCTCTCGGAAGAAGTTGTTGAGGGGTTGAGCCCTCAAGTCTTCCTGCCATGAGGCGAGGAGTTCGGACCACAAGTGGTGGCAACAGTTGAAGTTGCCTGTCACAAGTAGAGTGGAGGCCAAAGCCGGTGGGATTGTGAAGAGAAACGACTCACTGGGGTAGAGGGGGGTGGCGGTGGTGCAGTCCGGTGTGTGCATGCCATAGTAGTTGCACAGGCAGATCGTCAGGTGGGTGCAGATTTCGATGGTGAGGACGTTGGTGCCAGAGGAGGTGGCCCCAAGGACGGACCATGCAGTCGAGGGGATGGTGCGGGATACATAGGTGACGACCCTCGGCCGGGTGGCCGGGGGAAGAATAGCTGTGTACCCTGGGAGGGATGGAACATTGAGGACCAGCATGCTGGTGGGGTCAGTGAGGGATGGCTGGAGGCCGATTTGGTACCAGGGTGGTTCCTGGATTAAAATGATGGTGGGTGGGGATGGGTCAGTGGTAAGGATCGGTACAAGGGAATGGACTGCGGCTAATGAGCAGGCAGCATTCCACTGAAGAATAGAGATGTCTCTATTCATGAGTCCTCCATTGTTTCGTCTTCAGGCCCTTCAATGGCAGCCTCGATCCGGTGGTAACACCATTTCTTAGGGCACTGAGGGTAGGTGGTGGGGTGGTCACCCTTGCAGTTGGTGCAATAGCAAGGGTGAGGGCCGTGGTCGCCCTCAATAGCTTCGGTGGCATAGGATGTGCATGACTTATGGTGGTTGTGGGAGAGGTGGCCACCTCCACATTTGGCACAACATGGCTGGGCTCAGCATCCTTTTGTTCCATGTCCTAGGCCCTGGCAGCGCTCGCATTGAGTGAGGCTGGGGTGGAAGGGGGGGACTGAGAGGGAGAGGGAGGCTCTGAACATCCACACTCACAGGTGCTTGAGGAGTTGCACCTGGATGGATCCATTGGGGTCAGAGAAGGAGAACACTACCAGGCATCTGTCAAGGGTCAGCAGGTGGTCTTCAGTGGCAGCAAAGTGAGGGTCAACTACAAAGTTGAGGAGGCGGAGCATCGGGTTGTGCCTGACTTCAGCCATGAGGGCCTTGGGGGTGATGGTGTGGCCGTTCTGGCTGAAAAGGTAGTCCTTGCATGGCACCATGGAGATGTGGAGCGCAGACTGGGGGCAGACACGGATGGGGGTGAAGGAGAATGTCCTCGGGATCTTGTTGACTGCCAGAGAAAGGCACTTCTCATGCATATGGGTGGCATAGGCCACAGAGTGCCGATCAATGATCATGTCCATGGCTGGTGTGGCGGAGGAGGGGCGCTTAGCGAATGAGGTCATGAGGTTCCCTTTTACGTTGAAGGAGGAAGCCAAGACCGTGACCTGGTCAGCAGTGGGGAGGGAAGAGAAAAACTCACGGGCTGTGGTGGTTAGGCACATGGCCAGGAGCTGGACCTTGGATTTAATCACGATGGACAGTAACAGGACTAGGGTTGGGTCCTTTGCATACATCAGGGGCAGGGGTGGGACCTGGCATTGCTTTTTCTTCTTTTTGTGGGTCACTGTCATGAAGACTGTGCCCGGAGCTGGAGCAGCTGGGTTGGGATTGGAGGTGGTCGGTGGGGCCGGGGCGGCCGCCACCTGGTTGTAGGAGGTCGGTGCTGCAGTGATGGTAGCCTGGGTGGTGGTGGTAGGGGCCTGGGCCTTCTGGGCCTGTGGGGCATGTGGGGTGGGCCAGTTGACAAGGGTTGAGACTTGTCAGGAGATGGTGGTGACTTCTGAGGAGAGCTGTTTAACAATGTTAGTCAGTGCAGCCACATCAGGTGACATGTTAGTGGTGCCAGGGGTCCGGATCTGGGCGGAGGGTGGTGGGGTGGTGGTGGGGGTCCTTTGACGGGAGGGGAGCTGGGGTGAAGGGTTCAGGAAGGAGGACTTCTGTCCCCTGCCTGGCGAAGTTGTAGGCCATCCCCATATTGCGGAGGACATGGTTCTGGGGGTCCTTCTCATCCCTTACTATGCTGGTGATTGTTTGCTGAACATTCCATAGTAGGTTGCCCACAAACTGTCTGGCTGCAATGTCGGTTTCAGTGGCATTGGTGTGGTGGGTCTTCCTGTTGAAATCTTCCAGAGTGCAGGAGAGGGAGTACATGAACCCCAAGGTGTGTGGCTCGAACTGGGCTCGAGGATGGGGTTGGGGGGTGTGCGGGGAGAGGCCTTCTGATGAGCACTTATGGGTAAGCAGCAGTGAGGGAGTGTGCAGGTTCTCGGGGATGTCCTCCATTTCGAGTCCTTGGACTTCTTCTGAGATGTTGGATCCTGCAGAGGGTGGGCAGCTGACGTGTTCGAATGCTCGGGCAAACTTGTTGTTTGAGACACCGATGACAGGGGAGGGGGCAAGGCGGAGTGCATCTGGGGATGAGAGCGGGTTGCCAGGGTCGATTTGGGCATAGGGGACAGGGGTCGTTTCGCATTGAGCGGAAGCGGCGGATTCGGCGGCCGTTTCGGCGGCCCTTGCAGCAGCTAGACTAGCTGATGAGGAGGAGGGGACGGTTGGTCAAGTACAATGTAGGGCACCACGATAATCTGACATGGGGGAGTTTGAGCTGCCCACACTAGTAGATGGTGGTGGTTACTGGTCAAGAAGGGTGCATCTGGTTGAATGGTGGACACTATCACTGGCCCACCCCCTCGCCTCCACCGCTGACAAATACCTGGCAGTGCATGGCATCCCCTCTTGTCACCTGCGGAAAGTGCTTACCCACTCCACAGACCACCCTTGCCACCACCTCTCTGCAGTGGCACAAGTCCTCTGTTGTGCTGGTCCCTATGGGGGCTACTGGCTGAGCTTCGACTCAGCCTACCGGTGCAGACACGGCCTGATCTCCCATTGCAGGTGGCATAACCATCCTCCCTGGCCCATGCAGACGACCGCCCACATTCTGGGTGGGTGCTCAACTTTCTGGCCCTGGATTCGGCGCATCTGGCCAGCCAAGATCCCCCTCCCAGTCCACCACTCAGAGTGGGCTGATGAAAACTGTATCCCAGTTCTGCGCTGCTGGCTTAGGCTGATGGGGCATTTGAACCGCCTCTCCAACAGGACCTCGGGTGCCATTCGCCTGGCTTTCGCCACAATGGAATTGGAGGGCCACCCCACTGACGAGGATATGGACCTGGACCTCCTTAGGGATTACATCCATCATATGCTCAGACCCCGTACCCAGGACTCGGACCTGGCTCCCTTGGAGCTTTCAGGTGCACTTCCACCCTTTCTCCCTGATCTATGACCGCCCTTTGGACTCCTCATCATATGTCTCGGCCAGTGCTCTCGCCCTCCCATTCTCCATTCTAAGCTTCTTCTTTAACCTGCCCTTACCCGTTGGTTTAGTCATAGCAATATGTATTCCTCCCTCTTCTCTGCATCTTTGTACTAATAGGGGACCTCCACACTCTGGCACCCTTTGGGGAGCAGGTCCCCCACCCAGTTTTGTGCATTGCATGATGATGGGCACCTCCGTTGTTATGTAGTTAGGGCCCCCCTTCGGGGGGGCAGCTTGTAATTATGTAATACTGCAGGAATAATTTAAATTTAAAAAAAAAGGCTGGTTCTTACCATGACACCATGTGTTAAGAAGCCCCTATCTCCTTATATCAACTAGTGACGTCATCAGAGACCCTTTTGGGATTTGGGGCAGCAGTTTTTATGGTTTGTCATGCCAGGGACAACATGGCCCCAGGATTTTTAAGTCCCAACCTGAAGGTCAGATCCAAGTCTCCCTGAACCCAAGGTCTCCTGACTGAAGCCGACTGCTGAAGGGCAGAGGGTTACCCCCCCCATGCGGGTGTGGGGGCATTAATGTCGTGTCCCCCCCCAACTGGCAGGCATGTGCCCCTTGTGCTGCCAAGAGGTGGACCAGCCAAGCACCATGCCCTGAGAGAGCACAGCAGACATGAAGAAAGATCATCCTCACCGAGTTTCCCCCCCAAGAAGACATTAACAACAGGTCTTCATGCCAGCCAGTGAATGCAAGCACCCGTCTCCTGCCATCCAACAATGCTGCTACAGTGCCTTGGCGACTGGCCAGCTGCCCTCCCTATAAGGGTGGGCAGTTGGAGAGCCTTCTCTCATGTTGCCCCAGTAGTATACCAGAGCTAGACATGGGTTGCTGTGACTGACCAGAGATGACCCCAGAGTGAAGGTGAGATGGTGGTGGTAAGAGGACAAGAAGGATGGCCGTGCATTCAAGTGCGGCATTCAGGCGGCCAAGCGGCAGTTCTACACTGACCAGGCCGACCAAGCAGACACCTCCAACATCTGGGGCTGGGCCAAGCATGGCCTCAGCAACCGACCTACACCTATCCCATCACTGAAAAAGAGAGATGGCACCTTTACCCAGTCGGACAACGAGAAAGGTGAGCTGTTCCACACCACTTTCTTCATGCCCCCTCCACCCCAACAAGCGGTCACCTCCCTGCTGCCCCCCCCCCCAACCAGCTGCCCCACCCATACTCCTCTCGGAGCTTACAGGGGCACTGGCCGATACCTCCAACTTGTCAGCCCCAGGCCTCTCGGGCATTGGCTACCACCCCCTAAAATGGGTGGTGGACGCCTACCCTGATGAGATCCTCACCCTTTTCAATGACTGTCTGTGCATGGAGCACCACCCCAAGTGTTGGTGGGCGGCAAAAGTGGTGATGCTCAGGAAGCCGAACAAGAAAGACCCCTTTTTGCTGAGATCTTATTGGCCCATTACCCTTGAGGAGACCCTAGGGAAACTCCTTGAAAAGATGATTGCTAACTGGCTCCAATTCCTCACAAACATGCGGGATTGGCTGCCACCTAACCAATATGGGGGGCACCAGGGACATTCTGTCTACAACGCCACCCAACACCTCTTACAGATCGCAGAGCATGCCCATGCTGAGGGTCGTGTATGCTCTGTCCTCATGGTTGACATACAGGGCTTCTTCGACTCGGTTCACCCGCAACTCCTCCACTGGCAACTGTTGGATCTCCAGTGCCCGCCCGACATGGTGGACTGGTGCCTGTCCTTCATGATGGACTGGCAGGTCACCATCGCTTTTGATGGCACCACCCTCCCAACTGCCCAAAAACCCGACCTCGGCACCCCCCAAGGGTCACCAGTGTCACCAATCCTCTCAACCATGTTCATGGGTGTGGTCCTCCAGAAATTTCACCAAACCGGCACCACCGCCCTCACATATGTTGACAACCACCTCCTTGTGTGCATTGAACCCAGCATGGCATCCGACTGCCAGCAACTGTCTAATGCCTACCACCAACTCAACACCCACTTTGGCGCCATCAGTCTCAACATTGAAGCCACCAAAATGGAGTGCCTTCACTTCCACCCACCCCGACAACACTCAGCCGCCTACACAAACTGGGACACTGCCAGGGTCTGGGTTGCCCCCACCACAATAATCTGACCCTCTATCCTGCTCCACTGGCTAGGGATATGGTGGGACCCTGCCCTCACCTTCAAGGCCCACATTGAGCACATGTGCTCCAAAGGCCTCTCCACCCTTGCTGCCCTCCACATTCTTGGCAACACTGAATATGGCATCTCAGCCCTTCTTGTTACAATTTTCCTTTACTTTTCCCCTACTGCACTGACTCACTTCCTCTTCATCATCATCAGTCAGCGCGACTCCCCCATTTCTCTACCTTACTCATCCTTATTCACCTTACACCATAAGACGCCATGATGATGCCATATCACATCACCATGACGTGCTTTGCTTACTGATAGCCCTACTTGTATTACCAAGGCACCCCTTGGGTTTCCATGACCTTCCATAGTCTGGTAAACTACCCTACACAGGCTGCTACAGTAGCAAACACATAGAGTAGTATATAAGCATGTAACTTCAGTAGCACAAGCCCTAAGCTTGTGCTCTTTGTTCATACAAGCCCATTATCTGCTACCACCAGTCTACTGTGCGCCGTCGTGCCATCAGTCGCTTCGTTGTAACCTGACTCGCTATAAGAAGCCTACCGCATCCACATCGTCAATCAGGAAGCCCCGCCGATGATCATCCCCGACTTACAACATCTAGGAAGCCCTGTTGCCGTACCATCAGTTCCGACGATTTGGAAGCCCCAACGTCGATCACTGCGTAACCGCTGGGCTTAACACTTCTCCTCTGTCGGCTGTACACTGCCTGTGTCCACTCAGTTCTCACCTGGGGTGCGCCAGTGTGGTACCACAGCCGGCACCAAAAAACACTAGTAAGCTGCCTGCAGGCTGTGCAAAACACGGCATGCAGATGGATTCTTGGCATCTACAAGGGCGCCTCTCCCTGCTCCACAAATTTTCTTTGTTCCCTTCCCCCTCTTTCTTATTATTTTGAATATATGAAGACCCTCCATTCTCTGTGCCTCTGGCACACCCTGCACTCTGTCTGTAGAAAGCGATATTATAAAACCGTAACTAACCATCCCTTTTCCACTTCTTTGCAAGTCTGGGTCCCTTGGGTTCAGCCAGTCCCTGCATACACTCATCCCCCTGGACAGATCCTCTGGCATTTATGAATGGTCAAGTCTCATTCACCACCCCTATCACTCTGGTCAGCATGGATATCCATGAGGAATTTGTAAATGCTGCATGCTCCCTGAGCACCCTCCCCCACCTCCAGGTTTTTACCGATGGCTCCCACATGAGTTCGAACTCTGGATCAGCCATCTGCACCATGCAAGGCCTCACCCACCTAAAATCTCACCAGCTCGCCTCCCCCACCTGCGCAACTGCCACAGATGCAGAGATCTTCTCCCTCACCTCTGCCCCAAGCTGGGCCTCACACCATCTCCAGGAGCTTCTGCCTGGCGCATCCAACATCTTCTTCTTGTCGGATTTGCTGATGGCACTCCACCTCATACGCACATGGGCACCGGTTCCAGGCACCCACCTCCTCCACCAATGGAAAGCGGGGGTCCAGACTCTATTGGACTCATACCCGGATCTCTCCATTCATTTTGTCTGGTGCCCAGGCCACTCTGACATCCCCGGTAATGAATGGGCTGACTGAGAGGCGAAGTTCACAACAAATCTACCCCCATCATCCCTTGCACCCTCCACCTCCACACTAAAAGAGGCTGCCATGAACACACTCATGGAATGCTGGTCCCTCTCACTCACCTGCCCACTGGCCTCAACAGCCGATAAGTACCTCACTGTCAATGGTGTCCCCTCCTGCCGACCCCGAAAGCTTCTCATGCAATCAGTCGACCACCCCTGCCACAAACTCTCTGCAGTGGCCCAAGTCCTCTGCTGCACCGGTCCCTATGGGGGTTACTGGCTGAGCTTTGACTCAGCCTACCGACACAGGCATGGCCTGATTTCCCACTGCAGGTGGCACAACCACCCCCCCTGGCTGGCTCAGTCGACCACCCATGTCCTGGGCGGGCACTTCAGGCACCCCCTCTGGGAAGACCTATTAGGTGTATTAGACCTTTGACATGATTGACCTAATAGACCCTCCTCCTGGGTGGTATTCCCAAGTGGTCTGGGCACTCCCAGAGGCTGGAATCTCCCAGGAATTACCTCACTATTTGGCTTGGGAGCTCCCAGCCTTAGATACATGTCACAGGGTGTCTGGGGTATTTTTTCTGGGATTTCCCAGCCTTTTTTGACCTATTTTCTGGGGATTTTTTTGCTTTTTTGGGGCTTAATACAGGGGTTCTACCCTTTTCATTCTGGTAAATAGTACCCTTGAGGATCAAATTGAGCTCTGCATCCTTTCATATTGGATCAATATGTTCCTGGAACCTCAATGGGTTAAGGGACCAGTGATGTCATGGTATGGGTTTGGCCATTTTATGTGGTTCTCCATGCTACTAGCTATTTTCTTCGACCACTAGGGTCTTGCAGGCAAGGGTTGGATGAGGGGGGTATTGAGGATCTGGGAGCAAATCACACTGAGAAGGTTGAGAAAGAAGGGGATTATAATTCAAGACAATTTATGTATAAAGTAGGGACACTAATGCACTGCTACATACATGCACTAGTTCCTTTACATTCATAATGTGTTCCTGTTATGTTTCTTTGTATGACATTTGCATCTGGCAAGCACAGGGAATGTGCTACAAGGAAATGGGATGGTACATACCCTCCCCATTGTTTTTACAGCACTTGAGGCATGGACATTCTGTAACGCTTCCCTTTCTTGAAGGCCTGGGAAGCTATCAAGTGCCTCGAGCATGCACGCCTCGGTGCAGACCCTAACGACACAACCTTAGGCATGCGGCTTGCTAAGCTTTTCGACGAGATTGAGGACTACCGTTCTGCTGCAGGCTACCACCAGCACACTGGCATAGTCGACACCTCACTATGTGCATTCCCCATGCACTCTCTTCTCTCCTACAATGGCCCTGATGCTGCCCGTTTTGTGGGAGCGCCTGCAGGACATGATCGCAGGGTTGATAGGGTTTGGGCTGAAGCGCACACAAAAAACCCTGCATAGGAAAGCCCTTAGGTAAAGCAATTGCAAACAGAGCTTCAACAACATATTGGGAGTGCCCCACATGGGCATGCCCATGTTGGGCACTCCCGATGTGAGCATGCCCATTAATTGGGAGTGCCCAATGTGGGTGTGCCCATTACTTGGGAGTGCCCAGTGTGGGCATGCCCAAATATTGGGAGTGCCCACATTGGGTGTGCCCAAATATTGGGAGTGTCCACATTGGGCATGCCCATTATTTGGGAGTGCCCACATTGGGCGTGCCCAGGTATTGGGAGTGCCCATTATTTGGGAGTGCCCAATGTGGGCATGCCTATTGCTTGGGAGTGCCCAACGTGGGTGTGCCCATTGCTTGGGAGTGCCCACATTGGGCGTGCCCATAGAGTGGGAGTGCCCATAGAGTGGGAGCGCCCATGGAGGGCATGTGCTGACATGGGCACTCCCAAAGGTGGGCATGCCTACCATGGGCGCTCCCAGGTGGGAGCATGAACCTCAGTGTTTAAAGGTGCAGTTACCTGAGCACTGTTAGCTAATGGTGATGTTTATTTTGATATGGTTTGTGCAGAAACTTATGTTTAGTCACTTGATGTGAAAGTGGGCAATGGAGATAAGTAGTTTATTAGTTCGTCAGATGTCAGTATCTTGAGTCCATACAAGCCCATCATATATTCAATTTCGCTATGTACATCGTGTATCTAGTAATACAACTACAACTACAGAAGACAATGTCGTTATAAATGCCTGTAGTCCTAAACACCCTATAGTAATACAGACCCTTGCCATACATCCATTATAAAGGAAAAACTGAAACAAGATCAAAAAGGTGGAAAACTGCGAAGACATTAAATGAATAACTAAAGTAAGACTTCCCCTCTAATTTTACAAATCCCCACTAAGATTTAGAGAAGGTAAAAATATCCATCTGTATAATGCCACCCCTGTAAGTGTTAATAAGTATAGTTCAAATGAAACCAAGGAAATGAAAAAACATACCAAGTGAACAAATGGGATGTGATGTGTTCGCATCCTTAAGACCCCCCCATCCCAATAGAAGTACGACACCATAAGGTGTGTACGCACATCTGAATAGCTTGAGTGCAGAGTGGACCTGAGGTCCATAAGCAAATCAGAGTGCAAAAAAAGAAAAAGAAATGCACCAAATGAAAACAAAGTCCAAGGCCTGGCCATAAACCCCCAAACCCACGGACAAGGCCGCATGCTCGCACATGGACCGAAAAAAAAAAATTGTGTGTGTATGCACAACGCAAGAACCAGAGCAAGAACATATGAAGATAAAAGGAGGGGGGGGTGGAGTCATGAGGGGATAGTGGTGGGAGGAAGGAGGAAGAGGTCGAGATGTGAGCACAGAGCATCGGATTTTATAGGAGGGCGTGCTGCAGCGCAGCTAGGTGGGAGGCACGGCAGCAAACGCGGCACGCCCTGTGGGTGACATAAGGCGAAACATTGAATAACAAATGTATTCGGCTTCAAATTCCTTGAGAGCTTTGCCTTGCACACCATCTTGTATTACTTCCCTTGATATTTCGTGCTCAAAACTATATTTTTCCTGTTGCTCACATACCGTATCGTCCAGTAGCATCAACGTCTGATCCACTAGCTCTTGCGTGAGACCTGTTGCAATCCCTATTAGCAGAACCAGCATTAAATAGTGTCAGCATACCATTGCATCCCTCCCCCTTCTTCGTCAAATGTTTAACAGTAATGCAGTGGTTTGAGGCATGCGAACAGACTTGTGAATGTCGACTAAACTGTGTAGATCACAAACAAAACTGAGTGATCCCGCATCAATGACTATTTAGCATGACCCATTTAAACATTCCTGCTTATTGAATACAGTACATCACCAACACAGGCATGTTTCGAAGGAGTAGTAAATACCAGTCTACTACCTGTATCCACCATGTCCACGTCCTCAGTAGATTCCGCACCCCCCAACTCCTCTGCTGGAGTATCAAGCACAAGGGTATGCTCATTGTTGCGCTCAATCGTTTCTGCAAGCTCCAGGAACTCACCATTATCGGTTTTGTCAAGTTCCATCCCTTCGGCTTCAATAGAGTCCGAATCAGAATCTATTTCATGATGCCTTGAATTAGCTTGACTCATGTAATAGCTCACACTGCAGGTGTCCATTTCGTTTTGCCTAAACATTACCAGATCCTGTTCAGTAGGTCCCCATGATTTGAATCGAAGGTGGCTTGCTACTGGGACACTCTCGACTTTACTCTGCCACTCGACATGCAATGCAAGGAGAGATTGTCATCTTAGATAAATTGTGTATTTAAGACCAGGCAATATTTCTAATCGATAATCAGGTAAAGTATAGAAATAAGAAGGTTAAAAGAAAAACTCACCCGGGGAATGAAACGCTGTTGCAGTAAGACTCCAAGTTTCGGAAAACCAGGTTTGCATTGCTGATTTCTCCCTCTCCAGACATTTTACTTCCTCCTCGCACCTTCGCGCCTCTAGCAAAGCCTTTATACCATTCCTGATGTTTTGATCTCCGAGCCAACAGGGAACATCGATGTCATCTTCATTGTAAAGGCCGATGTCATTCCATATATTATCATCAATGTCTAATTCAAATAGGCCCTTTACATTGACAGGTTCTGGACATCTTGAGCCTCACAGGGCCTTGCCTTCATTAACAAGTTTTCGAAGAGATTTGTTAGGAATTGATGAATAAGCTTGCTTACAAGCTTAGGCAACGATACTAGCGACTACCAATACAGGAAGGGACTCCCACGGAGACTATCCAGCGATCATTCAACATGGGGACAGAACTAACTAGAAAACCAGGACTTCTTGGGAACATCAGGCCAATTACGATGCTCAAGCGACTGCTAAAGACTCTTGACCCATCAATACTCTGCCACCAATGCCGGACCACATACAATCAATCATGGGAAGCATTTAACACGGTAATAACTGAATGCTTTTACATGGCAGGGTACATAAACTGCCAGGTAACTACAGATCACGCTGTAGACCCTATAGGCGATGGCACGGAGGTCAGGGTAATGCACACAATACAAATGTACATCTTTGATGTACAGGAGTTTTTGCACAACATCCATGTCCAGACGATAGTGAACCCGCACATACATGACAAGGAATGTGACCTACGAGTGGTCTCAGGATCCTTCCCATATAGGACGTTGCAGGATAACACATTCCTAGCTAATGCTCACCAATTACGCGCAAAGGTAATCACCCTCTTCGAGAATCTATCAGCAAAGGGATCGACAACCACCGACCAACAGATCGGCAATGTTAATCTTTACATGATAACACTATGGTTATCAAATGGATCACCCCTGGCACCACCTCCAGGATACACACAATGTATCGCTAGGATAAACCACATTAACGAACTGCCGGACAATGTGATCGATGACAGGACACCAACCGAAAGGTACCTGCCTATGGACCTTTAGCCGATATCACATTACACGATTAAGCCACACTCGGCAGGAACCGAAGCGCTTACCGAAGCCAGCCACAAACCCTAAATGGCGAAGTGTCCAATACGACAGGATAACATGGAGGAACCAGTACAGGAGGCCAATGAGACAAGTCAATGACTTACCAATCATCAAGCTGTTAGGCAGCATCTCAACAAGAAGCCACTGGCACATAAGACTACAGGGTAGCATGCAGAACAGTGGGGCGATGCGCACAGCCTAAGCGTCATGGTGAAGTCATTAGGACACCTATGACTTCACTATGAGCTCAGTGGAGCCAAGTGGAGCATAGTGGAGCGCATGACGCGCAGTGGAGCTCAAGTGGAGCACCAACAGCCAATCATAGATAGTTATTTCTCATATGATCCTCTAATGAGGTCATTGCACTGGTACACAGCTCCAAGTCAGTGGAGCTTATGACGACACTGTGAGACGTCATAGCTCCAACTGCAGAGCCTTGTGGAGCGTCTGCTTTCAAGCGGAGCTTCTTCTTCATGTATATAAGGAGGGCCTAGACCAGCCTAGACCCCCAGTTTAATTCACCTTCTCAATTCTCTCAGACTTCTCCTGAGTGAAGTACCAACATCTACCGACTTATTCTTGACTCAATCACATGCCTCAACTCTATCTCAACTACTTGTTCCATCGGTTAACCACGGTTACCCTTGGTCCTAACAAGATTCACATAATGTATTATACTTCTTTGCGAGTTGGATGATTCCAGGATCTCGGCGCTTTACTTGAGACTCTATTAGTTCGGTCTTCTTATGATCTAGACTATAGAGTTAGCACCAATGAAAAGTAAGGACTTAGAAAAACTTGCCTTTTGTACCGTTATGCTGTGTCCGATAGGGCTGCTCAGTGCTTTGAAGCTTGAACTTGTGGGACTGAATCTTGGCATGCAGACGTGCCTTCAGAGCCCACGCATTCATCCGGTTATTAAGAAAAGGACTATTTTTAAGCTTATCGAGTTTTTCTCGATTGCCAACTCCAAGAGCGTTCCTCTTTACTAGGAGGTTTGCAGAGACTCATGCATACACAATTTCCATACTCTGTATGGAGTGCCGAATCTTGCTAATATTGGCATCTTCGTTCCCTAGACTTGTCCGAAGTGCACGGATCTGCTGGGAAATAGCCTCACATCTGGACTGAAGTGCAGTGACATCTTCAATTGTGGTATGCACCCCTGACTTTGACTGACCTGAGTTGTATGTGTTATTATAGTACATCCAATTTTTTCGAAGAGCCAACTTACATGGCAATGCTTTTGTTTGCTCTTCGACCTGCTTAATCCACTCGGATGCAAGCTCATCTTCGGGTATAGCACAGCATACTAATTCTTTTTTCGCATCATGTAACCATTGATAAGTTTGACGAGTTCAATTGAGCATCCATGCCTCGAGCTTAAAAAGATTATTGGTGCTGAGGTGGTGCACTTGTGCATTGATCATAGTTAGACGCTGGTAGAACTTATGAGAAAAATGTTAGTGAGGATGAGTGCAGGTTAAATAATATCCATACGCACACCACTAATCCGAAGAGTAGGTATCAGATGCTTGATCGAACTCCAAAACCTTTCACAGCCTTCTCCATCCGTAAATCCAAAGCCCTCACATTTTCGCAGATGATAGACTAGCTGGCAAGCCCATTGGTGGCCAAACATGTGAAAAACTGCTATGGCAAAAACAATTCTTGCAGCATATTGAGGCAGAAAACCCCATTTGACCATACTGCGATGTAACTGACAGCCCACGTCATAAAGCACGCCGATGATAGTGTCACTCGGCAAGTTCTCAAAAAGCACGTGAAGCAGGGCGAAAGCAAAGTGCTGCTTCTCACCCGCAGATTGCATGTTGGCTAACCATAAGACCCGATTGTGGCGGCAAAGCAGGGCCATGAGACCCATGTCCGAAAAAAAATGCGTGCTAGCTTTCTGACAGCACTCATCTGCAGCTTTAAAGGATAGTTCACATTCATTGAGTACCTCATTCAGCACTCTGAGTTTTGTTGAGCCCACTGCTTTGGTAGCACCACCATGACTGTGTTTGCGTGCTGGGCAAATCGACTCTACTACATTTTCCATATCCTTAACAGTCTTCTCATCAAGGAAAACAGACTTCGGATGTTTGTAAGGTGGACCACGGTCTGTCTGCCCCCACTTTTGTTGAAAGCATGCATCCAGACAGACCGCCACATCAAAGCTGAGGAGATGCAGGAACGTCAAAAAGGGAGCGCAATATATCTGAGCATAAGAAACATACACCGAGTTAGGATCACAAGTCCAATTCTTTCCCCCAAAACAGAGTGGACACTGCTCACAGAGGTAGGCTGAAGGTTGGGGGTTCGGTCTGCTTTCAGTGGTCTCTTCACACTCAGAACTGGGTTCGGTGGTAGTATTGGCATGTTCTACCAAACCTGATGGGATGGATGATCAGCATGTTTTCAACATGTACAAAGTGAATATCACACCCTCGGTTTCAGGCGGAGTGTCCATGGTATAGCTTCCATGGCTGAAGTCCTCCACTAATATGTATGTTTCCTTGTAATCATTGTTGTTGATGACATCATAATAAACTCATGTTTGTCTAATTGGAAGTCATCATTTAGGCAGGGGTTGAGACGAGAGACTGGCCCAACATTGGTCGGGCATGGAGAGCTAGGGATCGAACTGGAACCTATGTACTCTGAAGGGGTCATCGCTCTGTCAGGCAAGTACACATCTTCATTACTGGCAGATGAAATGGCACTGTTAACATAGGCCGTCATGGCATCTTGCAATGCGCTGAACCATTTCAAGCAGTTCCCAAAGCGCTTTTGTATCGAATCCTATCGAATCGATTAAATAGAGCTGTAAACAAGTGGCAAAATTATTGTACTCACCAACAACTTAAAATCATATCCACGATTCCTCAAAAAAGCCTCTAATGTACTACAAAACGCGGTTTGATTCAGTGTCAAGCACAGAAAGAGCTCGACGCAGAACTCAAGCAAGTTAAAATCAACAGCCAGGGTGGGAAGGCAGGGTGTGCATCCGAAGAGGCCATGATCATGTAAGTTTTATACCCTTCAAGCCCATCTATGGGAAGTCAGCAGAATTTGGGAATAAATCAAAAGGGTAAATCAATGAATGAATTATTAGAGCCATGTATGGGTGGCACCATCCAGAGTTGCTTCAGATGGAAATTGGAGCTATCATTCATGGGCCGGCCATGCACTGGGCTGTGTAAACTGCAACCATATGGCAGATTCATCAAGTGAAGCGAACATTCATGTCCTATGCTTAGCAACCACTTTCTGGTGTAGAAACATAAAGGCAAACTGACCCTGAGCTAAAAATTTCCACACTGATAGATCCAATTGCACCTGTGAACCTACTAAGAGCTTGTGACCCACTACATCCCACATAAAAGAGAAGGAAACATTGACCTACCTGCCAACTCAATCCCCCCCCCCCCCTTCGTCCGCATTCTCCTCTCATTACCGATGTGACGCCTTCTTACCGAGATTACCAACGACATTTTGCGACTCAATTAATAGTTGTCGTGGTACATATGATCGATGCTTATTGCGACCCCCCTTTGTTTCAATAAGGTATGTAGTTCCTCCCTAAGTGGCCCTCTTGACAGTACTAGTATGCTGCTGAGCCCTTGCAGTCCACATACTTCTTGTTACCCATTATTAATATGGTACATATAGTATCGCCTTAGGTTAACTTGACTTTTCTAGTAGCTGTTTCAACTGTAAGCTGTTGTGCTCTCCATTTGGCCACGTACCATTTGTTACACACTATTAAGGTGCATCTAGATGGGTTCCCCCGCAGCTCAATTGACTACTAATGCTTTTAATCCAGCTACATTGACCACACAATGTATTACTAGTGTAAGGACCATGCTACCAATGCTCTTACTTCAGCTCTGTTAACTTAATGTAATTTCTTTTTAATATAGCAACTTTAGATTAGAAAGTAGTATACAGTTTTTTACTAGTCGAAGATGGTGGTGGTGGTAAGAGTGAAAGATCAGAAGGCATCCCTAAAGCAGAAAGTGGTGTGAATATCGAGCAATCACATGTGCGGTGATTATGTATTTTAATAGGGTGTGACTTCCAGTTAAGTATTCCCTTTTTCTCATGCACAATTGCTCTACTCAATCGGGTCGACCAAATTAGGAACACCTTCCGAACTCTTCTCCCAACCGCCACCATTGCCCATTTAGCTGCGATCAGCTATACCCCTGTGTCATCTTTTTCTTCCTACTAGACTTAAATTAGCCATTTTATTAGTTACATTTACTTTGGATACCTAGTTTTTTTAAAATCGGGATTCTTTATTCGATCCTTACACGGCTGATACGTGTAATAGATAACTCTTAACATAGAGCAGGTAGTAAAAGAACAATAATATAACGTTTTAGCATTTAGTTTTTGATTAGTCAGTTACACTAAAGGTAAGGTTGTGTGATTACAGTGCCGGACTTCACTGATCACATTGTGCAGATGTCTAAGAGAGTAAGACCTAGTGAAGTTGAGGCACTGCTGGATATCGAGGCCTGAGAAGCAGACAGCACTGAGGAGGATGATGTTAGATTCGCTCCCTGATTAAGGGTTAGAAACAAGTGATAACAGATTCACACAATGTTACTAGTTAGTTTAGGGTAGGCTTGGTACCCTTCACTCGCTAGAGTGTTAGAGCTGATGATGGTGGTAAGAGACAAGAGATGAATTAAACTGCTTTTTATCACAATTTTACATTGGGCTTTTATACCCTACATGTTGTAGCTTATTTACTATGTTCCAGTAGCTACTACAACATACTACTCTTGATTTATAAGTCATAAGAATGTTCCGGTACAATCCTGTACATGCTATTTACTATTCTTAGCTTTCTTATGAGTCAGTTACATATTCCGGTACGTTCTACAGCCTACCATGCTATCTTTATCTTATGCCAGAACCTTCCCTGAGTTTCCATCAAGTCATACAGTATAATATCTAAGTTAACCATTCTCGGATACTACTATACCTATGATGCTTCTCCTTATTTCCTAATTGGTTCTGCTGTGCGATGCACTATACTTGGCTCCCATCAATTGCATCTTCAATTGATCGCCATGCTTCCATCGGCTATTCTTAGCCGAACACTTAGATATACTTGTGTGGCTCAGCTATTATGCTATCCTTCTTAATCTTATCTTGTTGTGGCTTGTTACTTATTACCATAGACTAATCTTGAGTCATTTCCATTATTGCATTGAAAGGGGTTCATTCTGGTGTTCTATTGTCTACTGGCATAAAGAGCTCCTCAGGCCCTATAGTGTTTATATTTGTTATCCTGCTATACCTGGGTGTGACTCTATATGACAGTTCATCATTGAACCATTGTATTATAATCTCCTTATCTATTGGTACTAGCTCCTGTCTTTGGTTTGGTTCCTTTCGATCTACTGTTGTGTGTCCTTTGGCTATGAAGTTGGCTTTGTATGCAAATAGTTGTTCTCATAATTGTTTATTGATAGTATGAACTATTTGGTGTGCCGCTTCTGCATAATCGGTTGATGTAATAACCACCCTTTGATAACATAATTCATTATGTGGCTGATTATAAATCTTGGTTCTTGTGTAAGCACTGATTACATATCTATTCAATTGATATGAGAACATAGTTGCTCTATGTTCGATTATTACTTCTAGCCTTTCTGCCACTTGTTGTTCCCTTGTAGTATGATCAAATGTAATTTGACAGTTGTCATATCCTGCATTCTGTCCTACTGTTGCACATGCAATGTTAAACACTTTCCATGCTACTTGATCTGCATCTTTACAGCATTGGCATAGATTCCTGGTATCAATTAAATTTACAGGTCTTGCCATGTCGATCTTGATAATTTGTCGATCCAGCGATCACGATTTTCATCAATTTACTAACACACATCCTTGGTGGCTGCAGCACTTTCCATTCATGGATACAATGCATATGGCCACCTCGAGACCCCCTCCCAGTCCACCACTCAGAGTGGGCCGATGAAAACCGCCTTCTGGTTTTGTGCTGCTGGCTAAAGCTGACAGGGCACCTTAACCGCCTTTCTGACCATGCCATGGGCGCCATCAGGCTATCTTTTGCTATGATGGACCTAGACGGCCACCCAACTGACAAGGATATGGACTTGGACCTCCTACAGGACTACATGTGTTGTATGCTCAGACCCAGAACCCAGGACTCAGACCCAGCCCTTTTGGAGCTATCAGGTATGCTTCCTCCCTTTCCTCTTGACTAGTGCCTGCCCTTCAAATTCCTACCAATATGTCTTGGCCGGCGCTCTCGCCATCCCCTTCTCCTTTCTAAGCTTCTTACCTTAACCTGCCCTCATCTGCTTGGTTGGTTTGTAGCAATATGTATCCCTCCTTCTCTTGTTTTTCTTACTAAATAGGGGCTCTCCACACTACAGCACCCTTCAGGGAGCAGAGCCCCTGCCCAGTTTTGTGCGATGCGCAATGACGGGCACCTCCATTGTTATGTAGTTAGGGCCCCCCCTTTGGGGGGGCAGCTTGTAATTATGTAATACTGCAGGAATAATAATAATAATAATAATAATAAACTTGACAGCCAATCATTGTAAGTTGTGCACCTACTGTGCAAATGATGCAGTCAAAGGAGATGCCTGCCCCCACCCCCACCACTGTGCTAACTGCCAAGGTGACCACCCCGCCACCCTTCCCACCTGCCCAAAGAAGAAGTGCTTCTGTGCTATCGACTCAGCCCTCCAGGAAGAAGAGGACACCAATGCCTTCATGGAAGAGGACCAATGAGTGCACAAATCTGTGTGCTACAGTGGAACACCACCCACTCACTTGTGGTGATTCATTCCTTAATTCCCATCCTTACTGATGAACCCTCCCCCCCCTCACCTGATTCTGATCCAGGAGCCACTGTGGTATCAAATCGGGCTGCAACCCTCCCTCACCAACCCAGATGGGGACCCAGTCCTCAACATACCGACAATCCCTGGCTTTGTCCCAGTACTCCCTCCTGCCACCCGACCCAGGGTGGTGACTTATGTCTCAAGGTCCCTCCCCCAGTCTTCATGGTCAGTCATTGGCCCAGCCATCCTTCTTGTCCTCTTACCACCACCATCTCTGGTTTTCACTGGGGGTCATCTGGGGGTACATCACAGCTACCTGACCTTGTCTGAACTCTCTGGGACTGGGCATTGTATGAGAGAAGGTTCCAACTCACCCTAGTGCGCTGGGGACGCTTGTCAGTCACTGTAATGTGGCGGGAAACAGGCACGGAGCTTTCCGGCTGGCTTGGCCACCCATCGAAAATGTTGCCTCTGGATTGATGACTCAGTGAGGATGATTCTTTCTGGCATCTGTGCTGTTCTCTCAGGGTGGCGTGCTCGTTGGGCCTGCATTGTATGTGGGCTCGGCAGGGGGGACACAACGTTAACGTCCTCACAGGGGGGGGGGGAACCCCCTGCCCCACAGCAGGCGACTTCGGTCAGGAAACCTCGGTTTGGGGCAACCCAGATCATGCCTTTTGGTGCTGAGCACTGCCCCCCTGGGTACCTTGGAGCTCGCATTGTCCCTAGCATGACAAATCAAAAACTGCTCCCCCAAATTCCTGAAAGGGTCTCTGATGACAGCACCTTGTGCTGAAAGGAGATAGGGGGCTCATAACACATGGCATGGCAGTAAGAACCACCCGATGCTGAAAGGCGACAGGGCACCATGGGCCTCTTGGGTGGGTTGGACCCTCTTGAGGTGGTTAGTATCCTCTACTCACTGGGACAGCCTTGCCACCAGGGTTGGGTATGTGAGATGGAGATCCTGGTATGATTGTGGATCCAGAAGTGGGGGCTGGGGGCTGACTGGGTGCTTGTCCCATGACCTTGGTTCCTGAGTATTCCGGCTGTAATGGCTGTTTCTGAAGCATGTGCCAGGGCATGGGAAAGGGCCTGCATGGAGTGTGCATCGGCATCCCGGCTTTATTTTAATTTTATAATTTTATAATTTATTATTCCTACTGAGCTATGCAATACACCTGCAGCCCTGAAGGGGCTGCCTGTAAACTACCTAACTACTGAGGTGCCTGTCATTGCTCATCGAGTGAAACTGGGTGGGGTGCGTGCCTCATAAGGAGGCCTAGTGAACTTATGCACCCTATTAGGGATAAATAGAGGGAGGGAGAGGGAGGCATACATATTGCGACTACAAAAAGCGAGATCAGGAAAGGAGAGTCCCTTGGAAGAGGAAAGGAGTGGCTGCAAGTGCCATAGAAGAAACTGATGTGGAATCCGAAGGGCAGTCAAGAGTCAGAGGGAAATGGGGGGAGCATACCTGAAAGCTCCAAAAGGGCTGGGTCCACGTCCTGAGTCCTGGATCCGAGCAACCTATGCATGTAGCCCCAGAGGGTGTCCAAGTCGAGGTTGTTGTTGGTGGGGAGGCCATCCGAGTCCATGGCTGCAAAGGCTAGGCGAATCACCCCAGCTGTGCGGTTGGACATCCAGTTGAGGTGGCCTGTAAGGCGTAGCCAGCGCCTTAAGACCAGAAGGTGGTTTTCGTCCACCCATTCAGTATGGTGGACAGGGAGGGAGTTGCTCTTTGGCCAGACATGTTGTATCCAAGGCTGAAATGTTGCATAACCATCCTCCCTGGCCCATGCAGATGACTGTCCACATTTTGGGCAGGTGCTCAACATACCGACCCTGGATTCGGCATGTCTGGCCAGCCAAGATCCCCCTCCCAGTCCACCACTCAGAGTGGGCTGACGAAAACCATATCCTGGTTCTATGCCGCTGGCTTAGGCTGACAGGGCATTTGAACCGCCTCTCTGACAGGACCTCGGGAGCCATTCACCTGGCTTTCGCCACAATGGAACTGGAGGGCCACCCCACCAACAAGGATATGGACCTGGACCTCCTTAGGAATTACATGTGTCATATGCTCGGACCCCATACCCAGGACTCGGACCCAGCTCTCTTGGAGCTTTCAGGTGCACTCCCACTCTTTCTCTCTGATCTGTGACTGCCCTTCAGACTCCTCATCATATGTCTCGGCCGGCACTCTTGCCCTCCCATTCTCCATTCTAAGCTTCCTCTTTAACCTGCCCTTACCTGTTGGTTTTGTCATAGCAATATGTATTCCTCCCTCTTCTTCTCTGCATCTTTGTACTAATAGGGGACCTCCACACTTTGGCACCTTTTGGGGAGCAGGTCCCCCGCCCAGTTTCATGCGATGCATGATGATGGGCACCTCTGTTGTTATGTAGTTAGGGCCCCCCATTTGGGGGGGCAGCTTGTAATTATGTAATACTGCAGGAATAATAAATTAAAAATTAAAAAAAGGCTGAAACGTTTTGCAGCTGCCTAGGACATGGGAGGTTGACTGTGCCAGCCAGGGTGGGTGGTTGTGCCACCTGCAGTGGGATATCAGGCTGTGTCTGTGCTGGTAAGCTGAGTCGAAGCTCAGCCAGTATCCCTATTAAATAAAAATATAATGAACGATATAAATATAGTACGTGGACATATGATCAACCACCTTACTAAGTGAATGATAATGCAACGATAACGCCATATGATATAGGAGCTAGATAGTTATAGTAGTACTAGCCCACGGAACGTGTATATAAGGGGAGCTGGTCTCACCCTAGAAATACATCAGTTTACACTGATAACCCACCTTGCCTGAACACCACCACTGCACCTCATCGTCTACCACAACGTGCGTAGATTTTAAGAATCCCCCATAGGACTGGCACGACAGAGGACCTGCACCACTGCAGTGAGCTCTGAGCAAGGGTGGTCGACTGAGACAGTGAGGATTTTCCATGGTCATTGTGATGGGGGGCCTGTGATTGCCAAGTATTTGTTGGCAGTGGAGGCGAGGGGGCGGGCCAGGTGAAGGGACCAGCGCTCAGTGAGGGTGCATGTCGCCACTTCCTTCAGTGCGGAGATAGAGGGAGCTAGGGTGTCGGCATCCCGGTGTGCTGAAGTGTAGCATCTCAGGCTGTAGTGCTGTGGGAGAGTTGCCTGCAGTGGCTCCAGAGGACTAAATCCTCCATCGGTTTGTGTGGGGGTAATTCCCACTATGGGCTTAAGTTGATTCCCAGAAGTGCAGTGGTACTCTACAGGACCTCTATGGTTGGGGAGGGAATGTGTAGGGTAGGGGGGTCATTCCATATGGGTGTAGTAGTGCCTACAGCACTGCGACCTGCACCTGGGGTGGCCTCATGGTGCAGCACACCTTACCCTAGTGCTCCAATATAGCGCCCATATGTCATAGAGGACAGCGGGAGCAGTTTTGGTCGCTGCATGTCCCAAGGAAGGTACATGCATTGTTTGAGTCCCGCAAGGGCGCTCTTAATTCTGGCCCAGGTCCTATGTCGTACCGGTCCCTATGGGGGCTACTGGCTGAGCTTCGACTCAGCCTACCAGCACAGGCACAGCCTGATCTCCCACTGCAGGTGGCACAACCACCCACCCTGGCCGGCTCAGTCGACTGCTCATGTACTGGGCAGTTGTCGTACTTTCCGACCATGGATCTGCAAGGTCTGGCCTCCCCACCTCCCACTCCCGACCCATCATACCGAGTGGGCCAACAAAAACCATCTCCGGGTTCTATGCCACTGGCTTAAACTAACAGGGCACTTGAACCGCCTCTCTGACCATACCTCAGCCGCCATCTGTCTGGCCTTCACAGCAATGGAAATGGAGGGACACCCAACTGACGAAGATATGGACTTGGACCTCCTTCGGGATTACATGAGTCATATGCTTGGACCCTGTTCCCAGGACCCGGACCTGGCTCTCTTGGAGCTCTCAGGTGCACTTCCTCCCTTTTCCTCTGATCTGTGACTGCCTTTTGGACTCTCCCACATATGTCCTGGTTGTTAGTAAATTGATGAAAATCATGATCACCAGATTGATGGATTAGCAAGATCGACATGGCAAGACCTGTAAATTTAATTGATACCAGGAATCTATGCCAATGCTGTAAAGATGCAGATCAAGTAGCATGGAAAGTGTTTAACATTGCATGTGCAACAGTAGGACAGAATGCAGGATATGACAACTGTCAAATTACATTTGATCATACTACAAGGGAACAACAAGTGGCAGAAAGGCTAGAAGTAATAATCGAACATAGAGCAACTATGTTCTCATATCAATTGAATAGATATGTAATCAGTGCTTACACAAGAACCAAGATTTATAATCAGCCACATAATGAATTATGTTATCAAAGGGTGGTTATTACATCAACCGATTATGCAGAAGCGGCACACCAAATAGTTCATACTATCAATAAACAATTATGAGAACAACTATTTGCATACAAAGCCAACTTCATAGCCAAAGGACACACAACAGTAGATCGAAAGGAACCAAACCAAAGACAGGAGCTAGTACCAATAGATAAGGAGATTATAATACAATGGTTCAATGATGAACTGTCATATAGAGTCACACCCAGGTATAGCAGGATAACAAATATAAACACTATAGGGCCTGAGGAGCTCTTTATGCCAGTAGACAATAGAACACCAGAATGAACCCCTTTCAATGCAATAATGGAAATGACTCAAGATTAGTCTATGGTAATAAGTAACAAGCCACAACAAGATAAGATTAAGAAGGATAGCATAATAGCTGAGCCACACAAGTATATCTAAGTGTTCGGCTAAGAATAGCCGATGGAAGCATGGCGATCAATTGAAGATGCAATTGATGGGAGCCAAGTATAGTGCATCGCACAGCAGAACCAATTAGGAAATAAGGAGAAGCATCATAGGTATAGTAGTATCCGAGAATGGTTAACTTAGATATTATACTGTATGACTTGATGGAAACTCAGGGAAGGTTCTGGCATAAGATAAAGATAGCATGGTAGGCTGTAGAACGTACCGGAATATGTAACTGACTCATAAGAAAGCTAAGAATAGTAAATAGCATGTACAGGATTGTACCGGAACATTCTTATGACTTATAAATCAAGAGTAGTATGTTGTAGTAGCTACTGGAACATAGTAAATAAGCTACAACATGTAGGGTATAAAAGCCCAATGTAAAATTGTGATAAAAAGCAGTTTAATTCATCTCTTGTCTCTTACCACCATCATCAGCTCTAACACTCTAGCGAGTGAAGGGTACCAAGCCTACCCTAAACTAACTAGTAACATTGTGTGAATCTGTTATCACTTGTTTCTAACCCTTAATCAGGGAACAAATCTAACACTGGTCGGTGCTCTTGCCCCCCCTTTCCTATTCTAAACTACCTCCTTTGCCTGCCCTCATCTGCTTGGTATTGTTGTAGCGATATGTATTCCTCCCTCCCTTTTCTTGTTTACTAATAGGGGCCCTCCACACCTTGGCACCCTTCAGAGAGCAGGGCCCCCACCCAGTTTTGTGCATTGTGTGATGACAGGTGCCTCTGTTGTTATGTAGTTAGGGCCCCCCCTTCGGGGGGGCAGCTTGTAATTATGTAATACTGCAGGAATAATAATAAATAAATAAATAAATAAAACAACAGGGCCAATGCAATGGGGCTCCCACCGCCCCCACTACCATCACAGTGGCCCCACCCTCGGGGCCCCCCACCACCTATGCCCAGATTGCAGCTGCGGCTGCACCCCCCACTGCCTCCAACCCGGCCCCTGCTGCCCCTACCGCTGGTGTGGTAATCACACCAGTGCCAAAGAAGAAAAAGAAGGTTCGACAGGTACCCCCTCCCCCCAAGATGTATGCTAAGGACCTGACATTGGTCCTCATACCTACCGGCGGCTCTATCCAAGCCGAAAAACAGAAACACAGGATGGTAATCACCAGACTGGCCCCTGAATTTTTCTCCACCCTCCCCACTGCTGACCAGGTCACGGTGCTCTCCTCTTCATACAACTTGAAGGGGAACATTGTGACCATGTTTGCACAGCGCCCCTCCTTGGCTAACCCCTCTACAGATGCCATCATCGATCAGCATGCAGAGGCCTTCGCCAAGTTCATGAGGACCTGATGCACCACCTCAGGCGAGGTGGTACCGGAGTCCCTCACCCTCACCCTGTCCTGCATTCGCCCCAGGTCCACCCTGCACATCTCCATTTTTTTTTTTTTTAATTATTATTCCTGCAGTATTACATAATTACAAGCTGCCCCCCAAAGGGGGCCCTAACTACATAACAATGGAGGTGCCTGTCATTGCACATTGCATGAAACTAGGCAGGGGCTCTGCTCCCTGAGGGGTGCCATAGTGTGAAGAGCCCCTATTTAGTAGGAAGAAACATGAGAGGGAGGAATACATATCACTACGAACAAACCAAATGGGTGAGGGCAGGTAAGGTAAGAAGCTTAGAAGTAGAAAAGGGATGGTGAGAGCACCGGCTGGGATGTATTCAAGGGAATTTGAAAGGCAGATGCTAGTCACTAGGAAAGGGAGGAAGCATACCTGAAAGCTCCAAAAGGGCTGGGTCTGAGTCCTGGGTTCTGGGTCTGACCATACGACACATGTAATCCCTTAGGAGGTCCAGGTCCATATCCTTGTCAGTTGGGTGGCCATCTAGGTCCATCATGGCAAAGGCTAGCCAGATAGCGCCCACAGTGCAGTCAGAAAGGTGGTTAAGGTGCCCCATCAGCTTAAGCCAGCGGTGCAAAACCGGGAGGTGGTGTTTGTCGGCCCACTCTGAGTGGTGGACTGGGAGGGGGTCCTGGGATGGCCATACATGTCGTATCCACAAGTGGAAGGTGCTACAGCCGCCAAGGATGTGAGCGGTCAACTGCATGGGCCATGGGGGGTGGTTGTGCCACCTGCAATGTGAAATCAGGCCATGCCTGCACTGGTAGGCTGAGTCGAAGCTCAGCCAGTAACCCCCATAGGGACCCATGCAGCAGAGGACCTGTGCAACTGCAGAAAGCTCACTGCATGGGTGGTTGACTGAATGCATGAGTAGCTTTTGAGGTTGTTGAGTCTTAAAATCTACGCACATTGTGGTAGACGATGAGGTGCAGTGGTGAAGTTCAGGCAAGGTAAGTTATCAGCGTAAACCGATGTATTTCTAGGGCGAGACCAGCTCCCCTTATATACACATTCCATGAGCTAGTACTACTATAACTGTCTAGCTCCTATATCCTATGGCGTTATCGTTGCGTTATCGTTCACTTAGTAAGGTGGTTGTTCATATGACCACGTACTATTTTTATATTGTTCGTTATATTTATTTAATACTCCCCTTCAAACTTTTACTAGGCGGAGTAGACTTGTAAAACGTTTGATTAATTCTATCGTTAGCGCTTTTGTCATAATATCAGCCTTTTGCTGTCCAGTTGGAATGTATGAAACTGATATGGTTTCATTTTCAATATAATCACGTAAAAAATCTTTTCATATATCAATATGTTTTGTTCGTTGCGTATATTTTTGTTCAGTTGAATTCACTATTGTTATGGCTGCTTGATTATCGCATAATATTTTCATAGGTGTATCCAAGGTCTGCAGTACCTCTTCAACCAGTCTTCTTAGCCATATTGCTTCTTTTACTCCATGAGTTAAAGCTTGTAATTCAGCTTTGCATACTGATAGTGACACTAATTCTTGTTTTTTACTTGACCAGGATGTCGTTGCGTTTCCTATTTGGAATATATATCCTGATATAGCTTTATGTCCTTCTTGTGTCATTCCGTCAGCGTTGGTATATCCAATTAACTCGATTGGTTCCTTTCCTCCGAGTATTAACCAATAATCGTTCGTTCCTTTTAGATATTTAAAACAATGTTTTACTGCATTGTAATGTTCAATACTAGGTTTATTCAAATGCCTAGCAAATTGACCTGTTGCAAATGATATGTCAGGTCTCGTACAATCTGCTGCATATCGTAATGCTCCAACCATGTTCATATATGGTATTTGATTCATGAAGTTTACTTCTTCATTAGTTGGATTTTCGAGTGATTTTAACACTTGACCCGGTGTCATTGGTGTTCGTACTGTTGCAGCGTCTTTTAATTTATATTTTTCTATTATATTATCAATATAATGTTTTTGTCTTAATTTTATAATTCTTTCTTCTCAGTTTCTTTCAATTTCAATGCCGAGTAGCCAATGTATGTCGTTTCCGTCAGTGAATTTTACATGTTTTCCAATTTCGTCTTTAAAGGCTTTTATTATCATTAGATTTAAGCCACATATCGTTATGTCGTCAACATGTATGAAAAGTATAAGAATTGTTTTTCCTTTTTCTTTTCTTAGGAATACTGCGTTATCTTGGACTGCTCTTGTTAGTCCTATTCCGATTAATATTTCAGATAATTTTTTATACCATCGTCTGCCTGCTTGTTTTAATCCGTATAAGGCTTTATTTAGTTTTAAAACTTGTCCAGGTTTTATTTCGATTAGATTTCCTGGTGGTGGTTTTATGTATATGTTTTCGTCTTTTTCTAATTCACCATATAAGTAAGCTGATTTAATATCGATTTGGTGAATTTCGTAATTGTTTGTTGCGCTCCAACTTAGTATAGTTCTTACTGTAGCTAGTTGTGCTACTGGAGCAAATGTGTCGTTTGAGTAGTAGTCTATGCCTTCTTTCTGGGCAAATCCTTGAACTACTAATCTTGCTTTGTAACGTTCGATTTCTCCATTTGCTAATCTTTTTGTTTTGTAAACAAATCTTGTTCCGATTATGTTTGCTTCTTTTGGTGGATCAATGATTTTCCATGTGGATCTTTCGATTAATGTTTTTATTTCTTCTTTCATTGCCGTGATCCATTGATTTGCGTCAATTCTATTGATCGCTTGTTGATATGAATTTGGATCACCTATTAATTCCGTATTGAATTGATTGAATTCCGTAAGATAAGCAACTGTATTTTGTTTGTCAAAGTTTAGACCTAATAATCGTTTCGTTGGTTTAATAGTTCTTGTTGGTCTTTCATTTGTTAATTCTTTTATTTGTTCGTTTTGTTTTTCTGTTATATTCTCCCCTTCAATTTTAGATGGAGGAGAATCTAAAAATTGTAAGTTTCGTTTGACTGTTATTTTTCTATTGTGATAGGTTCTATGACCTTTACTTTCTTCGTCAAATCCTAACCATTGTGCATATATTCCTTTTGGTTGTAATTTATTTACATCTTCTTGTTTTATTATGCAATATTGGCCGAATTCTTTTAAATCGTCTATGTTGTAATTTTCGTTATATCGTTTGAAATATGGTGTTTGAAATTCAATAGCGCTCTTTGGCGTTCTATTGTAAACGTAAGTACTGTATTTTACAGCTTCTCCCCATAGACTGGGTGGTAATTTTGCTTGTAGCAGATTTACTCGTGTATTATTTAGAATCGTTTGATGTGATTGTTCTGCTACTCCGTTTTGTTGTGGTGTATCGTGAACAGTCAGCTTTCGTATCGTTCCATGTTTTTCTAAATATTCAGTGAATTGTTTACTTAAAAACACTGTGTCGTTATCACTTTGTAATATTTTTATTTTTATATTAAATTGTGTATTTAGCATAGTAGCCCAAGTCGTATAAGCATTTAAGCCTTCGTCTTTTGTTTTTAATAAAATCATTTTTATCCATCTTGTAGCATCGTCTACAAGTGTTAGAAGATATTTATATCCTCCTATAGCATGTGTGGATGCTGGACACCATATGTCCATATGTATGTGATCGCCAAATTTTTCGGCTAACTTTGAAATGCATAATTTTGGAATTTGCATTCTTTTTATATTTGCTTGTATGCATATTGTGCATTGAGTTTCGTCGTAATTTGATATTTTATTATTTGTGATTTGATCTTTTTTTAGTAATCGTTTTATGTAAGCATAACTTATATGCCCGAGTTTTTTGTGAAGTTCAAATAATGTTACATTTTTTGTAGCCACTTGTACATTGTTGTTAAATATACTATACAATCCATTTTTATTTGTAATTTTTCCGCATAAAGATCCATTAGGATACTTTATTGTGCATTCATTTTTTTTATAAATAAATTCGTAGCCGTCTTGACATAGAAGTCCTTGAGAGACTAATGTCATATTCATTTTAGGATTGTAATATACGTTTGATAATATTATGACACTTACCAAGTGTCCGTTGGGGATGTAAAGCTTAAGATCCCCTACTATGTTTGCCATAAACGTTGTTTTGTTTGCGGCCGTTATTGTTATTACGTCAGTTTTATATGTATTTCGTAATCGATTTAGATATGGTGTTAGATGTATCGTTGCACCAGTATCAATTATATCCATTGAAGAATAAATATTGTTAGCAAATTTTTCTGTTGTTATAACGTTAATGCTTATGTCAAGGTTATTGGCATCCACGTCTTCCATAGCGCTATCGTAGTTTCCGATTTTTTCAAGGAAGTCGTTATAAGAATAAATTGGGAATTCTCCCATGTTGAAATCGTTATCGTCGACTTCGGTTATGAAGGCGCCAATTTCGCCTTGGCCGATTACGGCGCTTAGTTCGATTCTAGAGCTCGATGCGACGTTTGTTGCTGCTGCTGCTGCGGTATGTTTAGCCTGGGCCGCACTTGCCCCAGTCGATGTCGGTGCCGCTGACGCACCCGTTTCCTTCCCTTTTCCTTTTTCGTCGTTCGCGTCCTCTTTTTTCTTCTGAGCTGCCTTCGTCCATTCCGTTTTTGGCGCCCAGCAATCTTGACTAAAGTGCCCTAGTTTGTTACAATTGTAGCACTTAATAACGTGTGATTGTTGGTTAGGGGAATATCCCCCCCTTCCTCGTCCTCGCATATATCCTCCGCGGCCTCTATAGCCGCGACCTCGTGGTTGTACACCGCGGCTGTTACCGTGTCCGCGGCCCCTGAAATAGGGGTGGTTCCACTCGTCCTTGGGCAGGTGGTTAGCCGCCGCTCCTGTCCTTTGGTGATTTTTACACCACCCCTCGAAGGCGTTTCTCAATGCCGTTAGTAGGAATTGAGGGGTTAGTTCAATTTCATCTTTGTCTGGGTTCGTTTCGTTAATTGTTTTAATATATAACTCACTCTGTGTGAGTACGTATTGATATTGTTCGGGCGTTGCCCTCGTAATAGCCGATATGTATGTCGACTCTGAAACTTTTACCCCTTGGGCTATTAGTTCCTCGTATTTATTGCTGAGGTTATTGAGCGTTCCATCGAAATGGCTGACATGACCTCGGATATCAAAAAGGGCAGCCTCGTTAAAGCCCTTTGTAATTGTTGTCTGGACGTTATATCGTCCGTCAAGCGCTTTGAGTAGCGCTGGAATATCTTTAGAGAAATTAAGATAATAAGCCAATATTTTGTCGGGCATAGTGCGCATAATGCCGTTATATAAAGCGCTTGATATACCAGCCTCTCCAGTTCCTGGGGAGTTAGTGAGCAGGTTACCGTAACCTGCACTCTCGATGGCGCTGCGGACTCTGTAATTCCAGAGTTTGTAGTTTCTGTGCCCATCGAGTTTCTCGATTCCGTCGAAGAATTTCTGGAGTTCCGCGAGTTTAGTTGCCATACTCGGTTCATCTTCCTCGGTATTGTTAGCGTCTGAATCGTCAGGATCAGATGGTTCTGATGGCTCACGTGATGGGTTATTTTTGGATTCTTCGGAGTTTTCTTCTTCGTTATCTTCTTTTTTATCGTTATCTTCTTTCTTATCGCTTTCTTCTTCTGGCTTAATATATGGGTTATCAATTTTAAATTGAGCTTTTTCATTTGGATCTGATATGCCCAAATACGTACTTATTCGGTATCTGATTTCGGATGATTTTCCTTGATCTGATATTCCTAAATCTTTAGCGTGATTCGTTAGTTCCATTTTATAGTCAGTTCTTATTTTTGATTTTTCATCTTTGGTAGAATTATCATACCTGTTTATTCGATCTTGTATCTGTTGTTCCATTCCATTAATAGGTATTTGTCTTAGGTTACATTGGAGTATTAGGTCGACTAACCTTTTGCTATCTTTAGCTTTTTGAATTTTTTCTTCAAGTTCTTTGATCGTTGATGACTGTGTGTACATTATTTTTAATTCGTTAGCAGTGATTCGTAATCCTGATAATTTTTGCAAATGTGTTTGCTCACGAGTGTTTGGTTTCTGTCCGTCAGGCATAGTTTCGTTATTCGAGGATTTATAAATTTGTTAATCGTTTCGTTAGTTGTAGAGTCAAGGCTCATAACCTCTTAAAATCTACGCACGTTGTGGTAGACGATGAGGTGCAGTGGTGAAGTTCAGGCAAGGTAAGTTATCAGCGTAAACCGATGTATTTCTAGGGCGAGACCAGCTCCCCTTATATACACATTCCGTGAGCTAGTACTACTATAACTGTCTAGCTCCTATATCCTATGGCGTTATCGTTGCGTTATCGTTCACTTAGTAAGGTGGTTGTTCATATGACCACGTACTATTTTTATATTGTTCGTTATATTTATTTAATATTGAGAGGGGAGGCCATGTACTGCCAAGCACTTGTCAGTGGTGGAGGTGAGTGGGTGGGTGAGCGACAGAGTCCATCAGTCCATGAGGGTGTGGACAGCAACTTCCTTTAATGCAGAGGTGGAAGGTTTTAGGTCGGATGGAGGGAGCTCCGTCACCAGTTTTGCTTCCATGTCAGCCCATTCATTGCCAGGGATGTCCAAGTGACCGGGGCACCACACGATGTGAACGGTGAGCTGGGGATACAAGTCCAGCAGAGTCTCCACACCTGCTTTCCAGATATGAAGGAGGTGGGTGCCAGGGGCAGTGGTCCACATATGGAAAAGGTGGAGGGCGATCAGCGAATCAGACAGAAAGAAAATGTCTGATGTGATGCACAATTGCGCTGGGAGGTGGCATGCTACCCAGCCCGGGGCTGTGGCAAGGGAGAACTCCTCGGCATCCATGGCCATAGCACAGGTGGGGGATTCCAGTTGGTGTGACCAGAGGCAGGTGGGGCCTAGCATTGCGCAGATGGTGGAGCCTGACTTGTCATTGATGCGAGAGCCGTCCATGAAGACTTGGACATGTGGAGTGGCACCTAGGTCCCGTGCGGCATTCACAAACTGCTTGCGAGTGTCAGCACTAACTGGGGTGACGGGGGTGGTGAAGTGGACTCAGCCTTTGGTGAAAGCCAGGGGGTCCATCCATGGGGGATGTGTGTATGCAGGGACTTGTTGAACCCAAGGGGTTCGGACCTGCAGAGAAAGGGAGAAGGGTCTGTTAGCTACATTTTTAAATAATTTACAGCCAATAGAGTGTGGGGTGTGCCAGAGGCACAGGGAATGGGTAGTCTTTATATATTCAAAGAAGAAAGAAAGAGGGGGAACGGAGCAGAGAAAATTCATGGAGTGGGGGGAGATGCCTTTGAAGATGCCCAGAATCCAGCAGCAGGCCGTATTTTGCACAGCCTGGAGGTGGCTTACCAGGGTTTTTTGGCATTGGCTGTGGTACCAGACTGGCACCCCCCATGACAGGATGGAGTGGATGCAGGAGGTGTATAGGTGGCGGAGGGGGAGGGCCGAAATGCCTTGTTGGGTGTTGCCCAGAATGCGGAGGGTGGCAAGGGTGGAGAGTCCCTTGGAGCACATGTGCTCGACATGGGGCTTGAAGGAGAGGCCCAGGTCCCACCAGATCCCCAACCATCGGAGTGGTATTGAGGGGCAGGTCGGGGTGTTGGGGTTGACCTGGACGCTGGCAGTGTCCCAACCGTCATAGCTGGTGCGCCACCGAGGGGGGTGGAAATGGAGACACTCTGTCTTGGCGGCTTCAATGTTGAGACCGATGGTGCCGAAAAGGGTGTTGAGTTGGTGGTAGGTGCAGGCCAGAGCATGGCAGTTAGATGCCACCGATGGACCTATGCAAATCAGTAAATGGTCATCAACATATGCTAGGGCAGTGGTGCCGGCTTGGTGAAAGCGCCAGAGGACCACACCCACGAATATTGTTGACAGAATGGGGGAGATGGGCGATCCTTGAGGGGTGCTGAAGTCAGGTTTCTGGGTGGTGGGGAGGGTGGTGCCATTGAATGCGATGGCGACCTGCTGATCCATCATGAAGGACAAACACCAGTCAGCCATGTTGGGCGTGCAACTGAGGTCCAGCAATTGTCGGTGGAGGAGTTGGGGGTGTACTGAGTCAAAGAAACCCTGAATGTCAACCACTAGGACCAAACAGATGAGGCCCTCTGAGTGGGTGCATTCCGCAATCTGTAAAAGGTGTTGGGCTGTGTCATAGACTGAATGGCCTTGGTGCCCCCCATATTGATTAGGTGGCAGCCAGTCCTGCATGTTAGCAAGGAACTGGAGCCTGTTAGCTATTATCTTTTTGAGGAGTTTCCCTAGGGTCTCCTCGAGGGTGATGGGTCAGTATGAATGTGGCGAAAAGGGGTCCTTCTTGTTAGGCTTCCAGAGCATCACCACCTTTGCTGCCCACCAACACTCAGAGTGGTGCCCCAAGTGCAGACAGTCATTGAAAAGTGTAAGAATCTTGTCGGGGTAAGCATCCACTACCCATTTCAGGGGGCGGTAACCTATTCCTGAGAGGCCCAGTGCCGACAAGTTGGATGTGTCGGCCAGTGCCCCCATAATCTCCATGAGGAGGATGGGCAGGGCAGCTGGTTGAGGTGGTGGCTGTGGGGTGGTGGCTGCTGCCTGGGGGGGGGGGGGGGCATGAAGAAAGTTTCATGGAAAAGCTCACCTTTCTCATCGTCCATCTGGGTGAAGGAGCCATCTCATCGTTTAAGCGAGGGGATGGGAGTGGGTCGGTTACCGAGGCCTCTCTTGGCCCAGTTCCAGATGTTGGAGGCATCTGCTTCTGATGCCTGGTTGGCATAGAACTGCCTTTTGGCCATCCTAACACCCCTTTTGAAGGCATGCCGAGCTGATGAATGCTGAAGGGGAGTGGTGGCTGTCAAGATTGCCGTTAGGAGGGTCTTGCAGTGGGGTGACCACCATGGGACTTCCATTTTCAACGGCTTGGAGAGGCGGGTGAATGGCTGGAGGGCAGATATCATGGAATCGATAACTGCCTTGGCTTTGATGTCCAGGGCGTGGGTGTTGAGCCCTGGTAGTCGGAAGGCTGCTTTGAGGAGAGAGAAGGCGATGTCGATCCATTCCTCCTTGTTGGCTGGGAGAAGCCAGCGAGTCTTTAAGACTGGAGGGGGGGGACAAAATGGCAGTGACCACCTTAGGATATTGTGGTTGGACAGTGGGGAGGGATTGGAGGTAGCTGAATCTAAAATAGAGTCAGGGTTGACTGCAGGTGGGGCCCAGATCATGTCAATGGGGCACTGACACCGATGGCCGTCAGGCCGTGAGTCAGAGTCAGGAAGGTGGGCAGGCGCTAGGCCATGCCCACAAAAAAAGTCATCGAGGGTTGCACCCCCAGATCGTCTTGTCATGGGACTGGGAATTCAGACCACATGTGGTGGCGATGGTTGAAGTCGCCCGCCACAAGTAGAGTGGTGGCTAGCACCGAGGGGAGTGAGAATAAGAAGGTCTCACCTGGGTACTGTGGAGAGGCATTCTCTTGATCCGGAGGGTGCATGCCATAGTAGTTGCACACCCAGAGGGTGAGTTGGGATCGGACCTCCACTGTCAGTACATCGGTGCCATGAGACGCAGCTCCGAGAATCGACCAGGAAGTAGGGGGGAGGGCCCTGGATACATATGTGACTACCCAAGGATGGACCTCTGGTGGCAGGACAGGTATATATCCTGGGATGGTGGGGATGTTGAGTACTGGAGTGCTGGTTGGGTCAGTGAGTGAGGGTTGCAGCCCTATTTGGTACCAGGGCAGTTCCTGTATAAGAATTAGGTGTGGGGGGGAGGGGTCAGTTGTAAGGACAGGAATTAGGGAATGTATCGCCACAAGTGAGCAGGTGGCGTTCCACTGCAGGATAGAGAGCATCTCTATCATATTTCCTTCATCTGATCATCAGTGGGGTTGGCAGCAAGGGCCTCTTCGATTTGGCAGTAATGCCTCTTCTTGGGGCAGGCCAGTAGGGTGGCGGGGTGGTCGCCCTGGCAGTTAGTGCAATGGTGGGGGTGTGGACATGTGTCGCCTTCGGGCACTGCATTGGTTGTGCAGTGGGTGCACAATTTGCAGTGGTTGTGGGTCAAGTGGGCACCTGCACAGTCAGCGCAGCAAGGTTGGGCTTGGCAACCCCTAGTTCCATGGCCGAGGCCCTGGCACTGCTCACATTGTGTGAGGGTGGGGTGGATGGGTGGGATGGAGAGTCGGAGGGCGGATCCGAACATCCAGACATGGGGCCTCTTGAGGAGGCATTTGCGGATGGAGCCATTGGGGTCAATGAAGGAGAAGACCACTGGGCATCTGTCGAGTGTTGGCAGGTGGTCCTCAGTGGCAGTGAAGTGTGGGGTGACTACAAAGTCGAGGTTTCGGAGTGCCGGGTTGTGCCGGATTTCGGCCATGAGGGCCTTCTTGGTGATGGTGTGTCCGTTCTGGCTGAACAGGAAGTCTTTGCAGGGCACCATGGAGATGTGGAGGGTGGACTGGGAGCGGACTCTGGAGGGGGTTAGGGAGAAAGCAGTCGGGATGGTAATTCCCGCTGCAATGCACTCTGTGTGCATGTGGGAGGCATAGGCTGCGGAGTGATGATCGATGATCGTTTCCATGGTCGGGTTAGCCGAGGATGGGCATGCCGCAAATGTGGTCATGATGTTCCCCTTCACGTTATATGAAGAGGAGAGGACTGGGGCTTGGTCTGCAGTGGGGAGGGAGGCGAAGAACTCATGGGACATCTTTGTCAGGGCCATTGCTGACTTCTGATTTTCGGCCCGTATGCCGACAGTTGGTGTGAGGACCAAGGTTGGGTCCTTGGCATACATTGTGGGTGGGGGGGGGGCACCTTATGCTGACACTTCTTCTTCTTCTGTGCCAGGTTGATGACTGCTCCTGCAGCTGGGGCCACTGGGGATGGGTTGGCAGTTGTTGGGGGGGCTGCTGCTGCAGCCACCTGGGCATAGGAGGTGGGGGCTGCCATGATGGTGGCCAGGGTGGTGGTTTGCTGTTGTTGCTGCTGCTGTTGTCGGGGGGCAGGCCTAGAGCTGATGGAAGCCATCTGTTGTGATATAGAAGCTACATCAGTAGTCAGGTGCTTGACTGCATCAGTCAGTGCCCTCATTTCTGGGGTCACCGGGGCGGTGGCAGGGGTCCTGGTGGTGGCTGGGGGATTCCGCTGGGGGGAGCTGGGGCAAAGGGTTCTGGGAGGGCTAGTTCTGTCCCCCTCTTTGCAAAGTTGTAGGCCATCTCTGTGTTGTGGAGTATTAGGAAATGGGGGTCCCTCTTTTCCTCCCAAAGGTGAGCAATGGTTTGTTGGGCATTCCAGAGGATGTCGCCCACAAAGTTTGCTGCCTGTATGTCGGTGTTGGTGACAGAGGCATCCCTGGTCTTCATGTCGAAGTCTTCAAGGGCATGGGAGATGGTGTACATGAACCCTGAGGTGTGGGGTTCATATTGTTCTTGGGCAGGGGGTCCCCTCAGAGTGAGAGGCGACAGGACGGCAGAGGGACATTTCTGTCTGAGGCTTGCGCCTCCCACCTGTTGCAGGGGGGTATGGGGGTCAACCTTTATTATTATTATTATTATTATTATTATTATTATTATTATTATTCCTGCAGTATTACATAATTACAAGCTGCCCCCCAAAGGGGGGCCCTAACTACATAACAACAGAGGTGCCTGTCATTGCACAATGCACGAAACTGGGCAGGGGCCCTGCTCCCTAAGGGAGCCAAAGTGTGAAGGGCCCCTATTAGTAAACAAGAAGGAAGAGGGAGGAATACATTTCACTACAGCAAAGCCAAACAGATGGAGGCAGGCGACCCAACCTCGGCACCCCCCAAGGATCGCCAGTGTCCCCCATTCTGTCAACAATCTTTGCAGGAGTAGTCCTCTGGCGCTTTCACCAAGCCGGCACTACCACCTTAGCATACGTCAACAACCATTTACTAATCTGCATAGGACCCTCAGTGGCATCCAACTACCGTACCCTCGCCCACGCCTACCACCAACTCGACACCCTTTTCGGCACCATTGGTCTAAACATTGAAGCTGCCAAGATGGAGTGTCTTCACTTCCACCCCCCCCAATGACACATCGGCTACCAAGGCTGGGACACCACTGGGGTTCAGGTAAACCCTAACACCCTAATCCGCCCCTCAATCCCACTATGCTGGTTGGGAATATGGTGGGATCTGGGCCTCTCCTTCAAGCCCCATGTAGAGTGCATGCGCTCCAAGGGGCTCTCTACCCTTGCCGCCCTCCGCATCCTAGGCAACACCCAATGTGGCATCTCGGCCCTCCTCCTCCACCGCCTTTACACCTCCTGCGTGCACTCCATCCTATCATGGGGAGCACCAGTCTGGTATCATGGCAGCCACCAAAAAACTCTGGTAAACCGCCTGCAGGCTGTGCAAAACACGGCACGTCGCTGGATTCTAGGCATCTTTAAGGGTGCCTCCCCCCATTCCACCAACTTTCTTTGCTCTGTTCCCCCCCTCCCTTTCTATTTCGAGTATATAAAGACAACCCATTCTCTGCACCTATGGCACACCCCCCACTCTATTGGCCATAAATTATTATTATTATTATTATTATTATTATTCCTGCAGTATTACATAATTACAAGCTGCCCCCCCAAAGGGGGGGCCCTAACTACATAACAACGGAGGCGCCCATCATTGCGCATCGTGCAAAACTGGGTGGGGGCTCTGCTCCCCTAAGGGTGCCGACATGTGAAGAGCCCCTATTTAGCTACGAAAAGAGGAGAGGGAGGGATACATATCGCTACGAACCGAACCAAGTGGTTGAGGGCAGGTTAAAGTAGGAAGCTTAGAAGTGGAAAGGGAGGGCAAGAGCGCTGGCCGAGACGTGTCATGTGGGATACCAAAAGGCTGGCTTTACTCGAGTGGGAAGGGGGGGAGCATACCTGAGAGCTCCAAAAGGGCTGGGTCCAAGTCCTGGGTTCGGGGTCCGAGCATACAACGCATGTAGTCCCATAGGAGGTCCAAGTCCATATCCTCATCGGTGGGGTGCCCGTCAAGGTCCATTGTGGCGAAGGACAGCCGGATGGCGCCTGCGGTGCGTTCCGAAAGGTGGTTCAGGTGCCCTGTTAGCTTTAGCCAGTGGCGCAGAACTGGGAGGTGGTTTTCATCAGCCCACTTGGAGTGGTGGACTGGGAGAGGGTCCCGTGGTGGCCACATGCATCGTATCCATGGGTGGAAGGTGCTGCAGCTGCCGAGAATGTGGGCGGTTGACTGCGCTGGCCAGGGGGGGTGGTTATGCCATCTGCAGTGCGATATCAGGCCATGCCTGCGGCGGTAGGCTGAGTCGAAGCTCAGCCAGTATCCCCCATAGGGACCGGCGTGGCAGAGGACCTGTGCGACTGTGGATAGCTCATTGTGTGGGTGGTCGACCGAATGTATGAGGAGCTTTCGAGGTCGTCGTGTTGGTAGGTCGTAGACTGCCAGGTATTTATTGGCTGTCGAGGCGAGGGGGCAGGCTAGTGAGAGTGTCCATCGTTCCATGAGGGTGCGGATGGCCGCTTCTTTTAGGGCAGAGGTGGAAGGTTTGAGGTCGGATGGGGGGAGCTCAGTTTCCAGCTTTGCCTCCGTGTCAGCCCATTCGTTTCTGGGGATGTCCGAGTGTCCGGGACACCATACGAAATGGATGGTGAGCTGGGGGTATGAGTCTAGCAGGGTCTCCACACCCACTTTCCAAATGTGGAGGAGGTGGGCGCCAGGGGCAGTGGCCCATGTTCGGAAAAGGTGAAGAGCAGTCAGCAAATCGGACAGAAAGAAAATGTCCGATGTGACATGCAGTTGCACTGGGAGACGGCATGCTACCCAGCCCGGGGCTGTGGTGAGGGAGAACTCCTCGGCGTCCATGGCTGTGGCGCAGGTGGGGGACTCCAGTCGGTGTGACCGGAGTTGGGTGTTGCCCAGCATTGCGCAGATGGCCGAGCCCGACTTATTGTCCATGCAGGAGCCATCTGTGAAGACCTGGACGTGGGGAGTGGAGCCCAATTTGCGCACGGCTGTTATGAATGACTTCCGTGTGTCGGTGCTGACCGGGGTGATGGGGTGGTAAAACGGACTCTGCCCTTCATGAATGCCAGTGGGTCCATCCATGGGGGATGGATGTATGCAGGGACCTGTTGAACCCAGGGGGCTCGGACCTGCAGAGAAAGGGAGAAGGGTCTGTTAGCTACGTTTTTAAATAATTTACGGCCAATAGAGTGCAGGGTGCGCCATAGGCGGAGGGAATGGGTAGTCTTTATATATTCAAAGTAGAAAGAGAGAGGGGGAATGGAGCAAAGAAAATTAGTGGAATGGGGGGAGACACCCTTGAAGACACCCAGGATCCAGCGACAGGCCGTGTTTTGCACAGCCTGCAGGCAGTTTACCAATGTTTTTTGGCGGTGGCCATGGTACCATACCGGCGCTCCCCATGACAAGACAGAGTGGACACAGGAGGTGTAAAGGCGGCATAGGAGGAAAAAACTTCCCACCCTGCAAACAGGGGGGAAGTCCGACCTCCCAGACCAACTGGCCTGGGTTCCATGCTCTGCCAGCACATGGATGGTCTAGGCTTTGTCAAATGAGGCCTTACTCATAGGGGTCAGGTGCTTCTAGCACACTTCACGCCCACCAATCTGGAAAGGCTAGTTTGCAATCCAGGTGCCACCTCGGAAGACCCTGTAGGGTACAATGGGGAATCGAACCCCAAGCCTGAATGCCTGCACGATCAACCGCTGTCAATGCAGCCGTTTTTTCCGCTAGGTCATCCCGCCCCCTGCCGTAAATTATTTAAAAACGTAGCTAACAGACCTTTTTCACTTTCTCTGCAGGTCCAAGCCCCTCAGGTTCAACAAGTCCCTGCATACACACATCCCCCTTGGACGGATCCACTGGCCTTCATGCAAGGCTGAGTCCATTTCACCACCCCTGTCACCCCAGTTAGTGCCGACACACGAAAGTCTTTCGTAACAGCCACACACCAACTCGGCTCCACCCCCCATGTCCAGGTATTTACAGACGGCTCCTGCATTGACAATAAGTCGGGTTCGGCCATCTGTGCCATGCTAGGCCACACCCGACTCTGGTCACGATGACTGGAATCCCCCACCTGCGCTACAGCAACGGACGCCGAGGAATTTTCCCTCGCCACGGCTCTGGGCTGGGTAGCGCACCGCCTCCCGGCACAACTGTGTGTCGCATCGGATGTCTTTTTTCTCTCCGATTCGCTGACTGCCCTCCACCTCTTCTGTATGTGGGTCACCACCCCTGGCACCCACCTCCTACACATCTGGAAAGCCAGAGTGGAGACCCTGCTGGACTCATTCCCCCAGCTCACCGTCCATTTTGTGTGGTGCCCTGGACACTCGGACATCCCCGGCAATGAATGGGCTGACACGGAAGCAAAACTGGCAACCGAGCTTCCTCCATCCGACTTAAAGCCATCCACCTCCACCCTAAAAGAAGCCACCGTCTGCACGCTCATGGAACGGTGGACCTTCTCACTTGCCCACCCCCTCGCCTCGACTGCCGACAAATACCTGGCAGTACACGGCACCCCGTCCCGCCGACCTCGAAAGCTGCTTCTGCATTCGGTCGACCACCCACGAAGTGAGCTCTCTGCAGTAGCTCAGGTTCTCTGCTGCGCCGGTCCCTATGGGGGGTACTGGCTGAGCTTCGACTCAGCCTACCGGCAACGACACAGCCTGATCTCCCACTGCAGGTGGCACAACCACCCACCATGGCCTGCCCAGTCGACCGCCCACATCCTCGGCAGCTGCAGCACCTTCCACCCATGGATACGAAGGGTATGGCCACCATGAGACCCTCTCCCAGTCCACCACTCAGAATGGGCTGATGAAAACCACCTCCCAGTTTTGCACTGATGGCTAAAGCTAACGGGGCACCTAAACCGCCTTTCTGACCATGCTGCAGGCGCCATTCGGCTGGCATTCACCGCAATGGACCTCGACGGACACCCAACCGACGAGGATATGGACCTGGACCTCCTACGGGACTACATGCATCGTATGCTCGGACACCGAACCCAGGACTCGGACCCAGCCCTTTTGGAGCTCTCAGGTATGCTCCCCCCTTTCCCTCATGAGTAACACCTGTCTTTCGGATTCCTATGGATACATCCCGGCCGGTGCTCTTGCCACCCCCTTCTCAATTCTAAGCTTCCTACTTTGCCTGCCCTCACCCACTTGGTTAGTTCATAGCGATATGTATTCCTCCTTCCACTGTTCCAGTTCTCTAACACAATAGGGGCTCTCCACACTTCAGCACCCATTTGGGAGCAGAGCCCCCGCCCAGTTTTGTGCGATGCGCAATGACGGGCACCTCCGTTGTTATGTAGTTAGGGCCCCCCCTTTGGGGGGGCAGCTTGTAATTATGTAATACTGCAGGAATAATAATAATAATAATAATAATAAAAGATGGAGGCAGGCGAATGGGGTAGTTTAGAATAGGGAAGGGAGGGCAAGAGCGCTGGCTGGGACATGAGGGAGAGTCCGAAAGGCAGTCACTGAACAGAGGAAAAGGGTGGGAGCACACCTGAAAGCTCCAAGAGAGCTGGGTCTGGGTCCTGGGATCAGGGTCCAAGCATACAACTCATGTATTCCTGGAGGAGGTCCAAGTCCATATCTTCATCAGTTGGGTGTCCCTCCAGCTCCATTGTGGCGAAAGCCAAGTGAATGGTGGTGGAGGTGCAGTCAGAGAGGCGGTTCAAGTGCCCAGTCAGTTTTAGCCAGCAGTGCAGAACCTGGGTGCAGTTTTCATCAGCCCACTTGGTGTGGTGGGTCGGAAGTGGGTCACAGGGTGGCCAGACCTTGCGGATCCAGGGCTGGAAAGTGCGGCACCCGCCTAAAACATGGGCGGTGGACTGGGCTGGCCAAGGGGGGTGGTTGTGCCACCTGCAGTGCGAGATCAGGCCATGCCGTTGCTGGTAGGCTGAGTCAAAGCTCAGCCAGTAGCCCCCAAAGGGACCAGCATGGCAGAGGACCTGGGCGACTGCAGATAGCTCACACGGGGGTGGTCGACCGATTGCATGAATAGCTTTCGGGGCCGTCGGGAGGGGGTGCCATTGACCACAAGATACTTGTTGGCAGTCAAGGCCAGTGGGTGAGCGAGTGAAAGTGACCAGCGCTCCATCAGTGTGTTGATGGCGGCCTCTTTCAGTGCGGAGGTGGAGGGTGCTAGGGAGGACAGGGGGAGGTTTGTGGCAAACTTTGCCTTGCTGTCAGCCCATTCATTCCCAGGGATGTTGGAGTGGCCTGGGCACCAGACAAAATGAACGGAGAGATCTGGGTACAAGTCTAAGAGAGTCTGGACCCCTGCCTTCCATTGGTGGAGGAGATGGGCACCTGGTACTGGCGCCCATGTGCAGATGAGGTGGAGTGCCATCAGCAAATCCAACAGAAAGAAGATGTTGGATGTGACCGGCATGAGGTCCCAGAGGTGGTGTGTGGCCCACATCGGTGCAGAGGTGAGAGAAAAGATCTCCATGTCTGTGGCTGTGGCGCAGGTAGGGGAGGCAAGCCAGCGAGACTTAAGGTGGGTGAGGCCTGCCATGGCACAGACAGCTGATCCAGACTTAAAACCCATATGGGAGCCATCAGTGAAAACCTGGAGGTGGGGGAGGGTGCTCAGGGAGCATGCAGTGGCCATGAATTCCTTGTGGGTGTCTGTGCTGACTGGAGTGATAGGAGTGGTGAATGAAACACATTCATTGGTAAATGCCAGCGGCTCTGTCCAAGGGGTATGAGTGTATGCAGGGACCGGTTGAACCCAAGGGACCCGGACCTGTAGTGAAGTGGAAAAGGGACGGTTAGCTACGTTTTTATAATATTGTTTTCTACCGACAGAATGTGGGGTGTGCCAGAGGCACAGAGAATGGAGGGTCTTAGCATACTCGAAATAGTAAGAGAGAGGGGGGAGGGAACAAAGAAAATTTGTAGAAAAGGGGGAGGTGCCTTTGTAGACACTGAGAATCCATCTGCATGCCGTGTTTTGCACAGCCTGCAGGTGGCTTACTAGTATTTTTTGGCATTGGCCATGGTACCATACCAGCGCACCCCATGTGAGTACGGAGTGGATGCAGGCGATATATAGTTGACGGAGGAGGAGGGCTGAGATACCGCATTTGGTGTTGCCGAGAATGCGGAGGGCGGCTAGGGTGGAGAGGCCCTTGGAGTGCATGCATTCCACATGGGCCTTGAAGGAGAGGGCAGGATCCCACCATATCCCTAGCCAATGGAGCAGGATGGAGGGTCGAACTAGTGTAGTGGGGGCAACCCAAACCCCGGCGGTGTCCCAGTTTGTGTATGCAGCTGAGCGTCGTTGGGGCAGGTGGAAGTGGAGGCACTCTGTTTTGGCGGCTTCGATGTTGAGACCGATGGCGCCAAAGTGGGTGTTGAGTTGGTGGAGGTGTTGGACAGTTGCTGGCAGTTGGATGCCATGCTGGGTCCGACACATATGAGTAGATGGTCATCCACATATGCCAGGGCGGTGGTGCCAGTTTGGTGAAATTTCCAGAGGACCACGCCTGCAAATATGGTAGAGAGGATTGGGGAGACGGGCGACCCTTGGGGGGTGCTGAGGTCGGGTTTCTGGGCAGTTGGGAGGGTGGTGCCATCGAAAGCGATGGCCACCTGCCGGTCCATCATGAAGGACAGACACCAGTCCGCCATGTCGGGCAGGCACTGGAGGTCCAACAGTTGCCAGTGGAGGAGTTGTGGGTTGACCAAGTCAAAAAAGCCCTGGATGTCGACTGTGAGGACCGAACAAACGCGGCCTTCAGCATGGGCATGCTCTGCAATCTGTAGGAGGTGCTGGGCAGTGTCATAGATGGAATGTCCTTGACACCCCCCATATTGGTTAGGTGGCAGCCAATCCCGCATGTTAGCAAGGAATTGGAGCTGGTTAGCGATGATCTTTTCTAGGAGTTTCCCTATAGTTTCTTCAAGGGTAATGGGCCAGTAAGATCTCAGCGAGAATGGGTCCTTCTTGTTTGGCTTCCTGAGCATTACCACTTTTGCTGCCCACCAGCACTTGGGGTGGTGCCCCATGCACAGACAGTCATTGAAAAGGGTAAGGATCTCATCAGGGTAGGCATCCACCACCCATTTCAGGGGGTGGTAGCCGATGCCCAAGAGGCCCGGAGCCGATAGGTTGGAGGTGTTGGACAGTGCCCCCATAAGCTCCATAAGGGGTATGGGCAGGGCAGCTGGTTGGGGTGGGGGCGGCAGGGTGTTGGCCGCTTGTAGGGGTGGAGGTGGTGTAAAGAAAGTAGTGTGAAAGAGCTCACCTTTCTCATTGCCAAGGCCATGCTTGGCCCAGCCCCAAATGTTGGAGGCATTGGCTTGGTCGGCCTGGTCAGCATAGAATTGCCGCTTGGCCGCCCGAATGCCCCACTTGAAGGCGCGGTGGGCTGCTGATCGCTGAAGGGGGGTGGAGGCCATTGTGATCGCCTGGAGGAGTGACTTGCATGTTGGGGTCCACCAGGGGACCTTGGATTTTGATGGCTTGGTGAGTCAGGTGAAGGGGGCGAGGGTGGCTATCATGGAGTCGATTACCGCCTGTGCTTTGACATCAAGGGTGAGGGTGTTATCCGCTGGGAGGAGGAAGGCAGTTTCAAGTAGTGGGAAGGCGATGTTGGTCCATTCTTCCCTGTTGGCCTGAAGTAGCTGGTGCGTCTTGGCAACTGGAGGTGGGAACCGGGATGGCAAAGACCAGCACAGCATGGCATGGTCGGACAGTGCGGTTATGGTGGGGGTGCCCAAGTCTAGAATGGAGTCAGGGTTGATCACAGGGGGGGACCAGATCATGTCAATAGGGCACTGCCAATGATTGTTGACAGGCCTTGAGTCAGAGTCCGGGAGGTGAGCTGGCATGAGGCTGTGCTCCCGGAAGAAGTTGTTGAGGGGTTGTGCCCTCAAGTCTTCCTGCCGTGAGGCGAGGAGTTCAGACCATGAATGGTGGCAATGGTTGAAGTCGCCAGCCACAAGTAGAGTGGAGGCCAAGGCCGGTGGAATTGTAAGGAGGAACGACTCACTGGGGTAGAGGGGGGTGGCAGTGGTGCAGTCTGGCAGGTGCATGCCATAATAGTTGCACAGGTGGATCGTCAATTGGGAACAGATTTTGATGGTGAGGACATTGGTGCCTGAGGAGGCGGCTCCAATGACGGTCCATGCGGTTGAGGGGATGGCTCGGGATACATATGTAACGACCTGCAGCCGAGTGGCCAGCGGGAGGACTGCCATGTACCCTGGAAGGGATGGGACATTGAGAACCAGCGTGCCGGTTGGATCAGTGAGGGATGGCTGGAGGCTGATTTGGTACCAAGGGGGTTCCTGTATCAAGATGACGGTGGGTGGTGATGGGTCAGTGGTAAGGATTGGGATGAGGGAATGGACTGTGGCTAAGGAGTGGGCAGCATTCCACTGGAGAATAGAGATGTCTCTATTCATTGGTCCTCCATGAGTTCGTCTTTGGGTCCGTCAATGGCCTCCTCGATCTGGCGGAAGCGCCTTTTCTTGGGGCATTGCAGGTAGGTGGTGGGGTGGTCGCCCTTGCAGTTAGTGCAGTAGTGGGGATGAGGGCAGTGGTTGCCCTCTATGGCATCGGTGGTGCAGGTTGTGCATGACTTACGGTGGTTGTGGGTGAGATGTCCTCCCTCACAGTCGGCACAGCATGCCTGGGCACAGCAGCCTCTTGTTCCATGTCCGAGGCCCTGGCAGCGCTCACACTGAGTGAGGCTCAGGCGGATGGGAGGGATGGAGAGGCGGAGGGCAGATCTGAACATCCATACACATGGGTGCTTGAGGAGGCACTCCCAGATGGACCCATTGGGGTTGGAGAAGGAGAAGGCCACTGGGCACCTGTTGAGTGTCGGCAGGTAGTCCTCAGTGGTGGCGAAGTGAGGGTCGATGACGAAGTCGAGGTTCCGGAGCACTGGGTTGTGCCGGACCTCGGCCATAAGGGCCTTCATGGTGATGGTGTGGCCATTCTGCCCAAAGGGGAAATCTTTGCATGGCACCATGGAGATGTGCAGTAATGCTGGGCAACACTCAACTCTGGTCATGCCGACTTGAGTCCCCCACCTGCGCCACAGCCACGGATGCTGAGGAGTTCTCCCTTGCCACGGCCCCGGGCTGGGTAGCATGCCGTCTCCCAGCCCAACTGCACATCGCATCGGACATCTTCTTTTTGTCCGATTCGCTGACCGCCCTCCACCTTTTCCGAACTTGGGCCGCCGCCCCCGGCACCCACCTCCTACACATTTGGAAAGCAGGTGTGGAGACTCTGCTGGATTCATACCCCCAGCTCACCATCCATTTTGCATGGTGCCCTGGACACTCAGACATCCCCGGTAATGAATGGGCTGACATGGAAGCAAAGCTGGCGACCGAGCTCCCCCCATCCGACCTAAAACCTTCCACCTCTGCCCTAAAAGAGGTCACCATCTGCACCCTCATGGAACGATGGATGCTCTCACTAGCCTGCCCCCTCACCTCGACTGCCAATAAATACCTGGCAGTCCATGGTCTACCAACACGCCGACCCCGAAAGCTCCTCATGCACTTGGTCGACCACCCTTGCAACGAGCTATCCACAGTCGCTCAGGTCCTCTGCCACGCCGGTCCCTACAGGGGATACTGGTTGAGCTTCGACTCAGCCTACTGCTGCAGGCATGGCCTGATCTCGCACTGCAGATGGCACAACCACCCCCCCTGGCCCGTGCAGTTGACCACCCACATCCTTGGTGGCTGTAGCACCTTCCATCCGTGGATACGATGTGTGTGGCCACCGCGAGACCCTCTCCCAGTCCACCACTCCAAGTGGACCAACAAAAACCGCCTCCCGGTTCTGCGACGTTGGCTAAAGCTGATGGGGCACCTCAACCGCCTTTCGGAACGCACTGTGGGCGCCATCCGGCTATCTTTTGCTGCGATGGACCTTGACAGGCACCCCACTGATGAGGATATGGACTTGGACCTCCTACAGGATTACATGCATCGTATGCTCGGACCCTGAACCCAGGACTCGGACCCAGCCCTTTTGGAGCTTTCAGGTACACTCCCTCCCTTTCCACTCAAGTAAAGCCTGCCTTTTGGTATCCCCCATGATACATCTCGGCCAGTGCTCTCGCCCTCCCTTTCCACTTCTAAGCTTCTTACTTCAACCTGCTCTCAACCACCTGGTTTGTTCATAGCGATATGTATCCCTCCTTCTCTCAGTTTCATTACTAAATAGGGGCTCTTCACATGCCAGCACCCCTTGGGGAGCAGAGCCCCCGCCCAGTTTTGTGCGATGCGCAATGACGGGCACCTCTGTTGTTATGTAGTTAGGGCCCCCCCTTCGGGGGGCAGCTTGTAATTATGTAATACTGCAGGAATAATTTTAAAAAAAAAAACTCCACCTGATCCGCACATGGGCACCAGTCCCAGGCGCACATCTCCTCCACCAATGGAAGGCAGGGGTCCAGACTCTACTGGACTCATACCCAGATCTCTCCATTCATTTTGTTTGGTGCCCGGGTCACTCCAACATCCCCGGGAATGAATGGGCAGACCACAAGGTGAAGTTCGCAACAAACCTACCCCTGTCCTCCCTCACGCCCTCCACCTCTGCACTGAAAGAGGTCGCCATCAACACACTCATGGAGCAATGGTCCCTCTCACTTGCCCGCCCACTCACCTCGACAGCCGACAAATACCTGGCTGTCAATGGTATCCCCTCTCACTGTCCCTGAAAGCTTATCATGCAGTCGGTTGACCACCCCTGCTGGGAGCTCTCTGCAGTCGCCCAGGTTCTCTGTCATGCCGGTCCCTATGGGGGCTACTGGCTGAGCTTTGACTCAGCCTACCGGCGCAGGCATGGCCTGATTTCACACTGCAGGTGGCACAACCACCCCCCATGGCCCACGCAGTCGACTGCCCACATCCTAGGCGGCTGCAGCACCTTCCACCCATGGATACGGCACGTATGGCCACCTCAGGACCCTCTCCCAGCCCACCACTCAGAGTGGGCTGACGAAAACTGCCTACTGGTTTTGCGCCACTGGCTAAAGCTGACAGGGCACCTAAACCGCCTCTCTGACCACACCACAGGCACCATCCAGCTCTCCTTTGCCGTGATGGACATAGACAGCCACCCAACCGATGAGGACATGGACCTGGACCTCCTAAGGGACTACATGCGTCATATGCTCGGACCCCGGACTCAGGACTTGGACCCAGCCCTTTTGGAGCTCTCAGGTACACTCCCTCCCTTTCCCTCTGATTAGCGCCTGCCTTTCGGATTCCCCTTGATACATCCCAGCCGGCGCTCTTGCCCTCCCTTTCCACTTCTAAGCTTCTTACTTTAACCTGCCCTCACCCACTTGGTTGGTTCGTAGCAATATGTATCCCTCCTTCTTCAGTTTCTTTCTTACTAAATAGGGACTCTTCACACTTTGGCACCCCTCGGGAGCAGAGCCCCCGCCCAGTTTTGTGTGATGCACAATGACAGGCACCTCCATTGTTATGTAGTTAGGGCAGCTTGTAATTATGTAATACTGCAGGAATAATAATTTTAAAAAAAAAAAAACCCTCAAGGAGACCTTAGGGAAACTCCTCGAAAAGATAATCTTTTTTATTTTATTTTATTTTATTTTATTTTATTATTCCTGCAGTATTACATAATTACAAGCTGCCCTAACTACATAACAACGGAGGTGCCCATCATCACGCATCGCACAAAACTGGGCGGGGGCTCTGCTCCCTGAGGGGAGCCTATGTGTGGAGAGCCCCTATTTAGTAGGAGACTAAGAAAGAGAGGGAGGGATACATATCACTATGAACAAACCAAGCGGGTGAGGGCAGGTTAAGGTAAGAAGCTTAGAAGTGGGAAGGGGGGGGTGAGAGCGCTGGCCGAGACGTATCGTGTGGAATTCAAAAGGCAGGCATTAGTCAGATGGAAAGGGGGGGAGCGTACCTGAGAGCTCCAAAAGGGCTGGGTCCGAGTCCCAAGTTCTAGGTCCAAGCATACGACACATGTATTCCCTTAGGAGGTCCAGGTCCATATCCTCATCGGTAGGGTGGCCATCCAGGTCCATCGCAGCAAAAGCCAGGCGGATGGCGCCTGCGGTGCGGTCGGAGAGGCGATTAAGGTGCCCCATCAGCTTTAGCCAGCGGCGCAAAACCAGGAGGTGGTTTTCGTCAGCCCACTCTGAGTGGTGGACTGGGAGAGGGTCCCTAGGTGGCCACACGCGTCATATCCATGGATGGAAAGTGCTGCAGCGACTGAGGAGGTGGGTGGTCGACTGCGTGGGCCAGGGGGGGTGGTTGTGCCATCTGCAATGCGAAATCAGGCCATGCCTGCGTCGGTAGGCTGAGTCAAAGCTCAGCCAGTAGCCCCCATAGGGACCAGCGCAGCAGAGGACCTGTGCAACTGCGGATAGCTCCTTACATGGGTGGTCGACCGAATGCATGAGAAGCTTTCAAGGTCGGCATGAGGGTATACCGTGGACTGCCAAGTATTTATCGGCTGTCGAGGCTAGGGGGCGGGCTAGTGAGAGCGTCCATCGTTCCATGAGAGTGCGGACAGCGACTTCTTTTAGCATGGAGGTGGAGGGTTTAAGATCGGATGGGGGGAGCTCTGTCACCAGCTTGGCTTCCATGTCAGCCCATTCGTTTCTGGGGATGTCCGAGTGTCCGGGGCACCACACGAAGTGAACGGTGATTTGGGGGTACGAGTCTAGCAGAGTCTCCACACCTGCTTTCCAAATGTGGAGGAGGTGGGCGCCAGGGACAGCGGCCCATGTGCGGAAGAGGTGGAGTGTGGTCAGCGAATCGGACAAAAAGAAGATATCCGATGTGACCCACAGTTGTGCCGGGAGGCAGCATGCCACCCAGCCAGGGGCCGTAGTGAGGGAAAATTCCTCGGCGTCTGTGGCTGTGGCACAGGTGGGGGACTCCAGTCATCTGGACCGGAGTCGGGTGTGGCCAAGCATGGCACAGATGGCCGAGCCCGACTTATTGTCAATGTGGGAGCCATCGGTGAAGACCTGTATGTGCAGGGTGAGGCCTAGTTGGTGCATGGCAGCCACAAATGACTTCCAGGTGTCTGCGCTGACTGGGGTGACAGGGGTGGTGAAGCAGATGCGGCCTTTTGTGAAGGCCAGGGGGTCTGTCCATGGGGGATGCATGTATGCTGGGACCAATTGAACCCGGGGGCTTGGACCTGCAGAGAAAGGGAAAAAGGTCTATTAGCTACGTTTTTTTAAAAGTTTTCGGCTGATAGAGTGGGGGGTGCGCCATAGGCATAGGGAATGGGTCGTCTTTATATATTCGAAATAGAAAGAAAGAGGGGGGACGGAGCAAAGAAAATTGGTGGAGTGGGGGGAGGCGCCTTTGTAGATGCCTAAAATCCATCTGCAGGCTGCGTTTTGCACAGCCTGTAGTCGGTTTACCAGGGTTTTTTGGCGGCGGCCGTGGTACCATACTGGCGCCCCCCATGCAAGCATGGAGTGGACGCAGAAGGTGTACAGGTGGCGGAGGAGGAGGGCCGAGATTCCACATTGTGTGTTGCCTAGGATGCAGAGGGCAGCAAGGGTGGAGAGTCCCTTGGAGCGCATGCGCTCGACATGGGGCTTGAAGGAGAGGCCCAGGTCCCACCATATCCCCAACCACCAGAGGGGGATTGAGGGGAGATCAGGGTGTTTGGGTCGACTTGTACCCCGGCGGTGTCCCAGCCGTCGTAGCCAGTTCGTCGCTGGGGGGGTGGAAGTGGAGGCATTCCGTCTTGGCGGCTTCAATGTTGAGACCGATGGTGCCAAAGAGGGTGTCGAGTTGTTGGTATGCATGGGCAAGCTCTCTGCAGTTGGATGCCACGGAGGGACCTATGCATATTAGTAAATGGTCATCAACGTATGCTAGGGTGGTGGTGCCGGCTTGGTGAAAGTGCCGGAGGACCACCCCTGCAAAGATCGCTGAGAGGATGGGGGAGACAGGCAATCCCTGTGGGGTGCCGAAGTCGGGTTTGGGGGCAGTGGGGAGGGTGGTGCCATCGAAAGAGACAGTGACCCACCGGTCCATCATGAAGGATAAGCACCAGTTGGCCATGTCAGGGGCGCAACCGAGTTCCAACAATTGTCGGTGAAGGAGGTGGGGGTGTACTGAGTCGAAAAAACCCTGAATGTCGACCGCTAAAACCGAACAAACACGGCCCTCTGCGCGGGCACGCTCTGCAATCTGTAAGAGGTGTTGGGCAGCGTCATAGACCGAGTGGCCTTGGCATCCCCCATACTGGTTAGGTGGCAGCCAGTCCCACATGTTAGCGAGGAACTGGAGCCAGTTAGCAATGACTTTTTCCAGGAGTTTCCCTAGGGTCTCCTCAAGGGTGATGGGCTGGTATAATCACAGCGAGAATGGGTCCTTCTTGTTCGGTTTCCTGAGCATCACGACTTTTGCTGCCCGCCAGCACTCAGGGTGATGGCCCAAGCGCAGACAGTCATTGAAAAGCGTGAGTATCTCGTCGGGGTAGGTGTCCACCACCCACTTAAGGGGGCGGTAACCTATTCCCGAGAGGCCTGGAGCTGACAAGTTGGATGTATTGGCCAGTGCCCCTGCAAGCTCCGATAGGAGTATGGGCGGGGCAGCTGGTTGGGTTGGGGGTAGCGGGACGTTGGTCGCTGCCTGGGGTGGGGGGGGCATAAAGAAGGTTTCTTGGAAGAGCTCACCTTTCTCGATGTCCGTCTGGGTGAAGGATCCATCTCGTCGTCTAAGTGACGGGATGGGGGTGGGTCGGTTGCCTAAGCCTCGTTTGGCCCAGTTCCAGATGTTGGTGGCATCCGCTTCTGCTGCCTGATTGGTGTAGAACTGCTGTTTGGCTGTCCTAATGCCTCTTTTGAAGGCACGTCGGGCTGATGCTCACTGGAGGGGGGTGGTGGCCATTGTAATTGCAGATAGGAGGGTCTTGCAGTGGGGTGACCACCATGGGACTTCCTGTTTTTGACGGTTTCGAGAGGCAGGTGAATGGCTGGAGTGCGGCGACCATTGAGTCGATAACTGCTCTTGCTTTGATGTTCAAGGCGATGGTGTCATGCCCTGGGAGTCAGAAGGCTTCTTCGAGGAGGGGGAAGGCAATGTTGGTCCATTTCTCCTTGTTGGCTGGTAGTAGCCGGTGTGTCTTTAGGACAGGGGGGGGGAGCTGATATGGCATGGACCAGCACAGGATGGCGTGGTCAGACAGTGGTGAGGGGTTGGAGGTAGCCGAATCTAAAATAGAGTCAGGGTTGACCACAGGTGGGGCCCAGATCATGTCAATGGGGCACCGGCGACGATTGCCGTTGGGCCTTGAGTCAGAGTCAGGGAGGTGGGCAGGCGCCAGGCCATGCCCACGGAAAAAGTTGTTGAGGGGTTGTGCCCCCAAGTCATCTCACCGTGTGGCTGAGAGTTCGGACCACGTGTGGTGGCAACGGTTGAAGTCGCCTGCCACAAGTAGAGTGGTGGCTAGCACCGAGGGGAGTGAAAACAGGAAGGACTCACCTGGGTACTGGGGGGAGGCATGCTCGCAGTCCGGGGGGTGCATGCTGTAGTAGTTGCACACTCGGAGGGTGAGTTGTGATTGTACCTCCACTGTCAGCACGTCGGTGCCGTGTGAGGCGGTGCCTAGGATTGACCATGAGGTGGGGGGGAGGGCCTGGGCTACATATGTTACCACTCGAGGGCGGACCTCTGGTGGCAGAACGGGTATGTAGCCTGGGATGGTTGGGACGTTGAATACCGGGGAGCCAGCTGGGTCGTTGAGGGAGGGTTGCAGTCCGATTTGGTACCAGGGGGGTTCCTGTATAAGGATTAGGTGCGGGGGGGATGGGTCAGTTGTAAGGACAGGAATGAGGGAATGTATCGCTACTAGTGAGTGGGCAGCATTCCACTGCAAGATAGAGAGTTTCTCTATCATATTTCCTCCATCTGATCATCGGAGGGGTCGGCAGCAAGGGCCTCTTCGATTTGGCGGTAGCGCCTCTTCTTAGGGCAGGCTGGCAGGGTGGCGGGGTGGTTGCCCTTGCAGTTGTTGCATAGGTGGGGGTGGGGGCATGTGTCGCCTTTGGGCACTGCGTCGGATGCGCAGTGGGCGCACGATTTGCGGTGATTGCGGGTCAGATGGGCACCAGCGCAATCAGCGCAGCAGGGTTGGGCTCGGCAGCCCTTGGTTCCGTGGCCGAGGCCCTGGCACCTCTCACATTGCATGAGGGTGGGGCAGACAGGTGGGACTGAGGCGGAGGGCGGACCTGAACATCCAGACCCATGGCCTTTTGAGAAGGCATTCGCAGATGGACCCATCAGGGTCGACGAAGGAGAAGACCACCGGGCATCTGTTGAGCGTTGGCAGGTGGTCCTCAGTGGCGGCGAAGTGGGGGGTGACTACAAAGTTGAGGTTGCAGAGTGCCGGGTTATGCCGGATTTCAGCCATGAGGACCTTCTCATTGATGGTGTGCCCATTCTGGCCGAACAAGAAGTCTTTGCACAGCACCATGGAGATGCACAGTGCTGACCGGGGGCGGACTCTGGAGGGGGTTAGGGAGAAAGTGGCTGGGACATTAATCCCCATCACAATGCACTCTGTGCGCATATGGGAGGCATAGGCTGCGGAGTGACGATCAATGATCGTTTCCGTGGTCAGGTTAGCCGAGGATGGGCATGCCGCAAATGTGGTCACGATGTTCCCCTTTACATTGTAGGAAGAGGATAGGACCAGGACTTGGTCTGTGGTGGGGAGGGAAGCGAAGAACTCATGGGACGTTTTTGTCAGAGCCATGGCGGACTTCTGATTTTCGGCCCATATGCTGACTGTCGGGGTGAGAACCAAGGTTGGGTCCTTGGCATACATGGTGGGGGGTGGGGGCACCTTCCTCTGGCGTTTCTTTTTCTTTTGTGCCGGGTTGATGACCGCTCCTGTGGCCAGGGCCACTGGGGTTGGGTTGGTGGTTGTCGGGGGGGCCGCTGCTGCAGCTACTTGGGCATAGGAGGTGGGGGCGGCCTGAACTGCGGCTTGGGGGGTCGGTTGCTGTTGTTGTTGTTGCTGCTGGCGCTGGGCGGGCCTAGAGCTGATGGAAGACATCTGATGGGAAATAGAAGCTACGTCAGTGGTCAGGCGCTTGACTGCCTCAGTCAGCGCCCTCATTTCTGGGGTCATGGGGGCGGTGCCGGGGGTCCCAGTGGTGGCCGGGGCCCTTTGGGGGGGGCGAGCTGGGGTGAAGGGTTCTGGGAGGGCTATTACTGCCCCCTCCCTTGCGAAGTTGTAGGCCATTACCATGTTGTGGTAGATGATGTTGTTGGGGTATGTCCTGTCTTGCTCAATGTTGGCCAGTGTTTGTTGGACGTTCCATAGGAGATCACCTACAAACTGCGTGGCCTTGACATCAATTTTCTCGGTGGGGGTGTCCTTGGTTTGCTGATCAAAGTCGTCCAAGGCACATGTGAGGGAGTACATGAACCCTGCAGTATGCTGTTCATGTTGTTGGGCTGGGGGTCCTCTCAGTGTGAGAGGCAACATGGTGGCTGAGGAGCGTTTCCGCCCAAGGCTTGTGCCTCCCACCTGTTGTGGGGGGGTGTGGGGGTCAACCGCCATTTCTGGGGCTGTCTCACTGAGTTCGTTGGAGCCATGGATCGACCCTACCGAGGTGGCTGGGGAGCCGGCTCGGGATGCCGCCCTTGATTCTGCACACACTTGAGTGGTGAAGTCGTAGGCTGAGATCATTTGAGAGTCGCTGATGGCTGGGGAGGGTGCTAGGACATCTGGTGAGGATGTTGGTTCCTGGGGGTGGTTGGTTGTGGGGGTGGTGGGGGCGGCTGTTCCGTATCTGATGGCTGCAGCGGCGCTGGTGGAGGCCCAGTTGGCGGCCATCCTGGCGACTCGGTCTGGATCGGCATTGGCCGATGGGGTGGGTGGTGGGTTGGTTCAATATGTTCGACAGAGAGTGTTCCTGTAATCGCCTGGGTTCGACATGGGGGAGTTTTAGCTGCCTGCACTAGTCAATGGTGGTGGTTGTCGAAAAGATAATCGCTAACTGGCTCCAGTTCCTCGCTAACACGAGGGGCTGGTTGCCACCCAACCAATACAGGGGGCGCCAAGGCCATTCGGTCTACAATGCTGCCCAACACCTTCTACAGATTGTGGAGCACACTCACTCGGAGGGCCTCACATGTTCGGTCTTAGCAGTTGACATTCAGGGCTTTTTCGACTTGGTGCACCCCCAGCTCCTCCACTGACAAATGTTGGACCTTGGCTGCATGCCAGACATGGCCAACTGGTGCCTGTCCTTCATGACAGATTGGCAGGTTGCTGTCACCTTCGATGGCACCACCCTCCCTACCACCCCCAAACCTGACTTCGGCACCCCCCAGGGATCCCCAGTCTCCCCCATCTTGTCAACTATATTTGCAGGGGTGGTCCTCCAGCACTTTCACCAAGCCAGTACCACCGCCCTGGCATATGTTGATGACCATTTACTAATCTGCATAGGGACATCTGTGGCATCCAACTGCCGCGCCCTCGCCCATGCCTACCACCAACTCGACACCCTCTTCAGCACCATTGGTCTCAACATCAAAGCCACCAAGATGGAGTGCCTCCACTTTCACCCACCTTGGCGATGCACCGGCTACGATGGCTGGGACACCACCGGCATCCAAGTCGACCCCAACACCCTGATCCGCCCCTCAATCCCACTGTGATGGTTGGGGATATGGTGGGACCTGGGCCTCTCCTTCAAGCCCCATGTCGAGCACATGCGCTCCAAGGGGCTCTCCACCCTTGCCACCCTATGCATCCTGGGTAATACCCAACACGGCATCTCGGCCCTCCTCCTCCATTGCCTGTACACCTCCTGCGTCCGCTCCATCCTGTCTTGGGGGGCGCCAGTCTGGTACCATGGCTGCCGCCAAAAAACCCTGGTAAACCGCTTACAGGATGTGCAAAACACAGCCTGCCACTGGATTCTGGGTGTCTTCAAAGGTGCCTCCCCCCATTCCACTAATTTCCTTTGCTCTGTTCCCCCTCCCTCTTTCTATTTCAAATATATAAAGACTACCCATTCTCTGCACCTATGGCGCACCCCTCACTCTATTGGCCATAAATTATTTAAAAACATAGCTAACAGACCTTTTTCCCTTTCTCTGCAGGTCTGAGCCCCCCGGGTCCAACAGGTCCCTGCATACACGCATCCCCCATGGATGGACCCCCTGGCCTTCACCAATGGCCAAGTCCACTTCATCACCCCCATTACCCTGGTCAGCGACAACACTCGCAAGCAATTCATGAGTGCCGCACAAGCCCTCGGCTCCACCCCCCATGTCCAAATATTCATGGACAGCTCGCGCATTGACAACAAGTTGGGCTCTGCCATCTGTGCAATGCTAGGCCCCACCTGCCTCTGGTCACGCCAACTGGAGTCCCCCACCTGTGCCACCGCCACAGATGCCGAGGAGTTTTCACTTGCAACAGCCCCTGGCTGGGTGGTGCACCGCCTCCCAGCACAATTGTGTGTCGCATCAGATATCTTCTTTCTGTCTGATTCGCTGACTGCATTGCACCTCTTCTGCATGTGGGCTGCCACACCAGGTGCCCACCTCCTCCACATCTGGAAAGTGGGTGTGGAGACTCTGCCGTTACATTTTTCCTTTACTTTCCCCTTACTGTGTTGACTCACTTCCTATTTGTCATCATCAGTCAGCACAACTCCCCCATTTCTCTCCATTACTCATTCTTATTAGCATTACACCATAAGATGCCATGATGACGCCATATCACACCATCATGACATGCTTTGCTTACTGATACCTTCACTTGTATTACCAAGGCATTCCTTGGGTTTCCATGACCTTCATTAGCCATGTAAATGACCTTATACATGACCCTACAGTAACAAACACATAGAGTAGCATATAAGCATGTAACTTCAGTAGCACAAGTCCTAAGCTTGTGCTCTTTGTTCATACAAGCCCATTATATGCGCCTCTGTGCCCTCTGTGTGCTCTACCTCATCATCTGGCACTTTGTCATAACCCAACTCCTCTAAGAAGACACTGTGTACCTTCTCGACGATCAGGAAGCCCCACCGTCGATTTACTTCATTACTGGCATCAGGAAGCCCCATTGCTGTCACTCTCAGCCTCGATGATCAGAAAGCCTCGACGTCGATCACCACGTAATCATTGAGCTTAACACTAGCACAAGCTTTCCCAATTTTTTTTGCTGATGTATCAAACATCCAAGCACCAACCCTCTGCCCAACCTGTCTATCAAGCAACCCATCCTGTCTCCTTCCTTCCTCCTTGTTGGGGGCACCTGGGACAGTGACCTCAAGTGTTTTAAAAAGAAACAAACCAACTCAAACAACTTCGATTACTATTTGTGGTTACAGAACCAACACAGTGACTACCAGTGGTTAAAGGCTCTCGATGCTGAGGACGCCCAATTAACCTTCACAACCAACATACCCAACTATCGTGACATCTTCCCACACCTTAAAACACCTGACACCTCTGACAAACCCAAAGAACAAAACATGTTGTCCAACACACCAGCCCCAAAGGAAATCAACCTCGCCCGTCCCAATACCTTTGACAGGGACCGCAAGTATGCTAGATGCTTCCTCTCAAGCTGTGAAGCATACCTCCACATCAACCGACATGTCTATAACACAGATGAGTTGAAGATCAACTTTGTCCTCTCCTACATGCAGACAGGCACAGCAGGAGACTGGGCCATTAACTGTGAAACACTGGCATCAGTGTTTGCCAAAGACAAGAACGGTCAAACCCTCACTACCATCGTAGGATATGGGACTTGGGGCGACTTCAAATGCGACTTCTGCAACATGTTCATCACCACCGATGACATCACCAAGGCCTCCCAGGAGATCATGACACTCCAGCAGACTGGCTCCACTGATGACTACAATAGTTGTTTCCAGTCTCTTGTCACCTGAGCTGGGATGTCAGGTGACAACAACCTCATCCCCATCTACAAGAAAGGCCTGAAACATGGCCTCCTGGCACATGTTCTATCTAACGCCAAGCCACCCACCACCATTGAGGAAGGGTACCACGAGGCCTCCAAACAGGACACAGTCTACCAATGCCTCAAGGCCCTTCGTGGCCCAGGACAAGCTCCCATTAAACAAGAGAATCATTTCCGAAACCTCAGCAACCAGCAGTGGCGGCAATTTCAGCCCAACCAGCGTCATACACAGGTCGATACTACCAATCGCCCCCCACACCTCACTGAGGAAGAACGAACCAAGTGCATGCATGAAGGACGATGCCTTGCCTGTCACAAAAAAGGCCACAATGCATGTGATTGCACCAAGTACAAACAAGGCCCTAGCCAGCCTCATACCATGCACACCATCGATAATGTGTTCCCCATTGTCGAAACATCCGAACAGACTCCCGAGGAGGATACCCCCGAGTCCATCGCTGCCAATATCCACCAACTGCTCAGCCAGCTCGATAAAAAGGCAATAAATGAGATGTTTGACATTCTGGACAAACAGGGTTTTTAAGGAGGAAGCTTAGATGGACGTTAAGTCTTCCTGTTACCATGTCTCCAATTGTAAAATCCGATCCTTCGCTCCCCACAATGAAGATTCCCATTTCTATGATTGTGTATGACCAAACTGTCCCTACCAAAGTGCTTATTGATTCTGGCGCCGAAGGACAATTCATCGATGCTAAATTCATCATTAAGCATCACATCCCCACCAGACCACTCCCACACCCCATAACCATCTTAAATGCGGATGGAACCAAGAACGAACACGGGACCATCACTCAGTACACCTAGCGATTGGCCAACATCGAAGGGAAATCCCTCCCTATGAAACTCCTTGTAACGTCCCTAGGCAAAGAAGACATCATCCTTGGCCTACCATGGTTAAAGAACCATAACCCAGTCATTGATTGGAATAAGGGCACCCTCTCCATCACAAAGATCACCACCGCCACCTCGCTTGCTCAGGAGCAGGTTAAAGAAACGAAACCTGGGAAGACCTAATTCCACCTGAATACCACCACTACCTCGACATCTTCCGCAAAAAATCTGCGGAACGATTCCTGATCTCCAGACCATACAACTATGCCATTGATCTCAAACCAGATTTCATACCATGTGACTGTAAAGTCTACCCACTGGCACCTAAAGAACTGACAGCACTTGACAAATTCCTCGACAAAAACCTGCACAAAGGCTACATCTGCCCATCCAAATCACCGATGGTGTCTCCTTTCTTCTTTGTCAGGAAAAAGGACACCAGCCTTCACAGATGTCAGGACTACTGAGCTCTTAACGAAGGAACCATCAAAAACGCATACCTGTTACCCCTGATCAGTGATCTTATGGACAAACTCAAAGGAGCCAAGTATTTTATGAAACTTGACCTCCACTCGGGTTACAACAACATTTGGATAAAGGATGGCAACCAATGGAAAGCCATGTTTAAAACTCCTTGGGGACTATTTGAACCAACCATCATGTTCTTTGGCTTATGTAACTCGCCAGCCACATTCCAAGCTTTCATGGACGACACTTTCCATTTCGTAATTCTCAAAGATGGAACCATGATTTACATGGATGATGTACTCATCCCGGCTAACTCGATTGACGAACTCTATCAGCGAACATGCCGAGTCCTCGATATATGCACCACCAACGATCTCTACTGCAAACCGGAGAAATGCCTATTTGGTGTACAATGCGTTGAATTTCTGGGAATGATCATTACCCCAGATAACATCCACATGGATCCTGTCAAACTTGCCGGCATTGCCGACTGGCCCACCCCGCATACTGTCAAACAACTTAGAAGCTTTATGGGATTCTGTAATTATTACAGACACTTCATCCCTAGTTTCTCAGATATAGTCTACCCGCTTAATGAGCTTACCTGCACCAATGAACCATGGAAATGGACACCTGAATGTGACCAAGCATTTTCTAAACTTAAAATGCTTTTCCTTGACAAACCGGCCTTACTCATACCCAACCCCACCAAACCGTTTATCCTTGAAACAGACGCATCCAAGGTTGTGTTGGGAGCCGTTCTCTACCAAGCAAACTCCAATGGTGATCTTCAACCTTGCAGTTATATTTCTGAGACATTTGGACCAGCCCAACAATGCTATGAAGTCTACAACAGAGAGCTTCTAGGAATCATATGTGGCCTCGAAGCATGGCGTCACTATTTACTTGGCAACCTGCATACTACCATGATTTGGTGCGACCACAAGAACCTTTCGTACTTCCGTTCTGAGCGCTGCCTAACCCCAAGACAATCGCGGTGGAATCTGTTCCTTTCCCAGTTCAATTGCGTAATCACCCACCGCCTGGGAAAATCCATTCCCAGTGCTGACGCATTGTCTAGATGCCCAGACCATGGCGAAGAGCCACTGGAAGAATGCATTATGCTACCGGACATGCTATTTATCGGGACAATCAACATCAATCTCCAGAACCGCATTCGAGATGCGCAGGAGGGCGACTCATTTGCGAAAACTATCCGAGATGCACATGCACTAAAAATCCCATCTCCTTTCTGTTTCTCTCTTGAAGACTGGACAATTGATTCCAGTCTTCTCCGCTATCAGAAATGGGTTTATGTACCAGACAATGCAGAAATCAAGCAAGAAATCTCACAAATGCTCCATGATCTTCCATCCTTTGGCCACCCAGGGCTATTCAAAACCTCCCAACTAGTGCGACAACACTATTGGTGGCCCGGCTTAATGGTAGCTGTGGGTAACTACGTCAAAGGATGCGCTGCATGCCAGCAGATGAAAATCAACACACACCTGACCAAGCCACCCCTTCTTCCGATCCCGGCAGACGCATCCATGCTTCCATTTCAATTGGTCTCTATGGATTTCATTACCGATCTACCCGCATCAAATGGATATGACTCCATAATGGTAGTAGTTGACCATGACACTTCTAAGGGAATTATCCTTATTCCCTGCCATAAGACAATCGACGCCCTCGGAATGGCAAAGTGTTACCATGACAATGTTTACTGACAATTTGGCCTCCCCAAGCACATTATCTCTGACTGAGGACCCCAATTTGCGTCTCAGGTTTTCCAGACACTATGTACCCACTTAGGCATCAAGTCAAAGCTCTCCACCGCCTATCACCCTCAAACGGATGGTCAAACTGAATGTGCCAATCAGGAAGTAGAAGCCTATCTGTGCATTTATTGCAGCACATCGCCTCACTCCTGGGCTGACTCACTTACAGACCTGGAATTCTCACACAATATCCAGACCCATTCAGTCACTAAGACATTGCCATTTACCATCATGCTTGGGTACAACCCTATACCTATTCCCCCAGTGATAGAAGATACTGATCTCCCATCTCTCTCACAGTGCCTGCGTCTTCTTACATCAATCAGAAAAGAAGCACTCGCCACCCATGACCTAGCCCGTGCCCATATGGCACGATTTGGAACACAAGGCTTCAAACCATTCAAACTTGGCAACAAGGTTTGGTTAGAAGCCACCAATTTGCACTTCCCCAACTGCTCCCGCAAATTGTCACCTAAACGGGAGGGACCATTTCCCATCATTCAGGTACTATCACCCCTGAATTATCGCCTCAAGCTGCCAGACACATGGCGTATCCACCCCATTTTCCACGCCTCACTTCTTTTGGCTTACACAGAGACTGAGGCGCACGGACCTCCATTCAGTCAACCCCCACCTGACCTAATCAAAGACCAACAGGAATACAAGATCGAGGCTATCATGTCCCACAAGGGTGCTGGAAACAGACAGCATTTCCTAGTCAAGTGGGCCAGCTACCCCTCTTCCGAAAACCAATGGCTTTCCGAAAAAGACCTTTCACATGCTCCTGACATCCTAGAAACATATAAAAACCTCAAAAAAATCACCTAACTTTCCTTCATCCTCTTCACCCCACTTGTACATGGTCACTGCCCACATCACCCATCACAACCACCTCTGGTACCTCACCATCATCATCCCCAGAGGTATCATCATCCTCATCTACACCATCAACCTCATCACCCGCCCCCGCCCTACACCACCAGTCTCTTGCCTCAGATTCCCCACAATCGCCAACCGCCATCCCATATCCCCTCTGCTTCCTCTCCAAACCCCACAACCTGCCATCTACCGTCAGGAATTCCAACCTCGCCTGACTGTCCCGACTCATGCAGACGTCCTTGTGCAACTCCAACGCACCTTCCCCCAGGATTTCCCAGCTGCATCTCACATAGCCCACATCGAAATCGAGATCGAGGAAGCCACCAACGAGCTACGTACCTTCGGAATACTGCCAATTGACCTCCTTCTCCGTCTAGCTGATCTCCACAACCAGGCTGTCTGACAACATGAGCAGCTCCATCAACAACACCAACAGCAACGAGAACGACTCCGAATACCACCAACGTCACCAACACGCTACTTGGAGGTGATACCCCCAACCCCAGTGTCCGTCTATATGGCTCCCCCTCGGACCATCCTCCAGCATATCCTGGGGGCCCCAGACATGGACACAGACATCAACTGTCTCCTCTCCACACACCTGAGAGCACACCAGGTCAACAGGATGCGCCAATGTCTTCAAATGGTGGAGGACATGCAGCACCTGGCATAGCACGCCCAGGAACTAATGGAGATGCTTGAGTCCCGCTTAGGTAATCTGGTCGACGATCTGCGCCTCCTACGTAATACGGACTACAAATCACTCAAGGAGGAGGACATTCATATGGTACTCGTTCTGCTTCACCCACAAGCTCACCTCTACCGTCTCGCCCCACGTCCTCCTCTCGTCCCCACAGCACCACCCACACCTGTGATCACTCATCGCAACTTGTCCACCCAGACACTCCCAAACCCCGTCCGCATCCAACCACCGTTGCAAGCATCGTCCTCGTCATCCTCACTCTCACACTGCTCCACATGCATGTCAACAGCACACCTCACAACGTACTGCGCCCAGTACATCTGCCCCTGGTGCAACAAGGCCACACCTGGTCACCCACCCAGCAACTGTCCCCAGCACAGTCGACAGTCGACATCACCCCCATCCCTCACACCAACGTCCACCCCAGATGAAAATCAACTGCCACCACCTACTGCACCGCATAGTGAGCGACGGACAGTACGTCTCTCTGATATTGGAGCACAAGTCCTGCTCCAATCATACATGGATGACATCATGGCAAGAGTCAACCATGATGATGTTGACATGGGGTCCAACAACAATGACAACCTCTCCAACTAGAGAATCCTAGTCTGCAATGACAGAAAACTAGCATGTGTCCGCAATGACCCTAAACTACTACTCCGGGTAAGACCTTAAACTGCCCACTAGTGCATTTTCCTTTTTCTTCTATGCCCATTTCCCTGCTTGTTATCATCCTTAGTTGGCAGCTTGCCTTTTCCTTATTGTTTATTGGCCTTTACTTGGCTGCTATAGGTGCCTATGACTCGCAATCTGGGTTAGGGATTCTTTTTGCATCTATTTTCCACTTCCTCGCCATCTTCTGACATCATACCATTAATAATGGTGAGGGACCAGGATTAGGTACCAAAGAGCATGGTAACAAACTCTGCGGTGAACCTAGCATTACACTTAAAGACCTGCTAGGCTGGCTTCTTGATACACCTGGATTTTTATTTTCTTTCTCTTGTTTCATGATACACTAGTTGCTTCCTTTTTCTTTATTTTTGTTTTTGACAATTTGGTGACTTGTCGATCCTAAATGGGAGGCAATGTTACATTTTTCCTTTACTTTCCCCTTACTGCACTGACTCACTTCCTATTTGTCATCATCAGTCAGCGCAACTCCCCCATTTCTCTCCATTACTCATTCTTATTAGCATTACACCATAAGATGCCATGATGATGCCATATCACACCATCATGACATGCTTTGCTTACTGATACCTTCACTTGTATTACCAAGGCATTCCTTGGGTTTCCATGACCTTCATTAGCCATGTAAATGACCTTATACATGACCCTACAGTAACAAACACATAGAGTAGCATATAAGCATGTAACTTCAGTAGCACAAGTCCTAAGCTTGTGCTCTTTGTTCATACAAGCCCATTATATGTGCCTCAGTGCCCTCTGTGTGCTCTACCTCATCATCTGGCACTTTGTTGTAACCTGACTCCTCTAAGAAGACACTGCATACCTTCTCGACGATCAGGAAGCCCCACTGTCGATTTACTTCATTACTGGCATCAGGAAGCCCCATTGCTGTCACTCTCAGCCTCGATGATCAGAAAGCCTCGACGTCAATCACCACGTAATCATCGAGCTTAACATCTGCTAGACTTGTACCCCCAGATCACTGTTCACTTCATATGGTGTCCCAGCCACTCAGACATCCCTGGAAACGAATGGGCTGACACAGAAGCGAAACTGGCAACAGAGCTCCCTCCATCCGACCTCAAACTGTCCACCTCCGCCCTCAAGGAAGTCGCAGTCCACACCCTCATGAACCGCTGGACTATCTCGCTTGCCCACCCCCTAGCCTCAACCGCCGACAAATACTTGGCAGTTCATGGCCTCCCCTCATGCCGCCCAAGGAATCTGCTAATGCATGCAGTCGACCACCCCCGAAGCGAACTATCTGCAGTTGTGCAGGTCCTCTGCCATGCCGGTCCCTATGGGGGCTACTGGCTGAGTTTTGACTCAGCCTACCAGCACAGGCATGGCCTGATTTCACACTGCAGGTGGCATAACCACCCCCCCTGGCCTGCGCAGTCGACTGCCCACATCCTTGGCGGCTGCAGCACCTTCCACCCATGGATACAACATGTATGGCCACCTCAGGACCCTCTCCCAGTCCACCACTCAGAGTGGGCTGACAAAAACTGCCTCCCAGTTCTGCACCATTGGCTCAAACTAACAGGGCATTTGAACCGCCTTACAGACAGGACCACAGGTGCCATCCAGCTAGCCTTTGCCACAATGGACCTCGACAGCCACCCCACCAACAAGGACATGGACCTGGACCTCCTAAGGGACTACATGCGTTATATGCTCGGACCCAGACCCAGGACTTGGACCCAGCCCTTTTGGAGCTATCAGGTACACTCCCCCCCTTCCCTCACAATTAAGTGTCTGCCCTTCGGATTCCTACAGATACGTCTTGGCCAGCACTCTTGCCCCCCCATTCTCACTTCTAAGCTTCTTACTTTAACCTGCCTTCACCTGCTTGGTTTGTTCGTAGCAATATGTATCCCTCCCTCTCCATTTTCTTTCTCTGAATAGGGACTCTCCACACTTTGGCACCCCTTGGGGAGCAGAGTCCCTGCCCAGTTTTGTGTGATGTGCAATGATGGGCACCTCCATTGTTATGTAGTTAGGGCCTCCCCTTCGGGGGGGCAGCTTGTAATTATGTAATACTGCAGGAATAATAATAAAATATAAAATATAAATTTTTGTGGGCATGGTCCTCCAGTGCTTTCACCAAGCCGGCACCACAGCACTCGCATACATTGACGACCATTTACTAATAAGTGTTGGCCCCTCAGTAGCATCCAACTGCCACCACCTGGCCAATGCCTATCACCAACTTGATGGCCTCTTTGGCGACATCAGTCTCAACATCAAAGCTGCCAAAACAGAGGCACTCCACTTTCACCCACCTCGGCACAGAACTGGCTATCATGGCTGGGACACTGCTGGGATCCAAATCGACCCCAACACCCTCATCTGACCCTCCTGTCCACTCCAGTGGCTTGGGATCTGGTGGGATCCAGGCCTGACCTTTAAGCCCCACATCGAATGAATGTGTTCCAAGGGACTCTCCACCCTTGCCACCCTCCGCATCCTAGGCAACACCGAACATGGAGTATCAGCCCTCCTCCTCCAGTGACTATACACCAGCTGTGTCCACTCCATTCTAGCATGGGGCACTCCAGTCTGGTACCATGGCCGCCGCCAAAAAACCCTGATCAACTGCCTCCAGTCTGTGCAAAACACGGCCTGCTGGTGGATCCTGGGCATCTACAAAGGCGCCTCCCCTTTCTCTACTAATTTCCTATGCTCAGTCCCTCCCCTCTCTTTTTACTTTATTATTATTATTATTATTATTATTATTATTATTATTATTCCTGCAGTATTACATAATTACAAGCTGCCCCCCCAAAGGGGAGGCCCTAACTACATAACAACGGAGGCGCCCGTCATTGTGCAATGCACAAAACTACCCTCCCCTCCCTCCCGGTCACCAGAGACACACACGATGAGTTCGTAAAAGCCACCCTAGACCTCAGCACCACCCCCCACCTCCAGGTCTTCACTGATGGCTCGCACATTGGTACGGCCTCAGGATCCATCATCTGCGCCATGAGTGGCCTCACCAAACTATGGTCCCACCAACTTGCCTCCCCCACCCGCGCCACAGCCACGGACACAGAAATCTTCTCTCTCGCCACTGCCCCTGGCTGGGCCACACACCGCCTCCGCACCCACCTGCCTGTCGCGTCGGACCTCTTCTTTCTGTCCGATTCGCTGACGGCACTGAACCTTTTCCACACTTGGGCCACCATGCCAGGCACCCATCTCCTCCACCTTTGGAAGGCAGGGGTCGAGATGCTTCTGGACTCGCATCCAGGCCTCACCATCCATTCCATGTGGTGTCCGGGTCACTCGGATGTCCCAGGGAATGAATGGGCTGATGATGAAGTGAAACTCACCACGGAGCTCCCCCCCTTGCAACTTGCACCCTCCATCTCCACCCTCAAGGAAGTGGCCACCAAGACCCTGGTCGAATGCTGGACACTCTCCCTGGCCCGCCCCCTCGCCTCCACTGCTGACAAATACCTGACAGTGCACAGCATCCCCTCTCGTCGCCCATGGAAATTGCTCACCCACTCTGCGGACCACCCCTGCCATCACCTCTCTGCAGTAGCGCAGGTCCTCTGCCACGCCGGTCCCTATGGGGGCTACTGGCTGAGCTTCGACTCAGCCTACCGGCACAGGCATGGCCTGATCTCCCACTGCAGGTGGCATAACCACCCACCATGGCCAGCACAGATGACTGCCCACATACTAGGCAGGTGCACCACATTCCAACCCTGGATTCAGTGCGTATGGCCAGCCAAAATCCCCCTCCCAGTCCATCACTCAGAATGGGCCAAGGAGAACCTTATTCCGGTTTTGCGCCACTGGCTTAGGCTGACAGGGCACCTGAACCGCCTCTCTGACAGAACCGTCGGTACCATCCAGCTGGCCTTTGCCATGATGGAATTAGACGGTCACCCTACCAACGAGGAAATGGACCCGGACCTCCTTCGGGACTACATGCGTTGTATGCTTGGACCCCATACCCAGGACTCGGACCTGGCTCTCTTGGAGCTTTCAGGTGCGCTTCCACCCTTTCTCTCTGATCTGTGACCACCCTTCAGACCCCTTATTGTATGTCCCAGCCGGTGCTCTCACCTCCCCTTTCTCCATTCTAAGCTACCTCTTTTGCCTGCCCTTGTCCACTTGGTATTGACGTAGCGATATGTATTCCTCCCTCTTCAATTTTCATGTACTAATAGGGGCCCTTCACACTTTGGCACCCTTCAGGGAGCAGGACCCCCACCCAGTTTTGTGTGTTGCATGATGATGGGCACCTCCGTTGTTATGTAGTTAGGGCCCCCCCTTTGGGGGGGGCAGCTTGTAATTATGTAATACTGCAGGAATAATAATAATAATAATAATAATAAAAAAACACACAAAACTGGGCGGGGGTCCTGCTCCCCAAAGGGTGCCAAGGTGTGGAGGGCCCCTATTAGTACATGGAAAAAGAAGAGGGAGGAATACATATTACTATGACAATACCAAGTGGATGAATGCAGGCAAAGGAGGTAGCATAGAACAGAGAAAGGGAGGGTGAGAGCACTGGCTGAGACATATGTTTAGGAGTCCAAACGGCATTCACAAATCAGAGAGAAAGGGTGGGAGCATACCTGAAAGCTCCAAGAGAGCCAGGTCTGAGTCCTGGGTATGGGGTCCAAGCATACAATGCATGTAGTCCCGAAGGAGGTCCAAGTCCATGTCCTCATCAGTAGGGTGGCTGTCTAGTTCCATTGCAGTGAAAGCCAAGCGGATGGTGCCCATGGTTCTGTCAGAGAGGTGGTTCAAGTGCCCTGTTAGCCTAAGCCAGTGGCGCAGAACCAGGATAAGGTTTTCCGCAGCCCATTCTGAGTGGTGGGCTGGGAGGGGGATTTTGGCTGGCCAAATGCGCTGAATCCAGGGTCGGAATGTCGTGTACCTGCCTAAGATGTGGGTGGTCATCTGCGCTGGCCATGGTGGGTGGTTGTGCCACCTGCAGTGAGAGATCAAACCATGCCTGTGCTGGTAGGCTGAGTCGAAGCTCAGCCAGTAGCCCCTGTAGGGACCGGCATGACAGAGGACTTGTGCTACTGCAGAAAGGTGGTGGTGAGGGTGGTCCACAGAGTGAGTGAGCAGCTTCCATGGGCGGTGGGAAGGTATGCCATGCACTGCCAAGTATTTGTCGGCAGTGGAGGTGAGGGGGCAGGCCAGTGAAAGTGTCCACCATTCAACCAGGGTCTTGGTGGCTATTTCCTTGAGGGCAGAGATGGAGGGTGCAAGTTGTGAGGGGGGGAGCTCCATGGCGAGTTTCGCTTTGTCATCAGCCCATTCATTCCCAGGGATGTCTGAGTGACCTGGGCACCACACAAAATGGATGGTGAGGCCTGGATGCAAGTCCAGAAGTGTCTCAACCCCTGCCTTCCAAAGGTGAAGGAGGTGGGCACCTGGTACAGTGGCCCAGCTGCGGAAAAGGTTTAGTGCCATCAGCGAATCAGACAAGAAGAATAGGTCCAATGCGACAGGCAGATGGGTGAGGAGGCGGTGCACAGCCCAGCCGGGAGCAGTGGCAAGGGAGAATATTTCCACATCCATGGCTGTGGCGCAGGTGGGGGAGGCTAGTCGGCGGGACCGTAGTTTGGTGAGGCCGTGCATGGTGCAGATAGTGGTTCCTGAGGTGGTTCTGATGCAAGAGCCATTGGTAAAGATCTGGAGGTGGGGGGTGGTGCTGAGATCTAGGGCGGCCTGTATGAACTCATTGCATGTGTCGCCTGTGACCGGGAGGGGAGGGTGAAGGTAACCTGTCCACCTGTAAAGGCCAGAGGATCCATCCAGGGGGGATGCGTGTATGCAGGGACCGGTTGTACCCGAGGGACTCGGACCTGCAGAGAAAGGGAGAATGGTCTATTAGTTACATTGCGAAAGCATTTGTGGCCAATAGAGTGGGGGGTGCGCCATAGGCATAGGGAATGGGATGTTTTTAAGTATTCAAAGTAAAAAGAGAGGGGAGGGACTGAGCATAGAAAATTAGTAGAGAAAGGGGAGGTGCCTTTGTAGATGCCCAGGATCCACCAACAGGCCGTGTTTTGCACAGCTTGGAGTCAGCTGATCAGGGTTTTTTGGTGGCGGCCATGGTACCAGACTGGAGTGCCCCATGCTAGGACAGAGCGGACATAGTTGGTGTATAGTCACTGGAGGAGGAGGGCTGATGCTCCGTGTTCGGTGTTGCCTAGGATGTGGAGGGCAGCGAGAGTGGAGAGTCCCTTAGAACACATTTGCTTGACGTGGGGCTTAAAGGTCAGGCCTGGATCCCACCAGATCCCAAGCCACTGGAGTGGACAGGAGGGTCAGATGAGGGTGTTGGGGTCGATTTGGATCCCAGCAGTGTCCCAGCCATGATAGCCAGTTCTGTGCCGAGGTGGGTGAAAGTGGAGTGCCTCTGTTTTGGCAGCTTCGATATTGAGACCAATGTCGCCAAAGAGGCCGTTGAGTTGGTGATAAGCATCAGCCAGGTGGCAGCAGTTGGATGCTACTGAGGGGCCAACACATATTAGTAGATGGTCATCAATGTATGCAAGCACAGTGGTTTTTTTTTTTTTTTTTTAATTATTATTCCTGCAGTATTACCTAGTTACAAGCTGCCCCCCAAAGGGGGGGCCCTAACTACATAACAATGGAGGCGCCCGTCATTGCATAATGCACGAAACTGGGCGGGGGCCCTGCTCCCCAAAGGGTGCCAAGGTGTGGAGGGCCCCTATTAGTATGAGAGGAGAAGAAGGAGGGAGGAATACATTTCACTATGGCACAGCCAAATGGATGAGAGCAGGCAAATGAGGTAGTTTAGAATCGGAAAGGGGGGGCGAGAGCGCCGGCTGGGACATATGGGGGGAGTCCAAAAGGTGGGCACTAGACAGAGGAAAGGGGAGGAAGTGCACCTGAAAGCTCCAAGAGAGCTGGGTCCAGGTCCAGGGTTTGGGGTCCAAGCATATGACTCATGTATTCCCTGAGGAGGTCCAAGTCCGTATTTTCGTCAGTCAGGTGTTCCTCCAGCTCCATCGCAGCAAAGGCCAGGCATATAGTAGTGGAGGTACAGTCGGAGAGGCGGTTCAGATGTCCCATCAGCTTCAGCCAGCGGCGCAGAACCTGGAGACGGTTTTCATCGGCCCACTTGGTGTGGTGGGTCAGGAGTGGGTCATGGGGGGGCCAGACCTTGCGGATCCAGGGACGGAATGTACGACACCCACCTAAAATGTGGGCGGTCAACTGGGCTGGCCAGGGGGGGTGTGTTAGATTCGCTCCCTGATTAAGGGTTAGAAACAAGTGATAACAGATTCACACAATAATACTAGTTAGTTTAGGGTAGGCTTGGTACCCTTCACTCGCTAGAGTGTTAGAGCTGATGATGGTGGTAAGAGACAAGAGATGAATTAAACTGCTTTTTATCACAATTTTACATTGGGCTTTTATACCCTACATGTTGTAGCTTATTTACTATGTTCCGGTAGCTACTACAACATACTACTCTTGATTTATAAGTCATAAGAATGTTCCGGTACAATCCTGTACATGCTATTTACTATTCTTAGCTTTCTTATGAGTCAGTTACATATTCCGGTACGTTCTACAGCCTACTGTGCTATCTTTATCTTATGCCAGAACCTTCCCTGAGTTTCCATTGAGTCATACAGTATAATATCTAAGTTAACCATTCTTGGATACTACTATACCTATGATGCTTCTCCTTATTTCCTAATTGGTTCTGCTGTGTGATGCGCTATACTTGGCTCCCATCAATTGCGTCTTCAATTGATCGCCATGCTTCCATCGGCTATTCTTAGCCGAACACTTAGATATACTTGTGTGGCTCAGCTATTATGCTATCCTTCTTAATCTTATCTTGTTGTGGCTTGTTACTTATTACCGTAGACTAATCTTGAGTCATTTCCATTATTGCGTTGAAAGGGGTTCATTCCGGTGTTCTATCGTCTACTGGCATAAAGAGCTCCTCAGGCCCTATAGCGTTTATATTTGTTATCCTGCTATACCCGGGTGTGACTCTATATGATGGTTCATCATTGAACCATTGTATTATAATCTCCTTATCTATTGGTACTAGCTCCTGTCTTTGGTTTGGTTCCTTTCGATCTACTGTTGTGTGTCCTTTGGCTATGAAGTTGGCTTTGTATGTGAATAGTTGTTCTCGTAATTGTTTATTGATAGTATGAACTATTTGGTGTGCCGCTTCTGCATAATCGGTTGATGTAATAACTGCCCTTTGATAACATAATTCATTATGTGGCTGATTATAAATCTTGGTTCTTGTGTAAGCACTGATTACATATCTATTCAATTGATATGAGAACATAGTTGCTCTATGTTCGATTATTACTTCTAGCCTTTCTGCCACTTGTTGTTCCCTTGTAGTATGATCAAATGTAATTTGACAGTTGTCATATCCTGCATTCTGTCCTACTGTTGCACATGCAATGTTAAACGCTTTCCATGCTACTTGATCTGCATCTTTACAGTGTTGGCATAGGTTCCTGGTATCAATTAGAGTTATGGGTCTTGCCATGTTGATCTTGATAATTCGTCAATCTGGCGATCACGATTTTCATCAATTTACTAACAGGGTGGTTGTGCCACCTGCAGTGTGAGATCAAGCCATGCCGGTGCCGGTAGGCTGAGTCGAAGTTCAGCCAGTATCCCCCATAGGGACCAGCATGGCAGAGGACCTGGGCGACTGCAGAGAGTTTGTGGTGAGGGTGGTCGACCGACTGTGTGAGCAGTTTGTGTGGTCAGCAGGACGGGATACCGTTGACAGCTAAGTATTTGTTGGCTGTTGAGGCGAGTGGGTGGGCGAGTGAGAGGGACCAGTGCTCCATGAGAGTGTTGATGGCAGCCTCTTTCAGTGTGGAGGTGGAGGGTGCGAGGGAGGATGGGGGTAGGTTTGTTGCGAACTTCGCCTCATGGTCTGCCCATTCATTCCCAGGGATGTTGGAGTGACCCGGGCACCATATGAAATGGACAGAAAGATCTGGGTAGGAGTTTAATAGGGTCTGGACCCCCGCCTTCCATTGATGGAGGAGGTGGGCACCTGGTACCGGCACCCATGTGCAGATGAGGTGGAATGCCATCAGTGAATCTGACAGGAAGAAGATGTCAGATGCGACTGGCAAAAGGTCCCAGAGGTGGTGTGCTGCCCAGCTCGGTGTGGAGGTGAGGGAGAAAATCTCTGCATCCGTGGCTGTTGCGCAGGTGGGGGAGGCCAGCCGGTGGGACTTAAGGTGGGTAAGGCCCTTCATGGTGCAGACAGCTGATCCAGATTTCGTGCCCATGCATGAGCCATCAGTGAAAACCTGGAGGTGGGGGAGGGTGCTCAGGGAGCGGGTGGCAGCCACAAATTCCTTGCAGGTGTCCTCGCTGACCGGGGTTATGGGAGTGGCAAACGAGACTCGTCTGGTTGTAAATGCCAGAGGGTCCATCCATGGGGGATGAGTGTATGCAGGGACCAGTTGAACCTGGGGGACCCGGACCTGCAGAGAAGTGGAAAAAGGATGGTTAGTTACGTTTTTGTAATAGCGTTTTCTACCAACGGAGTGCAGGGTGCGCCAGAGGCACAGAGAATGGAGGGTCTTAGCATACTCAAAGTAATAAGAAAGAGGGGGGAGGGAACAAAGAAAATTTGTGGAAAAAGGGGAGGCGCCTTTGTAGATGCCGAGAATCCATCTGCATGCCGTGTTTTGCACAGCCCGCAGGCGGCTTACTAATGTTTTTTGGCGTTAGCCATGATACCAAATTGGTGCGCCCCACGTGAGAATGGAGCGGACACAGGCAGTGTACAGTTGACGGAGGAGAAGGGCCGAGATTCCGCATTCAGTGTTTCCAAGAATGTGGAGGGCAGCAAGTGTGGAGAGACCCTTGGAGTGCATGTGTTCCATGTGGGCCTTGAATGTGAGGGTGGGGTCCCACCATATTCCCAGCCAACAGAGTGGGATAGAGGGTCGGATGAGCATGGTGGGGGCGACCCACACCCCAGCAGTGTCCCAGTTGGTGTAGGCGGCTGAACGGCATTGAGGTGGGTGGAAGTGTTGGCACTCCGTTTTGGCGGTTTCAATGTTGAGGCCAATGGTGCCAAAGTGGGCATTGAGTTGGTGGTAGGTGTTAGACAATTGCTGGCAGTTGGATCCCACACTGGGTCCGACACACACAAGAAGGTGGTCATTGACATATGCAAGGGCGGTGGTGCCGGTTTGGTGAAATTTTCGGAGGACCATGCCTGCAAATATGGTCGAGAGGATCAGTGAGACTGGTGACCCTTGAGGGGTGCCGAGGTCGGGTTTCTGGGCAGTTGGGAGGGTGGTGCCGTCAAAGGTGATGGCCACCTGCTGGTCTGTCATGAAGGACAGGCACCAGTCTGCCATATTAGGCAGGCACTGGAGGTCCAACAGTTGTCAGTGGAGGAGTTGTGGGTGAACCGAGTCGAAAAAACCCTGTATGTCGACCACTAGGACCGAGCATATGCAGCCCTCGGCATGGGCTTGTTCTGCAATCTGTAAGAGGTGCTGGGCGGCATCATAGACTGAATGTCCCTGACGCCCCCCATATTGGTTAGGTGGCAGCCAGTCCCTTGTATTAGCGAGGAACTGTAGCCAGTTAGCAATAATCTTTTCAAGGAGTTTCCCTAGGGTCTCCTTGAGGGTGATGGGCTGGTAGGAACACGGTGAAAAGGGGTCCTTCTTGTTTGGCTTCTGAAGCATCACAACTTTTGCCACCCACCAGCACTTGGGGTGGTGCCCCATGCGCAGGCTGCGAGCACAGTGGTGCCGGCTTGGTGAAAGCACTGGAGGACCACGCCCGCAAAAATTGTTGATAGGATGGGGGAGATGGGCAATCCTTGGGGGGTGCCGAAGTCGGGTTTCGGGGCAGTTGGGAGGGTGGTGCCGTCGAAGGTGACTGCAACCTGCCTGTCCGTCATGAAGGAGAGACACTGGTCTGCCATGTCAGGTGGGCACTGGAGCTCCAGCAATTGTCAGTGGAGGAGGTGGGGGTGTACCGAGTTGAAGAAGCCCTGAATGTTGACCGCTAGGACTGAGCACACAAGGCCCTTTGCATGGGCATTCTCTGCTATTTGTAAGAGGTGTTGGGCAGCATCATAGACTGAGTGTCCTTGACACCCCCCATACTGGTTAGGTGGCAGCCAGTCCCACTTGTTAGCAAGGAACTGGAGCCAGTTAGCTATAATCTTTTCGAGGAGTTTCCCTAAGGTCTCCTCAAGGGTGATGGGCCGGTATGAGCATGGCAAGAACGGGTCCTTTTTGTTAGGCTTTTGGAGCATAACCACTTTTGCCACCCGCCAGCATTTGGGGTGGTGCCCCATGTGCAGACAGTTGTTGAAAAGTGTTAGAATCTCTTCGGGGTAAGCTTCCACCACCCATTTCAGGGGGCGGTAGCCTATTCCCAAGAGGCCTGGAGCCGACAGATTGGAGGTGTCGGACAGTGCCCCCATGAGCTCGGTGAGGAGGATCGGTGGGGCAGCTGATTGGGGGGGTGGGGGCGGGTTTTGGTCTGCTGGCAGGGGAGGGGGAGGCATGAAGAAGGTTTTGCGGAATAGCTCACCTTTCTCATCGTCTGACTGGGTGAAGGTGCCATCTCGTCGCTTGAGGGATGGGATGGGTGTGGGGCGGGTGCCGAGGCCTTGTTTGTCCCAGGTCCAGATGTTGGAGGCATCCGCTTCGGCCGCCTGATCGGCATAGAACTGCCGCTTGGCCGTGTGCACTCCTTGTTTGAAGGTGCGATGTGCTGACGCATGTTGGAGGGGGGTGGTAGCTGTTGAAATGGCGGTCAGCAGGTTTTTGCATGTTTGCATCCACCATGGGACCTCCATCTTCAACGGTTTTGAGAGGTGGGTGAATGGCTCAAGGGCTGCCACCATGGCTGTTACCATGGCATCGGCTTTGTTGTCCAAGGTGAGGGTGTCGTGGACTGGGAGGTTGAAGGCAAGGTCTAGTAGAGGGAAGGCAATGTCGGTCCATTCCTCCTTGTTGGCTGGTAAAAGCCGGTGGGTCTTGAGGACCAGAGGTGGGGGCCAAAAAGGGATAGACCAGCGCAGGATTGTGTGATCTGACAGCAGGGAAAGGTCGGAAGTGGCCGAGTCCATGATGGTGTTGGGGTTAATGGAGGGGGGGGCCCAGATCATGTCTATGGGGCATCTCAGGCGGTTTCTGTTGGGCCTTGAGTCAGAGTCAGGTAAATGGGCAGGTGCTAGGCCGTGCCCATGGAAAAAGTCGTCGAGGGGTTGTGCCCTCAATTCCTCTGGCTGTGAGGCAGAGAGTTCGGACCATGTGGGGTGGCGATGGTTGAAGTCACCCGCCACAAGGAGGGTGGTGGCTAGTGCCGAGGGAAGCGAGAAGAGGAATAGCTCACCTGGGTACTGTGGGAGGGCCCCAGCCCGGTCTGGGGGTGACATGCCATAGTAATTGCACACCTGGACCATGAGGGAGGATCATATTTCCACAGTGAGGGTTTTTATTATTATTATTATTATTCTTATTCTTGCAGTATTACATAATTACAAGCTGCCCCCCCGAAGGGGGGGCCCTAACTACATAACAATGGAGGTGCCCGTCATTGTGCATCACACAAAACTGGGTGGGGGCTCTGCTCCCCAAGGGGTGCCAAAGTGTGGAGAGCCCCTATTTAGTATAACAGACTTGGAGAAGGAGGAGTACATATCACTATGAACCAACCAAGCGGGTGGGGGCAGGCAAAGTAAGAAGCTTAGAATGGAGAAAGGGATGGCAAGAGTGCTGGCCAGGACATATTCCAAGGAATTCGAAAGGCAGGCTCTAATCGGAAGGGAAGGGAGGAAGCATACCTGATAGCTCCAAAAGGGCTGGGTCCAAGTCCTGGGTTTGGGGTCCAAGCATATGACACATGTAGTCCTGTAGGAGGTCCAGGTCCATATTCTCATCGGTGGGGTGGCCGTCTATGTCCATCACAGCAAAAGCTAGCTGGATGGCGCCTGCGGTGCAGTCAGAGAGGCAGTTTAGGTGCCCTGTCAGCTTAAGCCAATGGCACAAAACTGGGAGGCAGTGTTCGTCAGCCCACTCTGAGTGGTGGCCTCTTGGGTGGGTTGGACCCCCTTGAGGTGGTTAGTATCCCTCACTCCCTGGGACAGCTTTGCCACTGGGGTCGGGTATGTGAGACAGAGATCCTGGTACGATTGCAGATCCAGAAGTGGGGCTGGGGGCTGACTGGGCACTTGTCCCATGACCTTGGTTCCTGGGTATTCCAGCTGTAATGGCTGTTTCTGAAGTGCATGCCAGGGCATGGGAAAGGGCCTGCATGGAGTGTGTGTCAGCATCCCGGCATGCAGAAGTGTAGTGTCTCGGGCCGTAGCGCTGTGGGAGAGTTCCCCTCAGTGGCTCCAGAGGACTAAATCCTCTGTCGGTTCGTGTGGGGGTAATTCCCACTATGGGCTTAAGTTGATTCCCAGAAGCACAGCAGTACTCTACAGGACCTCTATGGTCAGGGGGGGAGTGTGTAGGGTAGGGGGGTTGTTCCATATGGGTGGGGTAGTGCCTACAGTGCCACGACCCTCACCCGGGATGGCCTCCTGGCACGGCATGCCTTACCCTAGTGCTCCAATATAGCGCCCATATGTCATAGAGGACAGCGGGAGCAGTTTAGGTTGCTGCATATCCCGAGGAAGGTACACGCATTGTTTGAGTCCCACAAGGGCGCTCTTAATTCTGGCCCACTCGCCTCGACAGCCAACAAATACTTAGCTGTCAACGGTATCCCCTCTCACCATCCCCAAAAGCTTATCACGCAGTCGGTCGACCACCCCTGCTGGGAGCTCTCCACAGTCGCCCAGGTTCTCTGTCATGCCGGTCCCTATGGGGGCTACTGGCTGAGCTTCGACTCAGCCTACCGGCACAGGCACAGCCTGATTTCACACTGCAGATGGCACAACCACCCCCCTGGCCAGCCCAGTCGACCGCTCACATACTGGGCGGATGTCGCACATTCCGACCATGGATCCGCAAGGTCTGGCCCCCCCGTGACCCACTTCCAACCCACCACACCAAGTGGGCCAACGAAAACCATCTCCAGGTTTTGTGCCACTGGCTGAAGCTGACAGGGCATCTTAACCACCTCTCTGACCATACCTCTGCCGCCATCCGCTTGGCTTTCAGTGCAATGGAGCTGGAGGGACACCCGACCGATGAAGATATGGACCTGGACCTCCTCCAGGATTACATGAGTTGTATGCTTGGACCCTGTTCCCAGGACCCGGACCCGGCTCTTTTGGAGCTTGCAGGTGCGCTCCCTCCCTTTTCCTCTGACTAGTGCCTGCCCTTTGGACTCCCACATGTATGTCCTGGCCGGCGCCCTCGCCCACCCTTTCCTATTCTAAGCTACCCCCTTTTGCCTGATATCATCTGTTTGGCCTGGCAGTAGTGATATGTATTCCTCCCTCTTTCTTGTTCTTTCCCACTAATAGGGGCCCTTCCCACCTTGGCACCCTTCAGGGAGCAGGGTCCCTGCCCAGTTTCGTGTGTTGTGCAATGACAGGCGCCTCTGTTGTTATGTAGTTAGGGCCCCCCCTTTGGGGGGGCAGCTTGTAATTATGTAATACTGCAGGAATAATAATAAAAAATAATAAAAAACAATAAAAAAAAGTATACCCTGTTCCTCTTGAGGAGGCGTGCTTGGGTTTGCCCATCCAGGTCGACAAAGGTGAAGGATACTGGGCAGGTCTTCAATAGAGGGAGCTTCTCTGGTAGTGTTGCATAGTGTGGTGCCACCACAAAGTCGAGGTGGCAAAGGGAGGGGTTTTGTCGGACCTCCTCAAGGAGTGTTGCTTTGGTGATTGGGTGGGGGTTCTGCCCAAAGAAGACATCCATGCAGGGCACCATGGAGATGCACAATGTCGATCTGGGGCGAACTCTGGAGGGGGTTAGTTGGAATCGGTCCGAGATGGGCCGATCCGCTGGGCGGGCTAGGCAGTGATCACGCATATACTTTGTGAATGCATCCGCATGGCGATCTATGATTGCCGATGTGGTGGGAGTGGAGGAGGCGGGTCTTTCTGCAAAGGTTTTTTTTTTTTTTAAATTATTCCTGCAGTATTACATAATTACAAGCTGCCCCCCTGAAGGGGGGGCCCTAACTACATAACAACAGAGGCGCCTGTCATCGTGCAACGCACGAAACTGGGTGGGGGCCCTGCTCCCCGGAGGGAGCCAAGGTGGGGAGGGCCCCTATTAGTAAAGGCGCGGAAAGAGGGAGGAGTACATTTCACTACAGCAAAGCCAAATGGACGACATCAGGCAAATGGGGTAGCTTAGAATAGGTAAGGGAGGGCAAGAGTGCCAGCTGGGACATACGTGGGAGAGTCCGAAAGGCAGTCATAGATCAGAGGAAAAGGGGGGAGCGCACCTGACAGCTCCAAGAGAGCCGGGTCCAGGTCCTGGGTGTGGGTTCCAAGCATACGACTCATGTATTCCCTGAGGAGGTCCAAGCTTTGTTGGTCAGGTGTCCTTCCAACTCCATCACAGCGAAGGCCAGGCGGATGGTGGCAGAGGTGCAGTCAGAGAGGCAGTTAAGATGCCCCATTAGCTTCAGCCAGTGGCGCAAAACCTGGAGGTGGTTTTCGTCGGCCCACTCAGTGTGGTGGGTCGGAAGTGGGTCATGGGGGGGCCAGACCTTGCGGATCCAGGGTCGGAATGTGCAGCATCTGCCCAACATGTGAGCAGTTGACTGGGCTGGCCAGGGGGGGTGGTTGTGCCATCTGCAGTGTGAAATCAGGCTGTGCCTGTGCTGGTAGGCTGAATCGAAGCTCAGCCAGTAGCCCCCATGGGGACCGGCATGACAGAGAACCTGGGCAACTGCGGAGAGCTCCCGGCGGGGGTGGTCCACCGACTGCGTGATGATCTTTCGAGGACGGCAGGAAGGGACCCCGTTAACAGCTAGGTATTTGTTGGCTGTTGAGGAGAGTGGGCGGGCGAGTGAGAGGGACCAGTGCTCCATGAGTGTGTTGACGGCAGCCTCTTTCAGTGCTGAGGTGGAGGGTGCAAGGGAAGATGGGGGTAGGTTCGTTGCAAACTTCGCCTCGTGGTCTGCCCATTCATTCCCGGGGATGTCGGAGTGTCCCGGGCACCACACGAAGTGAATGGAGAGGTCTGGGTATGAGTCCAATAGAGTCTGGACCCCTGCCTTCCATTGGTGGAGGAGGTGTGCACCTGGAACTGGTGCCCATGTGTGGATCAGGTGGAGTGCCATCAGTGAATCTGACAGGAAAAAGATGTCAGAAGCATCCGGCAGGAGCTCCCGGAGGTTGTGTGCAGCCCAGCTTGGTGCGGAGGTAAGAGAGAAGATTTCCACATCTGTTGCTGTTGTGCAGGTGGGGGAGGCTAGCCGGCGGGACTTGAGGTGAGGGGTTTTTTTTTTTTTAATTATTATTCCTGCAGTATTACATAATTACAAGCTGCCCCCCCAAAGGGGGGGCCCTAACTACATAACAATAGAGGCGCCCGTCATTGTGCAATGCATGAAACTGGGTGGGGGCTCTGCTCCCATGAGGGTGCTGAAGTGTGTAGGGCCCCTATTAGGTTCGAAAAAGAGGGAAGGAGAAGGAGGAGTACATATCGCTATAAACTAACCAAGCAGGCGAGGGCAGGTAAAGTAGGAAGCTTAGAATTGAGAAAGGGATAGCGAGAGCGCCGGCCGAGACATATCCGTAGGAGTCCGAAAGGCAGACGTTAAGTGTGAGGAAATGGGGGGAGCGTACCTGAGAGCTCCAAAAGGGCCGGGTCCGAGTCCTGGGTTCGGTTTCTGAGCATATGATGCATGTAGTCCCTTAGGAGGTTCACGTCCATATCCTCGTTGGTTGGGTGTCTGTCGAGGTCCATTGTGGCAAATGCTAGCTTTATGGCCCCCACGGTGCGGTCCGAAAGGCGGTTTAGGTGCCCCGTTAGCCTTAGCCATCAGCACAAAACCGGGAGGTGGTTCTCGTCTGCCCACTCAGAGTGGTGGACTGGGAGGGGGTCTCGTGGTGGCCATACTTGTCATATCCATGGTTGGAAAGTGCTGCAGCCGCTGAGGATGTGGGCGGTCAACTGGGCAGGCCATGGGGGGTGGTTGTGCCACTGGCGGTGAGAAATCAGGCCATGACATTGCCGGTAGGCCGAGTCAAAGCTCAGCCAGTAGCCCCCATAGGGACCGGCGCGGCAGAGGACCTGAGCTACTGCGGAGAGCTTGCTTCATGGGTGGTCGACCAAGTGCATGAGCAGCTTTCGAGGTCGGTGTGACGGGGTGCCGTGTACTGCCAGGTATTTATTGGCAGTTGAGGTGAGGGGGTGGGCAATTGCGAGAGTCCACCTGTCCATGAGAGTGCGGATGGCGGCTTCTTTTAGCACAGAGGTGGATGGTTTTAAGTAGGATGGGGGGAGCTCTGTTGCCAGTTTCGCCTCCATGTCAGCCCATTCATTGCCAGGGATGTCCGAGTGTCTGGGGCACCACATGAAATGAATGGTGAGCTGGGGGAACGAGTCCAGTAGAGTCTCCACTCCGGCTTTCCAGATGTGTAGGAGGTGGGCGCCAGGGGCGGCTGCCCACGTATGGAAGAGGTGGAGGGCAGTCAGTGAATCGGAGAGGAAGAAGATGTCCGATGCGACATGCAGTTGAGCTGGGAGGCGGCATGCTACCCAGCCTGGAGCCGTTGCAAGAGAGAACTCCTCGGCATCTGTTGCTGTAGCACAGGTGGGGGATTTCAGTCGGCATGACCAGAGTCGGGTGTGGCCTAGCATCACGCAGATGGCCGAACCCGACTTATTGTCAATGCGGGAGCCATCTGTGAATACCTGGGCATGGGGGGTGGAGCTGAGTTGGTGTGTGGCCGTTGCGAAAGACTTTTGCATGTCCGTGATAACTGGGGTAGTGGGGGTGGTGAAGCTGACTCGGCCTCGTGTGAAGGCTAAGGGGTCCGTCCAAGGGGGATGCATGTATGCAGGGACTTGTTGAACCTGGGGAGCTCGGACCTGCAGAGAAAGGGAGAAAGGTCTGTTAGCTATGTTTTAAAAAAAGTTTACGGCCAATAGAGTGAGGGGTGCGCCATAGGCACAGAGAGTGGATCGTCTTTATATATTCGAAATAGAAAGAAAGAGGGGGAATGGAGCAAAGAAAATTTGTGGAATGGGGGGAGGCACCTTTAAAGACGCCTAAGATCCAGTGACAAGCCGTGTTTTGCACAGCCTGCAGGCGGTTTACCAAGGTTTTTTGGCGGCTGCTGTGAAACCAAACTGGTGCTCCCCATGAGAGAATGGAGCGTACACAGGAGGTGTAGACATCCTTCTTGACCAGTAACCACCACCATCAACTAGTGCGGGCAGCTAAACCTCCCCCATGTCGAACCCAGGTGACTACAGGAACACTCTCTGTCGTACAAACCGAACCAACCCCCCACCCGCCCCATTGGCCAACGCCAATCCAGACCAGGTCGCCAGGATGGCCGCCAACTGGGCCTCTGCCAGCACCGCAGCTGCCGCAAGGTACAATACGGCCGCCCCAACCACCCCCAACAACAACCCCCCCCAAGACCTGACGTCCTCCCCAGACGTCCTCACCCCCTCCCCAGCCATCGTCGACTCCCAGTTGATCTCCGCCTATGACTTCACTGCCCAAGCACATGCGGAATCAAGGGCAGCATCCTGTGTCGGCTCACCAGCCGCCTCGGTAGGGTCGACCCATGGCTCCAATGAATTCGGTGAGACAGCCCCAGAGATGGTGGTTGACCCCCATACCCCCCCTCAACAGGTGGGAGGCGCAAGCCTCGAGCGGAAATGCTCCTCTGCCGCCATGTCGCCTCTCACCCCGAGAGGACCCCCAGCATGACAACATGAACAGTACACCGCAGGGTTCATGTACTCCCTTACCAGGGCCTTGGATGACTTCGACCAGCAAACCAAGGACGCCAACACCGAGACGATCGACATCAAGGCCGCGCAATTTGTGGGCGACCTCCTCTGGAACGTCCAACAAATGCTGGCAAAAATTGAGCAAGACAGGACCTACCCCGACCACATCATTCACCACAATGCAGTGATGGCCTACAACTTCACAAGGGAGGGGGCGGTAATAGCCCTCCTGGAACCCTTCGCCCCAGCTCGCCCCCCCCAAAGGGCCCCAACCACCACCGGGACCCCAGGCACCGCCCCCATAACCCCAGAAATGAGGGCGCTGACAGATGCAGTCAAGCGCCTGACAACTGATGTAGCTTCTATTTCACGTCAGATGGCCTCCATCAGCTCTAGACCCACCCCCCGACAACAGCAACAACAACAACAACAACAGCAACCCGCTCCACAGGCCGCCACCCAGGCCGCCCCCACATCCTATGCGCAAGTCGCTGCAGCTGCAGCCCCCCCGACAGCCAGCAACCCATCTCTGGTGGCCCCAGCCGCTGGAGTGGTCATCAACCCAGGGCAGAAAAAGAAGAAACGCCAGAGGAAGGTGCCACCACCACCCACAATGTATGCCAAGGACCCAACCTTGGTCCTCACCCCTACAGTCGGCATTCAGGCCGAGAACCAGAAGTCAGCAATGGCTCTAACAAAAACGTCCCGTGAGTTCTTCACTTCCCTCCCCACCGCAGACCAAGTCCCGGTCCTGTCCTCCTCCTACAACATAAAGGGGAACATCGTGACCACCTTTGCGGCGCACCCATCCTCGGCTAACCCAACCACGGAAACGATCATTGATCGCCACTCTGCGGCTTATGCCTCCCATATGCGCACAGAGTGCACTGTGGCGGGAATTAACATCCCAGCCACATTCTCCCTAACCCCCTCCAGAGTCCACCCCAGGTCCGCACTATGCATCTCCATGGTGCCCTGCAAGGACTTTTTGTTCGGCCAAAACGGACACACCATAAACGAGAAGGCCCTCATGGCTGAAATCCAGCACAACCCGGCACTCCGTAACCTCGACTTTGTAGTCACCCCCCACTTCACCACCACTGAGGATCACCTGCCGACACTCGACAGATGCCCAGTGGTATTCTCCTTCATCGACCCCGATGGTTCCATCCACGAGCGCCTCCTTAAGAGGCCCCATGTCTGGATGTTCGGATCCGCCCTCTGCCTCTCAGTCCCACCTGTCCGCCCCACCCTCATGCAATGTGAATGGTGCCAGGGCCTCAGCCACGGAACCAAGGGCTGCCAAGCCCAACCATGTTGCGCTGATTGCGTGGGAGCTCACCTCTCCCGCAACCACCGCAAATCGTGCGCCCACTGCGCGACAGACGCAGTGCCCGAAGGCGACACATGTCCACACCCTCGCCTCTGCAATAACTGCAAGGGCGACCACCCTGCCACCCTGCCGGCCTGCCCCAAGAAGAGGCGTTACCGCCAAATCGAAGAGGCCCTCACTGCCGACCCTACCAATGACCAGATGGAGGAAATATGATAGAGACGATCTCTGTCTTGCAGTGGAATGCCACCCGCTCTCTAGCGGCAATACATTCCCTAATCCCTGTCCTTACAACTGACCCCTCCCCCCCACACCTAATTCTTATTCAGGAACCCCCCTGGTACCAAATAGGACTGCAACCATCACTCACCGACCCAACCGGCACCCCAGTCTTCAACGTCCCCACCATCCCAGGCTACACACCGGTCCTACCACCAGAGGCTCGCCCTCGGGTAGTCACGTATGTATCCAGGGCCCTCCCCCCCACCTCCTGGTCGATCCCCAGAGCCGCATCCAATGGCACTGATGTACTGATGGTGGAGGTACGATCCCAACTCACCCTCCGGGTGTGCAACTACTACGGCATGCACCCCCCGGACCGTGAGAACACCTCCTCCCAGTACCCAGGTGAGTCCTTCTTATTCTCACTCCCCTTGGCACTAGCCACCACTCTACTCGTGGCAGGCGACTTCAACTGTCGCCACCACATGTGGTCCGATTTCTCCATCCCACGATGGGATGACTTGGGGGTGCAACCCCTCGATGACTTCTTCCACGGGCATGGCCTTTCGCCTGCCCACCTCCCTGACTCTGACTTGCGACCCGATGGCAAACGCCGCCGGTGTCCCATTGACATGATCTGGGCCCCACCCGTGGTCAACCCAGACTCTATTTTAGACTCAGGCTCCTCCGACCCCTCCCCATTGTCCGATCATGCCATGCTGCGGTGGATGGTGCCATCTCGACTCCCCCCTCCTGTCCTAAAGACATGCCGGCTTCTCCCAGCCGACAAAGAGGAATGGACCAAGATAGCCTTCCCTCTCCTCGAAACAGCCTTCGGTCTTTTGGGGCACAGCACCCAGGTCCTGGACATCAAAGCTAAAGTGGTTATCGACTCCATGGTCGCCACCCTCCAGCCGTTCACCCGCCTATCAAAGCCGTCGAAAACAGAAGTCCCATGGTGGTCACCCCACTGCAAGACCCTCCTATCTGCCATTACAACGGCAACCACCCCCCTCCAGCATACATCAGCAAGAAGAGCCTTTAAGAGAGGCGTCAGGACAGCCAAATGGCAGTTCTATGCTGACCAGGCATCGGAAGCAGATGCCTCCAACATTTGGAACTGGGCCAAACATGGCCTAGGTAACCGACCCACCCCTATCCCATCGCTGAAATGACGAGATGGTACCTTCACCCAAATGGACAAGGAGAAAGGTGAGCTCTTTCGCGAAACTTTCTTTATGCCCCCCCCACCTAGAGCAGCGGCCAACACCCCGCCGCCACCACCACAACCAGCTGCCCCGCCCATACTCCTTTCGGAGCTTACAGGGGCACTGTCCGACACGTCCAACTTGTCAGTGCCGGGCCTCTCAGGAATAGGGTACCGCCCCCTGAAATGGGTGGTGGATGCCTACCCTGATGAGATCCTTACACTTTTCAATGACTGCTTGCGTTTGGGGCATCACCCCGAGTGCTGGCGGGCGGCAAAGGTGGTAATGCTCAGGAAGCCAAACAAGAAGGACCCCTTCTCGCCACAGTCATACTGGCCCATCACCCTCGAGGAAACCCTAGGGAAACTCCTGGAAAAAATTATTGCTAACAGGCTCCAGTACCTCGCAAATACGAGGGACTGGCTGCCACCCAACCAATATGGGGGACGCCAAGGCCATTCGGTCTACGACGCTGCCCAACACCTCTTACAAATCGCGGAACACGCCCACTCAGAGGGCCTTGTGTGCTCGGTCCTTGCGGTCAACATTCAGGGCTTCTTTGACTCGGTACACCCACGACTCCTCCACCAACAACTGTTGGACCTCGGCTGTGCCCCGGACATGGCCAACTGGTGCCTGTCTTTCATGACGGACCGGCAGGTAGCTGTCGCCTTCGACGGCACCACCCTCCCAACCGCCCCTAAACCTGACCTTGGCACCCCCCAGGGGTCGCCAGTCTCTCCCATCCTGTCAACGATATTCGCAGGGGTGGTACTCCGGCGCTTTCACCAAGCCGGCACCACTGCCCTAGCCTATGTTGATGACCACTTACTTATATGTGTAGGAACTTCAGTGGCATCCAATTGCTGAGAGCTCGCACGCGCCTACCAACAACTCGACACCCTCTTTGGCACCATCAGACTCAACATTGAAGCCACCAAGACAGAGTGCCTCCATTTCCACCCCCCTCGGTGATGCACCAGCTATAACGGCTGGGACACCGCCGGCGTACAGGTCAACCCCAACACCCTCATCTGCCCCTCAATCCCACTTAGGTGGTTGGGGATATGGTGGGACCCAGGCCTCTCATTCAAGCCCCATGTTGAGCGAATGCACTCCAAGGGGCTCTCCACCCTTGCCGCACTACGCATCCTGGGTAACACCCAACGGGGCATATCGGCCCTCCTCCTCCACCGCCTTTACACCTCCTGTGTCCACTCTGTCCTGTCATGGGGAGCGCCAGTATGGTACCATGGCCACCGCCAAAAAACCCTGGTAAACCGCCTCCAGGCCGTACAAAACACGGCTTGCCACTGGATCCTGGGTGTCTTCAAAGGTGCCTCCCCCCATTCCACTAATTTCCTTTGCTCCGTTCCCCCTCTTTCATTCTATTTCAAATATATAAAGACTACCCATTCCCTTCGCCTCTGGCATACCCCTCACTCTATTGGTCACAAATTATTTAAAAACATAGCTAATAGACCCTTCTCCCTTTCTCTGCAGGTCCGAGCCCCCCGGGTTCAACAGGTCCCGGCATACATGCATCCCCCATGGATGGACCCACTGGCTTTCACGAAAGGCAGAGTCCAGTTTACCACCCCCGTCACCCCAGTTAGCGCGGACACCCGGAAATCTTTCGTAACAGCCACACGCCAACTAGGCTCCACCCCCCACATCCAGGTCTTCACAGACGGCTCCTGCATAGACAATAAGACAGGTTCGGCCATATGTGCAATGCTGGGCAACACCCGTCTCCGGTCACGCCGACTGGAGTCCCCCACCTGTGCCACAGCCATGGACGCCGAGGAGTTCTCCCTCGCTACAGCCCCGGGCTGGGTAGCATGCCGCCTCCCATCGCAACTGCGTGTCGCATCGGACATTTTCTTTCTGTCTGATTCGCTGACTGCTCTACACCTTCTCCGAACTTGGGCCGCCGCCCCCAGCGCCCACCTCCTTCACATTTGGAAAGCGGGTGTGGAGACTCTGCTGGATTCGTACCCCCAACTCACCATCCATTTCATATGGTGCCCCGGACACTTGGACATCCCTGGAAATGAATGGGCTGACATGGAAGCAAAGCTGGCGACTGAGCTCCCCCCATCTGACCTAAAACCCTCCACCTCCGCCCTAAAAGAAGTGGCTGTCCGCACCCTCATGGAAAGATGGACACTCTCACTAGCCCGCCCCCTAGCCTCGACTGCCGATAAGTACCTGGCAGTCCATGGCCTACCATCACGCCGACCTCGAAAGCTCCTGATGCATTCGGTCGACCACCCACGCAATGAACTATCTGCAGTCGCACAGGTCCTCTGCCATGCCGGTCCCTACGGGGGATACTGGCTGAGCTTCGACTCGGCCTACCGCCGCAGACATGGCCTGATCTCGCACTGCAGATGGCACAACCACCCCCCATGGCCAGCGCAGTCGACCGCCCACATCCTCGGCGGCTGTAGCACCTTCCACCCATGGATACGACGCATGTGGCCACCTTGGGACCCTCTCCCAGTCCACCACTCCAAGTGGGCTGACGAAAACTGCCTCCTGGTTCTGCACCGCTGGCTCAAGCTAATGGGGCATCTTAACCGCCTTTCGGAACACTCCGTGGGTGCCATCCGGCTGTCTTTTGCCATGATGGACCTGGATGGGCACCCCACCAATGAGGATATGGACTTGGACCTCCTATGGGACTACATGCATTGTATGCTCGGACCACGAACCCAGGACTCGGACCCAGCCCTTTTGGAGCTCTCAGGTATGCTCCCTCCCTTCCCCATCGAGTAAAAGCCTGCCTTTTGAATCCCACATGATACGTCTCGGCCGGTGCTCTCGCCCTCCCTTACCTCTTCTAAGCTTCCTATTCTAACCTGCCCTCAACCGCTTGGTTTGTTTGTAGCAATATGTATCCCTCCCTCTACCATCTTCCATACTAAATAGGGGCTCTTCACACTGTGGCACCCTCCGGGGAGCAGAGCCCCACCCAGTTTGGTGCGATGTGCCATGATGGGCGCCTCCGTTGTTATGTAGTTAGGGCCCCCCTTCGGGGGGGCAGCTTGTAATTATGTAGCACTGCAGGAATAATTTAAAAAAAAAAAAATGAAGGACAAGAACCAGTTGGCCATGTCTGGGGCACAACCAAGGTCCAGCAGTTGTCGGTGGAGGAGTCGTGGGTGCACCGAGTCAAAGAAGCCCTGTATGTCGACCGCAAGGACCGAGCACACACGGCCCTCTGAGTGGGCATGTTCTGCAATCTGTAAAAGGTGTTGGGCAGCGTCGTAGACCGAATGGCCCTGACATCCCCCATATTGGTTAGGTGGCAGCCAGTCCCTCATGTTCACGAGGTACTGGAGCTGGTTAGTGATAACTTTTTCGAGGAGTTTCCCTAGGGTCTCCTCAAGGGTGATGAGTCAGTATGACCATGGCGAGAAGGGATCTTTCTTGTTTGGCTTCCGGAGCATTACTACCTTTGCCGCCCGCCAGCATTCGGGGTGGTGCCCCAAATGTAGGCAGTCGTTGAAAAGCGAAAGAATCTCGTCGGGGTAGGCGTCCACCACCCATTTCAGGGGGCAGTAACCTATTCCGAGAGGCCTGGTGCTGACAAGTTGGATGTGTCGGACAGTGCCCCATAAGCTCTGAAAGGAGTATGGGTGGGGCAGCTGGTTGTGGTGGTGGTGGCGGGGTGTTGACCGCTTCCTGGGGGGGGGGGGCATAAAGAAAGTTTCGCGAAAGAGCTCACCTTTCTCCTTGTCTGTTTGGGTGAAGGTGCCATCTTGCCATTTTAGTGATGGGATGGGAGTGGGTCGGTTGCCTAGACTGCGCTTGGTCCAGTTCCAGATGTTGGAGGCGTCTGCTTCCGATGCCTGGTTGGCGTAGAACTGCCGTTTGGCCGTCCTAACGCCCCTTTTAAAGGCTCTTCTTGCTGATGCACGCTGGAGGGGGGTGGTTGCCATTGTTATGGCGGATAGGAGGGTCTTGCAGTGGGGTGACCACCATGGGACTTCCATTTTCGATGGCTTTGAGATGCGGGTGAACGGCTGTAGGGCGACGACCATGGAGTCGATTACCACTTTAGCTTTGGTGTCCAGGGCATGGGTGCTGTGCCCCAAAAGACCGAAGGCTGTTTCGAGGAGCGGGAATGCTATTTCGGTCCATTTCTCCTTGTCGGCTGGAAGTAGCCTGCATGTCTTTAGGACAGGAGGGGGGAGTCGAGATGGCACCATCCACCACAGCATGGCATGATTGGACAATGGGGAGGGGTCAGAGGAGCCCGAGTCTAGAATAGAATCTGGGTTGACTGTGGGTGGGGCCCAGATCATGTCAATGGGACACCGGTGGTGGTTACTGTCGGGTCGCAAGTCAGAGTCAGGGAGGTGAGCGGGTGCTAGGCCATGCCCACAGAAGAAGTCGTCAAGGGGTTGTGCCCCCAAGTCCTCCCGCCGTGGGACGGGGAAATCGGACCATGTGTGGTGGCAACGGTTGAAGTCGCCCGCCACAAGTAGAGTGGTGGCTAGCGCTGCAGGGAGTAAGAGTAGAAAGGACTCACCGGGGTACTGGGGGGATGCGTTCTCTCGATTCAGGGGGTGCATGCCGTAGTAGTTGCACACCCTGAGGGTGAGTTGGGCTTGTACTTCCACTGTCAGTACATCAGTGCCATAAGATGCGGCTCCGAGGATCGACCAGGAGGTGGGGGGGAGGGCCCTGGATACATATGTAACTACCCAAGGGCGAACCTCTGGTGGTAGTACAGGGATGTAGCCCGGGATGGTGGGGACGTTGAGGACTGGGGTGCTGTTTGGGTCGGTGAGTGATGGTTGTAGGCCAATTTGGTACCAGGGGGGTTCCTGTATGAGAATTAGGTGTGGGGGGGAGGGGTCAGAAGTAAGGACAGGAATTAGGGAATGTATCGCTGCTAGCGAGTGGGTGGCGTTCCACTGTAGGACAGAGATTGTCTCTATCATATTTCCTCCATCTGGTCGTCGGTAGGGTTGGCGGCGAGGGCCTCTTCGATTTGGCGGTATCGCCTCTCTTTAGGGCAGGCTGGCAGGGTGGCAGGGTGGTCACCCTTGCAGTTGTTGCATTGATGGGGGTGGGGGCAGGTGTCGCCTTCGGGTACTGCATCCGTTGTGCAGTGGGCGCAGGATTTGCGGTGGTTGCGGGTCAGGTGGGCCCCTGTGCACTCAGCGCAGCAGGGTTGGGCTCGGCAGCCCTTGGTTCCATGTCCGAGGCCTTGGCACCGCTCACATTGAGTGAGGGTGGGGCGGACAGGTGGGACTGAGAGGCGGAGGGCGGATCCGAACATCCAGACACATGGCCTCTTGAGGAGGTGCTCGCAGATGGAGCTGTTGGGGTCGACAAAGGAGAATGCCACTGGGCATCTGTCGAGTGTTGGCAGGTGGTCCTTGGTGCACTGGAGGGGGGTGGTAGCTGTCTGAATAGCGGATAGGAGGGTCTTGCAGTGGGGTGACCACCATGGGACTTCTGCTTTTGACAGTTTTGATAGGCATGTGAATGGTTGTAGGGTGGCGACCATAGCATTGATGACCGCCTTAGCCTTGATGTCCAGGGCATGGGTATCGAGCCCTGATAGTCAGAAGGCTGATTCCAGAAGGGGGAAGGCTATGTCGGTCCATTCTTCCTTGTCGGCTGGGAGCAGCTGGCATGTCTTTACGACTGGAGGGGGGGGCCGAAATGGCATTGACCACCGTAGGATTGTGTGGTCAGACAGAGGGGAGGGGTCGGAGGTAGCCGAATCTAGGATAGAGTCGGGGTTGACTGCGGGTGGGGCCCAGATCATGTCAATGGGGCACTGGCAGCGATTGCCGTTGGGCTGTGAGTCAGAGTCAGGGAGATGGGCAGGTGCTAGGCCATGCTCACAGAAGAAATCATCGAGGGGTTGAGCCCCCAAGTTGTCCCGTCGTGGGATGGAGAATTCGGACCATGTGTGGTGATGATGGTTGAAGTCGCCCACCACAAGTAGAGTGGTGGCTAACACTGAGGGGAGTGAGAATAGAAAGGACTCACCTGGGTACTGAGGGGAGGTATTCTGTCGGTCCGGTGGGTGCATGCCATAGTAGTTGCACACCCGGAGGGTGAGTTGGGAAGTACCTCGCTAACATGAGGGACTGGTTGCCACCTAACCAATATGGGGGACGACAGGGCCATTCGGTCTACAATGCCGCCCAACACCTTTTACAGATTGCAGAACGTGCCCACTCAGAGGGCCGTGTGTGCTTGGTCCTTGTGGTCGACATACAGGGCTTCTTCGACTTGGTGCACCCACAGCTCCTCCACCGACAGCTGTTGGACCTTGGTTGTGCCCCAGACATGGCTGACTGGTGTCTGTCCTTCATGACAGATCGGCAGGTAGCTGTCGCTTTCGACGGCACTACCCTCCCAACCGCCCCTAAACCCGACCTGGGCACCCCCCAGGGATCCCCAGTCTCCCCCATTCTGTCAACTATATTCGCAGGGGTGGTCCTCCGGCGCTTTCACCAAGCCGGCACCACTGCCCTGGCATATGTTGATGACCACTTACTAATTTGCATAGGACCTTCCATGGCATCCAACTGCCACGAGCTCGCACACGCCTACCAACAACTTGACACCCTCTTCGGCACCATCGGTCTCAACATCGAAGCTGCCAAGACAGAGTGTCTCCATTTCCACCCCCCTCAGCAACGCACTGGCTATGATGGCTGGGACACTGCTGGTGTACAGGTCGACCCCAACACCCTCATCTGCCCCTCAATTCCACTGCAATGGCTGGGGATATGGTGGGACCCAAGCCTCTCCTTTAAGCCCCACATGGAATGCATGCGCTCCAAGGGGCTCTCCACCCTCACCGCACTCCGCATACTAGGCAACACCCAACGCGGCATATCGGCCCTCCTACTTCGCCACCTATATACCTCCTGCATTCGCTCAGTCCTATCATGGGGAGCGCCAGTCTGGTACCATGGCCACCGCCAAAAAACCCTGGCAAACTGCCTGCAGGTGGTACAAAACACGGCCTGTTGTTGGATCCTGGGCGTCTTCAAAGGCGCCTCCCCCCATTCCACTAATTTTCTTTGCTCCATTCCCCCTCTCTCTTTCTATTTTGAGTATATAAAGACAACCCATTCTCTGCGCCTCTGGTGCACCCTGCACTCCGTTGGTCATAAATTGTTTAAAAACATAACTAATAGACCCTTCTCCCTTTCTCTGCAGGTCCGAGCCCCCGGGTTCAACAGGTCCCTGCATACACGCACCCCTCATGGACGGACCCACTGGCTTTCACGAAGGGCCGGGTTCACTTCACCATCCCCGTCACCCCAGTTAGCGCTGACACCTGAAAATCTTTCGTAACAGCCGCACGCCAACTAAGCTCCACCCCCCACGTCTAGGTATTCACTGATGGCTCCCACATTGACAATAAGTCAGGCTCAGCCATCTGCGCTATGCTGGGCAACACCCAACTCCGGTCACGCCGACTGGAGTCCCCCACCTGCGCCACAGCCACGGACACTGAGGAGTTCTCCCTCGCCATGGCCCCGGGCTGGGTAGCATGCCGTCTCCCAGCGCAACTGCGTGTCGCATTGGATGTCTTCTTTTTGTCCGATTCGCTGACTGCCCTCCACCTTTTCCAAACTTGGGCTGCTGCCCCTGGCGCCCACCTCCTCCACATTTGGAAAGCAGGTGTGGAGACTCTGCTGGACTCGTACCCCCAGCTCACCATCCATTTCGCGTGGTGTCCCAGACACTTGGACATCCCTGGAAATGAATGGGCTGACACGGAAGCAAAGCTGGCAACTGAGCTCCCCCCATCTGACCTCAAACCCTCCACCTCCGCCCTAAAAGAGGTCGCCATCTGCACCCTCATGGAAAGATGGACACTCTCACTAGCCCACCCCCTCGCCTCGACCACCGACAAATACCTGGCGGTCCAGGGCCTACCATCATGCCGACCCCGAAAGCTCCTCATGCATTCAGTTGACCACCCACACAATGAGCTATCTGCAGTCGCGCAGGTCCTCTGCCATGCCGGTCCCTACGGGGGTTACTGGTTGAGTTTTGACTCAGCCTACCACCGCAGGCATGGCCTGATATCGCACTGCAGATGGCACAACCACCCCCCCTGGCCTGCACAGTCGACCGCCCACATCCTAGGCGGCTGTAGTACCTTCCACCCGTGGATACGATGCGTGTGGCCACCTCAGGACCCTCTCCCAGTCCGCCCATCTCCCCCATCCTATCAACGATATTTGCGGGGGTGGTCCTCCAGCGCTTCCACCAAGCCAGCACCACTGCCCTGGCATACGTTGATGACCACTTACTTATCTGTGTAGGACCCTCCGTGACATCCAACTGCCGTGAGCTAGCCCATGCATACCACCAACTAGACACCCTCTTTGGCACCATTGGTCTCAACATCGAAGCCACCAAAACGGAATGCCTCCACTTCCACCCCCCCAGCAAAGAACTGGCTACGAAGGCTGGGACACAGCCGGGGTCCAGGTCGACCCCAACACCCTCATCCGCCCCTCAATCCCCCTCTGGTGGTTGGGGATATGGTGGGACCCGGGCCTCTCCTTCAAACCCCATGTCGAGCACATGCTGTTACGATTTTCCTTTACTTTTCCCCTACTGCACTGACTCACTTCCTCTTCATCATCATCAGTCAGTGCAACTCCCCCATTTCTCTACCTTACTCATCCTTATTCGCCTTACACCATAAGATGCCATGATGATGCCATATCACATCACCATGATGTGCTTTGCTTACTGATAGCCCTACTTGTATTACCAAGGCACTCCTTGGGTTTCCATGACCTTCCATAGTCAGGTAAACTACCCTACACAGGCTGCTACAGTAGCAAACACATAGAGTAGTATATAAGCATGTAACTTCAGTAGCACAAGCCCTAAGCTTGTGCTCTTTGTTCATACAAGCCCATTATCTGCTACCACCAGTCTACTGTGCACTGTCGAGCCATCAGTCGCTTCGTCATAACCCGACTCGCTATAAGAAGCCTACTGTGTCACATCGTCAATCAGGAAGCCCCGCTGACGATCACCCTTGACTTACGACATCTAGGAAGCCCCGTTGCCATACCATCAGTTCCGACGATTTGGAAGCCCCAACGTCGATCACCATGTAACCATTGAGCTTAACACATGCACTCCAAGGGACTCTCCACCCTCGCCGCCCTCCGCATACTAGGCAACACCCAACGCAGAATTTCGGCCCTCCTCCTCCACCGCCTGTATACCTCTTGCGTCCGCTTGGTGCTTGCATGGGGGGCACCAGTATGGTACCATGGACGCCACCAAAAAACCTTGGTAAACTGCCTACAAGCCGTGCAGAACACAGCTTGCAGATGGATCTTAGGTGTCTTTAAAGGCGCCTCCCCCTACTCCACAAACTTTCTTTGCTCTGTCCCCCCTCTTTCTTTCTATTTCGAATATATAAAGACGACCCACTCCCTACACCTATGGCGAACCCCCCACTCTATTGGCCGAAAACTTTTTAAAAACGTAGCTAATAGACCTTTTTCCCTTTCTTTGCAGGTCCGAGCCCCACGGGTTCAACAGGTCCCAGCATACACACATCCCCCATGGACGGACCCCCTGGCCTTTACAAAGGGCCATGTTCACTTCACCACCCCCGTCACCCCAGTCAGCGCCAACACTCGGAAGTCATTTGTGGCCACTGCGTGCCAACTAGGCCTCACCCCTCACGTACAAGTGTTCATGGATGGCTCCCACATTGACAATAAGTTGGGCTCGGCCATCTGTGCCATGCTTGGCCACACCCGACTCCGATCCTGACAACTGGAGTCCCCCACCTGTGCCACAGCCACGGATGCCGAGGAATTTTCCCTCGCTACGGCCCGGGCTGGGTAGCATGCCGCCTCCCAGCACAACTGTGTGTCGCATCGGACATCTTCTTTCTGTCTGATTCGCTGACCGCCCTCCACCTCTTCCACACATGGGCCACTGCTCCGGGCGCCCACCTCCTTCACATTTGGAAAGTGGGTGTGGAGACTCTGCTAGACTCGTACCCACAACTCACCGTTCATTTTGTGTGGTGCCCTGGACACTCAGACATCCCCGGAAACGAATGGGCTGACATGGAAGCTAAGCTGGCGACAGAGCTCCCTCCATCCGACCTTAAACCCTCCACCTCCGCACTAAAAGAAGCCACCGTCCGAACTTTAATGGAATGATGGACGCTCTCTCTAACCCACCCACTAGCCTCGACCACTGACAAATTCTTGGCAGTCCACAGTCTACCTTCACACTGACCCGAAAGCTCCTCATGCATTCAGTCGACCACCCATGCAATGAGCTATCTGCAGTTGTGCAGGTCCTCTGCCATGCCGGTCCCTACGGGGGATACTGGCTGAGCTTTGACTCAGCCTACGCCTGCAGACATGGCCTGATCTCACATTGTAGATGGCACAACCACCCCCCCTGGCCCGCGCAGTTGACCACCCACATCCTAGGCGGCTGCAGTACTTTCCATCCATGGATACGGCGCGTGTGGCCACCTCGAGACCCTCTCCCAGTCCACCACTCAGAGTGGGCCGATGAAAACTGCCTCCCAGTTTTGCGCCGCTGGCTAAAGCTGACAGGGCATCTTAACCACCTCTCTGACCATGCCGTGGGCGCCATCCGGCTGGCCTTCGCCACGATGGACCTCGACGGCCACCCCACTGACGAGGATATGGACCTGGACCTCCTAAGGGAATACATGCACTGTATGCTTGGACCCCAAACTCGGGACTCGGACCCAGCCCTATTTGAGCTATCAGGTACGCTCCCCCCTTTTCCATCTGACTAATGCCTGCCTTTCGAATTCCCCATGATACATCTCAGCCGGCACTCTTGCCCTCCCTTTCCACTTCTAAGCTTCTTACCTTAACCTGCCCTCACCTGCATGGTTTGTTCATAGCGATATGTATCCCTCCCTCTCGAAGCTGTTTCTCACTAAATAGGGGCTCTCCACACTTCGGCACCCTTCAGGGAGCAGAGCCCCCGCCCAGTTTTGGTGCGATGCGCAATGACGGGCGCCTCTGTTGTTATGTAGTTAGGGCCCCCCCTCTGGGGGGGCAGCTTGTAATTATGTAATACTGCAGGAATAATTTAAATTAAATTAAAATTAAAATTAAAATTAAAATTAAAATTAAAAACTCCCCACCAATAATAACCTTGACTTGGATACCCTCTGGGGCTATGTGTGCAGGTTGCTTGGATCCAGGACTCAGGACGCGGACCCGGCCCTTTTGGAGCTCTCAGGTATGCTCTCCCCATTTCCCTCTGACTTGTGACTGCCCTTCAGATTCCCCATCAGTTTCTTCTATGGCAATTGCAGCCACTCCTTGCTGCTTCTAAGGGACTCTCTTTTCCTGACCTAGCTCTAACTTGTTTGGGTTCTCTGTAGTTGTGATATGTATGCCTCCCTCTCCCCCTCCCCTATTTATCCCTAATAGGGCGTGTAAGTACACTAGGCCTCCTCAGAGGCATGCACCCCACCCAGTTTCACTTGATGAGCAATGACGGGTGCCTCAGTAGTTAGGTAGTTTACAGGCGGCCCCTATGGGGCCGCAGGTGTATTACATAGCACAGTAGGAATAATAAATAAAAATAAAAATAAAAAAAAAGTAAGGGCAGGTTAAGTAGGAAGCTTAGAAAAGGAAAGGGGGGGCGAGAGCACCTGCTGGGACGTATCCGTAGGAATTCAAAAGACGGGCGCTAATCAGAGGGAAAAGGGGGGAGCGTACCTGATAGCTCCAAAAGGGCTGGGTCCGAGTCCCGAGTTTGAGGTCCAAGCATACGATGCATGTATTCCTGTAGGAGGTCCAGATTCATATCCTTGTCGGTAGGGTGTCCATCAAGGTCCATTGTGGCAAATGCCAGCCAGATGGCGCCCTCAGTGCGGTCAGAAAGGCAGTTCAGATGCCCCGTCAGCTTAAGCCAGCAGCGCAGAACCGGGAGGTGGTTTTCAGCAGCCCACTCTGAGTGATGGACTGGGAGAGGGTCCTGAGGTGGCCACATGTGCCATATCCATGGGTGGAAGGTGCTGCAGCCGCCTAGGATGTGGGCGGTCAACTGCGTGGGCCAGGGGGGGTGGTTGTGCCACCTGCAATGCGAGATCAAGCCATGCCTGCGATGGTAGGCCGAGTCGAAGCTCAGCCAGTAGCCCCGTAGGGACCAGCGTGGCAGAGGACCTGTGCAACTGCAGACAGCTCACTGCATGGGTGGTCGACTGAATGCATGAGCAGCTTTCAGGGTTGGTGGGCGGGGAGGCCATGAACTGCCAAGTACTTGTCGGTGGTTGAGGCAAGTGGGCGGGTCTTAAAATCTACGCACGTTGTGGTAGACGATGAGGTGCAGTGGTGTAGTTGAGGTGAAGGTGGGTTATCAGTGTAAACCAATGTATTTCATGGTAGAGACCAGCTCTCCTTATATACATCTACCGTGAGCTATGTATACTATAACTATCATAGCTCCTATTTGTATGGTGTTATCATTGCGTTATTGTTTACTTAGTAAGATGGTTGTTCATATGACCATCCATTATTTATATTGTAACATTTATATTTATTTTAATACTCCCCTTCAAACTTTTACTAGGTGGAGTAGACTTGTAAAATGTTTGATTAATTCGATCGTTAGTGCTTTCGTCATAATATCAGCTTTTTGCTGTCCAGTTGGAATATATGAAACTGATATGGTTTCATTTTCAATATAATCTCTTAAAAAATCTTTTTGTATATCAATATGTTTCGTTTGTTGTGTATATTTTTGTTCTGTTGAGTTTACTATAGTTATGGCTGCTTGATTATCACATAATATTTTCATAGGTGTATCCAAGGTCTGCAGTACCTCTTCAACCAGTCTTCTTAGCCATATAGCTTCTTTTACTCCATGAGTTAAAGCTTGTAATTCAGCTTCGCATACTGATAATGACACTAGTTCTTGTTTTTTACTTGACCATGATGTTGTTGCGTTTCCAATTTGGAATATATATCCTGATATTGCTTTATGGCCTTCTTGTGTCATTCCATCGGCATCGGTATATCTGATTAACTCAATTGGTTCTGTACCACCAAGTATTAACCAATAATCGTTCGTTCCTTTTAAATATTTAAAGCAGTGTTTTACTGCATTGTAGTGTTCAATACTAGGTTTGTTTAAATGCCTAGCAAATTGACCTGTTGCAAATGATATGTCAGGTCTTGTACAATCTGCTGCATATCGTAATGCTCCAACCATGTTCATATATGGTATTTGTTGCATAAATTTTAATTCTTCATTAGTTGGATTTTCAATTGATTTTAACACTTGTCCTGGTGTCATTGGTATTTGTACCATTGCAGCGTCTTTTAATTTATATTTTTCAATTATATTATCAATATAATTCTTTTGTCTTAGTTTTATAATTCTTTCTTCTCAGTTTCTTTCAATTTCAATTCCGAGTAACCAATGTATATCGTTTCCGTCAGTAAATTTTATGTGTTTTCCAATTTCATCTTTAAAGGCTTTTATTATTAATAAATTTAAGCCACATATCATTATATCGTCAACATGTATAAAAAGTACTAGGATTGTTTTTCCTTTTACTTTTCTAAAAAATACTGCATTGTCTTGGACTGCTTGTACTAGTCCAATTCCTATTAGAATTTCTGATAATTTTTTATACCATTGTCTGCCTGCTTGTTTTAATCCGTATAAGGCTTTATTTAATTTTAAAACTTGTCCAGGTTTTGTTTCGATTAAATTTCCTGGTGGTGGTTTTATGTATATATTTTCGTCTTTTTCTAATTCACCATATAGGTAAGCTGATTTGATATCAATTTGGTGAATTTCATAATTATTTGTTGTGCTCCAACTTAATATAGTTCTTACTGTGGCTAATCTTGCCACTGGAGCAAATGTGTCATTTGAATAGTAGTCAATGCCTTCCATTTGGGCGAATCCTTGTACTACTAATCTTGCTTTGTATCGTTCAATTTCTCTGTTTGCTAATCATTTTGTTTTATAAACAAATCTTGTTCCAATTACATTTATATCTTTTGGTGGATCAATGATTGTCCATGTAGATCTTTCGATTAACATTTTTATTTCTTCTTTCATTGCCGTGATCCACTGATTTGCGTCAATTCTATTGATTGCTTGTTGATATGAATTCGGATCGCCTATTAATTCCGTATTGAATTGATTAAATTCTGTAAGATAAGCAACTGTATTTTGTTTGTCGAAGTTAAGACCTAATGATCGTTTTGTTGGTTTCATTGTTCTTACTGGTCTTTCATTTGTTAATTCTTTTATTTGTTTGTTTTGTTTTTCTGTTATATTCTCCCCTTCAATTTTAGATGGTGGGGAATCTAAAAATTGTAGATTTCGTTTGACTGAAATTTTTCTATTATGATAGGTTCTATGACCTTTGCTTTCTTCGTCAAATCCTAGCCATTGTGCATATATTCCTTTTGGTTGTAATTTGTTAACATCTTCTTGTCGTATTATGCAGTATTGGCCGAATTCTTTTAAATCATCTATTTTGTAATTTTCGTTATATCTTTTGAAATATGGTGTTTTAAAATCAATAGCACTCTTTGGCGTTCTATTGTAAACATAAGTGCTGTATTTTACAGCTTCACCCCATAAACTGGGTGGTAATTTTGCTTGTAGCAGATTAACTCATGTATTATTTAGTATTGTTTGATGTGATTGTTCTGCTACTCCATTTTGTTGTGGCATATCGTGAACAGTCAGCTTTCATATTGTTCCATGTTTTTCTAAATATTCAGTGAATTGTTTACTTAAAAACACTGTATCATTGTCACTTTGTAATATTTTTATTTTTATATTATGTTGTGTATTGAGCATTGTAGCCCATGTCATATAAGCATTAAAACCCTTGTCTTTTGTTTTTAATAAAATCATTTTTATCCATCTTGTAGCATCATCTACAAGTGTTAGAAGATATTTATATCCTCCTATAGCATGTGTGGATGCTGGACCCCATATGTCCATGTGAATATGATCGCCAAATTTTTCTGCTAACTTTGAAATATGTAATTTTGGGATTTGCATTCTTTTTATATTTGCTTCAAGGCAAATTGTACATTGAGTTTCATCATAATTTGTAATTTTATAATTTGTAATTTGATCTTCTTTTAGTAATCACTTAATATAAGCATAGCTTATATGTCCAAGTTTTTTGTGGAGTTCGAATAAAGTTACATTTTTCGTAGCTGCTTGTACATCGTTGTTAAATATACTATACAATCCATTTCTGTTTTTAATTTTTCTGCATAAAGATCCATTAGGATACTTTATTGTACATTCATTTTCTTTATAAATAAATTCGTAACCGTCTTGACATAGAAGTCCTTGAGAGACTAATGTCATGTTCATTTTAGGATTGTAATATACATTTGATAATGTTATGACACTTACTGAGTGTCCGTTGGGGATGTAAAGCTTAAGATCCCCTACTATGTTTGCCATAAACGTTGTTTTGTTTGTGGCCGTTATTGTTATTGCATCAGTTTTGTAAGTATTTTGTAATCGATTTAGATATGGTGTTAAATGTATTGTTGCACCAGTATCAATTATATCCATTGAAGAATAAATGTTGTTAGCAAATTTTTCTGTTGTTATAGTGTTAATGCTTATGTCTAAATTATTATCATCCACATCTTCCATGGCGCTATCGTGATTCCCTATAGCATCAAGGAAATCGTTATATGAATATATTGGGAATTCTCCCATGTCGAAGTCATTGTCGTCGATTTTGGTTATAAAGGCGGTTTCGCCCTGGCCAATTATGGTGCTTAACTCGATTTGAGAGCTTGATGTGACATTTGTTGCTGCTGCTGCTGCAGTATGTTTAGCCTGGGCTGCACTTGCCCCAGTCATTGTTGGTGCCGCTGATGCACCCATTTCCTTCCCTTTTCCTTTGTCATCATTCACGTCCTCTTTCTTTTTCTGAGCTGCCTTCGTCCATTCCGTTTTTGGTGCCCAGCAGTCTCGACTAAAGTGCCCTAGCTTGTTACAGTTATAGCACTTGATTATGTGTGATTGTTGGTTAGGGGAATATCCCCCTCGTCCTTGTCCTCGCATATATCCGCCACAGCCCCTGTAGCCGTGACCTTGTGGTTGTACTCCACAGCTAAAACCACATCCGCAGCCCCTAAAATAAGGGTGAGTCTGCTCGTCCTTGGGCAGGTGATTAGCCACCGCTCCTGTTCTCTGATGATTTTTACGCCACCCCTCAAAGGCATTTCGTAAGGTGGTTAATAAGAATTGAGGGGTTAGTTCAATTTCATCTTTGTCTGGATTTGTTTCGTTAATCGTTTTAATATATAACTCACTCTGTGTGAGTATGTATTGATATTGTTTGGGCGTTGCCCTCATAATAGCCGATATATAAGTCGACTCTGAAACTTTTACCCCTTGGGCTATTAGTTCCTCGTATTTATTGCTGAGGTTATTGAGTGTTCCATCGAAATGGCTGACATGACCTCTGATATCAGAAAGGGCAGCCTCGTTAAAGCCCTTTGTAATTGTTGTCTGGACATTATATCGTCCATCAAGCACTTTGAGTAGCGCTGGAATATCTTTAGAGAAATTAAGATAATAAGCCAATATTTTGTCGGGCATAGTGCGCATAATGCCATTATATAAAGCGCTTGATATACCAGTCTCTCCAGTTCCTGGGGAGTTAATGAGCAGGTTACCGTAACCTGCACTCTCGATTGCACTTTGGACTCTGTAGTTCCAGAGTTTGTAGTTTCTGTGCCTGTCGAGTTTCTCAATTCCGTCGAAGAATTTCTGGAGTTCCGCAAGTTTAGTTGCCATACTTGGTTCATCTTCCTCAGTATCGTTAGCATCTGAATCGTCAGGATCAGATGGTTCTGATGGCTCACGTGATGGGTTATTTTTGGATTCTTCGGTATTTTCTTCTTTGTTATTTTCTTCATCTTCTTTTTCTGGCTTAATATAAGGGTTGTCAACTTTAAATTGTTCTTTTTCATTTGGGTCTGATATACCCAAATACATACTGATTTGATATCTGATTTCGGATGATTTTCCTTGATCTGATATTCCTAAGTCTTTAGCGTGATTTGTTAATTCCATTTTATAGTCAGCTTTTATTTTTAGTTTTTCATTGTTGGTAGAATTATCATACCTGTTAATTCGGTCTTGGATTTGTTGTTCTGTACCATTTATAGGTATTTGTCATAAATTACATTGAACTATTAGGTCAACTAACCTTTTGCTATCTTTAGCTTTTTGAATTTTTTCTTCGAGTTCTTCGATAGTAGATGACTGTGTATATGTTATTTTTAGTTCATTAGCTATTATTCATAATCCTGATAGTTTTTGCAAACGTGTTTGCTCACGAGTGTTAGGTTTCTGTCCGTCAGACATAGTTTCGTTATTCGAGGATTTATAAATTTGTTAATTGTTTCATTAGTTATAGAGTCAAGGCTCATAACCTCTTAAAATCTATGCACGTTGTGGTAGACGATGAGGTGCAGTGGTGTAGTTGAGGCGAAGGTGGGTTATCAGCGTAAACTGATGTATTTCATGGTAGAGACCAGCTCTCCTTATATACATCTACCGTGAGCTACATATACTATAACTATCATAGCTCCTATTCGTATGGCATTATCATTGCGTTATTGTTTACTTAGTAAGATGGTTGTTCATATGACCATCCGTTATTTATATCGTAACGTTTATATTTATTTTAATAGCAGGCTAGTGAGAGTGTCCATCTCTCCATGAGGGTGCAGACAGCAATCTCTTTTAGTGCAGAGGTGGAAGGTTTGAGGTCAGATGGGGGGAGCTCTGTAGCCAGCTTCGCTTCCATGTCAGCCCATTCATTTCTGGGGATGTCCGAGTGGCTGGGGCACCAAATGAAATGGACAGTGAGCTGGGGGTACGAATCCAGCAGAGTCTCCATGCCTGCTTTCCAGATGTGGAGGAGGTGGGCACCAGGGGTGGTGGCCCACATGCAGAAGAGGTGGAGGGCAGTCAGTGAATCAGATGGAAAGAAGATGTCTGATGCGACCTGCAGCTGTGCCAGGAGGCAGCATGCTACCCAACCCGGGGCTGTGGTGAGGGAGAACTCCTCGGCATCTGTGGCTGTGGCACAGGTGGGGGACTCCAGTCGGCGAGACCAGAGTCAAGTGTGGCCGAGCATTGCGCAGATGGCCGAACCCAACTTATTGTCGATTTTTATTATTATTATTATTATTATTATTATTCCTGCAGTATTACATAATTACAAGCTGCCCCCCAGAGGGGGGCCCTAACTACGTAACAACGGAGGCACCCGTCATCGTGCATCACACAAAACTGGGCAGGGGCTCTGCTCCCTAGTGGGTGCCGGTGTGTGAAGAGCCCCTATTTAGTAAGAAGACAATGGGAGAAGGAGGAGTACATATCGCTATGAACAAACTGGGCGGTTAAGGGCAGGTAAAAGTAAGAAGCTTAGAATTGGAAAGGGAGGGCGAGAGTGCCGGCCGGGATGTATTCAAGGGAATTCGAAAGGCAAGTGCTATTCATGAGGAAAAGGGGGGAGTGTACCTGAAAGCTCCAAAAGGGCTGGGTCCGAGTCCTGGGTTCTGGGTCCGAGCATACAACACATGTATTCCCTTAGGAGGTTCACGTCCATATCCTCGTCAGTCAGGTGTCCGTCTAGGTCCATAGCGGCAAAGGAGAGCCGTATGGTGCCTGTGGCATGGTCAGAAAGGCGGTTTAGGTGCCCCATTAGCTTAAGCCATCGGCGCAAAACCGGGAGTCGGTTTTTGTCAGCCCACTCTGAGTGGTGGGTTGGGAGAGGGTCTCTCAGTGGCCACACCCATCGTATCCATGGGTGGAATGTGCTGCAGCCGCCTAGAATGTGAGCAGTCGACTGTGCGGGCCAGGGGGGGTGGTTGTGCCACCTGCAGTGCGAAATCAGGCTGTGTCTGCGACGGTAGGCCGAGTCAAAACTCAGCCAGTATCCCCCGTAGGGACTGGCATGACAGAGGACCTGTGCGACTGCAGATAGCTCGTTGCATGGGTGATCGACTGCGTGCATGAGTAGCTTTCTTGGGCGGTGTGAGGGGGGCCGTGAACTGCCAGGTACTTGTCGGCAGTTGAGGCTAGGGGGCGGGCTAGTGAGAGTGACCAGTGTTCCATGAGGGTGTGTACGGTGACTTCTTTTAGTGCAGAGGTGGAAGGTTTAAGGTTGGATGGGAGGAGCTCTGTAGCCAGCTTCGCCTCTGTGTCAGCCCATTCATTCCCAGGGATGCCTGTGTGGCCGGGACACCATATGAAGTGAATTGTGAGCTGGGGGTACGAGTCCAGTAGAGTCTCCATGCCCGCTTTCCAGATGTGCAGGAGGTGGGTGCTGGGGACGGTGGCCCATGTGCAGAAGAGGTGGAGTGCGGTCAGCGAATCAGACAGGAAGAAGATGTCCGATGCGACACGCAGTTGAGCCGGGAGGCGGCGTGCCACCCAGCCTGGGGCCGTTGCGAGGGAGAACTCCTTGGCATCCGTGGCTGTGGCACAGGTGGGGGATTCCAGTTGTCATGACCAGAGTCTGGTGTGGCCCAGCATTGCGCATATAGCCGAACCCGACTTATTGTCAATGCCAGAATTAAGAGCGCCCTTGCGGGACTCAAACAACATGTGTACCTTCCTCGGGATATGCAGCCGACCAAAACTGCTCCTGCTGTCCTCTACGACATATGGGCACTATATTGGAGCACTAGGGTAAGGCGTGCCGCACCAGGAAGCCACCCCGGGTGAAGGTCGTGGTGCCATAGGCACTACTCCACCCATATGGAATGACCCCCCTACCCTACACATTCCCTCCCCAACCATAGAGGTCCTGTAGAGTACTGCTGCACTTCTGGGAATCAACTTAAGCCCGTAGTGGGAATTACCCCCACACGAACTGACAGAGGATTTAGTCCTCTGGAGCCACTGAGGGGAACTCTCCCACAGCGCTATGGCCCGAGACACTACACTTCAGCATGCCAGGATGCCAACACATGCTCCATGCAGGCCCTTTCCTGTGCCCTGGCACGCGCTTCAGAAACAGCCATTACAGCCGGAATACTCAGGAACCGAGGTCATGGGACAAGCGCCCAGTCAACCCCCAGCCCCCGCTTCTGGATCTGCGATTGTACCAGGATCTCCATCTCGCAGACCCGACCCCGGTGGCAAAGCCATCCCAGGGAGTAAGGGCTACTAACCACCTCAAGAGGGTCCAACCCACCCAAGAGGCCCATGGTGCCCTGTCGCTTTTCAGCGTCGGGTGGTTCTTACTGCCATGCCATGTGTTATGAGCCCCCTATCTCCTTTTAGCACAAGGTGCTGTCATCAGAGACCCTTTTGGGAATTTGGGGGGGCAGTTTTTGATTTGTCATGCCAGGGACAGCGCGGGCCCCGAGGTGCCCAGAAGGGTATTGCTCAGCACCCAAAGGCATGATCCGAGTTGCCCTGAACCAAGATCTCCCGACCGAAGTCGCCCGCTGCGAGGCAGGGGGTTTCCCCCCCCCCTGTGAGGACGTTAACGTCGTGTCCCCCCCCACCAAGCCCACATACAATGCAGGCCCAACGAGCACGCCACCCCGAGAGGACAGCGCAGACGCCAGAAGGATTGCAAGCTCACCAAGAATCCGACCAGTAGCAACATTTTCGACGGGTTGCCAAGACCGCCGGTGAGCTCCGCACCCGTTCCCTGCCGCATTATGGCAACCAACGACCAACCTCGGCACACCAGGGTGAGTCGGAACCTTCTCTCGTACAATGCCCAGTCCCAGAGAGTCCAGACAAGGTCGGGTAGCTGCGACTTCCCCCCACTGACCCCAGTCGCAAAACTGAGATGGTGGTGGTAAGAGGACAAGACCAGAATGAAAGAGGAGTGGACCAACATCACCTTTCCACTACTTGAAGCCGCCTTTACAATACAGATGGACAACACCCTCACCCTCAACATCAAAGTGCAGGCCGTGGTCGACTCCATGATCTCAGCCCTCGCCCCCTTCACCTGAATCACAAAGCCGTCCAAAACCGAGGTCCCCTGGTGGACCTCGACATGCAAAATGCTCCTACGGGCGATTTCAACAGCCTCCACCCCCCTTCAATGGTCAGCAGCCCACTGTGCCTTTAAGCGGGGCATATGGGCGGCAAAGCGAAATTTTTATGCTGAGCAAGCCGACCAGGCAGATGCCTCCAACATCTGGGGCTGGGCCAAACATGGCCTAGGCAACCGTCCTACACCGATACCCTTGCTCAAAAAGAGTGATGGCACCTTCACCCAATCTGACAATGAGAAAGGTGAGCTCTTCCACACCACTTTCTTCACACCCCTGCCACCACAACAAGCGGCAGACACACAGCCACCCCCCCCTCAACCGGCTGCCCCGCCCATCCTCCTCACGGAGCTAATGGGGGCACTGTCCGACACCTCCAACTTGTCGGCTCCGGGCCTCTCAGGGATCGGATACCGCCCTCTAAAGTGGGTGGTAGATGCTTACCCGGACAAGATCCTTGCCCTTTTCAATGACTGCCTGCACATGGGGCACCACCCTAAGTGCTGGTGGTTGGCAAAAGTGGTCATGCTCCAGAAGCCAAACAAGAAGGACCCTTTCTCACTGCACTCATACCGACCCATCTCCCTCGAAGAGACCCTTGGGAAACTCCTCGAAAAGATCATTGCTAACCAGCTCCAATTCCTTGCTAACACGAGAAATTGGCTGCCACCTAACCAATACGAGGGGCGTCAAGGACATTCTGTCTACGATGCCACCCAGCACCTCCTTCAGATTGTGGAATGCGCCCATGCTGAGGGCCGCATATGCTCGGTCCTTGCGGTCAACATACAAGGTTTCTTTGACTCAGTAAACCCTCAACTCCTCCACTGGCAACTGCTGGACCTCCAATGCCCGCCAGACATGGTGGATTGGTGTCTGTCCTTCATGACAGATCGGCAGGTAGCCATCGCTTTCGACGGCACCACCCTCCCAACCACCCAGAAACCAGACCTCGGCACCCCCCAAGGGTCGCCAGTATCCCCGATCCTCTCGACCATATTTGCTGGTGTGGTCCTCCGGAAATTTCACCAAACCGGCACCACCACCCTAGCATATGTCGACAACCACCTTCTTGTGTGCATCGGACCCAGTGTAGCATCCAACTGCCAGCAACTGTCTAATGCCTACCACCAACTCAATGCCCATCTCGGCGCCATTGGGCTCAATATCGAAACCGCCAAAACGGAGTGCCAGCACTTCCACCCACCTCGATGCCGCTCAGCCGCCTACAATGACTGGGACACCACCAGGGTTTGGGTGGCCCCTACCACGCTAATCCGACCCTCCATCCCGCTTCGCTGGCTGGGAATATGGTGGGACCCCGCCCTCACCTTCAAGGCCCATGTAGAGCACATGCGCTCCAAGGGCCTCTCCACGCTAGCCGCCCTCTGCATCCTCGGTAACACGGAATGTGGAATTTCGGCCCTCCTCCTCCGCCGACTATATACCGCCTGCGTTCGCTCTGTTCTCACATGGGGCGCCCAGTTTGGTACCATGGCCAGCGCCAAAAAACATTAGTAAGCCGTCTGCAGGCTGTGCAAAACACGGCATGTAGATGGATTCTGGGCGTCCATAAAGGCACCTCCCCCTTCTCCACAAATTTTCTTTGTTCCCTTCCCCCTCTTTCTTACTATTTTGAATATACTAAGACTCTCCATTCTCTTCACCTCTGGCATACCCTGCACTCCGTCAGTAGAAAACGATATAACAAATCAGTAGCTAACCGTCCCTTCTCCACTTCTCTGCAGGTCCGGGTCCCTCGGGTACAACCGGTCCCCACATACACTCATCCCCCATGGACAGACCCTCTGGCATTTACGAATGGTCAAGTCTCGTTTGCCACTCCTATCACTCCGGTCAGCGAAGACACCCACAAGGAATTTGTGGGTGCCACGCACTCCCTGAGCACCCTCCCCCATCTCCAGGTTTTCACCGATGGCTCCCACATCGGCTCAAAGTCTGGGTCAGCAGTCTGCGCCATGGAAGGCCTTACAAGCCTCAAGTCTCGCCGGCTTGCCTCCCCCACCTGTGCTACTGCTATGGATGCAGAAATCTTCTCCCTCACCTCCGCACCAAGCTGGGCCACACACCACCTCCAGGAGCACCTGCCTATCACATCCGACATCTTCTTTTTGTCGGATTCGCTGATGGCACTCCACCTGATCTGAACATGGGCGCCAGTTCCAGGTGTGCACCTCCTCCACCAATGAAAGGCAGGGATCCAGACTCTATTGGACTCATACCTGGATCTCTCCATGCATTTTGTCTGGTGTCCGGGTCACTCTGACATCCCAGGGAATGAATGGGCAGACTGTGAGGCGAAGTTTGCAACAAATCTCCCCCTGTCTCCCCTTGCACCCTCCATCTCCGCACTGAAAGAGGCTGCCATCAACACCCTCATGGAGCGATGGACCCTCTCTCTCGCCCGCCCACTTGCCTCGACAGCCGACAAATACTTAGCTGTCAACGGCGTCCCTTCCCGCCGACCCCGAAAGCTTATTACTCAATCAGTCGACCACCCCTGCCGGGAGCTCTCAGCAGTCACCCAGGTCCTATGCCATGCCGGTCCCTACAGGGGTTACTGGCTGAGCTTCGACTCAGCCTACCGACACAGACATGGCCTGATCTCACACTGCTGTTGGCACAACCACCCCCCCTGGCCAGCCCAGTCGACCGCCCACGTCTTGGGTGGATGTTGCACTTTCCGACCATGGATCCGCAAGGTCTGGCCCCCCCATGACCCACTTCCGACCCACCACACCAAGTGGGCCGATGAAAACTGCCTCCAGGTTCTGTGCCGTTGGCTTAAGCTGATGGGGCACCTTAACCGCTTTTCCGACTGCACCTCTGCCACCATCCGCCTGGCCTTCGCCATGATGGAACTGGAGGGGCACCCGACCGACGAAGATATGGACTTGGACCTCCTCAGGGGATACATGAGTCATATGCTTGGACCCCGTACCCAGGACCCGGACCCGGGCCTTTTGGAGCTTTCAGGTGCGCTTCCTCCCTTTTCCTCTGATCTATGACTGCCTTTCGGACTCTCCATGGTATGTCCCAGCCGGTGCTCTCACCCTCCCTTTCCAATTCTAAGCTACCCCCTTTTTGCCTGATGTCATCTGTTTGGCTTGGCTGTAGTGATACGTATTCCTCCCTCCTTCCATGTACTTACTAATAGGGGCCCTCCCCACTCTGGCTCCCTCCGGGGAGCAGGGCCCCTGCCCAGTTTTGTGCATTGCACAATGACAGGCACCTCCATTGTTATGTAGTTAGGGCCCCCCCTTCGGGGGGCAGCTTGTAATTATGTAATACTGCAGGAATAATAGAATAATAAAATAAAATAAAATAAAAAAGTCCTGTCATGGGGCATGCCGGTGTGGTACCATGGCTGCCGCCAAAAAACCCTGGTAAACCGCCTCCAGAGTGTGCAAAACACTGCCTGCTGGTGGATATTGGGCGTCTTCAAAGGCGCCTCTCCCCATTCAACTAATTTTCTCTGCTCTGTCCCTCCCCTTTCTTTCTACTTCAAGTATATAAATACCACCCATTCCCTGCGACTATGGCGCACCCCCCACTCTATTGGCCGAAAATTATTTAAAAATGTAGCTAACAGACCTTTTTCACTTTCTCTGCAGGTCCGAGCCCCCCGGGTCCAACAGGTCCCCGCATACACGCATCCCCCATGGACAGATCCCCTGGCCTTCACTCAGGGCAGGGTTCATTTCACCATCCCTGCCACACCAGTTGGCGCTGACACGCGAAAATCATTCGTAATGGCCGCACACCGACTCGGCTCCACCCCCCATGTCCAGGTATTCACAGATGGCTCCCACATCGACAATAAGTTGGGTTTGGCCATATGCACGATGATCGGCCATACTCAACTCCGGTCCACCGACTGGAGTCCCCCACCTGCGCCACAGCCATGGACACCGAGGAATTCTCCCTCACCACGGCCCCAGGCTGGGCTGCACGCCACCTCCCTGTGCAGCTGCTCGTCGCATCGGACATTTTCTTTCTGTCCGATTTGCTGACTGCCCTCCACCTTTTCCGCACATGGGCCACCGCCCCAGGCACCCACCTCCTCCACACCTGGAAAGTGGGTGTGGAAACTCTGCTGAACTCATACCCCCAGATCATGGTTCACTTCGTATGGTGCCCTGGCCACTTGGACATCCCCAGTAATGAATGGGCTGACACAGAAGTGAAGATGGCAACAGAGCTCCCCCCATCCGATCTTAAACCATCCACCTCCACACTAAAAGAACTCGCCGTCCACACCCTCATGGCACGATGGACTCATTCACTAGCCCGCCCCCTCGCCTCAACTGCCGACAAATATCTGGCAGTTCATGGCCTCCCATCTCGCCGACCTCAAAAGCTACTCATGCATTCAGTCGACCACCCTTGAAGTGAGCTATCTGCAGTTGTGCAGGTCCTCTGCCACGCCGGTCCCTACGGGGGCTACTGGCTGAGCTTTGACTCAGCCTACCGCTGCAGGCATGGCCTGATATCGCATTGCAGATGGCACAACCACCCTCCATGGCCCATGCAGTCGACCGCCCACATCCTAGGCGGCTGTAGTACCTTCCACCTGTGGATATGGCGCATGTGGCCACCTCGGGACCCTCTCCCAGTCCACCACTCAGAGTGGGCTGATGAAAACTGCCTCCTGGTTCTGTGCCATTGGCTTAAGCTGACAGGGCACCTGAACTGCCTCTCGGACCGCGCCTCAGGCGCCATCAGGCTCTCCTTTGCCGCAATGGACCTCAACATCGGCCCCCCCCTCCTGTCCTAAAGACACAGTGGCTACTCTCAGCCGACAAGGAGGAATGGACTGACATAGCCTTCCCTCTCCTCGAATCAGCCTTCGGTCTTCCGGGGCACGACACCCATGCTCTGGACATCAAAGCCAAGGCAGTCATTGATTCCATGGTCACCGCCCTCCAGCTGCTCACCCGCCTCTCAAAGCTGTCGAAAACGGAAGTCCCGTGGTGGTCACCCCACTGCAAGACCCTCCTATCCGCCATTACAATGGCAACCACCCCCCTTCAGTGTGCAGCAGCAAGAAGAGCCTTCAAAAGGGGCGTACAGACGGCCAAACGGCAGTTCTACGCGGACCAGGCATCGGAAGCAGACGCCTCCAACATCTGGAACTGGGCCAAGCGTGGCCTCGGAAACCGACCCACTCCCATCCCATCGCTGAAATGGCGAGACAGCACCTTCACCCAAATGGACGATGAGAAAGGTGAGCTTTTTTCACAAAACCTTCTTTATGCCCCCCCCACCCCAGACAGCAGCCATCACCCTGCTGCCACCACCTCAACCAGCTGCCCCACCCATACTCCTCGCAGAGCTTTTGGGGGCACTGGCTGACACATCCAACTTGTCAGCTCCGGGCCTCTTGGGAATAGGTTACTGCCCTCTGAAATGGGTGGTGGATGCCTACCCCTTTTTTATTTTTATTTTTATTATTCCTGCAGTATTACATAATTACAAGCTGCCCCCCCAGAGGGGGGGCCCTAACTACATAACAATGGAGGCGCCCGTCATCACACAACGCACGAAACTGGGTGGGGGCCCTGCTCCCCGAAGGGTGCCAGAGTGGGAAGGGCCCCTATTAGTAGGTAACAAAAAGAGAAAGAGGGAGGAATACGTGTCACTACAGCCAAGCCAAACAGACGACATCAGGCAAAAGGGGGTAGCTTAGAATTGGAAAGGGAGGGCGGAGTGCTGGCCGGGACATACGCAGGAGAGTCTGAAAGGCAGTCATAGATCAGAGGAAAAGGGTGGAAGCGCACCTGAAAGCTCCAAGAGAGCTGGGTCCGGGTCCTGGGTGCGGGGTCCAAGCATATGACTCATGTATTCCTGGAGGAGGTCCAAGTCCATATCTTTGTTGGTTGGGTGTCCCTCGAGCTCCATCACAGCGAAGGCCAGGCGGATGGCGGCTGTGGTACAGTTGGGGAGGCGGTTGAGGTGCCCTGTCAGCTTAAGCCAGCGGCGCAAGACCTGGAGGCGGTTTTCATCAGCCCACTCGGTGTGGTGGGTTGGGAGTGGGTCACGGGATGGCCAGACCTTTCTGATCCAAGGTTGGAATGTGCAACACCCGCCTAGTACATGGGTGGTCGATTGGGCCAGCCATGGGGGGTGGTTATGCCCCTGGCATATGTTGACGACCACTTACTTATCTGCGTAGGACCCTCAGTAGCATCCAACTGCCATGAGCTCACACATGCCTACCAACAACTCGATACCCTCTTCGGCACTATCGGTCTCAACATCGAAGCCGCCAAGACGGAGTGTCTCCACTTCCACCCTCCTTGGCGACGTACTGGCTACAACGGCTGGGACATGGCCGGCGTACAGGTTGACCCCAACACCCTGATCCACCCCTCAATTCCACTCTGGTGGCTGGGGATATGGTGGGACCCAGGCCTCTCCTTCAAGCCCCATGTCGAGCAAATGCACTCCAAGGGGCTCTCCACCCTCGCCGCACTCCACATCCTGGGCAACACCCAATGTGGCATATCGGCCCTCCTCCTCCGCTGCCTATACACCTCCTGCATCCGCTCTGTCCTGTCATGGGGAGCGCCAGTTTGGTACCATGGCTGCTGCCAAAAAACTCTTTTTTTTTTTAAAAAAAATTATTCCTGCAGTACTACATAATTACAAGCTGCCCCCCGAAGGGGGGGCCCTAATTACATAACAACGGAGGTGCCCATCATCGCACATCACACGAAACTGGGCAGGGGCTCTGCTCCCTAGAGGGGTGCCGGAGTGTGGAGAGCCCCTATTTAGATGAAAGACGTAGAAGGAGGAGTACATATCGCTACAAACAAACCATGTGGGTGAGGGCAGGTTAAAATAAGAAGCTTAGAATTGGAAAGGGAGGGCGAGAGCGCCGGCCGGGACGTATTCCAAGGAATTCGAAAGGCAGTCGCTAATCATTAGGAAAGGGAGGGAGTGTACCTGCGAGCTCCAAAAGGGCTGGGTCCGAGTCCTGGGTTCGGGGTCCGAGTATACGACACATGTAGTCCTGTAGAAGGTCCAAGTCCATATCCCCATCGGTTGGGTGTCCATTGAGGTCCATCATGGCAAAAGCTAGTCGGATGGCTCCGGATGTCCGGTTGGAAAGGCAGTTTAGGTGCCCCGTCAGCCGAAGCCAGCATCGCAAAACCGGGAGGTGGTGTTCATCAGCCCACTCCGAGTGGTGGACTGGGAGAGGGTCCCTGGGAGGCCATACACATTGTATCCATGGTTGGAAGGTGCTACAGCCGCCTAAGATGTGGGTGGTCGACTGTGTGGGCCAGGGGGGATGGTTGTACCACCTGCAGTGCGAGATCAAGCCATGTCTGCGTCGGTAGGTCGAGTCAAAACTCAGCCAGTATCCCCCATAGGGACCTGTGCGACAGAGGATTTGAGTGACTGCTGATAGCTCACTCTGGGGGTGGTCGGCCGAGTGCATGAGTAGCTTTCTCGGGCGGCATGTGGGGGGGCCCTGTACTGCCAAGTATTTGTTGGTGGTGGAGGCGAGGGGGCAGGCTAGTGCGAGGGTCCACCTGTCCATGAGGGTGCAGATGGCGACCTCTTTTAGCATGGAGGTGGACGGTTTAAGATCGGATGGGGGGAGCTCCGTGGCTAGTTTCGCTTCCAAGTCAGCCCATTCATTTCCGGGGATGTCCGAGTGGCTGGGGCACCATACGAAATGAACAGTGAGCTGGGGGTATGAGTCCAGAAGAGTCTCCACACCCACTTTCCAGATCATCCTTCTTGTCCTCTTACCACCACCATCTCAGTTTTGTGACTGGGGTCGGCTGGGGGAAGTCACAGCTACCCGACCTTGTCTGGACTCTCTGGGACTGGGCATCGTATGAGAGAAGGTTCCAACTCACCCTGGTGCACCAGGGTTGGTCATCGGTCACCGTAATGCAGCGGGGAATGGGCACGGAGCTCACTGGCAGTCTTGGCTGTTACAATTTTCCTTTACTTTTACATTACTGCGCTGACTCACTTCCTCTTTGTCATCATCAGTCAGCGCAACTCCCCCATTCCTCTGCCTTACTCATCCTTATTTGCCTTGCGCCATAAGACGCCATGATGACACCTTCCTGCACCATCATGACGTGCTTTGCTTACTGATCACCATACTTGTATTACCAAGGCCTTCCTTGCATTTCCATGACCTTCCATAGGCTGGTAAACATACCTAACCAAGTCGCTACAGTAACAAACACATAGAGTAGCATATAAGCATGTAACGTCAGTAGCACAAGCCCTAAGCTTGTGCTCTTTGTTCATACAAGCCCATTATCTGCTACCACCAGTCTACTGTGTGCCAGAAGGGCCACTAGTCGCTTCGTCACAACCCGACTCACCTCAGAAGCTTACCACATCCACATCGCCGATCAGGAAGCCCCATCGCCGATCATCCTCGACTTACGACATCTAGGAAGCCCCGTTGCCATACCATCAGTTCCAACAATCAGGAAGCCCTGACGTCGATCACTGCATAACCGTTGAGCTTAACATTGGCAACCTGTCGAAAACATTGCCCCTGGTTGGATTCTCAGTGAGCTTGCATCCTTCTGGCGTCTGCACTGCCCTCTCGGGGTGGTGTGCTCGTTGGGCCTGCATTGTATGTGGGCTCAGCAGGGGGGGACACAACGTTAATGTCCTCACAGGGGGGGGGAAACCCCCTGCCTCGCAGTGGGTGACTTTGGTTGGGAGATCTTGGTTCGGGCAACTCGGATCATGCCTTTGGGTGCTGAGCAATGCCCTTCTGGGTACCTCAGGGCCCGCGTTGTCCCTGGCATGACAAATCAAAAACTGCCCCCCCAAATTCCCAAAAGGGTCTCTGATGACGGCACCTCGTGCTAAAAGGAGATAGGGGGCTCATAACACATGGCGTGGCGGTAAGAACCACCCGACACCAAAAGGCGACAGGGCACCATGGGCCTCTTGGGTGGGTTGGATCCCCGGGAGGTGGTTAGTATCCCCTACTCCCTGGGATGGCTTTGCCACCGGGGTCGGGTCTGCAAGACGGAGATCCTGGTATGATTGTGGATCCAGAAGTGGGGCTGGGGGTTGACTGGGCGCTTGTCCCATGACCTCGGTTCCTGAGTATTCTGGCTGTAATGGCTGTTTCTGAAGCGCATGCCAGGGCACAGGAAAGGGCCTGCATGGAGTGTGCATCAGCATTCCGGTGTGCTGAAGTGTAGTGTCTCGGGCCATAGCGCTGTGGGAGAGTTCCCCTCAGTGGCTCCAGAGGACTAAATCCTCCGTTGGTTCATGTGGGGGTAATTCCCACTACGGGCTTAAGTTGATTCCCAGAAGCGCAACAGTACTCTACAAGACCTCCATGGTCGGGGAGGGAATGTGTAGGGTAGGGGGGTTGTTCCATATGGGTGGGGTAGTGCCTACGGCACCACGACCCTCACCCTGGATGGCCTCCTGGCGCAGCACGCCTTACCCTAGTGCTCCAATATAGCGCCCATATGTCGTAGAGGACAGCGGGAGCAGTTTTGGTCGGCTGGATATCCTGAGGAAGGTACACGTGTTGTCTGAGTCCCGCAAGGGTGCTCTTAATTCTGGCCTTTCTGACCACGCCACAGGCGCCATCCGGTTGTCTTATGCCGTGATGGACTTTGATGGACACCCAACTGACAAAGATATGGACTTGGACCTCTTACAGGAATACATGCGCTGTATGCTTGGACCCCGAACCCAGGACTCGGACCCAGCCCTTTTGGAGCTATCAGGTATGCTCCCTCCTTTCCCGCTCGAGTAACGCCTGCCTTTCGAACTCCCACATGATATGTCTCGGCCAGTGCTCTTGCCCTCCCTTTCCATTTCTAAGCTTCTTATCTTAACCTGCCCTCACCCGCTTGGTTTGTTTGTAGCAATATGTATCCCTCCTTCTCAAAGTGCCTTCTTACTAAATAGGGGCTCTCCACACTTCGGCTCCCCTTGGGGAGCAGAGCCCCTGCCCAGTTTTGTGTGATGCGCAATGACGGGCGCCTCTGTTGTTATATAGTTAGGGCCCCCCCTTTGGGGGGGCAGCTTGTAATTATGTAATACTGTAGGAATAATAATGATAAAACCTGCTTTCCAGATGTGGAGGAGGTGGGCACCAGGGGTGGTGGCCCACATGCAGAAAAGGTGGAGGGCAGTCAGCGAATCGGACAAGAAGAAGATGTCTGATGCGACACGCAGTTGTGCCGGGAGGCAGCATGCCACCCAGCTGGGGGCCATGGCAAGGGAGAACTCCTAGGCATCCATGGCTGTGGCGCAGGTAGGGGACTCCAGTCGTCATGACCGGAGGTGGGTGGTGCCCAACATGGCGCAGATGGCCGAGCCCAACTTATTGTCTATGCGGGAGCCATCCATGAATACCTGGATGTGTGTTGTGGAACCGAGGGCTCTTGCTGCACTAACAAATTGTTTGCGTGTGTTGGAGCTGACTGGTGTGATAGGGGTGGTGAAGCTGACTCAGCTGTTGGTGAAAGCCAGGGGGTCTGTCCATGGGGGATGCGTGTATGTGGGGACCTGCTGAACCCGGGGGGCTCGGACCTGCAGAGAAAGTGAGAAAGGTCTGTTAGCTATGTTTTTAAATAATTTTCGGCCAATAGAGTGAGGGGTGCACCATAGGTGCAGGGAATGGGTTGTCTTTATATATTCAAAGTAGAAAGAGAGAGGGGGAACAGAGCAAAGAAAATTTGTGGAATGGGGGGAAGCACCCTTAAAGATGCCAAGAATCCACCGGCAGGCCATGTTTTGCACAGTCTGGAGGTGGTTTACCAAGGTTTTTTGGCGGTGGCCATGGTACCATACCGGCACACCCCATGACAGGACTGATCGGACGCAGGAGGTGTACAGGCGGCAGAGGAGGAGGGCCGAGATGCCGTGTTGGGTGTTGCCCAGGATGCGGAGGGCGGTGAGGGTAGAGAGCCCCTTGGAGTGCATTTGCTCGACATGGGGCTTGAAGGAGAGGCCTGGGTCCCACCAGATCCCTAACCATTGGAGGGGGATTGAAGGGCGGATCAATGTGTTGGGGTTGACCTGTACTCCAGCGGTGTCCCAGCTGTCGTAGCCAGTTCGTCGCTGAGGGGGGTGGAAGTGGAGTGCCAAAAAAAACTCTGGTAAACCGCCTCCAGGCTGTGCAAAACACGGCCTGCCGATGGATCCTGGGCGTCTTCAAAGGCGCCCCCCCCCATTCCACTAATTTTCTTTGCTCCATTCCCCCTCTCTCTTTCTACTTCGAATATATAAAGACTACCCATTCTCTGCGCCTCTGGCGCACCCCGCACTCCATTGGTCATAAACTTTATAAAAACGTAACTAATAGACCCTTCTCCCTTTCTCTGCAGGTCCGAGCCCCCCAGGTTCAACAGGTCCCTGCATACATGCATCCCCCATGGACGGACCCATTGGCATTCTCAAAGGGCCGGGTCTGCTTTACCACCCCCATCACCCTGGTTAGCGCTGACACCCAGAAATCCTTCGTAACAGCCGCGTGCCAACTAGGCTCCACCCCCCACATCCAGGTATTCACCGACAGCTCCCGCATTGACAATAAGTCGGGCTCGGCCATCTGCACAATGCTGGGCCACACCCGACTCCGGTCACGCCTACTGGAATCCCCCACCTGCGCCACAGCCACGGATGCCAAGGAGTTCTCCCTCGCAACGGCCCCTGGCTGGGTGGCACGCCGCCTCCCAGCGCAACTGCATGTCACATCGGACGTTTTCTTCCTGTCCAATTTGCTGACTGCCCTCTACCTTTTCCACACCTGGGCCGCCGCCCCTGGTGCCCACCTCCTCCACATCTGGAAAGCGGGTGTGGAGACCCTGCTGGACTCATACCCCCAGCTCACCGTTCATTTCGTATGGTGCCCCAGCCACTTGGATATCCCTGGGAATGAATGGGCTGACATGGAGGCGAAACTGGCCACGGAACTCCCCCCATCTGACCTCAAACCCTCCACCTCCGCACTAAAAGAAGTCGCCATCCACACCCTTATGGAGCGATGGACACTCTCGCTAGCCTGCCCCCTGGCCTCAACTGCCAACAAGTACCTGGCAGTCCATGGCCTCCCCTCATGCCGACCATGAAAGCTGCTCATGCATTTGGTTGACCACCCACACAACGAGCTATCTGCAGTCGCACAGGTCCTCTGCCATGCCGGTCCCTACAGGGGATACTGGCTGAGTTTTGACTCGGCCTACCATTGCAGGCACGGCCTGATATCGCATTGCAGGTGGCACAACCACCCCCCCTGGCCCGCACAGTCGACCGCCCACATCCTAGGCGGCTGCAGCACCTTCCACCTGTGGATACGACGTGTGTGGCCACCTCAGGACCCTCTCCCAACCCACCACTCAGAGTGGGCTGATGAAAACCGCCTCCTGGTTTTGCGCCGATGGCTTAAGCTGATGGGGCATCTAAACCGCCTCTCTGACTGCGCCGCGGGTGCCATCCGGCTGTCTTTTGCCATGATGGACCTCGACAGACACCCAACCAATGAGGATATGGACCTGGACCTCCTACGGGACTACATGCATCGTATGCTCGGACCTCAAACTCGGGACTTGGACCCAGCCCTTTTGGAGCTATCAGGTACGCTCCCTCCTTTCCCGCTCGATTAATGCCTGCCTTTCGGACTCCTACGGATACGTCTTGGCCGGCGCTCTCGCCCCCCCTTTCCACTTCTAAGCTTCCTACTGTTACCTGCCCTTAACCACATGGTTTGTTTGTAGTGATATGTATCCCGCCTTCTTTCCTTTTTCTCACTCAATAGGGGCTCTACACACTCTGGCACCCTTTGGGGAGCAGAACCCCCACCCAGTTTCGTGCAATGCGCGATGATGGGCGCCTCCATTTTTATGTAGTTAGGGCCCCCCCTTCAGGGGGGCGGCTTGTAATTATGTAATACTGCAGGAATAATTAAAAATTAAAAATTAAAAAAAAGAGGTCTGGTTGGTGATGTGGTTTAGGTGCCCCATCAGCCTAAGCCAACAACACAAAACCGGGAGGCGGTTTTTGTCAGCCCACTCTGAGTGGTGGACTGGGAGAGGGTCCTGAGGCGGCCATACACGTTGTATCCATGGCTGGAAGGTGCTGCAGCTGCCTAAGATATGGGCGGTTGACTGTGCGGGCCAGGGGGGATGGTTGTGCCATCTGCAGTGTGAGATAAGGCCATGTCTGCGCCGGTAGGCTGAGTCGAAGCTCAGCCAGTAGCCCCCGTAGGGACCGGCACAACAGAGGACCTGCGCGACCGCAGATAGCTCACTGCATGAGTGGTCGGCTGGGTGCAGGGCATCCTTCTTGACCAGTAACCACCACCATCAACTAGTGCAGGCAGCTAAAACTCCCCCATGTCGAACCCCAGTGGATACAGGAATGCTCTACATTCGACTCGACCACCCCTCCCACCTCCCTCATTGGCCAGCACCAATGCCAACAGGGCTGCCAGAGCCGCTGCCAACTGGGTGGCCACTGGCAATGTTGCCGCTGCCATGCATGGTATGACCCCCACCCCTGCCCAAATCGACCCAGGCCTCCCAGCGTCATCCCCAGACGCGCTCCGTCTCGCCCCATCCCCCGCCATCGGAGTCTCGAACACAGAGTTCACCTGCACGTTCGAGCACGTCAGCCGCCCCCCCTCTGAAGGCTCCAACCCCCCGGCCAGCTCCAATGAGCCGGGCGAAATGGAAGACATCCTTAAGAACCCACACACACCCTCGCCGCCACTCACCAACAAGAGGTCATCTGAAAACCTGTCTCTGCACACCCCCCGACCCTGCCCTCAAGCCCAGTTCGAGCTGCACACATCGGGCTTCATGTATGCCATCTCCCAAGCGCTGGAGGACTTCGACAGGAAGACCCACTGCTACAACCCCAAAGAGATCGACCGAGCTGCGGCCAAGTTTGTAGGCGACCTCCTCTGGAACGTCCAACAGACCATTGCCGGCGTTTTGAGAGATGAGAAGGACCCCCAGTACATCATCTCACGCAACATAGAGATGGCCTACAACATTGCAAGGGGGGGGGCGGAAGCCTCCCTACCTGCGCCCTTTGCCCCAGCTCACCCCCAACAAAGGACCCCGACAACCGCCCCACAACCCTCTGCCCCGATCAGGACCTCCAGAACCACTAATGTGTCGCCTGATGTAGTTGCGCTGACTAATATCGTTAAACAGCTCTCTACAGAAGTCGCCTCCATCTCCCGACAAGTCTCCACACTTGTCAACTGGCCCATGCCTCGTGCCCCCCAGGCCCCGAAGGCCCAGGCCCCCACCACCACCCCCGCCCAGGCTGCCATCACCGCGGCGCCAACATCCTACGCCCAGGTGGCGGCATCCCCAGCCCCACCTACTGCCTCCAACCCCAACCCTGCTGCACCGACTCTGGGCACTGTCTTCACGACAGTGACCCACAAAAAGAAGAAGAAGCAACGCCAGGTCCCGCCCCCGCCCCCGGTCTACACTAAGGACCCAACCCTGGTCCTCATCCCGGTGGTCATACCCAAGACTGAACTACAGCTCCCGGCTATGCGCCTCACCGCCACCGCCCGTGAGTTTTTCGCTTCCCTCCCCACTGCTGACCAGGTCACGGTTTTGGCATCCTCCTTCAATGTGAAGGGAAACCTTGTGACCTCTTTCGCCAAGCGGCCCTCCTCTGCCTCACCAGCCACAGATACAATCATTGATCGTCACTCCACAGCGTTTGCAGCCCATATGCACGATAGGTGTTTATCTGCGACAGCTGACCAAATCTCCGCCTGGTTCACCCTCACCCCTGTCCGTGTCCGCCCCCGGTCCACCCTCCGCATCTCCATGGTGCCATGTGTGGACTACCTCTTCGGCCAGAACGGCCACACCATCTCCCCGAAGGCCCTAATGGCCGAAATCCAGAACAACCCGTCGCTCTGTACCCTCGACTTTGTCGTCGACCCTCACTTCGCCGCCACTGAAGATCACCTTCCAACCCTTCAGAAGTGCCCAGTGGCATTCTCCTTCTCCAACCCTGATGGATCAATTCATGTGCAGCTCCTCAAGCGCCCACGTGTTTGGCTGTTCGGCGCCTCCCTCTCCCTCTCCGTCCCTCCCTACTGCCCCAGCCTCACTCAGTGTGAACACTGCCAGGGCCTAGGCCATGGGACGAAAGGCTGCCACACCCAGCCATGCTGCACCAACTGCGGAGGGGGTCATCTAACCCACAACCACTGTAAGTCTTGCACATCCTGCGCCACCAAGGCCATCGAGGGCGACCACTGCCCTCACCCCCGCTATTGCACAAACTGCAAAGGCGACCACCCCGCCACCCTCCCTCAATGTCCCAAGAAACGGCGTTATCGCCAGATTTTGGAGGCCGTTGAAGGGCCCAACGACGAAATCATGGAGGACCAATGAATAGAGACATCTCTATTCTACAGTGGAATGCTGCCCACTCCCTAGCCGCAGTCCATTCCCTTATTCCGATCCTGACCACTGACCCCGCCCCACCCACCATCATTCTGATCCAGGAACCACCCTGGTATCAAATTGGCCTCCAGCCCTCACTCACTGAACCCACTGGCATACCGGTACTCAACGTCCCATCTCTCCCAGGATATGTAGCAGTACTTCCCCCAGCCACCCGGCCAAGGGTAGTTACATATGTATCCCAAACCATCCCACCAACCGCCTGGTCAGTCATAGGGGCCGCATCCTCCAGCACCAATGTACTCACCATCGAAATCCATTCACTCCGGACGATCCGCCTATGCAACTACTATGGCATGCATGCACCGGACTGCACCACTGCCACCCCCCTCTACCCCAGTGAGTTGTTCCTGTTTACACTCCCACTGGCCTTAGCCTCCACTCTCCTCATGGTGGGTGACTTCAACCGTCGCCACCACTCGTGGTCCGAACTCCTCGCCTCACGGCAGGAGGACTTGAGAGCACAACCTCTCAACGACTTCTTCCAGGAGCACGGCCTCGCGCCAGCTCACCTACCGGACTCTGACTCTCGGCCCACCAACAATTGTCAGCGGTGCCCCATTGACATGATCTGGTCCCCCCCCACTATAAACCCGGACTCAATCCTTGACTCAGGCACTTCAACCACCTCCGTCCTGTCCAACCACGCAATCCTGCGCTGGTCCCTGCCGTCCCGGCCCCCCCCTCCCACTGTCAAAACCCGCTGACTAACACCGGCCGACAAGGAAGAATGGACCGACATCACCTTCCCATTACTCGAAGCCACCTTCCTCCAACCAGCAGACAACACCCTCACCCTGGACATGAAAGCACAGGCAGTAGTCAACTCAATGACCGCCACCCTCACACCCTTCACCAAAATCAGCAAGCCATCAAAAACCAAGGTCCCCTGGTGGACCCCAACCTGCAAATCACTCCTCCAGGCGATCACAGTGGCCACCACCCCCCTTCAGCGGTCAGCAGCCCGCTGCGCATTTAAGCGGGGCGTCCAGGCAGCAAAGTGACACTTCTATGCCGAGCAGGCAGACCAAGCAGATGCCTCCAACATTTGGAGCTGGGCCAAATGAGGCCTCAGCAACTGCCCTACACCAATCCCGTCGCTCAAAAAGCACAACGGCTCCTTCACCCAATCGGATGACGAGAAAGGTGAGCTATTTCGCACTACTTTCTTCACAACCCTGCCACCCCAACAAGTGGCCGACATGCCGCCACCCCCTCCCCAACCAGCTGCCCCACCCATCCTCCTTAGGGAGCTCACAGGGGCACTGGCTGACACCTCCAACTTGTCGGCTCCAGGCCTCTCGGGGATCGGATACCACCCACTTAAATGGGTAGTAGACGCTTTCCCTGAGGAGATCCTTACCCTCTTCAACGACTGCCTGCGCCTAGGGCACCACCCAAAGTGCTGGCAGGTGGCAAAAGTGGTAATGCTCCGGAAGCCAAACAAGAAGGACCCCTTCTCACTGCGCTCATACCAGCCCATTACCCTCGAGGAGACCATAGGGAAACTCCTCAAAAAGATTATAGCTAACCAGCTCCAGTTCCTTGCTAACACGAGGGACTGGCTGCCACCTAACCAATACAGGGGGCATCAAGGACATTCTGTCTACGACGCCGCCCAACACCTATTACAAATTGCAGAGCGAGCCCATGCTGAGGGCCATGTATGTTCGGTCCTCGCAGTTGACATACAGGGGTTCTTCAACTTGGTACATCTGCAACTCCTCCACCAACAACTGCTGGACCTCCAGTGCCCGCCAGACATGGTGGACTGGTGCTTGTCCTTCATGACAGATCGGCAGGTCGCCATTGCATTCGATGGCACCACCCTTCCTACTGCCCAGAAACCCGACCTCGGCACCCCTCAGGGATCGCCGGTATCTCCGATACTCTCAACGATATTTGTGGGCGTGGTCCTCCGGAAATTTCACCAAACCGGCACCACTGCCCTCACATATGTCGATGACCATCTCCTAGTGTGCGTCGGACCCAGCATGGCATCCAACTGCCAGCAATTGTCTAATGCCTACCACCAACTCAACGCCCACTTTGGTGCCATCGGTCTCAACATCGAGGCCACCAAAACGGAATGCCTACACTTCCACCCACCCCGACGACACTCAGCCACCTATACCGACTGGGACACCGCCGGAGTATGGGTCACCCCCACCATGCTTATCTGACCCTCTATCCCACTTCGCTGGTTGGGGATATGGTGGGACCCTGCCCTCACATTCAAGGCCCATGTGGAACGCATGCGCTCCAAGGGCCTCTCCACACTCGCCACCCTCCGCATACTCGGCAACACTGAACACGGAATCTCGGCCCTCCTCCTCCGTCAACTGTACACTGCCTGCATCCGCTCTGTCCTCACATGGGGCGCACCAGTCTGGTATCATGGCCGTCACCAGAAAACACTAGTAAGCCGCCTGCAGGCTGTGCAAAACACGGCATGCAGATGGATTCTCGGCGTCTACAAGGGCGCCTCTCCCTTCTCTACAAATTTTCTTTGTTCCCTTCCCCCTCTTTTGTATTATTTCGAATATGTAAAAACCCTTCACTCTCTGCGCCTCTGGCGCACTCCACATTCAGTTGGCAGAAAACGATACTGTAAAACCGTAACTAACCATCCCTTTTCCACTTCTCTGCAGGTCTGGGTCCCTCAGGTTCAGCCGGTCCCTGCATACACTCATCCCCCATGGATGAATCCTCTGGCATTTACGAATGGAAGAGTCTCGTTTGCCACTCCTATCACTCCGGTCAGCAAAGACACCCACAAGGAATTTGTGGGCGCTGCTTGCTCCCTGAGCACTCTCCCCCACCTCCAGGTTTTCACTGATGTTACAATTTTCCTTTACTTTCCCTTATGCGCTGACTCACTTCCTCTTAGTCATCATCAGTCAGCGCAACTCCCCATTTCTCTGCCTTACTCATCCTTATTCGCCTTACACCATAAGACGCCATGATGACGCCTTATTGCACCATCATGACGTGCTTTGCTTACTGATCACCGTACTTGTATTACCAAGGCCTTCCTTGCGTTTCCATGACCTTCCTTAGTCTGGTAAACATACCTAACCAAGTCGCTACAGTAACAAACACATAGAGTAGCATATAAGCATGTAACTTCAGTAGCACAAGCCCTAAGCTTGTGCTCTTTGTTCATACAAGCCCATTATCTGCTACCACCAGTCTACTGTGTGCCACTTGGCCATTCGTCGCATCGTCGTAACCCGACTCACCATCAGAAGCCCTCGCGTCCACATCGCCGATCAGGAAGCCCCATCGATGATCACCCTCAACTTATGACACCTAGGAAGCCCCGTTGCCGTACCATCAGTTCCGACAATCAGGAAGCCCCGACGTCGATCACTGCGTAACTGTTGAGCTTAACAACTGATGGCTCCCACATCGGTTCAAAGTCTGGATCAGCAGTCTGTGCCATGGAGGGCCTCACCCACCTCAAATCTCGCCGACTCACCTCCCCCACCTGTGCAACAGCCATGGACGCAGAAATCTTTTCCCTTACCTCCGCACCAAGCTGGGCCGCACACCACCTTCGGGAGCACCTGCCTGTCGCATCCGACATCTTCTTCTTGTTGGATTCACTGATGGCACTCCACCTAATCCGAACATGGGCACCAGTCCCTGGCGCACACCTCCTCCACCAATGGAAGGCAGGGATCCAGACTCTATTGGACTCATACCTGGACCTCTCCATTCATTTCGTCTGGTGTCCGGGTCACTCCGACATCCCTGGGAATGAATGGGCAGACCACGAGGCAAAGTTCGCAATGAACCTACCCCCGTCTTCCCTCGCACCCTCCACCTCAGCACTGAAAGAGGCTGCCATCAAAACCCTTATGGAACGATGGTCCCTCTCACTGGCCCGACCCCTTGCCTCAACAGCCGACAAATACTTAGCTGTCAATGGCGTCCCCTCTCGCCATCCCCAAAAGCTCCTCATGCAGTCGGTCGACCACCCTCACCGGGAGCTCTCCGCAGTCGCCCAGGTTCTCTGCCATGCCGGTCCCTTTGGGGGCTACTGGCTGAGCTTTGACTCAGCCTACCAACACAGACATGGCCTGATCTCGCACTGCCGATGGCATAACCACCCCCCATGGCTGGCCCAATCGACCACCCACATACTAGGTGGGTGTTGCACATTCCGACCTTGGATCAGAAAGGTCTGGCCATCCCGTGACCCACTCCTGACCCACCACACCAAGTGGGCCAATGAAAACTGCCTCCAGGTCTTGTGCCGCTGGCTTAAGCTGACAGGGCACCTCAACCGCCTCCCCGACCGTACCACGGCCGCCATCTGCTTGGCCTTTGCTGCGATGGAGCTCGAGGGACACCCGACCAACGAAGATATGGACTTGGACCTCCTCCAGGAATACATGAGTCATATGCTTGGACCCCACACCCAGGACCCGGACCCAGCTCTCTTGGAGCTTTCAGGTGCGCTTCCACCCTTTTCCTCTGATCTATGACTGCCTTTCGGACTCTCCTGCGTATGTCCCAGCCAGCGCTCTCGCCCTCCCTTTCCAATTCTAAGCTACCCCCTTTTGCCTGATGTCATCCATTTGGCTTGGCTGTAGTGACATGTATTCCTCCCTCTTTCTCTTTTTGTTACCTACTAATAGGGGCCCTTCCCACTCTGGCACCCTTCGGGGAGCAGGGCCCCCACCCAGTTTTGCGCGTTGCATGATGACGGGCGCCTCTGTTGTTATGTAGTTAGGGCCCCCCCTTCGGGGGGGCAGCTTGTAATTATGTAATACTGCAGGAATAATAATAATAAAAAATAAATAAAAATAAAAAACTACCCAGCCTGGGGCTGTTGCAATGGAAAACTCCTCAGCGTCCATGGTGGTGGTGCAGGTGGGGGACTCCAGTCGGCGAGACCGGAGGTGGGTGGGGCCCAGCATTGCACAGATGGCAGAGCCCGACTTGTTGTTGATGCGGGAGCCATTGGTAAACACCTGGATGTGGGGGGTGGAGCCTAGGGCCCACACGGCGCTCACAAATTGCTTGCAAGTGTCGGTGCTGACCAGTGTGGAGGGTATGGTGAATTGGACTCAGCCATTGGCAAAGGCCAGGGGGTCCGTCCATGGGGGATGCATGTATGCAGGGACCTGTTGAACCCAGAGGGCTTGGACCTGCAGAGAAAGGGAAAAAGGTCTATTAGCTACGTTTTTAAAAAGTTTTCGGCTGATAGAGTGGGGGGTGCGCCAGAGCCGCAGGGAGTGGGTAGTCTTTATATATTCGAAATAAAAAGAGAGAGGGGGGATGGAGCAAAGGAAATTAGTGGAGTGGGGAGAAGCACCTTTGAAGACACCTAAAATCCACTGGCAGGCCGCATTTTGCATGGCCTGGAGGTGGTTTACCAGAGTTTTTTGGCAGCAGCCATGGTACCAGACTGGCGCCCCCCATGATAGTACTGAGCAGATGCAGGAGGTGTACAGGCAGCGGAGGAGGAGGGCCAAGATGCTGTGTTGGGTGTTGCCTAAAATGCGGAGGGCGGCAAGGGTGGAGAGCCCCTTGGAGCGCATTCGCTCGACGTGGGGCTTGAAGGAGAGGCCCAGGTCCCACCATCCCTTCTTGACTCCTTACCACCACCATCTCCCTAGCATGGGCAGCTCAAACTCCCCCATGGCAGATCGTTTTGGTGGTCGTCCCCTACGACCTACAGGCCTTTCTACTGCTAGTTCTACAGCATCTGGAACGGCCAACCCTGGCTGCTGTCAGTCACCAACCGCCCCCCGAAGCTGCTCGCTGTCCCCACCAGCACGAATCGGCTCCCCCAACCGCTTCGCCCCCCTCAACGACCTCCACTAGTGGCCGCAATGAGGAACCCAGACTCACGAGGGACTGGCTGCCACCTAACCAGTATGGGAGGCATCAAGGTCATTCGGTCTACGACACCACCCAACACCTCCTACAGATTGCGGAATGCGCCCACTTGGAAGGCCGTGTTTGTTCGGTCCTCATGGTCGACATCCAGGGCTTTTTCGACTCAGTGCACCCCCAGCTCCTCCACTGACAACTGTTGGACCTCAGCTGCATGCCAGACATGGCCGACTGGTGCCTGTCCTTCATGATGGATCGGCAGGTGGCTGTTGCCTTCGACAGCACCACCCTTCCTACCGCCCCCAAACCCGACTTCGGCACCCCCCAGGGATCACCAGTCTCCCCCATCTTGTCAACCATATTTGCGGGGGTGGTCCTTCAGCGCTTTCACCAAGCCAGCACCACCACCCTGGCATATGTTGATGACCACTTACTCATTTGCATAGGTCCCTCAGTGGCATCCAACTGCTGCACTCTAGCCTGCGCCTACCAACAACTCAACACCCTCTTCAGCACTATCAGTCTCAACATCGAAGCCACCAAAACAGAGTGCCTCCACTTTCACCCTCCTTGGTGATGCACCGGCTATGACGGCTGGGACACGGCCGGGGTCCAGGTCAACCCCAACACCCTGATCCGCCCCTCAATCCCACTGTGATGGCTGGGGATATGGTGGGACCTGGGCCTCTCCTTCAAGCCCCATGTTGAGCGAATGCACTCCAAGGGGCTCTCCACCCTTGCCGCCCTCCGCATTTTGGGCAACACCCAACATGGAATATCAGCCCTCCTCCTCTGTCGCCTTTACACCTCCTGTGTCCGCTCCGTCCTTTCATGGGGAGCACCAGTGTGGTACCATGGCCACCACCAAAAAACCCTGGTAAACTGCCTCCAGACCTGTACAAAATGCGGCCTGCCACTGGATTTTGGGCGTCTTTAAAGGTGCCTCCCCCCACTCCACAAATTTTCTTTGCTCAGTTCCCCCTCTCTCTTTCTATTTCGAATATATAAAGACTACCCATTCCCTTCGCTTCTGGCACACCCCTCACTCTATTGGCCATAAACTTTTTAAAAACGTAGCTAACAGACCTTTTTTTAAATTTTATTATTATTATTATTATTATTCCTGCAGTATTACATAATTACAAGCTGCCCCCCCAAAGGGGGGGCCCTAACTATGTAACAATGGAGGTGCCCATCATCACACATCGCACAAAACTGGGTGGGGGCTCTGCTCCCCAAAGGGTGCCAAAGTGTGAAGAGGCCCTATTTAGTGAAAGGAAGAAGAAAGAGGTAGAAGGAGGAATACATATCGCTATGAACACACCAAGCTGTTGAGGGCAGGTTAAAGTAAGAAGCTTAGAAGTGGAAAGGGAGGGCGAGAGCACCGGCCGGGACGTATTCCAGGGAATCTGAAAGGCAGTCATTATTCGAGCGGGAAGGGGGGAAGCGTACCTGAGAGCTCCAAAAGGGCTGGGTCCGAGTCCTGGGATCAGGGTCCGAGCATACGATGCATGTAGTCCCTTAGGAGGTCCAAGTCCATATCCTCATCAGTGGGGTGGCCGTCTAGGTCCATTGCGGAAAATGCCAGCCTGATAGCGCCTGCAGCCCGGTCGGAGAGGCGGTTGAGGTGCCCCATCAGCTTCAGCCAACGGCACAGAACCGGGAGTCAGTTTTCATCAGCCCACTCTGAGTGGTGGACTGGGAGAGGGTCACAAGGTGGCCATACATGTTGTATCCACGAGTGGAAGGTGCTGCAGCCACCAAGGATGTGGGCGGTCGACTGTGCAGGCCAGGGAGGGTGGTTGTGCCACCTGCAGTGTGAGATCAGGCCATGTCTGTGCCGGTAGGCTGAGGCAAAGCTCAGCCAGTAACCCCCGTAGGGACCAGCGTGGCAGAGGACTTGAGTGACTGCTGATAGTTCGCTTCGGGGGTGGTCGACTGAGTGCATGAGCAGCTTTCTGGGTCTTCGTGAGGGGAGGCCATGTACCGCCAAGTATTTGTCGGCAGTTGAGGCTAGGGGATGGGCCAGAGAGAAGTTCCAGTGGTCCATGAGGGTGCGGACTGCGACTTCCTTGAGAGCAGAGGTGGAAGGTTTAAGGTCAGATGGCAGGAGCTCTGTTGCCAGTTTCACTTCCCTGTCAGCCCATTCGTTTCCTGGGATGTCCGAGTGGCCGGGGCACCATACAAAATTCTTAAAATCTACACATGTTGTGGTAGACAATGAGGTGCAGTGATGATGTTCAGGCAAGGTGGGTTATCAGCGTAAACCGATGTATTTCTAGGCGAGACCAGCTCCCTTATATACATGTTCCGTGGGCTAGTACTACTATAACTAACTAGCTCCTGTATCGTATGGCATTATCATTGCGTTATCATTTACTTAGTAAGGTGGTTGTTCATATGACACGTACTATATTTATATCGTTCGTTATATTTATTTAATAGAAATGAACGGTGATCTGGGGGTATGAGTCCAGCAGAGTCTCCACACCCGCTTTCCAAATGTGGAGGAGGTGGGCACCTGGCACGGCGGCCCACGTATGGAAGAGGTGTAGTGCAGTCAGCGAATCAGATAGGAAGAAGACATCTGATGCGACATGCAGCTGAGCTGGGAGGCCGCATGCTACCCAACTGGGGGCCGTTGCAAGGGAGAACTCCTCGGCATCCATGGCAGTGGCACAGGTGGGGGACTCCAGTCAACATGACCGGAGGCGGGTGGGGCCTAGCATTGCGCAGATGGCTGAGCCTGACTTGTCGTCAATGTGCAAGCCATCCGTGAATACTTGGATGTGGGGGGTGGAGCCTAGGGCCTGTGCAGCACACACAAATTGTTTGTGGGTGTCTGTGCTGACTGGGGTGACTGGGGTGGTGAAATGGACTCAGCCGTTTGTAAATGCCAGTGGGTCCATCCAAGGGGGATGCATGTATGTAGGGACCTGTTGAACCCAGGGGGCTCAGACCTGCAGAGAAAGGGAGAAAGGTCTATTAGTTATGTTTTTTAAAAGTTTGCGGCCAATAGAGTGTGGGGTGCACCATAGGCGAAGAGAATGGGTCGTTTTTATGTACTTGAAGTAAAAAGGGAGAGGGGGAACAGAGCAAAGGAAATTGGTGGAATGGGGGGAGGCACCTTTAAAGACGCCCAGGATCCAATGGCAGGCCGTATTTTGCACAGCCTGGAGGTGGTTGACCAGGGTTTTTTGGAGGCGGCCGTGGTACCATACTGGCGCTCCCCATGATAGTACAGAGCAGATGCAGGAGGTATAAAGGCAGTGGAGGAGGAGGGCCGATATGCCGTGTTGGGTGTTACCTAGAATGCAGAGTGCGGCGAGGGTGGAGAGCCCTTTGGAGTGCATGCACTCCACATGAGGCTTGAAGGAGAGGCCCAGGTCCCACCATATCCCCAGCCATCGCAGTGGGATAGAGGGGTGGATCAAGGTGTTGGGGTCGACTTGGACTCTGGCAGTGTCCCAGCCGTCATAGCTGGTGTGTCACCACGGGGGGTGAAAGTGGAGGCACTCCATCTTGGCCACCTCAATGTTGAGACTGATCATGCCGAAGAGGGTGTCTAGTTGGTGGTAGGCGCGGGTGAGTGCGCGGCAGTTGGATGCCACCGAGGGACCTATGCAAATCAGTAAGTGGTCGTCAACATATGCCAGGGTGGTGGTGCCAGCTTGGTGAAAGCACCAGAGGACCACCCCTGCAAATATAGTTGACAGGATAGGGGAGACTGGCGATCCTTGGGGGGTGCCGAAGTTGGGTTTGTGGGCTGTAGGGAGGGTGGTGCCGTCAAAAGCGATGGCGACCTGCTGGTCCATCATGAAGGACAAACGCCAGTCGGCCATGTCTGGCACACAACCGAGGTCCAACAGCCTCCCAGCATCGTCTCCAGACGCTCTCCGTCTCGCCCCATCCCCCATCATCAGAGTCTTGAACACCAAGTTCACTCACACATTCGAATATGTCAGCTGCCCCCCATCAGCAGGGTCCAACCCCCCTGCCAGCTCCAACGAGTTCGGCGAGATGGAAGACATCCTCAAAAACCCACACACACCCTTGCTGCCGCTCACCAACAAACGCTCATTGGACAACCTCCCCCACACACCCCCCAACCCCGCTCGCACAATCAGTTCGAGCCACACACATCGGGCTTCATGTACGCCATCTCCAGAGTGCTAGAGGACTTCGACTGGAAGACCCACCACTACAACCCCGAAGAGATTGACTGAGCAGCCGCCAAGTTTGTTGGCAACCTTTTTTGGAACGTCCAACAGACAATTGCCGGCGTTTTCAGGGACGAGAAGGACCCCCAACACATTGTCTCCCGCAACTTGGAGATGGCCTACAACATCACAAGGGGGGGAGTGGAAGCCTCCCTACCAGCGCCCTTTGCCCCAGCTCACCCCCAACAAAGGACCCTGACCACCACCCCCCAACCCTCCACCCTGACCAGGACCCCCGGAACTGCTAACGTGTCACCTGATGTGGCTGTGCTGATGAATATTGTCAAACAGCTCTCCACAGAAGTCACCTCCATCTCCCAGCAAGTCTCAACCCTTGTCAACCGGCCTGCGCCCCGTGCCCCACAGGCCCAGAAGGCCCCAGCTCCCACCACCACCCCCCAGGCCGCCATCGCCACAGCACCAACATCATACGCCCAGGTGACGGCTGCCTCGGCCCCACCTACCACCTCCAACCCCAACCCCATTGCACCTGCCCTGGGCACTGTTTTCACAACAGTGACCCACAAGAAAAAGAGAAAGCAATGTCAAGTTCCACCCCCACCCCCGATGTACGCCAAGGACCCTACCCTGGTCCTCATCCCAGCAATCTCGCTCAAGTCCGAGATCCAGCTCCTGGCAATGCGCCTCACTGCCACTGCCCGTGAGTTCTTCTCCTCCCTTCCCACTGCTGACCAGGTCACAGTCTTGGCCTCCTCTTTCAACGTAAAAGGGAACCTTGTGACCTCCTTCACCAAGCGCCCCGCCTCCGCCTCCCTGGCCACGGACACGATCATCGATCAGCACTCCATGGCCTTTGCGGCCCACATGTGCAAGCATTGCCTCTCAGTCACAATCGAGAAGATCCCCAAGCAGTACACACTCACCCCCATCCGTGTCCGCCCCCGGTCTGCCCTCCGCATCTCCATGGTGCCCTGTGTGGACTACCTCTTCGGCCAGAATGGCCACACCATATCCCCCAAGGCCCTCATGGCCGAAATTCGGAACAACCCATCACTCCGCCCCCTCAACTTTGTAGTCGACCCTCACTTTGCCGCCACCGAAGAGCACCTCCCAACCCTCCAGAAGTGCCCCGTGGTGTTCTCCTTTTCCGACCCCAATGGATCCATCCAGGCGCAACTCCTCAAGCACCTGTGTGTATGGCTATTCGGCTCCGCCCTCTCCCTCTCGGTCCCACCCTACTGCCCCGGCCTCACACAATGTGAGCACTGTCAGGGCCTCGGCCATGGAACGAGGGGTGCTGTACCCAGCCCTGCTGTGCCGACTGTGGGGGAGGACACCTCACCCGCAACCACCATAAGTCGTGCACATCCTGCGCTTCCGAAGCCGTTGAGGGCGACCATTGCCCTCACCCTCACTACTGCACAAACTGCAAAGGCGACCACCCCGCTACCCTACCTCAATGCCCCAAGAAACGGCGTTTCCGCCAGATCGAGGCGGCCATTGACGGACCCAATGACAACCACATGGAGGACCAATGAATAGAGACATCTCTATTCTTCAGTGGAATGCTGCGCGCTCTCTAGCTGCAGTCCATTCCCTCATCCCGATCCTCACTACTGACCCATCCCCACCCACCATCATTTTGATTCAGGAACCCCCCTGGTACCAAATCGGCCTCCAGCCATCCCTTACCGACCCCACTGGAATTCCAGTCCTCAACATACCATCCCTCCCCGGGTACACAGCTGTCCTACCCCCAGCCACTCGGTCCTGGGTGGTCACCCATGTTTCCTGTGCCATCCCCTCCACATCATGGTCTGTCCTCTGGGCCACCTCATCAGGCACCGATGTCCTCACTATCAAAATCCGCGCCCATCTGACGATCCGCCTGTGCAATTTTTATGGGATGCACGTGCCGGACCATACCACCACCACCCCACAATACCCAGGTGAGTCGTTCCTTTTTACGATCCTGCCAGCCTTGGCCTCCACCCTCCTGGTGGCAGGTGACTTCAACCATCGCCACCATTCATGGTCTGAACTCCTCGCTGCTCAGCAGGAGGACTTGAGGGCTCAACCCCTCAATGACTTCTTTCGAGAGCACGGCCTTGCGCCAGCTCACCTCCCAGACTCTGACTCGAGGCCCATCGACAATCGTCAGTGGTGCCCTATTGACATGATCTGGGCCCCACCCGCAATCAACCCCAACTCCATCATAGACTCAGGATCATCATCCACCTCCCCACTGTCTGACCACACCATACTGCATTGGTCCCTGCTGTCTCGATCCCCACCCCCTGTCATGAAAACATGCCGGCTCCTTCCGGATGACAGAGAACTGTGGACCGATATCGCCTTTCCATTACTCGAAACCACCTTCTGCCTCCTGGTGGGTGACACCCTCACCCTAGATAGCAAAGCACAGGCAGTGGTCGACTCAATGATCGCTGCCCTCACCCCCTTCACCCGACTCGCCAAGCCATCCAAAACTGAGGTCCCCTGGTGGACCCCAACATGTAAATCACTCCTCCAGGTGATCTCGATGGCCACCACCCCCCTTCAGCGATCAGCAGCCCGCCGCACCTTCAAACGAGGCATGCGAGCGGCCAAGCGGCATTTCTATGCCAACCAAGCCGACACTTTTTTTAATTTTTAATTTTTAATTATTATTCCTGCAGTATTACATAATTACAAGCTGCCCCCCCGAAGGGGGTGCCCTAACTACATAACAATGGAGGCACCCGTCATCGCACAATGCACAAAACTGGGCAGGGGCCCTGCTCCCCAAAGGGTGCCAAGGTGGGAAGGGCCCCTATTAGTAGAAGAAAAGGCGGAGAGAGGAATACATATCACTATGATGGAACCAAGCGGATGAGGGCAGGTAACAGGGGTAGCTTAGAATTGGGAAGGGGAGGGTGGGAGTGCTGGCCGGGACATACACGGGAGAGTCCAAAAGGCAGTCACTGAGTAGAGGAAAAGGGAGGAAGTGCACCTGAAAGCTCCAAGAGAGCCAGGTCCAGGTCCTGGGGGCGGGATCCAAGCATACAACTCATGTAATCCCGTAGGAGGTCCAAGTCCATATCTTCGTTGGTCGGGTGCCCTGCAAGTTCCATCACGGCAAAGCCCAGGCGGATGGTGGCTGAGGTTCGGTCAGGGATGCGGTTCAGGTGCCCTGTTAGTTTCAACCAGTGGTGCAGAACCTGGAGATGGTTTTCATCAGCCCACTTGGTGTGGTGGGTCGGGAGTGGGTCACGGGGTGGCCATACCTTGCGAATCCATGGCCGGAAAGTTCGGCACCCGCCCAGCATGTGGGCGGTGGATTGGGCTGGCCAGGGGGGGTGGTTGTGCCATCTGCAGTGTGAGATCAGGCCATGCCTGTGCCGGTAGACTGAGTCAAAGCTCAGCCAGTAGCCCCCATAGGGACCGGCTCGGCAGAGGATCTGGGCGACTGCGGAGAGCTCTTGACAGGGGTGGTCGACCAAGTGCATCATGAGTTTGCGCAGGTGGCGGGAGGGGGTGCCATTAACCGCCAAGTACTTATTGGTGGTCGAGGCAAGTGGGTGGGTGAGTGAGAGGGACCATCGCTCCATGAGGGTGTTCATGGTGGCCTCTTTCAGCGCAGAGGTGGAGGGTGTGAGGGAAGATGGGGGTAGGTTTGTGGCAAACTTTGCCTCGCTGTCTGCCCATTCATTGCTGGAGATGTCGGAGTGACCCGGACACCAGACGAAGTGAATGAAAAGATCCGGATACGAGTCCAAGAGAGTCTGGACTCCAGCCTTCCATTGGTGAAGGAGGTGAGCACCTGGGACTGGCGCCCATGTGCGGATAAGGTGAAGTGCCGTCAGCGAATCCGACAGAAAGAAGATGTCAGATGCGACAGGCAGGAGGTCCTGTAGGTGGTGTGCGGCCCATGTGGGCACAGAGGTAAGGGAGAAGATCTCTGTGTCTGGCGGTGGCACATGTGGGGGAGGCGAGCCGGTGCGATTTGAGGCAAATGAGGCCTTTCATGGCGCAGACGGCTGATCCAGTCTTCGAGCCCATGCGCGAGCCATTGGTGAAGACCTGGAGGTGGGGGAGGGTGCTCAGGGAGCGCACAGCAGTCACAAATTCCTTGCATGTGTCTGCGCTGACTGGAGTGATAGGAGTGGCAAATGAGACTTGTCCGGTCGTAAATGCCAGAGGATCCATCCATGGGGGATGAGTGTATGCAGGGACCGGTTGCACCTGGGGAACCTGGACCTGCAGAGAAGTGGAAAAGGGACGGTTAGCTACTGATTTGTTATATTGTTTTCTACTGACGGAGTGCGGGGTGTGCCAGAGGCGCAGAGAATGGAGGGTCTTCGCATATTCGAAATAATAGGAGAGAGGGGGAAGGGAACAAAGAAAGTTTGTTGAGTAGTGGGAGGTGCCTTTGTAGATGCCAAGAATCCATCTGCATGCTGTGTTTTGCACAGCCTGCAGGTGGCTTACTAGTGTTTTTTGGCACTGACCATGGTACCAAACTGGTGTGCCCCAGGTGAGGATAGAGCGGACACAGGTGGTGTACAGTCAGTGGAGGAGGAGGGCCGAGATGCTGTGCTCGGTGTTGCCAAGGATGCGGAGGGCGGCGAGGGTGGAGAGGCCCTTGGAGCGCATTCGCTCCACATGGGCCTTGAAGGTGAGGGTGGGGTCCCACCATATCCTGAGCCATCGGAGCGGGATAGAGGGTCGGATTAGTGTGGCTGGGTCAACCTGAATCCTGGCAGTGTCCCAGTTGGTGTATACTGAAGATCTGCACCGAGGTGGGTGGAAGTGGAGGCACTCTGTTTTGGTGGCCTCGATGTTGAGACTGATGTCACCAAAGTGAGCGTTAAGTTGGTGATATGCATTGGACAGTTGCTGGCAGTTGGATGCCACGCTGGGTCCGACGCACACGAGGAGGTGGTCGTCTACATAGGCAAGGGTGGTGGTGCCGGTTTGGTGAAATTTCCGGAGGACCACACCCATGAATATGGTGGAGAGGATAGGGGATACTGGTGACCCTTGAGGGGTGCCGAGGTCGGGTTTCTGGGCGGTTGGGAGGGTGGTGCCGTCGAATGCTATGGCGACCTGCCGATCCGTCATGAAGGACAAGCACCAGTCCGCCATGTTGGGCAGGCACTGGAGGTCCAGCAGTTGTCAGTGGAGGAGTTGCAGGTGGACCGAGTTGAAGAAGCCCTGTATGTCGACTGCTAGGACCAAGCATACATGGCCCTCTGCATGGGTGCGCTCTGCAATCTGTAGGAGGTGTTGGGCGGCGTCATAGACTGAGTGTCCTTGACATCCCCCATATTGGTTAGGTGGCAGCCAGTCCCACATGTTAGCAAGGAACTGGAGCCGGTTAGCTATGATCTTTTCGAGGAGTTTCCCTAAGGTCTCCTCGAGGGTGATGGGCCGATAAGATCTCAGCAAGAACGGGTCCTTCTTGTTAGGCTTCTGCAGCATTACCACCTTTGCCACCCGCCAACACTTGGGGTGGTGCCCCATGCGCAGGCAGTCGTTGAAAAGTGTAAGTATCTCTTCAGGGTAAATGTCTACCACCCATTTGAGTGGGCGATAGCCGATCCCTGAGAGGCCTGGAGCCGACAAGTTGGAGGTGTCGGCCAGTGCCCTGTAAGCTCCATTAGGAGTATAGGCGGGGCAGCTGGTTGGGGGGGGGGGTGGTGGGGTGACAGCCGCTACCAGAGGTGGGGGGGGCATGAAGAAGGTTGTGCGGAAGAGCTCACCCTTCTCATCGTCCGATTGGGTGAAGGTGCCATCGCCCTTTTTTAAAGATGGGATGGGTGTAGGTCGGTTGCCAAGGCCGCGTTTGGCCCAGCTCCAGATGTTGGTGGCATCCGCAGAGTCGGCTTGGTCAGCGTAGAAATGCCGCTTGGCCGCTCGTATGCCACATTTGAAAGCGCAGCAGGCTGCTGATCGCTGAAGGGGGGTGGTGGCCATTGATATCGCCTGGAGGAGCGATTTACATGTTGGGGTCCACCATGGGACCTCGGTTTTGCACGGCTTGGCGAGTCGGGTGAAGGGGGCGAGGGCGGTGGTCATGGAGTCGACTACTGCCTGCGCTTTGGTATCTAGGGTGAGGGTGTCACCCACTGGGAGGCTGAAGGCGGTTTCAAGTAATGGGAAGGCAATATCGGTCCAAGTTTCTCTGTCATCCAGGAGGAGCCGGCGCGTTTTCATGACAGGGGGTGGGGGTCGAGATGGCAGGGACCAGCATAGCATAGCATGGTCGGACAGTGGGGAGGTGGTTGATGAGCCCGAGTCTATGATGGAGTCGGGGTTGATGGGGGTGGGGCCCAGATCATGTCAATAGGGCACCGCCGACGATTGTTGATGGGCCTTGAGTCAGAGTCTGGGAGGTGAGCTGGCGCAAGGCCATGCTCTCGGAAGAAGTCATCAAGGGGTTGTGCCCTCAAATCCTCCTGCCGAGCGGCAAGGAGTTCGGACCATGAGTGGTGGCGATGGTTGAAGTTGCCTGCCACTAGGAGGGTGGAGGCCAAGGCTGGCAGGATCGTATAGAGGAACGACTCACCTGGGTATTGTGGGGTGGTGGTGGTGCAGTCTGGTGTGTGCATCCCATAGAAGTTGCACAGGTGGATCGTCAGGTGGGTGTGGATTTCGATAGTGAGGACATCGGTGCCAGATGAGGCAGCCCTGAGGACAGACCATGAGGTGGTGGGGATGGCCCAGGAAACATAGGTGACCACCCTGGGCCGAGTGGCCAGAGGTAGGACTGCTATATACCTGGGAAGGGAGGGAACGTTGAGGACCAGCGTGCCAGTGGGGTTGGTGAGGGATGGCTGGAGGCTGATTTGGTACCAGGGGGGTTCCTGAATCAGTATAATGGTGGGTGGGGATGGGTCAGTAGTGAGGATCGGGATGAGGGAATGGACAGCGGCTAAAGAGCACGCAGCATTCCACTGAAGAATAGAGATGTCTCTATTCATTGGTCCTCCATGTGGTTGTCATTGGGTCCGTCAATGGCTACCTCGATCTGGCGGAAACACTGTTTCTTGGGGCACTGAGGTAGGGTGGCGGGGTGGTCGCCTTTGCAGTTTGTGCAGTAGCAAGGGTGAGGGCAGTGGTCACCCTCAATGGCTTCAGAGGTGCAGGATGCACACAACTTACAGTGGTTGTGGGTGAGATGTCCTCCCTCACAGTCAGCACAGCAGGGCTGGGTACAGCACCCCCTCGTTCCATGGCCGAGGCCCTGACAGTGCTCACATTGTGTGAGGCCGGGGCAGTAGGGTGGGACCAAGAGGGAGAGGGCGGAGCCGAATAGCCATACACGCGGGTGCTTAAGGAGTTGTGCCCTGATGGATCCATTGGGGTCAGAGAAGGAGAACGCCACAGGGCACTTCTGGAGGGTTGGGAGGTGCTCTTTGGTGGCAGCGAAGTGGGGGTCGACTACAAAGTCGAGGGGGCGGAGAGACGGGTTGTTCCATATTTCGGCCATGAGGGCCTTGGGGGATATGGTGTGGCCATTCTGACTGAAGAGGTAGTCCACACAGGGCACCATGGAGATGTGAAGGGCGGACCAGGGGCGGACACGGATGGGGGTGAGTGTGTACTGCTTGGGGATCTTGTCGACCAGGACCGAGAGGCAGTGCTCGTGCATGTGGGCTGCAAAGGCCACGGAGTGTTGATCGATGATTGTGTCTGTGGCTGGGGAGGCAGAGGCGGGGCGCTTGGCGAAGGAGGTCATGAGATTCCCCTTCATGTTAAAAGAGGAGGCCAATACCATGACCTGGTCAGCAGTGGGAAGGGAGGAGAAAAACTCACAAGCAGTGGTGGTGAGGCACATGGCCTTAAGCGAAATTGCCGGGAGGAGGACCAGGGTGGGGTCCTTGGCGTACATCGGGGGCGGGGGTGGAACTTGGCGTTGCTTTTTCTTCTTCTTGTGGGTCACTGTCGTAAAAACAGTGCCCGGAGCAGGTGCAATGGGGTTGGGGTTGGAGGCAGTGGGTGGGGCTGGGGAAGCTGCCACCTGGGCATAAGATGTTGGTGCCACGGAAATGGCAGCCTGGGGGGTGGTGGTGGGGGCCTGGGCCTTCTGGGCCGGTGGGGCACGGGGGGTGGGCCAGTTGACAAGGGTTGAGACCTGTCAGGAGATGGAGGCTACCTCTGTGGAGAGCTGCTTAACAATGTTAGTCAGCGTGGCCACATCGGGCGAGATGTTAGTGGTTCCGGGGGTCCTGGTCTGGGCAGAGGGTTGGGGGGTGGTGGCTGGGGTCCTTTGACGGGGGGGGCTGGGGCGAAGGGTGCTGGGAGGGAGGCTTCCGCCCCCTTCCTGGCAAAGTTATAGGCCATCTCCATGTTTTTTATTTTATTTTTTATTTTTTATTTTATTTTATTATTCCTGCAGTATTACATAATTACAAGCTGCCCCCCCCTTCGAGGGGGGCCCTAACTACATAACAACAGAGGCACCTGTCATTGCGCATTGTGCAAAAATAGGCGGGGGCTCTGCTCCCTAAGGGTGCCGATGTGTGAAGAACCCCTATTTAGTAGGAAAAAGAAGATATGAGGGAGGGATACATATCGCTATGAACAAACCAGGTGGATGACGGCAGGTTAAAGTAAGAAGCTTAGAAGTGAAAAGGGAGGGTGAGAGCGCCAGCTGAGATGTATCATGTGGGAGTCCGAAAGGCAGGTGTTTTACTTGAGTGGAAAGGGGGGGAGCATACCTGATAGCTCCAAAAGGGCTGGGTCTGAGTCCTGGGTTCGAGGTCCGAGCATACAATGCATGTAGTCCTGTAGGAGGTCCAAGTCCATATCTTCATCAGTTGGGTGTCTGTCTAGGTCCATCGTGGCAAAAGATAGCCGGATGGCCCCTGCGGCTCGTTCGGAGAGGCGGTTGAGGTGCCCTGTTAGCCTTAGCCAGCAGCACAGAACTGGGAGGCGGTTTTCGTCTGCCCACTCAGAGTGGTGGGTTGGAAGAGGGTCCCGAGGTGGCCATACGCGTCGTATCCAAGGTTGGAAGGTGCTACAGCTGCCTAAAATGTGGGTGGTCGACTGCACAGGCCATGGGGGGTGGTTGTGCCACCTGCAGTGTGAGATCAAGCCATGTCGATGCCGGTAGGCTGAGTCAAAACTCAGCCAGTAGCCCCCATAGGGACCGGCTCGACAGAGGACTTGAGCGACTGCCGATAGCTCACTTCATGGGTGGTCGACTGAGTGTATGAGCAGCTTCCTGGGTCGGCGAGAGAGGAGGCCATGTACTGCCAGGTATTTGTTGGCAGTTGAGGTGAGGGGGCAGGCTAGTGAGAGGGTCCACCTGTCCATAAGCATGCAGATGGCGACTTCTTTTAGTGTGGAGGTGGAGGGTTTAAGGTCGGATGGAGGGAGCTCAGTCGCCAGTTTCGCTTCCGCATCGGCCCATTCATTGCCGGGGATGTCCGAGTGACTGGGGCACCATATGAAGTGAATGGCGAGCTGGGGGTACGAGTCCAGCAGAGTTTCCACACCCACTTTCCAGATGTGAAGGAGGTGGGCACTGGGGCAGCTGCCCATGTTAGGCCATCTCCATGTTGCGGGAGACGATGTGCTGGGGGTCCTTCTTGTCCCTAATGACGCCTGCAATGGTTTGCTGAAGGTTCCAGAAGAGGTCCCCTACAAACTGGGCGGTGGCCATATTGGTCTCAGCGATGTTGGTGCGGAGGGTCTTCCGGTTGAAGTCCTCCAAGGCATGGGAGATGGCATACATAAAGCCTGCCGTGTGCGGCTTGAACTGGTCTCGAGGGTGGGGGCGGGGGGTGTGCGGGGAGAGGCTCTCTGCGGAGCGCTTGTGGGTGAGCGGCGGTGAGGGAGTATGCGGGTTCTCAAGGATGTCCTCCATCGTGCCCAACTTGTTGGAGCCGGCCGGGTGGTTGGAGCCTTCGGAGGGGGGATGGCTGATGTGCGCAAAGGAGCGAGTAAACTCTGTGTTCAAGACGCCAATAGACGGGGATGGTGCGAGCTGGAGGGCATCTGGAGACGACGCTGGGAGGCCTGGGTCGATTTGGGCGGGGGTGGGGGTCGTGCCGTGCAGAGCAGCGGCGACGTTGCCAGCGGCCACCCAATTGGCAGCGGCCCTGGCAGCCCTGTCCGCATCGGTGCTGGCTGATGAGGGAGGTGGGAGGGGTGGTTGAGTCGAACATAGAGCATTTCTGTATCCACTGGGGTTCGACATGGGGGAGTTTTAGCTGCCCACACTAGTTGATGGTGGTGGTTACTGGTCAAGAAGGATGGTTTTGCACAGCCTGGAGGTGGTTAACCAGAGTTTTTTGGTGGTGGCCATGGTACCAGACCGGTGCTCCCCATGTCAGGATGGAGCGTATGCAGGAGGTGTAAAGGCGATGAAGGAGGAGGGCCGATATGCCGCATTGGGTGTTACCCAGGATGCGGAGTGTGGCGAGGGTGGAGAGCCCCTTGGAGCGCATTCGCTCAACATGGGGCTTGAAGGAGAGGCCCGGGTCCCACCATATCCCCAGCCACCTGAGTGGGATTGAGGGGCGGATTAGGGTGTTAGGGTCGACCTGTACTCCGGCGGTGTCCCAGCCGTTATAGCCGGTACGTTGCCGGGGGGGTGGAAGTGGAGGCATTCCGTCTTGGCAGCTTTGATGTTGAGACCAATGGTGCCGAAGAGGGTGTCGAGTTGTTGGTAGGCGCATGCGAGCTCGCGGCAATTGGATGCTACTGAGGGACCTACGCATATCAGTAAATGGTCGTCAACATATGCCAGGGCCGTGGTGCCAGCTTGGTGAAAGCGCCAGAGGACCACTCCTGCAAATATTGTTGACAAGATGGGGGAGACTGGCAATCCTTGGGGGGTGCCAAGGTTGGGTTTAGGGGCGGTTGGGAGGGTGGTGCCATTGAAGGCGACTGCAACCTGCTGATCCGTCATGAAGGACAAGCACCAGTTGGCCATATCTGGTGTGCAACTGAGGTCCAACAGTTGTTGGTGGAGGAGCTGTGGGTGCACCGAGTCGAAGAAACCCTGGATGTCGACCGCAAGGATCGAGCACACAAGGCCCTCTGAGTGGGCGCATTCCGCAATCTGTAGGAGGTGTTGGGCAGCATCATAGACCAAATGGCCCTGACGCCCCCCATATTGGTTGGGTGGCAACCAGTTTCTCGTATTCGCGAGGTACTGGAGCCGGTTAGCTATTATCTTTTCAAGGAGTTTCCCGAGGGTCTCCTCGAGGGTGATGGGCTGGTATGAACACAGCGAAAAGGGGTCCTTCTTGTTTGGCTTCCTGAGCATTACCACCTTTGCCGCCTGCCAGCACTCGGGGTGGTGCCCCAAGCGTAGACAGTTGTTGAAAAGTGTAAGTATCTCATCGGGGTAGGCATCCACCACCCATTTCAAGGGGCGGCAACCTATTCCCAAGAGGCCCAGAGCCAACAAGTTGGATGTGTCGGCCAGTGCCCCCGTAAGCTCCGTAAGGAGTATGGGCAGGGCAGCTGGTTGGGGTGGTGGCGGTGGGGTGTGGGCCGCTGTCTGGGGTGGTGGGGGCATAAAGAAGGTTTCACAAAAAAGCTCACCTTTCTCGTCATCCATTTGGGTGAAGGTGCCGTCTCGCCGTTTCAGCGATGGGATGGGGGTGGGTCGGTTGCCAAGGCCGCACTTGGCCCAGTTCCAGATGTTGGAGGCGTCCGCTTCCGATGCCTGGTCCGCATAGAATTGCCATTTGGCTGTCCGTATGCCCCTTTTAAAGGCTCTTCTTGCTGCTGTGCACTGGAGGGGGGTGGTTGCTGTTGTAATGGCGGCTAGTAGGGTCTTGCAGTGGGGTGACCACCACGGGACTTCTGTTTTCGATGGCTTTGAGAGGTGGGTGAACGGCTGAAGGGCGGCAACCATGGAGTCGATAACTGCCTTGGCTTTGATGTCCAGAGCATGGGTGTCGTGCCCCAGAAGACCAAGGGCTAGTTCAAGGAGAGGGAAGGCAATGTCAGTCCATTCCTCCTTGTCAGCTGCGAGTAGCCGGTGTGTCTTTAGGACAGGAGGGGGGGGCCGAAATGGCACTGACCAGCATAGGATGGCGTGGTCGGACAGCGGTGAAGGGTCGGATGTGGCCGAATCTAGTATAGAGTCGGGGTTGACTGGGGGTGGGGCCCAGATCATGTCAATTGGGCACTGACAGTGATTGCCATCAGGCCGAGAGTCAGAGTCAGGGAGATGGGCAGGCGCCAGGCCATGCCCACAAAAGAAGTCGTCGAGGGGTTGCGCCCCCAAGTCATCCCGTTGTGGGACGGAGAAGTCGGACCATGTGTGGTGGCAACGGTTGAAGTCGCCAGCCACGAGTAGTGTGGTGGCTAGCACTGAGGGGAGTGAGAATAGAAAGGACTCACCTGGGTACTGGGGGGGGGTGTTCTCTCGGTCCGGGGGGTGCATGCCGTAGTAATTGCACACCCAGAGGGTGAGTTGGGATCGTATCTCCACCGTCAATATGTCGGTACCATAGGGTGCGGCTCCGAGGATTGACCAGGAGGTAGGGGGGAGGGCTCTGGATACATACATGACTACTCGAGGGTGAGCCTCTGGTGGTAGTACCAGTATGTAGCCTGGGATGGTGGGGACGTTAAGGACTGGGGTGCTGGTTGGGTCAGTGAGTGATGGCTGCAGGCCTATTTGATACCAAGGTGGTTCCTGGATAAGGATTAGGTGCAGAGGGGAGGGGTCAGTTGTAAGGACAGGGATTAGGGAATGTATCACCGCTAGGGAGTGGGCAGTGTTCCACTGCATGATAGTGATCGTCTCTATCATATTTCCTCCATCTGGTCATTGGTAGGGTCGGCGGCGAGGGCCTCTTCGATTTGGCAGTACCGCCTCTTCTTGGGGCATGCCGGCAGGGTGGTGGGGTGGTCGCCCTTGCAATTGTTGCACAGGTGGGGGTGGGGACATGTGTTGCCTTCGGGCACTGCATCAGTAGCGCAGTGGGCGCACGATTTGCGATGATTGCGGGTCAAGTGGGCACCTGCACAATCCGCGCAACATGGTTGGGCTTGGCAGCCCTTGGTTCCATGGCCGAGGCCCTGACACTGCTCACATTGGGTGAGGGTGGGGTGGACGGGTGGAACTGACAGTCGGAGGGAGGAAACATCCAGACACGTGGCCTCTTGAGGAGGCATTCATGGATGGACCCATCGGGGTTGATGAAGGAGAAGACCACTGGGCACCTGTTGAGAGTCGGCAGGTGGTCCTCGGTGGTGGCAAAGTGGGGGGTGACTACGAAGTCGAGGTTGTGGAGAGCCGGGTTGTGTCGGATTTCAGCCATAAGGGCCTTCTCAGTGATGGTGTGTCCATTCTGGCCAAACAGGAAGTCTTTGCAGGGCACCATGGAGATGCGGAGGGCGGACCGGGGGCGGACTCTGGAGGGGGTTAGCGAGAACGCAGTGGGGATGTTAATCCCTGCTGCAATACACTCCGTGCACATGTGGGATGCATACGCCATGGAATGATGATCAATGATCGTTTCTGTGGTCGGGTTAGCCGAGGATGGGCGTGCCGCGAATGTGGTCACGATGTTCCCCTTTACGTTGTAGGAAGAGGAGAGGACCAGAACTTGGTCTGTGGTGGGGAGGGAAGCAAAGAACTCACGGGACATTTTGGTCATGGCCATTGCTGACTTCTGGTTTTCGGCCTGTATGCCTACTGTGGGGGTGAGGACCAAGGTTGGGTCCTTGGCGTACATGGTGGGGGATGGGGGAAAAACCTCCCACCCTGTGAACAGGGGGGAAGCCCGACCTCCCAGTTGCCTGGGTTCCATGCTCCGACTGCACATGGATGGTCTGCCTGTGGGACCCTTTGGGTGAGAAGGAAACCCCACCCATGGGAATCCCTAATGGCCCGGGGTAGGCCGAGGGGTGCGGCATCAGTGGTTTAGTCATACGCACTTCGTCAAACCGGCAGGCATTTTCCGGCAGGTGCCTGATTCCGGGTTCAAAGGGGAGTCGAACCCCAATCCTGAACGGTAGCCAAACTTGGACACTCAGTGCGTGCCGGACCACTGCACCATTGCAGCCCCCGGCTCTGGGCCTCTCGGGAATAGGCTACCGCCCCCTGAAATGGGTGGTGGACGCCTACCCCAACGAGATACTCACACTTTTCAATGACTGTCTGTGCTTGGGCTATCACCTGGAGTGCTGGTGGGCAGCAAAAGTTGTGATGCTCAGGAAACTGAACAAGAAGGACCCATTCTTGCTGTGTTCATACCAGCCCATCACCCTCGAGGAGACCCTAGGGAAGCTCCTGGAGAAAATTATTGCTAACCGGCTCCAGTTCCTCACTAACACGTGGGACTGGCTGCCACCTAATCAGTACGGGGGGCGCCAAGGCCATTCGGTCTATGACACCGCCCAACACCTCTTACAGATTGCAGAGCGTGCCCACTCGGAGGGCCGTGTCTGTTCAGTCCTAGCAGTTGACATTCAGGGCTTCTTCGACTCAGTACACCCCCACCTCCTCCACCGACAACTGTTGGATCTCGGCTGTGCCCCGGACATGGCCAACTGGTGCCTATCCTTCATGACGGATCGGCGGGTTGCTGTCTCCTTCGATGGCACCACCCTCCCTACCACCCCTAAACCCGACCTCGGCACCCCACAGGGTTCGCCTGTTTCCCCCATCTTATCAACGATATTTGCGGGGTGGTCCTCCGGCACTTTCAACAAGCCGGCACCACCGCCCTGGCATATGTTGATGACCATTTACTTATCTGCGTAGGCCCCTCCATGGCATCCAACTGCCACGTGCTCACCCGTGCATACCAACAACTCGACACCCTCTTTGGCACTATTGGTCTCAACATCGAAGCTGCCAAGATGGAATGCCTCCACTTCCACCCCCCAGCGACAAACTGGCTATGAAGGCTGGGACACGGCCAGGGTCCAGGTCGACCCCAACACCCTGGTCCGCCCCTCAATCCCCCTCTGGTGGTTGGGAATATGGTGGGACCCAGGCCTCTCCTTCAAGCCCCATGTTGAGCGCATGCGCTCCAAGGGACTCTCCACCCTCACCACTCTCCGCATATTAGGCAACACACAATGTGGTATTTCGGCCCTCCTCCTCCGCCGCCTGTACACCTCCTGCGTCCGCTCCGTGCTTACATGGGGGGCACCGGTATGGTACCATGGCCGCTGCCAAAAAACCTTGGAAAACCATCTACAGGCCGTGCAAAACACGGCTTGCAGATGGATTTTAGGTGTCTTTAAAGGCACCTCACCTTATTCCACCAATTTTCTCTGCTCCATTCCCCCTCTTTCTTTCTACTTCGAATATATAAAGACGATACATTCCCTATGCCTATGGCGAACCCCCCACTCTATCGGCCATAAACTTTTCAAAAACGTAGCTAATAGACCTTTCACCCTTTCTTTGCAGGTCTGAGCCCCCAGGGTTCAACAGGTCCCAGCATACATGCATCCCCCATGGATGGACCCTCTGGCCTTCACAAAAGACCATGTTCACTTCACCACCCCCATCACCCCAGTTAGCACCGACACCCGGAAGTCATTCGTGGCAGCCGCACACCAACTAGGCCTCACCCCACATGTACAGGTTTTCACCGATGGCTCCCACATTGACAATAAGTCAGGCTCGGCCATCTGTGCCATGCTGGGCCTCACCAGACTCCGGTCACGACGACTGGAGTCCCCCACCTGCGCCACAGCCACAGACGCCGAGGAATTTTCTCTCACTATGGCCCCAGGCTGGGCAGCACGCCACCTCCCAGCACAATTGCGTGTCGCATCGGACATCTTCTTCCTGTCCGATTCGCTGACTGCTCTTCACCTTTTCCACACCTGGGCTGCCGCCCCTGGTGCCCACCTCCTACACATCTGGAAAGTGGGTGTGGAGACTCTGCTAGACTCGTACCCCCAACTCACCATACATTTTGTATGGTGCCCCAGACACTCGGACATCCCTGGAAATGAATGGGCTGATACAGAAGTCAAGTTGGCGACAGAGCTCCCCTCATCCGACCTCAAACCCTCCACCTCTGCACTAAAAGAAGCCGCCATCTGCACCCTTATGGAACGATGGACACTCTCATTAGCCCCCCCCTAGCCTCGACCACAGATAAATACTTAGCAGTCCAGGGCCTTCCCTCACGCCGACCTCGAAAGCTCCTCATGCATTTGGTTGACCACCCATGAAATGAGCTATCCGCAGTCACTCAGGTCCTCTGCCGCACCAGTCCCTATGGGGGATACTGGCTGAGTTTTGACTCAGCCTACTGCCACAGGCATGGCCTGATTTCGCACTGCAGATGGCACAACCACCCCCCCTGGCCTGCGCAGTTCAACCGCCCACATCCTCGGCGGCTGCAGTACATTCCATCTGTGGATACGACGTGTGTGGCCACCACAAGACCCTCTCCCAGTTCATCACTCAGAGTGGGCTGATGAAAACCACCTCCTGGTTCTGCGCTGCTGGCTAAAGCTGACAGGGCATCTCAACCGCCTTTCTGACTGCACCGCAGGCGCCATCCGGTTGTCTTATGCCACAATGGACCTTGATGGACACCCAACCAACAAAGATTTTTTTTTTATTTAATTATATTATTCCTGCAGTATTACATAATTACAAGCCGCCCCCCCGAAGGGGGGGCCCTTAACTACATAACAATGGAGGCGCCCGTCATTGTGCATCACACAAAACTGGGTGGGGGCTCTGCTCCCCGAAGGGTGCCAGAGTGGGAAGGGCCCCTATTTAGTAAGAATCATAATGGGAGGGAGGAATACATATCGCTACAAACAAACCAAGCGGATGAGGGCAGGTTTAAAGTAAGAAGCTTAGAAGTGGAAAGGGAGGGCCAGAATTAAAGGGCGCCCTTGCAGGACCCCACTATGCATACACCTTCCTCATGACATAGATGCCTGGCCGGTAGGACTTATACCCGACACGCTGTCCTCTACGGCATGCTGGATTGGGAAGGGTGTGCCGTGCCAGGGAGACATTCCGAGTGGGGGTCATGGCGCCATAGGCACTACCCCACCCATTGGGTGCCCCCCCTACCCTACACATTCCCCCCCTTACCCCGCTTTCCATTGTAGAGTGCCGCTAGTTTCTGGGAATCAACTTAAGCACGCAATAGGACTTACTCCTATGCACACCCATGCCAGATTTAGTGCTCTGGAGCCAGTGGAGGGAACTATCCCCCACCACTACAGCTCACTCCATAATGGAGGGGTTTCCTAGTCCCCCCTGGAGTTTCCTGTTCCCCAGCACATGCTTCAGAGCCCCGAGGGGGAATACTCAGGCACAAGGCCTGCTTCTGGATCTGCAATGTACCAGAGTTGACGTGTTGCTGTCGCTTGGACCCCAGCGCTTGTTACAGCCGCCAGGGAGTCCACTCCGACTAACCACCTCTCGAGGGGTACCAGCATCCTTCCTATTTTGATTCAGAGAGGGCCAGCTACCAGGGACTTCCCATGACTGCTAGGTGAGCCCCAGCATTGTCCCCCCAAGAGGCCCATGGTGGCCTGTCGCTTTCGCATCGGCTGGTTCTTACCACAACGCCATGTGTTATGAAGCCCCTATCTCCTTATAGCAGCTAGTGCCATCATCAGAGACCCTTTCAGGATTTGGGGTGGCCGTTTTTATGGTTTGTCATGCCAAGGACAATGCGGCCCCAGGATTTTTAAGTCCCGACCCGAAGGTCAGATCCGAGTTTCCCCGAACCTGAGGTCTCCCGACCAAAGCCAACCGCTGAAGGGCAGAGGGTTACCCCCCCCTGCGTGGGTGTGGGGATGTTAACATCGTGTCCCCTCCCAACTGACAGGCATGTGCCCCTTGCGCTGCCGAGAGGCGGACCAGCAAGCATGCCATCCTCGAGAAGGTCAGTGCAGATGTGAGAGAGGATCATCCTCACTGAGTCTCCCCCCCCAAGAGGATATTAACAACGGGTCCTCATGCCAGCCGGCGAATGCAAGCACCCGTCTCCCACCATCCAGCGACGCCGCTACAGCGCCTCGGTGACCGGCCAGCTGCCCTCCCTATAAGGGTGGGCAGTCGGAGAGCCTTCTCTCATGTTGCCCCAGTAGTATACCAGAGTGAGACATGGGTTTCTGCGACTGACCAGAGACGACCCCAGAGCAAAGGTGAGATGGTGGTGGTAAGAGGACAAGAAGGATGCAACCAATGAAGATATGGACTTGGACCTCTTACAGGAATACATGTGTCGTATGCTTGGACCCCAAACCCAGGACTCGGACCCAGCCCTTTTGGAGCTATCAGGTACGCTCCCTCCTTTCCCGCTCGAGTAATGCCTGCCTTTTGAACTCCCACATGATACGTCTTGGCCGGCACTCTTGCCCTCTTTTTTTTTTTTTTTTTTAAATTATTCCTGCAGTATTACATAATTACAAGCTGCCCCCCCCGAAGGGGGGGGCCCTAACTACATAACAATGGAGGCGCCCATCATCGCACAACATGTGAAACTGGGTGGGGGCCCTGCTCCCTGAAGGGTGCCAAGGTGGGAAGGGCCCCTATTTAGTGGAAGGGGAAGAGAAGGAGAGAGGAATACATTTCGCTATGACAAAACCAAGCAGGTGAGGGCAGGTAATGGGGGTAGCTTAGAATTGGAAAGGGAGGGCAAGAGCACCGGCCGTGACATACGCGGGAGAGTCCGAAAGGCGGTCACAGAGCAGAGGAAAGGGGAGGAAGCACACCTGAAAGCTCCAAGAGAGCTGGGTCTGGGTCCTGGGAACAGGGTCCAAGCATACGACTCATGTAATCCCGGAGGAGGTCCAGGTCCATATCTTCGTCGGTCGGGTGTCCCTCCAGCTCCATCGCGGTGAAGGCCAGGCAGATGGTGGCGGAGGTGCGGTCAGAGAGGTGGGTCATGTATCCTGTCAGCTTTAGCCAGTGATGCAGAGCCTGGAGGCAGTTTTCATCGGCCCACTCGGTGTGGTGGGTCAGGAGAGGGTCACATGGTGGCCAGACCTTACAGATCCATGGCCGGAAAGAACGGCAGCCGCCCAGGACGTGGGCAGTGGATTGGGCTGGCCAGGGGGGATGGTTGTGCCATCAGCAGTGTGAGATCAGACCATGCCTGCATTGGTAGACTGAGTCAAAGCTCAGCCAGTAGCCCCCGTAGGGACCGGCATGGCAGAGGATCTGGGCAGCTGCCGAGAGCTCTTTTCGTGGGTGGTCGACTGAGTGCGTTAGCAGCTTACAGGGTCGGCGGGATGGGGCTCCATTGACCACAAGGTATTTGTCAGCAGTCGAGGCTAGAGGGTGGGCAAGTGAGAGTGACCATCATTCCATCAGAGTGTTGATGATGGCCTCTTTCAGTGCGGAGGTGGAGGGTGCAAGGGAGGATGGGAGTAGGTTGGTGGCAAACTTGGCCTCGCTGTTGGCCCATTCATTCCCGGGGATGTCCGAGTGACCCAGGCACCAAACGAAGTGAACGGAGAGATCCGGATATGAGTCCAAGAGGGTCTGGACCCCAGCCTTCCATTGATGAAGGAGATGGGTGCCTGGAACCGGCGCCCATGTACGGATAAGGTGGAGGGCCGTCAGCGAATCAGACAAGAAGAAGACGTCTGATGCGACAGGCAGTAACTCCCAGAGGTGGTGTGCGGCCCATGTTGGAGCGGAGGTGAGGGAGAAGATCTCCATGTCCATGGCGGTGGCACAGGTGGGGGGCTCTTGCCCTCCCTTTCCATTTCTAAGCTTCTTATCTTAACCTGCCCTCACCTGCCTGGTTTGTTCATAGTGATATGTATCCCTCCTTCTCAAAAGTGCCTTCTTACTAAATAGGGGCTCTCCACACTTCAGCTCTCCTTGGGGAGCAGAGCCCCCACCCAGTTTTGTGTGATGCGCAATGATGGGCGCCTCCATTGTTATATAGTTAGGGCCCCCCCTTCGGGGGGGCAGCTTGTAATTATGTAATACTGTAGGAATAATAATAAAAATAAAAATAAAAATAAAAATAAAGTGAGCTTTTCCTTTTCTCGCTCCCCTCGGCAATAGCCACCACCCTCCTTGTGGTGGGCGACTTCAACCATCGTCACCCCACATGGTCCGAACTCTCCGCCTCATGGCCAGAGGAATTGAGGGCACAACCCCTCGACGACTTTTTCCATGGGCATGGCCTGGCACCTGCCCATTTACCTGACTCGGACTCAAGGCCTGACAGCAACCACCTTAGGTGCCCCATAGACATGATCTGGGCCCCCCCTCCATTAACTGCAATGCCATTCTGGACTCAGCCACCTCCGACCCCTCCCCACTGTCAGATCACACAATTCTGCATTGGTCTATCCCTTTTCGGCCCCCACCTCCGGTCCTCAAGACCCGCTGGCTCTCACCAGCCAACAAGGAGGAGTGGACCAACATTGCCTTCCCATTACTAGATCTTGCCTTCGACCTCCCAGTCCATGACACCCTCACCCTGGACAACAAAGCCGATGCTGTGGTATCTGCCATGGTGGCGGCCCTCGAGCCATTCACCCGCCTCTTGAAACCATCGAAAACTGAGGTCCCCTGGTGGACACCAATGTGCAAAACCCTGCTGACTGCCGTCTCGATGGCTACCACCCCCCTCCAACGTGTGTCTGCATGACGCACCTTCAAACGCGGAGTGCGCACAGCCAAGCGGCAGTTCTACGCCGATCAGGCGGCTGAAGCGGACGCCTCCAACATCTGGACCTGGGCCAAACGGGGCCTCGGCAACCACCCCACTCCCATCCCATCACTCAAACGGCGGGACAGCACCTTCACCCAGACAGACGATGAGAAAGGTGAGTTATTCAAGAAACTTTCTTCATGCCTCCCCCCCCTGCAAGCGGACCCAAACCTGCCACCACCACCCCAACCAGCTGCCCCACCAATACTCCTCACCGAGCTTATGGGGGCACTGGCCGACACCTCCAACTTATCAGCTCCAGGCCTCTTGGGAATAGGCTACCACCCCCTGAAATGGGTGGTGGATGCCTACCCTGATGAGATCCTAATGCTCTTCAATGACTGCCTCCACATGGGGCACCACCCCAAGCGATGGCAGGCGGCAAAAGTGGTTATGCTCCGGAAGCCTAATAAGAAGGACCCCTTCTTGCCACATTCATACCGGCCCATCACCCTTGAGGAGACCTTAGGGAAACTACTTGAAAAGATAATAGCTAACCGGCTCCAGTTCCTCGCTAACAAGCGGGACTGGCTGCCACCTAACCAATATGGGGGGCGTCAAGGACATTCAGTCTATGACACTGCCCAACACCTTCTACAGATAGCGGAGAATGCCCATGCGAAGGGCCTCATGTGCTCGGTGCTAGCTGTCGACATACAGGGTTTCTTCGACTCGGTCCACCCCCACCTCCTCCACCAGCAATTGGTGGAGCTCCAGTGCCTGCCAGACATGGTTGACTGGTGCCTCTCCTTCATGACGGACTGGCAGGTCGCAGTCGCTTTTGACGGCACCACCCTCCCAACCACCCCCAAACCCAACTTCGGCACCCCTCAAGGATCGCCTGTCTCCCCCATCCTCTCCACAATATTTGCAGGCATGGTCCTCCAGCACTTTCACCAAGCCGGCACCATGAAGTCGCCTCATCCTTCTTGACCAGTAACCACCACCATCGACTAGTGCAGGCAGCTAAAACTCCCCCATGTCGAACCCCAGTGGATACAGGAATGCTCTACATTCGACTTGACCACCCCTCCCACCACCCTCATCGGCCAGAGCCGATGCCGACAGGGCCGCCAGAGCCACCACCAATTGGGTAGCCGCTGGCAACGTTGCTGCCGCTTTGCATGGCACAACCCCCACCCCCGCCCAAATCGACCCAGGCCTCCCAGCGTCATCCCCAGACGCTCTCTGGCTTGCACCATCCCCATCTATTGGTGTCTCAAACACAGAGTTTACTCGCACCTTCGTGCACATCAGCCATCCCCCCTCCGAAGGCTCCAACCACCTGACTGGCTCCAACAAGCCAGGCACGATGGAGGACATCCTTGAGAACCCACACACTCCCTCGCCACCACTTACCCACAAGCGCTCTGCAGAGAGCCTCTTCCTGCACACACCCCGCCCCCGCCCTCGAGACCAGTTCGAGCCGCACACAGCAGGCTTTATGTACTCCCTCTCCCGTGCCTTGGAGGACTTCGACCAGAAGACCCTCCACACCAACATCGCTGAGACCGACACGGCCACCGCCCAGTTTGTAGGGGACCTCTTCTGGAACCTTCAGCAAACCATTGCAGGCATCATTAGGGACGAGAAGGACCCCCAGTACATCGTCTCCCACAATATGGAGATGGCCTATAACTTTGCCAGGAAGGGGGCAGAAGCCTCCCTCCCAGCACCCTTCGCCCCAGCCCCCCCCTGTCAAAGGACCCCGGCCACCGCCCCCCAACCCTCTGCCCAGACCAGGACCCCCGGAACCACTAACATCTCGCCCGATGTGGCCATGCTGACTAACATTGTTAAGCAGCTCTCCACAGAGGTCGCCTCCATCTCCTGACAGGTCTCAACCCTTGTCAACCGGCCCACCCCCCGTGCCCCACCGGCCCAGAAGGCCCAGGCCCCCACCACCACCCCCCAGGCCGCCATTTCCGTGGCACCAACATCTTATGCCCAGGTGGCGGCTTCCCCAGCCCCACCCACTGCCTCCAACCCCAACCCCACTGCACCTGCTCCGGGCACTGTTTTCACGACAGTGACCCACAAGAAGAAGAAAAAGCAATGCCAAGTTCCACCCCCGCCCCCGATGTATGCCAAGGACCCCACCCTGGTCCTCCTCCTGGCGATCTCGCTTAAGTCTGAGATCCAGCTCCCGGCAATGCACCTCACCGCCACTGCCTGTGAGTTCTTCTCCTCCCTTCCCACTGCTGACCAGGTCACGGTTTTGGCCTCCTCTTTTAACGTAAAAGGGAACCTCGTGACCTCCTTTGCCAAGCGCCCTGCCTCTGCCTCCCCGGCCACAGACACGATCATCGATCGACACTCCACGGCCTTCGCGGCCCACATGCGTGAGCACTGCCTCTCAGTCCTGGTCGACAAGATCCCCGAGCAGTACATGCTCACCCCCATCCGTGTCCGCCCCCGGTCCGCCCTCCACATCTCCATGGTGCCCTGCGTGGACTACCTCTTCGGCCAGAACAGCCGCACCATATCCCCTAAGGCCCTCATGGCCGAAATTCGGAACAATCCGTCTCTCCGCCCCCTCGACTTTGTAGTCGACCCTCACTTTGCCGCCACCGAAGAGCACCTCCCAACCCTCCAGAAGTGCCCCATGGCATTCTCCTTTTCCAATCCCGATGGATCCATCAGGGTGCAACTCCTCAAGTGCCCACGTGTATGGTTGTTCGGCTCCGCCCTCTCCCTCTCGGTCCCACCCTACCGCCCCGGCCTCACACAATGTGAGCACTGCCAGGGCCTCGGTCATGGAACGAGGGGATGCCGAGCCCAGCCCTGCTGCGCCGACTGTGGGGGAGGACACCTCACCCACAACCACCATAAGTCGTGCGCATCCTGCGCTTCCGAAGCCGTCGAGGGCGACCACTGCCCTCACCCTTGCTACTGCACAAACTGCAAGGGCGACCACCCCGCTACCCTACCTCAGTGCCCCAAGAAACGGCGTTTCCGCCAGATCGAAGCGGCCATTGATGGACCCAACAATGACCACATGGAGGACCAATGAATAGAGACATCTCTATTCTTCAGTGGAATGCCATGCACTCTTTGGCCACTGTCCATTCCCTTATCCCGATCCTCACTACTGACCCATCCCCACCCACCATCATTTTGATTTAGGAACCCCCCTGGTACCAAATCGGCCTCCAGCCATCCCTTACCGACCCCACCGGAACACCGGTCCTCAACATACCCTCCCTTCCCAGGTACATAGCAGTCCTACCCCCAGCCACTCAGCCCCGGGTAGTCACCTATGTTTCCCGTGCCATCCCCACCACCTCATGGTCTGTCCTCGGGGCCGCCTCATCCGGCACCGATGTCCTCACCATCGAAATCTGCACCCACCTGAAGATCTGCCTGTGCAACTTTTATGGGATGCACATGCCAGACCATACCACCACTGTTACAATTTTCCTTTACTTTCCCTTATTGTGCTGACTCATTTCCCCTTCATCATCATCAGTCAGCGCAACTCCCCCATCTCTTTTCCTTACTCATCCTTATTTGCCTTGCACCATAAGACGCCATGATGACGCCTTATCGCATCACCATGATGTGCTTTGCTTACTGATACCTCAACGTGCATTACCAAGACCCTCCTTGGGTTTCCATGACCTCCCATAGCCATGTAAACGACCCTACACACGACCCTACAGTAGCAAACACATAGAGTAGCATATAAGCATGTAACTTAGGTAGCACAAGTCCTAAGCTTGTGCTCTTTGTTCATACAAGCCCATTATCTGCTACCACCAGTCTACTGTGTGCCTGTTGGCCACTAGTCGCTTCGTCGTAACCCGACTCCACTAAAGAAGCCTACTGTGTCCACATCGTCGATCAGGAAGCCCCGCCGACGATCACCTTCGACTTACAACATCTAGGAAGCCCCGTTGTCATCACCATCAGTCTCGACGATCAGGAAGCCCCGACGTCGATCACCACGTAACCGTTGAGCTTAACAACCACCACCCCACAATACCCAGGTGAGTCGTTCCTCTATACGATCCTGCCAGCCTTGGCCTCCACCCTCCTAGTGGCAGGCAACTTCAACCATCGTCACCACTCATGGTCCAAACTCCTCGCCTCTCGGCAGGAGGATTTGAGGGTGCAACCCCTCGATGACTTCTTCCGAGAGCACGGCCTCGCGCCAGCTCACCTCCCGGACTCTGACTCATGGCCCATCGACAATCGTTGGCGGTGCCCTATTGACATGATCTGGGCCCCACCCGCCATCAACCCCGACTCCATCATAGACTCGGGTTCCTCAACCACCTCCACACTGTCTGACCATGCTATGTTATGCTGGTCCTTGCTGTCTCGACCCCCACCCCCTGTCACGAAAACACACCGGCTCCTCCCGGATGACAGAGAAACTTGGACTGATATCGCCTTTCCATTACTCGAAACCGCTTTCCGCCTCACGGTAGGCGACACCCTCACCCTAGACATCAAAGCGCAGGCAGTGGTCGACTCCATGATCACTGCCCTCACCCCCTTCACCCGACTCGCCAAGCCATGCAAAACCGAGGTCCCATGGTGGACCCCGACATGCAAATCGCTCCTCCAGGCGATATCGACAGCCACCACCTCCCTTCAGCGATCAGCAGCCCGCTGCGCATTCAAACATGGCATACGAGCAGCCAAGCAGCATTTCTACACTGACCAAGCTGACACTGCGGATGCCACCAACATCTGGAGCTGGGCCAAACGCGGCCTGGGCAACCAACCCACACCTGTTAAGCTCAACAGTTACGCGATGATCGACGTCGGGGCTTCCTGATCGTCTATACTGATGGTATGGCAATGGGGCTTCCTAGATGTCGTAAGTCGAAGAAGATCGGCAATGGGGCTTCCTGATCGGCGATGTGGACACGGTAGGCTTCTTTGGCGAGTCGGGTTACAACAAAGCAACTTGTGGCACACTGGCGCACAGTATACTGGTGGTAGCAGATAATGGGCTTGTATGAACAAAGAGCACAAGCTTAGGGCTTGTGCTACTGAAGTTACATGCTTATATGCTACTCTAAGTGTTTGTTACTGTAGCGACTTGGTTAGGTATGTTTACCAGACTATAGAAAGTCATGGAAACTCAAGGAAGGCCTTGGTAATACAAGTACGGTGATCAGTAAGCAAAGCACATCATGATGGTGCAATAAGGCGTCATCATGGTGTCTTATGGCACAAGGTGAATAGTGATGAGTAAGGCAGGGAGATGGGGGAGTTGCGCTGACTGATGATGACGAAGAGGAAGTGAGTCAGCGCATTAAGGGAAAAGTAAAGGAAAATTGTAACAACACCTATACCATCGTTAAAAAAGGGTGATGGCACCTTCACCCAATCGGACAATGAGAAAGGTGAGCTTTTCTGCATGACCTTCTTCATGCCCCCCCCACCCCTGGTAGTGGCCGCCACCCCACCACCCCCCCCCCAACCAGCTGCCCTGCCTATACTCCTCCTGGAGCTTATGGGGGCACTGGCCGACACCTCCAACTTGTTGGCTCCAGGCCTCTCAGGGATCGGCTATCACCCACTCAAATGGGTGGTAGACACCTACCTGGAAGAGATACTTACCCTTTTCAACGACTGCCTGCGCATGGGGCACCACCCCAAGTGCTAGCGGGCGGCAAAAGTGGTAATGCTGCGGAAGCCTAACAAGAAGGACCTGTTCTTGCCGAGATCATATCGGCCCATCACCCTCGAGGAGACCTTAGGGAAACTCCTGGAAAAAATCATAGCTAACTGGCTCCAGTTCCTCACTAATATGCAGGACTGGCTGCCACCTAACCAATATGGGGGGCGTCAGGGACACTCAGTCTACAACACCGCCCAGCACCTCCTACAGATTGCGGAATGCGCCCATGCAGAGGGCCTTGTATGTTCGGTCCTCGCGGTTGACATACAGGGTTTCTTCGACTCAGTACACCCACAACTCCTCCACTGACAACTACTGGACCTCCAGTGCCCACCCGACATGGCGGACTGGTGCCTGTCCTCCATGATGGATCGGCAGATCGCCATCGCCTTCGATGGCACCACCCTCCCAACCGCCCAGAAACCTGACCTCAGCACCCCTCAGGGATTGCCAGTATCCCCTATCCTCTCCACAATATTCGTGGGTGTGGTCCTCCGGAAATTTCACCAAACCGGCACCACTGCCCTCGCATATGTTGACGATTACCTCCTTGTGCGTGTCGGCCCCAGCATGGCATCCAACTGCCAGCAACTCACCGCCGCCTACCACCAACTCGACGCTCTCTTTGGCGACATTGGTCTCAACATTGAGGCCGCCAAGACAGAGTGCCTACACTTCCACCTGCCCTGGCACCGTTCTTCAGCATACACCAACTGGGACTCAGCCGGGGTCCAGGTCGACCCGACCACGCTCATCTGACCGTCTATCCCCCTCCACTGGCTGGGGATTTGGTGGGACCCCACCCTCACCTTCAAGGCCCATGTCGAGCGAACGCGCTCCAAAGGCCTCTCCACCCTTGCCGCCCTCCACATCCTCAGCAACACCGAACGCGGCATCTCGGCCCTCCTCCTACGTTGCCTATACATTGCCTGCATCCGCTCTGTCCTCACATGGGGGGCGCCGGTCTGGTACCATGGGCGGCACCAAAAAACCTTAGTAAGCTGCCTGCAGGCTGTACAAAACATGGCATGCAGATGGATTCTCAGCGTCTATAAAGGTGCCTCTCCATTCTCCACAAATTTCCTTTGTTCCCTTCCCCCTCTCTCATATTATTTTGAATATGCAAAGACCCTACACTCTCTGCATCTGTGGCGCACCCCGCACTCCATCAGTAGAAAATGTTATTATAAAACCATAGCTAACCATCCCTTCTCCACTTCTCTGCAGGTCTGGGTCCCCCAGGTTCAACCAGTTCCTGCATACACTCATCCCCCGTGGACGGATCCTCTGGCATTTACAAACAGCCGAGTATCATTTGCCTCTCCTATCACTCTGGTTAGCAAGGACACCTGCGAACAATTCGTGGAAGCCGCACACTCCCTGAGCACCCTCCCCCATCTCCAGGTCTTCACCAATGGCTCCCACATGGGGATGAAGTCTGGCTCCGCCATCTGCGCCATGATGGGCCTCACCCACCTAAAATCTTGCCGACTCACCTCCCCTACATGTGCCACAGCAACAGACACAGAGATTTTCTCCCTCACCTCCACGCCTACATGGGCCACACACCACCTCCGGGAACTACTGCCTGTCGCATCTGACATCTTCTTTCTGTCAGATTCACTGACGGCAATCCACCTTATCCACACATGGGCACTAGTCCCAGGCGCCCATCTCCTTCATCAATGGAAGGCTGGGGTCCAGACTCTCTTGGACTTGTATCTGGAACTTTCCGTACATTTCGTATGGTGCCTGAGTCACTCTGACATACCAGGGAATGAATGGGCCGACCACGAGGCCAAGTTTGTGACGAATCTCCCCCCATCCTCCCTCGCCCCCTCTACCTCCGCCCTGAAGGAAGCCGCTGTCAACACCCTAATGGAACGGTGGTCTCTTTCTCTCACCCGCCCTCTGGCCTCAACAGCCGATAAGTACTTGGCTGTCAACGGCATCCCCTCTCACAGACCACGGAAGATACTCAACCAGTCGGTCGACCATCCCTGCCAGGAGCTCTTGGCAGTCACCCAGGTCCTCTGTCGTGCCGGTCCCTATGGGGGCTACTGGCTGAGCTTCGACTCAGTCTACCGGTGCAGACATGGTCTGATCTCGCATTGCAGGTGGCACAACCACCCCCCCTGGCCTGCCCAATCCACCACCCATGTCCTGGGTGGGTGTCGTACATTCCGACCATGGATCCGAAAGGTCTGGCCCCCCTGCGACCCACTTCCAACCCACCACACCAAGTGGGCCGATGAAAACCATCTCCAGGTTCTGCACCGCTGGCTGAAATTGACTGGGCACTTGAACCGCCTCTCCAACCGTGCCTCTGCCACCATCCACCTGGCCTTCACCGCGATGGACTTAGAGGGGCACCCTACCAACGAAGATATGGACTTGGACCTCCTCAGGGGATACATGAGTCATATGCTTGGACCCTGACCCCAGGACCTGGACCCAGCTCTCTTGGAGCTTTCAGGTATGCTTCCTCCCTTTTCCTCTACTCAGTGATTGCCTTTCGGACTCTCCCGTGTATGTCTCAGCTGGTGCTCTCGCCCTCCCTTTCCTATTCTAAGTTACCCCTGTTACCTGCCCTCACCCGCTTGGTTTTGTCATAGCGATATGTATTCCTCTCCCTTTCTTCTCCTTTTCTAATAGGGACCCTTCCCACCTTGGCACCCTTTGGGGAGCAGGGTCCCCGCCCAGTTTCGTGCATTGTGTGATGATGGGCGCCTCTGTTGTTACGTAGTTAGGGCCCCCCCTTCAGGGGGGCAGCTTGTAATTAGGTAATACTGCAGGAATAATAATAAAAATAAATAAAAAATAAATAAAAACCAAGCCGGCACCACCGCACTTGCATATGTTGACAACCACTTACTAATATGTGTTGGCCCCTCAGTAGCATCCAACTGCTGCCGACTAGCCGATGCATATCACCAACTCGACGGCCTCTTCGGCGACATCGGCCTCAACATCGAAGCCGCCAAAACAGAGGCACTCCACCTCCACCCACCTAGGTGCAGAGTCGGCTACCATGGCTGGGACACTGCCAGGATCCAAATCGACCCCAACACCCTCATCCGACCCTCCCAACCACTTAGGTGGCTCAGGATCTGGTGGGATCCAGGCCTGACCTTCAAGCCCCATGTAGAGAGAATGCGCTCTAAGGGGCTCTCCACCCTTGCTGCCCTCCACATCCTAGGCAACACCGAACGCGGAGTATCGGCCCTCCTCCTACGGCGACTATACACCAGTTGTGTCCGCTCCATCTTAGCATGGGGCGCCCCAGTCTGGTACCATGGCCACCGCCAAAAAACCCTCATAAACTGCCTTCAGTCCATGCAAAACACGGCATGCCGGTGGATACTCGGCGTCTATAAGGGCGCCTCCCCTTTCTCTACAAATTTTTTATGCTCAGTCCCTCCCCTCTCTTTTTACTTCGAATATCTAAAAACATCCCATTCCCTGCGCCTATGGTGCACCCCTCACTCTATTGGCCACAAATGTTTCCGTAATGTAACTAATAGACCTTTTTCCCTTTCTCTGCAGGTCCGAGTCCCTTGGGTACAACCGGTCCCTGCATATACACACCCCCCCTGGACGGACCCCCTGGCCTTTACAGGCAGACGGGTCACCTTCACCCTCCCCTCCCTCCTGGTCACAGGCAACACGCGCAAAGAGTTTGTGAAGGCCGCACTAGATCTCAGCACCACCCACCACCTCCAGGTCTTCACCGATGGCTCCCGCATCAGAACAGCTTTGGGATCCGCCATCTGCGCTATGCTCGGCCGAACCAAACTCCAGTCTCGTTGACTCGCCTCCCCCACCTGCACCACGGCCACAGATGCAGAAATCTTCTCCCTCGCCACCGCCTCTGGCTGGGCCACACACCACCTCCGCACTCATCTGCCAGTCGCATCAGACATGTTCTTTCTGTCCAATTCGCTGATGGCACTCAACCTTTTCCGTAGCTGGGCCGCCATCCTGGGGCCCACCTCCTCCACCTTTGGAAGGCGGGGGTCGAGACGCTTCTGGACTCGCACCCAGGCCTCAACATCCATTTCTTATGGTGCCTGGGTCACTCAGACATCCCGGGAAATGAATGGGCTGACGACAAAGCGAAACTCGCCACGGAGCTCCCCCCCTCGCAACTTGCACCCTCTATATCCGCCCTAAAAGAAGTGGCCACCAAGACTCTGGTCGAAAGGTGGACGCTATCCCTGGCCCGCCCTCTAGCCTCCACTGCCGATAAATACTTGGCCATGCATGGCATCCCCTCCCACCATCCCTGGAAGTTACTCACCCACTCTGCAGACCACCCCTGCCACCACCTCTCTGCAGTGGCACAAGTCCTCTGCTGCACCGGTCCCTATGGGGGCTACTGGCTGAGCTTCAACTCAGCCTACGAATGCAGGCATGGCCTGATCTCCCACTGCAGGTGGCATAACCACCCACCATGGCCAGCACAGATGACTGCCCACATCTTAGGTGGGTGTACCACGTTCCAACCCTGGATTCGGCGCATCTGGCCAGCCAAAATCCCCCTTCCCACCCACCACTCAGAATGGGTGGAGGAAAACCTTATCCCGGTTCTGCGCTGTTGGCTTAGGCTGACAGGGCACCTGAACCGCCTCTCAGACAGAACCACAGGTGCCATCTGCCTGGCTTTCGCCGCGATGGAGCTGGACAGCCACCCCACTGACAAGGACATGGACCTGGACCTCCTTAGGGACTACATGCATCGTATGCTCGGACCCCATACCCAGGACTCGGACCCGGCTCTCTTGGAGCTCTCAGGTACACTCCCACCCTTTCTCTCTGACCTGTGACTGCCTTTCAGACTCTTAACTGTATGTCTCGGCTGGTGCTCTCACCCTCCCATTCTCCATTCTAAGCTACCCCTTTTTGCCTGCACTCGTCCGCTTGGTATTGTCATAGCGATATGTACTCCTCCCTCTTCTTTGACTCTGAACTAATAGGGGCCCTTCACACATTTTTTTAAATTTTAAAATTATTATTCCTGCAGTATTACCTAATTACAAGCTGCCCCCCTGAAGGGGGGGCCCTAACTACGTAACAACAGAGGCGCCCATCATCACACAATGCACGAAACTGGGCGGGGACCCTGCTCCCCAAAGGGTGCCAAGGTGGGAAGGGTCCCTATTAGAAAAGGAGAAGAAAGGGAGAGGAATACATATCGCTATGACAAAACCAAGCGGGTGAGGGCAGGTAACAGGGGTAACTTAGAATAGGAAAGGGAGGGCGAGAGCACCAGCTGAGACATACACGGGAGAGTCCGAAAGGCAATCACTGAGTAGAGGAAAAGGGAGGAAGCATACCTGAAAGCTCCAAGAGAGCTGGGTCCAGGTCCTGGGGTCAGGGTCCAAGCATATGACTCATGTATCCCCTGAGGAGGTCCAAGTCCATATCTTCGTTGGTAGGGTGCCCCTCTAAGTCCATCGCGGTGAAGGCCAGGTGGATGGTGGCAGAGGCACGGTTGGAGAGGCGGTTCAAGTGCCCAGTCAATTTCAGCCAGCGGTGCAGAACCTGGAGATGGTTTTCATCGGCCCACTTGGTGTGGTGGGTTGGAAGTGGGTCGCAGGGGGGCCAGACCTTTCGGATCCATGGTCGGAATGTACGACACCCACCCAGGACATGGGTGGTGGATTGGGCAGGCCAGGGGGGGTGGTTGTGCCACCTGCAATGCGAGATCAGACCATGTCTGCACCGGTAGACTGAGTCGAAGCTCAGCCAGTAGCCCCCATAGGGACCGGCACGACAGAGGACCTGGGCGACTGCCAAGAGCTCCTGGCAGGGATGGTCGACCGACTGGTTGAGTATCTTCCGTGGTCTGTGAGAGGGGATGCCGTTGACAGCCAAGTACTTATCGGCTGTTGAGGCCAGAGGGCGGGCGAGAGAAAGAGACCACTGTTCCATTAGGGTGTTGACAGCAGCTTCCTTCAGGGCAGAGGTAGAGGGGGCGAGGGAGGATGGGGGGAGATTCGTCACAAACTTGGCCTCGTGGTCGGCCCATTCATTCCCTGGTATGTCAGAGTGACTCAGGCACCATACGAAATGTACGGAAAGTTCCAGATACAAGTCCAAGAGAGTCTGGACCCCAGCCTTCCATTGATGAAGGAGATGGGCGCCTGGGACTAGTGCCCATGTGTGGATAAGGTGGATTGCCGTCAGTGAATCTGACAGAAAGAAGATGTCAGATGCGACAGGCAGTAGTTCCCGGAGGTGGTGTGTGGCCCATGTAGGCATGGAGGTGAGGGAGAAAATCTCTGTGTCTGTTGCTGTGGCACATGTAGGGGAGGTGAGTCGGCAAGATTTTAGGTGGGTGAGGCCCATCATGGCGCAGATGGCGGAGCCAGACTTCATCCCCATGTGGGAGCCATTGGTGAAGACCTGGAGATGGGGGAGGGTGCTCAGGGAGTGTGCGGCTTCCACGAATTGTTCGCAGGTGTCCTTGCTAACCAGAGTGATAGGAGAGGCAAATGATACTCGGCTGTTTGTAAATGCCAGAGGATCCGTCCACGGGGGATGAGTGTATGCAGGAACTGGTTGAACCTGGGGGACCCAGACCTGCAGAGAAGTGGAGAAGGGATGGTTAGCTATGGTTTTATAATAACATTTTCTACTGATGGAGTGCGGGGTGTGCCACAGATGCAGAGAGTGTAGGGTCTTTGCATATTCAAAATAATATGAGAGAGGGGGAAGGGAACAAAGGAAATTTGTGGAGAATGGAGAGGCACCTTTATAGACGCTGAGAATCCATCTGCATGCCATGTTTTGTACAGCCTGCAGGCAGCTTACTAAGGTTTTTTGGTGCCGCCCATGGTACCAGACCAGCGCCCCCCATGTGAGGACAGAGCGGACGCAGGCAATGTATAGGCAACGTAGGAGGAGGGCCGAGATGCCGCATTTGGTGTTGCCGAGGATGGCCCTTCACACATTGGCACCCTTCGGGGAGCAGGGCCCCCACCCAGTTTCGTGCATTGCGCAATGATGGGCGCCTCTGTTGTTATGTAGTTAGGGCCCCCCCAAGGGGGGGCAGCTTGTAATTATGTAATACTGCAGGAATAATAATAATAATAAAATAATAATAAATAAAAAAAGGTGCCATGAGAGGCGATGCTGAGGACTGACCAGGAAGTTGGGGGGAGGGAGCAGGCCACATAGGTGACAACCCGGGGATGAGAGTCCGGGGGTCGGATCGCACCACTGCCACCCCCCTATACCCTGGTGAGTCCTTTCTTTTCTCAATTCCACCGGCTTTGGCCTCCACTCTGCTAGTGGCAGGCGACTTTAACCATTGCCACCACTTGTGGTCCAAACTCCTCGCCTCACAGCAGGAGGACTTGAGGGCACAACCCCTCGATGACTTCTTCTGGGAGCACAGCCTTGCGCCAGCTCACCTCCTGGACTCTGACTCAAGGCCTGCTGACAATCAGTGGTGGTGCCCAATTGACATGATCTGGTCCCCCCCCGTGATAAACCCCGACACAATTTTAGATTTGGGGACCTCAGCCACCTCCCCTTTATCTGACCATGCTATGCTGTGCTGGTCCCTGCCCTTTCGGCCCCCAACCCCAGTCATCAAAACACGCCAGTTGCTCCCGGCCGACAGGGAAGAGTGGACCAACATTGCATTCCCATTACTCAAAAGCGCCTTCCACCTAACAGTGGACAGCACCTTCACCCTCGATGTCAAAGCGCAGGCAGGGTCGACTCCATGATAGCCGCCCTTGCACCCTTCACCTGACTCGCCAAGCTGTCAAAAACCGAGGTCCCATGGTGGACTCCAACATGTAAGGCTCTCCTCCAAGGGATCTCAACAGCCACCACCCCCCTTCAGCAGTCAGCAGCCCACCACATGTTCAAATGCGGGGTACAGGCAGCCAAGTGACATTTCTATGCCAAGCAAGCTGACCAGGCTGATGCCTCCAACATCTGGAGCTGGGCCAAACGTGGCCTAGGCAACTGGCCCACCCCAATCCCCTCGCTCAGAAAGAACAATGGCACCTTCACCGAATGGACGATGAGAAAGGTGAGCTGTTCCGCACCACGTTCTTCACGCCTCTGCCACCCCACCAAGAGGGCGGCACCCTGCCGCCTCCCCCCCAACCAGCTGCCCCACGCATTCTCCTCTCAGAGCTTACGGGGGCACTGTCCGACACCTCCAACCTGTCGGCTCCGGGCCTGTCAGGCATCGGATACTGCCCCCCTGAAATGGGTGGTGGACGCCTACCCCAACGAGATCCTCACCCTTTTCAACGACTGCCTATGCATGGGGCACCACCCCAAGTGTTAGCGGTCGGCAAAAGTCATGATGCTTCGGAAGCCCAACAAGAAGGACCCCTTCTCGCCACGCTCATACTGGCCCATAACCCTGGAGGAGACCTTAGGGAAACTCCTCGAAAAGATTATTGCTACACCTTCTTGACCAGTAACCACCACCATTGACTAGTGCAGGCAGCTAAAACTCCCCCATGTCGAACCCTAGTGACTACCGGAATGCTCTACATCAAACTCGACAACCCCTCCCACCTCCCCCCTCGGCAAGTGATGTTGCCGAATGGGCAGCCAGGGCTGCTGCCAACTGGGCGGCTGCTGGCGCCAACGCCACTGCTCTCATACAAGGAACGGCCGCCCCCACCACCCCCCACCAAGAACCCCTCACCGGCTTCCCGCCACTGACCTCCTCCCCGGACGTCCTAGCACCTTCCCCAGCCATCGGCGACTCCCAACTGGTGTCAGCCTACAATTTCACTGCCCAGGTGTGAGCAGAATCTAGGCAAGCATTGCGAACCGGCTCCCCAGCCGCCTCAGTAGGGTCAATCCACGGCTCCAACCAATTCGGCGAGACGGCCCCAGAGATGGTGGTCGACCCCCATACCCCCCTGCAACAGGTGGGAGGTGCAAGCCTCGGACGGAAATGCTCCTCTGCCGCCATGTCGCCTCTCACCCCGAGAGGACCCCCCGCCCAACAACATGAACAACACACAGCTGGGTTCATGTACTCCCTCACCCGCACCTTGGACGACTTCGACGAGCAAACCAGGGACGCCACCACCGAAACGATAGACATCAAGGCTGCACAGTTTATTGGCGACCTCCTTTGGAACATCCAACAAACTTTAGCCAACATCGCTCAAGGAAGGAAAGACCCCCAGAACATCATCTACCGCAATGCGGTGATGGCCTACAACTTCGCGAGGGAGGGGGCTGTAATCGCCCTCCCAGAACCCTTTGCCCCAGCTCACCCCCCCCAAAGGGCCCCAGCCACCACCGGGACCCCAGGCACCACCCCTGTGACCCCAGAAATGAGGGCACTGACTGATGCAGTCAAGCGCCTGACTACTGACATAGCTTCTATTTCACGTCAGATGGCCTCTATCAGCTCTAGGCTCGCCCCCCGACAACAACAACAACAACAACAACAACAACAACAACAGCAACAACCCGCCCCCCAGGCCACCATCCAGGCTGCCCCCACATCCTATGCACAGGTTGCCGCAGCAGCAGCCCCCCCAACAACCAGCAACCCAGCTCCAGTGGCCCCAGCTGCAGGAGCGGTCATCAACCCAGTGCAGAAGAAGAAGAAGCGTCAGTGGAAGGTGCCACCACCACCCACAATGTATGCCAAGGACCCAACCTTGGTCCTCACCCCAACCATTGGCATACGGGCCGAAAACCAGAAGTCAGCGATGGCCCTGACAAAAACGTCCCATGAGTTCTTCACCTCCCTCCCCACCACAGACCAAGTCCCGGTCTTGTCCTCTTCATATAACATGAAAGGGAACATTGTGACCACATTTGCGGCACACCCATCCTCGGCTAACCTGACCACGGAAATGATCATTGACCATCACTCCGCGGCCTATGCCTCTCACATGTGCACAGAGTGCATCACGGCGGGAATCACCATCCCGACCGCCTTCTCCCTAACCCCCACCAGAGTCCGCCCCCAGTCTGCCCTCCACATCTCAATGGTGCCCTGCAAGGACTTCTTGTTCGGCCAGAATGGACACACCATCACTGAGAAGGCCCTCATGGCCGAAATCTGGCACAACCCGGCACTCCGCAACCTTGACTTTGTAGTCACCCCCCACTTCGCCGCCACCAAAGATCACCTGCCAACATTCGACAGGTGCCCAGTGGTCTTCTCCTTTGTCAATCCCAATGGCTCCATCTGTGAACACCTCCTCAAGAGGCCACGCATATGGATGTTCGGATCCGCCCTCCAGCTCTCAGTACCACCCATTTGCCCCACCCTCACCCAATGTGAGCAGTGCCAGGGCCTCGGCCACGGAACCAAGGGCTGCCGAGCTCAACCTTGTTGTGCTGAGTGTGCGGGTGCCCATTTGACCTGCAACCACTGCAAATTGTGCGCCCACTGCACAACCGACACAGTGCCCGAAGGCGACACTTGTCCCCACCCTCGCCTCTGCAACAACTGCAAGGGCGACCACCCCACCACCCTACCGGCCTGCCCTAAGAAGAGGCGCTACCACCAAATCGAAGAGGCCCTCGCTGCTGACCCTACCAATGACCAGATGGAGGAAATATGATAGAGAAACTCTCTGTCCTACAGTGGAACGCTGCCCACTCACTTGTGGCAATACATTCCCTAATTCCTGTCCTTACAACTGACCCCTCCCCTCTGCACTTAATTCTTATTCAGGAACCGCCCTGGTATCAAATAGGCCTGCAACCATCACTCACCGACCCAACCGGCACACTGGTCCTAAACGTCCCCACCATCCCAGGCTACATACCTGTCCTACCACCAGAGGCTCACCCTTGGGTAGTCACGTATGTATCCAGGGCCCTCCCACCTAACTCCTGGTCGATCCTTGGAGCTGCATCACATGGCACCGATGTACTGACGGTGGAGGTACGATCCCAACTCACCCTCCGGGTGTGCAACTACTACAGCATGCACCCCCCGGATCGCGAGAACGCCTCCCCACAGTACCCAGGTGAGTCCTTCATATTCTCACTCCCTGCAGTGCTAGCCACCACTCTACTCATGGTGGGCGACTTCAACTGTCGCCACCACTTGTGGTCCGAATTCCCCATCCCACGAAGAGATGACTTGGGGGTGCAACCCCTCGATGACTTTTTCTGTGGGCATGGCCTGGTGCCTGCCCACCTCCCTGACTCTGACTCCCGGCCTGATGGCAATCGACATCAGTGCCCCATTGACATGATCTGGGCCCCACCTGTGGTCAACCCCAACTCTATTCTAGATTTGGCTACCTCCGACCCTTCACCACTGTCCGACCACGCCATCCTGTGGTGGTCACTGCCCTTTCAGCCCCCCCTCCCATCGTAAAGACACACTGGCTACTCTCGGCCGACAAGGAGAGGTGGTCTGAAGTAGCCTTCCCTCTCCTCGAAGCAGCATTCCGGTTACCAGGGCTCGACACCCATGCCCTGGACATTAAGGCCAAAGCGGTACTCGACTCTATGGTCACCGCCCTCCAACCATTCACCCGCCTCTCTAAGCCATCAAAAACGGAAGTCCCATGGTGGTCACCCCACTGCAAGACCCTCCTTACTGCTATACAGATGGCCTCCACCCCCATCCAGCGATCAGCAGCTCGACACTCCTTCAAAAGGGGCATCAGGACGGCCAAATGGCAGTTCTATGCCGATCAGGCATCAGAAGCGGACACCTCCAATATCTGGAACTGGGCCAAGCGCAGCCTCAGCAACCGACCTACCCCCATCCCCTCACTGAAAAAGCGAGACAGCACCTTCACCCAAACAGATGATGAGAAAGGTGAGCTCTTCTGCGAAACTTTCTTCATGCCCCCTCCACCACAAGCAGCAGCCAACACTCCACTGCTGGGAGCTACTGCCTGTCACATCTGACATCTTCTTCCTGTCAGATTCACTGACGGCGCTCCACCTTATCTGCACATGGGCGCCAGTCCCAGGTGCCCATCTCCTTCACCAATGGAAGGTGGGGGTCCAGACTCTCTTGGACTCATATCTGGAACTCTCCATGCATTTCATATGGTGTCCGGGCCACTCTGACATACCAGGGAATTTATTATTATTATTATTATTCCTGCAGCATTACATAATTACAAGCTGCCCCCCCCGAAGGGGGGGCCCTAACTACATAACAACGGAGGCACCCGTCATTGCACATCACACAAAACTGGGCAGGGGCTCTGCTCCCTGAGGGTGCCAAAGTGTGAAGAGCCCCTATTTAGTAAGAAAAGAATATGAGAGGGAGGGATACATATCACTACGAACAAACCAAACATGTGATGGCAGGTTAAAGTAAGAAGCTTAGAAGTGAGAAGGGGGGGCAAGAGCGCCAGCCGAGATGTATCATGTGGGAATCCGAAAGGCAGGCGTTTTACTCGAGTGGAAAGGGGGGGAGCATACCTGATAGCTCCAAAAGGGCTGGGTCCGAGTCCTGGGTTCAAGGTCCGAGCATACAATGCATGTAGTCCCATAGGAGGTCCAAGTCCATATCCTCGTCGGTTGGGTGTCCGTCTAGGTCCATTGTGGCGAAAGAGAGCCGGATGGCGCCTGCAGCGCATTCAGAGAGGCGGTTGAGATGCCCCGTTAGCCTTAGCCAGCGGCGCAGAACCAGGAGGCGGTTTTCATCTGCCCACTCAGAATGGTGGGCTGGGAGAGGGTCCCGAGGTGGCCATACATGTCGTATCCAAGGTTGGAAGGTGCTACAGCTGCCTAAGATGTGGGCAGTCGACTGCGCAGGCCATGGGGGGTGGTTGTGCCACCTGCAGTGCGAGATCAAGCCATGTTGACGCCAGTAGGCTGAGTCAAAGCTCAACCAGTAGCCCCCATAGGGACCAGCTCGACAGAGGACTTGGGCAACTGCCGATAGCTCACTTCGTGGGTGGTTGACTGAGTGCATGAGTAGCTTCCTGGGTTGGTGAGAGGGGAGGCCGTGTACTGCTAGGTATTTGTCAGCGGTGGAGGCGAGGGGACGGGCTAGCAAGATGTTCCACCTGTCCATGAGAGTGTGGATGGCGGCTTCTTTCAGAGCGGAGGTGGACGGTTTTAGATTGGATGGGGGGAGCTCCGTTGCTAGTTTCGCTTCCGCATCGGCCCATTCATTTCCGGGGATGTCCGAGTGACTGGGGCACCAGATGAAGTGAATGGCGAGCTGGGGGTACGAGTCCAGCAGAGTTTCCACACCCGCTTTCCAAATGTGGAGGAGGTGGGCGCCAGGGGTGGCTGCCCACGTTCAGAACAGGTGGAGTGCAGTCAGCGAATCAGACAGGAAGAAGATGTCTGATGCAACACGCAGTTGAGCTGGGAGGCGGTGCACCACCCAGCCGGGGGCCGTGGCGAGGGAGAATTCCTCGGCATCCGTGGCTGTGGCGCAGGTAGGGGACTCCAGTCGGTGAGACCGGAGGCGGGTGTTGCCGAGCATCACGCAGATGGCCGAGCCCGACTTATTGTCCATGCAGGAGCCATCCATGAATACCTGGACATGGGGGGTGGACCCTAGTTGACGTGCCGCCGTTACGAAGGATTTTTGCATGTCGGCACTAACCGGGGTGGAGGGGGTTGTAAAGCGAACCCTGCCCTGAGTAAAGGCCAGGGATCCGTCCATGGGGGATGCATGTATGCAGGGACTTGTTGAACCCGGGGGGCTTGGACCTGCAGGGAAAGGGAGAAAGGTCTGTTAGCTACATTTTTAAATAATTTCTGGCCAATAGAGTGGGGGTGTGCCAGAGGCATAGAGAATGGATCATCTTTATATATTCAAAATAGAAAGAGAGAGGGGAACTGAGCAAAGGAAATTAGTGGACTGGGGGGAGGCGCCTTTAAAGACGCCTAAGATCCACCAGCAGGCCGTATTTTGTACAGCCTGTAGGCAGTTTACCAAGGTTTTTTGGTGGCGGCCATGGTACCACACTGGTGCCCCCCATGAGAGGACTGAGCGGACACAGGTGGTGTAAAGGCGGTGGAGGAGGAGGGCCAAGATCCTGCGTTGGGTATTTCCCAAGATGCGGAGGGCGGCGAGTGTGGAAAGCCCCTTGGATTGCATACATTCCACATGGGGTTTGAAGGAGAGGCCTGGGTCCCACCATATCCCCAGCCACTGAAGTGGGATTGAGGGGCAGATCAGGGTGTTTGGGTCGACCTGTACCCCGGCCGTGTCCCAGCCGTCATAGCCAGTGCGTCACCGAGGAGGGTGAAAGTGAAGGCACTCCATCTTGGCGGCTTCGATGTTGAGACTGATGGTGCCGAAGAGGGTGTCGAGTTGTTGGTAGGCGTGGGCTAAGGCATGGCAGTTGGATGCCACTGAGGGACCTATGCAAATGAGTAAGTGGTCATCAACGTATGCCAGAGCGGTGGTGCCGGCTTGGTGAAAGCACCGGAGGACCACCCCTGCGAATATAGTTGACAGGATGGGGGATACTGGCGAACCCTGTGGGGTGCCAAAATCGGGTTTGGGGGCGGTGGGGAGGGTGGTGCCGTCGAAAGCAACGGCTACCTGCCAGTCCGTCATGAAGGACAGACACCAGTTGGCCATGTCTGGCATGCAACTGAGGTCCAACAGTTGTCGGTGGAGGAGCTGGGGGTGTACCGAGTTGAAGAAGCCCTGGATGTCGACTGCGAGGACTAAACAAACCCGGCCCTCTGAGTGGGCACGTTCCACAATCTGTAGTAGGTGTTGGGCGGTGTCATAGACCGAGTGTCCTTGACGCCCCCCATACTGGTTAGGTGGCAACCAATCCCTCATGTTCACAAGGTATTGGAGCCAGTTAGCAATTATCTTTTCGAGGAGTTTCCCTAAGGTCTCCTCGAGGGTAATGGGCTGGTATGAATGCGGTGAGAAGGGGTCCTTCTTGTTTGGCTTCCTGAGCATTACTACTTTTGCTGCTTGCCAGCACTTGGGGTGGTGCCCCGTGTGCAGACAGTCATTGAAAAGGGTAAGTATCTTGTCAGGGTAGGCGTCCACCACCCATTTCAGGAGGCGGTAACCTATTCCTAAGAGGCCCAGGGCCAACAAGTTGGATGTGTCTGACAGTGCCCCCGTAAGCTCCATGAGGAGTATGGGCAGGGCAGCTGGTTGAGGTGGTGGTGGTGGAGTGTTGGCCGCTGCCTGGGTGGTGGGGGGCATGAAGAAAGTTTCGCAGAAAAGCTCACCTTTCTCGTTGTCCATTTGTGTAAAGGTGCTGTCTCACTGTTTCAGCGAGGGGATGGGAGTAGGTTGGTTGCCGAGGCCGTGTTTGGCCCAGTTCCAGATGTTGGATGCATCCGCTTCCGATGCCTGGTCCACATAGAACTATCTTTTGGCTGTTTGTATGCCTCTTTTGAAGGCTCTTCTTGCTGCTGCATGCTGGAGGGGGGTGGTGGCCATTGTAATGGCGGATAGAAGGGTCTTGCAGTGGGGTGACCACCATGGGACTTCCGTTTTCGATGGCTTGGAGAGGTGGGTGAATGGCTGGAGGGCGGCGACCATTGAGTCAATGACCGCTTTGGCTTTGATGTCCAGGGAGAGGGTGTTGTGCCCCGGCAGGCGGAAGGCTATTTTGAGGAGGGGGAAGGCTATGTCGGTCCATTCCTGTTAAGCGCAACGGTTACGTGGTGATCGACGTTGGGGCTTCCAACTTGTCAGAACTGATGGTACGGCAACGGGGCTTCCTAGATGTCATAAGTCGAGGGTGATCGTCGGTGAGGCTTCCTGATCGATGATGTGACGCGGTAGGCTTCTTATGGCGAGTCGGGTTATGACGAAGCGGCTGATGGCTCGACGGCGCACAGTAGACTGGTGGTAGCAGATAATGGGCTTGTATGAACAAAGAGCACAAGCTTAGGGCTTGTGCTACTGAAGTTACATGCTTATATGCTACTCTATGTGTTTACTACTGTAGCGGCCTGTGTAGGGTAGTTTGCCAGACTATGGAAGGTCATGGAAACCCAAGGAGTGCCTTGGTAATACAAGTAGGGCTATCAGTAAGCAAAGCACATCATGGTGATGTGATATGGCATCATCATGGTGTCTTATGGTGTAAGGTGAATAAGGATGAGTAAGGTAGAGAAATGGGGGAGTCACGCTGACTGATGATGATGAATAGGAAGTGAGTCAGCGCAGTAGGGGAAAAGTAAAGGAAAATTGTAACATGGCCCTGGGCTGGGTAGCATGCCGCCTCCCGGCGCAACTGCATGTCGCATTGGACATCTTCTTTTTGTCCGATTTGCTGACCACCCTCCACCTTTTCTGCACTTGGGCCACCACCCCTGGCGCCCACCTCCTCCACATTTGGAAAGCAGGTGTGGAGACTCTGCTGGACTCATACCCCCAGCTCACCATTCACTTTGTATGGTGCCCTGGTCACTCGGACATCCCCAGAAATGAATGGGCTGACATGGAAGCAAAGCTGGTGACAGAGCTCCCCCCATCCGACCTCAAACCCTCCACCTCCGCACTAAAAGAAATCGCCATCAACACCCTCATGGAGCAATGGACATTTTCGCTAGCCCACCCCCTTGCCTCAACCACTGACAAGTACTTGGTGGTCCACAGCCTCCCATCACGCCGACCCTGAAAGCTGCTCATGCACTTGGCCAACCACTCTCGCAGCGAGCTAACCACAGTCGCACAGGTCCTCTGCTGCACCGGTCCCTATGGGGGTTACTGGCTGAGTTTTGACTCAGCCTACCATCGCAGGCATGGCCTGATTTCGCACTGCAGGTGGCATAACCACCCCCCATGGCCCACGCAGTCAACTGCCCACATCCTCGGCGGCTGCAGTACCTTCCACCCGTGGATACAGCGCATGTGGCCATCCCAGGACCCTCTCCCAGTCCACCACTCAGAGTGGGCCGATGAAAACCGCCTCCTGGTTCTGCGCTGTTGGCTCAAGCTGACAGGACACCTGAACCACCTCTCCGACTGCACTGCAGGCACCATCAGGCTCTCTTTTGCCGCGATGGACCTAGATGGCCACCCTACTGATGAGGATATGGACTTGGACCTCCTACAGGATTACATGCATCATATGCTCGGACCTCAAACTCAGGACTCGGACCCAGCCCTTTTGGAGCTATCAGGTACGCTCCCTCCCTTTCCGCTCGAATAAGTGCCTGCCCTTCGGATTCCCCTGGATATGTCTCGGCCGGCACTCTCACCCTCCCTTTCCACTTCTAAGCTTCTCACTGTTACTTGCCCTTACCCACATGGTTTGTTCGTAGCAATATGTATCCCTCCTTCTTCTGCTTTTCTTACTCAATAGGGGCTCTACACACACCAGCACCCTTTGGGGAGCAGAACCCCTGCCCAGTTTTGTGCGATGTGCAATGACGGGCACCTCCGTTTTTATGTAGTTAGGGCCCCCCTTCGGGGGGGCAGCTTGTAATTATGTAATACTGCAGGAATAATTTAAAAAAAAACTGACAGCACTTCACCTCATCCACACATGGGCACCAGTACCAGGCGCCCATCTCCTCCACCAATGGAAGGCTGGGGTCCAGACTCTCTTGGACTCGTACCTGGATCTTTCTGTTCATTTCATATGGTGCCCAGGCCACTCCGACATCCCTGGGAATGAATGGGCAGACTGCAAGGTGAAGTTTGCAATGAACCTACCCCCATCCTCCCTCACGCCCTCCACCTCCACACTGAAAGAGGCCACAGTTAACACCCTTATAGAATGCTGGTACCTATCGCTCACCCACCCACTGGCCTTGACAGCCGACAAATACCTTGCTGTCAACAGCATCCCTTCATGCCAACCAAGAAAGCTGTTAACACAATCCATCGACCACCCCCACCGCAAGCTATCCACAGTCGCCCAGGTTCTCTGCCACGCCAGTCCCTATGGGGGCTACTGGCTGAGCTTTGACTCAGCCCTACCAGCACAGGCACAGCCTGATTTCGCACTGTTGGTGGCACAACCACCCCCCCTGGCCAGCCCAGTTGACCACCCATGTTTTGGGTGGATGTCATACATTCCAGCCCTGGATCCAAAAGGTCTGGCCCCCCATGACCCACTTCTGACCCACCACACTGAGTGGGCCGATGAAAACCATCTCCAGGTTCTGCACTGCTGGCTTAAACTCACAGGGCACCTGAACTGCCTTTCAGACCATACCTCCGCCACCATCCGCCTGGCCTTTGCCATGATGGAGCTGGAGGGTCACCCAACCAATGAAGATATGGACTTGGACCTCCTCCAGGATTACATGAGTCATATGCTTGGACCCCATTCCCAGGACCCGGACCTGGCTCTCTTGGAGCTCTCAGGTGTGCTTCCTCCCTTTTCCTCTGTTCTATGACTGCCTTTTGGACTCCCCTTCAGATGTCCTGGCTGGCACTCTCGCCCTCCCTTTCCAATTCTAAGCTACTCCTTTTTGCCTGATGTCATCTGTTTGGCTTTGCCATAGCAATATGTATTCCTCCCTCTTTCCTCTCTATTACTAATAGGGGCCCTTCACACCTGGGCACCCTTCAGGGAGCAGGGCCCCCACCCAGTTTTGTGCATTGTGTGATGATGGGTGCCTCCATTGTTATGTAGTTAGGGCCCCCCCTCTGGGGGGCAGCTTGTAATTATGTAATACTGCAGGAATAATAATAATAATAATAATAATAAAAAACGGGCAGACCTGTATCTGTGGGTGACATGTATGTCATCCCATGGGTACTGTGGGCTTATGTTAAGTGTGGGTAGGGTCTTTGATAAGCCTGTTACCCACATGTAAGGTGGTGGGTCAGACCATGGGTGCACCCATGGGATGCCCTACTCTGCATCTCCATGATGCTGTGCAAGGACTTCCTGTTTGGCCAGAACGGACACACCATCACTGAGAAGGCCCTCATGGCCGAAATCTGGCACAACCCGGCACTCTGCAACCTCGACTTTGTAGTCACCCCCCACTTCACCGCCACCGAAGACCACTTGCCGACACTCGACAGGTGCCCAGTGGTATTCTCCTTTGTTGACCCCGATGGCTCCATACGCGAGCGCCTCCTCAAGAGGCCATGCATTTGGATGTTCGGATCTGCCCTCCGACTCTCCATCCCACCCATCCGCCCCACCCTCACCCAGTGTGAGAGGTGCCAAGGCCTCGGACATGGGACCAAGGGCTGCCGTGCCCAAGCTTGCTGTGCTGACTGTGCAGGTGCCCACTTGACCCACAATCACCACAAATCATGTGCCCACTGTGCAACTGATGCAGTGCCCAAAGGCGACACATGCCCCCACCCCCACCTCTGCAACAACTGCAAGGGCGACCACCCCACCACCCTACCAGCTTGCCCTAAGAAGAGGTGTTACTGCCAAATCGAAGAGGCCCTCACCGCTGACCCCAATAACAAACAGATGGAGGAACTATGATAGAGACACTCTCTATCTTGCAGTGGAATGCCACCTGCTCACTCGTGGTGATACATTCCCTAATCCCTGTCCTTACAACTGGCCCCTCCCCCCTGCACCTAATTCTTATCCAGGAACTGCCCTGGTACCAAATAGGGCTGCAACCCTCACTCACCGACCCAACCGGCACCCCGGTCCTCAATGTCCCCACCATCCTGGGCTATGTACCTGTCCTACTGCCAGAGGTCCACCCTCGGGTAGTCATGTACATATCCAGGGCCCTCCCCCCTACTTCCTGGTCGATTCCCGGAGCTGTGCCCCATGGCACCGATGTACTGACAGTGGAGATACAATCCCAACTCACCCTCTGGGTGTGCAACTATTACAGCATGCACCCTCTGGATCAAGAGAATGCCTCCCCACAGTACCCAGGTGAGTCCTTCTTATTCTCACTCCCCTCAGTGCTAGCCACCACCCTACTTGTTGTGGGTGACTTCAACTGTTGCCACCACACATGGTCTGAATTCTCAGCCACATGGCAAGATGACTTGGGGGCACAACCCCTCAATGACTTTTTCTGTGGGCATGGCCTGGCACCTGCCCACCTTCCTGACTCTGACTCACGGCCCAATGGCAATCATCATCGGTGCCCCATTGACATGATCTGGGCCCCACCCACAGTCAACCCCGACTCTATCCTAGATTCAGCTACCTCTGACCCCTCACCGCTGTCCAACCACGCCATCCTGCGATGGTCACTGCCTTTTTGGCCCCCCCTCCTGTCCTAAAGACCCACCAGTTGCTACCAGCCAACAAGGAGGAATGGACTGACATCACCTTCCCTCTTCTCAAAGCAGCCTTCCAACTCCTGGGGCTCAACACCCATGCCCTGGACATCAAAGCTAAGGCAGTCATCGACTCTATGGTCGCTGCCCTCCAGCCATTCACCTGTCTCTCCAATCCATCGAAATCGGAAGTCCCATGGTGGTCACCCCACTGCAAGACCCTCTTATCTGCCATTTCGACGGCCACCACCCCCCTCCAGTGCTCATCAGCATGACGTGCCTTCAAAAGGGGCATTAGGATGGCCAAACAGCAGTTCTACACTGATCAGGCATCAGAAGTGGATGCCTCCAACATCTGGAACTGGGCCAAGCGTGGCCTTGGCAACCAACCCACCCCCATCCCCTCGCTCAAATGGCGAGATGGCTCCTTCACCCAGATGGACAATGAGAAAGGTGAGCTCTTCTGCGAGACTTTCTTTATGCCCCCCCACCCCAGGCAGCGGCCACCACCCCGCTGCCACCACCTCAACCAGCTGCCCCACCCATACTCCTTTCAGAGCTCATGGGGGCACTGGCCAATACATCCAACTTGTCAGCACTGGGCCTCTCAGGAATAGGCTACTGCCCCCTGAAATGGGTGGTGGATGCCTACCCTGACGAGATTCTCTCACTTTTCAACAACTGTCTGCACTTGGGGCACCACCCTGAGTGCTGGTGGGTGGCAAAAGTGGTGATGCTCCAGAAGCCAAACAAGAAGGACCCCTTTTCGCTGCATTCATACCAGCCCATCACCCTTGAGGAGACCCTAGGGAAACTCCTTGAAAAGATAATAGCTAACCAGCTCCAGTTCCTCACTAACATGTGGGACTGGCTGCCACCTAACCAATATGGGGGGCGCCAAGGCCACTCAGTCTATGACACTGCCCAACACCTTTTACAGATTGTAGAGTGTGCCCACTCAGAGGGCCTTGTCTGTTTGGTCCTAGTGGTCAACATTTAGGGTTTCTTTGACTTGGTGCACCCCCAACTCCTTCACCATCAACTGTTGGACCTTGGTTGCATGCCAGACATGGCTGACTGGTGTTTGTCCTTCATGATGGACCGGCAGGTCACTGTTGCCTTTGATGGCACCACCCTCCCTACTGCCCCTAAACCCGACTTCAGCACCCCCCAAGGATCACCCATCTCCCCCATCCTGTTGACAATTTTCGTGGGCATGGTCCTCTGGCATTTTCACCAAGCCGGCACCACCGCCCTGGCATATGTTGATGACCATCTACTAGTTTGCATAGGCCCTCTGTGGCATCCAACTGCCACACCCTCACCCATGCCTATCAGCAACTCAACACCCTCTTTGGCACCATCGGTCTCAACATCAAAGCCACCAAGACAGAGTGCCTCCATTTCCACCCACCAAGGCAACATGCTGGGTATGACGGCTGGGATACTGCCAGCGTCCAAGTGGACCCCAACACCCTGATCCACCCCTCAATCCCACTCCGGTGGTTGGGGATATGGTGGGACCCAGGCCTTTCTTTCAAACCCCATGTCAAGCGAATGCAATCCAAGGGGCTCTCCACCCTCACTGCCCTCCGCATTCTGGGCAACACCCAATGCAGCATTTCAGCCCTTCTCCTCTGCCACCTCTATACCTCCTGCATCCGCTCTGTCCTGTCATGGGGGGCACCAGTCTGGTACCATGGCCATCACCAAAAAACTCTGGTAAACCACCTGCAGGCTGTACAAAATATGGCTTGCTGCTGGATTCTAGGCGTCTTCAAAGGTGCCTCCCCCCATTCCACCAATTTCCTTTGCTCTGTTCCCCCTCTCTCTTTCCATTTTGAATATATAAAGACAACCCATTCTCTGTGCCTATGGTGCACCCCTCACTCTATTGGCTGTAAATTATTTAAAAATGTAGCTAACAGACCTTTTTCACTTTCTCTGCAGGTCCAAGCCCCCCGGGTTCAACAGGTCCCTGCATACATGCATCCCCCATGGATGGACCCCCTGGCCTTTACAAAAGGCCGAGTCCGCTTTACCACCCCCACCACCCCAGTTAGTGCCGACACCTGCAAGCAATTTGTGAAGGCTGCACATGAACTTGGCTCCACCCCCCATGTCCAAGTATTCACTGATGGCTCCCACATCGATGACAAGTCGGGCTCTGCCATCTGTGCCATGCTCGGCCCCACCCAACTCAGGTCACACCAACTGGAGTCCCCCACCTGCACCACCGCCATGGATGCCGAGGAGTTCTCCCTCACAATGGCCCCAGGCTGGGTAGCACACTGCCTCCCAGTGCAACCGCATGTCGCATCAGATGTCTTTTTCCTATCTGATTCGCTGACTGCACTCCACCTTTTCTGCACCTGGGCCACCACTCCTGGTGCCCACCTCCTCCACATCTGGAAAGCAGGTGTGGAGACTCTGCTGGACTTGTACCCCCAGCTCACCATTCACTTCATATGGTGCCCTGGTCACTCGGACATCCCCAGAAATGAATGGGCTGACACAGAAGTGAAACTGGTGACTGAGCTCCCTCCATCCGACTTAAAGCCCTCCACCTCTGTGCTAAAAGAAGTCGCTGTCCACACCCTCATGGACCGGTGGACCCTCTTGCTTGCCTCCCCCTAGCTTCAACTGTGGACAAGTACCTCGCAGTACATGGCATCCCTTCTCACTGACCATGAAAGTTGCTCATGCACTTGGTCAACCACCCTCACAATGAGCTCTCTGCAGTTGTGCAGGTCCTCTGCCATGCTGGTCCCTATGGGGGCTACTGGCTGAGCTTTGACTCAGCCTACTGGCACAGGCACAGCCTGATCTCACATTGCAGGTGGCACAACCACCCCCCCTGGCCCATGCAGTTGACCACCCACATTCTAGGCGGCTGTCACACCTTCCACCTGTGGATACGACATGTATGGCCACCTCAGGACCCTCTCCCAGTCCACCACTCAGAGTGGGCTGACAAAAACTGCCTCCCAGTTTTGTGCCATTGGCTTAGGCTGATGGGGCATCTCAACCGCCTTTCTGACAGGGCTGCTGGCGCCATCAGGCTAGCATTTGCTGCGATGGACTTGGACGGCCACCCAACCGATGAAGATATGGACCTGGACCTCCTACAGGACTACATGCATCATATGCTTGGACCCCAAACCCAGGACTCGGACCCGGCCCTTTTGGAGCTCTCAGGTATGCTTCCCCCTTTTCCCCTTGACTAGTGCCCGCCTTTCAAATTCCTATGGATATGTCTTGGCCAGTGCTCTCACCATCCCCTTCTCATTTCTAAGCTTCTTACTTTAACCTGCCTTCATCTGCTTGGTTTGTTCATAGCAATATGTATTCCTCCTTCTCACGTTTCTTTTACTAGATAGGGGCTCTCCACACTTCAGCACCCCTCAGGGAGCAGAGCCCCCACCCAGTTTTGTGTGATGCACAATGACAGGCATCTCTGTTGTTATGTAGTTAGGGCCCCCCCTTCAGGGGGGCAGCTTGTAATTATGTAATACTGCAGGAATAATAATAATAATAATAATAATAATAATAAAAAAGACTCCCACCAACATGAGAGGATCCACCCCCACTCCCACCACTGTGGCACCAGTTGCCACCACCATTACCTTGGCTCAGCTCGAGGCCGTGGTGAAATTCATGCCTGCAGGAGCCCCCATGACATACACACAGTTAGCGGCAATTGCAGCTAACCTCCCCCAGCCCCCGGCAGCCCAGACGGCCCCAGTGAAGAAGGTGAAGAAAGTCAGGCAACCACCCCCCCGCCCAAGATGTATGCCAAGGAACCCACCTTGGTCCTAACACCACAGGACCTTGTTGCACCTGCAGCTATGTGTAAGTCAGCTGCCTCTCTCACTGAATTGGCCCAGGGTTTCTTCTGGGCCCTACCTACTGCTGATGCAGTCACCGTGTTGTCCTCTAAGTTCAATGTGAAGGGCAACCTGGTTTTTTTTTTTTTTTTAAATTATTCCTGCAGTATTACATAATTACAAGCTGCCCCCCTGTAGGGGGGGCCCTAACTACATAACAATGGAGGCACCCATCATCGCACAACACACGAAACTGGGTGGGGGCCCTGCTCCCCAAAGGGAGCCAGCATGTGAAGGGCCCCTATTAGTAAACCAGAAGAAAGAGGGAGGAATACATTTCACTATGGTGGAGCCTAATGGACAAGGTCAGGCAAATGGGGTAGTTTAGAATTGGAAAGGGAGGGTGAGAGCGCCAGCCAGGACATGTGAGGGGGAGTCCGAAGGGCAGGCATTAAGCAGAGGAAAAGGGAGGAAGCACACCTGAGAGCTCCAAGAGAGCCAGGTCTGGGTCCTGGGAACGGGGTATGCAATACACCTGTGGCCCCGTAGGGGCCACCTGTAAACTACCTAACTACTGAGGCACCTGTCATCACTCATTGAGTGAAACTGGGTGGGGTGTGTGCCTCCGAGGAGGCCTAGTGAGCTTATGCACCCTATTACAGATAAATAAAGAGAGGGAGAGGGAGGCATACATATCATGACTACAGGAAACTAAGCCAAGTTAAGACAAGGTCAGGAAAAGGGAGTCCCTTAGAAGTGGAAAGGAGTGGCTGCAAGTGCCATAGAAGAAACCAATGGGGAATCTGAATGGCAGTCAAGAGTCAGAGGGAAATGGTGGGAGCATACCTGAGAGCTCCAAAAGGGCCAGGTCCACATCCTGAGTCCTGGATCCGAGCAACCTGTGCATGTAGCCCCAGAGGGTGTCCAATTCCAGGTCATTGTTGGTTGCATCCTTCTTGACCAGTAACCACCACCATCGACTAGTGCGGGTAGCTAAAACTCCCCCATGTTGAACTACTGTGGCTCACTCCATCGCACTCAACCACCCCCTGTCCCCTCATCCTTGGCATCAATCGCTGCCGGGCTCGCTGCTGCCACTCCTTGCGACACGACCCCAGTGCCCTATGCCCAAACCCCCACCCCAGAATCATCCCCAGACACCCTCCGTCTCACACCCTCCCCCAGCTTTGGCGACTCCCAAATGGTGTTGGCCTACGACTTTACGGCCCAAGCATGCAATGAGTCGAGGCACACATCCCATGCAGGCTCCCCAGCCTCCTCAGTGGGGTTGATCCATGGCTCCAACAAATTCAGCAAAACTGCCCCAGAGATGGTGGTAGACCCCCATACCCCCCTGCAACAGGCAGGAGGTGCAAGCCTCGGATGGAAATGCTCCTCTGCCGCCATGTCACCGCTCACCCCAAGAGCACCCCCCGGCAACCAGCACTATGAGCCCCACACCTCAGGCTTCGTGTACTCCCTCTTGTGTGCCCTGGAAGACTTCGACCACAGCACCAAGGATGCCTCCACCACTGACACTGACATTAAGGCGGCTCAGTTTGTTGGCGATCTCCTCTGGAATGTTCAGCAGACCCTTGCCCACTTAGTGGAGGAAAAGAAGGATCCCCAATTCATCATTCTCTGCAATGCAGAGATGGCCTACAACTTTGCGAAGAGGGGGAAAGAAATCGCCCTCCTGGAACCCTTCGCCCCAGCTCCCCCCCAGCAGGACCCCCTGGCCACCACCCCCATGACCCCAGAAATGAGGGCACTGACTGATGCATTCAAATGCCTGACCACTGATGTTGCTTCTATTTCATGTCAGATGGCTTCCATCAGTTCTAGGCCTGCCCCACACCAACAGCAACAACAACAACAGCAAACCACCGCCCAGGCCGCCATCACAGCCACCCCCACCTCCTATGCGCAAGTTGCCACAGCAGCGGCCCCTCCGACAACTGCCAACCCCACCCCAGTGGCCCTGGCCACTGGGGCGGTCATCAACCCAGTGCAGAAGAAGAAGTGCACACATAAGGTGCCCCCCCACCCACTATGTACACCAAGGACCCAACCTTGGTCTTCACCCCAACTGTTGGTATTCATGCCAAAAACCAGAAGTCTGTGATGGCTCTCACCAAGACGTCTCATGAGTTCTTCGCCTCCCTCCCCACCACAGACCAAGTCCCAGTCTTGTCCTCTTCCTACAATGTAAAGGGGAACATTGTGACCACATTTGTGGCATGCCCCACTTCTGCTAACCCAACCATGGAGATGATCATTGATTGGCACACCATTGCATACACCACCCACATGCGCTCAGAGTGCATTGCCTTGGGGATTACCATCCCAACAGCATTCACACTAACCCCATCCAGAGTCCGCCCCCAGTCTGCACTCTGCATCTCCATAGTGCCATGCAAGGACTTCCTGTTCGGCCAGAATGGACACACCATCACTGAGAAGGCCCTCATGGCCGAAATCCGGCACAACCTGGCTCTCCACAACCTTGACTTTGTAGTCACCCCTCACTTTGCTGCCACTGAGGATCACCTGCTGATGCTCGACAGGTGCCCAGTGGTCTTCTCCTTTGTTGACCCTGACAGTTCCATCTGTGAGCGCCTCCTCAAGAGGCCCCACATCTGGATGTTTGGATCCGCCCTCCAACTCTCTGTCACACCTGTCCACCCCACCCTCACCCAGTGTGAGCAGTGCCAGGGCCTCGGACATGGGACCAAGGGCTGCCGAGCCCAAGCTTGTTGCACTGATTGCATGGGTGCCCATTTGACCTGCAACCACCGCAAATTGTGCGCCCACTGTGCAACTGACACAGTGCACGAAGGCGACACATGCCCCCACCCCCGCCTCTGCATCAAATGCAAGGGCGACCATCCCACCACCCTACCGGCCTGCCCTAAGAAGAGGCGTTACTGCCAAATCGAAGAGGCCCTCACTGCTGACCCCAATGATGAACAGATGGAGGAACTATGATAGAGACACTCTCTATCTTGCAGTGGAACACTGCATGCTCGCTTGCAGCGATACATTCCTTAATTCCCATCCTCACAACTGACCCCTCCCCCCTGCACCTAATTCTTATTCAGGAACCTCCCTGGTATCAAATAGGCCTGCAACCCTCACTCACCAACCCAACCAGCACCCCGGTCCTCAACATCCCCACCATCCTGGGCTACATGCCTGTTCTACCACCAGAGGTCTGCCCTTGGGTAGTCACATACAGTAGGTGTCAAAAGTATTGCACAGCCACCTGCCGCCTCATTGTTCCGGACATAACTCAATGAATATGCTCCGGAATTTTATGTTTAATGGCTTAAAATGAAGCACCGTGTCCGTGTAATAAGTCTATGTATGTATGGTATGGTTATGTTATTGAGAAGAAAGAAAATTAATGGTCTATGAGCTTATGAATCAGAAATGTGATGTGCAATTCTTTTTGTCAAATCCCCATCATCCTGAAGATAGGTCAAAAATCTCATTAGTTACGAGGCTGACAAAAAAAAACACATACATACTAGTACTTTGTATGGCCACCTTGAGCCTTCAAAAGCTCCTTGACTCGGATAGGCATACTGATGTAAAGTTTGTCAAGCACTGCTTTCGGGAAGTTCCTCCATTCTTCCTGCAGTGCCGTCCACAATTCCTCTTTATTGCGAGGTAGAGGGTTATGTGCATGCACCAAGGTATTGAGTTGCTGCCAGACATGCTCTATGATGTTCATATCTGGGCTACATGAGGGCCATGGTAACTTTTTGACCCTTTTCCGTTTGAACCATTCCCCTGCCACTTTAGATGTGTGCTTTGGATCATTGTCCTGTTACAAAATACAGGATGTCCGCCTCAGTTTTTGGTCCTTCATGAGTCCCTAGATAAGATTTATCCAGTATCTCAATGTAGTCGGGCCCTTTCATGATCCCATCAATCTGGTGAAGCTGGCCCATACCACATGCAGTGATGCACCCCCATACCATCAATGATCCACCTCCATGCTTGACAGTTTTCTGTGTGAACTGGTCATCTAGGGCCTGCCCCAGCTTGATCCAACAGAATTGACAGCCATCTGACTTGAATAGCATGAATTTTGACTCATCTGAGAAAACCACCTTTTCCCAGTCCTCTGTAGTCCACCCAATGTGCTCAAGAGCCCAGCCTTTCCTCATCTTTTTGTGCACCTTGCTAAGGTAGGGCTTCTTCCTATGAACCCAGGAAACCAGTCCTTGGTCCTTCAAACGACGGTGAACAGTCTGGAGTGACACATCCGGGAAGGCCTTCTTTTGCACCTCTGCAGCATTCATTGCCTCTGTTTTGGCCAACATCCGAGCAGCCACCCGACAGTCTCTAACATCCATAACATGTGGACGACCTGTCTTGGGGTTTATGTGGTAAAAATCCTTGTTTTTTTCGAAGCGTTGCAAGATTTGGGTGACAGTTGTATGGTGGATGTTGAGTTGAGCTGCTATGAATTGCTGGCCCCACCCAGACTTATTCCACTCAACAACCCTGGCTTTTTTTGTTGGGGATGTGTAGACCATAACCAGTAGACCCTGATGTATGCAAAAAAGAGCTGAGAAAGTGAGTGGAAAGTTGTTGAAAAAAGAGTTTTGTAAAATGTCGGCTATATGTCAAAAGTAATGCACACAGCCGAATCCCTTCACATTGTTCTCAAACTCAAAGTACTGCAGCATATGGCTCGAAAATTCAGCAGATGAAGGACACATATATACTCTTTCAAAATATACACTAATCTTGTAAAGAGATAATTCCGATTTTAAGAAATACAAGGTCAAAGTGTGCGGGTGGTGGCTGTGCAATACTTTTGATGCCTACTGTACATCTCCCGGGCCCTTCCCCCTACATCCTGGTCAATCCTCGGTGCCACGTCCCATGGCACCGACATACTGACAGTGGAGGTCCGATCCCAACTCACCCTCCAGGTGTGCAACTATTACGGAATGCACCCCCCAGACTGTGAGAACACCTCCCCTCAGTACCCAGGTGAGTCTTTCCTGTTTTCACTCCCCTCGGTGCTAGCCACCACCCTACTCGTGGCAGGCGACTTCAACCGTCGCCACCACACATGGTCTGAACTCTCAGCCACATGGCAAGATGACTTGGGGGCACAACCCCTCAATGACTTTTTCCATGGGCATGGCCTGGTGCCTGCCCACCTTCCTGACTCTGACTCACGGCCCAACAGCAATCGTCACTGATGCCCCATTGACATGATCTGGGCCCCACCTGCGGTCAACCCTGACTCTATTTTAGACTTGGCTACCTCCAACCCTTCACCACTGTCTGACCACACAATCCTTTGTTGGTCACTGCCTTTTTGGCCCCCCCCTCCTGTCCTAAAGACCCGCTGGCTGTTACCAGCCAACAAGGAGGAATGGACTGACATTGCCTTCCCTCTCCTTGAAGCAGCCTTCAACCTCCTGGGGCTCAACACCCATGCCCTGGACATCAAAGCTAAATGTAAGCCCAGGGCTTACTACTCCAATGCCTACATGTTGGAGACCACCGGGTCCGGATGTCACCTGACACACCGGACTGAGGGTCACATGATTGTATTTCATCCGGACTGTACAGATCTATGCTTACATAATTCCCTCACTATTCCTGTTTGCTTTCCCCACCTTTGTTGCCTCAGTCTATCTGACAGCAACAAAGGTGAGTAGTTATAGCATGGAATGTATGCAGTCTATCTGACAGCAACAAAGACACCTTTGTCCTTTCTGTCCTAGGCTGAACTTTAGTGTTGCCAACTCCTGGTTGGCTCCCACTAAAGCGGTCATCGACTCCATGGTCACCACCCTCCAGCCGTTCACCTGTCTCTCCAAGCCATCGAAATCGGAAGTCCCATGGTGGTCACCCCACTGCAAGACCCTCCTATCCGCCATCTCAATGGCCACCACCCCTCTTCAGTGTTCATCAGCACATTGTGCCTTCAAAAGGGGCATTAGGACAGCCAAACGGCAGTTCTACACCAACCAGGCATTGGAAGCGGATGCCTCCAACATATGGAACTGGGCCAAGCGCGGCCTTGGCAACCAACCCACCCCCATCCCCTCGCTCAAACGGCGAGACGGCTCCTTCACCCAGACAGATGACAAGAAATGTGAGCTCTTTCATGAGACTTTCTTTATGCCCCCCCCACCCCAGGCAGCAGCCCCCACCCCACTGCCACCACCTCAACCAGCTGCCCTGCCCATCCTCCTTTCGGAGCTTACAGGGGCACTGGCTGACACATCCAACTTGTTGGCACTGGGCCTCTCAGGAATAGGCTACCGCTCCCTGAAATGGGTGGTGGAGGCCTACCCCGGTGAGATTCTCTCGCTTTTCAATGACTGTCTGTGCTTGGGGCACCACCCTGAGTGCTGGCGGGCAGCAAAGGTGGTGATGCTTCGGAAGCCAAACAGGAAGGACCCCTTCTTGCCGCATTCATACTGGCCAATCACCCTTGAGGAGACCCTATGGAAACTCCTCAAAAAGATAATAGCCAACCAGCTCCAGTTCCTCACTAACATTCAGGACTGGTTACCACCTAACCAATACAGGGGGTGCCAAGGCCATTCAGTCTATGACACTGCAGGTATGAGTCCAATAGAGTCTGGACCCCTGCCTTCCATTGGTGGAGGAGATGAGCACCTGGTACTGGCGCCCAAGTGTGGATAAGGTGGAGTGCTGCCAGTGAATCTGACAAAAAGAAGATGTCAGATGTGACAGGCAGATGCTCCTGGAGGTGGTGTGCCACCCAGCTTGGCACTGACATGAGGGAGAATATCTCAGCATCAGTGGCAGTGGTGCAGGTAGGAGAGGCAAGCCGGTGCGATTTGAGGCAGGTGAGGCCCTTCATGGCGCATATGGCAGAGCCCAAGTTGGAACCGATGTGTGAGCCATCGGTGAAAACCTGGAGGTGGGGGAGGGTGCTCAGGGAGTGAGCAGCAAGCACAGATTCCTCACATGTGTCGGTGCTGACTGGAGTGATAGGAATGGCAAACAATACTCTTCCATCTGTAAATGCCAGAGGATCTGTCCATGGGGGATGAGTGTATGCAGGGACTGGTTAACCCCAAGGGACCCGGACCTGTAGAGAAGTGGAAAAGGGACAGTTAGTTACAGTTTTATAATAACATTTTCTACTGATGGAGTGTGGGGTGTGCCAGAGGCGCAGAGAATGGAGGGTCTTAGCATATTCAAAATAATAAGAGAGAGGGGGAAGTGTTACATTTTTCCTTTACTCTTCGCCTCATGGCACTGACTCATTCCCTCTTCATCATCACCCATCAGCGCCACTCCCCCATTTCTCCTCATTGCTCCCCCAAACATCATAGCACACCATAAGATGCCATGATGATGCCATATCACACCATCATGATGTGCTCTGCTTACTGATACATTCCTTGTGTTGCCTTGACCTTCCATGACATGTAAACGACCACATACAAGCAACTACAGTAGTAAATGCATAGAGTAGCATATAAGCATGTACTTTCGGTAGCACAAGCCCTAAGCTTGTGCTCTTTGTTCATACAAGCCCAATACTGCACTCCACCAGCTCCTATGTGCCCCTCCTAGTCAACTGCCACTTCGTCATAACCCGACCCCTCTAAGAAGACCACCATGTACCTCACGACAATCCAGAAGCCCCAACGTCGATCCACTTAGCTAACCGGCATCAGGAAGCCCTGTTGCCGTCACCACCATTCCCAACGATCAGGAAGCCCTGACGTCGATCATCATGTAACCGTTGAGCTTAACAGGAAGGGAACAAAGAAAGTTTGTGGAGAAAGGGGAGGTGCCGTTATAGATACCCAGAATCCATCTGCATGCCGTGTTTTGCACAGCCTGCAGGTGGCTTACTAGTGTTTTTTGGTGTCACCCATGATACCATATCAGTGCACCCCAGGTGAGGATGGAACATATGCAGGCAGTATATAGACAGTGAAGGAGGAGGGCCAAGATGCCGCATTCTGTGTTGCCAAGGATGCAGAGGGCAGCAAGGGTGGAGAGGCCTTTTGAATGCATGCATTCGACATGGGCCTTGAAGGTGAGGGCAGGGTCCCACCATATCCCAAGCCAATGGAGCAGGATAGAAGGTCGGATGAGTGTGGTGGGGGTGACCCATACTCTGGCAGTGTCCCAATTGTTGTATTTGGTGGAGCATTGTTGGGGTGGGTGGAAGTGCAGGCACTCGGTCTTTGCCATCTCAATGTTGAGACCAATGGCACCAAAGTGAGCATTGAGTTGGTGATAGGCATTGGACAGTTGCTGGCAGTTGGATGCCATGCTGGGTCCGATGCACACAAGGAGGTGGTCATCAACATAGGTGAGGGCAGTGGTGCCAGTTTGATGGAATTTCCAGAGGACCACACCCACGAATATGGTGGATAGGATTGGTGAGACTGGCGACCCTTGAGGGGTGCCGAGGTCGGGTTTCTGGGCAGTTGGGAGGGTGGTGCTGTCAAAGGCAATGGCAACTGTTACAATTTTTCCTTTAGTTTCCCCTTAATGTGCTGACTCACTTCCTCTTCATCATCATCAGTCAGTGCAACTCCCCCATTTCTCTGTCTTACTCATCCTTACTCGCCTTGCACCATAAGATGCCATGATGATGCCTTATCGCATCACCATGACGTGCTTTGCTTACTGATACCTTCACTTGTATTACCAAGACATTCCTTGGATTTCCATGACCTTCCATAGTCATGTAAACGACCTAATACACGACCCTACAGTAGCAAACACATAGAGTAGCATATAAGCATGTAACTTCGGTAGCACAAGTCCTAAGCTTGTGCTCTTTGTTCATACAAGCCCATTATCTGCTACCACCAAGTTTACTGTGTGTCATAGTGCCACCAGCCGCTTCGTCGTAACCCGACTCGCTATAGAAGCCTACCGCATCCACATTGCCGATCAGGAAGCCCCGTCGCTGATCACCTTCGACTTACGACATCTAGGAAGCCCTGTTGTCATCACCATCAGTACCGACAATCAGGAAGCCCCGACGTCGATCACCGCGTAACCATTGAGCTTAACAGCAACCTGCCGATCAGTCATGAAGGACAGACACCAGTCCACCATGTTGAAGACTGAGGGGGGTGCCCAGATCATGTCTATGGGGCACCACCAACAGTTGTCAACAGGCTGGGAATCAAAGTCAGGAGGGTGGGATGGCTCCAGGCCAAGTCCATGGAAAAAGTCATCCAGGGGTTGCACCCTGTGTGATTCCTCCCTGGAGGTGGAGAGTTCGGACCATGAGTGGTGGTGATGGTTGAAGTCACCCACCACAAATAGGGTGGTGGCTAGCACCGAGGGGAGGGTAAAAAGAAACATCTCACCTGGGTATTGAGTGGGGGCTCCCTGCCGCTCTGGGGGTGCCATACCATAATAGTTGCACACCCTGAGGGTGGAATGAGAGTGGATCTCCATGGTTAATACATCAGTGCCATTTGAGGCGGCACCGAGGACCGACCAGGAGGTGTTGGGAAGGGTGTGAGAAATGTACATAACCACTTGAGGTCAGGTGGTGGGTGGGAGGATGGAGACAAAGCTGGGGATGGTAGGAATGTGGAATACTGGGATGCTGGCAGGGTCAGTGAGAGATGGTTGCAATCCGACTTGATACCAGGGGGGTTCCTGAATAAGAAGAAAGTGCAGTGGGGAGGGGTCATTGGTAAGAAGAGGAGTTAGTGACTGAATTGCTGCAAGTGAGCAGGCAGCATTCCACTGCAGAACATGGAGGCCCGTATTCATTAGTACTCCTCATCCATGTCATGGTCAGTTTCCTCTGCCAAGGCCGCCTCGATTACACGGAAGTGTTTCTTCTTGGGGCATGTGGGGAAGGTGGCTGGATGATCGCCTTTGCAGTTGCTGCATTGGCGGGGGTGGGGGCACATGTCGCCCTCCACTGTGTCAGTGGCACAGTGAACACAGGACTTATGGTGATTACAGGTCAGGTGCTGACCCACACATTTGGCGCAGCACACCTGGGCTTTGCAGCCCTTCGTTCTGTGACCCAGGCCCTGGCATTGCTCACATTGAGTGAGTGTGGGGTGGACTGGGGGGACTGAGAGCTTGAGGGAGGCTCCAAACATCCACACCCAGTTGCACCTGAGTAGGCGCTTGTGGATGGAGCCGTCTGGGTCGACAAAGGAGAAGGAAACCGGGCATGTCTCCAAACTGGGGAGGTGATCCTCAGTGGCTGTGTAGTGGGGGTGACAACAAATTCAAGGTGACGCAATGTCGGGTTGTGTGTAACCTCGGCCAGGAGCGTCTTCTCATTGATGGTGTGCGCATTCTGCCCAAAGAAGTAGTCCTTGGTGGGCACCATGGAGATGCACAGGGTGGACCTTGGGCAAATGCGAGATGGGGTGAGGGTAAGGGACTCCGGTACCGCCTCGCCTGAGGTGGTGCATTGGGTCCTCATGAACTTGGCGAAGGCCTCTGCATGCCGGTCGAAGATGGCATCTGTAGAGGGGTTAGCCAAGGAGGGGCACTGTGTGAACATGGTCACAATGTTCCCCTTCAGGTTGTATGAAGAGGAGAGCACCATGACCTGGTCAGCAGTGGGGAGGGTGGAGAAAAATTCATGGGCTAGTCTGGTAATTACCATCCCATGCTTCTTCACTGCCCAAGTGTGCAATGAGTCGAGGCACGCATCCCGAGTGGGCTCCCCAGCCTCCTTGGTTGGGTCGATCCATCCCAACTACAAACTAGGTGAGACTGCCCCAGAGATGGTGGTTGACCCCCATACCCCCCCACAACAGGTGGGAGGCGCAAGCCTCGGACGGAAATGTTCCTCTGCCGCCATGTCACCACTCACCCTGAGAGCAGCCCCCAGCACCTCGAAACTATGAACCCCACACCTCGGGGTTCATGTACTCCCTCTCACACACCCTGGAAGACTTTGATCATAACACCAAGGATGCCTCCACCACTGACACTGACATTAAGGCGGCTCAGTTCATTGGCGACCTCCTCTGGAACATCCAGCAGACCCTTGCCTGCTTAGTGGAGGAAAAGAAGGACCCCCAATTCATCATTCTCCACAATGCAGAGATGGCCTACAACTTTGTGAAGAGGGGGAAAGATATCGCCCTCCCAGAACCCTTCGCCCCAGCTCCCCCCCGACAGGACCCCCCGGCCACCACCAGGACCCCTGCCACCGCCCTTGTGACCCCGGAAATGAAGGCACTGACTGATGCAGTCAAACACCTGACCACTGACGCAGCTTCCATTTCATGTTAGATGGCTTCTATCAGCTCTAGGCCTGCCCCTCAACAACAACAGCTGTTACAAATTTCCCTTACTCATCGCCTTTATCAGCATTAGTCATCTCCATTGACTAATCCACTTTGTATGCTGACTGATCCTAGCCCCATGATCAGTCAGACTCTTCTATTAGCTTCCATCCCTTTCCATGCTGACTGATCCTTGTCTTCACTCAGTCAGCCTTCCACCTTGTTCCATAGAGTTCTATGCATGTATATAAGGACTTGCTTTCAGAGCACTAAGCCTTAAGCTTGTGCTCTTCATTCAATAGAGCCTACTTGTTCACTATCTCCTCTGCAGGATATTAAGTCACCAGTCACCAGTCCACCAGTCTACTAGTCCTTGGGGAAACCCTTGCTCAATTATTGTCTTGTCTCTACCTCATATCACTCAGTTGATCCTCATTGATCACTTATTAAGCCTTACCTAATCAGTAGGCTTAACAACAGCAGCAACAACAACAGACCTCCACAATGGCTGCCATCACAGCCACCCCCACTTCCTATGCACAGGTGGCCACAGTGGTGGCCCCCCTGACAACCGCCAACCCAGCCCCCATGGCCCTGGCCGCAGGGATGGTCATCAACCCGGCACAGAAGAAGAAGAAGTGCATGCATAAGGTGCCCCCCTCACCCACTATGTACGCCAAGGACCCAACCTTGGTCTTTACCCCAACCATCAGCATACATGCCGAGAACCAGAAATCCATGATGGCCCTCACCAAGATGTCTCATGAGTTCTTTGCCTCCCTCCCCACTGCAGACCAAGTCCCAGTCCTCTCCTCCTCTTTCAACATAAAGGGGAACATCGTGACTACATTTGCAGTGTGCCCTCCATCTGCTAACCTGACCACAGAGATGATCATTGATCGGCACTCTGCAGCCTTCACCTCCCACATGTGCACAGAGTGCATCACCCCAGGGGTCACCCTCCTGGCTTCATTCTCCTTAACCCCCTCCAGAGTCTGCCCCCGGTCCACACTCTGCATCTCCATGGTGCCGTGCAAGGACTTCCTGTTCGGCCAGAACAGACACACCATCACCAAGAAGGCCCTCATGGCCGAAATCCGGCACAATCCGGCACTCCACAACCTCGACTTTGTCATCACCCCCCACTTCGCTGCCACTGAGGACCACCTGCCGACACTTGACAGGTTCCCAGTGGTTTTCTCCTTCATCGACCCTGATGGCTCCATCTGCAAGCACCTCCTCAAGAGGCCACATGTCTGGATGTTCAGATCTGCCCTCCAGCTCTCCATCCCACCTGTTTGCCCCACCCTCACTCAGTGTGAGCAGTGCCAGGGCCTCGGACATGGGACCAAGGGCTGCCGAGCCCAAGCTTGCTGTGCTGACTGCGCAGGTGCCCACTTGACCTGCAATCACCACAAATTGTGCGCCCACTGCACAACTGATGCAGTGCACGAAGGCAACACATGCCCCCACCCCTGCCTCTGCAACAACTGCAAGGGCAACCACCCTGCCACCCTACCAGCCTGCCCTAAGAAGAGGCATTACCGCCAAATCGAAGAGGCCCTTGCTGCTGACCCCAATGATGAACAGATGGAGGAACTATGATAGAGACACTCTCTATCTTGCAGTGGAACACTGCCTGCTCGCTTGCAGCAATACATTCCCAAATCCCTGTCCTCACAACTGACCCCTCCCCCCTGCACCTAATTCTTATTCAGGAACCTCCCTGGTATCAAATAGGCCTGCAACCCACACTCACCGACCCAGCCGGCACTCCAGTCCTCAACATCCCCACCATCCCAGGCTACATGCCTGTTCTACCACCAGAGGTTTGTCCTTGGGTAGTCACATATGTTTCCAGGGCCCTTTCCCCTACTTCCTGGTCGATTCTCAGAGCCGTGTCCCACAGCACTGACGTACTGATGGTGGAGGTCCGATCCCAACTCACCCTCTGGGTGTGCAACTACTATGGTATGCACCCCCCAGACTGCAAGAACGCCTCCCCTCAGTACCCAGGTGAGTCCTTCCTTTTTACACTCCCCTCAGTGCTAGCCACCACTCTACTTGTGGCGGGCAACTTCAACTGTCACCACCACACATGGTCTGAACTCTCAGCCACATGGTGAGATGACTTGGGGGCACTGTTAGATTTGCTCCCTGAGTAAGGGATTGAAACAAGTGATAACAGATTCACACAATAATACTAGTTAGTTTAGGGCAGGCTTGATACCCTTCACTTGCTAGAGTGTTAGAGCTGATGATGGTGGTAAGAGACAAGAGATGAATTAAACTGCTTTTTACTGCAATTTTATGTTGGGCTTTTATACCCTACATGTTGTAGTCTATTTACTATGTTCCAGTAGATACTACAACATACTACTCTTGATTTATAAGTCATAGGAATGTTCCGGTACAATCCTGTACATGCTATTTACTATTCTTAGCTTCCTATGAGTCAGTTACATATTCCAGTATGTTCTACAGCCTACCATGCTATCTTTATCTTATGCCAGAACCTTCACTGGATTTCCATCAAGTCATACAGTATAATACCTAAGGTAACCAATCTCAGATACTACTATACCTATGATGCTTCTCCTTATTTCCTAATCGGTTCTGCTGTGTGATGTGCTATACTTGGCTCTCATCAATTGCATCTTCAATTGATCACCATGCTTCCATCAGCTATTCTTAGCCGAACACTTAGATATACTTGTGTGGCTCAGTGATTATGCTAGCCTTCTTAATCTTATCTTGTTGTGGCTTGTTACTTATTACCGTAGACTAAGATTGAATCATATCGTTGAAAGGGGTTTGCTCTGGTGTCCTATCATCTACTGGCATAAAGAGCTCCTCAGGCCCTATAGTGTTTATATTTGTTATCCTGCTATACCCTGGTGTGACTCTATATGAAGGTTCATCATTGAACCATCATATTATAATCTCTTTATCTATTGGTACTAACTCCTGTCCTCATCTTGGTTCCTTTCAATCTACTGTTGTATGTCCTTTGGCTATGAAGTTGGCTTTGTATGTGAATAGTTGTTCTTGTAATTGTTTATTGATAGTATGAACTATTTGGTGTGCCGCTTCTGCATAATTGGTTGATGTAATAACTGCCCTTTGATAACATAATTCATTATGTGGCTGATTATAAATCTTGGTTCTTGTATAAGTGCTGATTACATATCTATTCAATTGATACAAGAACATAGTTGCTCTATGTTCAATTATTACTTCTAGCCTTTCTGCCACTTGTTGTTCCCTTGTAGTATGATCGAATGTAATTTGACAGTTGTCATATCCTGCATTCTGTCCTACTGTTGTGCATGCAATATTAAACACTTTCCATGCTACTTGATCTGCATCTTTACAGCATTGGCATAGGTTCCTGGTATCAATTAGAGTTACTGGTCTTGCCATGTTGATCTGTCGATCCATTGATCACCATGATTTTCATCAATTTACTAACAGGTGCAACCCCTTGATGACTTTTTCCATGGGCATGGCCTGGTGCCTGCCCACCTTCCTGACTCTGACTCATGGCCCAATGGTAATCATCATTGGTGCCCCATTGACATGATCTGGGCCCCACCCACAGTCAACCCTGACTCTATTCTAGACTCGGCTACCTCCGACCCCTCACCACTGTCTGACCATGCTATCCTGCGATGGTTGCTGCCTTTTTGGCCCCCCCCTCCTGTTCTAAAGACACACCAGCTGCTACCAGCTGACGAGGAGGAATGGACCAACATCGCCTTCCCTCTTCTTGAAGCAGCCTTCCACCTACCAGGGCTCGACACCCACGCCCTGGACACCAAAGCTCAGGTGGTCATCAACTCTATGGTCGCCACTCTTCAGCTGTTCACCCTCCTCTCCAAGCCGTCGAAAACGGAAGTCCCATGGTGGTCACCCCACTGCAAGACCCTCTTATCCGCCATCTCAATGGCCACCACCCCCCTACAGCATTCATCAGCATGATGTGCCTCCAAAAGGGGTGTTAGGACAGCCAAACAGCAGTTCTATGCCGACCAGGCAGTGGAAGCAGATGCCTCCAACATCTGGAACTGGGCAAAACACAGCCTAGGCAACTGACCCACCCCCATCCCCTCGCTCAAATGGCAAGACAGCTCCTTCACCCAGACAGACAATGAGAAAGGTGAGCTCTTCCACAAGACTTTCTTCATGCCCCCCCCACCCTAGGCAGTGGCCACCACCTCGCTGCCACCACCTCAACCAGCTGCCCCGCCCATACTCCTTGTGGAGCTTACAGGGGCACTGGCCGATACCTCCAACTTGTCAGCACTGGGCCTCTTGGGAATAGGCTACTTCCCCCTGAAATGGGTGGTAGATGCCTACCCTGATGAGATTCTCTCACTTTTCAACAACTGTCTGCACCTGGGGCACCACCCTGAGTGCTGGTGGGCGGCAAAAGTAGTGATGCTTCAGAAGCCAAACAAGAAGGACCCCTTCTCACTGCATTCATACTGGCCCATCACCCTCAAGGAGACCCTAGGGAAACTCCTCGAAAAGATAATCACTAACAGGCTCCAGTTCCTCGCTAACATGCAGGACTGGCTGCCACTCAACCAATATGGGGGGCGCCAAGGCCATTTGGTCTATGACACCACCCAACACCTTCTACAGATTGCAGAGCATGCCCACTCAGAGGGCCTTGTGTGTTTGGTCCTTGTGGTTGACATTCAGGGTTTCTTCAACTTGGTGCACCCCCAACTCCTCCACTGACAATTGTCGGACCTCGGTTGTGCACCAGACATGGCTGACTGGTGTTTGTCTTTCATGATGGACCGGCAGGTTGCTGTTGCCCTCGATGGCACCACCCTCCCTACCACCCCCAAACCCAACTTCGGCATCCCTCAGGGATCGCCAGTCTCCCCCATCCCACCAACTATATTTGCAGGGGTGGTCCTCTGGCATTTTCACCAAGCTGGCACCACTGCCCTGGCATATGTTGATGACCATTTACTAATTTGCATAGGTCCCTCTGTGGCATCCAACTGCTGCACTCTCGCCAGCACCTACCACCAACTCGACACCCTCTTCGGCATCATTGGTCTCAACATTGAAGCCGCCAAGACAGAGTGCCTCCATTTCCACCCCCTTCCTTTGGTGATGCACACCGGCTATGACAGCTGGGACACTGCCAGTGTCCAGGTTGACCCCAACACCCTGATCTACCCCTCAATCCCATTGCAATGGTTGGGGATATGGTGGGATCCAGGCCTCTCTTTCAAGCCCCATGTAGAGCGCATGCGCTCCAAGGGGATTTCCACACTTGCCACCCTCCACATCCTGGGCAACACCCAATGCGGCATCTCGGCCCTTCTCCTCCACCACCTCTACACATCCTGTGTCTGCTCTGTACTATCATGGAGGGTGCTGGTTTGGTATCATGGCCATCACCAAAAAACCCTGGTAAACTGCCTCCAGGCTGTGCAAAACACAGCCTGTCAATGGATTCTGGGTGTCTTCAAGGGTGCTTCCCCCCATTCCACAAATTTTCTTTGCTCTGTTCCCCCTCTCTCTTTCTATTTTGAATATATAAAGACTACCCATTCTCTGCACCTCTGGTGCACCCCTCACTCTATTGGCCATAAATTATTTAAAAACATAGCTAACAGACCTTTTTCCCTTTCTCTACAGGTCTGAGCCCCTTGGGTTCAACAAGTTCCTGCATACACACATCCCCCATGGACAGACCCCCTGGCCTTCACCAAGGGCTGGGTCCACTTTACCACCACCATCACCCCCATCAGTGCCAACACTCGCAAGCAGTTTGTGAGCGCCACACATGACCTAGGATCCACCCCCCCATGTCCAGGTATTCACTGATGGCTCCTGCATCAACGACAAGTCGGGCTCTGCCATCTGTGCTATGCTCAGCCCCACCCGACTCAGGTCACGTCGACTGGAGTCCCCCACCTGTGCTACTGCCATGGATGCCAAGGAGTTCTCCCTCACCATGGCCCCAGGCTGGATAGTGTGCCACCTCCCAGTGCAACTGCATGTTGCATCAGACATCTTCTTTTTGTCCAATTTGCTGACTGCCCTCCACCTCTTCCACACCTGGGCCGCCGCCCCTGGTGCCCACCTCCTTCACATCTGGAAAGCAGGGGTGGAAACTCTGCTGGACTTGTATCCCCAGCTCACTGTTCATTTCGTATGGTGTCCTGGACACTCGGACATCCCTGGCAATGAATGGGCTGACATGGAAGTGAAACTGGCAACTGAGCTTCCTCCATCCGACTTAAAGCCCTCCACCTCTGTGCTAAAAGAAGTCACCATCCGCACTCTCATGGACTGGTGGACCCTCTTGCTTGCCTGCCCCTGTTAAGCTCAACAGTTACGCGATGATCAACGTCAGGGCTTCCTGATCGTCGAGACTGATGGTACGGCAACGGGGCTTCCTAGATGTCGTAATTCGAAGGTGATCATCGGTGGGGCTTCCTGATTGATGATGTGGACTTGGTAGGCTTCTTACTGGGTCGGGTTACAACAAAGCGACTATTGGCACGAGGACGCACGATAGACTGGTGGTAGCAGATAATGGGCTTGTATGAACAAAGAGCACAAGCTTAGGGCTTGTGCTACTGAAGTTACATGCTTATATGCTACTCTATGTGTTTGCTACTGTAGCGACTTGGTTAGGTGTGTTTACCAGACTATGGAAGGTCATGGAAACTCAAGGAACGCCTTGGTAATACAAGTACGGTGATCAGTAAGCAAAGCATGTCATGATGGTGCAGTAAGGCATCATCATGGCGTCTTATGGTGCAAGGCGAATAAGGATGAGTAAGGCAGAGAAATGGGGGAGTTGCGCTGACTGATGATGATGAAGAGGAAGTGAGTCAGCGCAGTAGAGGAAAGTAAAGGAAAATTGTAACAAGCTCCAGTTCCTTGCCAATAAGCAGGACTGGCTGCCACCTAACCAGTATGGGGGGCACCAAGGACACTCTGTCTATGATGCTGCCCAACACCTCTTACAGATAGCAGAGAATGCCCACTCAAAGGGCCTTGTGTGCTCAGTCCTTGCAGTTGACATACAGGGTTTCTTCGATTTGGTGCACCCCTGCCTCCTCCACTGACAACTGCTGGAGCTCCAGTGCCTGCCCGACATGGCAGACTGGTGTCTCTCCTTCATGATGGACAGGCAGGTAGCTGTCGCTTTTGATGGCACCACCCTCCCAACCACACCCAAACCCGACTTTGGCACACCACAGGGATTGCCAGTCTCCCCCATCCTGTCAGCAATTTTCATGGGCATGGTCCTCCAGCACTTTCACCAAGCCGGCACCACAGTGCTTGCATACATTGACAACCACCTACTAATATGTGTTGGCCCCTCAGTTGCATCTAACTGCTGCCATCTGGCAGATGCCTATCACCAACTCGACAGCCTCTTCAGCAACATTGGCCTCAACATCAAAGCTGCCAAAACAGAGGCACTCCACTTCCATCCGCCTTGGCGCAGAGTCGGCTATCATGGCTGGGACACTGCTGGGATCCAAATCGACCCCAACACCCTCATCTGACCATCCCAGCCACTTAGGTGGCTCGGCATCTGGTGGGACCCAGGCCTCACCTTCAAGCCTCACATGGAGTGCATGCATTCCAAAGGCCTCTCCACCCTCACCACCCTCTGCATTCTTGGGAACACTGAACATGGAGTCTCCGCCCTTCTCCTCCAATGCCTATACTCCAGCTGCATATGCTCTGTCTTAGCATGGGGCACACCAGTCTGGTATCATGGCCGCCGCCAGAAAACCCTGGTCAACTGTCTCCAGTCTGTGCAAAACATGGCCTGCCGGTGGATCCTTGGCATCTATAAAGGCGCCTCTGCCTTTTCTACTAATTTTCTTTGCTCAGTCCCTCCCCTCTCTTTTTACTTTGAATATTTAAAAACATCCCATTCTCTATGCCTCTGGCATACCCCCCACTCTATTGGTTGCAAATGTTTCTGTACAGTAACTAATAGACATTTTTCACTTTCTTTGCAGGTCTGAGTCCCCTGGGTACAACCTGTCCCTGCATACACACATCCCCCTTGGACAGACCCTTTGGCCTTTACAGGCAGATGGGTCACTTTCACCATCCCCTCCCTCCCAGTCACCAGTGACACATGTGACAAGTTTGTGCAGGCCGCCTTAGACCTCAGCACTACCCCCCACCTCCAGGTCTTCACTGATGGCTCCCACATCAGAACTGCCTCGGGATCCGCCATCTGCGCCATGCACAGCCGGACCAAGCTTTGGTCCTGCCACCTTGCCTCCCCCACCTGCGCCACCACCACAGACACGGAGATCTTCTCCCTTGCAACCGCCTCCTCACCCACCTGCCTGTCGCATCAGACCTGTTCTTTCTGTCTGATTCACTGACGGCACTCAACCTCTTCCGCACTTGGGCTACCATCCCTTGTGCCCATCTCCTCCACCTCTGGAAGGCAGGGGTCGAGACACTTCTGGACTTGCATCCAGGCCTCACCATTCACTTTGTGTGGTGTCCAGGTCATTCAGACATCCCCAGGAACAAATGGGCCAATGACGAAGCGAAACTTGCCATGGAGCTCCCCCCTCACAACTTGCACCCTCCATTTCTGCCCTCAAGGAGGTAGCCACCAAGACTCTGGTCGAAAGGTGGACACTATCCCTGGCCCGCCCTCTTGCCTCCACTGCCAACAAGTACTTGGCATGTGCATGGCATCCCCTCCCACTGCCCACAGAAGCTGCTCACTGTCATGACTCACAGTGTGAATGATGAGATCAAGTAATCAATATAAGCTCAAGACCTGCAAAACTTCGAACCACTGATAGAGTGCTTGCAACTGCAAGGAATCCACAAGTCAATATTCAGTAACTAATCATTATCTACTACACTCACCTGCAAGGAATCCACAAGAGGTCAAAAGTGGGAAACCTTGCTACAGTGAAAAGGAGGGGTTTATATAGAGCAAACAGAAATGTGGCCGTGCGACTATATAGTACCTATAAGCGTCCATCAGGTGACTGATTACTAATTACCATGTGATTGCTGATCCTGAGCATGTATGTCAGGAATCCTAATGCAGTAAGTCGATGAATAATGATGGGAAAGATAAGTAAAAATATGGAAAATGATCGGAAAAATGAGGGGATTCCTGACACTCACCCACTCTGTGGACAACCCTTGCCACCACCTCTCTGCAGTGGTGCAAGTCCTCTGCCATGCCAGTCCCTATGGGGGCTACTGGCTGAGCTTCGACTCAGCCTACTGGTGCAGGCACAGCTTGATCTCCCACTGCAGGTGGCACAACCACCCACCATGGCCTGTGCAGATGACTGCCCACATACTGGGCAGGTGTTCGACTTTCTGACCCTGGATTTGGTGCATGTGGCCAGCCAAAATCTCCCTCCCAGTCCACCACTCAGAGTGGGCTGATGAAAACCATATTCCAGTCCTGCATCATTGGCTTCAGCTGATGGGGCATTTGAACCACCTTTCCGACAGGACCTCCGGCACCATCTGCCTGGCTTTCGCTGCAATGGAGCTCGAGGGCCACCCCACTGATGAGGATATGGACCTGGACCTCCTTAGGGAATACATGCATCATATGCTCGGACCCTGTACCCAGGACTCAGACCCAGCTCTCTTGGAGCTTTCAGGTGCACTCCCACCCTTTCTCTCTGATCTGTGACTGCCTTTTGGACTCCCAATCATACATCTCAGCTGGCGCTCTTGCCCTCCCTTTCTGTATTCTAAGCTTCCTCCTTAACCTGCCCTTATTGTTAGATTCGCTCCCTGAGTAAGGGATTGAAACAAGTGATAACAGATTCACACAGTAATACTAGTTAGTTTAGGGTAGGCTTGTTACCCTTCACTCGCTAGAGTGTTAGAGCTGATGATGGTGGTAAGAGACAAGAGATGAATTAAACTGCTTTTTACCACAATTTTACATTGGGCTTTTATACCCTACATGTTGTATGCTATTTACTATGTTCTGGTAGATACTACAACATACTGCTCTCGCTTTATAAGTCATAGGAATATTCTGGTACAGTCCTGTACATGCTATTTACTATTCTTAGCTTCCTATGAGTCAGTCATATATTCCGGTATGTTCTACAGCCTACCGTGCTATCTTTATCTTATGCTAGAACCTTCCCTGAGTTTCCATTGAGTCATATAGTACAATACCTAAGGTAATCATTCTTGGATACTACTATACCTATGATGCTTCTCCTTATTTCCTAATTGGTTCTGCTATATGATGCGCTATACTTGGCTCCCATCAATTGCATCTTCTAATTGATTGCCATGCTTCCATCGGCTATTCTTAGCTGAACGCTTAGATATACTTGTGTGGCTCAGTGATTATGCTAGCCTTCTTAATCTTATCTTGTTGTGGCTTGTTACTTATTACCATAGACTAATCTTGAGTCATTCCTTCCATGATATCGTTAAAAGGGGTTCGTTCTGGTGTTCTATTGTCTATTGGCATAAAGAGCACTTCAGGTCCTATAGCATTTATATTTGTTATCCTGCTATACCCTGGTGTGACTCTATATGAAGGTTCATCATTGAACCATCATATTATAATCTCTTTATCTATTGGTACTAACTCCTGTCTTAGATTTGGTTCCTTTCGATCTACTGTTGTGTGTCCTTTGGCTATGAAGTTGGCCTTGTATGCAAATAGTTGTTCTTGTAATTGTTTATTGATAGTATATACTATTTGGTGTGCTGCTTCTGCATAATTGGTTGATGTAATAACCACCCTTTGATAACATAATTCATTATGTGGCTGATTATAAATCTTGGTTCTTGTGTAAGTGCTGATTACATATCTATTCAATTGGTATGAGAACATAGTCACTCTATGTTCAATTATTACTTCTAGCCTTTCTGCCACTTGTTGTTCCCTTGTAGTATGATCAAATGTAATTTGACAGTTGTCATATCCTGCATTCTGTCCTACTGTTGCGCATGCAATATTAAATGCTTTCCATGCTACTTGATCTGCATCTTTACAGCATTGGCACAGGTTCCTTGTATCGATTAAAGTTACGGGTCTTGCCATGTCGATCTTGCTAATCCATTGATCCGGCAATCACAATTTTCATCAATTTACTAACACTTATCCATTGGTTATGTCATAGTGATATGTACTCCTCCCTCCTCCTTTTGATCTCTGTACTAATAGGGGACCTCCACACTTCGGCACCCTTTGGGGAGCAGGTCCCCCGCCCAGTTTCATGTGTTGTGCAATGACAGGTGCCTCTGTTGTTATGTAGTTAGGGCCCTCCCTTCAGGGGGGCAGCTTGTAATTATGTAATACTGCAGGAATAATAATAATAATAATAATAATAAACCTCTCTGCAGTCACACAGGTCCTATGTTGTGCCGGTCCCTATGGGGCTACTGGCTGAGCTTCGACTCAGCCTACCTGCACAGGCACAGCCTGATCTCCCACTGCAGGTGGCATAACCACCCACCCTGGCCTGCGCAGACAACTGCCCACATCTTGGGTGGGTGCTCGACTTTCCACCCCTGGATTCGGCATGTTTGGCCACCCAAAATCCCCCTTCCAGTCCACTACTCAGAGTGGGCTGATGAAAACCGTATTCCAGTTCTGCGCCACTGGCTTAGGCTGACAGGGCATCTGAACCACCTCTCCAACAGGACCTCTGGCGCCATCCACCTGGCCTTTGCCACAATGGAGTTAGAGGGTCACCCCACTGATGAGGATATGGACCTGGACCTCCTTAGGGACTACATGCATTGTATGCTTGGACCCCATACCCAGGACTCGGACCCGGCTCTCTTGGAGCTTTCAGGTGCACTCCCACCCTTTCTCTCTGATCTATGACCACCTTTCAGACTCCTCACCATATGTCTCAGCCAGCACTCTCACCCTCCCTTTCTCTATTCTAAGCTTCTTCCTTAACCTACCCTTACCTGTTGGTTTCGTTATAGCGATATGTACTCCTCCCTCCTCCTTTGTGTTTTTGTACTAATAGGGGACCTCCACACTCTGGCACCCTTCGGGGAGCAGGTACCCTGCCCAGTTTCATGTGTTGTGCGATGACAGGCGCCTCTGTTGTTATGTAGTTAGGGCCCCCCCTTTGGGGGGGCAGCTTGTAATTATGTAATACTGCAGGAATAATTTAAAATAAAATAAAAAGATGCCACCCAACACCTTTTACAGATAGCAGAGAATGCCCACATGAAGGGCCTTGTATGTTCGGTCCTTGTGGTCGACATACAGGGCTTCTTTGACTCAGTGCATCCCTGCCCTTCCACCAACAACTGCTGGAGCTCCAGTGCCCACCCGACATGGTGGACTGGTGTCTCTCCTTCATGATGGACAGGCAGGTTGCCATCGCTTTTGATGGCACCACCCTCCCAACCACCCCCAAGCCTGACTTCAGCACCCCCTGGGGATTGCCAGTCTCCCCCATCCTGTTGACAAGTTTTGTGGGTGTAGTCCTCTGGCGCTTTCACCAAGCCGGCACTACAGCACTAGCATACATCAATGACCATTTACTAATATGTGTCGGCCCCTCTGTAGCATCCAACTGCCGCCACCTGGCAGATGCATATCACCAACTCGATGGCCTCTTCAGCAACATTGGCCTCAACATCGAGGCCGCCAAAACAGAAGCGCTCCACTTCCATCCACCTTGGTGCAGAGTCGGCTATCATGGCTGGGACACTGCTGGGATTCAAATAGACCCCAACACCCTCATCCGACCCTCCTGACCACTAAGGTGGCTCGGAATTTGGTGGGACCTGGGCCTGACCTTCAAGCCCCATGTTGAGCAAATGCATTCCAAGGGACTCTCCACTCTCACCACCCTCTGCATCCTCGGCAACACCGAATGCAGAGTCTCTGCCCTCCTCCGGCATCTGTACACCAGCTGCATCTGCTCCATCTTAGCATGGGGCGCACCGGTCTGGTACCACAGTCGCCACCAGAAAACCCTAGTCAACCGTCTCCAGTCTGTGCAAAACACGGCCTGCCGGTGGATCCTGGGTGTCTACAAAGGTGCCTCCCCTTTCTCTACTAATTTTCTCTGCTCTGTCCCCCCACTTTCATTTTATTTCAAGTATTTAAAAATGTCCCATTCCCTGCATCTATGGTGCACCCCCCACTCTATTGGCTGCAAACATTTTCACAATGCAACTATTAGACCTTTTTCCCTTTCTCTGCAGGTCCAAGTCCCTTGGGTACAACCAGTTCCTGCATACACGCATCCCCCCTGGATGGATCCCTTGGCCTTTACAGGCAGAAGGGTCACCTTCACCCTCCCCTCCCTCCTGGTCACTGCTGACACATGCAATGAGTTTGTGCAGGCTGCCTTAGACCTCAGCACCACCCCCCACCTCCAGGTCTTTACTGATGGCTCTCACATCAGAACTGCCTCAGGATCCGCTATCTGCGCCATGCACAGCCTCACCAAGATCTGGTCTCGCTGCCTTGCCTCCCCCACCTGCACCACTGCTACGGATGCAGAGATCTTCTCCCTTGCCACCGCCCGGGCTGGGCTGCGCACCACCTCCTTACCCACCTGCCTGTCGCATTGGACCTACTCTTTTTGTCCGATTCGCTGATGGCACTCAACCTTTTCTGCACTTGGGCTGCTGTTCCTGGCGCCCACCTCCTCCACCTCTGGAAGGCAGGGGTCGAGATGCTTCTGGACTCACATCCAGGCCTCACCATTCACTTTGTGTGGTGTCTGGGTCATTTGGATGTCCCCAGGAACAAATGGGCTGATGACAAAGCGAAACTCGCCACAGAGCTCCCCCCTCGCAACTTGCACCCTCCATCTCCGCCCTCAAGGAGGTTGCCACCAAGACTCTGGTAGAGCGATGGACCCTCTCACTGGCCCGCCCCCTTGCCTTGACTGCTGACAAGTACCTGTCAGTACATGGCATCCCCTCCTGCCATCTGCAAAAGCTCCTCACACACTCTGCAGACCACCCCCACCACCACCTCTCTGCAGTGGCACAGGTCCTCTGCTGTGCTGGTCCCTATGGGGGCTACTGGCTGAGCTTCAACTCAGCCTATTGGCACAGGCACAGCCTAATATCCCACTGCAGGTGGCACAACCACCCCCCCTGGCCTGCACAGACGAGTGCCCACATATTAGGCAGGTGTTTGACTTTCCAGCCCTGGATTCAGCATGTTTGGCCAGCCAAAATCCCCCTCCCAGTCCACCACTCAAAGTGGGCCAAGGAAAACCATATTCCAGTCCTGTGTCATTGGCTGCAGCTACCTTATATAGATTGTTGAGGGTGCCCATGTGAAAGGCCTTGTCTGCTCCATCCTAGCAGTGGACATTCAGGGCTTCTTTGACTCGGTGCACCCAAGGCAACTCCACCACCAGCTCTTGGAGATGGAATGCCCGCCAGACATGGCAGCATGGTGTCTCTCCTTCATGATGAGCAGGGAAGTAGCCATCTCATTTGACAGCACAACCCTGCTGACCACACCCAAACCTGACCTCGGCACCTTGCAAGGATCGCTGGTATCCTCAATCCTCTCAACAATTTTTGCAGGCATTGTGATGCAGCACTTTCAACAGCATGGCTTGCAATTGCTTGCATATGTCGATGACCACCTCATTGCCTGTGTGGGCACTTTGGTAACTGCTAACTGCCACTCCCTAGCACAGGCACACCAACAGCTCGACCACCTCTTCTGCCAAATTGGTCTCAACATCGAACTGGCAAAGACGGAGGCCCTCCACTTCCACCCACCCAGGCAACGAACTGGCTACCACTGCTGGGACACCACTGGGATACAAATCGATGACAACACCCTAGTCTGCCCCACCAACCCCCTGTGATGGCTGGGAATTTGGTGGGATGCAGGCCTCTCTTTCAAACCTCATGTAGAATGCATGCACTCTAAAGGCCTCTCAGCACTGGCAGCCCTCCACATACTTGGAAACACTGAGCAAGGCCTCTCAGCCATCCACCTCTGACATCTCTACACCACCTGCATGCACACTGTCCTAGCTTGGGGTGCACCAGTGTGGTATCATGGAAGACAACAAAAAACCCTAGTCAACTGACTACAGGCCATGCAGAACACTGCTTGCCATTGGATATTGGGCATCTACAAGGGTGCGTCTCCACATTCCACCAATTTCCTTTGTTCCACTCCCCCTTTCTTTGCTTATTTCGAATTTTTAAAGACCACTCATGCCTTGGGCCTATGGCACACCCCACACCATGTTAGGCAGAAAAAGTTTAATCCTAATGCTAACACTCCTTTTTCACTTTCATTGCAGGTCCATGTCCCCCAAGTCCAACAGATCCCAGCATACATGCACCCCCCCTGGACGGACCCCCTCGCCTTCGGGCAAGGTCATATCGTCTTCTCAATATATTAAATAAATATAATGAATGATATAAATATAGTATGTGGTCATATGAACAACCACCTTACTAAGTGAACAATAATGCAATGATAACGCCATATGATATAGGAGCTAGATAGTTATAGTAATACTAGCCCACAGAACATGTATATAAGGGGAGCTGGTCTCGCCCTAGAAATACATTGGTTTACGCTGATAACTCACCTTCGCCTCTACTTCACCACTGCACCTCATCGTCTACCACAACGTGTGTAGATTTTAAGACAATACCTAGGCAGCCGGTCTCCGAGAACATGCACAATGCATATGTCACACAGGCAAGGGCCCTCTGCACTGACACCTCCCTGCAGGTCTTCACTGATGGGTCCCGCATAGGGAACACCTCAGGATCCGCCATCTGCAGCATGAAGGGAGAACTTTACATCATGTCCCTTCAGCTCACCTCCCCCACTTGCACCACAGCAACAGATGCCAAAATCTTCTCCCTGGCAACTGCTCCTGGCTGGGCTGCCCACCACCTTCACCACCTACTGCCAGATGTCCAGGAGATCTTCTTCCTCTCAGACTCACTGACAGCACTTGGCCTCTTCTGCTCTTGGCCCTCTGCATCGGGGGCCCAGCTCCTCCCCCTCTGGAAGGCAGGGGTCGAGACCCTTCTCGACTCTTTTCCGAACCTAACTGTTCATTTCCGATGGTGCCCGGGCCACAGGCAATCCCTGGGAATGAATGGGCGGATTCCAAGGCAAAGCTTGCTACTGAGCTTCCCCTGTCAACCCTAGCTCCCTCTATCTCCACATTGAAGGAAGTGGCAACTTGCACCCTCTGCAAGCACTGGTCCCTTCAGCTGGCCGCCCCCTCACATCTACTGCTGACAAGTACTTGGCAGTAACTGGTCCCCCCACATGACAGCTGAGAAAACTCATCACCATCTCAGTCGACCACCCCTGCTTGGAGCTCACTGTGGTAGCGCAGGTCCTCTGCCATGCAGGTCCCTATGGGGGCTACTGGCTGAGCTTCGACTCAGCCTACTGGCACAGGCATGGCCTGATCGCCCACTGCAGGTGGCACAACCACCCACCCTGTCTGGCACAGTCAACCTCCCATGTCCTAGGTGGATGCGAAACATTCCAACCTTGGATACACCAGGTCTGGCCAAAGAGCGACCCCCTCCCTATCCACCACACTGAGTGGGCAGACAAAAACCACCTCCTGGTCCTAAGGCATTGGCTATGCCTTACAGGCCACCTCAACTGGATGTCCAACTGCACAGCTGGGGCGATTCACCATGCCTTTGCAGCAATGGACCTAGATGACCTCCCTACTGACAATGAACTCGACTTGGACACCCTCCAGGGCTACGTGCAAAGGTTGCTCGGATCCAGGACTCAGGATGCGGACCCAGCCCTTTTGGAGCTCTCAGGTACACTCCCCCCATTTCCCTCTGACTCTTGACTGCCCTTCAGATTCCCCTCAGTTTCTTCTATGGCACCTGCAGCCACTCCTTTCCTATTCTAAGGGACTGCCTCTTCCTGATCTCATAGTTAATTGGTTATGATTTTGTCAGTTGCAATATGTATTCCTCTCTCTCTTCTTCCCTCTTTTTCCCCTTAATAGGGTGCATAAGCTCACTAGGCCTCCCTTGGGAGGCACACACCCCACCCAGTTTCACTCAATGAGCAATGACAGGTGCCTCAGTAGTTAAGTAGTTTACAGGCGGCCCCTTTGGGGCTGCAGGTGTATTGTGTAGCTCAGTAGGAATAATAATAATAAAATAATAAAATAAAAGTTGGCTGCAGCTGATGGGGCACTTGAACTGCTTTTTTTTTTTCCTTTTTAATTATTCCTGCAGTATTACATAATTACAGGCTGCCCCCCTGAAGGGGGGGCCCTAACTACATAACAATGGAGGTGCCCATCATCACGCAACACACAAAACTGGGCAGGGGCACTGCTCCCCAAAGGGGGCCGAAGTGTGAAGTGCCCCTATTAGTACAGACACAAGAAAATGGGGAGAGGGAGGAGTACATATCACTATGACAAAACCAATGGATAAGGGCAGTGTCATGACTTGCAGTGCAAATGATGAGATCAAGTAATCAATATCAGCTCAAGACCTGCAAACTTTGAACCACTGATAGAGCACTTGCAACTGCAAGGCATCCACAAGTCAATATTCAGTACCCTAATTGCTATCTACTACACTTGCCTGCAAGGAATCCACAAGAGGTCAAAAGTGGGAAACCTTGCTAGTGAAAAGGTTGGGTTTATAAGCTCACAGCCCACGTGGGAACTGAAGCAGTGCTACTGTATAGTATCAGTCAGCACACTGTGTCATCTGACTATATACCAACTACCATGTGACTGCTGATCATGTGTGCATATGTCAGGAATCCTAATGCAGTAAGTGTTAGGGCAACACTATACACCAACATGGCACACAGGTTCTACCAGTGAAACAACTTAGGAGAGGGATATGCAAGTTGACAAGGAGGGATCACACAGAGATAGTGGATATCCTAAGAGAACTCAACTGAGTTCCCCAGGTCTGCATTGGCTGCTACTTATACACATTTGACTACTGAAGGGTAGGTCAAATCTATAATAAACTACCAATCAGAAGCATGAAACAGTCATGATGTCATTACTATGTAATATGTCACCATACTGATGCAATATGGCATCATCACTCTAGAACCTTCTACTGTGATGTCATAGATCTAGAACTATCTGTGCCTGCTTACTACTGATCAGATGAAGTGTACCTAATGACTAATCCATCATTATATAATAAAAGATGAAACATGAATCAAAAAACATATATATCATAACAGTAAGTTGATGAATAATGACAGGAAAAATAAGTAAAAATATGGAAAATGATCGGAAAAATGAGGGGATTCCTGACAGGCAGGTTAAGGAAGAAGCTTAGAATAGAGAAAGGGAGGGCAAGAGCACCAGCCAAGACATATGGTGAGGAGTCTGAAAGGCAGTCATAGATCAGAGAGAAAGGGTGGGAGTGCACCTGAGAGCTCCAAGAGAGCCAGGTCTGAGTCCTGGGTACAGGGTCTGAGCATATGATGCATGTATTCCCTAAGGAGGTCCAGGTCCATATCCTCATTGGTTGGGTGGCCCTCAAGCTCCATTGTGGTGAAAGCCAGGTGAATGGTGCCGGAGGTCCTGTCAGAGAGGCAGTTCAGGTGCCCCATCAGCTGCAGCCAACGATGCAGAACTGGAATACGGTTTTCATCAGCCCACTTGGAGTGGTGGACTGGAAGGGGGATCTTGGCTGGCCAAACACACCGAATCCAGGGTCAGAAAGTCGAGCACCTGCCCAAAATGTGAGTGGTCATCTGTGCTGGCCAGGGGGGGTGGTTGTGCCACCTGCAGTGGGAGATCAGGCTATGCCTGTGCCAGTAGGCTGAGTCAAAGCTCAGCCAGTAGCCCCCATAGGGACCAGCATGACAGAGGACTTGTGCCACTGCAGAGAGGTGGTGGTGGGGGTGGTCTGTGGAGTGGGTGAGCAGCTTCTGTGGGCAGCAGGAAGGGATGTATGCTCCCCCCATTTCCCTCTGACTCTTGACTGCCTTTTGGATTCCCCTTTGGTTTCTTCTATGGCACCTGCAGCCACTCCTTTCCACTTCTAAGGGACTCTCTCTTCCTGATCTCACACTTGGTCCAGTTTTCCATAGTCACAATATGTATGCATCCCTCCACTTTTCCCATTTATCCCTAATAGGGCATGTAAGTTCACTACAGTTGGGAGCATCAAGAACCCGCACCTTGGGAATTGCTGAGAGGGTCTAAATTTGTTTTCATATCTAGTCTGTCAATAGTCATTATTTCTTAGTGAAACACAGTGCATTAAATAGCTATAACAACCCTCTACAGTATTCGTTGCTTAGAATTTCCCAATTCCAATTTTTCAAAAAATCTCTAGGAAAATTTGACACATAATATTTAAATAATTAAAAATCATTTTATTTTATTACAAAATGCCCATATATGGATGTTTACATAACATCAAAGCACATTTAGCGCCCAATCGTGGGAATATCGTTGACATTTGATGGCTTCTTTGCATCTTGGCAAAAGCGGCAGTGCCTGCAGACAATTTGGCCTTGGCTGCCTGAGTACTCCAGACCCTCTTGGGCATTATCACACATGCACAAGTGCTGGATCATTGAAATTTTGGCACATGCATCAAGTTAGGGAGGTCTCAAATTATTTTTGGCATTTATTTTTATTTTTATTTCTCAAAAAATTTGACACATTTGTTCTATTTTTAGAAACACCTCTGAAAAAGGGAGGTATTGTATCTTTTAGCTACTTTTCTGTTTAAAATTTTAATCTCAGCCGAAAATATGGAAAATTCCGGGCCGGGTAAAGTGGCGGCTTTTTGACACTCCCAACTGTAGGCCTCCTCAGGGGCACACACCCCACCCAGTTTCACTCAATGAGTGATGACGGGCACCTCAGTAGTTATGTAGTTTATGGGCGGCCCCTTCGGGCTGCAGGTGTATTGCATAGCTCAGTAGGAATAATAAATTAAAATTTTTTAAAAAAAGGTCAACATCCAGGGCTTCTTCAACTTGGTGCACCCCACCTCCTACACTGACAATTATTGGAGCTCCAGTGCCCACTGTCAGGAATCCCCTCATTTTTCTTATCATTTTCCATATTTTTACTTATTTTTCCCATCATTATTCATCAACTTACTGCATTAGGATTCCTGACATACACACTCATGATCAGTGATCACATGGTAGTCAGTATATAGTCACATGACACAGTGCACTGACTGATACTATACAGTAGCACTGCCTCCATTCCTGTGAGGACTTAGAGATATATAAACCCCTGCTTTTCGCTGTAGCAAGGTTTTCCACTTTTGACCTCTTGTGGATTCCTTGCAGGCGAGTGTAGTAAATAGTGATTAGTTTACTGAATAGTGACTTGTGGATTCCTTGCAGTTGCAAGCACTCTATTGGTGGTTTGAAGTTGCTGGTCTTGAGCTTATATCAATTACTTGATCTCATCATTTGCACTGTGAGTCATGACATTAGGTCAAAAGTAGATGCTCACCACCTGCGCCCAGATATCTCTCATTCTTCAACCTGGCGTTTATACAAGTGGTGATTTCTCTCGATACCAATGACTTGGTGGACCTGGTATCTTTGCCTCCCACCACCGATCTCTTATCCAAATCCTTTCCATCAATATATGATCAGCCAATTACACAATTGTAGATGTCCAACTTCATATCCCTGATGGTTTCTGATCATGGCCGATCACCAACCACCAGTGTGGGTGAACCAGCTTCACAACCAGATCACACTGGAGCAGCAACAGGCACAGGCAGCACTGAGACAGGAGATTGAGCATGATCTACAGGCAGTTTTCGATCTGGCAACCAATCAGTTGATGGCATGCATTGATGGATTGTTGGAATGACTTGGCCAAGCAGAAAACACAATTGTGGACCTAACCCAATGGCTAGGGGTAGTGGAAGGGAACCTCACAACCCAAGCCACAGCTCTCATCAATGTGACAGCAGCACGCACTGCTGGAGCTGTGAAGGAACCCAAGATTGCCAAACCAGATGTGTTTACAGGAGATCGCACAAAGTTCAATGCTTTCCTGTCACAACTACAGCTCTACCTGGATGCCCATACATGCATGTACCCTACCTTTTATTATTATTATTATTCCTGCAGTATTACATAATTACAAGCTGCCCCCCAAAGGGGGGGCCCTAACTACATAACAACAGAGGTGCCCATCATTGCACATTGCACAAAAATGGGTGGGGGTTCTGCTCCCTGAAGGGTGCTGAAGTGTGAAGAGCCCCTATTTAGTAAGTGAAACATGAGAAGGAGGGATACATATTGCTACAAACAAACCAAGCAGATGAGGGCAGGTTAAAATAAGAAGCTTAGAACTGAGAAAGGGATGGCAAGGGCACTGGCTGAGACATATCCATAGGAATTCAAAAGGCAGACACTAGTCAAGGGAAAAGGGAGGGAGCATACCTGAGAGCTCCAAAAGGGCTGGGTCTGAGTCCTGGGTTCTTGGTCCAAGCATACAATGCATGTAATCCCTTAGGAGGTCCAAGTCCATGTCCTTGTTGGTTGGGTGGCTGTCTAAGTCCATCGCAGCAAAGGCAAGCCGGATGGACCCTGCGGTCCAGTCGGAAAGGCAGTTTAAGTGCCCTGTCAGCTTAAACCAACAGCGCAAAACTGGGAGGCGGTTTTTGTCAGCCCACTCTGAGTGGTGGACTGGAAGGGGTACCCAAGGTGGCCATATGCAACATATCCAGGGTTGGAAGGTACTACAGCCACCCAGAATGTGGGTGGTTGACTGTGTTGGCCAGGGGGGGTGGTTGTGCCATCAGCAATGCAAGATCAGGCCATGCCTGCACCAGTAGGCTGAGTCGAAGCTCAGCCAGTAGCCCCCATAGGGACCGGCATGGCAGAGAACCTGGGTGACTACAGATAGCTCACTGCAGGGGTGGTCAATGAATGCATGAGCAGCTTTCAAGGTCACCAAGATGGGAGGCCATGAACCACAAGGTATTTGTCAGCAGTTGAGGCAAGGGGGTGGGCAAGCGAGAGGGTCCACCAGTCCATGAGAGTGCAAACCTGACTAAAGGATGCCCTTGTGGGGCCCAACATATGTGTGCACCTTCCTCAGGATAAGGGGCCCAACAAACCCCTCCCGCTGTCCTTCACGCTGCACAGGCCTAAAGGTAAGATTAGAACTACCCAATGCACCAGAGGTGTAGTGTGAGGGTTGCGGTGCCATAGGCACTACCCCACCACCCCCAGCCGCCTGGACTCATGCCTCCCCATACCCACTTGGTGATGTGAAGCGCCACTGTGTGTCAAGGAATCAACTTAAGCCCAAATGGGAATTACCCCCATTAGAACCCATGGAGGATTTAGTCCTCTCAAACCAACAGAGGGAACTATCCCCTGCCGCTACACCCACTCAGCACACTGAGTTTCCCATGCCCTGGCACACACTTCAGAACCTGCATCAGCATCAGGTGTTACCCCAACACGCTCCATGGGGAATACTCAGGGCCCGCATTTAAGGGTTTTCCCACTTCTGGATCCTCAGCATACCAGAATCTCTGTGTTGCAGAGGGGTGGACCCTGATGCTTTTTACAACCGCCAGGAGTGCCTCTTACTAACCACCTCAAGGGGGCCTGTCCCACCCGAGAGCTCCATGGTGTCCTGTCGCATTTCTGCATCGGATGGTTATTACTGCCATGCCATGTGTTATGAGACCCCTATCTCCTTTTAGCAACTAGTGCCATCATCAGAGACCCTTTCAGGAATTTGGGGAGCAGTTTTTGATATGACATGTCAGTCATCACAGCCTCAATGCAAACACATCAACCCCAGAGGATTAGACCTGACTTTCGCCGAGCCTGAGGTTTCCCAGCTTCCACCGACTGCTGGTGGGCAGAGGGTTTCCCCAATCCCATGGGAATGTTAATGTTGTGTCCCCCCCCAATGGCGTGCTTTGTGCCTTGTGCCGCTGACTGGGCCCAAGGGCACAACCAGCAGACTAGCTGAGGAACCGCACCCCAAGAGGGCACAGCAGATGAGAGAGAGAATCATCCTCACTGAGTCATCCCCCCCTGTGCAATGTTATCAACAGGTTGCATACTGTTAAGCTCAATGGTTACTTGATGATTGATGTTGGGGCTTCCTGATCGTTGGGGCTGGTAGTACGGCAACAGGGCTTCCTAGATGTCATAAGTCGAAGGTGATCGGCGATGTGGACACGGTAGGCTTCTTAGCGGAGTCGGGTTATGACGAAGCGACTAGTGGCACAGCGGCACACAGTAGACTGGTGAGGAGCAGATAATGGGCTTGTATGAACAAAGAGCACAAGCTTAGGACTTGTGCTACCAAAGTTACATGCTTATATGCTACTCTATGTGTTTGCTACTGTAGGGTTGTGTGTAGGTTCGTTTACATGGCTATGGAGGGTCATGGAAACCCAAGGAAGGTCTTGGTAATACACGTTGAGGTATCAGTAAGCAAAGCACGTCATGATGGTGCGATATGGCATCATCATGGTGTCTTATGGTGCAAGGGGAATAAGGATGAGTAAGGCAGAGAAATGGGGGAGTTGTGCTGACTGATGATGATGAAGAGGAAGTGAGTCAGTGCAATAAGGTAACAGTGAAGGAAAATTGTAACACATACCCTCTGGTGGACCTGGAAGCCCCTTTCACATCTTCACAACTGCCGTTACGGTGACTGGACGACCAGTGAGTGTGCACTCCGGAGGACCAGTGTGCAGTTGGTAGCCTTCTCTCATATTGACCCAGTAGTATACTGTTACAATTTTCCTTTACTTTCCCTTACTGCGCTGACTCACTTCACCTTCATCATCATCAGTCAGCGCAACTCCCCATTTCTCTACCTTACTCATCCTTATTCGCCTTGCACCATAAGACACCATGATGATGCCTTATTGCACCATCATGACGTGCTTTGCTTACTGATCACTGTACTTGTATTACCAAGGCCTTCCTTGCGTTTCCATGACCTTCCATAGTCTGGTAAACATACCTAACCAAGTCACTACAGTAGCAAACACATAGAGTAGCATATAAGCATGTAATGTCAGTAGCACAAGCCCTAAGCTTGTGCTCTTTGTTCATACAAGCCCATTATCTGCTACCACCAGTCTACTGTGCACCACTTGGCCATTAGTCGCTTCATCGTAACCCGACTCCGCTAAGAAGCACCTCGCGTCCACATCGCCGATCAGGAAGCCCCATCGACAATCATCCTCGACTTACGACATCTAGGAAGCCCATTGCCATACCATCAGTTCGACAATCAGGAAGCCCCGACGTCGATCACCGCGTAACCGTTGAGCTTAACAATCCACCTGCATGCTGTGTTTTGCACAGCCTGTAAGTGGTTTACCAAAAGTTTTTTGGTGGTGACCATGGTACCATACTGGCATGCCCCATGCAAGGATGGAGCAGACACAGGATGTGTATTCTTAAAATCTATGCATGTTGTGGTAGACAATGAGGTGCAGTGGTGAAGTTGAGGCAAAGGTGGGTTATCAGCGTAGACCAATGTATTTCATGGTAGAGACCAGCTCTCCTTATATACATGTACCATGAGCTATGTATACTATAACTATCATAGCTCCTATTTGTATGGCGTTATCATTGCATTATCATTCACTTAGTAAGATGGTTGTTCATATGACCACCTTTATATTTAGTATGTTTGTTATATTTATTTAATATGTATAGTCACTGGAGGAGAAGGGCAGATACCCTGTGTTTGGTGTTACTGAGAATGCAGAGGGCAGCTAGGGTAGAGAGGCCCTTGGAGTGCATATGCTTTACATGGGCTTTGAAAGAGAGGCTGGGATCCCACCAGATTCCAAGCCACCTAAGTGGGATGGAGGGTTGGATCTGTTAGATTTGCTCCCTGAGTAAGGGATTGAAACAAGTGATAACAGATTCACACAGTAATACTAGTTAGTTTAGGGTAGGCTTGTTACCCTTCACTTGCTAGAGTGTTAGAGCTGATGATGGTGGTAAGAGACAAGAGATGAATTAAACTGCTTTTTACCGCAATTTTACATTGGGCTTTTATACCCTACATGTTGTAGCCTATTTACTATGTTCCAGTAGCTACTACAACATACTACTCTTGATTTATAAGTCATAAGAATGTTCCGGTACAATCCTATACATGCTATTTACTATTCTTAGCTTTCTTATGAGTCAGTTACATATTCCAGTATGTTCTACAGCCTACTGTGCTATCTTTATCTTATGCTAGAACCTTCTCTGAGTTTCCATCGAGTCATACAGTATAATACCTAAGTTAACCATTCTCGGATACTACTATACCTATGATGCTTCTCCTTATTTCCTAATTGGTTCTGCTGTGCAATGCGCTATACTTGGCTCCCATCAATTGCGTCTTCAATTGATCACCATGCTTCCATCAGCTATTCTTAGCCAAATGCTTGGATATACTTGTGTGGCTCAGCGATTATGCTAGCCTTCCTAATCTTATCTTGTTGTGGCTTGTTACTTATTACTATAGACTAAGATTGAGTCATACCTTCCATAATATCATTAAAAGGAGTTCATTCTGGTGTCCCATCATCTACTAGCATAAAGAGCTCTTCAGGTCCTATAGCATTTATATTTGTTATCCTACTATACCCAGGTGTGACTCTATATGATGGTTCATCATTGAACCATCGTATTATAATCTCCTTATCTATTGGTACTAACTCCTGTCTTTGATTTGGTTCCTTTCAATCTACTGTTGCGTGTCCTTTGGCTATGAAGTTGGCTTTGTATGCAAATAGTTGTTCTCGTAATTGTTTATTGATAGTATGTACTATTTGGTGTGCCACTTCTGCATAGTCGGTTGATGTAATAACTGCCCTTTGATAACATAATTCATTATGTGGCTGATTATAAATCTTGGTTCTTGTGTAAGTGCTGATTACATATCTATTCAGTTGATATGAGAACATAGTTGCTCTATGTTCTATTATTACTTCTAGCCTTTCCACCACTTGTTGTTCCCTTGTAGTATGATCAAATGTAATTTGACAGTTGTCATATCCTGCATTCTGTCCTACTGTTGCACATGCAATATTAAATGCTTTCCATGCTACTTGATCTGCATCTTTACAGTGTTGACATAGGTTCCTGGTATTGATTAAAGTTACGGGTCTTGCCATGTTGATCTTGATAATCCGTTGATCCGGCGATCACGATTTTCATCAATTTACTAACAGGATCAGTGTGTCAGGGCCTACTTGGATGCCATGGAAGCCAACCAGAAGTTGGCAACACTGATATTCAGCCTAAGACAGAAAGGACAAAGGTATCTTTGTTGCTGTCAGATAGACTAGATACATCCATAGCATAACTACTCACTTTGTTGCTGTCAGATAGACTAGATACATCCATAGCATAACTACTCACCTTTGTTGCTGTCAGATAGACTAGGGCAACAAAGGTGCAGAAAGCAAACAGGAATAGTGCAGGGATTATGTAAGAATGGATCTGTACAGTAGGAAACATTCCAGCATGTCCTGGAGCATGCCAGGACATGGCAGGGAAGTAGACATGTGCAAAGGGAAGGGAAAGGGCACATGCCACAGAAAGTGGAAAGGAAACAAAGTAAATGGAAAGGGAATACTTGCACATGACATGGCATGTGCATAGGGAAGTGGTATGAGCATTGGGAAGAGTGCAGGAAAGGTGGGAAGAGTGCAGCCTGAGGAAAGGCAGGAAGTTGTAAGCTGACCAGGCAAGCTTACATGATGACCGGATCTGTGTGAAAGCTCCGGCCGTAACACATGGTGATGGCTGTGCCGGTGCTTTTGCAACTGGGTTCATCACTGGTTATACTGGTTATAACCAGTTATAACTAGCAGTTATAACTTGCAACTGCTTTCTACAATCCATAATCAGTTATAACTAGTTATATGCAGTTATAGGGTTTGTGGGAATATCAAAATAACTGGTTATAACTGCTTTGTCAGCAATTCATTGTGAAAGCATGGATTTTTGTCCAATAAGGACCTCCATAGTGACATTCTCCTGGCTTGCACCACCCTGTTTGTGTTGCACTTTGTTTCTGGCTAGTAGTACTTTCCCGACATAGGATAAGATTATAGGATTCCATGCACAATGCACTACTTATTGTCCAGTAAGGACCCTCAAATGAAGGTGTGTGTAAGCCTGCCCGGTCTTGGCTTCCAGAGTGCTAACCATGCATAAACCTACTGTTTTGCCTACAAACTCCCAACACAGAAATATTTTGCAATAAGAATAATACACATCCCTCATGAAGATTTCCGGCACCGGCTAATATACTTATGCAGAAGCCAGGAATTGAAGGTGCCGCCTGTCGCAAACCTTGCAATAGAAGTCATACCGTCCGAGTCACGCAATAGTACTCGGATCAGACGCAATAACCGACACGGTATGCTCAGGGAAATCTCCTAGCCATGCCATTTCAATGATTCCCATGGCCATACCCCTCTCAACCTCGCTCATGTCGTTTGTAGCCCTGGCCGTTAGTCCAGATTGCAGACCATCCCTACAAGTGACGAGGATATTTGTCAGCATTTTGCCGTACTCCTCTTGGACGACACTCGTGGAAGGAGTACTTGAGCTCTTCAAAGCGCTCGTCGTTGAGTTCTTCATTATAAAGGAAAGCTGATCGCGGATGATGGCGCATAAGTGCCAGATTACGTCTTTACGAGCTAACCGATGAACGCGCTGTTGACGAGTAAGCTTCGCCAATACCGTACTTGGGAGTTGATTAGCATTATCCAGTACGGATTTTCCAGAAGACGAATCGGATGGAGAAGCAGCTATAGGTGTCCATAGACGCGCAATCTCTGCAACAGCGGAAAGAACGACGGCTTCTGAAAATTTACCGTAAAGCAAAGCAAGTTTCCCATCGCTCAAGTGCGTAATCGGTAGAATCCCCTTGAGTAAAGCATACAGACTAGTCTGAATGCCAAGACGGGAGTGGAAGGCTCCTGCGGCTGCGTTTAAATGAAATTTCTTCCCGCGGTGCTTTGCCTCGTAGAAAGCAGACGAGTAGATTTCTTGGCAAAGTCGATCGAAGGATTTGACAATCGGTATCACAAGATCTAGAGCTAGCGTGCCGAAGAAGAGCTCAAGCAGTGGAAGCAAATCATGCCCCTGGGAACGGAACTGCCTTAGCTTGTTTATGGGCGTGGTCGAGTCAAACGAACTGCCAATTGAGACGATATGCGTTAATACAGAGCGAAGGATAACGTCGATCCCCCTTATAGCATTAACAGAGTCTTTAGAATTGTGTTGTGACTGTAAAAGCACGCGCATCGCATCTCCGAGGGCCCGTAGCACTTGGTTAGCGGAGAGAAAAAGGCGGTTCACTGAAGTCTGGTATCTCAATTCTGAGGACGTTATCATAGGCTCCTGTAATAGTTTCTGGAAAGAGCCGAATAAGAGTAAGGATTCGTTTAGCTTTGGTAGATTTGTCTCTGACCAAAAATCAGCTTTGGGGCAGGAGGAGAATTTATGGCAAACGGACCTGCATCAAGTTGTTTTAATGCCTCTCGAACGTCCGATCGGGAAATTATTGTGGATGTCATTAGCCTGTCTGGATCCAATTTTCTCCTCTTCTTTGAGCTTAGTCCCTGGGCTGTTTCCGGAGCTGCAATATCTTTTACGGAATCCGTATCTCGGAAGATACCAAGTCCTTGAGAAGATAAGCGTGGGGAACTCAGAAAGGTAAAACCTTATCAACAGTGTGCGCGATTTACCAGCAATGTTCTCCTCGAACTTCCTTTTGAGAGTATTAATCTCTTCCTCAAGAGCCAACGTCCTATCCCTCCAGCGTCTGTCTCCGGTAACGCCTGGCCCTTCGAAGAGAGGAAACCGGGTGCGTAGATCCAACATGTAAGCTTCAAAGGAAGGATACGCATTTAGTGTGAAGACGTCAATATTGCGGCGTGAAAGTGGCTGAAGAAACACGCGTACAGGCGATAGAACAGTTGCTTGGTCTGTGCCGCAAGGCAACAAGTGCCTGCGCAAAAGCGTTTGATGAGTTGCGCACGGTCCGTGGATAAGGCCGCAGCATACCGTGAAAACCCTTAGTTTCTGAGCATCGGATCCTTGCATCTCGGTGGTAATTGAACGGAGGCCAACAAAGTTAAGCATATTCAGGCGCGTCGCGCGTACACAAAGTAGTAGTGGCGGCGGTAGACTGTCTTTATCGTATACACTACCAGCGAAAGTTCCGTGGACGCTGCTGACCTTTGTCCGCGTGGGAATTAATCTAATCACTTGGTAAACGAACATCCCTCCCCTCCCTCTTCGTCGGTCGCAACTTATTACGCACTGCACACGCCTACACGTTCCTGTAACCACCCAGCCAAAGTTAATCGTAGACAGACAAAAGCTCGGTGCTCTACAATATACACTTCTTAGAAAGGAGAGATATAGAGAGCGATGCAGAATGTACGGTGTTTGTCGCACTGAATACATGCCCTCTTAACAAAGCATCAGAATTTCATACGGGTAGGCACAGCATCAGAAGGAATATCATCCCTGAAAAATGCACCATATACACTGTGCGTCTTCTTCTTGATCGTCATCGGGAACTTTTTCAAAGGATCCGCGTCGAAACCGCTCTCCCTCAGGATTTTAGCAAGTTCACCAGCTAATGCCCTCTCATGATTATCTCCAGTGAAAAACGTGATCGAATTCCCACTATGACCACCACGACCTGGATGTGCAAATCAGGGAAATGGACCAAGACCAGGAGTAGGAGAAAGGGAAATCACCTGTTCGGCCGATGCGATGGATGTAATCTTCGGTAGTAAGGGGGAAACTATAGTTGATAACAGTTCCTACATTGGGGATGTCGAGTCCTCGCGCAGCGACATCCGTCGCAACAAGCAGTTGCGTCGTACCGGTTTTAAAATCGTCGAGGGCCGAAATCCGGGCAGATTGTGAAAGGTCACCGTGAATGGCGCCAACACTATAGCCTTGTCGTCGGAGATGTTGTTCGACACGAGCTGCTTCCTTTTTGTACAGCACAAAGATTAGGATGCGAGACTCATCTATTGCCTGCTTCCCACCTTTCCTCGCTTTTAAGGTTCGAAGGTGCGAGGTTAAGCGTGAACTGTAGGTATATCGTTGAAGCCTGAAAAGGCGCATGTAAAGAATGTAATACGTACTCCTTTTCACGTTGATCATCGAAAACCTCAACAACTTCGTAAGGGGTGTCAGTAAGTTGTTTCACGGTTTAATTCGCGTATTTTCATACCTTGTGAAACTCTGCTATTCGCTGTGAGATCATCACTACCAACTGTAACACGAATCGGATCGCGCTGGAAAGAGGATGCCAACCTCCTGACTGCTTCTGGCCATGTGGCGCTAACTGCACATTTAGACAATTTACAGCAGGAATTAGAATAGTCGGTGTGAGGTGGAGGACCGCTTACACATGAGTGTCTGCCGCTGTGCAGATGGTGCGGTGTGTCCAATAATACGGCGGATGTCATTTTCGAATCCCTTGTCTAGCATGCGATCCGCCTCATCAAGTACCAGGTAAGTAACTCTTAAAAATCAGCAGGACACATTACGCGAGTTAAGAGATGCATCATATCCAAGGGAAATATTATATAGCTCACCCGCTCAAATCACATGCACCCTCGTCTAAGAGATCCAGAATCCGCCCCGGTGTGCCAACCACCATAGCCGCACCATTTTCTATCAGGGCACGGCGCTGAGGTCCCTTATCGACCCCACCGAAGAGAGCAACGCTCTTCAGTCCGAAGGGGGCGCCGAGTGAAGTGAAAGTATCATGTGTCTGAAGGGCTAGCTCCCGCGTCGGAGCCAGCGCCAAAACGGAGATTTGCGCCTTCGTGAGGTTAGCCTTGGATTTCTTATCCGAGTTAACAAAGGGAGGAAGGCCGGCTTCCCGTACGGGATTGACTATGTTTGAAATAGCTGGAATACCGAAGGCAAGGGTCTTCCCACTGCGTGGACGCGTGAGACATTTATCAGATGATTGATGGCCAACGACTGTTTGTATACTCCGTGCTCACCTCCCTGTTTCAGCAATACCAACGATGTCCCTGCCTTCAAGAATGGCCGGCCATGTGCAAGCCTGGATCGGAGTTGGCTCACTGAAGGACGAAAGTGCGCTTCGCAATGACGTAGGGATACGAGAGAAGAGGGCAGAAAACGACAGAAGGGGCTTCAAATTGTTCGGTATAGAGCCCCCTGAACCAGCTGAGGACCCTAAGTCGACGCTTATGGCGTGTTTTGAGAGAAACGCAGAGATCTCCGCGTCCGTATGCACAAGCACGCTATCCGTCGGGTCGTCAAGAGCATTGGAGACAGCGTTTAACCCCGTTGGTTTGGAAGTTTCCGCACCCATTTCTCGGGTTTTTCTCTTCTTGTTCCGTTTGCTAGAAATATCCTCGTTGATTTTGCCCTCGTTCGAGTTCTTACTGTCCACTGCATATAAAAATTGGAAAATCGTTTATTCACCAATGCTAGCAGCAAACGAGAATAAGGATTCACCTGGTAAGACAGGAATTTTTAGGACGCTGTCTCCATCTTCCACTTTTCTGGACTTCTTTTTCTTCTTCTTTTCATGCTCTGAGTCATTCACTCTGCTGTCTAGTTCGCCCTCGAGGACGTCATGCCTCCTCTTCTTTTTTGTCTTATGGTTATCGACTAGATCGCTCGCGACACGTGTTGTACCCGAATCTGAGGATGCGAGGCCGGCCACCTCGACGTCGCCACCCTTCACCTTCCCTGACCTCTTCTTCTTCTTAACTCGTTCAGCCCCATCTGTGTTTGAGTCATCTATTTGGGTTTCACGAACATAAATTAACAGCATATACGCCCACCAGGGAAAGACTGACCTCTGACACTCGGCCCTTCTTCCTTGTGTCCAGGCTCCTCTTTTCTCTTTTTCCCTTTCTCTTTCTTTGTAGCTGTATGAGCAGTGCCGTTTGTACTGGCATCTGCCACGTCCGTTTCCACCGGAGGAACTGCGCGCATTTTCTTGACCGAAAAGCTAGACAACCGTGACTGTTGGACTTTGGAAAACTTCAGAGAGGCTGAATAAGGCAGGCGGACGTCGATCAAGTGATTGGCGCTGAGATTGAAAAGGACGGACTCCAGGCCAGCCTGGGAAGCCAAGCCTGCGTGCATCAAAGTTGTGGTGTCCGAAAGCAAATTTCCATAGCGGGAAGGGCCCAGGTCCGGTGACGTCACAGTAAGGTTGCGAGGGTGCCGGTCTGGCCCGGGATTACTTGCTATTATTCGAGCCAGCGTCCTCGCCGCCTACTTGTGTCTCCCTCCCCTTCGTCGTCGTCTTCATCGTCGTCGTTGTCGTCGTTGTCGTCGTCGCCGTCGCCATCTCCCCGTCTCCGTCGCCACCGGGCCTCGACTATGGATGGTTTCTTCGCCTCCGCGCCCCTCCACTCCGCCTTCGATCCGAACGATGAGGGCATCGACTCCTTCGCTCAGGCCATCGCCGGCCGTTTTGACAACTCTGACCGCAACCTCCTCACCGCCCGCCTCTCCCCAGCTCTTACGCTTTGCCCATCAACCCCCGCTAATGTTCGTATGGGATCAACGTCCAATCCGTCGTTGCCGGCTACCCCTCTGGCCCGCATGTCGATCTCCATGTCTCCTCGTTCTACCATGTCTTCCTCCTCTGCAGCTTCCTCGTCTTCGACAGCAACGTCCAACAATTTCAGTATCGCAACTGCCGCCACCCTGCCCGAAATCGTCCGTACCCCACGCGTGCTGATTCTCGACATCCGCCCCCATTCAGCTTATTCCGCAGCACGTTTACCGCATGCGATCTCGCTCTCCGTGCCCTCGACTCTCCTCAAGCGGCCCGCGTTTACCCTCCAGAAACTAGCAACTATGCTACCCTCCTCCACTGCCCGTTCTCATTTCCAAGTCTGGAACAATGCTTCTCGTATACTCGTCTACGATGCCGACTCGGTCGCCCTTCACGATGGTTCCAATCTATTGGGACTGCTGCGCAAGTTCCGAGCAGAAGGGTTCACTGGTGATATAGCGTGGCTACAGGGTGGAATCCAGGCTTTGTGGAGGGATCAAAGGCACTTGGTGGACGAGAGTGCTGTGTCCGATGAGGAGGAGGAGACGGAATCTCCTCGATTCCTTCGCGCTCGGGATCTCCCATCGGCTGCATTCCAACAATTTACGACCGCACCCGTAGGCAGCCGTACTGGCAGCTCTTCTACTTTGCCTGGCTCCCGATTCTCATCTTCCGTCCCAAATCAGCCACAGGCCACGAGTTGTCACCCCCCTACCCGACTAGCAGCAACAATACCATTTTACGATAATATTCGACAGAACATTGAACTCTCTCAGGGGATCACGGAACGGATACCCCTGCGCCTTTCTCCGACTGTTGCTTCGCGGGCGCGGGACTTGCCTTTTTCTTGGTTACGAAACATTGCCGCTTCTGCTGGTCGAGACGAAGGGACTGAGGCTCTGGCAGTACAATTCTATCGCATTGAGCTAGATGAGCAAAAACGAATGCAGGGCGTTATGGCTCACCACTCCATGCAAAGCAGCACTATGGACTCTACGGACGACAGTGGTACGAAGGACAAAGAGGAGACTGTAAAAGACGCCCCATTTCCTTACAGCATCGTAGCAGGTGTAGAGAAGGGTACTAAGAACAGGTGAGCCTCTTGGTTTTGCCCTTTGTGCAAATGTTTCTAACTTGCAACAAGATATCGCAACATCTGGCCTTTTGAACACACCCGCGTGCGTCTGTTGGAACGAGAACAGGACGACTATGTCAACGCTTCATTCATTCAACCATTAGGGACGCGCCGGCAATACATCGCTACGCAGGGACCTCTGCCATCGACATTCTCGGATTTCTGGACGTACGTGCTTACTCTGTGTTATGCGATCGATCGTCCGCTAAAATTTACACAGAGTTGTTTGGGAGCAGAACGTCCGCATCATCGTGATGTTGACGAGAGAGTGCGAAGGGGGAAGTATTAAATGTGGAAATTATTGGTCTAGCGGCCAATACGGTCCCTTCATTCTAAAGTGCATTTCGGCGAGCGACGTGGAGGATTCCCCGAGCAAGGGAAGTTCAATGAATTCAGGCGGTGGTTTCTTCGACGTGTCGTCCATGGAGGTTAAAGGGGGCTTGGATGGCAGGCGGGCTAACACTAACGACGATGGCGAGCGCAATGATACCATCCGTCGTACCTTTGAGCTTTCCCATGCCGAGCATCCGGAATTAAAGCCCCGGATTATTCATCACCTTCAGTATCTGGGCTGGCCGGACATGGATGTGCCCGTCAGTCCAAAGGGCCTGCTACAGTTGATGTTCGAAGTCGACGAGCTTGTGGATAGCACGAATGAACGAACAGGTGCATCGCCAGCTCTTTTTCATTGCTCGGCTGGAGTCGGTCGCACCGGCGCGTTCATCATGATTGACGCCGTTCTCGACGGTATTAGACGCGAGGTGCGCAAGCGTACGCACACAAAGAGAGCCGCGATGGTGAGGCAGTCGCTGAAGAACGGCAGCAGCGACAGCGAAAGTGAAAGTCGAAATGGCAGCACTGATGCAATGGAAGTGGACTCGTATCGCAATCTGGTGTCTTTCGTATCCACTCGCGAATCCGTCCGATCCGACCCATTGTTATCTAGGTCTCAAAACTCTTCGTCGACTCCGCGCGCCGCCCGTGCTAACGAGACTACGGAAGCTCCACAAGTGGTCCACACACAAACCGGACCATTCGCAACCTTGCACATGGGTGGCGACAAATCGCGGAGACCAGATATACATGTTCCGCTCGTTCCGTCAACAGCTGAGCCTCAGACGCCGAGGCCATTTCAGATCAAAGAGTCGGTCACAGGTTTTTCCCCTCCGCTTAATATGCAATCATCACTCGCAAGGTCATCGCCGAGTCTTTCAAGGCTTCATGCTCCCGCATCACCTTTGTCCAGACAGAGGCCTAACCTCTTTGCGCGAAGAGTATTGACCTCTGACTTTACTGTTGCAGACGCTGATTCGATGTTTACGAGCCCAAGTCTGAATCCGGCGTTTGCAATGGATGTTGAGTCATTGCAACCTCCGTCTCAACAGGTTATGAGTAGTAGCAGTTCTGGGGAGGGCAATGTTAGCGGTGGGGACAGAATGAGCTCCGGGTCTGGTTCGGGTTCGAGTTCCTCTTCGAGTGGACGCATGATGAGGCCGATGCAGCTGGCGCTTGAAAGGCTGTCATCAGCAGACGATATACCTGGCTCGACGGAACGGTCTGACTCTGATTCCTTTGCTGTACCCACTAGGTTCACATCTCGTGTGCGAGCTGGTAGCGGCAGTGGTAGCGGTAGCGGTGAAGGAGGAAGGAGTGCTTCTAGCTCGAGTGCTAGTGGGGGAAAGTCTGGAGGTTACTCATCTACTTCATCTCTTGGCCTGAGGGATTTCGCTGGTTTGGGAGTATCTTCGTCCTCAGACCACTCACCTTCCGCCTCGACGGGTACGACGGCGCCTTCCGCTTCCCGGCCTCAACTGAGCGCTCTCCCAAGGAAACCATCAGCGCAAAAGACAAACTTGTTGGCTCCGAAGCCCTTACATCCAATCCAATCGACCGTACCGGAACTGATTTCGAGTCCCAAAGATACTCAACGCGCAGCACCCGCTTTGCCATCGAGACTAAGGCCCGAAAAGCATTTATCGTCTTCATCGGTCCGTTCGAATATGTCGTCTCCGTCTTCGGCTCCATCATCGGCGGATAACTTATCTTCCGTATGTTCCAATCCTGTCGATTCGTCGGTTACACCGCCCTCTATGCATGGTACATCCCGCTCTCCATCGCCGGAGAAGGGTGAGATCATTACGCATGAGGACGGACCTGCTTTTGATTACTTATCGCCAAGAAATTTACATGGTGAAGACTCCCCTCCACTCTTATCATCTCTACAGGAGCCGATACGGCAGATCCTAGGGGATATGCGCGAGCAACGAATGAGTCTCTGCCAGAGTCTGCGGCAGTATGTATTTGTTCACAACGCCATCATCGAAGGTGCACTTCTCATCGTGGAAGAGGAGTGCAAACGAGCGGGTGTCGAAGACATGCACTTTTTTGACTCGGATACGTCTTCAATCGCCAGCGAAGTGTCAAAGGGTCTATTAACTGGAAAGAGGGGAGCAAGTCCGACCGAACTTTTGAAGGAGGATAAGAAAGGTGAGGTTGCTTTGGCGAAGCGTCCAAGTGTGAAGCGAGGGAAGAGTTCCAGCAGCGGAGACTCTACAGGATCTGCGTGACTTTTTCTGATTTTTTGTAACTGTACTGTACCCACTCACTTCCGACATGACTTTCATCACTCATACTAATGTTGTAACACCCCTTTTTACCTCTTTCTATGACGTATGCACGACACATTTAATTATAACAGCAAAGGACAATAACAATTAGTTCAAGTGTCTAGCATTAACAATGTCAACATTAAAATACAAGGATTGTACAGCTCTCGGCATCCCTGACCCATGCTCCCAGGGCTCAGGGATATCCCAACACAATACAAAATCAAAAAGGGTGCTTTGGCATTGTTCCAGCCACAGGTGAGAGTAGGAAAATAAAACATACGGTGAGCGGATAGGCCCTGTTAATCATCCTCGCTAGGCGTGAGATACTCATCATCGTCACTCAAAATTTGCTTCGAGTTGGTACGGACGCCATTCCGGCGAGTAGGTGCGGGCTTATCATCTTCATCCATCGGCGCCTGCATCAATGAACCGTTCCTAACACCAGCTCCAGGGAGGCCTGAGCCAAACGTCAGGCGATCAAAGACTTCATTTAAAACCTTTTCCATTTCGTCCGCATCGATGTAAACCAGCGATCCCTCCACGTTATACGTGCGTGCATTGTTGAACATAAGTCGCCACTCATCGCGGTATTGTTGCACATCTTTATAATAGTTCGTCTGGGCACGCTTTCGAAGGTGGGACATGGCAATTGGCTGAGCAATTTGCTGGTAATAATCGGGATAATCCTGACAAAAACAGGTTAAAAGGCAGTTGCGGGATAGGCCTATATACCTACCCTTTTATCTGGAAGCTCCTTAAACAGTTCCCATCTTCGTCTTCCATTAACGGGATCCTCACATAGCTGGACGGCGCGGTAACATTCGTTAAAGACCTTCTTCATACGTTCGCGGACATGGGCCGGATGGTCCGCGGCCTTTACCTTGCGCCGTTTCTTGGGACAGTCAAAGGTAAATAAAGTCACCCAGCAAAAGTCGAGGCTCTCACCGAATCACGGGACTCGTCGTCGTCTTCTATTACGGAAGGCGTAACCGATGCCGCCTTGTTGCCTCGCTTCCTTTTTCCATTCACAAGCGGCTCATATTCGGCTTCTACATTCTTCGGTGGGCGTCCCTTTTTCTTACGACCCCGAGTTTCTTCGATCGCGGGGGAGTTACGAGATGATTGGCCTTCGCTGTCACGGAGCAATTTGCTCGCGGCCCTCCGCTGTGATTTTTCACGAGTCTTTTCAATGACCTCTTGAATATCCTCCTCCCCTTCAAGTGCCTACGGAAAGGCTATTACAAAGGCCGTCGCGCTTGAACAAGAAAGTACGTACCAATGCCCAAGCATCATCGGATAACCCATCATTATAACTCACAACAGTTCGACGTCGGTGGCCACGACCTTCCATTTCTTCTTCAAGAGTAGGCGTCTCGAAGAAATCATCGTTCCGGTAGCATTCCGGGAGTTCCTCCAACTGGACAAGTGGCTGAGGAGGCGGACCATGGTGACCCGAAAGTTGCCAATTGTTCTTTACGTCACGAAGGCGCTGGATGTCCATGTCCTTATAAATGTCGATCTCCCTGTCGTGACGCGCAATGATCTCGTTAATTTCATCGTCATTCATGTCACCGGATTCCTCGTTGTCTTCCTCTTGGTCAGCTTCCAAAATAGATCGCTAGGGTAGGGTTGGTCACTTCGCTGGCGAATATAGATCATGGCCACGCACCAAAAATTCCTCCTGTTCCTCTTGGGTCGATTTATTATCAAAACGACCCGCTTGTATGACCTTGTCATCTATGTCAAGTTTGTAGCGTGCTCGCGCATACATGGCCTCTTCAACGCTCTTTTCGGTGATGAAACGAAGAATCCGTACACTCTTCGTTTGACCAATGCGATGGGCCCGATCTTGAGCCTGAAGATCTGCGTGAGGGTTCCAGTCGGAGTCAAATCTAATCCATGACGGCAATCGGTCAGTAATGATGCCACGATCATTTCTAGTATAGGAAAGCGAACACACATGATAACAGTATCTGCCGACTGCAGGTTCAGTCCAAGACCACCCGCTCTGGTAGAAAGGATAAAAACTTGTATTGGGGAATCCTTGGCATTAAATGACTGGACATGCATTGCTCGTTCCTCTGTCTTTGTCCCACCATCCAAACGAAGGTATTGCCAGTTTTGCATTTTCATAAAGTCTTCCATAATGTCCATAACTTTCGTCATCTGGAAGAATATGAGAACCTATGAGACCAGGTCCGGTCAGCGGTTTGCCATATGTGGAAAACTGTAATACAAACCCTATGTCCGGTAGCAAAGAACTTAGGCAGAATCCGGGTCAACAATTCAAATTTACCCGAGACACGGTAGATATTATCGTCAATCATGCCACTAGGGCTGATCTTGTCCTCTACGCTATCGAATAGGAATGGATGCTGGCAGATCTTTCGCAACTGCATGAGCTCGTTGCTTAGACCCTTCACGCCGCCTCCTTGCTTCCTAGATAATACGCAAGTTAGCGTATACGTCATTACGTGTAGAATAACATAGCTTACCCTTTAGCGTCTTTCCCATCCGCGATCATCTTGTATTTCTTCATTTGCTTATACAACTGTGACTGGAGCGCGCTCATGCGAACCTTGATAATCTTCTCGACTTTGTCCGGCAGCTCAGCTTCAACGTCTTTTTTTAGACGGCGCAGTAAGAACGGACGAAGGACCTTATGAAGACGGCGAATGATAAGCAAAGCCTCTTCTTCATTTAGCTCAATTTTATCTGACGAGCCAGAGTTCGCAAAGGGTGTGTTAAACCATTCATCGAATGATTTGACAGAGTTGAAGATCTTAGGCAGGACAAAGTTTAGAAGAGCCCATAGCTCAGGAAGGTTGTTCTGCAGCGGAGTGCCTGTGAGAATGAGGCGATAACGAGAATGATAATACTGTGTGAGTGTTTGAGCCAATTTACTTTGTGTATTCTTCATGCGGTGACCTTCGTCTGGAAAAGAGTACGTTAGGCATTTGCAGAAATGGGGTAAACAAATAACACACCGATTATCATATGAACCCACTTCATCTTGCTCAGAATCGGTCGGTCCTTGATGATGTACTCATATGTCGTTAAAAGGACTTGGAATTGACCCACGCGAATCTCGTTTTGCAATGCGCGGCGTTGCGCTGGGTTTCCTTTGTACGACACGGTCCGCACGGACGGTGCCCATTTGGCGAATTCGCCAGTCCAATTTGTCATTGTAGAAAGAGGTACAATAACCAGGTACGGCCCGCGCTGTCGTTTGACTTCGATAAGGAATGTGATGAGCGATATTGTCTGAATTGTCTTGCCAAGACCCTGAAACACATATCTTCAATCAGACAATCCGGCGAGTTTAGAAGAAACAAACCATTTCGTCGGCGAGAATGCCGTTCAGCCTGTTGTTGTACAAGCTGACCATCCACTGTAGACCTTTCAGCTGGTAGTCCTTTAAAGACCCGCCGACTAGAATAGATGGCTGCTTTGTAACCTTCTCAGAAATCTTGTGCGCGACGGCATAGTAGTCTATCTTTGTCTTCTCGTCTGGATCAACAACCTTTTGGGCGCCAAACATCGTCTCATCCGCAGGGCCGTCTTCCTGCTGAAAGGGAGCAATTACGGCACTGTCTATATGGACATCGTCGTTCTGTTGTGCAACAACTGCCTGCGCAAGCGAGTCGAGATAAGAGTCAGTTTGGCGTAGAAGATGAGTTATACGCGTGTCCTTTGCCGTGTCGATAAGCTTCATGTACGCCTCTTCATCGTCAGCTTTCAATGCTTTCAAACGCTCCTTCGAAATTCTCTCAATCCGCTTTGCCTCCTCTTTCTCCGTGTACGCATGTAAACTTTGGACAGCTCGCCCAAGCTTCAATACACGATCTTGGTGCGCACGATTGGCTGCTATCATCTCCCGACTGTGTGCACAAATAACGGAGAGCTGTTCAAGGTGCTTCTGCTTTACACGACGTTCGCGATCTGCACGCTGCTTGCGCTCAAGCGACTCTGTCATGCGTGCGTCGCGTAGGGTCGGTCGACGTGGTCTACGGAAGTCCTTCCGATCCAGCGGGAGAAGAGTTCCATGCGTGAGGCGCTCAATGACCTGAGCACGGAGGGCGCGCTGCTTCTCGCGTACGCGAAGAGCCTTGAGCTCAATTACAGCTCGAAGCTTGCCATGGGCGCTCGGAGCAAGCCGCATAGACTTTGTCGGAGGAGGGATAGAGTCTAAAGTGATTTCAGGAGGAGGCTGCTGCCGTACTTCACTATTTTGTCCGCTAGCATCGTCCGTAGAGGAGAGGAGGATTTGATCAAGCCCTCCATCACCGATAGTTACTGGTAGCGCAGATAACTCCCGAATGCGTTGTTCTATCCGCGCATCAATGTACCTGTTCCGTTCGGCTATAACTTGATGAGGGTCCAAACCAGCGGGCATAACAGAGGGCACCAGAAGACGCTGCAGTCTTGTCGCCCACATAGACGCCATAGCTGGTGTAATATTTTCAGGGCGCTTTAAATGGGAGAACGGATGGGAGTAAGCATTGTACGGATAAATTCCAGAGTTGACGTCGTCCTCAAGGAAGGGTCCGACTGGAATGTCCAGCTTAGATTCCTGCTCCTCTGTCTTCACAGTCGCCTTTTCTCCATTGGACTCCGACAACAAAACGTCGGGAACAAAGACTGCGTGTTCGCCAGATGCCTTGCCTATTTTCACAGCGGCATCGACGATACGAGCTGGGACGTCGGGTCCTTGCAAGAATTTATCCAAATCTTGGATTGCGCCGTTTGAAGGCAGGAAGGCATTCTGTATATGTTCAGGAACGGGTAGTCCCCGAGCGATGAGCTTAAAGGCATATATTTGGACACGAAGAGAATTAATCTGGTCCTGATTGAAAGAAATTGGAGACTGAGGGGAGGGTGGATAGGCATGAGTAGGAATGGGGCCCGGAGCGAGCGGGTTTGGACTTGCGACACCATTCAACTGCGGGGAGAAGCCGTTTGCAGCTGGATGTTGCAGTTGATTGACGGCATTGTGCTGGCCTACAAGTGCTGTATCAGTATAAGTCGTCAAAGCATCGGTACCGGACGTACTGAGACCCTGCTGAAAGTTCGGTACACCCCTAATAGAGGCAATGATCCTCATGAGGCTTTCCAGTTCCAGGCTGGATTCGGGGGTTAGACCATTGGATCGTAGAAAGTCAATTCGCTGAGGCGTAACGGCAGGGGGTAAAGTCGCAACAGTGAGCACAGTCGTCCAAGCAAAAGGTTAATATTAGGAGAAAGTACCTGTAATACACTATTGACCCGCTCGCGCGTGACTGGAGCCATCTGTCTCTGTGCGGAAATGCTGGGCACACCATTTGGCTGGGGCATGCCACCGTTGAGCGGGGATGCATTGTTGTATGATGGGGGTGCGGGAGACGCCATAACGGACCCTACGACGACGCAGGGGCCGTAAAGGATTGGGGAGGACGGCGCGGATGTCGGGAAGCGGTCGGCCTTGACGCGTGCGAGGGAAAATCACGATAAATCGGAATTTTTGCAGACGCGGGCGTACAACAACGCAACACGGGAACGTCTGAATCACCCCTCTTTGAGTTTACGTAAGTTTGTTACATTCTCTAAATCGGGACGCGTAAGTCCCACGGTGTGGCTGCGCGACTGGCGCGCTTTAACGCGCACGGCCCGGGGTCAGGATCTGAGTCGCGGTTGCGGCCTCGCTCGCGACTACCACGAACATATTCAAACCCGCTTGCAATTCTTATATTATGCCTGCAGAACGCGCCGGGGTGTGTACGCATTCCGAACTCACCGACGATGATAGTCTAACCTCTTCCGCAGTACACGGTGACCATGTTCCTCATCGACGTTTCCCCTTCTATGGGGAAGCTCCGCTCAGTAGAGATCGAGGACGACCTCAATGGTGGAACAAGGTCGGTCGAAATGACAAACCTTGAATGGTTTCTGCAATTTGTCCTCCTCAAAATACAGGAAATGGTACGTGAGCACTACATTCGAGACTAAGGTTGTCTCTAACTGCCTGCCAGATCTTTCATGGACGAAAAACGGACCAGTGCGGCGTCATCCTTTTCGGGACTGAGGGTATGCAAGCACCTTAGTCTGTCCATCTCTTATGCTATCATAAATCTAATTCATCTCCAAGAAACGGACAATATCATCAGCGAAAGTGCCGGTGGATATGAACACGTCTCCGAGTTCATTGAAATAGCTCAACCGAACGCGGGTACTCTGGCAAAGCTGCAGGCTTTGCGACCTTCTACCTTCATTGGTGATCGTGAGTTCATGAATCATTTTACCGGATAATGTACACAAATGAACCGTTTGACACAAGCTGTCGACGCTATCATCGTCGGAGTGGAGACCCAAGACAGGTATCTTGGAAAGAGAAAGACTTGGACCCGCAAATTGGTATTGCTTACGGATGGCGAAAATCCTATTGAGGTTGAGGATTGGGAGCTTATCATCAAAAAAATAAACAACCTTGATATTATCACTACAATAATGTGAGCAGATATTGGTGCGTCGCCGTGTTGGGACTCACTCGTTAATTCCTAGCGGTATCGACTTCGACGACGAGGAATTCGGTTTCGAAGAAGAAGACAAATCTATTATCAAAGTATCAGTCTTCTATTGTATTTCGTGGCCTCAGCAGATGCTAACCTCTTTCGTCCATTTTGAACAGCGTGAAAATGAGAAATTCTTCAATACGTTCATTTCATTGATTAAAGAAGGTTATGGGATTATCGGTACCACCGCTTTTGCTTTGCAGGAATGTGTTCGACCAGATGTTAAGGTCACGAAATCTGCTCTAATGGGCACTACTCTTCGTCTCGGCGATGTTGACGCGCGCGCAGGCGAAGCGATTGAGTTGTCAGTCAAAATGAGCAAGTGCACTGCCGTTGTTCGTCCCGCAAGCATGAAAAAGTTCGCAAGACGTGTACTACCCAAGGAGAATGTCGCGAAAGATAAATGTATAAACGATGACGAAAGTGGCAAGGCCACTTATGCTCAATTGAGTATGCAAACGGATTATTTTCTCGGCAAAGGAGGGATCAGTGAAGACGAGATGGAAGGAGAGAATAGCGACGAAAATGGCGAGAACAGAAGTGAGAAGGTAGATAAAGAGCAGCTTATTCGTGGGTTCAAGTATGGGGCCTCCTACGCGCCCTGCCCAGATGGCCAATTCCCGCGCTTGACCACACGTAAAGGCATAGATATTTGTGGGTTCTTCCCGGACCAGCTGGTAAGCATTTTAAGTGTGCTCGCCATCGACGCGTACTGGTCACTAGCTGACTCGTCTAGCTCCGCCGCGACCTCGCGATGGGTGAAGTTCAATACATATGGGCTGATCCATCCTCAGGTCAGACGCAAGTAGCATTCTCTTCTATTGTGCAAGCAATGCTTGCGCGCGGTGTTGTCGCTATCGCTCGTTGGGTTTCGCGTGACGAAATGGATCCGAAAATGGGGGTACTTATACCACGCGACTTCGAGAAAGTCGACTGTTTCCTGTGGTTGCAGATGCCCTTTGCGGACGATGTGCGCAAATACACCTTCCCATCTCTAGACAACCTCTCTTCGAAAGGCGGCGAGACAATCAAAAAGCATACATTTATCCCTACCGACGAGCAATCAAAGGCGATGGACCACTTCGTTGACGCCATGGACCTCATGCAGGCTGGTGATAAAGATGAAAAAGGGTGAACATTAGTTTGTTCCGAAAAGCCGTGTTTGACGAGGGTTGTTGAAGATCAAATTTTATGTAGGCAACGTACTCCGTGGTTCGACCCGCGTCTATCCTATAATCCCGCGGTACACCGCATCAAGCAAGCACTCTTCCACGCTGCTGTTGTGACGGACCTTCGCACAAATCCTATTCCCCCGCCCCATCCCGAAATCAGCAAATACTTCGACCCCCCTCGTCGTATCCTCAAGCGTACACATGATGTCATCGAGGAATGTAAAAATGCTTTCAGGGTCAAGCACGGTGACGTCTCCTTCTGTGTCCCCTATGAGTTATAAAAGAGCTGAAATTTCCCCCCTTAGTACCAAAGAAGGTACCGCGACGGCGTAAAGACGGACATGTTCTTGCAGATGACGACGATAATGAGCTTCTCCTCGACCTTCCCAAAAACTCTCTTTCAAACACCGCTCGAAATCAAAATCGGAAATTATCTCAGAGTGACGATGGCAATGGAAGAATAAAGGAGGAGAAAATGGACGTTGATAGTGAGACCGAACCAGAGTCGGAGGTAGAGATGCCGCAAGTTCGTCCCGAAGAGGGTGAAGACACATTATCCCAACCAGTTTCATCACCTGGTGTAAATGCGGACGGGAGCCAGAGCATTGTCATCCATGATGGTCGTATCTCCGGGAGGATTGTCGGTATTGCACATCCCTTGAAAGATTTCAAAGACAGTCTTCTGGTCGCCAACCTGTCGGAAAAGGCTATATCTGATCTTGCATTTGTCATCAAAGACATTATCACGAAGCCTTTCGCATCAAGGAGGGAAAAGGAAGTGATTGAATGCATGCTCGAATTAAGGCTAGCGTGCCTAAATGTAAGTGCACACGACTTGTGAACGATAGTGTACTAACGAATATAGGGAGATCATATTGACACGTGGAACTCGTGAGTTCACAATCAATCTTATCGGCTCCTCTCACGCTGTAATTCCCTGGCAGCTTCCTCCGGGACTTAAAAAATGCCTGTTTATTCTCGCTTCCAGGTAACAAAACGTTTTGGCAGTCAGTTTGCAGGACCGGCCGCAGTCTGGGACTCATATCAACGTCTGAGACAAATGCAACAGGAGGCGTCTCCGGTGATGAGGCCGATGAGGTAGCCAGTCAACCTTTTTTAAATCGCCTTGGAGTCCTGACTCAACGCCTCCAGTTTATTCGAACATAAGAGACTGAGCCGATGCTCACATATGATATCAATGTTCTCTTGCTAGTCCTGAACCTATTTTACTCCTAAGATAATTATTCATGTCCTGAGGATGGAAATCATGCCTGGCATTGAGGCGTTGCGTACACCAAAAAGTCTGTCTGGTAATTACTTTCTTCCCCACCAGCCTCCTAGGAGAGTACTCAGCCCTCCTCCGCGAGACACGGAAGGCTCGGGTGTCGTTGTCCTTTCTATACCCTCGGCCCTTGCTTTCGCAACCACCGCGGACCTGGGCTCAGAGGGCTGCTGGGGTGCGGAGCCCTTCATGCTCACACCAGCTCTTTCTTGAAGATTGTCCATATCCAGCTGTACATAATTGAGTGCAACGTCGAAGAACAAAGGTTTCTTCTGTACGTTCCTCTCCGACTCGGCTGATCCCCCGTTAAAGGCAAACCATTCCCGTTTGAAACAGGCTTCGTCCGTTTGATGTGATCGTTCCATATCGGCGACAGTATCGCCGGAAAGAAAATAGAAGGGAGGGGATGCCGTGTTTATGGGATCTGGTGACGTGGATAGCAAGGATGAGGCTTCCCGTATGTACAGATAAACACGCTGTAACAGCGAGAGAGACTGTGCATACTGCTTGACATGCGCATACGAGCGCGCCAAGTATAAACATCTTTTCATACAGTGCATTAGCTCCTATTGCACTCACCGGCTAGGGTAGCATTACAACTCACCTCCGACTCTTAGTAAAGGCCAGTCGAGCCTCCACTGCGTTCGCCAGGTCGGGATTCTCGTCCACAATGCTAAGACTTCGCATATGATTCAAACTCTGTAAAATGGTATCCAACAGCTTGACAACTGCGGGATTGACGCGTGCATCTGTTTGCTCGATGGGGTCCGAGCCACTTACACCCCTCTCGCTAGTCCTCTCCGGTTGCTTGCGCTGACTTTTGGAGGAAAAAACCAGCGCAGAAATAAGTGTTAGGTCTCTCTCAATACGCCGCGACAGCAGTTGGTAAACAATGTATGCATGCAAAAAATGGATGTCCCGTGATCCATTGCTTGAACCTGTCGGACCGTTTTCGGTCTTGCCGAATATTAGGTCAGTTCGTCAAAACTCCCTGAACTGTCAACATACCCGTTGAGCTTCAATAAGCTTCCTCGCGACTCCTTCTGCGTCACTCAGCGCAGCCAAAATCGCATCGAAGGCAGCAACTCCTTTACGTGACTTGTCCTGCCCTTTATCTCTTTTTTCTTTGGACGTGTAAGCCTGTGCCTCCAACTTTGACGCCTCGTTGCCAGTCTGAAGTTGAGTCTCTGCATTTTGCACTGCCAGCAGAACATCGACTAGTTCCGGATTCCGCACCGGCACCGGCAGTCCCTCCCACACCAGCTCTCGGAGACGCCTATTCGTGTTGCTGTTCCTCTGGACCTCCGTCCCGAGCCGTTTGATGAGCTGGTCGTATCCCTCGACGAGGACATTTCTGTGCTTTGGGGACACCTCCGATACGATGTGGTCCACATTATAGGAATTGGCATGGCCAAGCTGATGTGCACAATAGCGAATTTCTGGGGAGATCTCATCTGAGAAGAGGGTGGCAAGCGCCTGGTCCCTGCTGCTTTCGGCGCAATCCGCAAGATGATCAAGAAGATCTCTGGCAACGCAAAGCTGTTCTAACCCATCCTCAAACTCGTCTCTGAAACGCAGGAAGCGGCCACTGAGTATGAGAGTGTATGCATTGACCTCGACCATATTTTCATTGCTGAACCGTTGCGCAGCGTACAGATTTTGACAGTGTGATAATAATTGGGTGCACCAGTGAATTGCACGTCTGAAACGACCCGTAGCACTGTGTCTTAGCTTCGCGGCATTATCCTTATTGGCAGGTTGGAGGGATAATGTATAAAGCTCCTGCGAATAGGCCCACGCCCTTTCAGTCTCAAACAGGAGTAGCTGGAGACTGAGAGACTGTTATTAAAAAACGAACAGATATCATGCCAACAGAAAGGCTTACTGCCCGGCTTTAATATTCTCTAGCATGATTGGAGGCAGTTTCTTGAAATCGCGACCCTTACCATGGGTCATTTTCAGCGTGGACCTCAGACGATGAGTTCTGTTCCCGCAATGGTTCCTGTTAGTCAACGCATTAGCCCCTCGACGCTTGTTCATCACTGATAACATATGTGAACAAACCGATAACGACTATAGTCGTTGTAGCGGAGACCATATGCATTACGATGTTCATTGGCAAGCTGCAATGCTTCAATACGTCTTAAAAATATGTTGGCCTATCGGTCATAAGATCACCCACCTCTAAACGGCGTGAACTCTGCCTCCGACATCGTGGTGGGCCAGAGGTCGTTGAGAAGATGGTGGAATGCAGAAGAAAGAGCTCGCAGCGACGCGTACCTGTGACCGCCGATCGCCGGAGAAACGCGTCTGACGCACATACTGTACCTTCGTTAAGCTACTACATACTCTCACTGCCCCTTGGCATCTACTACATTCACCTTTTCGTCCTAAGCCCCGTGTAGTGATGGAATCGGAACTGCTTGAACCCACTCTGCAGAACGTCCTGGACCAAAAGACACTCAAATGGATCTTCTGCGGCACGTTTTGTCTATGCATGCTGCTTTCTGTAACTCATACCATGATTCGAATCACCAACAGGAGGAAAGGGAGGCGTCGGTCAGTAGACCGCATGCTGTTGTTATACATTTCTTTAGAGCTTATTGAACCCCAGGGAAGACGACGACGTCTTGCTCACTCGCAATTCAACTCGCCTCGGTCCGCGAATCGGTGCTGCTCATTGCAAGTCTGACCGAACTACATCCGTCTTCAGCAAAATGCTTAACCTTGTATAATTTACAGTCAACCGATCCTGCACACAACTTGTCAGATGCGTTCGGCCAGAAATTTTCCAAGGACGCGACCAAAGTCAATGGGTTCGACAACCTCTTCGCCATGGAGATCGACCCCACCAGTTCGCTGCAAGAGATGATTGAGCAGTGTATAAAATACTACCTAATTTCCATCGCATTTGTTTGACGGAACGACTTGCAGCGGACCAGAATGGCATGATGGGTTCCATGATGCAAGATTTAGCATTCGCTATACCCGGTGTCGACGAAGCAATGGGTTTCGCCGAGATCATGAAGTGCGTACTTATAAATTATATCTGCCATCATCTTCACAGACTTGCATTATAGACATGTCAAGTCTATGGAGTTTTCTGTCATCGTATTTGACACTGCACCTACGGGACATACGCTCCGTTTCCTCTCCTTTCCTTCCGTCCTCGAGAAGGCACTTGGGAAGCTTAGCACGTTGGGCAGTCGTTTTGGGCCTATGATAAATCAGGTATACTTTACTCCTTGGGCTACTCAGAGGAACTATCGCCGAACATTTCTCAGATGTCCGCGATGATGGGTGGTCAACCCGGAACTCAAGAAGATATGTTTGCGAAGCTTGATTCGATGAGAGCAGTCATCTCAGAAGTGAATAGTCAATTCAAGGATCCTGTAAGTGTGATCGAAATTCTTTCCATCATGTTGTCCTTACTCTCTCTCTGTAGGAGAAGACAACTTTCGTCTGTGTCTGCATCTCGGAATTCCTGTCTTTGTACGAAACGGAGCGACTGGTACAAGAGCTCACCTCGTATGAGATTGATACACACAACATCATTGTCAACCAGCTCCTGTTTCCGAAAAAAGGTGCGTTGTCTCTGCATCCTTTACCCATTCATCGGATACCCCCCTGATATCGTCGTTGCCAAAATAGACTCGAACTGCGAGCACTGCCAGGTACGCTATAAAATGCAGCAAAAGTACTTGAACGAAGCGCATGAACTCTACGATGAGTTCTTCCACATCATCCGCTTGCCACTTCTAACGGAGGAGGTTCGTGGGCCAGAGAAGTTGAAGGACTTTAGCAAAATGCTTGTCTCGCCATATATTCCCGAAGCAGAACGATAATCTGTCGTTTCATCCCCTTTTTCGGACGTCTCAGTTGGCCTACTACATCACGTATATGGAAAGCCAGACCACTTACATAAATACGTAGCAAAGGCAACCACGTCCAAAATTTACGAAATTTCATGATGTTCCGCTAAACCAAGTCGAAACAAGCTTTTATAGAATTACAATACAGTCTGATAGACGAATCAGAAAAGCCAGAGAAAGAAAGCGACTGGAGTACTTTACTTAGGGGTAATACTAATGAATGATGCCGGGGGGAACAACGCGAGAGCTTATCATAGTAATATGATAGGTCCGCATTGGTTATGTAGGACAAATAAGTATGAGACTGTGCAAGCGATACAGTGGCAAGAACCGGGCGTGTCGAAGTAGAGAGGGAGACAATTAACTCATTTGGACAAAATGCTTCCCGGCTTGAACAGGGAGTTCTGTTGTTTTGCTTTCCTTGAATTCTGCACTGTCTGAAGAATCTCCTGCATCCCCGACGGCTCAATGACAACCTGACATCCATCACACTTTGCTTTTGAAGCAAATTCAGAACATAATTGATTTATGTCCACATCCTGATACGCCTTATCAGCGAGGTTCTCGACGGGAGATAACGGACAAGAAAAGTATATCTCACCTGATAATTCGGGTCATGCCTTATCGTTTTCCATGCACTCATCACTTCCACGTTTTGGTCGCTCTTCTGAGTTTTAGGCAACTGCAGGCCTTTGCAAGGAGGGAATTCCGAACACGCTTCATTTCCATCTGAACCGGAACCGGATGCAGGTGTAGGCGGTGACGCTCCCTCCGACGAAGATGCGAAAGATGACGTCCTTGGCGCAAAAACAGAACCACTGTCCTGCGCTACAAATTTCGCAAGGTTTTCCTTTGTACATTTGGCAGTCGATTTGCAAGCCGGATTGAAGTTGCTCAAATCGGGGCTCGAGTCAATCTGCTGAGTCGAAATTGGTGAGGAACCGGATGATGATCCCGAGCCCGTCCCGGCAGACTTGTTTGAAAGCTGATGCGACACGGGACTCAGACTATTGGATGGGCTGGCCTTTCCGAAATTCAAGAAGTCTATGCCTTGACCGGTATACGAAGACCCGCTGAATAACTCGTCGAGCGAATTCGTGAGGTCGAACGCCTGCATCCCGTTTGTCCCACTGTTATCCATACTAACGTCTGGCCATCCTGGGAAACCCTGCTGTGAAAACTCGTACGGCTGATTTGGTTGAGGGAAACTATGGCTCGTTTGACCCAAGCTATTGAACGAATCCGGCTCACGGAAGGACATGAAGAGCGGGTTGCTGGCTATAGTAGTGTACGGAGTTATTGGAGCCGGACCGAAGCCAAAATCTATACCCATAGCATCTGCCGACCCCGTCGCTGTTTCCTGCGACTGCTCTGGATTAAGGACGGTAAGTCCTTGCCCAAGGAAGGACAGTGTATCATCGTTTTTGTCATTGGAGAAAAGAGACTGGGGAGAGTCATGCGTTGATACAGATGAGGATGTCGACACAGACGGTGGCGAATTGAAAAGGTTCATAGATGAATCCTGATGCATTTCTTGAGGAGAGCCTCTGCTTGGGTCATTCGATGGCTGTCCCTTCGAACCAGAAGCAGAGGACGGAACGGCGAAGGTGAATGACGACTGACGGAGCCGAACATTTTCGGTTTGAAGTCTAGAGACAACTTCTCGAAGACTCTCGTTTTCCGTCAGTGCAGACGCATTTTTCTCCTCCAAAGCGGCGACCTTATCTTCGAGCTAAAAATGATAGTCCATTTAATCCGAGTTTAAGCATACATATACACGGCAAGGTGCACTCACATCCTTCACATGCTTCTCCTTCCGCTCGCGAAAGGCGCGTTGTGCAGCACGATTTTGCTCTTTGCGTTTAAGTAAGCGAGACTCATCCTAGCTTCTTATTTAGAATGTTTCGACAAAAATACGATACAAGTACTAACCGCATTTGAAGCCCCCATTGATTTGCGACGAGCAGACGAACTCTTCTTTGACGAGGCTGGGATGCGGATGAGTACTAGCACAGCCTTTCAAGGCGAATGACGTACAGGTATGCTGCGACTTGTGATTTGGTCCGTCCTCTAAATCCTCACCGCTGGCCTTTCTCTTTAACGTGAGGTCATCGTCTCCACCGTCGTCACTTAATCTGCCAGACAGATCATCGGGGTAGACGCCAGACTGTCTTCGCGACCTTGAGGGGGTCGCATCATTTAAACTCGGAGGACTGGGGCTGCTGTCATCGCTGGGAGGAGAGCCTGCAAGCCTGGAGGATTGTATGCGGGTGAGGTTTTGAGGGTTGACGTTTGTTGTGGGGGAAGAATCGTCTTTATCATTGACAGGCTGGTATGCGTTGTTCACGCCAAATTGCTTTTGCAGGAGAGCGATAAATTCGTCGTCGGCAAGAGCGGGAAGGGAGGGTGGGAGGGAGAGGTCCCATAAAGCACTTGCATTAAAGGACTCCATGACGCCGGCGGAGGAAGTGTTGTGCTCAGCGGGACTGGCCGACTAGAAAGGGGGAGGTGGGCGCGATATGACAAGAAAATAAGCGGGCAAAGCGATGGAGCGTCAGACTGAGCTGCTGACTGAGCACACGGTCGTGAGCGCGCGGACTCCGGACAGAAGCCGATTACGCCGGAATCGGCTGGGTGGCGGGAAGAGATGAGAAAGAAAGAGAGCGGAAAGCAGGGGCGCGGAGGGAGGATACGGTGGTGGAGGATGCGAAAGTACTTGTAGTGGTCGTGGTTGCGGAAGAAGGCTACTCACCGACACCGTGTCTGGCCGCTCTGTCTCGCCCGCGCCCCCTTGGTCTTCGGAGTTGTAACCTTGAGCGGTCTGACCAGAGATTACCGAAAAGAGAGATATGATGGATCTTAATTTCTTATCAGCTTACAAAGAAACACTGGTCGCCTAGCTGTGAAACCGACAACGCAAGCCGGGGACGCGCGTACTGGCTGCAGCGGCGCCCGCTGGTCGGCAGCCCCTCCCGGCTCCATATATTCGCGCTCCCGCACAAGATGTGACTCTATCCTTTCCCCACGCCCCCAACGCTATATTATCCACCCCCCCACCGATATGTTTTCTGATGTTCTCCCTCGGTAGTCCGGCTTTTACCACGAGGTTACAATAAAAGGGGCTGAAGTGTCGGCCAGTGGTCGGGGGTCTCGACCCGCACCGGATCTCCCCCAACTACCCGTGGGAATATCCAAAATGTTTCTTTCAGTATGCATATTTACGTCTAACCCGCACATGTTACTCTCCGCACCCGTCGGTTGTCCGCTCCTAAACCGAATCACTTACGTGGTCTTCGCTCGTTCCGACCTCGAGTCCTACTTTTGGATACGGAGCAACACATCGCCCTAAAGGAGAGACCTTACTACCGATCCAAACATCCAAACACGAGCCAAGTGTGGTAATCGACGCGCTGCGACCTACCCCTCTTCTTCCGACATTGCAATGCTCGGACTTTTCGGACAGTAGTAGTGTAACAGAGCCAGTTCGAATAGGAAAGAATTCCGCGGATTATATGCGGGTTTTGCTTGCTTGCGGACGGAGCTGTCTTCTGCACGTACAAGTACTTTTAATTGTGTTATGTACGACCGAACGTCTATTACAACACCGGCGATAATTAACGAGATAATCCGTCGACGCTTTCCCTCAAACTTTATCCCATCATCGGACAGCTATGGGGGATTTGCGTTTTAAAATTAATATTGATCTCAATGTCAGGCAACACGATGATCGCGAACGCGGGGAGATCTTCGATAGTGTACATCCGTAAATCACTTGGGCGGACGAGCTAATATACTGGTCACCGCACCGCTATATCACTCATCGACTCTTTAGAGCAGACCGCGTAAACATTTATTTCTTTTTAAATACAAGCACATTATGGAAACCAAAAACAATTGGCGAGCACCCGTGAAATAAGCTAATCTCGAAATAAATTAGGAGCGCACAAGAAATCATACAGAAAAGAGACAATATTTTTGACACATAAAATTCGAACCTGTCGTCCATATCCCGTTTATCGGTCTACTGGAGTCGACTTCCACCCCTTTCGTTGGCCTTGTTCCGCGCATACGTGATATGCGCCAGGGGGCTATCCTCTAGCATGGACAACCGTCCCGCCCGACCAGGGAGCGGAGATTCTGCAAGAAAGGCTGCAGAGGACGAATGAAGGGAGGACTGCTTCGTCTTCGCGTCACTCGTCGAAACTCGGCGTATAGGCGTGTCATCAACCGCGTACATCGCATTTGCCTTTGCATACTGGCCATAATGGATCGAGAAGGGGGCGCCCCCACTGTCCTCCTGATCGTATCCACCATACCCGGCACCCCCAGGACCCTGGCGCGGAGTCGGAGTGGTGAACAGGCCTCCAACACGACTCAACCATGCCGAACCGAACCGAGAGTCCCCCGGCTCTTGACTGGCGTTAGTGTTCTTGGGTGTTGAGTATAGCATGTCTGATTTCTGTCCACTTGAGAAGCCAGGTCGAGACGGTGATGCAAACGAATCAAAGGCACCTATCCGGTCAAGTTCGTACTCGTCATATCCCGATCCTGGGGTGAAGACTCGCACACCTCGCGACATAGTCACTGGCGTTGATGGACCTGGGCCGGTGTGCGTATCATCCCAGATCGACCGCCGAAAAAACTGACCGCTATGCAGCCTGCTTTGACCTTGAATCGGAGTTTGCAGTGTTCCCGAAAGGGGAGAAGACGACGAATAAAAGGCTACGTCGCTTCTTGCAGACGTCTGCACTGGACGCTCCTCTGTTGGGGCGAAGATAGGTTGGCGTTGGGTTTCCCGCGACTCTGGAAGGCAAGCAGAGCAAAACCATGGATCATCCTCTTCACCAAGTTCCGATTCATCCTGTACGCCTATACAATCAAGATGATGCCAGTTATGGCAATCATCACACTGTACAGCAGGTCTCCCGTCGTCATCATCGCGGCCGCAAGCACATGCCAAACGTTCCTCGCCCGCCCCACGAGGGCCAGAAAAGCGCATGCCATTCTGTCGCAATCGACGTTGGGCAAGTAGTCGAACCGAACGCTTTGACAGCAAAGCCATCCGTGCATCAGCTGGATCGGAGGGGAAGTACATAGTCCCATTGTTCTGAGTGTCCGAAGGGGGAGCAACGCTGCCTTTCCGAAATGATCGCGGCCGGTCAGGGTTAATCTGCAATGGAACAGCCTTACCCCTACCCTTTCTCAAGATGACTGGCGGTTCTCCATATGCTTGTCCAAGCAATGATGATGATGATGATGGTGGTGCTTTCTCCTCGCTCTTTTCCGCAATCAACTCGTCATCACTGTCTGTGTCTTGGCTGAAGTATCTTTCGATCCATTTCAACCGGTCGGCGTTGCGCGCCTGAAGTTCCTCTTCACGCTCCCTCTCACGGAGACACCAAGGATACTCTTTGTCCAACCAGTGTGGTTCAGTTCCATTGGCATTTCCACGAGTGCTTTCAGCAGGCGCTCTCCCCTTTTTGCTGGCAGTTGCTCCGCCTCTTTTTTTTCTTCCTACTATGCGCTTCTTTGCGGGAGAACCAAGAATATCAACCGCATCCTCGGGCGGAATATTAAGGAGAACGCGACCCATGCCTTCTAATTCTGCTGGGTAGAGTTTTGCGTATGCCCTCGCCGCCGAGCCCTGGAACGCCTCAAGCCGCTTACGCTTTTTTAGCTCTTTCTCACTCGGACTAGCCTCGAGATCTAACTGAGGCCCGCACGTTATTGAAGGAGCTGTTGGTGTATTGTGAGCGAGCCACTTCATTGCTTCTTGACTCCGGCCATCTGCAGCTGTAATGGGACGTTGTGGTGTACGGGGCTCGCCATAGGTTCCATACCCGTAAGTCATCAAACTTTCTTCAAAACTCTCCTCGCTGGTCTCCTGGAAGTCGAATAACTGGAGTCTTCGGCCCTTCGCAGGGCTCGTTAAAATACCAGGTTTACTTCCCTCGCCAGACTCTTCTCCCATCACACGCTCTGCTGCGTTGACATAGGTACGTGCAAGAAGCTCGGAATGTCGATTCTCTAAATCACCCTTTCCAGGACTATCCATTGACAAGTTATAGTCACGAGGGCGATCCAGCTGGCCGCCGGTATGTCTACCGTCAACTCCTTCCGCGGATCGCGTCACGCAATCCCCCACCAATGAGGAAATGCGATCGCTCGGTCGGGCAGGCGATGGGTGCCTTTCAACAATATGCGCTGGCGAAAACAGCTCAACCGCGTTGACCAGATGGGATATCGGTCGGGGTGTTAGTAGCTCGACCGCTTTGGTACTGGCAGGTGAAGTTAGGTCGGGTTGCGCTGTGCTCAATGTCGGTGATCCCAAATTTAAAAATGTGGTTTCAGAGTGTGAAATACGATGTGCCGGAGCTAGTAAAGGAGGGGGTGATTCGGCCTTCACACTGCTTCGATATTAGACTCTTTTATGCTTGAGAATAGCTGTGTAAAGGCCACATACGTTACGCGTTGCTCTTGTGGCACAGACGAGAGAAGGGGCCTAAGCTCAAAATTTCAGCTGTGTAGTTCATGCACAGCCTTTGGAATTACTTACGCCGACAATGGCCGCCTCATCACAGAAGCTGCAGGATGCAGAGGGCTAGCGGCATACTGTTAACGACGACTTAATTGGGGTGGGCGGTTTACAAACCTAATTCCGGGTGTCCGAGCCTGCGGTAATCTTGCGCCTAGTATTTCAGGGTCTTGGAAAAGGGACTCCGGTCTTATAGCGTGGTTAGAAGTGGGCCTCAAATTGAAATTTAATGTGGTCTCACTGTGATTGTATGCGAGTCGTAGAGGAGGACGTGGGCCCTCCGCCTGGGGCTCGGGGATGACTGTGTGACATGTCTCAGGAATCGTGCTATTGAGTGCGGTTGAATAAAAAGACATACACATAGGCCAGAGGAGACCCAGGGGACCTCACAACTCCGGGAAAGTAAGGAAGGACATTAGCAGAACTGTGGCTTTGCTCTGGTCAGACGGCGTATGTCTTGCACTGGATAGTATATCTTACGTCTGTGGGGTAGGAAGTTGAGAGGCGAATGTGTCGGCGTGGCCTGGAGGACGGTCTAATGTCGTGCTGCAGTCAACGGTACGCTTAGCGTTAGGGTAACATTTGCATTTAGGCGACATACTTGGCATCCTCCAGCTGGTTCGTGGTACTTGTCCGGGGCATACTGTGCGAATGGCCAAAAGCACCAGTCGCACCAGTATTCACATGAATGCGTTTCGTTGGAAGTGAAGATGGCGAAAGGAGTGCGGGTTGCTTGGGCGAATCTGGCATGAAAACGAACGAGATCTGCAGAAGGAAGGGTGTCCAGGCCAGGCAAAAGCTTATCGGACCTCGTTCAACTGTCTGCGACACCAAAGCAGGCCACGGAATAACCGGGGTCGACAATGGGAAGGGAGACGGCGACGATACAACAGCGAGCAAAGGGAGAGGCTGAGTCTGTAGACTGAGTTGCTTGAACTAAACGTGCTGAATTAGTAAGCGCCAGGTCCCAATCTGACTTACAATAGAGTAATGAAAAAAATGGTGCTATAAATATCGATCACCCGTCGCCAAAAAGTCTATCTTCCATGCGTGCTTAAGCAATTATATATGTAAATCGGTCTATAATTCTGATGCGCGTTCGCGTGCTCGAGTTCTACAGCGGCATAGGTAGGCACTCAGCCTTCTCCCACCGCATCCAACTGACTGTAACAAAGGTGGCTTGCATCGCGCACTAAGGCTTAGCGACGTTGATGCGACAGTCATTCGTGCATACGACTGGGACCAGACATCTTGTCAGGTATACGACGCCATTTACGGACCTGGCACAGTAAAGAAGGTCGGTCTCAGTATATTGTAACTTCAACAGACAGTTCAGATTCGTCGGTGCAGATCGATATCTCTACTCTTGGCGTCCTCGACATCATCAACCTTGACGCGTCTTGCTGGATTCTCTCGCCATCATGCCAACCGTACACCGTTCTCAATCCCGTTGCGAAGGGAGCGGCTGACCCGAGAGCTCAATCATTTCTGCATATAGTTCAGGACCTCCTACCGGAGCTCGTGAAAGTCGGATGCGGTCCAAAGTGGATGCTGGTAGAGAACGTCGCCGGGTTCGAGGTGTGTATGCGAGTTTTTTTTAAGAAGCTTTTCACTTCACATTCTGAGAAATAGGGTAGACGTCTACAGCGCGTCAAACGCTCGTTGACGTACTTGAGCTCAATAACTATGTTGTCACCGAGTTTCTGCTCACGCCCCTCCAATTTGGCATCCCGAACTCTCGCCTCCGCTACTACCTTCTTGCGAAAGCACGACCTCTATCCTTTTCTCACGTCGTTACAGACACTCAAGAACGCCGCCGTGTCTGGAGACACATCCCTGGTCATGGAGCTCCTTGGAATGACTCCCGGATTAATTGCGGTGCTGCTCAGCTAAGGATATACCTGGATAATCTCTCAGAAGAAGAATATCACCGACTTAAAGTGCCAGACCGTGTGCTAGAAAAGTGGGGGCGTTTGTTTGATATCGTCCTGCCGAGCTCGCGAAGATCATGCTGTTTTACAAGAGGTGCGCTCAGTTAAACTGTCGAGAGAGTTCGTTGTTAATCGCCTGACCACCAAGGATATACAAAAATGGTGGAGCGGGCTGGTTCGATCTTGCAAATGAATGAGGAATTGGACGTAAGTCCTGAGGCCTTTCCTGCGTGGATCTTATTTATACTGAGACAACAGCATCAGACAACACGGGTGTTTGATGAATTTCTATCTTTGCAAGTGCAGAGCACTTCAGGCTCAGATGATCTCGAGTCAGATATGTTTCGATCCATCAGCGTATTGCGTCCTCTTCATCTCCGCTACTTTTCCCCATCCGAATTACTGCGCCTTTTCCATTTCGAGCCCATTCAATCCCCGAACTGCCCAAATACCAAGGGCAGCACCTCGGCCGAAATTCAAACTCACATTCATGGATTTGTTTGGCCGCAGGGAGTTAGTGAAAAATCGAAGTATCGACTCATCGGGAACAGCGTGAATTTGGAGGTAATGAGGCAGTTAATCAACTATTTGTTTGAGGATGACGATAGGGAAGTGTATGTATAATAGGGAAGACGGTGCTACGCAAAATGCGAGATGCGTCTGCACCGAATCACACTGCAATATTATTTGCGACTTCAGTCGGGGAAGCGTTACTAAGTATTTTGTATTACTATTATTATTGATGCATGTCTATATAAGACGTAATACATACGTAACAGTCAAGACATGGGATGTGCTTAGTAAACTTTGCGTACTCTTCAGGCTCTGCTCTCGCTTAACCCTTCTTAACTGCAACCCACAACCATCTCTGTTTTGCTAAGGCTTTACACCGCGGTTCACCATTTCGTCGCTCACGCCGTATTCACCACCCCTGATCTTCCGCTGCTCAGACGGAAGATTCATGCCTTGTCGCCCACACGATTCACAGAGAAAACAGGAAAAGTTTTACCATCCCAATCCACTTAGCATAACGGTACGTCTCCACGATCACCATTTGTTGTGGATTGCGGCGACCTGGATGGCAAAATTGATCCCTTTAATAGTCATAAAATATATTCATCATGGCCGCTGGAGTTGTTAACATTCGTCGTGACGTCGACGACAAGTTCTACCGTTACCGGTACGTGTCGTATCACTCGTGGACTGCAAAGTGCTTACGAATTTTCTTCAGTATGCCGCTGTTGCTCACCAAGATCGAGGGCAAAGGAAACGGTATCAAGACGGTTGTCCCCAATATGTCGGACATAGCGCGCGCGCTCTCACGCCCGCCAACGTATCCCATCAAATTCTTTGGATGCGAGCTCGGTGCTCAGACCACTTTCGATGAGAAAAGCGACCGTTATATCGTAAATGGGGCACACGATGCTGCTCGCCTACGCGAACTACTTGATGGATTCATTAAGAAGTTCGTTTTGTGCGAGTCGTGCAAAAACCCAGAGACGGATCTTATTGTTACGGATGGGGACATCATTCGCGACTGCAAGGCGTGTGGGCAGCGAACCTCTGTTGACACCCGGCACAAGCTAGCCACTTTCATCTTCAAGAACCCTCCTAAAAGGTCGAAAAAGGTTAAAGAGACTGGCGCTGCTAATGGCGGGAATGGCAGCCCGCCTGCTGAGGACGCAGATGCAGCAGGAGGGGAAAGTGACGATGAGCTCACCAAGCGCATCAAGATTGAGGCTGCGGAGCTTGCTGCGGACCCCGCGTCCACTGCTATGAAGGCGGATGACTGGTCGGTCGACACTTCAGCCGAGGCCGTTAAGGCTAGGGTTAAAGCCCTCGAGACTTCTATGCAAGCTGGCTTGGTTCTTAATGGAGACGATGATAGCGATGACGGGGCCGACAATCCCTACACTCAAATCGGCCGATGGGCTGAAGAAAATCGCGATACTATCACTCCTGTTGATGTCTACAAGTATGCACAAGACTTAGGTATCGAGAAGAAGCACAAGACAGTACAAGTTCTCGTTCAAGCCCTCTTCACGAGAAACATTGATGCGGAAATTCCAGGGTTTGCTGCCATGTTCCTCAAGGTAATTGATCCATTTTTGGCCTGCACTTTCTCTTTTATTTACTTCGTATTATAAAGATGGGAACGTCAGAGAAGCATCAAAAGTCCATCCTGGGGGGTATCGAGCGTTTTGTTGGTGTTTTGTATCCTGATCTCGTTTCGGCTGTCCCGAAGATTCTCATGGTCTTCTACCAAGCTGACTTGCTTGAGGAACAAATCATTAAACACTGGGCGACTCATGTAAGCAAGAAGTATGTCACTAAGGACATAAGTAAACAGGTCAGGAAGGCTAGTGAGCCTTTCTTGAAGGTATGCCTCCTTCCCCTACTTTCGACGACTTTTGGCCTGATATTGTTTCTGCAGTGGCTCGAGGAGGCTGACGATGATGATGACGATAGTGAGGAGGAGGATAAGTAGTGATTCTCTTCACGGCTTTAGCGATGTTTCCACTCTATTTTTTTGCATCCTGTACGGAGTTCGAGTGAATAAACGCCCGTTTGGTTCCCTCCCTGTTTGACTGGTCTTGTATAGCGTACACTTACCTCAGCAAAGAGACGCCTTCTCGGGACGACTATAGCCGGATTTGCCGGAGAATATAAGTTGGGCGTTCGCATATTATTTCTGTCCTCACACTCCTCAACCGGCATGACTGACCAGCGCAAGAGAGAGAGAGTATTTATTATCGGCGTCGGATGCACGGCGTTCATCAAGGTATGAGTATATTGCTTGCTCGTACTCGTTCATGAATGAACTTACAATTGTGAACTTTCAGCCCAGAGGTCTGAGGACCACAGAGGATGTGAGATTTGCAGATTACTAAGACAGTATATGTAGACAGCTTCATACTGAAGTATGATAGATGGGCCTTGAGGCGGCTACAAAGGCTCTCCTCGACGCTGGTATCACATATGATTCAGTACAGGTCGCATTTGTTGGGTACTGTTATGGTGACTCCACGTCCGGCCAGGTCTCTCCCCTCGTACTCGTATAACACATGTTTCAGAACTAACTCATACCGTTTCTATAGCGTGCTCTTTACAACCTCGGACTCACAGGCATTCCAATAACCAATGTAAACAATAACTGTTCCACGGGTTCGACTGCCCTCTTCCAGGCAGCTTCATGGATCAGGGGGACGCAAGCGGACTGCGCGCTAGCGCTAGGGTTCGAGCGCATGGCCCGCGGCAGCCTCAGCTCGAACTGGAAAGACCGCGCGCCTCCTATGGCTCCGTTTGACCATGTAGTCGAAATGACGGAGGAGACACTCGGTATAAACCACGGACCTGGCGCACCGCGTATGTTTGGAAATGGAGCTCAGGAATACTTCCAAAAGCATGGCGGAGGTATAGAGCACCTTGCTAAGATCGGTAGGAGATATGCATCGCTTAATTGTCCCTCGTTCTTACCCGTTGCTCGTTGTTAGCCTCGAAGAATCACAAACACTCTAAAGAGAATCCTTATTCCCAATTCAGGGATGGCTGGAGTGTTGAGGAGGTGCTGAAGGCCCCCTTAATTACCAACCAGTTGACGAAATATATGTGTAGCCCCACCAGCGATGGAGGTAAGCCCCGTTCGGACCGGCGCGGTTTTAAGACGACATTTATGTGTTTCCTAGCTGCCTGCTGTATTGTCGCATCCGAGAAGTTTGTACATGCCCATAATCTAGAAAACCAGGCCATCGAGATTGTCGCGCAGCAACTCGCGACAGATTTCCCGTCAACATTCGATAGTCGTAGTGCTATGGATCTCGTTGGCTACTCAATGACGAAGGGTGCTGCCGACGATGTATTTGCACAAGCAGGATTCAAGGAAGGCGAGGGTCGTGATTTAGTCGGCGTGGTGGAGCTCCATGACTGTTTTGCTGCAAATGAGGTAAGGGCTTTCCGTCTGAAATGCTTTTATATTGTGCCTCTGAGAAACAAATACCCGTAGCTCATTACCTATCCCGCCTTGGGTTTATGTGCGCCCGATGAAGCGCATAAGATGGTTGACCGAGGAGATAATACGGTAAGTACTAGTAAATGAAGCTGAATGTCCGTCACCTGAATCTCAGGGATTCATACAGTATGGCGGAAAATACGTCATAAATCCAAGCGGCGGGCTTGAGGCTAAGGGACATCCGCTGGGTGCCACCGGGATTGGCATGCATTTTTATATCACTAGTGAGTCTTTCCCTGCTTGTCAAACGGTGATACTGTAAAAGAAAGTTGAAAATACTTTAGCGCAACTCAGAAACTGTGAGTAATGCATATAATCTACTTCGCGGATTAGTCGTAACGTGAATTGTTTGTCAGGGGCGGGTCCTATGCAAGCTCCTGGGCTTTTTGATATCTCTGACAAACGCGGAAAGTATGGTTTGGTCCACAACATTGGGCTTGGTGGTGCCGTCGTCGTGAGCCTTCTGCGTAGGCCAGAGTTTTATACAGAGGGGGGAAAAGATGGACGTGATAGGTAAGACCAAAAGCTTATATATGCGTGCGGAGCGCCCTTTGACACCCTAAAGGCTTGGCTACAACTACGCATATGAGTGTCGACCAATCACTCGCTCGGATGTAGACAAAGTAAAGGCGGAAAAGAACTCCGAATGGTTTTTATCGCTGGCGAAACTGTGAGCTCACGGGGCGTTTTTGCTGAGCGGAATATGGAGTCGCCAAGGGCACGGACTAGTCTATGTGATTAACATAAACCCGCATTTTATTTCCTAACCACCCGAGACTCGTATGTATGATAATGTATGACAACTTGAATTTATCTGAATGTTTCTGCGATATTTTGCTTTCTTATCGTAATAGTATTTTTAGGTACCCTCTTAACTCCTCACCAATTATGATATGATATGGGAAATGTATTTGACAAGGTGGAAGAAGGCTGGCTTTGAGCCTAAACTGAGAATATCACTACTAGTTCGAAGAATTAATGTCCACAATGTGGCGCGTCGTGCGGTAACTGCGAAACCTGGTACCACAACAATCCTGTCCTTCAAATATTACCAGACAACCTGAAATGCCACAGATTCTTTAAAGGACTTGCATATTCTGGATTTATAATATTGTTCGTTAAGCTAATCTGAACGAAGCAAAGATTTTGAGCCAAGTACTAACGCATCTGTCAGTGCTACTAAGTAACAGTTAATACAACTTAAGGTTCGAGGGTTACGTGTTTACGAGTAGTACCACTCGCGAGTAGTTGTGCTTAGCTCTTACATCCCCCCTAACAAGCCTGCATGGCCCGTCAAATAGTGTCTTACAGCGACCTTGACGCGTCTTCCGCGATCTCTTTGCAACAATCGCCCGCGAAGGTTGGTGCGAGCTTGTCATCCGATACTACCACTGTGGCAGCGGCTGCAACATCCCGTCCTGTGTCCGGTACTAGAGGCACTGCACCGGACAACTGCTTCACCACCCGCAAAGAAACGCAGACGTGAAGAAGACATGCTTGAAGAAAAAACAGACGGTGCAGATGCACAGCCTGTGGGGAACGAAAATGGCGGGGCTGCGCAGAGCACAACCTTGTTCCATCCCCTGGCACCTAAACCACCGGTCAGAAAGCGTGGAAAGCACCGGCGCCGTTCTGACACGGGGGCACGCGCCGCACTTGCCAACGGGTCTTTCGGTTCAAACGGTGCGGCGCTCGAAAACTCTGCAAGAGGAAGCGCAGCTGTACCGGTGCAACACTGGGATGACCCTGGCACTTCCTCTCACGGGATTTCTTACGACGATGATGCAGGCGGAGAGCATGCTGGAGAAGCCAGGGCGGAAGAACATTTAGAGGAAGATGTAGTGGAGAAGGGCGATATGGGAGAAATCGATATGGAGCTCGGAGAAGACGACGACGATGAAGACGAGAGCCGGGAACTCACGCATGAAGAAGTCTGGGACGATTCAGCCCTTATCGCAGCATGGGATGCTGCAACTGAAGAGTATGAGGTACAGCACTTTATATTTTCATGTTCACCCCGATACCACTTTATACTCTGACCGGGTTACATAGGCGATGCATGGTAAAGACAAAAGTTGGAAAAAGGGGCGAGTGCATGGGTCGCCCTTGTAAGTCTTCATAGCTGGTCATTATCAAATTGCACTGACAAGTCCGAAACTCGTCAGATGGTATAACGTTCCTCCAGAGAAGCCAAAAATTAAAAGCAAAGGGAAGATATCTGCGAAGCAAGACCCAGAGAGTTACTCCGCAGCAATACACCCGAAGCATCAAGAGAGCTTGCGGGGTACAGACACTGATATTCGGGATTCATCTAGACCACTCGACTTCGACACCTACATACCCAGCCACGATGCTTCACTTGCGTTCGTGTCCCCGCTTGAGCACCCCATTCCGGAGGTCACGCGGTCTCGCCTAGGTGACATTACAACGCAATATGCGTCTATGCTTCCTGATCAACCTCCGGTGGCATTCACGGCCGGATCAGACTCCGCGGCGGTACCAGTTTTGTCTGGAGCAGGAGTACATGCTGTTGGTACAGACGAAGCTTTCTCTCGCGCTGTAGGCGCAATGTACTGGTGCGGCTATTGGACTGCGGTTTATCATGTGCGTTAATTGTGTTTTCTGCGCACACAAGTTGACGGCTTACTTTACATGGGATTTGTAGATGCGGAGAGCTCAGGAATGCAGAACTCCCGCAGCACGTGCTGTGGACGACGAAGAATCTCAGGCACAAGAAGAGAAAGAAACGGAGATGCTCGTGTCAACACAGCGCTGACGATAAGCGGTGTCGCATTGAATGCTCAACATTTCGTCATTGGATGATGGCTTATCTCGGAGTATGCAAGACCCGGTGGTGTGCGGGGAGTTTATGTACGCAAGGTTTATAGGGGTATGGGCCACATCGCGCTACGTAACAGGGGGCTGAAGGTTGTGTCTGCGGTGAATCAAGCAAAAGCCGAGCTAAAGCTTATTTTATCCTCAGGTGAACGTTGGTGATGTTTAGTGAAACTCTCGCGGAAATTTCCAATTAGGCTAGGCGAAGTGAATTGAATATTGACATTTACTACTTGCAATGTGTGATGCATGCGATGGTGCGCCGCAGAAGGAATGGCCAGATGGGGACCCATCCGAAATGCCTGAGTCGGGGGACCGGTGCAGATGGTAGACTGGCACCCTGCGATGTCGGGTGGACTGAGATGGATGGGATCTGCCAAAGCGGGATCGCAGAACCTGATACACAATAGCCCCACTCAATTGCAAGTTATCGTAGGATTGTAACTTTTGCTCGGCATCATATGTAATCACAGGGTCCTTCTATATTGGTCTTTGCAATCCCAATAAGAATTGAGACGCCGATTGCAGTTGCGATTTGTGGCGTTTTTGCATTTGTCCGGCAAGCTGATGCCGTGTTTGTGTAAGCACATCCACAATAAGCAATTTTTGCCACATCTGCCAGTAAACAAGTCAGCCACTCAAAACAAAACACCCCTTAAATGCAACCATCAGCCAATAAAAAAATAGAGCTGGATCAAGCTCATACTTACAGTACCTTGCAGACGATAAGCATCTTTCCCAAACCGTTTCCAAGACATTTGCTTCATTTTTAGACCACACACATATATCTTCCAACCAGCCCAAATAAGGGCGCGTCGATCTATTCGTAAGCCTCCAATAAGGAAGGTAAGGATCTACGCAAAACGACACGTAAGACATTTTACAGATCTGTCCATAAAAGGACGAGAAAGTTGTAACTCCGACGATAAAAATTCGGTACAACTGCTCTTGAGCACTTGTAGCGGATTGCAGGTTTCTTCGCCCAAAAAGGAAACCGCCAAACTCCTAGGTCAGATCACCTTTCCGATATCAAACCAACACAATGGTATGTCTACCTGCCGAACAAAAAATTGTAGGATAACGTGCAATTGAGGAGGGCTAATTCTTGTTTGGGATTCCTGTGCAAGAAGGTTGTTACTTCTGATATTAGGTAACGGCGTTGGCGCGTTCTTTCTTCGATCCGCATCTGCTAACATACATAGACGCGACAATATAGTATGTAAGTACCAAAGCACGGCCGCGAGTCTGCCCCTCGCCGGCCTTCCCCCACTCTTTCGCCCTATGGTCAACTCCCTTGCTACACTTGCTGCAGGGTTTGTCCACGTACTTTTATTCATTACGATGGTCAATGGGGCTACTATGCGCTCCTTCAAGAGGGACGTCTCGCTTGTCACTGTAAACATCCCGCTTACTGTCAACGAAGACAAACAATATGTGGCGAGCGTTAACATGGTCCGTCTTGTCAAGGCTGTTTTCTCCCGGTCCGCGCACACATTAAATTTTGTTACTATATCTTGTAGTCGTCCTCGCCGGACACGCAGCGCTTCAAGTTTGCTTTGGCTGCGAACACCGGGTACACGGTGGTTGCTGGCACGGCCTGTAACGGCTGCGATGGCGTGCCCACGTGAGCCACCCCTCGTTAGCCCTATTAGCCGACTTTGACAATTAACAACATGTGCTCCCCTCAAGGTACAATGCGTCGGCTTCGACAAGCGCGCAGCCATGGCCTGGATCCGAAAACATTACTGTGGGATCTGCATCGCTTGGTGGACCTTTGATCAAGGAGAACTGCGGCCTTCATGAAGTTAACGGGTCCTCTTGGCAGTACCCTAACCAGACAGGCGAGTCTGCTTTGTACCTCCTTACTTTGATTCGTCTCTCCTTCCGTCCAGAACCCACGATCTCGATGGTATGAAGTTTCTAACGGATCTTTTATCTCTGGCCTCTAGTTATTGTCGCAAACGCATCTTCGTCCCTCTTTTCTGGTGTGACGTCTGGTCTGATCGGATTGGGGACGAACGCGAACGGTGCTACGGGTGACTTTCTGGACACAATATTCGGTGGATGGCTCTCGCGCAACCCATCACAGAATAATTTTACCTTCGGTATGGCACTTAGTCCCCCTTTGTTCACATCGAACGATGATGAGGGCAACGGGGGAGTTTTACATTGGATAGTGCCGGACCCGAATGCGTATGAAGGCACCATTGCCTGGAACCCCGTCAATGTATCATCGGCCATAGCAAACGCACCGACCGGTAGCGACGATGTGAGCGGGACAGCTGGTAACAGCGGGTTCACTCTGCCCGAAAGTGACTGGACCATTGAAATGGATGGCTGGGCTGTCTCTGCCTCTGGAACAGTTGTGTCGAACTCGAGCAAAGCTCAAGCCATCGTCGAGCCTTATTTCTCGGATACATATTTTCCGAGTAGTCAAGCGAATTTATTGTGTGAGTGTGTTTTAAACTTTATGATTTCATCTGTACAACAATAAATCAAATATTCATGTATTTATTTTCAGATACCGCAATCCCTGATGCAATTAAGGTAAATTCGTTGGTAGCCGGGGCGCAAGCATGGACCATTCCCTGTGATACCAAGTTATCAATGGCACTCTCTTTCTCTGGGCAATCATTTTCCATCGATGAGTCCCAACTTATTGCGCCACAAAGTGATGGGACATGCCTGGGCACTATCAAAGCATGGCCCGACTCATCCGTGAACAACTTCTTGCTTGGGAGTAATTTCATAAGCGCATTCTATCTGTGAGTTGATATACAGCAGCTATCCTAATTTGCGGTGTAAGTAGACCTCTTACCTCGTTTCTTGTAAGGATCTTCGTTATCGGAAAACCTGGATCAGGCGTACCCAATTCTATTGGCATGGCGAATCGCTCACAAAGCACCACCGCCTCAAAATCCATCGGCGCGATAGTTGGGGGTACAATCGGGGGCGTTATATTTGTCGCCATCCTTATTGGTGCAGCTTACTGGCTGGGACGCAGGAGTCGCGCAAAGCATGTCACGGTTGTACCCGCGTCACCCTCTTTGAATAATGGAGAGAAGGGAAGACTCTACACGGACAATGATGCAGACGCCGATGACGAGGTTGCTCAGTTTGTCAACAGGCCCTTCCCACACATCGTGGGAAGTGGAGGGACTACACCTTTGTCGCCACCGTTAACTGACGGATCTGTGCGGAGCTCACATCGTCTTCTTCCGGAGGTCCAGTCTCCACCAAGTTCTGCATTCGAAACATCAGGTCGGTTGAACAATCTGCACGAGCCCACAGTTTTCTTGTCGGGAACCCCTTCGCCATCACTCAGAGGCCACACTGAGGGTGGTAACATGCTAAGCGGTATTATTTCATATAATCCCTCTGCATTCAGCGCAAATGCTGCAGCGTCCCATACCATCACATCCTACGCCACCTCTCTAACTATCGGCCGGGATTATAGTATTGAGCCTTTCATTCTCCAAGCGGCACCTGGATCCAGAGAAAGAAGAGACACTTCAAAGGGTCCCGGAGCTCGTCTACCATCACCGCAAACCGAAGAGTATCTGCGCCCCGCGCCGAGTTCTCAGGGTGCCAGCATCTACTCCCCTTCAACTCCTGAAAATGCAACCATCGTTCCATTCATTCTTCCTCCACCGCCTCGCGGTGCTATGGTACGGTCGGCCGCTGAAGTCAATGAAGGCTCTCTACACTTGGCGCGCCAAATGACTGACACCCCTGCCCCACCATACACGTCTCATGACACTGGGGAGGCAGCGCTCATCCGCTTGCCGACAACTTTCGTCGATTATTCTCTTACAAGCCTTCCGAATCGCTCCTCGGGAATATAGGCAAAAGTGGATGAGGGGAAATTGTTTACCTAGGTATTTCGTGACTCCTTCTGGAACGTTGAAGTTATTTTTTTTAGTTTTGCTTGCCTTATTGGACAGAGCTACCGGCTATTCCCTGCTATGCGCGTAAACACTGTATCTTTCCTTAACTTAAGTAATAGGGTTCATCAACACTGTGTATTTCCTTCCCGTACACCCTATGCTCTCTTTTCGGTATAGGCTTTCGGAAATTGGACAGGTTTTCTTTCAATGAATTCGATAGCTAAGCTGGCTATCAAATTCCATCCTCTGATTCGTTACGACCTGGATATTCGCAATGAAGTCACAGTAGTCTTTAATTGAAGTTAAGAGCACACTGGCTCTAAGCATGTATTAATTATTGCGGCGGAAATGAGTTTGTTCATAGGCCCTTCCCGCACTACATGGGGGTGGAAATATCACGCCATTGTCGCCACCGTTAACTAACGAATCTGTGAGGAGCTCACATCGTCTTCTTCCGAAGGTCCAGTCCCCACCAAGCCCTGTATTTGGGACATCAGGCCGGTCGAACAATTTGAACAGGACAACGGGTCTCCTATCGATAATTCCTTCGTCATCATCCGGGGGTTACGCTGAGGGAGGTAACGTGCCGGGCGGTAGCATTTCATATAGTCCCCCTGCATTCGGCGTGAATGTTGCATCGTCGCCTACCAGTACACTCTACACCACCACTCTGACCGCCAGCCGGAATTATGTAGTTGAACCTTTCGTCCTTCAAGCAGCACCTAGTTCCAGAGAAAGAAGACGCACCTCAAAGGGCATCGGATCTCGTCTGCCAGTGCCACCGTCGCAAGCTAGAGAACCTCACAGCCCTGCACCGAGTTCTCAGAGTGTCAACCTCCATTCCCCTTCAACTCCTGCTGCGATTATCGCGCCATTTATTCTTCCGCCGCCACCTTGCGGTGCTATGATACAGCCAGTTACTAACTTCAAGGAAGGGTCTTCATACTTAGCGCACCAAATGTTTGACACTCCCGCTCCGCCTTACACATTCCATGACTCCGGAGAGGCAACACTTACCCATTTGTCGCCAATTGTCGTCGAGTATTCCCCTACAAGTCCTCCGAGTCGCTCTTCGGGAGTATTCGTAAAGGCTGACAAGGGGAATAATTTTACTTTGGCAAATCGTGACTCCTTCCGGAACGTCGAAGTTATCGTCTAGTTTCGCCTGCCTTATTGAAAAATGTACCAATCCTCGCTATGCGCGTAAACACTGTATACATCTTCAACCCAAGTAAAAGGGCTCATCAATATCGCGTACTTCCCATAAACCTCACACTCGTTTACTTTTTCGGTATGGACTTTCAAACAATCTTTTAGTTATTGCGTACTTCCCTATAAACCCCACACTCGCTCACTCTTCTCAATATAGACTTTCAAATAGTCCTCTAGCTATTAAGCTCTCTTTTCTTATTCGTTACGATCTAGGTTTTCACAAGGGGGCCACAATACTAATTAATTCAGTCAAGTGGCTCTTTATGGACTGTTATACTTATTAATGGCGGTGACGAATCCGAAATGGTCAACACTACATCCGACTATGAAAGTGTGGATCACTCCGGATTAACATGACTGTGTAAAATTAATTTGCGGTAGAACTTCCATTCCGTAGCAACCCCGTAGTTGCCAAAGTAAACATATTGATTAGATATTGAGACCAAGAAAATCCGGTATAACCTAGTGTCATGATTTCACTACAGTCTCCCCGTCCTCCAGCCGTCTCCTTTGCCTAGGCAGTGCGTCCACCTCCTTCTCAGGGTGCCAGGCCTGCGGCGGCGGAAGCCATCTCCCTGCCGGATCACCTGAGGGGAGATACCCGTATGCGGTGGGGAAAGGCGGGTAATGCGGGAGGGGTGCATGAGACGCGTGTGCGACCTGCTCTCTACGATCCGGATGGTAACGTGAGCGGTAGAGTGAAAGCAATGCGTTCACGAAAACCGTCATAAAGGCAAGCGAGGAAAGTGTGAATAGCTTCGTATATCAATTAGCCGGAGTCATCTTCCGCAAACAATACGCAGACGAACCAATGTCTTCCAGCTAATCGGCTCGACAAAGCCATTTACTACCTCTGCTAGCATCTCCGCGCCGACTTTTGCGCGACCCACAATTTTTGGATCGCGACTCATACATGTCTCCCACGTTGCGCATTGATGAAGCATGGCTGGAATGGGGCTTATATTGCATAAATTCTGTTTGTATAATTGCGCGCATGTTGTAATTTCTTGAAGTATGTCTAATGGATAGAATAGAGTTAAATACCTTTGGGGGCAGCTATCGTGAAGAATAAATGTTGACGTACCCATCGAATATTCTCCAATGCGTTGCTCCACATCCCGTTGCACAGTAAATATAAATTGAACAAGGAGGTAAAGGAAGACGAGAATCAATGAGAGATTAAAGAGGAATTGCAAGTATCTAGACATCACTGGTTAGTAATGTCCCATGATATGGAATAGTATCTTACCCAAGCAGGATATACGGCGTGTCCCCCTTTATTGGCGCAGGTCCAGGCATATTAAGCGTGTAATGGTTCGACGTCTTCCGCATCACTGTACGCGATTTCTTGGGAGACCCATCATCGTCGTATTCCTCATCCTCGGATTCGTCTTCTCCCTCAATCGGATCATCGAATCTCGTTCGTAGGCGCAGGCGACTTTGAGCAGGCTTGCCTACACGTCTGCGTGCGATGCGGCGCAAAGCTGCATTCGAGATGAGACGGCGCTCCGGACTTTCGTTATCATCCCCTTCTGCATTGTTTCCGGCGTCATCCTCCGCTTCTCGGCCCTTGCCCGGGTCATCCCTGGCACGGCTGAAATTTGGCTGTGGAGGGGGAGGGGTGACTTCCACATCCTTCATGTCAATCTCGGGTGTTTCGTGCGCAGGTGTTGACCATGCGGGCTGTGCAAGATGCGGCGGGCGGAAGAGATATCGCACATTTTCGCCAAAAACAGGGCGCGGTACGCTTTCTTGGCTCTTTTTAGGATCAAAAGGCGACGGCGGCGGATTCGCGGTGCTGTGAGTCCCTTCTCGAGTCTTGCATCAGCATCGCGCTTTCTTCAGACAGAAACATAGGAAACTGTGCGAGGAACGCGTACTTTTGAGGGGAGCATTCTGGTTATTCGCGTCGAGTCTCCACGCCGGTATCGTGTTCGTGCGGTTCGTAAATTCAATGCCAGTCATGGGCGCCTCTGTGCTCCGTGCACGCGCATACATAGTCGACATGCCAGAGTCGTCGTCTCAGGGCAAAACCGCGACTTGCTAGGTGTACGTTGGCGGGGTCGCCGTTGTGGACGTGGTGGTCCTTTTCCAACTGGTGAAGGACACGTGATCTGCCCGTACGCGTCTTCGGACTCCGGGATTAACTCTTCATAAGTTCATTTACATGAATTAGTAACTCGTAAACCTCAAGCCATCCCGAAGCTACCTTCAATCCGCCACACCGAAGATGCTGCGAGGTTCATTACAATCTGCTAGAAAGGGCGCCCAAACGTGCTGCAGAAGAGCTCCGTCAAGAAATTTCCACCCGCTTGCCACCGCTGCCGCAGCGTGGTCACCAAATCATTCGAGTCCGTCATCATCAGGATGGACAGCGCCTAGCTCGCTTGACCTTGTGCCAATGGTTATCGAGCAGTCGGTACGTGCTATTGCCGTCTGAGGCCGTCATGTATATTAATTCTCGTACAGGGAAGGGGAGAGCGTTCCTTCGACATCTTCTCGCGTCTCCTCCGTGAGCGTGTCGTCATGCTCTATGGGCCGGTATGTTTTTCGCTATACATTCCGCGAATATAGTGTCGACTGGTTATTCAGGTCCACGACTCTGTTTCAGCAGTAACTGTGTCCCAGCTACTTTTTCTTGAGGCCGAAGATGCGTCAAGGCCCATTCACATGTACATCAACTCGCCGGGCGGGAGTGTAACCGCCGGTTTGGCAATTTATGATACAGTACGTGTCTACCGTCTGTCTGCCTTCATTCAACCGCTGCAAACTGTTTCTGATGACTGTTTAGATGCAGGTCTGAATTTAACCAGATTATGACTGACTACGAGCCAAAGACTGAAACGCGGCTGCGTCGTCTCTGCAGTACGTTTCTTCCCCGATACACACGTATTGTGTGGGTCAGGCATGCTCGATGGGTTCATTGCTCCTTGCTGCTGGTAATTCTCGACAAGCACTTGCTTTACCTGCTACTGACCAGCCTGCTCCCTCTTCAAGGCGAGAAGGGTAAACGTCACTGCTTACCTCACGCAAGTATTATGATTCATCGTCAGTCTATACCGGTCTTCACGTGAACGGGTACTGATATAAAGTGGTGCAGAACCATCTGGAGGCGCGTCTGGCCAGGCGTCGGACATTGCGATCCATGCTAGGGAGATTCTACGTGTCCGGGAGGTGCTGACGGAAATCTACCAACGACATTGTTCGAAGGAGGGTGAGAATGTAAAGGAAGCTCTAGAGAGGTTTGGTGCGTACATGAATATTAATGGTATCTTTTCTGCGTTTTCTTCTACGTACTCAAATCGCTTTAGAGAAAGCACTGGAAAGAGACTATTTCCTGACAGGTTTGTTTATTGTGCTATTGGGTCATGCTGGCTACCATATTAACATGGCACCCTTTATTCTAGCGAAGGAGGCTTTGGAGTTTGGGCTCGTTGACGCCATTCTGGAGAGGCGACCAAGCACAGAAACGGAAGGACGTTAGGCGATGTGTCATTACCCTTGGGGATCAGTCATCAGCACCGGCATCAGTATGCCTGTGCTGCATGATATTCAGTCAGACCCCATACATACGCGTAACACATACTAGCTCCCAAGGCGACCGAGATGCGCTCTGGAAGACAGTGCCTGGGAAGACGAGACGAGCTGCGGGGGGCTGGATGGAGCATATGACACGATCATAGTACAAATGTTATGTTAGGATATCTGTGCGATGGTCGCACAGAGCAGCGTGAATTTATTATAGAGCTTTGAGCTTTGATTAAAAAAAGTCCCGCAGGCAAGCGAAGGGGGATTGGATTGGTCCATCAGCGCGCAGCCACCCGTGTAGCCCGAATTTTGATCGACTGGCCAGGTGCGGTAGTCAACCGGCGAGGCGTAGAAACAGCAAAAGACGACTCGACTCGTCGTTGCGCGCGTCCACGACCGCCCGTATATCCTTGCTCTCTTTCCGTCTACGAGTGGCAGGAGCCTCCCTTAACTCTCCTCCGCTGGTCGGGTCTCTTTTTCCTCGAGGATTGTGGTCAGCATCGCACGAGCGCTGCTGATCAAGCTGGTCTATTACCCTCAACATCCTTCCTTTTCACCAACATATACTTCAATTTCCGAATCATAATAGCGACGAACGTCCGTCCTTAATATTTCCCCTCTTTGAAGAACGAATCCTTTACATTGGTGTTGTACATGTCTGGCTGCATGAAACATGCTGGACACGCACTGGGCGTTTTACTCCTTCTCTGCATTTCTCTCGTCTCTGGTAAGCATATGCTAGTTGCATCTGCATCGATGCTATACTGATAAACGAACAGCATCGAGTGTACCTCCCCGGCCTCTGACGAGAGTTTCTCATCCCTCGACACTTGCTCTTGAGATCATCCCTCGCCAGGTCCCGGCGCCCAAATCCCTCCACTCTCGCACCTCTTCCCCTTTCCTCAATAGTCCGGCGCTCTATCACTCTGACTCCTTTCGTCTCACACTAGCTGCTTTCGACGATGTCTTCCACCTTCACCTCCGTCCTAATGACCACCTCGTCCACTCCGCTGCCAGGATCAACTATTACAAGAACGGCCCAGGGGGTCGCCAAATACTTGATCGTACAGTGCCCCTCCTCCGTGAGAGTGTGCGTGCATATTGGGGAGAGGTTGTCTCTGCAGAGCACACATCTTCGCGCATGCGTGAAGACGCCGCGGGTCTACTTCCGCGTCCATCTGGCCAATTAAACAAGGAGCTTGGGTGGGCACGCATCCTCGTGCATTCACAGGGCGATGCCGATCGCGGAGTCGCGCCAGTCTACGAGGGAGCATTTGAGGTTGGAGGCGTAACGTATCACATTCAGACTCGCGAAAACTACCTGCGCAACAAACAAGCTTTGGACCCCATGCTTGTAGACGGAGGGAATAATCCCGACGCGCGTCTCGTTGTCTGGCGTGATTCGGATGTACTAATGCCCACAGAGGAAACGCGGGGAGAGGCGCACAGTGGATGTAAACACGACACGCTTGATTTCAACGCCGATCCCTGGCAAAATCCTGTGTTGCGAAAGCCTGTTGCACGTCCATCCTGGTACGATCCCTTGGGTCTGCTGGGTGAAGCAGATCCTTGGGCCAATAGCACTATTGCGAAACGTGACGATGTCCAAGGTGGTGGATCATCGAACAATTTTGAAAGCACAATCGGGTCAGCTACCGACTGTCCGAAGACGCAGAAGGTGGTGTACATGGGCGTGGCGGCGGACTGCGAGTACGTTTCCGCGTATTCGTCGGTGCAAAATGCTACGACGCAAATCCTTAATAATTGGAACATGGCAAGCTCACTGTACAAATCGACATTTAATGTGAGCCTCGGCATCTTGCAAATCGATATCCAGGACCCGACTTGCCCAAGTTCGGCGCCTAGCGATGCCCCATGGAACGTACCCTGCAGCAACGCAAACGTCACTTTGAACGACCGGCTGTCGTTGTTTTCAGGATGGCGAGGGGACAAAGGTGACGATGGTGCCGGCCTCTGGCATCTAATGAGCGGGTGTCCAACGGGTACAGAGGTGGGCGTGGCATGGCTAGGAACGCTCTGTCAGCAGTCGGCGACGGGAAGCGTCGGATCACTTGTGAGTGGAACGGCCGTATCAACGAACGGCCGTACGGAGTGGGAGGTAGTTTCGCATGAGATCGGCCATAACTTCGGCGCTATCGTTCGTGCATCCTTTCATTGTACTCATTTCAGGTAGCTGACTTAAGCTTAATCATTCGATACTAGCATGATTGTGAAGACGCATGCAACTCGGGCAATTCCACGATCGTATGTTGCCCGCTGACGACGACTACTTGCAGCGCAAATGATGCATACATTATGAGTCCCGTGACCTCCTCTTCGCAGAAGGTTTTCTCTGCGTGCACTCTCGGAAATATCTGTACGAGTTTGTTCAATCCATCGCATGACCTTTAATTAACTTTGGTATATCGCATCAGGTTCACTAATGTCGACGGCGACCTCGGGCCATGTCAACGCAAGCTGTATAGTAGACCCCGATCCGACGAAAGTAACACTCTCGCTCAACATGTGCGGAAATGGTATCGTCGAAAGTGGCGAAGACTGCGATCCAGGCTTGAACAAGACGTCGCCGTGCTGCGATTCTTCGACTTGCAAGTTCACTTCGGGAGCAGTTTGTGATCCAGCAAGTAGCGACTGTTGTACCGATAGCTGCGGATTTGCGCTATCAACGCAAGTCTGTCGTCCTGCTGCCGATCCTTCATGTGATATCGCCGAGACATGCACTGGTAGCTCATCTACTTGTCCTCCGGATACTTTCGAGCCAAATGGTATATACACACTATCCTTTTCCTGAGTACTCGCACTAACTAAACAACTATCAGGCAAGAGCTGCGGTGGGAACGAGCTTGCATGTGCGAATGGTGTTTGCACTAGTCTGAGCTGTAAGGCATACTCGTTCCTTTATATCTGAATTTACTAATCGACGATTCATCTTCTCAGTGCAATGTCAAGTTGTGGGCTCGTCGTTAAATCTGACTACGGCTTGCTCCAAGCCGGGTAACACGTGCCAAGTTTCTTGCCAGGACCCTACGAACGCAAATCAGTGCATTCAGTTACAGTCTCAGCTAATAGACGGTTCATCATGTGGTAGGTTTTGATTGAGTATTTAAATGTCTCTCATCTAACCACACTTTCTTAGGCCTAGGAGGTACTTGTGAATCTGGCGCATGTAAGGCAGGAAGCATTTTAGACACAGCGAAGGTGAGTTGTCTTTTCTCACGCCGTATTCTCGTTTGACCCCGAGGTAACTATTGTGCAGGCGTGGTATATGCAAAATCTTCAAATCGCCGTCCCAGTGACTGTCGTAGTCGCTATCCTTGTCCTCCTCATAATTTGGGCACTTTATATGTGTAAGTACTTTCTTTCTTTCTGGTTGACGGATAGCTCAACACCGAGCGTTGTTTGCTAGGCATAAGGCGTCGGTGTGTACGGAAGAATGCCTCGATGGAGCCGGCATTTGCAGGACGGCGCGGGACGCGTATACCCAGTTGGCAGCCTCCGCCACCTTCTATGGACGTAGTCGCACCATCTATTCCTGTGGCCACACGGCCGTTGGTGGATCGTTCACCTCTGGTCGCCGCTAACCTCAGCTCACGAAGGGCATCTATTCCATCGTCTCTTCGGCCCGGAGGCTCATCGTAAGTTGTTCGTATACCTGACTCCTGCCTCGCCTTTTGACACATCTCCGAAGCTCTAAACTGGCTCCGTCCGCGTATGCAATTAGGGTGTCGAATCCGCCAGTATCGCCGCGCAATCAAAGTTGGGATGGTGTATATGGTCAACCAGCGTCTGGCTCAGCTCGGATGCCTGGTCGTGGACGACCAGGTTCCGGTCAATCTGGGACATCAGGTCGCGCTCGGGAACCTGCCTTCCCTGCTAGTACTCGTAACTCAAACGGCCGCCAGTCTGGGCCGCGCGACCAGTCGAACTGGGTCGACCCGACAACGTGGAACGGTCCTTTGTGACAATAGCATAGGCTATCATTGCCTTTCTCTCAGTATGCACCGCTGCCAAGTATCAGGCGCAATATTTCCACGCTTCTCTTCGGTTTCTAGGAGGTGATAGTTGTGTTCGTTGTCATTTTATCGTCCGACGTCTATCCAACCGTGTACTCTACTTCGTTTGCGCTTTCCAAAATTCATAGGGTTTTACAATACTGCATTTCCGAGTGATCCGGAAACACAATTTTGGAAGAACAGCTTTTTGGAAGAACAGCTTCCTGTGGTGGCATGGAACTATAGGCACGGTGGCCATATCCTTTTCCAAAGCCCTGCTGGGCATCTCACCTCAGTTGTTGTTCAACTGTGGTGCCTAGTGTCATACACTGTAAATCGGTGCACGCAGGTGACGGTGATCTGAATTTACAACAGTAACTCTGCCTTGAAAGGTCGGATGAAGATTTGTGGAATCGAGGACAGTGCCTGAGGGTTCCTGTCCGGGCAGAGCAGAGTGCCGCTTCTTTCGACTGTAGGATGACAAGTATAATTGGCAGGCTATTCAGTGTGTCGCTATCTCGCAAACACAATACACAGCTGGTGTGCATTGCCTCCAGGGGTGGACCCGCGAGACTCTTTTCGCGCATACACCTAAAATAGCACAATTACCCCCAGTTGGAAGAAGAATGAATTTAGTCACCGCCGCGACCAGAGTCGGCAACAACAAGACGACACAAATAAGGACCTTGGTTCTGAAAAGATAGATAACATTAAATAATGCAGACTGAAGTACTGGAGAGAAAAACGGATTTACTATTTCGTTCTGGTGGCCGAGTAGGGAAATTGAAGTGAGGGATCGACACCTTGGAGGTGAAAATGTGGGAAAGCCTGGAAGCTCAACTCCTTCCGAGGATTCTCGCTCGTCCATCTCTCACTGCTCTCAACTCCCTCTCTTTTTCTTTCCCCCCTTTCGCGTCCTGGACTCAACGCCGTTCTTTACTGGAACCGCGTAGGCTACTTCGTCGTCCGTTCTGCCTTTCAACTCCGGCCGGCCTCGAAGGGAATTCGATCAGTTCTCGACATGTCGATCACCGTCTCAAACCCGCCATCGCCAGACATGCCTCACACACCCACCTCCAGCGAGGGTAGTATGGGCATTCTCGGCAACGGCGCGGCGAGCCCGTCCTCGCTTGCGCAGACCGTCGCCGCCGCTGTAGGACGTCAGAGCTCGTCGTTTGATGTACAGCGCCGTCAATCGCGTGGCTCGAGGTCGGGCGGCGACAGCCTGAATGGTCACGCCATCTCATCAGTCAAGACAGACCACTCCCTCCTGGCATCAGCACACGTGGCAAGCGCGCCAGGAAAGGTAGCGGCAGTCGACGCAGACGCGAGTGCGACGCTGGAGAGTCCAGTCAGTGGCATGGTGGCTCCTACTCCAAAGGAGCGTCTCCCGCCGAGTCCTCCACTCACTCCCGTCGCATCAAAGGAAAGCTTACGAGGGGCGTCGAAAAGAGCGCCCGCCCGCGTGGCTCGGGACAAAGGTGGCACCATGAGGGACGAGGTCGCGTATGAGGAAGAAGAAGACGGCGACTTGTCAGCGTGTTCGTACCGTTCTGACGGGGAACATATGATAAAGGGCGATAACGGTGATGACAGTTCACCAGCTGGGCCATCCACAAGCGTCGCCGTCTCGGAGTTGGCTCTCCCTTTGCAGTCCCAGCCCCTGCAGGACTCGGAAATTGACGAAGACAACGCGTCCATGGACCACCCTACGTTTTTACGCAACGCTGCCTCTTCGTCTACGTTGGGCAGACATGAGAGACCGTCATTCTCACTCTCGCGCTCTCACCCTCTGGATAGCGCTCCGGATTTGCAGCCATGGGATCTCGTAGAACCACCGGCAAGTAGCAGCGCCCAACAAATATCGGGGATCAACGAAATAGACGGAAGGGAGAAAAGAAGGAGGAATATAAGCTTTAAGAGTACGCAAAATAGGTCCAGGGATGTGGTTGTAAAAGAGTACGCTCTCAGTTTTTCGTTTTTATTAGGATTATATATAGTTGGGTTATTGACGCGTTTTCGGTTGGAACAGTGGCAAGAGATATCGCATCCCGCATTCTTCGTACTATTTCGGTCCTCCTTCCAATACATCCGCGTACGGAACGGAGCCGATAGGGCACATTGGCGTGCACCATCCGCGCGAGGTTATTCGTATAGAGCGTGACTATTCCGGCGGTGAGCTTGTACAATTCAGCCCGGCGTATCCTCTAGAGCTCGAGGGTCGCGTAAGTACTGTCATATCGGTGTTTGTGTTGCCTTGCGGAATCGACTGACTCCAATTTTATCAAATCGTAGATAACGCCGACGCAGTTTCTTGAAACTATCAACGCGATAAACGAGTCGCTCATTGAAGCGCACAGTTTGCGCTGGTCCTTCCTTGATAACACACTTGCTTTCCTTACGCTGTATATTTCTCGGTTATTCATCCGGCCTTATTACGATAGAGTTAGCGCTCATCTCTCTTTTGTCACCGGAGTGGGAAAGCTGACGGCAGTTATTTCTTAAAGGAAATGCGGCGTCTGTACAACCTTGTCGCGGGTCTCAACAAGCGACTGTACAACCCTGTGGGCCTGAATATCTTATGGCCAAAGGACGTTGCCTTCATGTTTGTGAGTGCTCCTGCCGTGACATCTTATTTCTTGAACGACCCCACTAATAAGACAATTGATTACGATGAACAGCTCGAGGTTGAATATTACTGATACCCACGTTCCATTAGCTTCTTCTGGGCTCCTACGTTTATAACCACGCTCCTTTCGACTTTCCTGTTATCAATTTATCGCGTAGAGATCTGCTTCCGCAAGGAATCTTGTCTTGTAGAGCACTATCTTCGACTCTATTAAGTTTAATCCTTCAGATTATTGACGCTTCTGTGCGTCCAGCGTACCCCTCCCCTCTCTCCCTTTACCTGGCTATATATCCGTCTTTTTATATATACTTTCTTTCCCCGCTTTCGGTTCCCCCCCTTTTTCCCCAGGTGACTCCGCGGTATTCTTTGTATAACACGTAACTTATGTAGCATTATTTCCTTTTACTTTTATTCTTATGTCGTTGATTTCGACACAACTCCTTTTTAACATTTTAAGCCGCGCCGGTTCTACATGCTTCGGTTGTTTACTTAAATTTATTAAGAAATCGAACAAATTATAAAAAGCCAGAAACTAGTCGCGGATCCCGGGCCCGCGTTCATTCAAGCTGACAAGACACGACATTGTTCTATTCTTTTTCTTTCGAACTACTTAGACATGAATGGGTTCCAGAATCCCACAAAGGTATATTCGCAGCGCAGTCGCATGTTCTTCGCATAGGGATCAACACAGTAAGGACGATAAGCAGAAGAGAGGTAAGTAACTGAAGAGAGGAAAGGAATCAAAATGATGGAAAAGTTTGCTACATGCATTCGGCGAGAAGGAACATAGAGCGTTACCAGGAAACGGAAGGAATGGAAAAGGGCTACATTACACATATTTTACTCTATCATGTCGGCGTCACGATCGCGGACTTGTGCTTTGTTCCTTTGGAGACATACGGGCTGCCATCGCGTTACCCTGCGATTGGGTGTTGGTCGGGCTCGCATGCGCGCTCGAGTTGCGCCGTACGTGCGACCCGGAGCTCGCCGGCCCAGACGGGTTCATCATATCGGAAATTTTGCTCCTGGAGCCACTTGGAGGCGCAGACACGACCGGCGGAGTGGTCGATCCCGACCCTGACCCATTGCGCGAGTGTGACGCGCGTACACCGCGCCCGCCGAGTCCGGTATCTACCTGCATACGGTCGCCATCCGCAGTTGGAGACTGAGCTCCCGCACCAGAAGGCGAATCCGGGCCCGGTGTTAGTGTCGCAATCAACGGCAACATCGCACCGCCCGCATTAGAAGTGGAGACAGGTGTGGGGATAGTCGATGAGGAGACGATCGCGCTCGGAGGCGGTGGAAGAGAGAGCGTCGATGGAATACCGGTGGTATTGGTCGTAGTCGACGGACTGCGCTCATGCATCCGTACATCACGGTCGGCGGGCTGCGTCCTGTCCTCAGGCGAACGCGAGGGCTGAGTGCGGAACGGAGTAGGAGATGGACGCGAAGAGGGTTGGGGAGTATGCCGTCCACCGCTCATCGAGGACACGGGAGGGGGCGTGTTGTTAATACGTCCGACCGAAGGAGGGTTGAGAATCTCGAAACGGGTACGTTTCGAGTCTAACATCTCGGCCGGGCTACGGGCCCTCTTTAAGGATCCACCCACACTCGACTCGCCCATGAGGCCCGGTAATTGCGGCGAATGATGGCTTCCCGCTGAGCTTATCGAATTACGGTGGCCCGGTGGGGGCGGGGGCGGGCTCACAGCGCGCGTGCGTCCACCGACACTCACTGTAGGTGAAAGGGCACAAGGTACAGAACGCATCGACATCGCAGGAACGCCCTCGTCATAGTCCTCGTCGACTTCCCTTCGAGGGCCACAGAGTTCACCGGCTGGGTTGCCAAAAGGCGAGGGTCGACCTGAGCGGCCACTTGAGCCCGATGCACTTGCCGACGATCGGGGCTCAGGAGAGGGCGGTGACTTCATTGAACCCGCGGACGACTGCATAGATGTAACCTTGAAAGGGGACTGCACGGACGGGGCACGGGAAACCGAAGCGCTGTCCGCACCGTCCTTAGGCCTTCGACTGTTGTTGGTACGACGTTTACGTTTGTCGCCCGTTTGCGAGGTGGACGATACTGAGGAACCTGCGGATCCAGGAGTAGGTGTTGGCGGCCCGCGCATGCTCATGGTGTCACTCTCCTTCGGCCTCCGCCCTCGCCTCCTGTCGGCCATTTCTGGCCCACCCGACGTCGAGTAAGGTGCAGGGTAGTCGGTTGCCGCAGATCCGGTCGAACTCGCTGAAACAGGAGGGGCAGTCAGGATGCCACCTCTCCCCGAGCCGGATGCAGACATCACCGACGCACTTCTGTAGGCCTCCGGCGAGCTACGTGCCTCAAGCCGCCCACGTTCGCGCGAATAATCCACCGAACCACGCTCGTACTCGCGGTCTGTGCGCTCCCTTTCCAGGCGGTCTATCCTTTCCACGCGAACGCCTTGAGGACTTCCATCGAATCGCGGATCATACCTTCGGCTAGGCGGCGCCTGTGGTTGGCTTTGCGAATGCACGTGGGGAACAGGCGAAGGTGGTCGCATGCGAGGGCTCGGACCCGTCTCATGCTCGGCATAGCGCTCGCTTGTCCATCGCTGTCCTGGTCCAGAAGTCCCAGGGCCGACCACAGGGGAACGTTCGCTTGTAGACTGCTGACGCGACAAAGAATGAGTAGGACTGGGAGGTCTAGCGTCCGGTGCACCGGATAGCGCAGATGGAGGCGTGCCCGCGGTGTTCCTTCGTAACTGCTGGTGTGAGTGCGGATCATATGAATGTGCCGACATCGGTGAGGACGGGCCACGAGACTGCGAATGCGCAAAACCTTGGGCGGATGGCGGGAGAACGCCCGCTCTGTCCGAATCCCTTCTCGGTCGTACTCGAATCCGTTCCCTCTCACCTCGTCGATCGCGATCCCACACATCAGGAGGCGGCGATGACGCTGCGGAGTGCTGATAGTGAGGCGCATACGAGCGCGGCGAGCGTTGCGACGGAGCACCAGACGGTCCAGACCTAGCACTTGCACCGTTGCCGTTTACATGCGCCGGTACGGAGGACGGATAGCCATGATGTCCCAACTCACGCTGCTCGGGGGGTGGGCCTCGTATCTGACGCTGTGGAGGCGGCGACATGGATGGCGAACCAACTCGACGCGGCTGATGGTGGTAGTAACCCGGATCGCGCTGGTGTTCCGGGCCCGACTGTCCCGGCTGTAGAGTATGAAGATGAAGACTCTGAGGTGTACCACCCGGACCACGAGAACGACTGTGCTCCCGCGGCGGATATACTTCGCGCGCAGGAAGACGGTCTACATCCATGGGCGCAAGCGGGGTATGGTTCGGTGCACGGCGGTTGTCATCGATTATGACAGGCGGTGGGGGCCCACCGCGGAAAGGCGGGTTGGATTGGGTATGCGGCGAAGGCAGAGACAGACCGTTCTCGTTCGCATGATCCCGAGACTCGGTACGAGTGAAAATCGGACGAGGCGTCGGACCCGAAGACATGAGTAGCGGGGGTGCACCCGTCATTGTCACCGGCGGACCGACCGCACTTGCGTACGCCGTCGGATGTACGTCCTGTGGGAGAGGTGCTGATGTCTGAACAGACTGGCCCGTTTGCTGAGCTGTCCTAAGCAACTGAAGTCGCTGTGAGATGACACCATTGGACGGGTCAAGTTCGCTCGCACGCGCATACGCATCAATTGCGTCGCTAATCTGGTTATTGCAGCTTTCGTAAAGGGACCCGAGGTCGAACCAAACTTCCGATATGTAGGGGTTGATGCGGATCGCACGCGAGTAGGCATCAAGCGCGTCGCGGTATTGGTTGATTTGGAAATAGAGAACACCAATCGAACACCAAAATGTTGGATTGCGACCATCCCTATAGACCGCCTGCTGGTAGGCCTCGTAAGCCTTGTTGTACTTCTGGCCAGCCATATAGGCACGGCCGAGGAGGTACCAGCTCTGTGCGTCCGCGGAGTCGGCCTCAAGGGACTTGGTGAGATAAGTGATCGCAAGGTCTTGGCTCTGGAATGCCGAACCGTCCTGATGATAGAGCCAGCCGAGCTGCTGGAGAACCTTCGCGTGAGACGGATTCTCCTGAACGACGCGCTCATATGCCTCCTTGGCCCGACCGTGGTCCTTTTGTTGCTCATAGACGTGTCCGATCTGGAACCAAATATCGGCGTGGGCAAGCGGGGACGGGGGATTTCTCAAGATGCGGTCGAAGCACTCGAGCGACTCCGTGTACTTTCCCTGCTGCTTGTAGATGATGCCAAGACGGAAAAGGATCTCGTTTGCCTTGTCGAAGTCTGCTAGAGTGGACTCAGCATGAGAAAAGAACAAGAGAGAGAAAAGGGGCTAACCCTTGTCCATCTGAAGGACAGACGCGAAGGCTTCCTCGGCGTGATCAAGCGAGCCATAGCGGTCGTAAAGGATACCGATGCCGTACCAGAGCTTAGGATCCTCTTTTGGGTTGGGGAGGAGATAGAGCGCCTGCTGGTAAGCTGAATAGGCTTTCTGCAGATCATCCTGCATTAGGTAACAGTGACCTGGGAAAGGATGAGTCAGGCAAGGTTGTGATGACGTTATGAAATATGGGCGCCTACCGAGAGCGCTCCAGACCTCGCCGTTTTCCTGCTGGAATTGGAGCACGCGCTGGAAATACTCGATTGCCTAAAGGGGAACCCGCGAAGTGAGGGGGGAATCGGGGGAGATCGGGAGTTTTAATCAGTGATCGGCAGATGCGCCGGCAGGACTTTAACGTCACGACCGACCTTGCTGTAGTTTTCCCTTATCCGGGCGATCCCCGCGACCTGTGTCAGGCCCGGTAACGAATGCGGATTATGCCGCAACGCACACTCGTATGCTGACAAAGCACGATCCAAGTCTCCCATTTGCTCTGCCACAGATCCTGAGGAATGGCAAGTCGATGAAATGAGCGGGATGAAAAAAAAACAAAAAGTAATCATGTCATGAAAAACGCACCTATCAGTAGCCAGGTCTCCTCATTTGCCTTTGCAAGTTTTTGCAACGTCGGATGGACAGCGCCAGACACCGCCACCGAACCGTTCGCGTGGGCACCCCCTGGCGGACCCCCAGGGCCCGCGGGGGCCAGCACCGGGGACAGACCCGCCATGGGTCCATGTGCGTGTGCAATGGCGTGTGGGTGTGCGTGGCCATTTGTAAGTGGCGTGCTGGGAACACTGCCGTTGAGGTGGGCGGGATGGGGCGGTGGGGGCCCGGACTGCTGGCCGGGTGCGCCCTGAGGTGGAGGGGGCGGCGGGGGAGGAGCATGCGGATCGTGCAGCCTGACGTCGCGGTCGCGGTGCGAGGAGTGACGCAGCGACATCGGCGACGACTGAGGCGGAAGGGCGGAAGGCGGGTGTTGAAGTCGTGGACGAAGACGTAGACGTGGACGTGGTCGGGGACGTAAGGGTGTGTGGGAAAGAACACAGGAGAGGGGGCGTATGAGGTGCGGCGCGGCAGAAGTATAGAGGGAGGGGAGAGGGAGGGGGAGAGAGCGAGATGGGGGAGGGGGGAAAGCGGAGACGGGACGGCTTGTGAAGGGATATATAAAGAGGGGGAAAGGGAAAGGGAAAAAGGCTTGTGTGTGTTCTGGTGCTTCTGTTCTGGGTTCTCGGCTGGATGCAATGAACCTCTATCTAAATTGTGTCCTGCATGACCCGTGCTGGCCCTCAGGGTCCTCCTCCTTCCTTTATCCGGCAGGCTGCCCTCCCCGTGATTCGTCACCAACACAAATCGAGATCCGGCTCGCTTCGGGCCTAGCGCCTGTCCTGCGGCTACTTTCCCGGCTCAGCTTCCCAGCACCTTCCTCCTCTCGGCTCTCGGCGATCCCTCTTTTCCCTCCTCTCTCTTGCCACTCTCCGGCTTCTCAACCGGCCATCGGCCCTCTGCGCGCCCCGCGGACGTCACCTCTGCTGCGCCCACCAGCGGAGGAAACTCAACACTCGGGTAGATGCGGGCAAGTCGGGACCTGCTAACGGAGAGCGAACAACGGAAAAAGGGGCAGAACTGAATGGAAAAAGCGAGGGGGAAAAAAGGGAAAAAAGCTGCAAAGGCTAAATGATATTACGTCAGCAAGCGTGATCGTCATCTGTGCATCTGCGAATCTGAATCTGGGTTCATGATTCTCAGATACTGATCCTGTCTTGGTCTCTCTCGCGGGCGTCCCGGCAACGCACCGCTTTTCCTCTCAGCACCGGCCTCGCCTCCACGAGCCCGAACATACGTCCCCACGTTTTCCCTCATATCCAACCGCCCATAAATACCTACGCCCATCCGTGCCCACGCAAATCACTGCCGCCATCAGCGTCCCCCACGGCAGCCTGTCGGTTGGTTGCCATCCGCGCAATCCTGATTTTCAAATCACACCCAGGTCCATCCCAAATACATACATAAACCCCGTCCACCGGCCATCCATCCATCCGCGACAACAGACAAAGAAAAGATCGTCCCCTTGCGTGCCTGTGCGGAAGAGGGGAGCCATCTCCACTCTCGCACCTTCTATCTTTGATCGCGCGGAACACAGAACTCAGAACCCAGAACCCAGAAGCAGAAGCCCGCGCCCAACTCCCCTGAACGGCTTCAGCCGCATCCACAAGGCGAAAAGCCGATATAGTAGTATGCACATAGGGGGCGCGAAGCCCCCCCTCAATAATGTATTAATACATTAATATTGAATCTCGGGACCAGTCCTATTCCAACCAACTGATAGCGCCGTACACGGCTGTGTGCATGCCCACGCCCCCAGCTGCGAAGGGCGAAAGCGTCCCCGCCACGCGGGCCGCGCAGCCACACGAAATCAACCGCAGTCGAGCGCTGCGATTGCGATTGCGATCCGACCGAGACGCATCCAATCCAAGCCAGACGCAACCAATCAGCCAGCTCTGTCGAGTCACCCGCGCGCGCGCTCTCGCTCTCGGCTTCTCGACCTTCCGAGCTTCTAATCTGACAGCGGGCCTGCGCGTCTGTGCGTTGTTGCCCGACTCCTTTTCTGAGCTCGACTCCGAGGAGGGGGGGTCAGCGGTACTAGTACCAGTGCCAGCACCAACACTAATCGCCGCCAAGCATTAGTTGGACAAAGGCCGAGATAGCTGGCCACCCGCAGATCAAACACGTTGCCCGCGTTCGGTTCCTATTCCTTATTCCCTATTCCCGTTCTTGCTTCTTCCCATATTCGGCTTCCCAACCCAACCTGACACCCGCCACGCCACGCTACGCCACTGGCACCCCCGCGCCACCGTCGCGGACGTAATCTCGATCAATCGATATAAAGCTGTACACTGCCCCCGCCCCCTAAGTTATAACCATATCCAAGGCTCTCCGCATCCCCCGTACCACACCCACATTTCCCTTCACGTGTTTTCCTATTCCACCTCGCCTCGTCTCGTTCGGCACACTTTCCCCTCCCGCCCGGGTTCCGACGTCGCAGCTTCCGAGAGGGCAGCGAAGCTTCTATCTGTTCAAGGCTGTTGCCAGGGTGGCTTTTTAGTAGTAGCCTGATATGTGTGTAGCATCTTCCATTTCCAGCGGGCGAACCGGCTAATACACTCCCCCACTCACGCATGTACGTATATACATATATATATATATATACGCCAAATTAATGAAAAGAAGATCATGCATACATACAGTAGCACCGTGATAGATGGGATGGAGAGAGAGGCCTGCTCGTGTGGATCTCTTCGACTCGGAGGCCGTTTTTAACCCAAAGGGGAATCCTTCCATGACAGAAAAGGGCGGGCGAATACAAGTACCAATATTTCCAAGAACAGCGCCTTCCTACCTTCTAATTTTTCTCTTCCGGTCCGTCGTCAGCTTCCGTAATGCTGTCCAATACATATAAATATATATGTATACCTTCCCCGGGGGCCTTCGGTTAGCGCATGACGCGTGGCTGTGCTCGCAATCTCCGTCCCCATGGGTGTACGTATGTATGTAAAGGACCGGCCTTAATAAACTGCTTCGCGCCGGTGAAATTTGATTCACCTTGTCCTTAAGTGACTCTACGTCCCCCATCCCCACAGCCATCGGCGCGCTAAAACCCGTTCGTGCAAATCTAAACAAGTGAACATCCCAAAAGCAAATGCAAAGCAAGCATACCCACGTGTCCGCACAGGGTCCCCCCACCTCCCGTCGCCGCCGCCGCCGCAGCAGCAGCAGCGAGGGGACGCGCTCCGAGACAAAGCATCCGGTGATCTGGGCCTGGAAAAACAAATGAGCAACCCAAACAACAACAAAAGAGCAAACCCCACGGCCAAAGTTAAAGTTACGGACGAAAACTGCCTAATCAAGCGCCGATGTGCACAAATTAAAAAAGAAGCTCTTCGCTTAAAATCCCACTAACCCCGAACAAGGGGGGCGTGGTCTGGTGTCAAATCAAACCCTGAGTTGAAAAAGCGAGTCCGTGGCGGTGCAATAACGACAAGCAGGATCACGATCACGTGAAGACAGGGTCTACAGTACTACCACGCGACAGTCATGATCACATAATGGGAGAAACGACCCTGAACGGGCGAGCCGAGGGAGATCTTTAGTTTAGTTTAGCTTAGTGCCTGAAATGGGGCTTTTATTTCTCCCCTCTTCCTTCCTTATCGGCCCGGCAAATAAATGGACCCAGACGGCGAATGGGCAAATCATCGGACATTATGTAATATTGAAACTGAGTTTTTTTACGTGCCCGTCGTCGTAGTACACGTGCCCGGCCGCCGCCCTAGCACCTCTTCTTTCTTTCCTCGACGGCGATCGGCGATGCCGAGGCGAGGGGGACAGTAGGGTAGCCGCTGGCGGTGGACGTGCATTGCATCGCAGCTGTTCCGGTGTCGGCGACATACCGGATGTACTTTATCTTGTCCGTCTCGCTTCGCCCCCACCTCCCTTCCTTCGGGCACCGGAAGAAGAAAAGGATCCAAAACCCAAACCAAAGGAGGGAGCAAAGGCGCCAAAACAAATCAACAGCGGTGAAATCGGAGAGAGAGACTGTGCTAGTGCGAGGACGGTCCCGGATACCGTTTTACGTCCTTTCTTTATTCAAATTTCCCTCACTTCCCTCACCGCATCATTTTTTTCTTACTTAAGCTTATGTAGCGCACATACAAGCACTAAGGAAAAGAGGGGAGGCTAGGCTAGTACAATTTAGTAACCGAAATTAGACGCGTTTTGGGACGGAGCGCCCTTGCCCCGGGGACGGTTCTAGTGTCAGTGTTACGGTAGTTGATGATAGTTAGTTTTTGGGAATCTCGCGCAAATCACAAGCACGTTTCCTAGTATGAAAAACACGCCACTAGTTACTGCACACCCCCCCCCCAATTCGCCGAAGACGCGAAGCAGATGCAATCAGACAATATGTGCTTTGTTGGCTGTCCCGCTGATATTAAACAATCAATACTAGTACTAGTACTAGTACTGCCTCGAACAAGAAGGTTCGGTTCGTATCACTATGCGTGATGGACGCACACGCCGAATCCAAAATCACCAACCTAGATCTTACATCAAGTCGAGAAAACAAAGGAGGAGCGCCTAAGGCGCGTGCCAAGAGGTCCGCAGCGTTACATACTTACTTAGACCCCCGGCTAACTAAGGATGGCCCGAGACAGCGGTATCACTCGCAATAGCAGCCAGCCCCTCCCGCGTCTCCTCCGCTCCCTACGTAAGCGAGCCCGAATTAGCCTGAACTGAGTGAGGCTCTTGAGAGTCTCGCCCGAGGAGCGAGCTTGTCGGCAGACCGTCGGCGGCGATTCCACAATCGCTATCAAGGTCAAGGTCAAGTCTATTCTTACAAGCAAGCGCGCGCGCGTGTGTGTGTGATTGTGATCGTGATGGAGTGTACCGTACATGTACATACCTACTTGACAGAGTTCAAAGAACCACTCATCTCGAGCAGTCAACATCTCACAATCTCCCCCCCACCCCCCCCCACCCCACCTAGGCCTTCGGTTCTACCACGTGCATATCCGAGTCCGAGTCCGAGTTCTAGGGACACACACACTCTAATGCGCTTTGGGCCGTTTCGTCCCATCCCACTCTTTAAATACTTATACTTAAGCACACACACGCCCCTCTCTGGGAACACCGAAGAGCCTCGTGTGTAATGTAATGTAATGTGTATGCATCGGGTTGGCATCGTCGGGTGATTGAGGCGCGCCGTCGTCGCCGTCCGAGTCGCCGTCGCCGCGGGCAAAGCACCGTGGACCTTGTTTTGCCCCACCGCAGCTTATCCAACAGCGCCCGCAGACGAACACAGCCCGCCCGCCGCCCAGTACGAAAGCGAGCGTGTGAGACTACGTACATTAAGTAACCATGTAGTTCCTGCGAAGCCTTCCACGCCAGCTTCCCAGCTCGAGCGGCCAGAGGGGGCGTTCTGCCCCTTCCACATCAGGAAAGAGCCACAGACCCCGGTGGCTCTTTACTTCTAAATAGCTGTCCCGTCCTCCGTCCGCATCGCGCGGGGAAGTTTTTCCCCCTTCCCAAATCAACTCATTACTTCCCAGAATAGCGGTGATCGCGCTTCCTCCACCTGCCATATCCAGAACGTCGCCTTCCCCTATCCACGAAAATGAATGAATGAACAGCGACGGAATAGGAAGGAGGGCTCCCGTTTTTGCGACCCTCGCAGATAAAGAGGAAGAGAGGTCGACCGCGCTTGCTCGTACTTGTTTTAGCGGATGGACACGATCACGGGTTACGTTCTCCCGTTTATTAATACGCTAAAAAATGTGGGCCTGGGTTGTCGCGAGAGGGCTCGGACCCGTTTGTATTACGCCGAAGCGCGCGGGGGCAATCATTAACACGTAACAGAGGCACACACAGTCGTCGGCCTGTCGGTCCGGCAGTCACGGTCGTCGTCAAGAAGGTTGAAAAACCCATATACTCCCGTTATGGAAATATATACTGTATGCACCGTATATTGCATACGCCTGTGCATCAAGATCGCAATTAATAGAGACGACCCGCTAGATCATCGGCGTGGTTCGGCGAACGCCACAGGACGCAACAATGCGCAGACGGCCGGACGACGCAGATTACAGATACGGTACAGTTTCGCAGCGCCCATATGCGTCTGCCCCGAGTCGTCGGACGGTGGCGGTTCCCCAACGAAGGGGAGATGGGTGAGACAGGAGTTCCACTGCGGCTGACGTCAGGACCTGCGTAGTCCGTGAGCTGGCACTTCAGACACCGGCATCTGCACATGCACCGCGCACCACCGTCGACATCTGGATTTGCACCGGCAGTATTAATAGCATCTCGTACAAAGACACCGATGCGCACGCATTAATATCCTCGCTGCCACCCCCTATCCGCCTCGGGGAAACCGGTACTTGTGCGCTGTACCGAAAAGAGCAAGAATGAAAAGAGCACGGCTCTCGAGCATATTGTAGACTTTGCTTGTTTCAGATCCGCACTAGAAACCACCCGCAGATTAGCTCGTTCATATAATGTAACGCCACATTACATGTACATGTACATGGGGAAAAAGGCCTCGCCCCCCATATGTAGACCTACCGATTAGGGTGCAGGGTTATCAGATACAGATTGGTAAATGCTGACTCAATACGCCTAATGAACAGCCACCCGATCATCATTTCCGGGGACGGGCTGGTCATGGTGGCGGGTCACGAGGGTTGCCCTGAGATGACGCGCAGGATCAAACTCTATATCCACAACATTAATCTTTTTTCTCTCCTGTTCGCGATGTGCATCCGCGATTGCCTCTTTGGGGAAACGATCTGAGCAACAACACGTGTTTCGATCTTTTTTCTTCTATCCGCGCGCCTCATCGGGGAATCGAAAAACCCTAATTGCAGAAGCACACGGCGCTAGGGCCGAAGAAATAGACACGGACATGTGGGCATGCACCCGTCGCCTGCCGCCGATAAGGGAACAAGGAAGTGAAGCGATCGAGCTGGCAACCCAGGAAGATGTGACCAGTAGGAGCCTGAGAGGATATATCTCGGACGCATCAGCCCGGAGAAGAGTAGTCGTGATCCCACGTACGTCGAGCATTTCGTGGAGACGTCAAAGTGCGATGCTAGTGGGGCCAGGGCTTGAGATCTTCCCACGCCCTCCTCCCCTTCCTGCGAGGGAAATTAGCAGAATAGCCGCTTCTACCCTGCCTCCCTTTTTGGGACATATGCTCTTTCGCGATCTTAAACCCGCATCCGTCAGTCAGTCACACTTCTCTGTTCAGGTCCGGCCTGGCCGGAGACACACTATAGCCAGCGAACACCTGCTGATTGGCGGTCCGGGTAGTACAGCGGCTATACGTTACTTTCCATACCCCCCGATCGGGTCTGCCGTTGCTGTGCAGGCTCTCCTTCCTCTCCTTTTTTGTTTCGCTTTTTTTCTTTTTTTCTTTCTTCCCGCTTCTTTCGCAGAACTGGGTTTGGGAAACGAAGCGTTCCCTTCTTCCATTTCCACCGTTCCCGTTCCTGTCCCCCCAATCGGATTAATAGGAACCCCGAACGCACACACAACCCACACCCACACCCCCCTGCGGTAGAAGCACGCCAACGCAAGTTGGGTGAACCAGGAGGGCGCCGTCGACGCTTCTCGTGTGATGCGATGCGATGCGTTGCGATTGCCGCCCCGTCTTGGCTGCGCTACTTATACAGTATTGTATTTTGATTTGGCGAGACCCCCCTCAGGCGAAACGGCGTCGCCATTAGTGGCTGACCCTCTGATCCCACATTAATATGAAACGAGCGAAATGCTTCCGCCGTGCGGTGCCTCTCTTCCCCGCCCATTCTTAAAGGCAGTGCACACAACTCCGAATAGTCACCACCCGGAACTGAAAGGAGGAGCGTAATTACAACAAACGTCTAGTGCTCTTAGCCCACCAGCTAATGAACTATCCATGCAAAATCCGATCATACTTCTCGGAGCGGTCATTAAGAGTGGAGGCTGAGCATAACCACACCATACTCACACCCACGACACGACCCCCCGGCCTATTTAAAGGCTGTACCGGTATGGGTATGTTTCGCTGATACGCGCCGTTGAATGCAGTAACACCGCGACCTCGCCTCGGATTTAAGCTACCTGGTGACGGCGCTCGCAAGTTGCTATTAAAATGAGTGATTGAATATGATCATCCTCCCGGAAGCTGCTTGCATCACGCTTCACGTTCCGAGCCTGACCGTGGGCTACCCTGAACGCAAATGCAAACGCCCCCGCCACTCAATCATACAGGGGGGAAAAAGGCAAGACGGCGTGTGTATGGAAGGACATAGTACATACGTTATGTGTGCCACCTCAAAGTTACTGTCATGTCGTAAAAAAAAGGTATCGGCGGCCGCCTGATTGAGGGCCCGCTCGCCTTGCCTGCCAATTTCACAAAAGCAAAGTGATAAAACAAGCACGCGCGCAATGGCGTAATAGAGACGTCCGTTCTCCCTGTTAGTCCTCTCGCCAAATTGTCGTCGTCGAGAAAGGACAACGTCACGACGCATCCGACCTAGCACACGGCAACGGCGGCCCTGGCATTTCCGAGTGAGGAGCCGAGAGAAAACAAAAAGACAAAAAAAGACAAATCACATACTAGGCCCATTTGGTTGGCTTTCAAGATTTTCAAATAAAGTACTTAACGCCATTGACACACCGTCTATGCCCCTTGTACAGCCCTTGGGAATGATTAATGATCGGAGTCTGTTGACATTAAAATAGGATTTGAAATTGCGAGAGACTCCTAAAAGTCCCATCACATCACGTGGCATTAGCGCGGCTAATCCTCGTGGGAACTATTCCCACCACCCAGCCGCTCTGATTCTGAACGAAGAACGAATAACACACGGCATATTCCAAGCAATACGTATTTTCTGCTCTTAATTCATATAAAGGCTGGACTCGAGGCTTCGGAATAAGTGGGGTATGGCTTGTCCCTTGCGACTTCTGCCCCGTATGCAATGCGGCCACAATTGATAATAATGGATTTCATGCACAGAAACCGGGAGAAATCCATAGATTTCAGCGTTTACGTAATGACCAAGTCTTAAGAAATTGGGCTGGACAGCTCAGCAACGGTGAGCACAGATACCACGATGACACGTACGGCAGTCTCCCTTTCCTTTTCTCGTATTGGCTCACGATACTGAGAGCTGATCCTTTTTTTGATCGTAGGAGGGAACCAGAGGGACAAGGACCGTGAACGCGCGTCGAAGAAGGCTGCTGCTAATGCCAAGAAACCCAAGGAGAGTGCGGCCAGCTTGCAGGCTCGCAAGGAGGCGTACGTCCCCTCCCTCAGGCTTCTTCCTGTTTCTCATCTGCTGATCGTATGGGGGGCGCACTTACAGCGATGCGAATGTACTCAGAGAGAAGCAAAAGGTGTGCAACCCAGCTCCACTCTACTTTCCCGCTCACCCGTTCTGACCGTGTTTTTTCTTATGATGCAAGGCCGCCGAGCTGAAAAGGCAGCAAGACGCTGCTGGCGGAGGCAAATAACACATGTGCCCCATAGGGGATTTCTGCATGCGTGTCACGAAAGAAGTTATTGTTTTCGGTGTGCTGCATACACGGTGCTCTGAAACCATATAAGCAAGAAGCATTCGATTTCGGGAGATCGCGAGGAGGATGTATGCGGGTCTGTTACGCATGGGGAAAGGGAGGGAAGTGGGGTGAGGGGGCGGGGGGGGTTCGAGTTTATCTTCATCTCCAGAAGCTCGTTTATGCGTTGCAGTCGGGCGGACTGTCATTGGTGTTCAGGTTTATACTTAATTGTTCTTTCATTTCCTTCCAGACGTCCGGGAGGGGGGCGGTTCTTTCTTCGCCCTTGTACATCTGTTATTAACATCCGCTATACATCAGGTCAGCCTATCACCATCCATGCGCGCGTGCTATAGCTCCTGGATAGCCTGATATGTGTTAGCTCCGTCTCAGCAAGGTCGTTGCAAGTTCGGTGTCCCGATGGACCCAGATAGGTGATCGATTCGCATTTAGAAGGCCGATCGCTGTGCGAGCCTGCAGTGCAGGCAGAAGGGCGTCTGTCTCCGTCATAACGGACACCCATTCAATATCGCTCACCGGCTGCGACAAAAGGGTACCCTCCTAGACCACATCTGGTCATACTAGCGCGATTTAAAGAAAATCTTCCCTAAGCCATTCATTCCCTTCAGAGATTTGGGGCTTCGGACTCCGGGCCCGGGACTAGTACTGCTGCTCCCCACCTCGTCTTCTTCCGACTGAATGGCCCTCGCAGTCGTCGGTGTTAGTGTTGATACATTCAATTCCGCATATGTCCTATCTGCACCCTAACCTTTCCTTCATTTCTCTACCACCCCCACCCCCTGTGTGCACCCGGTCCAGCGGGTCATGTGGCCCCCCCGCAGCAGACGGTCTGGTCTTAAAACAACTGATTCATCTTGCGCGCCCAATCTTAATACGCGCGCTTGGAAAGCCTGGACTGGTATAGCCGCTCAAGCTTCGCAGTCTTCCGACGTCTGCTGGCAGGCACCGCGAAGCACCATACGTGTCTCACGTAGGTCCGGCACGAGATAGAGGAGATGTGCGTCCGCAGTCGCATGTACCGTATTGCGTGTATGTATATCATCCTCCACCTCCTCTTTTGTGCACCCTTCCTTTCCGCCCGGCACTTTCGGTTCACATCGATCTCGAATTTACCTTTACCGTTACCACCATCTCGGTAACTGCTATCCGACGAAGCAAGACCACCACCAAGCCCGTCTTCCATCCGCGCGAACCTATTTTTTTTTTCACGCAAGTCACAGTCCCCAATTGGCTTAGAAGACCTGCGTGCGCATTCCGTCGCTATCTTTGCTAGCAGTGTCACTAGGGGGGGTCTTTAATTGCGTGGCTGGTCTATTACATTGGACTGTCCCGCTCGCCCACGCCTCGCCAGGGCGGATTAGGAAAAGTGAACAAATGACGCAAACGAGGTCTGAGCTAAATTAAGCGGCTGTTCACCAACAGACTCCCGGCATGTTCACACCGGGGGGTCGGTCTGGGCGGGGGACCTCAGGGGAAATAATATATGAGCGTACGTTTGACGCCCGGCACTAAACTCCCTCCTTCCACGCACGCACGCACGCACATGCCTCCACCCCCTTTGGTGCGCAGTCGCGAATGTATCATCTTTCTTGCTCACTCTGGCCTCGTTCCTTGCTTGCTTCTGGTTCCCTGGAGATTCCATGCAATCGCCCTGCTTTCCGGATCGCTGGTCCGCAGTCCGTACTCGAGACGGGTGTCCCCGTTTGTATTCACAATGGCCCCATCGGCCCGCAGTCAAAAATGCAAGTGGGAAATTTAGGCGTCTTCCCTCTCTCCCGACAACAGCCGGGAGCATCTCTATTCGCACCCACCAAGATGTCAACATCCTCCCTCCATTCAAATTCAAATTTAAATCTGACGCGGGAAGTTTCGGTGGCTAAAGGAAATAAAGGACGGCGCTTCGCACTTCTCCCTATCAACACGTTTTCCCAAGCACCTGCGTCGATGTTCCCGAAGAGTTCTTTCCACGTCACAAAGTGCCGCTTTTCTCAAGCTTCGCCTGGGAATCGCAATACCCCTTCTTCGAGAAAAAGCCAGATCCAAAGGGGAGAAATCGAGATGAGGGTGGGCAGAAGGCGTGCGACCCTCTTCGTGCGTCACCGAAGCCAGAGGACGATGGGTGGAATGAATTAGAGAAGCCCTCGCGACAAGCTCCGCTATCTCGGTCTTCCGAGGCTGACGACAATAGGGGAAGCAATAGCGATCACGGTGGCTAGTGAGAGCGAGACGTCGGATATCGCCACCAGCGGCATATTGGAAGCTCCGTTTGTCGGTCAGCTGCCAGTGCCAGTGAGCGAAGATAACCTTGCACGCCCATTTAGCCTCTTCGCCGGCATCCCTGCGATCCCGCAATACTCGGACCTGCCCTACAGTTTCAGAACAACATGCTTCTGGTTGATATTACCGACAGCATGGCCTGTGTTGTTATGATAAGGGCAATTTCGGCTTTATATATCCAAGGCGTTCTGAACATTGAAGGCTGCAGGAGATGATGATATCTTCATTTCCTCTTTTTCTCCGACCTTCGCATCTTATCCGCCGTTTCATGACGAGTAATTCCATGATAGTCCATCTTATAAAGTGGGTGAGCATGAAAAGTAAAGACATAGCATTTGACTCCTATGAAAGTCTTGCTGATCGTACCGCCTGTGGGAGATACTTACTCCTAATGGAAACGTCATCTCTAATGGTATTTATTCTCACGGCTATCGCAAAAGAGTCGCGTTACAGAATTTCGATTTAGAATCGGCGTCGATCTCTGCGTCGGCTCCGAGTACATTCCTACAGTACGTTATGTAAATAACAAGAACTAACCCCACCACATGTAAAAGGTCTGTTTAAACTTTAGTGTGTATCTTGAATAGATATGTGTATGGTTGTAGAAGCGGAAGGGATTGCACGCCACAGTATACATACTGGAACTCTGCACCTCAAGATGAGGACTCAGGCCGAGACGACCAGATCCACTCCTGCGCAGCCTTCGTCGCCTCTTTCGGGTCCGCAGGAATCCTGTACAAAGACTTTCAGCTAGGTGCATCCCGATGTCCAATATCGAATTACTCACGCAAACATCGGCTCCCACCGCCCTTCGCGCTTCTCAAAGAAGCGCGGTACGAATTCTTCGCCGCTCTCGTCACGCCGCCGCCGGTCTTCGCGCTGCGCGTCCTCGACTGCGCATTTTGCATCCGTTGCAGCGTCCATGTCTTTCGCGGCGATTGCATTCGTCAGTGCGCTCCACTGTCGCCGCGATTCATTCTCGTCTTGGTCCTCCTCAGGTGGTACTAGCTTCGCGGCTACACGCTTTCCAGCTTCGCTGTTTGCATCGAACAGCAGCCTCTTCTTTCCCGACTTGTCCTTCAAGTCTATTGCATGCGACCAACGACCGCTCACTTCGCCGACATCGGACCCGTTGTGACGGATACGCCCAACAATAGCGTTGTAGGTTCCGGAGAAAAAGCCCTGGGGAAGTCAATGCTCTGACTCATAACAATAAACGAAGAAGACAAACCTTTGTTTTGAATTCGACATCGCAGGACATGCCCGTTTTATCGTTCTTCGCAACACAAGTGTCGCCCAGTTCAAATACCATTTTGCCGAATAGGATGCCCCGAGCGTACATGTTAGGCATGGTAATTACATATTCTGCTCACCGATAAAAGTCAAACGAATGGATAAGCCGAAATGCACAGTAGGACTTGAAAACCACTGATACGAACCGCCGTCTTCTGGTCTATCCATAAGTAGAATGCGATTCTCCCCCTCCATGGTCGTCGCCACGCTATTACCCAAGAATTTAGATTTAGGCCGGATCTCGCCAACAATGCGCACCCCATTCTCGGGCGAGATATAGAAATAGGCAGAAATAGGCGGATGATGGGACACTGGTCATGTGTATGAGGTAAGATACCATAAAACGAATAATATCGTCGAATACTTGCCTTGCTCAGCGATGTAGAAGCCCTGTGTCCCGTTTGGATAGTCATATCGACAACGGAAAAACTCGCCGAGGACGGGATTATAACTAATGGAGGATGACAGTCAAAATCCGGAAGAAAGCCAAGCATGCGGCCCGCACAGTGACTAAAACAGACTTACGGCTTTTTAACACCTTTAGGCTTGATGTGCCAACCACTCAAGTAATAACGTAAGACAGTAATAAAACGTTCCTCGGGGTCGTCCATTCCTTCAGCACTAGAGGCGGTGTCAGCTCACTCCAGGAGCACCGGCTCTTAGAAGAGGATGTCAACCTACCCAAATATGAGTTCAGGGTGAGACATGAAGTCAGCAATACGCTCGAGCATGCTGCGAGGCTCGAGGACGAATGTCGGGAACGTGACACGGTGAAGATCCATGCCAATCCTAACAAGTTCAATGTGCAGAGTGCGAACGACGCGCCAAGCATGTCAATGAACAAGCAGTTTCGTTGCAGTGACATGTACTTCAACTTTACCTGAGCTGTGAAATGAGACTCGAGATGATGGAACCCTCTTGTTCGTCTCTGCCGTCATCGTCAGTATCATTGCAGACAAGGGTAGTCAACATTGTGTGTGGAGCCAGATAAAAGTCGGACGTGTCTAGGTGTACAGAGTAGGAAGAGTGGATGAAAGAGACTGACAAGACGGAGGTATCGTCGGGCTCGCTATCCTCAATTGGCTTGTCGTCCACGGAGCCGCCGCGTGGTCTGCCACGCAGCGCAGAGCTTGCCTGACCGAACAGACCCATCATGTCGTGTGCTTCGTGAAAGGGATATGGGTCTAAGAGTGTCGAGTACCGCGAGGTATTTGGTTAGTGATCGATGCAGAAAGAGACAGGCCGAGCTCGGCGACCAGACCGAGATGAGTAGGGCAGCCGAGGGCGAAAGGGGGGTGCGTAAGCAAGGCCGTTGCTGCGGTGCGTAGTCGTCGTGGATGCTGAGCAAGGGCGATAGGGACGGATGAAACGACAGAGGGCTGTGCCAGGCGCGGCTTGGGCGCGGCTTGCGTCCGAAGACGTCACGCGTCTCCATAACCCCGTTGTATGCGCCCGACGCTCGGCCACTCCAGAATTTGCAATATATATCCAAGAAAATATATAAAACGACAGACATACGACTAGGGTATGGTTAGCATGCTACGCAGGGTAAATGGGCCAGACGCGGTGGTTTTGGGGAAAGATGATTAAACAGAGGAATTACGTTCAGGAGGGGTAGAATCCAACAGGTCTCTGTGGAGAAACTAGACGAGTATATGACTTGTGACAATATCTGATGGTGGCGGGGATATCAAGAGTGAAACGGGAATAAAAGATGCAAAGAGATTGCGAGCGAAACGGGACGTTGCAAATAATCCGTGATGAGCCAGGCAAAGAAATAGAGTGGAAAGACAAGTCAGTATGAAAACACTATAACACACAACGAACGACGTTTGGTTTCAACAACGGTTTAACGACAGTGAGAATTTAGTGATAAATCCTTGAAAGAAAAGGGAGAAAATCTAGCCAGTCAGAGTCTTCACGACCACCATCCATCGTCGCCTTGCGTCGGTGCAAGAGACACAGTACTCGGAGTCGGCGATGGCGGGCGATATTGCATTGAGAGTTGGCCACGCGGGGTTGCTGGCATTGCAAATGAACTCTGCCGGCTTGGTGCGTGCATCGAATCCCAAGTCGACGTCACTGGTGGAGGCGATATGGCCATTGAACGAGGGGCGAGTGTTTTACCATTCACGCGCGGGGTCGCCGGCTCTGGTCCCTCGTACGCCGTGCTGGCTCGCGAGGAAGGCCTTGCTTGCGCCGCGAGCCCCGATACGGCATGGGAGATCTTACGCTCCTCTTGAAGCTCAGAGCTGAGATCGCTAATTTTGGACTTGAGGGAAGCGACCTCTTCCTCAAGTTTCCTCTCGCGATCCTAAAATGTAAACCAACGAAAATTAAATTACAAGACACATTGAAAACATGACTTGAACAGACCTTGAACAAACGCTCCTCGGCGTCGTGTTCCTCTAACTGAAGCCTGGCCAGCGAGTAATCGGCATCGAGCTGAGCCCTTGTCTGCTCGCCTTGATCAACCACAGTTGTAAGACGTTCAATCTCGCCCTCGAACTCCCTGGCCTTCCTCTCCCACTCAGTAGAGCGCTGCTGTGCTTGCGCGAGATTTTGCCGTGTAGTCGATGAAGCACGTTCAGTATTCGCGATTTTGGTTTCCTGTTCCTTGAAACGCTTTTGCAACGTAGCATACTCGCCCTCAAGCACTTTGCTGCGGTCTCTAGCACGCTTCAATTCCGCTACCTCTTCGGACTCTACCTTTCCAATGAGATTGGTTAACGTGTTAATCTGGTCAGCAGTATGACGGAATTCCTCCCAATGAGACTGCTGCGCGGCAAGATGGTCACGGTCAGCTTGGAGCAGTTTGAGGGCCTGCAGGGTTGATTCTTTATCCCGCACGACAAATTCCGCTTGCATTTCTAGGCTGTCGATCTATCAAAAAAAACATGGTTAGTAAACGCGCTAATATGGAAGTAGCTATTAACCATATTTACCTTGGACTTCAGCTGATGCTTCTCAAGTGCAAGCTCGCGATTGGCCTTCTCTAACTCTGCAATACGCTCTTGTTGAGTCTGCGCGTTAACGTCCGAGATCTTCAGTCTGTCCAAAGCGGTATGCATGGCGCGTTCTTGGTCAGCATTACGGGCTCCCAGGGCTGCAAACTCGGCCGCTTGAACTATTGCGTTAGCTTGCAGTTCCTCTACCTTCGTACGCAGACGGTCTCGCTCGCTTTCCGCTGCACCGAGTTTCTCGATTATATTATCCTTCTCGACGCGAATTTGGCCGTGCGCGCCCCTCGCCTTTACGAGCTGCACTTGAAGATCTGCGTTCATTGCAGCCGACTTGCGAAGCTCCTGAGAGGCATCTTGCATCGATTGGATACGCGAGAGAACCTCAGCTTGTTTTGCTTCGTAGCTCGAAAGAGCTGAGCTGACAGACTCGGGAATGGGCTTGAGTTCATTAATTAGTTGACGACTAATAGATAAAATTTCATTCTTCTCTTCGGTAAGGTTCATGCGAGAAGAATCGATAGACTCCACAGAGGCTTCGATACGCTGCAAACTCTGAAATCCTGATTTCGCAACTTCCTCCTGTTTCGAGACTAGTGACTGGATCATACCCACAGCCTCGGTAACAAGAACCAACTTTTCCGCAAGACCTGACAAACCCTTTACAGTATCGGACTGCCCGGACACAAAAACGCGAGCTGTCGCAGACAGGTCGCTCTGTTCCCGGTTTAACGTTGTAATACCCTCACTCAGATCGTCAAAGCGTCCAAGAAGAGGTGTCAACGTCTCCGTAAGCTTGCTCTTCAGGCCGTTGAAGTTTACTGCGACATCGTTGTCACGAACAGCAAGACGTGAATCTAGACGCTCGACCACAAGGTCTGCAACCTGCTCTTTAATGGTATAGGTATCAATGGGGGAAATAAGTCGGTTGATAGCAGCAGTCATCTCCGAAACGAGGTTATCTGTATCGAAGACAGTTGGGGTAGAGGCGATAGATTGCAGAACAGGCATCAGGCGATCAGCAATTAATTCTGCTGTTTCACGCTTATCCGAGGCGAGGTCTATCAGCTGAGTAATATGAGGTTTAACGGCCTGGGATAGCTGTACTGTCAAACCTTCATAGTCAATAGGGTCTGAGCGCAGGGCGGCGAGCCGGGGAGTCAAAGCAGAAAGCAGTTCGAATACGAGTGCATCCCTTTCTTGACGGGTGCCCGTGTATTGTGCCGTAGCCTCAATGACGCTTAAACGCTCGGACAAATGAGCACCAGAGGCCAATACATTTGCCTTCAGCTCCTGTACACTGCGAACAAGATCGAGGATCGACTCCGGCGTCGTGGAGCCTTCTGAGTCTTTGATATTCTGTAAGATAGTCGCGAGGTCTTCTTGAATATGTCTACGAGTATCCTCGTGACCCTGCTCTACTACGCTTCTGATCATCTCGAAATCGAGCTCACCACGAGCGTCAAAAGTACTGTCATCCAATCCCCTGACTGCTGAGTCACGAAGCTGGGTGCGGAACATAGCCATGGCCTCCTTGACCATTTCGTCAGTAGAACCACTTATAAGCCCACCCTCGACAGGTACACGGGAAAGCAGATCTTGACGTAGTGACTCGATCTTTTGGTCAAGGAGAGACTCCAATCTTTCGACCACACGAAGGCCCTTGCTATATGCCGCGATGTCGGGCGGTACACTTGATTCACGGGATGACATGGGGCTGTCTGGCGTGGCAGCGGAGCTGCGCCTACTGCGCGATGCGCCCTCACTTGAAACATCGTAGTCCTCTTGCGATACATCAAGATCTTCCGGTTTGGCCATACGCTTTGTCGCCTTGCGAGAAATTGCAGGCACTGATAGGTCATCGAGAGAGAAGTCACTTCTCGCTTCTGAAAATTCGAGAGAACTGCCATGGGCGCGGGTGGGACGAACTCTATCGTCAGCATCTCCACTCGCCAGGTTTTTGAATAAACCTGCAGGAACCATATTTGTTGAGACTGGATGTTTAAAGTCGAGTGGGATTGGTGCCCTTTTCTGTTTATTTATAGACGGTAAAGTAAGCTCTGGCGATCTGTCGTCATTAAGCACCGATCCACGCGTTGCATCAATCGAAAGGAAATCTGTCGCATTAAGTGTATCTGCCAAGGACCTCTGCTCCTGTCCAAGGAGAGGGGGCAGGACAGGAGGAAGGTTGGAGAAACCAGAGAAAGTGAACGGCTTGGCTGATGGATTCAGTGCTGCGGCGCCACGACTAGCAGCTGGTGAGGGAGAGGTTGGAGCGGAACGAGTGAAAACCATAGTAGATTCGGGTGCACGAGGGAATCGGAAGCTGGACATCGAGTTTTGCCCTCCCTCATCATCAGACTCATCTGTATCAGACCCTAAAGGAGACAAGCTTGTCCTTTGTCTTTTCTCACGACCTTGTGCAGCTCTTGACAAGCCAGCAATCGGGGTCTCGGGCAAGGGACGAGACACCTCCGAGGCAGAGAGGACTGGTTCTGGGAAAGAAAGCTTTGGAACACCTTCTGGAAGACGGAAAGTGAATCCGCCCGGTTTAAACTCTTGAGCAGCAGCATTCAAAACATGCGATTTTCCAATCGAGGGAAGCCTAGAGTGCGTCGGAACACTCGCTTGCGCGGGCGATGACGCGGCCTCGCTATGAACGGACATGGGAACAGAAGTCGGAGCCGCATTGGGGACAAATGCGGGTCGTGCACCACCAAACACGAATGGCTTAGCGAAGGGATTGAGCTCTTTCTTCGATGAAGATGATGTACTCGTTGTTTTTCCGTGATGAGCTGAGTCTTGTAAGGAAACTGGGACGCTAAGTTGGCCACTAGCGAAGTGGTCAGACGGTCCACGCGAATGAGACGGCAATGATCCATAATAAGAATATTGATTTGAAGGATCGCGCGAATGAGGGAGAGGGGGAAGAGGCCGACTGACGCGACTGCCCGCATCTGCCAAAGGTCTTGCGTAATGTTGATCATCTAAACCATGGTTACCGAAGGTCAGGACGGGGCGTCCCTCCTCACTGGGGTTTGAAATAATATCGTCGTCGTCGCCACGAGGGATATACTGTTCTTCAGGTGGTCTCGGGAACATGGGTATCCTGCGCGGTATCTCCTGGACATCTGGCACTTCCTGATGCATACGGCGAAGATATTGACGATGAAGCCTTTCATGTCGTGCCCGTTCCTCGTCCGACGGATTCGACCACTCACCAATGCTCTTTGTGCGTACTGAGCACAATTGAGTTTTAAAGTAACTGGGAAACTTACCTCCTGGTCCTCCGATAGGTCTCCGGCCGATCTTAAGTCCTCGGATCCGGTCCATTCATTTAACGGGTCGACCACCTCGATCCCTGCCCTATCCTCCACACCGAATTGAATCTCCCTACTTCCCTTTCTGCTACGAGCCACCATTGTCTCGTCCAAAAGCTTTCCCACCGACCCCACCGACAATGCCACCGAGATTCTGGATGCATGCCTAGTATGAACGCCCGGTTTAGGAACGTCAGCATCCATCTCCTGCTCGAGAGTTGGTTGCACAGCATTTGATAAAGGAAGGACTTCGTCCCGCTCGGTAGATATCCCAGCGGCGACGGCCTCAACAGGGAGATCAGTCAGTAGAGCTTCATCTTCAACCTCTTCTTCTTCGGGAATATCCAGCCCAAAACCGCGAGTGAAATCAGGTCGACTCTCCGCCCGAGACGGTACAGAAGGCACACTGAGCTGAGCAGGAACTCTCCCCTGCGGCGCGAATATTCCGATTGGCGATGGAACTTTAGCAATATCAACTTCCTCGTCATCCTCATTAACATGTGGAGGCACATTCACGGGTCCAAAGGTTGTATATACTGGCGACTGGAAATGAGAAAGCGACATGCTTTGCCCATGGGCGACCCGCATGTGAGGAAGCTGGGAGTTCGGAGATGCGGAGTTGAAAGCGGGTTGGGGAGAGGCCGAAAGGGAATTTGATGTACTTTGTTGCTGCTGCAGCTTATTAAGCTTGAACATCAGTAATGCAGGATCAGCGGGGGATGATATCTGTTATGCATCCCTTAGCGTATATGAACTATGTATGACTAGATTGGATGACGAACCGAGGCGGCACGCCCATGAGGTGCATAGATATCCGGTACGGCGGCATAGTCCGACCTTCGTTCAATACCGAGCTTTTCCAGCTTCTCGTCAATTTCTCGCTGCCGCATTTCGTCCCAAGATGCCTACAAAAGCGTAGAATGAGTTTTTTTTCGAAATCACACGAGCATACGAATGAGTGCACGTACCCTTCCCGGTAGGAAAACATCAACAGTAGTGGGTAGATGCCGTCTGTGGTTCTCGTCAGGGTACAATTCCATAGATGTAGTCTCCGGGGGGGCGGAATTGGGAAGACTCTGAAGTTCAGACGCTGCAACAGGTTGGCGCGACCAAAGTGACTTATTGGACACGTCCTCCGATATGTCATTTACTCCTCCATCGGTATCCGTCTCTTGCGGTAATTTCACAGGCACTTTCTTCAGCTTCAGCTTCTCTTGAAAGGCCACCGCAGCGGGCGGAAGAGGGCTGACTTTTCGATTTGGCCCACCGAGCATGGCCTTCGGGGGACCCCCAATCATACTTGGGGTCCGCCTACTTTTGGGAACGAAAGGCATTGAAGGGGGAGCTCCTGGTGGGCCACCATGCATCATCTGGGGCGGAAACTGCTGGCCTAGGGGCGTCATTGGTACGGGAGGGTGAATACCCAGTCCGTTAAACTGGGCAAGACTTGAGCTGACCCTGTGTCCGGCATGCATCGGACGCTGTGGGGGACCGGGAGGAGGGGGAAAGAAAGACGCCTGCATCGGCGTTTGCAGCGGGAACGCTGGGCTAAACGGATGCATTTGGGGAAGGGAAGGAAAGCCTGGTTGGGTGGCAGTTTGAAGGGCCGGCGAGAACATTGTTCGTGTGTCCAATGAGTTCACCAGGCGGGGGTCCATCATAGGCGGGATGAAAAGCCGCGACGGCTGCTGACGATGTTGAGTAGCCATTGCACGGTCACGGCGCGTCCGTACGGGCGAGGCAAGGTATGGGCCTTGTTCAAGATAGGCAGACGAGGAGCAAGACGCGTCCTACGAGTGTCGACGAGGAGTCGAAGGGGGAAACGGAAATGTCACTGAAGACAATAAGGAAAGGGGAACCGACTGCGACCAACGATAAGCCGTGCCAGTTGCCTGCAAAAACGAGCCTAAGCGACGACGGTGTGCCGAGGGAGCTCAGGCAGCGGGGAAGACCTACAAGGTCGTTGTCGGCAGACAAAGGTCGTCGCCGTCGCTGCAGATCTGCCTCAGGTCTATTTCTCACGATCGTGGCCTGATGCGAAGCGCCCGCTCAGTCCCGGCGGCGGAATAAAAGTATATGTAGCAAACTCAGATATAAGTACGACAAACATTACTGTACAGGTTTACAGCAGTAAAGAACGGGGGGGGGGGAAATACTCAAACACGTCTACGAAGAAAAAAAGGCAGGAATGGAATCAATCGGAAACCTCGAACGTCTCGTCCTTCCCTGCATCGTCGTCATCATCCGATAACTCGATATATTTCTTCGCCACCGTCCTCGCGGCGCGCCTCGGTGGGTCGGTACGCTTCGTGATGGGCAAGTCTGTCTCCATGTCCAAGTTATCAAGGTCTTCACCACTCGTTGCCGCCTTCTTTGCTGGAGCTTTCTTTGCCGGAATAACTCTTGATTTTGGCTTCATAGCCTCCGTCTTGAAATCATCCTCATCATTGTCACTTTCTATTATCTTCTTTGCCGGCGCTTTCTTTACGGGAGCGGCTTTTGCTCTTGGCTTCATTCCTGCGATTTTACTCGGCGTAGGAGGTTTTGCCTTTGGTTCGTTGTCCTTCCCCTTACTGAAGAAATCCGTCAGCGAGATCTGCGGTTTCTTCTTAGCCGGCTTCAAGACCATGTCATCAGAATCATCCTCGGACGCTGGACTGCAGAGGATGCATGAGCGCATATAATGAAGAAGTAATGATCCGGCTTACCTCTTCCGCTTCGGGGCGGCTTTGGCTTTGCCCTTGCCCTTCGCGACAGTAGGAACGACTTCCACGTCTGAATTCGATTCTTCTTTGGTTACGGCAGCGGGGCCTTTCGGTGCTGCATTCGGTAACTCGTCATAAACAGATTCGTCCTTTACAGCCTTCTTTGCGGCGGCGGGTTTGATGAAATCATCCTCCTCCTCATCGTCATCCTCGATATACTTCTTAGCCGCAGGCTTTGAGCGCGAGGCTTTACGCTCAGTTGCCTCAGCCTTCTGCGTGGAAGGCTTAGAAGGTGCGGCCTTCGTGTACAAGTCATCGTCATCATCCGAATCGACGTCCTTCTTGACCACTGGTTTGGAGCGCGAGACCTTGCGTTCCGTCGCCTCAGCTCTCTTTGGCGCAGCCTTGGCCACTGCTTTCGTTGGCACGAAGTCGTCCGATTCATCGTCGTCCTTTCGTTTTTTGAAAGGGCCCGAAAGGGATTTGCGCGTCTTCAGTGTAGCCTGCTTCCGCTTCACAACTTTCCCAGAGGCATCTTTAACAGCAGACTCTTCCCACTCCTTGCACGTTTTCTGAGATAGCGGAAATCCTGTCAGATGCAAGAGAATAAGTAAAGCGAGCGGACGTACCTCCCACTGAACAAGGAAGTTGTCCAGGTCAGTATTCCAAATTTGAATAGGAGTAAGCTCGAGCAGCGCCATCAATTCCACCTCTTTCATACGGCCTTGCTCTAGGAGCTTCTCGATCTTCTCGTGCGTCAAGCTGTAGATCGGCATTCCAAGCAAGTAGTCGTAATCGGACGTCGCGCCCAACACCTCCTCCTCGACCTCTTCGTCTTCTTGTGCATCTTCTGTTTCTCCAGACGCCTTTGCCTTCGCCACTTTCGGGAACGGTCTGAAACTTCTTTTCCGCAATTCCGCGACAATCTCAGCCTTCTTGCGACCCGAGACTACAAGCTCCTTCTTGACGATCATTTGGATGAAGCGGGCCTGGTTGGTCAACCTCTCGTGCTCGGTCTGTAACTCATTCGCGAGGTAATCCTGTCGGCAGCACCGCTATTAGATTACGCCTAGTGTTCATTTAAGCCACTGCTCACTTTACGCTTCTGATAGTAAGCCAATCGAATAGGGAAGAAGTCTTCCAATACTTCTTCAGGAGAATTGTATTTTTTGATTTTCCCCTCGAAATCAAAGCATATCATGTTGCTCGTGCTGAGTTTAGAGGTCAATTTGAAAAAATCCTCCAGGCCTTGTTCCTCGGCCTTCTCAAGGTCCTTAGCACCCATCGTCACCACAAAGTGGACATTGCGGTTGTCGTGATGCTCTTTGTAGTCCTACAGATTGAAAGTTTAAATTCGCATTAAAAAAAGGGATAGATAATTTCAGGCATACCTTAACCATGCCATCGCCTTTCTCACCACACAGGGCTTCCAGTTCAGCTTTGAACGTCTGCGTCCATTTGTGGATAGGGAGCTCAGTGATCTCCACCGTTGTATCGTTTAATTTCTTCACGATGCCCGTGACCTCGTATTTATTATCCCCGGTCTTCTTGATTGTTCCGTTGAAACCTCGCCACCAAGGCATCATTGCCACTTGCTCCTCGCCCTTCATCAAGCGTCTGATGTTTGCGACAATGTCAGTGGGATTATATGCCGGGATGTTCGTACTCCAGCCTTTCAAAAGCACATTAAAAAAACAAATCCAACATCCGAACAGAGGCTGTCTCACCAGTGCCGATTCCTTCAGCGCCATTGATCAACATGAGCGGGAGCACAGGCATGTACCACTCTGGTTCGATAAATTGTCCATCCTCCTTCTGCTGAGTCAGGAGCGGGTCATCACTCGGGTGGAAGACCGTACGCGATATCGGCGCGGGTTCCGTGTAAATGTAACGTGCGGACGCATGGTCCTTACCACCTACATCGCGCGTACCATACTGTCCATTCGGCATTAAAAGGTTCATGTTGTTGCTTCCGATATAGTCTTGCGCAAGGTTGACAATGGTCATTGTCAAGCTCTGTTCACCGTGATGGTATGCGGCATGTTCTGAGATGTAACCGACCAATTGTGCAACCTGGAACCATTACTGTGAGTGCCAGTAGTATTACACACAAACCAACAACAAACCTTGATTTCTTTCTTCAATTTACGCTTAAAACAACCCCAAATGACCTTCCTCTGACCGGGCTTAAGGCCATCCGCAACGGACGGGATTGACCGAATGTTGTCAGCCATTGAAAAGAGGATCAGCTCCCTATTGATAAAGTCCGAATAAGGGATCTCGTCCACATTGTGGTCGAGGTACGTCCCGGGCTACACCAAAGGTTAGATACTTTTGATTGTATTTTAAACAAGAAGACGGACCCTGAATTGTCGCAGCCATTCCTTACGCTCGTCAGCCTTCTTCTTGCTGAAGGCGAGTTCAATCAATTCCCTGTCCCCATCTTGGGTCGTAGAAAAGGGAATCATGTGCTTCGCCATATTACTGAAGTAGTCCCGGGCGTCGGAGTCCTTACTTGTTCCCAAACCCTGAAACAGATTCTCAGTCAAGTAAAATGTTGATTAAAACCAACCTACTTGCCTTGTAATACTTAGAATCCCATTTATGAGAATCAGGCGTCTCTTCCTGCCATTTCTCAAACTCGGGAAGGGTAAAGAAATCGATACGCTGCTTTCCTTTAGTGACCTTATAGCGACAGTGTTATCAGTACCAGTTTACGAACACACGTCTATGCACTTACCCGGACAATGGGTGTGACAAACTCTACAAGAAAGTCGGGTATTTTCAACAAAGATGGATAAAAATGATCAAGGAAATTTATCAGAAGCCCTTTAATGTGAGATCCATCGTGATCCTACGACCGGTATGTTATTAGTGCCTCGATATTCACGCCAGACAATACTACAGGACCTACTTGATCAGTCATTATCATCAATCGCCCGTACCGCAGGTTATTCACGTCGCTATACACCTTGTTGTGCTGCAAGCCGAGGATCTTCTTAACATTCTGGATTTCTTCATTCTTCATGATTGTATCATGCTTCGCTTCGCGTACATTGAGCATTTTACCCCGGAGGGGAAAGACACCAAAGTTATTGCGTCCAACTACACCCAATCCGGCAACGGCGAGCGCCTTGGCGGAGTCACCTTCCGTCAAGATGAGTGTGCATTTAGACCCCTCGCGCGTTCCAGCATTATTCGCATCGGAAAGCTTGGTCATACCCAAAAGTCTGCAGGGAATGAGGGCAATGGTGACTGATTGTATTCATTTTAACTTACCGGCTACGCTTAGTACCATCAGTCTTCTTGATTTGTTGGTCAGCCTTAAACTTTGCCCAGTTAAGGACGTGATCAATAATGCTCGACTTCGCAACTACAAGACACGATGAGCTCGCTCATTGTATAGAGCTTTTATGTGCAAACGTACCTTTCTTCAGAAATTCCTCTGGTAGGGTCGGCCTCGTCCCAAACTTACTCGCCGGAAGTGTGAGCGTTTCCTTAGTCTGTGAGTCGAACGTTGGGTTCTCAATAAGCGAGTTCACAAATATCCACATGTGATTTCTGATTTGAGCAGGTTTTACAGCTGCAGCCTTGTTCTTCTTCGCAATGGTGGCGATCAGGTTCTTCGATATCTGGTCAGCCATGTAGTTGACGTGGGTTCCCCCTTTTGTTGTGGCTATGGAGTTCGCAAAAGAGACTTGCTGGAACGACCCATCGGAGACAGCAAAGGCTACCTCCCATCGCTCGTGAATCTGCTCGTAGATAACAACTGGCTTGGACTGCGCTGCACCCCCTGAAACATCCGCGGCTTCGGCGGTAGTCGAGTTAATATACATCTCGACATACTGCTTGAAATTTTTGATCTTGATGCGCTCATCATTTAAGAAGACCTTAATGTTTTTGACGGTACCGGCCATATCATAGACACGCTTCTTGAGAAGCGCCAGAGTATCATCGTCAATAGAATCCATCCCGAAACGTGCGAGGTCCGGTTTGAAGGTGACACGAGTAAACTCGTCCTTCTTGTTCTTCGTAATCTTTGCCTTTCCACACTTTGACATGTTGTCCATCCAAGTCTGCTTGTACTTCTGCTCCGAGTTCTTGTCCGCCGTCTCGACGGTGAACTCCGTTGAGTAAATATTCGTCAGTTTCGCGCCATAGCCATTGCGACCTCCTGTTAGCTTCTTTTCATCATCGTCGTAATTTGAGGAAGTTAGCAAATGTCCGAAAATCATCTCCGGGATGAGTATTTTCTGGACTGAGTGCATTTCGATGGGGATACCCTTCCCATTGTTGTAAACCGAGATTACGCCTTCTTCAACGTCAATATTAACCTTCAGGGTATCCATACCGGGGTCATTGATCTAATCCCGTGTAAGCTTATTTATACAGGAATGAGTAAATAAAACAAGTCACACTAACCTTGTTGTCCGCTGCGTTAACAAGAATTTCGTCTACAATCTTGAAGAAACCTGGAACATATTTGATGTCCCTGTACACCATTCTCTTCGTATCCGAATCGTAGGCCCACATTGTTTGCGTGATTGTTTCGACGCTGCCTATGTAAGAATCGGGTCGCTTGAGAATGTGCTCTACTGGGCTGAGCTGTAGAACGCGTCGGATTCAGTCGAATTTAGCCAGTTGTGACACGGGCACACCTGCTGATACTGTTCCGAAGCCGACTTGTTCTTCCTGGGGGGAGCAATAGGCGCTTTGGAGGTCGAAGGAGCCGAGCCATCATCGTCTTCCGACGCGTCTTTGACAGCGTGGTCGACATCCATGAAGCTCTCGTCGGCGTTCTCATCAATATCCTTCAACGGCTTCTTCTTCACAGCCTTAGGCTTTGCCGGTGCCTTCGCGGGCGCCTTCACAACCTTTGCTGGCTTTGACGCAGCTTTGGAGACCTTAACGGCAAGACAAATTAGCACAACACTCGCCGCACGAAGCAGTAGTATATGGTCAGTGACGAACAAGTTTCTTCTTTGCAGGAGCATAGTCATCCGACTCGAAGTCGGACCCAGACACGTCGTTAATTTCGAAATTCTCTTCTTCAGAGGAGCTCATCGCCGCGTCGTCAGAAACGTGTACAACACAGTTCGGTCGCAGCGAGTTTCAACATTCTCGACGCGCTTGTCACACGCAATCGTAACGGTGGCGCGTCGTGGTTGGCCTTGAACCTAATCAAGGGCTCCTTTTTGGGCCACTTGGTACAACAGCTGGGTGCATTAAGGTGGTGCTTTTCTTCAATATACCGGTTTTAAGGTGAGTGCTCTTACCCTCTATGAGATACAATTCGACATGTCCAAGACATGATTGCTTGGACATTTCACATGGGTCAAGCTCGGCATCCCCAGGTGCTTTGAATCCACTGGCAGGAATACGTATACACAATGCAGTGCATACAACGAACCAACTCTACAATGGCCCGTTTACTCACGAATGAATCCGTCAGACCTCCACTTTAATCTTGCGAGTTATAATATCCTCAACCAGCTTTTCGATCATGGGCGATCATGGGCGATACTTATTACTTAGAAGACAAACGACCGCCAGTGGCCCAGGAGCGGTTTTTGCTCTCAAAAGTTCTGCTTCATCATTGGCCTCCAGATGTGTCTTATTTCAGTGTATTTCACTCTTGCTGGTATACTTCACGGTCCAGCGTGGCGACATGTCGATGACAATCCAAACTCTGCCGTATACTAACCGTGTTTCCATGCAGCTTTGCCCTCCACTTATTCTTCTAGTGCAAGTGGAATTGATGCCTGTTGGATCCTTTGACGTCATTGCCGAACCCCCTTCGTCTTACCAGGTCGTCGTATATCTCAGCTCGGAAAACGGCGAGGACCCGCCGGGATCCGCGAAGCCGGTATGGTCGGTCAAGTAGGTCCACATGGTTTTTCATGGTGTTGTGAATTAACGTGCAGTGGATCTGTAACAAATCCTCAAAATTAATGTCTTAGGATGTGAAGTTACACTTACCCCGGTTTTGTTTGTGTCTGCGGTATCATTCAGACACAAGAGCCGCGCAATGTCGAACTGAACCCAATAACAATAACAAGCAATAGATCCTAGCTCGGATTTCAGAGGTCGACAATATCTGCGAACAAAAGACTGCGTGTGCTTGTAATTACGGTCAGGGATCGTACTGTCTGTAAAAGAAAAATTGGTGAATGAATATGTGCGCTAATGATTTTGGCAAGTCTTCTTGACAATGTCCAAACCAATTATGCTCCACTCCGGCTCGTCAGTCTTATCACTCGCTAAAGTGATGGAGAAGGCGTCACTCACCGACGATCCAAGCCACTCACAGGGGCTCTCCGCACATCGATGTGTAAGGTGTTGGCTTTTCCGGGACCACAGGATACGGCCGGCTGAGATTTATGCCTCCAGCAGCGGTTTAGCGTTGTATCCCGGCCATAAGGTCTAGGGAACTCCCCTAAAGGACACTCTAGGGGGTTTACAAACTGGTGCAAATCTGGCTTACCACTTTCCTTGGTCTAGAGAGCGTGGTATGGCGAGCTACGGCTCAGACACCAAACACCCTCCTACCAACTGTATCACCAGGTCCACCCTATGATCCATACCCAGCTCGGATGGCTAACTTGAAGGTATACCAGAGGATCTATCCACGCTGGGAATCGTGCGGGCTATTTGGTACCGACCAATATTTTGAATATCCTAAGCTTTGGAACATCATGTGCGATATCAGACGCTCGCGATCGCGATACTCAATCACGATCCCTACACGTCCCTAGTGGTCTGGAGCGGCCGCATCGTCATCCACACTAATCCAAGTCACTCGTCCATTTAGTCGCCAGCGAATAGTTTATTGACTGTCTATTTGGGAGACGGACGAACTGTTCAGGACCTCTCATTCGCGTGGTTGAAATATACTGTGACGTGCTGTTACAAACTCTGCAAGAGGGGCCATTACTGCAGGCCCTGCCACAGACGTTTGTGCGAAAACTATACACCCTCGAAATTTTTACATAGGGTGTGGAAATACGTCTAGTTTACATCTGAGAATTTTTGAGGGATAAAAATGAGTTTGAGGGGCAGCAGGAGCCAGAACTGAAAGATTGCAACAGGGGTCGCGCGATAGTAATAGTTGACGCTGTATAAGGAAAAGGAAGCCCGGCTTTGGCTTTTACAGTAAAGACATCGCCTTGTGCGTCCCTGCGGACCCACAACACTGCCTCACCTTGAAGGGGTTCTCGAGAAAGTGACTCGAAAATCGAAAATGCTGGAAGCTATGTTGAACATCGCACATTACAATAGTTTATATGATAGGACCAAACTGACCTCACCCAACCGATACAAAAATTGCGTGCTTTCAGTATGCTTCCGAGCTGACGTCGGGGAAAGACGCTATTTCGACGTAAAATCGAGAACGAGCAGTTAGTATTTTGAACGTCGCTGAAGGAGAATTTCACGCGCCGGGGGTTGGAAATTTGCGAATACTTTCAGACTTTTGATTTGACACAGACCAAGAAGTCAATAACACGAGTAAGGTGTCCACAGGCTGCGCTCGTATAATAAAAATTAGGAGGATACAGTCTTCCCTGAAATCAGAATGGTGACTTAACCGTGAGACTTGAGACATGATAAAGGATGGAGTGATGTGGCAGTGGCAATTTCAGGAAAAACGGCACGGGTAATGCGGGAAAGCGGCTAGAGAGAAAACGAGGAGCCTGGCATGCGGTGCGTGTTTCCATGCAAAGACGTCAGCTTTCTAGCAATCTAGTATCTAGTGAAAAGAAAGCTTACGTATTGCGTGAAATGCTCGCTTCGTTAGATTGATAATGAGGCTATAAATCGATAATATGCAGGAAGTGCGTGAGCGACAGAAAGCCAGACCTACAACATTTCGTCAATTTGAGTTGGAAGCACAATAGTATGAACCTGAGAACTGACTTTGTACAAATACAGTAATAGCCCCTTTGATCTGCTTTAATGGTATCGAATACTATGAACCGGATACCGACCAGAAGTGCAAGCAAAATAAACGCAAGTGCAACAACAGTACTCAATCGCCAAATCGCGCTGAGATATACAGACCATGCAAGGAATCTTAGCATGAGCGTGGGCCGTGAAATGTTTGGCGCGACGATGGGGAGATTCTTGCGACCAACTAGGCGGTCACCCACGATATCTTTAAAGTCTTGTGCTTGACCCGTTGAGGCAGAAATACTGGCACTGCAGAGTATCGATGTGACACAGATACCATACAGTCTGTGCGAGTTCGTTCCTAGAAAACAAAGAAAACAAGGTTCGAACGTCGTAATTCCCATTCTAAAATATCAATGTGAAAAATCATGCCTGCAATGAGGTATGCGCCAACCTCAAACGATAAGGAACCTAACGCATTCACAACGTTGCGACCCAGCCAATGACCCGCAGCGAACCCCATCTCATCGTACACATACGTCAGGATGCAGAGCGCAATACTTGCATAGACCGTCTCAACGCTATAACAGGCAGACGGCGCCCAGCACATTGGTACTAGTACCCAGCGGAGGACGAGCGCGTTCCGCCAACTGATACGTTTCGAGGGGGGCGGACGGTCTTTCTTATTATTCTCGTCTTCCTCAGGTTTCGCAATCTGGTTAGATACGTCAAGCTGCAGCACATGAAACCAGATCCAGAAGACGACATGTGGGAGGCGAGAGAGGTTTTCAAGAGGCGCAGACGCGATGGCAACAAAGCCTGGGTCCTATAAGCGCTGAGCAAGAACTCAAGGAAGGACGGAGACATACGATGGGCACGACGGTAGTCTTTATGTCCGACTTTGTGAACAAGAAAATTGTCCAAAAGTGGTACAAGGCCTTGGAAAACAGCTGTCGTATGGTCTGAAGCATTGTGAAAAGCAAGCAGTGAATACGTCGTTGACCTAGCTGTGAGCAGCTTAGAACTTGGGTTTTAGTCCCTTAGGGGCCAGGACCCCTCGTCTTATAACTTCGTGGGCATGCCTTGAATCGCCAAAGTATTTTGGTATTTTGTTCAACGCATGTCATTCGATCCGATCGCAGTACTAAATAGGACCCTTGAACAGGCAAAGGGCCAGCATTTAGGTGTACAGACCCTTCATGATTCTGCCATCATAGAAAATCGTCTCTGTTAGTGGGTGCGGATGAGACCATAGAAAGCATCTGCTGAAATCAAGAGATTATTACTGGCACGATATGTCGGGGCATCGGGGACGTTAATACTAGAACTTTCAGTGACAATCACTTGGATGTACCCAGGATCCACTTAATTAGTTGTCATTTGACCGATAAGATGGAAATACGAAGACGAGAGCCTTGACGTGATCTTTCGAATCGACTCAGGCAGCTGGTAAGTACCCAGTGTTCGCAAGAGAAGAAAGTGGGGCTTGGAGTAGAAGAGATTGATATTGGTGCCACAGTGCCACTCCGATTGATGCACTATTAATTGATATTATTGTATCGTCCAAGAAGGCCTAAAACTGCTGCCACGCATATTAGCCAACGAGTACGGCTCCGGATGGAGCCAATATTATTACCCCTTCTGTATTGACCGTTAGAGCTGTGTCAAGAAGTTCCGTAAAATTTATTTAGTTACGCACCTATTGCTCCACTTTTGAGTCTCGGTTACTAAAATCATGAGCATTTTTAAGCACTTTCTAGTCAATGATCCACGAACCGATGGCTCCCCAGGAAGCCGTCCTATTCACTAAGTTGCAAAGCTAGGCTCGGATTTCTGTGGATATGGACGGGAAAACCACCATCACGCTCCATTGATTGCGTCCGGGTCCCCTCAAAGCAGATAGCCACAAATATATCATACCATGAACCCACAAGCAAGCCGGCAAGTTACGGAATTGGAATGACTGCTCGGCTTCGCAGTGGAGTTGCATTATCGCGATAACACCATGAGACCATGTATATGGAGAACCGTGATTTAGCCACAACCGTTATTTTAGACCGGAGGCTTGAGCCGCTTACATGCTTCAAACTTTGAATAGCGCGACCAGGCGAGGAACACGACCACTATCGCACTCCCACTGAAAACAGTGTGCAAAAACCGAAGCACCAGTCGTGTTGCCATTGCCGATGGTGCAACCATGTCATTTCAAGCACCCCTTTTCGTCGAGCGTCGAGGACATTCCCAGCATTGGTCTAAAAAGACAAACCATGATGATTATAGGACCCAGTCTTTCTAGTCTCTTGGCAGTAAGTCCAGTAGGTAGCATCTGCTGGAATCATAGTCGCTGAAGACTTCCTCTTCCCTGTCCTGGATAATTAAAGGCAGCCCAGCTCTTTTGCAACACCGACTCGGATGAACATTGGGGTCAAAGGCATCCATCTAAACTTGAAGCCATCGCGCACTTTGGTGCAGGGATTCCCAAATATGGGAATAAGATGTGGCAACTATTACTGTAATACGTAAGCTGTGTACAAAGTTGACTTGATTTTCTAAACTAGGTTATTTTTTTTGACAAGGTGCAGGGATCCCCAGTAGATTCCTACTAGTCCCTACCAAACCCTGCGGCATCACAGCGTCCCTGCGTACGGATATTCGTGCATCCCTATGGAATGCGTAATATTGCGGTGAAGCCGCACCCAATGTTCCACAAGACTTCAATAGGGTGAAAATTTGCGGGCCAGACGAGATTGAGATCACCTATTAATACTCTCTCGGGGGCCGTATTTTTGATGAATCCAGTCAGCCCCCGGCAGTTATTTCTTATTTTTGAAGGTGGTAAAATTAGCCGTGGTTGGTTCGGAAAGTGGGTACTTCCGTAGGTGCAACTATCCATGATTATCATATTCCCGTCTAGTTCGGTGACTAACCATTCTGTAAAAAAAAAACGTCATTACGCCACGTAGTACATATTCTATGTAAGAAAAAAGCAACATCCCGCAACCACGGACACATACAGCCCGAGGCCGAATCATCTACTCGCGGCAGAATTACTGGGATTTGAGCTGACCTGGACTCGATCAGCTGTCGGCGCATCTTGATTTATTTCTTCGGAAAAATGGTAATAGAAGAACTTGAATATAGAAGCCAAGGGCATTATATCGATTTCGGCGTGACACTTATGAAGAGTAGAAGGGAAGGGAGCGAAGAAAGTCCAAGCATCTAATGAAAATGTTATGCCTGAGCTTGCAGACGGCTCGGTGAGATGGCCACCTCCTATACGCGGAATAGTTGCCTTATTAAATTGCAGTAGAAATTAAATGCTTGTAATGGGCAGGGAGTACAAAGGCGACGGAAATCCAGGCCTGTAACATTCCAAGAAATCGGTACAGAGGAGGGCCACAGGAGCGTGAAGCTAGGGACCAACGTTGTACAGATAATAGCTCCATTGGTCGGCTTCGATGCTATCGAGCATAACGAAACGGATACCGACCAACAACGCGAGTGTAATAAATGCAAGTGCAATGATAATACTCAGGCACTACAGTGCGCTGAGGCCGACAGACCATACGAGAAGGCCAAGCATCAGGGTGGGCCGCGCGATCGTCGGCGCAGCGATGGGGAGCGTCTTACGACCCATAATACGGTTCCCTTCGATGTCCTTGAAGTCCTGGGCCTGAATTGTTGTCGCGTATATTCCGGCGCTGCAAAGCGCTGACGCAGTGCTGATGCTGTCGAGTGTGTGGCGGTTTATCTCTGTAACATGGGGAATGGGGAAGCGAAGAACTCAAGATTAATAATCCCACTAGAAGTGGCTTTAAGGATATTGCACCTGAAATAAGGCATGCCCCAACTCCAAAGGACACCATTCCTACTCCATTCACGACGTCGCGACCGACTCGGAACCAATGACCTGCGGCGAAACCCATTTCATTGTATGCATAAGCCAGAATGCAGATTGCAACACTGGCATAGACTGTCTCAACACTGTACCAGGCGGATAAAGCCCAGCACATTGGCACCGATACCACTACGGCTTGGAGTGTCCCGTCCGATGCCATGCTACACTGAAATGCCTATTCCTACGGATAAATGGCGTCACCCCACTTTTTCTCAAAGTCTGACAACCTTGCCAAAGCCACCTCAAGATGTTTGTGAGAGGCTATCGTGGGCAGAGCGTTCCCCCATATAGGCTCCACGTCGCTACAATTCAGCCCAAAATAGGGTACGAAGAAATTAACACATACATTGGCCCGGAACGCTTCACCTCTTTACCCGTTGCATTGTAATTTGGATCTCGGAACCTTGAGTCACGGCTAAACCCGCTTCTCGTCCTTAGGAAGATCAACAGATGCTTGAGACATAATCGAGGAGGCGCTCGAGGTCCAGTACATCCCAAAGGGAGCAGACAGCACCGTCCTTGCCTTGCTTCTGAGGTTTCATGTCGAGCAAAGTGTCTTCCGGTGCGTCTATGTGGCGGGCGCCGGAAGTTCGTGACTTGAGTCATCAGACTCATCACTAGCAGTAGTATCTCATCACCCAGTGAATCGCCGCACCCCGAGTTCGGTCCGCATGGGGGATCATAGCTTGGATTCAATACATGTACCAACATATCGGTAATTTCGGAGTAATGCACTCAAAAGTATATTTGCATGCTAGAAGATTGAAAACACAGGCAGTACATACGTCCGACGAAAAACTCTTACGGATACATTTCTTGAACAGTTCCAAGTATTTTTCCTCGCAGTAGAGAAGCGGGAATTTTACCGGAATTCCGTTATATTTTAAACAGCAGATTTTGCTAATGTCTTTCTTAGACGGCCCCCTTTATGGCCCGATGGTACCATCATTGCCAATCACAAGTCATGCGGTACATTTCTACGGCGAAAGCGTGCCACCTATAGAATTTCTACTATACTAGCATCGTCCCGAGAGAATAGATATTCCAGCATATCTGCTTCGGAGAAACTTGCTTATAAAAGGTGAGATATATTCTGCCCTCTTTCAATCTTTCTGCGAAAGTGGTTCTTCCAAAGAGTCCAATAGCCAAGTTTCACTGTCCGGACGTGATGTATGGCATATACTGTACATTTTATACCACTATTTCTTTACAACCGACAGGGGCTCTCCGCACTTTGATGTATAAGTATTGGCTTTTCCCGGGACTACAGGGTATGGCCGGCTGGGATTCACGCCTCCTGTAGCAGTAAGCGTTGTTTTCCGGCCATAAGGTCTAGGGAACTCCCCTAAGGGACACTCTTGGGGGTTTCCAAACTGGTGCAAATCTGGCCTACCACTCTCCTCGGTCCAGAAAAGGGTGGCTTGGCGAACTACGGCTCAGACACCAAACTCCTTCCTACCTGCCGTATCATCAGGTCCACCATATGATCCATACCCAGCCCGGAAAGCTAAGATACACCAGAAGATCCATCCACACTGGGATTCGTGCGGGCTATTTGGTACCGACCAATACCTTGAAGATACTAAGCTTTGGACCACCGTGTACGACATCAGACGCTCGCGATCGCGATACTCAATCACGATCCCTACACGATCCCTTGTGGTCTGGAGCGGCCGCATCATCATCCACACTAATCCAAGTCGCGCCTCTATTTAGTCGCCAGCGAATAGTTCATCGACTATCTATACGAGAGACGGACGAACTGTTCGAGACCTCTCATCCGCACGGTGAAGATGGTCGTTAGCTCAAACGGTCAGCATCCAGTAAAATTACACACTGAATGCCAAGGCGACGGTCCAAGAAAAGGCATCTGCCACACAACGACCGCACTCTGAAGATTCGTTCAACTGCCTAGCACCCCGCGATCAATCTCCAACTTGGTCGTACACCGCAAGGGTGAATATGCACTATGGGAGTCTAGTGCACCGGAAACATCGCACTGAGTGCATAGTGGAATTCACTTGCGGGCGTATCTCCCACACTAGTCAACGGGGCTCGGGAAAGAAAAATCAGGGGGAAAACTAGCGTACCTCCGACCTCACCATCAATTTACCTCCTGCGGATGTGATGACAAGAGGGAGGGGGCTCCGCCACGGCAAAGGGCAATACTATATTGTATCAGCCTTGGCGGTTGCGACCTGCGGAACAAAACGACGATTCCAAACATTATCAATATTCCACTCAGACACGGGGACCGTGCCCGCGAAACAGTCCGATTTGCCAGTCATATAAATATCGGAATATTGACAAAGACAAAGACAAAATCGGAGTGTATACCGTACCTTATGAAACATACCCGACGCTAGCCACAAACGAGCTAACCTGAAACGCGACGGGCATACCGTATGCGGTGTGGATAGACCCGGTCTAGCTCGATCCGGTGGCACTAACACCTATTCCGCCATCCATGCAAATCGTGGAGTGACGTAACCCCAAGCCAGCCACAGATCATTGTCTGAGTGCGTACAAGATCCAATTGCTATTAATATTGCCATGGTGCACCGCTATCTCTGCCGCACACATACTGTACGTACCATCTCGCAAACACCAAAACCCGCGGCCAAAGATTCCGTTTTGTCCCCGATGAACATCTGTTAATAATAACCTGCAAATGAAATAAACGAAAACAGGCGAGGTCTCCCATCGAATTTTCAATTTCTCCTCACAAAGTCCACATGCACGAGAATAAAATTGCTAGGAGGGGGGTCAGACCATATTGGACACTGGGCCCTGGCTAAGCATGATTGGCATGAACTCACTAAGCAAACGCGCGCTCTATTCCAGTGGGTCCGACTCCAATATGTTAGATATATATATATAACATTGTGCAGTGGTAAGCATGCCCGCGGATGGGGGGGGGGGTATCGCACCCACAAAGTCGACTAGCATGATTAAGAATGTCCATCGTATCACAGAGCCGTGGCAGAATGAGCGAGCGACGCAATGAGACTACTGGGCACAAGCGGCGATAGTGGGAGTGGTCACCAACCAATCGATGATTGCCTTAATAATATACCGCAGCGCATTTACCGCTGATGTAACACATGCACCGGTTTTCGAAGCTTTGGAGTCCATATGTCGTAAAGTTAAGTTCACCGCTCGTGCCCAATGGGGCGGAAGAAAGAACTCGAAGCACAGCGACGGAGCGGTCTGAAGAAGCAGAAGACGAAACTCTCCAGATCCCTCGCTGGCACACACACATACACACTTCGACTTCTGCCCCTAAAGAACTCGAAGTCTCCCCCACATTAATTTGACTCGCTCAAAGGGCGCCTTCATAAAGGCTAATCACTAAACCAATAGAAACGAAGCTCTTCCTAAAATATGGCTCAGAGAGAATCAGGAATCAAGCACCAAGACCAATCACACCAGGATATAACCGGCAAACAAGCGAATCTATTGTTCGTTCTACGCCGCACGACTCGACAACTAGCTAAGACAGCCTATCGATTCTTTGCAAATAATACGAGTTATTGGACAAGGGTGGATGAGATTGGACAAGACAGGATGAGGGGAAATAAGGAATGCATATGCAAGTATACTCATTGGAGTAAGTTTCCGAGATCCGGCGCAGGGCGCTTTTACAATGGGCCGATTGCACGAGAAGTAAAACAAAACAGAGAGCGTGCAAGGAATATAATAAGTATTTGTTCCGAGTCATCGCCGTGTCGCGGCGCCGCGTCCGGACGAAGGCGTGCGTGTACGTGCGATTTCTATTTGTGATGCGATTGCGGTTCTATGAATTTACTCGATGCCGAGGACCTTCGCGACGTTGGCGTGGCGCGGGCTAAGGCGGATCCTGAAGGGCGCCGGGGAGCGACCAGAGAGACCGTCGTACTCCTTGAGGTCAACCGGCTCGCCAGGGACCTCGTGCATGTTGAACGCCCAGACCATGCGAGCAATCGCAAGCCAGATCTCACGCTCAGCAACGATTATACCAGGGCAAATGCGACGACTGGAGAGAGGCGCATGTTAGACTTGGCTAGGACCCATGCCGAATTCCAATAGCACTCACCCAGCACCGAACATCCAGTGGTCACGCTCATACGGGTTCGGGAGGTTAGCAGACTCGGTGTTGTTGGTCTTGTCGTTGATGTACCTGTCCGGCTGTAAAGAGCATAAGCAAGTTGATTCACTCATGCAGGTCGGAATGGGCTTACGTTGAACTTCTGGGGCTCAGGGTGGCGCTCGGGGTTGTGGTGCATGGAGTACGTGTTGAGAACGAGAACGGTGTCCTTGGGAATGTACTGGCCCTTGTAGACGAAGTCCTCAGAGGCGACATGCGGGGTACCGAGCCAGAAGGGGTTGTGGACGCGCTCGACTTCCTTGATGATAGCCTGATAGCGGATTATCATAAGTAACGAATTCCGCGCAGACCAATCCACCGATACCTACGTGGCAGTAGGGCAGGTTCTTCTCGTCCTCGATGGTGGGCAGGCGGTCGCGGCCAATAACACGGTCGAGCTCATCCTGAGCCTTCTTCTGGATCTCGGGGTAGGCAGGGATCAAAGCGGAGAACCATTGCATAATCGAAGCAGTCTGGAATTACGATGATCCATGATCGGAATCGAGGAACAAGGCAACATATCGATGAGAAAAGGCTCCGCGGATCATCGAATTGGGAATAGCGGGCTCACCGTTTCGACACCGCCGATCATAAACGCGGACGCGAGGATCGCCATGTCAAGATCGTCGAGGTCCTCAGTCTTGCGCGCTTCAATCATCGTCTTAGCCAAGCAGTCAGGAACCTCCTCGCCAGCGTTCATGCGGCGCTCAATGTCCTTGATCATGCCACCGTAAGTGTTGACGAGTCCGGCGTGGAGCCTCTTGCCGCGGGCCTGGAGAGGAGTGGTGATCCACTGGAGGGGGCCGATGAAGTCAACCAAGTTCGAGACGGGACCGGTGCAGTTCCTGTATAATGATTCGTCAATTGAAGTTAATTGATTCGCAAAATATGAGCTTACATGAATTCGCGGGAGAGCTTGAGTGCCTGCTGGACGAGCTTGTCCTGGACGCTGTCCGTGCGGGTACCGAAGACGATCGTAAGCATGTTGTTGAGCGAGCAGCGACCGGCGTGGGGCTGGGGGTTGACCGGGTTGTTGCCGGCACGGTAGAGCTCCTTGACAAGGACGGTGGCCTCGTAGTCGAGGACGCTCGTGTAACCATCAACAGCGCGCTGGTTGAGCCAGACGGTGGCGAGCTTGCGGTGCTTGCGCCAGCGGTCGTTGTAAGGAGTAGCCGTGATTCCCCTGCCGGCGAAGACAGTCTGGGACTTGATGAACATTTCCTTCCTCTTTAATCCTAAAATTAGCGCATGGTAATCAAACGTCCCAAAACCGATGACTTACGCTTGAGAACACTGAGCCGTTGGTAACCATGAGATCCTTCGCAATACCAGGGTCGGAGATGATGAGGAAGAGCTGGTTTCCGAGCCAGAGGGAGTACAACGGGCCAAATTGCTTGTACCAGAAGTCGAGCATGAGCTCGGGGTAGTGAGAAAGGAAAGGGAACGATCCTGATGAACAGTTAGCATTTCAACACCCCAACAATCCGCAGCGCATAGACTCACCAATGATCGGAAGGCCCGTAGGGCCACTGGGAATGGCGTAGCCAGCCTTGTTGTAGAGCTTCCTACCGAAGACATTGAGAGACTTGGTACCGAAAATCCTGGGGATGATGTAGAGTCCAGCAAATGCAATGCATCCAACGATGACGATGGACTGGTTGCGGATGTCGGGAGCAACGAAGGCAGACCCGGAGAAGGGGTTCAGGCTGGGCCAGGCAGAAACGACTGGGGAAGGATGAGCTGACATCGTAGGAAATGTAGGAAGGTAGGATGAGAGGATGGGGAATCATTTGGAGGAAAGTGAGGCTGGTTTTATACGAGTCGGAAAGCACCATTGGAGGGAAGGACCCTTGTAGATATCGAGAGAGCGGATCTAGATAGCGAGGGAGACGGCAGAATTGATGTCCTAGGATCAGTGACGGGCTCCAGGTTTCTGATCAGTCAGGGTCCTGACACCGACTTTCCTTTGCCCCCCCTCTTCTCGGAGATGGCAGTGCTCAAATAAATGTTTGATCTCGTCAAACGTGGGTCACCGAAAAGGCGAGTTTTGAGTTGAACCGGGCCTATCAGATCGCTGTACCCCCGTTTTGTGCAAGGACCGCCACATCGTTTATAGCTTTGTCCTTGTTTATTTTTTTCTTTCTTTTCCCCCTTAGTAAAGGTGAGCAGGGCGCGTAAGATACAGGTCGTAAATGATGCGAGATGATATTCCCAGGGAATTGCACAATGCACCGGGTGTATTGCATTGTAAATAAGGGAACACGGCGGCTCGTAAAGGGACGCGCGAGGGGCGCCAGAATAAGTTTGAAAGCTGGTGGGATCCCAAAGAGAGTTAGACAGATCAAAGAAGCCAGGGGGGGGGGAAGTTGGGAAATGAAATTGCCCCGGTACGAGAAGGAGGATTGAAGCCTCGAGTGTATTTTTTCCCGTTTGCTGGGCCGTCGTTTCCCGTAATGACTTGCAACAAGGGAAAAGAAGCCGCGGTGTTATGGAAAAGGAACGGAAGCCAAAAGCAGAGTGTCGGAGTTGCAACACGGACGGAAGAATGCGTGCCGTCTGTAGGTGTAGCGACAGAGCGCCCAGGCAACAATAGAAGCTGATGGCTAATAGGCTTCTCCTTCTCGAAATTAGCACAGAGTGTCCATTTTCGGACCGAGCAGAGCGCCGCCGCCTCCGGAGCCGACCTCCGCGGGATTGCGGCTGCCGTGCACAGTGAGGCAATGGGGGGCGTGCAACAGGCCCGGCAGGGGACGATGGCCAGCGAGGGTACGGGTGGTGCAATGCAGGGTTGGCGCATCGCGTGAACGTCGGCACGCGCTGTGCACACCGACAACCACTCAGCCCGCGGCTTCGCCTTGTGCCGGGCCCTACCCCATCCTAAATGCTAAATTGGCCGGTGGCAGCCGGAATTGGCGCCCGGCCGGCGTCTGCTCGTGCCACCCGCCCCTCTCGCAGCGTCTCTCGGGCGCGCTGCTTGGTCAGCACCGCTGCATGTCCGCTGTATGCATGTATGCACCACAGCTACGAAAGCTTGGAAGATATCCCAGGGCTGGGACGTGCGCAAATGACGTCGTTGCCGCTGTCCATTCCCATAGCCATTACTCCGCGCCGCCGCGCTTTCGTCGTCTTGTTTTCCTCGCGCTCGGCGGGCCTAGAAGGCCATTCTGAACACACGCCTGTCCAATTCTGGTTCCTATGTTGTCTCGTTTCTATTCCATTGTGTCGTACGTCTCCGTCTTCGTCGGTGTCGCCTGTATCGACCGGGCTCACGACGGACTCGGCTCCCAGGACCTTGCCTCGTCCGGCTTCTTTGCGTTACCGACTCGCGACATCGCGTCCGTATTATTGCCTGCTTCGTCTCATAAGCACCCCTAGCAAGCCCTGCCTAAGGCTGCCTTCTTTCCTTACGACAGACCCCGCCCAACGCACTCACCGCTTTTGACTCTTCTTTTTCCCGTTCACTGCCAGACGACAGCGGCCCTGGCTCAGTAAAGCCGGGTAAACCGACGTCGACCCAAGTCCGAAATGAGCGCTGGTCGAGTAAGGCCTTCGGACTTTTGGAGTTGCTGTCCGATTGGGTTGTAGGACGGGAGCAACTGACAAACCCGGACGTGGCGGGAACTGCCGGCCATCAATGGCGCGATCTCGTACGTCTGCTCAGAAACACGGAATCTAATCTTCAGGACCAGTGACGTAGGTAAGCATCCGCGGGAATATTATCGATCAGAATTAGCCTGTAGTAACTATCAAATTTGAATATCATATCTGTGTGTTCTCGCGTCATGAACTTTTGCGAATTCGTCTTAACGTACAATACTGATGCTGTAGAGTGCCATTTGCGCTATGGGCCCAGGGTTTGCAACGCACAAATGTGTTGAGAACCATCGACCACGAACGTGCGATCTCTCGCTCCTAGTGTGAACGCAAGAGTAGAGTCCTGAGCTATGAAGAGACCGAATACCGAAGTGCCATCCTAACGCAGTTGGGAACTTCGGCCTCGTGTTGCGACGCCTGACCACCAGAATAGTTCTATAGATTTTGGTGATTTTGGCAGTACCCTGCCGCCGCCTTTCGAGATGAGCCAGCTCAAGATGGGGATCACGGAGATGCTGCGAGAGAACCTGCGCGAATCAGCAGTCGGGCATCAGGTCGTTTCTAGGGGGCGGAGCACATGATCCGGTGCAATTGCATGGACCGACCAGCACGGAGAACGGCTGGGCCCAATTTAGACCATTACCGCGTGTGAAAATCAAGGGATTATTCATAGTTTCCTATTTTGGGAACTGCCTCGCTTTCCTCGGCAAGCCCGGCCCCTCCTTATAGACAATTAATTGCTTCCAGCCATTGCTCCGCGGTGCCACAAAGCCCAGAAATGTAAATGTGTGATCGAATCCGCTTTTGCCGCTCTTAAAATCTTGAGGCCCGCCCTTTCCTTGGTCGCCGCGCCCGTCGTCTCCAACTAGCTACTAGTCGTTCATCCCTGACCATGGCTGCCAACCGCCTTTCCCGCCTCCCGCCCTGGCTCTCCTACTGGCTCGGCTACCGTGCGGGCCGCCTGCGAAGAGGCCTAACTACATCGTCTGGTTCTGGTCCTTCGTTGGCGCCTTTGGCGGCCTCTCCATCCTCCAGGTGCCCTTCGTCGCCTTTCATTCCGGTGATCACTTCGAGCTAACCCCGCATGTTCTGCTTCCCAGGCCGTCTTCGGACATGCAGAGTACTTTATTGGCAGGAAGGTGCCCAGCATCATTGCTAGCTATGTGAGTATTCCCCACCCTACACCCGCCCTGTCGTACCAAGCATCCTGAACGCATTTAATTCTGACGCCCTCATTTTACTCCCGTCTAGGGCGCATCAGCTGTACTATGCTACGGCGCCATAGAGGCTCCCCTCGCTCAGCCCCGTGCGCTCGTGGGCGGCCACTTCATATCCGCGCTCATCGGTCTCTGCGTAACCAAACTCTTCAGTCTCAACTCGCACTTCGAGTCCCTGCGCTGGCTCGCTGGATCCCTCTCCACCTCCATTGCGATTGTCGTTATGCAGATGACGGCGACGACGCACCCGCCAGCGGGTGCTACTGCGTTGCTCGTCGCGGTTAACGACGATGTATGGGCCATCAGCTGGTATTACCTTCCTGTCATTCTACTTTCGAGCATGCTCGTTCTCGCCGTCGCACTCTTGGTCAACAACATCCAGCGAAGATACCCGGTCTTCTGGATCGAGCCCACCCCGCCGCCTGCCCCCGCCCCGCCCCCGCCCCTGCCCCTGCTCCCGCTCCCCCGCCCCGGCCTACGAAAAGAGCCCTCGCAATGGGGCGTCTACGCCGGACACTCAAGACGAAGCCGCAGTCGAGGCGGAGGAACTGGCCGAGCAGAGGGTGTGAGACGAGACGGCCAGATGCGGCCCCTGTGTGCTTTTCTTAGTAGGCGCCTTACGGTTTTTATGATCACTTCTTTTCATTTCTTGGACGCATCCAATGGCCGTCGTGACGGAAGTCTAATAAAAAAAAAAGCTTCATACTCTTTCAATGAAAGTTCATGATCACTCTTCAATTCTTGTCCATTCACATCCGCATATGACCGTGACCGTCTAGCTTCCATAGTGTAAGGATGGCTAGTACATACCTCAGCATACAGCCAGCCTCTTCCGAGAGATGACGATCAATAATAATAGAACGTGCAAACAATCAATTCTTACGTGTTTCCGGTGGATTTACATACAGTGATGAACGTCAATTAAACGCGGGGAGCTCCATCGGCGTCAATACATAAAAACCAAGTCCAGCGCTGGATATCCTGTGTCCACTAAGACGGAAGGGGTCCAAGCTCCGTGCGGTGTACGCCATCGAGAACTCCAAAGTCGCAAGACCTCATTCATTCAGCACTTGGGCGCCGCTGCAGTGCAAGTCGTGAGTCCATCCCGCTGAATTCCAAGGGAAAAATAAATCACGTAAGTTCACGGAGTTACCACTCTCTGCTTAGTACGATTGCACAAATAAATATTTACCCGATTAATACTAGCGCTGGTGATCGGCGCTGTCCGCGTGCGCCATCATCATTATGTAATGCATGCCCCCGACACGGAGAGACGACTCACAGGTGAGTAATGGACGGCGGGCGCCGGCGTTGGCGCTGCCACCCGCCCAGCCATCAAAGTTAATATCATGTAAGTTACGCGTCTTCCTGGGCGTCTGTGCTGCAGCGCCCACAGAACATCCTTATTTATTTTATGCTATCGTACCCATCGGCGGAGGTTTTCTCGGGTTTCAGCTCCCCCCGTACCGTGACCCGCGCCGTACCTCCGTCTGTACTGGTCAAGCGGGGACAAGTAGTGATAAATCAAACAATTAAAACCAAAACGTACTTGGGAAAAAAAGGCAAAACAGAAGAAGAAAGATTTCAAGTTAATGGAGACTCGGAGGCGCTGAATATGCGCTCCCTGAGCAGTTCAACGGCTAGCTTTCGCCATTGTCCTGAGTCGCTTCAGAGGGTCCTCCATACTTGCTTAACCGTACCGCAGCAGCCTCCCGACTCGGAGTCCTCCACGCGCTCGCAGGCCCCGGGCGTTCGTTTCAGACTCGCCATTGGCGAGCGGCTCGGATGCCTCCTGGCTTCTTTCATTCGACTTTGTGACTCCCCCCTCTCCCCCCTCTTACGGTTCGGATGTGATTTGTGATTTGTTTCGGGTTCGACAATCAAGACTGCGTTTATTGGCGATGGAAAAAACAAATTTAAGAAAAAAATTGCGCAACACGCCGTGTGTGACCGACCGACCTTGCGCCCTGAGTTGACTCAGGCCCTGTCTGACACTGGCAGCGGGGACTGAACTTGAACAATCCTGCAGTTCTGGACCCACTACCGACTTGAACCCCTCACCCCTCTTTTGTCTGCCGACTCGGATACATCGAGATCAATTAAGGACCGCACTGACAATACTCCACTGCAGCCGCGTGCTCGCAAACATATGCACCCCTCCCTTCGGCGGTTGCTCGCCGAGTTTTGAGTTTTACTATGTAATTTTTCTCTCTTTCATGGAGGCGGCTGGAGGGGGTCAAGTCAGCATATCCACGCGGACACGACCACACGTAACTAGTACATACCGTATGTGCTTACTACGGGCACTACGGGTATGGGCAGACGCCCCGGGAGCGTCTTCGCAGCGAACCTGAAAATCAGGGAGGCAAGAGATAACCTTAGAGAACCGGACCTCGGGAGGGTCGAAATCGATCGTCGCCTCAGCTCGAGGTCCGGACAAAACTGGCCGAGGGGAGACGGAACGCACAGGCCCGTGCCGCACTCAGTCACCATCACCATCATCAGAAATACGAACAACGTGCTACCGAGAATATGTGAGTCGAGAGGGCGTGCTCAGGTTACTGTATGACTATTGTCCCCTCACTCAGGCTTCGGACGCGACGGCACGAACGTTTGGCTCGGGCTACTCCATAGAAGCCCGAAACAGGTGCATCTAGCACAGCGGCTCAGCACCACCACACCACAGCGGCACCATTCACTCGGGAAACGTCCCCTCGCCTCGTCGCAACGCCGTCAGCGCGAACATCGGAGAACATGTCCATCCGGCACCCACGGCTCATCCTACATTCTGCGGCGCCGCCACGCATTATGGGCAAGTAAGTAATGCGACCTGCTTCGAATCGCCTTCGTCATACACACACTCATCGGAGAGTCCTCAGAATCCCCATTTTCCCCTTCTACATTCTTTGTCCCCACCCTCGGGCGACGGCGAGCAGGTGCGGGCACGCTAGAAGCCTTTGCGGATGTCACCAAAGGAGGGAAGCTATTCGTCATCCGACACGATCGGACGACAAGATATCTTCGAAGAGCAGCAGGAGAGTTCACGCTTGTTCTCTATTTTCGCTATTATTGCGACTGTTCTCGACGAACGCTCACGCTATTATTTCTTACAATGCCGCAGAAGGTCAGCCCCGGACCAGCTGTGCATCGAACGGAAGCACATAAACAGTCTAATTGCGCAGCATGGAAGTGTAGGTCCGTGTGCTTCACGCTCTCTGCGAAACAATTTAGAGGGTGTGTGTGCTGTGCGCCTGGGAAGACTTCTACCATGACCGTGCCAAAGCGGATGTACATGTACATGGCTCGGAAGCGCACGCAGTGCATTGCGCCGTTCCTGGGGGCGGCGGGAGTTTCATCCAGCGACTGGAAGCACTCGGTGACCAAACTTCACCGAACAACGAGTGCTTCGGAGAGGCGGGAAGAGCGGAACGACGTGTGCACTGCAGCAGCAGCGAAGGACGGGGGGTGGATTTTGCATCCGCAAAAGGAACCAGGGCGAAGAAAAGAAAGGATTGATCCGTGCGCTTTGGTCTGGTAGGCCGACGTCCCGAGCCGTGGGCCGCACGTGTGAGCGTGTGCCTAGATCACATAAGGGGGGTTGTGATCGGGTCATTCCGCGGGATCCGTTAACTTTATATCCAAGCCGCACCGCGGTGATCCGTTTTCTGATCCCGGGCTTTCGGCCCAAACGGTCGATCACGCCTTTCAATCTCGATCCCACCCAGCTGTATATTTTATTATACATATCCAGGTGCCTGCCCGCCGGCCATCCCTCCCTTAATACTTATGCCCTATTATCTCCGAAATCCTCATATCCAGCGCTCGCAACCATCCAGGCTCAGGACTAACCACATTATCCGTTTTTGCACACCACCACACGCTCTCTGCTGTCCAAATTTGCGAAAAGATAGCAGAGCTCCGGAGACAATGGGAATGTATGTCTTTTTTAGTCGCAACGAAATACACAACAGTATATGGTACAAGATCTGCTCCTTGACCCAAGTAGGTATCGGCCATTCGCTACCTCTCATCATTACGGCGTCCCCTTCAGATTGCTTACGATCAGACTCTGCAATTGCCACCGTATACAGTGAGCACGAGAACAGAAACTCCAATAAAACCTAGTAAGCAAACCTTGTATGCCTGGACGTCGCCCATGAACTTTGCAACGTTGCCTTCGCCACAGACCCACAACTGTCAATAAATGCAAAGGAGGCGACCATCAACTTCTGCGCTTCCCAAGACGCCGTGGCAAAGGCGAGAACGTACCTCCGTTGCGACAGTCGTGATGAACCGCTCGTCATGCGAGATGAGAATGACACCGCCGTTCCATTTCTTCAGCGCGCTCATCAGCGCGTCGAGACCCTCAATATCTAGATGATTCGTCGGCTGCAGGGATACAAAGTCAAACTCCGCATGGTACAGATCACGTGACACGCGAACTTCGCACCTCGTCCAGCAGCAAAATATGGGGGTCTAGCAGAGACAGTGCCGCAAACGCCACGCGACTCTTCTGGCCTCCACTGAGCGTTCCGATCAGCTGGAGACTATTTTAAAACATGTTTCAGTGCGTCCAAGAGCAAGCACGAGGATTCTCTGGAAATTTGCCTACCCTGTCATCCCACTGATCTGGAAATTGCCCAGATGACTCCGGTACTCCTGCTCACTCTTTCCCGGGAACCTCGATGCCAAGAATGATACTGGGGTCATGGTGGGCGTTAATGTATCAACGTGATGCTGGGCGAAGTAACCACTGGAAATTAATGACGAAATGATGTTAGCGACTGTATTATTGGAGCGCGTGGGAGATTTTGATGGACGTACATGCGCAGCCGTCCATTTCTGTTCATTTGCCCACCAAGCGGTGACAACTCCCCAGTCAAAAGCTTGATCCTGCGAAGAAAGTAAGAATCCAGAGCTTATTGCAAATATCCGCATCTGGTAGTGGATAACACACAATGTAGATCTTTAGAAGCCTCAGTTTATCGCATTTTTCGCATGCAGAATGAATCCGAACTCACTTTCCCGCACCATTGGCACCTACAACAGCTATCCGTGAGTCCAACCCGACATCGATATCAATGTTCTTCAATATCTGATTGTCTGGAGTATAGCCGAATGATACGCCAGATAGCTGCAACAACGGAGGGGAGATCTTGTCGCAGTCGGGAAACCTTGGAGAAACTGTATTAGCACGACAAAGTAGTGGGCTTGCCAAATCGGGCAACAGACCTGAAGGTTTCCGTTTCTTCCGCCTCAGGTGGCTGCAAGTCAGGAAGCTTCTCCAAGATTTTGATTTTTGATTGTGCCTGCGCAGCTGAAAAGGAGAATGAATGCGCTTGGAAAAAATATAATGCCTGAGTAAAGTTCTGTCTTACCACGGTTGGCATTATAGCGCCAACGGTCGATAAATGCCTGAAGATGCTTGCGATACTCCATCTGGGTCTCGTATTCTCTATGCAGTTTCTTGTCACGCTCAGACTTCGTTGCATAGAACTGTGTGAAATTTCTTTTTAAAGGAATGAATTCACGCATTTAGGATACGCCATTGAGTCCGGAGGCATAGACGGGTGTGGACTTACCCTTTGAAGTAATCTAGCCTCCCCGAATGCTGATGTACAATATCGGTTGCCACAGCATCCCTAGCAGTTCAATGAGCAGAGGCACATGGTTGGCAGCAAAAAATGCTCACAAGAATGCACGGTCATGGGATCTGTTTCAGGCAGGTAAGATAAGCGAAACCCATATGAGACACACAAGGTTCTTACACGACGAGTAACGTGCCGGGCCACGTCTGTAAATAATCCTCGAGCCACGCCAACGCATTTAGATCGACTAAGACAGAGATTCATAAATTAGACGGAGTGGTTCAAGAGGAAACGCACTATGGTTAGACGGCTCATCTAGAAGGAGCAAGTGAGGCTAGAAGATATTATTAGTCCATGTGTCTTATTTAAATAGAGCATATGTAACCTTGACGAAGAGTGCTCGCGCTAGCGCAAGACGCATCCTACAGTTTGTCAGATCCTTAGAAACAGTATACAGAAAAGGGGTCCTACCGCCAACCGCCGCTAAATGTTTTCGTTGATCGCTGCTGATCCGCTTCATTGAAACCCAAACCTGCGAAAAATGATCAATGGGGTCCTGAATACGACATTTCTAAACATACCCGCCAAAAGCGAGGCCGCCCTTGCAGGCCCGGCCTCTGCGTCCATCTCCGCCAAACTCGCGTGGACCTCCGCAAGACGCACGGCAGCCTCTTCGCGCGCGTCTTCGAAACGTTTGTCGTCGCCTTGCTCATCAAGCTCCGCGAGCTTTGCATTCAGCGTACTCTCCTCCTTCAAAAGCGAGTCCCGCCAGACGTCGGCCTTGAGCACCGAGTCGATAGCGCTAGTGTCGTCGCCAACGATCTTTCAATTAGAACACAAAATAGATGAGTTACCATTAGTGCGGACAGGTTTACATGTATTAACCTCCTGCTCCACGAATAGAATGGTAATATGGGATGGAACCGGTACTTCACGCAGCGCAATATTTCTGAGTAATGTCGATTTTCCGACACCTGACAAAATGTGAGACACGGTAGGAAGGAGTCACGTTCTTCACTTGCCGTTTCTCCCGATGAGACCATACCTCCGCCCATATGCAAGCGTTAGACTCGCTCCGGTACTTTAAGGAAGGTCAATAAAAGGCTTCTCCGCTTGAGCATGACCATACTCACAGAATGCGATTCGAGCCGAAGGTGACATCTATAGAGGGAAGATGCACATCCTTGCTCTTGTTCTTCCCAGCATTGCTAGCCTCCAAGGAGTTGACTTTCAAGAACATCTCCTCGTACGTTTGCTATAACGTCACATCAGTACGCGAATTCGATATCTATGTCAGCCTCTGACCTGTTTCCGATGTTGGTCTAGTAGTTTGGAGCCTTCATAGAGGTCACGACGAGACCTTTTGTCGATTTTCGCCTGCACGGACCATATGATCTGTTAACCAGAAAGAGCCGCGATTATCCACTCACCCTCAGCTTCGCTTCTTGTTTCTCCAGCTTTTTGACATCAACGCGAGACGCTCTGCTTTACTTAGCATAACTCTTACCACATCCACCAAGGTTAACACTCACTTCGACTTGTTGATGGATTCCAAATCCACGCCTTCAGAGAACGCGATTGTGTTCGAGATCCCACCAGACTTGCCCATCTCCAGCGCCCTCTCGAGCTTACGCGGGCCCCCGGACTTAGACCTTGCGCTAAGGCGGACCTCCAATATCTTCCCTAGCCTTGTCAAAAGTTCCTCGAGCGCGGAGGGGCGTTCGCTCGCAAAAGACTCGAGCATATTTCGTGTTATTTGAAGGACGTCCTCATCCTCACCGGCATCGTCGACAAGGTATCCCGACAAATAGTCGACAACTATTTCTTCAGTACCAGGAAGGCCACTGCGAATCTCTCGAGCAACATCAGCAGCCGACATGTCCAAGAATTGCCTCGAGTTATAGCCAGACACTGATTATTTTGGACATTTTAATTTCAGGATCGCATATGGTCGCGGTGATCACGTGAGCTGACACGCATTCAAACTTTTACCACGCCACACACACAAGTAAGTAAGTATGTCGAAAACCAACACGTCAGCATTAAGTATTTTCTCTTCTGTGTAATCTCACCCGTGGGCTTCTAATAGTATGCAGCCTAACAAAGGTCATATTCAAACATTCGTTGTCGAGCACCAAATATTAACTCGTGTTGTTGGTTATTGCGGCCGGTCGGAGTCAAGGACAGAAGAAATGAGCTCCAAAGAACGTTGTATCATGGAAAGGCTCGGGCCGTCCGATAGGATACGAGATAATGGGGGCTTACCACTTCAAGTTGTCAACGTGACAAGATGAGGGTCAGAAAGGCCCGGTCGAATGAAACGATACGCATCTCAGGTCGTATTTCCGCCGATGTGTTCCAGAACAGCACCATGCGGTCGGGTCGCAGACTTTCGCCGGTCTCACTTGATTGCCAAGAAACTTAAGGTGAGCATTAAATTTGTATTTTGTTGCATTTATATGAGTGATTTGCACATTTGTGCCTCGTAATGCGTCTGTCCTTCGGAAGCCGTCAATTCAAGGCCAAAGTTCCGTCGGCTTATGTTGTAAGCAGAATCTCAGCCCGGCAAATATCCCGGCGTGAAACACTTGAAAATGCTGCGATCATGGAGTGAGGCGTGTCGGAGTCCACGAAAGAGGGGGAGTGAATGCCGGAACTATCATCGCTAGAGAGGTCTGAAGAATATAACAAACCTCCGCTTATTGATGTCAAGTCATGAGCTGGGAATGAAACAGTAAGTGATTAAAGCCATGTTGATATTATGCGGTCGATGTATGCGCTGAGTGGTCTTTTAGTTTAATTTTTTTTAAATCACCCTTACTATAGCATACCGCGAATTTATCGACTCCCTTCAGGATTTTCGACATTGTTAAACACGGACAACTGCCCTCTCCCTATCCATTTATTTTGTTTCAGAAAACTTCCGATACGACACGCGGATTTTACTTCAACACATTTATTATCGAACGAGTTTCATACCCCTTCGCTTATGCATAAGAGCATGACCACGTGCATCCGCTTTTTTTCTTTTCGTCGCGCAAGGGAATGGGTAGAACCTCAAGGAGCCAAGAGCACATCCATCTGTGATGGGCATAATATTGTATGTGAAATAATCGGGATATTTACTGTTAGCAATTATTACAAGGAGGTGTTCCGCTTAAAAACAGTCTATGTAGTTCTTGCACCATTTTTGAAGGTGAGCTATTCCTTCCATTATACTCGTTTATATATCATATAAAAGGTGAGTGCTCAGCTTTCCAATTTAATTTCGACCTTTCAATTCTAACGACAAGAGTTTACTTATCGATATAGGCTTCGGCAGGAATATTCAGACTTCGGTGGCTTACGTCTGAGCTCATGGTTTCTAGGCTGTCCGATGCTCAAAGAACTGAACTGAACTGGACTCAAGGCTTCATTAATTTGCTGCAGACTCTGATAAAAGTATGGGATTCGGCAAAATAATCTTACGTGCTATATTTAGTGACGATTCTTGGCATTCATTCAGCGGAGGATCGGCGACATTTATCTCTGCACGACGCTCAAATAGGTAATAACCCCGTCTCCCGTGCCTCGTTTTCGTTTCATCTAGCTAATAACGCAGTCCATGGTGATAGTTAGGCGCCTGTATAATTAGACCGTTGCTTAACACTGCGGGACGTAGCGCACGGTTTGAGCGAGTTCAAGGTACTTCTCCTCTCCCCCGCACTTCTTACGAAGTCTCTGGTTGCGGTGACTCCTGCTTCTGTTTTTCGACGTAACATCATGGCGACGACGTCCAAATCCAAAAAGCGGCTCGCAGCAGACGATCACGGTACGTATCCTCGCATAGCCCCTGTCCGAAGCACAATTTTTCGTGGAACAATGGTGCTTACAGCACAGAAACACGGCCTCTTTAACGTGTACGGCTAGACCGAACTTTTCACGTGTAACAAGCGGTTTCGACCCTCTTCTTATACTTAACGGAGTGTAGTATAAACTGCAGCTTACCACGGAAGAAGTTGGACAACCCCCCTACTCAAGCATGCTCCGCAACGTTGGAAAAGCTACCACCCAAGTTCTTATGATATTGCATGCTATGCTTAGCTTGCTTTCTACGGTCTCATATCATTTTTGGACGCTTTTCCTGTTTACAAAGTCAGACTTAAAGACTACAGTCATCCCCGTCGTAAGTCCTGTGCCTTCTTTCTCTTTTCTTCACCAGATCCTCATTTTCACACATCGTTAAAAACCCTTAGACGTCGCTTGCTGTCGCTTCCGCGCCACTTGCGCATTTTTCTTACCTCCCTCATGTCATCTTCTGGATCTGGTTTCATGTGCTGCAGTTTGACGTATCTAACCAGACTGTGAAACCTGAGGAAGACGAGAATAATAAGAAAGACCGTCCGCTCCCCTCGAAACGTATTAGTTGGCGAAACGCGCTTGTCCTCCGCTGGGTACTAGTACCAATGTGCTGGGCGTTGTCTGCCTGTTATAGCGTTGAGACAGTCTATGCGAGTATTGCGCTCTGCATCCTGACATATGCGTACGATGAGATGGGGTTCGCTGCGGGTCATTGGCTGGGTCGCAACGTTGTGAATGCATTAGGTTTTTTGTCGTTTGAGGTTGGTGCATGCCTCATTGCAGGTATGGCTTTTCACATCGAAGCCTTGGAATGGGAATTACGATGTCAGAGCCTTGATTTCTCTATTTTCTAGGAATGAACCCTCACAGACTAGATGGTACCTGTGTTACGTCGATACTCTGCAGTGCCGGTATTTTTGCCTCAACGATTCAGGCACAAGACTTCAAAGATATCGTGGGTGACCGCCTAGTTGGCCGCAAAACTCTCCCCATCGTCGCGCCGACTATTTCACGGCCCACGCTCATGCTAGGACTTCTTGTATGGTCTGTAGGTCTCAGTCACATCTGGTGCTTGAGTACTGCTTTTGCACTTGCGTTTGATATGCTTGCGCTTTTTGTCGGTATCCGGTTCATGATGTTCAATACCATCAGAGCAGACCAAAAGAACTTCTACTTTTACAATGTCAGCTCCGGAATTCATTTTATTTCTCCTAACTCACGTTGACTCTCATAATGTTGCATCATGATGTAGGTCTGGCTTTCTACTGCTCACGCGCTTCCTGCATATTACCGCTTTATATTCTCGAAAACAATCTAATGAAGTGAGTCTTTAATACAATGACCAAGTATCTTTTTCACTTGACATTACCGCGAAAGATGGCATCCTAGCATAAACACACGCGCTGCCTCTCAACCACCCCCGTGCCCTCTTTAACCCGCTTTATCGTATTGTCCACGTTATTATCTTACACTTACCATAATCACGACACACTCACGTATAAGCACTCCTTACCATATAATAAGTCTCAGAATATTGCACTTAAGCGTGGTGTCGCCTTCTAGAACCACAGTTTTGGAATAAGTCTGTAGCGATCATCACGACTTGTGAATTCTGGTATCCCGTAGTCCAGACGTTAGTCGCCTGGGCAATGTAGCCTTGATCATGCACGCCTCCTGTTTCTTCAATTACAAAAGTGAAGGGACGGGGGCTGTAAGACTGTCAGTAAACCATATGAATATTACGTCGAGCCCACTAGTATCAGCACAGGGAACCATTCAACCATTGTGATTTCGATAATAGAGGTAGTTGCTGTTGAATAGTATATCATTCTCTAGTAGCTGAGGCTGATTGGCAAGGATGAAGTATATCAGGGCTGGTTGTTTATATTTTTCGCTCCTCATAGAAACTCGTCCGTCCCCATCCGCTTGTTGGACTAATGACTAGTCAGACCCAGAAGCGACTAAATGCGTTCCGACTGAACATGGTTCGGAGTTCCACATACCCTTCCAAAATAAGAAAAAGAAGCCGTACGAGCTGGCTATCAATTACACGTGCGGTACGGCCGTCATGGCAATTTACATTTTGTATCTTGTTCGGCTATTTATGTTTTGACTTAACTTCCTAGTATTAAGTTGGACGAAGTCACGGTAGTATGCAACTTTGCTAATCTAACAACGACGCCAAGGAGGGTGTCCGGGGTCTGGGTCTGGATGGGCTTCAAAATAAATCTGAAGCCGTTATCAGTACATACGTCCCCCTCTAAGAACTGTATCGCCTAGTACGAGATAAAACCGTAGCGTGATTGAAAGCTAAGAGAAACGGCTCATTTGCCCTTTAGGTGCTTAGAATAAAATGATGTAGAAATCCGGCCCACTCCTCTTGGCCCGTCAGTTTTGTAGACGGTTGCAAAAAGAAAACAGTGGCATAAATTGTGTATGTCGTGCATCATGTTTAGATGGTGAAAATGAGTTATTGAACTCTTTGCAAGAACCACATTTGACGAGTAATTGAAAGCGGGCAGAATATCTCACACCTTTCATAAGCAAATTCCTCCGACTCGGAGGCAGATGTACTGGAATATCTATTTTCTCGGGATGATACTAGTATGGAAACTTCATAGGTGGCATGCCTTCGCCGTGGTAATGTACCGCATGGCACGTAATTGACAATGATGGTATCGCCGGACCATAAGGGGGGCCGTCTGAGAACGATATTAGCAAAGTCCGCTGTTTGAAATTATATCGGAATGAAGTTACCGCTGAAGTTTCGTGGCGTCAATGTCGAGCAAAGTGTCCACCGGATGTCTATGTGGCGGATGCCGGAGGTTCGTGACCTGGGGATTGAGTCATCGCTAGCAGCAGTATCTCGTCACCTAGTGAAACGCTGCACCTGAAGTTCAGTCCGCATGGGGGATAGAGTTTGGACCCGGATTTCAAGTTAATACATGTACCGACATATCGGAGGGTTCGGAGCAATCCTCAAAGTAGGTTTGCACGCTGAAATTTTTAGAACGCGGGAAGTACATAAGTCCGAAGAGAAACACTCACGGATACATTTCTTGAACAGTTTCAACTTGACGTATCCCTCTTCACAGTGAAGAAGCGAGAGTTTACGGTTTGCAGAGACCTGATTGCCGGGATTAGTAATCCGATGGCTAACGAGTGACAATATTTGTGTAACACTCGTCACGTCCACTCTTCAAGTTCAACTTGAATGAAGCGTCTGCTATCCACCACCATTAGTGCTGTCAGACAGAGTCAGTGAGCGTTTGTCCAGATGTCACTGGTACTATCTGACACGAACCCCTGATTTCATGCGGCCCAGATCCATTTGTATGTTCTTTCTGGCAACCGAATTGTATCGTATACTACATCTTCAAAACTGTCATTCCCTGCGACTCAAATCGATTCCATCATTACTGGGCGTCTCCACTCCTGAGGATATATTTTTGCGCATCATCCTTCCGCTACTTTAGATGTTACGGGACTTAGAACGCTGTAGCACTCGAGCGGTTCCTCCACGATCAGTCTCTAGACCCTTCAACCCGCACGGCTTCAAGTTCAGCGAAACTCGTGGACCCAGTAGATCACCACCTCAAAGATTACTCCAGTGATAAGTCATCCCATCAACTCCGTGCTGGGCGTTTTGGCTGAGAGAATGGTCATCCGAGAACCGACTAGTTATTGATCTGTGTCTTATTTTATACGGGCGAATCTTCTCATACTTGCAGATGAAATCTCACCGGTCTATTTCAAACATACATTCCGTCACTCAACAGGCAATGACCTCCAAACTTTTCTTCCGAGAGGTTATGTCTAATATTCCCATTGGATACGGATCGAATGTAACATCACTTTCCCCTTTTCTCATCAAATGCACGCTCAGAGTCTTCGGAGCATTTTCAACCCTTGCATGCAAGATACCCGTTGCACTGAAGCACCAAGCGTATAAAACTGGCCCCTCAGCTCATGTTCATGCGCCTTGGAAAAAGCCTTCAGAGTCTACAGATCCAGACAACCTCTCCACAGGACGGCTGCTCACTTGACTGGCTTTTCAACAAAGGGGATTCATCGCCGCCCGTTCGCAATGTCTCGCGAAATTAACAGCTTAGCTTCCGAAATCCTTTACCATCTGTGGACACTGATACTATTCACGAAGTCGGACATAAAGACTACGGTCATTCCTGTCGTATGCATTTCCCCCCTTCGGGCTCGATCTCTGCACTTATAAACAGTTTTCAGACGTCGCTCGCCATAACATCTGCGCCTCTTGCAGACCTCTCTCACCTTCCACACGTCGTATTCTGGATCTGGTTCCATGTACTACACTTTGACTTGTCTAATCAAACCCTGAAGCCCGAAGAAGATGAGTATAACAAGAAGGACCGTCCACTCCCCGCGAGACGCATCACCCTGCGAGATGCGCTTATTCTTCGTTGGCTATCGGCGCCAATGTGCTGGGCGTTATCCGCCTGCTACAGTGTTGAGACCGTCTATGCCAGTGTTGCACTCTGCATCCTGACGTATGTATACAATGAAATGGGCTTCGCTGCAGGTCATTGGTTCGGTCGCAACGTCGTGAATGCATTGGGCTTCATGTCGTTTGAAGTCGGGGCATGCCTTATTTCAGGTACAATCCTCAAGTCCACTTGAGATAGAATTATCTAACCTTAAGCCATTTGTTTCCTCGTGTTTTTAGGGACGAACCGCCACACACTCGACAGCATCGGTACCGCATCAGTTCTTTGCAGTGCCGGAATATTTGCGACAACAATTCAGGCCCAGGACTTCAAGGACATCGATGGAGACCGTCTTGTGGGTCGTAAGACGCTTCCGATCATTGCACCGACGATCGCGCGGCCCACGTTGATGCTCGGACTCCTTGCATGGTCCGTCGGCCTCTGCGCGTTCTGGGGCCTAAGCATCGTCCCCGCGTTTCTATTCAACGTCCTCACATTCTCTGCTGGTGTCCGCTACGTGGTATATGATACCAAGATGGCAGATCAGAGGAGTTTTTACCTGTACAACGTTGGTTCCCGTTTTTGTGTCTCCCCCTTCTTGCTTTTTCTGAATTTCGAGATGTTTCAGGTCTGGCTTTCCGTCGCTCACGCGCTCCCTGCTTACTACCGGTTTAGTGCAATGGCATCAGCTTGATGAATGTATACTTCGGAGTTCTGTAAATCTACTGTTCTTTACGTCAATTTCAAACCGCTTGTGAGTATAAGCCCCTATAACGACCGGCCTTCACCTTATCTTCCACCCATTCCTTTTAGCCACTTCCCCGTGTCTTTTCTGGCACGTTTCCGATTTCTTGGATCGCTTCTTGTCCGCATCGAAGACCGCACCGCATCAAAGTATGCATCCATGGGTTACCGTTGTCACATAAATACTGGGGTTGGGTTGAGCTTTAATGTATTTACAAGCCACAGAAAGGAAAGAATAATGCACAGGAATGGAACCTGAGGATTAAAAAAAGAGTGCTAGTTGCCGCTACGAATAGGGGTGTTGCGTCCTATCATGTGTCCTGATTCTCTCGGTTCCATTAAGATCATTGCAATTCACGTATTTTTATGAGCACCGGTTTTCAAAACTCCGGCCAATAACCACTGGCAATTGTGCCATACTTGAGTTTTAGAACCTTTGAAATTGTTTCAAGTACAAGTACGGTCCCGTCCGGTCCCTTCGGAATGCGCTGAGCCTCGAGCGTTTCCCCAATGTCGTCTTAAGCTTGGAATTCACGATATAAACACATAGATAGGCCCATTACCAATCCCCGTGCATCGGGAAGGAGATACCCGCAAGCCCATCAGCTCGATCTTCCCAAGGACGAGAAGCAGATTTGGCCGTGCCTCAAAGCTCCGAGATACAAATTGCAATGCAACAGGGAAAGAGGTGAAGCGCTCCGGGTCAATGTACATGTCAATTTTTTTTTTGAAACTCTACTTTGAGTTGAATTGTAGCGACGTGGAGTTTATATAGGACTCGGAGGGCGTTCTGTGCACGATAGCCTCTCACAAAAAATCATCTTGAGGTGACTTTGACAGGATAATCAGACTTCGAGGAAAAGTGGGGTGGCTCCGTACACCCACGGGGATAAGCGTCTGTGTAGCATGGCATCGGACTGGACGCTCCGGACAGCGACTGTAGCAGGACTGTATAGGAAAAGAGCATTCCAAAATTAGAGTCATCTAAATAAAGTTACATTTTTGCAAGAACGCAGATTCTATGCTCCCTTCTGATGCGTTCATGATTGGAGTGTTGCGTTGGCTCCTATCGCCATTTTGAAACTTTGAACATGGCGCATGCGGGATTTTTCCTATCCCATCTGCAGGGGAGGTCCTGGGATTGCCAGCAGGTCTTCGTGCGTCCGAGTTGGGACTGTGGGACAGTGGCGCTGATAAATTCGTGATCAGTGGGACCACGACATGAGAATGCGACACGAGCGAGGCGGCATCAAGAAATCTCAATCATGATATAAAGTCGTGAGCCCACACTGACTTATAGCTCAAGCTGCAACTTGAACTTGAAGAGGACGGGCGCGGACTGAGGTCACTGAGCTGCACAAGTTGCACAACGACGCGCCAAAACACTACCAAACAAAGTGAAAAATGGGTATCGTAAGCCTTTGCGAAAAACTGCTGCACTGAGTGAAACTGACTTTCTAGGTCTTCTTCGAACTGAACAACTTCATTAAGTGCGATACGTCTGCACCGGAGCTTTTTATAGCACTGTCACCCTTCAAGATACTACTTGGCAGCTTCTTTACCGCATATGTCTTCACCAATCTTCATCGTTAAGGAATCCACCGGTACTTTGGGCTGGATATAGATATTTTCGGTGACTTGTATGGCGAACTCGGTTTCGTCCCATATGATCCATCGCCCCAAAACTGGAGGCTGGGAAGCATCTGATATACGAGGCTTCGGCAGCCGTGCTACCTGAATATACGATCTCTTATCTGAGGCGTCCTTGTATGACAATTCTCAGGTATACTCTATGCATCAGGAAAACATCCTACGGTTCACTGGGAGGTTCTGCTCGAGGGGTAACGGATTAAGACGACCTTTTCGGATCCTTGAAACACGACTAATTTACAAGGCTCAGAATGAATACAGCCAGTTCTGCGACAAAACTTGTTCTCTACCTGGTGTTCACAATGACTCGCAGTCTTTGCAATATTTCTTCTAGAGTCTCGTATCACTTATGGACACTGTTCTTGCTCACAAAATCGGACATAAAAACCATCGTCATTCCAGTTGTATGTACATCTGCGTTCCTTCTTTGTATCTGTGGTGCTCCGACATGCTCGTGGGAAACTTTTAGACGTCGCTTGCTATCGCATCTGCGCCCCTTGCCGACCTCACTCGTCTTCCACACGTCGTATTTTGGATCTGGTTCCATCTACTTCACGTTGACCTGTCTAATCAGACTCTAAAGCCTGAAGAAGATGAGGTTAACAAGAAGGACCGCCCGCTCCCTGCGAAGCGCATCACCCTGCGAAGCGCATCACCCTGCGAAATGCACTTATTCTCCGTTGGGTATTAGTGCCAATGTGCTGGGCATTATCCGTCCGCTACAGTGTTGAGACAGTCTACGCTAGTGTTGCGCTCTGCATCCTGACGTATGTATACGATGAGATGGGTCTCGCCGCAGGCCATTGGCTCATTCGTAACCTTTTAAACGCTCTGGGTATCTTGTCATTTGAAGTGGGTGCATGCCCCATCGCAGGTATGGTTTCCTTCCGGAGTCTGAAAGCGTGCTGCGATATCTGTCCTTTTTTTAGGTATGAGTCGTCACGCACTCGATGGAATCAGCATCGTATCGATTCTTTGCAGCGCCGGGGTTTGTGCATCGACGATTCAAGCGCAGGACTTCAAGGACATTGAAGGCGATCGCCTTATCGGCCGAAAGACACTCCCCATCGTCGCCCCGACGATCGCGCGGCCCACCCTGATGCTTGGCCTTCTCGTATGGTCTTTCGGCCTAAGCGCTCTGTGGTGCCTGAGTACCATCAGTGCATTTGCAGTTTTTACACTCGCGTTGTTGGTTGGTATCCGTTTCGTGGTGCTCGATACTATCGAATCCGACCAAAGGAGTTATTATCTGTACAATGTCGGTCCCCAGCTTCACACTCCTCTAACCCTCTTCTGTACTGATTCCCTGGAATGTTACAGGTCTGGCTTTCTGTCGTTCACATGCTCCCCGCGTATTACAGATTTGTAGTTTCTGCAGAAACATAATAAGGCAACTATCCAGCGCATTTAAAGAGGCTGTCTTACCGTGCAATCTGACTCCAAGCTCAGGCTCAGGCATAACACTCACTGGGTGTTTGGACCTTCTTCGGCTCCTTTCTCTCTGCATAAGTGTCACGCCGAAATCGATATACATTACTCCGAAACCACCGAAAAGTCGGTACATGTAAAACTGTGATCCCCCACGCGGACCGAACCCGGGGTGCGGCGATTCACTGGGTGATGAGATACTACTGCTAGCGATGACTCAATCCACATAGACGCACTGGAAGACACTTTGCTCGACATGTAACCTCAGAAGCAAGGCAAGGACGGTGCTGTCCGGTCCCCTTGGGATGTGCTGGACCTCGAGCGCATCCTCAATGATGTCTTAAGCATCTGTTGATCTTCCTAAGGACGAGAAGCGGATTTAGCCGTGCCTCAAGGTTCCGAGATCCAAATTACAATGCAACAGGTAAAGAGGTTGTGCGTTCCGGGCCAATGTACGCGTTAATTTCTTCGTACCCTACTTTGGGCTGAATTGTAGCGACGTGGAGCCTATATGGAGGAACGCTCTGCCCACGATAGCCTCTCACAAACATCTTGAGGTGGCTTTGGCAAGGTTGTCAGACTTTGAGAAAAAGTGGGGTGACGCCATTTATCCGTAGGAATAGGCGTTTCAGTGTAGCATGGCATCGGACGGGACACTCCAGGCCGTAGTGGAATTGTTTAGGAAAAGAGTATTCCAAAATTTGAATCAACTAAATAAAGTCACTTATCTATATGATTCTATAAGAACGTGGTGTGCACCCTTCTGGTGCGTTCATGATCGGAATGTTGCGTTAGTTCCGTTGAAACTTTGAACGTGGCGCATGCGGGAATTTTTCCTATCCCATCTGTGAGAGAGGTCCTGGGATTCGCCAACAGGGCCTTCAGTGCGTCTGAGTTGGAATTGTGGAACAACCCGTGATCAATGAGACCACGACATGATATGGACGCGAGTGAAGCGGCACCAAAGAATTTCAATCTAAAGTTGTGAGCCCATGCCAACTTATTGGGCGGCGAAGCCCTCCAGTTATCCGGTAGGAGCTCTCAAAAAGCTAGCTTAGTCAGCGGTAGTGTGGCCTCCCACCCGTGAGAACGTGCTCCTACCTGTCCCTTGCTCAACTACTAAGTTGAGGATTAAGCTGATGTAACATAGCTTCACCTCTCCACTCTATGTGGGCTCCCCACATACTTCAACATATTAGCCCGAAGCCGCAAGACGGCGGACACGGACTGAGCTGCACAAACGACGCGTCGAAACACTACCAAACAAACGTGGAAAACGGGTATCGTAAGCTTTTGCGTACTGCACCGATTGAAACTGGCTTTCTAGGTCTTCTTCGAACTGAACGATTGGACTGGTACTTCATTAAGTGCGATGCGTCTACACCGGAGCTTTTGATAGCACTGTCACCCTTCAAGATACTACTTGGCAGCTCCTTTACCGCATATGTTTTCACCAATCTTCATCGTTAAGGAATTCACCGGTACTTTGGGCTAGATATAGATATTTTCGGTGACTTGTATGGCGAACTCGGTTTAAGTTCAAATTCAAAATGGTCCACCGCCTCGAAACAGGAGGCTAGGAAGCATCTGATATACCGCGGCGCTAACAGCCACTCTACGGTCTCTACCTACTTTTACGATCTCTTATCCGAGGCGTCCTCGTATGACAATTCTCAGGTATATTTTATGCATCAGAAATACGTCCTACGGCTCACCGGGGGGTTCTGCTCAAGGGATGATGAACTAAGACGACCTTTTCGGATCCTTGAAACACGACTACTTTACGAGGCTCAGCATAAATACAGCCAGTTCTGCGACAAAACTTGTTCTCTACCTGGTGTTCACAATGACTCGCAGTCTTTGCAATATTTCTTCCAGAGTCTCGTATCACTTATGGACACTGTTCTTGTTCACAAAATCGGACATAAAAACAACAGTCATCCCCATTGTACGTTTTCATTCCCCCTTTTTATCTGCAGTGCTCCGACATGCTTACGGGAAATTCTTAGACGTCGCTCGCCGTCGCATCTGCGCCTCTTGCAAACGTCTCTCACCTTCCACACGTCGTATTCTGGATCTGGTTCCATGTATTACACTTCGACTTGTCTAATCAAACCCTGAGGCCTGAGGAAGATGAGTATAACAAGAAGGACCGTCCGCTTCCCGCGAGACGCATCACTCTGCGAAATGCACTTATTTTTCGTCGGGTATTGATGCCAATGTGCTGGGCATTATCCGCTTGCTACAGTATCGAGACAGTCTACGCCAGTGTTGCGCTCTGCATCCTGACGTATGCATACAATGAGATGGGCTTCGCTGCAGGTCATTAGTTCGGTCGTAACGTCGTGAATGCATTGGGCTTCATGTCCTTTGGAGTCGGGGCATGCCTTATTTCAGGTGCGATCCCTAAAACCTCTTCTAGTGAAATTATTAATCTTAAGTTCTCCGCTTCCTCACGTTACAGGGATAAACCGCCACACACTCGACAGCATCAACACTGCGTCAGCGCTTTGCAGCGCCGGAATATATGCGACAACAATTCAGGCCCAGGACTTCAAGGACATCGAAGGAGACCGTCTTGTGGGTCGTAAGACGCTCCCCATCGTTGCTCCGACGATCGCGCGACCCACCCTGATGCTTAGCCTTCTCGTATGGTCTGTCGGCCTCAGCGCACTGTGGTGCCTGAGTATTATCACTGCACTTGCATTTATTACACTCGCGTTGTTAGTCGGTATCCGTTTCGTTATGCTCGATAGCATCGAAGCCGACCAATGGAATTATTATCTGTACAATGTTGGTCCCCAGCTTCATGCTCCTGTGCCCCTCCTCTGTATTGATTTCTTGGGATGTTGCAGGTCTGGGTTTCCGTCGCCTTTGCACTCCCTGCCTATTACAGGCATTTGATTTCTACAGCAATTTAGTAAGGCAACTACTCCCCGTATAGGAGGTGGCCATCTTACCGAGCCGTCTGCAAGCTCAGGCATAAGACTTTCGTTGGATGCTTGGACCTTCTTCGCTCCCTTCCCTTCCACTTTGCATAAGTGTCACGCCGAACTCGATGTAATGCCCTTGGCTTCTATATTCAAGTTCTTCTACTCCCGATACCTTTAGGTAGAGGGTTAGCTAGGTCAATAATTCAAGATCTGAACGCGATTGTAGGGGCCCGCGGTAACGCCTTTTCTGTAATGCCGAGCCGCGGCTCCTCATTTTTTGCCCCTTTAAGTAATATGATATGTCCTTTGTTTTACGTTATCTGCATGTTATTGATTACATCTTGTCCTCGGCTTGTCATGCCGAGCGGGAAGTTCGGGCCGTTTGCGTGTTTTGATTTACACTTCAGCTTCCTTTCACTGGCAAAAGTCCAGCTTATTGGCTGAGTGTGCCGTCAGCATGCGGAGTGAATGGTGTTGGAATTATGATTTGGTAATCTCGACTATGCGACTACATTTGGTATTTACGTCTCATGCTCTGTGAAGTTTTACTCGTAGTTAGCTGCATGTATGCTCTTGGTCAGAAACGGCCACAAAGAAATTTTTTATCAACGAGGGCCGACCCGTGCTGCGACGGCAGCCTCAAGATTTCCTACAAATGGTGTGTAAGTTGTAACACCCCATTTTCACTGCCTTGTCATGGGCGGTAACACCACTTACGACGGGCTTGATCGATTTCCTAGCTCCCATTCTATTTCTATCCGGACAAGTGAGCTCAAGCTCAGCCACAAAAAAACCGGTCAGAATAACCCACGCGGCTTCTGCTCTGAAGGAACCTCTCAATCTAATGTGGCTGCTTGTGTGCGACTCGAACTCGGACCACTCGAGGAAGAGAAAGTGACGAGAAATTTGACGACTTTGCTGGCTAGTGAGGGTAAAATATTTCTTTAACTTACAGCGATACCCGCCTGATAAATATAATAAGCCCTCTTGGGCATTTACGAACTGGATAATTGAACGATGCATGGCCAGTCGTTGGGCTCTGTAGTATGGCTTCCCCTTCTCGAACAAATTTTAAGCTCCGGACTCCTGTTCGCACCAGACTCTTCCTGAGCATAAGATAACGATGTTGCCATGCACGCAGTCACAAACAAGGTTTCTGCTAAAATAGTAGATGTACATTTCCCCGGCTGCAAAAGATATCTGATCGAGTCGACGGTAGCCGTATTCTTATTTTCCCTCCGCTACCAGATCTCAAGTATGTTTTGTATTTTGTTGCGACCGTGTCTACATATGGCAGTGTCCGGATTCCGTAAAAACACCGGCGCTTTCTTCCAAGTATGGATACGGGTGGCGGTCGATCTGCGCCGACATTCACCACGGCCCTCCCACTAGTACGATCACGACGACCACACTCTTGCGATGGGCAGCATATCTACCAGACGGCTGCAGAAGGAGCTCAAGGAGATAAACAACGACTGTCCGCAAGGTGCAGCGTCTTCCCGGTTGCTCTATTCTGCGTACTCACCTCTCACTTCATGCATTGAACCACAATCAGGCATCAAGCTCGTCAAGGCAGACGACTTCGAGACGTGGTATCTCTCCCTGCAGGTCCTTGGCGAGAGCATCTATGTCGTACATCCCCATCTACATGGCTCAAGGAGTGATTTTCTAAGTATAATTGTCTGTGGTGATGCGTCCATCTATGTGCAGGGCGAGACGTTCCTCCACAAGTTTCGCTTCGACTCCCAGTACCCGATATCCTCGCCGAGCGTGGCCTATATTGCAGACACAAATTACCAGGCCCTGTTTCACCCGGTGCGTACACTCGTTTTTTAAACATCCGTTGAATTGATCTGATACTTTCGTGCCATACAGCATGTCTACTCGAATGGACACGTGAGCCACCCCTTCTTGGGCAGCTACTAACACAATTAAAGCTAAAGCAGCGGCCAAGGCGGAGGTCAAGATGACTGGCAAGATCAAATATAAGGAATCCATATGCAATATGTCTCTGGCAGTGGCAAGTCTCAGGTTAGGTGATACCGTCAACAGGGCATTCAAGGCTGGACTTCACTCCGCCGTGACTGCCGCATGGCACTAGCGATATAAACAACCATGATGCGTGTTTTACTCACCTGCTTTTGTCCAGTTTGTGGTCTCCGTTACAGCTTCCATCGTCTCCGACAAGCGTGCATACTTCTCTAACCACGGCAAGTGTGTCGACGTATTTGCACCTAGTCTAAGCATCCTTCAAGATGGAACTCTGAACCAAATTATGCCAACACAATCTCGGTAACAAGCATGGCTTTCCCTCACACTGCGGGTCTCCCTCTTGCTCTCTATTTACCCTTGACATTTGGCCTTGCACTCGGCTCCTTGGTACCCACAAGACTTTTTGCACTGATGCATGTTATGTTAATCACCTGGAACCTGAGAGGTTACCAGGTGTAGACTGTGTATTGCAATTTCCAAATCATTTTTTATAAGGTAGTAGTCCAAGTTATTAAGTGCAATAGACATTTGTTAAATTTCTCAAAGAAAGGTATTGGGCCTTGCCAGCAAAGCTGGCCCTATCGTTATTACCATTTTTCCGAAGAAATAAATCAAGATTCGTCCGCACCATCTAGGCTTAAGTTAACTCGCTCAAGATGCGACAGCTAATCGAGTCCAGGTCAGCTCAAATCCCAGTAATTCTGCCGCGATTAGATGATTCGGTCCCAGGCTGTATGTGTCCGTGGTTGTGGGATGTTGCTCTTTTCTTACACAAAATATAATATGTACATTGCATAATGATGTATTTTTGCGGAATGGTTAGCCGCCGAACTGGATAAAAAGATGAGAACCATGGATGATTCTACCTACGGAAGTACTCACTTTCCGAACCGTACACAACTAATTTTACCACCCTTAAAAATAAGGAATGACTATCGGGGGCTGATCGGATTCATCACAAATACGGCCCCCGAGAGAGTATTGGGTGCTCGTAATCTCGTCTGGCCCGCAAATTTTTACCCCATTGAAGTCTTGTACTACATCATGATGGGGCGCGGATTGCGCATTACGTAGGGACGCAGGGACGCTGTAATGCCTCAGGGATTCCTGCACCCTAGCCCTAGGCCTGAGAGCCCTGTCAAGATAACCTGATTTTGAAAATAACTGTAGGGTCACCTTTGTACAGGGCTTATGTATTACCATCGCATGGCCCCTATTACAAAGGGACCCTTACTTACAAAATCGCAAATCGCAAATCGAAGTTTCCACAGTGCATTATTGTGCTATTTCGAGTAAAAGAAAATATCATAGCATACAGGGAGAGGGCAAAATGTCTGAAGAGTGACAAAAAGTTTGGGGGTCCTTACTGGACAATAAGTTGCGCATTGTGCACGGAATTGGGTTATAACTAGTTATAACTGGTAGTGATGGGCTGAGAACGAAAACAAGTTTTATAACTAGTTATAACCGGTTATAACGAGTTATAATGCGTGGTTATAACTAGTTATCATGTGTGATGACCGGATCTGTGCGAAAGCTCCGGCCGTAACGTGTGGTGATGGCTGTGCTGGTGCTTTTGCAACCAGGGGTTTTTTTTTTTTTGATGCATTTCTAGAAAGCATGTCATGACTACGGTAAAAAATGCACCTGGGGGCCCGTAGGGCCCCCCTTGAGTGGCCTATACATCTACAAATTACCAATGACTCTGCAGAGATTGACCAGACAAGATAGAGAGGGTAAGTGGTAAAGAGGGCGTGTTACAATTTTCCTTACTTTTCCCTTATTACGCTGACTCATTTCCTATTCATCATCACCAGTCAGCACAACTCCCCCATTTCCCTTTCTTACTCATCCTTATTTACATTACACCATAAGACACCATGATGACGCCATATCGCACCTGTTACAATTTTCCTTTTACTGTCCCTTATTGCGCTGACTCACTTCCTCTTCATCATCATCAGTCAGCGCAACTCCCCCATTTCTCTCCCTTACTCATCCTTACTCGCATTACACCATAAGATGCCATGATGACGCCCTACCGCACCATGATGACGTGCTTTGCTTACTGATAGCCTTCCTTGTATTACCAAGGCATTCCTTGGGTTTCCATGACCTTCCACAGTCTGGTAAAACTACCCTACACAGGCCACTACAGTAGTAAACACATAGAGTAGCATATAAGCATGTAATGTAGATCGCACAAGCCCTAAGCTTGTGCTCTTTGTTCATACAAGCCCATTATCTGTGCCTCAGCACCTTTGTGTGTGCTACGCTATCACCAGTCGCTTCATCGTAACCCGACACCTCTAGGAAGCCCACCACATCACATCACCGATCAGGAAGCCCCATCGCCGATCACCTTCACCTTACGACATCTAGGAAGCCCCGTTGCCATACCATCAGCCTCGACAATCAGGAAGCCCCAACGTCGATCACTGCGTAACCGTTGAGCTTAACACTAGCACAAGCTTTCCCAAATTTTTTTTGCTGATGTATCCAACATCCAAGCACCAACCCTCTGCCCAACCTGTCAAAACTCGCCATCCTGCAGCCCACCTACCCCATTGTTGGAGGTACCTGGGACCATACCCTCAAGTGCTTTAAGAAAAAGCAGACCAACTCGAATGACTACGACTACTACTTGTGGTTGGAGAATACCAAAGGAGAATTTCAGTGGTTCAAAGCTAACGACACTGACAACACATGCATCACCTTCACACAAAATGTACCCAACTACCATCTACTCTTTCCAAAGACCCAGACACCACCTCCCCAAATGTTGACCAATGCTCCAGCACCTAAGGAGATTAACCTCGCCCGTCCCAACACCTTTGATGGGGACCACAAGTATGCCAGACACTTCCTCTCGAGCTGCGAGGCATACCTCCATATCAACCGCCACATCTACACCTCTGATGAGTTGAAAATCAACTTTGTCCTCTCCTATATGCAGACAGGGACTGCAGGAGATTGGGCCATCAACTGCGAGACGCTTGCATCCGCCTTTGCTAAAGACCCAAGCGGGAAAGCCCTCACCACCCTTGTAGGATACAGATTGTGGGGCGACTTTAAATGTGACTTCCACAACACTTTCATCACCACTGATGACATCACCGAAGCCTCTCAGGAGATCATGATGCTCCAGCAAACCGGCTCCGCCAATGACTATAATAGTCGCTTCCAGTCTCTCGTAACATGAGCTGGCATGTCTGGGGACAACAACCTCATCCCCATCTACAAGAAAGGCCTCAAACACGGCCTCCTGGCATGCGTCCTATCCAATGCCAAACAGCCCACCACCATTGAGGAATGGTACTGCGAAGCCTCCAAACAGGATGCCGTCTACCAGCGACTCAAGGCCCTCCATGGCCCAGGACAAGCTCCCATTAAACAAGAGAACCGTTTCCGCAATCTCAGGAACAACCAACAGCGGTGCCCTTACCAGCCAAACCAGCGTGCTATGCAAGTTAACACTACCAACCATCCACCACGTCTCTCAGAGGAAGAACGTGCCAAATGCATGTGCGAAGGACATTGTCTCGCCTGTAGAGAGAAAGGCCACAATGCTTGGGACTGTACCAAGTACCAGCAAGGACCCAGCCAGCAGCACATGGTCCATACCATCGATAACGCATTCCCGATTGTCGAGACACCCGAGCCAACTCCGGAGAATACCTCTCCTGAGCACATTGCCACAAGCATCCACAACCTGCTCAGCCACTTCGATGAGACAAAGAAAGACGAAATCTTCGACATCCTGGATAAGCAGGGTTTTTAAAGAGGAAGCTTAGACGGACATTAAGTCTTCCTGTTACCATGTCTCCAATTGTGAATTCCGATCCTTCACTCCCTGCAATGAAGATCCCAATTTCTATAATTGTCTATGACAAAACCATCCCCACCAACGCACTCATCGATTCTGGTGCTGAAGGCCAGTTTATTGATGCGAAATTTGTTATCAAGCATCATATACCGACACAAATGCTTGCCCGTCCTATTATGGTTCTTAATGCGGACGGATCCACTAACAAGCATGGAACCATCACCAAATACACTTGGCGATTGGTTCGCATCGAAGGGAAATTACTCCCTTTAAAGTTACTCATAACATCTCTAGGCAAAGAAGACATTATCCTTGACCTACCCTGGTTAAAGAACCACAACCCAGTTATTGATTGGCATAAAGGCACTCTCACTATCGCAAAGGTCACCACCGCTACCTCGCTCGCTCAGGAACAGGTTAAAGAAACAAAACCTGTGGAAAAAATGATTCCCCCTGAATACCACCAGTACCTCAACATCTTCCATAAGAAATCTGTGGAATGATTCCCAATCTCCAGACCATATGACCATGCCATTGATCTCAAACCAGATTTCGTACCACGTGACTGTAAAGTCTACCCACTGGCACCCAAAGAACTGGCAGCACTTGACAAATTCCTAGATGAAAACCTTTGCAAAGGATACATCCGCCTGTCCAAATCACCTATGGCGTCTCCTTTCTTCTTTGTTGGGAAGAAGGACACTAGCCTTTGCGGATGCCAAGATTATCGAGCCCTTAATGAGGGAACCATCAAGAACATGTACCTGTTACCCCTGATTAGTGATCTAATGGACAAACTCAAGGGAGCCAAGTACTTTATGAAACTTGATCTCTGCTCTGGTTACAATAACATCCAGATAAAAGACAGTGATCAATGGAAAGCCGCTTTTAAAACTCCTCAAGGATTATTCGAACCAACTGTCATGTTCTTCGGGTTATGCAATTCACCCGCCACCTTCCAAGCATTCATGGATGATACTTTCCGTTTCATAATTCTTGAAGATGGAACCATGATTTACATGGATGACATACTCATTCCAGCCAACTCCATGAAAGAACTTTACCAGCGAACCTGCCGCGTCCTTGACATATGCACCGCAAATGATCTTTATTGCAAACTGGAGAAATGCCTATTTGGTGTACAATGCGTCGAATTTCTGGGAATGATCATCACCCCAGATAACATTCATATGGACCCAGTCAAACTAGCTGGCATTGCCGATTGGCCTACCCCACGCACCGTCAAACAGTTGCAAAGCTTCATGGGATTCTGTAATTATTACAGACACTTCATCCCCAGCTTCTCGGATATTGTATATCCACTTAACGAGCTCACCCATACAAATGAAACATGGAAATGGACACCCGAACAAGACCAAGCATTTACTAAACTCAAAACGCTCTTCCTTGACAAACCAGCACTACTTGTACCCGACCCCACCAAGCCATTCAATCTGGAAATGGACGCATCTAAAGTTGCCTCGGGTGTGGTTCTGTACCAAGCAAACTCTAATGGAGATCTACAACCCTGTGGATACATTTCGGAAACGTTTGGACCTGCCCAACAGTGCTATGAAGTCTATGACAGAGAACTCCTAGGGATCATATGTGGCCTTGGGGCATGGTGCCACTATTTACTTGGAAATCCACACATGACCACGATCTGGTGTGATCACAAAAACTTGTCATACTTCCGATCCGAACGCTGTTTAACCCTGAGACAATTGCGATGGAATCTGTTCCTGTCCCAGTTCAACTGCGTAATCACTCATCGACTGGGGAAGTCCATCCCAGGCACCGATGCTTTATCTAGACGCCCTGACCATGGCGAAGAACCACTAGAAGAATGTATTATGCTACCGGAAACACTGTTTATTGGAACAATCAATGTTGATCTCCAGAACCGTATTCGAGACGCTCAGGAAAGCAACTCATTCGCGAAAACAATCCAGGATGCACGGGCCCTAAAAATCCCGTCTCCTTTCCGCTTCTCTCTCGATGATTGGACCATCAATTCCAGTCTCCTCTGATACCAGAAACGCGTTTACGTACCAGACAATGTGGACATCAAATGCGAAATCTTACGGATGTTCCATGATCTCCCATCATTTGGCCACCCTGGGGTATTCAAAACCTCTCAATTAGTGCGACAACACTATTGGTGGCCCAGTCTAACTGTATTTGTGGGCAACTATGTCAAAGGATGCGCCGCGTGTCAGCAGATGAAAATCAACATGCATCCGACAAAGCCACCTATGCTCCCAATCCCCATGGATGCGTCCATGCTTCCATTTCAATCAGTCTCCATGGATTTCATTACCGACCTACCTGCATCTAATGGATACAACTCCATAATGGTTGTAGTAGACCATGACGCTTCTAAGGGAATCGTTCTCATTCCCTGCCACAAGACAATTGACGCCCTGGGGACAGCAAAAGCATACCACAACAACGTTTACTGGCGTTTTGGACTCCCCAAGCGCATTATCTCTGATCAGGGACCCCAATTCACATCACAGGTTTTCCAGATGCTATGCAAGCACCTCGGAATTAAGTCTAAACTGTCAACGGCATATCACCCTCAAACAGACGGACAAACTGAACGTGCCAATCAGGAAGTTGAGGCTTATCTGCGCATTTATTGTGGCACATCACCTCATTCCTGGGCTGACTCACTCACAGACCTGGAATTCTCACACAATATCCAGACCCATTCAGTTACCAAAACCTTGCCATTCACCATCATACTTGGGTACAACCCTATACCCATTCCCTCAGTAATAGAAGATACGGACCTGCCGTCTCTCTCACAGTGCCTGCATCTTCTTACATCAATCAGAAAAGAAGCACTCGCAGCCCACGACCTAGCCCACACCCATATGGCATGTTTCGGGGCACGAGGCTTCAAACCATTCAAACTTGGTGACAAGGTTTGGCTAGAAGCCACCAATTTGCATTTTCACAACTGCTCCCACAAATTGTTGCCTAAACGGGAGGGACCATTTCCCATAATTCAGGTACTATCACCCCTGAATTACCACCTCAAATTGCCGGACGCATGGCGCATACACCCTGTTTTCTATGCCTCACTTCTTTCGGCTTATTTGGAGACTGAAGCACACGGACCTCCATTCAGTCAGCCACCACCTGACCTGATAGAAGATCAGCAGGAATATGAAATCGAGGCCATTGTCTCTCACAAGGGCGCCGGGAACAGACGGTGTTTCCTAGTCAAATGGACCGGCTATCCATCTTCCGAAAACCAGTGGATACCCAAAAAAGACCTTTCACATGCATCTGACATCTTAGAAACATATAAAACCCTCAAAAAAATCACCTAACTTTCTTCATTTGCTTCACCCCTCCTCATATGCCCACCACCTACATCACCACCCATGACCACCTCTGGTACCTCGCCATCGTCATACCTGGAGGTCTATTTGTTTTCGTCTGCACTCTCACCACCACCATCTGCTCTCGCACCCATCGCACCCCACACATCCGCTATCCCACAGTTGCCAACCACCGACCTCTCTCCCCAATTCTTCCCATTCAAAACCCTCCATCTACAATCCGCCACCAGGAATATCAACCTCGCCGAATGGCTCCTACTCACGCAGACGTCATAGCCCAACTCCGCCGCACCTTCCCCGCCGATTTCACTCAACCTGCCGATCTAACTGAGATCGAATTTGAAATCGAGAACACAGAAAACCAGCTAAGTCGCACAAGTCCGCCCTCTGTCAACCTCCTTCTTCACCTCACCGAGCTACACAACCAGGCAGTCATCTTCCATGAACTCGCCATTGCAGCCCAACTCCAAGAGCAACAGTGTCAGCACCAAGTACTGTCGCCGACACCACCAAGCCACCCATCATTGTTTCCCACCACAGGAACAGACATGACAACTCGCACCCCTCCCCCCACATACCATCCTCCAGCATGTCCTCGCAGCCCCAGACCTGGATATGGACGTCAACCACCTCATCTCCACACACCCAAGAGTGCACCAGGTCAACCAGATGTGCCAACAGCTCAGGACAGTAGAGGACATGCAGCGCCTGGCGTGGCATGCCCAGGAGCTAACTGAGGTGCTAGAATCTCGTTTAGGCAATTTGGTCGACGACCTCCATCTACTTCGCAGCACGGACTACGAGGCGCCCGAGGAAGAGGGCATTCATATGGTACTCATCCCTCTCCACCCTCAGGCTCACCTTTATCATCCAGCACTTCGCCCGGCACTCGTTCCAACCGCACCCCCTACCCCTGTGGTCACTCATCGCAACTCGGCCACTCAAACTGAACCCCGACCAGTTCAGGTCCAGCCTCCCTCCCAGTCATTGTCCATGTCATCCTCACGCACTCACTGCTCCATGCGCATGTCCCCCACCCACCTCACCATGTTCTGCATGCAGTACATCTGCCCCTGGTGCAACACGGCCGCTCCCAGACACCCCCCCGGCAACTGCCCCCAACATGGACGACAATCGACATCTCCACTGCCCCTGGCACCAGCGTCTACCCCGGATGAGAACATACCGCCACTGTTACAATTTCCTTTATTTCCTCTCACTGCGCTGACTCACTCCCTCTTCGTCATCATCAGTCAGTGCAACTCCCCCATTTCTCTGTCTTACTCATCCCTTATTCGCCTTGCACCATAAGACGCCATGATGACGCCTTCTTGCACCATCACGACGTGCTTTGCTTACTGATCACCGTACTTGTATTACCAAGGCACTCCCTTGAGTTCCATGACCCCAATGGTCTGGTAAACACACCTAACCAAGTCGCTACAGTAACAAACACATAGAATAGCATATAAGCATGTAACTTCAGTAGCACAAGCCCTAAGCTTGTGCTCTTTGTTCATACAAGCCCATTATCTGCTACCACCAGTTTACTGTGTACCACTTGACCATCAGTCGCTTCGTCGTAACCAGACACGTTCTAGAAGCCTACCGCGCCCACCTTGTCGATCAGGAAGCCCCATCGACGATCACCTTCGACTTACGGCATCTAGGAAGCCCCAGTGCCGTACATCCAGTCACGACGATCAGGAAGCCCCGACGTCGATCACCTTGTAACCGTTGAGCTTAACAGCCACCACCAACAACGACCACTAATGGTAGGCACACAGTACACCTCTCTGATCTCGGAGCCCGCATCCTCCTCCAGTCTTACATGGACGACATTGCGGCAGGCATCAACCTTGATGATGTTGATATGGGGTCCAACAACGATGACCTCTCCAACTAGTGGGATTCTAGTCCGCAATGACAGAAAACTAGCATGTGTCCGCAATGACCCTAAACTACACCTCCTGGGTGTTAAGCTCAACGGTTACACAGTGATTGACGTCGGTGCTTCCTGATTGTCGGAACTGATGGTACGGCAATGGGGCTTCCTAGATGTCGTAAGTCGAGGATGATCATTGGTGGGGCTTCCTGATCGACGATGTGGACGCAGTGGGCTTCTGAGAGTGAGTCGGGTTACAACGAAGTGACTAGTGGCACACTGGCACACAGTAGATTGGTGGTAGCAGATAATGGGCTTGTATGAACAAAGAGCACAAGCTTAGGGCTTGTGCTACTGAAGTTACATGCTTATATGCTACTCTATGTGTTTACTACTGTAGTGGCCTGTGTAGGGTAGTTTACCAGACTATGGAAGGTCATGGAAACCCAAGGAATGCCTTGGTAATACAAGTAGGGCTATCAGTAAGCAAAGCACGTCATGATGGTGCAATAAGGCGTCATCATGGCGTCTTATTGCACAAGGTGAATAAGGATGAGTAAGGCAGGGAGATGGGGGAGTTGTGCTGACTGATGATGATGAAGAGGAAATGAGTCAGCACAGTAAGGGAAAAGTAAAGGAAAATTGTAACACTGGGTATGACCTTAAAAGGCCCAACAGTGCATTGTTTCTTTCTTTTTTTATGCCCACTTCTCTGCTTGTTATTGTCCTTTTTGGCAGTTTGCCTTCTCCTTATTGTTTATTGGACTTCACTTGGCCACTATAGGCGCATATGACTTGCAATCCAGGTTAGGGATTCCTTTTGCATCTGTTTTCCACTTCTTCACCGTCTTCTGACATGACACCATTAATTTTGGTGGAGGACTAGGATTAGGTACCAAAGAGCATGGTAACAAACTCTGCAGTGAACCTAGCATTACACTTAAAGACCTGCTAGGCCGGCATTTTGATACATCTGGATTTTTTTCCTTTTGTGACTTGTATCTTTCTCTTCTTTTATTTTATTTTGACAATTCAGTGACTTGTCAATCCTAAATGGGAGGCAATGTTATAATTTTCCTTTTACTGTCCCTTATTGCGCTGACTCACTTCCTCTTCATCATCATCAGTCAGTGCAACTCCCCCATTTCTCTCCCTTACTCATCCTTACTCACATTACACCATAAGACGCCATGATGACGCCCTACCGCACCATCATGACATGCTTTGCTTACTGATAGCCTTCCTTGTATTACCAAGACATTCCTTGGGTTTCCATGACCTTCCATAGCCATGTAAACAACCTTATACATGACCCTACAGTAGCAAACACATAGAGTAGCATATAAGCATGTAACTTTGGTAGCACAAGTCCTAAGCTTGTGCTCTTTGTTCATAAAAGCCCATTATATGCGCCTCAGTGCCCTCTGTGTGCTCTACCTCATCATCTGGCACTTCGTCATAACCCGACTCCTCTAAACAGACTCCACATACCTCCCCAATGATCAGGAAGCCCCATTGCCGATCATCCCCACCTTATGACATCTAGGAAGCCCCATTGCTGTACCACCTGTCTCAATGATCAGGAAGCCCCACCATCGATCACCACGTAACTGTTGAGCTTAACAGGGCGTAATAATAAGGGGATGCTAGCAGTGGGAGAGGGTGTAGTGAACTGCACTATTGGAGGTTGGATACAAAGGGAGTTGTCACAGGCATGGGCAGTGTGGGGGCTGAGGCCTGATGAGGATATTGTAACAGATAAAGGAGGGATGCCATATGTCTGGCAGGGGAGGAATGCAAAAGGTGGGTGAGCTGGGAAAAGACATACATCATCAGACAAATTTAGGGTATGAGCGCCACTGTCTGCATATTTCAGGTGGGGAGTTTGGCACCATTACCCACAAAGTCTTTATAAAACTTCCATAACCCTGTACTTGCCACCAATCCAACAATAGATGCTCTAGGCCAGCATTGCCACCGCATGGTGGCAGTCAGCTGTTCTTGGTGTGAGAAAGCTGAGGACTTACTCATCCGCATGACCACCAGTGGGGTCTACCCTTGTTAGGGGCAGAAGCGATGGGGGGTGACAATGGGAAACTGGATGTCCCCCTTGCCCTAGGCCCCCCACTGCAGGCATTAATCTTAAAATCTAAGCACATTGTGGTAGACAATGAGGTGCAGTGGTAAAGTAGAGGCAAAGGTGAGTTATCAGCATAAACCAATGTATTTCATGGTAGAGACCAGCTCTCCTTATATACATCTACCATGAGCTACATATACTATAACTATCATAGCTCCTATTGTATGGCATTATCGTTGCATTATCATTCACTTAGTAAGATGGTTAATCTTATGACCACCTTTATATTTAGTACGTTCATTATATTTATTTAATACTCCCCTTCAAACTTTTACTAGGCAGAGTAGACTTGTAAAACGTTTGATTAATTCGATCATTAGTGCTTTCGTCATAATATCAGCTTTTTGCTGTCCAGTTGGAATATATGAAACTGATATAGTTTCATTTTCTATATAATCTCTTAAAAAATCTTTTCATATATCAATATGTTTCATTTGTTGTGTATATTTTTGTTCTGTAGAATTTATTATTGTTATGGCTGCTTGATTATCACATAAAATTTTCATAGGTGTATCCAAGGTCTGCAGTACCTTTTCAACCAGTCTTCTAAGCCATATAGCTTCTTTGACTCCATGTGTTAAAGCTTGTAGTTCAGCTTCACATACTGATAATGACACTAATTCTTGTTTTTTACTTGACCATGATGTCATTGCATTTCCTATTTGAAATATATATCCAGATATTGCTTTATGGCCTTCTTGTGTCATTCCGTCAGCATCAGTATATCCAATTAACTCGATTGGATCTTTTCCTCTGAGTATTAACCAATAATTGTTTGTTCCTTTTAAATATTTGAAACAGTGTTTTACTGTGTTATAATGTTCAATACTAGGTTTATTTAAATGCCTAGCAAATTGACCTGTTGTGAATGATATATCAGGTCTTGTACAATCTGCTGCATATCGTAATGCTCCAACCATATTCATATAAGGTATTTGTCTCATGAAATTTAATTCTTCATTGGTTGGATTTTCCAGTGATTTTAACACTTATCCTGGTGTCATTGGTGTTCGTACTGTTGCAGCTTCTTTTAGTTTATACTTTTCGATTATATTATCAATGTAATTCTTTTGTCTTAGTTTTATAATTCTATCTTCTTGGTTTCAGCAAATTTCAATCCCAAGTAACCAATGTATATCATTTCCATCAGTAAATTTTACATGTTTTCCTATTTCGTCTTTGAAGGCTTTTATTATTAATAAATTTAAGCCACATATTGTTATGTCGTCAACATGTATGAAAATTACTAGAATTGTTTTTCCTTTTACTTTTCTTAGGAATACTGCATTATCTTGGACTGCTCATATTAGTCCAATTCCTATTAGAATTTCTGATAATTTTTTATACCATTGTCTTCCAGCTTGTTTTAACCCATATAAAGCTTTATTTAATTTTAAAACTTGTCCAGGTTTTGTTTCAATTAAATTACCTGGTGGCAGTTTTATATATATATTTTCGTCTTTTTCAAGTTCACCATATAAGTATGCTGACTTAATATCGATTTGGTGAATTTCATAATCGTTCATTGCACTCCAACTTAATATAGTTCTTACTGTGGCTAATCATGCCACTGGAGCGAATGTATTGTTTGAATAGTAGTCTATACCCTCTTTTTGAGCAAATCCTTGAACTACTAGTCTTGCTTTGTAACGTTCAATTTCTCCGTTTGCTAATCTTTTTGTTTTATAAACAAATCTTGTTCCAATTATGTTTACGTCTTTTGGTGGATCAATGATCGTCCATGTAGATCTTTCGATTAACGTTTTTATTTCTTCTTTCATTGCTGTGATCCACTGATTTGCATCAATTCTATTAATCGCTTGTTGATATGAATTTGGATCACCTATTAATTCTGTATTGAATTGATTGAATTCTGTAAGATAAGCGACTGTATTTTGTTCATCAAAGTTAAGACCTAATGATTGTTTCATTGGTTTGATTATTCTTATTGGTCTTTCATTTGTTAATTCTTGTATTTGTTTATTCTGTTTTTCCGTAATATTCTCCCCTTCAATTTTAGATGGTGGAGAATCTAAAAATTGTAAATTTCATTCGACTGTAATTTTTTTGTTATGATAGGTTCTATGACCTTTACTTTCTTCATCAAATCCTAGCCATTGTGCATATATTCCTTTTGGTTGTAATTTATTAATGTCTTCTTGTCATATTATGCAATATTGGCCAAATTCTTTTAAATCGTCTATGTTATAGTTTTCATTGTAGTGTTTGAAATATGGTGTTTTAAAATCAATAGCACTCTTTGGTGTTCTATTGTAAATGTATGTACTGTATTTTACAGCTTCTCCCCATAAACTGGGTGGTAGTTTTGCTTGTAGCAGATTAACTCATGTATTATTTAAAATTGTTTGATGTGATCATTCTGCTACTCTGTTTTGTTGTGGTGTATCATGAACAGTCAGCTTTCATATTGTTCCGTTTTTTTCTAAATATTCAGTGAATTGTTTACTTAAAAATACTGTGTCGTTATCGCTTTGTAATATTTTTATTTTTATATTGAATTGTGTGTTGAGCATTGTAGCCCAAGTCGTATAAGCGTTTAAGCCCTCATCTTTTGTTTTTATTAAAATCATTTTTATCCATCTAGTAGCATCATCTACTAGTGTTAGAAGATATTTATATCCTCCTATAGCATGTGTGGATGCTGGACCCCATATGTCCATATGTATATGATCGCCGAATTTTTCTGCTAATTTTGATACATGTAATTTTGGGATTTGCATTCTTTTTATGTTTGCTTCTATGCAAATTTTACATTGAGTTTCGTCGTAATTTGATATTTTATTATTTGTAATTTGATCTTCTTTTAGTAATCGCTTTATATAAGCATAGCTTATATGTGTTAAGCTCAATGGTTATGCGGTGATTGACGTCAGGGCTTCCTGATCGTCGAGGCTGGTAGTATGGCAACGGGGCTTCCTAGATGTCATAAGTCAAAGGTGATCAGCGATGGGGCTTCCTGATTGGCAATGTGGACACAGTAGGCTTCTGAGCGAGTTGGGTTATGACAAAGCGACTGGTGACTTGGTAGACACACAGTAAACTGGTGGTAGCAGATAATGGGCTTGTATGAACAAAGAGCACAAGCTTAGGGCTTGTGCTACCGAAGTTACATGCTTATATGCTACTCTATGTGTTTACTACTGTAGCGGCCTGTGTAAGGTAGTTTACCAGACTATGGAAGGTCATGGAAACCCAAGGAATGCCTTGGTAGTACAAGTAGGGCTATCAGTAAGCAAAGCACGTCATGGTGATGCGATATGGCATCATCATGGTGTCTTATGGTGCAAGGCAAATAGGGATGAGTAAGGAAGAGAAATGGGGGAGTTGCGCTGACTGATGATGATGAAGAGGAAATGAGTCAGCACAGTAAAGGGGAAGTAAAGGAAAATTGTAACAATATGTTCGAGTTTTTTGTGAAGTTCAAATAAAGTTACATTTTTCGTAGCTGCTTGTACATCATTGTTAAATATACTATACAATCCATTTATGTTTTTAATTTTTCCGCATAAAGATCCATTAGGATACTTTATTGTACATTTGTTTTCTTTATAAATAAATTTGTAACCATCTTGACATAGAAGTCCTTGAGAGACTAACGTCATATTCATTTTAGGATTGTAATATACATTTGATAATGTTATGACACTTACCGAGTGTCTGTTGGGGATGTAAAGCTTAAGATCCCCTACTATGTTTGCCATAAATGTTGTTTTGTTAGCGGCTGTTATTGTAATTGCATCAGTTTTGTAAGTATTTTGTAGTTGATTTAGATATGGTGTTAAATGTATCATTGCACCAGTATCAATTATATCCATTGAAGAATAAATGTTGTTAGCAATTTTTTCTGTTGTTATTGCATTTGCACTTACATCTAGATTGTTGTCATCCATGTCTTCCATGGCGCTGTCATGATTTCCTAGTGCATCAAGGAAGTCGTTATAAGAATAAATTGGGAATTCTCCCATTTCGAAGTCGTTATCGTCGATTTCAGTTATAAAGGCGGTTTCGCCTCGGCCAATTATGGTGTTTAATTCGATTTGAGAGCTCAATGCAACATTGTTTGCTGCTGCTGCTGTTGCGGTATGTTTAGCCTGGGCTGCGCTTGCCCCAGTCGATGTCGGTGCCGCTGACGCACCCGTTTCCTTCCCTTTTCCTTTCTCATCATTTGTGTCCTCTTTCTTTTTCTGGGCAGCTTTTGTCCATTCAGTTTTTGGCGCCCAGCAATTGCGACTGAAGTGCCCTAGTTTGTTACAATTATAGCACTTGATAATGTGTGATTTTTGGTTAGGAGAATATCCCCCTCATCCTCATCCTCTTATATATCCGCCACAGCCCCTATAGCCGCAACCTCATGGCTGAATACCGTGGCTAAAACCGCATCCGCGGCCCCTAAAATAAGGGTGCGACTGCTCATCCTTGGGCAGGTGGTTAGCTGCCGCTCCTGTCCTCTGATGATTTTTGCGCCAGCCTTCAAAGGCATTGTGCAGTGCCGTTAATAAAAATTGTGGGGTTAGCTCGATTGGAGCGTTCCCTGGATTTGTTTCATTAATAGTTTTAATATATAACTCACTTTGTGTGAGTACATACTGATATTGTTCGGGCGTTGCCCTCGTAATAGCCGATATATAAGTTGACTCTGAAATTTTTACCCCTTGGGCTATTAGTTCCTCATATTTATTGCTGAGGTTATCAAGCATTCCATCGAAATGGCTGACATGACCTTGGATATCAAAAAGGGCAGCCTCGTTAAAGCCCTTTGTAATTGTTGTCTGGACGTTATATCATCCATCAAGCGCTTTGAGTAATGCTGGTATATCTTTAGAGAAATTAAGATAATAAGCCAGTATTTTGTCAAGCATAGTACGCATAATCCCATTATATAAAGTGCTTGATATACTAATCTCTCCAGTTCCTGGGGAGTTAGTGAGCAGGTTACCATAACCTGCACTCTCGATTGCGCTTCTGACTCTGTAGTTCCAGAGTTTATAATTTCTGTGGCTGTCGAGTTTCTCAATGCCATTGAAGAATTTCTGGAGTTCTGCAAGTTTCTGTTACAATTTTCCTTTACTTCCTCTTCCTGCGCTGACTCACTTCCTCTTCGTCATCATCAGTCAGCGCAACTCCCCCATTCCTCTGTCTTACTCATCCCTTATTCGCCTTGTGCCATAAGATGCCATGATGACGCCTTCTTGCACCATCATGACGTGCTTTGCTTACTGATCACCGTACTTGTATTACCAAGGCACTCCCTTGAGTTCCATGACCCCCATGGTCTGGTAAACACACCTAACCAAGTCGCTACAGTAACAAACACATAGAATAACATATAAGCATGTAACTTCAGTAGCACAAGCCCTAAGCTTGTGCTCTTTGTTCATACAAGCCCATTATCTGCTACCACCAGTTTACTGTGTACCACTTGACCATCAGTCGCTTCGTCGTAACCAGACACGTTATAGAAGCCTACCGTGCCCACCTTGTCGATCAGGAAGCCCCGTTGATGATCACCTTCGACTTACGACATCTAGGAAGCCCCAGTGCCGTACCACCAGTCTCGACGATCAGGAAGCCCCGACGTCGATCACCGCGTAACCGTTGAGCTTAACAGTTTCATTGCCATACTCGGTTCATCTTCCTTGGTATCATTAGCATCTGAATCGTCAGGGTCAGATGGTTCTGATGGCTCATGTGATGGGTTATTTTTGGATTCTTCGGTGTTTTCTTCGTTGTTGTCTTCTTTTTTATCTTCTTCTGGCTTAATATAAGGATTATCAATTTTAAATTGTTCTTTTTCTTTTGGATCTGATATGCCCAAATACGTACTGATTTGATATCTGATTTTGGATGATTTTCCTTGATCCGGTATGCCTAAATCTTTAGCATGATTTGTTAATTCGATTTTATAGTCAGCTTTTATTTTTGATTTTTCGTCATTGGTAGAATTATCATACCTGTTAATTCGATCTTGTACTTGTTGTTCCATTCCGTGTATAGGTATTTGTCTGAGGTTACATTGAACTATTAAGTTGACTAACCTTTTGCTGTCTTTGGCTTTTTGTATTTTTTCTTCGAGTTCTTCGATAGTTGATGACTGTGTATATACTATTTTTAGTTCATTAGCAATTATTCATAATCCTGATAATTTTTGCAAACGTGTTTGCTCATGAGTGTTAGGATGTTGTCCGTCAGACATAGTTTCATTATGCAATGATTTATAAATTCATTAATCATTTCGTTAGTTGTAGAGTCAAGGCTCATAACCTCTCAAAATCTAAGCATGTTGTGGTAGACAATGAGGTGCAGTGGTAAAGTAGAGGCAAAGGTGAGTTATCAGCATAAACCAATGTATTTCATGGTAGAGACCAGCTCTCCTTATATACATCTACCATGAGCTACATATACTATAACTATCATAGCTCCTATTGTATGGTGTTATCATTGCATTATCGTTCACTTAGTAAGATGGTTAATCTTATGACCATCTTTATATTTAGTACATTCATTATATTTATTTAATAGTTAACGTCGTAGCCCCCCCTGCAGTTGCCCACAGAGGAATGGTTGGGGTAGTGTCTGCAAACCACTCAGACCCCCTCCCTGAGACAGATCCCCCCTGTCAAGCACCAGAGCTGCACTCTGTTGCACATTGGCAGTAGAGTATGAGATGGTGGTGGTAAGAGGTCAAGAGGGAATGTTTTGCAACCAGGTTCATCACTGGTTATAACTAGCAGTTATACCTTGCAACTGCTTCCCACAATCCATAATTGTTAGGCAGTGGCCAGGAATAACTCGACAGGGCCCCCGAAGAGATCGACGAAATGCTGACTAGCACAAAGGGAACACCTAGTAATCTGAGGGGGGACTCAGAGGGACTATGTTCAGATCACATGTAATGCTTAGACAACATGACAGTAAGTAGATTGCTCCAAAATGACAGGGATATACAGGTAATACCTTAGACAACACGACGGTAAGTAGAAGAGAAGAACAGGAAACAATAATGTTCGGCTCGACTACTTATAGGGCAATCAGAACGTGTGAAGGTATTACCAAAAGGGAAAGGTCACAAGTCATAATGAGTCATTCGACTAAAGGGGATCAGGGGAACAGGTGATCATGCCGAAAGGGGGAACATGAAAGGAAAGCACAGAAAAGGAAAAAGGATCGGAGATAGACAGAAAAAGGAAAGAAGATCGACTGCATCTAACAATAATCAGTTATAACTAGTTATTTGCAGTTATACAGGTGGATATAATTAGTTACGCCACACCTATAAATGGAAACAGTTTCCCATCACTCAAAATGTATTTGTGAATTTATTTGACAAGCTCATATGCTACAAAATTGAATACTCACAATGTTCTGAATACACATAAACTCCATAGGTATGGTATAAGAAGCATTGTTACTAATAGCAAGCACTTCCACTAAATTTTCAATGGTAGGATGGGTGATGGGAAACACCTTCCATTTTGGGGTGCGGCATAACTAATTATATCCACCTGTAGGGTTCGTGGGAATAATCACAAATAATTCCATTTAATTCAAAATAATTCAAAATAATTCAAAATAACTGGTTATAACTGCTTTGTCAGCAATTCATTGCAAATGCTTGGATTTTTGTCCAATAAGGACCTTCATAAAAAAGTGACAGAATGCATGCGACATTTCACTCTTTTTCCATCTTAATAATCGCTTACCTGTCGGAGTATGATAGCAATTAATGTGACACGTCGTGACCGTCGTATTGTATAAAGGGGCCACTTTTACTAGGAGGGTTCCAGCCTACGGACATATACCCAAAAACCTGGGCAAGATATAAAATGCATGTATCTCTCAGCCTGCTAGATCCGAAGAAAACATACCAGGATTTGAGTACTGTAGAAGCAAAATACAAAAAGTTTGTAATATACGATAGTACCTTTCGGAATGGAAGCCCTTCCCATATTGGGAATCCCTGCACCACTGTGCGCGATGCCATCGCTTCAAGTTCGGATGGATGCCTTTGTGACCCCAATATTCATCGGTGTTGCAAAAGAGCTGGGCTAGCTTTGATCATCCAGGACAGGATAGCGAAAGTCTGCAGCGACTCGAATGCCACAGATGCGACCTACTGGAATCGGACCTACAGCCAAGAGACTAGCCAGACTGGGTCCCACAATCATGGTCTGTCTTTTTGGATCAGTGCTAGGAATGTTCTCGACGCTCGTTGAAAAAGGCGGCTTGAATAGCCAATATAGCAATGACAAGGTTGCACCAACAGCGACGGCAACGCAATTGATGCATCGGCTTTTGCACACTCTTTTCAATGGGGATACGATAGTAATCGTGTTCCTCGCTTGGTAGCGTTATTCAAAGTTTGAAGCATGCAAGAAGCCCAAACCTCCGGTCTCAAACAATGATTGTGGCTAAATGACGGTTCTCCATAGTCTTATGGCGTTATGCAGCACCACTGCGAAGCCGAACAATCATTCCGTTTCCGTAACTTGCCGGCCTGCTTGTGGGTTCATGGTGCGATGTATTTGTGGCTATCTGCTTTGAAAGGACCTGGACACTGACGCAAGCAATGGAGCGTGATAGTGGTTTTCCCATCCACATCCGCATCTACATCCACAAAAAACCCGAGCCTAGCTTTGCAATCTAGTGAATAGGACGGCTTCGTGAGGAGCCATCGGTTCGTGAATCATCGACTGGAAAGTGCTTAAAAATGCTCATGAGTTTAGTAACCGAGTGAAGCAATAGGTGTGCAGAATATTGTCGAAACTTCTTTACACAGCTCTAACGGTCAATACAGAAGGGGTAATAATATTGGCTCCGTCATGAGCCGTACTCGTTGGCTAATATGCGTGGCAGCAGTTTTAGGCTTTCTTGGACGATACAACAATATTAATTAATAGTGCATCAATCGGAGTGGCGCTGTGGCACCAATATCAATCTCTTCTACTCCAAGCCCCAGTTTCTTCTCTTGCGAACACTGGGTACTTACCAGCTGCCCGAACCGATTCGAAGGATCACATCAAAGCTCTCGTCTTCGTATTTCCATCTTATCGGTCAAACGACAACTGATCCTGGGTACTTTATGAACATCCGAGACGAGCCTCAGGAAAGTCGGTATTATCCAGGTGATTGTCACTGAAAGTCCTAGCATTAACGTCCCCGATGCACCGACATATCGTGCCAGTAATAATCTCTTGATTTCAGCAGATGCTTTCTATGTATAATCCGCACCCGCTAACCGAGCCGATTTTCTATGATGACAGAATCACGAAGCGTCTGTACCCCTAAATGCTGGCTCTTTGGCTGTTCAAAGGTCCTGTTTAGTATTGCGATCAGATCGAATGACATGCGTCGAACAGAATACCAAAATACGTCGGCGATTCAAGGCATGCCCGCGCGAAGCTATAAAACGAGGGATTCTGACCCCTAAGAGACTAAAACCCAAGTTCTAAGCTGCTCACAGCCGGGTCAACGACGTATTCACCGCTTGCTTTTCACAATGCTTCAGACTATACGGCAGCTGTTTTCCAGGGCCTTGTACCATTTTTGGACGATTTTCTTGTTCACAAAGTCGGACATAAAGACTGTAGTCATACCCATCGTATGTCTCCGTCCTTCTTTAGACTTTTGCTGAGCGCTTATAGGACCCAGACGTTTCTTGCCGTCGCATCTGCGCCCCTTGCAGACCTCTCTCGCCTCCCACATGTCACCTTCTGGATCTGGTTTCATGTGCTGCAGTGTGGAGTACCTAACCAGACTGTGAACCCTGAAGAAGACGAACATAACAAGGAAGACCGACCGCTCCCCGCAAAACGAATCACCTTGCGTGACGCTCTCTTTCTTCGCCATATACTGGTGCCGATGTGCTGGGCGTTGTCTGCCTGCTACAGCGTCGAAACGGTCTACGCGAGTATTGCGCTCTGTATCCTGACATATGCGTACAATGAGATGGGCTTCGCTGCGGGTCACTGGCTAGGTCGCAATGTTTTAAATGCTTTAGGATTCTTGTCGTTTGAGGTTGGTGCATGTCTCATTGCAGGTATGGCTTTTGTACCTTGAAGCCCTTGAATGGAAATTATGCTTAATTTCCCTTATCGTTTCTCCAGGAACGAACTCACATAAACTGGATAGTATCAGCGCCACGTCGGTACTCTTCAGTGTCGGTATCATTGCTTCAACGATACAAGCACAAGACTTCAAGGACATTGCGGGTGATCGCCTAGTCGGCCGCAGCACTCTCCCCATCGTCGCGCCGAACATCTCACGGCCCACGCTCATGCTAGGACTCCTTGCATGGTCCATATATCTCAGTGTGATTTGGCGCTTGAGTACTGTTGTTGCACTTGCGTTTAGCATGCTTGCGCTTCTGGTCGGTATCCGGTTCATGGCATTCGATACCATTAAAGCAGACCAAAGGAGCTTTTATTTGTACAATGTCAGCTCTCGAGTTCATACTATTGTGCTTCCAGCTCAAACTGACTTCCGAAACGTTATAGGTCTGGCTTTCTGTCGCTCACGCACTTCCTGCATATTATCGATTTATTGCCTCAGCACCAATCTAACGAAGTGAGCATTTCACGCAATACGTAAGCTTTCTTTTCACTAGATACTAGATTGCTAGAAAGCTGACGTCCTTGCATGGAAACACGCACCGCATGCCAGGCTCCTCATTTTCTCTCTAGACGCTTTCCCGCATCATTCGTGCCGTTTTTCCTGAATTGACACTGCCACATCACTCCATCCTTTATCATGTCTCAAGTCTCACGGTTAAGTCACCATTCTGACTTCAGGGAAGACTGTATCCTCCTAATTTTCATTATACGAGCGCGGCCTGTGGACACCTTACTCATGTTATCGACTTTTTGGTCTGTGTCAATCAAAGTCTGAAAATATTCGCAAATTTCCAACTGCTGGCGCGTGAAATTCTCCTTCAGCGACGTTCAAAATACTATCTGCTACGATTTTACGTCGAAATAGCGTCTTTCCCCCCGACGTTAGCTCGGAAGCATACTGAAAGCACGCAATTTTTGTGTCGGTTGGGTGAGGTCAGTTTGGTCCTATCATATAAACTATTGTAATGTACGATGTCCAACATAGCTTTCAGCATTTTCGATTTTCGATTCACTTTCTCGAGAACCCCTTCAAGGTGAGGCAGTGTTGTGGATCCCGCAAGGACGCACAAGGCGATGCCTTTACTGTAAAAGCCAAAGCCGGGCTTCCTTTTCCTTATACAGCGTCGACTATTACTATCGCGCGACCTGTTGCAATCTTTCAGTTCTTTGCTCCTGCTGCCGCTCAAACTCTTTTCTATCCCTCAAAAATTCTCAGGTGTAAAATAGACGTATTTCCACACCATATTTAAAAATTTCGAGGTGTTTTGTATTTGCACAAACGTCCATAGCAGGGCCTGCAGGGATGTCCCCTTCTTGCAAAGTTTTTGTCACAGCACATAATTATTTCGCGAAACAAGTCTCATAGCTGTAAAAGTGCACTTATACACACGCATTTCGAAAATTTCCGGCACTAGTTTTCAATTGTGGAAATCAGAAATCAGAGGTGACCCCTGTTGCAGTTTTTTTTGCGACAGGGTATTGTGCAAATCTAGTTCGTGCATGGGAGCAATGGATCCTTTACTTCTTCCTATTTCTGTCATTTATTCAGACATACATACAAACACAAACTTGCGGTAGACAGGGAGTTATTATTACAAAGGCCAGACACAAACCACAGAGCCCAAAGATCACCTACGTAGATAGCGGAACGGATAAACGAAACGAACCCCCAGAGTCAGTTTTCTAAAAACTCCGACTCTACATCCACAAACGCCGCATCTCCATTTCCCAGTAATGCCAGCTGTGCAATCGTGGCGCTCACTTGTCGATAGAGCCTCTCTAACGCCGGTCGGCTGGGGCGGCCCTGGGACTCTGTGGTTAGGAACAGGCAGTACCGGTCAGCAAGCTATGTCACAGAGATACGGTCGTAAAGGGGTTTACCGAGTATTGCTTGGTTGACCTCTTGCGCCAACCTCGCCCGCGCCTCCTGGCTCGCAAGCACCTGCACTTCGCCGCCCGCTGTGCGCGGATCATCATACGTTACAAGGCTGAATGTCGTCTTCAGAAGCGCGAGCTCCTCTGGGCGTGTTCCACTATCCGCCCGTGGATTCTCCGCGTGCAGAGCTTTCCCATATGCGAGCGCCTCGCTCAATGCAGTCTGATACCGAACGACCGCGGGCGAGATGGAAGTACGGCTCGAGCTGCGTTCCATACGTGGGCTGAAAACGGGAGCAGGGCGTGAGTCACCCGCGGGTACGTCGCCACTAGAAAACCCGTTAATAGGAGACCGGGGCCCTTCATCATCCACATCCATCTTTCCCGCCTCCGCTAGGGCTGTCTCGCTCTCCTTAATCGCGGCTTCATTCTTCACGTCCTGCAGCGCATCACTGGTATGCAGCATAAGCTCGACAAACTTTCTGCATTTCAGCTTGAGGTGTAGGAGCCCGTCGTCCATCTCAAGGACACTAGGGAAGAGCTCTTGCGTAAGGCGTAGCACAAGGTCGATATCGCCCGTAAGCACTGCGTTCACTACGCGCTGGCGAGGTTGCTGTGTATCTGGGCTGCTCTCCCGTTTCAAGCCATCGAAGTCGAAAGGACCGTCATAATCTCCTACTGTCGGTCCAGGCATGCAGTCCTCCGTTTCCATTTTGATGTCTACATCTGGCTCTTCCTTCTCGTGTAGCATCAAGCGACTAGCCGTGTCCGCCTTTTTCTTCTTCGCCCTCATCTGAGCCCCGAACGCACTTGCTGTACGCTCGAACCCATGATGTTGCAGATACGACATGACGAGTCTATTTATCGGCTCCGTATAATCTGGAGGTAGCTCTATCGGAACGAACTCTTCCTCCTGAGGCTCTTGTTTCACCTCCGCTTTCACTGCAGCGACAATAGGCAATGCATTGGCACTGGTTGCTGAAGCGTCCTGTGCGGCCTTGTCCATCTCCAACTCAAATACGTCCTTAGCTTCATCAAGTCTCCATTTCACCGAGGTCGTTTGTAACTTCTCCCATGTGCGTTCTCGTGCACAATGCACATGTGTATCGATGTCATATTTAAATGGTTCTTGACCAAAATTGACCCGGATATTTTCCTGGAGAGTTCTCAAACCTACGGCAGGAAAGATCACTGCGTCATCCTGACCAATATTATCAAACGCATAGCCTGGGAAAAATCAGAGTGCATAAGTGACACCATGGAAGGTAGAACATACCAAGGAAGGCCCCATTCTTGGTGAAAAAAGCTTTATGAATACTGAAATCAATGCCGCAACCGACAACGTCCTCGGCTGGCCATTCATTCATTATTAGGTATTTTCAATTAAGAGAATATTTAAGCAAGACCCACTGGTAAACCCAGGACCGTAAGGGGTACCTTCCCGCTCTGACGCAAAGGAATGTCCATCGTCCCCGTGGTAACCCCATGAGTCCTTTTCCCATCCTGGAAGACGAGACAGGCGTACACTACCATGGCTGAAGCTGTGGGGATGTGAGAACGTATAGCACATAATTGGAGTGTTTTCATACCCTACGCTTATATGTCTAGGAGAGGTCTCAATAAGACATTCCTTGTGAACGGTAAGAAAGGAGTCATTTTGACGCACCCTTTGTGCCCCTTGTCCAGTATAGTGACTTCGTAATAATAAATTCCACATGCAGGAGGAATAGGATTGTTTGCTCGTGCGGCAGCCGCCTCCTTCTCATCTTGGCTAGTCGGTCCTTTTGAAATTACCCAATAAATGACCAATGATCTTTATTGTCTCCTGCGCACTTACCATGAAACTGTAAATTACGCCCATCCTCAGATATCTGAAGATATTTCTGCTTGTCCTGTTCGCTCCAGCGAGTAGGGAGACATATCACGGGATCAGCGTTCAAAACCGCTGACGATGCGGAGTAGGCATTCTGGCGCTCGCGCAACCGACCCCTCTCGCGATACGCATAAGACCTTCGCAAAAATACCGCGCTCGGTTCGCTGTCCTCGTCACTCTCAGTAAAAGGCGTCGCATCTCTGCCCGAAGCTGAAAACGTTGCTGTCCGCGAGGGTACAGGTGAAGAAGCAGCATCCGTCGTCTGCAAGAGATCATGCAGACAGCTGTATTGAAGATACGACGGCACCTTGAAGGGTGTCGGTGCACCAGAGCCCAATAGATGATGTCCATAGGGCGAATTGGTTGAGACTGGAGGAGCTGGCGCATGATGGGATCTAATTGGGATGCTGTGGGATGTATGCGCTGAAGGTCGCCCACCCACGTTCACCCTTGTTGACCTCGTCGGGGAAGTGGTCGTATGAGAGTCACGCCTCGACAACGTCCCGCCCCTCTCTGCTGGCGCCGCCCCCGAACCGCCAATCACTCGGGGTTCAAACCCGGTGATGGTACTGTGCCCACCAAAGCTTCCAGGACCTGATGGCGCCGAGGACGTCGACACTGCACGTGCGCCCCATGGTGGACCACTGCCTCCCCCAAGTGCGTGGCGGCTCGCACCGGCGCTTGTGCTTGCACTCGCATGACGAACGGCGGGCGACGGGCGACCTCCCTCAAGGCCGCTGTAAAGTGAGCGTGTGACCGGATGAAGAGATCGCTCGCGATGAGGGCTGGTTGGTGTCCTGGGCTGTGATCCCAAGGAGTTCAAGTTCAGGATGTCTTCTATGCTGCGGGGTGCACCTGGGATAGGCATAGAGGCCGTCCTCGACGTCTGCCGAGATGGATTAGGCATCGTTCGTAGCAAACAATGGGGCTTTGCTGTCGTTGTCGAGAAAGTAAAAGAGAAAGAGGGGTGTTAGAGTGCCGGGTGACAACGACTAGCAGTAGAAGAAACTTGAAAGAGTTTGGACTACGCCCAGAGCTGAGCTCGAAGGCACGTAGGTTCAAATTAAGCTCATAGACAAAAGGGAATGCGACGCAAAAATCGAGGATGTTCTGGGTGAGAGTGCGTCTGCGACAACGACAACCGCGACCATCCGAGGGCGGTACAGCCTGCCGGCGGTCACAGCGGCTTGGCGATCACCCACCTCGGAGTCGCGCGTCGGGAACTTCAACTCGAACCTCTTTCTGCAGCTGGCGTTCCTTACTTTTTCCCAGAAACATATGCCCAGTATATCTACCGGTTCTCTTGCCGTGTGCAGATGGCTTTCATGCAAAGAAACATTCGAGACGCAAGACAAACTGGTCATGCACGTCCTAGACGAGCATGTAGCCAAGGCTAGCCCGGTTAAAAGGAGAGACGTGTCGCCAAAGCTGCGCATATCGGGTGGAACGCCTTCCCAAGGTTCGTCACGCTTCCCCATATCGATGATTGAGGAACAGCAGCAAATGCACCTCGAAAACAAGACAGCATCCGGACTTCGTTGCTTCTGGCCCAAGTTGATGCCGCTTTCACCAGCTTCGAAGGTTCGTCCTGCAGTCTTTACTTATTGACTCTAGGTACTGATAGTACACGGACGACAGACAAGAGCAACATACTCACCGAGACTCACGCCGGCCCCAGCACGCTTCGTAGTGTACCCGCTTCGCAATCACCGTCGCGCCGACGCTCGGTGTCTCCCCGGTCGGAGCAGGGCCGTTTTCACAAGCTCACACGCGCTGCCTCCCGCTCTCCAGATGCCGACCAGATGGCCGTTGCCGCTTCCCCAAGCTCGGCTGATATAATTGCGAACATCATCAACACGGTGAATAACCGCCATACACCAGTGGAAGCCCATCGTCAGCGCACTCGTCTCGCAGAAGATGGGGAGAGAGCTTTCCCACCAAGCCCGAGGAGTAACAGGATGCGTACCGGTTCCGCGCCATCTCCAAGAAAGAAAAAAGTGACCGAGTCCCCCGTGCCAACGCCTCTGACCAATATTATGCACTCTGATGATATACTGCGCAGTGTAGCATACTCGAGCAATCCGGCGGACACGATTGATCCATCGCGCCTTCACGGATCTCTTCAGTCTGATTCCCAGACTCGAAGTGTGTCTCATACCCCGCCATCTTCGTCGATGCAGGCTCGCTCCGAATCACAACCTCAAGCGTCCTCAAACCTATCAACCGCTGCACGACCGTTCCGGACCGGCTCTGTACAGCTTCAACCACTTCTGGAGCGTGCACATCCAACTGCAGCATTGGAGCCACAATCTAATGTGCAATCAGACTTCCAGACGAGCGGTTCCCCGTCCGGACCTGGGCCCGAGCCTGCACGAGTTCTGAAACATCCACATTTAACCGCGCCCTTCTACGTACACGACGTTGACGCACCGTTTTACAGTTCGCTGGAACCGCCTCTCCTTGATTTCAGCCAGACATTAGATCAGGAGCACAGTCAGCTGCAGCTGCAGACACAGGCCCCGTACTCAATTGATTCTCAAGTCGACTCGCAGTCTCAATCGCAAATCTTTTGAGCTGCCGTTTCCTGCGTGCATTATAGTGTTCTGACTCATGGATGGATACCTTTGGATCACTCGTGTAGGATAATTAAGTGTATAGTACGTACCTCTCCGTTTCTAGGGTCGTCCGGGTCATAGCCAGCTATGCACCTCCCCTTTGGAATCTGTCCAAAAGCCGCATCCAGTCTCGCTGGTACAAGGCGACTCCACGTCTTGCGACATGTGCTCGAATACATATTCGCTCAGATGTCGGCAATATGCGCGGGTTGCCCTTGTCACCTATGTAACAAGCCGTTGCCAGTTCGTTGCACGACTCACTGTGCACGTATCCAATCTTTCCGAACGTCTAAAAAAAGGCTTCTCGGACGACCTTGTTTAGGCAGAGTGCGTCTACGATACCTTATTGAGTGTAAACATTGTCTGGTCTTATCAAAAAGAACTACTGGCCGATGATAGTCCATATACCCAGCTGTCTTCCCTTGTGGATCAACTACCGCAATTGTGGCGAACCTCCTATCGCTATAATCTGACAGGCGCCAAATTAATGTGCCTTTATCAAACCAACATTTGCTGTTATAGTACGTGAACTAAAGAAAATGAACAGACTATATAGTATATGGTTTCGCGCGACACAAATGCAGCTAAATTCCCAAACAGACAGCAATTCTGCGAGCCTCTTTGTACAAGCACTGCTTGGACTGTATATGCTCTGTTTCCGGTATGGAGTTATCCTCATGGCGGCCTTTATGATATACATATTCTGCTCGATACAGTCCCACCCCAAGGGGTGTAGGCCTTTTGGCCGGCTTTTCCCTCACGACTGGCTTTGCAGTTTTATCCTGATACACAACGAGGGGCTGATCTCCCGGGATCGTCGGACGCGTGTGGAAGCGCGGCACACCAAGTCGGGAAGTTCTGCAAAGGCTTTACCTTGCCGACTTCGTTCCAGGACACGCACGAGGCGGTCTGGCCAGAAGCAAGTATTGACAAAAATAAAGACAACCGCGTTTATTGCAATAACAGAGGCCGTCTATGTCGGATGCACGAGGTCGTCTAATGATGGACAAACGGCGTCTTCTGCTCTGAGGTCTGGGCGCGCTATCAGCCAGACCGACTAGAGGGCATGATCGCCGACCTCAAGACGGCCACTGACGTACCGATTGAAGAACTCCGATAAAAGCCCGAGCGGATAAAAATGGGTAGCAATGTGTATACCAGGGCCAGATGAACAAATTACGGCCAGTGACCGGCGTTCACGGGGACCGTTTACCGGTCAGATACCGGTCAGGTGTGCCTGCCCGAGGGAAGAAAGCTATCCTTCCTACGCGGATGTGCGTTATCGCATTCTGCACTACACGTCTGAGGGACTGCAGGTTAGAAAATCTCCTATTATAACACCTCTGTCTACCCATACGGCGAATGAGACACTCCGATATTTTCTATTTCTACCATCCATAAACAGGTGTCATAGCCCTGGATTCGCGGTCGTCACACGCGGGTAGCAGCTGCGGTAGTCCTTCCGTTGAAACGTCTCTCAGCGACCAACAGCAGTCAGTACTTGTCAGCATCGCCTAAGCCCGTTTTATTGGCACCGTTGAAAGGCGTGGATGATGTCACTTTAAAAATAGAAAGATGTAATCGTAAGGTAAAAATACACTCGGACAGGGTGGACCTACATTGTGGTGGGAGGACGTCTGGGGGCGTGTGGCGAAACAAGGTGCGCGAAAGAGCTGGCCATTTTATCCAGTTTCATGGTGTAACTCAGGACACAACCCCTTTGAAGCGATGATATATCTCGACAGAAAGAGGCTGTACTGTATACAGAAATAGACTCACCCACTACATGTATTTTCTATTTAAACTACGTGGGTGGGATACAAGTCCCGGTTCCAAGAACACACAACGCAAATATTAATAGCTCCGACAAAGGATTTCCCATACATGCAATTCTCTGGTGACATAGAAGGGAGCGTTTTCCATAACTTGGGTGGGAAAGAGGTGGTGGTATTTGGAAAGTTTTAAAGGACACGGCTAGTCGAGGCGGAGATGTCGTGTCGATCATCGGACCTGGAAAATCGGCTTTGTGGGCACGTATGACAGCACGTGATCTGGAAGTCAGCACTCCGAGTTCGGACTCTTCGGGCTCTGTTTAACCTTTGCACCCTTGCAATTCGCGACCGTGTCTTTCTAATGATTGATACGCTACTGATGGTTTCCCACTTTACTTGTATCCAGTTACTCAACCTCAACAGCCTTTAGACTAACGACAATATCACAGGCCAGGGTCGAACGCTTCCTACATATGTCGTGATGACTGGAGAAGCGGCGACAGACCCCAGTGCAGTGTGCCCGTTCACATGAGTAATCACGGGGAGGCGTTGCGACGACCACGTATCCACAAATAATTAATACTACCTATCGGGCAGCTTCTTTCCGTCCGGGCCATCCCAGCGTGTCTAGGGGTGTGCATCTTATGCACCCGTTCTTCGCGGCGGCCGCTAAATAACATCGGTTGCTGGCATCCCAATTATTATTTTGTCACGCGGGCGCACGACTGAGGAAGCTCCCCGTACCCGTGCCAGGGCCCAGGTGCCTCTCCCGGCCAATCCGGCGGCTCAATTCTAGTGAGCCCAAGACACGGCGCGGGTAGCTCGCACCAGCAACGCAACGGGACGCAAGTAATCAACCTGCGCGCGGAAAGTCACCGGCCCCTTTGGCTCATTTTCTACTGTGCCACCGGCGTCATCAGTATTAACTTGGGCCCTACCAGGTGCCGTTCCGCGGAGGCTAGTCTGGCCTCGCTGAAGGGCGTCCTGGGCGTATCTCTGGCGATAAGTATCCCCCCGCTGCCGATGTGGCCGAAGCAATTTTTTTCCAGGGACGGCTCGGGCATACAGAACCGGAAGAACCGTCGACGTCACTACGTTGCTCTTACTCCGGAGTCGTCGCACACCGATGGGCCCTCCTACGCTTTGTATCGCCGTAACTTATCTACGTACGTCTAGACGTCCGTTGCGAGAGCTGCGCGAAGTCGGGTGTGCGTATCCCTTTCGCGAAACGCGGGAGGCTATAAATACGGAAAGGCGGCGATGAGTGGTCGCTGTCGATCAAGCTTGTTGCAAGCTTAACGTGCCGGAGGCTTTACAAACGTCAACGGAAATAAATTTTGTATGCTTTTTGTTGTTCACCGGCGTTCAGGCCTGGAGACGGGGCCAACGTGTTCAACACGCGTGGACGAAGGAATACCGCTGATTAGTGTACAAACACATAACATTTTTTTTATTCCACACAAACAAAACAGATAGATTCTAAAACAAAGTCTAAGTTTCTTTTACATGTCGCATGTTCATGCATCCTCCTGCTTCTCCGCCGCCGCGGCAAATGCCGGTTTAAGCTTGGGCGGCATAACCATGGTCGGCGGGAGTGTCGTAACGGGCGGGAGGAGAGCAGCGGTACTTGCACGCGCGTTCTGGATAAGGAGCGAGTCCATGAGCACAAGCGCGGCCATCGCCTCGACGATGGGCACCGCACGCGGGACGACGCAGGGGTCGTGGCGACCGCGCGCAGCAAGCTCACCCGCGGTGCCGTCGTACTGTGCCGTCGACTGTGCACGGGAGATAGTCGCAGGGCTCTTGAAGCCAACGCGTAGGTAGATATCCTCTCCGTTCGTGATTCCGCCCTGTACACCACCGCTCCAGTTCGTCGCCGTACCGAGCCGTCCATCTGGACGCGCGACGAACGCGTCGTTGTGCTTCGAACCGGGCACCTCCGTCCCACGGAAGCCGGAACCGATCTCGAAAGCTTTTGTCGCCGGGATGGAGAGCATCGCGTGTGCGAGCACGGCTCCGAACTTGTCGAAGACAGGCTCGCCGAGCCCCGGCGGGACGTTACGCATGACGCAGGTAATCGTTCCACCGATTGAGTCGAGTGACTCCTTTGCGCGAATAATACGCTGCGTAGTAGTAAAAAACAAACAGAAATTAGAGTGTGCCAGAGCATAAAATGCGCAAGGCACAAACCTTCGTCATACGCTCGGCAGTCTCGGGGTGCGGGCAGCGTGTGATTTGTTTGTCGACGGTTTCGCGCGTCACAGTTGTGAGAAGCTTCCTGAACTCAGGTGTGAGCGCATCCTCAACGTCGTCGTTGTCCTCGTCGTGCGAGGCGGAGCGACCGCCAACGGAAGCAGGGATGTTGATCTTGCCAACGGACGACACGAATGCGACGATTTCGATATTGTGTACTTGCTTGAGATAGATCTCTGCGATCGCGCCCGCCGCCACACGTCCTTTGAAAAGGTAAATTAGATCAAGCATATATGCCGCCTACGCATTAGCCTACCGATTGTTTCGCGCGCGCTACTGCGGCCTCCACCGCTGCTCGCCTTGATACCGTACTTCTCGAGGTAAGTATAGTCTGCGTGACTGGGGCGTGGGTAGAGGTCGGTCTCTGAGTAGTCCTTGGGGCGCTGGTCTTCATTCCTCACGAGCAGGCCGATAGGTGTGCCGAGTGTCACGCCGTGCTCAACTCCGGATTGTATATGCACCAGATCCTTCTCATCTCGCTGTGTGTGATCAACAGAGGTTCGAGAATGCGGGGATTGGGGGATTGAGGCAAACAAGTGCGGCGAGGTGGAACAATTGTTTGGTGGAGAGATGGATTCGCATTCCGGCAGATGCAAGGCACACGAGGCCGAAGCGGTGCGCAATTAAGAGAGCGCCGATGAACAGAAAGGAACGAACAGCCAGATATAGCGCATTCAATGATGAGCAGGCGGGGTTTTTGATAGTCGCGATGCACGTTGACCGAGATGAGTGATGCGAAAAAATAAAAGTTGCAGGCGCATTTAGTCCGTGCACGGCGGATGAACAGAAGGCACACGTACCGGCGTAGTCAGATTGCTCTGGCCGGGTCTGCGCCTGCTGAGTTGGACCTGGATGTCCGCTGCCGAGAGTCGCAGGCCCTAGACGCCGACGAGACATGAGAACAGATCTGCGATGAGACTGGCAATAGACGCACAGGAGGACAGCCGTCGACGATGCAACCGACAGAGGCACAATGGCTCTCGCCGTAGGTTGTGACGCGGAAGAGGTGGCCAAAGGTAGACATTGTTTGATGAGGATGGGAGGAGAATTGAAGAGAGAGAAAAAAGATGAGGGAGACTATATGTGCGCTGGAACACCGGCCGCAGGCGTCGTGCTATGTCGAAAGCCGTCCGAGTCGCTGTCGGCCGTGCTCCCCAGCGAGACCCACGGTGCTGACTCAGCTTCCGCATCCGGCACAGACGCGTCCAACCCCGCGGACCCGGGGGCGCGTCAATTATTCCTCTCAGGTTTGCCCAACGATGAGCTCGACAAAGTCTGCCCCGCTCTCAGCCCAGCCTCAGGTTGTGTCCGTCGAAGGTGCGAGTCTTGCGGGCCAGCAAAACCAGCCAATTGCATCTGCAGCGGGCGGCGGCCCTGCTCGTCTCCGCACACAGGGAGGTCGCAAGAAAGCTGCACCACCCATCGAGCCAGACGCCATATACCGTGCTGAACCCGCCTCTGCACACCCTGTCGCCGGTGCAAAGCGCACTGCACAGGACAGACCAGATGCTGAGCCACGCAAGCGGAAGCGCGTCGACCACACCGCGGCATTCCACGTCCAACAAGGCACCCCTACAGCCTCAGCAAATGCGAACGCCGCCTCAACCGCCCACTCACACATGAAACAACAGGTAGGCACCACCGCGCCGGGAAGACCAGGTCTTGATGGAGAAAACCAGCCCTCGCTCGTACGTCCCGATATATTTTATTGCACGACGCGGGTACGGGTACGGGTTCGTGATACGCGTATCTTTTTCCCCAGTTTGAATTCACGACGTTACCAACATCAGCGTTGTACCGTTATATAATACACCATGATCTCGCTCCAGCCATCTATCCGGCGCCGTTGACGTCCGATGATCCCCCGCCACCCGCTGCACTGCTCGACCCGGCACGCATGGCATCACGCGCGCCGTCGCCCGCGCCCACACCGGCAAACAGACCACGCAGAGCGCGAGAGTCAAAGGAATCTAGCCGACGGAGGAGTACACGCCTGCTGGAAGAGGAGATGCGCACCGGGCCGGAGCAAGCACCCGTATTAGCGGACGTGGGTGAGCTGCACGGCGTGTTGGCAGTCATTGCGCAACGCCATTTTAGGGAGAGCAGCGTTAGAGAGGTGGACACACTTGCATCCTTCGTTAGCGCAGTTAAGGCGAGGGGAGGACGATGGCAATGAATTTTAATGTTGCCGTTTGGAATGGTGTGAGAGGTTGCCTGGCGAAGCAGATTGGCGAGGCGGGCGTTCAGTTCGATTGGAACAATTTCATTCGTCCGTCGACTATCGTTTGTTGGCCGTTTGATGGGCAACAACCATTCGTTGATGGGGGTACAGAAATAGCACACCCGTCGTCGTTCGCAACAACAGTGGAACATCATTGGCAAATGGTAGCATGCGTTCCTTGTTGCCACGCAACGCTGACCGAACGTTCCGGCGCTCGTTCGCCTTCAAAAGGCGGCCTCCTTGCGCTGAATGCCCCCCAGTCTTTTCGCACTCACCACCTTCCGTCCTTAGTCCTTTTACCGCAGCAGTGCTGCCGGGTTTTCTTTTTCGCTTTGTATGTCTCGACTTTCTGTCTGTTATCTTGCATACTTACTGATGATGTCCTTGACCAGCACTTTCACCGAGGATCCTTCCCCCACTCGTTCTTTTTCAGCAAACGTTCACCCAAAGCTCGCATCTAGTCGACTTTCTGTACTCTCGATCTCAACATGAAGTTCGCTGCTACTCTCTCTTACGTCCTCGTTGCGCTCGTCGCCTCATCTGCCGCCGCCAACCACGGTAACGTCAACCGTCAGGTACGTTATTCATCATGTCCATCGTTACAAGTTGCTTATCACGTTATTCTCTCTTGCAGAAGGGCGGCTTCGGTGGCTTCGGCGGAGGAAACGCTAACAACAACGCTAACAACGGAAACAACAACAACAACTCGAAGGCTGCTGCCTCTAGCACGGTCGCCGCCGCCTCCAGCACGGTTGCTGCTGCTGCCTCGAGCACAGTCGCTGCTGCTGCATCCTCAAGTGTGGCGGCGGCTGCCGGCGCAGGGAGCGGTAACGAACAGGACTCGACGACACTCGACCCCTCGGTGATCGCTACTGGTTTCGCCCAGGACGGACAGGCAACGCCCGCCGCGGGTCAAGTTGCTTCGCTCACATCGACGAACAACTTCATCAACTTCTGCTTGACAGTCAACAAGCCTATTACGAACGGCCAGCAGATTCAGGCTGGGTCATGCAACCCTGCGCCTATGGGTGTCATTGCTGCGACTACCAACATGCCGAGCTCTAAGTTCGTCTTCCCGCCTAACGGTGGAAGTGTCGTCGAGGGCCAGGCATTCACCATCCAGATGGCGATCAACAACATTGAGACGGGTAACTTCGTTAACGCAGACTCCAACTACTACTCTGCTCCCCAACAGTACGTTGTCCTATTGCGGATGTCTTCGTCTTTCAGAGATAACTGACCCTAAACTCCATCAGAGTCAACTCGGCTGGCGACATCATTGGCCACTCACACGTTGTCATTGAGGCTCTCACTGCGCTCGACCAGACGACGACAACAACCCCGAGCACGTTCGCGTTCTTCAAGGGTATTAACGGTGCTGCCGTCAACGGTATTGTCACCGCAGATGTTACCGATGGTCTCCCCGCTGGCGTGTACCGCATGGCCTCAATCAACGCCGCTGCCAACCATCAGCCTGTGCTCGTCGCTGTCGCGCAGCACGGCTCGCTCGATGACATGGTCTACTTCACGGTTACCTCCAACTCCACTGGCGCTGCCGCCGCATCTGGTGCTGCCGCTAGTGCCGCCGCCACTGATGTAGCATCTGCGTCATCGAGTGCGCCCGCCAAGGCATCGAGCACCGCAGCATCTGTACGTTGATCTTCCCACCTCCTTTTGTGGACATATCACTGACTTTAATATTCTCTCCCCGTAAATAGGGCAAGGGCAAGGGTTTCGGCTTCCGCTTCGCGCGCGACTTGAACCTCGATTAGATACAGGCATCAAGCTAGTCCTAGAGACTCATTCCCTGCCTTCTCATTTCTATCTATCGTGTTCGCGTTCGCCGGCCCGTTCTGCGCCAGTCTGGTCCTCCTAACATATTAATTGCATACCGTCATGCACTGCATTAGTTTCTGTTTGGTCATTTCGTTCTTTGTTTCTTAGTTTTCGCCCGTAGCACAGTTCAGCTGTGGGTGCGTGTAGTTTTCTTGCTGTTCTTTCCCCACCTTCGTTAGCAACGATGCTTTGTAAGAGAGTAGTCAGCTCGGGCTTGTTGCAATCGAACTTGAGGGTGGTTTAGGATCCATCCCTTTTTTTCCCTTCCATTTTTCTCAGGTGTGACGATCTATTGAAAATTGCATTGAGGCACCTGCATGCAGAAGGAACGGGTATCGTTGCGACGTGAGAGAGTTAATCAACGAGGTTAAGAAGACTCCATAGCGGACGAAATAGCCCGTTGTGAGGGGACGACAGAGGGCAGGATCGTCTACGAATGGTCTGCCGGGTACCTTCATTTTTCAGTCTGCCGAACGCGTGCTATCTCTATCTAGCAGATGGTTTACATGTATTGACACATAATGTACAAGGACAACAAGAGCCCAGGATAACAATGTCCGAAATGAGAAGGGCAGCGCAAGCATGAAGAAGGGCGGGGGAGCCAATATAGGCAGTAGGTGAGGTGACGAGAGGAACAATTACAAGTTGCTATAAATATACTTGGGGGAATGGCCGTGAAGTGTCGTAAAATTCGCAGAGCACAATAATGGTCTGAGTGGATCGAGCCAAATCTAGCACAGCGTCGGCATCATGACAGAATGGGGTAGCAATGCGCCCCTCCGAGCTCGCTACTCGATGTCGGAATCGGAATCGTCGGTAAGGCAACAGCAACACACGACCGGTTCGCACTTCCACACCCACCACTGCAACGGGGCGCGGAAGATATAAAGAAGCGAGTCAGTTGCATTTTGATTCAAAATGAGGGGGAAGAAAAACGTCCGTCAGCGCGTGTGCAGACATATTGTGATTCGGTGCGATAAATGATAAGCTGGCTCAGTCTGGTTGGGAGGTTCCTGGCAGGCGCGGTAAAGAGCCGGCCTTTCCGGACCAGTGGACAAGGGTAGTGTAAGAAGAGAAGTACCCACATAACCGTTAAACAGTCTCCAGGGCCACTCTCCGAACACGGCTTCCTCCACACTTTTTCGCTCAGCACGGGCTCGCCGTCGAGCAGCGCGAGTCTCCTCATCATCGGCAAGGCCATAGCGACGTCGTGTCCGTGTACCCAGTCGCGAAGCAGGCGCTCGGAGCAATGGCGTACGTTCATTGGCATTATTTTGGCTTAGTGACGTCGGGGCAGTTCCTTTAAGCCACTTCACCGTTTTCAACCTGCTCGCGGACGGACGATGGTAGGGATCTGGGCTCAGGACTTGGGGGGCAACCTGCTCGACATCACTCTCTTCACGATTGTATCGCAGTGGCGCGGAGATGGACGAAGAGGCAGACGAGTCTCCAGAATATGCGGGCTGGCTATGCCGTAGACCCGAACCAATACGCACGCGCGAGCGGAAGCGCACACGGAACGTACTTCGCTTGTTATGATTCGAGGATCCCGTCACGAACGCCCGCGTCGGTGGACCCGACTCGGGGGCACAGACGGAATCGGTGGATGAATTACGTGTGGACCCATTAGACAAAGGCATCGAGAAGGGCGTGCTGTTTGGAGGAAGGTGTAAATGTAGGGCATTGTCCGGGGAGATTCCATCGTTGAGAACGGACATGAAGCCCACTGCCTCAAGCGAGGGGGACGGCAGGTCGTACAATAGTTGTACTCCGTGGTCGTCGTCTTTGGTTGTATCATCCCCGGAGTCTTGGCAGTCATTATCATCATCGGTTGCGGGATGTTCAATTGACTCTCGCTCTGCGCCGATGATCAAATTCACGTTAGCTTGTGTTTTAAAAGGTAGAGTCGGAGATACGCGGTCAAGTTTAGCGCCTGCGCATGCTCAGGAAAGCTGGGAAGAACTTACCTGAGCTTTTCTTCGACTGGCCTTCCGCCGGGTTTGCGTCTTCATTACTGGCCCGGGCACATGGCGGATTCACATAAACCCCATCCATGCCTCGTTTCACCCTGTACCGAGATAAGAGCCCTACCGGCCGTTGAGCCTCGCGCTTGTTCGGAGCCAGCCAACCAGTCTAGTGCATACCACAAAGATAGTCTGTCAGACCGCAGAGAAACCCAGTTTAAGTAAAAGTTCAGAGCAGAGCAAATTCAGAGCAGGTTCAAAGTTCCATGAACAAGTAGGAATAATTCGATGCTCGATGCTGAAATCGAAGTATTAGAACTGGAAGTCGAGGCTGCTGGTCGCCGCCACCAGAAACGGGATCGGACACAAACAGGTCACGTGAAAGCCAACCTCGGAAGCGCGTTTTCCGCATTTTCTTCCACAACTCGAGTACCCGAATATGATATTCTCCACGAAAAAATCGTGAAGCCAGTACTACATAATGGTTTTGGAACACAACCACTCATGGCTCTTCTTGGAGGCAACAAAAAGAAAAAGGCCAGACGATACCAAGAACTTCAAGAACTCCCTAGGTCCCACTGGCGCCCTTGCGCTCTTTGACTCGGAGTTTCTGCGGAATCTCACAACCCCCAAACTGAAAAAATTCGTAATCGCATAAAACCCATTTCTTCTCTAGCTCTTGTTTCTCCGGGATCCCATGGCCGTCTCCGGCGGTTCAAGCAGTGACATGCGGGTAAATGCAGTCAAAGGCTAAAGAGCGGTACACGGCCCTTCCCACAGCTCACAGGTGCCCCCCCCTTCTTCAAAACGTTATATAGTTGAGGAGGGGCAAGGGGAAACCCGAAGAAGAAACGCAAATGATCAATAGGGACAATCTGATTGCTTCAAAGTCGCGGTTTTTGCTCCCGTTTGATCTCTCCCACATTTTCAGCACATGCTTCCTGGGTCTCTTAATGTCCCTTTTTCAAATTCTGATCCACATTGCCTAACACCATAATCAGCTCAGGGGTCAACTAAATCATGTGGGGACGAATCATGCCACGACGAATTCGTGATCCTTATTTTTAGGCCTACGCAGAGACGGAAATGCCGAAACTGGAGACGAGATAACGCAATGCCAGTACCTTTGACAGGAGCAAGCCTATTTTTACATGTCGGACCTCAAGATCCACTGCAGTTGTATCGCTGCCGCACTGGATAACAGACACGGTAGTTCCCGCTGCTGATGGCCTCGGTTCTGATTCTATTTTGCCCCTTCAAGACCGCGTCTCGTTCAAGCATATGCAACCCCGCAAATTCGAGTCGCCGGTGCAATGCAGAAATTTATGGATGGGTAGAGCGGGACCGGGTATGATGTGCCGGACCCTCACTGACCTTTTTCTCTGTTACAATGCGAGCTCGCGTCCTGCGACCAGGTTCTTCGCGATCTATCGGCCCAGAACGCCTGCGTTTCTTGCTGCCGGAGGTCGATGAAACAACGGATTCGGTCTCTGTACTGCTTCGGGGCGTAGGTGTATCTGTAGGTATCGTTTGCCCCCGCTCAATTTCCACTCTTTCAACAAGAAAGAGTGGCTCTGGATGTGCCAACTTCACTGGGACCTCGTACTGCATGACAATGGAAGGCACGGTATTCATCAACGGAGTGGAGGGGGACTCATAATCGCCGTATTTCTTTCCAGACGCTGGATGCACCAGGCTCGAGCCATATGGAATGAATGACACGTCGCGCTGTTTAAGCCACTCCTCGGAGAGCTCATCGCTGATGCCCTTTTTTCTCAGCGCAAGTAAGCCATTCTCCGCCAGGTGCTTGCCATCCTGTTCGGTAGAAAAAATTGGGCGTTTCTCAATAGGAATAGGATATATCTTGGTGATATGCTCGTATATTTCTTTCCTTCGCTGGTCCTCCACAGTATTGAAGTAAGCTTCAAGGGCCTGCACCCCTGGCTTTACGATGCTCTTCGGAATAGTCCACGGACGCATCTGCGCAACCACTCCGTTTTTCGCCGGGACGCCCGCCACCCTCTGGCGGCGTCTCCACAGCCCGTTGCCCAGAAGTTCTCGACCTAGCGCAAACCTGCATATATCGTTTAGCGATATCCAGCCAATCGTGTACAGGCGGTCAATATCCTCCGGGGTGACGTGGACGGCAGGCATGTCGAACTTTCCAAGTTGGAAATAAACCTTACACATGTACCGAAACTCGAGGTAGGGCCGCGTTGGCTCAAAGACAGTCGGAACGCGCTCGTCAAGTAGTGCACCCGACGACAATGGCCTGAGACCTAGCACAGGTTCAGGAGCAAACGCGAAGTCCCTGACTTTAATTCCAGCCTCGATCGCGACAAGCTTTGAGTACTGATTTCTGCATTCGTCATCGCGATCACCCGGCTCGAAAAAACGATTTGTCGCATTTTGGAGACAAGCTGCTACATATTCGTCAGGTGGGGGCTTGGTGTGGTCGTGAACTGTGGGAACATCAACCGCGCTGGGTCTGTCTGGTTGCGCCGCCTCGTTTCTGACGCGTCTAAATCTGCTTGTCGTCCACTTTATTAAAGTCTTCGCTTTGCCTAAAGATATCCTGGGATTCACCTACAGTATACGAGACCTGGATATCAGTCCCCAGTCAATGCCTTCAAGCGTCACGAGGACTCACGTGTTTATTTGAAGTTGTTTTGTTGGTAGCCCCCTTGTCGTGGGCGGTAACACCATTAACGACGGGCTTGATCGATTTCCTAGCTCCCATTCTATTTCTATCCGGACAAGTGAGCTCAAGCCACAAAGAAACCGGTCAGAATAACCCACGCGACTTCTGCTCTGAAGGTGCCCTTCAATCTAATGTGGCTACTTGTGTGCGACTCGGACTCGGACCACTCGATGAACAGAAAGTGACAAGAAACTCGTGTATGGTTGATGGGAAGTAGTGATGGTTGAGCTCAAGTTAAGTGTTCTTGGTGTGGGCATTTTGGCTTAAATATATGCATCAGTCGGCAGACCACAGTCAGGGTCGAACTTATATGTACCCTGCATTTCGGCCATCATCACGTGATTATTTTCTTTTGTCCCCACCAAAATTATTAATTGGATAATTGTTCCTCCCCTAGGACTCTAGGTCTAGCACGAATTTATCCTTCTTTCCGGTTGACGACGTTGCTGGCTGGTGAGGGTAGAATTTTCCTTTAACTTAAGCGGAATGCATTCTTAAATTACAGCGATACCCGCCTGATAAATATGATAAGCCTTCTTGGGCATTTTCGAACTGGATAACTGAGCGATGCATGCCCAGTCGTTGGGTCTGTAGTATGGCTTCCCCTTCCCGAACGAATCTAAAGCTTCGGACTCCTGTTCGCACCAGACTCTCCCTGAGCATAAGATAACGATGTTGCCATGCACACAGTCAAGGTTTCTGCTTAAATAGTAGATGTACATTTCCCCGGCCGCGAAGGATATCTGATCGAGTCGACGGTAGCCATATTCTTATTTTCACTCCGCTACCAGATCTCAAGTATGTTTTATATTTTGTTGCGAACCGTGTCTACATATGGCAGTGACCGGATTCCGTAAAAGCACCGGCGCTGTATTCCAAGTATGGATACGGGTGGCGGTCGATCTGCGCCGACATTCACCACGGCCCTTCCACTAGTACGATCACGACGACCACACTCTTGCGATGGGCAGCATATCTACCAGACGGCTGCAGAAGGAGCTCAAGGAGATAAACAACGACTGTCCGCAAGGTGCGGCGTCTTCCCGGCTGCTCTATTCTGCGTACTCACCTCTCGCTTCATGCATTGAATCACAATCAGGCATCAAGCTCGTCAAGGCGGACGACTTCGAGACGTGGTATCTCTCCCTGCAGGTCCTCGGCGAGAGCCTCTATGTCGTACGTATCCATCTACATGGCTCAAGGAGCAATTTTCTAAGTAATATTGTCTATGGCGACGCGTCCGTCTATGTGCAGGGCGAGACCTTCCTCCTCAAGTTTCGCTTCGACTCCCAGTACCCGATATCCTCGCCGAGCGTGACCTTTGTTGCAGATACCAATTACCAGGCCCCGTTGCACCCGGTGCGTACACCCGCTTTTTGAACATCCGTTGAATTGATCTGATACTTTCGTGCCATACAGCATGTCTACTCGAACGGACACGTGAGCCACTTCTTCTATGCTTCACCTAACATGTGGTGTACCGGTGCCGAACCCCCCCTTCCTAGATCTGTGCAAACATCCTTGGAGACGGCTGGTCGCCCGTTCTAAGCGTCACCGCAGTGTGCATATCCCTGCAAAGCATGCTCGCCTCGTGTCGGGTAAGCCATTCCTTCCCCGCCTTTTTTTCAAAAAACCCCAGGTCCCATGACCTCACTCGCTCGCCCATTCCCACCCGCCCCCCTTAAACCCGTGTCTCTTCCCGAATTCTCAATTGACTCACTCTGTTTCCACTTTAGAAAAAGGAACGGTGAGCTCTTTCAGCTGTTCTTTTCCTGCCTAGCGTCAGTCGTGGTACCTGGAGTGGCAGCTGACCGCGGCGAACTTCCTTCCTTCAGGCCAGAAGGAAACGACCGCTATGTGATGTTTGCGCCAGAGGACCCGAAGAAGGTAAGGACTCTTGCTGTGTTACTAGCACTACCGCTCACGCCTTTCCTCTTTCTATGTGCTTTATAATAGTCGAGGTTTATGTATGACGGTACGTATACCCGGTCCTATTAACAACTCCGAGGAACTTACCGTGCCCCTATCCGTCCAACTACATGAATGCGTGCAGATGATACGTGAGTACCAATCGCTCTCATCATGCATCAATGTCCGGTCTGACGCGCGTGGTCTTCAAACAGCGTCTAAATGCCCTTCTTTTCCTACGTATGATTTCGACCGCAGTCGCATATAATTTTTCTATTCAGCTCTCACGGACTAATGACATACGACGTCTTACTAGAGATGAGATGCACGTTGTTTCTCGTGTTCGCGGTCGCATCTCATTTGAAGACGGATGAGATGGAGTCATGGTCCAATGCGGGGAGGTAGAAGGCGGTTCTGGGTTCCATTTCAAACTTAGGTTCTATTACAAGCGCTGCTTTCGTTGGCTTTGTTGTTTTGTATCAGATGCTTTCTTGTTCGTTCTGTACCCACTAGACTGCAACATGTTCTCGGCAGCAATGTGTATCATCACTGGTATTCGATAGTGGCCTAAGTATACAGCATCCTTTACATGTACAAGCAAGAAGTGAACGATTCCGGCGGGGGACAGATACTATGCGACGATAAAGGAACATGACAAGCGCAATTCCCGAGATAATAGAAGCCTGTATAAATGGGGACCCAAAGACAATGAAGAGTGGAGATCGAAAAACTAGACAAGATATCAAGAAATCCTAGGAGAGCGAGAAAGGAAACAAGAAGCTTTGTTACGGACTATGCAATATAGGCCCGGTGCTTGATCTGGAGCTTGAAGTCGTATTTGAAGAAGACGTAGGAGCCATTGATTGACGCGCAAAGCTTATTGACGATGACAGCCTTGCGTTCTCCGAACCCAGCGCAGTCGAGCCCTCACCGGCCACCCCGTCGCCCTTGGCAGGGGCACTATCACCACTGACCATGCAGCACCCTCCGCATGCGTCCCCGCAGTCACACGCACCCTCATTGCACCCACATCTCCCCTCGCAACATTCCTCGAGCTTCGGTATACGTACAAGACCGAAGGCGCGTGGGCGCTCATCCTCTGCACGATCCTCACGCACAAACAGACTGCGAGGATACACGATGACGTTTGTCGGGTCGAGGCTCTTGCGTGCGTAAACCGGCGGCGGCGTAGGTAAAGACGCGGCGCGGGCAAAGAACGCATCGAGGAACGAAGGCAGGGGCGCGCGACTACCTGTTGCCACACCTGGGACATTGCTTAGCGGCGGGAGCTCGACTCCTCCGTCGTGGTCTACACACGTTGCACAAACCGCCCGGTGACCTTGCTCCAGCTCCGGCTCTTGTGTTCCCATGTAACTGCGAGATGTCGACGGACCCGCGACCATGGCATCCTCTATCCAGGAACCCGAGTTGTCTGCATCGGCCGTCCCATGAGATCTGCACCCTGCACACTCGCAACGGGTACCGCAACAGCAGTTTACGTCATCGTCGTACTTCTCCGGGTTGTTCGTTCCCACGTTATCGACAGGGGTCGTAGATGCGAAAGGCGGGCTCGAGGTCGAGGTGATCGGTGAGAAACGGGGTGGGGCATGGTGGTGTGGGTGGTTGTTAATTCTTCTGGTATTAAGCGGTGTTACGGTCGTGTATCGGAGTGGTCTGGGATGGGAATGAGTCAAAGCAGGAAGCTCGCGGTGTCCGGAGGGCGGCGAGTGTGGTGATCTCTTCCGCTTCGTTGAGCTGGATGGCTGGACCTCGCCTCCCAGCCTAATCTGCAATGCGAGAGGTGGCAAAATGTGCTTAGAGTCTGAGATACCTTCGCTGACCAGACTGTCATCATCCGAGGCACGTCGTTTTGAGAACCTCACCAGTGGTGGGATAGGCGGGAGAATGGAAGGCGGTGCCGGAGCATAGTGCGAAGCAACCAGGGCAAGCGCGGACAGCCCATCGCTAAAGTACGACGAGACCATCGGCTTGTCGGTGGCCTTGCTCATGCTTGGACCAGCAGTAGGCTGCGACAAGCACCTGCAGTTGTACACGTCCCCACAGTGGCATGGGTTTAGCAAGGCATCGACTATTGTGTCGTAAGCATGTCTGGTCGGATAACATGAACAGACAATGCGGGCACAAACCTGGCTGTTTAGGCCCAGTCGACTCGGCACATGGCCGATCCGCAGACTTGAATGCGTCCCTAAGCCCATTCGGCAGTGACGGAACCGTGGGTATGAAGCGCTTTCCCGCTTGGAACGTCATGAGCACATTCCGCCGGCCAGGATGACGCATCCAGGCATACCTTTCTTCTTTACGTTCTCCGCAGCAGGTGCACTAGCAGCGGCAAGCCCGTCCATATCGCACACGCATTTGGCGTGGATGCGCCGGGCTTGGCGTGCCTCCCTGCACTTTTCGCACTGTGAGACGGGACGTCCTTTTTTCTTGATCTCGAATAGGGGGCGATCATTGTGGTGGCAGCTCGACGAGCGGTGCCCCTTTATACAGGACTCGCTGTGATGTTTTCGTAATAGATCAGAAAAACACGGCGACTAGGGGTAAGCGAGGGCAGACTAACCATGCATACTTCTTGGAGTTCACGTAGACCTATCGCGGACAACAACCTGGGCATGAGCGCTGGTGAAAGAGCAGAGCGGCAGCAGAAACGCACCATCGGAAAGGCATGCGCCTGGCGAGAACGGGCGGACGGACGGGGGTAGGGGGAAGGGGTTGCTTTAACGAAAGACGGACTGATGACAGGGTAAATATGACCGTGTGACGACACGACGAGTGACGTGATGTGACCTCGTCTATTTTAAAACGTCCCGATTTCAAATTCAATAGTCCGTTCCGGTTCCCCATCGCCCGTGTGCGCGAGATCGCACGAAGTCACAGAAAACAGCACAATACGTTTCCTATTAGCTGGAGGCAAATGGCGCGCTCCTGGGCAGAATATGCTCGTCCTTCTATCCGTCTCCCGGGATTATAGACCACATAGATCGAAGTCCACCACCACATAACGTCAAGAACCCCATGCGGGGGCCCGAACAAGAAGACATATGAATTGGAACACACCGCGCGTTATCGTTCTTGGACAGAACGAGTATTGATAGACCGTGTGCTACTCACGGACATCAGATCGTGCTGCCCCTCAGTGCCTCGCCAAGTGAGTCCTTTCAGCCGTCAAATCTGGCACGGGCGAAGAGTGGCGGAGGCGAACACATGAGCGACTCGGTTTAATGCGTGAAACAGCGCCGCCTTGGAGCTATCGGGTATATCGGGTAGAATGGGACGATGGTCCCCCAGAAGTCTAGATGGCTGCTTCTTCTGCCATTCGATAAGGGACCTGCACGGTTATGAATCCCCATAAATAAATTTAATCGTCGGGAGGATCTTGAAAGCAAGACGAATTTACTAAGAGAATAGTAAACTACCCTTTCTCAGAATTACAAACCGCGGCTATGACGATAACAAATATACTCACCCGCGCAACACGCCCCTCTTCGAACACCCGCATCTTGGCAAGGCATATAGATTTCGATCTACACGCGGTATAGACCCATAATTCGCCTATTGATTAGTATAAAGTTCAAAAGAGCTCACACACTAGATAAAATTATCGTCATCGCTCACTGGACGAAGGCACGATCAATGTGGGGTGATATCCGTTCCTGTACTTTTTGAATGGCTGAGGACGCTGCCCCAGATCGTATTCCCCGCCCACATTAAACTTCCCAATTGAAGTCGGCGGAATCCGCCCCAGGATTCTGACAAATCTTGTTTCGACCGCGATATCCCGGCACTGTCAATCGTCTTCGGCTACGTCCGAGTCCCGATAGGCGCTGCCTCTTTTCTGCATCAATCGCCAAGTATCCTCAGGAAACAGGTTGCCCATACGAAATATTGATAGGCTCCCAAAAACCGCAGCTGCAACTTTTTTTCAAATCTCCTAGCGCGCCGAATTCCCAAAAGCTGCTCGCGAGACAAGCATCATTCAAGTTATTGAAGACCGCTGGGCGGCAAAAAAAAAAGTCTACTATGACGGCAGCGCTTGCAAGAATGCCGGACCGGGAAGCCAGATGGACTCTGTGGATTTCGGCTTGATCATTGATGTGATCATCTTGTCAGCACGGCGCATGCAATGATGAGGCAATTAAGCGGCTCGCCTCCCTGCGTCACGGTGGAGAACCAGGTGATGGTCGCGACTCGCCAGTGATCTTGTGCAGATGGGCCACGTAGAGTCATAGACAATCAAAAGTGGAAGGAAACACATCACTTTTCGTGAAGGGCTGTACGTTCCTGGTCGCGGTATATACCTCTTCTGGACCGCGTAGGGGACACAGCGGACTCGGGTTACTCGCCTCGCTTTCCAAGCCGCAAGTCTTGACACGACGTCTGGCGCCCGTCATCCTAGAGACACACTCGAGTCAGATCTGGTCCTAATCGCATCCAACGAAGTCTTGCCTGGTACAATACGAGCTAGCATAGGCACCCCGCTAGCGGTCAGAAGGGGGAGACGACGAACGCAAACACGAACACAAACATCTTTGCAATTTGAGTCTTTTTAAATGGATTCACCATGTAATCGCAATATCCTCTGACGTCTTCAGTGTTCCGCGGTCTTACTTACCAACTGGTGCCGAGCGACAAGAGACACCCCCGATGGAACGACTCTGTCCAATCCGAACACGACTTTTCACAGGCGCAGGATCTCACAGGCACAGGAAATAACAAATGAAAAGGGATGTTGGGGGGACAGAGGGAAAAGGAGAGAAAGGACAAAGCCCGAGCTTGCGGTACTCCCCCGACTTCCCTTCTTATATCAAAACACTCTATTCATCGTAAACATGTGCATGGCTAAACAGCGTAGTTGGGCTTATTGAGCGAGGTTAGAACAGACTTCATGTACAGCTACTAAGTGATCCGTGTGGTTCATGTACGAGGATACTCCGGTGAATGGTGATGGCGTTCCTACACCGATAATAATAACATGCACGTTATTAAGCTTACGAAGGCCTTGCTATCGAGGGGAGCGGTTGGATGAGATAGAGTATGCCGGAACTCTCGCCTAAGTGCATGGTAAAGTCCGATCATAGATACCGATGTGTATGACTTTGCGGTGTGACGGAAAAACTCGCAAGTTCAGTGTCAGCGACTCTTCGCAGAAGATATAAAAGCATAGCTGTATCGAAAGGCTCTGGGAATTTCTAATGTCTAAGTCAGCAAAAGGGCGTAAGGACGGAATCCGTTGAGCAAGGAGTCTGCACTCAGGCTGGTTAGTGATCATTGCTTGCTAACGACTGACTGACGCCGCAAATTACATCCCCCTTCGTCTCTATCCGTAATTAGAGCAAGCAGACTATGATTCGTGTTCTTGTTATTGTAATGTAGCCCAAGCTCAGAATCGTTTACGAACAAGAGCACACTAAAACAGAGGAAGCTCCGAGTCCAAGCGAAAATGACTCGCGGGCAAATGCACATATTATGATTAGCCCTCGGTGATATCTAATCAATTTGTCATCGCTGTCCCGGAGCATCCCGATCAGCGGAAAAGGGTCACCCCACTCCATCTGAGGATTTGTCATACAGACACAAGTAGACCAAACCGACTCATCCTCACCTTCGTCCTCGACTCCCAACATCCTCGACGTCCTCGAGGTAATCCGCGCGTGGAAAAAACTTAACGAACGAACGATGGCGACACTTGCTTGCAGGAGGGGGCTCGCCGCATCGGTGCCCCGCACCCCGCCCTGTCTCTTTCGCCGCCGCCGCCGCTGGGCGCATCGCGCGGACCCGCTGGGCCGCCGTCTCTGCCTCCCGTAGTCACGCACGCACTCCACTTAGCATGCTGGGCGGCGCTGCGTACGCATCTACTTTCGCTGCGTCGACGTCTGAGGTGCCGGTTGCGTCGTCGTCGAAGCTTAGCTCGGAGGAGCTTTTGCGTGACCGACCGCCCGCTGTTATTCCGGAAGACCCAGCCGCCTCTTCGTCGTCATCGTCGTCGTCACTTTCAGCAGATGCAGCATCGCCGCAGGTCGCTGCACGCCCCCCTGCACCGCCCAAGGTAGAGAAACCTAAACCGCGACTCGTCGGGCGCAAAGCTGCATTAACCGTAGTGCGTATACTCTGCCGACTCTTCCAGTACCAATATCTTTCTTACCCACTTTCTTAATTTTCTCTAGACACCCGAGGCCGTGCGACGTTTGCGCAATCTACTGAACGGCCACACCCGCAGTTGATTCGTATCGGCGTGCGCAACAAGGGCTGCGCAGGGATGTCGTACCACCTCGAATACGTCGAGGAGCCGGAAAAGTTCGACGAAGTCGTCGAACAGGACGGCGTACGTGTACTTATCGACAGCAAGGCTCTCTTCTCGATCATTGGTAGCGAGATGGACTGGGTGGAGGACCGCCTGAGGTACGCCTCTCTTTTTCTTTCTTTTCCTTCCCGCTATCATTGCTGACGAATGCGTATCATTCCTCCAGTGCGAAATTTGCTTTTAAGAACCCCAACGTAAAGGACGCATGTGGATGCGGAGAGTCATTTACCCTTGGATAATTGGTTCATGTATGGATGTCTTTTTGCACACACTACACTAGCCACGCGGCAACGTTTCAGTTCCTTCCTTCGTACTTTCCTTTTCCCTTTAGCATCATTTGTATATGTATTCTTAACGCATCCAGCATCTAATTGACTAGAGATGTATTGCACCCCATTCACAAACAAGAATATCCGCCTCCGCACTAGCTCAAGACAGATATGCTACGGTACAACTTATGAGAGGCGTCAACACCCAGTCTTCCTTCTTTGGCAGACTGTGCCTGTCCATAATAGTATGTCTTGCGTCCGATATTCATAAGCCAGGCCAATCTATGAGGGTGAAACCTTCAGCATCGAGTAAGTTAACTCCAGTCGAACTGAATATTAATTTAGGGACTTGGATTCACTCACTACATCTGGGGTCGGAGAGCAAGAGCACCTTGCACCACCATCTGAAATTCTGAATATCTACCTGTATAAGAACAGCACTAGTACTAATGGAAAACACTTTTGGATGCGGCGTAATTACAGTTAAATCCATCTCTGTACAACTTGAACTTGAACTACTACAGCCGCGACACCACCACAGTTGCTCTGATTTCCACCAGCACAGGCATAATTAAATATGCGCTCATCGGAATTGGTACTATCGGTATAGCTTAACAAATATGTATTCTTACGTGCACTGCATCATCCTCCTGTGGCTCTGAGCCCGGACAACTCGGAACTCAGAGACATCAATTAATACTTCAGGTTAAACAATATTAATTTCAGGGCCGTCAGATGTGCCAGCCTGAGGCTTCTTCTCGCTGCACCATTCATCATAGACTCACGCGTTTGACCAATTCAGAACTAACGAGTAACTAAGACTTTGCACTCTGCCATCCTCCTGTATCAGCCTGTCGGCTAGATCTGGCCGCGCTTTTCCGCACTACTAGTAGCCAGATAGTACTCGGTAGATATTTGAACATTATAATCAGGTTTTTTTTTCCAACTCGCTTTATTTGGGTATCAGTGGGGAGCAATTCGTACAAAACCATGCCTGAGATCGCGCGTGGCACCCATCTATTATCCTATACTATATGCTTAAATATGCCGGGAAGGCTGGACGTGCTGGATCTAAACGACAACTCCCGGTCGTTCCCCTGAATTGTCGACCTTCCTGCGGACGTTATAGCAGCATATGAGTTGATTTCACTGGGCGTTACGAAACACAGAGGCGCAAATGGCAAAGTCCTGAGCTCGACCTCTGATAAATCCTGAGGTATGACACGCAGATTGAGCATTATCCGGCATATCATCAAGGACGTGATGGTTTTTGAGAATGGGGCGTTGATGAACTTGATTGCCTCCTATGACATACGTATGTACGTATGTACATGCATGTCAGCTTTGTAGGAATCGACGCGACTTGAGATAGCTAGACGTACAGGTAGCAACTGTCAAAAGTTTTGGGTAGGATTGTGATTAGTAAAGCGCTGAGGCACAGGTACAAACCTTTCGCTTACAACGAAGGTCAGGACGTTCGCGAAGTTTACAACGAAAATTGCACTAGAGGAAAAGGTTTGTAAGTTCGAGAATGGTGTCCTCAAATGTATCGATGGCGCATACAGGAAATATAGAAGCCCTTTGGTTGATTAGAAAAAATAACAATATCAGCCTCTGGTCCTAAGAACACACAGATAAGCTATCCGTACCATCGCGGAACAATATTTGAAGCACTCCGCCTTTCATATAACCCAGCGTACGCATACGGAAGGCTCTAGCGATCATCATAATGAAAATTACTGTAGGAAAACAAAGCTGCCCTATCCATAGAGCTGCGAAACCTAAAGATGTAACCGTCGAATGAAGGCCGACAATGGAGACAAATAAAACGTAACGTACGAATCCCCCTGGACAAATACCGACGGAGCAATATTAATGTCAATTTTTATCTCTGTCCAACGGTGGAAAAAAGTCTCTTCACGTACTGCACCGGACTTCCCGTTAGGATGCACCCTCCTTGACCTTGAATGACAAATACGTTTAACTAATGACAGAACAGCACAAAGATCATAACCCACCCTTTGGAATAACAGCTGGAACTCCTCCTGCAACTGCCCACTTGTAATCATTTCAGCAAAGCAACCCTTTAATGAATTGGCGGATATTTACACTCTCCAAAGCAATTTCCGCCAGGAATGTGGGGATGAGTACGGAGAATGTCCACTGTATCAATTTATAACTGTAAGCATTCATATTATTACATAGAAATATCGTGGACTAACCCAAGACTTCTCATAAAGGGCGAAAATCCGGAGAGAAAGCGTTATGCCGGAAGAAATATTGATTATGATCTGAATAACTCCTGGGAACTTAACATAACGTAGACATCTGTAGACAGCCTCTAAGACGAAAAGCACGCCTCGCAATAATTGACCTGCTCACTGCTGCAGTTACTGAGTGTAAGTCCTCGGTCGTTAAAGTAGTGCTGTTAACTTACCTCGTCTGTAAATGGTAAGAAATAAGCTTTATGCTTCATCAGTAAGGAATTCTTCCCATTTCTCGAAGAATACTCTCGGTACCTATTACTGTTGGGAATAGGGATAAATGCAATATATAGCGATTCTAGCCCGACTCGAAAAGTTAGAGAGGTGTTCTGGGAGGGGTGCTGGCGTCTTACAAAAAACCACAGAATGGTAGCGAAAGAGATTCTACGACGCCAAATGCCTTCGAACTCCTTGTCGAACGTGATTAGGAACTCATAGAGAGCGAACGCTAAGAAAATGCGTAAATAATATCGTCACAGGACGTGCGCGGCGAGCTCACCCCAAGTGGCGACTGTATATCGCCTTGCAATAGTCCTGGAGGCGCAGTTAAGTACGACATAAGTAATCAGGGGGGATTCCAGCACATACAAGAGACGAACGCCTTCTGCGAAGGGTACGGGGCTCATTTGGCTCCGTGAGGCCACTAATTGTATGTGGGGATGGACAGGGAATGCCAAGCCAAACTTTATAGGTTTCCGGTACGACGCGAAGCAAGGATTGATTTCCGCGTTAGCAGCACCTGGTGTAGGGGGCGCTGATGCGGATGGCGTAAGCTTGAGGGCGATGATGAGGGATCTCGAGTTTTCACCAGGCCGGTCGAACAGACAGATGCATAGCCTGCATCGGGGGAGTCATAAAAGCGGTCTGCCTCGCCGGAAATCAGGGCATCAAATATCGAAAACAAAAGAGGTGTACACGCTCCCTTCCAGACCCTGGTCACCTGAGGACTCGTCAGAGTCCCTATTTCCGCGTTCATGTAGAAGCCGGCAGAGAAGTTCAAAGATATTGAGAAGCACAAAACTCACGAGCCAGTACGGGCTGAGTGGACTGGAACGTCTCACTAAGGGTCACTTACTACCCCTTAGTGCTGGGCTGATTTATGGACGCCGAGGGTTGATTTTGCTAAGATAGTACCTTAGCCTGAGTAGCCCATACAGCCATGATAGTCCCACGATGGTTTGAATTGGCTCCACCAGCTTCACGGTAGCGATCTAAAAAAGTTCCCCGAGCTGATCGAGCATTCCTACAGGCTGCGGGATATGATTGATTACGCCACATCCAAACATGGCACCCATTCTACCACTGAAAGACTAGTGAAAGTACTTGCTATTCTCTGCCAGTGCCAATATGAACGTTTCTTATACATTATCTTTCGAGTTTATGCGCATTCGCAACATAGTGGGTGTTCGAGTTTGCGGCCTATACTAGACTTGTCAGATAAATTTGAAATTACAGTTGAACTTCCCATACGGTGTAGCGGTCGGTGGAAGGGTCAGACCGTGCATTACAAGGGGTTATGCAATAGGAAAGGGTCGTCTTTATTACATAACTGAAGATAAGTTTGATAAATCGGGACAAATATCCAAGTATGGAAGAGAAAAGTATATTTCATTAGGCCGCGGCGCCATCTGAGACCCTAGGACAGTTCAAAGTCGCCATTATATGTATGTTAAGCACATCTGTGGCTGATCTGTAGAGATTCGTTGAATATTCAAGTTGGGTACGACTCTATCTCAGGCTTGAAGCCGTTAAGTCCGTGTTCTGGCTTCCTCGCACGTTGGAACGTTCGTGCCCCGTGTTTGACCATCAGTGGTGAGTCGAAAACGAAAAGGAACATGATCCCATAAATATTTTTGATGCTCCGGTGACATCAATCAGTCGAAGCAGGAATATCATCGCCCGCACAAGAGCCCACGATTTTCCTTAAGAAGAGAGGGAAGTTGCCGTCGCTCAATGATTTACACCCCTTAAATGTGACTTCCTCGCCGTGTCCCGTTTACAAGCAGCTCTTTGAAAAGCCTCAGGTTGATCCTCAGGCTGTCCAGGGCACAGCATCGCACGAAGCGGATATTCTTCAGTTTTGGGAGCCTCATACAGGTCTAGGCATCATAGCAACTCCTTCAGACATTGGGCTTCAAGAACAGTGTCTTGAGGGTAAGATTGCACACGTTGTGCAATTTTTTTTTGCAACGTGAAATCGTAAGGGAAATGCTTCATTTTGGCTATGCATTATGCATTTAGAATTTTATGCATTATCTTATAGGGATTTCCTATCTTCGGTGGAAACCCAAGCCCATGCACTAAAGAAGGTTATGGATTAGGACTGTATAATGATGTAGTAAATGTTCTCTTAACGCGTCCAGCAACTAATTGACTTAAGATGTTCTGCACCCCGCTCACTAAATATCCATCCGCGTGCTATATGCTATGGTACAAATTATGTGAGAGGCGCCAGCACCTAGTCTTCCTTCTTCGGCGCAGACTGCGCCCGTCCATAATAGTATGTCTTGCGCCCGATACCCATGAACCAGGCCAACCTACGAAAGTGGTCAGCGTAACCGCCTTTGATGAACCATCCATCTAGTAGCTTCGGACTCACCGAGTGCTGAGCAGCACGACGACGACGGAGATGTTGCCGTGCGTCATGGGGTTCCATGTGAGCGGGTTGTATCGCACGTCGGGCGGGAGGCCGACGAGAGTCACGACCATGCTAGAAGGAAGCAACCCGGTTTAGTATCGAATAATCGACTCCGGTTGAGCCGGATGTTGATTCCGGAACTTGAATTTGCTTACTGTGTCACCTGGAGTTGGAGAGAGAGAAAAGAGACGGACGTTAACGTAGAGTCGGGATGTTTATAGAGTCAAGGGCAGAGATCGAAGTTCGGAGGAGGGAGAAACGACACGTACGTCGGCGAGTGCAAGCGCGGTGAGGCTCGCACCGAGGATGCGTTCCTGCGCGACGGGGTCATGGGGAAGCGCGTCGCGCACAGCGCGGAATACGAGGCTCGAGATGAGGCCGAGGAGGAGGTAGCCTGCGTGCGCGTCGTCAGTACCTGTTGCCAGACATAAACACAAGGAGACTCGTCACGACGCACAGTTTGTGAGCTGCCAGATTGCCATCGACGCGCGAGCGTCGAGTGCGGGGACGGGGGCGCCAGGGGTGGGCGGGACGAGCTCGTTGAAGAACCAGGCTGCGCCGGGGAAGAACCAGCCGAGGATGGCGGGTGAGATGGTCGAGACTTGTTTTGGGCGTGTGTTAGGTCAGTCGCGAGGAGAGGAACAAGGACGTACTGGGCTCGAGGTGCAGGAAGAGGAGGTTGTAGAAGCCCGGGAGGGCGGGGAAGGCGGTCATTATGTTAGGTGAAGGAGAGACGGCGTTGGGTGTGGTTGTAGTCGCGGTCGGCGCGTGTGAAGGATGGCGCGTGAATATGGACTGGGATCACTCATTGCTGATCCTGCTGCGTGCATAATGCATACTTTTTTATTCGCGCTCTTCACGAGGTTTGTTGTTTTTATCAGTCGCAAACCCCCCTTGCATATAATCGTTGCAGTCGGAATACGACATAAGTAGAAATAGTGTTGGGAACTCATATATGCACGCAGTTGAGGCCGGTTATTCTCTCCCATTCACTTCAGCCGGAGTCGCCGACTCAACGTGGAACGTCGTAATTTAGAAAACACAGAAAGTGGCAGAGAACAAGGCCAGCAACTTGAAAACATCTGCCAGCCAGCGTCCGCCAGCGACTGTTCAGCCGAGGCCGAGGCAAAACACGCACAAACAACACGTCTATAAAATTTCAGCCAGGTCGCTTGCTCTCTTCATGTCATCCATCTCTGCTTTAGAGTCACTTGCTTACCCGGCCTCACAGAAGGGTTATCGCAGGCGCTCGCGGGGATGCAGAGCATACTTCCCGGTCGCTTCTAGCTGTCGATGTGCATCGTTCGCCAGGCCATCGCCGACTGATTCTCTGGGGTACACTTCTCCATCCGTTGTACATTTGTTTTTTGTATCGAATAAATATGCTACAAATTATATCATTATATCATGAGGTCGTTTTCGCCGAGTCTTCAGCGGTCTTGCGCGCCGCCTTATCCTTTGCGATCGCCTCCAGAATCTCCCTTGCGCCCATGTCCATCAGCGTCCGCGCCAGCTTCGCGCCCACGTTCTCCGCTTCCTCCGCCGAGCCCACTTCCTCTTCAAGGGTATGCTCGACGTGCTCTGAACCGTCCATCGCAGTAACCGTGCCCGTAATCGTCAGACGCGCTCGGTCTCCGTCCGTCGGTACCAGCTCCGTATGCGCACCGACCGGCACGCTGCACCCGCCCTCGAGCACGCGCAGCATCGCGCGCTCCGCACGACACTTCCAATCTGTCGGCCCGTGATTTAGCGCTCTGCATAGCGTGGCGACCGCCTCGTCGTCCGTGCGCACTTCTACTCCGAGCGCGCCTTGCCCAACGGCGTGGAACAAGATCGGCGCGGCGAGGTCTGTGGTGATGCGTGCGCCCATCCCCAGTCGCACGAGTCCTGCCTTTGCGAGGACAAGCGCAGTATAGGGTCCCGTGGGTGCATCAAGCTTAGCCATGCGTGTGTTTCTGCAGTGTGTGAAGTCAGCTGTGAACCTCCATACGAGGAGTGCACACGCACAAGTTTCCGCGCTGCGTATGTAGCATTAGCAAGCGCCGATGCAGCGAGTGGGATAGTGAGAACTTACGACGTCTGCAAAGGCCAGCTTGGGATACCGTCTCTTCAGCTGGGCGACCCTGCGTATGCTACTCGTGCCCACCACACTCCCTTCAGGGAACTCGTCCAGGCTTTTGTAAGGCAGACCCTGCTTCACTACGAGTGAGTCGACGGGGTCCTCACGTTCGAGGATCGCCCCGATCGAACACCCCTTGGGTAGCACTGTCGGCACATCCTTCAAGCTATGCACAAGCATATCAACACGCGAGACCGGCGTATCGTCGTCATTTGCAGCACTTGTCGTAATTTCAGCCGCTCCAGGAAGCTCGGGGGCGCGCAGCAACGCCGCCTCGAGTTCCTCAGTCCAGAGCGCCTTGCCGCCGGACGCGCTACCGCCGAGGGTGTACAGCGCCTGCGTCTGGTTCTTGTCGCCGGCGGTACGCATGAAGGACGTCGCGAACTCGTACGCTTGCGTGGGCGTCGGAGGAAAGGCAGCGGCGAGCGTGTCGCGCACGATATATGTCTGGATGCGCGCGAGTTCGGAGGCGCGCGAGGCGAGTGTGAAAGTCGAGGTGCGCGGTGCGGGCGCGGAGGGTTGGTCGGTGCTCGACATTGCTGCGGTGTTCAGTGTTTAGAGAAAGGGAAAGAGGGAGGAAACTGGGGAGGTCAGAGATGAGGTTGATGCTGCGAGCGAGTGAGCGAGCCGGGCGCTCCATGTATGCGGTTTTGTGTACCCGTGAGAAGGAAATCACCCGTGTCGAATGCGCTCTTTCTCGTTCGTCCACGACTGCTCACACCGCCTTGTTGTGGGCGTGTGTGCCATCGTTCGCAGCAAGCCGTGGATCTCTATTCAAGCGCTGAAGTCGTACAAGATCCTGGGTGAACTATGGACGGCGTCTAGCTCGGTAGTCGCTAATGCACCGATGCCTTTACGCAGCATACATCACATCATGGCCTAATCACTATTCTCTATGCGAAACCGGTTTAAAGGTTCAGGTGCGAGTCCAATCGCACTACGGCCAGCATCGACGAGTCGAAGGTACTAGGAAACTCTTTATACATATTTACCGACCTGGATGAAGCACCGACAACTTGCCTTGCTTTCAGTACGAAAAGTTGTGGCTAGCATTATCATCTATATATGTTACGAGCCGTTAGTTAATTATGTATTCACGACTGAGACTGCTCTGAATGCAATGTTTGATTCAATTCTCTTCAAGAAAAAAAGTGTTTTATTTTAGTTGTGCGCAGTGTTTAGCACGTGACCGGCATGACTCGGGAGCTTTCTGACTAATTTTGGGCGGAAAGCAGCGGCACTGGTGTTCGCGACGTACAAAACATCTTCACCATTGACCGCCATGTCGCTCAGAGCTGCTTCGTCGTCTCTCAGAACATCTTGCGCAACAAAGACCGCGAAGCGTGCAGTAGCTTCCGCGTCTCCGGCCGGACGACTTTTATCGCAAAGACATGCATCGAGCCTAGTAAACGGATGGGGGCCGTCCATTAGCTCCGTATCCTCGTCGCGTTTAAGAGTGCCGTCCATGCAGAAGAGTGTGCCCCGTCTCAGTGCGTATTAATTCGTGCCGCATATTCTCGCATTCTCACATGCTATTGCCACAGCTCGCTCAATGTTCATCCAGACCGAATCGACTCCGAACGACGACTCTCTCAAATTCATCCCCGGCGTAGACGTTATACCAGACGGCTCCGCCGAGTTCCTCGATACACGCTCTGCGCTCGCTTCGCCGCTCGCTATCCGCCTAATGGGTGTCGAAGGTGTACGCGCCGTCTTCTACGGCCCGGACTTTGTCACAGTCTCGAAGGACACGGACGTACCGTGGTCCGTGATCAAACCGGAGGTGTACTCCATCCTCATGGAGTTCTTCTCCTCAGGCCAGCCACTCTTCCGGAGCGACGAGGAGCGTGATGCCGCGGGTCCACAGGATACGCGTATCCTCGACACGGACTCGGACACTGTCGCGATGATTAAGGAACTCCTACAGACGCGCGTGCGTCCCGCGATCATGGAGGACGGTGGCGACATCGAGTACCGTGGTCTGACGGACGAGGGTATCGTGCAGCTCAAGCTCAAGGGCAGCTGCCGTGGCTGCTCATCGAGCACGGTTACGCTGAAAACGGGCATCGAGCGGATGATGATGCATTACATTCCGGAAGTGAAAGGTGTGGAGCAGGTGCTTGATGAAGAGGAGACGATTGCGCTTGAAGAGTTTAGCAAGCTTGAGAAGCGCCTCGAATCGGAAAAGGAGGCGGATAGCCCGTGAGCATATCATGTTCCGCTTCGCTTTCCCCCATAAACTAATGTACATACAGCATGGCGCAATATATGTCCGTATAATCATGTTTTCAATGCAATGTACTATAGATTACACATCGCCTCTTTCCAGTTTTGTTAGCAACAGCAAGTTGCCATTACGAAGTTAAACAACACTCCAGTTGGCCTACCCATCCGGCCTTTTGCAATGCATGGATATTAAGCGAAACTGCGAATCAGGTCGTGTCCTACGACAGCTAGGATCAAGATTCACCCATAATGTCAGGATCGCGCGTAGTCTGCATTGCCTGCTCAATGCTGTAGTCTGCCTTCCCTCAAGACTATTCGCATTGCCTCCTGCACACATTCCGCATCAAATTTGGGACTTTCCGCATCTACGCTGCTGCTTCTGGACTCGACTTCAACGCACCGGACACCCATGGCCTGCTCAAAGTATCAGATTTCATTTCAGATCCCAGAGTGATAAACGTGAAGGGGGTGCCTGAGCGGCGAGGTGCGTACCGTGATCTGCTCGACGTCGAGGGGGACCAGGCCGCCTGTAAGGTGCACTACGTGCGTGACAAACGCCGAAATGGGGAACGACGTGTACGCTGTCTGCAAGTCGTAGTGCGTGTTTAGCGTGCGCGTTATCGCGCTATGGATTTCAAGGAAGTGCGCGTGTGAGCCAGCGTTATTTTGAAGAAAGATCAGGTGAAAGGGGGCAAGACTTACTTGATGTAATCGGCAGCTGTGTATCCACCCGTCTCGCGATCATTCTTCGCGTTCACTAAGCAAAGGAGGACGAATTTAGTGACAAATCTGTTTATTGGCGCAGTCACGAAGAGACTAACGTAGTAAGATCTTCGCCTTCAAAGTTCTTGACCTCGCAATAGCAGACGCGACGCCCTTTAACGCCAGACAAGGAATTATGCTGACGGCGCACATTGCTTAGCCAGGCACATCTCTCATATTAGATCAGAATCACCTTGTCCAGAGCGACCCACACGAATAAATCAGGACGTCCTCTTTAGCGCACTGAGCAAGGAAGTCCGGATTGGGTGACGGGTGTATCTCGTGTCCGTACGCGTTAATGTAAAACAAGCCTTTGAATTTTTATTTATTAGCGGAAGCAAGTTTAACATGAGGGACGTACGACTTATTCTTGAATCCAGCGGCTCCTCTTGTCCCTCTTTGGCTTTTGAGAACGCGAGATTTCCCGTTTGACTCTCCTCTGTGGGATCCATGTTAAGGTTACTAGTATCGACTTCGAACAGTTCGTCTGTCGGCGATGATAATGCGAGAGAAAACGAAAAGGACGTCTCCGATTGCATGGGGTGAGAAATGTTACATTGTCCGACAAGACTTCTCCCGCTTTCCTGTGTTATGACGGAGCCGCGATGAGATGCCGTGGGCAGAAAGGAGGAATCGACTGACTAGCTCCGCTGCGATGGTTACTGTGTGATTTGTTACGAGGGCAGGAATAATATTTGCCTTCCGAAACAAAAAGTCACCAGCTCAGGATCCACAGTAAGGAGGGAGGGAAGGAAGGGCAGAGCTGACCTGGCTATTTGTTATAGAAGAGAAGAGGAATATTGCCGACGGCAGAGAGCGGAAGAAAATGCGGGCAGCCGCAAGGAAATAGTTGCCCACGCTGATCAAAAAGAAACAAAGAGTGAGCAGCGGGAAGTCAGAGTTGGTATCACTAGGCAGACTAGCACCTCCCGTTTCGGAATGAGAAGTTCTTCTGCGCTCTCCGAAGCACTTCGCTTTCGAAATAAACCAGAAAACCTAAATATAGAAGTAATTTGTATCACTTGGTGCAACACGACAGGGGGGGAAGAAAGGCGTCAACCTCTGATGACCTCCTTCCTATCGGGCGGTATTCCCGCCCAGAGTGGGCTCCGTCCCTCGACGATATCCCGCCACTCGTCACGAGCTTCTCGTTCCGTGTGCTCGGTACTGAGACGGTATGCCAGAAGGTTGCGAATACGGTCCAGCGGAGAACCCTGCGGTGAAGCGGGTATGAGGCGGACAAGACGCGACCTGATATCGCCTTTTCAAAGGCGTGTGTCAAGCAAAGTGGTAGAGAGCTTTTCGAGGGCTAGATTATATACCGATAGAAGGGCCGCCGAGGACACGAATAATCTCGCTCGACGAGCCGCCGTCATCCGAGACAGGGAGGACATAGCACGCGTCTCCGAACGCAGAGCAGATAGAGTTGCACCCAGTGCCTCCAGAAATAACGAGAAATGAGCGGTCTGTGCTCGCGGTGCTATCCGTAGCGACGCTTCGATGCTCAGAGTCTAAATCAGATTCAACAACAGACCCGTGGGACGCGAGAGGAAGTTGGCGCGGGCGTGTCTCGAGCGTCGGGGTGTCCGATTGGTGCACAGGAAGGTCAAATACGGAAGACCCCGGGCTATCCACATTTAAGGGCGTTCCGCGTCGACTGGTGACAGTCAGGTTTGGGGTACTTAAAAACAGTGCTCCATTGTTGCCAGAGACAGGAGACGACATTGCCGAGTTACGGTAGCGGCTTTATTCGTTGGACCAGCGTCGTTGTGATCGAGGTCGTAAACTTTGAGAAAAGTAAGTCGAGTCAGTAGTTAAGGTTAGGTTGGTCAGCGGGACCCGTTTGGCGAGACTCGTTTGGCGATATCGTGTCAACAAGAGTCAACAACGCGTCGGCTTCACGCCAATCAAATTCCCGGTAACGATCTAAGCTACTAGTACCCACATTATCACACTCTAGTCTAAGTTTTTGGATTTTAGGATAATAAAGACGAACGCTAGTTGGTTTTCCGATTAAGCCACATAATTTACTTTCCCAAAACCGCATACAAGTCCCTGATCGTGATCTGTCACAGATCGATAACCCCTGCAAAAATCTCCCGGAATGTGGCCGGCTGTCCGCATTTCCCGGTAGTGCAGTGATCATTTTATCACAAACTTAAAATATCAAGAAAAATAACGTTTTGGTCGAGTGGCTAAGCTTGAGCAGCTTGAAATACGTCACGCAATGTGTTTTTTAAAATCGAGTTTCTAGTTCTTAAAAAGGTCTATCTACTCTGTCTACTACACGATGCACTAACATTGTGTACCGTCAATAGTAATGCATCGCAGCGATGAGAAAATGCTTTAAAGCAGCCCGCACCAAAGTGCTGCACTCACTCGAGAGAAACCTCCCAGGTAACCCAGTGGGAGAACCCTGGCGAGGACACCCTTGGCAGCCGTGCTCTAGCTAGCCTCAGATGGACGGGACGTCTCCGTCCCGCCAAACAATCGAGATCGGGGCATGCCACGCTGATAAGAAGCAGCGTCGAGAAACTAAACTAAAAACGGAGTGGGGATTATGGGACGGAAGGGGGGCCTACTTCCAAGCCTAACGCTGGAGTGGCTGACACCGGAACGCCCACGAGCTGGTGGAAAGCCCAGCGCGCGTGCGTTCGTAGTCTTATCACCCCCTCGCCTTGGCTCAAGGGACCGTGAAGCAGAATCTTGTAAGAGTTGCTAACACGGCGGAGGGGGCGTACCAACGTGCTTGTGGTGGCTGCTACCCGACTCTTTTACGTCTGTGACGACCCGGCTTACGCTGATGGTGGGTGATGTGGGGCCACGGTTGCTGATTAGCTTTCTTCGAACTCACCCATGATGGATGAGCAGCGGGGACGAGGGCGCTCACTCACTCGCAAGTCGGCGTCCCGACATGCTCATGGCGGCTACCACTCGACTTCTTTTTACGTTTGTGACGACCCGGCTTACGCTGATACTGAACGGTAGGGGGGGGAGAGGAGGGGGGAGGGGTGGGGTGGTCGCTACTCAGCTTTGTCGAACTCATCTCTTGCGGGTGAGCAGCGGGGACGGGGGCATCCAACACACTTGCATATCAGCGTCCCGATATGCTCATGGCGTTCGCCACCCGACTCTTTTTACGTTTGTGACGACCCGGCTTACGCTGATGCTAGAGGACACAAGGCGAGGTCGCTACTCAGCTTTGTCGGACTCGCCCTTAAAGGGAGAACAGCGGGGACGGGGAGCAGCGCACGCACTTGCACGTTGGCGTATGAGATGGTGGTGGACCTGAGGAAAGAAGTGAAGGATGTCTAGCCGCACATCTGCTCTTTTTATAACCGTTCGTTGGGATTGGGGCTGACCCATAAACACGTGAGCTGGTTGCGGCTGGGCTACTCTTTGACTTTTGAGGCTGGAGATTATGTCAAGCAGACATATTTATTATTTACAACAGGATTATATGGTCTATACCTGTAGTGTTATCCATGACTGAGCATTATGTACAAGCATAGAATCCAAATACTTAGCGGCACAGACGCGACCCTGACAGGAGCAAACGAGAGCGCTCCAGAGTCTTTCGCGTCCCATACGAGAGGCTCCAATGTTGGGATAAAGTGGAAGTTGCCAAGAAAAACATGCAAACTCCGGCTTTTCGAGTAGAATCTGCGTCGGCTGGCTAGGAGGTTTGTGCAATTCTTCCTCAACTCCGAGTCGTCGACGCCGGAAGACCTCAACAGTGTCAAGGTATGCTTTCGCACTGAACACTATTCTTTCTCTTCGTTCGTTGGCTGGTAAGTCCATAAATTAAGGGAGGTTAGCTCACCACCCAATATTTTTCCCATGACGTACGTAAACGCAAGTTACATCTCCGATACAATAAATGAGATCAGATGTTATATTTCCAAATTTAGGTGTGGCTGATGATCGACGTCGACTCGGCGGACCCCGCTCAAAAAAAGTTTTTTTGAGGAGAATATTGCGATGCCCCTGAATTCAGACTACACAAGATAATAACGACCTCAATAGAATATTAAGGGGCACGTTTTTCGTGAAGGGAATTATAAAATAAAAATAGGCAGCTCCATATTGTCTCATGTGTGTACTTAAAAATAGTGGCGATAACTAGAAAAAGTTGGTTGGATGGTCATTTCAAGTGAAACGACCACATATCCTCTAGCCCACCGCGAGGGTCGAACTCGCAGCCTTCAGATTCCACCTATTCAGTGACTCGTAAGAGTCTGACGCTCTATCCGATTGAGCTAGGCGGGCTTCTGAACATTGGCTCAACAGTCCTAACATGACGGGAGCACACCATTCTGTCATGAATTTAGTGACACAGAATATTATTGAACCCCCATGTGCAAGAAAGTATATCATTACGCAGCCCGAAAGCAGTGAAGAAGAAACTTTTTTTATTGCAAAACATGACTAACGGGTACTACATCACCACAAACAGCACTCTAGCGAGACTTATGACTTATAAGGAAGTGCGCTGATACAAGCCAACGAAGTCACATGCAGATGATGGCTTCGTAGGAAGTGGATGTTGTTTAACCAATCAGTTGAAATGCGTGTGCTGAAACCTAAGAAATGTCCGTCCTAACTAAGGGTCCGATGAAGCATCCGATATCTCGAGTTCTCTATCTCTTCCAGATGGGATTCCGGCACTTTGCGGTATTTGCAGATAATGAGTGTACTACGTGTGCGTAATCCGAGTAAAAAATTTAGCCGACTCGGATGATGGACGCCGCACTGCTTGAGCGCGCTCTGGAAATACATGTATACCGCAAAACCCTTTTAAGCTCCGGTCACATTACATACACAGTTGCCTTGCCGTCCAGGGTCAAGTCCGCATACTCAAATATCCTGCACATCTCCGACCTGCACCAGGCCGGGTGTGTCGTCCGACGAGAGCAACTGGCTGGCATCGAATTCCGATTCAGAGGGAGTCAGCACGTACGTAAGTACTCAACACGTGACCAACTCGCGTACCCAGCACTGCTGCAGCGCGGACGCGTCGCGGTTCACTTTCGCTTCACTCGCTTAACCCGTTCCTTACTTATGCCCATACCAGTCAGTTCCGGACATCCCATAACCACCAGAGCTGCTTTGCATAATTAGTCCTTCAACTCTTTTAAAATTTCAGCGTTCTGTGAGGCCTGAATCTTGCCTCCGGTGCCTACTCAAATAGTAGCGAAGACGTTTAAATTCCACGAGGATAGCATCATCTCAACAGCTCAATTTACAACCCGCTTTATTTGAAAGATACCAACTCCCCTACATCCCTCGAAGCGATGCGGGTAGGGATTTTCTGGGATTTTGGTGAGGTCGACACAGTATCGCTGTCGTCTCTTTCTGATTTTCTGTCATGTCCAATATTTGATAGAGAATTGCCACCCACCATCGAACATGCCGGGTTATTCCGTGGTGGGAAAAATACGTCAAGCTGTCCAACCACTTGGGAGCGTACAGGCGTTCAAAGCTTATATGGATGTCAACTTAGAGGCTGGAAAGATATCTCAGCAGCATGAGCTGCAATCCTCAGGTAAGTCAAACTAGGATTTTCCGAACATCTTGTTAATCAGCTATAAAATACAGGAGTCTCTCTCATACACACTCCACACAACGCAAAGAAAGAAGTAGCTGACAAAATTATGTTAGGTAAAGTCCATCTAGCCATAATGCTTTTTTGGAAATTTCTGACGGCTTATTATTCAAGTTGATCTTATGATCTTTGCGCTCGACGCACACGAGCCTACAACTATAGTTCTAGTCACCGGGGATCGTGACTTCACCTATGCGATCTCTGTCCTACGATTGAGAGGACATGATATAGTTCTCATAACTCCACCTCACGCGACACATCACAGTCTACAACATCCAGCGAACGTGGTCTTGAATTGGAGGGCTGACATTCTAGAACATCCGGACCCGGCTGAGAAGTTACGTGCTCATCTTGGGCAAGGAGAAGTATCTACATCTCCTCCCGCACCTGCACCCACGATCGTCACACCGGCGCCGCCTTACTGGTTCGAGAGTCCTCCCCGTCCAACTAGAGAACCCACTCGAACATACGTGAATGGTATCAACGTTTCCCCAAAGTGCAATGAGATTGCTTCTTCCAACAATGGTAGAAGTGCCATTTACACACAACACCCGTCGGAACCTGTGGTTGGAGGGAGGAATCTATCAGCTGTCGAATGTGATTCGAGCACAGTAGATTCGAAGTATATCGGTATCAACTGGATCCGCAACCAGAAGTCCACTCAAGCAAGTTCCTACGACTCTGACGAACAAACATTAGTCACACCTATTACCTCTGTTATGGAAGTTTATGACAGCCCCTGGGCTTGTAAGAAAAGGGACATCCAGGAAAATAGCGGGCGCATTTCCTCCGTTGCACTCCAAGAGAGCCTTGACTTGGGGAATGAGACTCATGACGAAACTAGCGACGGGGAAACTGACGAGCGGACCTGTGAATCGAACGGAGAGACGGGAGCAGATGACCTCGCAGGTGACCTTGACGAAGTCAACACTAACTCATATCCGCTTCTTTTTCCGCATAAACGCGACTCTGGCAACACGACCGACGAAGTGTTTAAAGACTTGATCAAGGTACTTACGGACGAGCGAGCTCATGGTCGGCTCAGCACTGCCTGCATGACTCTCGAGACCCTACTGCTCCGCGCGAATCCTGTTTTGTTTCAGGAGAGTGGTGTCAGCGACATTAGGGGGTACCTTGAACTTGCTCTGCGCGCCAACGTTGTCTTCTTCATCGGGATCACATGGGAGACCAAGACAGGATATGTCTTTCTCCGCCCTAAACAGGCATATTGTGGTCGTATTGCTCCAAACACATTTTTGGAAGACCCTCCGTCGCCGAAAGAGGCGACTCCCATGTGCTTGGATACCAAATTATTCAATCCCGTATCGAGACTACCACCAACTTCGCCTAGTACGCTTGCCAAGCCGGTCCATACAACCCATATACAATCCTCCAAGGCGAGCTCGTGCCGGTCTCGTACAGTCGAGCCTCACTTTGTTGTGCTCGTGGAAGTACTGAGGGAACTGCGACGCTCCGGTGTGTTTGAAATTAGGCGATGTAATCTGTCTCCGCGACTTCGCGAGCGTGATTCCGAGGTCTATGCTCGGCTAGGGCTCAAAAAGCCGAAGGGATACATAAGCAGGGCGGAGGCCTCTGGCATCGTTATCCTGACTTGCGGTGGTAAGAAAGGAAAGACTGTCATAGTCTCTCTCCACCCAGACTACTTCTGACCGGCCCCTTCGTCTTGAACTTGTATCATTCTGCGTTCGGGTTGTATTGTCACATATGCCGACCGTCTTGTTTCCTTATGGGTTTCACTGTATAACCACTGGTTCTAGAATGCATTGTTTACTTAACGTTAGGTTTGGGCCGGGGCCACCGGGCCGGGACTGAATGGATCGACGCGTGTCCCACTGCGCCGCAGCGCGTTGAGTTCAACTGGCTATGTTCATCGCCGGCTCTCCTCGGAATTCTTGATACGACTTACGACGCTTTTCATGTCTTTTCGTCTCTGATTCAGCTAGACTCTCTCTCGGGATTTCTTTTTCAATCGCTATTCTAACCAAGTGGTTAACGAACAAAAACTCCGATGCGTACTAAACGTCGACAATGGACATCTTCAAAGGGCACCTTTGATCCCGACGATGCTCGACGCGTTAAGCACAGCAAGCTCGGCGTCTGGGACTTGTACGAGGAAGTTACTCCAGAACTCAAGAATGTGCCGGGAGGTGCGAGGCTCGAGCAGCTGAATGACATCAGGCAGAGTGCTCCGTACGTCTGGCGTATGTTGAAAGATCTTGGCGGCCTGAAAAGTTGCTGGTTTCTGCTTTTCGTGTACATCACTGTCACGGCAATCTTGTCCCTTCTTCCCGCCGTCACTCTATGGTACTCCGGGCAGATGTTAAAGATTGTGAGTCACCCCTACACATGCTCTTTAGGCGCTAACGAACGTAATAGGTTGAATCTGCAGTGCAGACGAGGTCGGTCGACAAGACTGTACTGGTTCGGGTAGCGGCAGCACGTATATCTGTTTCGATAGTAAAGCGGATTCTGAATCACATCAAGAGCCGTTCTATGACCTTACTCAACCAGAGAATCAAGGCGTACTACGCCGGCTATATCTTTGAAGCTTATGCACGACTTGACGTTCCAACGTTCGAGGACCCCGTTGTACAGCGTCAACTTGACGACGTGTCAGGCGGACGGACGTCTGTTGCATGGCAGACAGTGCAGATGCTCACGAATACATTATCGACGTTGCTGTTGCTGGTGTCGCAAGTGTCAGTGCTACTCACAGTGCTACAAGATCAACGCGATGGCACGATTATAGCATTGCTAAGCTTCCTGTCCCCACTACTGCAATGGATGCGTCTCCAAAAATATTTCTCCCGAGGGGGTAGGCTCTCCGTGCTGTTCAGTACTGTATGGGACGCTGAATATCGCCGTAGTTTGGGCAGCCACATGTCGTGACGACAATTACGTAAAGTTTCAAGGACTGAAACGACTGGTTACCGATCCATCACATCGCAAAGAAATTGTGGCCGGAAGTCTTTTTGAAAGATTGAAGGCTGGTAGGATCTCTTCTTTCCCTTTTCTGCCGATTGTAATTCTAAGAACCATCCCTCAGAATTCTATAGTTCCCAGGAAGCAGTGGGCGATGCGGGGGGTGACTTTAATGAGCTACGTCGCGAGCACCAGCTTCGGGATCGTCTGACATCAGTATCTCTGTTGTCAGAGCCTTTTCGAGAGACACCCCAGGTATGACCTGTTGCTTTCCCTCTACCTTCCGCACGTATTCACTGCTCATTGCATTGCAGATTGTTTTCACCCTTCGTGCCGTGCAATACCCCGAATCAATTCCGATAACCCTCGCGTCTCTGAATCTGATCCAGTCCACCGTTTCAACCTTCTCGCTTACTGTATTTAACTTTTTTGACCAGTTCGGGTCTATCGCGGAGCAATTTGATTCCATCCGTAAACTTTACGAGGTTAAGAACATTCGGAATCGGATAGTCGATGGTACGGAACCTTATCCGGAGAACGCACAGGACGTTCGGTCAGGGATTTCTGTAGAATTCAGGTCCGAATTGCAAGTTATTTTGCTGCCCTTGCCGTCTATTAACTCTGATTTAGGGACGTATCTTTCAAGTACATCGGCAGCGAAGAGTACGCTTTGAGGAATGTATCGTTCAAAATCGAGCGTGGACAGCTTTGCGTACGAATTCCTGTAAATTCTTCGATTTTCACCGTTTGACGATGTGACAGGTCATCGTTGGAACGAACGGTAGCGGCAAGAGCACCATCTTGAAATTGATTACCCGAATGTATGATCCCATCGAGGGAGAAATCCTGATAGACGGTCGGAATATAAAGTCACTCAGACTAAATGACTTGAGGCGCACAATATCTGTTTTATTCCAGGACTATACACATTTTCCGCTCCGGGTCGGTATCTTTTACCTGTTTTAATAGAGATAACCTGGCTTACATCATGCATAGATAAAAGACGATATCGGTTTCGGTGACCCTAATAGCCCATATGACGACGAGAGGGTAGAGCAAGCCGCCAAAGCGGGTGGCGCTTTCGAATTTGTTAATAAGCTACCGGACGGATTCGACACGTATCTCGATCGACCTGTTTCTGACTACTACTCGTCGCTGCCCGAGGGTACGACGTCCTTATTTGGCCGCTCCGTGGACCACAGTAGGGTGCGCAGGATAGGTCGCATGGGCGCCAAAGAGTCGAGCCAACTGAGCGGAGGCCAGATGCAGAGACTAGCTGTGTAGGTCGTTGTCCAGGCTATTCGACGCATTCGGATGAGACTGATGGTGCTTGTAGGTCTCGCACCTTCATGAAATCCTTGGCGGTTGACAGCGGCGTGGGACTCCTTCTATTTGACGAACCAAGGTAGATCTTTTACGTGTGATCAAAATTGGGCAAACTTACATTTCACGATATTAAGTGCCTCTTTGGACCCTCAAGCAGAACATGGTAGGAAACGTTTGCTACTACCTGCCGAAAAGCATGTCTAACCTGTTGCGGATGCAGACCTTTTTGAGCGTCTGCGGGCCCTCCGAGGGAACAAAACGATGATATTCTCTTCCCACAGATTCGGGAACCTGACGCGACATGCAGACGTCATTTTGTATGTGTCCCATTCCCTTAAAAATGCTCTGACCTCATTATACTTTGTAGATACATGAGAGACTCGGTGGTTGAGGAGATAGGGACACATGACTCTTTACTAGAACGAGGAGGTGGATACGCGAGTGTCTATACTTTACAAGCCCAGGCATTCCTATCATAATTACCTTAGTTACGGGCGCCCACTTGCATTTGCGTACAATATATACATCGGAACGCATTTCGGAGCGAGTTCTAATACATGCCCTCCCAAAGATCCTCGGTATTCAGCGTTGGCTTTGTCTTCGGCTTATTAGACGGCACAACCCGCACCCATTGCATGCTCATCACCAATGTCATGTCTTCTGTGACAGCCTCGACGTCCATTCGATTTGCAAGACTGTTGACACCGTGAATTGCCTTGCGCAACTCGGACAAGTCACGCTTTTCATGAAACTCGGAATCATATTTGACCTTGTCCCAAAATTCATCGTGCTTAGAAAGTAAATCGCTAGAAGTGCAAGATAAAAGTTAAAGCGACGGACTAGCTTCCAAGATGGTAACACTGACTTTGCGGATTCGAGCTGTTCTCCCACCTCTTCCAGCTTGCTGTGATTGCCCACTTTGAACTGACGCTTTGCAGCTTCTTTCATCGACGCAATGCGCTCACGTAGGAGGTCTAAGCAAAGTGCGACATGCGGAAGGGCTCCCAAAAAGAATAGTTTATAACGGCTTTTGTGCGGCCATATCATCCCCTTGGCTTTTTCAAGATATGCGACGAAATATTGAGCCCGTCTCTCATAAAGTACCGACGGTGCTTTAGCATTGCGTCGAGCCAAATGTGCCCGAAAGTTCTCTAGGATGATTTTTGCAGCCATGATTTCCCTTTCAGTTGGGAGATCAAGCGCTGCGTCCGTTGGAGATATCAAAAAGTCATTAGGACTTTCTTCCGGCATTTCCGCGTCCTGGTCATACGTGTCGTCGGCGTTATCGATATCGCTATCTTCGTCTCCGGCGGGCCCATTGGCTCCAGCGATCTCCGCAGCCTCGGAACCGTCTTCAAGATGTGAGCCTGGCTCAGCGGCCAAATGGGCATCTTTAGGTACAAATGGAGCGGCACTTGCAGATAGTTTAGACGCAAAGATGCCATTTCTAAGCGGTCCTTGGTTGAAAAGCAAAGGGATTTCTCCAAGTGATTTGAAGGTAAAAAGCCTAACGTTGCGTAGGTTTGAAGCAGATGGTGCTACCTGATTCTCTCGTAATAATTGTACCATTTCGTCTAAGTTGGATCCAAGAGTGGAATCTCGGACCGCCCGAACGATGTCAATCCAGCCGAGGGCACCTAAAAAACTTCAGTTCCGGAAACGTTTATAAGTTTATTCCCTTGTTGACTCTGCTGGTACGACTTGACAGACCTGCTATAGTACGAGTAGTTTGGGGCATTCCCCGATTCCTTCCGCAGTTGGGATATATACTTCACGATACCGTCTTGCATACCATAATCTCGCAAATTATATCCCACTTTTACCATTTTTTGAGCCCCAAACCTCGTGTGTCGAACATAATTTACTTACAGAGACATAAACACCGAAATCTTAAAAAAGCCACGTAAATTTATGAAGCTAGTCCGGTAGAAACCTTAAATCACGTACAATCTTTGCGTGCATATGTTCCTCGTTAACGAAGACCTAGCTCCCATAAGGTGGTACATATCTAAGGATGAAGTTAATATCGTGTGTCACAGCGTCGATGCGTTCAAAAGAGTGCCCTACCTGTATCGGTGTACCGTATAAACTGCCAAATCAAGTCTTTCAACAAAGCAACAAGCATCCAAGTAAACTTCAAATTGCATCTGAGCGCGGTGACTCTGCGCAACAAAAATGAATACCATGACTTGGGCATGGTAATGTTATGCATAAGCCGCCTTTGATAGCTATCAAATAGGATGGTCGAGCCACAAAGGAATTCGAGGATATGGCAAACGTAGGTGATGCTAATGCTCTGTTTCTTGTCAATGATGTGGCTGATTGATATTAATGAATATTTGTTAGATAGTCCTCGCGCTCATTTTCAGGTTCCTGCGCACCGGAGAGAAAAGGCGCCCTTGACAATGAAGGCGTAATCATTTGCTGCAAAACTATCCACCAGCTCCTGCACCACATACACCACATACGAACGCCCTTTCCGCAGCAGCGTGTCATTTGGTCTGTATGTATTGTAGAACGAACAGTGCTTAACATGTTCTCCAGAGCCGACGCCTATTGTGTTTAGATAGAACGTAAGCTCCGACACTTCTACAACCCCATTTAAGAACCACTGCATATTGTATACATGCGTCAACTGGCGATCCTGTACCCAGGTATTTAAAAGTTGCATAGCCTCTGCAAAAAAGGGTATGCTGTCCTTGGATATGTTCGACACACCTCCCAAATGATGTATAGGGGGATACAATAATTCAAAAATGGCGGTCATGCATTTACTAATGAGAGTAGTCAGGCCTAACAATGGGTCAAACGATGCCAAACATACCGCTTTCGAGTCCTCATGTCGAATTGGGGTATGAAATCAACGGCCTGAAGGAAAGACATCTGTTGACACAATACCTGCAAGCGATGGTTGAACCAGATAGAGTCAATCCGGTCTGCCTGCAGATGTTCTCTCGGACACTGTTCTCCTTGGTTACAGCGCTTTGAAACCAGGAAGTGCATACATGGGATTGATGACAGTACGCTTTTGGAATAAAGCATAATATGGTTATCAGCCACCCTCCGAAGAATACTACAAGCGTCGTCAGCGATCCCTTTCCGAATCAGCCGTGCTAAATGTGGCCGCGGGATTCTGAGAAGATCTATGTGTAATTCTCCGGCAAATGGGCACAATGACGACCTAGGAGAAATCCTGAACTCGAAATCCGAGATGGCCCGGATGCCGAACAGTTTGTGGAGGTCGAGGTTTTCGCAAACATTTTCATCCATGCAGAAATCCCGCAGGAGCCTGGCGTAGATCAAGGAAAATTCGAGAAACAGTAACGCATCCTGGGAGGAATCCAACGACGTGTACTGAAAAGACCTGAAGTAATGATCTAATGCCAATAAAACAGCTGGAATGCTTTTCCGGAAACGACAGAAATCTGATATGGCATCGCGAAGAATTTGCGCGTTGCCTTGGAGAATTACTCTGAACATTTGAAGCTAGTAGAAGCGGATTTGAGCACGACCGTGAGTAAAACAAAAACTAATGGCGAACCTCAGCCTTCGTATTTGTCTGAGGGTGTTCATCGCTCAGCTCAATGGCGCGATCAAGAAAATAAACACCATCTGAGTTCCGTTCGCCAATTTCAATATCCGTCCCGAAAAAGGCGGAGTCCCACAGGTCCTTTAAAACGTAGTCTGCTGCTTTGGCAAGTGACTGTGGGTTTTTATCGTCAGCAAAAAGCAGTTCAATAGCTTTTCTCGGGCGGCCTTCCGAGAAATGAATATCAGCCGCTTCGGCTTTGCGACCCATACTCTCTAATAGCTCCGCTTGCTGGTCATCCAAGCCATAATCTTCCGTAAACTGTAGGCTCTTTTCATGAGATTCAAACAAATCACAAGCCATCCTTATAATGAATAAAAATATCAGTACAAGCATCCGAAGCGAACAACGCTATTTGAAACTGCTTACTTGATTTTTCGCTCTTTAAAGTAATAGAGTCGGGAAACGTTTATAATGGACTTATACGTTTTTGGGTCGACGAACTCCCTCTTTGTCCGTACTAAGTTGACCGCTTCATCAAACATCCCTGCTACCCGGTACTGTTGGGCTGCCAGGGAAAACATTCCCGCCTGTTCGTATGCTTGCGCGGCGGAACGATGTTCTTCAGCACTCAGAAAGCATTCTGCGGCTATGCGATAATAAGCATTGCTAGAGTCTGCTGAGGACTTCGCACAATGATAAAACATATTTCCCGCCATCTGGAAAGCGCTGATGCGCTGATATCGATTTCCTAAACGAACCGGCATGGCTCTGGCATTTTTACGTAGCTCGTAGGCATCAGCTATTTTCTTTTCAGCGACGTGTCCTGCGCGTTCAAAGCAATGTGATGCTTGAACGTATCGACGATGCCGAAAGAATAATCTGCCAGCTTTATCCCACTGTTCCTCGGAGGAAGTAACTATGGGAATGGATAGTCAGCTACGGTGTCTTCTATCCCTATCCTGTATATAACAAATATATATTACCAGCTAAGGTTGGCATCGTTTCCGGCGTGCGCAAGTCAACGAGCCCCTTTGAAAGTAGCAAGGTCTGCATGGTAACAGTTAATGCCCATTTTGATGGGATATATCGGCAAAAGCACCTTCATAGGAAAACTTTTCTCGGAACAGTCTGCAATCCATAGGTTTTTACGTGCCCGTGTGATGGCAACATAAAAAGATTTCAACTATAAGCGTTCCCACACGTCAAACGAAATTGTCCGTGCACTCTAGGTGGTGAATATCGACAGTACCTCTGAATTGATGCTCGCGTGGCGAACTTTATCGAATCGAGGGGTGGAAGAAGCCTCGGCTTTTGGGACGGCATTTAATACCATTCTCCATTGAGAAAGGTCGGATGGTGAATCCTTGAAAAAATTGTAGAGTAGGACCTACGCATCGTTAGAGTGACTTCATGCCGGCAGATATGAAGGTATCTTACGTCATCGAACTCTAGGCCTTTACTCTCGTACAAAGTGCTGAGGAGGAAGAAATCAGTAAACCTTCATATATGCGCAGGAGAACCCGTACAGTATGAGACCTATCTGTCCGACATTTTTGCGTAATTCATCGCGGGCCGCATCATTTCGTACCAGGATGCCTTAGTAATTATTGTCAGAGAGTATATATGTATGCGGTAACGGGGTTTGGTTTTACACTGTTGCGCGCCAAACTCTACCATGTTTTCACTATGAAAGTAGCGTTATCGTATTTCAGCCTGGAATAGGGAGTAATAGTGTGTGATATATACCCTTCGCCGAATAGGAAATCTTCCAGTCGGAGCGTGTTCTCATCCCAGCCAGTCAAAAAGACCGGATGGATCCCGTCCACTACACCCTGCTCTCGCTCCAACGGGTCGATTGAATCCGGCCAGTACTTAGTTATCAGCTGTACAATGGAATCAGCACAGTTCACTATCCCGCCGTGGGACCGGTAATTCATGGTGAGCTGGAAGAGCTTTGGCTGTGCCCTGTATCTCAACTGTTTCCCCTTAAAGCGTTGTTCCTGTTACACATATAACACTGATTAACATCCGCCCTCTCAGGAGAAGGAAATAGATAGCCCTTACCTCAATGCGGTGCATAAGAGCTTTCAACTCGTTGAACCGAAACGAACTGCCTATAGCGATAGTTTGTGCAGTGTCTCCCGCCCAGAAGAGCCCTTGGGAGTGTTTGCAGATAGACCTTAGAACTGTACCTTTGTCGTTACTCGTCGGAAGTGTTTAATATATACAAATACTTACGGAGTGTGTCGATGAGAAGATTATCTTGTGCTTCATCCACATATCTGAACGGGAATTTGATCAATTTCTGGTTGAAAGGACAGCGTTTTCGGTGGTTAGCCTACAGGTAGTCCACCAGATTAAGCTCCTCAGTTTTCAATCGGGCCAGAATCATGTGCGTCCTAGTCAACATCAATTAAGTTGAAAGATAATGAATTTTGTTTATAAACCTGGCCTTACCTGTCTGCTGCGTCATAGTCACCTCTGTCCACCTTACGTTTTTGATATGACTCAAAAAGGTCATATATCTTTTCGCGTTGGTTCGCGAACGTAGCTTGTCCTCTACAGCTGTAACTGGCGTAGTCGTCCCTTGACAAAAATCGCTCTTTTGAATGAAGTGTCTGTTCTGAACCTTTGATTACGCCTAAAAAATCAATCGATAGGTTGCTGTGTACCCGAGCCGCGACGTCTTAGCTCACCTAAGAATTCACTAAAGACAAGGGCAGGATCTTGCAAGAGGAACATTAGAATGATGTACAATGTGAAAGGGCATAGTAATCATACCTAATCGTTTAGTTAAATGCTGAGGGAAATGCGGCCAGTAGCTGAGCCTAAAGACGTCGGGTTCAATTAGCAGGCTTGAGACAGGTGCCGCATCATCTATACTGGCTAGCGGAAGCGTAGTAGAAGGCTCGATGTGATCGACCTCTTCGTCATCTGAGGGGGAAGCATCAAGTGCACCCTGGTCTTCCGTTATGCCATCCAGAGTGAATCGAGACTCCGCCCGCTTGTGCTCTTTGGTATATTTGCTGTGTGTAAGTTGAAGTCCCAGGTCCGCCTCCAGAAGTTTGCAAAGCTGACAGAGTGTCAGCGAAACGTGTCAAACGTTAATATAACACAGTCCCTACCTTGTCGAATGTAAGGAACAAAGGGAAATGTTTATCTAAGAGATCACTGAAGCGTTTTGGGAGATCGCTACGCCAGTCATCTTCTTCATCTCGATCCACAAGCTCCTCGCGCTGTTCCTCGAGCGCGTGTTCTTGATTACGAATAAAGAGCTCAGCAAGCTCTTCGGAGTCTTTGGAAGCAATATCAAGGAACTTCGTGAGATTCTTGTAATATTCTTCCACGCGATCAGCCAGCACCCTTGACTGAGTGACAAAAAGCTGTCTCGGCTTTGAAGGAAGTATACCGCCTTGCCCCGTAGTAAGCGCAGACCTCTCTATACCAAAAATCTTGAAGAGCATCGTCGTCGTTTTCCTGCGTTTACGACAACATGAAGTCACAGTTATTTATTGGGCAGACCATAATATACCCACCCTGTACCGCTCCGACCCAGGACGTAGCACGATGACGTGTTTTCGATTATCTCTTTTTCATAAGGTCTATAACCTGTTAGTTTATCATGCATACAATAGGATAGCACACAAAGATTAACTTACGAGACCGTAAATATCGGATAAGTACCCGCATTTGCCAAGATACCTTAATTGATACTTCAACTTGCGAAAAACGAAGCTAAAGCGTAAAACGAACAGTTTAACAGGGCCTATGTTTCGGGGGATCAGGTACCCAACAAAGGTGACGGAGTAGTGATACACGGCATACCTGTGAAAATCCAACATATTTCTCCAGTCTATTTGACGCGTGAGATATGCAAACAAAATCTGGCAAATGTCACGCGGCTTACACTATCCATTGATGAATCTAGGGAAAGAGCGGGTTTAACTAGGAAATCGAGTCTGTAATCAAGGAAACGAATACCTCCACGAGGTCATCCGAGCGGATAATACTGTAGGCGGAATTGTCATTCTTTGACTCGTCTTTGCACAGAGATGGCCACGTTTGTGGTGGATACACTTTGTCCCCAGGAACGAGGGGCCGTGCTCTGAACGTTACTCTGCAATCGAAAAGTGAGAACTTGAATACATTCGAAATAATGCAGCAAAGACATGCCTCCGTTTATATTCTGGACCTCGTCTGGCGAGGCGAGCACTTAGTGACTCCCACATACGTCCGTCCATTTGTGTATGCGTAAATATACCGAAGATGCGCAGGACTAGGGACGACTAGATAAAATGACATTGAATGCGCACTCTTCCAAATGCTCACCTTGCGATTCAATCTGCAGACGCATGAGTATATCGACAGCATATACAAGTATGAATTCTCACGTCCGTTCCATAATCCGAGACACAGTCGACCTGATACTGGAAGCATGTCTAAGTTCAGATCGAATCTTCAAGGAAGGAACTTCACTTACCACGAGACGTAAATCGCCGGTAAGCTTTGCCTCGAATATGGGAATGTCTCCGCTAGGACCCTTTAGGCGTTTCTGATTATCATCCGAGAAATGGCCGTGAGATAGTTCCCTATAAAAGGATGAGTGATGGTCGGGGACTAGTTGAAAGCGAGAGGACAAACTTGATTTTCTTTACGATGATATCAAACGTCTTGGAAAATTTCTTGTGTTCACGGAGAGCCTTCTCAGCCCTGGTTGAAATAAAGATGCGCCAATCCCCGAAGCCCTTTACACTATCGAAGTACAAGGAAGCCCTGAGGGGTTGAATTGTAGGAAATGCAGGAAACTCTTCGACGGCTTGGTCAGGCGCGTCCACTTCTGACGCTGTTTCCTGAGGCGCGTATTTCCGGAAAATAAGTGAGGAAGAAGATGGCTTCCTCAAGCATTCAAACAATCGCTTCATGAGGCAATGGTCGGAGTGTTAGGAACAAATCCGAATGGCAGTGAGCACAACATCGGGGCCCACCTCTAGGACTGGCTTCTGTTCAGTCATAAGTTCACGCGTTAGGCTGTTCGCACCCTCCTCGGTTGAAGGTATGTTTTTCCCGAGAGCCTCGAATGGCATAGGGTTGAAATTCAGGACGACCTTTCGTGAACGCTTTCCTTGACTATTTTGCTTGTGTGAACGCCTCTTCTTTGGTTGTTTCAGGAAATCCTCATCTTCATTGTCCTGGTTCTCCGCGAAACCACCGATTTGAAGGCTGAAATTAGCAGTGGACAACGATTTCAAGATGTCCCGAGAGAATTTCACGAAATTGAGGTCCTCTTCCAGTGATGAGGGTTTGGATTTTGCGGCAGTGTATGCTAAGGTACCCAGAAACTCTGAAAATCGAAAGAGCGCTACAGCACTCGGCGATTCCAAGCCAAGAGCAGGATCGTTTAGTATATTCTCGCGAAGAAGGGTGGCTGCGCCATCGTCGACGACTTCGCGACGAAATTAGACCAAATGGTTAAACACGGGACGCAGTGTCACAACGCACCAGAAAAAAGATATTCATACAAATTTGGTCTAGACATTAGGTCCATTGTCAGCTGTGAAACGTCGCCAAAGTACAAGATTTTCTGCAGCTGAGATAAAGCCAACTCGAGTCCTTCGTCGCCTCCTTGTAGATTCTGCTCAAAGGAAGGCAGATCTAATCGAAGTACGCGTTTCTTGTGTTTTTCAGTCGACGGAGAGGGAGGCATGGTGGGGGTAGATCGATGGGTCTTTGCGCAGCCCAAAGTGTCGCCTTTCTTTTAAGACAAGGTGCACGAGTCGGAGTGTTACATGAATAGAAGTGTCCAGAAGGGGGTGAACGCAAGACAAGGAGTCGGTCTCCGACGCGGCCGTAGAGCCGTCAGACAATTCATTACGCAAGATTAGACAGCCTAGGTGGATCCGCCGGAACGCTTGTGACTCAAGGAGAAATCAATAACCACAGGTGATACTAGACAGCTTTACGAAATCGCCAAAAATGAAACCTTGACGGCCTTTCAGGAGCACCGGGGACAAGCAGGAGATAAGAGTCCAGACTAGGAAACACGTTCAGAGGTTGCGAGGGTTGCATTTGAAGTAGCTGAGCCAAATTTTCTTCGGTATACTTGTAGGTGTATAAGCTTTGCGGCGTCGTGAACTTCTCGGCGAACACGCGTGTAGCCTGCGACAAACGTCAGGGCCGTGTCGCTGCTTACTCAATCAATGCTTATGTACGCAGATTGCATATGGCATGAGCGTCAAGCGGCCACGACGACCGACGCCCTGGCCGCCGTTCACCTCATACACACCGCTTCATTCTCGTGAGTCTACTGGTATCGCGCGCAATATGCTTATAGACACAGTCTCTGATATACCCTCAGGAACCCAACATAGTCGCTCATGCCACCTTCTCATTACGACTTTCTCATTAAGGCGAGTGTGTCGCCCAGCCAGCATGCTACCGTACTCACACCTAGTAATTTCATATTAGTTGCTTCTCATCGGCGACTCTGGTAGCGTACAATTCGCGTGATTTCTCTCGTTCTATCCTGACCTCGGAATTTGTCTCCAGGCGTAGGCAAGTCGTGTCTGCTAACGCGTTTCTGTGACGACACATGGACGCCGTCATTCATCACGACAATTGGGATTGACTTCAAGATTCGGACTATCGAGTTAGATGGCAAGAGAATCAAGCTGCAGATTGTCCGTAGAGTACCGCTACAATACACAACAGCATTGTCTAACGCATCTATTTAGTGGGATACTGCTGGACAGGAACGGTTCCGCACCATAACGACTGCGTATTATCGTGGTGCGATGGGCATACTGCTGGTGTACGATGTGACGGACGAGAAATCGTTTACTAGTCAGTTGTTATGATATTATCTTTATTGACGCGTACTGAAGTGGCACTCGGGTAGATATCAATACCTGGTTTGCAAATGTGGAGCAGCATGCCTCGGAAGGTGTAGATAAGATTCTTGTTGGCAACAAGAGCGATTGGGAAGATAAGCGCGTAGTTGGGACGGAGGCAGGCCTGATGAAGGCCAAAGAACTCGGCATCGACTTTATTGAAACCTCTGCGAAGGAGAATAAGGAGGTGGAGAGCGCATTCTTCAACCTCGCGAGGTTCGTACTAGTCCCCGATTGCTGTCAGACGGACGTCTTACCTTTTCTATAGGGCCATCAAGACTCGCTTAATTGACTCGCAGCCGGATGCAGCGGGTTCCATGGGCAGCCCCGCAGATGGTTCCGTAAGAGTGAACCAGCCGGCCGAGAGTACTCAAGGAGGTTGCTGTACATGAGCTTGCATATCGTTGTTGCCACTCATCCTCTTCGTATATGTTCGAGCTTCTCTGTTGTCTCTATCTGCATTCCCTGACCGCCTCGTTTATATCCCTGCCCGCTCGTGCGTGTCCGGGCCATGATCACCGCATGTCCCAGATCATTTGCATACATCTGTAATACAGTCTGCGCAGACCAAACCTTTCATGCACCCCCTGTAGGTAAACCTCAACTAAATAATATTATACACAAAACACGCTACACAAAATGCACACAAAACAAAGTACAGACAAGTCAACGAAAGATCAAGTATTGGAGTCATCGACAAACGACGAGTTCCAATTTCCACCCCACCACCGCCTTATACGCTCCCCCCCCCATTCGTTGTAGTCTTCGCTTGATACGGCATATTTCCAATTGGTATCAGTCAGAGCACATTCCGCCATGCCCCGCCATGCGTCGATCGTGGGGTTGTCCGCGCGCGTTATGTGAAGCGGCATCTCTGGAGGTAAGATGGGACGTATCGCATTGTGCAGACGCGGGATAAGCTCGGGCAGCTGGGAAGGTGCACCCGTCACAAAAATGTTCTGCATTGGTGAGATTAGATCTCGTGATGGAAAAGAAGAGTAAAAGAAATAACCTTAACGAGTCTGCTCTTCTCCTGCTCGCTGAATCGCGCGAGGATATTCTGGATGACCTCGCCCAGACCGGCTGAGTCGATACCTGCCATACCCGGCGAGAACCACGTCTCGCATGCACGCCAGCGTTCGGTACTGAGATGCACGCGTGCAGCACCGGCTGCGTCACCTTCGGGATATTGCGGCCGAAACGCTTGAATAAGAGCGGAGCGTCGCTGCGTGAGCGCTGAGTACGTGTGTTCCTCCTGGAAGGTCGGGTCGTGCGCAAGTAGCTTCTGCTCAACTGTCTCAAGGCGTGCGAGGTCTTCCTCTTCATCAGATGAGGCAGCCGTGGTGTTCTGTGACGAGTACCATTTAAAGAAGCGAAGCATCATCAACGAGGCGGAAACCTACAATTTTGCGGTAGATTGCCCAGTCTGCATCATCAGCGCCAAACATGTCCTCTAACGTCATAGATCAGTGGGCACGGTCCGCTGACAGAAAAGTCTGGTTCTTACCTCCTCCCGTCTTTCGTCTTTTCTTAGGTACGCGGTCGTCCGCAGCAAGACTCGCAATACTTTTCATACGCGCTTGCGCAACAGCGCTTTTCCTGTCTGACAGCGCCGCCTTGCGACGTGACCTTTCCTTGACCCGGATCATCATTGTCTGCGTATATTTGAGTGACTAACCCCTTTGTGTGAAACAGCAGTGATAACAATACCTCATGCTCCTTTCGCAACCTCTCCGCCCAGCCATCAGGGTCTCGTTCACGTTCTTCCGTTTCTCGGCGTTCTTGTGCCTCTTTCTCTTCTCGTTCGCGTTCCTTCTCTCGACGTGCTCGCACGCGCGCTTCCCAGCCAGCCTTCATCAGTTTTTGCTTTCGCTTCTCCTTCAACGCCTCTTCGTCTAGCTAAGAAAGTAATGTCTTTAGAGAGTCATTGGAAAGGTCATTACGACACATACCTCATCATCCGCAGTATCGAGAAGAGGAAAAGAAGGCTCTTCCTCATCTTGGTCGTCTCCGTCTGCGGGGTCCCGCTTTCTCCGCTTGTTGACCTCCTTTTCTGCCTTCCTGATATCGTTTTCTAGGTCGACGTCATTTTGGTAGTTCTGGATGCCAAGCGTTTTCTTCCATTCTTCTTTCGACATCGTGTCGCGAAGGTCCAAAAGGCTAGTTAAATGCTGCAGCCATTCTTCCATATCTGCCAGCTTAGATGGAATGAGAATTGGCGATGAGTAAGTCGGGATCCAATGCCTCACCTTTTCCGCTCTCTTGGCCGCCGCGATCTCCTGTAATTTCTTTCCTTGTAGGCGCCTGCGTTCTGCCGCGCGTGCGAGTTCCTCTTCTGTCTTCTCGTTCTCTACGGCTGCGGCAAACGGGAACTGCACGATACGTTCATGAGCACGCAATTGAAGCGGATCTGTCAGGCGCCGTAAGAGCGTGGTGTAGTCTGGTGAAAATTCACACGTTTTCTGGAATATCCACTGCAAAGAGCATTTAAGGACAAGGAAACAGTTCGGGAATGGGGTGTGCGTACATTGATTTGGGGAGAGGTGATACGTGCTGGGAACGTCGGATATTTCAGTTGAACAAGTTTTTGGAGATAGTCGGCAGCCTGGGATGCCCCCCATGGGATCCTAGCAGGTTTGGTCAGTGTCCAGCGGGTCCAGCGGATAGAGACTACCTTTTGCAGTGACTCAGGATCCCTCTTCCTGAGAGCATTGGTATAACCGACGTAGAAGCAGTGTTGAAGGAAACTACAAGTCCGTCCGAAGCGAATGGCGTGCCCTCCGACGGGAAGTTGTTGTGAAAGAAGGACATTACAGAATCAACGCAGTACAGCAAGCGAGGAACGCCGTAGAGCTCGAAGATTAACTCTGACGTATCTAAAAATGCAATCCTAATTAGCTCTTAACTAATCCAACTGCATTGTCCCGCGAACTCACGAGCCCTGGAATGCAATGGCGAGCACAGCCGTTCCGTCATGACAATAGGGTGCTCGACCGACTCGGCGTCATCAATGTTAAGGTGTATGAAGGCATAATCTAGCGCGTTTTCCTATGTCTCGCGTCTTCAGTTAGAATCATCACTCTGGAAAAAGGGCCCATACTCACCAGCGCATCAAAATTTAAAAGCACATCACCCTCCCAAGGCGTGCGTGCTTGCGCGCGTGCACCGCTGTCGAACTCGACACCTTCCCCGAAAATTAGCACAGGTTTGTTGGACTTGCGGTCCTTGAATCGGGAGACGACATTTGGGCCTGCGAATGGGTCACGACGCGCGCCGCCCCCAGCGGGGTCGCGCGCGAAACCGTATCGTAGTGTCGAGGAGCCATTGTCAATGACAATAGGTGTTCGTTGATTCTTGTAGGGAGTGTAATCGCTCTGCTGAATCGGCTTCGGTGTCGGTGGTACGGGGAGGTGCACGATGTCGAGCGCGTCGGTCATGGCGGCGGCACGGTGGCGGCACGGCGAGCGCCGAAACGTCGGACTCGGAGGTAAATATACATGCATCACGTGCCGAGCATATACTCTACCCCCGAGAGATTATTGTTAGTCCTTCTACCTTTACGCCACGTACTACGATGAACACGAGTCCCAACCTGTCCCGTCTGCATGCGCAAGGGCATGCCGACATCCCTTTCTCGCGCCCAACTACGCCTGGTGCGCACGCGCCTCAAATTGGGTTCTGCGGGCTCGGCGCGATGGGCTATTTCATGGCGCGCAACCTCGCCAAGCACCGTCACTCGCATCCGGCGGGTGCAAACCCCGTTCTTGTATACAACAGGTCACGATCAAAGTCTGAGAAGCTCATGGCAGAGCTCGGGCAGGATAAAATCTGTATTGCAGATAGCCCGGGCCAACTCGCAAAAGAGTGCGATGTCGTCATCACCAGCCTTGCTAGCGACGCAGTGGTCAAGAGCGTGTACGGCGAGTTCAAAGAGGCATTGACTGTGGGCAGTTTGAATACATGACCTAATCTAAGGATCTTTACGATCTTTGTGAACGTTCACAGGGATTAAACCATGACAAGTCTAAGGTCTTTGTGGAGACCAGTACATGCTATCCCACTGTCGCAGGTATTGTGCAACCACTTTTCGTTCATTACGGGTAACTGAAGTTATCGATTTGCGCAGGGGAACTCGATGAGATGATCTCGGGTTTTCCGCATACCCACCTCATTACTTGTCCTGTCTTTGGTCCTCCTGCACAGGCCGACACAGCACAGCTTATCCTCATCATGTCTGGTGATTACAGGTCCAAGAAAGACGTTGCATATCTGCTGGTCCCTGCCATTGGGCGAAAAGTAATAGACCTTGGCGGCAACCTTGAGAAGGGTAAGCACTTGTCATTATAACCTAGCTTCTTGTCTATAACTTTGATTTTCATGCAGCACCCACATTAAAATTAATTGGAAACTCACTCATACTTGGCTTCATGGAGGTTATGGCTGAGTCCATTACTCTGGGCGAGAAGTCGGGCATCGGCGCGGATGCGGTGCTCGGAGTCATTAACGAAATGTTCCCAGTACCGTCGCTGCAGAACTATGCGAACAAGATGACGCACGATACGTTTGACGGGCTGAAGGGGTTCGCTATTGACGGAGGACTGAAGGATGCGACACATATCCGGAGCCTGACAGCAGAGCACAATGCTGTAATGCCAGTAATTGATGCTGCACATCAGCATATGGTAACTGCACGTGCGATCCACACAAATCAGAAAGTGCGAGGCCGCGAACAGTTTGAAGTGCTTGACTGGAGTGCGCTAGTCGCCGGGCCGCGGGTCGCTGCAGGACTGGACGGACTTAATTCTGGAAAGGTACGTTTGCGCTGTGTAATTGAGGCAATTTATCCAGCTATTAATTCTCGTCTTGTAGCACATGAAGGTGGAACGCGAAGAGTGAAGGGTACTACTATGCAGGATGATAGGGGATAGACATGTACCAGTAGATGTTGTATTTTCTTGACCAAGTGGATGTTGGGACCAAATAGTACAGATTCGGGGATGCCTGATCCCGAGGTGTACTGGATTAGTAATCCAGTGCCACGTATTATGTCACTCGAAAGCCGCGCACCGGGTCACGTCTCACATCGACGGAGCGGTGGCGGCTTTCCCTTTGTTACTGCTCACCGCAACCCCGGGCGACGCTCGTCCTCCTTTCCCTCTGTCTCGTCCTCTCCATTGTTTCCTGCTCACCGAACATGCTTTCCGCGCCGTCGCGTAAGGACCCAGTTGCGTCCCTCGCGCCTAGCGAATGGTTTACCAATAGGAAGGGAGCGTCAGTCACCCCTGTGACACCCGTTTTCAAGACCGTAAAGGTCAAGCTTCCCGTCGCGTCTTCCAGTTCCCCCAACCCGCCCAGTACCATGTCCCGCTACGCGCCCAAGGCAAAGTTGGTCTCCCAGCTTGCCCCTTCTTCTACCGCGTCCTCGTCATCTCTCTCGTCCCTCACATCTATGTCCTCGGCGGGCGATGAAAAAGACCTCACCGCCCCCGTCGCGAAGAAACGTAAGCAGTCCGACGCGCCTAACGCGCTCGCGTCGAAGCCAACCCACGCGTCCGCGCTCGTGAATACGAAGAAAAGACGCGTAGAATTGTCACCCGGACCAAGTACGTCCACTGCACCCGCTGTTCCGAGACCCAAACCCAAGAAACGTCGACCGGCCGGCGGCGCGTCGCGTGCGTACAAAAATAACAACGCGCTCGCGCCAAAGGAGCTCGTGTACCGTAAAAGCGGGAGCCGTTCGCGCTCGACTACTGCATTTGAGACAGACAGTGCTCCACTGCCTGAGCGGAGTACATGGACAATCGAAGACGGGAATGTCGCCGGACAAGTCAGGACCAGTAAAGACGTCGTAAAGTCACTCACGGATCTCGGAAGATACAAATCGGGTGAGTTCTGCCTTCATTATCAGCTTTTTGTTGTTCTAATGGCCAGAAGAGTTCCGCAATCCTGAGAACAAGGAAGACTTACGTTTTGAACTGTACCCAGTGGGCTTTCCTACTGTTGAACTCGAGTACCCTAATGACGGCGCACTGGAAGAGTGAGTGTATTACAACGAGAATCATTGGACCTGACAATTAATTTGAGACTTAGATATCTCTTGTATGCACCGAGAGACAAGGACCACTACAATCCGGTTTTATGTCTCGAGCTGTCACTCTGTACTATCGTCAGAGGTTGGTCCTTTATTTAGTCTCAGCTGTCTCTGGTGCTCATATTCTACAAAGATTTAGTTCCACCGGAGTACAGATCGGCCTTCGGAACTCTTCCTGAAGAGACTTTGCGCAGTACCGATGGTCTCGTGCGAGAGTCATCACCGAGTCACACGTTCTCGTCTCCGCTGACATCGCTGCCTTCTTCACCTTCGTCTCGGACCTCTCCCTTGACCGCTCCATCACCCGACTCCGATTGTGCTTCACCTGCCCCTGAAGTATCAGCGGTGTCGTCTACTGACCTCCTGCGCACCCTTAGACGTGCTAAAAACCGTCAAGATGGTCCGCTCTTCGTGGCAACAATGAGGGAGATCAATAAGCTCTTACGCTCACTCAAATGCAGCTCTTCCGGAGTCAACCTTCTGAGACAGGCCCCTCTAGCATGGTCCAAGACTGGTATTCCGCAGGGTGTGGTGCTGCGCATTATTGAAGAGACTTACCAGCGCTGCATTGGTCCGCACATCGATAAGCTGAAGAAGTACTCAGCGTTCTCTTCGCAAGTTTACGGCGAGCTCATGCCGTCCTTCGTGTCGGACATCATCGAGCAGACTGGACTACGCCCCGATTCGCTGCTTCTTGACCTCGGCTCAGGCGTCGGGAACGTTGTCCTGCAAGCCGCTTTGCAAAGTGGTTGCAAGGCGTTTGGTGTCGAACTCATGGATGGCCCCGCGGCGCTTGCCGAAGACCAGCGAGAGCAGATGCGTTTGCGCTGCCGTATGTGGGGAATCAGCATGGGCGAAGTTGAACTCGTCAAGGGGGATATGACCGCGTGCCCGCGTTTGGACAACCTGATGAGCAAGGCGGACGTAGTTCTGGTGAACAACTTCGTTTTTAAGGAAGAGCGTTCGTAATCTTTGCTTGCCCTTATCATTTTTCTAAACTGACCCGTTCTTCAGTGAATGCTGCTTTGCGCCCCAAGTTCCTTGATCTTAAGGAAGGTGCGATAGTTGTGTCGCTCAAGCCATTTGCACCGCCTTCAAACCAACGTCTTACGGAACGCAACATTGACGACATCTCCGCGATTTTCGATGTGAGCTCACGACCTTACCATACTGGAACAGTCAGCTGGAGCAGCGGCAGCGGAAACTATTATATCCACCGTGTCGACCGCGAGGGTTACCGCGACTGCCGAGCGCGCTACGAACAGGTACAAGCTCGTATGGAGCGCCGAAAGCGCAAGTAATTGATCTTGCAGTGACACCTGCTGATACCTTTTTTTTCTACACCTTCTGTTTCAAAGCATTGATCCAAGTGGGGACTTGATTCCATTCTTATGTGCCTTTCGGAACAAATATGGTCGTCTTCTAGCGGACTAATCCGTTGTAGCACCCGCAAGTACCTCCGAAGTCTTTGCATTTCCCATCTCCGAATTCCATACATCGACGATTCAACTACTCACCGCGCATTTTTTAACCTTTTTTATCTTTGTTTTATTAGAACTGTTATACCTTACCCCCACCGGAAGCTTGGAACACTGTCGTCCTGTTAATGACATTGACACTTCATTTAAACGTCTCAATGCGCTGATGTCCCCCCTACTCGAACGATCTCCCTATATCGTCCATGGCACTCCGGTTCCCTTTTATCCCTTTACTTTTCTCTTCCCTGTAACACTTAAACTAGGTGTGTTAGTGTACTACATCTCGTGCATTTGTAAGTGCTGTAATTCAAACTCGTCCTCGACCCATTCTGCCGTGGTATGGGCCGTGTTCAAAAAGCCAAAAGCGGAAAATGGGATGCCCGAGGCATACACGGGCGTGAAGGACCGGATAAGAAAATATCAAATGAACGCGTGTTATTGAAACATTGGGTGAATACAGAACAACTTCAAGGACAGAGGAGCAATAACTATATAAGCCCCTGGACCACTGAGAAAGTATTGGAAATCGAAATCAAGTATCCTGAACGTAGTTTCCTGTGAAGAGTAGAATGAGTTAAAAATTCTCGACGTTCTTTAATAACGCGAAACTGACCTGGGAAAACACCCTCCCGTCCGTTCAACCTGCCCGTCCACCAATCCTCACTGCTCGCTGTACGCTTCACGACTTCAATTCTGTCACCGGTGCTGAACTCCAGGTCGCCCTCCGCCTGTGCGTTAGAACGCGTTAATAAGGAAAACAGCTCGGAAGAACAAAGTGCGATAGGCAGGAACGGACCTGGGGAGCAAAGTCGTACAGTGCGACGACGTATTGTATGGGTGGCTCAGCCCTTGGTTTTGGCTTAAGTGGCGGCGGCGGAGGGGGCGCGCGCTTCGCGGCGGCCGCGGCCGCAGCTGCACCGCCAAACCCGCCGGAAGGTGTGTACGGAGGAGGTGCAGCAGAACCAAGCGAAGGAGGGGGCGGGGGTGGCTTCTTCACAAACGAGCTGCCGGACACTGAACGTGATACTGGCGGCATTGTGCGCGTACCGAGGCCTGTCGATGAGGTAGAGGACACAGTGCCTGAGCGCCCTATGGAACCGGCGCTAGAAGCGAAGGATGGTGCGGAAGTATTCTGGCGCGAGCTCTGAAGCATTTTCGCGGTGGAGACGATACGCTTCGTGATGTTCATGTTCTCGATGACCTCCCAAGCGTCGGTGCGTTTGTTCTCATACTCCTCCGCAATCTGCGAACTCGTGACGTGCACGTCGTACTTTCCTTCGGCAAAGCCATGGAGTTTTTCCATGAGCATGTAAAAGATGTTCAATCTTGTAGAGAATCATATGAGGCCAAAAGTGTAACATTCGCAGATGGTACTCACTGCATATAATAGAAAGAGTTGTAGAGCGGATCAATAAATTGGGTAGAGAGGACGAAAAAGCGAGGTAGGTCCTGTTTCATAGCGGTGTTGATATATTCGTATTCATTTGTTGCGACTTCGAAGTCTTGTTCAAGCTGAATGTAGTTATCTCAGTAGTAATTCATTGAAAGTAACAGCCCATACGTGCCTTGAACAAATTCTTCTCGTCACTCAATGACTTCTCTTTTTTGTCCCGTAACTTGGTGAGGGAGTTGTTGAACCTATCATAGTCGAGAAGCTATGTGAAAGAAGCACTTGTCAGATGGACCAGTCAGATTCAATGCTCATGGCACAACACCTTGTGGTCGCGTTTGGTGATATTCTTCCGGATCTGCCTTAGGATAGTCTGTAGCTCCTTGATAGGGACAACGATACGCGATTCAATGAGCTCAAGCTCCGGAGAGATGTTGGCGCGCAACTCCTCAAACACGCTCTGATATGGGTCGACGTTTCGGACAGTGTCTGCTGCCTGCGGATGCTTGCCAATGAGGTCATATTCGCCGACGAGAGGATGGAAAATCTGAGAGAAGTGCGCAGAAAAGCCTTGGCCGGCCGTAAACAGGTCTTAACGCGCAACTGTTTCAGTGCAAGTGTTGGTCTGTTTCTGAGACTGCACGCACTGATTACCGCCTCGTTGAATTTCTTGCAGTCCTTGAGCAATTTCTCTGTTGTCTCTTCCATAATGACAAACTTGCGTTGATAGTCATCGAACTCCGGGTCGCTAGACTCTGTGTACCGTCTTCAGCGTCACCCCCAGCGTCAAGTATTTCCATAACTCACTCTTTGACATGCCAACCTTGGAGGTCACAAGGTGGGGCGTCCTGCACCTCGCTGAGCAGCGTGCATAACGGGCGTGGAGGCGACTTACCGCTTGATCGCCTTGGTGATGCCCTTCATTATCGTTGACTACTGCACACACACTGGAGAAAGGATGGAGGGAGGGGATACAGGGAAACAGATGGCGAGCGGGACGCCCGCATACACTCTGATTCGGCGGGGCCCCGGGGGCGGTACCGCGTGCTTGGATGGTCCAGATCAGGCAGGTTGTCCCTACTTCCTAACTCGGCCTTGCTTACTCGCACTCGTTCAACGTCCATCATGCCGATTAACCAGCCCTCAAATCAAATAAAGTGAGCTGGAGCACCTTCTGGAGGCGTGCTTGTGCTGACGAAGGGCTGCAGGTTAACCAATGTTTCCATTGTGCGCTTGAAAAAAGGCGGGAATCGATTCGAAGTGAGCCATGGCACGCGCGTTCATCTGCATACAGGCACAAGTCTCATGGCGGCAGTCAGATAGCATGCTACAAGAATAAAGTACAAGAGTGGCGCAGCGGCGTGTAGGTTGCGTTATACAGCATGCCCGCCATTTCTGAGCTTGGTGATCTTCTAGGGAGAAAAATCTCGACGACGTTCTGCAGATCAGTGCCGTCTTCACGAACGTGTCCAAGGGGCAGCAAGCCAAAGAAGGCGACCTCAAGAAGGCGTTCGGCAAGAGCGACCTATCCAAGATTATAGAAGAGGTCTGTATATTATCGTTTTTATCTCTTCCGTTACCGGTCTCATGAAAATACTTTTTCGCGTACTAGATCCTAAAGCACGGAGACCTCCAAGTGGGCGAAAAGGAACGCGAGCACGAGCTGAGCGCTTTGCGTAAAGATATTGCAAATCGCGTGACAGAAAGTGTCGTCGACCCCGCAACGCAACGACAATACTCGCTTGGGATCATCGAGAAGGCGCTAGCGGAGATCGGATTCAGTGCTGACCCGAACAAGAACGCAAAAAGTCAGGTTCTCGCAACCATAAAGTTATTACAGCAGAACTCGAAACTTCCGATACAGCGTGCGCGCATGCGTGTGCGTGTAACAATCCCCGTCGAAAGCGTCGAGAAACTCGAGTCACGAATCCACGAGCTCGCGGAGTTAGTCGAGAGCAGCGAAACGTGCGACAATGTCTGGGAAACGGTGAGTCTTCCTCTTATGCGACTCAATCTTCGGCTGACAATCCTTAAGACCTTGCAAATCGATCCTGGACAGTATCGTGTGTATAAAGAGTTACTTGACGCCGAGTGCAAACCCGGCCGCCTAGACGTCGTAGATCATACCGTGACTATTGCACCATCCGCTGCTGGTTAAACAGCGGAGCCCCCATGTACAAAACAACCACTTGTATTTCTGGATGTATTAGCATCGACTGGATTAGATACATAAACATGTCTCGATTGGTCAAACTAGGATTCAGCGCGTCCAAACCGCCTGATCACGGTCCACATCCGTTAGCACAAGAGGCTTCAACACGCGGTCCCAATTCTCTGACCACGAGCACCACCCCCAATCGTTATCTTCTAACTCTAGTTCACCAGTCGCCTGCGTACGGTGAGGCTGCAGACGGTGCCTATGCTCTGCATTGTGCGATATGTTTTGTGCAAATGTGGCTCGAAGTACGTCCAGGTGCGGCGCATGAGGAAAGCCACGCAGAAGTCCCGTCAACTGCATGGACAGTTCGTCAGCTGTGTGAAATATGTGTCCGTTCTTGCCATCCTTAACGAGTTCTGGCAGACTGTGTGCAGAAAAAAGACACGGGGCCGAGTGGATGAGTCAAGAAGTGTGAGTGTCTGCGGACCTGAACCGTAACAATCAGGGAACGCACCATTTGAAATCGAGAGCGCAAACTGGGAGCCCGCAGCCGAACATATCGACGACTTTCATCGGAAGGTCTAGTGCTGACGAGCTCGAATGCAGGCAAACACCTAGGTCCGCAGAGCCTGTAACATAATCTTGTCAGGTCCATCCGCTCTTTAGTAAGAGTTACAGTCATTGAACAGGGACATACCGAGCAGGACAGGATAATCTTCCGCTTCGAGCCACAAACTCCTGCACCGCACCCAGCGCCAGCCCTCCTCCCGCTCGAGACGCAAGGCCTCCTCCATGTAGTGTTTCCTCAGCGGGCCCTTGCCAGTAACGATTGCAATGAGCTTTGGAAGTGTTTTATCGTGGTCCTCATTAGTTGAACCACTCTCATTGACCTCCCTGGCGCGTTGCTCGTATTGTCTCAGCGCATCGAGCAGGAGTGAGAAATCTTCATCAGGTGTCCACGATGTCGAGCTCACAAGCAGTGCGGGGCGATCAGGACGGAGTGCAGGGAATAACGAGCCTGGAGACACCACGGTTACGAATGAATCGGACATCATCTCTATGTCCAACGCGGCCGTGTTCGGTGAGTCACTTGACTGGACCAGCCGCGTGAGTGGCGTTGAGTTCGGTGGAAGAGAAGGCGGGAGGAAGGAGTCGGGGATGTCTACAGAAAGAGAATTGTGGAGTTTGTTGAAAAGCTGAAGCAGAAAGCCGGTAAACTATCGAAGAACTGATATTTAAAAAGGTGCTCACGTCGTGCGTCTCGAAGACCTCTGCTTTTTTAAAGGAGGAAGGTGGGCGATCGTGCAGGACCGATTTCATCCCCCTGACATAACCACATAAAACATCCATCTAAAAGCAAAAGTTGAAGAAATCTTACCGTAGGTCCCATTCTTTAACAAGATAATCACGCATGGCGTAAGTTACAAAGAGGTGAATATCTGCGGTTCGGCCAAAGATTTGCTCAAATCTGGGAGGTGCATGAGTCCAATAAGCCTGCAAGTTTAATCCAACTACTTACTTCTTGGCAACCTTCACGAGTATATGGTCATTACCGAGTCTAAGCGCGAGAATACTGTATCCAAGATTATGCCAGTCGACTATGAGTTTGGAACCACGTATTTTGCATACAAGCTGAACGAGCGCAAGGGTAGGGATACTTGGAGGGTTCTTCCTTGATTTACAGGCTCAAATTAAACCCTGTTGCACGCTTTCAAGTAAAGCGGACGAACCTGAACCATGATGTACTCGGGCGGGTGGGGTATACGCACCAGGAGGGTGTAAAGAATCGAACAGACCTGAACGGCAATCTTCAGAGGCGCGAGAAGAATGAAGGGGAGGTTCTTTAATCCTGAGGGTGTTTCGGTAAGGTGAACAAGTTGCACGTTCAGACGCTCCAAAGAAGGTATAGGAGTTGAACCTGGAGCTCACTCAGCCAGCGCAGAGGTGAGCACATCAATAATTGACGCACCAGCAAATCCAATAAGATAGGTCCGGAAATGCGCTTTGGCGAAGCTTTCCGCATGGTACATCATGCGCGGGCTGCGGCCGATGTCGCCCAGGACAACGATAGCGACGGAACGTAGAAAGGCCTTTTCCCTTCTTTTGAATACATTCCGCACGACATATACAAGGGTGACTGCAAAGAGAATCCTGGCTATGAGTTCGTAGGCAGCCATGAGTACTAGTAGCGGAGGCGCGGTCGGGATGCTGATGTGTCACCACTACCACCAGAACCCAAATTCGGCATCACACTCCTCTTCGTATGGCGGTCACCCTTTGACGTGCATTTAGGTTCGTTATTGTTTTGCCCTTACTTTTCTTACTTTTTCTCTTCTTTTTTCTAAACAGATTTTCCAGTTTCAAAAAAAGCCATCTTGTCTGTCTACTACACGATGCATTAATATTGTGTACCGCCAACAGTAATGCGTCGCAGCGATGAGAAATTGCTTTAAAGCAGCCCGCACCGAAGTGCTGCACTCACTCGAGAGAAACCTCCCAGGTAACCCAGTGGGAGAACCCTGGTGAGGACACCCTTGGCAGCCGTGCTCTAGCTAGCCTCAGATGGACGGGACGTCTCCGTCCCGCCAAACAATCGAGATCGAGGCATGCCACGCTGATAAGAAGCAGCGTCGAGAAACTAAACTAAAATGGAGTGGGGATTGGGGCAAGGAAACAGAGGCCGTCTCCCAAGTTTAAGACCGTGGAGTGGCTGACACCGGGACGTGCGTGCGCTGGCCTTCCCTCCAGCGCGCGTCCATCCGTGGTCTTACCGCCCCCTCGCCTTGGCTCCAAAGAGACCACGAAGTCGGGAGCTCTAGGCCGACCCGCTAACATGGCGGGGGGGGGGCGTACCGACATACTAGTGGTGACCATCACCGACGCCCGCACTCACTTGAAGCCCGGCTTACAAGACTCACCCACCACTTACCCAACCTACTCAGAGGGGACCTGTCGCTTCTCAGCCTTGTCGAGCTCATCCACGAAGGGAGAGCAGCGGGGGCGGGGGCGGGGACGGCGCACTCACTTGCGCATCGGCGTCCCGATACGTTCGTGGCGGCTGTCACCCGGGACTTTTACACTCGTGGAGACCCGGCTTACGCTGATGCTAGTCGAAACGAATTCGTGGCCGCTGTTCAGCTGTGTCGGACTCCTCTTCACGGGCGAGTGGCGGGGACGGGCGGCACGCACTCGCACGTCGGCGTATGCTAGGTGTCGTAGAGGAAGGGGAGGGGGAGGGGAGACACATCCATGGTGGCCGCTGCCTGCCGGACTGGAGAGCCCCACTTACCCGACCTGCCCGACTTACCGTGGTACCGAGCGGTGCAGGAGTTGTCGGACTTTACACATGAACTTACACTTTACCTCTGAGGAAAGAGGTGAAAGACATCTGGCTGCACACCTGCACCTTTTATAGTCATTCGTTAGGACTATAATGAGGCTGACGCGTGAACACGTGAGCTGGTTTGTGATGGGTTATTAAGGACTTTGAGGCTGGGGATCATGTATGCTCGTTAAATTCAGCAAGGTTATTTAGTTGGCACTTGACTGTCGCGTCACAATGGCCATATGAGCGCGGCTACTTGGCGGAGACGCGTGCCTAATAGGAGCAAACAAGGACGACGCGTCTTCGTATCCGAAGTCAATATTAATAGTAGTACTCACTGCCACAGTACTAGTGCCGCTGACACGTTGAAATGGGAGCGGTTAATACAAAGGGGTGATATCAAAGAAATACGATACGATACAAGGCGGTGTTACATCTTTATTATCTCACATCTCATACTAGTCCTCAATTCTGTCCGTTGTACGTCCGGTACCGATATCATTGCGTAAGTCCCTCTTGTAAGGAATGACGGATTCACTGCCAACGTCGAGTCGACCATCTAAAAAGAGAAGTTAAAGGTTAAATTTTTGATGGAGGACAAATATAAGGAGGCGGTTTACCTTGGTGAATTGCTTAAATTTACTTGGTAATAAGAGTACGTCCGGTGCGTACTCCTGTGCACTTGGATCCAAACGCAGACCAGCCGAGTGGCTGACGTCAAGATTCAAATCAGGGGATAGATCTGCTGGAACGGGGAACAGAGGGTAGAAGCTATTGCAGATAGTCAGAGTCTGCTGTAAATTGATATTCTGACGACGTCGACACACCTTCGTTGCAACAGTATGTGTCTGCATGTGTTTGTAAATAAATCGGTAGGTTGCGTCTCCGGGGATGCGAGTGGGACGGGGTCGGTCTCAAGCCCACGCTGCATGTACTCCTGGTTGCGTAGGTGGAGAAGGACATCAACAGAGGTGCTCGCGAATGAGACACCGTTGATTGAAAACCGGCATGGATTTGGAATCATTTTTACTCGCTGGCGGGGGAAAGTATCATTGGCAAAAGTAGCTCATAAGAGGAGCGAAAAACGTACAGGATCACTCATGAGACTATTGTCAAGCTCGCACTGTGGAAACACGGGATGATCGCTTAGAATATCGCGAATACTGGGCTCCAGGATGATTAAACTATCAGGTGATGATGCAAGGAAAGACTTCAATGGCTCGGTGAAGTGCTCTCGAAATATATCCGCTGGCGTCTGGTCAAGATCTCCGGCCTTTACAGAAGGGTGGGATGCGTCCACGAAGGGACCCATCTAGAGGATATATGTTTCAACGTGGTTTGGTCACCAATTAGAGTAAATCTGGTATAAAGTTATGAAACAGTTCATACCAAAAGCAAGACGGAAGGTTTTAGAGTCGACAGTTTGTCGATGAGGGTGCTGAAGTATTTGTATTCCAAGTTTGCATCAGGAATGTACGGACCGCATGCTACAGCCATTTTAAAGGATTTGTGATCGAGAGGTTCCGGAGATAACGCTAGAGGGGGGAGCTATCAAGTATCGGTCGTCAACGTACAGGTTCGTCAGGGAGAAAAAAAAGGACCAACATACGCCGAGGATTTCATCAACAACAAATGATCCTCCTCCCCCGTTCTTCCCCTTGACTGCTACTATGGCCCCAGGGAAAAGACCTAGACCTCCAGCACCTTGGGCTATGCCACGTAATTTCAAATTCGGGCTAAAGCGCAATGGGATGCGGGCGCCTGAGGCCATCATGCGGGATGATTCCATGAATATCGAATCCTCGGTGAGTTTAGAGGACGGGCCAGAGGAGTCTATATCACTACAGATGCGACCTACGGCAACTATATCTTCCTGTAGTAACGTGAATATATAATTATTTGAGAAGAAATCAAAAAGGAGTAAGTACGAGCCTCAGAGGTAGACGAGGGGTCCCCAAGCTCGTCGATGTCATAGTGTTCGCGAATAAGTTCCCCAAACTCGTCTATCCGCTCATCAAGAACTGCAAAAGCTATCAGTATGCACCAAGTATCCCGGCACATGATATGCATACCTTCGCTACGTTCAGAAATTTTCTCGTACATATAGCGATCTGATTTAGACTGTGTGAGCAGCGCTCCCATAGTGCGGTGTCGAGCGACTTACACGCCCGTTTCTTTTTATCATCCGTCGGCCCTCTAAACGAAACGCCCGGTGCCGCTTTCAGTCCAGCTGTCCGACCGGCGGCTGACCTCGCATTCCTGGAGACATTCTGTTGCCCTCTACGCATCATCCCAAGCATCATATCATTCCGCTTTTGTTGAAGACTCTGACTCTTGAGACGCTTTTTGTTCAGGTCCTCAACGAGCCCTTTCTTGACGTCCTGTATAAGGTCGAACGTAACCGGCTGCATCTGCGCGCCGCGCGACGTACCGCCGCTGCTGAAACGCTTTGCTTCCAGTTTGTAGTATAAGTCTGTGCCAGAGATGTTGTAATTTTGACAGACGCTGATGCCTGAGGAAGACGCGATAAATCAACCGCTCGTGCACGAAAGCGCGGACTGTACGAATTGAAGAAAACGGACATTCAGATATGAGTTTCTCGTCATCCTGTAGCTCTGGGAGTTCACTTATGAGCTGCTCGCGTATAATTGTGGCAGACATAGTTGAGCGGTCGACAGAACGAGAACGAGAACGAGTGAAGAGAGCGTGCAAGTTTGACGCGTCGACGGTCGACGCGTTCCCGGCAAGCCAGACGCGCATGAGTGCGCTGGGTCACACGTGACACACCAGTTGAGTCGACTCTTCGCGGGTTCCTTCTAGGGACCTTGCTTCTAACTAGCCCTTCGGTCTACTTTGTATTTTCTTCGGAGGTGGTCCTGTAGAAAGGAGCAAACGCGCAAAGATAAATCCCACTACTACGTTCGCCCAGTATGGCTGACCTCTCTGCTCTCCTTGAGTCTTCAAAGGCTCTGACGGCGCACCTTGCGCGTCGCGACTTACCTTCGGTTAATTTGTCTCTCGACCAGATTGAGGCGCAGTCGCGCCGCCTGGTCTCCAGACAACCTGGGTCTTCTTCAGACAATGATCGGGCGTGCGTAGTCTTTCGATAGCCTTAGACTGACAATCTGCTGACCCCCGCTTAGGAACTATATCCTTGCGCAGGCTCATGTTGACGCACCTGCGCTCGCCAACTCTATTGCACACCTCAATACTTCAACGACGTTTTCACCGCTTCAGCCTCTGCATGACACAGATGTCGCGGGGTATCTCCGACACGCGCATGAACAAAACCTCATCTCGGCGATCGAGGAAGGGCGGCGCGAAACCCAGGAGGAGTTCTACCGCGTTTTGGAGGACCGTAATAGGAAGGACTGGGAGGTGTGCAAAAAGAGGATTTTCGAGGAGCTGGGTGGTAGATCAGGTGGTGCCGAAGGGAAGGCCAATGGTGAGCTCAGAAGGACGATGCGAGCGAGCACTAGTCTCGGAGTGAGTAACATATATTCTTTCGCCTATGACATTAATGACAACAAATTATGTAGCAATCGACTGCAGGTCCCCTCTCCAATAATCTTCAAATGCAAAGCAAGATGCTGGCTTATGATCATGCAATCACCGAGCTAAACAAAGCTAGGTTGCGCGGGACATCATTCCCCATAGTGCACACACTTCTCAAAATCTCCCAAGATATTTCTACCGATGTAAATTCCTTTTTAGTCCTTCACCGGTCTGGAATCAACTAATCCTGTCATCAAGCGCTCCTCCCAACTTCCTCAGCTCTTCCACACACTCACCAAAATAACGGCCGAACCGCCAGCCCTTCCGCCACTTGAACATGCGGGAGCACATATTTTGAACGCGCCGCGCTTTGAGCGCAAGTACGCACGTGTATACCTGGGAGATTCCGAGAGCAAGGATGCGGCTCACCTGCGTCGTCAGATTGCCAAAGGCGCTCAGGAGGCACTCGAAGAACAGTACTGGGACGTAATCGAGCGTACGGTGCAAGCACGCCCTGCAGACGCGCGGCTGGGTGGTGACCCGAGCGTCGCAAATCATGTCCGCGCGTTCCTATTATTAAGATATTATCGTGGCGGAGAATGGGAGGACCGAATTGAAGTAAGTCGATACTCATCATTACTTGGTGCAAAAACTCACTATCCTGTAGCTTGTTGGTAGTCAGCCGCTCTGGGCAAAATTGTTCTACTTGGTTCGGACTGGGCACAACGAGGAGGCGCTGAATGAGGCATACCAACAACAGCGTGCGCTTGATCATCGTGAACCGAGTTTCGTAAACTATTTTAAAACGTGGATCGAGTCGCCAAGCGGGAGGTATGTCGATGTTGCATCGCAATCTACCGGCATTTTGCTTAATCGCAGCCAGGCTCCCAAAGACAGCTCGTGATCATCTTCAGTCTATATATAACACCAACATGTTGAACTCAGCGACTGCTGATCCGTTCAAGCTTGCACTCTTCCGACTTATGGGGAAATTAGACCCCTCTCGCAGGAGCATCCCACTTGTTACCGCGACGGCAGAGGATTGGTTATGGTTCCAGCTTTCTATGGTCTGACCAGTCTTCGATTTTTAGTTCTTTTCTTAATTACTGACATTCTTTCGTCACAGGTTGATGAGGACGAGGCCGGTGGTCTCCGCGCTCTGGCTGAAGTCCTTATGAGCTATGGGGAGCGTCACTTTGATGGACCACCGAACCAGAGGCGGCTGGGTATGTGGGCAAACGTGCTTCTTATGTGCGGACAGTTCGAGAGGGTAAAGATGAATTTATCTGTGTAGATAATTTGACTGATGTTTTTTTCTGCTTTCTTAGGCTGTAGCTACACTGGACGAGCAGCCGGAGACGAAGGTGGAGGCCATACACCTAGCAATAGCTCTTGCGTACCATGGGTTGCTTCGTGTGTCTTCCAAAAGCGAAGCGTCGGATTACGACATTCGTATGTCCTCATTATGCTGGGGGAACTCAATGAGCTGATATCTAATTTGTCTTCAGTTTGGTTATCACCCTCTGCGCCTCCGGCTCTGAATCTGGCAGCACTAATCCACAAATATGTTCGGCCCTTCACCAAGCACGATTCCCAACATGCACTCCAGTACGTTGCTTGCACCTGCCTTTCGGCGGACCAAGGCGACGGTGCAGGCAAAGAGCAAATAGAGTACGCGTGGTCGGAAGTGCGCAAAATCATTGTCCTCGCGGAGGGCGCAGGTTGGGATGAGCTCGTTGGTGGACTGCGTACCGATGGAACGCGCTTTGTGAGTATAAATTCTTTTGAGCAGTGCTTCTTGCTAACACTTAATTTGCACCGAAGGCGGGCGCGATAGAACAAATCGCTCAGCTTTTGTTGCTGAAGGACGGCGAAGACTACAATGACAAAATCGTCCGTGCGGCGGCGTCAATGTGCGAGCGTGAGCGACGTACGCTGGAGGCAATCAAGTTGTATAACATCGCCGGCGCACACGAGACGGTGATTGCATGTCTTGCGCAGTCCCTCGGAGAGGTTGTCGCACAGCCGGATGGTGCTGGCGAGGACGGGCGTAAGGTCGAAGCGACTGCCCGAGAGATCTACTACCACTATGCCCGTCTCAACCGTGCGGCAGGCAAAGAGCGTGACGCGGTATACATGCTCCTACGCATCCGCGAGGCGATGGCGGCAAAAGAGGCGGGGCGCTTCGAAGCTGCGTTAGAAGCAATCGAATCGACGGATCTCGTACCCTTCGAGGGTGACACCGCGAAATTAAATCGTCGCGCAGCGGAGTTCGAGATGTCACATCATGACGCGGTGAAGCGTAACTTACCGACCTACCTTCCGCTCACGATGGAGATTCTGTCCGAATTGCACCAGAAGGTGAAAAATTCCGCGATGGCCGAGGCAAGTAAGAAAATGGTGCGTATCCAACCTTCTTTCTCGATCTGCAGATGTTTGATTTCCCGTTGCTCTACAGGCACTGGACTCGTTGCGGGTGAAGTCACGTTCGCTTGTTATGTTCGCGGGGATGTTGCGCTTCAGGATGCTGCCCGAGGTCTATTCGTACCTCGCTCGATTAGATGTTGAGATCGCCCTTTAGTCTTCCCACCGTCTACTATTTGTATTCGTCTCTTTTGTATGTGTGCTGAGTATGCATTTTGCGTAATAAAAAAACAAGCTGCCTATCGAGTCCAATAGCAAATATTTGAGCGTCCTAATACATGTGAAATGCTACAATAACAAGATGAAGTAAGAAAAGGTCGCCCGAAACGTCATGTTGCAATCTTCATAGGAGTCTTTCCTTTCTTTACGACTTTGATGCCCAGCGCGTTTGACAGAGCCGTCTTGCGCTTCTTAGCCACTGGAGTAGCATTCTTCGCCGCCAGCAGTGCTTTTGCATTGTCTGAAAGCAATTTATGCAGCTCTGGCTCCACACCATCCGCTTTTCTTTTGACAGTCACGGTGGGCACAGGCTCTGGGGATTCATCATCCGAAGGCGAGTCCTGTAATACGGGTAATTTGGAAGGACCAGCCGCATTGACCTTCGAAAATATCTCCCTAACAAGCTTCTCGTCTTCGTCGTCTTCTAGTTTCTTCGCCCGCTCCTCTTCCTCCTCCACTTCGTCCCTTGCTATTCGATCCAACAGCTCTGCACCGCCTGCATGCGCCACCCGCTCGTTCCGTGCATTCCGCGCACGAATATCCTGCAGTGCATCCAGGACGTCCATCTCCCGCTTCGAGTCGAGCGTGCGATTCTCGAGCACTTTCATCGGGTTGTTCTCCTCCGCTTCGAGACGAGCGAGTTTGTCCTCTTCATCGGCTGCCCGTTCCTCGCGCCAGGGCTCAAAGTTGCGCGAAGCGCCATGCTCGGAGGTGTAGTCCGTATTCTTCGGGTCCGTTTTGAAAGTGATCTCGGCGGAGCAGAGGGTACATTTGATGTAGAAGCGGAAGATTTTGATGCCATAGTAGTCTTCTCCCTCTACAGTCTCTTTCCTCGCGTTGAACTTCTTGCCTTTATAGATGTACTCGCCGCAAGTATTACAACGCCTATGCAGGTATTCCATGAGCAGTCGTTCAATAGAGAGAATACGAATTATAACACACATGGAGAAAGGTGCCATAAGACGAACAACCTGCTGTTTATTCTTGGGTTGCTTGCGTCGCGGGATTAACGACGGATCGAAATCCGGAGGGATATACTTGTTGAGCACTTTAGAGGACTGTCAGTTTCTTCGTAATACTCATAGCATGAGTTTAATGCTCACCTTTACGTTCAGCCATGTTGCAAGCTTTTCAGAAAACAGACAAGTTGTGTACGTTGGGACCAAATGGCTGAAGGTACCAGTGAGTGTCTGAGGCAGAGCCTATGGCCATGATCATGGACATGAGTCAGCATATAGCACGTGACCAAACTTCGCTCTAACCTTTTATATCCGAACTCAGCGTCTGCCAGCCACCAAGGTTGTTTCCAAATAAATTGCCTCCTTATCTCGCCGACTTTCCTATCTCAAAGTAACGTGCTAACGCATTATATAATCCCGGCGGGGACCTTATAATGTATTCATATACGGATCCGAATTTACAACAATAAATCGAGTCAAGTTTGGGCTAGAGTGCCGCTAGACTCTAGAGGATATGCGCATAACATCGTCTGAGAGAAGTTTCTGAGAAATGCTAAAGAAATCGCTTTTTATTGCTCACAACATTAATGCAAGGCAGTAACATCGCGGACGGTCGAAGGAAGAGGTTTGTTTGGCTTATGGTCTCACTACCAGAAATCCTCGAAAATGCAAGGAAGGACTCCGGCTGACCTTGGCACCGGGGCAGAGCTATCGACGTAGACTGTAGTACATTAAAGCAGGGCGTCTCCCTCAATGACTTCAGGAATCAAGTCGATTCGGTCGTAACTGTCAGCAGAGTGCCAGCAAGAACTCCATTAACGTGGGGTTTCTGGAACGCGTACATCTTTTCATTCTATCCTTCATGCCGGCAAATTTTCCTGCGCGTGTGGTTCCATGATGTCGTCTGGTAACTTACATTATATTGTACATATACCGGGCAGTAGCTGACATCTGCATAAAAACAAAGCGTGCGACCTCGTGTGCTACTATGTATTATCGCCATTAATTGTTAGCCAGGTGCCAGATACGTTATTGTCGTCTACTTACTGCAGTTGCTGCCACCGAGCGTGAACAGGTGGCGGTGCAACCACCTGTGGAGTGGCTTCTTCGCCGAGTTCTGTTTACTCTTGTTAGGCACGCGCCTATCCGCTGGTGGCATATTGCTTGCATGCTCAGTTCTGGCATCACACCCGATTGTGCAACCAATGATATATTCCGCCGAATGCTAAGCCCACCCTCCCGGCTCATGGTACCCAGCCTCAGAGTCCTACGAGCCACCCAGCCCACAACCAACTCACGTGCACACGCGTCAGCCTCAATCCCAATGAGCGGCCATAAAAGGCGGGCGACGTGCGGCTAGACGTCCTTCACTTCTTTCCTCAGGTCCACCACCATCTCATACGCCAACGTGCAAGTGCGTGCGCTGCCCCCAACCCCGCTGCTCTCTCTTTAGGGCGAGTCCGACAAAGCTGAGTAGCGACCTCGCCTTGTATCCCCTAGCATCAGCGTAAGCCGGGTCGTCACAAACGTAAAAAGAGTCGGGTGGCGACGCCATGAGCATATCGGGACGCTGATATGCAAGTGTGTTGGATGCCCCCGTCCCCGCTGCTCACCCGCAAGAGGTGAGTTCGGCAAAGCTGAGTAGCGACCCCCCCCCCTCTCCCCCTCCTACCGTTCAGTGTCAGCGTAAGCCGGGTCGTCACAGACGTAAAAAGAAGTCGAGTGGTAGCCACCATGAGCATGTCGGGACGCCGACTTGCGAGTGAGTGAGCGCCCTCGTCCCCGCTGCTCATCCATCATGGGTGAGTTCGAAGAAAGCTGATCAGCAACCGTGGCCCCACATCACCCACCATCAGCGTAAGCCGGGTCGTCACAGACGTAAAAAGAGTCGGGTAGCAGCCACCACGAGCACGTTGGTACGCCCCCTCCGCCGTGTTAGCAACGTCCTACAAGATTCTGCTTCACAGTCTCTTGAGCCAAGGCGAGGGGGTGATAAGACTATGAACGCACGCGCGCTGGGCTTTCCACCAGCTCGTGGGCGTCCCGGTGTCAGCCACTCCAGCGTTAGGCTTGGAAGTAGGCCCCCCTTCCGTCCCATAATCCCCACTCCGTTTTTAGTTTAGTTTCTCGACGCTGCTTCTTATCAGCGTGGCATGCCCCGATCTCGATTGTTTGGCGGGACGGAGACGTCCCGTCCATCTGAGGCTAGCTAGAGCACGGCTGCCAAGGGTGTCCTCACCAGGGTTCTCCCACTGGGTTACCTGGGAGGTTTCTCTCGAGTGAGTGCAGCACTTCGGTGCGGGCTGCTTTAAAGCAATTTCTCGTCGCCGCGACGCGTTAGTATTGAGTACCGGCAATAGTAACGCGTCATGTAGTAAACACATTAGATAGCCTTTTTAGAACTAAAAACCTGATTTTAAAAGACATATTGCGTGACGTACCTCGAGGAAACTTAGAACACTACTTTGCTAATGTACTCCGATTTGGGACGCGCAGGGCAAGGAGCGCACTTACAGTGCTGTAAATGCACCCCTTGCCCTGCGCGTTCCAGAATCGGAGTACATTACGTAGAGGGACCCCCTAACGTTGTAAACTTTCCATGCGAAAGTTGACTCTCGCCGAGGTTCAAAGAAAAAGAGCAGAGGCTGATGATTGCGTACGCCCGCTTGTGTTATCAAAGTCACTTTCTCTGGATTTAGACGACGGTGATATCAAGAAACGAGGCAGCTCCGTATACGAAAGGAGGGTCGCGAATGAGTGGTCGCACATCCGGACAAGCCCAGAGCCTTAGTATTGCAGTGAAGTAGACCGCTGCGTCATCAGGAATAATTCAGGATATGGGCCCCATTATAGCAACAGCAGATAGAGCATAGGATTCCAGAAAAACATATTTGAGACTACTGTTGCCAATTTGTTGACGGTTGGATGGATGGATGTTAAAGTCAGACTTGAAGTCGTCCAGATTCTGTTCCGGTGTGAGCGTGTCACGTGGGTAAGTATTTCTCGACCAGGTCCATCGAGTCCGACTCATTAAACAGGCTCACTAACCACCATATACCGCATACTCGACCAAATTTGGGGATTTAAAGGAGCGAAATCAGCATCTGTTACCTCACCAAGTGCTCGCGTTGTTATCGAGTGGTCTCAACCGTTGCGGGCCATGGCGTATACACAACCCGTAAATCCGCGCATGTCGGTGCTCTCGAATGCCTCACAGTCATCAGATCATTTCTCCCCTGCATCGAGTTCTACGCGATTCTCCTTCCCGACTGCAACGCCAATAAACACCAACCTTGCGGCGACTGCAAAGCAGCGCCCGAATATCTACGAACGGAATCTGAACAAGACGCGCACGGCGGAGGTCTCGCTCTCGGCATATGCGTTTCTTTTCTCGGAGATCGTACAGTACACGCAGAAGCGCGTAAGCGGGATCGGGGACCTCGAGCGGAGGTATGTACACGATCAAGCATACATACACTGAGCAGAAGGCTAACCGCAGATTATGCACGCTGCGACCAATCAGGCTCAATGTGTTGGGCTACCGCATAGGCACACGCGTTCTGGAACTGATGGTCTGGCGTGGAGAATCGCAAACCAAGGCGCCAAAGCGCGAAATTCGTTTCCTACCCGCGCTCATGTCCATACATACGCAAGTGTGGCGTGCGGTATTTGCGAAGCCAGCGGACGCCATCGAGAAGAGTGTGGAGCATGATGATGAGTGCAAGTTTTGCCTGTTCCATGCCGCTGTACACCATGATTTTGACTTCCAAACCCAGACATGATCATTGACAATGACCCCCCAATAACGCGCTATATCTCCGTTCCACGGGATATGAGTCAACTGAGCTGCTCGTCCCTTACGGCGGGAATAGTTGAAGCTGTTCTAGATGGGCTCGGATTCGTGAGTCTCGTACATTCTTTGTTTGATCGAGTTCTTCCGACACCATACTATCCACTGTAGCCAGCACGTGTTACGGCTCATAGTACGCCAACGGACGCGTACCCGTCACGGACAACAATATTAATCAAGCTCGACAAATCTGTTGTGGAACGAGAAGAAGTTCTTAAATAATCCTTGCTGTACTTTTTTTGTCCTTAAATTACTGTCTGTGGGTTGACTATTGAGTCTTAGATACATTTTAATCTCGGTCACGTGCCCTCTCACCCTCCCACTCAAAAAAAAACATGTTCAAGGGGGACGTTGAAGCTTATATCTACCTGCAATCCAGATGGCTACTATAGGTCGATTAGTTGTAAAACCTGCTTTGATAAACTCCTCCTGTGCTTGGGCATCGGAAAAAGAACAGTTACAAGAACTGTATAACTCTGAGTTCACTGGCGCCGTCACAACCCGAACGGCCACGCTGGAGGGCTTCACAGAGGACTCGGGCGTGCATACTGTGAGCCGAGCAGGTTATGTACGCTATATGCTTCCGTATCATGAAAACAAGTCCCTTCGGTTATCAAGGTAGCCTTTTCTGCGGAATCGACATCGTCTGTAAATTCTTACGGATATTCTCCGCACCCATTGTCTTCTTATCTAACATGGGTGGAAACTATCCTCCGAGTCAAGGACGCGTCGAAGCCGATAATAATCAGTATAACCTCTTCAAAACCCTTGGAGCTTGCAGAAATGGTCGAGGCCGTCCAGCAGCTGCGCCGAAGGCTTGGTGACGCAGACGGTGAAGCCAGCCGCGTCGGTATCGAGCTTAACACGAGTTGTCCTAACATTGACTACGCGCCCCCGCCCGCGTACAACCCCGATGCACTCAAACCAATTCTCGCCGTACTGGCGGCGGCTTTCTGGTCTGATCGCACACTTACGATGGGCCTCAAGCTCCCGCCCTATACATACTCGACACAATTCACGGACTTTCTCGGGGTCGTTGCAGGTCTCTCGCGAAGTATCGACGACGGGCGATATAATCCAATCGCCTTCTTCACATGTACAAACACGCTTGGCTCGAGCCTGCTGTTTACAGAGCAGTCACTGGCGTCTCCCGCTAGTACCGACGCACCAGCCTTAGCCCGGTCTCCGTTCGCACTGCCGACGCCGCTCGGCGGACTGGCTGGCGAGGCGCTCCACGCGCTCGCGCTCGGGAACGTTTTCTCCTTTGCGCAACTGCTCTCGAATTCGCCCGACGCGTCACTTCGACGTATCGCGCTCGTGGGTGTTGGAGGGGTTACGACGCCAGCGGCGGCTTCTCGTATGCGACGCGCGGGAGCTTGCGTTGTCGCGTGTGCCACGCTACTCGGTCGCGAGGGCGTACGTGCATTTCAAACGCTATCGGCATAGATTAATTCGGAAGCTGCAAGTTTGCTTTGTGCGGGCTGTACGTTTGGAGGTCTATATCTATGGAATGTATTTGTACATGGTACATGAACTTGTCAACGAGGCAGGCAAAGGATAAAGAAAAGTGTCTTTAGAACAAGTGCACGTCAAGTGCTTTGTGTACGGGGGCGTAAAATGAGGGGTATTACAGGGTGGTAAAGTGCATACATAAAGGTGCGTTTAGTACAGTGCACAAGACGGACAGCGGTTATGGTTATATGGACATGCGAGATATCAACAAAGTCTCCGGGGTTATTGTGATTTCAATTGGACGAACGAGATAGAGAATTGTATGGCAGATGAACGATAACGAAAACTGGATAGCGTAGCAGGACAAGGTTACACGATGCGAGTAAAGGAGAAAGAAAAGCAAAAGATACAGTGCAGACCATATTTTATCCCTGCGCGAGGTCTAAGTTTAGAGTTATATTCCGTTGAGGGAAGCGCCACCGTCGATGTAAGGAGAGCCAGCTCTCCTGCCGATCATCGAGAATGCAGGCCCAAATTCTAAGGTCGGTTGTCCATACTGGTTGAAAAACACGTATTCATCGTTGGCACTGGCGGAGAGGTTTGGGTTATCAACTCCTTGTGCCAACTGATGACCAAATGATGGGTCCCAGGCCGCCGAGGCTAAGTCAGGGAAAGAGGAGGGAGGAATTTCCCACTGATCAGTGGCCTAACGGAGAGAGCACGTTAGCAATCGGGAATACAATATGGTGTAAGAGAAAGAAGCATACATTCTGGGGTAAATAAAGCCAATGTTGGGGTACATATGAGCCGTCGGCACCGTATATGTTGAATTCAGGTGGAGCAGCGAGGTGGGGGGCAGCAGTACTGGGTCCTGCTACGGGTGCTAGGGGAGTCGGTCTCGGCTGCGGGAAAGAGGCCGGGGTCTGCGATATGCGCTCAGCAAAATGTGGAGGGGGTATACAAACACGGATAACTCACCAGCTCAGACGCTAGGAACGGATTACCAGCTGGTGACAACTTGGTAAGGTCACGAGCCTTGCCAAGTGCCTTTCCCGCACGTAAGGTAGGTGAGGAGAGAAGGGATGCATGGAGGTCGTTATCGTCGTCTTCGACTTGCACTTTGTCAACCACGTGCACATGTCTGGGGGCAGTCTTTTTGCGAGGCAGAGACTTCGGCGTCATGGGGAATGTAATACCAACAGGTACAAGTCTCTTCGGGGCCTCTGTGAGACCGCGTTGCGGACGGCGCGGTTTTTCACGACGGCGGGGCTGGTAGCGGTACCCAGGATGTTCCTCTGCGTGCTTCTCTTTAACGGACGTAGCGAGGTCGCGCCATTTCTGCTTCTCCGGATCAGACAGCATTTTCCAAAGTGCACCCGCCTCTTTGCTTAATTCGCGATTGTTCTTGCCTTTGTGTCCCTTCCGATACTCGCACGCGAACAAAATGAACGGGTTCGCAGGTCGCCGGACATGTGTATCGTCACTCTTCCGCGAGCTTGAACCAGATGGTTGAGCCGGTTCGGGATCAGGCAAGACAGTGTTCACACGAAATGGGGAGGGTTCCGCGGAAGTGCAGGGTGTGACCGCAGGTGAATGAGAAAGAGCTGGGGGCGTATGCGGAGGTGATGGTATCGTCTCGAGTTTGACGAGAGATTTGGCGGGGGTGGTAACCGCGAGAGCAGCAGGAACAAAATTGTCGTCCAGCGAAACTGGTTTCTGATATGGAGTATGTCTAATGGGCCTTTGATCACCTATGTAAGTGGGGTAAGTTCGAGTATTTGAAATAAACGTGCAAGGAGTTTTACCACGAATACTGGAGATTCGTACGGAGCACATGTCGCGCGGCATTGCGGTTACTGGTAGTGCGGAGAGGATGAAGGTCGTCTTTGCGGAAGGAGTACGTCCCAGAGCAAGGTTCGCTTCCGTTGTTCTTATAAAAAAGCTGCGTCGGCGAAAGGAGAGCTGTCAAAGGCGCACGTTATGGAGCCAGATTAACTTCCATCGCCTTTATACGCCACTTTCAGCGGGAAACATGCACAGCACGCTTTAGCTTTAGCTATCTTTACAAGGCCCAAAAAGGAAGCATTCCAAGGGCCATACACAAAGGAAGAAAGCAGCGTCTCCGAGATATTCAGACATGAGGCATTTGATCGGAGTGTGCCCTCCTACAGCCTCACCCTCGTCAAATTTCCATACCGGAGTCATCTGGATCTGCACGTTAAAGTTGCGCTTAATTTTGAGGTAGATGTGGTCGGTTAAGAAAACGTGTTCGACGGGCCCATACTAGTTGGGAAAGCCGATGCAACCCAGCCTTGATCTGGTATGTATTCGCGTGGTACGTTGAGGACCGTTAACGATATGAGGGAACCCACATTCTGGCCGATGACGAGAAACTCCCCTATTTATTGGCGGTATTTTAGGTCCTTCGGGATCAGCGACGGCCTGCTGAAAAACGCCGCGTCCTAAATCCGAAGAGCGGCGGGAAATCGTCGTGGTGTCAAGGTGAGGGTGAAGATTTTCAACGACACGAGGCAAATCCAGGGGGGCTCATCCAAGCACTGGGGAAAGGCCTGTCTGCATCGTGTTCGCAAGTGAAAAAGCCAAATTTTGAGCAGCCCAGCGAGGTATGTCACATAATAGCAAAGTGAAAGCCCGAAATCCAGAAGGGCAACAGTTACTTGCAGCAGGTGAGGTGAATGTACAGTACATCATCAGAAACGCGCCTTCGTAGTCGTTCGTCAGGTACATCAACAGCACCAAACATTGCGACTTCGGTTTGCCGAATTAGTGATTTTAGGAAATACGGCTTTGTCGGATATCTTTGTCCATAATTAGTTGATCGATTCAAACAAAACAGTGTGATTCGTCATTTCGAGGATGCCTCTTGCCCTCTCTTGTTGCCGAGCAATGCCAATCTAGATATTTTCCCATTCTTTCAAATGGAACCGTGCTGCAGGAGACTAGGGGGCGAGGTGCACGATATATTTCACGTTATAGAAGAGGCGTCCTTCAATCGTGTACACAGACTCGGGATGGTGAGTCGTAGCGCAGTAAATCACTGGCACCGGATACAGAGGAGCGCCGAATGCACCTACTTCGGACGAAGTCTATGCGTATTGTGATCTAGTATACCATCGCAAGGAAACACGAGTCACAGACTCAGCGATACCACAATCGTCCCTGACGCTTTGATTGAACGACCTGAAGCCAAAGACTCACAAGCACATAGCTTTGCAATGAAAGCGAATGTCATTGCTAGGTCCAAATGACAAAGTTTCCGGATGCCTGGGAAAGTTAATATGTAGAGGATTGACGGCGCAATTTCATCTCTAACGTGTAGGTTGGTGAAAGTGCGGTCTGATAGTATCGTGTAGAAAGCAAAATTTAATTCGTAGGCGTCTGCTTACTTGTGTTGTACGAGTGGACACTCACTGGCACTTTCGGGTCCGCGCGCCGCGTATCACGTGCCCGCCTCGCGCTTCACACGTAGCACGCGGCTCGGCCGACGCGTCGGCATGCGTCATGGCGGCTCGTCGGTAGTCGTGAGAAGCGAGCGCGCCATCAAGTCGAGTCACATCAGCCCCGACGCGAGGGCGGCAGGCGCGCTCTACACGCCTACGACTCGTGGCGCCTCCCTATAAAACGAGGGCGGAACGCGACTCAGCCGCCAACCACTCCCTGCTCTCGACGACGATTCAGCCATGCCTCCAAGACGTTCTACTCGCAAGACAACAGATGATCCCTCTCTCGCAGCCGACCCCACGGCAGCGCCCGCCGCGACTCCGGTTGCAGTGGCTACGAGACGCTCTACACGCAAAGCCGCAACTGTTGCTGCCGATTCGGCTCAGAAGGCGGCTTCGCTTCCTTCTACAACGACTGCACCACTTGCATCAAGCGGAGCCCCCACGGACCCTGATACTGCCTCAGGTACTCTCGTTGGCTCCTCCGCAACGTCAGCGAAGGCTTCCGGGTCAAAGGCCAAAGCGCCGAAATCCAAGTCCAAGCGAACCATCCCCGACGAAGATGACGAAGTCGGTAAACCAGTATCAAAAAAGGCAAAGAAGGGTACAAAGAATGATACCGACGATGCTCCGGAGATACCGAAAATCGTACGTTTTTTCTACTTTTATGTTGAATAAATCAGGTAACCCACTATACCAGGTCACCGTTTTGAAACGAGGGGCAGCTCCTACTGACCCTTTCTCGTCCTACGTCAGTGAGTGGTACCCAGAAGCTCGGCGAATATTCTTCCCAATAACAACATTTTCAGGCACACATCAAGTCTATGTGTCTCCAGATGGGGAAGTTTGGGATGCTATGCTCAATCAGACTAATATTGGGAAGAATGCCAATAAGTGAGTATTTAGTTGAAGCCGATGTTTCTGCTCGGCATGTCCAGCTTACGCTAGCACCGTAGGTTCTATGTTATACAGCTTTTGCATCCGATCAGCAATGCGTCTGCGTGCCTTCTCTTTGTGCGTTGGGGACGGACAGGAGAAAACGGGGCAACTCAAACAAAGGCACGTTCCATCCCTCTTTGTTCCTGACAACGTCATCGTGACTTAGCCACATGTAGGGACCTTGGCCCCCGGCTCAGGCCATCAACGAGTTCAAGGAACAATTTAGGTCTAAAACGTCAACCCCGTGGGAGCAGAGACACGGAATGGCTGCTAGGCCAGGTCTGCTCTATTCGCTAAAGTTTTTCTCCGTGGCGCTCACAAAAGTTGTGTCCAAACTCAGGGAAATACACTTGGTTAGGTAACTTCTTTTGGCGTAGAATGAGAGGAAATGCTGACGACTGAATAGAACGGGACTTCGAGACAACGGAAAAGGACGACAAAGACGAGGGATCGTCCCACAGTAAGGACAAAGGCAAGGGGAAAGCGGAGCCTGAGAAGATACCCGATTCAGTCCTACCTGCCGAGGTCCAGGTTGGTCTTTCAGGGTTGACCTCAACCCTTCTACTCGTTGACCCGTCGAGGATAGAATTTGTGCAGGCTGATCTTCAATGCGAGGTTCGTACAGCTCCATTTAGTTACACCGCTGTGACTCATCCCATGTTTAGCTTCATAGATGCAGCATTATCTTCAATGAACTATGACGCCAATAAGCTCCCTCTGGGTTTGTCCCCACTCCTCTATTTCAAAGCACTGCTAATTTATTTTTATTCAGGGAAATTGTCGAAGTCGATGATTCTTAAGGGCTTTGCCGCGCTCAAGGTTCTCTATTCTTTTCATCAAATGTACTATCTGTGAACACAATTTCTAGTCCCTTTCCGAGGTCATAGAGAATGCAAGTAAGACGAATCAGTACGATGCATACGAAAATGCTTGCTCTGAACTCAGTGGTCAATATTACTCGTCAGTTTTGGAAACTGTTTCTACTCAATGGAGCTAAAGCGCAATCTCCAGCATCATTCCTCATGTGTTCGGTCGTACTAAACCAATTGTAATCAACACCATGGTCCAACTCAAAAAGGTACAGTTCATTCGAGACCGGGAAAGTATGTGACTCATCATACTTTTCAGGAATTAGAGCTTGTCGATGCTCTAGGAGACATGGTCAGTAATTGGGTCTTTCAAGACCAGCGTGAGGGCTCATTTAAGGACATTATGTCATACAGGAGATTGCGCAGAAGCTTATCAGCGATAGCATCGATCGTGACAGTGCCGGGGAGCCCATAAATCCTCTTGACGCGCGTTTCAAATCTTTGGCGCTCGAGTCTATGATACCTGTCGCGAATAGCAGCAAGGAATTTTCTGCACTTGCAGCATACGCGAAGGACACGCACGGCGCTACTCATAATTACTATAAAGTCACGCTCGAGAATGCGTTTAGGGTCAAGAGGCCCGTCTCCCTCTTTCCATTGTGCGTTTACACTGAATACTTAACACTCTGTTTATAGGAGTCACGAAGATGAGAACTGGTCTAATGCTGGCTTGGGCGTTCTCGAAGAGGGCCAAAGATTGCTTCTCTGGCATGGCTCTCGTTCTACCAACTTTGCTGGTTAGTGAAAAATGTTATTTGGGTTTTAATCGTATTGGTAATTTGGCCATATTTTTAGGTATTTTGAGTCAAGGTCTACGCATCGCTCCCCCGGAAGGTATGCCACTAATTCTTCCGGGCTTTTCCCTCTCTAACGCTTATTGTTATTGCCAACCAAGCCCCTGTCAGTGGTGAGTCTCGTTTATTTTTCTCAAGTATAGGGGTATCTAAAGAACCGTTCCTAGGCTACATGTTCGGAAAGGGGGTTTATTTTGCCGATGTGCGTCTCTTGCGAATAAATTGTGTATTAAACGCTTGCTAACTTTTCCCTAACAGATGATGTCTAAGGTAGAATCTCATATCCTGTTTTGTCCGCCCTCTTGACTTATGGCTTCGTGAATAGTCCTACAATTATTGTCACGCACAGTGAGTATCTGGTCATATATCGCGAGACACCGAATGGATGCTAAGACAGTTTTCACGTTCAGTTCGAGCGGTAACATGGGAATACTGTTACTCTGCGATGTCGTCGTAAAACCTTGTTATGAATTGCTCAACTCGAGCTATAACGCCGGCGAAGAGAGCAAGGCTGCTGGGAAACTGTGCGTTACGTTCTCTATTTTTGTCAGCTATACAATTTACCACGACCCAAATACTCCATCTCTTGCAGTGCGACGAAGGAATTGGACAAATCCAGCCAGTGGATTGGCAGGACGCAGGCAACGCACTCGACAATGACGACCTTAGGGGCTGTCTCATGCCTCAGGGAGAGGCGAAGGCCGTCAACCCTCCCGGAGGGAGTTTAATGTACAATGAGGTGAGAAGACATCCGCTCTGGATGGATTGATAAAGCTAATGTTCCCAATTAGTATATCGTTTACAATACCGCACAAATCCGAGTGAAATATCTGTTGATGGTCAGGATGGGCAATTGAATAGACCCGGGATGGATTTAATACGGAGGCTGGTGCTTACACGGATCATATCTAGTATCGAGGAACTGCTTTCATATAGAGAGTAGATACTTGTACACGTCTCATTGCTAAAGATAAATTATATGGATGTCGGATCCTCTGATAAAACACGGAAGAGACAGGGATGTGAGAAAGCAAAGCATGCATTAATCTGTCCGTAAACGCTTTTCGCGTCGATCGCGCTCGTCATTCGGCGAGCGTTCTCTTGAATGTCTTCGGCGGTCGTTATACCCGTCATTCCGCCGCGGAGAGCGAGAACGACGCGAGTATTTTCTGTACTCATAGTCGCGGTCTTTATGGTCACGATCACCAGGACGCTTGTAGTCGTCACGTCTGTCCTGACCTTTTCGTCGATCCCCGTCTTCCCGCCTCCTATCTCTAGAATCGAAGTCGCGGCGGTTGGAGTACTGGTCTCTTTCATCACGGTCGCGCTGCCGCGGAGGACTGCGCTCCCCACTTTTCCAGGAGCGTTGCTCTCGTTCGCGATCGCGTCCATTTTCTTGGCCCCATGCACGCGAAGGATGAGAGCCGGAGGAGTTGTTAGCACCCGTCCCTGGCGGCCCGGTATTATTTGGACAGTCTGGGATTGTCGATCATAAGCAGTTATAAAGGATAATTTGATGTTTTGCGACTGACCTTTCTTCAGATGGGGGCCCCCACAGGCGAAACAACCTCCAGCGAAATCACCGAATTTCCCACCTGCACCCGGCCCGGCTTTAACAGAGATACCACCGAATCCGCCGTTGCCGGCAGTGGTGTCTTGATCAACCAAATGCGTGTACTTTGTACGACTGCGCTTCCCAAAGTCGCGTACCTGCATCACCTTCGGAAGAAGAGAGACGTCCATCGTGCTCTCGGTCTTTTCCGTAAAGTCGTGCCGCGTAAGGACCTCCGCATCCTGGTGAAATGCACCTTTGTGCCAATACTTCTGAAGGAACTGCTGCTGGCCCTTGGGTTTAGAGTCGCGCGTAGACTTGGCGTGCGCGAGGTCTTCCTGTAGTCTTTGCGCTTCAGGGAGGGCACGCCGCCGCTCGACCTCTTCTCGCTCCAAATCACGGGCAACCTGAGCCTCTTTATCGCGCTTGATACGACTGAGTTCACGTAGCCTCCACGCTTCGAACTCTCCTTCCGGGTCGAGCCCGTCAGTATCGTCAATGTCCGGGACCTCCTTCTCTTTCTCCTCTAAAAAGCGAAGGAGTTTTAGTACCCAATACGGTATATTTTGAATAAATAAAAAATCACTTTCTGCTAACTCGCGTCTTATGCTTTCCGCAATCATATCATGACTTTGCTTCCGATGCTCTTCTTCTTCAAGCTTTTTCTTTTCGAGAGCTTCTTCGGTGTCCTGAAGCTCCTTATCTCGTTCCTGTACCGTTACCCGACCGCGCCTAGACATAGTTTCGTCAGTTAACACGCAAGACCCTAACGCCAAATAACGTACTTTGGCACGAAAACGGGTCTGAACATGGGTTGCGGAGCCTCCTCCTCTTCGGATTCGGACTCATATTCGCTAGACTGAGGGAGCAATTGAGATAAGTTTTTTAACAGAGATGTTAGAGTAGCAAGTTACATGTTACATACCTCGTCCGATTCAGCGCGCGTTCGGGGACCAGGAGCCTCCTTCCCTTCCTCCTCCTCCTCCTCTTCGGACTCTTCTGATTCTTATTGGGGAAAAAAAGTCAGGATAAATAATTTAGAGATTTGAAATGGATAACTACCTTCCTCCATTGCAGTCCTTCCAGACTCCTCTCTGCCTGCTACAATGACTTTTCCTTCTTTAATATCCACGTCCCTTAACGCGATGTTCATCTTCCCCGCAGGAGCCTTCACGGGTACACGTATTGGCCGGCCTTCCTCGTCTTCCTCCACCTCTTCCTCTGCCTCCCCTTCCATGGTCCCAAGCGGCATATCCCCATCCTCTTCCACCTCTTGTTCAGCCTCCTCGCCTAATTCATCCTCGTCCGACTCGGAGAGCTCTGCAACGCCCTTTGGTGCTTTGCCGCGCCAATACCGTGCGGCAGGTCTCGCTATTCGTGGTGCCTGTTTACGCACAGCTGTAGACATCGTCGCAGTTTCGTGTAGAGCGGTATTTCAGCTGGCCTGAGTGCAGGTACTGAAGCTGACAAACTTGAGCCATCACCTAAAACGGATATGGAAATGTCACGCAAGTCACGTCGCGCGCTGATCGCGAGGTGACGCGTCTACTACCGAAGCTCTCTGGCTTGACCTCTCTTGTATTCATACGACCATGGTGAGCAATACCCCAAACTGTGTACCCATCTGTGGTTTCTGAATCTCCTTTCCAGTCATCTTTCCGGATCGTTCCTAGCTCTAGCGACAAGACCGCGTCCGTCCAGGACACTTCAAACAGCCTTGGCCTCCACGATACCTTGCAGTATGGTCTACGTAGCCTTGCGGCCGAAGCGCGTGCGCAGAGCGATCTCAAGCACAGGCTAGACAATGTCTGTCCCTTTATCTGATCGGCCATCGTTACATATACTAACCAAACGAAAAGTGGGAAGAAACTCAGGATGAATTGATGCTCACTCTTCAACGTAACATCTACGGTGTCCACGCTCCTGTGCGACTCATGATGGAGCGCAAGATCGTATCAACTGTGAGTAACTTCTCTGATCAAATATTACAGCCACCTAATCTACCTTTCCATACATCTCTGACTCGTGCTACCCGTAGAACATGCATATGCCCGCCCTTTCGCGTTCAAATATTCACCTCGATATTCTGATGGGCAGGGACGAGATGTTAGACTATTCAGACGTATTTGCAGGTACGGGTTTTGACTACAAAACATCTCTCATATCCATACAACCCACTCTCATCCCCTTCGTTGTGCTTGCCGCTTACTGTCGATTAACAGAGACGGAGGTAGCGCCTCCCATGGACCTCCACGCGCAAATGGAGCGCAAACTGCGCATGTAATCCCAATATTGTTGCTTGTACTACTCGACATGTTCCTATCGCAATAATTCATACACCTCTAAAACCGCTCTGAGAATGCGTTGACTCTACAAGTACGGGCAACGTTATTCTTTCACGTCTGAAAGCGTCGCGAGCAAAGAACGGGCGAGGGTAACCTTATCAAACCCAAATTATCTCTGACATTCGGAGCTCGGGAAGATCTATTATGCGTACCAGACGTCAGATACCTAGTCCTGAACCCACACTGAGAAAATTATCGCGTCCGATACGCTGCGTCATTGATCCACGACTCCAACGCCTAAGAGCATAAAGACGACGTTATATGGAGATTCACTTTCAATTTAATGGGATGCACTGTAATTGCGGCTAAGCGGATGTCAGTGTTACCTGAATACTCCGTAGTCTTATTCAAAAATGCTATTGCTTGACTGCGGTGTTATTCTACATGTATCTTACGTTTTCGTAATGCGAAATTCGGTATGACACTGTTTTACTCAATTCAAATTTTTAAGCAACCTTAGTCGACTCCGTGAAGTTGGACCCCGACTACAATTACACAGGCAGATCGAGCTGAGGATGTGTAGACCGACAAACGAGATGCTGGATTTAGGAGAAAGCTTCATCGTGTCAGATGAAGTATGGGCTCTATTGCGCTGTCCCTTGGTATTATACATAGTTCTCAGTTCTAAACATTTTTGGAACATACACACTGCACATTCAATAACCACAAAGCCGATGGTCCCCTGCACATGTGTGCCCTCAAAAGCCACAAAACGTCGCCCGCCTAGCTCAATCGGATAGAGCGTCAGACTCTTACGAGTCACTGAATAGGTGGAATCTGAAGGCTGCGAGTTCGACCCTCGCGGTGGGCTAGTGTATATCCTACACAGGTGTCTCAGGTCACTGAGATCCCTGCCGTACTTTTTTCCCTGTCCCTAGTTACGTCCGCCACTTCAAGTTTTTCCCCGGCTTCGATGAGCCGATACTGGATGACATTTTGGGTTCTTATATTGAAGCGAAGCTAACCGCGCACTTGTTTACTGTCCCCCCCTTGAGAGATCTTTCACTTTGTTGACCCTGTTGGATTTACTTGGCGTGTTACACGCGTTTTTCAAAAAAAAAATTTTGAGAGAAGGATCTGCGAGACGTCGATCATCAGCCACATTTCGATTTAACGGATGATCCGGCCCGGCGCCTTGAAGTTCGCCGAGGCCGAACGGAACACTTCATCGGCGATATTCATATTCATATTGTTATAAACTTACAGATTCACTCAGTAGACGGTGCACGTATATATGTTACAAGTTCATATTATTAAAAACTTCAAAACTACTGGAATCAAAGTCGAAGAGAAAGATATGCTACATAACAGACGCCGAAGGTCCGATACTTGTGTGCGCCCAAAAAAAAAAAGGCTAAAGAGTTGAAAATTGAAATAATGGGTGTAACCGCAAATGAACCTAAAAAGATAAAAGGGGGATATATGAAGGATACAAGCATATATACACAAAGCAATCCGGTCCGCAAGCTCCAAGTACGTAGTCCATTCATACGACGCCGAGCACGATCGTCGCGCGCAGGCTGCACTCCCTAGCACTGAGTTCTTCCATGTCGCTGCCGAGATGCTCCTCCGTCTGCAGCGCGCTCGACTTCCAGCCCCAGCTTTTCCCGACGTGGAACGCATCCGGGGCGCTTGCAAAGCGCGTAAGCGCGCCGCCCGTCGGCGTCGCACACAGGAGTGTAAAATGCGCGCGTACCGACTCGCGCGGGTCGCGATACGGCTGCGTGGGCGGGCGAGCGTTGTTCGTGGGAGAATATTGGTATCCGCCGATGGAGAGGGGGGTGACAGTGGAGGGTGGCGAGACGCCGAGGCTCGAGGAGGACGGAGAGGCGGGCGTCGTGCTGCGTGAGGGGCCGGCGAGAGTCGCGCGGGAGGACGGACGGTGCAGCGTCGGTGTCGACACGGACGCCGGAATGTTCATGGGCTGCACAGTCGCTAGTTCGCTTACATTCTCCCCTTGTGACTGCGAATGTGCGTGTCTGCGCGTGGAAGAAATAGGCGGCGGCACAGAGGCGGGCGGAACGGTCTCGACGGACGAAAGTCGGTGGAGGTACATGCCTAGCTGCATGCCTGCGCCAGGTCCAGTCGCGCCAGAGCCTTTCTTGCGCACGAGCTGCACGTACACGTTGAAAAGGCTACCTGCATACCACACCGTTTGACTTGTCAAGCGTGCCTTCTCTTGTAGCGAAGAGAGCCCCCAGAACTCGACACCGAAACGGATCGGCGGGAACGGAGCCCAGCGCCCGGTACCTGTGACGTCTGCCTCGACACACCTCGCCGTCGTGCGCCGCTCGCTGCCGATCCCAAAGAAATTGGCAGACGTGTTCAACACAGAAACTTTACCACCGCCATTAGTCCTACTTGCACCAGAAACTGGACCCATAGCGCCGTCAGCGGCAAAGAGATGGTCCATCGATGCCCCGTCCAGCACCGCGGTGTCCCCGATACGTGACATCGAATCTATGGGCACGGGATAGTACACCCTGTGAGACTCGACGGTCCCTGTTGGCGCAGTGGTTATTTCGGCGCTGACGTCTGCAGTCGTTCGAGCCAAACCGAGACCACCGTCCCGAGTCGGCACAAATGAGCGCGAAGACGGTGGACTAGACGGACCTGGGCGATGGGTAATATGGTGTCTTAAAACGGACTGATCCCAGTGTGCAGCTTGTATAACAGAAGTTGGTGCATAAGGACGTCCTGTCGTCGGCGACACGTCTTGTGAAATCTCAATCAAGTCCTCCAAACTCTAGGTCTTTATGAGTGCAAAACCTCACAATAAACATAACGGAGCTTCGCACCATGTGCATATAGTGAATGCCGTTCGTGAAGAGATCGTCCCACTCTTTCTCCTCCGCCGGATCTATGGAGCATCGGCGGCGGAGCTCTACGACGCGCCGCGCGATATCATATCGCTCGTGCTCGTCGCGCACGAAGAACGCGTCGGCCGACAGGACAGCACGTGCCCAGCTCGCGCTTAGGCCGCCCCTACGCCAGATGTGCGGCGCATGCTCCTTTGCAAGCTCCGAGTTAAAGGGAAAGTCTGTCACGTTAGGGGGTGGGGACTCTGCATGTCCCCGTCCAGTGCCAACTGGGGGCGAAGATTCGGCAGCCTCCTCGTAAGCCAGCATGTCTGCGCCCCAGCGACACAACCAGCATGCTGCGGCCTCACCGATTTTATTTGAAACGGTACCGTACAAAAACACAAGGCCGTCGTCATCGGCACCGTCCGAGTGTAAGGAGTCCACCTCCGTCGGCTCCTCCTTCTGCGGGGTACAAAGTTCCTCGAATACATGTGAGATGCTCACTGCAGATCGCTTCGTGCCGTTTGACCGCAGCGAGGACGACAGAGTCGTCTGCGGATACCTTACCTCGCGACACACATTTTCAAGGCCCTCCGCCGCCTCGAGCTCGTTCTCGCCCTTCTCGCCGATCCCCTTCCCGATCGCGAAATTGAGATATCGCATCACGGTGTGTGGACCCAGAGAGCCGAGCGTGAGCAGGAGCGCCTGAGAAACGAGTGCGGGCATCGAAAGGTATATCGCAGTAGCCAGGAGCGAGAGCAGGAAGCGCGGTGTCGGGGAACGAATGTCGCTCAGCTGCGCGGGCTGCTGGAACAGGGGCGTAAGGGGCTCCCTACGGGAGGGCACGAGCCGGGGGTCGACGGCGAGCACGGATCCTCCACCATACAGACGTGAGATACAGACTCTGTGAATGAAGGTCACAGGCGGACATTGTGGGGACACGGTCAGAGACTTACTCGAACGCTGGTAAAGCGGAAGTCAGGCCAGAGATGGTAAGTGAGTAGCCTTAGAAGACGCACCAGCACGGGTTATGTTTGGGTCATCGAAAATGATATTGACCTCGTCGTGGGCGCTCTGCTTCGCGGTCGACTCCCTGAAACCGCCGTCGAAAAGCAGACGGAAGAAGTCCTGTAGCGATGCGAGCGCGGTCTATATTAGATTTGGTGATGGCGCGGTGGATAGCACGCACAGCCTGGATGAGCACGACGCGGTGCAGTCGGTAGACACCCTCCCAGGAGCCGCGCACACGGATGGCGACGTCGGCGGTGCGACCGTGCAGGAACGCGTGGTAGAGATGCGACTGAATGTCCGTCGGGGATGTGCCCCCTGCGCCGCGGTCGGCATCGGGCGAGCTGTGGGCTGACGGGGGAGAGTGTGCGATGGAAATTGGTGTACGCATGGTCGCCGCAACGAACAGCGTCGAGCTCGCTGTGTTCGTCTGCTCCTCGTCGTGCGACTCAGCGTCGACCCACTGACGTCGACGGGTCGGCCGCGGCCCCAGCCCAGCAAGTGCAGCCGACTCCGGAGTCCGGTCCGTCCTGCCATGTATATCCGTTTATTTCATTTTTTATTCGCTATTTTTTGCGTCCGTGGGACTGCCACCGCTATACTGCTAGCCCTCGTCTTCGTCGTTCGTCCCGCCGCCGCCGCCGTCGCACACAGCGTCTGCGACGTACTCAGCTAAGGGACCTCGTCCCTACGCACGCCGCCCGCTCCCGCCGGCGATAATATTAATGGCATCAAAAGGAAAGGGAAAGGCCGTCGACCACGACCATGTAAGCCCCGCCCCCGCGTCCGTCCCGCCCATGCAGAACCCGTCCACCGGTAGCGCCAACCCCTCCGCGTCGTTCCCCGCCCTCTGGAATTACCTCGAGCCCGCCCTCGACCATATCGTTCGCTCCCCGACTAACACACCCGCCCGCGCACCCACCATCGATGTTGCTTATCACATGGGCATCCACACCGCCGTCTACAACTACTTCACCGCAGCCGGCCGCTTCGGCATGGACGCCTTCGCCTCGCCCGTGCCCGACCGCGCCCCCGTCAACGGCAACGGCCGCTCGTCCCCACCCGGCAGCCCGCACGGTGCAGACCTGTACGAGAAACTCGACAAGTACTACGCCGACCTCTGTCAGGAGCTCCTCGCGAGCGCGCCCGTCGACGACTCGAGCATCTTACGCTATCTTTTGCCCTGCTTCTCGCGCTACGCCGCCGGCGCGCGCTCCGTCGACCGCCTCCTTAATTACGTCAATCGCCACTATGTCAAGCGCGCCGTCGAGGAGGACCGCGGGTGGCTGCGCCTCGCGGACATCCTCGACGCGTTCGCGCAATCCATCGAGCAAGACGGTCCTGCCGCCGTGCTCAACTCTAGCTCCGGCACCGACGCGTACCCGGGTCCGCGCGAGCAGCTCGCCACGCGCCTTCGCGAACGCCGCCTCACGGAGCTCAAGAAGTGGGGATATGCGGACGGCGCGCCGCCTGCCACGCTTGCGCGTGCAGAAGCCGCCGCCGAGGCTGCAAGCCCACCAGATCGCGTCGTTCCCTTGGCCTCGATGGCGTTCCGCCGGTTCCGCGAGGGCGTTGTGCGCCCGCTTCTCGCTGTGCCCAAGGGAAAGAAAGCGCGCAAAAAGTACAAAAAACCAGGGTCTGGCCCGGGCTCAGGATTGGGTTCAGGGGGTAGCGCAGATGGGGAAGGTGGAGGTCCCAAGTCACGATTAGCGAGGGCTGTAAAGGAACTAATCGAGTGCAAAGATGCGGACCCGGAAGATGGGCGAAGGATAATGGCATCAGAACTTGACGATATGCTGGGCACCGTCGGGATCCCCGTCGACCAGGTGTTGCGTAAAAAGTTAGACAAATTTTCCTTGCGACCCAAGGGTTGAACTCATGCTGTTTCCGCCTCTCTTACTTTCTCTTATCCTTGGACCTTGAGTTAATGGGTGGTTAGGAATTTCGTCTATTTCATCAGAGCGCATGGTCGCATTGATAATAACACACTAGACGCAACGAGTGCTGGCTACACGAATTTAAGACGTACATTAACGTGGATGTCTGCATAGCACGATAACGGTCAAGAACCACTTCTTGTAGTGGAGTGTGAGCGGAAACGGACAGCGATAGTGGCGCATCGGATGACGATGCGTGCGATGCGGGAATATAAGTAGCACGAAGATGGCCTGCGGCCCACAGTTCTTGTGGAATCGAATTACTCACTGCAGATAGGCGAGGTGGGCGCATTTAAGACAGCGTTCAAATTTGTCCTGGAAGATGGAAAATGGCGCCGGAGGTCATGGGTAAATGAAGCCCAGGGGGGCTCGGGGTAACAGGACACGAGATATTCATAGATACCAGTGAGATAGTATTCGCCTGTTCAGCAGCTAAAGTTCGCGGCGGGTGCAAATATTAGCAAAAGCAGCGATTTTGACCAGGATGAAGTGTCGATCCATGAGTGCCGCTGCACTTTCCGGAGCGCTGCATGTATACATTAACCCGACGCTCGATCCGTGGATTGACATTAAGGAGTCGCTTCTAATGCAGCGCAGCGGAACATCGCGAAGTAACGCGGAGAATATAGTAATGAATATGCATTGAAGTAATGACGTTGTCCGGCTGCTTCCTTCCGAGCAACCAGATGCCGAGAACCACGGACACTCAGAGCATACCCGCTAACGGGGAAGACTGAGAACTCCGCAGCAGGACCGCCGTACAGCGAGGATCAGACCGAGTTCTTCTGTAGTCCGGGTATACGCAATTACCAGGGAACTTGTAGGCCAACCGAGGTGAGGTCAAAACGTGGATGCGAAAAATTTCGCCCTCTTGCAAGTGTTCGAATTCTTAGGCGCCGTGATGCTACAATGCAGCTATGCAGGGAATCCCAGGGTGCAGGACAGCCTGGGTACAGTGAGAACGAGCGGGTGAAACCAGTAGGGAAATCCAAGAGAAAGCCAATGTGTTTCTTCATCCGAGTTCATCAGAAACGGCGGTGCAGTCTTTCCTAGCCAGAGTACAAATGGGGGCAGGCGGATGCACTCGTATATGTGGCTCAGTTCACGCGTTTGAAGTCAGGAGCAGTCGAGTTGCCACCCGACGTCCAGAACGGGAAACAACTGTACAGTTTAGCTTTGAAAGTCCCGTGACTTCTAGCTACAGGCGGACACGAGGAAAGTCCAGTCCGCTATCGACACTTGCCGCTCGTCGTCCCGTACGTCCCTTTCGCCGTCGCGCGCCCCCGGCTTGGCTTAAACTTATCCCCCTCGTTCGCTAGCTAGCTTCAAGCAAAAATCAACACAAAATGACACACGACGCCATTTGGTTCTCCCGCCCGCGCAAGTACGGCAAGGGCAGCCGTCAGTGGTGGGTATTCCTCCTCTGTCTGCTCTGGTTATATTTCCTTTGCATGGCGCGCTCTCTCTTCCACGTTCCTCCTTGTATTTCTCCTCTTTTGATGCGCGCTGTGGATTTATGGTTTATCAATATACGGAATGCTGATTCACTGTCTACTCTCTAGCCGCCTCTGCGCTCACCAGGCTGGTCTCATCCGCAAGTACGGTCTTGACCTCTGCCGTCAGTGCTTCCGTGAGAAGTCCGCTGCCATCGGTTTCGTCAAGGTATGTCTTTGTCAATCTTGATTTTGTTGGTGTGGCGCGCTGACCCAGCCCTCCGTACGCCAATTAGAACCGGTGAAAACCCCCCCCAAGACGCGTGCATTCCTCCCCCGCCCTCGCATCTCCTTTCTTCTTTTGCATCGCACCGACTGGCATGTTCTGTATGCAGACTGACAATTGCAATCTATGACCTATGGGATACTGCCTTCTGTTGTTGCTAAGCCGCGTGCCTAAACCATCAGCCACGTTCGAATGCGCCGTTACATCTGGAGGAGACGTACTGCCTACCATGTGATTATCTAGGGAATAATCCCGGGTGCGGCGTTGCGGCGGATATGAGTGTGCCCGGGCATTATAGGTGTCGTTGCGGCTTGGCACTGTTTATCAGAGTTTTGACTCAATACCATTCGCGCGGAGACGTTGGGCGTGATTGTTTGACATTCAACCACAAAGATAGTTGCGTGTGAGAGTCAGGATTCTATATACATATTAATGAGACGCCTCTTCCTGCATGCAATTGGAAGACTGGTACAATATGAGAGCACAGCTGCGTAACGTCTAAGCTTTCGGAAGTCTGGTTGATTATGCACTCACAGAAATCGCGTATGTCTTTGTTACCTGTCAATTTGGAAGCACGAGTGAAGAGCATAATCCACCATCCATCACTCCTGCATGTCAGATGCTATGTCGCTTGCTACTGATATTGATGCTGCGAGCCTGCAGCGAAGATCACGACTTGCCGACTTACCGTGTCCCTAACAACCTCACAGCAAATGCTTCTAGCTCCTGGCAGTTTGTCCCCTATCTGTATGTGTGTTCTTATGAGTGCTGTGCATGTGCTCGATGCGTTTACATGCGTCTTGAATAAGACATCCACACAACTGCCCCCATCCGTATTAATTCCACCTCCACTCACAAATTCGTAGCTGGTCATCCCCGCAACGTCTATCAGAGAAACAAACTCTGAATTCAAGCAACACCGAAAGAATGGAACCCAGCCGCAAATTTTCCCAAAGGACCGGTAAGCACTGGACACTGCCAATACCACTTCCCGCCCGGTCAGAAGAGAACACACTGAACAAGATTATCGATGGGGCGCTTTGTTCTCCCGGCTTCCTGCTGGTTTCCCATGGCATGGAGACACTGGCGCCCAATGCTCTGTGATGTTCCTAAACCGCTCGAGCGGCGCCACCGGCAACATTGGGCATGCACCTCGGATGTCCCAAACACAGACGGTGTACTTTCCCTCCGTAAAAAAAGGACGCTTCTAAGGTTAGAGTTGTGAGCAAAGACGTCGGGCGCCGCAAACCAATCCTAGCTCTTGGCCAGTTGTATACCCCATTCTCAGGATAGGGGCCCCGGAGCATGTACTGTGCGGCTGACTCCCACTATGGAACAGAACACTTTAAACGAGAAGGCGTCTGCGGTGTTACGTATCACTCCCGCTCACATGCGATTACGCTCACGGATTCAAAAAAGAAAAGCCATTGTCTCGTTGCAAAATCGGTCATAAAAGTTTCGGGGACAGCAAACCTTAGAGACAGTTGACTTGTCATTGAGCTGCAGTGAATAAAAAGAGAAAAAGAATCACTAGCCCACCGCGAGGGTCGAACTCGCAGCCTTCAGATTCCACCTATTCGATGACTCGTAAGAGTCTGACGCTCTATCCGATTGAGCTAGGCGGGCACATCGGTACTTTTACAATGGCAAGCTATAGCTCGAAATTTCCTTTGGGTACGCAGATAAGAAAAAGATAATTAAAAAGTATAAAAATACATCATTTGGTGAGCATGTGCAGGCTTAGGACCCAGGTGCATCAAAGATCAGGCTGTCAGATCGCCGGATCCGGACGTGTGGCTGCAAACGGCACATAACTAAACCGTACATTGATCAAAGCCGGCTTACAGGCGCAGGAAGGTCGAGGGGCCCGGATTCTAAAAACAAAGAAACAAGATTAATTCAAATAAGAACTTCAACCGGGGACCCAACGACACCGACAAGCGCGGAGGCGGAGCTACGAAGCAGTACTCTGGAAGATCTTCCCCCCTTACTCCCAACAGGCTTATCGCCCACGCCCGGCCGTCTTCATGAAGCATATGCACCTTGTCCTGCGCAAAACCCTTGGATAATGAACGGCTCTGCACCCCTGACAGATCCGACCACGTCCGGAGCGGTGACTGCCGCAACTTCGTGGCGGCCTTGGCGTCGTGGCTTCGCGAGGGAATGATACACGGAATGTCTATCTCTTCTCGGGACCTGGACCTGGGTAAGCGTCTAACTGAGCTCGGCGGTGTCGGCACCGCTTCGCGCGCATATAAATGAACGAAGTGAAGTGAAGCAGAGGAGGCAAACGCTACCCCTCTCCTTCTCTCCCCCCTCTTCGTTCTGTACCAGGCCAATAAAAAAACCCGAGTCCAATACTGAGATAGTTTCCCTCGCTTCGGACCTCTTGAGTTTCTTGCATTGGTATAGGCCGTTCCCGAATAGCCCCCGGAGCATTGAGTAAGCGCTTTAGCCACTTTAAAAAAATAAGGACAAGACTTACCGAGACTAGTTTGTAGTTCGCTTCACCGTGTCGGGAGCTTTCCGGAGTAACTTGGACATGTCCGTGAATCGTAGTGAGGTCTTGGATAACCAAGGAAGCGAAGAGGCGTATCTCGGCGCATTTTTTGACGGACCGGAAACAGGCGCATACGGGGCGATTAAACGTGTCTCCCCATCACCACTCAATTCACCAAACATCAAAGGAGCACAGCTCCCAAAAGACACGCAACGTGCATACGCACACTTACTTGCACAATCCCGACAGCAGCAACAGGAGCTCGCACGTCTGCATACGGCTAACATGGAGCGCTCACGATCGTCGGACGGGCTCGGCGCGGATTTGCTCGCGATGACGCACCGGTATCTCCAAGCACAGGCGCACGCAGACAGTCTCGAAAGACGCCGTGGAGAGGCGCAAGCACGCGCGGAAAGCCTTGCGACGCAGCTCGAGGATGAGAAGCGGAAACGGGAAACGCTTCAGGCCAGCTTCAAACGACTAGAAGAAGAAAATCGCGCCCTGAGGATGCGTTGCGAAGTGCAGGAGCAATCGCCGAGCCTGGAGCGGCAGGAACAATTCAGGGAAAGAGAGCAAGACTCGATGTACGACCGCACGGATACTTCCACTCGCGCGAGCACATCATCAGAATATGTTGCCATAGAACGCAGCCCTCCCCTCATCCGCACACAAACGTCACCGGAAGAGCTCATTAAACTCATCCGAACGAGCAAGATGCAATCGCTCGAAGTTGCACGCGCGTGTGTCGCCTCGTCGACATTCAGGGCTGGTGTGAAGGTGCCCCAAGTCGACAACAAGATGATCGTCAATGTGACGGAGGGCATTGGGTGTGTCCTGGTGCAGGTGCTTCGGTCGAAAGACCATAGCAAGGACAAGTCTATGGTAGAGCTGTGCATTCAAACGCTGCTAGCGTACCATGTTTACAAAATTGTGGAGAACTGGCCTTTCCACCTGCAGCTTGAGGATGATAAAAGCAGCATAGGGAGCCATAGGGTGAGAATCTCGCGTTGTGGCCGAAGACACTTGTACTGATTTTTTCTCTTGACCCAGACTCAGACACGGCAAGCGAGGAAAGGGGAAATTTCTCCAAGGCCGTCGATAATGTCCTGACCAACGTTGTGACGATCCTGTCGCTGTGCGGCTCGCCAGGGCAGGTATCGGCTTTGAAGCGTAACCACGAAGCGCGCATCGGTTCAACCATCGACGCGCTCATCAAAACGTCCGAACAGATAGCAAGCCATGTTAAAGGCGGCTCTATCGGGACTTCTGCATATTCGTCTGCGGAGTACAAGATCCTATACGCGAAGCCCGGATCGGCGTTCAACAAGGATACCATGCAGAGGCAGGGACCGCAGACGACGATGGCGAAGTGGAACTTGAGCTCCAGTAAGAAAACAGCGCAAGTGTTGTGTACCAGAGAACTTGGGCTTGCATGGTTGCATCGGTCGGCCAGCGTAGGGGCTTTAGACCTGAACTCGCTCAGCCTGAGTAGGGCAGATTCACATAGTAGCCGTGGCAGCGGTTCAAAAGAGCTCGAGGTATTATCGAAAGCCATAATTGTATTTGAGTCCGAATTAGACAAATAAAAAGGCTTGCAGACATGAGTTACTCTTTTCCTTTTCGCAGAGCTGATTGCGGTACCTGGATAAGTTGTTATTACAAAGAAAAGTATACTACGCGATGCAGTGCGTGTGAACGCGCGTGATCGTGGCGAGTTGCGCTGCCGCCATGCCATTCTCCAGTTCAGGTCCAACTTTCATCAGTATTTCGCGCTCGTCTAAACTGCGGCAAGAGACGGATGCATTGTGTTTCAAAAGTGCAATACATTCAAAAGTTCCAATAAACTAACCTCAGTTCTCTGTTTTTTCTTCAGCATGCAAATAACCGCATAGCCATGCCGAGATATCCATTTGATATGAATGTGGCATCGACGAAGCGCATCGAAACATTCCTGTCTCGTAGTGGATCTTCGAACTTATATTCGTCTTCCACCTACGTACATGTCCGAATCTAAGGCCGGGCTGACCGCGGACTCTCCCCACTGTAGGTACGTGAAAGTCGTACAATGTCCGCTCTGACGGCAACCGGCGTGTGTTAATTATCAAGGAAAAATTATAGCGAACAACCGATCGCAATTTGGCTGTTGCGGAGATAACAGGATCAGGGTAGTGCCCAGGAAAGTAGCAAAAATGTCTATGTCTCGTGTCCCGTGTGTACGTTAGAGAATTGGCTGACAAGCTCTCAAGTGGTAAGCACCCCGTAATACTAATGTATACAGAATAGTTCCTGCGCTTCGGAACTCGCACACACTTTCGGCTATCTTTCAGTCAAAACCTCATGGCATTTTCTCTCAATGAGCAAGGCCCGGCAATCGTCTTATTTATCAGCTGCGACGACGGCTTCACCCACGCACCCGTTCATCGTCCGATTGTGAGCGCAAACATTATACAACATCCGTTTTGACCCTTCGCATTCTGATACTGCGAGAGAAGACACTCACTATTCGGAGATCGGGCAATCCCAAGCGTTCTGATCTCAGAAGTCCTTTTCTCAGTTATGCCCGATCCGACTTACACGCCATATGCATCGCTGTATTATTTTTAAATATTACAGAAGGAACGCGGTCCTTTTCGAGGAGCTCTCGCGCCAAGGCGCCGCATAAGGAATTCCGAATTCAACTGAAAAAAAAAGTAAGTTACTTTTATTGTCCTCTATGTTACTTTCCTTACGTCTGCTACATACATTGAATTTGATTTTCCGGAACACCAGGCCTCAGCGTGCTCAGTCCCCTTAGTCAAGATTGCGGCATCTCAGGGATCGCAAGGGACATACTTTGAATAGAACCTTGTTCTATTGTGTCCGTCGCATGCAAGTCCGCTTATTTTCGTGCCGGATATTTGACCATTTCGAATTAAAGATTTCGATTTAATGTTTTCGCCTTTATTTTAGCGGTATATAGACGCATGGCATGTCGACACGGCACAAGTAAAAAGTTTAGGCTTGAACTTGAATACTTATAATTTCGAAGGATCGGCAGATCGACGTCGCGTAAAAACAAGTACTGTTCAAGGTAAGCGGGGAAATATAATTGTGCAAACATGGGACCTATGCTACATTTACGTGCGTGATATCCGTGCAGGATGTACTGATAATGCAAGTGCAATGTGAAATAATAATAAATAAAAAACTGGAGAAGAAGCACCACCTCACCCTCTTTCACCGTCCGCCTTCCAAAGCTGTCTTTCGAAAAAACATTTTTCCTTGTCTTTTAACCGCATAAGCCTGCTTCCTGCCGCGAGAAGGCCTGCGAACGCCTCGCGGTACCGTGCGACCTCCTCCAAGGTCTCCCGCTCGCTTATGTCGCTCGGAAATGGCATCAAGTCCGCTTCCTCTTCGTAATACTTCCGCATCATCGCATTTACAGTAGGCTTTCTGCCGCTCGTAGATGCGGTAGGCGCGTTGCTACGTGCCTTCTTCGCGGTCTCCTGGTGCTCGTGCTCGACCCGTGTTCGGCGTGCTCGGCGCCACCATTCGGCACAGCATCGACTTCCTCGTCATCTTGTTCTTGCTCTTGTTCCGCGAGGGTGCGGATGTTCCGGAGCTGCACGTTGCGATTCGCCTTGAGGAGCATACGCGCGACGCTCCCTTCATCCATATGTCCCATCAAAAGTCGCCGTGCGTGCTTCTCGAGTTCAACGGCCAGCTCGAGCACGTACTCTGTTAGAATGCGATCCTCCTCCCGCTCACGGTCGCGCTCCCGATCCTCCGCCGCTTTCTCGGCGTCATTGTCCGCATCCCCCTTTGTCTTTTTTCCGAGCCCGAAGCCTGATTTAGAAAGCCGCAATTCTATACGCTTGTGCTCTTCGGTTATAAAGTCAGAGTGGGATTTCCTATAATCGTTCCGCGCAAGGCGTCGACGCACGTCCTCCGGAAGCTGCTTCTCTTCGTCGGCTGCTCCGCTGCGGGTACGTGGCATTGCCCTCGCATTCTTAAATTCGTTGATATTGTCGATGTCTATAGAATCGTCCCCAACGCCTTCTGCAACTTGCTCTCGATGCAGGATTTTTGTCGAGGTCTGCTTAAAGATGACCTCGATCGTCTGTACTGCCAAAGACGACATGATTGGAACAGCAAGCAAAGAATATATAATAAAGACGACTAGAATCAAGTCAGATATAAACTCGAAGTATACATCACCTAAACAGGCTTACCTCGGCCTGCGGGTGTGATAGGCGCAAAATCACCGTATCCGACAGCGAAGAAGAAGACATAACAAAAGAACAGTCCCTGACCGTATGTCCACGCCTGCCAGAGTGATAGTTAAATAGTAGCAAATCTCCGGTAAAAGGCTCACGAACCTCAATCTGTGAGAAAATCAATGCACCCAGTACCCAGAAGACTAAGAATCCAGCGCAATTCATCGCAAGGTCCTGCGCTGTCTTCCACTTGCCGCTCTGCGTATACAATCTGCGCAAAAATTCCAAGCTCGCGCTCAAAATCCGGCTCGTAGGAAAGCGCGTCCTCTTCCTCTTGTCGGCGTTTTTCAAATTCCCTGTGTCGTCGGTCGTGGCGCGCCGCGAGCCTTGCGTGGAAAAACCTCACGATGAGGTCGATGAGGGACGCGAGCTGTACAATGCCGACGAGCAGGAAGGGGAAGAGTACGATCTGTGTGACAGCTTTCGTCGGATAGAAATCGCCAAAGCCGATGGTCAGGAAGGAGACGACGGAAAAGTAGATGCCTTGAAGGTACGTCCATTTTTCCTAAACACAAATTTAATTCGCAAAAATGCTCTGAAGGTCGCAAACCATACACCTACCACTCGGGACATGAAGAGCGCCAGGATACCAATGGTCGATATGAAGAGCGTATTTTGGAGCATGAAGTGCCTCCCTGCAATCCGCACCTCTTTCTCCAGGTCCGTCTGCGGCAATCCTTTTCCCTTCCGAAACAGCAGAAAGTAGTGGGAAAGCAGGAAGAACACTATCACTGCGCTAATTAACAGAGAAACAACACTGGATGCGGAAGGAAAAGGAAAAAAATTAGCAGAAAAGTCATGCAAAAGGCGTCACGGATCAACATACGCGCACCAAAAGGCCTCTCCATAGCTGATTCCAGGATCATTGCGCGAAAGTATTCCAAAACTAAGGACATTCCCAAAGCCAATACCAAGCTACGTGGAGCCATCATAGGAACCGGATGTCAGCAATCCGCCTCCAGACATGTTGAGACCACGGTATACTGTATGCGCACCTTTGCGATCCAGCACACCAGGCTTACGCGCGTCGCGACGCGCCAGTACCCATCTCGGATAGAGAAACGGACAATAAGCAGCGCGTTCGCCAGTACGTTGAATGAAAGCCCCACTGCACTAAGTATGAGATTCGCCTTCGGGTCGGGGAGTGCGTGTGCCTGGCCCGTGCTGGTGTCGGCCTGGAAGAACCAGGGCTCAGAGAGACCCGGAATGTCGAGCAGCGTACTGAGAGGTGCAAGGACGGCGGCGAAGAGGGGCGCAAAGACTGGGAGAAATCGCAAGTCTTCCCGTGAAGGCAACATGGCCGTCGGCACCAAGGGGCATTAATGGTCATAATAGCAGCACTCCAAGTGTCAATAAGTGCTACCCGCTCGTGGCTGACATCATCCCCGCACGCCCGACAGACAGGGGTAATAAGGCAACTGTATTTTATAGTTCGCGTCAGGTTTCCACAACATAAGAAAAACAGGCAATATGAACACAAGAAAGTCTGAAGCAACGGAATAACGAGCAGCGACAGGTAAATCGGCAAAATAATTACACATGGCTGACAGACAAGCGTGCAAGCTATTAGACAAATGGTGGACCGATGATATGAAAAGCGAGGGCGCTGTACAGTGACAATCAAGAAACTGTCCGACATTGGAACAAAGGACAACGGGTAGGATGAATGCGGAGAAATACAGTATGCGTTGGTGGGGGAGGGGAGGGGCGTTCAAGGAGTTAGCGGACTAGCGACGCAAATAAACGGTGAACAGTAAAAACAAACATTAAAAGGTCAGACTAAGAAGATAGGATAGCAAAGAGTCTTAGAAAACTTGTAGTCAGATGAGGGGGGGAATGGTATCGTCAGAGCAGCTAGCAGCCCGATAGAGAGCTCGTCCACGTTGCGGACCATATGCGCATTTTTGCTTGTGCTTAGGAAACCATATCTGTACGTCCCCGCGTATCTTTTGTTTGAGTTTTTACATGCCATATCCATAGGTCGAACGTTGATAAGGGTCGTTGAGGCCACCACCAAGACTAACCGAAGCACCGAAAGATGCGACACCAGGAACTTGCATGCCGTTGGTGAAGCCACCGATGCTACCGAAGCCATTCGCCCCGGAACTCAGTCCGTGGGAGTGTCCCGCGCCGCCCTGAAGGACGTAGCCATCGATCGACTGCGGTTGTAGGGAGTGTAGAGGCTGCTGGTGCTGAAGGTGCAACTGCTGCTGGCCGTGCAGCACCGCAGCGCTCGTGCCGTTCTGACCGAGTCCATAGACCGACGTGCGCGCGCCGTACATGTCCCCGAGCTGACTCGACGGGTGCAGAGAACCAGTCACATGACCACGTTGCGCGATACCCGGGTGCGCCTGGCCGCCGAGATTCTGATTCGCAAGCGCGAGGTTCATCATCGCCTGTTGCTGACTGTAGTGTCCGCTGTAGTGGTTGATTCCGTTTGAGCCCGCCATTTCCATCTGCTCGCGCTGCAGCTTCGACTGAATACGCTTCCCGTATGGAGTATTGCGAATAAGAGGGAGAATCGGGCGAATGCCCTCAACCAGCAGAGCGCGTTGGCTCGGCTCAGCATAGTCCAGCGCAGTCTGGACGCAGTAGTTTCCGAATGAATCGCGTAAGAGCTTCTCCAGACGCGTGCGGTTGAGCAACTCCTCGATAAGCATCTTGCGCGTGTTGTGCTCCGCGACGCGTATGCATTTTTCAATAACATTCGAACTGAACTTCTGCACGGAGAGGGCGCACACGTTGCCGGTAAATTGGCGGATTACCGCGTCGCTAAACCGGTTGTCATTCAGGTCCAAGATATATTGGACAACCTTCGGACACTTTAGCCAAGGACCCCATTATACGCACTGATAGAAACTTACGTAGTTTCCATATGGATCCTGAACGAGGGTAAGCGCATTATATGTGATCTCGTTCACGAGCTGAACCCTTTGGTGGTCGGATGCATGGTCGATGCATCTTTGCAGAACACAGCACCCGTGGCGGTGGGTCGCGACCTCTACGCAGTTCGCCGCAACCGCATTGTAGATGAACTGCACCGGAAAATGGTAACTATCAGAACCGTGCAGAGCGGTACCTGGAATTTCCGGGGCGTACCTGATTATCTTCCGGCGCGAGTTTGTTTAAGCACTTCTGGATAACATGATTACCATTGAGGTCCTTGATCAAGACCACGACGTGCAGACTCAGCGCGACAATGATGGAATGAATCTGAGCATTGTATCTAAGATCAGTCTGCTTCCGCCCGTGCGTAAGCAATATTAAGAAATAAGGAGCTAGATTTAGTACTTGCCTGGCGCTGCGTCGAAAGGAAGTCGATCATTTTCTGGACGGCACGTGTACCATGCATATTGAGCGAGATATTAACTAGATCCTGAGCGACTGACTCGCAAATGACGTTGCGTTGCTCATCAGTCGAATACTCAAGCAGCTTCTGGCACAGGTAGTTGCCGAAGGGATCTGAGCAGAACGCGTAGCATAAGAAATGAAGTTCTAATTCGGAGAAGCAACTGCTTCTTACCGGTCATGAGTTCTGCGAAATGACCAAACGTTTCGCGAAAAATCATGTCACGGTGCTCAGGTGCGCCTTCCTCGAGCTTCTTCTGTAGGTAACGGCATCCATGCTGATCCTTACACAGGCCAGCAATTTCTCCCTGGAGTTCCTCCAGACGCGTGCCGGCAAAACGATTAACTATTAGAAGGGCCAACTGGTCAGAGTGGATCGCTTGATGAACGACGAGACTCACACTCACGGTCAATATCACCGCGCTTGTGCTTGGGACCGTGCAAACCATTCATCTTGTTATCGGGACCGCTAAGGCGTGCACCCACGGAAAGTCCATAGCGGGAGCCGTGATGATGGTACAATGCAGTCGAACCGCCGGTAGAACCCGTACCATTGAGGCGGCCATTAGTCTCATAGCCATAGCCGTTGAATCGGCCATTCTCTAGGCCTGAGTTATTGAGATAGATCGAATCAACGTCGTATTGGTTCTGGAGCTGATCCTCTAGACTCTGGCTCGAGCCAAACGTAAGCGGACTGTCATATTGGGAAGGCGAGATACGCGCAAGGGAAGACGAAAGGTCTCCTGCGCTAGCGGGGCCATCAAGCGCGCTATGCACGAGACGGGCTCCCAGGGAGTGCGCGTCGGTGCTCGACTGAGGTGTACCCGGACCCGGAGTCTTGACAAACTGGGAGACGTCCGTGCGCAAGCTCAAGTTTCCCATACCCAACGGGGACGAGCGGCGCGAAACACCAGGGGTATGCTGCAAATGCGGTGTCGCAGACGCAGAAACAGTTCCGCCAAGTTTTACTTGCAAGTCGCTTAGACCGGAGTGTAGGCCGGCACCTAGCTGGGGCGTTCCGGTGCGACGATCATTACGTGAAGTCACACCATCTTGGCCCCTCGTGAACTGAGGCCACTCTGAGGACTTTTCGCGCGCCTGTTGGAGCAGCGACGCCCTCGGAGGTGTTTGGGACAAGGGCGCGAGGTCCAACGCGGCCGATGACGTGGAAAGCTAGCGCAAAGATGAATTAGAGGACGAGATTCGAATGTCAATTATGGCAATTAAAGACTAATTACCTTGTTGAACTCCCCTTTCGTAACGAACTTATCGTCATCCGAGATGGGCATATGCCGCATGGCATCTAAATCAATTTGAATGAGATTCTTTTTTCCGGTACACGATACAAACCGGAAGGGAAAAAAGCACGCACTTTGCATTTCCTTGTCAAGTTGCTCGTCCAGGAGCATACCGGCATTGTACCCCCCGTTCCCGACATACCTCCCATTCTCATTACCAACATATCCGCCGCCGTTCATCCTCCCGATAGCCTGTGGCGATGCCTTTGTGAGTGGAGAGCTGTGCACATCATTCATCGACAATCCCTGAAGATGAACCGCAAGTTCCTCATCATGTTCGCTAGCAGACGTACGCCTGCTCGCCGGCATCGATTTTGCGCCCGCGCGAGAATATGCAGAGCCATTGGTCGCCTCAAGGCCTCCATGCATGCCCTCCGTGCCTAGTGCATACGTAACAGACTTGCGCTTTTCCATGCCGGCACCAACCGCGCTAGAGAGCGCGTTGGGATCGACGAAGCGACCATGCGCAAGCGCGTAGGGAGACGGATGTTCGCCTGCGCCAAGAGATGCGTTGACCCGCGGAGGAGTCGTAGGCGCAGAAGCCGCAAGGTGCTGGAGGTTCGCGCTATTATCCACCGGAATGCTGAGCAGCTCCTGTTGCTGCTGCTGCTCGAGAGCGCGCATCTGCTCCTCGAACATTTTTCGCTGGATGGCACGCTGACGCTCGTGTTCCATGCGTTTTAGCTCGACACGCTTCCGAAAGAAGGTGAAGCATGAGGGGAAGCGAAAAAAGATCGGTTGCCGAGTTGAACAAAACTCACTGCTGAGATGTCGGGCATATTACTACCCAGTCTTGCCGCCTGAAATGGAAGGAAAGAAGGGAAAATCCTGTCAGAACGAACGTTGCGTGAACGACGGGAGTAGACCGCCACCCACCGAGTCGGCCAAGTCGAGAAAAGCAGGGGGACTTTGCTTCCTGTCGTCAGAGGCACGGGCGTCGGCCGGGGAAGCCTGGTGGTCCAAAGCAGCGCTCATAGTTATAATTGAAGAAAAAACTTTTCCGGACAAGAGAGGCAGACAGAAAAAAAGCGGTGGCGAAAGTTGCTGAATATAAAAAGATAACCTAGTTGCACAACGATAGTCCTGTCGCGCGGGGAGTAAGTGCGCGCGCGGGTGAAAAAAGGAGATGATGGTGCAGACCAGAAAAGAGAAAGCGCGTAAACTTTTCTGCCTGTCTAAAAGAGCTGGTGATACAACGGCGGGCTGGAGAGGCGTGCCGGGTGAGCTAGGGAGGAAAGAGAGGGGAGGACGGGGACGGGACTGACCAGGATATCTGTCGGGGAACTTGTAAGTAAAAGGGTGAGGACTGTTTGCAGGACACGAATAGTCTATATATACGAAGGCGGCCGAAGCGGATTACCGAAGCAGGCTCATCGCTAAGTAGCGGCCACCAGCTCCTTCACACCGTCACATCCCCGTCCTTTTCCTTTTCTTTTTTCGCTATTTTTTCCCCCTTCCCCCTCGCGGTCCTAACGACAGGCTAGTCCCTATTCACGTAATACTTTGTAGCGCACAAAGACTAGCGTTCTGTCTGTACTCTCGCAATTAAATCTGTGTCCGTCCTCGGGCTGTGACCCCTCTGCTGATTCGATCAGAGCCGTATCAGAATATTACCCCGCGCACTGGCACGCGCATGCATATCTGTCCCTCCTTATGTCTTCTACGTGCCCCGAAACAGGAGGCCAGCTCTTAGCAGCCCGTCTGCTTCTTCGCTACTAGTTTATCCCTGCCGTCGCGTCAATTACTATTTCTTTAATTTTTTTAGCTCCGTGTTTTCCTCTTTTTTTCCAAGGAACGCACAATTAGTAGCCTATAACCTACGAGGCGCGGCTCAACACAATCTTACATACACCCCTACGCGCGACCACCCCCATCCGTCCTTACGCCTACGCCTGCGTCTCTATTGTGCCAAGGGCGGAGTTCGCACCGGAGCAATGTCCCGGTGCTTCTCCGAGTCCACCTCTTCGTCCCTCAGAGCCTTTAGCGCGTGGCCATTCGTGCCACAGATCTGCTCCTTCAGATTGTCGAACACAGCAACGCCGAAAGAACCGTCCGTTCGGACCTCCCCAACAGGAGTCGTCGGGACAGATGCGCCCCGTACTGTTCGACGGTCGTCCTCGTCTTCCTCGTCGTCACCTCCCTCAACGCTGGACTCGTCATCCCCACCATCGCTTTCCTCATTCTTCGTCGGGGAATCAGAAGCATCAGAAATAGCTGAGGTGGGCACAGCAATGGGCGATGCTTCGTCCTCGGATTTACCCACACTCGATGTCGAGGGATACCGTGAGCGCCACATCGACGTGAGCGGCGCGAGGCCGAGATATGATTGAATTTGAATGCGCGGCAATCGTGGGCGGCTTGCCGAACTCGTGCTCTCGCTGCCGGTAATAGAAGAGGGCACGATGGCGGAAGAAGACGACTGGGTAGACGGATCGCCTGTGCTTTCAGCCGACCCTGAGTCGTCTGCAGGTAGAGCTATACGCGAGAACTTCGGGGTCGTGCTCGTGTCGTCCAAGGACAACGGCGGCGGCTCGGGAGCTTCGGCCGGAAGTGGGCTCGGGGACTGCAGGCCGGAGGTAATCGAGACGACGGATGGTGAGGGTAATATGCGAGATCTACAAGGGCGCGCGGTTTTAATGCGAAATTCGAACCAAAAATAAGTGTGATTGTATGCGTGGAATTAGTCGAGTGCAGGAAGGAGGTCCGAAAGAAACAGAGTAGGTATATTACTACTTACTTGGGCAGTGCGCTTTCGCCGCTCGTAAGCGTTAGAAGCAAGTTTTTCAGGTTGGGAAGCGTATGACGAAGGTCTAATGAGCGTAAGTTTCGGTCCGCCATGAGCTGTAATATTGGAAATAATCAGTCTTCTCTGACTTGTGCGGGAGACGGTGGGTCACGGCATCGAGCATACACACCATTTCAATGTCCTTATTCAGAAGGAACACTGCATATTCGAAGCGATATGTGTCTACGCCCTTTGAATACAACGGAAACCTGCAGGTTAATCGCCTCAATAAGCCGACTCGTTACTTGAACGATAGTGGGCAAAACAGTAATGATTTGACCAAGAAACGTACATTCGTGGGCCCATCATGGCCGAGATGGGGTCCTTAATGAGACTCCTGCTCCCGACGTACGTGATGGGATAGACGAGCCCGCGGCACAAATACGCAGCCATGAGGTGCACAACGAGTGCCGCGTAGCCAAGCGCGGTTGCCACGCTATCCTCGTTAACTTCTGCGAAGTGCGACAGAGACAATGGTGGCGCGGGATCCGAACCTTGTAACGGGATTGGTAATGGTACCGAAAGTATGGTGTACAACAGGTCGGGCGGAGAGAGTAGTTCGATTGGAAAAATGAAGACAAGCGTTGACAACAGCGAGGTCCGGACAGGCTCAATCTGTTTCCCAAGTGATTTGACACGTTTCCTTGAACGATAAATAAATGGAGGTAAAATCTAGAAGCATATTAGGCGGAACGTACTTTTCATTAGCCAACCGCACTCCGACGTCAAGCTCCATCAGCAGATCGTTTTCATGTAAGGCACGAGCCTCGGCCAGTCCAATGCGTCGTTGGCGCAGCTGCTCCTTACGCAACGCAATGCCGTCCCGGACTGTCAGAGTAGTAACAAGTTAGTTAGGTTTATATATGTTTATATATGCGTAGTTATTGCCACTACTAACCTGACTTAACATCGTCATCCAACGCTTCCTGTTGCTCTTGTAAACACTGGAGGCGGTATTCTTGCTCCGATGCCTCACGACGCTGTCAAATTAATGGTTAGTCATGAAGTTACGATATACCCCGTAAAAGAAAGCATACCAGCACACTATTTCGATCGGCTTCTATGAGTTGGTCACAGCTGAGCACAACTTCATCCAGCAAGTTACGCGCGTCAAATAATGATGCTTGCAGTGATACAAGTCTAACAAAATCCCCATTTAGAAGGCAAGGAGGAACAAATAACACGGAATGAAACGAACTTGACCAGCTCGTTCAAGTTAGTACTCTTCAGTTCCTTACGCGACTTGCGCTGGCGCCCACGTTCGATGCCGCGCGGCTCCATAAAATCGGCGCGTCTTCGCGGAATATCCGTATCAGAATTGTAGTCCGGTGAGTGAGAGCGACTAGGCGCGGGTGTCAAGCCAATTAATGTGGAAGGTAAGTAGTATGCGCGGTCCGAATTTGAGAGCGTTATAACAAGGGCATTCGCAGGGAGCTTCCAGGGCTGTTCCACAAGCTATTGTTGAATATTCAGCTTCGAGTTTAGGGTGCACATGGAAAGTCTGGGCTTACGTCGTCAGGCAAAGGGACTAGGTCCACCAGTCTGATGTCCCATGCATCTAAAATTCTCCACTCCTTCTCCTCCTGTCCATCGAGGACGTTATCCATCGCCATGGTTTCTTTTTCTTTTCCCTTCCCCTTTCTGTCTCCTCCAGTGTGACCCCATTCTGTCCCAACATTACCCCACAATCGCACGATTGCTCTATTAGACGACAAGTCCGCCCATTTTGCGAAAGCGCTGTCTTCCGAGTCCAACTCAAATTTAGGATTGGTTGATGGTCTGTGAAGAGGAGAAATGAAAACTGGAACGGGAGAGGCGGTGGATGGTGGTGTCAACGGGGGCGAGTTTGGGAAGGCCGTCTTCCGCGGAGAAGGAGAGGGCGACGCGTTAACGTTGTAGGTGTCGACATTCGATACAGAGGGCGAGACTCGGGAGCGAGACTTGCTAGCAGGAAGAGTCGAAGTGGATGCTGCTTGACGGCTGTGTCGTGTTCCTGACGACCTGGGCGATGGCGAAGAAACATTCGTCCGCTGAAGATCAACTGACCCATTGAGACGTCGCGAAACAGTACTCTTCTTGCTGGTTGGTTTGCTTTCCGGTGGTGAACTGGAAGAAGGCAAAGGAGAAAATGCGTCTCCCTCGGGAAAGTTGATAGACAGGAACGTCTCCACGAGACGAGACCAAATCACATCCTCGAGCTCCTTCTGTGAGTTTGAAGCAACGGTTGGCCAAAATGATCCAGAGATTGGTACCGATGCCTGTATCTTTGGCAAAGGAGAGGATGCAGCAACGTCAAGTACAGATGAATGGGAGGTGGTACGCGTTCGCTGGCGTACTGTCGGTGATCCCGGAGGCTGCCTCTTATTTGTAGGGCTTGACGCAATTCCGGGAACGCGTGCAGTCGAGCCCGCGCGATTGCGCAACCGTGGTACTGCATCTAGTGGAGCCGTCGATTCATGTTCTTGGTCGGAGTGGATGCCTTTCAAGGCATTGACCGACGTTGAAGATATCCTCCTATTTCTGCGACGACCAAGCAAGATGTCAGCGTCATCAGAGGCCTGGCCCGAGCCAGACGCGCCAGTCGGCCGTTGTGTAAGTGCAGACGCGAGCGTGTCGCGTGCGGGGAAGGGAGAGAGGTTGCGTATTTGGACGGAGGTGATGTGACGAACACAAGGCTGTTCACGGGTTTAAACGATCAACCGACCAGAGTAGCGTTCGCAGAGACGCACCATGAGATAAGACGGTTCCGCCGCAAGTCCATCGTCAGTCACTGCAGGGGCATGCATGCTGCCGGCAAGCGCTATTATGCCTCGCCCTTCAAGGGTCGACGGACAGTCGCCTGCAGTTCTTTACGGAGTCTTTGCCTCCCAGCCTTCAGCCTCTGCTTCGAGCAGCAGCGTTCGAGGGCGGATGGACTGGCAAGCCGACGAATGCAGGGGGCGCAGCTGGCGGTCGGCCCCGTGCTCGTCGTGGACAGCGGAGGCGGGTGAGTGCGAGAGGGGCGTGGGAAACCTGGTCCTGACGGAATCAGTTGATTACGTCGCGGTCACGGTGACCATTCCAGTTCCCCGTGATCTGAGATCTCGCGAGTCCACTTTATGCACACTCGTTCTCTGCCGTCGCCCTCGAAGACGGTCGGACAGCCTTCCGTCAGAAAATTCAGATTTTTCTCTCGTTTATAACTTGAAACACAGCCCTGCACTCCCCCTTTCTGCAAAAAAATGCCTCCGAAAGCCTCGACCGCGTCCGCGACCGCCCGTCCGCAACATGCTCGCAAGCCGTCTGCCGTCAAGACAGGACCCGCTGCTGACACCGCCGCGGCGAAGGACAGGCCTAAGCCGCAGCCCGGAGACAAGGGCAAGGACAAGGAGTCAGCGGCCATGCCTCCGCCTCCTCCTCCCCTAAGGCCTCAGGCCATTCTTGAGCCGGAAATGGAGGCACTGGAAGACAGCTTAAAGGTACATACACATGTCCTCGCAAACAGGAGGAAAAGTAGCTAATAGGATCATGCGAAAGAATGCGACGGTGACGACTGCTCAGATATTCAAGTTCTATGCCGACACGAAGAGACTGTGCGTGGGCGTTGTGCGACTCTTTCGACGCATGGGTCACATTGACACTCCTTTTCACAGTGACATGCAAAGACATGCCCCGCGCCCGCTGCACTCAATGACTTCATCCCTTGCTTATGAGCTCGGTAGATATAATCAGATATGCGATGCTCTAGAGTCTCATCTCGTGAGTTTGTCCCATTTGCGCAACAAGTCGTATGTTAATACCACCGGAGGCTCGTGCTATTGCAGTTCTCCAGCGAGACCTTACTCGTGAAGAGAATAGGTTACGTGAAGAGGAGGCAGAGAAGGCACGTGCGAAGGCTGCCGAACCTGTCTCGATTGACGTCGATATGACAATTCTCGGCGAGGCCGGTACCAAAACCCGACAAAGTACTCCTTCCAGCGCGGTACCAGGGACTGGAAAACCTCCTCTCCGTCGTCCATCAAAGATCTCGCTCTCTACGCTTCACAGAAGCCCCTTCCCTCCTAAACTGGATCTCTCTGCTGCTGCACTACGTTTGGGTGTCGATGAAACGGGTTTAAACATGTCGGCCCTTGCAAGTATGAGCGCACTTGGTGGGTTGAGCTCCTTAGGGCCGATGGGTGTAGGTGGCATTCCTGGACTTTCCTCACCAGTGACGCTTGCGCCCAAGTCTGCACGTCCAATGACGCAAGGCGAAATCCCCCCGGAAATTCTAGCGGCCTTTGCATCCGCTGCGGCTGGAAACCAAAACACGGAAAGTCAGAACCAGAATCAGGATCAGCATGGAGCCATTGACCTGACGCTTGACGACGGTCTTCATCCATCTGCAAACATGGGGATTCTTGGCGTCGGCGGGTCTTTGGGCAGCTCGGCTGACAAACCCATTGAGCTTGACCTGGATTTGGATATGTCGTACCTTACGTCTGAAATATTCGGTGAACAGGAAGACGGCAGGACGCAAGAACAAATGCAGCAGCAGAATGTGCAGATGGACGTGGATGATCTCTTTAGTTCTGGTCCAAAATCTACCGAAGACATGGATATGAGCATCTTAGACGCACTATCAGGAGATCAACAAACACTGTTCTCGTCGTTAAATCCCGAAGACAGTAAGCAATCTAACGCATCAGGAACTCAGCAGGACGATGGAATCTCTGGAAGCAGAGCAGATATAGTGGACGGTTCCGCATCGTTTGACTACGAGGGGCTAAAAATGGAAGAAATGGGAGACTTCTTCAGCGACATGTCCCATCCCCTGGAGATTGGGAGTTCTAACAATACCATCACCGATGCTGACGGGTCCGGGGGTGGGGGGGAGCCTGGTGCTTTGTCTAATACTGCGCCAGGTACATGAGGCTTTACTTGCGGATATCAGTGTATTTTTATTCTATTCCCGATGTATTAAGCCGCTTTACGGTGCTTTGGTTAAAACCGGTCGGCGCGACCACCGTGACAGTATCACGACCCCGTGATCGTGTGCGACGCGTTCCGGCACGTAATTTTGGCAAGTTCAAAGAACCCAAGCCTTGTCATTTAATCAAGGTCAACCTTCTCATGTAAGATTAAAGCAACACGACTTAGAACCTTTCTGTTTCCGCCCACCATCTCCTCTTCTAGATTTGCGCACATTTTATCATGGCTCCTGACGACAGTAATGCGGGTCTAACTAGGACATCGTCGTTCGTACAGGGCTCGACGTCTACCGCTTCTGAAAGTAGTGTGTGCGTTGAACACCCTGCGGAAAAAATAAGAGACGCGAACATCGCCATACATAGCGAAGGGAGTGGTAAACTTCGGTACGCGCTTATAAGGCATGCAAATTTGTGAAGCAGTCGACTAGACGACCTCCTTTCGGTTCTAATGTCTATAGCTATAGCAAACTAGAAGTCATCGAGTTATCAGATTCAGATGACGATCTCGAGCCGTGCGTCCTCCAGTCTCGTGGAAGTACACGCGTATGCTGAATGAACGAAGTAGGTCGCCCATTAAGAAAGCGACGTCCGTCGACGATCCTTTTCTGAGTTCCCCGAGAAAAGCTGTACCTGCATTAACTGTATCGACGGACGCGGTTATACCAGAAAGTGAAAGTGACTCTGGGTCTGATATCCAACCATTCCGGTGAGCTAATGCATGATGTACCCGGAAAGTATATCACCTTATATTGTTAAATCATCAGCGCCCCAAGGTCCAAACTCAAGTCACCCTGGTCGCGTCGAGCAGTCATTTCGGACTCTGAAGTTGAGGAGGAAGAGATCACTGATGAAGTCGACGTAAATTTCCACGACGATCCTGCAGTACTCGTTATGAATGACCCACCCTCCTCACGCAAGCCTCTTCCTCGATCAGACGCGCCTTCGGGCAAACCAAAACTGAAGGCGCTTACATTCACCGGGCCTGTGATCGAAAACACTCCATCTGGCGGAAAAGTCTTGACTGCGGACCCTCCGTCGCCTTTTACGCCTCTTATTTTGCGAAATAGCAACCCGGCGGATCGGGGTTTGCAGTCAGACTACCTTACGCCCGCTTCAACTTCGCCTACCAAAGGTAAAGCGTGGGCTAAAAGCAACACGAAAGGACCGTCCGGAATAGACCTGCGTATCGATGCAGCCTTGAATCTCACTTCAGTGACGGGCCCCTTATCGGCGTTGGCGTTACCAGAAACCCCAGCTGGCGCTAAGCCTCCAACAAGAAAGCGGATGACAAAAAAGGCTCTGGAAGAACAAAAGCAAGCGCAGCTCGCTGCATACGCGCAGACACTATTTGATGATTTGAACGAGGCAGTTTTCGAGAGCCGACTTCCGAAGAATACTGCATTACTGTGGAACAAGAAATTGCAGACAACGGCAGGACGAGCGAAGTGGCATGTGCAAGTCTATACTGTACCCTAATTAATACCCATATGTTTGTTTACTATTTGCTCACCGTTACAGAAGTAGCCAAAAGGTGGAGACGACCTCCATCGAGCTCGCGACAAAAGTTCTTGATTGTGAAGGTATGTCAATGGGTGTCTCTTTTCTTTCACATGCTTGACTTCCTGCTGTATTGACGTCTGTAATAGAGCGCATACGCAATACCCTTTCCCATGAAATGTGTCACCTGGCATGCTGGGTGATCAACCGCAACCCGAAAGAAAACCATGGAGGAATATGGTCTGGCTGGTGCGTCTTCTCCTTCTCCAACCGCGTAATAGCACTTCCTCATGAGTGTTCTGAAGGGCTAAAAAAGTAATGCGAAAGAGGCATGATATTGTGATCACGGTATGTTTATCATCGAAGACTATTGGTCAGTGGCACCTCATACTCCTAAGTCTAGACCAAGCATTCGTACAATATAGCCTACAAGTTTGAGTGGCAGTGCCAAACTGCGACTTGCAAGAAAATGTAAGAAGGGGCTATTTAATCACTTCCGATGGTCACTAATGTTCCTTCCTTCCTCCAGATACGGACGGCATAGTAAATCCATTGACCCCAAAAATTCCAGTTCGTATCTAGTCATTACCAGCCGCTGAATTTGCTCTCTGAAATGTGACCGTCACCGCGGGTAGTTTGTGGAGTGTGCAAAATAGGGGAGCTCCTTCCCCTTTTCCAGACTCGTTCGCGGAAGACCAAAGCGGATAGCAATCTAGCTGCAGACAAAACTCGCGGTGAGTGTTTGCTGTGTATCCAGTGTACACGAGTTTCTAATGACACTCACTTAGCCTCACCGTCAACGCTGGACAACTTGTTCCCGCGTCGCCCACCTGGTGGTATAGGGACGCCATCGCACCTTAGGCAGCGCAGCGATGCGTCTTCTGCAGCTTCCACTCCTGGTGCCGGTCGCGAACTCTCGGGCGCGGATACGGACACGGACGACTGTGTCACCGAAATCAAGCCCCCGAATTTATCCCAAGTCACTGTTAAAGCTAAAGGAGGCCGCAAGGACGAGGGAGACTTTGAGCGTACCTTGAATAAACTCGCCACGCATGTATCTTTCATCGATCTTACAAAGGACTAAATACGGATGGATCCCTCTGCTCCATCTCTAAGTATTTCTTGATTCTCGCCCCGCCCGATCAGTCATCTTGTCTCTGCATTCCCGACATCTGTCTGTTTTCCGTCACTGCTTTCTATGTGCACATACGTGCTAAATGCTTCCGTGTAGATTTCACTTTAATATTAGAAAATATCGCCCCGCTCTGTTGCTTCTTGCTATTGTTTTCGCCAAAATCACCTCATCGCGTATCCAAGTGCATTCTGGCGCCTTTTCCTTTCAACATAGTATTAGTCCTGTTCTATCATTTGCTATTTCTGTTTGATCGTCAATTTAATTGGTACTGATAAGCTAGCTGAGGACGCGCGCGTATAAACGCCGATCGTGACTTGCAGTGGCAGATCCACTAGACGAACTCTAATCCTCTCCTTTACCGATTCTATCCTTGACTGCACCAATCTGCACTCCATTTGACTCTGCGTGTGGAAGATAAGTACACTGTACGATGCTTTCAGTAAATTTATTGCAAGATTTAAGTAGTACAACAGAAGGACAGCGACCAAAATCGAATCGGCGACAAATAACAAATACAGGCACAACATACTACAAGAGACGACAAGCGAGAGCAAAACAACGTCTGGCGTCAGGGGGAAAAGGGGGTGTCTAGGTGAACAATAGGGAAGGGTGTAGTGACCCAAGATTTGTGTACTTAGTTAGACGCCTCCTTTTTCCCCTGTGCCGACTACAACAAAATAGCAGCCTGAATACACTTGTAAGAAAATGTGGAGGGCAAGCCTCGCTAAAAGTAATCCGGATGCAAACTAAGATAATCAGTCAAGTTTCCCGAACCGCCCTTACTGAGAATGACAACGTTAGAGGCCAACGCCGCCCTCACGGCAGTTCCGGGTTTCTCAGTTGCATATTTTTTGGGGAAACGCTTCCGAAGTGTTTCACAAAGAGTAGATCGCACCATTGAGGACGTTCCAGAGGAACGCAACTCCCGCAACACGTCCACAAGGTTCACCAAGCTTGGGTCGACCGCTTTGCGCTGGCTCGTATTGATCGTCTTAGAGGTGGACGATGATGAGGATTGGGCAGATCCGGAAGCGGCTTGCGGCGACGTAGTTTTCTGAGTGGTCGAAGAGCCGGCAGAGGCTACTGCCTTAGGTGCTTGTACTGACGTTGTTGGCGGTGTTGTAGGCTTTATTACAGGCGCCGGCTGCTTGGGTTCCGGCTGGAGCTGCGTTGCAGGTTTCTGTGCTGCGACTGGCTTCGTAGTGGGGAGCGGTTTTATGGGTTGCGTCACGGGCTGTGCTGCGGGTGCTTGTGGTACAACTGGTTTCGTAATGGGGACAGGCTTTGCAGGCCCCGTCACGGACTGTGCTGCGGGTGTTTGTGGTATAGCCGGCTTTATAACGGGCGTCGGCTTTGTGGGCTGCGTCCCAACCTGTGTTGCAGGTTTCTGCGGTATGATCAGCTGTGCGACGGCGGTCGACTTCGTGGACTCTGGCTGAAGCTGCGTTGGATCCTTTTGCGGTACAGCTTTTTCTGTAATAAGGTCCGACTTATCAGGTTCTTTCCCAAATTGTGTCGAGGATTTCTGTAACGCAGTATTCAGTTGCGCCGTAACAGCACTGGGTTTCGCAGGTTCTGCCTGGAGTTGGGGCGCGGAATTCTGCGGCATTTCTGCATCCGCAACGGGGGCTGGTTTTGTGGGCTCCTGTGACGCAGGTTTTTGAGGTACAGGCACCACCATAACGAAGGTCGGCTTCGTGGATCCTGACTGAAGCTGCGTCACCGCTTTTTGCAGGACATCCGTCTCTGTAACGGGAGACGAATCTGCGGTTTCCCTCTTTAATTGTATCGCAAGTTTCTCTGCACCAGTTGGCTTTGTAACAGCAGCCCCTTTCACTGGCTCTTCCTGGGGTCCCGTCGCGTTGATTGGAATTGCAGTTCCTGCATTGGGTGCGGACTTTGCGGGCTCCAGTGGGACTATTATTGCAGACATCTGACTCGGGGATATAGCCAGCACCATATCCAACCCCATAACGGGAGTCGTTTCTGTAGGTTCCGACTCAGGTTCTTGCTCAAGTAAACCCATGTCACGAGAGCGGCCGATTTGTCCAGTGTTAAGGAAGATACGGCCTTCTTCCGTCTGCCAGTTAACGTCAAAAAAGGAGACTACATTGGCATCTCGAGCAAGTTCGAGATACCCCTTTAGACCAGTCGCTCCGGCCTGCCGGTACGTTTCAGGGTTCGTCTGAATGAGTAGAATATCAAGAGACGTCAACGATGTGCTTAGATTCCCGCGTATTCGCTCCTGTTCCAATACTTCGATCAGATCCATGAATGAACGGATATCGCTGTGTCTGATTTTGGGTCCGGGAGACGGGGGCGTTTGATAAGTGGCGTTGTGTGGTATGTTAATAATACACAGTTCGTGTAGATATGGATTGATATATGTGGTAATTCCGGGTGTGTCGCAAACGGCTGCCATAGGGTCACTGGAACTGTACTCCTCCACAAGAAGAGTATTAACGGATTCTCGGAGCTCTAGGCTAATAGTTTCCGCATTTTGAAGGACGGTAATCTCCGCGTTATTCTCATCATCCCGGAATTCATCCTCGGAACTGGGCCGGCAGGCTTGAGTAGAATCAGCTAGTGTATTCCCCACTATAAGAGTTTGAATTCCTCGAGAAACCTGATCCGATGATGGCGCGAAGGGACGTAATAATACCTGGTCATCGGTGTATGTCTGAGTGGCCCGCGAAGCAACATTTCGTCTCTGGTCCGCTTCACTTTCCCTGGATGACCCCATACTAAGTTTAGGTTTCAGCGATTGTACGCCGGTCGGAGGGAACGAGCTTGATACGCACCGGGTGGAGGCATGCTTTCCAAGGGAGGACACAGTATCACCTTCCCTAGTCATTCCAGTAACTTGAGATAGCTCCAATGGTTCCACGCACGTATGCACGGATGCTTCTGAGAGGGATGGGGACTCATGAACCCACGGCGACGGCAACTCGGGACGCGAGTATGAAAGTGGGAAAGTCTTTGCCATTATAGGACTTCGACTAATGAGAGCACATGTTTTGACAGCGGGACTCTCGCATTCAACAATGTCGGATTTCCAATCAAGATTTCCATCAGCCAGATATTTCAAGCCGCGATGGGTAGCCTTAGGTGGAGATATGAAAATTACAACATGACCCCGCAGTCGAAGAGTGGAAACGGCGTAAGAAAAATCCCCGTCCCCAGTTATGAGAACAATAGTAGCGAGTCCCTGCCTTTCCAAGGCAAAAACCAATAGATCGACTTGTAAGATCGGGCCGGTCAGAATTTAGTAAAAATATTTTTTGGATAGCGTGCGGGTCACCTGTCATTACTCTGTCAGCCGCCTCCTTCTTCCCATTGTGTGGTGTGTGAATTAAAGTCACCCCTGGAAGATACCTCGAGTTTACAAGCGACGCTAATGATGGAGGATATCCTATTCACCTGAAGCCTGCAGTTCATAATGCCGAGCAGCATCGGGGCTTTTTAAACTCAAGTCCATGTAGGCATTGAAAACGGAGATGCATCCCAACGGTTGCACCGATTCCCGGATTTTTCCGGCTATCGAGTACCCTGAGCCAGGTGACGAGCAGCAGTTCTCTGACAATGTGTTAGAGATGGAATAGTTGAAGTCAAGTAGTATAGTAAACCCACCATAATCCCAGAAGATACCGACTCGATTCATAGTTCGAAGGATACGGATGCTCGAGTAAGCCCTTCTGAAGGATGCTCTTGCGATATAGTTCCACTGCACGCCTGCACGCATCCGCTTTCTTCAGAGATGAGGCAACTTGAGTCCAATGATCCAAGCAGTCATTCACCACTAGCAGAGGAAAGATAGAAACCCAGAAAGGCGGGCGAAAGCTTTAGGCCAGAGCCGCGAGAGTCTCAAGTCAGAGGCTGGCGTGGAAAACTTGAAGAGTCTTGCCATCCTAAAGGGCCTGCGCGAGGCAGGCGCATGCCCTATTGGCACTACAAGAAGAGGGACTCAGGTGCTTAATCCGGAGATGATTGATGGTACGATGTGATGCTCCGACACAAGTCCCCTCAAATTCCTTTCTCAAAAACTATATGCGCTCTTGTAAAACAAATAAACACGGGTACATGGTGTAGTTGGTTTATCACGCTCGCTTAGCATGCGAGAGGTGTCCGGTTCAATTCCGGATGTATCCATTTTTCCAGTTACAACTCTGTACTAGTGCTTTATTTTTCCGCTCTGTTAGAAATAGGTCAGTCCAAAACTCACTGTCTCCGATAAGGGGACAGACGGCTGCACGCCAACTAGGCACGATTTTGTGTGCGACTGACCTTCAGACCGATCTCCTCGCATAAAGGGACCAACATTATGGGTCTCTTTTTCTTCTTTTGGGGGGAGGGGCTGGAAACGGCGAAATGGCACGTTATTCCGGCGAGTACAATTCTCCATATGCGATCTTAATGCTGCGAGAGCGTGAGTTAAATGCTCCAGTCATTTTCGAAAGTCAACACGACGATTTAGTACGACAGTTCAGCGAGAAAACGCCGTTACTACGCACAGAGTTAGTGAGCCGGCAGATCAATCCATATCATCGATCACGCGAGTTTAAAAAGACAATTACTGTAATAATTACATCGGCGGTCGCTCGTGCTCATCAAATACCTGTCACTGCCATCGCGGGTACATGGTGTAGTTGGTTTATCACGCTCGCTTAGCATTTGAATATGCGAGAGGTGTCCGGTTCAATTCCGGATGTATCCATTGATTTTGCTTTGTTTTTAATTACAGTGGTTAGTAGAAGGTGCTACGTAGTCATGCCTTCTTTCTAAATATGTTCGTATCCAGCGGAGTAAGGCAGGCAGATTATTATTGGTTGTACCCTAATTCTCGTTTAGGTTCAGAGGATTCTGTCATAAAAACAGATCAATCAGCCACATTAAATGTAAAGGAGGGAAAATGTTGTAAAAATACAGTCTTAAGGATGATGGATACATCCGGAATTGAACCGGACACCTCTCGCATGCTAAGCGAGCGTGATAAACCAACTACAGCATGTACCCCACAACATTTTCCTTTTTTAATAGAGTCCTAAATACAGAAACGACGTTTTTTCTTTACGATGCGCTAAGCGCATGGAGAACATACTCTTCAACGCGCGGCCGTACACACCTTTTCTATGGTGAAACACATCTTGGCTGTTTAGGCTCGCGAAAACGACTGCTTGGTAGTTGAGGGAACAGCACTCCGGACCAACAAATTTATCGACGCGAACAGGGCCGGAAGGGGGATGTCTACAACTAAACCCGGGATTGTTGCATTGAATAAAATTAATGTAGTCATGGACATGGTCATATTATGTTGGACAAAAATAGCAGACATGCCCGCCTAGCTCAATCGGATAGAGCGTCAGACTCTTACGAGTCATCTAATAGGTGGAATCTGAAGGCTGCGAGTTCGACCCTCGCGGTGGGCTAGTGATTCCTTTTTTCTTTCTTCAAGCCTTAACTGCATAAAAAGGACTTGCTTCTTGATTATTGCTTAAGTATGATATTTTTGTTCCGGAACGCACGGGTGAATCATGGAGAATACAGAAACGGTATTTATTCGTGCTGTCTGAGATCGCTAGAAAATACATCCTAAGTAGTGAGCCCGTCTGAACAGAAAAATACAGAATGGTTATGCAAAACAACGGCGAACGTGATTGTACGAGATGGGTTTAAAGCGGATCAGGATGAATGAACATGACAGGGTTAGGAGAGAAACACAAGCAGAAAACCAAAGCAAAGTAAAAGCTGGAGCTGCAAATAATCTAGCAACCATAAACACATAAATACAGTTATAAATTTTGCCGACCATAGTAACACCGGCCGTACTGTTTCACGTTTGTCCACTCGCAGACACGATCCCCGAGAACTTATCTGATTTGAGAGCTCCAGTAGTAACTCACAAGACGATCTTAGAAACCTTTAGCGGCAGCGCGGGGCCGTGTTCGAATCTGTCCTCAACATAAGGGCGAGTAATAATCGCATTGTACCTCTTGATCTCCGCTGCAGGTGCAAATGCAAAGTGTGGAAGGAGAGCAGCGAGGAACACTTTCATCTCTAGCACAGAGAAGCGCCAGCCGATACACGCATGTGGGCCAAAGGTGAACGACATAAGGTTCGCGAGACCCAGATGGGGGGATGCACTCGCAGGAAGGGCAAACCAGCGGTCGGGGCTAAAAGGAATAAAAAAGAAGCCATGAGATACGGAAAAAGGAGAGGATGCAATGAGGCGCAATACTTGAAAATTAAGGCGTCCTCGCCCCAGATGTCTTTGCTGTAGTTTAGACCCTCGATTGGGATATGTACATAACTGCCCTTGCGGATGCGCACTTCGCTCACGAGCTCGTTCGTGCGCAAGACAAGAGGTCGGCTCAACGGGATGAGGTCGTCCTTTGTCGCGACGCGGATTGTCCCATGCACAGGTGGTGCAATACGCAACGTCTCGCGGACTACCGCATCAAGGAAAGGGAGCCCGTCAAGTACGGCGGTCCGGTCCTTTTCAAGAAGTGCATCCGGGAGAGACGTCGAGAGTTCCTCTCGTAAGCGATTCTGAATTTCCGGATCAAGGGCAAGATAGTGGAGGGCCCACGCGATAGAGATAGCGGTCGTATCCGAGCCAGCGAACTGGGATACATAATTAAACCATATACTTTTTGACAACGATTCCAGAGCCTTACAAGAAATGTTGATAATTGGTCGAGGAGTTCGGCATCGGACAGACGGTGAGACGGCTTCTCCGAAAGGTTCGCCTTGACTTATCACGTAGAGTTCAGGTTGAGTACACTTAATTTCGCTCCAGAATGAAATAAATGCTCACTCAACAGCGAAAGAATGTCCTTATCCTGGATATCGTCCGACTTCGTGATCTCCGCCATAACCACTTGCTTTTTTGCCCTTACAAGTTCTTCGCCTCTTCTCCTAATCGTCCTTAGCGAAGCATTTACTTGTCGAATTACGTCGTCTGACCAGATTTTTTCGATGATGGGAAAGTACAACTCTGCGATGCGCTTGAAGCCTGACCCTTTCTCCACGTAGCAAAACATCGAGCGATAAGCAAGGTAAACTTCTTCGCTCTCATCCTCGAGCGCATGAAAGGAGTAGTCAAAGCCTGCAAGCCCGATGATGTCGAAAGTCGCACGCGAGACCCAGTGTGCAACGTCGATGATCGCTCCTTCGGTGACACCCTTTTCGTCCGGGTCGGACTCAGGTACAGAATTCGGGAGGGATTCGGGCGGAAGAGAGGCAATTATGGAATCCCACTTGCTCTGCAAACCCTCGGATACAATGGTGTCCCATTTGTCTTTGAGTTCTTCAGCCTATGAACTAATTAGTGAATTGTTCCGGTTCTCATACTAGTCCGTACCTTTTGAAACATGGTCAAGGAAATATCTTTAATGGCTTGTGAGGTAAATGCAGGGCCGATAATCCTTCGTTGTATGCGGTGCTGCTCGCCTTCCATTGCAAAGACACCTTTGTGGAACATGTAAGTATCGCCTCCAAAGCATGGCATTACACGTACCTCGTCCAAGGAGACGAGTTAAAAGGCCGCGAGTCTGCCAAGGCTTTTCATAAATGGGAGAGTTGAAGACGTGCGACACGACCCGCAGATCGAGCGACATGAGACGCAGATCGTACTAAACGACCATCGACCGCATGTTAAGAACAATTCCAAGAAGTTCTACAAAGTTGAACATACGGAGCCAAATCCGTGATAGCGGAACGTTGTACCAAATTGTCTGACCCATTCTTCATGCGTGGTAGGCGTTCTCTCTGGGCTGTAGGGGAGGTTAGTATCTGGGTGCGAGGTATGGCGCGCCCGGAGGACGTACTCCATGACCTCGCGAAAGTGATTCTGCATCCTGTGGGCATCTGGTCCCGGTAGGTGTCTGAGAGGGTCTGAGGGCGGCCGGATGAGAAGCAAATTGACAAGCCACCAGAGACCCCTCAAAGCCTGTATAAGAGCAACCAGAGCCGAAGCCTTTCCAGCGAAAGCCAGTGCCTGTAAGGAGAAGCTTAACGCGTCCATGCCGGAGTGTACACCGAGTACAGCTGGAACTGGCGTATAAGCCAAGAAGATATAGGCGGTCGTACAGGCTAAGACAGCAGGAGGTGGTGGTGGGCGCAAAGGAACGGGAAAGTGGCTTGTTCTTTCCGAATGGCGCATAAAGCAGCGCGGGGGGCGTGCTAGCGAGAGCCCATGATTGGCAGTGCCAGTGGTGTTCGCTTGTCTCTTCTGAGGGCGTCGTTTGTTCCGTTTTGGGAGAGTCTAGAAGAAGCTCATCCTATTGCCCTGGTTGATAGTCTTTCCAGGGCAAAAATATTGTACATTAGCAATTAGACTCTTCAACGAATTGCTGAAATCAAAGGGAAGCGCATAACTTGTTATTGATGGGTAGATGGCTCACACCAGAGTTGTGATTAGTCGTGATGTATACAACTGCCTAAAACGCGCCCGTGACAAAAGGTGACCTGTAACGCCCATTATGTCACCTCTCCGCCTAGCATCGCCGGACTGGACACGACTACTCGCGGTCGTTATAAGTCTGGTTCATGTCTGGCCTTGGCAACACGAAAGCCACCTCGCAGCTTGACCCAAAGCACGAACCTAGGCAGCGTCGCAAGCATAAATCCAAAGCGGCCGCTAGCTCCCCGTCCCCCGAACCCGATTCTGATTTCATGCCCGGGAACGGTGTGGTGTCGTCCTCACTGGAGAGCATTCACATTCCGCCGCGCACGCCGAGAACTGCGCGCAGCTATAGCAACAATGACGACGCAGTGGAAGAGGTTGAGTTGAGCCTTTTAAGCGAGGATGAGCGACGTGTGGCGGGCACGAGTGCAGAGGACGGCGACGCGTATGCGCCGTCGTTGAAGACGAAGGCCGGAATGTCTTCAAAGGACAAGCGTGGCATGATTCTCCTTATAGTGTTATGTGAGTCCAGACAAGTTGCCTTCCTAACTGCAACCTGACGGCCCTCTGTAGACCTTATTCAGGGTGTCCCGGTACGCTGGCTTGCTTTAACTGAGGCAATTACGCCGAAACTAATTTCCTCTGTTGCCAGCTTGGACTCGCGTTAGGCTCCGTTCCTTTCCTCCTGCGTGAACACCTCTCCTACTCCCAACTTGCCATATTCGCACTAGCTAGTTACCCTTACTCTCTCAAGCTTCTATGGTCGCCTATCGTCGACTCCAGTTTTTTCCAGAGCGTCGGGCGTAGGAAATCGTGGATTATTCCCATGCAGCTCATTATCGGGAGCTTGATGTTCTGGATTGCGAACAATGTACAGGTTCTATTGGATTTAGTCAGTAGCTTTTTAATCCACTCTTCACTAAATAACACGCTAAATATTCGGACACGTAGCCCGCCGAAAATATTTACAAACTAACCTTCATTTTTACTACACTTGTTTTAATATCTGCAACGCAAGGTTAGTTTCCAATGTTTGGCTCCCGGATCACAAAAGTGCTGATGCTCCCTTTAAGATATTGCCGTAGACGGCTGGGCTCTTACCCTCCTTTCTCATGAAAATCTCTCCTATGCGTCTACTTGTCAGACTATCGGACTCAATACAGGCTATTTTGCATCATTCACAGTCTTCCTCGCACTGAATAGTGAAGCATTTGCGTGCGTTAATGTTAGCCGTAAATGTATCATGCTAAAATTATTATTTTTAGAGAAAGATGGGGTATCCCTGTACTCTCTTTATCCACTTATTTGAAGTTCTGGGCTATGGTCTGCTATTCCGTCACCTTGTGGCTGATCTTCGTCAAGAAGGAAGATAGACCTTCGTCGGAAGATGACGACATGGACCTAGTCAAGGTTTATAAAATTATATGGGGTATCTGCAAGCTCCCTCGTAAGACCTCTTATTTCCTGATGTCGTGTCCTGTTAGATGCTGACGGTGCTTTCTGAAGATGTTCAATCTCTTTTAGTCATCCATTTTGTTTGCAAGATAGGCTTCCAAGCCAACGAGGCCGTAACATCGCTGAAGCTTGTCGAGAAGGGGCTTGGTCGCGAGGATCTCGCTCTTGCAGTACTGATCGACTTCCCGTGCCAGATCGTCGGCGGATACCTTGCTGCGCGCTGGTCAGCGGGAGACAAGCCGTTGCGCCCGTGGTTGGCCGCATTTTGGGTTCGCCTTGGCTTTGCGGCTATCTGGGCGGTCATTGTCGCTCATTTCCCGGAGCCGCCGATTAGCAACTCGTATTTTGCGTTTCTTGTGGCGATGACGGTTCTGCAGGGCTTTTCAGTGTATGTCTATTTGTCTCTATCCGTGTTTCAGAGGTGCTTTCGTAGATACTCATGACGGTCTATCATCAAGGACAATTCAGTTCGTCGGTATCAGTGCCTTCCATACGCGAATATCGGACCCGCTTATCGGCGGAACTTACATGACAGTAGGTCACTCCTTTTTCCTGTGCCAGACGTGACAGTGCGCTAAGTTTTCCTTCTTTGTCTGAAGCTTTTGAACACGTTTACAAATCTCGGTGGAACATGGCCGCGATTCTTTGTGCTCAAAGGAGTCGACTTCTTCACGATTGCGACGTGTAACATTAACGAAGGCGGGAGCGAAACTATCGTGGAAGGTGAGCTTTCTAACACGTGTTATCTATTTTGTCGAGTGCCTTCATTTTCTTTTGAACTTTGTTGCTTTCCGTTTACATGGCGACTTGTGCTGATTAAAATTTTCTCAGCGTCTGAATGCGTGTCTGACTTGGGCAAATCTCAGTGCGCGGACATTGGTGGGAAGTGCGTGACGGAACGCGATGGATACTACATCGTCTCGGTCCTGTGCATGATCCTGGGCGCAATACTCCTTACTACTTATGTCACACCGACCGCGCGACGCTTACAGGGTGGGTTTTCAATACGTAGTCACCGTTGTAGGCACATCAGACTAATCTCCTTCCCTTGCAGCTCTGCCTGTAAGCAAGTGGCGCGTAAAAAATATCCCCTCTTGATTTTATCGCCTGCCATACCCATGCCTCCCACTCCTGGTGCAAAAACATGTAGATTTCGGATCTTTGATGGTGCAGACTGTGCCATAGGACTTGTACTCGTACATAAAGGCCTAATCAAAGCTAGAGAACTTACGGAACTCTAGTGCGGTGGTGGAGTGCTGACTGTATGTGTGCCGTCTGCTGACCCAGACGTGCACCCTCCGATCGGACATTTGGTTCTCTGTGTCCCTTATTTGACAAAAAGTGGCTGAGTGAGCTTGAGTAGTCATTGCTGACTTGTATACCGGTAGTCAGAGCAATGCAGATGAACTCCTATTCCCATCACCGATGATAGATTTGACTCGGTGGGAAGTGCGTCTAGGAGTTATCTGAGATGGACGGGACAGTAGCGTGACCCATTCAAGCTGACAACGATTTTGTCTGCAAAGCTGAGAAATACTTTTAAATCGGACACGAATTCGGAGATATGAAAGGCGACGGTAATTTAGGAACCGCGAGCCTGCACCAGTGCAGAACACGTACGCACGGCGCTTGTCTCGGCCCCGGCGCTCGACCTATGCGCATTGGTTACACACTACGCAGGAAGAGTGCGAATGGATATTCAGTATTGTCGGTACCGTCTGATTGCGAGCGCAGCCGCAGTAGCTTGGCGTGAAACAGCGCGCAGACGCGACGCGTTTTGGCTTATGCATATTATCTCAGCGCTAGCCGGAGGCCCGGCGCAACCAGTGTCCGGCATCTCGGCGTGAGCCGACGCGCTCATGACGCGGCCGTGCTGGAACCTCTGCTTGTCGCCACTCTGCTCGTCTCACTCGTGTATCGTCCATCGTCCGTATCTTTAGCAATCAAACACGCACTTCACGGCACCCTTGTCTTGAGCTCGCGATCGGCCTGCATTTCCGATTCCGTTTTTCGCTAGCACGCCCTTGTCTGCTCTTTTCGTCAGGTCTTTGCTCTATCTTCGCCAATAAGCGGTCTTGACTTTGCGTGCCATCGGCCCGGGAACTCTGCGCAAACTTGGATAACAGGTTTCGGAAGCAAGGAGCTTCAGTGCAGATAATTAAGACGGGCGTGCCGCGTTACGCTGCGCTGCGGCAACATGTATCAACACATTCATGGGAGATCCAAACATGCCTTCGCCACAGAGCACCTCTGTCTTCTCTGATGTTTGATTCTCAGATGAAGATCAAAAATCTGCGGTTGCGCAGCCAGGGATCCAACAATTGCAGCCACACTCTTGATCTAAGCGGCGTTGATGGCAATTACTCGGCCCTAAGGGGCTTAAGTTACCTGCCGATTGGAGGCCGCTATATCAGGGGAACTAATGCGCAGGCGCGCCGGTACCACGGTTTGGGGCTGTGCTCGGAATAGTTGCCACAAATGTAGCGTCCACTGTTCCGCTGCCGCGTACTTATAAATCCAGGCGGCACCGGTCCTCTCTTCAACCTATGTTATAGCCCTCATACTTGCAGCCCTCGCCCCACCGCAAAAGGAGTCGAGTAACTGGTCTTTCGCCGACTTACCAAGAGCCTCGTGTGCAGTAACCCGCAGACTGCACATGCTAGTATCTAGGCCGTGTACCCTTCATCCTACACATCACCACTCCGAGTTGCTCGTACCCCGGACGACCTAGGGTCGCTAATCGGTAGCCATTCCGCGAATATACGAACTCATGCATATTTTCTCCTTGCGCCGCCGCGATATACCTTGGGAGGTCGTCGATTGCAAGGTGGTTCAGTCCGTGCCAACGTTCTACGACGATGAGGGTGAGTTAGAGTTTCCTTCATCTTCTTATGACACCGCGCATGATCAATGTGGCTTCATCGCTCTGCGATGACCGTCCTGATCCCCGTCTCTTCCCCCTCTTATTGTTCATGTTCTAACCCACGCTGCTTTATTTTAGACGTCGACATCATTCGGCTCTCGGCTGCAGAGACCCGTGGAACGTACGTCTTTGAGCTTCGCGCAGGAGCGAGTAACAGATCTGGAAAGAAGAAAGGCCTCGATTCCTGTGCGGACGCAGCGCTCGGGGGCGAGCAGGGACGTAAGGCGCTCATCTTCGCGCGTCAGCAGCTCCTTGCTGAAGTCGCGAAGAAGGATTACAATGTACTCCTTCACGAAGGGTGAGTTTACTCAACAAACTGTTCTCTTCCGACGCAATTGCTGACCTATCTGCGCGTGATTGCTAGATGGAGTCTCACTGTTTTCAGAAGCGGCAAGAAGCTCCGCGTTGAGGTGATATACAGCGGGCGTGGCGCATTGGCGGCAGGGAAGCCAATACTCGCACATCGCCAGCCACCGTTCATGGAGCTTCTCGGGCCAGCATGAAAGGACACGCGGTAGAATGGCGAGGACTACTGCGCATTTCTCTATAATATTGCCATTACCGCACTACCCGACCATCACCGTCCAGCTCATCTTCGACTTCTTACTGCGACTTCTCCCAGGGGCTCAGACTGTATCGGATGCTTAGCGAGCGCGGGATCTGCATGTCCGCGGGGATCGGAGTCTGAACTTGCGAATTGACTTGACGAAGCGACCTCTCAGACTGCCGTGAGCGCCTGATGCGCTGTGAACGTCGGCGTGCTACGCACCGACGCCGAAATCAGACGACTGTGGCTGCGGCTGCGGACGCTGCGGCGCAGGTTCGGCTAACTGTCGTAAAATGGCTGCGGTCACCGCAGCACGCTTCGATTTCGATAGCTGACAATCGATCGGCATCGTGTCCGTTCCCCTGGTGGTTCCAAAATCTCGTTCCGCATACGACTCCTCTTCTGTGTACTCTGATTCCCAATATCACCGCCACTCATCATTTCGATTCTCCTCATCACTCATTGCACCGCCTAGTAGTACAGAATCCATCGTGATATCAAATACTGTCAAGTAACTTATTACATATGGTCGTCACCCACCTTCGATCGATCTTTCTTCTTCACTACACTATATTTGTAGATTTCCCGCTGGTAGTTTGTACGATAGCATGCAGCTTTATTAAGGCAAAGCAAAGAAGCCACATGTAACTTTACATACATATGTACTCGGATTTCATCCAACACTCTTTTTATGTATGATCAAATTAGATACTCCCCGTATTGGAATCGAGAATTGTTCTCTCCGTTCTCGATGCTTCGATGCTCTTTTCTGGCCCATATGCATGAGCGTGGGGCGTGCAAGGGTGGAATCCTAAAGGCCCGGCGCGTACGGCCCGACGTCCGGGTCCGAGTCCCCAATTGCAGGCTTCGACGTGTTCGTGTGTTCGCCGCGTATCCATATTCAATCCGCTGATTTACGGGCGCTAAAAGTGAGTTTGTGCACAGTTACAGTTATTATTGTTGACCCAGGAACGACCTCCGAGTCGACACGGAAGAAAGGGCGATTTGAATTCAAAGAAGTGAAGAAAGATCTAGTACTACAAATGCGGAACTGCCAGTAGTGCGGCACTGCGGCCTGCCGGTGAGATACTAGGTGCACAATTGCAGTTATTCTGGGAATCACGATATCTTGACTCTTGAAAGTCGATTCCAAGTACAGTACTGCACACACTACTGACTCGGAACTCGGAAACCTTGGCTTTGTGAAAGGGCTGTTCACCTCTAGCTCAGCTGACCCCCTCCCGGATGGTACCAGACGAGCGTCTAACGTTATTCAAGTTGGCGTCCACTGCATTAACGTTAATATTGCCCCCGGCGCTAACGTGTTGAAAGCAGTTGCATGCCTACCTCAAGGCAATTAGACCTTGCTCGTATCAACCGCACACACCGGACAAGATTGATATTAATTGTGGGGCATCAGCGTTGTAAAAATATTCATATCCGGGGACAGCCTGAGAGTCGGGCTCGGAGGGAATCATGTGTACGAGGCTTTTCGAGCCGCGACTCGCGAGCGCGTATCGCCGACTTTTCATTTAGACTCTCTAGCGCCTTTTGTTCTCCTCGAGAGAGTGTGCTGATAAGTATCTGACACAGATATGACTTCGAGTCCGATTATTGCGGGACTGTACTTCATCGGGCTTTCCCGACTCCAATACAGACCATAATCACACATTAAAGTGAATGTTGGTTGTGGCCCGTTGCTGGTCGCCTTGCACGATATCTTTCATCTACGAAGCCCCTCCGTTGTATCCCCAAAATAGTACATGCAGATGTTCGCCGAAGATATTGTCAAGATTTTAGCTTGTACCAGGCGCAATCTATGTGGGGGATTAACCTTGGCTTCTCTAATTCTGTGTTACTCTTATAATGTCAAAATGTAGCCGCGCCGCAGTCAAGCTTGATTTGCCAATCCTAGACGTCCTTTACGATTTTGCTTGAGGGCCGCATAGCGTATCCTGTCCATGACTAAAGCAAAGAATACGTAAGCAAAGGGCAAACGCCGAGTGACGCTTAAGAAATGTCCGGATCTAAAAAAGTAAACGCACCTCATCATACAGCGCGGGGCGCTGAACGCCCAGCATCCTCAGACCGAGCCAGAGTACGCCTGCAGTCATGCCACTCCCGCAGCTTGTGATCACGCTCCTCCGCCCCGCCAGCACATCCTCTGCGTTTTGTGCTCCGAGCGCGCGTACAAGCGCGTCTTGCAGAGCAGGCACGGGCAGGAATGTGGTGTATGTTCCGCCTGAGGGCAGGGTGTGCGTCTGCAGGAAGGCTGAGAAGGGGAGCGAAAGGGCGTGCGGGATGTGGCCCGATGAGAGTCCTGGGCGTGGCTCAGGGTCCTTACCGGTGAACCTTGAGACAAATCGTTTGATGATCTCTGTGGACGGGAAGGGAAGATATAAAGGGCGCACCTTCCGTTCGAGCGGGCGTCAAAGACGAGCGCTGCTGTGGGATCCGCATGGGGATCGAGTGCGGCGTTTGAGACCATCTCCCCGTAGCCTTCCATGTCCATCAGCACGCGCCGGACTTTCCGTACGTTCGTTACTCACTCTTTATGATCTCTTCGTCCAGCGAGGGTTCGGGATAGCTCGTTTTCTCGGTTCCTGGCGGTCCCAGAGCATCGCTCTCGGCTTCGATGGGGAGCCCCTCTGCCTCCCAAAGGGGTAGCCCGCCATCGAGGACGCTCGAGTTCGCGTGCCCAAACGCACGAAACATGAATAGCGCGCGTGGCGAGGAGAAGACGCCGTGCGAGTCGTAGCTGAGCAAGACAGGACGCGCTCAGGACCTACGCGTATGGAGACGTAAAGCCGACGTACAGAACGACATGCGTATCAGGCCTGATGCCAAACGACTCTGCAACACACCACGATACCTGTATCAGCAACTGTCCGCCACAGATGAAAATGAGGCACCCACCACACGCCCGTGCAAACTGCGACGCATCTGGCATCATGTGCTTTAAACCGAGCTCGTTTTCACTAGCAACTCCATCGAGGTCGAGGAAACGAGCGCCAGGCAGGCGGCGCCGCGCGAACTCGTCGCGTGCATGGCGCGGTGAATTCGGCATGTGCCAGCTAGCATCGAGCGCGACGACCTTTGCATGGTCAGATGCAGCGGCGGCTTTCAGCTCGTGCGGTGAGAGGAGAAAGGGCGCCTGCCTGCTGGTGGACATGCTGCGGGCGAGGGAGACGCGACGAGCTGGTCTTAGGAGGAAGGACATGGCGAAGGCGCAGTGGGTCATGTGATGAAATGAGCCTTAGCTACTCAAACTTCCGGATAAGGCAACCACGATGGATTGAATGACATCATTCCCACGGACTACTAAATATATTGGAAGCCGCTCCTCTGCGCCGTCACCCTGGCCGGGACGCGCCACTGGCGGAGTCCGTCTGGATGTGCATATCTAGTCGTCAGACTCCCCTCTCCCCCTTGTTCATGGCCTCCATCGCCTTTGCTGTTCGCGCATACCAGCATAGTTTTGACTCTCGTCCATACACAACTCTCGCTCTCACAAATGGCGCGTTCTCCACCCTCGGCGACGCTGTCGCTCAGCTCACTGAGATCCTGGTACGTAGAGTCGTTCGTATAGAATCAGGAAAGAAGGCTCACAGTGTACTGTCGCAGATGGCAAAACCGGTCGAACATGAGGACACGTTCAAGTACGATCCCCAACGCACTCTCCGCTTCTTCACATTCGGCTTCGCCATGGGTCTGTCGTCTTTGAACCATTTCACTCTCGTTTTTCATTTACTCATCTCCTTCGACCCAGGTCCACTTATCGGCCGCTGGAACAAGTTCCTCGAGCTACGCTTTCCTTTGCGCAAAGCCGGTTCCCGCCCTGGGCTCCACGCCTTCTCTCCACTCGCGGCGGGCGTGCAATTCGGGGCTGGTGCCGCGTCCCCGACCTCCGCTGTTGGAGTGCGCATCGGACGCGCGCCAGGCGCCAGCGGACTCGCAGTCGCAAAACGCGTCGCGGCCGACCAGCTGTTCATGGCCCCCTTAGGACTCGCGCTCTTCTTGGGATCCATGGGCGTCATGGAAGCCGAGCGCGGGCACGCCAAATCGCATGTACGCCATAAATTCACCGACCTGTACGGCAGCGCGCTCTCTGCGAACTGGCGAGTGTGGCCGCTCGCGCAAGTTGTCAACTTCCGGTATATGCCACTCGCGTATCGCGTGCCCTTCCAGGCGACCTGTGGTGTCTTCTGGAACCTATACTTGTCACTTCTCAATTCACGCGGTAACATTAAGGAACACGAAAACGAAGCTATACGCGATACTGTTGGCTAGCTAGACGTCTGTTTGCTCCCCTCCCCTCTGCCCCCTTCAAAAGACCGCCATGGGAACATGCCGCAAGATCTAGAAGGTTCCCTCTTCCTCTAAAATCCTTCCTCGTAATTCCATACTTGCCTTACTCTTGTCCCTAAAGCTTCTTATTGATCCTTATTACTTCAAGACTGCTGTAACTGTATCATTAGCTCTTTTCTTCATTATCTTCAGAACACATTGTCCTTCAAGCTCTATCTTTTCATCTCCTCATTAGTTTGCCTTCCTTTTTTTCCACGAACGTACGATAGCAGCATTACTAGCATTACGAAAAGTAGCAGTCATACACGAAATAGAAAGCACGAAATAACCATCAATCGTAACGCTCCAGGCCTCCATGCGAGAACTTGATAATTATGATTCCCTCTCGCTAGTACCGGGGTTTCGCATCTTCCTTTGTTGTAAGAATCGCCGAACCGGCGTTCTTTGCTAAGCACACAGGGGTGCAAAATACAGAAAGACCGTATGAAACCAAAAAAAGAGAAGAATTCTAGCCTGTACATACAGCACAACAAAATGCAATCGTATAGGTTACTTTTATACTCCACTCCACCTCCTTTTCCCTTTAACACCGCGAGAAATGGACCCAGACAGTCTGCGGGTTTTACGACCCGTACCGTGGCTTGAAGAACGCAGGCGGCAGTGCGTTCAACATGTCCACGAGCGGCCGCTCTACGACGAGCAGCTCGCCTGCACCGAGGAAATCCGCACGCAGGATCGGTCGGTAGCGCGTTACGAGCCGGAAATTGCTCAGTGCGTCCGCTTCTGCGTCTGCGTCGCCCTCTGCGCCTTCCTCATCGTCGTTGTCGTCACCGTTGTCGGTTGCAGTCTTGCCTGACGGTGCACCGCGTTTCGAACCGGGGACGGAAGAAGGGGCAGGCCCGTCGCGCCGTCGCTTCTTGACGAACCCGCCCCAGCCGACTGGCCCGTCGAGCGTCACGCGGCAGAGCCACGTCGCGCCCCAGAACAACGCGTGGCGCCCTCCCCCGGAACCAGGGGCGTTTGAAGTGGGTAAGGAAGACGAGGGCGCGTCCGGCTCGATGGTGACGCCGAGTACACTATCGTGTAGACCCGTCCAGCGGCGCGGCAGGCGCGCGCGCTGTGTGAGGTGAGCTGCCCAGCTTGGGAACCGCCGCGTCTCGACGTCGAACACCGCGAGCGTCGCGTCCGCGTGCGACATCAGTAGAAGTGTTGCGTTTGCGCTGGAGCTTGAATGTGCGGAGAGAGAGGAGGAAGGGGAGAATGCGAATGCGGTAATGCGGGCGGGTGAGGTTGGTAGGGTGGTGTGGTGCTGCAAAAAAAAAAAAAACAGAAGTTAGAGGAGTGTACCCTTATTTCGTTTAGATAAGTAGGAAAACTGTACCTGTACGGCGTCTAGATTGAAAATATGTGTTCGACACCGATCGTCTGCTGTCGCAAGCCATTGACCGTCGGGACTGAACGTCATGCGCGTCACAAGGGCGCGCGACTCGTCGTCGTCTTCCTCCGGGTCACTTTCAGCGTCCTCCTTCGCTTCACCATCACCCATCTCCACATCCCCGCTCTCGTCCGCACCATCCCCCTCCCTGCTGACACTAGAGCGGCCTGGCATCTCTTTAACAAGACGCCCAAATACTGCACCGCGCTGCGCATGATGCTCGAAGCACCTCAGCACTCGAGGTTCTGGCCGCCCTGCGTCCGTACGGCCGGTAAGGTCCACAATGAGCACGCGCGCGCTTCGTGTGCCCGCGAGTACGAGACGCCCACTGTCCGGCGCGAAGCCGAGCGACGATGCGCCCTCTAATGGTATGAGGTGTTGCATGAGTACAGATACGAGTGACTTCACACGTCGCGGTCGTAGGGAGCCACTCGTATCGGAGGAAGGGGAAGATAGCTCAAAGAGCTTCACCTCATATACGTCTGAGACTGCAAGCCATCGCCCATCGTCCGACACTGCACTTGCGCATAGGTTTGTTGTCGTGTCTAACTCCATATCGAGGAGCTTCTCATAGCCGCACTCTTCGTCTCCGCCCTCAGGTCTACCCTTCGTCGGTCCCTCGTCACCAGCGTCCTCGTTATCGATCGCCATTGCCTCCGCAGCGCGCAGATCTGCCTCGAGCGCGCTCGCGACCCGCGCGCGCCCAAGGATGCGCCATACGCTCACGCTAGTATCGCGGGCGCATACGACAAGGCGCGCCGCGGGCGCAACGGACACTGCTGGTATGAGTCCTGTCGGATACGTGACGCGTCGGTGATACGCGTCCTCAAACGTCGTTACTGCGCTCGTTGCAAGAGGATTGAGCATACGCGGTCCCGCACTCGCCGAAGCGCACGGGGCGAGGACGAGTGACGCGTCAAGCCCACCTGAAGCGAGGATAGGGGCAATGCCGGCGAATGGATTGGGTGTAGATGAGAAAGAAGGGGCGCGAAGAGTAGATGTATTTATAGGAAGGTAGGGAGGCCAGACAGCAAGCGCACGGACGTCGTGCGAATGCATGCGCTTGGCTGTGGATTGCACCCAACGGGACGTTGGTCGCAGACCCTTTTTGGCAGTCTTGTCCGGGTTAGAGAACTTGACCTGTGTGAAGAGACAGACCTTCTGATCTACGCCAGAGGTGAAAACTGAATTTCCGTCCTAGGGAGGAACATAAATATATAATGATTCGCATTAGAAAAAAAACGGGAACATACGGGTCCAATGGCTAAACAGAGCACGTCGGCTCCATGTGCCGAGAAACTGTGAAGTTGCGTGCACGTCCTCGAGTCCCAGAACTTCACGATACCTAACGAGTCCCCTGAAGCAATAGTGCCATCCCTGTTTTTAAATTGAAAACTGAGCATACTTCCCGAGCGATCGAGCGAAAGAACACGTACGCAAGAGTACCCACTGCCCATACCAGCGTCTGCTCACCGCGCACCTTATCTGTACCCATCCTATCGAGCACCCTCCCCGTCTTCACGTCCCACTTTCTCAGGCTGCTGTCCGATCCGCCCGTCACGAGCCATTCATCCGACCATTCATCGTCATCGTCATCATCGCTGCTCTCACTGGAATCTCCCCCTTCATTAGCGGTCTTCCCCTTGTCTTTGTTTTGCTTTTGCGCAGGAGACGGGGGTGGGACGGGCGGCCCCCATGCAATGCTGAGTACGCGACACTTGACGCGGTCAAAGCGGCGGGAGTGTTCAAACGCGCCACCGGCGATGTCAAGCAGACGCAGGCATCCGTCTTCGCACCCAAGCGCGAGCAATGTATTTGCCGGGTTAACGGCCAGACTCCAAATTGCGCCACCTTGCAAATTTAGTGTACGCTAGAGTGTTTATTTAAAAGCGTTAATAAAGAAGGAACCACAAGCGGAGTTGAAGAGAGCTCACAAGAACGGTACCTGTTGCCAAGTCCCACTCGACGAGTTCACTCCCACCGCCCGCACTGAACAGGCGGAGGTCTTCTAAGCCCGGAACTTCATTGTGAGCATGTAGGTGAGGGTGTTTCAATGCGAACGCTAGGGAGTCTACTTTCGATGGGTTCGGGCCGTGTAAAATCTGAACACCATTCCAGCACGTAAGAAAAGCATCAAGAGAAGATGAAGGCGAGTAAGACGAACTTTCGACAGAACCCACGCCTGGGGGGACTGTGCCTCCCGCTCTTGCTCGTGAACCGATGCAGCCCATTCCGAAAGTTCAATATTTCCATTTGCGCGCCCTACAGCGAGCGCACCAAACCGCCGCCGGTTTCGTGCAGCCGTGTTCTTCGACCGCGCGGACCTGCTTGCATGTAAGGAGGGGAGCGCGAGGGGCGGGAAAGCGATGGCGGTTATAGCAGCAGGCGTATAGTCGACGAAACGGCAGCGGTGTACAGCAAGTGCATGTCCGGTCTGTGCTTGCGAAGCAGCCGGAGTCGCTGGGACCGGCATAACTGTGAGGAGTCGAAAGAAATGAAGAATTACAAGATTTAGCAAAGCATTGCTGCACAGCGGGCAAGCAAGAAATTGTTCAGAAAATTTGGGAAAAGTCGAAAGTGCGCGGGACCGTTTAGCACGTGACCACTTTCTTCACTTTCAAGTTTCCCGAGTTCCTCAGACTCAAGACTCCAAACGACACCGACGTCGACGCCGACAAGCACACTCTATAGTCATGTCGTTTCTCCGAGGCTCAGCTCCCCCAGCAGGTGGAATTAACCCAGAGCGCATTGAGCTCGCCAGCGCTGAGTCCGTACCCGTATTGCTTCTGAAAATTGCAACCTGACAGCGCACCGACCAGGCTGGACATGATCACGGATGTGTTCAACCGTCTCGTCTCGTCAGTATCTCCTCTTCATTTCGTATATTCCTAATCTCATGTTTTATATTCCACAGGACATGCTACACCAAGTGTATTGGCACGCGGTTTACGGAGGCAGACCTCAACAAGGGCGAGAGCGTCTGTGTCGACCGCTGCGTGGCCAAATTCTTCGAAGTTAACAAGAAGGTTGGCGAGAAGATGCAGCAAATGGGGGCGGGCGCGCAGGCGAGCGGTGCCGGGAGCTCTTTTACATCCCTCTAATTTATCCACCTCCTTGCTTTCGTTCACGCGTCCCTTTACTTCCCGTGCCTCGCGTATTTACCGAATATCATAGACGAAGCTCGACGCATCCCACCTTACGACTGCAACGGCAGGATATAGCCTTTACTCCTGCTATACATGTACGCACATATAATTGCCACATTACTGGTATTCACACATGCACACGGGGTCCAAGAGGAAAGAGGGGTGTACAACATTAAGACAAAATCCAGAAATTCTAAGCAAGTGGTGTGATCAAAGCCAAGAGGCGGAGGAAAGCATCCGGAGGGAAGACGGCACGACGCGGCGTAATAGATACTACGTCTAGAAGCATTCGTCTTTGGTCTTGCTATGTTTGTTCTGCGCGTGCTCGACGAGTCTTTACCGACCGAGCGACCGAGTCAGTTTTCCAGTCATGGTCCGGGAAATAATACAATACTTACTGCGGTTCACGGGTCGTCAGCATCTAGACGATCGGGAATCACAAACGCGTTAGGCGCCAGAACCGTTCGGGGAGAAAGCGGCACTCACAAAAGGCTGTTTGCAGACTTTGCAAACGATGTTCTTGGCGGCCTCGTTCACTTTCAGCTGACTCTTGCCACCCTTGCCTCCACTTTTGTCTGAGCGCTCGCGGCGCTGTTGTGCTTTGGCGCCCTGTAGTCGGTAACGTTAGAGAAGGTGTGGGGGATAGGGAGAGAAAAAAAGGACGAACGTTACCCATAATAAAGAGAAAGAGACAAGTATGAAGGAGAAAGAAAGAGACGGGGACGGAGAGGAAAGCGGGCAGTGCACAGGCAAACGTAAGGACTTGCTGTATTGAATTTCTTTTGCGAGGCAAAAGCTAATGAGAACGAGCACGTGACGTAACCGCGTATACTATTTCCACAGTTTGACTCACACCAGAAGGCTTAAATATGTGAGCCATGTGCATATAAGCAGCCGCCGTTGGTAAGCCGCATGCTCTCACTCCGTCCTTTGCACTCCCTCGCTTTTTTAGCTCCTTTCACCTCCCACCGTTTCCCCGTAAGGCTCGCCGCAACTCGTGAAAACATTCGCTCAGCCAGGATGTCTACCGACGCATCCTCCGTCGGGCTCGAGGCCGCGCGCGCAAAGCTCTTCAAGGACACAAAGATCGACATCCTCACCGCGACACAGGCTGTCGATAACGACAAGGCGAGAAAAGAGGTCTCGCGCACCTTCATCTGTAAGTTTCCCAGCCTCTTCTTAGTTCCGTTATTCACTGCTTGCACTCTGCACAGCGGATACTCTCACAGGTACAAGGTGTCCAGCTCGTAACGTCATGCCACATTTCCTTACACGTATCTAGTCCCGGTCCCCGAGATGCAGGCATATGCAGCGCAGGCGTCCCTTGGTGACGATGTCTATCATGAACCCGCTACTATCGCCCTCGAGGCTGCCATTGCTCGTCTTACCGGAAAGGAAGCTGCTCTCTTTATGCCCTCGGGCACCATGTCAAACCAGATCGGTATGCGCACACACCTTAAGCAGCCCCCGTACTCCGTCCTTTGCGATCACCGCGCACACATATACAAATATGAGGCCGGTGGACTCGGCTTCCACTCTGGGGCGGCCGTCATCCCGGTCTTGCCCTCAAATGGTAAGTCAAAGTTCTAACTTTCTACTGCTGGACTAAATTGCAAACGCCAGGTCACCACCTCAGACTGGAGGACGTGAAAGCTAATGTCATTCTTGGGACAGACGTGCATTACGCGTCAACCGAGCTCATTGCACTCGAGAACACGCTCAACGGCACTATCATCCCCCAGAGTGACGTTATCGCAATCTCTGCCTTCGCGCATGAGGAGGGCATCCCCATGCACCTTGACGGTGCCCGTCTCTGGCACGTCGCGGCCGAGACCGGCCTCTCCCTGGAGGAATTGTGTGCACCGTTTGACTCCGTGTCTCTGTGCTTCAGCAAGGGTCTAGGCGCACCTGTTGGATCGTGCCTCGTTGGCGGCGCTGCATTTATTCAACGCGCCAGGCGGTTCCGCAAGTTGTTCGGTGGAGGCATGCGTCAAATTGGCTACTTGGCCGGTGCCGCGGCGTACTCCGTCTCAAATCACCTGCCCCTCCTCCCGGGCGTGCACGCGCTGGCACGCAAGCTCGAGCAAGGGCTGGGGGAGATCGGGTGCGACATTACCAGCCGCGCTGAGACGTGCATGGTAAGCCGTTCGTCCCTTGAAGTTTTAAGTTTCCGCGTCTTACCGGGTCTTTTTTTTGTCAGGTCTTCTTCGACCCCAGTCCAATCGGTGTTGAGCTCACGGAGCTCATCCGGCGTGCCGCGGCGCTTCCGGAACCCATCCGGCTTTTGGGTTCACGTCTTGTTGTGCACATCCAAACAACGCCGGAAGCCGTCGACGACCTCCTTGCACTTGTACGGACACTCGCGGAGGAAAAGAAGGCCGCGGGTTTCGTACGTCCCGAGAAAATTGCTGAAACGAATGGACCAACTAGCATTTACAAGGAAGTTTTCGTGCGAACGGGTCGCAACCTTATTTAACGAGGTTTATATTTATAAGTCATGAGCATAAGCATATAGACTGTATTTTTTCTTGGGTAGGCGATAGATAGATGTCTCATACAATGCCTTTGCATAGCATGCAAAATTACAACTGCACGCCTCATCTACATAGCCCCGAACTACTACCCTCTCCCGACATACCTCTGTTTTTCATACTCCCTCCACAGTGCCTTTAGTGCAATTCTGCCGCTTGCATCGAGGCCGCTCGCCATCAGCGCATCTCGCCCGTGCTCGCCCATCGAATCACAGAGTGCATACAGTCCAGGCGCAAGAGCGTCTCGCACAGCCGGCTCAAGCACAACCAGAGGGTCGCCCAGTGCACTAACATAAGCGCCCAGCACCGGACCCGCGTGCTTAGAAAAGGCGCCCGCGAGCGCCTCTGCGCCCTTTTCCTTCTCCGCGTCCTTCGCCGCAAAGGTACGCGGGACCGTTTTCGCCTGCAGGCCCGTCAGGAGGCGTGCAACCGCCCGCGCTTCTTCCGGTCCGGGAGGGGCGGCCGGCGCGACCCACCATGGGAGCGTGTCTGCGACGAGCGCGCGCTGCCGTGCGCCGAGCTGCGGCCGTGGGCTGCGAAGCACGCAGAGGAGCAGGCGTAAGATGTCTGCGAGGTGCGGGAGCGTCGCGCGGACGAGGTCGCGTCGTAAATGCACGAGGGTACTGGCGATGCTGGCGATGGCGTGTAGGATCAGTGTATGTGTATGTGCGGTGTGCGTCGGCGAGCCGGTGAGGAGCTTGGCGAGGGAGGACCAGATGGGGCCAAGGGCGAGCGGGCGAATGGATGCTGGCTATAAATGCAGCGGGATGATTTAATATAATTATTGTAAGAGGAATCGGAAGGTAATCCATACCTTGTCAGAACACACAAGTCCTATGAATTTGAGAACCTCCAGGCTGAGGTCAGCATCGCACGATGTGTATACGGTGTCCGCGGAGAAAATCTGCATGCATTCCTCAAAGTGCTCTTGAGTAGTCTTCAACGCGCCTGCAAGTTATAACATGTTTATTATTCGATTCAACTAATAAAGAAAGGAATTGCATGCCTTCGGGCGCGTCCCCGACTAGGACGCATGACAAGCGAATAACAGCCTGTAACTCCCTTTTTGAAGGCAACCCCCGGGTCAGGGCCTCACGGATTAACGACAGCATGAAAGCGAAGTCCGCGAGCGAGAGCAACCTCGATGCTCGGCGCAAAGCCGAGTCGCAGGCCTCCCCGTCTATTCACGAAAGTTGTCATTGAGTACCAGCGGGATAATACGGCAGGCTTCAATCTTGGGAAAAATGACATACCCGCGAGATCCAGTCTACCAAGCAGCAGCACGTACGAGGACACAACTAAGTTGAGATGTACCTCACGTTCCTGCGGCGTCGTGGAGTGGAGCTCCTCAAGCAGTAAGGAGAATATCTGAACGCCCAAGGCCTTAGATTCCGTGAGCCTCCCTTTACTATCCGAAGCCATTAGCTTTTGCAGGAGTTTTCCACCGAATTGGCTTGCAGTACCTAGAAGAGTGATAAGCCCGTTTAGATTTTTTGGAAGATCAAAGATTTCATACTTCCGACGTTCAGCCATCTTCCTAGGACAAGACAGGCTTTATATGCACGAATGGTAGATTCGCTTTCATGCAAAGTCCTGGTTGCAAAATCTGACGACAGCGTAACAATAGCCATTGAATACTGAGTATTCAGGCTCCTGTATAGACTTTCGACGGCTTTCAGAGAAGCCGATGGAAGTTTACTAGATACTGATTTTCAGCACATAACAAGTATTTACTTTCGTTGCAGGAATACACACCTGGGACTCGGAATCTCAGAGACCAGTATTTCGATAAACTGCAACAGGCCTTGTTTATCCAGAATCGTCACTGCATCCCTCCGATCTGCAGAGTTTGCAGTCTGAATCGAAGCGCAGAGGTTCGGTAGTCGGAGGTCTTCGTCATGCGTGGCAGAGCGGATTATTTGCCTTGAGGACACAAATAAGCATAGTGATAAAGCGATGTTGGAATGAACGAAGAGATTACTTGTATGCGTTTGCCAGCAAGTCAAGAGTCACTGTCTCATAAGCCACACTGAGGTCCTCCTGTCCACTCGCCGAAATCGCTAGATAGTCGATGCAGTCCTCTGCGTTCGGCTGAGCACGGTAAACCGAAATACAATAAGCTCATACGACAAATACTGAGGACTTCTCACTTACTATGACATCTAAAATACTAAATGCATCTGACATTGAGCTGAGCCAAGCGCGAATGACTGTTCTCGTCCGGTGGTAGATGGCCGAATCACCTTTGGCTTGTCGCATGCTATGAAACACGACGAGGTCTGAGACTAGGGCACACCGAAAGAAAGCCGGTCTGGAGGCACGAGGAAGGTACTCTCGGGGAGCACGGAGTAATACCTCAAACGTTGAAGCTGCCAATCGCACTCGCTTCGAGTCCCACGTCGTCGTTGCTTTCTTTGGTTTGGACCGCGTCTGCTTTAAAAGTTTGTCGAAGTCTGTCCATTGTGCATTTTCTGAGCTTTGTTCCAAAACGGATACTAAGGCATCTGAACGTTATGGATAGTCAATAGCTATTGAGTTCAGGGGAAGAAAATGAATTGTACTGCGGAGATTTGGAAGTTCCCAGAATGCAGCCGAGCGCATCGCCCGTTCCAGAGCCCCATTGAATGATAAACCAGTTGAAGGCGTACTATCGCTTTGGTTATCCGGAAGACATAATTCTGCTAGCCTCTTTAAACTTTCTGGTGATGATATTTCGCTATAAGAAACTCTCGTAAATTTTTATCTCTGCGGAAAGTAGAGAACACACTCTATAATTGGAAGCCACCGGTCCAGTATAAGATGCCAAATCGCTAAAGCCCCTCTTTGCGGGCTGCCAGGCTCCGAAAAGTCTAATAAACTCGAAGATCCATTCCACGTCGTACGGGGAGCGTTCACTCCGATGTTTCCCTCCTCGTCAGGAACACATAACCCTTTTTTCAGATAATCAAGCATAGCCCTGACGACTACATCTCGCTCGTCGACGCTCGCGAACTGCAAATCTTTGTCGAAGAAGGAACGCAGCTGTCGCGAAGCACTGTTAGCATGAATTATCCAAACAAGCCCACTACTGACGAAAAGTGCGCACCACTTCAACGACTAGTTCCGGGTTTGCTTCTTCAGAGCGGATTATTGCAACACCACTGCTGAACGGCACGATCTCTTGTCGTAGAAATTCTAAGGAACGAAGAGAGGGGCACATATTCAATGCATGACAGATGCGCAAGGTTGCTGCTGTGACGATCTGGCCCGCCCAGCGCTCATTCCTAGACATCCGAGATGATACGTCGAGACCAGTCAACACAGCTTTCCCTAGGCTTTCTATCCAAACCTCGTCAATACTTGAGCGAACGCTGTTATACGATGACTCTGGGAGCGTCGAAAATGGAAGCGAAGGCAGAATAACGGAGACAACACGAGCCACGAGCGAGTACGATACGGCCGAGCAATCTGTCGTAGACATACAAGACGAATCGTCGGTCTTCCTACGCTTCGACTTCCTGTTATTATGACCTTTGGTTTTTAAGTCTCTGGTGGTTTGGTCCTCGTCAACGTCCATTGAGGTGTCTTTACTATCCAGATATGCACTCCATGCAGTGGCTAGGGACAGGAGAATAGCTTGGACCGTGTCGGGCGTCTGTCCAGGCGTGAGGAAAGCTTTTACAGCCCGCGAAACTTCTTCAAGGTGCGCAAGACATAGAAGTGAACCAGATGCGCAGTCTCTGTGGAACAGGTACGGTGCAGTATAATTGTCGGATCTTTTCTCTGATGGGAGGCCGCCGACGAGGCAGTCGATCAAACATGAGAGATAAGAAGGGATCGTCCTGGTTTTTGAGTGGAAGTCCAGGATTTCGTGCAGAAGAACCTGGGCGGTAGATAAGGCCGAGGAATTTATCTGTCACGGCCATCAGTCATAATGCAAGTCATAAAGGTCCCGAAGAGCGCACCAGTAGCAATTCTGAGAAAATTTGTCGCATGAGAGGGTTGATGATCTCAAAGTCCACGCGTGCCAAAATGCAAAGAATTCGTAGGGCGGCATCGGACTTCTCCGGCTCAACTAGGAATACGTGAGCTACATAGCTACATCCCACTATACGGGTGGACAGGTTCATCACATACCGTCCGGTACAGTCAGACAATCGACAGCCCAGGATGCGATATCATTTAGGACGTCTGTTCTTTCAGACAGTCCGGGACCAACCAAATTTGCCTCTTCAAGGATTTCTAGTAAGAATACTACGCTTCCCCAGGTCTCCAGCTCGTTCCCGAATTCGCGTAGAGCCCTATAAGAGTTTGCGAAAGCCTTCATGCCCGCATCTCTAACCTTGCTTTGGACCGTCTGGTCTTGAGACTGGTTTGAGCCGGATCCAAGTATGGCGAAGCGATGTCTGCGCATTTCTTGAACATACGACTTGTACACCATAGGGATAATACGTAGTTGCGAAATTGTAATTTTCGATGGAACGGCATGATCAACAAGAAACATCTCGAGTGGATCCTGAGAGCCCTTCAATGATTCAGCGGAGAAGAAAATATCGACACCAGCCTGATAGACTTCGGCTTTCAACGTTTTCTCTTCCTTCTGCTGACAGCTTTCAAGTGCACTTTCTGTACACATGAAGCGTATCCAACACAAGACGTTGTTCTGTAAGAACGAAGACAATAACTGTAATGCAATATTTCGGTTTAGGAACAATGTACGAAGGAAACATGAATTATCAAACCTTTTTCTTATTTGATGAATTCCCGATTGACTGACGAAAGGGGCGAACGACCAATATACATATCGGTGACAGCCTGCTTTGGTGGTGTATGTTAGAAGAAAGGTAAGTGAGCACAGCGCCAAAGCAATCAGTCAGTGTGTCTACGTTCATCCGAGCCGCAGCCAAAGGCCACAGGACAAGCATGCATCGGACGAAGCTCTCCGCCAGTTCCTCGCTGCATGTCGTACTCGAAGAGATTGAGGTAAAGAAGGTTGTCGTTATGGTCGCAACAGACACGCGATTTAACAGCGGCGACAACCAGACTCTGCTTGAGCGTGAGGCTTGCGCTTGTGGATCCGCCGTAAGTAGCTCGCCGAGCAGTGACCAGTAGGACGGGGAAAGAACTGCACTTGAACCGCTTTTCAGCAGGTCGAGATAAGCTTGACTGGAAGAGACGAGCTGTATGCGTACCTCGTGTTCCCTTTGACCCTAGAAAAAGTACTGAGTACCCACTCCGCCAAAACCTCGTCCTTATTCGGGAAGGGGATGTCCGTCGACTCCCAAGCATGCTGCGCGATTAAAATTTTGGAAGGACCCGCAGGTTTAGGCGGATCAGCAGAGCCTTTGAGAGCCTTTATAATGGCATGGGAGGAGAAATATTCGTCCATATTTCTCGAGCAGAGAAGAGCAGCGCGGGGCGTATGCGGCAGTCAGAGCTGGGCCAAAAATTGCTACAGTACTTGCCAGGGCGCTAAAAGTTGTTTCCTCATTGCGCAGATCCCGCAGATCCTTTTTCCTTTCGCAACGGTCTGAGTAAGTCGGGGACTAGTCGGGATGGCGAAACTTGAAAGCACAATTACCTCCTACCTCTATGATCAGTGGCGAGTTTCTAATAGATGAAGAGCTGCAAGTCCTAGAGTCCATCTACCCGGATTACATTACAGAGTCTGGCCCTGAGCTTGTGCGTCTGGAGGTCCCTATCGAACTGGGTGAACCTCGACATGTCTGCGTCAGCGTGGTCACAGACGGCTCCGAGAAAGCCGCTTCATCGAGTACTGGCACTGAGCCATCAATAAAACTTGCGCACTTGCCCCCAATCTTTCTCAACATCCGACTTCCCAAAGGCTATCCTTCAGAATCTCCCCCAGTGCTATTATCTATTCATGCAGCACACTCCTGGTTACCGTACGAGGCGCAGCTGGCACAGACTCTTCGGGGAATGTGGTCGGAAGGGGAAGGGGTGCTGTGTAATTGGATAGAGTTAATACGCAGTGGGGACTTCCTGGAACAAGCGAAAATGGTTGACCAGTCCGGTGTTATACGGTACGTCTGTGTGTATTAAATGCATGAGGCTGAAGTACCAATAACTCAGCACAGGCTTGAACATCTAGTACCACAGCCCGTTTTAGCGCAAATTCTTCTTGCTTATGATGCAACAGTAACTTCGAACGAGTTCTCTCAGACGTCGTTTGCTTGTTCGATTTGCTTTGACTCATTGAAAGGCGCGCGCTGCATCCGGCTCTCATGCTCCCACGTATTTTGTCAATCGTGTCTGCAAGACTATTGGGGTTCTTGCATCACCGAAGGCTCTGTTGAACGGGTGGGCTGTGCAGATCCTGCGTGCGTAAAAGTGTCGAGGGAGGCGTCTGAGGAGGAAGTGAGGCGCGTCGTTAGCGAAAAGGAAGTTATCAGATGGAAATGGTTAAGGACAAAGAAAGAGATTGAGAAAGGTGATTTTGCTATGCATTGTGCAGTGTACGACTGAACGCCTCACAATTATTCTAGATCCTACCATAGTACACTGCCCTATACCAACGTGCCAAGCTCCCGTCCCGAAGCCTGTGCCCGATCCGGGCCAATCCTCCGGATGGGATCGGCTTCGCAGTTGCTCAGCCTGCGGTTTTTGTTTTTGCTCGTTTTGCAAACATACATGGTAAGCACTTTATAATGTCCTCACTCACAAGTCTGACCGGTTGGTTGGTATTAGGCACGGTCCCATATCCGAATGTCCGAAATCTGTGACACACTCTTTGGTAATGGAATACCTTGAATTACCAGAAGGATCACTGGAACGGCTAGCTCTTGAACGGAAATTCGGCAAGGGAGTTGTGCTTAAGCTCGTCAAGCAGTATGAAGAAGATAAATCAACCAGTGACTGGCTGCAAGGCTCAACAACGGCCTGCCCCGGATGTCATGTCCGTGTTGAGAAATCCCTGGGATGTAACCATGTTCGTACTCATTGTTTAAGGATGTTGCAAATAATTGAAGAAAGTTCTGTAGATGATGTGCGCGAAATGTCAGCAGCATTTCTGCTATCGATGTGGGGCGAAGTTGAGGGCACTGGATCCGTATGTTCACTTTTCGACAAAGGGGTCGGATTGTTACGGGAAACTATTTGACATTAACCGGAATCCTGAGGAGGATGACTGGCAGCGAATAGAAGGTTTTGATTTTTTGTAGGATAATTCTGTTACTTTTCATTTCATGGGAATATAGTGGTATACACAGTATTCGGCGTTGCGCGTATGACGAATTTTTTGCGTGTCTTTTGGAGTTGAGAAAAAAAAAGGGGGGGAAAAGGTGTCTCGGCCCAGGTATTTCCGAGACCGGCGGCAACTGGTGGCTGGTGGCTGACAACGATGCCTCATCCGCTTTCCGCTGACCACAGGCACTGCATGGCTCTTTCGTTCGCGCCGTGAGCCAACTATTTTCCTTTACACCCTTTCTTTCGACTTTTCTTTACCTTCATCGCTCAAAGCGAGGGCGGCAGGCGTATTGTCGACGTCGCAGTATATCCACTTCGCTATACCCGTTGCACATCCTCCATACCCTCCGTGGACTGGGTCTCGTCTCGCATCCAACCTGCTCATCTTGTGTTCACCAACAGATCTGTATTTTGATCTCTTTCTTGGATCCAAAGCATCCTCGGGAACGTATACTATCAATTATGGACATTTACACGACTTCATTCTCCTATCCGCGCGTCGCTGCGACTTCGCGGCCCCCCTCTGCACTTGACTACGCAAACCCGTATGCACCCGCGCAGAATGTACACGCGAATGACCCTCAGGCTGCAAGCAACTTCGCTGCAGACGCTGATGCGGTCCAAAAAGTAGCCTTGTCGGCGACGCAGGCTCACGGTTGTCTCGTAACGTTCACCAAGGCTACACACGGCAAGGGCTGGAACTTCCACTTGTCCGGTTCATATCAGCAGGTCATGGCTGCGCGCGGCATGATTCTGCGCGAGTGTCCTACTCAGGTCTGTTTGCACCTGTGGTTATTAGCCCTTGTTACTCATAGCCGTGTCCTGTTTAGCATCGGGCATCTATACGGCTGACTCGTTCCGAAATCTTGGACCTTCCGTCGACAAGTCCTGCCGTGAAGCCGGAAGTTCGTGCACGTCTCGACGAAATCGCCGCTCAGACAAGCGTGCGCATTGCCGTAGTTAACAGTCCTCAGTCCCTCTCCCTTGCGCCGCCCGACAGTATCGCCGCGGACAGTAGTTGGACTGGACTTGAGACGGAGCGGATATGTGAGCTTGCGATTTCCGGCAGCGGGGTTGACAGTGTCGATGTAGCAAAGGTTCGGCTGCTCGTTATGCTGGATGAATTGGTACGTCATGTGTATTTGAGGATGGAACAACTAGGTAATCCCGTATTACAGAGTGGGCTTCAGTCAGAAGTTTGTGAAATAGATCACAAGCTTCACGCGATCATTGCCGGGCGCAGGCGCGGTGCTATTCAATCCATTCAAGAGGAGACAGGCACGAGTATATATTTCCCTTCTCCCCTTCAAGGCCTAGTTGGTCCAGATGTCGGACCTCTGGGACACCCACAAACTCCTATTGGCTCAGCGCCCAGACAGAGCAACAACGTTATTTGGATTACCGGAGAATTCTTTGGCGTTCAGAGGGCAAGAGACATGTTATTCAAACTTTCTATGCAGAAGGTGTGTGAACTTCGTGCCTTTCTGTATTCTTTTCCAGTGACATATCATGGCTGTTTGCAGAGCAAGCAGGCTATGTCGAGGGACACTGCTATTTTGCCGCGCAAGTTGGATTGGATGCTTACAGACCGCATGGACGATCTCAAAACCATCATGAACGATAATGCGACCTTCATTAATTTTCCTCCTATCGGTAGCGCAACTAGCTTAATCACTGTCTACGGTGACAATAAGGTCAACATACAACGAACTATTCGTTCTGTTATGCAATTGGTATGCTAGTGTTGCACGTACTCTTTGAGACATATTAACGGTGCTTTTTTCCAAGGCGTGCCAATTTTATGTAGCATCACTCTGGCTTTTGCCAGTTCAGTTCAACGTTCTTTTGCCTCCCTCAACTCTCAACCCAGCGCAAATGACGAATGTCTTGAAGCAAATTTCAGACTCATCTAGCGCTGAGGTAGTATTTAAAAGTATGTGCTTCGAGATGCACGGACTTGAACACGAAGTGCGAGCGGCAGTCTCAATGGTCTTGGATCTCGATGCTATTAAGGTGCGATTACTATTAACAATTTCTGCACATGATGCTAAATTACGTATATATAGGCCTTCCATCATGAAATTCGGTTCCAGATAGAGCTAGCCAACGAGCATCGCGAGTTCATCAGCGGTAAGAAGAATGGCAAGATAAACAAAATTATGCAGACATCCAACGTAAAGATCAAGTTTGAGACTTTCAATGACCACAACTTCCTCATCGACATCTCAAGCAACGATGTGGGTGCGCTGCAGGGCCTCAGCCTTCTGCAAGAGGAACTTCCTGCGGAAATTTCGTTCCATGTTCCCGAGGCGTACCACAAACGCATCATTGGCGTTGGAGGGAAAAGTATCCAACGGATTATGAAGAAATGGGGTGTCTATGTCAAGTTCTCGAATGCAGAAGAGTTCGCTGCGCTCGGAGGCTATCTCGACAATGAGGACAATGTAGTCGCGCGTACCCCTGCGAAGAATGCCATGAATCTTGAAAATCTTAAGGCCGCAGTGACGGAGCTTGTCAACCCCAAGGTATGTCCAAAATTCATTCGCGCCATAGAGGAGCTCGCTTATTCTCTGTTTTTCAGGACCGTGATTATATGGCAGAAAAGGTTGTCATACCCCGCAAATACCATCGCACGCTATTGGGGGATAAGAGTATCTTCATTCACGACATTGAGGTCAAGACAAACTGCAAATTTCGCTTTCCCGACAAAGAGACGGCTTCAGATGTCATTTCTATATTTGGTCCTGAGTCTCAGGTGAACATCGCGGCGACGATGCTTCTTGTACGTGTCCTTTTCCTCTACAACTATATCTTTCTCTAAAGCGTCTATCTTTGATACGCGGCATTCAGGACCATGTTCCGTTTGAAGCCGAGATGGCGATCCCTCCCAGCTCGGATATCGCGCGCGTATGCGCCTCGCCCGACTTTTTGGCGTTCACGGAACGCATCAAGCGCGACTTCCAGGTTTCCATCGTTCCTTCATTAAAGAAGGGCCCGAATGGTTCACCGTCTGTGTCGCCTGGCGAGTGTTCGTTCAAGTTCATGTGTCAGAGGAGCAACAGTGACTTCCTGATTACTGCACGGGAGAATCTGGAACAATTCCTTGTTTCGCAGAATGTCCGCGTCTTCCCGACGTTCAAAACGCACAGACGGGCAGACTCATTCGCGGAATCGCTACCGCATTTCGATAGCAAGCTCCTCTCAGCCGCTCATGGTACCAAATCCGCGTCTTTCAGTCTTCCTTCGCGGCGACTAACAAATGTCCCCGCAGCACCCGAGGTGTCTGCAGACAGGAGATTGAGAATGGCGAGCTCCTCTCCGGATGTTAAGGCTCTCTTTGACAGCCACAGCAACTCGGGACAGCAGCAGCCTTCGTATCTGTACAATATTGAGCAGGAGGAGCATGCTGAGACGGACTCCGTGTACGACTCGCCTTCCGCTGACTACTGGACGCCGCTCCCAATGATTGTACGTGTTTCCGGGCGGTCACCTACTTTTTCTTGACTGATCTTTTTTGACTCATTAGGGCGGGCCGGCGCCGATTGCACGTACACGTCAGACCGAAGAGTCGTTTAAACGCGGCTCGGACTCGCTCCTCCAGGAAAAAATAAAGGAGAAGCTCAATAAGCCGCGCTCGTTGCAGAATCGCGCACAGTCGCTCGACCTCACGTTCTCGCTCGCGCGTATCACCGAGTCGTCGTCGTTTATGCGACCGGATTCTCCGACAACATCCATCCCGGACGAGGAAGCCTCACGTCCGGCGTCGGCGACCGCACCAAGCTTTCCGAGTGTGTACGGCCCGCCGGGATCCTCGGGCATGAGCGGAACGACCCCCCTTCGTTCCAGCTCCCTGTACGGCGCGAGCCGCGGGGCGCACATTCTAGACGACGACAGCGTCGAAGAAGTCAACCGCTTCATCTCGAACCTGGGACTGTAGATAAAAGACAGGTGAAGAAACATTGCATCTTCATACCAATCCCCCAACCAAAGAACGAGAATGTGCCTTGGATTACACTCCCTGGATGGACACTTTGAAAAATCTTTTCTGATCTAATCCCCTTACCCTCGTGTTTGATCTGTCCCTTATATTATTGTCTCCTTACCGTCATCGGCGCATTGAAGGTCTCTGCATAACCGTCCGCTATTCATTTCGCTTTGACCGAGCTACCGTAGTACTTCTAGATTGTCGATTTTGTACGACATCGTACATGGTACATACTGTTCGCGCAACTCCCATTCATTCCGTGTCCATAAAAACCATTTACTGTAAAGATGTACACAGTACGGCACAGGATGTCTCAGACCCTATTCAATATTATTATCGTTCCGATTAGAATCGCGCGCGGCGGGCGAGGGAACTCGGTAAATTACAGGCGGCCGATGCGGAGCATGAAAAAAAAACGCGGTATATTTATTACAATTGATAGCGCATGTGCATATCCAAAGGGTGCGCTGCGGCGGACCAAGTCTAGGTCCGCCTGGATCGGACTCGGTACTAATTCACAATCCACGGTACCTCGAACACGACAAAGTCAAGGAACTCCTGCTCCATGAGTGTCTGGTACTCGCCCAGGAATTCTTCGCCTGACGCCGCTGCCTCCTTGGCGTTCGACCGCTTGCTGTTCGAGCGCGGCGCCAAGTACGCGAAGTGTGCGGTGAGAGTAGAGAGTACTTTTTTCTGCGTTTTTGGTTCAGGCTACGATGGCGGTGGATGGCGGCCGAAGCGGCATTGTATAGCACAGCGTCAGCCCCTCTTACACGGAAAAAACGGCGCATGACCAACCTTGATCACTATCCCCACGTAGTTTGCTGGGAGACCGTACCGAAGCACGCTCTCTACGAATAGACGAACAACTTTCAGATGCACGAGCAGCTGTAATGCCTCCGAGAAGTTCGTTCGTGAGATGCGCAGGAGTTCAGTCTGTTCACAGGCATTCATATAAGCACTACGGATATCTGTGCGGAGAGTTCAGCATACCCAAAGTTCCTTTTCAGTAAGCCCGGCGATCTCAAGCTCCTGCTGGTGCTTTAAGGCCATCTCATCGGAGTATGCAAAGTCTCGCGCTAGGAACCTATATAGATTCATACGCATAAATCAATAGAATAAGAAGCTCAGTAAGTCAGCCCACGCACTTGTTCTCCCTGCATTTCTGGGTAAATTCATCCTTCACACGCCTGAACACCACAACTCCAAACAGCGAAAACTCATCATCCGAGGCAATTAATCTGTATACGCGCCAAGTCAGATGTGTGAAGGGGGAGTGCCTTAATGGCTTACCTAGATGAACGAGGCACGACCATGGAGGTTAGGCGTTCATATTTGGAAGACCATTCCTTCGCTAAAGCTCTGCCCGAATAGCAGGTCAGTCAACGAAGGAGGGGTCTTTGGGAGGTAAACGCACATGGGAACAGCGACGAGCACAGTTTCTAAATACTCCGAGTCCTGTATGAAATCCTCTTTTGACACGATGTCTACCAATGAGCGTACTGACAAATTGCCGCTAATTCGGGAGGGGGGGAGGTCAATAACAGCTACAGTACCAATGTCGATGAAACTTACGTGTTCTTCCTCTGCATTTGAACCAGAGAGCCCTTGGCCAGGTTGTAATTGTTAAGCTTGACCTTCATGACATTGTCCACCGACGACATTTCCTGCACGGAACATGCATATAGTAAGCTTCTGCATCGGACTTGCAGATATTAAGAGCCGATCCACCTTGCTCAGCGTGTCCACAAGCTCCTTCACGCTCTTCTGCGCATTGTACCTGCCCCCATTCCACTTCCAGCCTTGCAAAAGATAGCTATCCACAGTACGCTCTTCTACGAGTGTGTGCTGGCCGAGCTTCTTTGGATCGTTATTGAGAAGGTTGCGGAGCGTGTCGACGATCTTCGCTACGACCGAGGTGAAGTACGCGTCCTGCTTTGGGAGGTCCTCGGACAAAGAGACAAGAATATCGAGCGTACCAGTCTGCAAACGCACGTAATCAAACAACACAAATAACACCCAATGAGATGCACCGCACACCTTGAAGGATGGGATATGAAACTCGGCGATGTTCCTCGGCGAGAACGAACGCGACTGCTGCTGAATCTTCGTGGTCAGCTCGTGGACGATGCCCTCCGAATCACCGTCCTGAGGGGCTGCAACGAGCCAGGTGCCCTGATCCGACGGCATAGCAAGCTCGCAAGCGGGTTAAGAGAGCGCGAACGGCGAGCACGACTCGGGATAGACGCAGTGGCGTACCCCCGAGCAAGTGCGCATCTGATCACGTGATGCGCTCCTCCCTGCCGACGCGTTTGCGACGCGACCTGGCGGACTTTAGACCCGAACTTTATATTCCCGGCGAGCATAACAGTTCCCCTTACAAGGCATGCGCCAGCGAAACTAACACTTGTGCTAGAATTTAATTTTACCACGAATTAACGTACCTCAACCCTGTTTAACCGAGCCACGTTGCTGCCGCTCCAAGCTCCTTTGAGCTTTTTGGCCCGCTACCACGCCAGCTGGCGACTCTCGGCTTTAAACTACAAGTTTCGCAATCGTCCTCTCCTGGAGATCATCCCCTAGCGCGATACTTAAGATATGCCTCGTTGACACCGCGTAGAGTTTTATATCCCCCACGACATCATTTATGGGCTTTTAATACTTTCTTTATTCCGCGAATAACGATTAAAGCATTAATCAACTCAGAAAGGCCCGGGGTTTAGAAGGGCAGTGTTAACTCATCACATAAATCACATAACCCAGGGAGATTGATGCATTTACGCTCCTCAAATAAGCTAGCGCCTCGAGTGCATATATCATGTCAACCTAGAGAATAAGTAAATAAAAACCACCTGATGGGCCACCGTGCGCAGCAGTCGAGATTCGAGATTCGAGATTAAAGCCTATCTGTAGCATGCTCACACCAGCTATGCTATTTCCAGTTCTGCCATATTTACGGAGCGCATTAGCGCGCCGCTGTGCGCCGCCGAAGCCCGTCTGACAGCGCCCAAACTGGCGGTGGGCATGACCACCAACATGAACCACGCGGCGGGGACTCGGGGACTCGGGGGACTCCAAGTTAGTATAGTAGCACTATCATCAGAGCCCATATGGCACTGTTCCCGTCGTCCCCGGTCGTATACCCCGGTCCCCACAGCCCCTCGCTCCTTATCAGCCCTCCAGAAGGGGCTTCTCCTAACTACTGGGCAACAGACGAACTCTGTCGTTGCCAAAGGACCCGTCCTCGGGGAGAAGCCTGAGGTCGCTGGCATCTTGGACTTCAAAGTTGGGTCGCGAGAACCTAGCAACGAGCTCCGGCACTGCCCCCCCCCGGCCGGACAGGAGTACAGTAACTGGCTGGCAGCCGTTGCGACGCGCGGCAGAATCGCACACTGCACATCTCCTATAATCAGTTGATTTCGTTGTTATTGATAGAGAGGCTGCAGTGAGCGCGCTCGGCACAACCGTGGCCCACAAGATAGATCACCGTGACCCTCTCTGATCTTCGCGCAAACTCCTGTCTCTAAAAATAAATGTAAAAGAGAGGGAAGGAAGGCGTGCTGCCGATCATGATTGCGCACACGCGGTCGCACGTCCCTTCAATCGGCATACTCACGCACCGCGCGCCCACGTTTGTCGCTATTCAAGGAAGGATGGGGGAGGGAGGGCCCTCGTGAGCTTCCCCCCGGGGCCACACCCGATTTCCAACTCTCCGAAATTGCTGCATGAATGCGCCGGACACAATAGCACGGACGGTAGGTTAAAGAAACGGATTTGGGCCCGGCGTCACGGTCAAGTCAGCGGAGTCGGAGTCGGAGAAATCGATATTGGATTCCTGGATTCTCCATTCACCGTCACGCTCCCTTGTCGTGCCTTCCTTCCATTACCAAGTGCGCTATGATCAGAGTTCTCCTTCAAGTTCTTTTCTCCTTTTGTCCTTCCCTTTCTCTCCCCTTCGCTGACGAGCACGCAATCATCAAGCCGACGAAATTGCGCGCGGCTCGGCACGGCATGCCAGTGCTATATAAGGATTCCCTCGTTCTTTCAATATAAAAGTCATCGGAACTACAGAGATCCGTAAGGAAGGTCCATTTATAGCCTTTTTTTCCGTTACAAGTAAAGACAGGGCGCGCCAATACAGCGGCCGTCAATGTAAGTTTTGCAGTTGTATGTATAGTGAAACCATCTCCAAAGAATGACAGAGCTCGGGAAACCCAGGGGAAAAAGAGAAGGGACAAAAGGATGTAGCTAATGTGTACGATACAATCGATACAACGAAGTAAACCGGCTAAGATTAGTGGTAGTCAAACATACAGGGGGTGCGCTAAAACAGCCGAGTCACAGGGGCAGGTGGGGAGGATAAAAATCGTGCAGGAAGAGAGGGAGTGTCCTGATTGCGCGACATGAACTTTGAGAGGAAGACGAGTAAAAGTGGGGGGAGGTGCTCGAGAAAGTCTGCAAGGTTAAAAATGGACATCAGCTTCGGTCAGAACAAAAAGAAAATGGACGATTGCTGACCTGCTCTACTGAGTTCATTAAAGATACACACGGAGAGTGATGGACAACCGGTAAGATTACCAGTCGGCCGAGGCGGGTTCACGTTTCCAGTCTGCCGAGGCGGGCTCGCGCCTCCAGTCTGCCGAAGCAGGCTTCGCCTCTCGTCTCCAGTCCGCCGAGGCGGGCTCACGCTTCCAATCAGCCGACGCTGGGTCGCGTTTCCAGTCTGCCGAGGCGGGCTCGCGTTTCCAATCGGCCGACGCAGGCTCCGCCTCCCGCCTCCAGTCCGCCGAAGCAGGTTCGAGTTCACGTTTCCAATCTGCGGATGCAGGTTCCGCTTCACGCTTCCAATCTGCCGACGCGGGCTCCGCCTCCCTTTTCCAATCTGCCGAAGCGGGTTCCGCCTCCCGCTTCCAATCCGCCGACGCCGGGTCGCGCTTCCAGTCCGCCGACGCAGGCTCCGCCTCGCGCCTCCAATCCGCCGACGCGGGGTCACGTTTCCAGTCAGCGGAAGCGGGCTCCGCTTCACGTTTCCAATCCGCCGACGCAGGCTCCGCCTCGCGTTTCCAATCAGCAGACGCCGGGCTGCGTTTCCAATCAGCGGACGCAGGGTCGCGTTTCCAGTCAGCGGAGGCCGGCTCAGCCGCAGCCTCAGGCTCGGGCTCGGGCACGGGCTCCCTCTTCCAGTCGGCCGAGGCCGGGTCGCGTCTCCAGTCAGCAGATGCGGGCGCCCTGCGAAGGAGCTTCCAGTCTGCGGACGCAGCGCGCGCGTCAGGGGCCGGTACGGGTGCGGGCATGGGATCAGCGTTTGCGTTTGCGTTGGGGGTAGGGACAGGGGCGGCGCTGGCGACGGAGAGAGCCGCGAAGGCGAGGATGAACGAGATAGCGCGCATAGTCGAACGAGTAAGGAAAGAGCAACAAATTCACAGTCTGTGTTAGAGGAAGAGAGGATAGCGCCGTGAGTTAGCTCCCGTAGCGACGGCGAAAGAACGGGGGGGGCGCGACGCGACGCACAAGGCAAAGGGACGATATAAAAGGGCTGCACCGACGTCGATGGCGGGGAGGGTGGGTGAAGGAGCGCGTGGGTAGCAGGGGCCGGGGAGGGAGAGGGGGAAGGGGGTTACTGTAAAGCGAAGGAGTAGGGGCACGGCCAGGGGCTATTTAATGCAGGACGGAACCAGGAACCACGGCCGACAACGAGTGCAGGGATGGGAACGCTCCGTGCCTGGCCACGGGTAACCGTAATCCAAATCGGGCCCGTACCTGGACGAACCCCCCGGCAGAAGCCTGCCATATAAGTCCCCCAGTGTGACGCAGCGCGGCCCGGGCGCAATGAAGGCGCGCACTAGAGGCGAGGGCTCAGCGAAGAAGCTTCATTTCGAGCACAAAAGCGCGTTATTCGCGAGATAGAGGTCGCCTTGGAGGAGAGAGAGTTGATGGCGTCTCAGCGCACGACTACCGCTGATCGGAATCGACGACGAAATGCACCAGCATTCCAGACGACCGCGAAGGTGAGTATGCACCTTAATTTCACGATTACCAAAATGAAAAACACGAGCACAGACAATCAATCTCCGTCCGCCAGACGGGATGACTGTACACGGGATCAAACCCGAGCAGGCCTTCCCCCCGACGTCAGTGCAGCAAAAAAAAAAGACTCGTTGCCTCCCCTTACGGAGCAGCCTCCGCAGCACCGCCCTTCATCGCCGGGCTGCGCGGCAAGGCACACACAGCGCCACTGCACGCGCACATTCGAGGTCCTTACAAACTTCAAACCTCTGCAACGCCTCGGACGCCCGGATTCGGATTCCAGCGACGACTGGGGCTATCTCCCCCCATCTACGCGGACATCGATCGGGAAAGTGCGAGGTTGCTTTTGAATTGGAAATAATTGGATATTGGATATGGATTTGCGTTTTGGGTCTGGATCTGGATCTGGAATCTGGCCGCGAGCAGCGGCGGGCGGCGGCATCCGAGTCCGGGTACGATCGGAGGGTACCTTTCGCGGCATGTACAGCAAGACAATTGAGAGTCCGACCGAGCACAATAATAATGCCACTCAAGGTTGCCTTGTAAGAGGGGCCGGCGCGACGAACGACGACCAGCCTTACACCGCCAGTGGCCACAGCCCGAAAAGCCAGGGCGGCACCAAATCGGGGACCACTCTCCGTCACGTCACACCGGTCGGACCTGCCCCCGTCGATCACGCAAAGAGCGGAACAGGAAAGTCGACGCAGTACACTACTGCCGGGACCTTTTTTTCTTTAGCTCTGACCCGTCAGCGCAGTTTTTGGTGGCGTCAAGCAGGTACATACATACAGTGCGGTATGGTATGGAAGCACCACGCCAAGCAAGGTTATGGCCACCTACGGCTTGGGGCCGGTGCTGCCAGTGCACCCAATCCCCAACCTATCCACCAATCCGCCAGTCCACCAATCCACCACTGCGGTAACTGGTGTGGGCGCGGGTTGCAGCTCCGCTCTAGGTGCAAGGTTCTTAGTCATCACAATAAAAAATGTATTCAAGGCCTGTCGTGCCGTGCGGCATCCAGAAAAAAAGCAAAAAGCAAAACGCAATTATTAAATTGAGAACCGCGCCATTAATAATAACAATAATAACAACCACCGGCCGGGTCTCTCCTCTGTCGGTGTCGGAAGTGGGAGAGGGGGTGGTGCCTGCTTACGGCGTCCCACTCCGATGAACAGCCAAAAAAAAACACGGAGTGAACCTTCAGTTTTTACATAACCATAAACCAACGAGTCGGGATTCGCAGTGGCCCTTATCCCTAGATACGTATGGATTTTGGATTTAGCGCCCAAAGTCCAATTCAATTCATTCATTCGTTCATTCTATTATTATCGAGATAGAGGGTTGGGTCCTTAATCCATCATCATCCGTAACTCATTTTACACATGTACATGTAATTCAGTCCATTAAAAAGAAAGAAAAAAAAGACGGTACTGTGCTAGTCCCAAAAATAAACTTACTTGCTCCATTCGCGCTAAACCAGATCGCGGCCGCCCGCTTCCACGAGACATTCGGGAAGGGGAGGGGGGAGGGGGGAGGGTGCGCCGATCTCCACGGCCGCGTTGCCGAGTCCAACAAGTACGCACCACATCCACGTCCACATACATGTATTAATTGTAGGTACTGTACTAGTTCCGTCATTAATATTGGAACCGAGATGTGCGTCGGCGACGAGCGAGCGAGCGATACCACGCCCCCTCCCTTCCCTCCCCCCCACTTCCTTCGTCGTTTAAACCTCGGCTTTGGCTTCGGCTTCGGCATAAACTTCAGCTTCGGCACGGACTTGAGCTTCGGCATGAACCCCGGCTCAAGCTTCTTTCTGTCCCGCACTCATCCCCCTAGGCCTATCTATCCCTATACAGCGCTCAAAACTTCTTCCCAACTTAAGCTTGTCAACGACAAAACCGATCACCAATCAGCAAAACAAAACCATCAATCAGCAATTCTGCAACAAAACAAAAAACAGGTTCCGGCAACAAAGACAAAGAAAGAAAGAAAGTTTCCCTCGTTAACGCCCACCCTACGGCTACATCTGAACCCCGCCGGGCTATGCCGGCGGGAAGGCAGACGTGGCAAGCACCCCTCGTTCAATCAATCAATCAAGGCAACAACCTTACTTCACCGCCCACATAAGTAATTCCAAGAACCCCTCTCTCCAAAGATCCTCCCCCGTCCCAACTTCGACTCGCCGTTCCCCGGTGGGGGAATGGCAATATTAATGGGAGGAGTGAGTTTCGTATTCTTGGCGGCGCGCCACCCCTCTTATCTCTCCATTCCTCACGACAAACATAAGAATATCCATATCCCTCACCTCATCTCCCTTCTCAACTGCGCCAAGCCCGGAGCGTGTCGCTCGTCAGGCATATTTATCACAGAGTACCACCGCCCAGCATTCTCATCAATAGCTATAAAAACTTCACACAGGCTATTCATTATCTTCTGCGAACTGCGCAGTACACTGCCTACTTCGCATCAACAAGCTTATTTAGACTGAATAGGATTTATCCCGAAGGATAGAGGCTTACACTGGGCGGTGAGACAGGGAAGCAGCTGGGGGAATGGGAGGGAGGGCGAAAAATAACTCACAACTTCTTAACCAGCCAAGAGCTTGGGCCCCGGCGGGAAAAGAACACCGGAGGAAAAAAAGGATGAGGGAAGACGGGGGACAACTCTTTTGAAACACCAAGACAACTATAGAAAGAATAACACACCAGCAAAGGAAGGTTGAAAGAGCGTGCACGACCAAAGACGAATTGCCAAGGAAGATGCTTCTCTTGCAATCCTACAAACAAACGTCTTGGTCTTTTAAAGAGGGAAAAAAAATACACCGATCGAGAGTGAATAAGTGAGAGCTTCGCAACGATATCGACAATGATAAGGAGTTTGACCAAAGTCATTGTCCATAAAGAGCACGAGCAAAGAGAGTACGAATTACGAAATAATGAGAACAAATAATGGGAGGAATAAACGAGAAGCGACATAATTCAGAGAGGTCTTAAAAAAGTACACGATCTGCGAAAATCTATGATTAGCGCTTAAGAGTAAATGAGGGGGTGAGCGTGCGTACTCCACAAAACCAGCCCCAACTTAATCCGCACACACAGGTCCCAAAGAACAACGTTTAATCTTCCAAGCGAGGCGACGCATTAGGCCGAGCCGCGCTTCCAATCCTTTCCTGAACCGCCCATGCCTCCTTGCTGATGACAAAACAGCAGTCAGCATTCAGACAAGAGATGAGGGCAGATGAAGCCGACTAACAGGAAGGGGTGCGGGCTCTCTTTTCCAGTCCTTGCCGGAACCACCCATGTTACCCTGCTGTATAAGAGAAGTGGCAATGAGCAAGAAGGATCGCCCAGATCGCCTTGGAGATAGTAACGCCTAAAATTATTACTCACGGGAAGGGCCTCGGGCTCGCGTTTCCAGTCTTTGCTGCCAAAACCGCTCTGCTATTGGCATATGGGCATAAGCCAAACGCGAACGATAGATGATGTAACTTACAGGCTCGCGCTTCCAGTCCTTTCCTGAACCGCCCATGCCTCCTTGCTGCATCCGCGAAATTTTTCGTCATTAGATACAACCCTTTGCCCGGGATGCACGGGAAAGACATACCGGCAACGCCTTGCGCTTCCAGTCCTTGCCGCTGCCACCCATGCCACCCTGCTAAAGAAAATGCATCAAGACCAAAAGCCAAATAAGCAATTTAGTCCGGGTTAGTGCTCACAGGCTCAGCTACGCGCTTGGCGAGGGCATCGGGCGAGGCGATCTAATCCAGGAGAGAGGGGGGAGACGAATTTGAGCAAGCCAGAACTAGAACAGCCCAATTAGAGCAGAAGACACGCACGGGAGCAGCCTGGACGAAGGCGAGGAAGAAGAACAGGCAGGAGACGAGGAGGAGGAGCTTCGGAGAATACATTGTGAAGGGCTGATGAGATCAAGTCGCCCAGATTTACGGTGAAGACAGGGAGGATGGGAATGGGGACGAGGGGCAAAATAGAGTGTATGGGGCGAGGAGATATAAGGAGCGTGGAAAGGGGGAGATATTCACACAGAGTTGGTGGGAGCTGATATGGACCCGTGGCATGCTCACCCTCCGCTGGCCCCCGCGAGCCGCGTGGTGCCCTCCCCGGCAAAACTCGCTACCTCTCCTCGGCCCTTCCCGATCTTCCCCTAATCTGCCCCTCTTTTGCTCGTCCATTCCCTTTTCCGGTAAGGCCTGGGGTTACCCCCTCGGCTGTCGGCCCTTCGGCGGCCCAGTACCCGCTCTCCTGCAAATCAGGTACATTTTCGTCCGTGTGCCGGCCTAGTCAAGCGTTAGACTAGTAGGCACCCAGTTGCAGCAGCGTTCAGCTCCATCTGCTTTCACTGCACTTGCGACCCGAAATGATCTGCTGCGTCTCTCCCTATCAGGAACAAGCGGGCGGTGTATCCGGTTGATCAAATCTGGTCTGACGCTTCTCGATTGCACGTCAGAGAGCTCTATGTAGCAATGTACAGAGCCTTGACGTTTCACCCACTTGTTTCTTGCGGTTGTTCGCCTCAGCAGCCTGACCTAATAGAATCTCGCTCTCACGTTGGACTGGACGCCGAAATACAAATGAGATAACGGACTAGTGCTACAGGCCTTCTTTTTTAATTGCCTACCGTGCTTCGCGAGGCACGGGCTCGATAGCAAATCTCTCGGATCTCGACTGGGAGCAAGCAAAGGAAGCTCGCGACCTGGGGTGGCATCAGAACGAAGGACGTGAAATTGCATTTACACGTCGTCACCACCGATGCGGGCAGTAAAAAAAGAGCACTCGTCAAGCTGTTGCGTTTGCGGCCCACATGACTCGAAAGTGTGTATATTAACGCCTTCCTGACGGGTGGGTGTTTCGATTTGCTCTCTGCGTTCTCCCATTCGCCTTCTGACCACCGGGTTGTCGACGCACGTTCTGTTCTTCAAACCCGCACGCGACGATCACGGTTTCCAAGTACAGTACAGCAAGTAAAATCAGACTCGGAGCGAGCACTGGACCTTTGCACAACGGCAATCATCTCTACCCCGCGCCGGCTGTTCCGGGGGCACGGCTATAGGCTGCTACCACTCCCGCCCGGCTAACCGACCGACCGACCGTCGACCGGGCCTGGAGAATGCAAAGCCCAGATAAGGCAATGATCGGCATATCTGATATCTCCGACAGGCGCCGTGGGATGCATACGCAAATTGCGCAAATTCGCAAACCTCCGGTATTGTTTCATCGAAACCGTGACAAGCTCGTACGGTGCTACTAAGTCGTATGGACGCGTTTTGTTCGACTGCCGACTGCTGCTCCTATCGTCCGCGCCTGTTGTGGATTGCGGATGCAACCCGACTCGGCAAGAACAAGGTAGCAGTGCAGTGCAAGCGCAAAACGCAAACACAAACGCAAACGCGAATGACGACGAGCGCGTCAGGAGTTGAAGTTAATGACGCCGAATAAACGTGTTGTCCCGAGCTAATCACAGGGCGCTTGAAGTTGCTCCACCAGGCTACAGTACTAGCGTCTAGATCTGTCGCCTGTCCCTCGGCCCTCGGGTGATCACCTGATCGACCGAGGGAGACCCCAAACCATCACCAGTCAAAACGAGTCTTGGTCTTGATCAGCTACCGTCGTAACGAAGGATCAACGACCAATTGCACGTACTGCAGCCACCCAGCACAGGTTGGAGTGGTCCAATTGCAGGCCTTTATACTTATGCCGCGGCGGTAATCAGTCGTGCGCAGATCCGTCTCGAACTGGGGGCGTGATGGCGGTGCTCGGAACTGAGCCATGACCTTTCCCTTTTTCCCGATTCCCTACCCCCATCAACATTCCGATCCATGATCCACGATCCCCTGTCCTCCCTCTACTTTCCTTGAGGCAAGGCGGATCTCCGAACTTGTCCCTCGCATGTTCCATCACAGAAAACACAGGGCCCTGGGTCTGGGTGCAACACCAGAAAGAAAGAACGTCAGTAGCTTTCCAAATTCCACATGCATGTGCCGATAAGTAATTCTGATTAATTTGCACAACTCGCTCAGGCTCGGAGACTTCTTCCCATGTTCAAGGGAAGGAAAAAAACCGTACACGTTAATATTACTTGTACAAATTCTAGAACCCTGCCGGCGGGAAAAGCGGTAGGAGGGTCACGGTTGGAATTACCAGTAGTACTCCCGACCTGCATCGGGGCCCCGCGGCCTTCTAAGCATAGTCGCATAATCGCATAATCACATCACGTCAACTCTCCCCCTCCGTACGATCCTTTTCAATTCATCAAGGATGCAATATCGCGAGAAGCCGCCCCTCCCTCCCTTCCCGGGGCGCATGAACGAGCATGAGAAGTATTATTAATGACTCGTAAAGCGAGGCGAGTGCGCGTGCGCGATTGTCCCCCGCCCGATTGAGGATTATTCGATCGTGCTTGGTCCCGGGCCGCGGAGGCGGGAGAGGCGGGAGAGTACGAGGTTAACGTCCAATCCCAATCCTCAAAGCAGCCTGTCGTGCAGCCCATAGGAAGTGAAGATCTTCCTCAATCGGTACGCCCGGGTCGGGGTCTTTTTTTTTTAAACGGCTTCATGGCTTCAAGACGTCCCTTCACGTTCGCAATCCGTCTTCACACGGGGTCTCAGGCAGACCGCGTCCGCGCTCCGTGCTCCGAGTCCGTGTTCCAAGTTTCGTGTCGCATGCTCCGTACGCACGGCGGGGTTAGTGCGCGGTATACAAACTATATTATGCGAAGGCGCGGAAGTCCTGGGACGACACCGAGCTTAACGATAGCGCCTCCCCCCGTGTGTCTGCCCGCAGAAGGGAAACAGCCTATCTGCGAGCCGCCGACCGTATACAACCTTTTCCGGGAGGGTTGACCCAGCGGCTGATACCAGTATTAGTGTTCTTCCCCCGAGCGCTGGTGAGTTCTTTCCTGCAACGAAGAAGAAGAGGAAGAAGTGCCGCCGACCATCTTTCGGAGGGTGTGTATACTCTGCGACTGATATCAGGCGTCAAGTGTTCTCCCCCAGTGCTGCACTGGTGGGTCCATTCCCGGACCAAGAAAAAAAGAACGCATAGAACCCGGACAGCAAGAACCGAAGCCGTCACGTACGATCTTGCAGGGAATGAGTGATTAGTCAGCTCAATTTGGACACCCAGAGAGACAGCTGTCGTCTGTCGAGCATCTGGCACTATGAATCAAAGATTAGTGAATGAATCACGTCCAAAGCTGATGAGAAAAAAAACTATTACCATTCGCAGCAGCGCGGAGTCGGTGGTCTAATTTCCTCCACTCGACTAGTGCTAACCACAACAGGTTGCCGTGTTCCGTCCTATTAATTGCTAGACTCCAGCACGACGTGGGAATTGGAGGGTGCCAGCCAAGCAGTCAAGCGCTTGGGGATGGGGGTGATCATCGACGGCCACTTGCACATGCGCATGCACATGTACATGCCCTTTCCCCCGGAGATGGAAGCAGGTCGAAACGTTCACACAGCGTAGCAGATCGTTGGGAGCTAAAAGTGTAGTAACATGGCTGCGCAGCGGCGGCCGCAGCGAAAACTAGTCGAGTTCGTTGACGCTGCCAGAATCACAAATAAGGTCCTCCTGATAAAGAGAATATGCTGTGCGACGGTGTATTAAACATTACGCGGGAGCAGGATAGCACAAATCAGAGCGTTGCCGCAGCGTATCGATCTCAACTTCGGATGGCGACCTGCGCGGAGTCTCCAGTGTTGCGTGTTGCGAGGATTACGGGGACGCCCGCCCGCTTCGGCAAGAACGGACCTATAGCCGCCCATTTTTGATCTACGTATTTGCAAATTTGATCATCCCGTATCTCCGCTTCCTTCCCTTTCTCGTTGTTCGGCGATATGAAATGGGTTGTGACATGGCGAATGGCTCTAAAGATTAAACGCTATCGGCCGGCTAAGGGCTCCATTCATCACCGTTGCGTAATCTCCATTGTTGGCCGCCCTGCGGTCGCAGGTGTGTATGTATAAACCCGACCGGGCGTATGTAAGCCAGCTTGGAATCATGATGTTAAGGTCTCCGTTACGACCCCTAACCTTCTCGCAATCGCCGGGGGCACGGAGTCAAGCTGCACCGGCAAGTTCTTCGGATGCCCCTAGAAAATTAGTATCATGTAATAATTTCTTTAGAACCGACCCGTGCATTTAGGGAAAAAGGAGACTGACGTGAAGAAGATGGTAACGCAGGCCACTCAATTGCTTGTATTCATTTGAACAGGTGGAATGCGGGCATTTATGCAGCTTTCTTATTGGCTTTGGCGGTGATACTTCTTCGAAAGGTGCATGATCGGCACTTGCTTCTTCCGAGGGAGCTGTTTCTTTGGTTCGCCTTTTCTTCGCCGTAGCGGCAACTGAAAATGTGCGCTGGTAGTGGACTTTAGAGCTGATGAGGAAACCCCGTTAGAACCAAACAAGGATAAAGGCGGGGAACACTGCACATTTGAAGGTGATATTGCAGCCCATTAATACTCTATTAAGTCGTTATTTGTGATTGTATACGCGGCCATTAAATGAGAATACCGACCTTCCAGCCCTTGCCACACCCTTCCAAGCTGCATCTAAAAGGTGTCTCGTCGCAGGCACCGGGGGCATCCATGTGCTGGTCTTTAAAATGATTCCATAGCTCCCCAGACGTCGCAAAGCACTGGCTACTCGATGAAGTATTACGCGGCCAACAAGACGTATGTCCACATGCGTAGGCCAAGATCGACAAACTAATTAGCAGGAGCGCGTCAGAAAGTCGTGTAAAGAGACGGTCCTTCAGTCTTTAAATGTATAATACGCACTCGCCAGTTATGGGAAGCGTAGACGACAGCTTTGGTGGCGTTTTTTGCTTCTCGTTCTGGATCGAAAAAATACATATTCCGGAGTTGACAGAAGAAACTGGGGCGCGCCGCTTTTTGCGAGGAGGCGGCAGAATCTCTTGATTCTCTTGCTGAGTTTGAGGATTAGGAAGGAGAGAGACATTTGGAGATGGGATGGGGTAAGGTGTATTAGAAGTGGTTGGGCCAGAAGGGAGTTCAGTGTTGTTATCGGAACCATGACGGCACAGGTCTTCACAGGTAGATGAAGGTGCTTGCTCATCCATTCTATCCACGCTCTGACTATCAAGCGAATGATCAAGGGGAACGATATCCTCAACGTGCGATCTGTAAAAGTCCACATTATGACCCAATTGAAAGGCGTACATATTAGCATCCCGCACAGATTGTTCATTAGATTGCGGCTGATTAACTTCGGCATTAGCCTCGCCAGAAGATACAGAATAGTAGCTAGTTTGCTCATGTCCACCCGGGTGTCTCACAATATCGTCTTCAGTATGTGAACTTCCTACTCTGGGTCGCACGTCCAAAAGAGCCGCGTCAAGAGAAAACGAAGCTCTCGTTATTGTGAGTACAGGTTGAGTGCCAGGATTGACATCAACCATAGCCGGGCGTGCACTGTCCAATGCTGACATTGTGTCTGCAGAGCCGGCACAATGCATCTGAAATTGGTCCATATTGAGTGCCATCATGTCCAGACCCATTTCTTCAGGAGCTCCCAGACGAGGATCAACGAGGGGAGACGGGTCCCAAGGAGAGTCCCAGTAGGTCGAGGGCCCATCTTCTGCAAAAAGCGGCGAGACATCCCCCAGAAAATCCGGAACGATATTTGCACTGTCGTTGTCGGTTTGTGGAGTCTGGCGAACAGCTGTTTTTTTCTTTCGCTCAAGCAGTCTCCAACGATTACGACAACCGAGCCCGCTACGACCCAGTTCCTGACCGATGAGCCCCCATTTCGGTTTCGCGAGACCACCAAATCGCGAAAGAACCTCTAACAGCCGCCTGTCCTCTTCTTCTGTCCACTCGTCCTTTTTAAGATTGGGGTCCAAGGCCTCCCGGTAACGCTTCGAGCAAGCATCATCCGTACGCCCGGGGATTTCACGGGCAATCAGTGACCATTTATTCGGATGCCTCCCGTAAAGTGAGAGAAGCAAAGAGTCTTCTTCAGGGGTCCAAGCACACTTCTTAATAGTCGGAGAGAGTGAATGGAGCCAGCGCTTATACCAGGAAAAAAGCAACTAAAGTTGAGACAAACCGGCACACAAGCGGGTCCGCTCACCTTCCTGCACGCTTTGTTCGTCCTCCCTTGCACGGACAGAGCGATGGTTTTCCATTTCTCCGTGTTCTCGCCGTGTATGTGGACAGCGTCCGTGAGCAACTTGTCCTCGTAAGGCGTCCATGGGCGGCCGAGGTTGCCCTGTGTGTTCATTCACGAATCACATCGAATGAGTAGTCCAGTACGTGTGTAAGAGTCAGTAACTTTAGCAGTGAGATGTGTAGAAGTCGAGCCTGGGAAACTAATTCTTTTCTGGTTCCAGTAGTGATCGTCCCGAGTCCTGCAGTCAGAACCAACCTGCGCCTCGCCTCACTGGAACTGCTTCAGTTTCGCCTCTTTGGAACCTCATTCACTTTCCGGCGCACCGAGGTCTCAGATTTCATTAAAGGGCCTGGAACGTATTTAACCTTAGCAACAGACGCGTTTCTGTATCACTTCCTGTCGTCTAGCATGGCTTTGGTACAAGGTTATTCTTCAGACGAAGACGATGTTGTCATGTCCCCGACAGAGGATGCCTTCGGCATTTCTGCCATTCCTGCTTCGAAGAAGGCACGCATAGAACAATTAACTTTAGCAAAAGTTGATTCAAGTGCACCGGATGTGCTCGTCGAGGTATGTTTTCACCTAACTGACGTCTGGGCACATGTGAATGTTCACTACCAACCAGGATCCATTGAAGCAAACATCGCTCATTACCCGAACATCAGACACTCAAATGAACGTTAACATCCCGTACAGTGACATGACCCTTCCCGTTCAAGGACCCCTGGACCCATTTAGCGACCGAAATCGCTTCGATAACCAAAATGCGTTGGCTGGGCACGTCGAGGAGCAAGCTATGACAGAACATTCCTTCCGACGGCAGCATCTTACTTATAGTATCCTTGGATATTCAGCAAATCCATCCGCGGATCCCAATGCCCCTGCATTCCTGGGCTCTTTGGAGAAGGCACAGGCAAATGGTTTCGCTACGGTAGACACACTTCGCGCAAGTCATTCCGAGAGGAGCGAGCTTAAACGAAAGAGGAAACCAAAGGGTAACGTGGATATTGTAGATGGGGATGGTGCGTATGTTGGTCCATGGGCGTCTTATGAAGGCGATGATAAGTCCAATGAGCTCCCTGAGAGCGCTCATGACGCTGGGGGAGACGAGGAGGAGGAGTCTGAAGAAGAAGAAGCGCCTACGGCTGTGGCGAGGAGATCGAGGGCAAAGCGTGGGACGGCTGGACAGGAGTCGTCCGTTTTCCATGGCAAGTCCTTAACGGATTACCAGGGCCGGACGTATATGCATCCTCCCCTTGCGGAGGCGCCGCATATTGTGCAAGAGCCGGGTTCCCAGGAGTGCTTCATTCCGAAAGTTTGTGTGCATACTTATACGGGCCACACGCAGGGTGTGTCTGTTATCAAGTTGTTGCCAAAGACAGCACATCTTTTTTTGAGTGGCTCAATGGATACCAAGATCAAAGTGAGTCTGCCGTGGCTGACCCCGGTTCTTTAACTAACGGTCTTGAAGCTCTGGGATGTTTATACAACCGGAAACTGTCTTCGTACTTTCGTCGGTCACACGAAGGCTGTGAAGGACGTGTGTTTCTCCAACGATGGTCGACGCTTTCTCTCTTGCGGTTATGATCGTCAAATGAAACTTTGGGACACTGAGACAGGGCAATGTATTAAACGCTTCAGCAACGGGAAAATACCTTATGTGATCAAATTCCATCCGGATGAGGACAAGCAAAACATCTTTTTGGCTGGTATGTCGGACAAGAAAATCATCCAGGTAATTAAAATGGTTCTTCCTTTGCAGTACACCGCTAAAGTAAATTTTAGTACGATATGGATTCGGGAGAAATCACACAAGAATATGACCAGCATCTGGGTCCAGTGAATACAATTACGTTCGTCGACGAAAACCGGCGTTTTGTAACAACGTCAGACGACAAGACAATTCGTGCATGGGACTTTGACATCCCAGTCGTCATCAAGTATATTGCAGAGCCTTTTATGCATTCTATGCCTGCCGTAACTCTCCATCCATCCAGTGGGTACTTTACTCTCCATCCATGCCGAGTTTGTGTTCACGCGATTATTTAGAAAAATACTTCGCCGCACAGTCGCTCGACAACCAGATCCTCATTTACAGCACAGACAACTTCCGACAAAACCGCAAAAAACGATTCGCTGGTCACAGTGTCGCGGGTTACGCATGTCAAGTCGGTTTCTCGCCAGACGGAAAATGGGTGAGCAGCGGAGATAGCTCTGGAGACGTTGTTTTCTGGGACTGGAAGACTGGCCGGATAAAGTCCCGCCTCAAGGCGCACCAGAAGGTCGTTATCGCTCACGAGTGGCTGCCTCATGAAAGCGTGAGTAACGGGTTTTTCCTATATAGTCTCGAATGCCTGCTGACGCATTTAATGGAACACAGTCTAAGGTCCTTACGGCGTCATGGGATGGCTTAATAAAATTATGGGTGAGCTTGCTGAGTCTTTTCCTTTATGGTCTCATTACTGACGCAGCTGCTTCTAGGACTGATCCTTGTAAGATATTACATTTCTCTGTACTATATTTGCTACCTAGTGTCGGTGCTTCGTAATTTGCGTGTATTTCCGTATCTTGGAAATAATAATGAGGCGCTGCGAATGTGATCTGTGAGTAGGTGTGACTAGCGAACACGCGACACGTCAACAAGCAACAACAACGCGTGCCGGTTGCTTATCGTGCTGTAGCCACAACTGTGCTTCAATGGACACATTGTGCTTCTGCCCAGTGCTGGCGCGGACACTGTTTATGCCCTCTTTCCAAGTCATCTTGCCGATGAGGATTTTCATGTAGTTGCTCGCCAGGACGCGGGTCATCGATTGGCACAGTTAGACCCGGTTGTTGTTGTTAATCTCGGCATATGTACTTCTGCGCTAGTAGTATACTTTGTCCGCGACATCCTCGACTGCAATACATTAAGATTAACCCGGGAAAGTCCAGGAATTTCTTTAAAGAACGCCCCAGAGTCCAGGATCGCCATGATCGTGGGAAAGGCAGGCTGCCGTGTTCAACTCAGTTCTCGCTTAGCGTGGCTCGCAACTCAACTTGAACCGTACTTCGAACACGCCGCTTTTCATCACGACGAGCACGACTCCCAACGACGCGGACACGAACCAGTATCTGCTGCCAGCCAAATGGCCAGCGTAACGACCAAGACGCCGGATGCTACGAAACCAGCGAGACGGACCACACGGAGCTCAATTCGACACTCCTTGAATTTGGCTTCAGTCGGTAAGGCACTCGCGGATGTGATAAACAAAGAGGGAAAAGACTCGGAGCGCAGGAAGTCGACTGTGGGCACTCGCTCGAAGGATGTTCCCGGACGCCGAGCGAGCACCATCGGGTTTACCAAGGGAGGCGGCGTACTCGAACCGGTACTCGAGGGTCAGTCACGAAACATCACGCCGCATGACCTGAAGACGGTGACACAACCAAGGAGGTCGAGCTCCTCATTGCAAAGGGCTGGGAGGTTATCTGTGGACGAGACCGGCTCCAAGGTCACGACCACCACCTCGCCGCAGTCGACCACCCTCAATCATGCTACCACCACCTTGCGTCCACGCAAGACTGGCCCAGGATCCGCCCTTCCGAAGTACAGGCCGAAGTCTGTCATTGTGGAAGGCCTTCCTAGAAGGTCTTTGTCCCCTATTTATGCTGGTACGCGCAGGAAGCACAGCAGCTCTGAAGAGGACAGAGATAGTTCCAGCTTGGGAACCACTTGCGCCCACGTCGTACACTCGCCTATGGACAAAATGAGTAGGCCAATCAGTCCTATCCCCCGCAGGTCCTCAAGGATCACCCCGACCATCTCGTCAAGGACCGGCAACGACAAGCCCTCGCCCTCACGTAAGGAGAAGATCGCCAGGAATTCCCCAGCCACCTCTACTCCCCCGCGTCCTAGGAAGACGCAGAAGCCATCGTCGTCGCCTGTGGTAAAGAAGACCGGCTTGCCGCGCCTGTCGCCTCGCGATGGCTCTCCTGCCTCTTCCTCAGACAGTCCTCAAACTCCTACTTCTGCAAAGAACGTTGCATCGCGTTATCTGAACGTTCGCTCCACTGGTCGCGAGAGTCCAAGCCCCTTACGCGGTTCATCTGTTCTCAATGGATCCACTTCGTCGCGTAGAAATATAGTGAAGGGCTTTGTGGACTCCGAGTCGGATTCAAGTCAGAATACTCCAACCGCGGCCATCGTGACAAAGTCATCTGGAGGCTATTCAGAGGGACCAGGTAATGACAGCGTAGATGATGTCGAGTTTATGCTTGCAGAAATTGCCTCTCCTTCGGCACCGACACCCGGAATTCCTAGAATACAGACAACTTTCCAAGGTTCTCAGCCACCGGAAACACCGTCGCGACCTTCTCTTCATCCACAGAAGTCTATGTTAGGACTGTCCCTGGCTCCTAAAAACGATACCTTGCCTCTTCCATCCCCGCGGAAATCCTCACCCGACCGTAGGCCTGCCGCTGAGCGTAATTCCATTGCCGCATGGGAGAAACTGGCGGATTTGTCTGTAGAAATTAATGCAGCAGAATTGGGTGGGGGTTTGATCACGGAGCTGGACCTTCCGTCAACACCAGGCATGTTGTCCCCGAGTCCAAGTATCATGCGACTAGATTCTGAGCAAGGAGGACGTGAGAGTCCCACACCCCTTACGCTCCCCTCGCCTGGTGGTTATGCCTCCATATCTCAGGTACTCCTCCCCGCCGTGACTCCATCGCCCGCACCGGCTATGCACTCTTTACATAGTAATGACTTCTTCGGCGACGACCAAAGAATGGACTCGGGGACGGTAACCTTACTAAGACTCCAGCTCGCCTCCGTGGAGAATCTTGCAAAGGAGCGCCTTGCACGGATAACACGTCTCGAGGAACAGATGCATGCGTTGAAGGAGATACGTAACCGAGAGGAGCACGAGCTTGCATCGCACGCAGCCGAGCTAGAGGAGCGCCTTAATGAGGCGCTTGCCAGTCGTGAGCATGATCAGGAGGACACCATACGTTTCGGTCCAGTTCCTTCTGCTGAAGAAGCTACGGAAGCTCACGCAGCGTGTCGTGACATGCTTGAGGACTACGTGCAGCAGGCGGAGGACTCACGCCGAGAGGCGGTTTCCGCCGCTATTGCTGAGTTCTCAGAGCGGGAGCGAGCAGAGCGTGCGCAGCTCTTGCTACAGGTAGAGAAGCGACAACAACTTTCGATTGTTGTTCGCGACGCGGGGAAGCAGTGGCAGAACGTACACGATGTTGCGGATGGAGAGTTGGAAGCTATTCGCACGAACCGCGAGACGCTGGCCGTCTTACGGGCAGGGTTGGACTTTTTTGAGGCGCAGATTTACATTAGTCGTTGCATACGCATCCCACCTCCTACCGCCGCTCGATTTCACTTGACGTAGGACTCGCATATTATTTTTTGATTCCTTTTTTTGCCTTTATGTGTTGTCCATCGTACGGACACGCACTTGATCTTCATGTATCGTAGCGTCTTCGTCTTGCTTTTCTTTTCCTAACGTTTTCCCCTTGCTATGCACACGAATTCGGAATGTCACGACCCTGATACGAAGGCTCACAAGACCCACCCCACGCGTACATTATTGTATTAGTACAATATAGGGCTGCAGACTTTGTACACACTTATCTTCACAACATTCACTACTATCACTACTGCCTCACTTCTGCATCGTTCTCTGTCTAATTCAGTCGGAAGGTAAGCCACCGCCGAGGGTTCAGAAGCGTTTTTTTTCTTTCTTCTGCCGTGTAATGGGTATATTGTGGCTTACAGGGATGTGGAATTTTTCGTGTAAAAGAATCTGTGCGTTTAGACGTGCGTATACATAATTATAACTACATAAAACCACTGACTGTTACTACATCGTACATGTGGACAACATAATTTCTCGTTATCTGCTCTTAAAATAAGAAGTCTAGCACCTCACTTCACCTTACTCGTACCGCGAAGCTGCTTCTACGCAGGCATCGAGAAGACAGGCATGGTTGTCTTCTACGGAAGCCTCCGATAGACGTTCCATCACAGCGCCACGTACCTCCTCTGAGCTATATAGAAGGAAATATCAGTTAACAAGCTATCGAAAGGTGTAGAGGAAACGAAACAGCTCGAGCACCGTCTGAAATGAAAAACGACTTACTCGACTTTCCCGTACGCGATTTTTACTTCGCACTGGAGCTTTTGGATCGCGAATGGCCAACGGGCGAGCAGCTCCTCATCAAAGGGGAACTTAACGACAGCCTTCGCCTTGTGCTTGTGCAGAAGGATTGATACGGCGGCCTTGAATCCGGTACACTCGCCATCCTGCTGGTCCGGAAGAGGCTCGATTGACAAAGGGTATTTTATAGCCAAAAATCTAAGTTGCGTCCGGATCTGAGCACAGGAGGTCCAGAAATCGCTCAATGCCTCGACAATCTGCAGAGCGATCATCCAGTGTTAGTTTGGGTTCTCTACAAGTCGAAGTTCTAAGGCCTCACCCGTTTTGCCGAATTCATTGACGCCTTGCGTATGAAAAGCTGGGCCTGGCGGACAATGAGGTCGCTAAACAGTAGTAGCGAGTCCGACCTCTTTTTGGTGCCTCCGAGCTCTTCGTCTGTATCGATACGCGAGATGACGATTTCCGCCGAGATTGGGCGATACTTGACGCAGGGTGCTGTGACAAGAAACTGTTCGTCGAAAACAAGTTCCAGATTCTGCGGCACCACTTTTGCAATGCGCCAAGAATGCAGAACCTGAAGGGATTCAAGCTCATCTATACAAAGTCATAGGGAAACGAACAATCAGTAGCTTATAAATAATGAGCCAAGAAAGAACCACCTTTCAACCGGAAGACTTCTGCACTAGTACTGTTCTTGTTTAGGGTTATTTTCCTCTCGGCATTTTCTATCGCTTGAACGCTTTCTTGTTTCTGTGCCTCGAGTTCCGCAAGTTTTTCATTCAGTCGCTCAAGTTTTGCATGGCCCTCAGCGACATCTGCTCGGTATACCTCCAGCAATTCGCTTGAGGAAAGCAGGTCACACATCTAGGTCAGACGTGCAGTAGGGTAAAAGAAGACCATGGAAACATACTTCTGTTCGTCAATTGTCACCTTCAGCTCCTCAAGATAGTCCGGGTCGCTCTGCTCTACTTCCTCTATTTCTCTACGTTCCTTCTCGAGTTCAAGTAGAATCTGAGCATGCTGCTGTCTCAGGGCCGGTAACAGGTCCTTTGCTTGATTCATAATATCGGACAAAATGGCACTATCCTACAGGAAGATTGTAATTAGCTCAACGCAATCGTAGCAATGCTGGCGGTGTTATACCTGCTCGAGCTCCGCAAAGCCTTTGTCTGCATTTTCATGGAGATTCTCAACCCATTGATACTTCCACTCGTACCATTTCCCCTTCGCAGCACTATGTTTGTTCGCCTTGATAAGCTTTAGTTGGTGCTGAGAAGCAACAGACTCGCTTAATATTTGTTTTAGTGATTAAAAGATGACTACTTACAAGTAGTTCTGCACGTCCGTCCTCATTCGCTTGCGAGAATTCGCGGAACAAGCTGGGCGTCACCTTTGCAACTTCGTCCTCTGCCTCACGATAAATATTTTTGCTGTTGTCGATCCACGTCTGAAGATCCTTTGCAACCCAAGAATACAACTGAAGCTGTGGTATATGCACGGTCATCGCCGTAACAAACTCAGCCATTGAGGGCAAGGCAGTCGAATCTAAGAAATATATATCCGTCACATCTACCGCAGAGAATCCACAAACGCAAGGCAGTCTCAAATACACCTACCTCGACGACCCCCTTGGAGCTGAGAAGGATGTATAGTTGATCGGCGCGGGATGGTCAGTTCATCCATAAATTTCACGCCGGTCATCATGAGGAATTCCCCAATTGAAATTGAAGGCTACACATAGCAAAATTTTTAATCGGGAATAGCTTTCAAAAACGCCACCACTTACGAGATCATCGTCAAATCCGTATTCTACTTCGGGAGACGGTACTTGAGGTTGAACATTCGCCATCCATTGCTTGGTCTGTTCCTGGTTCCCAGTATTCATCGTGGCAAGCTCAGAAGCGCTATCCTCAGGATTCTCTTCAGACGTGATAACGACTTCGGGAATAGAAATCGGCGCAGACTCGGACAAAGGTAAGCCCGGTTTGTTATGTGATACAGGTTCGATGTGAGGTGAACTTGAAACTGGAAACTGGTTCTCGTTCTGAATTCGGCTCCTTGATACAGTAGTCGCGATGCTTGCCCGCCGCATGTGTGGTTTATCTGAAGAAGTGCCTGGAGTGTCGGCCCCTCCTGAAGATGCCTCATGTCTATCAGCAACATCTGTTGACGATATATCGGACGGGTTAATGGCACCCGGCACGAGACTTCGTCGTTGAGCGAAATAGCCTGATGGACGCCTCATACCAATACTTGTCCTTGTGTTCGATGGAAAGACATTAGATGCGGTCGCTGGGGCATCGGATAGTGGGGTGGGTGTAGCCACGTCTGGCAACTGACGATTTAGAGCCTGAGACTGGGAAAGTGGAATTATGGAGGAGACTTCCAGCGCGCGCTTCTTGGCGGGACTAGGTTGCGGGAGATCCTCAGACATGTCCTGAGGAGGTGCTGGGCGCTTCTTGGCTGGTGAGGCCAAAGTGAACCCGGGCTTGGATGGAGAAGACGGCACAGGAATACGCGAGGGAGAAGGGGGCGCAGTAAAAACGGAGGACCCAGGCGGCTTAAGCCGTGAAGAGTTACTTTCCTCGGGCACTTTCGCCGCTATCGAAGATGGAAGCTTGCGGGAATCAGGTTCGTCATCTATTTGGCTGAGTGGTGGGTTCAGCATGGCTATAGCTGGATTTGTCACTGGTGTAGGCGCCGTAAATACGCTCGAAAATACTTTTACTGGAGCTACTGGCGTGGGAGCCTCTTTGCGCTGTATGTTCAAGGGCATAGTAGCAACGGACGGGAGAAGTGGTCGCGCGAAGTCCTCATCTTCCGCGGCACCTGTATCCCTTTCGGAGTCATCGCCTGAAATTTCGAGATTCCGGACGCTCCCCATTAAATTTGTGACGTTCAAAGTCCTATCTCCCATATCCATACTGGAGTTCATGCTGTCGTCGGTGCTTGTGAAGCTAGCCTCCTCGTGCATAGCGTCGTGGTCGTCTTCTGCCTCATTTTGTCCGCCAAAGTCGAATGAAGCGCGGGCCTTCCGTAGCCGTGAGAGAGCATTTGTGAGTTCCATCCCCTCACCATCGTCATCATCATTATGATCCCCCTGACTATGCGTTACGGCCTGCAACGCGAGCCATGCCTCGCTCGGGGGCTTGGGTTCCTTCAATGACTTCTCAAGGGGGATGGTAAATTCCATGGGTGCCTCACTTTCCTGCGTCATTTGCGAAGCCGTCGTGACATCCTCACTCCCCCCTTCCTCGCTTCTCTCGTTTTCTCCCAATTCATCGTCCGACTGGCCTGAAGGAGGTTGTGAAAACTTTACGGATGACCGCCTGGGAGCGAGCGATGAACGCCGTGCCATCGCATGCTGTTGCGCGATTGAAAGTGAGCGCTTCCGATTGATGTTTAACGCGATTGCTTCAGTAATTTCCATGTCGTCTTCGTCTTCGTCCTCGTCCATGTCTTCAAAATCATCATCATCAGGTGCATCAGCATCCTCCCCAGCGGGATTTGCAGAGTCGAAGAATACGGGATCGGTGGGAGGCTCCGAATTCTCGTCGTCATCGTCGTCGTCCATGTCAAGGGACATAGACGTTTCGCCGTATCCAGAAGCCGTGGAGACCCGTCTGGCGGAGGGTAGGCTAGTCCGCCGCCCTGGATAATCATTCTCATTGCTCAAGCGTGGCGCAGGTAAAGGATTCGACGGAGGCGACTGCTCAGGTTCAGAAGGGGATGCAGGGGCGGGCGAGGAGCTCGGACCACCTGAGCTATTGGTATTTTGATCGTTCGTTTCAAATACACTGTAGTAGGGTAATTATAACAGTCGATAAATCAAGGGAAAACCCAACACACACCGGTATTGGGCAAATGGCGCAAAGCTTACACGCCGCCCTAAGCTCTTCCGGGACGTATTATCAGATACCTCGGCTCTATAGTCGGTCCCTGCGTCTGTTTCCATGCTTTCCATATCATCATCCACAGTTTGCGCGAGGCCAGTGTTGTGAGATAGTTGTTCTTGTTGAGGCGGATCCTGTTGACGTTGCTCCTGCTGCTGCTCTTGCGGAGGGACACTGAACGTAAATGGAGTGGACTTGAGAATACTCTTGCGTGGGGCGACGTGCCGAGCGTCACTGGGAATGAGACTCTGCGCTCTCTTACGACCGAGTCCCTGTCTCGACTTCCCCGCATTTGAAGATGGTGCAAGGGATTGTCGACGACGAGGTTGTTGAGACATGCCGAGCAGCCAGTGCAGAATATAGTCCTTGTCGAACTCAGTGCCCTCGGAGCGCGCCAACAACAGGCGCGAACAGGATATTACATAATATCCACGATCACGTGCTTGTCACATGATATCTTCACGCGCACGCTTAGGCCACGACCAACTCACTTAAAATCAAACCTTTACAGAATCCAGCACTGACGATAACGACGATGGCAACACGAAAGACCACTGCTACACGCGGGCAAGCACTGAAAACAGCAAATCCTCCTAGGGTTACTCGTGCGGCTGTCTCACGCTCTCCGTCTGGCCTGAACGAGCCCCCTGCTCCTTCAAAACCTGCACTTCAAGCTGCAGAGAAAACAAGGACGAGAAAGCCAGTCACCGCCAAGTCGAATGCCCCAACCGGTGTGTCAAAGGCAGCCAAAGTAAAAGCTCCTGCAAAGCAGGCCATAGACGAAGGAGATAGAGAACCGATCAAGGTGCGCCTGTGTTTGTGCTCAATGAATTTATACTCACCACAAAGCTCACCACAGGCATTTCTCCGTATTCGCCCGAACATTGACGAGACGGAACAAACAACTATGCCTTATCTCAAGTCTTTGTCTGATACCACAGTTCAGATGTTTGACTTATCCGGTACTAACCGTATACGTCTTCATCCTCAAGCCCAGCTTTATACCTTCAGCCACGTATTTCCTTCTGATACACATCAAGCCGAGTTCTTCACAAAAACTACTCTCCCGTTGGTCCAGGGACTTCTACAAGGCCAGAATGGCCTCATTTTCACATATGGCGTAACCAACTCAGGCAAGACCTATACGATTCAAGGAGGATCCCGTCCCAACACAGCTGGCTTGCTGCCTCGTGCACTCGATGTCGTGTTCAATAGTCTTGACGGTTTGCATAGTGACGCGCCTGTAAGCTTGAAGCCCTCGTACCGCCATCAAACTAAGATCGTCCCTAGTACCGACCAGTACGCCTGGCTGGCGTTGAACACTTCACCAACGATGATCCCTATCCCGTTCTTCCGGAAATATTTGATGAAAACGCTATTGCAGCTGCCTTAGGAGAAATCGGCTTGCAAGATGCCGATCCAACGAGCGTTAAGGTTGACAAAAACTACGAATATTCAATTTGGATATCATACGCTGAAGTCTACAATGAAAAAGTGTATGATTTATTATCGGATGATGCAACTGAAGGGGATGGATACAGTGCATGCACAACACCTCAGGGTCCAAACGGCATGCCTCGTTCAGGAACCACCAAGAAGCCTCCTCGTACCACTTCTACCACATGGTCAAACCTCACAGCCTTCACTTCATCCTCTGCTGATGTCCTACTCGTTAAACGCAAGGCACTCACACTGAAAAGCGACCTAGAGAGTGGTGGCAAGTATATTTCTGGGCTCAAATGTATACGTGTAAAATCTGCAGAAGAAGCGAAACGAGTCTTTCGCACTGGGAATATCAACCGACGCGTCTTTGGAACACTCGCGAACGCTGTCTCCTCCCGTAGCCATGGTATCTTCACATTACGTGCCGTGCGTATACACCGTGCAGACCGCAGCGATGTATCAGTTTCGCGACTGTCTATCGTCGATTTGGCTGGCTCCGAACGAACAAAAAACACGCAAAACACCGGTGATAGGCTGAAGGAGGCAGGAAGCATCAACAAATCACTAATGGTGTTGGGACAGTGCATGGAGGCCATGCGGAGTAACCAACGACGTCTCGCTGCATCGCTCGCTGCACCAGGGCGCGGAGCTCTCGACATTAACAATCCGGGCGCGAACATGAAGCTTGCCATTGTGCCATTCCGACACAGCAAATTGACGGAGCTTTTCCAAGATTTCTTTGTAGGTGAACATGAAGGACGTGCTGTGATGATCGTGAACGTCAACCCGTATGATACTGGCTTCGACGAGAATAGTCATGTGATGCGATTTGCAGCACTTGCACGAGAAGTAACCACCGCACCTGCGACAGCTCCATTCAAGACTAGCATACAACCTGGACAGTCCTCTGTGCAACATGGAACTGCGGTAAGAAAGGTGCAAGCACCCCAGCGTAGGAAGGTGACGATCTCGACGGGAGATGTGGGAGCTAGAAAAGCCAGTGAAGCTCATCTGGAGATAGTCGAAGGTGAGTGCTCCCACCTGGGTCAACGAGATCTCTCACGTTCGCTTACTTATTCTATACTTCAATCCTGTAGAAGATGAGGAATCTGACGAGGACAACAATGAGCCCATAGACCTCCTTGTTGATGCATTATTTGAAGAACTGGAAGATCTCCGCATTAAAGTATGTACACCAGACTGGCTATTCTCAGGGGGTTGCCTGACCTGACTAATGTTGACAGCTGTACGAGTCCGAAATGCGTTGCGCCGTTATCGAGGCAGAAACGCGTGAAGAAGTCATGCACGAAATGGAAGCGCGGATGATGGATATGGAACGCATTTTCGCTAAACGGCTCAACCATGCTGTGAGCCCATCCACCCTTTTTTGCACCTCAGCCTCATCGTATTTCATGTCTTATAGGTTGAGCAAAATGAGGCCAAGACGGATGCAAAAATCGATATGCTACACCGATTTGGTGCCTTTAACAGCAAGATAAATGATCCAGAGCCCGGTGACGCTAGCTTCGAAAGTGGATACACGGAGGACAGTCTGCAAGACGCCTCCAACACAACGCAAGAGGTTTGCTTCTCTTTTGACCATTATTATCAGCTATTTTACTCTTCCTTTGGCTTTGATATAGACTATTGATATTCGTGATAGTGAGGATGAGGACGACCTATCCGACGACCCGCTGGCCGACTCAGGTGAAGAGGAGGAAATTTCTGTTGAACATTCACCATCAAATCGCAAGATGCTCTCCAAAGCAGAAAAGAGGCAATTCGAGTCTGGACCATCGGTCATTGGGCTTCGTGATCAGGACATGGTGATCGATGAAGTAGACGCGGATGAAACGATGACGATTGGAGGAGACGATGATGATGACGAGGAGGACGAAGAGGACGAAGGAAGCAACTTCCTGGACGATGAGGCCGACGAGGGTGGCTCAAGTGATGGTACCGAAGACGACGAGGAAGACTGGGTCCCGACGCCTGAGCCCGCGTCGAAAGGCCCCAAGGCAAAGGTGGTGCCGACGCAAAAATCAAGCTCTAAGACCATCCCGAAATCATCTCTTGGAATCTCCGGCCTGCAAAAGAAAATGGATGTCCTCTCCCTGTTTGGAGATGACGATGACGATGTTGAAGATAATGTTGCTGTTGTTTCTACTGCAAGTTCCAGTCATACCGGAGCGCGTAAAAGCGAGAGTGATGATAGCGACTCACCGGCCGGGAAGAAGAAAAGGTACGTATATTATATCCTGTTGAAGTTGACGTCACTTTATGATAATGGGGAACTTCTAGACAAACGACAAAGAAGGCGGCAGGCGGCACTGCAGGAGTGAGACGCTCGACACGAAATACTGGCAAACGCTGATTTACTACTACGCAATTCTCTTGATTTTCGCACATTATCATATATGCTGTAAACACCACAATAGTACTGTACTTATCTGATTTTGGCATGACTTGACGATGATAATGCTGTAATAATTACAGCCGTTTGCATATATAATGAGAGAAACTAAAATGAGTATATCTGTATTTGTGGACTTAGTGGAAATGATGTTGTCGCGTCGTGACCAGTACTGAGCCGTTGGTGCTGGGCGTATCACACACATTTTGTACATCTACTAAAATCTTTCCCATGTATCTACTTACTACACTTACACCAAGGTCTATGAGTTGATGTTCCCAGCAAACAAAAAATTCCGAGATCGTGCCAGCACAAGTATGAGGATTTATTGACCCAGAAACACAAGAAGTGTGACACGCTTAGCGGGAGACGCATCGGAAAAACCGGAAAAGCGCCCACAGCTCAGTGGCACGACGCGACAGCGTCATTTCCACTAAGTCCACAAAAAGAGATATACTCATTTTGATTCTGGCCAGTCTCATTATATATGCAAACGGCTGTAAGAGGTTAAATGGAAGGATCGACGCTAGATCGACGTGAAACATTTGATTTATTTTCACGTCTTTTCCCAGTCGCGATGCTGCCCACACCAGATCTGAGTCATCTTACAATTGAAGACTATAAACACATCTATGAACCTGCTGGTTAGTTTATTCTGGCCTTGATACTCTCTCGGAGTTGTCACTCAATTCCCGACGCCGTTCGTTATTGGATCGTGGAACACGCATATATCAACAGAAGACACATTCATTCTTCTTGACGCGTTAGAACATGACGCAGACGAATTGCGCGATGCAAGACCACGGATTTGTCTCGAAATCGGGTATGCTGCGCTCAGTCCCCTGTGCGATATATCATGTTTTATTGCGGAGGAATAGGTCCGGTTCGGGATGTGTATCCGCTTTTGTTGGGAAGATACTCGGCTCAAGCTGCAGTAGGTCCTTCCCTAGCCCCACTATCCTAGAAAACATCAATAGTGCTCAACTGAGTGTAAGTGTACCTGACTACGGACATCAATGAACACGCGTCACACTGCACCCTCTTGACAGGACGACAAAATGGCGTTAGTACTTACTGTATTACCAACTTGATCATGTTTTGAACAGCTGCTATTTGTATCATAACCGGTCCTGCTTGGGACTCCAAAGGTTTCGATAGACCCGATCACCTCATCTCTGTTCGGCGGCCTCAACTATGGGAAACGGAACGGAGAAGTGGATCTCCTCCTTTTCAATCCCCCTTACGTACCCACCATTCCCGAGGAATCGAACGGTGCTCAGGGAGGTCGTGATATAGAGGGCTCCTGGGCAGGGGGACAGCTCGGCATGGAAATCACTAACAAGGTTCTCGACAATCTTAAAGTAAGGTCGTCTGCGCTAGTTCATCAAAACTCACAATCAGCTGATACAAATCTCGTAGAACACGCTCTCAAACACTGGTCGTTTTTATCTTGTCGCTGTAAAAGAAAACAACGTCCCCTCGATTCAGCAGAGGATGAAGGAAGAACAAGGCTTGGATAGCCAGGTAAACCAGGTTTCCTTTTAATAACTCTTGGTCCAATATTTATTTACTCTACTTCATAACTGCAAAGATTGTACTCCAACGCCGTGCGGGACGAGAATACCTTTACGTCCTTAAGTTTTTCCACCCATCGACAATAGCAATATGATGACTGTAGGGAACACCGGGATAGATTTTCCGGTAATAAATAAACTTCATATCATAATATATAAGTATGTAAAGCCGAATCGAGAAATACCGCGTCACTAATCAGCAGCCGAGTTTCTAGACTTACTTTTACCACATGAATCGCCCGACTCCCTCTCGCTCCATGTACAAAAACACAAACATTGTACCCCAGTTAAGAAGCGCGTACCACCCCGCTTCCACCCACACTACCCATTCAGGCATGTCCACGATTTGTGCACGGAGTAACACGTACGGAATCAAGAAGTATCGTGGCTCTAGAAGGGGCGTTAGGAGAAGGGTTGGCGCCGCAAAAAGCGGTAAGGCGAGAGTCTGAAGGAGGGTCTGGTCCGAGCCTGCACCGAAAAGAAAACCTCGGGTTAATAAAAAAAGTTCTACGCATCAATCCTGCCTCAGCTTACCGACGCGTATATACCACGCCCAAGCGCACGCCAGGTATCCGGGGGAGAAAAGATATGGCACAATTGGGTGAAAGCGGAAGACTCGGCGCCATACATAAAATGTATAATGCCGGTTGTCAGAGAGCAAGAACGGGTGGTGTATACTGTCGTGAAAATAGCCTCGGTAATTATATATGAACACATAAGAGTCAGAAAATTGGTAGGGACTAACGTAAACAAGTGCACCGTGATGCCTATCATAATGGTTGCCGCAATGCTGACCGCCACACGCCTTTTTTTGAAATGTAAATCGTATTATTTGTATTTGGTTGAAAGGCCGAACAAGCTCACATTTTGCTTCCGAACATACGATATTTGATCTCTTTCAGAAGACTCGGGGGACCCCCTGGTCCACCAACAAGTGTAGGCCATCCGAGCGCAGTCGCGAATCCGAGAAAATAATACAACTGGGGAATGTGTAAAGAAGGGATGTGATTAGACTTATCTCCTGGATAGTCGGATCAGAAAATCAGATGGATCTTGTATTTATATCAAAGAAGTATGTGCATTACCAAGAACTATTCCGCCATTCCAGTAGACAAAGCCGGAGAAAAGGATCGCATCCGCAGCGTAAGGCGCGGCGTGAGGTAGTATTTCCAGAAGAACATTTGGTAGACTTGTCAAGACTTTCAGCCAGTCCGCTATCGGAAAAGGTTCATTAGTATCCGAAAGAAATGGACCGCGAAGAAAGACAAACAAGACTTGGCCAGCAAGGCCGGTGGGTCATGCAACGAAGATACTTTAGAGTCCGCTGGCGCACGTCGAAAATGCAGAGCCTTAAGCTGGCTGTACACGAAAGCATAGAGGACCCAGATTATGTTTGTCTGTCTAAACGTGCAGCTTACAAGACCCAACTAAATTTAACGTCAGCTCAACCTGCATTTTGTATAAAGCCGTCACCAACTCACCGAGGCAGCGAGGACATGCCGTCCCTGCAGAGCAGCGACAACAGTGGCGAGGACAAATGCAAGACTCGGAACATCTGTGTAGTACAGAAAGCCGAAAAACCACGCAATTGGGAACAATGAAAGAGCTATTGCGTCGGAGGTAGGGGAAAGAAACTCGCGTGGGGGATGCACCCGGCGTTGATAGCTCAAGAGTCGCGTAAGTATCAGAGGAAGGGAGAGTAGTGTGACGAGGGGAGTCAAGCGTAGAATTGGTAGGGTGCATTTGAAAACAAATAATTTACTGAGAAATATACTCATAATATATCTGAATGTGGATAAGAATATGATTTATTTAGCGTAAAAAAAGGTGGAGAATGCTTTAATGCTCACAACCCTGGAGGGGTAGTTATCTTAGGGTCCCATGTTGACCATTCCCCCTGACAATATGCCTGTACTTGTGGGACGTGGAAAGGCTCGTCCTGAAACCAAATAGTACCAGTGACTTAGTAACTAGTTTCTCCATGGAAGTTTACAATCCCGTACCATGTAGGGCTCCGTCACGAATTTGTTAACTTCCCTAAGAAGCATAACATTGGCCGCGCAGAATGCGAAATAATAAACGGCGTTCGACATCTCTCCTACCAGGGAGTACTAAACGTCGAGAAGGGCGACACGTCACCCGGTTTGAAGCGCGTATCCGCGCACGCGAGCGAGGCCATGATTGACTTTAATTACGTAATGCACGTTAAGACGCGTACCATAACACGCGTACAGCCAGCTACTCCTTTGAGACCCACCTGGCCTCGGACGCCTGTTCTTGAGCAATACTTTGCTGCCCTTTACGATGAGTAAAATGGATACCGATGAACTTTCGGTGGTGCTGCCGTCGACGACGGCATCCTCCTTATCCCTATCCTTGTGGGTTATTTGTGCCTTCGTTGTCTCAATGCGCCGGGACTCAAAGGGCGACACAGGCATCCACTGCCAATCCTCAACATTTCAGAGCACTTAACACGAATGAAACTACAGAAGAATACCAATACACCATTCGGTATGACATAACCTGCGAAAATGCAAAAGTCCTCTCATGACGAGAGACTAACAGTTATTGGCGGCTTACTTGGGACGCAGAACGGTCGAGAAGTGGATATCGTAAACACTTTTGAGCTTGCCATGGATGATGAAAACCAGGAGAAGTTAAACGAAGCTTTCTTAATATCACGCAAAGAACAATGTAAGCTGTTTCACGTCAGTACAAATCTCAGTCTCTGAACCCAAGTACTGTCAGACAAACAAGTCTTCCCCTCACTAGAGCTTATCGGCTGGTACACCGTAACACAAGAGCCCACAGCGCTCCATGTTTCCCTACACGAACAAGTTCAATAAACTATGCTTCTAAGCCTCTCTGCCTTCACTGACTCGTTGCCTCCTAGTTTGTGCCATATACCGCAAATCCAATCTTATTGGCTTTTCAGCCTAATGGCTCAACCAAGTCAGACGGAGGTCAAGCTCTTCCCTTGAAGGCGTATGAACCAACTGTGGAGATCCGGGATCGCTCGTTACGGAATGTATTTGTTGAGGCTGGTTATTCTGTGGAGACGGGCGAAGCGGAGCGAATAGCCGTGGATTGGACTGCGAAAGGCGGCGAAGGTGGAACAAGTTGTAAGTTCATTTACAAGAGTGGCAGTTGACCTTAAAACGCTCAACGAGTTCTAGTGGACTCACATTTGCAAACACAACGCGCGGCAGTAAAAATGTTACATGACCGAATACAACTACTGGTCCAGTACGTTGCTGGCGCCGTGTCTGGTGGGTCCGCTCCCTTAATGGTTATCGCGGATACTTAATACTTCCTGCTGATACAGGGACCGCACCAAAGGACTATGCGGCCCTTCGTTCTTTGGCCGCACTGGTTGCTTCGCTACCTGCTAGTGAACATCCTGAGTTTAGGGAGGAATTTGACAAGGCAATATCAAACCACCAAATAAACGCAAATTCGGGACTGACAACGATTTGTTGACAGGAGTACGAAGATGTCCAATTGACAGCATTCTTATCCGCCTTGACCAACTCTGCTAATATTCTGAACGAGGTATGTCGTAATGTCGCATATAATATGCATGTCTGATTGATCCTCATATTTTCCATACTCTCAGCTGGTAGACAAGCATATTGTTGTCAATGCAGGAAGCGGGAGAGACGACAGGATACCGGGAGGTATGATGAAAAGGCGCGGAATGGGTGGCAGGTCGGGTCCCATGGGTTTAGGCATGGTAGGGGACTGGGATCGCTTTCATTGAGAAATGTTTTAGAACAATCTGTTGTAATATTAATAATGGAGTCCACTCCTACCCGCGGACTTTGCGTGAACGGACGCATAATAAAGTCCGTGCACGGACGCGTAATAACGGCTGACCCGTTCGGACATGACGGCGAGCGCCAGCAAGCTCGTATATATTGAACTAGAAGTTCAGGTATCTCACACGCTCTTTCTTGTCCATCAACCACAACCATGAGCAAGCCAGAAGTTCTGACCCTCTCCTCCATTGTGGACCTCTTCGATCTCAAGGGTCTGTACCTGATTGGGTACTCATGGCTCTTTGGCATGTGTGAGTTGCTCTGTTGCATTCACAAGTCCAGGGAAGTGTGTTGACCTTGAGGCGCCGGACAATGTAGCGCTTTGGGTGACGTTTTTCGGTGGTAGGTCTGGCTTAAGTGAGAAGCTTTCTTGGAACACTGAAATTTCGCTTTAGGTGTTATTGCATACAAGGCATTGCGTATGTTTAATGAACAGAGCTTGAAGTTGTCTTGGTTCTAAGTATTATGTTTCATCCGATTTCCAGCTAGGCAACAGTTTGGCGTGCTCCAACACCGAACGTTTCCCGTGTACTTCGTGATCTCCATCGCTCTTTCCTCGACATTACTTGGCCTCTGGATGTATTCCCACCCGGATGTATTGGCGAACTTGACAGCCTTTCGCTCGGTTGACGTCGTGCAAGCATACACGATCGCGAGCATTGCGCTCTTGCAGGGTGCGAACCACTTTGTCGTCGGGCCGCTGACTAGCAAGTGTGTTACTTCCCTCCTCCCTTATTCTTTTGACTACATAGCTCACACATCATGTATTATCAGGATAATGTTCCAGAGGCACAGGCTCGAGAAGGCAGAGGGGAAGGCTTACAACGAGGAAGGGGTCTCGAATGAAATGAAAGCTCTTAACAGGAAGTTTGGCCGGATGCACGGCTGGTCAAGTCTATTCAACCTTGAGGCCGTCATCGCGCTTATATTCCATGGTCTGTGGATCGGCCATTACGGCCTTGGGAGCATGTAAATCATGTGAATCACCTTCTCCACGAAATAGTTCCAGTACTTGCTAGTCAATGTCCAACGTCTGAAGATTGTTACTGTTGTCTTGTCTCCGGGAACCACTTTCATGCTTTCAATACAAATTTTATATCGTACTGTTTATCATGGGGTCCACTTTGAAAAAAAGAATAGTTGCAATGGTCGTTTTTGATGGTAGCAAAGTAACGTACTTCACAAAACAATTACAGAAAATCGTACAGGTACACATGATCATGCTCCAACAGGGTTGATATTAGGCACCCAACCCTCACGCAAGCTCCTCTCTAGCTTTTCAATCTCTTCGGTGCTGCTCGCGGCTGCAATTGCCGCACGTACGCGAGCTTTTTCCTCTTCCGTCATTAACCGACCAGCCTTGACAGGCGCTATTGCGGCCTTGGGCTCGTCTGCATGAGTAGGCGCCTTTGTGGTGTTCGAAGACACAGTCGTGGAGAGCGTAGTCGCCAGGGCGGTAAGTAAGCCGTCGGGGGTTACGAAGAGCGCATGTGCCGCCTGACGTTCCTAATTCCCGAAATCACGTTCGTAATTTTAGAATACTCGTGTATTATAAGTAAATACACACCTTGTCCCTAATTCTCTGGAAATCAAGTACTCTGAGTGACGGAATTCTGAAGATGATCCATTCTCGATACCACTTTTTCTCTTTCACAGGGTTACTAAGCAGGGTAAGGTACTTTAATGATCTGAGCTCCTTCAGAGGCTCAAGATCACCAAGTTCGGAGACATTATTGTTGGTGAGGACAAGAGATGTTAGATGAGGTACGGAGAGGTGAAGACCCGGAGAGATAGAGGATATTCGGTTGTTGGCGAGTAAGAGAGTGCGCAACCGCCGGAGGAGGGGGAAGTTAGCGAGCGCGACAATGGAGTTGTCGGTAAAGTCGATTGCATCGTGCTGATCCTGTTTAAAACGTAAGTCTACACCGGATTTCCGGAATTGATCTGGCCACATACCTTGGTCACACCCAGATTTTCGATTGCAGGAATTTTATGGCCTGCATAATACCGTTTACACATCGCTCCCGCCTAACTACGTAAGACAGACGCACCTCGGAGGTCGAGCTGCCTCTCTTTGATAGGGTTCAAAGAGGATGGTGATTGTGTAATGAGCTCCGGAGTGAGCTTCATCGTAGGCGAAGTCGACCAGCTCGAGTCGAAGGGCTTAAAGGCAAGGTTGCAACCGAAATTCGAATTCATGATCACGTCAGTCACGTGATCTCCGCACGATTAGCGCGTTTGCTCGCCCGACGGATGGCACCACCAAGGCCAGCTGTAAGCCCGCAGCTCACCCTCGTCCGTTCCTTACCTTTTATCACCGAAGAACTAGAAATCTCTTAGACATGGCGCCGAATCCTGCATATAAACGCTTGAACTTGTATGCAGTATCTGGGTACTGTTAAAGTGGTGTACTCACCGAGGCTTTAGGTACTCTACAAACACGTCATACACGTTCGTTCCAGCAGCCGGCGGGGACCGCAGCCTGACATTAAACAGGACGACGGGGGAAATTCAGGTTTCCTGTGCGTAGGACTCCAGCTTCGTTTTTTTGGAAATCTTAAATGTCTTTCCGCAGCCAAATTCCAGGCCCCTGTAAATAACACCAACTTGAAGAGCACTAGTATCTTTGGAATAATTGGAATAATCTCTCTAGCCATCAGTGGGACTTTCAGTATACAACTACCACCATCGGTGCACTTAAACGACTTATAATTTTCAGCCGACTACATCATTGTCATTACGGGTCATGAGCACAAGGGCGAGCTGCTGGGCCACGACATCTTTCGTGCAACTAAGTTCGAGATGTTGCCCATGAATCCTGACGTGAATCCCGGGTTGTACCCCGCGGAAAACTATCTACTGGGCTTACTGAAGAAGCATCTAGACGATGGGTTGTTCTGGTTCAGTTACACGTGGGACTTGACACGTCGGTTACAGGCACAATGGAGTGAAAGTGGGGACGGAAGGGCATTATGGGAGGTCGTGAGTGCCTCGCATTCTGCAGCTACACTTGATAAAGTCTCTAAGCACTTACGTTATAGACGGATGATAGATTTTTCTGGAATAAGTATGATAGACAGTATTACGGACCGACTGAGATTTTGCTAAGCCATTCCTAGGTTCCTTCAGTCTCGACTCATAGATGCTGCGGTTACGGACCCGGAGCGCAAGGTAAGCAAAGAATGTTTTACGTCCCTGTCTTACTCATATCGCGGTTAATTAGGTTGGACCGTTCATTCTTCCCATTCTCTACGGCAGTGCGTTCCATTCGTACCTTTTTCCCCAGGCTTCTCCTGACCGCTCATGTTCCCAGCATTCGACATCCGTCCGACGGTCATTAATGGTTACAAAATGCGACTCTGCCTCATCAGCCGACGCTCGCGGTACCGCGCTGGGACGCGGTACTTCCGTCGTGGCATTGACCATGAGGGACATGTGGCGAATTTTAATGAAACAGAGCAGATTGTTCTTGTGGACCGCGCAGGTGGGGCCGCTGGTAATCTCGGTGCACACTTTAGTTTTGTGCAAGTTCGCGGGAGCATCCCATTGTACTGGGCTGAGGTTAACAATATGCGGTACAAGCCTGAGCTGCAAGTAATGGAGCTTCCGGATTCGGTGAGGAGACTGTTGCCCTCTCCTTTAGAATTTCGAGAGGTTTAACATACGCCATGTGGGTACAGGAAAGTGCGATGCGAGCACACTTACTGGAACTAGTCAAGATCTACGGTGACCAAGACGTAGTCAACCTCGTTAATCACAAAGGTCATGAACTGCCAATCAAGGAAGCCTTTGAGAGGTACATCACCAAAGTACGCGATCGATCTGTTTTTTATACACGCAAACACATTTAAATCTCTTATAAAGCTTGGCTTGCCGAAAGTAAGGTATGAGTACTTCGACTTCCACACAGAGTGCAAGAATATGCGGTGGGACCGAATTGGTATCTTGATTGAGAAGATTGAGGAGGACCTGTTGCGGAACGGGTGTGCACTCACTTGTCCTGCTGCAAAATCAAGTATTAATCGTTTTTGTAGCTATTTCTACGAGGATGCTGATCGACCTGATGTCGTGAAGCGGCAACTCGGTGTCGTGCGGACCAACTGCATGGACAACTTGGACCGCACCAATGTCGCGCAATCCGCTATTGCAAAATGGATGCTTAATCGGCAGTTCCGCGATATTGGTATATTCCAAGAACACGAGGGTGTAGACACGCATGAGGACTTCATGCATCATTTCAGAAACGGTTGGATTTTTCATCTTCCTAATTGGCGGTGTTAGTGACGCAGACTTTTTCTCAGTATGGGCGGATCATGCCGACTCCATTTCAAAAGCATACAGTGGGACAGGAGCACTCAAGACTGATTTCACAAGAACGGGCAAGCGCTCGCACATGGGTTTAGTCGAAGACGGAATGAACTCCGTCATGCGCTACCTCAAAAACAATTACTTCGACGGCCCGAGACAAGTCAGCACAGCAATAATGAAATTATTTTCCTGATCAAAAAAAACTTATGTCTGCGATTTAGGACGGTTTTGATTTGTTCACGGGTAATTGGACGCCTCGGTCCGCTGTATCCGCTGGCACCATATGGCTGGACACCCGGCCGCTCCTTATTCGGTCGGTAAGTATGCACCCGCTTAGTGGCAGTGTTGTCGGGAGATTTTTGCGTGCCTGACACTTCGCTACAGATGCCGCCTCTCGCGTCGCTCGCACTGTTTATGATTTGCGCCGGGCTCACGTTACCCCGAACATCAGGTGCGTTTTCCTTCCACCTTTCGTCTGACAAAGCCGACCCCTAATTTCGCGCCCCTAGATTATTCACTAACATACTGGTTCGCGCTCTGGGTGACGGTCCTCGTGCTGGCATTGGCGTTTATCACCGGCCATGGCGTTTCGTATGTTTCGTGGCCTCGCTTGAACCCACTGACGGACATCATTGACTACAATGGACCCGGGTTCAAGGGCACACGCAAGGGTCGTGGCCTGGGCTTTCTTGCGGGTGTCTTGCACAAGTTTGAACGAAAAGGAGCGACCGTGGGTGCAGGCGCAGGCGCCAAGCAGAAGTGGGCCGCCGCACAGGAGATTGAGATGGGTACGTTCGCGAAGAAGCGGGTGGATTAGGGGTATGAGATGACGGAGCGTGCACAGCCTCTTTTTGAGTTTTAAATATTCGTGTCTTTTTAGCTTTTTATGGATTTGGATTTTATTTAAGGAACAGTCGTAATAGGAGTCGAAGCTCTTGAGTTACACGGGCGTGGCCCGGGACATTAATAGCGTAATTGCCGGAAGCGGGCTCGCTGGTTGTGTAGTCGTGTACTGCTGCCGCGCACACCCCTCTCCCCGGTCGTGCGCTGACGGGAAGATGGGAGTTTCTCGGACGGGTATAACGATCCCACTGCAAGCGGCCAGGGACCAGAAGACGCAGTAGATACTTCGGGATCGGTCCTCGGATACTTTAAGAGCAGCGTGAGTGCCAAGGGTTGGGATGGGGAGTCAGCGGAGGAACACGTTACTCGCGGAGAGGTGAGTTCGGGCGTAGAATCATGCTGATAGGGGTAATGAGATGGACATAGTACTTGGTCGAAGTTATATTATGTAACTTTACTTTAATGCGGTGCCGTCCACAAAGGCGTTTAATATTTACGGCAGTAGATAAGACACGTGAAAAGCCCCAAAGAAGCTTGTTTACATAAAAGATTCGCCGCGCCGCCGGGCCCTGCCGATGCGGATACAGTTTAGCCGGCCTACAAAACGTCCTGTGCCCGTTGGCTGCCCTCGCCTCCTTCGATTTCCTCCAGTCCGGGCTTCCGCGTCCTGCTCATTATCCCGTCGACCTGCCCCCGGCACCCTCGACGCTCTCCGCCACCCCCCGTCTCTCTCTTCCGTCGTCCTCGACATACGCAGCCCGCCACACTCCCACTTTCGTAGTTGATGGCTCCCACCCAGACCCAACACACCCAACAGTGCGAGAAGTACCAATACGTAGTCACTTCCGCAGGGCCCAAGATCGTACCCGTCCCCGACGTCGCGAGCAAGGATGAGGAGTCCGCCGCGGACTACAACACGGGTGGCTACCTCGCCGTAAACCTCAAGGACGCCTTCAAGGACGGGCGCTATGTGGTCCACAGAAAGCTCGGGTGTGTGGCATTCATTCTAGATGCTATCTATTGGCACTCATTTTTATCTTCCGTTTAGCTGGGGTCACTTTTCGACCGTCTGGCTCGTCAAGGATATCGAGTACGCCACATTTCCTTATCCTCCGCCTTGCACGCAGCTGACCATAGATCCACACGATTAGTCTGAACCGACATTCCGCACTCAAAGTAGTCAAGTCTGCGGGCAGGTATGCTGAGACTGCCCGTGATGAAATCAAACTCCTTCGCAAGGTCATGACTGCCAATCCGCAGCATCCGGGCCGCGACTTCGTCGTTTCCTTTCATGACTCTTTCACACATGCGGGCCCAGAGGAAACGCACATCTGCATGGTCTTCGAACCGCTTGGCGAGAATCTGCTGGCGCTCATAGAGCGCAACAAGGCAAAGGGTGTACCCCGTTCATTAGTAAAGACCATAACGAGGCAAGTCTTGCTTGGCCTTCAGTATCTTCACGATGAATGCGATCTCGTGCACACCGATATTAAACCCGAGAACATCAGTAAGGGCATTTGCGTCTCGAAGTGTATACGAGAACGGCTAACCACTTCACTTTCAGTGGTATCAATTCCTGATGTCGAGAGTCTTATCGTCACGGAGCTTATGTCTTCGTCCTCGCCAACGAGCCGTCGCGTAGGCGTGCCCCCAGGGAAGTCGCGTGCAGGAGGTGTTATTATCCCGAAGAAAGTCCGGGATCGCCATGTGCAGATTTTTGATTCACAACCTCTCCCGAGCCCTAGCCCAAGCAGCCTGGGTAGATCTGCGAGTTCGGGTACCCGCCACGGCCTGCATATGTCGCAGGTTTCGAGCCCGAAGGATGCAAACAGCGTTGTGCGAGAAGGCGTCGATTCAATCCCAGCCTCTATCACCAGCTCGATCGCTTCAGCTTCCCTAGTTTCATCTACACCGCCGACGTCATTGGGCAGCTTGATGTCAAAGGAGGATTCCTCACCTTATTCGGACGCTCCCGAGAAGCCAGTTCCTTTAGCTTTACTAATTACGCCGAAGGAAACGCCAGTACTGAGACAGAACACCGGTCCTTCACTACTTGCACAGACCGCACCGCCGAACCTCAAGGGACATGCACCGACGCTTTCCGAAACGACCGTGCGATGTCCCACCCCACCGCTAACAGATTGTTCGCATCCGATCCGAGTCAAAATTGCCGACCTGGGTAATGCCACACCTTCCCGCGTACATTACACAGAAGACATTCAAACACGGCAATACCGCGCCCCTGAGGCCATACTTGGAAGGTCTGATTGGGATTGCACGGCGGACATATGGAGCGCAGCTTGCGTTGTGTTCGAGCTGCTTACGGCGGAATACCTCTTCGACCCGCAGTCGCAGGGGGCTCTGTTCAGCAAAGACGACGACCACATGGCTCAGATAATTGAGCTGCTCGGTGACCCCACTTTAGATGTAAAGATGGGTGGACGCTATAGCCGCGAAATATTCGATTCGGCAGGCACGCTGCGTTACATCAAGTCGCTCAAGCCTTGGCCGCTGAGGCGTGTCATGACGGAGAAATATCTTTTTACGAAGAGCGATGCAGATAACCTGTGCGCATTTATCGAGCCAATGCTCCGAGTGGATTTCCGTGCGCGGGCCCGAGCTAGCGACATGATTGACCACCCGTGGCTCGACTGTCAGGATGAAGCGCAGGACGATGAGTGTCTCTGATCCCCCTGGTGGCGTGTATGGCTTCGTTTCACGTTCCCTCCGTCTACTATTTGATTCCTTATTATCAGTTTTCCGCAGTGCATCTACCCCATCCCACCCCCTCCACTTATCAAGGCTTAGACTTCTCACCAACCTACCTTAGACGATACACCTGCCCCCATTCAAGCTCATTACCATGTATGACTCGCTACGTTTGTACCTATTTAGACATTCCCTTTCTTTTGGGCTGGCAATACTGGCAGCTATGTCTGTCTTTATTATCTCTCCCACATTCCTCGCACTCCCCTGCATTCTATTCACCTATCCAATCCAACCTCCTTTTTCTCATTTTACATCGTAATGGGCGCACGGTCGTACATAATACCTTGTGTTTTTTTCCCTCTCAAATGCTCCACCCCCATGTAGTGTTATCCTTTTTCTTCTGTTGCTATAGTTCTTTATTCTTTCCCTTCCGGGTTTCACTGTGTTGACACCTTATTGTTCGCTTTATTTTTCTCTTCCTTCATCGATTTCCATGTCTGCGACTCCTGTTAACTCCCTTAACCCCTACTTTTCGTCTGTTACCTTCTCTCCAGTCCTCTCACTGGTTCCCTCCTCTCGCTCTCAACCTGAACTCTTCTCTCTTCTACTAGTGTAGCTAGTTACTGCAGTCTTCCCCGTAGCTGTAAGACTTGGAGCCCCCGTCTCTATTCCCTCTCAGATTAAATCGAGCTACGAAGTATTAGTGCGAGCGTGGTGTGCTGCACTGTTGCTGTGGTGTTGAGATTATGCTTTCCCTACTTATGGTATATACGTAATGTTACGTTCGCGTTCCGGACTATTCAATCGATGGGAATATCTATATGGGTGCTTTCGCCTTTATTTTCAGCCAGGGCCGTTGTTGAGTGGACACACAGCGTATTGCGTGTACTGTTGCTCTGTCCTGAATACGCATTGGACTTTAGTGCGGGCAGGCGCCAGCTAGCAGAATTTCCCGAAGTTTGCGCGCAGTGCCAATACTACTAATTAGCGGGGGGAAATATTAGCGGGGGAAAAAAGGATGAAGGAAAAAAAAAGGTTCCACACTAGCGGAACAAAGCTGAGTGAGTTTTATCAACGCTGACCAAGATAGATCGGAAAACTAAGTTTTTATGATGGCAGTCGGGTTTTGGGTTTTTCTTTATTCAATTGAAAGATCGTTGCATATACAGTTTGTATGATGTATGATGTATGGGTGCCCGCCCAAACACAGCCATTCAGTAGGCGCGCGTGTTATGCGGGCGGGCTGGCTCTAAATACGTACGACTCGCTCATCGCGCTGGCGCCCAGGCTGAACTGAATGCCGGTGTGTGTGGGTAGGGAAGACGTGGCAAGGGGCTTCGGCTCGGGAGGGGCGGAGATCACCCCCTGGCCAGTGCCGGATCAGGTCGGTGTCCCGATCCGGGACTCACGCATCTCCGAATTGATCCTAGGCCCGCGGGGTCGGTCGTTATGCGGCCGGCTGGAAACTCCAAGCGACCAAGCAAATAAGCGGCCAACCGGGTTGTCGTAGATCGTGATGATCCCGCCCCCTCCCAACGTACGCGCGCCCCGTCGCGACAGCGTCTATCGCTCTGACGAGGCGGATCGACGCATGACAACCGACTCGACCCGGCGCGTTGCGCCCGACGCTGATCTGCAGAGAAGCCCCCTCTCGGACGAGTCCCACAGTCCGAGAGGATTAACCCCGAGCATCGCGAAGCCCATCCCTCCTTCGTTCTTCCCCGCGGAAGGCTCAACCCAACCCGGGGCCGCTCTCCCCTAACGACTTGCGATTCCAAACGCTCCACCTAGCTATTTTATGAACATTTTGTAGTCTAGAGCTCATGTACTGCGCGTGCGGAGAAAGGCGATTGGAATATATACACGGGGAAAAAGGTATGCAAGTCAAAAGGGGCGGGGTATACACATTATATAGGGTGGCCTCGTCTCGGACGACTGCGGTAGATAGTCGATGGATAATATGTAGTGTTTGTCCTTTCGCATTCATCACGAATAGGTTATAATGAACGAGAGACGTAAAGACAGGAAGCGCTAGTGTAGGCAGCAAAAGTAAAAACGAGTCCGTTAAGATGGATTTCGAGCAGTGTCTCAAGACTTTCGGTTTGTTGCTTCAATGTCTCAACACGGAAATATGGCGCCCTTAAAACAAGAGAGCACTAACTCCCACAAAAGCTCCAATGACTCCAGACGCAAGTAGTGCCACGAACGTCTGCGAGTTGGGCACAACGGCCGTCCCGGCACTAGCAGAATGCGACGAGGCCGCATCACTTGCCTGAACAGAACCGGGGGCTCCGGATGACAGCGTAACGGCCGCTGTGCCTACAGAAATTTAACTTCAGTTGAATTTTTTTAGAAAGAGGTCCCTTTATCGTGCTCACCGTTGCCACCAGGGGGAGGGTTCGTGCTGTTGTTGTTTGTCTCAATGTACGCATCGCTGAGCGGCTTGTTCAAGCACGTAATGACGGGTTGCAGCGTCAAAGACGGCTGGAAGGCGAGTCCCTCCGGAAGAATGTAACCAGTCGCGAGCTCAACGGTCTGCTCGAACAAATCATGCTCAAGCACAATAAAGCCCGTCGAAATCGTGGAGGCGTTTCCTAGGATCTCGTTGAAGTTCTGGACGACTTGCGTCGACGAGATTGTGCCAGCATTGATGTTGAAATCCCCAGTGTCGAAAGTAGCCAAGGGGCTAATGCGTGTCCACATCACAGGGGTCAGACCCATCGCCGTCGCAATGGCGCGAACACGGTCGCTAAAAAATGGACGGATAAATTTCGGCAGACCTAAGGGGGACAACAGACCTCTACGTACTCAATGTCACCATAAGGAGGCCGGAAAGTGTTGGGCGTCACACCGAGAAGATCTTTCTGAATCTTCTTTGTCCACCCAAACTCCGCGATAATTTCCTCATTCGTGAGCGTTGTCAGCGGGGGGTGGCTCCAGGTGTGTACACCGATTTGGTGTCCACTCATGTACTCCGTTTGCAAGGTGTGCGGGTTCTCGAGGATACGCGAGCCAATCGTAAAGAACGTCGTTTTCAAATTTTGCTGGTCGAGGTAGTCCAAAAGGTTTGGCGTGTAGAACGCCGGGCCGTCATCGTATGTAAGTCCCCACGTGAACTTATCGGGGCACGTCGTTACGTCCGTGTCGCGAGTGCAACCACCGCACGTCCACCAGCAACGAGTCTGATCCGCTGCGGCCTCGGGGTTCGCCGAGCACGCAGCATCACCGACAGTGACGCTGATATTCGGAACACTAAGAAGGATCAAGGACGTTTAACCAGTAACCGATGTGGCAATGAGTGAAGGACTCACCTAACTCCGGAGTTCGCCACATCCTGAATCCACTGCAAAACCTCAGATGAGTTGGTCGGAGGGGTCTTGTCCATCGTGGGGTAGTTTGTTGGGTTCAATGCCGAGACTATCGAAATATCACACAAGCATCAGTACAATTCTTTTCTTTTCTTTTCTGAACGAATGCTGCCAGGCGGCCTAATTATGTGAACGGTAAAAAGCCTCTGACTTACTATCCGGGAGAGGTGGAGCGCCCGGAATGGCAGTAGGAGTCGACCCTGCAGCAAAGGATGTCGGAAGAGTGGTAGTAGCAGCTGTCGGCTCGTTCGCTGAAATGGCCGTCAGGGGTACAGCCGTCGGATTCGACGAAATAAGAGACACAGAGATTTGGGTCACTGCCGAAGCGACGGGGACATTGGTACCCGAGGAAGTGCCATTAATTGCGCTCGTGCCTGAAGAGACGGCAACAACCGTCCCAGAGGCAGCAGAGGAGACGGCAGAGGAGACGGCAGAGGAAGCGGCAGAAACGGCCTGTCGTGCATGCAAAGCACGAACGTAGTTGGCATGGTCGCTACATGCGGCTGCGAGGAGAGGGATGTGGGCAACGGCGGCGAGGGCGACGAGCTTCATGGCGTCGGAATAAAGGCCCTGGTGTTGGTTGGAGGAGAAAAGAAGCTGGGGCGTTCGGTCGACGCGCGGGGGTTGAATATAAGGGCGTTCTAAATATAGGATCAACCTCGCGGACCGTTCGGCTCCTCGGCATCCTAGTCGGTTGCGAGTGTTGTCAGCCAGAAATAGCACATGCCCTTTTTTCATCGTGTACATGTACCACTATTAAAAATAGCATGTTCAAGCGAGCTGCAAGGCTCTAGCGTCGCCGTCGGCGCCACGCTTGCTGGTCTGCAAACAACTTTTCTTCCCCAGGTGCGTCACAGCATGCTTACCTAGGTACAGTATGCTCAGAGCGACCCGCACAATGTGCTTCGCGCGTGATGCTCCAACACAATGAACATTAATTCATACTATCGGCATCCCCTTTCTATACCGGTGAGATATAAATAAGCTTATGCATATAAAACTATGTAGAACTAATATTTCATCGGCTGCAGCCGAGCGATCACCACTAAAGTGCCGGCGCGCGTACGTACATACATTTTGCGAGCGGTTGATCGGACATCTAGTTCCTCCTCTGTTTCTTCGGCTCAGGCTTTTCAAGGTCGATCTCCTCAGCATCATCATCATCTTCCTCGTCCTCGCTGTCCTCCTCGTCGCTCAAATCCAGCCCATCGCCAGCCTTGCCCGTGAACCAGTCCACCGCCTCGGGGTAAATATCGTTCGCGATCACGAGTCCAATCTAAATTCAGGGGGCGAAATTTATGGAAGGGGAAAACGGCGTTGAGTAACGATCAAAGAATAATCCGCGAAGCATAAAGGAAACAGGGTGCAAAATGGATCCTTACATCAAACGGATCGGCCTCCTTCTCAAAGAAATTGAAAAAGCTGCCTGGGTCCGACACGTCGTCATCGTCAAGCACCCGTGGGTAAAGCTTCGTCAAGTTCACGGCGTCACTTTTCCACGAGATTTTCATAGCCTGAGGATCGGCAGGCCGAGGAATATTGCCATCAGAATCTCGAGCGCCTAAAAATTTCCGGGGAGCACGCACCTGCGGGGCAACATCCCTCTCCCAGTCGAACTCAAGCATGGACTCTGTGATGCCGTGCTCGTCTGGCGTCTCGGTCTTCAGAGCAGGCGGGGCCATGAACTTATATTCCTTCTTGAGTACCTTATCAGAGAAGAACGGGTTCTCTCCGAAATGCTATCAAACCAAGAACAAAACACATCGTCAACTTCAACTAACCGCTCCGCCCCACTAAGCACAGCGAGACTAACTCAAGGCGCCACTTACAAATTCGAGCGTGAAGGCACGGCTTTCGGCGGGGTCGCGCTCGACCCAGATGTCTTCAAGTGCAATAAGCGCCTTCCTATCGTCCGCGTGCTGTACATGCAGCGAAAAGGTCGGCGAGTTCATCAAAGCAACCGGCCAGAACTTGGGCACAGTCTTCACGAAGTCCCGGCGCTTCGCATACACGGGTGCGAGTCGCACGTTACTCGCGCGGTCTGTCTCCAATGAGTCACAGGCAGTTATAGGCGCGCGCAAAAGTGTGCATTTAAGAGCAGTGAGGACGGGAGAAATGAAGCAGAGATGGAAACGCACCGTTTGCAAGCTCAGCACGGAGGATATCACGGCTGACGCCTTCTAGTCCTTTGTGGATCTCGTCAGTGATCTCGACGTCAAAGGCATTCTTCTCCTCGTCCGCGCCTGGCGACGCGCGCTTTTTTCCAGCAGTGACCTTAACCATTATGTTCTTTTTAGTCGCGTTTGGTGTCGTTCAGAGTTGAACTTTTCTGTATGTATGTGGGTTGAAAGTGCCTACACGCGTCTCTGCGACAGATGCGGGCTGCGAAGCCATCCGTAAGACTGCGGCGCATTAGGCGAGGATGATCAGAGCGTGTACGTACCGCGGGGACGTGGGAGGGGGAAAGAATGGTTTCACCGAGAATCCCTCACTACGGGGGGCGTCGTTTGTACATATTTACGCAAAATACTATAACCAGTAAGTTGTGTATATACAACGTATTACTTAAGGACATAGTAATAAAATAATACAAAAAAATATTGATCTACCCCATATGGAATGTGTTTCCGCCTGCTTGAGCTGCCATTTGCTCTTTTTTCCCAAGCCTCTCTAGACGCGGAATTTACATTCCAGAGCATGCAACCACTCATAAAACGGTTTTAAGGTCATAAGTTGTGTGAATGACGCAGTACGGAAGGTAACTGAGCAAGGCGGCTGGCAAAAATGGCGCGGGCTCTGCATTAATTGGGGCTAAACTCCATACAGTCAAACGGCCTAATACGGCAAACGGTGGATCGGTTTTTGTTTAAGAGTCCAACCTTAAGACGCGCAGCTAGCATCGGCTTCTTTTCTTTACTCATAATAGAAGAACAAGAACGCCGCGGGATGAAGCACACACCATTGTCTATTTCCTCTTTCTGTTGGTAAGTAAAACAATGAAGCGATTGACTCAAAAAATTCCAGATGTGGCTGGCTTGCACTCTAGCTTTCGACTCCACGCGAAAATGTTTGAGACGGAGGGAATCGTAAGCTCACGCATGTTCTGGCACGGCTTGTAAATTAAGACTCGCGCCTCGTGTATCGGTCTAGTAAATAAATACTGGATTCTACCATATTCGTCTAATGCAGGGGACTGCGTCAACAATACTAATCATACCTTAATTATGCTTCTGAAGGGCAAGGTGTTTCTCCAAACAAGCTAGCACCCGTTGCTTTGTGTACCTGGGTGCTACAGGGAGGCCTTGCTGCAACGCCCAACGACGGACAACATTAGGATCTAATGAATATGTCGTTAGAACTATTCGGCGCGAGCTTCGAGAGTAGCAGCCCATGATTTATTGAAAGGCGTACAATCAGTGATGATCCCTTCGATGTTTCCCCATCCCATCACTTGCTCCACAATATTGAGCCTGTTCACCTGAAAGTTGAGTTGAATCACGTTGTCCCTCACATAATGAATGAAATACTTGCAGTCCAAATCTTCACTTTCAATCCAAGCCTCGCTGCCTCCCGCACCATCTCCCTGCTTGCAAATGGCTCGTAGTTCTCCAACAGTGGATCCGGGGATGGACTCTGGAAGGACTCGGCAGATGGAGAAAGAATGTCTGCGCCGAGCGTCCGCGCAGCTTGCGCGACTTTCTCTCCGAAAGAGGGTCCTGGGAACGAGGAAAGGTCCAGTCCTGCAAGCCACGGGGACGGCAACGAGGGGTCCGTGGGATGAAACGCAGTCTCGCTTGTAAACTTGTGAGGGAAAGCACACCCGATAATGTATTGAAGTTATGCATACTCGTCGATTAGTGCAGAAGTTATTATCGTTGGATCGAGTTTCTGTATAAAAATAAAATAAAAATGCGTCGGTCAGTGTTCCGAACCAGTCAATAGTTGCATGACACACCTTCATCTGTACCAATGTCCTCCAGTCAAAACTCTGATACTAGCAAAAAGAACCTATCGATCATAGCTTTGGATAGTCTCCAAATGACAGAGACCAACCGTGATCGAATCTTTATATCCGCTTTTCTCAAAAGCATCATGTTGCCTCTCTACGAACTCGCGAACGTCCTTTGTACGATTTACATGACGCGGATCGACCTTGCTTTCAATATTCCACAATATATTACGTTCAGGATCGGCGCATCGGGTAAAGTCGAAAACTTCTTGGAGTGTAGAGATGCGTGTTCCCGGATAAGTTAGCTGGAGTGCTAGTAGACGACCACATAAGCGATAAAACAGACTAAAGGCTCGAAAATAAATGCGCACGATAATCGTCCTGTCTCAGTGATCCACAGTCAAGCGTCTTGAGCTGTGCTAAAGTGAGGTTTGCGATATATTTCCCCACATAACTGTTTTTTGGAGGATGAGAATCAGCTCCCAAGAATGAAAGGCCATAGACCGAGCACTTACGGATAGTCAATATCACCGGGAAGCTAGATAGTTAATTTGACTGATAAGGGTTGAACGTATGGAAAGTTAGATGATGGCTTACAAGGGGGCCGGTATCCCGGCATTTTTGCGACACTATTTCCTCGTCATGCCAGACTACCACCACGCCATCCTGTTGGTGAACGTTCGTCTTGCTTCTCGTTTCTTTTGAGAAATAAAATTGACTGCTACCTTTGTAATGCCATTATCAAGCTCAAGAGTCGTAGCGCCGTCTACGAGACCCCTAAACGTAAGGGCATCAACGATCAAGATGTTCGATTGTTGTACATAGGTACGGATTGCTTACCATGCGAAGCTAGGCAATATGCTCTCCACTGTGTTCCCCCGTCCACCTCTATGTGCCTGAAAGTATATCAGTGGATAATCCTTTTGTATATAGCAGTGATCGGTTCCCCAAACCTGTACATCGAAATATTTGCTTCTGCTACGTTGATGTGCGAGCTTGGGACGCAGGACTTCTTGCTGTGGAGGGGCAAATAATCCGTCAACGTGAAGGAACAGGACTAGATACTGAAGGAAGCTGGACATCGTAGTCCGGAGAGGGGGCGAAAAGGATGGATGAAGACGCTGTTAGCTCCGGACTTGAGACTCGAAGCCTGTCCCAGCCATACTACACCCGAGCACGGTGGTCAAGTCCCGGACCACTCGCTCTCAAAAATTTCGTTGGGCGACAGCCACTCAGATCTGCAAGAGTCGAACGTGTGCAAGCCTGCGTGATCCGGTACATGTGGTTGAAAGATGATAAATGTAGAATACGGGCGCCTCCACCGCCTTTCGTGTGCAAAGCTTCAAAAGCGTGCGTCGAAAGCTCGGCTATGGTGGCCATGATTAGCGGATGATGCCGAAGGCGGAAGTACGCGAACGTGCTTCGGATATTTCCTGGCCCATTGCCGGTGCTGACCGAGTTCTTTTTGTCATTCATTACAGCAGAACTTGCTCGCCAGCAGGTCAGCCATGTCGATTGGAAGACCACAGTCGTTTTCAGCGCGTGTGAACGCTCCTCCGGACAGAGGCTCTTTCCCTCTTGACCACTATGGTGCGTCACATTTTACTGTTCGCGTTTGCGTTGCTCCGGCACAGCGGAGCAGAATCGAATGAAAGAAGTGTGCTTAGTCGTTTCCACAGGAGAGTGCAAGGACATGATGAAGGCGTACCTTGATTGTTTGCGTCAAAACGATGCGGTCTCGACGCCATGTCGTGTAGCGAACAAAGCATACTTAGAGTGTCGGATGTCGAAGTGGGTTCGACTTGCTTCCTTCACCTGCAGCCCCATCGACTTCCCTTTTTTCCCTTCTTTAGAGACCTTATGGGGCGTGATGAATGGCATAACCTTGGGCTGGGCAACGTTGGGACGAACGAAAGTTCTGGCACTAAGCTATCGAGTTCAACTCTACATAACCAAAGCGTCTCGCCTTCAGCGGCCGCAGCGGACACAGGGACAAAGTGAGGACTGGGAACAGGACTTTGTTTATCGGAGACAGACAAGCCGTGTGTATAACTAATCTACCTACTTGTATTTTTATTGTGTATGTTTAGATATCGAACCACCGCTCGCTGACCTCCTTGAACGATAGACCCATGACATCACGACATCCACGTCCAGCCTTTGATTTTCTCGCGAGCTTCGGACGCAGCCATCTCCGTCTACCCTTGCCCACCTCTGCGTTCTTGCCCGAAGATTGCACCTTTCTAATATGTTTTGGACTCGCGGTACGACGCACGAAGTAAACTTCAATTGGATACGTTTGGCAACTAATGACGTATGTACTTCCTTCACCCTCACTGGAAGAGTCCTCCACCTACGAAAACGCGTCAAACTTTCCCTCTCGGCATCTTTCGGGATCGTTATCATTGTCCATCGATACAATCTATGGAATGATGAAAAGCCCGCTGGGTATGCGGACCAGCGGGCTGTCGACACACCTGCCTCTCTGGGATAGCGTTCTCACTGGTGAAGGTTTAATCAATATTAATGACTACCTTCTACTCTCTATGTGGCTAGCATCTACTTAGTGTATTGTAGCGGTGCTTCTACGTCTACGGACATTGTTGCATAGCCTGATGTGCATCGTCAATATACATTCCTGGGTGTTTCCGAGAAGAATACAAGATTAGGAGATTCCACGCCCGTTTATGGCCGGAGAACGTGCACATTCAATTAAATCTTCAAATTTAAGATATTGACTTCGGCCGTAATTCTTGATTTAAATCAATGACGAGCGGCCGCCTTGGCTATGTATTTTCGACGTTCTCAAGCTAACGGACGGTTCAAGGTGAATCTGGAGACGACAGTTCGAGTGTGCCCGCCTGTACTATCTCTGTCGTCTCCGTCAATCATTGTGCTTCGTCGAACCCACCGCGACTCAGAAGACAAGAAGACGAACGCGGGGGATGATCATGGCAGACCCGAGTGGACGGATATCCTAGGTAATCATGTGGACTCTGTGGTCCAATTTTGCCTGGCTTCTTGTCTATTCTCACTCGTTCAGTCATCTTGTGACAGAGCGGAAGATCTGATTTTTGTATTATCTCTCGCAGATGGCGCGTACACGCTGCCACGGTGGGAAAGAAATCGGGAGGAGTTACTCAGAGGGCGGCGACTTCAGAATACACTACACGACATGTGTTCCTAGATGGTAAACGTAATCCCTGTCGGTTGTTATCTGACGTGTGCCGTATGAAATAGGGAGTTTGCCATGTAAATGCTGAGCCCCAGCCGGTCTTGGCGGACATCAGGATTGCCTTAGGGGGTGGCGTGATAATGGAAAGTAGGGCGGTGGAGCGGATTGGCTGATTGTCTCAACTATCAAATGCATTTTAAATAATATTTCGCTACAGCGTAGAGTGGCTTTAGAGGCTAGCCACAAATAAGTTAATAGCCACGCAAGCGGGTGATGCGAAGCGCTGTGTATCAAATTCTGACGAGAGGAAAGCATATCAGGGGGACACGTTAGGCGTGCGCGTGTCTCATGTCTTCTGAGGCGCGAAAAAGGGGTCCGAATCACGTGTATGCACACCCCCAATTGCGGCGAAACCATCTTGTGGCTGCTACCGGTAGATACACTTATAAGCAATGATAGAATGCAGCGTACCGCCCCCTGGTTTTCCTTCCCCAACTCCCCCATGTTCTGCGCATAACTTCTTCGAAGACAGCACATTATTGAGCTACATACCCAACTCGCGCAACTGCAACCATGCTATCCAAGTCGGACCAAATCCGTAAGGCCGCCGCTAATGTGAACACGCTTTTCATCGGCGCAGTTGACGACCGATGGCAAATGTTCAGGTCAGTACTGTTAACTCCCCCGACTTCTTTGTGATATCATTTCTTGACATTTGTTTCCTTTCCAGCGACGACCCCAATGACTACTCAATTGGTCGTCCCATTGGCTTTGGAGCTTCCTCTATCGTCTACGCTGCCCGCTACATGCCAAAGGACGGCTCGCCTTGTGCAGTCAAGGTTGTCGATCTTGACAAGCTTCCGCCTCAGTCACTACGCCTCCTCCGCAGGGAGACGCAACTTATGAGCCTTTCAAAGCACCCCAACGTCCTTCGCGTTCGCGGCTCGTGGGTGGCAGGCCACAAGCTACATATTGCCCTCCGCCTTATGAAGTCAGGTAGCGTAGCTGATGTTATGCGCTATGGTTGGCCAGGCGGGATGGAAGAGGAGGTGGTCAAGTGTATACTTAGACAAGCCCTCGAGGGTCTCAAGTGCGTACTTCCCTCCGTCTGCTCGAGCGGAAGCTCATGCCAGTTCATTCTGCGCTCAGCTATCTCCATATTAACGGCTTCATTCACCGAGACATCAAGGCTGCAAACCTTCTGATTGATGATGATGGTACCGTTCTTCTCGGCGACCTCGGTGTCTCAGCGTCGCTTTCCGACGAAGAACCAACGCCGTCGCCTTCTGGCTCTCGACCTAGAGTGAATTTTGACACGGTATCCAGTGACCACCCTCGTCTATCATCTTCTCGTCTCCCGGCAAAGAAGCTGGGAAAGCGCAAGTCCTTTGTTGGAACGGTCAGTATTGCATACATTGCTTACAATTGACATTGCTGAGTAATTTCCCCAAACATGTTTTATATTGCATATATCGTGTGGTTTGCGGCCGCATACTTGACCAACTGATGTTTACTCATCCGGCGCGACTGGCCTATTCTTGTCGTCCTTCTCTCCGCCATATGCGCAAATTGTTGCACTCCGACGATTACACATATGCAGCCCTGTTGGATGGCGCCCGAGTTAATCTCAGGCAAACAGTATGATGCGAAAGCAGATATCTGGTCTTTTGGTATCACGGCTATCGAGCTTACCCAGGGCCGCGCACCCCGCTCTCGTGAGGCGCCTGCGCGAGTTCTTCTCAAAACGTGAGTTTGCGGTATTTCCAATACTCATTTGTCTCATTCGGACCTGACCGAATTGCTATGGTGCAGCGTGCAGGAGGAGCCTCCATTATTTGCGCGTGAGAGTGGAAGTCACAAGTTTTCCAAGGCCTTTAAGGACATTGTTGAGAGCTGTCTTGTCAAAGACCCTTCCAGTCGACCGTCGGCAGCAGAGCTGCTAGAGTCACCATTTTTCAAGAGCGCAAAGAGGAAGAATTATCTCATTGGTGCTATTCTAAGTACGTGTTCAGTACTTCGGGAAAAATGCTCGTTTTTGAGAATGTATTTTTTGTTGTTGCAGAAGACCTGCCCCCTCTGGTAGACCGTCAAGAGCGGCGCCTTGTCTCAGCCCAGCCCTTAAACGCAACAAGCCGTAGCTCGATGTCTTCATGGGACTTTTCTATGGAACTCCCGCGTACACCCACAGCGTCAACGCATGCATCACACTCGTTCTTTGGTGCCGGTCACTCTCATCATGCGCACCACTCTCAGCATCATAGCTTAACGGTATCAAATACATCACGTCTAGATGCTCTTGAAGAAAATGCTTTCGCTGATGTGTTCACGCAATTAAAGCTTGCGCAGCCTTCACTTCGCAAATCCCAAGACGACGAAGAGAGCTGTACGATGTCTTCTTCATCCGAGAGCTCTGTATTTGAACTGTCGGAATCGGATCCAACTACGTCAGAGGCTGCATCGTCTTCTCTGCCTAGTTCGTCCGCTGCAACAACGCCTCTCAGTTGTTCCCCTGCCACGGCGCTTGACATACCTCTCGCACACGCCGACAACATGAACGAGCGTAATGATGGCAGGTCTGGAAGTGGCATGTTGGACCCAGCCGCAATTCCTCAATCACAGCCCAAATCGACACGACCTTCACTGGGTAAAACTCTGGCACAAAAGGTCGTACAACCCTCACGCATGCGCAGGGGCTCGTCGCCCGCATCCGGGCAGGCGCGCCCGAACTTGGGCACGGCCCCATCACGGAAGCGCGTGCTGAGCGTGTCGGGGAGACCTTCAGCGCAAGTCTCTGCTTCCCCCCCTTCCTCGGCCCTACCCATGCAAACCCCGAATGTGGAACCGAATGACACGGACGCCGTCTCCAGCCGCTGGTGGAAGCTTGTCCGTAAGAATAGCTCTCCGAAGATCAGCGGCGACGGTTCAATCAGCGCCCTAGGTGTGAAGGAGAGTGAGCGTAAACGCGGCACGCTCGGCCGCATACTGGAACGCACGAAGTAAACTCCCACTCATACGCTACTTACTCAGCGACGCCTCCTTCATCCGTTGGGGACGAACACATTTTATGAGAATGAGCGACACCGTACCCCGCAGCGGCCGCAGGCGTAGGGTTGCCTACACGCGCGACCATTGCATTGCTTTTGGCGACGGCAGCTTGTTCATCTTCCACACTGATTTTCTCCCCGATCATTGTTTATTCTTTCCGAGTTCATTTACTGCATTTCTCTTGCCTTGGTCAGTTACCAACGTCACAGAGTTTCGTTAGTGAGTTCACATACGTCTTCCACATTGAATCGACATCATGTACTACCATGGGACATCTCTCCGTATCTAGCACGTATTTTTTTGCATAACAGTCTTTCGCAACGAAACGCACCATTCTCAAGCGCTTGCTTCTCGTAGCCCAATTTAGCGTTTAACATTAGTATATAATACGATGTGTTTTAGTATATAGGATTGTAAGTAATGAAATTTCTCACGGCTTCCACCGACGCTACGCTTTCATGGTGGCACAGCCTCACCGAAGAGTTCTCGCGACCGGTTTTAATACTCGGAAAGAGCGTTTCGGTATCTCCTCTATCGCAACACTCATGACGTCGGAAGATGTTTAAGTAATGGTATTGCTCTAATGTGCGGTGTAACAAGGGGTCCACAAAGAACAAGTCTATTTACCCAATGACAAGCTTGCCCTCTGCCTCGTTGAACTCATATTGCGGCACTTCAAGGTTGAGCTGATGGGAAAAACGTAATTAAACCATCAACACCAAAGGAAGAGTAAAAAAAACAAGACGTACAGGTGCGGGGCCCCTGCGGACACGACCAGCTTTAAAGAGATAAAAAATTACCTATTAGAATAATATCGCGGTGAAACATAACGAGACGTACAGATATCGTAATGGGAACCATGGCATGGACAGAACCTAGTGTTTTGTAGTTGTATGATGAGTTGCTGTACTTCAACAAATGTCGAAGTCACTTACCATCCTCCGTAGTCACCCGACTCGCCAATGGGGACACAACCAAGGTGAGTGCAGATACCGAGCATGACGAGCCACTCAGGCTTCTTCGTCCTCGTCTCGTCACTTTCGGGGTCGCGGAGGGCTTTCCAATCCTCCTGGCGCGCTTCGTCGATTTCGCCTTGCGTACGATGACGCACGAAGACAGGCTTGCCACGCCATTTGATAATGACATTCTTGCCCTCGGGGATGCTTCCGAGTTCAACCTCGACTTTGGCCAGAGCAAGGACGTCCGCAGACGCGGCCATCGTTCCCAGGAACTCGGTCACGGTCGACTTGGCGACACTCGCGGTGAGCACGCCGAGGCCTCCAACCATGAAGTACTGGAGTGCACGGTTAGTCTCTGCCTTCGCCTGATAGTGGGAGAAGTCCGGAACAGAGGGCGCGTCCTGTACGCGCGCGGAAGTGTGTAGCAGACGCGGGGTAAGCGTGCCAGCGGACGATACTAGATAACAGGTCAGATTTCAGTAACTCCGCACAACCCAGGTTTCCAAAGTTCAAGGCAAGAAGACGGGAAAAAAAGAAAAGGCGACGTACTGGTCGTAAAAGACTTGGTCACCAGCCCAGATGCTGTTCGCGAAGTTCTAGTAACCCATGCAGCGGGTGCATCGGAACGCTCAGCGGGACCGTGCCCATGACCATGCCCGTCAGACGGTGCGCGGGTCGCAAAGCTGACGTGGAGGGCAGAAGGCACCCCCGAAGGTAGTGAGCGAACGGTGGGCGGGAGGGTGATCGCCTTTTTAATGGGGCGCAGGCTCGCCATGGCCGTTGTCTGAGATGTGCGGAGGAAAGTTGACGACGTTGAAGAGGACTGAAATCGCAAGCGGCAAATTCTCCCCGGGTTCGTCCGTAACGTTGATTCGTGGTTAGTTACATAATCAAGGATCAGCATCAGCCAATAACGGGCGCGTCATTGCATCGTCTCCCCGACTCGCCGTCGCGTCCTGTCTCTCTCTTTTGTCATTTAGATGGATGTACCCTTTAATAAGTCAGGCGCTTCGAGCAGGGCGCACTACCAAGTTGTACGAAATGCTGAAAATGCACCAGAGCAGGCGGAAGAACTCCTACTTCAGGAGGTTGAGCGCATACGAACACGCATCGCGGGCAAGATGGTCAGCACGGTGCGTACCACCCTGAATCTTTCCAGAGTCATTGTCCTGACAGGGACACTTCAGTCTAAGCTGCGGAAGGACTTGATAGTACTCCTTTACTGTTCGAACAGCTCTGCCGAGGCGGTCAGACCTGTCTCGCTCGCGTTTGCCCTTCCTTCTGCTGTACACTTGGCAGAAGCGGGGAAAAAGACAAGTGAGAAATACGTCGGTACGTCGTCCAACTTGGTCTTGATAGCAAGGCTAAATTATCCTGTGAATAGGCTACCTCTTCTGCTCAGAAGTCATGCCACGAGGGCATGAATTAGAACTAATGCTCGTGAATACCGTTAGAAAAGTGCGTACCTAGCCTGCTACTCCCATTTTACGATCCTCCTCAATAATGTGTAATGGTAACCGTTACCGAAATAGGATCTGATCTCGCCCTCGAATGCAAGGATGGCACTTGCTCTGGAGTACTTAATATCATCCCCTTCGACTGATATTGTCCCGGCCGTACAGACTCATTGCGTCGAACTGCTATCACACCCCTCGTCAGTATGTGTGATAATACTCTTGCCTTAGTGTGCAACTTACCATCATCTCATCTATGAAATTTTTGAACCGGCGTAACGACAGTGTGCGCATTAAAATCCTTGCCATGCATGCTCTCTGCTCTCTTTCTCGTTATTCTACAGAATTATTGCACGACGAGAAAGTGAAACGCCTTGTGTTTAAAAGGCTTTCAGACGGAGACGAAAGTGTTGTGCGCGCCGCTCTAAGGATGTGCCTGACAATGGTTGGAGTATATTATAGCGGCCTCCTGCTTATGATTCCCCCTAACATTGATTCTAGGATGGACTGCTTGAGAAAAGGAAGCTGGTACTCCATGCCATCTCGCTCATCCACCGCTTTTCGGATAAGCACGCACCAGAACAGTATTCGCAGTCTTTCAAGGTGGTTGTCCTAAATGCTCTTGCCAACTTGTTTGTCAAAGAAGAGAAATTGCCCATGTCCGTGGTGTATACGTCATTATCAACATGGCGCAAAAAGCTTATGAAAACCCTTACTAGAAGTGATATTGCCAAGGAGCTCTTGCCGTCCCTGTTCTCCATCCTTCGACGTGCTGTGAAACACAACTATCAGCGTACGTGCCTCTGTCACTACACACTTCAATTATCAGACGTTTTTGTGCATATGAGACTGATTGCTATAACTACAGCCATTATACTCGAGTGCTTCCGTCTTTTAGGGAGGTTCCCGACCCCCGTTACTTTCCGTTATATTCACTCTTTAATATCTCCCCAAAGCAAGACGGCACCGCCAGAGACAATGACGTCGATTAAAGCCAGGCCACAGTTAGATCACCCTATTGCCCTCATCCGACATTTTCTATCATCCCGCTCGCTGAATGAGCTCTTCTTATTCCTATCCTGCCTCGCCTGTCTGGATCCCGTGTTGTGGGCTGGTACACAAGCTACCGAAGCTTTATTGCTGAATGAACAAGAAGAACATGTAGACAATGTCGAATCTCATATACTAACAATACCGCCGGTATTGGACCAATGGGAAGTAGAACGCGTACTAAGCTCTTTGGAGAGCGATGATGTTGGTGTACGGGCATTGGTAGGCATTCTATACCTTCACGATTTATCAGGTTCTTACAAAGTACAAAAGACCATCCAAATTCTGACCCCGCTTGAACCCTCGCTCATTACAGGCTGCTACGAACGTACCCTGGCGGCACTGCGAAACTTTTCCTCTACCTCTATATCGGGTGATCGAATTGGAAAGTCAGACGTTCGTGGAGTAGCTCGTGCAACTCAACTTGCACTTGAATTAGCGTTGGCAATTTCGTTGGGCAGAGAAACGACCGGAGATAAAAAAGATTCGGGACAGCTTTTTGCACAAAAGCTAAGTGAGATAACGGATATCTTTGGGCGAGCCGGAGGGGTTAATGGAGGGGTCGTCGAAATCGTTCTGAGTCGTGTGAGAAAAGGTTCGACTCAGTTTAGCCTATGAACTCAGCGTACAAGCATAAGACCTGACACCGAGCCTTATTACGCAGAAGACGGCTCGGCGCAGCTCGCCTGTATACTCGGCTTATTTTCCCTTTTCGAACCTGAAGGACCTCAAGAAGCGGTCGTTTCAAAACCTGTTAATTCAACACTTCTCCTCATCTTTCTTGCACTATCTTGCGAGTTAGCTCCGGCCCTTTCTTCTTGTTCGTCCGAAGTCTGCCAGGTCGTAAATCGTCTAGCGACTATGTTAGATGGTTATCCGGGTAAGGATTCTAAATGTAAACGTCAATATGATCCCTTTGACGTGTTACTTAGTGGCGATGCAAGAGCCGATACTCTTGACTATGGCACGGCTTACTGTTCTCCTTGTTTCTGTCGGTATACGACCGCCTGAGGTTGAATTCGCATCCCAAATCGTATGCCGTTTGCGTGATGCCACTACGTCAGATAAAAAGCATGCTCTGTTACTCAAGGTTGGTGTCTTCAACCTTAATGACGTCTACTCTCGTTGACGGATGTCATCAGCGGCGTTGTGAACAGTTTATTGGTGTCGTAGATCATCCACAAAGGATATGTGGACTAATTGAAGGGTCAGAGAACTTACCCGTGAGTTCGCATAGGCGGCTGGGTCCTTCGAAGCGCCCCATTAACCTGAATTCTCAGCTGCCAGAATTTGCTCTGCTTCTCGATAAGGGAACGGAATTAGTATCGTCTGTACAGGAAGACTTTTCCCCGCCTCCTTCCAGAACTCTGTCTTCTTCCACAGACCCTGCAGCGTCTTTGTCGCAGAGCAAACTTCGGTATGATGCGTATGCTCCTCCCCCCGTAAACTCCCTGGGTCGATATGGCCGCGACCATAGTCACGGTGCCTCCTCTGCTACCTCGGAACAGAGCTCAATCCGGAGCTCCTCTCGCGCCTCAGTTATAGCTCCTGGTGATCCCAACGTAATCGCGGATTTGACGAGGACAGTGACTGCTGGAGAGTTGACTCTTGCCATGAGGTCCGGAATAAGTCTCGACAGCATGCCTCCCAGGGAGGTTAGGCCTAATAATTTCATTATGCTTCGTATTGACTTATACAAACGTATCAGGGAAGGAGAATACGCGAATCCGAAAAGGCATCCGTGTTGACCACGAGGAGGGGTGCAGCAGCAAGGTCGACTACCGTACCTCTCGTTGAGTTCGATTCGCCTTTCGCCTCGGAGCCGCTCGTCGATACGGCAGATCGTCCCGGCACGCCTCCTGCATCTAGTCCATACGTCTCCGCCAGCGCATCGCTACGTACAACGCCCGAACCTGAGCCTAACTTCGAGGAGATGTGGTCCGTGCTAACTATAAACGAGGGCGCATTTAGTGCTCGAGGGTGGTGTGATGATCCTATGGATATTGCAGTGAGGCGGTTGCAGAGCATAGGATTGTGGATGGACGTTGTTCCTGCGGACGTTCCTCCTTTCGAAGGTACCCTGCCTTGTTTTCTCCTTCTAAAGCCATCACTGGATTCTGACCTGTTTCATCGTCCCAGGTGATTTGAAGATCTTGCTTCGCACATTACCTTCGGAAAGGCATAACTCGCATATACCGAGTGCACTCTTGCGCCTGCACGAAGAAGGCGACGGAAGCTGCCTGTGGCAGGTCAGGTGCATTGATGCTGAACTGGGATCGAAGGTGAAAGGCTTGATGAGGTAGATGTCCTCTAGTGCTCGCAGATGGCATGACGTCTCCCCCCATTAGAACCGCGACGCTTCGTGCAGTTCGCATATTTCGTGTAAGACGAACCTTCTGGATGACAATTTACTTGAAATGGACACCCGGGGTGTGGTGATTATATATAGTGCATCCAGCATCAACGATCAGAGTTACACCTCGTCCCGCTATAGCAAGGTATTTAAAAATATACACATCACATGAGTGCCTCATGTGCGCCGTGCGGAGAGTCTTCATGAATTCCAAATTTGTTTCGCACGCTGCTTTTGAAGGTCTGATTCCGATGCTGTGGTTTTGCAACCGAGTCTCCTTCGAGACTCACCCGATTGTTCATTGCCGGGTCACTATAAGCTGAGCTAGCAACCTCGAGCGGTGACATTCTAGCATTCGACATACATCAGCGCACTTCAACAAAGGCTGTAGCCTTAGCCTCAGACACGAGAGGGCTAGTCTAGCCGCACACTTACTTTCGTTACTACTAGTGTTGTGGCCCTCATCATGCCTCGAGTCGGTGTTTTCTGGGATTATGGTGAGCTTTTCAACTAGAGCTCCTATCCCTTCTGATCAGAAAAACTTCAGAGAATTGCAAGCCACCCCCGAAGATGTCGGGATATACGGTAGTAGAAAAGATTCGCCAGGTTGTGTTACCTTTTGGAGGCGTTTCGCTGTTCAAGGCATATATGGATGTCAACTCTAAGGCTGCAGAGGTAAATCGGCAGGAGGAAATACAGTATTCGGGCAAGTACGGCCTACTCCCGAACCCCAGGGTATCAATTTTGCTCAATCAGTCCGTCTTTGATTTTCTTCCGTCAGGGGTGTCTTTAGTACACACGCCCCTCAGTGCGAAAAAGGAGGTGACCGATAAAATACTGCTAGGTACAGTGAATTTACGACTCAATTAAGATTCGTACACATCGTGTTTATCCTTGTTTAGTCGATCTTTTGGTTTTCGCCTTCGAAAACCAAGGACCTACGACCATCATATTAATCACCGCTGATCGCGATGTCACTTATGCATTGTCAGTTCTTCGATTAAGGGGACATCAAGTTGTCGTGATATCTCCAGCCGAAAGTGCTTACTGTCAAGGCGACGCGAACTACCCATTAAGTACCTGTTTGGACTGGAAGCTAGATGTTTTCGAAAGCGATGATCCGGCTGCTAAAACTCGGTGTCTGTCCGCGAAGGAGCATTCATGGAGAACGGTAGCGGAGGGCTGTGCTCGTGCACAGCCCGCCGAGTCAGCAAGTGCCGAAAATTCAGTTTGTTCTCGGACAAACTCGACGAATAAGGGCGGCCTTTACTTAGACTCAGGATCAGGACCTTCGACGGGAGGGAAGGTCTACCACAGCCGAAGCTCCCATATACAAACCACCCGCGTATACTCTGACACGGAGCCGGCCTCTCATGATGAAGCCGGCTTTCGCGCAGATATTGAGAATCCATTTATACTCAGGCAAAACGGCAATCCCGCGGACGGCAAGACTTGGGGGGAACCATATCATGCAAATGTGGGGATTGGTTTTCCTGGTGTATCCAAAGGCGAAAAGGACGCTCTTGAGGATCAAGGAAACCGGAGTCTTGATATTGAGGAGACTGTCAACTTCGAGGGACTGAATGTCCGCGGGGATGGAACGAATGTCACAGATTCAGATGTCCATGTTCCTTCCATCGGCATCCTCTCTGCCGTGGAGGAGTCCGTCCACGAATCTTCAGACGCCGATAGTTTGAATATGGCCGAAACCGTACCTGCTTCACCTGAGGAGAGGTTCAAAGTTTTGATCGAAGTACTCATGAATCAGCAGAAGCGCGGCTACTCATTTACTTCGAGCGTAGATTTGGACCCCCTTCTCCTACGGGCAGATCCCAAGGTGTATGAGGGCGCGGGGGTGAGCGGACTAAAAGAATACCTCAAGCTCGCACGGCAGGAGAACGTTGTGTTCTTCTCTGGAAAGATCAAACGGTCCCAGGAGACCTATGTCTTCCTCCGCTGGCAGCAGACATCAGACGCTGCCCGACAAATGCATTTTGCGCCACTTCTAAACGTGTTAAAAGTATGGGCCGGCTCCGGGTGCAAGCAGGTCCCTTTTGGGTTATTAGAGCGACATATCGACGGTCTGAATCCTGATGCCGTCGTTAAAGCGGGCGCAATAGACTTCAAACATTACGTTCTGCTCGCGGTTAGCGCTGGCCTCGTGAGAGTCGACCTTCCAGCCCTTTCGTGGGTCGAATTTGTTCGCCGGCCAAGCGCCTCCAATCTGGCTGGGACTTCGCCTTCGCAATCCCCCGCACGGACAGATTCAAGCACCGAGACGGCTAGTGTTCGGTCGGTCCAAACCGCGCCGACGGTCCATTCATCCGTGTCCTCGTCGACGCTCTCCAAGACCTCTCGCAAAGCCTACTCGAATTTTGCCACGCTCGTGGACGTGCTGAGGGAGGAGCGCGAACGCGGTGTGTACGAGGTCAAACGCTGGGCGCTCTCAGGGGTGCTTTTGAATCGCGATCCTCAAATTTATCGTCGCATGGGTATTGAGACGAGCAGCAAGATCAAGGGCTATGTCGCCAAAGCCCTTGCTGCCGGAATCGTTGTACTTGGCGAAGGGGGGAAAGGCGGCAAGAAAGTAATGGTGCAACTTCATCCGGATTATTACTGATGCAGATATCTCTTAATAGCACATGCCACAGGCACCAGCGCCGGTCGTTTGTGCTGCCTTGTACCACATATGTAGTTCGTATACAGTCTAGAAGAGGTTTTTTTTTATTTATTTTTTAAATGCATTTCTATAGCGTGTCATGACTATGTAGTACAAAATACGCTCCAGGGGCCTTTAGGCCCCTGTATTGAGTGAGATGGTAATTGGTATAGAGAGCACAATAGTAGTGGGATGCCAGAAGCAGAGAGTGGAGCTGTCATAAGGCAGCGGCTAAAGGAAAGTGTGGTTTTCTGCCTAGTTGCCCTGAGCAAAACCTCGGTCAGAAATGTGTACCACTGTAGGGCCACCTGGGTCAAAGATGAGGATGGGCTCCGCCTCAAAGGTGGGGTGAGAGTCGAGAAAGGCAGTGAGGAGAGGGAGGCCCACCTTGGAGAACCAATCGGCTTCCGAAGAGGGTAAAGGAGTTTTCCACACTGCATGGCGGGCAGTGAGGGTGTGGGGGCATGCGAGCAAGAGATGGGCTCGTGTCTCAGGGATGCAGCAGAGGGGGCAGAGGGGATCGCGTCCCGGAATACGTCCAAAGTACACACCAAAACCGGCGTGACCTAGGAGTGTCCGGAAAACTTTGCACTTAGTGCAGCGACCCAGTTTGAGGTTCTGCATTAGGGCAGACGGCTTGGTGGAGGGGGTCAGAGTGGTGCCCATGGAATGGGCATCCGATGTCCCTTTGAGTTTGCGACAGGACAAAGTCCAGTCATTCTTCCATTTAGTGAGTGCTGTGGAGGAGGCAGTTTCCCGGAGGAAACGGATGGTGGGCGGGAACGGGGAGGCGCCCGGGGGGGGTGGTCCGCGAGTCTAGAAGAGGATGTCCTACACAATTAAAGGCAAAAATGATCGACAGGACCTAATTTGAGATGCGATAGAAATGCGATATCCTTATTAGAAGTACATGAGATAGTAGTCAACATATTACGATGATTCAATTCAATGAGAGTGGTATTGATAAAAATGTGATCCGCGCATAAACAAAGAAACTGGTAACGAAAATTCAATGAGAGAGTCCGACAGTGTCCAGTAGCAAACCGAGAAAGAAAATAAAACAAGTACAGATGAAGGAGCGAACAAGTCCTGGATAGTGCGGTGTAGTCATAGATTAAACTGGTTTTTTTTCGCTTGTACTAACGTCCCCACCTTATGATGGTAAATCATCGGCACTGATGACGCGGGACATCATGCTTGGTGAACGTGGCCCCGATGATGGACGCCCAGACCGCGGTCGTGCTCGAGGGACGGTCGAAGAACTGCTAATACTTGCGGTACTAAGGTGCGACCTCCGCGTAACCAGGGTGGGGTCGTCGTCGTTGAAGCTCCCGCGTCGCCCAGCTCCAACCATGCCCGCCGCTACCCCAAACTCATCAACATCACGGGGTGACTGCCCGTCAAGGAGGGGTACGGACGGCGCAGAACGTGCAGACTGCACGGACGAGCTGCTGTAGGAGCGCTCGTGTGCAGGTGGCCGCCATTCTCCGTGTAGTGCGGGCTGGTACTCCGAGTACGAATCAATCCATGACGAATGCGGCTCCCAGTTCGCATCACCGATTACCGCCTCCGCACTCGGCTCCGTGTCCTCGAGCTTCTTGCTCTGCCGGAAGCCAAACTCGTCCCCAATGACACTAGAGGCTCTAGTACGCTCGTATTTCGCATCGAGCCTCGCAAGCGGGTCGTTCGCCGGATTGCGTAAGGTTCGTTGCGTGTCCTCCGACGGTACCTGGCTGCTTGAACGGAACTGCGGGATACCCCGATAATCCGTGAGCGCATAGATCTCCTTGCCATCCACCTTCTGATCTCCACCGTGCGTTACGCTAGAAGTATCGTTGCCCCTGAGCCGCCGGCGAAGAAGGAACCAACGGGCAAAGAAAAGTGCCGCACACAGGGCAATGAAGCCAAGTAAGCCGAAGAGAACCTTCAGGCCAACCGACAGACCATGACCTGACGTATTGTTCGACTGATTGCTAGCATTATTCCCGTCCAACGGTTGGTTCTGCACACGCACTCTATTAAACTCCTCCATGGCCGTTGTAGGGTCAGTCAAATTGAGTAAACCGAGGCGCGGCGCAATATCGCTCCTCTTCGTGTTTCCTACTATTCCCCCAGAAGCGATCGCCTCGTACGCCATCACAGTGTACACGTTACGAAGGAATGGCACACCAAGAATAATGTCACCGACACTGTTTGCCGCATCGAGCACGTTGCTTTGCTGGAAAAGGCCGGTGCACGTAGAGCTGCTTGTGTCTGTATTCGAAATTGCGCTCAAATCAAGTGGATGAAGGGGTATCTCGGTTCGGTCATCAAGCGTTACGGTCATATTAAGTGGTGTTGTGCATGGAACATAGTCTATATAGCTTTTGCATTAGCAACCGATCAGGTACGCGTAGCTACAATTAAACAGCTTACAGTTGCCATCGCTGGCTGGCCCTATTCCCAAAGCCCCCCAAACGGCATTAGCAATTGCGGGCGTAGAAATTATGTATGGCACCCCGGTGTCAAGAACCGCCTCAGGAAATACATTTCCGGATACGCTCCGCCCGATATCGATTTGGTTCGCTACCCCGTTCACATAAACGGTCAAGCCACGTAACTCGACCTTCCAAAAATGCACGCCGTTGGCCTCCGAGAGGGGTGTCGAGTACGTTACATTTGAGGGGTTAATACTCGGTCCCTCCGGTAGAAGATCGTCCGACGGGTGGCGTCCGATGCCTAATACAGAGGGAATGCGCGAGGAGCCTGGCCGTTCAAGAAGGACAGAGAAAAAGAATTGCGATGGGGCCAGGCCGGCTGGTGAAATACCAAAAATATTGGAGGAGACGGCGGCGCCATCCGGGACATTGCCTGTCACGGGGGGAATGTTTTGTGCAATTACGGAGTCGAGGGGGAGGGCAAGGCCCAAAATGCCCGAGTACCCGGGCTGAAGCGCTTCATTCACGACGGTATTGGCCGCAGCTTTCAGACAATGATAAAATTCGTTCCCGTTTAATAATGAAGCGTACATTGCGACAACGCAGACAAATGTGCTCACCGAGCGCCTGATTATCGATCTCGTAGCCGCCGAGAACGAATTTGTCCCATACAATCGGACCGTCCACCTCCCCACTCAGATACGTAATTTGAAAATCTTTCTGTGAATTGGTCGACGACGAAGGGTTGTAGAGCTTAGCCTTGTTGTTCGTGCACGCCTGCGAGCCGCACGAATTGGAAGCAAGCCACTGCAGCGGGCGGACTTAGCTTCGGCGTGCGGGAGAGATATAAATGTATATATGACACGCACGAGGTCCGCAGATCCAGTATCGACCTGGATTTGTAGGGATTGGCCGGAATCGCCAACAGTCACAGGGACCGTGTAGATCCTTGAGTTCGCCACAAACGCGCTCAGCATAGTCGCGATGGGCAGTCTCCAAGAGCTGGCGAAACCGTAAGCCCGGAGGCACAAAAGAACACTCACGCGCTGTAGATCCCATCGCCAACAAGGGACATGCTCAGGACAATTCCGTCGCTGCCCCCGGCGCCTTCGTCGCGCCTTGAGTTCCGATGCCTCTCACCCTCCGGGTACATTCGTTCCGCCTCCAGAGTCATAAGTGCGACGGAGTCATCTGGGGGTCTCTGGTAGGGCCTTCGAGCAGACACGCCCATGCAGACGGGGCAGAAGGTGCGGATAGAGTAGAAGTCAGGGGAGCCAGAAGGCAAATGTAGACCGGGTGCTATAAATGCGGAGGGTCGAAGGGGACTAGCTGTTGTAAGTAGAGATGGAAAAGGCGTAGATGGTGGTCGTCAGAGTCGTGGCGGCTTCGCGGAAAGGGGGAAAGGAAAGGGGAAGACCGTGGACCAGACGGCGGGGGAGGAAAGAGGGGCAGGGTTTTGAACGAGAGGCGGGCGCGTAAAGAGACTCGGAGAATGAGAAATAGTTGAGTGACCATCAGGGCTTGCACTCTCACCTGCCCGCTACGCCGTCCTTACATTATTTCCACTTCCGGACTAGTCACTCCCGGCCGACTTCCACCCATCTTTCCTTTCCATTCAGAATACGGAAAAAGGAAAGAAAGAAATAGATATTCAAATGTGAACATGTGTGTATATACATGCAACCATCGTCCGCCAAGTAAATAGGAATTATAGTAGAGGGAAAGTAGTACAACCTCCATTACCGCCTGAACCTTAAAGAGTCCAACAAGTTAAGATCGTATCGGAGGAACGCCACCTCCGCATCAGTCGCGGGGTCGCAAAGCAAAGAAACAAGCGACCCGGCCCAAGCACATTTATTCGTCGGCTAGAGGCCGTCGCGAAAGAGAGAATCGGGAAGGCGAGCCGAATGGACTCCTGTTTAGGGATGTCATAGAGTTCGCCTTCGCCACTGGGCTTCCCAAGGCGTTAAATTGAAGCCGTAAAGTCAGAAGACCCGAACCCTCCCGAAGCTCGACTTGCACGTCTGCTCCGGCTGAATCCGCTTTTGGCTGTATATGGCGCCAAATCTATTTCGATAAACAACATAGTCAGACATCCCGTATCCGGAGGTTGGGCGAAACACGCACATCTACATCGGCTTCGCCAATGGATTTGTCTTTGCCCAGAGTTTTATGATCGTAAACCTTGACGTTAATCTTCGGCGTTGAGGGTCCCGCAGGGAACGCGAAGGTCTCGTTCCTAATCATCGTGACACTGCATCAGTAACCAAGGTTAAATGGTTTCAATACATATGGAATCCGCACCATTCAGGCGCGACTGTCTTGCTCGCGTGTTTCGTCTTGTATTCTTTCTCGCCGACTCTCACAACGGCATATGGCTTTGGTGCATCACCGTCCGGCGAGGATAAGTCCTTTGCACTCAGGACTAGTACCTTCAGAGTGCCCGGCTCCCCTGGGAAGGGTACATCACTTGTATCCTCAGTGGTAGTACTGTCCACGACGAGCATATGCCCATTGGCCGATTCGCTCGTGCCAGTAGGTGCGGAAACCTGGGTTGACGGCGGGTCCACCGGAATTGCCGGCGCAGCTTTTGCGTGATCCTTTCCGAACACGCCCGTGACCTTGTTGCCGACCTTTTCGACACCGTGAAAAACGCCCTTTCCTGCCCCCAAAGGCAGTGCACCGATTTGTGTCATGGCGCGACCCGCGGATGAGAAAGTGCTGGTGTTCTTGCGCGCCTTGGCAATGATCTCCGGTGTAAACAACATACTGACACGAATCTCGCCCTGTTCGCCATGCTTTGCGGAGGAAAGATTGATGACACGTTCTGTGGCTACGAAGGGCTCGAGGTCTGCCAGTTCAATTTTTCCTATCCCAAGGGTTTTTGCCTGCTCGATTTGATTCCAATCAAACACCTCAAGCCAGAAATCTGCTTTAACCCGGGAGGGCTAGAAAGGGAACGCAGTTCAATTTAAACCTTTGGCACTAAATCATCGCGGGAAAGCGCAACTTACCACCTGGACTGTGAATGTTTCATTCCATTCCGGGGTCAGTGTTTTCTTTTTGGTCTGGGATTTGTACAGCTTCTGATCATTGAGCGTGAATACGACAAATGGATCCGATTTGCCTGCGATAAGCTGTTAAGAGGCTGCACGAAGGAACGAGTCAAACACAACTACCTCCACGGTCAACACCCCGAATATTGTGTCCTTCTTTAAGGTCAACTCGGAGCGTACCCATATCTATGCAAACCAGCCCATGTCAGTAACATTTCGAGGGCGCGAGAAACAAGATAAAACTTACTGTTAATACTCTCGCGCGGCTCGAGCGTAATGTCTATAGGCACGTAGCGTGCTTCGATCTCGACTGTTGAAGGTTTACCTCCATCCTGATCGGTGAGAGTAAACTTCGCTGGACCGCTCTGAGGGATAATCAGTACGTTCCAGACCAAACAATCAGCAGAGGAGAAAGAAAGTACACACCAGAGCTTGTTCGAGGAACAACCGTGCGTCACATTTAAACTCGGAAATAACGTCGTCCTTCTCGCCTTCTTCATTCTCATTAAGACGAAGCCACACGCGCCCGAAATCAAGCTCTTTGATGAAGCCCTCGCCAACGTGCTCCCACTGCGCATGCGTACTGCGGGCACGAACCGTGCTAAATGCCGGCCAGTATCCATCATCTAGCAAGACTTCCAGGCGACCCTTCGAGCTGAGCTGCCCACTACGAACGTTAAAGACTATGATACCAGATTCTGCAATAAATCCAAGATAATTGAGGACGTTCATTTCGAGATTTTGCATCCGACAGGATGGACAACTTACGGTGTGTCATAAGTTCTTCAATAGTCATCTCGACACCGGGAGATGGAGGTGGACTGGACTCAGCGGTTTCCGCTGTACCGGTTGTACCTCCGGTTTTAGCCGTCTCAGTCGTATGATTACTATCAATCGACTTCTTGCTCTTGGTGTGCCTCGTGCTAGTCGGACTTGTGCTCTCCGGCGCTTCCGCTTCTTCAGTTGCCTCCCCCGTTGCTTTCGATGCGGTAACTCCGTCAGGAATATGCTCGGAGTCAAATTCCAAACCCATAAACCCTTCCTCCCTGCCCTCCTCCGCCTCGACGACCTGCTGAATTTCGTTTGCCGAAGACTCGAAAGACACGCCTCTGAGTGCAACAGCAGGAACAAACTCTGCGACATAATGCAGCTGGCCCTTGTACGCGTTGCCTTTGTCGAGTCGAATGGGGTCAGCGGCATTCTTCTTACCGGTGGACGCGAAGGGGAACTTCGGGTCGTCACTCTTTCTTGCCAGCTCGGAAACTCTAAGCTCGACACTGCCGAGCGAACGATCCTGTACAAGTCCTTAGCAAGGCTGCTTCCGTCCTGTTTCAATGACCTATACTTGCCTTGGTTAGATGCTGATAGTCCATGCATTCAAGGAGCATGGTTTCCTTGAGGGAATGAACAGGAATGTAGATAATTTGATCCCACTCAGGGTTCAAGTCTAGAAAGATTCTTGAGCTTAATCAGGGTGGATAGCGACGGAGGCAACTTACTGTTATTTACAACTTCAGTCCTTCCCATTGTGACGTTGTTAACAAGCACACGAACGTACGGGTCGCTCTGCAGGTACGATATTAGTATGACTAGCACTGCCGACAAATACTTCACATCGTACCTTCCCGCCCAACGCTGCCTCGACATTCTTGACGTCCGTCGCCTTCTGCATGCAAAGCCTAACGATGCCTATCGGGGGTACGTATTGGTCTGCACTGTGCATGCTACCCGCCATGTTGAGTGGCTTCCACTCTGCACTCATGCGCACCCGGCCACTACGACACCCACTGAGTGGCCACCAGTCGCGTGCAGTGTTTCTGGCCTGGAGGAGGTCTTCAAGTTTGATGCTTAGGTAGCCGATCATCGGGTCCTTAAGGAACTCGCGGTCGTCGACGACCTTGACAGTGATGACAGATGATGATTTGTCAGAGCACAAAAACTCCGTCGAGCTCTCCCAAATTGGGTTGAGTGTGTGCTTGACTTTCTGGGTTGTATGGATCGGTGGCGAGTTGGCACTAAGGAGAACCTTGGCAAACGGATTGATATCCCCGGTCATGACTTTTGTGTGATCGAGGTCCTTTGCTTGGTGTATCGTAAGGCGGACAATACCAACCTCTGATGTGGGGCATCAACTTCTGCACCGTCTTAAACATAAAAATGAATAGGTGATTAGAGACTAACTTGTATCTGGCAGTTCCTCGTCCTTTCCATCGACTTTTTGGGGCTTGAGGACGGGATAGAAAGAGACATCGAAGCGAAGCTCTCCTCTCTCCTTACCATCCTTGAGAATCTTACTTTCGATACCTTCGTGAGTTGCGTCCTCATTTAACTTGCCTAGTTCGAACGTTGCTGAGCCCAGCTCAGAGTCTTTGCGATGTTCGTTCCAGTCAAAGAGGGAAAGCGACAACACTTCAGTGAGCGAGTTGATGAGCAAGAACTTTGTCTCGTTCCATGACGGGTTATAACTGGAACAGCCGTATAAAGAAATAAGCGACACGGTCAAGATGACGTCATGATCAGCATATCGAAGAAAGAAGGAACGCACGTCGACTCCTTATGCTTTGTCCGCGCTAATTCCTTCCTTGCGTTTATGCTTAGGCTCACGTATGGGTCGGGCGAGCCTCCTCCAATCTTAGTACCTTTCAATCCACGCGCAGAATGGACTGTAACTTGCAGTACCCCGATGGCTGTGTCGATTGGTGCTCCCGATAGAAGTTGTTCAAGATTCAAAGTGAATACTATAAATGCGAGGAGAGCGTCAGGGAACGGAACGGATCTCAACCAGACGCGTGAGGATTACCATTTGGATCATACATCATAGGGCCAAGTATTGAGTGCACCATGTCCCGGATAAACGCGGAAAGACCAGGGACCTAAAGAGCCTGTCAGAAACTGAAGCGTGATGTCGGATCCGTTGGAACAGGCTCACGTATCCAATATCAAACCCGAACGTCTCTCCTCCGATGGGTTTCAGCACATAGTCGAAAATCGGTTTCTCCATGAAACTTAAGTCCAATATCTGGACATGAGGAAATGCTGTCATAAGCTTCATTTTTATCCTCATCAGGCCGCTGAAGCTCATATCTTCGAGCAAGACAGGCATGCCCGCCGACGCTAAGCCCTTTCCTAATCTGATATCGAGCACAATCTTCGGGTTTACCTTCCTCGCCGCCTCCTTTGGTGTCATATCGCTCACGTCATTCGGCGTAAACGAGAACTTCCAGTCCATAGTCACAACGTCCTCGGCTGTACGTGTCCACGTACGCACGCTGTCGATACGAGGTGCCTTTGTTCCGAGCGTGAAAGTCGAGAGCCGCAGCGACTCTAGAAACGGTGGAGTGTTCTGGCTAAGAATCTGGTCGACACTCTGAATAATTGTCTGAGAAAGGACGGGCTCGTATATAAGCCAGAAACGGTCAAGAAAATGATTCATCCAGTCTGCGGACTCGGCATCATTATATATACGCGTCTTGACGAGTTCGCGCTGGATGTCATCGCGCGCCCGACGCCGCACGCGCACCATAGACGTCGAATAGTAGGTAGCACACGTTGCAAGCAAGAGGAAAAGCCAGCCCCAGCCGAAGTGGAAGACTGTGAGGAAATGCGAGGCAAAGATGGCAAAGAACATGATGGCCGCGTTGTGGTACCACGCGCCATAGTATTGTTCGCCGAGGAACATGTCGAGGAGGGCCTTGTCTTTCTCTTCGCCTTCTAACTGCGGGGTATTGTCGATGCCGCCGACGGCACGCCAGCCGATCTTAAACCAGTCGGGGATTTCTGGTGCGGCACCGTCTGGAAGCGCACCGGGAAGGTTGCTGCCACTGGGCGGCGGCAGGCTTTGGGGAGGTGCTGCGGATTGTTGTTTGTGGTCCGTGTCGGCATCGCTAATTGTGATTGTGGGGAGAATGGCGGGAGGCTGGCCGGTTGTGACCGCGACCTCTGGAAAACACGAAGGGAGAAACGGTTAGCACGCGGGGGACGAGAAGCAGACAGAAGGCGGACGAATTAAGTGAAGCCGAGCGACGCGTCGTGGTGTTTGCCATCTGTGCCTTAATGACACAAACGTGGCGCACGCACGGAAGGATAGCGAGCGGATGAATTCCGCATGAGCAGGGCCCGCGGGCGCTCCCCAGTCGCACGGGCGTCAGAAACCACGCGAAAGCGACAGTGCTCACCTTTTCCGCCGGCGTGATCGACTCCGTCGCCGCCAATGTCGCCCCGACCCTTTCCCGCCTTTGCGGCTTTTTGCTCTGGGGTGGCGTCCGGGTCGAAGGTGTGGACTGCGACGCGCTGTTTCTGCTGGTCATGGGCAACGAGCCCGTTGAGCTGGGCCTGAGCCTGAGCCTGAGCTTGGGCCTGCCCATTGGTGGCGCCGGCGTAGGACGCCATTGAGTACGGCAGAGAGCAGAGGGGGAAGGAGAAGAGAGAAGGAGGAAGGAGAGGGCTGTTGTAGTATGGAAAAGAGCGGAGGGACTAGCAGTGAATGGAAGGGGAATATGAAGCGAGCAAGGCAGAGTCGGACCCGGGGACGCTCCCAAGGCACGCGAGACAGGTCGCGCACCAGCCTCCCGTGATGATGTCACACTTGCCCATTTATGTATTACTGCATTATTTTTACTACTTCCCTACGTAGAAATACTCCCTAATCTATCCAGAGCCGGGTGCCCCGCGTCCCGCTCCCCCCATGAACTGTCCCGCCCTGCAGCTCCTTTAGCTCTTGAAAAGAAGAAAAGAGGAGCAGCAACTTACAGATCACGTAGCGACGGGTCGGCCATGATCTCAGCCATCGACGGCATCCCACCCCCAGATTGCACCCGGTTCATCTACCATACTCGATTAAGCTCTATGCACGGAAAATAAAATTGTGGGACTGTACACGCACCATATTCGCCACAGCGGGGTTTTGCATCATCCGGTCCATACCGCCGTTCGCCATCATCTGCTGCGCCATCTGCATCATCATCGGGTTCTGCATTATGCTCGCTATGTCCGGCATTCCGCCCCCGCCCCCGCCCATCCCCCCGAGCATATCCGCAAGCCCGCCAAGTCCTCCCCCGGCAGCACCGGCACCAACACCGACCTCGCCTTCCCGCGAGGCAGGCACCTGACTATCCGGTTGTGACTCTACTCGCGCTTCGGAATTCTGCAGCCCTGTCTTCAGGTTCGCGTTGTTCGGGTCGACCTCCAGGCCGCGTCGGAACGCAGATGCTGCGGAAGAGTAGTCACCAAGACAGTAGTATGCGTGTCTGTGCGGCGATAGTCGGTTAGCATGCATACTGCCTCTTCATGATTCCGGAAACGTACCCCAACCGATGATATGCCTTCGCAAACCCGGAATCGACTTCAATCGCTTTCTCCGCATCCGCAATAGCGCTAGTGTGCTCGCCTTGGCTCGAGTACGCCGCTGCGCGGTTCGAATAGTATACGGCGTTGCCCGCATTGCGTGCGATTGCCTGGGTGTACGCGTCGATTGCTCCCGTATAGTTCTTTGCAGACATGTACTGGTTCCCCTGCGCCTTGAGTTTCTCCGCCTCCACCTTGTCTGCTGCAGATGGCTCCACTGAAGGCGACGCAGGAGACGTTGAGGGTGATGCAGACGACGTTGAAGCGTTGGCGTTTACGCGGTCGCGTGTTTTGAGAAAAACATCAAACACGCTGGTGAGGTTTGCAGGTCCGATACTCAGGCGGTCCCTTTGCTGAGAGTCAGATGGATCGACGCCAAACGCTTCTCCTATGCATTGTACTATAATATATGCGTAGCTTAACATCCGATAGAAGAACCGAATATGCGAGCAGACCCCTACCTGCTACCTCGAGGCCCTCCTTGTCGTCCTGCTTTACCGTCCCATCTTGCATCGACTGGTTTAAGAAGTCGATGATAGATAGTACGAGACGCTGTTGCTTTTCCGACATGTCCCAAAAAAAAAAAGGGGATAAGAAGTAGATGCTGAAGGGTTGATGAACTCGGACTCGGACGCGCACAAGGAGTCCGTATGCGTGTCACGAAAGTAATTTACCATGCGCTGACATAAGCTATACTTCCATTCTGGGTAGCGTTTGCACGTTCAGTCGCTTCCGACTTTCGAGTCTCCAACTCTTTCCTCGCCGACCGCCAAAATGTCGTTCTTTTGCGCATTGTCTGGAGAGCCTCCGCAGGACCCGGTCGTGTCCGCGAAAAGCGGCCACGTCTACGAGCGTCGTCTCATCACCAAGTATATCACCGACAATGGCACGGACCCCATAACTGGAGACAAGTTGGAAGAAGCCGACCTCGTCTCCGTAAAAGCTAGTCAGTTCATTTTGTTCATGGACTCGGGGTCACCATGAGTATTTCTGTATGTCCTAACTACTATTCACAGACCCCAAAACTGCCCCCCCTCGCTCTCCATCATTAACCTCCATTCCCGCGCTCCTGCACACTCTCCAAAATGAATGGGATGCGCTCGTCCTCGAGACCTTCGCGCTGAAGCAGCAGTACAACTCTGTACGCCAGCAGCTTTCGCACGCGCTCTATGCACAAGACTCTGCAACGCGCGTCGTTGCTAGATTGATCAAGGAAAGGGACTCTGCAAGGGAGTTAGTCTTTTTTCCTTACTTCGTCTGTATCTGTATTGACATGAGTTTTCCTTCCTTTTAAGGGCCCTTGCGAATGTGCAAGCCACAATTGGTATCGCTCCAGGCGCGTCCTCGGGTGGTGATGTCGAAATGGGCGACCAAGCGACTGAAGAGGTTCCAGGCCTCCCCAAGGAGGTCGTCGCTCAAATTGATGAGACAAACGCCACTCTTTCTGCAACGCGTCGTAAACGCAAGCCCGCACCCGAGCATGCTACGCAGGCACAGGTCAAGATCTACACTGCAACGCACACGGTACCTTCCCTGCACTCTGCGTCGCCTGCAGGAATCACGTCCCTTGCGCTTTCGCGTGCGCAGCAGGGCGTGTTCGCGACAGGCGGGAATGACAAAGTGGTGCAGCTGTACGACCGTGGTGCGGATAAAGTACTCGCGAGCCTTAAAGGCCACACGAAGCGCGTTCACCATGTTGCACTGCGTGAGGCGTCTGGTGCACCAACACTCGTGCTCTCTGCCAGTGCGGACAAGACTGCGCGTGTTTGGGCGCACGACGCATCCTCGGGCGAGTACGCGCCCCGTCAGACTGTGAAGCTGCACAAAGGAGAGGTGACGGGCCTGTTCGTGCACCCGACTTCAACGCTTATGGGTCTCGCGTCGCTTGACCGCACGTACTCCGTGCACGATCTGACGAACTTCACGCCGGTGTTCCAGAGCGCAGCAGGAGATGACATCTACACTGCTGCAAACATTCACCCTGATGGTACTCTACTTGCGCTCGGCACACCCGCGTCGACGATCCAGATATTTGATATTCGCTCGGGCGCGCTTGCTGCAACACTGACACCGGAGGCTGGCACGCCATTCACTGTATCGACGCTTGCATTTTCGGAGAACGGTTATCACCTCCTTGCCCCGGATTCTACGTCTTCCGTCGCGATTTGGGATCTTCGCAAGCAATCGCGCGCAACCTCTATCGACCTCGGCGAAAATTTCAAGGTCAATAAGGTCGTGTACGACGTGTCTGCTCAGTTCTTCGGTGTTGCAGGTAGCGAGGGAGGTCGTGCGTTCGCACACAAGACATGGGAGGAGTTGGCCCGGTTCGAGGAGGGCGGGGAGATGTCCGATATTGTCTTTGGTGACTTGGGCAAAGAGGTGTGGGGTGCGACGGGACGCGAGGTCAGAGTATGGGGTCTACCTCAGTGAAAATTCACTACATATTGTGTCTATATATTTTCTGCGTTGTTGCTGCTCGTAATGTACTTGATTTTACATGTTTTCCCTATGGTCGAATTCCATAGCCGCGCTATCCGTTGGCAACGGGAAAAGCCGGAGAGATTCAAAGTCCGTCTTTCGTGCTGTCGTCTCTCAGTTTGCAAACGCCGCAAGACTCACAAGCACCGTTCAGCAGCCAGAAAATGTTGGCGACATCCTCCCGCCCGCTCGTCGCTGCAGCCCGCGCACAGGCACGGCGCCACGCATCCACCATCGCGACGAAGTACTCGCATGCGGCCTACAAGGCTGCGCTCGCCAAGTCACCCGCGACGCTCACCAAGGTGCAGACCGAGCTCGTCGCGATCGCCGCGTCGCTCAAGGAGACGCCTGCCCTCAGCGCGTTCGTCGCGAACCCGCTGCTCTCGTCGAACGAGCGCACGGCGGGCCTCGAGGCGATTTTCAAGGCCGGCCAGAAGGGCGCGAAGGAGCCTGTCAGCGACGTCACGAAGAACCTCTTCGCGATCCTTTCCGAAAACGGCCGTCTCTCGGAGACACCCCAGGTTATCGAGGGCTTCAACGAGCTGGTCTCCAAGTACAAGGGCGAGCTTGAAATCGTGGTTACCTCGGCGACACCTCTCTCGAAGGATATTCTCTCGAAGCTGGAGGCGTCGCTTAAGCAGTCTGAGGCTGGTAAGCAGGCGAAGGTCCTGAAGATTTCGAACAAGGTGAGTTTTGTCGGCCCCACCTGATTACTGTATGTACTTAACATATGGGGTAGGTCAACGCGTCCTTATTGGGTGGAATTGTTGTGGACGTTGGTGACAAAACCATCGACCTTAGTGTCGCTTCGAAAGTCACCAAGCTTAACTCTCTTATCCACCGTAAGCCTGAATATTCTTAGTTCTATTGAGAAGTGTGCCTAACGACTCTCTTTACGCAGAATCTGTATAATGCTTTGAACCTGCATCAATAGAATAGGCCGAGGGCTTTCGCTTATAACATCTTCATTCCTTGTGTGCAATTAACGCAGACTCTCGTCTGTGAATAAGGTGTTTGCTTCAACATGTTCCTCGTGCTCGTGTGTCAAGCAAGTCCGACATAAGGGCTTTCTTTGGCGACTTGCTTGATGCTACGTGAAGTATTCCTCCCGTTTTATGCCAAGTTAATCGTTTACAGTCAAATAGACTTTGTGTGCCACCTGGTGCGCTTATTTGCCGATGGAAGTAACAACGGGATGCACTTTGTCGCAGATGAAGTGGTAATCCCCGCTCTTGTCCGTTAGTTTCGCCGTAGTGACATACTTATGTTGGGTCAAGTTCATCTAGCTTCTGGAGTCTGCAGGCATGTCCGTGAAGATTTCTAACTTCCGCAACCGATCCGGCAACCCCTACCGACCGGCGCCTCGTCAATCACAATGCTCGGCATGGAAAGAACAATGCTGGCGCTTGTAACCACATAGGTCCTGATACATGCTCTTGCTGCAATGTTTCTAGTCGTCACCGGCAGTAACCTCAGCCTGTAGATCTGGGTGATGCGGTGACACAACCGTTTGTTCCGTTCTGTCGATGAGTAGAATAATAAGCACGAAAATACGGACAACGTGGAACCCGGCCGTCGAAGTCAATGTCGGCTGCGTATCCTAGTGTACATGTGCTTCAGGCGAGTCTGAGGCCAGATACCGTCCATAACCATTTGCCCCTTGGTATGAAGTGCGTGTCGTCCGCGCGGCGGAACTATTCTTTACATCAGGCATCGAATTCACAGCGTTAGAACGGCACCGCATGATGGGTTAACGGACTCAGGCCCGTTTCATTAAAAGTTCATGTCACGTAGAACATAAGAGCACCACTGAATAAGTACTCTGGGTTGAATGTTGAAACTGAGTTTGAGGTCGTTGCCACAGCCCTCTTTTTTTAGACCTCATGTTGGAAATTAAATCATGTCGGATGCATGTTCCGCTTGTAATCCTTGTCGGTGCGCCTATAATGTGATAAACGCAATATCTATGATTATAACATGAAGGAGGATTCCGGCCATAAAGAGACTTGCACAGTCAGCAATAAATCCACACCACCCATGGCGATAAATTGATAATAGAAAGGACTTGTCATAAACCCATAAAGTACACATACACACTACACCCGTAAAGAGAATAAACAGAACTGGGTATGCAGTTGAGTCCCCTTTAATCCTCAACGCGCAACCCGACAGCGTTCGAAAAAAGTACACCAGTGCAGCTCGGCGCCCCGCATTCGCACCGCCCACACACTTTATCTCTACTCGGAGCCGCTTTCTTACCCTGTAATGTATGTAGGAGAAGCCCGGGAGGTTAGGATGGTTCACAAATGGATCGGCAATGCAACCTACAGGACTGCTAAGGATTGACGTTGTGTCTTCTTCGTCGTTATTGTTGTCATCTCCAAGGTAGGAAAAACAAAGCTCTTCCCCAGCGCTAATATCTTTCTCCGCAAAGATCGTGAGAAGTGCCTTCTCCACGTCAGCGTCGTTAATGTGGCAGGCGTTTATCCTGCAATTTGGTTCGCAGCTATGATTCTGTCGAGATCACTTGAGTACACAAAACTCAGTGCTCATAGTCTTATTCACTCACAAGGTACCGGGTGAACTAAAAGATTGAGCAGAAGAAAGCTCGTCAGAAATGGTTAACGTCATAGTTCAGTAATACGTACATTTCCTGCATGGAATGCGTCCACACAATATTTGCAAGTTTCACCCTCACCTTTGGGGATGTGCCAGAAATCAATGTCAAATAGATATGTTCGCCCAAGTTTGTCGTATACGCTGAAAAAATACAATTGAGTTTCGAGGTCTGTGGGAAAAGAGAGGAGCCTACAGTCCACGCATTTCGGCCTCTTCCTCTAATAAGAGTTCACCGGAGTATATACCGATAAAAGTGCCCTTGGGAATTCTCTTGCCAGCAAATACGCCTGGTTTATAACCAGTTTAGTTTCCAGAAGCCTTGCGTAAATGGAAAGGAACAAACCCCATCCTTTATTTGCGGTCTTGACAATATTGACATGGCACTTTCGTCCGTGCTGAACAACCTAGGGGAAGAAAAATTAGAATACAGCCGTACGACAATCGGTAGCGCAGGAGCTTACTCGGTTCCTGCAGTCATCGGTGCAACCGCAAGCATCGTTACATTCGAAAATTGGAATGTTATGCATCCGAAGGCGGCCTTTCTCATCGTAAATGAAGCCATCGAGCATGAAGTCCGTCTTGGAAAAGGCATCACGCTGACGCTTCAGGCATGCACATGTTTTCGAACGCGGATCACACTTCCCGATACAACCGCATCCTTGAAGATTTTGGTAATCAGGAGGCGGAACACCCTCCCCATGCCAAAGGTGGTTGGTATAATAAAACTCGAAAGGCGGCGTTGGATCGTCGTCTATGTTGTTGATAAGCTGTATGTAAGGTGCATTGGGCTCGTCGTGTGTCGTGTTTGTCATTATGGCCGACTCGAACACCTGACGAAGCAAGTCTGGGTCACGCGACCACACAGGTATGTCGTTGACCTCATTGACAAGCTCTTTAGGAATATCAACTGCACGTCTGTAAACTGCGCCGTAATCGCGTTCAACAAAATAACGGTCGATTTCAAGTGGGGGAGAATGTGTTGTGGGTTTAGAAATGGTGATAACCTCATCGACACCCACGGTAATTTCTGATACCGGTGAACGCGGCTGCTCGAGCAGCGAATCCCGTTCATCATCCGTTCGTACATCCAACAGATCCATCGGGTCAATGGTTGACGTCGAAGAGTGGCTTTGTGAACGACTCGAGATATCTTTAGAGGTACGGGGTCGCTTCGATAAACCGCGAACTTCGCCGTCGCTTTTTCCTCGACTCGCGTCGGTCCGGGGATGTTTCGGAGAGGCTGACCGTAAGCGCTTCCTGCTTCGTTGCATAGGCGTATGCAAAGGCTCGGAGTCCTTGTGTATAGGGGTATCAGCCTGTAGGACACCGGACGCACTGGCCTTCGAAAGCGATGCAGTCGCTTTGAATGTTTGGACGTTGATAATGTCCTGTACGTTCGAGCGTGCTGGTGGGGTTTCGCCGAACTCCGGACTGGAGCTTCTAATTGCGGTAACAGGAGCAGTAGTTTCGGGTTCAAGAGCCTGAGATCTGTTCTGCGAGCCAGGGTCGGCCGGGAAGACGAGCGTCTCTTGCCGGCTAAAGGAAGGGAGCGCAGCCTGCTCGAGCTAAAACGTAGAAGTTAGTAAAGGGGGGAGGGGGGCAGAAGACAAATGTACTTCCAAACATGACGTACATTTGTAATATCTTTCGTACTCTGATTCGGATCCACATTTACTTGGGATCTCTGTTCCTCTTCGAGTTTGGTCCGCTCAGTTGTGGGCGACAATGCAATATGCTCTTGTGGTGGTTTCGAGATCGGTTTGCTATTCAGCTTGGATTTCTCTTTGAACATCCCCCGTATTTGCCCAAGGACGTCATTTGAACTGCGTTTCGGCGATGCTGTCGCTGAAAATATTAGCAGTAGCCAATGATCCGTTGAGCATTGTGCAAAGTTAAGATGTTTACGACAGCTTACCCGCTATCTTTGTCAGACTAGACTTGGGAGATGGTGTCCTCAAAGCCGAGGACCCAAAAAGGTTAGGATTAAGTTTCATCAGCTTCCTGGTGGCCTCCATCGCCTCTGTCTTATCGTCGAAATCACGTCCCCTGATAGCTGAGTCGGGAGTAGCGGTTTGGTTGGACCTGCCGTCATCACTACCTGTTGTGACCAAGTGCGACGCAGACCCGAATCCCAGTTTTGAAGGTAGGGAGGTCGAGGACAAGATCGCGGGTTCTCTGGCATCCGTTAACTTCTCGTGTTCACTCTCCAGATGCTCATAAGTAAGCGACGGCCGTGGCGATAGGTCAGGATCGTGTTGCTCCTTGGCAGCTTGTGGCTTCGCCAGCGTGCCTGACGGAGAATCAGCGATGTCAGCATTTGATGATGGCATAATAACGTCATCATCAGTTGATTTCAAAGTGGACGTTGACGAAGGCTGGTTGTCTACACTGCCAACGGGTGGTATGGACGGGACACGCTCGGAGATTGGTCTGTCCGACAGTGAAGTCGGTGCAGAGCTGTGGCTAGTGTGTTCTGCGGTTGCGGGGGATGCGTCTGCCAATGGTGTGGAAGAGACAGCAGCATTGCTACCAGGCGTATTGCCCTTCTCTGATGGCCCTTTAAACTGGCGTTTGGTACTCTGGTAGAAGCCAAACATATTCGACTCCGGCTGGCGTACGTGCGTAGACCAAGGGGAGGGCGACCTGCGTTTGGAGGACGAATGTTTCTCAGGTTTCGAAGGGACAAACGAAAGTTGTGTTTGCTGAACAGATATGGTGTCGCTTTTACCGGAAATGAATGGATCTGCCTCATTTTTCGTAACGACGCCCTCAGTGGATGATCGCGGCGAGTCCACGAGAACTGGTGACGGCATGAGAGGACCCAGAGAATTTGAAGGGGGACAGGCATATTCTACATCCAGTTTCTGCTTTTGCTCCTGAAGATCCATTTCTTGTCCTCGGATTCCCGAGTCTTCTGCAGAAATAATATTGGACAATTCTAGTCGTTGAAGCTCCCGGGAAAGTGTCGGTGGCGTGCGCGCTGTCTCACTAACAGCTGGCGCGACTACGTCTCCAAGTGGCTGGGACGCCTTTCCCTTGTCTTTGGTCTTCAAGATTGACTCGTCCGCCTTCACCTCAAGTAATAGGTCTACCTCGTCCGCATCATCTGACAAAGGCGCTTCATCCATCTGGGTATCCGAAGATGGGCTGCGAACGGTATGTGCCAGCTGAATTGAACTTGATGGTGCACGATCTTCGGGACTTCGAGGTAGATCATTACAATTGAATGAATTCAAACGCTGTGCCGAGCTTCGTGCTGTAATTTCACGATCATCAGCAAGGTAAACAAACTAACACCCTGAAACCACACCTAATCTTATGGCCGAATCGCGAGATTGCATCTCGGTTTTGTCGATCATTGAAGACGACACGGGCGGGGAATTGGGTTTCGCACGAGTAACAGGACCGGCTGGACTTGAATCACTTATACGAACGCCACCAACTCTATTTCCGATATCGATCACAGGATTACGATCCGAGTTGGCACCAAAGTCGTCGCCGTAGTCGTAGTCATCATTATTCAGAACGATGTCAACTGGCATAACCACTGTGCTTGATGAGGTAGCTGGGGATGTGATCGCACCTTTTGGGCCTGAACCGAGGGGCATCGAGGCGTCCTTATGCGAATCGGCGCCCCTAATCTCTGTTTGAGTACCAGACAGAAGCGAACTGCCGCTGACGGTATCACCACCGGTAGTCTTGATCGGGTTTGTATCAGAGGGGACCCCGGTCCCACTGGTATCCTCGTCTGAATCGACTAGATCGATGAGGGGCGTTTTACCCTTCCGACCCAATTTGACTAGCTTCGCGGAGTCAAGCGGTTTCAAACTCGCTGGTAATGTCTTACGACGTGCCAGTATCTCCTTTGGGAGGGCAGATTTCTGTATATTTCGTCGCACAGCAGGCGGTGAACCGAAATCAGCTTCATCGCTTGAGTCGCTAATTACGACTGGATCGTCTTTCCCCCCCTGTCAGTCGTGAGTCAAGTATAAATCTGGCTGCCACAAAACGGTCTAACGCACTAGCCTGGACTTCGTTATCCTATCCTCATCCGACGAGAGTTCGATAGTAGGAATTGATCTATGACGCGGTGGTTCTAACCATACAAATGGTCGGAAAAAAAGAACAAGGCGAGACCGGCAATTTAGAACACTTGAAAGAATTTGTTCGTAAGCGTTGACATATTACGCACCCTTCGGGTTTGGCTGTGTCGCAAACATTGTAGTGTGAAGTTTCTGCCGCCCCGTAAGACCCGCCCCGCCAGGCTGTGTAGAAGATGGCACGCGTCCTGACACCGCAGGTCGAACAGAGCTGCTGGTCCCCACTTGTGCTTTCTGATTCGCAGATGAGCTTGGTGTCCTGTATATATCAGAAATTGACAGAGGAAAATCCGGCTCTTCCTCTTCCTCGGGCTTAGCGCGTTGCATGCCGGGCTGATATAACGTTCGCATATTTTTAAATAAAATGAACCAAATGGGTCAAGTTAAGCTTACCTGTGACAGGGAAACAAATCTAGACTTAAGGATGTGACCAGGAATTAGTATTCGGCTCGTGTTTTCTGCTGGGTTGTGTCATCATACCTTTCCTATAGTCGACATTTGTAACCTCCCCCCAGTCGACTTTCGCGCTAACACCTTTTTCTTGCGAGGTGGGTCCTTATGATAAAAACAAGCAAATTATAAGCTGTTTCGAAATATATATAACGAAAGAACGTACAGGAGTACGAAACATTGCTTCAGAGCCTGATAAAGAGTCAGCTGTGTTTGCATTTGGTTGTGCTGCTTTATTCTCTCGATTTATGCCACCGCTATCTGATAGATCCTTCTGCTATCGAAAGAGAGAGACAATAAAAGAGTATGATACTCAGGCGAGGGTGTCTTTTTAATAAGAGACGATAATTACCTCTGCCTGAGCACGTGAAGAGACGGCTTCGGGATTACTGGGAGAGTCTCGCGATGGGTGCTGGGAAGATGAGGGCATCCGAGTCGACTGAGTTTGGACATCAAGCATGGGGTGAGTTTAGAAGCTACAGGCCTTAGCTTCCATCAAGAACTCACTTGCGTCATTACAGAAGTAGAGGTGGTCACAGAAGTCGGTTTCGCGATTGGAAACACTTTTGTCGGACGTTTCCCGGAGGACTTGCGCGCGACCTGACAGACACCGTAAGCTCTGGACATACCACATCGACGCCGGTCTTCGGCACAGCGCGACAATCTTCGGAAGCGGTTGTAACTCACCGATGAGCCACTGAGGGGTGCCGCTTTTTTGTCTGGACGAGAAAGAAAGTCGGCATGCGGTTTGGGGACGTCCGTCGCAAGGGAGGATGACGGGGGTTGAGCCGTGTTTTGAGCAAATGCCCCGAACGAACGGCCAGTAGGCGCCCTCTGAGATGAAGGGGGCACGGCCCTCCAGACGTGCTGCATCTAAGACGCCATTTGTATACAGACATTAGTATTTGATGAGGTCGAGCACTTTGGATATTTGGCTCACACCCGACATAGTAGCCGTTTCTGGAGCACGTTGTGCACCGCGATCGAGTCGCGTGCCTGCGTCCGGCCTAGACCCAGCTTGTGAGATGGCGGAGCCGGAAGGACGTGGCGTCTGAGCGGATGATATTTGGTCAATATCGTCCTCATCTCCAGATGAAGTCGTCGACCCTTCGTCATCTTGCCAACAATGTATCAGGACGCGCCGAGGGCTGGTAAACCGTAAGGATAGACAAACCTTTGAGGGTCTCCCAGCCAGGCAGGGGAGATTGCGCCTGCCGCTGTGATCCGGAACCGCCGCCGAACATGAGGTGAGCGGATGCCCGGGCGGCGAAGCGGAGAGGGAGGGAAAAGGGGTAGGGCGGCAGAGAAGGATGCAGTCAACGCTGTCGCGTACCGGGCATACACTGGCACGGGAGTCGGGGTGACTGGTCACGTGAGAAGGGACCGCTCATTTAGGTGCCGAGCGCCCTTCAGGCTTTCAAGTTAGACTGGCAACGCGTACATGAAAGACAAGCAGAGATGAGCAGCGCCGGTCAAGGCTCTCTGCGCGACTCGTACTCGACTCCGCTCTCGAGCTGGTCCTTCATCCCACCCGCAAACAACTCGGCCTCCTCCTCTGCTCCCGCCCCTGTACTCGCGCCAGGCTTAGAACCATCCTACCAGTGGTCCGCACGGCCACGCCCAAATTCCATCTACGAACTCTCTCCGGACCTCAACTTTGAACCTTCCACTTTAAATGCATTGTCCCTTTTCCGCGCAGCAGCAGCTTCTGCCATCCTTCAGTATCTTAGCACAGCTGTTGTGAACCCATTTGAGGTAGGGAAGACACTCCTCCAGGTCCAGTATGTCCCGAAGAATGCCGTTGCCGTAGAAGATATGGAAATAGATACGGTACAAGAAGAAGAGGTACTTGCACGTATAGTTCATGGTTTAATTTTACTCCTGACGTGCTATTCTAGATAAGCGATGAGTCGTCTTCCGCAGATTATGAAGACGGCTACTTTGCAGATGAAGCCGAGTCCACATCGCGCGTCAATACACCTCGACCGACAGACGATCGTGGTTACGTTGTCCGTCATAGTGTATCTGACAACGCGACTCGACCGGACTGGGTTTTGCCGCCGGGTAGCGTCGACGACGTGTGGTCGATGGTCAAGCAAATCGCCCGTTTCAAACCTGAAGGATGGTTTGCATTGTGGAAAGGTGGTTTTAGCACATTGTCAAAGAATTTCGACAGCAATTGACTGCAAAACAGGTACTGCGACGGGTTGTCTAAAGACGTTTCTCGAGTCATCGTTGCAACCTATCGCACACTCTGTCCTCGCCTCCTCCTTCGCAACGCTCGCGTTGTCATCATCCCCGGCAACCTTCGCACGCGCGCACCCACTTCTCCTCCCCGTCACCTCCAACATTGTCACGGGTGTCCTTCTTTCTCCACTGGACCTTATCCGCACACGTCTTATAGTGCAGACCTTCGCCTCACGGCACCGTCGCTACGCAGGTCCGCTTGACGCGCTCAACCACATTTTACTACACGAGGGTGGCGTGCGCGGGCTTTATTTGCACCCGCACCTCCTCTACCCAACACTTCTCGACTGTACGCTCACGCCTCTCGTCGTCGCCGTCGCACCTGCATTCGTAGCTGGTGTTTTCTCCCGCGTGATCGGCTCGTCCGTCAGTGAGGAATCGCATCCGTTTTTGTGGGCCTTCGCGCAACTCGCTGGTGAATGTGCCAGCTTGGCCGTCACACACCCTATCCAGACTGTGCGTCGCCGCCTACAGGTGCAGTCTCGTGGGGCTGCGCCGCCCCTCCCCGCATGCGTTGAGGTGCGCCGTCGTCCGTATGGAGGCGTAATAGACACCGTGTGGTCTGTAATCACTGAGGAGCGCTCTGATTTGCCACTTCTTCCACGCAAACGCGAGCGACGCTCGTCCAGGTCACAAGCCCAGGGCAAGGGAAAAGGCAAAGTTGGTAATGAAGAGACGGACGCTTTGGACGAGAGGGGTTGGTTCAGGAGCAGCGGGTTCGGACAGCTGTATCGTGGTTTTGGTACACGCATTACAGGAAGCGTCATTATATTTGTCTTATCACTGCTTGCTCCAGAGCCAAATGAGGGAAGTGGATGGACTGAGCTGTAAAAGCTGCATAAGGGACACACGTAGTGCAGGCCTTTGTTCGGCTTTTCTCGTTCTAATAATTAGTGGCAGCTTATACATTCATAGTAGTTATATCTTATTCGCTCAAACTGCAATCCACAAACGTCCCGACTCTTTGCTACAGCCCTGGACGTCCGAGACCGAGAGAAACACGTATTATTGAACTGGTCTGGCGCGTACGCTAGTGTGCTGCCGCAAGTGTAATAATATGGAGAGAAGGGTGGTCATTTTGTCTTGACAGTCTTCTTGAGTATGATGATTGACTTCAAGTTACTGTGGTAACTTGAAGTTAGTAGGTTTTGCCCTCAGTAAACCTCAATGTATCCAGCCAGCCCTGGTTTTCATCTCCGCCTGATGATTGTTAGTTATTAGAAGATAGCTATGATTTATGGACTTTACCAATTCATACCAATTGGCTATTGCACCAGCAATAGTATCAATCGGCCAATTTTGGCATTTGAGTGCGACGCTAAAAATAGCCGAAGCGCGTCATTTTCGGGCCTGGGGTTCTGGGGGAACGCTCCTCTTCCATCGCGTGCACGCAGTCAACGGGCAGTTACGGCGACGACCGCAACAGCATCGGCGACAACAAAATACACGATAATCTTACGTCTGGCATGCACCTTATGTCTGAATGTACGCTCCTGGTGTTACCTGAATGGCAGACTTGACTGACACCAAGCAATAAGCAGCTAGCGTCGTCTCCGCGCTCTCCAGGGCTCTCCACCGTATTCGGTCCACTCCGCCTCGAATAATCGCATCTCCTGCAACACGTACGCCTTTGTTCGCTCTTAATCCCAGCCTGAGGCTTAATGTTGATAAACTTTCAGAGCCGCGTCGTGCAGCAGTCGCTATCATCATCCGCGTCACCCCGTCACCATCTCACCATGCTTCTCCTTCATCCTTGCCGTCATCTTCGCCACCTGCCACCCTCACTGAATTCTTTTCCCTCGACTGGGTAAATGAGTCCGGTGTGGGCGTGGACATGCTCTTCATTAGGAGGGACCCTCCGCAGAGCGAAAAGAGCGTCGTTCAAAACAGACCGAGAAATGCTGAGGACGCGCACGTCGCTTTTCCCGGAGGGAGAATGGAAGAAGGAGATGAGGGCGGCTTATATACCGGTGAGCGAGCAACATCCCCCTATGAACTTAGCGGTCACTCATAATTAGCCAGCCATGCGACAAACATGGGAGGAAATTGGAATTGACCTTGCGGAGAAAGACTTTATGCTTATTGGCCAACTCGATGATCGTGAAATTACTACGTCTCTCGGAAAACGTCTCTTAATGATACTCTCCCCGTTTGGTACGTCTCCACTCGCCCTCCGGTTAATCTTTCCCTTTCCGTCACCCCAGTGCCATAGCTTATAATCCTAATGTTTTGTTTAACCTTTTTACAGTATTCCTTCAAGTTACGCCTAATACCCCACCACCCGACCCAGCGACCGGAACGCGCTTACACTGGATACCACTGGCATCACTCCTTGCATCGACCTCAGTAGGCGCGTCGCGCTCACGCAAAAATGCACACGGGACTCGTCGCTGGACGACCGTGACTGTCGACGTATCCTCGCGGCTCGCGCCCAGACAATCAACGACACTCCGCCTGCTCGTGCGCGTTCTCCTCGGGAGCATGCAGTTTAATGCGATTTTACTCGACCCGCAGTCCCCAAACGCTTCTCCCGGCGTTGCTTCCGAGAAATCAGTTGAAAATATTGGGGAGAAGGAGGTTCTAAAGCTCTGGGGGTTGTCTCTTGGTATGACCCTCGACCTCATCGCATACATGCACCCACCGTCGTCACCATTCTCGGATGACTATCCACGGGATGAGGTGACGGGCCTAGGAACAAATATAGCACCCAGCATGACGTGAGCACCGCACTTCATTGTTTCATAGTCTTGGATTACCTCAGTACAATTCGGGACGACTTCGTTGTGAACTCCGGTAATCTTGTGTTGTTTGATTGCGGGGCTGACCGTTCCGTTTCGTAGGTCCGTGTTTCCCCGTTTTTCGTACCCAGACGTCAACTTCTGGATTTGGGTATTTGGCAAGCGCTACCGCGAAGTTCTGCGAGGCTGGGAGGCTAGTACACACACTGGCGGCGCCAATGACAAGAGGTATGTATTCTCTATGTAGTTTGCCGACTCTCGAAACCCTGATCACATCTATTTTTTACAGAATAAACTGGATCGGGACTGCAGTGAATCAGTTCTATGCCGCTGTGCGAAAGGCGCTCATCGTAGTCCTAATTACACGCGCCATCTTCTGGAGTTCTCTTGGGGCCTGGGTAATTATGTACCTGAAGTAGAAAAAAATTGGTCGGTCAGTCTGCGACGTGCTCGTCTATCCTCAGATACAGTATGTATATGCAGATTGCTAGTGACTATAAGGACTCGAACGGGAACTTCTCTGCAGGTTCATGATCCCTAAATTAATGTTGTATTAGGGAGATATACTATATAGCTGGATTGTCTGTGCGGTTCAGGCCATGCTTAATTTTGCAAGCGTCTCAGTACTTATAGTAAAACGATTACGATTCGATATGTCTAAACGCTGCGCAGTGAGAGGCCTCCTGGCAATTCTTTCTATCGTCAAAGACTGCCTGTATGTGGTTTTACCTCGAGAAAGACGACATACTACACAAAGACCGAGGAAACGTGCGGAGCCACAAAAAGAACCAGAAGGTCCTACCCGGATTCGAACCGGGGTCACAGGAAGAATCTGACATCAGAATCCTGTGTGATAACCAGCTACACTATAGAACCGATGCTTTAGTGTGCTGTGACGTAAATGCCGATTCCGATCCGGTCCTGAATCTGGACCGTGTCAGTTCTGAACCCTATACTCGGCATCTCTGAGCCGGAGTCCGCCGGTTCTATAGTGTAGCGGTCATCACACAGGATTCTGAGCTCGGAAATTTCCTGTAACCCCGGTTCGAATCCGGGTAGGACCTTCCTTTTTGGCTTTCTTTCTCCCTGGAGTCTTTCTAGAGTTACTTTGGTGAATACTGTATGTAAATAAACGTCGCCCTTCAATTTACTTGAGGGACGGATGCTTATCGGAGAGCGGAAAATAAGCACGATCTATTTATCGGAAGGATCCGGGGTCTGTCTGCTTGGTCATGTGCGACGATCGAGGTCCTGTCGAACGCGTCACCGCGTAAGTGCATGTACGCTACTACCAAGAGTGCTAACTCAGGCATTCTCGTCTTGTCCTTCCAGTTTATCTCTAAACAATGGTACGCGTCCAACATCTTTATACTTGTGCCATCCCTAAATAACTTTCACAGCTGATTCGCGTCCGGTGCAAAGCAGGAACTTTTCGATATGAATTACAACCCTCTTCAGACATATCTGAGCTCGTTCAGAAAGTGAGCATCAGTATATGTCGCGATTTTCGAAGTTCTCATCCATCGGTAGATCGTGGAAAGTGTAAATGCGGAACCTTCGACCATCACGCTCTCTAACCAACCCAGAGGAGGAGAGAAGAACGTTAGGGAATTGAGGGGCAGGACACTTGAGGGCCTCGGTCTGAAGTGCATAATAACAGTTCTTGCACCTTTCGTTTTGCTAACTTATCTTGCAAAGACATGGGGATTTGATGTTCGTATCGTACCAAGATAAAGCTGATACGTCCGAGCATGCTACATCGTCACCTAACGGCGAACCGGCCACGAGTACCTTGCATCCTCCTGCGGACGCCACGCACCGCCCATGGGAGCTCGTAAAGGAGGATCCCGTTGACGAATACTGGCGAAAGCAAGACGGAAAGATTCCTCGCACTCGCGACTCGCGCTTCTGTAAACATGGCGCTAATGCTATGTGCGACTACTGTATGCCCCTTGAACCGTACGACGCCGCTTACCACGCCAAGGAGTCCATCAAACACCTTTCGTACTTTGCTTACCTGAATAAGCTCCAGCCTAACAAATCTACAACATCGTCAGCTGCAACCATGCTCCCCCCTCTTGAGCCTTTGTCATACAAAGTTAAAATTCCCTGCCCGAACGGCAAGCACCCACCGTGGCCCACGGGTATATGCTCCTCATGCCAGCCGTCCGCGATCACGCTGCAGCCACAACCTTTCCGTATGGTGGATCATCTTGAATTTTCGACGCATACCATCGTGGACCGTTTCCTCGATGTGTGGCGTCAAACTGGCTCGCAGCGTTTCGGATGGCTCATAGGGCGCTATGAGCCATACGACAAGGTACCAATGGGTATCAAAGCTGTAGTCGAGGCGATACATGAGCCACCGCAGGAGGGAGAGCTCGACGGCCTGACGCTAGGTCTGCCATGGGAAGACGATGCGACAATTCGGAGGCTGGCTAGCCAGGCCGTTACACCGCTGACAGTCGTTGGGTATATTTTCACTGATCTGGACGCATCTGAGGAGGACCGTACGAAAAACGTATACAAGCGCCATCCGGACTCGTTTTTCCTTTCCTCGCTTGAAGTCATATTTGCCGCGAACTTGCAACTGCAGAACCCTACTTCTTCCCGTTCCTCTACGACTGGAAAGTTCTCTTCGCGACTCGTGACCGCTGTTGCAACTGCGACGGAGGAGGGAGGAATTGATATTTCTGCCTATCAAGTGTCGGAGCAGGCATGTGCGATGGTTGATGCGGACATGATTGAAGCAAGCGTAGACCCTGGCATTGTGCGCGTGAAGGAAGAAGACAGAAGCGAAAATTCTGCGCGATATGTACCGGATGTCTTCTTTAGGTATAAAAACGAGTACGGCATCGACGTTCAAAAGAGTGCAAAGCCGTGTTTTCCTGTGGAGTATCTCCTCGTGAATGTACGATTTTGTCTCTCATTTGCGTCTGCTAGTTATCCGCAGTCTACTCAGCTCCATTTCAGGTGACCCACGGCTTCCCGCAGAACCCTTCGCCACTCATCTTATCTCACAAATTTCCGATAGAAAATCGAGCGGGACTTGAAAACCAGAATATTCAGAGAGTTCTCAAAGAGCTGTCCGAGCTCAAAGCCCCCGATTTAACCAGCGACCCAGCATTTGCGCGAAAAGAACCGGGCTTGTTCCATCAGATCGTCGAATACTTGAGCGACTGGCATTTAGTCACGTTTTTACAGACGACGGGCCTGTTTTCGGAGGTGCTTACTTTACTTCACTTCGTACGCGCGTTGGGAGAGAACTGAACAGAACTGTAGGAAAACATGAAGCAACTGATGCGCGCGGCGTCTTCTGCAAGCTCCGGAGACCCGCAAACCTTTTATGAACTTTTTAAAACAGAAAGCTGGGAAACACTCATGACCTTCACTCGGGAAAATGCCCGTAGGTGCTCTTCATGTCAATGGAGTGTACCTATCTCACATTTGTATCAATAGCGAGTGCACGACCGTCGAATCCTGCCCCCGACGTTGACATGGACGACCTCCCGCAGGATATTCGCGATCAAATTGAAGCTATGGGCGGTCATACGCCTATTGCCGGAGCGAGCTCGGGTATGAGAGTGTGTCCCCATTGTACGTTTGAGAACAGCCATGGCGGCTCGGACTGCGAGGTTTGCGGGTTGCCATTGAGCTGATTTTGAGATGTAATACATTTTAAAGATGTACCAATTTACTCTTAATTTAATACGTACTCGCTACCTCTGCGCGGCTACTTACCTACTTGGTCAAATCCGAATTTCAGACTAGACTTGCCTCGGAAAGCCGACTCGCCTCGGGGTGCGGTAGATCACGTGAGGACGCGTTTGCACGTCCGCGTTCTCCCGAAACGTCTTGCTCTACTTCTAGACGACGTGAGAGGCCATTTAGGATTATTCTGCCGTGGAACTCTACGCTGGGCTCTGTCCTCCTCGTCCGCACTGGATTTCTGGTGCTGCACTGTGTTGTGTTCTTGTTTCTGGTAGGCTCAGTGCCCTATGGCGACTTCATTGCTGGATTCTTCCTCATTTGGGCTTTGGTTTGCGCAATCTCGTGCACGTATGGCGAATTTCCACTTTACTCGTATCTTTGCTTGCTCCATTCAAGGCGCCCCCGGTAATGCTCGGGACGCGAGGCGCCTCGCTAGGGCTGCATAGCGGCAGACGAAGCCTCGATTGCGTTACCACCGCTTGCTATCAAATTCCCGGCTTCCTTGCGCTTGTCGAAAGCCTTCTCAAGTCCTCACCGTACCGGCCCAGAGTCAATGGGTCTCTTTGATATGCTGGCTGATGTCAACGAGGCAACACAGGTCGACACCACCCCTAGCTCCGAAGCACTCGTCGCTGAGGCTGTCGCTCAAGAGCTGAGCTACTGGGAGAGCATTGTCTTTTCGTTCGATATGGATCGCGAATCTGGCGGCGCTTCATCTTCGGGTAGGGAAACACGCGACAAGGAGGCTAAAGACAAAGACGGTCAGGAAGGAGCGCTTCCCTCGTCAAGCTCAAACGCGACGGCATCTGGCAGCGGGTCGAATCAGCCTAATCCTCTTCAACGTTTACCTTTCCAGAACACGGCGGGCGCGCCCTTCCATTTCGACCCGTCTGGAGGCTTCAGCCAGCCCCCCAACCCACAAATGAATCAGTTTGGCGGTCTTGATCCGTACACGCTCGCGCACCTCGCTGCGCTCTCCGCGCTCTCTGCGCCAGCTTTGAATGCCCAGAACCCCACTAACCCGCCATCAAACCCTGCAGACCCGTTTGCTCTTATCAGACATATGCAGGGGCTGTTATACCCTTATGGAGTCGCAGGCCCAGGAAATACGGGAAACCCGCCTGGCGCACAACATGGGTTTCCACCTGCTTCCTCGACAGGCTCTTCTTCTCGTCCGATCGGCAACAGACAGCATGCCGAAATGGTTGCGCCTTTTAACGCAGCGGGGCAGCAATGGCTTCCTCAACTCCCCAGTTCGAATCAGCGTCATCCGTCCCGGGCACCGACCGACCCCTCAATGGCCAACCAGCTTCCACATTTATCCTCGCTTATGCTTCCAGGCACGTTCCCGTCCACTTCACAACTCCAAACTCCGGGCGGGGGTCCGTCGTCAGCTTCCACGAGTAGACACAGCTCAACTGACACGAGTCCGAGCCCGACAACTCCGCTAAGTCCTTCCACTGCAAGAGCGCAGCAGGCACTGGATGATCCGAATATTTCGGAGGATAAGAGACGAAGAAATACGCTAGCGTCAGGTATTTAGTGTTGTAACGCATTATCGAATTCCCTTGTCCTGAGCTCACGCTCTGCGGTCAGCGCGTTTTAGGATAAAGAAGAAACACAAAACACTCGCTCTTGAACGCTCAGTGATAGAGCTGGAGGCCCGTGCCGAAGACCTCGATCGCGAAGCTACCGAGTTGCGGCGCGAGAACGGATGGCTGAAGGAGATGCTCATAATGAAAGGCCGGAGCTTGCGGGCTACTGCTGCCACTGCCGACGTTGACGAAGAGGATGAAGACGATAGCTCCGACGATGGGGACAAGGCGGCTGGGAATAGGGATGGACAACCAGATGCGTCGGGCGCAAGCTCGGGGAAGGGAAAGGGAAAGGGCAAATCAACGTGATGTCCGGAGGGTTCCCCAGTAATATGAACTTTCTTAAGTCAGTTTCGGATGTCTTATCGTCGCTTTATGAAATTTGTACCCTCTTATACTTGCTACTCAAAGACGGCCATTCCCTGTGCCTATTAAAACCGATGATGGCGCGAACCTCTATGCCCAATATGCGATCAATACAGATGGGACATTCCGAATTTGACTTGCTTCCGACGGATATGCGGACATCCACTTCACCGTATCTTCACACCCGAATTGGAAAGGAAGGCCATGTTTCCCTAAATCCGTGCGTATCAACGTTAATATAATCCGATTTACAACTTGCATGATATGGGTTGCAGTGTCGCGGTCGATTTATCCTCTACCACCCACCAACATAGCAGTAATCGATTTATTTGTTCATTCCTAGGACGTGCGAAATTTCAAGATTTCCACATATTTTACGTTTACAACGTGCAAAAAAGGGATACAGTAAAATCCTTCTTATGCATGGCCACCCCCCTGGAAGCTTCGAGTTTCTTAAAGCTGAAGTCCCTCCCACGCAGGAATTGGACGTTCGGCTTGTGGCGTAATTCGCGCACCATGTCTTCGCTCTTTGGATAGTTCCTTCCCGTAGTCTGCGATGGCACTCTGTTGGAAGAAGGATAAGAGATAAGGGAGACTCGAGAAAAGTACTACCACTTACGTGTGCAGTGACCCGGTTGTCCCACAGAACGACAGTGTTCGGAGACCAGTGGAGGCGTGCCTGAAGATCGCCGGACCTCGCCATATGATCGTATAAGAAGTTAAGAATGTTCTCTGATAAAAAGCCAAATATTAAAATTCTGCAGGAGGACGATCGTGCGAAACACAAACCCGACTCTTCTTTCTTAAGGCCGACAATCCTCCTCGTGAATTGCTTGTTAATGTACAATGCCTCTTCCCCAGTAACGGGATGGCGGCGCACGACGGGATGCACGTGCTCCACGGGCTCGCGCCTTACGATTCCTCCGCGTCTCCCCGAACGCGAAAATTCAGCCTGCTCCACGCCGGAGTGGACAGCCTTAAGCGTCTTAAGGAATGCAACGAACGCTGGGGAGAGCTTCTTGAGTACGGACACCTGGCTCGTAAAGAGTGTATCGCCCCCCGTACGCGGCTGCGCAAGGAGGAAAAGTGTTGTCAGACCCGGCGGTTGGAGTTCGTACGAGACGTCGGTGTGCCAGACGGTTGATGTGATACTATCATCGACTTCGAAGTTAAGGGTTGAGTTCGCGTCACTAAGTGGTTTTGGGACCGTCAGAAAGAAAGAACCTCGTGAGACCTTTTTTTTCTTGTCCCACTCACCGATAAACAAGATGGACTTCGGGAAGGCCTTCTGGGTGACCAGATGTTGGATGAATGTGCAATCTTATAGAAATGTGAGCTTGGGCGCCCCGATCGCTGAAGTGACGTAAACTCACCGGCCAAAGTGCCTTCCCCATTCACGATAAAATTCTCCACCGCGATTTATAAAGTCTTCTTGGTCTCTGAAGACCATAAGCCCGCGCCTGGCTACCTTTATAGATATTAGTCATAAGCCACATAATGAGCAGGAGGGCCGGTAAATAATCACCTCGAGTGCGACCTGATCATGTTCATCACTAGTAAGTGTAGCGAGATTGAGTCCGTGGACTTCCGTCCCGAGATAGGGCGTTAGCTCGTGCACGCTTGTCGCGGAATCCAAGAAGGATCTAGGATTGGGATGGGAGAGTGCACGGTGACCGGGGTCGACGTGTTCGAAGGGCTCGAGAGGCGGGTAGTGGACATTTGAAAAGACAGGGAGAAGAGCCGCGTAGCGATAAGGTTCATCGGACTGGGCTGAGTTCTCATTCTTGTCTGTTTTGTTCTCCAGGGTCTGTCCGTTTGTCGCGCTACTAAGGGTAAGGGTAGCGATGGTCTGGGTGAGAGTTTGTGTAGCCATCCTGAAGATTATGGCGTATCTGATTTAGAAGGGACAAAGAGGGGGTCTCCAGAGTCACAAGCATATATATGGACTTTAAAGTAGAGATAGTGAGAGTTGCGCACATGATGGAGGCTGAAGACGCCATCTTACGAGACGGCGTATGCTCAACCTGACGCCATCGCGTTTCCTCCTTTGGACCAACGTTCCCTTAAGCGTGTGCACTGCCCTGGATCGACGGCGGACTAATTGCTTATATAATCATAGCTCATGTAATCCTGTCCGCATATGGGCTCTTATCACGTGCCTTCCGCTTTGGGCGACGACAATAAACAGTGGATCGAAGGATTCTTGGACATTCGGAGGTAACTGCATTTTAGATGATATTAACCCTCGTGTGCTCTCTTTGCATTCCTCGCAATCTTCGTGTCTTTTCCGCGGAGTCATCACACGCGATACGATGCTTTGCACAACGCCAGCTCGTTTGGCAAAGCCTGCGATCGATGTAGCAGCTCGAGTAGACTGATATTGGTCAGTCCAGAAAAAAATGTTGTCTTTGCTCAGGACAAGAAGGCCGGAAGCGGCGGTCATAGGAGGCTTTGATCCGGTTCGTCGATCTTACGTTTGATCGCCACTAGTACTCCGCCCATGGCTTATTGTCTCGTCTTATCCGTGCTCCCGGGAAGTCTACTACGGAACTGCTCTCCGTTCCACGATCCTGAATGCATCTGACTCTACGCTACCCTCAAAGGCCCGCAATATGATATGTAAAGGAAGGACGGTCTCATTGCTGTCCCCCTCCTGTCCTTCTTCCCTCCCCATCACCTTCCCGTTGCTTTCCCCGCACAGACATGGACGGCAACATTGAGGCCGTTCCTTACAGCATACCAACCCTTCGGGCGCGGAAACATTATGAACCCGATGTTCCCGAAGATATCGCGGTTGCTCTACTGCACTTGAATGACCCGAACTGGGACTTCAACGGTTCGGACACGGCCTCTTTTGAGACCACTAGCTTCGATATGGACGAGAAAGGCACAAGCATTCCGAAATTCTCGAATAGTTTCGACATGAGCCGTTCGTCGGGGGTTGAGACGTCGGGATACGATAGCGAGTCTCAAATGGGCTCGAAAATGCGATTCGAATCAGCCGAGGCAGTGGATTATGATGAGTGAGTTTGTTCCCTTTACCCTTTCTTGGGCGGCTCAGTTTACCGTGCGTCCAGCGAGTCTCCATATGCAGAAGTGCGCGCATCAGTAGCGAACACAGACGACCCAAATATGCCCGTCAACACTTTTCGAATGTGGTTCCTCGGCCTACTTTTTACGCTTGTCATCTCGACGCTCAATCAGTTTTTCTCCATGCGATGTGGGTCCTGATTTGTGTCCCTACTTGACCTCGCTTATCTCGTGTCATCCGGTTTCTACAGACCCTTCCGTATACATATCCGGAATTGTTGCCCAGCTTGCTGCCCTCCCTTGCGGAAGATTTCTCGCGCAAGTCCTTCCCACGACTCGCTTTACAACGTTCGGGTACACCTGGTCGCTTAATCCAGGTCCATTCACTATCAAGGAACATACACTCATCACCGTCATGTCGAATGTTGTAGCGGGTGGCGCGTATGCAACAGATGTTATAGCCACGCAACGGTTATACTTCAACCAGCACTGGGGATTCGGCTATCAGATACTTCTTTGTCTTTCATCACAAGTCATTGGCTTCACCTTCGCTGGCTTCGTCCGTCAGTTCCTCGTATGGCCTTCGGCGATGATCTATCCCGGCGTCCTCGTGAATTGCGCACTCTTCAATACACTTCATGGCAGCTATGGTAAGAAGGAGGGGAGGCACATGTCCCGGGAATGGTTTTTCTTGTATGCGATGCTTGCGAGTTTCGTTTGGTACTGGTTCCCTGGTTATCTGTTTACTGCGCTTTCCGTCTTCAACTGGGTTTGCTGGATTGCTCCAGACAACATCGTCATCAATCAACTTTTCGGTTACCAAACAGGACTGGGTATGGGCTTTTTCACGTTTGACTGGAGCATGATTTCGTATGTCGGTAGTCCTCTCATAATCCCAGTAAGCTTTACTTGTGGTTTCTTTGACTTGCAGTAGTAGCTCATCACACTACTACAGTGGTGGGCCCAGGTAAACACGATTATAGCATTTCTCTTTTTCTTTTGGTTCCTTACACCCATCCTTTACTGTGCGTCTTTTTTTCTTTTAGGATTTCCACAAAAATGTTAACTGTTTTTGCAGACAAAAACGTGTTTTACTCCAAATACCTACCCATGTCTGCGGCAAGCACGTTCGACAACACCGGAGCTGTCTATGATGCCAGTGCGATCATTCAGAACGGCACCTTTAATTTAGATTTATACAAAGCCTACTCGCCTCTTTATATCCCCATCACCTTTGCCGTGTCGTATGGCGTAACGTTTGCGTCTTTTACGTCCGTCATCGTGCATACCTATCGTCAGTATATTTCATTGCTTATCTTTGCCTTCAATTTATTGATATATGTTATTCAGTATGGTACCGACGCGACCTTTTGCTTCAAGTCCGCAAGTCTCTCAAGGATAATGGCGATGTTCACAGCCGTCTCATGTCTATCTATCCTGAAGTTCCACATGCTTGGTACGCCGTCTTGGGGCTGGTCGCATTTGCTTTAGCGATTGTCACCGTCCGCGTTTGGGACACGGATTTGCCGGTCTGGGGTCTCATCCTTGCTCTGCTTGTTTCCATCGCCTTCATCGTTCCCATTGGCATGATCAGGGCTCTCACAAATCAGACAGTTGCCATACAAGTCCTTGCGGAACTATTAGTTGGATACGTTCTTCCTGGTCGACCCATCGCAATGATGATATTTAAGACATTCTGCTTCATCACGATGAGCCAGGCGTTAAATTTCGTTGCCGATCTTAAACTTGGCCACTACATGAAAATTCCACCTCGTTTGATGTTTTTAGCGCAGGTCATCGCAACGGTGGAATGCGTCGTCGTCGTCGTTTTTGTCCAGTCATGGATGTTTTCAAACATACCCGACATGTGCTCGCCGAATCAGATTCACAAATTCACTTGCCCGAGCACATCGACGTTTGCATCCGCGGCAATGATCTGGGGCGGAGTGGGACCTGCACGGCTTTTCAGCCCGGGTGCACTATATTACCCACTCGTTTATTTCTTCCTCATCGGGGCTATCCTTCCTATTCCGTTCTACTACCTTGCGAAGCGCTTTCCTCTTTCTTTCTGGCGCTTCGTAAATGTGCCCGTCATGCTGACAGGACTCGCGGTTCTGCCGCCATCTACGGGAATCAACTTCTCGTCATGGTTCATGTTCGGAGCATTTTTCCAATACTTCATGCGACGCTTCCATTTCCGCGTAAGTATCTCCCGATCAATTATCTTATTGTGCATTTATTGAATGATATGCAGTGGTGGACGCGCTTCAATTACATTCTCTCCGCGGCGCTGGACTCAGGGGTTGCGATAGCCCTCATTGTTATTTTCTTCGCGCTTCAACTGCCTAAGGGCGGATTTAACCTAAATTGGTGGGGTAATACCGTCTGGACAAACACCGCTGATTATAATGGCACTCCCATGATCACACTTGAGGAGGGGCAAACTTTTGGTCCCACAAGCTGGTCGTGAGGGCTACAAATTTATGTTCGAGGAGATACCATTACGACCATGTTACGATATTCACGTTACTTCCGATATGCTCACGTTTATCCAAGGGCTCCTAAAACGAGCTCGCTGGTTATTACTTATTTACTTTGTTCTAACTGTTCCGCGGTTTTCAGTGTATTTTCGCATTTATCTGAATAACATTCGTTCTGTTGTACGTGTGTAGAGATGTGAGGATCAGGAACGCGCATGGTACGAACGTCGATTATCACGTACAAATACTGATCAACAACGCGCCGCGCCCACGCGACTTAAGTATGGACGCGCCGAACTCTGTCGCGTCTCGTCACTTATAGTCACACGGGTCGCTCACCCGTGGCTGCAGCGGGCGTGGCGTCAAACAACTCAACCAACGAACACTGCGGCAGCCGACGTTGAAGGACGCACCTCCGATGGATGCAGGAGGACAAGGAGTAGTTCGTAAGTACTCTACGCACACAATAGGCAGTGTGGTCACGATAATCGTTATATGTCCTCTCAGTACGCGTACTGTACACGGTCAACACATCACCACAGTATATTCTCGCCAAAGCACCTGAAAAAATCGCGCTGGTCTCTGCCGATGTTGCTTCAGGATCCAACTCCCTCCCGCGCCATGGGCGCGCTTTGATAAAAACATGTGCACTGGCAATCTGCCGTTCGAGGTTAGTTGTTTGTTGGGAGACATTACGCTGGTCATTAGTACCAACATGTTGATACTCATAATGGTATCACAGTCCAGAACTCAGGCCCGACATCTCAAAAGACTTCTCAGTATATGTTCTTGACCCGCTTGAGGACTTGTTGTCCCAGGGACGCCATGGACAATCAGGCGGGGTGGCAGTGGGGATGGGCCTTTTGTCAAACATAATTTCGCCCTATACAGCTGACTCGAGCATGGTTACGGGTACGGTTATCTATTGCGGCGAGGGTGAGGTTGCTCTCGAGGTTGTCATATCGCTACGGCAGGTGCGTAGTACACTGCCCTAGTATGACAACAGTATTGATTGGCTTTCTTGAAGGTGGCTCCAACCGTTATAGCGGTGGACGAAGGCCAGTCTTCTCAATCAGAAGAAACCAGTTCCCAATTTCACTCTGGTCGATATCCTACTTGTCGCTCGTCGAAGGCGTCTGCAAATCGCTCGAAGCAGCGTACGGATCAACCTTTCCTCGCGTCCCATCCGTTACCCTCATTTGACGCACGATTATTCGGTTCATATGCACAACAACCCATTTACGATCCTCAGGGATTCGGCTCAGGAAACACTATAAACGACAGGTACTATGGTCGCAGGCCAAATCCTACTCATTCCACTCGTGCGCATAAACTTCCCACACCCTACATTGGTCCACCCAAGCGGAAGTACGACCAGACAGGGAGCCGGGGCGTAGCGTCAGACCCTGATTTATGTCGAGACGCTCCAGGGAGCTCGCCGAATCCTCCCCCTGTTGCAGACTCTGAGTCGGAACTCGACAAATACGCTGAACCCTTAAGCTCGCAAGAGTCAATCGTGACTTCGGGTGCCAGCACCCCTGTTCCTCCACCCTCACAACAATCGAACCAGCCTTCTTCGAACGAGCTGAACGATCTGCCGGAAACGGCTGCCATACTGGCCGCGTTGTCTGCGGTGTCCTCAAAACCGTCTGAGGGCAGTACAGCACCTAATCCTCAAGACAACTCTAGTCCTAACCCTGACTTGGTGGCATTTCTACGAGCCTATCTATCTGCTTTGGAGTCTCAACAGTCGGAAGAAAGCTCTTCAAAAGCCCCATCTACAACACCCTCTGGTGGCAGCTCCGTTCCAATATCTGCGGCGGCCCCAGCAACTGTTGTACTTCCAGCGCCTCAGACGGAAACAAACGAACCCGTTGCGGGGCCATCACCCCGAGTGGAGTCCCAAATTAAAACCTCGAACAAGGAAAATTGGAAGCCGCCACATCCCCAGCAGAGCTCGAAGGATCAACCTAGTGAACCCTTGAGCACTTCTCCACTGGGACTAGGACGGTTTAATTCTCGACTCTCCAACAGTCAGCAGCCCGAGGGTTCAAAGCCGTCGGAATCACGAAATGGGGCAAACGGCACGAGCATCGCTGCAAATGTAGTTCAGTCCAATGACAATTCAAGAAAGAGAAAGTTGAGCGATGTGACCCAGGATGACGCAGACTCACAGACCAAAGGGAGGTCCTCAACAATGCTAAGGCGCTCGGCCACGGCCGAGGACCTCAGTGGTATTCGCGTGAATACAGGTTGGGGTGGCCTCCGACTCCGTGCAGATGGGAGCTTCAGTGGGGGACATCCACTTAAACCTCCTGCAACCAGCAATGATCGCGCGAGCACAAAGATTCCGCAACCGGTTTTCTTCCGGTCAACGGGATCGGGTGCTGCCGCAACTTTGGCACGAAAAGCTCCATACGTCACCCCAGACTGGGCACGGGGAGTTCCTCCTCCAGCACCACCTCCAAGGCCAGAGGGGGCGATAGAGGCCAGCAGCAACAAAGGGAAAAAGGACAACAAATCGAAAGGGCTAGGGCGATTAGGCGGGAGAAGGTCTGTGGTTCGGGCAGTCGATGGCGTTGCTGCATCTGGCGCGTTGAGCGAGTCATCGAAGCTTGTTTCACGGGTATGCACATCGCAGGAAAAACCTATAAGTCCGAGTCTGCGTAGTCCACATACTTCTCCGAAAAGGACGCCACCAGGCATATTACCAATCTTTGCTCAGTCTTCTCCCCTGGCGAAAGCGTCTCTTGCAACTTTCTTTCAAGCCTTTCAGACGTCACCTTGCCGTCCAGTTGCTGAACGCAAAAGCTTGCTTTCTACGCCTCGTAAATCCACCGTCAACTCTTCGCCGGGAGGGTCCGCGAAGCACTTGTCTCTTTTTACGCCATCGCCAATCACGAGCCTGGGCGGAGGCTTTAAGCCCCGAGCCCTTTTTACGGGAGGTGCCGGGGGAGACCCGCCACCATCACCTACTCCGTCAAGGAGAAAGTTGCCTTCCAAGTCGATCTCAGGGTTTCCCCAGCAATCGGGTCCTACTGGAACGAATCCCCAGACTCAAGATCAGAATGAAGACGATGATCCCCCGAGTTCATTGCCAGTCGCAAGCAGCGATGACATGACGGACGAAAGCGTCAGGTTACCAGAACAAGGGATTTCTTCCGATTCTACAGTTATGAATTCGGGCAGGATTCACGACTGGTCGTCATTGGACTTGCCGCCGTCTTCTCCTCCACCTCCGTCTAGTCCTTCCATGGTACCCTTGGAGAGGGATGATCTTCCATGCTCTGACATACCTTCTTCAGACACGTCTGAGGGCGAGACTCCTTCCGCATCCACTGATACGGATACTCAACCTTCCCCTAGTGAGGGTCTAGAAAGTCGGACAGGTCCCGAGGTTGATAACCTGGATTTTCAAGACGACCTTGACTTTTCTAAAGTGGCGGAGCTCTTTCCAGATCCCGTCTTTTCAGACTTCGATTTGCTAATGACTGGGCAGGATGGCTCCGCTGCGGACGCTGCTATTGACGCGCTGCGTAACGGCCTCGGTCAGGAAGACCTCTCCGAAGCGTGGAGCCTACTGGACGACGTCCTTAACCCCGCCGCGATGGTCAATGATGCAACCTTGGGCTCACAAGTCGAGAGCTGGCTTAATGTACCTGTTCAAGATTTCAATCTCGACGAACTCATAGGGGAGAATAACACAATCGACGCGGTTGATGCGGTACTTCGTGATACCGATTACGTCAATCAGGCTGCAATGAACTTTGAAGAGTTACTGAAAGGATGCTTAGTGTAGAATTATGGACATGATCATGCGTTTATCACATTTGTACAAATTTACTGCAATCTCCCATCGTGCACGTCGCCAGTCCAAAATATATTATGTGCAAGACTAGTCCGCGGAAGCGCCAGACCGACAACAAGTGAAGAAGCTAAACCAAAATTGGTGAGTTCGTTATCGAATGAACAGTCTTTTTTGTTCTGTGAATATCGAACTATTCGGGCTGGTCCACCGTTCAACAGTGCGGGCAAGTTTTTTCTCGAGGAAACGCATGATCCCAGCTTCTTTCTTCCAGACGTTTTCAACGAAGACTGACAGTGGACCAACTGCGTTCCCCAGAACTCGATGCCCGGACGAACGCATGCGGTTAGCCAACACGACGTCCGTGAAAATCCTATCGCCAACTATGAAAAGCTCGTTGTCAGAGACCGGGCGTTTCAGCGACGCAAAGTAGGCGCGGATGTCCTTGATGCATGAATATCCTGGCTTCATAGAGTTATGTCGCAAAACCGGGACGCCGAGATGATAGGATACCGAGTCTGCCTGACAATAATCAGAGCTCTGCATCGTCGTTAAGGGGAATGATGCATAGTCACTTGTATCCCTCCTGAATCTAGATGACTCCCGGCGGAGTTGCTCACGACAATGATGTTCTCATCGCCGAAAGTTGACCTGCATTCTTCCCAAGCTTCCTAAGATTGGAACGCTGTTTACAGGGAGAACTAGCATAGAAAATGGACCAGAACTTGCCTTAAGCTCGGGAACAAGTTTATCTTCGTAAGGAATAGTCTTCAACAATAAACCGCAATTTAGCTCGCGCCCAAGAGGCCACACCAGTTCGTTGTCGTACCAAACAATTATCTTTGTCAAAAACAGCTCCGCGGTAGCCTGCCTTATGAAGTGCCGAGAAATCTAATGCTCGTAGGTCTTCCTGGGTCAAGGAATAATGAGTAATTTTGCGCTAGACCTTTGAATGAACTGACAGCACCTCTAATGACGAGAGATGGGACGATTAAGTTTGGGCGAAACAGGAGCTGAAAGGGAACAAGAATGCCAGGGACATTTAATGGCATCTTCGACGAGAGCGAAAGGGGTATAATCGAAGCAAAAGTCGGCCGCAGCAATGGGACGGCCGGTGAGCTCGAGGAATCGAGGTTCAAGCACAGTATCGGAGTTTCAAATAAAATGGGTCGATCACATTCGGAACGGAGGCGAATAATGAGCCATCATTGTCATTTTACTACAGAGTCCAGACTCGGAGCCAGTTGGCAGTAGGTACAGGAAGTACATTAATTTGTCAGACCGTTTGAGTAAATGAAATGGTCGGGCGGTACTTTATGACAATTCCCAGACAAATAATGCCGATTAGGGCGATGTACGGTACCAAGCGGCTTCTATGGATCGGTTCAGTCAGTACTACTAAGCAGGTCACCACCGACGGGTATCAAACTTACTTGTCAGGTGTATGTTTTGTATCTCCTTCAGGGCTTTCAGAGATACTTCGGGCACTTTCAGTACCTTGAAGAGAGATATGCACCATTAATTTATGAGACAGCTTACCGGTCGGTATCCTCAATTATATCCTCTAGTCTCCAAACATTCAGACGGATGGTACGACTAGGCTCCCTCCGTCCCCTTGTAGCTTTGACAGGACCCTCCTTTTTTCTTCTTGGTAAAGTGGACTGTACGGGTTTATCAGGATGGTGTTCGACGCTTTTGCCAGCGCAACCTGTATCATCTGTATCGGCCACTGAGCGCCAAGACCCGCATAAACCTGGAATGCGGTCGGCGATACTCTGGGGGACTTTAAATTCTTTAAGTATGAGGTTGGGATAGTCTTGCACCAAAACCCTTTCTTCGTCCAGGGAAAGACGCATTGCGACGGTGTTCTCTTCGCTCGTTACGCTCGCCACGGAGAGATCTTTGTCTACTTCAAAAAGCATTTCTGCTGCAAGCAAGAGGAGCTCGTGCATTTCATCGGCCGCTTCGAAGCAATCAAAAACGGCGGCTGTCGTACTATCGCTTGTATAGATCAGTATACGGCCTGAATGTGACATCCGGCATTTCGCCCAGAATATAGCACAAATCACGGCGACAGTGTGACACGTAGAAAGGAGAGGTTCCGATGCGCCGGGCGCGAACCTGTAGTAAAATGCTTCATCCGTTGTGGGAGACCAGAATCCGAAACCCGTTGATGATGCACCAGTGAAAATTGTACAAGAAGCGCTGTCAGAATTTCCGTATGATTTCGCGTAAGATAATCCCTTGGATTCCCGAAGGAGGTTCGCAAGCCAACTAAGGTCGGTTTTGATTCTCTCTGAAATCATGCACCTCTTCTCTTGCTCCTCCTGACTAGCTCTGGCCATCTCCTTGTGTAGTGAGTGAACTCCTGGACGGAGGAGAGGATTTACTTCGAATGTCCAATTGACAGAGCCTGCAAGTTTCTGACATTCCTGCAGGGATCTGTATGCCAAAGAAGAAGTCGAATGAGGGTCACAAAAAGTTGTGAGGTGTGCTATGAGGCCATCCATCTTCTCCTTTGGCACGGAGACGCGCTTGCGTCTAAGATCTACTTCATAACCAATGATGGTCAAAACTATTCCAGACTCCTGCTTCTTTAGCTCATGTGGAATGCCAAGTAGGTCCCATAATTCAAGAAGACGGGCCTGTTTTTCCGGAAGATACTTATTGTATGGTGCGTAGTATTTTTTCCGAGAGCTATACTCCCAAGAAAAATGGTCGTCCACATAGGAAAGGATATCTGGAATACCCCACACATTCTCAGCTATCCATAATACGAGGGACATAAAAGCACAAAAGATACGCTGTGAGGCTGCGTTACCAAATGTGTTGCACCGATCAACGTAGTAGTTGTCGTTTATCTTCACAGCCTGTAGAGCCTGCCAATACGGAGACATCGGGATGATGCGGAAGGCGTGCGAGACATCAGACTTGAAAAGGACAATATTACTCTTCGTCAAGCGGCGAGCGCGAAGAATGCGAATCAATGCGCGAATGTCGTCAGCCTGAGCACATCTCTCGTTCTCCGGGATGAGAGAGTTCAACGAGTGATCACCTGAACTGTGATTGTTAATTAGGCGGAACTTCTTGCCGCCCAAAGACTGTCCGACGTGCACTGGCATGCAAGCCATTCCGCGATAGAGCCGTTTGCCAAAGGGACCGGAAAACCTTCCCGCCTTGAGTTCCTTTTCCAGTTGTTCCTCCAGAAACTCTTGCCGTGGCCCATGTTCTCGGACTTTTTGTTTTCGTGATTCGTCGACCGTCATATCGTAAGGAATTTTTGCAAATGGCCAAAATCCTCTACGGAGCCCTTCGATCACAGATTCCACGAACTTCTTGTTGGGATGGGATTTTAGGAGCGCTTCGAAAACGACGACGTTGATCGGGGTGACGATTTTAAAAAGTTCGGGATGGTGCCGGACAGTATCAACGAGGTTAGCCGGCAGTTCATTTACCGATGGGGGTGCCGGCAGAGGCTCAGCATTGAGAGACGCTTGCGAACATGGAGAACACGACACGTCGTCATCCCAATCAAGTCCCCGTTTCACGCGCGCTGGTCGCGCATCTAAGTCCGCAGACGGTTGACAATTCAGCGCGGAGTGGTCTGATCGCCAGCACAAGCTGCAGAGGTGAGGATGCGGGCAGCTAGCTGAACAAAGGCATTGGTCCTCGTTGAAATTTTTGCATGGAACAGGCAATTTAGAAGGCTCGGGGTTGTTCGAGTACACAACGCTGATTGCAGCCAAGTCGATGTCATCCCTCGACTCCTCGGCGTACTCGTCGGCCAGAGAAGGGGAAGGTGGGCGAGATTGCTCAAGAGCGGACATGTGGTCTTCCGCTAATATACGATTGTTAGTAAGAACAGTTAGACTGGACCATCAACTCACACAAACCCATAGGAGCGAAACTTTTTAGTCGGTGGTGGTGAAAAGGCGCCTGAAGTGGACTTGGTTCTCCGGACGTATCTCAGCACGGTCTATTGGAGTAATGAAGGAGGGGAAGGGGAGGTTATATATAAAAGAGCTGAGCGCCCGTCCTATGCATCATGATGAATACTTGTAAAATACACGCTCGCAAGACACAGAAGGACTACGCGTTCGTGCACCGCGCATCTCCTGGTTTCATGGATGAGCCCTGTCAGTGCAAGGGAAGCGCCACGGCAGTGCTAGTGGCGGCGAGAACCAAAAGACTAAGCAATTTCAAATCAGTGTCCAGATATCTCCCTGGATTGCTAGCTAGGTGTATTAGTAGGAGCCTGGGTAGCAGCATTTGCGCAAATTTCGGAAGCCCCTTTTCTGCCCTTTGATGCTTTTGTAAAAATCAGCTATAGTCGGGCAGTGTCCTTGTGAGAATCCTGTCCCATACTAGCAGCTAGACAAGTAGTCACTTGGCAGACTGCCAGCGACCGTGTTGAGCGTATTTGCTTATCTAATGGATGAAGTAAGGAGCGCGACACTTGAGACGCGCATTGACCGACCCTAAACTTCGACACGACCTACAGTAGTACCGTCTTTCGAGTCCGCCACGCTCAGCGAGCCCACCACCATGTCTGGTTTCGACGCCAACAGAATCTTCTCCGTCGCCGTTCACGATGCCCCTCCTCCACAGGACCTCGATCGACCAGCCGAGGTGGAGCGTATGCTGCTCGAGTTTTTGCTCCAGTATCGCGTGGGGGGCGAGTTCATTTACCGGTGCGTGGCAGTATCGTCGTACCCATCGTATTCTTACCGCCCTGTACTAGTGATAAGCTTCGCGCGAATCTTCTTCTAAAGCAATACTACCTTGAGGTGGACCTTCAGCATGTTGGACTTTACAACGAGGAGCTGGCCCACGCTATCCAAGAGCAACCAGGAGAAATCATGCCAAGGGTGAGCTTTGAGGACTACTGGAAGATGGACTAAGTAAACGTTTTTTCAATCAGTTTGAATCCGCTGCTACAAAAACTGCGCGAAGTATCCTGTTTCCCCTGGCGAAGAACACAGACGAGCAACCCGAATCTTCCAGCATTCCAACGATCCAAGTTACTATTAGATCGGGGCTCAACATGCTGCAGTTCAGAAATTTATCTGCGAACACGCTCAACAAACTCGTGCGCATCCCCGGAATTGTTATATCGACATCTGTTCTCTCCTCCAGAGCGACAAAACTGCACCTTCAGTGCCGTGCCTGTCGTTCAACGAAAATAATCTATCCTCAAGGTGGTCTTGGAGGAGTTGGTGGAGGAGGAGATCGCGGCCTTCCCAGACGGTGTGAAGCTCCCGAACCAGAGGGCCAGAAAAAAGATTGTCCCTTGGACCCGTACCTTATTGTCCACGCGAAGAGTTCCTTCTCAGACCACCAGACATTGAAGCTACAGGAGGCCCCAGACATGGTACCCGTAGGAGAACTGCCTAGACACATGTTATTGTCTGCGGATCGGTATTTAACCGGGAAGGTTGTCCCGGGTTCCCGCGTCATTGCTACTGGCATATATTCTACTTACGAAGCGGCTAAAAGTGTTCGTCTTGCTGTTTACTTTTTCTCTAGTCTAAATAAGCATTGTGTTTCTTTCAGAAAGCAAACTCTGGTGCCTCAGCACTTCGTAACCCTTACCTCCGAATCATCCACCTTGAACTTTCGTCAGCAGCAGCGTCAAGCAGTTCCAATCCATTCGGTGTACAATTCACTCCCGAAGAAGAAGAGGAATTTGGGCAGATGGCACGAAGTGAAGACTTTTACGAGCGGTTCGCAAAGAGTGTCGCACCTAGCATATATGGTAGTTTGGGTGAGTAAGAGTTGATTTCTCCGCTTCGATAAGCGATGACAAGGTTGGGGTAGACATCAAGAAGGCTATCTCCTGCTTGCTTTTCGGTGGTTCAAAGAAAATACTTCCTGACGGAATGCGGCTTCGAGGAGATATAAATGTATTGCTTCTCGGTGATCCCGGTACGGCAAAGTCTCAGCTGTTAAAATTTGTCGAGAAGGTCTGGTCCATTACCTAAATCGTTTTATTTGTACTGAGCCATTAATCAGGTTGCTCCCATCGCGGTGTACACCTCCGGAAAGGGTTCCAGTGCAGCTGGTTTAACCGCTTCTGTGCAAAGAGATACGGTATCTGTGAGTTTTTCATTTTGCCCATGCACCGATATTTTTGCCTTATAGTCGAACCTGCAGCGCGAGTTCTACCTCGAAGGGGGTGCTATGGTACTTGCAGATACTGGGGTTGTGTGTATCGACGAGTTTGACAAAATGCGTGACGAAGACCGTGTTGCTATTCACGAGGCCATGGAACAACAGACTATTTCCATTGCCAAGGCAGGAATTACAACCGTGTTGAACTCAAGAACTAGTGTTCTTGCCGCAGCGAATCCCGTTTGGGGGAGATATGATGAAGGGAGAAGCCCGGGCGAGGTAAGTTTCGCCCCGGATCCGGTTGTGCTTCGGGAACAATTATTGCTTACACGAATTGTAGAACATCGATTTCCAAACTACCATTTTGTCTCGTTTCGACATGATCTTCATAGTCAAAGACGAACATAACGAACAGCGTGACAGGGTATGTTGCGATTGAGCCTCCATCCGTGCGATGTAATCTGACTTTGTATAGACTATAGCCAAACATGTTATGAACATCCACATGAACCGACCGAACGAGATTACTGGGGAGAATGGTGAGACGGTCGGTGAAATTGATATCGACAAAATGAAGCGCTACATCGCATACTGCAAGGCGTAAGTCTGTCTACATGCTTTCGTTTGGCATATCAATGTAATGACTCCGTTGAAAAGGAAATGCGCTCCGAGGTTATCCGCTGACGCGCAAGAGATGCTGAGCAGCCACTTCGTAGCGCTAAGAAAGCAAATTCAACAGGTGGAACAGGATAATGACGAGCGGAGTTCAATCCCTATTACAGTTCGGTCAGTGGAAATTGCAATCTGCCGCTTTGGATTACCTCCTGAATGTGTATTCAAGCCAACTTGAGGCCATCATCCGAATCTCGGAGTCTCTAGCCAAGATGACTCTTTCACCGGTTGTGCTTCCTCATCACGTTGATGAGGCAATCCGGCTGTTCAAGTACTCGACAATGGATGCTGTATCCGCTGGCTCCGTCAATGGGCTTTCCAGAGGCGAGCTTAATGAGGAGATGGGACGTATTGAAAAGGAACTTCGTCGTCGTTTGCCTGTTGGGTGGAGCACGAGCTATCAGAGTCTTGTCAGAGAGTTCGTCACTAACCAAGGCTATTCAAGCCACGCTCTTGAGCGGACCCTCTTTGTATTGGAGAAGAGAGAGGTCATTCGCTTTTCCGGACAGGTGAATAGCTATCCTGCGATCAGGTGGTGGAATACTGATCACCACTTATCATCCTTCCCTTCTACAGAAAAAGGTTGTCCACAGGTAATAGCTTCCCCAATGAACCGAATTTTTTACTAAGAACTAACAACGTAATATTTTCAGAGTTGGAGTATAAGGTCTCTGTTCTCATTAACCTCGACTGGTGTTGTTGTTATTGTCTTCGCTCCATCTGTTCAATCTGTAGATCTAATGTATTGTGTATTCCCTTGCTGTCCGCGTATATGTAAACAAGCGCTGTTTCGTATGAGTCAATCTCGGAAAGTCGGATAGTTGTGATATTGTACGTCCACACTTGGGCAACCGTGTGGTATTGCTGATAATAGCCGAATATGTTTTTGACCGTAAATGCTTAAATTCACCCCCGAGTATAGGGCCCGAATCCACCCCTTGCAGGAGCCCTGGCGTATAAGCGGGAACACGCATATATAGTAGGGGTGCCAGGTACACAGTAGGCGCCAGTGCGGTCCGGAGGTTCCTCGTAATTTTTTTCGAAGAGACGTATCCATCTAGTAGTACGCCGATGTGCTGTCCCCCGAGCCGTGCTAAACTGTACAGCGAGCAAGGACTCGAGCGCCCGTTCCCGCGGATTTCCACCGCCACAGTCAGCACGTTGTAAGTCGCAGCGCGTTTCACTGTTTAAGGTCAGACCGTAGCTGGCGGCTACAGCGTATATACTACTAGTAGGGCCGGTGCTTCGCAGTCGCTCAGATCGGGGAACCGTGATTCCGTCCTAATATCCCCGGGTCAATGTTTTCTTCTGGCGCACGATCAAACAACTTTCATTTCATATGTGCACACTGGCACAGGCCGAGGAGAAAAATAGGGGTTAGAGAATAAGCGGACTTTTTATAATACTCTATTGGCGAGTCGCCGCCCGCCGCCGGCTACTACGCTAAACTAAGAACCACTGAGAATCCAATCCAATTCGATTTTCAACGAATGCAACAGGTATTAACGCTGAGGAGTCGAGGGTATGGCACAGTTACTGCTTAGTACAGTACTCAGTATTTACCATTCGTCATCCAGCTGGACCTTGCCAGACAGGCCTTGGCCTGTCGATAATAAAATGCACACATTGACAAATGAGCAACGCGAGTCTTGTTGTGCTGGGAGGTATTTTCAGTATGTGCCCGCCTAGCTCAATCGGATAGAGCGTCAGACTCTTACGAGTCACTGAAACAGGTGGAATCTGAAGGCTGCGAGTTCGACCCTCGCGGTGGGCTAGTGTTATCTTTTTGACTATTGCACTCAACCCCGTCACTCTCCGTATATTCTCGAGTGTCGTATATATCAAATCTTTTACTCAGTTCGCCAGGACAGTTCATGATACTTGATTATATATTAGCTTATACGTATCTCAACCTGAGATATGCACAAAATGACTATCGACTTGAAAATCTAAGTGAGAATTAGGAATAGTAAGGAGCGTGCTTTAACAACGGAGATGGGAAAGAAACAAAAATAAATAATGAAAAAAAGAAACAGACAAAATCAAAGACAATGGTTGTTTTACGAGGCAACTCGAATGGTATGTAAGCAGTTTAAGAAGAAACTACCGTTCAATAGACAATCGGGGAGGAGGTCAAGCACGAACTTCAAAGAAAAAGGATGACGGCACGAATCGCTTAATACAAAGAATGCTGCATGTAAGGAGTCGGCGCGAGTAAAAAGATGAGTGTCTTAACACTTTCTCCAAGTCCGTCCGACTACGTTCGTCGCTGGGCCCAGCCTGGAGTCTGAGCGGTACGATACGCGGCACGAATAAAACGGAAACTTGATAACGGCAAGGATTGGGAGCGACAATTAGTCACCGTCAGAATTCGCTCTGTGGTTGCTGACGGTTGAACGGACGCGAGAACAATCAATCTAAGGGTTAAGTGAGTCTCAACGCGACAGTAAAAATAAAGCTTGACTAACGCATGGATGGTTATGAAGAGGCGAGTGTGGGTAGAACAGTTCACTTGACTTTGGCGCTGCATGGGCATTTTGTGATGCCGACACTGGCGCCACACGAATCGCATCTATTCCTTTCTGCCAAGTTGGCCACGCCAATAGAGACCTCGCTATCACTTGCACCCTCCCCAGAGGACGAAAAAGGACGCGTGTCATCACGATGAAGGGAAACAATGTGGCGGCTTAAATCATGCTTTCGCGAGAAAGAACGACCACACGAGTCACGCGGACAGGTATATGGCTTGGTGCGGTTCGGGTTGTGTGTCGCTTGATGCGTCTTAAGGTTGAAAGCGCGAGTGAACCTTCGCGGACATTGCGTGCACTTAAATCTCTTCCCATCAGGGGTCTCTTCGTCCTCCTGCAAGGAGGGATTAGCAAGCTGCGCCGACGCCTGTGAGCTTGACGACTGCTGAGACGAATGGCGAGAGTCGTTTCTGGCAATTCGCGGGAGCAGGGACATGCCAAGACCCGCACCGACGGGACTGGGCGCGCGCGCCTGAGGCTGCTGAATCTGAAGAGCCTGTTGGGACGAGATTGCACTCGGGGAAACAACACCCGCGTACGCCAAGGAAGGGTGGTTTGAACCAACGGGAGGGTAGTAGTCCGAACCGTAGTCGGAGTAGACGGAACCACCCTGACGTCCAGCAGGGGACGGCGGTAATGCTCCATAGGAATCATGTTCATCAAAAGTTGTAACGCTGCCTGTGCCAGAGCTAGCCGGAGAATGGCCGCTCGAGCCATAAGCGTACTCAGAAAGGCCATCAGCAGAAATGCCGGAGGCTGTGTTCTGGGAAGCGGCGGTAACAACGTAGTCTTGGCGAGCGTTGATGGAAGCCCGCCTGAAATCCATGTCAAGACCGTCAAACGAATAAGTCGATGGGGCGTAGTTGTAGAACGATTCCGAGTAAGACGACAACGATTCATACGCTGAGGCAGACTTGGAGCTGACTGTAAAAGTCGACGGGGGTCCGCACGTGGGAGTATCTGTCCGCAGGAAGTTGAAGGTGTCGTCTACGAGAAAGGACTGCAGCTGGAGAGGGTCGAAACCAGCGAGGGATAGATCGAGTTCTGACTCGAAGAGGTCGGGATGGGGAGTGATGATATCGGACGGGTTCGTGAAAGACAAGAAGTCGAGATTAGCGGCAGTCTGTTGGAGCTGCTGCTGCTGCTTAGGGTTGCCGCCAGCGAGCAGTTCAGGGGATATGTACTGATCCATGACTGCGTATTTCAGGAGAATGAGTCAAGCACAAAGATATACGCGTGCGCAGGAGTTGAAGATGGTGGTATGGAGGAGCGTTGCTGCGTGTGAGGGGCAGCGTTGCTGCGGGGATTGTCTGGGTTTGCTTTTGTTTGCCCATCAACACAGCCCCCTTTCTCACACACCCGGTTCATCGTGATGCTCTTCCTTTTCCTCTCTTTTCGTCCCGGTATTTTCGCTTTGAAGTTTGCGCGTGTATCATTCCCTTGCTGCGGTTGTTTATTGCTTGCTTTTGCCTGGTTCGCTCATCCCCAACTGCAGGCTGCGGCGGATACGACAGTGTTTGTTGGGCACGATCTCATAAAAAGCAACACGTCAGCGCTCCCTCTATCCGTCATGCCGCTTCGGTCGCTCGGCTGTCCCATGCAGAACGCATATCCAGAAATAGAAGTATGTATATCGGGCAGCTGGTTGACCGTGCGCTAAATCAAACCATCAGCTATAGAATCAGAATCTTTGAATCAGAAACAAGGTTCAATTGCAATATTTTTTCCATAATGAGGATCTCCTTGTGCCTGGCATTCGGTCTGTGACTCTGCGGGGAATTCATCACTAGGATTAAACCTTGGGCCCAAATATACATCCACGGGGCCCCCCTCCCTGCGGTACATGTCTTCTGGTACGCTTTAAATACAAAGTGGTGCATTTGTTGACGGCACAGTCGAATGATTAACTCTCCGACTCAATGTTGCTTGCTCTGTGCAATCAAATTCTGTTGCAATGCATCGTCAAGAAAATCTTGAATGCGACACTCGTCTACAGTATTTTCCATTTACTTTTTGTCTTCTACTGCACAAACGTGCGTTTTATCCCCCTCGTATTATTTTGGAGCTTCTTTTCTCTGAACTTCGCTCTACCCAATGTACTTGCGGATACATCCTCGGAATATCCAAGATAAAGAACAACCGTACCAACCGGTTATATTCTCTCACCGGATGGAGGTTTGTTGGAACGGATATGCATGGATCAGAAATACGGGTCAATTTGTGCAGACAACAAGAGGAATTGGCCGTTTATCCAACGGAGGAGAGACATATCCGGACGGCTAGGATGGCTATGGCTTGTCTAATACATACGGGCTTCTACAGGGGAAACACTCGCAGACGGTTTCGGCGCCGAAATCTGACTGAAGCCTCTTCGCACAGCGGCGTTTCATCCCCTATGATGCCGGTGCTTTCAAGTTAGAATCAATCCGCTATCCTCCTCTAATTACAATATAAAATCCGACAGCTGGCCTGCTGCCTCCGTCGATTTTCATCAGCTGTTTCCGCCTTTATAACAGTGATGAGAAATTCTTTTCAATAAATTATCGGCTCGGTCGCGCCTTTACTTGAGTATGAACTTAAGTTTGCTTCGCCTTGACGTTCCTTTGTAAAAGCCACCTTGCCTTATGTCCCTGGTTCCTAGTCGATCACCGAAGCAACAGGTTTTTGACATTCCCATGCGATGGTACTAAGCGGGCCTTATTTTTCCGCTGGCTTTCATCGGGAATAACCCAAACCAACGTCTAACTTCTAGCCGGTGCTATTATTATTATTGAACTCAGCATAGCCCTCGGTCAACTTATCACCATCAGTCAACCACACCACTACTAGTCGCAGACCCGCCCTCCGTTGATCACGGTGCAATGCGATTGACTCCATATATTCAATGAGCGTATTTTTCCCAAAGCGAATATGTGCGAACAACGATTGCACTGCATTTGAAAAATGGATATATGGCCTTCTCTGGAGTTTAGCCGACATCAGGACTGCTGTCGGCGTACGGCATGCCATGATCTACCGATGATTCCAAGTGATTCTTTCGCCAACAGATGGAATATATTTCTAAGCATCCAATTATTTTACAGAATCCAAACCGCATAGCCGAACGATTCGCGCCCGTCAATGTACCATGTGCACCGTATCATTTGCGAGCGGAACCGAAACGAAAGCGTGAAACCTTATACATGAAAATGACTTTGCGAGCCCCTTGGGATACGAATTGAAGACACGAGTTCGTACTCTGACGTTCGTTGGAGAAAATGGTCGAGTCATTTCCGACCCAATGAGTGTGGTATGTCTAGTCCGGGTCGGCCGTTCGGACGGTGCTGATGGCCTTTGACTCGAACGTTTAAGCCCTGAGCCATGTGTAGGAAGAAGGGGGAACCAAGGAACAAATACCTTTTTCTTGTAACTCATTGGTAAGAAAAAAGCTTCGCCAATTCTCGTCCATATTAACCCTCCTTTCGGGAGGCTTACGTCATCCCGAAAAGGGAATGTGGAAAGGCACGGGCGCGTTTCTCACGGCGGCTGATTCGGGCCGAATTCATATGATGCTGCTCTGGATCGCCCGCCATCAATTGCGCGCGCATTGAGCAGGCACAGGACTCCAAGGCTATGGTTGATCTGGACGGGCCCGTTACTGTAGGCATGGTGCTGGACTGGTTATAGTCGAACAACGTACTTTCACCGTCGCCACTTACTGTAAGTCTGCGCAGTAAATTTGGGCCCAACAATCGGGTTGCGTAGACGCCTAGACAAGGGCGCATGGGCGGAGTTGTTGTCGGCATTCTCGGATCGTGGTACTGTACTTCTTTTCTCGGCGTTTTTCTCGGCGTTACTTTCTTTACTAGTATCACTCATGAGCTGATCGCCAATCCGCAGGAGCTGCAAGCTGCAATTGATGCCGAAAATTGCGTAGCCCAGGGTATTCCAGCACCGAGACACTGTAGCGGGAGTTGGTCCACTGTAACAAATTAGCAAGCGATACTCCGAATGCAAGTGTCATACATTGTCGGACCAACAAACCTTTCCGAATGTAGTGTGGTAGGTAAACTGCGCGACTGCGCCTTAGCTTCCCGAACCTATTGGATTTGACCGCAGCTCCGAGACGCATGCGCAAATAGGCTCTCCATTCGATTTGACACGGACATCCCGGACATGGGTAATAAAGTGGCACGCTTATTGATCTCTCCGAGCCCCTATGACTTCCCTCAACCATCCGAAAGCACTTCTCCGTTTACGATCTACTACCTTAAACTGCGCTCCGCAGGAGCAAATCCCCTCGTGTATCTCGGAAGTACTTTAGCCGCCCTTCTGCGCAGCAGCTACCATATGGCCACATTGTCGGCGGGTCCGACGAAAGACGTAACGTCGAGTCGGATGTGCTTTCTGCAATCTTGCTTGATCGGGCTTCTTGGCGATGCAATTATGTGCCCATAGACCCTGGATCTCGCAGCACCCACTCTGCTGAATACGCGCCCAGCTTTAACTCGCGAATGATATCTCCACTGGAAATCCGCCAGATGATGTCAACCATAGCATGCGGTCGTCCACCTTGCTGTAGCTGATACTGCGCTTGTGTATACCTCCGGTACGCATCTCGGATCTACACTCAAACTGTGGTCCGCAGCATACGGTAAGCTTTTTTTTTTTGAGTTGTCAAACAAAGTGGTGTGATTTAAAGAAGGAACACCATGTGCCCGTTACCTCACGTCGTAAAAGCCGACGTCTCACCGATGCGCAGTTCCCTGCAAGCACGATGAGGAGCAATCTTTAACCGCAGTCGCTGGGGAAACTTTGTGAAACCCGCAGCTCACAATACCGGAAATACCAGAGCCAGTTTCATCCCTTCAAACGCAGATCTTGGACGAGCTGCCGCAGCACCTCACGAGTCCTGCAATGACCAGGGAGATCTGTAGGGGTCCAGAGGAATACACTTAGAAGCGGCGCAGTCGAGAGTCTTCATCCCTTATCCTATGATTCTCGAGTTCTAGCAGCACATGTAGGGCCCACAGTTTATGGCCAAAAAGTGACAGGCTCTGATTCCCTGAACCGGAAATTTGGCCCTAGTGTGAAGTCCTGAACCATGTGTACCGAGTGCGCAGTCTTCACTTTTTGTCCCCCTCGTCTTCTTTGATCCTTGGACGAAATACGGAGTAATATTGCCTTCTGGTTCACCCGCAACAGTCAGCTTACCGGCGTGAAGTAAACGGGGCCATCATAATGCAAAAGTAGCATGCTCCTAGGTCACATTTATTCCGCGGACGAAAGAGAGAAGCTAGCAGCCTGGATATAACGGCTCCGCATTTCAGGTTCAGACAGACACGAGTCCCTCCTGCCTAGCAAACACATAAACGACGTTGATACTGGCTGGTGCTCAGAATGCGGCCTGTAACAAATTTGCGACATGACCTTTAAATCTTCCAGCGGCTCTGAACATTACAGCTCCAGCATGCTTTCGGAAGGGCCGGTAAAGAGACGGGCTTGGAGTACGTACAGGTTAGAATGACCTCCTTCCGAGTGAGCAGGAGAGAGGCATTCACAATGGCAGGGCCATGGTGTCCAAGACATTAAAAATGATCGCCCACTTGTACTCGACCATACGGATTTTGTGGACCTTCTCACAGCTAAGTACTAAACACGCGACAAATCATAACCTGTTTATGCGCACAAGGACCTTGTGGCCGGTGCATTTACGTAAGTAAGACCATTTACATCATCTCGTCTCCGAATTAAAGAACTGCTCGACTTGACATTACAATATTAGCTGTACAGCATCGCGGATAGTAATACATGCTTTTTATTTTGAATGAACTTGCGTAATCTTCTCTTTAGTAGGCCACCTTGCTAGACAACCCTGCTTGCTCGCGTGCGTAGCACTTGTGCTGGCTGACCTCGTAAGCATACGCACCCGCAAAATCGATGGCACCTTTCACAATCTTTAAGCCTTCCGATAGCGAAGACGGTGTGAGATTTCCCGCTGTCACCACACCGTAATCGACGGACACGGAACCCGTCGAACCGTCAGCGAATTGTACACCCGGAAGATGCACAGCGTCCCGTAAAAAGTCAACCGCTAAATTGAAAGATTTAGTGGAAGAATGTTTGAAACCCGTTAAGAAAGGCATACCCTCGCCGACAGCGCCGATAGTCTTCAAATGGCCAAACGCTTCGAGGACCCAGTGGATGACTCGACCGTTACTTGCAAGAGCTTTCACATGCTCTGCGCCACCCGGAATAAAGAGCGCATCAAACATTGTTGAACGTTGGCCTTCAAAATGGTGGTCTGCGACAATTCCTTCCCCCTTCCCGGCAGTTACGCCTGCAGGGTAAATATTGCCTCTCCGCGGGCCAATGAGGAATGGAACCGCGCCAGCTGCCTTCAACGCCGTACGCATGCCCTCTACCGCAGCCCCGTCGAATCCATCGGCAATGAGAATAGCGACGCGGCGCGACTTTATAGTCGGAATAGATGGTGCGAACTCGAATTGGGAAAGACGCGAAGCTTTCTTGCCATGATTTGGGCGTCCAGGCTTATCCGGGATGGGACCTCCAACGTTAATCGCAACCTGTTTCGCGAGCTCATGATCGATGTCGTTCAGGCGCAGAACGGCGGTATTATACACAGTGGGGTCGTCGCAGTGGTTGAGCTCGAATGAAATTGCGTTTAACAAGTGGGTTTTCTCTATGTCGGATAGCGAGTTGTAGAAAAGTTGCGCTTGACTCCAATGTTCCCCAAATTTCACTCCCCGCATACGCTCCTTGATACCGGAAACCTTTTGAGGGTACCTGAACAAATATTAGACCTTGTATGACTCAGAAGGGTTATAAAGACTAACTGTTTGTAACCTCCGTTCGCAACAGCCACCGGAGGAAGTTGCTCGAATCGATTAGGCCAGTAATTTACTGTGCCTTTGGAGATGCGATGTCTCATTGCCCCGTCCCTGTTGAAATTCATGTATGGGCACACAGGCCTATTAATCGGTAGCTGACCGGAATACTCAGTGTGCTTGAATTGCGCGAGGGGAGAAAAAATACCTCTTCCCAATTGACTCCTAAGCGGGTGAGCTGGGTGTCGTTGTAGGAGAAGTTTCTACCCTGGAGGAGTGGGTCGTCGCTGAAGCCGATGCCAGAAACAATGTGACTCGTGCAAAACGCGACCTGTTCTGTCTGTGTGAAATATTCATCCACAGTGCGGTCTAATACCATCTCTCCAATGGGTTGAACAGGTACCAGATCTTCAGGCCATAATTTGGTCGCATCGAGAATATCAAAGTCGAATTGGTGCTCTTCGGCTTCGGGGATAATTTGAATGCCAAAGGTCCACTTGGGGGGCGCTCCATTCTCAATCGCTTCATTCAAGTCTTTTCGGTGAAAATCTGTTTTTAATAGGTACTGTCAGATCATTGTCGAAAGGAATCGCACTGCGACACGAATCTGACTGACCAGGATCTTGACCAGCGATTTTCAGCGCCTCATCCCAAACGAAGCTATGGACACCTAGCTCGGGAATCCAGTGAAACTTTACGAAGAAGCTCTCGCCGGCAGCGTTCTGAAGGGTGTACGTGTTCACGCCAAAACCTTGCATCATGCGGTAGGAGCGAGGAATGCCTCTGTCGGACATGGCCCACATTATCATATGGGAAGCTGCAATACAGATTTGATCAGAAGGATCCACTGAAGATAGACATGAAATTACGCACTCTCGGGCTGCAAATTAAAATAATCCCAGAAGTTGTTGTGAGCCGTCTGACCCTGGGGAACCTCGTTATGTGGCTCGGGTTTGACGGCGTGGACGAAGTCTGGAAATTTCATGGACTCCTGGATGAAGAAAACGGGAATATCATTGCCAACGAGATCCCAGTTCCCTTCCTCCGTGTAGAATTTCACAGCAAAGCCCCGCACATCGCGAACGGTATCCTAAGAGATATTGAGTACGACACCGAAACAAGAGTAATGTTAAAGGGACTAACTGCGCTACCACGAGAACCTTGAACGGTGCTGAAGCGGACGAAAACGGGGGTGGATCTAGCGGAGTCGGTGAGGACGCCGGCGGAAGTGTAGCTTTTCGCGGAGTCATTGAAGACCCTGAAAGAGCCGAAGGCCCCTGCACCGCGGGCATGGACTACGCGCTCGGGGATACGCTCATGATCGAACCTGTGTATCTTCTCTCGTCCGATGTGGTCCTCGAGGAGGTGGGGGCCAATGTGCTCGCCATTGGAGACCTTGAGCCATGTATCCGTGTCTGAGACAGGTGCACCAAAGTCAGTCGTGAGGCCGGGAGAGTGGTGCTGAATGTCGACGGTCTCTGACTGGAGATCGTCGACCTTTGCGTTGGAAGAAGACATCTGGGGGATGATAGACTTGAGCTGGGAGGAAAAGGATGCCATTGGAAATTGGGGGGCGGGACGAATGAAACTGGGCTTATTTGAAGGATGGGCGGGACGACGGACGTCGATGACCTGTTCGATGACGTCGGACGAGAAATGACCTCAGCATGGGGCCTAATGTGCTTCCGCCCCGTCTGCTACGCTGTCGCTGCCAGACGTCTGACGTGCGCCGGGGGGGTGTCCGACATGGCCCGGGTCATGGCAGCCGGACTGCAATCGGCGTTGCCGGGGTGCACTAGTACTGACTGCATGGATCTCGGCGAAACCTGTTGTCGTCTTGGTGTGGGCCGACAGTTCATCCTTGATACTCACTTGGAGCGCGTTCAAGCAGAGGATGCTGCCACCCGCGCGAAGCACGTGATCGTCCTCGTCGCGTCCGTGGTTCTGTTGCGCGCGCGAGCAGCGACTCGGCAAGCCCCGTCCAAGTCGCATCTCTGTTCTCGTTAAATACCACCCTCTTTCTGTCCGTCTCACTTCATCCCGTACCACTACCACCCCAACTCACTTCCGCCCAACTCTCCTCTCCACCATGGCCCGCACCAAGCAGACCGCCCGCAAGTCCACCGGAGGTATGTCTCACTTGTGCCCCCGGGCCTGTTCATCTCCGCACATCCGCTCACCTCCGCCCTAGGCAAAGCGCCCCGTAAACAGCTCGCCGCCAAGTCAGCGGCCCGCAAAACTGCTGCCGTAAGCTTTGCTCTCGATCGCCGGCTTTTCTACCGTACTCACCTACCCCACCTCACTGCAGGCCACTACTGGCGGTGTCAAGAAGCCCCATCGCTTCAGGCCGGGTACTGTCGCCCTCCGCGAAATTCGTCGTTACCAGAAATCGACGGAGCTCCTCATCCGCAAGCTGCCATTCCAGCGTTTGGTCCGCGAAATTGCACAGGACTTTAAGGTGCGCAAGCTCCTTTGTCGAACCCGTCTTATACTCATACTGCCACATCGTAGACCGACCTGCGGTTCCAGTCATCCGCCGTCATGGCGCTCCAGGAGGCCGCCGAGGCATACTTGGTCTCGCTCTTTGAGGACACGAACCTTGCTGCCATCCACGCCAAGCGTGTTACTATTCAGCCAAAAGACCTTGCCCTCGCACGCCGACTCCGTGGCGAGCGAAGCTGATTGCATTGTAATATTATGCCCTGTATTTGTATAGGGTGGCATTGTGGTGGTCCTGTATTATTAGCTATGACTATCTATTCTCTTGGAATCTTATCTACTGTTGCAAAAATAAGCGTGTGAATCACGTGCTGGATAACCTCCAACTCGGGGGTTTTGAGCTTGGGTCGGCTACACACCAGTTGCTACACTGGCGACCATGCACGCTCATCACTTCCATCGCGGCAGTGAGCTGCTCGTATTACTGCGTCCATGTCTGCGCCAACATACTCGCCAACGCCAGCGTATCCGCCCTAGGCTTCCGCACGGGGCTCATTCTGCGCGGTCGTTCTCTGCGGGCCCGCGCGTCGGCGCGAAGCACCACGGTATACCAGAGTCTTCGCTACTCTCGCAGGCGCTCGATCAGCGTCAGCAGGCAGCGCGCGGTGCGCAGGCAGATACTGCAGGTCCGTTTACACTCGGAATGACACGACAGTCGCTCGGTGAGGGGAAAATTTTGAAAAAATGGAACGAGCTGTCGACGAAAGGGAAAAGTGAGTACTCGCACCATCTATAAGGTAAGATATGAGAAAAGGACAGCTGATGCAAACCGCTTTGCACTTGGAAGTGATGCGTACAACAGCACGAACGACGAATTTCACTGTCATCATGTTCGGCGCAGGTTTGACCGCCGTGCTCGCGTACGCGCTCGCATCCGAGCTTTTCGCGCGGAACTCCCCGACCGTGCTCTACGGTGAGGCCTGTGAGCGAATAGGGAAGTCCGAAAAGGTATGCTTTGCGCAATCTTACCAAGTCGCTCTTCGAGAGCTGACATTTTACCTCACGACTGCAGATTACCGACCACCTCCCTGGCCCACTCACCTTTCATAACAACCCACCGTCCTCCGCACGCCCGCGACACCGCAACCGCCACGTCTCTTCGCAGCTCGTCGTCGACTCTTCAGGTCGTGAGCACCTCCTGCTGAACTTCTACGCCCGCGCAGCCGCTCCCGGCTCCTCGTCCAGCTCTTTTTTCGCGGACGACGGACACCTCGCTCGCGCTCGCGATACACTTCGATCACTTGGCGAGGGAGACTGGTCATTGGACTGGGATTTAGATGCGACGAATGCATGGGTGCACGAGCAGGTGCGGATCGTGAGCGAACGCGCGCGCCAGTTGTTTTTATACCTCACTGGCGAGGCCGGCTCGTCACTAACCTCCTCATCTTCGTCGTATCCGCTCGCATCGGGCTCGAGCACATCGCCGGGCGGTTCACTGTCGCCGTTGCGAAAGGAGACGCATATCGGACGGAGTGAGGGTGGTGGCGGATTGTGGGCAAGCGTCACAGGCTTGTTCTCGGGAATCGGGAAGGGAATTAGCGGCGAAGGTCTGAGTGGCGTTGGCGGGCGAACGAAGGAGCGCGGCGAGCTTTTCGAGGAAGGTGAGGTCCACTGCGACCTAGTGAAGGTACGAACGCCCCCTTTTCTACTTTCGTATGGATGCGGACAGTTGACGTATGCTGGACGCCTGCAGGATGACGATGGGAACTTTACTTGGCGGTACATTATCGTCGATATGCCTAGTGCGTTTTCACCGCTATTTTATTTTTCATGCGATCTGAGCAGTGTTTCGTGCATCTAGATTCCCGCGCCCGCTACCCTAATCGTGTTTTCGTTGAACGTGCACCAGGGGTACGCGACAACGAGGCAGTCATGCGTTGGACGTGACAAGACGGTATTATTTATCAACGCATGCTTGGATTACCTGGCTATTTAATTAACGTCTCGTCTCCGACATTTTCACTTGTCCCCGCTCACGTCCCTTCGTGTTTGTGGCACTTTGTCTGACAAAAAACTATAATCCCCGTGCCTTTCATTCTGTCTACGCAAGCACAAGTCGACGATGTATCATAGCAAAACGCCCAAGTTTAAACCAAATATTCCGCTTTGTCATACCTTGCAGTAGCGAACCCGTCAGTACTAGTGAAGGTAGCCGCAAATGTGCTACGCCGTTTTCTATATTTTCGTTTTGTATATACAAGGCGGCGGGAAAGGAAAAGGGAAGATCCAGAGAGTCTAATTAGTCGCCAAAAAGCTTCTGTACCCGCTTCAATATTGAATCCTTCGAGGGGTCTATTTCCACAACATAAAAATTTATTGAGTGTGGTGAATGGCGGAAGAAGGTGGGACCTACCATATGGGTGGTCCTTTGAAGGGATTTCGAGGAGCGCAGGGAACGCCTGTTGGTATTTGTCCACTGTAGGGCGGATCTTCTCTGCGATCTAGGTAGCAAAGGTTAAATGGAGTTTCGAGTTCCAGTGGTTGAGCGTACGTACGTGCTGGTTTATAAGCAGGATCGCGATGTCCTTGCGCTCGGTGTACTCCTGGAAGGCTGCTTCAATAGAGGATACTTGTGTCTCTGAAAGCGGAGGCGGAGAAACGAGATGTAAATAGATGGAAGTCAGAGAAAGCGGAAGGGATGGTGTGCGCACTGGAGTCGACGATGAGGAAGTTCTTCTTCTGCTGTTCGTTCACGTGGCCGATGCCGGCGAGGAGAAGGCCTGTGATGCTGTCCTGCAGCGCGTACGACAGGTAAATGGTCCGGCGTGTGGCGGGAGACGCGAGGTCACAGTATGGATAGGAATTATCACGGTCAGTTATGCTGGCGGGGACGGGCGCATAGATACACACACTTCGTCGCCGATGACGGCAATGAGGTTGCGCTCTTGCGAGGCGCCGGACGCCATCGTGGGATGAGTGCACTACAGTAGTAGGGTGACCAGTCAGCCCCTGCTGGAGGCGGGACTAGTGTCGCGTGCGGGCGTCTTGGGCGTGCTTACGTCACTACCAGGATCGACCAATATTGACCAAGCAAGTTGCTCGCGCTCAGAAATACTTGTCGCACTCTGAGCTCAACTGCCACCAACCTTATCTCGTTCTCCCCAGCTTGCGTGCGCAAATAATACGACCTTTCCTACCTCAGAATTCGCCATGGATATCTTCAACCGTCCGCCCTCCATCTCCGAGGACACCCTCCAGTACGCGCTTTACCCGCCCACCGATGCCGCAGACAAGGCAGCCGTGACAGGCCTCGCTGCACTCATCGAGGCGCTCGTCGCAGCGCTCCTTCCAGGGCATATCTGGCACCGCGATGCGTTTGAGCTCAAGGTTGTTCCGGACACAGACGCGTCTACTGTGCACAGAGGCGGGGACAAGGGCGAGGACCGCTGGAGGCTCGAGGGCCGCATGCGAGTCGGCGATAGCGTCGACGACGAGTGGTGCGTTGTGTGGCTGCTGAGGGAGATCAGCGCCAAGTGGGATGTTGCTATATCGTAAGTATCCTTTTGCTTGATTATAGTCGCTCGGGGAAAGCAGTGTAGAGATGACCGAAGACGTCTTGATTTTATAGCGTGTTCGACTCGGACGGCGAGTTCCTGCTCATCGAAGCCGCCGAGTGTCTACCCTCTTGGGTGACTCCTACCAATTCAGAGAACAGGGTGCGCATATATTCACACTCCCCACCTTCTTCGGCCGTCTGAACCCAAGTTCATTAGGTCTGGATTTACCGCTCAGATTTACACCTCGTCCCACTTTCCTACCTGTCTTCTCCATCGACAAGGGCACAACAGCGCAGAAGGAATAACGGTCACGAGAGTGACGAGGGGGAGAGCTTTGGTGATGATGACAGTGAGGGCTGGCTGAACGTGCAGGACGCCCTGAAGGCCTTGAGGTCTAATGATACCACTAATGCACCTGGCGATGTGCAGGAGGCCGTCTGGAAGCGCATATCCAGGTATGTGAACCCGTTTCTGCGGTTATTCAAAGGCATATTCTGAGTCTTGTTAGATATCCCGATGCTGCACGCCAACATATACATGTCGCCAAGGCATTCCTCCCCGCCGACATTGCGAAAGCCCTCGTTAAGGAACCTTCCCTGGTGCAAAGGGCGACCGAAACTTTTTATACGAGAGACGCGTTACAATTACGGGTAAGGGGATATCACGCATTTTATTAGACGATGTGTTTACGAGTTTTACTTTTTTCCTGCTAGGCTGCCCACAGAATGACGCGGTTTCCGCCCCAGCCCTCGGTGCTCACTCCCTTGCGGATTACGCGGACCGCGTACGCCCAGCTTGTGGGCCAAAAGTTTCATCCTCCCAAAATATTTGGCCAGTTCAAAGAACGGGAAAGCACGAAGGAGTGGGGATGGCGGGACGTTGGGATGAAAATTGTGAGTCAATCAGCAAATCATCGATATTTTCGCAGAGAACTCATAGAGATGTTTTTCTCAGGCGTGTGGCTTTGAGATGTCTTACCAAGAAAGCAAGTCACGAGCGGAGGTGACAAGTGTGGACGCACAAGCAGCCTCGGTAGGCGGATATATGTTCAAATTTACACCATTTTATTAAATTCTCCGGTTCAGGCTGAAGCACGAAAAGAAGCCCTGAAACGAAATCCCGAATATAATGAATACATAAAAAAGTTGACATCGGCTGGCTACTTCAAAACTGAAATTGAAGGTTCTAAGCTTTGGAATCAACTTGAAGACAAGGCTGTAGACGTTTTCATCAGCTCTCAGCATGATGAGTGGGTATCCGTTTGTTTCGCTAAAAATCAGATTTTGACTTTTTTTTAGCGATGCTTCCCGACCTTCGTTTGCAACACTAGTCAATAATGCCATCGCTCAAGCAGGAGACAATCCAACTCTGCCTGACCTAGAGGAAGAATCAGATGAATGGATGAATGTTGATGCGGAGAACTTTGATGAGAAGCTCGCTGCGACAGCACGTTCCGCTCCTGTCAAAGCAAAAACACCGGGCGGAGGTGAAGACACGATGGACGTTGATCATCCCTCCAAGGGAGAGGATGAGGAGAGTCTTCTGGCTCAGGACCAAGCGGATAAGCTCCAGGGATTGGCGAAGAAGATTGAAAAATTTGTGGAGGGTGAAGGCACGCTTGAAGGTGCAGTATTTGACGAGTAAGCGTCTTCTTATCATACTATATTGTCTAGAGGACAAAGCTGACTGATTATGAACTTAGCGAGCAGATGTCCGAAGACGAAGAACTTTCCGAGTTCAGCGAGGAAGAGTTCCCTACTGACTCTGAGGAAGAGAGGCCACAGCCTGCAGCACGTGAAGAAAGTCAGGCAGAGAGATCCGCGCGCCAGGAAGCTATGGACAAGCTCGTTCCTGCACTTGGCCCGGAAGAGTATGGACAGATGCCATCGCATTTTTACACCAACTCTCAGAGGGTCGCGCCCGTGACAATGGAGACGGAGGCGCGGGAAGACCCTATGCCCTCAACATTAGTATCTGGACAGAACGCAGATGCGACGGCAGCGGTAGATGATACTGCACGTCAATTTAAACCTATTCGCCGGCCTATCTTGCCACGGGACGACTTCGACGGTGTCGACTCGGATGATGAGACGGATGAGGACGAAGTCGGTCCCGCGGGCGATGGTACTGATGACGATGAATCAGACGAGGATCGCCCACAGGTTGTGGGAGAGATTGAAATCGACATGGGCGCGGAGCAGGATGAGTTTCTTGAGTTCTCACGAACGGCGCTAGGCATTTCAGACGAAATGTGGGGTGATATTTTGCGCGAGCGACAAGACCGGGGAGGTATGTTGTTCTCAGTTTCTATTTACATTTTCGTCCTCCACTCCCGAAAGCAAGAGCTAATTTTTTCCCTACAGCATTCGTCCCGAAGGACCTCCGGACCAAGCAGAATCTCTCGAAAGACAGGGAAAATATCAAGGGCCCCGGAACAGCCACAAGTAAGGAATCGAGCACACGATTACGCTCTCCTCAGGCTGGCCCCCGACCGAACGTAAATCCTAATCTCGACTCGTTTGAGGCGGTCATGGAAGCGATGGAAACGGAACTCACCAAGGCGCGGCTGGCGAAAAAGCCGTTTGCGCCTCCGAAACCGAGCGCGTTCGTACCCTCTACAGGTTCTGGAGCCCAACCGCGTACTGAGGCCGAGCAGCCTAGGGACGATAGAGCGAAAGGGAAGGGGAAAGCACGAGTCGCATTCGAGGATGTGGATGGGGAACTGGACATGGACACGGAGGACGCGGACCTCGAGGCAGCAATGGAGGCAGAGCTGCGTGCGGCGTTGGAACGCGAGGAGGGGGACTCGGGAGATGAAGAGCCAATGGATTATGGTATGATTAGGAACTTCCTTGAGAGCTTCAAAAGCCAGGCGGGGCTAGCGGGTCCTGTGAGCACCCTTGCAGGACGCTTAGAGCCGGGATGGAAGCTGCCCAGAGATGACGATTGATTGGTTGAGAACGGCTTCGTCGTGTTCAAGTAGCGTAAATATATACACGACTGCTTGTAACTTCAATTGGGACGGTCCAGAGTCTGTATATGCACGCTGTGCCAAGTTGTTTGTCATGTGACCACTCGCGTCAGTCCAGCCACGAGTATTTGCCCTTTTGAAGTCACTGCCCGATCTCTGGTCTCGACCGCGGCTTCAGAGATTTTTGAAATCACATCGCGCAACCTCTCCGTCTTTGGTCCGCACAACCTCGCCTTCGTGATAGACAGGCAAGAATGCAGTAGCACCCTAGCTACGTTTATTCAAAACACAACAGGCCTGGATTTTGATTCAAACGGGAGTTCTCCGGTCAGGTTTGGATTCAGTAGATACCTTGCGTCGGTGCATCAAGAGGCTGACGTCTGGCGCCAAGGAAAAACCCTGGATCTGTGTTAAATGTGCTATGGGCCGCCTTTCACGGAAGATGGCTGAGACAGCGAAGAGCTCAAACACCGTCCAGTAGTGCGGAACGCGCCCAGCATCGTGAATACAGAAGCCAACCGTATAGACAGGCCCCTTCCTATAGGAAGCAGCCCTCTGGGAAGCGTATCTTCTTGACCTAAAGTTTGCTACCGGGACTGGCCGTAGGGCGGAGGGGGCCTGGATATCTTCACAATTGAGTCGGACATTAGCGAGGCTGTCTGAAAGAGAAATGTATAAATTCCTGCGGGATTTTGTACAAGCACGCTGGTTCGCCGGGGTTTACCGTCCACTAGTTTCTTTGTATACAATTGGATTACCCGGGCCGTAATGTTTTCTGCGATTTGTTATTACTGCCGTCAGTGTAAGCCTGTTAGCCCTAGAGTATATGTCAGCCTTCGTCCTCGGCTCTGTGAACGAGCGCACAAAGACCGAGCCCTTCGTGTGAGTTGCAGGATGGGATGATCCCGATTTTCCGGGAGAACGAGAACGCTGTAGTTTATGAATGTTAATATCCCTAGCCAGTGTCTGAATATCTACGGGGGCAGTGTAGCCCTTCTCAGCATTAAGATTTGGCAGAAGCTGGCCCGTTGCTGTGATCTTTTGAGAAGTGCTGGTGCGCGCAACAAAGTTTATATTACTGAGGGAACGATTTGAGCGTGACCCGCTGCCTGTCTCCGCTTATTGGCGCATCCAGAGTGTCCATAAGGCACACGGGTGTAGTTGAGAAAACCTAGTGTCGAGAAGATAGGGGACTGTTACCGGAGCCGGAGACGACCATCTTCCACGGGGATTACAAATAGTTTCTCCGGGGCCAACATCCAGACGAAATCGACCTCGTCGATGCCGACTTGCTCGTGCTAGAAGTCGTTAAGTTCAGAATTGACTCAGACGTATGCATGGCAATGATGAGCAGCGTGGGCAAAGAAGAAAGTACCCGACGTCGACAGCGACGTCAATTCGTATTGTTCGAAAGCCCCCGATAGTTCTGATGGGTCATGAATTAGTATTGACAATTATATTCCAGATATGCTTTTCTGCCTGAGCCAGTTGTGAGTATTATTCTGAGCCTTGAGCTTGTAAGAATAGCGCTAAATGAGGTACTTCGGACTCGCCTATAGTATACCCAGGCATGACCGTGTGAGGGTGTGCGCACCGACCCGGTCCGCCTAGGACATGAATGAAAGAGAAGGTGCCGAAGCACTAAAAAGGAAATCAGACCATGCTGAGTTGGTATGACTCATAATTTGGCGCGAGGCGGCGCGCGGCGAGGCGCATCAAAACGGCGAGGCCCGATCTACGGCCCCGAACTTAGCCTAGCTTTCACATAAAGCCTGATGCCAGTTGGCACTGGCAGTCTCAGACCAGCACCTCTCCCGACTCCTCGCAATGCCCCACATTTCGCTCGAGTTTCTGCCACTCGATGTTCATGACGACATACTCACATATCTGCCTGACCAAGTTTCGTTACGGTGTGCGGTGCTGGCCTCCAGGAAGCTCCATGAAGCATACACCCTCCGGACGCAGCATATCCTTAGCATGGTCGTAGCCAACGAGGTCGGACCCGCTTTGCCCTTTGCCCTTGAGCTCGTGCGCGCCAGAAACTCGGCCATTACCGCGTCATATGCGATGATCGTAGACGGTCTGAATAACTCCGACCTCAAGTCTGTATCATACTGGAAGGGCAATATTTCATCCAAAGAAGCCCGCGACATTACGAGGATGTCGGGTGTCGCACGGAGGCTGGAAGCCCTTTTCAGTAACAGGTATGTAGTATAGTGTTTGTTATGTCTAATGACTCCCTCGAATACAAATGTCCTCGAAAGGTTCAAAGACCGTACCGCGCCGATTAGTACACTATCCGAGCCAGAAAAGCTACGCTTCCATCGCGCTATATACCGCGCATGGATAATCAGCGTGCTGTCTATCGACAACGAGAACCCGAACCCGGGGCAAGACGAAATCCAACCAGCTTTTTTGTCAGACTTGACTGACGAAGAGCTAGTTGAGTTGTTTGAGGTAGTCAACTTCCTTGACACCATCGGTAGTGCCGTTCGCACGGAAAGCATGACCTTCCACGGTGAGTCTTTTGAAGTCTGTGAAGTTCCTTCGTAACCAACATGACGCGTGCAGGAACGAGAGCTTTGAATGTCGAACTTGATGAACTCCTGGTTCTTTTGATAGTCAAGGTCATTATCGGGAATCGGCCTCTGCTGGGTTGGGCGATCCTACTATTACATTAGCACACGATGCTCTCTGCGAAGAAAGAAATATTAGACAGCTTTTTGAAGACAGGTTTGGAGGTCGGGCTATCCTTGCTCAGGCAAGGGTCGAAGAGATCCAGCATTGTAAGTCGATGTTCTGACCCTCCGGCGTCACTGACGGGGCGTAGGCCAACGATGCGAACGACCCTCGCAACTGCTTCTCGGCGAAAACAGTGAGTCTTCATCTGTCTCTGCTCCAGTTACACCGATAATAATGCGAAGGATGGTAGATTGGCACTGGGTACAGACATGTTTTGACGACCTTACACTGGCACGCTTTCTACCCGGTCATCTGGCGAACAATGAAGGCGTCTTAAGGCAGTTAATGGCCATGTTTCGGAAGCCGTACTCGTACGTCGCCATGATAAGTGCTATGTTCGACGACCAGAACGATCCGGAGAGCGGTTGGACTAAAGCACAATGGCTATGCCTTGACTGCTTGACCATGTTCATCAGAGGTCGGATTTTTTCTTGGTTCGTAAGTCAGTTGGTAAAGGGTAAGTCGTTTTCCGGGGGAAGTTGTACATTCCAATGATTACAGTTTTAAGACGAGTATGAATTCAAGACAGACTGTTGGTGAGTACGATGACTGCCTCATGATGGCGTTTCTTACCTGACTCTACATGCTTAGGTATGGCTGGAATTGTCGGACCCAGGTGCACAAGCCGCATCATGCTAACCGACTTAATGTGAGTTGAACTCGAGCGCCCCGGGAGCAATTCAGTTATTTTAACGTTCTTCGTGTCAGCACATTTGTGAGCCAACAGGCAGGGACGATAGCCAGCGGATATGAATATCCATGCCGGCATCACAGATAGCCAAGATTAATAGCTGAATAATTTTGCAATTGGACAACTTCTTTAGCTTCTTCAATGTTAAGGGTCTTTCCGGGTCCAGTTATTCCAGTAGCGGAATGTAGTATGTATCGTATTTGATGGATCTTGTAAATTTAGAAGCGTTATCAACTTCGGATTTTTAAAGGCGATTGAGTGCAGAGCGAAGGCGCGGAGGAGCATGCATGTAGGTAGGGCTGTCTTCAGCCTTTCTACTCGGAACGCCAAATTGAGAAAGAGAGTCCACATGGGTCGGAAAGCGAAAGACCAAACGAAAGATCGGCACTATCACGTGACCGATTGCTTCTGCCGACCGTTCAAGGACCTCATGGGTGAAAGCAACCCTACAACTGAACTTAAGCATGATTCACTCTGTCCTCATCTGTGCGTGTAATTTCATTGTGTAGCCTCCCTCGGTCTGAATCGGTCTCCCCCCCAAAAGTCAACACGTCCGGCGTGCCACGCCTCACCAAGTTCTATACCCCGCTCCGCTCCGCATCGCAGCCTCTCATTAGCAAGATCTTTTCCCTTATTTCTTCGCGTCCGGCCTCCCTCTGCAACTTTCTTGACGCTCCAGAGCTTCAGACGCTCCTCGGAGAACGCATCGGAGACGAGGTGCGCGTCGTATACCGCTGCTATGCGACTCTCTACTTCGTCTTCGTCGTCGACGCGTCTGAGAGCGAACTGGGAATATTGGATCTAATTCAGGTGTGTTCATTCCGAAAGATCGGTAGCTTCAATACCGACGGTACGTCCACCGACGCACGGATCCTCAGGTATTTGTAGAGTCATTGGATAGGGCATTTGAAAACGTGTGTGAGCTCGATCTGGTGTTCCATTTCGATGATGTATGTGTGTACCCCCCCTGCCGTGTATATATTGGATTCACTAATGTCTGTTAGGTTCATCACATCCTTGCTGAAGTGATTCAGGGAGGGCTGGTGCTAGAAACGAACGTTGACGAAATAGCTGATGCAGGTGAGTTTTCATTTGTATGCGGACACAAATGGACTCGGATTACTATACTCGTCACCTTTCGATATCACCGTGACTTCTGAGGGGCACGGACAGGTCCCGTTTGCGGGGTATCGCTTGGCATCTTTCCCCGTGCGGCGGATGTTTATTCCTCGCCGGCAGCCTTCTCACCATCTCCTTATTATCACTCGGCACACTCTTTTTTCATGTTGTCATCATCTCAACATTCCGTTAATGACCCTTTACTCTCGCAGTCCGTGCATCTGAACAGGCCCGCAAGCAATCGTTCCAATCGGCCAACCCGCTCGCATTAGGGTCAGGCTCGGGCCCTCGTAGCTCTGCCCTCCAAGCGCCGCTCGGCTGGCTTACAACGCGCCTGACCGGCGCCGCGCGCTGATAGACAGGACCCTCCTCCTGCCGTTGTTTCCGTTGTTTTTATGTACGGCCGTGCGAGCGACGGCGGCTTGCGCGCCATCCGGACGTCTGTCTTGCGCTGGATACTCACGGTTTCCGCAGACGCACCGGCCTGCTAGCACGTCCCGAGTTACCGACTTGCTGCGCAGGAATCCTACAAAAAGAATGCTTTGGTGTTACCGAACCTGAAGAATAGGATGTTTTATTCGTGCAGTGGATGCTAGATGTCTACATTTACTCTGCGATATTTGTGTAGTCGATCCCTTGACTCCGTAAGCGCATAATGGCTACTTCCCGATCCGTTCAAATTGCGTGAGAGCAAATAAGCCGAAAGGGCCTCACGGGCTACATAACTCGGAGGCCTCCATTGGGTGCCAGTGATACCGCCCTTCCTGCCCACCAGCTCTCTGCGGGACTGGGTGTGTGAAGGGAAAGAAAGGCATAGACCAAGACTCGGTCCTGTTGAGTGTAAACACGGCAAAACCGAAGTCATGTCTATCGGTTCAAACATAATACTGCCTACGAAGCGCAATTTATCCAGTTACACCGGCGGCTGCACTCGACATACCTAACAATAAAGGAAAAATCAGATGACCGGACTCTTCGGAAAAATTCGGGTAAAAGCTGCATACGTTTTTTCTTTTTTTTTCCGCTGGATGTAGACGGCCTTGAAGACGATGCAGCACCATCTGGCGCCGGTAGCTTTTGGAATGACTTCAAAGTTGATGAAGACAAAGGCGCCTCTTCACCCGAGGGCTGTGTGGGCACGGGGGTCACGGAGACGCGTAGGGCCTCACCCTTGGAATCTGGAGGGATTGCGACTCCAGAGGCCTCACGCGCGGTGAATGACGCGTTAGTGTGAGCAGCGGTCGTGCGCATGGCATGCAAAAGCGGAATAAAATTCTGTTGCTTCTTGGTGCTCACACCCGGTGCCGTTGGTGTACTGCTTTGCCTTTGCTTTAAGTCGGGAGTTGTTTCGGAAAGAAGCAAGTCAGGTGAATCGTTGCCGGTCTCGAGGGAACCTTCCACTGTACGCTTCTTCATCTGCGATTCGGTAGTAGGTGCATCGACGATAGGCCAGACAAAGCCAGTACGGGGCGTAAAATCCGGTCTATGTGTACGGAGGACGTCCAAAGAAGATTGAAGGGCTTGCAATCCGGTGAGCTGCAAACAGGTGAAGAGTGAAATCAGTTTCGCCATTGAAACAGTGGAGTGAAGGTACTAACCAAACGATTGGAAAGTACAGTGTACAGATCTGGGGACTGGTATATACGATTGTTCATGACGAAATACGCCGCGAGAGGACGGACTGTGGGAGTGGAGAAAGTGAGAGTGCAAGGCGTCGGCTTGTGCATGTGAGTAGCTATTGAACCCTTGACAGACCGTACCTTCTTCGGGAGAGAGACGCTCGCGCTTGTGGATGATAAAAAGTGACGGTGGCTGGGCGTGTACGAGAGCGAACTCGATGCCTGTGAAGCGTCTGGGCGAAAAGGGCTTGTTCAGAGTCCGCCGGACCGAGCTCAGGGCGGGCTCACTTGAGCTCTTCAGCTTCGTTGAGAATGGGCTGCCCTGTATGCATTGTCTGCATGCGGAGAACCTGATTGTTACTCTGTTTGTCGTAAAACATAGAGGTCGCGAAGTAATCGAAGACGTTCTCTGTTGTCAGAGGACCGTTCGCCTGGGCGAAAGCTAAGCGGAAGTACGCGATAAGAAGAACGCGTAGCTTTACCTGTATCCATTCATGCCAGATGAAAAAACGGTGACTGTAGTCGTCGACGGGGTGGAGGTCGTCGAGGTCCATTAGAGGAACGCGTCGGAAGGGAGGAATTGGCAGTAGAGACGCGTCTCGAGCCGGAACCCGAAGCCGGATATCGTCACGGTCACGGTGCAGAAATGAAGGATGCGTCGCCAAATGTGTCACAAATACCCCGTATATGGGGTGTACGCCGATAGCCGCACGTCACATCGTGGGGCGAGGGGTTCCGGGAGCAGCAGGATTAGGGGTCGGCCCCAAATAGCGGATATTTGTGACGGGGCGGTCTAAAAGCGGCATGTGGATCAGAGACCGCGTCGGAAGCCGCATACCTCACACCCACAGACGCTATGGCTGAGAGTCCGGTTCTCTGGATCCCACTCTGCTGGTTGCGTCCTCGTCCTCAAATCGCCGCCCGTTCGCCACTATGGCTCCTCCTCATCCACCCTCGGTTTCTCCCCCATGTCTGCTTCCCTTTCCTACTCGACTCCCGGTGCTCGTATCCAGCAGTCTCAGAGTGCCAATGACGCTGGACAGCAAGAACCCGTTCCTCGCTCGGTCTTGGGTCGTCTTGTCCACCATTTTAAGCGTCACGTCGGTATCGGAGTTATCTGCGCCGTTGCCTATTTCGATCCGTGAGCCGTTCAGTTCGTGCTTCAAGTTCTTCCGTAGTGCTGACCTCTGGATTTGCAGGGGAAACTGGAGCACCGACCTTTTGGCGGGATCTCAGTTCGGATATAAACTTCTTTTTATTGTTCTTGTGGCGGGACTTGGAGCAGTCGTCCTTCAGGTAATACTTTGCTTTTTTTGTTGCCCGTTTAAACAATTTATAACAAGCATATTTAGGCGTTATCCAGCAAGCTCGGATGTGTTACTGGTCTAGGTATAATATATATATATATATATAAACACTAACGCAATCTCATGAATAATTCCAAGACCTTGCGACGCACTGTCGTCTGCTGCTACACGATCACCATAAACACCCAAGGCTTGTGCGATATACATTTCTGTATCCTCTCTACGCGCTGTCGGAGTTAGCCATTATCAGCACAGATCTTGCCGAGCTCTTGGGATCTGCAATCGGGCTGGTGCTGTTGTTCCCAAAACTTCCGCTTCCCGTCGCTGTCGCTTTGACAGCAACAGATGTTATTTTCATATTAGCCGTTGGTGACCCGTCGAAGGGGCATGGGCGAGCTGTACGCTCGTTTGAGCTAGTTATTATTAGCTTGGTGAGTGGAATTTGTCTGGCGGCTGCTTTTACTTAATACCTATGGATCTAGGTCATGGTTGTCTTTGTTTGTTTTATAATTTTAATCGTCAAAGTCTCTCCAAGTTGGCCAACGGTCTTCGACGGATTTCTTCCCTCGCAAACGCTCGCGGGACCCGCAGCGTTATACGCATGTGGGTGTTATACATTTAATTTCCGTTATTTGTGTATGGCGCTGAACCCCTCATAGCTGTTGGTATAATTGGTGCAACGGTGATGCCCCACGCGCTGTATCTTGGTTCATATCTTGCGACGCTGGATCGCGTTACGACCAAGCCGGTCAATGTACCCCGCCCACTTCCTAGCCCGACCTCTTTCACGGCCCCTTCAAGGCGTGCGAACGTCAAAAATATGATCAAATCCCTTTTCTCGGCGCATCGTTCCAAGCCCGGAGAAGATGGCAAGCCTGACAACTGGACACCACACGGTGAACGAGAGAACAACCCCCTCTCGTTCATCAAGGCACACTACATACATGGCTTGTGGGATATCATCCTGAGTCTACTTGGCTTCGCCGTTGTAATCAACTCCGCGTGAGTCGCAAAGGGTCCATGTGCCATATACCTCAAGAGCTGATCGTTATGAATAGCATCCTAATTCTTGCTGGTGCTGTCTTTTTCTATGGAAGGGGCGCTGAAATGAACGGAGTATCGGCTGGCCTATTTGACGCGCACGATTTGATACAGACCCTGATTGGAAAGCGTAAGTTTTTATTAATAATTTCATTGATCTCGTCTCTAATTTTAGGTATAGCGGCCGCGGTCATATTCGCAATTGCCCTTGTATGTTCGGGGCAGAGCGCAAGTATAACCGCAACGCTTGCGGGTCAGATTGTTTCAGAAGGCTTCATTCAGTGGGGTGTTTCTGTAAGCTCGTCTTGGCCTTCGTGAGATTTTTCCCTAACCGTAGAAATTTGTAGCCTTTCCTTCGCCGTCTCTTGACACGTCTCCTTGGACTTATCCCTGCTATGGTCGTTGCCATTGTCGTCGGCAAAGCGGGCATTAACACGCTTCTCGTCATCTCTCAAGTTGTCCTCAGCATCGTACTGCCCTTCGTGATGTTCCCGCTCATCTGGCTCACATCATCGTCTGTCGTCATGCGCGTGCGCAAAACGCGACCGCCCCTCAAATTACATGCCTCCTCAGAAAAACAAGGAGTAAATGGCAAGGGCCGGCGGAAGAGCGAGACGTCGTCAGGTGATATTGCTTCAGATGTTGGCGATATATTGGTAATCTCCGAAACGAAGAAAGGGGAAGAAATCATAGAACAGGATGCGGATGATTTTGATACAAAAGGGAATGGCAGCTCCGCTGACGCCGAGCATGTTGAAATGGTCTCCGATCCAAAAGAGGAGGACGAGTACGTCGACTACAGCAACGGGTGGGTGATGACCGTCGTTGCGTATGCAATCTGGCTGGTGGTTCTTGTCGCAAATGGATACGTGATAGTGACCCTTGCCATTGACTAATTATTGGGTTTCCGACTTTGTTTGTCCTTTTGGTTGTACTTTTGTTGCATGTACTATGTAGCTTATCCACCTTGTTCCCGCTTCATTCGCATTCTATTTAGACAAAACTAGGAAAACAAGCGTATTGTGGGTTTTCTGTTGAGCGGTGGTCATGTTATTAAAATGCTCGCACAGATGTTTGCTCCAGTGCTACTAATCCGCCGGCTTGTCGGACACCTCCCTAAGAAATGCAATCGAGCTCTTCTTCATCTACGCCATTTTTAAGAAATATGATCTTGTAGGAGAAAGGGTTAACGCGTACCGGAGGACTCAAACCACTACCCTCGAAATACGCCATGAAGAATTCTCTTCATGAGAAAAGGTAAGCCTGACTCCCCTTCGCTGGGTCTGAAACTCACCTCGCAAGCCAGTTGTTGTCAACCGAGCCCAGGTCCCGCACGATCAACGTTCGCTTCTCGCTTGGGTCTTTTGGGGGAGAAAGCAGAATGATATCGAGGGGCACGCCCTTTGCGAGCGGAGTGCTAGGGAACATTGACTTGAACTTGCGTAACGGAGACTGCGCGTCTTCTGCCTCTTGTGCGGAAAGCGTTCCATCTTTTAATTGCGTAGACATACGCGCTTGAAGAGCGCGCAGGAAACCGTCACGGAGGTGAGAATAGGAAGTTGAGCGAGTGGGCACTTGATGAAACTCGTATGAGCAGAGTGAAATGAGTGCGCGCGTCGACTAACGTACCAATTCGTAGGACGCAAGGCGTGTTGGAAATAATATAATTGATTTGTTCCTCCGGAGTGGCGTTCTCCGGAATCTGTATATATGTACTTAGGCTTCCGTCAGGCCTTGCAAAGTCGTCCGCACCTTCAAGTGTGGATTTGCGAGGTCCGCGTAGAATCCAACAGAGTACACTTTGATGCCAAGGAATGAGACGCGGCGAACACCCAGGCCGACGAGCGTAAGTGGCGGCAGTCGTACGCGCGACGGGATGACAAGCGTCTCGGGGAACTCGATCCCGGTGTCGGGGTCACCTGTGTGCACTTGTCAGCGTGGACGAAATGACGCGGAATATACTCACGAACTGCGCGTCACCTCGGAAGCAGGCGCATCAAGGAGGACGGTGCCGTGTGTGTGTACAAGAAGCGCGGCGGCGGTGAGCGAAGCGAGTGCGAACGCGGCGCCGCGGCTGGTGAAGACGGTCTTGAGGCCATTTCTCTGTGCTGCATGGGACGAGGAGCGTGTGAGTACGCGCCGAGTTGTGTGTGTCGCGCGCGTACGCGCTACTGAACGAAGCGTGGACGGGGCGAGGCGAAGCATGGAGTGTGTCAGGACGAGTCGGACGGTGCCGGGCGGAGGTTAAGTACGGCGCGGGGAGTCGGGACGCTCTCGCGCACGTGACTGCGTGCGCCGCGCGTCTACTGCCGCCGACTCAAGAGTGAATGCGGTGCGACGGATGCGTACACAGGACTACGTAGCCCTCGAATAGATTGGGGGACGCGTCACTCTCTCTCCCCGCTACTTAAGAAACGGGCACACGACGTGTGCGTCCCTATCTTCAGGTTTCCTCCGAGAGCATCTCACCTATACGTTCCCACTTAAATCATGACAGACTCAATCCTCGGGCACTTTCACGCACTCTTGAATGACCCCGCGCTCGGCGACGCACGCACAATGTTGTACGACGACGGCATATCAACGCCGGACTCATCCGTAGAAGATCCTGATGAGTTCCCGGCTGGCTCAGAAGAGGCTTCCCTTGCAAAGCAGCACGCAGCCCTTCGGACGTATATTGACTCCGTGCCGTATCCCTGTGAGTCGCCCGAGGAAATGGACGCGAAACTCGCGTACATCGTAGACAAGATGTACATATGCGCAAAGTCGAACCAGACTCACCTCCTCTGGAACTGGGATGGGATCCTCAGCACGTACGTTGACTACGAATAGCTTTCCTTTGTGCTCCCCGGTGTTCTGATACCCAATATTATAGCTGGATTCTAATGCGCTACCCCATCTCCAAGTCCACGCGTGTGAAACTGCTTCACTATTATTATGAACTATGCGTTCTCCCAGGTGTAGAGTCTCATCTTGTGAGCGAGCGAACGAAGATGTTCTCTGCTCTACTACCGCACAAACGTGACCCACTGGTCATGCTTGACACGAACGACCTTGAGCTCGACTGGAGGCCCCTGTGGCGCCTTGTGAAGAAGGAGCTGTGGCCGCTGAAGAGGACACACGATACCACGTAGGATCTAAAGTATTGTGCATGTTTCGTGTAGCTTAAAGGCGTTTTCAGGCGGAACATAGCTAACCTCTATATTTACCTCGCTGAGCTCAGTAAAAGGTTCTTCCCTAGTAGGGAAATTAAGGAATTGCTAGGCACGATACTTCCCCTTTTCACTCAAGATGTAAGGCGTTTTTGCAGACCATCGTTAGTTCAGTTAACAATTAACAATTATTGCCAGACTTTTCTTAGTATAATACCTGTCCTCACCTCGTTCCTTCCATTATCGCGTCCACAAGAATACCTTCCGGCTCTGTTCGCGATATGGGAAGCCTTCAACTCGAACATCTTTGACGACAGAATGGTTGAGCTTATGGGCGACCTTGCCGAAGAGCACGTCTCTGGGACCGCCGGGCTTCATGGAGAAGAAGGCGCCCGCTGGCGTGACGTTGGCATATGGACCGAGGACCAGTGGATATTGCTTATGGGAAAATGTCTTGGCTCTATGAGTAAGGCTATACATAGTAGTCCATCGGATTGAACTCTAACCTGAAAGTCTGACTCTGCAGACGTCCCAGTCGGGGCGACGAAGGTTGGTCATAAACAGAGGAGGTTGTATACCATGACTTATTTTTTAATGATTTCAGGGGGCAAGCACTACGGCTGGGCATGCTGACTTGACGACCGGCAAAAACGCGGTGCTTATCAAAAAGCCTATTAACAGACAATGTAAGATTCAGCAACTACATCCGTTTATGATTATAGCTAATGAGTCGATTAGACTCTTTGGCTAAATTGATTGTCTATTCGATGTCCGTTGACGGTCCGGAAAAACCCAATGACCCTCAAGAATATAGAATTTCGACACAGCAAGCGCAAGCAGGATTCCTCGCCGGCTCTAGGTCCCTGGACTCCCTTGCGAAGATTATCACTAGCACGGAATCTTTCTTCCATCCGTCAAATACGGGCCATTGGACCCTCAGCGTAATTTACCTCGATTCCCGCTTTTCTCTTCGTATGATGACATGTCCTTGGTTTTAGTTATCGAACTTCTTACAGCGCCTCGCCTCTGAGTTCTGCAAGCGCTGGAAAGAGGAAGAGGATCCGAAATGCAAAACACCGGTGGTAAATTTCGTTCACTTGGTCTGGATTATGTGAGACTACTTACAGAATTTGTTACAGTCTCAGCGGCTAACCCCGGCGATACGACGCGCATTCGTCCTGACTCTGCGTACCCCAATGCTCCTTGTTCTCTTTTCCAAGGACCCCATCTCCATGGGACTTGCACAAGGTGCCTTACGAAGTATAGCCATGCTCGAGCCGGGGCTTGTCATGCCACAGCTTCTTGAGAGGGCATACGGCGGGCTCGAAGTCGTGAACGAGACGCATCGGACAACTGCAGTGCTAAGTATGTTACCAGGTATCGCCTTACCCCTTGTTTCGGAGAGGATTTGGCGTGGGGGGCAGAGACATGTCGTCCCGCTTCTCGAGTTATGTCTTCCTGGTATTGATCTGGTAAGGCAGTCGCAACGGGCGCAAAAAAAATTATTACGATCTCATGTTGTTTCTATTTCCCAAAGAACGACCCTGCAAAAACGATATGCGCCGCTGGAGTCATCTCCGCAATAGTTCAGCACATAAAGATCGGAGACCTTCATCCTCTACCTGCAGATATTCTAGCCGCCGATGACGGCCCATCGGAAGGCATCCTCGTGGACAGTGTCAACGAAGACGAGTATATTACAAATGGCCTCCAGGAGTTTGCAATCCATAATTTAGCTGAAGAGCGGGCAATTGTGAGGGACAGCACTACCGGCTTTGCGGGTGAGCAAGCACTTCTTGACTTACATTGTGCCAGTGCATTGAAATGTCGCCTTCATTGAAGACTGGGTTACTTCGCTTTTCCGACGTGTTTTCGCGCTTTACGAAAACCTGCCTGAGGAGGGCGGGAAGAAAAACACGACGGGCGGCAAGTCGGAAGAAGTCATGCTCAAAGCGATCAAAAACGCTCTAGACGTTGTCTGCCTACATCTGTCTGATTCGTTGTTTGAGCTTGTCCTTAAGATAGTTTATGACTACGCGACGACGAATGCGAAAGCAAACGCTGTGCGTGCATTTGGACAGCTGGTGGCGTGTCTGGCGCGTAGTAAGCCGCAGCAAACTATAGACAAATTCCTGCCAGTTTGCGTTCTCCAGGTTAAGGAGGAACTGAAGCATGGCGCATCGAGTGTGCGGACCACATCCTCGCACGCGGCTGTGCCATCCGATACAACGTTGCATTGGAGTGAGTTGCTCAGAACTTACGGGTTTTCACTAGTTGATCTGTTATTGTCAGATATTTCAATTTTACGAGGGTGCCTTGGACATGGCGGACAGGCTGTACGATCGTTTTTCAATTTCTTTGGAGATTGTTTATTTCTAACAAAGAAGCGTCCATTAGCTCCTAAAGCACAAGGAAACGATTCTGGACCTTCTTACTGTCCTAATTGAAAAGACAAAGAGCGAGAGGGCGTATAGTGGTACCGGACATCTTATTTCACGATTTCTCCATACGCTGTCATGTGTATACCCGATCAATGGTCGGTTTGTCAACACTGACGAATGGCAAACTCAAGGTCTCATTCCTTTCTATGAGATTTTCCGCACAAGTTTGACGTTTTCCTCCCGCAGAGTTCGACAGGAACCACAACATGCACTGGGGACGTTTCTATTCTCCGAAGGACGTCAAGATCGATTGGCACGGTACGGGTCTCCATCTCTATGAAGGGTCTATTGCTAGAAATCCTTTTCGCAGTGCCAAACGAAGAAGAAATAGCATTTATAATACAGATACTCGACCAAGTTGCCGCCCCACTCCTGATCCGTCTTGAGCAGCTCCTCGAAAATATAGGTACATGGGATAACGTTGCGCGCAACGATTTTTGCCGGTACGTCAATCAGAGTGTTAAGGGACAAAACCGTTAATAACATTCGCGCCAGGTATCTGTACGCAGTGCGGTCCATTTGGACAGGCCTTCCGACGCTATTCGAGGAGGTTGAGCGTACAGGAGACCCTGGATTGAAGGATGAACAGGATATCTTCTCTGATCTTCATCCAGTTGGATTATCAGCCAAGGCCGGCTTCTGCTTAGTTGACCCTCAGGATTCTCGTTACAAGAAAGTTGTCGAGCACAGAGTTCATTACGGACGTGTCATCCATCAAGCATCTGTTGTCCTCCGTGAGAATCTAGGTGGAGAAGACCATATTGATGCTGTTATCGGTGTCTTGAAGGTGAGCAACGGTTATTGACACAACTGTGCAATCTCTGATTCCGGGTCTCCTGGTAAGGCGATCGAGGTCTATCTACTAGATTACGGGACCAGTGTTTCCAATTATGCAGCACTGCAAAAGAATTACGTTGTCTCAAGAGAGTGAGGTCATCCATGGAATGGTACTTGTGCAATAATTTACTCGATTATATCTTCAGTGTAAATCGTCTTTGGCCCCGCCAGAGGGACAATCTTCGCCTTGTATTCCTGAAGCGTGCCCAAGTGTACCACAATGCGCGCATGGCTACTCACGCGATGAATCGTCGCCGTACAGGATTTGACAAACTACTATTCGACGAGTTGGCTGAGCTGTCTCTTTCGACATACACTCGTATCAGGCGGTAAGTCAGCCTGAGCCAGAGTTATGCGCGCTATATTTTTATTTGTCTGATGGCTGCGCTGTTTTACAGTCAAAGTCAACATGTCTTGTTCGCGGTCTGCGATGTGAGTAGACACTCGTCGGTCCAATTCCCATTTTCTGAGTATACATACCCCATCAGCGTTATCCGCTCAGCCCACAATTTGTACTTCCGAAAGTCATCTCGACGTTGGCACGGGAAACGGATCCAGACAGAATGAAGGGTGCTCTATATGTTCTCTCTCATAAGTCCACACGTAAGTGGTTCTTTTTTGTTACTCTGGGAATTCGAACATCTAACTCTCGCTCATTGTACTGTTCGTAGTGGCGGTGGTTCGATCTAGTACAGTCATTCACCAATTCTTATCCGCGTTTAACGACTTAATTCTCACCAGGTCGAAGCCTTTTAAGTGACTTCGTGTCTGTAATTTACAACTGCCAGCATCAGGAAAAGGTATATTTATTAGGCTATTTCACCATGGACTAAGGTACTAATTATAGTCAAACAGCCTTCTATCCAGAAGCTTGTGTCCTCTGTGCATCAAGAGCTTTTGTCGACTTGCGTTAGCGAGGAGAGTTTGCGAAAGCTTCCGCCTTTCGAATCCAATGTCCGACTTAACACCGCCCTCGAGACTCTGCGGGCCCATTTCTCCGATCTGGGAATAATTAATAGTCAAATGAGTCGCGCCCTGACAGAGTCCAGCAAGCGGAACGAGCAAGACGAAGTGGCATACAGGAGAATGGTTCGTGGACCTTTCCCTAGGGGATATGATCAATTATAAGTTTTTGGCAGGTTGCAAGTGTTATCGAAACCTCCAAACGACCAACGACCCACGTGAGTGCAGAATCCTTGCGTCGCGACAGTGATTTGACTCCGTAAAAGTGGCGCTATCTGCAAATGGCCACCAAATGCCTACTATCCCTTCTGCGGCGAGACACCCCACAAATGGCCGACGTTGCGAAGTTACTAATGGAGACAACGACTGAATCACAAATTTCCACTCGTACAATAGCGCAAAAGTGTGTTCTCAGTATTTTTGCGGACACACCGATTGACCATAATGAACTAGGGGAATCATCAAGCTACTGGCGTTCATTAAAATGCGCTCCTATTCGAAGAGCGACGACGAACTCTGGTTTAAAGAGTGGAAGAACCCCTTGCAGCAGCAGATGCCTGTGGCTGATACTCGTGAACTACTGGCCTTTTTGCAAAGGCCTTTCTCAGGAGATTTGAATGAAGCGCCGTGAGTATCCCCATGTGAATGTTGTGTGCTATACGATCTAAACTCCTTTTACGAAGCCAAATCTACGTGGACAAGCTCGAGTCAGGTTTCTTGTTATGGCAACCTTCGCTCAAAGTCTACGCCCCGTCTGACGAATCCACATCGCTGACACTAGTATGGGAGCAAGAATCTCGATCTGCGTTGACTTCAATCGAATCAATCTTGCAAAAGCCAACGTACTTTTCAGCTTTACTTGCTTCGTGGTCCCAGGAATCCGACACAAAGGGAAATACGGACCTAGAACTACGTGCAGATAACTTCGTATTTATGAAATCCATTGGTAAGTTATCACCATAAAGATACCATAGACGAATACTCAGACTTTTCTCAAGCGAAAATGTACGAAGATAAATATCTCAGTCACATATTGTCTGCCATCGAGCCACTTCTGTCTGATACGGACCGTTTCAAACAACGCGCCGCTGCGGAAGCCATCCTAGGTTTGCTTCGCGGTTCAAAGCATTGGCCCGGACCCGCTCGCAAAATTCTGTGGGACTGGTTCATGGGACGTGTCGGAGATATTTACTCGCAGATGAAACCGGACACAGTTGCATTCTGGGAGTTCATGTTCCAGGTACGTCTATCTCGAGCGCATATCGGCAACGAAAAATGTAGCTTATTGCCTGCGTAGGAACAATTGGCGGATTGGGACCCCCAGCGCAACAAGCCACTCATAGACTGGGTCATTTCGCTTCCTCTGGAATTTCACAGTGACTCAGTATTTACCAGTAAGCCTTTTTACGACATTCACGCATGCACGCTCGGAAAGTTATTAACACGAACCTAGTGAGTAAATCACTGGGGCTGTTTATGACTCTGGCAAACGAAATGGGAGTACGGCTTGGTGCGGCGACCGATCAGTATATTAATTTATTCTTTGATAACGTACATTCGAGCTACGCGGAGGTGAGTGATGGACTTCCATTCCTGATATGCGAGCCTTTACACGCAACATGTCAGATCCGTACCATAAATGCGCAGTGCCTTTACCTCCTGATGTCTAGTCAATGGAGCCCGACGTACTCCTCATTGGACGCATTCCTGGCCGCATGTAGTAATGACAGCGATCCTCTGGGCATTCGGTTATACAATCCCTCTGTTTATCCTGTATTGTATCGCTAACACCCTTGCTTAGTCGACCAAGGCACATCGAGCGCACCAACGCGCTCGTGAGTCAACTCCCTGTATGGAGGCTTGAACGTCTTTCTCCTCCAAGAGTCAGCCAGTCACAGGTGGTTACGCTTTTTTCTTTATCTGCACGCAGTACTGAACGTGGATGCAGTTTGATAAAGTTGGCTTATCGCGTATGTCGGGTGCCTGTTCTGCGTCGCATATTCTTTCTGAACAGTTTATTCAGTTCTGTCCTGGCTATGGACAGTTGGGCATGGTTCTGAGGCGGGCTCAATGTTCCCCTACATTATTCCTGCAATGTGAGTCCGATGCGTCTCCACACAATGATCCTTCTCACCCTAGGAAGACCCGAGATTTTAAAGATGACCGAATTAAATGACAATCCGGAGCTATTGATGTATAGTTCCGCGGTTCTATATATTTTATCCGCAGTCACTCCACCAAGAGAGTGTGTCGAGATGATCGCAGATAAATTCATCCTTACGATCAAGTCATCTTCTGTAAGCGAATCAGGGCTAGGCAATTTTTTTCTCTGTTGACTGACTTATCCGCAGTCTTGGAAGATTAAACTGAATGGCCTCCCTATCTTGATCGTATTTTTTTACAGGAATCTGGTTAGCTTCTCCGAAGAATGCGTAGCGCGCCTCATGGACGCTGTCATTGGATGTCTCGGCGACGAGAACGTCGAAGTACGAGAGATGGCGGCAAAACTACTGTCCGGCTTGCTTCGGTGCTCTCAGAGACGTAGCATATTACCTTTGCGTGTACGTCAATGGTCTACCTTTCGTCGATTCCTATTCCGTTGTCCTTCGTCCCGGAGTCTGTTACTCATTGAAGTCGCTCGGCTGACGATAAAATCACGATAACTTCAGAACCGATTCGTCTCTGCCGCTCGCAGCATCAGGCTACCCAAACGACAAGAGCCCGGATATGCGGATGCGCTTCGCAAGTTGCATTCTGCAATTTTGGGCCTTTGCGCGCTTGTTGAGAGCTTCCCGTATTCCGTTGAGCCGTGGATGCCGTCCTTGACGGAAGGTTAGTAAAGATTGATCGAAGGACCCTTATTTGCTATTGCTCACTACAACGACTGCAAAGTCCTTGCCCCGCACGCGTCTGACCCACCACCCATCTCGACGACAATCCGCAAATGCGCATCCGAGTTCAAAAAGGTACGATTTTACGCCTTCAAGTTGGTCACATTCGGATCGCCTTTCGGCCTTGCCGCTCTTCTGACTTTCCATTCCCACACTATTCCGAACGTGGCTTTTCTAATATTACTTACTTACTTCTATTTTTTTTTTGACAGACACATCAGGTGAGTTCCGGTTTATCCCACTCCGGCGTTTACTCGTTCCATCTCAGCGCCTTCGATTTTCTCGTTTCCATGACACTTGTTGATGCGCTCTCTACTTTTTTTGTGTCAGGATACCTGGCACGCCGACAAACAAACCTTCGACGAGGACCAGCTGCAAGCGCTGTCAAGCATGCTTGTCGGGACATCTTACTGTACGTTTAAGCTGGCTTTTCCCTTCTTTGGACACAACGTTTACGCGTCAAATGTATTAATAGATGCTTGATGGGGGTGTACGTTGGGCGCGGAGTAATCGTACATTCCTGCTGTCCGTTATATGTGCTTAGATATGCGTTTGAAAATCATACCGTTGTCCGGTCTTGTATTGAAGATCATTCCCTAAATGGAACTGATTGTTCACAATCACCTTGGACGATGCGAAGACGCTTATCACTCGACCGAAACATTTCCATAGCGGGCAGGTTCCGGAGATCGTGCCTTTTGAGAAGACGTATTCCGTATAATATTGGGATCGCCTGATAGCAACGACTCACGGGTCTGTCTTGGGGACGTAAGGAGCTGGGCGTATGGGTGTGTTAGGACGGCGCGACTGCGGGGAGGGAGGCTCGATATGTATTGAGAATGCGAGGCAAGGAAAGGGTGTTGCGATTGCGGGAGATAACTGGCATGAGGAAGTCGCGATTTTGTGAGTCGTGTCGTTTCGGGGCTCCTTCGACCGGGCGGCGGCGGCTCAGCCTGAGGACGTCTGGCCGGCCGGTCTCATATAGGGAAGGATCCCATCGTAATTCACAGAGTACGCGCATAGCTGTATCGATTGCTTCGAAATGCAAGGACGATGGTGGGGGGAGGGGCTGCAACTGCAAAGATGCGACCTTTGCGACTGCAACTGCGGCCAAACACTGGTTCGGGCGGTGTTGTTGTCCGAGAGCGGAAGCAAATATGAGCTCGCGTATTCGTGGGAAGTGACTTCCTGAAGAGAGAGATGTATAAAGAATAAACGTAAGGACGTCGACGCTTAGCCTCAGTCCATCGTGTATCGTCCTCGGCGCTGGGCATATTTCTATCGTCTTCGCCATCGATACACGTTGTGAACCCCGTGGTGAAGAGCGGGACAAGGCTATTACTGAAGCGGCGGAGGACTAGTGCGAGTGGGTTTTCTACCTGAAGGCGGGCACGTTGCCATCAAACCGTGTTGCTTCATTGCCTCTCCCCTTCCACCCTCTCCTCTTGCCCTCTCCCCTCCATCCTTCTGGCATGCAATATCGTCTCCTCTCCCTCTAGCCATACTCACACTCGTCTCTTGCTCGCTATTTCTCCTTCGGCTCACACGCTCGTCTCACGAATTTTAGAGCGCATTTCTCTGTGCGCCGTTCTCGCTCCACTTTTTATATCGTCTCGATTCTAGATCTTCTCAGTGGCTCGGTACTCGGCGTCGCGCTTCCTGTGCGCAGCTGCTCGGTAATCGGGTGTTTTTCCCGCATCCCAATCCCACACACAGGTCGCATCATCCCACTCATCCCCGCCCGCCATTTCAACTTATTCTTGTTTAAAGCAAGCATATCGCTCGTCCTTCAGCAACTTCCCCTTCACTTCGATCAAGTAAGGCCATAATCTTTATCATCTAGTAAGTTTTTAGCTCGCAAGAGCGCCCACATACTTACTCTCATTCGACTGCTCGTGATCCTGACATCTGATTTCATCGTAGTTTCAGTACAAGACCGTCATGTCATCCTCTCCTGCTGTGTCAAATTTCTTCACTCCTGCGTCAGATCGTCGCTCGTCAATCTCTCTTGTGCACCAGTCCAAAACGTACGACTGGACTCAATCACACGAGTTGCTGGAGGGTCATGACAGCCTGGATGTGTGTGATCCTTCCCTCTCAACCTTGCAGTACCTTTTGTTGATGGCTATCCCATTAATTAGCGTGCCCATTTGCAAGATCGCTCCCTTCCAAAGGATGCGGGACCCACTACACCTAGTCGACGTTCAGGCCCGGGGATGCAAAAGCTTTCATATTCTCCGTCTCCGCTCGTGATGTCAAGTCAGGCGAACGCGGAGTATATGAAGTCCAATCCGAAATCTGCCGCACCACTTGAGCCTTTCGTGCGTGATGGCACGTCAGACGAATCCATCGCCAACGGACTCCGACGCGCCGGCAACCGCTGGAGTTTCAATGGTTCTGAAAGACTAACGGAACCCAAGATCGCAAATTGGGACTTAGTTGATGAAATCGGAAAGCTCAACATTTCCAATGGTGCGAATGAAGGTACGGACGGTACGACAACACCCTCCAAAAATGGCGTTCGGGATGTCCTACAGATCCATGAGACTAGCCCACTGGAAACTTCATCGTCGGACACCTCGTTGGACTCTGCGTCGCCTCAAAATGCGGACAGTCTGAATCTGCCTTCTCATTCTCGCGGATCCTCGACTGATACATTAAGCTCAGAAAGCTCTGTAAGGAGCAACGCCCACTTGACCTCGCTGAAGTCCACACCTTTTTCATCGGACCTCACAAAAGATAGACCCAGGTCTTTCAGCGGAGCAATTTCTGATGCTGAACTGCGTCGCCTCCAAAACATCAACACACCATCGCAGCTTCCTGAATCTCTGCAGGATAGAGGTTCACCTCTGACTCGGGATGTCAACGGTGGAGATGGCAAGACACTATCTTCCACCCCTAGCGGAGAGAACATCAGCGGCTCGGCACAGCCTATGTTTCCATCTCTTGCTGCTTATCCTAATGTTCAGCCGAATGTAAGCCTTCGGCCGCTTGCCTGTCCGTGACATTCTACTGACTGGTTCCCTTTTACCAGTTTATGAATTTTCCTGGGCAGGGTTTTGCTTCGCAAGTCCCCACTGCGCGCCACGATGATCTTCAAGTCGATCACACGATTCAGCCCCGGCAGCAGTTCGTCAACAACGGCCAGAGTCTCGGGCCACCGTTCGTTCAGGTTCCCACGAATGGGCCTATGCGTTCTCAACCGGAGAACATGTCGTACCGTCAACAGCTTCGTGGGGTTAACATGTTCCAGCCGCCTATGCAGCTATCGGCACAGGCACCCCCAACACTTCTGCCCAGTCCAACCAATTTTGCGTACCCTGGCATGCCGAATCCTCACGGTCATCATAATCATCTTTCGCTTGGAAATCAGCAACAGATGTATGACATGATGGTTCCGCTCGACCCGGCCGTCAATCGCACGCAGCAAACATTTCGCGGAGGACATCATCATTCCGCTTCGGACCCGGCAAGCCTTCGCGATGCTGCGGCGCTGCTCCTTGGCGCCGGCATGCACAGCATGCAGGGCATGCAGTTCCCTCCAACGCCTGGGATGTATCCTACCATGGCGATGACGCCGCCTGTGTTCCCGAACCAGTATTTCCCGGGTGCGGCACCGCAGCCGCAAGGTGTTTACAGTCAGGACATGATAAATGCGCTTAATATGTCAATGCCCCAGTACGGGGGTGCAAATGGCGTTCCTACTACGCCACAGGCTAGTCATCAGACGTTTGGAGGTTCTCCAAGCCCACCAAGTTCGACCGGTCCCAGTGCGAACAACAGGAAACTCGGTCTGTACAAGACGGAGCTGTGCAGAAGCTGGGAGGAGAAGGGAACGTGTAGGTATGGGCCCAAATGTCAATTCGCTCATGGTGAGGAAGAGATTCGCAAGGTTGCCAGACACCCGAAGGTAGGCAGTCTTGCAGCATTATCGCGTGTAGCCTTAATAGCTGACTATGGTCGATCTATTTCTTAGTACAAGACAGAGATCTGTAGAGTGAGTTCGACTGGGGCGTCCCTTTTTTTGATTTTCTTACTGATTTTTCTTGTAACTATGAAGACCTTCTGGGTGTCTGGTTCGTGTCCGTATGGCAAACGCTGCTGTTTTATCCACACGGAGCTGCCGGCTCCTGGTACACCGCCCGGGGCTCCTGGTGTAAATGGAGAGAGCAGTGCCGTGACGCCTCCTGCATCGGACAATACGAACAGTGACCCTAACGAAGTGCAGACGTCGCTGCTTGCACGCATTACTGCGAAACGTAAGCAGGAGGAAAATTCAGCGACCGCTACAACACCTACCGCCGCGTCGGTTATGGAAAGTGGTTCGGGCGGCTTCCAGTATGGTCACAAGCCGCCGAGCGGCGCGCTGCGAGTGGATACGAATGTCGAGGCTCCCGCTGCGTCGAAACAGAACAAGTCAGCTTACCCGACATTTGCCAACACGTCTATCCAGGCACTTTCGCCGGGTCCCGTCACCGCGGGCCCCGAGTTCGGGAGGCACATTGGTGCGAGCAATGTCGGCGTGGCCGACATAAACCAGGTATGCTGATAATTGTGGTGTTGGAGTGTCCCTTCTGAGAACACATTTTTGCCTAGCGTATGAACGGTAGTGCAGCGAACAACTCACGCCATTCTTATACCGGATCGGAAACCAGCATCAGCTTCGGTCAGCAACCGCGTTCTGTCTCCGGTGGATCGTCGCCCTTCGGCATTCTTTCTGCACAGGCGGATAGTCCGGGGTCTACTACACCCAATGGTCATAAGCACGGCCATAGTCACTCGCGCTCGGGAAGCTCAAGTAATTGGGGAAGTTTCTCCCAAAAGAGCCATTTAGGCGCGGGCTCGAGCCCATATACACATACGCCGTCGCCTGCAAACGAGATGGGGAACACGTCTGCTACGGCATCCCCGTGGGGAGCTGCTGAGCACAACACAAATTCAAGACACAATGACAGGACGTGGTCCTGATGGAGCGAATGACTGATTATGTTTTATTCTTAAGATGACTTACGCTTGTGCGGTCCGATACCCTAAGAGGTGGTCGGACGCAGTATGATACGAGAGACGAATCATTACGGACAACACTGATATCAGACAAGACTTGGTTTTGATTCCTGACTTTATTTTTACCCCCTTGCTTCCATTTTTTTTACATCCGTCGCTTCTTTTTTTCTCCATACATCGGCCGCTGGCGCCTTGTTAAATTTCTACCAATCGGCAGACGGAGCTTCAACCTGGCACTACGGCTACCGACTCTGTTCGGCCGTCCGTTGGACACATTGCGGACGACTTTTGTTTTGTAACCCCTGAGCAACCGCCATGCACTCCGTTCAGGTTCTGCCCTCTGCCTCATGCTCAACTACTCCTGAATTATTTTTCTTGATAGTTCTTCCGGATGGCTTTCTCTCATTTCCACTTCCACTTCCAAAACATTCTCGATCCCGCATTGCACTTTTATCGTTGTCAATCAATCGTCTCTTATGTGTTTAACGTAACCTGAAACTGTTTTATTTCCTCACTTAGTGAGTGATGACGTGCAAACCCAACGCATATATGGTGTGCCGCTCAGGGACCTTATCAGATCAATTTAGTGTGCAAGACGGCGAGGACGCGGATAAGCGACGATGAATGGGCGTTTTGAACGTCGTGGTGAGTTGTACACTCCACTGTTCTATGCTGTCCTATTGAGAAGCGAAAACTGCGAGCGGGCGGTGGTCGGCCTTTCCATTAGCCCCATCAGCAAAACGAGGTTTGTGTATATGAAGGTTCATAGTAATTAATGTTGTGTCCCCGTCGAGTACGGACACTTTGACTAGTGGGCAAGGGAGAGGGGACGTCCAGCTGATGATGCCGAGCAGGTTTTTCATGATTGCTTCTGCGATAGCGTTTCTATCGGACCCGCATGCTTGTGGCGTCCGCGGCCGAAGCTGGAGGCCGAAATGAAAGTAAGAATTGGATGGACTAGTCACTAGTGGAGAGGTTCTGAACGGCGGAACTGCACCTGAAACGAGTCCCGTGTGCAAACACGATTGTAAATACCCTGAGCATGAGCGCAAAGAGCAGCCCGGCTGAAATGCAAGCGAACGAGCTCCTGAGACGCCAAGAACCTCGCTCAGGCGGCATGCCCTGATGCCCAGGCAATTGCACCAACCAAGCTGGCGGTAGACGCAACGCGAGTGGCGGCGCATGCGACGCTCCTTATGGGCTTATCTCCATCTACCCCATGGCCCTGCAGGCGCGAGGACGGCAGAGCCTGCTCAAGCTTGTGCAGTCATGCATCGTCAGAGGGCAATACAGAGAACATATTTGGGCAAGTGAATATGAATTGAATGAAAGAAGCGGCGGCTTTGGGTCGGCTGCTTTCTATGCGAAAGTGCCGTTTAGGAGTAGGCGGGACGGGGAGACGGGGATACGGGGGGAGGGGAGAGGGGATGCTACAGTAGCAACTTCGGAAGCGGCGTAGCAGGTCTGTGTCCTTCCACATCGGGATGCATGGATATAGCTCGGATGAATGTCCCAAATCGGGAGGTGGTCCCAATTTTAGCCAGCTTATTTTTGACCTGACGCTCAGCGGATCCTCGTCATCGGTCACTCCTCCTCTTTTTTGTATTTTTTTTTGCATTACTCGACGCGGTTTCAGAATACAAGCCGCCTTTCTTCCCCTTCTTTTTTATTTGTTATTTTGTTTCCGTGCTCGCGAGACTCGCGTGCCGCAGAATAGCTCCCGATCTTCGGCCCCCAATTCAGGAATAATTTACATACTAGTGCTCTTATCGCGATTTCTGCATTTGCGACGACGACGACGGCGACGACGGCGGCGACGAAGGCGGCATTGCAATGGCCCCGCCGACCCTCGGTCCTGACCTCCCAGCTTCCCCATCTTCTGTAACAACGCCCACCGCGAGCCAAAGCTCTCTCTCCCTGAAGCGAACATCGACCTCATCAAATACAGCCCCGGGCGGCACCGTCCTCACATCCGTTTCGGGAGCCTCGTCGACAGCATCGATCCCCTTCTCCGACGATGAAGTTGAAGCGGCTACCGAGGAAGGTCTAAGGCACACTGCCGCGAAGTTGCAGGCCAGGTGAGTATCGTCTTTTTTTAGCGCACACGACCACGAACTTTGTGTTCACTATCGCTGACTGTTTTCATAATTAAACTCTAAGGAAGTACAAGACACCAGAATTTGCTCTGCAACTACTGGATATACTTTTTGCGTTGAGGGTTCCGACCTGGTCAACTGCAGGACCTTTGACGCCCGAGAACTTGAAGGTTACGAAAGTCTCCGGTTCCATGACGAACGCTGTGTTTTTTGTTTCATACCCGAACGTACCGTCCATCAAGACTGCTTTGCTCAGAATTTATGGGCCCTCGTCGTCTGAGCTCATATCACGGCCGCGAGAGCTACACACCCTGCACGTCCTTTCATCAAGGTATGACATTGGACCGCGAGTGTACGGCACATTTGAGAATGGTCGCGTTGAGGAGTACTTCGACTCCACCGCGTTGACCGCTGTACAAATGCGTGATCCGACGATCAGTAGCTGGATTGGCGCTCGAATGGCGGAACTGCATTGCGTAGACGTCGAGGCGGTCGAAGGCACCACAGCGGAGACACGAGGCGAGAACGTGGGTTGGGAGATTGCTGCACGTAAGAACTTCCGTAATTGGCTTCAGCCTGCCCGAGGTGTCCTTCGACACCCGTTCGTTAGCGAGGAATACAGAGCGGATCTTGACTTCGACCGTTTTGTGGAAGAATGGAGGGGCTACATGGTTTGGCTAAAGAATTGGGAAGAGCAATTCGGTGCTAGCAAACGCGTGTTTGCACACAACGACACGCAGTATGGCAATCTCCTAAGGTTACGGGGAATTAAAGGGGCTATCCTTGATCATCGACAGGTGAGTTTGTTGTCATACTGCGTGGCAAACTGTTTCATCCGATGATTCCTAGCCAGAACTAATTTGCTTTTGGTCTCAAAAATGCCATTACCCTTTCGTAGATAATTGTCGTTGACTTTGAATACGCTTCTCCGAACTCGGCCGCCTTTGATATTGCGAATCACTTCCACGAGTGGACTGCTGACTATCATGGTGCTGCGCCGCACAGGCTCGACCCGGCTCGCTACCCGACCGAGCAGGAGCGGACAAACTTTTACAAAGCGTACCTCACTCATTCAGCTCCTCCCGCGGCTCCTCTCGCGTCCGTACTAATGGACAGCAAAGCAGGAATGACTGGGCGTCCGATGGCTGGATCAATGCGTGAAGAAGGCCTGGTCTCGAAGGCGGAGATACGACGACTCGACTCTGAGGTCAGGGTGTGGAGCCCCGCGTCGCATGGGATGTGGGCGGTGTGGGGGCTCGTCCAGGCCCGCGAGGACTTGGAGCTCGCTGCGCAGGCACACGCAAATGGTGCGCAACCCGAAGACGCAGAATTTGATTACCTCGGATACTCTCGGTGTCGAATAGAGGGGTTCAGAAGAGAGATAAAGGCACTTGGACTGTGATCATCACGGGTTACACACGTTACTCATCTACTAGAATTGGATCACGGCATGGATCTATACCACCTAAGCTGTTATCGTAATGCGGCTGTTCAGATGACCAGAACTCTTCTTGTCGAGTCTACCCGACGCCGCCGATCGATGCCTTCATATAGATTCATTGGCGAAGGTTTTTGGCGGGGGCTCTCGCGGCTGGTACGAAAGGGAAGGAGAGGGCATTAGCGCGCTAACTCCGGGAGTTTCATTTTGTTTTTGTTTGAAGTGCGGGACTAGCGAGCTATAATTGCTACAGATCTCGATAGAATTGAGACCCTGACGGTACTATTCAGTTGTGCCCCGCACACACATCTCGGGAGAAGGGGGTAACATAAGCGGTAAGCGGTAAGCGGTAAGCGGTGTGTACGCGATTCAAATGTGATAGTCCTGAAAAGAGCTGGGGGATCACGAAAGCCGTCATGGCGTCAGCCACCAAGTAGCCCAGGCTTGTTATGGTCAAATGGCCTCGGCCCTGCAGGTTCACTCGTCCAGGCAAGCCCGGAAGCGGGCCGGCAAGCACACACCGTATCGCATCGTGTCGAGTCGTCACATATTATATTATATATCATATGTCGTCGTCGCTACAGCTAGACAAATAAACGAATAGAAAGCGAAGAGAGAACATAAGGAAAACATTTGTGGAAAAAAAATTATACGTACGCTAGCCCTATATTAGCATAATGTTAAAAAAAAAAGTGAAGAGAATGAAATCCGGTGACATCATAGCCGCTCACGCCTGCGAAGACTTTTCACCGGCGGGTTGCTGCGGCATCGCATGTTCCTTGCCCATCGGGTCGGCTGATGCCACTCTGATCAATGGCGAAATCTGTCGGCAGAAGTCAGGTCACGAATCGAGGACAGCGTATCGGTGAAGCTTACGAGAAGCGCGATCCCAAGGCACGGCGCACAAACCATCCAAATCGTCTGTGGGACTCTTTTCCGGATAAGCTCTCAACGTCTCAAACTTTAGCCGACCTACCTGGATGGCTTGAGAGACCGTTTGAAGCACTTCTTGCCTCAGTGCAAGTGGTTGGAGCTTGGCCAGAGCTCGAAGATCGATTGTAGACGATGTCGAGCCTAAGAGCGTCCCGTAATGCGATTGTGACAGCCGTCCGTTAAAAACAGCTCCTGCAACCGCCTGACAACCGACGGGAAGGCGCACGCATGAGAAAGGCGAAACAGGAGTACATAGACTTTACTCACAAGACCGCACGTTGCGCCGGTGAATCGCACTAAGAAAAAGGCACCCGTTGCGCTCGCAATGTCTTCGGGCCGCAAAGCCTTCGTGAGAACTTGATACGGGGAGTGAAAAAGCATGCCTATGCCAATTCCAGCAAAAAGCGGAGCTATCTCCTGCAGTGCGACAGAAGTGCGCTCGTCCAGGATGATCAGCAGACCTGCATAGAGCCACACGTGGGACTGATCAGTAAAGAATTCAAAAGAAGTGAAAGGAATTGGTTGTCTACTCACCGAATCCGATAGTTGCGATCGCAAGTCCGAGGCTTATGACCAGCTTCTGACCAGATGTGGTTTTGGTCTTACGTTGGCGATACGCGATGAACCACGCCGCAGGCATAGACGCCAATGAGGACCCGAGCGAGTATGGCAACATGCGCATTCCCGCCTCCAGGGCGCTCGATCCGTTGACAGCCTAAGAAAAGCATCAGCTGATGTATTGCGGTGATAAGACTGAAGTGGGTGGCAGACCTGATAGTAAAGTGCGAGGAAGAATGTCCCGGCATTGAACGCGAAGTTGTGCAAGAAGCTAATGATAAGAATGATGCCTACATCATATTAGCGTCCGGAAGCACCGCAATAGGGTTTTACCTACCGACAGTAACGTTATCGAACATCCGCGAAGGAAAGAGAGCATCCCTCGATGTATACTTTTCGTTCACAGTACCGATTACTAAAATGACGAATCCGAGTAACAAGGGCACGAGGGTTGCAGGGGAGGACCCTGCAAAATGGGAGATTAGACGTTGCCAGGAATAGAAAAGCTAAACGAGAAAGCTCACAGCCAAACTGGGAAGAGAAACTGAATCCTAGGACAACACCAATTGTACCGCACATGAATAAGATTCTGAGGCACGATATTTATGAGCAAAACTTTGTGTATTCAATTGAAGTCTCACAATCCAAGGATGTCGAACTTATGCCATAAGCTCTTCCAAGTTACTCCTGACGCGGGGCGGAACGGAACATTTCTCAACGAGAAGAGAAGCAACAGCGATGCTACCGCCCCGACGGGAAGGTTAATGAAGACTGAAAAACAGACCAAAATGTAAGAATGCGGGACAAACTACAGAGAAGTTGAAACATACACGCCCAGCGCCAGCTTAGCATACCGCTAGAATCTGTGATTGCTTATGGTTAACCTCCTTTTCTCTCCGATAAGTTCACTTTTGACCTACCACTAAATGCACCACCTAATAAGGGCCCTAGAAAAAAGAGATGTCAGCAATAGGGAAGGCATATGAAATAAGTTTATACTCACCAGCGACCGCTGACGCGCTCCAGGTCACACTTAAAACCTGGGACCATTTGGCCCGCTGTTCCTCTTCCACCAGTTCGGCAGTTATGAGCCATACGGCACTGACTATACCTCCACCGCCTACACCGGCGATGGCTCGGAATACGCATAATAGGACGTAATTCTTAATCGAGATTTAGCATCTTTTAATGAAAGACGGTAATGAAGTGCTCCGCACTGATGCAATTCCACACAACAGAGATCCGATCATAAAAACTGATATGCTGCTGTAGAGTACCACCTGCATTCATCGTGTCAGATATAAATCAGACCACGCAAACATGAGGCAAACTCACCTTCCTCCCCAAAAGGTCAGAGAAACGACCGTACAGAGGCTGTAGTGCTGTTTGCGAAACGGCGTATGCAACACCGACCCAGGGATACAGGCTCTGGGACGCGTGCAGGTCGGAAATTATGGTCGGCAAGCTAGTTGATACAATAGTCTATTTATCGAAAGGGGTAAGTCATGGCGCGCTTCACTGTCGTTTATGTCATGCTTTAATTTATACGCACAGCATCGGTAGTTGCAAGAAACAGTGCTAAGGCGGCCCTGGGGTTGTAATGGGACGTCAGAGGGGAGGAAAGTTTGCAAAATGGGGAGAAAGAATGTACCCGATATGCGCAAGCAGGAGACGAGAGAAGGCGAGTTGCCTGTCTTTTGGTTCAGCCTTGAAGGGTACGTCCACGACGGAAGCCGTGCGCGATGTGCAAGCGCTATGCATGGAGTGGACAGTCGGAGACGGTGGGGTAGCATCGTCCGTAGTGAAGGATGGTGCATGAGTGGAGGACGTCGAGTCGGAAAGACTGAGCTCGACGGGACGCGACGATGAGGAGGGGGAGGTAGAATGTCCAGGCATGGGGTGGCGAATGGCCGAGCCAACCGAAGCGGTGGACATTGGGAAGTGAAGGCGAGGAGTGCATTTCGAGTAGCCGGCAAGGATAAGTCTTTATACGCGGGATGAGAGTATGGCGCTCAGGATATACTTGAGAGGGAGGGCTTGGATTGGTCACAGGAATTAGCAAGGATCGGTTGTACCGGACGCGATGTTAGGAAAGCCGCGAGGACGTCAAGAGATCCCGTGCTGTAGATCCCAAAGTGAGTTTTAAGCGGGGGGTCGGAGAATGGTAATGCGCGTTTCAGAGAGAGAGTAAGTGGCGCCCTAGGTTTACTGAAGGAAGGACTTGACGAGATTGTTCCTTGCAGGGTCCAATAGTTCCGTGTGCTGGTATCACGAAAGTCCCCGGTGGGCGATGGGAGACAAAGGCAAATGCATAACCGGTATAGGCATCTGGAGATGCAGATGCAGATGCAGATGCAAATGCAAATGGGATGCCGTCCATCAGGGGCGAGCAGGCAGCGGTCGGGAAGCAAGTAACGAGAGACTGTGCACCCGCGGTGGCAACACCCGCCCAAAACGGATGCGGCACACGTGCGCTTTCGAAATACAGGCGCTCGACGTTTGTGATCTTCTTTTTCAATATAAAATAGCCCGCCCGTATTACGTGGCCCAAGTTCTAACGTAATCGCGCTAGGCCAGGGGCCTAATTTCAATACACTCATAACGAGAACTGCGAAAAAAGAAAATCAGCGCACGTCATTTACCCCATCAAACCCTCAGAAGCCATTAATATTAAGTATCATTTCTGTAAAATAAAACATATATTAGAAATTACAGGAGCCAATCGTGCAGCGCTCCTCGGTCTCGCTCTATTAATTCCCCCAGTAATACCCCCTGTTCCCAACAGTCCCGCACCCCCCCGCTCTACCCGGTTGCGGAGCACCGTAGCCGGTCCTTATCGTCTACCGCTCCTCTGCGGCTATTCTGCGTACCTGTGCGCCAAGAGGGAAAAAAAAATATAAAAACAATAAATGAGATAGATTGTTGGACAGCGACAAGCACGAAAGAGCGCCGTAAAAGAAGCGCGTCAAAAACCGGGGGGGAGAGAGAGAATAGTGTGGGGCCGGAAAAGGGGACCGGATTAAAGTCCAATATGTCCTCGAAGCTTTCGCCAAGTAGATGGAACCCATCCATCTCCCCCGGCGGCTGACTTGGATGAACTGTTGAACGCACTCGTACCATTTGTGTCGGATGCAGAGGCTGCCGCGTCGCCCGCATTTGTCTCTTCTTCAGAATCGGAAGAGCGGGACGGTGGCGGTGGCGGTGGTGGGGAAGAGTCTGCCTTCTCAGTCTTGGACGGCCGGCCTTCCACGTCGTCGGCGTAGGCCTGTAACAGTTCGCGTTGCCGGTTCGTTAAAGACCTGCAGGTGCAAAAGTCAGGGCAGTACGGGAGCAGAAAGAACACGAGAAACTTTACCTGGGAAGCTGAATGGCGAAGGATACGAAGAGATCCCCCTTATCTCCGCCAAATACGGTAGGCATGCCGCGACCTTTTAGGACCATCTCCTCACCCTGTTGAGTGCCCCCTGGGACCCTGACGTCTACATCGCCGTCCAAAGTAGGGACTCTGACTCTGCCTCCGAGCAGAGCGGTGTGCATGGGTATGCGGGCTTCGTGGTGGATATTGACGCCCTGCCGGCGGAAAGTCTTTGACGCGGCAACATCGACGCGGACGAGGAGATCGCCCTTGGGACCCTTGCCAGAGATCGGCGCATCGCCCTGGCCGGGGACACGAACGGTCATCCCGTCCTCGACACCTGGAGGTTAGGGTAGCGCGGTCAGATGAAATGACATCAGTAGACGGAGAGCGCCCGCACCTGCAGGGATGTCGACGGTGACGGACTTCCTGATGCGAATTCTGCCTACACCACTGCAGTCGCCACACTCGCCCCCCCGCGGCGCAGTTGTGCCGGCGCCGTGGCAGGCTGGGCACGTGGAGGCCATCTGAAACCCGGAATCGATCACGAACGTCCGTGTTCCCGTTCCGCCGCACGTCCCGCATGTTGTTCTCTTTATCCCGGCCTTCAGTCCGCTCCCGGAGCACGTATTGCAGTTTGCGATAGGCGTTATGTTAACAGCCCGCTTCACCCCGTTTGCAGCATCCAAGAAGCTGATCCCAACACGTGCTTCCATGTCGTCCCCCCGCACATTCCCGCCCCCGCCCCGCGTCCGCCCTCGGCCTGCGCCCGGCCCACCGAACAGTTGCTCAAAAAGGTCTGCCCCGGCTCCGCCCCGACTCGCTCCCCCGCGAAGCGCCGCCTCAAAGTCCTCGAAGCCTCTGAAGCCCCCTCCACCTCCGAACCCGAATCCGAAGCCGGAGCCGGCCCCGGCCCGCGCGTTTGCATATGCATTAGCATCAAAGCCAGCCTGCTGCGACGCTGCTCCGAACTGATCGTACGCCGCTCGCTTTCCTTCGTCACTCAACGTCTATCACGTAACCCGTGAGGATCATTGTTTTTCTGAAACTAGCTGAGAAGCCTACGTCGTACGCTGCCTGGATTTCTACAAATTTTTCTTGCGCGTCTTTCTCCTTGTTGGTATCCGGGTGGTACTTCCGCGCGAGCTACATCAACCCGCTGTCAACACACCAGGCTTCCACATAGCGCTATCATGACCGACCGAGTAATATTTCTTCTTAATTTCAGCTAGCGGTGCATCCTTCGTCACGCCGAGTACCTGATACGGGTTCTTGTGCGACGAGGCTGCTGCGGCAGACGAAGAATGAAATCCGCGCCCTGTCTGAATCATCAATAAACGACATGAGACGTGATCCCAGGCCAAACGAGAAGGTGTACGCTACTAACCCGTCTTGGGAACCTCCGCACTTCATCCTTGCCTGCAGCGGCCCATAGGAGATCCCTCCGCTCTCTCAGGCTACTCACAGCGTGCGTTGCTAATCCTCTGGCACCGGCGCGTGTATTTGACAGTGACCAGCCATGAAGTGCAGCGCTGGACAGTACCCTCTGAGCAGGTAACCGTGCGGGCATTGAAGGCAGCCAGTAAAGACTAAAAAGTGCTCGACGTGGTCTGTGAGCAGACAGACTCGCGGTCGAAGGCCAACGAAGCTCGGTAGAAAATTTCGAGCTGCTGACGTAACCTAAGGTGACGCATAAGGCAAGCGAGCGTCGATCATTACCACAACGTTCAACTGGCGAGTCCGTATTCGCCGTGCTTACTCGGACATACTCAGGCTGGAGACTTTTGCTAATATCAATAATCAGTATTGCAAATACCAACGTCGTTTTTTTCGGGACATGAAAAATCTCATGGCAAATCCGTGTGACCAGGGAGATTTGAAATCGCTGAGATCCTCTGCCAGCTTAGTGGACCCCAGTGAGCGTCGATGAATTTCAGGCATATATTGAACCGACTCGGACAACAGAAAAAGGGCCTTACGGCGTAGATGATGCCCTGCGACATGAAATTTACTTCCGACAAAGGCGTGCCTTGTATTTTAATGAATGACAATACAACAAGACTTTCCCAAGCATTTCCTCCCAGAGTCGGGAGTCGGCCTTCGAAGAAGTCGCGAGCAGCCAATCATAGCAGAACTCGGACAAAGCATCTTGGGCGCATGCAAGTACATTCAATCATGGAACAAACGTCTTAATGTATGCCGACTCCGCTTGACTAGCAAACTCATATATTTACAAACCAATTACAAGTTAATCTTTGTTCTTCGCTCACGTTCAGAATGCAAGACCCATGGCCTTCCTTGCCGCTTCGCCTACGACGTCTGCCTCCTTTCCAGCGCCGACGAAGCCTCCCTCACCTGCTCCTTTAGGGAAATCCGGCGGCGGAACCCCCTGGATGAAGCTTTCCTTCTGTCGTGCTACGTACGAAAGGTTCTGCGGCGTGAGAGGGACGGCGGGAATATATAACACTGAGAGTCGTGATGTAGGAATACAAATAGGAAGAGTAAGCAGGACGTAAATTCAGACAGATGGATGACTAGAGAAAAAGATCGAAGTTCGTACCGGCAGAGTCTTCCTTTCCGGTATGCTCTTCCTCGACACTGTGAACAACATCGCAATGCCAAAATACCATGTCACCTGGTCTCACAGGAGGGACAGAAGTCATATTCTCTTCGAGGCGAAGGTGGGGATGACTTTCAGGCGTGAGACGCGGGCCGAAGAATCGTCCGTCCTGTTCGAAGATGCCGTGGAAGTCGGCGGTAGAAGCGTCTAGATAGGAGGAATCAGGTTTCGCAGTTCAATTTACAGATGTGTTGGTCGCAAAATGCGGTGCGATGTCTCGACAGACTTGAGAATATCACGGAATGAAAAGACGAACCGAATTCCCAGTTGTCTTGGTCGAGAAGGTCGTCGGATGACCGGGCATCTTTCAACCGGAAAAAGGGCCGGAGAATGAGATACGCATTCGAGAGAAGTACATCCGGGAAAACTTTAAGGGTGCCTTGCGTTGGTGCTGTTTCACTGTGATATCGTGCTAATGGAATCAATGATGTAGTAACACGTTCAAATTGCGTACCTAAGTGCAAGCCAGCCCTGGAATGTCCTGAATACGCTCGCCTAAAGTATTCGGACATCATGTTATCAACTCTTCTGTTGACACGCCGCACGAAACACATACTTGGCCCGGACGCCCATAAAGAGAAATCTTAGCATTCAGTCTCCCCACGAGGTCATAGGGGTCGTGGTTCCTCCAATTTCCGCCAAGAATATCTTTATAACAACTTCGGAAGGTCGGCTCCTCCTGCAGACGAGCGACGTCGAGTCGTGTTTACTGTACGAAGATAAACTCAGAGTTACGTATAGGCTTACCCATCTTTCTATTCCACCGCCATCAATATGCGGAGGATGCGCGTTCCATTGCACCCCTGGGTGTCTGATTCTGAAACGATCCGCATATGCGAGGGGAGTCGTAAGTTCGACGCCCTCTAAAGTTTCTAGATCTGCATTCAGTGCACCGATGTGATAGAGACCATTGAGCCAGGTAACAAGGTTCAAGACATTCGGGTGGGCACGAGCTTGCACTTGGGGTCTCGTCCAACTACACGAGCAACCATGTCAATGGATGTAACCAACGTTGCGACAGCGATACCCACTAAAGCATGAAGAATTGCTTATCGTCCTCTGGGAATCCTGCATATGGTGATGCTGTCAGTAGAAAAGGCGTGCGTACACTTAACTTAATGGCAGTACCTTCAACGGGGTTTTCTTTTACGAGCTTTGTCAACTCATCTCTCCAAGCAGTAGCCTGAGCAACGTCTACAACGTTCTTAACTAAAATTGCCCCCCTTCTCTTTATGCGGTCGATCTCCTCTGGCTTCAGTTTCATCAAGTCTGAAAACTCGATTTGGGGAATCACCTTACAAGACATAGTTTACCGTGAGTGTGTGATTAAATTCCAATAATAAGAAATAGCCCACGTTTGACCCCTCCTTCCTTATCTCTTCAGTCGCGGACCGTAACTGGACGAGTAGATCATTCCATGCATCAGTGAAGCGGCGTTTCGACCCTTCGTCTTGTGGCGCAAGAGTAGATTTCAGTTCTGCGAAACGTCCTGGAAGCGACGCGTGCTTGATTTCCTGGGGAGCCATGGTAGTTCGAAGAATGCACTGGTACTGGTTCTCGTCTAGGACGTATTGTCACCGGTGAGCGGAATGCCCCTGTATATACTACGGATTACCCTAACAGCTCCCACGTAAATCCGGGGTTACCCCTTGGCCTTTGGAACATTCAAGGTTGGAATCTGGAAGCGATCATGAGGACTCTTAGTCTGAAGAGAAGTGGAACACACATAGCAGTCACGAGGATACTATGTGTTCCTGGATCAATAATGGACGTCTATACTTGGCGTTGAGCCTAGCTAACATTTGTAGTGACTGCATTGCTTATGATGTCCTTACCTGCCGCAGCAGGCTGAGACGACAAAAATTGAACGGATGAAGCTACCGGCTTTAAACCATGATTTGGCCTAAGTGCGTTCATAACACACCCTAAAAGGGGACAGCTAGCGATGTCCGAAAAACCCGTTCCCGAAGGCGAGTCATGTGGGTCCAAACGTCTCTTTCGGGCATATCGCAGCGAAGAGACACGAAAGCCGAGATGCGCTCCGAGTCTGCCGCCGGCGTTGGCCAAAGAGGTGCGTAAACCCAGTGCTAGGTTTGATACTCGAAAACCATTTGCGAACGGCATGGAAGGCGCAAGTGCGGGACGTAGAATGGTAGGATCAGCATGACCCCGCCGAGGATTTGAGGACCAGGTACGCACGGCACGGAGCTGGTCAAACTTAAGTGTAAAAGTTTTCATACGTTTTGTATGTCACCTTTCTCTCCATCTTCTGGGTATTCGGCCCTCCACTGGCTGTTCCATTGAAGAAGTGTAAGAAGTGCTCTTTTTCCATATCTGCAATTTCAATGCGAGCAGCGAGAAGTCATATCTTCCCCCCGAACCCTAGGCCTGTATTATATGCCGGTCCGTCGACCAGGATAGTAATGTATTCCCTCGCTGTTCCGGGCCGGAGGCTGTGTCGGAGTCACAATCCATGAACCTAAATCTACTCAAAGTGCTGACTCTTTCCCGAGCCTCGCCGACCTCATTAAGACAAAGGGTACGAGAATAATAAATTACCACAGCCTTTGCTCCCCCTCTTTCCCACTTGGCTTACCTTGTCTTGTCGTCGCACTAGGTCCATGTATACTATTTTCGGAACTTTTAAGCAATATTAAGCCGCATTGGCTTTGGTTCACATGGCATATTTATGGAATCTCTTCTGTTCTGTTCCAATCGTGGTTATGAATGGCTTGTTAAAGTGTCTACAGCAGTCCCGGGGAGCCCTCATTCCTTCCCATCTCTAAGACGATATGCAGTCCTCAAATCCCCCCTTCAGCCAGCTCGGACGCACCGTCATAGTCACAGGGGGCGCTTCTGGATTTGGCGAAGCAACTGTACGATGGATGATCAGCAGAGGCGCTAATGTAGTCATCGCCGATATTGTATGCTTTCAAAGACACTCCCAGCCTCTGAAGAGGGTCACTAAGGGGCGTCCAGAACGAAGAAAGGGGCCTGCAGTTGAGCCAATCAATCGCACAGGAAAATGGCTCCGCACTGTTCGTTAAAAGTGCGTTCTATGCATATAGCCTATCTGTAGATAAATTCCGTTTACTTACACTACTCAGCCGATGTGACTGATCCTACCTCATGGTCATTTCTCATCAAAAGAACCATCGACGAGTTTGGAGGTCTGGACGTGCTCGTCAATAATGCGGGAGGGAGCTACATGAACAAGGTGCCCCGTCGCCCCGCTCAACCCCTTTACTTATCTCGAGTAAAATTTACGTCTTGTTTAAGCCTTCGCTCGAGGTCACTGAGGACGAATTTGACAAATGCTTCAATCTCAACGTGCGATCTATATTTCACTCCATTGCTGCGGTCCTGCCGCACTTCTTGTCCAAAAAACAAGGCAATATTGTGAATGGTGAGTGGGTCGACAGCGGACTTAGAAAGGAGGGGAATCTTCTCATGCGAGATCGCGCGAACGTACGCAGTTTCGAGCACTGCGAGTCTCCGGTAAGCATTGATCCCTAATACTTCGTGCACGGATCTAACGTGAATACGAAAGGCCTCGAGGAGGTCTGACTTGGTACAGTTGCGTGATCACATATCACGGGACCCTTATCAGGCTTTGAGACCGAGCTGATAAATCCGGTAGATTCATCGAAATACGCGGTCAACGGGGCCACGAAGAGCTTGGCCGTGGAATATGCAACGTCCGGCATCCGCGTCAACGCAGTCTGTCCGGTCGCTGGCCACACGCCTCTCCTCCCGACCTTCCTTGGCAAGGTGAGTGCAATTACGATTTTAATCAGCTGCCGTTAGTCGACGTCGGCTACAATGATGTTACCGTTAGAACTCCGAAGAAGCGTTCGCGGCTACCGTCCCGATGGGACGGCTCTGCGAGCCAGAAGATGTGGCTTCCGCGATCGGATGGTTGGCTTCCGACGAGGCGAGATTCATAACCGGTGTCTGTTTCGAAGTCGATGGTGGACGATGCATCTAAACTCTGGGTATCTAACAGCCACAGAAATGCGCCCTTTGAATTTATGTAAACGTGGTTGTAAGAATAGTAATATTAAAGTACGAGAAATTTTCTTCGGATACGAAGTGGAGTATGCTAGGTGCGATACATGCCCGAATTACCGTGAATGATAGGATACTGGCTTTTTTTACCAGATCCCTTCTGGATATGGCAGTACTTCTCATAATGAAGTTCTTTCTTGAGAAGTACTCCGAGCTTTACGGCCCAAGAGAAATTTGGGCGGCGCACGCTAAAATTCTGATGTCCGTGGAAGTCAGGCTACTTTTAAGACAACATCTTCTTCCTTTTCAATCGCGCTCATTAGTTTCAAGATCATGCGGCGTCCTTTTCTTGGACCGCTCCTTCTCCAGGGCCGGACAAAAGTACAAGTCATGATTTCCGGGCTATAGTCCGTTTCAACCGAAGCTGTTCGTATAGTGGTACCGTGACATTAATGCAGGAGGCTACTATCAGTTTGAATTCACCGACTTGACGAGGTCGGCGGATATATGTATAGGCACCAAGACTGGACATCCAACAGGCCGACCGGATACCCAACACGCCAACCGCCCCGACGAAATCTAGTTCTCCACCTGTGGCCGAATATCACTTAATTAGTTGCGGGCATCGTGAGACGCGTTTGTGCCGGTGCCGGACGGGAATAAATGCAGGCGTGCCTTCCCGCCACCATGATTGCCATATAGGGAATAGACACTCTGGAAATCTCGAAGCCGCGGGCCTTGCAACTCATTTGACGCGGCTACACCAAGCACCTAGAAATGAATGGCAGCGGCAAGCGCACACCAACCCACTGGCCCAATGATCTGAAGTTTCTCCATGCAATGTCTTATTCGCCGTCTATCCCTTTGGACGTGTTACAGTTCATCAAGGGATCAGCGCACGCATCCAATGCCGGCAGAACAGACCCTTCTAACTCGAACGCGCCTGTAATCATTCGCCGTATAGACGATCCTGCCCATCCCGCACTTGGGCAAATGGGTCTCTTTTCTACCAGGAAGATCCCACCACGCACGCACATAATTGACTACCTGGGCGAGGCCCACGTAGACGAACGCCCAAACTCCGATTACGACCTATCTCTGTACCGGGCCTCCCAGCCCGAAGGAGACACAATCACAAGCGTTGGGGTACGTACTACTGTCATTATACGTATCAGTCATCGGTAGGACGTTTGCCCCGGTGCTCACCTAATTACTCGATTCCAAAAATAAAAATAATTCGCAATTAATGCCACGATTTCGCGCTGAAGATCGATGCGGCTCATATGGGCAACGAGGCACGCTTTATTAATGACTACCGAGGTGTCAAACCCAAGGCCAACGCGTTGTTTAAGGAGAGAAGGACGCAAAGCGGTGAGTTGAGGATGAGCATCTGGAGCGACGGCGAAGTCATTAGGAAGGGGGATGAAATCCTAGTATCTTATGGAAAGTCGTGGTGGCGGACAAGGCGGGAGTTGGAGTCGATTACTTGAAATTCATGCAAGATATGACACAGATTATAATACAGAATTGTGTCGTGTATGCGCCATGTCGTCAGATTCTATGTCTCCTTACCTGATGCAACGTACACTGTGCCGTCGGACGGATAATGGTGCAGAGCCCGCGAACCAGTACAATACAATGTGAGATGCGCAGTGGGTACTAAGAAACAAGCTGACAAATTAAAAAGGAGGAGAAATGAATGAGTTGGGTAATTGATGGCCTTATACCCCTGATACATCGGAGTCTTCGCTCCCACTTTCTCCATTCGCAGCAGCGGCCTTCACAGGATCTGTTGGGAAACGATGAGCCGACGGCGTCGGACAATTTTTCAACAAGCTTACCAAAGTATGGATAGCCTTGCGCTTCCTTCGCTGTTAATCTCTCTTGATGGTCATAGCGAAGGAGCTTGTCCAAAAAGTCTATCGCCTCGTTTGAGATGTAGCGCTGGTTTTCCGATGTGATAAACCTTGTCCATGGCTTCTTCTGATAACTACGACCGGAAAACAATGGTAAGGTCGTGCCCAGCCACGGCGACGAAAAATGAATATATGCACCGTCCAAGAATTTCGTTGTACTGAGAATCGAGCCCGATCTCATACTTGTCAAGGTAGTTGAACAGTTCTTCTGTCCCCAGAACTTTGGTTATTTTCACCAGCTGGTCATAATTGTCGTGACCATGGAAGAAGGGCTCTTTACGGAAGATCTGGAGTTATTCCTTAGTGTCATACTGCCGGGAGTAGAGTGAACCTGCATCGGCACCATTGAAGCAAACATACAGCCCAAACTCCACATGTCGAGGCTGTAGTCGTATTCCTGGAAATCAACGAGAAGTTCCGGGCCTTTGAAGTAACGTGACGCGACGCGAACGTTGTACTCGGTCTTCGGGTGGTAAAACTCCGCAAGACCCCAATCGATGAGCCGCAACTAGAGCACAGGATGTCTGCGAGAAATATTATTGAATGTATGACCATCTTACCTTTCGGTGCTCATGATCGATCATGACATTGTGGGGTTTGACATCCCTGTGCATTATACCGCAAGAATGACAGAAATCGAGGGCCTGCCGAGGACGTTGGAAAATTTAAATAACAAGCCAGGCCATTGCGCACCTTCAGTAGCTCGAAAATGTAAAATCGGACGTCAAAATCAGTGAATCTGGGGTACAGGACCTTGAAGTCGGTGTTGTGAATATATTCTGTGACTAGACTCGGAATCTTCGACGAAGGGTCTCGAACAACGTCCAAAAGAGCGATGACATTGGGGCCGCCTGCGAGGTTTTGGAGAATCTTGATTTCTCGCTTTATTTTCTTCTTCTTGACGGGTTTTAGGACTTTGATGATGCATTTGTCATCATTGACGATGTGTATGCCTTCGAAGACCTAAGACACAGAGATAAGGACATTTCCCGCTGCAGTAGAACCCCGCGCACCTCAGAGTATTTCCCCCGGCCAACCTTCCTTACGATTTCGTAGTGGTCCTGCACACCCCATTGCACCTGCAGATTGTCTGTAAATTCGACAAGCTGGATCAAATGACCGCAACTATGTGTGATGATAGATAAGCACGACTAACCATATTCATACCACGAAGCACCCCTCTCTGCGTTTACGTTTGGGTATATCCTGGCGACGGACGGCTCTACTGAGCGAGGCATGAGGTCTATGCAAACGGCCGCTTGCGGTCGTCCACGACCGCGTCGTTACCATTACGGAAAGGAACGCAGTTGGAACTCCGACATATACTACAGTTGAACTAACCGCCTGATTATATTCCTACTGTCTGTGTGGCTAACTTATTCATTGCTGCCGGTATTTTCTGCCCCTCTCATTAACAATACCGCTATGTCTGACCCCTTGTAAGCTGGACCTGCCCCTTGTGTGCGCATGCGCTTGCGTGAACAGTCTGGCTCTGAGCTGGCGTTAGGTAGTATGCAATAGAAAGCTCTGTTTGGATTGCCAGCTCATCCCGTACCAACGTCTTACTCTAAGGCTTCTTTTTAACATTCTCTGCCGGTAAACCTCATGATACATGTACCTGATATATCCTGCTCACGACCTTCATCCGAGGGGCAGCTACATCGTCAAAGCGCAACAACAATTCAATATCTGTGGTCCCGCTTACTTCCGTGCCAAACTGGGCCGAGCCTTTCTCCCCGCCGCTAAAACATGTCCTGTGTCCTAGGCCGACCTGCGAACTCAGACTTATTGGAATGCCGCTCATGCGTTCTTCTGCCAGCGAACTGTTCTTGCCGAACGTTTCATGTGGCATTTTACGTTTCGTCATCATCGCTTCCACCTGCTCTGTGGTTTATGATAGGCTAAAGCACTTTGTCGAACATAAACGCATGGGGTGGTCTGTTCGAGTCCTTTTCTGATGTTGCCTGTCACGCTGCGCTGTCGCAAGGAGCGAACGCGAATTTGTTCCTCGGCGCATGTCACAACGTCCAGGGCGCATCGCGAAGGGGGAAGCCCATGATAAGGCAACCATGCGAAGCCATTTACCTTCCGACCCCCTGAACCAAGCCTACAACATAAAAGGGAGCAAGCGACCGCACTACTCGGTTTGTCGGCCACTGTCAAGATGTTCGCAACACGGTCCCTCCTTGCCAAGGTTCTCCTTTCTGTCTTGAGCGCTGGGCACATAGCCAGTGCCTTCGACAATACGCGTTATGACAACGTACGTACTATCAATAATTATATGTTTGATTGAATCTACAATTCTTACTCTAAGTCTTCAGTTAGCCGTGTAAGTTTGTAGAAATACCTTGGGTTATTAGAGTGCAAATACTCAAAACAAAACCAGCTACTGGGGTCAGAACTCTTACGGTGCTACTGACGCGTCCGACACTGCGAACTGGCAGCAGCGTCTTTCGTATTACTGCGGGGATGACAGCACCATCGATGCTTTCCCAGTCGCCTTCCTGAATGTATTCTTCGGAACGGGCGGTTTGCCTTCCATAAACTTGGCAAACGTGAGCGAAAAATGAATTATTCGTTAAATTTAGGATCTCAAATAATTTCTTAGACTTGCAACCCGACCGACAATGCCACTTTCCCCGGAACCGATCTACCGGACTGCTCGGCCCTTGCAGCCGACGTTGAAGCATGCCAAGCGAAGGGCAAGATTGTGACCATCAGTCTCGGTGGTGCTACGGGCTCTGTCGGATTTACTTCGGACAGCCAGGCGGAGTCTTTCGCTGATACAATTTGGAACCTTTTCTTGGGAGGAACCAGCACCACTCGTCCGTTCGGCAGTGCAGTTCTTGACGGGTAAGCTTAAGCCGTCCGCATTGTGAAATACTGAGATTAATTAAAACTCTTAGTGTTGACCTGGATATTGAGGGCGGAAGTTCGGCTTCATACCCCGCCTTCGTCAACCGCATTCGCTCGTACACGAATGGAGCGAGCAAGCAGTAAGCAACGTTTTCCCGCTGCGAGCAACTTCCATATTGAGCACGATACTTGCAGATACTACGTGACTGCAGCACCGCAGTGCCCGTACCCTGATGCTTCCCTTGGCTCTGTCTTAAACTCGGCCGAGTTCGACGCGGTTTACGTTCAGTTCTGTGAGTCTTCAATGGTGTATTCCTTTTTAGGATAACCTGCGGAGTCTAACCACACCCGCTTATCAGACAACAACGTGTGTGGCCTTAACAACTACGATCTCGCGCAGGTATGTAAAAGTTGTTCATGTGTTCATGTACGATACGAGATCATAACGGCAACTGTTATCTAGGACTGGGACTTCGGTCTTTGGTTAATATGCTTTACCGGATCAATACTTCATCCCATTAACCGTTTTTCTTTAGGGACAACTGGGCCAGAACTGTAAGCCCTAACCCGAACGCGAAAGTGTACATCGGAGCACCTGCTTCAAGCTCTGCCGCAGGTCAGGGCTATCTCGCTGCATCCGACCTCAACGCCATTGCCACGAAAATGAGGAACAGCTTCCCCTCCTTTGGTGGAGTAATGTTGTGGGATGCATCACAAGCATACGGTATGTAAAGAGTTGCTGACATGTCACAGGTTTTGAATATTTACTCTTGTTTAGCAAACGACCGTTACGATGTCGCGGTCAAAAATTCATTGACTGCAGCCGGCGGGACAGGGTTCACGTACCCCGCTTGCTCGGCGCCAGCGTATGTTTCAGGAACGTCTTACTCAGGTGGATCCCAAGTGTCCTACCAAGGGTGAGCACTGGCCTACTTCTATATAGGGTGTACGCCTGTCTGATTGTGCTCCTACAGGTACATCTGGCAAGCAAAATTCTACTCCTCGACTACCCCGGTCAGCGATCCCAACGGCGAATGGAGCGCAAGTAAGTCTTTAATCTATTTTCCAAACCACTGTAACTGATGGCCATTCCAGTCAGCGTATGCTCTGGTGGCTCAAGTACTGCACCGACTACTACATCTGAGACGACTACAACAATTGAGACGACTACTACAATTGAGACGACCAGTACATCCAAGACGTCTACTAGCACATCTCCAACTTCCACCACTCCAGCAAGTGGAACTTGCTCTGGTGTAGCAGCTTGGACCTCTGGAGTCGCCTACACGGCTGGACAAGAGGCTGTTTCTGGGTAAGCTCAAAGATTTCTGAATAAATATTATTAGAAGCTTACTCTACCTTCCCAAGCGGTCATCTCTGGACCGCGAACTGGTGGACGGAAGGTGACGTTCCCAGCTGTAGGTGTTTTCTCGCTACTTCCGCCGCTTCATTTCTAATCTGGACCGTTATCCAGCCAACAACGGCGATTGGACCGATGACGGCGCATGCACGACTGCTCGCTCGATGTCTCGCTTTTTCCGATTCTGAACTCTCCATCGCCGTTAATGCGAACCTCGAGCAATCTTGCCTCGCTCTTCGCCACCGGCTGGTTGAGTCTGAAATTCTTTTGGGTCTTAGTGGAGGTCAAAAACGAGTAGACTCGGTAATTATTTTCGGTCTCGTAAAGCGAATTATGTATGTATGTATGACGATCACGATGAATATGACGGCTACTATTATCCTTTCAAGTGCACCTTTCTCAGGCTTAAGTTTCGACCGAAGTCACGCACTCAGTCTCTCCCACAAGTTTTCGGAGCGATTTCTTGTATGTGAGCGCGACCTTCATCTGATGAAGAACTGAAAACTGTTGTTCAGAACAATGGCGATGTTATTATTAAGGAGGAGCCTATGTGTCATACAAAACAACCGCGAGCAGCGCGATATTGTTTCTGGCATGACATGGCATGAAACGACATACATAATGTCACGACCTCAATAGACGCTTCAAAATCCGATCGCATGAAGATGGACGCGCATGAATTGCGAAAGAACGCAAATCGGCTTTCTCCATGTCAAGTTGAAACACCCAGACAGGGTCGACGAGATGCTTCCGGACAACTTGAAGGTCGTGCTCATGAGGAACTTTCCGGATGGCGAAATCAGTGTATCATCCCTCGATTCAATCAGGGGACAACATTTTACCATCGAAAATGTGGTTAACCCTTCTATCGATATCTTCTCCTTCGGAGTTCTTTTTGCGAGCACCGGTTCCTACCATATGCACATGCTTGTATTTTCTGTTCGTATCTGGCTGGCGTCCATGGTGGATAATTTGGGTGCGGTCCTTGGAAGGACATTCAAAATATCACATGCGGTAGGGTCTGTGCTAACTGTAACTGGAAGCCTAATATACATGTATCATACCTGGACGAAACAAAATATGTACAAATTTAATTCAATCCAGCAAAATGGTCTTTCTGTTAGTGTAGTTGCAGAGATCAACAATAAATGAATTGTAAAAATATCAGGCCTATAACTCGAACTAAGAATACTATAAATGTAAACTCACTTGTAAAGTTACAATTACGAAACGACCGGAGTTTTGAGTATGCTATCACCGACCTCCGAATCCAAGGCCCGAGAAGTTTCGAACGGCTCATTGTATGTGTAGGACAGATCAATCAGATGGTTTTCATCATCAATTCTCGTGTTAATCAGATACATGTATATAAGGGAAGTGTCGAATGATGAGATTGATACGCAGGTACGAGGAAGCTCTACCAGGATTGGACATCCCACAACTACAGGGCCCTGAATATCACAAACTTTAGCCTACTCAATTGTTGACCCACTTCGCGTGATTCGAGTAATGGGGTCCGAGAGACACATACTAGCATAGGGAAATGTCCAAAACAGATCCGGCCACAGGGGCCTAATATCGATCCTACGGTATTAGGTTCATGTGGCCTTAATAGTCGAACGAGCCGTTATCGCACACGCATACCGACGGCAGCCGTCAAGTGCTCCCGAACTATTTGCGCAGTATCCAGAAGCAGGGGGGCACAACCGCACGAAGTAAACTGTGTGCGTGATTGCGAAGGGAACTAAAATTAGTGAGGAGATGGGTTGGAGACTGAGATAGAACGGTGCAGAAGAATCCGAGGGAGTTGCGTCGGATTGCGAGAGTTGGTATCCGGAAGAATGAAATGGAGTGGGTGAATCGAGGTGAGACATCGTAGTAGGAATCATCTACCGAGGCGGGACGCTGATTGCGGCGGCAGAAACCGCGCTTCCTCAACGACTTGAGCTTGTGCAGCAGCAGGCCGCGTCGCCTTAGCGTCGATGCTCGCTGTTAAGGCAGCCGCGTCCGTGGGTAGAGGCATGTCCGGTAGATCGGGGAGTTTCCAGGGCGAACCGTCGGGACAGACCGGCGCCCCATAAAGCATGTTGAACGTATATAGGGAACGATCTGTATTCGTCGCGCGCTTTAGAAGGCCGGTGCACAGCACCATAGCCGCATGTGCGTCGTTAGCCGCGTCTGTAGATTAAGAAAGAGGCCGATATGGGATATTAGCGAAAAGAGGGAGCTGGATGTATGTGCCAGCCGGGGTATGTGGGGTGAGTGAGGAGACGGCAACGTACACTCCTGTTGTTTCTTCGTCAATTCATTCTCCCAGTTGCTCATTTGCGTCTTCCCCTTGGAGACCGAGCAATTTTCATAAGCATGAACGAGACGCGCAAGGCTTATAAAATCTCGGACCGAGCCGGGCCACCTCGAGCGGTCAACACATCGTGCGAGGTAAGAAAGCTCCAGACAGGAGCGCATGGAGACAGAATAATCTTTGTAAAGACGCTGGGCGTCACCTTCGGACGGAGTTAGCAACCATCAAAACAAGAACTGTAAAGGGCGTGCCTGAGATATTAACTCCAGCTTTAATGATGTTCTTGTCGTTTAGAAAGGTGGCTAATTTATGTGGGAATTCTATAACCCAGGTTCAGCGGGCCTGAATATTACTCTCAAACACAAATGCTACTCACTCTCCATCGCCTTGACCTGCAAAAGTAATATTTTCTTCCCCATGGAAATTTGCACGACAGCGACCGGGTTCCTTGAACCCCCACTCACGAACGTCGGCCGCCATTCCAAATCAAAACCTGCTATACGTATTCCCCTATCCCCATGCGCTAGCAATTCCTCAAGTTCTTCATTTGCTGTAACGTGGTCTCTAATATAAACGACCGTCGCCGGCGTTCCCGGGCTTGTGGCGTACGAGTAGGCCGGGAGATTAGCAAGGCTGCTTTTCCTGAAGGCCGACGCGCCGAGGAAAGGCTCGACAGTTGTGGTGTAGGTAGAGATGGCGCAGTCACCGACAACAGATGTTAAAGATCCCGAGGTGCCCATCTCAACGTCGGTAGGAAGTTTGGGGCGTTGCGTATATGATGCAGAGCCGAATTGCGTCCCAGTTCTTTCCATTTCCACCGTCCTGACCTTCGCCCTTTTATCCCATGCTCTGCCTTCATCAAGCCACCTCGTGCCGTGTGTGGGCCTGACTCGATTCGTGTCCTTGTTTCGCCCTTCGGAGCCTGGGGTCATTTGTGACGAACGAAAGAAATACAGAGCACTGGCACTGTCCCCATCTACACCAGATTGGAGCGGTTCGGGGTCGCACTCAAGCATAGGAGAGGAGCCATGATGGGTCACAATAGGTGGCGAACGTGAATGGGACAAAGGCCGGCACTGGTACAGGGGTAGCTTGTGAGTGGACAAATCAGCGCCATGACCGGGTGCGCTGCTTTTCATCCAGGTGCGCAGTCCTGTAAACAGTTTTGAGGACATCATCTGGCCCGAAAGGCACGGAGAGCACCTCTGAAGTGCACAGTCCGCACCGCCTACCGTTAATAAATCTTGACCACAGGCCTCATTTTTGCTATTTCCATACCTATTTCCCGGTAGTAGCAAACCGCAGCCGTCGAAGCTTGTAGAGAGAGTACAGTAACTGCAATCCTAGCATAGCTATTTCCGTGATTACTTAATAATAGCAACGCCGTTACAACTTAGCCGATTGGAAGAGGAAGCTTACGTGGCGAGTCGTCACGAGCCGGTTTCTTGCTTGGCTTTCCGCTTCATCGATGAAATATCGGTATACAGAAGAACGATACGGGACTGCCATGACCCAAGTACGAACGATGAAAATGCCGCATTTCGAACACGTAAGTAAAGGTTCAAACAGTCCTTCCGGACCGCATCCGAGCATCGGGTTCCAAGACTTTCTCTCGAGTCTGGGCGACGCGCAGCATCCGATGCCCATTCGCCAAGGGACATGATCCAGCACACGGTGAGCTTTGCCTTTCTAATGTATTAAAAAATGCTTTTACAGGTCAAGGAGACTGGGAGGAACATATGTATGGGAAAGAAAAAAGACAAAAAGGGAGTAGGTTGCAACACAGGGGCAGCGGTCATGGCTTGGCGTCAGCCGTTCATATGCCGGTTGGATTACGGATTAACAAAATGGCGGCAAGTGAGTAATGTTGTTCCAGGAATAGGGCTGGCATAACTGCGATACGCGGCCACGGACCGGTGTTTTTGCTTTGCAGGTGATAGGATTGAGTTTGGGAGGGTAATAAGTATGACACCTGGGCGGGAATATGGAACAGGTGGTCTAGGGCCCAGGACTGCTGGGTAAACGTGAATGTATGTATGCTCCTCGGATAGAGGCAAAAGGAGGCGTCGGGTGTATTTATTTATAGGACCCCTGATGTCTTGGCCTATATCAAGCGAGGCACCGGTACCGCGAATGACGGATAAGGTCGGAAATGCTTGGATGGCGAGTAGGATGAAGGAACTAGCTCTGCTAGTACACGAGGACGAGGAGTACTGTGTAGTAGGGGCAGTGGTGAGGTGGGAATGCCGTATGCGAATACATAGTATTGGATGAAATGCGGGGGGACGTAGGATATAAATAAAGACGTTGGAGTGTTCCCACGATGTTCGCCTGGTAGACCAAAATTAGATATCATGATGGGGATGCGATTGCGCGTCACACACAAGTGCGGCCTGTGCAGGAAATAGATTGGGATAAGTTTCAAAGTCTGCGGATGAACGACAAGAACAAAACGAGAGGACTGGGGGACGGGAAAGTGGGAGAAAAGGCAGATAGCGGGAAAGACAGCACTGATAATAAGAATAGCGAAACCCGGATTGGGAAAGGAAAGACGGGCTCGGCCGTGAAAAAAAGGAAGCGGACGGAAAGGGAAACTCTTGGCAGGACTAAATATAGTACAAATTAGACAGAGCCTCCAGTCGAGCGTCAGACTCAAAAGAGAGCACGGACAGTCGGCGATCCAAACGCCCCCATTCGCCCTCCGCTCCTCCGCCTCTCTCTCCTCCCATGAACTCCCCGCCCTACTCAAGCTCAGAGGCCTCTCTTCCCCCCAACGTCCCACCCAACGGCATCACTCCGTCAATGCGCTCTCTCCTGGCATCCACATGGCAAGTCCTCGACCAGGTTCGTCCCCTCTCTTATTTCCTCCCTGGGCGCTGTCCTCACCTCTCTTCTTCACACAGCCTCCCCCGCCCAGTCTTCGCGAAATACTTACCGCATACAAGCGGAAGGGTGATGGCGATCGCGAAATGCTTCTCGCAATGCTCAACGCGAAGAGCGCAGAGGACCAGGTGGGTGCATCCGACTTGGCACTATCTTCGTCCTCTTCTAATGCTTTTTGTTACGATTAATAGCGTCTCGCATCTCTGGCATCTCTCCGCCGCACTGTGCTAGATGTTTGTCGGACAACAGAGGCGCCGCCGTCTCCTCGTCTCGTCTCGCAATATCCTGCACCAACGCAAGCTAGCCCCCACCTCGCTCACGACCAATTCTGTCACTCTCCTGCCGCCTACACTCCTCCTGCATACCACCAGCAGATGGCCCATTCTCCACAACTTGCGCCTGCCCTTGCGTTCGATTCCCCACCTCAACCCACACAGAAGACTACGCTGCCGTCAATGCGTTTGCGGCCTTCAAGTTCAGGCGCCGGAGTAAGCACAACCGAGCCGCAATCTCGGCGCAAGCGTGCCCGCCTTTCGCAGTCTCCTAGCTCTGCATCTCAACAACCTTCTCCTCAGTCGTCCGAACACACCCGTCCGCATACTACGTCACCCGAAGCAGAACTTCCTCCATCTCCATATTCGTCTGCACGGGAGCGTAGCATGGGTCCAGATAGTGACCATCCCGCTCAGCAGCGAGAGCGAGGGGCAATGGCGATAGGCTCTCTTTTATCAGGAGGTGCAAACAGAGTAAAGCCCGAACGGGACGACTCGTGGACGTCACATCGAGAACGGCGGGTTGGCCGAGACGAGTCATCGCATTCAGCGAATGCTTCATGATCAAACACTATCGGTGTTATGCCCGTCTTGTCTTTATTGGTGACCCCGTCAGTCCTTCGCCCGTCCCACCCTTACTTTCCATTAGTGCCAATTCTCCTTTAACTTTGTCCTCGTCTCTTGTTGTGGACCATGTGTCCACTCAGCCGTGCGCGGTGAAGATAATTTATTATGTTCATTGCTGTACGATAAGTCTCCGAGCCTCCTCACGAGTCGTAACCGTATCGTAATTGTCGTAGTATCTTTGTCTTCTTCGTTTTGTCGCTTATCGCATAATTGATGCTCTCGTACACTTCTCGTTATCGCCCTTCTTTACTGTTCTCCTCAGCGTGAAAACAAGGTTGGCGGTTGCTTGGCGCCCAGAGTAAAGGGCGTCTTGAATAGCAACGAATTTCCCTCTGTACTCCTAGGTTTTCCCCCGGGTCCGATATCCATACGTATGGGCCGGGTATTTTAGGCCCTCTTGGCCGACGTGCCCGCGAAATTATCCTGCGTACAGACAGACTAGAGCACCTGGAAGCTGCCAAGTGGGGAGGGCCAAGTAATTCTGAGGACTATAGATAGCGTGCAATTGAGTTAATAGTAATGGCGTGGTTCCGGATTCCTGACTCAAGAATATCGCGAAGCGTACGCAATTGAATGGCCTGCGACGACGTCTCGAAACAAGGTTTCCGAGTTTAATTTGAGGCTGCACGCGCCACTAGCCCGCGGAGCCGCTCGGACGTGATGGTACGTTTCTGGACTGGAGGAACCCACAGCCTAATGATGGAATCCCCAGAGGCTGTTAATAGCCCATCAGTGTTTGGAAGAGGACAGACACGGGCGGCGAATCGCATCACGCTATTAAAAAGATGCGCCTAGAATAAATCGAGAAATCATCCGAGTTGATGCCGTTGTATTTCACCAGGCTCGATCAATTCAGCGAGTGCCCGGAGCGAGGGTGGGGGTGAGGGAGCGGGTGACTTGGACGGCCTTCCAGGACACAATGCGGTGCTCCGGGGGAAGGCGAGAAGGGAGAGAGTGGAGGTTCGATAATGAGTGAAAGCCTACACCATATTCGTCGTCCTAGTCTCTGTTTAGCATGGACAAATGCGTTAACGCCACTCTAAGTCCTACCTAGAGCGGCAGTCCTGAGACAATCTTGTAAGAGGGTATTCATATCCAGATCCCGGCCAGTGCCAGGTGCGTACTGTATCCACGAATAGGTGCAATTATAATATCGCGCTCACACCCTTTGCTTCCCCTAGTTCGGTGGCTGTCTCGCGGACCTTTAACTAAGACATTGAATGTCTTGCGTGGTATATGCAAAGAATGCACCGGGTGGGAGCAGGGCCGCACACGGTCCCAAGGGTAAGACGTAAGGACCGTTGGACGTCGAATGCATATGAACGACGAACTTTGTGCCGTATTTACCTTCCTATGAAAGCCCAGCGACTCGACCAGTAATTTGGTCAAGAGGTCAGGCGCACTGTTTTCCCGAGTACCAAGTCATCTCAGGTATCCACGAATACAGATTTGTCCAGTTCGGCAAAGTTCAGGGGATATGGTAAAAATAAGAAAGCGGGAGGGACTAGCAGAGTTTCTCCTTGGCACGCGACTCTCGAAAGGAATCGTTTGAAGCCGGGATGCTGTATTAGATAATATTTCTTCATGCGGTATGCCGATCACAGAATGGATTACGGTTTTGGGTACCGCGGTCCATCCCGGCTCCTGCCAGTACTACATGCACCAGACAACGCAGCAACCTTGAGAGCCTCCTTCACGATGCACCCACTCGGCCTGCCTCCTGCCTCGTTGCATCTGTAACTATAAACTGGGGTCAAAACTGGTGTATCTGCATGCATACGAGAGCTCCAACGCTACTGTGACCAACACTATCAACTGCCCTTCAGTTTCTGTCTCTTGGACTGCTTTAGTACCGCTATTCCCTCCGTAACTCCACGTTTCGTGTTCCCCGGCGCTACGCTTTCGGTAACTGACCTGGAAGACCTCTCAAGCAACAATGCACATCTCGTTCTTTCCCTCGCTCGGCTCGCGCACCGGCGTTCCCATCTGTACTACTAACTCGATCAAGTCCGATACGGCGCGCGCTACCTTCACCGCACGCCTGTCCCCGCTCGACTACGAGGAGGCGTTCAACTCAGGCGTGCGAATCGAGCTATGGACGAATGTGCCCGGTAACGGCTGGCGCGACGGTGACTGGGGCGCCATCGCATTCGAGGAGGTGCGCACTGCTGTGGAGGTGCAGTTTGAAAGTGGGAGTCTTGAAACACCCGAACTCCGCCTTTCCGACAAGGGCACGCTATCACCTCCAGCTGCGGGTATCACCGATGTGCACGTTTTCCGGGCTGCACTTTCTCTCCCGCGCACCTCTGGGAAGACATTCGCCTTCACGTACCGGCTCGTGTATCCCAGCGGGATCTGCTGGCTTGGCTCAGACCGCAACAATGGTTTTATTGAGCCCGTATCCGGCAGCAACTTCTTTGAAGAGAATGGTGACTGGGAAAGACACGAGAAGGAGAAGGTCTTCCTACTCGAGCAGGAGCGCAGTGTCGAAGAAGACATCGGCGTAGGATGGTTAGATGTGGCCTCGTGGAAATGGAGTGGTTGGGCATTGGGTGGATCGAAGTGGGTAGAACGCATCCCAGATAAAGCAATCCGTTCATTGACTCAGTGCCTGCAGTGTGTGGTCAATCCCAGATCTTCTGCAAGATGCCAATAGGAAGGCCCGCCTGATCTATCTCGTTCCCTCCCCGATAGAGGAGACGATCTTAGTTCCACAGGCGCACCTATTTCGATCTACTTCCTGGCTTTCCCCGATTTCCATTTCATCTCAGGGAAAGGTTGTCCTACACTTTTCCGGGGAGGGCACGGTCGAGCACAGGGTGCACAATGTAAATTCTGCAAATGATTTACGTCACCTCCAAAGTGAAATCATTTCCTCATGCCCTGCGCCGGAGGTTTTCAAATTGAAGGATAACTTTAACACAATCTTCTTTGCACAAAATAATGATTCCGACACACCTTCGACGATATACGCGCAGCCGCTGACGATCCCAGCACGTCGCAGTGCCTTTGTACCACTGAAACTACTAGATGTCTTTGCGAAGGACTCGTCTGTGATTTCACTCCACTGTCGCAAAACGCAAAGTACGCTGTTCACCGACCGCTCCCAGCCCACCCATGGGATCTTTCTTAGACTAGGAGAAGCTGGCGGGTGTTTTGACATTAGTCCTGCCCACGCTTTGGGTGGTGATGATTCGTCTTCGAAATTGCAGGTCTCTCTGACGTCTCATGGTGTGCGACCGGAAAGGTCCCGCACTTCTGAGGAGGTTAAGAACCCACTCCCGACGCCGCCCTCGTCGCCTGCCCACAAACCACGGCATACTGTCAGTTTCTCGCTCCCCTCAAAAGATGCCGTTGACCAGGTGAGGGTTCGGGAGCATGTACAACAATCCTTCACGTCGGCCCACAGAGAGAAAGACGACGCGTCTCGGTTCCGGGGACCGATGACTGCGCTGCAGCATGTTCGGGCTGCTGTAGGAAACGAGCGGGTCAAGGTATTCGTACTTAACTTGTTGAAGCTGCTGGTGCGGATGCTGGGCATTGCCGTCCTGCGTCTTTTCATGTTCGCCTTCCGCTTTTTGGGGGCGACGAGGTCACAGGAGGGCTCAGAAGAAGATATTGTAACGATCAATGCAAGAAGCGGAAACGCGCAAGAAGGGACAACCGAGCAGCAAGGAGAAGCATCTGCAGACGTGGATTCGGGTTCGCTTGAGAGCGAGATGGTGACGATCGCAGCTCCACGGTCGATTGAGTCTAGCCACGTCGTCAGCGGGCCTCCGTCGTCATCTCACCACAGCGGTGCGGACGTGGCGCGCTCTGATTCTGGAGCGCAGGTGCTCAAGTGGATTCTGCCCCCCGACGGCGCACCGGCTGTTCTTCTTGTGCGCTCCCTCGGCTTGGTTGCCGAGAACAGCAGGTTTCGCGACGCAGGTGCGAAAACCGCTGAGGTAGATATCGAGCTGGACGGAAAGCGGGTCGAGTTGTCGACGGCCGTGCGCAGTGTTTTGGGAGGGACGAGCGTGTACGAGATTGTGCGGCCCGTTGGAATGCCTTCGGTGCTGGAGGTCATGCCGAGAACGCAAGGCTAGGGCTAAATAATTTAGCGCGTTGTGTGCAATTGCGAGTGTAAGATAGTAGAGCGGATCTGGCCATTAAGCACCACTCAAACGGTGCGCTGCTTACTTGCATGTAGATATAGTATATGCGGCTCTATTATTGCCAAATGTGTGCGTACAAGTGGCCGGAAGCAGAAGATAGACGCCTCGGGAGGAAGCTCGTGGTTCGGGAACCTGCTTCGGAGGGGGCCCGATCCTGATATCCGAATTATGTAAGCAATAGCGTATAGTCAAAAATAGTAAGCTCGTAGGTCCAATGACGCGCACTCTGACTCTCCACCATAAGTAAGCATGAACAGCCTCGATTAATCCCCGTACTTCTCTTTGCACCGTCTCTCTACACGAATACACGCAACGATTCTTCTCGTTACAGGTTCTTCCTCGAGTGCAGGCCGCATTTCGGTTTGTTTCCAGTTTTTTCGATTTTTGATAATACCATTCATTACGTTCGGCTGCTTTCCCTCGACTCCACAATATAATCATATCCCCAATTTCATCACGAGTTTTATGTTATAGACTCGCCCCTAATTTCGTTTCAACTCCCCGCCACGCTCCCTCACGCTCCCCCCTTCCCCAACTCCAGCATTTCGTCCGCCCTATCCCCAAACAAGCAACTGGTACAGCAATGGCTGAGGAGGTTGAGCAGGCCAAACGCCGCTACTCAGACGAACTCGCTGCATATACACTTGAGCAGTGGCGCATCGCATGCATTGCGTTGCACAATAAGCAAACAACTGCAGAAAACGACGGTCCATCTACTGAAGACGACCCAAAACCGGCGGCAAATGGCACGCGCTCGCGCGATGGCTCCCCGGCGGCCTCCGATTCCAGCATCCTTGCGAAAGCCTTTGCAAAAATGTCAGCGGTCGACAGTACCGCGTAGCGGGCAACTTTACCGCTCTTGAGACGTTTATTTCCCATATAGGTGAGGGGCTTGTCGTAGACACGATGGTCTGTTCGTCCGGCTGACAATCATCACTCCAGCACCCACGCCAACGCGATATCATTATGTAAAAATCCGCAATCCTCTCGCCCCTGGAACCCTCCATCCCACATACATTTCGGTGTAGTTTTTAACCGATAGGCATCGCGCGCGTGTATACCCTCGCCGCAGCATTGCTGACCTAGTACCGTGCCGCGGGCTACGCATTGTATCATAGTCTTCATTATTTCTATTTTGCGAGTTCCCGGCCAGGCCATCTCTTAGGACGCTGTAGAGCTATACGCGCCTACAAACATATCACGTACACTGTGTCATTTAGACATGTAGCCTAATATTCATAAAAATTGCGAGTTCCATAATGAGTGTGCGTACGTAGCGAGTAGGAATTGTATCTGCTGACTTGTGATTTTCCTCTTCCGCGCAAAAGATTTGGCGAGAATATCGTATATAACGGCAGCACCAATGGAAGTAGTGCTCAACCGCCGCTAGTCTAGGTTCGCGCCCTTGCCCGGGTAAATGGGGCACTTTGCTGAACGAAAACACATAGATACTACGCCGAGAAGGCTCCCAGGAATGAGCAATTTGTATTGTTGTACTAAGAGACTCCAGCCACTAAAAGAAGCCCAGCAGGATCTGGAAAGTTTATGTGGAGCTTTCAAAGTAGAAGTGGGGGGTTGGAGTGGAGCGATTTACGTCTGGTCGATTAGTCAGACCACGTCCCGGCTCCTAACAGACCGACCCAGCAGGGGCTGGAGTCACCTTGTAATAGGCCTAGCAGGAAGTGCAAGACCGTTACGCCGTCCCCACACCTAACGATAAAGGAGAAATGATGCCTGAGTTGTTGCAATCCCCTGACTAACTCGACTGCGTCGCTATCCTCCGGCGAAACTTTGAACACCAATGGAAGCTTCGTATCTTCTGCAAGCATGACTGGGGTAATCTAAGCAACGATAAGGTGAATTGAGAAGATATTTTAAAATTCAATGCGCGTGATTAATAGGATAAAGGGGTCGAAAGTTTATGTAGAATTAACAGCGTACCTCAACGTCACTGTCCTCTGCGGAGAGCAGTGCTCCTAAACCTAAGCAGGTGATAATCGTCTTTGCGTTTTCCGTTGGATTACATGCAGTATCAATAGAAGCACTATGCGCGTCAATGCACAAGCCCACGTCTCCATACTCGTCACTTTCGCTTGAATGACCTGCGAGCACACTTGAGCACGCATGCGCAGCGGCGGTGGCGCGGGCCGAAGCTGCGAGCGCAGTCGCAGACTCCAAACTGGATGGGGGGTCGACGCATGAGGAGCCCTGAGCGAATGGAGGTCCGCAAACGAGCGTGAGTGATTTCAAGTCTACCTCGACGCGTCCCTGGTTCAAGGGCGAGTGGATATTGCGTACGAGGGCGAGTGTGTTCAATGCAGACATTGCAGAGTCGTCGCCCGGAGTGCTTGAGATAAGCGAATTCGTGAGGTCACGAAGTGAGATACGCCCCGGATTTTCCATATTTTCGGTAGATTGAGTTGTGCTAATATCAGCGTGATGGCTAACTGCAGACCTGCAGTTAAGAGAGTTAAGTTAAGCTCAGTAATCAGAACACAGCAGGCTAAAACTAGCAGATCCCGGATCGACGAAATCCAATCAAAAATACGCGGCACGTGAATGTCACATGAGTCCCATCGATCCCCTTCTCCTTACTGAGAATTGAAGTCTCTTCATTGCTGCCGCGGCTCGAATAAACGGCTCTCTCCCCTCTTTCTCCGTCTCGCGAAGATTTATATCGCAGTATCCGACTTAAAGGCGCATCTCAAAAGCCAAAAAGCGGTTTGTCTTCACGATTCCATCTCCTTCGCCCTGACGCTCTTGTACGCGCGCGTATAATCACTCGAGCTGCAGGCTTCGAGTCAAGATAACACACCCCACCTCTTATTTTGGATCTTATGTACGGCATAATGTTCAAAAAATACATTTCCGTGTCAGCGCCTTCGATGCGGCGGTACCTGGCTACTCATGCTCCTGCGCCTGCTTCCCCCCTCCCGACGCGCCATGACTGGACGAAGCAGGAGATCCAACAAATATACGACACACCCCTTCTCGGTCTTATTTTTCGTGCAGCTGCGGTGCACCGAGAACACCATGACCCAAGCAAAGTTCAGCTTTGTACGCTGATGAATATCAAGAGTGCGTAAACTCCTCAGATAAAATATTTGACCGCCTATTTTTACGTTTGTCCTTCGTAAACTTACTTAGCCGGAGGCTGCACCGAAGATTGTCAGTACAAATCAAACTACCGCATCGCTTGATCTCGTAATTCGAAGCCGCTGACGTCATCTGTACAGGCAAGTACTGCTCGCAATCCTCGCGTTACTCGACCGCGACGAAGGCGGACCGTCTCGTGGACATTGAGCCTGTGCTCGAAGCCGCTCGCAAGGCGAAGGAAAATGGAAGCACACGGTTCTGCATGGGAGCAGCATGGCGGGACCTCGCTGGCCGTAAACGTGGCTTCGAGCGCATACTGAAGATGGTGCGCGAGGTACGCGGGATGGGCATGGAAGTATGTACGACGTTGGGTATGCTGTCGCCTGCGCAGGCTAAACAGCTGAAAGAAGCGTCAGTATTTCTGAATGTTCGCCACAAATATTCCCTATAACTGGATTTGCAGCGGTCTGACTGCATATAATCACAATTTGGATACTTCTCGCGAATTCTACCCTCAGGTGAGCAAATAATGTTTTATTTATAAGACCTTTATACCCACTCATAGCATCCAGGTCATAACCACACGATCGTACGACGAACGCTTGGATACCATTGCTAACGTCCGTGATGCGGGCATCAGTGTCTGCTCAGGCGGGATTTTGGGACTTGGGGAAGCGAAAGAAGATCGCGTTGGGCTAATCTGGGAGGTTTCAAAGTATGTCCCCAAGGGTTTTATTTAAAACCCACGTCTGAATGATGCAGTATGCCGGAACATCCTGAGTCGTTTCCTGTAAACGCCTTGGTTCCTATCCCTGGCACTCCTATGGAATCCAATGAAGTGAGTCTGGAGCTGATCGGACAACTCGGGGATTCTAACGTGTGCTATTTTAGCCTGTATCTGTGCACAACTTGATCCGCACGATCGCGACTGCACGTATTGTATTGCCAACGACGATTATCAGATTAGCTGCCGGCCGACAGACTCTGGCCGAGTCGGAACAGGCAATGTGCTTCCTTGCTGGGGCGAACGCGGTCTTCACGGGCGAGCAAATGCTAACGACGCCATGTACGTCGAGAAATTCTGTTAGTCCATTCGGAAGACAGGCTGAAATTTTTTTTTGTTGTCGTATGGGAATTTGCAGGCTCACCATGGGACGAGGTGAGTTTTTCCTTGTTCTTCCTGACGCAGCGTGTTGAAGTCGCTTTCCCTCAGGACAAAGCGATGATGGAACGCTGGGGCCTGGAAGGAATGGGGAGCTTCGCACAGGCGAGTGTTTCCAGAAAAGAAAAGGCGCGTTGGAGCGCAGCAGATGAAGGCAATATAGATGTCAAAGTGAAGGAGGAGGAAGAGACACAGAGTGCTGTGATACCAGAAGCATGAGTGTTGTCGCGTGCACCGAGGGACCCGTCGAGTGTTCTGTTCGGTGGGCATTGTGGCGTATTCTGTATGGAAAGTAAGGAATAGAATGTAGCGGGGTGTATGCGTCGGCCCTGGGGGTGTGCCTTGGCGTGTCAGTCTATGGGGGAAGCGCTGCCCCGGTGGCTGAGCCCGCTCAAATAGACGCTGTCAATATTAAATTGCTGGACATGCAGATCCGACTCTTCGCTCGTCACGGTTAATATTAATAATTCCTCTCAGCCGCACCGCCCACGCCTCTCGACAGTCCCCGACCCAAGCTCCGCTTCGATGTTAACGCCTCGTCCGTCCCAGTCCCCAATATGCGCTGCTGATGACTATTAACTCGATATCCCTATTAGCTTTCGGGATTACATATTCACTGTCCATCCCCACCACGGCCAAATTAAATCATCCTTGTTTGTTATCTTCCATGCTATGGATTCCATGACCCTAGGTTTGTCCTGGCGTCCTGAACGCACCACTTTTTGAAACAGTGTCGGCCCCGGTCATGTCTTTATTTAATGGCCACTCTCGGATCTTACAAATCCTCCCCGGCTGGTGCTCCTGCTTTCTTGCGCCCGTCCGAGTTAAACTCATCAAAAGCCTCGTTCAAAATTCGTCATCACTCTTGCCGTCAACATGTATCCGGGGGACGAGGCCTCAGGATCATATCCAGACGATACACAGTTCTATCTTTCCTCCCCGACGGACACTGCATCCTCTGGCTACTCTGAATTTGTCCCTGGCACACCGTGCGCAAGCAACAGCATCCCGAGCAGCCGGACCTCTGCGTCGAGCTTCGGCTCCGCGATGGGCTCGTGTTCGCAGCCATTTGTGGATCCGTCCAATTACCAGATACCTCAAGCCCCGACTATGAGGGCACGTCCACCACCACATGCGCCACATAGGTGAGCGGGCGTACTATGGGCGCACACATAAGAAAATAAATAACCTACTTTCGTTCACACATCTGACCTCTTTATGCCATATACCAGATATGTCGCGCTCTCCACCCAGTACGTTTACGCGGAAACACATCGCATGTCTATGTTGGCGTGAGTATCCACATATTTACTTAGTCCCTTTCTGTCGCCACCTTACCCACAAAGTTGCTTCTATTTTTTCGTTTCTTTTACAGGAGGGTTGCTATTACCGACTATAGGGGAAACGTCCTCTATGACACCTTTGTGCGTCCGACGTCAGTACTACTCAAACACTTGAATTCGAGCCATCCTCGACTCCTTGCATACGCGATATCGAGTCTCGAGCATCGACGTTGATTGCGTATGGGTTAGGCACCAGGTCACAGATTGTCGCCCTCTTATTACTGGATTGCAAATGGAACATTTGTTTTTACCGTCTGGTAGGTCTACACCGCGGAATTTCTCTTACTACTTAATTAAATATATTCTTTCTTTAGCATCGGAGATAGCGATAGTTCGGGAGCATGTTTTGGCGATCACGCGCGGCAAAATCATCATCGGACACTCGCTGTGGATTCACCTTTCGGCGAGTTATTTTCAGGACGATCCTGAACCCGCATATAGACAGTTATATCTAACTCACAGCCTTTTTATTCCCATTTCAATATTTGCAGCTTCTCGGTATGTGCCACCCCGCCATAGATACGCGCGACGTTGCTCTTTTTCTTCCCTTCCACCGGACTCTCCGTTCCTTCACTGTCACTCCTCTCAAGACACTTGTCTCGCACTTAATGCGCAGGAAAATAGGACAAACTTACGAACATCCGGTGAGTTCTTAGACATGTATATGAGATTAATTCAATAACGAATTGACCGTTTCTTTTTGACAATTGCACCCGACGTTGAAAGCTGGAAGACGCTCGCGCCGCGCTCGATCTGTTCCGCTCATACGAGGATCCCTGGGAGGACGAAATTAGGACGGGTGGGTGGCCATGCGCGCTCCCCCCTTCATCATTTAGTCGCTGTTTCTCCTGATCTGGATACAACTGAGCCTGCCCGACTCCGAGTCGTTACCGTATTGACCGCATGCGTAGTACTCACTGCAGCATGCACACAAGGTCGAACGTAGTATTTTCTTTTCATTCCCCTGGTCCAATCATTCGAACCACCTTATGTACTTATATCATTATCATAAACGGTTGTATTCTTAGAACATATTTGCAAACCGGGGGAAGATTCACCAAGCTTTCAAAAATATTAACGAGTGTATGTATTTATGCAAGTCTACTTCCCAAAAAGGATGGATCTGATGTACCTAAACCCCAGCCTCGGGTTTGTCCTATCTTTAGCACCTTGATTTGCAGGCTCTGAGCCAAAGTCCACACTCGCGTGTTGCTTTCGTGACACTGACATGGCCGCAGAACAATCCTCCCAGGTTATCACCATGGGCCAGCCATCTACTAGCTACTCGATATACATGGACGGCGTCAACGGCAGGCGCCGACCTATGACGAACGGCGCCGGCCACACCGAGTACGGTTACCCGTTGTTCGCAACGTCCGACTCGGACGAGTCAGAGCTTCCTGCTGGTGTCTCGAGGGGAAATTGGGGAAGGAAGACTATGAAGGGGGCGCGCTGGGTGCGTAGGGGGAAGGCAGTGGCTTGGGGTCCAAGCAAGGGCGAATGGGAGGTGCGTAATTGCCTGTGCCTTGCACCGTGCGGCTATCTGACGAGGCCACACATAAAAATACGCTACATCTTCAGGCGGAGGAACGTGCACGGAAGCGATTGCGGCTACTGACGGAGCCACCGCGCTCGCCGTCGCCACCGACGCTGAGCCACTTGCGTGAGACGAGCCCACCGCTGAGTGCTCCGTACGCCCGGTCGGCAGACGCACATGGAAGCTACGCGGCCTTCGTGCTTGACCCGGCGATGGCACATTCATATCGTACGCACCTGCTCGCGGACCTGCAGCAGACAGCAGAAAATCTAGCGCAGGGCGAAGCGGCGCTGACCCGCGCGCTGGGCCGGCTGTGGAAGGTCCTCAGCGAGGAGGAGGAGATGGCAGGTGACGGGAGCAGGGACACAGAGGGGACAGGTGCAGCGAAGCGCGAAGAGGGAGAGTATGAGGATGATGACATGTCTGAGCGCGGGCAGAGGCTGGCACGGGCGCCGGACGTGACGCCGCCGTCGCACAAGCTGTTCCTGACGCCATTTCCGAACGGGGGAACAAACATGCTGGAGCCATCGCACTTTGGGAGCCCTCAAATGCAACTGGAGAACATGGAGAAGTCTTTTGGGACCCTCCGGGAGCTGCAGGACGATTCGCGAGAGTATGTGGAAAGGCTGGGGGAGATCCGGGAGAGCCTGGGAGACGTGCGGAGGCAGCGGGATGTGCTGTGGACGAAGATACGGGAGCAAGCGCTGGAGGAGCTGAAGACTGTCGAGCAGCAGGATGTGGATGCAGATGCAGATGCCGAGCTCTGAGCGTGCTCAAAAATATTTATTGTATTTTATTGTATGTTTCTCTATAAAAACCGTGATCGCTCGGGTGTATATATTGGTAGTAAGATGACGTATAAGCATGACTGTGGCGGTGCTACCTCAGAAGGTCTTGGTTTCTCAGCGGTAGATTTAAACTCTCCATACATGTTTCTCCCTCCTACTTGAATATTCGCACACAATGAATTCAACTAGACAACACCTCCCAGACATATCAAGGCTGACGATAAACGGCTACCATGATCCTCCGCCGGTCGATATTCCTGATGATATCGCCCACCCGAGCGTCAGCGACCCTGCCGCAGAGCGTCTCAAGACCTATGTCAAGAGCCTGCCGTACTCGGTCGAGCCAAACTCGCACATGCAAAACATGCTCGACTTCATCCTCACCCGCCTTGTTCAATGCGTGCGCGCAAAGGACTTCGACCCGGGATTTCTCCAGTGGGATAGCATGCTATCTTAGTGAGTGCTTGCGTTGTCTATTATTACCCGTAGGAGCGCTCACGCAGCGCACGGCACTAGTTGGTCCATGCTAAAATACCCGATGCCCAAGCCCAAGCGTATCGCACTCGTAAAGCTTTACTACGAGCTTGCTGTCATGCCAGGCCTGCCATCAAATGTCTTGGCCGTCGTCGCAGAGGCGCTGAGCTACTTTACCCGCTCGAAGGATAAACTGTCCATTGCAGATGTGCGTCTTCCTTGGAAGCCCATCTATAAGCTCCTATCAAAGGAACTGTTTTTGAGCAGGCGAAAGTTTGAGATCAAGTTCGTCCTGGTAATTCATTCGTTTTCCTGTCTATGCTCACCGAATGCCATTTGTGAACGTATTTTTCCTTCTTCTCTTGCCGCCCCGTTCAGCCAATTGCCTGCGTACATGGGCTACATGCTCGATTCCGTGCGGCGATTCTTCCATCCCGCGGCAATTGATGAGATGCTCGAGACGTTCTTACTATCTATGAATGGAACCAATCTTAATGTGAGCTTCTATGCCGCTCGCTTATAGGATTTGCTCACATTCACAAACAAAAAGAGCGTATTAGCGTCCGAATATTATTTGCTAACGTTTCTACCGCTGACACACCCTCAAACTTACTTGCCTATGCTCTTCCGCGTGTGGGAGTCAATGAACTCTTACAATTTCGACGAGCGGATGTTGTACTTCCTTGCCCAACTCGCAGAGAAGCATGTCGACCCTTCTGTGAGCGATCCGGCAAATATTACGGAGCTACCGGATGATGCGCGCTCGGAGGACGAGGGCAGACCGAACTGGTCAACAGAAGATTTGAAGCAGGATGGGCCTTGGCAAGGTATTCACAAGGACGTTGGCATATTCACGGAGAATGAGTGGAACCTAATTATGGTTAAATGTCTTGCGTCAATGGGTTTGCCTGCTTTCCTCCTTTTCTTACAACCGAAAAGTAACGGTGAATTGTCAGAGATCCCCTTGGCAGATACCGGTTCCCTAACGACGGGGCCCTCCGTTGATAACCAAGCGGGTTTTGAAATAGGTCGTCTACGCAAATCGACCTGGCGAATTTGTGCGTACTTAGAAAAAAATTACATGTCGCGTGTCCTTACTTCCTCGTCCATCGTCTAGTTTCCCTAGCACGGATTATAGTATACTCAATGGAGCCAGACAGCATACCTATTCCACCATCCGGCATATCTACACCATGGACTTCTGGATTTATGACTCCCGAGTCAGATAACAATTTGGGTGATTATTTGTCTGCACCCCTGGGTGGCAGGCCTCGCGCAAAGATGCGGACCTATTTAGCAGGATCGAAAGCTCTCGACTCGCTCGCTCGACTGATAATGTCGACAGAGAGTTTCTTTCACCCGAACAATTCTGGATCTTGGACGGCCGATGTATGCGCTTTTGTATGCATGTTTATGTTGGGGTTTTTGCTGATGAGTCAATCTTCTGTCAGTTAAGTGCATTCATTAAACATATTGTTTACGAATTCAACAAACGTAAGTACAATTTTTTTCACCATAATCTTTGCTTTGCTTAGTTTGGTTTAGGCTGGTTTGAGGAGCAGCAACCCGAGTGTAAGACGCCAGTGGTGGGTTGATTCTTACCTCGACCAATCTTTCTTTGTGGGGTGTAGAATTCAACCTGGTTTTATGACAGCACCGCCGTCTTACACGGACTATGAAGCGCGAACTCGTGAAATGTTTGCGAACCGTCGCCCTGCTTGCCATGTTCTCGCGTGATTCCACGACGGTATCAAACATCCAGAGCTGTATGAAATCCATGACGGTGATGGAGCCGGATTTGATATTACATCCGATCCTGGAGCGTGCTATCCCCTCCCTGGAAGCACTCGTTGAAACTCAGCGTACGACTGCTGTCATCAAAGCATTAGGGGCGGTTGCACTCGCTCTGGTGTCTAGGGAAATTTACTATCCTGGCGCTAGGCATCTAGTACAGATCCTGGAGTTATTGATTCCCGGTATAGACTTGGTATGTACTCATTATGCAATTCTACGTCGAGGCAAACGGCCTAACAAGGTAATCGCAGAATGACCCGACGAAGACTGTTGGTTTGCGCAACTGTTATTTACACGCTACCTTGGCTTACATTTTTCGTAGCTTTGCACCACCGCATTCCTCGTCGAGATCTCGCAATACATCAAGTTTGGCGACCTTACCACCACCGAAGACAAGCCTGAGTCTACCACCGACACAGAGTCACCGGCGGAGACCCGTCGGATGGGGTTTGAACCGCCTTCGGAATTGAAGCCCAGCCTGACGTTCATGGACACAGAGGCTGACAGCGGCGAGCCCGAGTATACCCTGACTCCTGCAGAAGAAGACGCACTTCTGCGGGAGAGCACAGCCAGCTTTGCGGACTGGATATCCAGTTTCATACACAGAGTCATCCTTCTACTGGAGAATCTCCCGGAAGAAGGTACAGATGGCACTCTACGAGGCGGCGAATCAGAAGGTAAGACTCTTTTTTTTGACAACAGGATAACCCTTTCTGATCTTTGCTCTGACCTCTGCAAATGCGTAGCGCAAGTAATTGATGCTGTAGCAGGCGCCTGTAGCCAGATCTGCGTCCACTTGTCCGACTCATTGTTCGACCTTGTTTTGAACATGGTCTTCGACTACGCAAGTACAAATGTACGGTCTAATGCCGTGCGCGCTGTGCACCAGCTTGTCGAGTGTATGGCGAATGCGAACCCGACGAAGACACTTGCTAAATTCATGCCTTTGTGTACACGCAACATCGTTGTCGAGCTTGAACACGGCGCAAGTTCGCTGCGGACGACATCGACATCAAACCCTATTCCGTCTGATGCAACACTGCACTGGAGTATGTTCCTCAGGTCCTTCCGTCCCTTTACCGTTTAAATTGGCTAATACCTCCCTAGATCTGGCAATCCTGAGAGGCGCGATGCATAAGTGAGTGACACGCTTCCAGGTACTTTTTTGTAGCATGACAGAGCGCTTTCTCTCCAGTGACGGCAAAGCGGCAAGACACTTTCCTTGCTGTGAAGTCAATAAATACTCATTTTTGGTTAATGATCTAGGTTCTGAAATATAGCAAGGAGCTTCTCGACCTGTTCCGCGTCCTTCGTGATAAGACCTTCTCAAAGAGGGGTTATTCCTGGAGTGGAAAACTCTTGTCGAGTGTATTGCTCACGTTAACTCACACTTATCCGCTTGAAAATAAATTTGTTAACCCAGATGAATGGAATAGCGAAGGTACTTACCCGGTAATACTCGCTTATGATTCGCTCTTATTCCGTAGATTTCCGCAGGAACCATCATAAGTACTGGGGCAAGCTGTACAAACCAGAGGAGATTCAAGTGAGCGCCGATTTATGACCCTGATATTCAGCTTCTAACAGCGGGCGGAACTTGAGATGTCCTGGCACGTCCCTTGTACAGAGGAAGTTGACTTTGCTCTGAGTCTGTTCCGCGATTTGGTTGAACCTACTCTAGGCATGCTGGAAAACCTTCTAGACACGCGTAGGTGACATGATTCTTTGTGACATTTTGGTACTAAAGGAGTATTCGCAGCTCCCGTGTCGCGAGACAGCGTGTGGAGGAATGACTTCTGCCGGTAAGCCCCTCGTAACAGCGCGGACCATCCTTTATCGAAAACTGAGTGAATATGAAGATATCTTACACTCGTGAAAAATGCCTTCTCCGGCACTCCAACATTAGTGCAAGAGAAGTATAGTGCGGAACAGCTGCAAGAAAGCTGTAAAACATCCGACATCTTGTAGGTACTTCGGTTACTTATCAAGCGGTTCTGATTTTGTTTATCCACCCAGCAACGAACTTCCCGAAATGATAGGGCATCTCGACCCACTCAAATCGTGTTTTGTACTTACGGATACGTCGGATCCCCGCCACAAATATCTCTCGGACCTCCGCCGTCGCTTCGGGTTCTTCCTTCGCAACGCGTCGTCTTCCCTACGCCAACAAGGCGAGGAAAACACGGTTGACGCTGTCCACGTCTTAGTGGGTGTTGTCCCACCCTCTGTGCATCGGTTAAAGTCCTGATTGTGGTGATATAGATTCGGGCAATTCGTACATTTGCCATCGAATACGGGGATAATAAGGATAGGTAAGGTCTATGCCACCGATTTCCACGGTGTTATACTGAGTGAGTATTGTTAGTTATTTCTCGCAGAGTGATCAGTATTCGACTGAGATCGGGCTGTCGCGACTGTATGCCAAGCAGAAAGTGTGGCCGAGGGCCGTTCTCGTACGAAGAATAAGGTGAGCCAGGTCGGTAGTTCGGTGGCCGGAGTTGTCTTACGGGACCTTTCTTTAAAGGCGGTATAATGCCGCACGATTGCGATGGAACACAATTGAACGTATGCGTGGCGAACTCGAAGATTCGTTAATTGACGAGCTTGTGGAATGGTCAATGTGGCACTATTCAACAGGTAAATCCGTTCTACAAAGTCATCTCAAGCAATACTGACGAATGGTTCAGTCCGGGAGTACGTTAGTATGGCCCCTAGGTGCAGGATATAGACTGACCTATTGACCTATTCACAGGTCTGCTCAGTCCTTACTCAATTATTTCTGTGCCGTGCGTCCCCTTATAGAGGGATTTGTTCATATGAAGTTAACTAATATCATATCTGTATCCCACCTTTTCTCAGACATTCGACGGTGTGAGACGCCGCTGCTTGCCTAAGCTCATAAAATGCATCGCACCTGGAGATGAAGAAGATCGCATCAAAGGAGCACTCTATTCGCTGAATATGCCAGTTTTCAGCAAGTTTTTCCATGCTATTACATGCAACTTGTGCTTACGATCCCTTAGCAAAATATGCTGTTGTGGAGCCTGCATACAGGGTTGAATTTCTGAAGAGCGTCTTCAGTTGTCAGTCACTGAAAGACGTATGTATACGTATCGCTTATTAACACTTGTACTTACTTCATGCACTTCTAGCCCTCTTTGCAGGATTGTGCCGCTGCTTTGATTGATAACTGTAAGGTTCATATTACACGAGTTTTTCCTTGTATTTAATCCTCACTTTCTAGGTCTTGCTAGTGTGTTTGAGCCGACGGTTATAGTATTTTCGGTAGACAGTTCAAGGATGGAATTCGCCGCAAAGAACCTCGAAAAACTCTTGACACCAAGCTTCAAAGACGATGATTTAACGGACCGATGTATGCGACATCGGCTTCTTCGAACTAAAATATACAACGAGACCGTAAAACAAACGGTAAGCATTCTGAAAATGTATAACGTGCCAGAAGCATCTGACGGATCGACGTGAAGGTGGATACCGTTCTTAGTATCGCGAAGAATCCGAATACGCACTGGCGATATGCAATTGTTGCTCTGCGAATACTTCGCACCCTGATTCGCCGAGACCAACCATTGACTGCGGAACAAATGAAGTACTTCCTGGACATGACACATGACTCTCATCCCTCAATAGTGAGTTCATGGTAATAAGGTCAAGCCGGGTCTATTAACCTACCTGCTCTTTCCAGCGCTATGTACGCGATAAACGTTGTACTTGTTGTGTTAACTACTAATTCTTTCGTTTCCCCCGAAATCTACAGTACGCGCAACGGGCTGTTATGAAGAGTTTGCGGCATGTAAAGTTGCGAACCTTCCTACAGTCCCCGGAGGACATCGCGATGGAACAGAACCACAACCCTCTTCGGGTCAAGTTCGATCTCGGGCCGCTACTGGATGGTTCGCTTAACACCCGCTATCTGGAAGGCTTCAAGAACAGAGTTGATACTGACAAAGCGAGGCTCGAACCGTTAGTCCAAATAGACTTTGTTATCTATAGATTAAGTTGCCCATCTCTTCTTTTCCAGCATTCTGCAAGACAAGGCCATTGCCGGGTGGATCGCTTGGCCGGCACACGTAGAATTATTCTTGGCTGCGCCGCTGGGGGAGTCCTGCCTCAAGCCGTGGGAGCCAGCGAGTCAAGAAATGATTGCTGCTGTCCGAGAAGCAGTAACCAACGAGAAATTCTGGAAGATTCTATCCGGCTATTTCGCCGAAGAAAATCATGCAGACAGTGCCGTACAGGACAATATCTCTTGCGTAAAGTCCATCTGTACGTATATACCTCTATTTTTATCGACGGGATTCCCTCTGAGTGATTCGTTTAGTCCAACTTCTGGAAGAAGAACCATTTGAGTATCTTCGACCTACTCTGGAGGAGCTAATTAATAACGTGGACCAGAATAAGCAACGAGCTGCTGCTGAGTTGATTGCAGGGGTGCTGGGCGGATCGAAACACTGGCCTACAAATGCACAAGATCATCTCTGGAACTGGCTTGTTCCTCTCTTGGGCAAAATGCTTGGTACGAATGTGAAAACCGATACGGTGCTCATATGGTCGTCATTCCTGGAGGTTAGTTAAAGGAACTTCCGACTCCCCGTAAAAGTCTTACCTGCGCTTGTTTTAGTATATGTTCTTCAGTCGCGACCCACGTCGCATACAGCCCCTTGTAGACCACATCATGGAGAGCTTTAAGACATGCGATTTCAACGGAGAGCTATCATTCAATGCGGTCAAGATCGCTTCGTTCACTCGTGCCTTCTATGAGGAACTTGGTTGGAGGTCATCCGCATGGATGGACGAAATACTTGACCGGTACTGGCTCGAACTTAACAACGAACATGATGAAGTCCGCGCTTATATTGCCGACGCTCTTGAGTTCTCAAGCAAAGTAAAGGTACGAACGCGGATTGGTTTGCAAGAAATACGTCTAATGTTCTCCGTAGTGGCAGCCAAAGCCATCTATCCCTCGTCCGGAGGTATTCGTTCGGGAGTGCAGGGTACTACCCGCTGAACACGATATCATGGATATAAGGGGGGCGTACCACAGTGCGCGCGTGAAAGAACTCGTCGAAGACTTCAAGATTTGGCGACAGGAACGGACTCCAGGAGCGAGGGCGTTCCAATCCAAGTACGACAGAGTGGGCGTGACGGTCTGCAAATGGCTGTACCAGGCAGTACACGACATTCAGGCTAGCTCCGTGTTTGACTATATTCTGCCCTTGATGGTGAGTTCGGCCCACACAAACGTGTCAACAACTTCTTATTTTACCCGACAGCCTGAGTTGTTCAGGTTTAGCGAAGGTATTTGATCCTTTCAACTTGGAACCTTACTTGCTCCTGACTGGCATTCAGTCAACGACAACGACGACCTTTCAAGACGGGCGAGCAATTTGCTAGTTCGTATGTGTGGCGTGGTGCCTCCTAGACCGCTCGTCAACCCTTTGATCGACGCCATATTTGACACGATCAGAACTTCACCCGTGAGTACCCTAACTATCACGGGACATCACCTACTCATGCGCTTTTCAGTCTTGGAGGGTGCGACTGAAAGCACTTCCCCTCCTTCAAAGTGAGGTTTTATTTTTGTCCAACTTCAATCTTAAATTTTAATTCTCTGCTCTCAGTATTCTACTTCCGCCAATTGCCTTTAATATCTGAAGCAAAGGTCCTTGAGATCTTGGAAGTAATTTGCAGATGCCTTGACGACGAAAATGTCGAAGTCCGCGAAATGGCGGCGACGTAAGTCCAGTATATTCTCAAATCAAGCACTTTGCTAAATTCTATCATCAGCACGCTGTCCGGCATACTCCGTGTATCCCCACGACACAGCGTAATCACACTCAAAGATCGCTTCGTGAGGCTCGTACGGGCGCATGAACTGCCTGTAAGGGGCAGTCCAGGCTACGCAGCAGCGCTGCGCAAGCGGCATGCTGCCATCTTGGGCATCTGCGCGCTTGTGGATTCGTTCCCGTACACGGTGGAGTCGTGGATGCCGTCGCTGCTGACGGACGTGCTCGCGGAGCACACGTACGACCCGACGCCTGTGTCGACGGCCGTGCGCCGCTGCGCGAGCAGCTTCAAGAAGACGCACCATGATACGTGGCATGAGGACGTGAAGCGGTTCAGCGACGACCAGCTCTCTGCTTTATCGGCGCTGTTGACCGGGTCGTCTTATTGTGAGATCACACCGCTATTAGTGGGGTTTCTTCTGGATGGGGCTAACATTACGTTTTATTTATTTCAGACGCTTGACGGCGGACTAAAAAAAGTAACGAGATGAACTAATTAGAAAATTGTATAAAAAATGACCTTGGACAGTATTGGTGTCGAAACACATGTAAAATACTATGCAGTATGATGTTTCTTGTTTACGTATTTTTGTCTCCAGTGTCGGGCTTGCCGACCGCATTGTTTGGATGCTACATGCATTTCGTTTCTGCGTACAGAGCGATAGAATTGCATTCGGACTAAGGTATGTGAGGAGGTTCGAGAGGACGTAATAAACATGCAACAAACAGTCCCGTATCATCAGAGATATTGAGCCGCCCGATCAGAGGGAAATGGTATACCATGAGGGAAAGGAGGGGAGGGGTGGGAAGAGAGGCGTAATTTGAAACAGAGGACTAGCAGTAATAGCACAACGTAATAAACTTGTGGTACTTTCAGAGGCGAAGAAGCATTAGCTACGAAGCGGCGGGCGAGAGTAGATTACCGCCCGAGCTTAGCGACGAGCCTGGCTGAGTCTCGAGGCCTGGACTCGCCGCGTTATTCAGGAAGGTGCTTCGCGTCGGCGTTGGCGTGGGGGATCGAATGGGCGAGAGAACGACTGCGGCGTTGAGGTCGAGATGCGACGGCGCAGCGAGCCGTGCGGGAGGCGCAGGCGAGGGTGTGAGGTTAGCTAGGCGGGGCCGGCCACCCGCCTCGATGTCTGCCGCAAGTCCGGTCTCGGTCGTCTCGAGACCGTTGGCGGTCCCGCTACGGGCGCCCGCAGAGGGTATACTATCGATCGGGGCGGAAGAGCGGTTTGCGTACCCCGATTTGACACGGTTGTTCGTGCTGTCTTCGCTGGAAGGGAACACACGTCAGAATTGAAAGAGGATCGGAAGCAGTAGTGATGGGGACAAGGAGCCAGATGGCCCGAGCCGACCGAGCGTTATATAATGCATTATGCCGGGGTAACAAAAATGAAATAAAGCAGGGAAGGAAGGGAAATGGGGAAGGACGTGATACGCTTTCAGCGCTAGAAGGGAAATGGAAGACGACGAGCGCACGGACAAACACGCGAGAAGAACGTACCGAATCTCTGCGATGAGGTCCTCGACGGCGTACCAGGCAAGCGGGCCGTATGCGACTGAGCGCCACCAACTGCAAAGGTCTGCAGGCGCCACGTATGCGTGCGCATGGAGGTGGTCCTTGACGGGTATCTGACCGTCCTTCCAGGGAGGCGTGATGAAACCGACGCGGAACTGCGACTGCGAAGGGTCGCGCGATAGAGGCGCGGAGGCGGAGGCGAGTGGTGGGGGGGAGGTGGACGTGGGTGAGGTAAATCGTCGGCTAGCTAGCGAGGAAGAGGAAACCGGCGTCGCGCTGGGCGAGGAAGGCGGGCCGGCGATCTGGGAGAGGAAACGGTGGGCGAGTGAACGAAGAGAGATGAGGAGGGGGACGTCGCTGGTGGACTATGAACACGACTCCTTTAGCTGCATTTCGACCAACAAGACTATCAGAGAACTCACGAGCATGTACAACGATGGGACATGTAGACTGGGGGAGCGCATTCGTTCGTCAGTAAAAATAAACTATGAATCAATTTATGGTAACGCACTTGAAGGCAATGATGATATGCCCGTTGCTCGACACCGGATGGGCGCGCTCACGGTACACGGTGAAGTTGTCGTCGCGCCAGAGGACCTCGGGGGTATCATCGATTGCACTCCCCGCGCGCATTGACGACCGACGCTGGATGCGTTGAATGGTCGGCGAGCCCTGTGAGCTCGCTTGTGGAGAGAAAAGTGGGGAGTTGGGGGCACTGTGGATGGCACGGCTGACGATGCCGCACATTGGGCAGCCGCTCTTGCTGGGGAAGTCCATGGGTGTTGAGCTCGCTGCAGCGAGCGCGTGTGTTGTTATGGGTGGGCGGATTCGCTTGTGCCGCTTGGAGATGTTGGGCTAAGCGTATGTCGGTGACTAACGGCGAATGGCGAAGCCAGGAAGGTCTTGGCACTACGAGAATGGTATGTAATGTCAGACAATCGGACGCTGTTGCCTGCGGGCGTCGTCGCCGCTGTGGACGTTGCGGGCGGGGGGCGAGTAGACAAACGGTCGGCAAGGAGAGAGAAAGAAATCCGCAGCCGTATGGTCCGCGAGTGCACGAAGCTATAATTAGGTCTCCTCGTCCTAGTCCTCAGCGTCCTGGCCCCGCAGCATGTAATCACTGCTCAACACTCATGACGACCACGACCACCCTCAGCACGCCCGACGCCGTCCTGCACACCTTCGGTGTCTTCAGCGAGGAGCTCGACAAGCACAATGACCGGCGGGAACGGCTCGTCAAGGTCTGGCTCTTTGAAACTCCAGACTCCCCCACCTGCACTCGGACTCGCAGCGCAGCGCAGGATTTCGACTGACACGCTTTGCTCTGGCAGACCAGCCGGGACGTCACCATCCTCTCCAAGAGGATCATCTTCCTCCTCCACCGCCTCGCCTCCGACTCCGACTCTGCCGCACCCGACGCGCAGGCGACCCTCAAGGATGCCGTCGCGCAGGGCCGGCACAAGCTCGCAGAGGTGCAGAAGCTCTTCCGCGGGATGCGCGACGACCTCGCAGACGGGCTGTTCTGGCGCTACCAAAGCGCGGTGTCGCCCGGTCTGCAAGAGTACATCGAGGCACTCGCGTTCGCGCACTACCTCGAGCACGACGCGTTGATTACATTCGAGCAGGTGCAGGCGTCGCTCGGCGACGAGCACGGCGTGGTGCGCCACCCCCTTTGCGCTGCTATATTGCTCATTGTGTATTTATCTACTTTGCGAGTACGCCAGTACTTTCCCCTTCCGTTAGAAGAGTATCTGCTCGGCGTGTCGGACCTCACGGGTGAGCTCATGCGCTTTGCGATCACTGCGATTGGGCGGCGCGGCGGGCGGACGAAAGCGCGTGAAGTGAGTAACTTTGTACGGAACTGCAAGGCTGGTGGGTGTTGTTTGCTCTCCGTGGCCTGTGGCGCGACGTTTCGCCCACACCTTTGCACGACAGACTTTGACGGGTTCACGCCGTACGTGAAGAACCTAGGCAAGAAGCAGGCGGTGACGGCGCAGTCGCTGCTCAAAATTGAAGACGGTGGGTGCTCTCAGGTTGAGTATATGCGCAGCGGAGTGACAGCGTTAGCAGCGGCGTATGCAATCGCGGTGAGGGCGTCCGAGTATGGAGACTCTGAAGAGATGCTGGATGCAATTGTAGGGCGGTGTGTATCGGACGTGAGAAGGAAGCAAGGGCGAACAGAGGGACAGGATGGGGAGGCGTCAGACTACATGTACGAAGAATACTAGGGGCTGGTAATAGAATGTTGGCAACTTGATAGATCACACGGGGAGTAGTGCGGCAGAGAAAGGGGCGCCGACCAGGTAATTGTGAGTCGGGCAGGGGTTACCATCAGTCGGCGCAGAAGCATCGAAGAAAAAGAGAGAAAAAAGAGGGACAATAGGAATACAAAGTGAGTAAGGAGGGGATGAGAGGAATAGGAAGGAGAACAAGAGGCAGCGCGGGTGGCGTGAACAAGCAGCGGCGAACACGGTAAGCGGAGGACAACAACAATAGCACGACCCCCCAAAGAGAAAAACAAAAGTGGCCGCACGATAAAAAGGCTCAGCGAGCATGGCAGTAGACATTCACCCAGCCAGCCAGCCAGCGCCGCCGCCGTCCTATCTCTTGTGAGTGCAAGTCTCTTTTGCGAGCGCAGTCCAGTGCTAACGTCGTCTGCAGTCGTTTCTCTTCGTATGTAAGCAGCTGCTGTCAGCCGCAAAGTACTATAGCATATACTGACGGCCGTCCAGCAGTCATCCCCAATCGCAGGCCGATCACCCTCTCCTCCTTCAGCACACGCTTGACGCCCTTTTAAGCCCCCTTCGTCCCATCCCCTTGCACTCACTCTCCCACTACAATGGCCCTCTCCTCCACCAGCCTCGCCGTCTCCGTCGCACACGCAGTCACCTACCTCACCCGCCCGCTCGCCGCCGTGCTCGCCGCCCACTCCCTCACAAGGCTCCAGGCCGCCCTCGAGGCAAACCTCGCTGCGGCTTACGTCGCCACTTGGGTCCCCTCTGAGCCCGCTCGCGGATCCGGCCGCCGCGTCCTCACCTTCACCCCTGGCGCCCTGCCCCCGCGCCCCGTCTACAAGGCCTGCGTCGCAGCAGCCGTCGACTGGACACAGTGGAGCCGTCTCCTCGGCGGATACGAGTTCGACCTCGTCGTCGACCCCGGTTGCGTCGCCGTTCGCCTCGGGAGCCAGTGGGGTTCGCGCCTTGTTACCGTCTGGGCCAATGCACCAGCCCCCCGTGCACAACTCAACGCCACAGGGTCACGTCCAGCAAGTCTCCTCATCCCGCAACCCCAGCCACAGTCGGTTGCCGTGCCGGCGTTCCGCGAGCCCGAGGCAGACTCCCAGTTCCTCATCGAGGCTGACAAGAAGGACGACGAAGAGCTCTTCTCCATGCTCGCTGCCGCCATGAGTTCCCTCACCTGGCGCACTCCCGTCGTCTCCGAGTTCCCCGCAGATGTCATGGATGGCGCAGAGAAGGTGCCCGCTGCTACTGCACGCACCACCATGGGCCACTCGCGTTCGTCCTCGCGCTCGTCTGTGACGTCCAGCTCTGCACTTTCGTTTTTCTCCGATGAGTCCGTGTCCTCGTGCGCCTCGCTCTCTTCCGTATCCACGACCATGTCCTCCGCTGCGCCGAAGCGCTCGCGCGCATCTCGTGTCTACATCGACACGTCCAAGACTGAGGTGACTCCCTACGACGGCGGCAAAACGACGGTGCTCACAGGTGGCGTCATGCTCGGCGCCGCACCCGCGAAGAACTCGCGTGCCGCCGCAGGTCGCAAGACGAACCGCTTCTGAGCGCCGCACACGCCTTTCCCTCCCTTCTGCACTTGACATCCGTTTTTTCACGAGAAGACCACGACGGCTCCGTTCACGACACCTGACACATTTTCCCGGGCTCCGCATTGCATCGCATCACATCGACGACACATAACTGTATACGTACCCTACTTTGTCAATATTCTTCCTAATTTTCTGTGCATTTTCCCTTCCTCCTACTTCATCCATTGTTTCTTCAAAAACACAGCATGTGCCATTTTGTTTCCACTATCTTGTTCCACTAAAGGGGCGTAAACGACGGCCGCCTACCCGGTGTAGCATTTTTAACGAATCGAATCTGTCATTATTTCTTTTCATTTTCATTTTCATCTTTACATTTATCATTTAGGGACTCTTGTGGCACACATACATTGCATGTTAATATGACTTCATCTTTTTTCTTCATCTGAATATATGCGTCTTCATCACGTGCGCGTTCGTCCCAGTACCAACACTTCCGAGTGCCTTTTTTCCCCTCTCAACCAGCACGACGACGACGGACAGCCGGATGCAAGTAATACCGCTCTCCTGTCTCTCACCGGACACGTCTCTTCGGGGAGGTGTTGTGGCTAGGGGCTGGCAGAGCACGAATCTGCAGGAATGTTCCGGGATCGCCTCGCCTTGAGTTCGGACGGCTTACGGCGGAGACGCGATGGGCCGCCCGAAATTAGGTCGAGGGACATGCATGATATGCGTTGCGGTTGATAATGGGGAAACGGAGGCGGATAGAGCGTCGGTCTTGCATGATGTGTACTGTATATGAATTGCTATGAGATATGCGCGGGTTGTGGTCGGTAGATGAGCTCGGAATCTCGGATGGCTGAACACGCCCGGGACGCATGTCTGGAGACTGGAACTGCCCCTCGACTTTTTACTTACACGCACACCGCGTCCAGTGCATGCTCTCTGTCCATCGTCTTCTCTGCTCGACGTCCAGCTGCAATGCAGTTGTCCTGCGCCCCGTCTTCCTCTTCCTCGGCATCCCCGGGGTCCGCACCCGGCGCCAAACAGATCGCAAATGACGCCTGTGCACGCACAAATGGCGATGCTGGCACAGATATGGATGGTGATTCCGATGCTGAACATACCCCGCTCGAGAACCTCGTCGCTGTATCCGTCACCGTCCTCCGTCAGGCGATCGCCCTCGTGAATGACAGCCTCATAGAGGACGCTCAGCTCACGTATGTATCCAAGTACATACCTGGCTCGACCATCGGTACCGTCCCCCGCTAAGCCGTTATACTCTTCTCTTGCTTACGTTGGCCATGACGCTAGGGAAGCACCTAAGACACGCACGCGACCACTTTTCGCTGCTGCTCGACAGCGTAGATGCTGCGTCGGGCGCGGCCGTGCATGAGCTATGCTACGATGTCCGCGCGCGCGGCACACCCATGGAAGGCAGCCGCGCCGCTGCGTCCGGTGCGCTCGAGGAGTGCATCGCGCGTCTGTTGCATATCGGTCCGCAGGCGCGGATGGACGCGCCGCTCACGCTGAACGCAGTCACACCGCACATGCAGGTGTTCTCGACGAGCTTTGGACGGGAGGTGCGTCTATTTCAGTTTCGACCGAGAATAGTGTACTAATAGTGCTATTTTCAGTTGTGGTTCGCGGCGCTCCATGCTGTTCACCACTGGTCGATGGTGAGGTTTTCAGTTGTGCTTTTCCGTAAAACATTCGCTAACTTGCGTGTAGGTCCGAGTTATTGCTGGTGAACTTGTGAGCTCTTTCGAGGTCCTCTCCGGGAGCAGGTGAGACTAATTGTTTTGATAGAATATACAACTGGACGACTCCTTCGGGATCGCGCCTTCGACACTTGTCTACCATGGGACGGAGGGTCCTTTGGGAAAATCGAAAATCTAGCATTAATATTACCAGTAGACGCTTTTCAGCTGCCCCGGATTCCTTGGGTGCCTCGACCCTACCCTTTTTATGTATTACTTTCGAATCTGCTCAGCTGTGTTTGTTATTCGTACATCCGCGCACTTTTAATCCAAGCAACATCTCTACTGCTTGAAAGAAGAAGGAAAAAAATAAACAGGATTAGAAATTATTGAGCGGGGTTACAGTATCCATCTGAGATTCTTTTTAAGTACGCAGATCACTCGTACACATGTATCTATTTATAGTGCCGTCTTCTACCTCGGATTACTATTTACTTCTCGGGGGCGGCTGTTCTTGTCCCCGCCACATTTGCATACAACTGAACATGTCTCAGCCGATGGTGCCTATAGCTGGCGAGCAGCACAAGCGTGTCGTACGTCTTTGCTCGTCTGCTGTTTTTTAACACCTTACTGAAGTGCGAATGTGGCCCTTTTCAGTGCTACTTCTTCGACCCCGACGTAGGGGGGTTCCACTATGGTCCCGGGCACCCGTACGTCGCTGTGCTCGATATATTATGATCTGATGCTTATGCGGAGGAATTGGTGATAGCATGAAGCCGACGCGCATACGCATGTGCCATTCGCTGGTTATGAACTACGGGCTCTACAAGAAGATGGAGATATTCGTGCGTCTCGTCCTTCTTGCCCGTTAGCGCGCGCGCTTGTACGCGTTAGGCTCACATTTTCCTCTTCCCCGCTTTGCATTCCCCCTACACGCGTTGGTTTTTGGTGCTTGTGCGTTTCCTGTTATCGTTGGCGAACGGCAGCGCGCGAAGCCGGCGACGGAGCGCGAGATGACGCAGTTCCATTCGGACGAGTACGTCAAGTTCCTCAAGCGCGTGACGCCCGCGAACATGAGCTCGTTCGTCAAGGAGCAGCACAAGTGTGCGTAGTGCCTTTGGCCCCTTCTCCGTTTACTTGGTGCTGGTGTCGGTGCTGGTGCTGATAGACATACAGACAACGTCGGAGACGACTGTCCGGTGTTCGACGGGCTGTTTGACTATTGTTCCATTTCTGCAGGGGGATCTATGGGCGAGTTCTTTTTCTTCTTTTTCTTTCTTTGAGAAGTGCTGATTTATTTTGGATTTGAAGAGGGTGCTGCGCGGTTAAGTCGGGACAAATGCGACATAGCCGTAAATTGGGCCGGTGGTCTGCATCACGCGAAGAAGAGCGAAGCGAGTGGGTTTTGTTATGTCAACGGTACGGAGGCAGGCTATCTATGGCATTTTCTTGTGCTGATTGTGCAGCTTAGACATTGTGTTAGGTATTTTGGAGTTATTAAGGTATGTTCCAACTTCCCTATCTAATTTTTGTCTGTGGCTGATGTACATGATAGGTATCACAATCGTGTATTATACATCGACATTGACGTGCACCACGGCGATGGTGTGGAAGAAGCGTTTTATACGACCGACCGCGTGATGACGGTCAGCTTTCACAAGTACGGCGAATACTTCCCTGGGACTGGTGAAGTTCGGGTATGTGATTTCCCGTTCGTTCTTTTAGATACAGATAATAACTGTTTATGTGCTCAGGACACGGGAATCAGTCGGGGAAGGGGTCATGCGCTAAACTTTCCCTTAAGGGACGGGATTACGAACGAAAACTACAAATCGATATTCGAACCTGTGGGTCATCCTATCCCTCTATATTTCCTGAAAAGCTAACCGAATTGGTATTTCCAGGTTATTAGTGAGGTGATGCACACATACAACCCGGGTGCCATTGTTCTGCAGTGCGGAACGGACTCGTTATCTGGTGATAAGCTTGGTTGTTTCAATCTGTCGATGCGAGGCGAGTGTTCTGTCATATATAATAGCAATGCGTTTGGGTAAGCTTATGTGTTGCTTACAGGGCATGCAAATTGTGTCAAGTTTGTCAAGTCGTTCAATAAACCCCTTTTGATGCTCGGCGGCGGGGGGTACACCATGCGTAACGTCAGCCGTGCTTGGGCTTACGAGACGGGGTTGGCAGCTGGCGTCGAGCTCGGCGATGGTATGCATCTTAAGTGAATAACTGAGAGATCCACCACTGACGCACTCATTAGATATTCCTGTTAATGAGTATTATGAATACTTCGGACCCGACTACAAACTCGACGTGCGATCATCTAATATGGAGGACCTGAATACACCTGCCTATTTAAATCGCGTCAAGAGTATCGTCATGGAGAACTTGAGATCCTTGGGTGGTCCTCCAAGTGTGCAGATGATGGGTAAGTTGCTTCAAGGTACTTTTATTTGGCATGGATTTTTACGTTTTGTGTACAGATATACCCCATCTTCCCATAGACGAAATAATGGATGACCCGAACCAGGACGAGGACGCTGTTGACCCCGACAAACGACGGCCTATGCGCCTGCTGGATGCGCTCGTCCAACGGGACGACGAGCTTTCCGACTCAGAAGACGAGGGTGAGGGTGGACGCAGGAACCACGCCCGACACCGCGACGTCGATAGCGTCACTTCACCCTCCGGCGGTCGTCGCTTCGGCGTCGGCGTCGGCATCATGGGTGCGGCCCCGCCAGGCGTGGGATCGGCTGCTGCTGCCGCTGCAGGCGGCGCATCAGCAGCGGGGAGCGGAGGACCGAGCGCGCACACGGCTGTGGAGGCGCTTGTACGGCGGAATGACGATAAAGGCTCGGGAGGGACGGGCGACGGCGAGGCTATGGATATTGATTCGCTGGAGTCGTCTTCTGGAGAGAGTCCGCCCCCGCCCGGATTGACGACTGCGGTGACGACTACGGCATCAGACATGGATGTGGAAAAGCCTAACGGGCAGGCGGGACCGGGTAACGGTGTCGATGCGGATGCAGGTGCAGGTGCGAGTGTTAACGGCCCTGCCGAGCCTGCAGGAATGGTCCCCGTAACAGATGGTGCTTCGTCCAGCGCGGCTTTGGCCCCTGCAGCACCCGACCCCGTAACCGCGCCAGGTGGACCATCGCAGACGCAGACGCAATAATATTAACACTAATCTGCGTCGGCTTTCTCTACAATATCTTGCTTTGTAGCTTTGTGTAAATTTTATTATGTTGTACGTTCGTCTACATAAATCTTGGATTGATGGGAAGTCTTGCTAGTCTCGTGCTATGCATACTGAGGAGAGCTGAACGGTTTAGAAATGTGGTATTTTCTCAAATTTCGGGGGGAAAAAAAAGGGCTGATTGAGTCACTGCTTGACTTTTATAACCGTCCTTTGTGTATGCAGCTTAGTCAGTCATTCCTTTTTGCAGTGCGCCTCGGTCCCGCAGACTCCCACTAATTGCATGTCTTAGACTCAGGCCCTCGTGAGATGCTACTGCTGAGCTTGCCATGAGCAACTCTCGTTCGACAATGCCTCCTCCTCCTCAAGATGGCGAGAGCGCACCGGTCGTGCTCACCCCTGAGCAGACGAGGACAATCGAGCTCAACAGACTAAGAGGTACCGTGTCGTGTCTTGCTAGTACTAGTAGCTAAACCCACCGCGAAACTCACATGGCACACGCGTTTTTAGCAAAGGCAAGGCAACGAGAGCGCGAGCAACCCGTCGCCTCGTCCTCCGCGTCCTCGAGTACGCTCAACGCGAACGGCAAGCGGCCGCTTGGTGTGGTGCCTGCCTCGTCTACCTCGCCGACCGCCCCGCGGCCTGCTCGCCCGCTCAAGCGCGACGCCCGGCTTGGGAAGTACTTCGAGTATGACCTGTCGAAGATGGTTAACTCGAAGGGCGGCTTCCTCGTTGATGATGAGAAGGAGGTGGATGAGGACCTTCGTGCGCGTGAGAGGGAGCGTGAGCGCGAGCGCGCGCTGCAGAGTATCGAGCCGCGTGAGTTGATTTGTTCTGTGTAAATATAATTGTATGTCGGCGCTGATGGTTTCTCGGATTGCCTTGGCGCGTTAGCGATATCTCTTGACTCTGAGAAGAATCCGAAGTGTACTGACTGTGGTTCAATGGACATTGATCATACGTTCAGGAAGGTGTTTCGTTGTTTGGTTTGCAATAAGTGCAAGAACAACAATCCGGAGAGGTACAGTCTTTTGACGAAGACTGAGTGCAAAGAGGTATCACTTAATCTCTAAAGTTGTTTGCTATTTGCCGTCTCTGACTATCGTAACATAGGATTATCTGCTTACAGACGGTGAGAAACTCATATTAACGTCCTGGAAAGGTGCATACAACGGACTTAACGCGTTCTCGTTAGCGGAGCTCCGTGACTCTGATCTCATGCCCCATCTTCTCAAGGCGAACCCCCATAAATCGACATACAACAACATGATGCTCTTCCTCCGGTTCCAAGTCGAAGAGTTCGCGTGGACAAAGTGGGGCTCCCCAGAGGCGCTAGACGTAGAGTTCGAGCGCCGAACTGCCGAGAAGAAGAAAAAGAAGAAGAAAAAGTTTGAGGAGGGGTTAAAGGAACTCCGGCGGCGCACTCGCGAGAGTAGGTGGCAGAGACGGCAAGATGAGGAACACAAACATGTGTTTGGGGTAGTGGAGAAGGGCAACGATGGCACGGGCCGACAAGTGTGTCATGAGTGTGGCTTCACCATCGAGGTAGAGGAATTTTAGATCCGCCGCGATGGAATGTGGATGTAATCTAGGTGAGCACGTAAGATCCGTGCAGCGCAAACGGGTGGGTAACTGACGTTTGACTAGGATATATGGATTTATTGTATTGTATCTAGCGATCTCTATTCTACGAACACGTAATTGCTTTTCTGGTCAAGCGTCTTGCAGGAAACGAGAAGGTTTTGGAACCGGTCTTTCCCTCTCCGGACTTTGGATCTAGTCTTCTAGTCAGAGTCAGGGCGCGCTATTTTATCCTAGGTTATCGCCCATATGTGTTCATGGAAGAAGGAAGGATCGATCCCCACAAAACGCAGGCAGTTCGTACACCCTAGTTTGTACGACCGTCCTTTACCAGTCTCCGAAGGGCCGTCGATACCCGTAGCTCAGGACTCCCGCAGCGAAGGTCGGACCTCAACATCTTCCCCTTGATGAAGTGCCTGCTCCGGCTAGTGTGCACCAGGTCTAGGACCCCAGGGACGTGTGCCAGGTTACGTTGTCCAGAGCTTGCTGCAGGGGCACAACACGGCAAACTCCAACCCCACCCCGTCAACGAAGGCCACTTAATTAATTTGAGGGACAGATCGGGCATCGTTGATGGTCGCTGCACTGATGCATACTGGGTGAGTTCAAGGGTGTGACGGGTCTATTTTTCGCGTGAACCTTTCTTGGCTTCTCAGGGTAAGCGTCACTGAATCTTCAAGGTATGCGTTCTGTGGATTACTATCGGCATCCCGCTCAAGCTACGAGTCCTGCAAGCAGTGATTGAACAGGTTTTGATAAGGTTATTCTGGTCGTCTATTGATCGGCCTTCAGCATGTGCTATTCTGTGCACTACTACGACCTGTCGGCGCATCTACAGGTACTACTCATGCTTGAATTATCACACTCGATCGCATCGGAACGTTATTATAAGATGTCTAGACATAGCGAGTGGTTTTAGGAGTATCAACATCGTGATATATCATCGTTATCCATGTAGTAAATTATTCTCTCCCCGCTTTTGCTCGGGCTGCACAAATTGTACTACTTAACCTTCAAATTGTATACAAGTGTGTTGATCATGACTGCGGTATTGCTCCCGAATCCCGGCAAATACCGAGCGGCATTTGAAGCTCGACTGAAATGGACACCAAACTCTAAAATCGAGGGGGGACAACAGATCGCTTTCGTCCTTTCGCCAGCGTCCTCCACGCCAAGTTTCAGGCAAGCAGCCCGCGCCGCCGACTTCCAACCTCGAAAAAAACAGGACCAGCTAGCAGGCCTCCTACCCCTTTATCAAAATGGTGCGGCTTGCTCGCAATTCGGTTCTTGCTTTGGGGACGTTGGCTCACACGAGCATACTTGACAGACTCTCGCCATCGACCTCCTTAACCCTTCTCTCGAGGCTGAGAAGAAGAGGCACAAGCTGAAGCGCCTTGTACAGTCTCCCAACTCGTACTTCATGGATGTGAAATGCCCTGGTGAGGCTGAACTCGGTTTGTATAAGAGGTTTTTGGTTCTGACATACGATGCTCCAAAGGCTGCTTTGCCATTACGACCGTTTTCTCCCATGCGCAGACCGTTGTCCTCTGCGGCGCTTGCGCGACCGTCCTGTGCCAACCGACCGGTGGTAAGGCTAGACTGACTGAGGGTGCGTGTATGCGCTAGTCTGCAGCCGACATGAGACTCACCTGCTGTTTACTCTCACGACAGGCTCATCGTTCCGTAGGAAGAACTGAGTAGACACTTGCTCTTTCTCATCTACGCACGTATTCTACTGGCACTCATTTTGTCTGTCATTCGCATTGCAATCCTATCTCCTCAGTTCCTCGTCGATTCACTGCTCCGGGTGCCATTTTGTGTGGAATTTCGCAATCAAAACGGCGCAACTTACCACCACGAATTGTTATCCTTAATGTGCTCGCTTTGCGTCAGGGCATTCGCAACGTCGTTGTATAAGCACTCGCTTGTTGTACGGTCGGGACTATCAATCAATTCTTGTTGAGACATTACACAGTAAGACGCTGACGATGCGTTGTATCATGGATATTTAGGATAGGTGTGAACAGACTCTAAACTCTGCAAGGAGCCACACAAAAGACAAGACTTATGCGGCAGCAAGGATTAAGGATTAAAGGAATATTGAGTAACAGAAAAGCCAGCCGGAATGTGACCTTCAATCATAGATATTGATCTGCCGCATTTGCCCGTCCTCTTCAATGATGCCTATACAGGGCTGACTGTGCCATGTCCTTTGCGTGGGCGTCCGGAACGTTGAGTGGAAATAATCTATTTCGGATTCTGGATAGGTCGGGTGTTCACTTTAGGAATTGGATGAGAGCCAAATATCCCTCACCTATCCAATCTTTTGGAAGCTTTATGATTTTCGTGTAACTGGGATCTACCGCGCCAAGCATCGCCCACATGCTCTTCAAAAGGCGGGTGCAGGTTACGACGTTCTTCAATGGTTCCCAGCTGAGGAGGCCGTGTCAGCTTAGTCAGCTTCCCTTTGGTTTTGCTGCGCACCGTACTTACGTGTCCTCGTCGGGATAGCCAGCCCACTGAGTCTTTTGATCAGCTCCTGGCACCGGGAAACGAATCCGGCGTACTTCTCACCTGGACTAGATACTCCTACTCCCTGGCGTCAATCGACGCTAAGATACCCATGAGCACACTCACATATTTGCCTATGTGCCCCTTGATAAGCTTAATCGCCTTTATTACCTCTGTAGCAGGATACAGTGTTCTGACTGCGGTTCATAGTGAGAGTAAATGCACTGTTACGCACCGACTTCGTAAATACCCCCGTCTTCGATGTAGTAGTAATCATCTCGAGAGACCTTGGCTCTCAGCGTTCTTTTTTGTTTACCCATGGAATGCTCAGCTTAATATTGGAATTGGGGGAAAGTGCAAGTTACGAACTGTGCAACAGAATTAGAGGGCTGCGCGACGCCGGCGTCTCTAGACGCGGTTAAGCGATGCGCGTCCGCCACGTGCTCAACGCCCTCGTTAGAGGCATTCATCGTTGTTACCTCCGTTTGCATCCGCAACGCAACGCAATTTCGAAATTTTGATCTTGAGACGATGTCGAAGTCAAAGACAAAGGCGGAGGAGGCTCTGCAATTCCTTGATGACCTCGACAATCTGTCGCCTGCGCCGCCTGCTTCCGGAGGGAGCGCAGCATCAGCCAATCCTTCAAACACAAACGACCCTGCAGACGTGCTCAAGTTCATCGACGAGATCACTCAGAAGAGCTCTGAGCCGACGCGCACTACGCCTGCTCCGCTGGAACGACCCGCATCGAGGGCCAGCATCATTACGCCTTCGGGCACGATCAGGAAAGCGACGGAGCGTGTTCGCGTCGGGACTCCTACACCGAACTCAGCAGGCTCCGCAGCGTCCACAGCGGCACGGGGAACAGACGACTCGCAGTCGAGGTCATCCCCTGCACGCGCAGAAACGCCGGGGAGAGATGCGGGGGCGGGCGCCGGAGGCAGGGGTGGGTGGGGCTGGGGAAGCGTATGGACGAGTGCGAGCGCTGCGCTGCAACAAGCGCGGTCTGCTGTAGACGAGGGTGTCAAGCATCTCCCCAACCCCGAACAGGCCTTAAAGTGGAGGGAAGATGTGATTGGATTTGTTCCAGTAAATAAAGAGCAACTAGAGAAGTTTGGTACGCCGTTCTGTTCAGCATACTTTGTTTATGAATTCGATGTTGAGCGAAATCTTGAAGGAAACGACTTAAGGACCGTTGGTTACTCTACCCTGACAGACATTCTCAACGCTGTCGCTCCTCCTATCTCCGAGCATGAAGTTATTCAAGTATGGTCAAGCCATGATATGGAGGGATACGAAGGCGTTGAGTCTTTGGTTTATAAAGCTCTAGCAAAGGTAGATATCTATTTGATGCAGTTTTAATTGAAAGCACTCTTAAGCTTTGGATAGATAATGGAGCAGATTGAGGGTGGCGACCTTGTAGTAAACAAAGGCTACGAGTCTAAACCTCGCGAGAAAGGGGCCCAGCGAAACCTAAATGCCGTTGAGGGGCTCGAAACCGCCTTCAGATTAGCGGAGGTAAGCTACCCTTTTCAATGAGATTGAATATATATTGATTCCTTTAAGGCCAATATTGAAGAACTCATCAAGACAAATCCAAAGGCAGAACAGACCTCTGCAGCATCGTCCCAGGTTCCAACTACTTATTCTTCTGTTTATCTCCGTATACAACCCTTCTTCACGACTTTGCCTTTGCCCGGGAGTGTATCATCACCCAAGGCTCCTGAAAAGATCACGCACCTCCAATTTATCCTTTACCTTGCCGATCCGGACCACCAGTTAACTCACTCGACTGTGACGCAAGCTGTGCCCATGGCGTGGATGGACCACTTAGACACGCAGGACTGGGTTGAGGATGTTGTTGTAGAGGTGCTCAGGACAGGTGTGGAGACTATCGGCCAGGAGTACGTCGTTGAAAGAATGGGATGGATCAAGGAAGACAATGAAGCTTTAAGGGCTCAGGGGGAGGAGGAGCCAAAGTGATTTAGCGACTGTACTTGTCTCATGGATTGCCTGTTCTATGTACTGTTTGTTGCTCATGATGTATTATTATTCGAAGGACAAATACTACGTTACTTGTGCATGTTGCCCTTGCGGCCAAATTGAGTTACTACTAAACTACTACAGGAAGGAAATGGTATGCTATCTAATGGCAGACAGTTCTGTCTCTCTCCTTGCGAGGTCATTAATTTCTGCCTCTAGGGCTACATTGGCCAACTCTATCTGCAGGACATTCGAGATAAGTTCTGTCCAGCGCGTTTCAAGCGTCGTCAACTGGGCGCCGAGCTTCGTCTGTAGAATAGTGAGAGCTGGCCGTGGATACAACTGGCAGCACATACCTGATACTGCTTCCGTTGACGATTCACATCTGTCGTCCTTTCCCTCAATTCTTCCAGTGCTGCCTCTAAGCCCTTCGCAGTGTGTTCCATAAGGTAGTTCTGCACTTTCCACGCATTTGAACCATACGTCTGCAGCAGTGCAATGTTACTTTGTCTTTAAAGACCATCAGGCCGGATATTTGCACACGACCCGTAGAAAAGCATACCGTATTCGCTGGTGCTCAAGCTGGGCTTTTGCGTTTTTTAAGGCTACTTGCCAGTCTTCGTCGGTAGGCGAAGAAGAGGTTGGTGCGGGTAATTGGTACCGCAAGTTGTCTAACGGCGTTAATGGCTGATGCGACTCTACCCTTTGTAATTCAGCTTGAAGAAGGGGGTTGTTCTGTATGGTGCGAGACTCCAATTAGAGACAATCCACGAATGTGGAACACGGAGAGACGGACGGTAAACAGTTCTATCGGCGGAGGGACCTTCGGGTGAAGAGTCTGCGGGTTCTGTTTGTTCTCGCGAGCTAACTCTGCTTCAACTTTTTGCTTTAGCGCCGGATATACGTCCAAATCATTGTCATAATAAGGTAAAGAATCGAATATCTCGGCCTGTTGCTCGTTGGCTGTTTCGACGGACATGGCGGGTTCAATATAAGCTGTAATGCCGAAGTAAGAGAGACGAAAGGAAGTCGGCTCCCACGAATACAACTCACTTGGACATCCGCGACACCGTGACCTCGCAAGCGTATTCTGATCCTTCAAGGTTGCTCGTCGTTGACCATGGCCTCCAGAGGCGTCTCTAAGGCAGCGTCACTATTGCGCGCATCGCGTCCGGCTTCAAATGTGGTCGGTTCTGTTTCCAGGCGGATGATTAGCAGTTCTTCCCGTTCGCAAGGTTGGTATTATTTTATATCTTGTTGTGAGTTGCTGGTGCTAATGCTTGCTTTTGTAGCCTCTACATCCCCATTCACCGAGTCCACCTCGCCAAATCCCACAGTTACACGTCATGCACAGACGACCCAATCGTTACACCACTACGGCTCCTACCTCATGCAATCGCTGCCCAAGTTCGTGCAGCAGTTCTCGGTGCTCAAGAATGAGCTCACGCTGCACATTTGCCCGTCTGGTGTCGTCCCCGTGCTCACTTTCCTGCGTGACCATGCAAATTGCCAGTTCAAAAGCGTCGTGGACATAACTGCAGTTGATTTTCCTGAGAAGGACAAGCGTTTTGAGGTCGTGTATAACTTGCTGAGCTTCAAATACGCGGGCAGGATCCGCGTGAAGACGTATGCTGGCGAAGCGGACGCTGTGCCAAGCGCTTGCTCTGTATACCGCGGTGCGGATTGGTCGGTACTCGTGTAGTCTCTGCGCTTGCAGGAGAGTTAATAGCCACACAGGTATGAGCGTGAGACATGGGATATGTATGGAGTTTTCTTCTCTGAACACCCTGACTTGTGAGTCTTCGAACTCTACACGTCCCGAGATTTCTCCATTAACATATTGGCTTTCCTAGACGCCGCATCCTAACTGACTACGGTTCGTAAAATTGGTACAAGTCTGTCCTTTTAATTCATTGTATTCCCAGGATTCGACGGACACCCTTTGCGGAAGGACTTCCCGCTGACGGTATGATTGTGTCCGGATTTATGACGCCCCATATGGTGTGCTTACGTCTGTCCAGGGATACACAGAAGTGCGCTACGACGAAGAACGCAAGCGGGTAGTGTACGAACCTCTGCAACTTACACAAGCTTTCCGGTGAGTACTCAATGCAAGTTGTAAGCGTCTTGATTTATGTCTCTCCAGCAACTTTGAGTCTTCTTCGCCTTGGGAGATGATTGGGGAGGGAACACCAGCGAACCGTCCCGACGAGTTCAAGCCTTTACCTCCTCCGGCACCGGAGGAGAAGAAATAAAGACCTTACTCTGGAGGTCTTTTCTGGTTACACTGGGCGAGATCACGCTATCGGGATAGACAGTATGACCATGCGGGTTGTGCATAGATAATGGGTGCATATGCATTGTTTCTGTCGGTATAGCCTTGATACCGTTAGAATATGACGAGGGGTGTCGATCCTGCTTCGTTAGATTACGTAACCAAATTCTGCGTCTGGAAAGAGTGTCTTCAATGAGCGTTTGTCTGAGAACGAGTCTGCGCTTTGGTTCGGGGCAAACAGTCCCGACAAAACTCTTTCAGTTGCGCTCGCGGTCGACTGCTTATCTGCACTTCGCCGCTTTTCTACCACTACAGAAGGTCTGTACTTCCCAGACATTTTCTGCGGAAGAAAAAGTAGTGACCACTTTGGCCCAAAAACGCGGTTTCCGCGTACTCCCCTTGCGTTGTCACGCAAATTTCTACACCAGCCGCACATCACATCTCGGGCGGCGTCATAAGACGCGTGTATGGAGAACAACGAAACTAAGCCAGTCGTCTCTTCCGTCGCTCTCGAAGGCCTCGACGAAGCCACGCACGACGCGCAGCCATCACTGGCAGGAGCTTCCGCGGACTCTAAAGACCTCCCCGCGCAGGTGCATGGGGCCACTAACTTCGACGAGCCGGGTGTGACGAAAGGCGAGCAATCCCAGGTGAAGCAAACTGTTGAAGTTTCTTCAGGGGGCCGAGAGGCATCTACGGACGCTAAGGCTGTCGGGTCGATATCGGCCTCAGCGACCTCGTCACAGAGCAATATACCTTCCGTGAAGCGGTTCAGTGCAGTCAATATCAATAAGAAGTTTTTGCAGAAGAACCAGTCACTGTCGTTGGTTGCGGGCTCGAGCAATTCGTCTGCTGCGTCGAGTAACAAGCAGACAGGTGCTATAGGTATGTGTCTGGAACCTATAGCCTGACGGATATCCATCAACTTTATTCTGGACTATCCACAGCGAGACCTGCGCCTCAAACCGCACAGTCCCATTCTCGTCTTGTTACAGCAAAGCTCACTGCCACGCCCGTATTGTCTTCGCCGGGACCAGGATGGTCGCGGCCGAATTCTGTTCCTCCTCCCGCACCTTCCCCGACAAATACGTCGGGCCTGCCCAGGAACGGTACAATTGCACCTCCTGGGGGCCATGCTCCTCCTCAACTCGCTCCTCCACCGGGGGGTAAGATCATTCACCCTCAGGCACGTAGTGTCTTGAAGATGGATGGTATGACGGGTTCAGGAAGGCCTGCGTGGAGAAACGTGCAACCCGGGACAACTGATGCAGATCTGCAGGCTTTAAATGACTTCCCCACTGCTGCCGAAGCTGCCAAAGGTAAGAGACTCCCTAAATTCAATTTATTCCGTCCGGCCACAGTAGTTAAATGTGAGGATATGGCGACAGGTCATCTCATTAAAGTTGCAGATCTTAAGATAGCCTCAGATGCTAACGATGCACAAAAACACGCGATGAGTGAAACAGCAGATGCGTTTCGTGGCGTTCATTTAGATCCGAATGCTCATCACTGGGACGAGGTATGTTCCACGATTTTATCCTGTCATTTGGTCCTAAATCTTCTGATAGATGGAAGAGGACGACAATGACGATTTTTTAGGGGGCGTCATTGAGTTTGGCGACGGAAGACAATACACCATTCAAGTTGACGATGGTAACAAAGTAGATCCTTCAACAAGGGAAAAAGGACACGGCCCCAGTCCAGGAAATCCTGTTACGAAAGAAGAGCGCTTTGTTGACGACTTCGATCGCAGCTGGCCGAAAGCGCGTCCCGGTCAGGGCGGCGCTAGCGGTGCTACAATGCACGATGAGCATATTGCCCAGAATGATTCTGGGCGGCATAGCCGTGCTTCTGAAGCATCTTCTATTGTTTCTACTCAGTCTCCGGCCTCGTTACGTGATGGATCGCAATCACGGGTATTATTTAACGAGCGTCTAAACCGGATGGAGCCTTACTCGACCAGCAGACCTGGACCTGGGGGTACACACGCTCAGGCTCATGTAATCCCAACTCGGAGGAGTGGTCCAGAGGCTACGGGCCATGTACCAAACAGTCGATTGGAACGTGACGTTCCTCCTCATAGTAGTCGTTCGCAGTTTCAGGTTTTGCACAAATCTACTCGTGATTTTCCTCATGGACAAGACGAATCGTCACGGCCGCCTAATCCCTTTGGTGAAAGCCGGAGGGAGCATGATGCCGCGGACACTGGGAGCGCATTCGTGCGTTCCTCTGGTGACGGGGCGCATCAGCGCGAGGGGAGGCGCGAGTGGGGGCCTGCAAATACATCGCACGCTGGAACGCTACCGAATGGCAGGCCGCCCAGCAGTAGAGAACAGTCCGTCTCACGGGGAACAGCGAATGGGGCGTCGTCCGTAGCAAGCAGCGATGACCATAGCAGTAAACCCTTCTCTTCAACGCGTTCCTCTCAACACTGGGGTCACACTCCATCTGGTCACCTAAAGGACCTAGAAAGGCAGGTGCCCCCACATCTTGTGAGCTCCCGAGCAGCCCCCATGGATCCCCCTGCACCTGAGGCAGACACTCATCAGATCGAGCAACATACGCCCCTTGGTGCACTATCCGAACCTAAAGAGGGAAGTTCTCAAGAATCCCCGTCTCTAGCAAAGGATGAAGATTCCCGGCCAGGAGTTATTGTTGCCAAAGAGCTGCCATCTGTTTCACCGGACGATGCTGAGGCACTTCGAAAGGCTTTTCTTGCTGATAGTGCAGAACGAGCAAAGAGACGACGGCAGCAAGAAGAGGAGGAGCGTTCAAAGGCCCAAGAACGCGCACGGAAGAAAGCTGCAGAGCTGGAGGAAAAAATTGCCGCCACAAAAGCTGTAGAAGATAGCAAGAAAATGCTTGATCTTAAGCTTGAGCCACATTCCACTGGTACTCCCGCCCGTGCTCTTGAACCAAAGACGGTGAGTAACAGACCAACGGAGGTATGGTGTAATCTTTTTTTTGTCATTTTTATTTACTCAATCCTACACACAAATCGCAGGCTGAGGTTCTAAACGTTATTGAAGAGGCAATTAAGTCCGCTGCGCAGCCGGAACATGTTCGTGGTTCAGATAAGACAACCGAGCACGGTGGATCAGCCACAGCAAGTGCGAAGCCGCATTCCGGTAAAACTCCAGCTTCTGCAGGCGATGATCGATTGTCCGCTACTTCTGACGCACACGCTTTTGCTCGGCGACCCCCCTATGCACCGGTGTCTGATCAGGCAGATTCTTGGAGGATTAGGGCTAAGCAACCGGTACCTTCCGCCTGGAACTCAAAGAATGACACTCCGCGTGACTCGGAAGTGGCCATGTTGCCCGCAGTCCAGGCGTTCGATCTTCAGGTCGATGAAAGCATGGAGGTAATTGATTTCAGTGATATTGGTCGATTGGTTGGAGAAAGGACCTTGCAAAAGGAAAATCCTGCGTTGGTAGATGAGACTCTTGGTTCACCAAAGCCAGCACGAGCTGTTGCAAGCGACTTCTTTGTCGAGGATACCGCGGAGAAGGGTGCAACCGAATCCTGGCGCAGAGCTATGAGTAACAAATCTCATGCCATACCAACGGAAACGGGATTAGGACGTCCACCTCACTTGGAACCGTCAACTTTAGAACAATCTGAAAACAGGAATACATGGCCTACCACTGACAATGGTTACTCGCGCTTAAGAACGCCATCGTTACCGAACGATGGTCTTCCGCTGCCTAGCCACATGGCGCAAGTGCCTACCTCTCCTGGACTTTCAAGGTTCCTTAGAACGGCAAACACAGCATACCGGGAAGTCCCTTTGTCTGCCCTAGACGATACCATGTCCCGGATAAAGGTCGTTATAGACGGAATGCACTCTTCTACGGCAGGGCAAGGGGCCAAGGTAGATACGAAGGAACTGGGTGCTCCTTCGCCAGCCCCACAACTTCCCCCCGTGTTAGTGCCAAGCCAGCCATCCACGTCCTCCGATCAGCCGAAACGCGAGAAGTGGCTTCCTCCCGCTCTTCGTCCGCACGGTGCAGAGCACACCCACAAACGTACAGAGACATTCGAGTTCACGAGACCAGAGCCTCCTCGGAGTCCCGCTCCCCCGGATAATGGATACACGATTCGCGTGCCGCGGGTCTCGCGTCCTGTAGAACCCTTGACAAGACGGCAAATAAATTACTTCAAGTATACATCCGATATCGTCCGCTGGGAAATCTTGTCGTTTGACCCGCCGGTAGAGGGTATGACTAGGAAAAGCCTTTTGGTGAATGACGTCCTGTTCCGGAGACCACAGGGGCTACTAAAAACCAGGAAGCCCAGAGTCTATTTACCCAGAGGAAAGCGCGTTTTCCGGCAGCATGCAGGCGATGCGCAGTCATTCGCGAGGAACGTACAGGTTGGAAATGTCGCAAAAGATGGTCCAACGGGCGCCTTCGGAAAGTCGAGAATGACCGGACAAGGCAATTGGCGGAACGCTCCTACAGAATCCTCGGAAAGCGCCATTAACATTGAACAACACGCAGCGCTTGACATCACGAGTCGGTCTCCGCCCCCCGACTTGGCGTCGATTGCTCAGGCCGAGCATCCTTCCGTAGCCTTTGGAGCTGATAGCAGCAGAAATGCCAGCAAAAACAAAATATCGCTGAAATCAGCTGATGGAAGCGATGTGGCCTTCTACCGAGACGCCCGAAAGTCAGTCAGTGTTAGCAGTATCCCAGTAGTAACTTTCACAGTGAGTAGTGAACTTGAAGGAGAGACGGATCTCCCGCCCGTTGATGTGCCAAAGGCTTCAGTAAGTCAATCTTCCCAGGACAGTAGCCCTAAGACCAACGCCATGCATCTGGTATTTTCGACACCGGTACAAACATCAAAAATTCTACCTGTCAACGGGACCTTGTCTATGGAATCTGCTGTGGCGGCCCAGCCGTCGAGTCCAAGAGGAGCAGAGAATAAATTACTTGAGCAACAGGTGAGCGGACCGAACTTCTGCATAAAATGCCCCAATGCTGATTGGGTATGGCAGACCGATCCCTTACTTCGAAGTCATCCTGGAACGCCTCCTCCGCAAAACACGCCGACCACTGTGTGGAAGTCCCCAGCTCGTGTTCCCGATCCCGAACATCTCAAGGCCGTATGGTCCCAGGCGTCAGACAAGGGATCACTTCCTACCGTAAACTCCCTGAAAGGTATTGCAGATGACTTGACTGCTGTCCCGTTCACTCTTCAGGAGGTGAAGTCAGAGGGTGGGACGCCTCCGCCTTCAGGGCCCGTTGCTCCGCCAACGAGAATGTCCGCCTCAGAAGTCACCAGGGCATTCCAGACTGTTCCGTCCGGTCCCTCAAATTCCATGTCCTCTTCGTCGCTGCGAGGGAATCAGCTCTCCTCCGTGCTTGGATCTCCAATGGGCACTCACAGGGCGTTGAAACCGACTTCCGCTGGTCTCCCTCCTCCGCCTCCCCCAAATGCCGCTGGGCCGAGACCCCACTATATGAGTTATGGGCCATCTATCAATAGCCATTCGCCTAGTCCCCCTACTCTTATCTACTCTCACGTCATGCCAAACGGAGTGCCAACCTCCCCAGCAGGATCACCTTACGGCCAGCCTGTGTGGATGCCCCTCGTTCATCAGCAAGGTCCACAAATGGTTCGGGCGCAGCCTTCGTCTCCGTACAGCCCCTCACTGATGCCTTACCACATTCCCGGGGCACAAAACGGGATGTTTCCGCCCTCAAACGGCCTGGCCAACCCGCAGGGCTCACCCGCTTCCTATGCTAGTGTACCTCCGTCACAAATGATGGTAAGCCCGGTCTTACCTCATGCAACTCCCGTCCCGCCGCACATGATGTATGCCGGAAGTCCCATGCTCGTGCCTATGCCTCCGCCCGGAGGTGCTCCGCAGTCCCGTCCGTATCCGGGCGTAGTCGGAATGGGGAGGGGATCTATGCCAGTGCACAATCACATGGATTCTCGTCAGCATCCAGTCCCCGGGGCTCCGCTGACACCCGCCTCCCGTTTCCCTGTCCATAATCCTGGATATACACCCGTACCTCCCCAGTCATTTGTCCGACCTTGGTGATTAGTCCATACTTGTATTCGACGCGTACACTACGTTCAATTGTTATCTGCATACATCATTTTGTAATCTTTATTCAGTTTTTCCTGTGAATTGACTTCCCCACTTTTCGGACTGTAGTTCTGTGATTTATCTTTTTTTGCGCTCTCAAAAAAAACCGGGAATACGTCTCTAAATTAGGAATGATAAGGACACAGGTTGGTATCTAATCTAAGCAACAGCTGCCTGCACTGCCTGTTCAGCGGCCTCGTCTAAACCATCATATGCGAAAATTTTAAGACCGGACTCCTTGATGAGCCTTATTCGAACGGTATCAGCAATAATGAAGACACCCAAATCAAAATTAGTACTCACTGCTTCGCTTCCTCTTCCTTCGTGCCCTTCAACCGGACAATCAAAGGTACGCTGAGCGAAAGGTCTTTGGTAGCCTTGATGACGCCCTCTGCAATATAATCGCAACGCATGATCCCTTTATGAATCTCGTCAGTAAAAACCCAGCTTATCCGCTTGACACACACGCACCGCCAAAAATATTAATAAATATACTCTTGACGGAAGGATCGGCTAATAAAATTTCAAAGGCCTTCTTCACTGTCTCTGGGGTGGCGCCCCTTAAAGCAAGACAATCAATTATTCAGTTACGAATCAAACATAAGACCGGAGGACATACCCTCCCACATCAAGGAAATTGGCAGGCTGACCCCCGTGGAGACTGAGTACGTCCATGGTTGCCATTGCAAGTCCAGCGCCATTCACAAGGCAGCCAACATTGCCGTCAAGCTTAATGAAGTTTAAGTCGTATTTCTGCGCCTCGACTTCAGATGGCTCCTCTTGCGTGACATCACGTAGAGCATAGACATCCTGTTGGCGGAAGGAAGCATTGTCGTCGAAACCAAATTTAGCGTCCATGCTGTAAAAGCAAGGTTGGTAGGGCCTCTCAAGTCTTACAAAAAAAATACACTTACCATAGTACATGACCGTCTGCCGTCTCACCCAAAGGATTAATTTCAATTTGAGTCGCATCCTTCTCTTTGAAAATCTTGTACAGATTCTGGAAGGTCTCCGCGGCCTCTTTCTGCGCCTGCTCGCTCTTGAACCCGAGCTTCTTGGCCACACCCAACGCCTCCTCGATGCTAAGTCCCTTTTCAAGGTCGATAGGTGTCGTGATGATGGCACTCGGGTCCTTCGCAGCGACCTCTTCGATATTCATACCACCCTGATTAGATGCAACGAGCACGACGCCCTGCGAGACACGGTCGTTCAGAACTGCCACGTAATACTCGTGTGAGGCGTCGCGACGCTCTGCGAGCATGATCTGGCAGGTGTTCAGTTTCCACCTTCACTCGAGTATTCTATCACGGCGTGCGGCTCACAGCGTTACAGATACGGCCCTTCTCACCCGTCTGTTTAGTGATGAGCTTTGCACCGATCATCTTCTTTGCGTAGTCCCTGGCCTGTTCTGGGCTTTAGAGAGAAACAATTCGTTATTTGGGATTCCTATTGTAGGTCGGGAAGTTCCTACCTGTTAATGAGATGAACACCGCCTTGAAGTCCGTTATCGAACTTCCCCTTTCCCCGGCCACCAGCCAGCACTTGAGCCTTGATTACAAGGTCCTTTGTGCCTGTTAAGTAGCTTGAGGTTGGATCTCATTTTCCACGAAAGAAAGGATCACGAAAGTACCAAAGCTTTTCGCCACTTCATATGCCTCCTCGGGTGATTTGGCAGCGAGACTCTTAGGAGTCGCAATACCATACTACAGAACGAGGATCAAGTATACTTTCGATACATTTGAAGGTGGAAAGACAAACCGAGTTAAGAAGTTGAACCGACTGGTATTCGTGAATGGAGAGGAACCGTTTCTGACCTGCAGATCCAGCCTAACAAAAGTGTGCCGAAAAATCAGTAAAAGCCCTTCACTATCGAAGGAGACGTACACGAAGGGCGACTCGACCGCCAGTTCTACGCAATGATGCAAGCATAGTGATTGTACGAAGGAAAGATGTAGAGCGTGGTGATCTTTATAACCGCAGGTGATGAGTGCGCAACTTGGCTGCAAAAGGAATCCGAGGTCATAGTACTGCGACCTTCCTATACTGCATCCGAAAGCCCGCTCCGACCGCGTCCGCCCCGTTCAACCTCCTCATTTGCCGCAACATGGGAAAACGCAAGGCCGTGCTTTCCGACGACAGCGAGGATTCAGGAGGGAGTGAATCAGATGCCTCAAACTCGCCCGAACAGGGCGAGGAAACATTCATGGTCGGTGAGTCTCGGGTACGCAGGGCGAAGAACCGCTTCATTGACCGTTAACTGCCGGTCCATTCGATAGAGGTTATCATGCAAGCGAGAGTCAATGACGATGGCGAAGTAGTGAGCAGTGACTATACGAGCTTAATATGATGCGTCAATAACCGGGCATTGTCCGTCAGGAATACCGGGTCAGAGTAAGTCACCAGTGCCTAGTGAATATTTTGCGCTACATGGCTAATTTCCCGTAGTGGGCAAAATATTCTCCTGAAGATGACAGGTAGTGTCGATAATATCCTTGCTCAATCCCTCTACAACTCTTTCGTACAGCTGGGAGCCGCAAGAAAATGTTAAAGAGTGTACCCGCCTCCTCCGGAGTTTTTGGAATGAAGTGGGAATTGACAACAGGAAAAAACCAGGGCCTCCTGGCACCGTATATACTGCATCAGAGGTCTGGATAAGTATGAAGAACATTATCAGGAGCTCACAAACATAATTGTCTGACTGGTTGGTCCATCCAGAGAAAGAAATTGAGTTTTTCTGGAAAGAGTACAAACTTGCGGAAAAGGAAAAGGTAAGCATAAGGTATTATTGTACTTCGTGTGATAACTCATCTTACTGCTAAGCAAAGGAAGAAGAGGACGCAAAGAAAAAGAAAAAAGAGTCCAAAAAGGCCGTTAAGTATGCGTCAAAAGACGCTGCTCCATCGAAGTCGAAATTAGTGAAGCACAGCAGTTTTAACAGCTTGTTCTCCGATGATGTGAGTGCGGCAACCTGGTTGTACTTGCTTCAGACTATTTTTGAGTTTTCTAAGCTAAGGTTGATCGAGATAGGATGGCTCAGACGACATTCCGTTGAGTTCGCGAGTGCCAGATAAGAAAGGCAAGGGAAAGGAGGTACTAAAAAATACGAAGGCTAGTGTTTCTAACGCTTACTTTTCTGACGATTTAATGCTTTGTGTACACAGGGTGTCTCAAAAGCTTCAACCTCCTCAAGCAAGGCAGGCACATCGTTGAAGCTATCCATCCCCGCTCCGGCAAAGAATAAATATTTTAGCATGAAAATCAACAAGAAACCGGCAGAGGCTTCCCCCGTACAACCCAAGTCGCTTGGGAAATCGGTAATTCAGGCGGAGGGTCCACCCAAGCTGAAAACCCCTGTGACAACGGCCCCCTCCAAGCGTCCGTCCGTTACAAACGCCGCGGTTACGGGAGCAAGCGCATCAGCAAACCTATTGTCGGTTTTTTTTCTATTTCATATCGCTTGCTGGTGCTCACACCCGGGAATAACAGCCTTCCTCCCCGCCCTCGTCCCTTAATGCCGCCTGTTTCTTCTGCAGAGCCTCCAAGAGCAACTGATGATGAAGTGGACAATCTGTTAACAACAATAATGCCTTTCGAGTGAGTTATAGACGAGCTTTTTTTTAATATCAGCTTACTTACAACGGTGACAGAGCCTCAAAATCCCAAAATCCAGAGTTAGTTGTACTATCTCTCCTTTGTCTTCATATTTGTGACTTGAAGCTGGGTCAGGTATGCAAATGCGTCACCAATCTTGAAGAAAGGTCCCACGCCATCCATGTCGGGTATCAGGTGAGCATGTTCGCAGTCCTCCATTTTTGGAGTGTCTAATTGTCTAGGTTCGAGAAAAAATGGAAATGGTCCGGGGAGCTCTTTTTCGATACACCCGAGATTGCTAAAAAGCTATGCGATATAATCATCAATGATGCCAGTGATATTTCGTCTGTCGGCCAGAGATTGCGCTTCATAATGGAGTCGAAGGACTCTTTGCGATTTAGCAAAGCTTACAGGCGCCCGGAAATAAATTTTGTCCTTCGATCGTTGAAGAAAGTTGATCAAATAGCCAGGATCTCGTATCTAGCAGACGGTGACAAAAATTCTTTCGCCATTTTTGTCAAGTATCTAGCCCGAAAAAATTTAGTGAGTTGAATTTTCTCTGATTTTACGTCTTTAATGACTTGCACTAAGGTCATTTCCACGCCCGGCATGTCAATATATGGCCACGTTGCGGAGATGATAATTTTTCCTCCCTCCGATAAAGATTTATGCAAGCGTCTTAACGTTCCGCCTCGCTATCTCGTCAACGACTCCTTGGTTCTTGCTTTAATGCCTTGCCACATACCACCTTCCCAATACGGGGAACTGTACTTTCGGCCGGACGAAATTAGATATACAGCGCAGGACGAGGAAATGCCTAAAATACCGGAGGCTCTTCCGATGCTCGCCCTCCGACCCGGCTTGGAGAAAATCCTTAGAGCTTTGGCCTTCCCGCAATGGTTCCTCAGCTTCTTACCTCTTCGGAAATACTGTGTATGGGCATTTCGAGTGGAACCTATGTTGAAGGACCACGGGAAGAGTCTTTCGGGAGCTCTCCGGGATGACACCAAGGCTTTATTGACTGTGCTCTCTTGCCTTAAGGCGGAAAATGTTGGGCACACTGGCGACGTTCGTGTGGTATTTGTTCATGTAGGGGCTGTGCAGACAATCAATCGGATTCGTGCTTTGGCAGATTGGCGGTGTAATAAACCCGAGATCAGGTTCGTCACTTACGGGTACCACGAGAACGTCAAGCCATCGTTGTGGGGATTCAGCGAAATTTACCCCTTAGGCAGGTCTTCCTCGTTTTCCGTACGTCGGTAATGGCCAGCTGAACATGATAAATAGGTGGAATCGTCACGTTCACCTCCAGTGCATTACTGGAGAATCCGCTGGGTATAGGAGACCTCATAGAGCAAATCCATAGACATCCATTCTGGGAATGTTACATTCATCCTTCTGTGTTGTCTGTTTTCGTCCGGCTGTCATGTCCGGAGGAAGATCCCGTCTCAGTATACTCCAGGTGGGTGCATATGCCACGGCGTTGACGGACATAATGATGACATACATGGCGCAGCGAGCCACTTCGCTTCGGGAGAATATTGGGTCTGATTGAGGAGGGCAAGGTTGCGCTGATGCAGAGTCCAGGTCTGGCGGAGCAAGCTCCTCCAAAGAGCGACATTGATGCGACGACCCAATGGATATCCGCACAAATGACTATGCTTACCAAAAAACCGACAGATCATTTGGAAGACTGTTGGAGCACATTCATATCTGAATACTCGCACACGACGGAGGAAGAGCTGCCGGGATTGATAGAGTCGGAAATAGTTAAGGACCTTAACTTACTTCAGGTTCAGCCCGTTATGCGCAAGAATCACAGGCGCTTCGTCGTGATAAAAGCTGTTCAAGACACGCGCATTGCATGGAACAAGGACGGGGTACGTGATTAAGAATCTGCTTCAACATGCAGTTATTAAAGCTCATTATGCAGTTCGAGTGGAGGACTGTCCAAGAATTTGATTTCAATGATGGATATCCTAAGAACCGTTTCAGTATGTAGTAGAAACTCTAGTAATATTACGCCAATGGAAAGCAGAGTCGGAGTTAATATGTTTTAGCCTCAAATATAAATGCTGATTTGGAGGTTGGATAACCCTTTTTGTAAGGGGCATTATACGATATTTGTCAGCTTTACACCACAAGCGGCAGCTCACTCCGTATTGGGACGAGTACTGTGACCGTCTGAGACCAGTCACCACCGAGGCTTCACTGGCACTCATCGTTCAAGTCCGGCTGTTTACTTTCGCTGCATTTCGCCTAAGTTGTTGCCGCCGGTGTCTTCCCTGGAGCAGTGTTGAACGTCGGTCCAGCTTCCCCTTACTATACCTTAGCGTCCCCCCTCGCCCATGTCCTCTCAAAAACGGACTGCTTCACAGGCGCGCCTCCCGAACCGGCAGTCAAACAAAATTCCACGCACGACGATGACGGGATCCGACGCTGAGAAAGACGTGAACTCAAGTGCATCTCAGGGGCTCGGGTTGCTCGCTCGTTGGAAAGAGTTAATAAAGGACACGTTCGTCGCCCCGTTTACATCACACCGTGCGTACCGTAGTGTGGCATGGGTGGCTACTCCGAGCTTACTCGCTACTTTTTTGAAACAGCTGAAGATGAACTACCCGCATCCAGTACGGAGCCTTCGCATTCGCAACATCAGAAACATTCGGCAGAGAGGGCACCGGCCCAGCCTAAACCCCAATTAACGCGCACCAACACCCATAACCCGACTAACTTGCTCGCTTCGTCGTCGTCCTCTTCTTCCTCGTTTCGCCCACCTACCTCGATCCCGTTGTCGACTTCTGTGTCAACGATTGACATATCTCGCCTCAGTCTCTCCGGTTCACCATCAACACAAACATCAAGTTTTAATAGTCCACCCACATCCACCTCCTACACCTTCGACGTCCCTCAGCTTGATATAGTACAGAAACTACTTTCCCAAACGAAATCGGGTCGTCTCCTAGAAAGTGGAGTGCGGAAAAGCTACAAGAGAAGACAACATATATATGAAAAGCAGGTGTGTCTATATCTTCTCCTAGAGTTAGTATACCCATAGGTGCTGATGCGCCATCGCAGCACAAAGAGCATGTGAAAGAAGCACTGGAACGTCAGTTTTATGAGTTGAAGAGGGGGAAAGGTGAAAGACACGTTTATAAGAAGCTTTTTTTCGTTCTGACTTGTTACAAACAGGATATGAAGCTGATTTTGAAACTTTTCGCGGTAGGGGTTTCAATATACCAATTCCCGCTTTATCAGGAAGTTAATATATTTTTGCAGGTTATTGTCACTATCTTCGTCGTCTGGACCGCCTGGAGGAACAAAGCAGAGGTAGCGGTAGGATGTTTAAATACGGTCAATTTTTGATGGGGACTCATCGTTTGCACTAGCTCGCGTCAAGAACGGTACGCAGGCGCCAATTCTTCCTCCAGACGATGTAAGTTCCTCGCTTCTCCGACGTGAGCTCCTACTAATACCCGTGCTCCAGGTGGACTACCTGAAGCGCGCTATGGAGAAGGCGGCAAAGTCACTTCATAGGTATGTCCGGATAATGTATGTTTCGAGCTTGTCTTTACTCATTTTACATTGTCAGTCCGAGACCGCCGAAGCCATTTAGTCCGACCATTGAGCAGTTGAACGCATATACGAGGGCTCGGGACGAGCAGATTCGCAACCGACTGCACCCCAAGCGCAAGCCCATCCCTGAGCGATTGCCAAAAGGTGCACAAGAAGAAGTAGATAGTTTATTGCGAAAAGAAGGTGTCGTCTCTAAGGTCGGCCGTGAACAAGTTTCACATACAGATTTACGACGACTCAGACCCGGTGTTTGGCTCAACGACGAAATTATTAACTTCTATGGCCAACTCATTAATGATCGGGCGGCGGAGGCAGACGCTGCCAAGGAGAACAAGCAAAATGGTGCAAAGAAGGCGCTTAATGTGCACTATTTCTCCACGTTCTTTTGGTCGAAGCTGCAGATGGGGTACGAAAAAGGTCGTCTAGCGAAGTGGACAAAAAAACTGGACATTTTTTCGAAGGACGTTATCCTTATAGCTGTCAACCACAATAACGCGCATTGGACTTCCGCGGCGATAAACTTTAGACAAAAGCGAATAGAGTCTTACGACAGCATGGGCTACGCTCGGCAGGAAGTATATGCAGTACGTTGAAGCAATTTAAACTTAATAGCGAGGAACTGAAGTTATTTCCCCTTGCCTAGGCATTGAGAGCCTATCTTGATGACGAGCATAGGAATAAGAAGAAAAAGCCGTTTGACTTCACCGGATGGACAAACCATGAAGTGGAGGTAAGACATGGTTGCGACGAGTCTGCACGTTTACTGAAGCATCTGCAGAATTACCCAGAGCAAGAAAACGGATACGATTGTGGTGTATTCACGTGCCAGACGCTTGAATATATTTCACGGGGGGAAGATATTTTCAACTTTACACAGAGGGACATGGCATATTTCCGACAGCGAATGATTTGGGAAATTGGGCGAGCAAAACTAGCAGACCCGGCATGACCGGGCCTTTCTTCAGCTTTCATTTTTCTATTTTTATTCTGTAGCTTTCTTTGATCTCCTTTCATTTCACTTTTGAGCGCACATCGTTGTTCCTGTTGCATAGGTCTACTCGGTTATAATGATATTGGAACGCGGCACTAGGCCCGAATTGATGTGGGACGTCATCGTCTGAACCACCATACAACGATGAAAAACCAAAATACTAGTACGAGAAAAATAATGTACCAGAGCCAACGGCAGCCCTGGCGCTCAGCCATATTGTTCATACGACGGAAGGTGCCGGCGAGGATGCCGGACGTTTCTGCGAACGCGTCATTCTGCGAAACGCGGTCAACGCCAACCAGCCTGGAGGGGAGGAGGATATGGGGTGCTTACCATCTGGCTCAGCTGCACAGTAGAGTCGCGTATCTCATGCCCTATCCCTGTTGTAATCTGTACGTGGCACATGCTCAACGCCGTAAGAGACCCGGGAGTAAACACAAACTCACGTCCTTCAGTAGCTTGACCTTGGCACTCAGTCCCTCCAGATGCTCGTCGTTCTGAGACTCGAGCTCATCCGCCGTGCGCATCCGTGCAGCATGGTCGCCGTTGGGGAGGTATGGCGAGGAGCGCCCCAGTCCCGAGGGCGGGTGGTCGGCGTGAGAGTTGCCGCCGAGGAGAGCAGAGCGGTCACGCAAGGAGGACCGGGAAGAAACAGAAAATCTATAGAACCGTTAGATGAGGGGCGTAACACAGATGTAGTATTACTTGCCTTTGCGCCATGTTAAATGTGCATTCTCGCTGCTCTGGCAATGATCTATGCATTAATTGCGATTGGCGGCTACTCGTCTCCGCTTACGTGTCACGTGAGGTCGCGTGTCGCCTACGCTTTAAGTTTTTGGTGAAGAACCTGGCGGTTCCGTAGCCTGAGCTTGTGCACTGTTCAACGCCTCCGTCGTCCGAGGCCCTAATTGCCGTTTGCAATGCTTTCCAGCTCGCTGCGCCGCGTCGGATCTGGCGCTGGCGAGGTGTCTGCCGGGCATATTCGCCATGCCTCGTCCGATTTTTCCAGGTTACTCCGGAAGGGCAGCAAGATGTCTCCCGAGACGGAAGGGAACGAAAACGACTACCGGAAAATTAACCAAACGGCAAAGCACCTTATCAAGTCCTCTAAACAAGGGCGTAATAGCTCAGGCTGGCGGCATACGGATGGACGGAAGAAAGAATCCCAACGGCTTAAACAGGATTTACTCAAAAACAGTAATATGGGCAATTCGGTGAAAAATCAGCAGCGCGATCTCTTTCGCGGTCACCCGCTTGAGCACTGGACGGCCGAAGACTTTCGTGAGTCCAGTACGCCGGCCTTGCAACCTGGCACGTTTTTCGAGATTCGTCGGTAAGTGGCCGCTTTGCTAGGTTGGCTGCATGGCCCTGACGTTTATTGCTAGTAACACAGTTGTTTCGTATGGTGTTGTCCTCGCTACTGCTGCAGGTAACATTGGTTATAACCAAGATACGCAGAGTTTAAATACCGACGGCGAGATGTTTCTACACCGTGCCTCCGATGTCATGTTCGCAGTACCGAACTTCATCGACTCTTTCCTCATTAATCGTTGCGGGAGCGGACTTTTACACACAAATCCGAACGAGCTTGCCGCACGTTTACGGATCTTAAAACTTGCGCGAGACTTTGAGCGCGCTATGGAAGCTGAGGCGTGCCGTATTGGACGTCTTATGAACGATATATACCCTCAGGTGTGCGCCAAATCCCCTGACGAATGGAATAAGGTCACGACCATGCAAATTGCGCGTATGCTTGATGCCGCTCCGAATATTCCAATTGTCACTCTGTTTGCGGTGCATAAACAGCTCATGGAGAACAGCGATGAATTCGTATGTCATCCGGTCAAACATCGCTTCTTACACACTTTCGACGTCCGACCTCCTTCTCACCTCGACAATTTTCGAACCGTTAAAGAATGGGTTCGAAATCGCAGCCCCATCGTCACTGCCTTTCAAGCCAAGGCAAAACTGCTTATTGACAAATCACGCAAGCTGGCGCTAAATTCAACGAACGAGCCACCTTCATGTGAGGATACCGGTTCCGAATTCACGTTTACTCCAGAAGAACAGGAGATCATCAAACTTCTCAAACTTTCGATGATGCATAGTCGAAGAATTCAAGTGGCCAGCTTTGAGGGCATTATCCCGTCTATTATCAAAGACACTCGCAAGTATGACGAGCCTATAACTTCTTCTGTTACATTGAAGTTCCTTCAGGAAATCGGCGCTTATACACCATGGGAGGATATCGCCAGTAAAGAAAGGGAGCTGAATTTGCCTAAAGATGATGAACAATCAGTCGTACTTCCAGTGACGACTTCGACCGTAGAATCACTAATTCCGACCAGTACTCCCGGTCTTCTCACCGCGGATCCTCATGAAGCTGTCCGTCATGACTTTGGGGACCTTCCTGTATTCGTTATCGACGATATCGGCGCAGAGGAGCTTGACGACGGTATTTCTATCGAGCCGGCAGCAGGCGAACCTGGCTCCACCTGGTTACATGTCCACGTTGCAGACCCAACGTCTATTCTTCCGATTGACCACCCACTTACGCAACAAATCCAGAAGCGATCGGAGAGCATATACTTCGAACATCGTTCTTGGCCGATGCTTCCTGAAGACATCACCAGGCTGTGCGATATGGGTCGTCCAGGTGTTAGTGTCGTGGGTCAGAACGTCCTCACGTTCAGTGCAAAAATAAATGCAGCTGGCGACATCGCAGATCACAAGGTTCGGGTGGGACGGGTACGGAATGTGCACAAGGTTCGTTACGATGCCGTGAACGAAATTATTGGAACACACGTTTCGCAATACCGCTTATTGCCTTTTGCCTCGTCACCTCCGGCTCCTGAAATGCATGACACTTCCGAGATACTTCCGCACGCGGATGCATTAAAGCTCTTGTATCAGGTCACTCGTCGCTTGGTGCAAAATCGTTTAGAAGGAGAATCTTTTTCATTCAGCACGAACACTCCGGAGGTGACTTTCGTCGACAAGCCCGTTCCACAAATCCCTTCACACACGACGCGCCCTATGTTCTATCGTGGCTTCCCGAAGCTCGAATACGCTGTGGTAAATTACAAATATGTTGAGCTTGGAGCGCGCTCGCTTGTTGCGGAGTGCATGAAGGTTGCTGGACGTGTTTGTTCTATATTCTGTGTCGAGAACAATATTCCAGCTATCCGGCGCTCCCTGCCGGAGTTGCAATTCACTTCTGACGCACAGCGAGAGAGCATTATGGCTACACGCGACGAGCTTGGATTTGTCAGTCCCATGGCTATTGTGAGCTCTGGTTTCGCCTTTCCGTCGGGCGAATTCACGACCTTGCCCGCCGCACACTCTGCCGTCAATGCAAAGGATGGCGAGGGCTACGTGCGCGCGACCTCACCATTGCGCCGAGTGGAAGATATTCTTACCCACTGGCAGATCAAGGCTGTGCTTTTGCCGGGTGGGGGAACCAGTCCTCCGCTCGATGAAAGTGCGTTACGAACCATAGCAGAGGACCTTTCCGACAAAAAGCGTGTGATAAGCAGAGCCTATCGCTCGCACGTGCGCCAGTGGTCTCACATATATATCAAGCGTTTTATAGCGGCACAAGAACAGGAACGTGCAGCGCAAGGAGGGGGAGATCTGGAATTTGATCCCTTACGTGACATGGATGCGTACGTCGTTCAGAGACCGACGTACAACATAGCACGCTGGACGATGTTCCAGGATGTGTTCATTCCGAAGCTCGGTTTGATTGGTCTGTTGCCATCGAAGGACGAGATAGGCTTGGACCTCATGACGCCAATCAAAGTGAACGCGAAGAACGTTTTCCAGTTTGATCTTAACCAGGCGCTGGAAGTACAGCTTGCTTAGAGCGTTCTTGGATTGCCCCAGCACACACGACATTAAATTTGCACTAATTTATCCTCTTTTTCATACTCTAATTTTAGACCACTTTAGCGTAGGACCAGAATCGATGCTTATCACCCCGCTCACTCAATGCCGCAGCGATATTATATGGCTTGCACTGAATATTCTTGAAGTGATTAAAAGTAGGGACTCCCTAACTCATCGTCGTTTATTGAAGGCATGTAGCAAACCCTATTCACGCATAATAAATAGAAAGACCTTGTTCAGATTCATATGGAGAGGTGCACCAACTGCTTGAGGTTCAATTTTGGATTGATTTCAGTTGTGTTCAATTTATTGTTTCGTCGTTCGATGTAAGCGATGAAAAATCGTCGACGTCGATATTTCCCGTCGAAGCGACGGAATGGACTCGTCACTAGTAGATGTTATTCAATTGATTGTGTCCACCTCCCAGCTTGATCAACGTGTGTGATCTGCCCAGCGGACTGCGATCATACCTACATCTGCTTACCCGCTAATGCTGGGCTGAGGACCCGAAACACACAATGTGCCTAAGACATCGGTCGCGCACTTAAAATTACACCTGGTAACTAGTAGCGCGCAGCTATAGGTACGAATATTGAACAAAAATAAGCTCATGGCGGATGTGGTTATGGTACGCGCGGGTTGGTAGACAAACAGGGGAATGAGGGCGGGGACGGAGGAGGATGGTATGCACGTGCAGAGTCCTATCTGGCATGGATCAGAAGAGTAGGCTAAACGGAATAAGAGAGGGCCAAACAAAGGAGGCACATGATATGGGAGGAAAGTGGAAGGAAGCAGACAATCAGTCGATGCTCATCCGGTTTGGGTTACCTAGTGGGTAGGACTGGTTATGACGGTGTTGGTGCTCAGTACCACGTCGTCGCAGGTCGCCTGACCGAGGCGCTTTGCCCACTGAAAGAATAAGAGTGAGCGAAAATTCTGAAAGCATAAAGGGATGGGCTCACTGTGATATTTGAGGCCACCCCCAAAGTTTCGTAAAACGATGATGGCCATGATTACAGTCACGACCAGCAAAATGATCGCAATGACCGCTGGTAAGTAGCGAAAATCGCCCTCGTAAGAGACATGTAAGGAACATATTCGTAAGGCACTCACCAAAAACAATCAACGTCCTTTCGACACCAGCAATACTGTTTCCTAATTGAAAAATTCTGAAGAGCTAAAGAAACAAGTCAGGCACGTGCTCACAGAGAAATGGAAGAATCGAACTTTGTACACAAAGTAAACCATAGCTCCCGCACAACCCAACATGAATGTCATCATCATGTACCTGTTCTCGTACCGTGCGGCCAGTACCCCATCGGCGAGAAGCAAGAATGAGCATGGCAGTGCCGCACAAGTCACATACCACTCCCAGTTATGGCGATTTAACACCAACCAGATGAGTTGAACGGAAAAGCCTATGAAGAAGAACACATCGAACTTCATGACGCCCACAAAGATTTGATACTGCGCATACATGCGCTTGACATTCCGATCTGCTCCCAGTTGCTTGTACACCTTCCAGCCGAATTCACGCCATATTTTCCAGCCCAGTGCTATGTATGCAATTTCGGCGACGGATATGACAATGGGAATGATCGTGGTGAGTACATTCACCGGGATATCTGAAATGCCGCCGTCTGAGCCTGCACTCGGTAAAAATGATGACCCAATTTCGAATTTCTGGATGACAGCATAGATGAGGAAAAGAGCGTTGAAAATACTGTGCATAAACGTCAGAACGGAAAGAAGGCGAGAATCAGACATGCTGTACTAACGTAAGGAACATGAATTGCAGGGTGTTCCTTGCGTGTACGGCGTCTATGGCCATGCCAAGCTGGAACAGACTTAAATAGATCATCAATGTTTGAAAGCACGTAACATTCGATTATAGGACAGCTTACTGGGCGAATGCGAATATTGAAAGATACACGGGTAGACGGTTAGTATTGACATTGCTAAGGTCACCGGCGTCGTTCAAAACGTTTACTCGAAGTAAAAGATCCGCCTCAATGGTAATATCGATGCACGTCTCAACCAGCACGGTGAGTACGTACAGACGACACGCAACGGAGTCAGGTAATAACTGTGACGACGGTTACGTCGACATCAGCCAAGACAAATGTAGAAAAGGCGGAGCGTACGATCTGCAGTAGACTGCGCTTTTCCACTGTCACTGCGTCTTTCGTCGTCGCGTTGAGATGGTACTCTGAGCCCGCTTCACCACCGCCGCCATCATCAAAGTCGGTGTGTCCAGCCCAGGAGCTCTGGAAAGATGTCTTCTGGCCAAGAGGTGGATAGAGAGGTGCTTGCCCGTCGGGGAGAGAGTACGGTGAATTGGCGTGATAGGACTGTTTTGGTAGCGGAACGGCAGTCGTGGTGTATGAGTCAATGATGTCGTCTTCTACGGGGGCTTTGTACTCCTCATAGCTTAGGTCTGGTCGAGGGGGGTAGGCAGGGAGGTAGTTTGAGGAATTATTGGCTGTGTACATGTTCCTTTGGGTGGTCATTCCCGGGGCTAGTGGCTGTCGTCCTGTAAAGGTGTATTGTTCGTCCTGCGATTTAGTCTGGTGTTGAGTAAAGAGTGTGGTCGCTGTGGTGAAAGGAAAAATGAACGAAGAGGCAGAAGACGGCGACGAAGAGACGGGCTGGCAGTGCGCGATGGCCCGATGGGACTTGTGACCGTCAGCCGAGTTGCCAAGGCCAAAGGCCCCCGCCGCACCCTCTATCTCCCCCCTCCATCTCGCTTTGCCTTCGACCGCATCCTCTATATGCTCTAGTCACCATTCTTTACTTCTAGCTTTCTAAGTGCGAACTCCTCATCGTCTCTGGCACCTTTTGTTCTCAGATACCAGTAGTGAACTTGCCGGCACGGGGACTGATGTCCGGTCCGCAGCTACCAGCGAGCCTCTTTTTGAGCCACATTCCCGGGCCCAGAAGACAACCCAATCAACATAGCTCGGCTTATAACGACGCCACGGAAAAGGCTTATTCGCAAAGGATTATATTCGACGGTGCCGAGAAGCTTGAGGGTCGCGAGTCAAGGTGCGCCAGGTTTCGCATACTCAGCAAAAAGACATGTTTGTCCTGTAAAGGTGGCTTGTCTGATCCGCAATTTGACTTAATGTGGTGAGCTCATGTTCTATAAAAGTCGTCGCCATCGGCGTCACGGCCATCATCGCAGCCGTGTTTATTGTCGTCCTCGTCCTCTCCTGTGGCATCTTTCAAGAGGCTAAAGACCGTGTTGAAAACCGTACTACTCAGACAGTCTTGGAAATTGACGCTCTTTTCTCGACCGCTCTTGTCAGCTAGATCTTGGAGACTGATGTTATGCTATGGGTATGCGGGCCTTCCTCTGTAAACGCACGACAATGAACACTCTGACCGGCTTGTAATCGTACCTCCCAAACTTCCTCCGTATCCATTCTGTACCGAATGTATTATCAAGCTGCAACGCAACGGCGGACTCATTTGTATTCTAAAGCCAACGTGAATAAACAGGAAGTATCAACATTACTTCGTGAGGTACTTTTCTCGGCCATCCCTCAACGAGATCCGAATATCGCAAAGTGCAAGCGCTTTGTAACGCCGTTACCAGCTATGAATAGATCATTTTGTGCTGCCAACTTCCTGATTGCAGCGGGGAGACAGTAAGCCTTCGAGTTATAGTAGCCTCAGCTTCCCCGTTACTTGGTTGACAAGTCTCGCGGGCCCTGCAAGTCCATTTTGTCAATGTCTATAAAACTGAATAATAAATACATGATAACGCACCTGGACCAATACCTAGCACGGTACGAGAACCCGCTGCGATCTGCGTCCTCCCTCTATTTGTGGATGTGAGCAATTAATGTAAACCCCCGAAAGCGATGGGTCCTTGTCAGTACTCACGCGTCGTGTATCGACCGCGCACATAGGTTGAGGCTACGCGCCATTGCTTCTAGCGTATCGAGTTCCTCCTCGCTACTCGCACGCAATGCAACTTTGCTTTGTCTTAAACGTAAGATGAGCATAACCATGTTATAGAAGAGGGAGCGGATTCAGACACCGGAATTACTCACCCTGTTCTTTCCCAGTGACGTAGGAGCTGCAAGTGGCACATGAGCGGAAATTCGTCAAGATAAAACTCAATCGCATACCGAGGGATTGGATTTGCCTAATGCCTTGTAACAAGCCAAGGTAGCGTGTCTAACATGCACAAGGGTGACATCAGAGTCGCTCTCTGTGACGTGTCTAGAGAATGGAAAGGATAATAGGGTAGAATACGCACGAGGATCTAGAGAGAAGGACGTTTGTCGGGTACTCGTGGATAAAGTAGGACGGACGTACTGTGCCGCTATCTTGCCCGGGGTCATACCCAAGTCTGTACGTACGACAAGGACCTGGTGTAGCGTGGCGAACACGTTGAACAATTAATATTTCCTTCTTGTTCCGCTTCGGTAAAACCCACTAGCTTGCATTCCTCCAGTAAGCCCGCCTTCACGGCCGCAAGCTCCTCCCCAGAAGGGACATCCGAAGAGTCAGAGTCCGACCCAGATTCTCCCTCTGACTCCTGCGTCGGGCCATCTGCGGGATTTTGCTCATCGTCAAGGACGCTGGAACGAACGATAGGCAGTGTCCAGCCCACGCCGGCCCAGTAGCCGACGGTGAGGGAGACCGTTATCAGCGCGGCATACGTCGCAGCTGCATTGAGTGAGCGTCTTGTTGGGTACCATGTATTTTCCGGACACGCACCTGAGCTGGTCATGAGTGTAGTGCAGAGGCACTACCAACTAGTAAGTGATAGTAATTAGTGAGTAGTAGCAGAGCGTGACGCACCGACGCGGCAGAGTTCTCCGGAGTCCGGATCGCCTTCCGTCTTTGGAAATTTTTGTCGATCGTGCGCGGCGGCGCTTAAATCTGAATGGGCTCGTCCAGGCTGGTTCTGTAACTTCCGCTCTGACTCTCGTTTGTCCCCAAGACTCGTGTATTTCCTGCCTTCGCCGCGCTCAACTCAATTCAGCGCTCTACTTTTATTATTACCTCAAAGAAAAATCGTTCTTTTACGGTTTCCCGCTCGAACTACGGTTCAACGGGTCGTTGGCTTTCGGCATCGCGAGATTAGTACCTACTCGGAACAACTTCTCCTTGGCTATATTGCCTTTTATCAAAAAATGCTTAGGACCATATCTGACGGCTCGCATACTGAAACTCAGAGCTGTGGAGCTTGGAGGTTTGAATTGCGGGGGCATTACTCAACACAACTTAGACATGTCCCAATCAAGTGACCGAACGGCCTGGGTCTCCTCCCGAATATCAAAACGCTTAGGTCCAGCTGGAACTTTTACTTCATTTACTGGACAACCGGCAGCCGTACCGTGCTACTCGTCTTTCGGACCATTGCCTTGCCTGCAGGTGTTACCCCGCGCGTCCAATGATGCACCGACCGTCACTCCTTCGTCGACTATATAGCAAGAGGCTTGAAGAGGAGACATAGCGTGTCCCTTCTTCCGAAGTGATCCTGTGTACAAATTTTCGTATCTTCTCCGACCCTCCCGAGCATGTGTCCTCCGTCTACCATGCATACTCCCCAGCAGGCATACACCGATCTACGTGCCAGCGCTCCTAAAAATGCACAAAACTTGCATGGAACGGTGGGATATTATTTGTACATAATCGAAACTCGGAGCTGAGCAATTTCAGCCCGAGGAACTACTGAACCCAGGTGTCGATGAGCCGGCTATACCTCCTCCACCGCATTTCGACAACAGCCATCACACACAACGCGGCTTTAGCTCACCTAAATCTACCATGGCTCCGGGAGACCTGCCCGTCACTTCAAGAATGTCTTCGGACGGCCTTTCTAGCTGTGAAACCCTTTCAAAAGTACCGGAAATTTTTAAGTTTAGATGTGCCAGTGCCTTTTTTGCCCTTTTCACTGCTGGATGGGCCGACGGAAGTAGATCTTTTTCCTATTAATTGCCTTAAATAATATGACTAATCTCTTTTACCATCGCTCATCGCTCATAGTGACCGGGACTATTTTGCCGCGTACGTATTTTCGCGATCCACGAAAAGTCATCTGAATTGATGACGTTCAAGATATCAAGTCGGATTTCAACCTCAGCTACATGATGTCTTCTCTTTTATTTATTACAAGCACCATCGGGTAAGCTTCCATCCCCGCTGGTATCAGTTGATAAACCTAACAAGTTCACAATATAGCTTTGCGCTTGGTGTCATCCTGATAGAACAAGTAATGTGTTTAATGGGCAGCTTTAGTCTGTGTCGATTAAAGTTGCGATGCGGCTCTTCCAAAATAGATTCGGAGAAACGCTCCGAATTCCATGCGAATGAAGAAGTCAAAAGAAAATCAAGCTCGCCTACCCGAGCTCGATTCCGCATTCTCGTGGCAGCGAGTGTCATGCATGCCTCTTTTTTTATCTTAATGGGAACTGCCAGGGGATTTGCAAGTGTGCTTATTGCGTACTTCTTCGCGTCGTTCGCGAAAGCATTTCTTAATGGCAAGTCTCATTTTAATCCTAATGACCCGCGAGCTTAACAACTTTATTTTCGTTTGCAGGCACTGTGTAAGGGTATATAATTTGTAGTCGATAACCATGCTAATCTCTCCGACGCCTTCCAGGAACGCGTACGTCGCTGCAAGTCCTAAACGCCCACTTGGTCAGCTCTACGCTTGCAATGGTAAGATCTTTGCTGCGAGCTTTTGAGACCTAGGTCTAAGCACAGCCTTTTTGTGTTGAAGCTTTCGGTGCATTCGCTGCCCCTCTTGTTTGCCAGACTCTTCTCGCAAAAGGGATCCCGTGGTCACACTTTTACCTTGGCTCTCTAGTACTGTCCGCCATAAACACAACTCTTTTGTCCCTTGCTTTCCGCCCCACGCGGAACGAGTATATTGAAGAAGGCAGCGAAATTTCTGCATGTGTAGAAGCGCCTACTTTGCGGTCGGATGGACACGTAGCAAACGTGGAAAATGAAGGAAAGGCTTCAGCGATACTTCGCCCAGACACGGTATTGAGTGAAAGTCCGACATTGTGGTCACCACCGACCATAGTCAATCGGAAGGATAAGTCTAGTTCGTTCTTTTTTATTCCCTCAGAGAGTTGTACATCTCTCCTAACCAATACATACTGAATTCCTTCCAAATCAGCTCTTCGTTACGCCTTAACTCTGCGTTACGTTTGGGCATTCTCGTTTTTCATGTGGATATACAGCGGAAGGTATGAATCTTTTACAATACCACCTATCTCATACCTTCTAACCCCGAAATCACATCCAGTGAGACCTCCACGCAAGGATACGTAAGTTACGATTCAGCCCCCTTCTTTCTTGATAGAGCATGTGACAATTCGCTACAATTAGATGGCCACCTACCTGCTGGCAGTCCGCGTATGTCGGACTCTTTCCTTGACTCCTTCTTCGCTATAACTTATCATGAATTTTAATGGCACAGGACGCGAACCCCAATACGGTGGGGTATGTGACAAGTGGCTTTTGGGGAGGGATGGCAATAAGCCGTCTTACTACGGGTCTTGTCTCGCCTTAGTACGTCCAGTTTTTTCTTTCTAATAAATTGGCGCTAATTTTTTACGTTTACGGTGTGGACTAGCTTGAATTTCGCACAGAAGAAGCATTCCATTCATGTAATATTGTGCGTCTACGTCCTTCTCGGCGTTTGAGCTCTCCCGTACTAATGGAACATTTTATTCTGTTTCAGAGGTAGGCGCATCTGCTATCTGCAATTTGCACAATAACTTCTCCGGAGTGTCGACTTTGCTCTAAAACGTAATCACCATAAAGTCACGGCGCTTTCAATGCATCTCCTTATCTGGTTCGTCAACTCCGTGTTCGAAAACGCGTTTTCGACGGCGATAATCGGACTGCTGTACGGTCCCGTGTATCCGACTATCTTGTCGCTTGCGGTCGACTTGTTGCCCAGAGAAGCACATTTGATCACGATGGCGATAATGTACGTTCCATTTCTAAGCACTTCCGTAGGTTCTGCTTCACACCTTTTTTTCCACCGCCACGTAGCTCCGGATTTTCAAACCTCGGTAGCTGTGAGCTTATTTGTTCTATAATTTTCTCCCGCATTATCGTAACTCACCATCGTTTGTGTGCTGGCATGATTCTTTTTCTAGCAATTTTCCCGTTTCTTGCTGGCGCCTTGTCGAATCTCCGTGGCCCGAAAGTTCTTGTCTACATGACCGTAGCCCAGACAGTGACACTAATCGTTCTCTGGGTGTTTTTTCCAACGAAAGTGTCTGGTCACAGGCAGCGATAGTAAGAATAAACGCGAGTAACTAGGGAAGATAGTTTAACACCTTTATCGTTGCATTTAATTCCAGTACATACATACATACAGTAGTGCTTAACGTAAAGCAAGGGATAATAGATTTTTCCCGTTACATGATTGCAAAGAAAGAAACAGATGAACAGATGAATATGACGTTCTACAAACAAAAGAAGTATTTAAAGGGCGGAACACAGATAGATAACCCAGTCAGATGTCAAAGCAATTCAATGTGGAGAATGAGTATAAAGAGGGTTGTTTACATAACTCCTTCAATCCGTGTCTGAGCCAGTCTCATTGCCTTCGATATCTGCGAGGACGAATTGAGATAAGTTTGAAAGTCGTGGAAATGCATTATATCATACCAATGAGATAGTTAGACTCGGGTCGCCTGATGGGCGCAGTCGGTTTTGGACTCGGTAGGCGGTGCACTGGTAGCGGCGGCGGTTTCTTCACAGGCGGACCTGTGCCAGTCACCTTCTTTGACTTCGGATTCCCATTTGCGCCTGCGCTGCCGGATCCGTTAGTGAAGCTCCCCGTTTTGCTGCGTCCTTTGAGTTGACCTCTTCCGATGGTCTCCGCTGCTGGTAAAGACGGACTTAGCCCAACGACGGAGGAACTTGCCTCCATCGCCGAGTCCGCGTCGGCATCGGATGAGTCGGACTGTGCGGTCGGCGAACGGGAGCGAGAATTCTTGGAGACATGCGAAGTGACAGACGGCGTGGGCGTCGCACGTAGCTTGGAAGGCAATTTGGGATTTGACCCTGGCGGGGCCAAGCGACGCTATACGAACAACCATAAACATAGACACAGGTAACTTGAAGACTCGAAATCGAACGAACGCTTCCTGGTAAGCGCGGAGGACCAGTTCCAGAGACCGTTGGCGGGACAGATGAAGCTATGGCGAGAAATTTAGACGACCTGTCAAGGGAATAGTGCACAAGGCCACTTACGCGGACCCTTTCCCTTCTTCTGTTTTTTTGATGGAGAGGGTTGTGGTGTTCCGGGCTGTAATATGCATAGGTGTTTTAATAATGCACAATCAACAAATAGACAACATTGGAAACATACACGCTTCTGACTTCCATTCGTGTCATCATCGTAACTTCCTACGTGAAAGAGCTTAAACAATTATCATTTAAATAAGGCTTAATCGAACCTGCAGACTTTGCCTTCGCTTTTGATTTACCCTTGCCTAGCTTGGGCTCATCGTTAACTTCATCAACATAAGGCGACGCTGATCGACCGTTTGCACTTGATCTATGCGTGTCAGTCTATGAATACAATCTGGACATGGCAGCACACTCACTTTGTCTTCGTCACTGCATTCCTTTGCGCGGTACGTCTGACTCCAGTGCCGACGCCAAGGCAGGTTGCGAGATGTTGCGCATAGCGATTGGAGGCAATCTATGGTGGTCTCAGTAATGCGACTAAAACCTGGAGCATTTTCTCTATTTTGCTCACCGGACGCTGACAGTTAACACAGTCTAAGTTAACGTTTCCCTCCTGTTTATTCGACCCTCCAGGAGTGCTAGTACCCGCCAACGATGTTCCGTCTACGCTGATGGTCGGAGGTGACGCTGCTCGTGAGCTCCCGGGAACAGGAGCCGTGGCGGAATGCGCGTGCACTACAAAAATACTTTGAATTGCGAAGGAACGTAAGTATAAAACACTGATACTGTACCTTGACCACATCTATAGTCGCGCAGAGGCGGATGAGTCATCGGAGAATAGGGAGGGTGAAGCTCACCAAGCTTACCTTGTCTTGCAAACCCCACATACACTTTTCCCCCGTCTTTCCTCCTTGTGAGCCTGGAGCGCGGTGTCCATTACAATTTCCGCCAGCATAGCTGAGAATATCTTGGACGACTTTGATGACTCTACGCGTCAACGAGACCATACCCGCGCCGCGAATCTCAGATACTGACCAAATCTGCCAGCGCCGCATCTTTGTCTGCTCTGGTCATCTTGAGATATCTGAATTGCAGATAGGTGGCTGACGCAGCGCGTTCTGCGGGCTGCTAGTCGTCGTAATGAGTGACTGCCCGTCGAGGGTCGTGGCCAAGCCACAGATGAGTTGAGCAGTTTCGCGAAGTGCTGATCTAAGCAGAGTTACAAGAACGCGTGCCGCGTTTACTTAAGAAAACGCGTCTTGAACTATAACAGCTTCAGGTTGATGTTCAGACCTCAACCTGCATGTTGAGCCTTCTTCATCACCGCAACTCGCTTTCGGCGTTAAATTGAACTCTCAAGATCCGATGTACATAAATTGGCAAACCGTTGTCCTCGTTTAGATCGCTTCCTCAACTTCAATTACGGATATGCCTTCGACTCGCCGCGATCGCCGTGCTCCGTTAACATTTTTAATCATGAATTCTACATGAGAGCGTTTTCCTCCCTACATACGACCACCGATGCTGTCTCCCAGTCAGCTCGGCGGTTGTGGTAGGTTCTCATCAAGTTTGCTGCATCTCCTAATCCCGCCTCCTGGCTGTCGCACTTTCGCAACAACTCAGCGAACGCAGGCTAAGAAGAAAAACAAAAAAGCACAGGCTTCCCCGCAGCAGAAACCATCCCAGGTATCGGCTCCGAATTCACCGAAATCAACACCTCGGGCGCCCCCAACGACCGTGACGGAGCAATCTTTACAAGGATGCAAGGTTATCCGGGTTCTATCTAGTATCCCATGGTTTATTCACTTTTGACATCAGAGGGAACTAGAGCTTCTCCGCTCAAAGTCAAGCGGTAACGGATCCGGCGGGTCGGAGAGTCACGACCTTCTCACTGCGCCTTTAATGACCCGTAGTGCCTTCCTTACGACCAGCATGTCGAAAAACAAAGCACAGTATGGGGTTTTGGGCGGGATCATTACAAGCCAGTGAGTGATTTTATATTTCGTCCGGTTTCCCTGATGGTGAGTACCGTGGCCTATTTATGTTACCTTCTTAGTTTGAAGCGTGTCTGCAACAAGCCTGGAGCACATGATTCTCGGCTATACATGAACTGCGTGTGTTTCTCTTCGCTTGTGGATCGGCTTGTATTAAATCTTTCATCAGAATGCCCCCTTCTCTGCCCTGGTGTGTGGCGTACAAGGTTCCGGAAAATCCCATACGGTCTCCACGATGCTTGAGAATATGTTCACGGCCAAAGACGAACGCATAGGGACCCTGTCCAAACCACTGTGTGGCCTTGTTCTTCATTTTGGGGACGGCGGTCCTCAGTCCATTCCAAATGAAGCTGCATGGTTGGGAGTAAACGCCTCCAAGACAAGCGGGTCTGCCGCTGTAAAAGTGAAAGTGTTTGTTTCTCCTTCTTCACTGAAAACGATGGAAGCGGTGTACAAGCCCTTGGGGCCGAACATCTCCGTCGAACCTCTGTATTTTACGGAGGAAGAACTTGATGCCCAGGCGTTCCTGTCGATGATGGCCGTCGGATCTTCCGACTCGGCGCCTTTGTACATGCGGATATTTTTGGTTTGTCTCTTGGCGTTGATCTATCATCATTGAAATATACCGTTTAACATGCTTAATATATACAGTCCATTCTGCGAGAACTGGGAGAGGGCTATTCGTACCAGAAATTCACGCATGTTCTTCAACAAAAACGCAAGGAGTTCAATACTCAACAAGATATGGCGCTTCAGCAACGTATGACTTTGCTCGAAAACTTCATGGAAAAGAATCCCAAAAATGCAAAGAATCCTCCGAGTCGATTCAGCAAGGGTCAAGTCACAATCGTCGATCTGTCTGATCCATTTATCGATCCTGAATCAGCATGTGGTATCTTTGAGATTGTGATCAGACTCTTTTCTAGAGCCAAAGTGGATACAGGAAAGGTCATTGTTGTTGATGAGGCCCATAAGGTAAGCAAATATTCAATTCCTTTTCTGCTGTATTGACACTTGAGGTCGAATTTTACTCAGTACCTATCGACAAATAACGGATCTTCGGGCCTGACAAAGTATTTGCTTTCCCTTGTTCGAGAGAACCGCCATAAGGGAATGCGAGTCGTCATAAGTACTCAAGGTTGGTCCCTTAACTAAAGCTAATGGTGTTTAATGTAACTCACTGTAAACACGCCCAAAGAACCAACGGTCGTGCCATCAACAATCATGGACCTATGCTCGATAATAATTCTGCACAGATTCTCTTCGCTCGCATGGTGGGAGCATGTTATGCACCACGTTTCGGCGGATTTTTCAGAATCAGATGCTTTTGACCGCATTGTCAAACTAAATGTGAGTATTTTTAAATAATAATGAGCCCGGCATTACATCTGACTGTTTGCAGACCGGTGAAGCCATTATTTTATGCCCCTCTGGCCTAAAAACTAGAAAGGAAAAGGCAGACCGATACGTTGTAGAGCACTTCGATCGAAGTTTCTTGCACGGACGAATACGACAGCGCGTCACCGAGGACGGTGGGAAAAGCGTTCTCGTCGTTTGAGCGGTAGATAGTCCGGACTTTCCAGTATAATTGTGCGGACCAGTTGCGCCTTAGATCATATCTTTTGTGTGGCCCCTTTTACCTTTGCTGTTAACTGTAGATTCAGCCGACTTGTATGATACCATGAGGGTACGGGAAGTCTTTGACCTTCCCTCAACAGTCCTCGACTCCTCGCTGCTGTTCTTTTGTCATCTACACAGAGGCCTCTAAAACGAATTAACCATGCAAGACAAGTGCTATAAATACGTATGAAATGAGTACTAAACGTCTGAGGGAATTTTAATAATAATATCCGGACATATTTAGTGGCACGTGGTCCCAACGCGTCACGTACTACACAAGCTTGCACCGCCTTACGACGACACGTTGGTACAAGTAACAAGATATAAAAGAATCCAGCCTCAAGCCACAGAGATCCAGCACTAGAGCTCAGCATGTCCTTCAGTTATCCCGATTCTGATTTCTCGATTCGCTGCCTTCCGGAAAACATTGAGTTCAGAGTGAAGAGAGCAAAGCTTGCTGAGGGCAGCGAGGTTTTCTGTACGTGATTTCACGTACTCGAGATATTTCGCATGTAGGCACTCATCAGGACATGAGATTTAAGCCGACATGTTCCTGTGTTGTGAACGAGAAAAAGAGCCCTCTCGCGATATGGAGGTATATGAATCGGCGAGCATCTTCTCCATCCTTCTCCGCCTCCTTCACGACCCTCCCTCGGTCTGCCCCAAGGGAGAAGGAAACCCTGAATTAGATGCAGTTATCCCACTCCCTATTCTTCCGCGCCTCTTTTATCTTGCCGACAAATACACAATTTCTGCGCCGATAGTGCACAACCTGCACACTCATCTCGCTAAGCACGCATCCACGTCGCCGCTCGTTGTATACGGTCTCGCGACCCAGCTCTCGTTACCGGATATAGCGGATGAGGCTAGCGCTTTTCTTGTTGCCGTGCCACTACATGCTTACAAGCCGGAGGAAATAAAAGTGATACCGACAGCAGAGGCTTATCACAGACTACTCCAACTGCAGCGTTATCGAACACTCAAGATTAAAGAGCTTTTGGCAAGCACAGACTTGTTTCCTCACATGTATGGTGCTTGCCCAGTTCATGTGAATTCAGCCAAGGCAATATGGGAAAAGGAGCGAGGCATGCTTGTCCTACGAACCAATGCAGGTAAGCTGAGCGCATCACATGTGGATGAACTCAAGCGCATTTACTGCACGCGCAGGTACGGATGTTGCCGCAGAAATGACCGCGAAGCTCAAGAGCCTTACGTCCAAGTGCTCAACTTGCAAGAAGGCCTGTCGGGCGACAACCGATATGCTTAACGTAAGCGTCAAAGCTAATAATCGGGAATGACCTCTTCTGAACAACTATCATCAGTATAAGATCAGCAAGGTCGCGAGCCGCATCAGCCGGCTGCCTAAAGACAGCCCTTGAGTCGATATTGAATATGAGCTCCTCAATTATGCCTGGTATGTACAATAAACGTGGTGGCATCTACGTTTCTAGGCTTCTGCGCTAACGGATTCGTTCGCCTATTTGTTATGCCATAACAACGTCCGTAGACTATCCCACCGCTCCGAGTCCTGTATCACCAAGTATGTTAGCAAACGGAACAACTTCAACCCGCAATCCCCGCAAGGACATACCTTGTACAAGTAGTTCATGGAGCTCCACATGCCGGGCTGGATCGCCTCGCCGCGGTTCTCGAAGAGCCACATCACCGCGCCCCAGGCGAGCGCAGCGAAGACGGAGAACTGCCGTGCATCAGGTTGTTGGGGACGCGCCGGCATACCCGGCGAGGAAGGCACGGGCTTTGCGATAGACCGATCGCGTGAGAGGATAGAAGCGACGACGCGCGAACAGACATAAAGCACGATCTTTTCATAGTGATGTGGTACATAGTCATAATTAACAGGGGTATTTCATTCAGATGGATTTAATCGCGCACCTGTTCATTGATCGCGGTACGGTCGCCGAAGACGGTGTATCCTCCAATAAGGCCAGCGAAGAACGTGTCCGAACTACGCGCTTTCCCGCCGTGCATTCTCCTCTGAGCGATCAGTAGTGTCTTGTACAGCGCCACGAACTTTGCGAGACCAAGTGCATGCTGCGTTGTCATCCGCAGGACACTCCGTAGACGACTCGGCCAACTGGTGAGAGAAGTGAATTTCGAGCATCAGCATAAACAACACGGAATTTTCAGAGTCCATGGCACGCACTCGCCCTTCCCGAACAGCACCGACATGATGAGCGCATGTGGAAAACGGATTTTGACGCCATACACAATGCCGTTGCGCGCCCCCTTGAGTACGGCGAGGATGTCATGATAGGCTGGATCGCACAGGAAGGAGCTGATCGTAGACATAGCAGCCTTAAGGAAACCTGGGGGAGTTGTGAATATCGTCAGAGGCTGATGCGTCGCAACAGCATGTTAAGCAGCTTTTGGCGGAGAGACACTGGTCGGTGGAATCACATGTTACATTTTCTTTCTCATTTAGGTAGGTCACTACTCTCTCTTACAAAGTCACATCCTCAAACAAACTTCGGGTTTCCGGCTTCCACGCCACGGTAACGACATTTTAAAAAATCCATGCGAGCCGCAGTGGATCTCTGGCTGTTTCTTCCTGTGAAATCTTGAGAAGTTTCGGTTTGAAAGCAGTTTTCGCTTCAGATGTGACTTTGTAAGAGAAGGCATACAATGGTGTGCCAATTGGACGACAGACGTTCGCACAAAAACGGGTCATCATGAACGGCATCATAATTGAAAAAAGGGTAAGGAATACAGAATATAGTCACAGATGCAAGCGGAATCCGCGTCATTTAATCAGCTCCCAATCGACTCCAGCCCTCCCTGAAGCCGTTGGTCCAAGCGTGCGGGGCTTCATGTGGTGCAAAGTATGGGCGGAACAGCCTGCACACCATGAACTCTTTTTCTGTCCTTCTCCTCGTCGCCTCCTCCTAGCTATCCTCGTCACAAACATACGACCATATGCATATACATAATGCTAAAACATAGAGCCGACACGTCTAGTACAGACGGATGGGCTTGCCCATCGTCGACTTGATGTGAAGGGAACCAACGTTTTGCCAGTTCTTCTTGAGTAGGGAGACAAGGAAGTTGATCGCTATAACACATAATCGAACTGTAAGAGAAGAGAAAATGTAACACCGAGTGTTAAAACGCACCCAACATGATGTTCGCAAGAACCTGGTCCTCAGTCATCTGAATGTGGCCAACAGCGACACCCAAGCAGAGAACCTTCTTAAGCTGGAACTTGATGGTCGAGCGAACTTCCGTAAGCTTGTTGCTAAGGTCCTCAGCGTGCGAGACCGGGGTCGGGAACTTGCCGGCTGAATGCGGGAACAACAAAATGAGCTTCATTTACTGCGAAAAGAGTGTATCGCTTTACGCACCCTTAGAAAGACCCGGACCCAACAGACGGGGAATCTGCTTGATCAAGGCTTCAGAGGCCAAGAAAGCATCGTACTTCTTTGCAAGCTTCTTAACAAGCTTCTTGTTCTTGTTAAGCCTAGAAATTTACAAGATCAGCAACCAAAAGGACTTTAGCGACGTGTAGCAAAACGCACTTCTTCAAGTCGTCCACCGACATATACTCGAGGTCAATCTGCTTCGCACGGTCGATGTCGGCCTGGTCCGCGAGAATGCAGATAGACATGCGCGGACGAGGAAGGTTGGGGAGCTTGACGGTTCCAGAGAAACGCTTGTCGCGCTGGGGGTCGTAGTTCTTGAGACCGATCTGGAGTTCGATCGTCTCGACGAAGTTACGCCTGTTTTCGCCGGTAGAGGCAGCAAGAAGCTCCCTAACGGAACCCCGTACGCTTGACACTGAGAGCTTGCTTCCGCTGTTGAAAACCAATCAGTCGTTTGCACATATTCACATCCTATGCACGACGAGCGCACCTCATTTTTTAATCTTCACCGTTTGAAGGGCAGGGTGGTAATACTGCCGTGTCGGCGTGCCTGCCGTGGGTCACGACGAAGATGGTGCTATACAGTTCTACCCAAATACGGGTAGCAGGCGTTAGCATGTCGGACTTTGCCGAAGTCACTGCTCTTCAGGAGTCCATTTCTGTTCATCTTGCGTGCACTGCGCACTGACAATACCACATATGTGCACACTTCCTCGGGTTTTCCCTATCGTCTTTATCCTGTGACGAACAGTCATCCGTATAAGTATGGCGCGTGTGCGAAGTCAGGTCGCTATCGCAGCCTGTACAATGAGAGCACCAGCTAAGAGCATGCTTTCTGGTATACTGTGTGCGTGCAATCCGCCACGATGGTCGGACGAACATCAATATTAATGAGATTGTTGCTATATGTGCGGGAAGGCGTGTATATTCGTGCGTGCGCGTACACGTTTTGGCACATCGTACCGGGAATGAGCTGCCATTTGCCGGCTGGGAAGAGCAGGTGCCACAACCCCTGTGTTCTTAGCGGTTCTCTGAACTTGGAACGCACCATTTGAGCCATCCCCTCCCTTGATCGTCCTCGTGCTTCTCCTGGGGCGGCTGACTCGAAGATGAAATATCGGTCTACCCGTATGAGTAGGTATATGGGACATAATGCGGGTAATCAGTGGCACAGGCTTCAATCCCTCTGATTATCTTTCCCGGAATAACCAAATAATCAACCAACACGGCGATGAAGGCACAACAGCTCCGGAACTGAGTAAGACTTATGGGGCTGGCATGATGCATACCAATATGGCGTGTGGCGAGCAGCAGGCAGTATATATGCACACTTACTTATCTCACGGCTACATTCCATTCACAGCCGACCGGTCCTACATAAGCGGTCGTGCTTACTCGCGAGTTCGCGACTCATACTAGTGCGACCTTGCCCTCTACATCGATCCTCGCTCTTGTGCTCTCCCCTCTTCGTCTCTGTACCGCTGAGCCGTCAATTCTACCTTGCGAACACCTCCCTGTTCTCATTGTGCTCGTATCCCGCCAGTTTCGTCACCACCCTCGTCCCCTTTGTGACAATAGCCTCCTTCGACTCGGACACACCCGTTCCAATCTGAACATCAGCCGCCTCGGTGCTCTGTCGCCTAACCCAATCCTTTCACAGATCTCCCTTATCACACCAGTCCTAGCACTCCACCAAGATGGGCATGCGTTATAGACAGTATCTTGCAGGTGCACGCATATATGGCTGTATGAAGTGCCGCACTCACCTCGCCACCATCCATTCTATGCTTTCTCGGGTGAGAAGCCATCCCTGGCATTCCTTGAGAATAATAAATTGATAATGACCCTGCATGCACTGCACAGGCATTCAATGGCCAGCATGGACGTGCGTATCTGTTCGACGGCGTGTGAGTGGCGTCTCCTTTCGTGCGGAGATTAAAGGGCTTTTGACTCAGTTGTATTGATGTTCAGCGTCAATGTTGTAGAGGGAGAACCAAGTGAACGACAAATGACCACTGGGAACCATACCGTGCGCGATATATATTGCGTTAAATGTGGAACGACACTCGGCTGGAAATATGTAGGCTTCGTGTCGCGTCCACATTACATGCATTGACCGTTGACCTACTTGTTTCTGCTCATCTGTCGTTGTTTGTAGGACTATGCGTACGATGAATCTCAGAAATACAAGGAAGGAAAGTACATCCTCGAACGGAATCTGCTTGTGGATGTTCAGTGATCAGTGAATTCCGCGGTGCTACGTTTGCAACGCTTCCGGTCCTACGCACACCAGACACGTCTCTGAATTCATCGGCTAACTGTCACACAACGCATACATTTTCCCTCACGATGCAGCGAACTCCGCTCGCTTTTTTTGTCGTCGGGCTGCTCAAATTTCAACGCATTGAGCAGCCGGACGCTGGCGTATACTCCATCCGCCATTCATTCGGAATGCAGTTTCGCGCTGAGCGCTATCCAGGCATTCCTAATTCATCCGATACTCGTTTCGGCGTGCTCATAGACGCCCACTCAACGTTTCTTTTTGATCTATATTCGTCGATTGAAATGACCGCGCATTAATACCGCTTGCGTCTGGCGCCGCGTCGATAACGACTAGCCCACCCCCTGTTCTACAGGTTTAATCGTGGTAGTAACGACCCAGCATGGATGCGTGCGGCCGTCGCGTTTCAACCATGAACCTATCCACTGTCGCCATAGCCGTTAATCGACCCGTCGCCAATATTATGACGCATTCATCGGGCGGGCGCAGTACTTTGTGGTGATCTTTAATTCAGTAATCCAATAACGTTCTTGTATTCGAGGATTGGACTCGAAGGTAAATATGTAACTTTAACATGGGCTGCTCAATATATTGAATACGTGTTGTTCGTGAAGTGTTGCCAGTACTAGTGTGATGAAAGAGACGCTGGGGAGGATGAGGTCATCGGACGTGAGAAACGACGGTATACGCGATGAGGTAATAGGTGGGTAATCGGGATGGCTGACCGTGCCGTGCGGCCGTAAGCGTGATCCCCAACCAACGAGCGTAGCCACTCGCGTACGCCCTCCGTGCCAAAACGACCCCCAAGGAAAAGGACTATCCACCGCTAATAATTGCATTCCACGTCGTATAAGGAGGACTTATCAGGTTCCTCTCCGTCGCTCTTTACCTCCGTCCGCTCTCTTGTTTCCCCACTTTGTCCTTTGTCGCCCCCCGACAGCTAGGCAGAGCGCTCAAACGCAGGGTTTATCTCTATCCTCGACCTTGCTGCCTCCATTTCACGTCACGCCCGCACGTCCACCTACACTCCGCTGAGGTCGCGCTATTTCATTACCGTTGGGGTTGCACAGCAGCAACACTGTAGACAAAAATGGGTAGGCGTGCCTCTGCTGTCATACACCCTCCTTCCGGACGATGCTGATTGTGGCATGCTTTGTTCCTTTTCTTGAACAGCAGCAGTATCAGCAAGAGTCTCCATGTCCGCACAGTCAGCGCCTTTCGGGGCAGGCGCGCCGCCGACGCGTTACGTACCCACAAAGTCGTCACCGCTCGCCGCCGCGCCACCGGCGACGTTCAAAAGCGGTAGCGCAGCCGGGGGGATGTTCCAGAAGCCGGCTGTACTGCGGTCGCATAACTTCCCGACGTCAAGGCCGCTGCGGCCGTTCGCGTCGATTGCGCCCAAGGCGTCGGCAAAGCCTGTGAAGATCATCGAACCGCCCGAGTCGTTCAAGTCTGGCATCTTTGTGCTCAACCTCACGCAGGCTGAGTTTAGCCGGCAAGACTGAACCTGTTCTTTTGCGCTTTTACTCTCTGGGGATTATTTTTTTCAGGCCTCTTAAAATTCAAAAAGTACGGGTTGACGCTGTTCTCTTGTTATAACTGCTGACCCCTCCCTTTCTAGTGTGTTTATTCTTCAACTGCTCACAACGACGAAAGAACATTTGCACGTCTTCCCCCTTTCCAGAATTCGAAACTCTACCATACCCGTGTTTGCCTGTACCGTTAGACGGTCTATTATGTGCTCGCCAGCCTCTGTTGCACGACCTCGTCCCTCCCTACATATGTTTCTTTAGTCCACTTCGTAGTTCCATATCGGCTGCGTGCTATCTGTAAATTGTACATTAAATGGAATTGAAGTCAGAAATGGAAAAGGAATGGTGCGATGATGCCGGACAGATTTAGCCGGAGTGTTCTGATGTTTGTGTTTAGATGTGTCAGGCGAAGCGGGTCGGCGTCGGGTGCGTCGGGACGTGTCGGTGATCTAGCAGTGTCGGCTTGAGTCGGCCTTGAGCCTCGACTCTGTGCGGAACACGTGCCCCGCGGGGGATCACGAGGGGGCCACGTATGGGGACAGCCACGGGCGGTTGTACCACCCACTCCCCCCAACCGGGCGTGACCTTCCTTGAAAGTGGATTTGCGTAGGGGATTGCGCACCGTCGCCAGTTTACGCGGTTGGTCCGCGGGGGCGGGATAAACTGGGGTTAGAGTGTGTTGGGAGGGGAGCCTGATATGGGTATACGAGTGACAGGTATACTTTCAAGTCAGATGCTTCCGGTGGCCTGTCAGACGCCAGTACTGTACAGTGCTTACGACACTGGACACTGGACACCCGGGCCTCCGTCCGGACGCATCCGCATCCGCATCCGACCCGGCAGACAATTAAAATAGGAGTTCCCGACGGCTTGCTGGATCGGGGGGGTCCGGTCACGTAGGCGAGTTACGTAACCCGCGACGTGCTTCCCTCCTGCTCTGCTGTCTGTCCCACCCCAGAGTCCTCCTCTGTCTGCCAGAAGGTCTTTATTTATTGTAATTGTCTGCTTATGTGCCATCCGCGCTCTTGCGCCGCAGACCTGTACCCCCCTTTTGCCGGATTTGCGCTGACCCTGCATACCCTGATCCTTATTCTGCCTGAATCACACCCACAGGGGATGGCGGACGACGGACGGGCTCTCTCACACGAACGGGACGACAGAGTACTGCGCCCGGCGCACTGCTGTGCGGTTAAGGTTAATAGACAAGCTCGAGGACAGTGAGAAGCGCGCCTGCACTGAACTTTGGTGGTACCACTGTCCTTTCCTTTATTACCGGCCGCCCCGGGTACCTGCCCCCTCTCTCCCCCAGGGGCTAGCGAGGCGCCACCTCCCCAAGGGCGAAGGGGCCAGTCGACCCGGACGGGATTAATATAAAATATATAAAGAATAAATAAAAAGAAAGAAATTAGTAAATGGAAGTGTGGTGATGTAAATGGGAATTTTAGAAACGTTAACGGACGACGAGGACGAGCCAGGATCAGTTGTCGCTGCCAGTACCAGTCCCAGTCCCAGTCCCTCTCCCACTCAGCTCTACCTCTGCCTCTTTCTTTCTCTTCCGCCTTCCAATTGTCTCTTTCTTCACGACCCTACACGAACTTTGCACGACGACTTAGTTCCCGCTCCCCCCGCTCCCCCGCTCTCCCTTTTTCTCCTTCCAGCGCTCGACTAATACCCATCTCCATTCCTCGTCCACAGCCAAAAGTGCGCCCACGACTATTTGCACCCCCCTGCGCACAGCTCACCTCTCACTTCTAGAAAAATCTCCCGCTCACGCCTTCCTCTTGCGCTCTCGCCACCGATTTCGCGCCTCCGTTACGTGTCCCCGTCCGTTATCGCGTTCGCCTGCCCCCGAGTCTTCCTCGATCTCTCCTCCAGCTTCCGTTAGCATTATCGATCATCCCCGACGATGGATAGTTGGCGCGTCGCCGTGCTCGGAGATGGTGGTGTCGGCAAGACTGCCCTGGCCGTTCAGGTAGGCCCCCTCTGTTTCTCTCCCGCCCGGGCCCCTTCCAGGCACGCACGTCTTGATCTTGGCTTACGCCTCCTACTTCCCGTAGTTTACACTCAACTGCTTTGTCGGTGCGTATATTTTACCCTACTTCTCCGCTCCGCAGGTGCCCTCGGCTCACCCTCCGCCCCACCCCGCGGCGTTCCCATCTTCCAGAGGTGCGTTGTTGTTACTTCCTTACTTCTCTCGTGCCATTTTGCCATTGGTACTGCTATCCTACTACCCCTTTCCCGTCTCGCCTCGCCCCCTTGACTCGTTCGTGCGTTCGCGCCGCTGTCTTCTGACGGTCTCCATGTGCACAGACGTACGACCCGACGATAGAAGATGCTTACCGAAAGCAACTCGTCGTTGATAACCGAATGTGTTTTGTGGAAGTAATTGATACTGCCGGACAAGGTGTGCTTGCGCAGAGCGTCCCCCACCTGGTTCTCAGGAGCACAGAACTGACTCGAGCTCACTTGCAGAGGAATACGCAACGTTACGGGACCAATGGGTCCGGTGGGTGTTTCTCCCCTATTGAGCCGCCTCAACGTTTTAAGCGCCCTTCCTGGGCTCGACTCACGGTCTCCACTCGTTCAGGGAAGGGCAGGGTTTTATTCTCGTCTACTCGATCGCCTCGCGATCAACGTTTGAACGACTGGAGGTATTCCGGCAACTGATGCTCCGCGTGAAGCGCAACCGACCTATCTTCGTACTTGTCGGTAACAAGTGCGACAAAACGTACGAGCGCGAGGTCTCGCGCGAGGAAGGTATCGCCATGGCGCGGTCGTTTGGCTGCGAGTTCCTCGAGACGTCCGCCAAGACGTCACAGAACGTCGAGCGTTTGTTTATGAACCTCGTTCGGGCCCTGCGGCAGACGAGGCAGGCAGAGTCGGGGCCAGTGATACCCACACGGCAAGGGGAACGCGAGAAAAAGCGTCGTTGTATTATTATGTAGCGCGAGTCTCTGGCTTCTTCTGCTCATATAGACACAAGTTCCGTCACTTCTTATACAGCCCCTCCCCTCCCCCTTTTACCCCCTTCTCTGTTCATTTTCTCCATCCTTTTCTCTCTCTATCTGCTCTACATTGTTTCTATATCCTCTCTCCTGTTGGCGCATCGCCTCCACGTCGCCATCGGTTCGGTTGTTTGTCCTGTGATATACACCAATTTCTTCTCGCATGTTTACCCTTCTTTTCCTACCCCCTCTTTTCCCCGCCGCGAGTGGAAATTTTGGAGTCTTTGGTGGTGGCAGGTCTCTCACGCAGTGCGATTGTTCAAGTATATGGACTTTTCTCTAAATTCCAATTCTACGACGGTTATGAAAGAGCGTTATGAAGTTTCGAATCGAATCGAAGAAAAGTGGGAGAGAAATATAATAATGCGTTCCGGCGAAGGCTGATGTGACGACGATATAGGCGTTAGACTATTTAAAGTGGTTGAGGGGAATGGATAAATCATAATGAGGTGAGTGACCCAGTAGGTATCCAATAGAGATCATTAGAGGCATTAGGGAATTCGACGTGGATTTTCGGAGGAGGTTAGGCAAGGGGGGGACACATGGTCCGTATCAGTTTCAGTCGGACAGACGCGAGATCGTGAACACGGCGATGATCACGGCCGCAAGGGCGCCGATGCTCGCAGGAAGAAGCAGATCGCGAGGGATGCCAAACACGTCGTCTGGGACCGCAGGCGCCTGGGGACGCGTCTCAGTGGGCGCAGCCTCCGTTGGCGCGATTTTCTCTGGGACGGCGGCTACAGCGGGGGCAGGGGCGGAAGTGACCTCGCTCGCGGGAGCCTCTTTGGGCGTACCAGTCTTCGTCTCTGCGCTCGCGTCTTCCTTCGGGAGCGTCCATGTCGCGCCGCCGTGCAGGAACAGCACGACACGGTCAACGTGCGCGCTGCGCGCGACCCTCACTGCGTCAGAGACGTCCTCACTCGAGGAGATGTACACGTCGTCGCCGTCCGCGTCCTTGTAGTACATCTGGAAATCCGTCGGGCTCGGGCCCTCCGGCACGTGCGCGCGCGCAGGCGCGTCGCCGTCACCGTCACCGTCCTCAGCATCAGCGTCGTCCGCGTGTTCAGCGGCGCGCGCGAAGAACGGGTCCGCCTCGAGTTTACCGGCGATGATCTCGCGGAGGTGTTCGACGTCGTCGACACGCGCCTGGAATCGGTGCGTACGCTTGCTGGGGGTGCTGAACTTGAAGACGTACGTGCCGTCGTCGATGAGCGCGGGCGGCGCAAGGCTGCCGCCGAGGCTTGATACGCCCCCGGCCCCACCGCGGTGCAGCGAGGAGAAGCCGATGCCCGACGCGTGGTCGTCGTCGATGACGGATGCAGAGTCGTTCGGGCCTACCTCGGGGGAGCGTGGGTTGTGCCTGAGCGGGGAGTCCGGGTAGGGAGGTGGCGTGTGGAGGTCGGTGGGGACGCCTGAACCGGAGATCATCGACTCATCATCGTGGCCCCCGATCGACTCAAAGAATCGGCCCCACATTGGTCCGCCGGAGGAGTCGCCGCCAGCTTCGACGCTCATTTGGCTCATCTATCAAGAAGAAAAATTGTTCAGCCACATTATGTTCTGCTGTGCGGAAGTTTTTTTTTCTGGGAAAATCAAAACTGACCTGTTCCAAGGTGGCATAGGTCAGCTTCAGTACGTCAACTATAGCAACCAGGCGCCCGTCCGCTTCGATGACCGGAAGATTAAGGTAATGACCATCTGTTAATTGAAAGCAGAAAGTGGAAAAGAAATGATATGATATGATTAGACCAGGACTAAAATATAAATGATGACTAAACAGAAATTACTCACTGTACATCTTCTTAAGTGCGTCCTGGACGATCATCGTCGGAGCGGCCACATCTGGGTGGGGAGTCATGACCCGGACGACACTGCAACGCGATGGCTCGAGACCGGCTGCGATAACACGCAAGACGACATCTTTGCTCGTAAAGATACCAGCGATACGTGGGACGGATCCTGGGACACCGGTGCTTTCCATTACGCATACAGCGGTTGTGCGGTGCTCCTTCATGAGCTTCGCAGCCTCTTTCACCGTAGTCTTCGGTCCGACCGTCGCAGGATGCGTACGTGAATCCATGACAGTCGTGAGATCCGGCAGAGCAGTCTTCTCGCGCAGTGCATCGACGTACGCGAGCATGGCTGCCGCCTGCGGGTTCGCGGACATACCAGGTCCGAGCTCCGTCTGTACACCGGTGAGAGCATTGTATAGCTTCTCAGACGCGGAGGAGCTGCGCTCGACCTTGTCTAGAGCCTCGTGGAAGACTTTTGTAATATCAAGGAGACCAACGACGTTTCCTTCCTCGTTGCACACGGGCTACACACACACACGAATCTCAATCTCAGATTCTTCGCACATACGGGAAAACATGCTCACCAAATGCCGGAAGTGACGCGTCACCATGAGTTGAAGAGCCTCTGTAGCACTGGTCGTGTCCCTGGTCACCATTGGGTTTCGCGTCATAATCGCACTGACGGGTGTAGAGCGTGGGTCCAGCCCCTCCGCAGTGACCTAATATCATGTAAATCAGCACCGTCTTATGAATATATGGTTGTATCTGTGTACGATTTCTTTAAAACAGCGAAAAAGGTAAATACACGTACCCTATACGCCAGATCTTTCGCGGTGAAGATACCACTCAGTCCCTCCTCTTCGTCCACAACAAGCACACAGTCCGTCCTCTTTGCCGCGCATAATTGACTGGCGTCCGAGACAGTGATCCCCTCGGGAACGGTCAGCGCAGGACTAGGCTTGAGCGCCGCAACGGTGCCTTTCGCAGCAGTCGGTTTCTTGAACCTGTTACGCTGGGTGTTGTTCGTCGAGATGGTACGCTTGCGCGCAAGCTCGGACTCGATTTTCTTCCGAATCGCCTGTGGGTAAAGACGCGACTCTGTCAGTTCAGCACGCGAAACGGCACGTGCAGTAGGACGGCGTGGTGAGACGGAGGGAGACTGCCCTCCGTCTGTGAAAACATCATCCACGACGCCGGGCATTGTTCAGGAAAACGAACAAGAAACACGAAGCACACGTGCACACCCACGCGCCCCTAGCAAGCCGCACGCTGCCGAGGGAGAAACCCAGAATATTGTAATTATTTTTAAATTAAAAGACAGACCTCGTCGCGTTTGTTCTGTTTCTTACGTGTGTCGGAGACCGACCCGTTGAATGAGACTGAGGACATGGAGGTTGTATGGCGAATTATAGGGGCGGGCGAAGTGCTTCCGCGTTCAGGGAACGGAACGGGAGAGACTGCACGCTGGTGGGACGGCGAGTGCGTTGTCGGGACAGGGATACGAGACATGCACTTCAAGTTCTGGCTGCACTCCAAGGCAAACCAGAGGGTGCTTAAATAATTTGTGCCAGCAGTGGCGGTACTTCCTTTTTAGGAGATCATCCCTCGTATCTGCGCCTTTCTTATTCCCTGGCTTGTGTCCTCTGGGAAGAATATATTCATGATGTTTTTATATTTGCTGCGCGTGCTAGGCAACGGGAAACTGTTGAGGTCGAATAAGCCAAAGTCAAGCAGGCAATACAGTCAGGGGACGAACACGTTGCGCGTACCACTCAGGCTGAGCCGGCCCTAAGGTCAGAATACGTCAGGTCCTCCGCGTCTTCAACCATTCCAACCACGACATTCATCTATCCCCAGCAGCAAAAAATTCACGCGCACACCGAGATGGCGACTGCTCAGGTATCTACTTTCCGCTATCTTCAGCCGCGCAATAGAATATACTCACAGGGCATCCTCGCTTTCTCCTTTTTGTAGCACTACGTTTGGGCCGGAGGACATTTCCTCCTTCTCGTCTGCGCATCGAGGTACCTGCTTTCGTGGATGACCTTCCGCAGTTCCGGCCAATCGAAGCTCTACTCCTGTGCGTTTCGATTTTCCTTGGTTGTACGTCTCTTATAGTTGTTATGAACAGTGAGTTACTTTGGCGCGCTCGTCAGTTATGCAATCGTGTGCTAGTGAGTGATGCCTCGTGTTTCCGGGCTTCACCTTGCTCACATCTTTTTATTAGCAAATCGTTTTTCCAGGTAAAAGATACTCAACGAGCATCAGTCTTGTGAGTTGTTCCTGACAAGTGCTTTGCTAATAGGGTCCCCAACCCGCTGGGAGCACCATGCGACGCGCTTTGACGGATGAGGTGCGCAAGGTGTTATTTTGCTTATTTACTGGGCACAGCTAACCAGTGAATCCGGAACAGAACGTCCAATACTTCATGCTTGCACTTTTCTGGTGGATGTCCAAGCCTGTCCCAGGTTAGTCTAGTCGTCGTTATTTCTCTTGAACGGGGTCAATTGATGCGGTTGTGTAATATCAGTTTCCCTTGTTCCTTTCGCAACGTTCTCGCTTTTCCACGCCTTGACATTCCTCCGCTCAAATGTTCTCCCCCACTTTTTCCCGCCTACGCCCTCTGTTACCGCTGGTCAGCCTGTGACGCAACATCCTTTTCTGAAAAAGGTCCAGGGCTGGATTAAAGGTGCGTCGCTCTTTTTCTTGTAAGTTTCAACAACATACATGATAGCTGATATTTTCCGAATAGCCAATTATGACCCGGCGATGAAGCTTGTCGCCTACGCGGAGATGCTTATTCTGGTCCGTGTTGTACTCGGTGCACTCACGCTCCAGAACTCGCTCCTCGCACCGATTATCTATGCGCACTTCCTTCGACTCCGCTATTATCAATCGCAGTTCACTCAGCGCTCGGTTGCCCATGTCAGCAGTCTCGTTGACGGCTTCGTTCGCAAACCGGGGAACCCGCCTATCCTTCTCGTCGTTTGGGAGAAGGTACAAATGCTCGTATCACGCTGGGCTGGCAATATCCTCACCCAGCAGCAGCCCGCGGGGCCGGGTCGCCGCTGAGGGTGTGCTTTGTCTCGAGAGTAGTGCGACTTTCCCGAGGTCGATAGCGGTCAAGCGAAGTGTCCCCTATTTTGCTTTGCTATTAATGAACTCTTGAGCATCCATCTAGTAGAAATGATTTCCCGGCCTTTTCCCCTCTCGTTCCTAAGTTGTCGCATGTTGTTCAAAATGTGAATCGCTCGTAACATAATACATCACAGACTGCTACGGAAAGGTGTCATAAAAGCCTCAACTTGCCCGTAACTTGGTTAATAAGCTCTACGGGTGCTTGGGGGACGAGTCAGCGGGTGTGAAGTGATTATCGGAAGACACGAGCGACTCACCTGGACCGATACCTAAGACTGTCCTCGTGCCTTCCTTGTCCTTCGTGAAATCTCTGCAGGGGTCTTTAGGCGCGGCCATCTTCTGTGAAATGGAAAGCTTACTCATTGTGCACAACACGCGCACATAAATTTAAACTCTTTGCAATTGCTTCTAGCTCTAAAAGTTGTTCCTCTGAAGTACCTTTAAGCGCGATCTTTGCCTGGCTATACGGAGGGCGTAAACGTATAAGGATGCTGTTGACTACAGTGGTATAACTACTCACCCTGTTACCTCCCAATGTCGTACCAGCTTCGGGTTCTTAAGCGTAAGTGCTTTGTAGCATGCGAGGGTCGCGTCGCTGAAAGAAAGAAAAAATAGTAGCTTGAAAACCGTTTCCTCGACAAAATAATTCTGAGGGAGACATACGAGCACCTTAAGGTCCTGGCGTATAAGACAAATACAAACTTAAAGGAAATATAAAACGCACTGTGCAGATATATCCCCTGGCCATAACTTCAGATCAGTTCGAACTACCAGTACCTATGTCCAAATCGTCCATAAGACAGGACAAATATGGTATTGAATTTGGACTGCGCGCACCAGTTTACAAGGCTCCCAAGACTTGGCGCTGACAGCCGCAAGGTCCCCATCCGCTACTTCTTCAAGACGTTCATCGGTATCGTCGCTATCCCCAACTTGGGATTTTACGTCCAAGCCCTCAGGCTCCTCTGCTTCATTCGCAGAGAACCAGGATCGTGACCCGAGCTTGAATCCGACAACAATGGAAGTCAGAACAACGATTACCTGAGCCAATGCTACTAGATTCCGTCAATGCTGCGTCTGGATATTTTATAAAAGTGATTAAGACGAACTATGTGTAGACGATGAAGAAGACATAGCAGCTACCTGAGTGGCGGTGTTTTAAGAGTTCGCGTTGAGCAATGGCTCGGCAAACTCCGACAAATGCTTTTTTGGGTGTCCTGGAATTTTGTAGCATTTTGTTTACAGTCTAGTCTTCCCAACTGTCTTCACCAATCAAAGACACGGACTCAGCATGACCGCAGATGCAGGCGCAAGTACAAGCACGGCACCTGCCTCCGATGATGTGGTGGCGGAACGTCAGCCGTTTGCATCATTGCAGCTCTCTGAGCCGACCAGCAAGGCGCTCGAAGATATGAACTTCAAGACGATGACGCCTGTACAGGCCAAGGCGATCCCGCCACTACTTGCGGGGAAGGATGTCCTTGGTGCAGCGCGCACAGGCTCCGGAAAGACGCTTGCCTTTCTCGTTCCCGCCGTTGAACTCTTACATAGGCTGAAGTTCAAGCCACGGAATGGTGCGTAGGTCTCAGTGTCAAAAAAGGCTATCATAACTGAGCTTTGCCGTGTGCATATCGCTTTTACAGGCACTGGCATTATCATCCTCTCGCCTACGCGCGAGCTTGCGCTGCAAATTTTTGGCGTTGCAAAAGAGCTTATGGCTCATCACTCACAGACTTTCGGTATCACCATTGGGGGCGCAAATAGGAGAGCGGAAGCAGAAAAACTTGTCAAGGGTGTGAATCTATTGGTGGCTACGCCCGGACGACTTCTTGATCACCTGGAGGTATTTGATCGCTAAGCCTCTTATTTGGAGTCTGAAATTGATGAGTGAGTTCAGAATACCAAAGGTTTCGTCTTCCGGAATCTTAAAGCCCTCGTCATTGATGAGGCAGACCGGATTTTGGAGATCGGTTTCGAAGATGAAATGAAAAAAATAATATCTATTTTGCCTAATGGTATGTGCGTCATATTAGCTTCCTGGCATGACCTGAGCTCCGGATGGGAAAACAGAAAACAGACAATCGATGTTATTCTCCGCTACTCAGACCACCAAGGTGCAGGACCTTGCCCGGATATCACTACGCCCCGGACCTTTACACATTGATGTGGACAAGGAAGAGGAAACAAGCACAGTCACCACGCTTTCACAAGGTTATGTTGTTTGCCCTTCAGAGAGACGATTTCTCCTTCTTTTCACTTTCCTCAAGAAGAATCTCAAGAAGAAATGTATCGTGTTTTTGTCAAGTTGCAACTCTGTAAAATACTATGCGGAACTGTTAAACTATATTGACGTACCCGTTTTGGACCTTCATGTAAGTTTTACTAATTTCTTTTTTCGTCTACTGGGGATGCTGACAATTTATCTACAGGGAAAGCAAAAACAGCAAAAACGTACGAATACATTCTTCGAGTTTTGCAATGCGACCTCCGGAATATTACTGTGCACGGACGTTGCGGCTCGTGGCCTCGACATTCCGAAGGTCGATTGGATCATTCAGTTCGATCCACCTGACGATCCACGCGACTATATTCATCGTGTTGGCCGGACGGCGCGAGCGGGAAAGGCTGGGAAGAGTTTGCTGTTCCTGCTTGAAAGTGAACTTGGCTTTCTGCGGTTCCTTAAAGAGGCGAAAGTACCGCTGAATGAATTTACTTTCCCTGCCAATCGGATAGCCAACGTGCAGAGCCAAGTATGTGCCTTCCTTATCCGGGGAATTAATCGTTTACTTATTTCCATTTCCAGTTGGAAAAGCTTCTGCAGAAAAACTACTTCTTGCACCAGTCAGCTCGTGATGGATACCGCTCGTACCTGCAGGCATATGCATCCCATTCGTTGAAAAAGATCTTCGACGTAAACGCATTAGACCTTGTAAAGGTCGGTCGGGCTTACGGGTTCTCAGTCCCTCCGCGTGTAAATGTAACTGTCGGGGGTGGCAAAGGTGGTTCTGGAAAGGTCGGAGCGAAGCGAAGGAGGGACGACGACGACATCGACGATGATGGCGAAAATGAATCGGAGGAGGAGTCGGAAGGGGAAGGCAGAGATGGACCACAACGGAGGCAGGGTAAGTCCCGTCGGATGGAGACACTAGGGAAGAAGACAGTACAGAAGGAGATGTATAAAAAGAGCCGCGAACGAAAAGTAGGGAATGGCGAGCAGTGGAGCCGATAATATATACTCTCTGTGTCATCTTTTTCTATGTGTTACTCGCTTTGGTCTCTAGTGTATTTTAGAGAGAATCACTTGTAATGGGCTATCACGTGTGCAGTGTATGTTTAGGGCCGCCCGAAGCGCGACGCGTCTTAATTCATCCTTTTCCTTGTCCCCCGACGTAGCGCGTCCCCCTCCCAATCCCAAGCATGTCTTACCTCGACGAGCCCGAGGCTGCTGATCAAAACTATGTCGACCGCACGCGTATGTTCGAAGAGTTCCTCAATGCACCCACAGAGCACTACAATTACAGGGACAAGATATCTCGCATGTTGCGTGAAGACCAAACCCGGCTCATCGTCAACATCGACGATTTACGCGACTACAAACGCGAGTTCGCTGACGGGCTTCTCAAGGCCCCTACGGACTTCCTACCTGCAGCGGAGGATGCACTCCTGAATATCATCAAGACGGTATACGACCCGGATAAGCACGAGCTCGCGGATAAGGGCTATAAAATCGGATTCAGCGGCTCATTCGGTGACCATCATGTCAGTCCGCGTACACTTCGCGCGACGCACGTCAGTAGTATGATATCTGTCGAAGGCATTGTCACACGATGTTCTCTCGTGCGCCCGAAGATGCTCAAGTCTGTGCACTACTGCGCCGAGACGCAGCTATTCCATTCGCGAGAGTACCGCGATGCCACTACTTCTACGTCGAACCTACCACCTACCTCTTCACTCACCCCGCAAACGGATGATGAAGGACGGCTTTTGGAGACGGAGTTCGGTTTGTGTGTGTTCCGGGACCATCAGCGCATCAGCATTCAAGAGATGCCAGAGCGTGCCCCGGCAGGCCAGCTGCCACGAAGTGTGGACGTGATTATGGACGATGACCTAGTTGATAAATGTAAGCCTGGAGACAGGATACAGCTAGTCGGGATCTACCGGAGTGTTGGAGGTGGTGGCGCCGGGGGCTTCAAGTAAGTTGTTTAGCCAACTTTTGGCCTTGCAAGGGTTGAGCATTAACTACAGAACTTTGGTGCTTGCAAACAATATCAACTTGCTCGCGAGCAAAGTTGGAGGAGGCATAGCCCAAACTCCTCTCACTAGCACAGACATCAGGCAAATAAACCAACTTTCCAAGAGGTCCAAGATTTTCGAGCTTCTGTCCCAGTCCCTTGCTCCATCCATCTATGGACACGACTGGATAAAAAAGGCTATACTTCTGCTTCTCCTAGGAGGCGCAGAGAAGAATCTAGCAAACGGGACGCATATTCGTGGTGACATCAACATTCTTATGGTTGGCGATCCATCTACGGCTAAATCACAGATGCTTCGTTTCGTACTGGGAACAGCTCCCTTAGCAATCGCAACTACTGGTCGCGGGAGCTCCGGCGTTGGTCTGACAGCGGCAGTGACTACGGACAAGGACACTGGCGAACGGCGTCTGGAAGCCGGTGCTATGGTGCTTGCTGACAGGGGTGTTGTTTGTATCGATGAGTTTGACAAGATGTCGGATATAGACAGAGTCGCCATCCACGAAGTGATGGAACAGCAGACGGTCACAATTGCGAAGGCTGGCATACACACTTCCCTCAATGCTCGCTGTAGTGTCATCGCTGCAGCCAATCCCGTTTATGGACAGGTACGAACACTTTTTCTGTGCATTATAAGCATCTACACTGGCGACGTACTGACAAAATGTGACAGTATGATGTGCACAAAGACCCTCACAAAAATATCGCTTTGCCCGATTCCCTGCTCTCTCGGTTTGATCTTCTGTTCGTTGTGACGGATGATGTTGAGGAAGTGCGTGACCGAAAGATTGCAGACCATGTTCTCCGCATGCATAGGTATCTCCGACCAGGTACAGAGGAAGGGACGCCCATACAAGACAGCCTCTCTCAATCGCTTGTCGTCGACGAACCAACCAACAATGACCAGGACGCGGAGGCTGAGGAGACGAGTCCCTTTGAGAAGTATGACCCGCTGCTACACGTAGGCATTGGCGCGGTGACCTCGTCAGGTCGAGTTCCAGGAAACAAGAAGAAGGAGGTGCTTAGCATTCCATTCGTCAAAAAATACATCCAATACGCGAAGAGCAAACCCGCACCAGTGTTAACTAAGGGCGCTGCTGAGTGGATTGTTGAGGCGTATGCAAAGTTACGCAATGAGGAAGTCAGGGCGAACGAGAAGAGAGTGAGCTGCAGATTTATCTACTTCCCAGAGCGTAAATCTGACGTAGACTACGCAGACGTCGCCTCTTACCGCCCGTACACTTGAGACGCTCATTCGGCTTTCTACCGCTCACGCTAAAGCACGTCTGTCGTCCAAGGTCCAGGAACGTGATGCGCAGGTCGCCGAAGAGATCCTGAGGTGGGCATTGTACAGAGAAGTAATCAAGCGCAAGAAACACACGAAAAGGCGCAAGCTCAACACTGGCGCCGCGGCGACAGGGGGAGAGGAGAGTGGTGATGATGAAGATGGTGAGGGTTCAGAAGACGATGAGGAGCAGACGCAGACAGAGCGTATGCCGGACACCGCCTTTGCGAAACCAAAGGCAGCGACCCCCTTGCCAAAGGATGTAGATATGCAGACTCCAGTTGATGGGCCACCTGCGCCGGCGGGACCGACTGAAGACGGAGGCATCAGGGACGACCGGTGCGTTCTGAGTTGGCTTTACTATTCCTTCTCTTCCGCGCTAACTTTTAAACTGCACAGATTGAAGTTTTTCCGAAAGCGACTCGCTACGCTCTTCTCGTCGGTTCTGCAGGATGAAGAGCAAATTTTCTTCGCACAAATGCTGGAAATGTTGAATGAGGGTCTCCCGACGGATGAACTGTTCGGCACGGCAGAGGCGACGGCGGCATGTCAGGCCATGTCGGAGCAAAATGAATTAATGCTGAGTGATGGTATTGTTTACAAAATCTGATGTGCTTGCTACCGTTGGAATCGGATTGCTATCAATTATTTGTTGTCTCGCTAAGTAATTTAAAGCTTGTATGTACGGCTACCTGTAATCAACCGCGATGTCCCTTGGGGACAAAATGCCCGTTTCGGCCGGCCCTAAATGTACAAATTTTTTCCGCAGAAAACCGCGCATTACTCCAGTGTTTTTCCTCAATGATACACGATGACCATCCGTTCCGTATTGCTCCCTCGAATCCGCTGGGCGTACGGGGTAGGATGGTCACTTTCCTCTTCGGAAGGACTCGGCATGCAATTTGTCGAGTCCGAGGACCGACGGAGGTGGTTTGCCGTGTCAGAGCGAACCCACCCCGATTTTGAGCGGAAGCTTCACGCACTGCTGCTGTTACGGCAGAGCGCGTCGGAGAAGTCGGACATGAACCTCATTTCTTAGCGCTCAATCTCGCAGTTACGAAACGATCACGAATGCAGCAGGTACTTATGTCGGGCTGCGGAGCCCACATACTTTATTTTCAAAGGAGTAACATTATGTATTCGTTGTATTTGAACGGGCAGGGGCGAGTATAAAAAAATGAAAAGAATGAAAGATAGCTTAGCTTACAATAAAATATCAAGACGCCAACAATACCATAGTCGTGTCTGAGGGGCCTCAAATAGCCACCAATCATCGCACAGTTAACAAAACTTCAAGAACGCGCGGAGAATCGGTCACGAATTTGTTTGAGGCGTCTGCTGATATCCAGCCAAGAAGCTCTGCTGCCCGAACGAGAGTGGTATCCCCGGGGTGATAGGGCTTGTAGGGGTCTGTCCAATGGCACGCATATGGTGAGGTAGTGTCGGTGCTCCGTATCCCGAACCAGCAACCACACCAGGCGTTGCCCACCCGTTCGTCTGAACTTTCACAGCAACAGTGTTGGCGACAGCCCGTGCGGGTGTCGCCGACGCCACGGCTGTGCTATACGGTACATAACCAGATCCAGCTAACGTCGGCGTAGCGGCAACGGGCTGGGGCGTCCCCTTCCGCGAGCCTGGTCCTGGCGTTCCCGCAACGCTGGCCGTTGCGGATGGATTCGGGTACCATGATCCATATGGATACTGGCTCGCAGCATTGACCTGTGTTTGGTAAGGTAGCTGTGTCTTTTGAGTTTGCGGCGTGCTTGTCCCTTGAGAGTATCCGTTTGCAAAGTAGCCGCCAGGTTGACTGTAAGCTAGCGAAGGGTTCGCATGATATTGCTGGGAGTAGCTCGCATACGAATAGTTTGTGGGATACGTAGCCGGAGCTACTTGAGGGGCGGGAGTGGGGACAGGCGCAGGGGCCGATGCTTGATTGGATGAGGAGTTCTTCACTTGGAGCGTCGTATCATCACGAAGAGCAAGGCCACGCGAACCCGTCAGCGTACCACACCATCCCTGCGAAGATTCGGAAGGGAGTGTTTGGTGCAAAGCGCGAAGCACAGAGGAAGGAGGTACTATTGCAGATATAGTCCCATTCGGCAACCTTGGCCGCATCGAAGCGAGTAATGTCAACGAGTCCATCAATTTTTGAGCTGAAGTGAAAGTTAGTAACGGAATCCGTATCACTTGGGTTAGACCCACCAATATTCCATTCTTCCGAGCCGACCTTGACGCTGCTAGAACCACCTTTTTCTGCAAGAAGCCGCATCCTTTGTAGTTCCTCCAGGCGCACGAGTGCCGACGCGTTGTGCTGAAGGAGCTCATCGATACTTTCCTCGCACTCAAGGCTATCAAGCACGGTCTGTACGGAAACAAGTTCCTCCTGTGTGAACAAGGCACTAAGAATCCCTTTCTGCTTTTCCCTTTCCTTCTGTCGCTTGATAGCCCTCGTTTCGACGGGGTCAACCTCCACAACATCATCTACTTCCATACTCTCCTTTTCCTCCATTGCAAGCTTTTGTCGCATTCGCTCACTCAATATCCGCGCCTTCTCCCGCGCCTTCCCCTTTTCGTATCTCCGCCAAAGTACGCTGCTCACGCCATTTCTTCCGACATCGCAGCCGTCGTTGTCAAAGGAAGGTGCGAAGCTGGCATAGGGTCCATAGTCGAGAAACGAGCCACAGCTAGTGCGTCGTGGACCGGGTGGTTTGAGTTTTGTTTGCAATTTCTTGTTAACGTGGAGTTCACCGAGAGTAGGGGGAGGCTTGGATGATGAAGACGAAGAAGGTAAGGTGGCCACCAGCTCAGCGTAGGCGGTGCTCAGTTCGCTGAGTGGCCTCGCGTCCGCCCCGACAAGATCTGAATTCAACGATGTCCACCATTCACCTGTCGGCAGCTTCTGTACAAGGGCATACTTTCGCCGAGCACCTATGACATCAGAGTCTTCTTTGCCACTCTCATCCTCGGGTTCGCGATCCGGAATGACTAGCTCTGGTTTTAGCAGGAGTCCATCGATAGTATGCTGGGAAGCTTGCTCGACCAGTGAAAGCGCAAGCTGGCAGAAACGCAACTGCTGTGCGGCAGGCGGCGATATTCGGGAGCGGGGCTGTGATGATATGGGGAACAGTTGTTTGATTGCGGACTGTTCGCAGAGTTAAAAAAGGAAAGAAAGAGCGATGAAGAGAAGAACAACGAACTCGGTAAACCCGGAGAGAATGTTCATTTGACTCCTTCAGAAGTGTCCGCAGCGAGTAGGAATCTGACTGCGCTTTGGAACTCGATGGAGAAGATGGGGCTTTAATACCCAGGACATCGTCTAAGGGAAAAACACGGTCGAGGAGGCCTTGTGTGTCAACCCTGTCGTTTATGTTAGTACCAGACCATGTGTAAGGAGAGAAAAAAGACCAGCAGAGCCCACTGACATTTCCAAGATATCTAGAATTTTCTGAGCGTCATCGTCTTTGAGCGGTGAATCGCCGGCAAGCGGTGGGTGTTCGGAGACCCTAGTTTCCTCATCTTTCACTGTGACGTCCTCGTCGTCGCTCCGAGACTGTTTTGCTGTGGGGATATCATCCGAGTCAAGGCCAGAGGTGCGCTTGCGCTTTTTGGCCGGAGACTTGACCTGGCTGGTGGACGGCGAGATGCTGTGAGGCTTGTCCTTTTCGTCTTCTCTCCTGTCCTGTGTGGAGGCTGCAGAGCGGGTAGTGCGCACCATGGCGAGGGAGGCTAGCTCGCGGGGAGCACGAGTAGGGGTGTGAACAAGCGCAGGAGTAGAGCCTCCAGCTGGGGTGTTTGCGTAGAGAGAGAAAAGGGCGACGGGCGGGGGAGGAGGGAGGAAGGGAAACCGAGTCGAGGTGCTGGATTAGTGTAAGTAACGCGTCGTGGTCCGCGTCGCGTCGCGCGAGAGGACGTGCGAGTGCTGAAGACCCTGCCAGTGCCCGCCTCGGAACCCAGGCGCAGCTCGCCGCCCTTTCAATCTCCGTCGCTGTCTACCGGTGGCGCCGTCTGTGCCGTGTCGCCACTCTTTCCTTTTGGAGGCTGCTTTTACAGCTCCGCCACGCAGATCCTTCACAAGCGTAGCTCTGCGCCTCGCATCGACACATCGACGGCCATGCGTATTCCCCGTCTCCCCCCGGCCACACCCGTCATCAACAAGGCCAGCCTGCTCGCAAAGCCGTCGAACGGCCACGCCGCCTTTATTCCGCAGATTCGCAAGCTCGTCTTCGAGTACTGTGACCTCTGGCCGTCCTCGACGAATCTGCGCACCTATATCTTTAACCATGCCGAGCAACTCGCCCGCGAAAATCCGCACGTCGAGTTTGTCGTCAAGCAGCGTCCCTCGCGCGAACCGGTAATCCGTGGCTTCTACTGTGCGTTACTTTTGTTCACTCTTTCCGCTCAAACTTTTTCCCTAACGTCAGGCGCAGTAAACAACCGCGACAAGGTCATTGGCCTGAAAGGCTACGAAGTAACACAGATCCAGCAGAAAGTTCAAATCCTACTCGATTCGTCTGGCGCAAAAATCGTCCCGTTGAAGCGGAAGACCGTGGTTAGCACGACGGAGGCGGCAAGAGGCATTTGGAGTGGATTCCACACTCCTGAACCGTACAAAATATGAATGCGTTGCAGTGGGCGTTGCGGTCACTGCATCCCCTTTTGCGACTGGGCGCTGTCGTTTTACAGCCTTTTTCTGTGCGGACTTCCACCGATCTACCCGGCTTACCTCGCGTCTCAGCGCTATTGAGGAAATGAATCGACCGCGCAAGGATCTCACGCCAATAGAGGGCGGCATAATTGTACACTATTCAAGGAGCTTATTTTGTCCTTTGGCTTTAATCAAAGTATAATTATAGCGAGATAGATCAGAATCCGACGAGTAACAGGTATACTTTTGTCGTGGATTTGCGGGAGGAAATGACACATACGCGAATAAATACATTAATCCTATATATTGTCCATCCATTCCTTCCAAAGAGTCGCACGAGATTCTAAAGGCAAATTAGCGTCCATTGCTCAACGCGCCGCCATCTCAGAGTCGCATGTGAAGGTCGACCGTTTTGCTTGTAAGTGCTTGGGCAAACCGGCGTTGAGCGCCATCCGTTCAAGGGGTATCGGCAGGGGACAGATATAATAGGGTTCCAGTGTCCCAAAACTCTCCCGTTCTGAGTGGGCCTCCGTGATCAGCACATTCTGCCCAAATTGTTGAACACGTCTGTGCGCCTGTCCGGTAGGCAAATTGAGCCTGACATGCGCAATATCGCCTTCTCCACTTTCCTCCATGCCATAAGGGAATACATTGCGGGTCGTCGGCGTAAGATACTCGGGGCGAGAGCGGGACGCGGATGAAAATGCGTTATTAAACATGGCTCGACTGTTCCGAACTCGCTGCTCCGTCAGAACGCGGTCATTTTCTTCCTCTTCGTCGGTAGGTATCTCATCTCCATCAGCATTGAGACGTGCTTTGATCAAGTGAACTATCAGGATCATGAATATAACAGAAACGATGAAAATACTCACCCCATCCACGCCGTCTTCTTGTCACGGCGGCAGGCGTCTCTCCGGCATTGAGCGGAGGCAGGTCAGGGAGGCGATCTGGTCTGGTGTGTGCGCGGTTTTCCCGGCGTTGGAGTCTACCGAACTCGGTCCCAGATGAGCTATGGTTCGTCGTTTCGTTCTGAAGGTGCGGATGTTGTACCAAAGCGTTGCTTTCTTGAAGACGGTCAGCAACAGACAACCCCCCTCCAGTGATCCTCGACGAAGCCGGCACAAAAATCGAGTCAGCAAAATCATCGTCATGGGTCCACCATTCGTCAGTATGTATGCGATGCACCTGCTCATCCCCGTTCGCATTGACTCGCCGCCGAGTCCTATACGTCCGTCCTTCATCCCTCTCGATAATGTCGCGATAGCCATTTTCGCCAGCCGCGACTTCATCGGGATTAAAAGAAAGGTAAGTGAATGGATCGCCTTCTAATTCCCTATCGGCAAAAGCTGCCGCAAGGCGTCGGTCCCTCGACGTATTAGATAGTGCATTTGAGATACGATCCAAGCGCTCCCGCATCTCCCGCATGCGCAAAGAAGTTATTGCCTGGCGTTCATCCGTCTCACGCCCCGGCGAACTGACGGCACCAGGAAGGCTGGTGTCACCACCGACTTCAGACAGGCCGAAAGAAGTGATCGACCGTAAGGGGGGAAGAGGTAGCCCATCATTCCACAGTCTCCGTTGTCCCCTTGCTACCCCCCTGGAAGCCCCCAGATGATTATGTGCACTCATGCGATCCATTGAAACATCGACCTCCGTCTCAGAGCCCTCGCTATCATCAAAAATGCGATCGTGCACATCACGATCAAGACGCTGCACACGTTGGGCGGGAACAAGTGCTAATCGAGGCCGGCTGGTAGGAATGCGAGAAGTACTTGTACTGCCTGAGACAGTACGAGGGGGGTAGAGGTGATCAGACAGAGCTGGCCTGGCAGGCGCCCGCAGACGTTGATCCGCAAGCGTCACCGCAGTTGAAGACCCGGATGCTGCCGCCGCCGCTCGCGAAACGACGCGCCTGCCGAGGGTCGTGCTCGCCGGATCATCATCACGATTGGCTTCTTGTCGACGATAGACAGTAACACCCTCACTGAATGGATTACTATTCCGCCTAGGACGTATGAATCTGCCAGAAGCAGCATTTGACGTTTGTGTGTGAGGGGGAGTGAGTGAGCGCGATACATAGGTTGGAAGAGCTGTTGGACCTCGAGAAAACGTGGTAGAGCCTTGAATGCCAGCCGCTACTTCTTCGATAGCTTGTCGCAGTGTGGAGACCTGGCTATTAGCTCTGGCAGCCTGTAACTCGCTTGCGGTCCTATTTGTGATATTTCGTATGATGCTGGCTGCACTCCTGATATATTGTGGAAGCGTAGCGCCAAGTTCGTCAAGCCTATTCCGAAGAGCATCTGGATCAAGCGCCGAAAGGTCATCATCATCGGACAAGATGATAGCAGTATGAGAAGGCCCAAAATCATTCTCTGCGCCGCCTACTGGAGGACGTTGGGTGGGGGAAGTTATAGTCCTTCGGACAATCGACCCGTTCGCCTCTAAATCCTGTAACGTGTTGCGAATATGTTGCAGACGGTTTAGAGCATCTTCAAGAGCGGCGGACGCGGCTCTGAAACTGGATTGCGTAGCACCGAGGCTAGAAGCTCGCCTTGGCCTGACTTCTTGAGTGTGCTGGCTGGGTGCGGACGACTCTTCACCAACACGAGCGGCTTCAAACCATGGATCAAACACTGGTATCTCGTCTCGTTGCTCGCGATCTCGATCGGACGGTCGCATGACCTGAGAGAGAGAGAAACGCAGCGAGTAAAGCAAAAGAGACGTCAAGAACCGACGCGTGCAGTGCGCGTATAGTAATAGCAACGGAAGAATGACCACGGTAAAAGGACAGGTTGTAGTAACAGGTCAGTGTTGCACAGCTGGGTCAACCGTTGCCGCACACGTCGCTGCCTTCCTTTTCACTTTTCTTGCTTGTTCCAACGGTCCCAGTGTGTTGACGAAATGAAGAAAACGCAAGTGTTGGAGGCGCAGTGGCCCTAATATTAATGGCTGAGGTCATAACCGGCGGCGCGTATGTAATCCATTTTGGAGACAAGGTGCGACCCATTTCAAGTTTCAGCCTTGAGCTTAAGCTTGTCCCAGTAAGTTGCTCATAAAGCATCATATTACTTTAGTACACCAAATGTTTACAGAGTCAGCCACACACCGATTGGCGGCACCATGCAACGAACCTCGGCAAGGTACTAGCACTCTCTCGAAACAACTCGTGTTATAATGACCACATTACAGTTAATTCAGTCATTTTCTGCATTCCATGAGGGAAGCTGCAAATCAACTCCGGCCCGGGTTCTTCAAGGCTCGCATCGCGGAATGGAGAATTGACTAAGAGCAATTCCGATATTGCGCGGCCCGACTGTGTCAGGTAACTTATTTACACCTATATCTATCAACTAACTCTTCTTTCCAATTTGTTATGCAGATATTCCCATGATAAACTAGCAATACAGACGCGTTTACTGCAGGCGGACGCCTAAAGCCAACTACACGCCATACTCCTTACACAGTCGTCACTTAGAGCCGCCACTCGGGGGAGTGTAAGAAGCGTTTCCACTGCCATCGTTGTAGTACTTGCTGCCATCCGAGTTGCTGTAGTAATAGCTACCATTTGCTAGGCAAGATTGGTATGCGCTTAAGGTGACCCATCGTTCATTGGGCTGAACGATACAATACTCACAATTAGAATAGTGATATGCGTTCTGGTTGGGAGCCGAAGACCCGTAGTCACGAGAGCAGTAATGGTTGCCCTGCAGATATGATGTGAAGTGTTCATGATCTCTCGCGGAATTGGCGGAAAACCATGTACTGGCGCTCACCTGTGAGTTGGTGCCAGAACTCTTATAAGAATAGTCCTTCCCAGACATTGTGTACTTCAAGACAAGTGGAAGCTGCAGGTGATAGTAACGAACTCTGTGAGGCTCAGGCTATCGGTGGGGAGAAGGGGAACCGGGAAGGCACACATACAACGGCTGGCCTGACGAAGTGATGCTATGAGAAGAGAGAGTGAAAGCCTCAATCTTGCGGCGACTGCAGGCTGGGGGAGCCTTTATACCGGGTGGCAATAATCCATGTGACCTTATCATGCACATGAAGATTATTCAGACCGGTTTAAACAGACTCTTTCCGAGCCCCAGATTTACTAGGGCCTGACCTTCTCCATTTTTGCGCGATAACATGGTCCTCCGAGTTGACGGAGTAAGGGTTCAGTGATATCATAGGAGTGTCTTACAGCCCTTGTTGTTTTTCCTCTTTTTCGCAACCTTCAAGTTCTTTATCTGGCCCGGGAATTGAATAGTAATGTTCCATGGCTCCGCCTGCTAGGGTGCGTTTGCCGAAACGTGCCGGGTTCAACCGCACTTCAACAAGTTACTGCCAAAGTTTCCGGGCCGACAGACACCGAGCCCTACCGGTACTCACAGTTCTCTCGTATCCCCACATACTCTGTGCGAGTAACCAGGTAGTACTAGGTACTGTTAGATCTCAGCAAGCCTTGAATTCGTGGCGCCTTTCGAGTATCATCCAGGTATGGTCACGCGAGATACTGTAACCCGAGCGCGCATACAGGCAGTAACAATTCCACGAAAAATATTTCTAACTCCGAGCGGCCGAGCCGTTCGGCATCATCAAGCTCACATTAATATTCCAATAGCCCGAAGTACCTGAGTTACGTCGATATCATGGCTTACTACTACTAACTACTAACTATTCTCAAAATATGACGGACAATCTTACAAGGCGGAAGACGGCGACCGAAAATACTGACCTTGGACTGCGTACTCGATTCCCAACAACTTCACTCGTTATCGGACTTTTGCGAATTTGTGGACGGCGGTTATTACAAGTATCTTCATTCTTATCTCTGGCCACCAAACGCATAAAACAATACACCATTGAAACATTTTACCGCGCGTAAGCAAAGTGTCAACATTGACAGCCCGGCGGAGTTTAGCTAAAAGCTCGACCTTCTCGTACTACTTTAAATTTAATTCAGTTCTTATTAAAAAGGGTGACGACAAGAAACAACAAGGTAAAGAAAAGAAGAGTAACTATTAAGGATGCTATATAAGGGCCAGGAAACAAGGCCAGAAGCGGACAGCTACAGATCAGTAAATTCGATAGGTTCTTTAGGAATAGGAGGTTTGCTTCAGAACGGGCGCGGGCTGCGGGACTGACGGAGAAGCGTCTCTCTCCGGTGGGGAGCGTATGTACAATTGTTCCGTTGGGGAAAATGTACGTCGTGCTGTAGTCCGGGTTTTTTTTGTACATGCTCCCATCCACTGTTTTTATTTAGGATGAGAGCGAGTGTATCATTAGTGGTGGCCTAGATCGGGTGGCAGTAAAGGAGGAATAATCGTACAGTTATAATACCAGAACGTATTGGGGTTGACTCCAAGAGGACTGTACTGAACCGAAAGCCACGAGTCTCCCTATTATCATATTATTCGTCAGTTATTTTCACACCAGTAGCCCTTTCAGCACACACATTTTTGTTACACCCCGACTTAGTGACGACGAAGTTCCCGTACTCATCCAATCCAGAATGTCCTACGAGTTGTATCATTCTCTTGGCTCGAGTCCGAGCACCCGTTTTCCTGCTCTGAAGAGGGGCACAATTAATGTGGAACCCGTCGTGACGTGTGGGCACTATCACTGCGGTGAGCTGCAGTGAGGGGTCTGCTTGACGGGTCATACACGAAGACCCTAAGTTATGTATCGAGCGTTTAGCGCCAGCCGAACTCCTTAAAGATAGTAATACTATTATTAAGTCATCCCAGGACCCAGGGCACAGGCGGCAGAAGCCTGCTGCGGTACATGTACACGGCATGAATTCTGCGCCTCAAGGCAGTCTTGGGTCAGCTGGACGAGAGTTTGATGTCCACTTTTCCAAGTAAAGCATCACAATTCACAATTGTCACAGAGCACCTTTAAGAAAGGAAACTAACTTCTCCAATGCAAAATGCGGCCGTATCACCCCATTCACGAACAACGAAATTTCTTTTCAGTCCGCTATTTTCGCATGGGAAAACTTGCATAGCATCGGGCATCACCGCCTTGGAACAACCTGTAACCGTGCTGTTGGCGATGCAAGAGATGGGGTTTCAGTCAACAGTGTTATGCGGAACTTGTAATGTTGAGAGCTAGTATATACGAAAACAATTGTGATGATCCTGCAAATACAATATCGAGTTATCAGTTTGGAAGGTGTAAACAAAACCTCAGAAACACATGTCGTCATCCTCGAAGAAGGCTTTCATTGTCTCCTCGTTATCCATGACCTGTAGGATAGCCTCCTCCTCTTCTTCATCGAGCTTCCGCGCAAGGTCTGCATGCCACTCTAGGACACGCGGGTGCGCCATTACTCTATGGGTGCATAAAATATTTAGCGAATGTGCGTAGTCGGAAACCAATGAATATACGAACTTGCTCCTATCAAAATTCAACACCTGCAAAGTTTCCATATTGGTAGCTCGTGAAAGTGCAACATACGCTTAGATAGACGGTTTTTAAAATTCTTCTTGGGGAGGGATGGTGTGGATACAGCATAGATACCTTGGCCTTTTTCAAATGTTCTTCCTAGGTCCACTTTCACGCGCTCGATTGTCTGTCCTTGTGATTTGTGCACACTCAAGGCCCATGCCAAGATCAATGGCACCTGGTCTCGTCTAACCTCCATTTCTCCATTAACATTCTCCACAGAGAACTCAAGGGGAACGCAGAGGACCTCGCGCCCGTTTGTAAAGCGAACGAGAGGCCAAATTCGGGCACCGCCCGATATTTTGTCCATTGCTCGATCACCAACTCCTGTCTCCCTTTTATTTTGAGCAGAAGAATGGCCTCTCGACTTGCCGTTTGGATCTTGAGAGTTGTCGACTTTGGCGATCTCAGTCGCATCCTTTTGAGCTTCAGCAAAACTTTTGAAGGCTACAACTTTACCAATCGAACCGTTTACGAGACTGCCTTGTACCAGATTCTATACAGCCTCACACGTGAGAATCTGGACTTCCAAGGAAAGTGTGGAACAAAGCCGGGCATACTTTGATTAACATTACCTGTGCACCCACCTCAATTACCACATTTTCAGTAAATGACCATACTATACCATCCATGAGTCAGCATACCTTCAAAGTGAACGATTTAACTGCGACAAGCCTGTCGAGGAGCTTTTCAGCCTGTTGCGAGGTGATTGGACGCCCACGTATATCAATTCCAGGAACATCAGAAGACACGTATGTATGTGAAGGCTCGGGAAGACTTGACAGACGACTGGCGTTCGCTGCTTGAACTTCTCGACGGAGAGGAAATCTGCCAAGCCAAATGGCATGACCGTCAAATCTGTTCACACAACCGCATAGAAATCGGACATTACGGACAATTCTGTCGGCTCGATTCCGTCGTCATAAACAACCGATCGACAAAGAGCAGCGAAACACTTTGCACTGTCATCATCTAGTCTCCCATATCTCATTTCGTCGAGCATACGGACAAACGCTTAAATGTTGGCCTCGTCATTAGCATTTCGATAAGCTGTTGGAGAAAGGAAATTCGGGCGCACTGCGGTCTTTCTGTCGGAAAACCTTATTTAATACGATGGGCGTTCCTATGCACGAGTCCCAACAGCTAGCATCGAAGGCAAACACGACCGGTAACTGCACACCATCATGCAAATCGGGGACCGGCGGCAGTTGGCAGAAATCACCCGATAAAACCAGCTTGACGCAAGTGCTAGTTAAGTTCAGAAAATTTAAAGTCTCATGCAGAGGGCGGACCTGTATTCCACCAAATGGCCGATTGTTCTCACGAATTTGGCGCGCGATACTTTCCTAGAATTTGTAACTGTATAAGTAAGTTAAGTAAGTGTCCAAGGGACAGAAATTCACCCACAAGCTTGTCAAACAATACCCCGTCAATCATCGAAACTGATTAGTACAGATTAGTTTCTCTCATCATTCGCTTCGCCTTTAAAAGTAATGGTACTTTCGTCTATGACCAGAGTCCGGGTGTTCCGCCATCTGTTCCACGCAAGACCCTTTTGTCTTGTAATCTTATTTACGAGCTTTTTTACAGGCTCCTTCCCCAGACCGATTCCAGCAAACGAGTGAAGTGTCGTCCCACCGATATTCACTGCCGCAATACCGGTAGACGCGGTTACGTAAACTCGTCCTGAGTCTTCTGACTGTTCGCCGAGAACGTTGATAATTGCCCGCATAAGAACGGACTTACCGGTACCTGTACAATTTGGTTTAATACACACCAGGGTGCCAGAATTTGAAACTACCTGCAGACCCTGTGAAAAAAATATTTTCACCTCTCCTGGCGCGCTCAAGAACCTGGAGTTGCTGGCCCGTTAGGATAGGTCTTCCACCGAGTTCGTTCCTTTCTACGGACTCCGAAACTGAGCCATTCTTGTCTGAGTCATTCATGTCTCCCCAAGCCACAGAATCATCTGCCTCGCCTTTCAGAATGAGAATGGGAATAGAAGAGGAACTAGCCGTTGTTTCCGAAATTCGGCACCGAAATATGTTTTCCGAACAATACTCGGGAAGCTGGGCCTCATTGTTGCCTTCCCGGAGGAACTCGGGCTGGACCAAATTCTGGTCCGCTTCATACATATTTAGGAGAGAAGGCGTCGTGGGCGCAGAATCGCAAGGTGAGAGCGATTGAAATACACCGTCTGAAACATTGTCCTTCTGAATATCCTTAGCCTATCCTTTAGATAATTGCCACGTACTCGTTGAAATCCATTCTTGTACCCAACTCTGAGCTTCTTCGGAAGTCACGAAGCCTTTGTATTGGGAATTCGGGTACCCATTGACCTTCAATAAAGCACGCACTTAGAACAGCTACAATACGATGAGGCTGAATGGTTCTCACGGCTGCCTGGCACTGCCAGATTTTGTAATTAGCGGTTGTTCACAGTGAGCACTGGCAGGTCGACAGCCTGAATATGTAGGTAGGTACTCACGTCCGGCCAGCTCCGGTATACCTTTGGGCCGTCAAGTCCGACACGAACTCCGTAGTACTTCTTGCGGTTGGCAGTCATTGGAGAGTCGTAAAGTACATGTTGCGATGTAAGAGAGGATCGTACTGGGGACGCTGTGCGTTTTAACTTTGCGACGGAACGCGACACCGCAGTTGCGGGCTCGGCGCCTAACGCGCGTGTTCAAGTCTACTAATAGTAGCAGCCTACCTACAGTTGAGAGCGCTAAAAGGCGCCGCTCTGCCGAGACCGGGATTACGAAGTTGATGGGCGCTAATATTATGTCACATTACCTTATACGAAGTTTAAATAATATAAATTTTATTTTTAATCATTTAATATTGAGTGACAAATTTCCCAAGGGGACCCCCCCAGGAGTCATCCTCCTTGTCCTCTAACCACCACCATCTAGGTAGTCTTTCGAGCACTTTGCCCTCTATGTCTGATCAACAACAACAACAACAATCCCCCTGTCCCATTGATGGACTTTTCACATCCCCACCATTTCAATGAGGGGCAGGTTTAGGTCTACTCAAGGCCAGGGTCAAAACCTGTTCCCAGCAGGAATGGTCTCTGCTCGTTCTTCCTCGTTCTCCAGGTCGATCTCGAGCTCTGTCCATGCACCTCCGGTGCCTCCCAAGGTCCTCCCCACAGTTTCCCCTCTGGTGGTGGAGATCACCTCTAAGCAACCCTTCCACCCACCATCCCGCCCTGTCTCGGGGGCGAGTGACCATGGAACTGGCCAGGTGTTGTCCTCCGCCTCTGCGCAGGAACCCCTGTGCTCCCATACTGAGGGAATACTCGCTGGCTTCCCCATTGTTGGGGGGGCCCATGTCCCTCCCCCTCTAGTTGCCCCAGTTCCACTGGATCCCAACTCCACTCTCGGTTCCATGTGGGCTGACCCCACGGCGACCTCTGCCCTCATTGTGCCTGCTCCCCCTTCTACCCCCCCCCAGGGGTGGAGGGGCAGCTCCCCATGTAGATGAGACCCCTAGGGGCCCGTCCCACCCAGTTTCTGCGGCTATTGCCTCCGACTCCGACACTGAAATGTCGGAGGCTGCAGAGGAAGATGCCCAGCTTTCCTCGGCATCTGCATGGAAAAAGCGCAAGTCTGTCTCCACCCGCCCCCTTTTGTCCCCAAAGGCAGAGGAGTCGCGGGTTCCATACCTACGGCTGACCGCTACCACTGCCATGCGGGCCGCCCAAGAACTCTGCGAATTAGGACCGACAACATCTGTGTCGGCCAGTCCTACCGCTGCCCTCCTCGGGGAGATTGCCTTCGCAGTCAACTCTCTCCAGTGTGCTCTGGTCCAGGAGGATCCTCAAGCCCACTCTGCCACCATGCAGGCCTTCCAGGTGGCGGCTGGCCCCCCCCCATCCTGGCTTCGGCACAGGCCCCTCTCTTGCCCCTCCCAGCCTTGGACTGTGATAGGTCCTCCCCCACCCCTGTTAAGCTCAACGGTTACGCGAGGATCGATGTCGGGGCTTCCTGATTGTCGGGACTGATGGTACGGCAATGGGGCTTCCTAGATGTCGTAAGTCGAGGGATGATCGTCGATGGGGCTTCCTGATCGGCGATGTGGATGCGAGAGGCTTTCTATAGCAAGTCGGGTTACGACGAAGCGACTATTGGCCAATAGGCACTCAGTGGACTGGTGGTAGCAGATAATGGGCTTGTATGAACAAAGAGCACAAGCTTAGGGCTTGTGCTACTGAAGTTACATGCTTATATGCTAGTCTATGTGTTTGCTACTGTAGCGACTTGGTTAGGTGTGTTTACCAGACTATGGAACGTCATGGAACTCAAGGGAATACCTTGGTAATACAAGTGCGGGGATCAGTAAGCAGAGCACGTCATGATGGTGCGAGAAGGCGTCATCATGGCGTCTTATGGCGCAAGGCGAGTAAGGATGAGTAAGGTGAAGAAATGGGGGAGTTGCGCTGACTGATGATGAATGAATAATGAACTGAGTCAGCGCAATATGGAAAGTAAAGGAAAATTGTAACAACCCCCCTCCCTGCCACAGCAGATGGTCCAGGTCATGTCTGACCTGACGTGCCAAATGTCCTTCATGATGCAGCGGATGGACGCCCTTGAACGCCCACCCCCCCGCTTCCCTGGGGTTGGGTCCGCCCCCTCCAGAGACAAGAAAGGGAAGGGTAAAGCCTCCCCTAGTACTGCCCCTCCTCCACCACAAGGACCTTCAGGCCCTTCTAACCTCACCGCCAGGTCCACCTTGCCGACACCTGTCCCTCCAGGTCTTGCCGCAGGTGGGGCTACTCCTGCCACTGCGCCTGCTACTGCAGCCCCAGTGCCGACAGGAGCCCCCACTTCTGCTAGCACTGTGAAACAAGAGCCGAAGTGTGCAGTCCTCCTGGTTATCTGTACCATTATGGACATGACCCTCGCCATCCGCTTCCATGGAGCCCCCCCCTGCTGAAGCGCACCCCACTGATTCCCAGACGACTATTAACGTCCAGACTGCCCTCTCCCGCTTCCCCACTGCGGCCAAATTGGTCGTACGTGCTGTCCATTGGAATGAGTGAGGCAACTGCTTCGTCACATTCGCTCACAACACTCACCTGCCTACTATGAACAGTGTGAAGGAAGTTGTGATGGCAGCCATGCAGAGTGTCTACCCCACCACAGTCTCCCAACTTGTATCTTGGGCCTGCCTCCAAATTGCCGAAGTCCCCACGTGCCCCGTGCTGGGCCTCCCTGCCTTCACAGCTGCTGACCTCCAGGCCGAGTTCCATGCGGCTAACCCCCACCTCCTCTCACTCCCGATGACCCTAGAGCCTGACTGGACCCGGGCCTACACGCTCCTTGGGGAGGACGTCATGTCTGCCCCCATCGCCTTCTCCTTTGAAGACCCCATGGGCTCCTGCTCCACGAGTATCCTCTCCACCCCCAGGAACCACGTCATCTACATGTTTGGACATCGACTCAAATTAGTCGCCTGACATGATCTCCCTTGCCTCCTCCAGTGCTCCAAATGTGCTGGCCTCGGGCACCTCTCCCACAATTGCAGGAACCGCCCGTGGGCGTGCTTCGTCTGCACTGGCCGTCACCATACTGATGACCACCGTATGCACTGCCCCGGGTGCATCAGGGATGCCCTACCAGCTACCTCTCCCTGCACCCATCCCCCTAAATGCTTGAATTGCTCTGGCAAACACCGCACTGACTCTTCCAGCTGCCCCAAACAGCGTGGCCATGCCCGTTCCTCCTTCGCACCACCCCATGTAAATGAGTAGTCCCTGGATGTTCATGCAACACAATGTTGCAACGTCCTGAGTGCACGTGGAAGCACTCGTCCACTCCTTCTCGTCTACCCCCAGTGCTCCCTCTTCCCCTATGATTATTCTTTTCCAGGAACCCCCATGGTATCAAATCGGTGCCTCCCCCTCTATGGTTGACGCTGCAGGTACGCCTGTCTTCGGCTTCCCCGCTATGCCCAACTACCACGTCTTTGTGCCCCCCTCTTCAGGGGACACCAAACTAACACATCTGTTACAATTTTTCCTTTACTTTCCCTTACTGTGCTGACTCACTTCCTCTTCATCATCATCAGTCAGCGCAACTTCCCCATTTCTCTACCTTACTCACCCTTATTTCGCCTTGCACCATAAGACGCCATGATGACACCTTATTGTACCATCATGACATGCTTTGCTTACTGATAGCCCTACTTGTATTACCAAGGTATTCCTTGGGTTTCCATGACCTTCCATAGTCTGGTAAACTACCCTACACAGGCCGCTACAGTAGTAAACACATAGAGTAGCATATAAGCATGTAACTTCAGTAGCACAAGCCCTAAGCTTGTGCTCTTTGTTCATACAAGCCCATTATCTGCTACCACCAGTTTACAGTGTGCCTGCATGCCACTAGTCACTTCGTTGTAACCTGACTCACTATAGGAACCTACCGCGTCCACATCGCCGATCAGGAAGCCCCATCGCTGATCATCTTCGACTTACAACATCTAGGAAGCCCCGTTGCCGTACCACCAGTATCGTCAATCAGGAAGCCCCAACGTCGATCACCGCATAAACCGTTGAGCTTAACATCTTCCCAGTATGGCACCTGCCAAAAATCAGGCATCCTGGATGCCACCACCGACCTTGTCAACAAAATAGAGACGGCATGGATGAAGCACCATGTCACCACCGCCTTGGCGGTTGATGTGGCGGGTTTCTTCCCATCTGTCCAACACCCTCATCTCCTTGCAGTCCTCTCTGAATTGGGCTTTCCCCCACTACTCTGCTCATGGGTTCTGTCCTTTGTTTCTGAGCGCCAGGTTGCACTGTCTTTCGACGGCTTTACCAACACGCTCACCCCTATCCCTAATATTGGGGTCCCCCAAGGCTCACCCATCTCCCCCATTCTGTCTGCGCTTTTCGCAACCAGCCTTCTGTTACAATTTTCCCTTTACTTTTACCTTATTGTGCTGACTCGCTTCATCTTCGTCATCATCAGTCAGCGCAACTCCCCCATTTCTCTGCCTTACTCATCCTTATTTCGCCTTGCACCATAAGACGCCATGATGATGCCTTATTGCACCATCATGATGTGCTTTGCTTACTGATACCTCAACGTGTATTACCAAGACCTTCCTTGGGTTTCCAGGACCTTCCATAGCCCTGTAAACGATCCTACACACGACCCTACAGTAGCAAACACATAGAGTAGCATATAAGCATGTAACTTCAGTAGCATAAGCCCTAAGCTTGTGCTCTTTGTTCATACAAGCCCATTATCTGCTACCACCAGTCTACTGTGTGCCTGTTGGCCATTAGTCACTTCGTCATAACCCGACTCATCCTCAGAAGCCTACCGCGTCCACATCATCGATCAGGAAGCCCCACCGACGATCATCCTCAACTTACGACATCTAGGAAGCCCCGTTGCCGTACCATCAGTTCCGACAATCAGGAAGCCCTGACGTCGATCACCATGTAACCGTTGAGCTTAACACCTTCTCACCTCCCTGCAGGTTTCCGATCCTCTGGTTCTCGTTCATGCCTATGTCGATGACCACCTCCTTACCACCTCTTCAATGTTGATCACCACTAATGTATCCCAGCTTGAACAGGCCTATCTCTCGTTCTTGGCAGCATGTCATGCCCTCGGCCTTTCCCTGGATGACGACAAATCGGAACTCATTCACTGGACCCATCAGCATGCCCTCTGCAAAGACTCCCTTATTCACCCGATTCAACTGCCATGGCGGGGCCAAACCCCCCTTCGAATATTTCCCTCCCGCCCTCTGAGGTGGCTCAGAATTTTCTTTGATGCACAGCTTTCATTTACAGTCCATGTTCAACGCATGTGCCTCAAAGCCATGTCATCCCTTCATGCCTTGGAACTCCTCGGCAACACCCTCTGCAGTCTCTCCCTGCTCCACCTTCGACATCTCTATATCGGCTGCGTCCTGCCGGTACTCACCTGGGGTTCTCCCCTGTGGTACACCGGCATATGCCAGAAGGGTAAATGTGACAAACTGACTTTAGTTCTGTTACAATTTTCCTTTACTTACCCTTCCTGCGCTGACTCACTTCCCCTTCATCGTCATTAGTCAGCGCAACTCCCCCATTTCTCTCTCTTACTCATCCTTATTCACCTTTCACCATACGACGCCATGATGACGCCCTATTGCACCATCATGACGTGCTTTGCTTACTGACCACCGTACTTGTATTACCAAGGCATTCCTTGAGTTTCCATGACCTTCTATAAGGCTGGTAAACACACCTAACCAAGTCGCTACAGTAACAAACACCTACAGTAACATATAAGCATGTAACTTTGGTAGCACAAGCCCTAAGCTTGTGCTCTTTGTTCATACAAGCCCATTATCTGTTACCACCAGCCTACTGGGTGCCCCTTAGCTATAAGTCGCTTCGTCGTAACCCGACTCACTATAAGAAGCCTACCGCATCCACATCGCCGACTAGGAAGCCCCATCGCCGATCACCCCCGCATTACGACATCTAGGAAGCCCCGCTGCCGTACCATCAGTTTCGACGATCAAGAAGCCCCAACGTCGATCACCGTGTAACCATTGAGCTTAACAAGTTCAGTCTGCGGCATGCCACCAGATCCTTGGATCTTGGTGGACTTCACCCCACGGCCCCTCTGAAGTCCTGGCATCCATTCTCCCTATCCCTCTCCGACTAGAGCGCACCAAATCCCATGCAGCCATCAGGTACCTTACCACCACACACACCCTCTCCCCCCTCCACACTGTGTGGAAGGGCACTATCACATCCTCCTTTGTCTCTCGGGTCCCCCCGGGCTGCGAACGAGTCCCCTGACACACTCGCCCACCATGGATCGCACTCCCGCTATTGCAACACATTCACATCGACCGGGCCATTGACCACTCTCAGGAAGCATGGGCTGCCCTTATCCAGTCACATAAAGGTCTCATCAACCAGCTGTGTTCCGACCCCTCCCACCTTCTCATCTATACCAATGGGTCCTGCAAAGGCCATCTCCTGTCTCGTACTCTGGTGGAGCTGCCGGAGTCTGGTTCTACCATGGAGAGGCTATCCTCACTCACAAAACATTTCTAGGTTCGCAGGTACATGCTACTGACTGCGAACTCGCCGCCCTAGCCGATGCCGCATGGCTACTGGCCCACTCTCAACCCATCCCCCCTGCTGTTACAAAGGTGGAGATATATACTGATTGTGAGGTGGCCCTTAATCTCCTCGCCAATCCTCACCCAGCGCCTGGCATGAATGTCGCCCTCCTCATCCATCACTACCTTAAGGCCACCATCAAGCACCTCCCCAATGTGCAGATTTATCTCCACTGGGTTCCAGGTCACACAGATGTCGAAGGAAACAAATTTGCTGACGTACTCACCACAGGCATAGCCGATCACCCTCCCCCAGGGGCTACCCCATTCCTGCCTACCATCTGCTTCCTTCAGGAAGTTGCCTCCTCTTTGGCACTCACAAAATGGAAATCCGACTGGGCCACTGCCTGTCGTCTCCTATGGGGCTCCTCTGATGCACACGCTATGGGCGTCACCATAACCCCCTCCACTAAGCTGACTGCCCTCATGCAGAACCACAAACTCAGTTGGCACACTCAGTGCAAAGTTTTCCAGACCCTCCTGGGACACACTGGTTTTGGCACATACTATGGATGGATACCGGGACGCGACCCCCTTTGCCCTTCCTGCCAGGTTCCCAAGACGTGGGCCCATCTCCTGCTGTCCTGCCCCTCTACCCTCGCAGCCCATAAAGCCATGTGGACTACCCCCATACCCTCTACCGAAGAACAATGGTTCTCGAAAGATGGGCTCCCTGTTAGATTTGCTCCCTGATTAAGGGTTAGAAACAAGTGATAACAGATTCACACAATGATACTAGTTAGTTTAGGGTAGGCTTGGTACCCTTCACTCACTAGAGTGTTAGAGCTGATGATGGTGGTAAGTGTTAGATTCACTCCCTGAATAAGGGATTGAAGCAAGTGATAACAGATTCACACAAATAATACTAGTTAGTTCAGGGTAGGCTTTATACCCTTCACTTGCTAGAGTGTTAGAGCTGATGATGGTGGTAAGAGACAAGAGATGAATTAAACTGCTTTTTACCACAATTTTATGTTGGGCTTTTATACCCTACATGTTGTAGTCTATTTACTATGTTCTGGTAGATACTACAACATACTACTCTTGCTTTATAAGTCATAAGAATGTTCCGGTACAATCCTGTACATGCTATTTACTATTCTTAGCTTCTTATGAGTCAGTTACATATTCTGGTATGTTCTACAGCCTACCATGCTATCTTTATCTTATGCTAGAACCTTCCCTGAGTTTCCATCGAGTCATACAGTATAATATCTAAGTTAACCATTCTTGGATACTACTATACCTATGATGCTTCTCCTTATTTCCTAATCGGTTCTGCTGTGCGATACACTATACTTGGCTCTCATCAATTGTGTCTTCAATTGATCACCCTGCTTCCATTGGCTATTCTTAGCTGAATGCTTAGATATACTTGTGTGGCTCAGCGATTATGCTAGCCTTCTTAATCTTATCTTGTTGTGGCTTGTTACTTATTACTGTAGACTAATATTGAGTCATTTCCATTGTTGTGTTGAAAGGGGTTCATTCTGGTGTTCTATTGTCTACTGGCATAAAGAGCTCCTCAGGCCCTATAGCGTTTATATTCGTTATCCTGCTATACCCGGGTGTGACTCTATATGAAGGTTCATCATTGAACCATTGTATTATAATCTCTTTATCTATTGGTACTAACTCCTGTCTTTGATTTGGTTCTTTTCAATCTACTGTTGTGTGTCCTTTGGCTATGAAGTTGGCTTTGTATGCGAATAGTTGTTCTTGTAGTTGTTTATTGATAGTATGAACTATTTGGTGTGCCGCTTCTGCATAATTGGTTGATGTAATAACTGCCCTTTGATAACATAATTCATTATGTGGCTGATTATAAATCTTGGTTCTTGTGTAAGCGCTGATTACATATCTATTCAATTGGTATGAGAACATAGTTGCTCTATGTTCGATTATTACTTCTAGCCTTTCTGCCACTTGTTGTTCCCTTGTAGTATGATCAAATGTAATTTGACAGTTGTCATATCCTGCATTCTGTCCTACTGTTGCACATGCAATATTAAATGCTTTCCATGCTACTTGATCTGCATCTTTACAGTGTTGACATAGGTTCCTGGTATTGATTAGAGTTACAAGTCTTGCCATGTCGATCTTGCTAATCCGTCGATCCGGCGATCACGATTTTCATCAATTTACTAACACTCCCCTTCCTTGCTGAATTTCTGGCCATCTCCCCTGCCTTTGAGGCTGACCCCATCCTCACCTTTGACCCAGGCGGCCCCACCACCGTCACCATTTCCGCTTCAGGCTTTGCCTTTGGCAACTAAGCAGATGACGCATTTCTCTTTCCTTGCCCACAGGCAATCCCATCTCTGCTTATGGCATCCCCTTATTAGTTTGCTCTTTATAACAACTACCATCTCACTCAACACAGGGGCCTAAAGGCCCCCGGAGCGTATTTTGTACTAGATAGTCATGACATGCACTATAGAAATGCATTTTAAAAATAAAATAAAAATTAAAAAAACCCCCCCAGGAGTTACAAAGTTTTAATCAACAAGTTCCATAGAGGTCCCCGAACACTACACATAACTTCGGTTTTATGGGCATATCCTATATATTGATGGACTAGATACATTTACAAAAATTGGACGTCTCGGAAGACAAAGAGGCGTGGCCCCTCAGGTCTCCCAGAACCGACAGACGGAGCCAATTCTGCCAATGTTTATACCATCGACCACTCTACTCCATCGAAGCCGTGCAAACTACGAATTACAAAGTGCATATTACTACATATTGCCAAAGATAAACGTCACAGAGTTCCAACATTTACATATTACAATTTGGACCCGCCGTTTTGAGGGATGGCCAAAGAGCGCGAACGTAGAAAATCATTTGAGAACACAGCCGCGCGTCCTTAGACCACCTCAACGAAGTTGGCCGGGAAAATCCCCTCCTTGTCATCCAATCTACCAGTCCACCTAAAATGCACACGCTTTAGCGTGCTTCCGCATCCAACAAACCGACGAAACATACCAGTCATCCGTCCTGTCACTCTTCTTTGTTATTATAATGACCTGACCTTTGTTAAACGACAAATCTCCGGCCTTGGTTTAAAATTCAGCGTTCAGTCCAAGCTGTAAAAAGTCTTCATGGATCCGACTAACCTCAACAGCTCTGAAATTGTACAACGCAACAGCGCGCCCAACACCCCCATACGAACTCAATGAATTGTTTGGTCCAAGCTTCGGAGTAATATGAGCCGTCTCTCCAAAAGCTGCCGATCGATCTAAGGGGCTACCGCTCGTTGTGTTGCTTCGGAAGTCAGAACAAAAGGGATCCGCCACTTGTGTAGAGAATGGGTTACGACCGGATTTCGGTGCAGCACTAAAGTCGGGACCGACGCTGCTACTCGGGTTAACGTAAGACATGGTGCTGGCACTGCGATTATGAGAGGGCCCCTCCAAGTTGCCGCTCTTTATCCTTGGAAATGGTGGAAGATCATTGAATGGAGACTTAGGATTGAATGTCGAAACATGGGGGAAATGCGAATTAACGCTCAGGCTCGGGCGGTGTGTTGCTTTCGGATATATCCCACCATTTTGGGTCGCGCTAGGAGGCGTAAAATCAGAGTCAAAATGTGTCGGAAAGGCATTTGTAACTGGGGTGTCGTTAATGAGACTCCTCGTATGGGGTGTACGCAATTCCCTGGGCACATCCCTTTCACCGGCGAGCCGACCGTCGTCCATGTAATCCCCCCCTTCTCCCTCGGACTCCGTGTTGAAGTACGATCCCCCACTTTTCCTCCCGCCCCAGTGGGACGGAGGGAATGGCGAGCTGATTAAACCTTTTCCTCTTCTGGTACTTGAAGGCAATTCGCTCCCGGGACTTGAAAGTCCCGCACCTGATCCCGCGCCGAACGCATATCTCGAACCCGCATCACGCTTTCCAGACCCACTAGACCCAAACCCTGCTGCGTCCGCTGAATCGTCCACCCACTTCTGTCCGCCCGGCATGCCAACACAGGCTTCCAGCGTTTTTATAAGCGGCTGCGCCCAATGTGGCGGAGCGACTGCACCGGAAAGAAGTTGCTTCACGGTAACATCGGTCTGATACGCAAGAGAATTCGCATCCTGACGCTCAACGATGACAGAACCTTCTACGGATACTCCTCCGAAAAGGCCGCGAGTTTTGCTATAACTATACCTAGAGGAACATCAGCATATCCCACGAACACTGGACAAAGACCGGACGAACATAGCTGCAACTCTGCCCGATGTGTTTAGTGACCCGAGAGCCTCTCCGTTACGTCCCAAAGGACCAAGCGCGATGCTCATATTTCCACCTAAAGTGAGAGAGCCTGCCGACATGAAGGATCTCTTTTCAATAGTTCAGCATCGTGTGTTGTGTTAAGGGTGGAAAGAACATACGACGGCCTGCCAAATGATTAAGTACGGCGTCCGGATTCAAGCGCTGGGAAATAGCTTACCGAACGAGAATTTAAAACTATCAGAAAGTCTGTCATCTCTGCACCTACTTGCCCGCCCACCCCTAAACCAGCAGTGCCTATCGCACTTGGGGCGGACCATGCTTCAAAGTTGACATTAGCAGTGGGATGTAGATGACTGAGAAATTTACTCACTACCATCGTCAAGCTTCGCGATGACGACTCCACTGCCCGCGCGTGCCGAAAATAAGAAACCAGCCTTGATGATGGTGAAAATCGCGAAGCCTTTGGCGTTCTCGAGAACCTGTCTGGGTATTATCTATGGAATTATAATTGAAATTTTGGATTAACCAAGGCGGGCTTAATCACGCACCCCGTCAAGACCGTTGTTGCCATTGTCGACAAACGATTTGACTGAGATGACAAACAGGACCATCAATCAAAAGAAGTAGGCGAATGACGCAGATACTTACATATTTTAGAAGCTTTGAGACACTCCTTGGGCAAAGGCTGGGGAAGAGGACTGTTCAGCTTCATGCGAATCCCAGCGATGAGAGACAGCGGAGACGATGGTGGTGGCTCAAGTGAGAGTCGATTTGTACACGTCAAGGGCAGTGCTGGCCGCAGCAGACTTACTTAAATATGTACAGTACGTGAATGTGCGGCCCCTGACCATGGGATAGGCCCGGGTCGGGTCCGGAAGCCCTCGATGACAAGATGATCACATAATATTAAGTTACTAAACGATCGACGCGGTTAAGGACTCGGACGGATTACCAGCTACTACTGCGGCACTGCTGAGCTGGTGCTGATGCCAGAGCTTCCAGGTGTGTATCATAGGCTGCACTTTCTTCTCAAGTTGGAGGAATACCTGACGTTCGGAAGAGGTTGAAAGAGCTGTGAGACTCATCAGGACCCACGCACAGAGCAAATATATTTATAAAGTGGAAACAAGCGAGGATGCCATCGTATACTCTGGCGTGAAACCCTCGGAATTTGTAAGAGTCATGATAACGTCCACTTCCGGGCGTAAGATGCTTACCGCGCTCCATAAACAGGCGGAAGAAATCAGAGGGCGGACGGTAAAGGATGTGAGAAGATTCGGCAAGGTATTCTTTCTTGAGCTGGATGGCGAGGGACGAATGCCCGTCCTGCATTTCGGAATGACTGGGAATGTACTGGCGAGTCCGCAATTGTCTCGGATGGGTAGCAGCGCGGGTTCATTGACCACCTTCCCCGTTCCAGGTAAAGGGAGAGGAACCTTTGTACTACAAGGAGGGTCCAAAGAAAGGCGCCGCGGAATGGCCTCCGCGATTTTCAAAAGTACGCACGTCCAGTTAAGGGGTGCACTTCCTCTGAAAACTCTATGTTTCAAGTTTATTCTGTACCTATCTGGATCCAGGGAAGATACTGTCGCTAGATCGCATATCGCCTTCGTTGATGCACGTCGCCTGGGACGCATTCGGCTCTGCAAGGAGCCACTAAAGGAGCAGCCCATCAAGTCACTTGGTTTTGATCCCGTACTTAATATGCTGCCCTTGGAGGACTTCTCAAACACCATCATCAAACGTAAATGTCCAATCAAGGCTCTGCTCCTCGACCAGTCATTCAGTGCGGGTGTAGGGAACTGGGTGGCTGGTTAGCATGTACTGGTTTCTCCCCAGTATGACCAATGCTTTACAAAAATATCTAGATGAGATACTCTATCACGCACGTGTCCATCCGGAGCAAAAATGTCATACGCTGACAACCCTGCAAATGACAACCCTACACCAGAAGATGATATACGTCTGCCAGACAGCTATATCTGTCAATGCTGATTCGACCAAGTTCCCCATAGACTGGCTTTTTAAACACCGATGGGTACGTTGGCATTTGTGGATTGTTGCCGAGCCATCGTTTACCCAGATTGCATGAAAGGGAAAAGGCAAGAGGCGGAAGCTTGCAGCATTATCTTTGGTCAGTTTTGTCAATTCGTTTTTCTGCAAATGTCTACCGGAAACCTGAAACAATGTTATTGAAGCCTTCGGGAGAACCGGCCACTATTAGATGGATCACGGTCGGCGGTCGAACATCCGCCTATGTAACAGAGCTACAGCATTTACCGTCTGAAAAGCGAGTCGACGGGGGGGTTGAACTCGAAGTGAATTGAGTTCTTTACCGGTTCGCGATACAATCTTATTCCTGATAATTTTGCAGGAAGACGAAGAAAGCGAACTGACCAGTCTTTCTGAGTCAGAAAGTGAAACTGAGGCACGCCCAGAGGTACGTATATCAGCATTTGAGCCTGATCATAAAAGTTCTTAAGTCCTGGACGCGCGGAAACTCGATAACTTCATTCGCAGGTAAAAACGAGAAGACAAAAGCGCCAGAGAACACATTAATCTCAAGTGGACCATGGTAGGGCGTATGCACTGACAGGTCTTTAATCGCTGTCTTCCTCTGATTCGTCCTCGTCACACCCATCCTCCGCTTCGTCATCTATAAACCCGTCGACCAAATTGTCGTCTCCATCACCGCCATCGTCAACTTCCTCGCTTTCGTCTTCGTTCTCATCTTCATCATCTTCACTTTCCTCATTACTGTCACCGCCCAATTCCACATCCTCCACACTTCCTTCTTCGTCACTGTCCTCACCGCCTTCTACTTCCGCTTGCGCTTGCTCCCCCTCTTCATCGGAGCTTTCGCCTTCTACGTACTTCAAGGGGTCGCTTTTCGGCTTACCACGCTTTATAGTTTTTTTGCCACGGAAAAGCAACGGAGCGGGAGCGTTGGAAGATCGTAATTCGACTTGAGCAAGCACGAGGTCTAATCTGCCGCTGAGTGTCAGGAGGCGTTCTTGCAGCGTGAGGCGCGTTGTGAGCGTCGAATATAAATGAGATAGCCGAGCGACGAGGTCAGGCATCTGGTAAAGTATGATCATCCTAGTATAAGTCGATGCAGAAATAAAATTGATTTTTGTGGAGTAATCACCGTCATCAAATATCCACTGTGAATGGTTAATACCGCGCGTACCCATTTTACCAGAGCCATTCCTCGTTGCGCACTTGCACCCCCTCCACGCCCTTTTAAGCCATTTCCTCGTGCACCACGTCCGAGGCGCTCAACACAGGCCGTTAGCAACGGTATTGCAAGCTGTGGCGGTAGACGCGCGACCGTATTTCGCACCAGCACTTCATCCGAATGTGTGAGACACGCTTCGAGCAGGCTTGCGTCACCAGCGTGCAGAGCTTGGATAAGTGTGCGCGTGAGTGAGTGTGCAGGTACCGTTGCAGCCACAGCGCGTTCCCTCCGTCTTTTCTCCTTTTTGTTTGGCCATGACCCGTCCTCGATGTCACTCCCAGAGCGCCGATTCGAGGTCGCGCCATTCTCACCAGTAACTTCAGTGACTGCGGCGAGACGTTGGCCAAGACTCAGTTCTGCAAGGTCTGCGTCGAGTACACCTTCGACTTCCTCATCAACGAGCGCGTCAAGGGAAGGATCGTAAGCTGTTTGAGCACCAGTCGCGACGGTAACAGCTGTTGATTCGGTATAGCGATGTGTGGCAACCTAAAAGAACCCAATATGCCCATAAAAATAGGTAAAACACAGAATAGGAAAAATTCAAACCAACCCTAGCTCCGTTATTCATATCTTCAGGCCCAAAAACTGATGCCTTCAGCTGGAGTAGTAGTTCAGGGACGAAGTCACCCGCACCATCGAGATATTCCTGGCAAGATGAGACAGATAAAAATCGAGTATTGTACCACAGCGGAAACACACGTACCAGTGACTCAAATACGACCTTAGCACCTCCGCTTAGAAGGGCAACCTTTATATGATTTTCTTCGAGGGTAGCGGCAATGATACGGACGTCTGATGTGGATTTTGTTGCTGACAGATTGATTGTCGTGCGCGGAAGAAGGGTGGGTATGTGTTGTTTAAGAGAGCCCTTGCCTCCCATCGAGGTACTCAGCTCAGCGGGTACAGGGGAAAGTGTAACTTTTCCAGATGATGAGAGTGCAAGGAGAATCTTCCTCCCAGATGAAGCAAAAATGCTCATTTGACGAACGTCTGTATCCAGCGGGCATGATGCAACCATTTTCCCTTTGTCTGAGATGGGGTCGAAGATTTCCCAGATGTATACAAACCTATCCCCCTCTGCAGAGGAATATAATCGTCTGGGAGATGGTGAGGAATCCCAAACCAAATGCTTGACCGGTGAGGCGTGCCCTCCAAAAGAACAAATGCTCTTAAGGCGGTCTTCGTCAATGTCGTCACTAGTCGAGAACCCAGACGACGAAGAAAGAAGATAAATAGTGTTATTAGCGGCCAAAATTTGGGCCTGATTACCCTCCACACCCGGACGAATTGCCAACGCGGAGTAAGGTGCTCTCTCGTTATCTTGTGAGCTGAAGACAATTTCGCCGTTGCGCAAGTCCCACAAATGCAACACACCGTCCGATCCCGATGTCCAAACTGAATGTAAGTCACCATGCCGGCCCCCCTTCGTTACTGCCAACACGGAAGACTTGCTCGAAGGATGTGTCAGAGTTCTGAGGACACGGCCATGGACTGCAGAGAATAATTGTACGCTTCCATCAGAGAGACCCAGGGCAACCGCTTGTACTTTCAAAGATGTACTCTCGACTGCTTCAGAGCGGTCAGGGCTGCTGTTTGGTTTTTTCCTCTTTTTTGATGGAGGATTCTCCTTCTCCTCTGGGATATTTTTTTCTGTTATGTCGAATGGTATCCATGCGAGCGAGGTCACTCGGGCGCGGCCGACAATATGTTCCGCAACAACTCGATTTGCAATAACGTCGTAAACACGCAGGGGGTGCTTGTCAACTGCTAGTGAGAGGAAGGCAAAGAGTAGAGCGTCAGGGGAAAAAGCGGACAGTATTGCAGACGACCAAGCATCCTCAACAACAGGCTGCGAAATGGAGGTCGTTGCCGGTAGATGCGACTTTTTGGGCTTCGCCTGTTGTTTTCTCGGCTTTTGATGAGCGACTGACATGGCGAGCGAAGTTGGTTTGGCTCAGGCTGGACGTTGGGGATGGCCAAACACAAAATTTCCGCGCAAATCATTTACCAAAGGAGTCCGTATTCCGTTCTTAGTAGCCGGCGGTCTCGAGTCTGCATGTACATACTGTACTAGTACATGAGGTCAACTCTTGAAGAGCTCTCAACATTTGTATGTTGCTCAAGGTGGAACTATGGCCTGTTACTCTTAAGTTCAGGAGCCCTTCGACTCAAAGTAAATCATTAACAACAAAACTCAAGAGAGCGTTGCATATAGTCACGGCGTTACGTCACGGCTGAGCCTCTTTCGAGGTTCGACGCAAAGTGGGCGATGTCAACTTGATCTCAATCTACCTCTGCCACTCGTCAGTTCATTCGACCGGGCAATCATTATCGCTCTGCTTCCGCCCATCTTGCACAACCTCGAGTTCTTGCGTTCTTTCCATTGACCCTCGGGCTAAATCTCCCGATCCGGTGCTTGCCAACTGACTACGAGTCGCAGTCCACGACCGTGCTGAGGACAAAACAGGTGTGTTTGTCCATTTGCCTTCTTTGTCTCCCCCGCGCTAGATTAGAACGTAAATTTTGCTGTAAGGTCCTGTCACGAGCCCTTTTAGTTGGTCGTCAATCTGGCACCCTTTGGATCCAACACTCCGATGAACTACATACAGGTGTGACAGTGTCCGGTTCTCGTGAATCGCACAAATTACTTACCACAATCCCTTCTCAGCTCGAAAAATTAGGCTAGATGCATTTTTTGTTTTTACTGAGCAAGTAACTAACAGAATTGCGTTGTCAGGCGAAGGAACATATGCGACAGTGTATAAGGTGTGGGTCTCGATGACAGACACTGACAAAAGGTTTTGACTGGACTCATTCTCAGGGGCGGTCGAGGACCACTAATGAAATCGTGGCGCTGAAAGAAATACACCTCGATGCCGAAGAAGGGACGCCCTCCACAGCCATCCGCGAAATATCTCTCATGAAGGAGCTCAAACATGTCAACATCGTTCGACTTCACGACGTTATTCATACAGAAACTAAATTAGTTCTCATCTTTGAATACTGCGAGCAGGACCTGAAGAAATACATGGATACTCATGGAGAGCGTGGCGCGCTTGATCCTGCGACCGTTCGGAGCTTTATGTATCAGCTTTTGAAAGGGACAGCATTTTGTCACGAGAACCGGGTTTTGCATCGTGACCTTAAGCCGCAGAATCTTTTGATTAATCGAAAAGGAGAGCTAAAGATTGGCGATTTTGGTTTGGCACGAGCGTTTGGCGTCCCCGTCAACACCTTTTCTAATGAAGTGAGTATTTCGGGTTACTCTTCGAGATACCGATCACTAAAATATGCACACACAGGTTGTCACTTTGTGGTACCGTGCTCCAGATGTCCTTCTTGGCTCAAGGACGTACAATACGTCGATTGACGTTTGGTCGTGTGGCTGCATCTTTGCTGAGATGATATCTGGTGTTCCTCTCTTTCGCGGACGTGATAACCAGGATCAATTGCTACACATAATGCGAATTGTGGGTACCCCAGAAGATAGGATGCTCAGAAAAATTGCGACTGACTCTGTACGCTCAACATCGAGTTTCATAGTCGTTTCCAATGCTAACAATACCTTAGCCCGAGATCACCCTAAAACAGTATCCAAGATACCCTAAGATACCTTTTCAACAGATAATCCCCAAGGCATCCCCTCAAGGCATGTTCTTCTGCTCTTTCTGAGAGGTCTTTCAATGACGCGGTACTTCACAGCTTGCGATCTTTTGGATCGTCTTCTCCAGTTTGATCCAGCCAAGCGCCTTACCGCTGTTGAGGCTTTGAGTCATCCATACTTCACCAGCACCGTCCCTAGCATGTATGGTACCAGCAGCCCCGCAGCCGTGGGTGCAATGGCTCCGCCGATATACAATTACCCTTTCCAAGGCCAGGTGCAACAGCAGCCTCAACAATTCGTACAGCCTATGCAAACTATGTATTCCTCCCATGCTGCCGCGCAAGCTCAAGCTCAGGCTCAGGCTCAACAGGCTCAGGTTCAAGCTCAGGCACAAGCTCAAGCTCAAGCGGCCCGCGCTCATGCCCAGCGTCAGATGATGCAATATGGGCAAGGCGCACCAGGCCAGTCAGCATACGAAGGGGTTCCACAATATGCACCGCAGACTTACGGGCATCCTAGCTGAGCCGATGGGCTCTTGAGACTGGTTTATGATTCTTTGTTGTTTCCATTTGTAACTCAATATGTATTACGCTGGGACCCAGGGGTACGTGGTTGCCGACGACGTGCACGCAATCGAATGTACTCGTAAATTTTTGTATTGTAGAAACATGTATAATTGCAACTACACCATCCCTTTGGATGTACGTCCAAACTCTCCCTGTCTTGAAAAAGATGGGGATTTATCAACCTTGTGTCTAAGGACATCTTTACGGCTTGGTAGGCTCTTCAGTTTGTTCAAGTATGTAGTCAAAACGAACCATTAATCCTGTTTGAGCTTTGACATCCTCACAAGTGCCAGTCCAGCTTTGGTACTTGTGCGGAAATTTGAATTCCGGTACTTTGGTGGAATCATAAGGTGGTTTCAAAGTATGTACATAGAACTTGTCATACTACTGCATACTCCTTGCATCGCACAAGTTACTAAATCGAGTATCTCGCCACATGTCGTACGTTAATCACCATCATTATCCGGAGCGGTTACTGTAAGTCAAGATAACCAAAATCACAAAACGCATGACAATCCCACCGACCCATGCACCATGGGAAGTTTGAATGTAGAGAAAACTGGTAATTCAAGTGTCATAGAAGTTAAATATAAAATCCTTGTGGTCACACGATAGAAGTACCGCGTTAGTTGAGACTGAGAACGAAATTCTTATTCAGTGTCGGAGGGGCATTGTCAACACAAGTATGCAGCAAACACTTCTTCGCGATTACATATGCGAAATTACAGGTGATGTACGAATACAGTGGACAGAGTTCAAGAGGGATTGCTACATAAACAGATGGGACGAATACAAGGTATCTCTGAGAACTGTAATGTAGAATATACTCATAACAATTAAAACACAACATCCACATATTCGTATCTTCGTACAACACAGCTCAAATCCGTGGAAGAGTGGACAAAGTGGTACGACACAGACAACCTCCGGGTGTAACTTTAATCCTTTCTAATGAGATGGGAGGGGCGGCTGCTCGTGCGAGCGACGAGGAGATTCGGCGCCAGGACAAAACTCGTCCGTTATTTCACCAATTGGAATGGATGGCGAACTAGGAGCTATTGACGGCGCGGTCAGTTCCGTGTCTACAGAAGATTCATTATGTTGTTCGGAAATAGGTGACGCTTGCGATCCGGAGGCTGATCCCTCTGACTTTTGCACTGCCCTGATTTCTATGCTCGCCGGACGGGCCAGAAGGGTTGATGGAACAGTGGTGTCTTCGGCTTGACCAACCGTCCGAGAAGACTGATTCGGAGCTCGACGGGAAGGATGGATACTGTTTCCGGGACGAGGAGGAAGTTCCGGCGTGAAATCTTGATTGACAAGGCCGCTTGTATCCGGCCTCCGCTGGTGCACGGGCGCATCAGATAGTCGAGCATAAACTTGCCCATAGTCAGTATTCGCAAGCGGTACATCCGTTGGTGGAGGAAACGGTGGTGATGGGCCTGCTATTACCGAAGTCCGTGACTGTGTGGGCACAGTAGTTATTGCATGCTCGTCAAAAAGGATATGGGCGTTTAAAATCAAATCTTCCATCAGCGAGTCCTAATGGCCAGTGACATTTAGCATGTACCACGACTTCCCTTTTTGTGACTCACCTTCCAGTTTTGCATCGTTAAAAGATCTGTTGCATTAGGGACTTCGTCCTCCCCAAAAACGACTCCACCGAATATGATAGCCAAATTTTTTGCGTCCATCTTGTTCCTTTCGCAATTGGCTGCAACGTGTGATAGATGCTCTACAACCGCTTCCAGCGTTGCCTGATGCACCGGGGGAAGTCTTCGCATTTTACCGCGGAGGAAGAGGAAGTTGTTTTGGATATGTTCATCTTAAATTCAGAATCAATATCATCTTTAGAGGAAGCCATTTGCTCGTGGTACCTAGTTCCTCCGTGTGTTTCACCCTCTCTTCTAAAGGAAACCTGAACAAGGGCTCGGGCAGCTCGCGTAAATATTGCTAGAAAGAAGGTCAGACGGAACATTGAGAGGGACGATAAGTAACACCTCACTTTTAACAAGGATGCTGTAACAAATACATCATCAGAAGGGTAGAACTGGAAATTCCTTTCATCCTTTTCTACTTTGTGAATCATCTAGTATGAAAGGAATGTGAGGACGCCAGTTGTTGCATCAGGATAGAGCAATCGGTTCATTCTGCGTACCTCTTGAACGACGGCATATCGACCAGACACCTGACAGTAACCATCAATTGCTTTGATCAGGACATATTTGAAAGAGGGAACTCACGCGATAGATACCTTCCGAATTTAAGCCTCGCTTTTCCACCTCTGCAACGCATAAACGTACGACCTTTGGGATGTCACCTTCCTGAAGTCCTCGTGAGGTGGCGTAGTCCACTAAACTGACTCCAAATACAAGATCACCACAGTCGCCAACGTAGTAGTTTGTATATAACGTGCGCCTTGGAATAGCCTGTTTCAAGTATCGCGACTTGACCGTCGCCAAAAATGCTACGTCTTTTTGCGAATCTATATGAGATAGAAAACTCTGCGCGTGGGTCGCTAGGTACGACACAGTCGTACTAGTAGCTCTGTTGGGCTTCTTCAACTTCTACTAAACAGAAATAGAGTGATATTGTTGCTCACACCATATTGCCAATGTACCTGTCGAGTGCAGACTTCGTCTTGTTTAACGACTCGTCGATGAATGTTTCGACACTCTGCACGAACGAGGTGAGTATCTAAATTATAGACGAGACAATTTCGTTGGACCTTATAGGCACCCTCAAGTATCTTGAATCGACGAAGTCTAAGAGTCTCGACCCAATGAACGCCTTTCCTGTATTCTTTATCTGTTGGAAGTGAGTGACTAACGAAAGGCGTGACGCAGATAATCTGACCAGCTTCATCTGCCTCGCGCTTCGCTCGTACAGTTCGAATGGCCAGATCGCCTTTCACTCCAGATGCGCCTGCTCCGCCTTTGTTGTCAAGGAAGGTCATGAGCTGGTTTAACTGCCTCTTTCCTAGTGTAACCACTCGTCAGGGAGACAATTGCGACAAAAGAACCGACGTCACTGACCTTGGTGAGCAAGGTCGTGCAGAGGATTTGATGCTGACGGCGATCGGTTTCGAGATTGTGGGTGATGTCCAGAGGCCCGGCGCGCAAGAGGTCGTAAAGGTTGAGGGTTGGTGACAACGGGGCTAGTATTCGGATTCGATCTGGTCGGTGCAAGGGTAACTGGTGCATCCATGCCTGCAGGCATGGATGGGGGGAATGCACTGGCCTTATTATCCTGTTGCCCCGGTTCGTAAGATCTGAGAAATGCAAGCGTAGATGGCGCACCTCGACCTCCTGGCATTTTTTGAAGTACGCGCGCTTGAGCCGCGGTAGCACGTTCTCCGCATAATCCTGATGCGCATTAGTAGAATCCTTAATGTCCTCTTTGATACGCTTCCGTGTCCGATCCTGCGTATCCTACGTGTCCGGCATGGCCAGCTTGAGCAGACGTGGGCATATATAAAAATGTGGAGACACGCACTTTGAGCGCAGCAATTGGGTCGATGACGTCTACAGTCAGAGCTTGCAGAAATGCCATTCGACTTTGAGCCTCTGCGCAAGGAAGGGTGTCTAGTCCGAGACAAGGAGGCAAGAGATTTGCGATTCATACCTCTCTCCAAGCCGTCCCTAATTTCCGACCAAACCTGGCGCATCGTACTTGGCTCCGTTGCATAATCGAGGTAAATGTCTACGGTCTTCACTCTCTTGTGCAACCGTAACAAGGATTCGATGCTGGCGGTGAAGTCAGTTGTATTAGCGTACGTTCTCCGCCTTTGATGGTGTGCTCACTATACTTCCTCGATCTTGGCTCTGCCACAAATCGAAAAGTGAGCAGTCAGAATGAGGAGGATGGTTTGGGACAGACCTCTCCTGAAAGAAGCTTAAATAAGAGTCCTGTAGATACTTAAGGTGCAGGTCAAAAATAGAGATGGGACCCGGAAGTTGCCTGTCGCTTGTCGACACGCGAGGCGTCGATGAGCTTTCCGACGGGGAGGACATGGCGAAGTCGCGTATAGTGTACACTGTAGTGAGGACACGGAAAAGCAACCATAGTTGTGCACATTAGTCACGGATATCCATTTGTGGAAAACATATCGTCACATCAATATGCGCGTGCCCTCTTTTGGCCTTGTTCCTGACGAAGATGGAGGAGAGCCAATCAGGATGCGGCTCGAGTTAGATAGCGCTATCGACCGCGCGCACCGGCGGCGTCCGCGTGGTCTCCCGAGGGCCGGGGGCCGGCGCGCCCTATATAAGAATAAAACATCTTACCTGACTACCTCGATCTCTCTGGCGACAGAACAGTCGTCCGACCATGGACACTTACACCGTGCAGGTCGTTCTCGACACGCTCGTAGTCCATGAGACGTACGTGCTCCTTTTTGTGCCGGTACACCGTGTTGACTAGGTTCCTCAGCACCTGGAAGACTGAATTGCTTTTCCCCGCCTATTTTGCTCTCCTATCCACCGTTACGCTCGTGCTTTATGCAGTTGGATCATCGGGCCCGGTCCGCTCCCTTTTGGCGCGCCTGTCACCGTCGCGAAAGGATGTCTCACAGGGCGAAGACGACCAACAAGACACTTTCCCTACGGAAATAGAGGTTTCACCCCGTGCGGGAATCGTTGCTGACACCGTAGCCCATATGAACGCAACGGGTGGACCGTGCATTTTTTTGTTCAAGACATTACGCCTAGCTGGATGTCTGGCCCTTGTTGGGCTTACTATTGTCCCCCTGGTGACCGATGAACACGAAAGAAAAGGCGACTCCTCAGACGTTTTATCAAGGAAAAGAAGGGGAACTTCTGCTCCTGGAACGTTCGTCAGTTCTGACTGGGTTCAAGTATCTCTCTGCTTGGTTTATGTACGTGCACTCTCCAGACACATTTATCGAATGTTGTTTATTGACCTGTTTTATAGAGTTATTTCGTATTTCTGGCTCTAGTATCTGTTACTACTCGGAGCAGGTGGGCGGGGCTTGCGAACACACACTTGGTCCTCCTTCTACTTGTGACATGGGGTGTATTCGCGTATCGGGACTTCTGGCCATTCGCGACCTACACGCAACATCCTGCCGATTTGTCTGAAGGCTGGATTATGTGGGCCAAACTGATTGTGCTAACCCTGGTTGCCGTCGTTATTCCCATGCTTATCCCTAGGCCGTACATTCCTCTTGACCCCAATGTAAGTGGACACAGCCAGTATAGTATTGTTTCCTGAATGAACCGTTCTACCTTCAGGACCCCAAGGTTAGTGGATTCAGTTCTTCCTGCGTGAAGCCTGTTCACATGGCTGTTTCAGGTCCCGCCCAACCCTGAACAAACGGCCTCGTTGTTATCGTTCAACCTATACGCTTTCTTAGACCCGACCATATTTGAAGCGTGCCGCGTCCCCCACTTGTCGGCCGATAAGTTCCCTCCACTGGCTGATTACGATCACACCAAAAACTTAGTTAAACGAAGCTTCAAAGTAAGTTGGCTTAGCTTCCCCGGATGCACTCCCGCTCAACGCTTCTAGCACCTTGATCCATTCTCTGGTGCTGGGAAGGGTCATCTTTTCTTTGGCCTTATGAAGGTCTTTAGTAAGTTCACAATGTATCTATATCTATGTCGATTTTTCTGATGTATTTCATAGGACGTGAATATGCTGGAATTACGTTCATGATTATTCTGAGGGTGGCTACCATGTACGCCAGTCCGATTGGTATCAACCGGTTATTAAAGTATGCCCATACTTGCAAGTTCTGGAATATGTATATTTCTCACCTCGATATGTAGCTATCTAGAGACTGGGGGGGAAGGCGCTGCTGTACGACCGTGGGTGTGGATTTCCTGGCTGTTCTTGGGGCCTTTTTTGGGGACAGTCGTCATGCAGTATTATATTTTTCTAACGGTAAGGGAACATTTCGCCTGAGCGCTGTCGATCACTGAGTAGAACTGCACCAGACTGGTACGCTAGTACGCTGCGAGGGTATCATTACACAACTCGTCTTTGAGCATGCTCTACGCATCCGCATGAAGGCGGAGACGTCCTCTGATAAACCGGGATCGGTTACGTCATCTACCTCCCAGACCCCCGACACGGCTTCCATCGCCGAATCCGATGCTCATACTGAGAGCACTGCAGTCAACGGCGAAGGAAACACATGCGCAAGTGGAAGCGGTGATGAATCAGTGCTATCAAGCAGTGCCAGCATGAAGTCAAACGCAAGCAAGGGCAAGGGAAAGGATGCGCAGTCAACCTCCGGCAGAAGCGCGAGCCTCAAAGCCGAGGCGGATGCTCCAACGAGCACGAGCGATACCGGCAACCTCGTCGGCAGGTTGAATAACTTGGTCACTACTGATCTGCAAAATATTGTAGAAGGGAGGGACTTCATTATGTTAAGTCAGTCAAATAACTCCTATGCGAGCACGAAGTGCTAATCCTCTTCTTAGCCTGTCAATCACCTATTTTGGTCGGCGCCGGTATTTGGTTCCTTTATATCATTTTGGGTTGGAGGTGAGTGAGCGGCGCATGCGCTTTGGGGGGGAAGCTCTTACTCTTATGAACTATAGTGCATTCGTGGGGATGGCCGTCATGCTTGCGCTCTTCCCTTTACCCGGATACATCGCCAAGCTAACTCAAACGGTTCAGATTGAAAAAATGAAGAAGGTAAATATTCCATTTTATTTTGCTATGGTGGCACTGAACGAAAGTGCCGCAGACCGACGCCAGGGTCCAGGTTGTGACTGAAAGTGAGTCGGTACCTGCTGTATTTTTTATTATACTAATAGGGTCTCTCAGTGATCAATGTATCTAGAATGATCAAATTATTCGGGTGGGAAGAAAAAATGAGAGTTAAATGTGCCGAGAAGCGCGAAGAGGAGCTAAAGTGGAATAGGTCGCGGCAGTTACTCGACCTGGCAAACAACAGCATTAAGTTTGTATACTATTTTTATGCAGCAAAAGGATGCTCACATTACTCTCGTAGCTTCATAATTCCCTTGGTGACTATGGTCGCCACATTCGCTACATATGTATGAACATTGTGTCGGGACGCTGTTCATCCCAACTGACTTTTTTATTATTAGACTCTTCTTATGAAAAAGCAACTAACTGGTACAGTGTTATTTTTCTTGGTAAATTGTTAACGTACTAACCGAGAGACAGCGTCACGGGTGTTTTCATCAATGGCTGGTGAGTATCTGGTGTTTCGGTTGATGGCCAAATCGTAATGGTCCCGCAGTTTTCGATATGCTGCGCGATCAATTGCATCTCATCTTCTTCATGGTTCCTGCTACTATTCAAGGTGAGTGGAATTTGTTTGATACATTCTACGATGTTTTCACATGTAATATCTAGCCAAGGTTTCCCTTGATCGTGTGACTAAATTTTTGAGGGAGACGGAACTATTGGATGAGTTTCAGTCCGACAAGGAGAAAACTGAGTATACCGAAGGAATTACTTCCACACCTAAGGGCCCAAACGTTGTCGGCTTCTGCGATGCGTCGTTCGTATGGTCCAACGATGTTAACGGATCTTTAACCCCTTCGCGCCGCAAATTCCGTCTGACAGTGGATGACGAAGTTGTCTTCAAGCGTGGCAGTATAAATCTCATTATCGGACCGACCGGCTCTGGAAAGACCTCTTTGCTTATGGCGCTGCTTGGTGCGTCTTTCTTAATATCAACGACTAGTACATAAGGTCTCAGAGCCTCCGTAGGAGAGATGCACTTCCTGCCTGCTGGACCAACATCCTGGTATAACCTTCCCCGAGGTGATGGTGTAGCGTATGCGGCCCAGGAGTCGTGGGTACAAAATGAAACGATCCGGGTGAGGATAGACGCGGTGTGCATCTTTCCGAGCGTGTTCAAATACTACATTATAGGCCAATATTTTATTCGGATCGCCATATGACGAAGAGCGGTACAAGAAAGGCATGTACATCTGTGTTACTTGATCCGCAGGTGCTTACTCTGGTCTTATATATGAAGTTATATTTCAATGCGGACTTGAACGCGACTTGACGCTATTTGAAGCTGGTGACCAAACAGAAGTCGGTGAAAAGGGACTCACTTTGAGGTAAAGCATTCAAAAAGACTGGCAGAGTTCCGTTTACTCAACCCGTATCTTCTCAGTGGCGGACAAAAAGTAGATACAACAACCTGTTTCTCCTTGAAGTCTCACTTATGTTTTTTTAGGCCCGCGTTACGCTGGCGCGTGCCGTGTACTCTTCCGCGGATATTCTTCTCTTAGATGATGTCCTCGCAGCACTTGACGTGCACACCTCTCGTTGGGTCGTCGACAATTGCTTCCAGGGTGATTTGATTCGTGGGCGGACAGTTCTTTTGGTCGTGAGTGCATGCGGTCGGAATAAACGCTCCGTCGCTCCGTTGTGTACTAACGTTGTACAGACACATAACGTTGCCATGGCCAGCCCCATCGCGTCTTTTGTCTTGTCTCTAGGAAAAGATGGACGGATCGCCAGCCAGGGGACTATTGCTGAAACATTGGCTAAGGACGTAGAAATGCAGATTGAGACGAAAGAGTCGGAAGAAGTACTCAAGAAAGCAGAAGAAGCTGTTGACGTGGAGCCCGAGGAAGAAGAGATTACCAAGAAAAAAGATGGTAAACTTGTGCTAGCTGAGGAGATCGCCGAAGGTCATGTTGGCTGGCCGTCGGGTGAGTGTTTAAGAGCTCTGCCAGTTCGAAGTCGGTTGACAAGTAGATAGTAAAACTTTATTTACTCAATCTTGGCGGTCCTATCTTCTGGATCTTTTTCATATCCTCCATGCTCCTTTCCGACCTCGCCAACGTGATACAGACATGGTTCCTCGGTTATTGGGCATCACAGTACGATCATCACCATCCTTCCGAAGTCTCCGTTCCTTAGTATGTCCCTTCAAACTTCTTTTGTTCCAATCGCTCACAGTTTTTAGCTACATGTCAATCTTTACGCTAATCTTGATAGCTGGAGTGATTATGTATGTATCAGCTTTAATGCTTGGTCTCAATTGCAAATTGACCGTAATCTCTTAGGTATGTTCTAGGATACCTTGTCTATGTGCGCGGGAGTATTAGGGCATCAAGGACCGTTCATGAGCGACTTATCAAAGCTATCACGGGTACTACCTTACGGTGAGCTATGGCGCGCGCCTGTATTCCGCACGAATGGCATAGTAACACCTCCAACAGCTGGCTTGACTCCACACCATCAGGTCGCATCATCGCTCGGTGCACTCAGGACATTAGAGCGGGTATGGAGTTCCCTTTTATTTTAACCCTTGGCAAATAGGATTTACGATTTGTGCATTTAGTTGATGGTCCCGTATCCCAGACACTGGGCTGGGTCGTCGAGCTGACTCTAACGATTATCCTGCGATTGGTCTCAATCGTGTACTTGACACCGCTCTTCTTGATCCCCGGTGTTGTGGTTGGCGCCCTTGGAGGCTGGTGTGGTCAAGTTTACATCAAGGCTCAGCTATCGGTAAAACGTGAGATGTCAAACGCAAAATCCCCTGTGTTAAACCATTTTGGCGCCGCGATAGCTGGACTTGGTAGGCAAATTAAAACTAGATCACGAAGCACTGACTGAACTACGATGTTTTAATGCAGTCTCTATTAGAGCGTTTGGTGCTCAAAACAATTTCAGAAGAGAATCTATGCATCGTATTGACAGATACACGCGATCCGCAAGGACATTCTATAACCTCAATCGGTCGGTAATTTCTTTAGCGGTGATGGAGGCGGTCGGTTGATCTTTTGTTTGCTTTTCTTCCGTAGATGGGTCTGTATTCGAATGGATACCTTAGGCGGGATTTTTGCTGCCGGCTTAGCCGCATATCTTGTCTATGGGGGACGTCTTGACATGCCCAGCAACACTGGGTTTTCGCTAAATATGGCAGGTGTGTTCATTCCTAAACGTGTGGGACCCTATCAGACTTATCGATACATGATACAGTCGGGTTCAGCTCCATGATTTTATGGTGGGTTCGCGTTCTCAATGATTTTGAAGTCAATGGTGCGTACGAAAGATACGTCCTTTGTCCGCTCTAACATATCACTCCATTTCTTAGGCAACAGGTAAATGTCACGTTATGATGGTTGGATGCTTGTCAATGAACTTTTTAAGTCTCGAGAGGATCCAAGGTTACATTGACATCGAGCAGGAGCAAGAAGCGAAAGAGGGCGGTGTTCCTCCGGCTTACTGGCCTTCGTCGGGTGATATCCGCGTTGAGAAGCTTTCGGCTCGTTACGCTCACGTAAGTGTCTTGGATATTAATAACCTAGTGTAGCCTGACTTCTTTCAGGACGGACCGAAAGTCCTCCGTGACATCTCCTTCCGAATTAAATCTGGGGAGCGAGTTGGCGTGGGTGAGTGAATGGTCTCAGCTCAGAGTCTTTTCGAAGCACTGATCGGATTTTCTAGTGGGTCGCACGGGTAGCGGAAAGGTTGTTTGACTATCATTCCTGAGTTACGTCCGGATACTGACAACGTATACCAGAGTACACTCACGCTTTCGCTTCTCAAATGTATCCTCACGGAAGGGAGTGTTTATTATGACGACGTCGCGACGGACTCAATAAATCTCGACATATTGCGTCGTAACATTACAATTATCCCCCAAACGGTTAGTGTGGTCTTGCTTCTGTGCCGCCAATGCTTATTATGTGTAATAACCCTCTCAAGCCCGAGTTACTTAGTGGAACTCTGCGTCACAACCTAGATCCATTTGACGAACACGATGATTCAACACTCAATGACGCACTGCGGTCTGCTGGTCTCTTCTCGCTTCAGCAAGAGGATGGGGAGGGTCGGATTACTCTGGATAGTGCTATCGCGGCTGGCGGATCCAATCTTTCCGTTGGTCAGAGGCAAATCCTTGCGCTTGCACGCGCAATTGTGAGGGGAAGTAAATTGCTTATCCTTGACGAAGGTATACATTTTATATTGCGAGAAAGAGAAAGAACCTTTGTTGACTATATTTTTTTGGTTAGCTACGTCTGCGATTGGTATGTCATTCGGATAACTAGATGTGAGATATTCCCACTAACAGTGTCTTAAAGACTACGCAACAGATACGGTGATCCAAAGATCTCTACGGAATGAGCTCGGCGGTGATGTCACTCTTATCACTGTTGCGCATCGTTTGCAAACCATCATGGACTCAGACAAAATTGTGAGTACAAATAGGTTAGGGAGTAACCTTTAACTAAGTCTGGGGGCTTGCAGATGGTTCTCGATGCTGGCGAACTTGTTGAATTTGACTCTCCGCAAAATCTCCTTCGAAAAGAGGGGGGATTGTTAAAATCCTTAGTCGACGAGAGTGGGGATCGGGACGCGTTGTATGCGATGGCATTGACGCAGAACCAACAACCTATGGGTGAAGCTAGCATGACAAGTGAATAGCTCTATGTAATGGGGTCGACGTTATTGTTATTGGAAACAGTGTAACTACAGTCAATCACCGATCAATGGGACATTTGGCTGGAAGAATGCCGCGTCCTATATCCACTCGATTTTCTTCTTTTTGAATTTTGCATCTAAGCATGTACATCTGATCTCGAATAGGGTAAGGCGACATTTTATTTGAATGAGAATTGAGCAAGAAAAGGCGGAATTAATCGTAAATAACATGATAGGCCCCTCACCTTCCATTTTAGCATTTTCTTTGTTGTTTCCTTTCACCCGTGATGATGACTTTTTGACCTAAGGCTGTTATGTGCTTTAATGAGATCAATAGAATTAATTGAGCATTAAGCTGCCCATGTATAATACTTTACATGCTATATCCTCCTAACCGTTTGCGGCAACTAATCTTTATTTTCCGATAAGAGTCCCTTCGTCATCGATAGCCACTCTTTCCCCTTTTGGTATTCACTAGGTTTCACACAGCGTGGGAACTACCTGTCCCGTTGAAGTGGCGCAGCTCGATTTCACCAACTTTCTTTTCCACCATACATGATACCACACTTAAATCTGCCCCAAAGTGCAATGATAGCCAGATCCCAACTAAATATAATTATAGTTTTACATTCAAGATGTTACTCACCGAACTAAGAGAAGCTTACCTAGCTCCGGTAATTGACTTTACAGAGTTAAGCTAACAAAACACGGCTCGCAGGAAGAGTCATAAGAATGAGGGGCGTATGTATAAGTGCAATCAGATCCGGTATAGTCCTTCAAGTTTCGGCGGTTAAAGAGGAGTGCGTCGCAGAACTTATGTATCCAGAAAGAGTCCTGCCGAGCCTTGGGTACTGAGCCACAGCCACGAGGCCAAAGCAAGGCTCTTGAGCATAGTACACCGCAAAACATAAAACCTTCATTCGTCCTTAGCATTCACCCGTACACGGCCAAAGATAAACAGAGTCGCATTTCTAAGACAGCGCCAGCGTTTCCAGAACGGAAGGTGACAGTACTGGAATCAATCCGCTGGTCGAGCAGCTATAAGTAGAAGGACGAGAATAAAGAGATGCCGACAGAACCTAAATATGAGCTAAGCGAAGAGGTGTGTAACGCGTTTTTTAGGCCAGCGATATTCAGACGGACATAAAGATAAGAGATTTATAAACAAGCACGGAACGTAATGAAATGAGTAGCAGCCATAGCCGAGCTTAAAGATTTCAGCGAACTCCCATCCTTGGGGACCGGCCGGATTTTGACTCAAGCCCGCCTTGTATAGCTAGCAGGCTCAGTGCCATTTCGCGAAGAGTAGTCTCTGTCCCTCGCGCCCCCACCACTGCGAGGTGGAGCGCCGGAAGAACCGGCAGTATAGCCGTTGCCAGAGTAAGTGCTAGCTGTAGTGGCATAAGGAGCACTGCTCGTAGGATATGCAGCAGCGTCGGAACCATGATCATTGTTAGCATAAGTTCCAGAGCGGTAACCGGAGCCACCAGACCTCGGCGGGGGGCTTTGTGAGCGTCGACTTAGAAGGAATTTATGAGGGTTAAAAGTACGTGCGACGAGATACTAAAACTCACCGATAACGTTGTACATTTTGTTCGCTCCCACCTGTCCGTGGTGGATACTCGCCATACCTAGCAGCAGTACTAGTGGATGGAGGAGGCAGAGGAGGTGTCGTTGCCCGCCCCCGGTAATCAGCTGGTGCATAATCCCTAAATAGCACATGAGCCTCGGTAAAAAAAAGTCACTACACGACGGACACACCTCGATGGGGCTCTGTCATAATCATCACGTGCACGTGCAGGCGGGGGGCCAGGTGGTGTGCGCGGACGGGCAACGGGAGCAACGTATGGTGCGTACCTCTCTGAAGGAGGGGCCGCAGCCCTCCCCGATCTGTCTGTGTCACGAGGAGGAGCGTCATACCCACGTGCAGGATATTGAACATCAGCGGGATAGTACGGGCGAGTTGGCGGAGCGGGAGGGGGTCTCATGCGATAGTCGTCATAGTCTCTCGAAGGCCGGGGCACAGCAGGATAGTCTCGATAGTCCCTGGGAGGAGAGACAGGCCTTCTGTAGTCACGGGGAGGAGGCGGAGGATAATCATAGCCGTAGCGAGGATCCCTAGCTGGAGGATAGCGGGCATAATCTTCGCGGTACGGAAAATCTCTAGGAGGGGGTGGTGGATAGTCACGGGGAAGCGGATCTTGATAGTGACCAACCCTACGCTGACCAGTACTAACAGCAAGTTAACAAATATTTAGATGATTGGGGAGAAGCGAAGACAGGAATACCTACCCAGGAACAGGATGATTTGGACACTCCCTGCATATGACACGAAGTTAGTCTACTTCTAGGAGAACCAATTGAAAGAATCATACCTCGCCCAATGACCCAACATCCCGCATTTGAAACAAGCGCCAGGATCTCCTGTATACTTAGCCGTGCGTCCTCCGCCGTGTGACATTTCCACACGAATCTTATTTCCCATGAAATAACCTTCATGATATTTGGCAACACTTTCCTCAGCTGCTTCCCTGCTATCAAATTCCTGCGCCATATTCGGCATTGTTGAATTAGGACTCATGACAGCCACTCACCACAAAACCGTAGCCTAGTCTGTCGGTAATCGTTAACGTCAGCTTATAAGTGATGAAAATTAACTAACTTTAGCTCGATGTTTACTATGTTGCCAATTTTACCAAAACAGCTCTGGAGGTCTTCCTGGCGCGTATGCTCCGGCAGTCCACCGATGTAAACTTTGTTGGGCTGAAGATGAAAATGTAAATGTCACATCCAATGTCAAAGATTTCGTGTCCGTGAGGACTGCATTATCAAGCACTAGCAACGTAAGTGAATAGAGGGAAGAGAACAGCCATCCAGGATGTCGCATGAAATAGGAGGGGCCGCAAAGGGAAGCTAGACAGAGAAATAAACGAACTGAAGAGCTAGGCACCTTAACCTGTTTTTCTCTGTAGGTTGTTCCAGACTTAGTCGCCGACTGGTCAGAGCGATAGTCGTCGGTGGACTCTGCGACGGCCGCAGGGTCGCCGTTTGCAGAAACACCATTTGCAGGCTCACGGCGGTCGATGTCGCCCATAGGTCCACCGCTACTTTCTCCGGACATCCATTTATCTTGTGCAGGCAAGCCTATAGCGTCCGTAGTGGGAGAAGCGGCCATCACTTCGAAGATCGTAGACGTTGAAGGGAGAGGACGGTGGATCAAAGCACAGAGGACAGACATAATGTGGGAAAATAGCACATTTTTCCACGCTTCGTGAGAATTAATTGCTAAACAGAAGTACCACTAGAGCTTAAACTGCCAACTACGATGTACGGTATACCAAGAATAACAACGTCCAAGACTTTAATAAAAGGTAGAAGTCCACGAGCTCATTTGCAAAGAAACCCCAACGTTCAAGCAAGTGTCCAAAATCCTGCCGCAATAGCGATGGCAAACATTGCACCGGTGCTTAACGCTCCAACCTTCATATCGACCATAAACACGGAATAACCAACCGCGCCATTGCTTTTGCTCGAGGCCGTCGTCGACGAACTAGATCCACCAGTGCCGCCGCCGCTGCCGGAACTACCACCGGCTGCGGGGGATGTTGGCACAAATGTCGTATCCGTGTTAGCCAAGCAGGCGCTGACAGCACTGTTCAAAGAATCAGTACTACTGGGTGCCTTCGCGTTGACCGTCGCGTTTCCGGCAAAGTCACACGAAGCAGCGTTCCTGTCCGTCAATTCGTAGAACTGCGTCATAACGAATGACAATTTCGACCCTGGATCACAGAATGCGAAACGACCATAAATGCCAGAGGATCCGCTGCCAGATATATCATCGCAATTCCCTCCATCCTGTGCGACAAGGCCGCATGCAGTGCCGAGTAGCTCGCCCACGAGAACAGTGGTGTTGTCTGTCTGAGGGGTGAATTGGCAGCTCAACGTGTCGACCACACAGGTACATGCGGTGTCATTCGGTGTAGGGGGTAGGGTAGTAGAAGCGAAGAATGACGAGTTCTGAGCGGGACACGCGGGGAATTGTGTGGAACCTGCGTCGCCCTGCGAAGGCGAATTTGGGCCAGAAGCATTGCTGTATTGGGTCACAAGTCTGTTGAAGTCATCGCTGGTAGTGACTGTGGACCCATCACTGGAGATGGTTACCATTCCAAATTCACCTTGCGAGGACTCGGCCGGAAAGTAGGAGAAAGCGAGGCCTCCAGACCAAACTGGGGACATCTGCTCCGAAAACAGAGCCTGTACCTCTGTCCATAAACGCGGAGGCTGCGTAATGCATCCAAATTCGCTAAAGTATGCTGGAATATTGTAGCCAGCGAAATTGTTTTCAATATCAGAGTAGGCCGATTGAAAGTTATCATCTCCACACCACTCGCTACGAAAGATGTTCAATAACGGACCCAAGTCTGTTCGCGGAAGGCTTGCTTACTAGTTGTTTAAACCAAAGAGGTCCAGTGAGTCTGCATCCGAATCACAGGAAAGAAAATTTGCAAGAGGGTCCAGCCAGGATCGGTCGCCATCAATGGCGGCGTATCCGACGAGGATATTCAAGCCTTTAGACTTCCTGTATCACATTTATCAGCACGGTTAATGGTGGCGTTGCGCAAATACAAAAGCACGCTCACAGATAGGCTTTGACATCCCGTGCTGCGGCCTTAATATATGGTGCGATTGCCGTCTCATTGGCGCTCGTGACAATTTCATTGCCAACGTTGTAAGCTAAAACATTGTCGTACTTCGCAAAGGCGTCAATGGTCTCAATATACAGATCAAGTAAATTGGTCGTCCAAGACGGAGAGTCACGATCAATTGAGCCATTGAGAGGAAGGGATAAATCAATGCTGGATAACGGTCTTGATTACTACTTTGACGAAAGACAGTTTAAGACATACATAGTATAGATGCCTGCGTTGCTGAGAGTGTTCATGCAGTCGTCATGGTTCAGGGAGGCATTCACGCTATACACGCGGATGGTGTTTACTGTGAGTTGCTGCAAAAAAGGGAGGTCACGGGAGCAGGCAGCGCTGTTGGCCAAAGGGTCCGTGAAGGTACTGGGCTCAGAGAATGGAGCGTTCGAGTCGGTCGTGACAGCACCTAGCAGAGTGTTAATTGGTCGTCATGAATCACGTTCTCGAACGCTCACCTTGCTCTTGGTATGCAACACCCTTTATGTAAAAGCGACTTCCGTCGCTGTTGTACAAGTAACGTCCAGCGCGAGAGACATTCTGGATGGCGCAGACCGAGTGCGCAAAAAATGCGGCACACAGAAACGCCGGGATTACCGAACGCATGGCCGGAGTGGTGTGGTGATAGAAGGCAGGAAATACGTCTTTAATGTCGTTGGAAAGCTGTAGGCGGGCTACCGACAAAGAGTGTGATGCGAGAAGAGGAGAGTGGGAATGCCTTGAACGGTGAACGACCTTGGGCCGTGAGCTTCAAACACACGGCGCTGATTGCCCGCTGCCAAGGGCGGATAGCTGCTTACCTAATTCCAGTTTATTTGTAGCAGCACAGGTCCTTCACGTGCTCGGCCTCGAGGTAGCGGCGTCGCCTCGCCAAGTACAACCGTCTTGCGGTCAATTGACCGTCGACAACGAGCTCGTCACGAATACTTACGACACACGGCTGCGACTTAGGGTCTGCAGTCTGATAGTACAATCTGCAATCCACAAAGCAACTACCTACGAAGTACCAGGCCTAATCTGTGTTCTCGTCATTGATTACCATTCATGCGTCTTCGCGGTGAACTATGCATCGGCGCCGCGACTTTCTTGTCGTAAGTCGTTCTCTTACTCAGATAGGACTCGGTGCATTAACACGTGTCACACACTCAAAGGTTTGCTGCGGTTATTCTCGTAATCTTCGCTCATGTAAATTTCTGGCATGCTGTTTAGGAATTGTTCATCTTATTTGCTTCCGTAGGTGGGTCAAATTAGCACATCGACTGTGCCAAGAGGTTTGGCGATGGTTAGCAAAGCAGTTATAATCCCGTTGGGTAGACGTATGCTGATTTAATGCTACAGATGAAAGTGAATATGTCAGGCTATGGGTAAGCCTTATTTTCATCTTTTGCTGCAGCTGAAATTGTTGAGTGCTGTGCACGCAGCATCGCGCTTCAGACTTCGACGGGCGATCCCGTTCAAGGACTTTACGCCCCTAATGCATCGATATCGATTGGAGAAGGAGCAGGCTTGCGCGAGCTCTACCAATTCGGCCTGTACTCGTATTGTGCATATGTCGATGCAGTCCAGGGTACCTGCTCGAATTCAAGTGCTGCCTTCCCACTAGAGCCATACAGCGTCGTCCTGGCGGATATGCCTTTCAGATACTCAAACCTGACGCACGCATTCATACCTGGCGACCTGACTTTCACCAATTCACACTACCTTTCGGAGTTTTCGAGAGCTGCATACTATCTCTTGTTGCTGGGAAGCATATGCGCGGCCCTGGCTATGATAATGTTAGTAATCGAACGACTCGTTTTACTTCGATTCCTGATGACAAGTACACCTAACAGCGGTATCCCGAAGCGGACGTACACGTATCTGTTTTCTACACTCTTGGCCATCCTCGGTACGGGTATGTTGTTCATTGGGGCAGTGATATGGACGGTTTTGGTCAACAAAGTGCAAAGTATCAACAAGGCGATGGTTTGTTCGAGGCCAATCATCAAACCTATGCTCCTGCTTAGTCATTTTTCCAGGTCGTTACATCCGATTCAACGACGCCACTTGGTATTGATGTCTCAGCGGGCGCATCGCTCTGGCTCTTTTGGGCAAGCTTCGTCTGCTTATTCCTCTCTATCATGCCCTATCTCGTCAGGTGCGCCAGGATCCTTATTTTGACTTCCTAATTTGTATCGCTCAAAGTATTGGTTGCTCGGTTGCTTAACAGTTGCTGTACTTATCGTGGATAAGTTGTCGCCGGCCGACCCATTTTTTTCGTTCTTTTTGCCCTGTATACTTCTTTTGACGAAGACGGGGAGACCGTCATACTTGATTGACAAACATACGAGCCATTCCGCATGGGAAAAATACAGTGCCGTAACGAAGCCAAGCCGCTTTTCCTGGCTTGAAATGATGCGGACTTGACTTATCTGTTCATTATACGTTTGGTTCCGAAAACGCGAGTCGTCGTTTGGCGTCTGCTGCTTGCATGATCCCATACGAGGAGCCTGTATTCTGTACATACATTGCTTCAGTATCTGTATATATTATATTTGCTTACATAAGTATCTTGCTGGAAGGCTGCCGGGTTTGGCCTGCATGCTTCCATCCTGGCTTTTCAATAGTTGCGCTTGCTGTATGCATCGTTCTCAACGTTTGCTCTCGGTGTGTAGCTGCCGGACTTACGATGTCAGATCAGCCTCCGCTCCCCGGCCTCCAGAATCCCAGCAGGGGGACCACCATTGATACGTCTCCCCAGACTCTTGGCCTTGAGTACGCGTTTGGTGACCCATCTCAATCTCGCGCTCGGACCTCTAGTGTCACCAAGAATGTCATTAAGCGCACTATGGAGCAAACGGCCGCCAAAATTAGTGGTAGCATGCTCAATACTAGCTCTCGCAGGGACAATAACACATCGCAGCAAAGTAACAGAATGTCCACGAGCCTCACCGCAGCAGATCCGCGTCGGTTCCTGAGCTTAAAGAAAGGGAAGGGAAAGGAACGAGAGGTCTCACAGGAAGTGTCTGGTAAGCTTCTACTCCTTGTCCTTGAATGACTGGGTTGGTGTGCTCGACGTTGATCAGAAGCCAAGTGGCCCCTCCGTTTTCATCACCCACTGACGTTTGCTTTACAAACAGACGACACGGCCCCTTCATTAGCCAGACCAAAACCCACATCATCGTCGGCGTCTAATGCTGGCTGGGCCCCCGTTGTCGTTCCCGATGACTCCCCGTTTATCCGGCCTCAGTCGCCTTCGTCGTCACCGACACCCCAACGCCCATCATTGGATGCACTCCAAGCATTCGGATCTGTACGTATCTACAGTCCGCTTGTACAGTTCTCAGAATTATAAGCTTTATTTTGCTAGATGCGGGCTGGGACTCAAACATTAATTCAAGCGATCCAGGCCATGCCCTGGACGGACGAGCCGGAGGGGGATGATGAGGCCATCCCACCAACAGCAATCAATTCCGACAGTAGTGAAGATGACCAAGCCGGTACGCTTAATAGTTAATATTGGAATGCCACACTTGACACAATGTACAGGGCCACCTCTTGCATCGTCTATACATACTATCCATCGACCTATTGCTCGATCACGCAAGCACAATTCGCAGGTAACTTCGAAGATTTCAGACGGAAAAACAAAGAGACAGGGCTACTTTTCCCCAGTACCATCTAGCGACGAGGAGCGAGAAAACTTGTCTGACGAGGACGAGGATTTTGAGAAGACACCCATCGGGATGACCCACTCCCATCGCTCCGGCGATTATCTCTTGCCAGAGGATGGTGCTTCAGTTGTCGATTGTGCATCAAAGGAAAAGAAGGGGCAGTTGGCACATGAGCGGCGAGCAAAGATGGCACGGAGTGCAAGCCTGGCTACAGTCCGTATTAAAAGGAGGACCATGCTAGCTGAGAAATTAAGAGATGTGTTTGGGTTGAATGAGATCAACGAAGTGGTTGCTGGTAAAACTGGAAACGTCCTTTATCTATTAGGCTCACGTCACTGATATTCGTCTCAGAACTCCCCTGCTGGTTACTTCGCTCAGTCTGTGGGTTCCTCCAGCAATTTCGGCGGAACAAGGCTTACTTTTTATTTTAGTACTTCAAGGTTACATGTACCTAACCAACTCCCACCTCTGTTTCTTCGCGCATTTGCCTTCTCGGGAAGATCAAGTGCTCAAATCAGGTTCTCTGAACAAAAAAACACAGAGAACGAAACGTTGGGTCAAGCACTGGTTTGTTCTTAAAAATGATGTTCTTTCCTGGTATCAGTCTTCCGCAGTAAGCTTTTTCGCCATTCCATTGATTGCTCTTGTAATTTACCCACATAAAAGGATCCTTATTTCCCTCACGGTGTTGTCGACCTTCGATACGCAATTTCATGTGATTCAGTGCAAGAGAGAGGCTTTCGAATTCGTACCAATCAAAAAGTTGTCATACTCATGGCTGACTCAGTTCCTAGTCGTGAGGAGTGGGTAAAGGCAATCCGCAAGGTGATATTTAAGGCTCAAAATGTCGGCGAGAGTGTAAAGGTATGCTCTTCTTTTCCTGAAGAGTGCAATGGAATTAAAACACTCACCTCATCAGATTGCCATACCGTACTCTGTCGTTGTGGATGTTGACAAATCCTCGGCTATGGACTTCAGCGAAACAATCGAGGTCAAGGTCGTCGATCGGGAAGAGAAACTTACGGATGATTCCTATGATTCGTACTTCTTTGCATATTTTCACAATATTTCAGCCGCGCTGGACCAGATTCGCGATGCTGTCAAGACGTACAAGCCCTTTTCTCCTGATGTTGCCGATATCTCCGAAGTAGTGCACGATACTACGAGCTTTAAGCACACTTCGCCTCCGAGCGCCAGCGCCGGCTCCCTCGACCGTGTAATGTCTTTGCCAATCGAGCAGCAGACGGGGAGGGCTGGATATGGGCTCAAACTGGCTTCTTTTTTGCGTCCTTTCCAGCTGGACGCCGGCTCCGTGACACCTATACAGAGCAATCCCCAACTAAGGAGTTTCGAAATCGCATCGGTAGCTCGGCAGTCTGACCCCTCAGATCCGTCCTTGACGTTGCCAGATCTCCTTACGAAGACCCTCCAGCCAGGACATTCCCATTCAGAGCCATTAATTCGCTCCAACGAGTCATCCACTTCACAACGTGCCCCTCCAAAATCCTCGACTGTTACATCGCTGAAGAGAGTGGATGCTGTACATACGTATCCTCCCCCACCGTCGCCTCCATCCGAGCTTATTCCCATTCCCACTAGAGATAGTACTACTGGTACGAACTCCTGGGGCGTTCCGACCTGGCTACGGAACTCTCGCCGAGTCTTCGTCACGTCCTCACCTATATCAGACACAGTTGCCAGCCAAAAGGGAGTCTCTGAAATTGTCTCAAATGTCACACCTTCCGTTCGTGCTGGAGAGCGGAGTTCAACGGATTTCGGATTCAGTATCCTCGAGGCGAATGATGTCGCGGAGCCCGAAATTGTCGAAAAATTCCGGACCACCTTCGCATTTGATGATAGGGAGCATCTGCTTGGATGTACGCTTATACTTCCATGTGGTACATAAAGGTCTATGCTAATAATTGTTGTCAGATTTTCAAGGGTATCTTTTCAGGCTGCTGCCGACATATGGTCGCATGTTTGTTTCTATAAACTATTTCTGTTTCAAGTCTAGTGGGCCTTTGGCTACAAGGACAAGAATGCAGTTACCAATCCGTGACATCCTCTCTTTAGAGAAAACAAAGGCATACCGTTTTGGGCATGTGGGTCTGGTGGTCATTATTAAAGGGCATGAAGAACTGTTCTTTGAATTCGGTTCTGCAGAACGTCGGGACGCGTTTGTTTTGCTTTTGGAGCGCCAGATCGAAGAAACGCAATCGAGGCTGAGCACTGGAGATACGCAATCGCCTAGTAATGCAAAGCGTGACGCTCTTATTTTAGAGGAGCTTGAGCCTGTGTCCTTATTTGGTGAAGAACCGAAACCTCCTCCAGAATCTCTAGCCGATTCCTTACCAGCTGTGATGTTCACATCGACCTCGTCAACTTTTCTCACATTTAAACCGGTTCATTCGCTTCACTTCACATGCTTGACTATTGGAACAAGAGGAGACGTCCAACCATATATCGCTCTTGCTAAGGGGCTCATGGCGGACGGCCACAAGGTGCGCATAGCCACTCACGGCGAATTTAAGGAGTGGGTTGAATCACACGGTATTGAATTTGGCTATGTTGGTGGCGATCCCGCCGAGCTCATGCGCATTTGTGTCGAGAACGGTATGTTCACTGTTTCCTTCCTGAAGGAGGGGATCCAAAAGTTTCGTGGATGGATTGATGACTTGCTGAAGACGTCCTGGGAGGCGTGCCAAGGTACCGATGTGATCATCGAGAGTCCTAGTGCAATGGCTGGAATCCATATTGGAGAGGCCCTTAGGATTCCATATTACAGAGCATTTACCATGACCTGGACGAGGACTCGAGCATATCCTCATGCTTTTGCCGTGCCGGATCATAAGATGGGGGGCGGATACAATTATATGGTGAACTATTTTCAAAAATTTAAGCGGATTAGAAGTGTCTGATCCAATTGTCCCAGTCATACGTAATGTTTGATCAAGTATTCTGGCGTGCAACTGCCGGTCAAATAAACCGTTGGAGACGAAATACTCTACATCTACCCAGTACAAATTTAGACAAACTAGAGCCTCACAAAGTTCCATTCATTTATAATTTCAGTCCGACAGTGGTACCTCCACCTTTAGACTGGCCGGAATGGATACGGGTCACAGGTGCGTGGATAGTAACTGACTGGTTCAGCGGCATAATAACTATTGCCCATTGATGTCTTATAGGTTATTGGTTCTTAGATGATGCTGATGTCAGTGCTACAAAATGGTCTCCTCCGAAGGACTTGGTTGACTTCATCGATTCGGCGCACCAAATGAACAAGAAGGTAGTGTACGTTGGCTTTGGTAGCATCGTTGTTTCCGACCCGGACGCCATGACGCGCTGTGTTGTCGAAGCCATTTTACGCAGCGGGGTATACGCGATTCTTTCAAAAGGATGGTCGGACAGACTTCAAGTCAAGAAGGGCTCAGATGTACCCGAGCTGGAGATGAAACTTCCACCTCAGATATACATGATTAAATCGATCCCCCATGACTGGCTTTTCAAACGCATTGAGGCCGCCTGTCATCACGGTGGGGCAGGAACAACGGGAGCCAGCCTCCGTTCAGGAATCCCCACCATAATAAAGCCTTTCTTTGGTGACCAGTACTTCTGGGGTGACCGCGTCGAAGCACTGGGAATCGGTACATGCGTTCGCAAGCTGACTATAGAAAGTCTTGCGGACGCTTTGACTGTGGCAACCACAGACGAGAGACAGATTGCAAAGGCGAAGCTCGTAGGAGAGAAGATTCGTTCGGTGAGTGCGATATCCGCCTTGTAACACAATGGCTAACTAGCTTAATTGTTTTAGGAGAACGGCGTTGCTACTGCTGTCGAATCGATTTACCGGGATTTAGAATATGCCAGGATGCTCGTAAAGTCCCCCCCTACTGCGGCTGCTACGGAGGATGAAGAGGATACAACGATTCGTGGCGCTCAGCGGATGCGTTCCTCGACTCAATTGACTTCCCTCTCTTCACCAAGGAGTTCAGCTGGCAGCTATCCGGAATCAGTAGCCGGACATGAAGCACAGAGTGAGGATTGGAGCGTCATCTCCGACACGGATGACCGACGGTCATCTCGCCACAGCAGTGAATTACTTTCCCAATCCCCGACTTCAAAGCGCAACAGCCTCGCCACCGCTGTTTTGTCTGTACTTCCAGAAGCTCTCCAGCCTCGGCTCTCCAAAGAATAGTCGCTCCTAATTTTTTATTCCTGCCAAGACACTCGCATATTCTTCGTATATTTTAGGTTTTGTTTTGTACCCTTACTCCCAAATAGGCATTATTGGGGGGCGAAGCCCTCCAGTTATCCGGTTAGGGGCTCTCAAAAAGCTAGCTTAGTTAGGGGTAGCTTGATGCTGTGCGGCCCCCCCCCCCCCGTGAGAACATGCTCTTACCCCTCAAGCCAGGCTTAATAGAAAGTCGTCCCTTGCTCAACTAGGATTAAGCCGTGTGCATAGCTTCGCCTCTCCACTCTATGTGGGCTCCCCACATATATTAACATAGTTTATTCTATCCACGACGCCCAAGCCCAATAAGGACGACCCTAGCTTAGCAGATACCCGGCACGCCTTCACGAATGCGCCTTCACGCAGTCGTAGCGACCTGATTGTCTTGATAATGCTCGTTGAATACGTTCCTGCTGAACTTCCCAAATGTCATTGCACCGCTCTCAGTTCTCCCGATTAATTGTTGAGTTTCGGGCTGCATGAATAATGCAAAGGTCTCGCGAGATATATGTTCCGATCCTTTCCCAGTCCCGACACGTACACAATGTGGTGTTGCGCGCAGCTTACCGCCAGTGGCAAGTTCCAGAGCCTCGCCCGTCTGGAACGCCAGACAGTCGGAAGGAATAGACACCTTAGTTAGATTACCTCCTCTGGCACGAATATAGAGACCAGATTGTGAGGAAGGAGGGTTCACAATCGTCGGATAACGATCGATTTCGTGAGAGAGGAACATGGCCTAAAAAGAAGAGAGTAAGGGGCGCCTGTATATTTGCTCACTATTTATGGGCACTCACCGAGCATAACCCTGTCAACAAAGAATGATCAAGATGAAAACCACACCAGCTATCGATAGGCTCGTCTTCGGCAGGGAGAAGATCATCCGTGGATGGGGGAAAGTAATGAAGCAATCGTGCTTTGGTCGTCTGTTCAGATATGAGTCCAGACAACGAGAGTGACTGGTCCGTAAGATAATCGGAGACTAGCGTGGCATCCGATGAGCTCATAGGATATAATATACGCAAGCGCATGTCCCATACCAAAGGGTTGACAAGCAATAGCCAGTTCGCATCCGACGTTGAATACAAACTTTCCCAGGTCCTTGAAGGCTTCTTCAAATCCTTCAATGCCAACTTCGGCGGCAGCAGGCCCTTAAGAAACAACATTAACTTCTACATGTTAATCAGTGACCATTCAATTTAACGCACAGATGTTATTTCCGTAATATTCGGGATACAATTGTTTCTCGAGCAGCGAAATGACAGGCTTATCGACCAAGGGATTGGCGTAGTATGACCCCTTTAATGTATCTGGGTTTGATGCGTAAACATTAGCGGAAAAACAAAGAGATTAGGGCACACCCGGTTTGCCGTTCATTATTTCCTTGAATAGAGAACATAGGTGAAAAGGCCGGCACGACGCTGTAAGCTTCACCACATACCTTGCCATGCGACCAACCAAAGCTGCATACAGTCAACCAAGTGGATAAACTAGAATGATAACTCATAAGCGACCTTGAAAATACCTGTAGTGGCTCCCCGAGTCTACGTATTTCTCCCTAGTCCTTTCCTCGAGATTTGCAAAGCGGTCCGCCAGCTTAAGCAAACGCTGTCGCTTGAAGGCAAAATCGGAAGGGAGGTCCTTTACGATTATAATTCCCAGCGCCTCGGGACCTGAACCGAACGCCTTCTCTGACCAATTGTAAGCTACCCGGGGCTCGGAGCTAAGGTGGTAGAGACTGGGCTCACCGATTGAAGACTGTAGAGATAAAGGCGAATTCAGCAGAACCGGGTACGAAATCGACACAGCACCCTCAGGTGTGTATTCGATGGGCTATGAGAAATATATCAGCAAATAAATGTGTACACAGAAACGAGCCCTTGCCAGAAGGGCAGACATCTTAGTCGACTTGTTCGATCTTTCGAGTTCGCAAAGGACAAATGTATGTACGTGCACAGTGTGGGTATTAGCTCGGCCCGGGATTCCTATCCCTAGCTCGGGGCACGTGCAATTTGGGAAGATACTCACTGTGGGCCTCGGTGTATTCAGAGCCTTACACAATGTTTCGACCACTCGAACTGCACCACTCACGAAAAGAGTGTTTGTACAATCTACACATATAAAATAAATGAATGACTGGGACACAGTCATGAGCGTACAAAGCAGTAGAAATGTTTTATGGACCGCTGCCCCCGTTAACCGAGCTTTCGGACATAATTTTCGTTTGCCCCAAGGCTTCACGTAGGGCCGACCCACTGTCGTCGATGGAGTGCAAGAAACGTAATAACTCCTGGCAAAGCTGCCAATCTTCCTCGTCCAAAGCTTTGTTCAGAAGAGTAATGGCACCTCTGTTGTCGCTCAGCTGTTCCAAGTTATGCAATACAAGCAAATACGATGCAGCTGTCTTTAGCTTATTTAACGCTAGGCATCTCTGCTCCAATATCTTCAGTCAAGCTTTCAGAAGTCAAAAGAGGGGAGTAATCACCTCGAAAAGAAGTTTAGGGTTACCAACGACGCTGAACAGACATTTCCATCGCGTCATCTCAGTCTTGCGAGCACAGCCCACGACTACATCTAGAGCGGCATCGAAATAGTCCAGAAATTCGACAACCCTGGAAAGAACGCCATTTTCGCCAGCATGATTGTCTCCACCCACACCCTTTGAGATATCCCCAAAGTTGGCTTCCGATTCAACGACCGTATGCAACAGGATTTCGAGGGCGTGTGCAAAATATATTAAATACTCGTATTGTTTTGCGAAAGAGACGGCCTGGCGAACTTCATTAGACTGTAGATGGGTTTGAAGAATGTGATGCAGAAATAAATGTGACTGAAAGTAGTCAAATAACAGCTTTGTGCGCATTGTTTGATCAACTTACGCTTGTTGTGTGCCTAAACAGTACGAATGGGAGTGTTGGACGCGTGGCTATTTCGTGTTCCACGCCTATCATGATGCCTTTGTCCATTAGGCATGCTATCAAGCTATGAGCGAGTGATCGGCAAGACGCAAGGAAAATACACAGCTCACATAAGGGGTAAAAGTCTAGGGGTATGTTGACACTTTCTTGCACGGTGTCTGACGGACAATTTGGATCCGTGTGCGAATCAAGACTCAAGGCATTCAGCCACACCCTAATCCCTCGTCCGTCGTAACCCCATAATGAGTTTTCAAGCGAACCAATCCCGCGAAGATGAATCCAACAGAACTCGATACGATCAGCGAGGACACGCATGTCATACTTAACTTCCTGTTTTCCAGCCTTCTGGGGATGGAGGAGGACCAGTTTACCCCCGACCATCATAAGAATCGTAGCCACAGCAAGATCGTCCACAGGATCACCGAGTTCTGTAATCTATTTAGCCAAAATTGTTACGGAAATAGATATGCTCGTACGCTTTTGTGCGTTTGGAATCATCCAGCTCAAGCCTCTGACGGCACTTGGAGCGGCAATGACGCCATTGAAAGAAATACTACCACAGAAGTGAAGTCGTATAGTTTCACTCGTTGGGATAATCAAGTAGTGGCACAGAGCGTTGTCCGCGGTATACACGAGAAGCGAGTTGTCCACGAGGGAAAGTGTGACGACAGGTGATGTCAATATCTCTCTATGCAGAACGTTTTGATTGCTGAGATCAAGGTCCCTGGAATACAATCTGATCTGCCAGGACAACGTATCAGTCAAGTCTCCTATTCGGCGCGGGCGGAGGAAATTGCGCACTTGATATGCCTTCGGCAGTTCCACAGCTGCGATAAGAACATGATGAAACCAAAGAAGACCGCCTTTAACCCCAAAAGCCTGTTCTTGAACACTGTCTCCGAACAATTTCCAGCGACCGGACGTGGTACTGAAATGTATCAGCCCTCGTCGGCCTGCGACAGCTATGAGACGACCGTCTACGCTGATCGCAGAATGATGTATTGGCCAGTTCGTAGCAAGATACTCCGGAGGGATCTGTACTTCCTCATAATCAGGATGTAGAGCGCAGACAGAAGATTACTTACCTTGACGTGCTGCCAGACATCCGACTCTGGGTTAATAACGCTCATGTCCGGTTGATCGGCGCCGCGATAAACAAGTACTCTATCGTCCATTTGTAAGAAAGCGTATCTTGTGTTGTCCTGCACCGCATATCAAAAAGTTAATTGGGGCATATCATAATTGTACATACGGGCGTCTGCTGTTCCGTAACGGCACTCTTAGCAAACGGTACCACGAAGAGCTGGTTGTCCGGTCCTGTGGGGGAATTAATTGATAACGATTCTCTGGGTGCCGAAAAGGGAACTGACTGGTAAGGGAAAATTTGGACAAGACCAGTAATTCAAAGTTCCCCTGGCCCCAGAACTAGGAATCGAGATGTATAAAACAGAGGAGTATGGGACATCGTGCAAGGCATACCAAATCAGTCAAGCCGAGCATGAATAAATCCTGAAACCTGTGTCTTTAAGGTCAACGAGTCGTCAATTCATCCTGCAACGTTTTCGCACCTGTCATTGTCCACATCATCGTCGACTCCAAAAGCCCACGATAGGCATCTTCCCCCAACACTCCAAATAGCCCACCCATTATCCCACCCAACCGCTAATACGTAGCCATCCGAGCTCCATTCCATTGCACATACAGGCCCTGGCTTATTTTGCCCGTAGGTAGATGGTAGTTCGAGAGATTGGGATCCAGGAGGCCCCCCTTGGGACGATGGGAAATTTGCGAGCTCGACGGTCCCACTTGACTCGACCTCAGTAACCTCTATCCATTTGAAGAGAGAAAGATAGATTCACCTTTGTGTCCCAGTTGCAACAACCGAGAACTTCGAGTTTATAGCAACGCAAACGGCCTTTCGCGGCTCAATGTAATCGAACTCGTTATCGGCGTTGTCCAAGGCTGAGGCTTTTTGTTTCTGGACCCAACGCGGGGGTTCGATGTCATGTATACAGATGCCTTGCCACTGCAGTGTTGGTACTTCGGAAAAATGCGTACTCTCCTGCATAGCGTTGAAAATGAGTAGATATTAGTACATGTGATATCGAAGAAGGATTTAAGGAAGTCAATTCGGAGGCCAAAGGGAATACAAGGACAATACATGACGGTTCAAAACAGGAGAGAGGATTATGCAGTCTGGTGACATATAACTACCTGACTGGCTTTGCGTTGCCCTCCATCAAAATCAGGGTCACTGTCCGTTCGAGTTGTTCCTTCCGTGAGCTGTACGAAATAGGCTCGACCGTCTGATGTTATCCATGTTTCCACACCTGTTACCCGGGAGTGAGATATTTGAGAAACGGTCACTAGTCATTCTGTGAGAACCTCTTAAACCAATTGAAAGACGTATTGTAAGTTTACCATTCGGATTGACTAGCCAGGGCATCTCATAATCATTCAAAATCCATGTATCGTGTCCCGAAAGTGTGCGTCTATCCTCCTTGTCTTCATCCTCAAACTCGTCTTCCATTGATGGCCAGGGAATGCGCTGCACTGCTGGCGGGTTCCTTGTGGAGAACATAATGTAACGCTTCCGGGGGGACACACTATGATCAACATACTTTCAAATTAAAGAAGCATTAAATCGTGAAATATTATATACCTCAAGAGGTCGCCATTGACTTGAATAACGCCCTCGAAGCTCAGACTGATAGAGAGAATAGGTAGCGCTTCCCCGGGGCCGTGTTGGAAATGACGTTGTGCGCTAGTTGGTAGCGGGGGACACTGGTATGGCTCCGCCGATGAGTTCCCATCGTAGCTTACACGGACGAAAACCAGATACGACCCGCTCGCCTTACGGGCGACGTATGGTGGTCAGCTTGCCCATACCGAGAAGGAAGTCAACTAAAACCTGCCTGGATGAGTATCCTCGATCCGTCCGGAGTCCAGCGAGCAGAAACATTATCCCCGTGTTCCACCAGGGACGTTGTTGTCCTTGACAAATAAGCAAGCACCACAGCAGGCTGAAACGTATTCAGTGAGCTTTCCGGCTTTTGCAACTATCTCGCTCTCTCGACGTACCCTAGATCTCCAGACCGTAAGACCATTCTTTGTGAGAGTGCAAAAGAGGGATCTGGTGGGACTTGGACATAGGGCAATCACCGGTTCTGGAGGCAAGTTTGGTAGCGACGGAACGGCTGATAGCTGACGAGCAGCTGAAGTTGGGAAGTACATGAAGTTGAATCGTTTGCCCACACAAACATGGAAAGCACGAGTCCGAAGGGCCTGCCAGACACGCTTAGGATGCACAAAAACACCTGTAGAGGCTTAAGCCGAGATGCGGCAGAGTTAACGTGTCATTGACGAGGCGTGTATGAATGCTGAGACGTTCTCACAGCGTAGAACGCGTCCACTAAGTAGGCCTGGGTAAAAAATAACTATGTGCCTGGCTACTAATACAACATGCGGATATGCAACGACTTTACTGGGAACGTTTACTAGACACTGGTGTACGTACTGCGAAATATTAGGTATCGAAGAGAGGGGATGATGCAACGAGCGGAGGAAAATTAAAGTTTAACCTAGCCTTAGCCAGGCTTTCACCAGCGACCAAGTCCCCGTATTAGGCGGGTGTGGGTATATAGAGCTCCTGTCTGTATGATGTTTCGCCAACCCATTATAAGTATTTGGCCATGGTTCTGCTTGCGCCGGCGAGTTTCCCGCAGAGAGATGGCCCTCGGCGCCGAGAGCGAATGTTTGTAGTCGAGACTCTCGCAGAAGTCGCAGGACTAGTGCAACGCCCTCTCGCGACTGTAAGGTGTATTAAAGAAGATGATATAGGTTATTCGTAAAGCAAGAAATACCTTTTGCAAATTGGCCTTGAATTTGTTCAGTCCGTGGTTCTCGATTCGCTTCGTCAAGCCCCAGCCGAATCCCGAGACAAAACGAGCCTGCGTCGTCTGCCGAGTTTTACTGAACACAAAAATGCAACGGTAAGTAAAAAGCCCTTCTGCGATACCAGAAACAAAAATACCCGTTATCCACTTCACAAAGTTCGACATATTCTTGAACCTGCATGACTTTGACGTGGTCCAAGTTTTTTGTTTGGCAATGAACAACCTTCCCGAAGGGATCCACTTCGCTTTCCTCAATAACCCAGGACTCTGCCCTTGTCATAATATTCTTCGGGGCCCATTTAGGAAGTGCACCTCTCTTCAAAATCAGACGTGTAGTTGAGAGCGTGCCACTAGGCGTGATAGAGCGTGCAATGACATCGCAGGAAATAACGTGTGATGCATATGGGTTTGGGTAGCGAAGGAAGAATGCAAGAGAGACTATGGACCACGAGTCGCTGTATGGATACAAATATGGATGAGACACTGCCTGCAGGCTGCGAGTGCCCTAGAGGAGGACTCACTCGTACAAAAACGATTGCGAGAAAAGCCGCATTGCAAATTCAAATGGTAGGAATTCTTATTTTCGAGAAGAGATCGCTTTGGCAAAAGGACGAAGATTGAAGCAAGACGGTCGCAGCTGCTGAGTGCCCTCAGCCATGCAGAAGGGAGCGGAAAGACGTGACGGGACTTTCCGGAGGTCTGAGGTTCGTCTCTACATCACATGCGCATCCTTACCTCCTATTCCCCGATTTAGAGTATGTAAGGCACGATCATTAATATTGTACTTCAAACTCCAGTCGTTACACGCATTCAATTTGTTCCCTCATTTTTCTTTGTCGCAAGCTAATGGCTAGTTACACTGATGTAAATAGAACTTTAGCGGTGGTCCGATGGAGTCCCCATGTCTTTTTCTATAGACTAGCCTATGCTTTCAGAATTACATCTACTTCTCTACGACCGATCCGTCTGGAGAGATGAACAAACGGAGGCCATCGTACGCTGGGCGCACCCACTGCGGTTCTCCCTCGTCTATTACCTCTAGTGCACTGCGCACTGTCTCCGAAGCACTGGAAGTTGATACATTTACTTCCCCAATTGTTTGTAAGATCTCTGCATAATCCTCATATGTCAAGTCATGCGTGAATCCGACCAAGTAGCTCCGCTGTGCCTTAAGCCTGCGCACTGTTTCCACAGCCTGCTTCAACCCAAAATGCGACGTATGTGGCCTGATGCGCAGACAGTCTAGGATGAGTACCGCAGGAACGCGGACTTGCCCACCCGAAGTTTCTGAAGCAAGAAGTAATGCCCACGTAGACTCTGGAATGTGTGAGACGTCCGAAATATACACCACGGCATCTTGGATTTTGAAACCCGTACAAAGATATGGGCTAGGCTTGTTGGCTTCAATTGTGTTCACGCTACTTGCTTGATCATGACAAAGAACCGCAGTGGTTGAAGGGAGGGGTGAGTTGCGACCTGATATGGGTGTAGGAGGTGCCGTGTACGTGGGTGTCGGTAGATTCCCAGGTGGTGGAGATCTCCTGAAAAATCTACCATGATGGACTTATTCTCGTAATTCAGTACAAGGCAACCAACACATAGTAAAAACCACACACCTGAGAATGGTGTAATCATTATTCCTGCACATTCGAACGGTACTCCATCCTCTATTATATGCCACCTGAATTCGGGCACCTAGGCGTCGGTGGTCGATAAGCCTGAGGCAGCGTGAGGAAGAGCGAATACTCACGTCTCCTCCACCGGAAGCGAACTCTTTGGAGATTAGGTACGGGAAGGCACGCTGAACTTCGCTAAATGTCGCCTGAGATGCGTAAAGATCTATATGGGATTGGATGTTCCCGTTCAAAGTCCAGCCTATTGAGTTGTATTTTTAGTCTTATATTGCGCTGACATGGAAGGAGATAAGACCTCGTAAGTCGTCTAGGCCATTCATGGCTGTTGAAACAATCGTTATCAGAGGTGATGTCCTTTCGACTAGAGCAAATGATTTCGAGACGAACCATCGGCATGGGCGTGCGTAATGAGGACCGCATCAATCCTTCTCAGCCCATACTTGGGGAACCACTCCAACGCAGAGGGTAGAAACGTCTTGCCCACATCTATAATTATTGTCCTGCGTTCCCCGATACTGATGAGTCAAGTTGAACCTCGCGCGAACAAAATGCAAAGCTCACGATAGTTTGTCATCCTTGCCCTTTACCCGAATGACTGCGCTGGTATTCCTGCGCGCATTCTTCTTCCCCTCTGGTGTTAAAGTCGACAAACAGGTTTTGCAGGGTACACTATCCGGTGGTGCAGTGAGGCATTCGATATGCGGCAAACTGCTCGATGTGCCTGTGCCTAGAAAAATGAACTCTAGCACATCCGGCTGTGTGTCGCTGCTTCCGCCGCCGTTAGTATACATCGACCCCCCGGGTTCTGGCGTCGTCATTTTAGAAATAGAGCGTCGTCTTTGGGGGAGAGGCGGATTCAAGGTGATGGAAAAGGAGATGAAGACCAGGCCGAGACCTTTTATCACAAAGGCGCGGGAGGCGAGGCTGAGAACCGTCTTAATACCTGCCAGTGGACCTTTTATTCACGGCATCGTGTCTTCCCGTGTCGCGAGGCAGCTGTCAATGATGAGACTAGGGGAAGCAATCGTTGTGCGCTTTCTCAGCCGAAGTGTTGTCTTAACCACGCCTTCGCATTCTTTAGTGAGGTCGAGTTCACGATCAAGTTCAGAAGCAAGGACTAGGTTTAAGTGATTGACTGATGTCCACAAACACGACCTGCTCCTGATTTTCCAATTGTACATACAAAGATAATGACATTCCGAAGGGCTCCCTCAAATTTCCAGAGAGCGGTTCATTACAGAACGATGTTATGAAAGAAGGATGAACACCGCACAACGTTGTTATTTTGTGAAAACTTTCTCCCAGACGGCAATCAGAATTATCACCACTTAGCGTAGAGAGTCAACAAAGGCGAGGCCTGGAAACTTACTTGAAACAACGTCATCATCCTGGACTTGGTGATTAAGTCCGACTTTCTGAGCGTGTGGCGCGAACTTCGACGATTTCCCCTTTAAAAACACCCGGCTTTTCAGCGTACATTGACTTCAACACTTCTTTGCAACGTACCCTGAACGGATCGGTTCAAAATCAGCCTTGAACATGTGTATCTTTAGAAGTCATGAATGGCATACCAAACAAGGCCGTAGCGGAAGTTTGCAGCTAACGAGCGATGGATACCATGACAAACAGTGTCAATCGTTGCGCCTTTCCGGAGGCAGATGGGGTCTGTAAGATCGGGATGGGCCCCTCGCTTCTTCGTATAAACCTTTACGAGGTCTAGGTCCTCCCACATTTTTACGAGGAGATAGTCCAGGCTGTTGATATCCGTAATTAGTCCAGACTCTGGGAAATGGTAAGCGCCGAATTTGCGCACTTCAGGTCCATTTCACAGCTGATGACAACTGTATGGTCTTCGCGGGCTAGCTTGTCCACTTGCTCAAGGCTTATCGAGTCAATCTTGTTGTATACGTCTACGGCGAAAGCAAAAGGCATCATTTTTTCCTTGAGGGAAGTGCTGACAAGTAGACATACATAAGCAAGGAATATACTTTCGAGTTCCTGTTTCGTCGTTCAGCGAGATCGTCAGACAAAAGCACTGGACGCACCAACCTATGAGGACATCGATAAATTCATCTGTAGTAATCTTGGCTCGGAGTGAACATCACATTACATTAGAGAAACAAACAAGTCTCACATCTTCGCGAATCATCACGTCGCAGTTGTGGATTTTATCTACACAAATGAAAGTTGTGAAAGGATTGAGCAGCCACTTCATGATAACCTACATCCTGCCAGAATGGTACGTATTGTCTTCTCATCGGTCTGCGTAAGTTTGACTGTAGAATTTAGCTGAGCACAAACAAAGCAAACAAAGCAGTTAACCAGGAAGCCCAATGACAATCGGTCGGACGCACGGTTATCTGCAAATTGCGTCGTATTAGTGTCAAAATTAAGGGGGTAGAGTACAGTCTTTACTCCGCCGGTAGTTTTCCGCTTCACGACAACGTCTGGCTTTCGCTTGTTAAGCCGGATGCCAACTGCATCTAACTCAACCTCTAAGAGCTTCCGCTGCTCCAAGGACTTGGTCGCATCAAGCATCATGATGATTAGGTCGGCGGTTTTCGCAACTGGGCTGGCTGAGTATGATGCCTGGTGCTAGAAAAATCACGAACCTGCCACCACCTGACGCCCTCGTCCCCGACCTGAACAAAACTATCCTGTTCAGTGATGGGTATCTGTAATTGGACGAAGGCCCCACCTTGACTGGCTCCCTCAACTATCCCTGGGAGATCTAACAATTGGATTCGAGCTCCAGAGTATTCTATTACGCCGGGGATTGCCTAGAATTTTCTCAGTAAGATGTTGCAGTTGAACACAGTTGCTACGGGTCAACTGACCGTCAATGTTGTGAATTCGTACGCTGCTGCCTCAGACTCTGTATGAGTCATCTTGCTAAGGAACGTAGACTATGGAAGCCCTCAGAAAATCCAACATTTTGGTTTCGGAAAGGTAGAGGTCTACCTTTCCGACGGACGGGAACCCGATCAGGGCTACACGAGCGTCGCCAGACTTCTGCACGTCAAAGCCAGTGCCGGCGCCACCTGATTTCGTCGTTGGTTCTAGGAGTTCTGCACGGTAGCGGGCAAGCTTCGCCTTTAGAAGACCTAGATGATACTCCGTTGCCTGTAAAGAAATGTCGTTGGATCAACGTTAATGTGCATACACACACACTAGTGGGACTTAGCTTGCCTTATTCTTTTGCGCTGGAGATGGCAGGGGTGTTTCTTCTCAGTAAAGTATGAGTTGAGTTTTTGAAGCTCACTTCTGGCCATCTCCTCTATTTGAACGCAGTAAGGTTAGGTGGTCTGTCTAAACTCCATAATATGGGTTGCGAACACACCCTCAATGGCTTTCATCTGCGTCGGACGGTCAATGTTAACTCGTTTGATCTCATGGTGGAAAGCCGACCTTTTCTAAGATGCCCATTTTGAAATATAAGCTGCTACGCGGACAACTGGTCTTGTATGGGTGTTCAAAGCAAGAAACTCCAGTAAGCACTGACCCGGGTGTGCCGGCGACCGTGGGCGTGACGAGCGCGTTTGCTGCAACCTTAATTAATACGAAACTCACTGCGCGTAATGGGGTGCACTTAGAGCTCTGCATCTCCTTTCAACCATCCTCGATGCCTCGCCACATACCCAACCTATACCCCCACCCAGAGCTCGACGGGAACGATGTTGACGAAGAGCAAAATACACAGTGGTCTCCACCTCTCATTCATCGACAATTGTCGTACAACGCGACGTCTAGCTTATCCGGCCCGTCTAAAACACGGATGAAACAGCGCTCGCCGACTTCATTTGCCTCGTCCCCAGCAGGCAGTTTGCTCTCGCCGTCGGTGGCTTCGCCTAACGCATCATCTTCCAAATACTCCGACATATATTCTCAATTTGTGAAGCGCTATCGCTCTCGACCAAACATATTCGACGATCCAAGGGATGATACCGACAGTTATGCTTTCCACCGGGGCCACGGGCAACTGTTCGACGATGAAAGTGACGAAGAGCAACCCAGGAGCTCTCAGGGCTCCGATAACCGAGGGGGGTATGGAATCCCTATGGTGGACAGCGAGGCGCTCGGACCTTTGACAATCGAAGAGCGGGAGCGACTCGAATGGCAAAGCATGCTTGCGTCTGTCCTGGATGGCGATGTTCTGAGGTCTGAGAAAAGTCGCATTCAAGGCGCACTTATGACTTTATCCGAAGCTGGGAATAACAGACATTTAGATGTATGGATAGGTATACGTGCGAAACTCAGAGGACGCAAAGTTGAGGAGGAGCGCAAGATTTTGGAGGAACGCAAACTGCATCTAGTTGATCGTGTTATAACAGAAATCATGCAATTCAGCGTCGTTGTCAGTCCAGACGCTCCTTCTGCTGCACATCAGGTCAATGTTGTCCTCCAACACCTCGACAAAATACAGAGTTTCTATCCTCATCTCAAAGCTTTCTACATCGACAAACCTGCAGTGGCGCATCCGGATTTCCAAGCTCGTTGTGATACGCTCATCACATGGATGAGCGTTCTTACATCGTTAAGACAGCAGATTAATATCTTTCGCAGGTGGACCGGCAGTGAAAGTCTTGATGTGACGGCTCCGAGTCCTGAACACGGTACGTATAATTAGCCTATTGATTCATGGCTAGCTGCTATATTAAACGCGACTCTTTCAGATGGTTCCTCTTTTGTCGAGCGAGTTCTTAAAGAAGAAACCATCCAACGTACCTTTGAAAAAGGCTCTCTGACCACCGTGCATGCCCTTATTGCCTCTGCTCGAGATACACAGGTTAACCTCGCGTCAATGTTTAAACTCCTCAACTTGCCTACGTTTGAAGAAGAACTGGTTCAACTCATATCCTTCCCAACCCGTCTTGCGCACGCTTGCCTGCGATCGCGTCTTGATTATGCCAGTCGAGTAACAGACCCTGATGTTATTACTATTGATCAAATGCTCGAGGACTTCCGGCTGGCGATTGGTCTAGCGTGCACGTTAAAACGTCAATATGAAGCCTTTCTTCTTCCTGATCCTGGAGGGAATTGGAATCTGCCCAGCTGCATTAGCGAAGATTATGACAAGACATTGTTAGAGACTCTTAATCTTTTTTTCAAACTGATAAACTGGAAACTTAAAAGTGGGAGCAAGGATATATACTTCAGAGAAACGGAGGTACTTGAGGCGCAATGGGCCACTTTTAACGACGTTAGCTTGATCGTCAATGGGGGGGCTTCGTTAGTTGCCGAGCAGCTTTGGTTAGTAATGTTCTCGATGTTTTCCTCTCGAAGAACACTCGATGTTAATTTTTTTTCTAGTTCCATAACGAACAAGCTTATGATGCGGGCGACGACCAATTTCGAGCGTCAAATCCGAATACCGGTATTGGGAAAGGAAAAACCAAGGACACTTTTTACTCCACCCCAGGTCGCATACAGCCCATCAAACATCAGCGGTTTAGGCTTTGACTTCCAGAAGAGTGTCGCTGATAGCAAAGGCAGGCTCATGTCAGGCGAGCAAATGATCAACTGGTACGAGAAAGTCCTCGAGAGTGTCAAAGCACGATATCGCAAACTCCAGCGCTTTTCTCGGTATGTTCGCTTTGTTAGACGAGTTAGCCTTTCTAACTGTCCGACAGAGCGCTATCACAAAGATTCGGAAATGCCGCAGAATATACTCTGGAGAATGTACCAATGGACTCTTTCATAGCAAGTTTGGTGGAGACCGATCACTTCCTCGTGTATACCCAATCCTACGAGGGAGATGGGACCTATATCGTCGCATCTCGAGGTCTTCGCGATCGTCCAGACACCATTCGTCAGATGCTTCAAGATCCATACCATGTGAATGAGATATGGGAGGATGGCTATCGGAGCTTCCGTCGCACGGGAGATTTTGCATTACCCTCACCGGGTATGGAAACAGATGTTGACGAAGAAGAGCAATACGACGACTCGGCATATCTGCTAATATTATCTCCACGTACACGTTTCCTTTGGAATGGCCTAGTGTTGATGCTCCCGCTGCCGCGAATTGACTTTGAACTAAAGGACAACCGTGTGCGACTTGTCGCAGATGGCCCTCATACGCGTCTGGCTCTCGCGAAAGAACGCTTCACGGAAATTTTTGTACCTGTAGGGGAAGATGGGGAGCTGGTGGAACCATACTGTCATCCCCTGAGTTGCATCGTTGATCAGATGGCCCACATTCCTGTAGTCAATCGGGAATTGCGCAAGATTTCCCGGGCGACGAACAAGTTGGCGGAAGCGATTGTCGACGCTGTCCATTACATTCGGAACTCTATCGCTGGTGTTCCCAGTTGTACCGAGCTTCTCGAAAGCTGGTACTCTTTTGCTTCTGATCACGGTCAACATGCTCAGAAATATATGGACCGGCCCTCCTGGCTAAAATTCAACCGCTTATTAATCCGATTGGCGATTTCTTGGGTTTCGTTTATCTGCGACGACTGTGACCCGACAGACCGTAAGACTTTTAGATGGGCAGTTAGTGCGTTGGAATTTGCACTACTTAGGACAAAACGAAACAACATTCTTCATCTGCCGGAGGACCAATTTGAAATGTTACGGCAAAAAGTGGCGAGTTGTATGACCCTCCTTATAAGTCATTTTGATATTCTTGGGGCACGGTCTGCCCAGGATGCAAAACGGGAGAAAGAAAGACAGGAGGAACTCAGACAACTCGGACTCGATGCAGGTCACGCAGCTGGCAACGAGGAAGATTTCTGGGAACCTATTACACCAGCGAATGGGGCTGCATACGAAGAACGCAGTTTTGCGAACATGGTTTCTTCAAGCGACCGAAGTATTAGAAGGTTTAGGGCAGACATTTTCCGCCAACTGAGCCTACTTGACGAGAAGCGCGCAGGTGTCGGTACAGAGCAGCATATGGTAGGTCGTGTGTTGGACGACCAAAAACCAGAAGATCAATCACTCATGTTTCTTGCGTCCTCAACTTCGAATGTATCCATACGATGGCAACAAGGCAAATTTATCGGAGCTGGTGCATTTGGTTCGGTTTATACGGCGATCAACCTGGATTCTGGCTCGGTCATGGCGGTCAAGGAAATCCGTGTGCAAGACGTGACAGGTACCCCAAATTTGTACAAACAGATCCAGGATGAACTTAATGTCATGGAACTGTTACACCATCCTAATATTGTCGAATATTACGGCATCGAGGTTCATAGAGACAAAGTTTATATATTCGAAGAGTATTGCGAATGCGGAAGTCTTGCTGCCAACCTAGAAGTGGGACGGATAGCAGACGAAAATATTTTGCAAGTCTATACCTTGCAGATGCTTCAGGGCTTGTCATACCTCCATTCGCAAGGCATAGTACATCGAGATATCAAGCCGGATAGTAAGTGCTACGATTATATGTAACGATATGGTAACATGGTAAACTAATATATCATTCTAGACATTCTTCTCGACCATCTCGGTGTCCTAAAGTTTGTTGACTTCGGCGCTGCAAAAGTCATCGCGAAGAATACGCGGACATGGCAGCGTTCTAGGGTCGGCAGTATTAGTGTAACTGGCGTTGGCGGCCCCGGTCTCGACGAAGGGATGAAGAATTCACTGACCGGGACGCCGATGTATATGTCCCCCGAGGTGATTAAAAACGACAAGCGTGGTCGTCATGGAGCGATGGATATCTGGTCTATGGGCTGCGTCGTTCTAGAATGTGCCACTGGCCGCAAACCATGGAGTAACCTCGATAACGAATGGCAAGTCACATAAGGGACCTTCCTCCTTTTGCTCTAATCAAAACAATTCTTTACAGGGCAATAATGTTTCATATTGGTGTCGCGACGCAACACCCGCCTCTTCCCGAGAACGGAGAACTAAGCGACTTGGGAATCAATTTCATTAAACTATGTCTCACGATTGACCCTCTGCACCGTCCGACCGCCGATGAGCTACTGAGCCATTCTTGGATGTTGCAGCTTATGGAAACGCTCCGCAGCTACGAAGAGGAAGAGCTTGCAACGAGTCCTCCCGCAGATATTCCCCTAGAATTTCAAGGTGCGACAGTGGCCCGACAGGCGGCTATCATCCAAGGAAAAGAAGTGGGGCTTATTAAGGCGGAATCCCCAATTTCAACCCCCTCTGACAGCAGTTTGTCAGCGGCAAACACGAAGACTTTCAACCAAACAACTTAGGAGATCTCAATTTAATTCTCTCTGCCCGTCTTCATCCTTCTTTCCATTGCCTACTGTCGTCATAATAGAAATTGTCTTCAAGTCAATGTAGCTCTAGTTTTTTTCTTTGCACGATCTCTTATTTCGAACAATTCATTATTATGTATCCCCCGAAAACCAATTCAAATATCAAAGTAACTAACGCTGTCTGTCCTCGGATAGCTAAAGACCAAAGAACTACACGGTGGTGGGAGAAATACAGTGAAGTTCAGGGCGTTACTCACTTATTCAATCATCCAACGTCTGGAAAAAGCTTCATGACGTCCGCCCGGGCCACTGTCGCGGCCATGTGCTTCGATACTTGAACCGCTCTTAAAACTAGAAAAGCTCCTTTGGCTTCCAACAGACGTTGGACGGGACGACGACGAGCTAAACAGCGTTGCTCCGTCGGTATTCGTATTCGCAGTTGCCACTGTTACTCCCGAGTGCATGTCTCCCATATAAGCAGCTGGTTGAGTGGGCACATTTGGCATACGGAGCGCCTTGTCGTCCCGCTGAAGCTCAAAAGGCTCGAGAGATGGATTGGTGAAACGAGGACCCAGGCGCGGGGGCCCGAACCTCATCTGACTTGGTGGAACGTTCCTACCAAAAGCGGCAGAGAAGGTTGGCAGTGCGGCACGGCCGGATGGGAATTCGACCTTCTCTTCTTCATCATAGACCTCTTTTCCAGAAACTACTGGCACGAAGTCATCGGGTAATGGCTCCTCAGCATTCACTAATGAATTGCCAGTGAGCATCATCATCCTGCAAGTACAAGCTTGACACTTACAATAGTGGGGAAGCCCTTTACCGAAGTTCATGCGACATACAAGCCCGAGGATGGCAGTGAGTAGAGTCAAAAACACAGAGGCAGATGTAATAAGAGAAAAGAATCGCCACAGGACGAAAGTCCACCTGAAAGTGGTGGAAGTAAACATTGCTCCCCACCCTCCGAGATAGCTGAAGGACATGACGAGGAAAAGAAACATCGGGATTTTCAGCTCTCGGCGAACGGAAATCCAGCCCTATAGAGGTTGTTGTGTTAAACATACCCGACCGGCACACGGACGACGCTCACCATGCTCAACCAGGGAACTAAGAGCTGAGGATGAAGGGGAAGATAAGTGACATAGACAATAGTTGTAATACAACTAGACACACCAACAGGACCCCAATCATCACACCCTTATACAACCCCGGTTGACTCGAAAGGTGTCCAACGGCTCCATTATAAAGCGAGTCAATCCAGAGTCCAATTGAGGCAACGATGAAAAAGAGGGAGAGTTGGATGGCGATAGAGAGCGTCAGTACGAGTTTGTAGACTCGATTTATTGTACGCGATGCTCCAACACGCTTAAATGTCTGCCACCCAAAGAGCTAAGAAGGTTCGCCGAATAATCAGAGATACAGTCCAATGGGGGTGTTTTCAACCTACTTTAACGAGCCTCCATGATAAAAATGCGGATAAGAGCAGCGCTAGCGCATTAAGGGCCAGACTTGTTATCTCGGCGAGTGCACGGTTCTGCCAGTACGTCGAGAGAAGATTGATACCACAGGCACCGTCCGTAGTGAGATGATTGAATTGCACGCGAAAGTCCCTTGTCTGGGAAATCTGAAACCCTCCCCAAGCAGTCGCTAATACATGCGTAAGCAATGACGCGATGCTGTAAACACAATTAAATCCGTGTGTTGACAGTCTTAAATATATGCCAGTGGACGTACATATGAGGCATAGATTCATTCAGGATCTTAAGGGTGATAGCTGATTAGAACCGAATTGTCCTGTATGGATCCGACTTCACTCACGGCGACTATTGACATGGCCAGTACCCAGAACTGGAATGCAATGAATGTAATGTCCTCCCGTTTGGTATTATCCAACCTGAATTATAGGTAATCCTGCACGATTCGGAACATTTAGTCACTCACTTTTCTACCGGCCAATTCAATGTAAAGAGACACGTTTGGCTGAGAGTCACATTCTTATGGTTCAAACCAAAACCATCAACTTGAACTTCAATGGTCCCGTTCGCATCGATGTGGGTAATATCGAGGTCTGCTTTGTCTTTCTTCGTAGATCTTCTACGACGGCCGTCGCGCCCGCCACTTTCGACCCTGCTAACATCCTCTGCGAACTACCGACTTCTCAGTAACAAAAGCATCGGGAAGTTGAGCAGTGATACTCACTTCGTCTTCACCCGTATCATCTGGCATAGGATCTAAGACTGGTCGCAGGGGGACGGAAGATATATTTGAACTATCGGTTGACGATGCTATCGGAGAGACGGCCTTCGTGACTGTGATAGTGACCACATCTTGTACACCAGTTGATGCTTGTGTTGTGGTTAAATGAGAGGTAGGAGTAGCACTCAAAGAAGTTGATGAAGATACTGAAGACGGACTGAATGTCTCGCTATCTGTCTGGACAGCGACATTCTTGGCTGAAGCAGACCAGATAACTTGACAGGTCGCAGATGATAGGTCTGCTGGTACAGTCTCACAAAAGCGAAGATCGTTTGGAGACATAACTGCAAAACCCGGGTCTGCAGCGTCGCCCTGCATAACAAGCTGCCAAAGAAAATTGGCGGCCTGAGCATTGATAGTGAACGCTTGGATCTGGAAGACCACTTGAATGAGGCAGTGGAGAAGCGAAAAAATGAAGCTTGAGGGGCCATAAGTACCAGGACATTTGCAGGGGCGGTTGGGGACATACTAGAACGTGGTGATACGAGAGAAAGTGACACGCTCCCACTGTAACCAACTTCGTTAACTCCAAGTAATCAGATGCGAACATCTCGAAGAGAGGACTCACAAAGAGTTTGGCTTTAGCGGGAAGAGGAAACAAAACCCAGGTTTGTTTGAGCCTCATGTTCAATAACAGCTGTTTGTGATTCAACCAACACGATCGGCACGGTCATAAATTCCTCTTGGTTAACGGCGTACCCTGCGGATAAATCCGAACGAAAGAACGAAAGAAACGAGCCTCTAGGGCAAAGGGAAATGCAAAGAGAGTTAAAAGGGGCTGCGACGGCCCAGCCGATGAGCAAACCACACTTTGAAGGTGGTGGAGAGAGGCAGGACGGCTTTGGAAACACTGGCAGCTTGCCAACGCCGGGTAGTAGTATCACGACCACACTGGCTGGACCATAACGAGCCCGAGAAAAATAGGGACAAATATGCGCGAGAAATAGATCGTCGTCAAGCAGTCAAGAAGTTGGACGAGATGATCTCGGTTGCGTGCAGCGCGGCCTTAGTGACTCTGGCGGTGCCCGCGACGGCGAGCTCAACCAACCTGATTGCTTGGTTGATGATCAGTGATCCATTGTATGCCCAATCAACTTCCATGCAAATTTTGTCGATTACTACCGGGTCCTCCGGTCATAATAATATCAACTCTTCGCTGGGTCGCGATTTGCAACGGCCCCTCGCTTTTAGTACCAAACTCGGACTGGGGCACTGCCCGTTTCATCTCACTGCATTTATTTGATCACAAATTCTAATACGCGCAAAAGGTGTTTAACGAGGTAATTATCCTGTTGAATGGATACCCAGACATTCAGGTAATCAAATACCAGTGCTTCCCCTTCTGAACAAACCAATGTACACCAGCTTCTTCTCGCCTTGAGATTGCTTCAGGGCATATCGGACCAGAACCGACGCCGAAATGCGCCCTTAGGCTTCCGTTTGATACCAGGTGACTTAGCACGTCAGCGATTTCCTGACGGTCATATACTGCCCTAAGACGCCAACGTAATTCGGCCTGAAAAGCGGATAACACCCGGAACGGGTCAGAATCAGTCTTCTTGGATTGAGTGTGATAGGGTCTGACCTGCGACATGCCCGGCCTCATATGTACGAGACCCATTACAGCTCGGAGGGCAGCATCCCAACCTTCAAGGGTACGCCCTGTGGTGATGTCTAGCCACCGTCTTGGGAATATCTTCCTGGCTGACCGGTTTACTCCAGTGAGGGTCACTGTCCATGGTCCGACATATTTCGCTGATATGATCACTGATGACGAATATCCGACGAAATAAAGGATGGGTACTTGAAGTGTATACAGACGGTATATGACTGTAGCACAAAGATCTTCGGCATACTCCATTTGGAGGGCTGCCTATAAGGACATGAATTAGTCGACTCCGCAGACTAAACAAGCTCACATAATTATTGTGCTTACCTTCAGTTCGTCAACCTCGATACCATGGGATGTGCGATTTTCAACCCGTTCCATGATGGAGCGAGCAATAAGTTTATCCTCATCGGGCCACGAGCTGAGCTGGGCAGTGGCCTCCTCTATACACTTTATACAGTCTATTACCCCCTCGACCAATTTATGGCAGCACGCCTTATCACCAGTAATTGATAAACCATGGTCTAATGGGTTAGCGTCCTCATGTTGTGTGCTGAAATTGTCAGATAACGATTCGACGCTTATCATCGGAAAGGAATTGTCACTAAATTTGACCTGTATGCCCAATTCGATGTCGTCGTCATCTGAAAGAACACTTAGAGATATAAGAGTAACGGGAAAATCAGCACTCCTCACCAACTTTCCTGCTGTTTCCATCCACGCTTGCGCGAGTCGTCTGAGCATGTTCGGTATTTATTCTGAATTCAGCTTTGCAGTCAGAGATTTGTTGTAGAATCGCAGCAGTGTCTCCATCCGTGGAAGCCAGGGGCCATTCGCGCCATCCATCCTGACTTAGCGCGTACGATTCCTCCAATTGGGATGCATCCGAGAAGAAATCTCCTGGAAAGATACCTCCGAGAGCATTCTGATTCCTATCGTAGACTTAACCCCATTGTTAGAGTAGAAAGACCGGGACTAAAACGTACATCTCAGAAATCTTGGCGGTACGTCCTGGAACGAGCCGCGAGGGATCTCTCACAAGCCTCGCAAGCACATTGTGAGACAGCAAATTGTCCATTGCTACAGTGATATCCCCTTCCCCGGCTTTTTCAAGCAGAGTTGCCGCCTTACTACCGTCATAAGTCGCGTTCGGAGTACCAATAACCATCTCATAGAATAAATTAGTCTTTGTTATAGCATGCTGTCGTTCACTTACTTTCAGAGCCGATTCAGCAAAAGAAATGGAATCAAGTATATCTTCCTCGGTATTAACCTCGTTCTCTACGACGAATGCACCTTCAAGGAAGAGCCTTTCGCGTGCCTCCTCTCCAACAGCATTATTGAACAGAAAATCCCAATTGGTATGAATTGGACCGTGCTCAAGCTGAGTCCAAAGGCTGGTAATCTCGTTTAAATCCGCTGGCATAACGAAATCCGTTTCCCCTTTGTCGTTGGATATTCCAACCCGACTGGGAATCGGCTTAGGGATTCTACGGTTACAAAATTAACATAAAGAAATGCTCACATTGCGTTCTTGTCTATATATTTGCGCAGGTATCCCAGATGGGTCTCTAGATCGAATTCAGTTGGACTGCAATAATTATCATCCGGAAGCTCGGGTGTCCCTCTCTTCCTCATCCATAGCTCATACCAGCAGTTTTCCAGCCGCTGTAGATACGAATCCGCTCCCGGCTGATCCCTTAAGGCTGATATCCTGGCTCGAACGGAATTTCGAGGAATAGATGGAAAAACTTGGTCCAGAGCAGCCCACTCCAGCCGATGATAAGCACGACACCTTGCTCGTACAATAACGGATGCGTCACGAGCCAGTTCATCAAGCTCCGGATTCCATGAGAATCGTTGACGCCGAACACGTCCAACGCGAGTGTTTTTACGAACTGCAAATAATGAGGACGAAAACTAAGGCAAAAAAACGAGACGACGCTAGCGTACCTTCGGTAGACTTTCTACCAGGACGACTGCAAGCATTGATTTCTTTACTATTCCCGTCTGAGGTGTGTCCCTGCGTATTGATCAGTGGCTCCATAGGTCTGCTGTGGAGCAAATTTTTACTCGGAAGGGAGGTACTAGTAGCGGGCTGTATCTGGGCTTTGAAACCAGGAGTAACCTGAGGGAATAACTTGCGAGCGAGGCGACTTTTTTTGGCCGCTTCGATAGCCTCGACAATTTGTGTTTCCCATTGATGGTTATCTTGGACTGTATTCCCCAAAATGTAAGATTGGCGAAGTTTACGGAGACGCGAAGCCGCCACTCCTTTCAGTGAACCCGGATGAACCTTTTCAACCAAGGCATCCCAAGAGATTTCCCGATTTTTTACAGCCTCCATCGCCTTCTGGGCCAAAAGCAACTTCATTTCAACCTTTTGTCGTGACAGCTTTTTGCTTGCCGCTGTTCCCCGAACCCGTTTTGACGCTGTCAGTAAATCCTCGTGAGACGTTACAAAATACCTCTTGACAACCTCGATTGGAGCGGAGATAATGTAGCTAATTTGTCGCAAACGAGACACACCGTCATCAGCGTCTTGTACAGGTGTGTTGGCCGTACCAAGGTCAACAAATTTCTTAAGATACTGAGTTTGATACCAAGAAAGCGTGTAGTCAGATTTCCAAGAAGCCACCCTCCTCAACGCTGCCGCGACATGTTGGTCGATTATATGGGGCCCGTGTGGTGTCGCGCCGGTCCCTGCCTTTGATTGTTCTTTTCGCGCGTAATCTTTGTCCAAGCATGACAACCTGAGTTCCTCCCAAAATGCCTTTACTTCGTTTTCACTTGAGATTCGCATATCCTTCGAAAACGGCGGGGGGTCCTCCTGAAGAGCGAACTGGTGGATCGGTGCGAATCTATTGAATTGCCAGTATTTGGGGCGAACGACAGGAACCCTGGAGGCCCAGTCAGACCTTACTTCCTCAAAGGCGGCTGGATGTGGCCCATTAATGGGGCAGTGAAGGACGGAGGGTCTGTCGGATTCAGCCTGTTGGAGTGGTTTCACAATCTTCATCGAACAGAGATACTCTAACAGATCGAAGATACGATCGCGTGATCTGGCTTTCCCTATGTGCAAAGCATTTCGCCATTCGTCCGGAATGTCTCTTAAAGGCTTTTCCCTGCCCCCTTCCGTCGCAAGTGCGCCCTTGATATCTTCCGAGAAGTAGAGAGATGGAATGCAAGCGCAATATGCAGACAGCGATATATCGTTTTCGAAGAAAGCCCAACTGATAATCCTTTGCTCCGAAGACACTATGAAAGGCGATTTACTATCGTGTTCGAAACGAAGAACGGAGTGTAAGTGGAGTTTCCTTGCCCGCATGACCTTTCCGGTTATATAGCCATAAATTTGTGACAGGGTCTGTTTTTCAAGAAGAAGGGCCTCTCGAATGACATCGTCAGAATGCTCAAACAGTGTTTGCGCGCGACGAGGATTTTTATGCCAACGTTCATGGTATATTTCATGACTGTCCAGTTCATATAGCCATTTATTTGCCAAAGCAAGAGTGCTATCGGGATTGACTTCCAGCTCTTTCTTCGCTAGCTCCCGGATCTGCGCTTGTCTCCGAGGAACTTGAACCAGAGTGGCTCCCTGAGCGGCAATGTAATCGTGCAGCTGTTTGTCCGACACAGTTGGCAAGTATGCTATCTTGGAATTACGGCTTCCTCCCATGATAGAAGATATGTTTGTGGTCACCGTTTTGATACGTCCGCGGGAGACGAGGTTGTCAAGACTATAGTACAGAGTCCGCCTATCCATTCTAGTCCCAATCGGTGCACTGACCGCTTCGCCTGCCTTGACAGTATCTTCAATGAATTGCATAAACGTAAGGAGAAATTCGCTACTTGACGTGTTAACTATTCCGCCAGCGTTTTCTACTAGCTGAACGAGTTCATTCTCTCGTCTCATAGCAGATAGGTTGGTCCTTCCCAAAAATCGGGTGGAGACCTTTTTTCTATTATTGTCCCCCGGAGAAATGCTGCGTTTGCTTGCATTTTCCGTTATATCGACTGCATTTTGAGTGATCAAATGAGGATGGGTTGTAAGGGAGTCTCTTCCCCCACTCAGGACGTCATTCGCTCTCGCCTGGTTATTGCCAGCCACAACGTCCGCGCCGACATCCATCCCACCAAATTGCAATGTGCGATCCAGCTCAAGTACATGCTCAGCAGGATCATAAGAGGTGCTTACTCGACAGCTAATCTCGTCGGCCAAGGACATTCTACTGGTGGCCCCACCTTGCGCAGGCGGAGTAGACGGCCGCTCTGATAGATTGACAAGAGCTGAAGCATACCCATTGACTTTGGCCAGCGAGGTAATTACTTTGGCGACCTCGTCGCCATAACCTCCCCTCCCTTTACCCAAAGTTTGTCGAGAAGTAGGGACGGATTCCGGAGATCTCAGGTATTCATCTTGACCGGGCACAGAAAATACCATGAGCATACTGGAGTTCGCACTTGGGGGACTGTGTTGTTCAGGAACAGACGACGAAGCCAACAGACCACTCCCGGATACCGTCGTGGAGGGTCGAAGAGTATCTGACTGGGGCCATAAAGCAGGAGATACATAGGCCGCAGAAGCAATTGAAGAGTCAGAAAATACAGTATTTGTTCCAGCCTCATCTCCTTTGCACGTTGGTGTATGTCCCTCTGGCTGAGCTGAGGTATTTGAAGCATTTTCGGTAGCCCCATGGGAGATCTGGACTTCGGAAGTGTCACTTGTTGTTTGGGAGAGTGGAATGCTCGGATCGCTAGTAACGACCTGCACCCTTTTCGATGGTCGTCCTCTCTTGCGTTTCGGGAGTTCCCGGGAAGGCGGATCGTCCCTGGTCGTTGCATCTACATTGGTTCCGGCTTCGGCACTCGCCTCGAATCCCTGATAACTACCGTTGCTTCTCTTCCGTTTAACGCTTTGTTTTGCAGGTGTTAAGTCATCCTTGCTTCCGGAGTCCACTTGAGCGTCCCCCGTAATGATAGTGGCTGTTGTTTCCTGGCCCTTCTTGGCCCTTTTCTGCTTTCTTCTGTCGGCAAGCTCTGGGTCCTTCACGGGTCTTCCTCTCTTTCTGGTACCGTCCGGAAGAATAGGGTTTGTCCAACTTTTTTCTTTCTTCTTCGGAGGTGCCTCTGCCCAGCCATCCTCAATAAATATCCCCTTGACTTTCTTCGATATCTTCATTTCTTTGACGCAGGCTCCAGCCACAGTTCCGATCTTCCGAGGTCTACCCGATGACCCACCACCCCATTTGCTCAAATACTCGGCAAGGTCATCACGAGTCTCATAGAAGTCTGCTCCGCGGACCTCATTGAATCCCCGTGTGTTAGCCAGGTCTTGGGAAGTGTACCTACTCGAGGGCTGTTGAAGCCCTTCACGCGCCATAAGCTCGGAATAGCCAGATAATGTGAAAAAGCGATATCTGCGCTCGCGTCCGTGCGTTTCCAAAACTTGGATAATGCAAAAATCCGCGAGGTGAGAGGGTGGAGCTTGGCGTTCCATACGGGAGATAAGGAGCTCCAGAGTTCTCTTATCATAAGAGCCAAGATGATCAGACAGCTCCTATGCACAAGCGGCACATTAAAAATTCGCCAATCAAAAAGAGCAAATTTGAGCACACACGTTAAGTGTTATCCCCGTTGCTGAGGACTCCTGCATGAGGTTGATCATTTGTTTATGAAGTGTCATCGTTGACTTCACGTGCTTCTGGTCGTTGAACAGATCTGATATGACTTTTCAACACAAGAGAATAGCAGCAAAGACGGCTAAGTATTACCTTCTGTTATCAGATTTTCAATCATGTCATCCTCCTTCTCCTCCTCATCTGGGGCTCTGATGATGCTAGTGTCCTGGACCATCACCTTATCCATTTCAGGAGAAACCAGACGGAGACATAGCTGTCTATTCTGTGTCATATTTGGATTCGCGCTTGTAACAAGAATTTTCTCTATTGTCCCTTCGGCGATAAGCTCTTTCAGACGCGCAATAAAGAAGCGCCTATCAGTACGAGAGCGAGGCCGGAATCCCTGTTGTATTCTTTAGTCAACCAGTTTACTACCTTATCACATCAATGTCAATACTCACGATCCGCACAGCAATGTTGTTGTATGGTTGTATCTCGTTCACGGAATGCTTCAAGAGCTTGATAAGCCGCTGCCGCAGAATGTTCAAGCTTGTCAAGTGACGGGTATCGATTGGATCAAATTGCGGCGTATCAAGCATCTTGCTGTCAGCCCCAGCGGAATCAAGCATTGAGTCTCCACTGTCGTTTAGATTGCCCTGAGCACGGAACTCTTCCTCACGAATTTTCTTCCATGTCGCGCTGCGATCAAAGAAATATTTGTGTACACAGAAATTTTGGCTGGTTCCACCCCGGCGTAGCTTCACGCTATATTATAAGTAGTACATTTAGTTACTTTTCATTAGAGGAAGACTATTACTCACACGAGGTCCAGCTCTAGAAGCTGTTTAACCAGATAGAAGCATGTCTTCTGATCATACCCCGTCGCCTTTCCAAGTTCAAGGACACTGAGACCTGATTCACGAGCACGTGCAATAAGCTGAAGAGAGGCGTACACCATTGGTGTGAGTTTCGCAGGCTATGAACATCAGTTATGAGCTCCAAATAATTGAACGTATTTCACACTACCTTTGCATGCGATCCGGTAATTGCTACAAAGCAGGTTTCAGGATCTGTTGCAAGCCTAAGTCGGCCGCCATACTTTTGAAGAAGATCGTGCAAAGAGTACGTATTTGCGTCCTGGACTGCCTCGAGCTTCGTAACAGCCAGCATATCTTGTTTCCCATCGTCCCCATCTCCACTAGCTTTCTTTGCGGCCCTCGGCTGAGGAGGGATATAAACTTCCGACGATTGCCCTTCCGGAAGTAACCCGACTCTAACAGAGGGTTGCTGAGCGACCAGAGTCCATACAAATGCATGATAGGAATCATCAAGTGTCTGTCGCATAGAGACGTGAGACGCATAGAATTCAGTGATGAAGTCGCGCAGTCTGGAAATATTACAGCCTAAAGGGAGAAATAGAAGATTGCCTTTTAGCCATCGAAAAGGTGGAAATAGAGTTGGTGAATAAATCGTTGCCCAGGTACATAGAAAGGGTTTCCACTTCAGACTTGGCCGCAGCTGGGATCGAACAGTGCGTTTTGGGTCGGCTAACTGAGGAAGTCGTCCCCCAAATGTACCGCCCAGTAGCAAGAGAAAATGAATAAACACATACCAAGGTCCCCATCAAAAGCTAGCTCCCGAAGGCAATGCTGAAGTAGCTCATCCATTTGATGAAAGTCGCGTAAATCGTCGCTTTTCCAAAGTTATGGCACCCTTTATGTGTTCTGTTCGGGAAATCTCAGAAATGAAGGATTTCACAGGTGTTGGAGGTAAACGCGATAATGTCTTAGAACGATAGCCCGCAACCGCCACACCCACGAATGTAATGAGGGAAGACAAATCTTCAATGGACGCGCCATGGAAAACGAGTACGAATCGTGGGCAAGACATGCCTATTTGGTTATTATGAAAGGTAGCCAGTGGTCTTCGTCTTACTGAGCACCGAAGACACTTTAAATAAGTAGTAAGGTATAAAACATCTAGTGTATGTAAAAGAACTTCCCAATAATACAAGTACTGCGTAGATGGCACGTAAGGTAGGCTCTACAATCTGGGCGCGCAGCAGGCCGTATAGAGGACATTCTAAGGCTCCTTGAAGAACCATCCTGACCCGTTTTTGCTGGGTAAATAAAAAAAGCCAGCGCGAAACAGCAAACCATTCAAAGAAAGAAAAGTCGAGCACTCAAATCGACTGGAAAGCAGTATGTTGGTCCTTCCCTTCCCAAAGGCCTCTCAGGACATCAGTAAAACCAAGCTTCCCCTTCTGTGCATTTTGTTCGAACCGATCCGCTAGCCACTGTTCTAATTTGTCCGAAACACTTCTCCACAGTGTCATCCGCGCCTGTATTTCGGCCGTCTGGGAAAATGTCGTCTCGCCCTTCGGGTGAGATGGAGAAGGGAGGTATTGGATACGCTCGTAGCAAGTCGCGAATTGCGATAACGAAAGGTTTACGGAAGTGATTGTGCATCTTTGTGACGATGGGTCAACAAAAGAAATTTCTCGGACATATGCATCTTCAGAACCACCGAATAGCTGCAACGTATACGAAGATGAGGATGTGAACAGTGACACCGCAAGAAACCCACCTTCAAGATCCACGTCGGTGTCTTCTGTTTACAACCCAAAACACGCTCCGTACGAACAATTCCGGTATCTGGATCCACAGACCGATCGAGTACATCTACGCTGAGGACGTGTGAGCAGTGGGGGTTTGGGTATTTATGCCACATCCCAATCACGACGTGCGACCAAGGATGACTGTGTAACGATTATAAGCTGCAAAATGAGCGGCCAGTAAAATTACGAACTTATAATTGAAAACCTGAGAGAAATAGTGCATCGTCGCGGTCGTGAATGAGCGTTATAGGGACAGAAAGGTTGTCTCCGCAGGGCCCGCACTTGAAATCTCTGATGATGGCAGGTGAAGCCTCAGATTTTCTCCACGGTCCGATTTTCGCCGAATCGGCTCGCACGTGAAACAGCCAATAGTAGGAAAGCCATTTTATGCACGTATATAAGGTTGCGCACCGGCACGCCACTCAACCTACCAACTTGACACGCCAACAACTATCGATTTGCAGGTGCTGTATATATCGGATTATTATGCCCGCGACACAGCTCGAAAGTGTGCCTGCTTTTGTTGTTGTTTGAAATATGGATGAGAACTGACTTCCTTCTTACTGTAAGGGAGGTCCGGACTTGGTGCACATGATGTATATACATAAGTCGGCCATTGTCCCTCCAGTAAGTACCTTATTTATCTGTGCGTTGAAACTCCAACGAACAATCGATGTGACGGGACCCTTAAAGGGAAGATACATATAAGGTGGTCAATGCGATAACGTGAGGCAACTACATACTACATTTTGGGCAGAGCCAGTTAACTGGCACCGATACTACATGATATTGTACGCTGCAGGCTAATTGCATTCGTACCCGAACTAGCCTCGTCTGGTCCATCTTATTCGAGATCGGACCTCGGTTCAGACAAATATAGAATAAACGTAAATCCATACTGTCCAACTTTTGTCTACCCCAAAAATCGGATTGCAAACACATGCTTAATATATGTTTGAGCGCAGTTGCCTTTACTATGCAAAGTTCATTCCGGCATGAGTGCAGCGTTCCTTTCCATTCGAGGCAGGGAACCTCGATAATGGGCATTTGCCGTGTTACATCCAATCCGATGCCGCTTACACAATAGCATGACAGGTACGGGATTCGCGGTATTTTGACGGATGTTCGCGGCTGGGATCGTACAGCAAACCTGGCCCCTGTCACTTATCCCTAGGTCCCCTTGCCTTGCGCCTTTTCGAGCCCCCAACTATGTCCCTGCAATCCGGACATTGTATATTCCTAAGTATAGCATGCACCACAGAGAGAGGAAGACACGCACTTCATCCTGATCGCCTGACTCCTGCCTATGCAATTATCTCTCGTCACTGTCTCTCCTCGCTTCGTCTTCCCCATCTCTCGGCGCTTCATTTTCGATGGCTTTGGCAACTTCGACATCCAATCAGGAACAGCCGAACCCGATTGTAACAAGACATTTGCAATACTAAGAACTGGCCATAAGTATGATGACCACGGGATAGATTGTCGACACCTACGGCTTCAAGAAAGGTCTATCCTCGTTCGTAAAATATGTGATAGCGGTTCCCTCCCGTCCTGCCCGACCGGTACGTCCTGAAGAAGCGTGAACTTAAATGCTTGGTTTCAAACGTTAAGAAGATTATACCTATTCGATGAACATAGCTTTGTACGCTCGTCGGAAAATCGAAATTTATGACGCCTCTAATTCCCTTAAAATTCATACCACGAGACATAACCTCGGTACTTATCATAACCCAGCTCTCGCCTCGTCTCATTCGCGCCACAGCATCCTCGCGCTCCTTATTCGTCATTCCAGCATGAAGACAATCAACGTTTGAAATGTTGTTTAACACAAGCTGCTCTGCCAGAGAAGATGCGCGCGGTTGCGTAGATGTGAATATTATGATAGGAGGCGAGAACGGTTGAGATAAATAAGACAGCAAAGTGGGAAGCTTTGAGGACTCGTCAGCCACATAGGTCATCGTTTGAGCGATAGATGGTAGTGGTGTGTCCCTAAGCATGTATTCAGACCAGGTGAAACAGGAATATCAAGTTGCATGTATACTTACTTAAGGCCCACAACGACTCTCACGGGATTTTTCAGGACAGACAAGGCAAGTTTCTCTGCTCCGGCGGGTAGCGTTGCGCTAAAGACAATTTTTTGCACGTCTTCGCGAGTACAGGCTGAAATTATTTCTTGAGTCTGTTTAAGAAACTCGGAGTCAAGTAGTCGATCCGCTTCGTCCAGAATGAGGTGCCGAACGCTACACGAGCATCAGCAACGTATGTTCCTTGGTAAAAATAGGATGCTCATACTTGTCTAGACTTATACGCCCATCACGTATGGAGTCGACTAAACGCAGCGGTGTAGAAACGATCATATCTAGTAACCGTCAATTTAAATCCTATTCAATATCAACCAGTTCACGTACCAGTTTTGTCTCTTACAGTTTTGTCTTTGAGCGTATTAGCAGTCGCTTTACTGAACAGGACGATGCTCCATTTTCGACCCTGCGCCAGTTTCAAGCACTCATTATGTATCTGGTGTGCGAGTTCTCGCGTGGGCGCTAGGATCACAGCTCGAACACCCGTTCCCGCCTCCATAGCATTGCTCGCGATTGGCGCATGCAGAGAGGCCATGATAGGAACGAGGTAGGAAAGCGTCTTCCCCGTCCCTGTTGGTGATATAGCAGTAAGGTCACGTCCCTAAGGTGCGGTGAGAATATAGACAGTAAACAGAAGACATTAGTACAGACTTCGAGTAGAATTGAAGTACAATGTGACTGTATCGTTGTCGGGACGGTGTAGCCGCTTTCCTTCAAATTTTGTATGAGGAGAGACGATATTTCGTATTTCTTCTGCAAAGCCTCAAACGAATACACAGGCACGGGGATGTTTGTCCCTTTACTCGTTACACGATGCCTTGGTTGACTCGGGCCTTCACTTTTGTCTGCATTAGCGCATTTTCGATCTTTTTGGCTTATTTTGTCGTCTTCGTTGTCGGAGTCATCCCTCCCCCCTTCCTCATACCCAGCATCCGAGGCTTTGCGTTTCAGAGCATTCCCCTGTGCGTACTTGAAGAAATCAAGCTCAGGCGGAAGTTTCCCATTCTTCTCTGTGCTTCTCATCTCTTGTTTTTCCAACTGACCCGTTCTCTGCAAAAGTCATCATTCATAAGTGTCAACTGCGAGGTTAAACGGGCGTATGACGTACGTCGAAGAGCTGAAGGTCATCTCTAAATCGTCTTTTGTCAAATTTTACACCTCCGCGCGAAAGTAGATGAAATGTCTCCATCACACAGGCAGTAAAATCAACGGCCGTCACAAGTTCAGTTCAGTTCGGGCCTGCGCCTGTGGATTGAAGGCCTGGGTGGTTCAAAACTTGAGAATTTTGCCGGATGCCTTCGGCTATGATTATGTAACAATCCAGCTTACGTATAGAATAAGGGGCTACAATGCTCAACTCGATAGACGCTTGCACACATAATTCCCTTCTTTCTCCCAAAGTTTTGCCATATCTTTTTCATGAGGCGTCGGCGTCGTTAGCCCTCTTCGTGCAACATTCTTTTGCGTGTCTATCTCGGTTATAGAGGGTAGAAATGTCCAAAACCCAGTATCCTTTCTGGTGAGTCTGGTATTTCACATTCAAGTTGTCATTCTTATCGGCTATGGTCGTAGGCTAGGAGGCAAGTCCTAATTGCTTGGATTTTTCGTTTTGACGCGATCTTGGCCCATCTTATCTTAGGCGTCGCGGCATCGAGTACGGTTAAATTTATTTGAAGCGTCGTTTCAGTGGTGGTAAACGTTTTTTTCCCTCTCCATTCTAGTGGCAGCATGCTGTACACACCCGCTCGATCTGACGAAGGTGTACGTCCTTTTGAACTGTTGGCTATACCGCTGCTGAGTATGTTCCTTTTCAGCCGAATGCAGACGCTTGCCAGACACTTTTCCGGGTCCAGGCCTCCTTCCACTTTTCATGTACTCCGTGTCGCTATTTCGGACGCTGGATTACGCAGCCTGTATACGGGGCTGACTGCCTCCTTAATGCGTCAAATGACGTATTCATTGGTACGACTGGGAAGCTACGACAAAATTAAGAAGCGTCTTGCAGGTGATGGGACTGCCAGCACAAGCCAACTTCTGTTAGCAGCAGGTATCGCAGGTGGTTTGGGAGGTGTTGCGGGAAATCCAGCCGGTGAATATCCCCCTTTCGAGCTTGACGAGAGTCCACACCATTAATCCGCCACCAGATATCCTTCTAGTTCGAATGACCACTGACCAACTCCGTCCTCCTGAAGAAAGGTTTGGATATCCAAATGCCTTGAGCGGCCTGATAAGCCTTGTTAAACAGGAGGGCGTGAGGGGTTTATACCGGGGCCTTGGGACAAATACTGTACGAAATTTTTTTTGGAGGACTTGTTTTCTATCGTTAATGCTTAGCTTTTCTTGTCCAGTCTAGAGCAATATTGATGAATGTAAGCTTTAATGGCCCTCCTCCCACTTTGATTACAGAGAAAGCTTGTTCTACAGGCTTCGCAGGTTGGATCGTGAGTGTCTTTCTTCGATCGCGAATTTGAAGTTTTGTTACCGATCAATTCTTTAGATACGATTTCTTTAAAGAGATGCTACTTGTGCACAGGTTGCCTGTTTTCGATTATCAGTTTCGAGACGGAATCGGGCTACATTGCTTCGCCAGTGTTTGCGCAGGATTTGTAGCGACAAGTAAGTATTTCTTTTCTTTTGCAATGCTTGTTGCGATGTTTGACTGTGTTTTCTAAGCCATCTGCGCCCCGTTTGACGTAATGAAATCGAGACTGATGTCCGTGGTAAATAGCTTGATCCCTTCCTTATGATCGCCTAATGTTCACGAACAACTCAGTCACACAATATAAGTCCCGTTGAAGTGTTCGCCCAGTCCCTTAGGAACGAAGGGCCTAGATTTCTTTTCAAAGGCTGGACTCCTGCGTTCATACGTTTAGGTCCAAATACTGTGTTGCTCTTTGTTTTCTTCGAGGTAAGTCGCCACAGTCACCAGCGTTTCTATCTCGTTGTGACATTTTGCACAGCAATTAAAGGGGCTATGGGCGAGGTGGTGATATTTTTAAGACGCACAACAGGAATGAACGATAGACTTAGATCATAGACAGATTTCTAGTTATGCATTTTTGGTTAATCCCGGTAGATAACACTCTAGCTTTACGTCTAGATTTTGGTATTTGGTGACAAGCTTAAGGCGCGGGAATATGCTTTTGTCTCACCAAATCTATGGATCGGCCCAGGATTAACATAGAGTATGCGAAGTACAGTTGACTATCTCATAATGCATAGGGTCTGTCCCCGGTTTTTTCTATGCATTAAGAGATATTATTCATGAGCAGATGTCACGAATATGTGACTAAGCGTGACATGTATTACAAATGATGTGATTGTGTGACATTTGTGTGACTTAAATCGCCAAATGTGTACTTAGTGGAGAGCCCAAAGAGGAAGTAATGTGTAACCATAATGAAATGAAAGAGATTCCTGTAATACGTCTATTTCTGGAGGGATTTTAGGGTACTGTATAACCAATTAGGGGTTGGCAACCAAAAAATTATTCTCAACTTTGGACACAGACAGCCCACAGACAGCCTAAAATAGCACCTATTAATGCATAATACCCTCCAAAACTTATGCATTATGCGATAGTGGATTTTTTTGCATAATTGGCAGGGATGGACCTAGTCCCCACCAAATTTTATGCATTAGTAGATAATATGCACTATTAGCTCATGCATTATGAGATAATCAACTGTATTTGTTTTTCAGGAGACTCTGGCCGCCTAGCGAGGCCCCTGACAGAAAGCAATTCGTGTGCTTCATGTGTAAAAATTCCGGCTTTCATATTGTTTTCAGCGGAAATCCTTTAACTGTCTTGCATATGTCAAAGTGTTTCTCATTATACCTATAGAGTACTTTAAGTTTAAGTAGGGCCGACAGAAACAGGAAGGAGGTCAGACGCCTTCATTCAAGTTGTTTTCATGAGCCAAACATTCCACCTTGTCTATAGACATAACAATATGCTTTTTAACGCTGATTATGGGGCCCTCCTACACTGAGTCGAGTTGTTTGTCAGTGAGCAGTAGAAAAGGTGTTTAGCGTGACCGGCTCTTCCGTTTTTTCCGGCCGATCCGTAACTTTTTAAGTATTTGAAAAGTTACGGACCGGCCTAAAAGGGAAGGAGATTAAATACCCCAAGTCGTTTTTTATGACCCAGAACATAGTTTCAGCTTGTCTATAGGCGTTTCAGTATTTTAAACCAATAATTAAGTCCTCATACACTGAGTCGAATTGTTTTGTCCTCTTGAGCAGTAGATGAGCAGCAGAAAAAATGTTTGACGCACAGTGTGAGCCTCCTTCCTTTTCGGCACGTCCGCAACTTTTTACATCCACCAAAAACCAACGTACTTACGTAAGTAAGTAAGTAATAAGGTTCGCATGCCGCGCGTCTCCGACGTTCACCCTACTTGGACTCCAACCACTTGCTACCCCTCCCGGTTTCAACTTACGTCCGATAAAGCAACTGACAACACAATGTCCGGCCACGATAACGAGGAACTTATCGACTACGAGGACGAGCAGGACGTGATTACTAATGGCGCTGCAGTGTCAACTTCGAATGGTGCCGCTGCCACAGCAGCTGATGGCGACGACAAGGAGAAGAAAAACTTTTCGGGTATTCATTCCACGGGCTTTCGGTATGGTTTTGGCTTGGACCAAGTAGTGATAAGTCTATAACACCTTTGTTTTTCAGGGATTTCCTTCTGAAGCCTGAGCTACTGCGCGCCATTAGCGACCTCGGATTTGAGCATCCATCCGAAGGTGAGATATTTCCATTGTATCCATATTTGTCCCAACTGCAGAGCTCTGCGTTAGTGATTGTTCAAACGTGCTGATACGTCCCTTTAATAGTCCAGCAAGAATGTATTCCTCAGGCTGTTCTTGGAATGGATGTACTATGTCAAGCGAAGTCGGGCCACGGGAAAACTGCGGTTTTTGTTCTGGCAACGCTCCAGCAACTCGAACCGGTCAACGGGGAGGTCTCTGTACTCGTTCTCTGTCACACCAGAGAGCTCGCATTCCAGATTCGCAATGAATACAACCGGTTCGCAAAGTACATGCCGGACGTTCGTATCAGCACTTTCTACGGCGGAACACCAGTCCAAAAAGACGCAGAAATTCTAAAAGACAAGACGAAATGTCCGCACATTGTTGTTGCCACACCTGGACGTCTTAATGCTCTTGCGAGAGACAAAATATTGGCGCCGACACACGTCAAACACTTCGTTCTTGACGAATGCGATAAAATGCTCGAACAGCTCGGTTAGTCTCGCGAAATTTCGGCCCAATCCTCCTTTTCTACGTTTCGTGGCGCCGTTCGCGTCCAAATGATGACATTCCTGTGCTTCCCTCCGCCTGTCGTTTACACACCGATAGTCAAGATGACTTCGATCCGCATTGATAGGAGTCTTCGACTGCAGTGGCTCCATTGCGTGCCGTTGTCGGAAGGATATCGATTGATTGGACAAGATAATTAAGGCAATGTTGTAGCATTTGAGGAGGCATATTATTGGGGGTGGGACTGCCAGAGTTTCAATTTCGTCTCCTCCTTTTCTACCTCACACTCGCGATATGGACGTGATATCTTATTTTTTCGACAAACCTGTAGACATGCGCCGTGACGTCCAGGAGATCTTCCGTGTAACCCCACACCACAAACAGGTCATGATGTTCAGTGCAACCCTCGCAAAGGATATCCGAGTAACGTGCAAGAAATTTATGGCGAACGTAAGCTAATCCAGATAGATATTATCACAGATTATTGATTGGGTATTTTTTTAGCCTCTTGAAATCTTCGTTGACGATGAAACAAAGCTCACTCTGCATGGCTTGCAGCAGCATTACGTTAAGCTCGAAGAAGTCCAAAAGAATAGGAAGCTGAATGAGCTACTCGACTCGCTGGAGTTCAATCAGGCGCGGTACTTCCTTTGGGGATCTTCCAGTCAACTAACTTCTTTTTCAGGTTGTCATCTTCGTGAAGTCTGTTGCTCGAGCGATCGAGCTCGACAAGTTGCTGCAGTCCTGCAACTTCCCGAGTATAAGCATCCATTCTGGTCTAGCACAGGAGGAGCGGTACGTATGTTCGACGTTTGCAGAGGAAAGGTTTTCTCATGACTCTTGCATTAGTATCAACCGTTATACTGCATTCAAGGCCTTTGAGAAGCGTATTTTGGTAGCAACGGACATTTTTGGTCGAGGCATTGACGTTGAACGTGTCAATATTGTCATCAATTACGACTGTCCGCCAGATGCGGATAGCTATCTTCACCGTGTCGGGTAAGACCTTTGATTTCCTGGTTATTTCTATCCACGGCTCACGTCTATTGTTAGTCGTGCCGGGCGTTTCGGGACAAAGGGCCTTGCTATCACTTTTGTATCGTCTGAGGCCGACCAGACAGTGATGAGCCAAATTCAGGCCAGGTTTGAGGTGGCAGTTCCAGAGCTGCCTGACAGAATCGACTCAGCGAGCTACAGTGAGTTCAGCATGTTTTATTTACATTTGCTCTTCCTAATGTTGCTTTCATTAGTGACGTCTTGAGGGAACGCTATCTCTCTTTACAATGCCTCCTGATGCTAGTGTGTCGTTGGAATGTGAATGCTGAGGACTAAAGTCTTGTGGTCGACTGCTCTTATTTCCTCCTTCTTGTAATTATATTTGATCCGTATGTATCAATCATGACCTTCTGTTCTGAGCATTAATGAGTGAGATATGACTCGGGGAGGTCGTTCAGACTAATCAAATTGTACTGCTCCAGTCCGATGAAGACCTCGGGCAAATAATTTGGGATGCAATAATTCAATGCACAAAGGAAAGTCGCTCTGTGATTTAGGTTTGCCGACAATGGGAAACGCCTACAAAGCGTTTTTCAGTGGCACGACCTGAGTACGGCGAAAACTGTATGGATCACTGCGTGCGTGAGGGAAGTTATTATTGGGTTTTTGATGGGAAGCTCGCCTATCCATGTTGCAAACTTCCAGTATTTTCCCCCTACTGCAACTCAAACTCATTCAGATACTTCGTATTATGTACTACACGCTGGACATATTTCCAGGCCATCTGTGAAGTTTCCGCAGCAGTTTGTATTTGCGCGAACGTGAGCCTGAAGGCGGAGGTGCCCCTTCTAAGGGCCTTCTTGCAAAGTTTCAGCTACACATTGTCACAGTAATCTTTACGAAAGGGATGGGTTTAGCAAGACTCCGCGATGATGGTGAGTTCCATTTTTACAGCAGCTGTTCAGACTGCCAGTACCAATGGATACGGCTCATGTACTGCTGCTCTACCGTAATACATTAATTTAGCTAAGCAGGACTGACTGTTGGGTAGCGAAAGAGAAAAGAGAAAATGCAGTACAATTTTCTAAAGGGTTGATAAAGATAGCGAGTCACGACTCACGCACGACCTCACGGGAACGTTCAAATACTGATCACGTCTCTACGGTCACCGTGGAAAATGAGCACGCCGTGAGAACTGTCCAGTCCCGCGTAGCTTTGTCCGATCACCTTCCTATTTGCGAGGATCGCATTCTTCCGAGTCGAATCATGACTTATATCTACCTGTAGATTGGTGCAGTCCCATTACTAGTTGGTGATTGTACTAGGTTCACTGTCCAGCAGGTTCGGCCGGCGTCAGCAATCCCGTAGTTTGGTCTAGGCTCGCTTACGTACTCTCTACGTCATTGTGCGATCGCCCTGATTGAGTTCACGGTTTTGGAAGTGTCTCGGAGTGGGGCTCCATACATGTACTTGCTTTCCTCGCTTTCTATGCATGTTTGAAGCCTCGCGTTTCTTGCTATCATCCCTGCAGGATAGAAAATTCTTTTAGTATCCCGTTTACTTACGGACAACATCATCTATCATCTAGCAGCGTCGAGCCACATTGTCGTAAATGAGGCGCAAGCTTGTGCAGCCTCTCCCTAATCTCTTCTTCGCTGATAGGCAGCTCTCAATCCCGGGTTTCATATTTGAAACGGTATGTTAAGTTCGCCGGTATGGGAATGATGTGTTAATGTCTGTTTGTTTGGAATGTAATTTAGGCGACGACATGGGACGATACAGGAAGCCAGACGTTCCTAGCCGTAGGGACGGATCTAAAGGATGGCTCGGAAATATTGGCTAAGATTGCTCCAGCCACAGGAAGTGGTGCAATATGCTTGGAGCGTGAAGCACACATGTATGTGACCTCACAAGGGTAGAATATCTCGTGTTTTATTGATTTTGATTAACGTATGCAGACTTGACCGACTTTCTGGCATATCCGAAGCAATGGTCATAGTATTGCGGGTGGTAGACCTTATGACATTACCGAAGGAGAGTGGAGACTGCGTGGTCCTTCTACTGTCACACCCTGGACCTAATCTCCTCGGCCGTTACTTTCCACCGCATAAAGTAAACGAGCTGCTCCTCGGTCGTGTTCCGAACGCACGGCCCCCCTCTTCTCTTGAAGACATTTATGTGGTCGGAGAGCCTGATTTTCAAGAAGACTATGGCACATTTGGGAGTATGGATCTTGCCTCGTTCCTGGAGTGAGTTAAAACGCTGTGTTTTTGGATGCTGGTTCCTCTAAACTTTTGTTCAACAAGGTTTGCTATCCAATCAACCCATTGTCTTGAAATAATACACAAGTGCGTTTGATTTTTTATCGTTTTATCGCTTTGTTCTGGAAATTAGACACGAATGTTCCTGACATTCTTCAGACAAGGAATTATTCACAGAGAAATCCGGGCAAATGCTTTTCATCTCAATGGACCATCGGGTTTAATACGCTTCGCTCACTTCGGCAACCGTTCTATTTCATTAGAGCAGTTAGGTGGACCATCTGCCCTCGTGATTGCAGCAGATACTCTCGAGGAATTTTCGAGGTGGAAGGTAAAAGAAGCGCTTTGTTACCTTGCCCCAGAACAAACTGGAAGCATCGAAACGTCACATGAGGACCACCGAACAGACCTATATTCGTTGGGTATCTTATTCTGGACGCTGCTTTCCGGACAAGGTCAAATGCCATTCGAAGGGAGCCCCACAGAAATTCTCCACGCTATTGCTCAAAAGCGGCCTATGCCTGTTCACGAGTTCAGGAGAGACGTTCCTCATGTCGTTGCACTTATCATAGAAAAAGTCGGCTTCTTGTGTTGTCTCAGATTTTTATTGACGTTTATTAACATAAACCCTCAGCTTCTCGCAAAAAGTCCCGATGCTCGATATAGTAGCGCCTACGGACTGAAAGCCGATTTTCTCGAATGCCAAAGACGTTTACTGACTGCCGTATCTTCGCCAGTGTCTGAGCAGTCTTTGGAGGTAAACGACTCCGAAATGTCTTAGGGAGTAGTCACTTACTGCGCACTCAGCTCATTCCATCTTTTGAGATTGGTCTCGAGGACAAACATATGGTGAATACACCCTCGTCCTCTTTGTATGATTGTCTTATAGTTCTTCAAGGGATTCATCATTCCAAATATATTGGTACGTGAGCAAGACGTGGATGCCGTGCGCTTGCCATTTACCTTCGTGATAAAAGTTCGGCAGAGAAAGTGAACAGGAAAGCCTGCGAGTTGTGATACGTCAAGTGGCTTCAAGTCATGCCCGTCATTACATCCCTAGTATCCAACAGACTTCTGGCTCGCAGGGCGAAACAATTGATGAATGTAGCGAATCAGCACTGTCAAGCGGCAGCGACTCGTCATCTGGCGCTACTGTTTTCGCAATCGGAAAGAGTGGTGATTTAGAGATGGCTACGGGACTATCGACTAAAGTGATTTCGAAGCAGGCAGATGGCGCCAGCGCGGCGAAACTAACAACTTCCAGAGATGGTCAACATTCTAGGACTTCCAGAAATGCCTCCAAAAGTCGGTTTAATCGAAGTAAGCTTTGCGATTGTTTATGGTATCAACATCTCATATCGTTGATTAGCCCGTTCCGTCGTGGTAGCGGGTCCAGCCGGGTGGGTCCATATGCCTCGTTTTAAATCCCCTGTACTGTAAATAACGCTTTTGACAGTGTTGGAAAGAGCTCTCTCATCCTTGCGAATCAGGCGAAGTGGAGATGTACGTGTATTTCTGGTGGACACTCATATCAGTTTTCCTGACGTAGATAAACAGCACACGGACTTTGGGGTCATGCGAAGTTCGAAAAGTCCGCTTCAGCACCTTTCACCGCTCTTGTAATTCCCGCTATAATTTGAATCTTGAAAGCAGACTAACCATCTTTGCAGCTTTCCTGCCTTTCATCCGTGCTACGACAGTTGATGATCTTCCAGTCTGACCTTCAGCGTTTTGTTGTTACGTTACAAGCCCGCCTCGGACCATTGTTACATAACGCGCCTTTATTATATGAAGGAGCTCCGGTATTCAAGGATGTGTTGCAGTCATTCGGCGTTGATGTCACAACACCAAAGGAACTGTTGTCGACAGCGGAGTTACGCATACGTTTTCAAAGTCTGGTAGAACAAACGTTTGCCGTTTTGGCCGAAGTCCGCCTACTCGCACTGTTCCTCGATGATTTACATGAAGCGGACGAATCGTATGTCTGATTCTCAAATCGGAACGGTGAACCAATGTCATAAATCTCTACTATTAGTTCTTTGGACCTTATTCAGACTCTCGCTAACTCAAAGAGTCGGATGGTGAGTTATCTTCATGGTAAAGATCTTAGTGTTTCGCAAACCCTTGTTCTCCTTAGCTTCTCTTTTCGTCCGTAAGGACTGAAGATCCGTTCGTTTGGTTCACTACCCTATTTGTAGGTTCATGCGGCTGATTCCTCTGATAGTGAAAAAGTGGAAAGATTGCGCCGCGTTTTTAGTAGCAAGTCTCGAAGAGTTACTTGGATAACATTAGGACCTTTGCATTTCCATCCGGTAAATATTATTGCACAATTGACTTGGGAAAGCTGCTTACTCGCGCTGGCTGAGGCAGGTATTGTTACTTGTTTCGCAAACACTTCACCGCTCGAAGGAGGATTGTTCAGCTTTATCAAGGATTATATATCGGACATGTGGCGGTAACGCCTTCTCAGTGCGCAATTTTCTCACCTCGTTACATCGACATCATCAGGTAGGCAATTTGAAAAAAAAAGTGATTAAACACTACTTCTTATCTTAGCCCACACCAGATTTCCTTTGACTGGCATAAGAACTTTTGGCAGTTTGATCTGAAACAGATCGAGGCCAGTATGATGGCGGAAGAGTCACCCGCCTTCCCCGATCATCAAGCATATCTAGCCTCGCACTGGCGAGAACTTCCACCTGAGGCACAGAAATACCTCATTTGGGCAAGTCTTTTCGGGTCCATGTAAGTGCTTTGTCCTATATTCCGACTTTCGTCAACTAATCTGTCCTCGATCGAAAAGCTTTAGGGTAGATGAGGCACGTCAGGACCTTCATTTAACTAACGACTTACTGAGAACGTGGTTTTCTTTGCCTCCAGGTGGCAACTGTAATTGACTGGGATGACTATAGCAGCAGCAGCGAAGAGGAATTCGAACCAGAAGGACCGCTGCACTCGCCGAGAACGCCAAGGATGAAGGACCGGATAAACATAAACACTACTCGGACGTCTATGAAGGGCATGCAAGCGGCCATATCAGAGGGCTGGCTCGTTCAGAGGGCGCGAGATATGTGCTCTTTCGCCCATGACCGTCATCATCAAACGGCCACCGCTATGGCAGAAGCGTTCCCGAAGGAGATCGTCGCTAATATGTCTTTGAGGGTTTGTCTGATACCCTCCTGTTGTGTGGTGGTTTAGTTGACGTATTCTTACAGATAGTTATGATGCTACTCAGTGACAATCGGGTGACTGATCCATATCGCGTGGCTGAGCATGCTAAACGGTAAGTGATTAGCTATTAAGCAGGCGTATAGCGAATATTTTAAACACACTTTCCCGATCTGTCCCTTTCGACAGATGCCTTAAACTCATTAAGGAACATAACGTACGAGATGACGTGTTCAAACGGCTTTTCGACGCGGGTCTTTCTGCGTGGGCCCGTGGCGCACACGAGGTCAGATCTCGACGAAGCTCAAGTATGTATATCCTGGTTTCATCTGACTTTTGCAATTTATAGTTAGCTCTTGAGACCCTAAAAAATGCCCACGCTTTGGTTATCGAAGGGCATTGGCAGAGGGACTTTTACAAAGCAATGACGCTACATCTGAAGTTGGCGGAGTGAGTTGAGTCGTTCAATGACATTCGTACATACGTTAACGTTGCGTGATAGACTTTACAACTGGAGAGGTGATTTTTATTTTATTTGAGGTAGTTGATTCTTACACGATTTTGTAGGTGATGTAAAGTTATCCAATGAGATGCTTGAGGCAGCGTTTCAAAGAGTAGAGACCCCTGAAGACAGATCTCAGTGCTTGAAGTTGAGGAGCCAAAACAAGTTTATGCTTAAAGAATTCTCTAGCGGACTCGAGGACACCTTAATGGCACTAGAAATGCTCGGATTGAACGTTAACCTTTCACCTTCCCCGGAAGAGATGGATGTTCTGTTTAAAGAAGTAATGGACGAGATTCTCTCAATAGGTTTTGATCGTGTTTTGAAGATACCGCGTACCAACGATCCCCGTGCCGAACTCACCGTACAGCTGCTTAACATGGCAGGAAAGTTTATATAATAATCGCTAAACCCCTGATACTGATTAATCGTTTAGGCATGAATGCATACTGGAGGAACGGCGATGGTTTCTCTGATGTCTCTATCATAAGTCTCATGGTGCGTCTGTGAAATTTACACTCAAACCGTCTTCCATAATAATGCTAGAAGTAGATCATAAAGGTGGCATTGCGGTGGGTAGAATTCACAATCAAAGTCATCTCTTTTACGATAGCTATTGGTGTATAATCCAGCTCTGGGATATGTGGTGGCACTGCGACTGGATTCCTTTGGGCTCTGGGGGGTTAGGAAGTTATCATCTTGTTACCAGAAACTATAAACTGACGATTAAACTCATAGCCGCCGCCGAACAGCGGGACCTGTATGACCTCTCTAAAAACCTGGGCCGATTAGGTCTTCAACTGGCAGAGATGCATGGGACGAGCTCTGACAGGTGGTCCGTTCCTTTTCCGGTCTTCATATGTGCTTGCGTGACATCACTTCCCACCAGCCGAGCTCTTGTGCTCTACTCATCGATGGTAGGTTAGCCAAATATTTCCGGGTCCTCGCTAATCTGTATGAACAAGGTTTCGGGATATGATGAGGACCATGTATCTGCGAACATTCAGCGCTGCGAGCTCGCTCTAAAGTATGGCTTGTCCAGTGGAGACAGGTGATTGCACTTCTTTTTTTCTTTCTTTCATGGGTAAACTATATTGATACGCATAGGTTATTCTCTGAGTTCTCGCTAATTTACAACATAGTGAACCGACTGTTTTGTGGGGAACATCGTGCGTGCCACATCTGTTGTGAGATAAACCTACACTGATCTTTTGATTTAAGTCAGTGAATTGGTGCTTGGGGCCGAGGATGTAGGTTTCTGCTTTGAGTCTGTGTCTGCCTGTGTTTATCCGTCCGTCCATAAAACTATAGGCAGTCAATGACATCATTTCGTGGACACCCACATCGGACAGAATCGCCATGGCTATGGGTATCTTACACTTTTTTGCTTTCATGTGATGACTGTAGTTAATACATTGAAGGTGTTCTGAACCTGGTTAGGGCTCTCGGAGGCTACGCGACACAACGTCCGTTATCGTCTACGGCAATTTTCGACAACGGAAAGTTTAAAGAGAAGACATATTTGAACGAGGTCGTTCTAACGTCTGGGAACGTGCCGTTGATTCTCGGTTGGTACAATGCATTCAAGGTACTTATCCTCTATCATCCTCATTTAAGGTCGCTAATCATCCGTAGGTTGTTGGCCTGTATTGTCTCGGGTTCTGTGCTGATGCAGCTGAGCTTGGTTTTGATGTATTTGAGTCAAAACAGGTGGGACGTTTTGACGTGTTTCCAAACTGTGGCTCAAGCTATTTCAGTATCATCCAAATCATCGTCACGTCCGCTTCGCGCTCTGCTATCATAGCTTAGCCATGATAAGTTGCGTTAGAGAACTTGCACTCAGTGAAGGCCAGAAGAAACGCTACATGAAGCAGATTAATCTTAATCAAGCTTTTATTAAAAGGCACGCTACCATTTTCTGGGTGATTCTTTGTTTAACTTCTGTCCTGCAGGTGGATGTCTCACAGCCCGGTAAACAATGGAATGTGGATTTCTCTCGTGGTGAATACCGCTCTTGCAGTGACATCTTGGCGAAGCGAATTAAAATGACGCGATATATTACAGGATGCCGAACTATCGTCTCTCCATGACGGTCCTGACGCCCTTAAATTGTATGATGAGGCTGTCTCGTACGTTCCTTTTCCCTGCTCTATAATCGGAGATGCGTAGTAAAGTGGTTTATGATAAAAGGCAAGCGGGAAGCAACGGCTGGGCACTCGAAGAGGGTTGGGCCTTGTTCCTGGTAAGTCACTGTATTCCTGTTCGGGAGGGCTGCGCTTAGCATGATGTTCTAAACAGCAAGGAAGTCATCTTGTTCGTTGTGGTGAGTGCTTCGTTAATAGGGATTCTTCTTGGAGACGCTTAAGACTAGTCAGGCGTGAAGAAACTTGGGAACGAGTTACAGTATCGTGGAATATCCCGACAATCTCAATGGGGGGCAAACGGGGTAGTGTGCGAACATATACGATTTCGTTGTATTTGCGGATACTCATCCCTAGACACTTTTGCTTTTCAGTGATTACCTCAAATCGGTCATAGGGACTAGGGAGGAGCCGCGCAAAGAAAGTATTTTCTCCTCAGATATTGGAGTTCAGACAGAGAACACTATTACGGACATTACTGCCCAGCCTACTCTCATAGACGATCCCGTAAATACTGAAGGTCATGAAGGAGCATTGACCCAATTGGCGTCATCCGATTTGCTGGCGATACTAAAATGGAGTAACGACATATCTTCAGATATGAATTTGTTTTCAGGTATGTTAGCTGGGCAAAGATATATGCGGAATATTAAATGGTCACCACTAGCATCGAGACGGTTGACTGAAATTGCGGCATCAGTGTCCGGAGCGCAGAGTGCCTGTGTGGTTGTGGCCCGGGAGCGGGACTACGCGGTGGCTACGAGCATGTTCCCACCTAGTGAGTCCTTCGCTCCTTCTGGTCATGTCATTTTTTGACCATCTCTAGCTCCTTGTTTTGTTCATGAGTGAGTGATTGGTCACACTCCGGGTTCGCCAATGTTCATCAACGGCATTTTCCAGGAATCCGAAATCCATTCGTACAATATCTGACCCGCTACAGCGTGCGGTCATACAGTACTGTACTGTTATCTCCACTCCTTACCGTTGGCATCGTGATTATTTAACGCCATCCTTTTTGCCAGGCCTCAACTCAAAGAGTCGTGTTGTCTTTGATGACACGTTAGATTCACAGTTCGCGTCAGAAGCTCAAAGTAGCTTATACAGGGCTGTGATTTGCCTACCGATTTTCAGCAACCGCGGACAGACTTTCGGCGCAGTCTATCTGGCTTCGAAATACTCCTTCCTGCATTCGGCGATAGCTATATTGACCTTGCTTCTCCAGCAGGCTAGTATTAGCATATCAAACGCACTGCTCTTTCGCTCGGTGCAAGCCGGCACCCGCGAAAATCTTCGGATGATTTCCTCACAACGCGCCGCATTAGAAGAAGCCCGACGCAGTCGCGAAGATGCACTGAAGGCTGCAAAGATAAAGAGCAACTTTCTTGCATCTATGAGCCATGAACTTCGTACCCCTTTTAGGTAAGCTATTAGAATAAATAATACGCGGCCAACTTTTAATCGCGCGTTTCAGTTCATTCTACGGTCTGCTTGACATCTTAAGCGATACTCAACTCAATCCCGGTCAATCGGAGATAGGTAAGAACCGGCCTTCCCCGCGAAGTTTTATTTTGCTAACGATCCCCCAGTGGCCACCGCCAAGGTTTCTTGCGAATTGCTGCTCAAGGTAAGTCTGTTTGGCATGTTTCGAAGGTGACATAAGGCTGACGCACGCATGCATCAGATTATCGACTCTATTTTAGATTACAGCAAACTGGAGGCATCCGGTATGCTCATCTCGGCGGTTTTTCAAATGTCTTTCGTCTAAACACATACAAATACGCATAGCCTTAAAACTGGAATACTCAGTCTTTTCGATGGAGTCCTTAGTCGCCGTACGTTCAACGTTCTGTCCTCTTGATGCTGGATACCATACTGATTACTTCGCATAGGATTGCATGGAGCTTCTGCTTCCTATGGCTGCGAAAAAACTAGATATGTCCTTTAATATCGATCCGGACGTACCTTTCTGTACGTAAAATTCTCAAAAGTTCTGGGTTCATCCTAAAGAGTTTTACGTAGGGGTCGAAGCCGACTATACAAGGATCCGACAAGGTTGGCTTTACTTTCGATATAGGTGCTTGATGTTTGTATTGACAGGTTATGAACAGTCCTTATGAATCTGATCGGAAATGCTGTTAAGTTCACCTCAGCCGGATTTGTCCGCGTCTTATGCTCCATCGACCCAGCATGTAAGACCCAAGAAGGAAAAGCTTATATTAAATTCGTGATCCAGTACTTATACTTCCACATAAATGTCTGGCGGGGCGAACTTTTAACCGTTCTTTCTTAGAGATTCCGGGATCGGGATTTCTCAAGCTGACAAAGAGCTCTTATTTGTACCATTCCAACAGGCGGATAGCTCGTCGACAAGAAAATTTGGGTGCGTTGTTTGTCTGGTTAAAGTACGAAACGGCTCAAGGGATTCAGAGAGCTGACGTCTTTTTTCTGCCGGGAAAAAGAGGAACGGGCCTTGGTCTGAGCATTTCACGTCAACTTGTGAAATTAATGGGGGGTAACATCGGTGTTGACTCCAACCTTGGTGCAGGCTCAGTTTTCTGGATTTCAATACCTGTCAAAGTCCATGAATCAGATGAGTCAAGAAGGACTAAACGGGAGATAGACCGTTTAAAGGAATCGCTTTCCCTACTCCAACCGCGCCCACTACGTATAACGATTTCCTCGCCTTCGGATGCAACGCTCTCTTTTTTGTCCACCATTCTAGCCGGCTTTCACACGACGTTACTAAAATCCATCGAAGACGTCGAAGAGTGTGTAAGGAATGCGGAATCAGGACAAGAGAACGTCGACTTTTTCCTGATTGACCATCAATCGGAGCACCGCGTGGATGAGCTGGCTAGATCTCTCCGTTTGAAGAAGTCCCCAATGATTTCGGATGCGAAGATAATTCACCTATTCACACCAACCTCGGAATCCTTATCCAGCCAACAAGCACATGGAATTATTCAGCCAGGAGTGACTAGGATGACCAAGCCCATAAGGACCCTCCGCCTCGTGCAAACATTAGCGACTTTAAAAAATGTCCGGTTGGAGGCAAATCCTCCTGGATCTCAGTCAGTCGTGTCGAAGGCACTTGATGACCTAACTGCGGCCAGACGAATCCTATTTGGTCGCGTTTTGATTGCTGAAGGTCGGTGCTTCAGTATATTAAGCTTTACAGTCGTATCTTGACTCTTTCGCCCTTTGTCTTCCGACAGATAATCATATAGCACAAAAAATATTAAAACAACAACTCGAGCGGGAGCGATTGATTGTTTCGGCTGCCTCGAATGGTAATGAGGCTGTGCAAGGTCAGTGGTATTTAAACTGGCTGAGCAAAATACAAATACCTAAAATTGCTTTAAGAATGGGAAAGCCATGAGCCCGGATATTTCAGTATAGCTCTTTTTGATCATCGTGAGTTTATCTCCCTAAGAAATAATGCGTACCCGCTGAACACCAATAATTTGAGATATGCCCATATGTGATGGAATCGAGGCCTGCAAGCGAATACGGCTGCTGGAAAGCAAGCGAAGGATTTCACTAGCCTTGCCAAGTGCGCCAGACCCTGTCCACGTCAATGCAATATCTGACTTTTGTTATAGTTGTGGCTTTAAGCGCTGATTGTCAAGAGTCGACAAAACAACTTTGCCTAAGTGCTGGAATGAATGCTTTCTTCAGCAAGCCGCTCAAACGGGGTGAGACCGAACCTTCAAGTACTGAAGTGATAAGCAATTAATGTTAAACATCCTTTATAGATGACCTCGCGAGACTGTTAACTATGTTCGGGGGCTCCTCCGTCAAGGACCCCTGAGCTGTTGTCAACGTTGGATCTTTTCAAGAACGTCTCGTAACATATAAGACTGTCATATAGTTTCACGCATGTAATTTTATAGCTTATTTTACACTAAGAAACACGGATTGTTGTAAATAATCATACTGTGGACATAATATGACCCAAAGCCTATTTTCCCCTGAATCCGGTAGAGCCCCGCACGACATAAAATATCATATATACAACGGGATCAGATCAAATGCCTTGTCAGTGTGAGTCTTTCAATTTCAAACGCCCGGATTAAGAACCTAAGTTGAACTCATAATTCATGAGAAATGGGTATGACGCGGGCTTGGTGCCAATGCCAGGGCGGCGGGATGACTAGTCCGGGTCGGACTTTAACGGGTGACCTACGACTCGGAAGCTATACGAATATACACGAGAAATGCCGCAACCCCCGCTTTTCTCCAGCTGCGAACAGACGCGAGGCAGATAATTAAAAACGTAATTCAAGTTGAGGTTCAGTTTTGCAATGCGGCAGTTTCGTATGACCGACGGTGTCTCTGTGGAAGTTTTATCGTATCACAGGTGCGTGCCGTTCTCAGAATGTACTGTGGTCTGGCTGATCCCCATACGTCGACTGTTTTTTCGTATTGATCAACCATGCAGGTGACACACAATTCGGAAAGTGTAGACTCTGAAGCGCTCTATTTAGCCTGAGGGAGGCCATATACGCGAATGTCCCCAGACGTTATTGTTTATATATATATATACTTTATAAGTACTAAATGCAACGAAAGTGTAAAAAAAAGATTAGTAGAGTACCTAGGTCGTACGCAGGGAAGCGGACGGACGGGTACGAACCACGATAGGGTCCCCCAAAAAGAGGAATGGGCAAGTAGGGCTACCACATTAGTAGAATACGGTCGTGCAGACGGAAAGGAAGAGAGGGAAGGACGACTGGGAAATTAGGAGGACCTAACCGAGGGGGGAACCAGAGTCACCACAGAATGCTCGTATACATATATTTACGTAGGGTTTTTTTATGAAGACAGATACCTGATCCAAGGGGAAAAGCATCAATTAAATTTTGAGTGCTGCAAGAGGCCCGGGCAAAAATATGAAAAAGTTTGTAAGAGGGGTAGTGGTCATATTTACCGTCACAAATTACCTTTCTTCAGGCCTTCAGACGCGTTAAACCACACCATTGTGACGTATAACAGATATCTCGTTGGCGTAAATTACATTGTGTGAAATTCAGTAGCCCAATGGTACACCGATGGGACATGCCTTCCATGGCCCTACGGCCGCCTTTGTCCATCCCTTCGGCATTTCAACTTCTATTGGCTTTGCTGAATAACAGTTGTTCGTGTCCATTGCCGTATCTAAACCACCGCCCGTCTCTATCGGCAGCGGCGCTGGGGAGAGAAGAGAGCGCAAGCGCCCCTCCATAACCAACGCATCCTCCTCCATCCAGTTCTGACCGTAATGTAAACCGGAACTCAAGACCAAAAGTAGAGAACGGATGGTGTCTTCAAGACAAGGATGTGCTTGAACAAGAATATCGAGCAGGACTCGCGCACTGTCAATTTTGGCAACCTTTGTTAGATCTTTGGGCGAACCCAAAAAGTGTACGAATGAACGTACCCACGTCTGTCCTCGATAAGCTCACCATTCCCCCGGACACCGAGAGCGGTGACGATGCTCACGATAATATCCTCCCTTTTCAACGACATCGCGCCTTCCTCTGAGACTCCTCCAACGGTTATGTCCCATTGATCGATGCACCATGCAGCCCAAGCAGCGACGCAGAGTTCATATGTCATATCTTTCCTCGGAAATGCATCATTATTCAACGTTGACTGCCTAGCAAGCAGGTTATTCAAAATAGTCGAAACCAACACCAAGGGAAAAGTTGGATGACTTGTCCTAAGAGAGAAAAGCAACGGTGACCATATCGCAACTAAGGAGGATGGAAGTTTAGGAAGTGATTTCGACCTTGATGCTAAGCGCTTTCTTCAAGCAAAACATTGTCAACTCAAAATTAGTAGAAGAAAAAAAACAGGCGGCGTACTTGCTGGATACCGGCACGAGACCGTCTCTTTCTAGCAACGCCTCGCATAGCCGCTCCAGCGCCCAACGCTCGCTTTCACTGGCACCTTCACTTTGCTCGCTGGTACCCCAGTGGATGAAAATATCGGCAGAAGCCGCGACCTTTGCCTCCCCAATCCATCGCTCTATGTCACGCATAATCTTCGCCAAGTTGTCCCTGTACTGAGACTTGAGCGATGCGTCACGGGTAATGGTCTTCGAGAGAGACTTGTATTGCTTAAGAAGAGGGGAGAGAGACGAGAGGCGGACAGCCGGAGATGGTTGGTCAACGCTAGAAGAAGCCGAGAGGGTAGGGAGAAAATAGTTGTGAAGGAGCCATGCTAGAGCCTGGAGGGGTGCAAAGGTTTGGGTGATTTAGAAATATTTTTACGAAAAGGTTTAGTCACCTCTCTTGCACCCGCACGGAGCAATTCTAGACTAGGAAGCTCTTCATGCGTCGCTGTGTGCCTTAGCTCGACCAACCATTGGGGAAGACCTATCTGCGCGGCGATCGCGGCGATCGAGCGCGCATAAGCCCCCAGTTGCAAGGGGTCGACGAGACCATTGACAAGTCGGACGATAGCGGACGCATAAGCTTGCCGAACACCCTGTGCTGAGATAGTTTCCAGGGCCTGCGGGTCGTGGCGCTGGCGGTGCTGCTGTACGTCACACCGCTGGTCGAGGAGGAGTGAGGAAAGCAAAGAAAGAGTCGCCTCCAGGGCGTGCGGAAGCGGTGTGATTGCCCTCCATGCGGAAAGCTACTACGCACTCAATATTAAGAGCGGTGTATTAGCGAGAAGGTAAGAGGGCGACGTACTCGATTGACGGCCAACGACCTTGCGTAAATGTCGTTCTCGTCTGCATATATCCAGCTGCAGACCTGGTCGAGCTCTGCTGAATTCGCCCACGGGACACGTCGAGGAAGGCCCATTAATGGAGGGTAGTTGTATAAAGTTTAATAATAAAAAAAGAGAGTGCCTGCGAGTGTGACATGTGTGACGCGCTAGGCACCGAACCAAACTATTTACAGATAAAAAGGTTTGGAGTTGTTTTACCAAATATGGTGATTATTATTCAACTTTTTACACTAAAATAACCGACGCGACGCCGGCTGCACAGCCAGTGGCGATCGGCGTCCGATCCCGGCTTTCTTCGGCGTCGTGATTGATGTGGGCTCCTACGCGGCCGTGCGAAAAGGTCGGATCGCCCCCCGATGCACCTGGAGTTCGCTTGTCGGACAAAAGTGCAGGTTCGCAACTTCGTGCGGTAGCCAACCGATGCGCTGCTGGAACACTGCCTCGACCCTAGTGCGCCCATTGGTGTTCTGTCTAGTGTTTGCGGATTCCGTGCACATATAAAGTCGGTCTGAACTATCCAGTCATCCTCACAGTCAAACGCCCCAGCACAGAATCCTACTCTAGTCTTCTTCTCGTCCTCATGCCTAGCCTTGACCAACGCGGCGACATCTCTGTCGTCGTTATGATAGTCTATCTATTCGTCTTCTGCCTTGCGCTCATCCTTACCGTGCGCCACGGGTTCTCCAAACAGGCCGGCTGGCTCTATCTCCTCACTTTCTCCTTATGTAAGCACGCATTCACTCGAGAACTTGTCGGACGTTTCTAATCTTTCCTGATTATAGGTCGTATCGTCGGCGGTGCTACGCACGTTGCAGCGGAAAAAATATCGCCACCTAGCACTGGCTTGTACACCACTGCTTTCGCCCTCGAAGGAGTAGGACTTGCTCCTTTGCTCCTGTGTACTATGAGTTTATTGGGAGTTGTGTGAATTCATTCCTCCCTTAGTCACCAGCTCTGTTCATTAAGCGCTCTTCGTCGTCATCCAGAGGATCTCGTATCGTTGAAACCCACCCAGTCGTCACCATTACGAGGCTAAGGCTTGTCAGACTCATAATCACTGTCGGCCTCGTTCTCTCCGTTGTCGGGGCAGTGGAATCAAGCAGCAGTAGTGATGGTAGTCGAAACACGTCAACTACGCTCCGCAGGGTTGGCTCGATCCTTCTCGCCGCCAGCTATGTCATCCTTGCTTTCATCCACTTCATCTTCTGGCAAGCAGGAAACGAGCTAGTGGTGTTCCAGAAGACTGTGAGTACTTTGCGTCCTTCGCCTTTGGACTCTTCTGACGTAGGTGATGCAGCTTCTCAAAGGCATCTCTTGCGCTCTTCCCTTCCTAGCTGTGCGCACGCTCTACACCGTCCTCTCCTCGTTTAGCCCGGCGTCGTCATTCAGCTCAACCGGTGTATCCTCGGGATCTTCCTTCGGACTGGCGAAATTCAATACCATCACAGGAGAATGGCAGATCTTCCTTGTAATGGGGATCCTCATGGAATTCGTCGTCGTATTAATCTATATCTTCTTTGGATTGCGCCTTCCAATTAGCAAGGAGATAGGATACCAGGGGGCGCACACCAATAGCCCAAGCATCAGCGCGATTCCGCTGTACAGTAACAGCTCGTATCCTCCACCGCAGGGGAAGTTTTACGCGGAAGGGGTTTGATGCTGTCAAGCATTGAACAGACAGGATAGCTCCTTCTCTATTTGCTTGAATTTCCACTTTTTTGGGTCCTCGAGAGCTGCTGAGAGGAGGACGTGTCTAACCAATATGTGATATGATATATGTTCATAATTCAGCCCTTAATTTAATTTCAAACATCAACCTGTTCAATACAGTACATTATCGGTGCTCTATTTGATATCGGCGGGTGGCTTCTTTATATGTACCATCAGAAGGGGAAAAGGGTAGAGACTCGGAAATAAATAATTATTCTAGCCTTTTACATGGATCTGAGTATTAACAAGCTTCACTGTTTGCCAATAGGGGGCATATGCCGTACATGGAAGGGGATTTTGCGTCGCTTCAGAGTTTGTTCAGGCCTACATAGTATTTAGTACTGAAGTAAGAATATAGGACTGAGGTGTAAATTGAGACTGTATGCACTGTCCGAAGAAGGAAACCACATTACTAATTGCATTCAAGAATAGAATCAAATCCTAACAGTGAATACAATTGTGGGATGCTTATTGAAGTTGGCAAAGTAACGCGACCTTTGCTTATATAATAAAAGAATACATGGGCCGATTTTCGTCATCCACTCAGAGCGCGAGGTTTATTCTTCCGTTTATCAATATGTAGTCCAGATTTTCCAGCGGAATTTAACGACCGCTGTTCTCGTCCCCTCCCTTCTCGGGCTCTCTCCTCTTTGTCGTCGTCGTAAACGCTGGCCATGGCTTCTTCGCATAGTCATTCTGTTTCTGCGTCCATTCCCTCCGTGGTCTCCTCTCCCTTGAGCCAGATCCCCCTCCCGTCATTTTTCCCAGCCGGGGAAGGGTCGACTACAACTTGGGTGTATACTTCGTTAGCAGTCGTCCTGTCTCTGCTTGCCCTCGAACAGGGTGTATATCGCTATAAGAAATCGCATCTTCCTGGTGCGAAATGGACGATTCCTATCATCGGCAAGTTTGCAGATTCCCTGAAGCCATCTATGGAGGGGTACAAAAGGCAATGGGCATCGGGGGCTCTCAGTGTCGTGAGCGTGTTTAACATGTGCGTATAAGTTTTCTCTGTGGGGGATTCGCGCAATGAAACTGATTTTTTTTCGGATTCGCGCATTCAGCTTTATTGTTATGGCCTCCACCAACGAGTACGCAATGAAAATATTCAACTCACCGACGTATGCGGAGCCGTGTCTCGTGCATTCGGCGAAGCAGGTCCTTCAGCCGGACAACTGGTAAATTGAGCGATTTAGTGTTCCTGATTTTCTCTAATAGACAATGGCATGACAGGGTCTTCTTGACTGGCAAAACACACGTTGAGTATCGCCGCGGGTTGAACAGTCTTTTCACACGCAAAGCCCTTGGGTGAGATAGTCTCCTCTCAGGAAGCCACGCATTTCCTGACATCGTCCATAGCATCTATTGTCACATTCAGGATGTTATCGCGCGCAAGCACTTTTCAATGTGGCTCAAGACGGCGAAGGAGGATCCGTCGGCAAAGCCCATCATGTTTACGGCTCGTAACATGAATATGGAGACCTCATTACGTGTATTTTGTGGCCAACACATTCCAGACCGCGCTGCTGACGAGATTAGCGACAAATACTGGCTTATCACGCGTGCGCTTGAACTCGTTAACTTCCCTCTCGCTCTTCCCGGTACGAAAGTCTACAAAGCTATTCAAGCCCGCAAGGTTGCACACAAGTGGCTCGAGCTCGCCGCAAAGAACAGCAAGATCAGCATGGCGGCGGGGAATGAACCGGAATGTATGCTTGATTCATGGGTGAAGGAACTTTCGGATCCTTCGTATAAAGGCCGTCGGGAATTCAGTGACCGTGAAATGGCTATGGTCGTTTTCTCGTTTTTGTTTGCGAGCCAGGATGCTATGTCTAGCGGCCTCATCTATGGTTTCCAGCACCTGGCCGATCACCCTGATATTCTTGCAAAGATTAGGACAGAATCCGCGCATGCACGTGGCGGGGACCCAGAGAAGCCTCTTACGCTCGAGATGCTCGACGATATGCCCTACCTTCGCGCCTTCGTCAAGGAGAGCATGCGCGTCAAACCACCTGTCACAATGGTTCCTTATAAGTGTACGAAGGCGTTCAACATTGCACCGGACTACACTGTTCCTGCAAACAGCATGCTCATTCCCTCGATCTACCCTTCATTGCACGACCCATCCGTCTATCCGGAACCGGAGACGCTAAATCCCGAGCGTTGGTTGGATCCCAACAGCTCGGCAAACGCAAACCCCCGTAACTATCTTGTATTTGGTTCTGGACCGCATCGCTGCATTGGGCTGGAATACGCGATGATGAACATGGCTATTTGCTTGTCGAACGCGGCAATGTTCATGGAATGGGAACACGAGGTAACGCCTGAGAGCGAGGAGGTTGAGTGAGTGAAGTCCGAACTTGTACTGTATTGGGACGTCCTGTTAATTGCTGTTCGTTTTGCAGAATCATTGCCACTCTCTTCCCGAAAGATGGATGCAAACTTAGAATCCGTCCCAGGGTACGAGCATGATGACGTTTCCAGTGTCTGGTCTATTTTTTTCTTGGATTTCAATCATGCCCTGGAGGGCGTTTTGGTCGACCGACCCATTTTAGGATATACCTTCGTTGATTTAATATTTTATCTAAAGGAAGGCGGAGGCCCAATTGATCAATTTGTTTGTAAATCGAGCCCTCGGGTTGCTCGGTAGACGTGGATAAACTAGCATCTTGAGAACTGAATTTCACTAAGCCTCTGGTCCACGCGTGGAGTAAAGCATACTAAATCGTACTCTTACAAAGTCACATCCCGAGACAAATTTTGGACTTCCGGCTTCCATGTCATGGAGAAGGGATCAGAAAAAGTCCGTTTGAGCCGCTGCATAGTTTTTTTTCTTTCAGTAAAAGCTTGTGGTGTCTCTGGCTTGAGAGCAGTTTACTTCATGGCAAGGGGGGACGGATAATAGTATCTTCAGCCTATGGATCGACAAGAGGGCACCCAATCTTTAGGCTCCTATGATTAGACTGGCCTTGGGCCCTAATCCGCGACAGACAGGAGAGCAAGCGTAAGTCATGTGCTGTATTGGTATTGATACAGTATTTGATGAAGATGGTATACCGGTACCAGTACAAGTGAAGACATTATATACAGAATAACGACAGAGAGAGATCATGTATCGTGTACCGCGACAGATGGCCCGATTAAACCTAAAGCAAGTCGTCACATGTCCCATTGCGCAGCCTCGGGAGTCCCGGAAAGGGGACGGACTCGCTAGCGAGCGCGTTTTCATTACAACCTAACTTAGATTTTCGGATACGGTGAACTGTGAAGAAGGTAACGTTGAGCGAGCATGTACTTGGTAGATGTAATAATGTTGGAAATGAAACACACATAAACCATGTCATCCAGTGAACCATGCTGCGCGACAGCGACGAGTACAGGCTGGTGGTTTGCAGCGCTATTGATACTTGCGATGCGATATGTCCCCACTGGAAGTCCGCCAGAGACATCCACCGATAGCACGCCATTATCCGCCTTGTCATTCAGGCCCTTGAAGAAAGCGAATTGGGTCGGGTCCGTTGGGTTCGTGTCCGAAATGCTGCTAATCTTCTCGATGACGATATGAGAATGGCCAACTATGTCGCCCGAGCTATCGACTGTTTGAGGTGCGGAAAAGTAGTTAGCGTCCGCGTTGACGAAATTGCCTGTGGCGAGATTCTTGACAGCCATATTGACGGTAAAAGTCTCGTTAGCTTTTATTACGTCCATATTCTGCGGGAACTGGAATTTAGCCGATGGCATATTGGACGTGGACGCGATCACACCCATAGGTGCACTGCATCGAAAAAAAAGGATAAGTACTTAAACCAGCCAGATAAAGCTGTCCCGAAAACTTACGCGTTGCAGGATCCGCCCTTGACTTGTTGACCGTTGGTAAGGGGCAAATTGACTGTTACACAAAAATTGATAAAGTTGTTCGACGACGTTGCAGACGCGACTTGGTTCTGCGCAGGTGTCTGCTGGCCATTTTTCTCAAATCCGGTCTGTACAAGCGAAGAGTCGAGACAGAGTGAAGTCTGCAAGTCGCCTGCGTTACCAGATGCAGAACTTGTAGAGGATGAGGCAGTTTTTGTCGACGTTTTCGTTGTGCTCGCCTTGGAGGTCGTTGTCGCTTCCCTTGAAGTTGATACGGCTACAGTTGAGCTCGATACAGCTAGACTTGAACTTGAGACGCTGCTCGTGTCTGAATCACCGTCACCGTTGTCAGTTGCGCCCGTGGCGGCAATACGGGAGTCTACATCTGACTGCGTCGTGCATGCAATGCTCGTTCCCGCGCTGTTGACAAGGGGAAGGGCCGCACATCTAGAATATGACCGATAAGCTCGTGTGCACAATAGTGAAAAACGCATTACGCACATGAGGCCGCTCCCGCATGACTCGAGTACGAACTTTCCACTTACGCATTGCGCAAACTCTTGATTCACACATGCATTCTCGCCTGCGGTGCACGACGAGTCCGTGGTCAGATCTGCGAATTGCTTGCTATTACACAAAAAATCCGTCAAGGTCAGTCCAAAGAGGCGCCTGTACCAGAAAGGAAAACCCCGCGTACTTAAGGTTAATAGCGTCCTCGCCGTTCTGTTTTAGGAAAGTGGATGACTGGGGGGTCGGCCTGCCGAGAACAGAGAAAGCCACGGAAAGGGCAGTCAGGACGGTAAACGGCTTCATCATTATCCAAATGTTGATCCAAGGGGAAAGTTGAGGAGGGTGACACCAGGTCTACAGCTAGAAGGAAGAGAGCAGGAGACGAGCTAGCCGTCGAACTAAAGAAAGAGAAAAAGAGGACAAGAGAGGAGGGTGGGGGGTGGGGCAGCTGCGAGGCATAATATGCGCTCTTATATTGTGAAATCGAGGTATTCTTTTCGGCTGGAAAGGCCACGGCACGTACTTGCAACAACGACGGTCAACCTGAACACAATGAACAACGCGGCTCGGCAAATCCCTCGCAATTGTATTTCAGAATCGGCAATATCTATTTTTGTTCCTCCTTGTTCGTTCGACGCACAGTCCTGTCCTGCACAAAAGGCAACGTGCCCTTGACAACGGCCCTCGTCCAATACCAGTACTTGGCTAGAATGTAATTAACCCGACCCGACCACCAAGAGCGGTGGCCGAGTGAGCCACTGTCACGATCATAGCACACTGCAGTCACCACGCAGATCATGCATGTTCGCGGAGATTGCGGAGATCAATTTGCACGTTTTCTTACCTCTTTTTCAATAGCAAGACCAAGTAGTATTTACTATCGCCTCCGCCTTTAATCGGCTGTAATCCTTGCAATCGGTAGGATAGGAACCGGGGATCGACCATGTCAGAGTACACTACTAGCAAGCTAACTAGAATCACAGTGGATGCTGTAAGTGCACATGCACTACTACCAGCAGCTTTCAAGTTCCCCCGCCTGCCAGCCATCTGATCTGTTAATGTGCACAGGTTCTCTTTGACATGGACGGGTGAGATGCGCGCGTCAACCGTGCATTCTCCTGCCTTTTATTAACTCGTGCCGCCTTCATAATGCAGTACCCTCATTGATTCTACTCCGGGTGTGATGGCCGCTTGGCAGTCCTTCGCGAAGCAGTATGGCTTTGACGCTGATACGGTCGCACACGCTTCTCACGGACGAAGGCTACTTGATACACTTAAAGAATTTTGCGCGATTGAAGATGAGGACAAACTTCTTGTAAGAGTTCCACCATTATATCAATAAAGCTTTACATCGATAGCACACGCGATCCGCTGAAGGCGGAAGTAGCACGTTTTGAAGAGGAGGTCCTGATCGGCGGACCTGTCGCTCTCCCGGGTGCGGTAGATTTGATTAAAGAGGTCAGCTGGCAACTACGCCGTCCATACTATCCGCGGCCTCACCTGGATATTTTCCGATGGTTCTAGATCCAATCCGGTAGTCCATCACTGGACGCGCAGAGGTACTCATGGACAATCGCCACTTCGGCGACTAACGTGTATACTCCGCGCGCGTTGGACGTGTACGGGGTGCCTATCCCTCCCGCGGGGCTTGTTACTTCAAATGATGTCGTCCGTGGTAAGCCTTACCCGGACCCATATCTTGCTGCTGCGAAGCTCTGCGGGACGGACCCTATAAATTGTTTGGTTGTTGAGGATGCACCTTCTGGACTGAACGCTGGTCGCTCGGCCGGATCCAAGACTCTCGCCGTATGCACATCTCACACGAAAGAAGCGATATTGCGCTCCTCAAAGCCGGACTACATTGTTAAGGATCTCACAAGGCATGTCAATTACATTCATCAAAAGACTATGCGACAATCGCACTCTTTGTTTATTATTATTTTTGGCTACAGGGTGTCCATCAAGTGGGCAGACGGGAAACTAGATATCTTAATAGACGAATCGGATTAACGCTCTTGTAAAGCTCGGACGACGGTTGAGAAATATAGGATAGACTATAACATCATGGTATCAGGAAACGTGTGGAAGAATACGATATATTTCTGGATTACAAACCGACAAGCTACATAAAGGAAAAAGCAATAAGCAATAGCAAGTGTGTAGTGAAATGACCACTGTAACAAAGTCGACAATGTACCATATGGGGAGCCCTCGGGCGTGGATCCATATTAATTATTACTTGAGACTATCCACTGAATCCAGACGATATCCCAGGCCATCGGGCGTGCCGAAGGTGACGTTTGACGTTTGCGCCTCATTTGTTTGTATGTTCCATGTGTCACTGAAATGTTCTTGCATAGTCCCATCTTTTGATTCCGCCAAATCCTCCGACTCTCCAAACCTCTTTAACATCGTAGAAAACCCTGGTAAGCATGACCTGGACGTTATTGAGGAAGGGGATAGCCGAGGTTGAGATGCAGGATGTACATAAGTGAAGCCTATCCCTCTACCAGATTGGACTATTCCCTTTGGTAAGTCCAACGGACCACTCGTTGCCGGGATTTCGTATCGCGCGAAGCGCTCCTTGCGCAATATGCTTTGCGTCCTTTCCTTGCATATGCCGGTATCCACTTCGCTGAATATAGATGACATCGACCTTCGGACTGAGTGGACCAGGGATTGAACGGGAGTGTTGGATAATCTCTTCTTCCGGAGCTTGTGCGCACGTTCTGGAGTCGCGCATAAGCCGGGACCAGGTGTGGAGCGTCGAAGGTCCAAGAAGTTCGCAGGCTCTGTAGAGGCAGCGATAGTGGAGTCTCCAGGAAAACACAGTGAAGGACTCTTGAGAATACTCCGAACATGGTTTTTAATGGTCGGGAAAGAAGATCCATTACACGTATCTTCAAGGGCCGCCATGTTTGAGTTGTTTGTAAGCCGCTGTGCGTTACACTTCTCAGAAGACAAGTCCCAGACAAAGCTATACTCATCAAAGACTAAGTTATCTGTGATCGGCCCGTCGCTAAGTTCTGGCAAGTCTGATTCTCCACAAGAGTTAACAACTTCGCGGTCGATAAGTTCCGTCTCGACACAATACTTTGCAGGAATGTACGGCGCTGCAGGGCTCAAATTATTAATGGCTTATTAGATTCTTCCGAGTTTAATACCGACACGGATACGCACCTGAATACCCTTTTGTCTTTATTTTGTCCCAGTCACTGAGAGACTATGTCATAAAACAATCACTCATTCGGGGGCACAGAACTCACATTTGAGAAAAGTACTCGTATGCCTTTGTCTGTGATAAGTTAGGTCGTAAGCGAGGATTCTGTTGGAGGCACTAGCGAAATTGACATATTGAGTTAGCGATGTAATGGACAATCATTAAACGTGCTTACATCCCTGATCAGCTTCCATTCAGAGACTGGGACGCAATGGGGTGGATGATTAGGTGCTTGTCCACGCAATATTCTTTTCTGCATGATCAGCAACGGATCTAACTCGTCGCCCTCCAGGAAGGGGTGCTGTAGGTTCGGTCGTTAGATGCGTTAAAACACCTTAGGAAATGCAGTTATGGTGGTACCTGTCCGAAATGCATAATACATAAAAGTATACCGAAACTCCAAACGTCAACAGCGAAATCGTAAGCCCATCCAAGGAGCCTTTCTGGCGCCTCGAATTCTTTCGTGCCGCAGTTTGATGTGGCACTGTCATATTTGTCGATCATTTTCGCGCAACTAAAATCATTCAATATTATATGACCATCTGCAGCAATCATGATGTTTTCGGGCTTTACATCACGATGGACAATGCATAACGAATGTAAGTGTGACAGTGCCTCCACCTGAGGCTTTTAGCGTTTGTCTACAGTAATGAACAAGTACTCACAATTTCGCTTGCATAGAAGCAAACACTATCAGGGGGGAGCGGCCCCTCACGATCAATATACGTAGCGATGCTTCCGCCAGGGAAAGTGTCCTGCATGGGTTTTAGGGAAGATATATCTCACAAAACCTATAGTCCTCACCAGAATCATGTACAGGCGCGTCTTATCTTGAAAACTTCTGTAAAGTTTTGGAAGAAACGGTGAGCCCCCTACTGTCGCAACCCTCAGGCACGCCTGTTCGGAACAAACGCGTCTGAACAGAGCTGGCGAAGTGATTGAACATTTTCGGATTGTCTTAATCGCGTATATGGCTGAATTGACTCGACTGCGCGCTATGACGGTTTGTGTAGACGAATCTTTACCGACTACCCGGAGTGTTTCAAGGTCCGAAATGCTAATCCGAGTCTGCCCCTGACGATGAAGCGTAATTTGGGTAAACCTTTATGCAAAACACTCAATAACTTACTTGGTTGCTGGAGCCGAGATCCAGGAAGGATGAGCGATTCTTCGCTCTTGGAGAAATGACCATGATCTCCTGTTATTTCCCTGGATTTGAGTAATGATGGAATTTATACATTGAACATACATGTCATACCTCGATTTCATCGTGTTCCCATAGAGGATCGATCTCTTTTATGTTCGTGATTCTCTAGTGCGCGTTTGCTTGGATTTAAGACTCGGAAGGCAGCATGCACAATGGCCGGGGCTATATCTTACGTACTTGGATACGAAAGCTATCGTCACAAGCATTGATGCCACCACCAGTATGGGTATAGGCAACTGCCGCGTACTCGGGAGCAAGGGGGGCGCCATTGCACCCTTCAGGGGATCTAATTAGACCAAAGAACGATTTCTGGGTGATTATGTTTAGTTGCATTTATGAGATCTAGTATGCATATTCCACTTACGGAGAAAGGAACGGGATTCATGTCGACCTTCAACGCTGGCGTCATCGGAGAAGAGATTCTATGGGAAGCAGGTGACGCAGGTGACTGAACGAGTGAAGGACTCTGAAAGAAAGTGAGAGAGAAGTGAGAAGTCTAGTTGCTATAAAATACCTGAGAAAAATTGCTGCTTAGACGAGAATTCATCCTGGGCTTGATCCAGTGGCACGATCAAAACCAGTACGGATTCTGCGACTCTTGTGTAACTTTGCTGTCGCCTTTTGGTCCCAGCGGCACGAGAGCTATGAAGGAGGGATGCCGAACAATTATATATCCAAAAGTACAAGAATGGGCGGAGAGGGAGAAACGAGACGAGACGGCATAGAGCAACGACTCGGCTGAGAATTAAAAGTGTCCGCATTGATATTGTTGACACATGCACGAAGATCATTGATCACAAACAAATAAAAACAGATCTACAGACACACATACTGGACCTCCATGCACATCTTCTTTACATTGAACTCCTGCGCCACCTTTTCAACCATTTCTCGCGAAATGACAATCACTTCCTCAGTTTCGTCACTGTCCAATGCTCTGATTCTCAGCAGCAGCCCACATTCGTGTAGTGCGAATGCGACATCCTCTACGCGTAGACCGGTCGCTGCTGAGATGCCCTCAAGCGTGCATCTAGCAAATACGTGCGTTGTTGCACTCCCGTCCGAGTTTGCCGTTGTTCGCATCCAACGCATATGTGAAAAGAGTACGTCTGAAGAAGACAAGAATTAGTGAGCATACAAAGTCCACGGTTGACTACGCCTAAGGGTATACCATTCGCTCCGCTTGTAGCGGCAACAACGTCCCTACTATGATACATGTTCACAGTCTCACCCTCCCATATCTCGGTATTGCCGATACTCTTCCTTCTTTTTCGTACGTGCCCGTTCGATTGTTGAGATGCTATGAAGCGTATGAGATCGTTGTCAACCGGTTCCTCATAGTTCTGTGGTCTCGTGTCGATCATAGGTCGCACAGTAAGTACGCGTCTAATAAAAATAAAAAGTGTGACGTCCGCTGAAAAGAGCACTGATGACTCCAAGGATTTTTACGAACCTGAAAAATTGGACCAGCGCCCCTATCCAATAAGTGAGATAACTCCTGAGACCCAGTTCTGATAAAGGCCTCTCCGGAGTCCCAAATTTGCCTGCCCTCCGAGACAATTCGTAGCCTAAAAGGGACAGTGTTCACAACATCACTGCAGAGTAGCCTGGTGATACGCACTGAACTCGATCATGAGCATGCCATACCGCTTCCGCTGAAACGGCGGGAATGTAACAATGCAAGCCAAATTATATCCGTCGTATGATAGCTTTTCCTGCAATTACGATCAGAAGAAAGTACACAGCCAGGTGAGGAGGATGCATGCCGTGCCTTGGAGAAGAAACCGATGACAAAGTCTTGCGGTCCGTCGCCCTCCGTCAACACATAGAACATAACTGCACAATATTTGGGTTTAAGGCGTGACAGAAACTCACTCCCCACTTACAGTTCTCACAGTCGAAAAATAGCGTTTTTATGTCAATAAATAGCTTTCCGAACAACGAAAGATTCTGGCAAAAAAGCTGTATGGTTTGGCTAAGTCTAATCCCATATAACAAAAGACACAGAAGTGCACCTTTTCCTTTGCACCGTCTATCTCCCAAATAATATGTGCTCCGCGTTTGTACACCTTCTTTCCCGGAGGATGCATCGCATGACAAGCTTTCTGCTCCCAGGCTCTCGGTCAACCGAACGCTTTTTTTACGAGTACTCATTGGTTGTCTTACTGAATGCAACTCGAGCATGGAGCCTTCGCGCATGTACTTGAAGCAACGTTCGCAGACCCAAAGTATTGACTCGTCTTGAGGGGTATGGACATCTGGTACGGGTATCGGTGCTCGGCCGCGGCCGCGGCCCCGCCCACGTCCCCGCATGATACCACGTCTACCATGACCCCGTCCACCACCGCGCACCCTACCGTATCTGCCTGCAGCAGCGGCTGCCGCAGCCGCCGGTAGCGCGTCGTCTTCCTCAGAGCTTGCAAGCGGATATGGCGAGTGGTACCTAGAGGAGACCATTGTATAACCATATAGTATGAGACACAAACTTGATATTGACAATAGACAATGAAATGAGACCGTGCGCACCAAGGTTTTATTTGCCAGCGTCCGAAGTTCACCTTGTCAAAGTTCTTCGGCGTGGACTTACGCTGTTCCCGCATGTTGACCCCGTTCACCTCCGGTTCCGCCTCCAAACGACTGGTAACGTTCTGTGCTTGTGCTTGTTCCGTTCGAGACGCCTGAAGCTGCTGTTGCAACTGTGTTTGAGTTGGGGGCGCCGACTGTGGTTCCCGATCGTTCTCCACAGCCTGTTCCTGCTGCTCTGTCTCTGCGCCGTTTACCCGACCGTGTGCTACAGCAGCGACACTTAGAGACATTGCCCTCTTTCGTTTCCGATTTCCCTTCGCCAAGGTGGACGCGAGCGTTGACGCAGATGCAATCTCATTCGTGGGACTTGTACCGTTCGCACTGGCGCCGACGGCCACAAGCGCGGCAGCGGCATTCCATTCATCGTCCGCGTATAACCTTCTGTTGTCAGGAGCGGCTGCTTGTGCTATGAATATGAGTGATGGTTTAACATAGCACGCTCGGAGGGAGGAAATGAGCCACGCGCAAAAGCGACCAACACACCTAGTCGCTCACTTCTGCTCCCCTCAGCTGAACGCTCCCCATCGCCGATTGTCGCCGTTGTACGCCGTGTGTTTGCTCTGCGCATTAGAGATACAGGTTGGTGGCGTAAGAAATCAAACAGAAGCAGCTAGCTTTCTATACATGATCGGACTCCAATTTATGTCTCGCGCTCAGTTGGGGACGCCGGACGTGCTGGTCGGCCCGACGCCCATACACTGAGTCATAAATTTACTCATGCCCGTAACTTTCACGCTACAGATCGCATATCGTAATGTCACAAATATCCACACAAATACAGCTAGTTCCTGAGGAGAAGGAATGCATAGTTGCAAGCATGGCATACAGTGAGGTCGAGCAGCATGCAAGGACATAGGGGGTACAAGCAGGGAAATACGGAACGCGATGGTTACATTTACTCTTTAACCGGCGCCTCGTGCTCAATAGCAAAAATCGCTTGTCTCTTCTCCAGAACACGAGCCTGGCGGCGGTCACGGGCGGCCTGTAAAAAGTGCAATTAGCAGCCGATTTTTCTCGTGTAGCAATCGGACACACTTTGTTCTTGACCCGGCGCGCCTCCATCTGGTCACTGAGGACTTTCGTCCGTGTCTTCTCAGCTTTCGCTTTGTGGATGTACTCCATGAGAACACGCTTGTTCTTGAAGACGTTTCCCTTCGACTTCATGTAGAGTGAGTGGTAGCTGAGTACAACAGCCGCGTAAACACATGAGATACGCTTAAGAATATAAGCCCGTAAAAGAAGACACTGACAGATGCTTGTCAATTTTGCCGGCTTCACGGTATTTTCTCAGCAGCCGCCTCAGCACACGCTGCCTACGCATCCATTGCACTTTCGTGGGCATACGTGCCTCCGCGGTACCCTTCCGCTTACCAGGACCAGTGTGACGACCCTTGCGCTTCGCAGCGAGGAGGTCACGGGTACGAGCGCGCGAGTGGACGGTGGTGGGTTTGATAATGACACGGCCGTCCTTGATGAGTTTTTTGATATGGGTACGCGAGTTGGCGTTGCCAATCTCCGCCTGCTCTGCGGGGTCTAACCAGATTTTGCGCTTGCCGACACCCGCAACGGAGGCGGCGAGCCGCTTTTGTGAGCGGAGATTGACCATGGCTGTCTATAACGTTGTCAGGCGCGGCGTTGTGTGCAGCGTCGGTGCATACTCACCTTGTTCTTGAAGAGGTTGTCGACAGCGAGGGCCACCCAAAACGGCAAGTAGGACGACAGGGCACTCAGCACGTGACTCGTCTACTGTACAGTTTTAAAGGAGAATTCGTGTCGGAGCGTTACGGGGGAATAACAATATTACGTAATATCAAGCTTTCCCAAGAAAAAGAACATATTCTTTTATTACTTTTGAAAATATATTTATTAAAATAGGTACTTGTAAGAAAAATCCATATTCGGTACTTTGATTGTATCGTGGCTCATAAGATTTTGCATCTCTCACGAATAGCAGAAAGCCCGCTCCCCAACATGTTATCTCGGTGTTAATGGAAGGCCCACCCCCCTATAGTTTCCTTTTTCCGCCGACATTACCTAGTTGATCAATGAGCTGCACACGAAGGGAGAGTATCGCGGCGAGCGCGGACGGGAATTATCTTAAGAGAGTTCCTGATCCTTCGGATTCCCTTCTTTCCCACTTCTTCAGGCCTCGTTTCAGCGAGATGCCCGACAAACGTGCTTCGAATACGCCCTTCTGCCGGAAACTGGCAAAGAGGCTACAGCAGTAAGATGACGAGCGATTCGGGTGCATGTGGTACTACATTCCGAGAAAGACGGCCGAGCGGCATTGTCACGGCCACCCGCGTTTTCGCCCTTGTTAAACTGATGGCGACACGAGTTTGAGGACGTGTTGCAAACGCCTCAGTCACTGGTGTAATACTCCGAGAGACCCCGATGCGCCGGAGAAGTCGCAGAGGGCAGGGATGATGTTGCCATCACGCTTGCGTGCGATGGAGAAACGGAAAATAAAAAGTGCGACGAGGAGACGAACGGTCATCTGCGTTGTTCCTAGGGCAGGCGGAGTCTGAAAACGCACGGCAAGGAGCGAGCCTGGGACGGTATAGCCTGGTATAGCCGGGAGACGCACCCTCTCCCTTTCAGTCTCCCCTTTGCTCTTCTGCTCTCCGTCTCCGCTGCCTGCACCGTGCACGAGGGGGACTTGCTTGTTCTCCTCGCCACACATTTCTCCCTGCTGCTCACCACTATCGACTAGTCGTCCTTCTCCTGTTTCTCGACAATCTCCGCTCAAAACGTGCTCTCGTCATGTCGTGTCAATAAACAGTTTCCTAGTCTGTGCGTCAGCTCAGGGCCCCACCGCTTGCTTTGCTTTCATCCTCTTTCTCGTCTGTTTGCTGTTTTCTGCTTCTTAAACTTCGACGCCCGCCATCCCTCTGTCCCCCAAGTTTCCTCTCCCAAGCATGCAAGACGCCTCGGAATCAGCGCAGACTGAGGGTGAAGCTCCCGATGGCTCTGACAAACCCCCGCATGAAGATACGCGCGCCAAACGCCCCAAATCTCGCCGCTCTTCGTTTCTATCGCGCTTCAGCACTTCCAGAACTGCTTCTGATGATGGTCGTCCGGAGCACGTCGCCCACAGCGGCAGACCGCTGCCACCCCCGACGTCGCCAGGCTCTATTCCTCTCCCTCCTCCCGAATCCGGCGCATTCCCCAAGGAACCAGGCTACACAAAAGGAGATCTCGGGGAGATTGTGCTGCGCGAGGTGGCCACTAACCACGCTCAGGGCTCGGAGACACCCTCCAGTATCGACTCACCGCAAGATTCTGACAGTGACAGCTGGTCCGAAAGCGCTCCTTCAACACGGCCAAATAGTCGTGCGAACAGTAGGGCGCCTAGTACGTATGGCAGGTCTGGATCGGAAGCAGATCCGCGGTCCAGAAAGGCATCATTTTCGTCCGCAAAGTCTGTGGAAAAGAAGGGGGACAGCCACGCATCAACGTCACTTGTAGCTCAGCCAAAGATCACGGCTACTGCGCCTTCGGAGTCCTTTCCTACCCCCACTTCCCCCCGCTCTAAGTCTCTATCACGTCCGCCATCCGTCCACTCTGATGGCGGAGGCCAGAAGTTCACACTCAAGGATTTGCTAGCCAATGGGCCAATGCTGCATCGCAGATCATCTGCAAGGTCAACGGCTAGCAGTAAGAAATCAGATTCCGATGGTGACCGTCGCTCTGCTGCAGGCGATAGTGTCACTAGTCTCTCCAAGAAATACGGTGTATGCGAGCGAATCGCCATTGGGAAGGGGGCCACATCTGTCGTTCGCCTCGCTCATAAATGGGATAGAAGTGAAGAGAAACTTTACGCTGTCAAGGTTTTTATAATTTTTTTTGCACTTGAAGTCTTCCGATTCACCTTTCTTTGTTCTAGGAATTCCGAAAGAGACGGAAGAACGAGACGGAAAAAGAATACGTAAAGAAACTCACTGCGGAGTTCTGCATTTCGTCAACACTTCATCATATGAACATTGTCGAGACCGTTGACCTTGTTCAGGATGAGAATAAGCATTGGTGCGAAGTGATGGAGTTCTGTCCCGGCGGAGATCTTTACGCTGCAATCAAGAAGGGCGGAATGTCCCCGAGCGAAGTCGAGTGTTGTTTTAAACAAATATTGACGGGAGTCGCCTACTTGCATAGTCAAGGCGTGGCACATCGCGATATCAAACCGGAGAACCTGTTCTTCAACTCCCGCGGGCAACTGAAGGTTATTCTAAATCTTCATTGTAAGGATGTCTCTCATATAATTGATTCAGATCGGGGACTACGGTGCATCAACGGTTTATCGTTTGCCCTGGGAGACGACGGTTCACATGTCTACAGGGTTGTGTGGCAGCGAGCCGTACATCGCGCCTGAACAATTTGCTAACAAACGTAAGTTGGATAGGTATAATATCCCTTGCACGTCAACCAACGGGTTTCGTTCATCTGCAGCGTATGATGCCCGTTTAGTCGACATCTGGGCATGCGGGATTGTATACTATTGTCTCCACTTCCAAGAATTGCCGTGGCGGGTCGCACAGCCTTCCGACCCTCTGTATGCTGCATACGCGACGGCCTGCGCTTCCTCGACACCGGCGCAATCTTCATGTCCACCCACAGTCAACAATCTTTCGCCACGTGCTTGTCGGCCGCTGATTCGAAAGATGCTCGATCCCGACCCGAAATCGCGGTGGACGATTGAGGAAGTAATCTCCTTCCCTTGGGTGCAGGGCATCGAGGTTTGCCACAGCGCCGAGAAGCCGACGCATGTACACGTCTACGCCCGGGCACTTGCTGAAGCACAAACGCGGGAAACTTGAAAAGTCACCGTCGAGTGCTATTGGCTCTTGGGCTAATTGTCATTTCCATTGCATCGACCGAGTATTATCTTTCATCCCTACTCTAGTCTTGCCGTCACCACGAAGAGACTGTTTTCTTTATTGTTTGCATCCGCGTGTAATTTCTCGGCTTACTGCTGAGTGGTGCCCTACCTTGTCAGTAACTATATACTACCTCGCTAGCTCCGTCCAGCGTCGCATGCCTCTTTGCTTTCCGGTTTGTCTATAGCTAGCAAATCATACGAAGTTGTTATCGCAGTGTCAGTAATACGAAGGGTCCCAATGTGTATTTCATTTTTATTGTGCTGAAAACCTGTTAAGGGAGAGGGTTACAATAACATTATTCGCTCATGTATCTTTACGCTTCCGCTTGCGAGCTTCATAATTAGCCAGTCTATATCCAGCGGCTTAGTGGCTGCGTAAACACGACACCCCACTGTGCGACTGCATATATTTGTGTATTTGTGACACAGTTGGGGTGAATTGCTGCCCGTCAGCTGTTTCAGCGACTACCATCGCGCAAAAATTGACAAAGAGGTGAAGGTCGGAGGGGCTGGCCTAGAGGAAGACGCTGGTGAGGCGCCTTAAGTTCAGCTTAATCCACTGTTGGACATAATTGTGGTCTGGTACTACATCTATTCGCAAGGTCTTCGCTGCAATCTTCACGAAAGTCCGTGCTGGATGCAAATGTACTACGTAGTACGTTTCAATGTTCATTACTAGACTTTATGTCAGACTGCAGAGGAAACCCGGCGCTAGGGGCAGAAATATAAATCGATCCGCGCTCCATATTGGTAAGCACTGTGGGAGAACTGTCTTCAAAGGCTCGCATTAGTGTGCCCAGCATTGTTGTTACCAGTATCTGCTCTTCTGCAATGGCTTCAAATAATCTCGACGTGCGTACTCGGACATTTGGAACTCTTGCATGTGCTTAATGCCATCACAGCGCGCTATAGAGATTGTGCAACGAGCTATTGACGATGACATTAACCAGAACTACCCAGAGGCGTACAAGCACTACCAAAACTCACTTGATTACTTCCTCCTCGCGCTCAAGTGTAAGAAAGTACCTTCATTCTTACGCGTGCATACTCAACCTGTAGACGTTCAATCCGCGTTTCCGCTCTAGATGAGAAGAATGACAAACTCAAGCTGCTCATCCGTGGCAAGATTACCGAGTACCTTGATCGTGCGGAGAAGCTCAAAGAGTTTCTCAGCAAGGGCGAGGAGAAGAAAGCACGCCGAGCGGTTGGCGCGAACGGTACGTCCACAGGTGGTACTGGCGGTCTCGCAAAGAAGTGCGTCCTCGATTCTGTAATTGTTATCGGCAGCAGGCGTCTAACGGTATGCTCGGGGTTTCTACAGGAAAGATGATGACGATGACGACCAGGATCCTGAGCTGAAGAAATTGCGTGCGGGGCTTACAGGTTTGCTATATTCCGAAATAAACATCTCAAAACCTGTCCTCACAATACACTAGGCGCAATTCTTACGGACAAACCAAACGTGAAGTGGGACGATGTAGCCGGACTGGAGGGCGCAAAGGACGCGCTGAAGGAAGCTGTCATTCTTCCTATCAGGTTTCCGCACCTGTTCACAGGAAAGCGTACGCCATGGAAGGGTATCTTGCTGTACGGCCCGCCGGGTACGGGTAAATCATATCTCGCGAAGGCCGTCGCGACGGAGGCAAACAGCACTTTCTTTAGCGTGAGCTCATCTGACCTTGTGAGCAAATGGATGGGTGAATCCGAACGGTAAGAGATGTCATCAATAGTGGGACCTGTGTACGTTGGTTCATTCCTTTTTTTTACAGACTGGTGAAGCAACTATTCCAGATGGCGCGAGAGAGCAAACCCGCTATCATATTCATTGACGAAGTGGATTCATTGTGCGGGACGAGGGGAGATGGCGAATCGGAGGCATCTCGACGTATTAAGACAGAATTCCTAGTGCAAATGAACGGCGTTGGACACGATGACACTGGAGTCCTGGTATTGGGTGCCACGAATATCCCATGGCAGCTAGACAATGCCATCAAACGCAGGTAGAATCAATCCTGGCCTTCACACCGTGCATCATTCTCATCAATTTCTAGATTTGAGAGGAGAATATATATCCCTCTTCCGAGCATAGAAGCGAGGAGACGGATGTTTGAGCTGAACGTTGGGACAACACCCTGTGAACTAACTGCCAAAGACTACCGGGTACTTGCGGATAGGACAGATGGGTACGTCCGGAAGAAGTTTCTCCTGATATTACTGGTCTCACACCCTCCCCAGTTACTCCGGTTCTGATATCGCGGTAGTGGTACGAGATGCACTGATGCAGCCAGTGCGGAAGGTTTTGTCTGCCACACACTTTAAACCCGTGAGGTCCGATACAGACAAAACGAAATGGACTCCGTGTTCTCCCGGTCATCCAGAAGCGTTGGAAAAAGCGTGGACCGAATTGGACAGCGACGAACTGCTCGAGCCCCCATTGAAACTTAGCGATTTCCTTAAGGCGGTTGATAGCGTGCGGCCGACCGTGTCCGAGGATGATATCAAACGACACATTGAATGGACCAATGACTCAGGCAAGTCGTATGATCGCGGGCTGAAAAGTACACGACTCATTTATTCGCTCTCAGGGAACTCCGGAGAATGACGTGACATCGGATACGGACTCTTCTTGACATGGACGTTGTACGCTTGCTCGGGTTGTCTTTGGCCATTTTTTTCGGTTATTGGCATTCTATATTAATTCTTCCAGCCGTTTTTAAGATTAAACGGTGTCAAGGTTGCGAAATGTAATGTACTTTTTGTAGAATAGTTACGAACCGGGCGCTCGCGCTAAGTGTTCGGCTTCCAGGCGACCAAATGGGGTATCACACATCGGCTCGGCTCGGGCGCGGCTTGACTTCTCGGCGTGTCATTTGCACGGCAAGCAGGATTAATTATCTAATTTAAATTAGTACTTGGTACCACTACAGCTGGTGCTAGTCTATAAAGTGCTCGTCCATGACCACCCACTTACGGCTGCACACCCACCGCAATGGCCAGCCCGTATGCTACTCTGATTGAGCAGAGCTTATACGTAGCCCCCTCATTCACCCTCGAGTCCGGCGTCGTCCTCTCTGACGTCCCCGTCGCATATAAGACCTGGGGAAAGCTCAACGACGCACGGGACAATGTCATGCTCATATGCCATGCTTTCACAGGAAGCTCGGCCGTGGAGGACTGGTACGTCCTTCCGTATCGCCCTTTCATTTCATTGTAATGCGGCCTCACTACGTCTTAGGTGGGGTCCGCTCATGGGTCCGGGGAAGGCTTTCGATCCGAAAAGATACTTCATTTTTTGCGCAAATGTCATGGGGTCGCCATATGGGTCTGCGTCCCCAGTGACCACGAATCCTGAAACTGGTGCGCCTTATGGTCCAGAGTTTCCCGTCACCACAATTCGGGACGACGTTCTGTAAGTGCCCGCATATACACAGCTCGTAATCGCGTGTCTCACGGCCTTACCCTCACTTTTGTATAAAGCCTCCACAAACGCATTCTTGACCACCTCGGTGTATCCTCCGTTGCAGTAGCCATTGGAGGCTCTATGGGTGGAATGGCTGTCCTCGAGTGGCCGCTCTGTACACCGCCGGGATTCATTCGACACATCATCCCCATTGCAACGTCTGCACGACACTCCGCATGGTGCATCAGCTGGGGCGAGGCCCAGCGCCAGAGCATCTACAGTGACCCAGCATATGAGGATGGCTACTACGCGCCTGGCCACGAGCCACATGCAGGCCTCGCTGCCGCACGCATGGCTGCACTCCTTACGTACCGCTCGCGCGACAGCTTTGAGGCGCGCTTTGGTCGCAAGCCTCAGAAGCCTGCGGCTGCTACAATCATTACGCCGCCGCTCTCGCCCGGCCACCCAGCGGACCAGGCGCTCGCTGCACATAACGACGGTCACAGGAATGCGAAACCTCGCGCTCCGCGTACCGCGTCTGACCCTCGATCGGTATCCCCTGCCGCTCAAAACCCGGCGTCGCCCTCTGTAGCACCATTGAAGCACACCGTGTTCTCCGCGCAGTCCTACCTGCGTTATCAGGGTGACAGGTTCACCTCTCGGTTTGATGCGAATTGTTACATTCATATTACACGCAAGATGGATAGCCACGACATTGCACGCGGAAGATACGACGTACAATCAGCGGAAGATGAATCGCTCGCGCTCGCCGCAGTCCTCAAAACTTTGCCCCGCCGAGCGCTTGTCATCGGCGTGCAGACAGATGGCCTCTTCATGGTCTCCGAGCAGCGGGAGATCGCGGAGCATATACCCGATGCCGAGCTAGTTATTATCAACTCGCCTGACGGCCACGACGGCTTTCTCCTAGAGTTTGAACAAATTAATACTTATATCTTAAGATTCCTAAAAAGAGAGTACCCCACGTATTACAAGGTGCAAGAGGAGGAGAGCTCGACGGAAGGCTTTGAAATCACGAAGACCAGCGTGTTCGGCGAAGCGGAGGCGGATATCACCCGTTGGTAGTGTAATACGCACAAAGTACGGATCTTTGCTTTTTTTAAAAATCGGTTTCTTTTTTTTGCTTTGAATATTGTCCTGCAGTTATAGAAAGATAGGACCTCAGGCGTGTACGCGTAACATTAGAAATCATAGTATGCGGGATAAAGCTAGTTTCTATCCGCGAGATGGTTAGGAAGGGTAAAACGGGTTGCATTACCGTGTGGTGGTATCCGGGGTCAGACAAATACATATGCATATGAAACAAAATGCGTGACAACAAGAAGGGATGCGAGCGAGACCGTAAGGAATGGGACGAGCGATAGACTGGGCGAATAACACAAAGGAAAGGAAGGAAAGGCAACAGCAAAAGCAAGGAGTGTGAAGTATGCATGCATGCATATACGAGGCCAAATCCTAAAACACATGCCTCTCAAAACCTTCGGGGTGCGCCGGTGAGTCCCTCGATCGATTGGTGCTCAAGCTCGTTGCGTGCCTTCAAAATCTGTGCATGCATATCTTTCATCGCGTTTCCGAGCTTCACACCGAAACGACTCAGGATGTCGCGCTGCCATGCGTCGTATTTGGCATTTACACGCGCCTGCACCTGCTCATAGTCGATTACACACGCGCCGAATGATCGCTGCGTCTCGGATGTGTCGAAGGTCGATCGAGCCTTCTTAATTTCGGTTAGTAGCTGCTGCCAGTGCGCGAGCGAATCCCCCAATCGGTTGAACACATATTCGGCCTCAAGATCCCACAAAGATTGGAATTGCAGCCACTTTGCAACATACTCTTTCAGCTGTTGCACCTTGTTTTCGATCAATATGAATGGGCGTTCCAACGTATTATCGCTGAAATGAGTCAGCTGAGGAAAGTAATTTACGTCTTAGCAAGCTTCCCGATCAAAGTTTCTGTCACTCACTAATGATGTGTATGTTGTCTCCGAGATTGCACCCGCTTGCATTTGCAGACCAATTTCATAACGTGAGCTCTGTATTCGCCGCTGACGGCAAACAACTGCGAGCCATTCATGAAGTTGTTTAATCCAAGTTTGCCGTGCATATTCGATGGGAGGATCCAAGAAAATGACTTGGTTCTGTATCCGGATCTCATGCACAATAGGCTTCAGAGTAAGGTTTCCCTCAGGCGTTTTGTCGTCCTTGAGTCTTTTATCCCCTCGCCGTTTGATGGTAACATCACGGACAATAGTATTGCGCGTGTCGTCATCCGTCCTGTCGAATTCAGAACACCAAAGCTGAATGGTGGACGTTAACCGAGCTAATAAGATGCCTTCAATACGCTTGTCGAGCTCTGCAACCCAGTGCTCAAGATTAGCATAGCCTTCCAGGTTGAGACGGTCAATCTAAGCATAAATGTCAGCGAACTGCTCGATTTGGGTCTAACTATAACTTACGGCCGCCTGTACACGACTAAGGAGTTCAGCGAAAGCTTCATGCGTGTACGAGCAGATTGATATATCTTCGACTGCACGAATGATATCCTTGTATAGGTCGATCAAATTATTGGTCTTGTCCTGCAATATAAAAGAAAGAATTAACGAAGCCGATCGACACCTGATCAAATCTTAAGACCACGAACCTGCAGAACGGATACCACACTTGCGAACTCACGCACAAACTGTACGTGCCTATTGTCGCGGCCATCTGCTGACGGTACATAACGTGCGGTGTCGTATTGGTTCACAAAGTAGTCCCAACGAATGCCCATTCCTCGCGTTATCATCCGCTGGGCTTCGTTGCGATACTCCGCGACCAACCACTCGATTCCCTTGTTTTTTTCCACGAGATCGAGCGTTTGCCCATACGTTCGTACGGTCTCCATCAGGCTCACCGCGTGCGGGTATACTCGCTTTGCATCCTTCGCCATATTGGTGATTGCATGCGGCACTTGGAAGTTTAGCCACAGCAAATTCCGGACCTCTTTAAACAAAGTGATAATCTGAGGGTCGAAATTCACGGCCAATTGAAACCCGCCACCACGCAGGCGGACGATCTCAAATAGGCGCCCGTTCACACCCATGTCGCGCCGATTTATATCGTGTAGCCAGGCATCGTATACCGGACGAGTGTCGAGCTTTTTCCGGAAAGCAGAGCTTTCTGATTGTAGCTTCTGACCCTCGGCATAAAACTCCCAGCCCTTGCCAAATACATCCTCCACACGCTTCATGTAGGTCAACAGCTGGCGTTCAATTTGTCGCGCCCAAATTATTGCCCCAGCGATAGGTGGCAAATCCCTCATTTGCGACATATGGTACGCCTCGGAGAACCGATATTGTGTTTTGAACTGAAAGGAATCAGAACTATTTCGGATAGATGAATTGGAGAAGAATCCCCACTTTATCATGAAGTCGTTTGATATCCTCTTTTACTGAATCAATTAATTGAGTCTGGTACTCTTGGATTGCTCCGCGAATCTGATCACAACGTCAGACAAAATACCATTGAATCCATGGGATTATTTCTACCTTTGGACGAACGAAAAGTGCATTGAACTTGGAGAACACCCTAAACATTTCGTTCGCATTCCTTGCCGTGCCTAACCGATCGCGCAACCTCGAAATAATTTGGTTTTCCACACGAGCAACGCGTTCATTATATGCGTTTTCGGCAGTGACCCAGATTTCAGTGCCCTCTGTGAGACACATGAAAGGCGGGCCACAGGTCAAATATTTCAAATGACTCACCAGTTGACACGTCAAGGATATCAATACTCTTAATAACTTCATACGCCTTTTTAACCTCCTCTTCCATATCCATTCCACCCACTTCCCTTCCCACAGCGCCGAGGCCCTTCGTAGGACCCGTCATAACGGCAAGCTGTTCATGTTGCTTCCTCCATTCACGCAGGTAGCGGATCCGTTCTTGCAGCTTGGCATGAGCAGGTTGGATCTTGATCGGGATGAAGCGCTCGGAGCGTTTGCGAGTGACCTCACGCGCAACGTTCGTGAAGTCCTTTATCTCGTCGCCCCACGTAAGGAAGATCGCCGTCGTCTGCGCGAGAAGTCTTTCGAAAGATTCGTAAGGTTGATATGCCAGGCGATGCGAAGTTAGCACGCGGAGGAGCTGCTCGTTAAAGTCGCGCGAGATGGCTTCGACGAGGGGGAGAGCACGTCGGACGGGATAGGGTGAGAGTTTTAATTTGCGGTTCATGTGCCCGAAGATGAGCACGACGGATTCTTGAATTTTGTCAAGGTCCGGAGCGGAGAGTAACTCGTTCAAAGGGAAGTCCTTCATGAGCTGATTGTATTTGTGCACTGTAGTCGCCGCGTTTTGTGTTTGTCAATTAAAAAAAGCTCGGTGAAAAGGGCGATAAACGTACCAATATCTGTCGCATCTTTCAGACCTGTGTCCGCAATAAAACTAACAGTCGCATGAAATCGCTTCGCATTCCGCAAGCAATCCATCACCATGTTCACTTCGTCACTTCGTAATTGTGCTTCGATACCTTCTAACGCCCTCTCCAAGCTCAGCCAAAAGTTGATCTCCTGCGAGGCAGTCCCCGATGATACATCCCGTGATAATTTTGTCACTGCCTGAATGGACTTAATCCATGTATTTACATGTGCTTGGAGGGTATTAAGGAAGGTCGAGTCGTTGAGTGTCTTCGAGGGAATAAGTGATATATTTGGGCGGACGTTCGTTGCATGAGCTTGATCGACCGCGCGCTGGATGACGGGATGGACAATGAGATGCGTTTCAGGGATCTCGACGTTCTGCTGGAGGTGAAGGAGGGAGAGTTCGAGCTCGGCGAATTTTTTCTTCGTAATTGGAATCCCTAAGATAAGTTGGTTTTAGGGGCTTTGTTCCGTCAGACAAAAAACCGTGCTCACCCATCTTACTGTCACCATCCTTTCCCCCACCCCGCGTGCCGACGAAGGCATCAAACCATGGTTTAACAGCACCACTCACTAAGGAGTGCAAGCTCTCGTATGGAGTCTCGTCACCACCAAAAAGATTGATAAAATGCAGCTGTTGCGCAAGCGGCAGAAGCGGATCGAGCATTGCCCCGCGCTTGATGAGCGCGATGGTGGTGACATGCGCAGGTGAGTAGGTCAGTGTCGAGGTGAGATGATAGCTGTACATTGGTGGTGCATCATCTTCACATATGCACAGTATGAGATATATCTCCAGCGACGAGCAGCGATTCGGCGTACCCTCGACTTCGACTTTCACTTTCACGACATACAGGGGGCCGCCCCCCTCGACCACAAAGCGCGCGACACGCTCATCAAAGTCCGCACCAAACAGCTGACGCTCGAGATCGTCGAGCGGTACACCAAGGACCGCGGGAAGGAGCGCGAGAAGGTATGTACGCAGTACCGCAGTATCGAATGCGGGCGCCGCTGGGGTTGGTGCCGCTGCGTCGGGACCATCGCCGAGCGGAAGAGCGCCATTCGTCGACGCGGCCAGAGCCGCGGGAGGCTCCATGGTAGCCATATCGTTTAGAGTCGTGATTGTAGCTCAGGCTCGCGCCTCGCACTCGTCGGCGGAAATTGACGTGCCTTTAACAGAAAGTCGTGAGTTGCAGTGACGCGGTCCTGCCGACCTCGCTGGCGCCGATAACGCGCTGATTCCACCTTTAGGAGCTGAAAGGGGGTGAGCACGACGGACTCTGAGCAGCCTTGCGTGAAACACACGCCTGAGAAAAGTCGTCGCCGCCGTAGACAGCGCTGAAAATGACCAGCACGGCGTCTGTTCTGCGCGTCGTCGCGCCGCTTCGCCGCTTGTCACGCCTCCTTCCTGCGGATAAGGAATGTTGTACCCACGGGCGAGCGAGCGGAGCTGTAAAGTTGCGATCGACTCGCATTGCCGCCACCCCGTCCATCTCATATGAATACATTTCTTTGCTTTTAATGTGACGACAGGCACCAGCATCTAATATCCCGTTCTACGACAACCTCGACGTCGGGATGCCCGACTTTAAGCTTCTGCTCCTTGCTCTCCCCCTCGTCGCCTACTCTCTCCTGTGCAGGCGTCGCTCCTCCTCACGCACGAAGAAGATCTCACCGAGTACGGAACACGTGCTTGTTCTCGGCGCGAGCAGCGGGGTTGGGCGTGCGCTCGCGGTGCAGTACGCAACACGAGGTGCGCGTGTATGTGTTGTCGCCCGGGGGGAGGATGCGCTACTCGAGACGCAGCGAGAGTGTCACAAAGCTGCAGGGGAAGACAAGGGCGCGCTTGCGGTCGTAGCGGACTTCGCAAGTGCAGGGGACATGGTTGCATTGAGGGATAAACTGGAAGCAGGTATGCTCTAAACTCGCTGTAATATGCCCCCAGTAAACTAATGGAATGTGGTAGAGTGGGGCAGGCTTGATACACTCGTAGTTGTTGCGGGGGTCTCCTCGCTGAGGCCTGTCCTGGAGACCGCCGGGGTTGAGCGAGAAAGAGGAAAGCCTCTGCAAGATGCTGATCTGAATGGAGTGCGAGAAAGCACTCGAATAGCCGAGTCCGCTGTTCAAGGGAATTTTATGGGCCCATATGTCGCCGCCGTTACATTTGTACGTCGGGCTATTATGCCACTCTAGATTCCGTCATATTATTAATAGCCCACTTTCAGATACCATTTCTCTCTCGCACATCTTCCTCTCCCTCGACGTTGCTCCTCTCTTCACTCGCGGCAGTAGCGCCTGCACCAACGCGCGCGCTTTACGGCGCGACTAAATCTGCGTCGCTGCTCCTCTACGAGTCGCTCGCCATCGAGCACCCAGATATCACCTTCACGGTGGTGCTCCCTTCCACGATCGAGGGCGACTTCCGCCGGTCTGCGGTGGACGGTGGGGTAGCGCGTGAAGCGGATCCGAATAAACACGGTCTGAAGCGCGAGGCCGTCGCGCAGCGGTGCATACGGGCGATTGACGACGAGGAGCGGACAGTTTTTATGGCGGGGTTCTATCGCATGGTGCCTGCACTTTATTATTTGATAAGCCCGGGATTGATCGAGCGAGCGGCACGCAAGAAATACAGGTACCAGGCATGAAGGGAGTGCGATATTAATAGCGGATATAATTGTTAAACACGTGTTTTGCTTCGATAAATAAAGGATGTGTATCGATACAATATTGAATGCGTCATACAGACATGCAAGCTAAATGCAGAAGACCGCGAACGAGAACAGCTCATCTATTTGACATTCTTCTTAAAATCGTCCTTAGCCTCCTTCGCTCCTGCTGAAGCCTGCCGGAAAAGTTGTAAGCGATATAATACGAGACACAAGGATGTGCGCGAAAAGCCGACCTGGTTAGCTTTCTGCTTGGCCAATTCGCTGGTTTCGTCCGCTTTCGATTTTGCGGTGCCGGTAGCCTTCTGTACTTTCTCCGTTGCGTCTTCGCCGACCTCTATGCCTTTTGCGAGAGTCTGACCGACTTTGATATTCACCTGGTCAAGAAGTATGAGTAAGCTGTATCCGCGAGCTGAGGAAGAGGGTAATTACATTGCTAGCGGTCTCCTTGACCTTCTCGGTAACGGATTTGAAAGCTGCGGGAGACGAGTGATATGTGCGGGATGCTGCGACGGAGCGTGCTGGTAAGGCGGTGAAGAGAATTGAGCGGTACATGGCTAGTTGTGGATGGAAAGACATGCAAGACGACGCGGAGATTTTGTAGTGCGGGCTGAAGTGTATGACGTGCGGAGTGATGTCAGAACGTGGGGCGGTGGGGGAGTGCACCATGTTATTGCCTAAGTAATTACATACACACGAGTGGAATAATTGTATGAGCCGCATAGTCAAGCACCTCCCCCGCCGCCCATCCTTACAGAGTGGGCGGGTACTGGAAGGCGCTCCGGCTTAAGTGGGCCCAACCGTCTTGTTTCTCTCTCCCGGAGGACCAAATACCCTCTGCCGTCGTAGGCGAAAAAGAGAGTTGCCTCGACACGACGTCGACGCAGGCTTGGGATCGTTGGAAAGGAAAGGGGAGCTCTCTCTCGAAGAAAACTGACGAATGTTTAGGGCCGGTCTCGCTGGGACGCGACTCGTCCGTACCACCACGCATATATGCGCATATACTCTCACCGAGCGGCAGCTATGATGCAATCGTCCTCCCGGCAATGCCACCCAGCCCTGTCCCACAGACACCCATGTTGGCCCGTCTCCGCGCTCTTATCCACCGCCTCCACCACCGCACCATGTCCTCGTCCTCGCCTCCCGCCACCGGCACTCAGCGTGTTGTCAACGCCAACCCCGCCTGCTGCTCTATCCCTCCTGTCCAGTCCGACTACACACCAAAGGGCGTCTTCAAGCAGTTCGGGGGTTTCAATCGTGTCTATGTCACCGGTGTTCAGTCCAGCGACACCGTGATCGTCTCCGTCTACGACATCTTCGGGTACGCCTGGCGCGGACCCAGAACACCCTTGCTAACGTTCTCCACGTCAGTTACTACCCGCAGACACAGCAAGGCGCAGACAAGCTCGCCACCGCCCTCAATGCCGCCGTGTATATGCCTGACTTCTTCGAGAATGATGCCCCATTCCCTATCGAACAGTTCCCGCCCAAGACTGACGCAGACAAGGACGCCCTCCAGGCGTTCTTTGCCGGGCCTGCTCAGCCTGAGAAGAATCTAAACGCTCTCATCCGTGTTGGTAAAGCCTTACGCGAACAAGGTACCGTCAAACGCCTGGGTGCCTACGGTGTGTGCTGGGGTGGTAAGCTTACCACCCTCGCCGGCTCCGGCGAGGATCCTGTGTTCGATGCGGTTGCAGCGATACACCCCGCGTACGCCATCTTACCATGTCGCTCGGGTTCCTGATATTTTGACGGATTTTCTTTAGGATGCTGTCTGCATCGGATGCGGACAACCTTTCTGTCCCCCTCGGCCTCTTTATCTCTAAGGATGAGCCAAAAGAAGAGGCATGTCCGCATTATTTTCCCGCGTTGCGCAGCCCGTAATGTTTCCAATACATGCAGTACGACAGCATGGTTGAAAAGCTCTCACACAAGCCGTTCGCAGACAAGGTCGTGTACAAGAATTACTCCAACATGTGTGTATTCACATTTACAGACACACTTCTTTCTGTTCTGCAATTCGGTAGCAGCACGGTAGTTGACGTCCCCTTCTTGCCCCGTTAAAGGTTCCATGGCTTTGCGGCCGCACGCGCGGACCTGAAGAATGAAGAAAACAAGAAAGAGTGTGTCATTTTGTATAAAAACTCCTAACGGTGGTTGCATACTAAGCAACCCTTGACAGGTTTGAGGATGTTTACTCAAAGCTACGCGGGTTCTTCGCACAGGCATTCGAGCGTGACAGGGGTGGGACTCAGACACGGCTTTGAGCTTCCGAAAGCCGGATAAACCGACCCCCGACGAATCATGTAGTCGCGGTAACTCGGTTCTAAAAGTAGTAGTTTCGAGAAGACGGATGATGAAATGTACGATACGAGATAAAAGCAAAGGAAACACTAATATGCTTGAGTGAACATCAACGTCGTGTTACTCGTGTGGGCTTAGTGTGAACCGCAAACAACGCTAGCAGAGTGCATATATTGCAGATTATAGAAATACAACCGATATATCCGTCCCGTATTGAAAATAAAGCACATACAACGTGAGCGTACACATAGTACCAATCATACAAACCCGCCGGCAGCGGAAACCTTCACACAATCCACTCCGGAATTCCGCGTTCCTTACCTCCTTCCGATTTTCCCGTGCGGAGAAAAAGAGGGACGGGGAGGTAAACTTCTAGCCTTAGTCCTGTGAACGTCAGTGACTGTGTAGGTGACTTGGATGGTCGTCTGCGACTCTCCACAGCCAAAAAGGGCCTGTTCGAGAAGCGTTATAAGGAACGGACGGAACAACTCCCACCTCGGATAAAATACGTACCGGCAGGGTCACCTGTTAAGTTCCATTATAAAAATGCATGTGCGGAGGCAGTCGTCAAAAAAGGAGTTCAGATCAAATTACAGATGAAGACTAGCCTTCCTCATGGTGGGCACCCGTCCAAGTGCCAACAACCCCGGCGGCGCTACAGACGCTGCCGATTTGTATCCCCTCTGAGCTGTGGAGGGAAGGAGGTCAACTTGGTAGTGGATCAAGAGAAAGCAGGGAAAGGCGGACCTCCACTGTGAGTGACCGTCGTATATAGACGCCTTAATTGTACTAGAGTTAGCGCTGTACCCTTTCGGAAATCGGGATGTTGGAGATCAAGATGAACTCCGTGGGTAGAACGGGGGAGGGGAGGGAGAAATAGGGACAGGGAATGTATGAAACGAGAACATACACTTACGAAGCGCCAGCGGATGTATCCGTCGGGCGTCATAGACACGGACCCACGGACTTTTGACTCATTGCCATTCCCGCCGCGCGAGGTGCCCACAAAGTAAATCTTCGGGCGTTGTTCGGGGACCAGTGCGGACATGAATGCGGAGGAAGGTAGGGTGGGCGAAGCTGTTGATGAGCACACAGGCGAGGGTGTCGATGAAGGTGGGGGCGAGGCGACCTGGGCAACTTTCGTGATGCGTAACTTGAGCTCAATCAAGCGCGTTGCTTCCTGGAATTCAATATCGTCAAAGAAATCTGGGTTATAAGCACCCGAAGAAAACTGGCAGAAGTCGTTGAATCGGGCGTCAGGATCGTTGAATGATGTAATGGAAGATACTTTACGTTAAAGGCTGGCCAATAAGGGGCAGGAAGAGTTAAGTACACGGTTCAACTTGTGATGGGTGCCTGAACATACTGAAGAGATCACTTTTAAAAAAACCCGTCAGGCGGTGGTAAAGAAGTGCGGCGTCCCTAATATCTCACCGATAGTCCATAAAGCACACGTATCGCCGCCAGGTCCCTTCTACTCCGGCCCAATCCCTCGGATCACGTCCGTAAGAGCCAGGAGCTGAGTACGCCCGGATCGCGTCCAGACTAGAAGGCGGACGTGTGTCGAGCCAAAGACGGCGCAGGTCCAATAAGTTGCAGCGAATAACTAGTATAATCGACTCGACGTGTTTCCAGTTTACGTGCCCGCTCTTGTCCGGCATAAAGGGACCCCAGGAGTTATCGCGGCTGTAATTTCTCATGTCGTACACGAAGGCGCGTGCAACGCTGCGGGAAATAAGAAGCTTCGTTGTAGTCCCAGAATCGTTTGGAGCATTGCTACGCCAGCCGATGTAAGACCAGAGCTCCAGAAGACGCTGCTGTTCGCCAATGGTCCATTCCGGTGCCCCCGACTCGGACGCAACGCCAAATACGTCATGATCGCTTATCAGACCCGCGAGCCACTTGAGGTCTTTGGACTCGTTCGGTTCCTCAGGTATGGGATGCGCATTCCTGACGATGTTGATGAGCGCATCGAGTGCGCCCGAAAGCTCTGGCGGGTGCGTATTTATCTTCTGGATGATACGCGTTGTGTAGACTCGATGTTGAAGCTCCTTCTTCCAGTCGATCGAGCCGGTGTTGTCAGTCTGAGAAGTACCCGCTGCAGCGAATTTTCTTGGGTCATCGAAAGGCTGCTCGAGGAAAAGACGCCGCCAGAGGTGCTGGTCGCGGGAATCGTAGACGAGGGCACGGGCGACACGGCACGTCTGGGCGAAGCTAGCGACGTCGCTGGGATGCGATAGAACGAGCGCGTGCTCTGTAAGCTCAGCAGGAATATTTAGTATAGGGGAGGGAGTATCTGTGCCGGCCATTGAAGTAAGGAAGGAGGGGAAGCCTGAGGGAGGCCTAGGGGGGGGGAGGACCGGGTCGTGGGTTGCTCACCAGTCTTTCTGCCTGTATGCTTATAGGCGGACAGACGGCATAGGAGTCTAATCTTCGGCATCGGCTTTTGCCGCCTCGCCAGTTACCGCGACCAATTGGCGCCGACGCGTTGCCTCGACTCCTTCGTTCACCTTGAAATGATGCGCCCTACGACACTCAGCCTGCTCGCTGTCCTCGCCCTGCCCTGGTCCGCGTCCTCGCTCAGCCTGCTAGATTGGATATATCCTGGCTCCTCGCCGGGCATCTCATTCGATGTTCTCCCTCACAAGATCGCGATCATAGGTGCTGGAGCGGGTGGTTCTTCGGCCGCATTCTGGGCGGCCAAGGCCAAGGCGCGCTCCGGCGTCGCAGTGGAGATTGACGTTTACGAGCGTAATAGCTATGCTGGGGGTCGCAGCACTATCGTCTACCCGTACAATGATACTACCCTCGACCCCATCGAACTGGGTGCTTCTATCTTCGTTACAGCCAACAAGAACTTATGGCGAGCCGTGGAGGAATTCAATTTGACCAAACATAACTTTGATGACGAGGGCGGCGCTACGGGATTTTGGGACGGGGACCAGTTCGTCTTCATCGTGCGTGTATTTTTACTCTCTACTGTTGCACGTGTCCGACCGCTCTTTCAGATGAGCGAAAGAAAGGGCATTTACGGTTGGCTAGATAGTATCAAAGCAGTGTGGAGATATGGCTACAGTTCCCCCATGAAAACAAAACAAATGTCAGTCCTACCTCTGTAAGCCTGTGCCTAACTACTGATGATTTTGATCCGTCAACAAAGAGTGAAGGATATGGTTGGCGAGTTAATGAATTTATACTCGCCATCGAGCCCTTCATGGTCAAACATTACGGAATTGGTATCGGAGTTGGGATGGAGTGAGTCGGTAGCACAGACGACGGCGGAATACTTCGACCTGCAGGGTATATACCCTCGGTTTTCGAGGGAAGTGATCGAGGCAGCGACGAGAGTCAATTATGGCCAGGTACGCTAACGCTTGCATCAACCGAAACTTTGGAGTACTTATGCTGTGGGTGATTTAGAATATCGACAAAATACACGCAATAGAAGGCGCCGTCTCAATTGCGGCTTCCGGTGCGTCAAGCGTAACGGGAGGCAACTTTCAGATATTCGAAAACTTCTTGGCACGATCTGGGGCGACATTACGATTTAACACAAGTGTAAGCATGCTGGTACCTGTTTAGCGCTGTGTCCTCATCCCGGGACGTGTAGGTCGTATCTATCTCTGAGAAAAACGGCGCATGGGTCGTCAAGACGTCGTCTGGAGAATCCGCGACCTACAATGACGTTGTCATTGCTGCGCCCTTCCATTCCACCGGTATTAAAGTCACCACATCGAGCAGTGTGTTCGGGCCCGACTCAGCACTGGAGGTCCCGCAGCAGCCATATGTCCACTTACATGTGACACTTTTAACCACAACAGCAGCGCACCCGGATCCTGCATACTTCGGGCTGAAGCCCGGCGCAAAGGTCCCTGAAACGGTACTAACGACATATGAGGGTGTACGTCACGGAGGTAAGGAACCCGAATTCAATTCGCTCTCGTACCACGGCCTGGTCGCTCCTGGGCGTGAGGAGTACGTCGTGAAAATATTCTCCAAGGAGGCTCTCTCGGACGAGTGGCTGAAGACAATGTTCGGAGACAAGGTCGGATGGGTACTTCGAAAGGAGGTGTGTGAAAGAGTTCTTTTTTCCTTCTAACTCTGTATCTCATTAGATTTCAGTGGGATGCGTACCCGGTTCTTCCTCCGACGTCAACATTTCCCCAGCCTGTTCTGGCACCGGGACTTTATTATGTGAACTCATTTGAGCCGTAAGTAAGATCAATTCAGTATGACCAGCCTCTGATCCACATTGTCGTCAGATTCATATCAACGATGGAAACTGAGACAATTTCCTCGCGTAATATTATCGACTTGCTTTTCCGGGAGCGATTCAGCGCTGGGATATGTGGTGACTCTGCCACTTCAAAACAAACCGAACAACTAGAGCTCTCCCCGGAAGACAATGGCGACCGGGGACAGTCAGTTATGAACGACGGTCCCGCTGACAATGAGAACTCCCAAAGCCAATCAACGGAAGTAGGAGAAGACTTCGTCCTTGGTTGGGATTGCCTTTAAGTAAATGAAGGACAAGTGATGAATGTGTACGAAACCATCTACGATTTGTTTAGTCTTTATCTTTAATAGTTCCCCGCTTTTGGATACACTTAATCGACGAGAGTGACTGTACAAGACGAGGACCCAACGCGTTCGATGGGAGGCGTTCTAAGACATTTCGTGGACAAAGAACAGGCGCTTCGCCCTGATTTGCGATTGTAAAACATTAGATGAATATAAATAAACTCCAAAACTGGGGAAATAAGTTCCATTACACTGAACAGGGTAGCGCTCAGTACTCACCAAATTAGAACACGATACGACATGCTACCGCGCCCTGCACACAACCTCGCCGTCTAATCCCAGTCTAAGCGCTTCCCTTGCCTCCAACCACTCGTGCTCCTTGTTGTCCGTACGCACGACCGCGACTTCACCCATGCCGAGCGGTTTAACCTGCTGCGCGCGCCTCCCCGAACATAACCTGCGGATCTCACCAACATCCATGAAAATACGTTTGCTCGGACGGCTGACGAGCTCCATCGCAGCGAGCACAGGACGGTCGTCGCGGTACTTAAGGTCTGCCCAGATGCGCCGCTGTGCATCGCCCACGAGCAGAAACTCTTCGGGCGACGGTCCCGCGGGTGTGCCGCGAGCGACACTCGCGAGGAAGCCGGCGCGCATGAGAATGGAGAGGATTCCTAGGTTCTGAGTTGTGTGGTCTACGCAGACACGCATGTGTCGTGCGCGAAAGGCATTCTGGACGCGTGCGCAGAGGTCATGGGGGAGCGGCATCTACTCAAGAGCTGCTTATTAGACACTCAAAAATGTTCAGACAGAAGAGCAAAGCGTACAGCAAGACAGAACTAAAGAAATTAGGCCCTTGTTTTGCAAAACCAAAGAGCAGAGACCAATAAACCCGCGTGTGCCGATTGTTGTGGCTGAGAGCAAGAGTTTTCGTTTTTGAATGAGAACCGCAAAAGCCAGGACGCGTTACGTAATCCATCCATACTTCCTAGTCACAGCAATCTCATTTTTCTTTATACACAGTTATAAAAACGCAGACAAGAAGGCGCGAACATATGTATAACGAACGGAGTACAGACTGTACAGTTTAAATTATTAGTTCTAATTAGATGGGTCACGCGGTAAGTGGCGTATTTTCGTATGCAAGCACACCAGGCGAGAATGCAAATACAAACGGAAGATATAATACAAAACAACAAACGCGTAGACGAAATTTAGACAAATGTTAAAGCTCACTGAATAGAGCTTTTTATATGTGTCCCGATTAAAACCCTTTTCAAAAATTTCATGCCTTCTCTAAAATGGGCTCCAGTGTTGATACGTTCTGAGTTGCTACAGGAACTTCACGAGAGCTTTGCTGGTGTAATCCAATGTCCGGTCTCCCGTGACGGTCACCGGCAGCGACATGTTGTGTTGGCGCTGTCGATGCGTCGGATCCCGAGTCGACGCCATTGGGTCCGCCATTCCATGCTTTTGAGATAGACGCAGGCAACATCCAATCATCGTAGTCGCGTCGTACCTCTATATAATCGTTTGCGAATTCACCGATCTAAGGGAAAAGTGGAGATTAAGTCGGGATTCTTTTCGCGCTAGCCATCGAAACGTACTTGATCATCATCCATACCCATTCGCTCTGCCTCGCCCGATGCTCGTAAGTGCAAACCGGGAATCATGTCTATCGCCTTTGCAAGCAGCGCGGTCATGACAAACGAGTAACCGCAGGTTGCGCAAACGTATGCGAACTGAATGTACAGCTGTTTCCAATTGTGATCCAGCCAGCCGCCCTGGATCGTGCTCACATCGTCAAGCGAGGCAATTGAACTCTTTGCGAAAAGTCCATTAAAAAGAAGACCGATCATTCCACCTACAAGCAAGGTAGTGATCAGAATGGGGAGGGAATATTTGGGGTACTAGCGGAACTCACCAACGGCATGCTCAGCGAACAAGTCAAGGGCATCGTCGACGCGCATAAGAAACTTCACTGGATTAATATTAGAGAAGAGTAAAATCAGAGTAATAACAGGAAACGGACATTTAGTGGCGAAATTGCAAGCAGCACCGGTTACGACGCCCATAACGAGCGCTGCCCATGGTTCAATGAACCCAGACGCAGGAGTGGCGGCGACAAGACCAGCTATTGTCCCAGAACAAAACCCGACCATGGTGAATTTTCCCTCGATCCGCCAATCCAGCAAGCACCACACAATTCCACCGAAAGCTGCTGCGAGCATAGAATTCCAGATCGCCATGATTGCACGCAAGTTTGCACCGAACGCGCTACCTCCATTGAAGCCTAGCCAACCAAACCAAAGGATGAAGGTACCAAGGGCGACCATTGAAACGTTATGCGGGCGAAAATTGAGGAGTTCAGTTTCCTTCCTGCGACCAAGGACCCACGAAAATGCAAGACCGCCGACACCCGAACCGATCTCTACAGGACCCCCTCCTGCATAGTCGAGCACGCCCCATTTAAAGCCCCAGCCGTTGACATTCCAAGGCCAACAGGCCAGCGGGCAGTATACAATAGTCATCCACAGGAACACAAAGATCATGGTCGGAAAGACACGACCTCTCTCAGCCAATGCACCCATTAGGATGCCAACTGTAACGCAGGCAAACTCCATCTGGTAGAAAGCATATAGAAGGTCGGGAAGGAGCGGAGAACCTGGACTGGCATCCCCAAGCGTTTTTCGGAGACCAAAGCGGCGGAGGTCGCCAATGAAGCCATTCGTCGCGCTTGGTGAGAATGCGAGCGAATAACCCCAGAAAAACCACTGGAAGATGACGATCGCATTGCTGGCCGACACGGCCCAAATCAAAGACAGGGCGGACTTTCGTCTCGCAAGCCCAGAGTACAGGAAAGCTGAAGGAAATTGGCCAGACGATATGAGTGCAGGGAAACAAAAAGATGAAATAAAGTTGGCTGTACCGAGTCCGGGTATCATGAGGAAGACGAGGGCGCCTGCCAAGATGATGAAGGCCACATCACCACGGTCGAACCTAAAGCAAAAGGATGTAAGAAACAAGTAGAAAACCGGATGGGAGAATAGGGACGAACTGGCTTGCGGCTCCTGCGGTGGGCATCAACGGAAATTAGGACTTCTAAACGAGGGCTTTTTTAAATGTTGAGCAAGAACGCACGTGTAGCCAAGGGGTGCCACTGCGTGTCACTCGCCATTGCCGGAGACGAGTGGGGGAGGGGAAAAAGGGGGAGGGGAAAGGTGACGGAGGAGATACGATGATTGAGGTGTTTTTCTAGGTTGGCATAGCTTCAGACTCCGAGAGTGCATATACAAGTTTTCCGCTAAGCGCTAGCGCTACTTTAAAACATACACCACCAAGACATTATGCGTGCGGGCCGGCCCCAGCCTTCGAGTCTGAGCTACTCCAAGACCGTTTCGAGTGTGTAAACTGCGGTTTCTTTCTCCCTCTATGTGTTCTGCTCTGCTGGGTTCCGCTATGGACAATTAATACAACTCGAGTATTCATGCAAAATATATCTTCGCCGATTGGAAGACAGTCGACCGTCGGCCGACCGATCGACGATTCGGTAGCGCTCGGACCTCCGAGACCGATTAGACCTCGCCGGATCAGCGGCCTTGTCGGCATATCCCGGGAGAAAATAAGCACGGTTACCTAAGCCGCACAGGCATCTAACCGGATTAATTGAAATCACTGAATCATTAGCCCTTAGGAAGACCATTCGATATCATGTTGGTTGCTCTACCCCGACTTCTCACATCCAATCACTTGTCTCCGAACTTGTCTTCCATCCAATTCTTATGATGCACTCAGAGCACGCTGTCAGTACATCGGCGCTCTACAGCCACTCGATTCAACAGCCGGGACACTCACTACGGACTAGTGCCTGTTCTGGTCCAAGCGGTCGGCCGAGTCCCCTCTCATTCACTACGACGCATTGCTACAGGCCAGGCCCGAATTCAATATCAATGTCCTCTGCACCTTTTCTCCTAGGTTCACGGCGGGACTCTCGGTCATTAACATCAAGACATCAATGCATGCATCCATCAGTCACGGTATTCTCAGGCTTGTCAGCATTACTTCAAGTCCGTTGCAAGATGCGGCACAGCATAGTTAGGCTCTCGCGATTTGGGTACAGGCAACCCTCCTTCTACACTTGTTTTCCTCTCTTTCTTCAATACTAAAATCGGCTGGTCGATTTTACGACACTTCTTCACCTTCTCGCTCACTCTGGAAGTAGAATTTAGTCAGGGATGCTGAAGGACTTTGTGAGTCGAGCTGTAACAATTATCTGACGTTACATCTCCTACTCAACTTTTCCCCATTCCGCATATATTCATCCGCCTTGCACGTATATGCAGTTCCGCCGTCTTTTCTTCAAGCACTCAACGACGTATTTTCTTTGTTCCTTCATAAGCGCATGTGCCCAAGTCGTCTTCCGTGTCGCTCTTTTCGTTGTAGACAACAATGGAGCGCAGCGCACCATATCAGAACACGCGAATTCAAGTTCTGGGTCTGTGACCCAAATGTTGTACAGCATGTTACCAGACGGTGGGCTTGAAAGTTGTGCGAATGTGCCGGGCCCATGCAAGAAATATACACTGGATGATATCTGGAAAGGCGGTCCTGATGTTGGCAACAGCACGCAACTATGCGCTATGGTCGCAGTATATTCATCAAACGTGTCAGTCTATCGGGCTTTTTACATTGTCGTGTCTCACTTCCGTTGTTGACTATTCTCCTCCTTAGATTCCGTGAAAACAGTTTGGAGGATGTCGCTTTTATCGCAATCCATATGTATCTCCTTTTCGTTGCCATCTACGCAATCGCGCGTGAGTCTATACCTCATGTGTGCGTGCTTGTCTTTTTGTGTATCATTTTCGACCGATTTGAAACCATGAAATTGTCAGCATTACGATTTTCGGAATGCACTGTCTCTCTTTGATTTGGGCTCTGGCACGAGTTGTAGAAACAATAATCGTGGAAAATGGTCTTTCTCAATTCGTAAAGGCGACCGGATGCGGTTCCGATTTTTTCGGTACTACATTTTTCACAGATCGCCACATATACGAGGTATGTGCAGATTTCAGACTTGACAGAAACCTTGCTAAAATTGTGCCAGGGAAGCTTGTTCATCGTTTCTTTGCTGTCTATTATAGTTGAGGCGTTTGCGGCGTGTAAACTCAAACGAGTAAGGATTCCTTTGATTAGCTCTGAACTTCGTATTCTACTCCCATCGCACAGGTCTACAGCACACGTCCTTGGCGTGTTGTCCAGGTTTCTGGGGAAATACGTAAGATGTATAGGGTATGTGAAAGCGTTCGTCAAATCTGTTGTAGTTTGACCTGATGGAAATGCAGCTCTTACTTGGCTTCTCTGTTGTCATACAAATGGCGGGACTTATACTGTCAACGGTAACGGGACTTTGGGTTTATCAGCTCATGGACACAGATTTCTCACATATTGTGGGCCGACGACATATCGTGATATATGACGTCTTTTATATTTTCGTGACAATTGTGAGTTTGTCCCTCGGGTCCAGTCGCATGGGTTAAGTTAACTCTCCTTTAGGCCCTTCCCCTATGGATAGCCTTAGTTTGTTTCTTTGTCTCGTGCCTCTTCTGTTCTTCCACATTTACTTTTAGCTTTCATTCCAGGGCTGGTATTCCCTCCGTCGTGAATGGCCACGCGCAACCCTCGTTTTTCTTGTCCTCGGATTCATAATACTCGGCTGCTGTATCGCCGTATTTGATTCAGCGATGTTCCTCTGGGCATACACTACCTGGTGGTTTTTCGGAGCTCTTTGCACACTTGCGCTCACTTTCATATGCGCGACTCTTGTACTAGCGCTCTTCTGCCGGCGTAATTTTGGGAATAACCTCGACCACTACCGTAAGGTTCTACCCGACTTATTGTTATTTGATTCACAGTTAATCCTTTCCCATTCTTTAGTCATCGTCCAAAACAGACTCTCAGCAATGGGCTTCGCGCACGGTCACTTTGAGGAAGATGACGAGCATGATGAAAAGGGAATCTCTTAAGACACTACAAAGGCATAAACGTCCAGCGGATACCTTGGGGCCCATGTCTCGAAGAGATGTCTCCCGGAAAATAAGAGGATGCGATTTTGTTCGAAATCATGGGTCACTCAGCATTGGAACCGTGCTTTTTTTTCATACCTAATGTATGACTGGTACACGCATTGTTCGTCGAAGATTAAACACGGGTTTACTCAGTTAAAGAATGTCCAATCTTCACCAACGTTTTGCGAACTCCCTATCTTACAACTCCCCATCTTACAAGTGACTTTCCATCGTATCTGAAATTCTCTGCGCTCTTTCATCTTTCTTTTACTTTCTTTTTAGTCCGTTCAATTAACGAACTCAAACTTATTCCCTTCGCGTGCTTCCAGTGACTGGAAGTGAGTTCTACCGCTGAACCAGCCGCCAACACCGACCGTCTGATAAGTATCAGCTGCCTCCTTATCCTCGATTTTTATAGTCGGGACGCCGGTCTGCACGGCCGCGGCGTCTGCCATAAGCTGGGCCTGGCAGCACTTCTCGAGCGAAACAAAGTAGTGCACTGTTGCTTCAATTGAACGCGTGGCGATCAGCAGACCGTGGTTCTGGGAGTCAGATTTTAAATTGGTTGATTGGAACTTGTAAAGAAAGAGGAAAGCGGACCTGAAGAATGATTGCCTGCCAGAAGCCAATACACTCAGTTTGTCAACTCTTTTAGAAATGGTCAGTCGAGCGAACCTTCTTGCTGCCTAGAGTCTTTGCGATACGGGCTCCCTCCTCCGTGGCAAGTACAACACCATTGAACTGCTTGTACACGACATGGTCATTATAGAATGCGCATGCATCCTGTGTGATGATGTCAAGCTCTCGGCCCAGCGTGGAGAACGCCCGTCCGTAAATCGAGTGCGAATGCGCGGCACAGAGGACATCCGGACGTGCCGCGTGGATTGCAGAATGTATCGCAAAAGCAGCGGTGTTGAGGAGGCGAGTCGGTCCCGATTCCTCGAGTATATTTCCGTCATGGCCCACGAGAAGCAGATCGGAAGGCTGTATAAGTGAAAAGTGGAGGCCCTTCGTACTATTGTGTCAGTGGTGGGCAAGCCCTCGCCATTCATCGCTGCGTGTGACGCACAAATGGGTTAACCCAGAAGCAATCTGTCTTGACGGGGTCCTGTTTACATGTATCGCGAACAGGAATGGGATAGTGTGGCTTAGTACCTGACTAGTCCCTTTACCGGTGTGTGCTGCGCACCCTAACTGTGATATGCCCGGCAACTCCTTCATCAAAGCCCAGATGTCCGAAAATCCGAAATGCCTGCGCTAGCCTGAACTTCAGAAATTTGCGCTCCTCATATCTGTTATCAAAGACAGGGGGGCGCGGAAAATGTTTTCTAGAAGCTTTTGATACTGTCGGCTTTAGTGCTTCGTCTTTATTCGCTTCGGTTTCCAAGGCACCGTCGAGCGCTGCGGTCATTTTCGGTCGTCGAGTGTGTGCTATAAGGCTGCCGACGAGGGAAACAAGTCCTCAGTCGGACGTCACTCTCCGAAAGCGCTTGCTTTTATCGTGTCAGCCTAATAGCAAGCGAGACCGGTCACACGGACGTAGGTTCAGGTGGACAAGCTTCGTTGAATGGGCTACTGTATTACCGACGGGCCTTTGGTAGTAGCACATGATGATGTCAGGAGCTGGAAAATAGATGCATATCCAGTAATCAAAGGCTTTAAATTTTGGTAGAGATAACGAAGCAGAGTGATGCACATTACTAAACGAGAATGCTGTTTCCGAGCGACCGACCGCCCGTGGTTGTCCTGTCGATCATAGTCGATCATTGGCGATCTCCCACATAAGGAGATGAACTCACATACAACATGGATGCTGGAATAAGTCAAGTACGCAGAAAACTAACATACAACATTATTGTTTAATACTACACGGTCAATACGTTCGTCACGATTTGTTGCGTTCGTGTAGTCTGTCCTGGTACGAACACCAGAGTGCTTAAGGCCAGAGTGCTTCCTTCGCTATCGTCCGCCATTTCTCTTAGGTTGAGAAGCAGACGGCTTCCCATAATTAGCGGAAATCCCAGTACGAAGCCCACTGCGAATCCTATTAGCAAGGGTGTTAAGGACACTGCAGCCATGTTGGCCCCTGCAACAACGAAGATCCTGGACGAATGTAAGGTATTTTCTCTCCGGCAGTGAGACACATACTGTACATACCCAACAAAGTATAGAATTTGGTCGCGAACCAGTGTCTCAAAAAGGCGGGAGCTGCTGAGATTTCTCCCTGATGATAGCCTCAAGAATGTTACTGCCTTGTACAACGTCGAAAGAAGAAGGAGAAAGTCTATCAAGACGGTAGGGAGCCTGAGGCGTTCTTAGTTTGTTTTTGGTCTCTGGCACCCACAGTCAATGCCTACCAGAACAGGGAAAACCACCGAGGAAAATCATGAGTACCGCATGTTGTCCCTGCTGTGAAAGAAAGGGCTGGATTGGAGTGGGTTATTTGGGTTGGCGGCTATAAGGCAGAAATATGATGTACCGCGAACCCGCATCATTGTGACGGAAAGAATAACGGTCATGGCAAGTGCTTGTGTAGTGAACATTGTCAACAATACTACGGATGCTTTCCTGCCTAGATAGGAATGGCCTTAGGTGGTTTGTCGCCAGAGGTTAAGGACACCACAAACTTCGATCATATAGCACGTGGACCCGAATCATCAATATCGCTTTAATTAAATTCCAGTCATGCGACGGTTGGTGTGGCAGTTGTGAGAGTCGCTTACCTTCAATTAACAAGATCGAGACTAGTCCTGAAAGACCATATAATAATAAAAATCCAAAAGCTCAGCCTTGCAAGAAGGATGGGAGACAACACTTACCACTCCAGCTTTGAAATACGAATTGAAACTCGCCTGTGGATGCTAAGAAGTTAAGATCGTAAAAACGAGCAGATACGTACATCTACAAACAATCAAAGATACACCGTAAGATTACGTCCGTAGGTCCAGAGAAACCTCTCACATAAAATCATTTTTGAACGGCAGGACCGCGACTGGGAGTGATCCTTCAGATTCATATGCCCAACTACATTTTTATGGCCCCACTTACTCCAGGTATCGAGAACTAATACTAACATGCCCCAATATCTGTTCTGGGAGGAATAAGTAATGCCTTCAATGTTGTAGCTACCCAAAAAGGTACCTCACCAGGAAATACAGAAATTTAATGTGCGACCAAGGCTTCCCCTGGGTGAAACTGTAAGGAGCGCACGCAGATACTTAAAGCGACCTATATGGCTCACCCAAAAATACTTGACCTGCAACCGTCTTCAGCCTCCGAAAGCTGTTACATAGACGCCTGCAGAACTCACCTCTCTCTCGAGTGTCAAGACTAAAAGGGATAAGATGACAGTCATTACAGAGTTAATATCCAAGACCACTAACGGGAGTCGTATAGAACGATGACCATCGCTGCTATCCGGAAGTAATGCTGTGTCTGGACGTTCGCGATGATGGCTGCAGGCGAATAAGGCGAGGTAGGTCGAGTTGCCGACATCCGTAGGGAAGGGTGCTTGCGGAGGGGTTTCCAAGTGAGTGCGTCCGAGGTGTAGACCAGTGAGTCGCCAGAGACCACACTTTTAAATCACACGTCGCTCAAGACGTCTGAAGACAACGACATGGTATTATTTCCATTATGCGGCAATGTCTTCATTGGAATTATTTTATTTTATTTCAAGTGCGAGAAGCGAAGTACAAGCGAATTTGCCTAAGTCCGGGAAAGTGGACCTCGAGGCGCGCCGTGTTTGACCGGTGATTTTCATATTCGTGGTATTACGGGCGCTAACCCTGATATCCATGACGGCGGCGCAGTAACTAACGGAAGTGTCTTGTTATCTTGCATCTTGCCAGCCGGAAACTTGCGAAATTAGATCTCTGGGGAAGATGCGGCAGCAATCGACTCTGGGCCTGTTAGACTTCAGCTCAATTCCGTGGAAATACAACAACTTCTGCACATAAGTTCGGTTACTCTCCGCGCAGGGGCAGTATAATCTAGCAGCAGAGAGACAACAGTTACGGTGCCAGCATTTAGTTTTGAAATAGAATGGTGAGTTTGAGACGCGTGAGTCTTCGCACAAGGTCCAGGCAACTTAGACCAGTTTCCCGGGCCGGGTTTACCCGCAAGTCAAACACCATCGACTTTGGGCGCGATGCGTGCCTCTTCGTGTCTAAAGATCTGAAGAAGAGAAAACTCCTTAGGACGAGCACATGGAAGCCGCCACAGATCCAGTCTGACGTGTCAGCCCCGAGCCCGAGTCCGACGAGCCACGGATGCAGCCTCATAGTAGTCCAACATGGGAAGCAGAGGATGCACCGGTAATTTGCATGGCGGACATGCTCCTGTCTGTCAGGTTCTGCCCATGAGGCTCAACCTCTTCCTAAAACCAGCTAACAAGTCGGCGAGAATGTGAAAGCGGGCGAGAGCGTCCAAGCGGAAACTTGAAGACACGGTCGTCCTGACTCGGGGTTGTTAGCACCGGTGCCTTACAAGTTCGAGGACGACAAACAAGAAACACTCGCAAGTACAGCTGATTCGGATTGATTCTGCCATAGCGTCGCGGCTGACCGGTGAACTTGATGTAAATACGAAAATGCTGGTCCATTGTGCATCTGCGTCAATTTGTTCTCTCTGCTGCTGGACTAGCTCGGAAATACCGCAGGCGGATTTCCACTACGGCTACTAATACGCTTCTTGCGTGATGATCTCAACAAGATTCGCACTCGTTCTTTACCTGGCTTTGTTGTTTCCCTGGGTACTACATGTGGCAGCATCTCAAAAGTTGATCTGGACAAGTCCTCTGTCTGGCGCACTTTACCATCCTGGTGATGCCATTGCCGCTGAATGGACGTTTAGGGGAAAGTTAGTTTCGCCGTCGGTCAGTGTCTGCACCGTGAAGGGTACGTCCGCTGTTGAGACCAAGGACCATTGTGGCGGGTCCAAATGGCCCGAGGTCAAACAAAGCGGAGATGGTTATTCCTTTTCTCTGTAAGTCTGTGCAAGTCGCTTGTCCATGCGCTTCTCTTTATTGAACACATGCATATAGGACGGCCCCCAGTACCACATCCGGTACTACCCGAGTCTACCTTCGAGTGGAAGACACCTCGGGGAATGTGTTCAAGTCACCCGGGTTCGTACTGAGTCGTGAGTACTCTGACCGTCCATGCCAATCTTTTCAGTGTTATTAAAAAATCCACAATAGCCGATTCGGGTCCAACCACTTATAAACCCAGCGGCTCGAACAGACTTCCGCCACCAGATGATGCCGGCGAATACAAACCATCTGGCGGTCGTGTCAGAAGCTCGCCCTTATCGTCTGATAACGGCTCAGGCTCATCATCAGAATCAGGAAACAAGAAACCGACCATGCCATCTCGCAGCACTCACTCCATACTAATGACATCAGAGGCCGCTTCCACTGCTTCAGTCATTGCTACGAGAACTGCGGGTGTTTCCCTGTCTACAACCTCTGAACCGAGCGAACCAAGCAGTAGCTCAGCAGCAATCACTGTCGTACCGCGGTCCGCCATAGCCTCGCGCCCCGCTTTGCCGACCGCCGTCTTTGCTATCCCCCTTTCTCTCGTCGTCGCCACCTTCCTCGTGTCTGCCGCCCTCTACTTAGCACACCGCCGCTCGCTCGCCGTACAGTATGCGCGCAACGCGCGTTTCAACCCGCAACGGGGTGCTTCCATACGCTCGATAGGTGGCAAAATACCTTTCATCTCGAGCGCCGCACCTAAATCCTCCTGCGCTGCGGAATTGGATGTCGAAAAGGCTTCGGGTGTGCCGTACGAAGGCAACTGCAACCCACCGCCCTCGCATGCGGGAGCCCAAAGGCAAGGTTCGGTGGTCCACGCGCCCGACATACCGCGGTATCCTGTGCCGCGCCAGGACGTCAGAAGGGAGCAGACAGTGCAGACATACGTGAGTCCATATCTGGAGTATCCACCCCAGCCTCCCTTGTCCTGTTCTCGGCCTTCAGCGAAGGAATACGCTCGCTCGCTCCACACACACCACGAACGTGTTTATTATGGTAATGACGACGTCGGTAACGGCAGCACTCTAGAAAAAAGTACCATTTTGCCTAGAACTTCGTTTGTACAGCCGTTTGCGCCCAGACTTTCCCGCTCTGGCCTGTATTGTGAGAGCCCGAGAGCCCCTCCACGCTTACACAGTAGGCGGACTGCGCCAGAACTGGACGACCGTTACGATAGTCGGAGGGATGAGTATGCTGTCGCACGCCGCGCGGCATCCCGTACTAGGAGCTACAGCTCACTGTGAAGCACTAGAAGTCTCGTCGGTCGACACTTTTAGATGCGGCTGCGGTTTGGGTATTTTCGCGCATATTAGTCTCTGGTAGACACAGCATCCCTTTCAAAATTACTATTACAGTTCTCTGTTTACATGCAGTTTTGTTAATATGGACACATGCTTGATAAGACACGTTGACATGGTACAGAGAAAGCCAACAACGAACGCATCATAACTGAAGTCATAAAAAAGGCAGAAACCAAAGTGCCTACAAGAAGGTCCTTCAAGCGCTATTACAAAAGAAAGGAATAATAGTTTACAACAGAACTAGAGGAAGCCAGTTCGGCGTTGGTAGTACATGTTCAGAGTAGAGGGGGGCAGCAGACTTCAGGACACTGTTATTTTATTTAATAAATATAAACGCACGTCAGTGGAATACCGGTTTTGCCTATTTCGGAGACTAATAGCCCCCAGCATTGCCGTAAGAGGTAGACAGAAGTCACTCGTTCCGATTCTCCATAGAGCGTACGTCGTGTAAGAGGTAAGGTGTGAGCTTCGCCTTCAAGACCATGGAAATGTCCTTGCGGACGTAATAGAGACCTCGATCAGAGGGTCGCATTATGATGAGTTAACCGCCAGTATCGGAAACGCAGATCCATCGGGCTGCAACTGGGCAGCCACGGTTGAGTCCTCGGCAGTGGAACTTATTTCCAACGAAACGGAAAGCATCCCGTCCTCACTCTCTGCTCTAATGTGTGCGTCCGCATCTTTAAAGCAGGCTGACATGTGGCCCGCCCATCCCTTCGATACAATGGTTAACGCTTCACCTGGAGCGCTTGCACTTAGAACATCCAGGCAATTTGACTCGGATATCGCATCCGCACCTTCGATACAGCGGACTGTATCCTTTTCGGAAGATTGGATAAGAGTTGTAATTCGAGGAGAAGCGACAATAGAATGATCGGGACTCCGTCTTTGCCTTTTCCCCGATGATTTCGAGCTGGTGGCCGAGGCTGGACGAAGTAAGGACGTCGCAGAACAAAAAGACCCTTCCCGTGACAGAGTTACAAACGGACGCGAACGTGTCGAAGAAGATGTGGACTGATCTGAACCACACGACGCAGAAGAGCGAACAGTGTAGTACGCAGATTTACAAGTCCTATTTGAACGATCCCCGATGGAGTGGAGTGATGCGGTTGACTGGGCTCGTCGCCGCAGATGTTGGTGAGGGACTCGTTGAGACCTATCTGGTACGTCCAAGGAACTACGAGATCTGTTCGTTGTGCACCCTAATCTTTCCGCGATTAGGCGCGCTTGGGTTGTGTTCAGCTTCTGTGAAGTGCCCCTGTCGACACTACCACGACTGCGACTTTGGGATGAGGCAGAATCAGAAACGCCCGCCGCAGAGTGAATGAAATGTCGGAGGCCGTTTGGAATGGGACCATCGGGCTGGATGTACTACAGACGGCACGTAAATTGTCAGTCTTCGGAGTTCTTTGCGTGGAGATCAAACAAGTGCTTACCTCAACGGAGGGCTCCACGATATGCCAACCCTCCCCGCTTACCCGATCAACCACGACGGTGCGGTGAGGAGGAAGAGGCCAGCCCTGAAATTTGCTCTGATTATATTCGATATCGGTTTCTGTCTCGCTCTCCGTCTCGACAAGGTCCCGACGTGGCAATGCTGTATTTCCCCGATCGAAACGGGCCCCTTCACATCGGAGGGGATCGTTACTGGGACGGGGAACTTGATGGCTTCTTCCGGCAGACGAGTCGTCGCCTCGGAACTCACGCCTCGTTGCGCCGGTCTTAATACCATAGACGTCCTTCTCAATTGGGCTGTCCAAAATATCGTCATACTCATTTGACTCCAAGAGGTAGGCTGTCGGTGACACAACCTCTCGACTTATTTCTTCCAAAGCTTTATGACTGTTGCAGGCGTCTCCAAAGATGTCCGTTTCGCTTGTGCTCAAGGGAAGGGGTCTGCGAACCAAGTCCTGACTTCGGCGCATTTGTAGCGGTTTGCGTGCAAATTTAAGCTCCGTAGACAGTGTCGCAGCCTCAGGATATTCGTCTGTCACATCCGGCTTCACTGAGGTCGTGCTTGACGGATCGTCTTTCCCATTTACAAAACCCGAATTCGTCTTCTTGGCATACGAACGCGAGAACAGTAAAGGGAATGGAGAATTTGGACGGCTAGTTGTATGACCAAAGATGCTTTTATTATCCTCGCAGCTTTTATAAGCCTTGTCAGGTGAAAGCGAGCCTTGCGTTTTTTTCGCCGTAGAAAGGACGTTCACTAGATTTTGCCGACTACCGCGGAGGAAGGATGGCGAGGAAGGTGCTCTCCGTCGAGGTGCCTTTGCACAGGTGAGGGATTGAAGTGGGAGTTCACTACATGCACTTGAAGGACTCGCAGTGTACCCTTTCTCCGACCCCATTGGGAACTGGACAGTGGTACTCAACAAAGGCGTTGAAACTGGTGATGGCAAGCCCGAGTGTGCGTTTAAACGCGACCTCCAGCTCGGAATAATCGCTGGTGTGGGGGGTGGAGTACCTGGAGCGATTATCGAAGCGGTCGAATGATTCTCCAGGGGCATTAAAGAATGATACTTTGAATCCCCACTGGGTGTATGCGCCCAGAACAGAGGACTAACAGGCGTATGCGCGGCGAATGGGTCATCCTCGGGAGTGAAGGCTCGATCAACTTCGAGTGCATCTCTACGGTCGTCATCCGTTTCTTCGTCAGAGTTCTGGTTGTTACCGGCAGTCATAGTCGCAATGCTGCGCAACGATACGAATGAAGCAGATGCTAGTTTCGAGATGGGTGCCTTCGTGGATGAGGAGAATATCCCAGACACCGGACGGACAGCCAAGCGTGAAAGAGCCCGGGCACCAGTGCGAGTAGGTCTCGAAGTTGTAGCTTTGGCCTTTGTAATCGAACACGACGGTACCCAGCTTTGAGCCGGAAGTGGAATGTGAAGTTGTAAACGAGGTTCGAGGCCGAGACGTCTACGAATTGAATCCCGAGACGAGCTCCCAACGTTCTTGAGGAGAAAAAGGAAGGGAAAAAACCATTAGTAAAAACTCTTGATTTGCCTAAAATTAAGACCTACTCCATAAAAAGTGCTGGAAGCCGTTAAAGTCTTATTGGGCAGTTGCTCCAGGGCCGGCATACGCCAGCTCAGGATCTCTACCGAATCGATACTTCTACCACTACTTCCCTCATCCTTGCCGCCGACGTCCTCATAGTCTAGCGCATGATAATGGTCTGAGTTAGGGGGAGAAACTGTCGGAAGACCTACAGGCGAAAGTTCAGGTGTGGGGGGTAATGGTGACGTGGGACTGGGATACGGCGGCGGCGAGCAACGCGACCTATCTTTAATCCTCCTAGATGTTTGGTGAGATGATCGAGCGACCATGTCCAACTTCTTGCGCTCTTGGTGCTGAGTAGTTGACGAACATGCACTTTGGGGAGTGGGCGGTAGAGGGGTGTTAGTTGTTTTACGTTCCATTCGAGGGTCGTGGGAGGCCGACCTGTAGTTGTCCAGTGGGTTGTGTCGCTCACCGTATCCTTTTTCCGCAGATGCATACGGAACCTGGGGATTTCGGTAGGGATGTGACGGCAAAAGTTTCTCCTCCATAGGAGGAGTAAGGGGCAAGGCTTTATTATTCCATCCTTGTATATGGGAAGCGGAGTCCACTTGTATGTCCGGCTTGGTGCTTGTAAAAGGGCTGGTCTGGAAAATCGAACGGAGGTTCGGCCTGGATTTCTTACGAGTCGTCTTGGCTGCAAACAGGATTCCATCTCTGTACCCGCTGTCGTCGAAGAACGAGCGCATTCCTTCGGATTCGTCTTGGGACGAGCCAAGGCTGAGAGTATGCGGAGCGATAGTGGGCAATGCTTGATGCATGTGGGGAGTTGGTGGAGATCCAGCAGAAAGGAGCGGTTTGGATGACTTCTTTGCCAGCATGTGGATGGTGAGGGGTTTAAGGTTAAGGAAAGATTTGTGGGTTGGTTTTCTTCGTTCAGTTTGAGGCTCTCCGGGATGTATATATTCGATGGGCTGGGCCCGTTGTGCTGTAGCCAGAGGGAAGGTTTGGTCTAAATTTGTATTGGACGAGTTGCGATAGGCACCGTTATGACCCGGGGTAATCTGGGCAGGAGAAGGAGAAGACGCTGAACCAGTGAAAGTCGCGGGGTATGCTGAAAGAACAGATTGAGAAACTTTCGGAGAGATTTTTCCAAGACTTCTGAGTGACGTCGAGTGACGTGAGGTTTCTAGACAAGAAGAGGTATGTTGGGGGAGCGCATGGGCGGACGAAGATGCAATCTTGTGTGTCGCGGATGGGGGCGCGTGCAACGGGACGGGCTTCTTAACGAAGACACCTCTGAGCCTCATGAGCGGGCCCGGAGGGCAGTAGCGTGTGTCCTGTACGCGTCGCGAACGCGTGCGACGACGCGGAGGCGATGGGGTAGCTATACCGAAAGAAAGAGCAAGGGCGTTGTCGGGAACTCGTTGAACATCGAGGGCATTCGAGACGAGGTCGCCGAACTCTTGTATGGAGAACGGATGCTCGAGTGCGAGAGGGCTGAGGCTGCGAACAGGCGGACTGGCGGGGTCGAGGGGGACGAAGGACATAGTGGGGGGTGGCAACAGGGCGACGTGGGGCAAGGGGAGCGCATACACCGAGGGGGCAGCGCCCAACTTTAAAGGCGGGCGTGCAGCGTGGCTTTGGCATTTGATTTATAATGAATTCAAGGACTTTCGCGAATTCTTGGGAATTGACGTCGATCTGGATTAGGAAGCTGAGGGATCGTCCGTCGGTGCGCGGGGAGGGGCGCGAATCCCAAACTAGGCCAATTCCGGACATCCGGTTCCGCCACCGGAACAGGCGGAAGTCGGCCACGGCCGGCGACACCCGGGTGCACCTGCCAGTCCACCCGTCCAGCGCATCGGCCTGTTCCGCCTTGGTTCAGTGCAGGTCAACCCTTTGCCCGCCACCCAAGCTGCCAGCACCGTGCTTCCGTATAAATACTTCGGTTAGACCCGCACTTAAGCAATTAATTATGTGTGCCTGTAATATTAGGCAAGCACATTAATATCCGACTTCCAAATCGGGCCTGCAAAGATTTTCTCTGTGGACGCGATGGAATGCTGGTATGCCTCGTTCGATCACCATCCGCGTCCCCGCGACGTCTGCCAACATCGGTCCTGGTTTCGATGTGGTCGGACTTTCCCTGTCCTTGCACCTCCTCTTACAGGTGACATACGACAACTCCCACGCTCCTTCCACTCCGAAAATAACCTATTCGGGTGAAGGCGCGGATGAAGTCCCGCTCGATCCGTACAAAAATCTGTCCACCAGAGTCTGCCTGTATGCTCTTCGATGCCATGGCATCCACTCGTTCCCTCCTCTCCTGGTAATACATGTACACAACGAGATCCCCTTTGGCCGTGGGCTCGGGTCGTCGGGCGCAGCAGTCATCGCTGGTGTCCTCCTCGCAAACGTGCTCGGCGACCTCGGGCTAACGACGTCGCGGATGCTTGATTTTGCGTTGATGGTGGAACGTCACCCGGACAACGTGACCGCGGCACTTGTAGGGGGATTCGTGGGGTCGTATCTGCGGGAGCTGGACGACGATGCGCAGGCGCGGGCGCAAGTGCCCCTGAGCGAAGTATTGCCTGAATACCCACCGGATGCAGGAGAGGATTGGGGCCGAGATCCGCCAAGGCCCCCACAGGGGATCGGTCACTACGTACGATTTGGGTGGACGGAGAGCATAAAGGCAGTTGCGATCATCCCACGGTTCGAGCTGAGCACTGCAAAAGCGCGAGAGGTGTTGCCGCAGAGCTACTCGCGAAAAGATCTGGTAAGGGGACGGGGCAAGTGACGACGCAGAAAAAGGCTGAGAAAAGCACAGGTGTTTAACATGCAGCGGCTTGCAGTATTGACGACAGCGTTGTCGCAGACGCCGCCGGACGCGGGGCTGATCTACGACGCGATGCAGGACCGGGTGCACCAGCCGTATCGCAGGGCGCTCATCCCGGGTCTTCCAGAGGTGACGTCGCGTCTGACACCGGGCACACACCCGGGTCTCCTCGGCATATGCCTGAGCGGCGCCGGTCCGACCATCCTGGCTCTGGCGACTGCCGGCTTTGAGCAGATTGCGAGCGAGGCGGCGCGTATATTCTTGGAGAAAGGCGTGACCGTGGACTGGAAGCTGTTGGAGGTGTGTGGGGGGAGCGTCATAGAGGAAGAGGGCGTCGGGGAGATTTGGAAGGCGACATGAATAGGCAGTGTAATTGCAAATGTATACTTACGTAACCGTGTGCGTCCTGGTCATTAATGACACACACACAACACACGGGCCTCATGGAACCTTACTCTCCGCTGCGAACATGCTCTCCACACGTGTTCCCACCTCCCGCCATGTAGTACTAATATTAACCCCTGCGCCTCCTCTCTCCGTCTCTCCCCTTGTATCGCCGTCACCCAAAGCCCCTCCCCGCGTCCTGTGTCTGCACAATGCGCCGTGATACTTTCCACCACGCGATCCCCGTGAGTACTTTCTTTCTCCTCTCCGTACTCTCCGTCTCACCATTCCAAAGGCCCGCAATGTCTTTGCTGCCTGCTCACCTGGCGGCCCTAGCTGTACCAAACGCTCGGACGGGGCGGCTTTACCACCGCGACGCGTGCGTTATTCTTGCATATTTGCCGTGTCTGACGCGTTTTCTAACGTCTTCATCCGCAGTTGTCGCTCACCTGCCCCAACTGCAGGTCCTCTATTCTCGATATCCCGGAGGACATTCTCGAAATAGACGACGGCCGTCCCCAACCCCAACCTCCAAAGCGGTGGGGCAAGCGCTCGAATTGGATCTCCCGGCCCCTGAACCGCAAGAGCTCTGAAGCCTCGACCCTCCACGGATCCCCTCCGGAGAACTCCTTTGGCTTCGTTGACCTCGAGAGACCCTCAAGCAGGCATAGGAGACGCGCCTCGGTGTCTTCGGAGGTCTCGGATTCATCCAGTCAAACGAAGGTTGAGCACGGTCCGCCCCCTCGGTCCATCCTCCAACACTCTCCCTCCGTGTCTAGCGGTAAAGCCAGCACGCTCACCGCGAAGCGCTCCGTCAAGTTCTCCGACGAGCCCGTGTATTACGATTACTCCTATCGAAACTTGCATGTATGCGAGCACGCACCTCCGCACGCGCCGTACTGCAAGCTACCTTACGACTGTAGTGGAGAGTGTCTGTTCGACGACCTCAGCAGCTACGGATACGACGTCGACATGTTCTCGTTCGAGCAGCCGGAGGACATCCCTTCAGAAAGACGGTGGGGCATCCTTAGTCGTTTCGTCGCATGGCTTAGGCGTAGGACCGGCAGGAGGACGTACACCATCGAAGAGGAGAAGAGGCGGCCCATGATCTCGCGCCCCCAGCCGTTGGCGCCTCGCCAGCATCCAGTCGAGGTCGAGCGTGAGAGAGATAGACGAACCAGCACCAGATTAACGAAAAAGAGGACGCCATCTCTCAGGAGAGTATGCGGATGAACTCTTGGTTAGTTGCGCGATTCTTTGTTGTTCATTCGTAACACGTTTTAATTTGACTTTAGCAAACGGATGTAACGCTATTATTGATTCACCACTGGCAACGCGCAACCGTTGCTGACTCACCACTCCGTGCTCAAACTGCCGCCCGCGATGTAGGTTATCACACTGTTCATACTGAGCCGGAGGTCATGCTCGCTGTTCGATAACCGCTTCATGCCATCTTTTCACTTTCCCGAACGCCTTATGGAGGTTTACGTTACTTCTCGAGCAGGGCTCGATCACGGAATTAAAAAATCTAGCTCTTTGTTTGCCGCACAGGGCATTTGCTATCCAGGATGATAGCACCTCATGTCGACTGTTGTTTGGAAACCATGTACACCATGCGACGTGCGTACGGGCCTGTCGGCCTTGGCCCTTTATACCATTGTTTGATACATTTCGCACTACGTTGTAGTTATGTTGTGCGTTCGGTAGATAGGCCTGCGATGATATTATGACATTGACGATGCAACGATGGAGAAAAAAAGTAGTGATTCTTTAGTAAACTAAAAGCAGGAGGTACACGCTGCACCTCGGCAGGTGCATATAAGGTAAAGTGGATGCTCCCAACATCGTTCATATTATCATCCTAAACACGTATTTGGCGCGCTTCACCCGCCCTCGCCTATTTTCTGCACTCATAAGTCACGCTGCTTCTGCTTTTCAGCCTCCCAACGCGCTCTAACTAAAGAGGCGCCGGCAAGTCTCGATTGCATGACAGGTGGCATTAGTTGGCGGTGCATGGCCTCCAGATGCGGTGGTAGGAGGGAGTCATTACGGATGACCTGTGCGGAGGAAGATCGCGTCAACACGGACGTGTGGGACTACCCTGGACATGTACGCACCGAGCCGATGGCCAAGAAGAAAGAGAACGTGGCGGCGCTACTCAGCATGTACTGCGAGAGCGTGGCTAGGATGCCCCGCGGACCTGCGCCCTGTCTGTATGAGGTGCGTCAGCGAGACTAAGATGGCCAAAGAGGCGAAGAGGACCGGACCTTAGGACACTGTAAGACCCGAAGATGAAGCCAATCGTTAGACCTACGCCGCCGCCCATCATGGCCCCCATTCTTTTAAAAGATGTTGTTATGAGTACTGTGCCATGAACTATCCTTGACAGCAGGTATTAGACTCACTTCACTAAAAGAGAGGGGGAAAAATCAGTGTCAGTTGGGACGATGCGCGTTTTAAATTTACTGTGTTCGCATACTTTTCTGCCAGACAGTGGGACCTGCAGCATGTTGCTGGGGAAGGTGAGCCATGACAGTTGCTGTGAAAAGAGGTGTAAAGGTGGACGGGAAGTTCAAGACTCGCGGTCGCCCGGATAGGCAGTTACCGACAAATGGCGCGGACGCTCGGATTCATGTGCGAACCGCCTCTTGCCGCTCGACTTCATGACAAGTCCGAGGCCAGCCTCTGCTGCCTTGCCCCTGCCCGCCTTCCCCGCTGCCCAGCAGGCGCAGATAAGTGAGCTATATGTCGCGGAAAGCATATCTCGGAGCGCTAGACAGCTTGGCCTTCTCCCACAGTTCGGGCGAACCAGCGGGACCTAATCTATGTATCCTCGCTCCGCGAACAGACGGAGAATGTGTTGAGAACGTGGTTAGGTCTGTGAGCAGCCTTTTCCCCACCTAGCAGCTTGTGTTTGAGACGTATTATGCTATAGGTAACCGCTGGCTCTCGCGCTGGGACAAAGAAGTAGACCTATTTTCTAAGCTGCTTTATTATGGATTCACTATTGGGCGAGGTAAGTCCATCGAAACTATACGGAAGTAACGACATATTGATGGTGCTATAGCCACGCAAACGTTGGGAGAGGAGTATACCAATATATGGCAGACCTCTGTCGCAGACCGAGGGTTTCCTTCCGCATGGGTTGGTCTGCTCTCATTTCTGTATGGAAATGATATTAATTGAGATATTTAGAGACGAGCTGCCCTGGTCTTCCTCCCGGCATTCCCAGCTTACGTGCTGACCCGCCTCGAGTCGCGTTTAAGTACACAGAGCGAGAGCTTAGCCCGGATTTTGAGACGGGTACCGATAATCCTGGACGTCATATCCGAAGTCAACTTGGCTGCATTCTATTTTAGCGGTGTCTACTACAGTCTCGCAAGGCGTATACTTCGCATTAAAAGCGTATGTATGCTCGTGCTTTCCTCCCATAAATAAAGCAAATGTTCACCTTTGAGCCCAGATATCCTCCATACCCGAGAACCCTAACGCACGTCCGCCGTCGTATTCATTGCTTGGCATACTTATTAGCATACGGCTTCTGCACCGGTTGGTCTTGGCAGTACGCTCATTCCGTCAGATGAACGAGAAAGAAAGCATCCAAGCCGAGCCCATGAAAGGGAAACTGTCGTCTCAAACGGATAGTTCTTTGGAACCGTCAATAGACGGTGTACCAATACCGGAAGTATTAGCGAACATGCCTGACGAGTCCTCTACACCTATTCCCGCTGAGGAAGATGAGGGCACGGCCCTGGACTTTGCGAGTATTCCAGATGATGTGAGGGCAAGACGGAACTGCACGCTTTGTCTGGAAGAGCGCACTTCGAGCTGCGCGACGGAGTGCGGTCATTTGTTTTGCTGGTCATGCATTGTCGGATGGGGCCGGGAGAAGGTAAGGGCTATAACATTGCATTGGATTCAAGAAGTTGAGCTGACAAGCCGTTGAAGGCTGAATGTCCACTTTGCAGACAGGCTCTAAATCTAACCCGACTAGTACCCATATATAATTTGTAGTTTTATACCTTCGATCCCGGGCTTGAAAATCGGGTTGTTCTCCCAGCATGGTCGCGGCTGCCTCAAGAGTTACATTAATACCTCATATAGTGGGGCCAGCATTGTTGACGGTGTAAGACAGAATACAAACTAGAGAAGAGACACGAGCAAAGTACAGCAAGGGATCAAGGAAGAGTTTGGATCAGTGTTATGTTATCCCCTTTTAATAGAAGACGGCCTGTCGCGTAGAAGCATGATTAATGAGACAGCTCCTTGAGGGTTCTGAAATGACATACCAACGTCTCGACGTGGTTGAGACTCCTTCAGGTACACCTCGGCAGCATCATCCAACACGACATTCATGAATTCATCGAAACCCTAAGAAACGGATCGCCAATTAGAATATCGCAAACGTAACAGTAACCAACGGAAAGTAAGGGGGCAGCGTGTAATAGGAGTTCAGCAAGGGCAGGTTCATGAACATGAACCTTCCGCCTCACGCATGCAGTCGTCCGATAGAAATGGTGTTATACAAGTTGGTGTACGCACAATAATACGACCCTCTAAACGCATTTCGTTGTTGTCATACAGCCACACCGAAACTTTTGCTTTCTATAATTCTGTCAGATGGGAATACGATCGGTTGTTTACGCATGTACTGACTTGCTGAAGATGTCTGAAAATGACATTCTAAGGAGCGTGGTTCTTGCTTAGTATTCTCCACATCGACTAGAAAGGAGATAGGGACTTACGATGGGCTGAACCATCACACGCTGCTGGCGTCCAGACATAATTGGTGATTTTTAGAGGAGAAAGGAGAAATGGAAGGAAAGGGCTGTATGAGGGTAGGAGGACGAAAGTCACCGACGCACGCGAAAAGCTGCACCTTCCAAATCCGGACGCTGGTCGCGACACGACATCGGACGCGCGTTGAGGGTCCGTTCGTCAAGACTTCGACGTTGACGACGCTATGGAGGTGAGCCGTTCTGCACAATTCCACGCGATTATCAAAAGCTTATTATGCGCTGCAGGTCTTCGCGCCTTCAAACTCGTCAACCGCGGCGGCGGTCACCTTTATCACGTTCGTGCAAGACCTCAAAAAGAAATCAAAGACCTGGGGGCCCCTTATAGATCTGTGTGCTAATGGAGAGAAGGCGCTAGAGCGTTTTCGCTATCAGTTTCCGGATGATTGGCTGTATAGCGACCAGCTGCGCGGGGAGTGGAGCGCGTACAATGAAATATTGAAGAGGAAAAACGATTCAATCCAGGAACAGTTAGGTGCGCACGCGCCGACCCAGTAGCTGCACTATGCACTAACCATCCGTCTAGCTGGACTACAACTTAAGATCGTTGCTGAGGACAAAATCGTAGAGAACAAGATCAACGATATTATTGCAGAGTGGGAGCAAACGCGTCCTGTTCAAGGGAGCATGCGTGCAGATACGGCTATGAACACTATCAATGTGTTTGAGGGCAAGCTTAATCGTGTTCAGGAGGAATACGATCTTGTCTGCAGAGCCAAGGAGGCCCTCGATCTCGAGCTTAATCGCCACACGCGTCTTGATCCCGTCTTTGAGGAGCTGCGTGACTTGAAGGCAGTGTGGACTGCTTTGTCGGGCATTTGGGCCCAAGTAAACGAGCTCAGGGAGGTTATGTGGGCAAGCGTTCAGCCCCGTAAACTACGAGGGCAGCTGGATGGGCTGCTGAACTCAACTAAGGACATGCCTACGCGCATGCGCCAATACGCCGCGTTCGAATACGTACAAGAGACACTGCGCTCTCTTTTGAAGAGCAATTCAATTATCAGTGAACTCAAGTCTGAAGCTTTGAAAGATAGGCACTGGAAGCAGCTGTTCAAGGTATTGCGTATGTCCCCGGTCGCTCTGACCATGTGAGTCTCCCGATTATTCAATGCCACCGGTTGCTTACTCGTTTCTACGTGTAGGATGACGCTTGGCAACGTGTATGACATGGACCTCAAGAAAAACGAGTCAGTCATTAAGGAAGTGATTATTCAGGCGCAGGGAGAGGTATATCTTTTATAACCTTTTGCTAGTTACATTTATGCGGCTTGCTAACTTGCGTATTCCTAGATGGCCCTTGAAGAGTATATTAAGCAAGTCAAAGAAATATGGACGAGCTACGTTCTCGATTTGGTAAACTATCAGAACAAATGCCGTCTCATTCGGTATGCTACATTTTTTTTGGAGTGGTACATTAATTCACCGAGTAAACACGCAGTGGTTGGGATGACCTTTTTACAAAGTGCAGCGAGAACCTGAACTCGCTTACGGCCATGAAACTATCGCCATATTACAAAGGTAAGTCTTAATGATAAACGAACGATTGTAATGTTGACTAATACGCTGTGTCCAGTTTTCGAAGAGGAGGCTGCGTCCTGGGAGGATAAACTCAATAGGATCCACGTTTTGTTCGGTATGAATCACTAACTCTGTATCTTGTATTTACTAACTTGCCAAACCAGATGTCTGGATCGATGTACAACGTCAATGGGTTTATCTCGAGGGTATATTTACTGGAAGTGCTGACATCAAGCACCTTCTTCCGGTGGAATCGTCCAGGTTCCAAAACATCAACACTGAGTTCTTAACAGTTATGAAGAAGGTTTATAAGTCGCCCTACATCCTGGATGTCATGAACATCCAAGGCATTCAAAAGTCACTTGAGCGTCTTGCGGACTTACTTAACAAGATCCAAAAGGCACTAGGAGAATACCTTGAGAGGGAACGTGCTTCATTCCCTCGTTTCTACTTCGTTGGTGACGAAGACCTCTTGGAGATTATTGGTAACTCGAAGACTATAGTTAGGATCATGAAACATCTGAAGAAGATGTTTGCCGGAATTTCCACTATAATACTGGACGAGGAAGAAACCCAGATATCTGGGTTAGCCTCCCGCGAAGGAGAGGAGATTCATTTCAGGACGCCTATTCTCCTGAAGGATTATCCGAAGATCAATGACTGGCTGTCGAAATTAGAAGCGGAGATGAGAAACAACCTGGCCTATCTTCTATGCGATGCCGTCGCGGAGCTGCAGGAATTCTATGGACAGGGAGCGTCATTCACAGCGGAGGCGTTCATTAGCTGGATAGAGAAATATCCCGCCCAACTCGTTTCTTTGGCCGTACAGGTGGCTTGGACTGCATCTGTCGAAGAGTGCCTCGAAGCCAGTCGGACACCAGATGATCCTCTAGAGACTGTTCGTCGTGGGCTAGGTCTTCTTGCCGATGTCGTTCTTACGGATTTAAACCCAATCACTCGCCGAAAGTGTGAACATCTTATCACCGAACTTGTTCACGAGCGAGATGTTATTCGTACTCTTATTCAGCAAAAGGTCTCCGATAGCAAGGCGTTCGCATGGCTCTATCAAATGCGCTTTTATCTGGATCGCTCCATCGAGAATCCCTTAGACAGATTGGCTATCCGGGTAGCCAACGCTTCCTTCCCGTACGGCTGGGAGTACCTTGGTGTGCCAGACAGATTAGTGCAAACGCCTTTAACGGATAGGTGCTACTTGACTTTGACGCAAGCCCTCGATAGCCAGCTAGGTGGGTCACCGTTTGGACCCGCCGGGACAGGTAAAACGGAATCGGTCAAGGCATTGGGTGTCCAGCTTGGACGCTTCGTCCTCGTCTTCTGTTGCGACGAAACATTCGATTTCCAGGCTATGGGTCGTATTTTCGTTGGGCTCTGCCAAGTCGGTGCATGGGGCTGCTTTGACGAGTTCAATCGTTTGGAAGAGCGCATACTTAGTGCCGTCTCCCAACAGGTGCAGAGCATTCAGCAAGGTCTTGCTTCGCTGGTAAAGAATCCGCAGACTGAGATCGAGCTCGTCGGGAAAAGTCTAAGGATCAATCCCAATATTGGAATCTTCATCACGACGAATCCTAACTATGCCGGTCGTTCCACCCTACCTCCTAATCTTACTAAACTGTTCAGGCCTATGGCGATGACGCGACCAGACCGTGAGCTTATCGCTCAGGTGATGCTCTTTTCCCAAGGCTTCAGAACCGCAGAGACACTTGCATCCAAGATCGTACCTTTCTTCAATCTGTGTGACGAACAGCTCTCGCCTCAGCCCCATTACGACTTCGGATTACGTGCATTGAAAGCCGTGTTATCCAGTGCCGGTATTCTTAAGCGAGAACGCCTTCAGTCTGCGCGCACGGCTGGAGAGGAAGACGTTGCTGTCCTTTCGGACGCAATTTCCGAACAGGTCATCTTGATCCAAAGCGTAACTGAAACAATCGTGCCCAAGTTGGTTGCCGACGATGTGCCCCTACTCACAAGGTGTGTTCATGACCAGTTTTTAAACGTCAGGTTAAAGCTCACATGTATCCTAGTCTTCTTGCCGATGTATTCCCAGGTGTTGATTACTTCCCCGTCGACCTGGAGGCCCTTCGTGAAGAAATCGTGAAAGTTTGTGCTGAACGTCGCCTAGTCACAGGCGAACGTTGGGTGTCTAAGATCCTGCAGTTATACCAGATTCAGAAGATCCAACATGGGTTGATGATGGTTGGATCTTCTGGAAGTGGGAAAACAAACGCCTGGAGGGTTCTACTCGCCGCTCTGGAGCGCCTTGACGGCGTCGAGGGAGTCGCATATGTTATTGATCCCAAGGCCATTCACAAAGAAGCTCTGTACGGGACTCTGGATCAGACGACCCGCGAGTGGAACGATGGTCTTTTCACTCATATCCTTCGTAAGATTGTAGACGATGTCCGCGGCGAAAGTGGCAAGCGTCACTGGATCATTTTCGACGGCGACGTCGATCCGGAATGGGTGGAAAATCTGAACAGTGTACTTGATGATAACAAGCTCCTGACCCTTCCGAATGGCGAACGTCTTAATCTTCCCTCGAATGTACGCATTATGTTTGAGGTTGAGCATCTCAAATATGCGACATTGGCCACCGTTAGTCGTTGTGGTATGATCTGGTTCAGCGAAGACGTAGTGGAGCCTAACATGATCTATCGGCACTATCTCGACACACTGTCTACCGTTCCTCTTGACGCAGACGAAGACGAGTCTTTCGAGGTCCCTACTGCTAGACGTACCGATGTTATATCTTCAGAGTCTTCAGTTTCCCCCAATCTTCTTACTCAGAAGGAGATTGCGGCCATCCTTGAACAATACTTCGCAGAGGGCGATATTATCAGCTCTGCTTTACAATACGCAGAATCCATCGACCACATCATGGATTTCACGATTACGAGGGCACTGAATACATTGTTTTCGCTGATTAACAAAACCGCTCGCAACGTCATTGAGTACAACATCCAACACTCGGACTTTCCTCTCAGTAACGACAAAGTAGAGCAATATGTTACCAAGCGGCTGCTGGTCAACATCATTTGGGCCTTCTCTGGTGACGCCCGACTTGAACTTCGAGCCGAGCTTGGTGACTTTTTGCGGGGGCAGACTGGCATTGACTTGCCTCCCCTGACTCAAGGCAGTTCGCTCATTGATTACGACGTGCAAGTCGCGACTGGAGAGTGGGTTGCTTGGTCGTCGCGAGTTCCTGTCATCGAAATCGAGGCTCATGCCGTTACGGCATCCGACGTCGTCGTTCCTACCATCGATACAGTTCGCCACGAGGAGGTTTTGTACTCATGGTTGTCGGAACACAAGCCTTTGATGCTTTGTGGTCCGCCAGGCTCGGGTAAAACCATGACCCTATTCAGCGCACTGCGCAAACTGCCAGACATGGAAGTTGTTGGCCTGAACTTTTCAAGTGCAACCACTCCAGAGCTCATCCTTAAAACCTTTGAGCAATATTGTGAGTACAGAAAAACACCCAATGGTGTGATTCTTGCCCCTGTTCAGATCGGGAGGTGGCTCGTAGTATTTTGCGATGAAATCAATTTGCCGGCCACGGACAAGTACGGGACTCAACGAGTCATTTCCTTCATTCGACAGCTGGTCGAGTCGAGTGGGTATTATCGAACATCGGACATGGCCTGGGTCAAATTGGAAAGGATACAGTTTGTTGGTGCTTGCAATCCTCCCACCGACCCCGGTCGTGTACCGCTCTCTCACAGATTTTTACGCCATGCTCCATTGGTCATGGTCGATTATCCCGGAGAAATTTCGCTTAAACAAATTTATGGCACGTACAACCGTGCCATGCTCAAGGTTGTACCCAACTTACGTGCTTATGCGGAGCCACTTACGGACGCAATGGTGTCCTTCTACCTGGCTTCCCAAAAGCGGTTCACGTCGGACGTCCAAGCGCACTACATCTACAGTCCGCGTGAGTTGACCCGTTGGGTGCGTGGTATATATGAGGCCATTAAACCTCTTGAAATGCTATCGGTTGAGGGCCTCGTGCGCGTTTGGGCGCACGAAGCGCTCCGTCTTTTCCAGGATAGGCTTGTCTCCGAGGACGAGAAGGTCTGGACGGACGAAAACATAGACGCTACAGCAATGGAGCATTTCCCCACGATTAACCGTGACGAGGCTCTGGCGAGGCCTATCCTTTTTTCGAACTGGACATCAAAGAACTATGTTCCTGTTGATCGCGAAATCCTGCGTGACTATATTAAGGCACGGCTTCGTGTTTTCCATGAAGAGGAGCTCGACGTACAACTCGTTTTGTTCAATGATGTCTTGGACCACGTCCTTCGCATTGACCGTGTGTTCAGACAGATCCAGGGACATTTGCTATTAATTGGAGTCAGCGGTAGTGGCAAAGTAAGTCATATTCTCAAAATTGAATCCATACGTAACCCTGAGGTCTTCTCGCGTTTAGACAACTCTCTCTCGATTTGTTGCTTGGATGAATGGTCTCGGCATTTTCCAAATTAAAGTTTCGAACAAATACACGGGGGAAGACTTCGATGAGGACCTCCGTACTGTCCTTCGTAGGGCGGGCTGCAAGGGAGAGAAGATTTGTTTCATTATGGATGAATCGAATGTCCTGGACTCGGGATTCCTTGAAAGAATGAATACATTACTTGCCAACGCGGAGGTCCCCGGCTTGTTTGAAGGTGACGAGCATTCGGCTCTAATGACAGCCTGCAAAGAAGGATCACAGCGCGACGGTCTCATGCTTGATTCACATGAAGAACTCTACCGTTGGTTCACGCAGCAGGTTGCAAAGAATTTACACGTTGTCTTTACAATGAATCCTCCAGAGAACGGTCTCGCCTCGCGTGCTGCTACATCACCTGCTCTTTTCAATCGTTGTGTCCTCGACTGGTTTGGTGACTGGCCTGACCAAGCATTCTACCAAGTCGGAGCGGAGCTTACTCATACTTTGGATCTCGACCTTCCGTCGTATAGTCCACCGCAGTACTTCCCCATTGCCTATCGACACCTGTCTATGCCCCCGACACATCGTGCGGCAGTTGTAAATGGTCTAGTCTATGTTCATCAATCACTTTACCAAATCAACAAAAAGCTGAGCAGGAGGCAAGGCCGGTACAACTATGTCACTCCAAGGCATTATCTCGATTTGTGAGTCTCTTGATTTACTCTTTCATCGCATTGTCTTACCATTACACTATCAGTATACAACATTATGTCAGGTTGTATAATGAGAAACGGGATGAGCTCGAAGAGCAGCAGCGCCACCTTCACGTCGGCCTCGATAAGCTGAAGGATACGGTGACACAAGTCGAAGAACTTCGCAAAAGTCTTGCAATCAAGCGAAGGCAGCTGGAGGCAAAGAATGCCGAGGCAAATGAGAAACTCCAGCGTATGGTCTCGGACCAGCAAGAAGCTGAGCAGAAGAAGGCGGCATCTATCGAAATCCAAGCCGCTTTGGTGGAGCAAGACCGTCACATTAAACAAAGGCGGGAGGTTGTCATGGCAGACCTTGCGGATGCTGAACCAGCCGTACTGGATGCCCAAGCTGCTGTGAGCAACATCAAGAGGCAGCATCTCCAAGAAGTGCGAACGATGGCCAACCCTCCAGAAGCCGTCAAGCTGGCTATGGAATCAGTTTGCACTGTCCTCGGACACAAGATCGATAGTTGGCGGACCGTGCAAGGGATTCTCCGTCGCGACGACTTCATTCAAAGAATTGTCAACTTCGACACAAATGCGCAGATGACGAAACCGTTACGCGACCTCATGAAGCGCGATTTCCTTTCGCGCCCCTCTTTCAACTTCGAAACGGTAAACCACGCGAGTAAAGCTTGTGGACCACTAGTCAAATGGGTGTTGGCGCAAGTTCGGTTCTCAGAAATTTTGGACAAAGTAGAACCTCTTCGCAATGAGGTCCAGTCGTTGGAAGATCAAGCGGAAGATACTAAGAAACAAGCGGCTACAATCATTGCAATGATCACGGAATTGGAAGCAAGCATTCGCACGTACAAGGAAGAGTATGCGCTTCTTATTAGCGAGACCCAATCAATCAAGTCGGAAATGGAGAGGGTTGAGAACAAGGTTGATCGGAGTATGCGCATGCTTGAAAGCTTGTCTTCAGAGAAATCTCGCTGGGAGGTGGGGAGTCAGACTTTCGATGAAGAAATGAGCACCATTGTGGGCGATGTGTTACTCTCCGCTGCATTCTTAGCATACGGGGGCTTCTTCGACCAGCATTACCGCGAAATAATGTGGCAGGAGTGGTCCAATCACCTCGCAGATGCAAGTATTAAATTCAAACCCGAGCTGTCTTTCCCGGAGTACCTCTCAACTGCTGACGATCGTCTAAGCTGGCAATCGAAGTCATTACCCTCGGATAGTCTTTGCATCGAGAACGCAATTATGCTGAAGCGTTTCAACCGGTATCCTCTCATCATCGACCCTACGGGTCAGGCCACCACTTTCCTCCTTAATGAATACAAAGAGCGGAAGATCACTGTTACTAGTTTCCTGGATGACGCTTTCCTCAAGGTATTGGAGAGTGCTCTTCGATTCGGTAATCCCCTTCTGATTCAGGACGTCGAGCATTTGGACCCGATCCTTAATGCTGTCCTCAACAAAGAAATTCGTAGGACTGGTGGCCGTGTTCTCATCCGGCTCGGAAGCCAGGATATTGATTTCTCGCCATCGTTCACCATGTTCCTTTCAACCAGAGATCCATCAGTGGAATTCTCACCTGATATTTGCAGTCGAGTCACTTTCGTCAACTTTACTATGACCCGAAGCAGTCTACAGAGCCAGACTTTAGATCAGGTCCTCAAAGTCGAAAGGCCAGATACGGAACGCAAGCGAACCGATCTCATGAAAATCCAAGGAGAGTTCCGGCTTCGTCTGCGGACTCTGGAGAAGCTCCTTTTGCAGGCTTTGAACGAATCCACGGGCAACATATTGGATGACGACAAGGTCATCAACACGCTCGAGACTTTGAAGAAAGAGGCTGCTGTCATTACGCAAAAAGTCGAAGAAACGGATGTCGTGATGCGCGAGGTGGAGGAGGTAACTGCGGAGTACCTGCCAATCGCTCAAGCGTGTAGCTCTGTATTCTTTACTCTGGAGCAGCTCAATCTCATTAACCACTTCTACCAATTTTCACTTTCTTTCTTCCTTGACATCTTCGATTACATTCTGCACCATAACCCCAACCTCCAAAACATCAGCGATCATGCTCGACGCCGTCAGGTACTCTTTGACGACCTTTTCCTGGTTGTCTTCAAACGAACATCGAGAGCACTCCTGCATCAGGACCATGTGATGTTGGCGATGCTGCTTGCGCAGGTTAAGCTACGCGGCATTACTGACCTGGCCGAAGAATTTAAGTTCTTATTGGAAAGTGGGGAAGGCGTTCCCTTGTTGCCTGGCACAGGGAGCGAGACCCTCGAATTATCCCTTCTCTCGCCTGAACAGCAGCAGCGCCTCAATAGTTACGCGAAACACGCCGTTTTCAAGCCTGTTCAGCTTCATCTCAGGAACAATGAGAGCGATTGGGTTCCGTTCCTTGAGACTCCTGATCCCGAAAAGCACACGCCATCACCTTGGGAACCTAGCACACGTGAGTATTATTCGCGTTTATGTTTGTCGGTTGCCGTTTATTTAACATTCGCTCTTAGCCATTTTGAAGGCACTGCAGGATGTATTACTCATCAAATGTTTCCGTCCTGATCGTCTTGTCCAGTCGATGAGCGTGTTCCTTCGGGTGGTATTTGAAAGAGATCTATCAGTTGAGTCCGACTATAACTTAGCTGACATGGTCGCGAAGGAAATCCCCTCTGCGACGCCGCTGGCCTTAGTCTCTGTTACTGGCTATGACGCTAGCTACCGAGTAGAAAACTTGGTCGATAGTTCCGGAGTAAAGTGTGCGTCTATTGCCATGGGTTCCCAAGAAGGATTCTCGTTGGCCGATCAGGCCATCGCCCTAGCTGCCCGGCAAGGCACTTGGGTGCTCCTTAAAAACGTTCATCTCGCGCCGTCTTGGCTGGGCCAGCTAGAGAAGAAATTACAAACGTTAAATCCCAACAGGAGCTTCCGCTTGTTCTTGACTATGGAGGCCAATCCTGCCATTCCCGTTAATATTCTCCGACAATCGCGCATCATCATGAACGAGCCCCCTCCAGGAATTAAAGCCAATCTACTTGACTCGCTCCGCGGTATCCCCCAGGGAAGGCTGGCTCAGGGACCTTCTGAGAAGTCACGTCTATATTTCTTGTTGGCCTGGTTCCATGCAATTGTTCAAGAGCGTCTGCGTTATGTCCCTCTTGGTTGGAGCAAGAAGTATGACTTCAATGACTCCGATATGAATGCCGCGTTCGGGACGATTGATGTCTGGTTAAACTCGATTGCCAAGGGCAGAGCCAATGTTGACCCCGCGTCCATTCCGTGGGACGCAGTTAGGACGCTCATTAAACAGTCCGTTTACGGAGGTCGCGTTGACAGCGACTTTGACCAGAAACTGCTTGATACATTCGTTGATTCGCTATTCACACCGGCCGCTTATAACCTGGACTTTGATCTAGTCCCTCGTGCAAATGGCGAAATCGTCCTCACCGTTCCGGAGGGGACCAAACTGGATCACTTTTTGTCATGGGTGCAAGAACTGCCTGATCGGGAGCCTCCGTCATGGTTAAGTTTGCCTCCCACTGCTGAGCGTGTAATAGCAATTGCACAAAGTAAGCCCTGTGATTTGTTAAATTATTGATCCTGTGCTCACAAAGACAAACAGGCAACGAGATGTTGGTTAAATTGCGCAAGATGAGAAGTCTCGCTGATGACGACGAGGACGAGGTGAAACCATCCGGTCCTGCGAAATCCCAGACAGCAGAACAGCCTGCGTGGATGCGAGCGCTCTTAGAACGCTGTCGCGAATGGCTGGCGGCGCTGCCCGAGGTCAGTAAATAAAGTTTCCTGTCGTTCGAGGGAGAGTTACTAATATGTCGATCGCAGTCATTCAATACCTTGCAGGCATCAGCTAACCAGGACCCGCTTGGCAGGCTGTTCTTCCGCGAAGGCGAAGTTGGCCGTAAACTTCTTGGTCAGGTCAGAAGGGACCTCGCCGATATTATCAAAGTGTGCGAAGGTACCCTGAAGCAGACCAACCATCTCCGTAACCTCTTGAGTCATTTGACGAAAGGCACCATCCCTTCCGATTGGCTGCGTTATAAAGTGAAGAAAATGATGTCCATCTCTGAGTGGATCCCGAACCTGTCGCTTCGGTTAGCGCAGCTGGATCGTATTGCAACTCTGGACAATTTTAATCACGTTGAAGTTTGGCTCGGAGGCATGTTCTTCCCCGAGGCATACATCACGGCTACCCGACAGGCCGTGGCGCACCGCAAGAGATGGAGCTTGGAGACGCTCGATTTGAGACTCGATATCGAGCGTGTCAACGACCCTGGCGCATTCATTGTTGACGGTGAGTCAATTTGTGTGAATAAGGTTCAATGTGCTCATTATTTTACCTAGGTCTCGTCCTTGAAGGCGCTTCATGGTCTTCAGATAAACTCATACTAAACGACGGCGAAAGCGCGCGCCTCAATCCCTCGCAGATTCGCTGGGTTCAAGTCGACGCCGCAGAAGAGTCTTCTCCCGATATGGTCTCCTTACCAGTATATCTCAACAACGACCGAAGTGACGTCCTTTTCACGGTTAAGCTGCCCTTCAATAGCGCCGATGGCCAGCTAGTTGCCATGCGCGCGGTCTGCCTCACCGCTGACGGCTGATAACCAGAACCTATACTAACCGTTTCTACAAACGACCTTCATGACTATATACCATCACGATGCTCTCCGATGTATCGCACGATTATACCTCTTACGTTAGGATACGGTATACACTCTTTGTCTATTTTGCACGGAATAAATAATGCCACTCGTTTTCTCCGATTCCTTATATTGATTACAATTGCAAAACAACCGAAGTTAGTCATGAGGAGAAGATGCCGTCGAATCGACCTCCATCCTGACTTGTGTCTCAATAGGCGCACCCGCCGTTGTCAGCGCGCGTGCCGAAAACTGCTCCAATAACGCTCTAAAGAAATACATTATTTTCGCAAAAACCGCATCGAGTAAAGTGACCAAACGCGTACCGTTTTGAATCTCGCAGCTGCTCCAGCATCGCTATCACTTCATTTTGCTCCTCGATATGCATCTCACCACCTGGGAGTGCACACGCTAGCTCTTTGGCCTTTGCAAGTCCATCCTTGAACGATGTTGTCTACTAAATGCGTGAATGGCCCGGCCGAAGTGCATGCAACGCTGAGCTCGACGCCGCGCTGCGCGTGGACGTACCGCCTGGAAGATGGCCTGCCGTGTTTGGGGATTCAACGTAGAGTCAGAGCGCTGTGTTACATCCAAAGTGTACGCTAGCTTGTCGAGCAGACTCTCGAAGACGGGGTCTGGGAAGGAATACGGGTGTGAGGACATACCACCAGTGCACTGCGCTCAAAGTATGCGCCAGCCTTGTAATGCTTCGTGATTGCGGAGCTTGCCGAGGGGCACCGCCACATTGGATCGACACTGTTCCCACTACTTAGCAATCTCACCGTTGTGAGAGATTTTCAGAGTAGTAGTTGCTCGGGCGAACATCGCCGCCTCCTGGATCCCGACCACCACCCACGATGGCTGGTCTTATTGTACGCTCTCTATATGTGCTCGCTCTCGCAGTTCTCCTCAACCTTGTGTCATTCGCGGTCAGGCCTTATGTTTCCTTCTTCCAATCGCCGCTGGGAACTTCCGACTCGGGTGCCTTGGGTGATATTACTGTCGATGTACCTCCTAGCCCAGTGAAGCTGTACGGCTCTTCGAAATCGACGTGTACCCGCCGCGTCGCGACGATACTAAAGGAGAAAGGTGTTCCCTATGAGTTGGTCCCGGTTGACCTCGCGAAAGCGGAACACAAACATCCCGATTATATGGCGAACCTACAGCCGTTCGGTCAAGTTCCGGTTCTGCAAGTAGGTTCCTTGAGCTACCAACGCCTTCAAGAAAATTCACTGACGGGCGGAATTACAGGACGGCGATTTCATCATCTACGAAAGTCGGGCCATATCTCGCTACATTGCGACCAAGTACGCCGCGCTCGGCACCCCTGGACTAATCCCGTCTCAGTCCGACTTCTACGCTTGGGCGAGGTTTGAAGAAGCCGCTAGCGTTGAGCAGAATAACTTTGATCCTTTTGCAAGTGGCATTGCCTTTGAAAGGGTGTTCAAGCCGTGCGTAATCTTGGCTTCCGGGCGTAATACGATCATGACTTAGCTGAGGCATTACACGCAGAGCAAAAGGGGGAATTACTGACGAGAAGCGAGTCGGAGACCTCGTAGACACATTGCAGAAAAAGATGGAGACTTATGAGGTAATACTAAGCAAAAGGAGGTATCTGGCCGGAGACGTTCGTATAGCTCGCCGTCTTGCATATACTTGATGTACTGATCTATGTTTGTAGAACGTCACCCTCGCAGACCTCTTCCACCTCCCGTACGGAACGATGATAACAGAGGTAGGCATAACAAGCTAGCTCAGACAGAGTAGATGTCTGACGACTTGGCATAAAATATCAGCTTGGAGTTGATTTCTTCACGTCAAAACCCAACGTTGCAAGGTGAATTTCTCCGCTTTTGGCGGACACACAACTCCCATTAACACAAGTCCCATCTTAAGGTGGTGGAAGGATATCAGCACTCGTCCGTCCTGGACAGCGGTGAAAGATGGGGCTTGAGAGTACGAATGTTAATACGCATTTACATTCTCCTGTACGGATGTAATACACTAGTTTTCTTGGTTTCGGACTTGGAAAGCAACGGGTTCTTACGCAGCAAATCCTCCAGGGGCCTTTATTGGCGTAATAACTTGTCCCCCAATCCAGGTCTCTCCAGGCTGTATTGTTTTGAACTCCGAAACGTATCCCGGTTCGACGCAAATATATCTCTCCCTGGCGATAATTAATATTTGTGAGCGCGCACTAAATAATGTTGAAAATGACGTTTATTCCTCACCATCCCCCTTCTTCCATGTCAGCTATTTTGCTTCCCGCTGCCACGTTGGGATTCCAGACGACAACGTCCTTGAATCCGATGGCTTTGACCTTCGCTCCGCCCTGTGGCCACGTAACGACGTATTCCCCGGGTCCGTTCTCATAGACGAAATCGGTGAACTGTTGCACGTCCGCGACCGCGCGCTTCTCCACCAGCTTGGGTGCACCGACAAGCGTCTTGTCCGTATACGTCAGGCCGTACAAGCCATCGATATGTGCGGACGCAGCCGGTGCGTGTAGGTACGTGTGTAAGAGCGCCTGAAATTCAACTGGTGCGGACGTGGACGCGTTTGTCACGTGCAGATCGGTGCTCAGCTGGTGCTCCGCCAGAGTAATGACATACGCGAGCACGACGTGGTCACCGGTGAGAGAGATGTCCGGAGTGAGAGCTGCAGAAGCCGAATGGTTGGATCTGTGTCGTAGGATCTCTGTACATGAAGAAACTCACTTAGTCTGATGGATACGCCCGCTTCGTTGTCCATAACGGTCTCCCCGTCCCACGCCCACGTTGAGCTGCGTGCGTATCCGTGCTGGGGAAGATTTGCATGTTGGGGGTGTGAGGGATCCGGGGCACCAAAGCATGGGAAGACGACGGGGATGCCACCGCGCACAGGCTTGGAACCATCGAGCGATGCTTTCGAAGAGACGAAGAGCCGCTCAACGGGTGTAGTTGAATCCGGGTCTGGTGCCTTCCACGAGATAATAGTTGCGCCTAATTGCAATTATACATAAATTCACTGCGAACTCTGCGCAAACGCTAAGTGCGAACGGACCGAATGGTAGCACCTCGAGCGACGCGCCCTGTAGCGCAACTTGTCTAGTCAGTTGTTTCGGCCTCCTTATTGAGGCACCGGCGGACCTTATGGTGGACGAGACGCAGCTTTCGTCCGTCCTCGAGAGAGTGTACTGGCATATTTTCACAGAGGTGGTCGTTGCTTAGTGGAAAGGAGGTTTGGTCAATGAACAGTCGTGAGTGATGCAGACTATATGCGCCGTCATGTGTCACGTGAGCAACGTCAATAGATCCACACCGTTTACTTCCGTTCGGGTATGTATTTACATGCAATTATTCATAATGGCCAGTAATTATTTTGCGAAGTCCTCGCGTACACTGAGCACGTCCATGGCTTCCTCGCTACTCATCTCACTAATCCCGATCGCTTCTGCAAGTTTCTCGTACTCCTCCTCATTTCCCAGCCGGACCGTGCTTACGGCCCGGAGGAACGCTTCCCCTTCCAGGCTAAGCAGTCTACCTGCCTCTAGTAGTCGCACCCAGGGCACTTCCACCCTCCTAACGCTACCACCTAAGGCCATCTTGCTAGCCTCAACCCACAGATTTGCCTCGTCTAACACGACGCGACCCTCCTGGCTGGACATACGACCTCGCCCACGGTAGAGCACCTGCCGTTGCAGTATGTATGTACCGATGTGATTGGCAACTTTGCGATACAACCCGATAACGGTGGGTGCAGGAAGTGTCTTGTGTAAGAAGGAAAGGTGTGCAGAGAGGCGCGCGATAGGACCCAAGAGCGTTTGCGACAGAACAGGCTCGTCGCCTCCTGCTGCCGGATTCGGTTGCCTAAAAATCACAGCTAAGCAAAAGTGCACCATGAGGTCTAAGTTTTTTATTGAACTTACTTGAATAGATGGGCCTTTAGGTCGGACTCAACCTCGCCGCATATTTGCCTGACGAGCATGCCCTCCGCACGCTCAGCGAGCTTGCTGTACTGTGAGACGAGCTCTTCAAATATCGTTCCCTCATCATTGGCAACGTTTGGGTTTGGTAATGCGTCAACATCCTCTACACGGCTCCGGAGAGAGGCTTTCTCGCAAATCTGATGCCAGAGTTCAAGGAAGAACTAGAAACATTACTGACTCAGCATACCGCGAACATGAAGCATATAGTTAGGACACACGGACCATGTCTTCGCCCCACGATGTCATCACTGCGGCCATCCATCTTGCGCTCGCATACGCTTTAACAAGCCGTTGCAAACCCTCTACGCCTCCCGTCATATTCTTCGCATCGCGTCCGTGGCCGGCTTGACCAGCAAGGGCGCCGGGAACGGCGCGGACGAGGAAGGACGATAGAGTTTCAAAAGCATCAAGAGATTCGGAAATGCGCGTGTGGTACAGTTCAAGTATAGGCACCTGCACAGCAATAAGGAAACGGGTCTTGTGGAGGAAGCGGGGAAGCGCTCTGTAACGGTCTACAAAACAGTCGTATCGGAGCGGAAGCTGAATGCCGCGCTACAGGCTTACCGGTTATTTGTTCAATCAATGCTTTGACACGCCGAGCAGAGTTTGTAGGTCTGACTTCCCGCTCACTTGCAGCATCCTCTTCTGTATCATCAGGTATCTGCCACGCATCGGGAGAACTTATTATATCATTATACTGGTCCTCGGCGACTAGTTCGTAAAAAAGAGATTCATTGGTGTGCTGCGTTTTAAGAAATGTGGAACAACTCACACTTGCGCTCTCCCTCCAACCATGCATCAAACCATTCTTTGCTGCCCAGAATGATTTCACCGGTCCCCTCCCAAACATTCAGATCCTCCTTTGATTTTTCCAGAGTTCCAATGAGGCTAAATCCTGCCTCGCGTAAAGCATCGTCAAATGCCAGTGCCTGATAAACCGTGTGCGCGAGTAAAGGAGGGTGAGGTAGCAAAGCAGGCATAGAACGCCTGATTTTTCTAGAGACCATCGGGAGGAGGAGCCGGGTGAATTCACGCTTAAAGAGAGGCAGCCAGTCTTAGCTCCGTAAATTATGGAATGAGGGTAGTAGCACAGACGACTTACCCATGCGTTGATTGAATTGTATTTTGAGGGCTGGAGTAGTCGCTGAATCACTATCTCCATGAAGAGGCGGTGTTCATGAGACACGTTGAGTGCATGTGCGAAATACCACTCAGGCTGTTAATTAAATACGTTAATCATCGCACATATGCGTTCTAGTCAAATGGTACCTTGTCAAGTCTGTTTGTCTGGCGCGTTCCTTCAAAGTGGTATTTGAACCTTAATGCAACCGGACGAATAAGTGCTTGGAGAGGGTAAAGACCGTCTCCCGGAGGCTTGTTGCCCCCATCACCATCGTGCAGTTTTTCTCCACTGATCGTTTACCAAACTTCAATTTAGTCGAACGGCAGGTTATTGTATGTTCTGTTACGTACATATCTTGAAGCTTTAATAGGTTAAGGAATGCGTTCTCGAAAGCCTGATGAGACTCTGGCTCTGCAGCGGCATAATCAACGGGCATTGGCCAGTGGAGGTGCTCAGCGGCAGCAAGCAGAGACCTGAAGCAGAGCCATCAGAAAGGGTTGACACAAAAGCCAAAAGGGACTCACGACGTCAGAGCATTCTTAATACCAGACCAGGTCTTGTCAAGAAGCTCTTCAAGGAATGAGAGAAGTTTGATGTCTTGACCAGTGTCGTCTTCTGCCTTTCTGCAAGCTCGTCCTACGGTGCCCACCAGTTCTTGCAGATGCACGTAATCTGAAACGGAAGCTTCGGTTAGGGTATACGAGGCCGGCAGTTGTTCCATATTTTTAATGGCTTGCTCGCTGCCGAATATAATGGTGAGCAAAGGAATTTATTAGAAACAAAGAACGGACCTGAGCTGGAGCGCCCTGTGTATGACTTGTACATATCCTTTCACACTCTGAAGTTCCTTTAGGTTGCGATGTAGGGTCTCTATTTCTTCCAATAGCGACGGCTCGGGGCCTCCAGGCGCGTTGGCCGAAAGGAGTTCCTCGGAGAGACTGGACAGCTCATCGGCAAGCGAGTGACGGAGTAGCGAGAGGTCCTGGGCGGAAACGAGATGGTCTTTGGCGACATTCCGGGTACTACGGATGAGCAGATCTATGTTGGCCTGCGAGGAAGCGAGCTAAGCTAGGTGCGGAATGGTGAGCTCGTTGTCCGACGGAGGGGAAAGGAGGCCTACCTGGGACTGGTAGCTATCGGAGACAGCCTGTGCGGTTTGGATCGAGTCCGCGAGGGAGGGCACACTCCCGGACTTTGCCTGCTGGAGGGTGGGGAAGGAGCTGTTTAGGACAGAGACAGCGTGTTGAAGCGAGATATCGAATGCCGGAGGCTGCAGCAGGGACTTGATTTGGGCGGAGGTCATGGCTGCAGTGTCGGGCGTGGCGACGCGCGGGACGCTTGGGAAGTGCTGGTCACGTGGTGATTACACGGTTTAAACCATGGCGCGCGCAGTGGCTTGGCTTGCGTCGGGCAGCCACTAGGCCCACTACGTACCAGACACCAGCGTCATTGCGTCATTCCGATGGCCAATAGCGAACCGTGGCCTACTTATACCGGTCTCCCACCAATACTTCCGCTACCAATCCCCAACCATGCCCGTCTACCAGTCTTTCGCTGAAGCAAACCAGAAGTACGCCGCAAACTATGGCGACAAAGCTGACCTTCCTCTCCCCCCGGGAAAGAAGCTTACCATCGGTGTGTCCACTCATACCCCGCTAATTCACCCCTAACCATCAGCCGCGTCGCTCCAGTCGCATGCATGGACGCCCGCCTCACGTGAATAAACACATCTCTACACCCGTCCCCCCACTGATCGCCCATTCAGCCCCGAGACGCATCTTGGACTAAAAGAGGGTGATGCCCATATCATCAGGAACGCCGGAGGCAACACGTTCGTCCCAGTGACATCTTTCTCCCCAACCCACCATTCTGAATAGTGTTTCTTTGTCGAGCAGACAGGACGCCCTTCGCAGCATTATTGTCTCACAACAGCTCCTCGGCACGCGCGAGATCGCTGTTTTCCACCACACAGACTGCGGCATGCTGACCTTCGAGGATGCCTCTCTCAAGGCCTCTCTCAAGGACAAGTATCCCTCCGCTACGAAAGAAATCGACTCAATTGACTTTCTCCCAATTCAAAATCTGGATAAAAGTGTAGTCGACGATGTAAACTACCTCAAGAAGCACCCCCTAATCCTCGATGAGAGTACAATTACGGGTTGGGTATACGACGTAAAGACCGGAAAGGTAGGTAAGGGGCACCGACCCCTCATCGGCTTTACTGAGTCTATTTCTACCTCAGGTCAAGCAAATTGTCTGAGAGTTTGTAAAAATAAGGTTACCTTTTTCCAGCTTCAGCGTGTGTATGTACAATATGTGTATTGTACAAAAGTGGCGAATTACGTCAAGGATCGTCGTCAGATAAGATAAACACATATTCGAGTCACGGTTCCGCGCATACAGTAAATGATGGACTTCACGGCTTTTCCTTCAACCCATTACATAGCTCGATGTCTGGGTCACCCGTTATCGCCGTCGACCTCGACGATGTATTGTGTCAGACAAATCAGTCCGTTGCCGACTGTAAGTAAGCGAGCTTGAGTCCGTAGTGGAACCTGTCGTTAATTTTTATGCAGGGCACAATTCCCAATATGGGACCAATATGGTCCTGGACGACTTTCACTGTGAGGCACTGGCTACATTACAAGCGCCAAGATACTCATAACTAACCATTATTCCTACAAAACATCCTTAGATTACCACTACTGGAAGGTACGTCCTCATATGCACTGGACGTAAACTAGAATAGAGTCGGTGATACGCGCAACAACCAGAATCCATACTGGGGATCCCCCAGCGACACTCTCGTCAAAGTAAAAATGTACTATGCGACAAGCATCATGACACCCAAGCCCGTTCAGGGAGCCTTGGAGGGAGCACAGGCGCTCAGGAACTTAGGATTCAAACTTATCATAGTCACGGCTAGGCATGGAGCGGAATATGAGCTCACACGAAAGTGGCTGGACCAGTATTTCCCAGGTCTGTTTCCCGTTAAATCGAGCGACTACTGACAGCCTCACCGAAGGGATGCACAGATATTTTTGATGAGTTGATTTGTACCGGACAGTTCATCAGTGATGGAGAAGGGAACGAAGTTCACTCCAGGGCGGGGAAAGATGAAGTAAATCAACTATGATCTGAAATTGAAAGGCGTTTACGCTGACACATGATAATACTTTTATCCAGGTGTGTCACAGAATAGGCGCAAAGCTACTCATTGACGATTCCGCCGAAAATACACTCGCCTGCGCACGGGACGCATCGCCGCCTATCCCTGTCCTTCTTTTCGGAGACTACTCGTGGAACAAACGCGTTTCGCTACTAGAGCAGCCGCAAGATCAACTAGGCTTTCAGGATAGACTGGCATTCGAGGGCGGCCGAGAGTGGTGGAAGGAAGAGGATGTGAACAAGGTATTACCTGAGAATGTAAAGAGGGTGAACAACTGGAGCGAAGTCGTAGCGTACATAGAGAAGCGTAAAGCGGAAGGTTTGTTTTGAATAGCAATGCCGCCGTTCAAACGGGACTTTTATTCCCGATACGGTAGAGGGTTCTGTACCAGACTTCTTCAGGGATCCGTTCTGCCTTATAAATTTCTTATAAATCGTCCGGGCATCGGACAATTACTTCCTTTAGAAATAACTTGCGTTGCCGGTGTGCCGCTTTAGCTGTTTCCCTTCTATCGGGTCATTTTCTTCCCCGTTATGGTAAAGCGTTCTTTTGAAAAATCACCTTTTTAGTCAATGACATGACTGTAATTACGTGTTTCCTCCATCCCCATACTCTTGCTTTGACTGTACAGTTTTATGTCAGTTCACTATATCGCTTACGCGCATGGTGCCCCTCACCTGCCGCGCGTGCATGTGCAAAATGCGGCTCTCGTTGAAAAACGCGATAAATGGTGTGTAGGACGGGCCCATACTTGGGTACGGTGTCGACGCGGGGGAGAGCGTCGAGCATGTCAGCGCGCCGTTGTTGTACGCGTATATCTGCATCTGCATACCTGCACGCCGATGCTCGGGTCGTACACAGACGATGTGATGCGCCCGCCCGGTGCGGGGTACACAAACCCACGTCGCATGTGCAAGAATGGATAAGGGTACGGTGTGCCTGGGGCGGGACTATACCCCTGGTTTAATTAGTGAGTAAAGACGGAGAGGTTATAGCGCAATTTCCGATTGGCCGTCTTTGTGTTACTTGCAGTCGTGCTACCAAGGTCTTGACCGAGAAGGGTTTCTACGTATGTGTCATGTCTTCACCATTGGGTTGGGTATTCGGACTGAAAGTATCTTTTAGGAGTTTTGGAATTACTTCGATCCTACGGCATGGTACCCCCTCGGTCGTGATGTTGGTGGAACCATTTACCCTGGTAAATGTCGACGAGTGGCGTTATCTTCAACGTCCTCCATGCACTTGGTCTTCCTGTTGACATCCGCAATATTTCCGTGATGCTCGCTCCGGGTTTCAGTGCTCTAACAGCCCGGCCAACACATATGTTCACGAAGGAGATGAAAGACGAGAGTGCTGGTCTTCTTGCTGCTGTTTTCATCGGCATCGCTCCCGGTTATATTTCGCGCTCGGTCGCAGACTCATATGACAACGAGGCGATCGCCATCTTCTTGCTCATGTTCACATTCTTTTTGCGGATCGAGGCTCTCAAGCAAGGAAGCGCGTTCCTCAGAACGAGCACTGCTCTCTTCTACTTTTACATGGTAGTTGCTTGGGGAGGCTATGCATTCATTACCAACATGATTCCCTTACACTCGTTAGTTCTCCTGCTCATGGGCCGCTATTCTAATCGCCTCCACGTGGTCTATTCCTCTTGGTATGCCATCGGTACTCTCGCGAGTATGCAGGTGCCTTTCGTTGGCTTCCAACCCGTCCGCACAAGTGAGCATATTGCCGCGCTGGGAGTATTTGGCATCCTTCAGCTCGTCGCTTTCACGGATCTCGTCCGCTCGCACGTCTCCTCAAAACAGTTCCAGGCATTACTCCGCATGTCTGTCGTTGTGCTCGGCGTAGCCGGCGCGTTGGTTTTCGGTGCCCTTACCATGAACGGATCGATTGCACCTTGGACAGGTCGCTTTTACTCTCTGTCGGACACAGGCTATACGAAGAAATATATTCCTATCATTGCCTCCGTATCAGAGCATCAGCCGTCTACCTGGCCGTTGTTCTTCATGGAGTTGCACTTCCTCACCGTACTCTTCCTCGCGGGCATCTATCTTTGCTTTAACGAATTTCGTGGTGAGCATGTATTTGTGATAGTTTACGCACACTTGGCGAGCTACTTCGCTGGAGTCATGGTTAGGCTTATGCTCACACTCACACCATGTGTATGTGTCGCTGCTGCAGTCGCACTTTCAAGTCTACTCAAACGATACTACATAGACCCCGTTGATCCCAGCGGAGGGTGTCTAAGGAGGAGACTAAGAGCGTCACTGATTCCGACGAATCGCCAGCTGCTACTCCATCTACTCCATCTAAAAAGACTAAAAATTCTGAAAAAGTGCAAGTGTCTTTGTCTGGCAACCTTTTGTCCAAGCTTGTGAACCTCTTCTTCCGGGAAAGGAAGACAAATGGAAGGACACTTTTGGGTTCAAGACACGCTTGGATGTGACTGTGAGTGTGCTTATAATGCTCTATGCATTTGTTCTGCATTGTACACGGGATACTGCTAATGCGTACTTGTCACCATCTATTGTACTCGGCTCGCCTCCACATGGTGTGTACCTATGAAAACAGTCTGATGTAGTATATCACAGGTAATTACTGATACCACTTGGATTGAGTATTTTACGCTAATGCAGTGTCGCAATTCAGCAATTCGCGGCGCGAGCGAATGCACTCCGTATCCAAGTAAACCGTTTAACCAGTAGATAATCGCGCGCAGGAAACCGAGCGCGCATACAACAGGAAAAATACTACGAAAAATAATTCAAACTTCGACACCGTCTCGGCATCGAGCTCGGACTTCAACATGTAGATGAAATAAAAGTTTGATGAACCCTTCATGGGCAACACAGTTGTTAATTGCATGCATGGCCTACAATTCTGCTTATCAGCCCAACCCTTGACTACCTTGGTGTGTCGGTGTCCTTTTATATCAATACCAAAATGCATTGGCCTGTCATGGTATAGTGGTATGGGATTGATTATACTACCATTGGTGGGATGACCTGTTACTATACAAGCCTCATTCTCATTCTTTTAAAATGTAACAAAATTTAAAGGATTAAAGTTAATTGTCCCTAACAAAGGTATCGGGCCCTGCCAGCGCAGCTGGCCCTGTCATTATTGAATAAACTTCTAGAAAGAGCTAACAAGGCAGCTTAGTCATCAATGCGACTTTCACATGAAAGTTGTAACTGGTACCGAAAAGCGATCAGGATTCAGCGCAAGGCTCAAGCAGCGCCGTCTCCGCGTCCCCAGTTCCAAACACGTATGCCATCTCCTTGCTGAACGCCTAGAGTCTTCCGCGGAATGGCTGCTTTTTCTACACTCCGTCCGTCGAGGACACAGGTCGCTCAGTTTACGGCCGCATATGCGAAGCGCAGGCCGGTAATCCAGCGCGTTCTGACAGTCGGCTTCGTTCTCTATATTATCTCATCTTCCTACCTCAGCTTTTCTGGGAAATTTGGCGTCATTGAGACGAAGAGCAAGAACAAGGGGAAGGGGAAGGCGGGCGACAAGAACGCAAATGTGAAGCAGGGCAAGGTCGCGGTATGTTGCGCATGGAAATTACTGCTGGTGGTTCGCAAGGCCTCTCACATCAGTTTCATATCAAAGGTCGATGCCGTCTTTTTCGAGAGGCTCTCGAAGATTCTCCGCATATGTTTCCCTGGCATTCGCTCTAAAGAAACCCTGTTGCTATTCTACCATTCGAGTCTATTGATATTCCGGACCGCAATCTCGCTTTATGTAGCAGCGTTGGATGGGAAGTAAGTAGAGCCCGAACCCACCCTGGGCATAATCACTGACCCATATTTTTAGGATTGTAGCCTCCCTTGTACGGGCGCAGCCTGTACCATTCTTTTTCAACATACTTCGCTGGCTGGTCGTAGCCATTCCCGCAACGGCGTGCAACAGTCTCCTGAGCTATATACAAGACAAGCTAGTTATTGCGTACCGGACGCGTCTGACGAGTGAGGTAATGAAGCAGTATCTTGGGGATGAGAAAGATCAAAGCAAGATTTTCTACAAAATGGGTGAGTGCATTGCCTTACTACTTCTGACGCGTGCATATAGTAATCATGGTGTATCCTCGTAGCAAACCTTGATGATCGGATACAGAATCCTGACCAGTAAGTCGCATAGTGACGAAAGGTGATGTTCAATGTAACTAATGTGTCTCAGGATGATTACGGTCGATATCCAGCGCTTTTCGGCACATCTTGCAGCAATATATGCCAACATTGCAAAGCCTGTACTTGATGTTGTGTTATACAACTACCAATTATCTCAGAATGTCGGTGCTGAGGGCATGGTCCTTCTGATTGGGCTCGTTCAAGCTTCTGCACTTCTTTGTGATGCGATTTCAACATTTGGCTGATAATAACCCATGTTCTAATCCCGGAAATTTCTTCTTCGCAGTACGTTCCATAACGCCTCCGTTCGGAAAATATGCTGCCGAGGAGGCGCAACTTACAGGACAACTGCGCCATTCCCATTCTCGCTTGGCTGAGTTCTCAGAAGAAATCGCGTTCTTTGGCGGTGAAGAGACGGAGAAGATGCTCATCGAACGCGATTACTTCGGGCTGATCAAGCATGCGAATCGTGTGCTAAGAGTAAGATTATTGCATGGTGTAGCAGAGGAAGGCATCATCAAGTCAGTCATGCAGTAGCAATTTTATGACTGACTGTACTGAAATGACCCTCAGATGGCTATGGGGTAGCTTTGGGGTGTGTTGTTTGTTGAGTTACTATCATCGCCCGTTTTCTTATTGGAGTTTTTCATAGTTGGGTATTTGTGCGATCCCGGTTTTCTTTAAGCTCCCAGGCATGGAAAATCTCGATCTTGGGGGAAGAACTGAAGGTGATGTAAAGTTCTGGTTATGCGATATTTTCTTCTGACGGAGCACCTCAGGCTTCATAACTAACCGTCGTCTATTACTTTCTTCATCTGGTATGGCCGCATTGCATAGTATTATGAATCTCCAGTTAATCGTCTCAATCTCAAGACGCCTTCGGTCGTGTTATGTATTCCTACAAGGACCTTTCGGAACTGGCGGGATATACGGCTCGTGTGTGGCAGCTCCTTGACACCATGTCCGACATCAAGAAAGGCAAATTTGAGAAGGCACTTGTCAGTAGTGCTCACGACGGAGAGAACGCATTAAGTAAGTCCCGTCCACTGCACGCCCTCCAGTCTGATTGTTTACCCAATCCCTCCGGTGATAGTCCTTAAGGGTCGGGGAAAGGTACTCGACTCGGATGACATTGAATTCGAGAACGTGCCTATCGTGACCCCCAATGGCGACGTGCTTGTCAGGAGCCTAAGCTTCTACGTCAAGCGCGGTGTAAGTTATCTAGATGATGTAAAGTGCCGCCATAGCTAAATCGTTTCTTAGCGACACCTCTTGATAGTTGGACCCAATGGCTGCGGGAAATCCTCATTGTTCAGGATTCTGGGCGGGCTTTGGCCTGTTTACGGCGGGATCGTTAGAAAACCGCCAGCGTCCGATTTCGTACTGATCCCCCAGCGTCCGTACCTGTCCCTGGGCACTCTCCGGGACCAGGTCATCTACCCGCACTCGAAGGAGGAAATGCTTGCTCGTAATGCTGTCCCGCTTCTGTGATACAATCGCGTACTAATTGATTATTCAAATAGGTGGTATCGCAGATGAAGACCTGCTCTCCATCCTCGCCATCGTTCAAATGGATCATATTGTAGAGCGCGAAGGCGGCTGGGACGTTGCACGCGACTGGCGCGATGCCCTGAGTGGTGGTGATCAGCAGAAAATTGCATGGGCACGACTGTTTTATCACAAACCGAAGGTACCATCTTCATTCCTTATATTTATTCTGCCGAACTTCGCTGCTAACTCGATATCAAATTCATAGTTTGCTATTTTAGACGAAGCAACTTCGCTCGTTCCCCTAGACATGGAAACAAAAATGATGGAACATGCGACGCGCTTGGACATCACGCTACTTACTGTGTCGCATCGTCCCTCTTTGTGGAAATACCATGCTATGATTCTACACTATGATGGTCAAGGGGGATACGTTTTGTAAGTTTCAAAAAACAATCGCCGGTCTTTTTGGCTTTTACTAACTAACGCGAATCCAGTACGGAGCTCGACGCGGAGAAGCGGCTCGCACTCCAGGACGAGAAACAGGCTTTGGAGGCGAAACTATTAGAAGTGTATGTGCTTTCAAACCTCTCCAATTAAATTGGTCAAGAATGCCGCTGATTTGATTACCGTGATGACTTAGGCCGAAAATGAAAGCACGTCTTGCAGAATTGCGTGAGGCAGCAGCAGAGGAATCTACGTAGCAAGAATGTTCGTATAATAGTGCTTGCATCGGCATAAATGCTGTAGACATTAGTTACTGGATTATGTAAGCCCAAAACAAGACGAACAAGTGACACCATGTGCCGTGACGTCACAATACTGGGCGACGCGCGAGTTGTGTTGTCTGCCGCGCCTGGCAGTGCCAGTACTAGTGCTCGCGTCGAAGGGGTCGATTGTCAATCGTTCCCCTTATCCTCACTCTCGCGCTTTTCGTGTCTGGCTCAGCTGAAGATGAGCTTGTTCGGGGGAAATAATGCGTTTGGAAAACCCACGGGGACCACCGGCTTCGGGTCATTCGGAAACGCGAACATAAACCAGACGCCGCAGCCAGCCCCGGGTACCGGCACAGGCTCTCTCTTTGGTTCATTCGGCGGTGCCCAAGCCCAGAATCAGACGCAGACACAGGGGCTAGGACAGCCGCAGCCGCAGCAGCAAGCTGGCGCATCGACAAACACAAATACCCTCTTTCCTTCCGCTAACGCAAGCAGCAACCCCCTGTTCGGCGGCAAGCCTGCTTCATCTTTGTTTGGGAACGCTACGCCTTTGGGCGGACAACAAGCTACCAATACCGGTGGGGGATCTCTTTTCGGAGGCGGAGGTGGCGCATTTGGAGCAAGTACAACTGCGCCTGCAACGCAGGGGACAAATGCTTTCGGCGCGTCTACCGCTCCCGCAGCTGGTACCGGGCTTTTCGGTTCGACCATTACTAGTGCGCCGTCCAATCAGCCGGCTATGGGCACCGGGCTTTTCGGCCAGCAGGCTCAGCAGCCCGCGCCTACAAGTACATCTTCGTTATTTGGACAGGGACAGACACAGCAGCCCGGGACATCGCTCTTCGGGCAGGCCCAGCCTCAACCCCCGGCTCAACAGACCGGACTGTTTGGTAATTTTGGGCAATCAACGACGAATCCGGCATCGAGTACGATAGGCGGGCTGGGTTTGCTGGGGAATACTCAACCTGGCGGTTATCTCCCAGGACTGCCAAGTGCTGGAGCGTCAACATCAAGCATATTCGCGCCAAAAAACTCACTTCTGCAAATGCAGCAACAAAACGATAGCGCGCAAGCACAATATGCGTCATTAGTTCAACGGATTGAAACAGTTGCTCAATCATGGGACTCGACTTCACCGCAGTGCCGGTTCCAGGTAAGACGCTTTATCCGGGATTCAAGCAGATCTTTAAGTGTTTCGACAGCATTTTTTCTACAATTTAGTCGATCCCAGTCAAGTGCACATGTACGGCCGACCGCAGAATGCTTCGAATGACGCATTATGGCAGAAAGCCGTTCGCGAGAACCCCGACCCTTCCTGGTATGTCCTCTAACCAGTTAGTGTATTCCGTCCTCGTTGAGCACAGAGTTTGTCTTCAGCTACGTGCCCGCACTTGCCGTCGGATTTGATGATATTCAAAAACGTGTTGAAGCACAAACTGCACAGGCAACGGCGCACAAGGAGAAGTTAAAAGAGCTCAGGACGCGTATTGCTGCGCTCTCTTCATCACACTCAGCCACGAATGCACCGCGCTTGCACCGTGCGGCTGTTGTACAGACACAACTTCAGCAACGACTCGTCCGCCTCGTACAGCATCTACATCTCCTGATTCCTTCCGTCCGCTCGTCGTCAATACGGCCAGAGGAAGAGGCCTTGCGATCTGTACTTGAAAGTCTTGAAGAGGAGATCAAGCGACCTAACGGCGTTGGCCGACTAAAGGGGAAGCTGAGTGAACTATGGGCGGTGATAGGCGCAATCGAGTCGGCAAGGGAGCGGGAGCAAAAAAGTGGCGAAAGCAATGTGGAGTGGGCTGTAGTTGATGCTGAGGGTATGCAGAAGTTGACACAGGTATTATCTATATTTGTTCTCATGTCGTTTCGTGGCTCAATTAACCTTGTCTACAGATTCTATCGGAGCAACAAAATGGCATCGCACATCTCACAAAAGTCGTCCAGAGTCACCAAAAAGACTTGGACGTAATTCTGGGAAAGGCGCCTCAGGAACGCGAGGCAGACGCGTTCTCTAACACACAAGCCAGTCAGGTCCTGTTGGGTGCATCCATGCGCGGATCGCAATCCTTGCTTATGTAGCGACCGGAAAGACTATTCCTACGACTTGTGCATTTTTTGTGCATTAACTAGTTTTCTGTTTTCTGTTTCCTGCATTGTATTAATTTTCCACATGAGTAATCTCATTTCCTTGCTACCTTTGCCCTCTTTGAAGGCGGGGATTCAGGAGGCTCAGCCGTGTTACGCGCACCATCACTTGTGCTAATTCGCCCAGCCGTGTGTTCCTCTTTAAGCCATGACGCACAGTCCTCTTTAGTACTCTCGGGATGATCAAGCGCCCATTCGGAGACACGAGCAAGGACGGCGCTCATCCAGACCCCGGGTTTTGCGGCACCGAGAAGCGCGACAACTTCCTTACCCTTGAAACGGATTCCAGTTCAACATAAAATCAGCAAAATCGCAGCAAATCGACCGTCTTACATTCAAAAGGGGTTTGTCATCAATAGAATCGGGGAGCTTAAGCTCTTCTACGCGCTGGAGGAAGGAATTGTATCTTTCCATGACTATCGCAGCCCGTTCAGCTGTCATCAGTACTCGTAAGTTATAAAAAGTGTGCGGCAGCCATAAATATGTGTATTACCATCATATTCGTCTGCATCTGCGTCCCACAGGGTTGCGAGCTCTTGCACAAGCGAGAAGAGGAGGGATGAAGACCAGTGAGACCCCGTGTTAACATTATGCACTGATTTTGTCCTTAACAGAAGACCTAATACTACATTGAGCTCCCCGTTCCACATAGTAAGGAAAGGGCAATTTACCTATACGCGCTCTCTCGCCGGGTCCTTCGAACTGAGCGACATCGACGCCGCGTAAGGTAGCGGCCGAAGCGAAGAGTGCTGGCACACCATCCACATAGTGGTTCTGGAGTCCAAGCTTTAGTGCCTCCCGTATGATAATTTCGACGGCGGGCACGGCCGCCTTTTTCTTCGGTGGACTGTACGTGACGTGCGCGTACGACGTAAGTGCGGCAGCAAGGAAGAGACGCGGACGAAGTGTGGGATCAAGTGTGAGTTGCGAGAGAAGGCGCGGGTGTGGGGCGGGAAGACGGAGAACGTCAGAGAAAGTTGGGGTGAGTAAGGCGTGGAGGAGAGTTGCAGCGCCAAGTGCCGCTGACGGGGGCGCAGCAGGGGGGTTGAACGTGGATGAAATAGGTGGTGGGACGGCGAAGATTGCAGATTGAAGATTGAGTGACGTGATTAGGCGAATCGACTGCAGCGGATCGCGACCTGAAAAGAATCCAGCGTGATTGGACTGTTCATCTGCTAGACCGTGTTATTCTACCTTTCATCATTTTGTCAAGCTCCTCGCCGACGCGCTCCCGACTGATTTTGGACACAATAGCCGCCTGTGAATATGAGCTTTATGTACTAAATCAGACGTATCGAAAAGAAACATACTCGTATCTCTGGATTTTGCATGGCATCTTCTATTTCCTTGACCAACTTGAATCCGTATCTACTTGCGAAACGAATGCAGCGAATAACTCTGAGCGGGTCGTCCCTAAACGTTTCAAAAGGAGCCAGAGGAGTGCGGAGTACGCCGTTTCGCAGGTCATCAAGACCCTACAGGTAGAGCACAAATTGGGTAAGAAAGCGAGAAAGAAATGCGGACCGACTGCGTACCTTTTCTGTATGATCCTCGACAGTGCGAGTGTGGACATTATAGAATAGTGCATTCATGGTTATATCGCGCCGTAGTGCGTCCTCAAGTGGTGTACCCAGTTTCTACTTTACTCACGTTGATCAGCCTTCACGATAAATGACTTTTCAATCGCGAAAAGCGCACAATTTCAGTCGGTATGCGGCTGTCCTCAGCATATGATTCGCTGCGAAGGTTGACAAAATCGAGTTCAACATCGAGGACAGATGTACGCGCGGTCTCTAAATGCTTGGACTGGTCTGGGTTACGGGCGATGGTCGCAACGGACTTAACGGGCAGGTTTTTCGAAGAAACGAGTGCGACGAAGTGATCCGCAAAAGAGACACCCATAATATTGGCAAGTGCAATATCTATATCGTTGCTTCGCGAACCAAGCAACTACATTCGCGTTCGTCAGAGAAGTTCAGCACCTCCACTGTCCACCAGCGTACCTTGTCCCTGACCCATCCCCCAGCTATCCGACACTCGACATTCTGTCCTTCCGATTCGAGCTGCTGTTTACACTCGTCGAGCAGATTGCAGAGCTGGTCCTCTTCCGGAGTCAGGCTAACTTGTAGTGTGGTCGGAACGGGCACTGGTGTCGCTTTGAAGAGGGAATTGAGTGAGTAATTTCTCGTCATTTTCCGTCGAGAGCTCGATAGCAGCACCCGAACACATTGCATCGACGGCTCGATCGAGTCAGAGGAAATGGTCGAGTTGCCTTTTGTGATCCAGCCACAGTTGCACAAATTATAAGTAAAATACATGTTCGGTCAAGGGTACAAACTCAAAAGTATTATAAGGCGATATACATAGTCTAATGATTCAAGAGCATAAGATAACCCTCGCCCAATGTGCTAGGTCAATCAAGACTTCCTCTGTAATCTCATGTCCAAGCCCAGTATACTCAATGTAGCATAGCATCTCCTCTGTCATACATAAGCGTTGCTCGAGGAACTCTATACTATTCCTTGCATACCGCAAAGGAATCTCTGTATCAGCATTTCCATGCGCCCAGAAGACGGGGATGTTAGGGTCGTTCTGTAAGATGTGCTGCGAAACAACGGTTGTCACTTGGTTTCCATCAAGCAGAAAACATACATCTCGTCAGATAACATACATTACGACTTAGATGAGGTATCCAACCCGACAGGCTGGCTACGCCCCCAATATCGTGCAGCGTAGTCAGCGCTGTCATCAAGCAAAGCGCGGCTCCCTGACTGAATCCAACGAGTAGAATCTTCTTTGGATCGAGACCGATGTAAACCTCGTTCAGTATGAGTTGTTCAACTAACGAGACTGAATCTGCAATGCCCGCTTCGTCAAATTCGTTAACAAGCGGGGGAAGATGCCAGATGTTGAACCACGAAGGCCGATATTCTCCCGCGTTTAATGACACGGACCGTTGACGTCTAAAACATATTAATCAGGCCCTTGAAGGTGAGATAATAGAAGACGTAGCAATAATAGATTATACATACGCTTGAGGTAGAATCCATTTTACGAAAGGCAGCCTCTGAGCAAGAAACTGGACGTCGAATTCGAGAAATGTTGTCAACTGTCCTAATCCCTGGAATAACCTTGTTAAAGCACCAAGCAGATTGCAAGAGAATAAGACGAAGTACGTGGCAAAAGATAACTGTGGCAGTATGCGCCTTTGAGGCGGGCAATACTGTGACTCTGGGGCCGCCTATGCTTGTACTTGCCATAATATTGACCCCTAAGGCGTGAAGTCGTAGTGTCTTGACGAAAGTACCACAATCCGACTATATACGCCAGTGCGCTCGACAATTCCGCAGCATTTCAAAGGGGGCGCAAGCGCTATGCTTCTCGCGCACATCAGAGTCCCAGGAAGGCAGAGAAAATACGGGCGCGAGCGCAGTCATGGCAGCGCGATGGAAACCTTATGCGACGGTCCCAACCACATCTTGACTGACTGGGTGGCTAGCTCGGGATAGATCGACACAGGCACAATCCGCAGCACGGTTGGGTATGAGGGCCGGTGATCGATATTGTAATCTTGTAGCGCCTTTCTTCTTGAGGGGGCGCATTGGCTTCAGCCGTTCATTCCTTCTTGTCCGTGAGACGCACGCGGAGCTTCGGAACAATACAGAAATAAGAAAGAGGACTAAGCATGCCAGTATTTTTGGAGATATGAGCAGGACCGTTATCGAGTGCTATTACGCCTCGAATAATCACTTGAGTAGTAGCACTGCCAGTGAAGCATCAGGCCAGCGTTGGATTCCGCAGCCGCCTTTGCGCGCAGCGGGGTCATAGCTTCGATGTGTATCATCTTCCCTCACAACCGGAAAGTTTCCTGTGGAAAGTTGTGAGCCAAAGGCCTAGCACAGGTATGATGAACACGGAGACAAACTACGTTGACTTCTCCGTTTTATTAGTTATTTGACTTTATTTGCATATATGGATCTAACGGGTGAAGTCGGAAGGATTCCCACGGTCAACGGCAGCGCGGATTCCTGAGTCTCCCGGCCTCGCGTCGGTCGCCCGCAACGAGCTCTCCATCCTCACTTTCTATCCTACACCGTCCCAAATGCTTCGCACTCTTCCGCGCACAGTCGCCCGCTCGGCGCCTCGCCGCGCCCTCCGCTCGCGCGGCTACGCTTCGCATGCTGAACATGCTGAAGAACTCATCATTGAAGGCAACCCCAGTAAAGAGTGGCTGGCTAACAAGGCAAACGTCGAGCACCACGCCGCCGGTTCGTGGCCCACGTCCTTTATTATTATTATTTATTTACACCTTTTCTTGTTTGCAGAGACGACTGAATTGTGGAGGAAAATCAGGTGAGTTTTGGTTTCCGGGTTCGGTGCAGTCGACGCGGATTAATCCATTCTCCAGTTTCTTCGTTGCGGTCCCTGCTAGTATGTGCACTTTATTTTTGGTAGCTAACCATTATTCTGAGTCTCTTCCCCCTTAGCCATCCTCGCCACTCTTTGGGTCCGCCGGGTCGAGAACGAGCACGCCGAGCACACCGAGCACATCAAGGCTGAGCACGGTGGAGAGCTCCCGGCCGTCCCGGAATACGACTACCTTAACAAGCGCGCCAAGCCCTTCCCGTGGGGCATGAACTCACTTTTCTTCAACCCGCATGTGCGTTTATTTTCCCTGTGCATTATCGGCTCTCGTCTGAATTTTGTTCGTATAGACCAACAAGGACATGTCACAGGCTGCAGAAGAGTAGATCAGGTGGTCGACAATGTAGTTTTGTTTTCGCCTTAAGAGGAATACAAGCTGTCGAGCATTTTTCCAACTGATTTTCGTCGTGTCCGCGTACCAGTCTTAAAGAAGCTCCTTGGGAGGAAGATACCGACGCGGGCCCGGGCACAAGATGCACGATGGGGCGTGAAGGCGGAGATTGATCTTGCAAGTTCTTGAGCGCCGCTGATGCGCCGCGGTAAACAGTTCTCTTCTTAATTTACCCTAATAGCTTTTATTTACCCCAAGCACTTGAGGAAGCACTGCCGCGGTCCTGGCCGCACGAGTTGCGGAGGAGGGCCAGCGGAAGTCCGCAGTCTGAACTCTACGTCAGAGCCAGTACAGCAGTGGTCGTCGATTTGGAAGTCCAGCTTCAGCATGGCGGTGTACGCGAGAAACGCATCATACAGTATGTGCCCTTTCTACCCCCGCGGCCGACTGGCCGCACGGGGCCGGATGCACTGCATGCTGCGGCATGCGGGCATCCGTCGTGCTTTGTGATAACGTGCTGATTCTACGAGGGGTGAATGCTTGCTTGTGTGCTGCGCGCTGTGCTGGAGGACCAACGATCCTGTGCAGATGTTCCACTTGGGGAAAGCGTCGGCTGACCGCCCGATGTGGGTTCGGGTCCGCAGTTTGATCCGGCAGAGCCCTGGTTACCACAAATTTTCCATCCGGACTTGTAGAGGTTCGAAAACTTGTCCGCTAGGCCACTGGGTGTAGTGCTCGGACGACGCAGGGTATTTTCTCTGTTGTTTCCTTCTCTATTGACCTGATGAACTTGCAGAACTGTCAGTGCTATTCACGTGAGGTCTGCGCACGTGAGGCGATGAAACGCGCTTGCAGTCAAAGTTGCTGACGCGAGATTAGATGTGGCGGTGCCTCCAGCACTGCTACTCCACACTGCACTTTAGGCCGATGCATATATAAGGCGCCAATTTCCTCACCATCTTTTGCAATCCCTCGCCTACTCCTATTCGACATGTTCCGCGCAATATTTGTCTCTGCCTTGTTCTTCCTGGCTACTGCTGCTGCCGCTGCTCCCGAGGCATGGAATGAGAAGCGGGACGGTGAGTTTTCCGTATCTACCTTGGGGTATAATCTCATCGCCGTCTCCAGTCATCGACAGTATTACTTCTGACTTTGGTGATGCTACTTCAGCTGTCGGAAGCGTCGTTAGTGATGTGACGCAAATTGGTATGTGTTGAACGGACTGTATCGTATCCGGTTTACTGACTGACGCATTATGTAGCCCCGAGTATTTTTGAGACTGTCACCTCTATCGGTGGACATGCAGTAACGCTCATCACCTCCGAGGGCGGGAACGTGCTCACCTTGGCGACGGACGAGTTTGGTTCGGTTACGAGCATCGCTGGCTCGGAGTATACCATCGCTACGTCTGCCGCGGGGTCGGTTGCAGCTACCGTTACGTCTGACGCGGGGTCGGCTGCGACTAGCGTAACGTATGTGCTCTTTCCTTTTTCTTTTTTTAGTTTCATCTGCTGACGTATTAATCATACAGGAGCCAGTCTTCCGCGGCGGGTGCGCTCCAGCCGTGGACGTCCTTCACACTTGTTTCCAGCTTCATGGCCGTTCTCGGGGGTATCATGGCGGGAGCGTGGACGACACTTTGAGCGTGAACTTAAGACACTCAGCTCTCTGCGATATAACTTCCATTTAACGGACGGACTAGTATATTATCATTGCAGCCTAGTTTAGTGATATTTGCTGTATCAAAGATACCCTGATATTTTCGACTTCTCACCTTACATATCTTTTCATTAAAAACAAATAATGCATACGACTGTACTTTGTTCCAGCAATTCGCATTGCTGACGTCATGAGTTAATTATGGCCTCGTCCGTTTGTGGATGGCAACTCAGAGACGACAACGATGGGCGGCGCACAGTCGACGCCAAAAGTAACTGAGCAAGACCGGGCAATTCTAGAGTGCGTGCCCCACGATATCCTGTCTCCCGACTCACACCAAATACCCAGGTGTCTCAACCAGTCTCAAGCTACAGCGTGACAAGCTCAAGCAATATCAGAAGAAGGTAGTCCCTGTGGTCTCGCTCATAAGGTAACGAAGACATTGAGATGGCTGACTCCTCCTTTCTAGATCCAACATGTACTCGATCGCGAGCATGAGATCGCGAGGCAGCATATCCGTGCGGGGCACAAGGAGCGTGCGGTAGTTGCGCTGCGGCAACGCAAGTACCAGGAATCACTGCTTACCAAGACCGATAACCAGCTCGACCAGCTCGACCAGCTCGTCTTGACCATCGAGTTCTCGCTGGTGCAGGCCTCCGTGCTGCACGGCTTGAAGCAAGGGAACGAAGTGCTCAAGGAGATCCACAAGGAGATGAACCCGGAGAGCGTTGAACGCTTGCTTGAAGAGACCGCCGAGGCGCAGGCGTATCAACGGGTGCGAGCGCTCACTCCTTTGCAGTGGCCTGCAGAATTTGACATAGAGATTCGCGTTCATAGGGAATTGACGAGATGCTCGCAAATAATCTATCCGTGGACGAAGAGGAAGCGGTACAAGCGGAACTACGCGAGCTCCAGAGCGAAACTGTACGTGCATTCTGTTTATTGGAGGCCATCATAGCTTTAATCCATTCTCCTCAAGACGCGTGAATCCGAACCGTCGAGACCCATCGAACTTCCTGACGTTCCGAGGGAGGAGCCTGTCATGAAGGAACCTCCAAAAGAGGAGGTGCTCGCTGAGGGCAGAGCGACGAGAGTCGTGTTGGAAGCTTAATTATGTTCGCACTCGACCGGAAGGGCACCCTATGTATCCATAGATTTCCGACTCTTATATCTCTCCTTGGTACGATGCTCCGAAGAAATTAACATCGCATTAATCAATGGATGGTACACGATAAAAGTACAGACAACAAACAATGAAAGCATTACCAGGTATCAAAGTTACCAAACCCGACCTTATGTTTTTTCTTCCCGTCTTCATCTTCCAGGTTATCCCTTGTCGCCGCGGATTTCTCCAGTGGTCTCTTCAGGCTCAGGTATTTACCGACGCCCGCTGCTGCTGTTCCGCTTGGCCTTCCGGGAGTATCTAATCCGAGTTTGACGCCAAACCAGTTCACATCATCACCCTCTTTTTTCTCCTTCTCTTTCGCGGCTGCGGCAGCAATGCCACCACTCTGCTCTGCCTCCGCTTTGCGCGCGAGCCTCTTCGCAAGCCGAGTCTTGTAATCCTCGAACGGGTCCTGGTAAATGACCACTTCCGTGATACGCACTGTCTTTCCGGGCCGCTCCGTGCCTTCCTTGCACGGTAGCCGCTCGAGCGTATCAAGTACATCCTCTCCGCCGACGAGCTTCCCGAACACCGTATGCTTCCCATCGAGATTGGGAGTCGCTTTAAACGTCAGGTAGAATTGCGAGCCATTCGTCCCTGCACCGCGATTTGCCATTGCGAGCACACCACGCCCATCATGCTTTGCTGCACCTTTGAGGTCGTGTTCATCCCGGAAGGGCGTTCCCCAATACGACTCCCCGCCACTTCCAGTTCCGGTTGGATCTCCAGTTTGTATCTGTGGGAAGTCAAATAAAAATCGACGAAAACATCAACATGAAGCGTTGTGAGCTACATACCATGAAGCCAGGCACTAGACGATGGAATAAACAGTTGTTGTATTTGTCATCGCGTGCAAGCATAAGGAAATTGTAACACGTTTTGGGTGCCTACAAACATTCAAAAGTGTTCGTCTATAAAGTGACTTAAGAGTTGATCAGATTCAACACTTACTTTTTCACAGTATAGCTCCAAATTCAAGCTTCCACCGAGGTTTGTGATCACCCGGACATATGCTCGCCGCTTCCCAACGTCCTTTCCCTTTCCCTTAGGCGGGTTGGAGATCGCCTCGAACATTAGCTCTTCTTCATCCCATACCAGCCTCGAGGTTTGCGTCGTCGGGTCCACGGATGTCGATGTCAGGGACGCTCCAGGCTGACCACTTGAATAAGGAGAGACATTCCCTTAAACAAATTGAATAAGCGATATTGCCTATAGACAGAGTAGTGTCACGTACAGGGTTGCTTCTCCTTCGCTTTTAGAGCTGCTACCCCCCCTGCGAGAGGTGGTTTAACGACAGACTTTTGTTCTACCACCTTCTTGGTTGCAACGGATGCTGAAGGAACGGATGCGGGTGGCAGTCCATGGGGGTTCTGTAGTGTGATAACGTCCTCCCTAAAAGAAATATGACATTACTAACAACTTAAGAAACAAGCGCAACAATTCACTCACTTTTTGAAGCTGGTGTCATTCAATAGGTCCTTCCCTCCCTTTATGCTCTCAGCGAGGTACACATTTCCGGTAGTTGCAACGGCTACGATGTGCGAGTGCTCGCTGAATGGTTTGAAAGAGATAGGATCATGTATCTGGCCGTTTGGCTTGCGCGAGTAATTGAGATGTATAAGATCGTTAGGTGTACAGGGCTCTCCAGTGATAGGGTTCGTGTTGTTGTGCTGCCTTGAAGCAAAGCAGATATAAGCGGTTTAATCGCTTTTCAACGTCAGTTTATTGGACGTACTTGAGCCAGGGGAGGATGTTCACTAGGTCGAAAACATGGCCCGTGCCGTCTGTATTTCTAACACACACGGGGTGCTCGAAAGGCTGAAGGCACAACTATTAGCGACTAGCACGTAGCACAATGACATTCAAGCTCGAATACCTGAAACGAAAGCGAACAACAGTCAAAGGGCGTACGTGCGCCTGGATGCGGCGCTTGCTGTTTCCTGGAAAAAAGAAACTTGTCAGGGCTCTGGTAAACAATATGTATTGTGGACGCACGCCCTGTAGCCCGAAGTTGACGAGTGCTGGCCTAGCGCTCCAGAGTGCTCTGAATGCGTGATATAAAGCTTATCGTTGCTGCCGTGGCCCATTGTTTCGGGGTGCTGAGCAGAGGAGTGATGAGTGTTTTGTCGAGGTTAGGCCTAAAGAGACTCAGAGACACCGAAACCGAATGGTGATCTTGAAACCGAGTCGCGTCACCGCCGTCCGACGCGTCCTACGCGTCCTCTCCTCCTCCTTTCTAACGAATCAACGATGTCTCTGGTAGAGGTGACGAGCAGGTGCTATCAGACCGGCATTTCTGCCCGCAAGGTGTGTTCACGTTCATGCGGCATAGACGGACGCTCATTCATATGACACTGGCAGTGGGCAGACATGTGCCGGCTCTTAAAAGATAAAACCACACTGCCAGACTTCGATTTTAAATGCGAGCTGAGCAGTATGCACTCTTCACCCCTGGCCGAGTTTTCTGTCTCATTCATATGAACAGACTCTGTACTCGAGCTCTTCGGTCCGTATCCAGCAGATACGCTACTGTATTCGTACCTCAAGCACGCACTTCATAATATCGACCTACTATCACTGCCCGCTTTTATTTCCACGTTTGTCGAAGCAGCCAAATCGCCAAGCCTTCACGACACATCTACATTGGATACGCTCTGCCGATTGATACAAGAAGAACAGTACTCTTCAGGTTTACCTCCCGACCAGTCCCTGCTCAGTGATCACGATCGTTCGACTCCAAGAGTGCTGGAGATTGCTCATGGTTGCCTATCCTTGCTTCGGATATCATTCTCGCTCCCTATCTCCCCGTTCCATAATCTGACTTCTTCTGCGTCGCAACTGGTTGTTCTGATGCTCTCCTGCGTGGGGGACATGTCGACCGTCTCTACTGCACAAGCTATGATGCACTACGCAGAGGTTCTTGAGATACTCCAGATATCACAGCTAAATAGCGAAATAAGAGCCGTCCTGGAAACGTTCGCCTTGTCCCTAAGTATGGTACTCGGGGATGATGCCAAAATGGCACAAGAAGCACAACTGATGCAGACACTACAACTCTCACTCGGGAAAGGTGACATACTGGGGCCCAATTCACAAACTGATCTAGTGAGTTGTAGTCTACTGCTGCGACATCTTGTCGGTAGGCTTCCCGACTACATCCCTTGTTCCTTTGGTCTGACTTAAGCAGGAAATAGAACTGCATCAAGTGGCTCGGGTAACACACCGATGGCTGTGGCTTTACTGGTTGCAACATATAGATGGACTTCTTGGACTCCCAAGGTGTTCTATGTGCAACTGTTTCTTGCTGCTATTTCAATTCTCGCGCAGAGTAGCTCGCACCACAAAACCTCTTCTATCTGGCGCTCATTTATCATAACACGTGTGAGCTCTCAATTTTACAATGATGCCCAGATAAACCTAAACAGCTGGACAGTTGACAAGTCTCTTAAGTGACTTTGAGCAGGTTTTAAGCTCTGAGCCTACGGTAGATTCTGATTGGGTCAGTGATCCTCCATAGAGTGCTTAATTTTACGTCTGATCAACCTTATTGAGCAGCGTGGAGCGACTCAAGCAGCCATGGCTGCTATTCAAATCCGAGGAGACCTTCTAACTCAATGCGACGTTGGCTCCGCATTGAGGGACTTGGATGATATGAATGTTGATGCGGTTGACAGGTGCTCGTCCTTCTTTTTTTAAATGGATACAGGAAATTTTATTAGTCTAATTTATTGTGGAGAACAGTAACCGCGTCTCGGCCAGTCCGCCGCCTTTCTTTCGGACCTTCCTACAGTATTGTGTCCATCGGACGAACCTTATTGGACAGGCCGCTGCGGTACAGCTATGCCCTTCTCTGGAGCCCACTTTGAGTACACTGCTCGGTACAGATTCGCAAGATAGCGGCCTCGGTTTAGACGTAAGCTAAATATTATATTGTGCATTTTCAGGGTAAAACTTCAGATGACATTGCAAAGAAAGGCATACACCGACTCGCGCTTGACAAACGACGCCAACAACGAAGAGCCGCTAGTGGCATTCTTCCAGAGGGCATTTGAGGATGTCCCAAACCATCCGCTGATTTCCTTGAGTATCCAAAAGGTGCGTTTCCAATTATGGTTCGGTGCCAATGATCTACCAATGACATCGCAAAAGCGCTTTGAAAACCTGTGCCAGCAACATGATGTTGAGGGACTTGGAATTTTATGCAAGGTTCTCAATCTGCATGAACTGGCTCTCGACATAATTTCGCTTCATGTGAAGGTAACGGATATCATCACGCGTGTCCTGGCATTCATAGAGGAATTCGATTGTGAACTAGTCGGTAAGTTGAAACTACACACCAAGCACGGTGCATGGTCCTAAATTACGTACAGGTGATCCCCAGACTGCCGTCAGTCATCTTGGAAGCGTAATCTTGTTTCTTCAAGCAACTCTGATTAAATATCAGGTAAGATCTCATTTCACGTGTCCTTTGCATGTAAAGTCTAAAGACTACAACCTAGCTTTCGTCCCATGTATTCACACTAGGTGAACGTACCATTTCGACGGAGTACCTACTCTCGACGTCCACTGTCTATCGGTTTTCGCAGTTGGGCGAGGAGGAACGCACCGCCATGGCTGCTTGGCCCAAGGCTCTATTTGATAAGAATAGTGAGGGCATTGAGGATAATATCCTCAGGTGTGTTTCCTCCTTTTATTGCCTGTAAAGAGCTAGCTTAACGCACTAGTAAAGGACTACGAAACCAAAGACGTTGATGAAACTGTCTGCGTCCTTGATAATGCATGCGTCGAACGCTTGCGTAGATCGCAGACTAGAGCCGGAAATTTTAAATAATGGCGTATCATATTTCACCGGGCCACTTCTTAATTGGACGCTCGTGGGCGTAGTGAAGGCGTTACTGCGCGATATTTTAGAAAAAAAGTATGTCTGCCCCCTAGACATTCCATCCACAACAACATTTCTATTGCTCGACCTCACTAAGTCTCTCATCAGCTTTAGCGCCCCCGTCCATCTGGACGTGCTCATGACTCTACTGGAATCTTCTTCCTGCCCGCAAACAGTTTTGCGCATAACCGCACACGGGATTCTCTCGCTTGCAGACGACCCCCAGGCTCTTATATTCGAGAAAAATAACCAAACTTCGTTTAAAACGGCGACCCTCCGCGCCCTTGCGAGCCAGACACTGGGTATCCCCAACGATAGTTAGTTTTTATATATTCTAATTGTCAATGACTAAAGTCGCACTTAACATATAGACACCACAGACGCAGACACAAAACCCCTCACGCTTGCTACACAGACTCACTGGCTCGATCAACCACGCAACGCCATCCGCGATGTTTTCACCTCTGCCCGTGCCGGGAAGGCTCCCTCCCTTGATGTAGGGCGCTGTGTTGCTGTTGTCGGTGCGACCCGCTTCTTGCGTCTCCTCTGGGACGAGCTTGATACTGTAGCCCAAATGGGCGACATGGAAATCAGTCGACGGCTCGCGACGTACGTCTTACTCTGTCCGCCCGCGGCCGTGGGTGCCGGTGTTGGACGATCGCCTCCGCTTTTACCCATCTTCTTCGGTAATGTGCTGCACATGCTCCTGGCACGGCTGGACGCACAGCCGCCGACAGAGCAGACATTTGGAATCGAGCTTCTAGTCGCAATCATCAGTTCCGCACTGACCGGCCTTTTGCAGCTCGAGTGGGCGCTGCGTGCCGTCGCAGCCGATGCGCAGGCTGAACGGTTTCCATATCAGCCCTCAGTTACTGTGGCACGGAGACTTGCTGTTGATTTGAGGAGAAGCACAAGTCCGACTGCATCCGTAGTCATGCAGCGGCTCTCCTCGTCCCCTTCATTTGTAGCAAATTTCCCCATGATGGCGTCCTAACAATGAGTAATGTTGTTTTGTTTCAAGCAAATTTAATGCGAGTGCTGTACAATGAGACAAAAAAGATACACGTCTCTATTGAGTAATGAAGGTGCAATAAGTGATACTGTACTGAAATAAAGAATTTCTTAGGGCAAAAACTATAATATTCGGACTCAAACGGTCGGTGGCTGGGGCGCTGGATTTAAGAAATCAGGCCCATTGTCCGTATAACAAAACAAATAATCATAATCACTCACGACAGCAAGAGTGTTCTAAGGGATCGCAATCTTCCTGGTTAGGCGGACAAGTAATTAGGCAATTTGAATCGAGTGCAGACTCCTGAATATCATAAGTATATAGGTCCAGGCATAATGGTAGGAACACGCACGGGTAAGGTAGGCTCTGACGCATGATACTGCCGTGATGGATAATACTCCGGTTGAATGGTGCTAGAGTGAATGCCCCTGTCGTGCAGTACTTTTCTGATATCCACGGCGACTTGCATAAAATCACGTTTGCGAGAGGCGAGAACGTGGACAGAGGCAACAATCTTGGACTCAGACAACTGCCAAATGTGTAGCTCATGAACGCCTTGAACACCATCCACATCGCGGATAGCCTCATCGACATCTTGGAGAGAAATTCCGGAGGGCACACCCTGTAAAAGAATAAAAGAGGCGCTCTTGACTACGGTCCCCATGATCAGTGACATATACCTTCATCACAGAAAGATAACTAACCGAGAGGTAACGCCGACGAGAAGATGATACACGTGATTACCAAGGAAATAATGGGGTCGAAGTAATACTTCCAGCTCAGGTTCGAAAGCCAGATGATAAGGCCAGTGGCAATAACGCCAACATTACCCAGAGCATCACCCATGACATGAAGCACCAAAGCGCGCATGTTCATCGATCCACCATGGCCATGAGAGTGTCCACCCGGATGCACTGGTGCGGCGGCACGTCGACGGTCTGATGGGTGAGGAGCATGACCATGAGATCCATGAGACCCAGCCGAAGAGGATCGCGCTGGGCGTCCCTTGCTCTGGTCGTTCAAAAGGGGTGTAGACTCATTTGTAGAACTCCCAGAAGATACGTGTTCCGGGTCGATGGCAAAAAAGCTCTGCGGGCGCTCACGCTTGTGAGATGACGCAGACCTAGCACGAGCGGAGATACCAGCAGAAGGAGACTGAGCCCGCTGAAGTTCTTGAGCTTGATGAACCACATAGGCTCGCGTTGCAACAGGGTGTCCGAAAAGTGAGTCCGAGCGCTCTCGGCTTCGACCCCTCCCCGAGTCGTCGGATGACGGAGTGACACTGCCATCCGCTTCACCATTCTCAGCCCGGTTCTCGCCAGCGGCTAGTCCGGTTGATCCCTTCGAATGACTCGCGTGGTCATGTGAGTGATCGTGCTCTGCGAAAATGTCAACATGATTTTCTGGGTCTTAGCACCAACCTGACCTACCGTGGAATAAGAACAGTCCAAGTATATTGGATGCCAAGCCCAACGAGCCTACAATTACTACTAGCTCAGGGTTTGATATCTCTAAAGAGCAACACATTTATAAGATGTATATAAATCTAAGACAGTAAATACGCACCTGGGGTACTGAAGAAACGTTCTATGGCCTCCATAAAGATGGAGAAGCACAGGGCTAATAAGAAAACACCATTGACAAGAGCAGCCAGAATCTCGGCGCGATGCCAGCCGTATGAATATTTCGTGTCTGCATCGGTAACTTTTTGCTGCGACGTGAGCTACGAACGACTGTAAGTGGGGTCCAGTTATTAGAAATGCAGTGGTGTAAGCGCACCTTGATTGCATACAGAGCAACAATCAAGCTCAAAATATCACTGTGTGTCCAGTTACGACGAGTCAAGTTGAGAAAAACCAACCACTAGACTCACTTGAGCATGTGGAAGCTGTCCGCGACGAGTGCCAGCGAGCCCACGGCATAACCTGCACGCGACCAGACAGTAAGCAGGGGTACCACTAGGGTGTGTACAAAGTAGAGGACGAACCGACAATGAGCTCGACGAAGAAGAAGATAGCGTCTATGACGAGCAAGAGTGTTATTCGCGCAGACCTTGACACGGTCATCGTCGTCGTCGTGGACAGAGATGCAGGACAGCTTCAACACCAAGTCTGTGCCGATGGCCTTGTATCAGTGTGCCACATTTCCTATTAGGAGTCTTATGTAAAACGGTAAAATGCTTGAATACTCCAAAATGGATTATTTCCATTTCTGACCAAGAGATTTTTCCATTCTCTGGCATTGGTACTTGGAAGGGCGCGCATATACACCAGCACAGTCCCTCAACTCACAAGCCTTTTTTTACGATGGCAACGTCAATGGCAGCAGCGATTGCTGCTTCAATCCCGGCAGCTCAGGCCACCCCTACCCCGGCTCAACCTACGTACGAGGCTATCCCGCCGTCCATGTCTAAAGTCATCGACATCGAGGCAGAGATCCCAGTGACGGCCATCCAGCTCGATGCTCTTGTGAGTCCCCGTTTCTCTTTGCCAAACTGTCTTTCCATTCGTCTAATTTACCCGCGTAGGTCGTGTCCAAAATCGTGAAGCATGGATCCGACGTGCAGCCCGGTTCTGGACTCGGGTTGCTCATCGGCATCGACCTTGACGGCACGCTTGAAATTTCAAACACGTTCCCCTTACCGAATACGAATGACGAGGAAGAGAAGACAAGCAAGGGACTCGCGCGCTACCAGGCATCCATGCTTCGCTCACTCAAGGAGGTGCAGGCAGACGACGCCGTCGTGGGCTTCTATCAACTCAACTCGTTGGGCGCGTTTTTCAGACAGTCGCTACTGGACCTGCAGGTGGTCCATCAGGAAAAGCTGAGACATGGAGGTGTCGTAATCGTTCATGGTATGTAATGAATGCTTTCCGGGTCATGCATCTCATAACTCTCTACTGAAATAACATGCTAGACGTTGCGCAGGCATCCCGCGGAAACTCTGCGTTCCGCGCGTTTAAACTGACGAAGAGCTTCCTTCATGCATACAAGTCGGGAAAGTTCAATACTCAAAGGTATGTACTCTACTTTCCTTGTGTTGTACTGTGTCGGACTTATGTGCCTTACAGCCTCATTGAACACGGCCTCACGTTTTCATCTATTGTTGAGGAAATTCCTCTGCGGATACGCACCAATCCTCTCTTGGGTGCTTTCATCAATACGCTTACCACGCCCTCTACGTCTTCTTCGAATCCCCTCTCCTCGCCCTCAGCCGCATTGCCGCCCTCCTTTTCGCCTCTGAACCTCAACTCTGCCTCTCTTACCCATAATCTCACGCAGGTACTGGACGGGCTCGATGATTACAAGACCGAGGAGGGCAACCTTGCGTACCTCGCGCGGCAGATTGCACGCGAGAAGGCGCGAGCTGATGCACACGTGCAAAAGCGCCGCGAAGAAAACGTGCTGCGCACGAGCCAGGGTCTTGCACCGCTCCCTGAAGATGACGTGAGCCGTCTGTTCAAGATTCCACCTGAACCGTCGCGCCTGGAGAGCATGTTGCTCCTCGGACAGATTGATGCATACTCGAAGAGTCTTGCGGAGGGCGCGAGTGTAGGGCTTGTAAAAATGTACGCCGCAAATGCTAACAGTAATGTTTAGATTGCGTTATGTATATATATTTTGTACGATCGATCAAGTATCATTGACAAATGCATCCAATTGTTTCTTTCATACTCAAACATTTACGAGGTTTGCAGACGCAAACAGGTACAACTCCTATTTCCAGTCTATCTCCAACAAAGCCAAACTAGCGAACAACGACATTAAGCACCAGCTTGTCAACCTGAACAGCAATCTGTGGCACGGCCAATGAGCCAGGAATCGATAGTGAACATAAGGAATAAAAAAAGTGCATCCCCAGCTTTTGCGCATCTACGCAGAAGAGCACCTCGCTGAAGTGCTAGAAAAGAAATTACAATGAAAGTCGTTAGTAAGGGAATTGTTGCCGGGTATTCGGATGATGTCAATGACAATGGCAGATGAAAAGACTGTAGGTTAGGGAAATTGGTGCGCGGGGGTATTTAGGACCTGAGGAAATGCAAGGACAATAGAAAATTGACCCCAAAATTTCCGTTTAGAGATTCCAGACCCAAGTCATGCCAAAGAGGCGACCAATCGACTCATCAGCCAGTTCCTGCATTGCGGGGAAAAAAAATAAGATTAAGACGAGATCATCAATGCGATCCACCCCGAAACTTACATCAAAAGCAGAAGTGCTGAAGTCCAAATCGGTCAAGGCGCAACCTGTGCAACGATCTTCAACCGCGACAGTTACGCTCTTGCCACCGTCTACAATATGATTAGCTATCAAAAATTCAGGAAGAGTAATCAGGGCACTAACAGGTTGCTGTGATGGATTTACCACAAACGGGGTTGTTGTTCGGGTTCACTCCGTCATAGCCACTAAACGGCACAAACATGTCAATCAAAGTTTCCACGACGTCTCGGAAGAAAGCACGCACGGGAAGGTGTCGAACAAGAGATGAGAGACGGCAGCGATCTTGTCAGTCGCGACGTTGGTAACACCGCAGGCACCCAACCCAACAGCATAGAAGGTACCTAAACCCAGTGTTAGCAATGAAGAAAGAAATACACAGCGCATATACAGAGGCGAAGTGACGCACCATCTCCGGACTGCTGGCCATTCAGGTACGACTCGGAGCTGCCTCCCGAGGAAGCCGCAGTAGAGGACGGAGCTGCCTCCGTCTGGGAAGTCTTGGACGACGTAGGGTTAGGCGCGGGAGTGGATGAAGATGGTGCCGGCTCAGCCTTGCTCGACGAGGATGGTGCTGGCCCAGCCTTGCTCGATGAGGATGGTGCCGGTTCAGCCTTGCTCGATGAAGAAGTCGGAGCAGGTGCTGGAGAGGAGCTGGACGATGAAGGACCTGCCGCAACGCCGACAGCAGGAGGTGTCGAAGAGGGCGCCACAGACGTCGAAGAAGACACGGCACTGCTGGACCTGGCGATGCAGCGCGAGGAGTCGGACCTGCGCCTGAGCTTCTTGGGCTTGACGACGGTCACGTCGGCGTAAGGCCCGACGCCGGGTGCGGGCTCCGGGACAGCCTTGCGGGCAGCGAGACCATGATGCTGGTGGAGGCTGCGGCAGCGTGGGGAGTCGCAAGACTCGAGACGGATAGCGCGAGGGTGAAGAGGATGAAGAGCTTGGAAAGAGTGGACATCTTGCAGCGCTTAGTGGAGGGTGTCGGTGTGGACGTTCTGATGCTTCTCCCTATAAAGGAACGAGGGGAACTGCGGGGGAAAAGCAAGGTGGAAAAAAGAGGGGGAAAAGAGGGCAAGATTAGTACAAAGGGCGACGGCAGCAGACACGTTGTACGCACAAAAGCGGGTGACGATACTGCGAGCGTAGGAGGGGGAGGGGGAGAGGGTAAGGAAGAAACCGAAAAGGGGACCCGTATTAGTAGAGCGGCTTTCACTGCCCACCCTGGTTTTTTTTTTGATCTCCGCACGCGGCCTCCATCACGAAGGAACAAAGGTGGACGGAAAACCGTTTTTCTTTAGATTGCCTGCAAAGGCCACAGCCTCGGCCATTTCGTAAGTTTCGCAGTCTCGCAGTCTCACAGCTGGGCGCCGAGCAAAATTAAGCGGAAACGTGCAGGTCGCTCGCAGTCGTGCGTGGTTACGGCGTTTATTGATGCCCATTAATCGACCACGCCGGTCACCGCCGGTGGCTTGTTTTATTCTCAGTTTTGGAAGAAATCAAAAAAAGAAAACAGTAAAAATAATTTCAAGGGTCCTGCGTCACGTGACGCTAGGCGGAGATCTCGGCCGCCGTGCCGACTTTGCGCTCCGTTGCTCAATGTTCAGGGGCAAAGTCCTTTGCTGCCTTGCGCAATCTATTCTATTTTTCATCATGGCAGCTGCAATGTATTGTGCACTTACAATCATACATAAACTACTGCCATCCGCCGACTTACTTTCACTACAGCTTCGTTCTCGCCTTTTGTTTATCCGATAGGTCAGTGCTCGCAACCGGCTCTTTGACACAACAAAGTGCTCACTCCGGCCTGCGTGCTACGTCGCTTAATAGCAATACATCCTGATACGCGAACTTGAGAGCCTGCTGGCACTCGCTACCGCATTATCATGAGGGGAGCATTCAATTTATTCCTTTTATTTGCGTTCGTCGCATACGCAACCGCGCTCTTCACCCCAAGCCATCTTGGCAAGGCCTCGAAACGGACCCACATTTCCTCTTCAAGACATCCATCCCCGGCCCCGCTGGAAAAGCGATGTGAAGGGAAGAACGGTCATCATCATGGCGGCCAATCCGGTTCATCAGACTCTGGCAGCGGCAGTTCGACACTCGCAAGCGGCTTTGGCACCGGCGCTTCTGGCTCTGGTGGCTTGGGCTCTGCCACGGACTCGCTTGGCTCTTCTCCAACTGATACATCTGGTTCTTTATCAAGTTTGACGGACGTCCGCAGTGCCAGTTCAACAAGCACAGCTCTCACTCCTGTACTAGATCCGACTGAGCCGTCAAATTCAAGCCCTGGAGGCTCAAAAATCTTGCTAGACACCTCTACTTTTACTGATCTGTCCAGCTCAAGCACTACTAACCCGACGGGATCCTCTGGTTCAATATCAGCTCCTATTAACTCTCCTCTCACAGTCTCATCTGGTTCAAACCCGACAGGTACAGCAGGCTCGACTGGATCATCCCCGTTGATCCCGTCCAGTGCAGAGCCATCGTCAATACCCATCTCTGGTTCTACGACGGTCGATTCATTTACGAACTTGCCAACGGACTCGGGTGACACGGGCTCACCGAATTCCACGCCCTCATCAGGGTTTAGTCCTACAGACTCCCCGGATGCTACGCCAACGGGATCGACGCCGTCGCTCAACCCGCCTAATAACGGTGCAAATGGAACTCTCGCAAGCACAGGTAGCTTCCCAACTGATGGTTCGAGTAGAAGCCATAGCGGCTCGCGTACCGGTTCTTCTAATGGGTTTGGTGGATGGGGTTCATCTTCTGGATCACGCGGAGGCTCGTCCAACGGATCAGGATGGCGGAACACATCAAGTAGCTCGAACAGTTCGAATAGCAGCTCAGGTGGCTGGAGTTCGACGCCTGGCCATAATGGTGGTTCCTCAAGGGGTTCGGGTGGGTTCAACTCATCCGAAGTTCCGTGCGACGATGGTCGGAATTCATCGTCCGAGTCCGGGTATACCTCGTCCTTCAACAGCTCTAGCGGTAGCTACAATGGTAACTCCGGTGGCTGGAACTCGAAGCATGGTTCTAACGGCAGCTATGTTGGCTCCGGTTCTGGCAATGTAACGAACGGTCACCCTGGTGCCGGTTCAGGGAGTTGGAATTCTACGGCTAGATCCGGTAACTTCTCAAACAGCATAGGTCCAGACAACGAGTCTGGCGGCTTTAATTCCACGAAAGGCGGCAAGTCCGGCGGTGGTGCTTTCACTAGTGGCATTTCGTTCGGATTCGGCGGTTTTACCTCGTCAGCCAGTTCTAGTGGCAGAAGCGAGGGTTCTACGACCCCGACTTTGTCGGCTGGTGGACCATTCCGGTCGAAAAGCCCTGAATCGGATGACTGCGATGACACGTCGGATGAGTCGAGCTTCGGCGCGACTCCGACAAAATCCAGTTTGGGGTTTTCTAAAACCGGCAGCTCAAGCGATACCACCTCGACTGGGACTGGCAACAGCTCTAGCTCCGCTTTCTGGTTTTCGGGCACAGGCTCGGCAGCAGATTCGGGATTCACTGGCACCAGCACCCGGTTATCTTCAGCAATTGGCCTACCGACTGGTGCCTCTACCGACCGCCCTCGAAGTACTGGTTCTGAGACATCTACATCGTCTTGCTCTGAAAGCAGCCCTAGCACCAGCATCAATCAAACGAGCGGCTTTCACTCTAGAGCTAGCCAGGAGACCGGTGATGGAACTTACTACGACGTTGGCCTAGGCGCTTGTGGTATAACTAATGTAGCGACGGACATGATTGCCGCCGTTTCGCACCAGGTGTTCGACAGCTACCCAGGTGCGACTGCCAATCCTAACAATAACCCCATATGCGGGAAGAAAGTTACAGCGACATGTGAGTTTGCCTTTGTTGCGTTTCCAAGAGCCCCTCGCTGATGATAGTCGCAGATACCTCTGGAGGTGCGGCAAAGACTGTCACAGTTGCGATCACTGATCGCTGTGGTGGATGTAACGGACCGACCGATCTAGACTTTTCTAGAGGCGCGTTCGATAAGCTTGCGGACGAGGCGCTGGGTCGCATTCCCATTGTGTGGGAGTGGGCGTCATAGACTATCGTGTCGAACAAGAACAAGAAAATGCGGATGCGGTTACAATTATTAGAGGTAATCTACAAGATAGTGTTCATTTAAATCGTGTACATTGTAACCCGCATAGATGCGCGGATTGGCAGTATAAATATAATATGTATCTCAAAAAATCTCAGAAATGGCGCAGCATTGGATTGTTGCTTCCGAGCTCAGCTCTTTTTCGCCGCTTCACCATCATCTTTATCCTCAACGCGATAAAAGTCTTCGCCAGCAATGAAAGGGACGCCATGGCTAACAGTCACAATTGCAATGAGCTTGGAAATGGCTGTAAGAAGAAAACTCACCATTGGAAAACATGACCACGCATGCCCTGAAACGACATCAACTTCTCCTTTTGCTTTTTAAAAACTTTGGCTTGGCTCAGGTGTGATCCCGCTTTGCCCTCTTCGAAAACTGGCTTTCGCGGCTCTTCATTATAGAGACAGTGACGGCACCCATAGATATTAAGGCCTTGCTTTCGGGGTGCACTCTTCGCCAACGACATAAGTTCATCGCATAATTCCCACTGGACATCGCGAAGTTTCATCTCCTGCAATCGCGCGGCCGAGACGATTTCCACTTGCATGTCTTCGTGGCGATGAGAATGTCGTTGCTGGTCCAAAATCATACTGAATATCAGTGTATGCGGGGGACGATGCACTTACCATGGCCTCAAAATTCATTACAATCATACCGTCGCAGGATGTACACCGTATTCTATTTCCTGTCAAGTTAAGACAGTCGATCAGAGAGGATCGATCTTCTTCGGAAATCTTCAATATCGTGAACAGATCTCGAGTGACTTTGATTGCCTGTAAACTGTTACTGTAGCTGTATAAGAAACAAGAATGCTGCCGACTTACCTTATGGTCAAGCACAAATTGCACGGCTGACCAACTTCCCTTGCTTTTCCGCTTTGTTGTCGAGTGCGCGCAATTGTGTGCGCAAGCTGTTCTGAAATCCAAGGGAGATAGCTGCTTCTTGTTAGGTGGCTGATGCATGCATTTGGAACAGAGGAAGCGTGATGTGAGTCTATCGACCGGATGAAGCTTCTTCTCACTTGTCGAACGATATTTTTTGACCCCAAGAATTGCGGAAAAATCGTTCTTAGCTTTATCTCTCCAGGAAGACAAGTTATCATCAAGCAAGCTTCTTAACGCCGGGTCCTTGAGCTTTTTGGCCATATCGTCAGGGTCCATTCCATGTTTGTTCTGCAGTGATTTTATGACGGGCAGTTCGCGGAAGACGTCGAGCGTTGGAACAACAACTGGGTTTTTGCTAGAGCTTGTTGACCTTAAACGATGATACTCTTGCACCACCAGTTCACGCCTATTTGCGTATGCTTGTTCTTCCGTAGATCGAGTCCTCTTCTCTATCATTTTGGCGATTTCTGCCTCCAATTTCGGCCTGATAAGCTCGAAATCTGGAAATCGAAAATATCAGTTAATGTTTTTTTCTTAGCTATCTTAGTAAACGTAAACTCACCAAGTTCCGTCACGCGTTCAAGTACCCGTTTTTTATTCCTCAAAAGAGCCGAACAAGATGGCCTGTCCTTCAAGTCCTGAACTTCCCAGCCCTCTTTACGTGCAAAGGCACGAGTCCTGATAACTCATAGATATCAACGTTGGAGAAAGTTCAATTCGACCACCCGGGCTTACCGGGCACCATTCCACTGGTATACCGACTCAGCGTACTTCATCCGCTCGTCCCTCCATATGATCAGTTTTCTCGAGAGCTAAGTACGAAAATCAAGGGGAATCAGAAACGCAATCAGCCAAGCAGAGGCAGCCTACCTCTATCGTTTTCTTTTTTCTAATCTCGTCCGCTTGGTGAATCTGTAGGATATTAAACATGGTTGCACAAACGTCCTGGAGCGAACGGTAATTACCGCGGAGTATAACAGCTGACCATCCTTCCTGTCGACTACTTGTGCATATTCATCAACCGCATGTAGGAACTGTGCTTTACGGTAATATGGCTCGACTTCATCTCAGTTAGCACATATGTACATCGGAGTAGTGTCTGAAAAGCCTACACGGGTAAGAATGTAGTTCCCCTTCAAAAAGAGGTCAGACTTTCAGGCGACTGACGTGATAATAACACTCACAGGGTCCTTCCGAGGACGGAAACCACTGACTAACAGCAATATGCGCACTCCCCGCATCAGGATAAAAAGCCTTCTCTCTGGATAGGAAAGATCGTATGAACATAAAACAACGCATGGAGATGCTACAAAAACCCCACAGTTTCCAATTTTTGTAGCATTTCTCCTGAAAATATCAGTCAGTAAATACACAGAAGTTCATAAGGGATGGTGTATACATTATGGCATATTCGAAGACGCAGGGAGAACGACTTGTAGAACTCGTCGCTATGTTCACCGCATTGCTGTGGAGGACTTGTAAGGAGGTGAATAAAGGTTAAGTATGACCGGACATACCTCGCATGGACCACCGTCAAAAATATAGGCGGCATAAGCAGGCTCGGTGAAGTTCGGAGTCGGGTCCGGAATAGGCGCCGGGCGGCACGACATCCTCACACTCCTCCAGATGAATGCCGCGTGCGGATTTTTGACAAGAGTGTCGCAAAAGTAACGGCTGCAACGCGCCAGAGATAGTACATCCTTTGGCGATGTGCGCGTAAGGATTTCGGCCAGGAGCTCCAGTGGCAAAGTCGGAAGTATCATGCGCTGCGGCTCTCGCCTTGGCTCGGCACCGTCCTCAGGCAAGGTAGCCCCTGATTTCTTTTTTTTGTTGGTCATGGCGGCAGTTGATATCAGAAAGCCAAGTGCCCCGTCCGGTACTCCAGAGTCTTCGTCTGTTCCTTGCTTAAGGACTACGGAAGTTCTGACAAGAGCGGCGTCCGTTAGGTGCCAGTATTTATTTATTATATGGTGGATTGTACGTAATCGTTACATTACGTCAGGAAGTGCATAGAGTCAACGAACAATTGGACGGGGATGGTTAGAATCTGCCCAGCATGCCTAAAGCTATCATATCCCCCTCCGTTCTCGCCTCCGACTTCGGTCAACTAAGCGCAGAATGCAAGCGCATGATGGACGGCGGTGCGGAATGGCTTCACATGGGTGCGTCCCCATGCACCGTCCAAATAGCGGTCAGATGCCTCACAACAGCGTACTCCAGACGTTATGGACGGGTATCTTGCCTCGTCCGGTATCTATGTTTCGTCTGAGGAACTCACAGAAATATGTTAAACCAGCCATTTCGTCCCTAACATTACGATGGGTGCGCGCCGCTATTTATTCGATAATCCAGTGTGGTTCTAACCGTTGCGCCGATCAGGTGCCCCGGTACTTGCGTGTGTTCATAAGGGTGTCCCTGGCATATTCATGGATTGTCATATGATGGTCTCTGAGCCAGAGAAGGTGGGGATAAGCATGAAATATTATACCTCCCCAACTGACTGCTTGTAGTGGGTCGATGACATCGCGAACGCGGGCGGTTCGCTGTACTGTTTCCACATCGAAGCGACCTGTGCGTATAGACATGGGCGCATACATCCCTGTACGAAAATTCACGCTGCATATACTGTAATCCAGCCGCGCCTCTCCCGCTCATTCAGAAGATCCACGATAAGGGAATGAAAGCTGGCGTCGCTATCTCGCCCGACACCCCGTCTTCTGCCGTTACTGACGAAGTTGGCGGTGCGGCCGACATGATTCTTGTGATGACGGTCTACCCCGGTAAATGCACTTTGCCTCGTGTCCAAAACATATTTTAAACCGGCTGTCTACAGGGAGGGGGGGCCAGAAATTCATTGAGCGTTGCGTACCCAAAGTCTCTGAGCTGCGCGCCCGATTCCCGGAAAAGGACATTGAAGTCGACGGCGGCGTGGGCCCGGCCACTGTGGGGAAATGTGCGGACGCAGGTGCATATGTCCCTATTTTCTCTCGACCCTGGGATGTTTCTCAAGCCCGTGCGCATTTTCACACCCAGGTAGCAATGTCATTGTCGCGGGAACTGCCATCTTCGGTGCCGACGACCCCAACGGTGTTATTGCAACTCTTAAGACAACGATTAACGCCGCCCAGGACAGGCTTGCTCGAGGTCGGGCGTGAACAGTAGACCTTGTCGTGTGCGTAATGTAGATTCGCGGATTTAAATAAACAAGGAACCGTCCCACCTCGTCCGGGTTCAATCGGTAAGGTATAAGTGGGGGGCGTAGGTACAAACTACATCTAGAGTAACTAATTGTTGTGATTAAAACATGTCGGCTGTCCTCGGTGCGCAGCAGGCTGGGCAATTGTAGAGGCTCATAGAAGCGAAATTGTGAACAAAAAAAACTCGGAGGGAAAAATATCCAACGAAGTTCCGCAGCGCACTTGACGAGAAACAAGGACATGATAATGATATAAAGATGTAAGCTAAGCCAATCCTTGGAAGTTGATGATCCGCATGGAAGTTTTATAGACACCAGGGCGTGAACGGAATGTGCGCTGCAGACGCCATTCCCGAAACAACGACCTCCGGGACACGCTGTCAATAAATCACTTTCGTCGGCCCATCTTTAGTGACCAGGTGCGTACGGAAATGAAAGAAGCAATAGAAAAAAAAGTAGAGTAGTCAATGTCTACCATTGTAGCCACTCTCCATACATGTTAGGTCGCTCGCCACGAACGTAGCTTTCGAACGTGCGCTTGAGCACAGTAGCCCAGTCCAAATCCCGCTTGTCATCTGAGACTTTGTCCCCAGATTCCTCGTCATCGCTTGCGCTTGCAACCGACGTTGTTTTCAGTTGCTCACGAGCCAGTTCTTCGCCCTTGATGAAGCGAGGTCCAAGTTCTGGCCAGTTTCGACTTGGGTCAAACGGCTTCCACCTTTTATTTCATAAGCGTAAGAGCAGACGTGCACAGAAAATATATTTACTAACCAGAAATTGTGGAAATGGTATGAATATGCGCCCCGGAAGAAGCCTTCAATGCCCAAAGCTTGAGGGGCAGCACTATTCTGCGCAGGTGTTTCAAAGAAATCTTCAAAGCTACCCAGATAACGTCATTTAATAATCAGTTACCAGCAACGGATGGACACTCACGCAGTGAAGTACGGCTGAGGCGGTCTATCCCTCTGGAAGTATTCCGTATTTAGCCATGCCGAATCAAAGAGTGCATCCGGCAGGCGCAACAGCAGGCCTTCCATGAACGAGTCCTTTGTATACTTCGATACAGTCATAGGGTGGAAATCAAGCAGATTCTTCAGTGCTGTCCTAAACAAGAAGGTCCCAAGGGCAGAACCTTTGTTCAGATGTAAGACCGCAGTGTTATATGTCTCCAGACGGGACCAGCGGTACGCGAAAGCGCCCTTCCAACCCCAAAGCTCCTCCCAGTCACGAAGAAGGATTGTGTCTGCATCCAAATAAATACCACCGAAACGGTGACATAGGACGAAGCGTGCCATATCGGAAAGGATGACAGATAAACGATCATAGGATGATGAAGACGACGAACCGAGCCTGTTCAGCATATCGTCATTGTCCGCCTTGACAGGGGTGGACGGGGAGGGGGGAGCAGTCAAATCGTCGCCTGCTTCGTTAGCAGCTGTTTCAGGCTGCTCTTCCTCTGTCGTGGTTGTCGTCATTTTTTTCTGTGGCACCTGGATAATGTGTCCACCAGAGTTGAAAAGAGTCTCCTGTAAAGCGCGCCATTCCTCCTTCAGCTCTGGGATACCGTCAAGCTGCTCAGTAGTGTTCCACATTTTAAACTGAATCACATCTTTGAAACGCGGGTGTAGGAAAGGTGATGCCCACGGATTCGACTTCAGTTGATCGAACATCTCGCGGCGCGCGCTAGTGTTCGGGACCGCCGCAGCAGGACCGGGATTAATCCACATCCAAAATTGCGGCCTGCAGACCTTCGCCTCCTGATGCCCAGCCGACTCGTGCAGACCCAGATTTTGAGTAAACAAATATGAAAGCAACGCAAGATACGGCTTGTCTGTAAATGGCCCCGTCCAGAACATGTGGTAGATGCGCGGGTGATCAGGATCACAAGTATCGGGAAGGACTTCGGACCTATGATACTCTATTGGATCTGGCAGTTCAACAGTAGGCTCCCATTCGACGCCGTGCTTTCTTGTCAGCCCAGCATTCGGATTTTCTTCGCCAACCTTGTCGTGCGGAAGCGCTTCCGCAGCCCAAGGGTTATAGGTCGGTTCTTCGTCCCTCTCGTTAATAGTAAAATTTTGAAGCTCCCCTTGCTCAAGATAAATATACTTCCACTCGTCCATGCTCCCACGCCTCACGCGGTTTCCATTATCCAATCCACCACCCAGTCGGAGAACTTCTAGACAATCACGAACATACTACCTTGCAGCGTGAATAATTGGTTTTTCCAACGCCATTTTTTAAAAGAAAAACACGCACCTTATTATTAGAAAAATCGCAGTGTTCCATTATCACGTCCAAATCTGCCACACTTCCGGGAATAGGTCGCGGTGGGTAGGCAGTATTAGGGGGCTTGGCTTGAATATCCAAGTATACGCGCTTCGAGCCAATGCCACGGGTAGTAGTCATCGTCGACTTCGGCGGAGGTCTAAAGCGCGAAGGTAGGGTCGGCCTCTTAAGCGGAGGGAGAGCAGGGTTTAATGGCTCGGACATCAACCCGATTTGTTCAGGAACTGGATAAGACAAACGAATAGACGACCTAGAATGAGAAAGGGTGTGCATTCGCTGCACGAAGGAGATAGAACCCACTCTTTCTGCTACTCGGGTAGTGCCCGCTCGCAATCTCCCACTCCCATATCTTGCGAAGGTCATCACGTTGGAAGACAAGAGTTGTATCGCTCTGGAACGGCGTTGGCCACTGCTTTTCCTCCGTGCCGAAGCGTTTTGCGAACGCAAATACTGTCCATAGTACAGTGAGTGTACCGAAGAATAAAATGAAGAAACCGCGTCTGCGCCCGAAACGCGCGATAGTCGAGTGATACAGCCTGGGAGGTATAGGGACGGGAGCCCTGAGCTGGCGTCCAGGCACGCCGGGTATGGGGACGTATAACGTCGTGAAAAAGCCAGACTGCAGTTTGCCGTTGATAAAGGATTTTTCGTGAACGGCGCTTGAGTAGGAGGGTAACGGGGAGTTGCGCCCCTTGCCCGACCGTGATGCACCCGGGTGTAGGAGGGAGGACATGCCCGCTAAACTATCCGTGCAGTGCCCACCGGGATCGGACGCAGACGCGACTTGCGACGCCGGCGCTGTGTGGGGAAGGAAAAAGAGAGAGGGTAGGAAAGAAAGCGAGCCGTCTGCGGGGGACGATAGTGAGGTAGGAACGGCAACAATCAATGTTGCTGGCGGTGCAGATGGGAGACGACGCCGAGGGCTGGCACTGGCAGCGAGCAAAGGAGAGCAAGCCCCCGCCCGGGAGAGTCTGGACCTCAAATATCGTGAGAATATTCGGCTGACGCCACGTCTACCCATTTATAAATACTTTTTTACGTTACTTATTTCCCCGCGTCCGGTGTGCGATGTGAAGAAGATCAACTCAAATAAATCTATTTAGCGAAAGTACATTTCTTTTTTGTGTTTACTTCGTCGAAAGCTATGTAGCAAAAAGTCTACTGCGCACCCAACGGCTGCAGCTCGAGGTCAGCAGGGTCAGTAGGCACGGACAACACACGCAGCGTGTTGGTGTGTCCGAGTCCGCCCTTCCAGCCTTGCACGGCGATGATCGTGGTGTTCGGTCTGATGAGCTTCAAGTCGAGCCCGTTCTTCAACCCGAAGCGGATTCGGTTGTCAACCTGTGGAGCAGAATGCTCGGTTAGCTGGCTAGCGTGACCTCCAAAAATCGGGTGCCGCGACGTACATCGATTTGCCACTGGTGCGTCTGTATGCCTCGCGGCTCAGGGTACCAGAAGGGATAGCAACCGCGGTGCAGGTGGATTTGGCGTGACGTTTGCTGGTTCCTCGTCACTGCAATTTTACTCTTAGAATTCTTTCACGACTTTCTGACGCAAAATTCGTGCTTACCGGTGATGATCGGGACGTTAGGACGGTACTTCGAGATCAGGCGAGCAGTGTTACCGCTCGTCGACAGCACAAGAATCGCACTCGCATTCTGCTCAGCAGCAGCGGCAACAGCGGCGACAGCCACAGTCTCGACGGTCTCCGTCGGGCGCTGAGTCGCATTACGCAGCTCGTCATACAACGGTGGGTAGCAAATTGCAGACTCTGCAAGGTAGCAGGTCTCCGCCATCATGAGCACTGTGACATTGGGTCTGAGTTCCGGTGTCCATCAGGAAACAAAATCATGGAAACAACTCACCAGCCTGGATCGGATATGAACCCTTGGCCGTCTCGCCGGAGAGCATGACACAGTCAGCGCCGTCAAGAACAGCGTTGGCCACATCGCTGACCTCGGCGCGGGTGGGGCGCGGGTTGTACTAATAAAACACCAATGTCACTATATGCGTTGACTATTAAACCATATGCACCACTAACCGTCATCGATTCGAGCATTTGAGTCGCGCAAATGACGGGCTTTCCCGCCCTGTTGCACTTCGCAATCATCATCTTCTGCGCGAGGAAGACCTGGCTCGCGGGGATCTCGATACCAAGGTCACCGCGTGCAACCATGACTCCATCGGAGACCTCAAGGATTTCATCAAAGTTTGCGACTCCCTGCTCGTTCTCAATTTTTACGATGATCTTGATGTTCGCGCCATTCGGACCGAGTACTTCGCGAATGTCGAGCACATCCTGCGCGCGACGGATAAAGGAGGCGAAGACCATATCGACGCCGTTCCTGACACCGAACTGGAGATCAGCCTTGTCCTTCTCTGAGAGAGCAGGGAGGTCGACGTCGGTCTTGGGAAGGTTGACGCCCTTGCGCGAGGATAGAGTGCCGTTGTTGAGACAGCGAACACGGACGTTCGAGCCATCAATGGACAGGACAAGGAGGGAGAGAATACCTAAATGTTTATCGCGTCAATTTAATCTTAACTACAGACCATGAGCACACTCACCGTCGTCGACGTAAATGAGCTTTCCCGGCGCGGTGACCTTGGGCAGGTTTTTCTGCGATACGAAGATTTTGGATTCACCACAGACTTAAAAATAGAGGGGAGAGTTCTTACGTAGTCCATAAACAGAACCTTGTCGTCGCAGATCTTGGCATAGCTCTCGTCAGTGGAGATGGTAAATTCATGACCGGCCTTGACAGGAACCTATATCGCAACAAGATAAAAATATCGGTTAGTAAGTCAGGAACCGAGCCTGCGAAGAAAGACGGACATCCGCTCCACCCCTCGTCAGACCCGTACGGATTTCTGGTCCTTTCTGTGTGCGAAAACACTCGTCAGCCGGAAGAACACGCGCATATAAGGTGTATTGCTCACGGTATCAAGGGCGATCGCCACAGGGCGTCCCGTCGGGTCGACTGCAATAACAAATGCAGGTCAGAATCGATGACGACACCGGCAGAAAGTATTAACGGATAGCGCACGCTCGACAGCCTTCCTGGTGTTGTCAATGACGCTCTGGTGGTACTCGTACTCGCCGTGCGAGAAGTTCATGCGGACTGTTTTAGGGTTCAGAAGTATCCTAGACGATAACTATATCGCGCGCGCATACCAATGTTGACACCCGCCTTCCTCAGCTCAGCGAGCTTTTCGACCGAGTTGGTCTTCGGACCTGAACGCGTACTTGACCGTCAGCACATCGCTATCAAAGGACAGGACACAGAATAACGCGCTACGCACCAATTGTGGCGATAATGGCGGTCTGCACAATCGCGCATTGCACGGTTAGCATCTGCCTGAGAGTTGAGATAAGAGGGATGCGGCATACCTTGCGCAAGAATTTGGTGTCCTCCGTCGGGACGGCGGCGTTGATAGGCGAGAGGGAGGAGAGCCATTGAAGACGCGAGGAGACGTTTGAGTGTGCCATGTTCTGCTGGATGAGTTGAGAGTAAGTTGTGGGATGGGGACGGTGAATCGATGGCTTGGGTGGACTAATGTATGGAAGGAGAGATGGATGTATGCGGGAGAGTGGGGCTAGAGTGGATGGGTGATCCGACGTACGCCGCGCGCATACGGGGGCGCGGATGTGGCCAGGCAAAGAAGCAGCATCCTCCGCGCGGACATATGGACAAACGGGACGGGCGCGCGGAAGAAAAGGAAGAGAAAATACAAATTTACTCACGACTTGGGGGGAGGAGGAGAAATTGGTTGTTGGCGTAACGGAGAGGGCGAGACTGAGCGGATGTCGGATATATATGCAGAATTAAATACTTGTTGTCGATCAGCCCTCTGCCCTTTTCGTAAAATACTATGCTCGGACAAGATTCGGGCCTTAGAGAAAACGATCCCATCAGCGGCCAACCGCTGGCGCAAACGTTGCTCGCACTCGCTATCACACAGATGCGCATGGAAGGCGGAGCATCTAGGGCAAAGATACACAGTTATAATAGTACACGTATAACAATCGCTACTAAACGCAGAAAAAACGAAAGAAAGAAGAAAAAAATGCAGGGAAACCGTGCAGAGCGTCAACTCAGCAGCAAACGTAAAAATTTGCAATAACAGCAAGATCCTATTGAAAACACTAACATTTAGCGAGCCAGAAAATATCACCATCCGAAGAACAGACACAGTGCGGGCCTAAAGGCATAACCACCTCCAGTATATTAGTACGGAGGATCGAGGGGATGAGAGAAACAGAAGCAACATGGACCAGGTGGGCAGATCTTCTACAACACGCGCAGAGTCCATCCGTGCATTCCGCCATCAGCACTTGCAGCCTGCGCTGCCGCCAGCCAAGCAGGGTCAGGACCACCTCCTGGTCCGGCCGGCGGGTTGTTCAAGTCCATGCCTTGGAACACGTTCTCGCAGGTGATCGTGCGCCCAGAATGATAACCAACCCCGTCTGCGCCGCGGATAAATAGCAACGGCAAACTACGCCCCGCAATGTTAATGGGCGTCTCGGATGCATCCTCTCCGCTCCCACTCGGATCAGCACCTTCAGCCGAGGCGCTGGCGACACCCTGAAGGCGCCTCGCCTCCTTTTGCAAAGCCTTGACAATATCCTGAACGGGAGGCATGTCGACAGAGACGTTAGTGTGGAAAGGGCCAGTAGGCATGAATTGCGGCGGGCTCGGTATAATTTGTGGGCCCTGCGCACTACCCGATGGCTCCGCGGGAGGAATCGAACCTGCTGGAGGTGGTCCATGGGGGTCGTAAAATGACGCAATGTTTGTCAAGGGACCCGAAGGAAGGGCGTTGCCTATGCGATGTTGCAGGGGGCCGATGTCACCTATCCATATCTCCAGTTGAGAGTGATGTCCGGTCTTAGGATTCTCGTAAAAGAAGCTCGATACTGTTAAATCCAAAGTGTTATTCGCCGGACGATACACTGGAGGCTGAAATAATGTCGGGAACGGCGTGATCGGTAGGTCAGGAATCTTATTATTATGGCCCAAGGCGTCGAAAAACGTGTACTGGAATTTCGCTAATTGGACAAATCGGGTCAACAATCATTGAACACATTATTATTATTAGAGAGAAAAGGCACGGACAAATTCCCACGATAGTCCAGCAGAGATAATCATCAACTTCGTCATGGACGGTACGTACACCGTCCTTCACCTCTTCACGAACCCGAGCTGCCTGGAACAGCAGATGGTGTGTCCCAGCTTGCGATGCCATCCCTGGAGCCGGGGGCGCGACAACGCCAGGAGTGCCAGGGACGGGTCCGGCCGCGCTCAGGTAGTGGCGCGTTCCGTCCGGGTTCACTCTTTGCAACGCGATCTTCTGCATTTGGCTAACAGGGCCGCCATCTTCGTTCGAGATTTTGCCCTTGTCGACCTTCCTGATAACAAGTGGCGCGGTCGTGATCCCAGTCATCGAGTCGGAGAGCACAATCTCTGAGCCATACGTAACTGGTTGTGGTCCAGCTAAGCGAGAAACAAAGGGAATTAGACTCTTTATCGCCGAGGGGCCACGCGCGTCCGCTTACACTCACCCACGGGCCCTGAATCCTGCGGTCTCCGCAAAACATTCACGTTAAAAGCAGACCACGAGATGTTGCTCGCGCATAGGTGGGCATGATCAATAGTCATGTACTTTGTACGCACTGTCTGGGAGTTAATTCGGTTAAACAAGGAGACGGGGCCACCTGCAAGTATGCACGACGAAATGTTGCGCGTCTTCGCGGTCTTCTTCGAAGGCTTCGATATGATCGTTACAGGCGCCGACTCAAAGACCGCCCACGGCCGAGCACGCGACTCTCCCGGGGGCGATATCTGGAGGGATAGATTGAAACTCTTCGCTTTTGCAGTTCCGGTGACGTGCAAGAACTTGAAACTGGCCGTCATATTGGGGTCGAGCGGGACAACGGCCTCAGGGGCTCTTTCTCCAGTTTCGGATACGATGCACATGGAGAACTTTTGGTAGCGTACGTCGCCAAAAGGGCCCTCTATGCGCACAAGTGGAGGCGGGCAGAGGAAGCGCTTCTCGCTGCCGTAGGATTTCTGCGCGACGGCGGCGTGCAGGCAGACGACGGTCGTCATGTTCATCACGCGATCGTTCTCGTGCTGGACGTGTTCTTGGACAGTGCGCCGGATTTTGGCGTGCGGATCCTCGTCGTCTGCATCTTCGAGGCGCCGCTTGCTTGAGGACGGCTAAGGGGACGACGCGAGACGCGCGTATAGGACGAGACGCGTTAGACAGGAGGGGGAAATGTAGACGCGCCAGTAGGCAAGCACACGCACCTGGCCGTTGACGGCGGGAGAGACGCCCTGGGAGAGGGCGACGTCATTAAGGCTCCAGACGGGCTGCTGGTCCCTGCCCTTGTGCTGGGCGGTTGCGAGAATAGTCTGTATAGCCATTTGGGCCTGCTGCTGGACGTGAGAGACGGAATCGTGAGGGAGGGCGGAGGGCTGGTCGGCAGAAGCAGGGGCAGAGGTAGGGCCCTGGGGGGCTGATGCGGAGGGGGGTCTGGAGGGAGCCTGGTCGTGTAGGGGGAGGGGGGACGCGGATAGAGAGTGTACGAGGAGGGCAATGTCCTGCTGCTGCTGCTGGTGGGCGGGGTCTTGTGGTGGGGGAGGGTGATGAAGCTGGTCGCTGGCAGCCACGGCGGCCATGTTGATATTTTGTAAGTGGAAGGGGTCCTGGTTTTGCGGGAGAAAGGGAGAGACGAACTCGTGCAGCGTCCGCATCTCTAGGTCTGCTTATTTCTCGGTCTGTGGGAAGCTGCTGCTGCAATCGAGTCTCTGGTAGGAACGGGGGTGGGAAAAAAACAGGTTGCGTGTGAGAATCCATTATATAGAATCATTGCGTAATCATGCCGTCTTCGGCACTCTCCCCATTTCCGCGGCCTCCCTCTCCTCTATTTCTCACATCAATACCCCGTGCCCGCCGTCGGCCGCACGCCCTCCCACCGAGCCTGCACCCGCTCCGACGCCTGCCGCCGCGAGCACATCAGCTCGTGCAGTGTCTCTGCGTCGAACGGCTCGTCAATCGTCATACCCCCAGGCCCGTCCTCCAGCTCTTCCTCTCCCTCCTCGCCGAACCCACCGCCCTTCGGAAACGACGGTAGTCCTGCACATGCATGTCCGTTAGCATAACACATCCCGACAAAAGGCACGGTAGGTACCCAGTCCGAGCATCCCGAACGCGCCCCCCTCTGCCACCACCCTGCGCGCGTACTCGTCCAGCGCTGTCGTCGAGAATGCACGGCGCGGCGGTGAGCTCTTCTTTTCTTCTTCCGCGTCCTCTTCCCACGACTTGCCGAGCCATGCCCACTCAAGCGCAGGCTCCGGCGATCCAGGGCGCGCCGGGAAGAAGTCGGCGAGGTTAAATGGGTCCTTCCGTCCGGCCAGCCGCGGCCCCGCCGTCACGTAGACGTCCACGCTCTGCGACACCCCAGGGCATACGCCACCCGCCTTTGTCTTTGTGTCGGCCCCATCCATTTGCCCTGCTTTTGTTTTCAGCTTTCGCTCTTCGGCCCTGCTGATCCCCGCCGTCGCCGGCGTCGCACGCTTGCTAGTCCTGGCCACATGCATAGACGACCTGGGCGCGTCGAATAGCGGGCTCGGAGCGGACCGAGAGCGGAGGAGGACAGAAGATGGGGTATCAGACATGGTATGATAGAGTGTCTGAGACAGACGACGAGCGCGCTTGGCTAGTGCCGCCTGACGTAGAGCACGTCGCCGTATATAGCTGTCCATTCCTTCCTCAGCCATTACGTAAAATACTGCAGAGAAATAAAACATTCTTATATTTATATTTTACATCCGCTGCCGCGTCTGGCAACCGAAAAGACAACTACGCATAATTATTCACCCCGCGGGCGGGCCATGAGCGTCCGTGCTATGCGAATTTATAACAAAACTAACTAAGGAGTGTCCAGTTGACGAGATGCATGGGATATCGGGGGCTACTATCAAGTCCGTAAAGTACGAGAATGAGTGGGTCGGGCAAACGAGAGATGCTGCGGTCGATCGTGACAACGTAAGGGAGAATGCAGACGAAAAAGGTCAAAACCCGGGTGCGGAAGCAAAAAGGTCAACAAGCGAGGATACTGCAGCGTCCAATAAAGAGTGGGTCATGGAAGAAAAAGAGACAAAAAAAAACAAGAAACACGCCAGACGGAGGAACAAAACGAACAGACCAGTAAGTACTTGCTAGTAGTACAGCAGTCATTTTGCAATGGTCGCATTGGGACCGTCAGTCTCAGGATGGAGGCAGCAGAGGCTGGCTCCGACGCCGGTCCTTCGACGGTGGACTATGATGGCCTGGTTCCCGCCCGGGGAACGGAACAGCCGGGTCCCGGCCCGAGGGTGGCTGCGCAGGACCCGCCGTCTCCGCATCCTGCTGGTAGCGCCTCCAGTCTTCAACTTTCAGCATAGATTGCCGCTTCGATGTAGGTCCTGACGCGCCCGGAAGCTTCCCTAGCTTATCTACACTCAGGGAGCGTCCGTGCTGCGGCTTTGCGCTCGGCCTCTTATCGCCTTCTTCCTGACGCTGCTTTGCGGCTGCTGCTTTCTCCGCCTCCTTCTTGGCCATGACCTGCCGCTCGACTTCTTTCGAACGTTCCCATCGATTGCGCGCCGTAGCAAGTGTGGCTTGCTCACGCTCCGCCTGGCTGAGTGGTGCCTGGAGGTCATGCAGCTTCTCACGGTGCCGTTCAGCCAGTTCCTCGAATGTCCGGGTCCGAGGTGCAGACGGACGGACAGATTGCTGGGCTGGATCAGGTTTACGAGGTGGAAGAATGGCAACAGGTGCTTTACTCCCAACACTCGTCAGCTTTTGCTGCTGACCGAGCGTCCTGGACAATGGACGTTCTTCTGAGGATGTGTAGGAGCCCGAACGGTCGTGACGCCCCACATCATTGAATTCGCCAATCTCGATGGCTGCTTCTTGTCGATGACGTCGCATGAGCGCTTCAGATACGGAGTCAGGGACGGCAATCGTGGGACGCTTCGGCTGGGGGGCGATCGGAGCCACGGCAATGGGCGCAGACACACCAGCCGGCGGCTGGAAAAGTTTCCGCTCACGCACATAGTCATTCCATGATACATCCTCCTGTAGTGGTGCACTGGACGGCCTACTGATGGCGGATCCAGCCGACAGCACACCAGGTGACTGGGAAAGTATGTCCATTGACTGGACGCGAGCACGAGGGTCCACAGCGCGTGGAGGCCGCGACGGCGCTTCCAACGCCTCAACAAATCCAAGACTAAGCGTCCGTCGGGATGTGAACGACTGGTGACGCGATCGCGTGTCGCCTTCCGCCGAAGAGCCCGGCGTAGACGCTCTCAAATGTTCTATAGATTTCCTTATGTTGGAAATCTCCGACATAAGCATTTCTTTCCTCTTGAGGTCCTCACGCTCCTGTAACGTCAAACCCTTTGCCTCAGTCGACGGACTCAAGCTGTCCATAACGAAATCCTTCGGGATGTCCGATTCCAAGTCGTGACCAAGGTCTATCGCCGGGAGTGCACCACTTTGTTGTCTCTCGTCGGTCTGAGGAGCCGCCATGAACTCCGATATACCAGACTGGTAACGAGAACGACGATGTTCACCCAAAACCAATGTGGAGGCTTCTTCGGTGTTTGGGGATTGTGCCTCCTGATCTTTCAAAAGCGGAAGTCCCGACATATTCGAGTCTGCCCTGCCATGCTCTTTCTCCCATAATGCCATTTCTTCAGCGGTCATAGTAAATCGAGCGGCAGCCTGCGCTTCGAGCTCCTCGTCACGTCTCTTTTGATCTCTGCTAATCTCCTTGAGCTTAAATTGAAGGACCTTGAGAATCCTGAGTTGCACAGCAGCGCCCATTAGTGTGAAAGCGCCTATCAACCCTAGCTCGATCTCCATCATCTGAGAAATGGGGAACTCAATACCGTTGTTCACAAAAATCGGGAAGAGGGAGTCAAATCCAAGGTTCCAGATATAAAACTAAACGCATGATAGTAAGTCAGCGTTAATCATGATGTAAACCGACATGCTCTGACCTCCTTAAGACCTGCAGTTGTAAAACAATCAATGCCTAGTATAAATGCTGAAGCACCGACCGCCGCGGTGGAGGCTAGAAGCATATGGTAATGGATTTTCGGGAATGTGCATAAGCAAAACCCAACTACTCCGAGGCCTGTGCGCATAACCCTCTCCTATCAGAAGTCGTTTGGTTCCGGTCGCTTAGGGACTTACCGATATACAGAATCCACCGGTAACCGACCGGACGAATTAAACCTCCATCCCTGAAACATTGTATCCAAAGACCAACTGCGAAGCCACCCCATCCACCGATGAGATACTTTGCCTGTTTCCAGAAGAAGATGGCCACCCCGCCCCCCGCAACACCGGCGATGCAACAAGCAAGCACAAATACACCGCGGAGCGCCTCAGAGGGAGGATTGACCGCTCCGAGCACGCCAAACTTTAGGATTAAAGCGACGCAAACGAGCGCGAAGGTGTAGAAGCCGATAAGGAAGAATGATGACCTGTGAGAACGCGGTTATAGGACGCATACAGTAGCGGTGAGACTGGCGCGCACCATCTATTCTTGTGACCCCAGAATGTACTAGGCAAACCAGTGATGATGAGAATGGCACCGAGGACACCAAAACCGGGATCTATCTTCGTATCGAGAGTGAAGGGCGTAGCGGAAGCAGAAGCAGAAGCCGAGCTGGTGCTGGTGCTATTCGTTGCGGTGGCATTGGCGCTCGTCGGGGACGGCGAGAGAGTGATGGTAGTCTGTATGACTGAGGTGAAGACGGAGGTCCGCGAGGCAGAAGTCGAAGTGATAGTCGAGGTAAAGTTGCTCGTTGTGACGGTGGGAGAGGCGGTTGATGAGCTGGCGGACGAGTTGGAGGCGGTCGGAGCCGGGGTCGACTGGGCGTAGACGAGGGTGAGCTGAACGAGGGCCGTCAGCACGAACAGCGCAAGGAGTGCGCGACAGCACCGAAAGAGGGCGCCCATCGTCAAGGGTGAACCACGAGGGAGAAAGAGAAAGAGGGGGGAGGGGACGGGAAGGGAAGCCCGACCCATTCACGGCGACCAGTCAGCCTTCCACACGAGCGGTTGCACGCGAACGCGTCAATCCCGGAATTTTGATAGTGATGTTGTGACAGTATCCGTGACGCCCCGCCTGCCCCTTATGTATGTCCAATGCATTTCTTTCGTAATTATTAAAACGCTGTACGATTTATAATTGCACACAAGCCACTAGTACTACTGCTGCTCATCAAGCGCCATCTCCACCGCACCAAGGTCAAACCACACAGGTTCAATATGCAGCTTCCTGTAAAACATTCGCAGCAGTCCAGCCGGGTTCTTCGTTGTCCGTACCATCCCTTCCTTCTGCTCCTGCTCGCGCTCTGTAATAAATGTAATAATCTTTCCGCCCCGTCCGAACCGGTCCACCCGACCGGAAATGTGCTTGAACGAGTCTGCGCTTGTAAGATCGGGTGTGCCAACGCAGAAAACGTGAGTCAGCTGCGGCAAGTCTACGCCGCGCGTCGATGCGGGCGTAGCGACTAGCAGAGTCGCACCCGACTCCGCTCCAGCCTGCCCGCTAGATCGCCCCAACTGAGCTACATCTCCAGACCGCAGATCAAGCATCCGCGCATCTATCCCCAAGTCACGCAGCTCCGATACGGCCTTCTGCACCGCAGAGTTGGGCGGCAAAACCAGAAGGGCGAGCTGCGGGACGTCAAGAGCAAAGAACGTCGCCACCGCTTCCATCATTTGCGGGGATGTCGACGATTGAGGGGGAACGCCTAAATTACGCCATTAGTTCTCGCTTCTTTTAAGCAAAATAATTTTTAGAGAAATTGACACACTTTTAATGTGCTCCGATTCCCCCGGGTGTTCCGGCCGCCGGTCTTTTTTGTCCTTTGGTTGATCTTTCTGACCTGGTTGCACTGCAAACTCGACATTCGATAGTTTTCCATCCACGGAGACAACAAACGCATGGTGCACCACTTCCGATTTGTTCTGTCCGTCGTCGTAAATCATATGAGCATTAGTCTTGGCGAGCTGCTTTCCAGAAATCATCATACAGTCGTCTTTCAACCAACGTGCATCCCATAGATGATCAGTCAAATTTGAATGTACTGTTGCGGATGACATGACAACCTGAAGCGGCGGTGTAGCCATAAGCCTCTTTGGTGCCCCTCGTTGCTTCGGGCTGCGACTATATTCATCGTCGCCGTCCTCATCATCTGCCTCATTAAGGCGCACCGCACCGGGCTTACGCATCGGAATAATCTCTTCTAGAAGCAGCCGAGTAGAGCTCGGATGCTTCCTGAAGTTCTTCCATGCCGTGCCTTCGCGCCTTTTCCTCACATACGGTGGCGGGACATCGAGCAGATAGTCCACTTCGTCAACTACCAGCGTCGCAAGGTTCTCAACCTGCAGAGCATGCCTATCTTCCTGGTATATCTCCCATAGAGCCTGTGGGGTGCCGATGAGGATGTGCGGCGGTGTCATACGGAGCTGGTGGGCTTGCTGTGTAGACGTAACATCTCCGCGTGCAACGAGCTGTGCGATAGAGTCGAGTGACGGGGGATGCTGACCCGAGTGCTGCAGAATGGCTGCGATCCAATGCAACATCTGAAAACCGAGATCCCGGTGCGGGACAACGACGAGCGACGTGATACATGGACCGTCAGGTTGCCTGCCGGCAGGTGAACTCGACTTTGCACGGGACTTGCTTAGAAGGGCTAGTACAGTCCCGAATGATCTAGCATAGAAATTGAGAAGTGTGTTAAAAACTGAGTGGATATACCAACTTACTTTCCCGTACCCGTTTCGTCGTGCAATACGATATCCTGACCGTTCAAGATGGCGGGAATGAACTCGGCTTGGGACAGCGTCGGCCTCTGCACGTCCGGGAAGGCCTTGCCAAGTGCAGCCACTATTGGGTCCCGGATGCCTAGTTCACGAAAGCCGAATGCGCGCACCAGTGGGACGCGTCCGAGCGGACGGCGGTGAGAGACGATTTCTGCAGCAGCCAATTGGCTTGAATAGCGTGCAGTATGTCGAGTTGCGCGTGTCACCGCATGCAGAGACAAACGGCAGCCCAGTGCAGGTGAGCAAAGAGGTGTTGAGCCATTTGCACGCAGACACTGAGAGGTGCTAAGGAAGACGTTCATGCCGCAATACCAGAGACGCGTCGAGCGTCTGACCTGAGTCGGTGACCAGTAGACGTCACATCCTATTTATTGCATCGTTATTCATCTTCAAGGAAAATGCAAAGAGAATAACACAAAACAGAGTAAGAAAACAAAAACAAATAAGTCAATTATACTCTACGGAGATTACTAACAGAGGTATGTAGAGTGTCAATACGTCGCGCATCCTACTTATACCTCCTCGTCCCGTAAAGACGCGTAGCTGCCTCGACTTCCGGATGCCCGATGTGATGCCAAGTAAGGCTTCCAAGAGCCATTTGCGGTCCTTTCACGCGAAGGTTTGCGAGGGCCAATGGTATCTTCATCATCGTGCTCGTGTTCACCACGGCCGACAAGGGCGACCTGTTCCGCGTAGTCATGCATGGCGTACGCGTCTTTACTTTCGTCTGCAAACCCTGTTAGTGTCTGACGGGCAGAACAAGCTCGTGCGTATCACCTTCTCCGAATACTGCGTCCATTTCTTCCAACGGTACCCCCTTTGTTTCGGGGTAGACTATTGATCACCTAGTATTAGCGTATTATCCACCATGCGCCTCAGGTATTACTCACAGAAAAGGACTGCAGACGATGATCAGTGACTCTACTCTGTTGAGATAAAACCGCACTTACCAAGGAAAAAGCTTGCCACACAAAAGGCTCCGTGCATGGGATACAATCGCCATTGGATAGCTTCTTGAAGGATAGGCGTCATTTCACCAACTACATAATTAAACGCCCAGTTCGTAGCCGTAGACAAGGAAACGCCTTTTGCACGGACAGTCAAGGGCATGATCTGTGCGGAATGCATGAGAGCATATCACCCATATGATATATCAAGTTGATTACCTCAGGAGGGTACAACCAAGGAATTGGTCCCCAGCTATAACCGAAGGCAGCATTGAAGATAATCACGCAAACCACGACAGCCTGCGGTGTCTGCGGCACATCAATCCACATCCACCAGCCTGTGGCGGTTAATGCAAAGGCCATCTGAGATTGAGTGTCAGTGTCGATGTCGACAGGCTGCGGAAGCAACGAAATATTTACAACGACAGCGCCTGAAAGAAGGATGGCGCGCCGTCCCCATCTGTCAACTAGATACCAACTGGACTCACATTTAGTACTGCGGAAGAGGAGATAAGCAGCTACATACGTTGGAATCGTGCTGAGAAGATATATAATGGAGTTGATGCCAGTCATAAGAATCGCATCCCTTCCTATCCATCCGGCTTCTGCAAGTTAAACAAATAAAATGAGAAGTAGTGACAACTGCAGAGTCAAAGTTGCTCACCTTCAAACACTCTAGCTTTAAGTTTGGTTGATTAGTATCAAGAAAGCCAGACCTCAAAACCTGAATACACACGAGCGTAATAAGAAATAACTGCGCGGTCGGACAAGTTAGTCGCTAATCGTAATCATTAAGAAACGAGTAAGCTCACCGTTTATTCCGTTCTTCGGATGGAGATTTTTAAGTCAACAAGAGAAATTCGAGAAAAGAATAACCCCACATACCAACTGGGCAAATGCTTGCGAAGACATGGCTAGTAGCACTCTGCGCTTGTAGCGCTGCCACATATGTTTGTACGTCCGCTTCTCCCCCGAATGGCGCTAAAGCGGCATATAATTAGCTCATTTCGAAAGGATGTGGGAAGCGCATGTGCTCGCACGTCAGCAGTGACTTTATCTTTGATTTCACGGAACTCTGCCTTGGCTTCGGGATTTTCAGGGTCACCACCATGAAGGTCGGCGATCACACGCATGCCTTCGTCATCCCTTCCAGTATCAATGAGCCATCTTGCAGGATCCATTTCAATACGAGTTCAGACAGGCTGATGCAGCTAGAGGGTGCTTACCGAGGGCTTTCTGGTATAAACAAGGCCCCGCCAGCGAGAATACCACCTATCACACATTGAAGAAACAATGGTAGTCTCCATGAATAATCGGAGTCGATATATGAACAGAAGTAGTCAATCCACTAAAACAGAAGTAACGATCGAGCTGTTAAATCATATCATTCACCGGGCGAAAATATGGTCGTACCACTGAAGAAGCGTAACCGAATACATTCCCTGAAAATTCCATACATGCGAGGGCACCTCGCTGTTCCAGATGGTCAGTCTCGGAGCTCGGGATTTGAGAACAAAACAACCAACATGTGTAGGAGGGGATACCTCGCTCTGATATATAGGAACAATCGTCCTTTTACCAAATCAACTCCCCATAAACACTGGGATACGGTATTAGCACTCACGACAGCAACCCAACGCCAAACCCGCTGACGATCCTTCCAACGATCATTACTTCGTACCCTGTTGTAAATGTTTGAACTGCGCCGCCTAGGACAAAGAGCACCGCGCCGCAGAATAGCGTTATCCGCCGACCGATTATGTCCCCTACGCGTCCGGCAAGAAGTGAGGTCACTGGTCGAAAGGGCATCAGACAGGTGGCATATAATACAGTAGGGGGTAGAATCGGCAACGCACATAGGGCACCGATCTCTAGGACTGCGACCATAGTTCCAAGTTGCACCGAGTCAAGGGACTTGAAGAATGCGAGGAAGTTAGGACCTGTGATGAGGCCCGACATGACACTAGGGACAACCAGGTATCGTGTGGGTTGTTAACTCTCTCGTTACATCTACGAATCACCGCACATACCCCTGGTCATATCCGAACTATGCGCTAAATGCTTGAGCACGATGGCTAATGAAGTATCCAATGCAAAATCGACACGCACGAGAAAAACGCCTAAGCTGGCGAACACAGAAATAGAGTAAAGGAGGGGCTGGCCAACGAGCCTGCTGCGAGTGGGCTTCGTGCTTCTGGCTGTCGAAGACATGTTTGCATGAGTGGACCGGAAGAAGGGGCCTAATGGCTGGCTCGACACCGGGGGCCGCACACAAGACGAATACTGCGGTGTCTCAGCAACGCAATGTCGTGTTTTGGTTATGTTTTCTCCCAGTCGCTACTATGTATGGTGCACGAGTTCGGCGATCAGATCAGAACAACAGCGCTCTGCGACGGATGCCAGCGCAAAGAATAAACGAGTTGCAAACGAGAGACAGAGATAAGTATGTATCTTGACACAGGAAGTCGGACAACGGCGGGCGATGCGGTTCGAGTGGGTACATCAAGCCAACCGTACTAAGGAACGCACCCTCTACCAGCGTCCAGTCGTATCTCTCCGCCGATCCCCCACATCCGTCCTCATAAAATCGAACTCTTCCGTCGTAAATTATTACATGTGTATGTACGTATGCATGTACCGGTATAAAATCATGTGCTTACTTGCATCGATACATTCGAGAGTCTGGGAAAGTGTGCTATGGTTCTCCGTCCGCAGGGAAGGAGCACCACCACATCCCCGAATGACACTGTGGGTCTATAGATCTGACTCGTTGACTTCCGTGAGATTTGAGTTCGTGAAAAAAGACCGCAGACAAATGAAAACGATTAGTTATCATCACCGCCGACTGCCTCATACCCTGCTGGGACCTGAGCCGGCTTCTTGCTCAAGCGCCGCAGCCAGCCGAACACGCCCCTCGGGCGACTGTCTGGGATTTCTGACGTAGTCGTTGACGATGGCGGCTTAGGGCTCAACCCAAATGAACCATAGCTGCGTCCAAGGCTGCGTCTCTGGAGAGCAGCACGTTCACGTTCTTCTTCTTCCCGTTCTTCCTCTTCTTCGGCGCGGTCCTCTGATGAACATGAATCAGTGAGGCCCAGGACCAAGTGCGTGAGACGAACCTTCTCCGAAAACGGCGTCCATCTCTTCCAGGGGTACACCTTTGGTCTCCGGGAAAACTGTTTCAAGTTGGAGACTTCAGCATACAGGGTACATGTATATCCGACACTTACAGAAGTATACTAGTGGAGTCATGGTCAGCACGATGCTATGTATGCGGTGTAACAATCGGAACTAACCAACGATGAAACTTGCTGTACAGAAGAAACCGTGCATGGGATAAAGCCGCCACTGAATAGATGTCTGCCCGGAAAGTAATCAATTGTAAACCTTTAGGAGACAAATATGCGAGCAAGAACGAACCTGGAGGACTGGGGTCATCTCGCCAACAAGGAAATTGAATGCCCAGTTAGTAGCCGTGGATATCGACACACCCTTGGCACGAACGGTCAGGGGCATGATCTACCAAATGGCCAATAACGATCTTTAGCTATAGCTTTCCAAACACGAGACGCGTCGGCCTTACCTCAGGAGGGTACAACCATGGGATCGGCCCCCAACTATAGCCAAAGGCAGCATTGAAGACTATGACACAGACAACGACAGCTTGCGGGGTTTGGGGAACGTCGATGTACATCCACCATCCGGTCATCATCAACGCGACCGCCATCTAACGTTCATATCTCATTCAATCGATCCCTACCGTAGGCAAAGAAATAACACTTACGACCGCACCACCGGACATCAAGATAGCGCGTCGCCCCCAGCGATCAACCAGGAACCAGGTCGGGACGGTACTCAGAAGGTAGATGAAAGCATTAATACCAGCCATAAGGATAGCATCACGGCCAAGCCAGCCAGCCTCTGAAGCTATTTCAGGAACAGATCGGTATTTCGAATGACGCGTCAAACGAACCTTCAAATACTCGAGCTTTATATCAAACATCATGTCAATACATTGTAGTCGCAATTTTGCCAAGATCACTCACGTGCATAATACGAGATGACTTGAAGTGGATACGGTCATGCATGTGGCAAAGTTTACAATATCAAAAACTTACCATTAATCCCATTCTGGTTGCGGTAACCGTTGGTCAGCAGTCCTCTGACGCTTAGCTTTGGCACTCACTAGCTGAGCAAAGGCTTGTGACGCCATCGCTAGAAGCACACGCTTCTTGTACTTAATCCACATAACAGCGTATGACCTCCCTTCACCTGATTCGCGCTAAGGAGGTTGAGTGAAACATATGGTGTGAATTCAACTCGACGTGATAATTACCTCTTGTTGAACTCTTTCTTTGATTTCCCGAAATTCTTCTCTGGCCACACGGTTATTCGGATCGCCCCCGTGCAAGTCTGCAATAACACGCATTCCCTCGTCGTCCTGGTCCGTGTCTATGAGCCAACTATATGCATGTTGTTAGCGAAGAAGGCGGCCGATGAGGTCCTTGAACATACCGAGGACTCTCCGGCATGAGCAAAGAGCCGCCAGCTAGAATAGCACCGATAATGCATTGCATGAACAAAGGGATTCGCCATGACAGGTCGGAATCCAAAAAGGAGCAGGCATAGTCCGTCCACTGCGGTCGGAAGTGTTGTGCTTAGTTAAGATAAAAAAGGCATAGCTTCTTCGCACGTACAACAGAAACAGCGTAGCCGAAGATGTTGCCGGTAAACTCCATGCATGCTAGTGCCCCCCTCTGTAAGTCGAGAGCATTTAATCAGTGGGAAATTATTACAAGGTAAAGGAGCCGACATGATTGGGTGGCGAAATCTCGCTTTGGTAGATAGGAACGATGGTTCTGAGCGATAGCCATTAATAAAAAAGCAGCACTGGAATATGTCCAGAAAACTGACGAGAGCAGGCCAACTCCAAAGCCGCTGACAAGTCTTCCCAAGATCATCATGTAGAATCCGTTTGTGAATGTTTGAATAGCACCTCCCAAGGTGAACACCATGGCACCCCAAAACAAGGTCATCTTGCGACCGATGATGTCGCCAATACGGCCAGATGCAATCGAAGTGACTGTGTAGTACAATGAGGGACAGCTCGTCTAACTGAGTGCAGACTTACTGAGTGCGCCGATCTCGAGGACGGCCACCATCGTCCCCAACTGCAGCTCATTGAGCTGGAAATAGTTCTCGAAATACGGACCGGTGATAATACCAGACATTACCCTAAGAGAAGACAGTAAGCTGGGGGGGAAACAACATTTTAGCCTGCGGCGACCGCGCACCCCTGATCATAGCCAAACTAAAGAAAATGCATATTCGTATAAGCACGTTTCGGTGGAGACAAACGAAATGCATACTAGGAAGACGCCGAGGCTAGCGAAGATGCTTATGGCGTAAAGGAGCGAGTTGCCGACAAGGCGCGAGCCAGTGCGCGGCGGGGCAGCGGCGGGAACGTCCATGGTTCATGAAAAGGCGTCGATTCCGACGCCGTCGTAGCCTCCGTGACGAAAAGACAGGGATGATGGTGGATGGAGACAAAAACGTGCAGACGAGAGTAAAGTGCAGGAGGCACGGGAGCACATGCACATACCATATGGGAACGTGACCTGCCGCGACTCAAGCGAGCGCGCCGCTCGGGCACACCAGTCCGCACAGCGACAACGTCCACCATGCAGCGCAACATCACTCGCCAAATGGCGCGCGGCTCAGTGTCTTCCATCGACTCATCCCCGTCTTCGTCCGACGGTGGCTATGACTCCGACGAGGAGCACCGTCTCGCACAGCAAGAATGGGAGGAGAACTTGCACCAGCTCCAGCTGCTCGTCTCCGTCGTGCTACTCCCTTATGTCGGAAAATGGCTGGGGAGGAGATGGGCGCATACAGGTGCGTGACAATCCTTTCCTACGAATACGCGTTTCGCTGAACAGGCATTGTTGTTGTCTAGCCTATGCTCGCTATACTCGTCTAGGGTGGGGACGTGCTTTTATTTTTGGAGAGGGCCATTCGTAGAAATTCACAGTACGGAAAGGACAGGGCTCCTCATTGGGTTTTCACATTTTTGTTTGCAATGGATTAGACTTAGAAGTAGTTTCAATTCGACATTAACTGCGCACACTACGACCACCCATTACGACCACCCGCTCTCCATCTACGTATTTGCATAACCATGTCCAACACTCCCCACATCGGCTGGAATCCCGACTTGAGCATGTCACTCATCAGCTCGCTCGCCAACGCCCACTCATCCCTGCGTGTCAAACCTTTCAGGATAATGTACCATGTGTCGTGCGCAAATGGAACCTTCTTCCTCAACATAACGTTGTAGTAGTCCGTGAAGAGCTTCAATCCGTCCTGGGTCGGGTTGTCCAGGCATGCCTTGAACAAAACATGATACGTGCCCCGTTTCAGCCTCACTCCGCGCTTCTCCATTTTTTTAACAATGTCTTGCGAGACCGTCGTGATGACTTCAGCGTCAAGCTCTCTGCTCCGGTGGATCCCAGCGAGGAACGACGTATACGTGATCTCGTTTGGTTGTGCCATCTTCATTCCCTCCATCATCTGGAGAATCTCCCAGGCAGAGCGGACTCCTTCCCGCGTACCCGTCCGTACCTGTGCGTCAATAATTGCACTGTATGTCGCCACATTCTCTTCCACGCCCACCCTCTTCATGATGTCCAACAACCGCTCTGTTGCATTGGGTACGTGCTCCTTCAGCATCGCGGATAGAATAGTCGTGAAAGTTATCACATCGGGACGGACTCCATTTTCTGCGAGTTGATTCATAACCCCTGCAATTCCCCTTAAATCACCCTTCCTCCCGTAGTATTTTATAAGGATGTTGTATGTGACAATGTCCGGCGGAATCGGGGATTTTGTCATATCTCTCAATAAACCGGTAGCTGCTTTTATGTCGTCTTGAGAAAGGAAACCATCCAAGACCGAATTGTGAACAAATATAGTATCTTTGCTCAACGGAACGGCCCGTTTGAATTCGTCAAATGTTTTTAGCGCGACATTTCTGAGTCCGTCCTGGAGCATAGCCTTAATTTTTGCACCATAAGATCCGGCATTAAAAGCGACGTTTTCCTTCTTCATCATCTCCCAGATTTTCGAGAGCTTTTCCGTTTGCCGAGTTTTCCGATAGCCCTCCAAAAGACCGTTCCATATGTCAACACCTGGTATTATGCCAGTGTCCAACATTTGCGCCCATAACTTCTCTGCCATGTCCTCCTGGCGGCCCGCAATGAGAGCACTGATCATATACGCCCATACCTTATCTGGAACGACTATGGGCCGACTTGCTGACTTGCTAGACATGCTGACCGCAGCCCAAGGGTAAGGACCGACAAATCCCGCCAATAGCTTGTTTGCAAGACTGCCCAATCGCTTGGCTGACATCCCTTCAATGGACAGATTTCGGACGTGTGCCTTGAAAGCCTCTGGACGCTGGGTCAGCACAGCCATCCACGCCGAGTCGCAGTATGCTCGCGTTTTCGCTTCCAGACCGTCATGATGCCCCAGCTCCTGGAGTACATGACTTACAGCCTGCGGGACAACGCGACACTCGCTGTGCTTCATGGCGACTGCCAGAGCATCAGTAAATGAGTCTCGCATGGCGTGTGCAGCAATGACGATGGCGAGGATGTAATAGAAAGGGCGGCGCTGGTTGGGCTCAAATCGTATGGACGTCGGATCAATGTCGCTTTCGTCCTCTACCATCCCTTCGACCTCTTCTTGCAAGTCTTGCACCGGCCCACCATGACTTTTATAAAGCCTGATCACTACGTCAGGCTCGTTGCGTACGAGATGGCGCTTAAGCAGACAAAGCAACCCGTCAGACATTCCAGCACGCGCGCATGCAAGGGCTAGCCCTTCTGTGGCCTGTCTTTGTTTATCTGTCCACTCCGCTTTTCTGTTTTCGCAAAGCTTGGAGACCATTTGGGACACGCAGCCGTAGTAAACTGGGTTTAGCACACGCGTGAGGCCTCTCTTCTCGACAGACCGATAGAAAGTCCAGGTAGTGTGGATGTCAGGTTCATTCGCCGTGCTTCGTAGACGAGCCAATTCTGCATTGAATGCGATGTGGTCAGCATCTACGAAGCTGTGAACCGGGATGGACCTGGGAATGGCAGCAAGGGTGGACGCGCTGGAAGACGACCGGTGGACACATGAAGCCCGCGACAACGAGAACGACGGAGTGAGAGCACGATGTACAGGTGCAGAGAGTAAGCGAGGCGCGAGGAAGTCGAATAAGACGATGTGTGAGGTAGACTTGCCGGCAGACTTGAGCATGCCCAGCCCGGGACGCGTTCGACGATTCAAGGTGCGTGAGCAGCAATATTTGGCGATACGGCAAAGAATGCTGTTTAATATTACGTAATTACCGGCCCGGGCCATCCGTCTACAAAAAAACATGTACGCCCTTGCTCTGACTGGGTTGCGCAGAATCGGACGGACACATTCACTTTGCGTCCCATAAACAGGCATATTTTGTTTCCGCAATTCCTTGAAATAGTGATGCAACGGAGGAAGCATTAGTGCAAATATTACGAAATTATAACAATATCCAAAGGTATACAATGTGAAGCATCTAGGCGACGCCAACAGATGTGCAAATGGGTCTCAAAAGCGCGGCTCAACACACTTGTGATCAGAATAAAATAAATAGGGTTCCCATTTACACCTTTGCTATCAAGCGCCGCGTCTCCTGAGGGGTGAAATGAAGAATTATCGACAGTACACGCACTAAATGTGGCTTTTCGGAGAACGGAGAATATTAGTGCAACGTCAAGCCAGACCACATGCGAACTTACTCTCATGTCCTTATGCTCTAAGAACTGTAAGATGACGTTCCGGAGGTACTCCAGATTTACCTCTTCGTCACTATTAGCGGGCATGGGAGAACCAGTCCGTGATAATGATGCGAGGTCAGACGTCGACGGCGGGGGTGAAGATAGACGTGCTTCGGAGGCGTTGTCGTGGCGTGAGGTGCCCCAATAGCCTACGCCTGGATTGCGCTGCTTTTCGAGCAAGGCAGCAGAGTTTTGTACTTTACGCAATTCCTCCCTCAGTGTCTAGTAATGATATATGAATGTTGGCTTCTCACTCTGAATGATGATATACTCGCCTTGTTTGACGCCCTGGTCTGGGCCTCCCGTTCCTTTGCCTCAGCGACTTCGTGCTCATGCTGTTCAGCGCGTGATCTGAAATCTTCGCTTTGCCTGAGCAGTTGAGCCTGTATATGGTTTAGAAGCGAAAGCAGAAAAGTCGATACCAAATTCACCTCAAGCTCGTCCACCCTGTCCTTCTGAAGACCCAGTTCCGAGAGTTGCCCTTTATAAAGAGATGCTTGGTGACGGAGCTCTTCAACCTCTTGTTCCAGTTTTTGTATCTTCCCCTCTGTGACGTCTTTTGATTGAACAGACGTGTCTGCCAGACTCCTTAGCGCCTCTATCTCCTGGGTTTTCTGCAGAAGGTTCCGGCTCAACGCGGCTTCCGTCTCATTTCTGTCCCGCTCAGCTTCCGCTAAACGCGTACTTAGTTCATTTATTCTTGCTTCGTATTTGGTTACCAGCGCCTCACGAATGTTCTCAGAGTCGTCCGGGGATACAGACGGCCGAAGGTCGCGGTACTCCAATTCACGCCGTGCGTCAGCGAGTTCCTCACTCAGAAGACCACAGCGATCTACAGCTTCGCGAAGCTGAAACTGGAGTTCAGAGGTGCTACCCTGGAGCGACTCAAGAAGGGACTGAGAAGATTCCACCTCGGCCTGCCGCATCTGAAGCTGGTCGAAAAGAGAATCACGCTCGGAATGAAGCGAACGGACAGAGCTCTCAAGAGTTTGTATCTTCGCATTCCTCGCAGAGACTTCCTTCTGATACGCAGCCTTTTATATGGATGGTCGTCACTCATAGAAGGGTGATAATTTATGACTGCATACCTTCGCTGTAGTAGCTTCCATCTCGAGTTGGCTTTTGCGTGCTGTAAATTCCTTCTCGAGTTTTTCTTTCATCCCGGACAGTTCGCGGTCGAAGTGCGCTTTCAAACCAGCGATATCTTTCTCCTTCTCAGTCCGCACGATCTCCATCTCCCTCTCCAGCTTCGCCCTCTCTGCGCCTTCCTTTTCCCTTTCCACTTTGATGTTTTCCTTGAGAGAACCAACCTCCCTAACGGCCTCGTCTCTGTCCTTCTCCGCTTTCACAAGCTTTTGTCGTACAGATTTAAGGAGGCTGATAGCCTTGACTCTCTTCTCCTCCTCATCTTTCACGGCGTCCTTCAGCTTTTGGGACTCTGTTCGCAATTGATCAAGCTCTGCTTGTCGTTTGCGTGTACCCTCTTCAGTCTGCGTTGCTGAATTGTAGGCAGCATTAAGTAATGCCTCTGACTCCTCGAGCTGTTTCCGCAGACTGTCAACCAGCTCCGTCTGAGACCGGCTTTCGAGACGGTGGGTATCACGAAGTTCCTCTATTCGGTCATCGTACGCTACGCGTTCTGCGTAAGGCTAATTACCCGAGTAGTAAAAGAGGGCCCCGACTTACTACGTAACTTTCCACTCAATCGCGAAATTTCTTCCTGAGAGCGCTGTATATTCATGTGCCTAAATAAGTGTACATCGATTTGAAAGGTGACTACACATACATGCTGACTTGAGTTTAATTCCCGTAAGTGCTCTCTTAACCCTTCTACATCAGAGATCTGGGCCACGGGTGTCAAGTCCGCCAACACAGCATTCACGGCATCCTGCGTAGCCCTTAGATCCTCTAAAGACTTGGATACACCTATTACAAACCACATTGATGATTAATAGTTGGCGAAGCAAGGAGTGCCATCATACATACCAGAATACATCTCTTCAGCACGAGCAAGCTTGGCTTTTAAGCCGTCGGTATCTTCATCTATTTGTATGGCGTTTTTTAGTTGCAGGGAGTCAGAAGACCGAGAAGCAGTGAGATTAGTTGACACAGGAGAACATGGAGGAAGGGGTATGTCGGCTTCAGGACAGCGGGAGGGGTCGGATGAAGTACTAGTTTCAGCATTCTCCGAGGGCCCAGTGAGTTCATTTTCACTCAAGCCATCGCCGAGTTCCTTGGATAGCTGGATCTCCTCCGCAGGAGGTGAGGAAAGGTCTAGGGTTGAAGGAGATGCGAGATGCCGTCTTGGAGAAGGAGTCGGCGAGTCCGGAAGCGGGGTGGATTTGGGCGACGCGACACGGTCTGGCACCGGCGTCAATGCTGGTTTGGGCGAAGAAGCGATTGAAGGACCAGGTGTCGTTGAAGTAGACGCCTCTCCAATGGCGAAAGAGGCACGCAGCCTGTCCTCAAGTGTAGACTTTGAGACTGGTCTTAGCTCGCGGTCAGGGCGAGGTGACGGGTTGGCTGAGCTGTCCGCTGACGGCGAGGAGACAGTGAACGGACGCTGGGAAACCAACGACTTGCGCAAGTTCGTTAATGCAGACTCAGCAAGATGGCCAGTAGAATGAGCAACACTCGAAAGGTCGAAGGATGCTGAGCCGCGTGCGTGCTCCGATCGTTCAGGAGAGAAATCCTGCGACTCTGAACGCCCTGGTCGACCGGGACGTGGCTGCGGCTGGGCCAGGTTCTCCATTACATTCCGGAAGCCAGAAAACATGGCGGGGCGAGGGAGGGAGCAAGAACACACGCGAGAACAGACCTGGAGAAAGGGAGGTCGGTCGTGGCTTATTCCTGCGCGGCAGCCGCCGGCTGTTCCCCTGGATTTCTCGCAACTCAGCGGCGTGGAATCTCTGAACACATAATTTCATTCGACACAGCATGAACTACGCTAATACCGCGCTCTGGATTTCAACATATTAAATATAGTTCCGATTCATGAGGAAAGATGTTTCCTTTGCTATAAGAAACTAGCAATGACAGCGCGCTGCATAATGTCTAAGATAGAGGGGAGACGAGTGGGGGTGCCAATATGCCAATATACAATTGCTCAATAAAGATGCGGGTAAATGTCGTTTACTCGACAATTTTTGTCACGATGCCAGTACCGACTATCACAGTTACTTCAGAAAATGCCGCAACGCGGTACAACTCGGAATATTTGCTTACCAGTCTTGCCACCCTCGCGAAGAGTGAAGCGAGAACCAACCTCGGCCGCTACGTCGTGCACGAGATCACATACCATCTCGACATGATCACCAGGCATTACCATCTTTTCGTTGGCATCGGCTGTGCCCTCAGGGAAAGTCAGCGACACGGTGATATCAGCCGTCCTCAAGAAGAGCTGAGGTCTGTAGTTGGCCATAAAGGGAGTGTATCGTCCACCTGTTGGCGGTGCTAATCAGAACTAACGCCATAATTACATTAGAAAATGAAGACGTACCTTCGTCCTTGGTGAGCACCTTATTATTAACAGGTCAGATCAATGCCCCCTTAAATTCGAAACTGGCATACTCACGTAGATCTGAGCCTGGAACTTCTTCACAGCCTTCATAGACCCGGGGGCGATGATCACCATTCCACGACGGACCTGCTCCCTCTTGACACCACGGAGGAGAGCGCCCATGTTGTCACCGGGCTCACCCTTTAAACCTTGCGTCAAAAGAATTACACAACGTCACGTTTGTTCAACTTACGCGATCCAGCTCCTTATGGAACATTTCTGTCGGTGGAGGATTAGATCGCTTTCAAAAAACAATGAACAATTCCTTACCAATGCCAGTCAGAGTAGTCTTAAATGAAGCACCCAAGCCAAGAATTTCAACATCTCCTCCTTTATTCGCGACACCACGCTCAACCTGCGAGAAGAGTGAGCAGGAAAAAAGCAATCATTAATGCAAAGTCGACTCACACGTCCCGTGCAAACAGTACCACGGCCAGAGATAGAGAAGACATCTGAAATTGAATTGAATGAACTAGCACCTACGTACCCCTGGGTATTTCTTACCTTCGACAGGTAATAAGAAGGGCTTATCGAAGTCACCTAGGCGGAAGTTCCGTCAGCTGGCGATAATAGAGGCGATGGCTAAAAGTAACTCACGGGGAGGAAGTTCAAGCCATTCGTCACATGCAGCAACGAGAGCGCGGATCTTCTCAGAACCAATTTCCGGGTTGCGACCCTCCAGGGCAGCCAAAGCCGAACCCATGATAATCGGCGTAGTCTCTCCATCGTAATTGTATGTTGAGAGCAAATCGCGCATTTCCATGTCCACCAGTTCCAGCATTTCCGGGTCCTCAACCACATCGACCTTGTTGATAAACACAACGAGCTTCTTGATTCCAACCTGGCGAGCCAGTAAAAGATGCTCGCGCGTTTGAGGCATCTGACCATCCGTAGCCGAGACAACCTAGAAATTGACCCTTACAATTAGGTGAGAACGAGGCGACGGACGATATGAATGCCTACAATTATAGCACCGTCCATCTGAGCCGCACCAGTAATCATGTTCTTGATATCTGTGGTTGAGCGTGAGCGGGCATCTCCAGGAGCAAGAGTAAATTACATACAATCAGCGTGACCGGGACAATCGATGTGGCCATAATGCCTCTTCTCGGTTTCGTACTCGACATGGGCAGAGTTGATAGTGATACCACGCGCTTTCTCCTCCGGAGCTTTATCAATCTGAGCATAGTCTGTGAAAGTCGCGCCTCCACCCTCTGAGAGAACCTTGGTGATAGCCGCAGTTAAAGTGGTCTTCCCGTGGTCGACGTGACCGATAGTGCCGATGTTCATGTGAGGCTTAGCGCGCGAAAATTTGCCGGCCTCCGCGTATCCACGGCGCAGTACTATTGTGGTGTCAGAAGAGACCTTCACCGATGTCAGGTCACTTACAGAGCGAACCAACGTGACCCCTAGCAGCAGAGGGAATGCCAGCAGACGAAGACGCGACAACGCCTCGTAACGTCCGTACGGATCTGAGGGATCGGGACAAAGCTGGAAAAGACATGAGCCCAACAAGGCGCAAACAGCAAACATGGGGAACAAACCAGCAGAAGAAAGCATGCGACGGCTCGCCATGGCTGGCGCAGCCAGCTTGATACTTAACATTGTCAACCCCTGCAAGTCAAGGTGATGGCACTGAGCAATGAGCTACTTACGGGCGAAAATTCGAAGGATTTTACCAGATTCGACCCTGAAAATTAGATAATTTTCACACGATTCCACGCGATGGTAATTCACATGATGAACGCTCCCGGAACCTTCAACTGCCTGAGCTCTTGCGTCCAGGACTCAACTAAAAGATCTATTCATGGCGTCCCATGAGCGGACGGAACTCATGCAAAATGCCATTGCGTTTCTCATGGACCCAAAGGTACATAATCTTATCTTGGTTATCGCTTTGGCCTGACGCGTAGCTCATTCGCAATGCAGAGCCAAACGTCTACTTTGGCTCAACGTATACAATTCTTAGAGGCAAAGGGACTGACATCTTCCGAGATTGAGGAGGTCATAAGACAAGTGTCTATGAAGCAGAACGTCGCCATGCAGGCCCAACCTCCCTCGTATCATTCTCCTTACCAGTATGGTCCCCCTCTATATCCTCAACAGGCCCGACAACCTATGGACTGGAGGGACTACTTCGTAAGACTATAGCCTTATGTTATCCACAACATTCTCTGAGTCTCCATCCCTATTGCACAGATTATGGCCGTTGTATCAGGGACTTTTGTCTACGGGGCAGTTACTCTGGCCCGTGTAAGCATATCTCGTCCTCCGTATATACTCATACATATTAATTCCTTTTCTATAGAAATTCTTAATGCCGCATCTGCAACCACCATCTTCGACCGCTTACGAAGCGGATAGAGACGCTCTTACAGAACAGTTCGATGGAGCAGAAGCCCTACTTAAGGAAATCCAAGCGGAGACGGCGGCCGTTCGCCAGGCAGTCGAGGAACAAAAGGAAAAAGTAGAGCAGACAACACAGGATGTCGACGCGTGCGTAAAAGAGATGCGGCAAGGCGAAGTGAAGTCTCGCGACGAAATGCGAGAAATTAGAGAAGAGGTTAATTCCATTCGGGAAATGCTGCCAAAGGTATGTGGTGGTTATACGCTTATTCTCCGCCGTTATCTCCGCAATGGAATCTAACTGCATCTCTCAGATGATTGAAAAGAACAAGGAGAGCCAGACTCAATCTCTTTCGGAACTTCAACAGGAGTTGAAGTCTCTTAAGGCCTTGCTATTGAGTCGCGGTCCTTCCTATCCATCCACACCATCTCCTTCATTCCCTAGCTTTGTCGGGAGACCGTCAATACCGGCGTGGCAGCTTACAGGGGCTTCAAACGCAGGTTCTGGTGCGGGAGCCGGCAGCTCTGCAACTCCACAAGCAAGCGTATCAGTGAATCCTACGGAGGAAGGGTCAAGTAAAGACACTCTGCCACCTAGCGAGACGCCTTGAGAAAATATATATTTATTACCTTTAGTTGTGCTTGCAAGGATGTACATTTATGGATTGTCAATTAATGTTTGCTTCTCCGTTTTTACACTTGTGTTCAACATATTCAATCAAAGGACCCTGGCGCGTTTAATCTGCGATTTACATACGTACTAAATTTATCGCGCGGAACGGAACGCGCCTCAGCCTGTTCTCCTTCTACCATACCATGTCACTGCTGGCAGCCCTTCGCACCGCTTCAAGGCCAGCTCTCCGCGCCTCATACCAGGCAGCGACGAGGCGCCAGCAACGCCTGACACCGTTCGTCCGGACCCTCGTCAGTGAGTAATACCATCCTGCACGGTCGGGACTGCTTTAGGCAGTTCAAGACTGACTCACCCCCGTGCTGCTGTCCACAGCGAAAAAATACACAATTGACCACGAGGCCGTCGTATTTGACGACGCGACGAACGTTGGTACTATCTCTATTACTGACTACGCTCAGTCAAGCCTGGGGGATGTTGTCTTCGTTGAACTGCCGTCGGTCGGAACTCAGGTGTCCGCAGGTGGTGAGCTAGCGTCCTCGCCGGAGACATGCTCAGTACTTAATCACGGTGTCTTTTTAGACCAGATTGGCGCTGTGGAGAGTGTGAAGGCTGCATCAGATATTGTTGAGTGCTCGCTGGTGAAGCACCCATGTTATATGGCTAATAGGAAGTTCTATATCTCATAAAGTATTCTCCCGTGTCCGGAACTGTGGAGGAGGTCAACGAAGGGCTCGGTGATCAGCCCAGCTTAATTAACAAGTCTCCCGAGGACAAAGGTTAGCGTTGCACCTCGTTCTCCGCGGTGCCATCTTAACGGTTTTGCACTTACGTCTTCAGCATGGCTTTGCAAGATAAAACTCAACAACCCCAAGGAGGTAAGTAATCTAGGAAATGCCTCGCAAAGACCCTCCCTCAGATTATTCCCCACCACAGGTCGAGGAGCTGATGGATGCCGAAGCGTACAAGGCGCACTGCGAGTCCTCGTAGACGAGGAGAGGCCTTCATTTATTTAGAATTTAGAGTAGTGTCGAATGCACCTTATGAAAGCGATAAGAAAAAATATAATGTTTGCTTCGTAGTTGACTTGCACGTTTGCCGTCTATTAACATGCAGAAAAACGACTGAAGCGACTGAAGCGCGGTCCAGTGCGGCTGAGCCAATCTTATGATGGCTTGTACTCTACACTCTCCCCACGAGCCTCCATGCGTTCCTTCGCCTCTTTCAAGGCCCATGTTTGTATACTGAAGGACATCAAGTTAATAACAAAGGTCATAACAGACGTCGCCGTCACGTACCTAGTGTCGGGCTTATAGTACAGCAACACCGCAGCCAAACCCATGCTCCCAAACATTCCCCAATACCACATCAGCTCCCAGCTCTCCCTTTGGCGTTTCTGACCCGGTGGAAGCGGCTTCAAGGAGAAACGAAAACAAGGCCATGAACAACCGTTCAACATAAAGCACACCAAGTGCGCGCTCACCTTCTCGCCGAACAGAAAGCCTGTAGGTTCATTGTAGTGCGGAGCACCTCCGGCGTTTCGCCGCTGCTGTCTCAACAGGAATGGTACATTTGCACGCGGCACCCGCCGCGATAACGTTGAGAGCATTGTTAAGACGTCGACAAGAGAGTGTGGGGTGAGGCAGCGACTGACTCCCCGCCTGGTATGAATGGTTACGTAATAAATGTTGTTTACGAGGTATTAGTAAGTCAAATGCACGTGACTCATAACCAACAAGGAATATGTTCAGACTTGAAATTTATTAAAAGTGTTAAGGGACAAATAGCGTAGTGTTTTGCAATTCCCGTTGTCCAAATCCAGTCTCTGACTGAGGGGAGGCAACGCCCACCAAGAAAGTCTTTTAACTGTATTTACCCATTACCGCAAATAGAAATTTTGATGCTCCTAGGTCAGAGAGAATTAACAAAACAAGCTTAACTTTGCCTCTATTGACATAATTGAAAGTGTATTATGATCAGTGGATATGGGGCTAGGGTGACCTCTGGCCGGATTTTTTAAAATTTCCCTAGAAATACAGGAAACAGCCCTTGTACTAGCCATTTCTTGTACTTCTAGGGAAAGAATAAAAGACTCGGCCAGTAGGTATCCTAGCTCCATATCCACTGATCATGATACACTTTCAATCTTGTCTGTAGGGGCAAATTTGAGCCCAGAAACTTGTTTTGCACCTTTTGTATATGCAGCCTAGGACGCTTTTGTCACGCTGTCATGCCGCGACGAAATGCAACTGATGGTGTAGCTTGGAAGGCTAGAACTTGAACGGGACACTGGGACTGAGCTAAATTTTAATAAGACACTTACTTGACTCCTCATTAACTTTTAATTATAGAGAACTCAATCAGATTACATTGAGCACGGCTGGCTGGAATTGTTGCCACCCAAAATACTAAATGAGGAAGGTGACGATCGTTTGTCAGCGTGCAAATCAGTCCACTCGTCTTGAACAAGATTCCGAGGTCACGAGAGCCGGGAATCCTGGAATACATCGCTTCCGCCTTTCAGATACAAGAAGCAAGAATTATCTGCAAGACAATAGCGCTGTTCCTCGCCTAGGCAAATGAAAGCGGGCATTGGATGGGCATAATTCTTTTTGTCTCCGGTTCCTCTGAATCCTGAAGGCAGTCCTATGGGAAGTGGAGTATGGAAGAATATCATGAAGGACGTATGTATTGGAGGCGAAGGAGCGAGGAGCGATGGTGACCTATTATGGTATGCTACAGACCAAGCCGCTCCACCAGGGTATTTCATTAGTCCGCGTTCAGAAGGTGAGCCCAGTAAAAAATAAAATGCCATGTGCAGAGGGTGGATTACCATATCCTCCCCCGGAGATTATTTTCGATGCCCAGCACATGCCCGCGTATTTTCGTCTCGGTCGCCTTGGATTTAGGTCAAGGCACTTTGTTTGCATGCGCACTACTGCAGCTGCGGGGGGCTTCTCCCGCGATGCTCTAGACCGATCCTTTCCCCCTTATGATGCTTTCAGCAGGATGAACATACGGCTGGTGCGGGGGAGAACCGATATTGCGGCGACGAGGGCGCTGCCAGAGTGGACCGGGATGACCGGGTCTAGACGTCAAGGTGGATTAATTACTAATATTTCTCTAAAGTTCTTGGGACGGCTTGTGGCCCCTGGACGGGTGACGCAGGGTTCTGTGGCGGCCGGCGGCAAAGGGCCAGAGGAGGACGACATGCGGGGGCGATCAACGCCGGTGTCCAGGCGGTTGGTGACAACCCTGTCGGGCACCGCACATCCGGGCAGGAAGGCTCACGTCACCGCCCGCCTCGATTGGATTCTGTCCGCCCACTCTTCGCCTCGGCGGATGTCTGCTTCTCCCGCGTTACCATCCCCGCTTCAACCTCCGACGGCCCCGTACAGGAAACTGCCGCAGTCCAGAACCAGGGAGGATCTGCGAACCACAGTCAAGCAGACTTCATATGATTATGTACAACTATCACAAACAATCCCGCTCAGGGAAATGCATACCCACGATCACCCATCGGATGCGAGAAAGAATGCCTTCTCCCAAGACTCCATCCCCCGTTTGTCTCCGAAAAGCTCCCCTCCCCGACTTTAACCTCGGCTCGCAGCTCCTCATACTGAATTGCGCGTCAGTTTATTGCCTCTATTCACTCGGGTCATGGATCTTCTCTACCTTTATTTCCGCTTCTATCTTTTGGTTGTGCATTTTCGACGTGCTCTTCTGCATATGCACAATCATCGTCTGAAAATATTCATCTTTCAGTTGTCCCGGCTTTTTTTTTTTTCACATGTCCATCCAATGTACCCACCCGAATAGACCGACTCGTTAACCCTCTGCCAGAAGACACCCGTTCTACCGGTACTGGCTCCACCCCGACAAGTCGCAGCTGGCTGTGCAAATACAAAACGTATTGCTCCAGGCAGTCAAGATAAAATCTCTTCTTATCATGAGATGAAATTGTGTCTCTAAAAGCAAATTAGTGACAGGCATTCAACTAGAAACGGAACCCGCTTACGGATCTGTCGGACTGTAGCCCAGGCTCCTCGCAATTTCATCCTGTTGTGCTTTTCGACGCTTTGCGCGCTTCTGGTCCTTTTGCATGTCGCGGTCTCTAGCAGTGAGCTCGCTCAGAAGTTCTGACGGTGTCGGAAATGTGTTTTGTGGCGGGGGGATCTTGTCCGCTGGATGAGCATGCAGATCCGAGGCCGTTGACGGGACCCCCGGAGGAAGCGGAGGGGGGTTAGATGGGAAATCGGCCGGCGACAGATGGAAATCATCCGTTTGTATCTGGGGGACTTGTGGAACGTGTCGTGCTTGGGGCAGCTGTATCTGAGGCAGCGAAGACGTCCGTCGTGCCTGCGGCGCTATCGTTGGATACATTCGGGAAGTAGGAGGAGTTGCAGAAGGCGAAGAGTGAGTGTATGCAGTATTGGAGTCATCGTCAATTGACGATGCCGGCACAGATGACGCCGCCTGCGTAGCTGCGAGTTCGGGGTGCTGGGTGCCAATGACGATAGATTCAGATTGAGATGCAAAGGAGCCGAAAATTGCGCCGTGAGCGCCTGTGCATGGACTGGAATGGGAAATGCAGGTGGCCATATTTGCGCCTGCCATGTCAAGGGCATGTACAGGATTATAGGACTGCACGGGGCGAGGAGAGTACAGAGCAGCTGAGAGAGGTGTGTAGAGGTCCTCTGGGGCATGATGAACGTCTGAGGATGCTGGAGCAGAGAGGAGAACCGTACTCGTTGCAACTGAGAGCGGATACGGAGCTGTGCGCATGCGACGCCCTTGACGATGGACGCCGGCAGCAGTGAGAGGAGGGATGTCTTGGGATTGAGCGAGGTCTTCGTAGGAGATGTGAGGTATGTACGCGCTGGTTGTCTGACTACTGTAGGCAGTGGGAGAGCCGTCTGCTTGGGGGATGAGATGACTGTGACTGTGAACGAGCATGACTATGATCTGCGGGACGTGGGCCTGGGACATGGCGGGACATGGTTTATATATATATGCCAGCATAAGGCAAGTAGGAATAATATATTAGTGGCGTTTAACACATTAAAGGCCATTAAATTACAACTCGTGTGGATCGACACATGCCGCGGCATCTTGCGTCCCCGGCGCTGACATCGCAGGAGCGCATCACATCGACCACATTCCTTTTTCGGCTATCCGGACCCACTTGCGCCGCAAACGGGAATTCGATCTTCTATATCGGGACCGAGGGGCATTTATCCTTTTGGGTCGATTCTGTTGCCCATATGCGCTCTGCTAAATAAACCGTCTCCCGCCGCGGTGTCCTCTCTTCTGCCGCCCCCGCACGCCCTCCCTCTCATGCATTTCCCTGCAGACCTCGTCGACCATTCCGACTCCGCCTACTTCTACCCTTACCACATTCCCGATTCCACCTACTGCCCCAACCAGGCGCCCCTCGACCGCATACCGGAGTAAGTCTCTCCAGTATCCATCTCCAGCGCCGCAGCTCAAGGCCCTCTCCAGTTGCTTTCCCCAAGATTCCTCATCTAACACGTCGTTTCCCCACTGTCCAACCGAAGCAAATCCTGCGTGCACGTACCATGCTCTCCCCGAGCTGCGTACATTTAAAACGGAGTTTTGCTATCCGGAAGTCAATAACACAGACTACCCGGTAGCCCATGATGACACATCACTCCAAATTCCGACCCCAACGTCTGCGGCGGATCCAGCCGCAGACTCGTTCTATTCCGACCGATCCGCTGCTGCCAGCATAGCCTCCTTTTCCTCTGTACACTCCAACAGCAAGGGCGACTCGTCGGACCTTTGCTTTTCCGACAACGGCCCCGCGGAAGGAAACGGTTTCGACTTTGCCCTGCCCTCGCCTGCTTCTCCGGTCGACTACCACTCCCCCGTAGATACATCGCAACCTCAAAGTCATGATGCTTTTGATTCAAAAAGTCCACAGGACATAGAGTCTCTGATGAACATTGATCGTTCCGACATTAAGAAGCGCGGATCGAGGCGTATTTGGACCCATGCACTCGAGAAATACCTGTTCACGCCTCATGAAATGTGAGCCGTTGCCTCCAGAAAACCAGTCCCTCCCATTTTACAAGGTCTAACACTTCTTATTTGACTTTCAGTGCAACTCTCGGTACTCCCCATCGCCGAACGATCTATCTCGCGAGTTTGGAAGCGCACATTGACCGGTTACACAGCCAGCTACTTGGACTAGGTCTCTATCCCATTCCGGTTGATGAACTCCAGCCATACAAAGGTTTAAATTGTAAGACTGCCAAGGTAAATTTGCTATGCGCATAGTGCTTTTTCATCTGTTGCCCGTTTCTGACTTAGCGACAAACTATATTATACCTCACAGGGTATGGTCGCCGGACTGCAACACGATTATGCTGAGGTGCGCATGCAGATGCTGGAAATAGAACGCGCGGTAAGTAGGCATTTTTTGCGTACACACAATTGATTAATGTCATAGCATTTACATATGATTCCGCAGACAGAGAATGTCCGCGCTATTGCATCAGCTCGTGAAGGACACGAAATACTCGGAGCAAGAAAATTTTCGCTCGACTCGTCCATGTCCGTGGGGCACTCATAAAACACATGCCGACTGCAAACTCTGCACACATTTATTCTTTGATATTCCCGCATCATTTTTATGTAAATATAAGAATTGAAGATAGCTGGAAAATATTCTCACCCACTTTTGGTGGCCATGCTACTCGTACCGTACCAGCATGATTTCACTGCGCCGTAATAAGACTGCAGCCCACATTGTCGATCAACTGGTAAAGTTCTGCAGTAGGAATCTTCCACGGGTGATGGCTTTGACCGCGCCACCGGACATCAGCCACAACTTCCCGAATAGCGCATGTATTACAGTCAATCACCGGTCATTGGGACACTGAAGCTAGACAAGCTAATTCTCACAGTTCAGTAAGAAATATTTTGGAAATAAAAATATATCCATGTTCAGTTATATTCTGGCTATCACTGTACAAAATTTGGGAGGAAACGGAGTACAAATGAGAGAGATATAGCTGAAAAGAAAAATCTGGTGAAATTGAGCCTGCACCACTCAATGGGACAGGCTGTTCCCACGAGATTTCAAAATGGGTGATTACACAATCGGAAGGAAAGGCTAAGCGATGACAAATTTACATTTCCCAAACGGGAACACGATCTTCAGTGGCGACAGGGAAACCGCCCCTCATCTTTCATTTTGGCCTTTTCTCTACCATTTCCTCTTCGATCACAATGTTTATTTTTTTGAACTGCTACTGCTTTGTGCTGTGATGAAACCCAGTATAATTGGGTTGCCTATGTATAATATTTTGCATTTTATGTTTTGCTAACCATTTTTGGTAAATCTCCATTTTAAGGATTTTATGGGTGATTTCGCATTTTCTTGCTCATTTCTCATTCAATAAGGTTGCTTTACTCTATTTAAGGTCAGAGGTACACACCTGGTTGCAAAATGAAAAAATAATGAGGAAGATTGGGTGGATATAGCACTCTCTAGCCCGGTGTCTCATTGACTGGTGCTGTCCCATTGACCGGTGATTGACTGTACCTCTTTCGGATATGTAATCAGCGTAACACACATCTCCTACCTTCTCCCACTTTCTGGCTTGCGGTCACAGACTCTTCCTTTCAAACCAAGCCCATTCTCAATCTTACCGTTAACACCGCTCAGATGGATGAAAATGAGCTCGAGACTTACCAGGTGCAGCTTTCGCACGTCGAGCTGGCGCTCTCTGCCGATCCGAACAATAGCGAACTGAAGGACCTTGCATCCGAGTTGAAGGAGCTCATCGAGCTTACGAAGGGTAGTCTCGAGCAGGCCCGCGCAGCAGCAGCTGTTCCGAAACCAGAACAATCGAGGAAAGCCTCTCAGGGCGGTGGTGGAACGTCTGGGGCACCTGCGAAGACGTGGGCAGCGGGCAACGAGTGTCTTGCGAAGTACTCGAGCGACGGCAACTGGTACCCGGCACGTATCACATCCGTTGGCGGAGCGGAGGACAACCGCGTGTTTAGCATTGTGTTCAAGGGCTACAACACGACAGAGCTCCTTAAAGCCTGCGACATCAAGTCACTTCCACCGTCTTATCAGTCGTCCGGCGCTAATGCTTACGGCAACGCAGACGCAAATAGTAACTCTAGGAAGCACAAGCTGAGTGCAGAGGAGGAGAAGGAACGCGAGAGGAAGAAAAAGAAGAATGAGAGGAAAGTCGAGGTGCGTGCTGCGAAGGCAGAGGAGCAGGGGAAGAGGCAGTCGACCTGGCAAAAGTTTGCGAAGAAGTCGGACAAGAAGAAGATTCATATTGCGGGTGTTGCTGGCACAAGCATCTTTAAGACGCCCGACAACCCGCTTGGAAAAGGTGAGATTGTCGTTCGGATGTTTTCTTTCTTTTCTCGTCGGTGGTGTCTGATGGGCGTCGTTTGCTCTTTCGTAGTTGGCGTCACCGGTAGCGGAAAAGGAATGACGGAAAATGCACCTAGACCGAAAAACAAGTTCGCGAAGGATGCAGAGAGTGTTTTGTGATGCCTGTGAGTCACAATGTACTCTAGTCAATGCTTGAAACTGATGTTGCGCGTCAGGTAAATGTCTGCACTTTTTTTTATCACCATGTTACACCGCCTACGCAAACCGTTGACGGGTGGCTCTTTTTTCCAGAGGGATGGCGGGTTATGCGGAAGGGGCAGCCGTCAGTCTCGGATACGTATCTTTCTTTTATTGACAAGGACATGCCAAGCCCTCACCTTCACTTTTCCCGCAATATGTGTATTTAATATCAGCACCAGCTCTCGTCGTCTTTATGAAATAAGTTGGACGGCGAAAGACCCAGAATATGGCTTTTGCTACTTGTACGTCCCCCTATGCTTGCAGAGGAACAAATGTTTGTTATTTATCATCCGCTGCGGAGAGAGCTCACAGCAGGTGTACTGTTACAACACGATTGATAAACCCTTTTTTTTACTATACAAGAGTGAGTGTCGTACTGTTGTTTCAAGCGCACGACTGTAAGTTTGTTTTTCTGGTTGATTTTCCTGTACATCGACACCACCGGGGACACTAGTGGCCCTACGGAGCTTGTGCGTCACGTCAACTAGAAATTCACAAAGTTTATCGTGGAATACCTTTGGTCGTACGACTTCCATCGCTAGTGATTTGACCTTGGAAGGCTCCCGTCAAAGCCCACTGCCAAAGCAAGTGTGTTCCAAGGGCTTCTCGTCAACTTTCCATCAGTTAATCTACACAGTAGTCTTCTCTTAATATCCATTACTTAGGCTTCCAATCTTGCGGTACAAGGGTCCTGTTTCTGCGGCGGACGTCTATTCGAAATTAAAGTCCGAACGTGCTTGATTTTGAGCATAGCCTTCTACGTCTGCTGCAGTTCCTGAAGTCCATGAGTACATTTCCTATCCTTTTTGGTCGCTGCTGAAATAAAAAAAGAACCAGGTGCCGCGTTGTGCACGTAGTTTTTATAAGGATTGAGGCAAGTGTCTTCGGGCACACATGCTTCTCCTTGAGAATAACCGCAGTTCTCCCGAATAAGCCAATGGCTCGTAGAGATGTTGACACGCCCATGCCACCTGAGCTGCATCCAAAAAAAGTCGGCCGTTGTGGGGGAGATGATACTCTGTATCACGCTCTCGTGCATACGCACTTAAGCGACATGTGAACAGTGTATTGCCTCGTACGGCGGGTAAAGAAACCTAATACATGAGTGTTATGAAGGAAACAAGAAAATCAAACGCAACGTAAATGCCACACAATGAAAGAGGCAGACAATTGTTTTTTATTCCCACACGCCCCCCTGATCAACTTTGACTCTCCAATCCTGCTTCGCCTTGCTGCCTTTGGGGCGTCCAATCATCCTCGCTCCGCGCTTTGAATGATGCTTGCTCATCTGCTTGGCATGCTGCCGATTGATATCGGACACAACGCGCTCTTTGATTGATAGTGCTTCCGGGGAAGGATCAACCGACTTATTGACGACGTGCATCCCGGACTCGGCACTGCCATCTTCAGCATCCACATTTGGGGCAAGCGTCATGGACGCAGTATGCGCGACAAGCGAATCCGTGGGCGACGGGGCGCGTGAACGTCGCGATGACAGAGATGCAGTGTCCTCGCCGTCTGTATCGTCGACGGGAGGGTGTTGTCCGGAAAAGGTACCTGAGGCGCCGAACTTGCCTTCCTCATTTTCTGATGACGAATTTGTCTCAGATGATCCTTGCTCGTTAGTCTTCTCCCTCTCTTCGTTTCCGTCAACATACAGCTCGTCACCGGATTCGTCGCTTTCTTCCACCATCTCCTCTTCGTCGTCTTCCTCATCTTGTGATTGGACCTCTCTGACACTTTCCATGTACTTGTTGCATCGTCAGCGTGGCCGGAAAGAAGTTTAGGAACGAATTGTTTACCTCCTCTAGAGTGTCCATTTCCTTTTTCCCAAAACCGCTTGCAGAGACCACAACGTCCAATTGGAAGCCGTCACCTTTCTCTTCGCCCTCCTTCATGACAGTTTTAAATCGCGGGTACAGTACGCTCTCGTATCGGAACCGACGACGGAAAAAACGCCGGATACATTCGACGTCCCGGTTAAAATACCTACGCATGACGCTTAGATGACCGGAATTAATAGCGACGAGACTACGCAAGACGTACCATTCGGCGTTCTCATGTGACGTACTGACCATCTGTGGAAAATCGATGACGATAGGCTCTCCAGACACCCGTCGGATGAGAATATTGAACTCGTTGAAGTCGCCGTGTATCAATCCGGCGTGTGCGAATCTTACAATCAGGTCCATTAATTGAGAATATAGTTTTCCGGGTGACGGGATGTCGGATATTTGTCGTCTATTGTAGCGAACAGAACGATCAGCCTGAAGCGCTCTGCGCGTGAATGTGATCACTACACTTACAATGGGAAAGAGTCAATCAGTTCCATGACTATGCAGTGTCTAGCCTGATCAACCGGGACAGGTACAGGAAAGCCATGTTCATGTAAGACCTTTTCGGGATGTTAATATCGAGCTGACATTGACTGAAGCAACAGTTACCTTCATGAATGCCCATTCCTTCTGGGCGGCAAGTCTAGACATGTACATCCACGATGCGGATTTTCGCTTCCCCATGTAGTCCCGCTTCTCTTTGATCGCACGGAAAGAAATCCGACCCAGTCTGGCCCTAACTAAGACACGGTCCAATATCAAAGAAAGACAATACCCACCGATGAAGCTTCAGAACCAACTGCTTCCCGTTTGCGTCCGCTACAACGTAGATGTCTGTGTGGCGGATATTTAGCATATATGCACCGAAGCAGATAAACCACCCTCTGATACTAACCAGACTCCTTTCCAACGCCAATTTGATTTCCGACAGAATACATCGAATCCCTTTTGGAGAGGGCACGCATTGCCAAGAAGTCGTACCCGCCGTAGGTCAATCTATAGCCGTCATCTTGATCCTTCCGTCACGTAAGACTGACAGACGTCGGGTATTGGGGAAGGGCTCACATTTTGTGTTTTGGACTCTTGAAATGAGGTTTCGTTTGGCCAAGGATCCCAGTAGTTTGTTGACACCTCCACTTCTCAGACCGGCAATTTTAGCAATAAGAATTGTGGGGACGACTTCGTGGTTTTTCGAGCCCATTTCGACCTATACAATGCTGAGTGCCGAGCTCATATAGTAGCGAAAATACGTACAGCAGTGAGCACCCTGAATTCCTCGGAAGTTACATATCGCAGGTCAGTAGCGTCAAGCTTCATTTTGACCGGACTAGTACTAAGGAGATTTAACTTGAAAGCCACCCGCAATGGACTCGGACCAGCCCGACGACGGTTCACTGATTTCCGGAAAGGGACATCGGCTTTTCCCATATATGCACGTGCCTACGCGGAAAGCATGCCTGCTTATTTTATCATATCACTTCAGCTTCTTCGTCGAATACCAGCTCCTCATAATAAAAACTCTGAGCAGTGGGTCTAACCGCGTTCTGTAACAAATCGCGTGGTCGGTATACGAGTTACAGCCACATTAGAGTGTAGAAAGGGCACATGAAATGGCTACTGAAGCCAATATTAGACACCCCGTAATAAGAAGAGCCAACGCGGTCAATATTGTCGCCATTCCCTACTGGTTGTACTATAACTAAAAATCTGACAGGTTCCCTCGGTAGAGATACAGCGATCCGTGCCATTAAGACAGTCCGTGAAAAATGTCGAGTGAGTATCTCCTCTTCATATCGAAAAGAAAAGAAAAACTCAGATGCGTTCAGATATTCTTTCCAAGTAAGAGTTGCTTCAGAGCTGTCCCAAACATTGCGCACCCAGATATGGGCTATATTTGAACATAACATGGGGACTATGTAAGCAAGTGACTCAAGGTTCGTATTTCTGGTGTACCAACATAACAGCGATCCGTAGATACAAGACAACGAATGTTTTTGAGTGGAATCCATCAGAGAAGCGAGCAGAGATGTTTGATGATCTTTCACGTTTCATACTCGTCACGCCCGCTACGGAAGTTGAGGGCGGGGACGACAGGCAAGAGCTGCTATCCTATAGTATCTTCAGATTTGAGAGGGAAGATAAAAGAAATGTCGTTTATGTGTAAGTGTGAACGTTATCGTACTAGTAATATTCCGGCCCGATGGCGACTTAGCGTGCTTTTATAGGTATGAACTCCAGACCAACCATAGTGCTAGACGCCTGGGGCTGGGAAAAGCACTCATCGCAAACCTTACATCGATTGGGAGGGACTTAGGAATCTCGGCGATTATGCTCACTCATTTTGCTGGTGCGTACTATGCAGTTTCTCTCCAGATGGACAGAATAGTTTCACAGTTACTTCAGTGAACAGCGAAGCAAGGCCATTCTACGACTCACTTGGGTTAGTACTTCCCCCTCGATTCGTGGTCCTTGTACTATGTTAATTTACATTTCCCAGGTTCAAAGTGGACAGAACGTCTCCTGACTATGAGGAAGAGGATGAGTGGACGGACGAGGAGCCTGCGGACGCCGATTATGGCTACTCGATTCTGTCGCGTCAAATACCGGCATGACTTCTTTATATATCGTTTCGTTGATATTCAAACTAGATCCTCCCCCTTGTATATTGAATCGGACTAGTGTATTTTAGAATAAAAGTCTACGAGCTGCGTGTAACTTGCTGCCCTCGTTGAAAGCTGGTGCTGTTAATAAATAACCGAATTTCGGTGTAATTATTGACCATGACTAATCTATTTGGTGGTATTTAGCGGGTAAATCAAGAAGATCCACCTAAAGCTGTAAAAGAATTCGCATCGCCAGAACTTACAGCACGTACCCGCACTTGAATCTGCTTTGTTAACACAAACACGCCGCGCTCGCCTCCGCCTCGCATATATTCGACTTTAATCTCGCAACCGGCACCTAGCTTACTCTATTCTTGTTTTCTCTTTTTGTGCCAAGTCTTTGTTCGACCGTTGTTCGTCCTAGTGTTGTACTAGGCTTCCTTGCGATATCCCACTGTCCCATCTTTCCCTGTTGAAGTCATGGCATCCGCTTCCTCTCTCCCCGCTGCCGCGATACAAGCGTCCAAAGCGACTCTTTCTGCTGCTTTAGCGGATGGCAACATTTCGAATGGTGCAACCGACGCGTCCAAGACTCCGCCTCCGGAGGCCTCCACCGATGGAGACTTGGAGGATGGCGAAATTCAAGAAGTCGATATGGAATCGCAGGCTGAAGGTATCAGGACTGTGTTTAGCGACCCCACCAACTTCAACGTCAAAGTGAGTACATCACTCGTTGACATGTTTTTCATCCGCTAACTGGGCACTTGGTTACGTGGTTGCACTATGGTTCTTGTCCTACAGCACCCGCTCTTCTCGCCGTGGACCCTTTGGTTTGATTCGCCTTCGACGAAAGGCCGGAACCTGCCTCAAACTCCCATAACGGCTGCTCCTCAAACACCCTTACCACAGACGCCTGGTGCTGCTGCTGCGATGGGGTGGATGGAGGATATAAAACGGGTCATTAACTTCGATAGCGTGGAAGAATTTTGGGGGTAACTATCTCGTTACGCTCGTCGATATCAGTGCGGATTGTTCTCATTATCCAATTTACTAGATTATATAACAATATTGTGCCGCCATCGCAACTGCCGCAAAAGGCCAATTACTACCTTTTTAAGGCAAGACGGTCCACGAAGTAAACTCATTCATTAACTTACCTCGCGTCTAGGATGGGATCATTCCTGCATGGGAAGATGATGCAAACAAAAACGGAGGAAAGTGGAGCATCCAGCTGCCGAAGGACAAGAACAGGGCGAACGTTGATAAGATGTGGTTGTATACGGTGAGTCCTCCACCGGGTGAGCTATCTATGAAAATGTCTAAGCTTTGCGGAAATTTTTTAGATGCTTGCTGCTATTGGTGAAACGTTCGATCCCTCCCTGACGTCCCCGGAGGAATCTTCACTACAATCACTCGTAACCGGTGTCATTGTGTCGACGCGCCCACAGTTCTACCGCATCTCCATCTGGACTCGTCTTGCTCCTTTAAGTCAGCAAGAGGACGATGCACTGCGCGGGAGAATTGAAGCCATTGGAAAACACTTCAAAATGAGCGTTCTTGGCTACAGTGAGACGCAGAAGCTAGCCGGACCGCTAGCGACCGAGGTGGAGTTCCTTTCCCATAAGGACTCGGAGAAGAAGGGCAAAACGAAGAAGATTATCGTTTGATAACTAAGCCGTAATCTACTGATGATGTACACTAATGGGTGTTACGGTCCAGTCCTGACTTCCATACATATTTCTGTAATGGCTATGAAAGATGCGTGTGTTGTGCTGCCCAGAACGTGTGGGAACAACACACCATATATACTCACGGTCATCATCGGCATGACGCATCGCCTCGCTTGCGGAAGCGACTCCTCAGGCTGCTGCGGCTCAAGTCGACTTGCAGCCCTTGAGCCCACCATCAGTATTCGACTACCATCATGTCGAGCTTCCTCTCCTCGTTAGCCAACAAGGCGCAGACTGCTTTTGAGGGATCCCCTCTCGCAGGCCAGGTCTCCCAGCTTCAGTCTAAACTGCAGTCTCATGGCAGCTCCGCTGAGCACCCAACGGCTAACGAGGCTGCCGCACAGGGCGGACTCGGTGCCAGGTCAAACACACTCGGGAGTATCACCCACCAATTTAAGACTCTCCAAATGCAGTATTCGTGAGTGTTACACTCAAAGGATGCGCCTTTGTTCGCCCATTTACCGGATCCGATGTGATAGCTCTGTGGGTCCCGTTCAGCGTGTCATCACGATGCAGAAGAGCGTTTGTCTCGACTTCAACAGCGTATGCAAAGACGCAAAATCCCAAAGCAAAGAGCTCTACATGTGGGGGCAGAACGAAAATGAAGACATAAAAGATGGTGCGAATGGAGGCACTTCATTATGTCCGATTATCATATTTGCTTATATGCGCTGTTACATGTAGTGACGGATCGACTGGCATATCTGAGTTTCGTTCAGGGGGCCTTGTCCGGAACACTCTCATCTGAGTTGGATGCCTCTCGGGCGTCACTGAAAGTTCTCCGCAATGCTGAAAATGCCCTTGAACCCAAGCGCAACGCGCGGATCAGTCTCCAGAACCAGATCGCAAGGCTGGAGCATGAACAGCAGAAGGGATCCGATAAGAGAATAGCTGATTTAAAACGTCAGCTTCGGAAGGCTGAAGAGGACGATTCTACGGCAGAAAAAGAGCTCGAAATCCTCAAGAGGAGGGCTGTTATCGATTCCGAAAGATCTAAATGGGCAGCCCTCAGAGAGGTAAGGATAATATACATACGAAAAGTTTATGCCTTTTTATTTACTGTCGTTTAGTACGGAGAAAAGCTTGTTCTCCTCGCCGAAGCATCAACTTCAATCGTTTCTGCTTTGCCTGCCATTCCCCCCTCAACTGAACAACCTTATACGGGAGCTCGATCCACAGCTGCGACACGCGCGTCGCTGCAGCGTGCTCTTGACGATTACAAGCCTGGAAGCCTCAGTCATTCCTTCCAGCCATCTGTTTCCGACCTCAACAGGTCCGATTCTCGAAGCTTCGGCGTCACACATGCATCTGAACTTTCGAGCATGACTCCTCCAGCTGTTTCTGACACTACCCCGGCTATTGGATCTGCTCAGACATCTTCGCCCGGAAACACTGCGGGACTTGCCAAAACTCCAGAACCTATCTCGACCAAGTCACCATCTGCGCCGGCCGAGAAAGAATTAAGTCCGTCGGCGGCAACGGCTCCTGCCCGAGCATCACCTCCAGTAAATCCTGCAGCACTCAATAATTCCCCAGCGCCTATCGTCAATAGAGCTCCTCCCCCTAATGAAGTTCAGGGCTCGTTTGATCCAACAATAAACTCCTCTGTTGCCGTTCCGGTGCCCACCGTTGCGGAGACCGGTGTTCCAGTCTTTGCAAGCGCAGGCGGACCAGGTCCGTCAAGTGGATCGCTCAAGGACCCAAAGTCAGATGGCATCAATTCTTCCACGCCTCCACAATTCGGAGCAAGCACAGCAGTAGAGAAGGGGAAAGGCATCGATGTAGGCGCAAACCCGGGCTCCACGAAACTGGAGAGTGCAGAAGAAGAGAAAGCAAGGCTACAGCGCGAGGAGCGTGAACGCCTCTTGCACGGCTCCGCGGTGACTCAGAAATACGAAAGCGCTGAGGAAGAGAAGAGCAGGCTTGAGAGAGAAGAGAGGGAGAGGCTTCTGAACGAGGGTAACTTCAAGCAGGGAGGATCTGGAGGTCCAAGCGGAAAGGACGAGGAGGATGACTCTACACCTCCTCCGTACGAGGGTTGACGATATTTGTGGATAAGTATAATTGGTTGCTTTATGTGTACGGAATACGTGTGGGAAATTGTGTAGTGAACTTTGTAAATGTATAAGGAAAGTACTTGCATTTTTTCGGACAAAATAACAAAAACCGCAGACCAAAATACGTTGTTTGGAGTTATTTTGCCGAATTACTTAAATGGGTTATCAGATTACGAGTCGTCTCGGCCGGACGTCTCGAAAGATTATTCACGAGTGTACACGATTCGTTCATTCCTTCACTCCCCACTCACTCCTCCTTTCCTCCTTGTCCTCATCCACCCCCTACAGACTCGATAACGACAGCCACGACCATTTGGTAGAGTCATCGGCCTGCCGTACTGGTCGTCGGCATGGAGCCGTTCAATGCCAAGCTCATAGCGGCTGCCACTGGATCGGCCCTGACTGCTCTCACTAGTGAGTGCCAGTTTTTGTGAATATGTTCGTGTTAGTGTCTAAAAAAGCACAACCTTTTCAAAGTGACGCCCTTCGACGTTGTGAAAACTAGGTTACAGACGCAGCGTCCCTCAAGGGGTCCAACATTTCCCAAGCCGCAAACCCCACAGGCATGTTGTCAGCCAAACAACGCCATAGGCTGCGTGCGTAATATGTCTTCATACGCCCGACAGCTTCCACAGGAAGTTGTATGCATATGGGACCATGGTATGATGAGGACGGAGAGAGTGAATGGTTTCTGGGATGCTGTGCGTCATGTCTTTAAAGCGGAGGGTCTCTGGGGGCTATGGAAGGGAGCGGGGACAACACTGTATGCTTTTTCATGATCATAAGTCTTGTTACTTACTGAATTGCCATATAAGCTTGATCGGTGTGCCTTCTTCGACCTGCTACATGCTGACGTACGACCACTTCCTTCGAGTGGTGTTACCTCCCATATCACCCTGGCCGGGTTTAACACCTTTATTCGCCGGCGTCATCTCGCGAAGTCTGGTATCAACGCTGGCGACTCCTTTGGAACTCGTTCGCACAAATCTCCAGTCAACTCCACCCTCCCCCGGTAATCCGCATACGCTTCGTTCTGTCTTGACAACTATACGAGGAGTTGCAGAAGCACACGGTTTACGTTCTCTATGGCGTGGGCTTGGACCCACTCTCTGGCGCGACGTGCCATTTAGCGGTATATACTGGGCGAGCTACGAGCGACTCAAGCATTCGCTAGAGAGGAGAGGCTACGATGGGCTTTCAGTAGCGTTTGTTAGTGGCGCGGCAAGTGGCACGACGGCCGCGCTAATCACATCTCCGTTCGATACCATCAAGACCCGTAGACAAGCACTCGTCATGACCCCTATATCTGGAGGCACCGGCCAGGCACACGCCTCGCTGTTGGCTTCTACACGGAATTTAATTCGAACAGAAGGTTTTCCTGTGTTGTACGCTGGGCTCACGCCCCGGATCGCCAAGATTGCCCCGGCATGCGGTATTATGATTTCTTGCTTTGAGGTGAATATCATGCTTCACATCTCCCCCTTCAGCCACTAATCGATTTTTTAAACAGGGTATTGGAAAGTTTTTGGCTAAGCCGGTAGAGGAGTAGACCGTAATGATATATCCCGATTCCCCACCGACACGACAATGGCATCGAAACACGGAGAACGTTTGCATTTATTTTATTACTCACATGTAGACCAGACATAGATATTTAGTTGTGCATGCATAATACTGTCCCTAGCTGGCGGGCGAGCCTTTGTTTTCATTTTTTTTTGTTCAATACAAGGGGCGTCTAAGGAGAGAAAAAGAAAAAAAGAGGTGGTACTCGACCGGCCCTTGAGCGGCCTCTTCTGAGGTCCAGTGGGGCACAGCGTTTCCGGTTCTTGACAACCGACCTTTGCCTTGTGTAAATTTGTGCACAGTCGTCCTCAGCTCGCAAGCTCTTCTACTTACAGCGACCAAGTTGCTCGTAAATCGCCTCAATTTTACAAAATGACTACCACTACCATGCATTTTGGGCCAGAGTGGATGCGTGCAAAACAGCCTGCGTCTGTGCGGACCACTACATCGTCCTCTCCTCCCCCCGTCTCTGCTAGTCTCGGCATGCCCGCTCCGCCTGGCGCTTCCTCGTATTCCGCCCTGGTTACACCAGCTGCAGCTGCTGTCCAGACGAAGCGGGATATAGCCTACCCATTCAAGTACACGCGGGACGAGATGCTTCAAGTCTGGAAAGACGGTGGAGGCGGAGGAATGCTGCCCATCGAAGTGGAACAGTGGGAGGGTGTGGTGCGAGTGACGGCCGGCGAGCCCGCCTGTTTGCGTGAGCTCAGCGAGACAGAAAAGAAGGTATCCACGATTTTTTTTGCACGTTGCACTTCACGGCATGCTGACCGCTTGCACTCCTAGCTCTACGCGTCTTCGCTGAACTCGGAGCTTCGGCGCCGCCAGTCGTTGGATTACTCGGTCCAAGGTGAAAGGTCTAAACTTCATCACCTTGGGTCCAACCACGGCGGGGCACTTAGCAATGGCTTGAGCACCACAATGGGAAGGCGAAGACGTGGAGACAGCTCCGGTGCTGGTGCGTGTCTTTGTCCTGTTCACTGTTCACTTCTATACGTATTGCGTTTCAAGATCAACCGCCCCTCTCCCTTCCACGTAAATCATCATGGTCTAGTGTTCCCGGTAGTTTAACGTCGCCTGCCCTTCCATCCCCACGAATGCGTTTAGGCGCGGGGAACGGGTTCGATGGTGTTCTTCCTGGCAGCGATAATGGGTGGGGTGGGGGGAAGCGACGCATGTCATCAGGGCAACCGTTTACGTCCCGATTGGACGAGGAGGCAGAGGATCGAGGGAAGCCGGGTGCATTTGAGATAAAGGAGGAGGACGAAATGACCAGTCCATCGTCGGGTGACTCTCCTTCGAGTTCCGCCCCTTTCGTAGACGTGCCGACCGATCCTACCTCGGACGTGAATGGGTTAACGCATATTGTCGGCGAGCTTACTTTGGATGCTAAATCAACTGATTATCGGGATCCAACGTCAGGAAACGTCAATGGGATTGATTCCGATGCTATCCATATGGATTCTCCGGATTTAGCGAAGGTACAATGGTCGTACATTGATCTAAAGGGTGACCTGCAAGGTAGGAACGTTTCCTGAAGAATAGTCGTGCAAGGGCATTAACGGCTGTGTTTGAAAGGCCCATTCCCCGGGGAGACTATGCAATTTTGGCATGATCAAAACTATTTCTTTACGGATGGTCTCATGATGAAAAGGACTAATATTGATGCAGAATTTATGCCACTCGCTGACATTAAACGACGTGCACAAGGAGAGCGTATATTTTTGTCGCCTATTATCGACGTCGTCCCTCCTCCTCCAGGTCTTGGTCATATATCCTCTGGATCTGGCTTGAATCCCGTATTTCATCGGGTAAACGCTCTGGACTCTCCCCGCCAACCGACTCCTCAGAATTATATCAGAAGCAGCACTTTGGATTCACACCTCAACACTAGCTCGACTGCGTCTGGTTCCCCGTCTTCTTCATACGGAGGTAATTTTGGTCGCCCATCTATATCCCCAGACCATATAGCGGTTGGAAACCGTCTACCAAATCAACGCTTCGCTGCGGATATTTCTTCGAATGGCCGGCTGAGTACAGGCAGTTTCTCTTCAAACAGTAGCCCTGCAATGCCGCATGCCGCTCGTCATGTTTACAATGATGGCATACAACCGAACCGAACGTCCTCTTATGATGCACAGACAAACGTACCTTGGCAGGCTCCCCAAAATGGTGACATGCGAGCATGGGGTGGCCCGTCAGAGGCAGCCCAGAAGCAGAATCAGATGGGCCGGCTTGAACCCCTTGTTGGAATTTCTCCCAGCGGGCATCCGACCTTCATGCGGGAGCCCCCTTACGCCACATCTATGGGCCACGCTCCTGTAGATCCTTTCGTATTACCACCAGGTCCCATGCACAGGTTTTATGAACAGCCAGAACAGTCCGATTTCTTAGGTCGGAACCTGGTGCAGCGAAATGATCACGGCCTACCAAGCGACGGTAAGTCATACTCTTGATCAGGATGATTCCTTTTCTCATTCGACTCCTTCCAAAGGGTCCCAACAAATTTCTGTTGATCCTGCTTCTAAGTTCGTTGGTGCACCGCAATTGCCTCAGCTACCTTCCGGTTTTTCTCGCGATCTTGACCAAGTACCTAGCCCCATTGTCCCTTCGCATTCCGCTGGGCATGTGCAACCGCAATTACTGACTCGCCAGGTCCCTTTATCACCTTGGAATGTCCCCCAAGGCCAAGAACCTCAGCGACCGCGGCCATTTGACGCTGATCGCCCGACATCAAGCAATACTTTTGTGGCCTCTACTGTAACCGCACCACAGCGCTCAGCTTGGGACAAGCCTCAAGTTGAGCTACAATCTCGGGCAACAAAAAATCCTTGGATATTAAATCAAGAAGCAAGTGTTCCCGATAATTTAGGACAACTCGTGGAGGAGTCGCAGAGCCTTACGACCGCAAATGTGAACCAGCATAATGAACAGCATGGATCTCTTGGTTCTCGAAAGCCTAACGGGCCTGCGACTGCTGAAATTAATGGAGCAACGCGTGTTGCCCCGGCCACCGTTGTACAGCCAATTACTGCCGAGACAGCCATTCAGCTGCCCTCTTCAAAATCGAAAGGAAACGCTACAGTGTCAACGGCACCGGTTGAGCAGGCCCAGCCCGCAAGCGTCGCAGCCGTCCCTAAACCCTCCATTGCATCTCCTTCTCAGAAGTCGCCTTGGGCCACAGACGAGGATACGAAATCTAAGCAGTCTGCGGCACCGATGGGACTTCGCGAAATCCAAGAGGCTGAGAAAAGGAAACAAGAGGCCCGGAAGGCTGCGGAGAAGGAGCGCGAGCGTGCAGTGCGTGCGGCCACCGCTGTCTCGCCGGGCGAAGAAGTGCAGTTCACCGCGTCGTGGGGGTTACCCACTTCTCAGGCTGGTGTTCGCAGCAATGGTGTCTCTTTCAGTAAAGATCCATCTACCTCATCCCCTGCGGCGACGTCGGCACCAGTATGGACAAGTGCGTCGAAGCCCGCTGCCAAGACTATGAAGGAAATTCAGGAAGAGGAGGAGCACCGCAAGATGCAGGCTACTAAGGATAAAGAGACTGTTGCCTCCGCAGCAAAGAGGGCGGCCCAAGCACCAGCAGCCAAGGTACGCCGAGCGATACCTTGTTTCAACTAACTAAATTAAATGGATTTTCCAAAAGGGCCCGCTTGTTCAGCAAAATGGTGGAGCTTGGACAGTAGTGAGTTCCGGAGGGAAGACTTTGGTGCCGGCCAGTGTTGTCTCGCCCCGACCTGCTGCTACTGTCCAGGTACCTACCCCAAGTACCCTTGCGTCTCATCGGTCAGGTGCCGCTGTCAGCGTACCTCGACCAGTCAGTTCTCCTCAAGTCGTTAAATCTGCTCAATCCGCCCCGAAGACTGATGAAGAGCTTGGTGCTCCGTCAGCGGAATTTTTGAAGTGGATGCGAGATACATTGAGGGGGTTGAACAGTTCGGTACAATGTATGTCAGGATCCGTACGGTTCTCACCCTGTCTTACTGACCTTTTTAATCACATTAGTCGAGGAGATTGCACAAATGCTACTATCTTTTCCACTGGATCCCGACCCATCAACTATCGAACTGATTGCCGAGACAGTATACGGGGCGAGCACGACGCTCGATGGTCGGCGCTTTGCTTCTGAGTTCATCGCGAAACGCAAGGCAGACGTGGCGTTGCGCCCGCGCGGTGTGCAAATTTCAGCTGGAGTCAATGGGAGGCCGACATCGCTGGCAGACGTCGTGAAGGCACAGCCAAAGCCGGCGCAAAACGACTTTGGTGGATACAAAGTTGTAAAGAAAAAGAACAAGGGTAGTCGATCATGAAGCTTATATCTGTCCATAATGTTCTCAACGTATCTAGTTGTGCAATAATTGCCCATAATAATCACACTATTTGTTTTCACTAAGTATAATGCAACGGAACGTCTGGGCGGGGAACTGGGCAGAGCGAAAACGAGCCAAAATTTGGCTGAGTAACCCTGCGCCTCATGATTTGGTAGTTACTGGCACTAAGAGGTTTTTACAGGTCCTTATAGTAAAGTGCGCCCCTTCGGCCGGTGATACGCGTTATACTCATTAACGGAGCGGCGTATGCATGACTTATTTATCCCCGGTAGTGTAATACAACCCGCAATAGACAAAGAAGTACACAGGCGCACTGTACCTCTAAATCATTCCGTACATCACCACATATATCCTCTGCCATCGGAAACATGCCATAAGCAGGTTTTGGAATAACATAGGCCCGGAGGTCAGTGCTCCGAAGCACGAGTATATCATACTTGTAGAATGCATAGGTGGCATACAATAAGTTACATGGGACGTTTATTCCTCCTCCTCCTCGTCGCCCGCACTGTTAGGCGTATGTTCTCGTCAGTAACATGCGGAAGGAATTATCAAAATCACACATACGCAATGTTATAGAAGCGAAGCTGGTAGACGTCCTTGGAAGCTGCGACCACGCTGCATGATTGTTTCAGTGAGATGTGCAGCACAACACAGATATGTTTTTTCGTACCGAATCCAATCGCGGAGCTGGTTCTTCTTCAAGAATTTTTTGGTAAGGTACTTGAGATAACGCTTAGAGAATGGGATGTTCGAGTTTACGACAAGCCTGTCCTTGCCTTCGGGTGCTTCGTTAGCATCATCGAATTTAAATATTAAAAAAAGTAGCGGAGCACGTACCATCCCGGGAGATCTTCACGCTTTCACCGAGGTGACCCGCCTTTCCATTGACTTTGATACGGTCATGGAGGAACTTCTCAAAAGCGGCACCGTCGAAAACACCGTCGCTGGCAGGCTTGGAGAAGTCGACAATAAATGTGTGCTTAGTAGCAGCGGACTTTCCGGCGGGGGCCTTGACCTGAAACGTGGTGCGGTAAGCCTACTGAGAAGAGAACTCAGCAAAGCAGTCCCAGACACTGACCATCTTGAGTGTGGCGACGAGCGAGAGGCGGCGAAGGGGTTGTTTTCTTGAGGATGAGGTCTTTCCAGACGGTCCGGAGCGCTAAGCCTCGGTGACTTTTCTGTGGTCCTATACAGGACGTCCCAACATGGGCATAAGCTGACACGTACTTCTATATATAGGCTGTAATCTCACGCCCCTTCTTAGAGAAAGTTTATAATTGTGAGTTCGGGATCACCCGAGCTTCGGCTGTTGGAGAACAGGTTCAAAGATTCTTCAAAAGTCTTCAGTGTCTCTTTTAACGGCCCCTCCGCTTACTCCTCCGCTCTTTTCTTGCTGCCTTAAAAGCCATACTAAATGGCGAAAGACCTAACTCGCGATCAGGTCGTCTCGGCTCAGCTGGAAGGAGACTATGCTATCAAGTCCGAAGCAACTGCGCCCAAGCTCGATACTTCCCAGTGGCCTCTGTTGCTGAAAAACTATGACAAGCTGCTTGTCCGTTCTAGCCACTTCACCCCCATTCCGTCAGGTTGCAGCCCCCTCAAACGGGACATCCAGACATATATCAAGTCAGTAGGCCAGATTTATTTAAAAGTCTCATGTTCACATGTTTGCTAGGTCCGGCGTTATTAACCTTGACAAACCGTCAAATCCGTCCTCGCATGAAGTCGTTGCATGGCTGCGTCGTATCTTGCGTGTGGAGAAAACTGGGCATAGTGGCACCTTGGATCCCAAGGTAACAGGCTGTTTAATAGTGTGCATTGATCGTGCAACAAGATTAGTTAAGTCACAGCAAGGAGCAGGTATGTTTTTCCGGCTGCCACCGTAAAATTAGATATTATCTCATCCCTGTCCGTCTGCAGGGAAGGAATATGTCTGTGTTCTCCGGCTTCATTCTGGCTTGGAGAACCCTGCTGCTCTCCCTCGTGCACTTCAAACGCTCACTGGAGCGCTCTTCCAGCGCCCTCCCCTCATCTCTGCCGTCAAACGTCAGCTTCGTGTTCGCACGATTTATGAGTCTAAATTGCTTGAATTTGATGAAAAGAGGAATCTTGGTGTGTTCTGGGTGAGTTGTGAGGCAGGAACATATATCCGAACGCTGTGTGTGCATCTTGGCTTGCTGCTAGGTGTCGGCGGACACATGCAGGAGTTGCGGCGTGTGCGAAGCGGGGCTATGAGTGAGAATGATGACATTGTCACAATGCACGATGTTATGGACGCGCAATGGATGTACGACAACACGCGAGATGGTGAGTATTAATGACACCGTTACCCTTGCATTGGTTGATTCGCATTCGCATTTTGTCTGCAGAGTCTTACCTTCGCCGTGTCATTCGTCCTCTTGAATGCCTTTTGGTGGGATACAAGCGCATAGTAGTAAAGGACAGCGCAGTCAATGCCGTATGCTATGGCGCAAAACTCATGATCCCTGGTCTGTTGCGCTACGAGAATGACATCGCCCTTCATGAGGAAGTCGTCCTCATGACTACTAAGGGTGAGGCCATTGCTCTGGGAATCGCTCAAATGACAACAGTCGAGCTTGCGACATGCGATCACGGTGTGGTGGCTAAGGTGAAGCGATGCATTATGGAACGGGACACGTACCCTCGTCGTTGGGGATTAGGCCCAAAGGCGATGGAGAAAAAGAAGATGGTCAAGGACGGCAAGTTAGGAAAGCACGGAGAGAAACTTGAGGGCGTTACTCCGGCAGAGTGGAGCCGAGACTACGTCGACTATACGCGGGAGGTACGTGATGGTCTGAAGTGCTTTTTGTCTGGTAACCAAGTTCGAGTAATTTCGCTCTTCAGAATCCTGTTGCTGGTCCGTCGACGGTCACGCCTGCGACCGAGGGCACTGCAGTTTCTATGGCAGTCGACGAGCCATCAAAATCATCCGAGTCCGAGCGAGGAGCGAGTCCGGAGAAGGAGAAAAGAGAGAAAAAGGAGAAAAAAGACAAGAAGGAGAAGGAGAAGGAGAAGAAGCGCAAGAGGAAGTCAGAGCTGCCTGAGGATGCTGACGGCGATGTCTCCATGGACGTCGGCGCGAAGGCTGCTGACGAGAAGGAGACCGAAGAGGAGCGGGCAGAGAGGAAACGAAGGAAGGCAGAGAAGAAGGCGGCGAAAGCGGCTGCTGCTGGTGGGGAGGACGGGAGTAAGGAGCATAAACGACAAAAGACTGACTAGTGTTCTGTCTGTACACGCCTTGTAGCTGTTGCCCCTCGTGATTTATTTTTCTCCTGTAATTCATCTTGTTTTTCTACCCTTGCAATCGTGCGTTGGAGGCGTTTCGCTAAGCGTGTGCTTCTCGTTTAGGCAGTTAGGCAGACGCTGCTTCCGGGCGACCGCGTTAGCGTTACTACAACTCGTCGCCACAGTTGAACCATCCCCCCTCGTTTGCCCCGTCTTTCGGCCTGCCCTCTCCTCTCCGCGACATCCAAACTCGCCATGGGCAACGCCGTGAGCAGCTGCTGCGACTCGTGCTGTACGTCCTTCCGCGATAACAGCAGACTGAATTTCGACTGCTCACTCGACTAACTCTTATTTTGTGTCATCCACCCGCCGCAGTCCACTCGCGCAGGTCGCATGCGTACGAGCCGTTACTGCTGGAGAATGAACGTGAAGCGGTAGCGGATCTGCTTCAGTATCTTGAGAGTGAGTGGCTGGATGTGCTACTTTTACTCGGCGTCTTGGTCTGACTTACTCTTTTTCCAATCCCAATTCAATGAACTTGACGATACAGACCGCACGACAACCAACTTCTTCACGGGTTCTCCGCTTGCAGCGCTTACAACACTCTCGTTCTCGGACAATGTCGACCTGCAGCGAAGCGCTGCCCTTGCGTTTGCTGAAATTACGGAGAAGGAAGTGCGTCCTGTGGGTCGGGACACTCTCGACCCGATCCTCTTCCTGTTAAGTAGCCACGATACAGAGGTGCAGCGCGCTGCGAGTGCGGCTCTGGGAAATCTCGCTGTTAACAGTATGTATTTCTATTCTACGCCTCTTAATTCCTTAACAAAATACCTGGACGCGCTAGCCGATAACAAACTCCTGATTGTCAAACTCGGAGGTCTGGAGCCTCTGATTCGACAAATGCTGAGTCCGAATGTCGAGGTTCAGTGCAATGCTGTCGGCTGCGTTACGAATTTGGCAACACACGGTGCGTAATTACTAAATAATGGGAGCTGGAATCGGTCTTTTCTCATGTGTCTGCAGATGACAACAAGACAAAGATTGCGAAATCTGGTGCTTTGGTGCCGCTGACAAGGCTTGCACGTTCCAAGGACATGCGCGTGCAGCGCAATGCGACTGGTGCCCTGCTCAACATGACCCACTCCGGTGCATATTTCTTGCTTATTTCATGTGATTATGATTTACTGAAGCTTTGCAAAGACGAGAACCGTCAGCAACTCGTAAATGCCGGGGCGATCCCAGTCCTCGTCAACCTTCTTAACTCCCCTGACACAGACGTCCAGTATTATTGCACGACTGCGTTGAGTAATATTGCCGTTGACGGTTTGTTACTCCTCCCTCAACCAGACACATTAACTCTAGCTTATCTGATGTATCCAGGTAACAATCGAAAGAAGCTAGCTCAGAGCGAGCCTAAGTTGGTATCCAGCTTAGTTTCCTTGATGGACAGTCCCAGTTTGAAGGTTCAGTGCCAGGCTGCTTTGGCTCTTCGCAATCTCGCTAGCGACGGTGAGTTAAGGTTAATCACTGGAAATGACTTGCTCACTCCGTGTTCCGCAGAGAAATATCAATTGGAGATCGTTAAGGCGGATGGCCTCGCTCCTTTATTACGCCTCCTTCAGTCTGCCTATCTCCCTCTTATACTTTCCTCAGCTGCCTGCGTTCGTAATGTCTCCATTCACCCGCAGAACGAGTCACCAATCATTGAGGCCGGTTTCCTACACCCTCTCATTGCCCTCCTGGGCTTCAAGGACAACGAGGAAGTGCAGTGTCATGCAATATCAACACTTAGGAACCTAGCCGCCAGCTCGGAGAAGAACAAAGGACAGATTGTGAAAGCAGGCGCGGTACAACAGATTAAAGAATTAGTGTTAGAAGCACCTTTGAATGTGCAGAGTGAAATGACAGCTTGCGTCGCCGTTCTTGCTTTGAGTGGTAACTTTCTTGCTTTTTTCCCCGATTGATTACTGGTGTTGATGTTCACCCAGATGACCTCAAATCGCAACTTCTTGACATGGGCATTTGCAAAGTGTTAATCCCATTGACGAAATCGAGTAGCATTGAGGTTCAAGGCAATAGTGCGGCTGCTCTCGGCAACTTGTCTTCTAAAGGTTTGTGGAACTCGACCTGTCCATGTCGGAAATTCCATTTATGTATCCGCTTCCGTAGATGGCCGCAGCGACAAAGATGATTACTCTGCCTTTAACGAAGTTTGGGATAAACCGGATGATGGTATGCACGGATATTTGTATCGCTTCTTGACGAGTGCAGATGCAACTTTCCAACACATCGCTGTCTGGACGATTGTACAGCTCTTGGAGTCCGAAGGTCAGTCATTTTTAGACAAGCTTAGAGTATGGATTGGAGCTGACGGGCGTATTTCTGTTTGAATAGACCCACAGCTCATCTCCAATATCCGGAGTTCCGACAAGCTCCTTCCACACATACATGATCTTGCTGCATCACGTTCAGCCTCGCCTTCGTCATCTATGGGTACTCCCCGTTCACATCGTTCGCAGTCGCAGTCGTACCAGGAAACGGACACTGGGGACGGATCAAGCGAGATCCAGGTACTCGCGCGGAAGATCCTCGAGGCAATGGAAGCGGAGGCGATGCCCATTTTGTCTCACACGCCGTCAACACATTCCGTCGCAAGGAATGAAGGCCCGGAGAAGACAGACGAGGAACTGCGCAGAAGCGTGCGGGCTGCGTTCGGCGGCCACGATGGACGGTAACGAGTTGTGATTGGTCGATTCAGAAGCTTTTTCTGGCCGATCGTGTGTACGGGTTGCCGCTTTGTTTGGCCCTTTCTTTTGCCACGTTTTTCCTCCCTTTGCTCCTTGAGTGCCCGCCGCCGTACGCCGTCATGTTGTTGGTTTGTGACCCATTATTATGGACTTCCCTCTTCGTTCTCTACTCTTTCACTGTCTTATTCTTCCTTGTGCATCTGCGATGCGGTGGCCGAGAGTTAGTCGAGGTCCATACGTCCGCGGAATAATACTATCGCATATTTGCTGTACATTCGACATTAAATTTTATGTTCTGGTGCTCCAAAAGGTAACGAGAACACGAGGCGGGCCCCAAGCCTCGAGCCACGCAAAGGAGGGCCCGTCCCCACCGCGCCTGCGTTCCTATCGCTTTGCACCTCCCCTTCTTTCTCTCAGTCCATCATCTTCTCCCTTCTACTTACTTTCTCCGTTATACTTGGCTGCGCCACGACCTACAACTTGTTAGACGCGCGACACGGCGCCTTTTACGACCCACTAAACTGTTCTTAAATATGTATTTCCGTGCCGTTCTTTTCTTTCTTGTTTTGCTCGCCCAGGGGGCACACCCGGTTTGTGCCTTTGCTCCTCATCGTTCTTTGGTGCATGCAACCGAGCGCGTGCACAAGTTCGTCAAGCGTAGCAGCCGAAGCCTTGCGCGGGACCTGCGGGTAGTGTTTCAAGGTCTCTCGGTAGACGAAGCCGAGTCTGACCCCGACTCGTCCCACCGCGTTTACTGCGTACGCCCAGACGACTCGTCGCAGCTGCAAGGCAATGTGACATCGACGTCGCCGGCGACAGCAGCCGAGGCAGCAACGCGTACGACCTCTGGGTCGAGTGCCGCGAGCCCTACTGCTACCTCGGCGTTCAAGCTGGTGCAGACCTACGTTCGTGCGCAATTGTTTTTGTGGAGTTTTGTTCTTACGGCAACCTCAGGCCGGAAGCAATTTTTTCGATGGATGGACGTTTTGGGACATAGCGGATCCAACAAATGGTGTGTATGCTCAGCTGCGGAAGCATAACTCACCTTTTCATTGCCTTTCGTCTCAGGCATTGTGGATTACCTGAGCCAGTCAGATGCTGTAGGACATACTATTTGGTGCTACGTCTGCGAAATACTTATTGATTATGCAGGAATCGAATAACTTGATTAGTGTCAACAGTGCCGGTAACGCGATCATGCAGGTCGAGACGACCCCGACCGTCACGGGGAACAGGAAGAGCGTCCGCATCACAACCGAAGCCACTTTTACGGGTATGCCGTCCGCTCATGTGAAAGCAAGCGGATCCCTAACGTGCCAAACAGGTGGTATATTTGTTCTGGATGCCGTTCACATGCCTCAGGGATGTGGCACTTGGCCGTGAGTCTCTAACGCCTATCTGCGTCAATTTGATGTTAATTAGACCTTGCAATTTCAGAGCATTTTGGTCAGATGGTGTGTCCCCTTTTTTCCCTTGATTGTCCCAGCTTGCCAATAATATACGTAGGCCCAGACTGGCCCACTTTTGGGGAAATAGACATTGTAGAGGTAAGCAGTTGCACAATATTGCTCTTTTGCTGTACTCATATTTGATTTTCCAGGGAGTCAAGTAAGTTGCGGAAAATTGAAGTAGGATTTTCCTAGCTAATCTCACACTCAAGCGACTACACAAATAACCAGGCGACTATACACACCGCTCCCGGGTGTACAATAGCGTCGAATTCAACGCCTGCTAGTCTCGGTATATCGGGCACTCTTGTCGGAACAACAAACTGTGATGCTTTAGCAACCGGAAACGAAGGTTGTGGCATGCTCTCGAGTTCAAACACCACTTACGGATCAGGTGCGTTCCTGTTTCGCCTTGTTTTGTGAACAGGCTAACGACGTGTGACCCCACATGTCAGGCTTCAACTCTATCGGAGGCGGTGTATATGCAAGTACGTCCAAACTCTCTCCCCCCTCACAGTGCAGATTCGAAAGTTTTTTGAACGATTGTCTACAGTGTCCTGGGACGACTCGCAAATCGCCGTGTATTTCTTCCCTCGTGGCTCCATACCCAATGATCTCCTGGCTGAGGCACCACTCCCTGACACATGGGGTACACCTATGGCTCTTTGGCCATCAACGAACTGCAATACGACGCAGTTCTTCCAGAATCACTCGATCATTTTTGATACGACTCTATGGTACGTACTTTCAATCTTTCGCAGAACTTTGAGAATAAATGCTTTGTTGTTGCTTTAGTGGTGATTGGGCGGGTAACGTCTGGGATGCGTCCGGTTCTCCAGGCCAGGCTACTAGCTGTGCCACTCGTACTGGTTTTTCAACCTGCGAAGCATTCGTGCAGAATAGTGGCGCATCTTTCACCGATGCCTGTAGGTTCAAATTGACGGCTTTCTATGTATCATCGCTCACACAAACTCTCCAGACTGGGAGGTATCGAGTGTGAAGGTTTATCAAACGTCACGCACGCCATAGGATCTGGTGGATTAATAGAGTGTAATGGGCTATATAAATATTTGTCTTGTATGTTTTGTAATTTAAACGTTCGCTCTGGATTTTCGAAGGATGATACACGGAATTTCAGATTATGTATATGTACTTATAGTAAGATTCGTCATGATTTGCTCGAATATCGATACTATCAATGCCAACTTGGGAAGTTGAGCCGAGACGATTTCTGATATTAATACTGGACTATTTATATTCTTCGACTAATCCAACCTTCCGCTAATAATGGTGTCCATTATAATCGCCACCAAAGATCATATTTCCTGTGGCAGTCCCGTCCTCGTTTGTCATTGCGCTGCCGCTTCTTCCTTTTTGTGTATATTCGCTGGTTTTGACACATCCTATCCCATTAAGTGACGGTGAAGATTCTTTGGACATTTCTAATTTCTGCCAAACCTCTCCCGATATGCTCAGCTTCCTCAGCCAGCCTCCAGCTATGTTGCGCACTGAACTGCAAGAAATAGCCCACTCAGCTCCAGTATCCCGATGGCCGATGAATAACTACACTTTCTGATTTTCCAGATCAAATTACCGCACCGCTCTTCCGGTGAACCGAGGAAAAGTTGCGGCCATGAGTAGACCTAATCACACTTCAATCTAATGCACAATAATGCCGAGACTGGTACTGCCTGTCTCCCCATCTGACATAGCCTGATTTCCAACTTTCCCCAGAACACGCACGGCCAGCTCATCCCATTTCTGTTGGCCTTCGGTTAATTCCTTCCCTCGGAACTGCGCCGATAAGACCCCCGCGAGCTGCGCGCGCAAGTACTTTAAGGCAATACCCGTCTTCGGACCCAAGCGGTAGCGAATTTTGCGGTCAATGATGACAGTGTCTGCAATGAGCTGGATATATACAATTGAGCGATTGAGGGACGAAATATGAATAGCAAAGATGACTTACTTTGAATTCACAGTCCCTGCATAGAAGCAGAATGGCCATATCATCCACGGGCCCCGTCTCCCACGCGTAAAGCCTCTTAGATTGCCTGTCATCGAAACATTAGGTGTAAACGTGAAGGCAGAGAGAAAAGACTGACATGATTGTAAAGTAGTTCAGATAATTCACGCCGAAGTCCTGAGGCCGTCTGCCAAAGTTTACCGAGGATGGATGGAAAGAAACTAGTTGATTGTTCCCGAGTGTACGTATCTGTGCCTGTTGACTAATTGCCGAATCTTGGAGAGTGAGCAGTTTGGGATACAAACCAGCGCAAAGAGCTGCGTTCACAAGCGCCATACTACCCGTACTGTTTCTGTCATATTCTGCAGGGATAGGAACAAAACGCGTTCGATAACCGCGCGAATAACGTGCCCTATGTTCAATTGACATGGTTTTCTAACGTCGATTCAGTCAACCTCCCACACTTACCGATTCAGTTCCCGGACAAACTCTCCCTCGACTTTTATGAACGAAGAATCGACAAGATAACTGTGCGTGATTCGGAAGCGTCAGCGTAAGGGACACTCTTGTGTTGCCAAGCACAGACTCACCCTAAATACTGCTGCCTGAGCTCTTCGATCTGTTGAAGGTTCTACATGCCGTTTGCAAACGAATAAGCCAAGGAAAGCCCGGTTTGATAATGAATGGAGGCAACACCAACCTGCTGGCTCAAATAGTTTTGTTTACAGAATTTACGCAGGAAGCCTTGGTTAGCGGATGCTCTTCTCCAACTAGCAAACGCATTGTGGATCGTCAAGAAGTCGGAGTTCCCTGACGGAGCATTAGTTTTTGGCATATTCTCACAACAGAACGCTTCTGCATACCTATCTTGAAACTGCACTTCGCCCTGTCAGCCTCTTGCTCTTGTCCGAAAGGCGAAACGAACGGGGACTTCGAGTTTAGTGCGGCGGCTATGGTAAGGGCAGGATCCAGGCAACGAAACAGCGCTGCGACAAGCAGGAATTTTCCTAGGTGCACGTCCGTGGGTAGTTTACTCAAGAGGCGACCCATCGGTGTAATATCTTCTGTCGACGTAAGGGCTTGAACTTCAACAAGGGAGGATACAGCACGCTGGATGTTGACAGTGGACGGCGGGTCTGTAAATAGATGGATAAAGAAGAGGAGGGAGAGGGGGAACCGTTAGCCTCAGGGGTGTTTGCAAGATCTATTGCACTGACCTAATGCACGAGTAAGAACATCTTCAATAGACGAGCCTAAGTTGACCTTCATAATTTTGATTCTTAAGGCCAGGTCAGAAAGACTAAGTCTCATCATTTCTGGCAACGGGTGTTCGGCCATCTTAAAGTATGGTCCCCATAATTATAAGCAACCAAGGATTTGATGTGAACATGAATCCCTTACCAGATCATTGCGAGCCCGCGAAAAAAGGTGAAAACATAACCCCGCTTGCACTCGACCTGCACGTCCTCGGCGCTGGGCGGCATTACTCCGAGCAATGAAAGTTTCAATCAGCCGGCTGATTTGACGTTTCTCGTCGAATCTACAAGTAGAAGGGATTTAAAAACACTGCGCACAGCTGCACAGTTGGAAGCCTTTTTATACCTCATCTCTCGATGCTTCCCAGAATCGATCACACAAGTAATGTCAGGAATAGTGACACCCGTCTCCGCGATATTGGTAGCTGCAGAACAATAATTAAAGGAGCACGAAATAATGTACCGATCGCCGATACGTACCTATGACAATTTTGCGAACACCTCGAGGAAGAAGGTCAAAAACAGCACTTTGATTTTCGCTGGAAATCATGGAATGCAAAGGGAAGATACGAAACGCATCGGACCCGAAAAACGGATGTTCTGAGAGCATATCGTTTAGACGACGGATCTCCCCAAGACCCGGCATGAAGACTAAAAATGCAGAAGACATGTGAATAACAGATGGGTCACTGCATGTGGTCTCCAGTATGCGAATAATAAGATCGTATGGAATAAATCTTTCGTCAAGCAAATTCATTGTCGAAATGGTGCTCGGTGAGTAGCGTTGTCCCTGAAAGTTGACAGTCCCGGAAGATACTTCATGGTCGTCCTCGTCTTCCTCTCTAAGGAGGTCTTCGAACCGCTCTGTCTTCTTAGCATTACGATTGAACTTGTCATTGACTAACGTATTTTTGGCCTAAGCAATTGCCCGGGGTAAATCAGGTACGACTCACTTCTTCTTGCATAAGGAGAGGAGTCTTTGATTTTCCACTGTGTATATTCGACAGCATCTTCGACATATCGAACGTCAACGGGGAAAGTCCGCCCCGGGACGTGAATGGTTGGGCACCCCCCAAAGTAACTAGAAATCTTCTCGGCGTCCAGAGTTGCAGACATGAGTACAACTCTGCAAAGCGAGGTCTCAGTTTTCGGATGACGCAATAGGGCATTCAAATGTACTTCAAATCTCTGCGCTGTTCCAGGAGCGATTTCAGCACGATCAGCAGGAAATCCGATTCAATGCTCCGTTCGTGAACCTGAAATGCAAGAGTCAGGAGAGGCTTGAATGCAAATCATCTAGGAACATACTTCATCTACAATGATATGCTTCAAAACTACGTCACCTACTGCGTCCGTTTAAGGGAGAATAAGACCGCCTACCGTTATTTCATCAAAAGCAGTACCATAGCCTTCGGCACCACTTCCCCCCTCAAGCATCCTCAGGGCTATACCGTTGGTGACAAAGGTTAAGCGAGTATTTCTGTTTTTTGTTTATTTATTAATTAAAATGAGGGCTTAGCGGTACAATTAACGACGGCTTCGCCTACCTTGACGTATGGCTCTCTAATCTGATAGAGTAACCGACCAAAGACGAGTTCGTCCCTACGGACCCTGACGCATCTCCCAGCTCTCTCGAGACGCGCTGGGCGAGAGAAATAGCTGAAATACGACGCGGCTCCGTCACCACGATCTTGCAGTGCTGACCCTTTGAAAGTTGATCTTCAAGAACAAAGCTGGGAAGCTGGGTGGATTTACCGCTGTAAAAAAGTTTAGTAAAAGAGGACAGGCTACTAGGCCTTTCTGCTACGCGCTTACCAACCGGTTTCACCACTTAACACTACCACTTGGGACATCTCTAACATTTCCACGATCGTCTGACGGTATGCAGCAATGGGTAGTGTATTGCGCTGAGCCTGGAACCGGAAGTAATAAGACGGAATGAAGTAAACGCAAGCGATCGAGACGAACAAGCATTTCCTGATAAGCAAAGCTTGATTGTCGCGCTTGAAAACCGGCCATCAGCTGCTCTGGAGAGTACTCCGGGGTACCCTTGCGATTTCGGACACGATCTTCTGAAGTAGTTGTATCCTTGAAAACCCTCTCGTCTGCCTTGGGATTTTACTTTTAGGAAAAACGGATTCATCGGAAACGCAGATGATTAACTCACCTTCTCTGGCCCAGAAAGTTTTTCGTCGAGAACTGTGTCGAGAATACCCCATATAGCTCTATTGACCCTGTCATCATTTTCCTTTCGCTGTGTCTCGAGTTCATTCCACAAGTCGCGGAAAACGGGGGGAATGTGCTTTTTTTCCAAGTTCAGATTTCCTGATGAGTATGTAGAAGGTGGGGAAATATCCTTACTCGATAAGATGTTTGGGCACCCTTAGGATTTCCAGCGGAGCACCGGAAACCTTCATCTGAAGGATACGTAAGGGAATGCAAAGCCACGGTAGCGATATACTGCTCTGCTTGCAAATAATCATAGCAGGCGACGTCATCCATAGACCACTCATTTGCTCTGCCGCCGGACCAGCGTACAATCACAGACGCTCGCTTCGCTCTTGACCCTCCCGATAAGTCATTATATATGACTGCTGCATAGCGATCCGACTTCGTCGCGAGGTCGAAAAGCATAGACTTCGGTGTTCTACCTGCCCACTGCTTCGGCAGAGCCATGTCCCGTACAGTGACAGTAGTGCCGACCTCAGTGGTCTCAGTGGTCGGCATGGGTTCCAGGAGGTTAAACAATCCACCTGGAGAGTCGTCGCCGTCATCGTTGTCAAAAACGTCCGAGCCTTGGGCGACTTCTGCAGGTGCCACAACACCTATTTTCTTTGGTTTTTTAATAGGTTTCGGCGAAGGACCGGCCTCGCCACGAAGGCGCGAAAGCAACGTAGCCTTATCCATTTCACGACGCTTCTCCTGAAAAGAGGCTTCTGCATCTTTCTCGCAGAAGAAGTAATTCTTCTTAATCGACTCGAGGCGAATTCGGAGCTGTCGGAGAAAGTTTTCGTCGACAACCCCGTCCTTTCGTTCGCGGCGCTCTATCAAGTCAGTTATTCTCATCTTTAGTCTAACGTATTCAGCGTTGGGGTCGTCAGTATCAGAAGCCTCGTCAGAGTCGGTCCCGTCAGCAAGTAATTTAGAGGTATGTGAAGCCTCTGTAGGATTCCGTTCCGGAGTTCCAGAGCCATCACGAGAGCTCGCAAGACTATGACAATTGCTCAATGAAGAAGACGGGTAAAGTTGTTTCTTCTCCAATGGCTTCGGGGTTCCCGGAAAACTCGAGATATCGGGAGTATTGGGGGTCAGCGGCGCGCTTGAATCCAACAGATCTATTGTGCGCTTCTCGTGGTCTAATTCTTCAGCGGAACAGTGCGTGTAAAGCTATTCGACGAAAATTCAGAGCGAGGCAAGCATGAAAGCTGGATCTACTTGCCCAGTCAAACGCTTGCTCGAGATCAACGCCCGTACAGTCTTTCAGACAATTCAAGACGACATCTTCCCGGAAACCCAGCCGCCTGAGTACCCCATAGGTGATACCGATTTGACTGAGGAGCTTGTCCCGAGGAACTTGTCCTACAATAAGCTTCGCCTTGTCTAAGAGGGGGAGCACGTCCAGTTCTTAACTGGAAGTAGAATTTAATAAAAAAATATACTAACCCTGGGAATCGCAACTAAGAATCAACTCGTTAATTTCGTCTTGCAGAGCTTGATCCAAGTCTAATTGAGGAAGGCCCTTGGCCATGCGTCTATCATACTCAATGACCTTCAAATTCGACAAAATCAGAGCCAAGTTGATACCGAGAATAGCGCAAACAAACCTTGAGGGTGCGCGAAATCTCCTTCTCGGTCTTGTCCTGAAATTTGTCGACCAAGCGTTGCAAAAACGCGGTATTGCCATCCGCAACGGACCCCGGCGCCTTCGCGTCCGATTCTTCGGTAGCCTTCTCTTCCACTACCGAGTCCGTAGCCTCCTCAGGCGTTGGTACGATAACAGGCGCCTTCTTCGGGATGGAGGTCGTTGCGAATCTATTTTATCATCAGCAACGTTCGGTCGTCCCCAAAGAGATGATATTTTCGAACCCGCGCTCGACCTTCTTCAGCTGCGTTTTCTTTTTCTTCGGCGGCATCTCTACAGACCAGCCTTCGATAAATAAAGCCTTGTAGGCTGCTCGTAAGTTTCTACCCCTTTAGCTTCTTCAGTCCCAGCTCAGACGTTCTTTGGTGTTATGAGTGAATAGACCAGTATAAGGGTGTGGCGAGTAGTTAGAGGTATTCAGATCTTGCAAGATTCCAGAATCAGTTTTTTCGTCGTCTATAACACAGTGAGAACTGCAAGATAGATGTTGTCCCTGTCTTTCAAGCATGAGCTCGAGTTATGGCGAGACGTTGGTGGTGGTGGAAGGGATACCCAAGCCGTATGCGCCCATGCTGCTAACCAGACGCTTAGTCCGAGATAACCGAAGCGCATACGCATATACTGAGTCATAAGCCAAACAAAATCCTAGTGAAAGCTGTGGTATTGAGAGGAGAATAGTTCGATCATACAAGCATGAAAATTCAACATTAAGTCTAGTATACGAAATTTTGGTCTACAAGTGACGACAAACGAATACCAATAGATAATGCAGCAAACATTTCGACAGCATTACGGAAAAAGATATACAAATACCATACAAAATAACACAATGCAAGAGTCGATAGTCTAGAACTCGTCGGGCAGCGTATCACCAGCAGCCTTTCTCTTATAGCCTTTCTTTGGACCAGGCTTATTACGTCCACGAAGAGCCCCATTGGCTCCTCTTCGCTTCTTTCCCCGTGCGTTTGAGCTGGGATCGGGAGTACCGTCGTCCTCATCCGCAGGTGTGACACTAGCGGCAGGGGGATTGCTGTGACCGAAGAAATCATCACCTTCTTCAGCCCAAAGGTCGCGTACGGCTTGCGAAGTACCCTCGCCAGGCTTTTTCGACGCCGCAGCGTTGTTAGAGCCATGTTTTTCCAAGTTTGCCAGCTCATCATCGTTGAGCAGCAACGAAACGATCTCATTCGGTTTGGCGACGTCTGTAAATTGTTTGTTTCCGACAACAATGTCTTGAACCTGATGTATCAATCAGTAACTAGCCCCATCTACATGACAAGGACATCGAAGACTTACGTCTTTCTTTACCCGTGCTAACTGAACGATACGTTCATCAATGGTACCCCTTGTAATCAATCTATACACAGTCACTTGGCGGGTTTGTCCAAGACGATGGGCCCGATCCATGGCCTGAGCATCGTTAGATGGATTCCAGTCATGATCGTAGAACACGACGGTATCGGCCGCTGTAAGATTAATACCCAACCCTCCAGCCCTTGTACTCAGTAGGAAAACAAAGATATCAGGTCTGAAAGGAACTAAATAAGCATATGGGTCTGCTCGTTATAAAGTTATATTGCTTACTTCGTTTGCCAATCAATGACCATATCCCGGCGATCTTCCAGCTTCGAGCTTCCGTCAAGGCGCAAGTACTTGTACTGGCGATATATTAGGTACTCCTCCATAAGATCCATCATACGCGTCATCTGGAAGTAAATCAAAACACGGTGGTCGCCAACTTTGAGCTCATGTAACAGCGCATCCAACCGAGCCAGTTTAGCCGAATCATAAACCAAACGCTTTGCCTCCGGTACTTGCATATACGACAGAGGAAGCTGATCAATCGGTGAGTCACCCATTAGGCCATTTAGCGGCACACCAGGCAACTTCTCGGTAAAGTTCTCACAGGCCACTGGGTTCTCGCGAGAATCTGGGGGTAGACCAAAAAGAGCCAAGGATTCTTCCGGAGCATCAAGAAGCTGTGTCTGACGCTCGATGAAATTCCGGTCTGCGGCGTACATTGTCATCGGCGGTGCGATGACAGGGGGGACAAACCATCGCAATCCTGGTCGGGACAAGCATGACTCGGCCCAGCTATCCTTCGCAGCCTCACCCAAAGACGGAAGACCTTCTGCAACTTCCAGATGTCGTAGAGAAACAGGTTCTGAGACACGAAACTGATCTCGAGCCGCGTAAGCGTCGAAAAACGGATCCCTTATTTATGAAAAGGTCAGAAGATAGATGGCGATTCTAACCAAAGGCAACCTACGCGATAAACGGGTCCTCCTTTAGACGCCTGGACTCGATGGAGGCATTAATGACAAGCCGTCGGATGGTCGGAAGGAAGTGCAAGGCATGCATTTCACCAGCGGACATGCCGAGCAGCGGAACAAAATTAAAAGGCGACCGGTCTTTTCATAAGCAGATAAGTTTCAAGTCCATTATAACAATACCCGATTATGTGCTCACCGTTTTCTTCGATGGATCGTTTAATCCAATCAGACGACCAGATGTTCAGCAGATTACGCATAACTCCTCGTTCCGCACTCGGAGGGGATTTCTCGTTTGGTACGGAAATCAAACCACCATCGAGGTAAAAGAGTCCAGGTATAGAGAACTCGATAGGACTTCTTGTCGAATAATGGCAGGAAACAAAGTCGCCTTCCCGAGCAATCGAGCCGGGGCGACCGAACTCTGAGAAAGAAAGAGGAGCGACGACATCTGCACGCTCGAAGAGCTCCGGGTGGTTACAGACTTTTCGGAATTGCATGACGAGATTCATGAGGGTGCGGGCAGCTTCGGCATCACCTATATTTGCAGCCTTTTCAATCAGCTCCGCGACGGAAACATTTGCACGAAGGGCCTTGTACAATGCACGTTGCCGGGCGCTCAAGTCGACAAAGATATCAATCTCGATCTTTAACAGATTAATCAGCGTCGTAGATAATTGAAAATAAGAACCCCGGGGGGAGGGGGGGCTTGGAACGAGTGCTTACCTTGTCGCTTAGCTCGTTCTGAACATGTCGTTTTACGCGCCGCAGCATGAAAGGCTTAAGGATCATATGCAAACGACGGAGCTGGTGCTCGTTCAGCTTGCTGCCCTTGTTCTCCGCAGCTGCGGTCTCAATGTCCTTTGAGAACCATTCATTGAACTCGTCGTGCGAATCGAATAAACTTGGCATAATGAAGTGCAATAGCGCCCAAAGTTCTGGAATCGAGATAAATATCGGTCTGTGGCGAGATTATTCGAATTGTTACCTTGCATGTTATTCTGAATCGGTGTTCCAGTCAAAAGCAGACGATTCCTGCAGTGGAATCCTAATAAGGTCTTCCACCTTACACTTGATGAGTTCTTAATGTTTTGAGCCTCGTCAAGGACCATATACTGCCATTTAACCCGCTGGAAATATTGCTGATCTTGAGTAATCTAACCAAAATGTATGAATTAGCGACGACGCAGAAACGTGGATGAGAGAGTTTACCAATTGGTAGCTCGTAATCAGAACGTGAAATGGAGCATCCTGATTATAGCTTATCTCCTTTTTACTCCAGAATTTGCGTAAGGTCGCACGATCCTTGACGTTACCCCAATACGGGAGTGCTTTCAACCGTGGAACAAACCTTGAGAGTTCTTGCTGCCAGTTATGTAAGGTAGAAGCAGGAGCGACTACGAGGAAAGGACCCCAAATGTCGTGCGTTTCGGCCAAGTATGCCAAGAGGGAAATTGATTGAACAGTCTATGCCATCGAATTGAAGTTAACTCTCGTTTTATGTATCTCCAGAGGAGTGTAAACCAACCTTTCCAAGACCCATCTCATCAGCGAGAATACCGTTGATACCTTGCTCATAAAGGGTACCGAGCCAGTTAAGACCCTTCAATTGGTACTCCTTTAACTGGGCCTGTAGCATTCGTGGTTGACTAATTGTCAACGGGCCAGTTAATGATGTCGGGTTTTGGAAGTTCAATTCATCCGAATCGACTGCAAATATCAGGATTGTCAGCCCAATAAAGAAGTAGACGAATAGACAAGAACACGAACGATCAACAAGCGTCCCCGAAGGCCTCTCCCCCCTCTCGGTAAACTCGTCGTCGTCGCGGAGATGAGCTTGCGCCTTCGCAAACGCAAGGGCCTCGTTCGTTTTGCGCTCTAGGGCTGATTGCGCGTCGAACTGCGAGGCTCGCACCTTGGCTAGAGCGATAGCCTCTTTCGCGTTCTTACGCGCGTGTGCATGAAGATTAGATTCATCTTCATCGTCAAAGTTAATGTCCGCCAAACTGAATTCCACCCCAGGATCGTCTGCGCCTTTCGGCGCCATAACGTGCGCGCCCCCCTCGCCCTCTAGTTCAGCAGCTGGAACACGTCCATGAGCTTAACCACCCGATATGAGAAACAAAAGGAATATAACGCACTTTTCAGCTTATTGCCGACGAAATGTGAGTAAAGCTCCGTTTGGCTGATCAGGAACTCAAGCTTTCTTGCTTGGCGGGCGGCCTCCCTCTTCTCTTCCTCCTCCTTGGCGCGATTGTCTGCCTCCTTCTCCGCACGCTTTCGCATATCACGTTCCTCTTTCTCGTTCTTTTTCCAGAAAACCATCATTTCGCGCATCAATCTCTTTGCCTTCGTCTGTACTTCCTTTGCGGTTTTCACAGTACGTTGGATGGGCTTCTTCGCCTGTGTCGAGCAGAGCGTAGCGGTGCGCTTCAGTTGCTGCTGTCGCACCAGATGGCCTGTAAGGTGATGCTTATACACCTTCGCTACATCCCTCCGCGCAATGTTCAGCCAGACCTTTCGCTGTGCCTCTTCGAGACCCAAAATACGCTTATACATAGTCTGTTCATCGACACGTTTCGCGCGTTTCATCGACGGTGCTATTTCTCCAATCTCATATATCATCGTTGCCGATAACGCCGGAGAAGGAGGCCCCGATGGTGTGGGAGTGATATCTCCCGCGACGGACGCAGCAGCAGATGTAGTTCCTACGTCTTGCGTGCGAAGAGCAAAGGCATCTCCTCTTTTCCTCGGTGCGGCGCGTTTCCTGGCCTTTTGCGCGCCCGCATCACTACCAGCCGCCGAGGGTACAGGCGTCGCACGGCCCTTTCCCTTGCCGCCTTTTAGGCCATACGGCTTCCTGGCATTGGCAACAGATATCGACTGAGACTCGTCGATCGCAATCGATCGCTCCAGGTCGTCCGTAATGTTGCTCTCGAAAGCGTCCATCTTTCGTTTCTTGATAGATACGTTCTCTCTTTCACGCCAACCCACGTTAGGAACATCTAAGTCGCTGCTATCGTCCGACAGAGCTGCCGCAGCGCCGCGTTTCCTGCCGTCAAAATGGCCGCTGCGCCTGTTTGTCGAAGGACCGGGGCCTAAAACGGACTCCTCCAGTTCGTTTGCAGCATCCTCCGCCCCCGAGTTATAGCCAGTCTGATCCGGATAGTCATTATGCATAGGGTGCTCAATGAATTCCAACCCGAGACTATTTCCGTCCTGAAAGCCAGGTGACGGTGAACGACGTTGTCTTTCACCTTCGAATGTTTGTGGTATCACATAAAGTGGGCGAGGCATTGCCGCAGGAATTTGCGCTATGCGCATTGCGTACTTGTTTGACGTTGCCCTTGCTATGTCGTTATTACGAGCCTATAAGAACATTTAAGCATGATCCACGCTTGCCCTCGCAACAGAGAATGAACTTACGACACAGCTATCCTCGAACCACATCTCCACCTGGCGCTGCCTCTTCTGCGTCTCCAGGTAGTAATGACTCATTTCTTGTATCCACACCTCCTCGCAATCACTCAAGTCAGACAATGCAAGACGTAATTCCTCTTCAGTCGGCTCTGGCGCAGGCAATTCCGCGGCGGAATGCATGTCCTTGATTCGTGACGACTGCCGTCGCGTGCTCATCTGCAGAAAACGATTCAGCAACTCAGTATAACGAGACCCAGAGGCAGTCCAACGTACACGTCGCCCGGGTTGAAAATCTGCATCATCACTCGTCTTTTTCTTCTTCCGACTCGAACTTTCTGCAGACCCTTCTTTGTAAGACACATTGCGCTGGCGACGCGTTCGGCCAGATGGTTGTGGTTCTTGCCCCTGGTAGAGCATGTCTCCGGGCTCGTGGGGCTGGGCAGAGCCGTTCTGCCAGTCTGTAGAGGCAGGGTACAGCGCTTGATATCCCTGCGGCCCATCATACTCTCCTGATTCGTACGCACGGTCTCTGAGGCGTGACGGTACTTCGTCCGGGACTGGTCCGCGCGAAAGCACAGGTGAGACGCGTTTTGACGAGGAGCCGCTCGGACCGCCGTGGCTCCAGACTGGGGGCGAGCGAGACATGGCATAATCGTCCAGCGGAGGCCTGTCCTCGTACTCGCCGCGCCCACCGCCTGCGCTCGAGTGGCCACGCTGGCTCGGATACGGAGAGTGTGGCGGTGGCGAGCGACGGTATGTGTCTACAAATTCCGGGTCGACTGTGCGCACGGGGACTGGGACGGAGAGCTGGATTGCAGTGTGCTTTGGCTCGACGGGCTCATCGTTGAGAATGCGACTGAGCGACATGGAGCGAGTGGGGGCCGAACACAGATGTGAACGGAAAAGCGGTTATCGAGGCAGTGTTTTTTGTTGTCGCCGTTGACGTTGTTTTGCGAACGGGACGGAGAGAAAAGAGGAATGCGTGGGACGAGCCGAGGAGTAAAAAGTAGTTGTGGTATTAGAAATAGTCGGGGGCGGACCGGGGGGCGGGAGGAGGGGAGACGGAGTACGCAGGCGGGCGGGGGATGTTGTGGACGGGGAGAGGGGGGAGAGAGGGAGTGGCGCGGTGATGCGAAGGGGGAATGAAGAGCGAGACGGCATTAATTACTGGACCGTAAAGTATATTATCTGTGCCCCGTCCGAATATAGTTGCGATTCGTTTTGTCAACGGAAGTCTCTCGCTGCTCGCAACCTCCAGCGCCCGAGCACAGACCACCGGGTGCGGAGACTACCGGCTGCACTCTAATGTATTTTCTATTCCAGCAGCACGAACAGCGCAGAGAGGTAGACGAACTGCAGCCCCTGAGAAGAGCGACTCGGCTGGCTGGGCGAGCGATCGCCCCAGTGGGACGACCCGCGAGCGACACAGCAGTAGATGATCCAAAACGGGCATCCCAGTTCCTTATTTGGACCATTCCATTACATACATGCAATTACTCCTCGTCCGGGTACAACATCAGCTCCGGCCTCACTTTTTCGTCAAACTCCTCTGCGTTCAGTAACCCCAGCGACACCGTCGCCTCCTTCAGCGTCGTCCCTTCCTTGTGTGCCTTTTTCGCGCACTTTGCAACGTCTGCGTTTTTTAATAGCAATCAGCAATCGACAATCACCTGCCCACAATCAGGCCGGCCACCCACTATCGTAACCTAGATGGCTGTTCAGAATCGTCGCGAGCATGAGCGACTCGTTCAGCAGCTGGCTGATCCGCTTTTCGTTCGCCTCAATCCCCACAACACAGTGGTTCGTAAACGACCGCGCTCCTTTTTTGTTTTGCTGTCAGAAACACTGCTCTCCTTATCAATGAAGGAAAACGCACCATCAGCCAGCAGCCGGATACTCTGTAATACGTTCTTAATGATCACCGGCTTGAAGACATTCAGCTGCAAGAGGGCACGTGGCTCATATGAGCCCATCACGTCATCACTTTTTACAAACAGCCGCATTTCCTACCTCGAACTGCCCGTTTGACCCAGCGACGCTGACAGTCGTCTGGTTTCCAATCACCTGTGCCGCGACCATTGTCAATGCCTCGCATTGTGTCGGGTTCACCTTGCCGGGCATGATGCTGCTGCCAGGCTCGTTCTCTGGCAGACTCAGCTCCCCAAGACCGCATCGCGGGCCGGAGCCCAGGTATCGAATGTCGTTGGCAATCTTCATGAGCGAACAGGCAATAACATTCAAGGCGCCATGTGCCTCGACCAGAGCATCATGAGATGCGAGGGCTTCAAACTGCGGGAGAAAGAGTACATTGAATTGCGGTGGCAAGGCGGATTATATAACCTTGTCCGACCTTGTTCGGGGCGGTCTTGAATTCGTAGCCTGTAAGCTTTGAAATCTCCGCAGCGACCTTGACGTCAAAACCTTTTTTGGTGTTGAGGCCCTGAGGGGATGTCACGAAAGAGAGATCAAATGGAATTAGAGCTTTTACTTACGGTGCCAACAGCCGTGCCGCCTTGTGCGAGGAGACTGAGGCGGGGGAGGGTATCCTTAATACGCTCAATACCGTTTGACACTTGCTGTACGTAACCGCTGAATTCCTGACCGAGGGTCAATGGGGTAGCGTCCTAAAGTAGGATTGTCAGATGAAGTGGAGCGTAGTAGTAGGGAGCAGACGAACTTGTAAGTGAGTGCGGCCAATCTTGATAATGTCCTTGAAAGCGATCGCTTTTGCGTCCAGGGCGTCGCGTAGATTTGTTAATGCGGGGAGAAGGGAGGCATTGATCTCCATGACGGCGGCAACGTGCATGGCGGTCGGGAAGCTATAGAGATTGGTGAGGATCCGGTACCAGGGCCAGGGAAAGTACGTACGTGTCATTTGAGCTCTGGCTCATGTTAACATGGTCGTTAGGGTGCACGGGCATTTTTGAGCCGAGTTGGCCGCCGAGAATCTCAATGGCACGGTTTGAGATGACCTCATTGGTGTTCATGTTGCTCTGTGTGCCGCTTCCGGTCTGGAATACGACGAGGGGAAAGTGGTCGAGGAGTTTGCCGGAGATGACCTAAACGGCGGGTGTCAACTGGTGGCACTTGACATGAAGCTAGAAACGCACGTCGTCGGCGGCCTGCTGGATGGCTCCACCGACTTTCGGGTCCAGCCCGTACGTCATGTTCACGATCGACGCCGCCTTTTTCAGTATACCGAACGCCTTGATTAGAGGCGGTGGCAGCCGTTCAGTAGGCCCACCTATGTCAAAGTTCTGCAGTGACCTAGTCCGCGCTCAGCCGATAGCCTGTTCTAACACGATAAACGTTACCTCTGTGTCTGTGCGCCCCAGTAGCGGTCTGCGGGCACCTGCAGCTCCCCGAATGTATCGCGTTCCGTTCTGTACTCCGTCTGCAGCAGAACCGTGACGTGTCAGCCCATGCCGCTCCTTTTGACCGCGATGCGTACCATAGCGCGCAGGGACGTGGAAAACAGACGAGAAGATGTGCGTTGAGCAGAAAGGATACTTAGCTGCTGAAAGATAGTGGAGTCTATATCACATGAGAGACCCAATTGAGCAGATTCTTACACTTCTAGCAGCTGACCCAGTCGGTCGCAGACTCCGTAGGTGTGTCGCTGCTCGGTACATCCTTCTATGACGGGGGACTGTGCGGGGGTGATTCCTTTATAACAACAAGGGGACAGAGCCGCGGATAGGGCGGGGCGCGACGAGATGAGGAGCGAGCGATGAGACCGCGGTCAAGAAAATTCGACCGCACAAATTTGGCGGTCGGGTGTTGTCGGGCGCATAACAGTCGAGGTGAATGACGTGTGCATACAGCGTGCAATCACTATCTACCTCCCAGTCCATTGTCCACGGATCCTGAGGCTGGCCGACGTCGGCGACTAAATGTCCTCGCCCATCCGTCGCGTCCATACGAAAATCAGCGGATTTAAGTGTCCAATCCTGAGGGCGTTTGAGTGGGTCCTCGCACGTGAATTCCGCGCATAAATGTCTCCTTCCGATAAACGCTCCCCGACGCTCTCCCTTCTCATCATCCTCCCACCATGACCACAGTAGCCGCTCAGGTCGTCCTCCATCCGACCGCCACACAAGCCGTAAAACTACTCGGCACCACCCTCGGTCGGGACAAGGTGCGCCCTCAGCTCTCCGCGGATTGACGTAGCCACCAACTCGGAGAGTGCAGATCTACCGGGCCGCCCAGTACTTTGCCCGTTTCTACGCCTGGTTCCTCATCTCAAAGGGGTACAACGTCGACGCCGCCAGATGGGACGCGCTCAAAACACATCTCGCATCTGGGCGGAAGCGTGAGTTTTACGTGGTCTCCTCACGTCGCGTGTCGATAGTTAATGACCTGTAGTCATGCGCATCGGAAAGCCGCTTGAACATATCCAAGCCGCGCTGAGAGCCGCAAACTCTACTGCTCGTCCTGGAGAGCAGATAACCACAGTCCTTAGACAGCTGTGCTACGCGGGATACCTCATTTACGACATGGTCGCTTGGGCAAGCATTTACCTTACGCTGTGTTTATTTAGGTTTATTCACGATTATATTTCATGCAACAGGCAAATACCGTCAAGTTTGTCACCTTATCTAAAGACAGCAGCCAAAAAGCAACGAAGAGATCATTCCGCTTTTGGTTCCTGGGTATTGTATTTAGCATCTGCCACGGTCTTCTGAAGGTTCGCCTCGGCTTGAAATTACGGCGTCATGAGTAGAGATGTGCTGACGGCACGATAGGCTAGCAGACTAGCGAACGAGGCAAAGGGGCTCCGTGGTCCAACTTGGGGAGAAAAATCCGTCGGTAACGAGGCGGAGCGTGCCGTAAAGTCCTCCGCGGTGGAGAAGTGAGCCGCACAATCCTCGATTGATGCATATTTACTAATAGGGCTCTTCGTAGGGAACGTGCGTCAGTTCGATCCCAATTCATCATCGACCTTCTTGATGTCTGGATCCCTGCATCCAACCTCGGATACGTCAACCTCAACGACGGTGTGCTGGCGTCTTTGGGTAGGTTCAGATTATATATCCTCCAGTGTCCCTTACAATGTATATCCTCGTTGCAGATTGATCACGTCACTCTTGGCTCTTCGCACGCAATGGGCGGCCGTGGCGAAGGCCTGAGAGGCGGTTGTATTGCGGGCGTAGACTGACACATCCGCTGCTCCTGTACCTTATGCACATGTTCTTAACAGTCTATTCATCGAAGAGCAACTTGATTCTGTTTTAAGCAAGTGGATAATTAATTAGTTGGCGAGGGAGGGGGGAGAGGCTGAACAAGAGTTTTAGTTAGATGCCTTGAAGACAAATGAGAAAGGCATACTTGCCTATTAACATTACAGTGTTGTTTACGAATGAGTCTAGAAACGACCGCCAAGCTCATGACGGTGCTTTTTGCGAGGCAAGGTTGCTATCTCTGAGCCGGACATACTCTGCGCGTACGCTGTCCATACTCTCCGGTCCGGTACTGATGAGAACGAGCTTAATCAAAATCTACTTGAATAAGACCTGAGTGCACTCACTATTGATACATGCAGTCCTGAACCTGTTTGTACTTGTCCTTACACGCCCAAGCCAATGAAAGGGAGCGTCCTTGCGTGCACTCTGCAAATTCTAGTTGTCGTGTCGTTAATGACTGGTGGAGAAGAAACGGCGGTCAAAGCACCTTTTACGACGGCATCACACTCTTTGAGTGCGCGGGCCTTCGTGCTTTTGAGAAGCGTCTCTTCCTCTCTCCGTGACAATGCATTCATCGTCGTTCGTGCCTGGGCTGGTCTGGAGTTCTGCGAGTAGACAAGCGGGTTACCTCGGAGTCACGTGTTTGAACGCGCGAATGAGAGTCGAGAATTGACTACCGTGACAGAGTCAGCAGCGGTCAGACAACCTGCCTGCTGCACCACCCCTCTCCTTACCGCATACATCACCGGACTGTGCCATATCATGAGCTTGCACATCCTCAAGCGCAGCGTCGGAAGGCAGACACGGTCCGTCACGCCCCACATCCGAAACCTGGCTACTCCGTCATCCTCCAGGGGCGAGTTCTCTCAGACGCTCGCCACGGGGCCCTCACTCGATGACTTTGTTACGGACGACGTCCCGGAGAGGGTCGTGCTCGGAAACACGAAAGGGTAAGTGGTCAGCTTCGTCAGATACGCTCTCGGGCTTCATTCAATTCGGAAATTTCGGAACTAGGCCGCGGCTGCCTTCATACTTGAAGACGACGATCCCGACCGGCGCGTCTTTCTCGAAAATCAAGAAGGATTTGAGAGGGCTGGGTTTGCATACTGTGTGTGAGGAGGCGCGGTGCCCTAACATTGGTGACTGTTGGGGCGGCAAGGAAGGTGCTACGGAGGAGGAAGGCAGACGAGCGGCTACCGCCACCATTATGGTACGTTTCACTTAGTTGTCTTTTATTTTCATGCTCGCTAATGCTGGATTTAGCTGATGGGCGATACTTGTACACGAGGCTGTAGGTTCTGCTCAGTGAAGACTTCTCGAGCTCCGCCGCCTCTGGATCCTCATGAGCCGGAAAACACCGCAGAGGCTATTAGCCGGTGGGGATTGGGTTACATTGTACTCACGAGCGTTGACAGAGATGGTAACTCTCTTTCGGTTGCGCGTGTCTGTTAAAAAGTGTCTGACGTCCGAAATTTAGATTTGGCGGATGGAGGCGCACATCATTTCGCTGAGACTATACGAAAGATCAAACAGAAGTGCGCACAGACATCTTTCCATTTTGATTATACATTCTGATGTCCTTTCGTGTTTCAGAGCCCCTCACATTTTGGTTGAAGCACTGACTGGAGACTTTGCCGGTTCATTACCCATGGTTTCGGTAGTGGCAAAGTCTGGGCTAGACGTTTACGCGCACAATATGGAAACGGTCAAAGCGCTTACGCCGTTTGTCCGGGATCGTAGAGCAACGTTTAGGCAGAGTCTGAAGGTTCTTGAACACGCCAAGGCCGAGGGCGTTCGAGTGACGAAGACGAGTATAATGCTTGGTGTTGGAGAAAACGAAGAACAGGTCATGGACGCTCTGCGAGGTAGGATCCCGTCACATTGCATATTTTCCCTTAACACAGCTCATCGTCATTTCTTAAAGAGTTGAGGAAAGTCGATGTCGACGTCGTGACGTTCGGTCAATACATGCGTCCGACTAAGCGTCACATGAAAGTCGATCGCTACGTTGAACCTGCCGAGTTCGAGCGGTGGAAGAAAATCGCAGAGGATATGGGATTCCTATACGTCGCCAGTGGTCCGCTGGTGCGGAGTAGCTACAAGGTATATCATATCACTTTTAGATTCGACCAGGACTAACATAAAGTAAAACAAACAGGCTGGGGAATTTTACATAGAGAACGTGCTTCGTGGCAAGGGCGTAGAGAAACGGACGAGCCAGCTGCTTTCCACCGGGAGCTCGACAATTGACTTGGAAAGCAGCAAATCTTAGACTGGCGTCTTATCTATATTACTGTACTAAGCACGCTCCGCTCAATAATATCTACTTAGAATAGCGAGCATTAATAATGAGATTCGAGAATAAAGAAATGGGATTCGGCAGAAGCCGTAATAGACGTGGGAATACAGAGGTGTCGGCCTTCAAACTCTATTTTTCCCGTCCACCACAGAACTCATCCGCCTTCACCGACGACCTAGCTCACGTCACCTCCGCCCCCTACATCCCAATGGTGAGCCCTCTGCATGTAATTGTTCTGGTTGTGAAATCTAACGCTGCCTACAGGATTCCAAAGCAGCCCCCGTCAAGCTCGTAAAAGTCATCAAGGTCCACTAACTTTCTTTCGTTTGTGGCTCGTTTTGCACGGTTGTATTGACTGGGCTGCGTCTCCCTCAGGTCCTCGGCAGGACCGGATCGCGCGGTGGTGTCACCCAAGTGCGCGTCGAGTTCCTCGACGACCCGTCGCGGACGCTCATCCGCAACGTGAAGGGGCCCGTGCGTGACGAAGACATTCTGGCGCTGCTCGAGAGCGAGCGTGAGGCGCGGTGAGTGCCTATCTGCTACTCGTTTGCGAAGCGCCTCTTCTGACAGGGCCTTGTTTCCTGCCTACGCTAGTCGTCTGCGCTGAGGCGTTGTTTTACATCAGTCCCTGTCTGTTCTCCTGTTTTCTGCTATCGTGTTACCGCATGTATCACTGCAATTGCACGAAGTGGCTATTAGCGCCATAAAACACTTCTTTTCTGGTTTCTGTAACGCGCCGCGGCACTTGAAGCCTTGGACTTGTGTAACGTCCGAGTGTATCTTGTCCACCTGTTTTTTTTTCGGTGGCTCTTCTCTTCCCCATACGTACAACTCCGACAACTATCTCACCAAAGCGGCACATTTACTGCTCTTTAAAACGTCCTCGCCGCGGCCGCAGCGGCTCTGGCGTTCTGATATTTAAAAAATCGGCTCACGTTCTCTAAAAAGAAGGGTGAGAAACGAGGAATGGCCGAAGAGAACGATATTGCGTTGAAGCACTTCATGTGAACGCGGTCGAGACCGATAACAGCGCGAATGGCCGCTGGCTGCATACATATAATCTTATTTTGACCCTTTCTATTGCATACCCCCTCCCCCCCTCCGTCGCGACGCTCTAAGGCGATCATGAGCGATACTGCGAAAGCATGGCTGACCCTCCTGACGAACCCTGGCTATCTTCCTGGTGTGCTTGTCGTAAACCACACGTTGAGAGCAGTGGGCTCAAAATACCCACTGGTCGTCATGACCGTCCCCGCCTTGTCGAAAGAGGCGTTTGGGATATTGTCGCTGTGCGGCATAAGGACCGTGTCTGTCGAAAAGCTGCTTCCGAGTCCCGAAGGCTCGGCCATACGGGAGGGACGCTTTGGGGATACTTGGACAAAATTAAGGTCGGTTCGCCGCTATTGTTGTGCGGCCCGTCCCGAAACTTTCTTCCCTTGCAATACAGTGCGTTCCGGTTGACGGAGTTCAGCGTGAGTGGTACGCTATATAACTAGTAGCCGACAGTAGTCTGAAGATTAGGCTTGCAATCAGCGCGCCGTGCTGCTCGATGCGGATATGGTCGTCCGGAGAAACATGGACGAGCTGATGGAGATGCCGCTCGAGAAAGACTGGATCGCTGCTGACCATGTATGCGCGTGCAACCCGCGCCAGTACGCTCATTACCCCAGGGACTGGTAGGTTTGGCGCATATATCCAGTGTTCGATGCATACACACACCCAGAATGCGCCGCTGACTCTATCCCCTGCGCAGGATCCCTGAGAACTGTGCCTACTCGAGCCGCGATTACCCTCCCGCGATTGTACCTGGATGCCCGCGCCCGTACACGCTCTTAAACTCCGGCCTGGTTGTTCTAAACCCGTCGATGGAGACGTTCGATGGACTTATGCGTTTCCTCGCGGAGTCGCCGCTTGTCGAGACGTTCCGATTCCCCGACCAGGATCTGTTCGCAGAGGTGTTTAGGGGGAAGTGGAAGCCGTTGTCGTATATCTACAACGCGCTGAAGACGCTGCGTATAATACATAACGACCTGTGGAAGGACGAGGACGTCAAGTGTGTACATTACATCCTTGAGGACAAGCCTTGGAAGTACAGGCCCAAGGAGGGGGAACCACCGAAGGGTGACCATCATGAAGTGAACAAGTGGTGGTGGGACGCGTACTATGATATGGCCGAGGATATGAAAAAGGCGGGGTCCGAGGAACACACTTGTGCTTGGGATTACATTGATCAATACGTTGCGATCTAGCGAAGAGTTGTAGAACTATGGATATCCCGTATAATACAGTTATTTACGTACAGCATACATTGATATAAAGCAGAGTTTCTTTTTCTACGCCCTCCATGCGACATGCACTTCGTCCGTCCTGAACCTAAGGAAACCAAGTCAGCCAAAGAGAAGTGTCCGAAGCGATGCTCCCCGCTCACCGCTGTGTACATCTAGTCTTAGCAAGAGGTGTCCTAAAGCCCATGCGGTAGCTCAACAAGCCGGCCTGCGCAATCATTATACCGTTGTCGATGCAAAATCTGAATATGTATCGGAGGAGGATTAGTATATAGGAAGGGCAGATAGTTGGTTTATTATCTTACCGTTCATCCGTCGCAAAGACTTGTCCTCCTCGCTCTTTCGCCATGACTCCCATCATCTCTTGAAGTCGCTCATTGCCTTCATTTGTTGATATAACATATGAGTGGCGGTCATTAAACTTAAATTAAAAAACATAATGAACGCACATCCGACACCACCTACGATAAGTACTTCCTTGCTTCCTATATGCGCCATGGCGCGCTCCGTGATCTCGACAAGCATCGCAAAAACAGTTTCCTGTAGTGAGAAACATAGATCGGCAGGCGTGAATGTCCCTTCCTCCCCAGTCTCCGTTTTCCGGAACCCCTTCTCGTACGTAAGTGCCTCGGTTGAGGTGAGTATACCCGATAGAGAAACATCCATCCCCTTCGTTGCGTACGGGAGTGGCAGGAGACGCTTTCCTCTAAATTCCCGGCAGTTGACACAAAGGGAAGCGCTTTTTATTCATAGAACATACCGTTTAGCTTCCTGTTCAATGTTGTACCCGGGACTGGGATCATTGCTCAGATTTATCACCCTCGCAAAGCGGTCCAGACAGTTTCCAACCGCGATATCGAGTGTCTCTCCAAAAATCCTATACCTCTGCTGGGAGTACGCGATAACCTGGGTATTCCCTCCTGAGACATATAGGACAATGGGGTTTTGAGCTCCCGTAATTTGTCTACCCATCTCAATGTCTGCAAAAGTAGATCGGTACAGGGCGTTTTGGACGAAAATGAGATAAACGACATACGACCAACGCAATGATTCACGCCGACAAGCGGTTTGTCATACAGCAGCGAAAGTGTACGCGCTACGAGGGCAACAGATTGTAGAGGTGCGCCCATCCCGGGACCCTGAGTGAAGCATATACAGTCCAGGTCACTTAGCTGAATGCCAGCTTTCTGCATGGCGTCGCGGATAACGATGAGCGCCCAGTCCCTGTGGTGCTGCGCGGTGTCGCGCGGCTGAAAGCCTTCCCCGGGAGGTGTTATGTATGTATGGCGGACATTTGAAAGGACGATTGTTGCTCCGTCAGACGAGTGCTTTATGACCCCGGCCCCGAATTTGTTGGCGGATCCCTCCAGACCGAGCGCGATGTAGTCCCTGTCTATAACGGCAGTCCATGGGTTGCGTCGACGGGAACGCGCAGCGAATGCAACTTACCGAGAGCCTTCAAAGGCGATGGACGGACGCGTCCTGGCATATAGTCGATAGCAGCTTGTGGACCCAAAGCAGCCTGGTGTGGTCAGAAGTACTAGACAGGCTAATAGCACGTGGCTCCGGTGGGCCTTGTGGCTCCCACTAGTACTGGCAATAAAATTGCGAGCAATTCGACTCGCTTCTAAATCGGAGTGCTAGTGCTGTAAGAGCGGTCTAAAACTCCAAGTGCAGATGTAATCGGTCCAGGGAGGGCTCATAAACTTGCTTGCATTTGACATTTGAATTAGACAAGGTAAGCCGGGGCTTCTGATGAGTTTAGACGCAGCCACAATTAATCTTACTTATCGCGCTTCAGACGGGCCTGACTAACCAAAATCCGTCTGGCCAACCACGACGTAAAACGTAGATACAAAACTCGCAAAAAAACTGTTTACTCTACACGGACGCCTCATGCGGGAGTGATTAGCAACGCTGCGGAATCGTGCGAAGCCAAGCTGGTCGAAAAGCTCCCGGAGAAACTGCCAATATCTTCTTCGGCCCACATGTCGTGGACCAAGTACGACTCCGCACTCTCCAAGCCATCAACATCGGCGAATTCAAAACTCATGGTCGCCGTGCTTCCCCCGAAATTTATTATGAAGACGTGCGTGCCCTTCGAGGATGCTCCGCTGTAGTACTGCGGTGGAGATGATGTGTCGGAAGCAAAAGGTTTAGCGGGAGCCGCTACTGTAGTATCTTGTGAAAACGCGAGCAATTCAGTATTGCTGACGATAGCAATCTGTTCCGCACTAAGCAGGCTGATCTGTGTTAGGCAAGTTATCAGGTTTTGTTCCGGACAAGACTTGATGCATACATGGGAAGATAGGTGGACTTACATCTGTTCCGAGTAATATGGGAGACTTCAAGAATACCCAGGCGGCAAAATGACTTCGCTGCTCTTCAATTGTCAAGTCCCCATTCCCGATCTCCATCATGTCCATGTCGTTGTGTGCGTAAAATCCGATGGCGTCCTAAACATGAACGCAAGTGAGAAAAACCAAAGAAAGTAACAATGTAATGAGGGGAAACTAACCAAATATGCAACATTAGTAGTAATGATGGAAGAAACATAGGACCTGGTCTCGGGATTAGACTAAAAAATTTCACATTTAAAATGTGAGCGTTACATACCAGGTAGCCGAGGAGTCTCCAGACATGCGCCAAGAATGTCCCTATTTTATCGTTAATTTCACAAGCCAATTTCTGGAAACGGACAGTCGGAGGAAAAGACGCACCACTCGGGCTCCCCAATCCCACACGTTGGCTGTACCCCATTCACAAAGCTCAAATTGGATAGGTCTTGGAGCCTCTGCTAAAGCGCCTCTTATCAACACAAGGGATTTTCAATATCAAGAGTACTTGAAGTGAAAAAGGAGACCCGGAATACGTACGCCATTTGCCGATATCTAATGGCCGTGTTGGAATTGCTTTGACCACGGGTTAGAAAAGTCTGTATCACACGACTGAGGTGAGCTAGGTTGGCGTACTAATAATCATTGTTTTGTGGTGTCTGTAGGAACGAAGGATGAGACAGATGAACGACCGAGGACTGCAAAAACGTACTCCACTATCGCTCCAGTTTCCCGGAACATTGCAATTATCTTAAAGGATGTCGATAGGCTGAAACGACATCAATGCGCGTCTATAAGACACTTACCGTACTTCAGGTCTGAAAGGCGGTTCGTTTATCCACTAATTGAGAAAAACATGCGTGGTGTAACATACAGTCAATTCCCCAGCTGGCGAAGGTTTCTGCATCCAAAATCTCATTTCCCAAAGATCCCGGGTACCCGGAGCACGTTGCCGTACCAGCGTCGCTTCAAAAATAATGCTTGAAAACGCAGAGACAGATATTAAACGTTTCGTAAAGTTCACAAACCCATAAGTACCCATTTTGAGTCCCAGGGCGTGAATTTGGTCAGCTAGACTGGCTATCCCATTCGGGAATTTGGTAGGATCCGGGACTATTTGGTTAGTCGTAGGATCACGAGACATCTGAGCCCAACAGTCCTAAAAGTATACATTGTTAGGAACTGCCGGTAAGTGCCGAGGTAACAAAACCACTCACATCGATGTTTACATACTCATAACCGACATCCTTCAGTCCGAGAGACACGATGTCCTGCGCCGCTGAGAGAACCTTTGCCTCATCTATGTCTAGAATGAAACAAGAATATATTCAGGTTAAGCTCACTGTCGTCTGTGGTTCGTTAATGACAGATAAAACTGACTCCCTCCGTAAGCATTCCAAGAGTTCCACCTTTAGATGTATCACTTTCATTCATTTATTTTGCGATCCCATGCGTGATACATACCCTAAAGCCGGGAGTTGACCAGTCTCGTGGGAAGGGCCGGCGGTGGGGGCAGAGCCTGCTAGTCCAGTCACAGAAGTCGTCGCTGGGTGGCTCGTAGTTGTACTCTGAACCGATGTTGAGGACGCGGACGAGCTACTGACTGGCGTAGAGGATACGGGTGAGCTGGTGATCGGTGTGGAGGAGGTACTAGCCGCATTTGGAAGACATTCTAAAAAAGTACTGGATGAGTGGGCAGAAGGATACGTCCACTGGGCTGCGGAACTTCACGGGAGTAGTAATCGTTTAGGATTGTACAAACAGACCCTGCAACGCAGGTGGTTGAACCTGTCCAACCAATGCCCTTGACGATAGATTTCAAGCTTCAATACGGGTGCTGGTCGGGAGAATGGTGAGTATACTCACTCCACATTGACCGTATAGTGAAGACTGGGCCAAGGCGAAAGGCGCAGCCGATAACACGGCCAAGAATATTATGCGCTTCATTCTGTCACGGAATGCGGCCGTAGACAAGACTAGTCCGGGGCTCGTATAGCATAGCGTGCTTCTTATACTGTACGCCGGCACAAGGTATAGATTGTGCCATAGAGTAGCAGCCAGCGGTTGCACGAGCACAGGGCAGCAGCGAAGTCTAAAACAGCGAACTTGAATACCAGCACAACCGAGAAGGACTAAATCCGGTATTTGCTCGGAGAGTATGAAGCAGAAGGTAGTGCCAGCAAAGTGGTACGAGCCTGTCCTGTGTCAAGCACGGTCCGCCCTTCAGTTTCACAAGCACCCTTATATTTGAAAACAACCAGTATCCGGTAGCCGTCAGCAGAAAAGTAACTTCGGTCATTTTGCGGAGAAGAGTTACCATCGAGAATACAGGGTATGCCTTACGAGTTGAACCTCGGCAACGAACATGCGGCACATGTGAGGATATCTAGTAGCGACTGACAGGACTTCAAGTTGGAGCAGCACCGGCCGGGCCGTACGGCTAAGGGAAAGCCACAGGCCAACACGCATGACTACGGACATCAAGTGTTGATACAGTATTGCGTATCCTATGAAGGACCGAGTCTTAATTACACGGCATAAAGTAGATTGCACGGACCAATTGAAGCTATAACTTATAAGTCTTCTGGCTTGGCGCATTTACGTTTCTCAACCTTTCCAGTTTTTGGACAGCGCATCTCCTGCCATGACACAGGCTCCATCGTTGCTCCTTTGCAGAATTTTATGAGAGAATACATGCGGAGTCTCGGAAGGCGACCTACCCGCTTCACTGGTTGCAAAGATAACGCCGAGGTCATTACGTGCAGTTGTTATATAGTAGCTCCTCGCATCACCGAGCGAAATCTGCGATCATGTTGACTTCTATTGTTTGTAGAAAACAGCGGAGGCTTACGACAAGGCCTTTCACAACGTCACCTCCGCGGAAGCAGTCAGCAAGCTTGACTTTGTCCTTTTCGGTTGCGCGAACGTCTTGAGAGCGGATCACGCCCGTGAACTCTTCGCCGTGAGGAAGCGGGACACCATCAACGACAGTAATAGAGACAATTGCCTGGAGGGGCGAAAGACGAGTTATCGAGCCCAAAACGAGGGAATTTGGTGCTGGAGGATGAGGTCGTGTTTTTTGAATGGAGACAGACTGGGGATGAGGGATGCAATCAAATGAGGACCTGTGGTAGTAAAGCAGCTCCTACAGGACCGTTGCGCTCGGGAGCACCGATAACACTGGCGCGGACAAGTCCATCTCTGACATAAAGGCCGTCGCCTATGCGTGGAGGAGGGCCATGTGGAAGTATGATTGGCTGGCCTGGTAAGAACAAGTCGGAGGTGGAGGCCATGAATGCAGCAGGATAAGCTCGACTGGAAGTGTAATGCAATTAGAAATGCGAAGAGTAGTTGAGTGTAATAAAAGTGTACAAAGTGTACAAAGTGTACAACGCGTCACCTGACGGCGCGAAGCGAGCCGGGTCCCGCCGATTCTTGTCGCTTGTCCCCAACGCTCTCGAAAAACAGCTTTCCAGCGCGTCGCTGCTGTCTATCCCTTCTCTACCACCCTCCATGGCCTCCTCCTCTCTTGCGCGCATTCTTTCAAGAGGTATGCTCGGCCCTTTGGATAAAACAAACTGAGCTTACGGTACCGACAGGCATCCATTCCTCGGCGCGTCGCCATGCGCTCTCCAAGTTTGCCATGCCTGCCATGAGTCCGACCATGAGCGAGGGTGGTATCTCCTCCTGGAAAAAGAAGGAGGGCGAGTCCTTCTCTGCCGGCGATGTCCTCCTTGAAGTTGTGCGTGACGACGTTTTTTTTACTCTCTTCGGCCTGCTGACAGCTGGCAACTTAGGAAACCGACAAGGCCACTATCGACGTCGAAGCGCAGGAAGATGGCATTCTCGCCAAAATAATCGTGAGTTCTGTTGGGTGTGTGTCTTCCCTTTTCCTTTTTTGCTTATTGTACTGCTCGTAAGGCGCCGGACGGCTCGAAAAACATTGCGGTTGGTTCGCCGATAGCGGTCCTCGCCGAGGAGGGTGACGATCTCTCTGGCGCTGCGGACTTTGCCTCGAAGGCTTTCCAAGAAAAGGTTGAACAACCGAAGGCGGAGGAGGAAAAGGCACCTGTTCCCCCCAAACCGGAGGCAAAGGAGAAGCCTTCCGCCAAGGAGGAGCCCAAGAAAGAGGAGCTACCGACGGGCGACCGTATCTTCGCGTCACCGATTGCGAAGAAGATTGCCCTCGAACGTGGCGTTCCCCTGTCTAAGGTCAAGGGCTCAGGGCCTAGCGGCCGTATTCTTCGTGAGGACGTCGAGAAATACAAGGCGCCCGCCGCCGCCGCCAGTGCCGCTGGTCCTGTTGCACCCTCCGCTGATTATATCGACATCCCTGTCACGAACATGCGTCGTACCATCGGCTCACGTCTCACCCAGTCGAAGCAGGAAATCCCTCACTACTACCTGACTACGACCGTGGATATGAGTAAGGTTGCGAAGTTGCGTGAGGTGTTTAACAGGACTCTAGGCGAGAAGGACAAGGCCTCAAAACTGAGTGTGAACGACTTCATTCTCAAGGCGGTGTCTTGTGCGCTCACCGATGTCCCGGAGGCTAATTCGGCGTGGCTGGGTGAGACGATTAGACAGTACGTGGATTCTTTCTCTGCGTGTCCAGGAGGGGTGTTCTAACTGACCTTAAACGCCAGATACAGCAAGGCGGATATTTCCGTCGCTGTTGCAACGCCCAACGGTCTTATAACACCTATTGTGAAAGATGTGGGTAGTAAAGGCCTAGCGACTATTTCTGCAGAGGCGAAGGCTCTTGCTAAAAAGGCTCGCGATGGGAAGCTGCAGCCTCATGAGTACCAGGTAAGTGTATCTTCCGACGAGTGCTCAAGCAGTTCAGGCTGCTTACGGTGTAATGCTTAGGGCGGAACGTTCACGGTATCGAACTTGGGCATGTACGACATTGACCACTTTACGGCAATCATCAATCCGCCACAGTCGTGCATTTTGGCTGTGGGTTCGACGCAGCCAACTATTGTTCCTGCGCCAGAGGAAGAGAGGGGCTTTAAGACTGTACCGCTGATGAAGGTGACTCTGAGCTCTGACCACCGCACCGTGGACGGCGCGGTCGGTTCGAGATGGCTGGCGGCATTCAAGGGATATCTCGAGAATCCTTTAACTTTTATGCTATGAGCGTCGACACATTATGGATTCTAATAGCTTGTAGGGCACTACACTAATGACATAGAATTTTTTACTCGATTTTGAGACTTGGGTGAAAAGCACGATAAGTTGTTATAATTAAGAACAGTGGTGGTACGCATTACATAACCAGGGGCTAACCAGAAGGAGGCTACCTTCAATGGTACTTGCCGTCTTCGTCCTCGTCTCCAACGTTGCCATCCTTCAGGTTCCTCTATACGCCCTCTCCCTGCCTCCTCACTCAAGCACGATCCGCCGCCCCCTCTGCGCGTCGCTGAGGTCGAACTGCAGGCATGACAGCGGTGCTGTCCCCGACAGACCCTCTTCGGCGCGACAGAGTCATGTCCTCGCACGATGACAACCAGATAGAGTACGTTTATATCTCTGTTTCAGTCACCGTTCCTGCCATCGGCCCGATTTCGTCCATTTGGTCCTTGCTCAACACCCTCGTTCTTGCACAGCTACTCGCCAAACAACGCTACAGATTGGAAGGACAAGTACTACGAGGCGGCTGACATGCTTCAGGAGACCCGCGCCGAGTTGGACGACTTCCAGCGCAGCAGTAAGGAGCTGGAGGAGGAGCTGGAGAGGGAGCTGGAGCGAACAGAGAAGGCCATGCAGGATCTGAGAATAAAGGCGACACGCGCTGAGACGGAGCGTGATGACTGGAAGGTGCGTATCTGTCCGCTTCTGTTTCCCTTCAACGTGTGGCCAACCGCGATTGCGGACAGGCCAAGTTCATGTCTTTACAAACCACACACAACACCACCTCGACCTCACTCCAGCGTGAGTTGGACCAACTCCGGCAATCTCATCAGCAACTTAAGATCCAAATGCGTGAACTGGAAATGGGCAATGATGATTTGGAGCGAAACGAACGTGCAGTTAGCTCGAGTCTAGCAGATGTCGAGTCCAAGTACGCAAAGGCACTCGAGGAGAAGATCCTGATCGAACACGAACTTCTTGACAAGGCGAACGTGGAGGAAGAATGTCAGCGGTTAAAGGATGAAGTAAGAGGTGTGGTAACTTTATCCTTTTTCCATGTGTCCAGCGGTCTCAAGAGTCGCTTTAAGATGCCAACCTTGAAGTTTCTGTGCTGAGGGATCAGCTCGCCCAAGCTCGTTCTTACGCCAAAGCACAGGCTCGTTCATCAACAATCGACTCATCTACCTCTGGCACTTCGTCCTTCAGGCCACGCATGCCTTCATCAGATGAGAATATACTCTCCGAATCACCCCCAACAGAGTTGCAAATGTCCGATTCAATGCCTAAATCGCAGCAGGGGCCTGCTCGGCAGCTTTCTCGGTCATCCTCGGAGTCGTCTACAAATTTTGGTACAACGCGGAATGTCTCCTCATCATCTGCGGACTCTATGGTTGGCCGCTCATCGTTGCTCAAGCGAGTTGGCCTTCCGCCTACTTGGGCGGACTCGCCGCCGGCTAGCGAGAGGACTGCTACTGCTATGATATCGCGCTCGCATACAGTCTCGACGTTCTCCCCCTCTCGCCTCCCCACAAGTACACCTCGCCCTGCCTTCCCGCGCGCCCCGACGGAGGCCAGCGTCAGCTCAACGTCTGCTCTTACTTCAAAGAACAGGGGTGTCCAGATGGTGTCCGAGATGCGTGCTCGAGTGAGAAATTTGGAACAGCGGCTGCATACCCGCGTACCTAGGTTACGAATGGGCAGCATGTCTGGGCGCAAGACTGAGATGGCGACCGCGGCTTCTATGGCGAGTACAAAGAGCGCTTCCTCCGAATTTAGCACACCGGAGACGCGCAGGACGAACCCCAAGAGAAGGAGCGTCGACCTGGAAAGTGAGAGGAGAATGGGATCTTCGAGTGCGACCAGGCCAGGCGATACTTCGGGCTGGGTATTAATTATGGAAGAGGCCATGAGTCCATCACCGACGAAAGACAGAGAGAAAGAACGTCGACGCCTTTCCAGCCCAACCTCATCATCACCATTCAGTCTTTCCTCTTCTATGAACGCCAATAGGACTTCAAACATGAAGACTGCGGGTGTTTCTTTAATTGACGCGAATTTTACGAAATCCGGTATTCGTCGACCTCAATCGCGTTTGTCCGGAGATGGGCGAGACAGCACTAGCACCGTCTCAACCACAAGCACACTCCCTACACCGACGTCCCGACCCACTACGCCAACGTTTTTACCAATTTCTTCTTCCGGGGCGTTCGGGTCAGGTTTGCCAACAATGAAACGTTCAAACGTTCCAGGTCAGAAACGATCGTCTCTTGGTACGAGCTCACCTTCGCCAGCTCCGACTTCTTTCCTTCAGCCACCAAATACTTACCGGGATGCACATATTTCATCATCCGCAACGTCTACGAACAAATCGTTACCTTCCCCACCGGCCAACGGAACAGCACGCTCCTCTCGACCACCGTCGGTACTTGGGCAAAGTCGGATAGGGAAACCTGCGTCCGGACGAAGAAGTGCTGGCTCAGACGAGCACAATCCAGGTCCGACCATAAAGGAGATGAGCCGCTTTAGATCGGGCAGTACAACGTCAGCTGGTCGGAGAGGGCTGTGACGAGGGTTTTTTTTGTCGTGTTAACGGTCGTGAATAGGTAGACGTTCCTCCGTGTTTTCGAACCTTAACGTTATTTGCCCCAGACTAGTCTCTCCATCTTATGTTTTCTACCCCGTTTCTTATTTTTCTTTTTCTTTCTGTAATGCTCACCGGTATGCTCTAAGCCTCACCGCCACCGCTCCTTGGAACCTATTCATATTCGTATTCCCCTGCCCTACTAGTCCGCTTTCTTTTGATATCCCGTGTCAGTCACGATAGGTTATGACGGTAAGATTTAATTCATGTATTGGTATCATCTCTCATGGAGAGAGGGGTATATATATGATGATTAGTGCCACTATGGAATTTGGTATCACGATAGTCCGAATTTGGAAGCCCTGATGTAATGGGGCTTAGCCGTTGTGTACAACACGGGCCACTACTGGCTACATACCACTTACCTTGCCTACTGTACGCAGAGTCATGTCTGAGTTGTCTAGGGCGAACCAGGCCTCAAGTCCATCATCTCTTCAGCCTTCAAGGTCGCTAAACCGCCAACAGGTGCTCGAAGAGGACGAGTACACTGAGGCTCTTTCACATATCATTGCTCGCGATTTCTTTCCCTCTCTGATCCACCTCGGCGCGACAAATAACTATCTCGATGCTCTGCGCAGCGAAGACCCACAACTAATCAACGCCTCGGTCAGGCAGCTGCAGGACCTTGCGACGCCTGCAACAGGCAGGTACCAGCCTCTCCAGACGCCCTCCCAGACGCCCTGGGCAGCAGGTCCGTCGGACACCCCGTCACGCACGCCTTTTGGGGCAGAGCGGCCCTCGAAGCGGCCCCGGTATGACGTGAATATGAGTCTCGACTCGTTTCAGGCGAAGTATACGTCTGAGGACAACGCGAGCTTCACACAGATATTGGATGACGAGAACAAAAAGCGGCGGGAGAAATACGGATGGGCATGGGATGCTCAGAGGCGCGTAGAGGCTCAGAGGGACAGGATGCTCGAAGCACGGGAAAGGCTGTTGATTGAGCCGTCGTCTGCTCCTGGAATAAGAGAGAAGCTCGTGATTGAAGCACCGCAACCAGTTGGTCTCATTACGCAGAGTGTCAAGGAAGACGATGTGAAGGAAGGGGAAGATGAAGTTATGGGTGATCTTAATGCCGTGGACGAGGCGGTCAAAGATGTTAGCGTAGTGGTCCGCCAGTCGGATGCAGAGGATAAGAGTGGTGGACAAGTCGATGTAATGGCTCCAAAAGAAGACACACGGCCTGCCGGTGTCGATGGCTGGAAATTCAGGGTGCGTATTCGTGTCTTGAATCATTGATGGATCTGTGTTCATCAAGTCTTACAGACACGTAATGCATTCATGTTCCCTCCGGATGCTGATGTTGCTCCATATGAGTCTATTTCCTCGTCTAGTGTTTCCCTGGCCCGTGGAGATTCGAAGATTGTAAAATACGGGAACACTCGGCTACCAGAGCAGAATGAAGGCACTTCATCGGGAATATCTGAGCCTCCCAGCCCTACTCGTAGTCGAATCGATGCTGCCATTGCCGGTACACCTTGTAAGTATAAGCTCCACAATACATTAAACGAGCACTTACATATTTCTCATTAAGATCGACCGCGCTCTCCAACGAATAATGGTTTCTCTCTTCTGCCTTCCATGCCCTCTCCTACACCTTCCGAGCTCGGACCTGCGGCCGTGAAGCAGCTCATGACCTGGGGTACATTGAACGCGACGCCCCGGATACTCTCTGCATCCGATCCAGCGGACGCAGCCTCTAATCTGGACTTCCCTCCCCCCAGTACACCATTTCATTTACCACCGCCTACAAGCCGAGAAGCTTTAAGCCACCGGCTTTCTAACAATGCTTCAAAAAGCTTGCGTGCTAAAGCTGCATTGATGACCGGAGGGAGTACCCGCCTCGGTTTTCGAACGCCAACGGCCGCACGAAGAGGTGGCGGATCAATGCCCCCACCAAGCTGGACGCCTCGGAAGGCTGACGCTGCAGGGGCACTTACACCAGCAGCAAGACGATTGTTGGATAGGACGTCTGCGGGAGTAGCGAGTGCACGGAGGGCGGACGCGATGGGAAAGACCGCCGGATGGCAGAACAGTAGTGCGAAAGCGAAAGAACGGGATATGAACAAAGTACGATGGACGCCTAGTCCTGCGCCGGTTGCCGGGAAGCGATGATATCAGCTTTTGTACGAGTAGAATGATGGAAGTTTGATTTATGGTACAGACTCAATACATAATAAGGGCTAGATCAATATCAATGTATACTATAACGTAGGGGATGTCAACCTCTGCTTTTTTGATGACTTTTCAGCATTCTCAGAATCCCTCGACTCTCTCGATGCGGTAACGCCCCTGGACGATGCGTCTGACGCAGCCTCCGTGGTCGCCTTGTTCGGCTTTTTCTTGACGATTACGCCCTTGAGAATTTTCTTCGCCCCCGACGCCTTCCTGGCCGGCGTCACCTGTGTCAGTTTCCCTTTACTGGATGAGGCGGGCTGTCCGTTCGGCGGGGCTGAAGCAGACGGTTTCTCTGGTAATGCATTCCGAGCAGCCACAGCCCTTGATAGAGTTTAAAGCAACAGCAGCTTTCGGTATAGTAATAGAACGCACTGCTTGAAGCCGTTGACTTCCTCGGCGTCGTCGAGTTTTCGCTTGAGCTCCTGCCTCTCCTGCTCGTTGCGAAGGGAGTCGAGGAAGAGTACTTCGTCTTCTTCGAGGGCGCGGAATTGGTTCGCTGGTTATTCTTCGTGAATAAGCAGCGGTAGCTGGCATTAATATGGCCAGACGAGTATACCTAGTTTCGTCTTTTCCTCCCACTCTTCTTGTTTCGCAGCCTGAATTGTGTCAGAAGGATTTTATCGGCGCTCTGTAGGGTGCTACCTTATTCGCTGCCAATTTCTAAGGCAAACAGCGAGAGTGAGCGACAGCCACCGAGAGAGAGGGGGATGCCCACCTCGGCGAGACTCCTTCCATCGTACACATCTTCAACGGGCTGCGGGGGCGGGGCTTGGCCGAGACTGTATTGATAAACTTAGAAGGCGCGGACTCAGTGCAACGTGAAAACAGACGCCTGAGACTCACCGTGCATACGCCGCCTTCCACTGTTCGTCTCTCCTTGCCCGCGCAGAGTCGATGTCGTTCTGGGACACAAAACGCGAACCCACCGAGCCTGGCTCGGACGTGATGGAGGGCAAGGCTTCGTCCATGGCTGTGGCTGGCTACTCTCTTTCCCGGGGGTGTGCTCGACTCTCGTCAGACTTGTCGCGTACAACAGTCGGCGTTACTCTCGAAACGGGAAGTCCAGATTAGCCGCGACCTGCGACTGCGCCGCAATGCTCAGCACCCCCCCTCCAAGTTCTCCTCCCCCGGCCGCCACGCCTACATCACATCGTGCTGCTCGTCGCCTCCAACGATGAGCTCGTTGAGTTCGGGTCGGCATGCAAGTGTTCGGACTCAAGGCACCCGGGACACCCGTTCGACCGTTAAGACCGTCGTAACCTCTCCTCGTGAGTTGCGACCTGCTGTGCCGTCCTCGGCTTTAATCTCTAAAACTTACAATGCCTATTCCCTTGACTACTTGCAGCGTGGGCTAGCGATGAGCCTCCCTCACCCTCTGTGCAGCATATTCCCTTGTCGTCCTCAGGCAACTCTATCCACCCGAGACCATCACAATCGGGTCTGTCTACAACCGGGGAATCTACAGCGTCGACCTCGAACCAAACCGCAACGCAGGTCTACGGTCAGAAGGACGAGCCGCTATGGTGGATGTTCACACGGAAAGGGAGGGAGGAAGGCCCGCCACAGTGCTCATCCGCGGCGAGACACAACTGGCCAATACTTGCCTCCAGGTTAAACGGATCCACAGCGGATCGCGAGCACGAACAGCCTATGAAGCAACGGGCTATGACAACCTGGCTTTCCGGGGCGCAGCGCGTCCGCCAACCTCTCATAGAAGGAGATCCTGACCCTTCTTCCGACGAAGAGCGGAACAGGAGAAGCTGGGGTCTTCATATCCCGTTACCGACCCCTGCGCCATTTACTCTTTCCCAGAATCGCACGCCGGGTTGGGAGACGCCCTGGTCTCCACGCGTGGGCCAGCCCTTTCCCGCAATGAACGGGCAGGGGAGTAATTTAGGTACACGAGATGGTTCACCCGAGCTCGCGAACGGCTTTGGGGAAACCACACAAGGGAGCCAGAGGACGAAATGGTATTATAGAAGGAAGACACTAAGAGCATTCATTTTAAACAACACCTACGTCCCATTAGTGCGCATTCAATTGGTCAAGATTTCGACAATCCCCTCACTGAACCATTCGTTTTTATCAGTTATTCCGCGTAATCAATATTACCCTCACTACAGCCGCGCTTGCAGTGGCAATTACTATCAGACGAACAGAACTGAAGTACAATATACTAGGCGCTATCGGGAGCTCACCGTACGTTTGGTTTTGTAAGAGAGGCTCTAATCAATTGACCTCGTTTTTTTTATTACAGGATCCTCGTCATCATTTTCGCACCTCTGACACTCGTTCATGTCATGGTAGCCATCTATGTACGGCATATTATTTTGAATTCACTGGTATCCGTATACGTGGACTGACTGGCCTTTTGATTCCAGCTCGAGTATTTTGGCCGTCCACTTGGGTTGTGGAGGACGTCCAGTAAACTCGTCCACACTCTCTCAGAGACTTTATTCGTCTGCGCGTGGTCGGCAGCGCTTTCTCTATGCTTTGACAACTTTTTTACGTCCGTCATTGGATGTGTCCCCCTCTCATCCATATCCTGGTACAACGAGATCCCTCGCATAACACCCAACATCCCTAATCTCGGCCGTGGCGAAGGCGAGCCTGGGGATTACATTTGTGACCATCAAGTCGTACTCATTTGCTTGGTCTTTCTCGGGTTGATAATGTACTGCTCTAACCTCTTCATTAGTCTCTTTCGTATTTTCGAGAAAGTCAAATACCACATCGCCACTCTACCTCGATAGCATTGACAATGGCTTGTGTACAAAAACCTTCGATGTCTCTTATTTCTCAGCTGCATTTATCCTTGTGTTCGGATATTTAACTCGTTTTCGAGACACACTCTGTACCATTACACGTTCACTTTCCAGGAATACAACACAGTTTCCCGCAGCGTGGTATCGAAGACTAATCGAAACAAAGTACCAATAGGGTTCAATACAGGTTTGCCGATCCTAGCCTAGTATTTCATCATCGTGAATGTAGAAGGTAAATTTGTTAATCTTACTTCCTTCAACAACGGTTCTGATGAAGCCTGTAATCTCTCCATCTCCTTCGGCTGCTCTCTGCTTTCCCATTATTCTTGTTTCCCTCGAAATTGCTGTCTCAAAAGGATCGCCTCGTTTCGTTGGCAACGAAAGGGTGATATGGTGCGTTATAGGGGGGAAGAGGTGTGCGCTTGGTAGGATACGAGGTGGAGCTTCGAACGGAGCAGGAAACGGGTGAAGATGTTGGCGATAAAATGTCGTTTGTACAGGGCCCGTGCTGTTCGCTTGCGACACCCCCGGAATTGCTCCAGTAGAATTATTGTTCAATGGCGCGAGGCCCCAGTTTGTGAGTACAATGACGGGACCATGGCTTAGTCGGAACTCTTGGAGAGCAACGAGGACCCGACTTAGCGGGCTGGGTGCATCCTTTCTTTCGATCGCACTATGACGTTGTTGCTCGAGGGTGTACCTGTCAAGCCAATAGAAAGCGCTGATAGAGTCTATCACTAGCAGAGCAATCTCCAGCGAAGGCATACACTCTGCGTGGTAAGCTGGCAAGCATAAAAGGGTGGCCGCGAGAGACGCAGAGGATACCGGACAGAATACGTGCACCCTTTGCAACGACTCCGCAACTAGCTCTTGGAGCGAAGGTCGGAACTCTTCACGAAATGCCGGGAGTAAGCAATCGAGATGTTTGGTAAGGAAGCGTTTCACGCGTTGAATATTCCATCGCCCGTCGGTATTCATAATGACGGCTGCCTTACACCAGCCTCCTACGTCCACCTTGCAAGGCTGATGTGTCGAACCGTCGACAGGGATCAAAGTAATTTCCCGGGGGAGGACACATTTCATAGTGAGATGATACACAAGTTGCGTTTTCCCAGATGCGGCTGGGCCCTGTATTTCAATGACATCGCCGCGATTCAGCGCGGAGGTTGGAGAGGCGTGCTGAGGCGTGCTGAAGAGGAGATGCGCATCAAGACTGGCCAGACCAGTGGATCCAGGTGGGGACACTAATATGATCCACATTGAAGCTCTAAAAACATCGAAATGAATTAATAATTACACACGCTGATACAGGACCGAGTTCATAAGCTGTGATTGTCAGCCAGAGGTGTTCGTCAGATAATTACAAAGCAACCACAGGATGGGGTGTATACCTGAGAGGCTGATTCGGATTGGATCTCGTCAAGCACATCTGCAGCATTGGAGGTTTTTACTGGAAGCATTCTGCGGAGACTGGCTGTGAGGGCAGAGTTTGATAAATCTGGCAGCCCAGGCCGTTAAAGGCAAAAGCAAGCTTGAAGTCGGCGTAGAGATAAGTATCAAAAAGAGGTCGAGGAATATGCCGTGCTTCGTCCGACATCCGTCCGTTGGGAGGTTTTGTTATGAATCTATGGACATTAGGTATACTAGCGGATCATTTACTAGTGGCAACATTCGGTTGAGGCCCATTTTGGGTCGGGAACTTTCCTGAAAACAAGTGCAAATAAGACTGTTTCAATACGGCGATTGTAGCAAAAGCCCGCCTTACCATCGACTTAATTATCTGAAATGGTCAGGCTGTCATAATCTCAGTACATATATCTTATAGCTCACAACCATATCAGCCTAAGGAACGTAGGAAACGTACTAATACCCACGACCAGTCTGTGCGCCTGGATAAACGCAGCTTCATTCTCGATGGCAATACGGAACACATCAAAATCGGAGAACACACCGACTTACCTGTAAGGATATTTAGTGAATTCGTCTGCATCACAGAGAACCTATGGTATATCAGGCGACGGAGGTTCTATCTGTGGTGTCCGTTGACGAGAAGCCGGCTCTTACCAAGAAAGAAAAGCAACAGCAGAAACACGATGCGTTCATGCAACGTAGGGGCTACTATTGATAAAGACAGAGACAACACACTTATCTCAACCTACAGGCCTAGAAACCGGCCACACTCCATACTCAAAATCACACACAAGAAGAGTGAAGCGAAAAGCCAAGGAAGAAATTGCCAGTGGCTTTCAAGATATCGCTCTTGCTTTGCCTAGTGTAGTAGACGACCCCGAGGACGGGAAGACGGAAATTCCGGACTTAAATGCTATGGATTCAGACGTTGTCGAAAACCCGAGGGCCAGACCAAAGCAGAAAGTCGGCCGAATCGGCGAAGGAAAAGGCGCCCCTCTCTCCAAAAAGCAGAGGAAGCAAGTATTGTGAGCGATTTCTTGCTGACCAAGGCTTAGCGCTCATAATGCTGTTTAGAAAAACTGAGAAGTTCCGTCAGCCGCTACTCCTAGCCACACCCGAGTTCGCCAGCAATCCGTTTCAAGCTTTGCGGATCCATGCCCAAAATACTCTTGTAAAACATCAACCAAGCTAACTCTCGACAGCACGGGGGTTTCAGAGTTCATACTTCGGGATCTTTTCTTCACAGAAAGGAAGTTAAGCCTATTTATGGTCAACACTACTTACCAGAGTAGTCAGAGAAGGTCGGATATATCATTACACTAGGTATAACATATATTCCACAGTGGCCAGGAGCGATAGTGGGCGATCAGTACGCATGTAGTGTTCCAGAGTCCAAACATGTGAAAGCGGGGTATAGCATAACATGAAATGCAGGAGTATAGTTAAAAAAAGATCATCATCAGAGTGGCTGTTTATCGTGCCCGAGTTCCTTCATCACCACTATCGCCTTCCCTATGAGTGCTCATTCCCGCACTCCAAACAGTGCTACCACTTCCGCTCTCTCCACTTCGCTTGCTCCTCCTGCTTCGCCACTCCTCTCCTCGTTGCCGCCTACTCGGCAGCTCTGTGAATCCACCATTTGACCCCTTCGCAATCTCTGCGCTCAGCACCTTCTCCCGCTCATCTAAGGCAGCAAGAGTTGTCTCTGCTTCGGCGTGCTCTAGTGCCTCCGCCGTCAGATTGGGTCTCGGACCAGCAGTTATTGGCGTCGAATTTGCAGAGTTCAAGGAGTTATCTGAGGTGTTGGACCTGGAGCGAAAGAAAGAAAAACGGGATGGCTGCGTAAGCTTTGGACTTGTCGCCTCGGACTGAAGACTGGGCGTCCCCAGTGATGGGCTATTGGATGAACTAGGACTCCCGATAAAGGGCGATGGCGGTGCTGACACTTGCGGCTTTTCAATACCCATGAGCTTCATAACAGCATTAAGACGTTCTCTCTCCTTCCTGTCTTCCTCATCCTCGAAAGTATCAAGCTTGCGGGCGTTTACTACAGAAGATGCTCCTGGACGCAGACTGAGCGGACGCAAGTTCGGGTTTGGTTCTGGCTTCTTCTCTGACGAGCCACCAAACATCGAAAATGACTTCCAATCAAACGACATTGAGCGTCTCTGCGTCCTTGAAGTTGGCGTAATTTCAACGGGAGTCGGAGGAGCCGCAGATTGCGAAGGCTCTGGCGATAACTGCGTTGGTTCCGCGCTGGGAAAGGTCAAACCGAAAATAGCGCTCTGAGGCCTTGCCTTCTTACTCGGCGCGGCTTCTTCGATTTTTTTAGGCGATTGCTTCTTGACAGGGGAAGGGAGGGGTTTCTCGTAATCAGCGGCGAGTACGTGTTCAAAACCTTCTTGAGCGATAATGCGGTCAATGATTTTCGATGCATAAAGTGACAGAGCCTTGTTCGCATCTTTGAGAGACTTAACCTCGCTTCGGAGTGCGTCGAGATCTCCACCTGCTGAGCCCGAAGGGTTCGAATCAAGTTTGGCGATGGAGACCTTTCGGCCGATAGATTCGTGTTTTCCCCGCTTTGCTTTCGGGTTGATAACGGATCGATCGCGGGAGTCCGCTGGGTCTGCTCTACCTTCAAGGATCGCCTGATTTTCAGCACGTCCAAGTTCAGCTGCGAGATCAAGACCGGGACCAGCAACAGGGAGGTCCGCAAGTGACTCGCCCTTCGGGGCAGGGGAGCGTGACGATGCTGCAACACGGCGTCCGCTACGACCCATACGACGACTACGCTCGCGATTGTCCGCGGAGGATACAGAGCCCACATCGTCCAGAACAGCACCGTCCGAATCCTGCTCTTCGCCATAAACTCCAGAATCCATATCCTCGGCGAGTTCGTCGACACGGTCCAGAGGAGCTCTGTCAATTGAGCGAAGAGAGCTATGGTCTTCTCTTTCATGGTCCTCACTATCCGGGTCTTCCTCTTCCTCAACGGAATCCTCATCACTCTCCTTTGTTCCGACTGTCCTGAGAATATCGAACTGGCCATTAAGCGTCTTCTCGCGGAGAAGAATATTATAGCTCTCGTTTTCTTCCTGCAGCTGGTTATTGACTCGTTTAAGATCTAGGAGCTGAGACGACAGATGCTGAACGGTATTTTGGAGAGAAGCATACGATGTGGAAAGAGTAGATAGTTCCAACCGTAGTGATGTCATTTCTGCGGGCTCATTTTCGTCGGTATCGGAAGGTTGGGTGGTATCCGAGGGCTGAGATATCACTTTGGGCTCTTCTTTGGATTCTTCGATTTCCGATACAGTGCTATCTTCCTCCTGACTGACTAGCAAGCTCTGATGAACTTCCGCTGTCTTGCGAGCTTGAACGAGAGACTGTATACGAGATTTCAAATGTTGTTCATTATCGTAGAAAGATTGTCGTTCAGCATCAAATGTCGCGGTCTGATCATTTCTTAGTAATGTATAATATGTCCGAAGCTCGAGCTTGACACACCTGTTCGTTATATCTTCTAAACACGTCGCGTTTCTCCCTCTCGAGCTCCTGTACTTGCGCTCTGAGTCTGTCCACAAGCTCTAACCTCGCAACTGTTTCCTCCTCGATCCTAGCTTGATCACTGTATAGCTCTGCCAAACGCGTTTCGGCAGCGCTTAGGGCGGTGCCCAGATTAGCATTTTCGGCCGTTAATTCCGTCAAGCCTTGCTCCTTATTTTGTATCCGAACGAGGAGCTACGGATGGCGCGCTTAGATTTATGTATAGCCTAGCTTGAAAACATACCTCTTCCTTTTCCTCCGTTTCTCTTTTCAGAGCTGCTACAAGACTTTCCCTTGAAGCCGCTTCGCCATCCTGATTAGACGGGAGAGAAGCTTTGGATGTCGATCCACGTCTCCCCACACCGTTTAGCGAGGCGTGAACCTTCGGGGACACTGCCGAGCGAGCTGTCGCGCCGCGGGCGATTGAGGTAGCGGTCGGCGCGGTAAGAGAAGTCGAAATACGACGGGAGGGGGGTGACCTAGCTGTTGATGTCGCCATAGGTTAGGAAAGAGAGAGCAGGAGTGTAGGCGCGCAAGTTGTTTGGTTTGTTTAGTGCTGTGATGCTACTACGTGGTCGTGCGTCTGAGAAGCGAGGACCGCAATGGGAGCCGTAACCGTCGTGGAGAGACTACAGCCACTGCAAAGGATTGATGAAAACACGAAGAGAGAGTTCTACGGGTGTATAAAGGAGTACACAAGAAAAAACAGAAAATACAAAGAGACTCGAGCCTTCCGCTCGAGAGCAAGTATGGTAGTAGTGGCTGGCAAGCTTTCCTTTCCTAGCCGACGCGTTTCGAAGGTGCCTGTTACAGAGCAACCGAGATTGAGTAAGCACGATTATGTAACGTCTACATACTACTTATCCAGGGCGCCCAGTATCACACTGGTGGAAGCAAAACACAGCTACTAGACGTTACCCGGATCGACCGACGTACCACTAGCAAGAGATGAAACCGAAGAATGCTACATACATGCGGCCGCGAACCCAGTTCCTGGACTGATGCGTTTCATATGATCGAGCAAATGGATGTGATCAGAGTTTAATGACTACACTTTTATCTAGACTCTAAATAGGTTGACCCACCCAGTAGTCCCAGACGCAGATTCGCCCAAACATTTATGGGAATCCAGACTAGAACCCCCTTGACTATGTATCAAGCAGATAGCATTAAAAAAAATTATCAATTCTAAACCAAGTGGGCAGAACCGCGGAGTCAGGATGCGAAAATAGAGTCCCTCACACGCGCTCGCATCACAAGTGATTACAAGTTTGGTTGTACAGGGGGACAGGCCTCGTGATCGGTATCGTTTTCAACTTCCTCCACCTCAAAAGCTCCTCCAGATTGGTCTCCATGTCTAGTAACTTCCTTTCCACTCTCCGCTCCAACGAGGACGAAGGCACCCAAAACAAGAACAGCGCCAAATATAGCTTTGGGAGCAGTGGGTATCTTAAGGAAATAATCTCCAATGATAGCGACTGGGATTGTCAGACTAAGTCCGATGGTCACCAGAAGCGGGGTAGTCTTCAGCATGGCAATAACGTAAATATAATCGCTCAATAGGGTGATGGACATCTGAGTTCTCAAAGTCAGGGCTATCTCCCTTTAGGTTGATTAAGTCTGAAGGCACATACGTTAATCAGCATTGCGGACCATGCCCTGCCGCCCGGTGGTATCGCGAAGACTTCTATTCCCGTTAAATGGAGAACGAGGCCGATCGGCCAGAGCATGAGAACGTTGAACAGGCCAACAAATCCAAAGAACAGCTGCATATCTATCCGGCTTTCTTCTTTGATCTGGACCTTTAGCAGGATGACGTATAATGCATAGAAAATCGCACTGAGAAGTGCGAGCGCATCACCAAACAGCGAAGATGCCGGAAGGGAGCGATGAAAGAGTCTAAGGTCCCCGGTCATGGAACCATCATGAGTGATAGGTGTTGAATCTGACGCGGAAACGAGTACTACTCCCAGGAAACTTTAAGTGAGGGGAAATCAACAGGATACTTTGATAGGATAGAACGATCATACCTAGTTATTACTGCCGTGATCTTTACAATTGACATGGTTTCGACCTTGAAGACGCGTCCCGCGACAAGCGTGAAGAAACCTACATCATTCACGTATGTAGTAGTCGCATAGCCGCTTCGAATTAAGTGCTCACCGCTGGTGCTCGACAGAATGGTAGAGCTGGCAACACTCGTGAATTCTAAACTCGCGTTCACGCTCCAATTCGCGGCGAACCAGATCAGACAGAATACCGACGCCAACTTCGCCGTTTGGCGCACCGTCAGCGGCTCAAGTGCCTCGGGAGCACGGGCATCTTCAGATGGGAGATTGAAATTTGATATCAAGGCGGATGCGTGCATGTCAACAGTGTCAGCGACGGCAATCGCTTCGTAGCCGCGACTGTGGGCATGACGTGCATGAGCTGGTACCTTGGTTTACTACGCAGCCATCAAATAACTGCGCACCGAGAATGATTGTTCACATGGTCTTCCCTGCGCAGCACCAGAGTCCGAAACGCCCAGGGTAGAAGATAGAATGCGAATGACGTTGTATTGAGGTACGTGACCCTGTGTCCTCTTGCGTATCAGGCCAGGACACGGACATAGACATATTTGCATTACTCACAGGAAGGGTTTCTCGTAACCACCTTCGAACAAATCCTATGCCAAGTGTATAAGCATCGCAATAAAACTGATTTGTACAAATGAAATGTACTTGTGTGATGAAGCTAGACGCTGTCCATAGGAACACCACTATCAAGAGGAGTCCGACGCCCTGGAGATAAGTCTTGCGGGTGTGCGCCGATTGTCGAGCAGCAGGTGTGTCGAAGCCGTCTTCCACACCTGCTTCGCCGTCCATGCAGATACCGGCACGTCGATTTGCCGTGCGGTAGTGAAGGGACGAATACAAGTGAGGCCGTGCTCGCTCAGGCTCAGGCTCAGGCTGGCGGCGGCGGCGCGGCGCCGACGGTCAGGAATGGCGTGCTGGGTGTACTAATATAGAAATTCCACAGCGCTAATCATGGATCGGAGTCGGATGCGCTTCAGACCGAGGCTTAGACTTCCAACGCGGACAAGAAGTAGTACAAGCCCGAGGCTGAAAGTACTGGCATTAAAAACAGTATTGCACATGTACAGGCATGATGCAACAACAGCTTCTACATATCAAAATAACTAGCTATAGACGTATTATTGCAATTATTACTCAAACAGTAACTAGCGGTAGTAAGTTCCCAAGGTATACAGGTGGTAAGCGACATCTAAGAGGCTAAATAAATTATATAACGATACAAGCATGCGTGGTGTGTCTAAGTCCGTGGTGGTAATGCATCCGTATCCAAGATCCAAGTGTTTCCAAGCATAAGTTAATCATCGATCTTTTTGAGAGAAGTGAAAGGCCGACGGGCGGGCGAGAGGAATTCAGAACTCCTCGTAGATTTCATCCAAAAGCTCCCGGTAGGTGTCTTCAACAGCTTTCCTCCGGATATTTCCCTTCGTCTATAGAGACCATAACTCATCAGTATCCACTCTTAAAGTGAAATATTGCGTTATTACTCACCGCTGTCCGTGGCAACGATTTAGGTTCTACGATGATGACCAGCTCAGGGTCTGTGATGCGCTCATGTATGTATCGGCGAGCGTGAAATGCACGGGTGCGTCGGATGATCTCGGATTTGAGCGCGTCGTGATCCATCTCCTTTGAGGGCTCGATGAACAGAGCGGGAGACGGCCGACCAGTCCCAACGACTATGCATTCCTCGATGAGGTCGCCGCATGTTGCGCGGACGTTGTCTTCGATTGCACGTGTGTCGCAGCGAAGGCTGTTGAGACTCTTTATCCAGTCGTCGTCCCGTCCGCGAAAGAGATAGTGGCCTTCCTTAGCCCTAAGGAATAAATCGCCAGTGTGGAAGTGTCCGTCGGCCTTGCGGAGAGACGTATGAGGGCAGTCAGGGGAATCCCCGAAGATGACAAGCTCAAGCAGTTGGTTGTTCGCAGAAACGTGGCCGGATTCACTCGCGTTAGATGAACCGATTGGGAAAAATCCGTATTTAACGCCATTCAGAGGGCGGAGGAGGCGAGCGTCTGGGCCTGTCCTTTGGGAAAGCATCATACCACTGCACTCAGTGCTTCCAAAGAGATTCTAATAAATAAAACATCAGCGCCACTGTGCTAAGACAAGAGATGGATGGAGGGAAGCTTACCATTAATTTGAGTCCGCTCTGGTAGGCATACTCCTCATCCTCTTGGGGAAGGGGAAGACCACTGAAAATGATAGTGTCCAAACTCTGCATGTGCGCGAGGAGTTTGGGGTTGTTGTGGGCGTGGCGAATATGTACGCTGAGGAACGTCGCAAACTGGTGCAGACGATTCAAGTCACAGCGATTTATCATGTCGACAAGTTCCTCTGAAGAGAAACCTATTTTGGAGGGCTGAATGGTGCAGGAACCGTGTTGGATGGATCCCATCAACACTGTTACGATGTTCCCTTGAGTACACAGCTCAGCTTGCCGGACTGGAATGGACTCACTGAATGATTGTGCAATGTGGCACATGCTTCCCCTGAGAGATTAAAGTGGTTTAATTAAGGTTGCGGAACAGGTTAATTTATGGGACTTACATCCAAGTGCTGACACTTTGTTTGAGGGGGTTGACAGGTGCGCTCGCTTCATAAGACTTGAACACAACACTATCTACGTACCCAGCAGTGCAAGGTACAAGTTTAGGACTACCCGATGTAGATCCGCTGGTGTGGAAAATGAACACAAGATCGTCTCGGGATTCCGGTGTATGGAGAGGGGGTAGTATTTCCCCTGCACAGCCCACGAAACCTTGTACCGAAGGGGCGCGGTGAGATGGGACTGGGGAGCCCTTGACAGCGTCCTCGAAGCTCGGTTCGTATACGAGTGCTCCTGCCTGGGCGCGCTCTAAGAGCTCAAATACGACCGCGGGGTTCGGCAAACGCAAGCTAAAGAGCTGCGGGACATATCCCGCCCTTGACATGCCGTAGATGTTAATCACATCGGAGTAGTCCAGACCACCCAGCCTATGATGTCGGCGATGAGCAAACAAACGCGAATGAGGCGGTCAGATTAATCACCATAAGCCGACTACAGATCGGGGGGCGACTCCGTCCAAAGAGAGCTTTTTGAACCAGAACCGGGCAGCGAGCTCTACGTCGCTGAGGAAGTCTCGGTAAGAGATAGGTAACCAGGCATCTACAGTAGACCCGGACGCCGATAGTTGAGCGATACGGAAGGCGGGACTATCTGAGTAGGCAGAGGCGGCCGCTTCGAGAACGCTAAGATGCGACTGCAAGGAAGGCATTAGGCGAGAGGAGGGAGGGAATAGGAGGAGTCAGTTGGTAATGATGATGGAGAGGCATACCCATTTATACCGAGGAGGCAGAGGGAGAGGCAGAGCCAGGTTGTCAAGTACGGTCCAAACGGCGATCGCGCGCCGAGACCCAAGCCAGGTAAGCTATCATGTTTGGGATAGCCACAGGCGTTTGACCAAAGAAGAAGGCATAGACGTTTTGCGGAAGCGGGTCTGTGTTGGGACCGACCTAGATGTAGAGATCAAGCCGCAAAGCGCAAACGTCTGGAACTCGGGTCCCACGAGCTTAAGGGAACGGCAAATTTTCGATTGATCCGTCCAGAAACAGGTTACGGAAGATTTCAAAGATAGCAGGGAGGGGGGGGAGCTGTGCAGATGGGGGAGCTTACGAGCGAGGTTAACCTGAAGCAGGCGTGTAGTAGCGGTCCAATATTGAGTTACGGACGCGTCGCGTGGCCGACTAACGCGGAAGATCTGATCAGCTTTCCTTTTCCGGGTGCGTGACCCGCGGTTGAGGTTGCGGTCACAGCGAAAGTGTACCTGCTCTCGAGTCATGCTGCTCGCTGATAGATTGCACGAGCGAGTCAGCTCGACGCCCTCGTTGAACGCGTTGCATCGTGATAAATGCTATATGCCGGCTGACGAGGGTCTGCGGCCACTGCTCCGACGCTCGCTGATTGATGGACGGATGTTTGGGCGAGTGATGAGTCGCACGAGCGCTGAAACTGTGCCGTCGGAGGGCAGTGTATGCAGTGTCGCCCTTGAGTCTTGCTTTGACTCGATCCCCGACATACTGAAATTAAAATTGCAATATATGCTTGGTTCCTGGCGAGTCGAGTACGCTGAGGCTGCAGTTGGCAGCGCGCCGGGAGCTATGTACTGTATGCTTCTGCTTCGGAGTAGCTCGAGAGAACATGTTTCGAGTCCGCCGTGTGTCGCACTAGTGGTAACTACCGCACTGCTCAACCTCTTCCCAGACTCATCCGGGCGTACAACATGAACCCGCTCGCCTCTGTTCAGGCTCGCCGCCATCGCCACCGCCGGGTTTTCTTTCTTTCTTTCTTTTCTTTCCCGAGCCGAAAAGTGTTCCACAGCCTTGTGAGCTGCTGGTATTCTTACAGGCACCACGACTCCCAATCAAGGTCGGCGATGGAAGCAGGATGGGTGGATTGAGGCTGTCGGGTCATGGAGGATATATCGCAACATTTTGACGGTCTACCAAGGTCCTATCTCTGGCGGCTGTAGTAACATCAATACTGTATTTATTCGCTAAAAAGTTAGTTTATTTTAATGGCTGCGGCCGATATGGCAACATTGTCTCACGGTATGGTCCGAGTTTTTGGCAGGGGAAAGTGCAGACTCGCCGAACGCGCCCTCACAAGTTGCACAGTCTCCTGCGGGCTGCATGAACGCTGCACCAGTCCACTCTGACTCGGTATGTTTTCTCTCCATTTCCCTCTCCCTCAAATTTTCACTACTTTTCCAGCTCAAGGTGAATTGGCAGCGAATCACTCCTCTCGGCCTGGCTGTCCATGCTTTGGAGAGGGTCTGGTCGATGGAGCACCAACCACGCGAGTCCTCAAGCCCTCTTTCGCGTCCTTGTCCTGCACTTTGCCAGAGCTCCTCATCCATGGCTCCTCCAGTCCGTTCGTGGGGCTCATGCCGCAGCCGCGACCGCCGCGATAAAAGACTTTCATCGGCAAAATGCGGATACCTCCGCCACACGACGAATGAAGCAGGGTGTCAAAAACATACGCGGAAACAAGCAGAAGGCATCTCCAAAACCGTCTACCGCAGGTCTGGACGGCCCGAGAGGCCTCTTGGCATTACTGGGCAAGGGCAAGGTCCTTGTTACACGCTCACCTCAGGACACCGTCCATCAGGAGACTATCCAATGGGCACGATGGTCCGCGTTCCTGACCGATGGCGAGGCCGTTTGTCATCTAGCGGGGCAATTGGCCCACACAGATGCACCACACCGTATCTGTCGGCTCTTGCATGCCGCCCATGCAGTAGAGGCCTGCTTCAAACAAAATGTGTTCGAGCGTATCGTATTCCAACTTTCGGAGGTGAAGCACTGGGGTCTAGTACTTCTGGTTGTTGCCGCAGGATTTCGTTCCACTCGGAAATCGTCTGTGCGTCTGCTCAATTGGCGCGGGAGAGCCTTGGTGGAGATGCAGCATTTTACGCAACTAGACGCTCTTCTCGGAGAATTCACAACTCTTGGTCTCAAGCCTCAGCGCCGCACATTTCAACTGATATTACGTGGCCATCTCCTCAATCACGACCTGGCCCGAGCAAAAAAGTGCATTCAAGACATGGAAGAAGCAGGGTTCCCCCCAGATTCGTCCACATATGCAGTTATCGTATCCGCTTACAAGGGCTTGGGTCTGGACAGCTTTGTCGAGGACCGGGCGTACGAAATTCTCGGAAGCTCGAGTACGGATCGAAAAGTTATGGTCATGAATGGTCTTTTGCGGCTGTACCTCGACAAGCACGACCTCGAAGGTGCTTTGCGTTTGCTGAACTCCTTCGCGAATCAACTGGGAACCACCTCGCCGGACGGCACTCCCATTGTAGGCAACGGCGGAAGGCGCACCGGCAGTACTGCTGCACTGCCACGCCCCGGTTTAATAGCCGACAGTGCAACTTACAGCATGCTAATAGATTACCTTTCAAAGCATGGGGATCCATCGTTACTTCATTACATCCTCCAGCGCATGAAGGCAGCTGATATGGTGCTTGATAGTGGAGTTGCTGCCGCACTCGTGCGGCTGTACTATATTCGTGGTTCGAACGATCAAGCGTTAAGCGTGGTCGATGATGTCTGCAGGCCCTTTAATTTGGATACCCGGTTGCTGAAACACCTTGGATATAGAAAAAGGAAGTCTCTGCCATCGTATGGCCCTTTCCAAGGCGGGCCTACGGTTGAACTCTTTAACTCCCTCATGCAAGGTGTCCTTCATCTGCGAGGATATCGCGTCGTACCTACTGTTTTGAAACTAATGGAAGCTACCGGATTATCTCCGGACGTGGTCACTCTGGAGATTTTTTTGTCTCATCTTGAGAGGCAAAAATCCCTTCGTCCGCGCCTTGTTATCCGGGCATTCAAGTCCTTGCTCAAATACAACGTTTGGCCGACCTTAAGGCACCTAAACATTTTTCTGGGGTCTGTCGTACGGGCCAAGAAGAATATCGTACGCAAGGAAGGTTGGAACGCTACAGCACATCACGTCAAGCAGTCCGCTGAATCACTTGACTCTGGGTTGATCCACTCGCTGGGGCAGAATACTGGGGAGCCGTCGCCTCTGATTGACCCAAACTTAAGCATGACTGTCCGACGTTCAAGCACCTTCCGCGCGTTACTGTACCCAATTATACGGTCGTTAAAGGCGCGTTCTATCAAGGCCGATCGGGCCACTTTCGCTCTACGCATGCGCTACGATACTTTCACGCTTCCTCCTACCGAAGCTGGGCTTTCTGCTTCTTATGTCCTGCAACATATGCGTGACCGTGGATTGCATCCAAATATGCATCATTACACTGCGCTTGTGGAGGCGCACTGTGCCGCAGGCAACGTCAGCGCCGCTCGCGCAGTCATGAAAGACGCAGCTACGCATGGTGTGCAGCCCGCACCTGGCTCCCGTGCGGTGCTCTACACAATACTGATCACCATGCATGCGCGCGAGGGGCGGCCAGACCTTGCGCTAGGAGTATTTCAGGAAATGCTGTGCGCCGATGTCGCACCCGATGTTGCAGCAGTGGACGCGGTTGTGGGCGCATTCTTTGCGGTGAAGGCTTTCCGTCTTGCGCGTCGCGTTTTATTGGACTTGTGGCCGATGGTTGCACCGTTCCCGGAGGAGCTGAAAGAGGGGACGTTGCTGGTTTTAATAGGGCAATTAAGGAAGCTTCGGGGTGAGGTTGCGCTATCGAGAGAGGACATTTCGGGACCGACGGCGGGGCAGATGCGAATGCTGCGGTTGCGAATGAACAAATACATAAAGCGGTGGAATGTGATGACATCCGGAAAAGATTCCTCGAATAGTTCTCGTCGATATGGCGTCAAGTCCAAACGGTTGTTTCTCGCCCCCCGAGGTGTGGTAAGGCGTCCCTCCGTGTTACAACAAGTAGGCAGTGCGGGAGCATAATAAAAAATATAATTGCATGAATGAATACCTGTTTGATCAACAGGGCTTGGCATAGCTACAAGTTGCCAAGTCGGAAAGGTGAGAAAAAAATAGCTATAATACAGTGTTGGGGTGAGTATTTGGCGGAATATTTAAAAAGACAAGGCACGGGTTACCCTTCGCCATACATCTACATGGAGGCTTTAAATAGTCAGAAAAATACCCATGCACATTTGCGCCGTGTATGCTTCAAATCTAGCCATTATCGAATATCATCCGTGAGTTTCGCTCCCAGGCGATGGGCACTCCGCGCCCTCGGCTCAAAGAGTTTCCCGTAGCTGTGGCTGCAAGCATGGTTCAACCCTGTTTGCCGAATTGAGCATCAAGGATTCTGAGCGCATCCCGTACGCTCGCCGCATCAACTTCACGAATGCGGCGGCGCCCGCACTCGCGCAATTCTTCCTGCGGAACAAGGGCAGGACGTCTTCCCGTAATGGGACCTAATCTCAGCCTCGGGCCAGGGGTTTGGGGGGCCGAAGGTGCAGGTGGTAGAGGTGAAATCGAAGCGGAACCCGGAGCTGGGCAAGAAGCGACGGCGATGGCAGATGAGGAAGTATGTTGCGCGCGCTGCTGTTCCTGCGCTTTGAAATGCGCGTGCGGGTCGGTTAATAGAATTGGGGAATCATCCTTCCTCAACAATTGTGCCGGCTCCTGAGGACCTTTTACAACCGTCTCGTACTCCGGCACCGCCGGACTTTTTGCTGCATCTCGCTCGGGTGTTATCGACCCCGGAGCAGGATGTATTACCGTCACAGGACCAGAACATTTCGTCCGTCGAGCAACAACGTCGGCGAGCATGCTGTATTAAGAAAGAATGAAAAAAAACATATATTAGGTCCGATCACCTCGCGCAGACGTGATCATAAGGATCTTACCTAAGGTCTGCAAATCCAATGTTCGGGTGAGACTTGAGACGCGCCCAGGCCTCGTTCACGGGAATAATCTCGGCCGTATTCGTCGAATTGGCTGTCGCCGGGCCAAAGGAATTCGACGGGGGCTCTGCCCCAGTTGATAATGATGCCGAAGAGGTGGCAGCGGCAAACGAGGGAATGGTAGTAGAGGGTCTCGACGAATGTGTTGTCGAGATGGCTGGACTGCTCGCACGGTCATTGTCCGAATTCGCAGGCGTGAGTTCGATCAGTTTAAGACCTGCCGATATTGAAGTCGAGCCGGAGGGGCTCGAGCCCGACGAAGATGCCGAACGGGGTGCCTTCTCACACCTCTCAGGATTGGGGCATGATGCGCATAGTTGAGAGGCCGAGCTTGCTGAGTCTCCCAGAGCGCGGCAGAAAGCCTTACCAAATTCATCATCTTTACAAGCTGGGCAATTTGAGGGATCGCCAGTACACATTGGGACAACCGTCGGAGTGAGTTGCCAGACCTTTTCCGTCATTGGACGTCGAGTACCTTTCAAGGGAAGTGGAACGGAACGAGAGGAAGAGACGGAGGTCAAAACGGGAGTAGGTTCGGGAGAGGGCAGTCGAATCTGGAAGAGAACGTTGCTGTCTGCCTGTTGCGTTGACGTCGGATTCCGTTGTAAGGGTGCAGCAGACTGGCGGAAGGAATTGTTTTTCAAGGCGGATGGCTTGGGGGATATAGGTACTGATGCTCGGGACCGCCCACCAATGAATTGGGCATCCTCCGATGCCGGAGGGATCTCAATAACGCTTGCGCTTGACACAACATCGCGAGCTTCGGCCTCTTCGATTTTAAGCGCGGTCTGGACACGATCTTGTGGCATTGAGTAGTCACGAACGTAATCTTGGATTGATCCTCCAATCCCGGACACAAGACTGGCCTGCTGTAAGGCGATCTCACGGCATACACAAGGTGTGTTCTCCGTGCACAAACCACAATCGAAAGTATCAAAGGGCGGCGCATTAGCCAGTGGGTCAAAGGGCTTAGGGACGTCGCGAGGGTGTTGGTGGATAATAGTCGATGCATGATATGACTGCGGTGGGTGAACTGATGTTGAGGGTGCCGGAAGAGGCGCAAAGGGCAGCGGCGAAAACTGCCCGCCGGAGATACCATTAGAGTCGGGAGAAGATGCCAGCGACGGAGGAGAGTGCATGTATGCGGTACTATGGGAGTGTCGAGCTGGTGTCATTGACGGTACAGGAGAATCCGTATCCGCGCGAAACCTCTTGCGGGACATGGATTCTAAGAGAGTATCGGCATCAATGCTCAGCATGGAGCCTACGGAGCCGTCCCTCCAGCGCTTGGGGACCCTCGTGTCGTCTACTGCATCGTTCCTGGTATTTGCATCGGTATTAGCGTCAGCGTGTCCCTTGAGACGGGCGACCTCCTCCTTGAGGGCAGCGTTCTCGTTTTTTAGCCGCTCATTCTCTTCCTTGAGATGCTTGGAGATCTGCTGCAGAGCGACATTTCGCTCGATTTCACCCTGTTCATAAGATTGAACACGCGCTTGGAGATCGGCGAGTTGGGACTGTTTACGCTCGCGGAACGCGCGCTGGGCAGCGCTGAAAAGAAAGAGCAAAAAGGGGCGGAGATCAGCATTTTGTTAATTACGCATAGCCCGGGGCTATGACTAACCGATTCTGGACACGGCGGCCTTTGCTATCAACCTGGGGTGGCATTGGTGAGAATGCTAAGCGGGACAAGGGTGGGGGCGGTGGGGGGGCTTACATACCTCCTGGGACTCTTTGGGCGGGGCGGGATCTTTCTTTGGCTTCCTGCCAGGCTTTGGTTTGGCGGGGATTACCCATTCCTTGGACGCTGTGAGGAATGGGTGGGTAAGTGCATGAGAACGCGTCGGGGGAGCGGTGGGAGAGACCTTGTGCCCACAGAGTGGAAGAGGACGATACGGCGGGCTGAGCCAGGGCTGCGTCGAGGGCCATGGGAACGCGACGACGAGGGGGGGCGTCGAGGGGGGGCTTGGTTGCTGGCTTGGAGGGGATGTGGGAGAGCGCGCAGGGGACGGAGAGCCTGTGCGGGACAGCGTATATGAGTGGCAGCCACCCGCGAGTCCATTCGAGTCCCCATTTATTTTAACTCTCCCGTCAGATTAGATAACATCTTATCAACACTACACAAACGCGGACCCCAGCCACCACCGCTAACGCGGCTACACACGTATACGTTATCTACTCGTCCACTTCCTCCTCGATCTGTTCAATCACCTCGTCCAGCTCGATCGCAATCTCCTTCTTCGTCTCTGCCTCTTCCGCAACAACTCCCTGGCCCTTCTGCCGCCGCTCGTCCCCTAACTCTCTCCGGCACTTCGTCCGCCACGCGTTCCACTCGTCTACCAGCCGCTTCCGCTGCGCAATCAGCTCAGCGCTTACGTTGCTCTCCTCCGCCGCATCCTCCTCTTCAAACGCTCGGCTATACTCTTTCAAGTTCTTCCGGATCACCCGCTGTCTTTCCTTCGTCAGCAGCGTCTTCGGGCGCGGTCTCCACAGGAACTGCTTGAACCGGTCCAGTATGTGCTTCTCTATCTCTTGCGCCCTAAAGTCCCATACCGCATACCCGTTCTCCAGCTGCAATTAAATAGCCAATCGTCCGTCAGCTTCCGTACATCCCACACTCTCGGCACTTATGAGCCTGAGAGAGCTCCTGTGAAAACAACATACCGTGTGCCTCCAGGCGCTCGCACTCGTGGCCAAGTACCTTCCCGAAGGGTCCCATTCCACATCTGTCACTCCATAGTGATCGGCCGTTCCAAGATGCGAGATCCCCGCCCCCCATTCCTCTTTCGCACCCTCGCGACGACCCGTGATGTCATCCATATTGAAATCCAGGTCCCAAAACTCCAGCTCAGACTTGCTCGACGAACCCACAGTCGCCAGAACCGCGTGTCTTCCCCGCGGCGACCACCTGATCGTGTTGCTCGTCCGCGATGGCAGGGTTTCTGCGCAAACACATCGCGCGTTGTCATCACTGCCGTGAAACATATATCTAACTTGCTACTCACTCAACAATTTGAAGTCACCCTTCCCACGTTCCAGCTGGTAAAAGCTGACATCCGTTTTTATGGTGATCCCAGGGCCGGGGTTGCCCAAATTTGGGTCATTGCTTGACACAATCGCGAATCGCTCTCCCTTCGGCTCCCATGAAAAGTCGGTAACAGTATCTGCAAACCGCGACACAGTGAGAACGTGTAATCTGGCTCAGCCACCAAAATTAAAGGACAATAGCCGCCCAGCCGACGTCGCGCGAATACGCGCAAGCGTGTGCAAAATAGGCACAAGTAGGCAAACATCACAGGCACGTACCCTTGAGTTCGACAACCTCCACGGGGAAGTCTTTTTCCCGAACGCGGAAAATCTCTAGATTGCAGAAGATCGACTTTTTCGTCTTCGTGTGTCTATCAACCTTGACACATAAGAAGTCGCCCTGGTTTTGCCAGTAGAGCTTACACTGTTGCAAAAAAGTTTACATCAATTTCTTCTTCAGTCTCTTGGCTCCAGTCAATCGCGGTCCCGCTCGGGGGCCCGGATCCGAGCGTGTGTAAAAACTTGAAAGAATACGTACCTCAGATACATTAAACAAGTTCTTCGAACGTAGTACAGCCCGACTTGGGATGCTCATCAAAGAGACACGAGCGGGCTGGTTCCCCACTTCCGGTGTCCAATAAACTAGCATGTTCTCCCGAGGCTTTTTGCCCTTCATGGATCCCACGCTGCCCTTTGCTTCCTTCTCCTGCTCTTCGCGGTCGCGATCGCCCAAAGGGCACCATTCAAAGTCAACAACACCCTCGATTTTGATACTCTTTTTGTCGAGGAGACCCATACCGGGCAGCTCGTAGACGCTTATTTGCTGCTGAGGCGTTACGCGCGCGACATACCGATCGTCCGCGCTCCATTTCAGTGCAGGCCATTGCATCTGCTTCTTCGCACCCGCAGAACCGTCATCGCTCGAACCATTCGCCGCAGCGGAAGCGCCTTGTGTCGGGAACGTGCGCAGGAGATTGCCGGTCTTGATGTCCCACACGGCAATGCTGTTGCCTTCATCCTCGTGAGATAGATACTGCGGACCCTGCGGAGCGCCTTCCGGTATCATTATAGGTTCGTTGGACCAGGTTACGAGGTAGCGTTCGTTAGGCGAGAAGTCTATTAGTTTCACAAGTGGGTGTGCGAACTTCTGCACAGGAGACCATGAGGGCCCGCCCCACAGCCGCACGCCCTGTCGATGGAGCGTAGCAAGCATTGTACCCTGTGGGGACCATGAAACGTAGAGATCGGTCCAGTTCTAGATATATTGAAGTTCATCATTTCATAGGGGATCAACGGCATGCAGTGGGGTAGACGTGAGAATAGTCGCCACATACCCGTTTTTCATAAGCGACCTCAGATTGAGAAGGTCTACCATGCCACTGGATGGTAACGTCGTCTTGTCTGTAGATTGCGTACTGGTCGCGTCCCTGCGGGTCTGCAAGCCACGCGCGCAAGTGTTCCTGCAGTGCGAAAAGACGTCATGTTACTAAAACCAAGGCGGGGTCCATGAAGAAAGTACCCTTGGCTGATAAATCTCAGGCTCCGGTTCGATGAAAGTCTCGTCCAATTCCGCAAATCGTTCGATATCCGTGAACCGATTGATGAGGAACGTGTGTTTCGCATCAAAAGGATGTCCATGCATGACATTCAACGCGTATATTGCGTCGTCAGGCGTCTTGAATTCCATGAATACAAATCTATGAAAGACACCATCCAGTGAGCAAGGAATCGCGATGGAAAGGGATAAACATCACGCACCCCTTGCTCTTTCCTGTCCCCTCATCCCAAGGAACAAAGATGTTGTCGGTTTTGATATGAGCACCCTTCTTCCCGAATTCCTTGCTGATCTTTGTGAGCAGCTTGTCGAGTTTTGATTTGTCGATAATTGGCACGCCATCTACGACTAAGATATTGTCAAAGCCCTCCTCGAACTCGACGTTGTATCTGCGATTGACAGGAGCGTGAGCTCAGCCTCAACGTCCTTGAAAATTTTATCGAAGAAAACGTCACATACTTGGCCTCGATATCTGAGTAGTCTATGTCCTCATCGTCATCGAAGTGCGACAATCCGTTGGGTACTGGCATTTTCTCTGTATTTCCCGTGGCAGGGAGCTTGTTCGTTGCGAGGCGTTGTCGTCTGTCGTCGTCGTGCGCGATGGGCTCGACAAGTCACTGAAAGGGCATATGCGCTTATGTAATAATTCCCACCGTCGAGTATTACTGTGGCTGATTACATGCTTGGTTCATGTTATAATATTCTCCATTTTACCCCCTCCCTTCTTTTTGTTCGTCGGGAAAAGACGATCCAACACTGAGGTTCTGCCTCGATCCGCGTGATACTTTTGGCGAATGAACTGTGGGCGAATAATGGAGACGATTGCCCTGATTCTGGTCGTGGAAACATATATGTGGATTGATGCTTCATTCTCTCCTGTACTAGGTTGTAGACGTTACATTCAGGGTTAAATGAGGATGCGCGTCCCACCGCTTGTTTGCTGTGATATACCTGGCACCATGTGTAGTCGGCGCTAGTAGCTTTCATTTCATTTGTTTTCGACTACCGCTCGGGCTCTGCGCCGCTGAACTGATGGCCGGAATATGAAATCGCGGTGTTGGGGGGTCCTCTGAGTCATACCCGCCCTGGTCCGTCTTGTCCCGACGATCGGCCGACGGGGGATGCTGATGGTAACATAACCATATGTCGGTAAAAATATCAAGATCCGACAAATTGCGCTTTTTCAGCGGTAATACTCGGATGCATTAGCTTGCGCCCTTTCTGGGTTTGCCGAGTCACTACTCGACTTTTGTCCAGGAAATAACGGAGATATCCGTTAAGTCTATACCACCAATATTTAATGCGAATTATTTCAAATTCATTGACCCATGTGTGGGTCCAGCATACGGTCCGGTGCGTGTTTCTTCACGGGAATTCCGGGTGATCATCACCGAGCTTTCCCATGTACAGTAGCCGCATTATTGATAAAGTCACCGGTATACACCGTTTTACCCGGGAAGGGGTGCAAGGGTGCAACAGTCGCCGAGAAAATCAATAATCTTCGAAACACGCTTTTTTATAGCATATCTACACCTTCGTAAGTCTATAAAAACCCGTAATGCTCCTCGGCTCAAGCGCTTACTGACGTACAGTCAATCACCGGCTTAATGGGACAATGCCGGTCACCGAGACACTTGGCTAGAACATGCTGTATCCACTCAAACTTCTTCATTGTTTTTGCATTTCTGAGCTAGAAATATACCTCTGATTCATAATGAAGTATTTCGAGCTTTTAAAGCAAGAATTCGATAAGAAACCTAGAAACTACCCATGAAAACTTCAAAATCAAATAAAGAGTCACAGAAACTAGTACATACAATGATGCATATGAGTGGTAATCTTTTGCTGTATATAAAACCAGTGAACGTGGGACTTATCTCGGAAAAACAATCATTGAAATTGATAAAGAAATGGTGGAGAAAGAAGAAAAACAAAGGTCAACGCAAACTCCCGGCTATTATTATAGATCTAGTTTTCTTTTATGGGAGTTTCCCTTTGGTCGTCACGAGTCTACTCCTTCCTTTTTAGCCTTTTCCTATAACCAAAATAATTAATTATACTGTAGCGAGCTAGACATGTCGAGGGAAAGACCTGTGCGAAAGATATTAATTTTGGTGAATGCCCAATTCTGCCAGATTTCTCCGTTTTGCCATAGCTCACTCAACCTTGCTCAGATTCCTCTCAAACTTTGTATATACAATAGATAGCCACTTTCTCACTGAACACAAATGTATTTTTTTAATTTTTAGATGTTGAGTAAAGGACCGCGAGAATTAACTTGACAAGCTCTAGTATCCCATTACTAGCCGGTGATTGACTGTACCCGATCACTACCACGAATGTCGTATTCAAAACGAACGATGTTGGTCGAAAATGCTAACCCTGATGCTTTTTTCAAGGGAGAACGCCCCGAGGAAGAGGAAGAAGTAAGGTGGTAAATGCCATGAGAAATTGGTCTGAGGGAACGTCGAAAGACGAAGACTTGGACATTAATTGCTTCGACACGATCATAGAATCGTTATTCGCTTTTTGAAGTGAGCCGGTAAATTTGAAGAAGACCGCAGTAAGAGGTGAGCTACTTTGAACTCAATGTAGGTGAATATATTATAGTTGTGTTGACGGATTGATGGGTCGCTCTTGTCTGCCTTGTTTGGCATGTGACGGGTATGGCTAAAAGCGTAGGCGAAATGACGCGCTGACTAGACTGCAATTATCTTCTGCGTTGAGGGGAGGGGGCGCAAAGCTTTTGGTAAATTAAGAAAAAGGACGGCCCACGTTCGACACATACGAGCGAGTCGGGGTGCAGACTTGAACTGCCGGTGCGTGTACGTTCCTGGGGTGCGGCGGAGGCTCGGTTGTGCTTCGATTTAGATAGGAGACTCTTGGGTCTGGACTCTGTAATTATTATCGACAATATTGTTGTTGGGTACGAGTGGGCGTACATGCCTCTGTGAGCGAGGATAGTACCGCCATAATCCCTTTCTCTCTCTCTCTGGTTGTGGGCGAAACCCCGGGGAGGGCCTTGGAGGAGAGTGGGCGGGGCACGTGATGCTCTGGCGTCGATCAGCGATCAGCGTCCGCGAGTCGAGAAGCTTGCGATGATGACCCGGACTCCCCATTAACCAATCGTGTCCCCGATAACGCACGCACGTGGGCTGCTCCGTATGCCCCTGTGCGCCTCTCGCGCCGCATCCCGCCTGCTATATCACCCAGACGGTCCTCGGCTCGACAACCACAACCCCCTTGTCCACAGGCTGCCACCGTCTTCACGGCTGGCGATATGGTTAACGGCGAGCTCAAGTCTGTATCCGATGGCATCCAACCCGCACCCTCCGAGTATCTGGATGAGAAGGACGAAGCGTTCACTGGTAAACAACAGGTCGTAGTCGTGAGGACGGTTAATCCACTCGAAAACCTCAGCCCGTATTTCACCATTGCCGCTGCTGGCTTCGGGCTCATCAGCGATGGCTGTGAGTCCCAATCGCTCTCCCCACGACTCCTCTTCTCGCGATGTTACTTACCCGTAGTCTATCCCTCGCAGACCAGAACAATCTGATGACCATGTCAAACGTGGTATTCAAAAAGTTGTACCCGACCACCTACACCTCCGACATTTCCACTCGCGTTTCAAACGCCCTCCTGATCGGTGATTAAAAAATACTGCGACTTCCTTCAAGTTTAGACGAATTCACTGCCCTACAGGCGAGGTTATTGGTCAGGTTGTTGTCGGCCTCATTTGCGACCGTATAGGCCGCAAAGCTGCCCTCGTGCTTACCACTCTCCTAATCATTATTGGTGCCACCATCGGAACGGCCGCTCATGGGGCAAACGGAAACGTCCATGGCTTCTTCTGGTGTCTTACATTTGCCAGAGGGATCACTGGTGTCGTATGTTCTAGTTGCCGAAGATCCGCTGTCCAGACGTGACGAAATAAATCAACTCTGCAGGGCGTAGGCGGCGAATACCCAGCTTCGTCCACTAGTGCGAGCGAAGCCGCCAACGAGAAGACAGTCAAACAGCGAGGTCGAGGTGATCACTGCAGTGTCTTTAATTTTATAATAAACCGATACTGACACAATCTAACAAGTGTTCATCATGGTTACGAACTTTGTCCTTAGTGTAAGTGGGTCACGAATTTCGTTTCGCGCGGTATGGCTAGATATAGACGTAGTTTGGTGGGCTTCTATCAATTGCCATCTTTTTGATCGTGCTCTCCGCTGCTGGAGAAAATCATCTCCCTACCGTATGGCGTGTCTGCTTTGGTATTGGAGTCTTGCTCCCCGTTAGCGTATTCTTCTTCCGCTTGAAGATGCTCAGCTCGAAACTGTATAGGAAGGGGGCTATCAAGCGTGAGTACCCCCTTTTTCCCTTCAGACGGAATTTACCAGATCACTATAGATCGTGTACCTTACCTGTTAACCGTGAGGCGATATTGGAAGTCCTTAATTGGGACGTGCGGGGCCTGGTATGCAGTTTTATCTGTCCATCTCCCCTCCCGGATCGACAATTTATAGAATGCCCTTTTTTCAGGTTCCTTTATGACTTCGTAAGCGCCCGCAACTGCGAACTTCGGGTGCGTTACTGACCAGCTTCGATCGCGAAGGTCACCTTTCCCAACGGTGTCTTTTCTGGAACCATCATATCGAGTGTAATTAAGAATAGCGATATTAAGAAGACAGCGAAATGGCAACTGCTCCTGGGTGCAATCGCTGTAAGCCGCATCTGTCGGGAATTTGGCAATACTTCGCTCACCTGAAATTTAGATTCCGGGAGTCTTCGTCGGCGCCGCCCTTTGTAACAGGCTTGGCCGTAAATACACGGTAATTCAGAGAGTGCTTCTTTGGGAAAAGGGAACGAGCGTACTGAGTTATCCTGGCACAGATGATGCTCGGCTTCAGCGGATACTTGATTTTCGGTGGGTTCACCCGATTTAGAGCGAGCCTCGGGGATCTCAAGATACCTTTATTTCAGGGTTAACCATTGGCTTATCCTATGATAAAATCACCAAGATTATCCCTCTGTTTGTGATATTGTCAGTTCTTCCGCTTGCCCAATAGCCACTATGCTGATAAATCGGGCAGTTACGGACTGATGCAATCCTTTGGTAACTTGGTTCGTGGCCGTAGAGGATTAAACAAGATGGTTCGTTGACGCCATTAGTCTATCTAGGGTCCTGGAAATATGTTGGGTCTTGTAAGCGCTGAGTATGCATTCATCAAATCTCCGCTTCGGCTTAGAGTCTTAACCGTGCCACCCTAAGATCCTTCGCCACACCGGTACGCGGTACCTGCTACGGTCTGAGTGCGGCACTCGGAAAGACAGGCGCAGCCGTAGGAACACAGGCCTTCACACCGATCCAAAACAATCTTGGCAAGAAGTGTGTTTGTAAGCCTTACACGTTCGGCGTTTGCTGAAAGAGCCTTTAATTCAGATGGACCTTCATTATCGCCGCTATCTGCGGCGTCGCTGGCATTATCGTAACTTATTTCTTCGTGCCCGACATGACCGGCGTGGACCTGGCGGTCGAGGATGCTACCTTCCTGAAGTATCTTGCAGATAACGGGTGGGAGGGGGAAGTGGGCGAGGATGACGACCGTGCACTTGTCACCAAAGAGGACAAGCATCGCGATAACGAGGAAGGCGAGAGTGAGAAAGGCGAGATTGTCTGACAGGCACGCATCGGGGCAACGTTGTGTCGCGGCATGATCTTTGAATGGAACGACTCTGAACGAATGCGGCTGCAATGGGACGGGATTATTCAAGTTGACTTATGACCGAATACGAGTTAATCGAAGTGGATACTGACTCTATCATAAATGTAACAGACTTCTTTTCGAATCGTCTAAGATTCTGTCTACTTATGAGCGGAGTAGCCTTCTCTGGACAAGAATGGGTTGTCCAAGACTTGACGACGTGAGAAGGCCACTAGCGACGATAACGGTGGTCGTGGGACCGGACCCGGGCATTCGGGCATCGCTGATAATACCACGGGAGGAACATTCCGTGGTATAGTATGTGAAGTCCTGGCTCGGGGGATACCGACAAATGAACACACTCGGGCTGATGCCGGGAAGGTATCAGCGCGCGCCTTGGGAAACCCGATTTACAGGGGGAGCTACCATTAAGTCGGTTTATCAAGAGGCGGCGGCCTGCACACTGCATGCATACCACTGTTTTTTGTCAGTAAGTTAGCATTAGCGGTGGTAATGTCTTTATGTGATAGTACTCAGTATCTGGGGGGCTGGCATACCAGCTAGTTCTAAGTTATACTATGTAGTATTGGCTGGATACAAATAAGGAAATATGATTGGCGTCGCGTCGGTCCTGCAAATTGTATTTTTCGGGTTTGAAGCACGCCTGCTTCGCTCAAGCGCGACCGACGACTTACTGCGTCCACGCCGCTCTACATGCATCGCCAACTGCACCAGTCACTCAGGCTGCTGTGCCGCCACCAATGTCGACGACGTCTGTATTCTGTAAACGCTGCCGCATTTCAGCACCGTAATTCAGACACGGTCCACGGCGATCCAGTCGCGTCCTCCAGCTCACACACCGTCGTCTTACCAGACGAGTCTCCAGACGCAGCTCCTACAGAGGGGGTGAAGGCTCCTGCTGAGAAGAAAAAGCGCAAGATCTTATCCGGTACTGCTGATCCCGACAACCCTCGGCAGACACACAACAAGGTCGACACATTCCTTGCATCCTTGCGCGCGGGCGGGATAGAGCCCACCTTAGATGATCTCCGACGCCTGGAGCCACAAACGCGTCCAAGAGCAGACTCACCGAAGTACGCCTTGGCGTACGCGGACCTTGTCGATCGCCTCTGTCGGACATTTAGCAAGGACCAGCTTCGGCAGTTTGGGAAGGAGCTGAGGTTCGGTGGTGGCCTGACGCGCGGGAAAAGAAAGAAGACCGAGTATGCCGAGTCAATTATGGAAAAGTTATGGGGCTGGGAGAATTTGACGGAGCTGGAGAGACAGAAGAGAGATATGAGTGAAGTGATATTGAAATGTGAGTGGGCTGCGTCTAGGTTTGTGCAAGGCGTTAACCAAAACCTTTTCTAGCGTTTCCCGCGTCGGCCAGCGAACTTTTCTTGCTCCTCGGAAAAGGTCTGTTATTCGCAACCATAGCCAGGAAAATATTAGTAAATTTAATATCTGCAGACGGGTCCGAATTGCTCCAGATATCCACGGACTATAATGTCCACATATCTGTAACTCCAAATCCACTTTCAATTCAGATAGAAGGCTTCAAAAAATCACTGGAGAAGCTGGAGAGCCTGATCTCGGAGCGAAGAAAGGTTTGTTTACAACTCTTTCAGAAGAATCTCTGGAGCAATGACGATGTTTTGTACAGGCCATCGTCGAAGAAATAGTCGAACTCCCTACTAAATCTTCCCTGTCACCTAGCTTACTACAACAGATATCTCGAATTGCCAATGCCTACATCGAGAATGTTGGAAGTAAGGGCAGGGTACGTATTTCCAGAATTGCTTACGTGAACAAATAAAGACATTCCGGTACAGATTCGCATTTGTGCCAATGACCCAATACGAATCGAAAAGGCAAAGCGTATAGCCTTGAGGGCAACTGTCAATGTCCGTTGTTGCGTTTGTTCCGATATGCCTTACTTACAAATCGCAGGTTGATCACGCCTCTAATACACCACTCCTCGCGTGCCTACCTTCTCGGGCGACCTCCCTCTCGCCCGAAATTTTTCCAGCGACGTATGCACTGTTTCCCTTTCTACCGGAGCGAACGTCGCCTTGGACAAGCACGGCGGGGTGCACATTCCGCAGCCGGAAAGTCGGCGAGTGGCTCGGAGCTACAGGCGAAATTCAAGGATCGACTTTGACAAATGTGACGGGTGGGAAAGGGAGGTTTCTGGATGAAAATGGGTACGTCTTCCTATGCGACCCCGCGGATTGGATACGACTCAATTTCGACGCAGTGCTGAATCAAGCTTGGAAGACATAATCGGCAACGCTTTCCCTGATCCATCGGGTTCCAGAATTGTCACCGCAACGTCAGTTCTGTATTCCCTACTCTGGAAAGTTGGCTGATCACACGCAACCACAGAACCGGACACATTCTAATTACCGCAAAGTCAGAGCAAGGCTCCCAGAGCCTTCTTCCACCATTTCCAGGTCATTGGCAATATCCAGAATTCATGAAATGGATGCAAAAGGGTAGCGCGCACCGGATGTTCGTCCCTAGGTAAGCAGGGTCGATATAAAGTAGCCGGAGACAGGTTCTTAAAGACATAAGCCTGCCGGTGCCTCTTCAGGACGCCCCTCCGGACGAAGAGAAAATCATTCATCGGCTATCCTATCGATATACACCGAGCAAACAAGGCCTCAAACGTGCAACTAAAGTTATACGTGCTGAAATCGTGATCACTGAGCAAAGGCCTTCGTCAAGCTCTCCCAATACCGAGCCAGCGATTAAGGCGGACCTTACTGCTTCTGATAACCTGGCGAGGGTAGAGCTGGATTCTCTGATACTTGAAGACGCTTCGGTATCAGAATTGTCGGATGCAGTCAACATCGAAGCAGGGGTCGAAGGAGTTAAGACTACGTTTGAGAACGAAGGGACTGAGGATGAAGTGTTTATGGACGCTGACAAATCTCATTCTGAGGATACAAACTCGTCCTTGATCGTCGATAACCAAAGTGACAGTTATGCAGCAGAAGCGACGATTAAGTCTGCCACTCTCGACGGGCCATTTACAAAGGAGCTACCGAAGGAGTCACTTACCGAAGTGGTGGCTCTCTCGGGTGAATTGAGGGATAATCTCTATCCCGAAGTCACAACAAAGGGTAACAATAGTGAAGCCCCGGTGAGCGCCGAAGTGGGCACCGAACTACCGGTAAAGCAGTTAAACGTTTACGGGAAACCCGTATATTGCAAAGGCAACGAGCTGGAACTTCTTCTTGCGCTTCCAGATCGGTAGGTTAAATCGACGTAGTCTGGGCAAAGAGCATACTGATACTTGAGTGGGAAGATCTACAGATTTGAAGTTGACCGTGCTGGACTCGGCAACGTTCCCTTCCGTCAACGAACTTCCCGCACTACAGAATTATTTCACGGAGCTCAAAGAATAGTTAGTGCTGCATGCTTTGCTTTATGTTTCTTAACATATTAATTACGTTACAGCTTGGATGACCCTGCCGCTAAACACCCTGAGCCACCGTTCTCAATTAAGGACGGTGACGACATATACGTTCTCGAGTCGAACGTGAGCGTCCGGCGCAGCGTCGAGTCCCTTGTTGTGGCCCCCTACAGTGCACGGGACTTGGACTCCGAGTCTTCGTTCGACGAGGAATCAAATTTGTACCGCATTCCAACCGTTAGCGAGAGCATATTCGATCTCGAAACGGGCCAGAAAATGGTCAATTGCGAGGTACGCCGCCTTTTACAACCAGCCAATTGCATTTACTGAAAGAGGTGTCTGTACAATAGATTTCCTGTAACAAGTCGTCCCCGGAAGCATGGGCTGCGTTCCTTGAGGACCTCGATGGACTTACTTCATTTGGTTACAATTCCGTTCGCAAGACAACTCGCACGCAGTTTTGATTAAGTCTTGGTCTCGTAACAAGGGCGAGAACAAAAACATCTAGAATAAATGATACATAATGCATCTTAACAACAGGCACGTCATGATAGGGAATTATGGTACAATGATCCTGAGTAGAAATGTGACCTTCACCGACGCTTTTTGTTTGCCTTTTCCCGGCGCTTCTTTGCGCGAAGCTGTGATAGGTCCCTTCGTCAGAGGCAAGCGTATAAGTATAGATGATATAAATATTCACCTCTTTCTTCCCTCTTGAATCTACCATTTGGTACCGGCCTTTCACGCCTTTTGGTCGTCCCTTCAGTCCCTTGTGGGCACCCTTCGCTACAACCACTTTGATCTCGGACTTCTTTTGCTTCGCTTTTGAAAGACCCTTGACCATGAGCTTCTGGATCTGTTGTGCCTTCTCTCGTTCCGACATGTCCGTTGACTCGTTCACGCCCTCAGCCTTCTTCATGGCCTTCTGAAGCCTCTGCATAGCCTTGTACTTCTTCCGCGCTTTCGCTTCCGCAACCTTCTTTATTGGGCGTGCATCGAGAGCACGTTGTTTTGTTCGGAGAATCTCCATAGCCTCTTTCGTCACGGGAAGATTAGGCTTGTAATGCTTCGTTTCGTCATCAAGGAACCACACCGGAAGCCCATCTTTAGCGTTCAAGGAATATCGGTTGAAGCCATCATTGATGAGCTGTGTCTTCGTCTTTTCACGGTTAACAAGCTGCTGAGCTAGTGTGACTGCCTCAGCTGTTGTGAGACCGTTTTCTAAACAAAGTAAGGACACTATAGCGCATATAATAATAGAAAAGAAAATAGCTTACTCATGATCTCAGCTTGCTTGATTTCGTCCTCGTTTTCCCCATCTGCATCCCACATGTCCACATCACTATCTTTGTCCTGGGGGACAATTTCAACGTCGCCCTCATCCTGAATATCAATGCAAAGATCAGAGAAGGGAACGATATAATGCAGACAAAATAATATTCACCTGCTCCTCCTCTCCGTTCACCTCACCTTCCTCTTCCTCGCTACTCAATCCGTCTTCACTCTCCTCCTCATCTTCGATGTCGTCAACGTCAACTCCTTTGAATACGTCCTGGTCGAACCATAGCTGCGCCGATCGGCTGGCTTTACCACCGTCGAGTTTCGATACAAGCCGTGTTTTTTTCGCGGGTGGAGTCGCGGCATTAGCGAGCTTGCGCTTACTCCCCCTCCCTGCACCCTCGTTTACCTCGTTCAAATCGCTCTCGTCAGAGGAGCCGTCAGAAGAGCTATCGACGTCCTCTGCACCTTTCGCCTTCTCCATCCGCTCCCAGCCACCGCTCTCTTCGTCGCTGCTCCTTTCTTCGTCATCACTGTCCTTAGCCCCAGTCCCAATGCCGTACCACTCATCCTTTTCCTTGTGCTTGCGGGCCTCCTTTGCCATGAACTTTGCATCTCTCTCATTCATGCGCTCTCTGTATGCATCGTAAAGGCCGTCCAGTTCGGCCTCCAAACCAACAATCCTCGCTTCATCCTCCCCTGAACCAGCTTCTTCCTCATCATCCTCGGAGTTCTCGCCATGTTTCTCATCATCGCTGTCCGCATCATCGTCAAGATCCCCTACAAGACCCGCAACGGAACGCTTCTTCCCAATTCTCTTTTCGGCAAACTGTAGATCAAAGACGTCTTCCTGACCTAACCCTAATGTCGCGTCGTTCTGCTCCAGACCGATATCCAGGGGTGCTGTCATCTGGAGCTGCATTCGTTGAATTGTGCGAGTCTTGACTTCATTGGCCTTACGCTTTTCGCGCTTGGCCCTGGACGCGGCTTCGGTATGAAGACGCTCAAGCTGAGGTAGCGGAAGTTAATCACCGCATTTTAAATTCGACCTTGAAGAAAGTACCTCATCCTGAATGGCCTGTTCCTCATCAACCTCCTCCACGATCTCTACGGTCTCGGTTAATTCTTCCGTTGGCCGTGTATTTACGTCCAAGCCAATCTGCGAACACTAGTAAGATATCTAGACAAGTGTGTAGATGAAATGAAGTACTTCTTCTCTTAACGTAGCACGCCACTTTATTAGGGCTTTAAAATCCCCCTTGCCTAAGACTTTAAGGTCATCGCAATTTGCTTTAATATCAGGAGTTGTTATGTCAAGTGCAGCCCACCTGGATACGGGAGTTAATCAGATGTTTTAGTTGCCAGGATTAAGTGCAAACTTACTCCTTTTCTTCCTCAGTCTCGAAAGCAATGCGATTGATGCTACCCAAAAAAGTGATGGGATCCTGGCATCTAATGAAGTCTCCCGCCGGAGCCTTTTTGAAAAGTATGTAGTCTCCTTCAGCGTAACCATCTCGATGGCGTCGTTTCTTTTCGGGCATAAAAACATTGGAGTGTGCATTATCCGCCTGGACTACTCCGTCCACAACCGAGGGTGCCACTGCCGAAAGGTCCTTGAATACGTGCTTGGGGTCCAAAAACTTCGGATCAATGTGTTTAGGCGCCAAGAAGTCTCGACAGACAACGAAAATTTCAGCGGACACGATTCTTGGAGAATATCAGTAATTGTAATTTGGAGAAACGAGATATGCCAGTACCTAGAGGACGGAGGCTTTGTTGCCTCAACCTTCCCGAATAACTGGCTGAACACCCAGATTAAGTTGTTGTAGTCCGCACTCCTAAACACCTTCGTCACGAATGTCCCACCTTTTATGAGGAACTCGACGGCAAGTTTTAAACTCATAAGGACAAGTTCTGACTGGCTGAAAGCATCTTGCACCCATGCTGTACCGACATTGGGTGCACCGTCATGAAGAACCACATCTGCCTTCCAATCCTTCACCTCACTTCGGATGAGGTTACGACACTGCGGTGTAGTGATATCGGCGGCAAACGTGGACACGCGAGGAATGGGCTTTATTGGGACCAGGTCGACACCTTGAGGTATTGTTACGGTCAGCGTAAAATACCGGAGACAGCTACAGATGGCGCACCGACTATGACACTGTTGACCGGCATATATTTGCTAGCGACTTGCAACCATCCTCCAGGAGCAGCACACAGGTCTATGCAGCATCGGGCAGACTCTAGGAAAGAGTACTTTTTGTTGAGCTGTATAAGCTTGAAGGCTGAACGAGCGCGGTAACCCTGCTCTCTGTTGAAAGAGCGTTGAGCATCCCGAAAGAAAAAAATTAAGAGAAAAGACATTGCGTACTTGGCGAGCTTGTAGTATTTGTCGAGACGCCCCTTTCCGGTTTTTTTCTGAGCCTTCCCCATCCCCCTAACCTGAATGAGATCTCGAGTCGATTTGTGATTTCTGGGAGTCTAGCAGCGTAAAGCGACGCAACTTGCAGAGGTCGGGCGGGACGTTGGTCGACTCCTCGAATCGGGATCTCTGTACGCTCACTTTTTACCGGACGCGCGGATCGAGAGTAGTTTCGCACGCCTCAGCTTTATACTACCATGTCTTCCTTCAAGCGGAAGGCAGGCTCGTCGTCCTACAAGCTGCCGGCGGGCACCAAAACATCCCCCTCGCTGTCGACGCTGTTGCTCACATCGTCCGGCATACCCTCACTCGATGATGTGCTCGGTGGTGGTGTACAGCTCGGGACTAGTTTATTAGTGCTAAACTCGGACCCGCATTCATCCCACACCGAACTTTTACAAAAATACTTTATTGCGCAAGGACTTGCCTGTAGCCAAGGAGTTTACATCTTTGACACACATGGAAGGAGCTTAGCCGAGTCTTGTATGTGGGTTACTGGTGCAAGCGTGACGTCCCGGTTGCCCGACGATGAGGATATCCCGGATGACGATGGTGATAAGGTCAAGATCGCGTGGCGTTATGAAAGAATGCAGAAGTTCAGAACAACTGTATCTTCCCAGTCCTCCGATCAGTATGTAAGTCCGCTATGTCTGGTGAAGCATTTATGAAAACTCAGACCAGAGAAGACTATTGCCGACCATTTGATTTGTCGAGCCGTATTCCCGCTGCCGTCATAGAGGACTTCATCCACGCCGGGCATCTGTATATTGAAAATAAAGTCTTTGAAGAATCCGGGGATGTGTATTCGTCGGTTTTAAAACGTATTACGGATATTGGAAAACAATATGAGGACAGGTCCGTCTGGAAGCCCTAAATACATCGCACGAATTTGTTGCCACCATTAATGTATCTCAACAGTTCGCGGAGCAGTCAAGGAGTGTTTCGTATTTGCATTCCCGCATTTTGTAATCCCTCATGGGGGGATCCGAGACCTGAAGTACGTGTAGCATCTAAAATTTTTAAGTGGCATTTATCCTTGGAATTCATGATATTTTCTCCTTGTTTTCAGGAAGCTGTGCACTTCTTGCTTCGGCTCCGCTCGCTTCTTCGAACCTATCCTTTTATGTGTGTACTTGCTACGATGCCTTCGCACATTTCTGCAGAAGCTTGGGGAGGCGAGGGCTGGGCAGATAAACTTGGCTGGGTGTCGGATGCATGCATATCTCTGAACTCTTTTTCAGGTGCACAACCATCACATCTACTTCTGACGCTCCGACCTGATTTCTCTGCTTAGCTGACCCAGCAACAGCTGCGCTTTTCCCTTCTCATCATGGTCTGTTAAAAATACACAAACTACCCTGTGTACAGACACTTGTTCCCGCAAGTGACAGATTTTCGTCTCTTCGGGGACTTTCGACACCATCTACCGGCGTCTCCTCAGGGGGAGTTGGCGAGAATAATCTGGCATTCAAATGTACACGAAAAAGGCTCGTAATAGAGACCTTCCATCTTGATGTAGAAGGAGGCGTAGGGGAGCGTCGTACAACACCTGCGACTTCCACGCCATATGGGAATACGGCTGGAGGCGTCGATTCTTCTCTACAATCACTCGATCGTTTCTCTGTTGCTGCGATCGAGGTTACTTTAGATACGACTAGACTCACCGATCCTGAAACCCGGCCGGCACACGCCAGCACGACTGACGCCATAGTTACCGATACCATGGCCACAAAGGACATGAAAACGAGTCAGAAGAAGCAGAAAAAGAGGGTCGGCTTTCAAGTCGAACGACCGGATCTGTATAATTTCTAGCGCGCTCATTTGTAAATGTGAGTAAATACGACGTCGATATCGCTCTGCTTTAGCAATCAAATATTGTTTGACTGTACATGTGGGCATTGAAATGTTTACCTGACCACTTTCTGGACGAAAGCATTCAATTATAATGTAGAATTCATCATATCGTCGGGATGACGACTTGCACGGAGCCATATATATACAGAGTACGCGAAGCTACAAGCATCAAGCGAGTAAAGTAGTAAGTGATGTAAAACGAAAGTGTGATTGCAGATATCCTTATCCATTGGTGATGAGCATAGAGTGCATAGTATGGAGTATTTACGACTTGCGTGCAAGAACGAACAAAATACGGAAAGTGTATAATCTACCCAAATAGTAATAAAAACGGAGTGCAGATGCGGACGATAGACGGGAAAAAGATATTGCATCCAAACAAGAAAGCGGACTATGTAGGAGAGAACAAGCCTAACGAGCTGAGGGAGGAGGTGACTTTTTGGACGTCGCTCGCATCAGTTGCGCCCGCAGCAACGAGTTCAGACGCCGGCTTCCAGACACTTTCAAAGGTACTGCTGATCGCCGCGCCTTCACGTACAATGTCTAAAGAGGTGGCAGATTCCGTCCACGCAATTGTTGCGGAAGTGTTGACAAGTGCCCATGAGCGGAAGATTTCGCCAGCTTCCGACCCAAAAAAGAGAGAACCGGATTGAGTGGAGAAAGAGGACACGGACGAAGCAATATCCTGCGGTGTGATTGAGCCGAATACGGCGAACTCCAGAGTAGGGAGAGATAAAAGTGAGGTAAATAGATCAGAGTTGCTCCCAGGCGGGCCGGCCGAAGAAAGAACATATGAGACTAGATCCATGGCAAGGGTGATGTTAGAGATAGACGAAAGGTAGTTCAGCAACACGTGGTTGAGGGAGCTCGCCGTGCCAAATTCGCGAGGGTCCGTCATTGAAGCGTCGATGACAGGGAGCGTAGTCGCTCCTGGAAGGCCACTGAGCACTTCACCACTGTAAATAATTGTACGTACAGTCGCATCTCTTGACAATGCAGACCCCTGCAAAGCTACACCTGTCCGGTCAGCAGGAAAGGGTAAGCGTAAACGCAGCAAGTCGATCACTCCATAAATAGGCCTATCAGGAAAACAGGAAGTGCTGAACTCAGAAGGGGAAGAGGCAGGACTGAGACCAAAAACAGGTTCCTCCAAAGTGTTTATCCGCGCGACCTGAGTTGCATTCAAGCCGGGATAGCAAGCTATGGGAGGGGGAAATGAAGTGGTTGATATATTTGACATCAGACTCGTTAAGGCGGTCCCGCCTAGAGAGGATGTAGCATCAAAAGGAAGGAGGAAGAGCGCATTCTGTACAGCCTCCTTGAATACCGTCAGGTCACTTTGCTGCTGCTGGAGCACGGACGTCCAGTAATTCATGAGCGACTTCTGCCTCTGATTAGATGACGCTGTAGAAAAGAAAGAAATCAGGACGTGTTTGTGGAAACGACTCAGTGTCGGTTCAAGAAACATACCGGCTGCAAAGGAATACATTCGATCCAGGACCTTGCCGGCGATTTCAGAAACTTCCGCTAGTTGGACATCCGAAGGATTCGCCTCAGCCACGAAGGTGGTAGCTATAGGATTGAGCGTCTGAGAAGCGAAATCGAAAGTATAACCAGACGCGTTGAAGGCAAACTTCTTGGTGCTATCTGTCACAGGTCCATCTGTACTAGCTAGCGTATTCCAAGGAGCAGTAGAGACGAAGCTTCGTAGGCTCGTCGTTGCATTGACATCTTCGGATAAACCCAAATTCCAAAGGATGGCCGATTGCGCCCACTTTGTGCGATTTGGTGCAGAAGCGCCATCCAGACCCGGTTCCACATCTACAAGCAGAGCCTGCTTCTTACACAAACTGTCTACCGATGGTCCAACTATGCCAACTACAGTATCTGATAGGTCGCTTGGGGTGAAGTTGGCAGCAAATAAGGAATTGACATCCGACACAAGTAGGAATAACGACTGGGCGAGGGGTTTGCAAGTTCCTGTGTTGGTCGTACATTTACACGTCGCATCCAAAGTGCAAGCTGCGCCAGTGAGATTGCCATTGCATAAGAGAGGGCTGTGATGATTGTCTCGGCTCGTGACTCCTACGGGAATAGCAATGACAAGCACGATTCCAATGAATATACAAACAGCGATCGTCCACCGACGCAGCTTCCTTTGCCGCTGACCAGCGACAGAGAACTCAACATTTGATGACAGCTGCATTACAGGTGGGTTCAGATTCCTCTTGCGTCCTCGGAACCGAGAGAATAGTGAATAGGGTTTATCTGTTATCCCTGAGTTCCCACTTATTGGCAAGTATGCGTCGTGGTCATTAGCTCGTACACCCGCTTCCTGACGAAGGGCTTCGTTATAATGGGACACATTTTCCTTGACATTGCCAACGGAAAACCGACCATTAGAGAGAATACCTTGCAAGTCTTCCGCACGCTTCACGAGAACTGGTAAAGGAATAGCCTCCTCCATTTTTTGAATGTTTCTCCCATTAGGAAACTCCGGGGGAGGGTTTACTATGAGCGGGAGCGGCGGCAATGGGCGCTTATTTAACCAAGACAAGTACTTGGCTTTTCGAGCTGTAGAGTTCGTCGAAATGCGTGATACAATGGAAGAAACAACACTTTTCATGGAGCGGTTTCGTTGTAACGGATATCCTGACGAGTAAGGGTCAATGTCAGCGAATTTGTTGTGTGTCCCCGCCGTTGATGGCAACGCCGGGGAATTGAGAGGTTCCAGACGACTCATATCAAACTCCATGTTATCCATCCTCACAAAATCTTCTTCGGATGCCCGTAGCGCACCCTCAGAAGTATATCTGCTTGGGTGGCGTACGTTTTGGGGTGTGTCCGCATGATGCCCAGGCGGCTTGGTCGAAATCGAAGTTGCATTGATCCCTGTTGTGTTCGACGAGCCACCGCCGAAATGCTGCCTCCGGGTCCCGTAGGAAATCCGGTATGCTGGTATAACACCGACTGGACGGACGCCACTTCCTCCATGTGCAAGAGACAGGCTTGGACTGCGGATGACTGAGTGTAGCTGTTCATCATTCGAATGCAAGCTCTCTGGATAATCAGCGGATGGGTCTCTAACTCTAAAGTCAGCGTTGGGGGGACCCGCGTCAATCTTGCGCGTAGAGTGCAGAATTGTTGATCTCCCGAAAGAGTAGAAGTCCGAGGGAACCTTTGGGACCGAACGTAATTGGAACGAATGGTAGGACGCGATATCAGAGTCACACTCGTGGGTCGTAGCTCCCCTCGGCATCGCTACGCTTCTGGAGTCGTGAGAACTAGACTCGCCCTTCCTATCCTCGTAAGTGCGAACGAGGCGACCTGACGAATATGTCGTTCTCTTGTCAGGAAAGGGCTCGGGGGACTGCGAAAGGAGGGAAGTGATAAATGAAGTAGAAAGAAGCCGCTCCTCGCTGGGATTCACGCTAATTCCAGAAGCGGCGTCGCTCCATTCGAGTATTGAAGAGTCGCCAGCTAAGGAGTATGGTGTCTCCGGACGTTTCTGCAGTACCCTCCCGCTCGTCGGAGGGTGAGAAGCATCTCTCTTGTACACTCCGGGATAAACCGGGGTGCTGATTGACGTTGTCGAAGGAGAGGGAGTACTTGGCGGTCCTCGCCGACGGAGGTCCAGGGAATGTATGGGTGCAATAGCAGGCCTATTCACGAAACGGGGTCCGGTAGACATTTGCGCGGTCTCATGCTCCCTAGTCCGGGATGCCTGCGTCAGAGAAGCGTCTGGGACAAGAGGATCTGCAGGAGGTGGGCGGGTGGGTGGCTTCCCGAGCACGAAACGACTAGGAGACGCATACTCTGGGATGGAAGAAGAGCGTTGTTCAGTGAAGACCGGAGTCGTGGGAGTACCAAAGTTTGAAATGGTTGGGGTCAGGGCCTCGCTCGGGGGTACGGGGAACTGCGAGACTGTAAAGTCACTAGCATAGCTGATTGTGCTGTCGGCCACACCAGATGCATTAGTGCCGATTGACGCGACGGAAAGATGGGGCGGTCTCTTCTGCGATTGCTCACTCGTTGGAGATTGCTGAGCCATGTCTGCGAAGACCACGAGACGGAAAGAGAAGGGGGGAGGCGTAGTCAAAATAGAGAATGTTTCTAGGGTAAAAGCAAGACTTACAAGATCACGACCGTGATGATTGATTCGCTGTTGGCATAACCCGGGCTTTGCTTGCGCACCCCCGGGCCTCAACTGACCGCACAGGCGCAGCGGGAAACCTCGTCCTGAATGACCTGGCGGAGAGCGGCGAATGCGACAAGAAAAGGGCGTCGCGGGGAACGGGAAAGCGAGAAAAAGAAAGGAGCGGGAGGGGAGGAAGGAAGGAGGAAGTGGAAGACCACGGACGAGTTGTCGATGGCAGACGAAGAAGAGAATACATGGCGATGCTGCGAGTATTTAAAAACTGGATTGAGTCGACTCCGCCAGTAATTAGTCGTGAACCAAGCGAGATCACTCCGAGCCACATTTCGGAAGACATACATAGTACCGCCACTGCATACACCCCCTCCAACACATTCCCTCTGGCCCCCCTACACATTCACTGCCACAACTCGAACCCGGAAGGGGGGGGAGCTCAGGCTGCAACTTTGCTGCTTTGTGCGCACTAATACATCCGCGCTCGCATGGGATAGTACGGAACCTGATGGGGTTTCCTAGTAGAGCTGACTGTGCAAGGCACGCCTAATTATCAGAACCATCCCGCGGTACAAGCTTAAAGGAACATTTCTATTTCTTTTCTTCCTTTTCCTTTCCTTTTTTCTAGCGGAGGACTGCTCCAGACAGATCTATTAATATTATCGGCAGGCCAGGGCCGCTTTGTCAGCAGGTCGTAGCTCCTTTTTCAGCTTATCATGGCTACTAACGTTAATGTAGTATTTTTGTAGAGCATAGACAAAGACGATCTGGCGCTCATATCCATCCTGTCCGTCCCCTCCTCTGTCCATAGACTCAGAATCCACTGCCTTCCATCTTGTTTCCAGTCAAGACGCATGATTCACACGCACTCCCGGAGGCCCGTCCTCACCCCCGAGCAGCTTGCGCTATCTGCGGAACGCAAGAGAAGAAAAGCCGAAGCCGCCGCCCTTGCTTCTCCACCCCAACTTGTACAGGGCCAGAGTACGGTCCTTTCCAGGTCCTGGCTGACTCTCGCCGATGCATCACCGTCGTCTGGACATCGTCCGTCCGAACAGACAACGATCATGTCATGGAACGTACGCAGATTCGACTGTACCGCTTTTTGTTTCAATAAACTGACTGCCCCTGCCACAAAGATGCTCGCACAGTGTCTTGTTCGTAAGCTATGTTTTTCCGCTGCAATCCCTGGCCAACTAACACTGAAGTGCAGGAAGAGAGTTATTTCCAACCAGTGACTGTTTAAAATCAAGCCAAAGGGAAGGGATGCTTATTGAGGAAATTACAAAATCGAATGCGGATATAATTTGTTTACAGGTCAGTGTTTGAGAGTTTATTTAGATGTAGCCCGTGTTGATTGGTCCTTTTCTTCTGACAGGAAGTAGACCGCTTAGAAAAATTTGGACCGGCCCTCCAATCTGCTGATTACGCGTTCACGTATTCTTCTGGGCCGCGAAAGAAGCACGGTTGCGTAGTTGCTTACCGGAAGGACGTCTATGAAAAGGTAGCGGAGCAGACAATCTTCTACGACGACGTGGAAGTCCGCTCCGACGGGCCGAGCGAGCTAGCTCGCAGGGGGTCTAGTTTTCGCACGAGAAACATAGGACTGATTGTCTCGTTGAAGCGGCTCGGCTCGGAGGATGAGCATGTAGTGGTGGCGACCACGCATTTGTTCTGGCATCCAAAATATACATACGAAAGAGCGCGTCAAGCTCTTATTCTTATGCGATCAACGGCCGATTTTAAGGAAAAGAACAACTTGCAGTCTAGCATGACCTTCATTGCAGGAGGTCCTTCTCTTTTCTTAAAAATTGTTCTCAGGACTCTTATCTGACGGATTACCTGTCAGACTTCAATTTCAATCCATCCGACGCGGCCTATTCCTTGCTTGTGGGTGATCACCTCACGCCGGAGCAGGAATTCGACATTATGGCTTCACGTGTTGTGCACGTTAGCGTCGACCCCTCCTTGCCTGTCGCTGACCCTAAACAAGCTGCGAATGAGGAGGAAGGCGGCGACGCGGACCGAGAAGAAGATCCCGACCGCGCCATTAAAAATGCGCGACGAGCGGGCGCCGACGATGGACTTCTGCAACCCGGCGAACTCGCGGACGGGTTCAAGCAACTTCCGCCGCTCAGGAGCGCGTACGACGAGTGGTCGTTTGAGGAGACTCGGATGTTCGGTTCGAGAGTAGATCTTCCTTATGGCCGACGTGGCCGCAGAGAGCCGATGTACACCAGCTACACACACTATTGGAAGGTAACACTTGGTAAGCAGAAGTTGAATTTATGCAGACTGTCGGGCATCTGCTCATCTCCGTCCGCAACTGCAGACTATATCTTTGTCATGTTACCCCCTGGCCGAATGCTCAAAGTGATAGGAGTCCTTGAGCCCCCCGTGGAGGGAGACCTCGGTGCTGGCCTACCCCGGAAGGGTGTTTGCGGCAGCGACCATCTGCCGCTCAGAGCACAGATCGCGTGGCCCCTAGAAACGGTAGAAGTGACTAAATAGAGAATTTTCGGAGAAATGGATCATCTCGCTCGTCTTAAAGTTTAAAACATGAAACGTAGATTATGACGAAAACTTTAATACGAAGGCTACATGCGAAATGGTAACTTGAAAGAAAGAGAAGAAATAGTGTTGTTAATGTGCATGCAGAAACTAAACGAGAGCTCCCCCGATGAAAAGGGGTATTACCACAATGATATTCCGGTGTCCAAATGCAAGCCAAAAGAGTGCGATAAGAATTTGTGAAAGATAATAACTTGGATTGTCCGTCTATATATCACCCTTTGAAGCCACCACGATCAGACCCAGCCAGCAAACTCTCAAACAGTCCTCCAGCGGACTTCTCGTTCCTGAGTTGAATCATATAAACAATGCCCGTTCGCGTTCCCGAGTCGCTCAGTTCAATCGCTACGCCCGTTTTACCTACACGTTCAACACCGTCTGTAAGTACGATCGTCGAAATCAACATAGTCTTGTCCTTGCTGTCTGCCTCGACGACAAGTTGCTTGATCATCGTTGGTCGCTGCTCATACAGTGTCAGCTTGGCTGAGCCTAATGACTTCCATTGAGCGTGTTGCTGCTGCAAGAAGACTTTGCACTTCATGGTGGCGAGTATGGAAGTTTCGATAGGACCAGAGTGAACCTGCTCGGTGGGCGAGGGAGGCGGACTATCATCCGCTCCGAACGCAGGCGCAGCAGAAGCAATGCGAGGAAGAGCTGCGGAGGGTAACATGGGACGCAAATTAACCCCGATTACACCATCGTCTAATGAACGTATTTGGTTTGGTGAAAAACCATTTGGCTTGTTGGGCACTGGCGGGGCGGAACGTGGCGGCTGATACTGAGGATCAAACTGGGGGCTAAGAGAATGGAGCGAAAGAGTCTTGCGCAAGCCTCCCTGATAAGACAGATCCGAAGAAGGTCGACCAGGATTTGCGAATGGAGCTCCGGGATGGGGTGGCATATACTGGAAATGGGCGTGTCCTCCTGGACCAAACTGATTGTGCATGGAGTTCGGGCCAGGGGCCAAATTTTCAGAACCAGGGCCGGGGCCGCCCACGATAGGTCGTGGACCCAAGGAACCACCTCTCGGAGGTGCAGAAATGGGTGCCAATCGTGGCGGCATGCCGTTTCCGCCTATCAGTGGAGGACTCATCATGTTCCTAGGCGGACCATTCATCCCGTTCACCGGTGGTCCGTTCATCCCGTTCATTGGTGGCGGACTCATGGCATTTCTTGAAGGGTTCATACCGGCTATTGGCAATGAATTAATAGCGTTCTTCGGAAGAAACATCCCATTTATTGGCGGCGGACTCATGCCATCCCTTGGACTCGGTACACCGTTCATAGGCGGGGGAACCCGTACGCTGTCGTCATGAGAGGAAAGAATCTGACCTGGGGAGAATGACGCGGAGCCTCCCCCTACATTCGACCGTTGGGAGATGCTTCCATTAAGAGAATGGAAACGGGTGTCCCCATTTCTGGTGCTTTGACCGTGCCTCGATACATTGACATCATCTGACTGCGGTCCCGGAGTGCGCGTTTGTGAGGATGGGCTAGTTGAATCGTTTGAAGCAGAATATGGGGGAGGTCCGGGAGGTCCTCCCTCTTGATTGAGAGACGATGGCAATGACGATTCTGAATGCGGTGAACCGGTCTCGTTCAAGAAGTTCCGCACCGGATCCATCCTATGCATCGAAGGATCTCCGGAAACGGGAGACGGTGCTCTGGAACGTGTATTCACATTCCTCGACGAAAAGGGTTCAGTAATCGGTGTGACAAAAGGACGGTCTGCTGGCGCAGAGCCAGTTGAGGAGAGCAACGAATTGTTCAAGGAGGGCATCGGAGGTGGCGCCTGCTTTGAAGGAGGTGGTACTGGAAGCAAACATAAGCGACGGTTGACCTCGCGAAAGCCGTAGGCTTACAAGAGGCTGCCATGTTTGTCGTCGACTCGAATTCTCTCATTACATAGTCACGCCTCGCTGCTGATTCGAAATGAAAGATCATGACTTCCTTCTTTAAAATTGTGATTTCTAAGCTGTTATCTTTTTCAAATTTCAATCAGACTGAAAAATTGTATCAGTCAACAGGGTTATGGCCCTTACCGTTGAAAGGAGCAACCCGGAGATGTTTGGCGGCCAACGGGGGATAACATAGCCACATATCGTGATACTCAGACTCAGCATGGACACGGTCTTCAGGCGTCATACGTTCGCAAATGAGGAACAGGTCCGTTAGAAGGAATATGTGGCCTTGGCGATGGATGACACCAATATTGGTGCTTTTCGGAGTGAAGTGGACAGCGGAATCCTCGGATAGCCTTAACTCACGTGTGTACGGTATGTTTGGAGAATTAATAGATAAACGGACACTCTTCAAAGACAATCAACACCGCGGCAAAGCATATCGTAGTATGCGAACATACCCTTGGGTTCATGGTAAACAGGTCCCGGCAGCGTTCAGTTGCAAGGCGACGTTCCAGATCAGACATTGACATTGATAGCGTGGAGACGGAAGCTCGTCCTTCGGATGTCAGCGCTGTGTCTCGAGAAGACCGTTGGCTAAAAAAAAATCCTTTAATAAAGATTCCCCATCAATATGATAAATAAAAAGCACGCACCCGCTGGAAAGACTGCTGCCACGGGTGGAGCTTTCAACACTTGTGCGCACGTCAAATTCTTCCCGGAGACGAACGGTCTCTGCGCTGGGAGTTCGTCCGTTTGTGCCCACCCCTCTTGAGCTCTCAGTCTGGTCCACGGGCTTTGGGATTTCCTCAGCTTGCTCTCTCGTATCAATGACGACTTCGTCGGTAGTCTCAATCGTCTGCGACGGTCCAGACAACCTTATGCTTGACCTTTCTTCTACGACGGTCAGGAGTCTCTCCAGTTTTCCAACGGCTTCTACTAGTTTCTTGTCCGTACTCTTCCCAGGAGCGGAGTTCTTGAGTAGGCGGCCGTACAACTTTTGGTAGTACTTGATCCGAGAATATGGTAGCAAGAAGAGAGCATCAAGTGTCCAGTTCTGTGGGCCGGATTGTGGAGGGGGATTAGCCATTGAAAAAGCATCCAGAACAGATGGTAGGCGCTCGTTGCACTGCGCGGGCCCCCAAGAATCAAATCCAGAAAGGTACGTAGAGCAGTAATTGGTATACGGTGAGTCTAGTTGATCAATCTGTTAGGGTAATCTGTAAATGGAATGCCCGGTTTTTATATAATGGATGACACAAACCCATTTCATTAGCAAATCGCCGATAGCCCTCGGCGAGGATGGACTGGGCCCGATCTCTTTGAGCTTGGACTGAAATGACCTGTTGGCCTTGAATACAGCTCCCACAGCACGAAACATCGAATCAAGTTCAGGAGGTGGTAAGTTCGATCGAGACCACGCCGATGCCACTTTCTGCATAAGACGGTGAATGCGGTCGAATGTGATATATTGCGACAATAGTGATGATAGATACACGTACACGTATTATACCCGACAAGGTATCGACAAAAAATTTCTCCGTCTCAATCAGGTCAACGAAGGGGTTTACTTTTTTCGGACGGACCGACTCCGCCATTGAAACTGTCGGAGAGGGAGGACCTAGCGCGGCCGAAGAGTCGGGCGAGAACGAGGGAGACCCAGGCGCTGCTGCAATGTCCAATGGCAATAGTGCATCGCGCATTAGAGGATGTCCTTTTCCAAAGAGTGGGTCACTTGGCAAATCGTCCAGCGTGATCTTCGGTGGGGGGAGTGGCGGAGGAGCTGCTGAGTTTCGCAGAGGTGAAGGCGGTGGAGGTAGATCATCATCTTTAGCGGGAGGTGGGAGGGCCTTGGTTGTCGTCAAATGAGTGTTGATTTCACTGTGCATAGAGGCGAAAGCCAGCTTCTGTCGCTGGGAGCAAAGAGCTCTGGTAAAGAGTGAACGGCGAGGAAGAGGAAGAAATAATGATGCTGCGAGGCGGGCGCGTTTGGAACCTTGGCCCAGGCCAGGAGAGCCAGTGCTCTATTACGGCCAAGGTCACGTGTATTGATTGATTGTCACAGAGTCACGTTCGTCTGTGTAAAAATCTGGCCCGGAGTCAACCCAGCGAGCAAGTTACAAGTAGGAAGGAGGCACTCCTGTCGCATGCCACTATCTCTAGATCTCGGTCTCTGCACTCGTCGGCTTGTCGCCTTTCGCTCCTTTCGGTCACCTATCGGATTCTCGCGGCAGTCCAGACAACTAGCGCACCTAGCTTCCCCGTCACGATCTCTACCTACTACAGAACCCCTCGTAATGGCGCAGTCTTTCGGAAATTTCGACCTTATAAGGCGCATCAAGCTAGACTTTACGGACGTTGTGGTTACGAAGTGGCGTAGCAGGGTGACCGGCTTGAGCATTGTCCATCTCGATTATGAAGGTGCTGTCGTGTGACCTTACCAGCTCGTATCCTAAGTTAATGCTTGACGTTCAGCACCTATCGTCAAGGGATATTTCGCCGTAGGGACCGAGAGTGAGTGCTGATAAACATAAAGAGAGACAGGGGTGAGAGGTGTGAGTGGGCTCTGACTGCTTTCTTCTTCAGTCTTTAATGACAGTGGCTGTCCCCACACACTCGAACAGTAAATTATATTATTTCTCACACATGGCCATCATTCACCGTACTGTCACAGTTTGGTCTTTATGGGCTCCAAGAAATATCCATACAAAGGAATCATAGATCATCTCGCGAATCGTGGTTTTTCAAACGGCACAAATGCTTGGACGGCAGACGATCATACATGCTACACCGTCGCTACCGCAGGGAGCCAAGGATTCTTGCAAATACTGCCTATTTATGTTGATCACATATTGTATCCTACCCTCACGCAATCGGCTTTTGTCACGGAGGTGTGTCTTTTGGTATGACTGGCGAATACTGATTCTGATGCGCGCGCAGGTGCATCACATCGATCCTTCAGGAAATGATTCCGGCGTCGTTTACAGTGAGATGCAAGGCCGCGAAAATACGCCCGCAGATCTAATGAAATTGCAGTAAGTAGGGTAAGGTAAAAATCGTGAGTTGGAAAAACGTAGTGATTGTTATTCAGGATGCAGCGTTTGCTTTACCCTAAAAGTAGCGGGTACAGGAGCGAGGTCGGCGGTTTAATGGAAGCTTTGCGATCCTTGAGTGTGCAGCAGAGTGAGTGATTCTTTTTGAAGCGTTTAACACCGTCCAACCTTCCTGGTATCGTCTTACAAAGTTCGGGACTATCATGCAAAGTACTATGTTCCGCACAATCTTTCTTTAATTGTTGCAGGCAAATTCGTTGGCGGGACGGACTCTCTGCTGTCTGTTGTTCAGAACGAGGTTGAACCGACACTCGTCTCCAGCGGCTACAATAAAGGATCACGTCCTCCCGGATGGGTCAGGCCTTTTGTGGAGACCCCTACTGCGGATCGCATACCGTATAAAAACCAATCGGATACAGTGGAGTTCCCCGAGAAAGACGAGACTGTGGGCGAGCTCTTTATTACGTATATGGGACCTTCAACGGATGATTACCTAAGTCGAAAGGTAGGACTCTTCCGTCCGTCGATGATTGGGCTTGTACTGAAAAGCAAGTTGCAGGCGCTGGATGTACTGTCTACTTATTTGACTTCGTCGGCTGTTGCACCCCTGGATAAAGAGTTTATTGAGATAGACAACCCCCTCTGGTGAGCGAGCTGTGTATATGGGGTATATCACCCGACTTATATATGCCATCAGTACGTATATCTACTTTGACGAGGATGTCCGGCCCGAATTCGTGGACTTGCCGGTCTATGTTGGCTCTATCCCTACGGAACATCTCGACACTTTTGATGTTAAAATCAAGACCTGTCTAGAGAAGATTGTCAAGGAGGGGGTTGATATGACAAGGATGACTATGGTTATCAATCGCGATCAACGTCAGGTGCGAAAAGGATATTCACTTGTCTTGCCCGGCTCTTATCGATATTTTCCAGCTTCGCAGCAAGCTGGAGAGCTCAAAAGGCGACACGTTCTCTTCTGTAGTTATAACTGACTCTGTGTTAGGCCCAGAGGACGGCTCGGAGTTGCATGCCGCAATGGATGAGATGAAACTTTATGATGAACTACGGAAATGGAAAAGTGACCAATGGGCGGAGTTGTTAAGACGGTGATTTCCTTTTTCTCCGGTAGAAACGAACATGGCTCATTCTTGCCCAGATACTACATTGATTCCCCTTCTGTTATCATTCGCGGTAAACCCTCGAGCAAACTGGCGGAAAAACTTGAGAAGGATGAAAAAGTGCGCATCCAGACACAGGTCGCCAAGCTTGGCTCTGAGGGTCTTGCAAGAGCAGCAGAAGATTTAGAGAAAGCCAAAACAGAGAATGACGCTCCTATCCCTGAGGAATTATTGAAGAGTTTCCCTGTGCCGGACGTGAAGAGTATCTCCTGGATTACGGTACAAAGTGCCCAGGAAGGCGACAAGGTTTCGCCTATCCCCAATGGCAGAACGGATAACTCGAAGCTAGTCAAACACATTAATGCTGACGGACCTAAGCTGCCATTCTTCGTTCAGTTCGACCATGTGCAGGTTAGCGGCAATGCGTAATGACTTGTAGCGAAACTACATTGACTGCCATTCCCAGTCTGATTTTGTTGAAGTTCATGCGTTATTGTCCTTAGCCGAGCTTCCGGACCGCCTCCGCCCGTGTGTAAATTTGCTTTAATGAATACAGCTAGCTACTAACATCCTTCTAATGCAGGATCATTACCGCATACTTGTCGGCCTTCTTCTCTCTGCCGGTCACTACTTCGTCAGGAGAACGTCTTTCCCACGAACAAGTAGTCGCCAAACTCGACGACGAAACTGTATCCTACGAGACTGAGCTGGGCATGCAGGGTTACTTCGCCGAGAATTTCCGTGTTAGTATCAAAGTTGAGAGGGAGAAGTATGAAGCTGCTGTAAGGTGGATGAAGGATCTCATATACGGATCGGAGTTTGACTTGTCGAGGCAAGTCTTCCTTACGGCTGCCACCGCATAGCTTTTCAATCGGTTCTTTCACAGATTGCAAGTGACGAGCGCGAAAATCTTGCAGAGTCTGCCAGAGCTCAAGAGAGACGGGAACACTGTACTATCCAGCTACTCGTGTGAATTGCTATACGACGAGTCTTCAACGCCGAGGTCGAATGCTATTCTTGCTCAGATGAAAGCCATTCCAGAATTAATCATACAGCTTCGTGAAAACCCTGAACTCGTCCGCAAGGAGTTTGAAGAGATTAGGAAGCACCGTAAGACAGCCGCCCTCTGACTGTACATTTAACCGACTAACCGATTGAAAAGTGACAAACCCATCGGGAATGCGGTTTTCTGTGACTGGTAACGTGATAGACCTACCGACCCCACGAAGTGTTTGGAATAAGTACTTTGGAAAGCTAATTCCCGTAGGCCTTTCTTCACGTCCTAATTAAAGCGAGTTCAACTTATTGTGATGTGCACTGAAGGACACGCCTCTCTCTCCTATCAAGCTTGCCGATAGGACACTGAGTGAAGTTGGCAAAAACCCACAGACGAAGGCAAGTCGAAATATTTCTTGGTTTGACTGTCGAGTTGATTATAATGACGAGAGAAAACAGGCAGTTCTGGTTAGCTTACCGACTATCGAAAGCACGTTCGCTACACACACCACAAGAACTATTAAAGGTTTCAGTAATCCGGAATATCCGGCTCTGCGTCTCGCGCTTGAAGTTTTGAACGCAACGGAAAGCTATCTTTGGGTAGAGTGAATGACCGCTCTGAAAAGATCGACTTACTCAAAGTGAAATTTTCAGCGATACATTCGCGGATCCGGTCTTGCGTACGGCGCATCTGTCTCTTCCGATCCAGAAGCGGGGCTTCTGAACTTTTCTCTTTATCGAGTCCGTCAGCTCCGTTTGCATCCTAAAGACGCGCTGAAAGATTACTTCTCCAGAGTTCAAACAGCTTGCAAGCCTTCCGTGAGGCCGCGAAAGTTGTGGGAGGGCTTGTGAATAAAACGGTCTGCATCTGTTTCAGTTAAACACCACAAATAAGACTCACTCCCGATTGTAGATTGTCCTTGAGGACACTACAGTTGATGCTGCGAAGAGCACCATCGTCTATAACATTGCCAGAGGCGTATCCACTCCGAATGGCGCAGTAAGTGTGCCTGTTACTAGACACACACAATCACTGAATTATTCGTTTTGCATTTAGGCGACTACTTCTTTTATCAATCAAGCTCTCAAGCGCGTGAACCAGAACTATAACCGAGAGCTGCTTGAGAAGTACCAAGCAGTGACTAAGGACGAAATTTTGGATGCACTCAAGAAACACTGTCTGCCGCTCTTTGATCCCACAAAGTCTGTTGCTGTCATCGTCGCGGCACCGGGGAAAGTGGAATCTATAGACGAAGGTATGCGTGAGCTAGGGTTTAAGGTGGAAAGGCATGAGCTTGAGGTATCTCCGGAGGAATTAGAAGAATCAAGTAGTGGCAGCGAAAGTGACAGTGACTGCGAAGAAGATCGGTAGTACACACATAACTGTATAAGACACAAATCTATTAATGGATAATATACGCACCAGTCTCTAATAGCTCTCGTTGTAGATGTGAGACTCCGGCTTTCTCCCTTTCGCTTATTACCTAAATATACTTTTTATTGAACCCGTGGATCGAACAGTACTTTGAAGGAACTAATGCAAATATACCATTTATTCAAACTGTTGTCGTAAACATGTTCGTAAGCATTGTCATGACTAATGTCCGCGTAATATATGCACGATTAGTGAAAGTATAGTGAAAGTATAAAAGATGGATTAAACAGATTCAAGGTCATCATTGTCAATGACTTTAATCGGTTTATTGTCGGCGTCACCGGGATTGAGTTCGACGTCTTCGAGAAAATTGTTCTCAACAAGAAAGTGGACCGCCTGGGAGAAATTTGATACTGTCATCCGAATTTCCGGAAGAAGCAGCTGAAGGTAACACGTTCGTTAGTATTGTCGCGGACAAGACATTTTTCACTTTAGTACCCACGTTCCGTAAGAGTGAATGTCGATTAGAAAATGGATTGCGTGAAGGGGCCTTCGGATGGGAAGCGGGCTTTCGAAAGATAGGTTGAATCTGCTGAGGCATTCTTTGCGCTTTTCGAATTTCGCTAAGTTCATTCTGCAGCATTATAAGGCATTAGATCGAAGACTTCGACAAGTCATAGACCCCACCTGTTTGTGATCAGGATGCTCTGCAGTGCTCAGTAATTCCGTGCTATGGGGCTGGTCATCCTCCTCCACGATAGTATGTCTAGTAACGGGATGTTTGGACGAAGTCGCATCCCTCTCCGCATCCATGTCAGAGCCAGAGCTGGTGTCTTCATCATCTGGCCTAACAACTTCTACATGGACAAACGACACAGGTTTCTTCGGAAGTGGATGAACTGTCGTGAGTGACCGCGTATGTCCACCACCCCGCGCGCCTCCGCGCCCACGCCTTCCTGGCTGATCCCTTCCGGAAAATCCGTCATCTGTCCTGTGTCGTTTTGTCCCACGTAGCTTAGGGTCGCTCACAGCGATTTCCCCTCGTGCGATGGCTTCCCGCAACTTGATGTTCTTCTCCTCCGCACGCCCAGCGGTCGGCCAACGTTTTTTTCGTTCGGCGATCCAGGCGGTGATATCCTCGGGAGTGTTAAAAACAAGACTTGTCCCTTGTATTGGAATTGGCTTTCTGCAAACGTCAACGTCGGCTTCATAAGCAAAAGGGTTCGCAGTGGAAGACCACTAACCCGTTATTCAAGCTTGGGTCCGCATCCCAGTCGGGCTTTCGTTTCCGTTTTCCCCACCCAGGTGGAAATATAAGGTGCCGGTCCATCATGTGCGTCTCTACGGACCTTTTGGAGCCAGTAAAAGTGCACTGCTCATGTGTGCACCTGTGGTTTCCAGGCTCGTACCAGTGTGTCTGCACCTGGGAGTTCTGAGAGTGGAATCCGCCTCTGGAACCTCGTGAAGACTGGGCACCCCTCTGGTTTCCATGCCTTAACCCTCTAGCAGCATAAGGTTGCTGATGTTGGGCAGCAAGGGCTGGGACATATGTCGAGGAGAGTGTGTATCCCTCCGGCGTCACCCCAGACATTCCCGCATGATACTGCGAGTACGCCTGTGCATAGTGTGACGAGTGTTGTTGAGGCTGGCCATAGGGATTTGAGAGCGCAGAGTTGAGTGCGTGCACGGCCTGCTGGGTCCGACCTGGATTAGTAGTACTGTGCGGGTGCATGGCTCAGGCTGCAGGCGTGCGAAAGCTGGTTGGTTTAATGGAAAATACCCGTGAGAAGTCTGCCCTGGTTTTACGGAGCATATCCATATGTGGCTATACATCACGTGAAATGCAACTGCACAGTTTCGGGCGTAGCCGGTCTTTCCACTGGTCTCGATACGGAAAGCGACGCGGTAAGCACAACCTGTAGCAATCCTCAAGGTGAGCTCGCCGCGCGTATTTATCGTCATTCCTCCTCACTGACTTTTCTTTCTTCTTCCAGGTAAACCCTGCAATCTGCGCTGCCTATCCTACTTGTTTCACTCAATTCTTGCTCGTATCCCGCAGACCCCCCGGCATGGCGACATTCTCCTCCAGCCCGATCGTAATTGACGGTAAAGGCCATCTTCTGGGCCGGCTGGCGTCCATCGTCTCCAAGCAAATCCTCTCGGGCCAGAAGATTGTCGTTGTGAGGTGTGAGGAGATTAACATCTCGGGTAGCTTCTTCCGTAACAAGGTCTGTCTCGTCTCGTCTGGCTTGTAATAAGCATTAACTCAAGTATGTTCCTGCATTCTGCCCAACAATAGTTGCGCTACCACAACTTCCTCCACAAGCGTCACATTGTCAACCCGAAGAAGTCTGGCCCTTTCCATCACCGTGCACCTTCCAAGATTCTCTTCAAGGCCATTCGTGGCATGGTCCCTCACAAGACCGCCCGCGGTGCTGCCGCCCTTGACCGCCTGAAACTCTTTGAGGGAGTCCCTCCCCCATACGACCGCAAGAAGCGTATGGTTGTCCCTGCTGCTCTCCGTGTCTTGAGGTTGAAGCCCGGCCGCAAGTACTGCACAGTCAAGGTAAAGTCTCAAAGTCTAAGGCTCCTAATCTTCTCTTTTTTACTTACGCGAAATGAATTGTACAGCGTCTGTCCCACGAGGTAGGCTGGGGTTACAAAGATGTGGTTGACCGTCTGGAGGAGAAGAGGAAGATCAAGGCTCAGGCCTTCCATGAGCGCAAGGTATGTGATTTCGATGTCCTGCGTAAACGAATTGTAGTCTTATCGGTGTCCCTTTCGGTAGCTCGCTGCAGCCAAGCTGCGCCAAAAGGCAGTTGCTGACAATGCCGCGTCTTTCGAGAAGCTGACTGCGCTCGGGTACTAGATGGGGGGTTGTGTAGTTTTTTGCCGCCTTCTCCATTTCCCACTGCATTTTCTATGGCACGCTATTGTGAAGAAACTACATGTACCTAAGTCTTATGCTCCTTCGGTTCGGTTGTGCCATCGAATATGATCTCCTTCAGTTTCTCAGGGAACTGTGTAGTTGTTGCCGAATGCGGTCAATCGAGTGTGAGTCATCAGACTCGACTGAGAGTTAGTTTCCATATATGGAAGTGTGTTGTAGTGTAGATCTCTGTAATGCAAGCGAGCGGTCCAGCTGCGGCCACTGGTTGCTGCTCGCCGCACTCGACGCCGACGCCGGTGTTTTTGCTCTTGTCCTCAACCTTCGGTCGTCTTCTGTATTCTCGTGCGCCTATCCTCAGCTTGATTCTGGTTCGCAATCTATCAGACCTGTACTCTGGAAAACACTGGCTCGCGCAGCCATCGCCGCGTCCCTGCCGCCATGTCGACCTCTACTACGGCCGTCCTCGAAAGAAGCCGTCCTCAAATTCTCGACTGTCGACGCAAAACGAGCGTCGAACTGTCACCTATGCTTTCTATTCCCCAAGATTGTGCCTCTGGCAGTTCACTCGCGACGTCGTCGCCTTCTCCCGGTGCCTCTGCCGTCTCTGGCTCTAGTCTACTCGACGTCCTAAAGCCGACCACTGCCCAACAGCGTCCCGTTACGCGCCCTCTCCGCAAGTCCGCGTCCGCAGACTCGGCAATTGTTCAACGCAATTCAATCCAGCACGAACCTGTCGGGGATGTATTACTGCAATTCGACGCGTCAACGGTTCAAGACCGGGGTCATCATCCACACTCGGACGCACAGAACCTTTCTTCTCCACCGTCTAGTAGGACACTTTCCGGCCTTTTCCGTTCCAAAGTCAGCCGTCGACGTGGAGCTAGCACGGGAACTACGGACAACGAGACTTCGGCCCAAGAGTCGGACTTCGACAGGTCCAGTGCAACCGCCAAAGTGAAGGGGCGTGTCCGTGCGCGGCTTCTCAGCTTGAGATCCAGTATGACCTCCGGGTCTGGCTCTGAGACGCGGAGTACAAAGCACCCATCCTCTTCTCTTCCTGCGCGCGGCACCTCTGCGAGTTTGTCAAACCTCAGGACATCAAATCTGTCAATGTCTGGATTATCTCCAAAATCCTCGTCAACGTTGCAAGGTCCTAAGCAGGTCGTACTCGGAGAGACTACACGCGCGCGCTCACAAAGCGTCGGTCCTTCCAGTAAAAATACAACGTCGAAAATAGCAAAAAGGCTTTCCGTGGGTAATCAGAGTACAGGGGTTGGTGCTCTATTTAATGATTCCTGGTTTACTTTTTAATACTGTACTAGCCCGAAATCATTTGCAATGTGGCAATTGCAGTGGTAGGTCCACCGGGCTGTGGAAAGTCGACATTTATTCGGAAAAGTCTTAAAAGACGCAGTTTATCGAACGCTGAGTCGTTCGTAGCAACTGTGACTGCAGGAGACATGACGCGGAGAATCGAATGTGCGTACAAGCGCACTCACAGTCTCAACTGTATATGCAGCTTACATACACTGTCCGCAGACACTTGTCGGAGAGCCCGTCTCTTGAGCGAATTTAACACAGTGACACTTTTGTCCGTCTATGAATATGATACTCAAAATTGGAAGATCGATGGGAATGATGCTCTAGTTTCTGTGTGGCCTACGGGTCTGCCCTGTGTTGACGGTATTTTTGTCTGTTACGATGAGTCTAATGCTAGTTCATTTAAGCACGTTATTCAACTACTGGGTGAGTGTTTTCTAATCGTCAATTAAACAAGTAATCTTCATAATAGATTGTAGCTGGATATAAAAGCCTAAAAATACAGACAATGGTAATTGCCTGCAAAGCAGACTTGGAGGGACAGATCCACCCAGGAGATGCGGCCCGCGTTGTAGATCAATACAGCAAGATTGCTGAAGTCTCTCAGTACTCGGACGAGGGAAAGAGTCGCATGCGTAAGGCTGTCGACATCCTCGTGAGACAGATCATTACCGCGAGATGTGGGTAGACTGCCTTGCGATCAGTTTCTTTGTCCCGTCCTGACAAGGGCGTTTCCACGTGCACAGCCGAAAGACACAAAGACGCCTCTGGTGACACCCGTTCGCTGAGATTGGAGAGGACAAGGATGCCCCCTCTCACTGTTCAAACAGGGGGACCTTTGTCCACAGATGATTTGGTGCCGCATACCTCTCCACCCTTTCCCTCTCCGACTCGGCCTCTGCCACGCACACCACTATACTCTGCCTCCGTCTCTCCTTCGACATTAGGATTAACGGAAACCTCATCTATCCCGCAAAGGTCTTCAACCCGTGCACGTTCAATGAACGACATCTTAGCAGAGCACCAAAAGACTTCCGGCGTGTCGTCATATGAAAGCGACAGAGGGCGGGTCCAGCTTACTATCAGCAGTTTGTCTAGTGCCGCGGCTAAGAGTGCAGAATCACTTTCTAGTTTGTTAGCTTCTGCAGGCGCTTCTGCTTCGTCTCCGAATGCGTCCGATGGTGCACTGAGACCCGTCGACACCGGCGATGATAAGGAGCAACAGAAGGCCCGGTGAGTACCATACAAATACACCGGAGCGGTTATTCACGATGCAAAAGGGTATTTCCAACACCCTGGGCAACTCTAGACGAGCTGCTGGAGAAGCTGTTCTTTTTGGCGATCAGCGGCGACGGCAAGTCATGTTACAAGAAACGCGTAAAGAACAACACTGATAAAGATTGTGTAGATCCTTCGTTTATTGCGCACTTTTTCCTGACATATCGTCGATTTGCTACACCTAGGAGTGTTTTACTGGGCATGCAAAAACGCATGAATGAGCTACGCCAGCCTTGTGGAGATGTCACATTGGCGTGCTTTGCGCAAATGCGGTTTGTCGCTTTTTTATGCTTTCTCTTTCAGATATAGCTCATGTCGTCGTTTCTAGTCTGTGTAACCTGCTTGAACAGTGGATGAAGGACTACCCGTCAGATTTCGCAGTCCCTGGAACGTATGGCGCGCTGAACGCGTTCATTAGACACCTCTTCTCACACTCGCACACGTTGCTGTATGGCTCCGACTTCTTGCCATTTCTTGAAGCCCTTCCGGCGCTGAGTGACAACGACGCCGCATGGGCGTTGAAAGCGGATGAATTTGCCGAGAGCGACAACGAAACGGACAGCATATTCGACATAACTCAAGAACGGGCCGAGATCGAATTTTTTCCATCCTCGTTAATCTCACAACCCAAAAGCAGCGCATCCGAGCCAGCGAGCAGTCCACGTTCGACCGCTCGCGAGCGACGTTCGAGTCTACCGCTAAGCGCAATGGCACTCATTAAGACGCCTATATTAGGCACTGCGTGGTACCAACGCGCGGATGAGCAAAACGGGACCTCAACAAGGGAGATAGTGGCGAAACTGCAGAAGGTCGCTGCAGCCCTTGCTCTGCATGAAGCCGATGCTATTGCGGGCGAAATTACTCGACGCGAACTAGAGTTGTTTTTAAAAATAGAGGTGGGTAGTTTCACTGGTTTGTCTAGAACAGCAATGAATAAGGAATAAATTTCAGCGTCGGGACTGGTTGCGGCATACTCTTATACCTGGGAAGAAGGATCCAAACTCTGACCCAATATCAAAGTTCAATAATAATTACAATGAATTGCACGAATGGTATGTACATTATGTGCTATAGAGTTGAATCCGGCTGAAGTTCGACTCTAAATAGGGCCGTTTCTCTGGTTCTCAGTCACGACAAGCCGAAAGGCCGAGCCCGTCAATTAGAGAAATTAGCAGAGATTGCAGTACGACTCCGTGTGCTGAACAACTATTCTGGATTACGCGCCATTGTAACTGCCATCAACCAAGCAACGTACCCGGGCGACCAGTCCATGGAACTCTTCAAAACAAAAGTCGATTTACACAAAAAGTTTCTTAGCTCGGACATACTCCTTCAGACCACTAGGGCGCACCAGTCCTATCGCATGGCATTAAAGAACACAAAGGGACCATGTATTCCTTCCTTGTGGGTCCTCTCTTGTGTGACTTCGCGTAAATCCTGATTCTTATTCCAATTTAAGGGAGGTCCACACATCCGATCTTCACAGGGCCAATGAAGGTAATCCAGACATAAAGCCAGATAACCCTCTGAAGATTAATTGGGCGAAATATAACATGATTGGTCGATTCGTCGCGACCACCACTGCGCTCCAGCAGCGCTGCTGTGGTCCAGACGGGTACAAGCTAACGGAGAACAAATACATCGGTCGGCTGTTTGACGTTCCTGTTATGGATTACGATGTCAGTTTTTATTCGCCTAAACCGATTTATCTGTACTGTACTTGACTTTCCCCCCGTAATTGCAGATGCAACAAGAACGGATTGCTCAACCTGCTGATGACGGTGGTGTCCCACCTGGACCTGGTGCGTCAATAAATTTTCTCGGCAATCACTCGAAGGAGGCAAGTGTTATCAAACGAATGCTGCCGTGGTAGTCTGTTATTTTTTCTCGTCCATCTCTGTCCCACATCTTTCTCTGCTGACGACTTCAACACGGACACGACCTTACGACATTTATGACGCACATCCCATCTTTGTTTATTTGTTCCATTGTTCCATTTTAAACGTAAAATCTCATTATCAGCGACGCTGATTGCTTAGAATTGTTCTGTAGTAGTTGTACATGTTTCGCTAGCTGTTTGCACCGTGCTTTTGGAATCCAAACTTCTTGAAATTTAACATAATTTAGAGTCACAGTTGAGTGGCCTGAAGATCGTTGATCGACACACCTTCCACATTGGGAATGCGTTTTTAAACCCTGAGCCGCAGCCACAATCATCGATCGTCCTTCGAACGCGGCGCTGGCTTCAGTAACCTCTTGCTTTGATTCCCCTTTGATTTCTTACTATGAGTATTACTTTGGAGCGACCCAGGGTGCTACTCACCGTATGCCTGCCGCATCATGCGCCCTGGTAAACAGCTCACCGGTTTTTGCAGAACGATGACGGTCCCCCGGGAATGGATTCTCCTTACATTTTTGGATTTGCCCACCATCTGGCAATAGATCTAGGTTTTTTTCCACCCTAAATCAGACGTCCGATCGTAGCCCCTGACAATTACCTCGAAAACAGGTTGGGATGTTAAAGTTGTTATACCGTCCTCCCAGAAGTCTTGGATAGGTATATAAACAAGTCGTCCTCATCGGGAAAGCTCAGGCTCGACTCAAGTAATGTCTAGGAAAAGCGTACCATATCAAAGAGATTACCAAGGGGAGATACTTTTATCCCCGAAATCCCGGTATGCGAGCCAGTTTTATCGGGCTCAATAAGCTGATAAGCTACTTTGTTCGCGGCGTGTAGATGGAATTGGTGAGACGTCCACCTTCTCGCGCCCCCTTAAGGTAGACGAGGGCGAATTTGCGGAGTGGATCCTACTCGACGGTGTTTGTGTTTGCCTTGGTACCCTCGTGAGCGTTGACAACGAGCCATACTCTGACCCACAGACACCAGCGACCTGTGCCAATATTGCACTGCATAACATATACAAGGATAAGATTGACCTAGTGGTCAGTGGGCTGCTTCCTCAACTGTAGCTCATCCATTTAGCTACAGAGTCCACAGATTTCAGGTCCAAACTTTGGCCGCAATTCATCTGGTAAGGAAGTCGAATAAAACAAAAGCGCGGAGTAGTGAAACAGATCACATCGTTCAAAACAGCCGCATTCGCTCTTTCCTCTGGTACTATTGGCGCTGCGCTCTCGTCGTCGCTTTCTCACTGCCGTTCCATCGCGCTATCGTATGGTACGGTGCAGAGACCCGTTCCACCAGGTCTTTTCAAGCCGGCACATCGACTTGCCGGTCAGATAATACAAGGCCTCTGGCGCAAATGGGACATGGATGCGGGTAGCATGCGCAACGGAGAGGTTGATTTATACAACGTAAACATCCCCATGGTGGATGCTCTTCTCAGCGATGGAGGCATGCGCGTAGTGTGGACGACCATCTGGCGAAACGCGTACGGCCGGCTCTTCAAGGCGCACGCGCTTGATCCCGGAAATGTCGACAAGGCTCCCGCTGGCGGACCGGACGCACAGCCCTCCAAGGACAAGACGAACCTAATAAAACGGCCCGAGGACACCAGCATGGACGCCCTGAATATGAATACCGCGCTTGCCGCAAATTACGCGCCGGAGCTCGTCTTCGAGTTCGCACCGGATATGAGGGGGCTCATCGGCCCGAACGTGGTAGCACCGGTTGGTTCAGACGCGTGGGCGATCGAGCGCGGCTGGGCGAGCGTGACGCCACTGCGTGCAAGCTTTGCCGAACCGCCAGTGATCGGCTTGAGCGCAGAAGGCGTATCGTACGCGGGGCTGGAGGAAGACATAGGGGCGCAAGGAATTAGACTGTTTAAACTGTAAGGGACGATGAGGTCGGTGTATGCGCCCCATTCCCTGCTGCTGGGAAGATCTCGCGGAAGAATTAAATTTGGACTAACAGCAAGTGATTGAGGCGCTATCTGAGCCGCGTTGAACGCGTGAGGTCTTTGTATGGGCCGACTTTTGTGAATCTTCTCTAAAGGCAATCCGACAGTGCGTGTCCTACGTGTCTACGCGGCTTACTTTCTTGGCTTCTCTTCTTTTTACGCTAACAAGTCTGCCGGTGCTGAGGGTCCAGTGGGGTTTTGCGGGTGCGAGATACCGATGGGCTCAGACAATCGCGGCAAGGCCAAGACACTGTAATTCTTGAAACACTCTCGGACACGTTCACCGTCGGTTGACCGGTAATTCAGGTCCCCTAATTTTTCTGTTGATGCACGTTGCGAGCCCGAGCCCAAGCTGCAGCCGGGTGCTTTGTCTTTATTTTTATTTGTTTTCGGTATCACAAAAGCCGGGTTAGCTGTTCCCGGTCTCCTGGGACTCAGTCGTTTGTTTTTCCGCAGACGCGCGGCGCGTCTGGACATCGTGACTGGCGATCTGGCACGCGTCTCGGGCGTGCCGCTTTGCTGAACACGTGGAGATCATGGCCCTATCGAATAGGCCATTAGTCTCTACAGGCCACGACAAAAATATCCGTGTCCTTGTACCCTCCGCCCCTTCCTTTTTTTCTCTTACTGGCCCAGTCTCTGTACTTGCACCGCGGACAAGCGGACAACCCTACATCTGAGATCATCAACCGGAATACTGGGGCAACTCCCTACTAAATATCGCCCAAGTCGTGGCGTTAGCGCGAACTCAGTGGACTCAAAATAAAGCAAACGTGGATAGCGATTATTACAAAAGTCCATTCAATACATGTGTATCCAAGATCAGTCAAATATCAACTCTAATCAAAAATGTATTTCCGTGTCCCTGTATTCGAGCGGAGATCCCTTATACTGGAAAGGTCGGTGTTTGCAAAACAGCGTTAGGACGTCTTCCATGCTGAAGAATAGCGAATGTCAATGTACATCCTTGAATAGGATATTCCTGTACTCGTCCGGCCTTCAGCGGACTAACAGCGCTGTGAAGCCCGCTAGCCAAGCGGCGAGTACTAATTTGCCTAGTGAGGGCGTAGAGTAGCCCCGGGGTGAAAAATTCGACACGACCCCAAATAGATCTTGCTTCTGGTAGACCTTGAGGGTGTTGATACTCCACGAAGCGTTCTGATTTTTCCCCCCCAAGAAGCATGAAAATGAGCGTCCGTCAGCATACCGATGCCGATATATTTTAAGCGTACCACAAAATTCGTGGGGTCCTGAAGATGATCTTGGCACGTCCCCGTGCACCCAGGTGTAGTGGCATACGTGTTGCCTGCCCAGTCACCGCAAAAAGTGATGTCTGGTAATTTGGAAAATCGCGTGATAGTCAGTAATTATTCTTTTTAGGCGATCGTCGGGAGCCGGCAAGCGTACCGAAGATGATTGAATGGTTCACAAAGAACTCAAACGGATTGCACCCCCCTGGTGATAACGCCGCAGAAGGCGTTGTCCATGTTGTTGGTTGAGGCTCGCCGTTGAGAATGTCCTGAGGGATTGAAACGCGGTAGAAGTACCCTTTCAATGGCCGCCCGTATCAGCAAGAGGAGTAGGTGCCATCAATTACATTCAAAGAACCACCCACGCACAAACTGCTATTCCGGTTTCGTCCCACAGCATTGCATACACACCACCGCCCTGTGCGTCGAAGGTCTCACCATAGGAGACACGGCTCCAGTCGGTGATACCGCATCCAGCATTGTTATTGATAGATGCATCGCAATCGGTTTGACCCTGGTTTCGAGCACAATCAGAACAAGACAGTGCGGCGTTTATCATACTCTGAACGCAGACAGCAATGCTTACAACAAGGGTCCCGGTAAAATTGCCCGTGTCTTCGAGCGTGCACCCAGGAAGCGTGTGCCAGGTGACCTGGTTGTGGACATTGTCGTGTACCCCCTCAATAATATCAATCTCACCCCCCTACACATGAGCGAGTTGTTCATTCGGTCAAACAAAATAGAAGGCTGAGATATTTGACGCACTGCCGGCCAAGTTTCTGTTGCACCAACAGTCCAGAATGCCGGCCACACACCTAAGGGGTTCTTGTAATGAGACGTATACATGTGCATGCGGCGAAAGGAACGCACCGCAGCCCCAAGGGGCGCGATTCAAGTCGAGAATAAAAAGACCTCCATTGTATGTTTTGTTGCTGGAAATGCGGACGCTGCATGCGCAGGTACAGATGATCGGTAGTATTGATTGAAATTTGGAAGACTATTACTACATCCGCAATGTTCAAGAGACACGAATGACACACGCACCTGGCCCTGTTTTGCCCGAGCGGCAACTGCGTAGTGTCGTCGCCAGTCATTATGACAATATTATCGCTGGTGACGTACGCCAGACTCGAGTTGAAAGCGGTCTCACGGTCCACATAGCTGCCAGAGGCGAAACGCGTCGGAATTTACTCGCTATTGTGAAAAGAAAAGCCTTACTCTACAAGGCCGCTGGGAGTTGGAGGGGTCTGTTCAGTTACTGTAATTCTATAGAGGTGTAAGGGACACATACTTCGTCGGGTCTGCGCCCGTGTAGAACGTCCAGTCGCTGAACCCCGCATATTCCTCAGTTGAGTTGCCTGCCGGCCCATCCATTAGGCAGTATGCACTCACTCGAAGAATGTCTGTCCCGCATATTCGTCTTGCATTATCCAGAGTGTTGCCGTTACATTTGAGCTTGAGGTCGAATTTGAGCTCGTCGAGTTCGTTGACGTCGAGTTGGTGTCATCACGCCGGTGGAGGTAACCCGTGAGATCTGCGACGCTGTGTGGGACGGCAGCCTTGACGCTGTCGTAAAGGGAGTCGAGCGAGGACCTCTGGGGCAGAACGCTCAGGCCGTCCGCAGCAGAGAAGAAGGCGGCGGCACAGAAAGCAGCACACAAACGTCGTGCCATGTGCCTATACAGGGAAAAAGACGCAGAGAAATGTTCGTGAGCTATGCGGGCGTAGGTACGAGCGGGAATTGTAAAGTCGTAATGTCGTGAGGAATGTCCGTAAAATACACGTTGTCGATGAGAGGAGCTCCTGTGAGCGTGCGTGCAGTCGGTGCTTTCCGAAAGCGAAAATCCAACATATTGATACACAGCCACCACTCTGCCTCCGCACTATATCGCAATTATCACTAAAATAATGAATGTCGCATGAAATCTCACAGGACCTCATCACTCTTTATCGGTCGCACACATGGCATGGCGGGTGTAACATGACATTGCGTATGCATAAAAAAGTAGTTGCGGGACATGGTTTGGGGCATGCAAGGAAGATATGGGGGAACAAGGCATAGCAAGTAGCGGTACACCCAGTATGGCTTTTGTACGTGTGGAGAAAGGAGGAATACAACAATCCACATCCATGCCGGCGCGGACCGTGCCAACGTCCAAAGCCCGCGTCCTTCCCACAACACGGAACACGAACGCTGGAACACGAAGACCGGGATGAGAATGCACTGTTTACTTGCCCTTCTTCTGGGGCTCCGAAGCCTTCACCTTCTTCGTCCCGCGGAACTGAGCACACAGCAAGAGTCAGAAAAAATTTCCAGGTAGTAAGACAAGCAGACACACCTTCTTTGAACGGTTCTTGCGCTCCTTGCGCAGTTTACGGGAAGCCTTCTCGATCTTGGTCGCGAGGCCAGACTGCAGTTGAAATAAGGGGGGAAACATATTTTAGACAAAGAGAAGGGAGGCAGAGACATCACAAGTCGACGGATCGTGACGCACCCTGACCAACCGATACCTCGGCTCGAACTTCTTCTGCGAGGCCTCGTCATCGTAGACGAGCGCGAAGCCAGTGCTACGACCTCCACCGAACTGTGTGCGGAAACCGAAGGTGACGACCCGGTTCTTGTCGGTCTTGTAGAGGGCAGCGAGCTTCTCGTTGAGCTCGGCCTTGGAGACATTCGGGCGCGAGGGGTGCAGCACGTCAATGACCATCTGGCGACGGGCCAGGAGGCGGTTCGTGACGAATTTGCGGGTGCGCAGGGTGATCGGAGCGGAGGGATCCTGCAAGATATCGAATAAGGACACAAAACCGAGGATAGGAGACATGCTGCCGCCGTCCGCGCATCATCCAGACACTGAACCCGTCCATCCACCTCGAACCAGCTCATTCCAACGATCCATTCAAAGCCGAACGGTCCAGCAGCATCCGTAAAGCGTAGGGGGGGCAGAAACTCACCATTTTGAGTGGTGTGGTTGAGCGACGACGACGCCTCTTGCTTGTGGGCTGCCTTTGCTTGGATGCTGCTGCTGTTCCCACCTGCACACGGCTCGCGGGCGGACCCTGACGCCATAGTCCCCCTTTCGACTCGCGCCTCCGCCGTTAATATTTACTTGCCATTTCAGCTCTCACTAACAATTAATTATCCTGAATCTCAATAAATTTACAGTACGAGGAATTAATAAACGAAAGCAATGTTAAATCAACAAATACAAAAGTCCGTCTGTCCGACTCCTACTCTTCCGACAACCACTGGTCCGCTAGCGGACCGGCGTACGGCACATAGAACCGTGTCAGGTTGTTCTGCGCAGCGTCTACATAGGCCCGGAATCTACAGGGGGGACACGGGTCAGCGCTGGACAGGACCTGCAAGACTCAGACACCCACGCCAAGAAGACTTGTACGACGACGATGCATATTGTAACGAGCGTGTTCAGAGTAGATGGGAAATGGACGAGTGCACCAAATATGCGCAGAAGCACGAGCGGGGTAGTGACAAGCGCGGACTGGTACGCTGGAGCGAAGGCGTATTCAGTGCCTTTATGGAAGACCGAACGGGACCGGGACTCACCGTGAAATCGAACATAGTCGTTGTGCGTCTCTAGTACAAGGCAGATAAGAGCTGCCAGGAGCAGGTCAGGACAGAAGGCCGTGCATATGGAACATATGCCCACCTGAAATCGGCCCAAGCAGATAAGCAAACGCTGCGAGAATGTCTACGCGCGTGCCGAAGCGCGTTTCCCACTGGCTCGATGGGGTATCTGCCTCGACGTCATTGCCAAAGCCGGTCAGCGGGGCCCCGCCACCACCGCCGCCGCCGTATGCATTCCCGAGCGTCGGGAGGCCGCCAGACTGGTACGAGGAAGACTCGGGCTGGGCGGGAAACCAGGGACGGACAGCCGGTGCGCGGGAGGAGGAGGCGACGTGCGTCGGGTCGTCGGGCGGCGGAGTCTGCGAAATATGAGGACCGAAATACATATTCAGGGACAGAAACTAACGTAGGGCGCGAAGGTGCTCGCGAAACTTGAGCTCGTGTTCATGTCGCCGCAGATGTGCTCCTGGTACAGACGGTACAAGTAGTTACTTACTGAAAGCAGAAAGCAAGCACCAGTGAGCGTTAGGTAATCATTCAGGACCCATTTCCCATCTCTTGGCCGGGTGGCTACTTTCGCAATTATATTCGCATCCGTGCACAGGTTGCAGCATCATAGCTTATTGTTTTTCTATTATTCCTTACAAAAGGTTTATTGCTGAGCAATTACTACGAAGGATGCCAATTACCTGGAACTTGTAATCGGGGTTTGGGAAGAACAGCATTACTGTTATTTCCAAGGCCACCAATTTTTAAACCCACACAAATGTTTATTTTTCAAGCAGCTCCATGAAAAGTACGGGGGAGATTATGCACCGAAAAAAAAAAGTCGAGTGATGATTACGTAGTGGAATAAATGCCCGCGTCGTGAGTTGAAGGGGCGCCCTCTCGCTCAGGGTCTATTCTGAGTCTGCTCGAGGCCGCCGCAGACACCGTCCGCAAGAGTCAAGACCACCAACTCGTTATCCTCAAGGTGAGCCGCCGTTTGACGCTGTGCGACGGCCGGGCCATCGTCTGGATGCTGCTGGTGACTGTCCTGACCGACGGGGATGGCGGGGTTGCGCAGCACTCGACGGATGGCCGACTAGTGACTTGGATGCCAAGCTGACTTGTACTTTTGCACTTGTAGATGGGCGCGTACAAGTACATCGGCGAGCTCTACAAAAAGAAGCAGTCGGACGTCCTCCGATTCCTTCTCCGCGTCCGCTGCTGGGAGTACCGCCAGCTCAACGTTATTCACCGTTGCTCCCGCCCCTCGCGTCCCGACAAGGCCCGCCGCCTCGGCTACAAGGCCAAGCAGGGCTACGTTGTCTACCGTGTCCGTGTCCGCCGTGGAAACCGCAAAAAGCCCGTTCCCAAGGGTGCCACCTACGGCAAGCCCGTCCGCCAGGGTGTCAACCACCTGAAGTTCCAGCGGGGTCTCCGCTCTGTTGCTGAGGAGCGTGTCGGACGCCGCTGTGGCAACCTCCGCGTCCTCAACTCTTACTGGATCAACCAGGACGGCGTGTACAAGTACTACGAGGTTATTCTCGTTGATCCTAACCACAAAGCTGTAAGTTACACTATTCGCCTTCCAAGCGAGAGAACACTTCTGATCCATCCCGCCATTCAAAAGGTCCGCCGGGATGCTAGGATCAACTGGATCACCAAGCCGGTCCACAAGCGCCGCGAGGCACGCGGTCTTACCAGCATCGGCAAGCAGGTACGTTTATCAGGTCTTGGATTTAACAATCCTCCGTGTAACCTCGTTTTTGTCAGAACCGTGGTCTCGGCAAGGGTCACCGCTACAACCACACCCCGGCAAGGTCCACATGGAAGAAGCACAACACCCTTTCTCTCCGCAGGTACCGATGAAGGATGTTTTTTCTCTTTTCCTCCTTTCTGCTTTGCATCTATGCCCCAAAACTACCTACTCTCCCGCTTCGCATGTGTATGGGCCCTTCTCTCCACTTTGCAATACATGTGTATGCCTTCCAGCTGATACTCTTGTGTGTGGTGAGTAAGCAAGAAGCCGAATCCTTGGTATTAGTATCACTAGCAGCTACAGGGAGTAAAGGGGTATTACTGGAGAAATATTGACATGAAAAGAAAGACAAGTGCAGTGCGTATAAGTCTGAAAACCCGATATATGGACACAATGCTGAAGATGGGAGATCCAAAAAATCAAAACCCGGCTTTCTTGTGAATGATCTCTGGATCTTCTTGATACTCCTCTGCGGACACCCACATCTGCAAGAGGAAATAAGCCGATGCAATCTTGCGGAAAGAAAATGCACACTGAACCTTCTTGAACGCGTTCAACCCCGCCAGAATTGAGCCACCGATCCACGTCGAATACTTTCGCTCTGGAGGCGCATAGATCTTGATCTTCACATCCTTTACGGCAAGCCGTTTCACCTCATTTAACAAGCGGTCACCAAAGCCTTTCCGTTCGATCAGTTTAGATCATTAAATTAAAGAGGATCAGACCGACCTTTGCACAGCGTGCTCCCGCCGCTAAGCACGATGTTTGAGAACAGGCTCTTCCGAAGATCGAGATCCACGCGGTTTATTGAGTCAACAACCACCTGGTGTACACCAGCGTATTCCTGCCCAATCAGCTCCGGATTGAACAGAATTTCAGGAGCGCGGAAACGCTCTGCACCGAGCTGATGAAGCGATTAAAACCCGTAATAGTCATTTTCAATTAACCATAGCGCACCTGAATTGCATTACCATCTGGTAAACGGAATTCCTCCGTGCGCCCAGCAGTGTCCTTTTCTTCCTTCGCGGGGTTGGCAGCAATATAGCAACACTTCTCCTTGACCGTTCGTACGACTTCGCGTTCAGCGGATGTGTGTAGATGATGGCCTGCTTTGCGAAGGAGCAGCTGTAAATGGTCCGTTACATCGCGCCCCGCAACATCCACGCGCCGAATGGCGTGCGGCATTGAGAAGCCCTCAAAAACTGGCACAGCATGCGTTACACCATCGCCTGAGTCGAGAACAATGCCTGTCGTGCGGCCAGAGGAGTACCTAAACGATTAGAAGAGTTTTAAAAAACTGTAGACCGCGTTCAGTGCAGACATACAGGGAGAGGACAGCTTGGACTGATGTAAAAAGAGCGGGAACGTTGAATGTGTCGAAAAATATTTGTGCAGCGATGTCTCGATTACTTCGCGGATTTAGTGGGGCTTCAGTTAGTAGTACAGGATGCTGCATACGCGGTCATTGCTATGAATATCATCCAGAGGGTGGGGGCAGGCTACGCGTACCTCTTCGCTCAGCGTGCCCAGCTCCTCTGTATATACCCAATTCCATATGCGCTCCATATCGTCCCAGTCCGTTACAATACCGTGTTCGATGGGATACTTGATCTTCAGCAGCCCACGGAATTCCTGTGCTTTACGCCCGATGAATGTTTCGCCCTCGAGCGCGCCCGCCATGACGCGTATGTGTTTCGGACGGCCAACGCTGTCGTCGGGGCGCGTTTACCAACGCGATATAGACATGACGAATAGAATCGCATACGCACAACGATGGAAAGAAGCATTTCGGGTGGTCCTGGCCAGCGAAGCCCGCCTTTATGGTGCCGGAGCCCTGGGGACAGGAATGCAGAGGTCGTTCATGTTAGCGTCGGTCGCGACCTGCGGGGATGGCATGTCAACGAACGTTGTCGATTACAACCGGCTGGTTCGTCAGCACGTCGTCGTACTCTGCCGACATCGTTCAGCACTGTCTGGTGCGAGGGAGGGCAGATGAGCGGAATCAGAGAGTCGGGACTCGACGCGTCGTCACGACTGCTATATCTGCGCTCGCGCGGCCTGAAGTTGCTCTCGACCTCTACTTACTTGGACTCGGACTCGTTGTCGTCGTCACCCAATGCGCCATGGGTGTCCGCTGTCTCTCACCACTTGCGCTCAACTGTCTTGCAACGCTTCTCCTTTCTTTGCTCCTGACACTGAGCCTAACTGTGCGAGCGCGCCTGACTGCAGTATACTGCTGATATTTTACTGTTTCTGACGCCTGACTATCCAGAGTCCAGCAGAGGGTGCACTACTCGGGCACAAATGGGAGGCAACGAGCTTCTGCAAATGTACTATCTACGTGTCTTATGTCGCCATTGGTAACTTACTCTGATATTCAGGCATCTGCTTCGGCACAAACTACACGATTCTGCACCTCGATCTCCCCGACAACCCGAACAAGCCGTGCCTTTCGTGCACGAAGCAATGGTGTATCAATCAGAACCTGCCAAAGTGTATGGGTGCGACCATCGGTGATACAGATCCGGACACCGCTACTGGGAAGGAGGGAGATGTCGAGGCCCGGTGCTTCCGTGTGTATAAAAGCTTTTCCGGCGTAAATGTTATACTTATGAATTTCATTCGGTTCCCACTGCGGATACTTTCGCATACCGATAGAACGAGACTCGCCGCGCGACCAGCTTATTGTTACGCTCTTCCTGCTCACCGTCTTTGGGTTGCTCCTCAGCGCAGGCATAAAAGGCAAGATGGTGAAGGCGGGCATCGACACCAGCATAAATTGGAACACTGGTAAAAGGTGGTGGGAGGTACGTCGCCACTCAGAGGGAACGAAGCGCATATCGATCATTATGTTTACAGACACTGTTTCCTCGCACACAATTAGACGACATCAGCTTGGGCGACCGAATATCCCTTACACGACGCTCACAGGATGGTGAACGACGGAGGGGGGAGTACACGAGCGTCGGCAACGGTGATTTGTGAACGTTTCCCGCCACCGCGTATATTTATCAGAGAATATCCACGATCTTTCTCCTGTAACATACTTTCCCCTTGTCTATGTTTTGAATAATGTTACGTATCGTGTAGACTCTTTCTCATAGGCGCGGAGTGTGTTCGGCGCACAGCCTGCCAAGAGCGAGTTGCGTGCCAGGGACCGAGGCAAACACAGTGCTGCGGATTCCGCTTGAGTCCACACCACGACGTTCATGCGAGTCTCCGGCTTTCGAAAACCGAACTAGGGTTGCAGCCGGTGATATCACAACATGGGATCCTTGTGTTCGAAACATAACACGCATAGCGGGGGCCATACGGTCCTCGGCAGCCAACCGGGGTCGACACTTGGTGCCGGTGCCGGTGCGAGTCCACAGAACGAGACCGCCGAGCAGCGCCGAGAGCGCATGTTGGAGGCGGCGAAGGGGCGGCAGCAGAAGGTGCGTATACACCGTCACCCGTGTGAGCAGTGTCTCAATCCACGCAGGACATTGAGCGGCTGGTGAACAAGAAGAACCCAGCAGCGGGGCGTCTGGCATCGAAGGTGAACAAGCCTTACAAGCCGACTGCCCAGAAACAGGCAGACGAGCCACTGACGGTACGCGGTGTACCCATTAATTTTGCTTTTCGGCCGGTCATCTCAGCGCATCGTCGTTCTTTAACAGTGGGACTAGGATAACGGTATTGGGTTGTGTTTATTGTCTGTGTATGAACGCGTTTTGGTTAAGGAACACGGTTTATGGCCGGTGGATGGGACGTCGATACCCGTATATTTTTGTGGCCCCTCAGTGGCAAGTCCTGCAGCCAAGAGTAAAGCAGTAGAGCGAGTGAAAACAAAGGCTGTCTGTATGCTGTAGTCGTGTGAGATTCGTTCCGTGCGTGACGTGTACTGCTATACCATCTTGTCTGCGAACGGCGACGACGAGAGCGACGGCGAGACGCATTGCATGCTGTCGACGGCCGTGGATGACTACTGACTGGGAGAAGGTGCTATGGAAGAAGCTGCCGTTCCCCGACAACCATATACCCGCCTCTTTCCTTTCCTCTCTCAGAAGAAACGGTGCGTCCGCAAAAGCGTCTCGACCGGCCTGAGTGTGCTGAGCGGCCCACGTTTGTGCAGACAACTTTCTTCCGTATACCTACTGGCCCCTTACTCTGGCGGCATGCGCAATAACGCAGCATGTTTCTTCCGTCTTCATCTTCCTCACCGTGTTCACTCGTCTGTACGATGAAAACTGGGACCCCCGCATACTGGTTTGGATCACAGTGTGCATGTTTATAATTGGATTCGTGACTTGGGAGCTCTCGGAATGCTTCATGTTTGGATATGCGATGGACAAAGAACAGAGTGAGCCCGCCTAGCTTCGTCTTATTGTTGGCGTCTAATCGATATCAAGGAGCCAAGGCTCTGAAATCCTCCATCCTGGTATTCTTAGCCCTGTTGGCCTTATCGCCCGTGTTGCGGACTTTGTCCGCGTCGACGTCCTCGGACTCCATCTGGGCGCTGACCGCGTGTCTTTTCACCGTAAATATATTACTGGCTGATTACGGCCCCTCCAGGAGCGGGCGGCTGGGTCGCGAAAGGTACTGTTTGGGGTAGGCTCTTACGCCCCCGGGACATACTTATGAAATCCTCTTTTTGGTGTAGGTTGACTTCTGTGTTGTCGATGAACGCAGCTATGTCTGCATCAGTCGTTCTGGCTTCGCGGCTTCGAAATGACATCTCTGTCTTCGCCTTGATGTTATTCTCTATTCAGATGTTCGCGCTCTTGCCCATTTTGCGGACACGACTACTTGTACGAGTTCATCTAGGCATTGCAGATACCTCATTAACGCGCTCTTTCAGCTGATGTCGCCACCACTAAGGGCCTGCCTGACACTATGTTTTGCGGGTGCATCAATCTACCTAAGTTCAAGGGTTTCCCAGCTCGTGACCACTATTCAATGTGCGATGCTCGCCTTCATTACCTTCGGCGCCCCTGCGGTACTTGTTTGGGCGCAAAAGTTTAAGAAGTGAGCAAAGTCCCCTCTTATCTTCGCATGCTGACTTGTTTGTTCCTAGCGAAATACGAGGTCCTTGGGATGTCGCAGTACCTCAAGTGCGATAACTGGACGTTTCTGACCTTGTGGGAGTGGATCGCGACCTTTTTGCCAAGTTCTGTACCTTTTTACGCAATGTTCTACTATCGTAGATGCTGCGGAACTGAGCTCATGTCCGTAAACAAGGTGGCGCTCATACGACAGAAGTCGATCATAAGAGCATGGACATCCCTGACTGGTCAGCCAAGATTAGATATTCCTTTAATCGCGATCACTCCCCTGAATAAGGCGATTCTCTGACTCAAGACATTCTCATGTGCACCATTCTCGTGTTCCTTTGCATGCCTTGTTGCCGAACTTCCCTGGCTAAAAATCTGCAACCCTTGGCATGCAGCATGACTCGGCACTCGAGTATTGATATCAGGCACGAATTGCTTGGTGTGTCTAAAAACATAAGGAGTGAACCTCGCTATATCCTCCGCTGATAATTTCAGTGTTAGAGTTTTACGGTTGAACAGATGCCGCATGAGGTCATCCAGTCATCTCCGAAAAGATGGCTTACAAGATGCGGATACCAGTCCAGTGGAGACTAGATGCTCCGACACTTGCTGAGTACTTTCCGGAGACTCGTGCGATGTACCGTTGAAACCCGGCCATCTTCTTTTCTCTCGGTCTCAGCGTACCACTTCCTTGGACCCACGATCCACGGGATGCCGGGTGTGCCAGATCGGCATGTCCAATATTAGGATGGTTATTTATAGGTGACCCAGACGGCTGATACATACACCGTCCCATTGGTGGCTCCCAACGAGTCAGTCCTGTGAACTCCAAGCCCGTATCTCTCGTAAGGGCTCGGCAGAGATACTTTTAGTACTGGTCATCGTCCCGTGTACATCTCTTACCTTGCCAAGAACTTTTGCACCAGCGGTCACTACGGGAGCGTAATTCTGGCCGACTATAAAACCGCAGTACGAGCAAGTTGCACTTCACCCCTTTGTAGGTCTTCAAAAAAGCATGGCTCGAATACCTCTGTTGCTCTGGCTTACATTTTGTCTTGTCTTGTCTCCTTTTTACGGTGTCGGATGTGTGGCCAACGTGGCCAACAGGTCCGTCTGGCGTTATTATTTGCCTGTGCCGATTGTTTACATTCCTCATCCTCAGGAAAAGCCTCCCGAGCATGTCCTTCACTACAGCTTCAATTTGTGGCTGCTAATCTATTTCGCAGACCGCGTGCCGCGAATGATCGTGGGTGAGCTCGGTGATTTTCGTCGCCAATAGTCCAGCGCGTGGTTCTTAACTCTTCACAAACCAGATCGGGCGATAATCGGATGTCAATTGAATTTGACTCGTCAAAGTGGTTTACTTTCGCAAAACGCATCGGACATTACTAACGGCTAGATTTATGTCCAGCACGATTGGCGCGCCACGGTCTACATTGCCCGACAATCCTGGACCTACTGAGATCACCAGGTCTACGTCTATAATCTTAATGTACGTCAAGACGCACGGATCGTGACTGCCGCGGACGATTGGCTAATGAATACGTGAAAGAACGAGCCTGACCATTGCCACCCTTGTGTAAGACGGCCGATCCCTTCGCCTACCAAATACCACCGAGTTACTGACGAGTTTGCAGGCCGTCTGACGCGTCCGCCGAGTCCCCACCAAGTCAGACATTCTCCCCGCTTGCGACGGCCACTGCCGCGCCCCGTCAGATTAATGCTGCTTCGCGCCGTAAGCAAGTCCTTCGATTGTGATACTCGTTGCAACAATGCGCTGTTCTCGCTCATCTTTGTTCGCACAGGACATCAATTACCGCTCCTCTGGAGCTGGCTGTGTCGATAACACTCTGTTTCTTCGTTGTCGATGTTCGTTGTAAACCTAGTCGGTACCAAATGCTTCCGAGGAAGATGTTATGTTATTACACATGGTCGATCTTCCCGACACTGAGTATATGTACGTATCGATTTGGACAACGCATGCCTGACGCTTAGGCCCAGGGTCAGGACTAGAGCGGAGATATCGCAGCGAAGCATGCCAATGAAGCGATCAATTTGCCTATGTCTTGTGTTCTTCTGTGGGTAGCCTCGGACTCCGCAGCTAAGCGTAAGCAAGCGATTGGCGCTGCCCTCCTCTCCGTTCATTTCGAGCTTGGGAAAGTTGTAGTTGTTTTTCAGTTCTTTCGGTCTCCTGAGCATCTATCTGCGGCGATAATCGATCCTTCGCAATTCATATAACAAGATTAGGTATCTCACTTGATCGGAAAGGTACGAAATGAAAACAAGAAGAACATTAGAACTTTATAGGCAGGAGTATGTACAATACATTTATTTTCTGTTCATTAGAGGAAAGGGGGAATGTACATGGCTTTCCGATGAGAAATCAGGAAGATAATGACCTAAAAAGCAGACTCCATGGAAGTAAGATAAAAAAAAACATGGTGAAGAATCCACCTCCAGGGAATCCATACACAAGGCCAACTCCATGTACAAGTATTACATTACATTGTATTCGCATTGCAGGCAAGTGAAATGTTAAAGTATGTACCAGAGCAGAATAAAATATGTGCATAAGGAGGTCTACAGGAAACCCGCAGAAGAAAATCTTCAACAGGACGGAAGGAAAGGGGGAGAAAAACGGGTGAGCGAGAAACCGCGAAGGCAAGTGCGATGGATGGCGCAGATCATTCAAGCATACATTGCATAGCAGAGGTCGCTTATACTTACAGCATAAAATTCTTGCTTAGAAACATAGTGAGAGGGAAAAAAACTGATCCATGGGTTAAGAACGTAGACTGTCATCTTCGCTTAGCCTCGGGCGTTTGTTGGGGCTGCCGGCAATACCTAAACCAATGGCACGAGCCTCAAGGGCGCCCAAAGCCATTTTCACGCCGCCCTCCGTTGCCTTCTTGGGGCGGGTACGTGTCCTGCGCAGTGCCCCGAAGGCTTGCGCTTTAATAACTGCAAGTGTACTCGAGATAGGTGCATGGCCGGTCGGGGATGGCGAACGCGACGACATCTCGCCCGTATTGGACTGGTCAGTGTCTCGTCGGCGACGCACTCCGCGTGACTCGCCGGCTCCGTTAACACCATGGCTGCTCTCAGCAGCAGGCGCAACGTGTGAGTCCTCGCCTATTCGATAGGGAGGCATACCGCCGAGCATTGGCCGCTCGGGCCCCGGATTCGCACGTCGGCGGCCCAAGCTGTACGCCGACACATCGGCGGTTCCGCCATGGAGAGTGAGCTCGGGACCCGCACCCATACGGCGGTGATAGTCAGATTCGGTGCGCTCCTGGCTCTCGGATGGGAAAACGAATTGAAACTGGGAATTGACGGATGTGGAGGAACCGGTGTGGGGGCTAGATGCGGCCGGCGAAATCGAACGGTCGTTGTTGTTCATCATATAGGGTACCGAGTCAATTCCAGGTAGGACGGTCTTGTGTCCATCCATCATAGGACCTGGGTAACGGGGCCCGTAAGGTATATCACTGGAAGTCATAGTAGGCGAGGGAATGAAGGCAGGCGAGTGGGACGCGGATCCATTCTCCCCGGCAGCAGGATCACTCCCAGGTGCTGCTTGGCTTGTACCAGTATGCCAACCGGTGTCGCGAACGTGGCCGTGCATATTATTAAAAGTATATTGATTCATTTTGGATAGACCGATGGCGGGCGCACGTCCATTCGAATTGACAGCCTCCCCTTCATGGTTCATAAAGGGCATGGCAGGCGAACGGTCGCCATACGCGCTACCTGGTGCTTCCGGATAGGCGTTCTGCGGGAGGGGGACAGACGAGTCCTGGGAGTACTGCAGTCGAGGATCGAGATTTTCGGAGGAAGGACCAGGATAGGGGACAGAATGGACGAGCGGTGTTGTAACGGGTGTGCCAAGTGAGCTGCTGGATGTACCTGTTCCGTTAGGAATAGTGGCATAGGACGGGGGAGGAGGCGGGAAGTCGTCCAGGTGGGGGTCATCGCTACCCTTTCTTGCGTGCCACAGCGCCCTCAGATACTTGTCCCTCTCTCTGCTTTCGTGCCTGAGTGTCTCCAAGGCACTGGATAAGCGTGTGTTCTCCTGCCGCAAGTTTGAGACCTCGCTGCGAGACTCACGGCAGGAGTCCTGGAGCTGAACCACCACGGCCTCCAGGCTTGTAACTGCGAGGGGGGCGGTCGTTCAGCCACAAACATGGGGAAGGGGAAAAAACGCGCTGGAGAACGGACCTGTCTCCTCAAGGGTGGCGATGTAGTTGGCGCGCCGAGCGCGGAACGCGGCCTGTGCATCCGCATTTTTCTTTTTCCTGAGGGCGGTTTCGGACATATTGTCTATTCTATCTGATGCTTGGGCATTAGAGTTTTGTCTTGCGGAAGATGGGTGGGTGGGGGACAGGGAGTGCTGTGACTTTGGCATTCGCAGGCGGTAGCGACGGGAGCAGAGAGTAAGCGAGATGGGGAGAGCCGAGGGGGTAAACGGGTATAAGTAAAGAAAAAAAAAGAGAGGGAAAAAAAAGGAGGCCAAATATGCACGCGGATACTAGGGACGCAGGCGCAAGGCAGGCGATCCGCGGGTGGTCAGACTGGGCTGAGCCTATGCCGAGCGAGTAGGCCGTCTCGTCTCTGGGCTCAGTCACGCCTGCCGTCTACGAGCGTGCGCAGAAGAGTCGGGCTCGTGAGGGGGAGAAGATGAGGACGGGCAAGCGACGGTGAATGGGCAGCCGCAAAATGAAATGAGCCTGAAATGAAGCCTGCCCTCCCTCGAGAGTCGACGCCCGCCCCGGGTGACCGAGTCCGACTAGGCGGGTCACAGTAGTCACGCTTCCTCCCCAGCCAATACGTCCGTCACGGCTAATTTCTTTTGTTTGCACCACCCCCCCCTCCCCAATCAATTCAATTATCATTTCAATACAATCCCCCTCTTCCTTTCCCTTTTCTTTTTCTTTTCTTACGTCTTCGCATGCGGTCCGATCCCCCCGGCCGCGATCCTGCCCCTACCCTTCCTCCCCATGGCTTGCTTCTTCCTCCTCGTCCCCCTCCATGTCAAACATCTCTAATTCAATTCCTTCCGCATCCAGAACGCATGCGACCCGACGCCCAGCACGCCCATTCACTGCCAGCGCAGGCGTGCCCCCGGCTCCGCCTTTTTTAGACAACTTCAATGCGCGGCGTTTCCGTATAGGCGCCGGCGCGCAGGCAACCTAGATTCGCAAACAGATTAGAAGAAAACGAGGCACCGTCAGCGTGATTTCGGCGTGCCACGCCCTTCTCGAACAGCTCACCTGCCCTTCCCTCACTTGCTTTATCGTCTCCGCCACGATGTCTTCTTGCCATAATCCCTTTACGTATCCATCCGAGCCTACTGGCGAGTATTCAACGTCGCCGTAATCGACCATCCCAATCGTCTCCGGTCCTGCTTGTCGATCATGATCAGCGAAGGCCCTCTCTCCTCCGGCAGAGTAATGTGCTCTTTGTGAAACAGAGGGACCGACCTTCCTGCGTGTAGTCCTGATACACGACAACAAGGTTCTTCTCATCGAAGAAATTCATGTCGAAAATATGGAAATCATCGCCCTCGCTTGTCTCAGGAACGGTATCCATCGCATCGCCGCCCTCACCCCGAGTTTTACATTCGAGAACCGCGACACCAACGCCGGATGCCGTCCTTGAGTTTTCCGCATGTTGATACGAAGCTCGAACTATACACACTGCAGCCCAGCATATATCAGAGGAAGAACTTATAAGCATGCGCGTCACGTCACTCACGAAGCTCGCGGCAATTAGTGAGCCCGTGTTCACTCTCTCGCAAGCGGATTGCTAGATGTTCGGTGAGCGTGCCAGTCTAAATAGAAAGAGCTTCTTTAGCGGCTAAAGTCAATCATGTCACCAAAATCAGGACCTTCTCTTCACAAACAACCCGCGACCGGACGAGCTGCGATAACGATGGCTCTGCCACGCTGCTTTGCAATCTCTGCGCAGCTTCCATAGTTCGTTCGGGTACGTGCCAGGTTTGACTTAAGGCTGCAGTCCTGGCTACTGCTTTTGCTGCCCGATCAAATACCTGTTGACACTTCTCAGCCAGCGCATGCACCAGTGCATCTAGATTCCGATCCAGATGTGAAAAATCCCTTTTTTGTGTAATCTGCAAACGAAGCGAGACCCAACGGAATGGTGAATACTGCTACATCCATCAACGGGAAGCACACAACAAGTAAACCTACTGGCGGCCAAGTAAGTTTTGAAGGGTCCGCGGCATATTCGCGCGCGCGGTCAATGACGGAGCGCAGGTCGGTCGTGTGTGGAGCAGCGATGCTGTCTGGAGAGAACTGGGGTACAGGTCCAATGAACCACCTGTCGATAGAGCTCACAACAAGACCTGACATAAGATACTCATTAACTTCCAAAATATCATGGCGAGGCAATGGCGCTGTCTCTCGGTCGGTAGTACTAAGTCGGGCGGTCTCTGAATATTGTTACCCATTGTTGGCAACAGTATTAGCTAACAAAAAAAGGGAAACTATACCATATCGCAAAAACATCATAAACTCCGCAAAGCGGTAGAGTTCCCGTCGTGCGGTCGCAGCGAGCCATGCCGCTATTATAATTGCCCGTGCAGTGAGGTCTAAGCATGAATCGATGTCACCGGTGGAGAATTCGTATTTTCCGTATATCTGCGACCTGCAATTTGCTCGTGGCGTCATCAGCCCTCAAATTACCCTCAGTGGCGGGAAAGCGCATGCTAACAAGAGCGACCACCCTCGTAACTCCTCGAGCAGCAAGTGCAGACGCTGACATGCAGGCGCTACCCTCTTTTCAGAGTAATCGCGAAGTTTCAAAAGAGCCTCGCCTACAGTGCTCTCCCATTTTTGTAGACCCTTGACAACAAATTGTGAACATCAATGTCGGGTTTATAAAGATCCGGCGGCCTACTCTCTCGCTAGTGAGGTCTCCTGTCTGGTTGAAATCAGACAAGGCAGAGGATGATTTACCCGTTGTGAGCAGCACTGTCAGATCGAAAATAGCGTTCTCTTCTTCTAAGAGAGAAATGAACAAAAAAACCTTGCAAGTCGGCTGTAGGATGACGTACGATTGAAACCAAACTGGCGCTTTTCGAGGCCTCGGACATAATTAGCGTTCAGTTCGCGCGCCCCTTCGTGTCCGTCCCCTCCGAACCATGCCTTCCTCATCTCTTTGACCACTCGGATGGTGTACCAGGCCAATTCCCTAGCTGCCGAACAACTTTCCGCTATTTGCCGCGTTGACTTCGCATACAGCAAGGGAAGCTCAACGGACATGGGGGAGAGGTTGTTCAGAACAGGGGTTGGCGTGCTTCTAGGTCTAAATTCAGCATGAACGAGCAGCGAACTCTCCGCGTTGTTTTTCATCAACATCTTCGCTTCACAGTCCGGACCCAGCGTGACGGCGCCGAGGGGATACGAGCCATCCAGGAAACAATGAATTTGGCCTGTATTGTCGATAGCAGCCAACAGGCTGTCCACGTTGGTGAGGTCCTTTTCATCAAGCTCCTCACCAGGCCTGTTGTCTCCCGCGCGGGGAGATGGTTTGATGGAGGCCATAAGCGGGTCAGTAGGTAGTGACGGCCATGATGCTATAACGTCCGGGAGGGAGGATGTCTTGGGGCTTTGTCTAGGCTGAGTTCCCTGAAAAGCAAACAAATCCGCCGTACTGGCAGTCGGGAGGGTGAGAACTGGTCGGCCATTTCAGACGATGAGCTCACTTCAGCGGAAGAGTATCGTCCTGCAGGGGATCAAGCAGAGGCTGGGTTCTTATTATGGAGAGTGCTGAGCCTGTCTATTGGAATGGAGTAAATATCTAAATAATACTAAGATATCCACACATACAATGACATTCGCCCGCCGGAATATGTCCGGCATATCACTCTTGTTGGATTTGCGCTCTCTCTTGAACCACCAGATTCCAGTTATATGGGGAGAGGACGGCGCAGAACTGGAGGGAGGTTTAATGGACAAGGAGTGTTCTTCGCGTCCATCCTGAAGCGAGTGAAGGCTGATACGGGAGGGGTAGTGGGCGACTACAATAGTTTGGCCTATACAGAGACAAAAGGCATATCATTGCATTATGACTCCTAAGTGTCAAGGTCCTCCAGGACAAGGAAGACGAGACGCGCTAACCATCGGGGCTCCAGTTCAACGCCGTGACTTCACTCGGCACCCCGGCGTCCCCCCGGCTGCTCATATCAACCTCCCACTTCTTCGCGCCCTGCATCTTCCACAGGCTCATCTTATCTTCCGTACCGATGCGAGACACAAGCACGACGAGGTCCTTGTCTGGACAGCATGCCGTCACAAGTAAACGCGACTTGGCCTGTAGCCGTACAGTCGCAAGGGACGCGATGGCAGTTTCGTCCGTCATAGTCGAGATGGAAATATTGCGCGACTTAATTCCGCGCCCAACGCAGCTTCGGGGGAAGAGGAGCGACTATGGAGATGGCGGACTATAAGTCGAGTACGCGTTCACCGAGCTCCTTACGTCGGCCTTCACGCGTGACAATAAGTTCCTTTGCGTTACCACACTTCTGTGATTGTCGGAATTAATCGACCCGGTCTTGCGTCGTCACGAGAAAGAAAGAAAAAAGCAGCTTCGAGCAATGAAGGAGACTGCTGCACCCGGAAAAGCTAAGGGCTGCGATGTAGTGAACCGTATGCTAGTAGCGGCAAAATAGCGGACTCGGTCATCGGCATCCGTACGCACGTGATCACTAAACGCGTCGGTGGCGACGCGCCCTTTCATTTCCCGAGAATGAAAAGGAATACTTGTGCAGGCCAAATACAAAAAAAAGGCAGTCAAGCTAGTACGGTATATCATCGCTTCCCCTTCCCCTTGGCACCCTTCTTACCCATCCCGCCGATCTTGTCACTCTTGTTCGCCCTGACGCCCTCCCTCGCCCCAGCGTTCCCACTCACTTTTCGCTTCTCGCCCATCTCTCGGTCAAACACGCCCTTGCCTCCAGTCACCTTTCCTGTCCTTAGCTTCTTTTCGCGTTCCTTTTTCTTCGACTTCCCGGGTTTCTGCTGTCGCGTCTCGGGTATTCCTATTTTCGCCGGACGACTAGCCTTCTTCGCGCTCCGGACGGCTGCGCGCACTGCTGCGGTCTCACCTACGTCTTCCTCCATGGCTAGTTTACGTCGCTTCGCACGGCGGGAAAGGCCGGAGAACTTGTCGCGCTTAGGCTTCGGAGCGACCTTCCATCAGAATTCGCCAAGTAAAAGCGAAAAATTCTTTGCCTACCTTGTTCGCGTCAGCCATCTCTTTCCCCTTCCCTTTTAGAGTAATATTTAAGCCCGCGGCTACTTCGTATTGTTTTTTGCTGATATCTAGCGGCATAAAGGTGGTCAGAATTCGGTCAGGTCAGGGCGAATCGTCTCACCTCTGGCGCCTAGCTTTTCCTTTTCCGACTGGAACCACGTCCGCGCCGGTCTTGAGAAGATCTCCTTCTCGTGCTCGATCATGTTCTCGCCCTTTTTCAGCTCCATCTCCGCCTGCCGAATTGCCTTTTCCTCTTTTTCTTCCTTTAGGACCTCCGTTATTTCGCCTTTGATATCAGCGAGCTTTGCGGACCAAACAGACACATGATCTGAGGGAATTGTGCGGTGGCGGACTTTGTCTGCATCAGAAGAATGTTTAATAGCGGCCTTGAGTATTTTACGATCAGCCTCGCCGACTAAAGTCACCGATCTAAGGGGTCAAAGGGGTTTATGCTTAGTATTTCAAGAAGAGTAGGGTCACGCACCGTCCTTTTTTACCTGCACGAGCCGTTCGGCCGACACGGTGTAAATATTGCGCGAGTTGTCCAGGCATGTCATAGTTAATTACTGTCTCGGTCCCCTTGATATCGAGACCGCGGGATGCAAGGTCTGTTGCCATTAAAAAATCGACTGCACCGTCCCGGAAAAGTTGGAGTGCACGGAGACGCTTGATTATTCAGTGTCAGCGATATTCTCAGTCCAAAGCAGGTATATAAAGAGATCAAGAACCTGTTCCTGGGTTAAGTCACCATGAAGTTCATCAGCTTTCATCCCTAATATTCCGAATACAACGCGCATTTGGTGCGCCAGTTTTTTACTCCTGTAAAACACTATTACACCTTGCCTGCACGTGCGTTTGCATAGTGCAACTAGCAGCGCCGCGCGCTCAGATTCTCTGCCCGCGCGCACGCGCACGAACTCTTGCACGAGCCCACGTGCCGTGCTCCGCTTGGGATCGACGAAGAGCTTTACTGGCTTATTCAGCGACATGCGTACGAGCGCATCGACGTCGTCAGTCATTGTCGCGGAGAAGAGCATTGTCTGTCGAGATGGAGGGCAGGCGCTGATTATCTCTTTGAGCTCATCCGCGAACCCATCTGATAGCATACGATCCGCCTCATCAAGAATAAGCACGTCGAGCGTGTCCAGAGCGAAGGATGGTGAGTTGCGCAAGTGGTCAATCAATCGGCCCGGTGTGGCAATGAGAATATCGGGGCGTGTACGGAGTTCAGCTTCCTGTGCCTTCAACGATAAGCCACCTAAGAGTCGCCTGCAAGTTAGACTCAAAATGATGGTGATAAGATAAGTTACACGAACCAACGATTAATGAGACCCGTACGTCCATGAATGCCGACAGCTTTTTACCCACGTCCGCACATTGCACGCCCAGCTCGCGCGTCGGAACAAGAACTACACAACGCACTGCTGCCTTCCCCTTTCCTCGTTCTCGGTACATAAGACGCTCCAGTACGGGTATCATGAATGCGGCAGTCTTTCCTGAGCCAGTCACCGCATTACCGACCACGTCCTTCCCGAGCAGGGCGACCGGTATGGTCGCAGCTTGAATAGGAGTCGGCGTCGAAAAGCCAAGCGCTGTGAGCGCCTTAAGGAGTGGTCGCGAAAGCGACATGGTAGTGAACGACGTATGCGCAGGCTGCTGAGGAGTAGACGGGTCGTCGGGCGCAGCAAAGAACGCAGCTTTGCGATCCTTCTCCGCCTGTGTCTCTTCCTCCGATTCTGAGCCGGAGGAAAATGCGCCGTCATCTTCGTCTCCTTGTTCGTCTTCCTCTAAATCTTCTTCAGACAAGTCCCCCGTTTCACTGCCTTCTTCGTCTGAAGTCGCCAACGGGTCGTCACTGTCCTCTTCTTCCTCTTCATCAATATTCTCTCCGTCTCCTCCTTCATCATCGTCGCTAAGATCCCCGTAACTATTTTCTTCATCGTCATCAGGCTCGGGTTCTCGCTTGCGCTTCCTTGCCACGTCCGTAAGCTTCCTCCGTGCAATGATATCATCGACAGATATAGGTTCCTAACATACGCGTCACAGAACTACTCAGATCCATTGCAAATAATACGCGTTGAAGAGATGCTTACTCGTTTTGAACCTTTGACCAAGTCCGCCAGAGCATCCTTTCCATTCAACACATCGTCGTAAACATCTCCAGTAAGGTCAAACGTGAATTCTGGATCAAGGGTGTCTTTGTCGTCCGGTGCGCTCTCGTCGACGATTTGCACCTTCGCAGCGGTTTTGGTCGCATCCTTTGACCTTTTTTTGACTGTGGATTCCTTTGGGGGCTCGTCGCGTGCTTCCTCCGCATCGGAGTCAATGGTCATAATCAAATCATCAAGCGCCATGTCGTGCAAGTGGCCCTTGCGGTTTATCTTGTTGCGTGCTAATAGTAGCGCTGTAAGACGCTCAGAAATTTTATGCATAACACCATTGATCGACGTCCTAAACCAGCACGATGATCGGGATTACGCAGTATGTATTAAGTAAGCTACCCCTCGCAGAACCTGACGCGCAAGGCCGTCGAAAATTACACTGATGCTGGTTTAACATCACCCATTGACAGAGATACCGTATCATAACGAAAGCGTGATCATAGTAAGGATAGTATCGCCTAGCGACTATAAGTATGTAGAGCAGTGAGGGGAATGTCCAACGGATTGAGGAATGTCTATGACGGAGAAAAATGGGGAGGAGATGCGTCCGGTTACAGAAAGGAGCAAGACAAGACTAAGTCGAATCTCGTACCCAGTCCCTAAGAGTCCAAAAAGCCAACTAAAATCACGTCCATATCAAACATACACCGCCCACCATGCCCGCTGAGACTGCCAATACCGTACTCACGCTGAGAGACAGCGCTCCAGCAGTGAAGCCGTCATCCGGACCAAATATGCCGTTGGAGTTGGATGCCCCTGGGCTGGGTGCACCATTAGGCCCTCCGCCTCCACCATCGACACTAGCTGTAGCGGTAGGCAACGGCGACGCCGGAGTTGTCGACGACGTTGATGCCGTAGAGTTCCCGTTCGTCGTGGAGTTCCCATTCGATGTGCTGTTCCCAGAATTGCTCGAGTTGGAAGACGCAGAAGAAGTGGGCGCAGGCGTGACCGTAACAACGTTCGTGATGACCTGTGTGGTCTGCTGGTGATTTCCGTTGATACCGACTGAGGTACTGAGTGAAGTGGAAAGAGATACGCCCTGGGTGTTATTGCCCGAGCCCGAGGACTGCAGGACGGACGGCGGTGTTAGACAGGCGAGGGAGGACGCATTTGAGACCAGGTTCTCACCTGGGCGAAGACAAAGACAGGCACAGAAAGGACAGAAAGCAGCGTTGAGAGCTTCATCCCTCAAAAGACGGGAGGACGTCGTGGATAGTGTGTGACCAGAAGGGGTTGGCGCGATGGCCGTACCAGGTCAGGATTCCCCCTAAACAGGAAGTCCACTCGTGGGAATGCTGACTAGTACGGTGGCTGTCGTATCGCCGCTTACCCCCTGCATATACTGCAGCCACCTTATTCATGGCTGTCTACTCGTAGTAGTCCTCCCCTCCCCCTCCCCCCCCTTTCCCCCTCTTCCACTGCCCGCGATGTCGACGACGGACGCACAGGACGCACCGCCTACACTACCAGCGCATGTTGTCACCCTCCTTCTTTCCTACCTCTCCTCATTCGACCGTCCGCTGCCAACACATCTTCTTTCCACTCCCCTCCGCCAGAGACACCACTTTCTCGGCCTGGCAGATACCTTGTACACACCCCAGGACATCGCCGCATACCTTTCCTGGCCATCTGCTTCCATCTCCAAGTACGACACGCTTCGCATAATTGACTTGCTTGGCGCCTTGCCCTCTCCGGAGAACTTTGACCCTCTCGCTGAATATCCATCCAAGTACTCCTACGATGGTGACGTCGTGTATGCGCACGCGCAGGTAACAGAACACGGCATAGACTCCGATAGGCTCCGGCTTGTCTTTCGCTGGGAGGTAGAAGATGGCGAGGGCGCGCTGAACTCCGATGGCTGGAAGTACCATGACGTGAAGCTAATGCCATTCCCCCCGGGTGCACTTGATGTCCCTCAATTCGCTCCAAGCCTTACTGACAAGCAATCGCCCTCTAACCACTATCCTGCTGCGTTCGCGCCAAGGCCTTACCATACTGGTATTGGTCCCGATCCAGACGAAATTGCATACTGGAATTCGTATGGAGTGACTAGCTCTGACGATGACGAAGTAGGTGGTTCCCTGCATCGCTCCTATGTCGCTGGCGGAGAGGCAGACGACGAGAAAACTGAAGACGCTTACTGGGCACAATATGCCAATGTCCACGGTGAGATAACGCGTCTGGGAGTTTCTCATGCTTGAATGCTTATTCTCCTATCTGCAGGCACGGCGGACTCCACACATCCCTCCCCCCTTCCATTAAAGCGCAAATTACATGATCCTTCGCAGCCGCTCCCGGGAGCCTTTTCTGCCAGCTCCTCCATGCAGCCCGATGCCCATCGACAGGGCGACGTCGGGCATATCGAACACTTGTATCGCTTTCCAAGCTCACATGATGATCTCCTGCCGGCGGTGCTCACGCGTCGGCTACACGCGCTTAGCCCACGCGTGAGCCCTAGTCCCTCATCTGTGTCGTTGGAACTTGCACACACGAATGTGACTGACGCCAAGGCAAATCCTGCGAGCCTTTTTGACTCTCCCGGGTCATCACAAAATAGTGATGAGCTCACACTCACGCACTCGCAGATACAAACAGGCAACAATATCGAAGCCCCTCCGGAGATCGTCCTATCTCCTTTCAAAAAGCCTGATGAACACTGTTCGTCAGAATCCGCCAAAAAGGATGGATATACTGACGATGAGACTGGTCTGCGCGACGCAATTAAAGGTGTCTATAGCCTATGGTCGCTGAGTTGCGGGAGCCGTAAAGAGGCTACAGACGCTATTCACCAAAAAGAGATGTTTCTGCGCGCCGTGCGCAATGTTATCTACGAATCATAACTTTTTTCCCTTCCTTTCTCCCTCTATCATCACTCAACCCGGATTCACAGATGACACGACATGGAGGACTTCAAGTGGCAACACTCAACTGTTTTCACCGCACGTTTGGCTGTATTCATAATCTTTCATTCTGCCTAGTTTGTATCAGTGATAGTAGTCATACCATTCATTCACATTTTAGCGAATCGGGGTATAAATTAAAGGACCGGTGGAACGGGAATGATAACGACGATGCGAACGCAGGGTGATAGCCCAGTCAGAAAAGAGGACGAGTAAAGACAGTACCACATCGGGTTAACCACGGCCTAGGATGGAGGAAAGTGCTAGTGCGATCAAATTGAACATATGCTAAAAATGCGGGTTGTGTGGTAACTGAATAAGTGGGAAAATTAACAGATCAAAGCAAATGACAAAGCGAAGGCGTGCGGCTCTCAAAATACTTTCCCCCATGAATGGGAAATAGATAATGGTGATAGAACGGAGCGCCTTAGACATCACTCAAGAGTCCGCAGTCTGCAAATTAACTTGCGCTGCACCTGCAAAGAGCCCGCCGATCTGCATGACTGCGTAATTTACTGCTTCAATGAAGCTGTCCTCTGGCGTCTCGCCTGCCGGCGCAGTCGGACTGGGGACGCTGCTAGTTGACCAGCTGCTGGTTGAGCTCGACGAACTCGACGAGCTTGACGAGGTCGAACTCGAAATCGAACTCGAGCTCCACGTCGATGAGCTCGACGACCAGCTCGTAGTCCACGTTGAGCTACTCGTACTTGTCGTATGGTGTGTCGAAGAAGTGGTAGGCGGCGGCGTCCATACTGGAGTGCTACTTGACCAAGTGGTCGTAGGCGCCTCGGTCGACGAAGGCGACGACGCGCCGGAGCCATCTGAGAACTCCCAGGTACCAAATATCTGTCCCTCACCGATGTCCGCAAAGTACGAAAACAGGCCTGGAGAAAGGTCAAGACCTCCGTACGGACAGCCGGGGCACTGGGAGCAGGTTTCAGTGTGGATAACGATGACTAACGCGTGGGGAATTCCCCAAGTGAAGAACGCACCTCATCAACAATCTGGGCTTGCGTTGACTTGCCATTGTACGATATTGTGATCATCTTGTAGCAGTCTTCACCGGTGCCGTATTGCTAGATTCAAATTAGGTCAATTGGGCCTACGCTCATAAGATTCAAGTAAAGGAGCTCTGTGGCCACTTACATCTTCGTTCAGAGCAACAATCTGTCGGGTTAGCCCTCCATCAGGACTGCGACGACTAAATGTAGAATGATATGCCAAACACTTACGAAATCGCTGTCCTTATTAACCCCGCCACACGCGCCTCTACAAAATCGGGAGTGAGACACACATTAGCGCGACGGCACAGACTAGGCACGAGAAGGAAACGCGTCACTTACTGGCCTGTCGCGTAGTTCGTGAAGCGCGCATTACTGAAGCGCTTTGCGAGCTTCCAGTCGCGACCACCATCGGGGACAAGAGCTGCTTCGTAACTGCTTGCTCGTACGCGTATCATCCGATCATGAGAGTCCCGGCGTACACTGGGCGTGTGGGAAGAGCCTGCGAGTGCGGCAGAAACGACACAAGCAACGCTAATAACCATGAGCGAGAGGCGCGCCATTTAGTATAGCTTTTGGTAGGAATGTCAACTTGAAAGAGAGAACGAAGTTTTTATAGATTCTGGAGCCTTTAACGAGTGGCGAGCCTGCAAGCAGCTGTTGGAATGAACGCCCAAGCAGATGGTTGGCAGGAGCTGTGATGGTCCCGAAAAGAAAGCGGACAGGAATGAAGAAGGGCCCGTGAGTGCAGACAAAGGACGACCAGGCACGGTCAAAAAATTACTTATATAATCAATGCGGCCTAGACCGACGATTACCATTTAGATCGCTCGGAAGCAAAAGTTCAGCATCACCCTTTACATAATATACAGCAGATACAAAAAAAATAGGGAGAGCAAATGGATAGCGAGGATACTAACTAAAGATACGGGAAGCCATGATCACCCACCTGATCCAGTCCCGGCCAGGCTGTCCCCGGTAACGCTATTAAGCTACATAGCACCGTTTTCCATGACTACTCGTCATCCGAGTCGTCCCGGTCTCCAGCGTCAACCTGCGTCGCAGACAACTCCGTCTCCCGCGCGGAGGATGCTTGCAGTTTTTCGTCACTGCTAGTTTCTTCATCCTCGGTTTCCTCGTCAGTACTCGCCTCCTGACGGGCCTTTCCCCCCCTTTTCCTTTTCCTGGAGTCATCTTCAGATGCACCCGCAAGCAAAGGAGGCTGGCCGGGTATGCGCTAGATAATCAAATTAGACAAGAGACGAGGAAGAAGTGGGGAGTGAGTACTTTGAAAGCATATTTGCAGACCAAGTATTTTGTGTTAAGTCCGACTTCTTGCCAAGCCTATCAGGGAAGGATCACTACACGCTCCACGAACCATTTCCGTAAAGAGTAGATACCTTTGTGACCGTATACAGGCCGTCGTAGCGATAACTGGTTTCAGCTAGTTCAGTAAAACACCTATCACTTTTATCAGATATGTTCCTACCCTTCCGCAGGGGCATAAGGAGACCGCAGCTTGAACCCTCGGATCACTCGCACTGGATTGCCGTTTTCCGCAGAGGTCTTTAACGCCTTGTTGAAGTGGTTCTCGAAAGTCTGGTCCGAGCTTTGAGGGGCCGTTCTAAGCTAAGGTCCCAGTCAGTCAGCAAGGACAAGCTGAAGGACCAAGAATTCTCACTCACGTTCTTTGGCTTATCCTTTGTGCCCTTGAGGTCCCGTCCACCGGAGCCAGTGTACGTACTAATCTTTGGTCAATAACCCAAAATTAACGGCCTTTATGGGAAAACCCACAAAGCGTAACCAAGGTCCACATCGTCATCATATCCGCCGGAAAGTGCAACGGAGTAAGCGCCTTTGGGTCCACATGCGATACCTCCTACCCAGGGCCTAGTGCAACATTAAACAACGACAAGTACATCAAAGGGACGAGCGTACGCGTGGATCGCATCCGCACTGCAAGCTTGTCTAACAAGAAAATAACATCAGGTGAAGCCTAGGATCGACATTTGATTCCATCATACCGTGTCTCCCACCAAGAGCCAACCTCAATGCCTGGAATGCTTCCGAATTTCTTACTGCACGGAAATTATTAGTGATCGCGCCGTACCGCTTGAGGTTTACTTACGGATCCTGTGTCCTTTTGTTCGCGTCGCGCGGCTCACTCCCCATGGTATCTTGTGCTTGTGTCGATACGCGATACAGGCGCGCTGAGCGGTCCTGTTCGATGTCGCCGTAATCCAATTTCTTGCCAGCGTTGCGAGCGCTCCGTCTCAAAGTGCCAGGGGCCTCTACGTCCGCGACCCGAGCGGCCTTCCGTGATCTACCCTCTGAGTCCTGGTTCTCATCCTTGGATGGCGGCTCTTGCTTCCTTTTCTTGGATATGTGCTTCTTAGGCACAGGCGGCGGGTTTGGTTTTGTCGGAAGATAGGTCGCTGCGCCATTCTCCAACCCGAGTTCCACGAGAAGGAGCCTATTAGCTGCTATCTTTCTTTCGCGTTCGATTTCGTATGTTGTGAGTTCTACCATGGCTTCGGCAAGTGGTATGGTCGGAAGCAAAAGCCCACAGAGGTAGAGAACCGCGACTCGGGCAAACGCGCTCTCTCGTGACCGTGTCATACTTGTGCAAAGCGCCCTTGTTATTAATATTGGGTATCGCGTCCGGCTAGCATTAATGATTTTGGGTATAAATGAAAACCGGACAATTCGTAATCCAATCGTATGTACAAAGTTGAAAACACATCTACGCATATTCCTGTCCGCGATCCAGCAAAAAGGGAGAGAGAAAAAAGGCCCAACTTCGACCGACAGTCTCGTGAGGACCAGCACACTCAGCGGCCGATTCTGTTCAACTTGAAAGCAAATCAGTACACAAGTGAATGCATAGTCGAAATACACAAACCCTGGCAGTGTTGGTGTCAACTCTCATCCCGAGCTTATCGGTCTTGTCGCTTAGTCTCCCAAGACGATTGTTCTGCGTCTGCAGCTCAGATCCCATGGCAAGACCCAGAGCCTTCATGCGCTTCGTAGCGTCAGTGAGTTCATCAAGATTATCGTCTATTTCATCCTCCAACTCGTCGTCCGATTCAGTCGCCTCGAACTGATAGACTTTCCTTTGCTCCTTGCGCAGGTTCTGTTCGACAGACGTCTTCTGGCGGCGGTAGGAACCAATGCCTTCCTCATCATTTTCGCCACTGTCACCGCGTCCGTAAGTAGCTGCTCTGCCGACGCGGTTCTGTGACTCGCGAATGTCTTGCATCGCAACCTCGCGCTCGGTCATCTCCTCTCTTAGGCGCAATTCCCGCTGGAGTTCCTGTTTGTCCCGCTTCGCCTGTTTATTGAAAGTAATGGCAGGCCTAAAGATCGAGCGATTGAGTTTCTTTAGTTCATCCGTGTTGTCTTCTGCGCGGATTGCGAGTCCCTTAGATACATCGAGATGGCGCTCGGTGTTGGCGATTTTCTCTAATCGACAAAAGTAGCGTTGTCAAACTAAACGATGTATTAAGCACACGCACGTCGGAACATACCTGATTGTTCTCCAAGGCGAAGAAGAGTTGCCCTTCCCGTTTCCTCCGCTTCACGAGCGATCCGGAGCGCATTACGAGTTGATGCCACGGATTCCTGTTTGAGGGACTTCGTCTGTGCCTTGATAGCCTCGACCTCTTCCTCCTCATTGTCTCCAAAATCCTGTGATTGTTGACCCGTGGCATCGTCCATAAAAGTGGGACCTCTCTGGCCTTCCTTGATTTCAGCAGAACCCGCAAACAACGCATTCCTATCCGCGGCGAGATCCCGCTCGCCACGCGCATACGGATCTGATACACCTCCCGTCACGCCATAGTTTCCGCGGTTGCGAGACTGAGAGCCATACGGTTGATTGGGTGGAGGACTGTCGTAATTCGCGCCTGCGCCATAGCCTTCCGAATTCTGTCTTGAATTTGAGTACTCGGGGCGGTCTGCCCTTCCATACCCGCCAGCTGCGGGAGCCCCGTTTCCGGCATAGCGGTCATAGCTTTGCTTGTAGTCTGAAGTAGACAAGTTCCTATAGGCACCTGGGTTTGAGAGATCACCGTCTCTGCTAGCAACGTACGTGCTTGACGGCGATCGATACCCAAGAGGTGTGCCCGCTGGTGACGGTCTGCCGCTGGATACCGGCTCAACGGGGGGGATCACAGGCTGACTTTTATCGCGCTTGAACCAGGACATGATGGGGATGGATGGTGAGGGAGACTTGACCCGAGGCGTTCTTATAAGAGATGGACGGGCGGACAACGCCGGCGAGGCGCTGCCATCCCACACAGTGCAATATTATTACGTACACAAGCACTATGTATATGCATAACCGAATGACAACGAACATCAGGACTTCGAAGTCCTTTTTCCTTTCTTCAGATCCTGGCTTTTCTTGCCAATGACGGTAACACCCTTTCCATTCTTTACTATACTCTTGAGTGCCGCCTCCTTCTGTTTCTTCACTCCTTTCACCCCCTTCGTCCGCGCAAACTTGTCCACGCTCTCTTCCAATGTCTCCCTTTGTTTCTTCCTCTTCTTCCGTTCCTTCGTCCGCAGCGCTTGTTTCTCTGCCGGCATAAGCTCGCTTTTCGCACGGAGCGTGGAGGGATTGGGGGCGAAGATTTCTTCGGGGGCAAGGATCGTAGACGCAGCCTTTGCGGTCGGAAGCGCAGATTCGAGGGAAACAGCGGATACGTTTGACACCGTTGAAATGGTCGCCTTGGGCTATAATTCCGCACTTAACTAGTGTAATTGCCAATAAAAATTCTTGGACTACATACCTGCTTTGGGGTAAAGTGTGCATTGCAGAGGGCATCCAATTTGCTGCAAATGCCCTCCCAGAGCTTCTCCACTTCTTCGTGCTCTTTCTGCAGCTTTCCGTCCCTGTCATCAGTGGTTCCGCCAGTCTGCGATGATAAATACTCGTTCTCGTAAATCTGTGCCAGCGATTCCTTGGACTTTGTGTCTTGAAGCTCAAATACTCTCGACGGAAGAAATGGCTTATCGTCAACTGCCCTTTTTCGGACCACGTCGTCGAAGCGTCCTTCCAAAATTCGAGCCTTGATGCGAGTCTCAAGGTCCTTCACGACCTCATCGGTAACGACGGGTACTGCTTTCATAAGACGCTCAAACTCTAGGTCCTCCTCAAGCAGCGCATTTTGTGGCCGAGCCCTGGAGGTCACCTCCCCCTTCAGCACCCAGTCTTTATCTGCCACGTTTTCTGATTCCAACTGGGCTATTTGCTCGCGAAGGGCAGCCATGCGAGCTTCATGAGTCGATAAAGCTGTGTAAGGAAACATTTGAGTGTCGCGTAGTATATATATATAAAACAAACAGTCTCGCAAACCTGACTGCGGGATGTCATCGTCTTCAGCAAAGAGATCATCCTTGAGCCTCTCAACCGCCTCCCGTCCCCCGCCCATTCGATCGTCCTCGTCAGATGACGCATACTCCTCTTCGTCGTCACCTTCGCTCAGCTCGTCCTGGGCGCCCATATCGTCAAGAGAAAATCCATCCTCCATCTCTTCATCGTCCTCATCCTCTAGAGTGTTCCCCGCCCACATGTCATCGCCTGACAAAGAACGGCCCTTTCCCTTGCTTTTGATTGTTTTAACCTTCACTTGGTCGTTGAAGCGTACTTTAGAATTCCTCGGCTTTGAAGGTGAAGCCATTGGTCTGCGCTTTATTTTCAATGTTTGTTTGGGAGGAGGCTCGAAGAAATCTTTGTAGTACGCCTCTGTAAAACCAGCGTTAGGAACCACGCGTGTTATATGAAATACTGTGTAATGGCACACCTTCCCCGTCTTCATCCGCATCCTCACCCATAACCTCAGATTCGTCCATAGGTGTAAATAAATCGACAGCCTCTCCGTCTTCAGAATCGTTTTCGTCATCATCGTCTTTACTCAAAGAACCACGGGAAACGCTTTTGGATTCCGCCTCCTCGATTTCGGCATTGAATTCGGCAAGGCTAAAGAAACCATCGTCCAGTTCAGCGTGCCTCTTTCTGCGAGATCTGGGGTTCCGTGAACGGTCCAATGAAGGACCAGCATCAAGGTCCATGACTTCGTCCTCGTCTTCAGAAGATGGATCGCGAAGTTCAGTGACCTTTTCCTCGAGATCCTCTTCCTCCGCCGAGTCTTCCTCGTCCTCCTCATCATCGCCACTCTCTTCTTCCCCATCCTCCTCGCTGTCGTCCATTTCCCAATCCTGGCCGTCTGCGTCTATACCCCCTAGTTCCGCCATGCCCTTGTAATTGTCCATCTCGTCTGAGCCATCCTCGTCTTCATCGTCATCTTCGTCCTCATCGACGTCCCGCATCCCCCGAGCGTCTACATTTCCGGCATCGAAAGCGTCCTCCAATGTCGCACAGACATTCTTCGCCTTTAGTTCGAGTTGCGCCCATATTTGATCCTCTTCCATACCGGCAACGAAGAGAGCAGATAGAGGCGTGGGTGCGAGTATCGCATGGCTCACTGTGGGTTTTTGTGAATTGCCATTCTGTGCTGCAGCGCGAGCTTGCGCACGGGTCTGCGGTGCTTGAGTAGGGTCGATGGATTTGAGGAGCTCAGCTAAGTGGGGCTGAGCGCGGGATTCAGCCTTAAGAACTGTAAAATGGCTTAACACGAACAATTGGTAACAAGGACTAAAGAAACTTACTTAGGTCGAATATATATTTTGCGGCAGTCAATGCAGCTTCTTGAATGTCCTTGTCACCAGACGCAAAAGCTTCAGGCCTTTCGTCTACCAAGGTTGCGAGACGGCCTAGCTCGGGCAGCAGCTGGACTGTGTCTGCGGCCATTATAGCAGCGATGGATGACTGGCTGTAGGTATAATTGTGAACGGCCGCCCCTTTGTGGCTTCAAAAGTTGCAAGAGTTGAATACGTCGAGGCGAAGACATTATGTAATCCAAAATTTCTGCCCTGTTTGTACTCTGTTTGGTTCAACTTGAACTTGATGGGGGCAGGCCAATTCAATCTGCCATGGCCCTGCACAACTGCGAAAAGGGGTGATAAACACACGGCCAATATTAATGCTCTGACTCTAGACCCACGCATTTCTGGACCCGTATTGTCAAAGACCCGATTTAAGGAGGCCCTCGCAACCTTGTCGTGCTGGACCTCGCCTTTTATGGACAGCCACTTGGTCGATTCTTTTGTCTTCCGCTTGCCAAATCCGAGTCCATTCCACACGAAAACAACAGATTATAATTAGATATACAACGCACGCAGTATAAAAGCATGGGGCTCGAGCACACTCACCCAACAGCCTCGTTATTTTCCTTATTTCCTTCTGCTGTTATTTTCCGAGTCAATATTCCCCTTTTCTTCTAGTATTAGCCTGGTGCTCCTCCTTTTTCGAGGCTAATTATACTTCACGCCGACTTGATTCTGTTATGATTTCCGGCTTGTCGAAAGGAGTCACTCTCTACCTCGCCCCTCTCCTCTCGCTGACAGCACTGGTACTCTCGTTCTTCGCATTCCTCGCCCCTATTTTCCTTCTCCAGGACCGGGTATCACTCCTGTCCGTCACACCCTCTACGGTGCTCACAAACAACACCCTTAATACCGCCGTAGATGGTCCAACCATTCGCATCGGTGCACTCGGCAAGTCCTTATACTTTGCTCCTATGCGCTTGGAATAGCATGTTTACTCGGCTGCCTATTAGGATCATGCTCCCGTTCTCAAAATGACAGTCCCCTGAATTGCACCTCCGCTTCATTATCGCCCACATACGGTCAGTAGCGTCTATCTACTTTATAGTAATTCTCCTGACTGTCTTTCGACTTCAGATCTCTCCGACTTGCCTTCCAACGTGCCGGCCCTCTTGACGGCGCCCACCGCGACGACCCCAGCCTTCATTGCCGTGTCGATCGGCTTCTCCTGCCTCTTTTTTATAATTTTCACCCTCATCTCGTTCCGGAGTAAGCTCGGTCCGAAGCTGGGACCCGCACTCGACAAGCCTTTCATCAATCGCACCGTCGCGTGGATGGGACTATTGGGGTTTATGATCGGTATGCCTTACGGACTTTTCAACAAGGCGCTGGTACCGATTTTTACGTTCCCTGAAAAAGGAATAACAGCATTCCTCGTTCTTCGCATGTGGTTTGGAAAGGCCGTCGATGATTTTAACTCGGGGATTACTACCCTGGGAGGAGAAGCACCCCAGGTTGTTGCGTCCATCGGAAACGGCTTTACGAGTTCGTACCTTTTTCTCATCATCACAGATAGCGAGTGGATTTAATTCTATTGACAGTGGTATGGGTCGCGTATGCCTTCCATGCTGTCCCGCTGGTATGTTCCCTTGCAAAGTTGCACGTGACCGCTGGCAAGTAAATGTATCTACGGCGGACTCCCGGACCGATGTGCTGGCCGGACCAGTAGCATGATCCAGACGGACACGATCGCGCATTTCTAGGACTTTTGCACAACATACATTGTATCTATATAGCCTTGTAATTGCATATACGTTTGCCTTTCGCGACTCGCGTAGTCGCGGTTACAACAGACGCGTCGCGTCGCGTGACTGACTGTGATGAACCTGGACGCGACAACGTCGGAAGTAGTGCGCTCTTTCTGAGTCCTACCACATGGACAGGCAACAACTCTGCCCTCAGTTCATCCATATCATGTTCGGAAATGATGCCCCTTGTGTGTTCTTTCCCCTTCCACGGCTGAAGAAGGTACTTCGAAGACCAATATTAACGGCATAGCGAGACTCGTAGGCGTACAAATTCAGCCAACTACCACACCGAGACGCCGCTCCTGAATTAGCTAACGCTGCTGGCAGTCCGCCGACCGAATAGAACTCGCTCTTGCATTACGAGGCATATACTATAGGCGCTGCCTTGAGATGGCGCCCCTGAGCCAAATTACTCTGCCAGCGCAGGCACCTGAACAACAGTATAACTTGCGCCAGCTGCCTGTGTCCCCAGCAGCTGTTCTGCCCATCGGTTTCTTCAAGATGCTGGCCCTCTCTGCTCTTGCCCTTTCTCTCACGTACGCCAGTGCGGTTTTAGCTCGGCTCTCGACGTCAACAGTCACGGGCTTGGCACATTCCACACCCCCAAGGCATGTCCTCTCTAACCTCGAATCAACCGTCTCCAGTCTAGTCAGTACATCGGTCTCCTTAAGCACACATTCTTTTACTCCAAGCTCCGCTCCTTCTTCTGTCAATGCTACGCCGACGCCATCTCTGAGTCTCCCGGGAACACAGTCGAGCACATTCGTCGAAAGCGACTCTACCTCTCTTGCGCTCTCCTTGACACCCTCTGTAACTACCGTTCCAGAAAATAGCACCGCGACAACCCTGTCGGCGCCAACTATTGATCCCTCGACTCTGGCGGATATTACTACCATCCATGAACGAAGACTTCCGTTCATTGTTGCTTCTGCAACAAAAGCGACCAGTATCTCTGCCTGGTTAGTTTAGACTGGGGTCTTCCTGCTTTTCGTTAACCGAGTCTCGTCTCTTTGCAGGCTATCTACGCTCCAGCCGAATGGGAGCTGGCCTTCTTCAGAAATCGACTACACGAGTGGCTGTAGGTGCGTAACATTCCAAGGGAACGCCAGGCTATCGCGATCGCCCTGACATGTCTTCAGTGCACAGCGGGCGAACTGGCCGGCAGAAACACACTGGCAACGAATTGGTTAGTCTTTTCCGATCATGCTAGCATCTTTTTTTTTTTTTGGCTGAGCTCTATATGCCGCAAACAGTGACAATGTCCTCCGCTTTCCATGGGGGTCTTAAGAATACAGCACAATGGGTTAATAGCTCCGAGCTGCGTACCGCCATCACCTCAGCCATGGATTTCTGGTTCAGCAACGACTTTACTAACATTGCCTGTCTTGACTCGGGTGGACTTGCCTCATGCCCGTGCGGAACTCCGGGATTTTGGAATCCTAACTGGTTTTCCAATGTTCGTATTACTGTTCTGCAATATAAAGTTACGTACTCAGCATTTTAAAAACCACTTAGATCATCGGCATCCCCCAGCTAGTCGGCGAGTCGTGCCTTCTTCTGAACTCAACTCTTACGCCCAGCCAACTCAGTAACTGCACTAATATCTCCGGACGAGCGTACGCAACCTTCGGTCGCACCATCAATGACTTAGGCACCCTTACAGGCTCAAATACGCTTGATGTAGCAAGCGTTGGCATAGATCTTGGGCTGCTCACTGTCAATGCATCTCTAATTGCCGACGCTTATGGAAGGGTGCACAATGAGGTCGTGGTGCAGCAAGCTTTACGAGCGGACGGAATAAGGCCTGACGGAAGCTTCGGTCAACATGGTGGAATCATTTACAACGGTAATTACGGCAAAGACTAGTGAGCTATGTCTCCTCGTGTCATCTACCGTTGTATTAACCAGACTCGGTAAGCACGAATGATGTTCTCGCCCTCGAGATCGAAGCGGCTGGAACCCAATTCGAAGCGGGCACAGCTTCCCAAGAAGCCTTTGCTACCCTTATTGATGGCGATCAATGGATGATCTACCGCAACATCGAGACCGACGTACTTCACTGGGATTTTGTGCGTTTGGCTTCAACTTTGAGAAATCGGACACTCGCTCAACTTTGTACAGAGTGTTCTTGGGCGGTTTATCAGCTTCCCAGTCGCAGACGATCAGTAAGCACGCCAGCGTTTCTTGTTATCGTCCGAATGCTGATCGGAAATTCGCCAGGGCAACTGAAAGCATTAAAATAAATACTACTGAATTCCAGGTCCTGGGTGAACTCTGGGGATCGAGCCCTTTGACAGATGCCTTCAATAACTTGTCACTGAACTCAACCGACGCAAATGTAGGCTCGCTCAATGGTGTCCGAGTTTTCTATGATAACGATTACATGGTACGTCATGTCGGCTTTCTATCTAGTCACAAGGTATATTAAGCTTCTTTTAGGTGCAACGTGGACCGGGCTACGTTTCTACCCTTCGTATGTATTCTGATCGTACCAGGAACACAGAATGCACGAATTCGCAGAATCCGTTCGGCTTTCACCTCTCTGACGGAACTCTATATACCTATTTGAATGGATCGGAGTACGAGGACATCGCGGCCGCCTGGGACTTCAACCTCATCCCGGGCACGACCGTAGACTATAACGCGACTCCATTGACGTGCGCGCAGACGGGTTTTGCCGGACTTGAAGCATTCGTGGGTGGCGCAAGCACGGGAAGCGTTGGCGTTGGCGCGATGCGTTACACGAATCCTTTGACAGAAGCGCTCCACTGGCAGAAGGCATGGTTCTTCCTCGAAAGCGGCGCGCAACATGTTATGGTAGCTAATGTCAGCTCGTCGACGGACGCGCCGGTTTTCTCGGTGCTCGACCAAAGAAAACATGTCTCTGACATCTTCGTAGATGGTCTCGCCGTCTCTAGTGGTAATTTCTCGAACTCGTCTACGCTGTGGCATGGGAGTGTTGGCTACACATTCCCACCGGGCGCATCGCTTACGGTCGATGTTGGCCTGCGTACGGGCAATTGGTCCGCACTCGGCATTTCGACGCAGCCGCCACCAACAATCGACCTCTTTGCAGCGTGGATAGTACACACAAATCTCAGTGCACCCGTTTCTTATACGGCATTCCCGGCCATAGACTACCCTGATTTCCTCACACAAGCAGCTGGGACCCAGTTACTGGATATTCAGAACGACGCGGAAGTTTCTGCCGTGCTCGACGCTGTAGCAGGAACAGCAATGGTCGTATTCTGGTCCGCCGATGGAGGAAGTATCACCATACCAGGTCTTTCCAACGGGGACGCGTCGATAAGTCTAACCGCAGACAAGGGCCTGCTGGTAATCCTTGAAATAGAGACTCTGACGCTAACCGTCTCGGACCCGACGCAGATCGCGACAGAAACCGAGATTACTTTGCAACTGGGATCCGGTAACCCTCCTGCAAGCTGGGGTCAGGGTACAATCAAGACAGCGTCGATAACCCTTCCTACTAGTGGATCGGCAGGAAATAGTGTTAGTCTAGCACTTACTAGCTAATGAATTAATCGCGTTCCCCTTCGCCAATGTCCTCATCGCAGATAGTCTTGTGCTTATGTATCTGCGGGTTTATTATTCACCCTATTGTGTGCGCTGGCACTGTAGGTTCGCTATTGAATTTTGTTCGACAATATCCGGACACAAAAAAAAATCGAGACATGTACGGAAAAACAACAAAGTGGTGTAACAGAATCAGAAAGCAGGCTGCTCCTGGGCCTGCTCGTAAGCCGGTTCTGTCTGCTGATACGTAGGCTCCTCGGCAGCAGGCGGGGCGACGACGGCCGGCTGGTCACGGTGATCGGAAGTCGGCTCGGCGACGATCTTGTCGACCGGCGGCTCCAAAATTTGCACGGAGTCGGGAAGCGGCTTGCGCGGGCCAAGTAGGCCCTCGGGGTCCCAACCCTTCATGCTATGAGTAGAATTTCCTGTGAGATCCGCAATCCAAGGAACTAATCGAGTAAAAGACTGCGTACATTTTAACTTTGATGCCGAGCACACCCTGCTTGAGCAGGACATGACGGACAGCATAGTCGACAAAGTCGCGGACGGGCTGACCAGAGTGGACCATGAAACCGTCGGTGAACTTCATGGACTTGGCGCGGGCAGCACGAAGCTTGCCGGAGACAACGACTTCACAACCTTTAGCACCCGACTCCATGACGAAGCGAAGGACACCGTAGCATGCACGACGAACAGCAAGGCCTCCGAGAAGCTTGTAGCGGAGAGATTCGCACTGTGCGACAGCAGACAAGCCACGGTACTGAACCTTCTCCGCGTAGAGCTCAAGCGAATTTTCAGGGAATTTGAAACGCTTCTGGACGAGGGCGGTAAGCTCGCGGATGCGACGGCCCTTCTCACCGAGGACCTCTTGGGTGTGGGTTGCGCGGATAATGATCTTAAGGCGCGAATTCAGATGATGCAAGGGTAAAGTAAGCTAGAGTACACACCTCGGTACGTGCGTGAGTGACGCGAACGTCGCAACCTGAGTAGCCCTCCTCAGCAAGTTCACGGGTGAAAAACTCGTTAAGCTCGGCGCGGAAGACACCATCGGCGACAAACTTGCGCTTTTTGCTGATTTGGGAGGCCATCTTAAAGGGCTCTGCAGGACGAGATTTGAGGTCAGCATCCGCCTGAGCATACGTCCATCCACCCCAGTATGTCTGGTTCCAGCTTTCCAGCACCCAACCACAGCATCCAGGAAGCCTTGACGCACTCTACAGGAGCGACGACGGTGAAAACGACAGCATACAGAGACTCACTTTGGGGATTTGGACGTTGTCGATGTCGGTTGCTGCTCTTGCACCCGCCCTAGTTCGCGCTGGTACCGGCTGTATCCGGGATCATTGCAACTCCGCCGCAGACTGCCTATAAAAATACATTAAAATATGCATGCATTCTTTACCTTCCGTCTCCCTTCGCATTTTCGCCAACAGCGCCGGTGAGTATTGTATTTCTTTCTGCGATCCCTTGCACAATGAAGAGTGTTGTTGTATTACGACCCAACTGGCACCTCTTAGTCGACTTGATGCGTTCGTGGACTAAACTCCCGTTCGTCTCACTGACATGAATGACCTTCTGAGATTTTCTTTCTTTCTTGGTCTCTGTCCTCTTGCTTTCCGGACGTGTCCTGACGATGTTTTCATGTAGAATTTCTAACTGCTACAACTCGCAGCGATGGAGTGAGCCGGACGGACTTGGTGGGTTTCTCCTTTTATACCTTCGCATTATTGTCATAAGGTTGCGCCTGTATGTTCTCCCTGTGCGTCTGATTGCAATTGAAAGTTTATCTAAACACGGCTACCGCGTGCAAGTTGAAAGACAAGCTGCCGAAAAGTTGCTTATCTTTTCGCGACTTTTAGCCGTCGATTGATTCAGCGTGCTTGCATATGGCCAGACACCCAGTCAACTATTGGTCGACACTTATCTCCTTCCCATGGGTCTTATAAAAGCCATGCCTCTACTCCCCGAAAGTCACACTTACAGTGGCTCGACTGTTTCGCAATGCCCACATGGCAGGAGCTCGTCGTAGACAAGAGACAGCGTCAACAGGCATCCATACCAAAGGATTGGATCATTCCGGTTCCCCCAGAGGATCAACTGGATGTGACCGGTGTTCCAGCCGAGTGTGGCCTACTCACCACTCTTGAGCTTGAGATAACAGAGACTAGCGATGTGGGAGACCTCCTTGCTAAGCTTGCTACCGGAGAGTGGACGTCCGTCGATGTTACGCGCGCGTATTACAAGCGCGCGATTGTTGCGCAGCAGGTCGTAAGTCCCAAAAACTCTTGAGAGTCTACATCTTGAGTAAATGGAGTTTCTGTACGAAGACCAATTGCTTGACGGAGGTCTTCGTCGAACGAGCGCTTGTGCGGGCCTTGGAATGTGACGAATACCTCAAGAAACACAACAGACCCATGGGTGCACTACACGGTTTACCAATCTCCCTCAAGGATCAGGTTCGTCTGAAAGGTCTCGAGACAACCATGGGTACGCTCGAGTATATAGACCATAAGAGTTAGTGATCGGACCGATTGGTCAGGTTATGTTTCCTGGATTGGAGACTTCGCCGAGCGAGACGCAACTCTGGCCACGATATTATACGAAGCCGGTGCAGTGCTTTTCGTTCGGACGAATGTTCCCCAGACACTTATGGTACGAATCGCGTTTCCATCTTCAACTATCTCCCTAATGGATTGCAGTGGCCGGAAACCTTCAACAATATATTTGGACGCACACTGAACCCTCACAACCGCGGATTAACGTGCGGCGGCTCGTCTGGCGGTGAAGGTGCTCTCATAGCCATGAAGGGTAGCCCACTTGGTGTCGGTTCCGACATTGGGGGGTGAGTTGAGTCCTCAATAAATGTGTACAGGAATGAAATTGAGCGATGTTGCCGCTTCAGCTCAATTCGCATACCCAGCGCTTTCAATGGTATTTATAGTTTGCGCCCTTCATACAATCGCATCCCCTACGAGGGAGCAGCAAATTCCATGGAAGGCCAGGACTCCATTCCGTCTGTCCTGGGTCCTCTTTCTATCTCGCTTTCGGGTGTCAAGGCATTCACAAAAGCCGTGATTGACCTGAAGCCCTGGAAAAAGGATCCTCTTGTGGTACGGAAAACCTGGGATGAAGGCGCGTACCAATTGAAGGAACACGGAAATGGAAAAGATCTCTGTTTCGCCATCCTGTGGGACAACGGTTGCACCATTCCCACCCCGCCGATCCATCGTGCTCTGGTACTAACTAAGGAAGCGCTGGAAGCCAAGGGTATCAAAGGAAAGACATTTCACTTTCAAGTCTCGCTCTCATCCCAACAGTGAATTCAACTCACGTCATTTATAGTCGTCGACTGGCCCACCAATACTTTCAATTATGGCGAGCTTTGCACTACAGTGGTTCGTCCAATACTGCGCTGTAAGCCTCGTCTCGTCCAATCACGTCGCTTACGTCTGCTATACACCGCAGTCTTTTATCTGGGCAGCTGGGTCCGCGGAAGATTATGCTACCGTCACTGCAACGACAGGCGAACCTGTGATTGCGACGATGGCGTTGGATGGGAATCACGCCGGCTTTGAATGGGTCTTGCCTTCTAAAGCTCTGTCTGCGTACGCGTTGTGGCAGCTTCAAAAAAGGCGATCGGAAATGCGCAAAGAACATCTGGACCTTTGGGAGTCGACTGTGGGCATCACCGGTACAGGACGCCCTGTCGACGCAATTATCTCGCCTGTCGCACCGTACGCGGCGGCCCCTCACGGGAAGAACGCGTATGTCTTCTTCATAGTAGTCCGATAGATTTAAAACTGAAAGGACCAAGCGACGCGAACTATACGATGGCGTGGAATGGTTTGGATTGCCCAGCATGCGTGTTCCCCGTGTCAAAGGTCGATCCCTCCGTAGATGGCAAGCAACCGCGTAACACTTTCTTAAGCAAAGCCGACGAGTTCTTCTATGAACTTTGTAAGGTCCCTTTCCGCGGCGTGCTATTGCATTCTGACGGTGTTTGATACAGATGATGAAAACGTCTGGAAGAACGCGCCAATCTGCCTACAGCTGGTCGGTCGCACCCTAGAAGAGGAAGCGGTCATTGGCATGACTGAAGTTGTGGATGCTGCACTCAAGGCGTACAGATCAACGTAATGCACGCATTCGCACGTTAAACTGATCCGATTGACAAGGCTTGAAATGACTTGTTTGCCTGTATTATTTTTGTTGAAGGGGAAGGGCTAACAGGGCCATGTAAAAGGATAATTGTATTTGGAATATCATTTGGGAAATAAGCAGAAAGTCAACGCTGGAGCCATGAACATGCATCATCAAGAGAGGTAATCATTATCTACCCAATCCTTGTAATCACTCCCAACCGCAGTAGCGATCGTGTACTCGGCGGCCTCATCCTCAGTAAGGATGGTCGCAAACGATGGGCGATCAGCGCCTTCCACCCCGGACCCAGTGGTGTTGTACTCAGCGAACAAAATATGATCAGTATTGGGATCATCACTGTTCCATTCGGACCAGACAGCTTTGTTAAGCTCCACTAACAGTCAGGTCGTTATTCTGAAGACATGCCGAAAATATGCTAACCTGTGAGCCGACGATGGTGTCCTTGAAAACCACCCTTTGGGTGGAAGCCGTAAACCAGGTGTTCTCAATTGTGATTTATGCACGAACTTGCCTAGCGTAATCTTTGGGGAGAGCGTGAGCCGTCAAAACAAATATTTTTAGTACGCGTAACTTGGCTAACCTCCCCATGGACGTCCCAGATAAACGTTCCCAGTTACATTTGTGAATGCATCTGATGCCACAATAACGTTGTTCTGTTCAAATACGTCTTGCGAAGTAAGTCAGACTTTGAAATCGAGCTTTTAAATGTTCATACAAATAGATGAGTCATTAGACTCTCGTCCAGATGCTGTGACGCAGCCAGCACCTTTGCTGGCTATGGTGTTGCGCTCAAAATATGCTTGACCTTGCCGCCCAAAAATAAAGTCAACTGCTCCCTTGATAAATGAAAAGAAATGGCGGATTAACAGCGGTCAGCTTTGCTACATGGCAAACTTACTTCAATATAAGACATCAGGTAGACCTGAGTTCCCAGGTTCGAATAAAGCGTGTCCTGAAAGTTTTACTTTAATTAATTATCCGCGTCAAACAGTAAACTCAGATGACATACTTGATAAGAGAAGAATCTGCAGGCGTATGCGCCGAAATTGCTACCATAGTTACTGATGGCTATAGCCTGCCCGTTGGATGACGAGACTCCAAAATCATTGCGGACATCAATATTGTAGAGTGCAACACTGTCACTTTTGATCCTTAAAGTCCCCGTTAAATCGTCGCTTCCTGCGGTTTCAAGCGACGCAGAATGAGTAAGAACGACTTGATTCTCCGAGAAGTTCATGGTGTCCGTAGTATATCCGAGGATCTGGGAGCGCAAGAAATTTAACGGGGACCGGACTCGACTTGACGGATGCCACCCGTCTTGTACTCACAGTGACTGGCCCTGAGCGATCAATCAATACTTGCTCCGTGTATGTCCCAGGGTATATAAAAATCGACTGTGAGGAGTCGTCATCCGGAAGGGAGGATACGGCAGATGCGATACTCGTGAATTCTCCGGATGTCGTTGTACTTGTCCGTACGACGACAGATCCCGAGGGAGGTGATGTTCTGGACACGGCGTGAACTGGGAAGATACTGGAAAGTAATGTAACGGTCCAAAGAAGCAGCATTTTGTAACGACCTCAGGGCAAGGTAGTTCAAAATATGAAGACACTTTATAACCTTTAGGCGGGGTTTTCCCGTGACCTGATATGTGATTCACAGATTCCGGCGGGCCGTAGGAAGTAAGCCTGAATTCCCTGAGCATTGATCCGGAGTCTCATCGTGACCTGAGAATGAGGCCACGAATTAAGGTGCCAAGTCCGCGCTTCCGGTACCCGTTGACAACAGAAGGATATGCGTAAAAAATTTCGGCTTAAATTTCCCGGCGCACTTTGAGCGGAGGGGTCCAAATTGGAGTCCAATCTTTTCGACTGTTATAATCACGTGTATCTTCGCAAAATCTTCGCAAAATTGGCTCTCATTCTGTGATATTATTTTTTAGCACGAGAACTGCCGGCTAAACATGCTGAAAGCTAGTGCAATGTAGAACGGACTAGTGAGCCTCGTTAACAAGAATAGCCGCAGCACCCATCCCACTACCAATGCACATGCTCGTACAAAGGACTTGCCCGTTCTGGCGGCGAAGTTGTGCCAGACCAGTAACAATTTGACGTGTCCCCGCTGGTAAATTAGCAAGCCGTCAGTTCTGAGCAATCACATTTGATAAAGTGAACTAACTCATTCCCAAGGGGTGCGTCAGGGCAATGGCCCCGCCGCTAGCAACAGATAAGATGCGTCAAGCTCATCACGACTTCCTCAGCAGCGATGTACTTACTTTATGTTAATCTTTTCCATAGGAATGTCTAGCTGCTCTACGCAATACGCGAACTGCGAGGCGAACGCTTCATTGATCTATTAATGTGTCAGATGCACATTCTGTGGTTATACAATAGCTTGGTTAACACTTGCCTCCCAAACGTCAACATCCTCCTTGTTTAAGCCGGTATGAGCCAAGACCTTCTGGATTGCAGGGACTGGCCCGATCCCCATGTGGCGTGGCTCAACACCTGTCAATGTACATTTGTTTTGCTCAACACGACTTGATGGTGAATTTAATAAATAAAACCACAGGACTTACCAACCACTGACGATCCAACCCACTTTCCGAGAATCTCCATCCCTTCTCTCTCTGCACGCTCGCGAGTAGTCAATATGCAGATTGCTGCACCGTCGCCAATGCCGCTTGCGTTACCCGCAGTGGTCAGTTCGTTGCCCCAACCAGGGAATACGGGCTTGAGCTTTGCCAGTGATTCGGCAGTTACGCCCGGACGGATGGTATCGTCTTCGACAATTTTCTGGCCGCGAATTTCCATTGGGATGATCTCGTCCTTGAAAATGCCCGCCTTCTGGGCCTGCAAAGAACGAGTCAGATTTGTTCATTTATATAGAGCTTAGGCCATGTCTCTAAGATCACCTTTTCTGCACGGGAATGCGATATCAGGGCATAGTAGTCCTGCTTCTCCCTTGATACATTGTAATGTTGACCGACCATCTCCGATGTCCATCCCATCGGCTAAAGACAGTTAGTATATATTCTGAGTAAAGAGAAAATCGGAGTTACCTGCACGCAATCGTTGGCCTGAGAATTCTCGGACACATCTTTGTATATCTCTGGGGTTGGCCGAATGCTGCACATTTTTTAGTATAAATTCTAGGCATTTTAAGATGGACACACTTCTGCGACATGCTCTCGACACCGACTGCAATGCCTAGCGAAGCCTCTCCAGCTTGAATGTCGTGTGCTATACTCCTGACCGCCATGAGGCCTGAAGAGCAGAGCCTATTGGTAGTGGATATGGGGACTTCGGCCGGAATACCCGATGCAATAGCTGCTGCACGAGAGACATATAACGGTGAAGGAGGATGGCAAGTCCCTACCAGCACTATCAGCCACGGGCTTCCACACGAGGTAATCCAGTATGAGCTCACCGACACAGATATCATCTACTTTGGAAGGATCGAGCCGTGTCTTTGCCAATGCAGCCTTTAAACAATGTCAACTCTATGGCCCAGCTTGCAGCTGAATCAGGACAGAAGTACCTTGAACAACGCAAGTAGAATCTCGTCGACAGGATGATCCTTGAGCTGGCCCTTACGGACCCTCCCCATTGCAGTGCGTGCGGCCAGAGTAATCACAACATCATGCGGCCTCTTTTGCAGAATAGATTGCAAGCCTCCAAGCTGCGACTGGGACGACGCGGCACGGGTCAAGGGAGAGACTCTTCGTAGCACAAGCCTGGGCAACATGTCCGGACAAAGCTTGCTGCGCTCAAAGTCGTTGGATGAGACGAGCAAGCGAGCGAAAGAAATGTCATCCGCGGACCCGTGCAGTGCGCATAGTCGGCAGCTCTCAATGGTAGTAAGACTCGAGCGGGCCGTGTATGCATTATTTCCTTTCTCGACGAGTGCGAGCATCAACTAAATATGCGCTACTTATGCTAAATAGTCTGTATCGACCCAGTCTGCATAGTCGCTACCAACTGTAGTAGAAATGGTATAACCCGACGCCCCGCTGCTCGTTAAGATAGTTGCGAACGAAGGTCGATCCGCATCCGCCACTCCTGCCCCAGTGCTGTTGTATTCGGCGAACAGAACGTGGTCCGTGTTGGGCTCGGATGTGCTCCACTGGGACCAAACAGCTTTATTCAACTGTAACATGCAGGGAAAAGTTGTGAGTCTTTGCAACATACTAGACTCGCGGGCACTACCTGAGAGCCGATTACTGTATTCAGGAAGATAACCCTACGAAATGATTAGGGACGCTCCCGCAAGGTCAAGCTGATTGAGCATACCTTGCATAATCTAATGCAAAGGCGCACATCAGTAGGGACCAACGCAAACGAATTAATTCGGCTAACCTGCCCATGGACGCCCAAGAAAGACGTTGCCAGTTACATTGGAAAACGCATCGGACGCCGCTATAATCTCGTTTCGGTTGAAGACATCTGAAGGGCGGTGAGACTTCGCAAAGGCTCAGAGACAGAAAGGAGCCGTTCGTACAAATAGACGGATCAGTGTCATCTGGCCTTCCAGATGCAGTAACGCAACCCGCGCCCTTGCTGGCTATGGTGTTACCCTCGAAATAGGCTTGCGCGTGCTGACCAAAGATGAAATCAACGGCGCCCTGTTTGTTCATAAAACGTTAAGAATGAGGCGATCATCAATAAAGCCGAGTTGTTTTCACTTCAACGTATGACTTCAGGTAAACCTGCGTTCCCTCTTCAGAGAGAAGGGTATCCTGAGAAAGATAAGTTGATAAACTTGTAGGCGCAGGAACAGCCTTGAAATTTTGTACCTGGTACGAAAAGAATCTGCAAGCATATGCGCCAAAAGTGCTGCCGTAATTGCTGAGAGCTATCGCCTGCCCATTGGACGACGAGACTCCGAAGTCGTTACGAACGTCGATATTGTAAAGTGCAACACCATTGCTTTGAATCCTTAAAGTTCCAGACAGATCATCACTTCCAGCAGTCCCGAGGGACGCGGAGTGGGTAAGAACAACCTGATTCTTTGAGAAGTCCATGGTGTCCGCAGTATACCCGTAAATCTGAGTATGACAGGAATTGCATTAGCAACAAATGAACCAAACGAGCCATTCGTCTGGCCCTCACAGTGACTGGTCCAGAGCGATCAATAAGTACTTGTTCTGTGTAAGTACCAGGATAAATAAAAATTGACTGCCGGGAACTGTCGTCCGGGAGTGAGGACACAGCGGACGCTATAGTCGCAAATTCCCCGGACGTCGTGGTACCTGCTCGTACGACGACGGCTCCCGATGGGGGAGCAGTCCTGGATATGGCACGGACGGAAAGAACGAGAGAAAATAGCACAGGAAAGAGACAACGCATGGTTGACTAGTGGGCTAGATGACAGTCCCTCTTCCGCTCTGTGATTTTTTGAGCGTTTTATTTCTTGTCCAGAGTGGATGCTCCCGTGACTTCCCCGAAGGCCAAGCGGGCCGCGATGGACTGCACACAGTACAGCCTTGTAATCGGGCCGCATTCGTGGCAAAGAAAATGGGGATCATGCGCTGCCAGTGGATACCGGACATTACCTGCGACTTCTTTCATAATTTAAATTCTCCGAAGCCAGTTGTAGTTGGATCCACGAGTTATTATGTGATGAGACTTAAGAATGCTAAGCAAATATAAAAACTATTTCTGTGCAAGAGATGAGCTCGGCACGAACGTCTAGACAAAATGCATTGAAAAATGACCAACCTACTCCCATTTAATCATCCCTCAACGCAATATCCGTAACAAGGGGATTCCTCCTTACGACACCCTCCGACTCTCTTGCCTCACGCTTGTATCCCCGGCTTATTTGCGAATAACAGCTAGGGCAGATGTGGTGTGCCAGTTTCGCTGAGCCACACCCCGGGCAGCTGACGATGTCTGCGAGAGAGTCAGACGGTCGAGAGAAGCACAACACGTAGTTTTACACACTTGATTTATCTTTCAAGCCTTTATTCGCCCCACGCATAGCCTTCCGTGAGTGCGAGACTTTCTTTTTGGGGACCGCCCAGACGACAGAAGGGAAAAATTCGAGCAGTGAAGTCCATGAGGGAATCGCGACGTGGAATGGCGTCCACAGCGCCGCAGGTCGTAACAGTGTCCAAGCTGCGGCAGGCCGCTGGATGAGAGAAGGAAGAGAGAAAAGACCAGCACGTAGAGGATTTAATGCTAGAGACATGTCTGGCACGCTGCGTACGGTAGAGGGGATGGAGGTTGCAGACAGAGGCTTCGGGTCCGGATTACTGGCGAAAACAAATTTGGAAATCGGACACTAATAATCAGCCAAACCTCAACTCTACGCCGGCCGTCATGTTGCGCTTCACTCGCCCTCTCCTACAGCACGCCCTCAAAGCCTCCACGGGCATCACTGGCCTAGCCGTGCACCCAAACCCTCTTCCTACACTCCTCGAAACCTATCAGACCACGCTTTCACGCCTCTCTGAGATTCCGCAAACATCCATCTACAGGCAGGGGGCCGAGACGCTCACGCAGCGCAAGCTCAAAATTGTGCAGGATGCGAACGGCGACGTGGCCGCGGCCGAAAAGGAGTTGGACGATGGTCAGATAGAGGAGGCCATTCTCGTCGCGCAGGACGAGCTCAACCTTGTAGGAAAGATGATTGAGTGGAAGGCGTATGTTTTACTCGAATTTCGCTGTTAGTACGCATTACTTATCCTTCCGTTCTAGTTGGGAACCTTTGGAGGAGAAGCCGCAGCCTGGTCAATGGGAATACTTTGGAAAGACGACTCAGCCCAAGTAGCTGGTAATTGTTACAGGCAGATTGGTATTGTCCGTATCGTGGCTTCCTGTTTCCGCGCGTAGTCATGTACAACATGCAATTAATTAACTCAAATATCGTCGGTCATCCAGAGTTAGGTGCGCCAGGACTCGTCATAGTACAATACCGTCAATATGTGACATAGATATACTATGAGATACCAGAAGAAACAGGGATATTGAAAACAGAAGAGTAATCAGCGGTGTCTTGGATACATACAAGACTATGCACATAAAGTATCAGAGAAGATAGTTCCATACCGATGAACGGTAGGGACAAACAAGTGACTTCAAAACTGAGGCCCTTCACCTACACCAATTTTCGATTCGTATTACGCCACGGTTCTTTACGACAGCGACGGGAACGCGGACTGGTCGGCAACGTCCACCTGGCGGTCGGCGTTACCGTTTGCCCCATAGAAGTCACCACGGCCTCGGCCCCTGCTCCCGCGACCACGACCGCGGCCATCACGACCCCGATCACCTCCGCCTCCACGTCCGCCCCGACCTCCACGCTGGGGACGGTCGGCAAATTCGCCGTCGAAAAGGATATACTGCCTCCCCTTACCATCTTCCTTTTTGGGGCGCTTAGAAGCTGCCTTAGGCTATAAAATAGTGAACATTCGATAGGCTTGACTACATCGATAGATTCCACTTACTTTGCCAGAGAAGTAGGCCTCCTCGTCGCTACCCTTCAGGACCTGGACGGCATCCTTAAATAGCTCATCATCGCCATCGTTTGCCTTCCTACCCTCGAGTTGGGGGACCGAGGCAATCGCCTTCTTCTGAGCCAGGTATTGCTCCAACGTGAGGGTGTTGTCTTCTTCGTCTCTGTCGCGACGAGCCTCCGCGGGAGTAGCACCCGCAGCGGCTTCACCAGATGGCTCAGCAGAATCGGGAGCGGCCCATGCCGCATCAGCGGCGGCGGCACCATCGTTACCCCAGTCGTTTGTCGGCGCCTCGGCTGCGGCGGCGGCGTCCTTCGAACCATCTTCCTCTGCCTTAAGTTCGGTCTTGCCCTCGTCACTACCCCAGCCTTGGTTGACCTTCTTCTCCGTGTCGCTAAACGACGGATGAGCAAACTGTGTGAAACAGAGAAGAAAAAACTAACGTCTTGCCGGTTTTGCTATGCTTGTCATCGAAGGGACGGCCGAAACCACCCCTGCCGCGGTCTCCCCTTCCGCGATCGCCTCTGCCCCGTCCGCCCCGGCCGCGTCCACGGCCGCGCTCCTCGCCGTCTAGCAGGTCCAAATTTAATCAGCCATCGGGTCATGGCCATTGTACCACTATCTTCGGGAGGGTCTACTCACTCCGCTTTCCCTCACGGGGGCTCTCCTCAGCCTGATCGGGCTGGTCGCGGGGACCAGAGCCGGCTGCACCACCGCCCCTTTGGTAGTAGCGTCCGCCTCTGGAGGCGGGACCCCCCCTGGCCTTCTGGCCGCCGCGAGTCGACGGAGTTCCGGTCGCTAACGGCTGCTCGGCTGCAGCCTTGGTAGACGGTGCTTGTGTTCCCGGCGTCTCATCTGGATATGTGAAATATAATTTCTTAATTAGAAAAGTTCAAGAGAGGAATAAGCATTTACTGACCGCTGAGGAGGTCAAAAGGATTTCTGGAGGCTACCGACATATCGTACGGTGCCTTTTGGAGTACTCGAGCGTGCTCTGGACGAGACGCGCCTGGCCGCTGGCGGTGATTTTTGTTACTGAAGGCGGGCGATGGATGAATGCAGTGGGTGGTATGGTGAGTCGGTTCGTCAGGGATGATTTGTAATCGACTGTACAGTTTTACGCGCCGGCCCTAAAGAGGGAGACTATAAAGGGCACTGCAGAAGTGCCCTGGCGGCAACGCATTATACACGGCCGCTCAAAAGCATCTCGATGAGGACTTGTGCGCCTTCTCGCGAAGGACTGCTGTAGGTCGAGGATCTTGAGACCGTCATAGCGTGCTGGAGATGAACGGCCCCTGGGTCGGATGATAGGACTTGGGTGCGGTGGGCCCATGCGTTGTGCTGGCGGAAGGCCCTGCGTGGCGTCCGCGTGGGTTTCTGCCGCAATGTCTTGTTGTACACTGTCGTTAATACATTAGTTTAATGCATTTGAGTAGAATAACCCCAGATGTGGTGACTTGCGTTACCTAATATCTCGCGGATTAGAGTGCAGGCCAGTCGCGAGTGTCTGTCCAATGGATTCCCTCATCCCCTTCACCACCTCTGGCTCTCTTGTCGATTGCGTGGACAGTACGTTCGAGATGTTGTCCCGTCTGAATTCTCTCTGAGTCCCGCCCTTTTCGCTTCTCCCTCGCCCTCCGACCCAATGTCCAGAGAAGATGCTGGTCGTCCTCCGAGACGGCCGGAAACTTGTTGGTGTCCTGCGCTCGTACGATCAGTTCGGTTCATATATCCCTCTTCCTCGCCAGCACATTCACCGTCGTACTGACAGCGTCGCCCCCCGTACGTAGCCAATCTGGTCCTTGAAGACACAATAGAGCGCATGTTCCACGGCTCGACGTACGCCGACCAGTACGTCGGAATATTTCTTATCAGAGGGGAGAATGTCGTCTTGCTAGGAGAAATTGTAAGCAGACAAGATTTGCTGTAGTCCCTCTGACGACTGTGCTGCAGGATTTGGACCTCGAGGATGAAGTTCCTCTGCAGGCCGCCAGTTATCAGGCTTTAAAGCCTATATATGCGCAGGAAATGGCCGAGAAGAAACACCGTGACCATGACAAGGCACAAGTTCTATACGAGGAAAAGGGCTTCTGCAGGGAGGGAGGCGAAGGGGACGGATACTAGTGGGCCTGTGGCGACTGGCTACATACAGCTCTATATTTTATTACACTTTTGAGGTGTGGCCCTATCCTTTGTCATTTTCGTGTACTATAGCATTCGTAACGATGACTTGCTCCGCGTGCAAGCGGTTGCGATTAATGAGATAACAATAAACAATAGATAAGATAATGCAGGCCTCGGTGCGTCATGCTACTGCGTTTGTCTTCTTTTTGCCTTTCTTCACAACATCGTCTGATCCGTTGGGAAGAAACAAAAAGTTTAAGGTCGGGCCCGATGTTGTGGAACGCGACTGGGGGTGGCGGATGTCTTCGATACGACTCCTGATTTCTCGCTCGCGGGTCGTGAGTTTCACAAGGGTCTCTTCTTTACCCTCCCTTTCGGCTTTTATTTCCGCCGCGCGTAGCTTTTGCCATCTAATGCAAGGGATAAATCAATGTAAATGATCAAATGGGCAATAAGTACTTACCCGGCATGTCGGTCACATTTCTTCTTCCCCCGACACCACCATTCACCGTCGGCAACCTGTCCATCCACTTCCATATCGATACGTTCGTCCGCTTTGTCAGCGCGATTGTGATCGTCCGGCGTCAGCTCCTCATAACTCTCCAGGACACCATCTCCAAACTCCATCCATTCCTCGTCACCAAAGCAGAGTCTCTGATCCCAACCACATTCATGCACACTCTCAGCACGATCTGAAGCTGACCGCAATAACCTCTCTCTCCAAATGATGACTTCCATCTCCCGTTTACGCGCCTCCCGTTCACGGACGATACTTTGAAGGCGAGCTTCTAAACGTTCGATAATGTTGTCCTTCGTTTCCTGAGGCACTAGAGACATATCAACCACGTGCTTGTGTTCCGTGTCATCAACCAGGTCGACTTTGCATTCACTCTGAAGCTCTGCGATGATTTTCTTCGGGAGTGTTCGACCTGGTTCACGGATAACAAATCCTTCACGTCTCTTGGTATCCTTCACCGTTTCCCATAGCCCAAGGACACTGCCGCCCTTGCTCGCCCAAGCCTGTATTTTGCAATGTAAATGCCTACAGGAAACAATAAAAATCCAATGCTCGTAAAAGATTGTGAACCACATACTTAACGCCACACTCATCAGAACAATACTTTGAGTATGCGCCACGAGACGGTTTATGACAAGCCTCGGGAGAGCTGGGTAAATGATGACTCAATCCGGAGAAACACCGCCGCTTATAGGTGGTACATAACTGCAAACCGGGATTTCCTACGAACATCACAGATACGTTAGTAATCGATATACAAAAAAAAACTATCTGCGACATCCGCAGCATGTCGAATGGGGTATGTATAGGATTGTGTATTGGGTGATTAGGCACTCACGAGCAACACAGTTCGGACAGACAAACTGATCCACAAGATCGACTTCGAGGTCTGGCATGTTCACACACTGAGTATGGTACCATTCATCGCATCTGTCACTCTTGTTAATAATATTGTTTCTGTGACTTTATACAAGCAAGAGACACACCGATCACAAGCAATCATGACCCTGTCCTCATCGTATTTCGTTTTACAGATACAGTAAAGTTTGTCATCATCGTCAGCAGTTGGTTCTTCAGTATCTTTGTGTTTCTCTTCGTCATTCTTTATGCTCTTCTCCCGGTGTGTTTCGGGATCGACCGACGTGCGGGGCATGGCCGAGTGGGATCTTGAACGCGAACTATTCCCATCACCGCTTCCTGGAACACCCGTAGATTTCTTTTTTCCATTGGGGAATGCTTGTCCAGACGAAGTGGCAGCAGCTGCTGCTGCAGCTGCAGATTTTTTGGACTTTGTAACCATACGGCCTGAAGAAGTGACGACAGGGAATGATTCATCGGTTGGGACACTGGCACTAGCGTGAAAGGTGGGCAAAGTGGCGGAGACGGGCGTTTGCGGCTCTTTACCGGACTTCGTGGTCTTGTGCATCTCTAAAACTACACCTTTAGGCGGACGTGACCTCGTTTTTAATTTTGCCTTCGAGGCCTATCAAAGAAAATAAATAACTGAGAGATCGACTATGTAATCGTTAAACCCACCTTCGCAGTTATGTCTCCAGGCTTGGTTATTGTCTTACTGGAAAGCCTCGCCCCGTCCGCATTGTCTGCTTTACTTTTCGCCTTCGCTTTTGACGGCCCCTTCTTTGCTTCCTTCGCTGGTATACCTATGGCCTTCGATACATCCGGAGGTGGCATCGACATACGATCGAAGTCCGCTGATTCCTCCCTGCTTTGTGATGCCGCATGAAGCCCGTGAATGTGGGATATTGATGGTCCTGCGTAATGCAACTTCGACGCCGGCTCTGGGGGACCGTCGATGAGACTTAGTAACTCGGCCTCCACATCAACCTCCATAGCGTCGGTCTCCTGATCATCAAATTCTGTTCTATCATCGTCGGATGTTGCAGCTCCGGCGGCCTCCGCCAATTCCTCCAGAAGTTCCGAATCTGCCTTGATAACATCTGCTGTATGCTCCAGCACACCTCCATCATTGTCTCGAAATAATGTGGCCGGTAAATTATGGTCTGAAGTATTCTCCGCCGCACTTGGGGACAGGCTCCTGCTCTTGGAACTAAAAAGAACAAGATGTGCGGATGTTGATCGCTTGATATTTTCATGATTTTTGCGGCTCAATGTGGAGTGTTGCTTTTCATCTTTCATACGGGGAAATTCTTCCTTATCAACTGTTCTGCCTTGTGAGGAAGCCCGTCCTCCTCCACTTCCAGGAGAGTCGAAAGCTGATAAAAAGAATTCGTCCACATCTTGCTCATCGTCTATGGCAATCTCTTTATTCAACGGCAGAGATTCAGAAATCCCCTTCAAAGATTTTACCTGTTTGGATGCATGACGAATCCCTTTCGAAGGTCCCGGGTCCAAACTGTGTCTTTGACTAGTATCTTTTCCAACACCTAAACCATCATTGTGCTCATTTTCTGACAACACGACCTCGCGAAGTCCCTTTTCCATGACAGCAAGAGCAGCGGACCCCGGCTTTTTTGGTCTTGGCTTACTTCGCGGGGGAGACCGCCGCCCTGAAACTGAAACCGGTACTGGCCTTGCAACTGGCTCAGCTGCCGCAGTCGACCGAAGCGATGTGTTTGCCTCAAGGTCAATGCGAGTTCCCTGTGACGGAGACATTGCACCGTGTTTGGAGCCGTGCTTTGCTAAGGGTGGGTGCGGTATGTGTGATGCCGCTTTGGGACTGTGCATAGCGCGTTCAAAGGTTGTGTCCCTAGCGTTCATGGGAAATTGTTCATGGGCTACTGCAATTGCGCGAGGGAAGGACGTGTCGATAAACATCTCATTATCAGTAGCCTGTATGTGAGGGCTCCGGTTATGCTCCGTCGATGGCTCGGGTGAGGATCGACGTCTTTTTATTGGCCGGCCACCTTCGCCCAGGCCCTGTCCATTGTGGAATGCATCGCCGTGGTCGGCAGAGTGATACACACTGGCGTATGTGGAAGGAGATTGAGGTGGTACTGACGACAGCAGCTGCTGTGCGTCGCCTCGAAACGAGACAGGGCTCAAATTCAAGGGCAGTGACCTGGCCAACAAGTTGACAGAACGCTGCGGGTCCTCACCTCCGCTCAACCGCCTGTTTCCGTCAATACGTTCTCTCTCCTCTGTAGCCGCCTGCACGAGTACGTCGAGGCCACTGATAGCACTGAGAGGCGCAGACATGGGAGCTGTTGGAGAAAGGGACACCGAGCGGTGAGAACCTGCGTCCTGCAGTCGGAACAAGTCAGCCGAGGTTTGACCCAAACCCCCGACAGAGGTAAAAGGTCGTGCGGAATACGGCACGGTCTGGGGTGAGACCGAAGGTAGTAGCGGAGAAATAGGCGAAACCCCACTTGGCGAAGAGGGTGGGATAAGCCGAGTCTGCTGCAAAGGAGAATATTTGTATGAATTCACTTGAAATTGAGGTGCAGTGCGTCGTTCGAGTCTGCTATCAATGTATATGTGGGCCGAAGGGCTTAAGGGCGGCGGCGGTGGTGGTGGTGGTAAGGGCGGTGAATACTGAAGGGGTGTCGCGTACGGCTGGGCGACGCCGAGGCGCGGGAACTCCCCGATCGCCAATCGCCCATTGCCGTCCTCTACTTGACGGTCATGGAGTGCGGAACGACGTGTTGGTGAGCTGGGACGGAAGGGAGAGATGGGGGGTGAGGGGGTCCGCCGTCGAGCTGGTGCCGATTGAATCGAGAGCGGTAGGGGGGCCAGGGGGCGTAACGAGCCGCCGGCGTCGGAAGAACTGGGGACACGCCGTTGCTGCTGCTGCTGCCGCCTATGCGACTGCTGTTCGGCTGGCACGCTGTTGTAGGCGTCCGCGTAGGCACGGTGCTCGGACGACGCATATGGACGTACTGGGTGCTGGGGCGAGAGCTGTCCGTTGGTCGACCCGCGCGGTGGGCTGGACGAGTTGTCTGCAGCGCCCTGTGTCTCGCACAACAGCGAGGAGATATCAAGTCTGCGCGACGCCATGGACTCTGGTCAACGGCGTGGGCAACGGTGCAATCTCAATTCAAGAACCAGGCGTCCTTACGACACGCGCGTCTGCTCTCGCACTCACGCCCTTTTCTGGTCCGTCGACGCCGCCGCCGCCGCCAGCGAACCTGCAGCAGCGTCGACGGCGAGCATTCCATCTCTTGCCAATACTTGGCTCAGACTCGCCGCTCTACGCCAATGCGCGTCTCTTCTGGACACGCGCGTACACTCTCGCTTGCTGCTTCCGCATTCCCGATTCGCGTCTCCGTAATTGGCTCCTTTCATAATTCTGAGTACCTCTACCAGTACATTGATTGTGTATTTTAACCTATCTATCATTTAACACACATGTTCAATTTCACCTCCCTGTTCGACCCGTGGTCCCATGTCTCTCCCGACGGTCCTCTCAAAGACCTCAATCAAGAAGGAAAACAGCGACCGTGTCAGCGCAGCATCCCATCGGCCCTTTGATGCCTCGTCACGAACAAACGCATGCTGCGCCTGCACTTCCAAGAACTAAAGGTCCATTAAGATTGGGACACGGAAAAAAAATACGTAGCAGGGAAAGGGTATTCACCGATGCCGTTACATTCGCATCCTCTAGGGTCTTTCGAATGATGTCCCTTCCTTCGCGAGGAACGTGTGTATCCTGCGTTGAAAGAAAGCAAAAGATTGGTGACTCATCGCATATCAGCGTTCTTTTGCAAAATGCACACCTGTTTCCCAAAAATCATCTATTCGAGTAAACGGATAGCCAGTCAAGGTTGCGTCCGCAAAGTTGATATAATATACGTGCCACAATCTCCTTTCCCTTCAGATCGCCATTACGGACCCTTGCGAGGGTGTTGTCCTCTTTTCCTTTCCCAAGCGTTGCACTGTGAATGTCGGTTGCGAAGAAACACACCGACGATAACACACGAGTGTTGAATGCGGCCTGTAAAGAATCAGCGAAGAGATTACTTTGTTTTATTACAATAATTAATCGTACGCGGAATGCCTGTCAGCAGTTACTTTAGTATGTAAGTAGTGCTCAAAGGCATATGTGGACAACCCACAACGTGACCACCGAGACACATTCCGGTCGCTGGCGCGTTCCGTCAATACACCGCTTCCCTACCTCATTCAGCAAATACTCGCCAGCAATACGACCGTTACAATTCTTTAGGGAGTACAGCAGGTCCACAGACAATGTTACATCCTGGCACAGTCTCGTGAGTGTTAGGGGTAAAGTGGATATCACAAACGAACACCCACTTCGTCATATGCGGCCACTTCTTTCTCGATCTTTCATAATGACGATGAGAGGAATGGGCGAGGAGAAAAATGAATGATGTTCGACCTTATATTTGTTTCCCCTATCGGTGCCTATCAGTCGGATATATCAAGTGAGCCCGCGATTTAACGGCGAGATAAAATGACTGGAAGTGCCTTCGTTATCATAGGGAATGGGCTCTGGCCCTTCAAATTCGTGATAGATGGACGGCAATGCTAAAGTTTTGTCCGAGTTAGGCGAGCGTCTATGTTGCGAGGTCCTGACTCACCGACAACATATCCATGACTTGCGATCTGGCCTGCAAAGCGCTCAACGGGACCTGTGACCTGGTAGATCTCGCTGATCGCGAGCCTTCTTGAGTCTTTGCAAACGGTGGACAACTGGCCCACAGCAGTCACCTGAAAACCACCACGCCTGCATGCACGAGGACATCGATGAGCAGTTGTCCGAGGCGGATATACAGTATGCGTTGGCCTGAGCCGTACCGACCTGGAAACTTGGCCTTTGGGTAATCTGGAACGCTGGGCGCGATGATGAATATCCTAACTGGCCTCCCTCTCGGGCTCAGGCTCGATGGAACGTCGTGATATGTTTTCGCGATAAGCATGGTCGCGGTCACTGAAGATGGTGCACAAGGAACCCAAATACTCCCAGCATATTATATACTGTCGGCGCATGTCTCACTTATATGGACACACCAGACTGGGAAACCATAGCACACGCACACGGACGGGGCAAGAGCCTCGCATATATCTGCCCATCGCAAAAGATCTTCGTTATTGAGCGTACATTGGATCGTGGTAACACAGTGTTGATGACAGAGTATAAGTACCGACGTGCGAGGTAATGAAACAAGAGTACAGATGACGGAGTGGGAAAAAAATAAAACCGCACATCTGCATCTATTTACTTCTTCTTGGCAGCCTTCTCCGCGGACTTCGTCACTGTACGAGGCCGATCGACGGTCAGGACAAAGCACGGAACACGCATACACACGCTTAAACTCACCCTTGCCAGCGGTCTTGTCGGTCTTGTCGACGGACTTGATGACACCAACAGCGACCGTCTGTCTCATGTCACGGACGGCGAAACGACCAAGAGGAGGGTACTCGTTGTAGCTCTCAACACACATCGGCTTCGAGGGAACGAGCTTGGCAATGCAGGCATCACCTGATTTGACAAACTTCGGCGCCGCTTCCATCGTCTTACCCGTCCGGCGGTCAATCTTTTCAATGAGCTCGGCAAACTTGCAGGCAATGTGGGCAGTGTGGCAATCAAGTACGGGCGCGTAACCGGCACCGATCTGACCAGGGTGGTTGAGAATGATGACCTGGGCATTGAAGGAAGCAGCCTCCTTTGCAGGGTCGTTCTTCGAGTCAGAAGCAACGTTCCCGCGACGGATATCTTTGACGGAAACGTTCCTATGTGAATATTAGCACATCATCGCCTCTTTTGGATAAATTTAAGTCATACTTGATGTTGAAGCCGACGTTATCACCCGGAGAACCCTGCTCGAGCTGCTCGTGGTGCATCTCGACGGACTTGACTTCAGTGGTAACGTTCGTCGGGGCGAAGGTCACGACCATGCCGGCCTTAATGACACCGGTCTCAACACGGCCGACGGGAACTGTGCCAATACCACCAATCTTGTACACATCCTGAAGGGGAAGACGGAGGGGCTTGTCCGAAGGACGGACAGGGGGCTCAATAGCATCGATGGCGTCGAGGAGAGTCTTTCCCTTAACGACACCGCCCTTTCCTTCCTTGGTCCAGCCCTTGTACCACGGCATGCTAATATCAGTTAAGCGGTTAGTAATAAATCCTTCAATATGGTGAAGCATGGGACGCACTTGGGGGATTCCTCCAACATGTTGTCACCGTGCCAGCCCGAGATCGGGACGAAGGCGACCGCCTTAGGGTTGTAGCCGACCTTCTTAATGAAGTTGGACGTCTCCTTGATGATCTCATTGAAACGATCCTCGGACCACTACAAAAAAAAATTGGACTCGCATCCCGACAATAATAAAGTAATAAAGTACCTTCGTCGTGTCCATTTTGTTGACGGCAACAATGAGCTGACGCACACCGAGAGTGAAAGCGAGGAGGGCGTGCTCGCGAGTCTGACCATCCTTCGAGATACCAGCCTCGAATTCACCGGTACCGCCGGCAATGATGAGGATAGCGCAGTCGGCCTGCGAAGTACCGGTAATCATGTTTTTGATGAAGTCACGGTGACCCGGAGCATCGATGACCTATAAGCGAGGATTAACGTTGAAGCGGAAGACACAATAAATGAAGAGTAATACGAACGGTAACCATGTACTTCGGAGTCTCGAACTTCCAAAGGGCGATATCAATCGTGATACCACGCTCGCGCTCGGCCTTGAGCTTGTCAAGAACCCAGGCTTTCCAATGACGATAAGCGCCCAATCGCAGTATACAATAATATGGAATTTCAATTCACCATATTTGAAGGAACCCTTGCCGAGTTCAGCAGCCTCCTTCTCGAACTTCTCGATGGTACGCTTGTCGATACCACCGCACTTGTAGATCAAGTGACCGGTGGTGGTCGACTTGCCAGAATCGACGTGTCCGACGACTGTATGCGCGGGCGATGAGCAATCCGAGATTATCAACAGCATCGATAAGCATAGACATACCGACAACGTTAACGTGAATTTTCTCCTTTCCCATTTTGATGAGTTTCTATAAGATCTCAAGGTCAGCAAAAGGGAAAGCAATGGACAAAGTCTTTTAAATTGGCAGCGCAAACATCGGCGAAGACCGAAAAAAAATTGCCGCGGACGCATATATGCAGCCCAATAAACGATTGGGAGTGGGAAGATGGATGTATGCGCCGAAGAATGACCAACTTACTTGTTACAAAGAGATAAAAAAAGAGAGGCGGAAAGGAGATGGTAGTGGATGGGAGGAAAGAGTGCGAAGGAGATTTGATGAGGGCTCAGGGCTTTATGCCAGTCAATTTTCAGTCACACATCGATCTCAATCGGAGTCTGAAAATTTACTCACGTGACTGTACGTGACTCGAAGTCACATCGGAAGCGGTATTGCCATATATATGTGCTTAAACTGCTTGCACTTCTTCACGGTAATCAGGACAATATTAATGTACATTGTTCATAATAATTCATAATCGTACATTTTATATTTATTCTACATCTGCCTAATGGACACATATTTTTTCGACATGAGCCGATTGTAAGGGATGAGGAGCCTATTGGTTGAAGCTAGGAATCAACAAGTACATGCGATGCGGTGCGGATAGAAAAAAGGACAATTGATTGCAGAAGAGATCGATGGAAACGAGGATAAAGCGAGGCAAGCGCGGAATCATGTCTACCGCAAAAGATGAACGCGCGGGAATGCAGGCCGAGATAGTCGCCATGTGTAGGAGATGCGAAAATAAAGATGCTAGATAGATGCCACTCGGTCACATACCATGCCTCTTCCGCAAGGCAGGAAGAGTAATCGTCGGTCCGAAACAGTCGTATCGTATCGCATCGTATCGCATCGTCGAAGAGAAGCGAAAAGGGACATCTTGGAATTCTTTCACAAGGACCGCTCTTCACCGACCTTCGTGATTCGCTATATGGCATGGCTTAGCTGTCCATACCCCATCCCTTTCCTCCTCCGAGGAACTTTGACCTGAGGATCTCCTCAAACGTCGGACGCGCCGCGAGGTCGATACGGAGACAAGCTCGGACAAGCGCCGCTGCGTCGCCGAGGCATCCACCTCCGTCTGCTTCTTCGCCGTCGCTTTCCTTGCCATCGCCGCAGCGCTCGTCCAAGGCGATGGATCCATTCGAAAATGGAGATTTCAAGCCATCTTGCGCTTCAGCAGCAGTGTTAAAAGGGCACTCGCCGATCAAAAGAACGAAAGCGACCACCCCAAATGCCCATACGTCCTGCTCTTTCCCGTGATAACGCTCACCCCGGAGAATTTCAGGACCAGCATAATCGAGCCTGGTGTCGCGAAAGAAAGAAAAACAGTCAGTGCTGTTGACACACTTGTTGTAGCACACAACTCACGTCCCACTGAAAGTATCCCAGCCATTTCTTTTCACAATCCCGGAACTGCCGAAGTCGATGAGAATGCAACTCCCAGGTTTTCGACCAAGAACAACATTCTCATCCTTGACGTCTCGGTGAACTGCAAGTGTACTCAGGAATAAATCGGAAGGTAGCAGCGAAGCACTTACCAATGCCCTTAGCATGCAGGAAAGCCAAAGCGTCCGCAATTTGGCCTAGGTAGCTTCGTATCAAGAAAGGCGGTAATCCCTGCGGATATCCCTCAACGAGATCGAACAAATCCGAAGGTGACGATACACCGCCCGGCCTTTTCTCAGGCATAGTGGAAGGCATAACAAGGTAGTAAAAATGATTATCTTCAAAGAAATCTACAAGCTGGCAGATGTTCGGATGACCCTTGACGACCTCGCCTTCTATCCAAGGGTCTGCTTCATCCTGAGATGAAGCATTATTCCGTGAAGGATCCCAAGGCCGTTTCGGGGGCAACACATATGAAGCCGAAGAAATCAAGGACATGACGTAGATTTCCACAGGGATTGTCCCGAACTTGGGATGCTTCTTCCAGCAGTCTGCGAGGATACGCGATTTGATAATTTGTTTGATGATAACCGGGGGCTAAAGTAGAAGAACTTAAATACATGTTTTGCATCAATGCCGACAGAAAATCTCACCCCCATTTCCCCGTTCACGTTCATTTCCCTTGCGCGCTTTACAAGCCCATACGCACCCCGCCCGAGCTCTCCTTCAATTACGAACTCTGAGATGCTCCTGCCTCCGAGAAACGATTCTTTTTCCGCTGCCGGACTCGGTGGAGCTGCCGAGGCAGAACTCATAAAGCTGGACTGACTGCCAGAGCGCACCAGCTTCGGTGTCAGTAAGAGCGACTCAGAAGGTGGATCAATGGATACTATCGAGAGCCGACCGGCGGTAAGGGACACACGCTGTTGAGACGAGCGTCGGCGCGGTCTTGGCATAGTCGGTGATCGAGACAGTGCAGGGCGAGAGCTAGAGCCGGCTTCCCCCGTGTGATTTGGCGAGAGTATTTCAGGAGTTGTACAGAGAGAAGTAAGAGAGACAGCTGACGAGGAGAACGGAGATCGTGAGAGCGGAGATTCGGACAAGACTGGTTCAGTTGTGAAGGTGCCTGAGAGTTGTGGCTCATTATCTTGAACAGAGGTGAAGCCGAGAGGACGGCTGGAGGGACTGGACCTGATCGCCTTTGAACCGTTTGTGATTTGTCTCCCAAAGGCGCGAGTGTCGCGCGGAGACTCTGGCTCTATAAAGCTGCCACTGAACGGGACGGCATCGTCGTCGTCCCTGCGATCGGCTCCGGACTCGACATCCTTCTGCTTTGCACTCCAGCTGTAGCCACCGCCGATGGATGTGACGCCCCAGCTGTTGCCGACACTGGCTGTGCGGTGAAGTTTGGCCTTGGACGGATGCAGCCAGTCCGAGTCTTCATCGTGAGTGAGGTCGATGTGCTGGGCGGCAAGCATGGGGGCACGCAGGAAAGGGGGTGCGATGGATTGCTCGACAATAATGCGTGGGTTCCTCTGCGCTGGCGGGGAGTACGGAGAGCGGAATGGCTTGCTGTCGGCGGACCTCGAGCGTGGATTTGTATTTTTACAGACATCGCCCAGAGGCCGCAAAGTTCCCACGCCCATCTGCCAGTGCCGATTAAGGCGGTCGGCGTGGAACTGGTCGGCACGGTCGGCAAACGCTTGCACAGCGCAGGCCGAGCCGTCTGCAGTCCCCGCTGCGGTCGAGTCCACGGCCATCCCTACGACTGCCTGTGCGATGGCGTTGGCGAGCAGAGAGATGAGGGATGTGGCGAGAGACCCGATTAGCACCGTAGTTCGCGACCGACATGTCGCCCCTTCCCGCACGGTGCACGCCCACGCGACCAGGGGTCGTCCACTTGCCTTTTCCACCCAAACACCTTCAATCTTATGCTCAGTCTTTCAGCCCGAAAATAGTGTACAGGAACCAATCAGCAGCGACTAGCAACGTAATATCACCGCTGCACCCAATCACAATCCCATTTCCACCTCGACAGAGCCAGCGCGTCCCAGCCCGGGCCGTACGGCCGCTATATTATCACCGCTCTGCCGTGCGGCAAGTCGGCGTCGTATCAGTCTGAAGCAAAATAACGAGTAAGCCAGGTTCCATCCGGGAATTCGCAAAGCTGCAGACCTCTCAAACGAGTCTAATGGACTCTCCTTTTCTCCTTGCACATTCACCGCCGCGGTTCCGTCGTACGCATGCCCTTCATATAGAACACGGGGAACCCATACACTCAGTGGGCTCTCCCCGCTCTCGTACGAAGCCTCCCCCACGTATAGAAGCAGTCCGTCTGACCTAATGGGCACATCCACGTCCTGCATTCGATCCGCCGACCAAAGGCCCTGCGTGGTGTCTTGACCGTGAGAACCGTCGACCTGCATTTCTTCCTCGTCTCCACCAGAACTTGTTGTCACAGACATGTCCGGTAACACGGGCAGTTTCAGTCGCATGGCGCGACCGCTACGCGCCTGGGACAGCAGCTCACTAAGGATTAGGTCAAAGGAAATAGGTGTCGCATAAGGCACCGGGGCAAATGTAGTCGGGTAAGGGAAACGGTATATTGGATGAGAGGTCTCTCCCGCATGCGAGAAAGATGATTTATGAGGCGGAGGATGAGGCCAGGCCGGCATTTCCGATAAACGAGTGTCTCGCCACCAAAAGCTGCTCCGAGTTTAATTTCAGACCCTTTACTTGAAGTATGTCCCGGTCCACTCACCGGAAGCTGGCTTCACATTCGCCAACGTCTTGACTTTTCCATCTCACGACGTCTAACACATGTAGGAGTCCATTCGTCCTCCAATTCTCGTCAAGAATGCAATCGAGTATTGTATTTGGCGGGAGCGGCGAAGGGAAGGGATGAATTAGGACTTTACCGAGAAGACGAGAGCGTAGAATCGTGTTTGGTACTTTTCGTGACGTCCGTGAAGAGCACGCCTGAATGGTAAAGTAGTATGCTCACCTATACCACTCACTCCCGCGCTTTGCATTGTCACTGCAAGACAGCGCTTCCCCACAGGCACTGGAGCAAGTCCCACCCAGGCGGTTTCTAGATCATCAGGAAGACCGTCATGCCGTGATAAGTTGTCGTTGTCCCAAGAGCCTGTCCATAACTTGTCCTCGCGCATTTCCAGAAGTTCCGCATACATGCACTTGTTCGCCCACTTGCTAGCTTTCTTCTTCCCTTTGTTCTTCTTCTTTTTCGACTTTTTCTTGACAACACCCTGCTCGACATATGGAGAAGGTGATCGGGATATGGGAGGGGACTCGGCATCTAGAGCGGAAAGCATTGAAGCAAATTGAGCAACCCCTCCCATTGTTTTGTGAGATTCATCCAATTGAGGCACATCTTCGTCTCCGTCCTCGTCGCTGGAAACGCCCAAGCTGAGCCCGGCAAATTGTTCGAGTTGACGTGCCGCGTCGACGCGCTGCAGACGTTTCTTTACACAATCGATAAGCAAACTAAGGACGTGAAGAACAAGATCGAAAATAAAGCAACGGATGAGCGTACTCGCTTTTGTTCTTCAAGAGCCTGTAATAGAGGCCTTTAGAGAGGAAGCGAGTAGAAGTCAACGACGAATACCTGGGCGCGACGAGCCTGCTGAGGCTGCCGCAGCTCAGTGGGCGGGGACTTGTATGATTTGCGACGGTCGGCGGTTTTGTCCATGGCGGGAGCAAGACAGCCGGAAGCAACGCAAGTGCTTAATTAATAATAATAATAATCCTGGCGGAGTCGTGAATCGAATTTGTGGCGACCAAAGGTAACTTTCCCACAGTTAATACTATTGCCGACAAAGCCGCCGATACTACAGAGCTCGTCGACACAGACCGTCAAGAGGCACAACAGTGAGTATCGCCGTATATCTACACATCTACACCGTCGTGCGCGTTGGGAACGTCCTATCTTCCTGGTGAAGTGCTGTTTGTCCACCCAAGGCGAGGAGAATCGGGCGGAATGGGCTGGATGGACATGCGCGGCTCTGGATAACTGGCACCCAGTCTAGCTTGTTTTTGCTGACCTCTTGCCGTTCCGTTCTGCAGTAAACCGCCATGGTCTCAAAAATCCCTATCGTAAAGAAGCGTACCAAGCACTTCAAGTATGTCCGGCCCCTGCAATTGTTTCGTCCTCTCTGAACCTAGCTTTTTTCGCTTGCAGACGCCATCAGTCTGACCGGTACAAGTCGGTGAAGGAGTCATGGCGGAAACCGAAGGGTATCGATAACAGGGTGCGCAGGAGGTTCAAGGGCCAGATCACCATGCCGAAGGTATGCTCTCAGTTTTCACACTTGACCTTCACTGCTAAACACCCATACTGTGTAGATCGGCTATGGCAGCAACAAGAAGGTTAGTTTTAACAACCTACAAACATCATGGGGGAATTGTAGCATAACATCTGTTTAGACTCGCCACCTCCTCCCCAACGGCCTTAAAAAGTTCTGCGTATCGAACGTGCGGGAAGTTGAGCTCCTGCTCATGCACAACAAGAGCTTCGCTGCTGAAATCGCCCACAACGTGAGCAGCCGCAACCGTATCCTTATTTTGGAGAAGTGCGTCCCTTTTACCTCTTCTCTCTTTCCTCCTTCTCACGTCTATGCTTATCTCGCAGGGCCAAGGCGTTAGGCGTGAAGGTAACGAACGCTGCTGCTCGTCTGCGCTCGGAGGAGTGAATGCTAGTGGTGTCGTTGTCATTGTTTGTTATTTCTTCCTTGTATCCTTTTCACTATGCACAAAACATGCAGCATGCGGCCATAATGCAATTCCATGTTCTAGGCGCTCTCAGATTTCTGCGATGAGATTACGCGCTCGTCAGATGGTTATCTGTTCATATGTCGTTTTTGAGTTTACTATCGGACATCTCCGACATTGAGGTCCTCATAAGATTAATAGCCATGCGGCGACGATTCTCTTCTTCTTCCGTATACCAGCAAGCCGGCAAACGATGTCGATCAGGTGAAATACCCGTACTTCGTATAAGTTTGATTAGCTACAATATCTAATATTGCAGGAATGCGTCTCATGCGGGATCATGGTACACTGATCAAGGTATGCAACTGCCCTACATCGTCCGATACGTGAAGCGTCCCGAATATTAAGTCCCCGGTCTCTACAACCCATCGCTTATCATAAGCCGATCGTCTAAATGATGAGCTTGCCAAGTGGTTGGGAGACGCGCAGCCCGCTGAAGAGGACGGCTTCTCGTTTCCTATCAAGGGCAGCAAGGCCATCATCGCACCGTCCGTCTGTCTCCTATTAGAAAGTCGGCATTTCCTTCACGGCGGGAACTGAGTTTGGACTGCTCTAGACATGCGGGGTACTCATATTCTGGACCGCCAGCGGCATGGGCATATAAAAGCATTGACACGACGGGCATGTAAGGTGGCTCTTATGGACCTAGCCCGAGCGCTGACATTGCTTCAGAAAGCGGGTGTTCATATTGGGTCCATCCCATCACGTCTACCTTGATGGCTGCGCGTTGTCTCGTTGTCAGGAGTACGCAACGCCGATAGGGAATATCCCTCTGGACTTGACAAGTGCGTATCTCGAAGCTGCAATCGTTTTCTCTGAAAGCCAGTTCATCCTCTTGTGTCATAGCGATTGATGAGCTACGGAATACGGGCTTTTTCGATGACATGGACCTTGAGACTGACGAGGACGAACACAGCATTGAAATGCACCTCCCTTATGTCCGCAAAGTCTTCGAAAGGTAGTTGTTATCCATGATCTCCGTGATAAAAATTGCTCAATCGCCTTGCTTCCAAGCATGAGCATTAAGATTGTTCCTATTCTCGTCGGTGCGATTAGTAAAGAGAAAGAGAAAACGTTTGGGAAATTGCTTGCGCCCTTCCTGGCTCGGGACGACACATTCTGTGTTGTTTCGAGTGATTTCTGCCATTGGTGCGCATATTACAAGCTTTGTGCGAACCCAGTCTTTTGACATACGGACTGAACCGAAAAAAATCACAGGGGCACGCGTTTCCAATACACTTTCTACTATCCGTCTGCGCCAGATGATTCCGGTATCAGCCCCTCTGCTGGGGTCCGCCTAGCCCAGGCGAATGCTTCCTCTCTCCTCTCCACGGACTTTCCTATCCATGCCTCAATCACTGCGCTCGACCGTCAAGCACTGACGATCCTCACCATGCCGCCGCATACAAGTAAGCAGGCGCACGACGCGTTCACGGCTTACCTTGCGCGTACGAAGAACACAATATGTGGCCGGCACCCGATAGGCGTGCTGCTTGGTGCTCTAGCAGAGTTGGAAGAGGAGAGAACCGGAGAGGCTGACAAAAGATCGGCGACGATGAAGTGGGTGAGATACGAACAGAGCAGCGCGTGCCGCGGCATGAAAGATTCGAGCGTGAGCTACGCGAGTGCCTACGTTGTCTTCTGATGACCTTCCTTGCCCGGCTCTTTCTTCATCAAATAGTTTCCATAAACATGTCATAGAGACGGAAGGAAGCTGATTCACCGATGTTTTTTTTTTGAATATATTACATATTGCTTGACCGAGCCCGAGTCCGGGACGGGCGCGTAGTCCGGTGGTATCACGTGGGCAAGCAACGCCATCACCTGCGTGACCGAGTCGTCGCTCCGAAGAATGACGGCGATGCGCGCTTAATTGATTCCTTCCTTCCACACCGCATGTACCATCTGTATTCTAGCCGTAGAATGTGGGGTTTCAGACTTGAGCACGCCGATTCGTCCAGCGTTCACAGAGTCTCAATTCTCGTGATCGCATATTTTTTGAAGGCCACGACTCCTTTTGGATTATTTACATGGCATGCAACGACTGCTGTAGTTCTAGGCGACTCGGACACGGCGGGGCTGATGTCCGAGTCCTGGAGCGAGCTCTGGTGACTTCGCATATATAATAGTAGACGTACGGTGTCTTGTTCCTCACGCCTCTCTCGTGCCAGCAAGAGTACTTAGTACATCATTGACATGCTATTTGGACGCTCAGTTCTTCTGGGTGCGCTGGCCTGCATCTCGGGCATTAGTGGCGCGTCTGCGGCCAACTCCTTTGCGGGCGCGAACCTGTACTATGCGGCCGGGCTCTCCGCGTCGGGACGCCAGACACTTCTGCAGTGAGTATTGCTGTCCTCACCAAGGACGCGCACAGGCTTATACGGGTCATCTCTTTAGGGGACTGGAAGATGCAGGCATGAAGGTCCTCCGCGTCTGGCTCGATGGTGAATCCACCTCGACAACCAAGGTGGGCATGTATCCGGCGACAGTGCAGTATCTGCCATTGATTCACGCTGCCCGGTCGTAGGGAACGACGATCACCTCGTACAATTCGCTGGAACCCAACGTGATTGGCACTTACAACGATACAGTTCTCGACCTGCTGGACGATTTCATGGTCGATGCGAACAGCCACAACATCAACGTATAATGCTCCCATACAGACCCGTCGACCGAAGGCTCTAACGGTGCCCGTAGCTGCTAATCAGCATGCACAGCTTCAACGCCTTGGAGGGAGGTGATGTTTACGGCGCGGAGTACGGGACCGGGTACTTTTACGAATGGGCAAATGCAACATCGCAGTTCGACAACCGGCTCAAGCACGTCTTGAACCACGTCCACACTTCGCTTAACAAGCCGTGGAAGGAGCTGTCCGATTACATCTTTGCTTTTGAAGCGGAGAATGAAGCCATGATCGGCAAGGTGAGTGATTCGCGCGCTAATTTCCTGTCTCGACAGTTTTAGAACACAGCTTCTATATTATCTAGGGTCAAACTTACATTGAAGATAATCAGTCTTGGTAAGTTTCGACTTTGTTGTCCATGCCCTATATCCAATTTTAATTTTAGGCAATGTGACAGAGCCACTACAATCAAAAACGAACTGGGAGACAATAGTGGGGTAAATCTTTTCCACGAAGCCAGGCGTTCACCGTTGATTCACCATGATCGCGTTGGCAGATACTTGTGACGACCGGAGGAGAATCCTGGCTCAGTGAATCAGTACAGCCAGACTGGTTGTCCTGTGCTGCTCTCGATGTTATTGCTATCCATGCCTACGGTACCGGTGACCTCAAAACTTCGGCGATCCAAACATATGTCAGCCAGGCACAGTCTGCAAGGAAGAAGCTTCTCTTCCAGGAGTGGTTCGTAGCGAAATCTTTGCAATTTGTCCCGCCGTCTCGGAAATGTCTCAAGCAAATCGCATTTTAGGGGCAGCTGCTATTACACTACGTCGAACAATGACTGTCCCATCGGAGACGTGCTTGACACCTCCACCCGGAACAGCAACATACAGACATGGGCTAGCCAGATCACTGCGGCAGGGGTGCCCTGGCTCTATTGGCAGGTCCTTCCGAACGCGGACCCCCACGTGAGTATCCTCTTTGACCTGTCGGAGACTATTGCTGATTTATTCGTGCAGTATGGCACTGACTACGAGATCGGAGTGGATGTCGATCCTTCCTGGGATACTCTTAAGGCGGCTTCGCTGGCTGCACTGCAAGCTACTTCAGCCTTTGACTATTCGGCATACTTGCTTTGAGCTTCAGAACCCAGTTTCATGCTGAATTCAAGCCTGCAAGCGGGACTTTTTGTTTATTCCTTCAAATTCTCTCCTTTCATTGAACGTCCTGTCTAGTACACGTACTCATATGTTGAGCAGTTACTCTATATACCACAATGCGATATGCAGGAGCTCCCTGATTTATTTACTGCAGATCAGTCACTGAGGGCCTCATTACTCCACACTGTGCACGTATCGCCCGATCTTCGTTCCCTTGTTTGTGTAGTAATAAACCTGCTCACATATCGCTGCATGAGCAGAGCCTTCGACTACACACCCATCATCATCGTTGTCATTATTCAAGCACAGTTCACAAAAGTCCCGGCTCTCTGCACAGTTTCTCTACATTTTGGACGTTTGCTCTAGGTTGGTTACCTGGGATCCGACAGGGTGGTCCTCCTCGTGTTCCGTGCCCGGGACCCCGAGGTCTTCAACCACCTGATAGAAGAAGAAAAAGGAGGTTAACAGACAAGCCCTTTCAAACATGTGCTACCAACCTTTCCATCTTTAACCACAATGTCTTCAAAACCCCAGTCCCTTGATGCACCTTCCCGCAAATGGTCACCGGAAGCCAACTTGGTGTGCTCATATGCGCCCTTCACACCCTCTCGTCCTTTCTTCCGCCGTAGAACAGTTAGCGAGCAGCAACCGACCCTCAAAGGCATCTCTCGGTCGTCAATTAGCGCTCGGGTAAGTGTTATCACAGTCGCTGCGTGGCTGACAAGAAGGACGCGCTTGTGCTGCATAGGGTATTCGCGCTCCATCTGCACATGTAATGATTCCAGGAAACCGGTGGCGCGGTCATGTGCCTCTTCAACTGACTCACCCTTGCGCGAAGGGTACCATACCGATGCCCAAGCAGAGGGATCAATTTGTGGAAAATAAGACTGGAGGTCGCGCGCGGAAGTAGGACGGGGATGCAGACCGGTACCGGCTTTGACGGGCGAGTACCATTCGGAAAGACCTTGATGTTTTGAACAGGATCAACGTGATATAGACATGCACCTCATTGCATAGATGCTGACCATGATCTACGTAAATCGGGATGCCGAGGGCTGCAGAAGTGGGCACTGCCGTCTGAAGACACCTGTCTGCTGAGACTTTAAGAATTATAATTTATAGAGAACATGTTAAGTGCGCACAATATGGCGACGAAATAATGGCGGTGGGGCGCTCTTCTCCTGATAGCGATATAAAATATTGAGCAAGCTCATTTGCTTGAGACTTCACAACGTTTCAAATATTGTTGGAAACCCGGAGACTATTTGGAAATGGTGAAGTGCATAAGACTCACTTCACCGTACGCTGCAAGGGGTGGGTCTCGAGGAAGGCCGGTCGCACTCTTCCTTTTGGCTAATCTATGAGTGTAAGTATTGCGCAAATCGGGATTGTACTTGCCAGTCGGTGGTGACCCAGTTCACTCGAAAGCCTATCCAAAAAATATGAATAGTCTGATTTGTTCAGAGTTGAATAACGCACCATGGCGAGCTATGTAAATTGTCTCGATCATGGCTTGTAGGCTTCCGTCCGCCCTTTGTCACTATATGGCGATCGTTCAGATGGTAGTTGATGATGGGGAGTTTAAAAGTAAGCCGATCGAAACACGAGTAAACAACGCCTCGCCTCGTTCCATACCACATCGTTTGTGCATGAACGCTGACTACCGCTGTTTCCATTATACTGAAGGCCCATTTTACAACCTCCTGAATACTCCTCGTGCGTTGCTTAATCCTTGGTGATGCGGCTTTACAGCATCTGTTGACCCGTAGCTCGACAGATGATGGACACCGGAAACCCCCTTGACGACGTATGGCCCTGGTCATCCGTACAATCGGTTATCCCTAACGTGTTCTTAACATACTGTAGATTGCACCCATTGCCATCCTTATGGATGAACTCAAATCAGAGGATGTTCAGCTTCGTTTGAACGCGATTCATCGCGTGTCGACCATTGCACTTGCCCTTGGTCCCGATCGCACGCGCGAGGAACTGATACCGTTCCTTCAAGATTCCGTCGACGACGAAGACGAGGTCCTACTGGCTCTGGCAGAGGAGCTCGGCAAAAACTTTGACGAGTACGTTGGTGGCCGAAAATACGCCCATGTCCTGCTTGGGCCTCTCGAGGTGCTCGCGGCTGTTGAGGAGACTCTTGTACGAGACAAGGTCCGTTGTCTTCGTGTTACTGCTAGGATGAAGCGCATGCATATCCAACTTCTATAACGATTTCTCTGCAGGCGACTGAATCTATCACGAAAGTGTCCGAGTGTCTTTCCCAACAACAGATAGAAGCTTACTATATCCCGCTTCTTAACCGTTTGTCGCGTGGAGAATGGTTCACTTCACGGACATCCTCCGCAGCCCTGTATTCATCTGTATATGCAAAGGTCTCACCTCAGATAAAGGACGACATGCGTAAAGCGTTCATCGCGCTGGCGTCAGACGACACACCGATGGTCAGACGTGCCGGTGCTAAATGGCTGGGCGTTAGTATGTCGCTTTCAGCTGTGAAGTTGTGCTGACGTTTCGTCCGGATCAGGCTTTCTCTAAGGTTCTTGCGAAAGAACATATACTTTCTGATGTATTACCTATCTACCGCAAGCTCGCATCTGATGACCAGGATTCAGTACGCCTGCTTACCGTTGAGGATTTAATCGCCATCGCAGGGCAACTCCAACCTACAGAAGTGAAGGAGCAGCTTCTGGCCCAGATTAGACAGAGCGTTACGGATAAGAGCTGGAGAGTACGCTATATGGTTGCCAATCATTTCGTCGAGGTAGGCAACGAAGTGCATACCTAGAAGGGAATCATCTCACCGCAACTGCAAACAATATCTACAGCTGGCGGAGGCCGTAGGCTCAGACATAGTCAAGGAGGAACTTGCTGGTGCTTATGTTCAGATATTAAAAGACAACGAGGCCGAGGTTAGGACGGCCGGCGCTAGCCAACTCCCTGGTGAGTATACCTTTTCCTGAATTTCAGAGACGAACCAACACTGCACTAGGATTTTCCAAGCTAGTAGACAAGGATACGATTCTTATCCGAATTTTGCCGTGCGTCCGGGACCTGTCCCAGGACCAATCCCAGCACGTCCGTGCCTCCCTCGCTAATCAAATCAGCGGCTTAGCGCCCTTACTGGGAAAGGACTCGACAATTGAGCACCTACTTCCCTTATTCTTGCACCTCTTGAAGGACGAGTTCCCAGAGGTCCGCCTCAATATCATCAGCAAACTCGAAATGGTAAACTCTGGTACGTCATTTTGGTTCAGGTTACATGATTGTGGTTAATTGTAATCGAAATGTTCTTTCAAATCCAGTCATCGGCATCGACCTACTTTCTCAATCTCTCTTACCCGCCATAGTCGAGCTTGCCGAAGATAAGTCGTGGCGAGTGAGGCAAGCAATTATCGAATACATTCCTCTCCTTGCAACTCAGCTCGGCAGACCATTCTTCGACGAACAATTGGGAAATCTGTGCTTGTCGTGGCTAGGAGATAATGTCTTTAGCATTAGGGAAGCTGCGACGGTAAATCTGAAGAAACTTACCGAGGTCTTTGGAGTGGAATGGTCCAAGAACACCATCGTGCCCAAGGTTCTCGCCATGGGCTCTCATCCAAACTATCTGTTTAGGATGACAACGGTTCTGGCTATCACGGTTCGCATACCCTTGTTTTGCTGAGTATGCCAGACTGACTTATTTTCCGTAGACCATGACGCCGTCGCTCAATCTAGAGGTCATTAAGGATCCCATCATGCAAACGCTACTTTCCCTTGTGACAGACCCTATTCCAAACATCCGTTTCAATGTAGCGAAGTCCTTAGAAGTGGTTGCTATAACGTATGGTTCGGCGCCGGAGGGCCAATCGTTGGCGAAAGAGAAAATCGTGCCCGCTGTCCAGAGCCTTCAGAACGATCCAGATGCGGACGTTCGATACTTTGCGAATCGCGCTTTAGAGCGCGCGATAGCTACTGTGGCGATCGCAGGTTCGCACCCGAACTCAACTCGTCGTTTCATTGGTCATTTCTGATGTCCTTTATTTTCAGGTTGATGGAAACAAGTTTTACCTTTTCTCGCTCTCTCCTACTCCATCGGACGTCGATTGTACCTAGCTACGTAGTAATAGGAAATGCCTCATAAAATAGTAAACGGGGTTGTACGATTTTATGTGTCTGATCTGTTGTGGCCTCTCAGAGTATGTGGAACCGGTTAGCATTACTATATCTTGATCCCCGACCTTGATATTTTCATTTGCCAAAATGCAAATTCTGCTGAACGGGGCAAAGTATTGACCGCATTGCGGCAGAGCTGGTGTATCCCGCCGCCAGCCCAACGGTCAGTATTATTGTCGTGGAACTGTAAAGATGAACTCATGGTAATATATTGTGGTCCTTTACTTTCGCCTCAAGAAATCCAAGAGTCGTAATTGAATTTCTAACACCGGTTGGTCGCACAATTGGTGTCTCTGTCGAGGCAATTATTATTTAAGGCTACCTCCACTAGCATTTGTTTCCGCCGGATATTGCACGAACCTTTTCATTCCTCTCAAATTTACGCTAATCTTCTGATAATGCTATGTCAATATTGGTACTTACTACGTGCGACATCCATCTAATAGGTTCCCAACGACATATGATCTCCCCCTCCCCAACCGGCGACGATATGTTCGGCGCACACTTATGGGGGGGGGGGGGGGGGGGGGAAATAACGAGCATTCAAGGTGACGATATAAATCAGCCAAACTTCACTTACTTGTATAATGGCGAAGAATATTTCATCATAATGGCCTGTCACGTTGCTCAGTTCCTGATCTTCAGCATCCCTGTTGGTCTGACGTAACTGCGACTATCGCAACAAGCCTATAAAGCTAGTTTAACTAGCTCACTCGTACTGATAGCGTCGTAGGCCCGTACTACTACCAGAATCTAGAGAACAACTATTGTCTTCGTCGCTGATGATAATGTTAGCAGGTAATCATGTCTTCAATACAGTCACAGTGACTCACAAAAGGATTGCCCCCCCCCCTGAAAGTCCGTATGTCAAGCAATGCCAACTTGACATCATGCATGTCCGTAAATGGCTTGAATACCGTAGACTCTATCCAGGTCCCGGAACCACTGCCAGTGTTACAGCGAAGCTGCGTGCATTCATCTTCTCCAGCAAATCCTGGAAAGTCTTCCGGGTCGTTGTCTAGGACCAAGCTGGTGAGCCTCTTCCAATTCACTGTTACCGACCTGGCGGCTACGAAGTAAGCCACGCTGTATAAGGTTCTTCCCACCGTTAATGTACATGACCAAAATCGAAATCAATTACACGTGATTATCTAATGACCTCAGCACGACGCGACACAAACGGGCGTAAATAGCACGCCTCCGTGTTGGATTTACACGTTCAATCTCCGCTTAGAACGCATATATAAAGCTAATGGTCCCCAGTTCTGCCACATCTCTTTCGCATTCGCCCTCTTCCCCAGTCACAAGAGACAACAGCATTATCAACGCAGGTCGTATTTCTACTCTACTACTTTCCACATAGTACCTCTTTCTACGAGCAACTCTATAATAGTCAAGATGCCTTCGCTGCTGCATACCCTAATGCTCGTGCTGCCTGCTGTGCTGGCTGCCACATTCATCACGGCACCTTTGTTGCCCGTGCTCGCTATTGCATCTCCTATGCCGCTTCCTATGCCACTTCTCGCGGTTGACTACGGTGGTCATGTTGCGTCAATTCCATATGCCACCCGACATAATATGGTAAAGAGGGCCTACCCCCGCCCTGTCGCTGTTGGACACGCTGTTCCTGTTGCCCATCTGTCTACAACGCACAAAGCGCCCCCAAAGTCCCTGAATGCTACCTCAGCTCATCATGCTGTTCCGATTACCTCCAGCACCGCTCATGCCTTGCGCCGAGATGGTGCTGATGTAAACACGAAAATAGCAGCTCTCTCTAACTCTAGGGACACTATAGTGCAAAACTCAAAAAATCTACGTAAGTCTGTATGACGGCAATGACTACTAGAAATTTACCCTTCTCAAGAGGACCTCGCGACGCAGTCGGCGAGCGGTTCCGTCTCTGGACAATTCCAGCAGGATGCCGCGTCCAAACTCACAGATTTCCAAACGTCAATGCAGGATTTTAGTGGTTTATTCGGCCAACTGTCAGCTGATGATGGACTGGTAAATTTTGACAAAACCGACCAGGTCGAGGCTTTGCTCAAGGATGTGGTCAATGCGAACAAGAGTGCCATGGAAGCTGTCTACCAACTGGTCCAGAATATCCCTGTCCTCGGGCCCATTCTCGGACCAAGTGCGTCGCTATTGGGATTCTTTTTATATATATTCATCTTACACTTGGCTTTCTCAGTTGTCTACGAGCTCAAGTGCATAATTGACGGTGTGCTCGATGTCGTCCAAAATCTGACTGATGGGCTTCTGAATACTTTGGCGCCTCTACTGCTGGGTCTGTTGGGACAGTCTAAAACTCTGATATGCGGCCCCGGCTTTGAGGTATTGGGATTATGTTTATAAGCGGTCTGTTTCCCGGGCCGTAGGAATGTATTACTAGCACCAACGACACGCACAATGTAACCTTAACATGACTGGTACTGTAGACACCATTAATTGACCGTCTGGATTCCACGCTGTGACGCACGGATACATCAATCGCTGTGCAGTGTGGACTCTGCGGCTGTTCGGAGCGCGACGCTGGTGCACAGACCTGTGGCTGATTATTGTATATAATTTATGTGTATAACTTGTAGTATCAGGCAAGACCTGTTGGAGGGAGCCACGCCTGCGGGAAATCCCTTATGGTCGGACGAGGGGCTCCGTGGTTCTCCCCCCTTTTCGCCTTTCGTTTCCTTGCTTCAACGTGCCTCATATCCAGCGGCGTATTCGCGAACTGCTTGCTGTTCGCCTAAAGCATTCGTAGAGTCAGATTCAGGGCGGAACAAATAAGATAACAGAGCAGTACATTTGCCTCTGCAATTAGTCTGTCCAAGACGTCGCTGATCCACTTTAGGTTCATGCCGGGCTGGGGGAAGTCTTCGCACGAAATCTTAACAAATCCGTCCTCACTCCCCGACTCCATTAGTCCTATGCCAGAGTCTGGCGGCGGAGTCGGCGACCATCGAGGGCCGGCTAGCAGCTTGAACGTATGTCGGGCCTTTGAACCCTGGAGCGGTAGGCGACCAACAGGCACGACCACCGTTCGCTTAGCGGTTGCAGGATGCTCCTCTCCACTGTAGTCGATTGTACGTACGACAAGCGGGTTTTCGGGAGATGGTGGTGTAAAGGGCTCCCGGAATCCTGCATCTGCTAAGCTTTAAATTTGGTAAACGGCGAGGAGAGCACCCACGGACGAGCTTCGGCATGTCATGCTCTATCAGTCGCATGTAATTGAGCATATGGCGCTGCTGGCGTAAGAGAAGATGGCCTGCCGAGCTACTGCCATGGCCATTCCTTTCTTCAAATGGCTTGTCCTCCTCGATTTCATCAGATGTGTCCAAGAAAACACCGGTTGACTGGAGAATGGGAGGTGCCTCAATTCCCACTGGCTTCCGTTGACGAGGAAAAGAGACCGGCGCGGTGGAATGCAAGCTTCGAGTTTGAGCAGCAAGACACGACTTGGCGAGGCGCGCTGGACACTTCATGACCGCAAGCAAGGTAGCCGCAAACCGCGAGCGAGAATATTTGGCCGGGCCTTGTCAGATTTCGCACGCTCCCCGCATTTAGCGAGCTCTCTCCCTCCCGTCCGTGACTCCTCGGCTGGCTCGACCCACCTCTCCTCGTACCTTCCACCATGCAATCGTCGAGCGTGCGATCTGCTCGCTCGTTGCCGTCCAATTCGTCCTCGACAGAGGACCGCAGCGCCCACTATGGCGTTGCACAACCGTATAGCGAGCGACGCCGATCAGCCGTCTCTTCTCGGCCGGCAGAAGCGGTCCACACTGGGGCGGCACGGGCACATTTAATCAGAGCACTGGCCCTTCTTTGTGCTTGCTCGTTAAGCATAGGAAGCCATTAGTGCGTGGTTCACACTCTGATGATTTAAAGCCTAGGCCAATTCCTTACTGCAGTGCCTCGTATATCCTGGGACCCCTGAAGACACGGCTCTCGCGTGAAATGGGCACCTCGAACACAGAGTTTAGTTTGTTAATAGCAGCCTTCAGCTTAAACAGTACATGGACACCGCTACTAGGGGGCATCCTTGCAGGGCATCTCGGAACGACTGTCACGAGTATCATTGCAACCGGCATGGTTTTTCTAGGTGTGCAACGTCTTGCAGGTACCGGGAAATGTATGTTTGACTTTTTCTAGGACAGCTCGTTCTTCTCTTCGGAGATATGCTAGAAAATGTCCGGCTTATGACTCTAGGGATGTTCATATTTGGTCTTGGTGTTAGCCCTCTCGCCGTGGTACAAGAATCCATCATCGTCCGATTTTTCAAAGATCATGGGCTCGGACTATCCATGGCTCTGGGACTTGTGGTAGGCAAGGCTTCGTCGTTTGTGTCCGCTCGGACCTCGTATCCATTGTCTGAGAGGTATGGCCCCCGAGCGCCATTCGTTGCAGCGACATCCTTGGCAGCATTATCCTTTATAATGAACTTGGTCTACCTTTCTGCATCAAAATGGCTCGTCAAAGGTTCTGGTACTGAGTTGGAAGCATCTGAGCTGCACCAGGAGGCCCGATACGCCCATATTGAAAGTGTCAGTGAAGTACAGGCTTTAAAGCAAGTAGCAAAGAAGCGATCAGTGCGTATCAAGGACATTACGAAACTGGGTGACGTGTTTTGGGCGTGAGTAGGCCCATGAGCATTTCACTCTTCTGAAGTCTTATAAAAGCGTGATAGTTACATCGGAATAAACATCTTATGTGGCGCCATCTGGTATCCGTTCACGCATCTTGCGGCGTGAGTCGGCAATTCCTTAACGAATGTGATAAGTGTCTGACGTTATGTTTGCCTCCAAAGCAATGTCTTTGAGAAACGCTACGGCCTATCCGAGAATGACGCAAGCAGCGAAGCATCCTTTCTACTGGCTGGCAGTGTGTTCCTATACCCGATCGTGCGTACCTATCTATGCTACTTACAGCCATGACCGCGGTGCGGAAGACTGAGATTGGGATATTTAGTGCGGTTATCTGATCGATCGCATGAAGCACCGACCCATTCTCCACCAGCTATTTCTTCTATCTTCAACTTTAACGGCGTCCTGCTATCTCTGGCTTGTCCTGCCTCCGAAGCTTACAGGAACTCCCGTTCCCGCTATAGCCCTGTATAGCTTTGGGCAGGGTTTTGCCCCTCGTATGTATATCTGCAATCGTGACTACAAGTTCTTTTTTCAACCCTTTGTCACCTAGTGCTTCTTGTGATCATTGTGCCGACTCTCGTTTCGCCGAAGTACGTTCCGACCACTCTGGGTGCCCACAAGAGTGTGCGTTGCCCTCCGTTTGCTTCTTTACGCCGTATATTAACTGTCCATTACAGCTAGAGCAGACCGGCAGCACTATATTCCAAACATTTGCGGGGTTACTATTAGATAAAGTCAAGTCAAGAGCGCAGAACAATGGCTCTCTGAGCGAGCCCAGTGCCATTCAACGGCTCCTCGGCCTCTTTCTGTTCTTGAACGTTTGTCAATTCTTTGCTATTGTGGGCTTATGGGTTTTGGACCGCAAGCGGAAGCAGCAAGCAGCCGAAGCGGCGCATCGCGTTCGACGGGACGCAGTCGATGAAGTTGAAGACGTACTATTTGATGGCGATGCCGAAGTCGATGTTGATACGGACGGCTCACCAAGGATGAACCGCAGAACCTTGAGCACTGATAAAGAACGCGACCCTATGACGCTATCTATGCAACGTAGGGACACTTCCTCATCCGGTGGTTCACCAGTTGTGCCTTTGGCAGGCGGATCGGTGGCGCCTGACCTCGTAGAAGATGAAGAGCAACCGCTATTGGATGATGAGCCGACAGTATGGCACCAACAAACGGAGGAGCCAGTCGCCGGGGAAGCACGGACAAAGAGCGAGCATCTGCGAGGGGAGGTCTTCGGGATTCTTAGTATATGTCTTATTGGCTTCGCATGGGTGTTCTTTATTGGCACAGCGTTCCTAAGACTCCGTGCGAAGAAGGACAGGCAGCAGTGAGCACACTTCGTAATCAATACCATTCATGTTCGATATATATGTAACTATGTAATTTAGTCGTTGGAGTCAGTGAAAGAAAAAAATAGTTAGCCTGGTATGCACTCCCAAGCGGTTCCTACGACTCCAATACGACAAGACATCATGGATACTAATCCTTCCATCCCGGTCTTGACTTGCCCATTCGCCAATACGTCGCAAAGCTTTCCCATGTCATGGTCGTTAACATAGCAGTTGTGGCCACCGAGTGGGGACCTCGGGCGGACTGTATCGTTGTTGGTCTGTCTGCAAAAAGTCGGGTATTCGTCCTCAGATGGCGTACACGATACGATCCGTCACGAGAGAAACAGGGGCGATATAGACAAGTGAAAGTAACCTATACATACAAGGAACACAATGGTCACTTTTAAAACAACATAGCGATTGTACATGGATGTCGGATAGTTATAATCAAACATGCTTGCATAGGCGCGTACGAGACCTATCTAAGTGGCATAGTACCGAATGAAAATGGGAGTAGCACAGTGTTTGTTATCGCCGCACGCTCATTAATCATCTTACTCGCCTCTTAATCTCTGACCGATCTGGTTCGTACTATTCTGATTCGGCCAAACGTCGCAGGTACCGGTCCTCCCACCCCATCTCACCTGCCCGCCGAAGGTCGAGCCATCCAAACCGTCGCAGACATTTTCCCATGTCACGGTCATTATAGAAGTTGTGACCTCCGAGCGGAAACTTCGGTAGGATGGCATCTTCACCGATTTCAACAGAAAAAGTCGAATACTCGCTCTCAGACGGTGGGACGAGATACAAACAGCCATGGAAGAAATAAAAAGGCAATAGGGACAGATGTTTGTAGCCAAGGACTTCGGGAGGTACGGAGTGAGCACCTTTAGAAGAGTATAGTGAGCTATCATGAACGAGTACTAGCGCTGGAGATCATCTCCGAGTCCGACTTGCCGTCATTGTATCCGTGGATAGAATAGCTCGCGAAACTGTCCTCGCCATATTTCTCGCGATAGTTGCCCACCAGCTCTCGGAAAAGGTCAACTAGAGCAATGTTCCCCACTCTTGGGCTCCCAAACGTAACAAGCTTCAGCGACAGGCCTGGGGGGAGGCGAAAGCTCGATTTATTTGCTGATGGCGTTTGCAGAAGCTCCATGGTCAAGAGGGACGACTGAATGGCACCAAGGCTGTGCCCTGTAATAACAAATTCCTCTACTTCCAACGTTTCAAGAGACTTTGCTAGTGTGTCGAGGACGAGCTGCCTAAGACCCAAGAACAAGCGCCAAAATCCCGCATGCACCTTCGGCGGAGTTTTTCCTTCCTCAACATTATACGACCCAGGATATATTTGCAGACGAATATCTAGGCCATGGAGTGACTGAGATGGAGAGGAAGAACCGGAGAATGCGACGACCAACTGGCGTGTCGCTGGGCGATGCGCAATGTAGGCCTGGAGATTTGCCACTTCGCCGTGAAACACGGCCACGAGCACTGACCCCTCCAGAGCATGGTACCCCTCGAGCGGGAAGGTTGGGCGGACGAGTTGGCTGAGATGGCTGAAGACGAAGCTCGGGTCAGTGCAGCCGTGTGCGACCTCCGCGAACTGACCGATATCTGCAATCTCGAGTTGCAGTTCTGGTGCGACGAGGTCTTGCTTGGTAAGCACGTGAGAAGAGAGCGATGCAGTCAAACGAGCAAACCAACGCTCTAAGCCCAGAACTTGGCTCTCGGACATAGTTAGAGGGAATCAAGATGGAAAAAGACACGTCGACGAATACAGGAACTAATGATATTGCTGCTCTTCCGGTTCCCGAACGCATCGAGGCGGCAGATTTAAGTGGTAAGCCACGTGACCGTTAATACAGTTACTACAGTAACACGAAGTACAATGATAAAATAGGACTCCAGCCAGACAGGAGAAAAGTTCCTTCAGAACCGAAGCCGGGCTCCTACACTAGACGACGAGAATCGCTAACAAAACTTCTTCTGCGTCTGTTACCGCGAACCCAGAAGCATGTTGCTAGCAGAGTTAGCACCGAGATACCGAGCTCGGTCCAGCCGAGAGCCTCGACTGTTAGCGATTGCCGACAGCTGCGCAGCGCATATTTCTCGGTCAACGGCAGAGCAATGGGACGGCGGTCACTGACGAACCGTGAGATAGTCGCCACTCCAGCACAGTTCCCTCCCATACGGGTATGGAGCATGGTGCCTGACGCGACGGCCTAAACATTGAAAGAAATGGTGAACGATGCAACCTTGGAAGTGTGATCGAATACATACCCATAGTACGGTATTCACGAATAGCCAGGCCACGGAGCTCGCAATGCTGGCGAGAATGTGCACGGCACCGTCGACAATCCACAAGACATAGGATGTTGCAAACAAAGTTGTCCATACGGCATTGAAGCAAAAAAAGATTAATCTGGGTGGGTTTCAGTTGGCACGGAGGTCCACACTTGGTTGGATACAGACAGTCTGTGATAGCGAGGAGTTGGCCAGGTGTCCCTCTCGTTGCCCGCATTGACGAGAAAAGCGGTTAGCCCAAGTTCTGTCATGGCTACCAGAGCCATAAGGAGAAAGAAGAGCGGGTGGTAGCGAGCACTTTGAGAGGCTTTACGCATAGCTAAGTTACACTCAACAAAGGATGCGGGAGAGAGCTGTGACTGTCGGGTTGGGATCAGGAGGCAGAGTGCTTGCTCCCTTGAACATGCCCTTTACTCGTGGTCTTGGGTGAGGACATGAGGCTGCCGCGAGCCGAATGATGTATGCAGCTGCACTGGGCCCAGACGGACAGTCTCATTATGTTGTGTTGTAGGACTGCGTCTAAGTTCAAAAGAAAGAAAAAACACTGGTAGCTGAGTGAGTAGTAGCGCATATAGTCACTTGCTACGAGCTCAGGGCCGAAGTCACGGTCCAGAACTGGCCGTGACTCGTGTTCCCACGACGGGCGAAATCTCTAATTTATTCTGGATTTTTCGTCGCCGCCATCTATCTCGCCTCCTTCCACTAGTACCGTAAGCCTGTTCCTCACTCCCCCTCCTCCTCCCCCCTCCTTCCCGCCCCCGCCCTCCCCCGCCCTCCTACTCCCGCCTCCGCCTCCACTTCTTCCTCTTTCGCTCTCCTTCCCCTTCTCATGGCATCTCCGTCACGCCACGACTCTCATCCAGATGATGGTACGCAACTTCTGGTTTCCAGGACACCTGTCTCATTCTAACAATCCCAATCATTACCTTGCTATCCCAGAGTCTCCCGAAGACCGTTCCCGCTCCCAATCTCCCTCTCCCCAAGAGACTCTCACCCTCCGTGCCATCGTCAGCACCAAAGATGCTGGCGTCATCATTGGAAAGGGTGGCAAAAACGTCGCCGATCTCCGCGACGAGACCGGGGTGAAGGCCGGTGTTAGCAAGGTTGTCCCCGGCGTTCATGAGCGCGTCCTTACCGTCAGCGGTAACGTCGAGGGTGTCGCAAAGGTACGCTTTATTGGTTCTGCCCTCTGGCTGACCCGTCTTCCGCTCTAACAGATTATTCCTGTTCCCAGGCGTACCGACTAATTATTTCTCAATTGATTGACGCAAATCCTTCCTCACCGACGACCCCTGTACCTCCTTCTAATACTTCAATCCGTCTCCTCATTTCCCACAATCTAATGGGTACCATCATTGGGCGTGGTGGACTCAAGATTAAGGCAATTCAGGATGCTTCCGGGGCCCGTATGATCGCCTCCAAGGACATGCTTCCCCAGTCGACGGAGCGCATTGTCGAAGTTCAGGGTAGTGCCGATTCCATCGGGGCTGCTATAGAGCAGATTGGTAAATGTCTGCTTGAGGACTGGGAGCGTGGCCAGGGTACTGTTCTCTTTCATCCAGGAACGGGTGGCGAAGAGCGCGCGTCGGCTGGCCGGCGACCGACAAACGGCTACCCATCAGGTTCCTTCAATGGTACGCGTCGCACAAACGGTGATCGTGTCCGTAGCTCGCCGCCCCCGACTCCACCGCAAACCTTGCCAGCGAGCAGCCCGCAGCAGTCTGCAAACCTGCGCACTCAGAACATTTCCATCCCGTCAGACATGGTTGGCTGCATCATCGGCCGCAGCGGGACAAAAATCACGGAAATACGACGCCTCTCGGGTTCAAAGATTTCCATCGCGAAAACTCCTCACGATGAGACCGGCGAACGCATGTTTACTATTGTCGGGACTCCGGAGGCGAACGAGAAGGCTCTTTTCCTACTCTACAACCAGCTGGAGAGTGAGAAGGAGAGGCGGGTAGGAAGAGAGGCTCAACAGCAGGATGCTGTGTGAACGGGGAACTATCCTCTCATTCGTCAGACTTCCTCGGTTTCTGCGTCTCTGTGGGCTCGCTGCTATCGACCCTTCAGAGTGAAAGAAGGCCCTTGCTCTTCAAGCTGAATCCTTGACTCGCCCCCGAATGAAATCTAAAACAACGTCAGTGCTCATGCACCTGTAATCCCCTCTCTACTTCCGAACCCCACTGTCCCCATCAATTTTTTGAGATTCACTGTCTTGCTCCCTCGCACGTCTACTCGTAGCCTGTCGCTTCCGTCCTTTCCCTGCAGCTCCCCGTTGTCAAGAAACTCAGTACGTTTTATCACGGTTCTCCCCATCTGTCTTCCTCTCCTTTCCTTTCCTTTCCGTCTTCCTTTGTTGCCTTCCTCCGTCCGCGCGGAACGTAAGTAGACTCCATGGTATTCTTCATATCGCCTTGCGACATTGTAAGAAGATTTCACAATTATTTACAAAGAATGTAATGCTATGTGTGCGACGTGCTGTACAACAGGTGCCGATGATTTCGTAGCAAGTATAAGTTTTCATATGTCTAGATCTTCATCTGGGTCTTCATCGTCCAAATCATCCGCAGAATCTGGATCATACAATATCTGGGCGTCATACTTCGACGTTTGACCTGAGTGGATTTTAGTCAATGTTCTCCTGTGCATGCGGGAGGAGGGAGGAACATACCATTATGCTCGTAAGGAAGGGGTACCTGTGAGCGGGAGGCTTGTTGAGATTCGGTCAGACTCAAATTAAAGGTCAGGTTTTTAGTCGGGTCGGGTGAGTCCTGTAAATCACAGATATCAAGTTAGCACGTTTCCGGCACAGTATCCAGGACATATGCGCCTTCAGACGCACTTGCTCCATAGTAGCCTGTTCCCGCCAAACACCCTTCAAAGATTCCAATTCCTCGAGCTCTACCGGGCCGCCTTTGGCTGCAGACCAGCCTTCAAGCACGCGCTCTACCCCCTTCCGCCTCGCAGAGTTCGGTAGAGCGCTAGAGAACGGCGCGTCGCCGCCGCGCGCACGTATCACGACTTCCACAATCAGCTCGTCCAAAGGGCCGCCACCTGCGCCGCCCTCCCCTTCTGCGTCAAACACGTAATGCTCACCAGTGCGCGGGCGCTCCGCGAGCGGGGAGAAGACGCGCCAGAATCTCAGGTGCTCGGGGGCAAACGTGTCGGACGCGCGGGGCGGCGGGGGCGTGAGGAATGCGGTAGCTAAGTGCACAAAGAGCGCCGGCGGGAGGGCGGTTAAGTGGGTGAAGGTGGGTGAGAAGCTGGGTTGTTTGAGGAGGGGAATTAGTGCAGATAGTGAGGTAAGATGGCAGATAAGTCGGGAGGAGTCTGTGGAGATTGTCTAGGTCAGTGGGGCGGTACTATAGACTCGTCGACGACTTACCCTTGCGTGAGCAGACAGAGGCGAGGGCCTGCGAAAGAAATTTGTACGTCTCTGAAGGGGACTGGAGGTCTTCATCTAGGGTGTCGACGGAATCGAACACAACGGTTACGGGCTTGGTGGATTCTGTTGTTGGCCATAGGTTTGCGGAGAGATCAAGGACAGGTCCTGGGCGAGGGAATGCGCACCTCGAATCACGTCCTCCACTGCTGCTGCCCTTCGTTTCCAGTCGATAGGATTGTCTTGATAGCCCTGCACTTCCGAAGTCCAGTCGAGCACCCGTGCAGTTGCATGTACATCCTCCCGCCCCAGTAAATCCGCCGGCGCATACAACGCGCAGACCAGAACGAGCACATGGTTCAGCTGTGCATCGAAAATACCTCGAAGAACGGGTAGGACCGACTGCGCTGCAGATGACTGCAGCAACAGAAAAGAGCTCTGGAGTTTTCTCTGGTCGGTGAGAGTGGTCGAGAGGAATGACATTGCATATAGCTGATCGACGTTCCCGACACAATTTGAAAATATTTACTATCGCAAACTTAAAGCGGTTAGAATGATAAAAAAAATCACAAGTCCAGAAACTATGTAACAGTTAGATAGATGATTAGATAGATACGTCATGCAACTATTGACCATATAACCTAGATACACAAATTTCATTCGACCTTTTGTAACCCAGTCCACCTTTCCCTTGTCAGCTCGTAGGTCAACGTGGTCCGCGACGCGATTAATCCGACCACTGGCCCACGTTTAGTAATACTGAATCCCGCATCTCTCAAAGAGCGCCCCAGATACGTCGAGAACGGGGAGGGCGTCGCCTCGATTCGCTCAACAATGTCTGACCCTTGAAAAGCGTGCTTGATGGCGAACTCGAGGAGGTCGTTTTGGGCGAAGGCGGGACGGTACGACTCTGCAACATAGAAATGGCGTATGGTTGCGATCGATGCGGTGTCCTTGCTGTACCTCCGTTCCTTTCCCTTTGATTTTCGTGGATTCTCCCCGACCTGGGCAGGGAGCGTCTGATCCAATAGGGAATCCGCCGAAGCGTCTATGGCAATGAGTCCTACGAACTTGTTTCCGTACTCGAGCAACCAAAGACCCGAAGAGGGGGAGCGGGCATAATAAGACTTTATGTCGACAATGTCGGGACGCTTTAGGACTTGGAGAGACTGCTCGTCGAACTTGGGACGCTGATACCTGAAGTACTTTAATGAGCACACGACAAGGGTCAGAGCATAGGAAGGCGTGGGATTACCAGTCAATAAGGAATATTAAAGGCAAGGACATGGCTGCGAAAGCGGGAAGGGGACGCAAGTAGCCAAGAAAGCCAAAGTCAGGCTCTGGCCACCAGTGCATTATTTGAATGAAGGTGGACGAGAGGAGGATCCAGACGGCGATAGTCCACGGGTTTGTCATGGCTGGAGGACAGAAGAGCACGGGATGAGCTCAAACATAGCGGGAACGAGAACTGGAGATCTCGCCTTTGTGGTTTGCCGTCGCAAGTGGTTCCATGCACGCCTTTGCGACCATGAATCTGACGAGTTTGTTGTCGTCGTCCTGGTGAAGATAGGGTCGTATAATGGCTTGGAGGGATGCCATGGCTGTTGCGAGGAAGAGGGCAACGAGTTGAAAATCATTTTGTGGCAAGAAGATGTTGCAGGAACTTGAAGCCAGGAACTGGCGGACACACGTTCGTCAAAGCCGGCGGGATTGAAAAGTCACGTGCCGAGTAATTTCGACGTCATACCTACCAGTCGTTGGACAGCTCGGCAGCGTTCTGCCCTCCGACCTTCCTTGTCCACTAACATGCCTCACTCGGGGACATGTGGCACAGGCCCTCCTCCACGAACCCCGCACCAAATCCCTTAGCGAGCTCGCTTGCACGCGACGCCTTACTTGTATATGCTCATCGTTTGTTCAAATCGCCTTTCCAATTGGCATATCCAGCAGCTGCATCACCGACACGACAGTCCTTGACCCGAAGTCTGTTGAACATCCCTACACCACTCATTTGCTGCCCTTTTTACTGGAGCCACGGACTCTACACCCCAGACATCTTCCTACGCTCTTGCTCCTTGGATGCGTCTATCACGCCATCGGCGATTATGGCGCTAGTATCTCACAGAATGAAGAAATTCTGCGTATTGACGGCGCTTATGTGAGGACTTCCTTGGGACTATACAACTTTCGATTGATAGGCTAGGCAGGTCGAGGCCATGTCCAATCTCGGGACCACTTTAAAAGCGATGGGTCGCGACGGCGATGCGCTAACCTGGTGGTGGAGGGCTGTTTCTTTGAGGCCAGCATATTGGGATGCTGTAGTAAGTTTTTTTTAATCCACAGAACACAAGTAGAATCTTGATGGAAGATCCTCAGAATAACCTTCTCGGAACATTGACCTTCGACAACGAAAGAGCCATGCGTGCGCCTGATGTGGCATTTAGTGAAACCTTAAAACTCTGCGAGCTTGTTCAGTCACAGCTTGTTAGCAGTGACGGGAAAACTCTGGTGACAGTACCGTCCGATGAATTACACCAACTCCAAAACACATTGTATGTCAGTGGGAGTGTACGCGGCCTCTCCGGACAAGACTTCGAATCTGGAGGGCTGCTTGACTTTGTGACTGCCATTGAGATACTGCTCCAAACAAGTGGTGCAGAGGGAGTAACAGAGTGCTACAACATCAAACACCTACTTCTCTCAGTGTGCATAGGGGGCCTTGTGCTTAGTTTTGCTCTCCCTGATTCTGTTGCCACCCTCGCCTCGAATCTAGGATACTCCGACCCCGCTACTAGCTCTATCACTCAGGGAGGTGATATTTTAGAGTTCGTGCAGGCCGCGGACGACGCACTTGTGGATATTCTATTTATTGAGGCGGGCGGTGTATTTCCATCGATTTTTTTAACACCCGAGCAGGCGGGTCAACTTGCTTCTTACGTCTTCCATGCTTCTTTCGGCGTGTTTCCGTCTCTGTGCTCATGGTCAGACGCCAATAGACGTCTAGAGCAGCCCTCTGAGAAAGTGAGGTCCGACTCGAACACCATAACATCGAATGTGTTACTGGGAATTGCGAAAAAGCTTCACGAAATGCAATCTCTAATGATTTCCTTCCCGAGGTTTGATAAACAGTTGCGTGCCGGGCCCTCACTCATTCTGCTCTTGTACTACCTTGCGTTTTCGCTATCCCCCTCACCGTCTGTCTGTAATAATCTGGGTATTATTTTGTCTACGACTCCGTGGCGGATATACCAGCTGAAAGCTATGACCAGCGGGGCGGCTCTGTCACTACGGGGCTTGCTAAGTCGTATTACGAAAAAGGCTTAGAGCTTGATAATACCCACCCACATCTTTTGACAAACATAGGCTCTTTGCTCAAGGAGACAGGATTTCTGGAAGAAGCTATACAGTTGAGTCGACAAGTTACCCCTGTAGGTGCGCTTCGTCCATGAACTGAAAGATGGGCCTACATAGAGTGTACGCGCGCGTCGTCCAACTAAGTCCGAACTTTGATGTCGCCCTAGCAAACTACGCCAATGCTATTAAAGATTCCGTATGTCGTTCGACAAATACGGAGGCATAAATTGGACTGATATCTAGTGATCAACAGGGTCGCTTGTCGGAATCAATCCCAGTATACCGCCGTGCAGTTCAGATTAACGGCAACCTACCGGAAGCACTGTGCGGCTTGGTTCATGCTGCTTGGTCGGTCTGCGATTGGCGAAGTTTGGGGCACGTCGGATCAGGCCTGATAATCGACGACATCGGCAATATACTTGTGAATGCTTCCGATGACGCCAACATCTCCTATGATTCTGGGTGGATGCCAAAGCTCATCCATATCACTCAGATACAGCTATCAGAGGCTTATCAGCTTAACATTGACCTTATGAAAACGACGGGGCGGATGGAGGACTGGTTATCTTGGATAGAAGGCAGCACCAATAATGAACTTTCTCCGGCTGAGAAGTCGCGCTGGGTTGCCGATTTACGGAGATTCTATTCAGATTTTGGTCATGAAAGGCAGAATTTAAACGAGTGTGGATTCATTATTCGAGTTGTGGAATGGCTGATGCGACACCTCCAATGGCGGTGGTATAACGAAGCATTTGGCATATCTTTATTTTCCCAAGGAAAACCAAGGCCATTATTTCTCGAGTTATCTGCTGCGACAATAATCAAATTTCGCAGGCCTCGTCTGCCACCATCTATGGTTTTTCAAGCAACACCCTCCGTCCTTCCTTTCCATACGGTATTTCGCCCACCCGGAATCTATGTCTTCCTCTGACTTCTCTATTAGTTCATATACCTCTTCAGCGCGAGGCAATTACGTTTAGTTGCACACCGAAATGCAATCCGTATTTCGCACTCAACACTTACTCGCCCGTGGTTACCCGAGCATGTCTACCCGCCACCTCCACCGCCTTATGGGCGCATTAATGTTGCATATGTTTCGAGCGATTTCACGTGGGCCCATCATCCCTCCCCCCCTCAATAAACAAAGCTAATTTTTGATTCGATTAGTGATCATCCCACGGCTCATCTGTTTGGTTCTGTTCCCCGAATGCACTCTAATAGGTTTCGAGCTTTTATCTACGCGTTAAATGCGTCGGACTCTTCAATGAATCGGAAGAAATTCGAAGAAGAATCGGAGGTGTTTCGAGATGTATCAAGCTGGCCAACACAGCGAATTATTGAACAGATAATCAAGGATGAAATCCACATCCGTGAGCAACGACGTTCTTTACCTACCTGTCTTGGGGTAACTAATATTGTTTTCAAGTCGTGAACCTTAATGGATACACGAAGGGTGCGCGCAATGACATATTTGCTGCAAGACCGTGTCCCCTACAGATTTCGTTCCTGGGATTTGCAGGGACATTGGCCGCTGGTATGTGGCTTTCTTTTTTCCCTACGTCTTGCCTCATGAGTCGACCGTCGTTATTTATAGGTTGGTGCGATTATCTGGTCTGTGACCCTATTGTATGTCCCCCGAGTACTCGAGTATGCGAAATATGCGAATCGCGCGCTCCTGCTCCTAGCCGAGGAGATTCTGCAACAGCAGACTTCGATCTGGGTCCTGATCCTGAGTCGGCTGATGACTGGAAATAGTGTGTGCCTTTGCAGTCTATGGCCTTATTTAACTCATGTATTCATCAATTTCATCCTCAGTGGAGAACGGTTGATTTATATGCCCGTGGGTCGGAACCTAATTCAAATTCGGGACAGGACTCACAAAAACCGATGAGTTATTAGCATTCGTACCTTGTCACAGATCACAAGCAAACCTATGGGATGGGATATCACGAAAACAGTGTTTTCACACCAGGGCAGCGGTGGAAACAGGCTGAAACCAAACGGCGCAGACTCAGGCGCTGCCTATTTCCAGATATTTTCGAGTGTGTTTTTGCTGCAATATTTCGATCTACGATGATCACATAGGCTGAACTGATGCACCGTGCAGAGATACAATAATATTTGCGAACTTTAATCAGGTATGTTCAAGTGAATCAATTTTTCGAAGCATGTAGACTGAGATTTTCGTCCAGATGTATAAAGTAAGGAAAGCACCTGCTGCTAATTACTGCCGCCCCTGACAGTGCCTCAAATTATTATAGATTGATCCTGTGAGTATTCAGAATTTCCTTTTAACTTAAGAATGCCACTTGACTGACGCTCACAAAGTCAGTGTATGCGACATGGTTGCGCATCCTGAAGAGGGTCCCCAATAGCATATTATGGCTTCTGCGTTTTCCTCCTGCCGGGGAAGAGCATCTTCTCCGCACCGCACGTCAATGGGCGGGTTCCGAAATAGCAGCACGAGTTCGCTTTACGGACGTAGCCAGGAAAGACGACTACGTCGAACGTGCAGCGGTAGCGGACATATTTTTGGATACAGTAGAGGTTCGTAATCGACACTTTTTTTACTTCATGATGGGAAATACTGAGATCCTTATCCAAGTGCAACGCACACACTGTTGCCGCCGAGTGTGTATGATTCTTGAGACGTCATTTCTTAAATCACTAAAAAAATGCGTTGCAGCGTGCTGTGGGGTGGCACTCCCATAATCACTTGGCCTAAATATGCTTTCAAGATGTGCTCCCGCGTCGGCGCAAGCACCGCATACGCGACTGGTTTTGGGAAGCAGATGGTTGTAGATTCTCTATCTGCGTACGAGGAGAGAGCGGTGAGTCTAGCCATGAGTGCTACACCCTCGTCCTTCCGCAGGACTGGTCCAGAGGCCATAGAGGTTCGAGGAGAACTGGGTAACCTTCGCGAAGCTCTCTTCATGAATCGCGATCAAATGCCCTTATTCGACACACTTCGGTGGACACGGAATCTAGAAAAAGGTTACGAGGAAGCCTGGAGGAGGTGGGTTCAAGGCGGAACAACTACACACTTTAATGTTGAAGGTGCCAACCATCGGTATGAGAAATGTAATAGTTTCATATGGATACACGACGACGAAACATAGAGATCCCAACTCCGCATGGATAGACAAAATATGGTATTATAATGCCACCAAACGGCACGAAAAACAGACAAGAGAGTCAGTCCGTCGGTGCCCCGAATTGAAGCGCCTTTTGGGATCATAAGGTCTGGTAGCCACCAGGAGCTTGGTTAGCCGCGGCTGCGGGAGTTGCGGCAGGGGCGGGAGGCTGCGCAGCAGGTTCGGAGCTTGCGTGGGCCTCGACGTCCTCGTAACCGCTTCGTCCCCCAGCAAAGGAAGAAAAGCCACCTGGCATTGACCAAACTAGATCGGACACAATAAGCGCTGAGATAATGTGCTTAAACGAATGTCAAAGGTACCTGTTGGGCCATTGATATCACCGCCTCGGATATTCAGCCCAGAAAATTGTTCGCCGCGCTGACGGAGGGCGGAGACAAAGGAAAGGAAAGTCGGAGCCTAACAGGTTGTCAATTCACAGCATCTCATAAGGCAGTATTGGAAAAATCGTACCTTCAGTAAAAGGACAATAAGGGAGATGAGTTTGATAAACCAGTATTGCGAGTTTTGTGACATCCATATGATGTCGAATATCGCGGATCCGCCTAACAGGCCGGTGAACTGAAAGAATGACTCTTTAAACGACAGTCTTGGAGAATGAGAGAGAACGCACCAGCTTCAGCGACTGGTTCGACTCTGCGCTTTCTTGCGCGTACACCCCAAACAGGAATATAGGCAAGTTGTAAGACGGCCCCCTGAAGGGGGTAGTGACGAAGGAAAGGCACTGAAGGTATATCGCATAAGCGTCAAATATCTACAGAAAAGTTGAGCTCCACACGTACCGTCTCTAGAATAACCAGGCTGCGAGGGTCGAGGCTTTGAAGGTAGTCTGCCATTTTGTCAACGCTGAGAGGAGGTTGTGTTGAAGCAGCGTGTACTACTGGCAGCCTGAGTGCAGTTCTGTCCATCATTTGGGAAGATGATAAAAGGGAAAATGATCGGCGCGTGACTCACCGTGCCTTTCTGTCACGACAACGCGAATTTATATTCGTCCAAGTTGACTCCTCATGCCCAGAAGAATGAAATTCGACACCGTTTATCCTGCCGATTCCGTAGAATTCTGCCCTGCCCCGGGATTTGAAGACATCTTCGTCTGCGGCACCTACAAGCTCATCGAGAATGCCAAGCAAGACCAAATCTTGGGTACACCTGCTGAAGAATCAGGACTGTCTGGGTCCGGCGAGGCGGTATCAATTTCTCCCCGGCGAATTGGAAAATGCATCGTCTTCGAGATATCCAGCGTACGGGAAGACCAAACTTTGTGAAAGAGTTCCACGCTACCTCCTGCTCGTCGGCTCTTGCTCATAAGATCCAGGAACGTCCTGCAAGAGCTTGAGATGCCTGCCATTCTGGACATGAAATGGTTCTACTCTGAGCTTTCTCACTTTATCAGTGTATATTTGACTACTTTAAGTAGGTCATCTTCAAGTTCGACGCTTGCGATTGCGGACTCGGAGGGCCACTTGTCAATTCAGCAGTTGACCTCCGAAGTAGGGATTAAACGCCGAGTTCAATTACAGTAACTCGTACTGAAGTTACCCTGTTACAGAGGTCATTGCAAGAGATTCAGAACATCCAGTGTCGACCTTCTAACACGCTTTGTTTATCGCTGGACTGGTCGAATAAGCGAGACTCTAGGTTCGTCTTCCGTAGGACGACCCCGCAAACTGCTGTATAACAAACTTCCTTCCCCAGCAACCCTGGTTCGATTTCTGTTTCTAGTTCTGATGGGTTTTTATCGGTTTGGAAGCCTGATAGCAGTGGGAGATTCTTTGAAGAGCTGTCGTGGCATGCCCATGACTACGAGGCCTGGATTACTGCTTGGGATTACTGGAACGTGAACACTGTCTATTCAGGTAAACCCTGAAGGCAACAGAAGTCCGACCTTAGCTTATATACAATGTGGCTAGGTGGTGATGACCTCAAATTCAAAGGCTGGGATATTCGCCAAGGCACTTTATCGCCAACTTTTACCAACAAAAGGTAAGTGTTTCGTCTTACCTACGTACATCGCCTTGATTTTTTGGACTTCCTAGATTTGATGCAGGTGTGACTTCAATTCAATGCCACCCATATTTAGAAAACATCGTCGCAGTCGGAAGGTAGGCCATATACAAGATATCTGCAATTCCTACTTCATAGTCAAACTGATGTCGGTCAGCTACGATGCAACTGTACGCATCTTTGATATGCGTAAGCCGCAGGTACCTCTTACACAAGCGAAAGTAGGTGGTGGAGCATGGCGCGTCAAATGGCATCCGCACGAGGCGAGGCGTATGGACCTTCTAGTCGCGTGTATGCATGACGGCTTTAAAATTGTGCGCTTTTCATCTGCAATTTTCGGGGATGATGCACCCGATAGCAGCGAGGATGGGAATTGGCAAGTAATCAAGCGCTACGACGAACACGAAAATCTGGCCTACGGTGTTGACTGGGCTCATGGGGGGAATGCGAGCATAGCATGTACACTAATTGCGAGCTGTTCTTTTTATGATCATGTATTACACACTTGGGAAGGGTGATCGGGCCTGGAATGCAATTTAATAGCGAATGAGTCCGTGCCGCACTTTTTGGGAATTCTTCCAGAAGTAAACACACCTTTCTCATGAGCGTCATGCTGTATTACCCTGGAGACCCCCCTCTAGTGCCTTTTAATACGTACATCACAGTCCAGCGGCTTAGCCCCCGGAGCGTCTCGGGGTGATGCCGCGAAGCAGTCAGTATTGTTGCTAAGGATAGTACAAAAGTAAGCCTAACGAGAAGTGTCAGTCGCGTTAGGATGTTATGAGTAGAATGCCACGTACCGTTCCATCAGTTTTAAGTTTCGCGTACCGCTCCTCAACCACGAATTTCCAAGCATGGAGCGCAGCGCCCTGGGGAGGACATAAAGCGCTATCTCACCACGTCTCTTGCCTTGCTCGATCCAGATACTGCCACCACAAGCAAGACATCCAGCCAATATACAACCAAATGGACCATCGATAAAATTATGAGACATATGGGGGAAAAGCCTAGCAATAACCAGCGTGCGCGTGAAACATACTGCCGACCATATTGACGTGATGAAGACGGAGAGAAAGAGTGATGATCGCGTAAGTGCGAGAATGATTTTCCTCAGCTCAAGGAAAGATAGTAGCTTGCTGGACTGAAAGAGTAATATTGGAAGGAAATGGACCTGAACGATGGGTTTGGTGTATTAGAATAGAAGTTTAGTAAGAGAAGTAAAGGAGATTCTTTACCGGGGCATAAATTGCGAGCGCTTTGAGAAAGCCTGTGGAACATCTTACAAGCATGTTGGCACAACAACTCGCGCCAACCCCACCAGGAATGATGCAGCCACCAACCCCTCCGTGGACAATTTCGCAAGGGAGACCCCCAACGCCAGCTCTCCCTTTCACGCCCAGTCGTTCCCATACCTTGTTCGCGCATTCCCCGGTTGGCGGTAATTCCAGGGTATTTCCCCAAGAGGATGGGTAACCAAGCTCCTCCGCTAGTGATTCGAGCAATCTATGGGAAGTCCGTTCGCCATACGTCCAGGTCCCGCTCCTCCTCCTTCGTAACGCCTCTAAAAGACGTCCGTCGACGTTTGCTAGAGTCCCAATCCTGCAAGCCAAACGAGTAAGACAAGGGGAGGGGGGGGGGAAGCTCCCTCCATTCCATACCATTTGACATAGCTTCGCGGTAGCCTTGGAAACATGAGAACTCAAAACGTCGCAGAGGCACACAAGTACATACCTTTCCTGTCGGTAAAAAAAGCACCACATAATTCTATCGAACCCAATGAGTGATCCATAGCAGACACAGACACGTAGCTACTGACCTCGCAGATGCCAGCCAAAATACAATGGCGTCAAGCTTGTCTGTCATGGTTGCAGCCTTCCTACGCACTTCCCGGATGCTTTTACCCGGATCCTCTGAGCGTTCTCCCTTTGAAGCCGTATGATCCACTTGCTCCCTTACGATGCGTTGGAATGCACCTTGGACGAGGGAATCAAGCGCCCTGACTAAGAGTAACAAAGTGAGGTCAAGGGTCCCAGAAGCCTTCCCACCCAAGGATCGTTCAGGAGTCATGGGCACTGTGAGCGGTATACTGGCCTTGAGAGTCTGGGACGAGCGCCGCCGAGTTTGCATCAGGGCTATGGCGATGGAGGACGTTAAGACATGACAGAGTAGTGTCCTGTGGATGGGACTGAGCTCTGCGTTCGACATGAAATTCTTTTTGCTGCGCAACGGCGCAGCGTCCGAGGCTTGATCGCTATAGGTTTTCGCCAGACGCTGCCAGTAATATTCCATAGCCGCACCACCTCCGACAGCCGTGGTCATAGCAAATGCAAAACCCGACGCGCCTAGTTCTTTCCGCAAGGTTGAGGAAAATCGACCATATTTTTTTGCGTCGAACCGGCCGGTCGTGACGATAGGTATAAGGGCTGGGCCCAGCGAGAGTGAGAGCGAAAGTGCATAGGTGCGAGCTGCGATGTGCAGAGGGTGATCGGCCCGCAGTTCCCGGAATCGTCGGGGAAGAGTATTGCTCAAAAGGTAGTACGCAGACCGGAAACGAGGCTTCCACTGGTCTGTAGACATACAGCAATAATATGCTGGGCGTACGAGAAAGACCTGCAACCTCTCACTCGGAGATCCTGATTCGCTGCAAAGAAAATGATAATCACATGCTATTAATGAATCGTAGTACACGTTCGAGTCGGCTATCGGAAGAAAAACACGCAAGCAAAACACACGGGTCAATAAATAAAGTAAATAGGTGATACGGGCTATATCTGCCACCCATGAGATGAGTTATTTTTTGCATGGGCGGTCAGCGGGTACCTCATATTCGGTCCATTTGCTGCAGTAGTTTTGCGACCTCCAATCGATCCGGGTGGAAGGGCGACTCTTTTTCCGGGTCCAGGAGTTCTGCCCCAGATAGGAGACCCGTTTTGACCACCAGCTCTAAAAACCGGACCCGGGAGATCGGGTATACGAACGAACGGAGGACATCATCGGTCTGTCCAAGGTCAAATGTGTGCCTCTATGCTCTGCAATATATAGCAAGGAAAACGCACATGCTCACGAAGCACAGCGGCGATAAAATCAGACTTCAAATGACCTGTCCCAGACCATTCTTTCCACGCTTCCAGCTTGTGACCGTCGCTGTTCAGCGCCTGCATGGCCCGGTGAAGCCGCGGCCAATCTTCTTCGTCACCTTGCCAAACCGCATCCAAATCCATTGGAAACGCTTCTGCATTGCCCGTGCTTCCTTCAGGCACTCCATCTTGCTTCAAACAAGACAGGGGTGGTCTCTCCATGAGACGCACCCATCGACGTCTTCGCACCCATGCGCCAGCGTTAAAGTGACCTCCGTTGCTGCGCCATCCGTTCTTACGGAAGACCCAATTATACTCAAACCCATCGAATTGCACGCCACCGTCGCGCATGTCAACCATCCACTCTTTGCTTGCCCACCGCCAATTGCCATCGGGAAGAGGATAGTCCTCCCAAGACACGGTAGGCAGACAGGACCCATCGGAAGACCCCCATTACTCATAGAGGAAGACGCGGGTACTGCAATCGAAAAGGGAGGAGGATCCTTGGGTAGCAAAGACTGACGCGAGTAGCGGGGCGAAGAAAATAGCGAAAATCTGAAATGCGAACGTTATCAAGTCAGACTGAAGCAATGAATTTAATTATAATGTACCCTCGCTGGTTTTCATACATCATGGCCCAACGATACATGTGCTCGTCTTTCGTTGAATCCTCGACATCTGTATTTCTAAGGGATATAGCACCCGAGTCCTCAGATAGAGGCGTAGGTCCAGCTGGCAAGTTGACTAGAACGTTTGAGAGATCAGCCTGTCCGCCACTATTAGCAGTGCCGAGTCTGTTAATGCCGTCGAAGCTACTACTTTCCGCACTAGAGCTGAGAGGACTATTCCGACGTTTTAGTGGAGCGACGTCCGCCGCGCCCCTCTGAATAAGACGAGCTAACCAGGACCTGGAAGCACGTTCCCTAGCGGTGAAATTTCTCTGGGCTAGCTCAGAGTCCTCAGGAGGTCCGCTCACGGGCAGTGGTGGAAAGGTAGACTGGTCAACGACGTCGGGAGTGAGCGGCGCCATCATGGACGCGTCGTCTCGGCAGTGGTACAAGGTCAAGAGCAAGCGCTCTCCTTCATGAGCTCAAAGTGACTAACGCACACTTTTCTTATTTTCGCCATGAACACCCTCGGCCTCGCCGTCCGTCGCTCATCGGCAAGGGCAACGACTGCTCTGTCGCGAATGTATACAGTGTCGTCAAGAGTCTGCCCGTCGTGCTCTGCGCCTCTACCGACTCCCATGCCGACATGTCCAAATTGCTTTCATATAGAGCCTCTGCCCAAATCGACGACATACTTCGACATGTTTGACCTCACATCCGTGCAGAATCGGTTCGAAATTGACACAGGTGATCTGAGGCGCCGGTTTCTTAGGGCCCAGCGCGTATGCCACCCCGACGCATGGTCCGCAAAGGGAGAGGTTAGTCCTCCTCGCCCCCTGACTGGTGGAACTAATTCAGCTTGAACACGAAGAAAGAACTTGGAATAGCAGCGGCACAGTCCTCTCTGTTAAATGCAGCTTACAGAACACTTCTATCCCCGGTGCTACGTGCACAATACATTCTGTCGCAGGAGGGCTTCCAGCCATCGGAAACGGACAAGCTCACCGACCAAGAGCTGGTTATGGAGGTTATGGAATCTCGAGAAGAACTAGAAGAAGCTGAAACTCCGGAAGATGTTGAGCACATACGTACGAGGAATGACGGTAAGCACGTCGTTGACTAAAATTACCGCTCACGCTTGATTTGTCCCTTTCAGCCAAGCTTAAGGAGACACATAGTAGTATTGCGAGGCTCATGGATGAAAAGAAATGGGAGGAGGCCAGGGATGCAGTAGTGAAATTGAAATACTTGGAAGGCATAGATTCCGCCGCGAAGGATAAATGGCATGCATTGTTACGATAGCAAGCCCCTTCCGACCATCTATACGACCCCTTATTTGTCGGCAGGCTAGATGGGCAATACTAGACATTTATGAATATTATACGGGCAATGAGCTACTTGAGGGCCCAAAAAGTGGTCGTCCCAAAAATACATGTATACTGTATTACGTAGTGATGATCCTTTGTATTTTCGAGATTAATTCCGGGCCATTTTCTACTACAAACGTCCTCACTCGGACGCGACGTTCATCGCGATCGCACTCTCCATTTCTCTCGGTGGTGGTAGAGCTCCGAAGTCACACTGGCTTTCTTGTTTGCTTAGGTGGTTGCGTGGTGCAAGTGTCTCTGCTGCATCCATTCGGCGTCGACTGTGATCTTGTTCGCACAGCGCCCTTGTCCTTATGCGCTTTGCCCGATTGCTACTCGGGCATAGGCGACAATTTCTTATGCAACTGGACCCGTCGAACGGAATAGCTTCAGGGTCCCTCATTTCTCGCATCGGTCCTCCTCTCAAACGCACCCATAGCCAGACCGCGACGGCACTTAAACGCGAGGAATCGAGAGGCACCAAACAGGCGCGATTCGACTCGTTACCTCCGCCGACCCAGATGCGTGGTCAGTCGTCAAAACAGAAAGCCAGTCAGGGCGCATCGCCAACAAGCCGCGCTGACCACCCCAGCCACGCCCGCCAGCGTAATGCGAAGTTTATTCGGGGGCGTCCCACCCAGTCAACAAGAAATGTCAACGCGAAGATTAAGATTTCCCCAAGCCACCCTACCCTCCCTGAACCCCTCGCGGACGAGGCGTACGTCACGGAGAAATATGCGAGCGTTGGAAATATGGGCTCTGGTTTGGGAAAGGACTGGAAGAAAAATCCAAAGTCTGCGTTATCAAGTTTCATGCAGAGCAAACTGGGCCGCGCGCCTCAGTACGAAGCAGAGACAGGTTATTTGCGTGGTCGGAAGATTATAAGGTTGAAAAGCTCTTCTGTCTATTTTGGATCATATGGATTTACGCGTTCACATGTAGGGTGAAAGTTACGGTGACGGATGATGTAGTTGGCATGGGCGACGCAGAGAATAAGAAGGATGCCGAGAGAGTGGCTGCTCTAGCAGCAAATTTCGAGATAATGGCGGCAGACTTGGTTCGTCCATTATCATCTGCCTGTCAAATGTATTTACATTTTTTTCTTTCGCCAAAATTCAGGGGAGGAAACTGTCTGTCATCCCACCGACGGCAGAGGAAGCTCCGAGGGAAGTCGAGCTTTCCGACGGGTTCAAAGTTGGGTACGAGAAGGCGAGACAGTTCATGGACTACTATTGCCGCAAGTTTGGATTCGGGCAGCCTTCTGTCGACTTCGAAGAGCGCAATGACAGACACTATCAAGGCTGGGAGGCCGTGATGACTGTCGGCGGTAGACGAATCGGGATAGGGAGTGCGAGGTCCAAGAAAGACGCGTCAAAAAGTTGCTACCTGGATGTCGTCCAGTATCTGGAAAAGTGCGACCCAGACCTATGGAAAACTTTCATTAAGGCTGCGAGGACAGGCAAAGATCTAGGGCTTGCTCCCAAAGTTCTCTTACAGATGTCGGACCGGTTGGGAGACACAATCCGAGACGTTTGTTGGCAAATGAAAAAGAGCTCGTTGTTTCTCAATAAGCCTGATGTAACACACAGCACCACACATTCGGACTCTCCTAGTTCTTATTGGGCAAACTCAAAACCTCGTCCCAAACTCAATGAGGGAACCTTAGCCGCGAAGTCGGCGGAACTGTTACGCCGCAGACAATCATATCTGTCGGATCCTCGTCACGAGAAAATGCGTCAAACAAGAAGCGCTCTTCCCGTTTATACAAAGGCGGAGGATGTGCTAAAGCATATCGAAGAGAACGAGGTCACTATCATCATGGCTACAACTGGGTCGGGAAAGACAACGCAAATCCCCCAACTCATTCTTGATCAGTTTATTGACAAAAGTGACGGCGCTAAGTGCAATATCTTTTGCACTCAACCCCGCCGTCTTGCCGCTATCAGCGTCGCACATCGCGTTGCTCAGGAGCGTGGCGAGACCGTTGGAAAGGGGGGTCCGTAGGATATCAAGTGCGCTTCGAAATGGCAATGCCAGACGACAATGGATCCATAACGTTTTGCACCATCGGTGTCTTCCTAAGGCGTATGCAGAATGTGCTCCAACGAGGCCACGATAGGATTCTCGACAATGTGACACATGTTATAGTGGATGAGGTTCACGAGCGAGACATCGACACGGATCTTTTGCTTGTTGTTCTCAAGCGTGTGCTCGCGGCTAGAAGAGCCAAGGGCAATCCTTTGAAAGTTATTCTCATGAGTGCCACCATTGACCCTTCCTTATTCCGAAACTATTTCCCAGATGAGACCGGTAACCCTGCCAAGGTCGTAGAAGTCCCAGGTCGCTCCTTTCCAGTCAAGAAACATTTCCTGGACGATTTCCTCCCGTCGTTAATACAAGAGCATAAGAATTCGGAATGGATTTTCAGAGATGAAAAAGTCGTGAAGTACCTCTATCGAGAGCTACCAAATGCCGCGCGGTTACTTCCTGATTCGCCTGCCCTCAGAAACCTGCTTCAAAGATCGTCTGGTAGAGAGTATGAAGAAGAATTAGAAATCCCATATCCCCTCGTTGCTCTGACAGTCTCACACGTTTTGCAAAACTCGGAATCAGGGCACGCCCTCGTCTTCCTTCCAGGCTGGGAGGAAATACAAGCTGTGCAGAAGATTTTGATGGATCCCTCCTTCTCCCTTGGTCTGAACTTCAACGATCGCTCTAAATTCAGTCTACATGTTTTGCACTCGACTATCCCTCTTGCGGAGCAGCAAGTGATCTTCAGCCCACCTCCTCAAGGCGTCCGTCGGATTATTCTTTCCACAAACATTGCCGAGACGTCAGTTACCATCCCGGATGTAGTTTATGTCGTGGATACGGCAAAAATCAAGGAAAACAGATACGATCCCGAACGACATATTTCTTCTCTGGTGTCCGCCTGGGTGGGAACCTCCAACCTCAATCAGAGGGCCGGTCGAGCTGGTCGTCACAGGTCTGGCGAATACTATGGTATTCTCGGACAACAACGCGTCGACCGATCGCACACCCACCAGACAGTGGAGATGAAACGCATGGATTTGAGCAACGTCGTGATGCACGTCAAAGCTCTGGACTTCCCGAATATGAATGCAGAAGACGTACTAGCGGCGACCATTGAACCGCCTGCGGCTGAGCGCGTTGTGGCCGCGGTAAAAAGCCTGAAGATGGTGGGCGCCTTGGACGGAGGCGAGCATCTGACTTCCCTGGGCCGCCTTCTCGTACAGCTACCACTCGATGTCCAGATGGGCCGTCTCGTTCTATACGGAAGCTTCTTCAAATGTCTTGACCAAGCGCTCACATTGGCCGCTATTCTTACAAACCGGGACCCTTTCGTCTGCCCCCCTCTTGTGATGAAAGAGGCTCAGGCTGTTAAGGATACATGGTGTCCGGAGGAGTTCAGATCCGATGCGCTGACTGTGCTGAATGCGTACAACGCATGGTACGAATTTGAGAAGCGCGGCGATTACCATAGCAGCACACGCTTCTGTAGTGATAACTTTCTGTCAAAACAAAGGCTCCTGTTGATCGCAAAAATCAAGGGTCACCTCCTCCAATCTCTATCCGGAACTGGGGTTTTAGATGTTTCGGGCGGAGGCACCGTGTCTTCGTCCCGTTCGTCGACGGTACCCTACGAATTGAATGTCAATGGAGGCTCTCTCCCACTGCTCGCCGCTTTGATAGCAATAGCAAGCCAGCCAAACTTCGCTATCCGAACATCTACAATGGCTTATCGAACTGCTAGAGACAAGGTTGGCAGATTTTAACGCTTTTCTTTACTGATCTGGCTGACTTCCAGTTACGCAGTTGGCGTGCATCCACCCATCGAGTGTCAACCATAGGAAGCGTGTGGCCGAAGACGATGCAACTAGCGGAGAGAAGCAACTTTTTGCATTTTTAGAAAAACGGCAAAATCTTTCGCTAGCTGGTCAAGCACCTGGGCAAGTATTTCTCTTGGGAAACACGCGCATCGATCCTATGACGTACCTATTATTCGGAGCGCACAATCTCGTCGCTACAGACTATGGGCTAGAGTGTGACGATTGGCTGCCGATGATTGGGAATTACGACGCGTTGGACGATGTGCGCCACCTGAAACTGCTCATGGAAGGCTGCATGCTGCGTGTCTTTGAAGGTATATATCACAGCGGAAAATCTCGTCGACTCATGCCATCAAACAAATATGTTCCTCCTTCCCTACGGCAACCACGAGACAATGACGAAGGTGAATCCGATGGAGAGGACGGAGAGGTTGATAAGAAAGGAGGTCCACTATCCGCATTGGAGGTCAAAGAACTAGACAAGTATACTAGTGCCATAGTCCGAGTAATGGATAGCTACACCATCGAGCGGCGCCAAAGCCAGTCTCGCCGGAATTCTCGACCTGCTACCCCGACTCTGACGCCATTGACTGCATCAAAGGGGCTACCAGGCTCCGGTTGGAGATCTGGAGCATCCACTCCCCTACGATACGAATCTAGACCAAACACGCCGAGCCGTTTTCCATCAAGAGGCTTTCCTTAGCCGTCCGGCCCTTGTCCCAACTCAACGCCGTCTGTGTACCGTAGACATGTATAATTTCGATTAGATATTATTGCCGTAATTACATTGCTTATGTAATGACGCGTGGCTAGATCACGTAATTAATTTTGATAGATATGATGACCTCGTGCAACCTTCGTAATTCGCGACTCTCCTCTAGCAACTTGAGCGTTTCCGCCCGTGCAGCAGTCCCAGGAGGCTGCTCCTTGTTTCCCAACTATGGCTACAACAATGCGTGGACTGACGCAGGTACGTACTTTTCAATCTTTCTAAGGCGTCGATTGTGACCCTCGCCTGCGACATGCGATCTCGCCATATACTCCCAGTTCATAGCCGATATTCGAGGAGCGAGAGTGAGGGAACTGGAAGAGAAGAGGATCAATAAAGAGATGGCGAACATACGGAAGAAGTTTAAAGGTTTGGTCCTTACTACTAGTGTTCTCACTCAACATATTTTGAGCAAATGTTTACTATGGCAGACGGAAACCTAGATGGGTACCAGAAAAAGAAGTAGGTCTTTTCATATATTCCTTTGTGCATGCGATAACTGTCCGTGTTGTTCTTCAGATATGTCTCAAAAATAATATTCACATACATCCTTGGCTATAAAGTCGACGTCGGACACATGGAAGCTGTCAATCTCATTTCAAGTCACAAATACAGCGAGAAGCAAATAGTGAGCGCCTCGCCTGTCCACTCAAAGGCTGTATCCTAACTGCTCGAGAAGGGTTACTTAGCCGTTACTTTACTAATGCATGAGAATTCCGATTTTCTGCGTCTTGTCGTGAATTCCATTAAGAAGGATTTGGATGATAACAGCGAAATAAACAACTGTCTGGCGCTGCACGCTATAGCCAATGTAGGCGGCCAAGAAATGGCAGAGGCGCTCGCAGAAGACGTGCATCGGCTACTTATATCTCCGTAAGCCCGCATCTATAATCTCTTCGTCGTTTCATGCGGAGCTAACATTGCTTCGAGAACTTCGCAGGGCATGGTTAAAAAAAAGGCGGCTCTCACATTACTTCGCCTCTATCGCAAACATCCAGACGTCATTCCTGCGGCCGAATGGGCACTGCGCATTGTGGCTATCATGGACGACATGGATCTGGTATCCCACCTTTATTATAATTTGAATTCAGAATTTGAACTAAATGCAACCAGGGCGTCGTGAATTGCGTCACCAGTTTGATCATGGCGTTGGCTCAGGACCACCTGGACGTGTATGCTGTGTGTTATCAAAAGGCTGTTGACAGATTATATCGCGTCAGTCGAGGTGTCTGCTTATGACCATACAAAGCTCATTCTAGTTCCAGCTCGTGATAGAGGGCGAATATTCGGCGACTTATTCTTATTACAAGGTTCCTACCCCTTGGCTACAAGTCAAACTGCTTCGACTTCTACAATATTATCCGCCATCTGGTTTGTTTGATCTTATGTAGGCATCTTTACTTGATCTGATTGTGCCATTCATAGAGGATCCGACCGTCCGCTCTGTTCTGCATCAAGTTTTGCAAACAGTCATGAACAACTCGGCGGAGCAGTCACGTAACGTGCAGCACAATAACGCCCAGAATGCGGTCCTGTTCGAGGCAATTGGGTTGGCTATTCACATCGACACAAACTCGCCCCTAGTAGGAACAGCAGCTGTTCTTCTCGCCCGCTTCATCAGTTCGAAGGAGACCAATGTACGATACCTTGGTCTTGATACAATGGCACATCTTGCCGCTCGTGCGGACTCTCTTGAACCTATCAAGAAACATCAAGGTACAATAATACTCTCACTACGTGACAAGGACATCAGTGTTAGGAGACGAGCGTTGGATCTGCTCTATAGCATGTGCGATGTGGACAACGCCGAGCTCATTGTAGGCGAACTACTTCAATATTTAAAAGTGGCGGACTATGGTTTGAGGGAAGAAATGGTGCTCAAGATCGCTATCCTTACGGAAAAGTACTCTACATCGTACAAGTGGTATGTCGATACAATCCTTCAGCTGATTAGCGCAGCGGGAGACCATGTCGGAGACGAGGTGTGGTACCGTGTGGTGCAAATCACGACGAACACAGAAGACTTACAGATATATGCCGCAAAAGTTGTTTTTCAACACTTACGGTCACCTTCAAGCCACGAGAGCCTAATTAAAGTTGGAGGTTGTCTCTATCATCGTCTCCATAAGATTAAGTTCTCATTGATTTGTACAGGTTATGTTCTAGGTGAATACGGTCATTTAATCGCGAATGAAGCTGGGTACAGCCCTTCCGAACAATTTATGGTCCTGCATTCGAAGTCGCAACTCTGCTCAGCATCAACACGGGCCCTTCTTCTGTCAACGTACATTAAATGGGTTAACGTCTTTCCCGAGATAAAACCACATTTGGTGGCTGTCTTTGAACGTTACCGGCATGTCTTGGACTCTGACTTGCAACAGCGGGCCTGCGAGTACTACGCATTGGCTTCGCGACCCGAAGACGACGAGCTCTTGCAAAACGTATGCGAAGAGATGCCGCCTTTCCCCCCACGTGAATCCGCTCTCCTTGGCAGGCTCAACCGCAAAATCGGGGACACAGAAGATAAACGCACGTGGATTCATGGAGGGAAAGAGGCAAATTTAGATCGCGAGCTGCTACGGAAGAAAACGGTACGGAAGGGAACACTTGGGGTTTCCGACTCAAATGGGGTGGCTGCTGTAACGGCGACATCGGGCGGAAGCGGGGAAGATATTATGAGCTCACTTGCGGGACTCGACCTTACATCACCTTCTGACTTGACTCCTGAACCTATCGAGGTCAAACCGCCAGTACCCCGGTTACCCACGGCGCGAATGTTGATCGTTGGTTTGAGAAGCTGTGCTATGTCCAGGAAGGAGTACTGTATGAAGATGTACAGATACAGATGGGCATCAAGTCAGAATATCATAGCCATGAGGGACGGCTGGCTGTATTTATAGGAAACAAGATGTCTGCTCCATTGACTTCTTTCACCGCAACCCTCCATGTTCAAGAACCAGAGACTCTTTCGGTATCCTTCTCCAAAATCCCACCCAGCATCATCGCCCCGCGGACTCAAGTGCAACAACTTCTGAATGTGGAATGCAAAAAAATGTTCACTCAGCCTCCTCTTTTAAGTGTCTCATTCCTCGCAGGTGCTCATCAAACGGTGACCGTGCGTTTACCGGTGGTGGTCACGAAATTTTTTGAGCCAGTCAAGCTTGGACCGTCGGACTTCTTTGAACGCTGGAAAATTATTGGTGGACCCCCTCGGGAGGCTCAACTGGTCTTTCCTATCCCCCTTGACAGTACGGGGCACGTCGACATTATCAGAAATAAGGCAGTTGTTTCTGGACACCGATTTGGTGTTCTCGAGGACGTTGATCCTAACCCGTCCAACCTCGTGGGTGCGGGAGTTTTACACACGACCACAGCCGGTAAAGTTGGTTGCCTGATTCGTGTGGAGCCGAACAAGGAAGCTAAGGTTAGCTATCACTCTTATCCTCTTCCCCTTGCCGCGATTGCTTATGTTACTCCCCGATATGTAGCTGTGCCGTCTGACAGTGCGAAGCACATCTGAAGAGGTTGCGGCAGAAGTGCTGCAATTGTTAGTGAAACCCTTACGTTTCCAGAATACCTGAACTCAGTTTCCTTTCTGGAATATCTCATCCTAATATTTTTGCCTCGGACGGAGTTCTTCTGTATTATTATTGACATTCCGGATCATATCTATTAGTACAAACAATGTGTTATACAAATGACAAATACAACCCTCGATCAGCGTTTTGCAAGAAATCCTCGAAAGAAGCGGTTCTTTTTCTTGCTATCGTCCAATACATCAACAGCAGCGATCGATTCCACGGCGCGCTCGGAGGACTGGGGCGATACAGCCTGTGACCTACTGGAGGTATCTTTGGATATCATGGACTGGTTCAAATTCTCCATAGATCCCCTCCTGTTAATACTCGCATTTGTTGGACTGTCAGGTGAATGATTACGCCCGAGTGAGGCCTGAGATCTGTCCTTCAATAACGGACTTGGCAGTAGAGGGGGATCATCTGCATTTCCGTCCCATTGATTTCTCCACTCAGAATCACCAGCAGACGGAGCAGTAGAAGGCCGGGAAGTCCGTAGATTTAGGCGTTTCTTCCCCCCGCGCTTCGAACCATCCATTGGCAAACCCGAAAAACTCTGGGGCGAATCAACATGAGAAAATGTCAGCTGATGATGTCCGGGGTTCAAACGCGCGAGGGATTGCGGTCGGCCTCCATGAACATACGGTCGACCTAGCTGAGTGACACGTTTCAAGGCCATGCCTTCGATTTCAAGACAGCTCTTTGCAAAGAGCTTCAGGGTCTCGCCGCAACTAGGAGTCGCTGAACCCTGCTGTCTTGTACTACGCACGACGGCTGACGTTAGGATCGCCAGGTGTTTGGGGATATCCAACAGATGAGGGAGGAATAAGAGCGCCTCTCGGTGAAGTGTTGGCATCGTCGGTTTGCGTTCTCGAAGAGCATTCATGACGTGGATGCGTTCGTGTTTGTCCGCAGAGGAGGGCGAAAAATTCCTAAACTTCTCGGGTAATACTGTCGAAACTTCCTTGAGGTAATCGCTCATGGCAGGAAGATTCTCCTTGTAAAAGAGTTTTACTCCTCCCATGAATTCCTCCTTCTGCACGGTCTAAGTAGGATTGAAGATATGAACGAAGGGGAAATAATAAACAGAGTACAGAAGCTTTCACTGACTGGATTGAGGTTGGCGAGGCTTTGCAAGACTTTTGCAATCAACGTCAAAGAGCGTTGGATAGGTGCGGAAGGCATACCTAATGAAGGGTTAGAAATATCTACTACGCTGACTAACGACTTCAGTCTCACCGTGACAGAGCCCAAACAAGTGAGGGTGTAGAATGGCAGGAACAATGAAACGCAAGAAACAAAATGCTGATACGCTCTGCCATCGCATGTCACGATTGCATGCTTCAGGTTTTTTCTCAACGAGATGTCGAATGTGCTGGAAAAGCTGCCGCAGCTCCCTATAAAAATGAACATGTATTCGATAGGCCGGAAGCACTAAATAACACTTACTGGGGACACTCCTCACGCGCATGATATATACTACTCCAAAACTCATTACACCAGAGGACGAGCCGCTCTTGGTCTTTGACTCCTTTCTTTTCCTGGTCCTTTGGGGCTCGCCCACTTCTGATGGGATCAACTTCTATGACGACCCTTTCAGATATAAGTCGTCGTACGACCGATCCAACACTGGCCTCAAGAAAGGCTTTGCCGAACCAATTCATAGCGAGCTCCATTGTTTTAGTGAGGACTGAGTTGCCACGGAACAGAGTGTTCTGGGCTGTAGTCGTCTCAGAAAATGGTAACAAGTGCGCAGCTTTAAACACAACTCACAGCCAGAGGTACCTAAAACCTCCCGTTCAGCAAGTTCAAAGAGGTCCCGCATAAGAACATTCCTGACAACAGCAATTGCCATGACATGCTCCGCAACGTGTTCCAGTTTAAGCTCCTGTTCCATGTCGCTAAGAAGATCGAGAAGGTTTCCCTTGGCCATACACTGAAAATACGAGAAGTTAATCGAATGGCGAAGAACTATTTTGAGCCAATCAATTCACCTGAAGGACAGACGCGTACGATGCGGTAGCGAGTACAATTTCTCTAACGGGAAACAAATCAAGCAAGTATAAAGAACGCCCGGTAAGACCACGTACTCATCTACTTTCATCCTGAGCCGAAGCTCTCCTATTTGAGTGCCACTGACGGAACTATTTGTTGAAATAACAGGAAACCAGCCCTCGATCATTTCGCCTCTCCGAAAGTTGACCAGGGCGATCTGAACGGTGCCCATAAGCTGCGGTTTCAAGTTACTAAACACTTTTTTCTCGCGGTACACGTGTACCAACAAGTCGCCGAAGGGAGGCAGGTCTCCGAATGTGAATTGCTCGTGCCACTCTGGAGAACCTGTACTCTTTTTCACCGTAGTACGGCCGCAAAGGACATCGTTAATTACAACCTCACAGGATACCTCCATGTCAACACCATCGGGGTTGGCTTCGCCATCTGAACCGGTTAGTGGGTCACATACTGGCTCAGTGGTTAATTTCGACGAGCCAAGATTGCGCGCCTGGTTAACCTCTAGCTGAATTTGTCGCCACATGCGGTACAGACCTCCATCACTTGGAGCATAATTTCGTCCATAAATTTCAGCAACAGCATAAGATCGAAGCAGGGCGATCCAAGTGTTTAATGCACCAGAACTCGGGAATTTCATGTATACAATTTCTTCTGTGTTCGTATCAAGCCATCGCTGACCACTTAAGGAAGTTGTTAGCCGGCGTAAGAAAGTGTCCAGGAGTTCACTCACGGCTTGACATGTATTCCTAGGCAATCGTTGTTCATCAGAAGAGAGCGGTCTGCAGGCCGTATGTCCGTACATCGCAACAGGTGTATATAGATTGAATGTTGCAAAATAGTTTCCTTTAAAGTAGTATTGTTATAAACAACAGCTGAGAGGAGAGGGACAGACGAAAGGATTTGCTCACGTCAACATAGATATTAAGTGTACATCGATCATGCTCCTCCAGGAGCTTGCAACGTGCGGGTCTCCAACTTCCGTTTGTAGTAGAGCTTATTACGCCATGAGTGCGAAACCAGCTTGGTTTCTCTGCACGCCAGTCAATGTGTGATGATTATAACACAACAAATGAAGCACCGATATTTAGGAGAAGGACGAACCTCGGATTTTCCGCTCCTCGCCAGTTAGTACCGCGCCGATTGAGTCTCTTTTCTCCGACGCTTTGCGAGGTAGCTGTGGCTGGGTATGCGCGATACTCGTCAATAAACGTCTGGACGCACAGGTGAAGAATGCTTTGTACTGACCCTACGCACAGAGGCAGCCGCCGTCTTGGTTGGACACCAGAGCTCTACTGCGGCGAGGAACTCGCGCGTGCTTGCGCTTTGCCACGATGAGTCCTCGTGCCAAGAGTCAGAGATCGACAAGTCATTTCCACTCGCGAGCATGGGTACGTGGTCGTATGGTACAGATAAGACTGGTATATGAGATTGGTGCGTTCTGGAAAGGAAGCTTCGTTGTTCAACTGTTTGGCTGCGGCATGGATGGTGCACGGAGGTACTTGTTGACTGCGAGGGGAGGTGGGAGTCGGATTGCGGCGCCTATGCGCCCTTGGCGCTTCCGAGTACCGTGCGCCGTGATCCCCAAGCCTGTGCAGTGAATGCAGTACCTGACACAACGATCAAGCGCCCTTGCTACAATGATTAGAAGTAGAGAAAGAAGGGCAGCGATATCGTTAAAGATAAGTTATCGGAGTCTCATTGTTGTCACACCCCCGCAATCAATTATTTCGAATTCTCGACACTTCAGTCACTTGCGTGCGGCATGCCATTATGTATTTTCACCAGTCGTGCAAAAATTATCGTAGACCAGGCGCATTAATACTTGAATCTAATAGCGAGTCACAGACGATTGAAAAGAGCGAAAGTGGCCCCCCTATGGCCCAGAGATAAAAGCACAACAGAAACCCAGAGGAGCAGGGTATAAAAGTCGAGTATGAGGCACGGCATCTAGACAACGGTGCCGCCGCAGTTGCTACATGTCATCTTTCGTTCATCATCATCGGACGCGTGCTCATAACGATGTTCAATTACTCTTTCCGCTATAGACACTAAATCATGAGATCGGACGACAAAATCCAAAATGCTCTACTCACTTGTTAGTGCCGTTTCCGTTGGCGACGCCATTCCCATTAGCCACAGGTCTCTTCCCCTTCACAGGCTTCTTGTACGTCTGAATATAGAAGTTAATGAAGAGCCCGAGGTAGCTGGTGAGCAATGCGCAGCCGAATACAGCGGCGCCCTCAGTGCCGGCACAAGATCCAAACGACGGCAACTTGTCGGAAAAGTACGTTGAAACGAAGTAGGAGTAAGCTGGAGACAAGATTAAGTATAAACATGAACATTCGAAGGATATCACTTCAATAACATACTGCCAAAGTAGACCGCAACGAGATCAATAACAAATTGGATAATTTGCATAGTAGTCAGGTATTTCTTCCACTAAAAAGATTTCTTAGCAAGAGAATCACCCTTGCAGCAGACACAGACAACCTACCCAGATACGCGCGCCTCCCGCAGTCGCATAGTAATAATAATCTTTGAACATAGTCAGAATGGCAGCTCGCTAGAAAAGTGTAACTGATGTCGCTCACACATCAGCACGTGTACCGTAAGGTTGAGAGTAATCGGAACCCAGGACTGGTGATATGATCGTCAGCCACGTCATGATAATCTGAGAGAGAACACTAGGATGGACATACCACGCTTGTACGTCCGTTGAGCTGAGTGAAGCAGAGCAAGGCAGTTGCAGAATGATGGAAAACATGGAGGAACGCTGCACCAAGCTTAGACACGCGCCAATATACCACACATCTTATGAAAAACGCGTACCCAATGGCTTCTTCTTCAACGCCAAAAAGACGGTATCTAAAAGCTCGATGTATTTGATGTAGTAGTTTATCATATAGTAGAATTCCAACCGCTAATGGGTAAATGATTGGTTAAACGCGTGCGATGAAAATCACAAACGAAGGGAAGGACATACAGGTGTCCAGGCATCGTTGCTGCAAATGCCATGGAACAAACCATGGGTCCATACTATCGGCGCAATCTCTTCGACTATAAGGACAAGAAGCAAACCACTACCCGCGCTGAGAGTAATGTTATGAAGCTGGAAAAGAAACTGGAGCTTCGTGGGGTTCTGCGACTTCATGACCTGGCGAAGGCCGAAGACGACCGCGAGGTAGGTGACGAGGGCGGCAACAACATTATTCGGGGTCGACAGAGGAGTCTTGCCTGGTACGTAGCTCGTGAGGTAGTGGGGGAGGGAAGGAAGAGGGGCATAAGTGAAGAGGAAGTCGGCGAGGGGGGCCATGGCGGGGGACGGACGAAAATGCACGGGTCAGCGAGTGGTAATTTAAAGGAGCGGAAGAGGAAGATGGATTTTTTTTACTTACGGGAACTCGCCTATCATTAACGAGCCGAGTAAGCACCCATAAAAGGAGATTTATCACCTTACCCCTCGGCCTTGTAGTCATCAGTCCCGATGCACCCCGACTTCATTCGCAGCCGATTCAATCACGTGAATTGAATTGTAATGCATAGGTGGGTACAAGTGAACGACGATATATCTAATACAGACCGGAGAAGTAGAAGAAAGAATAAACCAAAGGTGCAAACATATTCAAAGCAATTTTTAGATCATAACAATTACCGGCCCGTCCTCCGTCATGGCCAACAGAGTTTTTCCTCTGGGAGGGCGGGTGTGAAAAAAAAAACACAACTGGGAAAAGGGGGTGCTCACTTTTCACTCAATTGAGCCGTCTCCAAAAGGTCGTGTGTTATTTGGGCGCGCCGTTTGTAGCCCTCGGCAGATATAGAAATAGTCGCGAGATCTAGGTCCGAAGGCGTTAGGCGATATGTTACTTGCACCTATAAAGGCATTAGCTCTCCGTCACCCGCTACTCTAGACTGGACACAATACATACACCTATGGAACGCAGGAGCTTGAGTAGGTCATGCAAGAACACAGTCGAGCGGCTCCGCAAATCCTGAAGGTCATGAAGATCAAGACCTGTGAAGCACGTGTCATTGGTTCGGCGGTAAGTATAGACACAAGCGATGAACGAATATTAATGAACTGACAGTGCATCGGCGACGAGCTCCATGTCGGCACGGTGCAATGCAATCGGAGGGCCGGTCGGTCGGTGCTGGTCGTCATCCTACAGAGACTGGTGAGTTCCAGCGTGTCGTAGACCAGTGGAACTTCACTCACTGCGTGAAAGGCAGAAGACTGTCCTCGACGCGGGTGACCTGAGCATAGTTCAAAATCAGGAACTGCAGCAAAAAGAGGGCAGCAGGCCAGGTCGGAGACCAACCTCCTCGACGCGTGAGACGCCGTGGCGGGACTTTACAGACGCGCAGCGGAGAGTTTTCAGAGCTGGCTAACGCAACAGACATGGTGGGGGTGGTAGGAGGGTGGGGAATGTGGGGTGGGATACGATCGCAAGATGTCGCATTATAAGTAGTCGGAAGTAGGGGACCAAAATGCAACGATGGGGCGTGTTTGTACGCGTGCAACACTACAGTCGTTTTACGACTATGGTTCTACCGGGACATACCGGACTGAAGACTTGCGCCCGGGACTCGGATGTCGCGCACCGCAAAAGCCTGTAGCCGAAATATACCAGTCCCAACAGGCCCAGCAAGCCGACATGAATACACGAAGTCTCCACGGCATCATGTTAATTAATTAAAAAGGACAAAATGGCCACCTTTAGCAAAAAGCCCGCCCCGAGTAGTACTTGATCACGCGCTGCTGCGCACGACTCGGGCCCATTCCACCCGCCAGTACCGATCTCCCGTTCAAGTGTACCACTTCATTAAGCGAAACAGAAACAGAATGAATAAATAACAAGAACTCGATCAAGAGTCGAGACCAGTAGATGTCTGTACCAAACATGTAGAGGGATGCCTCCGCTCGGCAAACGGCCCGGCATTTGGCTCGTGAACGGTGACGTACAATGCACACGCCTGAACTCTCGATGGAGACGCGCGCCACACACACCATAACGATTCGACGGGTCGAATGCCTACTGAACCCCGACCGCTACTTGCCTTCCTGATACAACCATGGATTTAATAGCAAATTATGCGAAGCCATGGGTCACCAGAGTGAGCACTTGCCGGAATCCCGTGTCAGCATTAATGTCTCTGACGCCAACATACCAGCTCCTGATGAGCTTCATAGGCGCATATGTAGAGAACTTGAGCTCAGAACAACTTGATGTTGGTGTGAAACAGGGTGCGCCAAATGTCCTAACTCTGAAGACTTGGTCAAGACTGGTAATCTCACTCGGGGACGAAAGGCGAGGTAGATCTAAGGGACTTGCGATTGAAGAAGAGTGCCCTGGACAAGCTCGACCTTCCGTTTGAGGTGGTTGAAGGTTTGCTATCTGCTGTTTCTTTTTACTCAAGTGCTAAACTTCTTCATCCAGGTCGAATCGGAAAGTTTTTGTTTAAGCTGAATTGGTCGGTGACTGCCATGGCCAACACGCCTCTGCAAGTCGAAATAGAGGATGTTCAAGTCCTTATTGCTGCCTCGTCTACAACGGAGTATAGCCGTGAAGACGAAATAAAGAGAGAGCAACAGTTGAAGAGTGAGAGACTTGAGCGGGCGGAAGCCCTGCGTTTGGGTGAGCCCTCGGGTAAGTGGACTGTTTTGCTTCGGTTCTCTCGCTGAAGTTACGCGCGACCCTCTTTAGAACAAGTTTCATATACACAGTCCCTTATTAATTCAATCATCGCGCGGATTGTGAACAACGCCCAAATATCTATAAAGAACGTCCACTTGCGTTACGAGGACAAGCAGACGGTCACCGAGGTGAGGATCTCTTGTCATTGTTCCCGGAACATATGAGATGCTCATGAACTATCTCATAAAGCACCCATTCGCTGTTGGAGTAACCTTAGCGCATCTATCAGCTGTATCAGTAGACGGTGATTGGAAACCGACGTATCTTGATGGCAAAGCACAATCTATCCATAAAGTTTGTCGTCTTTTGTGCTAGTCACTGCTATCCGGAATTTTTATTCACACTAAAAGTAAACAGCTTGCTCATCTAGATTCTCTGGCGATATATTTCAACACTGATTCCAAAAGCGTCTCAGGCTTGAGTTACAATCAATCGAAAAAGCTCTTCAAAGAACAGGTCAGACTTATCTAAGAGGCCAGACTGCTCTCTTACACTTGGCAATCATCAGATATCATCAGATGCACATCCAGTCGAACATCAGTACATCCTGAGGCCGGTGTCGGGTGAAGGACGGGTGAAGTACCTTCTCTTTCAACATAGTAACGGTTTAATTTAACCAGTTTGTAACATAGATCGTTTTGAACAAAACGTGGGGAAAAGACGACGAGCCTCATTATGATGCACACCTGCTCTTCAATGAATTAGGATTTACGCTGGATAGCCATCAGTATCGCGACGTCATCTCTTTGGCTGACGAATACCACATTTATGCCAGGCAACACAAGGTAGTAAGCTCGGGGATGCGCATGATCGTAATTGTACCTAATACAATCGGGTTCCCTCCTCACTTAGTACCGGAAGTTTCGGCCTGATGAGTCGGAATTCAAGCACAAACCGAAGGCATTATGGAATTTTGCCACGACTGCTATTCTCGCAGAGATTCATGACAAAAATCGGAGATGGACATGGGGTCACTTTCAGCAACGTCGCGACGACAGACACCGATATGTGAATTTGTTCAAGGAGAAGGAACTTGCTGGCAAGAGTGAGGTACGCGGCTCATCATTGGGAGGCCGTGGCTCCCTCTGATTTTTTCCCCTAGCCCGATGATGAATTGAAGGCGTTGGAAAGCAAGCTCTCATATAACGATATACGGTTCTATCGGTCAATTGCACGTTCGCAGCTCAAGAAGGACAAAGACAACTTGAAGATCGTAGCCCAAAACAGGAAGAAACAACAAAGCTGGGGCTCGTGGTTATGGGGATCATCTGCAGAGACCGAAAATAAATCCATTGATACTTTGACGGATGAAGAGAAAAAAGGTTTATACGAGATCCTCGATTACGACGAGAAGGCGGAGCTGGCAGAGACCTTTGAGTCGTCAAGGGAATCGATTTCAACTCGAGTCAAGATACACCTCAATCAAGGCTCATTCAGATTGAAAAAGAGTCCTCATGATGGTTCCAGCGATATAGTTTCACTTGTCTTTGATTCGTTTGAAATGGGTGGGATCCAGCGCCGGGACAATTTCGAGACGTCACTTTCATTGGGCAACTTTCGGGTATTCGATGGCACAACGGCAAGCACACTGTATAATCAGATTGTGCACGTCAAAGAAAGTGGGGAGAGAGATTCTGTGCTGAGCGAGAACGGTTTATCCCAAGACGCGTTTTTCTCCTTGAAGTATGAGTACAAACCTCTGGACGAGCGTGCTGACAACGGCTTGACTGTCTATCTGCGTTCAATGGAAATCATATACCAAAGAGGTTATGTCGAAGCCATCGTCGACTTTTTCAAACCTCCGGAAAGTCAGCTACAATCGGTTGAGGCTCTATTGGTGGGATTTTAAAAGCATTTCTCTTGATGCGAATTAAATTACTTTCTGTAGAACGCTGCCGGGGAAACATTAGAGGGCATTCAAAAGGAAACACGAGCGGGGTTGGAATACGCTTTGGAGACGCATAAAACCATTGATCTTCGCCTTGACATGCATGCACCAATCATAATCATTCCAGAAAGGTCTGCATTTTACACTGACTAGGCGAAATTTTAGAGAATTTACTGAATCCTTTACAGTGTTACACAGGAACACTGCAGTCATCTCGTAATCGATGCTGGGCGGGTTCTCGTAAAAAGTACATTGGCCGATAAAGTTGCTCTTCGCGAGGTCGAAAAGAAGCGGAATCATAAGTACACTGATGAAGACTACAGGCAACTTGAATCGATGATGTATGATAATTACTCAGTGAAGTTGATTGCGGCTCAGGTACAAACCACATGTTATGTCAAAATTTACGGCTAACGAAAACATTAGTTTGTCGTGGGCGAGAGTCTTGAAGCATGCCGCGCCGCTTTGCAATCACAGGAACCTGACCCCAAATCACACCTACTTGAGCGCGTAAATATTGAGCTCACTGCACAAAATTCCATTGTCCCTTCTGCTCGCAGTATAGCGCGCATGAAGATGTCTGGAAAGCTTCCAAATCTTCATATCAACTTTTCGGACAGCAAATACAAGACTCTTTTGCGTATGATTGATGTGACGCTGCCTCGCCTTGGTGATGAAACGAAGAAAGCCATTGCTGCTCCGCCGCAACAGATACAGACACAAACCAATTTCCAACCTTCTGCAGCCCTCTTTAGGTCGGGGCAGCTGGAGTACGTCATAGATGATGATGTCGACAAAGGGTCAATCGAAGATAGGCCTGGTAACTCTATGGTGGTGTCTAAGAAGGTAGCCTATCCTACCTATAGTTCGGACGGGATGAAACGGCTGATATACAGATTTAGCCTACAGATGATCGACAACACCAGTTCGAGCTCTCGTTTCAGGTCGACTCTCTGCAGGCATCGCTGTTCCGATCGCTGGAAGACGGCTCAGAACGAGAATTAGGAGTCCTTCAGCTAGATCGATTCCTGCTAAAATTTGCACTGGCCAGATTTGAGCTGAAGGTGGATGTCAATCTTAGGTAGGGCAAGCTTCTTATTGTATAATAATCCGGGAATTGCTGACCAGATAGAGCTATCAATTTGATGAGCTTACCTATAGGCTTGGATCCATTACATCTCGTTTCCACCGAGTCTGGGACATCGGAAGACATGAATCTGATGAATATAACCTATCGTCGTGTTCAAAAGGTGTCTCCCGACTTTATTACTGTTTACGATGGCTTCGACCAGTCTGTCGAAGTAAAACTTTCGACCTTCATTTTCAGGGCTGTGCCAGAACATGTCCTGCCTCTTTACGACTACATAATGTCAACCTTTGTGCCAAGCAAAAATAACCAAACCACGAAGGAACCTGACAAAACACCAGAAAAAGGAGCTGAGGATATAAGTGGACAAGCAACCGTCCAACAGCCCGGCGATAAGATTTTGGTGCGAGCCAACTTGGCCAGCTTCCAGGGTGGGTTGTTCCAAAATGAGTGATAGGGCTCCGTGCTAATCTCTGTGGCAGTTCTCCTCTTAAATGGAGAAGTTGGTGTTGCAACATTATCTTTGTCCACCGCAAACGTTGAGGTCACTGTTTCTGGTGACGACATGAACGTGACGGCGCGGCTCGGAAACCTACTGCTCACAGACGACTCATCTTTGCAAACGAAGTCCTCGGAATTCAAGCAATTGCTCTCCATCGAAAAGGACGACCTTGCTGAACTGCGCTATCGGACATTTAATACCGATGAATGTGCCCGTCGTGGCGCTAATTCTTCCGTCACCTTGACGACAGGTTCCTTAAAGCTCCATTTTCTCGACTCTCCGATGAATAGCATCTACCTGTTCCTACTGAAGTTTGCCCGTCTTAAGGGGATTTACGATGCCGCGACTGAAGCTGCAGTCCAACAGGCATCTAAAGTTGAAAGAATGATTTTTCAGCTGAACGTCAGGTCGCCTATTGTTGTATTCCCGGTTGATCCAGCCTGCCTCGAAGACGCATTCACTTTAGAGCTTGGAGAGTTTTCTGCTCAGAATGAATTCGATGGATCATCGCAGCGCATATCTGCGACACTGAAGGGACTTCATTTATCTTCTGCGTTTTGTTACGAGAGCGTGTCGCCTCTGAAAATTATTAACGACGTCAGCGTTACGACTGAGGTTACCCAGACTGGAGGCATTAGTCGTCAAAATTCTGCGGAGTTCAGGGTGGGTCACGGTACAATACACTTATGTTGAACCGCCTAACATGTTGTAACTATCCAGATAAGGGTGAATATATCAAATGTCGACCTCAAATTAACACAACAACAATTTTGTAGGCTCATCGCACTGTCAAAGACGGTGCCCTCCGTCTTCGCTGGTGCTCCTGACATAGAGGCGGATACGCGAGGCACACTATTAGAGAAGGTCCAAGAACAGACCGTGAATAGCTCTATGCAAGGGGATGACCAGACCGACCTGCTACCGGAACTCAGCACTACGTTAGTTTCATCGGGGCAGCCGGCGTTGAAAAGGCTCGACCTTCTTGTAACGATGCAGTCTGTCAAGTTAAGCCTTTATGATGGTGGAGCAGTCTATGAGGCAGACCTCAAGGATCACGGAATCGTTCGATTCGCGCTGAACGGTAGCACGATGGCGTTGGACATACACACCAATGGTGCTTTACAAAGTCAATTATGGATTAAATCATTAACAATGAGCAATACCAAGCCCGGCCCCTCAAAGTTCCGGGACATCATTCCCGCAACAGATCATGGACGCGATCAGTTCCACTGTTTACTGACCATGTCCGGAGGAGCCGACTCGTCGGCTCAAGTTGTTGCAACTGTTGACTCTCCGCACATTATTTTCTCTGTTGATCCCATTTTTGCACTGTCCAGTTTTTTCATAAGTGCATTCGAACATCAGTCCGGTGATACAGAGGGACCAGAGGGCATCTCACCGCCGGAAATGGACGTCAAAAACTCTCCCGAAACGGGTGTGCTTGAACGATCACGCTTTAATTACAGGTTTGACTTGTACGATACATCGGTTAGTATACTTGAAGACGACCAAGAAGCCGACACGCAAGCCATCCGGTTGTCGCTAGCGCGATTGTCGTTGTCCCAACAGGTACGTCCAATATTCCTTTGGATATTACCATTGACAAATATTGACTATACGAATCCGTAGAATGCGTTGGTATTAGAACTATCTCATCTAGGCATGTCCCTCACGCGCATGGATAAGCAAATGGACGCTGTACGATTTTTGGACGATGTTGATATAAAATTGTCCTCTGAGTCACGCTCAGAGTCAAACAAGAGGTTTACGAGCATCAGCGTCATGGTCGAACAAGAGCTTGTTTTCAGAACCTCTTATCGTGACAGTCTACTCATTACATCAATTGCCAACAAAGCCATTGCATTCTTTTCGAGTTCCCAAGGAATAAACTCCGATGATTCAAAACAAGCGGCCTTCGATAATGCAACCAGTATTGCAGCATCTGGAAGAAAGGTCATCGATGGGCAGAAGAATTCAGACACGCCGGCCAGCCACAGTCTTAGCCGTTCATACTCCCTAGGTGCGAAGGTTATCATGACTACCGAAGAGGTAAGGATAATTCTTTATGGAAACTCAGCTCTAACATTCACTGTAGTTGACAGCTACTGTGCAAGGCTTTCGTCTTGTGCTCATTAGCGATTTGCACGAAGCACCAATGCTTCATTTAAAAGCGAAGAAATTCTCAGTATCTGCTACTGACTGGACCAACCAGGTATGAAACTCAATCCTCTAGTCACCAATATGCGAAAACCCAAACTTCACCAGCTCCACGCGACAATGATGATACCTCTAACAATCGACTACTGGAACCTGAAGAACTCACATTGGGAGCCCTTGATTGATCCATGGATGTTCACCGTGTCGGTTAGTACATGTAACGCATGGAAGTGGACGAACTTAGTTTACACGTATAGCAGCTACGAAAGGATGCGCCATCGGGACGTAGCCACCTCAAAATTTCATCCCACGAACTCCTTGATATCAATATCAGCTCAAGCTTCGTTGAATTAGCAATTTCAACGGCCAGCGTTTGGAGTAGAGAAGGCTATCGCGTCCTACAGACGGCGAGGGGGAGTTATGCGCCTTATCGGATTCACAATCGAACGGGAGGTCCGGTGTACGTTTGGTCCGATTCCAACGGCAACGCTAGCGCTAGTTCTTTTTCAGCTGTTAAAATTGAACAGAATTCAGCGGTTGAATGGAGGTTCGACGATTGGAAGAAATTACGGGAGGTTCTATGTTCCCTTCTATGGTTTTTGACTTCTTGCTGAATGAACGGCGTCCCCAGGACGGCTCCCCGTCAAGCACGAATACCCTTGGTATTCGGTTTGATGCTAAACCATGGGAACATCTTCGAAGTGTACCTGTTGATCGGGAAGGAGAATACGTTTACTCTTTAAGGCCGCGGACGAATCTTGGATCAAGCAAGCTCATGTGCGAAATTGTCACCAAGGATAACGTCAAAATTGTCACCCTCCGTTCATCATATAAAGTGGAGAACCAAACGTTTTATCCTCTGGAGGTCACACTCGTCGATAATACTGGACACCCCGTCTATCCTATTGAAAAAATAGGTAGGCTTGAAATTATTATACTTCGCTTCTACTTCACTTCAACAACGTTTTTTAACCCCACTTAGCTCCGGGTCAAGATTTTGCTCTGCCAATTGATGCCGTCTCGCAAAATAGACTCAGGATACAGCCCGATCGTATGTCACACCTCCGTAAAGCAATGGCATTGGTACTGGCCGGTTGACTTAGTTGTTTTTAGCGGGATTCGGATATAAATGGTCTCCATCCATTTGGTGGGAGGATTTGCGTGAGGTCCGGCGTTCTGGAAGTCTGGGAGTTCGGTGCCCTCATGTAGAACGCAAAGAAGCGCCATTCCATTTCACTTTATGGCCGGTCTGGTCTTCTGTTTCGAGGTGAGTTTGCTACTACGACGGAAAATATTCAGGCCCATATTTTCTTCAGGGATTACCCGCAACTAAAGCTTAATCTTCGCGCACCAATTGAATTGGAAAATCTGCTGCCTTTTGATATCCAATACAAGGTTTACGATAAGGATTCAAACCATAATTGGAATAGCTACCTCCGCAAAGGTGGAAACACGCCTGTTCATTCAGTAGATTTAAGCCATCTAGTTCTTCTTAGCATCACCATTCAAGACAGCGGTGGGTACATGTCTTTTATTGGCACCAATAAGCAACTTTAATTCAATCTTAAACAGTCTTCAAACCCAGTGACTTCACCATCATTAACGCCGATCGGAAATTCGAATTCGATCAAGAGCATCAGCTTACCCTGTCTGACGCACAGGGTCGAAAATTGGATCTAGTGCTCAACTATGTGTACGTTTTACGCAATTCCCGTGTCTAATAATGTTAATTAATTCCATAGCAAATTCCCGGATGCCGGGGGGGCATTCAAAGTACAAATATACAGTCCATATATTGTTGTAAACAAGACAGGTCTTCCTTTTGGAGTGAAAGCCGTGCGATCTGCTGGCATGTACAAAGATGTGGCTGGTGCAATGGCACAAGGTGATATATTTGATAACATGACCCAGCCCACCTATCTGCTTACTCTGCGAACAGAAGAACTTGCCAGAAATACCCCATTCTGTACGTATATGGACGCATTATAAGCTTGATCTAACTTGAACTTACATTCGTGTAGTGCTATCCCATACAAATAAGAAAGGGAATGAATTTATTTTCAAAGTAGGCAAATCAGCTTGGTCACAGGTAAGTCTATACGGTCTTACACTTCCGGCCTGCGCGAATGACCTCGTATAGACAATCCGCTTCGACGCCCCTAGCGCCGAAATGTCTATGGTTATTCCTCACGAGTCACAGAAAGCTGAAATTCACGTCGGGCTTTCTTGGTCAGAAGGAACAGGGAAGTATAAATTAACCAAGGTCATTGAGCTTGCTCCACGGTTCTATGTATACAACAAGCTTCCGCAAGCCGTTTGCTTCCGAGAGCTGGGTGCTCCACCATCTGGCCACTCCGAGCTCTTGACTGGCGAACGTTCACCGATGCAATTCATGCGGATTGATGAGCACAAACTCCTCACCGTCGCATATCCTGGACTGGATGCTCAGTGGTACTTTTTCTCTCTCGACGAACTTGGGGGCCCTTTGATCATTAATGTACTCTAGGTCCCCTGCAGTAGACATGGAAGCTATAGGCTCTGTACATGTACGAATGCGCCCAGCGGGTTCGACGTCTCGGCAAAACGCGCACCTGATCACTGCGGACGTAATTCTCGATAAGGCCACCATATTTACAGTCCTCTCTCCCCACAACGGATCATGGCCGTTTGTTATTGAAAACGAAAGTGACTACGAGATTTCTTTCGGACAAATTGTAAGCACAATAGGTCCGCTGATTGCGCTTTGACTCTGATGCCCAGCGATGCAGGACGAAAGCCGCGATAAGCCTGAAAGCGACGTTATATACAAAGTCAAGCCCGGAAACCGGATCCCTTATGCCTGGGATTTCCCAGCCATGAGTAAAAAGAAAATATACCTAAGCTGCAACAAGCGATCCCGTAAAGTTGATATCATGGAAATTGGGGTTCTTCCCCCGCTGCGGGTAAGCAGTGTTGTTCTCTTCCTTTTATTCTCCTGATGTTGTGCGTTCGTGTTTTCGATATTCAGCACAATCTTGGAGCTCTTTCTTTGGATGTTCGCGCGGATGGGCCAACTCAGTTATTGTCTATCACTGCCTATCGTGAGGAAACGAGTGTCTATAAGCCAAGGCGCAGGGCTGCATCTAGGAGTGACTCCGTGTCAACTTTGGAGTTTGAAGCTGTCCAGGAAGAGGTCTCACCGACCTTGGTTGTCGAGATAGATCTGAAGGGACTTGGGATTTCTCTCATGAACAAGAGACTTACAGAAGTTGTTTACTTCTCTATACAAGCCCTCAAGCTTGATTATTCCAATAGTCCTGTCGCTCAGGCAGTCAATCTATCCTTCGGTGCTCTTCAAGTTGACAACCAACTCCATGACGCATTCTTTCCAGTTCTTTTGCAGCCCACTCCAATTTCGAAAGAGGTAAGGAGTCTGGGTGCTCTACCGACCGTGCAAGCATCAGTAGTCATTCTTAATGACAGAGGTGTGTAAGATTTTATATATCAGCGCGGTTGGTCCTTAATTATCGCAGCGCACGGTGTCCTATTCGTAAAATACGCTTCCATCTTGCTCCAGGCCATTACAGTGCAGATAGAAGAGGCTTTCCTGTATGCGGTGTTAGACCTTACTAGGCTGGAAGGTATTTCTTGGCAAACAGAATCGGAAAGGTTAGCATGGTGGCATTTTTATCTGCTACAAATCTTGACAGTACGTTAGTGTCCTCATCCACAATTTGAATGAACAACCCGAACCAAGTTCCGACAAAACTGGTGAAGACGTTTATTTTGAAGTACTCGAACTGCAACCCATAATTCTCTCCGTGTCTTTTGTCCGGAACATCACCCCGTCCGACGGTGATTCTCAGACGTAGGTATTCATGATGCGATATACGTGGGGCAATACTGAAGACTCTGTTACCGTGATGCACATAGGATGACGACGAGAAATCCTTTGGCTGTCGCTCTCAATATACTTACCATGACTTTGGCTAATGCCGAAGGGATCGAGTTACAGCTCAATGCTCTTGGTCTTACAGATGTTCGCTTGACTCTGCCAGATATACAGTCGAGAATTATGTACCACTACCGACAAGAAGTCTTACGGCAGATCTATCGAGTACTTGGCTCAGCAGATTTCCTTGGTAACCCAGTTGGACTCTTCACAAATGTCAGCTCTGGAGTTTTAGATATCTTTTATGAACCGTGGCATGGTGTTGTTCAACATGGGGGTGGCGAGCTTGGCGTTGGTTTGGCGAAGGTGAAGCACTCCGCTCCTGTTGGCGCGTTTTCCTACCTTAATTCTTGATTCAGGGAGCAGCGAGCTTCGTAAAAAAGACTATCTTCAGCCTTTCAAATAGCATGACGAAGGTCACGTCCAGCCTCGGGAAAGGTAATATAAGCACGATTGGGCATATTACTAAGTGGTATCTTACGACGCATCTCACAGGTCTGTCTGCCGCGACACTTGATGCCGACTACCAAGCGAAACGTCGTATGACGCAGCGACGCAATAAGCCCCGCCACGCGCTGTAAGTTTTTGGAGCACTGCCGAGACGAAGGCTTTCCCTGAAAAATTAAATTGCCTCATGTTGCAGGGTTGGGGTAACAGCAGGAGCGGAGGCCTTTGCTAACAGCGTCGCTAGCGGAGTAGAGGGGGTTTTGGTGAGCTCTACTCACACCTTCGATTCTATAGTATGCCCATGGTATGCTCTCTGTGTGCTCACCGGATGAAATAACAGATGAAACCCATAGAAGGTGCTGATGCCGAAGGCGCATTTGGATTCTTCAAGGGGATGGGGAAAGGCTTGGTCGGGTGCGTGACTTGTCCTTAACAGATGTTCCGCAATTACTAATGGAGAAAACAGCGCTATTACAAAGCCTGTCGTGGGCGTTTTCGACTTGGCGGCGAACGTGACCGAGGGTAAGATAGGGAGACCTAGAAACCTAGATCATGGATGGCCACTGAGGGAATTTCTTAGGAATCCGGAATACTACCACTGTTTTTGATGCTCCACAACGGGACCGCGTCCGAAAGGTAATTAATTTATGTAAAAATATACAGGGTGCTGAACACTTCATCGCAGCCTCGTCATATTTCAGGGGACGGTGTTCTAGAGCCATATTCAGCCAGGAAGGCTTTAGGACAGTCTTGGATGCGGGATATCCAAGACGGGAAGTACCGAAAAGAATACTACATTGCTCACATCGGTATGTGCACAATATTAATGATCTCCGTGGTTTTCAGAATTTCTGACTAGCACCACAAAATTCAGATATTCCAGGGACCGACATTGTCGTGCTGTTAACAAACGCTAGCAGCGTTTCATTTTCTTCTAAGGACCTCCATGTGCATTGGGACCTATCTTTAACTAGTGTCGCGGGTGTCCAGGGCGAGCAAACAGGCATTCGTTTCGTAAGCAAGGCCGATCAAGATCACGATAGATTCGTGATTATCCAGGACAGTTCCTCCAAAGAATGGTTTTTCGAAAAGGTGAAAGCGGTAGTGATGGCCTTCAATGCACGACGACGGCTTGAACGTTGATCGGAATCCAACACCCGGTATACACGCATTACCTAGCTGTGAAATTGTTTATCCTGATATTTTATATATAACTCCAAGGCAGATAAGCGGTGTACTGAACGAATTATGGAAATGAGAGAACGATCCGATCCGGACAACTAGACAATCCAATGAATAACGAAAGGTATTGAACATGATATAAAAATGAAGTAAACGAAGCAAGATGTATTAAGTTATCCAGAGGGAGGATAACCCGGGAATAAAGACAGATGAATAAAGACAGATAAATAAAAGACTAATGGCAAAAAATCTAAGCGTGCACCGAGGAATCCGAATTAGTTGAAAAGCGACCGTTTGAGTGCTTCGCAGTTACATTAGCACTGTTGGATTTCATCATAGAGTTGGGGCCGGCGTAAATGAAGTCGCCTTTGACATTTTCATACGGACGGACGACGCCGGGCTCCTCAGAGTCGCAGTAACTTTCCCTAGGACTGGCCGAGTATGCGCTCTGAAAGTCCGTATCGGAGTCTTCGGTTGTCGCGATAGTGACCGAGGGAGTTAGGGGGATATTTGATGGGGTAGCGGGACTGAGAGTAGAGGGAGAAGATGGACTCATCATTGGAACCGTAAGCTCCGAAGGGACCCGCTCAATCTTGGTGGGCGAGCTGGCAGGCTTTGGCGCTACCTGTTTGTCTCGCTTCGCCGAGTGTGCCTTAGCTTTGCTGGGGCGCGTTGCTGTCTGTGAAGATGACACAGTATTGCTGCGTGTCCTGTTTGTGGAGGTATCGATGGAGCATCGGTTGGCAGGAGAGATCGGTCGACTGCCTCTGCCTCTGCCGCGCTCGCTGGCGTCAGTCTCACTTTCCAACGAGGGTCTCCATTGCGCAACTCGAGGGTGTGCCAAGGCATTCTCCAGCTGAACGTTGGTTATGAAACGATGTTGTCGTGAAATTAATCTCGGGAACATACCTTTTGTTGAATCTGAAGAACCTTCTGGGCAATTTTATCGCTGTTGTGGTGAATTCCTTCGTCGACAGCAACCATCGCATCCTGCGAGCGATCTCCCGCAGGAGCTCCGGATGCATCGATCTCCGGATTCGATGACGCGGGCTCTTCTGCGATCGCGGAGGACTCAAGCGAGTGGCGAGTTATTTCTTCGTTTTCCGCAGTCCCTGCGAGAGTCGAAGAATCCATACTCATCGTACGCGGAGGCGAGCGGGCTGCATTGCTAGAACGTCTCGAACCTATGCTGGAGGACGGATTGGAAGACGATGGCTGCTGAACATCAGGCTGGGAACCTTCAGAGTCACTCATCTCCATAGACATTGACATAGATACCAGTGCACGCTCAATTTGGGCCTCCACCTCAGCAACTAGTTCTGCACGTTCCTCTTCCATCTTCTCCATGGCCAGGCGCATGTTTTCAAGCTCGAGCATAGCATCCTTATGTGCACTTTCCGTATCGTACAATTCTAGATTTGGACTTGGTTAGCATCGGCCAGTCATGGGTCATAATACACGTACGAGTCTGAAGTCTCAGCTTCTCTGCCGCCGTGAGAGAGACCAGTCCCGTCAAACGCTTGCTCTCGCGTTGTTCTCTGCTAATCTTCGCGCGAAGCTCGTTCGCCTCGTTGCTTAATTTCTCCGCGTACTGTTCGAACGTGACAAACTTCTCCCTCCATAAATCAGATTCGGTCATGAGGAAATTGAGTCTCCTAGATAGACGCCCAATCTTCGTTTCCAGATCGTCTCGTGCATCAACGAAGGCCGTCGCGCGTTTGCGAATAGAATTTTGTACTTGCTGTTCAGCCCCACTGAGTCGCGGCGGGCGCCTGTAAGATCCAAACGACGAGATACGCTTGAAGAGGGAAGGTTTCTTATACTGTATGAAGCTATCTATCAGGAGAGCAACGAGGGACAAGAGACCATTCATCAATATACCTTGTCCTGAAGAACTGAGTCAAAAGCCTGGATGATCTTCGTTGAATGCCACCATTCTGGAGCCTTCACGCTCTCTGCTACAACAGAAGAGGAGGCGCCCCTTTTGGCCTGAATTTTGCAAATTGGTCTGAAACGTCCACCCGGGAAAGCTTCCTTGAATTCGCTAAAGATCTTTCGTCACTACTCCGAGTCTATGCACAGTAGAGAAGGAGACCTACATTGGCACTGAATGATCAGGGTGATAAAACTCCCCAAATGCAGCAAGAAGCTTTTGTCTGTATTTATCCCTCTGCTGCTTGACAGAAAGACAACCAGGCGGAGGTGCGGCGCAATTACTGTGTAAACAGCCTTAGTTGGAATACCGCGGAAAACGAAGAGACAAGGCGTACAGATAATTGATATCGCTATAAAACGTATAAGCATTTCCAGTGCATTTTCAGAAGGTGACTGGCACATACAGATCACATACGCAGACCTCAGGGGGTGGGCGGACAGCGTATCGCATTTCAGCAGCCATGCCGATGATCCATGGACCAGGGTCCTCTATATATATTCTCGCATCCCTCGCGTGAACCGCAGGGAGGGCAATACCGTTCCACCCACGCAATTCGACCAAATACTTGATGGTAGCAACGGCAATCTGATCAGAGTGGGTTAATTCCCGCAAGCTATATATACAGTCCAGACGCACCCCCAACATGGCAGGATGCCTTGAAAAGAAAAGAATCCGGCCAGTAGGAGCGAGAGCAATCTAAATTGATTCGGTAAAAACGATGAATCATATAGCATAGAATTGAAGGACGGTCACCTCGCATATATTAAGAATGTTGTCAATATTGAGACATTTGAATAGCGGCCACATAGTAAACTGAGCAAAAAATATGTTGTCAATTAGGGAGAGTATAAAAGAATATTAGCAGCGCACATTAATATCGACGAGACCTCTTCCAAAGTCAAGGCCGCCAGGGAAGCGAGCAACTACTTCCAGACTGCCATCCCCTTTGTCACCCCCTTCCTTTGGTGACGCGTCCAATCTTACGATGTCACCCGCGCGAGGAACAGGATGAGAGAGGATCTTAGAAATTTGGAGAGTATGAGAAGCAACGTCTTTGCTGAAACGCGCCCAGGAAAGCGTCAGATAATCACGCATAAGATCATAAATCGGATGTCTAGAAACGAGAGCTACAAACACATAAATATGCCGTCGTGCATTGAAAGTCATGCTACTCACTGAGGGCATACGGTAGCCAGAAAACTGTGTCTCCAGTTAAGAAAAGAGTGGATTCGCCAGGGCCATGAGCCGAGCTCGCGACCTCAAATTCGCTCTCGCTGATGACATCGCCAATTTCAGACTCGCCATCAGTCTCACCGTCCGCAACACTCCAGGGGCCCTTTCGTCCGCTGCGAACACTACGGCGAGCCTGATTAGCTGGATCGGATACCGGCATGTCGGAACGCAAAGCTTTGATACGAGACGCGACAAGGCTCTGGGCAGATTCCTTACGAGAGCGCACCGACTCAAGAGTACGGCGGATGGCAGCGCTACGCTCGGCATCAGCGTGAGACCATACAGTCAGACAAACGCCATGGTAAGTGACACTGCCAGCTCCGCGGCCCTCTGTCCCTGCCCCGCCGAGATTAGGACTCGTCGCCGTGTTCACGTTAGTATCTAACGCTGACACGCTACTCGGTCCCAAATATGCGGATGAAGGGCGTGCATGTGTATCGGCATATGAGTAAGGGAAGGTTCCGTAGGACGAGAGAGCATTGGAGAAGCGATTATTGTCCGTTGAAGCAGAGAGAACAGAGTTCCTAAGTCCAGATAAGCCAAGCGTTGACGGTGGAGCGAGAGGTGTGTTAGGAGCAGGAAGAGTGAATGTGAATGTGTGCACGGTTGAAGCAGGCTGAAGCGTCGATGCAATAATCTCGACTTCGCGAGTAAAGGAAAGCTAGAAACCGCAAATAAAATGTTATCCTCAAGCGCAAAGCAAAAAAAGTTCACGCACTTTTAAAGCCTTGCTCAACATCTTTGCCGTCTCTTGCTTAGTGAGCGCGCCTGGACCCTTGGATACTTCCGTCTGCGTATTGTGACCCTTGGCCACTTTTTTCTTCTTACCACCCCCAACACCAGGGCTAACGGTACTGCCAAGAACCTCAGCTCTCCACCATCTCCCCACCGCGCCGTCGGAATGAGACAAGCCTTGAACAGCATCTGGGTCCGCGAGGGTCCATGTGTGCGGTCGTTTCGGCAGACCGCTGACGACGTACAGACTTGCGAGAGGCAGAGCAGGTGAGAAGGACTGAGAAGACGGGACATTTCCTGCTGATCGGGTAGACATGATGGAAGCACGTTTGCGAACGGGGATGGGTTCCATGGAGCTACGATGCGGGATACCGAGCACCTGAGAGGCCTTGTCCCTACGAGGGATACGTGCGAGCTGGCCGGCCAAGCCCGCTGCTACTAAGTTGGGAAGAATGATGAGTCTCTAGGGCGAAAAACCAAAGGAGGCAGCATACTTGTCAGATCGCTCTCGTCGCGGTTGTGACCACCGTCTACTCTGGATTTTGCGGACTTTACAGATTTGACGTCCTCACCAAAGTCGTCCTCGAGTGCAGGGGAAGGGCCTGTAGCAGACCAGGCGCCAAGGACGGTGAGTTGGGGCTTGCTGCTGTGGTCTTGCGAGGAGGAGTGGCCGGTAGGAGGAAGAGCAGACGGGGGCCAAGATGGGGAGGAGGAACGATCAAAGACGCGGAGGGCAGCGTCCAGCCCGGTCGCGCGCTGGTTGGATACGCTCATTTTCGCACACAGGCGTTCCTGGTATCGGTACCTTCTGTTCCCGTGGAAGGTCGAGTCGATGGCCGAAGGGTGCCGCGGGTTGTTCGCGCAACGCTACTCGCGTCCTCGGTGGGAGGGGGAGGCGCAGACAACGAGGGGGATGAGGGGGAGGGGGGCGGACCGCGAGCTGGAACGCGATCACGTATTTGTACGGGGAGACCCATGTCGAATAGAAATTCCTAATTATTTCATGCAGAAAAGGGGGGACGCGACGTTCGGAACAGAACATCGAGAGCGAGCGAGACGTAAAGGCCTCGCCTACAACTAGCGACGGCGACGGCGAGCCGGCCGACACCAGCGTTTCTGATGCGCTCAACCGCCGCCGTCGTCGCGTAACTAGAAACTCGACGCCGCCGACGTACAGTCCCTCTTAAGGAAACCCGGACCAGCCTCACCCCGCGCCCCGCATCCGAGCTCGCGCGTGTCCGTCTCGCCTCTCTCCCTCTCTCTCATGGCCGATGGCTCGCAGATATCAGTCGCATGGGGAATCACCGTCGGCCTCCTTGCATCCTTCGTACAGTCCTTGGGTCTCACCATCCAGCGCAAGAGCCACGTCCTCAACCAGCAGCTCCCAGAACACGAACAACGTGTCGACCACCGTAGGCCGTGAGTCCTCCCTTGCTACGTCTCGTCATTTCCCCTAATCTCATCATACAGGCTCTGGCTGCTCGGCTTCACCATCTTCATCTCCTCAAATGTCCTCGGCTCTCTCTTCCAGATCGCATCTCTCCCCGTGCTCATCCTTGCCCCTCTTGGTGCCGTTTCCTTGCTATGGAACGCGTTCTTCGCCCGTCTCCTCCTTGGAGACGTCTTCTCTGTATGGATGATATTTGGAACACTCCTCATTGCTGGCGGCGCCGTCCTTATTGCGGTCTTCGGCATCGTTCCAGAATCAACACATTCCCTTGAAGATCTTCTACGTCTCTTCGGTCGCCCCGCATTCATCGCGTACTTCTCCTTACTGGGAGCGGCCGTTCTCATCTGCATGGTTGTAGTAAGTTCACCTCCCATGCTAGTTGCCAAGCAAAGTTCGGGCTTATCAAAACAAAACACTCCTCTTTAGACTCATGTAACAGAGTTCTCTTTAGCACGGAATGTAGTCTCTCCCCCCTTGACCCCTCCCATGACCCCGGGTCCTTTATCACACGCTATTCCCTCATCATTCGTCGTACCACCCTCGAACATAGCTTCGGAGCGCACACCCCTCCTTGATCGAAAACCTCTCCCGACCCGGTCGTCTACGCCCTCCATCTCCATGGGCGCCGCAGCGGCACGGAGCAGGCTTTTCCTCGCAATATCATATGCATCAGTATCGGGCATTCTCAGCGGAATGTGTCTCCTCTTTGCGAAGAGTGGCGTCGAACTTCTCTTGCTTACCATCGGAGGCAATAATCAATTTTGGCGCTGGGAGGCATGGGTCTTACTTTTGGGGCTCGTTATATTTGCCCTCCTACAGCTTTGGTATCTGCAGAAAAGCCTGGTGTTTGCCGACCCCACTATCATTTGTCCGCGTAAGTCAGCCACCTCTATTACTTTCATCTGGCATTAATCGATATTGTTTTTTTCCGCTAGTCGCATTTTGTTTTTATAACGTTTCATCTATCGTAAATGGACTTGTATATTTTGACCAGTTTTCTCTTCTTTCCACGCTCAAATTATCGCTCGTCTCCCTGGGGATGGTCATCCTATTGGGTGGGGTTTGGCTTGTGTCTTTCCATGCAGGAAGTGGACGAGTTGACGTGGGCACATGGCAAGAAGGAGACGATGGATTAGAGGAAGAAGTGACGGAAGCGAATCTCGAACCAGAAGGCTGTTCATCGCCGACCTTCTCCCCGAGACGTCTGGAATCTGCAATGTCAGACTCTGAAGTAGCCCATTCTGCGGCTTTCTCGCCCCCACGGCACTCTATAGTGTTCCCAGGTTCGCCGGTTGCAAGTGGACAAGACCATGAGCATCTTGCTCAGTCTGCTACGTCTTCACGAAATCTGCCCACGGCACGATCGACGCGCCGCCGATACCGCTTCTCTCTTTTACAGTCTCCAGAGACGTCCTCTTCTGCGCTGAATGTTCCCGGTGGGGGATTCAGCATAGGCTTGTCCCCTGTCAGCCCTGGATTCGCCATTGTGCCGAAGCGGCGCATAAGCGGATTTCGAAGGGTTGTGCAGCGGGTAACAATGCGCAGGACGGTGAGCGAGGGCGACATTGATGCGAACGCAGATGGGGGGGACGTTCCAGGATCCGACGAGCCTTCGCATGCGGTTGTAGACGTTGGTAAGACGCAGCCGGTCAAGGCGAAGGCACGGTGGAAGTGGTTGCGCAGTGTTTTCACAGAAGGGGATCTATAGAAGGACTATGTATGTAGCTTGTGGATATAGTTATTAAAGGTGATAGACGCCAGCCGTTCCCTGAGGGTGATAAAAAGCATCCAATATAATAATAATGTGTACAAATTATTAATGTCGATTAATATTAATTTCTGTCATCGAAACTTTCCTTTTATGGTTGAGCGGTGGACAAGCACACCTTCAGGCCACCGCCGAGCTTGGCGGCAAACCATGTTCAAGCTAAGTAGGACCGTCGCTCGTGCAGGCCGCTCACTCAACGTCGCCACCCGTGCTGCCTCAACGCAGTCACCGTCTTCCGTACCCGCCGCGAAGCCCGCCGCCGAGCCCGCCCTTCCGGCGTCCGCCAACCAATCACCCAACTACCCGAAACCATGGTCTACAAACCAGCGTGCACGCGGGGACGCGTACAGGGACGCGCGCTTTGAGCAGACCTCTCTCGATCTGCAGCCCCAGCCGCTGAGCGCGATGGAGATGATCGCCCAGGAGCCGGTACGCATGGTCCACGGCCGCAAGGCCGAGTGTGACGGCGGTACGTATCTCTCGTCCGTTGCTTGACGCAGCTAGCGGCACTGACTCTCTCCGTCATCGTCCATTTTTTATTGTATTAGGCGATGGTCCTTTGGGGCATCCCAAGGTTTTTATTAACCTCGTAAGTGGTTCGGCACAAAAATGAGCTAGGTGCTAAATTCACACCGTCTTGTTCGCAGGATAAGCCTGGGCCGAGACCTTGCGGGTTCGTCGTTTTTTAACAAAAAGAACCCGAAGCAAACTAACCAGAACCTGATGCCTTTTCCTTCTAGATATTGGTAAGCCCGGGCGAATGTATTAATGCAAAGACGCTAGAAACTGATTCCGTTATTCCCTGCTCAGTGGTCTCCGCTTTGAGCAAGCTCCGCATACCCACTAGATTCGCCGCCGAAACCAGTTGTATACTACAATACGCCTTCGGCATGCCCAAATACATTTGACCCGCGAGCTAGAAGACTAGCAAAAACTATCTTTTTTTTATTGCTCGTTGTCAAGTGGTTAGAATCTTCCCAGTCAGCTTGACGACGTCTGCTTGCAGTTTTCACGATTTTCGCTGTCCGATGCGGAATAAAAATACATTACATGTCTACTACGTCTCGCTTCAGGGCCTGCGTCGACGCTAACCGTTGAGCAACAAGATGAGCGACTAAAGCTAGGTAAGTTCAAGACACTGTGAGCAAGCTCGAGTGTAAAGTAGTATGTGCTCGGCAGAGGGATAATAATACTGCAGGGTAGTAGGAATCCGTGCGAAGGTGAACGCGAAGAGAGGGTTGAATGCGTATGCGATTATGAAAAAATAGATGGTTGAACAAAATGAGACAAGAAAACACGGTGAGACAGAAATAGAGGAAATAAAAGAGTAACGAGCGTCGTTTTGTCAGGGATCTTCGGTCCGCCTCAAGGGCGGAAGAGGCTCCGCAATAGACTCCAATTCTGAGAAGGGTGGTAAGGGATTATGAGACATGTGTATGTCTTCTGGTTGTGGGGGCAAAGGGGGCTAGGGAAACGACAAATCAGTTCACCCATGCTCGAAAATTCTTGTTGGGAAACTTACCACTTTGAATATGGGATTTATAGCAGAATGAGGGGCAATCGCCGGACTAGGTGGCTGTGCCTGGATCTGCCCATATTGTCCATATTCGTAGGGACTACTAGGCGTAACCGCCCGAAAGTGTTGATGTGGCATTGGTGACAAAGAAATGAAAGGCTGTCGGCCAAGAGCTTGCGCTTGTTGCTGAGGGCTGGATATCGATAGCGAGTGCATAGGCAAAGGGGAGCTTGCCTCCGACATCGACGAACGGGCAGCTTCGTATGATGACATGGACGCTCGTGAATCGAAATCGGGATGTTCAAATGATGGCGAATCAGATGAACGAGCGGAATTTGAGAAATCATCGCCAAATGAAGTCCTTAGAGAAGAGCTAGATTGCATACGAGTGATACCAAAGAGACTGGGTCGATGTCGCAATCGGGATGAAAGTGGATCACTTTCAACCGTTGCAAAAGAAATAACCGATAACCTGTTAACACTCTGCAAGTCTGAGGAAGACATTGAGTGATCGTCGTCCAGGTCTCTCCGTCTCGCCTTGGTCCGATGTTCAGCTTCCCGAAAGTTGTCATACTCCGATCCGACATTTCCTTCATTTGCGCCTCGAAATCGCCCACCAGCGGCATTGATTGTCGCAGATGAGGAGGACGCCTGCGTGCCGTTCGTGCGTTGCTTAGACTTCGGCTTTTGTACGCCGAGTAAGTTCGTCGCATTGGCAGAGTCCCAGTCAAAGTCAGCGCCGTGTTTCTGCTTGATCATCTGGTTACGCTTCTGAATGACGGCGCGGGCCTGCTCGCGGCTCCGCTTTTCGGCAAGTGCCCGACGTGATTTCTCCGCCTCCATGGCGATGCGTTCGGCTTCCTTCTTACGGGTCTTGGCATCCATCGGCACAGGAGCCTCAACACCATTCGAACCACCAATGGGTGACAATTCGGAAAGAGAGCGACTGTCGGTACTGGAGGATTGCGTGCGCTTCAGTGATGGTACAGATGACGGGGAAGCCACATTCAACTCGTCGACGGGTGGCAGAACGCTCTGATGGCCCTTGTCCCCAAGGCCGAACATCCCGAGCACTCCCTTGCTGCGACTCTTGCCGAAGCTGAGACCCAACTTCAGCTTTGGAGTGCTTGTGGATTGCTGCACGGTCGTTCCCAGCGCCGCGGTGGCTTGATCTTGAACAGGTAACCGCTTCGATAGATCGTCCAAAACCGATGGTGATGAAGGCGCAATATCCATAGGTTGCTCCTGATCTGAGGGCCGATGAACTTCCGCCGGAGGCGAGGCTGGAAGGACGTCCATATCTTCCCAATCTCCGCGCTGACCCTCCGTGCCGCCATCCGCCCACCCGCCTGTAACACGACTCGTCCCCGTCACGTACACAGAACTCGGAACCGGAGAGTTGTGCGAAGAAATGCTGCTCTCGTTCTGAATTTGTAAAGTTTCTAACAAATCCGGCGATGGAGCGACAGGTCTGGAGGACCCGACTTGATCTGTAATTTGAGGAAAGAAAGGCCTTCTCTGCGGTTGTGCATGCTGAGGGCCGTTGAATATAGGTTTGCCATTTGCCGGGGAATTTGAATGAGAAGGGGGAATTGTGCGAGGAGACTGGGATGTCACGCTTGGAGCCGAGGATGCGACTGACTTGACCGGCGTCATATAGCTTGTATTGATTTGTAGAGGAACCTGCGGCCCCGGGGGAATGTTCCCCGTCATGGTTTCCTGGATGTATGTGTGCTCCAAGCACTGCCTACACGTCAGACGCATGTCCGGATCGTACTTGAGTAAGTCAGATATACATTCAATCAGGCTATATGGGACGTTGCGGTCGAAAAGGGAATGAAAGGGAACGGGCTTGAGCTAGACATACAATCTCAGTATTAACACAAGACCCGCGTTTGAGCGGTGTGAAGGACTCAAGCTCACCTTCGGAAATTGATAGCCTACCGCTCGAGCCATCTTTATACCCCTCACCCACTTCCCACCTCCATTGTAGGCACCCCGAGCGTCCACACCGTATTCATCCGAGGGATCGCCCAGAATCTCACATATACGCGCAACCTGGTCGATCTCAGTCTGCCCAGGAAAAAGGGGCTTCAAGTTGATCAACTCCGCCATGATTGTTCCCAACGCCCACATGTCCACTGGATTCGAGTAGTCCCTGCTCCGTAATAACACCTCTGGTGCACGATACCAACGTGTGGAGACGTACTCAGTATACGGTGGCTTACTCTTAGTCTCCCTCGCTAGGCCGAAGTCGGCAAGTTTCACGATCACGACGACATCCTTTTCCGGAGGCGCATTAGGGGATGCAACAGGAGAAACGTTGCGATAGTCAAAGAGGCCCGTCGTCGTGACGAGGAGGTTCTCGGGTTTCATGTCGCGGTGAAAGTAGCCGTGCGCGTGAATATGATCCAGCCCAGAAACAACCTGACGAAAGATACAAGAAGCCAGACCACCCGCAAGGGGCCGCCCTTTTCTGGACTTGATGAGCTGGTACAGGTTACCCTCCATAGGCTCGAAGACGAAATAAAGTTCCTTGGTCGACGGAAGAAGGAAAAAATCGTATAAAGGAATGATATTAGGGTGAAATGGTATGGCGCGTAGCGACTGATTTGGGCGGCGGCGGAAAGAAAAGAAAAGGAGAGAAAAAGTCGCATGCGAAGGCGAGCGGCAAAAAGAAGCGCACTTATTCAGATTGCGAACTGAATAGTAATTGCAGAGGATACGCACCTCCAACTCCTTCAGTTTTCTGCATTCGTCCCACCCCCCTTCCCAACGCTTCTTCATTCGTTTAAGTGCGACCAGCCTTTTCCCCGCCCACTCCGGTCTCGCGCCAGCGCCACACTGCATCGGGGATAGCTGCGTATTCGGGGGCAGTGCCGAGTGCCAGTCGGCGAGCCAGACGGTGCCAAAGGAGCCATCGCCGACGACCTTGATCGGTGCATAGACACGTTCAGAACCTTTGAAGCGAAAAGAAGCGCGTGAGTGAGTGAATAAGCGAAGGAGGAGAACGAGGGAAAGCGACGGACTGCTCTGCGCGTCTCCGTATATGAGTTGGCCTCCGTGAACGGCGATAGAGGGAATGCCAAGCACACGAAGCGGCTCCTTGGATGCGGACGAGGCGGCGGGGCGATGGGAGGGACCCGGTTGGGGATGAGGGTGGTGGTGATGGTGATGGTGGTGGGCATTCGGCTGGTGGACGTGGTGGGGATGGCCGTTGGGCAATGACGGATGGTGGGTTGGCTGGACATGGGAAGCGGATGCGTACATGACTCTGCCGGATTGACGAGCATTGCCTTAGGATAAAAAGAGGAGAAAAGGGATAGAGGAAGAATACGAGGAGGCTATTGGGACATGAAAAGGGAGGTGGGGGAGAGGGATTAGGGGGGTTGGAGGGAACTAGGGAAGAGAGGGCTGCGACGTCGAGAACGAGGACGTCGAAGACGAGTCGGGTCGTATGCAGGTGACCGGGGTCGGGCAAGGAAGCGGCGCTGATCAGGGAAGCCTGGGCGAAGGAGTGGTGGGAAGTGCGACGGGGGGGCGAGGACGACGGCGGGCTACGGCGACGAGGGGGACGGCAACGACGGCGGCAGCGGCAGCGGCGACGGCGACGACGACGACGAGGGGGACGACGAGGAGGAGGTGCTGGCAGCTGGGAGAGGGATTTGGAGGGCGTCGGTTCGCCTGTCCACGGCCGTTTAGATTCAGAGAAATTGAGAAGCTGTCAACCGCTCGCTAAACAGGGAAACCGAGAATGGAAGTTGTGACGGATCATGCCGATCCAGTCGGACGCTTCTCCCAACGCAGCCGTCTGTCGCGCAGCCGCAGCCGGCGCCGGCTCGGTTCCCCCGGCTTAATTTCCTTGTTCGCTACATGTACAACATAGGCCTAGTTCTAGAACGGCACCTCGTCAAACAGCTTCGACACGCTCTCCCCGTAGTGGCTCCGCCGGATAACCTCCCCCAATACATTCCCAATGTCCATCACCTCAATCTTCCCGCAAGCCCGCTGATGTCCTCCCTGTGGTATCGTGTTCGTCACTATCAGCTTTTCCAACGTGCTCTCCTCCAGCTTCCGCAGCGCACTCCCGCTCAGTATCCCGTGCGTCACTATCGCAGTCACCTTGGCCGCACCAGCCTCCGTTAGCTGCTTCGCCGCAAGCACGAGCGTTCCGCACGTGTCCGCCATATCGTCCACCAAGATCGCCGTCTTCCCCTTTACATTCCCTACCAGCACCATTCGCGAAACCTCGTTCGCCTTCTTCCGCTCCTTGTGGAATAGCGCAAAGTCCACCCCTAGCCGATCGGCGATCGATGTTGCCCTGCACGTCCCCCCCGCCCTGTAAGCGACCCGAACACCGGATACAAATTATCCAACAGCTCACCGCTTGGCCCCTCCAGCGTCTGGGCTCACAATTACCACATCCTCTAGATCAAAGTGTGTTCTGATGTGTAGAATGGCAGATGGCTCGGCATATAACTTTTTTTTTTAAAATTTAATTTCGCCGGCGCCCGCGTGTCCGTATATCCGTGTGAATTCCAGTCTAAACGCTTATATCTGATAGTACTCACGCTGCAAGTCAATTTCGCACAGTCAGCCACGTACACGCTCTCTGCTGTTGCGGCACTACTCACTTGTCTACGGGCACATCGAAAAACCCCTGTATTTGTGATGCATGCAGATCCATAGTCTACACCCCAGCCCGTCGCAGCCACAGCACTTCAGCTAACTTCCCGTGACGCATCATAAACGAGGACAAACTGGACGTACGATAACGTGGTCGCACCCGCTCTTTTGCAGCATGTTCGCGACAAGCTTAGCCGTGATCGGTGCACGACTCTTGTCCTTCTTGTCCTGCCGCGCGTAGGGAAATAATGGTAAAACAGCGGTGATCCTCTTCGCACTTGCAATCTTGCAGGCATGGATCATGATGCACATTTCCATCAGCGACCTGTTCACCTCGCCAGACCCGGTGTTCACGATGTACACATCGTCCTCCCGCACGGACTCCGCGATGCGCACGGACGTCTCACCGATGCCGTTCCACGTCACCTCAGCCCTTGAGACGGGGACGCCGAGTCTGTTAGTGCAGTAGATGTATGCACCCGGTGTCAAGCATGCAAGCGAAGCGTAAAAAAAACAAGGCTGAGGGGGCGTACCGGCGTGCGATGATCTCCGCCAACTCAGGATGGCTCGTTCCTGTAAAATTTTGAATAAACTGTTTCGCCATTCTGCCATGACATGCGAAAGCGCACCCGAGAAAATTTTGAGTCCTCCAGCAGACAGCATCGCGTGGATGGAAAGTGAGGGTTCCCCTTTTTGTATATGATTCCTCCAGAGAGGCAAGGGATACAGAAGCAAGCGAAAAAAATAAAATAGAAAGTCTACAAGCAGCCGTAGAGACGCAGGTAGGCGAGACGGGGCGTCAGCAGTCGTCCATGCAGGGGGGAAGAGATTAGGGAAAAGCACAACCGGTGCGGTGCAGCCTGCGGAGCCCCTTCGGCCAAGCAAACCCGGCAAGCGGGCTCGAAACAGCCAAATAGCCGAAGGCCCAATAAGAATCCGGCTAGTACCACGCACGTTCAACGAGAAAAAACAACACGACTTTGATTCAATGATTGTCTGGCGATGAGATAGAACTTCTGCTACAAAAACTACAGGTGCAATTGAGATGAGGCGGAACAGGATGGGACGAGGCGAGGTGGCGGAGTAGAATCGAACTAGACGTGGCGGGTTTGAAAAGAAGGGGCTATACTAGATACGCTAAGCTAAAGCAATCGAGAGGGTAGGTAGACTTGTGCATCAAAAAAGACACAAACCCGAGGGCCAAAGGGAGAGTAATGTCACATGGGTACTAATAGGAAGGGACAAGCGGAAAACTGGACTCGACTGTGCCATATAGAGGACTGGTCATATCAGATCATGGATGCAAATATACGTCGAAAGTCAAAAGAAACATCATGAACATTTATCTATGCCCTATGCCGCCCGAGTGCTGCGCACCAACTACAGGGCCGCCCGCAGGATAGTTGGTCCGCGGAGCGTCTGCGCGTAAGGTAGATGTGGGTCTTGCAGTACCATTAGAATTAAGGAGCGAAAGGAGGTGTGTCTTATTAACAGCCTGACTTCCGTTAGCGTTCGTCACCGTTCCGGGTCTGTATATATATGGATGTATGGGGGCGAATGCATGCGGTCCCGTCGAGGAACCACGGTTGACCTGGAACGCATCGGGCATCATTCTAATCGGTTGAGGCGCAAATGCCTGGGGTTGTGTTTGTGTTTGTCGAGGAAGTTGGGGATACTGTACACTGCTTGAAACGAAGGGAGACCCTAATCCATACATTGCTCCGTTTGGATGGCAAGCACGGAATTGTGAATTATACACAGGTAGATCACCTGGACCACTTAGGATAGACAAGAGAGAGCCTTGCCTCGCATTTAAATTCGAACCGGCTTGCCGGGAGGATGGAGATGGCGGAAATGCGGCTTGACTCGTCATCGGTCGCACAGTAAATGGGTCTCCAACTTGAAAAGAGGCCTGGTGAGCCGCAGGAGATACATGATGTTGCACAACGCTCGGAGGGAAAAAGTTTTGAGCTGCTTGACCTTCCGCACGAAACGACAGAGGCGGAACGGACACAGGTGGACCGGGGTGGATCGCTGCGCGCGCTGTGGGTGTTGGTGATGTCATAACAGCTGACTCCTGTGCCACAGACTCGAGGAGAGCCAAGTGTTTGAGGCGTCGATCTGCAGAAGGCGGAGGTATAAGCGACTCAGGGATTGCCGGGTGGGCACTTTGAGGTCTAGTGGTCACGGAAGAGCCGTTTGAGCGTGAAGAAACTGAAATGTAATCCGCGCCCGATTCCGGTGCTGCCTGTGAAGCATCGACAGCCTTTCGGGGTGGCGATCGCCTGGCGTCTGCATCTGTTGAAGGTGATTGCGGTTGCGACACACTTGTAGCCTCCTCCTTTATCACCGCTTTGGGATTACTCTTCGCAGACGTTGGCGTGACTGAGGTCGCCCGCGGCTCGCTTTGTCCATCGAGTAAAGATTTGGTTGCGGACAGCGTAAGACCACTAAGCAAGCGAGCAAAGTGGGGGTCAATAGCCGGCTCGGGCTCTCGTTCCGGATCGACTCGCGCGATGGGATATGCCTCCGCCGACTGAGGCGAAGGAGTTTGGGGATCTCCATTGTCCACCGATGAAGAACTGTACCCCTGCGCATCACGATCGAGATTGACGGCCCCATAAGACGAGGTCTGGCTTTTCTCGTGAGCTTCTGCTTCTTCATTACCCTCAGACTCCAACTTGGTATGGATAACGAGATCTGCTCCGATATCGACACCACTCTTTCGACGGTTTTGGCGCCGTCTGCTAGGCTTGTTCACTCTGATAAATTCCTTCAAGGGACTGACAGAATACGGACCATGACGTTAGGGAAAGTTACATGCGAACATCTGCGACTCACGGTACGAAAGGTGAGATAAGGTAGAACTTGCCCGCCACTTGCTTATTGCGCTTCCAAGTTGGAAGTTCTGAAACTTTAAACCACCCGATCTTCTGTTAAAGGGAGAAAAGACGATGTGAGCGTTTCTTATCCAAATAAGACGAAGTGCCGCGTACACTGATTTCCTTTCGAGTTCGACATTGAAAAGGATAGTCCTCTGGGATTCCGCCTACAACAAAGAGAGTTACGCTCTGTTCCCTAATCGTAGTTTCAATGTAGTCTTCGGGTCGTATGTACTTCGTCAGATCGAATCCGGTCTCCTCTTGCACCTATTTACGATGGTCAGAAAGTGCGAAAGTATCTTGGTAGTTCTGCACACCTCGCGAATTGCACACATGTGCAGTTCTTCCAGTTGATTAATTTTCCCCTTGGGAAATCCCCACCCTGCGGAAGACTTCCATCCCTTGACCAAGAGACACTGTGCACAGCAGAATCAGCATTCTAGTACGCTAAGTGCACGCAACCCGCATCACCTTGTCCCACTTATCGTTAAGCATAATTGCTCCGCAGACGGGGACTCGGACCTTGTAATGCATAAAGGTATCGAAAAGCTGCTCATGATCAGAACTCCACTGACGGAGCAGCGGACAGGAATTGAAAAACATTGAAGAAAATTTCTTGAGGGACAATGTTGGAAGTTTCGTGTTCGCCTCACGCATAAAGTCTTCATAGTACCAATGTCTGGGAGAATGGAGCTTGGGATAAGAGCGAGCGAGAGTAAAAGTGGAAGGAGGGCTCACGCTTGTTCGACCTGGAAACATATCCGCTCTACGGACGCCAGCTCCTGCTCGGGGAGATTCATAATAAAGCGACTGGAAGACAGGGATGGGAAGTGAGTTGGGAGCGAAGACGGCAAACGTCGCCACCCACGTCGAGAGTTCCTCGAGGACATCGTCAAGAGAGGCGCATGTGAAGAAAGACGTATCGAAAAGGGGTGCAGCATGGGCTATTTCAGGAGAAGATGAAGAGGATGAGGCCATGGTTGCATAGGAAGGACGGAGGTACGGGAAGAAAGGGCGGCCGACGTTGCCTGAGGTTGCTGGCGAGAGTTTATGTGGAATGTTTATGTGGTTCTGATCTGTGACTCCTGGCGAGTCGGAGGGTGGCCCTTGTGGCACTGGATCAGGGCGCCGGCCCTCAAGCGTGACGAGCGCTTCGTGACTCTGTAACGCGACGTATGCGGCACTACTCTACCACCACCAGAAGCTTCTCGACAGAACGTGACGTCACGGGCTGCGTCGATCGCCATCCAGTCGCGTCCACGGATTCGGAGGCAGCAGTACTTATAGTACCGGGCGGATACTATGCGGTCCTCCCCAACTCTTCCCCCCAGACATGTCGAATTTCGACTTTACAGACAAAGCCCAGGTGTGTTTTCATCGTTCTACCCATCCCCCAGACTCATCTGAATCCTTTTGTTGTACGCATAGCAAAATATTGCAGCTGCTCTTCAGCTCGCAAAGGACTACTCGAATGCCCAGGTTTATCCTGTCCACCTCGCTTCTGTTCTCATTAGCGAGGGCCAGAACGATGTTGGCTCTTCCAAGTCGTCCCAGCAGTCACTCTTCCATTCAGTCATTGTGAAAGCTGGTGGCGAACCTGTCAGTATTTCCCCCGTGGTTCACATTTTCAAAACTGACATTCTACGATAGCACCTGTTCAACCGCAGCCTTCAAAAGCACATTGTCCGTTTGCCGACGCAAGACCCCCCTCCAGATGATATCTCTCTCTCTAGCGCCGCCACTAAAGTCCTCCGTGAAGCACAGTCCATTCAGAAATTAATGCATGACTCCTACATCGCTCAGGATCATCTCCTCCTTGCACTTCTCAAGGACTCGACAATTGCTTCCATCATCAAGGAGGCTTCCCTGACTGAAGCTGCGCTTAAAACAGCAATTCAGCAGGCCCGTGGTGACAGAAGGGTTGACAGCAAGAACGCGGAGCAAGGATTCGATGCCCTTCAGAAGTATGCAGTAGACCTGACAGCCCTCGCAGAAGAAGGAAAAATTGACCCGGTCATCGGCCGAGACAACGAAATTCGCCGTGCTATTCGTATTTTGTGCCGAAGGTGAGGGTTTTCGTCTATCTCCATCAACACCTTTTTTAACTCATTTTTATACCGACAGGACGAAGAACAATCCTGTCCTCATCGGTGAACCCGGTGTCGGTAAAACGGCTATCGCGGAGGGACTCGCTCAGCGCATAGTAAAGCGCGATGTCCCAGCCTCGCTTTTTTGTCGCCTCTACAGCCTCGATATGGGTGCCCTGATGGCGGGCGCAAAATATAAGGGCGAATATGAGGAACGCATAAAGTCGGTGCTCAATGAAGTGGAGAAAGCTGCAGAAAATGGCACAGGTGTCATCCTTTTTATCGATGAACTTCATCTTATAATGGCGGGGAGTGGTGGTGAGGGCGGTGGCATGGATGCAGGTAAGTGGCTTTTTTGCGGGTTTTAATTTTCACTAATCGTATGTGTACAGCTAATCTGTTCAAGCCACTTTTGGCCCGTGGTAAGCTCCGATGTATCGGAGCAACTACGCTCGCGGAATATCGCAAGTATGTCGAGAAGGATGCTGCTCTTGAGCGTCGCTTTGCACAGGTCATTGTAAACGAACCATCTGTTCCGGAAACTATTTCCATATTGCGCGGCATACGCGAGAAGTATGAAGTACATCATGGTGTACGCATTCTTGACGGCGCAATAATAAGCGCTGCACAGCTCGCGCATCGGTATCTCACGTCGAGGAGATTGCCGGATTCGGCCATTGATTTGATTGACGAGGCTTGTGCAAGGTAAGTGCCGAAATCGTTCTGCACTCAAACAGAACGCTGAATAACTCAATAACAGCGTCCGCGTTACACGGGAGACCTCTCCAGAGGCGATCGACAAGCTTGAACGGCGGAAACTCGAACTCGAAGTTGAGATTCACGCCCTCGAGCGCGAGAAAGACGAAGCCAGCAGAGAACGCCTTGAGGCTGCTCACAAGGCGATTGCGGATGTTGCAGATCAGCTTTCCCCTCTCAAGGCAGCATACGAGAATGAGAAAAAACGCGGAGACCAAATTACAGAATTGCGCAGGAGAATCGATGAGCTAAAAGCGAAGGCTGATGATGCGGAGAGAAGGTCGTTATTCGTCTTTCATTGCGAAATAATTTTGAACCTTCATGCTGACTGAACCTACTATCTTGCACAGATACGACCTTGCCACTGCTTCCGATCTTCGTTATTATGCCCTCCCCGACTTACAGCACCGTCTTATCCAACTAGAGACGAAGAAGGCTGAGGAAGACTCTGCTTCGGGAGGTGGGACCGACACCGTCACTCCCGAGCAGATTGCCGAGATTGTCGCACGCTGGACATCTATACCTGTAACCAGATTGCTGTCTACAGAGAGGGAGAAGCTTCTTCATATGGAGAGGATCCTCTCTGAGGGTGTCGTTGGACAACCTGAAGCTGTCAAAGCAGTCGCCAATGCCATCCGTCTCACGAGGAGCGGCCTAGCGAACGCTCAATGCCCTATTGCCAGTTTCCTCTTCGCGGGTCCTTCCGGTACAGGGAAAACCCTCCTGAGCAAGACACTTGCGACACTTCTCTTCGATTCTCCTAACGCTATGATCCGTATCGATGCAACTGAGTATTCCGAGAAGCACTCCATTTCACGGCTTATCGGTGCCCCACCGGGATATATCGGACATGACAGCGGAGGACAGCTCACTGAGTACGTTCGGCGAAAACCGTACAGTATCGTCCTAATCGACGAAGTCGAGAAGGCTTCGCGCGAGTTCGTCACCCTCTTTCTGCAAGTTCTTGACGATGGTCGTCTCACCGACGGGCAGGGTCGTGTAGTCGACTTCCGTAACACGGTCATTATCATGACCTCTAACCTTGGAGCGGCATACCTCAATGATATGGGCGATGGACCCATCAAATCGGAGACGCGTACGCTCGTCATGGGCGCAATCCAGAGTCATTTCCCGCCAGAATTTATCAACCGCATTGATGAGCTTGTAATATTCCGCTCATTGTCCCGCCGCAACATTGCGAGGATTGTCGACATCCGTCTCAAAGAGGTGCAGGAGCGACTCAACGAGAAGAAGATGGTCCTCAAGATAACTGACGAATCAAAGGCGTATCTTGCTTCCATTGGCTATTCGCCAGTTTATGGGGCGCGCCCGCTCAACCGTGCTATACAGTCGGAGTTACTCAATCCCCTCTCAATTCTTATTCTCGAAAATGCTGTACGCGACGGGGAGACGATCAATGTACACTTTGACGGTCCGCATAACCGGTTGATTATCGTTCCTAATCATGAACGTGTCGGTCAGAACGCGGACGTAGACATGGACTGGGGCGACGAAATTGAGATAGAAGAGCTTAATTGAAGCATTTGAATTCCACTGAAACATGCATTTATTCCCTTTTCATTTGACTCTATATGCGTCTGTAGTTGTACAAAAAACAAGCACCTATGATGTACATACAGTATCAGTAAAATATATCCAGTCAGCTGCGTTAAATTAGACATGAATCGTCAAGACTGGCAGACACTATTTAGATACTTCTATTTTCTTTAGGTGATATGAAAGAATAAGTTGTCAGGGTGGTCCCTGATACAATCACTCTAGACAAGGCTGTGAAAGGCAGGTCTATGGTTCTTCGGTTTTGTCCATTCGAACTTGAACTTTAAGAGAGGGGGGGTTGTTGGGATCAGTGCACTCGTCCCTCGTCGGAATAAAGAAAGACGCACATCAGTATCTTCGGGTCTCATCTGCCTGGGTCCTGAGAATATCCGATCCTCGACTATTGGCCTACCGAATACATCGACTTCTACGGGTCTACTGGCGACAAGTCTGACACCAATTGATTCTAGATGCCCATAGTAGTGGGACTCGACCATATCGTGAAAGAGTACGGTAACCTTGACGTCACAAGCAGGATTCCAACACATTGAACGCAAGTATCTTTTGTCGTCCTCATCCATACCAATAAAGTTACCTTCGACCAAGTGGTGGAAGTCGATTCTATAGCCGCATGTTATGTCTGGACAAAACCATACATAATCCGCGGGGAATGCGGGTTTTTGACGATAGAATACCTGAGGAATTGCCTCAAGTACCGACACATCAGTCACCCTTCTTTCAGCTCGGAAGACAGAAGGCCTAGGTTCAGGCGGGAGCGACGGACTCCTTTGTTTTTCTGCAACATGGGTGTACTTGAAAGGGTCAGTAAGTTTCATGCGTGCCTGAGCATCAGCTCTCACTGTTTCTTTGTATCCGTTGTCTGACATATACTCGAGCTCCATGTCGCTTATTCCAGGTTCATCCGTCCCGGGAGACACTTCGTCAATCAGAACGGGGACTTCGTAATCGGCCCAAAGTTTGTTCAGTCCGTCATAATCCTCCTCCTCCCTAGATACCGCTATGCCTTGGTTCTGGCGGGTCATTACCTCTTTGCAGAACGATTCCCAGGCACTCTTATTCAGCAAGTTTGCCTTCTTTATTTTAGTCAGGAGCCATTGCGAATGCACTCCAAAGACAGTGTAAGCTTCGGCACGATGCACGGGGCGAGGCATCCGGTTAGCGGCCTCCCCTTTCTCACCATAACGCTTTCTATTAAGCTCAATGTGGTTCCTAACAAGCCATCCCGGCGTCCTTTCTCGGATAGGAACCGCCCGGTTAATCTCTGTTATTTCACGTATAGCCCGTAACGCACGAAATTTTGAAAAATACACCCTAGAAAGGGCATAAGAGCGAACATGCATCGTTTTGATGGAGAAATCGTTCATTTTTTTAGACAATCTACACGCGTTGTCAGCTCATTGTGGGTGCTAAACAATTTGAGGGTATTACTCGTCGTAAGACGTAATCTTGAGTATTCCGGTCGCTAGACGGCTTCTGTGAGCCTGCCGGGAAGCGGAGCATGAAGAAAAACATACACTCCAGATCCAAGGGCTCACCGAACAGCACACCGATGACGGCTACTTTTACGCAGAAGACCGGATGCTGAAGAATACGACTAAAATCCTTCCCGCCTTTCCCAAGGCGGTCCACTAGGTCTTGTCTGAGCCAAGTCTTTCCATCCTCAGTAAGCCACCTTTCGTCGGTAAGTTCGATGGTTCCCTTGAAAAAAACTGGCGCCTTATCCCTCTCTTTCGCAACATCAATATTGTCGAGTCTTCAATATGGCAGGTGTAAGCCAATCCGGTGTGGCTGCTATATCTGGACATACCCGATAATCTCCCCCGCCTGTCTGAACAGTACGGATTCCAGCCTTGTAAAGGGGCGCCTGAAGTTGCCCAACGCCTTGCGATCCTTCAATAAATCAGCTATACGATATGGTCCAAATGGCTGCTTCAGTTTCTCAGCAAGGACCTCAATAGTTATGACCATATCGTGGATCTGTGATGATAGGCATGTTCCCTGTCTGCTGCTGCGTAGACTGCGCCCACAGGCCCGTGAGAACCAGGTACTATTCTCGGAAGCCCTAGCAAGTGGCTCTCGAGAATATATCGGACCTCTTGCCCCTTGTCCTCTTGATTCTTTGGCATCTACAACGCACGTATGGCCGATGTTCAGGCAGTCTTGTCGGCTCTTGAAGCTTTAAATCAACCTGCAGACAAGTCCTCGTTTAGCACGGCAAATGCTTGGCTCCAGGACTTCCAGCATTCCGTAAATACTTTCGCCCATGGTCGCATACTGGAACGACGGCTGATCCGCTCCAACCTCCTCAGAATGAGGCCTGGGCGACTTGCAATGTACTTCTGCTCAACCCAGAGTCGCCTTTGCTTGCGAAGATGTTCGCCGCCCAAACCTTTAGAACTAAGGTATGCCAACATCTATATGCCTTCGAAGCATACTATTGACCAGCGCCGGTTATGAACTCCAGGTTACATACGACCTTAATCAGCTCGACACCGCGTTCGTACCCCCTCTCCGTGACACTATCATAACCGCGTTGGAGTCTTTGACGGGTGGGCCGAAGTCAATAATCGTTCAGCTTAGTCTTGCGCTTTCTGGACTGGTACTTCAGTACCCAGCATGGCAGGATGATGCCGTCCAGAATGTGATAGATAGATTTGGACAGAATCCGTCGACAGTGCCAACCCTTCTGGAATTCCTGACAGTGCTACCAGAAGAAATTAGTAGTAATACGAAAATCCCCGTGAATGTAGGCGCATTTATGTTCTTTGCGAGCCCCTGCTGACATTTTATAGGCCGACGAATACAGGGACGGCTCGAGAAAAATACTCACAGACAACGCGACTCGCGTTGCAAGCCTTTTGAGCATGTATATGACCGCAACCGGTGCGCCTTCATCTCTAGGTCAGAACGAACGTACACTCACATTTGTTGTTTATCGTGCAAGGCGTCACGACGGCCGTACAATCGCAAATATTCTACTGTCTACGCAGCTGGGTAATATCCGGGGAAATTACCGCTGCGACTGTTGCCGAGACTCCGTTGCTGAGCTTTTCTTTTGAAGCGCTCGAATCCGACGAACTCTTCGATGCTGCGGTTGACATAATTTGCGAAGTTATACATGAAACACAGGAGCTGGACGAGAATATGGCCGTGATTCAAATCATCGTTCCAAGACTCGTTCAGCTGAAGCCCAAAATCGAGAGTGCAAAGGATGACTCAGATAAGATAAAAGGCTTGGCGAGAATATTCAGCGAGGCTGGCGAGGTCTATCGCGTTTTAATTTTGCAGCACCCAGATACGTTTTTCCCGATAGTCGAAGCCATTGGAGAATGCTCTGCGTATCCCGATCTTGATGTCGTCCCTATCACTTTCCAGTTTTGGATGCGGCTTGCCTTGAGTATTGGGAAAAAACCAACTGTCTCACAGCTGTTCCTTGACGCGTACAGATCACTTATGGGTGTTATGATAAAACATCTTCACTTTCCGGAGGATCCCAGCAAGATGTTGCCACAAGAGGCTGATGATTTCAGATCTTTCAGACATGTTATGGGGGACACTTTAAAAGATTGCTGCTTTGTTCTTGGGACGGAGAACTGCCTTACGAAAGTTTTAGAAATGTTGACTGCGGCGTTAGCCGAAGGAAGCACAGGGAAGTTGGTGTCGTGGCAAGATATCGAAGCCCCCCTTTTCTCGCTGCGTTCTATGGGAGCGGAAATTGATCCCTCAGACGATCGCGTGATTCCCAAAATTATGGACCTAATGCCTATGCTTCCTGATCACCCTCGAGTTCGCTATTCCGCCATTCTTGTGATGTCAAGATACACTGAATGGACCAGTCGCCATCCGAATTGCATTCCCTTCCAACTCCAGTTCATCTCAACAGGCTTTGAAAATGTTGACAGCGAAGTATCTGCCGCGGCGAGCCAGGCTATGGTCTATCTCTGTCTTGATTGCAAGCAAGTGAGTAGCACTATTACTCATCGTGCACATCGACTGACAAACTGACACATAAACCCTCCACGATGGGCTCCCGTTTAAAAGAATATGATCCCATTCCTCCCGCAGCTCCATTCATTTATGGCCTCGATAGGTAGTAAACTGGTTCAGGACGATCGAAGACATCTGTATGAGGCCGTCGCTCATATCATCTCAGCCATGCCCATGGAACAGGCTGCACAATCGCTTAAAACATTCTCTGTGGATATCCTGGGGAAAATCCACTCTGTTGTTATAAAAAGCTCTGCACTCACAAAGCAGGAACTGCAAGACGTTTCAGGTGATCTTACTTAACGCTAATTGTAACACTCCTTACTTATTTCCGTGACTGTCTTAGATGGACTAGAGAATCTTGAGTCGATGCTAGCTATCGTGGACACGTTCGGAGAGGAGCTACCGGCGGCATGCGCGGGCAGTTGTCAGGAGGCATGGTCAATCCTCGATCCACTACTTTCGAAATGTGGGAGTCAATTTGGTGTTGCAGAAAGGACAACGCGCGTACTTCGCGCCGGATTGAAATTTTTTGGTTCGACGGCATTGCCCATCGTGCCGTCTCTGTTGTCCAGAATGTCTTTCGCGTTTGAAGCTACAGGCTTTGCCAGCTTTTTGTGGATTGCGGGAAAGGCCATATCACTCTTTGGCGAAGAAGACAACCAAGAGATGCGTATTGCTATCAAGGACGCTTTTGAACGCTCGACGTCTAGAGTTGTTACTGTTGTGCAGCAGAATGATTTACGAGATGTTCCTGACGGTAAGCCATTCTGTGTTAGGATATCCTATTACTGACGCTCGCCCGCAGTTCTTGAAGATTATCTACATATGATTCTCCAGTTGTTTGAGAAGAGGCCGGATATCTTTATCGAGTCGTCGTCCTTTTTGATGACGGTTCGTATCGCAGTTGCATCGCTTACCCTCGTCCATACGGAAGTTGTCTTTGCATCGCTGGACCTTTTACGAGTGATTATTGCACATGATTCTTTAGATCCATCTTATAAGAACCCTCCTCCAAAATTTCCGATATACGCCGCGGCCATCCGACAGGTCATGGATTCCGAGGGTGCTCAGTTGACCGCCAATCTCCTCAGCGGGCTTGTGAACAACTTTCCAGGGGAATCGGTTTCAATTGTCATAACAATCTTCCGCTTGTTGGCCGTTCTTTGGCCGCAGCAGTTTCTTCAGTGGTTCCCCGAAGCCCTGAACCAGGTTCCGATGCCAGTGTCATTCGGACCAGCGAAGCAGGAGTTACTGGATAATGTGACAAAGTATGCCTTCTTTTTCACCGGAAGTTCCCACCCACTTATCCGCATGATTTTTTAGCTCCATAAACCTTGGCCAGTATGATAATGTAAAGAAAGCTGTCGGGGTCTTCCAACGCTTTGTTGCAAGGTCGAAGGACAGGCGCCGTGTCGCTCCCATTGACCACGAGTAGTATGTCCAACTGTACCATTTAGTGTTGTAGCGTAGCAGTACCATAACGTGGAAAGAAGAAATGACATGTACGCTGTAGTCGTCCCGCAATGACTTAAATCCCTTCTATGTCCGATTAACACGAGCACAACCGCGGTCCTTTCTTATACGCTCGGTTGAAAGATCGGCAATAACCGGCTGCGACCGCATCGTCAAATACGGCAAGAAACCCGAGAGATCATCACTCCGGTGTCGTTGCCCTCTTCCGTTCCCTACTCTCTTTCTTGATGTACAGACGCACAGCACAGTCATTTGCGAGGACCGGTAAGTTCTCCTCGAGCGGTGTCTAGCTCTTTAGTCTGCCACTCACTCTGTTTGGGTTCCTCTTCGCAGCCTCGGTCCGCGCCTTCTCGCGCTCTGCACCCCGGTTTTCGTACGAAGACACCGCACGCAACCTCCTGATCACCAAAGACACGAAAGTGTTGTGTCAAGGGTTTACTGGCAAGACTGTAATTAGGCATTACTTTAAACTGTACTCGTTCCGTCCTCACGTTGGTTCAAGGGTACCTTCCACGTTAGGGAGGCGTTGGCCTATGGCACCAATATGGTTGGTGGTGTATCCCCCAAAAAGGCTGGCCAGACGCATCTAGGCCTTCCAGTTTTTGGGACCGTTAAGGAGGTACTGTTGTATGTTATATACGTTTGTCTCGTCGCGCTTACACCTCTTATCAGGCGGTCAAGGAGACCAAACCTGACGCATCTGTACTTTACGTTCCACCACCCTCCGCAGCGGATGCAATTATTGAAGCCATTGAGAATGAAATTGGCCTTATCGTCTGCATCACGGAGGGCATTCCCCAGGCAGATGAAATCCGTGTAAGGAAATATAATTCAATGCCGAGTCTCCGCTAAAGAACATTATTTTCTTGTACAGGTCATGTCAGCTTTGAAGAGCCAATCGAAATCTCGTCTCGTCGGTCCCAACTGTCCGGGTATTATAAACCCTCTTGGCTGCAAAATGGGAATTCAGCCTGGTCACATTCACAAACCCGGCAGAATAGGTTGACTTCCTTCAGATCTTCTGCGTAAATTCCTATGACTGACGTAAGGGTCATTTCACGTAGGTATCGTGTCTCGGTCCGGTACTCTCACGTACGAGGCTGTCGCACAAACTACGGATGTCGGTCTTGGGCAGTCGTTATGTGTCGGCATTGGAGGAGACCCGTTCCCTGGCACTCAACACCTAGATGTTGTGAAGATTTTCCTTGAACACCCCGAAACCGAAGGCGAGAGTCATCGAATATTATCGCGCTGATCGTATTGACATTTTCGTGTGTAGGTATTGTTCTTATTGGTGAAATCGGCGGTAGTATGGAGGAAGAGGCAGCCGAGTTCTTAGAGAAATACAACAAAACTCTCAAGAACCCTAAGCCTGTTGTGGCGTTCATCGCTGGACGAACAGCGCCGCCCGGGAGACGCATGGGTCACGCTGGCGCGATTATCGCTGGTGGAAAAGGTAAGTCCCTGGCACTCCCAAAGCGGTTGCTAGACTCTCCTAATGCTCGAGGCAGGCAAGGCATCGGATAAGGTAGCGGCATTGGAGAAAGCTGGTGCTATTGTTACCGATAGCCCAGCTAAGATAGGCGCCACGATGCTTATGGTGAGTTCTCTAGCTGGGTCCAAGGGCCGTTTGATTATTGAACACAATCCATTTAATATAGGCAATGCGAGACGCGGGCCTGGTCTGAGTTATCATTTGCTTATGTAATGCGGCTGTTTTTGGCTGCTGTTATAGATTTAGACTGCATTCTAAACTGCATAATTTTCAATTACTGTCATGTCTTCATACAAACCATCGTCCGCGTTCGAAAAAGCGGCGGAATTTTTGTCCAACGCTGCAAGTCTGGGAAGTACTTCGGATTCCACCAAGCTCGAGGTTGATATCTTCACTGGCAGTACATTCCCAGTGGCCCTAATCTACCTCCGCATTTGTAGCTTTATGGTCTATATAAAGTCTTGACGGTTTCGCCGGAGCCTCAGAAATCCAGACCTTCTATTTTTTTTATCACAGAAAGAGCGAAATGGGATGCGTGGAAGTCCGCAGGCACTGCTTGGCGCGGAAATGAACTGGATGCTGAAGCTCGCTATGTCGCAATTGCTCAGAGCTTAGGCTGGACGCCCGGCAGCATGGAATCTACTCCCTATGAGCCGTCTCGTGCCTCGCCTACGGCAGAGGAGCTCTTGGCTGGGTACTCAAACAGTGAGAGTCCTCAGAATGGCGGCGGCGGGTTGGGCCTTAGTGTCAGCACTATGCAAAACTCAGAAGAAGCAGACAACAAAACCTTGCATGGTCTGGCAATTGGCGGGGACACGCAGAAGCTGCGCGTGTTTTTCGAAGCTAACCCGGGTGTGGATGTGAACGAACACGACGACTATGTCAGTAAAGCATATATATGCGATCGAATACTTATTATCAGCTCAGGGGTTCACAGCGTTGCACCTCGCTTGCGACCGAGGAAACGCGTCAATTGTCGAAGTGCTCCTGCGAAAAGGGGTAGATGTTCACGCAAAAGTGAGGATTGATTCTGGGCGCGACTAATAGGTCTGACGTTCTGCAGGACGAGGACGGCCTTTCGGCAATTGACCTTGCCCGAGAAGCAAATCATGAAGACATCGTCACTTTGCTCGAAAACCATACAAGGGCCGAACAAGAGAAGTTTGTAAATTAGTCCATGTATTGGTCATTATCCAGTAAAAACCCCTCCCGTCATTACGAGGCCATACGATTTAGCGTTGATATGATAAACTCAAGAAACACAGACTATGGTTCCAACGACATGGGTACCACCCGACAAAAACCCATAAAACCCCTTCCACAATGCCTAAAGGGTAAGCCTCGGAGACGGTCGGCGTGGTCGTATGGTTTGCAGTTCGTGGCCGAGACCGAAGCCCTCGCAGGTGGACGACCATATCATTACCACCGCCAGTATGTCTCTACTTTAACCTGGCTGGTGCATCTGCAGCCTCTGCTGCAGTACGATATTTCGAGTCGGGGGGTAAAATTCCGCCCTAAACATAAGACTCAACGAGCCCGCCCGCATTGACAATCATAAAGCTAACTCACCCGAGCGAAAAGTCTGACCGCCGCTTTGCTCGGTTGCGCACCTACGTCAAGCCAATACTTTATCCTCGCCACACTCCAATTCACAGACTTGGCAGCATTTTCTTGTGACGATTCGATAGTGTGCTTGTAGACACCAAGAGTCTCGATAGGTTTCGCATCTCTCCGCTGTTTGGAGTTTATGGCGACTATGTGGAATATTTTGTTGTGCCGTGGGCCATGCATTGCAAAGCGTAGGCGAACAGGCATCTTGGAAAGCTTCGCCTGCAGAAAAGTATCGGAAGAAAGCCGTCCGAGACGGCGAGGTCCTTGTGGTTAGAACTCGAGACTCGGTGGCCGAATGCGTGGGATAAACAGAAAAGCGTGTGTCCAGAAATGGTAGTCTCGCTTTATAGTTAACTTTTATATGGTATTGTGATCGGTAAGTAATTGCAAAACTACGCGGAAAAGAGAAAGAAACATGTGTAGTGTACACATCTCGGTACTGCTTCGGAGAGCCTTATGTTGGTCTACCCGATATGGATACAAAAGTAATGCGGAGAGGACTATGGCCTCCACCCCGAAAGTAATATAGGGCGCCGACAGCAGGTGTAGGCTACTGAGCAAAAAAAAAGTGTCGCGTTCTATATCGCAGGGCACATGTTGTGTACAATGTCCTGGTATCTTTCACGTACGACGGGTGCTCGGCAGGCGGCATTTTATGAGTATCCCAAATGAAACATACATGACATGAGACAGAGTGTATGCACAAAGCAGGTATCGATCCCGTAGCGTGACTTGCTTCACGAGCTTTCGGGGCCGGCACTCCCAGGGATAAGCTGTGGGGGTAAACAGGATTAGCAAAGCGTGAATGGGCAATGAGGTTTCGGCGACAAACCATGCAAATATTGTTTCCGTTTAGCAAAGTCTGTCGTAACTTTGTTGCTTTTCGTCCCTGAGGCGTATTCTCGCTGGACATACAGTAAGTCACCCTCGGGACGCCCCTGACCATCAAGGCGAATACAACTGACTATTCTGTGACGTCGTCTAAGACCATATCTTGTTAGGAGGGGCACATTCGCATTAGCCGGGCCGCGTACAGCAGGAGAGCCGACTCACTGACGAAGTCGTCGAAGCCCAGTAAAGTGCCCGTAAACTCTCGTTCACTCTTCATGATGACCCATATGCGCGAACCGATACAAGTATCGATCAGTTCTTTGTGTCGAATGGAGCGTCAGAAACTTGTTAGCACGCGGAAAGAGAATTGTGCGCGGACCTAAGGGTAGCACTTGGGATGCCATAGCTCTAGGCGCGGTTCACTGGTGGCTGGCTTGTCCTCGACGCGACCTGCAAGTACAGGGCGTGACGGGCTGTACCGTTCCCACGATCCCCTGTACCCATCTAGAACCGCGCGCCTCTTTCGTCTTTAACTTCCACTTTCATCTGTACATCTGTATCCCCATTCTCTGCAGTCATGGAATCGCGAACGATGGACCATCGTAGAGCCAGTGCGCCTAAATCCCCCCCTAATCTACGATGGCTTTACTGATCAGCTTTTTCCCGCTCCCTTTTGACGCGTTTCAAAAGACTTCAAGAACAAGGGCGGGTTCAAGCAGGATGATCTCCGTCGCCGTCGAGAGGAGCAGCAGGTTGAAATCAGACGCCAGAAAAGGGAGGAAAATATAACAAAGAGGCGGAACTTCCTTCCCTCCGGCGGCTTTGATTCCGACGATGAGGCCGGTGCAAGCAGCTGGGAGGCCCCCGTATGTTCCTCCCAGACATTGATATATGCATGTTTTTTGTCTCATTTCGAGTTGTATCGTTTTAGCTTGCAGAGGAAATGGTTAGCGGCGTCTTCTCAGACGATCCCGACCGTCAACTCGATGCGACCACAAAGTTCCGAAAGCTTCTGTCAAAGGAGAAGAACCCTCCTATCGAAAAGGTCATTGAATGCGGCGTTGTCCCACGTTTCGTCGAGTTTCTCCGCGGTGACCACTCAATGCTTCAAGTATGAAAGGATTTTCGTACTTCGGTTTTTTCTTACGCATACTCTTACAGTTCGAGGCTGCCTGGGCCTTGACCAACATTGCGTCGGGTACTGCGGACCACACGCAAGTCGTTATCAAAGCCGGAGCCGTTCCGGAGTTCATCAATCTTCTTTCCTCGCCTGTTTTGGATGTTCGGGAGCAGGCGGTGTGGGCCTTGGGTAATATTGCAGGCGACAGTCCGCAGTGTAGGGACCATGTTTTGCAACAAGGCGCCCTTCGTCCCCTCCTCGCTCTTCTCAGCGAAAATCACAAAATCAGCATGTTGAGAAATGCAACTTGGACTCTCAGTAACTTTTGCAGAGGCAAAAACCCACAACCGGAATGGGAGCTGGTCAGTTTCATCGATAACGCTGGCTGTAGAGTGATGTGCAACTGATTGAGGTCTTTCAGATCTCGCCCGCTCTGACCGTTCTGACAAAACTTATTTATTCTCTTGACGATGAGGTTCTCATTGACGCATGCTGGGCGATCTCGTATCTTTCAGACGGTTCGAACGATAAGATCCAGGCTGTCATTGAGTCCGGCGTTTGCAGGAGGCTCGTCGACTTGCTCATGCACAATTCTACATCTGTGCAAACTCCAGCGTTACGCTCCGTTGGAAATATCGTAACTGGTGATGATTTGCAAACGCAAGTCGTCATTGCATCCGGGGCACTTCCGGCTTTATTGTCCCTCCTCTCTTCCCCGAAGGATGGTATCCGCAAGGAAGCTTGTTGGACCATTTCGAATATCACGGCTGGCTCTCCCCACCAAATACAGGCGGTTGTCGATGCCAATATTGTCCCCCCACTGATCAACATCCTCCAGAATGCAGACTTCAAAACAAGGAAAGAAGCGTGCTGGGCCATCTCAAATGCGACATCAGGCGGTCTGCAAGAGCCTTCACAGATTCGCTATCTTGTCAGTCAAGGCTGCATCAAGCCCCTTTGTGACCTGCTCCAAACTATGGACAACAAGATAATACAGGTTGCGCTTGATGGACTCGACAACATTCTGAAGGTCGGTGACATGGATAAACAATCGGCTGGCCCCGGAGCCACGAACCAGTATGCACGTTATGTGGAGGAATGCGGTGGCATGCACATGATCCACAATTTGCAACAGCATGACAACTTGGAGATCTATAAAAAGGCTTTCAATATTATGGATAAGTACTTCGCCGATGAGGACGATGATACAAACATTGCGGCTCCGAGTGTCGATGCGTCTGGGCAGTTTGCGGTAAAGCACTTCTTTGGAGAAATGATCTTCCGAAAAACTCACGCATGTGCATTTTAGTTCCATTCAGACGTGACAGCACCGCAAGGCGGGTTCAGCTTCGGGCAGTAGGCGCGTCTATGTAGATGGTTGTTAGTTGATTAGGGTACGGCGGGTTGACTCTTGATGGTTGTTGGGGACAAGGGGTCGAATTATCAGCCAGAAGCAATGCAAATATCATGTCCATTATCTTTTCTCTGATTTCCCTTGCCGCATAAAGAATGGACAGCGCGTAGTTATTGGAAATTTGTGATTGACCTCGCGAGGCGGTGGATTATGTCAGCAATTATGGGCGCGGGCGGGTCGCTGGCGGAGGCCGTTGGTGACAAGTTGCTCGTCAACCACCGCCGTAGTTGTCTAATCCATTCGAGGCCGTCTGAGCATGCCAAAGGTTTCTTCTGCACCGCTCTCCCAAGCTGCGGGCGAGGCTGGCTTGGCACCTATATTGAAGCGCAATCAGGTGCGTGCGTCGGCATTGTACTGGTTGCATGCTGGTTTTCATGCCAACCACATGCGTGATTCGTAGGCTTGTCACCAGTGTCGCCGGCGGAAGCTGGTGAGTTCACCTACCTTGCTTTGATACACCCATTACGCAGCCTTCTTACACGGACATGTATGTGATCGGCAGAAATGGTGATTAACAATGCCCGATGCCCGAATACAACCCGCGCTCAATCATAGTCTCAACTTGATTCCAGTGACGCACGGCGGCCTTGTACGACCTGCGTGCGTTCGCACAAGAACCTGGTCAACCACGCCCCTCCCGGCGTCGAAATTCCACCCCTTGAATGCACTTTTGACGATATCACGGAGAACGGTGGTCAACCCCACCCGGCTCCTAAAAATCGCTACGAGAGATTGGAAAACCGCATTAGTGAGTTACCTCAGAACGCGTGCATAGTTACTGGTGTCCTGACAGCCGGGGCGTACTTTTAGGTGAACTTGAAGCTCTTCTTCGCCAGAAGGAAGCTTCCCAGGGTTCATCTCCCTCTGATTTACCAGCTCTCTCCAACGATGATGCTAGGTCGTCAACGTCCCCGATCATTTTGTCTACGTCTTACCCTCCACCTGGTTCGCTAAGACAATCCTCCGACTTCTCTCGGAACGCATCGAACTCATACCTTGTACCATTTCCACGCACGAATTCGGGTTCTCCATCCATCCCAGCGCATATCTCACCTGCTACCACCCCGCCGCAGAATGGAACTTCAAACTCCGCAGGAGAAACTCAAGCTGGAACCAACTACGCCACTCAGGTCTTGTGGCCTAATTGGCCTCATGATTTACCATCGTAAGGATGAATTCCGTTCCCAATTTTTGGGACTAATAGTCTAATTCGTTAGGTTTACGCTATTGCAGCACCTGTGAGGAAAAAGGGCTTGGTTTCGAATCGAAGCTAATAAATCGGTCTGTCGTAGTGTCGAGGTATTCTTCGCTTTTCACCCTCACGCAGGACGTCTGTTTCATGGGCCTTCGTTCCTCGCCTCTTTATCTCTATCTCCAACCCATCCCGGGTTTCCACATATTGGTATGTTTTTTCCTAGGCATTTTTTAATTCTTCGATGGAACCGTTCCTGATGTTGGTATAGCCATTTTACACGCCATATGCGCTGTAGGTAGCTTTTATACGGTAGCTGTGGCTCCTCCTCCCTTGCCAAATTTTGCAGAGACACCGGCGGGTGAGTAGTCATACGTCATAAGACAGGATCTTTTGTCAAATCGACACATCGCAGACGACTTGTTTCAAAATGCATACAAACGCAAGAAGGCGATGCCTGATTCGTTTGGGGAACTGCATGCTAAATTCGCGACAACCGCTATTGATGAAAGTACATCCTTAGGTGAACGCCTGTTCGAATGCCAGCAAGGTTCAGGGTTTACATCACCGGAAACGACCTCTGCTTACCAGAATATCTTCGTTCGTTTTCAGCGACTACTGTTTTAACTTGGTTCTTCCATTGTCATGCGAAGTAAGTCTAGTTCAGGTTTTGGGAGTGTTATCACTAATCGGTATTTTGTATCTAGATGGGCAGATGTAAGTGGCGTGCAATTATTTTTGGTCATATACTAACTGCAAGTACCAGATGTTCTTGGTGACCGGACGTGCGTTTATGAATTTCGATGCATTTATTTTATCTTGACGTGTTTTCTCTTAAAAGGCGCAATACGCTATCTTATCCCTATTGGACTCAATATGTGTCCACCATTTCATTCTATCTCAAAATCTTTACGTGCCCCGTCCATTATTCCACCTGCGCGTACAGTTATTGAGGACGAGACTCGGCGAAATACATTTTGGCTGACGTATGCAACGGAAAGGCTATACTCATCGGGCAATGGGTGGGCCATGAGTTTAGACGATCAGGACGTTTCTCAACTTCTGCCAGTGCGGGCGGATCAGTTTGAACAGGGTGTAAGTCAATGAATTGTCTGTGCCTATGCTCCAGTATCATGCGCCCGACTTTGAAGAGTTATTGATTCGCGATTTCTAGATCCTTGTTCCGCCGAAGACCAGACAATGGGCTCACAGTCCGGATATGTTGCTTACTCACCCTTTAGAACAAACAGACTCGTTCGTGCTGTACATCAAGTCCTCCATAGTAAGTTTCTCAGTTAATGGGTTGACTGTAGGTTAACTGTAGGGGCCTCTTAACGTAGGTCATGTCCCGAGTCAAGAATTTCAACCTACGTTTCCGAGCAAAGAATCATGCAGGCGATCCAATGATGGTTCCTCCGCCAGAATCGACCACCGCTGATCAATGCGCGTCTGCACAATATATTGATCCACGAGAGACACCAGGTTTTAAGGAAGTCGACCACTTGGTGATGTCTTTCGTTCCTAGTTTCCCAAGAGGACTGAGGGATCCCGTCATCGACGGGGTTGTTGACATACATCTGCTTCTCGCAATCCTTTCACCCAACATGTGCGCAGGCTGCTCCGGAGAAATGATTGACCTTGACTAATATATATATATATATGTTTTTAGTGCCAAAATTCTTCTCCACGACCCACACGTCGACCTGAAGAGGAAGGGATGTATCTCAGCTCAAAGGATACTTGAAGCAGCCCATGCAGTTATGGAACAACTGTATGCAATATGGTCGACAAGCTTTGACCTCACTTTATTGGATAATTTTTGCTGTGTTAGTCAGCCCGAATTTCCTCCTCTTTTATCTATGTGCCGATTTCGCCGTCTAGTTTGCTTTCTTCATGTGTGGTAGAGTTCTCACGCGCTTCCTCCATGAGGCGAAGGAGAAGGGCGATCAAGCCCAACAACTTGCCTTCCGTACGGAGTTAGAGTACATCCGGTGTGTCCGCCGTATCCCTTTTCCCATTGTTTGTTGCTTAAGAATCTCGCCTCCTGCCAGGATTGCTTTGGCAAAAATCGGCCTGCGAATTCCTTTGGCTTGTAAGTTCCCCTTACCATGGATCCTATATTGAGCGCCTTTCCTGACATGGACCATAAGACCGGTATGCAAAGATGCTGGACGACATCATCCTCCAGTCCGTGGGGATATTGGATAGCGTTATCCTACCCAACTTTCAGAACCCCTCGTTCCCAACGAGTGCCGAGTTTTTATCGCTTCCAATGGAAGGACACGACGACTTCCAAAACAGTCTGGAAATGCTGATGGGTGTAGGGCCGCCACCTTTTCCCTTCGACTCTCTTCAGAATCCCTTGTAGTTGATTATAGAGTTTCGTCTGTTGTTTTGAAGGTCAACGAGTGTGTCTATTATTTATTTGTTAGGTTTCTTGCTTTACCGTCGGAGATGTTGTTAACTTGTCTACCTAGAGTCTGTACAGTAATCATTGTAAAATGTGTGCATGCAAATACCAGTAATTTATTTCCTGTGGCCGGCATACATTTATGTAACCTCCGATGTGTCGGCCGACGTTAATGGCTCAGCGGCCGTCACCGAGTCTGCGGCGACTCGGCCTTCCCTACGAGTTGCATACAACCTCCTGTGATGTCGCTTGCTTGCCAATCTACGTATTTCATCGCCGGCATAGTGGTCGTAGTCTTTCCGTCCAACCACGACTTCAACCCACATGGCTCATAGTACAACGGAACGGCGCCAAGATACGGGGATGCTTCGCGTCGCATTTTTGGGTCCAGAAGGTACTTATTCCCACCAGGTCAGCTGTGTCTCTCAGACTATTTTATATCAACAAGTACATAAATATCCTTTTCCCTGTCTGAAAGGTTGCGTTCGATCGCTTTCGCGAATCCGCTACATATGTGGAGAAGAATTCCATTGCAGGTGGGTCTGGCATACCTCGGGTCGGGGCCTGCGTTGATTTGCTTGCAAGGCGCTTTCAACGCAGTACCGGCGGAGGCATCTCTGTCCATACTCCCGATAGAGAACTCCATTTTCGGGTCGGTCATCGAGACGTGCGACCTTCTTCGCGACCCAGAAGTCGGCAAGGGGAAGTTCATCAGAGAAGAGATAGTACTACAAGTACAGCACTGTTTGCTTGCTGTGCATGGGACAAAACTGCAAGACATCAAGCGTGTCTTGAGTCATGAACAGGTCAGTTTGTTTCTCAGGCTCGCACAGATTTCATCCGCCGTCTTATAGGCTGATGTTTGTGTAAGGCTCTCGGTCAATGCAATAATTTTCTGCGCGAACATCTACCCCAGGCTACCCTGGTGAAGGTTCCCTCGACGGCTGCCGCTGCCTCGGCCATTCTCGCGGCCGACATGGCCGCAGATAGTGCGGCTATCTGCTCTCAGGTATGCACTTCTGTGTATCGCGGACTCGATTTACTTTTCAAGGGGATCCAAAATGAAAACAGTAAGTCTGCGTTCCCGTCCGTGTCCGGAATAGCTAATTTAATATCGTCATCTGCAGATAATTTCACGAAATTCTGGATTTTATCAGACTCCCTCACTCATCCCATTCCAGGCTCGTTAACGCCCGATAGTCCAGAACACGCTCTACTTCGTGTATCCTACCCTCACTCGACCGTTGCGTCTAGGTCCCCTGACCTTACGGCTCTAATCAGTGGACTTGGACTTCATATAACCCGCCTTGACAGAAGACCTTCGACTGAGGCCATCGCATTCCATGATGTGTACTTTCTAGAGGTGGAGCGGTTGTGCTCAGCGGATAGTAATGGAGAACCACATGGTTCCAATGGTACTGTGGAGTCGGAGAAAGGACGGACGTGGATGGAAGAAGTGAGTGAGGCGGTCGAACGTGTGCGTAGCTTAAACTGGGATGCCTATACCCTTGGTGTCTGGTAACCATTAGTAGATGACACGGACTATGTAGCTGGACATAAGTGCTCTCGCTTAGTAGACTATGTATTTCACAGGTAGATGCGCTAGAAATTTCTGGAAGATATCGTACCGGCTGATACCTAAGTGTCTGTTCGCACTTTTATTATTAAACGCCTGGAAGTCTCGTCAAACTCGAGATCGGCGCGTGCGTGGGATTTGTCAGACCCACCGAGTTCAACTCTCACCTCGACGTACAATGCAGGACCCTTTAGCAGGCCCGTCAGCACTGAGGGACATCGTCCGACCTCAGTTTCACCAGGTGAATCTTGTTGCAGAACTATTCGTAAAGAATGACTTGGGCGTAAAGCTCGACAAAGGTGTGTTCACCCTATTTCTATCTGGCCTTGGCCGAGTGCGTCTGACGGTACATAACGCAAAAGATGACCAAATCTGCCGCCTCTCCCTTACCCCGGCGGGATGTCCCCTCGGACCGCTGCACTGTCCATTGCGACATACCAGCCCTTCCGCGCAAAATTTTCAGCCACCTAAGCAATTGCCTGTTCATCCAAGAGACCGTGAGCGTCTGGCCACTGTTTGTAAGCATTGGCTCCGTGGCCTGTGCAAGAAGGGTGATGCATGCGAGTTTCTGCACGAATACAATTTGAGGCGTATGCCCGAATGTTGGTGGTATGCGAAATTCGGCTACTGCCAGGCAGGGGATGAGTGTCTTTATGCACACCCGAAGGAGAGAAAAATAGAATGTCCGGATTATAAGAGGGGCTTCTGCAAGTTCGGTAAGTACGGTTTCATGGTATGCAATGACATCTTATGGCCCTCTAGGACCTCAATGTCCCCGTAAGCATGTGAGACAAGTGGCCTGCCAGAACTACCTCACTGGGTTCTGCCCTCTCGGTCCCGAGTGTACTCGCGGCCAGTAAGTACGCTGTGACTTCGGAGTTGTCAAAGCTCTGACCTTTGGGCCAACAGCCCCAAACCCGACATACCTGTGCCGAAAGAATATGAGCCGCCTTCACCACCCTCGCCGAGAGACTTAGGACCTCCTCCACCGGGCTACGGAAGGTACGCCGATTTTGATAGGAACGGCGGGATGCTAGCAGCGACACCCGCACATGCGTCCGGCAATTTCGCTGGCGGAAACAGAAGAAATCTGGACGAAGTGCTATGTTTCAAGGTACGCGTTCTTTTTTTTATGTAGTGTCGGTGGAATAAGGCTAATATGTTCTGACCAGTGTGGCGAGAAGGGGCACTACGCTAACCATTGCCGGAACAGAAACGTTCCCGGATTCCGAGGGGGTGTAGAACGGCCAAACGTGAGACGACTCGGCGGGAGCGAGGATTGAGATCAGTAATATATTCCATCGATTATCCTCATGTAGTTAATTTATGGACTTTTGGACGTTAGCAATCCATCGTTTTCTCCCTGATGAGCCGAACTACGGTCTTCGTGAGGTATCCATATCAATACCCGATGGTGCAAGACGGATCGACATTATCCTAGCACTTGCAGGCAACGCGATGCGACCTATAAGCATTGAGCGGGACTGTCACGCTCGTCCTTGCGACGGCCGATGGCATTATCAGCCTCCGAACCTGCTTTCAGAGCGGCACTGCGTAGCTGACCATGTGGATGAAGATTCTAATCGAACGAATGCGTTCGATTTTAACCTATAGTAAATAAGGACCATCTGGGTTTATTCCAGTATGTTAATCCCCAACCGATTTTCTTATCGCATTGTTTGAGACAGACATAAAGTCAATGGTAAATACGCTTGGGGTAGTTTGCGAAAGTGGCATATAGCGATCTCATCGTGCTTGGGAGGCCCAAGCCCCCTAGGTTTACCGTTCCCCCTAAGTCTATTGAAATAAGTCTCTGGATAGTAAACGACTTGTGTCCATTAACATTGGCTTTTTACGAGTCCAAGTGACACGGGTAGTCCGAAGCATCGAGAAAGCAAGGTGTGATATACAGTCAAGGAAGTAGCAACTACAAATCTGAACAGGGATACAGCGGTGTGGAAGCGTAGGAAGATTACTGAAACAAAATGGTCCATCTTTGTACCGACACTAAGACGCAAACGAGCTTGATGATGATGAATAATGCGACGAAGGGGAATGTGATTGCGACATATCTGACCGCGTAGTGTGTAGCCAATGCGGTTGGACGTTGTGTGAAGCGTTTTGCGCCTGCATATGAACGTGGACCCCAGTCATGCTTAAGGGAGACGGGACCGCAGAGCCGAAAGAGTCGATCGGCGGAGACGCGGGCAGAGGCGCGCCAATATCATCGGGGTTTTGAAAGGCACTTTTATGAGAAAACGGATACAGACGTGACCCGGGAATTTCAAGAGGTCTTTCTTGGGATGTAGAGCGAACGATTTCATCCATCAATGTCTTCAGCAACTTTTCTTGGCGAGCTAGAAATGGTGAGTTGTAGAAATAAAGACAAATGCTCCAAAACATGAAGGGCTCACTTCCAATGGGGGATATAGCCCCGTAATCCATCATAGCGTGTCTATCGTTTGCTATTGTTGGTGTTCCACGAAAAAATCAAGATACAACTAACCTCATGGCATTTATCTCGCCCCAAATTTCAATTTCCGCGTTGGCCTGGTTACAATCGATCATGTGCTTGCACACCTGAATCTTGACGACAGCAGCTAAGTACCAGCATATCTACCCTCGAGTCGTTCAGCAGTCCGTCGTCATAGGCTCAAGGAAAACGGATTAAAGTACGCACCGTTGCGAACGGATGTAGCCTTGATATCAGCGGTGGGAAGGCGAGATAGTCGGTTGAATATGCTACAGCCTTGCTAAAGGCATAGTAAGCCTCTAATATTGCATCTGCTGCCGTAATGCAACGACTTGTAGACAGGCTTTGCGGGTCGTTGAAGTCAATATATGGATTATGAAGAGTGATAGATGCACTGCATATATAGCATCAGTCTCGCTGAAAATAGGCATACACACTTATACTGACGCGTGGGGGATCAAGTGCACCATGAATAAGTCTGTGTCAACAGAGTCTGGATTTTGACCCATGGTGTATAAATAACCTCTGTATTCCACTGGTAAGCTCCCCAAAAAATCGGTAGCGACAAGTTTGTCAAGGCTGCGGAACATTGGATCTCTTGATGGATTGTCAGCCTTGGAGGACGAGAACTTGAGCTGGATTTCCGTGTTGAGGTCTGTAACCTGTCCAAATAACATGACGGCCTTCACAAAAAGAAGAAACGAATCTGTATAAAGTGGAGGATGAGTGGTGAAGAAGTTCTCCGTGCGTAAATTTTGGGGATTGCTAGCGATCAATTGCTGGATTACATATTCAGTTTAAAGAAGGGTCTCGAATTTTGGTTACGCACATCGTTCTCAAAATCAACGCGTCGAAGAGGTAGCTCTGTGGCTATATGCTTGTATTCAATGCCATGAAGCCAGCCGCCTACTGATACAACACGGTCAAATACGACCGACATCCACCAAGTTCTTCTCCGCATTTCTAAATCCTTTTGATCTTTAGGTGGCGCAAGGTAAGCACCCGGGGAGCCAGTTCCGTGCGTCGTAAATGTACCCCGGTGATTGAGTCGGAGTGGGACAGCGACGCGTGTTTGGAAACCAGCAAAAATCCATACCTCCACCCAGCGGCCCTCCGCATAGAAGTACCATGAAAGGATTATACACGCTTGCAGTACGTGAAATATGTCTGAGCCACTTGCCATAGTGCGATCTATGTATTGCCTCGTTTTCCCGGCATGGTAGTCTGCGAAGGTATCACGCCGTATTCCGTCAGGACTGACAAAGTATTCAGTGGACGTCCAGCGCGACGCGGACGCACACTTAAAAGAAACAGAAAAAAAAAGTTAGACGACGAGTTTACGCAGGGGACCGGAAAAGATTAACAATTGCATGCAGAATTGCTGAATGCGGAAAGCGGGAATCCTTCGGACTAAGGTCTAATGACGCCAAAAATGAAGGGCGGTGTAGAATTCGCGAACCACATGGGTCGAACGTGAAGAAGACCTCAATTCTGCACACGCCGTTCAGGTCAGGTGCCATCACACAGAGTAAAGGGATGGAAGACGAACATGCGTCTCATTTCACTCGGGCTAGGTAAGTCGGGATTCCAGCCATAGGCGAATAGACTCAATAAAGATTCCGCCCCTTGACCGTTCATATCGGGAGAGGACGTGGTGCTGCGCGGTAAGGACGTAGGACTTGTGCTTCTAAGACTGCTAGCCACATCCAAGCCACCCCTTGGTAGAGAGATATCTGAACGGGGTGCTACAGTCGGCGGTTCAGAAGGTGAGGTTACGGTATAAGAAGGAGGGGCCAGTGACGATAAACGTCTCTCCGCTGGGGACGGGCGGGTACCATATGAAAAGTCAGAGGGAGACGGTGAACTCGCTATTCCAGCTTCCTGAAGCTTTTGTTTGAGCTCGACTGTAAGCAACAACGGGGGATATTACGGAGCGTGCGAAGATCATAGGGGAAGACAAATACCAATTTGCTCCTCGAGCTGTCTAACCTTTTCACCGGGATTAACGGAGTCAGAGAGAGTAAGGCCCTCTATGGGATCATAAGAGCATTGGGGCTCTTCCGGATGTCTGAAAAATGCGAGACCAATCAGGAATAGTGGACAGCGTAGACCAAAAAATGGGGGACATGCGCGTAGCCATCTGGTGCCGGCACCGATATTATTCCCTTCCAGTGCTTTACGCATTGACCACAATGCGGCCGCGCTGCATCACATTTCTAACGGCAGAGAAGAGTCTCAATGGAAGGAAGGAGTCCTTGCGCACTGATTAGGGACGGACCAGCTTTTTCTTCCTGCATGTCCTACATGCCTGTGGTAAATCATTCATTGGCATTCCGGGTCAGCGTGGTCCCTTGTGGAGAACAGAGAGGAGGGCGGACAGACCTGGTTCCTGCGGAGAGTGGGCCCGGATGTGCTCGAGGCGGCGCGAGGCATTGATAGAATAGCGGGAGATGGGGGTTGGAGGGAGGGAGGGAAAGCAGGAAACGGACGAGCGTGAAGCTGAGGCGACGCGCCGCGGTGCCTAGAGACGACAGATAGCCTTCCGGCTGTGTTGGACCCCGCGGCTCGGCCGGTCTCGGCCATCTCCGGCCCCGTATCCTATTTTGCCTCCGCGAGTTTCCAACTTAAGACTCAGATCAGCACATAAACAACTACAAGCACCGTCGTGCCTTTTGTGCCGCCTGGCCACAATACAGTTTTCTACACCGAGACCAGTGCCCGCTTTCCTCCAGAACAGCCTTAGACCCTCCCTTTAGTAATTCAGCGTCGCAATAATCCCGCTCTATCACTTAATGAAATTTTGATTGCCACCATCCCACGCCGATAGGTGTCTAAAGGAAACCCGAGATGCCCGGCGCAGATGGGAGCATACTTAAGGCATCACGACGAAGATTTTATTTATTTATCGATACCCGGGCGCTACTTTCATGAAGCATCTGCACTATATTCCATTTGAGTTCAAATCCGCAGCTCTACAGCTTTACGGTCTGCCAGGATGTGATAAGAAAGGCTGTCGTGCGCCGCGTCATGACCCTGTACTCACAAAATAGTTGCCACAACTCTGCGCACATGAGGCTGATGGCGAAACTCAGCAAGATATATGCCTGTTGAAATGTGACAGTATGCGTCGCACGGGGGCTATCAGCCAACAGGAGAGCCACAACAGGCCCGCTCAACTGACCTTGCCAAGTACCTAAATTTAACCGGCCGTTCGTGATTGGGATTTGAATAGAGTTTCCGACAAGGGCTGTCTTCGTGTGTGATACACTATGGGGGAGGGGGGACTCTTTTTAGACACAGCTCTTGTGGGAAAAAACGGTTCTCGCCGTACGAGTCACTGTTGCGTTTATCAGGGGGATTCGTCGCTGGTAACAATCACATCAAAGACGTACTCAGGGCCTTCGTCTGTGTGAAGCCACTTTAGATTCTCTGGAACGATCTTGTCGAGTGCCATATCCATATCTTCCCATGGGAACTAGGGCTCGTAACGTCGCCATAAGCGTAGACCTTGATCCACTTACCGCGTCGTACGTCTACGTGCGCGTGGTCTCAGCGATCTGAAGTATAAAAAGGCGGGGAAACTAACCAGAATCAAAGTTCTCGTTTATGGTGAGACCACAAGATGTATGCTGTCTACGTCCAAAGTAAACCCTACTGCGAATGCGAGTATCAGTGAGGCTCACATGAACAGAAAAAGCATGCCGATCTGAAAGTTTCAGGTTTCGGGGACATCCACGGCGTGCATGGTACAGATATATTTAGGTGCATCCGGTAGTAAGCTGTACCAGGCCAACCTTGACATCTTTCAGACCGGGTTGTATCTGGGCCAGGACTTCTTCAGTGACAATATAGCAGCCCTTGGTATGCTTTGAGAGTGTGAATTCTTTCTGCCAAGGCATCTGTACGAAATTTGGATTGTGTATGTTGCTCGGTCAGAACGAGATGGAGGCTGGATTCGACTCGTCAAGTCAGCCGTTTCTAAATAATCCCAATCCCACCTGGGAACTTTGATCCAAGATTGTGTTACGTCATACCACTCGGAGCCGTCTGAGTCCGAGACACCAGCTTACATGGTACAATTGAATACCTAATAATAATTACGCACAATCTTGCTGTGAGAGGACAATGCCTGTCCTTGCCAAACTGTGCAAAGAATCCGCTACTGCTTAATGCACATAATAACTTCTTTGGGGCATTTATATTAGTAACAACCACTGGCAGTGTGTACCAAAAATCAGACGAACCTCAGGCTGGAGCTACTTACCTGCGTAAATTGGTACTACGCCAGACTGCTGTTGGTTAGTTTGTCATATTCGTCTCGCGAAAAAAAAGCACACAGAAAGATGGGCAGTGTCAATTAATAGGTGAACGTCACACATGCGTGAAGTCTTCGATTTTTCCCCAAGGCAGCTGGTGCCTGATTTTACACGCAGTATTGATGGCCAGTATGCGCAGAAAAACACATGTGAACTCGTCCTGCGATAAGGCACACTATCGTTCAATGGACCTGCTTTTAGGACCAGCTAGAAGGGCGTCAGAATTAGGTTGACAAATGATACATGAATATTGGATCCGAAAGGAATATTGTGGGCAACGTCAAGGTCAGTATGTTGCTCGTTCAAGAAATCGATAACCTTTATGAGATTTAACCGTTCTTTTAAGTACGCCACGCTGGAAAGGATAGCACCTGTACACAAAGACGATTATAGTTACTCTGGTATTGTCTATTTCCAAAACAAAAAACGCAGAATAACGATGCTTCAGCTATCGATAGTTAATGGTACAATGCGTTCTTTTGTTAACTCCACACCATGAGACTACCTGTGCAAGTTAACTTCCAAACATTTCCGTAGTTCCTGAGCATCGCCGAATAAATTGGAAGGCGTGTTATCAGATTTTTCGCCTTTGAAGAAGGGCAGTACACAGGTTTTGCCTATGAGCTCAAAAAGGTCTTCTAATACCCATCGGAGTCTCGAGCCTGTCATTTCGATGGCGGGCTCGGAGTTTATCTCCAGCAGGTTGACTTGAAATTTGTCGCTAGATCCTGGGAGGGTTTGATGACCAACTAAGAAGTCTACTCCAAAGAGCTCGAAAGCGTTGGGCAGCGGCTGTAAAAAATAGTTTTCGTAACACACTGTGATTACACGGCGCAAACGCTCACCTGGAAATGCACAGGCATTTGTAATGCGGCTTTGAACGTTTCCCCGAGAATCTCGGACATCTGTCTCAAAAGCGAGTTCGTGTCCTCCTCCGTGATTTTGTCTCCCGGGCTTGAGCAAACCCTGCTTCCGATGAGTTCATGCAGCAGACGGACATTGTGTTCCCCCTGGTCTTCCTGCAGACATGTATTCGTCAGATGTGGGCGCATGTCCAGGGCTTCTGACATTTCGGGACCATTTGCAGGTTTACTATATGGCTCTGAAGAGAACAAAACGAGTACACGGGGGTACAGATAGATGGTGAGGGAGCCAGATGCTACGCAATACATGCGAAGGTGAAACTGGACTAAAACATGTTACGCGAGTTGTGAACGCAACGATGTACATACAAACCTTATGTCCCTTCAAATTCTCCATTGGCGATGTGAGCGGCGTATTCCCTGGCTCGGTATACACTTCTCTTGGATCTAATAGTACTGGGTTCATCAAGTATTCCTGGTGGAAATGAGTTTTTCAGTTTGGGAGACTCGAAGCCTTAGTAGCAACGAATCAGAAACCTGGATGACGAAGTGACGCAGCTGAGACATGACAACATTTGTGTCTCCCCCTCCATCCTCTTCTCCTTCGCTGTCCGATTCCGCTTCGAAATCTTCAAGAATTTTACGCAGGGCTTCCTTGCTATTAAAGAGCCGGATGCCCATTCCACGATCAGCCATCCCGGGCTTCAGAATCCACCACTTGTCTTCAATTTTGTCGAACTCCTCGGCAAGGTCCCACAAGTCGTCACTCCACATCTCATCCAGTTCATCCGCAAAGGAAAGCTCGATATCCCATGTTCGCGGAACGCTCTGGAGCAGAGGAGATTCGGGATGCTTAGTCGTGTACGCTTGTATGCAGCGATGAAGGAAATGTTTTCGTATGAGCGCCTTTCGAATAGTAATAGAGGACGAAAGAACACTGGAAGGACTCGACAGGGTCAGTCCATGGTCCATGGCGTCGTATGTGCACCATTGCAGTGTTGGCTTGTTTGTGCAGACCTCAGAGAGCGAAGGTACAATGGACGGAGGAGGTAGGAGCAACTGCAACGCCCGACGGACGAGAGATTCCGTGAGAGGTGCAGACGGCCAGTGTACAAAGGCGGTAACGTCCATGTTTTTCTTTCTTTCTTTTGATGATTTTTAAAATATATCCGAAGGGGACGGGGAGGGAGATTCGGATTTTTTGAGTGGACGAAGCCGGAGTGATCGGCGTGTCGCGTTGCGCGAGACTCTCCGCCGCATGCGCGAGCGGACTCTGCACCGTACAAACTCCCATGCCGTCGCGACAAAAACGACCGACTCCAACGCCATCCTAACAGCAACTGCTCAGTGAGCGAAGGAATGGGCTCAAATTATATTTTCTCCCTCACGCCGACGTTCACGCAAGGCCTTGTCTTCGGGCAGCTGTCCATCCTCGTGCTACTCACCTTGATCCTGAAATATCTTTTCCTGGACTCCGGGCCACATTACGAGACATCTACACTGTCGTACTCGACAGCGTCGTTGGACAATGGGATTCCACATAAAGCAAAAGCAGGCGTGCAGAGGAGCGTGACCGAGCGGGGAGGCGGGGAGGAGGATGCGGCCTGGTTCAATCTGCTATTGAGACACGTGCGCATTATGTTGCGGGATTTCCAAAGATCATACTTACGTGTCGGCTATAACAGGTTGTTCAAACCTACCGCTCAAAGCTCCGGAATGATCTTCTGGGACCGGAGGGAGACGAAGTTGCGCGTCGACGAATAGAACATTTTGCAAATTCCATTAGGCCTCAGAGTTTTGTGGTAAGTCACCGTATCGTCTTTATAAATGTCCGGAAAGTCCGTGTCGCAATTATTTACCTTTTATTTACCTTTCAGGACCCCATACATATCCTATCCGTGGATTTGGGATCATCTGCGCCTCGGATAGCGAACGCGAGGGTAAAAGATCGCGATTCTGGTGGGAGTGAGCCTGATGTAAGTGCATTAGAGGGCTTTCTGAGCTCTATCCAATGTTCTAATAACTAGCAGCAAGCCATATTCGACATGACGTATACAGACACGCTTTCCGTCTCGCTATCGACCTCCGTTCTATTCCACTACCCCGTCCCATATTTTGTTCGACTCCCAGTTACACTTAATGTTTCACTATCGTTATTTTCCTCGCCGGTAAATGCCGTCAAATATGCCACCTTTCTACAAGCGCTGAGCTTCCTGTCTTATTTTCTAGATCTTACTTACGCCTCCTGATCCGCTTTCAGTAAATCCGACACTTACGATTTCCCTTCCGCCGACCTTTACTCTTGAACTCAAGACAACGTCACTCATGGGGAGGCGTGCGAAACTAGCGGATGTCCCCAAGCTGCATGAAATGATTCAAGCTCAAGTTCGTCGGGTCCTCACGGAACGAGGGACTTGGAAGGTCGTTATGCCGTGGGTTGCAACTGTAGAAGATGTGTTGAGGGAAGAATCGGCCAAAGGAGAAGACCCCGTACCTAATGATGATGACGGATAGCTGAACGAATTTAACCTAACATACTCATGATGTACGGACCATAGAATACTCCAGGCAGACTATAGTGTATACTGTTCGAGAAATTAGTGATTTTACAAATAATGGTCTATGATGCCGTGACGGTTGGTGTAAGTGACCTGTGCAAGGATTCCCAAAGAAAAGTAGAACGTCAGCCTGTTTCCAAGGCACAGGGATTCTTAGCAATCCCTGCAGCAGCCCTTCACCCCTGCACGCTACGGGGTTTCCTGGGACACAACATTACTAGCTGCCGCTAAAATGCAAGTTAATTGCATGGTAGTCCTCCAACTCGAGATCCCACGTGTCCGATACAAACGTAACAAAATGAGACCCAGAGTCATTTGTGCCAACACGTTTATGGCTCAAGGCTTTACTCTCACCCAAGACCTAAGAAAGACCCGAAAGTGCCTATTGGCGCGCCCTGTATTGGTAAAGGGAATGTGTTCCCACGCTAGCGTTGCCCCCGCGCAGCTTCTATGCCTTTACCCGTTAATAATATATCTGAATCTTTCACCTCAATTTTTTGAACTGAAGATGGCCGCAACGACTTCGAACATTGTGTTTGACGACTTGTTCACAGTCGGTGACATTGATAAGGAGGGGAAAAAATTCGATCGAGGTATGCACCAACGTTTACTCTATCGAATAGGCATATACACTAACAAACTGGTACGTACTATATCCAAGTGTCTCGTCTTTTTGCACACTCGTCCAACTACGACATGGACCTCACGCTGGATTACAATACCGAACTCTACCAATTAAACAAAGGCGAGAGCTTCTCCCTTGTCCTCGCCTCTTCTCTCATGCGCGGCGGCGAAGGCGCTGCGCCAGGGGGAGATGAAGACAAGGACACTCACGTATGGCGACCGGATGGGAAGGGAAGAGGGGGGCTCGAAGAAGATTACGAATACGTGATGTATGGACGGGTTCGTATTCAATTTCCTGGCGCCACAGTGCAGGACTAAGTAAAGGATTATAGGTATATAAGTTCGACGATGGAACGTCTTCTGGGATTGTGTAAGAAAGCAGCTCTTGTTCACTCTGATGCCGACTCACGTTTCGTGGCACAGGACTGCCTATATGTCATTTGGTGGCCTACTTATGACTTTGACCGGCTCATATCGGCATATGACTAGCTTTGTCCTCGGCAACTCCGTCTACCTACTAATGCGAAAATAATTGACTGTGCTTTTTTAAACCTTGCAATCTATCAGTTTTCTGGGCTCCTTGGTTCGCAAATGCGGCGGAGGTACGTCCGAATCCGATGAATTAATGCTGGTCTGCATTGTTTAAGCATCAGATTTCGCCAAGAATGGTCTGTTTTCCATTTACCTCTCTTCTTTCAGTCATAAAAACCTAATTAAGATGCTAAGAGAATTTTCTTCCTTTAATTTAGAGATAATACCGTGCAACAATTTATTATTTCGCTTGAATGCTAATAGCTCATACATACTACATGCTGGAAACAGCGCCTACATGGATAACGTACACTCCCAGACTGCCTCTTTTGCTCACTTACAAGGCATCATTGTCTTCCAAAACCTGGCGCGAATGCTCTTTCGCTTCGTCGGAAACACGAGGATTCTTCAAGGTCGCCTGCGAAATGGCAATTAGACGCTTTATGTTCACAACAATAAATAATTGCAAACCTTGTGGCCTCCGACGACATTACCCTCGTTTTTCTGAGAGTCGAACGCGCCACCGTACTCTCCGCTGGATTCGAGGTCATCTAAGACCTGGCGAGAGTGATCCTTCGCCTCCGCGGAAGTGTTCGGGTTCTTCAGGTTAGCCTCTGCAGAAAATCAATAAAGAGTCAGATGACGCGAAGAAAAGAACGGACTGTGGCCTCCAGCGACCTGAGAAGTAAGAAACGGGAGCCTGTGAGTAAGGGCGGAGAAGATCCATACAACGTATCAACGTACATTGCCAGTGTTTGCACTCATTGTAGAGAAGTTTAGATTCGATGGTAAGGTGTTAAAGTAAGGTGGGTAGTAGTTCGGCAAATCGACTGTGAGGAGAAACGGACGTGCAGATGGGGTTTATATACCTTGGGGAAGGGCCTCTTGGTATGACGGTGGCATGAAACGTCATGCATCGTCACTAGTTGCATCATGAATAAAGCACGTATTTTGTTGGAGAGGTGTCGGGTAGGCGGGGATCGACACCGTCTAGTGGCGGATCGCTTCCCAAAGAGGCCACTTGCTGTCAAAGATCTCCCACTGGCTCCAGACCCTTGGCGCTTTGAGCACCATCGGAAATGGTGCTTGCCTTAATGTCACTAGTACTAGTACTGCTTCACTAGTAATAATATTGAGTATAATGTTGCCACTAGTACGTATGTAATACCAATTACGTTGAAACTACTGGTGGTATTAATTGATGATCATGTTGTAAATCACTGGATATTCCTACATGATTTTAAACGCAGTTGATAGTACACTTGTATCCGACAGCATGCCCGGAACAAGCAGCAAAAATAAAGTTCGGATACGGGGAATCGAACCCCGAGCTGCCGCGTGAGAGGCGGCAATGTTAGCCGTTACACCATATCCGAGAATAAAATTTTATTACTAATAATATTGTTGACTTCCTTTTATGATGAAGTGACGCGATCACGAGAACTTGCGACGCGTCCGTGTTTGGGCCTCAGCTGGTGGCCCCGCCCTAGCTTTCTTGTTCAACACACTTGCGCCAGTGAAGATGGCGAGCGCAGTACCGGGGCAGGAACACCCAGGAATCATGACCTGGGTCTCCGTATTACGCACAACCATGGCAAACGACCCGGGCCGCCAAATTCTTGAGGATCAGATACAGAGCAGTGGCTTCTCGTTTCTTGAAGACTACCTTGACGGCATTCTGGCTGGTCCAAGGCACGAGTACGTTCATTAATTTCCACCACTGTCCTTTTTACTAGAACCAAGTCTATGTAGCCCTATAATTGAACTCCTCAAGACACCCGGTCGAAAGAGAGACGTTCCCAAGAAAACTAGGGCCGCCGTCGCGGCGGCCAACAAAGCAACAGCTATCATAACCATGAATTTGGACGTATGTGTGGTCCTCCGCCTCCATGTGTACCGTCCGTCATCCCTTACTAGTACTCATTCTCCAGGACGACGATTTCAACAAGGAGAATGAGGCTCCCGCAGTGAACTCGACCCCTATCAATGCATTCCACAAAGCCCTCTTGCAATCCGAAGTCCCCAACTCTACCAACGCTGAGGAAACTTCAAAGCACGGATCATTACCGCTACCAGATACTACCACTCGGCCGACAAGGCCCCCTTCATCCAAGAAGAAACCTGTCAGTAAGGCCAAGGTTGTTATTATCCCTGACCTCCAACCAAAGCGCATCGTCGAAGATGAGGGTGAAAAAGAGGAGGAATCCATTGTGGAGAAACTGGTGACTCCCCCTCGTCCAAAGGCACTTCCGGCAGAAGACATTGAGATGCAACCTGCTCATCCACTTCCTTCTATCTCCCGCGACAATCAGGTCCCTGTACACACAGAACCGACTAATGAACTCTCGGTCATCGCAGAAGATGATGAGTCTGCCGAGCGAAGTCGGACTTCCATTGGTATTCCACAAGTTACTCAGGCACCAGTCCAAGATAAGCAATTGTCGTTTAAACCGTCTGGAAAGTCTTCAAAGCTGTCGCATAAACTGCCAATCAATATCGACATGATGACTGTCATGGATATTGATGACTTCACTCAAACAACTCCGCTCACCGCCTCTTCGTCCGCGTCCAACCAGTCTTTCCAGACAGTGCAACTTGATTCCCCCGCTTCGGTAGTTGAGTCAATCACCGATAAGGCTGCTGTTCCCAGTGTCCAGTCACCCGAGCCTCTTCCCGCCCCGCATCTTAAGACGTCACCCATAGCACCTTCCCTATCCCTAAAGGCACAATCCGAGTCATTTGCCCAGGAATACCCAGTAGACGGTGGCTTGATTCGAAAGCCTGGAATGTCGCACTTGCCCACTATTGGCGCTCCCTCCCCGCTTCGCAAGTCTATGCGATTGCCCAGGGAGTCATCCTCGACAGTGACGTACACAATGCCTGCCCCCGGGCAAAAGACAATACGCTCTTCTTGGCTGGTAAAAGCTAGGGAGGCCAAGGCTATCGAAGAGAACGCGAAGAAGGGCAACGTTATGGCGACTTTACCCTCCTCTGTTTTCCCCACAGCAATTGGAGGCAAACGTAAGAGTAGCGAGATGCTTGGAGTGGACCGTGGGGGTGTGGTAGAGTATGACGAAGCAGAGAGGACCCAGAAGATGTCGAAGATCACTGAGACATCACCCATACTTTCCATGCTAAAGGGACAGGATATACACCATCTCATAGACCCAACCGAAGACGCAATGGGAGGCGAGAGTTCACACGATTCTGAAATGCATGATGATGAGCTGCCACTTGGAGACGGCTCGGAGGGGATGATCAATAAACTCAAAAAGACCGTTGCTGGCTTCAGCGCACGTGCTGGAAAAAGTATGGGCAAGTCACTCGGTGGAGCCACAGCGAGCGCGCTGGCTGAGGCTAGAGCTGCCGCTGAGGCGAAGATCGCTGAGCGCAATGCTGCTGAAGGGCGTATCATTCCCGCTTCAGCCACAACTGTCATCCCTGCCAATGTTCCCGTCCCAACTCCTGCTTCCGTCCCAATAACCGTTGTGACAACAGCGCCTACTGTGCCAACGGAGGTGAAAGTACCAAGCCCAGTGTTTGTTCCTCCGCCTGAAGTCACCCGTCAAGCGAACTCTAATGAGTCGAAAGAAAGTGACAGACGTCTCAGCGTATCTGATCTGGTCACTAAGTACGAGACGACGAAGAGCGTAGGGCATGGGCGTGTCTTCCAGCCCCCATCGCCTTCGCAGACAAAATCCTCGACCTCAAAACAGCCTGACAATGTCGCTGCTGATACGAGCGCTTCAACCACCCCTCCGAACTCGCCGCCTCCAGGACGACCGCCAATTTTCACTGTCCCAGACGGCCGAAATGCTCAGACAATGTTGACTTTCTTCCCTCCACCATCTTCAAAGACTTTCACGCAATTCGAACCACAATATTTTGTTCCCTCACGCATTGCACAACCTTTCCCTTCGCAGTCAACTTTCTTTTCCACTCAGGCCGCATACACTGAGACGCTCTTCGATCACGAGATACCTCCGTGGATACCGTCTACCCGCGATACAGATTTAAGTGACTCCGGTCTATCACAGAAAGAACGAACCAAACATCAGGATCGTGATACGCAACTAGAGACAGATTTGGAAGCGGACGAGAGTTGGCACCTTGATGAAAAATTCGGGGAAACTTGGTCGCCGGTTGTTGTGGGTATGAAGGATGATAGTATGACTTGGAGCACGGCGCCAACACGAAGCACCCGCGGTGGAGATACCGACGGTCTAGGAAATTCAGCACATTCTCTGAACAACAAAGAAGGGCTGGACCAGGAGTACGCAGGAGCAAGGGCACCAGTTTTCGAAATACCCGCACCGGAAACCGGTCGTGGTGCGGGTGAAGAAGACATGGACGTGGAGGAATACGACGGGGACGCTATGGGTATCCGCCTTGTAACCCCAGCAATTCAGTCTGAAGTCAGTCTTATATCTGTGAGTTTGGGGTATTATCAAACTCTTATGTGGCAGACTCGTTTACTTTTTCCGGAACACCATAGCCGAGCAAGGTCCAGCAACACGGAGTCGAAAGCTCGACGAATAACTCCTTTTCTCATGGTGGCTTTTTCAGTTCTGCGTCCAAACTTGTTTCAAGTGTTTTAGGTGGTAGCAAAAAGGGGAAGGAACCTGTCAAAAGTATCCAGTTGGCAGCTGCGGCAGCCAAGAAGGTAAGTTTTGCCCATTCTTCCCAGTACATTGTTTTTCTGAATGCTATATTATGATATGTTAGCAACAAGAGGAGGCTGAAAGGAAAGCTACAAGACTCAGAGAAATGGAGGTCCGTCGGCAACAAGCCTTACAGAAGAAAGTGGAAGACGAGAAGGCTCGCGAAGAGAAGAAGATGAAAGACGGGGACGAAAGGCGGAGGCGCGACAGAGAGAAAGAGGATACAACTGAAAAGAGGGTGCTGCGGCAGACGGGCAAGAAAGTGCGTAGCCGTTCCTTTCTACGCGCCATTTCAACTGACAGCCTTCTCTCTAGCTCACGCAAATAGAGGAGGACCTTACGAAGAAGCGCAAGCCTACCGAACCCGAGAAGAAGACCGAAATTAAGAAACCTCCTTCCAAAGACAAGAAAGAAACAAAGATTGGCAAATTTATACCCAACACTTCTCAGTCACTTCTGAACGCGCCGGCTGGACCCTCGAAAAGTACAAAACAGACTACCTTTTCGTTGGCTCAAAGTACATCCGTCAAGACGGTCGAGACGAAGTCAGGCCCTGCAGTTAAAGGCAAAGGGAAGGCCAATGAAGTTGAACTGGAGGACAGGCAGCCTATGCAGATTATGCATGCCCAAATGCAGGCCCGCATACAAGCACACCTCGGAAAGGCTGAAATGCCACCTCCGCCTGTTCCGAGCGAATCAATTGAATTGCCGGACATTAACAGTGAATATTCAGACTCGGACGATGAGGACCGCGTGCGCTCATTCGATCCACCTCACTGGGCTCAGTCCCCGGAGCTGCGTGAAGCTCTGCAAACCCAAAGTACTGTCAATCCAGACGATATCTTTGGGGCGATCAAGCCACTAAAGATGGAGGAACTTTTTAAGACCAGAACAAGCCGTTTCCGGGCGAGGACCAGCTCCGCGAACTGGGCTGGAACGGACGAATTGACTGCGGCCGAAGAGAAGGAGTATGCACGAAGAATGGGGTACTCGAAATAATCAAGATACTCGGCTGTCGTTTTCCGAAACGGCCGTTTTCTTTCATCGCTTTCGTAGGCTTTGCAATCTTCCACACCTTCTCACAACGGACTGGCATCGCATGCATTATGAATACATTAGATACACAACTTGAACGAATTCCATGTTTTCCTTATATACGATTATTATGCAATTTGAATATGCAAAGAACGGATCCTTTTGGTTGAGGAAGAAAACCGTGTCTTTCCTGTCAAGTAGGCGCCGATGCATACGAAAAGCCAGCGACCGAGCTTCAATTTTGGTTCCGATTGTCCAGTGGCATGCATTTACATCCCCAACCTGAGCTGACCTAAACCGGCAACCTCGCCTTTTTAAAGATTCCGTACGCAAGTATTTTCTTTTTGCTATGGGGTCTCTTAGGCCTCGCAGCCCCGTAGACGATCGGTGCTAGGCAATCACTCGCGCACTTACTCAGCTGTTGACAACCTCTTCTTAAAGAAAACCAAAGCAGCGTGGTCCGTGCATCGTCCACTTTCCTATTGGGAATAGACACCCGCCGACGGAAGTAAATCCGGGAGCAACCAACTCACCAATATTTAACAGCACGGTCGGGCACCGAACCAAACAATGCAACGTCATTAAATCCGCCATTCAAGGCACGGGACAGACAAACTCCACATTTAAGGTAAAAGATGTCACATAAGAAATGGAAAGAGGTATCTGGAGCAAAGAGTGCGGACAAAGAGTTCGTTCGGTACGCAGAAGGGGCAAAGAACGTAAGGAGCGGACGACTTTCAGAGTCAGGAAGAATGCACCAAAAGCGCGCAATAGGAAGCCAGGGACATAAGTGAGACAAGGGCAGAGCAGAACCAGCGCATGAGTGGGGAAAACAAAAAAAGACAAAAGAGCCAACGACGAAAGCAGTCGCAATTACGTGCGTAAAAAGCGGTTCCTCTTGGTCTGCAATGTCAAATCATAGTAAGAGATGATGTTGCATGAGACCGTGACAAAAAGCTGTGATTACCTTGGAGTTTTCGGGTGTGAGCGGCCGACCACTCTCAATGCGCCTCTTCTTCTCCTCCAGCTCTTGTCTCTGCTTCTCCAGAGCATCTTTCATCTCCCTGTGCCTCGCGTACAGCTCCTCTTCTGACTGCTTTAACTTAGATTCCTTCTCGGCAACCTTTTGCTGGAACACCAGATTCATCTCGGCCTCCATCTTCGCAAGCTTGGCCTCGTGCAACGTGCGTTCCTCTTGCATCTTCACAGCAGGGCTTGATAGATAAGATAAGCATCGAAATACCGGTCAATTATGACGACCATTACGTACTTAATCTCCTTGAAGACGCTTGAATCCTGGGCAACGCCCATACCGAGCAATTTCTCGCTACGATAAGCTTCATAGAGGTAAGAGTTTGTGTGCTCCCGGAGCTCTTCCATGTACGTCCGAATGAGCATCTGACGAAGCTTGACGAAGTCGCAGTGCTCTTCATTGTCCACTTCAATGACACCCCATGGGTAAGAACGCCCGCGAACCTGCCGTCCGTCGGACGTCTGCACCAGCTGATTCGACCCAACAATGGCAAAAGGTATTTTGCTCTTTACACAGACAGTTAGACTTTTTCCTTTCTTTTTTGAAGAACGATGACATACCGCAATCTCCTCCTGTTCGGCCAATGCCTCCTCATCCTCGTTCTCATACGTCGGAGCTTCAAAGATGTGAATTTTGTGATAAGCAATATCACTGAGGACCTGTTCGATTTTTAGGATGGGCAGACGTATTCAGCGGACCACGCTTTTCGAAACGGGAGTCTCCGACTTACTCTCTCCTTGAAATTGGCAATCTCCTCGTCCGTCATGGTATCCGCCTTCGCAATGATAGGGATTAAATTAACCTTAGAGTGAAGCCGACGCATGAACTCAATGTCGATAGGCTTCAGCCTAAATATAAAGACATGAGCGCTTACAAGTAGATAATTGAAAGAAATAACCCTCACGAATGACCCGTAGGCTGAATAAAGTACAAGCAGGCATGTACACGGTTGTCAGCAACCTTCTGTCGATTGACGCGATTCTCCTGCTCCAGATAAGCGTCAAAACGAGATTCGATGTCTTCAACGATCGGCTTCCAGCTAAAGTCAAATCGAAGTTCGGCCTTTTTTAGAATGTAAGGTATTGCGTGGGATATTAAACGAACCTGTCCTCGTTGTTAACGAAGTCGCCGAAGCCAGGCGTGTCAACGACGGTTAAGCGAAGTCGGACACCGTTCTCCTCGATGTCTATCCCAGTGACCGCGTTGAGAACAGAAAATGATGCAATAGGCGGTCACGTACCAGCACTGATGCTCTCAATAGCAACGGTCTTGGGCCTCTCCGCGCTAGGAGGGAGAACCTCCTTGGGGGGATAAAGAGTAGTATTAAACAGGGTGTTGATAAGCGTCGACTTGCCCAAGCCGGATTCACCTGCAAACGAAGAATTGTCGCGAATGGGGGGGTCGAACAACGCTGAGTTACCGAAACCTTAAAAGCGAATGGCGACAACTTAACGCACCGACGACCATGGCGGTGAACTGGAAGCCCTTCCTGACGCTCTTCCTATGGACTTGATTAGGGAGGTTGGCGAACCCGACGTAACCCATCAGTTTTTTGCGGACGATTGGGGGAATAGCAACATGGGTCGGTGCAGATGCTGAACCGTTCGCACTGCCGTTAACGGAGGCAAAGTCGCCATTAGGGGAACCAGTGTAACCGTCAGACATCTAGCCAGTGCAGAAAAGAAAGAAGATAAGCTAGAGAAACCGTCGTAAGTAAGGAGCGGGAGGGGGACTGTACGTTTGTCGTTGGGACTGCAGCGAAGAGGGCTAACTCGCTAGCGATGCCCAGAGAATTCTCTATTTGTATGTTCGTGTTTGGTCAGGTGGCTTAGAGTTTTCCGCGTCTGCTGCGGTCTACAAGTATCAGACGCGCACGTAACAAAAAAATTACATTGACGAGTGCAAACGAACAATTTACATCTGGTGTCAATATGTTTCTACAAGTCACCACGTCCGTCCAAATCGATGTATCTCGTGAACATGTCCTGGATCACTGCCTCTACCTCTTCCTCTTCCTCCGCGTCGAACAGATCAAGTCCATTTCCGGTGCCTTGAAGACCGTATGGAATATTAGCAAACTCCATTTTATGCGCAGAATGTGGCAGCATTCCACGTTGGACCGCCGCCAGGACTAGTGGAGACGGTGCTACCATGGGAGCCGAGCTGCCCCTATTAGCCGCCATCGAACTTGAAGGCGGTGTGTATGAGGGTGCATTAACACGCAGGACACATGAAGGCCCGCTGTTGAGAGTGCGCTTTACACCGCCGGAAGCGAACGTTTGCCCCTGTCGAAGAGTTGCTTTCTTTGCACGCCTCGCAGGGAATTTGGCAGTACGGTGCCTCGGACTCTTATGAGAAGCCAGCTGGAGAGACATTCTGGCATTACTTGCGCGGTCCCGGGAGGGAATAGACAGCTGCCGTTTGTGCATCCGTATGACAGTCGCGAAAAAAGCTGCCCGAGCATCGGCCGGTTCCGTTGCGACTGGGAATTCGGGAGGCATTGCAGCACAATCCGAAATAACTAAGGGTTAATGAGTGTCGGAGGAGACGTATTTTGAAAGACTTGGAGCAAGTGAACTGGCGAGCTATGCCTCCAGGGCACGGATTAACCAGAGTTAGTTGAAGAGGGTCACTGTGTGATATGTTGGAAGTTCGTCAACGAAGAGGTGTGCTCTCTTAAATAGCAAGCTGAAAAGTGGCTTTGTCGAGCATCCCGTGGCTTGTACTCTTTGTGGCCTTCTGATACTAATAAGCTGCCCGAAAGTACAAGGAGGCTGAGGCGTAGTCATGCTGGTGATGGCCCAAAGCAAAGTTAAGGTTCGAACTTGATTGCCAGATCAACTGGTCCCTTTATTGGTGACATTGGTGGCTGGTATTTCGGACAAAATATTAATGAAATGAAAAGCCAGCGTGGCTGGGCTGTGCCTTCCTCGGCCACATCTGGTGAGCTTGATCAGCCACGCGGAATGCTGCGTGCAGCGACCAATAGTGAGTGACCCGTCTTTACCGTCGAAATAACAAACACAAAAGCAATCAATAATCATATCAGAAAACAATCGCTTATCACAAAAAGTCGGCTGTCTTGAACACGTTTGTCCAGTATATCACAATGTACTTCGTACAGTTGACCTCCCTTCTCATCACCTACAGTTTCTTCCGGAATTGCATTTATTACTGCGACTGTGGCTGCCTAACAGGTGAAGTTGGTACATTTGCGTGCAGCGAAAAAACTATGGCACGAGTTAATCTTGACGGGAGAAAGTAAGAACGTTGGAAAAATCCTCTCACCATCTGGTCTGGCGTAGTGGCCGACTACATCGAGATCGAATTTTCCCCGAATGATATCGTTGAGATCCAGGTCCGCCACGAGAACACCCTCCTGTTCTAGAAGGGGACCTGCGAGGACTTCGCCTAGTGGACTGACAATGACGCTGCCCCCTGCGATCATGACATTTTCCGCGCTCCGGTTATTTGGATCGGCCACGGAATGGTCAGGGGGGTAATCCTTCTCTCTGCTGTACTGACAGGCGGACAGTACGAAGCACCGCCCTTCAAGTGCTATGTGCCGCATCGTGTGCTGCCATACCGGTCGTGCGTCGACAGTGGGCGCGCAATAGATTTCGGTGCCTTTCGAATAGTAGAAGGTTCTCACTGTTATACCAGTCAGAAAGCCATATGCGGAAGGGTAAGCCTAAAGGAAATCTTCTACAAAGAGGCATATAATTCTCCCTATAAGAGAGGCGATGACATGAGCGACAACTTGGCTAGCAAATGCAACTTACCAGCAAATCGTAGCGGACAACTTTGCTGTTACACTCTTTTCTTTCTGTTTGTCATCCTTGAATGTCTTCTCCAAAACCGGTAACGTGGACCCGTCACCCAGTCCCCAAACCAGTCTTTCCATGGCTGTCGGCATGAGCTTTCTGTGTTTTGAAATGTATCCATCCGTGGGGTCGACGAATATGACAGTACAGTACAGAGTTCCGCCGTCTTTCTCGATAATGCCAATGACAAGAAATATGTCCAGCTCTTTACTGATCGATTCGATCGTGGTAATTGTAGGCGATGGTACCTCAATCGCTGAGGAATAATATCTAAGAAACTCTTCTCTACCCTCGGGAGATCGGGCACCGACGACTGTGCCAAACGTAGACATCTTTGGATACCCCCCAATGCTGTCGGATACATGAGAACAGGAAGCCAAGATACACGACAGAATAACGATAGCTTACAAAGCCTCTGGAAAGACAGCTAGTTGTGCCCCTTGCTTTCTGGCATCCCTCGCATAGTATTCCAGCTTGACGAGGGTGTCCGGCAGAGAATACGCTGCCGTACATGACTGGACGACAGCCGTACGGACCGTTTGACTAGAAGACATTGTCATACAGGTGTAAGGAGACCGCTCCCAGTCAGAGTTTATAAGAAGGATTGCGAGACCGATCACGCGGACAGCCTGAGAACGAGCCCGAGCAGCCGCTGAACTCGACTCGACCGTTTAAAAAAGTATGTGCATGTCGAGGTGATGCAACTTGAGTGCTACCAGTCGAAGCCCCGTACAGATTGCACTCTAAACAATCGACTTTTGTTACTTGACCTGAAACAATGATCGAATGGTTAATGTAGATGTCAGTATTAGCAATACTGCTGAATTTAGGGGGCCAGTCTTGCCATTGAACAGCGTTTCCGGTCAAGAAGTCCGCGGCGGCGTAGTCGCCGTCCGGGCCGCAGCACGCTAGGCCCTTGCTATTAATTATTAATAAGTAAAGTACATTTAGGCGAATTTCACATGCATACTACGATACACTCACCACACAGTCAGGACCTTTCAAGGGAATTTACAGTTTGAACAAAAGTCCATGGTCGTGAGTGTCATTAGCGAGCTTAGATTTCCTTCAAGGGTCCTCACAAGTAGCTCAATATGGCTCGGGTCGTTCGATTGGCTTCGAGCACAGAAACTTCGGCTTTCCATCAAGGCTGACCTCGAGAATGTCACCGATCTCACCCCCGCAGCCGACGATTTTGAATTCTTCTTCAAAGTGAGATGCTATGACTACCAACGTGCTCGAATCTATCACTGATCCGTAGCAAACCCACGGCCGTCTCTCCAGGTAAAGTGCAATAGCTGCAACGAAATCCATCCGAATTATGTGTCCATGAACCGCCTGGTAAGTCCTTAAATCACAGTCTACTGTGGATACCAAGCCAGATCTTGAAAACTCTTCTCAGGAGGAACGTGAAATGAGTACCGGAAGGGGGACTGCACACCTCGTCTTGCGCTGCCAATTCTGTAAACGTGAAAGCTCGGCCAAATTCGAGACATTTAGTACCAACGCGTTCGTTCGTCCCTATTCCGCCGATTCAAATGGTCAATTCTCACCCTTGGTCGTGTTGGATTGCCGAGGGCTTGAGTTTATTGGTTTCGATCCCCAGGTCTCCCTTTTTTATTTTAACTTTGCCTATTACGGCTGATAGCCTCATGATGGTTTGGCCGGTTGTAGGGTATATGGAAGTGCAAGGGCGTGGAATCTGGTACAATTTTTGCCGAGGTTGACTTATCAGAACAAGAGTGGACAGACTACGACGAAAAGGTGAGTACACGCTCTTCATCAGTGTTCATTATGCCAACCATGGCATACAGGCGACCCAACCTGTGGGCATTATGGACATCGAAAGCGAGTGGTCACGAGCGTCGTGAAGCACCAAAAATGACAAGTGCTGAAACGTACTTGCTGTGTCTGAAAAATTACTCAACTTGAAATGATATTTACTGTTAAAATGGCGTCAAATACTAACTCTGCAAAAAAAAAAAAAAAAAAAAAAAAACAATGAAGCGAAAGGAGGAGTCCACCAATCGTCAAAACAAAAACAAAAAACAGAGAAAGCGTTCGAAACGGACTCGGACGTTGTACATCCCCAGATCACTAGTAAGTTCAATACGTCGAGGTCGGAAAACTCGGCACAGCATGTATATCCATGTACCTCAACGAACAGTATTTTTCTATCATAGCTTGTCACACCGGCTTGAACCACTGGACAACCGAACTCTTTCCCACTCGTTGTCTCTGACTCTACAAGGAGCTATTACTATTGTGGCTTTTATTGCTGCGAGGTCGATGCACAAAAGAGTTAAACAGTGGCAAATTCAGGCGACAGATCAGCAATAGGGAGGCACAGTTTCTCCGGCATGATTGTTTTTATCTAGTACAAGTTATCAGTAGCTCTTATTTCACGCCGGGTGATCATTATGAATATCGGTGATCACATCCTTCTCCAGACCTGGGAACGATAACGTTTTGTCGGCCGTCGACCAACTCGCGGTGATTGCCATTTTGCTATAAGCATTGCGTATTCACTACACTAGAGTCACAACGCTTTGATAGTTTGCTACAATAATGCGTCTGACATGAGGAATTATAGAAGCGACATGGGCACATGGGCAAGAAATAATCGGTTGAAAAAAGCAACAGAGTGACATAAGAGGGAAGTATCAAATCAAAAGACGAGAAACTGAGCAAAACAAACGCGAGAAACCGGGAGTTAGCTATAAAAAGGTAGGGTCACTTGAATCCAGTAAAAGTCCAGCCTGGCTGCAAGACAAGGTAAGGGTGCTGGCTTAGCTCGGCTGCCGAAGGCCGTTCATCGGGTCTGATGGCAAAACATTTCCTTCTGAAATCATCCGCTTCGGGTCCGAGGACAACATCTGGCGGAACGGGTGGCGCTCCTTGTTTAGTGATAAGCTGAAAATTGGGCGGTGAGCGACGAAAATGATATTCAAATACACAATAGGAGTACCTCATAAATCACAGCAATCGCATCTGTGTCCTGCCATGGTCTGCGTCCCGCCCACATTTCAAGCACAACGCAGCCCAGACTCCAAATATCGACTTTGCCGTTATACCCGTGCTGCTCGCCCTTGCGAGCGGCTTGGACAACTTCCGGTGCCATCCAGAACACCGAGCCTTTCATCGAGGTGTGTATGCCATTTTGCTCAATGTCATCCGTGCGTTTCGAGATGCCGAAATCAGAAATCTTGCAAATCCCGGAAGGGTCAACTAGCAGATTGTCCGCTTTGAGGTCCTAAGACAAAGTAAGCTTAAAAATCGATTAGAACTCGAACTCCAGGCCGTACCCGATGAATGATGCCATTACTATGCAAATACTCAAGACCAGCGATAATTTGACCCGTGAAAGAGCGTGACACTTGGTCATCAAATTTACCGGATTTGCGCAGACACCCAGCAACAGAACCACCAGGAACGTATTCAAGAAAGCTGTAGGGTACGACCTTCAGATAAACAGTGTCATGCCAGTGTTACAGGCACTTACATGCTTAAAAAGTCAGGCGTCTGCTCGAAACCCAGGTACTGAACGATATTCGGATGATCGAGATCTTTCAGGGTATCACTTTCCAGTTTCAGCGCTTCAACGACGCTGACCTGCCGCGTATCGTCTCGGTCAGCGTCAGTGCGGGGGATTTCAACTTGTTTTACGGCAATCATCTCGCCAGTTGTAGCGTTCAATGCCAAGTAAACGCGCCCGTACGTGCCCTTGCCGATAAGCTCACCGCGTACCCATTTGAAAATAGCTGGGAAGCGAAGTGAAGAATTAACGACTGAGCAAATATGGGATTTTTTCTAACTCACGCTTCGGATTCTGAGCAGTCGGTGATTCAGGCACAGCTGGTATGCTCGGCACTTGAGAGGTAGTGACCTCCTCCAACTTGCTCCCCCATAACTTCGTGCTTCTCTTTCGCATAATGGTCGATAACGTGGAAGAATCCGAGCGGGACGCACGATCAATCTTCTTCTTGTGCTCGGCGGCCACAATTCGAATAGACTTCTTATGCCTCGACTTCCTGTCCTTGTCCACGAGTGGACTCTGGAATCCTAGTACCGCTGGTTCAGCGGCAGTGGGAGAAGACCCGCCGGAATCAATAACAGGTTTGTCTAAGTCATGGTCAGGGAAGAACGAGTCCAAACGCTCGCTAATCTCCTCCGGATATGGACGGTAGGCCCATGTGTTCTGACTCGTCTTTATAAACTGACTGTCTCGGTTGGTCCTATCCCCACCGGAGCCTTTGTCACCGTTTTTGTTATTTGGATTCTTGCGACGATGCAACAAGTTGGGAGAGGGAGGAGGGAAGTCTGGAGGAGGGAAGTTTAGGGTGGACCTTGGGACATGATATGGACTACGAGAAGGCGCGGGTGTTGACAATGACTTGCTACCTTCTGTATTAACAGTCAACGCCTGGCGCCTCACCTCTTGAGGTTTAGTTTGCCACAGACCATCTTCACTGTCGGACTCATCCCCTTCATCAGTAGTAATCGTGCTCTGAGCGGTGCTGGTAGAAGAAGTCGAAGCCTCCTTCGCTAGGCGGTAAGCGACAGAGCCGGGGCCAGAGACAGACTTGTCATGCATACGCGGACCTAAAAGCGTGCCGTCGCTCACAGACGAACTAACGTGAGTAGCTATCCAAGCGCGTTCGTTTGCCTTTAATGTCGTAGACGCGAACTCGCTATCACCATCGTATACCGGCGAATCCTGCGTCAACGAGACAAATGACTTAGGAGTCTCTATACTGTCTTCAGTTACCCCAGCCCTTTTATCAACCGGGGTTCGACGAGGGCTATCTGGGCTCGAGATACCACCGAGACTACGGGAATGTGATTGTGCCGTTGCCGGTGGTTCTGCGACAGCCATCTGCATATCCGACGACACTAATTCAGTAAGTGTCGAATTCAGTGTTCCGGACATCTTCGCGCTGGTGTGATTAAAGGAAGCAGAGGGTAAAGAACGTATAGGAGCGACAGCAGCATAAGGATGATGGGGTGATGTGACCCGAGGCGAGCGCGAATCCTCTGGGTCCAGAGCAGATTCGACGTCCACCCACGACCCTGATCCGCCAGCAGGCGGAAGAGGCCGGAAAGGGCGCGAAGGTGTTGGCGAAGCTCCGATATCATCTAAAGCAGAGCGGGGCCTAGGATGGAGTTCTTCCGTGGACTGGCGCCATGCACCAATACCTGCCGGGGCATTCACAGTCAAATAACTTGACCCTGGCCCAGAGGATTGTCCTTGAATAGGAAGGGGGCGGAATTGTGACTGCGAATTCTGACCGACGTCCCCCTGGCTCTGGGAAGTGTTTAAGTGCGATGGCCGCGAAGGAGCATGATTTGTTGGAGAAAAATTGCTTCTGGAATCATACGACTTTTGCAACCCTGCAGAAGAAGGATCGCGGCGAGACGGGGAAGAATCCATATTCATGAATGAACCGGTCGAGGCATTGATGTCTCTCAGTCCAATAACCGAAGGGCGGGAAAGATTATTCTGACTAGCCTTTCGCAAGTTCGGACTACCGTTAGGATAGTTGCTCGCGCGGAGGTTATCCATGCTCTTCGCTCCTAAGAGTCTCGATTGCTTGGGAGACTGTACAGGTCTCTGATCGATATTGTCTCCGACGTATTTAATCGCCCAGTTGGGTGGCACTGTCTGACCAGGGTGACGGTGATGCCTACCACTTTCGGATGAGGGGGTAGGCGGGATCGGAACTCGAGGAGGCACAGGAATCTGAGGAAGGTGGTTTCGCGAAGATGAATATGGGTTTTGAGTGTATGATGGATATCTGCCTGAGTTCTCCGACGGATATGGTCCAGAGTGGGAAGCTGAGGTCGCGTGCTGAGGCCTTGGTAGACTAGTGCCAGTACGTACCGCATCGGATGTTGAAGGGCGTTCCATCTTGGCCGAAGGAGATGGCACTAAAACCCAGGGCTCTTGCGTCCGCTTTGCGGTTGTTTCTTTACGTTTTGTTGAGTCTTGTTTTTTCTCGTCTCTGCGAAGCACCTGTCGTGCATCCCTTTCCGAAAGCTGCTGCTGTCTTTCACCGAGTTCAAGGATGCGTTCCCGATCAGCTGCGGCATCAGATGCGCTGTGGGCATGAGTTTTTCTGTTGGGGGTTGATACGCTGGTACTATCGTCAAAGTACATCCCATTTGGCGAAAACATCTGCTGAACTGTAGGGGTCGAGCTACCCACACGTGCGCGGTCCATCGACATTAAAGTAGCAGATGATAGCATCGCATTTGTGTTCGCATCGAGTGGCGCGGCTCTTGTCGGGGATAGAGGTCTACGAGAGCTAGACGGAGAGGGTTCACGACCGTTTGCCAAAGCCGCACGCCGCTGATCCAATGGCGATGCGGGATTAGAAATCCCATACTGTTGCGAATGAACGACATGCTGAAGCGATGGACGAATAGTAACTCTGTTACTCTCGCGCTCGAATTGATTCACTTCGTCAGACATTGAACCCTCATAACCGTTCGACGGGTCTATAACAAGTTCGCTCGTTGAAGACATTGTTTCATGATTTGATTTTGTTGATTGTGCTTTGCGACTCGGTGATTTGAAACTTTCCTCATAGGGAAGAACGGGAGGAATGTGGTTCGCGACAAGCGTGCGTACAGGTTGCGGCGTCAAATGTACAGCGGCAGACGAATGCTGGACCAGGAATTTCAGCGAGGCCTTTGAATCGCCCTCGTCCCTACATATTTCCATGAGGCGATCATCTGACAAGGCACTACCAATCGCAAAGGACCCCATTTCGGTTCGATATATTGAGAAATACGGCTGCTGATCGTCTGATATTTGTAACTTCCCGGACGAACGTTACTTAGTAGATAAAGGAAGAAATACAAAGGAAATACATACCTTTGAGAATATTTTCTCCTTAATTATTGCCGCATTCCGAGCACCAGTAATATCAAGATATGTGTAGTTATCGCAGTCAGCAGTGACAGTGAGTAGAACCTTGTTAACGATGGCTTCACGTGTCGGGGAAACATAGGAAGGGCCGTTTGTGACGGTAGGCGACTATGTATGCAAAGGTGAGTCGTAACAAGAAAAGCACAATAGCGAAAGAAGCATACAGTCGATTGTCGTGCGCTTGAATTCTTCTGATGATATAGATGGGGTAAATGCTGCTTTACCCTATCGAGCATGCCTGGCCGTGCGCTGACATTCCGAGATTCTGGTTTGTCCTCTGAATAAGCAGCAACTCGCTTCTCTGCTGGAATAGCTATTCCAGTTTCCGTGGTTATTCCGGAACCAGGCGTGCTAGGCGGAGGGATGAATTCTACAGCGGGGGAGCTGGAACCAGAAGGCGATGATAAAGACGAGTTAGATGGGTTAGAACGTGCCGCATAGCTAGAGGACTGCTCTGCTATAGGTGCTTTGGATGGCATGTTACTCTTATAGGTGTATGAGGTCGAAGGAAGGGACGACTGCTCAGAGTGGTGAGAGTGCGACGAGGGACTATGGAGTGCAGTAGGGTTCCGCGGACTGTTGCGATGGGTTGGCTGCTCGAACGGATCCTCGTCCGAATCGTTCCCGGGGTTGGTTACGACGAGCGGACCCCTCCGGTCTTTGCGACGGCTCATGATGCTGGACTGGGTGTCCTCAGCCATTACGATTAGCCACGACGGTCGATCAGACGGCGACGAATGACGGGACTTGCGGGCGGCGGAATAAACGGTAGTGATGGGCCAGCGCTGGGCCTGAGGGCGAAAATGCCAAGAAGGAGAGGAGGAACGGAAAGAGAGGAGGACGGCAGCAACGGTGAGGATGGCCGGACAGTACTGCCAGTAGAGTTGCGAAGCGTGCAGCCTCGGACCCCCAGGTATCTACAATTGGTCCAAAAGGGGCAATGATGTGTGGTGTATAATACTGTTACTCGTTCATCTCTTTTTATCGGTGCAAACAAAATACTATTAATATGCACATATACAGATTAATAATGATCAATATCAGTACCGATCTCGCTGTCCCCGCGTGCAAAGGCCCAAGGGTGCCGTTTATCTTCGCGGACAACACGTTGGCTATTACACACATGTCACGTCCTCACCGGACTCCGGAGGACAAATCCTTTCGATAACACGCGTTCCATTCCACGAGACATGTATTATGACATTAACACAGCTCAGAGCTATGGTTTGATACACTGTACACTCGTCTATCGTACAAGAACCCAACAGCCCGACTAATGCCTCGAGCTCTCCGCATACAAGCCATCCCGAAGGTCTACCTGCAACACACGGTCAGACGACGTTCAGAGTTAGGCATTAATGGCCAGGACATCGGATACCTTAGGAAAATCGGCCTTCTCTTCCAACATAGCCTCACCCCAACACAAGAGCTTAATCAGCGCAACCAATTTGGCCTCCTTGCCGTGGCTGAAATTTTTAAGAATAGCAGCGTTCAACTCTCCAGCGGTCTTCAGGCGCTGTGCAGGCGATAGGAGCTCCGCTATCGCAGGGGGCACAGTTGGTGTCGACTCGAATGCAAGCAGTGCCATCGTACGCTCCAGCTCCAGCAAGAACTCAGGCCTCTCCTCTCCGCGAAGAGCAAGTTCCTGTTGTGCAAACTGTAGGGCTTCTTCAATACGACCTTGGCGAATATATTCGATGAGTTTCTGCTGCTGGAGTCGAAAATACAGCGTAGGGTTCGTGTCGAGAATCTTATTCATAATTGTCAGCCGAGAGACAAACAACTCTGGATCAAAATTGGAAATTTCATATTGAAGACTGAAGTTTTGGTGTCAAGTATCCTCAGAGACGACGAACGTCTCAGCGTGGTGCATGAAAAGTATAATCCTTTGACGTCGGAAAACTGAAGGCAAGAGTAATGCGTACCTCGGGGTTCAAATCGTTCACCCGCATAATCGCCTCTTCTACATCTCCCCGCTGAAGTGCCTCGCGTATGTTCGTCCTGTCTTCTATGCCCTGGAAGTCGACGGAAGCCAAGTCCGCCTCCTTACTGAATTCCTCGGCAGCAGACTTATACCCCTCGATGACGAGATAATCCATAACGAGTCTGTTCAAATCACTGAACACAACGTCAGCAAAGGAGCCCAACAACGAAGACGCAGGCAAAAGAGATGGTCAGATAATACATGCAATTTGGGATCATCAGAAGTATCAGAGAGATTCCCATTTGTTTGTTCATCTTTCGCCTTATCTTTGGAATACCCCAAAGACTGGCGAACCAGACAGAGGGCAGAACACTCACTTCTTTGTTACCTGCACCTCGTGCAAGCGCTTGTCCCATTCCTCCTTACGTACAGCTCGTTTCTGGTTGTTGTGAGACTAGGATAAAAGACGAACATAAGATTGAAGAACAGATAGAAAGAAATGGAGAACAGACGGACCATGAGCGTCGTCAGGTGAATGAAGGTCAAATTTAAACGATTTAAGCTCTTTAGGGCCGGTCTAAAAAAGGAAGAAGAAATAAGGTCGCAATTTGTAATACCGGTTATGTATTACCCGAACTAAACAGCCCTCTACCACAATTATAATGACGTACAACTATACAAAAAGGATGTAAACGACAGACGAAAAGTACTTACCATATTGTTTAAGACCTATCTTCTCAACTCGATTTAACTTGATCAACTTGAACTCATGCAATATCATGGAATATACACTACTTAACAAAGTCTTGTAGTCAAAAAGACGTGGCGAACGGAGAATGTCATGACTTTGGGACGATCCCGCCCGACTTTATCATCTGCAGAAATACATCTTGGTTTAAAGCCATATCTGCCAAAGGGTTGATAAGCAAGCGGAAACCAATGAAGTCAAAAGCACGTACTGCTTTCGGATTTCCCTAGTAATCCTGCTGGTGCGGCATTTTTCTTCCGTTTTGATTTCACGTCCAGGACAGGGGCAGGTAGACTGGGCTTCCCAGACCCTCGTGCCGCTTTAGCCTCCTCCTGGGATACCGCGGCCGCGACCTGGGTCTGCTGAATAGCATTGAACAGCTTCACCACTAAATTGGGGGCGAAGGGGCTATTCAGCAAAGGAGAGCAATACGGCCGAGATAAACCTGCCTCCTCTCTGTGCCACCTTCCTTAAAGACCTCTCGCTTTCCCCTCCCCAGCCACCAATCACGTCTTTAATATGGTTCTTCTCCTCTTTCTCCTTCCTTTCGCCCTCAAGCAGTTTCTTTGCCTTGACCTCCAAAATATCATCTGCCCGTCGCTTTGCAACAGATGGTTTGAGCGAAAGAGGCAACTCTGTTGGTGCACTTGTATTTAGAAGAGATTGCAGAGTCGTGCCGAACTGCGAGGGGGACGTCGCGCGCCGCTTGCGCTTTTGGGTCTTTTTTGACTTTTGAGGCCTTTGTGACTCTGCTATTTCATCCTCTGTGGCGAGGCTTGAGGCGTCAGAAACGTCCTCGTCTGCAGTGTCTCGGTCATCTTCACTCCCATCTGAGATGTGATCATTGGCAGGACGGGCTGCTGCTGTCGAGTCGTCCTGCGAGAGTCGACGACGTTTTGAGAGTGGCATTACAGACGGTGGTGGTGGTGGTGGTGGAGGCAGACAAGCGAAAAATATGCAAATGTAGCACGGGCCGTCCATATTGGTCGAGAGATCCCAAGCAGATCAATATTACATTCCCAGTAGCAGTACTTTAGTAGCAACCTGGAGACCGTGTCCAAGTAGAGCTCATCATCATCTTCCCCACATTCCGCGGCGAGCAAAGGTGGCATTTGCAACTGTGCGTGCGCGCTTGGGTTCATTGGTCAGGTCGATTCGTCCCGTAAATTCGTCGCAGGCCTCATGCTCAACCTCTGCAGGTGCAAGTGACAGCCACAACTTTCTTTCCGCCCAGCCGTCTCTCCTACCGAGACTACCTCCAGTCCCGACGATAGTCGTAACAGACTTCTCTATGCTCTCTTCCTCGCACTCGCATGCAGTGGACTTCGCGCCTGAACCGGACCTTCACCCGCTCTACCCATCGCCATCCGATGTGTCACGACTGCTGTCTGCCGACTCTGGTCTGACTCCGGCGCAAAAGTCTACGCTCGTGACCCACTGCATGACTCGCGCCTGCATCTTCGCAGACCTCTCCTTCTTTCAGTACATCCTCCACGATCCACATGCGCATCTGTATTTGGATCTTAACTATCAGGACGAGGACGGCCTGGTCTACGTCTGCGTGATTATACTCGGCTTCGGCTCAGACTCGGACAGAGATGTCGAACGGGAGGAATGTGTCCGTCTTCTCATCGCAGAAGGAGCGGACGTGAACATACCCGACAAAGGCAGGTTGCTGTATTCCCTTTGTGGGCGAGTCTTCTTAACATCAGACTGTAGCTGGTTGGACACCTTTGCATCATGCCGCTTTACTCGCTCCCCCAACATTTATTTCCCATCTGCTCACACACGGCTGCTCGCCGTTGTCAGTGACACTTCGGAACATGACAGCGCTAGATCTAGTCACCGCATACTCTGTTATACCCGGCCGGGAAGACGTTGCTTTATTCTTGGAAGAGGCCATGCGTGGTGAAGGCTGGCAAAGTAGCAAACTATCCGTACAACGTCGATGTTTGAGTCAGAGGCTCAAACAGGACGGAAAACGACAGATGGAAAGGGAAGCGATCACAAAGATTCTGGACTTGAGTAGTCAATGGTGGAGAGGTAGTGAGCAGTTCGAGTCTATATCTGAGGCTTCCGAAGATATAAGCGATGGCGCTGATGAAGATGTTGAAATCTATGTGCGTCCTGTCTCTGTGTATACATCGTTCTTGCTCACTCGAACTCAAATAGACACCCCCTCCTGATTATTCATCCATGTTAGTTTTCTCGCCAGCATCTCTACCCGGAATATTTGATGCCTTGATCACAAATTTCCGGCCGTCCATCTCAACTTCAGACCCCGCTAACGCGTTGTACATGCTGGCACGCTTTGCATGCCTGACTTGCGATCACACCTGGTTGGAAGAATTAGTGATGGGCGCAACCGATGCCATCGAAGACGTAGCTTTCGTATGTCACCAAGCTCGTCGATCTGTTCCCCAATGACTAACCAGACTCGCCTCAGAATCACGCCGATGACCTGACCTATACAATATTTTGGTTGTACAACTGTACAAATTGGCTTCATTTCATGCGATGTGATAACGCTATAAATGAGACGTGCGAACTTCTGGGTTCGTTCGACCTTATAGAGGAAGTCATCAATACCATTTATGGTGAGTGTGTGTCCCACTGTTAATGTAACCAGTTTGTTGACATTCCATACTTAGTCCTCATCATACGCGTTGCGGAGCGCCGCATAGATAAACTCATAGACAACGCTCTTTTAGACTACTCCCCAGCAGAAGCCGAGCTTGATCAAGTGCAGTTTGAGTCAGAGTGGTCGCTCTTCAAGTCGCCATTTACCAGCAAAAAAAGAGTAGTCTCGCAAACTATCACACCGTCCTCTACGTCCTCTTTCAAAACAACTCGCCCGGGGTCGCCTATGCAAGTTGCTTCTCGGCCGACATCCCCAATTCCGCAGCAAGTGGCATCAGTTTTGCAGACTCCGAAGAATTTTTCCTCGTTCCGACAGACTTTCAGTCGCGCTCGAGGGGCGTCCACCGCCTCGTTGCACTACTTCTTTGTAGACGGCCCTTCAATGCACTCAAACCAAGAACTCACGGTATTTTTAACAGCCTTACACACGCTCTTGACAGATTCCAGGATTAATCCTGCGATCATCACCCAGTTATGGTCGCAAGTAATGTACTGGACGTCCTGTAGGTGATAATCCTTGAGTGTCAACGGAATGCTCATCGCCTAGTAGCAGAAGTTTTCAATAGAATTCTAACCCGGAAACGCTACTTATGTCGGTAAGATGTTCGTAAGCTTTCTATATAGACATCGAGTTAATCTCTGTACAGATCTCGCGCATTACAAATGGGCATGAATGTCAGTGTCGTAGAGGAGTGGATAGGCGACGTCAGGCTGCCTCGAGGCGTCGAGTCTCATTTCGGTCCAACACGGGAACTCCTTCTGTGGTTGCAGGTCTGCTCCGTCCTATCACGCCCCTAAGCATTCACTGAATCTCCCTTCTTCGAAGTGTTTATCATCAATGGACGATTTCTCCAATCTTATAGCAACGATACAGACAATGAAATATCTGAACCCCTTACAGGTCTGTGCTACATAAGATATGCCTATTTCATATGTTGAATGCTGAGGCGATGCCGTTCAGATGCGCCGCGCCGTTCGTGATTACAGGTGAGCATGGTTGCTCCCATCGCGGAAAAGCTCTAGAACTTGTAATTCAGATACGAAGTGAATGAATCTCGTATGAGCGACGACTGCAGTCAGTACCTTGCACAGTTACAGAAGGACTGGGAACGACAGCGCGTAAGACTCGGAGTGGAGGCGATAAGGAAAGAAGTACGTACGTTGCAATAGTGCATTGATGTGATATTAATTGCTTTTATCCCAGATCACCGAGCGCGACAACGACTACGACGACGATAGTTTTTCTTCAGATACACGGGAAGCAAACGGGTCGTCGATATATGATAAATCGTATTCCGCGAGTTCAATCGACGAGACCTCCGCGTCCCAGAACAACATCGACCTTCTCTTCGAAAGGACAACGACTAAGTCTGCGTGGTCTCCCCAACAACCTCCTGAAGTGCTTGGAGAGTTATTGGAATCGAGATACATGCTACCCCTTCAGCTCCCATCAGACCCCCGAATGCTGGCCGCTGTCACGAGTAGGAGAAGTGATTCTGAGAATAGGTGTAGCGCAAACCTTTCCGTTTCCCATTTTTCTGCGAAGGAGAGTGTCCGTAGCCTAAGTCGGACAGGATCCGGCAACATACGTGTCCTTGATTGGATGACAAGGAGCAGACAGATGAGGCATGTTCGGATTGAAATGCTGGACTGGTTGGACGGGTCTGCCGGATCTGGTCGTTGGACGCGCCGTGCGGACGCTACTGTCCAAGATGAAGACGCCACGGAAGGGATACGCGGATCTAGTCCTGCATCCGCGACAAGTACTAGCAGCGAACATGAGCAAGAGACACGCCCTAGTCACGTTCGTTTGACACGTCTTGCTCGTGCGGCGTCGTCAAGGAGCAGACATGGACGTTCTGCCACGCTTGGAGAAACGAATGGGGTTTCAACTGTTTAGACATTATATTTGGTTTTCACACAAACGGATGGCATCCTTCAAATATTTTCTTTTCTTTTCCTTTTTGCATTTGTCGTTACTACGTTCGCTCATAAACAATCCCCCCGTGGCTTATACCCCCGCACTGTTATTGGTCGATCAACATCATTAATGTTAGGTAGCTCTCATGTGCAGCATAAAGACGAATACTTTACTTTTCTAAAATATCGCCATAGGCCGAGGTGCACCAATAAAGGCAATGGGTCTCTACCCGACAGCTTGAAGCTTTCTAGTTCGAGCATGCCTTCCGAGTCCTCGCTCACTATATTCTGGCCTCTCGACGAACAGAACCAAGGCCATATCTGTGGGTGGAAGAATGCAAGCGCCCTCGTTGTCATTGGCGTTATACCCTTCCTGAATGTCTGTAATTAAAGCCCGCTGTTATCACGATAGATTTCAATTGTTGCCAGTACCGCTGACTTTAGTCTCGCCAGCGATTTGACGCGGAAGCCACTATACTGCACCTAAACAATTTTCTCTCGTCAAATGAGACAAGGAACTTGCCTCCAATCGAGCTTTTAGGTATATGCTCAGAGGTCAGCGGTGGTTTCTCGACCCATATTACATGGGAAGACGCGAATACTTCTACAGAGCGGTCAGTGCTAGTTTCCCAATCCCCTTCTAAAGACCAACTTCCCACTTCATATGGTTTCTCGATTACTTGGCTGCATCGAAATAGTAGAGCATGCTTCATCTCATACAGGAGGCACAAACGGCGGTCAATGCGGCGTTATAGTCTCGATGGTATTGATCTTGACTTCTTGCTGGCTATTCAATCTTGCGGCGGGAACTTGGTCAATCATGCGGACAGTCGATTGGGCCTTTCCCAAACGGCCTACATAGACCAGCGATTCTCGCTTTCAGGAGGAATAAACGTTTCTCTTATAAATCAGGTATCTTTTTCCTTTTTACAATTAATCTTGACATTATCCACACTTCCTTTGCTGGTGGCGTTGACGATTTCTTATAACGCTTATTCTCGCAGGTCAACGCAGCACACGGTTTGATGACGATGCTTGAAGGCTACAAATGCTCCAAGCTTCCTGTCTTCGGAGAGCCAGACCGGCAAGTATCCTTTGGTGCTGGGCTTCCTTCTTTCCTTATAAAGGGATACCACTGGGCTCAAAGCCCGCCAACACCATGCAAAGAGTTCATTACATGTTTAGGGAGTTTCAATACTTGGGTGAAGCCCAGGCTAGCCTCAGGTGGGACGCTCATACTGCTGTCGGCTGTCCACTGATACCTGCTTCAGCACAACAAATTGATCTTAGGTACGAACAGATCACATTTATTTTGCGACAATTCTGGCTTCTTGGGGACCACGGGGGACCTAGCGATGATAAAACCTCCGCTCAATACATAAGGCAACCAGGCCCGTTGCTATTCCTGCTTTGTTTGAGCTGACAGTGTGCCCTTTATTAAGTACACAGAACTGTGTTTGGCTAACACTTAATGACATGATCATTGGGTCTGCAGTCGGCGTGTTTCTTATTGAAAACCGGTGCACTCTCGCAAAGGCTGCAGGTCAATTCGGAAAGGTCAGTACAAGCATGCGTAGTAAACAAAGCTCGCTTTCATAGCATCATTGATGATGTTCTTTCTCCAGCTTTGCACAATAACTCTTGTCAGAAAGGCCATATTTTGGATGGATAATTGGCCTGCCGGGCTGAAGCTAAATACCGAACTTAGTCGCTTTCTCTTTCTCATATGTAACGCATTGATTGATATATGGGAAGGTGCTTTTTCTCAATCTTGCTTATAAACCAAAGCTCTGATCATCATATACTCAGACATCCTTTCTTTTACCGAAGAGTTCATGCCGACTATCATTCTTTTGCAAGGCGTATCGGGAGTCCTCGGGATGACCATGATCTTAACACTTCTCTCTGATATGATCAGTCTGTTGACCATCCACATATCTTTTTCATACGCGCTGGTCAGGATTGCCTTCAAAAACCAGCTTGTCATGACCAATTCGCTATTTAACCTTTTCCGAGGTACGCCAGGGACTCTTTAAGGAGTGAATAGATTCAAAAAACATTTACAGGGAAACGGTATAACATTCTTCACCGAAGGTTGGACGACTGGAACTATGACCTCGACCAGCTACTACTGGGCGCGATGTTATTTACGTTGGTCAGTTTTCTGTCCCCGACAATATCAGTGTATTACGTGGTTTTTGCACTCGTGAGCATACTTTGCACGTCTTACGGGAAGGGCTTCTTAACATCAAATGATCAATAGTTAAGGCTTGCGGTGATAATATTGCAAGCCATCTTTGAAGTCACTCCGGCACTTCTTAACCATTTCCCCCTTTTTGCCCTTACACTCCGCATAAAAGATCCTTGGCGTCTCCCCGGTAATGAGTACAACATCTTTATTTTTTTTAACTGACGATCTCCGTCGTAGGAGGCATAGTCTTCCACGTGTCCGACGAAGCACCATGTCACCGACGGTGCTATAGCATGCAGGTACGTGCAGGATAAGACCCAGGATCTAACATTCATTGATCTGTGCTGGTAGAACTCGCCAATATCTTTTTCGCGGATTTTCAATCAATATAGTAAGGTCCTCTACTTCCGAATTGGCTGGGCTGATCACGCGCACAGCGGTTCTGGGTTCTCGGCTGATCGCATACTACAGTCCTAGTCGTTTGGTATTAAAACTATTAAAGGGCGACCCCCTAGACCCGATCCCCCAACACTGGATTCGATACACGTACGGCTTTCAGAGCCGCGACGCTGACAAGGAGTGACGCAAGACACCACACCGCTATTGTCAATCAACGTTATTTCTTCTGATGAACCGGCCATTCCCTGCGCTGTCACACGGGAACAATCAGTATCTCGTAGGCTGTTGTGGTTCAAAGCTCACTCTGCCTCCGTTTCCACACGTCTCCTTTTGTTAGCGTGTATATCCTCTGCCTTCCTGTTTATGTCCGCGGCTTCCTGCGTAGTCGGAAACCCAATGTTCCAATAACCAGGAGGGGTTGTCGGTGGCGCCCATTGGTGTCTATGACGAGATATGCGCTTCTTGTGTACCTCAGCATTTCCGCGATGTGGATCGTCGAGGATTTGATCGGCCGTCGGGGATTTCCATATGGGGGGTAATACAGGATCTGGAAGGGTTCCGATGTGATCATAGTACTATAGAGTGAATATTAGTTATAATTTTCTAACTTCCTTATGCTTTAACACACGTTCTTGCAGCAGTCACAATCCCCAGCATCCAACCTTTGCCGTTGCCTCCTTCCTCTTACAATTTCGTCAAATTGAAATGCTAATCCGTCGTTTTTTGACGAATCTATTTCGAAAAGAGCGTTGATAGCATCACTTTTTCTATGCAAAAATATAAACGTATATAAAATCACTAGACTTGAAATGCGCTTACGCAGTAGTAACGTCGGAATAACGACCTCTCCTTTTCATCGAGGTGTGTGCACTTTCCATCTTCGAAAAATTGTCCGCCTTCAATGTATCCTTAGATATGCACTCTCGAACAGAGGTTCTTGATACAAGGTCCGGTTTCGAGACACTAGGCAGCTTAAACTGGGATTTTCCATGTCGCCCGTTCTTCGGTGTAGGAGAATCTGACGGACTAGCGGCCCTTTTTCTGAGCAACGGGTCTCCGAGCATAGTCACACTTGGAATGGTTATCTCTCAAAAATATGGGTTCGCTGCATCCAGAAACTCGCTCACTTGCACCTGCACCTGTAGGTATTAGCGGCTGTCTTCGAGGGCGCGTATTGTAATTCTCACGGAATTCCCATGGCGGGTATTGTTGGCGTCCGAGTACGTTTGGTTGATAAACAATGCAGTGATGATTCTGTTCCCGTACCTCTAGCAAATGAAGATTTACTGTTCGTGAGAGGTGCCACTTCCTCTGGGGGAGAGGAGGAAGAGAAACAAGTTAGCAGAGTGTTACAATACCTTGAGCGATAACCCCTTCACTCGCCTTTACCCGCCTTCTGATACCCTATTGAAGTGCGAGGTGGAGAAGACAGAGCCTTCCTCGGAGCTGCAGGATATGCACCCTCGTCATCAGTAAAAGCCGGAGAATCATAGTTCTCCACTGTAAACGCATCTTCGGTCCGCAGAGAGCTTCTGCTGGACTTGCCATCAGCCTGGGCACACTGTACTTTTCCACGCTTCGACTTGTTAAAAAGCCACAACTTTAGTGCTTTCCATTTCTTGTAGTCTTCCCTATACTTCCTCTCTGCATCTTCTCTCTCTGCAAGTAATGTATCATACTTGCGAGCCAAGGAATCGAATTTAAAGCGCAAATTGGAATCTTCCGCATTCCTAGAGCCTACAGGCGAGGTAAGTGAGGGATTCCTGGCCGGGGAAAGACTATCAGGGTGACTGCAACATTATTGTGATTAGACATGTGTAAACGTGGAAATTAGCGGTCATTCACTTTTCTATCAACCCATTCGTCAGACTGGCCCTCTCTTGCAGCATGCGAACCTCGCTCTTCAGTTGGTCGAATTCCCTTCTTAGTATTATATCGTCTGAGCCACTCCCTTCTTCAGGACCTCGAGGTATCGATACCTCATCTCCTTTAAGAGTTACCCCCTGGCGATGTTGAATAACAACAGTGTTCCAGATATCGGGCCTATTCAGCAACGCGTCTTCCAGATCCTCGAATGAGGTAAATCCAAGCTTTTCTGCGGCGTTTTGAGATCTGTTATTGAGAGTGTATAGCTGCTTATGGAGATCGTCGTTTATAAAGCGGAGATTCCTGATCTGTGGTAAGCCCGAGTAAGCGTCGTGTCTGACACCGAGGGGAGATGGGCTCCGAGTCACTGGCACTGGCAGCACAGAGACTCGGACGCTGACGCGAGTTGGATCCTAAACTAACCGTCTGGTCGAGCTTCAGGGCCGCGTTTCGATCGCTCGTGTTATCCAGCCCATTCGAGCGCTTTTCAACAGCCTCTTCCATAGATTTTCTGGACAGATGCTCGTGGAATGCCAGTGGTCCGAAAGACTCGATCCATTCTACACAGCGACGCGGTGGAAAGTCACGTGTGATATCAAACGCGTACAATAACGTGTGACAACACGTTCATGAGTGACAGTGGTTTGGTCAGCCTGGCGACTCTTTGAACTACTGGTTGGACCTTTCACACTACAGCCCTATCTACGTCGATGACGGAAAGTGCAGGAAGTAATGCTAGAGACGATCTGCCTCGCGTCTCTATCGACTCGATTCAAGAATGGCAGCGTATCAAGGAGAACTTCAACACGGCGGCTCTCAACACATTTGAGGCGAAGCTCGCCCAACGCGGTCTCAGTAGCCAACGAACTCTGCTGCTGCCGCATCTCAAACAGGTCAGACATTACATCTCGTCTTCCATGTGGCGTACGATGGGCATGCCCTTGAAGTTTAGTTTGTAGACAGAACGTTTGAAATCGCTTCCCCCAATTTACGCATAAATGGTCGAAACTTCGACGAGTTCAACGAAAATGAGCAAGGTCCGCACATAATAAACGCGCCCGTATTTGCAGGGACTATCTAATCATCGTATTTATCATGGTTAAAAAAAGATACAGACCAATTTGATGAGTCCTTGGACAGGCGTGTTTGGTCTCTGTCGGACCAACGTCTAAAGTGGGACCTTGAGATCGCGGCAAAACGACGCGGAATACCGCTGGAGGTTGAGGTCCTTATGCGCGATCTCATCTCCAACCAAAGGACACATGACGCAAGCAAAGTTTCAGACCTTGATGCAGAAATGGATACGGACACGGGTGAAGAAAGCCACATCCAAGAAGGTATGTTCACTCTTATGCGAAGCTTCGCTTCATTCTTACACCAACGTCTAGTGGAAATATCAAAGACAGTAGTGGAAGTGTCTGAGTTTGCCGCCGAACTCCAGGAGGTCAGCCATGATCACATCTGTCAGCGCCGAGCTAAGATATGTCCTGTAGATATTGCCGGTACAGCTCGAAAGGGTGCATCGAGCAAGACAAGTAGACGGAGAGATACGCAGTCTGCGTGTGTAAATTTCCAGTCGAGCGACGTACAACGGATATTTTCGTTGACAACGTACACTCCGTCCCTCAGTGACTTCTTCTGTATTCGCCCTCTGTAGTATGCAATCTGTACGTAATACTAATTTAATTTTCGTAGCTGTTGGCTTTTAAATTATTTGGTCGCATTTGACAGGTAATGTCTGACTCAAAAGGCATATATGTATACGTATCTATCCACTGGCACAAGCTAGAAAAGTGTTCGTCCCTACTCCCAGCCGGCACAACGCGTTTGCGCATCTCATCGTCACCCGGCAATTGCTTATGGCGCCCTAACAACTTACTCACTTACTCACCCACAATAGAGCATCTTCAGCCTGTTTATGCGTGCAAAAAATGGTCCAGTTGGAATAAGCAGCGCCAAACTCAATACCATGATGCGCAGGCCCTGCCGGTGTGCTTTACCGGTGGGAAGTACTTTCTTATTAGGGGCCCCGCCCGTAGCGTTCCCAGATGAATTCCACCTGCACGAGTCCGAGTCGGTACTACTAGTATCAATTCTACGTTTCTGATCTTGGGCCAAGAAAAATATCCCTGACTCCTACCACACGCTGAATCCACGGTTTGGTCCAAAACAAACCTCATTTTTCTCAAGTCTACGTTTAACCGGAGCCAACACAAACTCAGAAATGGCCCTGTACTCGGTCAAGAACGCGGTATCATCCATCATCAGACCTTCCGCTGTGATTTTGTTGTCATCGGTTGAGATCAATGGTTGGTGTGAACAGGTAGCTACTAGAAAGTATCTTACTTCCCGATCTTTCACTGACCAGCCACAAATTGGCACGAAAAGTACTCCCAGGAAGGATACGATGTCTATCATATACTCCTTCCCATGAAAGACTCGGTGGATACTGTTCGTCGAGTCGCGACGGAACTCAACCAAAACAAAACGGAATTTGCTGTTATAACCTATGGGTTATCGTCGGGGGATGCTCTTTCCTTCAATAACTCTGCGCAGGCACTTATCGATCTCGGCTTAAAGGCGTGTATACACTATGCCCCTCTTCTGGAAGATGGAAAAACACTGTTAGTCCTTGACCTCGAAGGAAAATATATGCCGTAAGTTTCTCCAGGTATATAATCATTATGCAAGCACTTCGCAGACTCTAATATCAAGTTGAATAGTACACTTTTCCACCTCGCGTCTTCGCAAGAAAAACTCCATGCATCTTTACTTCCTCTCTCGGATCCTACGAACTTATCGTACCGACTGAAGCCATCGGAGTTCCCCCCAGTTGCTATTCACGCATACCCTCTTGTTCCCACTTCTCCCGCCTTCCCTATTTTAGCGAAAGCTCCTGCTTCCGTTGTCCCAAGACAGGGCTCACCAGTAGACCCGCACATTTTGTCCGCTACAAACCTCGCATACACCAAGACGCTGGACCTACTCAGGAAGAGTATCGGCCCCCGCTTTGACCTTGAGCAAATCTGGGGTAAACACTTGTATTATGTGAGTGAAGAGCCATCGATGTCTATCAAGTGTGTTTTCCTAATAAACTCGCGAAGGAATTCTCCGCTAGGGATGCATCAAGTGGAGCCGTACTATTGTTTAGACCTTAACCACATCCACTGACGCTCACCTTTAATACAGAGGTAATGTCAACAATGGTTAGGATAAGCTTTTTCCATACATATGTATATGTGCTCATCAAAATGACAACGCCAGGTAAAGGTTCCGTACGTCAACCACATCCCAACAATGACAGGAGGCGTAGGATACGAAGACCTTGCGCGCTTCTATAAATATCACTTCACGAGCGAATCAGTGAGAGGTGTATTTCAGTTCATGAAGAAAATAAAAGATCTGAGCGTCGTTTAGATCACTCCTCCGGACTCAGAGATGATCGTGGTCTCACGGACAAGTTTGTCAAATGACGGGTTAATTATCGGTAGATAACTAATGATATGTGTGTAGTCGGAGCTGATCGAATCATCGACGAAATGATATTCAAGTGCACACACACCACGGTCCGTGCTTATCCCTTTTTCTCGCTTGCCTTTTATTGTGGCAGTTTATCCTAATTCTGAGCAGGAGATAGATTACTTCCTCCCGGGCATCAAGCCGACGGGGAAGTCTCTGGAGCTTGCCATGGTTGGTGTTATTGCGTTCAGAGGAGACAAACTATGCTTCGAGTGAGCGAATGATCATCTCATCAATGTGATAAACATTATTAACGGCTCGATTACACCTGTAACCTCTACAGGCACCTGTGAGTAGAGACTCGGATATCATTCTGTGTTTTTTCCTTCTTCTTCCTTCTACGTTTCATTTCCTTTTTGAATACCGACTCGGATTTTATACAGATACTGGGACCAGGCTTCAGCCCTAGTTCAGGTAAGAGGTTGGGCAAATAACGTCTGATCGAACTGAGAGTTTCCCGAAAGCTTGGACTCTTGGATTCGGCAAACCTTCCCGTCGCGGGTAGGGAGGTCTCGCAGAAAGTGTTGGACCCATACGGGACTCCAAGCAATACCCTGATGAGCAGATGGAAAGAAAGTAAAGGACTGAATATCGATTGAAAGCATGGAGATAGACAACTTTGTTATCATTCGTTGAATATCAATGAGAAAGGCCGTCAGCATTTTCCCTCGAACTTACGAGCGGCCAGCCACATTAATAATAATAATAATAATAATAATAATAGTATTGTTCTGCAAAGGCCGCCGGCTGACTGCGCCGCGTGTATCACTACGCGTTTATCGCCGCGCCCGCAACACGCACAGCCTGAGCTGCGCACGCCACTAACGGAGGACACACCTCCCTCGCATTTTCCCTGTAATTTACTGTCTCTCTTTCCTCCTCTTCTCACAAGTCTGTTCATCCTTTTTTCTCTATAATGACGACGTCGTACCAATATGATGGGAAACATGATAACCTCGTCGATTACTCGGACCACACGCCTCCTAAGTTTGACCCGTACGAAACACACATTCAAGCCAGCGCGAATGATGCTTCCTCAGTGATGACCCGCGCAACCTCTGGTATGCTCGCTGCAGATACCTCCGGGAGGAAGAATGGCCTCGGAGAGACTGAAGCAGAGGAGCTGGCGAACTCCTACCGATCCCCGAATAGTGCCACACTGGGCGGGACACTGGCGGCCTCAAACTTAGACAGGAGGCCGTCGACTGCTCAATCCAGTCGATTTCGCGAGGACTACACGCACTCAAATGCGACTACTCTTGCCGACATCAACGAGGACGAGCCTGGGTATTCCTACAGCAAAGGTCACGCTGATGATGATGAATCCATCGTACGCGGTGCGGCCGACATGGGAAAGCTGGACAATGCTCGAAGTATGGCTGACCTTGGTAAATGAAAGACCTTCTATATTAACGTAAAACTAATTGGCCGTCGTCGCGTCTGGGTGCACAGAATACCTGGATCCATACAAAAATGATAATCCTGTGCCCCGGAATGAATCCGCTTTAGCGCGTTTCTTAGGAGGAAAGTACCCCATAGAGCAGCGCATAGAGAACAAAAGGCGCGGCATTGGTCGCCAGCGATATCCGTTTCTTGGTGAGCTAGTTGCTATTTTTCTGCTTGCTACCCTCACCACAGGTTATCGGTAGTCTGGCTCCTAACCGTGATCATGGTCTCTGTATTTATCTATGAGCTCGTTCTAAACGGAAAGCAGCAAGGCTCTCCAGTATCTTTTAAAGTCAAGTCCAAAACTAATTTGTCATTTTTTAAGTGCCTGACATCTCATTTTAGCCGGTTGTCAATTACATGCTTGGTCCCTCGGAATCTGCTCTCATATTTGTCGGCGCCCGTTTTCCGCCGTGTATGAAAGATGTTCCCGACGTCCCCATCACTCTTGAACTTGCCTGTGCGTAACCCAAACGCTTGTTTTAGGCCACCGCTCAATCCGTTAATGATTTCAATCCACTTTAGGTATGAATGACACTGCAAATCCACCAACCGAAATCTGTCCAATCTCCGAGCTTTGCGGATTTGGAGGCATAAATACTGACGAGACTCCAAACCAGTGGTTTCGGTTAGCCTTTCCTTTTTATAAAAACAATCAGGACTTACCTGGGCATCCCGCAGTTTTATTACTCCTATATTTCTACACGCTGGCATCATTCACATCGCCTTGAATATGCTGGCCCAGTTACTAGTATCTGCCCAACTCGAGCGTGAGATGGGGTCTGGGGGTTTCTTTTTGGTGTATTTCTGTGCAGGTATCTTTGGGTAAGCCATTACAGCTTTCTACTCTCGTATTAGGTACTTTACATATTTTTCAGAAATATTCTCGGTGGCAACTTCGCACTGGTCGGTGTTCCATCCGTAGGCGCTAGTGGTGCAATTTTCGGGACCGTTGCAGTATGTGTCCCGGCCCTTTCCCTTCTGAATGATACTGATCAAAGACGCTATACTTAGGTCAACTGGGTTGATCTGCTTGCCCATTGGAAATATCAGTACAGACCTAAAGTGAAGGTACGATATGTGCTTTGAGTTCTCGGTTCATAAATGGCTCAATTGTTAGATATGTTTCTAGCTTTTAACTATGACTATTGAGCTTATACTTGGAATAGCAATGGGTTTTATTCCATATGTCGATAACTTCGGTAAGTAACTTCATTATCTGATCTTTTGTTGCATAACATTCGACATTTCTACGTAGCACACTTGGGCGGATTTTTGATGGGTTTGCTCGTTGGCATAGTATTCTATCCCGTTATTAGCGAGACACGACGTCATAAAGCGATAATGTGGGGCTTTCGAATCGCCGCACTCCCAGTTGTGACGGTTCTGTTCGTCGTGCTAACACGAAATTTCTACACGCCCGACCCCTCTGCCTGTGAGTATTCGATATATCTTTATTTTTATCTATTTTTACTCTTTTCTAGCTTGCAGTTGGTGTCGGTATTTATCCTGCATCCCGACCAGCGCAAATAACTATTGTAAAGGGTGAGCCTACTTTAATGCACAACCAGTGGGTTTGAATTCAATTCTGGCTTGGAACAGTACGGGTATCACGACGACATCAAGCTCGACAGGCAGTACAAGTTTGCGAATGTTTTTGCCGTGATGTGGACTTTTTCGTCTCTTGTTTTCGTCTAATACTTCCTTGGACGATTTCCTTTGTTACACTCCCTATATAGTATTTGAAATAATGGACTATCGAGGCGGCCTCGCATCCGACCACAATCTTTTTCTGCCAATTATTCGCCCGCGAGAGAGCATCGGCCCTGCTTTAGGAGTAATATACAATTTTCACTGCGAAAGGACGTGCTACAGTACGACCGCGGGTCAAAATTTAACGGACCATTGACCGCCGCATACACAGTGTGTTTGCCATAACCTTTCCCAAACCAACCACCGTAAAGAAGTTCTCCCAGGAACATTACTCACTTTACCACTAGTGATCTCTGACCTTCCCTTACAACGCACACAACTAATTTGCGACTTGAGACCAGTCAGAAATCCCTTCGATATTATGTCACGATTGGGCAATTTTCCATGCGTGTTCACAGAGAGCCCAAGCATGCCGTCTGCAAGATCGCCTGGCTTTATGAACAACCGCGTTTTGTCAACGACCTGAGCTTGCATGATCTTTACGACAATTTTCTGTAAAAGTGCAGTGTATTGGACGGGAGGTTTCAATCCGACGAGACATCGCCGCGCGAGATCTGGAGTACGTTCTTTTCTCACTAGTAATCAGAGTGTACGCCCACTGTATATAAGGGGAAAACGAACACACCTGCATTGGTATTGACTTCATCCTTAATCTCAGAGATTACCTTATCGAGCGCCTCAAGATCTATGCCCGAAGAATCTACGGTATCGATTAGCACTTCCTTTGCCATTTGGTAATGTTCATCCGGTCTGGTGATTGAGCCCAAGTGGGCTCGAAAGCGCCGCATATGTTGTAAAAAGCAGTGAAAGTTGTCTAACGCATAGGGATGGACAATATGGGTTAGCGAACAGCTCAAGTCAAGTGTCGGAGGCAGTTTGGGGGAAGACAACACTGCGATGAACGTCAGGGTGTATCCCAAAAGTAGGAAAGCATTGAAAATACCGGCAGGGTTCGCGGAAAACGGATCATCATCAGGTATTACGTTCGATATCGGCAAAGCTAAGGAACGGGAAATTTCTGCGGAAGCAGATGCAGATGCAGAGCTATCCCTTAGACTTCCGTCGCCAGCAAGTTCGACGCACTCCTTCAGTAGTTTTTCGGATAATTCCACAAAGTAAGCACAAAGGGAAGTCAAATGTACGACGGCCTCTGCTCTTTATGTCAGACGGTAATTAGATAGATGACCTTATGAGAAAAAGCATACCTAGATCGTACCCTTTGCCATCAAAAGTCTCTTCCCATATTATATTACATGCAGCCAAAGAACAAATTTCAAGGCCGACTTTTAGTCGAGAATCCGTGTCATCTCTTTCTGATTCCACCAGGGTGGAGAGACTTCTTGTACTGGAAATCAAAACTAGTTAAAATGGTTCTTCGTTCCCTTCCGAAAGCCCCTACCAATAAATTTCTATGGCGGTTCCGATCACTTCATTTATCCACAAATCTGTCTGGCCGTTGCCATTTGTATCGAGATTGGACAGTGTAGAAGAAAGCACCTCTTCTACAGTTGAAACTGGATTGGCTTGCATAACCAAAAGATGAACGATGTCACTGGGCATAACTCTTCTTTGCACTGCCAGTTCCAGAGATGCAGAGAACTGTTTCCTTGCCCTTTGATCGTCTGAATCGACACAAAAACTGTCAGATTAAAAGATAAAGCGAGGAAAACAGTAGATAATCACTAAGATCTTGTGCACCATACAACACTTTGTACGGATGGGGATGGACAGATGTCGATCCACCGATAGCTACCGGTACAGATGAGGGTGCGGCGCATACCAATGCCCTGTTGGGGGACACAGCCATGCTAAACGGAACTACGTCCTTCGTTATATTTGGCTGGCTCGTGCTCGAACAGGAAAAAGACTTACGCTCCGCTCCATACGGGCCGATAGAGCATATTATATTAGTGGACTCCCAACTTTCATCTATTTGTAGTTCTGGTCTAGGCGGGGATGGGTTTTCTGAACCCGTCAGGATGACTGGAAGCGCTCACAATCGTAACATCTGAAGCCTTCCTACAGACAATCCTTGTCCTTCCCTCCGCTTTAAAAGTTGGCCTTTGGTATCCAGGACACCTAATAATGCGCCCACGTGCTGAGATGAATTAGTTGGCTGGGATGGCGAAATATGCATTATGACACCTGACGGGACCGTTAATTGAGAAGCACGTTTATAGTACTAGATTGAACATATCCCAGAATAAGCCTCAAGTTCGTAAGACGAAAGGGGATATAGATACCCAGGTGCGCACGGTCAATTCGGCTGGATTGCGCCAAAATATGTATAGCGTTACTTCAGAGCTTGGAGTTGATGCGTCTAGATAAAAGCGGTTACCATTGATTGTCAAATTAACGAGCCTCAGTAAGCCTACAATTCCCCAACTCTAGTGTTGTGCAAAGCAAGTAAAGAGCAGTCATGGGTTTGCCCTTCATTTTCTCAACTCCGGGCTTCGGAGGGGTTCCCTTGGCAGGCGACCTATGGATGACTCGTCCAGGCGATTGTACTACACGTGTATGAACCATTGCCGGAGAGGATTGAGGAGTTACGTGTTTATGTGTCTGCGTTGGCGTTGATGGGAAAGGGTACACGTGGAGCGGAGATGGAAGTGCCGGTACGAAGGTCAGACCCGTTAGAGAGCGGCCGGGGTGAGAATGGGCACGGATAGAAGGCAGCGGCGTCGTCGACAGACCTGATATAGCAATGAGTCACTGAAGCGGGCGGTAAGAGTAGCGAACCGGCACACTTAGAAGAAAACCTTGAGTGGAGATGTTCACTTCACATACTTCAATAATACTCTCATCCCTCCATGTTTCCCACTCGGAACTCATGACGGGTTCGGGCAAGGGCTGTGTTATGCCGAGTGACATGCTTAGGTCCGCTGTAGGTGAAGAAACTGGCTCCGACGGAGGGGATGGAACGAATGATGAATACGTCGCGACAAGTATTGAAGACTCTTAAGAAAATACTTGAATAAAAGGGCTGCACATACAGAAAGGACCGAACTAACCTTCATAGCCAAATCCTATAGCAGCGTGTACACATCGGCCTAGACCTCGTGGACCATCGATTCGTTCACCGGGAAGCCTTTTTTGACCTCCTTGGGAAGATGACCGACGAGATAATGACGCACTGAGCATTTTCACCTGCTCGGACTGAGTATGTGTATAGTAAATGTTGCACAAGTGCGTTTCTGTCACAACGAACAGGACCGGGTTCGTTAGGGGGAAGAAAGGACCGAGCGTTGGGAGGCGAACTGGTACCCCTGTATCCGCGCTCGCCCACTGAACATAACAACATGACGGTATTAGGTCGTCAACGCAGCGAACAGAAGTGTTAATACTCACTTCTCGATCCGGATCCAACCAACGAGCGGAAACAACTGCATCCCCCCTAGCAAATGTTGGCCACTCCTTGATTACCCAGTCATCCACCCGTCGTTGCTTATTCCACAAACACCCTACTCCATCTACGTCAATACCAGGGAAGTATGCGAAGATCCAGTCACCCCGAGCCGAGGCAGCTATCACGGTTGGCGGTTCGTAGGACGCCGGCGAGGCCGTGAGGGATGGTGCTCCGGGAAGGACGAAGTGCCTATTGGACGGAAAGTGCGTGCATACGACGCGAGGTTCGGTTGCATGTGCAGTAATGATCAGCGAGGAGCTTGTCCACTGAACAGGACTGTCTAAAATGTTGGTAAACGGGAACACAAGGAGGTACTACATATGGGCTGCTTACGGTTTGCGAGCCTCTAGCAGGGGAGCATAGTCCCACCAGCCGAAGGGCCAGTTGTCCTCTCCCTTGTGCTTCCCCTTTGTAGCTTTTGGGGCTGGCACACCGAAGGGTTTGGTATCGGCAGCGCCAGCAAAATGCGCCGAATTATGCGAGTATGAATGGCCACGAGACTGTGGAAAGGAGGGCGGACGTGGGCCAGCCTTGGTTGGGTCAACCTGGAGGTTCATTACTTAGTACAGCGGCGTATCAAGCACAGACGCGCCGGCGTCACCCACACGCCTTTAATTTCCGCCATGTCCGCCGTGCAGCCTTCTTCTCGTTTGCTCAGGACACTGGAGGGCGTCGACACTGAGGTGGTGATACAGAACTACGCAGATCGAGTGCTCGTCCTCGTCACCCAGCTGGGCAAAGTTGGAAACTTGGTAGGCTCTTTTATTCAGTACCTTTAGCATGAATTTACTATCGAGAACAGATACAAGCATCGATTCCAGCGACAGCGTCATTGACCCCGCTCTCGTCGACACAGGGCAACCCCCTCGTCGTGCCCCCTCCATCCATCGAGTTGGTCCCACTCCTTGGCAGCGCTCCCTCCCAGCATCTCGCCACGCTGCACTCGCTCTATGCGTCCCACATCGCTACGCTCATATGGACACTCCCCTCCCAAGGCAGTGACGATGGGCGACGGTGTGTCATTGTAGGTCTCGCACTCAAAAAATACCCCACGGCCGATGATGGGGACGCAGGCCTGAGCACCGGCGCACAAAATACATTCAAGGGGGTAATGGCAATGATTTTCGAATTGCAAACTGGGAAGTCCTATGTCTAATTCTGACTACAACAACGCCACGATTGGCTCTTTCAATGCTAAAAGCCGACGCAGTATGATCTACCGAAAGGGATGGAATCAGCATCAGTTTGAATTCGATTTGAGGCGGACGAAAAAGAGTAAAAAAGCAATCGGGTCAGTATTAGCATGGTATGCTCATCAACACTCGTCCTTAAGACGAGGATCAGGGCTTGACTTCTATTTTATTCATCACTCGAACAAATGCAACATACGACTCACTTATGTCTACGCGAGTGTATAATGCCTTGTGCATCCTCCCTGACAAAATGGCGAAAGATGTAAGCAAAGTCCAGCGGAAAGACATGAAAAGTCTGTGGGCTCAGAAATTTGGGTATATAGTAAAACGTTCATAAGCACGAAGCCTCCAAGTAGCGATTCTTAATTTGTATCGTCTTTGCCGCAGAGCACAGAGTGGCACACTTACAATAACGACAAAGAGCAACCGGGAGAATTAAAAAGGGAGGAAAGAAGGAAGAAATAAAGAAACGACTATGCATGCTTTACTTATACGAACAAGCACGTTCAGGGCCGGTCCATGTTAAGGCCACCCCGCACATTTAGACTGCGCACTCGTCACCCTCGAGCGGCCACGACTGTCCTCCTGCTCATTTCCTATTTTCTTGCAACGCCATGGCGGGGATAATTCATCCGACTCCCCAGTTCGGTTTTCGCCCAGCTGCCATTAATCACTCCCCATCTCTCCTGGGCTTCGGCTTTGGCCTGTCCGCGGCAACTGCTCTTCCAGGCTGTCAGCCGCTTGCGATGCAACCCTCCGTGTTCTCACCTTCTCACTCGCTCCTCTCTACACAAAGGACGGCTCAAAAGCGGAGACACGACGAAACGGATGGCGATGAATCGATGGACCGCAGCCCGACTCCAGAGCGCAAACCGGCAAGACGGATTAAGCAAATGCGTCAACGCGTGTCAGATTCCGGGCTGCACGAAGGCGGCGGAGACCATGACAAGCCAAACAAAGAAAACAGATCACCTGGTTCGGGCGACGACGTCGATATTGGCATGTTGCTCGGTACGTCGATGGGTACTCGTATGTATGGTCCGATATTCCGTCTGACCATCTCCTTAGCGAGTTTACCGCCTCAATCCTTGCTCCCAATCTTAACTTCGCTCATTTCCGAGAACCCGTCTCTTAAACCAACAGTCCTCTCTTTGATACCCCGTCCGACACTAGATACCGCGCTTAATGCCATAAACCAGGCTGCCAGGAAACTCCGGGACGAGTATCCTTATTCGAATTCGTCACTTCTCCCTTCGCAGCAATCCACAGCGGCTTCGTTCGGGTTCGGAAATAGTGCGTTTGGAACCAGTCGTGCGAATATCGCCGTGGTATCAAGTAACGCTGCTGGCTTTGGGCGGCCATCTCACTCACCTGCGCATAATACCGGAATGCGGGATTCATATGTCCTTTCAAGGCTACGACCCCTTATTACCGAATTCGTATCAACCGCGTTTTCATACATGCCTTACTTCTCCCACTCATCCGAACCAATTGCTCCACATTCGGCTCCGCCTGGAAAGGAGAAAGTTTATGTTCATCCTTCAGAAACGTTCGGGTATCTGGCCGCTTTGACGGATCACCTCCTTTGTCAACCTCCTCTATGCCAGTCGACCTTGGCACCGCTCCTCCTCCCGCGTTTGCTGCAAGAGTGGATGGCATGGGTGAACAGAACTGATTTGATGTTGAAGCAAGGTGGTATCTTTGGTTCGGGGGTGGCGGAGAGTTGGGTGGAGGCGCTGGACAGGTATGCCGAGGCAAAAGTCCAAGGAATTAGTGAGGAGTTAGGAAACGGTCTGAAAACGGTACGGGACAGGTGGATCGTATCAGCAGGCTGGCTCGTCGGTCGGAATGCGCCGTTCGGATGAGAAGTGTGATCAGACTTATACATCGGACACAAGACGCATTACTGATTGTTTGTCGGACAACTTAACTCACGCATCGCATTTACGACTATTTTTACCTAGCATCGCAGTCAAGCACTTGGTAGACGGGACAGATATCCTCATAGGTCACTTTGTATAATAAAACCTAGTATTCTTACACTTGTCTCTTGTACTCATGCACCCGTACCCATCATGCCCCTTGACTCTTTATTAGCAGCATTGCAATATAATGCAAACATTATAGGAAATGTATGATTATAAAAGCAGGAGTTTAGGAGTATATAATATCCAATGGTCTTTCAGGAGCGTCTTTTTCCTTGTAGGACGGGCAACAGTTCTCCCACGAAAGCATTTCCAAAAACAGCACTATTATGAGTAACGTTTTGACCGACTTCTCCAAGACGGCGGCTACATCCTCGCACCGGGCCAGTGCTCGTCATTCTGCCCCATGCATGCTTCAACATGCGTTTCGAAGCAAGACGCGAGGCCCCCTTCCCATTCCACGCAGCCCATTACGTGCATTAAGCAAACCAGCGAACGTCCAGGCGTCTACCGATCCGTGTGTGGCAGACCAGGGCTTTTTGGGGTCGTTCGACGCTACCACAGACTCTTGTAGAGGTCTGGTTGCTCCGAGTGAGCAAAAGAGCGGCGCCGAAAATTTTCCCAAGTGCGTGCGCTCGCCCTTTTTCTGTTCTCTGGAATTTTGAAGACACATTTACTCAGCCCTAATATTCCTATTCCTATTGAGCCCGCAGGGACGTGTCGGACCCAACTAGCGTCATCGCGTGAGAATTTGCCTGGGTTGAAAAAGTCTAGGGAGCGAGGTTTCAGTGGCATCCCCGAGCGAGGCTACGGCTCTAGAGGATCTAATCTCGTATCCAACGCGCAACGTCGAGCCAAAGATACCCGAACATTTCGCCTGCCGTCCCCTCCGGCTGCCGATGAAACAGGCGGACGGACGGGTTTATTGGAAGAGCACGTCCCAGATTCATATCGGATGTCAAATGCGGAACTCGGGGAAATATTGAAGACCACACTGGCCGTACCCGTACCCTTCAGGAGGTCCGGTAAGCCAAGACTGGTTGACCCAGTCACTCCCAAGGAACTTGTATTAAGACTCCGCCAAGCTTTAACGTTCTCACCATTCCCCTCTCTGTCGCGCTTGATTGGCTATCACAGTGCGCACCGATCACTGCATTCCGCATCATCGTACAATCTTTTAGTTGAGCTTGCTATCCGTCACACATCATACACGGTTGCCTCTCATCTCCTGAAACGCATGGAAGCGGAGAACATCGAGCCTAACAGACATAGCAAACTGCTCTATGTCAGATTGCTGGCCAGGACTGGGCGCTGGAATAGAGCGTGGATTTTCATCCGTCAAGAGCAATTATTTGATGACGAGAAAAATCAATTGTCATTGTGGCTCGAGGTGCTGGGGCGCAAGGAACCCGAGGAATTCTGCACTGATAAAGCTTCTGTTGGATACGCCAAAAGGCCGGGTCGAGAAATGGAGCGGCTGAGGAACGCATCCGATATCCATAGGATGCGTGCGCAGATTGCTGTTTCACAGGCGCAAGACTACCGACCGCGGATTTTACCGTCTGTGCTGTCCCGCCTTCCTACCAACGTCCGACCTCCGCTCCGTTTCATCCAATTAGGTGTGCGCTATCTACTGCAGAACTCACAGGTGGAGGCTGCACGAGCTGTGACTCTAGAATGGATCTCACGTCTACGCGAACCCTTCAGCACCCGCAGAAGGCGCCGGTGCTTGGAAATATTGCATCTCCACTTGGGATACTCGGCCACCGGACTGCGTGCGCATTTTGCGAGCCGGGACTTTGTCCGCAAATTTTTGAGTTTGCAGCCTCATTTGCGCCCGACTTCATCGACGCTCTACCTTCTTTTACGGAGTTTGAAAGGAGCGAAGGGGAACACCACATTCTGCGCGCTACAGCTTGTCAACGCGTTCCGAAAAAAATGGGGACCTGCTATGATAGACAGACGTGTGCGGCGTCGGATTGTAACGATTGCTGTGGAAGAGGGCCGCGTCAAGGTAGCAGAGAAGTGGGTGATGATGGAGAGAGGATGTTCTGGAGGACGAGAACACGCGGATGTGCAGGAGCAGGCAATCGGGGTGGGGGGGGCGATGCTGCCGCGGAGGATCCGGCGAACAGGGTTCCGAAAGATGATGCGGAGCAAGTCTTGCGAAGACCGGTTGTGGAGGTGGGCGAAAAGGAGACTGTGGCGGAGGGAGCACTAGAGATAGTTATGTAATTTATTAGGAGACGAAATGGACTCGGCCCTGGATGGATTGCACCCCCATATGCCAAAGCTCAAGGCGGACTGCTGCCGCTAGTACTCGCGATCGGACGGCCTGTGGCGTTGGCGTGCCCGAAGAGCCCGCTGTCATTAATATATTAATTGTCGGAGCCATATTCCCGTCCACCAGGCTGGCTCCGGCTCCGGCTCCGGCTCCGTCGCTCAGCTCGTCGGTGACTCGGCGCCACACCTGTCCACAATTGGTGGCAGCTGCAGGGCGCTACCTCGGCCACCGTTCTAGGGTCCCCGATCCGCGCCTTCCCCAATTATGTCAGCCCATCCCCCGGCATCGTCGGTCTCCCAGAACACATGTTGAGAAATGCGTGCTATCTTCTATTTCATTGGCCCTCGGTCCTCCTTACGGATCGTCGCAACAAACATGTCTTCGACAGTGCAACGTACACACGCAAGCTCGTATGTTCTGAATCCAACCCACACTTGCCTAGACTTTTGCCAATCGTGTGCTACTCCGCTTCTCAGCCTTCACCTGCCTGTGCTATTCAGTAATCATATTCACAAACACAGCTTTTTCTCAGACACCTCCCAGCCAGCACGATCGGGGCTAGTCCTCTTCGTCGATTGCGCGAAACAAAAACATAGACAAACCCGTTGGATTTATAAGTCCACCAACGTCTCTGACATGGATACACGTCCAACCCCCCCCCCTCCCTCCGCATTCACCCACAAATATCGAAGCAGCCTTCTACAATGAGCCAGAGTCCTGATGAGTTCGTGCCACATCCCCCCTTCCCCTCCTCCGTACTCATTGCGGATCCGTTCCAGCTTGTTTCTTGCTTTTGGCACGGTCTGCTGCGGCGTCGGTCCTGGAGGCTCTACTTCTATGGTGGCGTCAGTACATCTTTCTCGCTCCATTCCCCCTTCCTTTGATTAAATTTCGGTCGCAACTACGTAGGAGAGTTTCCCTCGTCGATTATCGGGGCAACATAGTCCTTGATACTTACGTCCGTCCGACAATGGCGGTGACCGACTACCGCACCTCTACGACGGGAATAGAGGCGAAGCATTTGAATTCAGGTCATTATATTATTTATTTACTATCGGCGATTGCACGCGGAGAATGCTCAAACTACAACGTAAACTTGTTCCCCCATTTTCAGATACAGCGATGCATTTCAACGCCGTACAATCTTTGATAGCCGAATATATTAAAGGGAAAATACTGGTAGGCCATTCCATATGGCAAGATTTGTCAGGTTAGACCTGTTTCTCGATTACAAACAGAGTGGATTCGATCTTAATGAACGGGTCTGGCAGTGCTCGGTATTCCACATCCGGCTGTCGGTGGGTGCCTACTTTTGGCCGATCGACGTTTGAGAAGCAGCTGCTTAATTAACCGGTTTAACCTTTTCCGCACTTTAAACTACACGCGCCTGACCCGATCCGGATATCGCTACAGCTACGAGGGATGTGGCGCTTTACATGCCTTTTAGGAACGCGCTCCAATCTCCGAATCAGGTAGTCGGTCTCCAGACCCTAGTTTGGCACCTCATGCGACGACGCATCCAATACGGCAAGCTCGATTCCGTATGTGGCAATACTGCTTTCGCCCACTACTCGTCCTAATACATTCTCTGCAGGTCGAGAATGCACGTGCCGCGCTCGACCTCTACCGTTCGGACGCCGACAACTGGGAGGGCTCCGTAGCAACTGGGAAATGGGCATGTGCCCTCCCCCCAAGCACTTATTCGAGGTGCTATTTGTAGCTTATCTATGTACCTTACTATTCTTCTTGTTCAGCTAGTCCAAGCAAGGAAGCTGATGTTTATAGTTTATTTAATAGTCTAGCGTATATAGTCCATTCCAAGTTCGTTCTTGCTGACCTTTCTTGTTACTGTGTACTAATGTACGGCGTCGAATATATGTAACGTCCGTTAGGGAGATGATCCACGATTCCAGATTCTCGATGGCGTTTACACACTCAGATTGCAGAAAATTGAGCATAGCGAGATCGTGTAAAATTAAAATCAAAGCATGAAAATAGACCTCAGTGTCTGGTCTGCTCATTAAACCTCAGAAGACTTGATCACATCTTGAAAAACTATGATCTCTCACCTTCTCTGCGCCCATAAATTTCATCAGGCCTTCGTAAACAAATAGTGCACCCGCATTCACAGGGAAAGAGCGCAGAACAACGGGGCCGAGTCCTTTGATGAATCCCTTTGGGCCGTCTTCGCGAAGTATTGACCTCGCAACCGCGAACGCAGACCGACGAGGGTCGCCAAGGGGAGCGGCCATCATCCGGCTGTTGTGAAAAAAGCATTTAGCACATTCAGCAGGGAGCGGAATAATCATATACTTTTTTATGTTGTCTGCGGGGATCGCCATGAACCAAAAGCCAAAAGACGCCAGGCCACCCGACATAAATGTGGAGAAGCCGTCGCCAATCTTTTTTTTTTTAAATTTAAAGAAGGATATCAGCCTCATAAAGTATCCCTATGGAAACATATACTTTACGAACCTCGAAACGCGATCCCTCGAGTTTGCTGAAACTCCTCATCAACACCTTCCACAGGCAGATAAGCTGATGTCCCGATCCGGAGGGCGGACAATATCCTTACCTCGTAACCCATAAACATCCACATGAAGTTGCTGCGGAACAACAGGCTCCCGCCGAAACCGGTAAAAATTCCAACGGGGCCCTGTGCTTGGACGATGCGACGGACACAGTGTATCGGGCCTCTAAACTCACGATCCTTTGGCAGTTTTTGAAACTGAAGCTGGAGTTTGACTAGACGAAATGAGAATCTGCTAAAACTTAGCGATTTAATTACGATTCACCCTTCACAAGCTCGATTGGGGTTGCAACGAAGGCGCTTAAAATTTGCGGTTAACGAGATTGCAGCGCTAAACATTGGACAGCTGTACCTGGTCCAACCCGCAAGTAGTCCAGCGATGCCGTGACCGACGATTGTAAGCCTTTTCACGTCAGACCCGGGAAGACCTTCAGTCATGCCTTGGTTAATTAGAAACAGACGGTAGTTATGTAGGCTCCCGAGAAGCACGGAATCGATGGCGGTCCAGCCGACGGCGGGCGGTGTGGCTCCTTTGTAGAGAGCACGTATCGACTAGAGGGCATAAAGTGAGGTAGTAAAAGGAATTTAGGGCTTAAAAACTGAGCATGATAAGGGGTTTTGCTTACCTCGTTCCGCACAGTCTTTGCCAAGCAGTCGAGAGCGCCTTTGTAAGTCCCTGGAGGGCTACATTGCAGACGGGTCTTGATAGTATCGAACCTTGATGACGTTATCAGCGCCCAGACTATCGGGAGCCTCCTATCAGTAGATTGCGCACTCAGTACGTACGTGCCCACTGACTGCACATCCTCATGAGGCCCTATTTCTGGTCGTACCCATGTCCAACAGCGACCTAGTCGCCGAAGCGTGAGCAGGATTGCCTTGGATGAAAAAGGAAAAGGGGGAAAACAAGCGTAACCATGTGCCACAAGACCATACCACACATTGGCGTGGCAGTCCGTGAGATTCATGGCTGTGTGTTTTCCCCGCGTTGGACATCAAAAGGCGGTCTGTACCTTTGTTAACCCTGCGCTCAGGCGGGCAGATTATCAACGGCTGGGAAAGTCGACATAGAGTACGCACTAACCGCTACCGGTGCCAGCGACCATCCCCACCAGTCTTACGTTTTTTCCCGTTCCATCTGTTTCTTGACCCATTCGCCCCGAGGCTGATAACAAGTTGCGGTTGACAAGAATTTGCTTCCGAGTCTGCCGAGGCGATGCGTGACTACACGTGATACCTCACGTGTTGAACCGAAGCAGCCCCGGGACTCGTAGTAGTATCAGTATTACTTCCTTACACTGTACTTCATCCTACGCAGGCCTGTTCGTACTAGCTTTATTGTCTGTCTCTGTTTATGGACGAGAACTCTGAAGAGAAACAATGCCGAATATGTTTGGATGGTCCAGATCCCGAGCTTGGTCGCCTTATACGTCCGTGTCTTTGTAAGGGATCCATTAGTGTGTGTATCCCCAAGTACCCGTGGTATCTCTGCAGACGCTCAATAGTCCCTGCAGTACGTTCATGTAAAATGCCTACAGCGCTGGCGCAGGGAGTCGGAAAACGCATTTTTTCGCTGCCCGCAATGTTCCTACCAATACATGACCGCAAGAACCAGTGTGCTCGGTTTGGCTTCCAATTCATGTACTTATATCCAGTTTTTTCTCTTTTAAAAGGTCCGGCATTGGTGCTGACGCCCTTCTTTGTTAGTGGTCATAGCGACGCTATCCGTTATCCTCTTTACCTGTCTTGCTTACTTTGCATCGTTCTTCGCAACGTTCTTCCTTGGTAGCCTGGACGAAGATGATTACCCAAGGTCCGGGTCCGTTTATTTCGGTTGGGGATGGATATCACCAATCGAAGTCGCTTCTAACCTCATGAGAATTGTACTTCGAGTGCTACGGGATGAAGATCTGCTTGCAGAAGATGTTATTAGGACTGCCCCCGGAACGGCTTCAGCTACTATTCCCACAGACCACTATCCAATAGGCATTCTGGGAAATTTCTTCCGCCGAATTATCATTGGCATCCCAGTTATTGGTGTCGCCTCTCTTGTCCAACTCCTTTCTGCTGCGCCCTTACTTGGACCTTTAAATATGCTTACGCGATATCGTGGAAGAAACCGGAGAGATAACAGTAGGGACGTTGCGACGATAATTGTCGTGGGAGCTATCATACTCGGAATCCTCAGGTATGTTCTGCTTGACGAATTTTGCGGACTGTATCTTACCGTTGCGATCAGGGCACTGCGAGGTGTATACAGGATGACGGAGAGATTTGCGAAATATATCCTTCTCAGGGCGGAGGATGCCATAATTGAGGTTCAATAAAGTGTTGGACAGATCTGCTTCGTCATGGAGTTTCATCATTATTGGTATTTTTCTTCCATAATAAACATGTGTAAGACGACACTATGTACCATGTCACTGATATTTCTTTGAAGTACGCTCGACGCTGATGTCCTTTTGGAAGTCATGTATACTTGGCACAGACTGCGTCAACGTTCGTATTGCTTTGAACGACTGTGATTCCATTCTAGGGGACAATATACTCTGGGATGAGATGTCAACAACCGGTTCAAACAACATTTCTTCCGGTAACGAAAGACTCGCTCAGAGTTCCGTGCACCTTCTGACCCTATCTATTGGGGGCACACCGCCACTGGTACTGGTGGCAATGCGGTTTCATTTTTGATAACGTACACTATGGTGGTGGTTTTGTGCGGCCTGTGTGGTACAGTCAAAACGGTGATGCGATTTTCAGATTGGCTCTAATCCCATATATATTTTGTAATGTCGATATCATAGTACATGTTTTTAGGCCGTTAGTCACGGGTAGTATGAACTTGTTCCTATAATGAATGTGTGCCGACGACATATGCATCGCGGTTCCAAAATACCGAACCCGGTCGGCGTGCAGTACATGAAATGTAAATTCCAGGTTGGCAAAAGAGAGCAAGAACTACGAAACCGTCGGTGATGTCTCTCGAGATATTTCTGCTCGCGTGCCCTCATAGTCCGTATATGCATATCCACCCTCAGTTGGGGCGGAACGCCGTGTATTAGGAGACACCGGGCACTTTTAGTATGCCCGCCTCTCGGCGTAATACATACATTGTGTGCAAAGCAAGGTCATTATACCTACTATATGTACTTTCAAGCAAAGAGAAGGTTTCTTTCAACAGTGCCGTGGTACGTGAAACGACATTATAATCTAATATCACCAGTATCGTCGGAGTTGTCGCTTGACATCCTCAAACGTTTCTCGTGTTTCTCGCCTATCAGGTCTGAGTTCCTCGAGATACTTGGTTATCGTGCGGTCAATAGAGTCGACTGGGAAATCTCCACGAGCTAAAGGTGATTGTGGTCTGCGAGCATCTTCAACCCAATCTCTGAGTAACACAGCAATGTCCGAAGAGATCATCTGTATGTTCTCCTGATCGTTGAAAGGTGGGACCTAAAAATTTTAAGTCACGAACTATAAAAGTTCCTTTTTTGAATCCTTACTTGTGACTCATACATCTCATGGAAGATATCCCAAATTTCAGAATTGGGTATTTCGCACTCTCTCAGAACCCTCGGCGCCCACCCATACGACCTTGCTCCTTTGTTACTTAGAGCAAAGCGGACCAGTAAGGACGCAACGTATCCTGTAAATAGATGTCTAAGAAAGATCCCATGGCAACAGTCTCTGCTCCAACACTCACGGAGAGGGAAGGCACTGTCCGAAGGATAGAATCGTCTTCCATAATTGATGACCGTGGTCGATATCCGATCTGCCTGTTGATCTGGCGTCCCGTCAGAAGTTGCTTCAAAACAAGCACGGTCAGTATAGATATCTAGATGGTGACTCAAGGACCAACCATCTTCGAAGATCGCATTCCAGATGGGCTTCACGACGGCCTCATCGTGATGATCGGAGACCCGTAAAATAAGAAGTTTTATCGACGGAAGGTCAAAAGGCTCAGCGTAGAATTGATAAAGCTTTTATAGGGTTTAGCACGTGCCTCAGTTAATCTGTAAGCCACTCACCTCAGTTATATTAAACAACCGCCGCTGCAGGAGCTGTATCTTTTCCCCCACTTCTCCTTGTTCATTCATTCGTGGAAGGAGCATATGCAGCAATTCCATTTGAACCTGTGCGACTTCTAGCTGATCCTCAAGCTCCGTGAGAAAAGCAATTGCCGTCTCGTGCTTCCCGCTCACGGAGACTGGGTGGGACTTTGCATTGCTCACAGCGAGGGTGAGAAACTCAAGTCGGGATTCCAATGGGAGGTCGAACCTGCAATGAAGGTGTCAATTGGTTTCCATAAATTAACCGTATGACACTCACTCTGTTGACTGAGCAAGTACCACAAGCACTTCAGCTGCTCTTAGATACTGTCCGTTCTTGACATACAACTGCCATAGCAACTGGTATTTGTATGCAGACGCAGGCTCACGGAGAAGATGTGACTCGAGATATGGCGGACGAATCTGAAGGGCAAATGCGTCTGGTACGACGGACAATAGGTCAACGTTTTCCTCACCTCAAGAAGAGCGTCTGTCATGCCCTGTTGGATCATCCATTCGTAGAGGTGAGAATGAAAAACCGGATCTTCCGACGAAAATGCGGCATCGTATGCGTGGTTGCGAACATCTTCAAAGTCTTGCTTCGCGGGGTTTTTTGTACTCTGGTCATCAAAGATTGACAAAGAGTGCAAAATCAAGTCGTAGCATTGCTCTCGTTTGGCCAGCACGTTGGAGCGAGAATCATCCGCGGGACATCCTGCCATCCAAAAGCTCAGGCCGACGTTATCTCTATCAACAACGGCAGCACATTGTATGGGCAATTCAACAGCACCTACGCAGACCTTCAGTGTCAGTTCATCCCTCTAAGTACAGCGAACTCACCCTTGACGTAATTCAGATGTTGGTAATCGCCACAAATCTCGCGCAGTTTCTCGAATTCTATTACTCGGGCGGCTCGCGTAAATAACCTGTAAACTATAAGAGTCTGTAATGATTTTCGTAGATTGAAAACATACCTCAAGGACTCTGTTAAGATTGATTGTCTTTCGGATGGATCCTTGACATCTACGGCTTTTCGTACACTCTCACGGGCCTTGAAAGTAAATTAGCCATTGAACTTACAATGGGAAAACACCTAACGCCCACCTTGTACAACATCACATCATCTGCACTACAGAATGAGCCGCATCGTTGCTGCAGGATGTCGCTGACTGTATCAATCTAGTGATGTATAATTTAAGCCATTTCGCAAATAGCTAAAGCAACGGGCGACTCACGCTTATTTGCTGTCCAATCTGACTATTGATGATAACATTAACTAACGCCCTCGATACATGTAATCCATTTTCAGTCGTAATAAGTTCTTCGTAAGTCAACGAAGCGATTACCACCTGAGTGTCCTTATCACACTGGGCGACTAGGTCGCCGAAGTGATAATCAATCAGAAGCAATACAAACGATATCGCTTCCACACTTCTGTCAAGTAATGCTTGTATGTGAGATGCAGATGATTGTTCGACTTTCCAAGCGTCATTTTCAGCGCCCTGCCGCCCGCTAGAACCAACTTGTTCGCCTGGTGCCGAGCTGAACATCTGAGGATTACTTTCCAAAAAGTTCTTAAGAGCGTAAAGGTTCCGTTGGATAACGACCAGGGTAGCATCATCAAAGTTTGTGCTCTGGCCAACCGGTCTGCAAAATCGGGTTAGTGTGGTAAATCTAATGCTTAATGAAGCTATATGATGCCGTACCCTGTCTTCGAAATCTTTGCTCTCCAGAGCGGCCTTACTAAGCGTGCGAAGTACATAGCAAGTCCTTCCCGTCTCCCGCTGAAGATAACATTTCCTTGGCTGTCGCCGGCGTAGCCTCGGTCTACCCAGAGGGGACGATCCCCAATCTCGTAAAGCATTTGCTTCGCCACCGAAGCAATTTCAGGACTAAGACTTACTACTTCGTCGTATACCGAAAGCCTGTTCCGTTCCATTGCTAGATATGTATTCCCACTTGCTAGAGCCAGTAACATAGCGCATGTCTGATCTCTTCCGAAGCCATCCCGGAAATCCAGGATAGGTTGTAAACTCCCTTCAGAGCGAATCTCTTCAAGCGCATCCCGCAGATAATCCACCGCTCGACGTTTTACAAGATGACTGATGCCAACGTTCGTTACAATTACGAACTCTTGATGTGGCACGGAGGACTGGGTTGCCAATTCATTCGAGACAAGCGGTTCTGGTGAAGTTGTAGGTGTGGCAAGTATCGGTGGAGATCTAACAGGAGCAATCGCCCAGATAGTACCCTCAATATAGAGCAAGGTTGCTTGCTCCGTTAAAGAAGGCCGCGTCGCAGCTCCTGATGGATAAAAGGCGGATGAAGGCACCGAAGGATAATAGTTTGCTGTAGACGCTTGTGGGGCGGAAGGAGCTTGAGCTTGCCCAAGCGAACCTATTCTTGTCAGATCGGGGGAAATGCCGACGAGAAAGTCCTTTCCGTCTACATCACTTGGTTGAGAAGCTACCACAAGGCCATTAATATATGACGCGGTGGTTAAATCCTTTACAATGCACGCCGTCGGATTAGACTGTGGTTGCATCGGGGCACCGTACATACTAGTAGACATGCGCTGAGGTCGAAACTGTTCGTCTGGATGAAGGAGATTCGTGGGTGGCAAGCGGACGTGTACTAATTGGAGCTGTTTCGGCTCCGCTGCTCCATATTGTGTACCAAAACTGTAGCCACCGTAACCAACGGGAGCAGGTGAAAAGTAAAGTCTTATGCCGTTCGTAGAAAGAGCCATGAGCTGTATCCCGGTCTTCGATTCGCGCTGTTGGATGACGTGCAAAGAAATGAGACGAAGGCCTTGGGCAAGAGCAGGGTTTCCGGGCGCTTTATCTTGCGCCTGTTTTTGGAGATTGGACAGGGTCTGGAGCTTGCGAAGGCCCTTATTAGGATCGGGTTTCCAAATTGAAATCCAGTTATGTTCGCTAAGGGAGTAGATGCAGTCTCGGTCATGGTCAGCAACGAGGACAATTATACGTTCTGTAGGGGAGAAAATCAGCATAAAGTAACAGACAAGACTATTCCCATTTGCCTTCGTTGTGAGTCGTCCTGAGAAGTGGAATGAAGCTTGGCATCCCACTAGCAGAATGGTTGATCAGATGAAACCGCTTTCCGAACCAGACTTCCTTCTCTTGATAATGCAGTTCATACATGTTCCCGTCGCCCACTCCACACATAAAAATTCTGCCGTCACTCGTACTCACGACAGACGTCATTTCCATACCGTCTGTTGAAACTGACATGTCAGTCGCGTACAATCTAATTTCCTTGTGTTGACGATAGTCAGGCCCCGTGGCAGGCTGCGATGAAAGGCCTAGCAATATAACCGTGGCAGGAGTGCATATGACGAGGAGATAGGTAATTTCGTTTATGAAGACGCCGGGCTTGGGTTTGACCAAGGCAACGTGGGTGATAACGTCTGGTTGCTCAATAAAGGAGCTGAGTTCCTGCCTGTCTCATACTCAGTACGTGAAGTACAAGGAAGGACGCGAAAGTACGAACCCTTCGATATAGTCCCAAAGAAATAGCTTGTGGTCGAGAGTTATCCACGCACGCTCGATTTCCGTCATGATACCCATATGGCATACAAATTTAGACGCTATTTCGAATATTAAAATATGGCCCCGCCGAATCTGTGTGCAGACGTACACTGAAAGTGCTCCCAGAGTGTAGGTGGTATGCCGATATGTTTTCTTTTTTGAAAAGGGACGCGGTAGTCACCAGGAAATACCGTATAGGCCGCAGATGACTGCCCACCAGCTACAAGATCCAACAATTAAATGATTTATGGAAAAATAAGGAAAGGAAGGGCGTACGAATTGTCAGCATATCTCCAAGGTCTGGTATTACCTGCGCATCTTTTATTAATTGGTCCTGGATCAGGCGGCTTGCATTCTGGAGGGCAGGTAGGTCGAGTGTCGACGGGTGTGTACTCGGGGCTCTGATGCGCGACGTTGAGGCGTGATTTCCCGCCGGCGCCGACGAGGCTTGAAAGCCGCCAAAGGGTCGTACGCTGGCGAGCGGACTTGAGAAGGACATGTCAAGCTATACTTCGCCGTGCACGTCGTGTACTGGCTGAGAGAAGAACGCACGCTGGAAAGGACGCAGACGGTCACGTGATCAACTCGTTGGACGCGACTCGCGTCAATGCTCGCTCGTGTGCTTTCACTTTGCACCCCCCCTTCACCTTTACTCTCACTTTCCGTCACCTTTTTTTCATCCTTGCGCTATACACAAGCCCCGGGTATACCCTAAATTTGCGACCATCGGGTCGAACACTTATAGCCAATGTCTACCAAGCAGGGTCCAACCCGTCAAGCCATTACTCTCAAAGGCTCTACGGCCATTGTTACGGATTTCTTCAAGTTTGCAGTCAATACGTCCGTCTCGAGAAGGCCGTCGACGACCTTTAAAACTAATAGCCTATTTAGAATTTTATACCAGCGCGGCGTTTACCCTGCGGACGACTTCCACCTCGTAAAGAAGTACGGCCAGGTGGTTATGTTAACCCAGGACTTGGCTCTGGAGAACTATTTGGACAAGCTGAGCTCGTTCTTCTTGGGATACCCGCTTTCGTTCCCTTCTAATGGATAATGCCAAGCAGGATTCTTCAACAGGTGCAAAGTTAGTCCCCAAAGTAGTGATGTGGCGATTAAACTAATGCCTCATGAATAGAGTGGCTCCTAACGGGCGGTGTCACTCAGTTGGTCTTGGCCATAATAGCAAAGGACAGCAGGACGACACTTGAGCGATGGGTCTTTGACGTGCAGCTTCAGAACCAACCCGCACTCCCTGAGTCCGATTCGGCGACGTCGTTCGTTCGTTTTTTGGCCTGCTAATATCGGTACTGCTAAGTTGGTCTATGTTTATAGAGCACCCACAAAGCCAGAGTCACAGATTCAGGCGGAAATCCGAGACATTCTAAAGCAGATTGTTTCAACTGTAACATTCTTGCCGACAATGGAGGAGCCAACAGTCTTCAACATTCTTGCTTATACATCAGAGTCTGCGGACGTGCCAGCCGACGAGTGGGTAGACACTGATCCTCTCGCCATCGAAGCGAGCAAGAGCCAGCAGGTGAAGCTGAGGAGCTTCAGCACGGATGTGCACAGGGTAGAGGCGATGGTAGCATACCGCTACGAAGGATAGACGTAGTAACGACCGTGTACAGTAGACTCAGGGCCCGATTTATCTCAAACGCCGACAGGTTTTGAGCACTTGGCTGATTGCGATGGGCCCCCGATGATGATGAAACGATGTCCATCAGAACTCTGACCTTGACGGATATGCGCCGGTTGTGTTTGATGCGCGCCGCCGTCGCGTAATTTCCATGCAGGATTCACTTTTTTTTTTTCTTCCTCTCGCAATTGGAAGGTTTCCCTCCGGGGACTGTACGCGTAGCCACGCGATTTCAACGGCCAAAAATATATGGTAGTAAATGAAGAAGTCAATGGAAGAGGGACATGAGGGAACAGGCCGATGGTAGAGCCCGACCGTGGTAACAAAAGCGAGCGGTAATGGTAACGGACGTCCCGGGGTCGCCATCGGGGTCACCATGGGAGACAGACTGATCATCAGTGCCTTGAGATCAGGCCTTTTCCTCCTGCCCTCCATCTTTGAACCCACCCGAGCTGGCTCTTATTCCCCTCTTCTTTCCTTCATTCCACTGACGACCCCTCGTTTCTTTCCACTGCACTCCTTCTCGTCTGGCCGGTCCCGGACAGCGCTCTCCCCGTTATTCGTGTCCTATTACCGCCTCGTCCTCCTTTGATCCTCGATTGCCAGTCCGTGACTGCGAATAATCTTACTAACAATGGGCGAAAGCTGGTTCAAGAGGGAGTTTATGGTCCCTAGGAGGCTGGCGTTCAACGTCATTTTCTACGGTCTACATTTCTTTTTCTTCATCTATGGCTGGTATAGTCAGGTCAGCCCAGTTCCTATTTCCCCCATGGACTACACTAATAATATATCTCAAGGCTACAAACAAGAAGTTGGCTGGTCTGAATTCCCTGAAGTACTCCGTTTGGATATCTCGGGGTGCTGGGCTCGTCCTTGCTTTCGATGGTGGACTCATCCTCGTGCCCATGTTGCGAAACATCATCAAGGTCGTCCGGCCCAAGTTGACGTGGGCCTTCCCCGCCGATGAGAACATCTGGTTCCACAGGCAGGTTGCGTACAACATGCTCTTTTGGTCAGTTGTTCATACAACTGCACACTATGTTAATTTCATCAATGTGGAACGAACTCGTGCGTTTTCCGGATTGAGACTGCCACATTCGCCGATATGCTAATGTTCTTGAACAGAGATTCGCAAAGAAACTGCCCAGGATATCCACTATCATCAGCCGGGCGGTATCACGGGTCATTTCATGTTGCTCATCATGGTCTTAATCTACACAACGGCTCACCGTAAAGTACGCAACCAATGCTTTGAAGCTTTCTGGTACACGCATCACCTTGCGTTCTTCTTCATGCTTGGTTTGTACACACATGCAACCGGCTGTTTTGTACGTGACTCCGTCAACCCGGACTACATTGCCACATTCCCCTTCTATTCGACGCAACACTGCCTGGGATACTTGAGTTGGAGATTCACTATTTGGCCGGGCATCATATATTTCGGCGAGCGCATGTGGAGAGAAATCAGGGCAAGGCGTGCGACTAAGCTATCCAAGGTTATTGTTCACCCGAGTGGCGCCATGGAACTGCGTATTGTTAAGCCGAGTTTCAAATACACCGCGGGACAGTGGCTCTTCATTCAGGTTCCGGAAGTGTCGAAGTGGCAATGGCACCCGGTATGAGTTTCGCTGTCTTCTCCCATCATTGTTAAATGTGTTTTGCCACCTTAGTTCACAATCACTTCTGCACCGGAGGATACATACGTTTCTGTGCATATCCGCCAGGTTGGCGACTGGACCCGCGGCCTTGGCGATCTCCTTGGTGCTGGTCCTTCGGTCGTCGCGGAATTAACCCAGAAGGCAATGAAGGGTCAAGAGAAGAATGAAAAGGACATGGACATGGGCGGGCGTGGGGATTACCTTGAGATTGACACAAGTGTTTCAGGTCGTGCATTGCCGTCTGTGCGCATTGATGGACCCTACGGCGCACCCGCTGAAGACGTCTTTGACGTAGAGGTTGCCGTCCTTGTTGGAGCTGGTATCGGTGTCACACCTTTTGCCTCCATATTGAAGCATATCTGGTACCGCCAGAAGCGAGGTAATCTTGGAGCGCTTACACGTGTTGAATTCTTTTGGGTCTGCCGTGACGCGCCTTCATTCGGCTGGTTCCAAACCCTACTACAGGAGGTCGAGGCTGCGCAGATCGATCGTTGGTGTTTTGTTATTATCTTCACCGTTTCTGGAATCTAATGGACGGTATTCCACTGCAGCAAACTTTTTACGTATTAACATTTACCTTACGCAAAAGATTGGCGAAGACATGCTCTGGAACATCGCTATCAATGACGCTGGTGCGGAATACGACCCGTTGACACTCCTGCGCACTCGTACAATGTTCGGTCGTCCGGACTGGAAGACAATTTACTCCAGGATTAGGCAAGCGATTGAGTCTGGGCAGTATCTGCCAGGGAGTCAATCTCAACTGAAGACCACGGTCGGGACGTACTTTTGTGGTGTATGTTCTTAACGTACCGCTCTGGTCTGGGAAATACTGACAACGCCCCCCTCTTCTAGCCAAGTGTCCTTGGAAACGCGGTTAGGGACGCGGCGCTCGCTTCTCGTAGCTCCACCGTCAACTTCACCTTCGCAAAGGAGCACTTTTAAGTAATCGGTCTTCTGGCTGCATTTCCCGGCTCTCAGGTTACTAAAGCCCTTGCTTTTTCTTGGTTTTTTTTGTTTGCAAATGAGTTGTAGCTAGATGCACACAATAGTTGCCTTTATAAATTAGTTTTAAGATTATGAAGAAAGAGCTCTGTCAGAATTATTGTAACTAAGGCGGATGCATCTCTCTGGACTCCCTAAAGAGGAAGTATTATCGGCACGCGTGGTCACCACTACAGTACTGTAGCACTGACACTCGGACTTGTACTTGAGGCTGGATTCGGAACGACACAACGCTCGCAAGGCAATTTCGGATACGCGTATAACGCATCGTAAACCAGTGTACTTCACGTTACTGGTGTACTTGTGAAAAATGTCTGCCGCGACACCGGCGCCATCGAATCCTCCTTCAGACTCGCCTTCGCCGTCTAATGCCCAAGCGCAGGATCCGGGACCACAGAATGGCTCGACGAATGTCGACCAAATGGTCCTTGATTATCTCAAGCAGAGAGGGCATTCCGGCGCAGAACGTGCTCTCAGAGACGCGCTCGGCCTTCCAAGCCCGCCAGCGGATGACGACGGGAAGGACGATAGCCTTAGCTCAGACCCTCCCCAGAAGACCGTGTCTGACGTAGAGTTGCGCAAACATCTTGTTCCGTTTTGGCAGAAGAAGGACAAGCCAGGTGAAAACGCGCTTGCAGATGCAAAAGTGACAATGCAAAGCCTGTTAACTGGCGGTGTAACGACGCCAAGTGTTGCGCATCTTTTGGAGACCATAGGACCGGGTGGTGCGGACGAGATATTATCGCTTGACCCAACAGACAAGCATGAAGGGTTCCGGGATTTAGAGACATGGGTGGAGGGTTCACTTGACATGTACCGTGTATGTGTATCTTGATGACCTTGCGGTGGTGTATGCTTATGCTTGTGTTTCTCCAGCCGGAATTTAGGCCCATACTCTTCCCAATCTTCTGCCATTTCTATCTCGACCTTATTCAATTTGGGTTCCGTGACGCTGGTACATCAATCAAGCATGCCTTTTGTTATACTACTGACAATCCGCCTGTAGGACTAGAGTTTTTCAAGGCATTCTCACCATCTTTAGCTCCCTCACATAGCAAGACCTTGCACCGACTTTCAACGCTTCTCCTCCCTTCCCATGTGCAGCAAGATGATCTTGCACAAAGATTTCGCAATGAAAAATACGCCCTGCGAATGAGTCGGTCGGGATTCAACTTGCTGGTAGGTTGGCTAACGGAGGGTATGGGCGGCGAAGGTATGGGTGTAGGCGAGGGGTTTTCAGGCGAGAAAGGGAAGCGAGGGCGTGCGGCTGTGATGAGAGTAGTGAACAATCACTTGCGTTTTGACGGTCAGTAACGTTACCCTCAACTAACATATGCCACTTTACCGATTGGTTGTGCAGTGACCTCGTCCAGCACAGCATCAATCCCTTCTTATGCCTGGGAAGAAACTACAGGGTTACTGTCATCGCTTATACCACAGAATCGTTCCGGGAATGACAAGAGGACATTAGCCGATTCAACTGCTTTTAATACCTCTAGGGGAGATCTCAAACTTGGTCCGCCTCCCCTCGACGACGCACTTCATAGCGAGGCAGAGCGTGTTCTCCGTGAACAGGCTACATCCAGCGGTGAGGGGGAACTGTCTTCCCAAGATCATCAGAATAATCGACCGAATGCGCCTGCTGGGCTAATCTCGCCCCAGACATCTGATCTTCCTCCGCTTCCTCCATCTTTCAAAACTATAGACGTGAAGCGTGAAGTAGAGAAAATCCGGGACGCGAGGAAGAGAATAAAACTTGAGCCGTCTGCCTTAGTCCTTGAAAAGGATAGTAGTAGCCTTCAAGCTGCCGCTGCACGGGCACGGGCTCTGCCTAGTATATGTGCATACACTCTGCACGATGTTGGTGACGGGTAAGTCGCATGCACTCTTCCTGGGAGGCTATTACATTTACGCCGTTTGTAGTACGCCGTGCTCCACCTTTTCCCAAGATTCCTCTTTGATGGCTGTTGGCTTTTCGGAAAGTTACATACGATTATGGAACTTGAAAGGCGAAAAGCTAAGGGGAATACGTACTGATTTTGATCCAAACTCTATTCGCGATCGTAGGTCATTTCCCAGTTTTACACATACTGGCATCTAACGTCCCTTGACTAGCTTCATCCCTAAAAAGGGCGAGAGAGAGAGAGGCGAAGACAACGCGCAAGTTGATCGGGCACAGCGGGCCTGTTCACTCACTCTCATTCGATCCACTCAGCGGATCCGCTGCATCTCCAAACTATCTTCTTTCGTCATCTGCAGATTGTACGGTCAGGCTATGGTCGATGGAGACCATGAGCAATATAGTTGCATACAGGGGCCACCAGAATCCCGTGTGGGACGTGCAGTGGAGTCCGTTAGGTATTTATTTCGCCACAGGAAGTCGCGATAAAACGGCGAGACTGTGGTCGACTGATCGGGTATCTGCTCTGCGGATCTATGCTGGACACTTGAGCGATGTCGACGTGAGTTTTTACGTGGGTTCTTTATATCGTACTCACAATGTCGGTATAGTGTGTAAAGTTCCATCCAAACTCTCTTTATCTTGCGACCGGTTCGAGTGATTGGACGTGTCGGCTATGGGATGTTCAAAAGGGCGTCGCTATGCGAGTCTTTATAGGTCATCAAGGGCCTATTTCTGCTCTTGCTATGAGTCCCGATGGCCGTTACCTTGCGAGCGCTGGTGAAGACCTTGCTATCAACCTGTGGGATCTTGGTTCTGGCCGTCGAATTAAGAAAATGATGGGACACACATCTTCTGTATACTCCATGTCATTTAGCGGCGAGTCATCACTTCTAGTCACGGGCGGTGCTGATTGCACTGTGCGGTGTTGGGATGTCAAGGGATCTGGTGGACCTGCAAGTCGCCCCGGTCTACGGGATAACGGAATCGTCAATGGAGTGAATGGTGCTATACACGGAAAAGATCACAACGAAGAAGACAGTAGTGAAACGTATGTGTTCCTAGTCTTAGTCTATGTCTTTGAGCACAGTCCTGATTGCGTCGTTTATAGATCTGATCTACTTGCTACGTTCCCTACCAAACGGACCCCCATCACTAATGTACACTTCACCCCGCGTAACCTATGCCTTGTTTCTGGTCCTTATCTATCTCCGGACCAGCGTATGTAGAGAGCATGTGTATTTTACATATTGTATTTTCGCCTTTTTTGTGTTTCCGCCGAAGGCGAGGATATTAGTCATATCTAAACGCGTCTCCATCACAGTGTGACTGGCAAGGGACAGCTTTGGGGCCACTGGCAGGACTCGCGACGTCGAGCGACCTCAAGTTGAACTCACTCAACAATCTTCGACTTTGACCCCATCCTCTGTTGCTGACCCGCTCCGGCTCGCCGTCGCTGCTAACTTTTCTTACACCATCGTTCAACAGCTTTCATTATACATTACCCGGCGACATGGAAATCGACCTTAGCTTTGGCTCTCCGACCGAGTCTGTGCAAGACTCAGGCCCTTCTATGCCACAATCTGCTTTGCCAGAAGGATTTCATCAGCCTGCACCAGGAATCCCAGACTTTCAGTGTGAGCAATTGTGGACTGCGCCCTATCATATCTGTTGCTCACTATGCCTTTAGCATTGCCACAAAAGGATCCGATTCGCGAGTTATGCGTAAAGGTTCACATCCGCCGGTCGGGCAAGGACTCGTGGTCTTATCTTGGGAGAGCTTTTGTTACCCAAGAGTTCATCGGGCATACGTCACGCGTTGGTAAGTACGAGTTAGCTGCATCCTTTGCGACTTCATCATATGCATCCGTTACAGTCGTTCGCTCTGCTGCCTCCGGCAAGATCATGGTTACATTCTCTGAGGTACGTTCCTTATCATGGCTGAATGCTCTCTCTGACGTGTGCTTCAACTTACGTCGCTGTGTTTGCAGACCTCTGACTTGCAAGCCGAGAAACGCGGTAATTTCGTGGTGATTTCGTGCGTAGAAGGCGCTAGCGTCGTATCATGGTCCTTAAATGTACGCCAGATCCCGCTGGGTGCTAACTGATTGCTAACGTGTGTCTAGACAATGAACAACGCGGAAACTTTGAAACTTCTGGCCAGCATCGAGCTCGCTTGTTACAGGTGTCGACAAGCTCTTGCAGATCCCAAGACCCACTCGAAGTTGCGCCGGAGGATAGAGCGCGTCATCAAGGAGGACAGACGAAGAAGGCACCGTAGAAGGCGCGATGAGGACAATATGGTCGAGGCATTTGGGAAACAGCAGCTCTAAGTGTTTAGGCATCTCGATCTGCGCATTGGACTTAGATGTTTCCGTTTCAATTCTTAACTGGAATTAATGCGACAAGTTCGCTTCGTCGACTTAAGGCATTTAGGCATTGCCACACTTTATTCCTCCTGACCTTCATCATGTTTTAACTGTTCCGTGATCGATTAATGTGCACCTCCCCTTATTCCGTTTTTTGTATTTGTATCTGTCTCTGAATTATATGTCTACCACCTGAGATTACAACACCTCAGGTGGGTTCTGTAGTCTATAAATGCGCGTGAATGATAATGCAGTTTCACAAATGTAGGAACGGTGGGAAAGGTCGAGGTGATATGGAAGGTCTGCTAATTAAAGCAAACTAAGAATGAGAACCGAAAAATGAAGCTGGCTTGAGGAAATATATGTGCACAATCGATGTGCGAGGACAAGAAGACGTGATACTACGAAAGATAAGCAAATTAATACTCGATAGTCAATTAGATATTAGCGGCATGAAATTGCCCCCGTTCCTCTTTAATAGACGAGACGCGACGGTCAGCGTACTGCGGCGGCAGCTCAACCACATCATTGTTATCGATAGATGCATTCGCATCATCTAGATCGGTGTGCAATACGAATCGCGGTGTTCCACGCACAGAAAAACCTCCCAGTGATGCTTTGTTGGACGAAGTAGCCGCACCAGAAGTGGCGGAGTTAGGTAGTGAAGGACGACGGGTGTGCTCTTGCTCTTGAGTATTGGAGTTCGTCAGCGCCGAGACGGGGCTCAGTGGACCGCCAACATCCGATCTCGAGGCGGAGCGCCGGTTCGCGCCGTGAATATACGCGCCCGATGAAAGCTGCACAGAATGGCCATTTGCCGTCGAGACACTTGAGGGCATTATAAATGGACTCGGAATGTAGTCGTCACTTTGCAGAGTAAAAGAAGCATTATGCAAGGAGCGGGTGCTCGGGGGAAAAAGGTCGAGGGAAGCAGGGGCTCGCCGCATCCTATAAGGGATGAAGGAGCTGCGTGCGCGAGAAACGCGCGAGGAGCCTCCGACGATTACGTCTTGCGTATAGTGTGCATTAGGACTAGCACTTTCACCTCGTCGTCGGCGTGAACAGAAAACGAAAGACAATAGCACTATTGCTGTGAAGGCGACACCGCCCAAGACCGCACCAGCAATCGCACCGGCATTGGGGCCAGCTTTGGCCCGAACTGTTTCTGTTGCACTAGGTACACTAGTCTGTATTGACGAGTCATCCAAGGTGGAGTGGGGAGATGTAGCACTGATGCACGACGAATCGTCGCTGTCTCCGACTATCCTTAGGTCGGAACTTCCGCCTGTTCGACCTTTTGAATCCGACATTATAAAAGTGATGGATGTGCCCGATGTGACACTTGCCAACCAGTCGAAGCTCGTCGGACCCTGGGGAGGGTCGAGTTCGAATGCTTGACCAAGAGGAATTAGACCCTGCGAAGAGAAGACTTTGATATATATAAAATGACACGCGGGTGAGAGATAATCAATGTATACCAGAATTCTAACAGGTTGAATTGCGCCTTGATAACCCTCGAACGTGAATGTGCTTGTGAGAAAGAACCCCGTTCTGTCAGTAAAGCCGACGACGGTACTACGATATACGAATAATCCCACCGGCACTGCTGTAAGGCCGAATTCAACTGAAAAGTAAAGTCTGGACTACGTTCCGTAGTATTACAGCGCGTTCCATTACTGGACGGGCCCCCCACAGTAAGTACACTTGATATCCCACCGGATGCAAAGCCAGTTGCATCCGACATGGTAAGTATAAATTGTTGCGTCGCATTGAGGACGAGTTGTATCGAAAAAGACCCGTTCCCAGAGCTTTCATCGAAAGCCGAATTAGGCAAGGTGATGTTTTGGGGGACGTTAAAGAACTGGGAGGATGTGTAAAGATGATTAGAAATTTAGGCGATGGCCGTGTGTAGAGCGCGGAGCCGTACTGGGATGATAAGCAGCGAATACGGCCCGCGTCCGCCTGGGTCACAAGCTGGTTAGCCAAGTGGGCTGAGGGGACGGAGATTGATCGACCTACCTGACCAGGAAATGTCGAGGCTACCGCACTGTGTAGGAACCCCGTATGAGAAATTAAAGGCAAGCACACTGGCCGGCCAACGGAGGACGAGGAGTACGAGAAGAGACACGACCCGGGGTAGCCACATACTAACCAGGATGGAGGGGGTGGAATAGCCCGAAGGGCATTTAACGTCGAGGACGACGCGACGGGGCGTCTCAACGCATGGAAGACGGTGGACAGGATGGGAGTGTGTAGCGACGACGTGAAGCCGCATGTATGATGAGTGCGATAACGCATTTCATCTGGCGTGTAGCGACAGTGCGGCGGGAGTTTCCCTGGCGATGAATGGCGAGCGTGGGGTGCACTGGCACTTTTGTACACTTCTGTACACTTTCGTGCGCCAATTGTACACCTCTAATATGCTCCTGTAATCATTTTGTGGGCATTTTGTCATTTTGTAAACTTTTGTGCACTCGTAAGCCCGTCCCTAGCGGTCCGCTCACAGCCGAGCAAATCCGATGGGATTGCCTACTTATATCAGTCCACTCAGTTTGTCTCCAGTTTGCTCTCTCACCATCCTCATCCCGCCATCCACAACCCTCCGTTCCCCGTTGTCCCGCAACCCTTCTCAACCATGTCTAATGCAGTGTACGTTCCCGGAAATCAAATCAAACTCTTGTCCTAAATCCTCCCTGTATGCAGTGGCGACATCGGTCTCATCGGTTTGGCCGTCATGGTATCCATCTCGTCGTCTGTGCGCCAAAAGTCGGCTGATCCGCCCCTGACACGCGCATATAGGGTCAAAATCTCATTCTTAATATGAACGACAAGGGCTTTACTGTCGTCGCATACAACCGCACGACGTCCAAGGTCCAGCAGTTTCTCGACAATGAGGCGAAGGGTACGGTCCAATTATCTCATTCGCACGTCATCATTACAAATGCGCCTTATCAGGAACAAAGGTCGTCGGCGCGTTCTCCATTGAGGAACTCGTCGCTAAACTAAAGACGCCGCGCAAAATCGTCCTTCTTGTCAAGGCTGGTCCTGCCGTCGATGGTTTCATCCAGCAGCTTCTTCCCTTCCTTGAGAAGGGAGACATCGTCATCGACGGTGGCAACTCGCACTACCCCGATTCAATCCGTCGCACGCAGGAGCTTGAGGCCAAGGGCCTACTCTTCGTTGGCTCGGGTGTCTCCGGCGGCGAGGAGGGTGCGCGTTACGGTCCTTCGCTCATGCCCGGCGGTTCCCCGGCCGCTTGGCCGGCGATCAAGCCTATTTTCCAGGCGGCGGCCGCCCAGGTTGAAGGCGAGCCCTGCTGCGATTGGGTCGGTGAGACTGGCTCTGGACACTATGTGAAAATGGTCCACAACGGTAGTTATCCATCCTCCTGAAAATATGTGGAAGCATGTATTGACATTTGGTCAAAGGTATTGAGTATGGAGATATGCAGCTTATCGCCGAGGCGTATGACATCCTTAAGCGCGGGTTGGGTCTCCACGAAGATGAAATTGCCACCATTTTTGACAAGTGGAACAAGGGCGTCCTCGACTCTTTCCTGATTGACATTACCGCGAACATTCTTAGATTCAAAGATGACGATGGGGAGCCCCTTGTTACCAAGATCCTCGACCAGGCTGGCCAGAAGGGAACGGGTAAATGGACCGCCATTGCTGCTCTTGATGCCGGAACTGCCGGTGAGCTTGCTCTTCTTTTTCCTGACAAAAGGCTACTTGAGATTAATAAAATATATGCGTGTAGTCACTCTCATCGGCGAGGCTGTATTCGCTCGCTGCCTTTCGGCCATCAAAGCTGAGCGCACCCGTGCCAGTAAAATTATCTCCGGGCCTCAGAAGGAGGCTTTCCGTGGCGACAAGCAGCAGTTCATTGATGATCTTGAGCAAGCTCTTTACGCGTCCAAGATCATCTCTTACACACAGGGCTTCATGCTTATGAGAGAGACTGCGAAAGAGGTAGACTAGGAGGTTCCTTCTTTTGTCGCTGAATCTTACGACTAATCCGGTATATATAGTTGAAATGGAACTTGAACTACGCCGGCATCGCGCGCATGTGGCGAGGTGGCTGCATCATAAAGGTGAGTTCGTCCGGAGAATATTGGCACGTAAATCTGGCTCACTTCGATCTAGTCTGTTTTCCTCGGAGACATCACCAAGGCTTACGAGAAGACGCCCGACCTTGAATCTCTCCTATTTGACGACTTCTTCAACAGAGGTAAGTAAATTTATAATTTCTTCAAGCCCGCACTGACAAGCAATTGTTCCATAGCGGCGCACAAAGCGCAGCCAGGTTGGAGGCGTGTGATTGCTCAGGCCGTTCTCTGGGGTATCCCAACACCGGCTTTCAGCACTGCGTTGGCATTCTTCGATGGTTACAGGAGCGAAGTTGTTCCTGCCAATCTTCTACAGGCCCAGGTATTGAGTTGGCTGGCCTCTCTTTTTTGTGTGACTCACCTTGATATTTTCAGCGCGACTACTTCGGTGCGCACACCTTCAGAGTTGTGCCTGGGAAAGAGAACGAGAGACTCAAAGCTGGCGAGGACATCCGTGAGTTTATTTGCGATCTAATATTGTCTTCTGCATACAATGACAATCGTGTACGCATATATTCAGACATCAACTGGACTGGACGTGGTGGTAATGTATCATCATCTACCTACAACGCCTGAAGAACCAAAGGAGAGGGAAGAGGCGCGGTGAACTTAGAATGTGTGCTGGGCATAACATAACGAGTAGCGAGTACGATATGTGTATGGCTGAGGCAGACGAAGAAATCGAAAACTGTATACCGATTCCTAATTGATAGCCAAAATAAGCAATACTACCCGATGTGGATCAGAATTTCCTTTAGGCAAAATTATCTTTCCATAGTACTCGCCATGTGCGGAATTTTAGTGTCCGTGCAGCGTGTAGAAGATGTCAATGCAGATTTCGAAATTTTATGGGAGCATCTCAAGGTTGCTAATGCTGCACGCGGTACGCCAAGACGGTATGTATCTGCAATTTCTTTTACTCAGTGGACTTTTATACTAGGTCCCGATGCGCATGATTGCCATCAGGTTATCGTTGCGACGGACGAAGGGTCTTCTTTAGATGTCCGCTTTTTTGCGAGTGAGCTAAGACTTAGGGGAAATAGGCCCGTAATCCAGCCCCATAGAAGCTCTGAGGCCGCATTTTGCTGGAATGGCGAAGTCTGTGCGACTGAAATTTTTTTATCGCGTTCATATTGCTTATCCTCTCACCCAGATATTTGAGGGCTTGGAGGTTAGTAGCCAAGTCAATACTACAGCAAATCACTAATTTACCAACCTAATAGCTCAGTGCATCCGAAAATGATGGCGTCAAACTTTTTCAGAAGATCAAAGATATGAGTGACCCCGAAACAGAGCTTCCGAAAACGCTGCAAGACATCGAGGGACCGTAAGCGTTTTCGTATACTATATGCCAGAGATCAAGTTTATGAATGATTGCCCCTTCAGATACGCCTTGACGTATTTTCATGTATATCACAGCTATCCCCTTCTTGACCTCAACCAGGTGTCTGACCACATGAGACTGTTATAGAGCAATTCGAAAAGGATATATTTTGGCAGAGACCCACTCGGTCGTCGTTCGCTTTTAATCCACCGGCCGACGCACCAAAGACCAATCTTCCTTGTGATGTCAGTCTCCACCGAGACGAATTCAATATACCCACTAGAGGAGGTAAACACAGAACAACTACACTGTTTGGAGTTGAATAAGTGGAATTTGAACAATGTAAGTTAGATTCCTAAGCAGTCATGTTGTGTAACTTGTACTTCTGAACTATTAGAATGATTACGACCCCGTCAATTTCCTCCATGTCGTTTCGCAATTCGGGAATACGTTGCAAACAGGCATTTTCGTAATGTCATGATTCCATGGTCTACGTATTCCCTCCTAATGAATTTTGCAGGGCTCACCGGCGAAGGTCAACAGACTTGTTACGGACTCGCCACCCATAGAGGATCCTACAACGGCTATTCCCAAAGAGTTGTCAGATGCTGTTGACGGTCTCTTGGCACACCTCAGCCGAAGCGTCTATCTGCAGGTGCGTGACATACCTTATCATGGGTAGGTTTGGCGCGCTTCCCCCCTATATAGCATCAGCTCACGACTTTGGAAGGGAAAACGGACAAGCGCGGGTCGCAATCTTATTTTCTGGGGGCATAGATTCGACTATACTCGCTTACATGGCCGATAGGTCAGATATACCTTATGTTGGGGTGATAATAACCTCATCCGAAGTCTTTTAGACATCTGCCCGAAGATGAACCTATTGACCTGCTAAATGTCGCTTTCGAAAATCCACGGAAAACCCGAGCCAGAGACGGATCCGGTCCGCATACGAAGAAAGGAAGGCGTGAAGGGGGCCGAACTCCTATCATCCCCGAGGGTGGACAAAAAAAAACAGATTTTGACTCTTTTATCGTTCCAGACCGCGTCACTGGCCTTGAGGAGCTAGTTGAGTTGCGGAGGTTGTGTCCTCGACGTCGATGGAATTTTGTGGGCAGTTTCCTTTTTTTGAGGCAAATTTCGAGGTGCTAATTTGTTCGCGAAGGTAGAAGTGGACGTTAAATTTGAGGTAAGGAGCTGGACTCTATTATCTTGTATTCTCTGTCCGAACAGAGACACGTAGGAGACCACGAAACTGCGCCCAATCGTGGAGACTTTAATGCTCCCGAGTCGGTCAGTGATGGATCTGGTGAGCTCTCTGGCAAGCTTTTCAGGGTCTGATGCATGGCGAATCTTATATCATTTAAATGATTGAAGAGCTTGGCACTTGCACTTTATTTTGCTTCGAGGGGAATCGGTCGCATTCGGGCAAGTGCTGAGACGCCTGGAATTTTTTACAAGAGCACTGCACGCGTACTGGTACGTATTTAGCACACTACGGCTTGGCACACGCTGCTTCCGACTTAAATCTAATTCGCATTCAGCTTAATGGTCTTGGTTCGGATGAACTCTTGGGAGGATACGGAAGACATCGTACTGCATTCAACTCGGGCGGCTGGTCTGCAGTCATCGATGAGGTGTGTAATAGCTTTCGAGAATTTACTAACAGTATTCATCTTCTTAATAGCTCCAGCTCGAAGTCGACCGTATTCCGGCTCGCAATCTTGGGCGCGATGACCGCGTCATTTCCTGCCACGGGAAGGAGGCACGTCATCCTTTCCTCTCACTCTCCGTAGTCAATTTCTTGGCAAATCTACCTGTTCATTATAAAATGGACCCGCGCCTGCCGTTAGGAGTCGGAGACAAGATGCTTCTCCGACTGGCCACTAAGAAGGTAGGTCTAGAGTTGGCAAGCGGACGCAAGAAACGAGCGATGCAGTTCGGGAGTCATTCAGCGCGGATGGAAACGGGAGAATCGGGTAGAAGGGGGGACAGCCTGCTTCATTGACATTGTGCGCTAATTATGAAATGCGTACTACGATTTTTTCAAAGACAATATTTTGTAATGGAGATTTTTGCCAATATTGTGCAGAAATTGAAACATACATATACAGATGACGTAAATACGGATACCCTGCTGAGGGGTCTAAGTTAGGAAACGGCGACATGAGAGCCAGCCATGACTGAATCGATTCCTCCTCCGAGTCGTTTCGAAGCGGATTTGGACCGGCAACGAAATTTATTTTGTTGTAAGGGGCTGTGTCCTCGGTTTAAGGCATTGTTTGTTATGACCGCCTCTAAAACTGTTGGACGGTGATCTTTATTCCTTATTTGTATTCTCATCATCTCCCATCGCACCGAATGTACCTGACCAACTGTACAGTTTATCGGTGTAGATTCGTAGCTAGTTCCTGATGTAACACCTCAGTACCTTGTCGCCGTACTGAGGTGAGTATCATATATTCATGGCATGTGCGAGCCGTATCACTAATAACTAGTGTAGCTACTCGCGCATACAGGTAAATAGATCAATACTCAGTACCTTGTCGCCGTACTGAGCTACTCGCGCATACAGATTTTCTCAAAAACTAAAAACGTCTCAAGTGTTGGGATTCAACAATTCGCGGCGCTAGCGAATGCTCACCGTATCCATTTACCATTAGATAATCATATCGTTTACCATTAGATAATCATGATCGCGTGAGCGAAACCGAGCGCATACAAGCAATGAAAATCTACGAAAAGTATTTCTCGGCATCGAGCTCGAACTTCAACATCAAGCAGAGCATTTAAGTGAATTTCGATAGCTTTTTTTATTATAGAAATATGTACGACCTTTCTCATGTTTGCAGACGGAGTCCTGGGTCATCGATTACGTACTGACGAAAAACGCTCACCTGATTGGCTAGTGACAGACGTGCATCCTTCGGCCGAAATTGCTGTGCCAAAAGTTTAAGATATCTCTGGTCGAAATTACGCCGAAACACCCTCGTTCGCGGCCATGTCGTCGTCTTCGTCGACGGCAATGATGGCCGGCGCTGCCAGGCATCTTGTGCATCGTAGGATAGGAAGCAGAGCCCTTGCAACTCACACTGTTCTTCCGGAGAAGAATTGTTCGTCGATTACACCTCCTTACGCTCGTCTGGTCGAAAACCTCGGGCGTGTACGCAGGTTGCTCAAAGATAGGCCTCTTACGCTTGCGGAGAAGATCTTGTTCAGTCATATCCATGAGCCCGAGAGAACCTTGGCAGGAAAGAAAGATGTACGTGGGGAGTATCTCCAACTTCGGCCGCAGAGGGTCGCCATGCAGGACGCGTCTGCTCAGTGAGAGAGTTGTATTTCGATTCGTGGTACACTGACGAACGAAATCCTGATGCAAGAATGGCAATGTAAGTTGGTTATTAACGCTCTTCCTCTTTCGATATCTCATGTATACAATTGTCTGTTAGATTGCAATTTATGAGTGCCGGTCTTCCGGCCTGCGCCGTCCCTACCAGTATACATTGCGATCACCTCATTCAAGCTTCTGAAGGTGCTGAAGCCGACTTGAAGGTGCCGAGTGGAATACCTATTTTGCTAGATTCGCTCTATATTAACAATTACCCTTTTTTTCCAGCGTTCAATTGTTACGAACAAGGAAGTCTTCGATTTCCTAGAGAGTGCGGCGAAGAAATATGGTGTGTTCCGACCTTGTGTTTACTTTTTTGTTATCTCCAATGATTTTTTGTAAATCAGGCATTGAGTTCTGGGGACCAGGCTCCGGGATTATCCACCAAATCGTCTTGGAGAATTACGCTGCTCCCGGAATGCTCATGTACGTGTGTGCGAATCCGTGTACTCGAAAAGAGATCGCTTACGATCTTCGACAATAAGGCTCGGAACAGGTTTGGCCGTTTCCCAACAATACAGATTAGTATATAGTGGTTAATAGTGTATGCCCTTCTAGACTCGCATACACCTAATGGTGGCGGGCTAGGGATGATAGCCATCGGTGTAGGCGGTGCAGATGCGGTGGACGCTATGACTGGAACGCCATGGGAACTAAAGGCGCCGCAGATAGTCGGTAAGCACAACGGCATAACCACTTTGCTTAATACTCAGCATTTTTTCTATAAGGTGTGCATCTTACCGGACAAATGAATGGGTGGACGACGGCGAAGGATCTTATTCTGAATATTACGGGGAAATTAACCGTCCGCGTACGTTTCGTTTATTGTTGAACGAGATTCAAAATGCTGACTCGAAGGCAGGGTGGAACGGGGCGCATCTTCGAATATTTCGGTCCCGGGGTGTTTGATCAATCATGCACTGGTGAGCTCATCGACTGTCTTAACTCTGAGATGTAAAGAGCTTATTAATTATACGAAAGGACTCGCAACGATTGCAAACATGGGCGCTGAGATGGGCGCCACTTCATCGACGTTCCCGTACACTCCGAGTATGCGTTCGTACTTGCGTGCAACGGGCCGTTCTGCCGTCGCAACTGCTGCGGATGAAGCGGCCTCTCAGGGCTACTTAGGGGCTGACGAAGGAGCCGATTATGACGAAGTGATCACTATTGTGCGTTTTTACCTGAAGAGCTAGTCTGTGATTGTTCACGCATTGCCGTTTTAGAATCTCTCGGAGCTAGAGCCAACCATAAATGGACCTTTTACTCCAGACTTGGCAACTCCTCTCTCAAAATTTGGTGATTTCGTTAAGAAGTCTGGCTGGAAAGATGAGATCTCCGCAGGTCTTATTGGATCGTGTACAAACAGTTCGTACGAAGACATGGTATGTCTTTTCTGCGATGCATTGTAGTTTTACGCGCTACACTAACGAGGATATTGACTTCCGAAAGACACGCGTTGCGAATCTCGCTCGTCAAGCAAAAGATGCAGGTCTTACTGTAAAGGTATACTTCTTTTCAGTGGTCTCATCCATCTTGAATGGCTTCTGACAGCCACGCTTCAAGGTCCCTTTCCTGTGTACACCAGGGTCCGAACAAATTCGAGCTACAATAGAAAGAGACAATGTGACATCTTCACTCGAGGAGGTAGGGGCCACGGTCCTCGCAAACGCTTGTGGTCCTTGCATTGGCCAATGGAAAAGGGATGACAAAAAGGGAGAAGAGAATGGTATGTCGCCTGAGTTTATGCGTAACAGGATACCAACTCATGATGTTGCAGCCATCCTCACGTCGTTTAACAGGTGCGAAGCTCGTTGTTCTATACTTATAAACTGATTTATCCTCATATTACAAATGCAGGAACTTCCGCTCTCGTAACGACGGCAATAAGGACACAATGAATTTTCTTGCGTCTCCAACGATTGTGACTGCAATGGCATTCTCTGGGAAATTATCTTTCAATCCGATGGTAGATTCGATTACATTGCCTTCTGGAGATTCTTTCAAGTTTTCCCCTCCTGAAGGACAAGACCTTCCATCCTCTGGATTTACTCCTGGTGATCCTTCCCTCTATCCAATCGTGAACCCAAAGCCCCAACCAGAAACTGAGATCGTTATTTCTCCCACTTCAACGCGTCTGGAGTTTTTGAGACCGTTCAACAGCCATTTCGGCGAACAAAGTCCGAGGGGTCTCGAGCTTCCTTCTTTGAAGGTACTGATGCGAGTGCGAGGGAAGTGTACGACAGACCATATTTCAGCAGCCGTACGTGAGTTATGTACATGCTGCATGCACAAATTACTTAAATCGCTTTCGATAGGGTCCGTGGTTAAAGTATAAGGGCCATCTTTCAAATATTTCAGAAAATCTCTGTGAGTAATTGGCCTACGTTACCGGTTGAAGTTTATTAAGTCCATTATTCAGTGATTACCGTAAGCATCGAGTTTTGCCCATAACACTAACCTAACCGCTATTCTTAATAGGCCACGAATGACGAAGGTGGAGAGGTCAATGTCGCTCATGATCTCGACCATGCGCCTAATGAATCACTTGCTGACACAATCCCGAATGTGGCCAAACGCCTCCGCTCTCGTAATCAACCGTGGGCACTCGTCGTGGACGAGAATTACGGGGAGGGTAGTGCGCGTGAGCATGCTGCATTGCAGCCTCGCTTCTATGGTATGTACCCGAATTAGTGAATAATCGAGTTACGTGCTTATGTATTATCCAGGCTGTGCACTCATCGTCGCAAGATCCTTTGCACGAATCCACGAAACTAACCTGAAGGTCAGTCTGAGGATGACGCTTACGTCGACAGGTTTTTATTGACGTGTACATTCCGACAGAAACAAGGTATCCTCCCTCTTTGGTTCGCCAAAAGCAGTGATTACTCTCGGGTTGGCTCGGGGGATATCATCGAGACGATTGGACTGGAGGATCTTTTAAATGGGGTTCCCGATGCGACGATAGATCTTAAAATCACAAAACGGGATGGAGAGACATTCGAGGTTCCGACAAACCATACCATGTCCAGCGATCAGGTCAAGTGGTTGCGAGCGGGTTCCGCCCTAAATTATATCCGCTCCCGGCTCTGAGAAGCCAATCTCATTCATTAATGACCGTATGCTACCGTGTAGATTCTATTGTACTCAAAAGTGGATATTGGAGCGCCTCTATATCTTTGAAAACTGCCGTCCGATTTTCATGAGACGGGCGTTTGTCAGGTTCCCGATTGCATGCGCTTGATGTACGTGTATGGAAGACAACACTTCATCGGCAATCCTGGTAGCAAGTGGAGGCATACCAGCGAGCTGAGCAACCTTTAAACCATGGGAATTTCGGTTGACACCAGGTCTCATGCGATGAGAATATGCAAAACGTCCATCCTATAAAATAGGTTGAGGGTTTGGAGTAAGATAAGTGATATTATATGTACCTCTGTTTCTTTCACGTCAGTGCACGAGAACTCGAGATGAGGAAAGACTTTGCTTGATAGCGTTTTTTCAGAGAACCCAAGCATGTCAGCAAGCTCGTGAAAATGGGTCGCGAATAGCGCTCTACATCGGTTGACAAAATACAGATGGTGGATCGTTGCGAAAGCGATTGCTAGGCCATCTTTAACTGTTGTTCCCCGTCCAACTTCGTCCATTATAACCTTGTCATCGTCGTCAGTTACTTTCATTCCATACCGGGCTTCGATCACTGACCAGACTCCTCTCGGTCGCATTATTGAGAATCTCAGCACTCTCCAACATTTCAACCATAAAGGTGCTCCGATCCCTAAACAAATCATCTTTGGCACCAATCCTAGAAAAAACCTTGTCAACGAGGCCGATTTCTGCACTGTCCGCGGGCACGAATGATCCGGTTTGCGCGAGAATTGCGATTAGAGCTGTCTGGCGAAGGAACGTTGATTTTCCCGCCATGTTGGGACCAGTTATAACGTGCAAGCGGGACGAGTCGGACATGTTCACTGAATTCCCAGTGAACATTCTTCCAGTCTTGAGCAGGCCGAGCTCTACGGTCGGATGGCGTCCGTTCTCGATGTGGAAGGTAGTCCTGGACAGTCTTAAGTAAGGCCGCAGAACAAGAGGCGCCGACACAATCTTACCCCTCAGTAATGATAGGTCGCACAAAATTCATTTCTGCAGCAAGACTTGCGAAGGCGGACGTTACATCTAGCTCGTCAAATATCCGAGCATTTCTTCGTATTGTGATAGCCTTGGCGTTGACCTTGCAAAAACTCAGTATGAGCAATGTCGGTATAGCGCGAACGAACGAACCTCATTTCGCAAAGTCGAGAATGCATCCTTTTCTGCATTGTAAATTGCTGCCGCAGTCTCAATAATGGCAGTGCCCAAGGCGAGCCATTCCTTTTATGAGTAGTTAAAGACTTGTCATCAACGTCTATGCGAACAGCCATATGATCTGCTGACCTGATTGAGAAACATTTTTGTAGTCTTGTTCTCGGCCACTAATACAAACCGGCGAGACTTTTCAAGACGTGCGGTGTCACGCCGGGGCTTTGCCACATGGACATGCATACCGTAATTTGAACTATGCCGCAGGGTCAAAGAAGGAGCATCTGATAATCTATAAGCTAGGCAAGACGGTACTGGCAAATAGTAGTGCACTCACCGTACTGCTTCTGGAGCTTTTCTTGCAAACCCTCCTTATCAATCTGGAGGCGGTCAAGGCGGTCGTGAAGTTCTGCCAACTCAGCGGAGAACCTATTATCTGATGTCAAAAAGGCGAATATTTAAGCGCACACTAATTTACCGAGGTCTAATAGCCCACTTCGTTTCTACATTTGGCAATGTAAGCGTCTTCGTTGTTGCTTCTGAAGACGGCAGTATTTCCGACTCTTGCACTTCATCTCCCAGCTGGTCCACAGTAGGAAGTTTCTTTTGAGCTTCCTTAGGTCCTATAGCTAGTTCTATACGATTCGCGAGGTCGTCCAGGTCATCCAAGTTAGCCATGAGACTATCTAGTCCATGCCAGACGCCGTCCCTAAATTGCCGTTCACTTTCCTGTATTTCAAAGGCTTTTTCAAGCACTATTCTGCCCTTGACCACTTTCCAAATGTCAATGGTATGGCGGATGGAATGCAGGTCATCAACATCGCCTTTTCCGAGAAGAAATTTCTGGGAGATCCTTGATGCATCCTCTATGCTTCTCAGGTAAGCGACAAGGTCGTTTCTCAGCGAGGGTCTTCCGCAAAACAGCTCCACAAGTGTCTGTCGAGTATTAATCTCATCAAGAGATGTACTTGGCGAGCCTGGTCGATTGATACATCAGCATTCGTTCGGCTGGCCTTAAACTGGTTTCGGTTATAGTACTCACATAACCAACGGGACAGCAGTCTCGTGCCACTATTGGTTACTGTGCGCATGATACTGTTCAAAAGACTTCCACTTGCGCCACCTTCTCGTATGCTCTCCCGTATCTCGAGTGCTTTGAGCGTATGGGCATCGATCTGCATACGTCCACGCCTTCCTTCACGAGCGGGATGAAGAACTCGTGGGGCATGCTCCAAAAGACTATGTCGGAGAAAGTTATTGAGAAGAGCGATAGCTGAGGTTTCCGCAGCTGAGAAAACGTCTGAAGATATACTTGTCTGGCTCTGATCAGCGATATCATCGGCAACTTCGGCGTCTCCAAGAACAGTTGTCACATCATAAGCAGAGGCAGATGCATAAGATACTGGATGATCTGTCTTTTGTAAATAAATCCTCAACGGATGCGCTAGGAGGGACTCGATAGCTTTATCGATCACTATCTCCCGGGGGGAAATGCGGGCGATGTGATCTTTTAAAGAGTAAAAAACCGTGTTCTGCGCAAAAAACTCTCCCGTTGACACATCTATCCACGCCAAACCAACTTGATGGATACTGAGATCCTCAGTAGAGTGTCCGAATTTATCAGCCACACTGATAGCAAGCAGGTAGTTGTTCTCGTATGGATTCAGAAATGATTCGTCAATGAGTGTGCCCGGTGTTATAACACGTGTGACACGTCTCTCAAAAGAAGGCTTCGAATCCCCAGTTGAGTCGGGAGCTTTTCGAAATTCTTCGCACACGGCGACAGAGCGGTTGTGCTGTTGGACCAGGACTTTTAAATGCTTGTCTAGATGCATCAGAGGGAATCCACACATCCATATACGTTGATCATCCCAGGTTCGTTTAGTCAATTTTATTGATAGCAATCGTGAAACCTCCTGTGCTTGATCGAAGTACGACTGATAATAATGCGTTTATAGAAGTGCCTTTCACGATGACAAGGACAGACAAAAATACCTCATAAAATTGGCCAACGCGAGTCAATAGTATACAATGTGGAAATTTAGATAGATTCTCGAGTATCTCTTTCGCAAGTTGATTCCGAGGTTGGCGACGAATGACTGAGGACAACTGTAAGGATGGACATGCATAAGAGAGTAGGAACATTAGACTTACCTAGCCCGGAATCTGTATTCGCATTTTCCCCGCCGCCAACCAAATCCAAGTCGGTTCTCTCTTCGACGTGTACGTGCGTGGAGGGAAGGCTTTTCTTTCTATGGCGCCTTTTCGGGGTTTTACCGTTAGGCTTCAGTTGCGGAGTACTCTTGATGTTATCACTAAAATCGGAAGTCTTCCGCCGCCTCCGTTTTGTGATGTCCTCAGGAGACTTTGTACCTGAACGAACGCGTTTTTCGACGCGACATTTAGTTGACAGGTTCAGTACGGATGATAAGAGCTTTAAGATGAGAAATACCCTGACAAGACGCGCCCTTCTCATCTCCGTTTCCCAGCTCATCTATACGCACCCCCAGCCCACCGTTCCAAGCAGGAAGTGTATCGGCCACGGAACCATCACCCGAAATCAGTTTTTTCGGCAAATCTCCAAAGTCTTTTTTTGTCCTAAGTTTTTTGGGCGACACCTTCCCTTCTGTCAGCAGTGGTAGTTGTGAGCTGTCTTCAACGCCAGAGCCAGAGCGAAACCTGGCATGAAGTTTGTGCCTTGCCGCAGAAAAGACTGGGCTGCTTAAACACAAGCGCGACGTGCAAGGAATGGCGACAGATTTGATCATTTATCGCATTACCGCCGTTACCGGGTCTTGAAAGCGGGATGAACAAGACCAGCGGACCCGGAAGATTGAGCGAGTTCACTTAGTTAAAGGAGCCTGAGGTCTTTAGACTCAAGGTTCACGCCACACCGCCTGCCTTATACAGAAGCGGAGTTTGTAAGCTTGATTCTCAGTTGAAGCTCGGTTGCTATTCGCGCGTTTGCTGTCTAGGCATCAGCCCCCGTCCCCTCCTTCACTTCCACCCCGCGCGCCAGTTACAGCCATGTCGTACGCCAGGCGCAGAGGAAATAAGGTCAAGAAAGGTGTTCAGTTCACCGTCATGGTTGTTGGTTAGTTTTTATTTCTCCATTTTAACTCGTGCGTTTCGAACTGTGGGTTCTCACTTTTTATGTCTTGCCGACGCGTCGACCACGCAGGTGCGTCGGGGACAGGGCGTACTACATTTGTCAATACTCTTTGCGAGTCCGAAGTTCTCGCACACAAGATCTCCGACAATGCGGATATCGCCCATGTTGAAGAGGGTATCCGTATCAAACCGGTCAATGTCGGTATGTCAGGTTGGAATTTTGCTCGCTCACTCTGCATAATTAAGATGTCATATCTACACAGAGTTGGAAGAGGACGGTGTGCGTATTGCGTTGACGATTGTTGATACGCCCGGTTTTGGCGACAATATTGACAATGAGTTCGCGTGCGTTACGTTTCTTGTTTTCTAAAAACCGCTTCTTCGGTCTAACGGCGTACTAAGTTTTCAAGAGATTGTTGGTTATCTGGAACGCCAATACGATGATATCCTTGCTGAAGAGTCGAGGATTAAGCGTAACCCTCGGTTCAGAGATAACCGGGTCCATGCCCTTCTCTACTTTATCCCTCCCACCGGTCATGCGTAAGTCCGCTATGCGGATTTGTCCGACGTACTTCTAATCGATGTTGAAAGTCTTCGCGAGATGGACATTGAGCTTATGCGTCGACTCTCGCCCCGTGTCAACGTCATTCCAGTTATTGGTAAGGCAGACTCGTTCACGCCAAGCGAGCTGAGGGGTTTCAAGAAGCGGGTTAGTTTTTTCCCTTATAGATTCTCAGAGAGCAATGGAATAACATCTTGCATTAGATTATGGAAGATATTGAGCACTACGATATTCCCATCTACAACTTCCCTTATGATGTCGAAGAAGATGACGAGGAAACTATCGAAGACAATTCGGAACTCCGCGCCCTTCTTCCCTTCGCTATCATAGGCTCCGAAGTCGAAACAGGGTCGGAACCTCCTGTTCGCGCCCGTGTTTATCCTTGGGGCACCGCGGAAGTCGACAACCCCAAGCACTCGGATTTCAGCAAGCTTCGCAGCGCGCTGCTGAAGTAAGTAAATACTTTTCCCTATTTTACTCAGTAGCTCACCGGCTACTTTTAGCACTCATCTGACAGACTTGAAATCCTTGACCCACGACGTCCTATATGTGCGTACTCTTCCCAAGCGTTTGTTTCTGTGGTAGTTCTTATTCAGTGCGCTTATCCAGGAAACGTACCGAACGGAGAAACTGTCTCGCACTGTTCACGCAGATTCGCAGTATGTTTATGCTCCCGTACTGTTACCATTTAATCCGCTTAACCTTGATAATAGCGATTCCTCCATTCTTCCTGAGGATCTCGCTACTCAGAGTGTTAAACTCAAAGAAGAACAACTCCGCAGGGAGGAAGAGAAGGTGAGTTTCGCTTAAATGGTTTCTCCTTCTGGGCCTGATCGCATATGAATTCAGTTGCGTGAAATCGAGATGAAAGTTCAGCGTGAGATCAATGAAAAGAGGCAGGAGTTGTTGGCAAAGGAAGAGTCACTCAGGTAAGCTATTTAGACGCCATCTTTATCGGGATTTGATACCAAAGATTACCCAGGAATCTGGAGAGCCGACTTGCTGCCCAGGGGTCGCAGGGTGACTTCTAGGGATGCTGTTCCGGAAGGATCGCGTCTTCTGTTTTTTTTATATCAATTTGTCTTGTCGATTCGAACCTGAGGGGTGTGAAGGATGCGAAAACTAAAACCACTCATTGTCCTGCGAGCTTGTGGACTATTTTTTCCCCTAATACCGCGTATACCCTGGCGACTTCTTTTCCTGACTTCTTTCGGCAACTCTTGGACTGGGTTTATTTTAAGTATGTCTTAGACCAATCGTCCAGTCATTCGTTTGTTACATCCATATAACTTGCTATCGTCTTGCCCTATGCTCTCTTTTCTCTTCCAGCCGAATGATATCCGATATTGTGAGTTCGTCCTGCCCGCATGCGTTGCGGGCGTAGTGATTCGGCATGGGTATGCACGCGGATATATATGTGCTTCTAGCGTGCGAGACCAATATATATATATATTGTTTGCTATCCGCGGCTGCAATAGCCGACTTTGCGGATAACCGACCAAATTAGGAAGGTATCTGTTGTGGACTACAGTCGAGCCCGACAACAACGAGCATAGCGTTTCCTTCGCCATCCCCAGCGTCGTCCCCGCGTTGTCCGCCGCCGCTCTCACCTCCGGCTCTGTCCTGCCTGCAGCCTTTGTCTTCGACATACCGGCGCCTGCCTGAAGAGCACTTCTCGTCTAAGCCGTGACGTTACTCGGGTGTCAATCGTTTACCCCCTGCAGTGGACTCTGTACGCGCTCTTGCGAGATCTTGCAGGGTCGTTTGCGCCTATCGAATCACGGCTCTCGAACCGTGCAGCAACCTCTCCCGACATTCGCTCTGGGACATTTCGGGTGGTCATCGCTCTGCAAAGGATAGACTCTGCCACTCGAGACGCGCTCCAGACGTCGATTGCTAGTACCGAAAGGAGGCCTCTGGGGCACCCCCTCCATCCGAGTCAACATGGCCGACTTTGAGACGCGGCCTCTGTCTATATATCGTACTGGCGAGTGGAATGCCAACCTAAGCGGGCATTCCGCAGAGCCTGGGCCTTCGTCGGGTCGCGCGGGACGTGCAAGCGTTTCTGGCGGCTCGATAAGTTCCCGACGTCGTTCATCAGCCACGACAGCACCCCCTGCTGGCCCTCCCCCGGATATGCCTATGCCAAATCTGCCGGTTTTGTCTGAGGCTTCGCCACACAGCTATCACAACTTTGAAGAGGAACACCTACCAGTTCAGCAAGATGATGTGCATGGCTTTGCGTCTCCACCCAGTCCCCCTGCTCCTAGTCTCAACCACTTCCAGAGGCCGACTGCCTCCTCTCAACTGGCTGCCGTAGCACAATTCTCGCAAGCACGATTAGCGGCAGCTTCGCCACACTCAATCCTTCCCAGCAACCTATCGGACTCTCCCCCTCGTTCCCTATTGCGCCGAAACGTACAATCTTCCCAATCTCCGCAGCTGCAGGGTCAGGCCCATTCGCGGGAAATTATTCCCGACCGTTTACTTTTAACTCCACCGGAGCCAAGAGACACCGCCGCTTCAAACAAGCCGTCGTCTCGACGTACTCTCACTAGAGCCCTTGAGCTCGCAAGAGAGGCCGTTAGGCTTGATTCAACTAATGATGATCCTCATGGCGCTATCCAGGCTTACGGCCAAAGTGTTGCGCTACTTAACGAGGTAATGGAACGAGTGATGAGAGGGGAAGATAACGGTGACCACCGCCGGCGCAATGGACGACGGAGGAGTATAGTTGCGCAGGAGGATGAGGTTCGAAGACTCAAATCTATCGTGCGTGTTCCTCCTTCCTCTACTCCTTAAACCGCTCATTAATTAACAATTCGGTTGATGTCTAGCACGACACCTACGCGGATCGTATGAATATTCTGAGCCTTATCTATAGCATACCCACTAACGAGCCTCCTTTACCTCAATCTCGTTCTCGGTCTGACTCGCCATCCTCAGAAACCTCGCGTGGTACTCAGCCTGCAACCACCGACGAAATTGAAGACGGTGACCCTTGGGTTTCATCAGAAAGAGAAATGCATGGATCTTCTCGGAACTTCGTTTCCGCTAGTGCCAATGGCTCTCCCAGTATATCGAATGCAGCTCATAATATCCTGTCCCATCGCAGCAGTATCGAAAGGTTTGATGCAACGGGTGTAAATACTTCTACACACCGTACCTCTGCAACACCTTCGAAGCAGACACCCAACTTAACCCGTATGAGGTCATCATCAAATTTACCGCCCCGGCCACCTTGCCCATCCAATTCTCCTCCTTCTACACCGACCATCACCGAATCAACATTGAATTCCTCTGAGAGTCCACCTCTTCAAGCCTCTTCTTTGGGAGAGACAATGAGATCTCGGGGCAACTCCATCAGTCATAGGAGAACCGGCTCTGGGAACCGGCTAGAAGCTTTGAAAGAAGAACCTTCTTCATTGTTGAAGTCCCAACAGCAGTACCACTACGACCATGAAGCCGATCTTCGTCGCACTCACACGAATGGCGCACACTCCAGCAACAGGGCGCGCGAGTCCCCTCCTTTGCCGGCCTTGCCTTCCCCTTCATTTTCAGAACATGTGTCCTCTGTCACCCCACGTAGCGCTATGACGATTGTTGATGCGTCAAAGCAGATTCAAGCCCATCTACCCACGGCGGTACGGCCTCGGGGCGGTAGCAGCACGTCTGATTCTACAGGGACCAAGACGCTCATAAATGAGTCGCCCATGATGGGGACTATATCTCAGAGAAGAAACAAAGCTGGTGTATCACCAACGGTGTCTGATGTCCCTATTGACGGACAGGAAGAAGGTCAGCCCAAAAGACTGACAGGATCATCTCTCCCGGCTACTACAGTTTCAAGCCTGAGCATTGGCCGTCATCGCGCCTCATCTCATCCTGTACGACCTTTGAACCTTTCAATGCATAATCCCTCTTCAGATCTTGCGTCACGACCCCTCTTTCAAACAGCTGGTCAAGGTTCTTCTGGTGCACAACAGCCGCGCAAGACATCGTCTGGGTTTCGCCAAAGCCCGCAGTCACTTTCCCGACCCGGACAAATGGCTAACTTTCCCCCGTCATCGTTCCCCGGTCTTACTCTTACGCTAGTCCCTCCGCCTCCAATTCTTCCTGGCCAACTACCTACTACCCCAATGTCTCCTCTACCTCCTCAGCCTCCTAATGACAGCCTGAGGAAACCATATCATCTCATGAGCCTTCTGGGCCATACCATGTCTTCAAAATCTGGTGGATATATCACCCGTAAACTTCACGTGCCTTACGAGGTGTGGTCACAAGGAGGTGCGAAGCTCACTAATCTTCCGGAAAAGATTCGTGTGGTAGAGGTGCTGTGTGATGCGCTTTTGGAGATACAGAATGCCAGCGTCGAGTTCTGCGGGCCTATGGGCGTAGCAAGCGGGATGGGCCTGGGCGTCGGCAGTATTACTAGGAAGGATGGAGAGGTTTGGATATCAAAACTTGAGGAATTTCTGTTGGTATGCGACAATGTTGTATCGAGTTTTGGAAAAAAGCTTGGTGTCGGTGAAGGTTTTGTAGTAAAGAAGAACTCTGTGGTGAGTGTTCTGCAAAGGATAAAGGGGCATTTGTTGATAATCAATATAGGTTGGTTCATGGAGTGGTAAATTGACCCGTCAACTGGACAAGCTTACCAATGGGAAGAAGTACGATAATACAATCTATTGTTTTCTAGACAATTATTCAACTCTAATCAATTTTTGCGAAATTTCTAGCCTGGATTCTCCAATGCTTTATGTTCAAGGTCTCCAGAAGCTTTTTCAGCTGACCCAACTCCTCGACGAACATACCATGGCATTAAATTCACACCCCATGGCGCCTGTATATGCCTCACTCGCCACGGACCTCCGATCGACCCTTGAGCTGAAGCTGAAACGGTCATCCGAGTTCTTTGCAAGTGTGGTCCTTACTTTCGTGATTCGGGACTTATCACAGCTACTCGATAAATACGCCAAGAAGGGTGAAAAATGGCTGGCCGAGTAACCCAAGCTTTTTGATACCGTCGCGACGTTCTTTATTGTACATTTGTTATTGAAAATACATAGGAGAACTGTAGTTTTATACCTCGGGCTAGAGTATCTGCGCGGAATGTTTTTGTCTTTATTCTTTTAGTCATGTTTCAGGCCCTATGCCCGCCCCAATTTAGCCCTCTACCGAAGATTCGTGATCATAATTCGTGGTGTGGAACTATGCATTTTGGCCAGTGCCAATGTTTGTTTTGTTTTTCCCGATATTCATACCTCGGTAACATGCAATAAGTCCATCAATATGGTCAAACAATAACGACAAGTATTTAACGTAAGGCCATCTGCCGAGAGGAAGATCGTCGAGGTATATCGTCGTAAGATCGAACATCCAGCGTGGCTCGCAAGTTATGGTATCTCTGAAGATCATAAGCCTCTGACTGTGCAATCCCGGCCGAATCGTTAGGGAGCCATATTATGGGCAAGGGAGCTATTAGTTCAGGGGCGTACAAAATCCCGGCCATCTCTTCGGCGTGATCTGCAAACGGAAGGGAGGGGAGATGAGGGGGCGCATTAGGATTTGTCCGTGCTGCGCGCTCTGTCGCGGCGAGGTCGTCGAGAGATTCGGTCTCTGGATCCATGAAAAAAGGTTAGCCAGCGCTTTCAATACTCGCGACCTAACTCACCCAACGGAACTGCACCGCGGATCTCGTGAGGGGTTGGCATAACCGCAAGAGTAAGAGACATCATCTCTAACACGGACGCCATTGACCCACGCTGCCTCATACGTGGGGCACTTACAAGACTGGTGCCCTCAGAATCTGAGGCATTCTGCTTTCCTGGGAGGGCTCTTTCCCTAAACCGATCAATCGCATTTAGGGTAACGGCGCTTAATGTCTTTCTCCCGGGAAGCTTTGTCTTCCAATGCGCATAGAGCTCCACCGCGATAGCAGCAACGAAACCGCATCCAACAAGAACTCCACCTTCGATGAAAAGTCGTCTGGACATAAAGATCAGGCCGAGTAAGATAGGTTGTAAGGCCGCAACGGTGGCGAATCGCTTCAACAGCCATATCTGCATCAACCCGCCCGTTGGGGCATCAGTTCTCCCATAAACATGGCTAACCAGAAAGCGATGCGCTACATTTTCTGGTTAGTTAGTAAGTAGCCACAAAAAGAAGGTGAGACCGTCATTTACCAACGATTGTTAAGAACAGTAAAATGGCCACCCCCGGACAGATTAGCGGGAAAATAAACGAGAACGTCGAAGCAAGAACGACTGCGAGTATGCAACAACCCATAGCGTATGTCGGATCGTATACACCAGGGTACAATGCTGTGTGGTCACGGACGTTGAGAATCGTGAGTTAGCAGTCATATGCCAGACTCACCTCGAAATCTCTGACGAGGAGTAATAGCCCGCTTCTCGTGGCGCAAAAGTGTTTTCAGTCTCGCAGGTTGCAAGAGTAGCATTCCCGGCGATATTACGGCGACATTTGCAATTAGCGCGAGAAAGAAAATGCTCATATAAATTGCGCCGTTGGCAACGGCGGTCGGCCGCTCGGAGCCTACTGCGAAAGCACCTACTGCGAAGATCATTGCGCCTACCGCGGTAAACCACATAACACCAACTACGGTTAGAATGAAAAAATTGGCTCTAAGGGCTGAAAATCTTGCGGATGATACAGATATGGATCCGCTATAGTGAGCGGCATCTGTGGCCTCATCAGCAGACGAAGCTATTGAGCAGCACATGGACCTTACATTGAATCGCCTCTACCGCCACAATAAAAAATAAAGTGGCTAGTATTGCCGGCACGAAAACTGTGGCTATACCCGGGCCTAAATCGTCTCCACCATTAAGTAATGGTTGGAAGAATGCAAGGTAGTGCGAGACGTTTGGAGCGGTCGCAGTGACGAGACCTGCAACGGCGATCACTTCGATAGTGATATCAGACGAGACAATCATTGCTATTGTTAGAAGGAACACGTCACTCACAACCTGCCCCTAACATAACGGCAACCATTACCACAAAAGTCCGGAGGGAGATATAGCTGATAAATATTTTGCGATGTTGAAGTTCGTTCCACATAATATCTTCCTTCGAACGTCCTTCTATGAGTTCTATGCCAGGCAAAAACCGCAAGCCCCTTCCCGTAACCAGCCATCCTTTTATTCTTGCTCCATCTGCGATATCACCATAACAGTCATTCTGCGCATCAGAGATCTCGCTATTTATCTGTTTGAGTTTCGTTCGCCATTCCTGGATGTTTGAGTAAACGGAACCCAGATCGTCGTGATCGAGGCCCGACAAGGGCCTCACGAAGGGGCCTTGCGGCTGAAGACGAAGATGAAGGGGGACTTGCACCTCGTCCTGCGCCTCTTCGCCTCGGTAGCGCATCGGGAATGTCTCCCTCCTTTCCGTAGGGTACTGTGGTTGTACACGCCGTCTCCCCCATGAATCTTCGTTCTCCCCAACGACCGAATCAGAAGGGCCAGAACCTTCCTTATCTCGTGCATAATAATTCAATGAGGGGCTGAGCATAACAGTCGTAGCATAATCTTCGAACCCTGAGACACCTCTTGATGTCCCAGGTTCGGCAGATTCAGTAAATGGAGGTGTTTCAGTATCCGCTTCGTTCCCCGACGAAGGCTCCAATCCATGATTAGGCCCATAGGTGGGGACAGGGTCATCAAGAACAGGGCCCAGCTCTCCTCGGTGCAAGACAACGCGGCTCCCTATTGGCAAACGCTCTCCTGCGTGTTCACGGTTGAACTCTTGGAACCGACTACCCACAATACGCGAACGAACACTGTCAGTAAATGAAGGACCGTCGCCATAGGAGCTTTCCTCTCCTGACTGGGAAAGAATGCGTCCACCGCTAATGCCGCGCACATTACGGAGTTTATAGTATTGTGATGGTGCGACATATGATGTAGGCGCAGTTGAGGACGAGCTTGCTTTTTGACGTCTTCGTTGGCTGCGAGTGTGCTAGAGCAACGATGAGCCCACCTCGTAAAAAGAGCAAACGTTTCAAACCCAGTCGCTCACATTAGAGCCCGCAAGTGCTCTTGGTCTACTGATATGTGTCTTGATATTGTCTTCATCCCCCCGGAGCATTGGTAGCTCAGCTATGGACGGATCAGGCGTTGTGAGCCGGAACGACGCGATATAACGAGCCTCGGCTACCTCAAGGTTCTCAAGAATGCTATCGCGCTCTGAAATGAGCATGGGTAATTCACCAATGTCCCTGAGTAAAACATAAGCTCCGCACCAATTGAAATTGCTAAGGATAAACCTACCCTATAGAGAAAATCCCGGCTATGTCAACCTGTAGCGCCGCTTTCTCGTCATCACTCAGAGCTCGGACGTCTCGACTGCGGTTTTGATGACTTTGCGTTCGTGCGCGATATCCCGATCCGATTCCTGCCATACTCCCGCCGGTTCCTATTCCACCGCTCCGATCTAGTGAAGAACTCAGGCCAGTTTTTACGATGAAGTCTTTCACGCGCTTTTCACCCCATCCCACAAAGCCTGGGGCATTTTTTGCGCTAAGCCATCCGATTTCCATATTGCCGCAACGGATCTCAAGCCAATTCTTGCGATATTCAACGAGCTTGGAGAATTCCCTCATCAGTTTGTACAGCGCCGGGAATATCCCGAGCACCAAAGCGAATACAGTCAACACAATGATCCGGACTCTGATGTTTGCTGCAGTCGTTCTTGATGTTATGGCGACGGTGGTAGAACCTTCTCCTTCAAGAAGTTGCAACAGACGAAGAAGGCTAAGATCCTGAAGTACTGAGTAGAAGCCGCCGAAAGTCGCTTGAGTTGATTGGGCTAAACACGGTGTACCTACAAGATAGAGCGGCAAAACGCCGGCGAGGCCAACCACCGACCAGCCGAGTACAACCAGAAAGGCAATCCACAACACCCTCTGACTGAGTTGTCCTTCGGAGGGTATGTTTTTGCCGGCACCGGCATTAGCGATGTCAGACCTGACCGGAACGGGTGGTATGAACGGTAACTGGGGGAAAAGAAATGCCCACAACGTGTCCTTTAACGGTTGAGGTCGAAGACTAAAATATTGTTCATAGCCTTTCTTTATATTATGTATAAGGGTTGAATTTGACGCACTCTTGAGGACAAAACCACTCTCTAACACCGTACACTTGCCTGAGATGCGGGCGGATTACAGAAAATACAAGCTAAACAGTGCAATATTAAGTTCTAGAACAGTAAGACTAACTCATGCATTCGCGGCTTACCCATATCGCCAAGCCAATGATACTAGGTAACACAACAGTAGCAATCACGCCCACAGTGGGAATATCAAGACCATCTCCGAGACAGGTTGCTTGGATCTCTGCAGAAACCAATATTGCCCTTGGAAGAGAAGCCCTTGGGATCGAGAAAACGTCGGGAGTCGTAACAGTCGTTGGCATGAGAGTCATGAACGTGATTGATGAAGTCGTAATGCTATGTGGTATAGACAGCGTAGAGACTGAGTTAACGGCGTTAAGCGGCCCGCTGATGGCGTCGGACGCGCCGAAAGATAGTCCGTTAGCGGTCGTCGTTTCATGTGGGATGGGTATATGTAGGGCGGACAGGGAAAGGGTCGGGGTCGTCGAGACGACAGTCATGAGATTTAGCTGGCTGTACGATGCACTCGAGCACCGTTCCTGGGTATGTGTGGGAGGTGAAGTCGAGTCGCTATTTGCCTCCCACCATTGCTCGGCATAGCTCTGGTAGTCGTGGGTATCAAGACCGTGACACGAAATATGGTCAAGCTCCGCAGGACCAGCGAACATGCTGCTCGTGTCATGCAGTCCCGGGGCAGCAAAAGTCTACTTACAGGTCCTCGACGAGGATCGAAAAGTTGATTGAGGGCAGCACAGGGAAATGAAGAGAGCGAGAGGACTTGAGGTTACTAACTCCGCGAGTCGAAACTTGTGTTGGGCTGCCGTATATGGATGGCCACACATCCACCGGCACTTATTCCTGGCAACGTCCAGCATGGAGACACGGTACGCCATCGTGTGGGCTGGTTGGCCACAAAGTGCAACAGCCCGAGTTTCCTGCCAGTGGAGGTATTGTCGTAAGCATCAGCTCGCTTTTTGGCGATGCAATTAATATTGCGTACATTTTGCCTCTATTTTGCCCCCGCGAACAGCCACAGATCATCCTGTCCCCATTTGGTAATCCACACGCAGCCCTTGGAAACGGCTAAAATTAATTAATGGGGCAAAGCCCCTATGTGTCTGTTATGTACAACACATATATAGTTCTAATTCTGATAAATGTTGACTAACATTACTATCGTACGTATGTACATGCATGATTATTATTATTGAGGAATATCATCACAAACTCCCACTGTCACAAATGAGTCAAATGACGACAAGGAATTCCGTGTACTACAGCCAGAATACACGAAGTAGTACAAGGCTTCAGTAATGGATAAAGAGCACGAGTAGTGAGCACGCGTACTAGGTAAGAATATCCTTAAAATGAATAGCCGTGTAGGTGAAAATGTGACGTCACTAACGTTCCCCGAGAACGGCAAGTGCGGCGCGGAGCTCCTTCCGAGCCTGCTCAGCATCTTCGTATTCCAGGGCAGAGATTGCGTAGCGACAGTGCTTTTGCGTCTTTGCAATTATCGATGGCGTAAGTTCAAGTGTTGCAAACGCCTCGGGAGGCGGAACAAAGTGCTGGATTGGGGAAGGCGGCTTTGGTGTATAGATCGAACGAGTTGGAGAGGCTGAGGGGGGGTTATGCACTGGATCGTGGTCAGGGAAATGAGGTGAAGGCTGAGAAGGATACAGATGTGGGTTTCCGCTTTGAGGAGGGGAGAATCTATTCGGAGCCGTCAATCGCCCTTCATGTCGTACATTGCTCGGTGGAGGCGAGCCTTCGAGGCTTGTGCGAGATGAGGACGACGGGGAAGAGTCTGGCAGCGGAGCCGACGTAGGGTCCAGTATCTTTGATGACCTGGATGAAGGCCCGGCCAACTGGAATGATGCAATTGCAGAGGTTGAAGAGCCGAAAGGGGGGGATGTTCCGAATCCGGGCGAGGTTTGGGGTGATCCGTTAGCAGATGACAGACCACTAGTGACGGAGGGCGTAAAATGAACCTTCTTATTTGGTATGTCCATAGAAGCAAAGAAATCGGACTTCCTAGCTTCAGACTCAGCTTGAGAGTCGTCAATATTATCTTCGCCCTTCCAACGATCTTGTCCATTTCCAAACCCGAGCTTCGTAGATGCTATCGTATTTCCAACGACATCAGAGCCGGGTGTAGCCGCAGTGCTCCAGTCTCCGGGATGCACACCAGACCCAGCTGGGACGAAATCAATACCACCAGGGCCGGACCCAGGCTTTTGAGGTGATGCTAGAGACGCGTAAGTGCCATCAACGGCCAGCGACGGAGGCGTTTTTTCACCGGTTGGCCTGTTTTCGTAGCCGATGCTTGTCGCACCGGTAGTGGCGGCAGTAAGCTGGGATACATTGTCTGGATCATCTTCAGTGATAATGTCCGACGCAGATCCGGGAGCTGGCTTTCGGCCCTCGCGGAAGGCCCTCGCAATATCAGATGCCTTCCATTTGGCATAACGGACCTTTTCATCGTTCTACATGATTTATATAAGAATGGCAAGTCATGGGGGGAGAAGGGAAAATCAGCCCTTACCACTTGGGCGTTATTTGATTTCTCGAAAACCCTTAAAAGCTCGAGAAAATTGGCAGCAGCCAGGAACTTCTTCGCGGTAGATCTTTCGGATGGGATAAGTAGTAAACGAAGTCGAAGAATTGTTCTGCTCACCGTGTTGCCCTTCCCTGGCGATCCTCATTGTCAGCCAAAGTGAATACTTTGACCGCGAAGTTCTCTACGTATGCAGCACCGACAGATTCGTGGTCAATAGCATCGTTCGCACCCAAGTCTCTCTTCATCTAGAAATTGGTATTAGAATGAGTGGAAAGAGGCTGAAAGGAAGTGATGAGACATTGCCTACCTCTTCAAGGAGTGTGATCAACGCGAGAAGGTACTCCTGTGAGCCTGGTTCATGCGACTTTTGGTCAAGGCCCAGCTGGGCAGCATAATACGTGCCTACAAAAAGGGGGTGTCAGCACTAAGAAAGCGTGGCAGAAACGCGGGATAATGTGAGCATATACACATACACCAGTAAGCTATGACGGGATCCTTTGACCTGAGCTCTTCGGCACGCTGGATGTAGGGCGCGATAGGTTTCAGAGTCGTGGGGAGTTGTGGAAGAACATTCGAAATAGCCCGAGACGACATTTCAAGACGGGGCCGATTTGTCGCTGGAATTAATGAAGCGCGACTCCGGAGCGCAGTACGCGAATAATCCGGCGACGAATATTACGTAAATACCAGGAGGCAGAGGACTCGGGATCAAGTACGCGGGTCAAGCTGTAAGCGAGCATTTTTATACGAAAAAGGCCTGCCTGCAAGATGCCCCACGGATGACTGTGAAGTGTGATATTTTTTATGTGCGTTCTGGTGTTTTCTACAGCTCCTCCATTCCTCAGCTTCTATCGACATGCACAGTACACGTGTATACAAAATTCGGAACCAGTCAGGGTCAAGTTTCTGGATCCGCAAGTAAGATACGGTCGGCGCATTAATATTGAGGTCAGTCAACGGACGCAAGCCAGTCGGGAATAAGGAATTCAGGAGAGAGGGGTTAATTGCTTGAGTATGGCAGATCAGCTATACGCCTGTACCGTGCGTGCCCCCATAATGCATGGCACAGCGCATCGGCGTCTGCCAAGCTTAAAATTGCAGACAAAGCCAGGTCACAGGTGTTGAACAGATGACCGAACCCAACGACGTGCAGTATGATTCAGATCATTAACATTGCCGTAGGCTGCGTGGACACGTACTATATTGCAAGAACAGACGGGGGCACGCGAACTAAAGCTACAAGTGCTAGTGCCAATGCAAGACGTACACGACGTGGATAGTAGCGATGTGATGGGTGGTATATTATATATGTGCGTGTGGCAAAGACCTTTTGCGAGGATTAATGTGAGATCTAATAGTTGGCCACAAGCGTAACACTGATGCTAGTAATTGTGAACGATAAAGTATGCAGGACAAAATGGTATGTGATGGACGCGAAAAGAAAGGTCGCAGATACCGACCAACTGCGAGTCGACCTCAAGCTGAAGGCGCCGGAAAATTGATTAGTTTGCCTGGCATTCCACCGACCTGTGTCAAATCATCAACGAGTAAACGCTGCGCACAATCGTCTCACGGTTCACCGTCATTTTCCCTGCATGGTCTCCGATTCCTTCGCGGCGGCCTCTTCCTTTTTTGCCCGAGCCTGGGCCTGTTGCTCGACCTTCCTGCGGGACTCGGTCCATAGGCGAAGGGTATATTCGTGCAAGGACCTGGAGTAGTCCGCCAGTGACTTGTTAACGTCTTTGCTCTCGGCGTCGGGCATCGCGGCGATCACGGAAGATGTGGCGCGCAAGGTACCAGAAGACGTGCACGTATACTGTGCGAGTGTGTGTGCTGGGAGGGAGGAGGAGATGGGAGATGGAAACGGCGCCGTATGCTTTACGCCCGCCTCACCAGTAGAGTTTTAGTGCTGAGGCTTCTGCTTATAACCCCATTGGTCCGACGATACACGTACCGGGCGCCCAGATAATATTATTTGTTGATGTTTATTAACTCGCACGCGGTTTGTGCATATGCTATGTCATGCATGCTTAAACTCCTGCAACATATGCCGAGTTAGGAAATTTTATTATTAGTCAACGAGGCGAGACACATAACTAACCACGCACGCACTTTTGGGGTAGGAACCCTCGGTATGAAGGCACAAAATCAACATTCAGAATATATTTCCGCTCCTACTGAGGCCCTTTTCTTACACTAAAAGGAGAAAGAATGGCGCCAAATGTAAAACGAGGTGTATACGTATGTCTCCACATGAGGGCTACTCTCCGGAGTCCCCGGCAGTCTATCACTAAGTGTTCGGCTCACCCGCCGCCTGTCCAATCCTCAACGCTGTAAGGCGCTACCAATACGAGCTTGCGTCTCTGCATGCAAATGCGGAGAGACGGTCCATCTAGATCCTTTCGCAGAATCAATAAAGATCGGTGCAGACGTGGACCGGCAGTGTTTTCACAACCACGGTCCGTAACGGCTACAGCAGTACAACGCAAGAGCTATACATTGGTCTTGCCGAGCTGTCCGAGAATTTCAACAAACGACCCGGGATCCAATATTTCCGTCCCCCCGTATGTCACTCGTTTGCCGGTTCGCCCGGCCCACTCCTCCAAGTTTCCATATTCAACGTACCCGGCGCCCCCGACCATAAACACAATCCCTTCATTAAACTGCATGCGTCTGCTGCGGCCGCTGGTTCCTCCAGCGGCATTTCCAAGCCCTCCAGCGGCACCTCCTGCCCCAGATAATCCAAGACCGGCGAGCCTAGGCGCACGGGGGTCTAGGAACAGATAATCATCTGTCTCTTGTAAAGACTGTGTGGAAGCGGAAGATGAGTCCATAAGGGCCTCTGTAAGACGGGTCACAGGGAGAAGCTTGTTTGTCGGGAGGAAGTTTTTCACGCCAGAAATAAGATTTTCGAGACCACCTTCTTTCAGCCGGTCCGTGAGCTAAGAAGAATTAAGAACGTCAATTAACCCCACAGTTCGTCCATGAATGGGCAACTTTAGATAGAAAAGACGCACTTTATTGCCCAGGGCGCTGAAACCGCGGAATAATTCTCCGGCTTGTTGCCCGCCCATAACAGGTGTTGATGAGCCACCTAGGGCGCCTGAAACAGACATTTTGGATATCTCCCTCATTCGGCGCACGTATTCGAATGCAGACACATCAGCGCCGGCCGCCTTCAACTCCTTCTCCAGCTCAGTGACATCATCCTTCGATATAGCGTTGTCGGCAGCGGACAGATAGAATACGATCACTAGGCGTAGCTTGTCAGCCGGAGTAGGCTTTCCTTCCGCTTTTGGATGTCGAAGCAATTCCAAGATAGCTTGGGTCGTCTACAAAAGAGCGCTTGATAACGATTCGCCACGGGCCTATTACTCGAAATTCTTACCTGCTTTGAAATTACCTCCTCAGTGCTGAAAAGCTCATCCAGACCTCGATTCTTAATATGCTCCAACAGAGCCGTAGCAATATTCATATGCGTGTCCAATGTTGCCTTCCTGGCGGTGAGCTCTGGTAAAGCAGTGATTGCCGATTTCAAGTGAGTGGCATTTGTGGAGGGGTCACTGTAGGGGAACGCGCGATAGTTCTAGCTCTTTCCTCGAATTTAGAAAACGCTTGGCGTGACTTACATCTGTGAGATATCGTCAACATCGCTGACACCGGTCGACCGAGTGATATCGGCAGCATCTTGCTTGTAACGAGTGAGCTCCAAGTCGATGTCTTCCGCAACCTGAGGGAACGGGTTCGCTGCATTCTTTGACCAAAAAAAGTCCTTAGCGTCGAGGTCGTAAGCCTTCTTCTGAGCCTGCGTCTTGGTTGGCTCAATTGTTACTCGGTTGAGTTTCATATCTAGACAGTCTGACACAAGTGCCTGATATGTCCACCCGTGTGACACCATAGAAACAAGGTCGACATTTCTGTCAAGAATAAGGAGGACTGTTGGGGTTCAGCGAGTGTTTACTTGTTCCCTTATCAAGTTTAAAGTGTACGCTTACGGGGCCGCTGGAGGTTTGATAACCCTGAAATGTCTTGCGTGAAAAGCGCACTGCCGGACGGTGCTGAATGAGAACGAGAGGTAGTCAAAATTGCATCGCGTATTTTCGTCTCCAGTCTGCGTGCAATCATTTCCGCTGCATTTCCCTTTGGACAACGAATGTATGGAACGTGTCCTGCCTCATCAAGCCCGATAAGCATACGCCAGACCTCAATATCAGATCGAGACGCACCCATCGTTGCTATGACGCTGAAAAGTCCATTCGCTATTCGTTCCGTCTCGTCCTCGATCTCTTGGTCCGGCGATGCAGGAGAGTTGAGAAGAGTGTAAGAGGTGCTATGCACTGATCTCACTGATTGCGTTGGACTATTCGGGAGTTGCGATGTAGGTGAGGGGGGAAGAGGAAGGAGGGAAAATAAGGAAGGCGAAGGCGAAATAAAGGAAAGGTACTGATCCAGAACCTGAAAGCTACGCAGTTAGAATAGAGAAGTGGTAGCTGTCTGAACAGAAGATAAACCAACCTGGTCAATCAGTTCGCTTGTACCATCTTTAGCGACTGCAGCAGCCAGTTCCTCAAGTAATGCTCTTGACAAGGGCTCGACAAAGCTCAAATGAAACGATTCGTAAAGGCTCTTCTCGAGGTCCTCTGCGATTCGGCGCACATTAGCGAGCGTAGGGGAAACGAAATAAACAGCGGGAACGTCGGGAAGGGGCGGGCGGGCGGAATGGAGCTGACTGAACACCGTGACATTGGCCCCATTAACGAACAGGTTGCTTGAGGATAGTGGGGAAACGCTTACACGTGAAGTGTAACGCCCACGTCGCGAAGGTCCTGGACGCGCAGAACGGTTGCAAGAACGTCTTTCGTTGTCTGGTCCAGGACAAGGACTTTCCACACCGGTGGACTGGAAGCCGATGGGATGGCCAATTTGCTGCCTGACTTGCTCACTGTCAAGGCCGACGAAGCGTCGAGAGACGTCTCAGAATCCTTGTTGAGGGTGAGGAGCTGGAGGATGGCATTAGTCTGAGATTGCTGCAGAGTTGGGGGCGAAGTCTATGAATGGGTCAGTAAAAGAGCCATTTAGACGAGTGCTGAGGCATACATATTTGAGACCGCCAGACATTGTTCCTATGCATCGACGTGTTCGTTCCGTTGTTATTTAGGTTATTTAGTTGCGACGCGCTTGACGCAGCCGGGGCTGTGCTATACCCGTCCGGCTAATATTATGTAGTACTACGGCGCAGTTGCTCCCGCTATTCCGCTCTTTAAGTTCGCGCTTCACGAGTAGCCCCAGCTTGGGATACAGTCAGTGTTCGCTCTCACTTCCAACCAGTGCGTTTTTCTATCGCCCTTTTATAAATAAAGGTCTAACCACTCCAGAAGGGTCACTGCGGCGGCATTTTGGGTATGCCACAGCGCCCGAAGCATGACACGACTGCGGACACCTCACTTTCGCTCAGAATTCCTACGCAGCCCATGGCCTCTGGATCTCACACCCATCGTACAGGGGTGATGTGCGAAGGTTGGCTTCTAAAGAAACGAAGGAAGAAATTACAAGGCAAGGTTTCCCGGTACTCGTAGATGCTATACTCACCATATCGCGTCGTGCTGCTCAGGTTATGCTCGTCGATATTTTGTTCTGGACTCCACTGGGCTTCTGTCGTACTCATTTGAGCCTCACTCGGATGCCCGCGATAAAATATCACTGCCTACCGCAGCCATTTCTTCAAATCCGGCACGAAGGGACATACATGTTGACTCTGGTACAGTAACTTTCCACATCAAGTGCCTTACAACACTCGATTTCGATCGTTGGATGAACGCGTTACGGTATGCCCAGCATCTCATTTCAGATCATCCCATCTGATGTGAGGCCTTTGATCTTGTGGTTAAGAAAGTTCACCGCTGCAAACAGCGATACAGACAGAGCAACTTTAAGGCGATCAGTATCAAAGAGCCTAAGTCAGGGTACGTATGGTAGCCGGATAAGGCACGCGGCCTCACTTTTGGGCGAAATGGGCAGAGTTGGTTATCTCCCTTCTATGATTATTGTTGTCGCCGTCCTAAGAATTTGTTTTTTCTTCCTCTCTCGCTATACAGACAATTGACGAACTGTCTACTGCACTTAATTCGTTGGACGAGGATGATCGCAAAAGCACGAAAAGCGTAGATAAAGATAGATCATTGAATAGCAAGCATAGGGACAAGGAATCGCATTCCTTATTATCAATATTCAAGAGACGTGAGTTCTTAGCAACCCCTGGATTTTCTTGGAGTTGCTTTCCAGTAACGTCTCCTGTAGCTCCGTCATCTTCGAATAGTACTCCGCACAGGCCAACTATTACTAAGGATTCACTACAGAAAACCCCATTTCCACCGCATCCATCCGAACATTTGGCGTCGCATCTGTCCAAACTACGCGAACTGCATGGTACTCTTTCAGAGTTGATTCTATGCATACCATCTGGCTCCACACATCACCGCTCACCTCTTCAAAGAACTGCTGAAGAGGATGCTGTTAATAATCCAAATGTAAAGAGCCCACATCTACAACAGTCGACGGATGCAACACAGAGGACCTCAATGTCTACCATGACTGATTCCTCGAGTGTCTGGTTCGACGCTGAGGATTATGGTGCGGAAGAGTATGTGGTCCAAGATGAACAAGGCGATGAGGATTCATCAGTCACAAGAGACAGTCCGGAAATCGAGGTTAACACCAGCCCGAGCCCGAATGATGATGAATCCGAAGTGGAAGATGACATTTCGCCCGCCCCAACCGGTGCCACCACTCAGGAAGAAAAGGCTGACACACCTGTGAATAGGAGGACCCGACTACCTGCGAGACCTCATGGCGATGTAGGTAGCCTGTTTTCAGTATTGAAGAAAAATGTCGGCCAGGTAAGTGTATGGACTTCCCATACCATATCCATATTTATTCTTTCCATCAGGACCTCTCAAACATAGCATTTCCCGTTACCTTTAATGAGCCTTTAACGTTGTTGCAACGCTCTGCGGAGGAATTGGAATATCACGATTTACTAGACAGGGCTGCCTTGGCTTCGGACTGGCTTGAGCGCATATGCTACATTGCGGCTTTCGCTGTCTCGGGCTACGCGTGCACGAAGTACAGATCTGGACTCAAGGGCTTGTTAGTGTTTTTTTACTAAAAATCTTCGCCTTTTCGGTCTAACGAACGGGTCAGTACGCCATTGCTGTGTGAGACGTTTGAGGACAAAAGGATAAATTTTATTGCCGAGAAAGTTGAACATAAACCACTTGTTATTGCCTATCATGCCGACGGACCAGGCTGGGAATTGAGTGCGACATCTTCGGGGAAGACAAAATTTTGGGGTACGTGTTTTAGATAGCGACATCCTCGTATCAGCGATCAAACCTTTTGCATACAGGGAAAAGTTTTGAGATCATCCCTACTGGTGTGAGTCGTGTATGCATGGGTGACGACATTTTTGAATGGTGAGCAACTCAAGATCTGGACATACGCTGAAGTTAAGGAGTATCGATTTCTTAAAACCAGGAATAAGCCCTCCTCGTTCACCCGAAACTTGATGATGGGGACTAAATACCTTGAACACTGCGGGGAAATGTCGATAAAAAATACCAGCACAGGTGCCCAATGCATCCTCGATTTTAAAGAAACAGGATATTGGGCGTCAACCCCTAATGTGATATCTGGGACCGTGCATTCCCCGGATGGCAGCGTAGTCAGTCAGCTAGAAGGTAAATGGGATGAGCAATTCTCTCAGAAGCTCGACGCGAACCATTTTAGGGTACTCTGGCGTATAGCGCCGTTTCCTAGGGATGCCTCGGAGTACTATGGCTACAGTTACTTTGGCATTACACTGAATGAGGTCACCCCCGACATCGCTAGCAGGCTCCCTTGCACCGACTCTCATTTTCGACCGGATGTGCGAGCACTTGAGGAGGGAGATGTTGCTCTAGCTGAGGAGGAAAAGGCGAGGGTAGAACAGATGCAGCGAGAGCGCAGACAGAATGGACAGGAACCAACGCCACGTTGGTTCCGACAAATAGATGGGAATTGGGTCTATACTGGAGGTTATTGGGAGGCACGCCGAAATGGATGGGTAGACTTAGACATTAAGCCCCTGTGGTAAATATCATAAAGCCCGCTTTAAGCTTTTCCGTGGCCGCCTTGATCTGCATTGAACTACGTCATATATGCAAGATGCCAATAAAACGGAAGTTTGATTGTAGGATGCTAGAATAATTAGTCAAAGCTAGTCGTACTCTCTCCCAATTCTAATGACTTTTTTCTGGGGCGGATCCGCGCAGATGTATGATTGAAGAGGATGCTTTAATAAGCAAAGAGTGAGCGAAATTATTATATAGGGTAGGCATGATAAGCACTATGAATGAGTTTCGAAGTTCGCCCCCCTGGCCCGCTCTTCATTTAAACTTGCAGATTATGCAGACTGAATGCCAAGCGCAGGCGTGAAGATACTTACTGGAGACCGGGGTCGTTGAAGTACAAACGCGTTCGGAGTCACCAGTTCAACTTTGTGGCTTCGTGGGCTTACAATATTGGTCATAGTATATCACGTATTTGCAGTGTGAAAGTAATGACTAAGCCACTCAGCACTTGCCGACTTCAACCGGAACGCGTCTCGTGCAGAAACCTGTCGTTCTCCGTCATGGCTCTCCCTCAACTGTTGTCGAGGCTTATTGGTGATACTTCCGGTTTTTGTGAATTAGCTTCCTCTTAATTGGTACTCTCCTCGTCTAGTGCCCCTTGGCGTTGGCGCAATGGCTTTTCAATCAAGTATTTATGATGTCCCGGGGGGCTTTCGTGCCGTCATGTTTGACCGTTTCGCTGGCGTGAAGCCTGTCGTGAGTTTGGGTTTCTATACGGGAAAATCCTGCGACTAAGAACTTCAAATTCATAAGGCATCATTGGAAGGAACACATTTTATGGTTCCTTGGCTTCAAAGGGCCATCTTGTATGACGTTCGAATTAAGCCTCGAGTCAGTCTACTTTTCGTCTCGTCTCGTACGAAGACACGCTCTCATTCCTTTTGCAGAACATTTCAACGACGACAGGCTCAAAAGACATGCAAATGGTTTCAATAACACTACGTGTCTTGTCTCGACCGGACGTCGACCACCTGCCCAAAATTTACCAAAACCTCGGCATGGACTACGACGAGCGTGTATTGCCCTCCATAGGCAATGAAGTGTTAAAGAGTATTGTCGCCCAATTTGACGCTGCCGAGCTCATTACACAGCGTGAGGTCGTGTCATCAAGAATCCGAGAGGACTTGCTAGCGCGCGCGGGCGAGTTCCACATCAAGCTCGAGGATGTATCAATCACACACTTGACGTTCGGAAAGGAGTTCACACAAGCTGTTGAGGCGAAGCAGATTGCTCAGCAAGGTTCGTTCGCTGGTTCTCAGGATCGGCGGAGGCGGGGACTGAAAGCATTTGCCTTTCCTTAGACGCCGAGCGAGCGAAGTTTATTGTCGAAAAGGCTGAACAAGAACGGCAAGCCGCGGTCATTCGTGCAGAAGGAGAGGCTGAGGCTGCCGCGACGATTTCACAAGCACTGGCGAAAGCCGGCGAGGCGTTTGTGGCGTTCCGTAAGATTGAGACGTCGAAGGCGATAGTGCAGTCCTTGGTGAACAACCCGAATGTGACATACATTCCGAGCGGAGGGGGAGGAAACATACTGCTAAATGTACCTACGGCAGGGAGGAGGTGAAGGGGATAGTTCTTGTCGTACATTACATAAACAAAAATTACATAAACGTTTCGGAGCTTGAACGTCCGCAAATGCATGGATGTAACCGCAGGTTGTTGTTGCTGTGTCGTGTCCGAGTCGTCGTCTGTCTCGTCTGTGTTTTCTCTATTTCACTTCCTTTTTCTCCTTCCTCTCTCCATTTCCCTCTCAGACTCGAAGGACTTTTCTCTAAGACTCTCTTCAGAATCTCAGCATCAATACGCTCTCTGTCTTGTAATCGCCTTTCATCAGTATTCCTTGCAATTTTCGTTCGTTGACTTTCGCATCCTTCCAGGTCTCACGTTATCGTCTTTCGTCCTCGCTAAATCATGAATCCATTAATGGGTGCTCCTCCTGGTACGGCTGAGGCTCCGGTGCGTCATACTCTTGGCTTTACGCCCCCTTAAGTGCTGCCAGAGTCCGGGGCTAACCCGTCCCGTGCAGAGAAGGGCCCATCTTTACGTCGGAAATCTCAGTCCTCGGGTCACCGAGTATATGCTTACAGAAATATTCGCCGTGGCTGGTCCAGTCCAGCATGTAAAAATCATCCCGGATCGCAACTACCAGCATGGTGGTCTCAACTACGGCTTTGTCGAGTACATGGACATGCGCGCAGCAGAGACCGCTCTTCAGACGCTCAACGGTAGAAAAATTTTCGACACCGAAATTCGTGTCAACTGGGCTTATCAGGGCTCCGCCGCCAAGGAGGATACGTCCAATCACTACCATGTTTTCGTTGGTGACCTCTCCCCCGAGGTTAATGATGCCGTTCTCGCTAAGGCGTTCTCCGCGTTCGGCACTCTTTCCGACGCCAGAGTCATGTGGGATATGAACTCTGGCAAGTCCCGCGGTTACGGATTCCTCGCCTTCCGCGATAAAACGGACGCTGAGCAAGCCATTGCAACCATGAATGGTGAATGGCTAGGTTCGCGTGCCATCCGCGTCAATTGGGCCAATCAGAAGACTCAGGGCGGGTTGCCTGCGGCACCACGCCCGGCCGGTGCTGGTGGTGCTCCGGCGCCGATTAACTTCCAGGGTGGTCCTCTCTCATACGAGACCGTTGTACAGCAGACTCCGGCTTACAACACCACGGTTTATGTTGGCAACCTTGTGCCCTATTGCACTCAGGCGGACCTTATTCCGCTCTTCCAGTCCATAGGTTACTTGTCCGAAATTCGCATGCAGGCCGACCGCGGATTCGCATTTGTCAAGCTTGACACACACGAGAACGCGGCCATGGCAATCGTTCAGCTCCAGGGTCAGATGGTTCACGGACGGCCCATTAAGTGCAGCTGGGGCAAGGATAGAGCGGATGGCGGAACTGTGCAGCCCACATCTGCTGTAAGTCCGAACCCAGGCGCGACACCGTACGGCAACGTGGTGAGTACGCTTTGGATTTTTGCCTAGGATAGCATATTTACATTAAGCAGGACATGCAGTCGGCGCCCTATGGCATGCCCCAAGCAAACACTTATGGCCAGTATGGATTCCCGGGCTACCCAGGCTTTGGAGGTGCTGGTGCTACGGGTGCCGCGCCGGGCATGCCTTCTCCTGCAAGCGGAGGTGCTGCTGCGGGTGCCGCTGGGGCACCGTCCGTGCCAGGCGCCGATGCTAGCGCCGCTGCGCAGGGCCAGCAGGCCCAATGGGGTAGCAATCCCAGCCAGTACTATAACTATTGGGGTGGTCCGTGATTGTCGTTTCTTCTTGCTAATTAATTACTAACTCTACATGCAGGCTATTATGGTCAACCCACTGCAGCCGGCCAAGCCGATGCTAGCCAGACGTCTTAAGCCGAAGTAATTTTCTTGGTTGTAGCCCTGTTCCGACAATTATCTGCTCCAATCACCTCCAAGCTGTAGTCTCGAGAAGTTAACATTTGCCGTCTTCTTTTCTTTCTTTTCTTTTCTTATCTTCTCTTCTCTTTACTTCTCTTCGCTTCCCTCTTCTTTCTTTTTCTTTTTATTGTTCTGCGCAGATTGGCTCTCATATCTCTTACATCAGTGTATCGGTGTCAGCCATAAAGTATCCGTTCAGTCTAAATGATCTCTTGTTGCTCTTCCTATCCTCTCAACTTAAGTATTTCGAGCTTCGCTTTCTCCTCATCTCCTACCCCACTTCCTTTATCGAAATGGATGTTTCAATAAAAGCAGGTGTAGTTACTGACCTAGGCGCAGTGAATAAGAGTGCTTGACCCTTCTGCAGTAAGGTCCTGCATATTGTATTGAGCGTACTCAAAGTACACCAGACCGACGTTTAGGCGACACATTACCCTCATAGATATCCGTAAGTATACGAGCAGCAGGAAAGGATGATTGGATGGATATAAAAGAGTAAATGGGTATCACAAAACAGAAACGGACAGCGAACGATCGAGGCAACGCGAACTAATTAACTGCGAGATCATTCTCATTTTCGACCTTCAACCATTCGGACTCAGATCTGTCGTAGGATCCATTGGAGACTTCGTCCCATCTTTCGTCTGTCCAGCCTTCCGATCGCCGTTTGCAGGCCCGTTTCCCGACGCCGATGATTGTGATACGGAATTAACGTCCGCATAGTCGTCTCCACCCGCAGAACTCGGAGGTGCTGAGGCTCCATCTCGCCAAGTCAGAACGGCCTGGTGCCGCGAACGCATGTCTTCGTAGAAGTCGTTCGCCTCGTTCATCTTATTCGCCTCTGCTTGCTTCGCGTCAAGCCAGCGCTGAAGGAGTTTCGCGTTGTCTCGCGTCAGTATACCGTTCCGCTCTTCTATCTGACCAAGTTCGAGCTGCAAAGTGTTGATCTCATCGTGAAGAATCTAATTGACTTTTGATGAGCATCAACCACGATGAGGAGGGAATGTGGCACGCACCTGCGCTGTTCGGTCCTTCTCGGACATGAGTTCGTTGTGCTGATCAACTTTTTTGCGCAGTAGGGAGATTTCTTCCCTCGCCTGACGCAAGCTCTCAGACTCCCCCCTAGCCTGTTCCTCCTTCTCACGAAGGGTCTCGGTCATCGAAAGTAGTCTCTGCGCGTTTTGGCCCTGAGCCTTGTACACCGTTGCCAGCTCGTCGCGCATTGTTGAGATTTGTTGTTCCAGGGAAGTGACATACGCCACACGGACAGGATTGCTGCGCGTATTGTGAATTTAAAAAAGTATCTATATGCTTTACTGAACAACGTACTCGTCGGCGCCGGGCACGAAGACTGTCGAGGAGTTCGGGTTGGCACGGACGGTGCCGACAGCCTTGAGAAGCGACGCATTCCGCTCTTTTAAAAGCTTTGTCTGCTGCGCAAGACGACGGTCTGAAAGGGAAGATGAGGATGTTCGTCGCGTGATTGCAGCGGACGAGAGCACGCACACTGCTCGATGATGGGCGCAAAAGCGGCATCTCTAGTGTTGCGCTCGACGAGCCGTTGTCTGAGAACCTCTTGCCACGAAGCCTCCGCCATGGCGGTCGATGTGCAGCTGTCGCAGTAGCTGGGTCGCCGTCGCTGGGCCAGTATTGTCACTGAGGACGTCGGGAAAGGGAGGGGTGTTGGCGAGGGAACTCCGCCGGAATTTGCCGCGCCATGTTCGGGTACGTCAGCAGCCAGCTGATTGCGGGTCGCAACTGGCTCCAGTCACGGCCTCGTCCCGTCCAACTCTCCTCTCGTCCACCCTCCCTCCTCGCACATTTATTCTCCAGCAATGGGCCGTGTTTTGCTCAAGGTGTGCTGCAGCGACTCGCTCACAGCATAGAGTGCTGACCGTTTCCCTTGCTTCGTAGGTCATCATCCTAGGCGACAGTGGGTCCGTAACGCTCTCGGCTCTTGCAGTCAGCTAGCTCCCTGACCTGTGCTTTTCTGTCTGCAGCGTCGGAAAGACATCGCTTATGAACCAGTATGTTAACAAGCGGTTCAGCAACCAGTACAAGGCCACTATCGGTGCCGACTTGTAAGACTGCCCCCTTTATCACTACCTCCCTATTCGCTCCCTCTTACCAGTAGCGTCTCCCGCGCAGTCTCACCAAGGAGGTCATGGTCGACGACCGTCTCGTAACAATGCAGGTCCGCTATACGTTAGTCTCTGCGTGTGATTACAGCTGACTTCTGGGGAATAGTTGTGGGACACGGCAGGTCAGGAGCGCTTCCAGTCACTAGGTGTCGCGTTCTACCGAGGGGCGGATTGCTGCGTCCTCGTGTACGACGTGAACAGCTCGAAATCTTTCGAGACTCTTGACAGCTGGAGGGATGAATTCCTCATCCAGGCGAGCCCGCACGACCCGGAGAACTTCCCCTTCGTGGTATTAGGCAACAAGATCGATGTGGAGGAGAATAAGCGCCAGGTGCGCCGTGAGATTTTGCGCCGTGGAATCTTTTCATGTGTTAAATGTCTTGCTTAACGCGTATCTTCTAGGTCACGCAGAAGCGCGCCATGACTTGGTGCCAGTCGAAGGGTAACATCCCCTACTTTGAGACGTCGGCAAAAGAAGCCATCAACGTCGAGCAGGCCTTCCAGACCGTGGCAAAGAACGCCTTACAACAAGAAGCGGAGGTCGAATTGTACGTGTTTCGCAGAACACCGGTAAAGCTGTTATCTCACCTCATAATAGATATGCCGACTACCCGGACCCTATTAAGATTGACTCAGAAAGCTCTCAGAGCTATGGGTGCAACTGTTAATTATATACCACTATACATTCGTATATATGAACCGTTCCGCTTTTGCGTTCGATTCCTGTGTGTGGATATCTACGTTCCTTGCTACGACACAGCCCTTACGCCTTTGCATTTCTATGTTCCGCTTGTTTATCATCATGTCTTTAGCCCATTGCTTCCATCCTTTTGTTCATAGCAGGGACGTCTCTAACTTAAATGACATTACAGACGGCCGTTCTGAAGGAGTATGAAGTGTCATAAGAGTCAGGCGCGCATATCCCATGAGTATCCAATAAGTATAGGAAAGGCAAATCTAAGATTCAGAAACCGTGACGCTCCACTCGCTCGGTATGGTCCCGAATTGCCTCCCGACAAGCTCTCTCCAGATAACGCGCGAGACGGGTCCCATTCCGTCCGGTCCGGTCGGGACAAGCACGTCCTCACCGAGGTATCCTATCCTGTCGACGGGGGAGATGACGGCAGCGGTTCCTGACCCGAAGAGCTCGACGAGGGTGCCTGCGCTCGAGGCGGCCTTGACCTCAGACATTGTGACAGGTCGCTCGCTTACGATGAGCTCCGACGAGAGATCGGAGAGTTTGTTCGTGCCCGAGGCGTGCTCGCGCGCAAGAGCGAGGACGGAGTCGCGCGTGATTCCGGGAAGGATCATGCCATCCAGCGGTGGAGTGACCAACTCCAGTGCTGCGAAGCGGTCAGTCACAGATTATACACGGGAACAATAGTTTTGTTAGCTACCTCCATTGTCCTTTTTGAAGACGATAAACATGTTCATAGTGCCGACCTGGGGAATTTATTAAGAGGAGTTCTAACCAAAGCGGGAAGTAGGTTCACCTCCGTCAGATAGTGCTCCGGTCCATAGAGCCACAGGTTCTGTGCGTAGCCTTTCTCGGCTGCTGCTTTTTGCGGGACGACCCCCGGTGCGTAGTTGGCACCAAGTTTGTAGCCGCCAGTGCCTTGGACGCAGGTCAAATCACTGTAAAGTCTATGTACGTTTCGACTTACCTCCGGGTGATGCACGACTGAACTCCGTCGTACCGTACAAAGCAACGGGCTTGAAGCCTTGTGGGTAGTAGGGACCAACGGGACTGCAGATGACAAACAGGAGAGCTTCGTTCGGTGGGCCGACGCCGATTGCCTTTTGCGTTCCAACTGGACGAAAAGTATTCAATAACCGTATTCACACCAAAGCGGGGGAACTCACTGAGTGTAGGCCGGATGTACAGGCTGTGACCTGCCACCTGGGGAATCCAATGCTTGTCAATGCGGACGAGCTCTTTAATGAGTTCTAGTAATGCATCGCCATTGAAAGTCTGATGAAAGTCAAGAAAAGTCGGGGATCGTCAACTTCGATAATACATACGGGGAGGGCTATCCGCTTGGCGCTGGTCATCATGCGCTTCATGTTCATGTCCGGTCTGAAGAGCGAGACCTTTCCATTCTCGTCTCTGTACGCCTTCATGCCCTCGAAAAGGGTCTGCGCATAATGCAACACGGTACAGCTGGGCTCGAGGCTTAAAGGGCCGTCTGCACATGTGGTAAGTCAGCTACCGGGGACAAAAAAAAAGGGCAGCCAGCTCACAGGGTAGAATCTGCGGCGCATCCCAGCCTTTGGAAGCTGACCAGGGGATTGTCAGCATATGGTCTGTCTTGTGTTGGAATAAATGGTTGCGTAAACGGAAGCAAGCTCATTAAAACCCACAAAGACCTGGCCAAAGACCAAACTGGAGGTAGGAGGTGTCGGGCGGGGGTTGGAATTCCTGACGATCTGAAGTCGATTCGGCTACGTCGGATGCGCGGTTGTGAGACTGCAAGAAAGAGTGTGTATGTATGAAAAGCGGACCTCTATGTCAGGAAGAGAGGTGAATTCGCCGGTCATCGGGTCGCGGGTGACGGAGGGGCTGCGCAGGACGGCAGAGAGGGAGAGGAACTGGCGGCGTACAGGCAATGACGAGGGGAGGCATGGCGCCCGACGCGCGAGGCGGAGGGCGGGGAGAGACATGGTTTACAACAGGTTGAACTCGAGATCGAGTCAATTTCAAGGCGAGTGCAAGCTGGGGCTCGGAGCTAGGCGTCCGATCACGTGTGTGCCGGGTTGATAAAGGCTTTAGAGTCGGATTAGACGTTGTTCGTCTGCCGCCTTTCTATACCGTTGCTTCCGGATGTGCGTCCGGATAGAAGGGATCTTGCTCGTAATAAAATACAAAATATCGAATATTAAATTGAGGAGCAGACTCAGATGCTTATCCAACGAGCGTATGACTAATGCAGAGGAGGGTGGTCACTGATGAGCTCATCGGCCGTGCGATGGTTTCACTGGCCACTACTATTTCTCTCCGCCATCCCATCTACCACTGCAGGCTCGATACATTAACGATGCCCTTCGGTCCTCCATCTGAGCCCGTTCTTTACTCGTTCCCCTCTTCTTCCGAGCTCACCGCCTCGCTCGCCCACTTTATCGTCAAAGCGCAGAAAGATGCCGTAGAGAAGAAGGGCAAATTCACACTTGCTATCTCCGGCGGTTCTCTGCCCAAACAGCTCAACGCGCTTGTCGGAAACCCAGATGTAAAATGGGATCTATGGTACCGTCTCTTCTTTCTCCCGGTTTGCTCGCTCTCAGACTGACTATATGCGTATCCACTCTCTACTAGGCACGTCTTCTACGCAGACGAGCGCGCCGTCCCCCTCGACGACGACTACTCGAATCACAATCTCTGCACTACCGAGCTCTTCTCCAAAGTCCCCATCCCGCACGCCAACATCCACCCGATCGACCCGGAGCAGCTTGACGACCTGAACGAGCTCGCAGATGACTACGAGCAGGCACTCATCCGCGAGTTCGCAATGAAGGACTCTGCGCGCTACCCCGTCTTCGACCTCATCCTCCTCGGCATGGGTCCCGACGGCCACACCGCCTCCCTCTTCCCCGGCCACGCCCTGCTCACCGAGGAGGATCGCTGGGTCGCCTGGATCGACGACTCGCCTAAACCTCCCGCACGTCGTATCACCCTCACGTATCTCGTTATCAACCACGCCGCACGTGTCGTATTCGTCGTTGCCGGCGCCGAAAAGGCGGACGTGCTACATACCGTGCTCGATAACCCGCAAGAGGGCCTTCCCAGTTCCCGAGTGCGCCCCGCCGCACCGGGCCACCTTTACTGGTTTGTAGACGACGAGGCGAGCGCAAAGGTGGAGTTCAAGCGATCCGAGTTCAAGCTCTGATAACGGATTTGTGACCGAATGCGCTATTCTATTATCCCCCACCCCCTTATTTCCATGTTGTCCACGCGTCGTATATGTTGTATTGCAGTAGTGGGATTGTTATTACATGCTCGGTTCGTACTTGCCAAGAAAAAAATGGAACATCTAGAGTAGCCAGATGGTGTCATACGGCCAAAGAGGGTCCCCATGGAGCAGCAAACAAACAGTCTGCTTCCGACAGCAATAAGATAAAAAATAAAAGATATACCCTGGAGCGTAAATGCGGTTCACATGAAAGAAGACACGAGAAGCGCAGGGCTACGAGCTGCCTCCGTTGCTTTCTATAGGCGCAGACCAGTCTGGTTTCTCGGGCAACGGCCGCTCTAGACTCACCGCGGCATTCAGCGCGCTGCTTCCAGAGTCCGATGCTAATAACGTGGCCGGCCGAGACGCTGAGTTGAAGAACATTGACGGTACGCGGGGGACTGGGGGCGGCTGGCCCGCGTCGATCGAAGACGACGAAGGGGGCATCGTCGCGGATGCTGTTACGTTTCCCGATGACGAAGAGTGTGACAATCTGGACGACCTCGGTCTAGGAGCTAAGGGTGTTTTAGCCTTGGCGAACCTTCCGAAGGACAGGCGGGACAATTCGTCATACATACCTGAACCAAGACGCCCCTCGGAATCGACCGACCGGCTGTGTCTCATCCTTTCCTGGTGGCCAGGCCGGCTGACGGGCTGACTCGTGGACTCCCGGCCGACGCGTATCCAGAGATCGCACGTGCTCTGCCTGCTGCTGCTGCTGCTGCTGCTGCCAGCCACTCCGCCCATCTCGGACGCGTTGTCGGACATGTACAGCTGGGACCGCGGCGCGAGCGGGGTCGGGAGCACGATCTCGACCCTGCTGTGCGGTCTATGCGGCGCGCCGCGGATGGTCGACAGCGAGCGCGTGCTGCGCATACTCCTGGTCGTCATCGACGTGTGCTGGGACGACACCGAGGCTGCCACGGACGAACGGCACGATGCGGACCTGGATGCTGGTGATAGCCTTCGTGTCGCCGAGGGGGGGACGGACGGGCTGGCAGGCTGGGACGCGCCCGGGTCATCCGGCAGCGGGACAGTCGGGAGGGTCGTCATACTTTGGTGGCGCTGGGGCGGGAGCGAACCGATGTCGGATCCCTCGGAGGAGGAGACGACAGATATACGTGTCGAAGAGCGGGCGCTGTTAGTACCGGAAGAAGCTAGGAAGAAAGGCTGCGGGGGCACGAGCTGTGCGTCGTGCGGGCTGGGGGGCTGGGTGGGAGACGTCTCCTCTGTGGAGACGCTGTATTGTCTGGACACGCTCTTCCCGAGCAAGTCCTTTTGTGACATTGCGGGATAGACACCGAGGGATGGCATGAAGAAGTTGAGATTGCTTTGGCCGTGCGGGAGGGCCGGATTCCACGACGAGTCGCGTTGCATGGTAAGTGGGCGGGCAGGCGGGAGTGGGAGGGGCTTGAGGACGCGGCGACGGTGTATGGAGAGGCCGACACGGACGAGGACAAAGACGAAAATGAAACCGCCGACAGCCGAGCAGACGATGATGACCGGAAGAGAGGGCGTGCTGGAGGACGAGTCTGAGGAGGACATTGCGAGGGAGTGTGGGGGGAAAAGAGAGTGGGCGTCGGCGCCGAGCACGACGAGGGAAAAAACGAAAGTAATAGAAAGAGGTGGGCAGACTGACGGCGGAGGCAGCAGCGCAGAAGATATATTTATGATTGATATCATCAATCCGGCAACCAGCCACGCGTGGGAAACTTGTGCACTGAGGGAGGCGCGTCGTGCCTCGCGGCTCGACGCCGACGATGTCGAGCGTGCACACGAGGCCGTCGACCAAGGCGTCGAGCGTGGTGCTCTACCGACGTCTACTCTTCCCCAGCCTCCCTTCGAGCGCGTCTCCGCCGCCACTCCTGCGGGATGGGTCACCCGAGCTGAATACGGAGCTATACGACTTTATCGCGCTCGCGCTGCGCGCACACATTACGCCATGGTGGTCCAAGGTCACGCGGTACGACCGCGAGTTGATCCCGCAGGTCGCAGTCGTACTAGGGTCTGTCGTCCGCGAGGTGGAGACGCGGCTGCGGGCGGCGGACATGGCACAGCTCGTATTGTGTACGATCCCGACACTGGTCGGGCAACACTACGTAGACTACCGGGCGGCGTCTGCAAAAGTGGGAACAGGATATGCAAGCGGAGGAGCAGCGACGGTGGGACAGCTGTTCCACCAGTACCAGGGGCATATGGGGATCGACGCGGACGGGCAGATCGACGGGACATATATCCGGCACACGGTGGACCTCATACTGCAGGCATGTCTACCCAGCGAAGACCGGGAGTCTGAAGCGGAGCGCGCGATCATCCGAGAGGTTGTGGCAAAGGTTGTGGTTAAGGACGTTATCCCACTGGTGTGCCAGCCGTGGTTCATTCACAAGGTGCTACTTGAACAACTGCGGACGTGGACGGAGAAGGCGGGCGGAGAGGCGGTGGGGGCGGCGAGGGCGGAAGGGACGCTGCACAGTGGAGTTGTGTTTGTGCTGTCTGCGGTGCAGTATCTGTCGGGACTGTGCCTAACACTGATCCACTGGTACAAACAAGTGGTGCACACGGTCAAGGTGGTCAACGCCCGGCCTCGGCCTGGACCTGGGCCACAGGGGTTCGCGGCGAGTCTATTGCACTGTGCGTCCGAGGTGCTGGACACACGCCAGCGGGCGGCGGCGAGCGCGGCGTTTGATCTAGCCGGATCGGTGCTGTCCTTCCTTGACGGGTTCACTGACAGACTCCTCCTCTATCTCCTCGAGCGGCACGTGCTCACCGAGGAGCGTGTTCTGCGCACAGTCAAGACGTCTAAACAGCTTCTCTACCCCAACGGATATCCGGGCCCGCCATCCGTTGTCCCGTCCCCCGAGGAACAGGCTCTCCTCAGCCTCCGTCTCGTCAGCGAGATAGAAGCTCGCTCCCCCTGTAAGGCCCTGTTCGCACACACGCCCGCTGAAACTAACCCTCGTAACAGCGGTCATCTCTTCCCTCCTGCTCGGCGCGGGTCCCACCGTCGAAGCAGTCCTCGAGCCCGTCTCCGCCTCGTACGCCTGCAACGCCCATCTCCTCCTCTTTATCCTCGATGCCATAGTCGCCGCCCTCTTTCCTGAATTATGCGCCGGCTTTTCCACCGCCGTCGGCGACCGGAACGGAAGCCCGAGCGGGGAAGAAGACGACTCGGCCGACTCGACCGACTCGGCAACGCGCGCCGGCCCTGTGGGGACCCCCGAGACGCAGGACGCGTGCTACGAGCGGTGAATCATCACCCGAAGCTACTTCGCTAAACGTCAGAGACGCTGGAATGCTGGTTGCGTCATCGAGAAGCGCCCCCGGTGACTGGCCAGACGGGTCATGCGCCCGGCATCTGCCGTCGACACACGCGGTCCTGTGGGAGACGCGCCCCGACAGAGGGGCTCACCCTCGTCATCGCTCGCGTCAGATGACTCGACCGTGTCTTCTTGTTCTCGATCGATGACGACACTCTCTCTGCGATAACGACCGGCCGGGGCTCGATTCCATACTATGTAATAAGGTAGAAGCGAAAAACAAACGAGTAGTACAGAGCAAGAACCGGTCGTACAAAATATAATATTACTCTGTCCAATTCACAGCGTGTCCGTCCGTTCGGCCCGTGCCGCACTCATTCGACCTCTATCGGTATTCCCTTGGATGCCAGGAACGTCCCGACTTTTTCGAGCGACCCCTGCAAAGAGATCACCCGCTCGTCCAGCTTCCGCCGCTCCCGCTCCCACGTTTCTCCGTGGCTCTGCGCGTCCTCCAGCTGCCGCCGCTGCGCCGACACAAGCGACTCCGCCTTGCTCAGCCGTGTCGTCAGTGACGCGATGGTCTCGCTCGCTGCAGCCTCGCGCTCCTCGCTCCGCCGCCGCTCCTCGTCTTCGCGTTCCTTCTTCCGCTGCCGCGCTTCAGCCGCCGCCTCCTCGATCGACTCCTGTTCCCGCAGGAGCTTGCGCAGCCGTCTGTTTTCTGCTTGCATGTCCTCCAGTTCGTGCCGCGTGTCCACTAGCTCATCCTCGAGCCGCCCCACGGCCGACGCTGCCTTGCCGTCTTCCTCCGCAAGTCGGCTGCGCAAGCGCTCGTTCTCGACCCGCTGCAGGTCCAGCGTGACCTCCGCGGCCTCGACGCTCTCACGCAACCGGTGGTTGGCGTCGCGGAGTGTGCGCGCCGCAGCAGCCTCTGCGTCGAGCGCATCGCGCAGGTCGGCGATCTCGCGGACGTGGCGCGCGCGTTCAGACTCGGCGGCCCGCAGCGCGTCGGAGAGACGTCGGGCGTGCGCGTCGGCAGAGTGGGCAGTGTGGTGGAGCTCGAGCTTTAGACGAGACTCGGAGTCGAGTGCGTCAGTGAGGTCGCCGTTGAGGTCCTCTGACCAGCGCTCGAGCTCGACGATGCGCTCTTCCATGCGGCGTATAGTGTCCTCGTAGAGCTGGCCGCGGGAGTTGTTTTCTGCTGCGCGCGAATATGGATGGTCGCGGTCTGCGGATGTGGCTGTGCGTGCGCGCTTAGCGCGCGGAGGAGGCAAGTCGATCTTGAGCTGGGGGTCTATTGGAATGGGGGAGGGAGCGGACGTAGGGGTTGTTGCGGACTGGGGTGGAGGGGACGGGTGCTGGGAGGAGTCACCCGTCGAGTCGAGCTGAGTGAGGAGATGGCTTTTCTCCTGCTGGAGGGCGAGGACCTGCTGTTCGAGCTGTGACATGCGCTCATTGCGGCGGAGCCTGTGTTTCTGTGCGGCGAGCCTGTTGCGCTCGCGGCGACGGTCCTTTGTGGACTGCTCACGAGAGTCGTCGACGGAGTCGCGGGAGGAGGACGCGTCGCTTGTCGGGGAGGACATTGGGAGTTGTGTGTAGAGGGGCGGGGGAACGGAAAGCGGGGAAGCAGGCAGGAAGAATCAGTGAAACGGCTTTCTTTATCTGCGGGCGGATAGACATTGGCTCGAGGGTTGACGTCAGCACGCGCGTGCACCCATGATCTCAAGACTAATTCCTTTTTTAAGTCGTTATTTATTTACTACCACGTCACCGGTCCTCATTAATATATCCCGCCCTGTTGTCCTTGCTGTCCTCATCGCCGTTCCCGCCGCCGCCGACGACGTCGCTGGTACCACCGACGCTGGGCGGGATGGGTTGTCGCAAGCATCGCGGGCCACAGAGAAGACAGCGTGTGGGCTAGAGGCCCAGAAGCGGGCTTACGTCTAGGCCCCGTCCTGGTTCGCAACCCCGGATCCATTAGACACACAGAGATACGGCATTCCCCCACCCCCTGTGCTCGTATCTATCGTGCGGACAGAGCACGAGCGGAGGGCGTCTACGAACTGCAGGCTTCTGTTCAGCCGCCGCCGTCTGGCTGGGCGAGGACTCGGTCGGGCGGACACCAGGTCTATCTGGAAAAAAGGACTGGACACTCATCGTCATCGACCCTCCGGATCTTTTTCGCTTCCTAGTCTAGGCCTCCCCTCGTCTCTTTTCTTTTTCCCTTTTTTCTTTTCTTCTTTTCACCAGGCACTTTCCGGGGTCCCGCATGCTTATCATTCCTCTGTTTCTATTATGTCAGCATTTCCACCTAATGCCGGTCTCGCACAAATACCTCAACACTCTCCGGCACAGCAGCTCCCTTATAACCCTCCCATCACACCTTTCCTCTTCTCCCTCTTCCCTCTTCCTCCCACCGCCTTCGTTCCATATCTACCCTCTATCCGCGTTTCTTATCTTTTCACGACCTCGGATGCCTTTGGTCGATATGCCAAGTTTTCGGTGTGAGAGGTAACCGTCCGCTATTCAGCACACATCCACCGCACTTTTGTTTTCTGAGGGGGTCAGGCGAGGCTCATCATGGGCGTAGTCCCTGCTCTCACGCCCCTTCGAACACGTTTTCACTTCGTGGATGGTGGCCCTTCTTTGCGCCTGGTTCCTCCCCTCCACTCCTTCACGCAAGTTTAGTGACCTAGTTCCCTTCCTCGCTATCCGAAGACCAGCGAAGAGTGTTTCCCACGCTTCCGAAAATACCCGAGCTTTTACACCCGCATCATCGGTCACGACTCTTCTGCTCCACGTCCAAGCCTTCCACGTCAACGTTCACCGAGTCAGGGCTCGCAGGCAATATAGTTTTCAATTTCCGTCGCGATGAATGATCACTGCCCTGAAGCTAAGCATCGACTCGGGAACGTGTCCATAAACGCGATTGGGTAACCGTGTAGCGCGCGTTCTTGGGGCGGCTCAACGAAATTCAGGGTGGTGACGGCCAAGCTCAGAAATAGGTTCCATTAGACGCTTTTTTCTCATGCGAGCTCAAGGCAGTCCGTGACTTCCGGCTTTTCGGACTGAGGCGGCTAATCTTGATATCGCTGGGGTCGCGCGTCAAAAGAGTCTGCTCTGAACGCTCTAAACTTCTTTAATTCGATCTTTAATTTCGCTTATCTGGGGCTCCGTCCATATTACGTTGTAGCGCATTAATACTGTGTCCAGGCTCCGTGCGCTTGAGAAATATACACTCCATTTAAATAAATAAAATACAAATTGAATAAGTAACGGAAGGCCCAACTTAAGGTCGTGCAGCATGAATTTGAACGAGGGAACAAGTTGATTGAACAGTCTACAATACTTTCGCTAGTCGTCAATGAACGACCGACCCTACTTCCCACTGCTTTTGCAGGACCATGCGCTGTGCGCACTAGCGCCGCCCACGCATTTTCTGGAAACTCTGCCAGCCTCCGCGCCCTTCACGCGTGTCCCGCTCCGGTGCCCTCGACGCCTGCATACCCGAGTCCCGTCCACCCGCGGGCGGCGGTAGAGGCGCGGGAACCATCGATGGCGGTGCTGCTGAAGTGGCGGGACTGGAAGGTGGAAAGCGTGACCAGGACGAGGACGGTAGCGGGCCCGAAGGCGGCGGCGCATCATGAGGAGGTGGAGGAGGAACGGGATTGCTCGGAGGCGCAGGAGGTGGAGGACCCGTGGGGGCGCTAACACCAGCCCAGCCGCTCCTCTGACTCCGATTATCTGATCCCAGAGGTGAACCAGACAGCTCGTCGATCGACGTCGATAGCGTCGACCAGCCTCCGCTTCGGAAGCTCGTGCTGCTGGAGGAGGGTGCAGACGGCGGTGGTGGCGGTGGAGGTACCGAGGCGGGAGGAACAGCCTGCCAGCCTGAAGTCCGAGGTAGGCTGGGCGCAGCCGGTGAGGACACCGCTGCCCAGCCACCGGAAGACGAGGGTTGCGCTACCGCAGAGGCCCTTCCTCCTGAAGTAGATGGTAAAGATGAAGATGAGGCAGGGGTCGAAGAGACCGCGGCCCAACCTGGCCTGGCAGAGCTTTTGTTTTCCCCGCTCGGCGGTTGGACAAATCCTGCCACTGCAGGCGGCGCAGTCATCTTAACTCCAGCCGCTTTTGCCATCTTGCGTAGCTCTTTCTCTTCCCGCTTTCTTTCCTTCTCCTTGCGCTTCTCTGCCTCTTCTTTCCCCCCGACCTTCATTGGGTGGTTTGCGTTCATGTCCTTCATGCGTGCCTTGTGATGGTGGGCGTACGAATTAGTGTGCTCGTCGTACTGGGCGACATTCTTGAACTGCTTGTCGCAGAGCTCGCAATAGAAGGGACGCAGAACCGTCGAAATCTCGGACTGAACGGCAGCTTTCTGGGCTACAGAAGCCTAGGTTATGTGGACGTTCAGCGAGAAGCATTAAACGCCGGGTAAGTGAAACTATATACTTCACGCTGCTGTCGTTGTTCTTCCGTCTCATGCTGCATGCGTTCAGAATCAAGGTTACGTCGCTGCGAAACAGTTGTTTCAATCATTCGGACATCCTGCGTGATTTTACCCAAGCCTGTTGAGTCTTGCTTCACAGTAAATGGAATAGGGTCAATCCGCCCTGCGAAAACTTCAGCACCTGCCTCAGTAACTATAATGATAGTACACATACCTTCGCCGGATATTCCTAAGGGCGTTCCTTCAGACCAGCCCATCTTCGCAAGCATAGCGAAGCCTTTGTTAGAGCTCTTGATCCGTGTCTCGATAGTGATGACCTCGCGCGCAACACCCCTCACGTATTTGTCGTACAGGTTAGCATCCTTCATTTCCACATCTCCCTGGGGTGCAGGAGAGGGCGACCTCGAGACAAGAGAGACATTGTCTTCAGAGCTGTCGTCGTCACCATGTTCGATAGACCTGGACCGCTGAAGGAGCGGGTGCGGGTGGTAATTTACGGACTACGGGATGAGACGAGAGCGCAGAGAGTACCTTGTTTAAGGATGCTGCAGGCTTAGGCTCTCTGGCCATGGATATTGCGTTCCAGCGAGCAATTGTGCTGGACGACATGGTGTGCAGGAGAGAAGGAACGGGTATTACACCCGGGCTGAGGGAGAGGGGAAAGACCCGCTAACATGCACGTGACGCGACGGGACGCGTTACCCAACTCCGACGATAGTAGTACTGCGCCGCGCCTGCGCTCTGGTTGCCTCAACTTGTGTTCATTCCTACCCTTGGAGCTCGACCATCGCCGGCGCCGTTGCCTAAGCTATGTCTGATGGCTTCTTCAGCGACGAATTTGACTCGGCTTTCCTCAACGAGGTCGACGCCATTGAGGCGGCCTCTCAAGCGGCGTCACGGTCTGCTGCTTTAAATACAGGTCCTAAGCCAGCCGTACATGTTCCTACACGTCCTCCGCAACCACAGCCTCAGCTCCGAAATGATACATCGTTCAGTGATTTTGACCTGACGTTTGATGTGGACGCCTCGGAACTCGAAAGGCTCGATGAATTCATCGCCGACTCGTATGCCGGCAAGGCTCAGCCCGTTGCGGGTCCGAGCAAGCTGACACGTCAAACAACCCTTGACGGAAGTACACTTCCACCATCTGCTCAAAGGACACAATCAACGCGTACTTTCGAAAGGACCAAGTCGTCAACACGCACTCCGTTGTTTGGAAATCGGCCTCAGAGGACAAAACAATGGGACCATACCGCATTCTCGAAAACTGGGTGGATGTCGACAAAGGGCAAGACGAAGGGTAACGGAAATAGACCGGGGGCTGATGCAATGGATGACGAAGACATGGATGAGGATTTTGACGACGAGAATGTGGAGTTCGAGCAATATCCCGTGCCATATACTAATGGCGAGCATTTCCTCAAATGTTTGATTTCGAGTAGTCTACTGACTCACTGTTTAACTTTTAGTTGGGTACGCATAATCTACTACATCACACAATTTAGGTACGCTTACACAGGAATTATCTTCACGCTTATGCTTTTCAGACCTGTAAGTAATAAACTGTAAACAGGTTCTAGTGTCAACTGAAATCACTACCATAGCCTCCGCCCATGCGATTGAAGCCGGACCTTCTGGCTGCCAAGGACTGGATATTCCCTTTGAACCGTCCCCGTCGGGACTATCAATTCAACATAGCCAAGAACTGCCTCTTTCAAAATACATTAGTCGCGTTGCCGACAGGTTTGGGGAAGACATTCATCGCGGGTGTGGTGATGCTAAACTGTAGGACTACCTGTCCTACTTTCGTAAAGTTGCTCAGCATTCGGTTTAGACTACAGGTGGTTTCCTGAAGGTAAAATTGTCTTTGTGGCTCCCACTAGACCCCTAGTTGCGCAGCAGATCGGTGCCTGTCATGAAGTCTGTGGAATTCCTGGCTACGATGCTGCGGAGCTCACTGGCAGCGTAAATAAGATGAGGAGAGCCGCAGCCGTGAATAATCTCCGTCTCCTGATTATCACGCATTTATTCATTTTGTTGCAACACACAGTGGTCAGAAAAGCGTGTACTGTACATGACTCCGCAGACCCTTCGGAATGATATAAGCGGGGGTCTGGCTGATCCCCTAGACGTTATTCTTCTGGTGATCGGTACGTTGCCCTCCTTCTCCACGCATATTAGCCGGTTTCCCACCCAAAATATAGATGAGGCTCACAAAGGAACGGGCGATTATGCATATGCGCAAGTTGTCCGTTATATGATGGCGAAGAATCCCCACTTTAGGGTTCTCGCTCTCACTGCGACTCCAGGCAATGCACCGGAAACTGTCCAGAAAATCATCGACTCCCTTCATATTAGTCACATTGAAATCAGAAACGAACAAAGTTATGATCTTCAAAAGTATATTTTTAAAAAGGCGGGTTTCTAAGATGAATAGCAATGGCTTCGGTCTGATAAGCGTGTCGTTATAGGAAGTCAAGATCCACATCATCAAAATGGATGAAAACATACTTAAGATCCGCGGACTACTCTGTCAGCTTATTGACGTATGTTGGAATCCGACAAACTGTAAACGACAGACATCATTCTAATTTGTCTTTGCTATGCAGCCACTCCTTAAAAAAGTGGTACAACCTGGTATACTGTACACTCAAAGTCCTGTCATGCTGCATACCTTCTCTTGCCAATCTGCTCAGAAAGACCTTCACAAAAGAAAGGAAAAGGGGCTCTTTTGGGCGTATGGGGTACTAAAGGTCCTTGGCATCCTGAGCCGGGCGATGGCGTACCTCGTGAGTGAACCTTCAGGTTGTACGGCCACACACACTAAGTTCCTGTTGGAACTCAGATGGAGTGCAGCTCCAGGATGTGCTTCGAAGTGTTAAAGAGCCTCAAGACAACCCTAGATGAGAGTGAGAAAGTCGGCGACAAACGGATGCGGGATATCCTCAAGAACCCGAATTATATCAAGCTTATGGAAGAGTGTGAACGGCAACAGGCCCACGGGTTCGCGCCCCACCCGAAGATGGATAAACTGGTTTCTCTGGTTTTATCGCACTTTGCTAATACTGAGGTCGGGGGTGTCGCTGAAACACCCGGATCTGGCAGCGGCAGTGGCAACACTGCTACGCCATCAAATGCAGACACAAAGATAATGATTTTCGTCCACTTCCGGGACTGCGTCGATGAAATAATGTCGCTCCTTGATCGACATAAACCAATGCTGCGAGCCTCCCAATTCATCGGCCAGGGTCTTGATAAGAAGGGTCGCAAGGGCTTAGGACAAAATCACCAGCTTGAGGTTTGGATTCTGTGAAATGCTTCGGATAGTTTCTGATGAATTCGAGGTATTGCAGATTATTCAAAAGTTCAAGTCGGGCGAATATAATATTCTCGTTTCGACGTCCGTCGGGGAAGAGGGTCTCGACATTGGCGAAATCGATAGAATAGTATGCTATGACGCTCAGAAAAGCTCTGTCCGAATGGTAATCTATGTTTATTGTTATAATCACGTACAGTCGTTAACCGGATACTTTAGCTCCAACGTGTAGGGCGGACAGGACGCAAGAGAATCGGCTATGTGGACGTCTTGCTTGCCGAAGAAAGGGAAGAGAGGAATTGGGACAAGTCGAAGGAGAACTATACGGATGTGCAAGACACGATTATTAAAGGCAACCAAATTGAGCTTTATGGGGACGTCGAGCGGCTTCTACCGGATAATGTCCAACCGCAGTGCATCCAGACTACTATGAAAATTGATGAGTACACCCGCCCCTCGAATGACTCCCCGGTGAAGGGAAAAAAGAGAAAACGAAACGTTGACATCAACCGGAATGTCCCTCTTGGTGCTCTAACAGGGTTTGTTACTGCATCCGAGCTCCGGCCAAAGGTGAAGGCGGCGAAGAAGGCGAAGACGGTGGCTCTTCACGAAACAGACTTGGAGGAGGATAGCGACGACGCAGAAATCACACGTGGGCTGCAAAGTTCTACTTCGACGACGAAAAAGGCAAAAACGAAAAAGCTTGTGAAGGGGAAAAGCAAGAAGGCGAAACTTACCAAACCAGATAAAGCCCAGCGCCGTCTAAAGGATTGTCTCGCGGATCCGGTCCCCGATCGTCTGGAGGATGACGACGATGATCTGGATATTCGAAACGGACTCTCACAATTTAAAGCTGGGACAAATAAAGAAAGGGTGGTTTCTTCCGATAGCAGCGATTCGGAAGTATGGCCTGTCCAAAACAATATGCGACGGCGTAAAACCACACCATTGTCATTATCCCCCGCACGCACGTCAACGTCCGCCGCGAAAAATCATACTACACTCTCAAAACCCACAACCCTTAGTCCCAGAAGCACTCCATCGGCGCCCTTACAACCTAGTAACGATATCAGAAGCAATTGGCTGCTGGAGCTCTCGGAGGAGTCTGACGTCGAGGTCCTCCCCGCCTCATCGTGTAATGGGGTAAAGAAGGAGAAATCAAGTAACAATGGGGCACACTTCCAAAGTGCCAAAATTCACACGCGTCGAATTCACTCTAGTTCACCACAGCCGGAGGCAAATGGTAGTGATATTGTCCTTTCGACCCCTCTTGTTGATGGCAGATTATCTCCTTTACTCGACAAGGATACAAATGGTGATGATTCTCCATCTCTCCCAGACCCGACTTTTGCCGTTCGGGCGCCTGTCAAGAGAAAGGTAGTCCATCCGCAAGTGCTTCTATCGTCACCGACTGAAGAACGAACGAATGTGCCGCGGCGCATAGTTCGTCGTCAATCTTCCGTCTTAATGGGACCTCCTCCAGATCCTCCAATGGCCCGGGTCAAGTCTACAAAAAAGCCCAAACTCAAGATGACAAGCAATCCATTGCTTTTCGACGTAGAGGCCGCACATTCGGGTGATGATGTATCTGAGGGCGGCTCCGATGTAGATATGGTTGAGTCAGATTCAGACAGACGCTTTTTGGAGGAGCTTCAAGGGGCGCAGGCGTCACCGTCGTACAACCAATCTGAGGCTTATCGTATGGGGCTGATGACACAAGTGTCCCATGATATTAACGGGCCTCGTTTCGTGACCAAACCAAAGCGGACGGGCGCATTTGCTGGAGGACGAACTCAGATCCCTCGTCCTGCCGACTGGAGTTCCTCACCGGTTCATAACAGCGAACCTGACGAGTATCATATGGGCAGCTTTGTAGTTAACGATGACGACTCAATTCTGTATGATAATTCCAGTGAGGCTTGAGCGGGTTTTTTTTCTGTAGTACGTACAATACGTGTATATTAATAGGGTATCGTTTCCATTAGATTACTGATTAAACAAATTCCTGCCCGATTGATCGAGTGGATGTTGCGCACATTTACGAGATTAATCCCGAGGGAAGTGCAATGCCGGAGCCACTCATACGCGGCCAGACCAAGTTTCTTCGCGAGTTGACTAGCTAAGTAATAATATACGACATTGTGGCAGAGGCCTGAACAAGAGATACAACTGTATAGACGCGTGCATATGAGCAGATAATTCAGAACATCCCCATATCCTCTTCGTTCCCCCAGCCAATTTCCTCGGATACATCTTCTGGCCGTGGGGATAACGGACGGTCATCGCTGAGTACAGGGTGTTTCTTTTCAGGTAAAGGCTGGGCAACGGTCGCAGCCTTTGTGGGCGAGACTTCGTTATGCCATATAAGCTTAACTGCGCCCGTGGAAGGAATAGTTGCTCCCTTGGCCAGGGCCTGTGATTAGTAGACGTTAAAAGTATGTTCAAACGTCTAAATAACGGAAAACACACTTGTTCCGCGGCCGCTCTTGTGTGGAAATGAGCAACGAGAGTATCGTCATCATGAACATCGAGAGATGCCAACTGACCACCACCCTGTAGATACGACATCAAAAATCAGGTAAAACGACAATGATCCTGGTACCCACCTCGTACCAGGAACGTACAGCTTGCACGACCTCAGGATCGTGCGACAAAACGCCCTTCACGAGCAGTGATTTCGTGCGGTTATCAAGTTTCATGCTTGCACGCGGAGGTCCGCCACGCATTGCACCACGATAACTGGCGCGCCCTCTGCCCCTTCCCCGGTAACCACGATATGACGGAGTGTGCGGTTGATACGAATTATCAGCGATACCAAGTGCGCTAGCCTCCGCTTGTAACTTTGCAAGTTTTTCTCGCAAACTCTCGGCAGTCTCTTCGCTCTCGACGGGGACACTATCCTCGACAGCTTTCACGTGCATATCAAGTTCCATATCAAGAAGTTGCCTGGCTTTTCGTTCTTTGTCGTCTGACCCATGCACCGAACCAGTTTTCGAGATCGGCGTTACAGGAGCTGGTACCGCAGAAGGCGCTTTCATTTCTGCAGTGAGTTTTCGTAAGCGGGCCATAATTTCCTTCTTCTCATCAGCTGTCGCCGATCCAAGCTTTGCCATCAAATCCTTTTGTTCCGCTATCTGCTTTTCAAGCAGCTGTTCTTTTGTTTGCAGATTGGTCAGTGCTGGCTTCGCAGCCGTCCTCGGCGTTGAAGTTACAGCAGGTAACGGCGTTGTTGGCTTAGGTGTTTCGGGGGCAGTTATTACTGGTGCCCTTTCACGAGCGGCCATATTTGCCATCAAGGGAGCAGACGCTTGAAGTGCCCGTGTGCCCGCAGAGCCTTGACCCTCCATTGGACGATGCCAAAATATTTTGACAAACCGATTATTGAAAACAGCCTCTTCCGCCCCCCACGCCGATCGGGCTTCCTCGTGATTAGAGAAACTGACGAGAGCTTTCCTCCCAGAGCCATCGACTGCGACATTGGTGACGGTCCCAAAACGTTTAAACCACCCATTGACAGCCTCAAGCGAAAGATGCTCATCGGGAATTTTTTCAACGACGATGGTTTTGCTGTTCCGGCCCTGTTCATTGCTGTCGTTGAAACTTTGGTGGTCCCCTCCAAAAGTTCCCCTACTGCCTCGACCACGCCCTCGAAATCCAGCATTACCTCCTCTAGGCGGTCGAGTGCCTGGCTGTGTTTGCATACGATTTATTTGAGAGGCACCGTTCATATCTGGCTTTGCAATATGAGGCTGCATCTGTGGGTCAGGCACCACGCCAGTCGACAAGACCGTTGGAATAGACGACGAAGTTAAATCCATTGCATCTGACTCCTCACGCGGGCGTCCCGGAGTGAGGTCTTGAATGACAGGAAGTTCACCACGAATGTTGTACGCTTGATTTCCATCACTGGGCCCGTTCTGGGCGCGCGACAGGGTCGGCACGCGCTGGTAACTGCCGCGAGGTCGCATATCCATGCGTGAATCATTTGGATCGTACGCTGAAGGCTGCCCAGCGCCCATACCGAATGGCAATCCGCCATAAATCCCCAGGAAGGGTATATTCCCAGCATTGGGGGGAATTCCCATCTGCGGAGCAAATGCAGCATCGTCATGACTAAACTTGCACATCGCCCCTCGCGAACAGAATCCTTTCACTAAAGTGGGAGGACGTACGATGTCAGCTTGCTTCACGAAGTTTATGTGACTGAAGAACGTACGATGATAGTCCCTACAAACACCTCGTGGCAAATGGTGAAATGGTCGGGCTCCCTGGCCGTTCACAACACCGCCCATGCCACTGGGCAGTCCACCATTTGACCCATAATCAACCCTTTGCCCGTCCACCGGTCCCCGCTGCCAGTTATCCACTTGACCATGCCCATTCGCATGTGAATTTCTTGCAAAGTACAAGTCGTTGTTTAATCGCGGACCCTTTGGAGGACCACGCGTGTCGCGGTCATCACTTTCGAGACTCCTTTTCGTTCCCCTATCTGGTGAGGTCGATGTTGACGGAGAAAGTAATGCGTCGAGGGGTATAGGAATCCCTACATCTTGAGGCTTGTCGCTCGAGGGTGGATAGGACGTTGGCGTAGACGTGTAGGGAACGTATGATTTTGAGCGCAGAGCGGAGAAAAGGGTGTCCACGAAGCCGAGAGCTCCTAAACGATTGGATTAGTGTAAGGACGGAGCACGAGATGACGGACCCGCACCGTTTTCGAAGAATTCGTCCAATTGCTTCACGACCTCCTTGCGCAGGTCTTGCTCCGGAACGTCGTGCTTAAGCAAAGCAACGATGTAGGTGGCTAGGGCCTCGGGTTCAGCATCACAACTATCGCGTTTAATATATTCAGTCAAGTCCAGTCTGCAACCGAGCAACTGTAAATCAAAAAGGCTTGCACATACATCGGTTCGAGTGTCTTGACGAGCCAAGAATGAAGCGCAGAGTTCGTTGAGGGGTCGTAAAGCATGGCAGACAGTGCAGGAGGGAAGGGGGGGGGAGGGAACGAGAAGATGGTTGTCCGTAAGGTGTTCGTCCCCGCCGCTGCTCACAAACGACAATTTGTCAAGGCGTGAATAGATCCGCCCTCCATAAACAGGTAATACATTGCGTCAGCAGTTCAATTACATAAGCTTAAAAAATGCTGAAATTGTCTTAAAAACTACTACTACTAATTTGCTACATTGGATGAGTGTAAAGAATATCGCTAGTATAAAACAGAACAAACTCATGAGCAAACGAGTCTGGCACGAGAAACAAAAGGAATTGCAATAAGGAATCGTCAACTAACGAAATCGATGGCCAATGCAGCGACATTAATACGGCATTCAACATTGCCGAAGGTAAGAGCCCGGGGTGTCCACAAATGTAAAGAGGGAAATAATAAAATAATCACTCTGAATCACTGCCCGAACTATCGGAGGAGCTATCATCGGAGGAGTGCTCGCTATCGTCATTGCGTTTGTTGACGTTCGCACCAGCACTTGGCTTGTTGTCGAACATCTTCATGCGCTCTTCCAGCTGACGAATCTTTTCCGCTTCTACATTCTCGTCCATACTCTTCCGCTTCAATCCACCTGTACCTGTGCCCGTGCCCGTCCGCGACCTCTTAGTAGGCGCAGCACGCATCGGCCGGAGAACATAGTTGTAGAGCTTCATGAGTACGTGCGCAGGAAGTGCGTCGATGTCAAGCTCGATTTCTTCGGTGCTCTAAAAACGGAACATTGTCAGCAAGAAATTTTTAAAAATCGACAACAAAACCCACATCACGAATTTCCGGAACGCCTTCGTGGATTATGGAGATAACCTTTTCAAGCTTGTCACCGTCCAATGTTGTGATAGTTTCGCTTAGATCCTTCTTCTGGTCAAAAGATAGGACGTCATCATCGGGTATTTTCTCTTTCTTCGAGTTTTTCTTCTTCGGCAACGGCTTCATTACTTTGCCATTTGCCTTCGACGATGATGCGACAGGCGGTGAAACGCGTTTATCTCGCTTTTTCTCCTTCTTTTCCTTCTTCTGCTTCTTTGTCTGGCCCTTTAAGGCAGCCAAATTGCCTCTCATCGCTTCTATCTCAGACTCTATCATAGCAATCTTCCCTGTATACTTCCGTAAATCCCGGGCTGGCGTTTGCTTGAACTTGGGTGGACACTTACGAATGCGATCCTCCTCGCTGTCCTCGTCTTCCTCTTCCTCTTCGTCATCACTTTGATTCTTGAGAGGAGGAAGGCCGGCCCATTTCTCTTCGAACACCCGCTGAAGTTCAACGCCGGCCACATGAACAGGCGTGCCGACGGGATTGAATGCCATGCAATTCTTGATCATGAGAGCAAAATCTTCATAAAATTTAATTGCGGTCGGGTATTCTCGATTTTCTAACTTTCTCCTCATGGTAGAAAGGTCCATGGGCCTTTTCACGACCTTCGGATAATGAGGAATACCAAGCTTAACGGGATCTACATGCTCATCAGCTTTCTTCCTGTTCAACAGACACATTATACTTACCAACAGGCTCATAAAACGGAGACGCAACAGTAGTGAGGGACTTCTTGTGCAGATCGGCCAAAATTTTCGCACAATACTTCAGCTGTTCTTCCGTGCCATCACTCGCCTTCATTTTTCGCACACTCCTCGCTTTCTTAATGGGCTCGGCGTAGGGAAGGTCTTTCGGAGGAGGGGGATGAATTTCCCGCTTCGGCCGAGCAGTCTCTGTTGTCTCCGATCTCCGAATAGTCGGCACGGATGTGGACGGACGGCGTGGGGGAACTCCCTTCTTAGCAGGAGCGGGAGTAGTGGTAGGAGCTGGAGGCGTGGGCGGTGGGGAGTAGGCAATTTCTTTGGCACAGGCGGTTTAGGCTGCAACGAATGGTCAAAATCATGAGCGTAAAAAAAATTATGTCACCCACCTCTTCAGCGGGCGAGGGAAGTTGTTTAATTTGCTTATCGAACACGGCTTCAACGCGCTTGCCCATTAGAGTAACAGGATGCTCCAAGCCATTGAACGTCGTAGCATTAGAGAATATTAGACGAACGTCCGTGATGAACTCGTCGGCATTAAGGTACCGAGGGTTGCTGGGGTTCGGGTCTGGTTTTGTAGGATTAGAAGACGCGAGCTTGCGGTCGATAGTGGAAAAGTCCATAGGGTGCTTGATGATAGAATAATAGTGAGGGATGTTGAGTGCAACGGGATCGACAGGCAAGAGGAACGGCCCTGCATCCTTTAACTTGCGCAATTGACGAATGGTGGAGATGCAAAACCTAAACTGCGGTTGACTCAGAGTCGCTTTACGGTCCTTCGGAGGAGAGGGAGTAGCTGAGCGACCGTTAGTAGTCGCTGCAGTAGTTGGCGGAGGCAACGGGGCAGGAGACTTTTTAAAAAAAAGTAATCTAATCAGCACCAGTAACAAGAGCGAAGTGCGGACAACACTGCGTACATGGGCGAATGATGCTTGCTCAGCATCCGAAAGCTTCCTCGCCCGTTTTGCGGGAGGCGGCTGGTCACCGTCCTCCAAGTCGTCGTCGCGGGTGACGGAAAGTCGCGACGTAGACGCAACGGGAGTGTCCACGTTCATGTCGTCAGGATCTGCAGCATAGCCGATTCCGTTGACGCCATCCGCGGTGGATGACCCGTTCACCCCGTTCACTCCATTCGATGTGCTGACACCGTTAACCTTGCGAGATGCGGACACAGGCGAAGCCCGGGTCGAGGTCGAAGCCGGCGTCCCTCCCTCCACCATCTGCACGTCGTCCAAGAGGTGTCCGTTTTGTGGAGGTGGGGTGCCCTTTGGAGGGGCGATTGGGATGGGGGCTGCCGAAAAAGAGGACGCGTGAGATGGGGAGCGGGGAGTGAAGGGCGAGGAGGGCGGACCTGGATCCGCAGGTGAGCTAAGCTGGGGCCGGGTGGACACGTCATCCGATTTTTCGAGAGATAAGGGGATGGGCTCGTGGCGCACGTCACTCTCGCGTTGGGAGTAGTCGAGATCTATTTTGACTGGGGGCGATGCAGCGTTGGTAGGGGGAGATGGGATGGCGGGGGAGTCGGGGCCACTGCTGAGCGCACCGTTGTCGATGTTGTCTGCAGCGGAGGGGGCGACGTCCGGGCTGCCGAAGCCGCTGTTGGTGCCGCCGACGGAGACGGGCTCGACGGCAAAGGCAAGCGCGTCGGGGGCAGACATTAGGGCCGGCTTTTTGGCAACTTCACGTGACGAGTATTGGGAGAGGAGAGACTTAGGGAGATTTGGGGGGACGTTCGCTCCAACGTGAGCGACAGATTATATATGCCCCTGTTTACGCTCTCACGGTCGTTCCCTCCTATTTCGGCAGCCACTTTTCGTTCTCCGCTTTAACCTTCTTCCGGGGTCCTCCGCTGCCACCGCTCCGCCCCTCCCTGCCCGTAGTGCCATTCATCTGCGATATACATTATTCTCTCTATCCCTTGCACCCGTTGCCCTGCCCCTTATCCCGTCCCCTCCTCCCCACCCTCTCCCTCCCCCTCTTCCTCCACCTCTGCAAACACCGGCTTGGGCTGGTTCTGCCTCCACGCTACCGTATCATAGAGATCAGATCGCAGCACATCACCCGAACAGCCACCGTATATGTTTTTCAATGAACTCCATTAGCCATCCTGCATGATTCAAGGAGACAACGCCTCAACGCACCAGACGTCCACTGGGGATCGCTGTTTGCAACTTCCGCATATTTCAGCAGTGCCTCACGGGGCTAAAGAGAGAATATCGTCAATGATCAAAAAAAAATCTCGTGCCGATCATTTTCGGATTTAAGCAGTAAGAGACGAAGAAAAATGTCTCAAAACGAGGTGGACGAGCAGTCTGCGTATTGCAACGCATAGAAAAGAAAGAGACGCGATTTTTTTTTGAATTCGGACACACAGGGCGCCTAGACGATAATCAGAACATCAAAAAGGAAAATCAGACGTACATCCTGATCCCTCGTCGTGTCCCTGAATAAGTTTTGCACTACATGTTGCGTCGCACTGGCGCCAACGCGTCCGCCTTTGCCAGGTCCGGTAACTGGCAGCTCTGGTCGTTTGCTCTTGCGTGGATCCAATCGTTCCTTCTCTCTCTTCCGTTTGCCGCTCCTTCCGTCCTCACCATCTCGGAACATGGGCAACGCGTGTGGCGTAATTATCTGCGGTTGTAATTCTGCTGTCGACATCGACTCTACAGTCGCTTTCTTGACTTGAGATTTATTCGCCAGCAGCTTGGCACCGTTCAATGAATGTTCCGGAGAGTATAAACAAGACACTTGGCCGTTTGCTTGGCCAACTAAAATCTGTGATTCGATTAGTTGTAGTTGAAAAGTAGTTTGATACAATGAACTAAGCACCTGGTTGATTTTAGGGTGCCAGAGGACTTTCACCGGGGTGCTATCCATTTCAAGCTCTCTTTCCAGCCCCAAATCGTCCTTACGAAGGAACAAAAGCTTCCCTTTACCGCCCTTGGTAATTGAACCGGATCCTGTGACAATGTATTTTTCATCTGGGCTGAAGACGGCATTTGTCGTTGGGTAGAGTGTAGTTGTGTTGCTCCGCGTAGCAATAGGTTTGCGGAAGGAGCGTAAGTCCCAGACTAGTTGACAGTTAGCATAGCAAAAAGCAAAAAAGCATTGACAGACGTTTTACTGTGTCGTCACCTCCCCTGGTTAGGACGGTCCGTCCATCCAGAGAGAAAACGATTGATCCCGTCTCAGTACCTTTTGTGTGAGCTCCTTCAATACTCAAGTCTGGCCGAACGAAATTCGAGTTCGTTTTCCACATGTGCATAGCACCGTCAAAACAGGCTACAACACATAAGACATTAGCTGATGACTTGCACGTATGTAAATCAACCCACTGCCGCCAATGTACTTCGCATCATGCGAGTATGCACATGATGTAACCTTCGTACGCGTTCCTCGTTCCTTCGATTTCACCACGATAACCGTTTTCTGCTTTCGTTTATTCTCAACGTCCCATATGCTGCCAAATTAGATAGTAAATCTTACAAGTCCAAGAGAAGGAGAAGTTCCCAAACCGTATCGTTGAGTCTGCCGAGCTTGTTATAAATGTATCCGAGTCTTTGGGATGCCATGCGCAGCTACTTAATTCCCCCACATGCCCTCTTTTCGATCAATAATGCAGTCTTTAGTATACTGCATTATTAGTATAAGTCGGAAAGCAACATACGCAGTATGCTTCATATCCCGAATGTACATATCACCCTTGATATACGTTGCGCTAATAAACTCGTTTTTTAGTAGTATCTCACAAACAAACCTAGCAGCGTAACTTACATTTCTTCCCCATCGCGACTAAACAGTTTGGGTTGTATTGTTCCTGAGATTGCGAGGAATTTCGTCCCGTCAGGCGAGAATTTGAGGTCGTGTACCTGCTCGCTGTTGTCAAGTCAGGCCCTGGAAAGCGCCCAGAGACACAAACGCACGTAGTACGTGCTCGCGGGCTCCCATGTTTTAAAGGGTTTAGGGGATGCTCCCATTCCGCCAAAATCCCAAAGTTTGCAATCGTAGTCGTGCGAGCCGGAGACAAAACGCGCGCCGGACGAGTCGATCGCTAAGGCCGACACTACTTTCGTGTGGTCCTTCATAGTAAGCTCATGAGTGATGGGAAAGTCAAGGAGTCCCTCCTTCTCATCAACATCGCTCTCAGCCTCCTCATCCTCCTCATCATCACCTAGCATTTGGGGGGCCACCGGTTGTTTCGGCTCAGTGAACGAACTCGGCCCCGCGACTAGAACTTTTGCGTGGTCGGTGGGCCTTGATTCCTCCGCGAGTGGTTGTCTTTCCTCCGGTTTGACGAAGTTTTCAGGCTAGAAATGCAACTAATCAGCGACGAGTGTCTGTTAGCACTGCTTTGATGTTCACCTCGTCGTGGCGTTTGTTCTTTTCAAACTGGTTGGTGTTAACCTGCCTCTTCTTCTTTTGCGACCCAAACCCAGCGATTCCCATGGCAGCAAATACGTCCATGTCTGCCATTTGGCCTGGTCCAAGAGTAGTGACGACAAGAACACTGGCGGTACAGACCTAACGGTGGCCCTCCACCGTGACCGAAACGAAAGGCGGCTGTCACACGTGAGCTTGCGTAATACCTCCTCGGACTTGGGGGTGTCCTGGGTCCTGCTATACGACGGGAGGACGCGTCGACTCGGCCACCTTCACTCAGAACCTGGTCAATCGGAATCCACTCCTTTCTGCTTTCATTGCTTTCCCTCGCATCATTTTTCGTGTGTCATGCTCAAACGCCGAAGGCCGTCAACACCCCCGGCGTCGATAGCAGAGACGCCTTCTGGCGCAGACTCTATTTACGGTGACTCCGGCGGGCTCTGTCACAACGCGAAGCGGAGACGTGTCTTAGCCCCAGCTTTGGACGGAAGACAGAGAGGAATGCATGTGGATGAAGACTGGCCAGAGGAAGACATCGACATTAGCACGTCGGCCACCGATTATACACAGGAAAGCGTCGGTTGGGAGGAACAAGCTGGACAATACAAACACGCGAACATTCTCCTGCATCAACTTCACCTGGAACATCAGCGGCGTGCCCGATCTGCCTCATACTCTCCCTCACCTTGTGCACATGCTCACAATGCCTCAACGCAACGTTCCGACAAAAGTGCAGTACTGGCATCGGTTTCTGGAGACTCGCGCTTAACGGCTCCCGGGGACCTTACGCTAACGGATGCAGACGAGGAATCGAATCAAATCCGCGCAAGATACGAGGTTAATAATAGGTCCGTCAAGTTACGCATACTCATTACTTTTGTATCTTAGTATCTTCGCAACCAGACTACTAGGACATATAGTGCGTAAACGAATGCAGGAGCAAGACTACAGTTCAAAATAGAGGATATTAAATACTGCTGTTGACTTACCCCAGACCCGTGAGTACCACCATGGCTCGCTTTCACGTTCACTCTGAATAGTTTTTAAAGGCTCACTCGCCGTCACATTACACCCCTACTGTCTCATGTTTCACGCACACATTGGTACTAACTGTCACTCCGGCTATCATTTGACTAATACGCATGGCATCACATTGTATTTTTGGTATCACTTTGGACCTCCCGTTTTGTACGCTCATCTCGCTTTGTTACCATACGCATTGACTTGTGCTGTGGAAAACGCCTATTCAAAATACCCGACCACGGTCTAAGAGAAATAATAAGGAGGCAAGACTAAATTATGCAAATTTGCTAGAGATTTCCTCCAATCCGAGCTTGATTTCCTGGCCAAGTGCGCTGCTCAGCTCTTCGTCCAACAGACTCCCGATAGATCGGCCGTCCCTCATGTAATACCAGCCATCTTGGTTTCCAACGTAGTCATACCGTTTCGGTCCGCTTGAAAGGGCTTGAGTGGGAGTCTAACAGACTACCCACGATGTGATAAACGTACCTAAAAGGCGAAGACAACCAGATCTGTTTGTTTGGAGGCTGCTTGTTAATAACGTAGGTACCCTTGTCCGCTAAGTTCAGTGTGAGGACACCGCTCTGACGGCACTGGTAAAAAGACGGGCACGGAGTGTTTGACTTGTTGCGCTCACAGAATATTCGACCTCGTATTCCGAATTCCCCATGCTGTCAATCAGGTTTTCCAACGACTCCAGCAGGATGTCCATAGTGGTGTCCGAGAGTTGGTGGTATTTCTCCATCGATATGTCGCTTTATCGTATCCTTTTTTACCAGTCAGGTTTCGACACAGAGCATGGACAGCCCTACCTGACTTTAACCATGGGCGGAGGCGTGGCCATTGCGGGGCGAGCAGCATGAATAAGGCGATATAAAGCATGAGGTCGAGCAGAAGAACCCGAGCGGGTGGTTCGCTGCAAGTTCGTCAGGCATGTCCGGCAGACTGTTCTTGATAAGTTCCTTGAAATCATAGCACGGGAGGTGTAGTAAGGGAGGACGCACCGGCACGGATGGGCGGAGTTAGGGCCTAAGCCACGTGATCGAGTGACTGGCTTTTCAGATCCGCCAGATTTCGTAACATCCGTTGCGTGTCCTGCTTAGGTAAGTGCCTTTTTTTCGACGCGTCCCTTCAAAACCGCGGCGATGTCAGCTTGTCATCTCTGTCTTTAGTCACCTGCTGGACTTCCTTTAGTACATGTACGTTTTCGTTTTCTCCTCGTGATTCCTATTTCACACACAGCAGTATCAGTCCTAAGCATCTCGAGCTAATGAGCATCCGTGTCATACAAGTGAAAAATCTGAGACTTTGGTTAAACAAGGTTTCAGTGACATACCGGCGTCGCGACTTCGCAAAGTTTACACAGCTGCTGTGGTACCCGCTGGTACTTATAAAGGCGGGATAACTGTGTGGAAACCCGAGTCCGTAATTTCTCGAGGTACTCCGCATACTATCGTATCATAGCCCATACTAATATTGGGGAAATGTGTGGACTTTGACTTGACTACGTGTACAATCTGCACATTGAGCCTTCGATTAGGGATCCGAGAAGACGATCTTTAGAAGTACCCCCGTATTCCAACCAGCAACTTGGGGGAATCCGATGCAACCCTCCCTTCCTAAAATCGGACTCAGAAAAATCCAATAACCGATGCTTAACGTTCTTCGCAGTCGCAAAATTTTGTCTCACGTCTGGGCGTCGACACTGTGCGATCCTCCTCTGAGACAGCGATCACCCTTTGTCATGTCTTTTTGCTAGACGTTTGGACGATATGAGGCAGCTGTAACTTTATACCTAGCTCGACATGTAAACCAAGATAATTATAACATAGTTTACAAATCCATCGTTTCTGAAGGCTTCAAATGAAACTGAGGACGGCGCCAGCAATCAGTCCCAAAAACCCGACGCTGCCTGTCAGGAGCGGATGGGCTCCGCTGCTGGATGTAGGTGAAGGCGTGAAGCCTGACGGAGTGGTAGTGACGGTTGTAGGCGGTTGCGTCGTCGTGTTCGACACAAGGTTCGAACACGTAATATTTGATGGCACGGTGAAGTTGCTCGACAGAGTGAGATCCGCACACTGAGAAAATAAGTTGTCGATAAATAACAGGAAAATGGGTCGGCCACGAAAGGATAATCACCTGGAACAAGTCACCGTCACCGCCATCGAACCGCACCTGGATCGTGACGTTGGACTTGTCCTGGACACCGGGAATGTTGAGATTTGCAATGTCGATTGCAATGCATGCGGCGCCTTCCCCAGTCGCTTTGAAAAATGGCACAGCAACGGGCAGAGCAACACCGGTGGTCGAAGTGGTGAACACGGTGAAGTTTGTAGGGTCTTGTTCGATGGATATAAGCACCTCGGCTAAATGGGAATACGGATATCAGTAGATGAGCACGAAAGCACAATTGGAAAAATAATTACCGATCCAACTGGGATGCTCGCTGTTCAAGGTGATGAAGCCTTGTCCGAGCGGGAATTCGCTACGATTGCTGACAGCATCGGTGTACCCATCTACACGTAGCGAAAAAAATCGTTCTGAGTACTCAAAACGGCGGGAATCAGATAGTTTCAAGATCACCCACCACAGAAATTCGGTTCGTTATCCATCACGAAAACACCTTGAGAAATGTATATTCAGTCGGAAGCGTGGGGGCATGGATTTGAGGAGAGCGTACCACGCGGGAGAGGGTATTGCATCTGGAAGTGCGCGTTCGCAGAGGCGACGAAGGCCATAAGGCCATAGAAAACGAAGCAGTTTTTCGCGAACATTTCCGACTGAGGTAATGAACTAAGGCCGAAGAAGTTGGTCCTGGATGGGATGAGGAAGGAAGAGAGGTGCGTATCCGCCTTTTATAAGATAGACTGACAGTCTCAGCCACCAGGATGCCTAGTACACCAAAGAGGGAACACCCAAAACAGGAAACGAGAAAAAACTTTTTCACCGGTCCTTGTATCATGTGGCATGCTGGCGTCCATCATACGTTCTGACGACCATGAGAAGCCGGCCGTGTGCGTGATGTACGGTCGTCTGAAGCACACGTAAACATAACCTCTACAACACCACGGCTTGTGCATTTATACATGATTTGACTTAGTAAACACAGAACTAGTGACCGTGCACAGCAGACGCCGCAGTCGCGAGTCGACCAAAAACCAGCTCCCCAACACCCAGTCCCAAAACAATCGTAATAAGGTACGCAGCCTGGAAGGTCCTGGTATTGGCCAAGTGTCAAGCGGTCTACACTAGATGTGAGACAAATGAAGACATACATCACCGCCAACATGAGGGCAAAGTGGACAAGGGATTGTAGACCTTGCATAACACCGCGAGGGATGTCGTGAGATGCAATGAAGGGCGGGATCATCCGGGCGCCAGTCGCTGGAGTCAAGAAAGGCTCGCTTGCCTTCTCACCGCGGCCCGTTCCCTTCAAGGCACCACTGTGCGCAGCAACGATAGCTTTCGCCCTGGATACTCAGTTAGGAAAATATGGCGAGCATTCACACAAACAAGAAAGTCACCTTTGCTTCCAGTGCACTTCCATGAGAGCACGTCTAGCGACAATGAACCTCTCGAGCATCGCGAGGAAAAATAAGAAGATGGCAGCTGCAGCAAGCGTCCCCTTGGAGCTTGGAGTGATGCGTTTGAAGAAAAGGAAATCTCCTCCGGTGAAATGCAGATACGGAGTCATCATCATCGACGTGGTCGACGCATCGCTGGTTGAACCCGTATCCATCTTAGAACTTGGTGAGAGTGGGACGATGAAAGCTATATAACGACCGATTGGAGGGGAGAGTACCCATGAGCTGTGTGCGATCTGTTAGATAGGGTCACAAACAAAACTCTAGCTACAGTCAGCCGGTAGATTTAGTCCCTTGGATCAGGAGCCAGTCAATTGATTACATAATCTGATTCTGTGGGAACGGTTGTCCGCCCCTCAATGCTCTGTACCTACGGACGCCCAAAAACTTCCTAGGCCTCTCTTAAAGGCAAATGGCCTAGCTAAGAGAAATCTGAATGGAGGGGGGAACTGAGCTCTGAGGGGAAATGGCAACTTACCGTATAAACTAGATGCTTTTGTGAACTAAGCATCCAATCAAGTGAAATCAAGTCTACAAAGCTAGAAATCAATCGACGTACAGGATGCGCCCGGGTGGATTGAGCACAGAACACAGTGGCCCGGGCAATATTGCTACTTGAGCCCGGTGCTTCGAGCTGAGTACGGTGAACGAAGAACTGGCTTCCTGAGTCTATGCTCACACCGGTTCTCTCAGCAGAAAGACGTCAAGTTGAGCGGGATTTCCAAGAAGCCTAAGACTGCAAGCCCAGGAACTTGCCAGTGCAGTGAGTTTGTAATCCCGGAGACACAGACCAGCGGCAAGATGGACCAGGAGACACACAGGACAGACGAGGAAAACGAGCTGGTCGAGCTTCGTGAGGACAGCGCTCCCACTCGACCACCCGCTGTTAGACCCGAGAGAGAGCATGGAAACTGGGAAAGAGTCGTTGCCGCAAAGAGCCGCTCTAAACAACGTTGATGGGGGGAGGAAACGACAGCGCTGGCAGGGCGAGCCATTTTCGCCGAAAATGCCTCAGGACCCCGGCCAGCCCTTAAGGCAACTTCGGATCACGTCATTGATGTGTGACTAGCATGCGCATGAGTCCGTCACACTCTGACGAATACAGGACTAAAATTAGTAGTGCCGCTGTCCCCCAGACGCTCAGCATTGAACAGCATGCTTAGAGTCGCGCTTTCCAGAGGTCATTTCGCAGCAAGGGCTTTCAGGCCCGTTCACTCAACACCCAGCGCAAGACAAGCCCTTGTGTTTGCGCGCTTCAACTCCAGCACTGCTGCTGACTTCTGGAATGCACCAAAGCTCACCTACGAGCAGGTTAAGCCGCGTACTCAGCAGCCCAGTCCCGTACGTCCATTTCCCGAAAGCCCGTAATCTTTGCTGACAGACATACAGGACGCGTACATTATAGATGTCCGAGAGCCCGACGAGGTCATCCTCGGCTCCATTCCGTCTTCCGTCAACCTTCCTCTCTCTGGCATTGCCGAGTCCCTTCACCTCAACCCCGTCGCCTTCAAAGAAAAACACGGCTATGAAAAGCCTAAGCGCGATCAGGAAATTGTGTTTTACTGCCGTAGTGGAAAGAGGAGCGCAACTGCTTCCGATGTAGCGAAAAAGAACGGTTATACAAAGTTAGTCATCTAGTCTAATATCTTTCTATAACGACGCTGAAGCACCTAAAGTGTCCACAACTATGAGGGGTCTTGGCTAGACTGGACGGCAAGAGAGCAAGGCAAAGACTCATAGTGGGAAAAGCTAGTTGTAGCAGGCACAACTGTTGTATCTTTCACGCCGCACATCGATTTCAATTTGCAATCTAGTCCAATCTTGGGTGTTTGTAAATGGTTGTTAAAATCCATCCACCATTGGCACAAGAGCTAGAATCCCCTTTATTGTCCCGCGGACGTATCGGGAGGTGGGCGTATCCCCGACATTATGGTCTGCTGGCTGTCCAGAGTTGTCTGGCATTTACGACATTTCCTTCAGCAAGGCGAAACGCAATTCATGACGATGGAATTCACATTCCCTCGGACTATCATTTTAATACTTTTCGAGATACTAACGGCACTCAAAGGAGCCATACTTCCAAGCACAGAGGTTATAGATGTCCGCAAACCTACGTCCTGCCATGCTCATGCGTTATCGCGCAGTTTCAGCTTTTGTTTCCAAGATCCGTTCGCATCCTTTTCACTATTCGCCCCCGACATACGAGGAGCTACTGCTTTCACTCGCCATAATGTATAAGTGTCCGCCCGAACATTCGTAATACATGAATATTTGCCATGGTGTCTTCGTGAATTAATTCCATATCGCTGAAGAACCTGGCTGACTGGTGGTGACCTGCTCCCAGCTGAACGCTGGCACTGGTGAAGTGCTGGAAATTCCAGATGAAGTGCGTAATTATTGACAAGAGGAACAGGAGCCCGGCGAAAGTGCAAAAATAAATCGCTAGAGAGAAACGAGGTTATATGGCTGCCAATGGTACAGCCGGAATATGTAAAAACAATGTAGTAAAAAAAAAGAGAAGGAAACACCTAAAAGTATGCAAATAACGTACAATGCGAAACCATGTCCAGAAAAATCTAACCAGGCTGTACCTCATTTACCGGCGGCATCGAACACATAAGGAGGAAGCTATTATCGCTCATAAAAGGCGATTCACTTCCCATCTAACCGGTTCAACTGCTTCTTTGCTTTGGAGAGCTTTGCGCTAGTATTATCAACATCCTCCGTAAGGCCATCCAACAGCTCATTCTGCTCCGTGATTTCCTGGTTAATGGCCAGTCCAAGCTGGCGCTGACGTATCAGAATAGTAGACAGCTGCGAGAGCTGAGCGTCTTGTTGCAGTATCTTCGTCTTCTGGAGTTGTACCACACCGTGGTCATCGAGGGGTCGTGTCTGTTCGGTCTCTTGCGGGGCCGCTGCGGCTCCGAATACACGCGCAAACGGCCTGCTCGTAGATGCTGCGGCCGAACCCATCAATGCAGCACGGTCCTCCTTCGACGCTACATGTTGGTTGGCGGGGACGCTCGACGCGAACGCGCGCTCCGCACTCCGCGCAGCGATCATCATCTTTCCGAGCTTCTCGCAGTCATCCTGCACGCGCGCGACCATGTCCGTGCGGCGCTGGACCTCGCCCTCGCTCAGCCCCGCACTGGCGAGCGCGGTAACGCCGCCCGCGAGCCTTCCGACTCGATCCAACACGGCGGCGAGCTTCCGTTTAGCCTGGACGTTCGTTGTGTGTGCAGAAAGTACGTCACCGCGGTCCGCGAGGGCGTCCCGTTTGTAAATGTCCGCACGAATATCCCGGACGCGATTCTGGAGGTCCGTATGTTCATCAAGCCATGACGAGGAGGTAAAGTCAGATAGTGCGCTGGCGTCGACGCCGTCTTTCTTGCTTATGGGGATGCCTAAGAACTCTTTGAACGCATATGTCTCTCGCCATCTATCGTCCTTTGAGCTGACAATCGCCCTGAGGTAGTTTTCGAGGCCTTCGGCTCGCTCCTGCAAGAGCTTCGGATCTTCCGTTGATCGGAAGAGAGAAAAGGATTGCTTCGGAGGAAGAGGGCATGGAGGGGCGACGCCGACGGACTTGGAGAGCTCGGTGTGCAGGTCATCGAACTCAGAATAACGCCTCCACATTTGCCAGGAGCGCACGGATGCTTGCACCTTGATCCTGTACACAGTATGTGGCTTGGGAGTTGGTCGCCCTTCATGGCCGAGGATGTGTACAGCCTGGATAGCAGCCATAGCCGGTAGCTGGTCGGTGAGTGATGATAGCTGGAAGCGACATGGACGCGACGCGTCAGATCAAATACGCAGTTAAAAGGGTCGTGGTTTATTATTAGAGACAGCAATAAATTCACAGGCGGGGATATATTAGAGCAGGATAAGCAAATACATAACAAAGCGACTGGGTATCAAGCGAAACGGAGAAAACAGCAGAAGACAAGTCCGAGGTGGAGACAATGATATAAGAGCACATACACACATGCCGCCGTCCGAGTCCCAGATTCGGAGGTCTAGGGGTAGAAGTTAACGCTCGTCCTCTTGGCTTTAGATCATTGGCCCACCAGTTGCTGTGTGGAACAGTCTGTTTTTGTCTTCCCTCAAGTTTGGCGGCCAGACGGTCTATTAGAACGCGGTGTGTCCTGAGTAGTGCAAATTTCGTCAAATAAAAGGCGGTCGTCAGATGTTCCCGGCGTACTTTTTCACGGTGCTAGTGACGAGGGCAATGAAGAAGAAGGGTGCCTGAGTCCACTCAAGTAAGGGCACTGAACACTATGAGACCTCCAGCACGGTGGACGTACCTCTATACGACTCTCTTCAGAGACCTCCACCGTCATTGCATCCTCTCTTCTACAGGCCTTCCAATAATTGGTGGATGTCATCCCTCCCTCAGCCTTCACGAAAAAGGTTATTCCATCATCCTTCAGCTCCGTTTTGATCGTGTATTTCGTCCTCCTCGTGAAGAAATGAAGTAGTTTAATGGTGTCGGTGACGAGGTACGTCGAAGGATCGTCAGGCTTGACTTCGTAGGTTGAGACCAGAGGGTTGAGAGTTATCATTGCTGGGACGTCTTGAATGGCTGCCGGAGCAGCATCGTAAGGCACGGCCAGTATCGCCGTACTTATGACGGTGCGCTTAAGATACAGCGGCCAGAGACCCATGAAGAACGAGTTAAATAATAAAAAGGACCGGAGAGTGCGCAGCAGGGATCGTCACAAGGCAACGACAACTAATGATAGCATTGATAAAGCAAGGCAGACAGAATAGCGGGCCAGTGTCTCTACGTATACATATACAATCACAATACATTCAATACAGATCCAAGGGTAACCAGAGGCATGGCGTGCCTGCCCCGTGTGGCCACGGTAGGGCCCAGCAGCATCTAAGATTCGAAACGTGCGTCTTCCCCATCCCCTTCTTCATTCAATTCGCCTATGCCCACCTCGCCGACAATATAGCGAAGGACGTCGCTATGCGTAATGATTCCCAGGAGACGCCCCTTTTTCCCGCCTTGCTTTTCCTCCATCTATTCATCGCCATTAGCGGGAGTAAATAAGGCTCGTATTTTTTGTACTAACCTCGCCCTCAACTACAACAAGACGGTGTACCCTTCTCTTCTTGATGAGTTGCAGTAAAGTTCCCAGTGAGTCCGACGCATTGCATATAACAACGCCAGGAAAGTCCGGGGACCGCTGGTTAAGGGCCTCCGCTATGGTCAAGTCGAGAGATTGATACGCTCCCAGTCGAACAAGAGTCTACACACCAGACATGAGCGTTACGCTGCAACCGAATAGTACTGGAATCGCTTACAATGACATCAACAGTTTCATACAAGTCAACGACAACACCGTTCTCATCGATGATCGGTACAGCCGATATGCCCCGTTCGGAGAACATATGGACGATATCAAAGACTCGGGTGCTGAGCGTAGCAGTAGCGATAGGGTAAAATGGATTTTCCCGTGTCGTTTCGCTTTCTTCATCGGTTGAAGACTGTATGGGAGCGCTAGAAGAGGCCGCAACATATGTACCAATCTTGAGTTTTCTTAAGGGTATATGAAGATGCGCGACATCCTTGGCACACTACAGAAATATTAGAGAATACTAGTCAAGTGATTAAAAGTGACGACAGACGTTAATGGCAATAAACTTGAGAAGGCGATATTGAGTCAGGACGGATACAATAACTTCGTGTCCTGTCTCGGTATCGGTGTCGAGTAAGGGTAATCGACGAGCATGCGTTTCGATCAGACGCTTAGCGGCATCGAACAGCGAGCTCGACGGGTGCTCTCTCAGAAGAGGGACAGGGGCGACACCGAGAGCGTCTTCAATTTCTGCAATGGAACCCTCAGTCATGACTGTGCGCCAGGCAGGAAGAACGGAGGAGATCCTTACGACCCAGGCTCTCGAGCCGCACGGTCTCAACGTCCGCAGCTGCAAACTCGTACGTCGCCGATTGATAATAATGCTGAATCAAGTGTATGATGTCCGACACGGTGAACATTCCGGCAAAGCGCGACCTTTCGCTGTTCCAAAGCGGGGCGGACACGACACCTGGGCTCATATGAGACCTCACGCCGTTTAGCGAATACGGGTATATGCATACCATTGTAAAGTAAACACTGCAGGGCTTTCCTGACCTCAAGTTTAGTGTCGAGGACGATGACACGGTAACTGACAGGGAACGAATCGTAATTTGTCCTGCTTCTCAGGTAAGCACGGATAGACTTGAGAGCAGCTTCATGGGATTCAACGGTCTGAACAGGGGGTAGTTGCGAGAGGGCCCGTCGTCGGTTGGAAGTGTGCCGCTTTACCGTTGGCGAGCCCGTCGGGGACAACGTCGAACTGGAGTTCTGCGCTACGGCAGCCATAAGAGCAGTGGTAGTGGACAGAGTCGACTTTTCGCCCTCTTCACTAAAGACTCCAGCAGACGCATTTAGGAAATCATTTGTTTGGCCATGTTTATCAGTGAACGTGCCGGGATCTCATTATTATAATAAATTCAGGAAGATATTACACGGCGTCGTGATTACAAAAGTTAACAAAACACCAGCATTCTCAAGCTCTGAGTGCAAGTTGCTCAGGAGAGAATTCGCATGAAAATGTAGGACTATACATAGGCACAAAGTGTAATTTAAGAAATATCATCTTCGCCTCTCCCTCCGGCTCCGGTGACGATCATTCTGCCCTACCCCGATTGCACTGGCGGGGATGCTGCCCCCTTCCAGAGCAGCAGCTATTACCTCTGCGGGCAGGTCAACTTGGACGCCGTCCGAGTACCTGTACGCATCCAATGGAGAATACGCGGGCGGGGGACGCCCGGATGCGTCTGTCGCGCCATCCCTCGTTGACGAGCCTGCACCTGTCTGAGAAGCGATAGGAGTCAACGCTCTGAGATGGATATCCGCCGTCGCACCAGGTGACGGCGGTTCGGGGAGATTCAAGGGCGATTCTGGAGGAGGTTGCAAACGCATTACCATTTCAGCTGCGGAATTGTTGCGACTGTGCCCTCCGGAGGGATGCGACAGACGGGAGACCGGGGATACTGATCGGGAGCCGGAAGGCGACGCAACTTGCGAAGATTGGCCCGAATCTGTCGCATCGTCTTGCCCCGGTGGCGAAGGCGGGAGATTCGACACGGCCGGTGCATGGAATGGAGAGTCGGTTGGCGATATATAACGACCAGTTGAAGGGCCTGCATCAGGACCTTCCTCTTCAATCGGAGTGATTGGCGGAGGCGGACTTAAGAGCATGGCCAATCCGTTTCGTAATGGGGAGGACTGGGGGACAGACAAAGAGGCTTTAGGTCTTCGAGAGCGATAACCTCGCCTTGAAGAAGAGGGAGAAACGGAGGATGCATGTCGGGGAGGCATGTCAGTCTCAACTGGCCTCACGCCTCCTCCAGCTTCTAATAGGATGCTCCCTCTCTCGCTTCCGTAAGCAGGTGGAGGCGCCAATGTACCGACACTGGGTGCCAGTCCCCATTTCTTTACGTTTGCCTCGATGAAGACGAAGCCAGATTGTCCAAGGTTCACGTGCAAGCTACAAGGGCCATCTGCTCCCACTGTGGGAAACAGATTCCACCGTGTTAAGCCAATATACGCGTCATCCATTTTCCGCCCGTTGCGAGTAAAGAAAACAGTGCCTGAGCGAGGCCGGTAGCCGACACCGAGAACGTCACCCTCCTTAAGCGGAGAGCCGTATGGCTGAGCAGTGAACGGGTAATTGTGAGATTTGTCGCCGTTCGAGTGATATGCTATTGAGAAACGGTTCAGTCCCGGTAAACGGAAGGCAGGATACGGCTTTGTTGCAAGTCCAACAGCAACCGAAGTAGTTTCTGGTAGGTCAAACATCTTGACTTCCCAATAGTAAACCTCGTTGAGTTTCGGTAGCGGCAAGTTAGACTGCACGCTGGATGATGAGAATGGGTCCGGAAGAAAAGTAAGCTCCGTGCGGGCATGAACGAGTAAAGAGGCATTGGCCTCGTAGTCGGGTTCAAAGGACCACGCCGATACTCCCTTCTCCTGTATGGAGAGGAACTGGGAGAGTGTGATGTCTGTGGGCAGAGAGTTTGGTGGGTATTGCATTTGGTATTCTTAGCGGGCGTATGCGTTTGTTAGAACACGGCTGTTTCTTGTGGGAATTAATACAAGGAAGCTGACCTTTGGCACGCCGGTAGGATCTCTGAGTTTCTTCGTTGACGCTTTCCAACCATCGCTCCTCAACGCCTTCAAAGCCGCCCTCGCCATCGATGAGTTCCTCTCTACTCATATCTATAGGGCCGTCATTGTCCCTGAGAATGATGCCGCGCCTCCTTCGTAGTAACAAGACACAGACGAGAAAGAGAAGTAGAAGGAAAAGGAGGGAGGAGAGGACGATAAGGAGGGGGAGCAGGACAAGCAGAGCGTCGCGATTAGGAGGAATCGTCGGCTGAGGACTGTCAATAACATCCATGGAGTGGACAGAATCACCCGGGAAAGTGAGCATGTCGAGCAGCACTCTGTGTGCTTCCCTGGCGGGCTGGTGAGAGTACGATGGAAGCTGATACGAGTTGAGAGCGTCCTGGTCGAGAGGCTCGGCCATTTCTGTCGGCGCTGTCGGCTAGTCGTGTACGAGTCCAAGTGCAAAGGAAGAGAAATGGAAAGAGAAGGAGAGATGGTCGTCGTAGAGAAGTGATGACAAGAGGCGGAGACGCCTGCGACCGCGCCCAGCAGTCAGCCCCGGTGACGGCTTTATATGGCAGTGCCCGCTCACACCAGTACTACAGTGGCTCTCTCACTTTGCAGTATCCGAATGGGGTACATCATTCAACATTGGCTAGCTGCTCGCTGCTTTGCGTGCACGCTACAACACACTGTATTCATATAGCTCGATTCCGAAGGGAGGTCCCCCAGGTCTGCCGATATTGAAGGCGAGGGGACACCCCACGGCCCGGGACCAGCACGTGACTTGCGGCGCGCACTGGCATTGAAGGCCGTCTGTACGCAGTCGCACGCGTCGCCACCATGAGCGCGTCCGTACCCCTCCTCCAGACCATCGAGCCAGACGATGCAGCCGTGGCCGACTCGTTCCCATCGGGAAACATATCCTCTCACCATGCTCCCGCTCACAGCCCGCCCGTCGTCCTCAGCCCTACTCGCCGCACCGCCATGGCTTCATCGCCTGGCGACGCCGAAGCCGGTCAGTCCACACGTACTAAACGCTGCACCACCGAGAGCTCACCCGTAACGTTGCCAGGCATTTCCGGCATCCTACGCCAAGTTCTACCCGTCCTTTCCCTACGTTCGTTGATATACTAATTCGTGGCGTGCAGTCCTCGCATCCCCTCGTCCTCTTCTGTCTCTACTTCTTCCGTGTAACCGCCCTTGCTGTCTACATCCTCTGTGGCTTGTTCACAGATAATTATGTCCTATCAGTAAAGTCACCTGCTCAACTCCCGCAATGAATGCGAATTGATCTGTGTTACCCGGCAGACGGTGATTGTAGTCGTCCTTCTTGCCATGGATTTCTGGAACTGCCGGGCGAGCTCTGCTTCCCCTTCTTTCCCCTCGATCTCGTCTCATGTCCCCCAGAACGTGGCTGGTCGCAGACTAGTCGGCCTTCGCTACTGGAACCAGGTTTGTGCCTGTAATACGTCCTGGTCGTCCTGCTTACACGCTGCAAGGTTGACGATGACGGCGAGAGCTACTGGGTCTTTGAGAGCCATGATGTAAGCCCTAACGTTGCAACTGATTCGTGCTCTAATGCTCCGTCACATGTATCCTTCTAGCCTTCCCGCCCGGCAAATCCAATTGATGCACGGTTAGTAATGTTATGCGTAACTAGCCCTATGAACTCGTTTTGATGATATGAATCCCTCCAGGATGTTCTGGGTGCGTCCCTTTACATTTTCTCGCCTCTGGCATGTCCCGTTTGCTGACATCCCATGTGTTTGAGGTTGCCCTCTACGTGTTCCCTGCATTATGGACAGGACTTCTCATCGTGTCGATCCTCAAGTTCAACACGTACGCGCAGCCACGCTCTGTTCATTACTCAAGCCATCACTAATTTTATTTTATAGCTTCCTGCCCATTGTCATCCTTGCCCTCGTGTTCAATATCACGAACGCCGTTGGTTTTACATACGCGTGAGTCCTTACCTGACCGATAAAAAGTGGAAATATCGCCTGATTGCTCTATACTTACGCAGTGATCGCGACGCAAAGCAAAGATGGGCGAATAATATAGCAGCCTCGGGATGGGGCATGGGTCTAGGCGGACTCGGCGGTCAACTATTGGGTAATGCCATGAAGAATAGTGTGGGCCGTGTCTTCGCAACATAGTCTTGCAGGACGAACACAATTTTTTGTACCGGGTGCCCTTTTAAGGGCTTGAATCTCATGTTCCACGTTCCTCGTTCCCTCTAGTCCACAATTTGTCTGTCCTAACAAAGCATGCTGGATAACAATGAGACATGATGATAGTGGAATAAAATGGGATAAATATAAAACAGTGCGAAGGGCGAAAGGGATAAAGTGCAAGCGACGCTACTATGACTACAGCTGCGCGGAAAGCAAGAGCGATGCAAAATGTCCAGTCCATAAATGGGAAGAAGATGCGGGAGCAAAGCGCGCATTGGAGCATATGACATAAAAAAGAACATATTTGCAAAAGTTAAGGGATTCCAAGGCTTGATTGCGCTTAATGGAGGAGTAAAGAGGGCAACTGAAAGAAAAATTTAAATATCACGAATCGCGAGCACCTGCTCCTATCCATCCACGGGCATCCACCCGCGAACAGGCAGTGGTCGGTGTCGGGGGAGCCATGAGTCCGATGAACGACCGCCTGCGTCCTTCTGACTTAAATGCTGACACGCGCGGAGTGGGTGCAGTTGGGAACGGCAGGGGGGCATTCAGATTGGACGTCACAGTCACCATGTGGGGTGTGTGCGATTTGAGTGTGGGTGACGCGGGGAAGACGAAGAGTGTTTGAGACGGTGTATTGATGGATGTTTGAGATATTTGAGACAGATTACTCGATCGCGAGGATGTACGCGTAGATAGCAAACCGTTTTCGCCGCCGAGGTGCAACGGCGGTGGAACGGCACGGCGGCGTAATAGCTGAACTTTCGGTAGGGTAGGAACTTCTGGAGGGACGGAAACATCGGGAGATGCAGGAACCGGAGGAAGACTGTTCATCGGCGGAGGTCTAGCCTTCGACTTGGTTTTGAAAGGGAGTCGAGTAGCAAATCCAAACGTCGTTTTTGTGGCGGGAGCGGATGGGGGAGGATGATACGAAGAAGAGCCTGGAGCATTTAAGGACCATTGTTTTACGGGGATAGAGGGTCGCGCGGTGGAAGGTGTGTTAACTTGGAGATGAGGAGTGTGCTTAGCCTTTCCCCAGTCCGGCGAAACATTTACCTCCTCTTCTGTAGTTTCGCCACTAGGGCTACGAGTCGAAATACTGGGAGCGTCAAATCCTCCCCCGACGCCCAACAACTCCTCTTTTTCGCTTTCTTCGACAAGATCCTCACTAATAATGCTGCCCGACGTGAAATTGCTTGCAATCGAGCCCGTCCGTTTCCTATTGCTATAGCGGGTCTTCCATGCCGAACCCATGCCAATCCCAGAGGATGAACACGTTGACGATGCCGACGTTTTACGGGAAACTGCACGCTCTTCCATAGCCCGGTCCAGTGCATGTGCTTCGCGTAGTTCCACGCCCTCGCAATCAGGATCGGTAATACCTGGATCGCTTTCAAGTAGACGTCTGCGACGACTCCAGTCTTCTTCGTCATCTCCCACAACTGATGAGTGTGCAGAGTTAGAGGCAGACCTACCAGTGCCACTGAGCACCTGTTGATAGTCTTGCAGCTGGTAAATTAGACTTCAAGTGCATTGTCAGATAATGAGAATCGGGGATGTCTGTCAAACTCACAGCATATTTGGTCCAATACAACTACTCTTCCCTTTGACGAAGTCATATGCACCGGAAAAACCGGAACCTTTCAGCACCCGCACTTCTGGCGGAGTAGATGGCATTGACAGCGCCGCAGCACGCATAACCAGTGCAATTACAACGGTAGCCGAGCGCGAAACGCCACATTGACAGCTGTTGGTCGTATCGTGAGCAAAGAAGAAAAAGGCATGGATACCAAGAAAATGGCATATCACATACTGTATTAATATGCCATCGCCGCGGTTGAGAGCCGAGTCGACAAACGCCATTGCAGTAACGAAACCATCTTTGACAAGGTCTGGCTGGCCGTGCGACCAGTGTAGTTTCAGGTAACGCATCGCAGGCCGTGCACCATGAGCAGGGTAGAATGTACTATCCAGTTCTTCAGGGTCCTGGGACTTGGAAGCCAAAGCACGAGCACTTGCACTCTCAGTGGCAGCCACGACGTCGAAAGGAGAAACGACCTCCTTAGCCACATTCAAGATAGAACGGATACCCGCCCTTTTTAGACCCTTCCAGTCCACAGCATTATCCTCGGAGCCCAACCAGACGCCAGGTAGAATTTGGACTGGACCGTCGGCATACGGAGTAGAAGGCGAATCGTCTTCATCCTTGCGATGCAGTCGTGAGGCGGGGATGTTGTTGGGGAGAGACGTTACTGATGCTCGCCGTGTCAGCGTATTTGGAGGGCCGATCCGGACAGGAAAGTCAACTGTGTGTCCGCCGTCATTGTTGTCCAAGGCAAGAGTCAACGAATTAGAGGAGACATTGGAATGGGCCGAGGGGAGAGTGAGGGAAAGCTTTTTGGTATTCCGCATCGACCTTGGCTTGGTAGGTTTCGAAAACGGAGGTGGAAAGTCGGATTCAGAATTGGCGGAGGACAGAGAGGAAGCAGAGGCAGATGAGTCTCCGAGGACGAGGGCGATGGCCGGGTTTTGAACGGGAGTGTCAATGCGGAGAGACTGAGGGGGCCCTTTCCTTCGTGGCTGGATGCCGAACCGAGGCCGGGGTGTTTGATCATGGTCATGGTCAGGCGAAAGCATGGCTACAGGCTGAACGGAGAGTGACTAGGAGAGGCAAGCGGATATGCACGACCAGCGTGGCAGACAAGGAAACGATATGAAACCCGGGAAATGAAACAGGGAATGAAAAGTGTACTGGAGAAAGAGAAAAAGATAAGATAAAAACAAGAAGAAAAAGGCGTTGGGATGTACGCCGGATGCTTGCACGGGGAAGGGGAAAAAAGAAAAGGGGGAGGAGGAGGAGGAGGAGTGGGGGGGGTGGTCGTGGTTGTCCGACTCTTCGTGTGGACGCTGACCGGTCCTTGAACCTCGACCGCGTACCGGCTGTTTGCGGCACCCGGCTTACCCAATATTGGTCTCTCTTCCCCAATCGGTATGCCGCCCTTTGCTGCTGCCACAAGGTATACAAATTTCACATCGGCCCTCGGGGCATAGGGACAATTGGAAGATCTGATTAGAATGGCGGTGGTCCATACGGTAGTACATTGTCTGGGATGTGTATCCAGGGACGTATGTTTTCGGGTATTCACTCAGGATCCGTGTTAATCGCGCTAATCGACGCAGATAAGGACATTAATATATTTGGCTTTGAGTTCCATAACCGGCATCCAGCCTGTTTCAGCTCAGTACCGTTGATATTAATATTTCTTGAAATTATTAATAAAATAATTGCTTGTCCTTAGCAACACACTACCAAAAGTCCGCGGCCGATTCCGGGTAACAGCGGTCACGTGTGACAGGCTGCCGGGGACTCGTCACCCGCGTCCCGAGCCGCGAGAAACTCGACCGTCGCCGACGCCGCGACGTCCCGCCCCTGCCCTTCCCCTTCCCTCCTAGCAGTCATGCTCCCTCGCTCAATCCGCGCCTCTCGTCTCGCGGTCCGTAGGTTTCCCTCACAGTCGTCTCGTGCTCTTTGGTATAGAGGTTTTGCGACGCCCTCCGAGCCCCCAAAGAACGACTCTAATAAGCCCGACGACAAAGGCAAGCAGCGCGAGCATGACGTCTCGGGCGAGCGGGGAAACAGTCCCGCAGACCAGAATGGCTTTCCCCAGCCCCTCGAGGGCTTCTTCCAGCAGCTGAAAAAACAAATGAAGGATCTGGACGAGGAGCGTGCCAAGTTCAACAAAGAGAACGAATCTGACCAGGGCGACGGCCAGAAAAAACCGCCTCCCCCTCCCCCGAACGGAGGAGGCAACAATACGAATCAGGTCCTTTTGTTAACATCGATCGTAGGCGCCCTCTGGGCAATGTCAAATTCAGGCTCCTCCATGTCCCGAGAGATTACCTGGCAAGACTTCCGAACCGCGTTTCTCGACAAAGGTCTTGTTGAGAAACTTGTTGTTGTCAACCGCAACAAAGTGCGTATAAAATTGCGCTCGAACGCCGGTACCATGCTCCCGGGCGCGTCTGCTCCTGGTGAATATTACTTTTCAATCGGCAGCGTCGAGTCTTTCGAACGCAGGCTCGACGAGGCGCAGAATGAGTCGGGTATTCCCAGTCACGAGCGTGTTCCCGTCGCATACCACGATGAAATTTCAGCAGTCAGCACTCTTTTACACTTTGCACCGACGATGCTACTTGTCGGCGTGATTTACTGGATGTCACGGCGTGCGGGAGGGTCCAGTGGAAGCTCTGGGGGCATATTTGGTATGGGGCGGAGTCGTGCGAAGCTATTCAACAAGGAGACAGACGTCAAGGTCAAATTCAACGATGTTGCTGGTATGGATGAGGCAAAGGAGGAGGTTATGGAGTTCGTACAGTTCCTCAAGGAGCCTGCTCGTTACGAGAAGCTCGGTGCGAAGATACCTCGCGGTGCGATTTTATCAGGTCCCCCCGGTACTGGTAAAACATTGTTGGCCAAAGCAACGGCTGGAGAGGCGAACGTGCCTTTTTTATCTGTCTCCGGATCTGAATTTGTTGAGATGTTTGTCGGCGTGGGCCCTTCTAGAGTCCGTGATCTCTTCGCGTCTGCGAAGAAGAATGCTCCTTGCATCATCTTTGTTGACGAGATTGACGCCATCGGCAAGAAGCGCGGTAAAGGAGGGAACCTTGGTGGCAATGACGAACGCGAGTCAACTTTGAACCAGCTGCTTGTTGAAATGGATGGATTCGGAACGCGTGAACATGTCGTCGTCCTTGCTGGCACAAACAGGCCGGATGTTCTTGATCCTGCGCTGATGCGTCCAGGTCGCTTTGATCGTCACATTGCTATCGACCGCCCTGATGTCTCCGGTCGTAAGGGCATTTTCAAGGTGCATCTTGGACCTTTGCGTCTCTCCGCCGACCTCCCATCGCTTCCGGACCTTGCACAGAAGCTCGCAGTGCTCACACCGGGTTTCTCTGGCGCGGACATTGCAAACGTGTCTAACGAAGCCGCTTTACACGCAGCACGCAAGAACCATGAGTACGTCGAGGAGTCGGACTTCGAAAGCGCGATTGAGCGTGTTATTGCCGGTCTGGAGCGTAAGAGCCGCGTACTAAGTAAGGAGGAAAAGAAAACTGTTGCGTACCATGAAGCAGGTCATGCTGTGTGCGGCTGGTTCTTGGAGCACGCTGATCCTTTACTGAAAGTCAGCATCATTCCTCGCGGAGTCGGTGCTTTAGGCTACGCACAGGTATGCTTTATGCCTTTAGAGTTCATTCAATGGATTAAATATCTTTACAGTACCTCCCGCCTGACCGCTACTTGCTCTCTACACCTCAAATGACGGATCGGATATGCATGACACTTGGCGGTCGTGTTTCGGAAGAGATTTTTTTCGGTGTAGAAAACATCACTACCGGCGCACAAGACGACCTCCAGAAGATTACGCGCATGGCGTTCGAAGCTTGCGCTAACTACGGTATGAATAATGTCATCGGACCTGTCAGCTACGGTGGGAGCGAGAGCAGCAAGGAGAGCTGGCAGAAACCTTTCAGCGAGAAAACTGCTGAGATGCTGGATGGCGAAGTACGCAAGATGATCTTGTACGTCTTTTTTTCTTCTTCAATGGGGCTTTTTTGGCTTATTTTCTCTTTAAAGAAATGCGTACGAACGTACCAGGGATTTGCTCACGAAACACCGCGATGATGTCGAAAAGGTCGCTCAACTGCTACTGAAAAAAGAGATCATCACGCGAGAGGACATGATTGACATTCTTGGCAAGCGACCCTTTGCGCACCGTGCAGATGACATGGACAGATGGTTGGATGAGCATGGGAGCAGGAAGAAGGGGGAAGTAAGCGCACCACCGCCGCTTGAAGAGGTGCCCCCGCCATTACCGACTGCAATATCCAGCTTCGAGGAAAAACCTTAGGATTTACCTTTAATCTTTCATTAAGATAAATAAACCACAGTTTAATTAAAAATGCATGCATAATACACACGCATCTCAAAACCGACATTCGAACCTTAAGCATAGTGAAGGCTGCGGTGTACCGGAAACACGCCGCGTTCTGAGACGCTTCCTTGGTTGAGCTCCCGAGCCAAAAGAGTGTACATGTACTACAATTCAAGCCGCTTCGTGCATCACCCTTGTCGACTCTTGCCCACTCACACTCTTGCGTGCCAACACATCATCTCAGGTTTTAAGGGTCAAATGAAGATGTCTGTCGCGAGCATGGCACTCGTTCTCCTCCTTGAGGATAGCACGCATGAGGATTGAGCATAGAAGACAATGCAATGGCTTGAATGTGTACGCGATGCCAACGAGTCCAAGCGCACAAAATGACATGCACATACGGAGTGTCAAAGCGCTTATTACAAATATGGCCACACAGCGCCATATTCATGCATTTCTCTGGTTTCCACACGCTCGAGGGTGAGGAGAAACGCGTTGCTTTCGTCCACACTAGTCAATAAGTATGCAGAGTGAGACAGCCCTTTTTGTAGGTTCCGGGCTATTATCTATGGCATGTTGGTACTCAGGAGTCAGCACTGACGAAAGCATGAAGCCGCGCGGCCTTCATTTGACCTTATTGCATGATTTGCTAGGATGAATATTGTCAGACACAAATGATGGATAAAAACTTGTAGATTATGGTATATACCCTTAAATCATGAGAACGTGGTGCGAGTGCGGAAAGCACGCGCACTTGTAGTATGACAGGGCTGGATCCCCGCTACTAACTCGATAATGAGAACACCGGGAGACAGACATTAGAGAATGTGTAGAATGAAGGCACCTACTGTAGTCCTGGATGAATTTGATAATCCTGTAGCCGCGTGGCCTTTTTTGGTGATTAAGTCATCCTGAGTAAGACTCACGGGAGGAAACCAACACCCCCAAACAGTACGTATTTTGTTCCAGGGAGCTGGCGAGATGCACGTAGCTTTTTATATAATGGAGCGAGTATGTATCCAATGACACTCCAGCGTTTCCAATCATTGCCGTGCCTGGGACGTTTGGAAGAAATGAGGACACCCACCTCATGGAATAGAATAGATACCATTGTCCTGCAAGAGCTTCGTTGACGTTTGGAGAAGGATGCGGTTTGACTTAATCGGCGGCTAGAATAGAGTGACCAGCAGAAGATCAAGTTCCAGGTCTTCGTCGACCGGATCATGATGAGCAGGCGCGTCCAGACGGCGTCCATCGTGGAAAGCCCCGGGAAAAGAAGGGCTGGGTAGGCGATGACAAGGCATCCGTTCGAATGCGAAAAGACTGAGTCTTATACGCAATGTCACACGCAGCGACAGTGGTAAGCTGATAGTAAAAGGTGATGCTCAATCGAATACCAGGGGACGAACGGCCGTGTACTCTGATGGTAGAGGGGGGCGAATTGTCTTGCTCGAATTATTGGGAGACTGGGTTTGCTTCCGCAAGAAATGACGATCTCCAAGGACAGCCACGAACAAATAATCCATTATTCCGAATATTCTGAGTAAGGCGATGCGCCACAACAGGCAGTTAGCTACAGGCGCATGGCTTCACAGTTGAGACCGTAAAGAAACCTCTTTGTAGTCTTTGCTACATACTGTATAGCCCTTCCACTCCACCCGACCCCGGCGGTATCCCCTTCGCGTTTGTGAAATAACGTCGCGCAACGTCAGCAGGAATTGGAAGCAGTTAAGACGCGAGTGAAATTCATGGTACGTACTTGGTTAGGGGGCACAGAAGTAGCGGCGCCGATGAGACGGCGGACCGTGCCATGGAAGACTACTGCTCGGTCGCAACAAAGCTGTCTTCCTGAGAAGACTCCCGCACGTTACGTACGCCCCAAGTTCGCCGCCGCGAAGCACAAAACAAAGCTCGTTTTGCGAGAGCACGCCCTCATCTGCAGTCTCCGTCTGTACAACTCTTCCCTCTCGTGTTTTGCTGGCAGTACTTTTTACCTGGGCTAATGTCGCTGGCTCCGTTTCATCAAGGATCTAAGGGAGGAAGCGGCGCGTCAGGCCATTTAGGATTGCGACGATGTACAATCATATCACCAACCCAAACCCGGCCCTTTATACGCAGCGAGTTGCTCGCTTGCGCGTCTCGATCGTTGAGGACCTGCTGTCTTACTTTTCGCAATTAAAAAGGTGTAGGTGAGGGACTTCTTTGGCTTCCGGGGAATGAGCATGTGTCTTAAACGCACTTTTCTTCAACTGTGAGTTCGTCCTTGATGACCTATTGGATTTACTCAAGCGCTTGGCCCCAGTAACGAGCGCTACTTCATTCATGCTTCACCTTCGAGCAAACTTCGCTACCTACACGGGCTACCACGAGATCCATGGTCTTGGTCGTTAGTTCTCTGTGCCTCAGGTCTCGATCGAACGGGCTTGCCAAGATGTGGACTATCCTCCTGGGTCAAGACACAATTCCACCTACTGAGGATGTGAGCAGCCTTAGTCATATTATCTCCATTCCTGTGATGCCTCGCCAGGAAAAGAAAGATCACAGAGGATTATAACATACTGGCGGCTACAACGGCGCAAACGCGCTCAACCTGCGACAAGGTAGGTAACAATCTGTGGCGTACAATAAGCTGTGAGCACAGGAAAGATCAGTAGGGACGTTGTAAAGTGGCGGTGAGTAAGTTGGACTTACAAATGGAACAAATCAGATACAGGTGTTTGAAGAAGCGAACGGTGAAATCCAGCTCTGGGATCTGGGACCGATTAACTGCCCGTTTCTTCCACTCCCATGGTGAGCTCTTTAAAACAGAATGATCTGGCCCACAGTACCAGACGTCCGTTTGAGAGCTCCAACATGAGGCAGAAATCAACAGGCAGGGGGACCAGCAGATAAGCCCATTGAGCTCAATTATAACGGTATTAAATTGAATGTGTGCCATGAAAGCAGAACGGGGAATGTTCCGCAGGACATGTGCCCAACTCCAGACAGAATATGCCAGAGAACGTGCGCTGGTTACGGAGAACAGATTCAAAATGTCCCCGAATTTGCGGAAGACGATGCGGGGGGAGGTATGTCACGGTAGTATGGAGGCTCGTTGACAGTGCTTGATCGATCCCGCGGCGAGTAGTTTTGCCAGTGTCACCTATTCGACAAACGGGGCCTTCTGCTGAACCCTGTTGAGCAGGGGAATTGCGGGTTTTGTTAAGTATTCGCAGTCGCGCTCGCCAGCCGCGTCGCGTCGGACCTTGATTTATGGCCTGTCAGCGCTTGCCTTTCTTTCACTAGTGAGTCGTGACCTAACCATCCAGAAGTCAAGCAGCATGCCTCCCCCAAATCGCCATCCCCTTGTCGACCCCTCTAGGCCCTATCTGATTTTGTACTTACTCACCCGCCCCGTCTCGAAGTCTTCAGAGTCCGGAGTTTGAAGGCATCGCTGCCGCGGGGTGGCCATAAAGTCTTGATCGATCTTAAAATTGCGCCAATGGATGCAACATCTTGTCGAGGAAGGAGTCTAGGTTTCTGTCTGTTTATCTCTCTGGGCATATCTTATTTGACCTAAAGGTCTCTTACAGCATCGAATGTAAGACTTTCAAGCTTGCGGCCCAAAGAAAACCCTTAATCTCCATCGAGCTCCTGGCACGCCTTTGGTCAGCTGTCCTCTTAAGATACAGATGAGTCGACTTGAAGGTATGCTGTTGCGCTAGGTCGGTTGGAATTGAGCCGTAAACACTCTGGCGGTCAGCCAATCGGTTTTCCCCCAGTGTCAAACTTTCCCCCTTTCGCCCCTCGTCGCAATCTAAACACTCAGCTTCCCAAATCACCGCATCGATGACCGGTAGCTTCTCCAAGGCATTACGACCTTTCGGCCTTTTTTTGAATGGCCAGACTCCATCCAACCGGCTGCGTGAAGCACCCTACTCGTGTTTTATAATTATGGATATTCGGTATCCTCATCGCAACTGGTCCAGGTCCTCTAAGACTCCACCGGGTCGCGATTCATTAAACTCTTTCTGATCAGACTTCGCGGCTCGACTTTTAAACAAATTTTACAGTTGTGTTCAAGAACTTTTACATATTACATCGCAATAAAATACTTTTCCACGCACACGCATTTGACTGATTACCTGAACCGTCTGCGGAGTCGTAGAAGATCAGTCACCCCAGAGATATTCTACTATCAAAAAAGTGTATCCTGTAAGACGAATAAAGTCAAAAAAAATGAAGTGAACAAATAAATGTTGGCGCTGTACCTCATCCCGGAGGTACTCTCCAACGTCACTTAATTAAAAAAAGGACATTATCAAAAGGCGGCCAAGACGTTGGCGCAACGAAAGTGCTTACGCTTGGTGAAAAACGATGATGGCTGTCGGATCCAGCTTTCGAGTGTCAACTGTCGAACGTGCAGTGACTCCGAAGCCCTGCGCAACCGCCGTTTATAGATAACGTATAACCAGAGCGCATAAGTGGACGTACGAGGGGCGTATCATTCATGCTAAACACTACCACACCCTGGTGCTCAGGTGTATCCTCTGTTATTCGCCCCAAATGTGCTTTCACAACATGATTTCCATACAGGAAGGGCATTTCACCATTTGGCTTGATCCACACCTGCATCGTGCATGTTTAGAGATTTCCTGAAGGTTCTTAAAAGGGAGACAGACTTTGTATTTGGCGTATTGCGCAAGGTAGTCGAGGGAGGTTATATGCAGCTTGAACTTGCCGCTCTTGCTGAACTTCCCGAAGCACGTACCCAAGCTGACCAGATTTGGCCGTGCAACGGATATACCGAGCTTCATAGAGGACTCAGAGACATAGAAAACCCGATCCCTGTGGAGACGGAAGCAGTATGGCTCATCCGGCCTATCTATGAGGTGAACGAGGTTCTTTCCCTGTAAATCAGGCCTATGTCAGACTTGTCTGTTGAAGAGCACGAAAAACAAAGTGGACACACAATATAGTTTGCAAGCTTGGTAAAGACTGTCTTACTCTCATCCTCCGTAAGTGGCCTCATATCAGTCGAATGGTGAGGCTTTTTCTGTCTCCGCGTTGTTTGGAACAGTTGCGGGGTGCGGTAAAGACGTTTGTGCAGCGCACGCAGACTTTTCTTGACTGACCCCCGGAGATCGGCATCGAAGGGAAGTTACCATATTGGGCGACAAGACGTCTCGCAAGACCTGGAGTCCCACCGCCGTGCTACACGACCTCCCTGCGGTACGAGCTACCTCCCTTGTGGTCCTCATGGCAGCGCCCTCGTTCTCATCGTTCCCGTCTATATTCGAGTCTCGTCAGGAAAGAGAGCCTGGTCCTAGCTCACGTTCTCAGTCGGTCTACGAACGAGAGACTGTCAAGGATGCGGCGGACGGCACGAAACACAAGGAAAAGAAGAAAGGGGATGCAAGAGATATAAATGGATTTGGTAAAAGGGAGGGGAGGTCGAAACGTAAAGGTCATGAAAGTAAACGAGAAGGCAGACACGGACGCGACGACGGAATGTCTAAACACAACGGGTCCAGGGACGATAACCGCTCTTCGAGGCATCGACTAAAGCAGGCTGAGTTGGCTGGGAATGAGCGCGATTCAAAGCCCCTTCCTCGGGATAAAGGCGGCTCCGACATCTTCTTCCGGGATACTAGAGGGGATCCACTGAACATTACATATGGCGGCTTGCACGCAGGGGATATACCCAGATACTGGCACATCGCTCGTGAGTATCCCATTTGAAATCTACTCTTCCGCTAATTGAATCAAAGGTGGAATGAAGGTGCTCGGGTTGGATCCCAGACTCTCTGTCCTCTACAGAGCAGGCAAAGGTGTCGAAGTCGGCATGCCGGAGTGGCACAATAGGGTAAACTCTTCGTGAAAGTCTTAGCGCTCCAATATTATACTAAGTATGTGCGCAATTCTAGGCCCCTCAGCTTACCGATTCCCATGCTCGAGCCTTGTTGGCTGGTAAAACGCATCGGCTTGCAGCGTCTGCTAGGACTCTACTCAAATATGAAGAATCAGACGGGTTTATAAGGGTGCCCTCACGGAAAGGCAAGAGAAAGGACCAGGCTTACCGCTCAATTACCCGTGAAGATACGGAAAACTCTGACTCTCAGTCATCATCGGAAAGTGGAAGTGTAACTTCCGGATATGAGACAGATACCTCCCCCATGTCGGCTCGCGAAGAGTCTCTTCGCAATCTAGAACAGAAGCTTTTACGGGACCCTACCTCAGTATCCGACTGGCTGCTTCTGGTGGAGCATTCGTTGAATGGAATGCCAGCTACAAATAAGAATGCAGACAAAGCCCGTTCCGAGATATCCGTGTCCGTTCTATCCCGTGCGTTATCTGCCCATCCAGATAATAAAGGGTCAACAGTTCTTTGGTTAAAGTATTTGAAAGCCGGTGAATTGTTCTGGATCAGAAACAAGCTGGAACGCGAATGGGAGGAAGCGCTGCGTATTCTCAGGTCTGCAGATATCTGCATCGAGTGGTTCGACTGGCGAACAAGGTCAAACGCCTCCTTGGATGACGTACTCCATGATGCAACCAGGGCTCTGGCATTAGCATCCAAAAGCTCATCTGGAGACAGTGCTGAATTAGCGGAGCTACGTGTCTTTTGGCGTATAGTCGTTTTTCTCAAGCAGAGTGGTATGCAAACGGCTTATAGTTCTTGCCGTGTCTCCTGATTACCGCCACTCTGATAGGTTACGTCGAACGTGGGTTTGCTATTTTTCAGGCGCAGGCCGAGTTGTAGGTGCTTACTCCTTTCTCTTGCAGACATTAACTCACTAATAATAACAACTACAAGATCTTTCAATATGCCAGAAGACGCGAAAAAATTGGTGTTTGAAGAGCAGCTCAATCACTTGGAAGAATTCTGGGAGTGCGAAGCAGCACGAGCGGGAGAGTTGTCTGCGAAAGGATGGAATAAATGGAGTGCCACGACGGAGACGAGTGGTAGTTCATCAGCGGTCAGAACGATCAGCAAGTGCATTAGTTTGAATCCGTACGAAATCTGGCTATTTCACGAAAGGGAGTCAGACAAGTGCCTTTTCATGCCGGCAAGGGCGTCTACCATGAACGAAGATGATCCATACTCGACAATCCTGTTTGTAGACGTCCGCCCTTTCTTGTTTCGTCTTCGGTCGGCGAAAGGGCAAAACTTGTTCCGCTTAATCTGGCTTGCATTCTTGGGCTTGCATATCCCGGGTTTGTCCTCTTCGCTCTCGGCTACGATGTCGGACGATCGATGGGCCGACATGAAATTTATGGAGCCCGAATTTATACAGGAGCTGTTCCCGATGGGAAGTGAACATCGCACAATTACTGCCGACTCTTTTGCTGGAGTAGTGGTTGGCAGAGAAAAAACATACAAGACCAGTTTTGACATAGTCAAGGCGTGGAGTCTGGGAGTAATCGAGCCACTGGAAGGGTTATCAGTTGACGGCCGATACAGAATGTGGAGAAAGGGATATATACAGGAGCTCGACTGTCATACTATTGATACTATTGGGTTCGTAGTCTATCCATCGACGAAGCAAGGACATTCTATTGAAAACCGTTCTCAATTTCAGCTGTATTTTCAAACAGGTCCGGCAAGAGACTGAAGACTTAGATTGGGATGTTCTCAGCCTTGCATTTAGGGCGTCCAGTTCTGATCTTCAGGGGTGAGCAGTTCGAAATGTCTCGATAGCCTTAAAAATATTCACCGTCATTTCTCCAGTCCCTTGAAGCACTCCCAAAATCTCTTGTCACAGAATAGCCCGTCTCCGGAGTTGCTGGCTGTTCACGCCCGCTTAGAGTGCATAAATGGCAAATACGATAAGGCGCGCAAGGTTTACCGCATCGCACTTTCGTCATTAACTCAAGAGAATGGACCCGGCGTGGTATGTCTCTGGTGGGGTTCTGCAGAACTAGAGTGGCTCCTCTCTCAAGGTGATGCCGCACTGAAGATAATACTTCGTGCCACAGGCCAATCGGACGAACGGGCGGGGATGCAAGTCCTTCGAGCAAAACACTGGCTTGGGAGTGTCTGTCGAGAAGACACTACACCGGAGTGGAAGTTCCGTCTAAAATGGATCAAATTACGAATCCTATTTGAACTAATTACAGGGACGCTGGAAACGACCACTGCGATCGGGGAGGAGTTCCAGGCAAAAGAAGCGGAAGGCGGACCACATCACGAGTCGCTCACGGTGGCCTCGCTGCTCATGGTATATCATCACACTGTAACGCTCCACAATCATGCACCTCCTGCTCTTCTGCGGGCGCTCGTACACAAAGCCCTCGAGATTTATCCGAGCAACTCCATCGTCCTCGGACTGTTTCTAGAATGTGAGAAGGGTGAAGGTATATGGGGGAGGGTTAGGGCCCTCATGAATGAGAATAACTCTGGGGCGTTGCGGGAGAAGAGTCTCGTGAGGCGGCTTTCGGAAATGTGGATTGCCAATTGGGAAGAGGGGCGATGGTTTGGCGAAGTCGAACGCGTGAGGGCTGGCCTCGAAGCCGCCGTTTCCTGCGGAAGGTTTGTGTCCCGTTCTTTCTACGAATGTCCCGCGCTAAATATGGAATGCAGAACGAAAGGGAGTGCGATCTTGTGGAAGATCTTCGTCAAGTTCGAGATCGCAGCGGGCAATCTGAAGAGGGCGAGAATGATTCTGTTTAGGGCGCTGGGAGAGTGTCCCTTTGTCAAGGGTAGGCAGCCGTGTTACCTCTTATAATCCTCTACCAGGGACTGACAACCGCATTGCAGAACTGTATCTGCTTGCGTTCGAAGGAGACTTGAGGCCAGCATTCAGTAGTCGAGAGCTTATGAGCCTGTCGGATGCCATAGCGGAACGCGGGATACGACTGCGGAAGTCATTGGTGGAGATGCTGGAGGCGAACGGGCACTCGGATGATGGAGACGCAGGCGAGGACTGCGGTGACGATGGGAAAGAGGATGAACTAGAGCATGATAGTCGAGAGCTGAGGCGGCTGATGCCGTACTAGTATGTAATATATTACGTACGCGAATGTGACTGTATTGTTGCACACCCACCCGGTGTGCAAACACGATCGTTAACTCCCCATCACCACCGCCGCGCTCGAGCTTTTCTTTCTTTCTACTGCAGTGCGCTGCTCGCATTCCTCAATCCTTTTTCTCTTCTAATTCTTCTGCTCTATCTGTTCAGCTCGACGCTGGTCGACACATGTGCTGTCTGATCCTCTGACCCGTTCTCTAACTTCCGGCATTTACTCTTCGACTCCTATTCCCGTCTAGGCCTCCCCCATCCCCTATTCATTGTCCTCACGCTGCCGGCCCTTGCTTTAATTGTAATCACTTCCACCAGAAACAACGACGATGGTCGCCATCCCAGCCCCTACCCATGCCCGCGAAGAATGGGAGGACGCTGATTTCGATTTTCCCGACGGAGACGTCATCTCTCCACCCCCGGATACAGAATCGGACAAGGAGGAGGACGAGGATTGGGACGCGGAGATGGAAAAGGCAACGCCTGCCCTTCAGGGCGTGGCTCGCCGCCGCAGCTCGCTCTTAAAGGGCACAATGGTCTCCATCCGTCCACCGACATGCTCCCCTGCCGAGCCGCATTCCCCGGACGATGGAGACGATGATGAGGGAATATCAACCATAAAGATTTCTGCGTTGCCCACAACTCTCCACAAGCATTCGACCAGCGTGGACGACGATATGGAGGCCGATTTCCTCCTTCCCTCAGATGTAACTCAGTTATCGCTGCGACCGTTGTCCCTTCACCACAGGGGATCGAAGGCCTCATTGGAATGGGGAGACCGCGACCATACCTCTTCATCCGCCTCCTCATCCGATGCGTACTCCACTCTCGGTTTCAATGCGGGTGCTTCCCCGTCCAGTAATTCTACCTCTGCCTCACTGCCTGGGACAGACGATGACTGCGATAATGACGACGACGGCGACTTGGATGGACTTGTCATCCCATCGGGCCTTTTTGAGACTGATCAGGGACGTAAGCACCTGACAAAGATACTCGACATGAAGAAGAAAATGCCGAATGTTGAGGAACGAGTTAATGTCGCCTCACCAGATCCTGAAGACGATTTCGAGATTGGTCTGGTCATTAATGGCGACGATGACCTCAGCCCGAGCAAGTTTGCTCAGACCCAGCAGACGAAACGGAGCGGGACTATGACTACAAGAAGCAACAGCATGCCTGCTCGGACGACATCTGGGCTTAGGCCGCCATCACGCTTAAAAAGCGACCGCCCCAAAACTCCAGTTAGCCAAGCAGGCTCGTCGAGCCAATCAAGCTCAAGCTCTCGTCCTTCGATGTCGCCGCCTCTCCGGCCGGTGCAAAGCAGACGTGGCCAAACCTTTCAGGCTTTGCCTTCTTCACAAGGTATGCAAGCGCCTTCGTCGTTTATCGCCCCCAAACAAGGCATTATTCGGAACCAGAAGTCGCATGGCGTTTTGAAGTCGCCGTCGCCACCAAACTCGCGGAAAATGAACCGAAAAGCATCCCTTTCGTCACTATTGGAAACAAGTAATGCTCAGGCATTATCTTCTACCGCCGATTCAAGCGCAGCCCAACAGGCACGTGGATACTCTGCCGCCACGGCGTCTTCACGTGCACGTACGCACACAAACTCCACAGGTCGGATGCATAATGTGGACGTGCAAATCCCGCCTGCAAGGCCGTCGACGCCCTCGTCAAACCCTGCTGCATTGCGGCTTACTATGCCTACGTCGATGGCTCGTCTTAAATCTCGACCATCCATTTCGGGTATATTTCCTCCACCTACTCCTCCCCTTCCTACGCAAACCAATGTGGCTGGTCCGTCGGGCCTTCAAAGACCTTCGTCAAGAGCTAGTTTATCTCAGGTGGCGCCTGTCAAAACTGTTCGACGTACAAAGCGTCGTATTTTTGGTGATGGGACAGAATTAGATAACTTTGATGACTTGCCCACCGACAGGGACAGAGAAGCACAGTTCAGGGTACAACCGAAGGGTAGTCAAAACCGGATCCCTGGTGGGAGTTACCCGAAATTTGACAAAGAATCCGGGAGGGGTACCATTCGGAGGAAGAAAGACTTGCCAGGTACGTGTGTCTATCTTCGATCCGGTTGCACGTTGCCAATAAACTCATGGGTTGGATAGACATTTCTACTCAACCAATCTCTACTTCCAACGCGTCCAACTCACTCAAGCACAAGCAGAGCCGACTCGAAGGGCTTTCAAAAAATGAAAACCCCCAGAAAAGGAAACCCTCGTCCTCTTCATCTGGACCGACCCGGCGGAAACCCACACTAATTCGAAATTTAGGCGGGGCGGGCGCACCAAAAGGTTAGTAATTGCATGTGGACGTTCTTCTTTAATACGTCTGATCAGATGGAGTAGTTGTTGGTGATATGCGGTGGAACCCGCAAACACTTCGCTGGGAAGGCAATGATCAAGCCCTACGTGACTTTGACTCGGCTATGGGTACCTCAGCTCGTCCGGCGCTCATTACCCACCTCACGGGTTCCTCAGTCGGCTCACCAGCGGGTAATTTTGGTGCAGCTTCTCGAATTGTGGGTAATATGGTTTTTGATCCGGTGCGCATGTGCTGGATGTCAACTCTACCGCCGGAGGAAGAGGAACCGGATGTCTTCGCGGATCTTGCGGATGACGAGGAAGACGGCGACTGGGAAGCGAAGGGTGGCACCATCCGCGCCAGTCAGCAGGTCCTCCTAGCGAACGCATCGTCTTCTGATAATGGTGCACACTCCGATAACTCACGGAAGACGCCCAGTCCTGTTCCGAGCACCTATTCCCGCGCACGGTCGCAATCTCAATCGGACAGCGATCGTGGATCGCGTGCGTCGATTATATTCGATGTCGAGGATAACTTCATCGACCTGTGTCGTGCGGCCGAGAGCCGGCACCGTGCAGAAATGAAGGGCTGGACGTTAGGTCGCAGTGACCTACTTTCCTCGGACAGCGAACCGTCGCGTTCATATCTTTTTGAGATTCGCGCGCTTGCAACTCGATCGTATTGATATGTTTATTTTTTCTTCTTCATCCGGACCCATTCGTTTTCTCACTTTGTTGTTTGTCTGCACGACCCTTAGTTTATTGACCTCTCATGACACGCCCTCTTTTGTTTCAAACTCAGCTCCCTCATTTCTCATGTTCCCACCTCTCTAGCAATCGGATGATCAACATGCTGTACCGTATACATGCGACTCTCGCGCGTAATTTACTGGTTCGTCCCCGTTTTAATGCGTCCTAGTTTTGTCTTCTTGTTCCTCTTTCGTTATATGGGTTAGCATCAATCAATATATGACGCAAATTGTGCACTTTCAGAATTAGCTCCGAGGGAGCATCTTACGCATTGTCGAAGGACTGAGTGAGTAGAGTGTATGTTGAGAGGAGTATGTGAAGTAGAAACGGTATAAGTACACGGAACGAAGAGGCAGGCCAGTATGTATGAGAGGTGAGGAGTTCCCGGACAATGAATGACGGAGAAAAGTAGAATCCTGAGCAAACCACTACTCGTCTTTCTTCTCCTTTGCTTTGTTGGCCTTCTCCGCCTGCAGTCGAGCACTCTTGACGCGGACGGTGAAGTAAGACTGAACATGCACAACATTGTTAGCAACATAAGGCTGGCATAAGGAAAGATTGCTGACCCCGAGGACAAATCCCACTAGATTGAAGAACGGAACCCAGAGCTGGAGGAGGATACACAAGTTAATTAGCTAGAGTTTGAGAGGTGCAAAATGTGAACAAACCTCCTGGGGGATAAATGTCTGGGCGATGACCATGGCCAGGGGCGAGGTCACCCAGGTCATCTGTCGCAAGGCGCCGGACCGTTAGGCAGGAACAGGGGAGGCCGGTTTACTTCGGACGTACCCGCATAACCGACATGAACCCGGACTTGACCGTGCGAATTACATCATCAACGGACTTTGCCCCGTTGACGACTGCCATCGACGCTAGGTAGACTGAAGGACGACTTGAGGGGGAGGACGAGCGCAAAGCCAGAGCCACGTACCAGTCGACTGAATAGGAGCGACAAGCAAGTTGCTGCACAGAATCTGCGCAATGCGCGCCCGCGCGCCCGTCTTTCCTGCGAATGCGCGCTGCAGCAAGGAGACGAGCAGATGCCCGAGCGGGGCAGACACAAGGAACCCGTACAGCGCCATCTTCAGCGCCTTCGTATCGACTCTTGCATTGGCTAGTGCGTGCACAACACGCGGTGCCGACTTGGGGGGCCGCTGCACCGGCGTTTTTGCAATATGCGAGGCAAGGACCTCCTGGATGAAGCATAGAGTCCCTGCGGTGATGGCCTTCGTCCGCAAAGGGTGTGCCGCCAGTTGCGCCGTGTAGGCGGCCAACAGCAAGCGGGGGCTCTGTTTCGATGTCAGACTCATCGTCCAAGGTGTTTGAGTGTTTGCGGGGAAGGCACGGCACGAGCGCGCGGGACGACGATGATCAGACCTCGGGCTCGGGGACACTCAGGCCGAAAGCTTAAGTCAGAATCACGCGTCAAACGCACGTCCCCGCATAAAATATGAAATTAAAATAAAATCCTAAAATATTCTCTAATATGTCCAAGATGACCGACAACGGTAAATGCCTCGACCAGATAGCAGTAAGAAAAACGATGCAGTATCCAGACGGACAGGCAAAATGAGCAACTATCCTTTCACCCTACAACGAACATTTAGCAAAGGGCTCCGCTACTACGCCTTATTACGACAACTCACCATGCCTTGACATAGTCAGCAAAGGATACCATGCAAACCGTCTGCCAGATACCAAGGCCAATGCGGGGGGTGACGCCACGGTACAAACCCTTGATCCCGTTTTCCTTGTAAATGTATCCGAGAGTGTTAAAGATCGTAAGCTTGGCGGGCCGGTTAGCAGACGTGTTCTTGGACATGGATTGCATCTGCACAAACGCAAGATCAGACATGTTGACGGCTGGAACTCAGGGCGACTCACCTCGACTCGGACAACTTCAATAGGCTGATTCCACGTTGCCAGGGCACCACCTATTGATGATGCCAGAATTTTATCAAAAGCACCGAGTTTAGCCTTATCGTCTTTGCCGCGAATTTTCCGGATGGAGGACTCGGCGAGACGGGCAAAGCCCATACTAATTAGAGCATCAGCAATGTACCTTTCACTATTATTAACGGCACTCACCGCGAGCCCCAGTTAGTGCACTGTCGAACGGCCACAGCATTAACACCTTTATTGATACCTGCGATACCTTCTCTGCGGTAGATATCAGCGAAGACCGCCCAAGTCGACGGCGGCTTTATTCCAGAGGCGGCTTGCTTATGACGCGTAATCTCCGCCGTCTTCATACAAGTGCAAAAACCTCGTGATGGACTTATCAGAACACGATAAGCAGACGCAATGAATTGACAGCCTACCCATAGTTGCATACGCCTGTGCAATACCACCACCCATGCCCCCCAGAAGACCAGCTGCTGCCGGACTTACACCCATAGTCATAACGGCCGACTCTATCTCAGACGCGGTGAAAAGCAAAACACCGCCCTTTGTCGAAGCCTCGATCCATGCCTGTAGTTTTACCAAAGTATCTAACGTTACCGCAATTCACTTCCAAATACGAGACGTCATACCCAAGGGATAAGTCCTTGATAGAACCCAGTAACGCCCCCTCGACTCCATACCGTCCGAAGCGCCTGAACCATAGATTGGCTGCGATTCGCGGCCATCTGTGTCTTGACTACCTCTAACGGCTGACCGAGCGTCGTGACCTAAGATTGCAACTACAATTTTAAAACGCTGTAGCACGTCTTCGGCCATTATACGGAGCTCACCTCCTACAGCGGACAGAAAAACAAATCATAAGTCAGAGGGTAGACACACCACTTTGCAAAGTACAAAACTCACAAACTGTTATCGGGGATTCATGTTTGGTTAAACTTTGAGAGAACACAAAAGAACACGAAAATATAGAATACCATATTCATGATTGCGCCTGAACATTATTACTTCATTAACTTGCCGCGCCGGGGTTGTGACAAGAGCAGCACTCACCAACGGCAATGTTAGACCAGTTGATGCCCTGACCGGGTTCGCGCGCTACAGGGGCCATGACGGGGAGGATAGGAGACGAGAGGGACTAGATACAAGGTGGGAGGAGAGGTAGGGAGAGAGAGCGGACGGGAGAGCGTCGGTGTGCTGAAATACATTGGGGTTGATCGCTGTTCCCACGGCAAACGACCCCGGACCCCGGCCTCATTTATCAGCATTTCATTGGCTCACCATTTGAATAAACTCGTACCGAACAAGCACAACAAAAAGGAGAAACCAAGTACCATCGACCCATTTTTTATTTATTTTTTCGCAAAGAAAACGGAGGACTTTTGCAAGAAAAAGTCAAGGTGAACGGATGCTTCCGTCCCCCGCTCTTCCGCCCTTCCGCTGCTTTCACGTGCGACACGCGCGTCACGCCAACTTGAACGTGCCTTTAAGTCCTATTTTATTAAATCGCCATTATCATATCATTTTTATCACCATGGACACCCGCAGAACGGTGCGACACAATAAGGCAGCATCACAGGATCTAACGAAACGATCTAAAAAATGCGGACCGGGTCGAATAACCGGTAGGGGGAGCCCGCATCTTCAGTAGAAAACTCTTTGTAGAATTAAACAATCTATACGTCAGCGAAACGCTTGCGCGGATAGTAATCAGGAAGCGCTAGACATGAAGGGTATAACCTTAATGTACAAGGCCGGAGTAAATGAACGGTATATGGTCCTGAGTGAAATGAAATGATGGTAGTAAACGCCGCGAGGGAACAGTAATGACGGTTTTGCTGAATACATTGACCCCTCACGAACGTGGCGTGCATGCTCCGGATCAAACCAGGAATTGCTACAAGAAGCAGAAAGAAGTAAACGAGGTTCAGGTGTGGACTAGAAACGATTATGGTTGTTCAGGTCGTGGCCTTGAATTTCTCCAACTGTTCGGAAAGCTGTGCGATGTCTTCCTTCAACCTGGAGAAAGTAATGTAGCGTTTGTGTAAGAGACAGCAAGATTCACGGGTTCACGAAACAAAAACACGGGGCATAACGAGTATAAATGGCATATGCAAGGAAAAACAATTCGCATATACAAAGAAAAGCATGCTGATTGCGATAAAGATATTGTAGAGCTCGCGTAACGAATATGAATGTCATGGGCGAGGTATATGGATGCATGTATGGTGATAGAAATGCGTGGGTTGTGACGGAAAGAATGAAATGAATGCAAGATGACAAGAAAGAGACACATGCAAGGTACAAACTACAGGATGAGACGTGGATAATTTAAATCGAAGGGTGAAAAATCGCCGAGTCGAACTTGCTCAGAAACGAAAGAGAAAGCGAAGCTTGGGGACTTTGGCTTGAACAAAAACTTTGAGAAATTTCACGTACCGGGTGATTGTATCGTCTTTCTCCTCCACTTCCGACTCAAGGTAGTTAATTTCCATCGACTTTCGATCGACCTCGTTCTGCAGTTCGTTGGACCTGGTGGAGGCAATGTTCAAATCCCCCTGGAGATCTTCTACTGCCCTCTTGTTCTGGGCTTCCAGATCGTGCAGTCTCAAATTGTGTGCTTCGTGCAGCTTCATGAGCTCCTCTTTTGAAGCAGAGGATGAACCGGTAGGTACGACACCATTTCCTTTGGTGGAAACAGGCGCCGCAGCCTGAGCGGCGATCGTTGCTCGTAGGGTCGCGAGTTCGCCATCCAAGTCCGAAACACGCGCCATCAGCATAGACTTCTCGCGAATGTACGCGGACCTTTCTTCTTCATGTTCTGAGCGAAGCTTTGTCACCTCCTCAGCACGATTCTTAGCTGCCCCTTCCAATTCCGATGAGTGATTATGAGACATCTCAGATATAGAGTCTTTTTGAGCATTCAGAACTTCCTTGAGCGCAACCATCTCGTCATTCGCGGACGACAGCTCCCTCGTCAGCCGCAGCACTTCCGAGGCGTGCTCCGAAGACGAAGATGCAGCAACGACCGCAGCAGCTTTTTCGGCCTCTTCAATTTGCTTCTTTAACGCCTCGATTTCAGGGACAGAAGCAGCAAGTGCAGCCTTTTTTCACGAGTTCAGCTCAATTCAAACCAGTAGAATTAATATCACGTACCTTAGCTTTAGCCAGATCGTCTTGGGTTGCCTTGAGCTCGAGTGACTGGGAACCGATCGTTTTCTCGAGTACTTTAATTTTGGAGTCAAGCACCGTCTCATGCTCGGCCTTAAGTTCCTCGATGTAGGATTTATGGGCGGCGTTGAGCTGCTCAATCATCGCTTGCGACTGAGTACGTAAGTCATGTAAATCGTGAGCATGAGCGTCGCCGGCCTCCGTCTAGAAAACGTCATCAGCTTCGGGAAGAAGGGCGAACAGTACAATATTGACCTTAGCTTGTTGGAAGATTTCCTGCAAGAGCTGGTCATGCTCCTTCTTTACGATTTCCACCTTAGCAGCATATTGAGCCTCTTGGCCCTAATGCACGAAGAATGGTAAGTATAAAAAGTTAGCAAAATAAAGTAGGAAAGTAACTGCTTACTGCAAGTTCAGAAGCGAGACGCTCGACTTCAGCCGCGAGCTCGTCCGCCTTCTCAGCACGGAGTTTCTCGTGTTTCTCAAGTTCCGCCGCATGCGCCTGCTCAGCAGAACTCGCATCAGCAAGGGCTTGCTCGTGGCGAGCGACGGCATCGGACAGCTCTTCCCCAAGCTCTTTCAGCTTCAAAGTAAGCTTGTCCTGTTCAGCCCCGGCAACTCTCAGGGACTCGTCGTGTTGACGGCGAGCATCATTGAGAGCCCGCTCGTGCTCCTCGTCCTTCTTCTTCGTTTCGATGAGCGCTTGTTCCGATGCCGATGCCGCTTTAGCGATCTGTTCTTCCAGTTCTTTAATACGGGCCAAAGCCTGTCCCTCTTCATCCTCTGCCTTCTCAGCCATTTCCTTTAGCTCGAGTATCTCGACTTCAAGCTCGGAAAGCTTGTTTGCGTTCTCCTCCTTCTCAGCGCTCAGCTCCGTTACCCGCACGGAAAGCTGATCGGCACGAATAAGCGCAGCTTTCAACTCCTGGTCTCTGTCCGAAGCTTGCTTCAATGCAACCTCATGGGCAGCACTTAGAGCGCTGGCCTCGGCTCTAATAGCGTCGAGATCGGCACGAGCCTTTAACAAAGCTTCATGCTCTACGGCGGCAGCGGCTGATGCCTCTGATGCAGACGCGGCCGAGTCCCTCGTAGACTCAAGTTCCTGCCTCAAGGCGTCATTGTCGCTAGCTAACACTTCCAGTTGATCTTCAAGTAATTTGACCCGTTCAGACTTGGCCATCATTTCCACGTCTACGGCTCTCATCTGAATTAGGGTAATTATTAGTGAATAGAGGAGGATGCAAGAGACAGATCGGCGAACCTTTCCCCTAATATCTTCGAGTTCTGCGCGGAGCTTTTCGGCATCCACCTGAAGCTTCTCGACCTCGAATTTGCGAACAGAAAGTTCCTCCTCGATCGCGTCCTTTGCAAGTTGCAGATCTTCTAGAGCATTCTGCTTCTCCTGGGCATCAGAGAGCGCAGCATCCAGCTGTGCACGAGCCGAGTCCAGGTCATCCTGAAGGGAAGCGGCTTCCTTCGTCTGGGCATGCAAGGACGACTGAGCGGCCGTGAGCTAGAAATGTGTGAGCTTGCCTGAAGAAGAAAAAGAACAATAAGGCACGAGAATAGCACCTTTTTCTGCAGTTCCTCGGATGCCACATTGTCCTCCTTGATTCCTATCATGGAAGAGATTGAAGTCTGTGTTCGTCTTGGGGCCAGCGGAGGCTTCGCACTTGCGGGGGGAGTAGGCTTCGGCCCCATCGATGTGCGCCTTGTCGGGAGCCGGTCGGACGCGGGCATGGAGGCGCGTGGACGATTGGCAGTAGTAGTAGAAGTCGTCGACCTGACCGTCCCCACAGATTCAGCCGGCGACACGACTGCCCGTGCCATCAACCTAGTCGTCTCGGGAGATGATGGACGCCTAGCGGCGGTGGAGCTTGACAGCGGGGGCTTCGGAGGCACGGTCGGCCTGCGCATCCCCGTGGAAGGCACTGGGGTTTGGGATGGCGAGTTTCCGGACCTAACTGACGACATGGTAGACTTTGTTGGCTTGCTCGACGATGTAGTGGCTTTCGCAGCTGCGACTTTTGTCCCAGAGGAAGGAGGCTTAGAAACGGGCGCGCCTGCGACACTCGTGGATTTTCTAAGGGTGGTCGAGGGTTTGGAAATACTAGACGTGCTGGCCGCCTTTGATACGATAGGAGGGGTAGGTTTGACGGATCCTGAGCCAAAGGTACCTGAGCTGATGACCTAGAGAGAAAGAGATAGGTTGCATTAAAATACAGAGCTAATACGCGACGGCATGCTCGACACACCTTTTTCACCACTGGGTTAGGTCCTGACGCAGACTTACCTGTCCTTCCAGGCGATGCGCCCGCAGATGCAGCAGTCTTCCTGACGGTCTTGTCCGCGTCGCTGGTGGGTTTCTGACGTACGGCAGCACTGGCCTCCTGGGACACGCCTGGATCATCCGCAGTGACAGCAGGCTCTGCTCCGCTTTCATGAGTTGGCTCTGACCGGCTACCCTCGGGTGCCGCATCGTGTTCGGAGTCTTCAACCGCATGGACTTCATTGACCGCACTCGAAGACGCGGTATCGGCATCGCCTTCGGGCTCGGATTGGGCATCGTGCACATCCTCGGATTTCACATCCTCCACGCCTGGAAGCTCATGGTCGAGCCCGTCGTTACCAGCTGGAGGGGGAGACGCGTGTTCGGCGTCCGACATTGCAAGGAGATGCGAGAGCCCTTAGCAACTGATCACAGGAGTCGTCGGTCCTGGAGAGAAAAAGGCCGACGCGTGCTGGCGCGAAATTGAATACGGCAACCCGGGTCGGCGCTAGCCGCGACCCGCCGGAAGTAAAGCCTTGGCCTACGCTCGCCGTCGCTGCTAAGCTCATGGACACTGGCAACGCTGCCGCCCTCGTCGACGCCCCCGTCCTCGACAACGCGGCAGGCACCGGTCGCATCGTGCTCTCCTTGCATGGTCGCCAGGCTGTCTTTTCAGAACTATCATATCGCTACCCCCTGAAATTACTTTCGCCTCGAGTCCACGAGCCCTCCGTCGCGATCGCATATGTCCTGACCTACGGAGGTGGCCTGGTCGGTGGCGATCGCATCCACCTTCAAGCCCAGGTTGCCTCTGGGGCTACCCTCCTGCTCCTTACACAAGTGAGCATGATATCTGCCTCCTCGTCGATGGCCCTTGATGCTCGGTGTCCTAGGGTTCGACAAAGGTGTTCAAACTTCGGCCTGGTGTGAGACTTGCTAGACGTGCTCCCAACGCAAAAATTGATGTTTATGGGCTGTCGACCGTCCAAAAACTGGACATCGGCGTGCAGAAGGATGGGCTGCTTTTACTCCTGCCGGATCCCGTCACATGCTTTTCAGGCGCCGCGTACAACCAGGTTCAGACGTTTCGACTCGAGGAGGGGGCGTCGGTAGCTCTGCTGGATTGGGTGACATCTGGCCGCATGTCTAGGGGGGAGGAGTGGCAGTTCCTAAGGTACTACAGTATTAACGAGGTCTGGCTCGGACGCAAGCGAATCGCAAGAGATGCTCTTCTATTGGAGGAAGAGGAGCACGTTGGCGGTGCCCGGCGACTGCTGAAGGACCGGATGGGTCCATACTCATGCTATGCGACACTTTTTTTGTGCGGACCGAAAGTACAGGGACTAGTGGACTGTCTATCTGCGTCGTATCATGAAATTTCCGTATACCAACTGGCGAACCCCGCTGAGCTAATTTGGTCTATGAGCGAAATCGAGGGAGGATGTGTCGTGCGGATAGCTGGAAAGGAAACAGAGACTGTGAAAAAGTGGATAAGCGGACGACTGGGCGGGCTTGCGGAGCATATAGGAATAGATGTATTTGAGAAAGCATTGGCATAGTTGTTACTTATTTATTATATATATATGCTGTTTGTATTTAGCATTCGGACTCGGCTCGGCCCGGGCATAGCCGCGGCTGCAGTCGCGTCGGCAGCGTCGCACGTGGAATGCACGTGATTTACACACGTCACTGGCACTCACTCGGGGTCACTCCAGCCCTACCAGACATGGCCTCGGAAGCCGATCCCTGCGCGCTCTGGACAGCGCTCGACGACGACGAGCTCACTGTAGAGCACATTCAGCAACTGCTATACCCTCTCAAAGACGACCTATGGACTGCTGTCGCTTGTGTAGACCGTGTCCTCGACGATGTCGACGTACAGCACGCTCTACTCGACTTAGGAATCCGCAGGACCGACTCTGCCGTGCATCGTGTCCGGGAAACACTGAGCGACCTCGCAGCCAGCTCACCGAACTCCGCCGAATCTCAGCGTCGCCTCTCCTCTTATTTCCACGCTCACGTTGCGGACGCCCAACTTTGTCAGATCCGGTCTATATTGCTCGACCGACAGGACCATCTCCGCACTTTCAATGAACTCAGGGACAAGCTTTCCCAGAAAAACGCTTTACCAAACTCTGAGGATGTCGCTCAAGATGACTGGGAGGACGACCCGTGGGCAGACACAGACAAGGCCGATGGTCCATCTGCTATGCCAGGTCCGACCGGTCGGGCAAATCCGCCTGTGCCATTGTCCATTTTTCTATCAGAAGATATATCCCTCATGTCGTTGGCTCTGGCGTCGCAAACCCAATTCGAAGCTCTTAATGTCCTCAAAATTCGGCATTTTAAGGATTTTTTTCTACATCGCTTTGGGGTTATTGACAGGATCCCTCTTTTTGTTGACCCTTCCGACTATCGTGATTTGTTACCTGCTGTCGACACGAAAAACGGACTGGAATCTTGTAACCAAGGAAGTCCATGGAGATGCGAGCCAGATTTTGTCGAGACAGATGTTGTTAAGGACGCTCTCTCCCAGTCCGATATTCCGTTCCTAGTCTCTTTCGCTGAAGACGAGGCTTGTATACGAGGACTTTCCTTAAGCCCTGACATTCTCACTGCGGACGCAGTACAAGCATGGTATAAGGAGAGGGTCGAATCTATTGTTTCGTCGACGGGCATGGTGGACATGGCACTTAGTCTAGTGCAGCATGGGGTATCTCAAGGGGTCGCTGGCCTTGACGAACTCGGCGAAAACCTTTCATTGCTATCGCGGCTGATTTATGACTCCCCAGGCCCGGAATTTGCAGAAAGTGGCAAGTTCGTCAGCATGTCCGAATGGCTATCGCTTGCGCCGCGCGACGTCATTCGCCGCTACCTTGCGCATAGTACGGCCAGCACTATCGTTAATGACATCCGAAGGCTAGTCATGCCGTACTTATTCGTTTTAGAGTCGCGTTGCGAGCGTGCCGGGCGGCCGAACCCAGACTTAGCTAAACGTCTCCTGTATGATTACATCCTTTGCGCAGACATCAACATGGTCGTACCCATCTTCGAATCTTCAAAACCTACGCTGGTGGCACCACAGAGGCTAATATCAGACGATGAAGATCTAGCACGCCTTGCCCTCGCCTGCCTTTATGGCAGCGACAGTCTCAACAATTGGACGAACATGAGTCGGATATTCGAGTGCTTGCCAGCATGGAATTTTGATGCCGATGGAGACGAGGACGAAACTGATACAACTGTAGCCTCTCTCAGCGCTTTTCTTACTCCATCAACATCCCGCCCTAAGACTTCGCCGCCAGATTTGTTGGTATTCTTCAAACCTCTTCCTGCGCGGTCCCTTTCCCGTGCATTAGACATCCTTGATGTACACCTCGAATCAGGCGAAATACTTGCCCGATGGGGTGTTCCCGTTCCACTGCGCTGGTTTCTCCAAAGTGCTCATGATGAAGTACAACAGCGAGCGTGGGCAATGCGAATGGCACGACAGGTGGATGCACCATCTGGAGACCTAGATAGTGAGGATATTTGGCTATCACTTCTAGAAGACATGCTCAAGATGGCACGACCGAATGAAAACCCCACAAACACTGCCTTCGGAGCGCTATCTGGTGATGATGTCCGGCAAATCTATTTCAGAGGTATTTTAAGTACAGGAAGTGAGTTTTTGTTTTTAATTACTGAACCGAACAACCAATATATGTTTTGAAGAATTTTCGACCGCAAAGCAACTCATCTCACCTCGCCATGGTGAACGGCTGCTGGAGGCAGATGTAATTGAAAGCCTTTGCCTCGACTGCTCTCGCGAATTTTATGACAACGCTAGCTCGGGTAATTACAATTTCGGGGACATGAAGCTTGCGTATGACTGGTGAGTTTGTGGACAGCTACCAGATATAAGCGGCTGACAATATCTGAAAGCCTGGGCGTTTCTCCTCAGTCTCCTGCGGTGCAGAAAGAGCGAGAATTCATCGAAGCTACCAGCCGTATTTCATCGTTTAACCTGATGTCACGGCCGGGCGTACCGATTCTCCCTATCGAGATTCGTTTAACAAAAGATAGACTCAACCTCGTGGCACGCGTCCTCTCTAGCAATGAAGGCGCGTATAAACACGCTGAGGTCGTCCTCGAGCTTGTGCACAAGCTCGGCTTCCGGGGTGACGTGCTTGCCGAAGTGAAGACGCTTGCCATGATCGCGGACACTGCGCTGCAGGCAGAGGACTTCCCTCGCGCATTTGAGGCGAGCGAGCGCATGGTAGGTGCCGTATTGAAACTTCGGCAACTAGCACCGCTTGGCGCGGACAGTCCTCACGTGCGAGAGGCAGTGGAAGTGTGTTGGGTCGCATGCTTCCAGCTCGGGAGACAGTCTGAGGCGGAGGACACTGAACGCAAGATGGCGCTGCTTGGACGGGCGCTGGAGCTCTGCCCTCCCGACAAAATTGTGGACATTCTCTCGTCTTGGCGGAAACTTGAAGTGGAGGACATCGAACGGCGGCGGGAGCGGACGGCAGAGCGGCAGACGAGGAAAGAGAATGGCGTGAAGCGGACAAGACTAGCGGGAGGAAGAGCATCGACCCTTTCATCAAGACTTCAGGGCTTAAGCATGCCGTCCCCAGCGCTGCCGAGTGCGTCCGCCCTGGCATCACACACGTTTAACCGAGTGGCTGCGTCGTTGCCTTTTTCAATGCATGGTCGCCAGGCGGGAGATCCGAGCCATAACCGGGAGGGTAGTCCTGATGTGCAATCGCAGGCTCGACATGCGCTTCAGAGAGGAATTGGTTGGCTTATAGGTGCAGATGAGGACGAACTGTAGCAAGCTTGTTTATCCGTCGACCGCATTTCTGCCTAATAAACCCATTAAAATGTGTATATGTTCAAATATCTACCTCCGAGTGTTTTACAAATCAAGCGAAAAGGTATACTGGATAAAAAGAAAGACGCGAAGATGTGCGAAGGAGATAGAAATGTTACCAGTAAACGAGAGATTGGAGTGGTAAAAGTACTAACTTCTAGTGATAGAAAGCTATGTGCGGGCGTATCAATGTTACGGGGATGAAGACAAAAAAAAACAGATATTATAGTCGTAATGATAAAAAAAGCCTCCGAAAAAGATCAAACAAGAACAGAATCATAAATAGAAGAGACATTGCATATGCGACCCGAAGCGGGCTTCAAACTTCATTACCGCTAGCGAATCTAGCACCGCACCCAGTTTTCGCCCTTGGGCGATGAATAACGCCTGCGTTGGAATCCTTCTTTTCCGGTTTCGCGCCACCTCGACCACAAACTTCACATACCTCACCGCCCTTCATTCCGTCAACCTCAGCCCTGAGATCGCGGATCTGCCCTTCGAGCTCCCAAATCTGCCGCTGCCACGCCTTGCGAGATGTACGGATCTGTTCCTTCAATGCGGTAATTATAGCGGACTGCTCCTCGTCCAGTGCTCGTACTCCATCGCTTAAGCGGTCATCACCAAAAGAATGATCATCTATGCTGCCGATATTAAATCCTACATTGATAGGCGAAGGAATCAAGTCGCTAGATGCTATGGTTGTTGGTGAAATAAGAGACGATGTGTCCGCGTTCCTGGAGCTTCCAGGACTAGTTTCCTCACTTATGAAGTGTTCCGAGAAATTACTAGAAAAGAATCCAGAAACGGGACGCAACTTAAGTGCAGAAAAATGGGTCGTGCTGGCCGGTGCGCTAGTCGGTACCTCCGAAGACAAAAATTTAGGAAACGATTGTGGTGAATCCGATCGCCGAGCCACGGACTCATGAAGAGGGACAAACGCAGACGATGGGGAGGTAACCTTGATGGACAAAGAAGGAATAAATTTCTTTGATCGCGAATCATCCTTTCCGTTGCTAGGAGCCGAAGGAGACAAGTTTGCGGGAGGATTCATTAGAGGAACAGGCACTCGGTGCATCGAAACTTTCGCGAGCCGGGCTGCAGGTAGAGAATGGGACTCTTCGTAAGGGTATAGGGACGGGTGCGAGTCCGCAATGGGAGGAACGGGTGGTGGCCGAGTATCATGCATCTTGTCCTTCTCCCTTCCATTAAAAAGCTTCATGAATCCGCTTCTTTTAGGTCGAAGCACCTTCCCGGAAGGCGGGCCAACGAGACTTGGTTGCTTGCCCGTAGTAGGCGACGTGGGAATGGGATGTTCACCTCTGTACGGTCTGGCATTGTCCGTAGATAAAGGAGCTACGTCCTGTTTGACATTATCCGTCGCACTACTTGACCACGCCCTCATCCTTGAGGTGGATTCGCCATCCTCGGCCTGAGCTCCATTTCTAGGTGGGAAGGGCATAGCCCCGGTAGTGGCGCTTCGGTTACGCTCTTTAACACGGGCTTGTGCCTGTTCAAGACTTATCAAGGAGTAAGGCTTACCAGCCTCAAAACCGGTGTCAGCCAACGCGGCTGGCGCACTGATAGGGCCCAATTTGGTCTCTCTTCTAATTCGTTTCTGTCGCTTTGTCTTTTCCATATCACTCTCACTATCCGTTGATTTAGACGAGTCTAGCTGGGAAGCGAGAGAAACGAGTGAAAACGCCGAAGTAGGAGGGGTAGTACAGTTTAAACCGGATGAAGACGTGATAGAAGCGGAAGCCGCAGAGGACGAATGTGAAAGAATTACGGTTTCTTCGGAAGTAGCGAGTGTCACTACTGAATCGTTTCTTGACATTCGCATGTCCCCAGTCAACTGCGTATTATCTTTTCCGAAAGGGTCCACAATATATTCGCGTTGATAAACAGAGAGTAGAGCGGGATTCGCATACGGATGCACAAAGCTGCTATTCCCATCTTGAGGAATTGGGGAAGGCGTACGTGTTCTCAGTATAGAAACAGAGAACTCTGAACGGTGAGGGCTGATAGAATTTCGGCGGTGAAGCAAAGGAGACTCAAATCCGGAAGAGCGCTCGGCATGAATTGCAGAACGTGGGCTGGGTAAAGGCGGGGGTATTGATTTTTTGTCATACGCCCCTGTCGCTAGAGACGCAGAGCGGTCCCTACCCAAGGAATGGTGTCCGACGGTGAACTTGGAGGGGAACCGGCTCGAAGAGGGAGAGGGCTTCAAAGCAAGTGACGTTGATGACATGGATGCCTGTGCAAGAGCGCTACAAAGTGGAACGGAAGACAATAAGTTTTGGGTTCCAGTCAGAAAATCAAAAATAACGGCTAACTGGATCGCGCTTCCCGAAGCACTGCCAGGGGAAATACCAGACACAGTCTCCATTGACTGTTTGCTCTTGGATACTGTACCTGAATCAAAGCTAGGCCTGGGTGCAGGCGACTTTGAGCCGAAGCCGAACCCGCGAATGACTGGACGGGAAGATTTCCTGTCGCCAAAAATGGAGTGTTTGTCGTTGCCACCGTCGTCCAAGTCCGAGCCAGAAAGGTCGTCCTCGTCCTCCTCCCAAGGCGCACGGCTGTGGACTCGCATTTTGGGGCCAAGAAGACTCATACGCATCTCTGGGTCGCCATCTCCGTCCTCGTCGTTGTCGTTGTCTTCGTCTAGATCGAGGCCCATGTTGATATTTTCGCTGTCCAGGTCGGGGATGTGCTCGCCAGACTCCGAGGAGGCAAGCTCAGAAAGGTCAAGTTTCGAAGTGGAGTGGCTTGGGATGCGCTCTGGAGACGAGAGCGGTGGGTATCGGGCGTAGCGGTCGTCATAGTTGGTCGGTGGTTCGTGAGAGTGGGAATGAAGGAAGCGGGGGGCGGGCGTAGTAGGAGTGTTGCGGTAGTTGTTGTCAAAGTGGCTGTACAATGAAGGAGAGTCTGAACGGTCTGAGAAAGTAGAGAAGCGAGTGTGTGGCAGCGGGACGTCGGCACGCTGAGCGCGCTGGTCGAGCAGGGCGCGTACGTGCTCGTCGTCGCCGGGAGACATGGCGGGGGAATCAACCTAGAGAATTGGTGTGCGTGTGTGTGCAATCTTTGCGGAAAAGCATCCGAGTTTGCGCTTTACGGGATCGACGAGAATGGCCAAGTGCGCTTTCAGACGCACGTGTTGGCGGCTCTCTCTCTCCCCCTCAGCAACAACAAATGGACTCGGTTGAAGATACAGCTACACAGCTGCTCTCTCTGGCGCCCTCGGCAGCAGGGAAGCAGTCAGGCAAGCCACGGAAGATGCAGAAAACAGCTTCCAGGTCCTTGTCTTGTCTCTGTATGCGCGCCCGCTGTCTGACTGCTTTTTTTTTCGCATTCAATTAACCTTCAGACGGTCTCACCTTCCGGATGGAGTTAAAACAAAGAGCTGGGATGACAGAATGAGAGAAAAGAAAAAGAAAGACGCCATGAAGAAACTCGAAGCGGAGCTCAAGGAGGAGAAGCAAGCCGAGCTCAAGCGACGCAAAGAGATCACCCAGGAGAGGAAAAAGGCCGCCGAAGAGCGGCAGAGGTTGGAGGAGGACAAGGCCAAGGTGCATTCACTTTATATTCGTCCCGAGCTTTCATCTTACTGCTCACCACAGATGGGCGCCAGAAGAGCGGCTCGCTTGAGACGTAGAGAGGGGCGGACGAAAAAAATTAATCAATGAAACACTCGTTGCAACTGATTCATTACACAATTATCCGCGTGAATAAGCTATACAAAAATCTGCGCCGACGGTCTAACAACCATCATACATGCCACGAGTCGTCGTCCTCCCCCTCCTTCACGAACGGTCTGTCCAGGCCGGCCACCACGCTCTCGCACAGAGGACATGATCCTGCCAACAGCTCATCCAGCTCCTCTCTTGCCTTCTCCACCCTCCGAGTCACATCATCCCCGCCTCTTTTATCGCCTGCATTCCACATTCGATCTAGACCTGTAGACCACATCCCAGCTGACACAACCGATGCCAGTGATTCTGGTACAATCAGGTCTCGCAACTTGTCCCCTGCTGAGAGTATATTTCTCCCCAGTGTGTTTGCAGCACGTGCGCCGTTCTGCACAGGTGCGGAAAAGTTTGCTGATAACAGCGCTCGTTGTCCCGTATTACGCGGTCCCACGTTGACGGGTAGACCTGCTGTAGGAGTGGTGATATTGGGCCGATCCATTGGAATTTGTTGGGTGAATTTTAACAATTCATTTTGCAACGATATTATCCTGCGGAGCGCTGCTGCCGAAAGATATTCCTTGGCCTGTGTTAAAAGTCTTGTGAAAAACATCAATCGGGGCACGATGAAGATTAAAACGTACCAAGCCTATGAGACAATCGACATGGAAGGTGTGCTGACACGGAAACACGTAGAACTGGCGTACTAGTAAGGGGAAGTGGCACTCGGTACAGCGGTCTCCTGCGTCAATGACAACGAAGCGATTTCGAAGTGCATTAATATCCGCCTTAATGGCTTCTGCGTTCTTCGTTGTGTCGTCCATCTCCGCCTTCAGGGAGTCGATGTGCGCAGAGTACCCCTCCAAAGCCGTGCATATTTCTTCCTTAAAGTCATCGATGACGACGAAGTCTGGGAAAAATGGCAAAATATCTTCGATTTTCAGTAGGTCTGTATTGTCCAAAAATGCCATGGCGCTGCGGTTCAGAAATGAGTAAAACGGGTTTGATTGATGGTCAATGACCCAAACCTTTTAATGTCCTTCTTGTCCTGAACAACATATTTGGCGATTTTCAGCCACAGCTTTTTCCTCAGCTGTCGATCATCCTCAGGCATATCTGCGTTGATTTTTGCGAGTTCGAGATCTCCCTTTTCCAGCGCTAAATCTACACTATTCTCCCACAGACCCATTTTTGAGTAGATCTGTACGCATGCACGCGTCTTTCCTGCTCGGGTACATAGACGCAATGCATAGTCAAGGTCATAGAAGGGTCGGCCTGTCAGTGGGTCAGCCGGTGATGTTGCAAGGAATCTCAAGAGAGAACTCTCTTCATCTGCTCCTGATCCCGCGGGACAAGAAACGTGGAAAGTGACAAGGAGATTGTGTATCATCGGTGACGTGTTTCCTTGTGTGAACACGACATGATTGAGGTATCGAACAGCGTGGTTCGGCTGGAGCGGATCACGAGGTAGGGTAGATGAGAGTGCTTGGGTGCGCAGCAGCGCGGGCACGAGCCGAAGCGGGTCAAGCGCTGGCTGGCGTAGCCAGCATTCCACTGCCTCCTTCGGCGCCTGACACATAAGTACGGGGGCGAAGCGATAATAAAGCTCAAGGTCCGTTTGGCGGTTGAGCACGTCGATCGCTTTTATCCACTCTTCTTCGTGAATCCAATGCTCGGCGACACGATCAAGGTCTCCCACAACGGTTGCATAGTGCAAATAGATATCCGACCGCCCATGACTTTGGATGAGTTCGTAGACCGTATTCGTGTCCAAATTGGCTTTGTATGTCTCGAGGAACTGTCTGAGCTCTTCTTCTAGATCCGTCCGCAAGGTACGCAAATCCTCTACATCATACGAAACAGATTCCGAGGCGGCAACATCCTCGAGCTCGTTGCACCTAGCAAGGTAGATTTCAACAAGCCATGTAGCGAGCATCATCCGTTGTGTAAAATCCTACAACAAATTTCAGTCTCTTCACTGATGATAGAAAAAATGCATTCCGACCGTCTTCCTTGTACGCTCCAACCTCGCTACCAGATAGTAACGCAATGCTTCCCGTTCATCAGCGTCAATGAATTTTAGCGTAACTTCTTCAAAGCTAGCGGAGCATTGAGCATAGCACTGCGCAGAGGGTATATATCGACCATCTTTGAAGAACTGGCCTGCCTGTGCAATAAGGACTTGGTTGCGCTGAGGTGCCGTCTACAATCCAACATTAGTCATACGCATATGTAGTCCGATGCATCAATTTACCTTAGCATATTTCAGTGCAACGTCAAACATGCCTTTGTCTAGGTATACTTGCCAGACATCGCGGGCTTCATTTCTAATGCCAAGTTCGAACAGCGATGAGTCTGTATACACCCAATAGGTCTTCCGCACGGGATCCGCTGTCATTCCTCGAACCTCTTCATTAGGTTTCTGCTCTGCCCCTTTAGTATGAGCGTTTCAGACGATATGGCATGGACATATACCAGGGGAAGTGCTTCCTCATATACGAGGGCGTCACTCAAGTTGCAAACTCCTGCGACTCGATCATTGTATAAAAGGATGAAATGGAACTCAGTGAGACTAATCGACAATGGGCTCGACAAAGGCTGAGAGCCGCTTTTAGGGCCGCCAGACGGGGTATCGGATACAGGATAAGGGAGGAGCTGCGCCGAGTCGATGAATTCATCAGAATTAAACGTATAATTCATTGTGCCATGATAAATTCCCTGAGCTTTATCAGCTTTCAGTGTCTTTCCAAAAGGGTTCGGAAGTGTATGACTGACCAGTCATCCAGGCCATTGCTTTAGGTAGTGACTGAGCCTGATCGGCACCAGAAGTAAAGAAGTGCAGCTCTGAGCTTTGGATGGTTCCAGGTAGTTCGAGAATCCCTATACAAAATGGCTTGAGCAATTTTCAATGAAAGCATGAAAGCGTATATTCTAACTTGGTGCAGTGTCGCGGTACTTGGCGAATAGCGACGCAAACAGACGGTTACCGTCCTCTGAGCGTCTGTCCAAACTCCCTGAGAACTGATATATCCGTGAAGGAGTAGTGATAACCACGACGGCCTGCTTGGGATCAAGGGGAGGGAAGAGCTGGAATTGCATGCCAGTGATCGACGGTCGCTCCGACAAAGAAAATACAGACGACACATAGCGCTCCTGAGATTTAAAGAAGTCTTCTTCAGCATCCAAGAGCGCTTCATGTACAGTTCCGTTTCTTGCGCCGACAAGGAACTCTTTAGACGATGTCGAATTGGGCGAAGAAAGAAGGCCGGCTTTGTTCCACGCAATGCTTTCTATAACCATCTTGAAGTTTTTAAGCTGCTTAAACTTCTTCCAGCCACGAAAGAGGTACCAATTCTCTCCCTGCGTAGAGGTGACGATCAGATGTCGGCCAGAGGGGTCAAGGAAGACCTTGTGAAGCGTCATTTCGCTAGGCTTGCGCTGTATGGGAAGTTTGACTATCTGTTCAGGACGCGAGAGTTCTATAATGATGACGAGATTGTTGGAGAGTCCCATTATGAGTATGTCGGAGGAAACGGCAAGCGATACGAGAGGGGCAGGCGGGGCAAATTGGACTCTGCCGAGCTCGAATATGGGAGCCGACGGTGCGGAGAGGTTTGGGTACTGTCCAGCTTCGAGCTGCAGGAACGATAAGTATGCGGAGCCGCCGGGCTTTCAGGGACGAACATACTGGGCTGAGCAGATCCTCGACGTTCTCGCGCTCGTCAACATCGTCGTACGGGGACGGCTCGAAGCCCTGGTAGTCGAGATTTGGCAGGTTGAGCGCACCCGTAAGCCCCGCTGAGGGAGCAGCGGCGTGCTCAACGACTATAGAGCATGATAAGGTGTTAACTTAGAGGCAATATACGTCGAACTCACAGTCGTCGAACATAGTGGTCCGTCGGTGTTGCCTGCGGGGCGCGGCGCGTCTTGGTCGCTGCCGGCGGCATGCACCGGCACTTGCCAGAGGCCGGCCGGCCGACCGGACCTGACCCACGCACGCCGGCTTCTAACCGAGCCAGCTGTGCATATACTGTACTTATACTGCTCGATCCGCAACTGGCAACTGCATTCGCCTCCCATAGACCCAGCATGTCAGAACAAAGACCGATGCCCCGTCTTTTCCTCATCAGACACGGCGAGACAGAGTGGTCTCTCAACGGGCAGGTCTCCTTCAACCCTTTTCGTCCTCCAAGCTGACAAGTCCGTATATGCTAGACGTCATGTCAGTGTTTATCATCTCGTCCAGTAGACCTAGTCTTTGAACCCCGGCGCCTTTCTGCACGCAGACGGGAATGTCGGATATCCCTCTCACAGAGAACGGTGAGAATATCATCAAAGAGCGCGCCCCGCGGCTCGTCGGTGAAGGAAGTGCGTATATACACGTTGTTCCCCCCATGTATTCTGCATACGGGCTGACACTTCGTTCAGAGCTACTTGACCCTAGTACTATCTGTCACGCAATAATCTCCCCTCGCGCACGCGCGCGCCGCACGTTCGATTTACTTTTTGCTGAACTCCCGGAGGCCCCTCCCCATGAGTTTTCTGAAGAAGTACGGGAGTGGGATTACGGTGACTACGAAGGCCTTACGCCGAAGCAGATCAAAGAGAAAGACAGGTACTGGAGTATTTGGCGGACAGGGTGCGTACACTCCCCTCCCCTCCGCAGTGTAAATTATTACATCGAATTGAGATCTAATGCACCATCGGTCGCAGCTGTCCCGGAGGAGAGAGTTCGGATGAAATGGCCCGACGCGTGGACAGTGTCATTGACAAAGTGCAGGAGATCCACAGGAAGTACCTTGAGGAAGGTGTTGGCCGGCGCGATGTTCTTATCGTTGCCCATGGCCACTTCAGCAGGGTATTTGTCTCCCGCTGGGTACAATTCCCCCTGTGCCTTGGTGATCCAATATCTATCTCTTGCAAAGTCGAACATATTATTTATTTTAACTAACAGGAACACACTTCAATTTTGAACCAGCCGGAGTACGTCAAAGCTGACTCTTTCCTTAATAAAAGGAGCTAACTTCATTTCTTCTTCAAAGATTGCAATCCTCAGTTACAATCACCGCAACCTTAAGGAACCAGCGCTTAACGCCCTGAATTTGCATGCCGACCACAGTTAATTTTGTCGACCGGGACCCGACATAGATATCATGCATGTTAGACAAGAATGGAAATCGTGAATGATGAGTAGTTAATTTGATTGTAACAGTATCGTTTATACGTGAATGATGCTTTCTAAAATTTGGGCGACCTCGAGGAAGAGACTAACTAGACGCTAATAACAAGGTGGTACACGGATACAGCTAGTCCAAAGGACCAATGGCAGTTCAGACGTGCTCAATCATCAGCCGCCGAACGCCTCCTACGCCGACGGGGCGCATCTGGTTCTGGTGTGGGGTACGCGTACGGACTGGGTTCGGCGTCTTCCTCCGTGCTATGCCCTTGGCGTCGCTAAACGAGAGATGTTAGGGGGCGTTTACGGCACATGCAATGTGCATACCGAAATTCTGCGTTGAATGGTCGTCACGGGCTGGGATGGCCCTTCTATAGGAGATTGTAGTTCTGGTGCGTGGCAAATTTTAGAAGTACGCTAAAACCTGCAGAAGTGGGAACTTGCCTTTCTGTTCTGTCGCATTTTCATCCAAGTCTGTCGTTGTTCTTTGTTGCAGCATCGATGGCAAAAGGCATACAGAAAGCATTGAAGCCGAGACCACAAAAAAGGTAATGGATGCAGCCAGCGATAGGCTCAGCGGGAAGGTAGACAAAATGCGGCTACGGAATGCATTATGAATTCAGTTCTGAGCCGGAAGTTAAATATTATGGGACATACCGTAGACCCCGAGGGCGTACTTTGCCGTAGAGCGAGGCAGAATATACACTCAGCTCTCGGCCTTCGCCGCTTCCGAGGGTCCTCCAGCCATCTGCCCTACCAAGCTCAACCCGCGCTTTGACGCGTGTTGAGCCGGTGATGAGAGAAAAGACAAGAGGCACGGAAATCTCGACTAGATTCGGCGTACGCGACAGGAAGGTCACAACGCTGGGTGTCGGCGGAACAACCAGGGCCTTCACGTCATAATTGCGCTCGTTAAGTATGAAGGTAAAAGGTGGCCTTCAACTTACAGGCTTGCGAACGTCTACGATGGTCGTATTCCACTGCGTATGTATGGTGAAGGACACCATGAAGTTACCGAGAGCAAAGTTGGACTCTGTTGCGGGAACACTGAGGCGGAGCGAGACGTCGTACGGCTGATTAGTGGCAAGGGAGCTGATCTCAAGCTCGGAATACGGAGATTTTCCCTCCCTATTAAGCGCACAATTAAAATTATGACAAGACCAAAGGAAGGCAGACAGACGCTCTGACCCATATTGTAGATATACTGGTATAGACCATGCTTCTGCAACGCTGTTCCAGACTAGCCATCCCGCGACGAGCGAGAAGAGTATGAGGACGGGTAAAACACCCAGACATATGAACATGGGGACAAGCTTGGGGAGCGTTGCATTATTGAGACGGCGCAGAACGGGTCGAAGTAGGGCTGAGAGACGGCCAAGGACGGGCAGGCTTGGGCGTCGCCCTCCGGAAGTATCAGTGTCTTCCATGGCGCGTCTAAAGCAACGAGTCGTGGTCTTGACCTGGTCTCCCAATCACGTGCTTCGCGCCCCATAATAGTGGCCATGTCTGCTTGTGCCGCCGCCATCTCTATATGCCAGTCGCGGACTCGATTTTCGACCCGAGAGCGTTGCTCGGTCTCTCACCCTCGTCTGAGGCTCTGCAAGGCTATCTGAGGCAGCTCGCATCGCTCACAACGTCTGAACATGTTCCCAGTCCGGAGATAAAATCATATCCCGATGCCCTGTACATGAATTACTATCCATTGGGTTTGAGTCTCTTGTTCGTTACGAGGGATGGTTCAAAGTCCATCACCCGAGACGATGTACACGGGGAGAAACTCGCGCTCGACAGCATCGACATTTACAACGTAGAACCTATTCAGCTTAACGCAGAGACTGCAGGGCCTCGCTCGCCCGCAGGGTCATCCTCAACGGCCAATGCTTACTCCTCGCACCCCGTTGCTTCGCTCGCGCTTCGTCTGTTGCCATCCAAGGAGGAAGGCAAGTCGCGTCCAACGGAGGTCCGCATTTCTCCGTCGTCAACCGGGAAGGAAATTGTGGGCGCGCTGGAAGAGCCCGACAGGAAGGGTGGCGGCGCGGGACCTGCGTCCGGTTCGATCGGCATCTGGTGCGAATGGTCGCGTGATGGGATCATGGTTGAATTTGGGGGCATCGATGCAAGAGGCCCGCAGGCCTGGGATCGGGGAAAGGACGCAAAGTGGAGGGTGTTGACTCTGTTTCGGCCAAATTCAAAGGAGTAGCTATGAATAGGTGTTATACACCAGCAAGTTTATTTTATTTTATTTGAAGAAGAAAATAATGTTCGAATTTATGGAAATATTGGCGAATTGTTATCACAAGTAGTTGGTATGACATCAGCGCTGGGTTAATTGGAATTGCATGTGAATTGGCTACTCGGCTCTGCTCTGCTATAAGGATGTCGCCACGAGGGTGCGTCGGTGCGTCTGCTTCTTTCTGACGAACGACCATGGCCGCGCCTCCTGAAGTTAACACTCTCGACCTGTCGGGAACATATATTATGGTAGCAGGCTACTACATGCTCATAAAATGACGCGTCCTAACGGAACATTAAACAGAACAAGACACTTAGTGATGGTACGCGTCCAGAACGCAGTTTGCTCGCATCCCAGTGTTCAGAGTAGTGATGCCGACGCACTGTATTCTCCAGACACGGACAGGATCTTATCTCTACAGGGCATTGGCTGGGCCAAGCGCAGGATCATAAGGATGCTGACTATCACGCTCTATGTCAAACACTACAAAGATGACGAGGGCGAAGAACACGTCGATATCTATCAGGCCGCGGGGAGCGTTGATGAGAACTTCGAGCAGCGCACGTTGGACTGGACGGACCGTGCTGTTGAGGACAAGACGTTCGGGCCAGTCGGTAAATTTGCCTGACTTCCGGAACCCTGTGCATATTCTGACATGTTCTACCCTGACGCTACAAGTCGGCAAATCGCGCAGAATCAAAGTTGAAGACGTCGAAGATGGCTGGCAAAAGGACGGCTGGCTCTCCGATACCCTTGAGAAAGGTGCCATCGAGGCTCACACCGTAAGCGACACTCCAAAGTCTGGGAGGACGTGGATAGCCAATCAGGTACGTTGCAGCGCACGAACGAGACATCTTTGCCTGTACTGTAATCGCTGTCGGCGCCCTCCCATTCCTGCAGAGTGGCCCCCCGCCTGCTTTTAATTTTGTGAAGCGAAGCAAATGATGCGACTAACTGCTTCCTGTTTTAAAAAGATCTGGGGCTTTGCAGAAATAAACGGAGAACGGAAATACACAAGGAAAATTCACTTCGTCGGGCCGCAGGGTGAAGACATCAAGGCAGTTCTAGTCTATGACTACCGTGAGTTCCCAAATAATCGTCGGAGACTTCCAGCGCCGTCCAACTCACCTTATAATTTAGAGGGACCCAACACCAGGTTTTGAGTTTGATAAAGATAAGGAGACACGGTCTTCCGCTTTAACCAGCCGACCATCTGTACCTGTTTGCCTGTAGTAGGTTAAGCATACTGTATACCTTGTACATGTTGTACAGTAGGATGGGAATGTAATTATGGACTCTTATAGTCACGTGGTCGGTTGTTTATGACAACGGTCAGACGGTCTTGAGAGTTGAGGCCGCCGGCGCCGTGTGTCCGTGCCCTAGTAGGCATGCTCTTGCCTCCCTCTTCCAAATAGCTTCAGCTCCTCTATCATCTGGTGTCTATGGACGTACTGGAATTCAGAAGGGGCTCAAGCCTGGATATGTCCACCTTGGACGGCACGGCGTCCCACCCGAAACTTGACGAAGAACGTACTTTCAGACTTGAGACCGTGGCAAATGAGGCTGGTTCTTTCAACCGTGTTTCCTCTGTTCATTCGATATTGAGAACACCGAGTACAATCAAAGAGCGCTTGCTTAGACGCGCTAGATTAAAGTGTCCCTTCTTATACCATTACGCGAGAATAGCCGTGATTTATGTGCGTGGACCGACGCCAAAAGTGGACTTGTCAGGTCCGAGTCTATACAGAGTTCTGTAAAGCATAGGAAGCTGATAGAACTACATTATCTAGATCCTATACCCATTCTTGGTCGCTCGTTCTCCTTTAGGGGCAGAAGTTTGATGCTCACTTTTGAATCTACTGTACTTCAGTGGAGTCGGCCCCTTGCATCGAAATGGTTGTTAGCTTTTCTTGTTGCCGCATACATCATCTCCCTTTCATTTCTAACGAGAGCGCAATTTTACCTCACCCCGTCCGACGCGTGGATAGGGTGTACATCTACGTACTGGCTTGCAAACGATGGGTGCGGACTGGATGGCCAAAGCTGTGGGCCGTTTGATAATTCAAGTCTTGATTTCCGCTGTCCTGCTCAGTGCACCTCTGTTGTCCTGGCAAACCCACGTACAATAGGAGATATACAGGTTGATGGTGTTCCCCTTATTGTTGGTGGGGGGGACGGGAATCAAACATACCGGGGCGATTCGTTCATCTGTTCTGCAGCCGTTCACGCGTGAGTATTAATTATACTATCCCCTCGAATATGGTACCAACATCCTCGCAGCGGTTTATTCAAGGACTCTACTGGCGGATGTGGCTCGCTGGACCTCATCGGGAATTTTACCGACTTCTTGTCTCTGACGGCACATGGTTTGACGTCAGCTCCTTTCCCTACAGTGTTTCCTTTGTCCTTCCGTTACGGCCTGAACACAGCGCTTTCGCATTGTACTGATCTCAGAGATTATGCATTGGCCTTCAATATCATCGTGACAGCATTGTTATTCATCCTCCTCAGGCCGAAGCCGATCGTCTTATACTGGTCTCTCGTTTGCATAGGATTTTGGCACGTCTCACTATTTTCACAGCCGCAAGACTACCCCCCTCCTTTAGATGTCGCTTTTGGAGCATTCTTACCGACGCTCTTTGTTGCCTATGCCTTCTGGCGTCTTGCCTTCCGCTTCGTCCTTCCCGCATTTTCGAAGGCGCCTATCGAACGCTCAGTGTGGTATCTAGCGGCATTTTGGCCCGGGGTCCTCTTGAACCTCGTGACGGAGAAAATCCCCATTGATAGGCTGGTTGCTAGTGACATAGATGGAAACAAGGGTGCTTTGACGGCCGTGATCATAATTGCAGTTGTTGTCTTTGTCATTGTGGTCAACCAGGTCCGTGTTATCCGCAAGACAGGGTGGCTACCGCATTATCTTGCCTGGTACATTGCGGGTGGGCTAGTCGCACTGGTCTTGTCTCAACTGCCAAATCTACAGTTGCGTCTGCACCACTACATCTTTGCCATGGTATTGATACCCGGGACGGCCTTCCCTACGCGCCTTTCCGCAATATACCAGTCCTTCTTATTGGGGATGTTCCTCAACGGCATTGCGGCATTTGGGTTTGACTCTATTCTACAAACAGCTGCAGATGTAAGTTGCGATACGTACTCGCCGCCTCCCCTTATTTCTTACACTCCACTTTTAGCTTCGTCGCGATGCAGCCCAAGGCACATTGCTTCCATCGTTTATCACCAACTCGACAACATACAATTCATCAATACCTTTGTCCAATCAGACGATTTTCTGGGAAGCAATTCAAGATCCGGATGACGGATGGAATGGGTTCGCTTTGCTAGTTGACGACGTTGAACGATACACGGGTACTGCGCTAAACTTTTCCCTTGCTGTACTTCAGGAGGGTATCCCGCACTTCTTCCGACTTGCAGTAAGCGATCTTTGTTACCTGTTGAACTGTCCTGTCTATAATAACGGTTCTTTGCGTTCAGTTCCAAAGCGACGGTACGAGTGGAGACTTTACCAAAGCGGCTACGCTTTGGCCGAACGGAACATGGGTCGACCCCCTCCTGGGTCCCTCATAGTCGCTTCTCGTAGTAGACTGTATTATTGTTTCGGATGTCAGACGGACTATACTGACTGTCCCTTGGATCTTGTTACCTGTAGTGTATTCAGTGAAGTCCCGATATAGTTATGAGAGCATGGGTAAGCGAACACGTAATAAGTATCAACGTATAATAAAGTTCAGCTTCGGAAACAGCTCTCAGACGCTCGCAGCCACGCGGGTCGAGATCCTGCTACCACTGAAGCTCGTACATCGGGTAACTTTCAGTGCGACAAAAAAATCTTGTCGAGATGCCGTCTCGCCCATCTCGCAAACCCAAGTTTGCTGAACCTCAACGTGAGCACGGCAGGGGCTGCGCAATAGCTCAATCTCTTGACAATTTATGTGACCTTCCCTCCTCCTCAGACTTCAGCCCGCTTGCCGACTCGAGCAGATGGTACTGTAACTTGTGCTCGAGTCCGTCGCTTGCAGAGCACAGTAGCATGTCTGCACAACTTGCTTTGAGACACGAAAAGAGCGGCCCCCACAAACAGAAGGTCCGTGAGCACGAGTCATGGAATCCGCAGCCGGGTGTCGATGCGTGGCTTCACGGAGCCGACTACAACAATTTTTTTGAGAGCAAGGTGTCCGAGCGAATGGACCATGTAGATCAGCTCAAGGATATCATTCCGTTCTGGCAACAGCAAATCGAGGCGGCAGAACGCGGGGAAACGCTACGGTATGGGGAGTTTTTGGATACATTGGCGCAGAAAAAGAATGAAGACGAAGAACCTGTGTGGAATGTGCCGATGCCAGACTGGGCACTTGAGCCGGTCGGCGGTGAGGATCGCTCGTCCGAGACGGGCCATGTTCAGCATTCCGAGGACCTCGACGGATCGCAACATGATCCGGAAGCGGACGAAGAGGTACCTCCACAAGGGAGTCTCGAGCATGATTCGTTCATGTTTGTGGAAAGCGTTGCAAATATGAATCACGTCGACGCGGAACGAAAAAAACGCTTGCATAAATTCTACAAGGTGAGTTACAAGAGCGGTCGGAGTCGAAATCGATATGCATATGTGAACATTGTAGGTTCCCACGACTGAGAAGCTGGAACGCATCCAGGAACTCATAGACGTCCTACGCACCGCATGAGTGGACCCGGATGCGCAGTCATCCGGCGGCCTGATCACGACGAGCACTATTAACACGATTTAACGTTACGACTATAGACCATATTATGCTTGCACAAACGACACCTGTAAAATTAACTACGGTCCATTTACGCGCCTCCGATGAAAGCTTTTTCGAGGTTCTTCAAGTTCATTTTTCTCTAAATAATTTTGTGTTCGGGGCAGTGCAGTAATAGCAATATTAATCCGATGAGGTCAGAGGCCTAGTGATCACGAGAGGCGCTAATTGGGTGTGCTCCCATTTGCAGAATGGTGGTGTACGGGGCGCGCAGATACTTAAACAGCTTCCTGCTGCGCTGCCCCTTTACTACACACCTTGTTTCTTCCTGCAATATGTTCAATGATGACGATCTCCCCGACGGCTGGGTCAAGGAGTTTGATGAGCGATACCAACAATTCTACTATGTAGGCAGCCATACGCATGAGCCCTTGTCTCAAGTCACATTCGCTGATACTCGCACTCAGGTTGATACCCGTGCAGAACCTCAGCCCAGATCTATCTGGGTGCACCCATACAAAGATGAGCAATACCTGAGGGAGCATCCTGCGGTCCGCGAGAAACTCGCAAGGCAACGGAGTCCGATGAGCCACACTCCTCCACACGGTCCACCTCCTGCACAAGATCGCCCGCCCTCTTACCGCGATGCCTCTTCCAGTTCGCTCGCCGGATCATCTTCACCGGGAAACTCGGTAGATAGAGGAAGCGATAGGGATAAAAAGTCGCTTTTTGGAAAACTTAAAGACAAGGCCATTGGTACGAAGGAGGAAAGGGATGCAGCAAGGCGTGCAGAGCGAGCGATGGCCGAAGATCGCAGACGACGAGCCGAGGCTGATTACATCGCGCAACAACAAGCACGGCAGCAACAATACGGCCAGCGAGCGTACTATAACGGGTACCCTCAGCAGGGTCAACAATATGGGGGCGGATACAACTACGGCCCCAGCCCTGGTCCACAGTATGTACAACAAGCACAGGCACCTCAGCGCCGTTCTGGCATGGGAGGCATGGGAGGCATGGCCTTGCCGCTCATCGGTGGTCTCGCTGGAGTATGCCATTTCCTTGAGCCAACGTGATTATTAATATTGACTTTCCGCAAAGGGGTTACTGCTCGGGGATGCGTTGGACGGCTTTGGTGGAGACGGCGGTGACGGCGGAGGTGACTTTGGTGGCGGAGATGGCGGAGACTTTGGCGGGGGAGACTTCTGATGACGTAACCGACCTTTTCCCGGCGCCCTTCTGTAACACGTAGTCTTGTTATCTATCGGATGCCGGTATTATCGCGAATAAATTATGGCCTGTTGGACTTTTCAAGAAAACGTGAATGTGAAATATTGTTAATTGTGCTTTACGTGGCAAGGGTTTCGACGCGTCCGGAGACGGTCGCGTCTGCCTCTCCTCCGACCGCGAGCCTGGTATTTTATTACATGCCGTCCCCTTTACCTTATTCCCTGAGTCCCCACATCTGTGTCTTGCCGTCTCAAGACCTAGAAGATCTCTTGTCCCGGTCTTCATTCCCGCCAGTACATAATGTATTGCAGTCCTTCTCTCCGCTTCCTAACAGTAAGATACCGAAGTATCCTCGGACTAAAGCGTATGCTAAATGACAGACTCTGAAAAGTAACGACACGTACAACGACACTCAATACAGTCCAGCATACCAAGTTTACATTGCGCTTCTCGGATCTCCGTCAAATAGAGACGGCGTGCAAAGAAGACGAGGAGCAGCGTGCAGGGCGCCTCATAGACTGGATCAGCTCGCGCATTAGTCGGAGATGCGCACGCTGGGTCGATGAGGTCGAACGGGTAGAAGCGGAGACAAGTCTTTCGGATCCCAACTCGAGCCAGGTCCCAACGCCGTGGTGGGACGAATTGAAGCGCTGTGCGGAGGGAGACCATGTACCTTCGAAGACTGAAAGCTGGAACCACCCGTCGGCGAGTACGTACTTTTTAAGGGGTTCTCCCTTCTCTTGCTGATTCAAGGATCGCAGTCATATATGCTGTCTCGACGAATACACCAAACCCACTGCATGCCTTGGCGAACTTACACTCCCGCCATATTGACTTTCCGTCATGGGTAGACAGTGCCTGCCTTCGGTACACTCTCGTTGTTCATTCGAACAACTCTCTCTTAAACGATGATGAGTAAGTCTCCATCATGATTCTTTATTAGTTTCCTCTGAACGTAAATAGGGCGAACGCGTTGTATAATGCGATAAAGAAGCAATACGGATTAAATACATACTTCCTTCATCTTACACTTCCTTCTCCTCCTCCACCTCCTGTCTCTATTCCGGCACCTTATCCGCGACTACCGACCACTCCCTACCAAGATGATGCCAAACAGCAGGATGCCCTTGAGGGAGTGACGTCCCCCATTTCGGGGGACGGTTTGGGTGACCCAAGCCATGTAATAAGCATGTGCGACTCCGACATACAGGCCATAGCCCAGTTTGTCCGGGATTTTGTCACGACGGGACTTATACCTTGGATGGAAAAGTGCGTCGTTGATTGGAACGAGGCAGTAAGTATGTCTCTTTCTTGCTTGGGACAAGGCAGCACTGAACAGGCTGAACCAGTATTCCTCTACTCGTCGATTGCCATCTCGATTATTTTCGACAACAAGACGGTTTTTTGGTTCCTCATATTCCACATCAGTATCTATGTCGTCGCCCGCGTCACCTACAAGTCCCGCCCATGCTTATTCCGATTCTGCAAGCTCAATTAGCAACGGTACCAATATCCCGACGCAACAGCGCAGACTCGCGGAATTTGCCACAATGTTGGGTGATATTAGGCTCGCTGTCAGTGTATGGGAGGCACTAAGGAAGGAGACTAAAGGTGCTTCCGGTTCGGTGAGTTGGACCGTGTTCGACACCTTTTGACAACTCCTGAGTCCACTTCTACTGTAATAGGAAATGCTTCCGCTCCTGCTGTCCCCTTCGCAGACGTCTCAACTCCACGCATCACACGCTATTTCTAATCAGCTAATGACCGGAAGCGAACCTACAGCTTCCGCTCAAGTCCGCAGTCTAATTTATGCCGTGCGTTGGGAGCTTGGCATTGGTGCAAGTGACTTCCTTAATGACGCTATGGAGGGCGACAGATGGTTTATATGGGCCGCAGGAAATGTGTGCACCATTACTTTGCTTTATGTGCTCCAGAATGGTTCCTAACGGGGCCCTCGCACCCATTTCACAATCCAGGTGGAAGAAACGCCAGCGGCATTGCTGCTTGCGCACGCGGCTCTACTGAGCTTGCACAAGGGATATAGACGACGAGCGGCTATGCTGTACGTCATTGCCGCCCGAAGACTGGAGAAAATCGGAATCGTGAGTCACTTCGACACCCGAAGGGTACTTTAGCCTCAGTATGTCCAACCTTGCAGAAGCCTCTTACGCTTTACTTTCTCCGGAGGGCGCATACAATTTTCAGTCTGCCCCCCGAAAAGAGGCTATCACTCCTATTTGCTAGCGCAGAGGACCGTCTGACGGGGCAATCGGGCTCATTTGATGCTATAATTCCCAGTATTGAACACTCACTCGGTACGTTCTCTTTCTTTACACACCAAATCGCCTGCCGACTTTGTATGCAAACAGGTCGTATAATGTACACGGTGGGAGAAACCGAGAAAGCGATCAGACTGTTCCTCGGTCTTTTGCGAGGATCATTCACGTCTTTTTCGTCCTACGACCTCCTACCAGGGGATCAGCCACGAGCGCAAGAGGAAGTGAGTACTGACAAAGCGTTCCTTGAAGACTTCAGACTTGCTTTCCAAGTACGTGACGTTAATTATACACTGGTCATTTAATTCACGACATCCCAGCATTTTATAGCGACCGCTGGAAAAAATGCCATACCCACAGACTTAAAATTACCTTACACATTTTCTAGGCCCAAGTCTGTTAGGATTAGATTAAAGGACGATAGGCTTCCCAGCGATAGAGTAACATGGGAAGAGCGTGAGCAGCAGTGGCATGCCTTTTGGAAGCCTAGAGGGAATCACATTCTTGAACCTGGTGGAAACGCTTTCGTGGACGGTAAGGACCGGCGAACTTCATGTCTTCCATAATTGAGACAACAACTTAATTTTTGTTTTCAGAGTACTTCTGGGTGGATGTGACTCTGGGAAATCCGCTTGGTGTAGCTGTCACCTTTACCGATCTAACGCTGGTCGTAGATGGCGGAAGTGCAGAGGAAGAATTAAATGATGATATAGAAATCGAGGTCATCGACGAGATTTACTTAAATGCGAAGGAGTTACGGACGGTTAGTAGCGAATCCTATCTCTGGCTCGGTGCTTAGATAACGTTATTTCCCTAAGATTCCTATAGCTATAAAATCGCGAGGCCCGCACAGCCTGACAATATCACGGATATCATATACCTTCCTTGGACTTTTACCAGCATCCGAATCACTTGCCGTACGAGGTCGACGTCTTCAAGAGACTGCCCTTCAACGACAGGAGAAGATGTACGCCCCAGACGTACTCCCAAGAGTCCGAGTCGAGACAGGCGAATGTCGCCTAACGGCCATGTTTACAGATGTACAACCATCTAGTCTTGCCTGCGGTGAACATGTTCATATGTCTTTACATATTCAAAATACTGGCTCGACGATGATCGGCGAAATGTGGCTTGTTCATGGACTCGATGATGAGGTTTGGTTGGTGGATGATTCGCAACCATCTGGTGAATTAAGATATATGTTTGCTTTTAGAGAATGTCTAATATATCCTAACTCCAGATGTCTCAATTGATGTTATGACCTCGGCAAATAGCATCCGACCGCCTTTGCCCGTCGGTGTCCCCATGCAACGCTTACTTGGGACACCCATGCTGCGACCCGGGGAGACGGTTGTAGTACCGTTCATCTACCATGCAGCAGAAATCGGTACCATAGATATTCATTTCATGCTGATATTTCGGGAGGTATGTTCTGCACTCATACTGTTTATCAACGCTTTCTCAACGTCCTATGGATAGTCGGAGCAGAATAACTTCCGCAACGTCTGCCTCAAACGTACTCTTGAAGTCAAACCTTTACTGGATATCTCAGTAACATCTTGGCCCAGCAGCGATCCTGGTCACATGTTCGGTATCGACCTTCAAGTCCAGAATAAAAGTGCCTCAGCTGAAGTTCAAATTACTGATGCATCAACAATGAGCCCAACGTGGCATTGCAAATCGTTGATTAATGCTTCTTGGTGAGAATATGCATCACGTTCCCCCCTTTTCAAGTTGGTTGACCGTATATAAGTGGAGCGTTATCTCCAAATCAGAGTACTCACTTCGCCCTTGGTGCAGTTCGGCGGATGTCCGATTCGACGAGTGCTCGAGATACTTATAACTTCGTGACTTCAAAGCTAACGGATATCCTATACGGGAAACCTGTTTCACTTTCGGAGCCCCCTTCGATGGACCTGTTCCGCTGTAGCATCCTTCAGGTAAGGTTATATGCGCTGTTAGATTGTGCCAATAATTCTGATTTTAAAAGCAGGCGGGATTAGATTCGCCGATATCTCCTTGCATGAAACATCTTCTTCATCTTGGTAAACGACGAACGGCTGCACGATCTGCCTCGACCAACCATCCTTACATACCTTCTTTCACACATCGGCTTATCTTCCCATTATATAACCCCTCGGCAGTCGACATTCTCATGTCCTGGGACTTGCCTTCCCTTGGCCGCTCAGGGCATATACTTATAACCGGTCTGCTCTTAGGCGTTGGACATGGAGCTTTGCAGGATACAATAGATGTTGTCGAGCGTAGTAAGGCCAAGCGCAGCATGTTCGCTGAGACACAGCGACAGAGGGAAGAGATTCTCGAAGCCATTAAGTATAGCGAATGGAACATGGAAATGAATCCACTGGTCACCTCTGTTCGCTGTGAAGAATTTGTGAAACACGACTTTTCCGCTGGGTAATTCTCTCAATCGTACTCTCGTGAATAAAGAGCTGATCACTTCTTTTATTGATACACAGCCCGTGTCTAGTACCCATGAAATTTTACCTCCGCAATTATTCATCCACGCACGACATCCGCTTCTTGCTGAGGCTTTCGTGTCCGGACACTGCTTCTTATGCAGATCTGCTTCCACCTGCATTCTCAGGGCATTTGACTCGCAGAGGAAAACTGGGCCCCTCAGAGAGCGCCAGTGTTGACGCGAAGATGTGGGTGACGCAACCTGGATCTTATTCCTTAAGTGGGTGGCAAGTAGAGACAGAAGTGCTTGAACCTGAAGGAACGCCATCTGCGGAACCTCGCGTGTCTCAGGAAAAAGGTTCAAAGATGGGCATTTTGACCGCGAAGCGACGTGTGCGATCCCGATATGCGACTGGACCTGTTCCTGGTGATCCCACATCCGTTACCGTAGTTGGCCTCACATGATGGGCGCCGCGTCTATATTTATACACATATTTGCTGATCTATATTTCATTGGGAGAAAGCCGAGTTGACCGAACAAAGATATTAAGGCGTAAGGATTATTTAGAAGATTACAAGATACAAGTATATAAATCAATGCGCTCGTATCGGGAGGCAAACTCGCATATGCACAAGCCCGGCAAGGACAAGAAAATGGGTGCAGGAAGCTAATGTGAGTTTTCAAATCTTGCCCTTTTCTCTTCTGACTGTTCGCGTGACCCTGTGCCATTATACCTTCGTTTAAAATAGCTGTCACTACCTACAGAGGTTGGCACCGCAGTTCTCGATAGCCAGCTCGGTCTCCCACGCTGTACTGAAACATCCCGTTCCTTCTTTGCCCTTCGTATGTACATTTTTGCAAGTACATCGATATCTGCGCGGATAAAAACATCAATACTTGTTTGAGCAGGAAGCCCACATTATCAAGGCCCTGTACCTTTCGATTTTCTTCGATAAAATTCTTTCCAGGAAGCCGGTGTTCTTTTAGTGTACTGGCAAGGTAGCAGATGCATCAGCCTTCCCGATTAGGTGAGTTAAAAAAAGAGCTGACAGTTGAGCAAAAAGTGTCCCACTCTCTGTAACCTTTAAACCAGTCCGGGACAGTTGCTATATGTTTGGCAAGAACACGAGTTTCTGCGATCGTGAAAATTGTTCCCGCCTCGCCAAGCTCTTCGTCATCGTCAGTAGAACCGACTGCATCTTCGTCATTGTCGTCACTACCCCCCTTTTCTTGGGAGTATATAGACTCGGATCTGGATCCAGAAGACTCAGAATCTGAACTCTCCTTGTAAGAGACTCTTCGTGCATTGCGTGGACGAGTTGCGTTATCTGCAGTGACGGATGTCCCTGTCTTCCAGGACTGGATAGCTTTTTCGCGATCCTCATCATCAAGCTGAGTAAGGAAAAGCATCTTATCCGCGACATCGTCCTTCCGCGACCAATAGGTTCGCCATGATAGTGAAGAATGGTGCGGAGCCTATTATTGGAAGAATGTCATTGAATGTTCTTCAGCGTAAGAGAAAGATATGATTGAACATGTGCACGAACTTTCTCTGCCAAAATGTCGCACAGACTTGCTTTATTGAGGTCAGGATCTCGGGCTAAATCATACGCAATCCGCTTGAAGAAAAAGACCTCGTCTTGGTCTGTGTACTTTTGACCATGGTTAGCTACAGGGGGCGACGGAGACCGTGGAGGAGCAGCAGGGAGACCCGTGTAGGGGTCGATCGGAACGCCAGGTGGAATAAGCGCAAGTAAGCTTTGGGCCGGAGTGCTACTTAAGCTGTTGAGAGTCCTTCGAGAAAGGCCCTCGCTTTCGAGTTCCTTGGCTTTCACCTTGGGCTTTCCCCCGTCAGCCTCTTTTTCTCTTTTAACCCTTGTCAGCAATGTGGGCACCGCCTCCTTTGGATTTTCCCTCCCAGATATTCTCTCTTTTGAATGCGATCGACTTGTCTTAACGTTGTGGGAATCGCGGTCGTGAGCGTCCCGTACTGCGCTGGAAGATATCTGTGGCTCGTGCTTTACTCTTGCAACCGACGATGCATGCGCCCTGATTTTATTCACAAGGTCGTCAACTACTTGCTTATTTTCGAGGTAATGGTCCTTCCAAGCATAGGCCGCGATGCCATTATGCTAACGTAAAGGGTAACTTTTAGATATATGCGTAGAAGGCTGGGGGAAACGTACCTCGTGTAAACTCTCCAACGCGGCTTTGTAGGTAAGGCCTCTTTTGGTCTGTTCGTATAAAATTTGCGCAATCAAGCTATTATCCGAGGCCTGTGGTGTGGGCATTTTCTGGAGCTCTAGGACAGGGGCGGCGGCTGGCTGTTGAGCGTGCTGTTGTGAGAAAGTCTGAGGGAGACTGTGCATTTGTTGCATCATTGCCATCATGGCATACATGGGATTTTGCAGGTTTGCTTGCTGTTGATGGTTGTTAGGAGACGGGTGAGACAGAGCTGGAGGTTGCATGGTCATGCCAGGCTGCGACTGAGGGAACTGCGCAGTACTCGGCCAAGGAGCACCAGCGGTCGGCGGTGGTGTGAAATAAGACATGGTACCAGTGTAAAGGAGTCAGAAAGCATAGATGTGACCAGGTTGCAGACTCCGTAGAGATTGAAAGTGAGAGGGCAACGCTCAGGCAACGAAAGTTACCACCACAAACGCTGCAGACTCGTCTACTAAGTGGTAGATTCAAAAGACGAACGATTACATAATCTAGGGTTACGTACACTATTTTCTGAATGGCCGAGACGGATCAATCGTCACGTGATAGCACACCCCGCATTTCTATACTTAACCGTGGAGGTTCCCGCCCGTCCCGCTTGGTGCACCATGTCTCTTCCACGCGTATCCCGCGTAGCCCGCCACTCCTCTGCACGCTCTCTTGCGACCGCGGCCGATGTCCGCGTGAAGAGCCCCCTCATCGGTCTGTCTCCGGCAGTCCGTGAAAGGGCAGAGCAGCTTTCCATGGCCTGGAAGGGAACCAGCGCTTCTGGCGAATCCACCAAGAACTTCATTGGCGGTCAGTTTGTTGAAAGCAAGGCAACCACTTTTATTGACGTCGTGGACCCGGTACGTTCTTGTACTTGTAACTCCATTGTATGGTGTGACTTATTCTTCTGGCAGTCGACCCAAACGCTCCTTACCCGAGTGCCTGAGACTTCAAGTTCCGAGTTCGAGAGTGCAGTCGATGCTGCTTCCCAGGCTTACAAATCCTGGGGCAACACAAGTGTGCTCACCCGCCAGAAATTTGTCCTGGAATTACAGCACCAGATACGCAAGAACGCTGACGCTCTTGCAAACAGCATTGTACTTGAGCAAGGGAAAACGCTTGCTGGTATGTCCAAATTCTCAATGGAATTCTTATCAAGGCTTGTCGAAAAGCTCACACGAATCAGATGCTCACGGTGACGTCCTGCGCGGTCTTCAAGTAGTTGAATCTGCCTGTGGGATCACCTCAACCCTTCTTGGTGATAAGATTGAGGTTAGCAAGGATATGGATACGGAGACTCGGCGTCTGCCACTTGGAGTCTGTGCAAGGTGTGTCACTCGAACGTGCATCGCTAGGAAGGAAAAAATAAAGCCTTTCCCACTAATAGCATCGCTCCTTTCAATTTTCCTGCGTATGTGTACCAGCTCCATACTTTCGTTGATGTTCTCCAGCTTAAGTGGGTCTTTCAACCAGCATGATTCCTCTTTGGACCATCCCTATGGCTGCCGTCACAGGAAATACCCTCATTGTAAAACCTTCAGAGCGCGACCCTGGTGCAGCGATGATCATTGCGGAATTGTGCGAGCGTGCTGGTCTCCCTCCTGGCGTTCTTAATGTGGTTCATGGGACGGTACCAACCGTTAATGCTATCTGTGATCATCCGGCTATTAAAGCCATCAGCTTTGTTGGAGGTGACAAAGCTGGCAGGCACATTTATGAAAGGTTCGGCTTTGCTTTCATAACTTATCGAGCCGGTCGCGCTGACTTCGTTGGTATTAAAAGAGGAACACGGAATGGAAAACGAGTCCAGGTCAGTTGTTCGTGTCGTGCTTCCAATAAAGGCGTTTATTAACGTGTAATAGGCTAATCTAGGCGCCAAGAACCACGCTGTGATAATGCCCGATGGTAATATTTGCATTTTCAAGATCCCTCGCAGAATCTCATACTCAATTATAGCCAACAAGAATACTGCTATAAATTCTATACTTGGCGCGGCCTTCGGGGGTACGCAAAATTTGTCTCTTCTTTGGTGTTTACTCAGACATTTCTTTAGCTGCCGGTCAGCGATGCATGGCCATTTCAGTCGGTGGGTCCGCATTCGAACTTGTCCGTGGCTCAGGTGTCTTATACCTGAACAGTTATTCTTGTTGGGAACGCTCGATCTTGGCTGCCGGAGCTGGTGGAGCGCGCAAAGAAACTCAACGTCAACGGCGGGTTCGAAAAGGGGGCTGATCTGTGAGATTCCCTATCTATCAAATGGTAAACATAATCATTATTAATGCCAATACCTTCTTGTGTTTATAAGTGGTCCTTTAATTTCTCCGGCGGCCAAGCAGCGTGTTTCCAGCCTTATTGCGTCTGCGGAGGAGGAAGGGGGGCGTATTCCCTTGGACGGCCGCCAGATCGAGGTTCCCGGTTATCCCGATGGGAACTTCATCGGTCCGACTATTGTCGAGGCGACAGTGGATATGCGTTGCTATAGGTCAGTACAGGCAAAGAAACTAAGACGTTGCGGGATGCCTGTTGACGATTTTCAAAAAATCAAAACACAGGGAGGAGATATTTGGTCCTGTCCTTACGGTAGCCATCTCCGACACATTGGACGATGCGATCTCAATTATCAATGCCAACAAATACGGTAATGGTACTGCGATTTTCACTCAGTCTGGTGCTACGGCCCGTAAATTCGAGCGAGAGGTGGAGGTGGGCCAGATCGGTATAAACGTGCCTATACCTGTGCCTCTACCTATGTTCTCTTGGAGCGGAAACAAGGTGTGTGATGTTGCCTGAACTAGCGTTGCAATCATTGCTGAGACATCGTTAATCTAGGCGAGCTTCCTCGGTGACATTGCTTTCTACGGAAAGAGTGGTATCAACTTTTACACTCAAAACAAGGTACGATTTGACGACGATTGCCAGTGATGACGACTGACAAGTCGCACCCTAGACTATTACAAGCCTTTGGAAAGCTGAGGATGCGATTGGAAATAAAGCTTCCGTAGATATGCCAACGATGAGGTAGGGTACACATGAGACGGCCCGAAATTGTAATATTAGCGGATTGATTTTACGCGAGACTGAACTCCGATACTTGCATGTTCCGAGCAATATTGTGCTTTGTTGATAAATCACGCATACTGCTTTCCCTAACAATATTCTAACTGTGTATTGCGCGGGGATTACAGAAGAAGTAACTATGAGTCTGTCGGGAATTCGGCTGTAGGCTTCTGCTTGAAAAACCGCCTTCTGCGCTCCTCCCACGATTCTGGCGAGTCAAGCTCGCGCTTTTCACCAGCGAGTTGGCCGGAGGCATCAAACGTGCCTACGGCTGCCCCCAGGAAGGCACATGAGGCGACAGCAACAGGGAGCGAGCGAGCTGAGATTCAGTGAAGATAGAAATGAATTAGTTACAGGGTTAAGAAACAGGTAGTGCTGAACGCACCTCGGAGGCCAGCGAGAAACCCTGCCGCACATCCTCCTGCCGCACCGTTTATGGGATCATTCTTTTCCCGCATGTTAGCGACGACAGACTCAGTTGCGGCGAACGTTGTGCCCATTGCAGCTGAGGATGGTAGATAATATCAGTGACTTAGTGCCCGTGCACGCATGCATCACACGCAAAACATCGTTCAGGAGCTCACCAAAGAACCCGATTGTTCCGCCGTACCGCGTGAACACACCCATGGCTCCCCTGTTGTGTGTGCCAAGCGCGTTCTGCACGGCACTGACGAGCGCGCCTGCGCCAGCGGACTGGAGGCCGACGACGGCTGCATGCTTCACGGTCGGCCTTGGCTCGTAGAAAGCGAGAGAGTTCGTTGGGGGCGCGTTCTCGCTGGCCATAGTTTGTAAATGTCGATACTGGCTGGTGCCGACCCAGCAGGTAGCAGTCGACACGGTTGTATGTATAGGTGACCAAGCTCGGGTTTGGCTGTCCGCCTCAACAACCGCTAACTCGGCATTTTCCGAATAAAATTCAAGTAAATCACAATTTATGTACGTATATTGTGACTTGAGAAAGACGCAAAAAAAGGTGATCGTAGTTCATAGTTTACGGCGTTTACCAGAACCTTTTGCATCTACCTGTGCGCTTTTTCTTTTTACGCTTTCCACCAGACTACGCAGGCTCTGAGTCCCCACAGTCCCTCCGTTTTTCGAAGGGTACTCTTCTCCAGTAGACGCTTGCCTGTCTATATGCTGCCTTTTGGTCCGCTCTTCGAGCAGGGCCGCCATGCTTTTCGTCTTCTTGAAGCTAGAGTACCGAAGTTATTAGTTTATGTTCACAGGAGCGCCAGAGAAGTTACGCACTGTGGGTCACTGGGGTCGATCGCGAAAGTGTGGTCTTCGTGCAACGCACTGAAACGATCGTCTTTGACATCTATCTGGAAATCTTCCTGAGTTTCATCTGGCCCGTTATCCTTGTCCGCCTTCTTCCCTCTCTTCCCCCTCTTCTTCCCCTTCCCCTTCTCCAATTTTAGGATCGACTTCATGTCAAAGTGTTTTTGTCCAGCGGAGGCATCGTCGGGAGCAACCAAGAGCTCCAGCTCAGCCTCTGTTGCAGGGCGAGCCTCAACCGGACTCTTGCTCCTAGCCTCACGCCCCGAGCCCTTCTTCCTCGGCTTAGTATCCATACCGTCATTCTCGCTTTCACTGCTGCCATCTCTAACGAAGAACTCATCCTCGACGCCCTTCGCGTTTTTCCCTTCGGACGGCTTCTGTTCGCCCGTTTTCTCGGTTTTCTCGATCTTCCGTTGCTGTCGCTTCTCCTTCTGCTTTCGCTTGTACTTCTCCAGTGTTGTCTCATCGCCGTTGGTGACGTTAGCCTCGCTCAGACCTGGCATGAACGTAATTTCCATGCCTTCTCCCTCTCCGTCCTTGTCATCTCCAAAAGCGTCAGCACCCCAGCCTTCTGGAAGGTCTCCCTGATCACCGCCAAGTAGCAGCCGCCTGAGCTTCTCTCGCCTCTCCTTACCCTCATCTCCCGGTTTCCTTTCTTCCTCATCTTCGTCCTCCGAACCTGAAGATGCAATGAATGCTCTGTAGTCACCCTCTTCAATCTCCTTGCGCGACAAAGCTCTTCGCGTGACCTTGTTCCGCTCAGGGTCATCCTCATCCCAGTTCAGTTTTACTTTGGAATGCCGCAGAGCCTGTGTGGAGAAGTCGAGGCGCTGGTAATCCATGCCGGTTGTCTCGGTCGCAGGCGTTGCTTCGTCTCTGAGTATTCTGATAAGACACCAGAATGTGAGAGATAACGGTCTATTTCAGTGCTTACCGGAACTCCTCGTCGAAAGTCATGTCGTCTGGAACAAAGCTTAGATCAAAAACATTGGCCGAACGCTCTAGTTCCGTTCCATCGAGCTCAGATAGTATATGCGATGCCGCCTCGACGGTATTACAAGTGACCACAGCATAATAATAGCTATATAAAAAAGCACAGGCAAGAAATAAACACGCGATGCGGCAATTATACAAGTTTGTCTTGCTTACCGAAGTTGCTCCAGCTGGTACTTTCTCAACGCCTTCTCATCATATTCGTCGCCTTCGTCCTCTTGAATGAGACCGTTTGTCGTGTCATCGTCATCATCCCGTCTGCTTTTCTTGAAGATCTCCTTTGGAGGGCCCTCGACCTCCTCTTTCTTCATCCTTGCCTTACCGAACTCGGAGGGATATACGCGCACACTGAGAACTTTCCCGCGGACGACTCTTGCAGTGGAAGAGGCCGCAGCGTTTGCCCCATTACCTGACGATGGGGCGGCATCGGGTACGATAGGGGCGGCTGGGGCGGTAGGCGAAACCAAGGACGAGAAAATTTTGTACAGGTGGCTGGCGCGGACATGGTGCCAGTCTAGATTGACAACAGCGAGCCTTTTGGTCCTGGCGCCTTCTACGATGTCATCATCTGCGTGTTCGTTGGCATAGGCAGCAGCCTGTGCGTCGAGGTCTGCATAAGCTTCATCGTTCTCATTGAGATCCACCTCTACGTATTCCTCGTCCGCGAGCACAGGAATTGGCTGCGAAGCATGATGGCCAAGGACTACCTGGCCGTCATCATCACTCTCAACATCATCGGGGGCCTCCTCGTCTTCCTCGTCGGAGGACTCGAGGAAGACTTGGCCTCGGGCAAGATCAGGGATGTCTGGGGCGTCTTCATTGGATTGTTGGTCTCCGCTGTCGAGCCGGTAAAAGCGTTTGAGATTATCGCTCTCATGGCTGTCAGAGATGCGCCGGCCATATTTATCTACGCGAGAGCCTGAGAGCCGAGCCAGTGCGAGAGGGGGATCAATCACAGCTGTTGGAGAATGAGGGGGTGCTGACACGCACCTTTTGATTTTTTGCCCCGGGTCTTCTTGTCGTTGCCGAGGACGGACTTGAAGCGTTCATCTACGACGACCTTGTGGGCGGCCCTGCTGGGTTTGCGAAAGCGGGGATCTGTGCGAAGGCGGGCGAAGCGGGGGTCGCTCATCGTCGGGGACGGAGGAGGGAGTAGAAATAAAGAATAAATAAATGCAGTGGGAAGTCGCGACGCGGTTGGCCAGCCGATCGTCTCTATGGACACCGTGGCTGATGCCATCGTGCACGTCCTCCTATAAGTATTTCCTCTCCTCCCCTCCTCTCCCCCTTTCCCTCAGTCATTGCTGTTGTTGCTGTTGAGCCGTGCTCTTCGTTCTTTCTCTCCTCCTTCTTTCTATTCTACCCCAGACGCAGGCCGCAGGACGACCTTTCCTCTCTCCAGACACCCTCCTGTTCACGCTTTGACAGCAGCATTACTTTCATTATGATTCGCATCACCTCCCTCGCCGTCCTCGCCGTCTTCGTCGTTGCTCAGGTCCTAGCAGGTCCTATTGCTGTCCCCGCACCTGTGAGCATCGCATACAGTGCTGAAGTGAAATAACTATCCCTAATTGCATCATGTCGTAAGCATGATATCGAGGCGCGTTCACCCGCGGCCTTCCAGCCCATTCCCGCATACATCAAGCGCGCTACCACCAACACCATTCCCGCAGAGGTCCCGACGAAGGCTCCCAATGGCCAAATCGAATTGTACGGCAATGGCAAGCGCGCGACCACCAACACAATCCCTGCAGAGGTCGCCACCAAGGCACCTAACGGCCAGATAGAGCTGTACGGGAACGGCAAGCGCGCAACAATCAACACCATCCCCGCTGAGGTCGCCACTAAGGCCCCCAACGGCCAGATCGAGTTGTACGGCAATGGCAAACGTGCGACTACCAACACGATTCCCGCCGAGGTCGCAACCAAGGCACCTAACGGCCAGATCGAGTTGTATGGAAACGGCAAACGCGCAACTACCAACACTATTCCAGCTGAGGTAGCAACGAAGGCGCCGAATGGTCAGATTGAACTGTACGGAAATGGCAAGCGCGCAACTACCAACACAATCCCTGCGGAGGTCGCGACCAAAGCTCCTAATGGTCAAATCGAGCTGTACGGGAATGGCAAACGGGCAACAACCAACACCATCCCCGCTGAGGTCGCTACCAAGGCCCCTAACGGCCAGATTGAATTGTATGGCAATGGCAAGCGCGCGACCACCAACACGATCCCCGCCGAAGTTGCGACCAAAGCACCCAATGGCCAGATCGAGTTGTACGGAAATGGCAAACGCGCAACTACCAACACAATTCCTGCCGAGGTAGCGACGAAAGCACCTAACGGCCAGATCGAGTTGTATGGGAATGGCAAGCGTGCAAACGCCAACACAATTCCCGCTGAGGTTGCCACCAAGGCTCCGTTAGTATATTTGTATATCCTTCTGAAGTGCGATCTGACGAATATGTTTCTAGCAATGGGCAAATCGAGCTGTACTAGGGGGTTTTCGGGTCTGCACATGTCGACGTTACTTTTCCTTAGAGGGCGCTTCGAGTCATAATTGAAATGCATTGCCGGGAGGGTTGGACACTGGCTTGCGGTTCTGTACCTTTATCTTTGTTAGTTATATTCTTCCGTCTACGCCGCACATCTGTCGTTCTTCAGCACAACATTGCTTTTCTTGACTCACAAATCTACTTCGCGCGTGATCGACCGATGGACGGAGGTAAACATGCTCAGGCTGCTGTGTTTGCCTTCCACTCTGCGTCCTCTTCTCGTGCGCCATCGTAATATTCCTTCTTCCATATCTGTGCCTTCAGCTTCACTTCCTCAAGTATGAACTCGCATGCTCGGAATGCCTCTTTCCGGTGCGGAGAGGAGACGGCTATGACGATGGAAGGCTCGCCTGCGGGCACTGTCCCAAGGCGATGGTACAGCGCGCAATGGATGAGAGAGGGTGCCGCCGGGTCGTGATCGGAGCGTGATACCGACGACCGCGCAGCGCGTAAGATGCTAGCCATGGTCTTTATCGCGAGCTTGCTATATGCCTGGTATTCTAGACGTGTAACGACCTTGCCTGCCGGGATACGCTGAGACGCTATCGATGCAGTACATGACTGAACCGACCTTTGAATGAGTTGCGCGTCGTCCCGACGAAGATGGCCTTTGCACCAGCCGCATCACTGCTGACTGAGTCGACGATGGCGGATGTGTCGAGAGGGTCGTAGGTGAGCGCACAAACCGAGCCGTCCTCAGTTACGACTCGGGCTGCGGTCGACGCGGGAGGCGGGAGCATTGAAGTGTGGTCCTGATCGGCGTCGCGTCTGGTTGCTGTAGATATAAATATAATATTTCGAGCCTCGCCGTCGTCCCGCCCTCATGTCGCTCTCCCGTGGCCTCAGCCTCGCAACTAAACGGGCACGACCGTATGTCAGGCACTCGTCGGCGCTCGCAGACTCTCTAGTACGTGCCTTGAAGCGCGAAGCAGCCGTCGACGTGCACCCAGAGGTCCAGGACGCGCTTGCCGCTCGCAGACCCGTCGTCGCTCTCGAGACCGCGTTGGTCACCAACGGCGTCGCTCCACCGACAAATCTCAAGATCGCTCGCAGGCTTGAGGCTATCGTGCGTGAGCAGGGTGCCGTACCAGCGACAATCGGCATCGTCGACGGCAGGGTGAAGATTGGTCTCCAGAATTTTGAGCTCGAGAGACTCGCGGATACAGACAGAAATAAAGGCATCGTCAAGGTTCCGTACTCTACATTTGAAGCCTTGCGTTGCACCTAAAGGCGAAAATTTGCAGGTCTCTCGCCGCGACATTGGCCCCGCTATAGCTCTGAGGAAGGATGGCGGCACAACGATATGTTCGACACTGATTTTCGCACACTTGGCTGGAATCAAAGTGATTGCTACAGGAGGGTTAGCAGTCGTTTGTCCTGCAGAACTGAAGTAGATACTGAAATATTTCTAGCCTTGGAGGTGTGCATCGTGGAGGGGAAACCAGTAACTCATCAATCCTCCGAATGTGAACCTTCCCTCTGGTATTGACTGTCGGATTTTATAGCTATGGACGTGTCTGCCGATTTACACGAGCTCGCAAGATGTGCTGTTGGCGTTGTATCTTGCGGAGTGAAATCTATCTTGGATATAGGAAGGTACACGCCCCCTTAGCGCTCTGATTATCCAGTCTGACATTTCATCCCGGGATCTCAGGACTTTGGAATACCTCGTAATTCTCATACTTTTAACCTTTGATATCCTGTCTAACTCATGTGCGGCTAGGAAACACTCGGTGTTCCCGTAGTGACGTACGGAGAAACATCTAATTTCCCTGCGTTTTACTGCGGACAGAGCAACTTCAAGGTGCAGTTACGAGACTCATCTTCGTCGGTGCTGTCCGAGCTAAATTTTGAACAGACAAGTTGGAAGGTTAATGATCCACGCACTGCGGCCGAGGTGTTAGGTATGTAAAGCATGCGGTAGAGACGAGTTTAGAACTCATTTCTAAGTTACCCTACAGATTCGCAGTGGCGCATGGGGATGCATAATGGTACTTTGTTTGCCGCCCCAATGCCTGAAGCGAACGCAGAGCAGGGGGAGGAAATAAATGCGGCTGTCACTCAGGCAATCCGGGAATCTGAAGAAAATGGTATCAGCAAGAATGGAAAAGAGGTCACTCCGTGGCTCCTTGCTCGGGTAGTTGAGTTGACCGGTGGTAAATCCTTGCAAAGCAGTACGTCCTCTCGTTTCAAAAATACTTCTCGGGTTGCTAACGACGGTACTTACAGATCTCGCCCTGCTTGAGAATACCGCTGTTATTGGTAAGATTCGTAAAGAGCATTTCGAGCGTTTAGCCGAACTGACCACTTCAATGTTTTGCTATCTATAGGCGGTCAAATTGCGGTAGAGTATGCAAAATTACAAGACCGATTACAAGACACTACTAGTGAACCCGTAAGAACTGCATGCTGAATGTAGTATAATCTGGCAATAAACTATTTGATCTTTTCAACAGCTGAAAAGGTCAGCAAATACACCTCTCTTGTCCTCGTCTGACACAACACGTAAGTTTGATGTTGACCGTCAACCACAATCGCAAGAACGAAGCAATGGAGTTTCTGAAAGCAACGTATGAAGTAGTTATTTGTCAGAGGTACTATAGACTACTTACCACTCCCCCCTGCCCAGGTGCCTCTGAAGCTAATTGTTGTGGGGGCATCAGCTATCGACATCACAGGAAAAGCTGCGCCTGATGGATCCAACAGGCCCACTAAAGTCGCGAAGACGACAGCGCCGGGTACGATCTCTTTGACTGTCGGAGGCGTAGCAAGGAACATCGCCGAGGCGGCGCATCGTGTTTTATCATCTGGACCTGAGGGCAACTTTCATGACACGTTGCTTGTGTCCCCTGTCGGTCGAGATGAGTTTGCACCGTTCCTGCTCAATGAACACGCCCGACTGGGGATGCGGAGTGACGGGTTTCTCCATATGGAACATGGCAGGACAGCGGTCTGTGATCTGGTACTCGACGAATCCGGAGCACTCGTAGGTGGAATAGCGGATATGGATATTATCCGTGATATCCCCGAAGATGCGGTAAGTTCACGCACGAAACCCATCCCGCTCCCCACGCCCACTCCTTAATCTTGATTATTCCAGGTAACCAAACGTCTTAAGGACGAAAACCCGACTCTGGTTGCGATGGACGGGAACACATCCCCTTCAACCCTTTCAGCAATTTTGGCCGAATGTTGTGATCGCAAGAATCCGGTGCCATGTAAGTTCGAGCTTCCGATTATCATTTGTTATAATGAACCTACCTCACTCTGCAAAAATCCAAGCTTTCTTGTGAGACGACCGCATTTGTTGCCTGCCTAGCCTCCACTAACCTCTGTGATCGTACAAATCTTCATGCAGCGAACCAACATCAGTGACAAAATCAACGTCTATCTTTCCTGCGATTCTGCAACAGCTAGCGAAAAATAGGAAGGACACTACACGGTCTCCTGTGACATACGCCTCTCCCAATCTCCTTGAACTCTCCCACATGTACCGCGAGGCGGACTCGGAAGCTTGCGGTCTCATGAGCCACCCGATCTGGTGGGATACCATCAACAGCTTTGGTCTCGGTTCGGGTTGGCGTATGGATCTTGATCATCTTGCAAGGCAGCCCGCCTGTCCAAGCGGGAGTAAGGGCGATCTCTCCTTCCTCGTAAATGACGGAGTTGGGCAGATGGCCATAAACTTGCTACCATTTTTTCAGAATCTTGTCATCAAGTGCGGCGAGAGAGGTGTCATTGTCGTGATGAGAATTTCCGGGGATGATGTCGAAAACGCGGCTTGGGCAGACAAACGGAGCAACTGGTTGAAACGGTATGTTGTCGCAAAGGGGCTTCAATCCAAGGAAATCGTGGTCTTAAAGCACTTCCCTGCTATACCCATGGCGAGAGACGAGGTTATAAGCGACACAGGCGCAGGCGATTCACTAGTAGGCGCGCTATGTGCTTCTATAGTTGTCGACCCGTCGACATTTCACCATGCGACAAAGCTAGACACAGCGATCCGACTTGCTCAAGAAGCTGCTGTCCTTTCCCTGCGTAGCACGAGGGCAGTTTCGCCTTTACTCGGAAAAGACAAGACTAGCTACTAGATGCTCCTCAATGTTTTCATTGAGAGTAAGCTTTTATTGGTTCGTCGACGGGCAATGGGCCGACGGCGACGTGCTCTCTGGCCTTCCGGCGCAGTTCTTTGTCAGTTAGTTTTGCCTCCTTTAGCATAACTTTAACCTTCTTAGCGAAACGAGCCTGCAATGCGTTCAGCCGCGTTCCATGAGATAATTACATATATAATCACCTGTGCACCGTGCTTTAGCCGTGTTATTATATTAGCAGCTTGTCCTTTGGTCAAATTCGCCATATCAACGGGACCATCCATGTTTTGCTTCTTTAATGATTCAAATCTCTTTGATAGCATGTCTTTCTGACTTTGTGAGGCAGGATGTTTCCGCCATTTTGCTGATCGAAACAGTCTAAACAAGAATTAAACCATAAGAAAAGTTGCAACCGGAGAGCAGGCTTTGCGCACCCAGCCGCAAGACCTCCAAAAACCACCTTGCTCGTAGCATACTTATCACAGCCTCGGACGGCATCATCAAGAGTTTTTGCCGCCAAAATATTTCGAGGTCGCCTAAAGCGGGATTTTCCAAAACCTACTTGCGACTCCCATGCGGGTATGACTTCAACAAACTGACCGAGGTACATACTTTCACCTGCTATCAGTCAGTCGTGCACGTTCAAATGCAAGAGAATTAAAACGTACCATCTTCGGCAGACGCAGGCTCAATTCTTATGTATCCTTTTCCCATACACTCAAGGATATAGACTTCGCCACCGCAGCCCACCCACGCGTGACGACTCAGATTTGCTATATGCGGGGCTCCAGATGCATCTTGTATGAGGTCAAAAGGATTGTCGTAGTCCACGAACGTGACGGAGGTGGGGTCTGGAACGTCAGCACTATCGTTACCCGCACCGCCGAAGATCGCGGCTGCTCGTTTCTCGAGCGTCTCCGTCGTTTCGCCTGGATTAGTTTGTCAGAGTGTCGCAACATCAACATTGTGTTCAAGGCCTACCATCTACCATCTCGTTGGGATCCAAACCAAATAACGTTGGGGTAGACATGATTCCAGATACTCGAGCTGTGCTGTCCACGAAATCGATGATATGACAGTCAATTTTTCCTGTTTGCGGAGACAGTCGCATGCCTCTACCAATCTGACACAGATGTTTACAACCGCCATGATTCGACCTGAGACTACAAGGCACTTGCCATTTGAGCGAACATATTCTTGGACCGAGTCGGTTTCGCCACAACCACGCAATCAATATTGGGGATATCAGTTCCTTCAGTCAAAATTGCTAAAATCCCAGTTATCGGATGTCAGCCGAGAATTAGAGGCTCGTACTGACCAACATTAAGAAGCACGGGGAATTCGCCCGCCCTGAACGCATCAATCACTGCTTTTCTTTCCGCTGCTGGTGTGCCCGCATAAACGTAGCGTGCATCGACACCCGCCTCTCTGAAGGCGTTCGTCAAATCCTTCAGATGCAGAAGATTAACACAAAATACGAGGGTCGATCGCCGAGACGCTGCATACATTTATTAGTATATTCGGTATCAGCAGGAGCAGATCTATCGTACTTACAAGCCTTGTCAAGCCAACTTTGTACAACCAGCTTATTAATGCTTTCGGTGTTAATCACATGAGCCAGACTCGTCGGGTTGAATTCACCAGAACGCGTATTTATAGTGACCTCGCTGAGGTTAAGCTCGGCTTTGACCGATGTAAAGCGTACATTGCAGAGCCTGTATCAGGTCGATCAGTCTACTGGTTTACTTTAAGAAAGTACAATTCTTACCATCGCTCTTTAATCATTTCCAGAAAATCACGATGGTACACTATGCGCTGGAACACGGAACCAAGTGCAAGACCATCATGCCGGCTGAAAGTTGCAGAAAAACCTATGATCGGAATGGCGTGGGGGAGCTCCGGAGGAGGAAAGTCTACGTCGGGGTGGCGAATATTTGCGTCAAAATGTGAAAGTATTTTACGGTACCTGAGGCCCAGGTCAGCAAAAGATTGCCTCAAGGGAACGCAAAACGTACGAAGGCGCTGCAGCATGATGAGCTTCATCTACTATCACACACTTCAGTTTGCTCGCTTGGAATTTTGCTATTCTATCTTCACGAAGCAGACTCTGGTAAGTCGCAACAGTCCTTTACATGAAAGTGAGTCCCAAACACTGCCAGACGGAAAATACAGCCTCACACGTCCGCTGCGCCTGTAGCTTTGTTTTTCACTCCTTGATCAATTTCTACAATCAGGCCGGGGAACATCTTTTTCACCTGCTCAGCGGACTGCCTTGCGAGTTCGACACTGTTCACTATAATCAACGCCCTTTCTGCGCCGGGACTCTGCGGCGGAGCATGGAGCATTGATATTAGTGAGACGAATACAGTTGTCTTTCCCGAGCCTGTTGGGAGAGATATGCCAATACGTGTGGTGCCTGACTCGCGGAGCGCTTCGAGGCAAGCTTGCAAACAAGTCTCCTGGTACGGGCGTAACTGAACCGGTCCATGACCAGCATTTGAAGAAAGAGTATTCAAGTCTCTACGACATCGCCGCAGATAGGTTTGAGCTCGCCAGAGGAGAAGCGTACGCATGTGAACATACGGGGAAACTTGAAGCTGAGTGCGCCAAATAATTTATATTCACGCTTAAAGGTGAGACCGAAAAAGGAAACTTTGGGCAAGCAAGTACATACTAATAGCCGGATACTGTACATCATTCTGTCCCTCGTCCACAGTATAATATCCCCCCCGGAACAGCGTCAAATACAACCTAGCATGCAACAGGCAGAGCCTACAGGAAATCACTAATGTAGTTGTTTATTGTACAAGCCGGCCGACTCTCCCTGATTACAAAACAAGTTTATTAACAGTGGCCTTACTTGAACATTGCAACGCCATATCTCCACTACAACCAGTTTTGATGGCTCATTCATCACCTAGTAGTAATTTCCCTGTGTTGAAGCTTGGAATTGCGATCTGTAAGTAGGGGTCACTTCGTAATAGAGGTCATACAATGGCGGTGTGTATAATTCGCTGTAAATACATTTCGCTACATTTTTACCGTTTGTTGTTTGGTTCTACGGGGACAACTTAGTAGACCAATTGAGACAAGACTCGAAGTCTTTCTCAGAAGCGCAGATAATGTTCTGATTTTCCTACGAAAACTTGGCGTTCGTGAAATCCAGCTCAGGGTGCGAAGCTTTGAATTTTGCAAGCGCCTATGCGACGTAATGGTTATTGAATAGGTCCCCAGCCTAAAAGCAGGTGGGATGTGCGCACCTCCATCTTTTTTTGTTCATCGGAAGTAGGCAGCCCCATTTGCTAGTTGAAAGGTGTTGGTTCCATCAATCTTGAGATTTCTAATGTGCTACTTACTTTGCGCTGATTGTCATACTGGCAACAACTCAGCTGCATGATCACTCCTAATAGTGGTGTGCTCACCATCATCTTTTCAACTACACCTCTATAATTTAATGGTCAATACAAGTACAGTCTCCCGCACACAGCGTGTCACACTCACCTGGTTTCACCGTCAAGGTCACTCAATTTACTGTTCTCCGGTACAATCTTTTTCGTGTCTATCTTGGAGTGATGGGTGAGCACATTCTCCCACCAGGTCATGTTATTTATCTTCTCCAGATGTACGAGCACTTTCTCCTGATCCTCTGATAGATGCGCAAGGAGGGACGGTTTAGTGTATGCGCACTCATACACCAAGCCCGGAGCGTACCAACGGTCCAAGTGCTGTCTTCGACTTTTACTTCTTTGCAGAGCTCGCCGTCCATGATGGGTTCCTGGCCCTTGAGACCGACAGTGAGTTTCTTCTTTGAGATAACAACCTTGAGATCCTTGGCTCTCGTGCCTTTCGGAACAGAAATGGTGATGTCGACGTCACTGAGCTGCTGAACCCATTCGTAAGGCAAGGCTACACGCAAGGCCGGAGGGAAAAAAGCTCAGATTACGCAAAGATGAGGCAGTAATGAATAAAGGGTATATATCCTTGCCTGCCTGTTCCTCGGCCTCCTTTTTCCTTTCCTCGGTTTCCTTGGCCTTTCTCTCCTCTTCGGACAGGTGTTCATCATCAATTTGGGCCATTTCGACCGTAAATGGGGTGGTTTATTGTCGCAGGAGAAGCGTCAGTCGGTCGCCTGATACTACCACCGCAGTAGCTGAAGGGGATTAATATTGAAGGACGAACGCGTCAATTAGTCGTGCTGCTTATGTCAGCTAGCCGCACTTCAGCCACCACAGCGACCCGGGAGGTCACACCCGCGTCTATCCATCCTTGCGATACCCTCCCATGTCCACCTCGACCCAGCAAGACGCTGCCGCATGGGCCGACTTTGAAGTGAGCCCCATGCACAGAAGAGACTTTTCCCTCTACTTACAAAATTCTTACCATGCTAGAACCTCCGCCACAGCGTTAAATCACATACCGTGGACAAGTTGAAGCAGATCATCGCTGGTCTTATTGAAGAATGCAGGGCCCAGCTTTCCAAGTCTGGGAAAAAACAGGAGCTCATCGACAGAATCACTGGCGAGCTCGACAAGTATCGGTATATGCGTCAAGTTGACCATTGGAGCCGTGCACGATCTGTGTTGCATCAAGTCCGAGCGTCTGGCGTGTGCGTTTCAATTAAGACTTGTTCCCTTTGATATTCCTATCGAATTTCAGCCGGGAATTTAACTTTCCCAGCCCACATCCTTTCCTTTCCTCTCCCCTTCCTGTTCTGCTTGACTTTTTACTCCCTTCACAATGATTCTCAAAGTCGCAAGTCTGACTCGTCCTTACAACGTCCCTGCTTACAGTTATACCAACTCTGGATCGGGCCAAACTTTCGCGGCAAATCATGATTTTGCGCAGAATAATGTGCATGGCTCAGCTTATGTGCATGCCAAGCCTTCGTTGAGTGGCCACCATCCGAACGGCAGTGTGGGTAGCAGTTCCATCGCGCGTTACGACCCATATGCGCCTCCCCGAAGAGCCGTTCCTGCCCCTTCGACACCCTCGCCAGCCAGAACAAGTAAGCACGCTATGGCCACTTTACGCAACCTGACCGACACATTCCCAGGCACAAGTGTTTCCATACGATTTAAGCCCTCTCCTTTTTATAGGGTGGATCAAGCGGTATCGTCCGTCGTCGAATGTCCAGGTATAGTTTTTCTTCCCCTAGGTAAACACTAGTTAATCTTTTTTACAAGAATCGACGGGTTCAATGGATCGACGTTCACAGGCGTTGCAGTTTGCCCTCACCCAAGAACATGTCAATAAATTGAATCAACCAGGGTGAGTGATGAACTCCAACTATCGTGACGTGCAGTGGACATGATCTCTCTGTCCAGCTCGCGGTTCCAACTCCGACTTTATTGCACGACAAATACATTTTACACACAGTCTCCGGTCGGATTCCGTTCGAATCCGCTGCCCTGTCCCATCGAATTTCCTGCCACCTGCGAAGTCAGAGTCAACAATACGCTTCTGCAGGCGAACTTGAAAGGAATAAAGAAAAAGCCTGGGACTGCGCCTCCCGCGGACCTGAGTAAGACAGTACGGATGGCCGCGGGCGCCCAAAACAGGGTCGACATGGTTTACGTCAACAGTCAGGCAAATACTGGGCCGAAAGTATGTGTAAATCTCTATCATTTTCATATAATTTCGGGGCTCAGTCGGATTAGAAATTCTATATGGTTGTGTTTCTAGTGGAGATTTCGACTGTCGAGCAGCTGGTCGATCGCCTCAGGAAAGGAAAGTTCAGAACTTTAGAGGAAGTTAAAGCTCAAAGTCCGTACGCCGTTTTGCGGTGTTGTTAGAGCATACACCTAACACTCACTTCTTGTTTTAGTGGCGAAGTCAATTGCTGATGACGATGAGATCATCATAGGCAAACAGAAGATGTCTCTGAAGTGTCCAGTAAGTGTTTTACATTGATTTCCTTCACTGGCACTCACCGTTCTTGCAGTTGAGCTATACTCGAATCAAGGTCCCTTGCCGGTCGGATAAATGCGTACATCCGCAGTGCTTCGACGCATACTCTTGGTACTCGGTTATGGAACAGACGACTACCTGGTTATGCCCGGTATGCGAAAAAGTGTTAAACCCAGAGGAGCTGATTGTGGATGGGTGCGTGTGTGTATACCTTATCTAGCTATTCCATCACTAACGCAATATGTTACTAGGTACTTTGGCTTTATCCTTGACCAATTACCGGAGAGTATCGAGGAAGTTGAGGTCGAGCCGGATGGCGAATGGCATACTAGCGACGGCAAGTATGGTTCGCCTGTGTGGATGGATGCACATCGTACGAAAGTGTCAACCAAGGCTCCGTCGGTTTCGAACGCGTCTACTTCTAATAATAACGGTAAATCATTGCCTTCGTCCTCGCCAGGAACGGCTGCATATGCGTCAGCGTCTGCATCCCGTTCTTTGGGCGAAGTGGTTGTCCTTGACTCTGATTCAGATGATGAAGGGCGAGTGAAAAAAGAACTGTCCCCAACGAACTCGACTTCACTGTCTCTAAGCGCAAGCAAGACCGATGCATCATATTCTTCCGCCCCATCCTCCAGGGCAGTTTCTTCCGCCGTGATTGACCTGACGCTTGATTCCGACGACGAGGGACCCCCTCCCACCCTTCGGGTGACTACGACAAAGCGGAAGGCATCAGAAACTCCGGATCGAGCGGAGGAGGCAGCTTACAAGAAGCTGCGCGCCGTCGGGGCGCCGACGCCTACGGCAAGCAGGAAAGAGACCGGTAGCGGGTATACGAACGGGAACGCGCTGATGCCTGTCGGACCGGAAACATTTTCGAGGGTGTTGCCGCCTCTTCAGCGTCAAACATCGGTCTCAGCCGCGTCGAACCACCACCACCATGACCATCACCGCTCGCCGTCAGCAGCGAGCTCACCGCCGTCTGCGTACTACGCAACGCACCCTGCGCCGGCATCTGGACAGGGTTCACGTCCGTTCATACCATACAATGGATATAGCCAAGGCTCTGGAGCGAATGGCTCAGGAGCTGGGTACAGCGGGAGTGCGGGCGAGTCACCAGGGAGACATCTTCCGCCTAGGCCTGCGCAAGCGCAGGGGGCTTTTAACCCATATCTTCCTCGGTCAAACGGGAGCGGTGGGTCGGCGTGGCCATGACAGTATTTATTTTTCTCTGGTAATTGTTTTTGGGATGGCTAGGATACTTGGTATGATTGTAATACGGAGGCGGTGCAATTTACGTTTTGCGGGATGAATGCGATTGGGGTGAGAAAAGATGGAATGCGGCAAAAAGGGAAGCGAGCCTGAGCAAATAGCGAACCAGTAATGAGCGAGAATACGGGCCGCTGAGAAAACCGAGCGGAGTTACAACCCCCGGTTTTGTCCGACCACCGAGTACAAAATCTTCGCTCACAACTCGGTCCTGTTCTTTCACAACCCCCACTCACTTCCTTCAGTTTCCCTTCTCCCTCCTCCGCACCAAAAAAATGGCCGACGTTAAGAAGTCGAAGACCCCCAAGGATTTCGCCAGTCCGTACAGCTGCCCTTTTGCTCTCGTGCGCCGTTGTTGGCGCCGAGTTTGCGTTTTTCCGTGCTGACCTGGCACTTGTTTTGTTACTTTTCGCAGCCGATTTCCTCATGGGTGGTGTTTCTGCGGTGGGTTTTCGTTCCCGCCTTTGTGCCAGCCGCCTTGTACCGACATTTCATCTACGTAGGCCGTCGCGAAGACCTCCGCTGCGCCCATTGAGCGTATCAAGGTTAGTGTACCTCGCTTGTATCTCTTTGCTCGGTGTTTCTAATATTGGTTTCCTTTCAGCTCCTCATCCAGAATCAGGTTTGCACCATTGTTGCCACGTGTAGTTCGCTTTCTTACTGGATCTTGGAACTTCATTAACAGGATGAGATGGTAGCTATTTTCTATAGTGTACGACTTATAGATGTTTCTGACACTTGTCCTCCAGATCAAGCAGGGCCGTCTTGCGTCCCCTTACAAAGGCATTGGTGACTGCTTTGGTCGCACTTACCGTGAGGAGGGTCTCGTCTCCCTCTGGCGCGGCAACACTGCCAACGTCATTCGTTACTTCCCTACTCAGGCCCTGAACTTCGCGTTTAGTAAGTGATACGTATTTCCTTTTCGGGATGTGTGCTAATGTTCTTGATAGAGGACTACTTCAAGTCGTTGTTCGGCTTCAAGAAGAATGAGGGCTATTGGAAGTGGTTCGCTGGTAACGTTGCTTCTGGTGGAGCCGCTGGTGCGACGTCCCTGCTTTTCGTTTACTCCCTCGACTATGCTCGTACTCGTCTTGCGAACGATGCCAAGTCGGCGAAGTCGGGTGGTGCTCGTCAGTTCAACGGCCTCGTCGACGTCTACAGGAAGACTCTTGCTTCGGATGGTATTGCTGGCCTGTACCGTGGATTTGTTCCGTCGGTTGTTGGTATCATTGTCTACCGTGGTCTTTACTTCGGTGTCTACGATTCCCTCAGTAAGTTCCCCATTTTTTTCTTGTTTGCGGGTGGTTTCTGATTTTGGAATTCAGAGCCCGTTGTCCTCGTCGGTGCGCTCGAGGGTTCGTTCCTTGCCTCATTTGCGCTCGGTTGGGGTGTCACCATTGGTGCTGGTCTTGCTTCGTACCCTCTGGACACGATTCGGTAGGCCCAAGAACGTTTGTAAAATGCTCGGGTTTTCTGATAATTTCTTCTAGTCGTCGCATGATGATGACTTCAGGTGGTGCTGTCCACTACAAGTCGATGTTCGATGCTGGCTCGCAGATCATTGCGAAGGAGGGCACGAAGTCGCTATTCAAGGGTGCGGGTGCCAACATTCTCCGTGGTGTCGCCGGTGCTGGTGTCTTGTCGTTGTACGACAAGATCCAGCAGGTTATGTTCGGCAAGGTCTACTCTGGAGGTAAGCCTGTTAGCTGAAGCTGGTTTTGGGGCTCATAGTAACGTCGTTTTATAGGCTCTGGCTGATTTTCCCGCTTTCGATGGATGCGTGTGTTTCGGTAGTTGTGTTGTCCTTAGATTCCTTACGGTTATTACAAATATTCTCTGCTATTCTTTCGTTGCTGTTTTGCTCGTCCCTACTTCGGCAGGGTCTTTTTGCATGCTGTTCGTCTCGAGCAATGAAAAGTTACATAGAGATTTGCTCGGATGTCGGTTGTGAGATGGTTGTGAGTAATCATGAGGGAGAGCTGTGTCGGAAGCGCATGATTGGGGCTTTGATTGTCGAGTGGCATTTAGCAATTTTTGGAGATGTCGCGTCGGAGGCGATGCTGGGTGGATTAACGTGTTTGCGAATGCGGGAAAGGGCTTGTTGAGATGAATGTACATACTGGGCGGCTCCCCGCCAACCGTCGTTGTACAAATACAGATGAGATCAAGAAAAGTTCCAGCTAAGATAAGAGGATGCACTTTGGTACGCGGTCGATATCAATAGAGGTAGAATAACACGAGACCCTTTCATCTGAATCAGCTACTTCCTTCCCTAGTTGCCTCATTAACGGCGTCCCCGCTCTGCTCCCCCTCGGCTTCCGGGAGGTTGAGCGCCTTACGCAGCCTCTGATTTACATCTTGCATACGCAACTCGTAGAAGTCCTGCCAAGTCGGCGCCGTGACACATTTATACTGGATTGCTCGGTTAGTAAGGCGGAGACCTGAATATCGGCCACGTAACTTACCTTCTTCTCAAGCCCGGCCCAAAGCTGCTCGTCTTCGCTCAACCCGTCCGGTGGGTTCGCGAAGTAATTAATGATCGTCTTGAAGTCTGCTTCGACGTCCTTAACGGATTCCTTCTCCGCATCCCCAGCTTGCCCCTCTCCGTTTCCGCCCTGGCTCCCGGCCTTTACCACGGCGGGATCGTCTTCAACATCCATTGCCGTCAAGGTCGCATCTCCACCCTCGGGTTCTTCACTCTCTAACTTCTCTGTTTCAATTCCCGTCTCGACGGCAACTTCGTCTCGGATCTTCTCGACCTCTGCACGATATGTGTACAGAGTATTTATCCAAGAAGCCGTGGAATGAGTGGTTACCTAAATCAGTTGGAGGAAAGCAATTAACATCGTACTTTTTTCACGCAAATCATTAAAGTACGCACCCGACGGGCAACCTCTGTTCCTAAAAGGTGCAGGGTCGCATCAGGTCTTTTTCGGAAGGTGTACTCTGCATATTTCAATGCATATGCCTTTTCTTCCGCCGTGAACGCGTGTCTATTTCCTGCCATAATCTCCGTATTGGCCGCTGGAAGCGTTGGCGATCGGAGAATTCCGTCACTGTCTAACATATCGTCTCGCGACAGAGGGATGTCCTCAACAGCGTCCTCCTGAAGTAACTTGACTTTCGCGAGAATTCGCTTTTTAGCTGGTTTAGGACGTTTAGCTATCTTGGCTGGCTTTTCAAGCCTGAAATCTTCCTCTTCCACTATGGCATTTTCCTCTAGACATGCTTCTATGAAACCTGGCCGTAGGGCTGTTCGCTTCAAAATACATGTGAAGTCAATCGGACTGTAATTTCCAGGTATAACATCTTCTACTTGCCTTCAAGTCTTCGACAACGTTCATCCACTGCTCGGTCACCTTCTTCGCATTTGCATGGGGGGTTAAAATGATATAATCAGCATCCATTGGTTCAAACGTAATTTGACCACCATTCTTCTGAAAACAGATCCGTTTGAGTCCGGAAACCGATTAGACTTAACATAAGGGTAGATAGTTACTTTAATTTGGTGCACAAGGTCGATCCTGTTTCGAATTTGCACTTGCAGGAAAAATTTCATGGGTGATCCATTCCTAGCAGTAAAAATTCCGACGGGAGCGGCCTTATCCTTCTTGATCCGGTCACGCACAGGCTCCACCGATGGAGTGCGTTTCTTCTCGCGTCGTCTACCACTTGAAGTAGATGGCGACCGAGAACGTTTCGCCCGCCTTGAGGTCACGGTAGAGTCACCCGACTCGCGGTATCGCTTCTTTCCCTTCTGAGAAAGTATAGACTTTTTGGGTACAGGACTGGCAGGCAAAGAAGGGCTTTGGCTCATTCCGTCCTGAATATCCGACGGACCCGGTTGGGGGGAGATTGATTGACGGGGTGAATCAAACCCTGGACCAGGATCGATGGTCGGAGAGGAATATTGATCCCTATGTCCAAGGGTGTCATGGTAGTTATGTGCGTAGTGACCGTTCATTTGCTGGGGTTGGTTTTGCATAGCCTGAATAAACGGATGTTCACCCATTTGTTGCGACATGGACATTTGCGGCGGGGGCAGGTTCTGTGTAAAAGCGGAAGGAGGGGGCATAAACTGTTGTCCGGAAGGTACAGGTTGACCGGGCCATGCCGACGAAGTGCTGGGCTGTTGGGACATGGCTTGCATGACCATACCCATAGCAGCCGCCATCAAATCTGGGTTGGTCATCATAAGAGATTGCATACCCTGTGGAGTGAACTGAGAATTTGCAAATTGCGGGAGTCTGGCGACAGACATGTCAAAAGGTAAAGGTGCCATTGGTTGCATTGGAGACGCAAACCTGGGAAGGTGTTGAGTCTGAGGGTCCGACGTTTGTGCGGGGTATGAGAACGATGAGGATGTTGGCGGGGGCGTCAGAAGCCTCTGCGAAGTCGGAGGGAGGTGTGGATCCGCAGAATATAATTCACCGTGCGACGGGACGCGCCCCGTTGGGGTTTGTCTGGGTGTCGGGAGCGGAGGAATGCTGGAGCCTGTACCCGATGACCGATGCACGCCTTTGTGTGAAGGTGCACGCTTGGAGGATGAGATAGAGGGAGGATGTTCTGAGGTCTCGTCGTCCACCACGTCCCCGGGTAATGGTGTGCCGTCAAGATTCCCGCAACCAGCCCAATCGTCATTCTCAAGCAAGGGTCGACCAGCTTTAAGGCAATGATTCACCCAGGCGGTATCAAGAATGACTTTGCCCGGGTCCATGCCCCAGTCACGAACAAATTGGCGTCCCTCAGAAGAACTAGGTTCGACGAGGATAATACGTGCAAGTGACACATCGACGCATATGTTTGCACCGTGACTCTAGAAGCGGAGTGGTTAGTACTCGCAAACACCAGACGGTGACGGACAGATGCATACACGCAGAGTCCTTATGAGTCTGGGCCTGTTTTCTGAGACGCCGTTGGATTCGACAAAGACTTGTAACGAAGAACCGTCTGGTGACGTAAAGACCTTGGGCTTGTTCTGCGAGCTGGACGTCTGTGAGGATGAAAAGGCCATGTCCAGTAACTGCACGCCCCGCAGATAGCAACACTGAAGAGAGTGAATGCAAATAGACGCGGGTGTTCTGCGGTACTACGGTAAGTAGTAATTTACAGGATGGGTGTAGCACACCAGACAGAACAGACATACACGGAGACCAGGATAGTATTATGTTCGCACGGCTACTTTTCTAAAGTTTCCTAATAAAGGCAGGGACAACGTTGTAGAACAAAGCCGCCCGAGTACAAGGCTCTTCAAATATTAAGGGCCCGTTTGCCATGTTCTCCAGGACCATTTTCATCCTTAGCGCTCCTGCCTGCACCATCGTCCGCATCCTCTGGGTGACCTGATGGCCTCATTTACAGACTCTGTCGAGAACGTATACTCGGCTAAACTGAAGTCCATAACTACAGACTTTTCCGAGTTATTCCCTACTAGTGTCAAGGCCGGCCTTAGCATAAACGTGTGTTGTGTCCCCCTTGCTGCCGTGCATCTGCCAACTCATGCGCTGTTTGTGTTTTTCAGGGGAAAGCCAACGTCGGCATGGAGGCCTCCATCGCCGTACCCTCGGAGGGTGGCTCGCATTCTGATCCCTCTTCGTCTTCCACGATATCCGACTCGGAAGTGCCGCTGGGCGGCAGCTCTCCTAAGGCACGACGCAAGCGCGACTCTGGCCTTTCGGATTCCGATTGTGGTGTGTCTATGCCTCCTCCAAAGCGCCGCAAGTCCAGAACGTGGTCTGCAAAGCGGGTGCGCTTTCACCCAGAGGTGTTCGATAATTCTCTCTGGGCGGAATTAAATGATGCGAAGTACGCAAGCGAGCGTCCACTGACTCCCTCTCGCGAACGGCCTTCTTTGTCAACTTCAGAAGAGGATGATTTCGCTACTCCTGTTGCGGGTATTTCACTCTGTACAACAATTGTCGCTTGCAATGTCCCGCGTGGTAGCCTGTCGTTCCTGCCCCGTACGCCGGGTTCAAATACCTTTTCCCGCAACGTGCCCGCTGCTGCAACAGGTTACATTACGGACACGGAAATCAGCAGTGATACGCTTGACCTCGACGAAGCATGGAGTATGTGTGCCGAATGCGACGCTGATTTCGCTCCACATGAATACGACGACGTTAGTGTACCACGTTCAAGCCCACCGCCTTCCGCACGAGGGATGATTCCGGCGTCTCCATGCCATATAGGCGATTCACGTCCAAAATTGCCCGGCGACGGCAGCAGGGAGAAAGGAAAAACGCAAGATGAACTACCATCTATATTCACCCGACCTCCATCGAAGCTCTCACCTTTAACAGGTGTTGCTCACAGCCGGCCTGGGGTGCCATCTCCCACACTCGGGAACTCCGACCCAAGCACTTCGACTCACCCGTTATTCACTACGGGGGAAATCATGCGATATAGCCGAATACTACTAACCGCACTAGCAAAACTACCGACAGACGAGGCCCGCGCTTCGCGTGAAGCATTGGAGCAAGTAGCACGTTGGCAAGGTCAGCGTGGTTACGAGGCGGGGTATCGTGAAGGGATGCGATCGCAGACCGAATCCACCTGTAGTAGGGACCGTACTTTACTGAACACTGAGATTTGAATATCAATCTGCCAATATTTTGTTTCGATCATTCTGCGAGAATTTGAAATGTATCAGGGGAAAAAATGCATGGTTTGGCATGAAGCGGTGACATAGATGCAATAATTGTAGCCGTATGCCATACAAAGAGATAAAGAGACAATGCGAGCGTACACCGATAGATTAACGGTAACTGATAGCAAACGGGATCATTTGAGTAACGGGTAAAAGTAATCACAGAAGTAGTTAGCTCGCACCTCTTTTGCCTGCGAGCACGAGCACCCTGTCCACCAAACTTCTTGGGCTCCATCCGACGGGGGTCAGCGATGAGAAGAGTCCTGTCGTAGGCAACGAGCTTCTTCTTGAGTTCAAATGCACTCGCAGCATCAAAGTACTTGGCGTAGTAAGCAACCACAGCCTTAGCAATGGCCTGACGAATAGCGTAGACCTGGGAGACATGTCCACCACCCTTCACACGGACACGGATGTCCAAGGGCGAGAAGGTCTCCTCACCAACGACGAGGACAGCCTCGTAGACCTTGAGGCGGAGGATCTCAGGCTGGAGGAGGTCGATGGGGGAGCCGTTAATCTTGATGAGGCCCTTGCCCTCGCGGGCGTGGGCGACCGCAGTGGCGGTCTGTAGATACGTGTTAGACGCAAATATGCGCCGGGAAAAGAGCATAACGCGCCTTCTTTTTACCAAACGTTTGGACGGCGTTGTACGATGCCATGATGGTAGTTTTGAGGACTGGTGCAAGGGGAAAAGAAGGTCAGCAACGAGGACACTGAGTGCAGACCGACATCCAGCCCGGGCCATCTTCATCCACCCTCTCGACACGGTCCTGCACGGCCGACAGACGTACGACACACTCCCAAGACATCCCGGACGGCATATTGAGAAATAGAATAGCAGTCACTCACACCTCTAAATTGCTGGAGGTCGCGAACGTCGGCGGTGGTCGATGAGCAGCGTCCTTCCCAGAGCGCTCTTGGACCCTGAGCACAACCTTCCTATTCGATCCACGTCTCCGCCACTTGAACAAATATTATATTCATTTGCACTTCGCAGCCGCATCTCTGACTTGCCCCTCGACATGCTTTCCCTCCTCCGGCGCACAGTCGCCCAGCAAGCCGTGGGCCACTCCCGAAGGCATTTTGCCGCTGCCGTGGCCACTTCGGAAACTCCTGTTCAAGGTTGGCTGGTCTGCCGTACAAATTTGTCTACGCTCTCACAACCTGTTCTTTCTACAGCTGTCGCCCCCAAGGATGTGCCCGTTTATATCACTATGTGCAACTTGCTAGAGCATGCTTCTTCGTCGGAAGACCATGTGGCCGCCCTGGACCCATCTGTTTTCGCCCACCCCATCCGTCGTAATATCCTTTACCTCTGTGTCAACTTCTACCGCGACGCTCTCCGCCAGGGGACGGCCAACACTAGGACCCGCGCCGAGGTCCGCGGTTCGGGAAGGAAAATTCGCCCACAGAAAGGCTCAGGAAGAGCACGTCTCGGCGACGGCCAGTCACCCATGCTGCGTGGGGGAGGTGTCGCGTTCGGTCCCAAAGCACGGGATTTTGCAACGGACCTTCCCCGCAAAGTGCGTCAGATGGGCATGCGTGTCGCACTCTCTGCCAAAGTCCAGGAGCAGGCACTCGCCATTTCCCCTACACTCGATTGGCAGGGCGTCAAGACTCGCGAGTTTGCTGCTCGACTGGATACGCTAGGGTGGGCGCGCACACTATTCGTCTCCGGAGCGGACAAAGTTCCGGACAGGCTTCAACGTGTATGTCGCAATGTGGAGGATGTGGATGTGGTGTGTGCTGCGGACCTGAACGTCTACGAGATGCTGCGGTGGCCAAGGATGGTTTTAGATGTTGAAGCAGTGTCGTATTTGGAACGGCTACTGAGCAAGACCATACCTGAGGAGGATCGGATCGCGATGCCAAGTCCGCCGTTGCTGCGTTACAGCAGGATGGAGGCAGGGAGGAGGAAGAAGGTGTCACCATTCATCGAAGGCGTTGACGACGACGCAAAAGGACCAGCAGTTGATGGTCCTCTTTTTGAATAGGTTCATTAGCACAGCAGGTTTTCCGTATTCATGACTTAATATTCATCTAAACTAGTATCTGGTTTTTGGCATACTACTGCTACTACTAGTACTGCCCTAAATGATGATGATGCAGTTTTATTAGGCGCCGTGTAAGACTAATAGTTACTTAAGCGCCCCGGCCCCCGAAGGGGCCAGAACTAAGAAAGTTGTGGTGGTAAATTTAAAAAGAAGGAGCTCCGGTCCTCGCTGGTGAAAATCCTACATCCCCACGTCTTCTCTCGACCTCGTGTTACCAAGGCCGTGAGCACCTGTCGACAATGATTCTCCTCTCCTTTGTAAACCATCCTTCCCCCAAAAAAATTCCGAAATTGTTGTGGTGGCCTGTCAAATTGCTGATCGAGGGCCTTGGAGTGGTGCGCCTGGTCCCAGTAAGGAGTTCAGGTTAGGTCGTGGTGTGTGACTCCCCTCCTCACCCTCCATTTTTTAGGCTTGGGGAGTTGGTGGGGGCCTAGCCGGTAAAGGAGGTGTTAAGCTCAACGGTTACGCGGTGATCGACGTCAGGGCTTCCTGATCGTTGGAACTGATGGTACGGCAACGGGGCTTCCTAGATGTCATAAGTCGAAGGTGATCGTCGGCGGGGCTTCCTGATCGATGATGTGGACGCGAGGTACTTCTGAGTAGAGTCGGGTTACAACGAAGCGACTAATGGCTCAATGGCACACAGTAGACTGGTGGTAGCAGATAATGGGCTTGTATGAACAAAGAGCACAAGCTTAGGGCTTGTGCTACTGAAGTTACATGCTTATATGCTACTCTATGTGTTTGCTACTGTAGCGACCTGGTTAGGTATGTTTACCAGACTATGGAGGGTCATGGAAACCCAAGGAAGGCCTTGGTAATACAAGTACGGTGATCAGTAAGCAAAGCACGTCATGATGGTGCAAGAAGGCGTCATCATGGCGTCTTATGGCGTATGGTAAATAGGGATGAGTAAGGTAGAGAAATGGGGGAGTTGCACTGACTGATGATGACGAAGAGGAAGTGAGTCAGCGCAGTAAGGAAAAGTAAAGGAAAATTGTAACAGGAGGGATACCTGCCGGTGCCCAATGTCTTGGTGTGGGAAGCCCTGCTGTGGTAGCAGGGGCCCTGTTGCGAAGTGGTGAACTGAATGGCCATGTGTGTCATGTGGGAAAAAAGAGCCATGAGTTTTGCGAGTCAAAAATAAACAGTGGGAACGTCGTCGATGTTACAATTTTCCTTTACTTTCCCCTTACTGCACTGACTCACTTCCTCTTCATCATCATCAGTCAGTGCAACTCCCCCATTTCTCTACCTTACTCATCCTTATTTGCCTTGCACCATAAGACACCATGATGATGCCATATCACATCACCATGATGTGCTTTGCTTACTGATAGCCCTACTTGTATTACCAAGGCATCCCTTGGGTTTCCATGACCTTCCATAGTCTGGTAAACTACCCTACACAGGCTGCTACAGTAGTAAACACATAGAGTAGCATATAAGCATGTAACTTCAGTAGCACAAGCCCTAAGCTTGTGCTCTTTGTTCATACAAGCCCATTATCTGCTACCACCAGTCTACCATGTGCCGCCGTGCATTTACCTCGTCGTCGTAACCCGACTCTACTTAAAGAACCCACCATGTATCCATCATCGATCAGGAAGCCCTGCCGACAATCACCTTTGACTTACGACATCTAGGAAGCCCTGTTGTTGTCACCACTAGTACCGATGATCAGGAAGCCCCGACATTGATCACCATGTAACCGTTGAGCTTAACAGTTGATGCCCCGGAATCCTCAGCTTCTGTACAATGAAGGGGACTGTCCCCCAACCCTGTCTTAGGGGGTGAGCAGTGTTGTGTATCCGTGATCTAACGGGTCATCGTTCTTGGTGTCAAAATCATCATCATTCTGGTCGTGGCCCCTCCATGGGCAGTCAGTAGTTCTGGTGCAAGAGGTGAGCCACTCACACTCCCAACCACCGACCCCTTATTAGGGGGTCCGATGGGGTAGGCATTGGGGGGTGGTGAGTCCCCACGCAACGAAGTCAGCATCTACCCCTGGGCATTAACATTGTAGCCCCCCCGGGTGACCCCAGGGTATGGTCGGGGAGGTGCCTGCAAACCACTCAGGCCCCCTTCCTTAGACGGATACCCCCCTCGCAGCACCAAAACCCAGAGGGAGATGGTGGTGGTAAGAGATCAAGAAGGGTGAGTACTGCCCTAAAGTTTTTGTAATTTGTGCTTGGGTGAACCGTGAGCGAGTCACGGACAAACCACGTGACTAAACGCGGACGCGAGCGACGCGGCTCGCGCCCTTCAACTTGAAGTTCCCTGCTCGCCCGACCCACACTTCACCAACAGCTCGCTTGCATTATTAGAAGATCCATCCTATCCATGTCGCAAAACTCGCAACAAGAAGTAGATGAGGAAGAGGGCCTCGTGTGTGCAGGACCGCTTCTTATTTCAAAGCTCCAAGTTCGTCGCCCTGTTCCCTTCGTGCCATGTTCGCAGCCGACAGGACTTTCGCCTTTAAGGAAGTAGGAATCAGCGCCCAGGACATCAAGAAACTATCTGACTCCGGCCTAAACACTGTTGAATCCATTGCATACACCCCAAAGAAGGTCTTGTTAAGCATAAAGGGTATTTCAGAGCAAAAAGCAGATAAGATACTTGCTGAAGGTTCACCCCCTCTTCTCGACTGTGGTTGAGCATCCATTCAAGTAACTCTCCACAGCACACAAGATAGTTCCACTCGGTTTTCAAAGTGCGACGGAGGTGCATGCTCGAAGGTCTGAACTTGTCTGCATCACGACTGGGTCGAAGCAGCTCGACACCCTTCTCGCTGGTGTGTTCCTCTCCCTTCTCAGATACTTTGTACTGAACTCCAGAAGGCGGCGTCGAAACCGGCGCCATTACAGAGTTATTCGGCGAGTTCCGCACGGGCAAGTCGCAGCTGTGTCATACACTCGCTGTGACGTGCCAGTTGCCCGTGAGTATGGGTGGCGGTGAGGGCAAATGTCTTTACATTGACACAGAAGGGACGTTCCGTCCTGTGCGCCTACTCTCTGTCGCGGAACGCTATGGTCTCAATGGAGAAGAGGTACTGGACAATGTTGCATACGCACGCGCGTATAACGCGGACCACCAGCAGCAACTGCTCGTACACGCGAGCGCGCTCATGTCAGAATCAAGGTGTGTCTAATACCAAATTATAACACTATTAGTCATAAGTTACACAGTAACAATTTGTAATGTAGGTTTTCTCTGCTAATTGTCGACTCATGTACTGCGCTTTACCGCACGGACTATAACGGACGTGGCGAGCTCTCTGCCCGGCAGGCTCATCTTGCGCGTTTCCTACGTACCCTGCAACGTTTAGCTGATGAAGTACGTCCCATTTCGTACAGCGTTCGTTAATCAACCTGATCCTTTTTCCCTCGCAGTTCGGAATAGCCGTCGTTATCACAAATCAGGTCATGTCTTCGCCAGACGCCGCCGCCGGTCCATACGCCGGTAACGACAAAAAGCCGATTGGAGGTAACATCATGGCGCACGCATCCACAACTCGGTGAGGACGCTTTTATACTTGCTACTCACTTCTCATTTTTTTTACCTTCCCATTCAGCCTACAACTGCGGAAGGGCCGCGCAAACACGCGCATATGCAAGATCTACGACTCGCCTTGCCTCCCCGAGAGCGAAACCCACTTCGCCATTCATGCTAACGGTATAGGCGATCCAGAAGAAGACGTGTAGCAGTAAAGGATCCTGCGCCTACTCTTAACGTTTAGTGTAACTTTCGGATCCTGCTATCTTCTTTGCTTCGCAGATCGCTCCTGTAATTCACGCGTGTATAATACCTACCAGGATTCGGAAATACGAAGAAACAACGGCAAGTGATTGTGTGGCTGCGCAAGCACTTAATAATTACTACAGGAAGATGTTCTACATTACACTACCATTAGCATTTATGATCGTGTTTTACGGCGACCTCTAAGTCCTGTACGCCAATCTCCAAACGAACTTCAGGGGAAAAGCCATAATGTCCAACAGTCTGAATACGCTGTTGACCGAGTCTGATGCGGGGAGTGCGACATCGAGCAGTACGCCTTCTTCAAGTAGAGGGGCCGAATTGAACGAGGTCCCTGCTACAGCATCGTTGTCCCTCACATGCGTGAATACGACTTCATCTCCTTGCGAGACTTCATCGATGATATGCTCCCCCAGGTCGTTGCGAATGTAATCCAGCTGCTCCTCTATGATGAATATCTCAGTCTTTAGCAATTGCAGTTCTTGGTGACGAGCCTCGAGAGCGATAGCCAGATTTTCTCGGTCAAAGGGTCCAGCAACTTTTTCGTCTGCTACTTGCTGCCTGTTCCATATGGTAAAAGCAGAGTCAGCAAGTCCAGAGATGCAAGGAGAGTGTTGACTGATGGTAGACCACGTAGAGCGGGCTTGAATCGAAGTCGAGTCAGGCATCCTCAGAGTCTTTTCGCGGTGGCGCATAGGCTTTTTGCGCACATCCATTTCAACTTTCTTGATAACCTTTGTCAGAGCCACTGGTTCTCGACCGTATTCGTTCCTTACTGATAAGGACGACACTACATCTCCTTCGGCAGACCCTTCTGAGCAAGTCCAAGAAACAGCAGATTGACCAGCTTGTTGATGGGGCCCCGCTTCTCGTGAATACGACAAATCTTGTCTGTTTAATCCGGGGAATTCGTTTGGGACTTCGGTTATGCCACCCGCATCGGTCTTCGTCTGCATCCGCACCCTAGTTGAAGCCGATTTGACGAGGCCAAGTACGCTTTCTTTTTCATTTGAGACACATTTTTGTGGAGAACAGTCGTCGACGAGTGTTGTGTCTTCGACGATCAAATCACGACTGTCGGAGATAGCATCAACCTGAGACAAGGAAACGCGGCCTTCCGGTGATCCCGTAACGCGTTTCGCGTCTAGATGAGGCAATTTAAGTATATCTTCAATCCTGGACATAGATGCAAGGCGCGAGGAGCTTGACTCGGGGGATGGACGAGGTGCCCCAAGTTTAAGTGGCTGGTAAGGCTTCTTTCCCTTACTTCGCGGGGTTAGCGCTCGATTCACGAGCGATCGAAGTATCTTTAATTGTAATTCCCGTAGCTCCTCGAGCGTGCCTATTGGGCCTACATCACGGAGACTCCATGAAGTTTTCGTAAGCAACACCGCATATCTAATACGGAACACCCACTCACCGCGTTTTTTCTGCAGCATCCGCATCGGAATTTGGGATAGCTTTTTCCAAGGGTCTTCTTGTTATATTACCTAGAGGCTCTCTGCATTCTCCCGAGCTAGAATCGCGAACGACGATGGGTTTATTCCGTCCACCTCTTTTGTGCGCGCGTGGCAACAAGCGTGCACCCTTTCTCGGTGTTACCCTGAACGATCTCAACGACCTGGTAGAACTCGCAGTACTTAATGAAGACTTGGAAGATGACGACAAAAACGATTGAAGGGACGTGGTGGACTTTATCGGTCTGCCAGTCTTGCCGGTGTCCCCGATCGCTGCTGTGGCATAGTGAGCGTGCTTTACTTTCGGATTGAGAGGCCCACTTTTGCGAATGGATTTAGAGGTCTTGCATAATGCTGGTCCCATACCCGGTTGTTCGTTTAGTTGAGGAACAAAAGATGGACAGTCAACGGGTGCTGGAATTCGCAGATGGCTGACGAGGAAAAACGGAAGCAGCGACTTCGGCGGCTTCAATTCCGACGTCGATCACACGCCGATCACGATCATTCAGCACAATAATATGTATTAACACATCTCGGGTTCGAAGAGGACTATCCCACAAGATAGATAGCTGTAAGTACATTTTTTTCACCTTTCTTTTAATTCAGCGAGCGTTCGTATGGGGTTTAAATAATCAACAGTCAGTCCAGATTGATTTCGCGGTTTGTACCACGAGGGTGAGTTTCTTCTTCACATCCTCCTCCGTGACAAGATTGCCCTCAGCATGGGATGCAAAACCGCATTGAGGACTGATACAAATCCTGTAACAAGTATCAGAGGTATGGACGGCCACTGGCAGGGGATGTGGACGAACTGATTCAAGGCTTCTTCGTACGTGCGCTTGGGCGTGCCATCCGCGATCACCTTGGCCGCTTGGACAACGCGCGCCTTGAGCTCCGCAGAGTCCTCGAGCTGAAAAAGCGTCAGCCAAAACAGTTTCGCTAAGTGATACCATAACCGCGTCATACTTTGGGGAGTTTTGAAGAGACGAGGCCAAGTACGACTGTTTTATGTCTTGGGAGATACTTCAGTGGTTCAAAGGTGCCGGCACGATCTGTGTCATATTCGAGCTTAAAAACGACTGTAAGTAACATATCTGCAGAATATTCCCATAGCAGATCTCACGTAATAGCAATCCACTTCAATTTCATTAAATAGCTTGATTGCAATTCGGTCATAACCACCCTCGCTGAAATGCATGCCATCCTTGAAGTTCCCGCGACAGAGATGTAGACCGACAGTCATGTCAGAAGGATGTCCCTTGAGGCAGTTGTTGTATGCCCTGATGTAAGTGTTGAGAAGTGCCTCATGGTCAATCCCCTTCTCCTCCATGGCTTCAATCATGGACGTCGCACAAAAGTATGCAAGTAAGGGATCATCGATCTGGATATTTCGGCAGCCGAGAGAGTAGAGCTCCGCTATTTCTTGCTGATATGCAACAGCAATGTCCCCAAAGTACTCGTCTAAAAATGAACAAATTTCAGCTGGACGAATGACGAAAAGGTCAGGGATCATACCATCATTCTTGTACACGTCCTTAGGATAAGCATACTCTCCGTGTCGCAGATGATACCATTCCGGGGCGCACATCGTGATCTTGAGGGATTTGTGCTCCTCAGGACTCGTGGCGGCCTTTAAAGCCAGGAATTGGTCCTTGTAGAAAGACTTTGTGCGCTTCAGCTTGTTCTGAATAAAATGTCAATATCCTAATCGTCTTGGCAGGATATGAGAGATCAAGGTAACCTCGCATATGTATGTATCTCCACCATGGAAACTAAGCTTTGCGAATGCAGCAACGTCGGGAACGTACATCTGTGGAAGTATGAGAATTTGCATGAAGAAATGACAAACGTTGGTTCTACCATGAGCATGTGCAAAGGCACTAAATAGCGAAGGGAGAATCAGGCTGGGATTAAATCAGGGGATCAAACTTGCCATACCTTCTTTGATGTGCTTCATACCCTCCATGTTGTCGAAAACGCCATCGAAGAACATGTGCCTGCATGTATGCGCATTAGTTTCGCAAGAAACGCGTTCTAGACGTTGGCTAACCTCCTAAACTCGCCATCTGTGATTGCCTTGATTCCAGCCTCGCGTTGCATGGTGACGATGGCCTTGACGGCCTTATCCTCGACGAGAGTAAGCTCATCCCTGGAGAGCGTGCCTGCTTCAAATGCTTCGCGTTTCTGGAGGAGCTTAGCAGGGCGTTTGAGCGAACCGAGATGCTCGGCGCGGTAAGGTGGGGAGAGGACTGGGCTGGACATTGTTGCGTGTGAGTTGGACAAAGAAATGGGGGAGAGCAGATGGCTTCGCCTTTAAAAGAGCGGAGAGACTGGTCGCTGGATAAACCGTTGATCCCCCGCGTAGGATCACATGAGAAAAAGTAACCAGGAGTCGACAAGCTCTTGAATTGCATCTAAAGAGCTCTTGTGTAGCCAATACCTGAACCGATGAGAGAGCTCCCCCAAAAGCCGTGCCGAACAAGTTAAAATGATTACTTAGATTCACTTCCGGACGATGGAAAGAATAGCCATTTAAAATATGTAATTTTGGATATACATGTAGTATGTGTGTAAAATCGCTTATGTCATTTGGCGGGGTTTGAATTTCAGGACCGGGCACAAGTGTAGTGGATGAGAGACTGGCATCTGGAAACCACCCCGGCGACTTCAAGGTGATTTATCTTCGATATTCTGCTTTCCTGGAGGGCTGGATGTTGCTCTCGATGCTGCAGGCATGCTACCGTGCCGTTTATGGTGTGGTTAGACGGCGTAGAGAGCTTATTTGGGCTGGATGGATGGTCCAGGCTGTGGATGAGGACTCGGCTTTGGCAGACAATCCAGACTGACTCTGTTGCTTTCCGTCTGCAGACATGGGTTTCGCGCACAACAACGTCCTCCCCGATAACCATTTCCGCAAGGACTGGCAGCGCCGCGTCCGGACCTGGTTCGACCAGCCTGGCCGCAAGCTCAGGCGCCGCCGCGCCCGTCAGACCAAGGCCGCTGCCCTTGGCGTCCGCCCTCTCAACCCCCTCCGCCCCGCTGTCCGTGCCCAGACTGTCCGCTACAACACGAAGGTCCGCGAGGGCCGTGGCTTTACTCTCGCGGAACTCAAGGAGGCGGGTATCGGCAAGAAGGAGGCACGCGGTGTCGGTATCGTTGTCGACCACCGCCGACGGAACCTGAGCGAGGAGGGCAAGAAGCTCAACGTTGACAGGCTCAAAGCCTACAAAGCGAAGCTTGTTGTCTTCCCCCGCACGGCCGGAAAGCCCAAAAAGGGTGACTCAACTGTACGTTCACTCTTTTTTAAGCCTTTTTTCTCGCTGAATATATTCAACGCAACTTCAGGGTGACGAGCTCACCGCTGCGACCACCCGTACCTCACTTCCCCTTCCGGAAGGCGCCGTACACGAGGCTCCCCGCAAGATTACTGATGCGGAGCGTGAATTCGAGGCTTACCGCACCCTCCGTGAGAGCCGCGCCGAGACGAGGTACGAGGGCAAGCGCAAAGCCCGCGCTGCAAAGGTCCGCAATTTGCTTTCTACACTACGGATTATATCATTCCTAATCTGCTTGCGAAAATTAACAGAAAGAGGAGGAAGAGGCGAACAAGAAGAAGTAATCGATGTCTTCATTTGCTGTCCTGTTCGCTTTACTATTTTCTTACTGTTTCTGTATGCCCCACAAAACTCTTCCGGGTTTCTGCGTGTACTCGGTCCACTACCGTCCCCCATGTTCTCACATGCAATGGATATGAGATTATATGCTGCATCCTCTTCTACTAAGTTTATAATGTGATGTTGGTATAAATCAAGACCTGCAAGGTTTATACGTAGAGTCCATCCTATGAGGCGGCCTTGCCTATCGCCTTCTTTATGTTGGCATCCGCAACCGTACTCATTACCTTCACCTGCTGCGCGACACCCTTCAACACGCCCCTCACTTCATTGTTTCCCTCTATGAAGCCGAACTCCGCGTATTCAAGCCCCTGCTCGCGCCCAAACTCCTTGACGAGTTTGCTTGCTGCTTTAAGGTTGTGTCGTGGCAGGCGTGGAAAGAGGTGATGCGTCACTTGCAAGTGTAGCCCGCCGTGAATAAAGCCAATCGACTCTGGACATATAACGTCCACCGTTGTGCGCATCTGACGATGTACGAAAGACTCGATGGGGCCTAAATCCGCTGTTGAGCGAGAAAAGTGGGACAGAACGATCTAGGAGTAATTAGACATGTCAGACTCGTCTTCTTGAAGGAAAGACTGATCATACCTGAATGTGCAATGGGCTGGTCACAGCATGACTTATAAGCAGATACACTAGCGCATTCTTCCAGCTTCCCGTGCCGCGTAGCAAGGCAATATACCATGTCCAGAACGTTATGAGTCCAATAATTTCCCCCCACCAGCTCCAACGTCCACCACGTGCCTTGGGTTTATGACGTAAGGATGAGAACAGGAAGACGTAGGAGAGCCTATAGAGATTGAAGCGCGCCAGCGACATGACCACGTAGAAAAGTTGATGCTGTACGCGCAAGAAGACTCGGGACGCGAAGTCAAACGGCATGATTCGTTTGTAGTAAGACGAATACAAGTTGGACAGAAAATGGGGGGAGATCGCGAAGAAGGGCAGATGCTCAATGTCAGGATCACTATGGGATAAATTAAATCAGCGTCAAGCAAGTTGGGGATTACGCGTGCAAAACGCACTGGCTAGGATGGTTTGTGACCACTTCACAAGGTTGGGTCAGTCTGACAATTATGAAAGTTTAAGTATGAACACTAACGATGATGTGTACTGTGATTCTGTTATTAATGATATGACGAGTACATTAGGACGGATGCGACTGAAGTGTGCGTGCCACTTACATCAACCCACCATGCGACACTAAGTCCTCCGCAGAAATCAGCGAAAAATATTGAAATGATACGGTCCCACGTCCAGTTGTGAGTTACGCCCATATGTCCCAAATCGTGCACAAAGAAGGCCAGCTGGTGCCAAAACAATCCCAGACAGACTGCGCTCAGTATGAGCCAGCCTTTCATGTAAAAAAAGGAAGCAAACACGGCGAGGAGAGTATATCGTACGAACTCGGGACCATAGCCAGTGATGAAACGCGTTTTATAGAGGCCGGCGTCTATGACGCGCTGGTGAAGCTCCTTGTAGGCCGCAGAGTGCTGCGCCTGAATTTTACGGGAGAGTGTGCTAGGCGGGGGAGACAAAGACGCGATACTAGGAGCCTCTATATCCATTTCCTGACCCATCGTCTCTTGCTTGACAAGCAGGATCTGCGATGAGGGATTTATTTCATTATGAGGATAGCCTCTGGCCTCGGCGACATGACCGGATCCAGTGTCGCTGATAGGAGCAGCTTCGCGCACCCAGGACATTTTGCCATCACGGCCTGCCTTCCAGACCCAGCCGTTCATGTAAGGAGGGACGAGAGGGTCCCAGCCATCGGGGTCGTCCTTGACACGGCCGACGACATAGGCACGGAAACGCTTGAGAGTCTCGACTGGATGGAAGGCATCTACCTCGTCGGTAGCGTCCCGACCGACAAAATGGAGGATAGCGAGTGGACCTCCAGGATGGCGGGTGAGCCAGGAAGGGGGAACACGGATGACGCGTGAATGGTAGATGAAGAGGTTTTCTCCGGCGACGATGCGTGCAGCGACCTCGTCACGGTCCCACTCGCGGAGAGCGGAGTCGGTAGGGACGACTGGGGGAGCTTCACCCATGGTGAAGTTACGACTACTGTAGTACTCGTACTCGGAGACGGAGGCGAATCCAGACGGGCAGATCACGTGCGCAGAGACTGTTCCGGGACGAGCCGAGCCGCTGGGTGGAGCGAGAGCTGGATTAGGAGAGACGACTCGACGCCTGCGCCGATTCTGCCTCTTGCAGTTCCGCTACCACCGTCGTCCCCGTCCTCGTCGTCTGCGCCCGTAAATTCGCCCCCGACCGCACATCCCCCGCACAGCGCCCCGCGTCCCCGCAAGGCACCCGACCATCATCGACATTTCCGGAACGGACCCTGGATTCTGCCGGTAGCATATCCGAAAGCGCGCCAAGCGAGACCTAACAGAGCGCAACAGTTGCTTCATCAGTACTAGTAGCAGCCCTCGTGCTCGCCCTTTCCATGCAGTCTTCCGCCAACGCTCATCGTCAGCCCCGTTCAACCCGCCCCGCTCACTCCAGAGCGAGGTCCAGCTCTGATCCCTTCATCGACCCCATATACCAACCCCCAAACCTCTCCTATACCACCGCCCTCCCGAGGCATCCACCTGCGCCTCCTCCAAAGCAGCCCAAGAAGCCAACAAGGGCTCACAACGACCCCAGGATGCTTGAAAACGCCGTCCGTGAGGCAGTCACCATCCGGGACATCGACCCCGCTCCCAGAACGAGGGTGAACAGAAGCCAGACAGGGTAAACTTAGTGTCTTACCTTTCGCTCCTGCTCCCCCAGCACTGACGCCACTTTTCATTTGTCTCTCTTTTTTTGAAGCGTTACGCAGGTCCCCATCCCCAGGCATGCACAGCCTACCACACGTCGCTCGTACTCCCAGGATTCCGCCAACGTCACTCAGACAGCGACTGCTGTCGAGAAGGCTCGTAAGGCGGGAAAGCCGAGCAAGAAGGGCTCTAGTCATGCCGATGTGATAGACAGACTCGATTTTACCGGCAACGGCCCAAGTTCGTTCTTCTGTTCATCGGCTTATTATTGCGAAGCTCCGCGGTAATGAACGCTGACACGCAATTTGTTCATTTCAGTGTTTCACCATGATGGCCCGTTCGATGCTTGCGCCCCCTCCCGTAATCGCCACAAGCTGAAGGCGCCGATGTTAGCCTGGACCTCTGGGAAGGGCGAGGGTCCCATCTCTGATACCCACCCCGAGGCCGATTGGCATCCAGCTGCTGTTGATAACATGCGAGTCGGAAATAGAGCACCCCTGTATACGGAAATGGGTGATAACCCGCCTAAAAACCCGAAGGAAGTGGATCTCATAGCAAAGGCTTGGGGTATACACGAGCCCGAGCCTTATGAAGAATTTTTTGGTGGCGGAGGTCATTCAACGGGGGACATATCAGCTGCTAGCTCTGTTCGTGGAGGCTATGAAAATCATGCGCAAGGCGGGCGCAATCGTGGCCGTGATGGGAGGGAGCTGCGTGAGCTCAATATTCAGGAGGGACGCCCCCCACCTACTCGGAAGCACCTTTCGCGTAATATGCCCCCGCCTCAGCCAATTAACCTTCCTGGTGCAGGCCGTACATCGTCTTCAGACGCGGGCCCGCCATCGCTCCCCTCTCCCGGTCTAGCATCGTCTCCTGGTGCTCCAAAAAGAAGCAAGTCACTAATGCAAAAGATTCGCAAGATGCGCGATGCACCCAACGTCCCTGTCGATACTCAGAGCGGCGAGGATATTTCACCCCCTTCTTCCGTCGAGAATTACGCGAGCTCTGGATACCCTTCTCCCACTGATGGAGGTCGTCAAGGCCGATCGGCCCATCGACACCAGAACTCCTTTTTTGGTCGTTTCGGTCGCAACACGAGTGTAGGGGCAGGCCAGGTTTCTCCAACAGATTCTGGAAGCCGATATGTATATGTTGAGAAGTCTTTGACTAGTAACAAAGCCTTACCCCCGCGACCTGCAGGAACACCGGCAAGCCCTCTTAACAGCGAGAAGGATGGATACTTTGATGGTCCATCCTCCCCGGGCGGGACAGGAGGTATTGGGAGGAAGACAAGTTTACTCAAGAAGGTTAAGGGTGCCGTCAGAGGCGCAGGAAACAAGTAAAGAGGGAGAATTAAACCTGTTTTTATCCTTTTCATTTCAGTTATCTGGCATCGAATCCTGTGACGCTGCGCGAGGCATCTCTTTCACTTCTAGTTTGTACTTTCTGCGAATGCAGACTTGGAGACTCCTATCTAGCTTTAGATGGCTCTCACCACTGTATGGCTTGGCCTCGATATCCCCTATGACCCGTTGATACACATGTAAATCATTATCCGCGCCTCCTCTCCTTTGTTTTTGCTTTACCCTGTTTGTGCCTTTTGGCCGCACTCCGTTTCTTTCTGTGTTGTTTTGTTAGTTATGTTTCCATCCATCCGTTTGGAAGATAAGTACATCTGTAATGCGAAAATATCTGTTCATTTTGTTCATTCATCGTGAAATTCTATTTGTGTATACAATAAGCGTGTACAGTTTGGCCCATATGACAGTACTAGTGCCTTCGGAGAGGCGAGATTCTGCGAAATGGACAGCTTGCTGAAATGTTAATCATCTAGTTTTAATGCCTGCCGTTTTCATCGCTTCTTTCACTCCTTCGATTGCAACTTCCTCTCGATGGAAAATCCCAGCAGCGAGTGCAGCCTCCACCCCCGTCTGCTCAAAGACCTCTGTGAAGTGGTCCGTGCTCCCTGCCCCACTGCTTGCAACGACGGGTATAGAAACGGCATTGCGAATAAGGCGAATCAGGTCGAGATCAAAGCCTTTACCCGTGCCGTCTCTGTCAATGCTGTTCAACAGAATTTCTCCAGCACCAAGCGTCTCTGATCCCTGGGCAAGCTGGACAGCCGAAAGGTCCTTCGTCTGGCGACCACCCGAGACGGTACATTGATACCACCAGGCCTTCCCTTTTTCGTCTCCTTTTCCAATGACAAGTTCTGACTTGTAAGGTCCATCATACATCTCGGGATCAACGTATACACGCTTCGGGTCGATACTGACCACAACAGCCTGCCGGCCATACGCATCCGCGATGGTTTCCATAGGACTGGTTCCATCTCCGTGCCCCCTCGCACGAAGCTTCTCTACTGCAAAGACTGCCTCCGAGCCAATGGATACCTTGTCGGCACCTGCACGGAAGTACTCGCCGGCAACTTCCAGAGCACTGCGTTTCGTACCATCGGGGTCGACTGTGTCCTTGATACCACCGCCGATCGTGAGGGGAACAAATACATTTTCTGCCGCGGCGCGCACAACAGCCAGCATCGGCTGGTCATGCAACGGCGAGTGACGGAAGGATGTGATGTTCAGCAAACAGATCTCATCTGCGCCAGCAGCGTAATACTGCGAAGCAAGTGCGACAGGCTTCCCAAGATTCCGCACAGCACCAGCGGTGGCGGTCTGAACAGTAGATTGTGGAGGAGAAGCTTTCTCGCGCACATCATATTGGTCGCCCTTCGTGACCACGAGATCGCCTTCATCGTTCGCGCGGACGTCCATACACGCAATGATACGCTTCGTCAGTCCATCCCGGGACTTGGGCAGGCGAGTGACGGGAGGCTTGGGAGGCACGCCGACCAGCTGCTCTTCAGTCTTCGCGAGCCAGGCACTCAAAAGACGGAGACCCGCTTCACCTGACTTTTCCGGGTGAAATTGCGTGCCAAAAACGTTCCCCTTGCGTACAGACGCGATGAAAATTTCCTGGCCGTACTGAGCTGTTGTGTGGACCCATTCAGCGGCAGCAACGTTCGTTGGGTCGTACGCGGCACGGTAGGAGTGGACGAAGTAGTAGTGTGAACTTTCGTCCATACCCTCTTTGGTCTTTTCTTCTGAATCGAGAAATTCGACCGAGTTCCAGCCCATGTGTGGCACAGATTTAGATGAGCTATCAAAGCGACCTATGGGAGAAGGAATGACGCCCAGCCCCTCGACGCCGGGGTTTTCTAAAGAGGATGCGAAAAGCACCTGTAAGCCAACGCATATGCCGAAGTAAGGTCGGCCAGATGCTATGTACTGCCTGAGAGGTTCAAGCAGACCCCGGGTCTGCAGGTGCTCTACTGCACTCCTGAAGGCGCCTACGCCCGGGAAAACGAGTTTCTGTCGGCGATAGACAGTTTAATCTGAGGATCGGTGCGTCTGAGAGCTGAGTACGGACCGTTGCCTTTGCAAAGTCATCGGGGGAGGATATCCATTGAAAATCGTAACCGAGTTGTTTGAGGGAGTTAGCAAGACTCCTGACGTTGCCTGCGCCGTAATCGAGTAAATAGAGACCCATGTAACTTGACTTGAGGAGGATGCATGCAACGACCGACCCGAGCCTTGAAGGACAGATCGGCCGAAAAGCCAGGTCATTGCGCGACCGTGACTCGTTATATGCGCCTATATGCACTCTAAATTCCAACCCTCCTTTTGTCTCTCGTAAAAGTGCGTGCTGCCCCGCCTGCACCCTCCCTTCCTCTTCCCCTCTTCATCAGGTTCTATTACTTCAGATGGCGCACTCGGCCTCCATCGACATCCCCGCCGCATTGTCCTCCTTTAACTCGGCACAGGTCTCTCTCTCTCGCTCACCAATGGCCGCCTCTTCAATCTCGCAGTCCCCCACTCAAGGCACCCTCCACGAGAGGTTCCGTCAGGAATCACTCTCTCACTCCATTCGCCAGCCAAAGGTTTTAAGACCGGTTGACAAGGACGAGATCCGTCTGTTGCTCCTGGAGAACATCAGCATGGAGGCCGTCAACGCTTTCAGAACACAGGGCTTCCAGGTCGACCACTTTACCAAAGCCTGGGGCGAGGACGAGCTTGTAGAGAAAATAGGACAGTACCATGCCATTGGTATTCGTAGCAAAACGAGAATAACTCAGCGCGTGCTTAAGGCTGCCTCGAAGGTGAGCTACGTCTCTCCCTGTCTAGTCTTCACATTCAACTTACATTTCTTTAATAACAAAAAAAGCTACTTGTTATTGGATGCTTTTGCATCGGTACCAACCAGGTCGACCTCAACAGCGCAGCCCGTGCGGGCATCCCGGTGTTCAACTCCCCCTTCTCGAACTCCCGATCAGTTGCGGAGCTCGTCATGTGCGAAATCATCGCACTTTCGCGTCAGCTATTCGACCGTGCCCGTGAGTTGAAAGAGGGCGTCTGGAATAAAGTGTCAAAGAGCTGTTGGGAAGTTCGGGGCAAGACACTTGGTATCATCGGCTACGGGCATATCGGTTCGCAGCTCTCGGTTCTCGCAGAGTCGTTCGGTATCCGCGTTCTCTTTTACGATGTGGTAAACATCATGCCCCTCGGTTCTGCACGTCAAGTTCCTACTATCCAGGCACTTCTTTCTGAATCCGACTACGTCACGCTCCACGTCCCAGAGCTGCCGGAGACAATCGATCTCATTGGGGCCCAACAGCTCGCTCAGATGAAAAAGGGGTCTTACTTGCTGAACAATGCCCGTGGCAAGGTCGTGGACATCCCCGCCCTGATTTCTGCATTGAAAGACGGACACCTGGCTGGTGCCGCACTGGACGTGTATCCATCTGAACCAGGTGCAAACGGTGCGCCATTTGACGACCAGCTTAACTCCTGGGCGACTGCTCTCCGCTCTCTTCCGAATGTCATTCTCACTCCTCACATCGGCGGCTCGACCGAGGAGGCCCAGCGGATGATTGGCGATGAGGTGTCCTCCGCATTGACGCGTTATCTCAATTTGGGCACGTCGTTCGGCTCTGTCAACTTCCCCGAGGTAGACCTGCGTGCAATCGACGCAGACCAACCTAACCAAATCCGTGTATGCCATGTACACCACAACCAGCCCGGTGTGCTCAGACAGGTCAATGAGATCCTCAGTCCATACAACGTTGAGAAGCAGTACTCGGATAGCAAGGGGGACATCGCCTACCTCATGGCGGATATTTCGGATGTCAGCAAGCGGGACATTGAGAAACTCCGCGATCTCATCACACACACGAGCGCAAACATTTTGACGAGACTCCTCGCATGAAGTCTGGCATCCTTTCAATGGCCCATTTACAAAACGGGAGATGCTTGCATTGGTGTTCTGACTGATGATTGTCAAGGGGAAAAAAAGTAGCCCATTCAACTGGCTCACGTACATTCAACATTTGTACTTATATTTTATCATTGTACTTTAATGGCCAGTATCGATTTACTGCACCACAACCTGCCGGCCAATAAAACACTATCACATTAAAATTACTAGTCAAAAACCCGTCCGCCGCCAGGCATGTATTTATTTGAGTGCTTACGTGCAAGCGAGGAAACGTAAGTTTGCCTGATGTCAGCCTGAGATTATTCATGCTCTGGATCTTCCGGCTACGACCTTTGCCGGCCGGTTACCAGCAGCCCGGGACCTAACCCTCTACGTTATTCTAAGTAAACACTCTCCTTCAAACCAGCGGTGACACAGCGACACATATCCCACTAGAAATATGGAGAGCCTTGAAGCAAACAGTCTGTTTAACGTTAGGGACAAAGTCGTACTCATCACTGGCGGAAGTCGAGGGATTGGCAAAGCTGTGAGCACCAATTTGGATTTATAAATAAAGAAATGAGGACATTACGGTAGTTTGACCACGACATTAACCCTTCTTATCTTTCGCCACAGATTGCCGCAGGTTTCGTGAAAAACGGAGCAAAGGTGTGCGGTATTTACTTCTTTCTCACACAACGTCTGAGTATCATATCTATAAGGTCTACATAAGCTCTCGCTCGGCAAAAGACTGTGATTCCACATCCAAGGAGCTCACCGAAAGTGGTCCTGGAAAATGCATAGCTATCCCCGCAGACATGCAGAAGCTGTCCGAGGTCTCGAGACTCGTCAAAGAGCTTGAAAGCAAAGAGAAAGTGTTGCACATTCTCGTTAACAATGCCGACGCCACTTGGGGGAGTAGCATTGATGATTATCCGGTCAGAGTTTACAACTTGTAGTAGTTTTAATGCTACTTACTGGTTAGCACGGAATTTAACCTCTTGTTTCCAGGATGGGGCTTTTACCAAGCTTCTCACGCTCAATGTGCAGCGAGTTTTTAATCTAACGCAGAAATGTCTTCCTCTTCTCCGTGCGGCCGCTCTTTCTGGAGGCAAAGAGGGAGACTCCTGGAAGGATCCTGCACGTATTATTAACGTGAGTGTGGCATGTAGTGGTACATACAAATCAAGTCTGACCTACCGAGCAGATAGGTTCTGTTGAAGGACTGACTATACCGTTTCACGAAACATATGCGTACACCGCATCAAAGGTACGCGGAAGTCATTTATAAATACAAGCAGAATATAACCCTTTTCTCAGGCTGCTCTACACCATCTTAGTAGAAACTTCGCTGGACGTCTTGGATGGGAGGGTATTACGAGTAATACGATTGCGTGTGGTGGGTGTATGTTCAATTCCTTTTGTGATCCCGGAAATTAACTATGCTTCCTATAGGCCCCTTTAGGAGCAAAAGTGAAACTTACATGGCCTCCGCTTGTTTTCAGCCACTCACAAGACAATTTCTTTCCCTTAGTGATGGAGCACACATTGGAGACAATGGGTGACGTGATAGTCAATTCAATTCCGCTAACACGCATTGGTACGCCCGAGGATGTAGCAGGTACCGCGCTTTATCTGTCTGGACGAGCCGGAGCCTTTGTAAATGGTGCAACAATCACCCTTGACGGTGGTCTACTGGTCTCGACTGTCAAGGGAAAATTGTAGTCGAATGGGTCTGAATGATGCCGTTATGGACATCGTCGTAATATACTTGGCTGTTTGATACTACACAGGATTTGCGAAGAGGTTCATAATGGGAACGGGAATACACCTAAGAAATATGCGAGTAAGGACCGCCTTCTCGTTACTCCCCTTCCTTCGAAGCCCCTTTCACCTCATCAACCGTCACCGGTCCTATCACGGGAGCTTCGTCGGCCTTTTCTTCACCTGTCTTCTTTCCAGTCATTTCGGGGGTATTCAGGTCAAAGGGTACTTCCGCCTTCTCTCCGACGTCATCGCCAACATTCCCTTCGGATAATGTAGATTCTGGCTCCTTGATAGCAGTGCTCAACCCCTTCACCAGTTCACCCACATCATCCCCCTCAAGTCCCAGCTCCGACAGCAGCTCTTCCAAGTCTGCGTCTGTGACGGACACTCCTTGAAGACTTACATCATCCAATATGGCTCCTGCATCAAGCTCCCCGCCTTTTTTCGATTTGTCCTTCAACGGAGAAGGGGCAGGAGACGCATACGAAGGTTTGTGATTTGTCATCTGCGATGGAGACGACGCGCCAGGAACGCCAATAGGCTTCGCAGATAGCATAGGGATGTCATCGGGGTCGGAAGTCCATGACTCTTTTAGTCGAAGAAATGTGTCCAGTTCGCCATATTCTACGGCTTCTTCGCTACAAGAGAAATTAGACGTCTTCAGACAATATCATTAATCTGGTATGACCTTACAAGTCATCGTATGTCTGTTTGTGCATTGTTATGAGTACATATATACATTATGAGTAGTTAAGACGTACTCCTGGAAAGCTTCCGCCCACAAGGATTCCTGGAAGCTGCTGCTTGGCTGTCCGGATTCCAGATCGTGCGAATGGGTATCAAGGACGTCGAGTCACTTGTAAACACAGAGCTCACACAGTGGTGCCTTTCTTTTCCATAACCTCTTGGCATCCTCGTTCGAGGCCAGATCGTAGGAGGTAAACTGTATGTTCTTGACTTGCAGGATGCGGAGAATATACTCTGCCCGTGTTTCAAAGGTTTGACCGTATACTATGGTTGGACGGTAACTTCGCGCTGACCTTGACGCTGCCGTAAGGCAGGCTGAGACGCTATCGTTGTCAGGAAGACTTGTATAGGTGGTGATGGCATGCTGGCTGCAATTAATTAAGAGGGTTGAAACTGAGAGTAGTAATGATTCATGATAGTACAGTACAAGTGATCACGTGCCCCGTGTCGATTGTCGTAACTCAGATTCACATCCCGATTTAGCTATACATTGTTTCTTGCTTTCAGGCTTCAACCTACAAAGGAGCACAAGAGAGATAATATCGTATACAATGGTTGTCTCCGTGCTAATCGTTTGCCTCGGAAATATCTGTCGTTCTCCCATGGGAGAGGCTGCCCTTAGGTCTTTGCTATTTCATACGGCCGTCGTGCTCATGATTAACGTCTGTGTCTGATTGCAGACAGGTTGCTAAAGAAAAGGGCATAGAACTAACTGTAGACAGTGCTGGAACAGGAGCATATCATGTCGGGGAAGAGCCGGACGAAAGGCGAGCTTATATTACATTTCGTACCCACCTTTCTTCACGTATACGCACTACACTTTCCAGGACCGTCGAAGTGTGCAAGAAGGTGAACAAGAGGGTCCTCGTACCTCATCCGATGAGCTCATTCTCGCATGTACATGCCAATTAGCATAATGTTCCGATAGATCACTTGGCACGCAAGGTGACGAGCGAAGGTGTGTTATTTCGCATATACTCTATGCTCGTACCGGTCTGATAAGTCGGCTATCCCTTAGACTTCAAAATCTTCGACTATATCCTGGCAGCAGACGAATCAAATCTCTATAATCTTCAAAGAATAGCTCCAAAAGGCTCCTCAGCCACGGTCCGTTTGTGGGGGTCCTATTCTGATGGGAAGCCGATAGCGGATCCATACTATGGTGGCTTGGTTAGCATTCCTCGCTGGTAGTATGGACTGTTTGTTCCTTCATCACTGACTTACCACAATTCTAGCGCGGATTTGAAGATGTTTATCAGCAATGCGTAGGACTCTCTTCGGCATTCCTGGACACAGTTAGCGGAAAGAGCGCTTCTTAGTCAGTCACACCGGGAGAGGCGGCGGTCTATTGAAGGTATATCTGCTGCATAGAAAGCAGGGTATATGACTGTCTTGGGTACCTGGTTGTCAGTCAAATTGTTATCTAGGTCGAGGTTTGTAATGTTGGAGCCGGAACTATCGAATTGCATACGAGTTTTACTCTCCCAGATCAGTGCATGAGACGACGAGAGAGACAACATTCTGGTCGTCGCTGTTAAGCCCGCAACGCTACAAACGAACACGCTGACATGACCTAGCCAATCACTCGTCCCCAATAGTTGTCGTGTGGATGATTAGAAAAAGTACAAGAGTTGCGGGGACAATAAAAAAAGCCAGCCACATAACTTCTCCGAGCCCCAACCGGCCGTCTCTGGCTAACAGACCCCAAGACTTCAATCGCTTGCGTCGGTCAGCTCCGTATGCATGTGGTGTACATGCAAGAGGCAAAAGTAGCGATAATAGCTACTCGACCTTCCATTCTTTTCCTATAGGGTCTCCATCGTCATCGCTGCTAACGACAAGCTCGACAGACCAGATCACTAAGGTTAAGAAAATCGACATCCATCGCCACCAAACTTCGAGCTGTGATGACTGATACAAGACTATAGCGAAAAGGTAAGACATGATGACATGTCCGGACTGAGAAACACAGGAAATCTTACGAAGAAGATGAGAGTACACCGTCACGAGTATTGCTTGTCTATAGGTAAGTAGAAAGTATGTGAGTCTGGTCGTCTGTTACGGTATTTAGTATTTCAATTCCAGCAAATGAGTCGAAATCGTACAGGGCGTTCATTCCAGCCATCGTCCACGCCGTATTCTTTCTCCCAGCTATCGGCTCCAATCGTCGGAAGGATGTATGACGCGAGATGTAGGACGGTGAGGCGATAAGCGAGGGCGAATAGGACGGGCTTTGGAAGGGTGTTCGTGACGAAGTTTATCAACGTCTGTATGTGAGGAAGGATATTTGATAACAGTGGAGCGCTGCACGGGAAGCGGACCATTAGCGTTAAACCATCATCGTCGCCTTTGTGATGGACGTACTATGAAGAGGTATGACCAGAGACGGAGGAGCCGTCAAACCCACAAAGCCAAATGTTGTATGCAAGAAAGAGAGCCAATGCAGATGATTCAATGACGTTCGTGCGTCGCAAGCTAAATCCAATGAGTGTCAGAAAAACAAAGGAAGTCAACGCTGCTCCTAATAACGTCGACGAAAGTGGGGACGTGGCCACAGACGGGTACGACTTGAAAAAGAAGTGGGTTAACAAATCTCATCATCGAAATCTCATCACTTACCGCGCCTATGCGCCATGCTGACCCGACGTAAGCCGCTGCGGAAGCCACCAAAAGCCCAAACTGATACCCTTCACCCTCACCCGCGAGCTCTCTTCCTATGCGCCCTAACTTCTGCGCGACGAGTAGGCTGCTTAACCCCTCCATGACAACAAACCAAGGGCTGCTCCAAGCAAGGAACTTCCCCCACCACGTTGCAGCGGTAAGAAGGGTCAGGGGGACACTTTGTGAGAATATGTTGAAACACAAGAGTAGAAGGAACGGGTGCATCGGCACTTGCAGAAACGAAAGCGAGGGAGAACCCCAGAATAGGAGCATGGTGCCATGGATCACGGAGTGAGCGAACAGGAGCAGAGACAGTAGCAGGAACGCCTCGGTGGACAAGGTCGCTAAAGTCAAGGGTAAGAAGAGCAGGATTTGCAAGACAGTGGACAGTCTGAAATATGAATGCCATCGACCGTTCAGATAAAATAAATAATGAGTGGTAGAGGAGAGGAAACCGACTTTGCCGCGCTCGATACTGTTCGCCATATAAACGGCGCCATGGCTTGAGGAGAGACGTCGTCACAAGTAGAAGGGTAAAACGACAGAGCTCTCCGACGTGGGTGTCAGTCTCGTATGCTCGAGCCGCAGGACGCACAGGCCGCGGTCATGTAGTAGATAGTCGTAGAGCACTCAGTGCCAGTGACTCAAAGGGGCAGCGCGTTCATCACGTAAGACAACGGCACAAAATGTTCATAATACTCCCTACTGTACACAAGAAAGATATCGAGGCAAAAGGGTAAGAAAGGTAGCTATTGCGCTCCCGAGGAAGTGCTCATATCTCAACAACATTACTCCCCGCGACAAAACAGAAAAAATTCGCTTGATAAATTATTAGCATAACGAGGACGAGGTCATGTCGCGGTATCTGTTCGAAAATTAGCCAAGACCACCTTAGATAAATAGCAGTAAACCTACAATAATAGTAATCTTCAATTAACGGTATCCAGTCTTTGACAAAGGCACTCATCAAGCCCAAGACGGGGGTATGCGCCGTCTTATTGGCCAACGATTCCAGCTTCGGCCTGGTGACAAGAGAAACTCGTTAGCAGTTCAGGTGTTGAGTATGAATCCCTCCCGCACCTTGTGTACGACTGCCATATGGAACCGCGTAACAAATACCACAAGAAGTCGCGGTCTCTCCGGGCGTATTCACTACGCTCAAGGGCCGCAGAAGGCGGTGGGGCACGCCTCACATAACGGGAGAACAGTTCGAGGGATAAAGATACGATCAAAGGATTCGTCGACTTTGGACCCCTGCTGATGATCCCGACTATGCATGACGTCAGTATAAGTAGACTGGAACATCGTACGAGTAAGCTCGCACCGTAAATCAAAGGTCTCAGAATGTATATGACCTCTGATATCCAGTCCGTTGGGGAACCGAGCTCGCGCAATAACACCGTCGGGCTCTTGACAGACGTTGTGGAAAGTGCCTTTGGCAGAAGGTAGTCTTCCACAGGAGTTTCAGAAGTCAGCGACGCGGGCGTGTTAAGAAGCGAGTTGCCGAATTCCAAAGACAAATGGTTGTTTTTCAAGTGTTCTGGGGTCATCAAAGGTGAACTACTCTGAGAAGATGGAGCAAGAGTAGGCGACGACGCGACAGACTGCGGCGGGGCAGTTGATGGGTCAAAATCGCGCTCTGGGAGGGGAGGAGAGAGCAGTGGCCGACGTGTGATCTTCAATAACACGAGGCGGAGAATCGCTCTGCGGAGATAATGTTTGAATAGTTTCTACACGTCGGTGAGAACATAACTCACTTGATCAACTCGAGCAGGACGATTCCTCTCCACTTGGATTTGTTCGAGACTTTTCTCCGAAGGCTCATTTCAATGACAAGTTCCACGAAGCGAATTGTCTCCAGAGCCCGTGCAATCCACTTGTATCGGACATTCTTCTCTGACCAGGACCGCGTGTAGCGGGAGTGGGGGGATGGGGGGAGTAGAGGCTTGAACTTTGGATCCGCACGCGCGATGCGGGAAAGGAGCGTGTCGTGGTAGAGACTGGTGAGGTTGAGGACGGCGGACACTGGAAAGAACATAAGCGCGCAAAGAGGGGAGACTGTTGAAGGACGGACAAGCCTCTGATGCTAACTCCGCATCTCTAAAGCGGCCGGGGAGAAACCAAGTGAGGGATCTGAGGGAGGACTCTACTGTGGATATTGTGCTCGCGTTGTTGAGCAAAAAGTTTTCGTAGTGAAGCAGAGGGGAGGACATTGTGGGCGGGAGCGGAAGAGTAGTAGTAGCTTCAATCCAATTCAGGGCGTTAACCGGTGGGCAATCACGTGCCTGCAGATGGGAACTGCCACCGCCGAGTCCAAGTTCAAGTCGCTCACTGGGTTGCAGGTCGTCGCGCCCAATCTCCCAACATTAATCTTCACGGGAGACGCTCGTCTGACGACAGAGTCCGCACGTCCCGGAGAAACAGCGCGATCCTTGGTGGGGTCGTCTCTGGGTTCAGTTCGTGCTTGGATGGATGCATGACCTTGGTGGGCCTGTGGGCCGTGCCTGGGAATGGAGACGGGCACGGACAAGGCGGCGGCGGCGACAGACGGCTGTGAGGGAGACGCGGGTGCGGTCGAGTGTGCGCCGGGCTCTGTGTGTGGGTTGTCGCTGGCTGCCTCGAGGCGGACAACACGTGTATTGCCTGATAGGGCGTCTACACGATGATGGATGGCCTGTTCTCCCGCTCAACACAGCGTGCACAACGCGTCAAACAACACGAGTACATGGCCTGTATCACTATTTAGCCACCCTCTACTTGTATCTTGTCCACTCCCATGATCATGCCAGATGTACAAACACGATCCGGCCACCGTTCCTGCTAGTAACCTTAAGCCTCTCGTCGCCGTGCCCATCGCTAGCGTCCGTGGCCAGCTCGATTCGCCTAGCCAAGCAAAGGCAACAAAAGGTTGGCGCCATATACAGTGTGCAGACTCTCCGAATGAACTCCGCGTTTGTATCCGAACCCCGCATCCGCCACCCGTCTCTGACCCTCCCGTGCCCTCTCTAGGTCCTCATTCCCCCCCGTCCGGCAGCTATCTACGCCAATCTGCTCAAGGTCGAAGCGTATGCGCTGAGAAAAAACGATGCAGAGTATCTGCGTTATATACGCCATCTCAAAGAGGCCATGGTCAAGAAATGCCAGAAGCTCGTGCAGCAAACTATCATGGCCAACCCCGATTCCCAGCCCATCCGGAATGCGCCCGTAGTCGAAGCTCCTTTGGACTTCAGGCTCAAAAGGCTCGAGCAATGGTGGGAGGAGATGGAGTCTCGTGGAAGATCCAAATCCAAGCCAGACCCATCAAAGAGACAGCGCGGTGAGTTGTATGCTTTCTTGACCTCTTTCCGTCGTCATTAAGGTGTGCTATGTAGGCCAAAGCACAAAGCATGCCAGCTCATCCAAAGCTGGAGACTCCTCTGGTAGAGGTCACAAACCATCTTCGAGCATTCACATCATGCCCAGTGCCCCGTTGGGACAGACGTCACTCGTCAGGAAGCAGAGCACCGGTCGATTAACTGAGAGTCCAAACCAGTATGCTGTAACGTCTGTTGTGGTCTCGCCCACTCGAGTGGAAAACATTTCGCCCAGCAAGAGAAAGAAGCCTCCGCACTTGACAATGTCCACGACGGGTCATCCGGGTCATCCACACCCTTCGCCTTCCATGCCTCGTGCGCCACAAACCCCCGTCCGTCCAAACCAAAGCATACCAAAGCAAATAGCACACTCTCAATCTTCGCACACTCAGTCTCCGCGTAACCCTCCAACATGGCCTCTGACACCTCACTCGCCTGCATATGCCCCACTTTATGCAAATAGTCAATCTGCATCCCCATTGGAAACACTTCATAATCCTTACTTCGATCCGAACCAATCCCTTGCGACCCATCCTGTAGGAGTTTACTCAAGCCCAAATGCCCACGTGAAAAGTACGCCTGGACGGCACAACATCTCACTAGCTTCATATTCACCTCCGCATCCTCGAGACGCCGTACAGGCGGATCCTTCGCTTCTCAAAAGCCAATTTCGTGCGACTTATATGATATCACCCTCTAATTCAAACTACTCTCCCCCTTCTAACGCCAGCAGGCCCTCCTCGTCGCCACAATATCCCGCTCTCGATCACGACGATGTTGGCGCATATATCAAGGCGGGTTCAGGGCAGGCAATGCCCACACGGTCTCGGCCGCATAAATCATATACTGCCCCGCACTCGGCAGTCGTACCTTCGCACAGCACAACGTACTCGCCGCCTACCGCCGACAGCGGACACAACAGACGTGCTACCGTCGGCGGAGACGATACAGACAGGAGCGTTCGTCGGCCAAAAGGCTACATGTATAGCTCGCCCGCAGCTTACTCCATGCAGCGCAATGATACGCGTATCGATCCGTATCCTCACGATAATACACACGATAACCAAAGAGCACATCAACCTGGTAGCGACCACAGTCCTTCCAGTTTGCGTCGTATGACACGCTTCCTAAACCAGCGCCTCACAGTCACCGGCTCGCCCTTGAGCTCAGGCTCACCTTCCGGCTCTCCCCGTTCCCAGGGCTCCGTTGGTGTCCATAGTGTGGTTGGCTCTCAACACCTTCACGATAGCGCCGGCGGAAGCCCGTATGAACAGACAACATCACCTGTATGTCCGGCTGTAGTCCCTAGGCAGTATAACGGCGTGGCGGGCTCTGGATCTCCGAACTTACTACCCCCAGCTCCAGGGCTGCACTCTCGCTCACCAAGAGGCTCGAATGATGGCAGTAATGACGCGAATGGGATTGATTCCTCTTTAGTAGGCAAAGTTAGGAGGAAATTATCAAAGCGTCGTCCTTCTCAGCATAATTTGCGTGGTCACAACTCAGGCGACGCCCAGCTTGTGGATGCGAAACATGCTCCACAATACAATGTGCAGGAGCAGAACTTTTACGCCTCAGGTGGCAAATCTCCCAGGAGGGGCTATTCCATGCCTCCGGATGTGCAGCAGACTGGTGAAGGCATTGTTTCCTACCGTTCTGCGCCACATAGGGACGAGTTACCTGCACACACAGCTTACGCCTATGGCAGGTCCCCCAAATATGCCGATAGAGTGATACCTGATATGGCCGGTATGAAGCCAACGGACAGTGCGCGAAACAGCCGGTACACGTCCGGGGGTTCGAGTGTTTCCGAGCCCGTTATCCCTGATATTTCTTTGATCATGGAGGCAGAGCGCGGTAGAAATAAGAATGACCGTGTTCGCAGGAGGCTCGTTCCACTCCAAAGCTCCTCGGAAGAAGGCGGGACGCGTTATTATGATTCTGAAGCTGACCTTTCTGGACTGGATAGCGTTACCGATTACGAAGGCAAAGAAGGGCAAGATGACGGATCGGGAGAGTTCTATAAACGCCCATATAGGACTCGTGACGGCTATGGTTCTGGCTATGCTTCGGAAGCCGATGGGGAGAAGTCCCGTCCTCCTTCTCGACCTCCTTCACGTTCCCCTTCTCGAGGTATCCTCAAACGCTCGAGCAGTGTCTGCAGTCAACGTTCGAACAAAAGTGTAAGACTCGAGATCCCGAAAGACCGACGGGCCCTCGAGGAGGTACGCGATGCGGAGGACAGAGTTGACAGTGGCGGTAAGTGGCGTTTTCGTACTAACTATAAAGACAACCCGTTTTAATTTTGTCGTTCAGAGCGGCGACTCAAGGATCTGCTCAGGCACCCGGGGAAACGCTCAAGTGCTAACGATGTGGATGTCCTGAAGGCGACGGAAGCCCTCAACGAAGCTAGGCAAACGTTGAAGGAGAAGGATGCCACATACGAAGCCATAAGTAAGCCCGTTCTAAAATTTCAGATTAACTTCGGAGCTCAGCCCGGATTTTTCAGTCGAAGCGATGAAAAGCAAGAAATCCGACCGGGACGAATCAGAAACTAGTCCGCGTTATGTATGATTTTTGCATAGTCTTGTCTTTACCCTATATCAGTTGTAGTATACGCATCCACCTATTTTTGATACTTTTGCATAACACTTCCCTAGTGCTTCGTGAAACTGAAGGCCAAGGGAAACATAAGATTATTGCGTCGAACAGCGCTATGAGTTAAAGACTATTTAGTCTACTTAGTCAATAAGTAAAAAGGGGAACTGCGGAGCAGAGCGATAAATGAAAAGAACGCGCGATCTAAGATTAGTAACGTTCATATTCGACGAGAAAATCTCTTTCTAGCCTTCATCTGCCAGTACCGAACAAGGCCAACCACACCAAGGCCAATAAGCACCGATACGCTCAGAATAATATAAAAGAAGGTAAACGCCTCTCCCGCAAAATTATTGTGAGGTACTGTGGCCGTGTTGACCGAGAAAATTCCTAGGGAAAGCGTCAGCAACTTTATATCGTGAAAAAAGAGTATACAAGAGTACCCAATAAGAGCTGAATGCAAAGGGCAGAGACTGAAACTACCGAGAGGAGGAGGATCGCTCTGTCTGTACTTCCTTTTGCGAGAGACTGCGAGACGCGGAGTTGGGAAAGGTATGCTGGATGTGAATGGCTCAGCATTCGTTCGTAATGCGTTAGAGATTGTTGCAGTGTCAATATATGGTCTAACAACAAAAAAATTAAGCTAGGAAGATAGAAAAAGGCTGATAAAACGCATTCTAACCTTGGATGTCGCCCATATAGATTGCAACTTCGCCCCCGTCAGCTACACCTAAGCCAAGGCCTGCACTACTTGCTTCAACAGACGATGCCAACAGTCTTTTGCGAATTTGCGCTATGACGTCGCCCTTGGTGCCAAGTAATCGTCCCAGAGACGTGACGATTCTTCTAGTGGCGGCCATTCTGAGTAAGGTCTTTGAAGTGGAAGTCATGGGTTGTTCCTTCTCGACGCCCTTTTTCTTTAGTCCTCTTCCCGTTATCCATCTTCGAAAAAAATTCCGAGTCGCTTGTTTGAAGCGATGCAACAATGAGAAATAAGGTTCCAAGATCCTGATGGTCAAAGGCAAGGAGAGCTGTGACGGCTTCGGAGAAGCTTCATCCTTCCCAGCGTCTTTTGCTTTCTCACTTATTGGGGGTGAGTCAGAAGGCGCCATCGACTTTTCCCCTAACGTTTTTTCAGTAGACCCTTCTCCGGCATCATTCCCTGCAGTTCGTACATTTACCCCCGTCGGCTCCACGAATTCTGCCCCTTGGGAGTTATCTAAAACAAGGGCGTCCACTTCTTTTACCTCTTTTTCAATAGCAACGAGGATTGGAAAGAACTATCATCATGCTCCGTAAGTAGACTGAGCGTCGATTTAAATTGAAGCTTACAGAATCGACGATAGAGTCCAAAAGTCCGTGCGCAATCCAATCTGTGAGACCCGTTCGGTTAGCTAACACACATGGGAAGAAATAAAAGCGCTACCAGATGTCATGTGAAAGGTATCCTCTAGATGTAAGATCTTGTTTCGGAGTTTTTCTGTGTGATCGGAAATGTCTTCGAAGTGAAACTTATCGTAAGTAAGAAACGCTATCCTGATCTAGGTGCAGAAAGGGGACGACTCACCGAACAAATACCTTCCCTGAAAACAACTAGATAAACATTGACTGCGCCGACAACGCCTTCATCGCCTGGTCCGGTTGGTACGCCTATAATGCCTTCGCTGCCTTGATGCCTAAACTGACGAAAGCGCTCCCGGGACCGCTCTCCTTCCAAAGCGCGGAAAACGATAAAGTAGTACCCTAGTCCAGGAAATAGTTCAAGCTTTTCGCGAGGATCTTGGTGAAGGATGTCCTCCAATGTGAGAGGATGGAGGTGGAGAATCTAGGCAAGCCATTAGTTTATGTCACTTTACTTTTGAAGCTAAAGGGCTAAAGCCCACCCTTCCGATCGAGCGTAGATCGTCCCAGGATGGACTAGCCACGTCTAACCACCAGCCCTTTTCAGTTGTAGGTACCTCAGCAACCTTGGACAATGTCGAAGAGGATGGCACCTGGGAAGAGCCTGAAGTTTCGCCAAAAGATTTTCCTTTCCTTCCCTTTCCCTTGTTGATCATGCTCACAGATGAAGCATCCAGTATAGCCGACCGCCCCTGTGTTCTCTTCCATTTTGCAGATTTTTTAAACGCTGAGTCTAAATGGCCAAGAATGAGTGGCATGGATGTTGTCCTAATAATCCTTCGTTCCTTTGCCTGTCGGCGCGTTTCTGCAGCATGAGGATCTCCCCCGGAAGCCTGCAATGACGTAGGCCCTAACACAACCTCTGGGGGAAGGAGAAGCGTGAGTTCTCGCGGGGTAACTCTGAACACCTCCCGGGCCTTCTTGCGAGCCAAAATAGCACGTTCATGCGCAGCATTATGCAGAGATGCCAAGCTAGAGTAGCGACGGCTTTTCCGATGGCGGCTTGCATGAGTCCGCGAGGTCGTAAGGCCCGAGTATGAAGACGAGGAGGACGAAGAGGAAGTGGAGCTTGATGCAGAAGAGTGAGCCCTAGCCCAGCGCGTTATTGCCGCCTCTACGACAGCTGCGAGTGCCCCAAAACGTCTTCCGTTGTTTGACGACGAGCTTGTGGACGATGATGCTACTGACACTCCGTCTATGTCAGGCGGGTTGGGAGAAGGGGAGTTACGTCCGCCACGATAAATATCGAAATCGACTGCTTCATCCTCAAGCTTGGAGTCCTCGTGTGGCGCTGCGGTAGTACGAAGTTCCGTTTGACTGTCGAAAGGTAGATTCGATGTATATACACCGATCCCCTGGGATTGCGAGTCTACCGAGAACGGTAGAAAATCTGCGACACGATCATGCTCGACTTCGGAGTCCTGTCTATGCGTAAGGTCGGGACTAATTGAGGGGCTCGCCAGAACATCGGCCATTTTCTTCAAAGGAGCGAAAGGTCAGAGTCGAGGTGTGCTTGTCGAGCAGGAGTGGATCCTGCGACTTTAGCAGGGTTCGCGGCCATGGAATGCAAGGGCGAAACCACAAAAGGCTCCTTAAAGGATAAGCTTAAGTCGTAGACTTAATGAAAATTGAAATACAGAAGTGGGTACAGTACATCACGTGATTGATAATTAATTATAAAACTATTATTACTGGCCAATCTTCCGCCGTTTGTTTGACCTGATTTCCTCTGCGCCGGAGGGACGGGTTGAGAACGCAGGTATACGCTTCTTCTCCTTTTGATTGATCTTTTTCTGCCTTTTCTCGATCGCTTTCCGCACTGCGAACCGACCCCCACTCTCTGCCAAGGCATCGTGGCGGGCTCGCAGTAGGAGCTCCTTCTTTGCGGCTGTATAAGGGGAAAAGAATCAGCCCGCGTCTTGATGAGTATCCAAAGTGCAATTTGTCTTACAATCTTTCATGTGCCAATCCCCCTTTCCTTCCTTCCTCCGTTGTTTCTCCTCGTTTTTTATTTTCTCCAGCGCCTCGCCTTCTATACCTTCCCTCCTGTCTCGATCGACGGAACTCTCGGCTCTCTTCACAGCACGTTCCAACCTCTGTACGTCCTCTTCCCGTTCTTCTCGTTGATCCCTCGGCGAAGAACGCAGCATAGTTCTAGCACGCTTGAGAGTTTCTTTCAACGCACTGAGCTCCGTTTTGTGCATATCCGCGAGAAAAGAGTAATGCTTTTGAAACGCCTCAGAAGATGTCTCTCCGTCGAGTGACGAAAACCGTGGATCCCGATAATTCTGTGAGATGAAGCTATGAGCGAAGTGACCCTTCAAACCACGATTTCATCGCTACGCACCACTTTCTTCATTTCCACCACCGGTCTTTTTCGCGTCACAGGCCGCTTCGAAGTCATTTCAACTGGGCTAGTAACAGATCCGTCTGACCATGAGCTTATGATTCATGGTTTGCATGGCTACTTGAACGCTTACGCATGCTTGTGTGCCCGCTTTTCAGGTTTGGTGGAGCTCTGCGCATGAGTCTGCATGGTTGGGGAACGTAGTTGATCTGTATCACTGAGACTATTAACCCTTCAGAAGTTGGAATACGGTAATTTTGCTTATGTAAGCATTTGCCGACAAGTGCGCCGGCTAGCCTGTTAAAAGCCAATAATGTCCAAAATTTTAATACGGTACGTATACCTATGTAGTACAGGTAGGCACTATATTACTATTAGATATTAAAGGAAGATATAGCTTCTACAAGATTGTCTAGTCTACTTTCCCATTCTTAATTCCGCACTTGTGTACTGGTCCAAGGCTCTTCTAAACGTTTCCTCAGGAAGTGGTACAAGTGTCCGTTTGTTGCCACGACTTTTCCATGCGCGAGACAATGATGGCCTCTCATCATAACTGGGGATAAACAGTGTCAAGCATATGAATTGAAGGAAGTCAGAGGGCTTACAAGATCTCCGTGACTCTCATGATCCATGGCGGGAACCCATGTAATTCTAGCGGAGGACAGCATAAGTAGGATTGTTCCAATGGATGAGCGATCATAAGATCCGGAGGAGGCAGACGAAGAGTGTCTGCGAAATAAAGTTAATTCATGTAAATTTACGAAAAGGCGACAAACATTAACGAACCAAGCAGAGCATCGTCAATTACGCCTATCCCAATTTCCATCTCGTTGGTCTCTTCCTTATTTGTCCCTTTTGCAACCTTTCTTGACTCCGCGAATGAGCGAGCCAATGTCGCCATGAATGGCTTAGAGGCTTCGTATGAAACTAACGATAGCTTCATCCCAGGGGGTTTCCCTGTTTTGTCCCGATAATCTAGAAGCAGCCTATTCTTCACTGAGCAAACAAGAAGCTCAGGCACGATGTATTTATTAAGAAGATTATGAGGTGCCCACCTGGGCGCCGTCTGGCAGGACTTTGCCGGATTCTCGGAATATCAACGCCATGATTTACCATAAACAGTGACGGGCTCGAGATGCAGCTTTCTGGGGTAGTTGGTCTTGAGTCGCTGGAGTCAGAGAGAAGTGGAGTAGGAGAGCATTCCAAGTCGCTAGCGTCAGATGAGCACTCCGAGTCTGGAGACATTCGATCAACGTCGTGAGCCAGAGCCGTCCTTATAAGGTCTGCATATTTGTTTGCAATGCCTACGGTGATGAATTGTTAATGAACCGCCGACGGCGGAGGCGGTAGCACACACCGTGACGAGTATAAACGCTCAAGCTCCTAACACCAGCCTTCCTGCAACAGCGGACCGCACAAACAACGCTTTCAATGACCACTCCTGCCTCATTGTCTGCGGGTTCGTCTGACGTGGTCGCGAGGATCAAGGCCATGCTAGTAGGGAGTTTAGCTCGTCGCTTCTCCAGTGGCTGCGGATTTGCCACGAAAGGCTGATATAAAAGAGCGACAAGACATGTCCACAAGGTAAGTAGACTGTGCAGGACAGTGAGACAGCTCGACAAAAGCGGGTTCATAGCATCGAAAAGATTACAGAGGCCTCTGGAACGCCGACGGTGAAAGAACACGTAGTATGAGATGCAAACGCCACTGTGGCAACGGAATTGTTGGCACGCGCAGGCGCGTCACGGATCCTTTTCGTACGTGCGCATTCGGTACAAATACATGTCCATAGTAGTATTTTGCTGAGAAATTAAATAAACAAATGGGACTCTCCCAATCCTCTATCTATGTCAGACCGGGCTCCTCATCTATGGTCTTCTTGATCTTTAGCAGTATGGTGGTCTTCCAGTTATCCAACCTCGTGATTTGGTCGTAGTCCCGGCACGCCGTAGCGAAGGCCTCCAAGTCACCAGATTCAACGGCCTCTATAAGGGCACTCAATAACTTGGCCTCTCGCGTAGATGTAAAAGATGGATCCGATCTTCTGTAATTCTCCATGTTCCTCTTGGCCGTTACCGAGTCCTATCAACATACTTCAGTTCGGCGGCACCTCCAATTATGAGACAGGGGCAGTTACATACCGAGTTTGCAAGAGCACAAAGACCTGATCGCAGCCAATATTCTTTGACACTGTATTTAGTCAAACTGGACTGCAACGATTTTTCTGCAACTTGTTCATAGAGGGCGATAGCAGGCCCGAACTGGTCGATCTGCGCGTGTAAGTCGGCGGCGTCCTTGAAGCATCCATTCGCCACTCTATGAAGACATCAGTGGCATGTTTTAAGCTACGGGTGAAGTAATCCTGACGCGTTAGCATCCTCTTGCTGATACCACTTCCCTGCTTGCTCGAAGCTATCGCATGCTCGATGGAGGTCGCTACTTTGCAAGTAGATCTGGCCGATGTCTTTCATCCTATCTGCTGCCTGCCTGAAGCGACCAGCCTTCGTCATGTTCGTGACTGTCTGGTTGAGTGCCTCAATGGCGACTGCAAACGAAGAGTTGGCGAAGCATAAAAGAGGGTAGGTGAGATGAGCGCACGCGGAGGGCGACCGGCCTGTTTGAAGGCCTTGGAAGCATTCCACCAGGCATTTGCTGCATCATTGATTTCGTCGTACTTCTCCCTGCATTCTGCCTCCTTGGAAAAGGCGTCGCCTGCTTTCTCGAAATTCCCCTCGAGCTTGAATGAATTGGCCGCCTGCTGAAAGAGATCGCCAGCCTCTTCGTACTTTGTGGATGCCGAACTGAACCAGCCGCTGGACGAAGCCTCCTTCTTCACCGCCTTGTCGAACAACACCTCTGCTTGGGATTTGGGCGCCATGGTAGTCTGGGGGATGAGCGATCGAGCGCAGCACTGGCGGTGGCTGCTCCAAGCCAGAGGTGCACGTGCATTATCCGTGTAACGTCACAGGGCGTCGCGCCAGGGCCCGCATACAGCCTCATCGTCGTGACCGTACCAGGCTCAGCACCGCTCTCAGCGCTCACCACGTCTATCCAACCCTTCTCTTCCTCCCCATACCCTCTCCTACCAACACGCGCTCTCGATGTCTCTGCACGACAAAATTAAGGCCTACGCAGACTTGCATCCCAAACCCTCGAATATTCAATTCAATTATGGCACCGCTGGCTTCAGGACTCTGTACGTCCATTTCCTCTCATCCTCGCCGTTGCCTAGCTTACTCGTAATTACACAGTGGCGCTCTTCTCGAATCCGTACTCTTCAGAGTCGGAATCCTTGCCGCCCTCAGGAGTAAGAAGTTAGATGGCAAGACAATAGGCGTAATGATCACGGCGTCCCACAATCCCGAACAGGTACTTGCGCATCCAATTTTAGTGCCTCACACGCACTTGTTCATCCCGTCATAGGACAATGGTGTAAAACTGGTAGACCCTCGTGGGGAAATGCTTGAAGCCGCTTGGGAAGGCCACGCCACCATCTTCGCAAACGCTCCTTCTACGGAAGCTTTTATAGAAGCTGTTCAGAACCTCGTTAAAACCGCCAAGATCGATTTATCTAAACCAGCGAGGGTCGTATATGCGCGGGACACGCGTCCGACGGGTCCCAGCCTGGTTGTGGCTTTTGAAGATGGTCTAAAGGCGATCGGTGCCGAAGGTAGAAATGAGGGCATCAAGACCACCCCTGTATTGCACTACCTCGTGCGATGCATCAATAGCAAGGGTACGAAGGAGGAATATGGGGTTGATTCTGAAGATGGATACATGAAGAAACTCAGCGGGGCGTTCAAAAAGCTTGTGGTTAGTGTCCTAGCCGGATCCCACATTTTTCCTTACTCAGAGATCCCCCATGACTAGGCGGGGAAGACGCTAAGTGGGCCTTTGCTCGTTGATTGCGCGAATGGCGTGGGAGCTCCCACTGTAGAACTCTTGACGCGGTACTTAGGCGACTCGCTGCCCCTAAAACTAGTGAATACCGCTGTCACTACCGAAGGTGCCCTAAATAACTCATGTGGGGCAGACTACGTGAAGACCCACCAGAAGCTCCCGCCTTCTCTTTCTGGTGTGCTTCGTGCTGGACAACGTGCCTGCAGTCTAGACGGAGATGCCGACCGACTGATTTATTATTACATGAACGAGCGCAATCAATTCCGTCTGCTAGACGGTGACAAAATTGCCGCTCTCGTAGCTGCATTTATTGTGGAGTTGGTCAAGCTGGCAGGGCTCGAGGACAGTATTGAGGTCGGCGTGGTGCAAACGGCCTACGCCAATGGTGCCTCTACGAAATATCTTTCAGAGGTATGTCCGTTTATTTTCTGTTGTGTTCGACGCATTCTGAGTTGATGGGCAGCGTCTCCCTGTGAAATGCGTTCCGACAGGTGTTAAGCACCTACACCATGCGGCTGAGCATTATTCCGTCGGAGTCTACTTTGAGGCCAACGGTCATGGTACTGTTCTGTTTTCACCAACTGCCATGACGACCCTCGTCGAACACAAGCCTAGCACGCCTGCCCAGCAAACCGCGTTGAATCATCTCTTCAACTTGACGGAACTGATAAACCAGACCGTGGGCGACGCACTTTCAGACATGCTACTTGTTGAGGTTGTTCTAGCGCATAAGTCATTCTCCGGCATCGAGTGGGACTCCCTGTACAGTGATTTGCCGAATCGTCTCGTTAAAGTCGTCGTAAAAGATAGCAGCAGCTTTAAGACAGAGGATGCGGAGCGCCGCCTAGTTTCGCCGCCCGGTTTACAGCAGAGGCTTGATGAGCTCGTGAAGAAATATGACGGTGGCCGATCGTTCGTGCGACCGAGTGGGACTGAGGACGTCGTCCGTGTATACGCTGAGGCGATTTGGAGGCCTCAAGCTGAGGGTAAGTTACGTGCACGCAAAATCGAAATTGGGAAAGACATTGACCAATTGCATTCTTCAGAATTGGCCCTCAAAGTAGCGGGTCTTGTTTACGACTTCACAGGAGGTGATCCCATTACTCGCCCTGGCGAATTCCTGTGAAGAGGCCTGTTCGCGTTGAGAATCTTGCTCGCTTTTATCGGCTACCCCCGACCTTCTGCCAGGCTTACCGAATAGATACCTTTTGTACTCATATACTTACTACAAGGAGAACAGGCCAAACGTTACTGAATTAGGAATTACATGCCTTTCGCTGTGTAAATCGCGTGCTATTCGGTCTCACCGAGTCAGAGTGCCTCTATATATTCAGCTTCCAACGTCCCTCAATAACTAGTCTCGTCCCAATAACCCGTGGCCACACTACAGATGTGTCGGTTCGTTATTTACAAAGGTACTGAGCCTGTCCAACTTTCTCATGTACGCAGCCTCTCCTATTCGCCATATCCGCCGTTCGCTAGCAGCACTAATTTCCGGGGGACTCCCTCTCAAATTCTAGCTTCTCACGAAACCTTGCCATTCAATCATCAACCAGGCCTTCAATTCACGCCTGAGAGTCGACCGTCGGAACCCAATCAACGGTGATGGATTTGGTGTTGGTTTGTGTTTATTCGTGAGCTGTGAACTTCTCTCGCCTGACCTCCGTTCCAAGGATGGTACGATTCCGTACACGACGAGGAACTGGGAAGCCAGCCCTGCATTTTCACGTCGGTGACTCCGGTGAGTGTATTGAAGCTCGTCCACTCCCCCGGTATCTTCCTAAAGATGCGAGTCTATAGGCCTGGAACAACGTCAACCTCACACGACTCGCCGAGAAGATCAAGTCTCCTCTCGTTTTGTATGCTATCGAAGTTGTCGACCGCCTGTGTAAACGGTTCTGACTTGTTCATTCTGGAACGTAGCGCACATGTCCGCGCCACTACCGCTGGTTCGCTGTCGCTGGATAATTGCCATCCTTTCGTACATGGGAAGCTCATGGTAGCTTTTATCAAATTTCGCTATTGGTATTCGCTAACCAATCGTTGACAAAGTTCATGCACAATGGGGGCATAGCAGAGTTTCTGAAGATTAAACGAAGGCTGCAGTCAACATTATCTGATGATGTTTACAATGTCCCGCTCGGCAACACTGGTTCGTCCCAGCCGTATAGGGTTATAGAATCTACTAACTTCACGCGAAGATTCTGAGTGGGCCTTCGCGCTATTCTTGTCCAAGGCCAGTCGTTCGGGCCACTTTGGGGTACTCATAAGTGCTGAAGATGGGCCGAACAGCTGCCTGACGCGAATGCGAATTCTTTTACACCCGCGCTTCTAAAACGGGCGATGCTGGATACAATCGCTTCTTTAAACGGGTTCGCGCGAGAGTTCGACGTCACTGAGGTCTGAATCCAATCAACCACATGTTTCAGCATCCAATCGCGCTGACCACTCATATTTTTTCTTTCTAAAGCCCAGTCTCATGAATTTTTGTGTGACTGATGGAGAAACCGTGGTGGCGACAAGGTACATCTCCTCCAAAGTAGATGAAGCAGCGTCACTAGTAAGCCGTATGTATGCATATTCATATGCTGGCCTCATGCGTTCTCCAGTGGTTTTCTTCGGGTACGACGTTTTCCGAATACGCAAAGGGCGGACATTACAAGATGTCCAAAGCAGACAAGCGGGAAAACATCATCATGGTGCGTTGGAGCATAACGATCTATTTATGAACTACTGAAAGGTCAGGAAGGTTGCGAGTGAACCTTTGACTTTCGAGAAAGGTACAGCCCCGTATTAGTCCCTCCGGGTTGAGCTGACAGCCGTCCTTAGCCGATTGGATGGAGATTCGAACGAATAACATGATTGTAGTCACACCGAAGATGAATCTCCTGCAGATACCCATCGTCGACGAGTTCTACGTGCCGCCGTCGGACCCTGCTTCCCTGAATCGCACCACTAGCTTCGCGGAGGGAAAGGGACTGCTCAATCCCCGACGGCCGCTTTGAGTTGATATTAAGCGCTCCTGGTTATTCCGAAAAGCCTAAGTACTGTACGACTTGTGGGTAGGCATAGGGGTTCAGACGTCTTGCATTGAGTAGGGAGTTGTTATCTAATGTTATACACTCTGTTGTATCCCACAACCTTGCTTTTTACGTCGCGTAAGGTCCGGTTGTAATGGATGCACAGTGAGCCGGGCCGTGCAGGTTGGCGATGACGAACGAATCCGCGCGCTCGCATCTTCGCACTAAGGATGCATGCGATCAGGTGGACGGTCCTGACCATCAAGCCATCCTCGATAAAAATCTGCGAGTCGGATCTGCCATGACGAACGGATTATAGTACCGCCTTCCGCGATCCTGCTCACCCCCGGGCTCTCATCATGTCTGAAATACTGCGTGCGCTGGGCCAGCAATTTATTTCTCTCATCTTCAGGATGTCGCCCAAGGCCGCCGTCATCGCCGAGCACCCGCCGCCTGTGCGGCGCATCGTGACCGGTCACAATGACGAGGGACAGGGCACGGTCAAGAGCAACTCGTTGATCCCAGGAGAAGTAAGGACATCGTTTACGGCATCGACGTCGCTCTCGCCTTTGGCGCTGTTAACCCCGCATTGTTTCAGGATAGCAATTCCCCCGGATGTGACGGTCTGAGGTCAGGGGGCTTATGGACCACCGAGTCCGTTCCGTCCAAAGATACAAATGACGAGTCCGTTGGTTCCGCATCACAAATCTGAATGTGTGCCTCAACTCAATTCACATGCAACGTTCCCAGCAGTGTCGACGGCGCGCAGCGCTATATTGACGGTCAAGGTCTGGTCATGCGGAACGGAACGAATTTGCGATTCACGGATCTGGCGCCGGGCGCGTCCTCCCCTATGGTAACCTTCTAATGCCGTTTGTCCGGCCGCAATCGTTGATTGGAATTTTTACAGCACAGGACAAGTTCCGTGGACTACAACACGCTCAGTGAGTGTGGCCTCCCCTTGCAACGCATGCCGCATTTAAGTGTGTCTCTTCTCCATTGCACCCTACAGTATCCGGAAAGCTAGTTTTAGTTATGGACGATGGCTCCGAGACGCTGGTCGAGAACCCGGGCGATACGGTGGTAATGAGGGGCAGTATGCACGCTTGGCGAAATCCCGGACCGGGATGGGCGAGATGGGTCAGCGTTCTTATCGACGCGGAGCCGGCCTTGGTAAACGGCAGTGCGCTGGAGGACGCTTGGCTTGCATAGTATAACGACCGAAGTAACTTTGAACGGGCGTATGACGCTCAGGCCTGACCCGGCACGTTTTGATACAATTTCCCTTTTCTTTACTGGCTGTATGCGGACATGTCGCGTGGTAATAGCATATTAGGAGACCCCCTTCCAGCTACTGCAGGTTGACGAAGAGGCCGCCGTCTACTAGGAGTGAAGCACCCGTGACATACCGGGCCAGGTCGCTCGCCAGGAAGGCAATGGGTCCCGCAACGTCTTCGGGTGCTGTCGTACATGGTCGTTGAGTATACAGCAAAAGAGGCAATGCAAAAAGGTTACCTCCTAAACGCCCTAGAACGGTCCTATTGATCGTGTAGTCGCGTTTAGCCTGGTCGGAAAGATCTTCCTTGTTGATGTCTGTGGCTATAGTCCCGGGTAGGACAGCATTGCAGCGAATATTGTACTTTCCGAGAGCGATTGCGCAGCTCTGCATGAGGGAGAGCAGGGCAGCCTTTGTAGGGGTATAGTGACTGGACTCAGTGCGTTAGCGAAATTAACGTAGTAGGTCCTTTTTATGTTCGACTGACCACTGCATCCCTCCGCCAACCAGAGCGGATATGGAAGAGACTGTGACGATGGAGCCGCCCTGCGGAACCTGCTCTTTCATCTGGTTTGCAACGGCTGCGCCGGGATTGTTCAGCGCCGGTTCTCGACTAAGGTGGAAGATAGCGTACCTTGTACTATGTAAAATGAGCCGTCCAGGTTGACTTGGCGAGTGCGCTCCCATGTCTCGATCGGCATTGTCAAGAACTCTGCAAAGGGGCAGATGCCGGCGTTGCTGACGAGGACGTCTGGCGATCTTCAAAAGCGGAAGGCGAGGAAGTGTGGGCGAGACGGACCTATTCTGCCAAATTCTTGGACGCCTTGGCTAACGATCTGGCAAGGGAGTTAGCTGGGCACACGAGGACGAGGAGTAGGCGGACTTGTAGAGAAGTCTCATGCTTTGCGATGTCGCCCGGTACGGCGATAGGTTTACAGTGGGCGTAAGAGCGGGCGAGTTCCTCCTTCAATGTGAGGATTTCGTGGGTAGTGGCCTCATCGCCGAAATAGTGGAGGACCAGGCCGGTCGCGCCGTGCTTAGCGAACTCGAGGGCGGTCGCGCGCCCGATGCCTCTGGATGCACCTGTGATGCAGACGACTTTGCCGGGCAGCAACGACATGTTCAATAAGGCTAGGGAAAGGAGGGGCAAATGATATATGCACGTACTTGATACTCAGGTCATGGGGAGAACGGACCGGGGCCGATCCGCTCGTTTGTCGATCCCAGGCAGAAATACGTGCCTGCGGTGGCCAGTCCAGACGTCACCTGCTGCTCCTTCTAGTCCGTCAAGCGGTCCGCTGCTCTTCATGCGAAGCCTCCCCCCGGATCCCCGGCCGCGCTCGCCACTCCTCTGCCATATATCAGTATCCGTCCTTGTATGCTATCTATCCAACTGCTTCCCTAGCCATGCCTGCCGCAAAGATGCATGTCCCCTCTTCATACATTCTCCCTTTACTTTCGCTAATTATCTCTCTACTTCAGCTACTACGATTCCGACGCCGACCTGTCCCTCCTTGATGGCAAGACCGTCGTCTTCCTAGGGTATGTTCAATTTATGCGCTCCACCTACTTGTCATCTAATCCCTCTTTCAGTTTCGGAAACCAGGGCGCCGCACAGGCTCAGAACCTCCGTGACTCCGGCATCCCGAACGACAAGATCCTCATTGCAAATCGTGAAGACAGCTATGTCGAAGACGCAAAATCAAAGGGTTTTAACATCACTCACGACTTTGCCAAGGCTGCCGAGGTCGCCGATGGTAAACTATCTTATTCCCAGTACAGTCCTTTTTTAACCTTGTTCGTTTCATTCCACAGTCCTGTTCCTTTTGGTCCCGGATCAGGTTCAGCCGCGTATCTTCAACCAACAAATAGCCCCGCACCTGAAGGAAGGCAGTACTATCGTCGTTGCAAGCGGCTACAACGTTTTCTACAAGCTGCTCAGCATCCCACCGTCAAGCAACGTCGTCATGGTCGCTCCTCGGTAAGCCAACATAGTTGGCCAAAACATCCTGTTCTATTCCAGCTAACAAACCTTGCATACAGTATGATCGGTGACTAAGCACATTAGCAATCAAATCTTGCGCTGTTTTGGACTTACATTTCTTCCGTAAGGCTCGTCCGTACGGTCCTTGTTTGAGAAGGGCAAGGGCTTCCCTTGCTTTGTTTCCGTTGAGCAAGACGGTGCCGGAAAGGCACTGGAACTTGCACTCGCACTTTCCCGAGCTATCGGCGCGACCAAAGCCGGTGCAATTGAATCTTCTGTCAGGGAAGAGACGGCAATGTGAGTGCAGTGCATTTTGCGCTGTGCGTCCTAAACTGATCACAAATATAGGGACCTCTTTGCAGAGCAGGCTCTGTGGCCCAACATCATCATGCTCTTCCAGTGGGTTCTCCTGTATTATTTGCAACAAAGAGTTAGCATTGAAGCAACCATAATTAACCTTACAGGCAAGCCTTCAGCGTGTTGAAGGATGCCGGATGCTCTGACGAGGCTCTTTGTTACGAGATGTAAGTTAGTTCTCAACCTATTACCAGACTAGGACTTACGAGAACGCCTCTAGGTGGATGTCGAAGGAGCCGGCAGAGATCTTTGAGAGAGCTGCAGAAGAGGGCTTCATTCTCCAGGTGAAAATCCAACCCCGCATATACCCGACGGCCCGATTATTTGACTGTGCGTTGGTTGATAGCTGAAGCACCACTCGTCGGTATCGCAATTTGGACAACTGAGTGGAGCCCTTGCTCTTGACGGAACCCAGACCCGCAAGCATTTCGAAGACATCTTACACAACCAGGTAAAATATTTAGGTCGCTGTTTTTGAGGATGCCGTTCTGAACGAAAGTGCATTAAAAGGTGCTTAATGGCAAGTTCTGTCGGGAGTTCAGCAAGATCGAAGATGCTCTTGAAAAAGAAGGTGACGAGAACCCCCTGAACGAGCTGTACAAGAAGTCCGAAGCGACTGAATTGGGACAAGCCGAGAAGAGGGTCCGCGCACGGCTGGGTTGATTGGAACAACTTGTATACTAACAGAAGCAGCGTGTATTTCATAGACAAACATAGCACAGAGTATAGCACTTGCCTCAGACTTGCAATCACTAGAAATTTTAGTACTTTTTCAGTTGGTGGTGGAATTCTTATAGAAGATAGAAGAAAGCCATATCACGTGATAATCCCGTGACTGTGAGAATTATACACAATTGACAGTGTCCTCGCACGGCCACCCTTCGACCGACCTTTCTCTTGAAGTCATCCCAGGGTTCTTACTTCAACCGACTTATCTGAGCCGTTTCTGCGCATAGCTAATGTCTTCAACCAGCAAAAGGATGGCGGTCGACTCCAGTCCCGGTCATAGGTCGTAAGTATACCTGCTTTTAGCGGGCTGCACCTGCGTGTTGATGTAGTCGACAGCTCGCGAAATCTTTCTGTCGAAACTCACAGAACCCGTCGTTCTCACAGGTCCCGGTCGAAATCTCGAGACAGACACAGCTCAAGGCACGAAAAAGGCGAACACGAGCGTCGTCACCGAAGCCGGAGTCATGGCCGGTCCGACAGGGACAGGAGCCATAGAGAGCGCGACAAGGACAAAGGAGCGCGAAGCAAGTCGAGAGAGCGCTCTCATAGAGACAGGGACCGTGAGGGTCGCGACAGAGATAGGGACAGGGATCGTCGTCGTGACCGTGACGACGGGGACCGCCATCGTGAAAAAGATAGGAATGGTCATCGTGAGCGTGGGGAGCGTGGAAGGGACGGAGACAGGGATGTTGACCGGGACGACCGAGATCGTAGGGAGCGCCGGCGCAGACCCCGCGAGGATGATGTGGATGACCACAGAGTCAAAAAGATGCGTGGAGATCTTGAGGATGTTCCCCCACCCCCGAGCGCGGGGTTGGGTCCGCCGGATGTCCGTCGTCCGCGTTCGAGGGACTCCGACCGTAGGTCTGCAAGAGGTCTACGTGATCCCCGGGATGAGCTCGACGATTCCATGAGGCCTCCACCAAGAAGGGAACGTGACGAACGAATCAGGGATGGCGGGCGGGACCGAGAGGACCGGAGACCGAGCCGACGCCCCCCATCTCCTCCAGATGAAGATACTCTCAGTGAATCTCGTCGTCGTATCCCTTCGCCACCGCCGCCACCACCACCGCCAGTGAAGTACGTGGCTAGTTTATTTTTTTCTAAAAAGATACCTTCTTACATTATTTATTCTGGAAGGCGCCCGTCACCGATTTACGAGGCGCCATCAGATCCCTTCATGGATGAACAAAAGGAAGACGACTCAGAGGCGCGGTCCGTCTTCGTCTCTCAACTGGCTGCACGCATGACGGCTCGTGATTTGGGCTATTTCTTTGAAGACAAACTGGGAGAAAATACTGTCCTAGACTCTCGTATCGTCACTGACCGGCTTTCTAGACGTTCTAAGGGGTATGAGTTTTCCCGCTTTCACTGGATTGGAAGAGAGTTAACTCGTTATCAGTATTGCTTATGTCGAGTTCCGCTCCGTTGATCTGGTCGAGAAGGCCATTGCTTTGACTGGCACCATAGTAATGGGACTACCTGTCATGATACAGCATACTGAAGCGGAGAGAAACAAAACACATGCAGGCGACGGGTATGTTCTATCCCTCCTATTAAAGCGTGTCTATTTTAAGAAACGCTTTGTGACTTCAGGAGTATAAATCTTCCTCCCGGTGCTAGTGGTCATGGGGCAACGTGAGTCCTGCGCGCAACAAACCGGTGTCTCTACTGACAACATTATCTCTTTAGGCTTTACGTTGGTTCGCTCCACTTTAATTTGACAGAATCAGATATAAAACAGGTTTTCGAGCCGTTCGGAGAGCTTGACTTTGTTGATCTCCATAAGGACCCCACGACTGGTCGCAGCAAAGGCTATGCCTTCATTCAGTACGTCCAATGACAGAATTCCGCCCAAAGGTATTTAATGAACGAATTATTTATTAGCTATAAGCGCGCGGAGGACGCAAAAATGGCACTAGAGCAGATGGAAGGGTTTGAACTTGCCGGTCGCACGGTAAACTATTTATTCCGTGGCATATATCGGACACTGACTTGTGCTTCTTGAAGCTTCGCGTCAACACTGTCCATGAGAAGGGTCAGATGAAGTTCTCCACCCAGGACTCATTGGAGGAGAATGGAGGTATGTTCAACGTCTGTTCTCACGATCGACCGGTCACTCACGTCGACACTGCAAGGCGGTAACTTGAATGCAGCCTCACGACAAGCACTGATGCAGAAACTTGCTAGAATTGAACCTGCTCCTGTAGTTATGCAGCCAATGTGGGTTATCTTTTAATACCCGTTTCCCTTTTATTAATTCTAACTTTTGTTCAGCTCGAGGCCCACGATCGCGCAAACCATGACATCGAAGTCTGTTTTGCTGAGGAATATGTTTGATCCCGAAGAGTAGGTCACAAAATAATTTTATTTACGCATTGCTGATTTATCGCTGCATCAGGGAAAGCGAATCGGATTGGGACAAGGACCTCGGTGAAGATGTGAAAGGCGAATGTCAATCAAAATACGGTCCAGTCATACATATTAAGGTAGAGAAGGACTCTGAGGTGTGTATTAACTTTCACGATCAACGTTGTTGTTCTAATGTGTGTCTTTCTAGGGTGAAATTTATGTTCAATTCGACAGTGTTGACTCAGCGAAGAAGGCCGTTGAAGGTTTGCATGGTCGGTGGTTTGGCGGAAAACAGATTAGCGCGACGTTCATTTCTGATGCAATCATGCAAGCCCACCGGTGATGGCTTATACCTGCCTTTTGTGGCGACGACTTATGACAGTTCTATGAGCTTTTATTAGGGGTATAAACAAACCGCAGGGCTAGGGCATGACCGAGCGCCTCAGAATGCTATGTTTCTTCCATTTTTCTTGCTCTTAAAAACATTAAAACTCTCAACGAGCCGATGTGATATTGCAGATATACGATATTTCTACTTTTCTTACAGGCGCGGCCACGATAGGCCAGGTTGTCGAGACTGTTACGAATTTAAATTTTATATATATTGATCGCCTATCTTTCCTTCAGATAACCACCTGCTTTGAAAATGTCGTTATGAAACGAGAAGTAGTTTTTATGCTTGTTGGTTTGTGTGTGCTTGGCAAGATTTAATACCTCCAGAACTCTTTAGTCCCAGCTTTTCCACTTCTAACTGATCCATGCCTGCATGGTAAGTGCGGTTTGCCTATTCTTCGCTTGTGCTCTCTCGATCCTGGGACCCTTCTAGGATGTTTTCTGCCAATGAAAGCCGCTCATCTTCCTTTACGCGTATGGCTTGCTCGCGTGAGTCTTTAGGTTGTGCCACTCCCGTGACTACCCCGTTTTGCGCTTTAGGGTGAAGGTCCGTTCTTAGACAAAGAGACGATTGACGATCGCACGGCCTGCCTTTTTGTACGGGGAAACAATGGGTATGCTTTAGGGAGCACGCGCAACTAATTATAGATGATTAATGACGAACGGATCATTTCATCTTCATGATGAAATGCAGCCGCCCTGAGTACTAGTAGATGAAATTATACTAAGCTACTAAAGTTTCGACTTTTCTGGTTGGTCAATATAAGAGCGAATAACGCCCTCTTGAGTCGTGATGGCTACGAGCGTCCCATCTAGTGTGTACATCTTTGAAGAATCAGGTCGTGTTCGTGGTGAAAGTGCAGTGTGTTGCACATACCTGCCCTTGGGCTACCCCTCTTCCTGAGCCCGTCCGTGGAGACTGAATCTAAATTTCGCTGTCGGCGGTACCGGACAAATTGTAGAGTGCCTGTACTTACAACATACAAGATCCAGTCGGAGCAGTCAATTACATCGCTAAGGGAGAAAAACGATGTTAAAGTCTAGGCTCTCTGAGACCGGAACTAACAGTTAATTACCTGTAGAAAAATACGGCATGATCTAGTGACGACTGGGACAATTTAAGTATACGTTATTGTCGTCAATGAAAAATCGATACGTACAGACATGCCCAGTGATCCGGGCCCCTTTCCAAATCTTTTCAAACCCGCCGACCTAGCGGCCACACTGATACTGGAAAAGCATGTGAGTAATGGGTAGATTATGCTTGTAGGTACTTAGGGGGAAGCAGTACTGACAACGACATGTCCGACATGTAACCGAGGATAGATTTCTGGAAGGCAGGTCCGTATTTCGGAATTCCACGCGCTTTCATGTAATACAAGACCACGGTTGTTCCGTCGGCGGCCTTGCGCTCTACTTGAACAGTACACTGAATCGGACTTTTGGAGCGTTCCTAGGGACGTTAGTAGGTAAGTGATTGATTGAACGTCAATCCTGGAGCTACCCGCACCTGAACAATTCCCTCCATTATCTCTGTCATTCTCTCGTCTCCCTTTACGGACTGAAGCCAGCGGCGGTAGAAGTCTATATCCAGCTCGAGTTCCTCCGGTTTGGGAACATCCGAAGGCATTGGCCATTGATGTGAAGGGTGCATCGGCTCCGGACGATGGAACGAACACATCATGATGAAGACGACCTTGCCCCTCTGGACGGCCCTGACGAAACGCGTCGTGTAGGAGCGTCCTTCGCGCAGCCTGTCGACATAATATAGGACAGGAAGCGAGGCGGACGCGCTTAAGAGAAAGTAGCACTGGGAAGGCCCAATGTAAGCCTTCGGTGACGTTTAAAATGCTTTTCGGCCTACATGCAGTGACTAGTGTGGGAGGGAGATCAGCCATTTCGCAGCGCAGTGGGAACAAAGTTCATACGTGAAGTCCGTATGCCGGGTCGACGCAGTTCGTTGCAGATACCACGGCTTGTGATATAACTTGGCCACCGAATGCACCTCGCGATCGCACGGGGAGCCAGAGCGTCTTGGAACGGAACAAGTTCGTGTCGAGCTGCTCAACCTCAAGGGAAGTGGATATGAGTTCATGCTCGGCCTGGACAGAGGTGCTCGAGTCCGCCATGGTTGTCAAAAGTTGAAAGATTGAATGCAAGCGAAAAAGTGTTGGCCATTAATATTCGCAGCAGACAAGCCCGAGTCCGAGTCGTCGGTTAGGAAACCGGGCTCGGCAACTTTATGCACGGTGCTCGTGATTTTTGCCGCCGTTTCAACCCCGGCCTAATCAGGCAGGCAACGTCTGTGGCTCGCCCTTGGTAAACCCACTTTGTTGTCATTTAATCTATACACACATGGCGCCGATAGTGCTACATTCCAAACACTGGCTGCTCTAGCCTCACTGCCTTCTGCGGTCTCAGCTACCATAAAATGCCCTCTCAAGTGCCTGTGCGGCGTCTGCGATAAGCTCCCGGCCCGACTGCAAGACGCTGGATTAATCAGAAGCAACAGCAGGCTTTCAGTCAGCATTAGTGTGGGAAAAAAAAACAGGAAAAACACATACCCTGACAAGACCGGGAAAAAAGAAATCGCTGGTTAATATCACAAGCCTAACGCGTTCAGATAGGTAATTGGCAACGCACCGTCTATGGCCAGGATAGGATGCGGAGAGGCTTTGTACACCTTGACTTCGACGGAGCGTCCGGCCTCCTCGAGCTTCTTGCCGTACGCAATTCCTTCGTCCCGTAGAATATCGAGCTCAGCCACTCCAATCCACGCATTCGGGGCCTTTTGGAAAGACTCCTCCGGGGCAAATATGGGAGAGTTGTCCCAGTTCTTGTAGTCCTCCTTGTTCGGTAGGTAGTTGTTCCTGAACCAGAGCATCCTGCCTGGTGACAGTCCCGGCGTATGGCGGTTCTCGCGCCATGATGCATATGGCTGCCCCGATTCGGAAGCGGTGTTGTCGACTACAGGGACCACCAGTAGCTGAAATGCCAGTGGTATCGGCGGTTCGTTTAGAGCGGCTTTGTGGGTGACAACGGCGGCTAAATTTCCCCCGCTAAAGCATAATTAGAACCGGGGGTTATACATTTGGAACTGACTGCACCTCGAAGAGCCTCCGACTGCGATACGAGAGGTGTCTACGGCGAGTTCGGATTGTGCGTGTTCGAGAACCCAATGCAGTGCTTCAACCGCATCCTCGGCGGCAGCGGGATACGGATGTTCCGGCCCGAGGCGGTAATCTACTGAAACGACCACACAGTTTGCTTCTAGAGTTAGGCACAAGGGTTCAGATGCTGAAGTGAGTAATAAGACGAGATCATGCATACTCAAGCACATGATGGCCGAGAAATGGTTTTCAGTGTCAATATTTCCCAGCGTCCAGCCCCCTGTATACAGATCATTGCTTATGCAGTTGTACAAATAATGCAGGGCCAAGGTTGTCCTTACCACCGTGGAAAAAGATGAAGACAGGCCATCCACCTTTTGGGGCCTTGGACGGCTCTTCTGGCCAGAAAACGCGTACTGTACACTTTGAGAGGGGAAAGTCCTTGACGAGACCGACCTTTAGAGGAGTCGAGGATCCGGAGACCGGCTGCCCCTTGCGAACGGCGGGGTCCCAGGGGAGGAGATGGACGAGAGGGAGATTGGCAATGTGTGCATTATAGTAGGCAGCGTACTCCGGGTCGAGCCTGGGGATAATTTCAGGATGGAGGGGATTTAGGAACTCAGGCATGGCATGAACGGGACGATCGGATATAGACGCCTATATATAGGAGTTCCATAAAAGGCAACCATACTCAGTAGTCCCGTGTTGCAGTGGACCGCTGACCGAGACTCGGATGGGAGCGCGTGCTGCAGTATGATAATCGACTAAACAACCGTTAGCAGGCACAATTATTCCATCTGCCCATCTCCAGCCATGTCCCAGCAGACCAGCACGCCCATAGACCTCGTCGGGCGGCCCTCCAAGGACGCTCTTGTCAATGAGTTTTGCGGCAGGCCACTCACAAGCCTGCGCACGCCCGCCCTCGTCGTCGACCGAGCCGTGTTTGCGAAGAATTGCACGCGCATGCACGAAACCGCCCAGGAGTGGGGTGCTAGCTTTCGCGCTCACCTCAAGTCGCACAAGGTACTTAGCTCTACCCATCAGGTCTCTATATGCTCACGGGATCTTATGAAGACCACAGAGGGCACAAAGCTCCAGCTTATCACTGCAACCGGCCAGACCAATTCCGTTATCGTCTCGACTCTAATGGAGGCCTGGGAGGTCTTCCGATCCGGGCTGGTCGCGGATGGCACAGTTAAAGACGTGGGCAACTTTCATTTGGTACATCTGAAGCGGGTCCTGAAGGTCCCCCGAGTCAGATTTTATATGGCTTGCCAGTGGCCGTCAATAAAATCGAGGACCTCTCCACCCTTTCGGATGCAATGAGCGCGCACGGCGCTGTGCTGAGACTTCACGTCGACCACCCGGACCAGATCGTGGCCCTCGAGACCTTCGAAGGCCAAAGGACCGAGGCGAAGCGATGGTCTGTCTTTGTCAAGGTTGATTGTGGAGACAAGTAAGTAGAAGGATAGCCTCATTAGCAAGCCTGTTCAACGATTTCCAGACGGGCAGGTCTCCCAGCAGCGTCCCCTTGGTTCGAAAGCCTTTTGACGAGGATTATCGCCTCTCCCGCCGTGTCTCTTTTCGGATTCTACTGCCACCAAGGAGGCTCGTATGCATCGACCTCCCTTGACCAAGCTTCGACGTTCCTTTCCCGCGAGCTTGAAGCAGTGAACACGGCTGCGGGCCTCGCCCTGGCTCTTCTTGCAGGATCTCTCAATGCGGGTGCACATTCGACTCCTTTCGTCCTCTCAATCGGCTCGACTCCAACAACGCACGCTGCTTCTGTAGCAACCCGGCTGTTGCTCGAGCAGCAGCTGAATGGTACACTAGAGCTGCATGCAGGGAACTACCCACTTCTGGACCTGCAGCAGCTCAATACGAGCCTAATTCAGCCGGAGAGAATATCACAGCGTGTACTGGCTACCGTGATCTCGTACTACCCTGGACGAGGTGCGGACGGGGAGGACGAGGCGATGTGCGATGCAGGAGCGATAGCCATGAGTAAGGACAGCGGTCCGATGGGAGGGTTTGGCGAGGTAATCGGGAAGAAGTGGCGACTGGGTAGGGTTTCGCAGGAGCATGGCATCCTTACCAGGACGGGGGCAGCGTTCCAAGGAGATACGAAGGACAGCGAGACCTTGAAAATAGGGGAGCAAGTCCATATCGTCGGCCAGCATGCGTGCCTGATCGCAGCCGCGTATCCGTGGATGTATGTTTGCGACTCAGATGAGGGTGAGACGGACGCGGTAGTGGACGTTTGGGTCGTTTGGAAAGGATGGTGAACCAACTTTGTACTTCAGAATCGGACCGGCCTCCGGAAGCAAAGTTGAATAAATATGTTTTGAAATTAATGCAGTCTAGCCCGCAATGTTTTTAGAGTGTTGGTGTAAGGAATAAGATATTCGTTAGTTCGAGTAACAGAGCGAGTGACCGGACTCGAGGCGCACGCGTTGGTAGTGTTGACGCCAAGTGTAATCAACGCCGCTGGTGGCTCAGTTGCAGTGGCCGTCTTCTCTTCCGACTATCTACAAGGGTAACCTGCTTAATTCTTTCTTGCGATGTCCCTCGACAACTACGACGCCGACGCTACCGAACTCCTTGAGGCGTACGGTGCGTCTTGTTGTATATATCTAGGGATGTCTGGGCTGACAGCGACTGCATTGTGGCAACGTGTATCCCACATAGACTTCTTACTCAAGTTCATAATCATTGGTAGGTCCAAGCCATTTGCGAAAGGCGCAGGCCTGAAGGTCGCTAAGTAGATCCCCTAAGGCGAGGCGGGAACGGGAAAGTCATGTCTGTTACATCACTTCACGCACAACAGCTGTGAGTGTCTGGTTACAACCGGGCAGGTCTCGGTCCTCACAACTCCCGAAGTCAAGGCACACGCACAACACACTATCGGCGTAGAATTCTCGAGTAGGACGATCAAGTTAGGGGAGAAGAAGATTAAACTGCAGGCATGTCCATGGCCGAATTTGCTGTGTACTGTGTACTGAGAGACCTTCATCTGAGTAGTTATGGGATACTGCCGGGCAGGAGCGATTCAGGTATATTTTTGGCCTCACTCTATGACTGATGCACGCCCGCTGACGTGGCACCCAGGTCGGTCACCCGGAGCTATTATAGGGGGGCGGCCGGTGCGATACTTGTGTACGACATCACAAGGTACGCAGACGGTCGTCGAACGGGAGGCGAAATGCCCTTTATAATAGCTCACTCCCTCTAGTCGAAGTTCGTATGCGAATCTATCACGGTGGTTGGACGACGCACGCGCGTTAGCGAGCCCACATCTGGTCACAGTCTTGGTGGGTAATAAAGCTGACCGGGAAGAGGACAGGGAAGTCGAATGGATTGAGGCCAGCAGATGGGCAGCGCAGCATGGTGTGTTTACTTCCCCAAACACCGCTTATCGCGATTGAATAACAAGTAATTAGGTGTTCACATCATCGAGACGTCTTCTTTAACAGGGGAAAACGTGGAGGCTCCGTTCCTGCTTGCGGCTCGCCAGATTCTGCTCTCGATTGAATCGGGAGAGCTAGACCCAGAGAAAGCCGGTAGCGGCGTGAGCTACGGTGATCGCGCCCTGCGTCGAGTCAACAGCTCGAGCAGACTGAGTTTTGGCAGTTTGAGCGGGGGAAAGAAGCGGAGCTCAATAAGACTGAAATTGAAAGACTGGCTTCCGGGCACGGGGGGTTGTTGCTAGGTGTGCGGGAGAGGCGGGCCGCGTTGGTTGTACGATCGGACATACGATGGCTCGCTGTATGATATCAAGCAACTCGTGAGTTGCTTCGTACTTATCTCAGAAGATGCAAACTTACGAGCTTCCCTTACACAGTGCTGCTAACACCCGTCCCGGGCGGTGGGGGCGTATGCAGGACTCTTGGCCTGCTTAATGAGTACGCTCCTATAGGCTCATACCATTTGGCTCGTTATACCCCCCGACCTGCGACCCAGCTGCCTAATAGCTGCGTACCTGTTCTTTTCTCAGGTTGTCTATGTATTTCCCGCGGGCGACCGGGACGAACCTCACGACTTGCACTGCTTAACTCTCTCGGACACGTAGCTGCTCATTTAGATACTCCACTCGCGGATAATTTGTACATCTTTTTTTTTCCGGAATAAAACATATGTAGCATGTGGGCAACAGCCGTTCCGAGGAATAGGCAGAGTGCAACGTAGCACGACGCGCGTGGTTGCGGCCTCGTTGCCTCTGCTACGTCTTGCCCCCTTTCGCCGTCTATCGCCTATCCTGCTGCATTCTCAGGTCCATGCGCGCCGACTGCGGGTCCTCGTCGCGGCCGGGGCGTCTCCTGAGAACATCTGCGCTTCGGCGAGGAACATGCGAGTTCGCTTTACACATGATCTCTATTCAGCTTCGGCCCCCCTGTTTAGTCCCTTTCTCGCCTATGTGTCCACTCTCTTGCCAGCTCAGAACTTAGTCGCAAGCCCGTCTATAATGCCAGCGAAACATCTCTCCCCTTGGAATATCGTGGCCGCTTTTCCCCGGCTCTGCTGCTGTTCCACGATAGCCTTGTCAATGTCCACAAGTCGATCAACGTGAATACAGCTGTTAATATGCGCAGGGAACGCGGACGCTCAATGTCTCCCTCGTTGCTCGAGCTGTTCATGGCTTCAAACAGCTTGTCGGACGACAAGCCGGACGTCGTACTGGACAATGCGGCCGTTGCACCATCGTCTGCCAGCACCCCGCAGTCTGGGTCCGGATCCGCCCCATTGCCAACTGTCCCGTCCTCATCTGTGGCCAGTCCATCACCCTCGTCTAGTGCGACCGAGTCCGCATCTGCGATCGTATCCGCGCCAGAAAATGTCTCCTCTGCCGTATCAAGTGTGCCAAAGGACGATCCAAGCCCGGCACCGACAGGCAGTACGTCGGTGATTTCCAGTTCAACGCCGACAGCCTCTCCTTCGGTAACCGTTTCCCAGAAAGCTCCTGGCCCGACGTCCGATACGTACGTATGGTTAATCGTGCGTTCCTCCTGTATGCGTTGACTTAAGTACGTCTTTCTAGCGTCTCGTCCAGCGCGGCACCCGCTGTACCGAACAACGTTGCTGTCGGTCCTAGTTCATCGCATATAACGTCCTCGCGTTCTGTATCAAAGAGCGAATCGTTTGTCACCGATGCCCCGACGTCATCCGCTACGACCTCTTTGTCTAGCTCGCCTTCGTCTGTTGCGTCCACTTCCTCTCATTCCGCAGCCAGCTCCTCGGCGTCTGGACCTCCTAAATCCACACCGAAGGTAAGCTCTGCCGGGCCAACCGAATCCACATCAACCTCAACGACTGTTGTGATCACCCGGCATGCTCAGACAAGCGTAGCAACAACAGGCAGTACGATCCGTGCATCACAGGTTACTTTATTCCGAGTCAATTAAACACCGTAAAGACTCAATTGTACCTCACAGAGTCCTATGGCTTCTACATCCAGCCCAGCCAGTGTGGAATCTAAACAAACAGGTTTAGCCAGGCTACAGCCTACTCAACCAGTCACGTCGGGTTCAGCTGCGAGCGAGCCAAGCATATCAATCAACCCAGGCAATAGCTTCGTTGGAAGCGCTCATACAACTTCCACTAGTAGGTTTTATGTGTTTTACTGTCTTTGAAACGTCTCTAATACACTCCTATGTTTCTCCATGTCAGCTCGCGCCGATACCACGCTCTCAACCCCCGTGTCCGTGACTACTACAGAGTCCTCTGGGAAAACCGTGATCACAGCTCCTGCGCTTATCACAAGCTTGTCTGTTACAACTGGGACAAACGGCGTGCCGCAAACACACACTAGCGTCTTCGCCAACCCCACCAGTGCAAGCGACACTGAGTCTCTTAATGAGAAAACGTAGGCACTTAAACTATGTGCTATTCCGGCTTTTCTCACCACATGACTCGCTCCGTAGGTTCTGGGATAACAAGGGTACTGTAGCGGGAGTGTTTATCGTTGTGGCACTGGCGATATTAGCTTCCGTTCTGGGGACATTCATCTGCTGTCGTCGTCGGCGACAGAGGCGTGCTCATGACATGGCAGTGTCCGAAGACATGTCTCGTAGGGATATTTTCGAACAGCCCGTTACCTATCAAGCTGCTGGGAGGAGGGGTATTGGATTTGACTTCATTAGGGACGACCCTCAGCGGTATCTAATGTCCCCGAGTTTCACGAGTGGAGCAAGCGTTAGCCACGAAGAATCGCCCATCTCGCGCCATTCAAGCGATAACCATATTAGCGCCCTTGGTTTATCGGGCATACCCGCGAATTCACGCAAAGCTGAGCACGCAAGTGAAGACCCTTTTAGCGACTACCACCGACATATCCCCACGGCGGATAATACCCGGCAGATAGTCCCGACTGAATCACATATATTTCCTATCAAGCATTCTGCCGACTCCAAACTCGAACGCACATCGGCGCCCGTGGACCGTCCTCCCTCTCTCGCACCCTCCACCCCTTCGATTTACCCGCCTTCCCTTCCAGCCGTTCCGGAAAAGGATGAAGATGACTACCTGTTTTACGAGCGCGAGACACAGCGTAGGCCTTTGTCGCAAGTAACCGCGTCGCCACCCAAGGCATTCATAGACGACGAAGCGGACCCAAGGAATCCATTTTACTTAGAACAGGATGCAAAGGTGGAACGTGAAACACGTCCTCCGCAAATCCAAACAGGGCAGGCCTACCGGCCTTTGACGCCGCCAGACTCCTTCGTTGGTCACTCGGCTCTACCTTCTCCGACAACATCTCAGTCGTCGCATGTCGAGACAGAGGCAGTGAGACCCCTTAATCCGTTCTCGGGTGCGTTTTTAGGAAGGCCTGTCTCAGCAAAAATCGAGCCCCTGCCGCGACCCATGCGCAGTCCTCTCCGAGTATCCTCTCCTTCCCTCAAAGGGTGAACCATTAAGTGACAGCGAACCTCGTACGCGTCTGTTGAACGGACACGAATTAAATTGTATATCGCAGACATCAGATCACAATCATGTACAGTATTTAGTATATAACCATGACTTATGCCCTTGATTTGGACCGACTAACGGGCCTAACATACAAAATTTAGTTCGAGACGGATTCAACCCCACCGCTTCCACTCTGACCCCTGAGGTGGCTTCACGTCAACCTTGCCTTTCTTTACTTCTTCCCAGTTCGTGCTGAGAGTAGTTCCACCGCTCTCTTGGTAACTCTTCATCATGGCCTTCCTAGTGTCTTCGTCCGCGTCGGCGAAGAGCTTTTGGAAAAAGCCATTTACGGCTGTGTCACCGCCTGCGTTGGGATCATCCTTTTGTGTGTCCTTGTCCGAGATTAACTCGTTCGTGAGAGCATCCCAGTTTTTACGTTGTCTGGCCTTAGGAACGGGTGCGTTTTGAGGAGTGGACGAAACAGAGGGACCCGGGATAGGAGCAGATTCTACAGGGGCTTGTCCAAGGGGTAAGTACTGCGTAGACGGGGAGACTGAAATGAGGTACCATCTGACGAGCTGGCTACAAGAGTACCCCATCGACCCTGCACTCTCTTCACGAATCTTACTTCAACCTTTACCTTACCCACGGTAAAGCTGCTCGCATCAGGGTCAATCTCGCCTTTCAGGGGACTCAGCAAGAGTTTCTTTTCGGGACCATTCTCATATGTGAACTATGGGATATGGTGGGTTAATATATGCTGACTCCACAGAACGCGGTGTCTCACAGTTCGGGGCTCAAGCTTGATGGATACGCTATCCGGACTCGTGCTTTTGTCGTAAATCTCTAAGGTGAGCCTCTCATCTGTCTCGTAGAAGGAGTGCCTGCAGGATAGACAGCGTTTGCCCTCAGTACGAGTTTAAAAACAGCGTGCCATGAGCGTAAGACAGCTCACCGAGGCTCTATGACCTGAGCTGCACTAGTAGCAGCCTCGGGGGTTGGCCCGTCTGAAGAGGGTCTAATATTGCTTTCAATATATCGTAGCGCACAGGCACACGACCAAGGTAGCTCACTGGTTCTGGGCAGGCTGAGGTCCGTCAGCGACTTGGATCGGGTCAGTAACTTGGGCCATTTGCAGAAAGAGAGTGTGGTAGAAGGACGGTGGAGGGTTTACATGGGTCGCCACCGAGCTGGTATCGCTTTAAACGCCTGCATGCGCGACCGGCAGCAGAGGCTCGGAACCTTCGAGATCTGCAAGCAGGCGTCACTTTGTCACATCCGTGTATATTGGTGACGCGTGACGAGTGACGAGTGGTGCGCTGACGTCGATCACATCGCCTACTTGGGCCGCGATTTACCACTGCTAGCACTTGAGCGGTATTAAACCCCCCGGCCTGCCAGGTCAGTCCTCTTCCACCACTCACCATGACCACGCATATACCCAAGGCCGTCCTCTACTACAGCAAAGAGTCAGTCTGGTCTTCTTCGGGTAAGCTGGCTCCGTCAGTCTTTTACAATGTAGTAAACTAACATCAGCCCCAATCAGCACTCCTTACCCTGTCAGTCCAACAATAAGCTCCCACTTGTCCTGGCTGACATTCCAGCAGGGTGGAAAAAGGTTACGACGATGGTGAGGTAGAGCTCAAAGTAGTCGACATCGGTAAGAAATCACTGTCGCCCTGTATCGCTTGATGTACGCGATTGACATCGACGGCAGGGAGGGCGGAGAACCTGTCCATGAGTTTCCTCAGGATCAATCCTAAAGGTAAAGGACCAACATAATGGGCATTTTGAGCAAAACTAATCAGATTAAAGGCACTGTCCCAACTCTGGTCGTACCGCTCGAGAGGACTCTGGCTCCAAATGATGACCATCGTTATAAGGCGGTCACTGACACCAAGGTATACCACTTCATTCCGCATAGTGGCACATCGCTGATAACTGGAGAAGGCTGTGGTGGAATTTCTCGACAAGTCACGTTCCGCGATCTCTCGCACGCATACCATCTCTTCAGCTCCGGCCCCAGCTCTCGCGCCTGCCACCATCGCGCTTTCTTCGACTGCTTCTACTATCATCGACTTGCTACACTCTGAGGACGCCGACCCAAATACGCTTTTCTACTACAACTACGTCTCGGATGCTACACTATCACGCACAGCAACCACGCTCCTCCCCTTCCTTACGGGGAGAAGAGATACCCTGGCTCTACTCCTTGCGAACAACGAGACTGCTGAGATCCAAGCATCAGAGAAAACGCGGAAACTCTGGGAGAGTCGGAAGGCACAGATGGACGGTCTCTTGGATATTTACTCTTGGGCCGATAAAGATGACAACGCCCTTACTGCGGAGCAGAAAATGAAGCGGGACGAATTCCGTACTATTTCGCACGAACTTTGGGCGGTAAGGCTCAGGAAGGTGTTGATCACACTTGACAAGGAAATATCAGGCCCTTTCGCATTAGGTATGAAGAGCAATTATTGTACCAATAATACACATCTGATGCCCTACGCTTGTCTAGGAGATCAAGTTTCCATTGCAGACTTACATCTCGGACCGTGGTTAGCGCGCGTTGTCTTTTTATGTGGGGGCCTCCCGGCCGACAACGGCGACAGTATTATCGCTAAAATTCAGACCCGCGTCGGGAACGATTTTTCCCTACCTAAAAATTTTCAGACTTTCGTGTCTTCCGAAGTGGGCGCCGATCCTTCACTTGAGATTACTCCCGGGGACAAACGGACAAAGTTGGCTGCATTCTGGGATGCAATGAGGGCCCGACCTGGCTGGGTTAAAACCTATGGGGAGAAGTTGTATTGAGTAAAGATGAATATCGAATTTTCTGCAAACCCGCTTCGAAGCAAATGTAAATTTTACGGTCACTGCAATGTTGTACGAAATTTTTGTGATGTATTCTCCGTTCGATGCCGTATGCTCAAGTACTCTTCCGTTGAGAATCCGCTGACTTGTTGGGTGCATACGGTTTGAAGGCACCACTGCGGCACGCTGGGAAAAATTGACGAGAAAATCCTTTAATAGTATTTGAAAGCTGGTATGATGAAGCGAATATAATAACATAAGAGTTCAAGAATATATACTTTTCGAACAAAAATCATAGGTACGAAAAAAAAGAGCGGAGTCGATTTTTACAAGTCCAACGGTGCCATTGCAGAAAGTGCCATAACAAGTCGCTTGCACGAGCTACTGGGGAGAGGGGAATGGGTGACCTAGGCAAAGCTTAAAGAGAACAGTAATGAAGGTATGCAAGTAGGCTTGTACAGATTGTGGCAGATTATCCTGTGAAATTACATAGGGCCGGGTTGGTTAACGACGGGAAAAAGGAGAAGAGGCACCCCTGCCGAGTAGAGACGAAGAACATGAAAGGCGGTTAAGTGAATGCTCGCAAGTAGGGTCCGTAATGAGCAATATCATGCATTTAGTACATGTCAGGATCGTTGCCGGGTGAGTGTGATATGCTGTCCGCCAAGTGTTCCTTCACTTCCTCGGCAGTCTGTTCTTCGCCCTCGAGAAGTGCAAGCGCTGCCTCCAAAAACCAGGGGTTCTTCTTAATAAAGTGCACGACGACAGTCCCACCAACGCGCTTATCTTCATAACGACGCCGCCGGCCCTCGCGGGCACTCCATGCGCCCTCAGCGGTCGTCGTCCCGTCTTCACGCAGCTTAGACATGTCCGAACCCTCGACGAGTGCCTCCACACCTTGTAGCGTCGTGAGGTCGGCGAGTGGCGGACTATAGCGTACACCAAACGTCGAGACACTTGAATACGCCCATGAAGTTGGGGAGGACCCATCACCGATTGGCGCGGCGGCTGCCGGCGGTGGGGACACCAGGTCTCCCAGAAGCTCGCTTGCGGAATTAAGGTATGAGAGGATGCCTTTTCGTACTCGTGTGATTTCGGACGGGAAAAGAAAGCCATGTGAGTACCTGCTCGAATTAATATCAGTAATTTGAAACAAGATATGGAAAAGAAAACCTTACACTGTACCCGCCCGAGGGTGGTCGTATATCCAACATCTCTCACTCTTCCATCGCACCTCTGGAGCTCGAGGATGGTACCTCATCCATTTCGCCACCTGCTTGTCTTCCTTGCCCTTCGTCATGCCCTTCACAGCCGAATCATGAGCCACCCAATCCACAATATTCCAACTCAATGCATATAACTCCCCCGCCATGAACTGGTTCTTGACGAGATAACCCCAGTAAATGAGTGGATCGTCAAGCGATGTCGGTAAATATTCGCGGGTGTGGTACTCTGGGGTACGGAGGTCGTGACCCGTCCCAGTAGCATTTACAACCGCTCCCGACGACGTAGGCTTGTGAACATCAGGTTCCGGCATATCAGTATGTGATGTTTCCGAGTCTGGATATCTGGAGTGTAATGTACTGTTGTCGTGCGCGGACCGCGACTTGGTATGAAGCTCTACCCTCAAACGTGCTTCCAATTCGGCGAGCATAACGAAGGAGTCGTCATCCACCTTAACGACGAAATCGGGCCGCACCCAAGGGGTTTGTTCACCGGTCGCCTGCAGTTCTTGATGCACTGATTTAGGGTCATGTTTGGCCAGACGAACTGGCCCACTTGCAGTGGAATTTGAATAGGAGAAGTTCGCCACATGATTGTAATCATGATCAGAAATCAGTGGGGGCACCCAAGCCTCCTCGGAAGCCCATGAAAAAAAAGCATGAGTCTTCCCGTAGTTCATGTTTTCGGAAATCGGCAGCACGATCATGTCGTTATAGGCTGTAACAGGGACCTTGCAATTAGTAAATTTACTTGCGCTAGCGCACATGTAACTTACTCTCCGCTTCTAGCTCTATCCTCCTCTCCCAGCTACTCCTCGGCTTACCTAGCACAAATCGAACAATTGTTCTACCTGTTCCTAAGCCACCGTCCCCTTCGCCTGCACCGTTTCGGCTGCGTTCGTGACTGGCCCAGGTACTCCTGATTAGCATGCGGCGCTCGACAGCTGAGTCCATTGAGAAAACACCCAGAAAGACGCCGGCCGGAGAATAGTCATCCAGGTGAGGGGGCGGGAAAGTGTTGGGAATAATGGAAGATAAGGAAGAGACGTCGGACGGGGTAAGTGAGTTGAAAGGATAGCCAGGGGAATAGGACGTAGCACCCATAGAGGGTGGCATAGAGGAGGAGGACGGGATCGAGCAGTAAGCACGCCATGGGAGAGGTTCCTTGTCGGGATTAAGGACGTGGATTAGGAGCAGGGTAAGTAAAATGGCGAAAATAGTGAGGACGAGCAGGGAAACAAGCTGAGGAAAACGTAAACGGAAATTAACACCCTCTTTAAACGCAGAGAACAGAATACTCACAATTGACGTAGGTTGAGTAGGGAACAACGGATGGCGAAGGACAATTCTTACAAATCTCCTGATAGACCTCGCACTGTACCAACTCTCTTTCCGCCGGCGTTTTCTTCTTCCCTCGCGAGAAGCAGTCCACCAACGCTGACTTCCATCATTCCACCAGCGGTTTCTCCTGTTCCGCGGCAACAATGGGCTGGTTGGTTCGCTGTCTGCGTCGGACGTGCAGGAAGAACTTGGTGCTGAGGAATAAAATTGGGGTAGCGGTGAACTAGTGCGCGAAGGAACGGGGGTGGAAGTCGCTGTTGAAGATTGGGAGAAGCGACCTGACTCGTGGGAAGGGGGATGAAGGAGACTGTCGGTGGAGGTCCTGTGGGGGGCAAGAGAGGACGAGGCGGACGCAACATACGAGGAGCGATCTCGAGCGTCGTGAGAGGAGCGCGGACGGGACTTTGCGGTCTCCGTTGAGTCAGAGCTGGACGCGCTGTCATAATCGTTATCTAGAGGATTAGGCGTAGATATTCGAGGGGGGATATTTCGCGTCGAGCGGGAGCCCAGGATACCGAGAGGAAAGGGCATGGTCGTCCAAGTGTTAAAAGAGTGTGGGCGATAAAAATAAGGCAGGTTTATGCAAGCACGAAAAAAGAGAGCAGACCGCCTGCTGTCGTGCTCGCCGTCGTCGTTACTGTCGGTGTTGAAGAGTCGTCGACGCGCAGTTTTAAGACGACGAACTGCGCAGCGCTTAGCTGGATGTTACTTATGAGAAAGCCGGAGGAGCGCAATCGCTAACAGCATTGCTTACAAATACCATCACGCAGTATCCAAAACGGGAAATCTTCTGATTTCCCTTCGTAAGCTTGGCGGTCACGTGATTATTCGGTGACGTTTAGCCGCGTGCGTTCCTCCGACTGCAAATTCAGAGTAATTACCAAATATCAAATAACAGCCCGGATAACGCGCGCAGCCGCCGCGCCCCGCTCTCCCATCGACCCGCTCGCCGTTGTCGTCGCTATCGCTGCAGGCGGTCTCAGAAGTATGAAAATATGCTGAAGCTGCAGGATAGACAAGGACCACTAGGTACGGCTTTGAACTTGCCTTCAACGAGGCATATCGCGTGTCGCCCGGCCGTGGTCTCTGCCCTCTCCCCTCTTAGTTTCTTTGTCTTTCCTCCTCTTGTCTCTCTTCTTTTATCTTTTCTACGGCCATTTTGACAATCGCTGACTGCGTTATGCGCTTTTCTTTTCATCTGCTCGGCCGGCCAATCCACGACCGTTTATAATCTCGCTCCAACAACCCCATACACCGCGTCCCGCCCTCTCGCCGCGGTATTTTGTTTTATTCATGTCTTCCGGAACGGCCACCACGTCCTCCCCTTCCACTCAACCGGTTACCTCGACTCGATCTGTCGATCCTACTCCGTCGGGGTCTTCCTCGTCTTCAACCACCACCGTTCCCACATCCACTTCTAACGGGTCATCCACTTCCGCGTCCGGATCGTCCTCGGTGGGCTCACAAACCACATCTCTGGACCAATCCATGTCCTCCACGGGTTCGTCCACTGCAGCAGGTTCCGGGTCGTCTTCCGGTGCTTCGACAGAGACCGGCTCCCAGTAAGTCTCTGCGCTTGTTTCTCCTCGTCTCAAAGCGAACCAGTTTCTACGCAGGCCGACCTCGTCCGAGTCTTCAACCTCGTCCTCAAGTGAGGATTCCTCTACTTCCGCTACTAGCTCTGTTTCTGTTTCTGTTTCCTCCACCACTATCCCCACCACTATCCCCACCTCCGTTTCTCCGACTCTGACCGATATGCCGACTACTTCTAACACGGCGTCTTCCACTCCAGCATCGCATGTCAGTTCTACTACGCAAGCAACCACTAGTTCTAGTTCATCATCGTCATCGTCATCACCACCACCATCATCATCATCATCATCATCAACGACGTCAGACTCTATTCAGACGACGTCTACCACCTCGTCAACGTCAACAACTTCCACCCAATCTACGTCTACCTCATCAACGTCTACTTCAACATCGACAGAGCAGACTACAAGCTCCTCATCGACCACATCAGACAGATCTCCAACCTCATCTGCAACCTCAACTTCACAATCTTCCTCATCAGAGCTCCCGTCCCAACCACCAACATCAAGAGATTCAGAATCATCTACGCCCAGCGATCCATCGCCGTCGTCGACTGTAGTTCCAGCCCCACAGTCAGCTCTCTCGCATCTTACCACACTCTTTGTTGTATTTACGCCCATGGATTTTCCCCACCAGGACCACATTGAAGTCCACACAGTTCTTTACAACTACCAACAGCCAAGGACAACCTACAACGACTGCTCCTACCCAATTCACAACCACACTTACCTCGACAAATTTAAATGGTGCAGTGTCCACTTTTACGCAGGTGGTAATAAACCCCACACTAAGCTCGGATTCTGGTGGAGAAGCGGGAAATTCAGAGTGAGTACGCCTGTATGCGCCCCACGTTGCGAGACTTAGTTCGAGACGCAGGTTTTTCAAAAACAAGGGTGCTGTAGCCGGAGTTTTCTTGATCATTGGCCTCGCTGCTGCTTCAGTGTGCTTATGGATTGCGTTTGCTGTACGGCGCCGACGTAAGAAACGGTTGCTTGAGCGGGAAGCAGCCATAGCGGCTCCTAACGGACATCGCTCTCCGCTGGTTGATGACGATGACGATGTAGAATTTGGCATGACCCAACGTCCCGGCCCTTCTTTACCTTTGACCGCACGGCCTCCCTCTGCTTACTTGGACGGCGGGACCAGTCCCCAGACTAGTCCAGATGGGAGTGCTCCGTTTGACCCATATGTTGGCTATACCCACCCTCCAGCGAACACATCGAATCCTTTTTCGTTAAATCGCGCCGCTGGGGAGGGCTACGTTCCTGCACGAACATCTAGTCCCCCGCCTGGCAGCCCTGGCTCAGGCTCGGTCGAACAAAATCGTCAACCGAGTGCAAGCGGCAGCGCAGAGAATGGCCAACATAGTCGGAGCTACAGCTTCAGCTCTTACGAGCCATTGCTCGCAGCTGCTGGCATAGGCAAGCAGACACCGCCAGACACACCTGGTTCCTTCGGAGGGCCACCAACTCCACCCCCTCGAAATCCTCTGAGACCATCAATGCCAGCAGCTTTGCCAGATACTATATCGAGGCGCTCTATCGAAGGATCACAGACGGCCGTGGCTGATGACAGGCTCAATAATGCATTAGTTTCTCGCTTGAACCGAGCGAACACGACTGCCTCTGTTCTGCAGGACGATCAAGACTATTCGAGACCAGTCCTAGGGGTGAGTTCTTTTCGTTGAGCCATGTAAATACGTATAAACCAATGATATTTCTCGCAGGTCCGGAATTTACCGGACAATACCAGTGCTAGCGGGTATTCTACCAATTGAAAATGGCATTTATTAGCCTTGTTTTTTCCACCCCATCCGATTACGAATTCTCAGCTCACTACCGCATCTAACGCTCACGACCCTCCCGTCCCTTTGTTGTTCTTTTTTTGCTTTTGTTATTTCTTCACGTACCTTGCATATCTACGGACAGACACTGGCGCCTGCTTATCATATACGAGGACTGTGTAGTTTGACGCCGCCCATGTCTATGGACCTTGTAGCTAGTTGTTTCCTACATGTTTTTGAGAATGTACCGTACATAGCGGGCCATCGCCGACGTGCATGGCTGATAATTTACCAGATGGGGAAAGTATGCTAAAATAGCACTCAGAAGGTCAACGTTCCTCATGCTATCAAGAGGCCCCCACTGGACCCATATGCATTCGTTATCTATGGAAGAACTAAGATAAATGTACAGCCGTTCGACGGCGGGGGCCAACCTGCATGACCGACACCATCCTGCCCATCTACGATACGCCCATCCTCGGAATGAAAACACGCCCGCTCGTCGAGGAACCTGTAGAGTACGGGAACGCTGCATCGTTCTGGGTAGAGTACCCAAGTGGCCTCGTCGACCTCACGCGTTCGAGGCACCTCCCGTCAAAGGCGAATACCGACCCGCCACCCGCGGGGGCACAGCAGCTCGACGTGGCCGTGGACGGCAATCGAACAATCAGGATCGACGCAAAGAAGAGCGCGCTCGTTGTAATTGATATGCAAAAGTGAGTGCTGCTCCGTCGGGTAGGGGAGTTTCGAGAGCTCAGTGTCTGCGCATAGCTTCTTCCTGCATCCAGACCTACGTGTCCACCCAAAGGGCCTTGCATGCGTCGACCCCTTGCTCGACATTATACCACCTCTCAGAGCCGCGGGAGTGAAGATCGTCTGGGTGTAAGCGCTATGGTCCCGTTGTTGTCTTCTGCCTCTTACTCAAAGTTGTCGCTCGCGGCAGAAACTGGGGTCTCACTGAGCACGAACTGCAGACGATCCCACCGAGCCTCGTACGCGGCTTCATGAGGAACGGCAGAGGAGGTTTCGGTGCGGAGCTCCCGGCTGATTTCGGGAGACTGCTCATGCGCGGCGCGCGGAACTCTGAATTGTACGGGCCCCTGCAGACTGCTTACGTCAGTGGCAAGGAACAGGGGACCGACGTCTGGATCCACAAAAACCGGTGCATGAATTACAATTAGCAAAAGTTAACTGCATTCTAACCGCAGCACAGAATGAGCGGCCTGTGGGGTCCTCAGTCCTCGCTTGACCTGTACCTGCAGGAGGAAGGAATCGAGACGCTGTTTTTCAGTGGCGTCAACGCCGATCAGGTATGGATATGCGATGCATGAGGTGATGTGCCTTGCTCTAGCTGACCCTTGCAGTGCGTTCTCGGCACGGTTATCGATTCATACTACCGGGGCTACGATGTCGTGCTTGTAAAAGATGCCGCCGCAACGACTTCACCAGAGGGTGGCTATGAGAATGTTTGCTACAATCTTGGAAATGTGTGTGAATTATTAGAGCTTCCGGCGCAGTCGCTTACTACAGGGTCTTAGAGCTATGGCTTTATCACCGACAGCAGGCGCATACTCGACGGAGCGCTGAAGGCACAGTAGGAAGGACTGTATGAACATAAGAGTACTTATCGTGTACTGCAGTTACAAAATACTCGAAATACGACGCAGAGGTGCCTTTTTTGAGTGTCAGGATAAGCCGCTGCGAAATGCATCCCGATCGTGGCATCTTCTCCTGGTTCTGCGCCCTCATTTGAATGCCAAATAATCCCGTTGATGCAGCGCGCCGCGACGCACTTACGCACTCGGCGTGCCGCCCACACTATGCAGATTTCCCAGACGCCTACCGGAGGATTGTCCGATGTGTGATGATATCAGCACTGATTTTACCTTCCTCATGCGGATATTTTTTTCATGTACGTCCGCCACAGATTACGCAGCTCCGCGCCGGTGCGGCTGGGCGGTCGTGCTGCTCACCGTGAGGTCAGCCCAGCCCCGGTATATAAGCATCGTGCGAGATGTGGTGCATCTCGTTCTTATTTGTTTCAGTCCTTTCCTTGGTGTACACGGTTACGACCGCACGATGGTATGCCCTCTTATATCGCATACGGCTGAGGTGTCCTCACAAAACTTCTTGCACAGAGCATTATTAATCCTGGCCTGCAATACGGCTATATACCGACGGAGTGGATATGCGCACTCTTCGTTTCGCTCTTTGGCCTCTCAGCTCGTACGTCCATGTTTTGCCGACTGGATAGTTCGCCGCGTCGTAACTCATTTCTTGCCAGTTATTCATATCGGCGAAGCCGTCTATTTCAGGTTGTGGTGGCTGTTCCCTACAATCATACTCGGCGCTGTTGGGGAAGTCATAGGCTGGTCGGGTAGGCTTTGGTCAAGCAAGACGTTCCTCGGCAATGCATTCAACCCGTACTTGATGCAGTAGGTGCCATCCATTTTGTGCAACAGTATCCACGTTACAAAACAGAACTCTTTAGAATTTCGTCCACGATTATCTCCCCGACGCCGATATTGGCGGCGAATTTCGTCATATTGGGCACCATTATTGGTCAACTCGGGAGTCGGTACAGTCGTCTGGGCCCAAAGTGGTGTAAGCGGCATTTCTATAACTACCTCACAAATTACTCGCTAAAATCATTCCCGATTACGCTTCATAGACACAGTCGTTTTTTGTACGTCTGTGCGTATCACTGTATATTTGCTTACCGCCTTCCTTTCCTAATGAAGTTCTTATCAGGATGTTGTTGCATTGGTAGTCCAGGCTGTCGGAGGAGCATCCGCATCGGAAGCTGCCTCACCTAACAGTGGAAAGAACCCAGAGGTGTAAGGATGCCCTATCCAAACCGGAGGGCATTGTTTTAACCTGTCTTATTGCTTTAGAGGGGCTCATATCATGCTGGCTGGTATAGTCATCCAGCTGGGTACGTCCAGTCTTGATTACTGAATTTATGAATACATCTTCAACATTATTCCAAACAGTTTCAATTATCATATATGCTTCTCTTGCCACCGAGTTCCTATTCCGCTACAACAAGGATAGACCAGTACGCCAAACCTCTGTCGACAACGGGAGAGGAGTCCTGGATCACAAAATTAAACGCATGATACTGGGACTAACTATAAGCACTGTGTGCATCTTCATTCGGTACGACTTTGGTTGTCACGCTTTGTATGCGATTCTAATATGGTTTCAAGTTCCATATACCGTACGATAGAGTTATCGAAAGGATGGACAGGGGATGTCATTAGAACTCAGGTGTACTTCAGTGAGTCTACTTTTTCTTTCGATTTGCGGCATGAAAATAACTGATGCCGTTGCAAACAGACGTCTTTGACGGCGCGATGATATGCATCGCGGTGTATACCCTCAACCTCCTGCATCCTGGAATTCTTCTTTCTCATATCACCGCTAAGAAGTCAGCTGTAAAAGATAGCTTTGATTCACGGGTGGATATGGTATTAGTATCGCAGAATGGTTCTGGTAGTGTTGACTTGAAGGAGGCCCAACGTGCACAACTAGGCGTTTAGTGTCTGATGGGATTTTTTTTTCGCTTGGGACAATATTCATCTACATTATAATCAAATTTATTCGTATGGTCAATAGTGGTGGCGCGTAATAGCGCATGGTTTCCGTCCCGCATCAAAAGCACTTATACACTGCTCTCATTATGTCTTCACTCACACTTATCGTCGCCGCCACGCTCACAAACGGCATCGGACAGAGTTCTCGCCTTCCATGGCGACTTCCGCAAGAGATGGCGTACTTTGCTCGTGTTACAACGGGGGCGCCGGAGGGCACCGCGAATGCTGTCATTATGGGTCGTAATACTTGGGAAAGCATCCCCCCGAAGTTCAGACCGCTCAAAGGAAGGCTAAACATAGTCGTCAGCAGTAACGCCGACTATCTCAAGTATGTTGGCGGATAATTTCATTTCCGTTGAATTCGTCGCCGATAACGGTGTCATGTCAGAAAAAGCCCCCACGCCCCAAATAACGAAGCCCAACCCGCGGAAAAGCTCTTGTCTGTGCAAACAAAATTTTTGGACGCATTATCGCTGGAGGCCATGTCTACGGAAGGCGAGGCTACACCAGCAATCCACCACCGCTTTATCATAGGCGGGGCGTCGGTTTATAGATCAGCACTTGGACTTGTAGCCTCGCCCGAATCCCCTGCGGCACCTGTGACAGATCGCATCCTGATGACCCGTATTCTCTCACCAGCATTCGAAGATTGCGACGTGTTCTTCCCAGAATTCAGAGACATTAAAGGAAGGGACGGAGCTCCGCTTTGGAAACAGGCGTCGCACGAGGAACTGGAGGCATGGGTAGGCGGCGAAGTGCCGAAAGGAACACAACAAGAGAGGGGCGTCGAGTATGAGTTTCAGATGTGGACGCGCAGACGCGCTAATGAGGTCTGAATAAGTAAATTACAGCAGATTATACTCGCGTTGTTATAATACGGCAAGCACGCCCCCGAGGCCATACTATCCTCTAACTTCCCTGCATCTCTCCCATGAAACGATTTATGTGAACTTTAGGAGCGTCATTACATTCACAGTGTCCGAAATGCGTATAACACGCTCTAACCCTGGCGCTGGATGAGACGACTTCGTCAGTAATCTTCTTCAGAGCACTAGGGCGAGGAAAAACTCAACCTGTTTGTGCTTTGGATTTCTTGCACATATGACATATACCCTCCCCTTCCGTTTCACGACGGCGCACCCATCGCACATGAGTTTAACCGAGGAACGAACTTTCATTCCGCGGGCAAGAGCGGGCGTCGAGCATCCCGCCGAGTGCTTCAACAAGTCGGTATGGGCATGAGGGTGGGACAGCAGCGGCTGTGCACGACTTCTGAAGCCAAGAAGGGATGCGAATTGGCTGCTGCGAGGCAACAGAGACCGACCCGAGAGTAGTGAGCGTAACATGGATAGGAAACGGTGCCTGCGAACGGCGACAGGTCGAAGAATACTTGAGGTCCTTTCAAAGGGCACGTGATAGATTCGCGACCAAAATCTACCCGTACCTGCTTATCTGGTTACCAGCTCTTCCAGAAGTATCATAAGCTTCGACCCTCAAACTCTCGCGCATTATTTCGTCTCTCTTGGATGTCAGGCAGCCGTAGTCGCCTAAAGGCTTCCGAGCAAGATGCCGTTATCGGAGGGAAACCCGCAACTGTCTTATTCGTGTTTATGCTGCTTGCTTTCGTAGCAGAAAGCCAATTGACCCAAGTGCGCCGCCTTTTCTTTGCGATTGTAGAACCCGTCCTCTCTGTACTGAATTTGCATCCAGTATGTCGAATCAAACCTGAACTTTCAACAACCTTATCTCCTATTGTGAGTACACACTTTGTGCAGGCAGGTTGACGGCGTGTCTAATCAGAACGGTGTAATTCAGTTACATCGCCCATTCTACAATGACAATTCTATTTCCCCTGCACCTTCTTTACTTGCATGTGTTCACCCCTTTCTCCACACGATCTTACCTCCGCGGCCTTTCCGTGACCGTCAGAGAGCATCTCTCAAGCAAAGTCCTCCCGCTATCGGGGGAATTAGTTTCGCCGTATCCTACGGCAAAAGCTGTGGCGTTAGTTTTATGGTTCACGCTCGGCTTCACAATACCCAGCCTACTTTGGTTTGCAGCAGTCGCATTTACTTCGTATGTTGAACCCCTATTATCGCTAGTTGGCCTCATAGTATTCACTATTTTTAGAGTGAGCGATATAACAGCCATTTGGAACTCGAATGCCTTCTGGGCGTATGTTATCTCAGTAAAACTTCGAAATCTTCCTTGGGAGCCTAGACGGCTTGCATCTGTTATGATTGCAAGCCTTGGGGTTTTGGCTGTTGTGTACGGAAGCAAGAATCCTGCAAACACTCCCCAAATTGGACATCCGAGAGTCCCCATTCTTGGAAACATACTCACTCTCATCGCTTCTATTGGCTACGGCATATACCAGGTTGCATACAATATGTACGCGGTACCCCCTTCAGATAAAGAGCCTGAACAGGACGGGTGGCAAAGGGTCTCGATTTCGTCGGACGACACAGATGAAATCATCCCGACCGGTGTGGAATCCAATGGTTTAACCCCATCCGAAGAAGTCGTATACCCACCACCATTTGGTCTGTATGCCAATGCGCTTACTTCTGCTATGGGTCTCCTGACCCTCCTCGTCTTGTGGATTCCCTTGCCGATATTGCATATGACGTCAATTGAACCATTCAAATGGCCGGGGGATCTCTTGACCACCCTCGCCATAAGCGGTATCGCCTTGACGGGCGTGATGTTTTATGCTACGTTCATGGTGAAATCATCTTCCAGTCTTTCCTTTCCGTCCCTGTTTGATGTACTTTTCAACAGATTCTTCTCGGCATCTGGGGGCCTGTCGTTACCTCGGTCGGTAATCTTCTGACGATAGTTTTAGTTATGATATCGGATATAATATTTGGAAACGCCCTCGAGACCTTGACAGCATGGAGTATAGTAGGCTCAGGCATGATTATCAGTGCATTTGCGGTGCTTGCCTATGAAACCTTTAGAGCCTGATTAGATACACCCTTCCCCTACCACTAACAATATATAGACTACGGGATATTGTCATCCCAATAGCACTGGTATGCACATGTGAAATGTACAATAAATTGACCATCATAGATCAGCATAATACGCCCGGACTGTCAGCATACAGGTATTCGTGATCGACGTATATTCGAACAAAAAACCAGAATCAGATGAATCCTCTGCATATATCACTTTTACACATGCACGGTGTTTCGCCTACCCCGCCTTTCTCTTTCCCCTTACCTTTTTTGGGGATGTTTCTCCAAGCAGCGTCAGGCTTGTAATCGATTGTAATCTCTTTTCCTGCGGGTATGTCCTCACGGGCGACGAAAGCGAGTTCTGGGGTGTTCATCTGAGAATTTAAGAAAAGAGGAAGTTATGGATCAGGGAGTATTGGATAAAAAGTGAAACCTACATGTACTGCTGAGTTTATTACGACAGAATAAACTTTTGCAGTCGGTCCACATGAGTGACTGACAGCTTGTGTGAGAGTTACAAAGCCTCTAATATTTGTTACATACTTAACGAAGCGCGTCCAGTTTCCTGTCCATATAATTGTGAGTGAAGTGATTAGTGAGATGGATCGTGGTGATTTATAAGTACCTGCAGAATAGGCACAAATGGTGTACTTGTCAGTACAATCCGGGTCGTTGTCACGAGCATCAAGGTCAAATGCGTAATCCTTCTTCCTGGGAGCAAGGCGAGCAGCAGCCTCCCTCTTCCTAAGGGAACCAAGTGAGGAAAAAGTATTGAGGAAGGAGGACATTTGTATAATTACATACATAATTAATCTATGCAAAGGCAAACAACGCAAATCAGAAGCCGATTTAGAACTAAAAATATGTATTTGCACTCACCCGGTGTATCTACCAAGGACCGTTCCTTTTGGGACATCTACGGCTGTCCGGACACCCCATCCATTGTCCAGAGTCTTAAATATATCCAGAGGTATTTTCTTCCGCGGTGCTTGCACAACCTTGTTAGTGCACCCTCTGCAGGTGCAATTCTGGGAGATATGAGCATGTTCTGGAGTCACCAGACGAAAATCACTCACTTTGTTGCACTCAACAACTTCTAGTTGATTAGTGAACAAAAATAGACCCTTCCGTTAGGAAATTCAGAGATATACCAGAGATGAGGACAACCACGGCTCACATTCTTATCATACGCCGAGCACATTTCTCCATCTTCATCGATACACTGTGAATCCATTAGGCAGGAGCATAAAAGGGGGTTTCTACAGCCGTCCTCGCATTCACAGCCGAAGAGAAACCCCGAATCTTGCCTTGGTACATCCTCGTCACTGCGTACCGCATAATAAGCATAGGCGTTGCAATGGCTGAGAAGGAACGCACTAGATGCAGGAATCCTCTAAGTAAACAAAATCCGAACCAACTGGAGGAGCTTTCTCGTCGTCGACCTCATTCACTACCCTTATTCCAAACTTGTGAGCCTTTCTCTGCCATTTCAATCGGGTCTCGTTCAAGTCCGTGTCCAGGGTCGATGCTCCGCTGAGGTCATGCGTATCTGTTCTTTTACGCTTTCTATTCTTGTCAAAGATAAGGTTAGACCTTTCCAGTCTATGACGGGCTTGGTTTCTTTCCGCGTCCCAATCGTCGTCTGGAAGACCCCACTCCTGAAGTTTCTCGGAATAGGCAACGGCGTCTTCAGCCGTCCGGATATCGTGCGGCATGTGTAAAGATATTGTATCAAGATCAATATCTGGTGTTTCTTTGGCTGCCGCACGCCTTCGCCTGGATTGAATCATCTTCCAGTCCCGAGCTAAACGATTCGCTCCTGGAACGGCATCTGACCAAGTGGTATTCGTGCCGTCCGCGCGATGCCATTCGTCCCATTCCACCTGAAAAATTCAGTCAGAGATACGGGCGTCGGAGAATGTCTGGTTAAATGAGAAACCTGGTACCTAAGGAAATACGTAGGTATTAGCCGAAGAAACATTATTTGTAGACAGATAGGACATGCTTAATATTCCTGAAGAGATCGGTCTCTTCGCTCAGTATGCCCTTCACCGGCCACTGTTTACCATCGTCGGATTCCCCATAATCCTCGTCCGGAGTATCGGAGAGATAAAAAAGTTCATGATCAGATTGAATGCGATCATCCGACTCGGAGTCGGACTCTCCCAGGCTGAGGGAGCGGGAGTTCGAGCCGACGTTACTATTAAGACGAGCCTGCTGCGCCTTCGATTTCCTGGGCATACTTCTGCCGTTTGAATGACTGTTAATACCATCCAGATGGGCAGTTGTTTTCAGTCAACATCAATGAACGAGGTATAACGCCCTGAGAGTCAGTATTAATATTGTTAATTACGGCGTCGCCGGAAATGAAATGTAGTGTCTTCGGTCCGACCCTACCGGCCGCCCGTTTTAACCAGAAGCGGCACGTCTGCTTGTGCATGTTTGCTCTCCGACGCGTCTCCACTCGCGCACTCCTGAGGATGGGCCGTCAGCAAACGCTTGGTGTGTGCGCTTTCTGGTATCGTTTATTCAACACTTGACGACTCAAAAGCCAGGTTCTTTGAAATGCCGAAGGGAACAAAGTCCGCTCCGCAGCAAGCAAGTCTGAATGAGTTATGGGGTGCCAAAGGGAAGAAGAGTAAGGCACGAGACGCGTCAGTCGAAACGACAAGCGCGTCGAAGTCTATGCATGGAACCGTAAAGGTAGAGGAGACGTCTGCCGAAGGTTTGTATTGCTATTTGTGCGCGTGCTCCACGCTGAACATCGCATAGCAGAGATTCCAGTGTCTCCTAAACCGACTCCCGAGGTACCTCTGGCGCGATCCAGTGGTATGCACACTTTCACTTGTTATTCAAAACAAGCTAAGGCCTTATCAGAGGAGACGGTTTTTACTGCTCGACCCAGCAAAAGACGCAGAATCGTTGATTCGGATGATGAGGGGGCTGATCACGGAAGCAATGTTGGTGTGTTACGTCGGCGGTTCCGAGCCCGTGGTAGTGTTTAAATTCATTGCCATAGAAAAATGTCCGAAGTCTCCAAAGAACAAGGCGAGAGGGATTAAGGAGGTTACCAAGAAACCCAAAACTACCCAACTGACAGACCAAGACCACTCCGAAACAGATAATGCCAATGAGGAGGAGGAGGGACTTGACCCCGACGAGGAGGAAGAAGTGGAGAATATTGAAGAGAAAGCGGTCGCGTCGAAGAGGTAAGTGTTCCACTCTCAATTTCCTTCTCGATGTACCGTTTTTAGACTACTTTCAGTGCCCAGTGGGCGGTGTCAAGGGTTGACGAGGTCGATATCGAAGGTGGCTGGAAAGTCGGTGATCAGTGCGTATTCTACTTGGATACCAGTTTATGTCCTCGCTTATGCCATTCGCTCGTAGGGTGCCGTATGCGGCGCTTGCAAAGGCTTTTTCGTTGATCGAGGCAACGACAAAGCGGATTGAAAAGACAACCTTACTCACTTCACTGCTTCTTCTGGTCATCCGCCGGAGTGCTCCGGGCGACTACACACCACTGTTGCAGACAGTATACTTATGCATTAACCGAGTGAGTCTACGTCTGTTATGACCATCTTTGTATTGATGAGTATTCCGCTAGTTATGTCCAGATTATGTTGGTATTGAGCTCGGCATCGGCGAGAGTCTCCTGGTTAAGGCCATCGGGGAATCAACAGGCCGCAGTTTATCCGTAATCAAGGCCGATTTGAAGAGAGAAGGAGATCTGGGACTAGTGGCTATGGTCAGCATTACCGTCTTCCTTCCTCAGTTGATTCTTATCATATTCCAGAATTCGAAGAACAGCCAGAAGACCATCTTTAGGCTCAAGTGTCTTACGGTCTCATACGTTTTCACCAACCTCCGGGAGATTGCCCTAAGTTCGGGACATTCCGTAAGTGGTACAATCCTGAAAGAAAAATGTAACATCATTTAATAGTGGTAATGCAGTCGCAGTCCAAGAAGGTGTCTGTCATCACAAAGCTATTAGCAGCTTGCCAAGGACACGAGGCAAAATATATTGTCCGTAGTCTGGAAGGCAAACTCCGTATAGGTAACGCCGAGCGTTCAGTAGTCGTTGCCTTGGCCCATGCTGCCGTTTTGCATGAAAAAGAGAAAGGTATTATTATCTACCCAATCACACATTGGACATCTCTCGTGACAACATTACTTGACAGCCGGCAAAAAGTGGAGTCAAGATAAGCTCGTGGCTCGTCTTGAAGGAGGTGCCAACATTCTTAAATCCGTTTACAGGTAGGCTGGATTGAGATAACTTGATTAATTGTCTTACGCGGTTTCAGTGAACTTCCTTCGTATGACTTGGTTGTTCCCGCCCTTCTTGAAGGGATAGAAAGTCTACAGGATAAATGTAAACTTACGCCAGGAGTACCTCTAAAGCCGATGTTGGCAAAGCCGACGAAGGCTATTGGCGAGGTTCTGGATCGATGTGAGGGCAAAAAGTTTACTTGCGAGTACAAATATGACGGAGAACGAGCCCAGGTGAGTCTTGATGACTTACTTCAATGCGTCATGTCGTTACCAAAAAAAACAAGGTCCATAAACTTGAGGACGGTACGATAGCCGTTTTCAGTCGGAACTCTGAGGACATGAGCAAGAAGTATCCTGACCTTATTGAACAGTTGCCACATGTTAGCATGCACTTTTCCGTTGAAAGTGAATATCAACTGAGACCATTCTCTTTTACGAGTTTAGTGTATCAGAGCCGGAACGAAGACGTTTGTTCTGGATACAGAGGCTGTGGCTTTTGACGTCAAGGAAGACAAACTCATGCCTTTCCAAGAACTTAGCAAGCGGAAACGGAAGGACGTGAAGGTGGAGGACATTCAAATCAGAGTCTGTCTTTTCGCCTTCGATCTGCTTTATCTAAATGGAGAGGTAAGTTTCGTCTGACTTCCTCCGCACAGTCCTGCTGAGACTGATTGGCCCCATTTATCTTCACTAGCCATTGCTGCACAAGTCATTGTCTGAGCGACGCCAAATCTTGCGGGAACACTTCCAGCCTGTTCACGGTGAATTTGACTTCGCGAAGTCATCGGATGGGGAGACGACTGAAGCGATACAGACATTCCTCGAAGAAAGTGTCAAAGATGGATGCGAGGGGCTCATGATCAAGATGCTTGAGACTGAAGCAAGCCATTATGAGCCGAGCCGGCGTAGCGTCAACTGGCTCAAGGCAAGATCTCACTTGAGACACGCTGCAATGCAAATTTCTGACATAAACATTGCTACAGCTAAAAAAAGACTACCTCGCAGGTGTTGGTGATTCGCTGGATTTAGTCGTTGTGGGAGGATACCATGGCAAAGGCAAGCGGACAAACGTTTACGGCGCGTTCCTGCTCGCGTGCTACGATTCCGACTCTGAGGAGTATCAGACCATATGTAAGATTGGGACTGGGTTTAGTGAAGAAGCACTGCAGTCGTTCTTTACAACGCTCAATCCCCTTGAGGTGACGAAGCCGCGAGGGGATATCAAAGTGGGCGGCGCAAAGCCGGATGTGTGGTTTGATCCCAAAGTGGTCTGGGAAGTGCTCACAGCGGACTTAAGTTTGAGTCCAGTATACACGGCTGCTCAAGGATTGGTGCGTTTCGGCGACTTTCTGTTACGAGCTAATCATATCTAAGATGTAATCTCGCCAGGTTGACGATCGAGGTATTTCCTTACGGTTCCCTCGGTTCATACGCATCCGAGATGACAAGTCTGCGGATGATGCGACGGGGCCGGAGCAGGTAATTACTCACGAGCGCGTCGTAAGAAACATGGGATTGACGTGGCACCTTTGTAGATTGCGGAAATGTACGAACGACAAAGCCTCGCGCAGACAAAAGGCGGAAAGAAAAAGCGCGGCGGAGGGGATGCGGAGGATGATTTCTGGTAGTTTTTTTGTATTAAGCGCAAGATATCCCTATTTATTGCTGATAAAATGGAATGAACGAGATGGCTCAAATATTACTTCTAATTAACTCAGTACAATAAACAGAGTCCCCAGCCAAGTCCCACTACTTGCCAGCAGCCTTCCCCACGGCGTCCTTGGACTCTGCCTCCGCAGCCTGTACCGCTTCGAGGACTTTACTCTTGGCGTCATTCGGGCCAGCGGCAAGCCTCTTGTCTCTGCCTCCGAAGTACCAGTAATTGGTAAATCGAGCGTCCTGGACGAGTTGGGCGGTTGTGTTTGTCAAATGGCAAGCGAAGAGCAAATAGTTCCGAGGCTGCACGCGCCATGCTAGAAATGGGCGTATGAGGCTTGGGGCGGAATTAAGCCAGTTTAGGGTTACGCACCGAAACGCATGAAGACCAAGCTGCCGGGTTGCCATAGCATGAGTGGTGTGCGATTGAACAGAGAAAGAAAAGACGGAAAGACATACGAGTAGCACGCGAGGGCAGTGGTCATCGTGCCCGAGATGAGCTCCTCGTCATTTTTCAAGTCGGCTAGCGCAGCAAGAGGGAGACCCCAGTTGGCAACCTTGAGAACATGTTAGTTATCTCGGCCTGGAGGAACGGGGGAGTATAACACGGACGGGGCCCCAGAAGTGAGTGCCTGCAGAATAGTAAGACGAATACGGGGGCGACTAGACGGAGAAAACACGTACTGAAGAAATACTGGCGACCTGCGGGGGACTTGAGCCAGTTGACAAAGGTGGACGCCATGGCGAAGGGGGAGAAAGAGAGCGCGGGCGATGGCGTTCGGCGATGGGGACTAGAGTATTATTACGTAATTGAGCCTGCACTTGTGCGGCCTCGAGGCGCGCTCCTTAACAGCGACGGCGCCCAGCAGTCCAATGGCTTTCCAGCTCCCCTCATCACCATGCAGGCCTACAGCACCCCGTATCCCGCCTACATGTACGCACCCGCACCCTCCGTCCAGTCCGTCTACGGCCCACAGCCCCCCTCCGCCCAACCGCATCAGCTACAGGTCGCCCGCTCCCAGAGTTCGCGTTATGACCCCTCCGTGCTCGGCCAGCAGCCACCCCCGCCCCCGCCCGGCGCATATGTGCCTCCCCCCGGCGGACCCCATCACATGCAGGCCGAGCAGGGCCGCGCCCCCCGGCCCCGCCGCCTTACAGAGCGCGCCGGTTCTGACCCCTCCAAGAAGCCACTCAAGTCTGCAATGAAGAGGCACGGCCGCGCCGACGCTCCTGCGAACCTCCACCGCTCACGCACAGTCCCGGCAGTCGAGGGTGACCCGTACCATGCGCGCCCGTCGGAGATGAAGCCGGCTGCGAGCAACATGTCGCGTGGACGCTCTATGTCCGAGTCGAAGAGACCCCGCGCAACGTCCCTTTCAAGACCGAGGTCGCGCTCTCAGTCCCGTCGTAACTTTACGCCAGGTAATTACGTGCCTTGTCTAGCAGATTGATCTCGTTGACGCCACCTCTGACTAGGTCACCTGCTTCTATCATTCAATGGGACAAATAGGTATGCAGACAGTTATTATGCTGTAGCAGGAGCGAGGCATCTAACCTTTGCAACAAGATTAAATTTTGCGAGCGTTATCTATCAGGATACAGTGGATACTGTCCGTGAACGCGTGCTCACAATGTGGCCGGACGGCGTTGTTTTCCAAACATACCGTGATGACACAAATGAGTTTCTCGTCCAGTTCAGTGGTAACCCTTGGGCAGCAAAGAGCAGTCTTGGACTCATGTTTGTATTTCCCTGATTTGACTCATTCAGACGATGTTCATTTATTTACCAGGGCAATGAAGCTGGTATTAGAGTTATTTGCTGTACTTGCTCGACAGGTACTTTTATCTAAAGTCTTTGTCAACCTCACGCTCACCCCCTCTCAGGGCTATGCTTGCACCTCTGCCATTGATACCGTTCGTCCCGAAACTAGTCCATGAACTTATTACATTTTGGATTCTCACGCCTCACTCAGGTCTCTTCACCACGGCTTGTTTTCAGTCTCGGCCCGCCTGACCTGTCTGCGGAATTCACTATGCTTGTCTTCTCCAGTGGCCGGCGGAAAATAAAATTGGTTAACCAACCTCACCAGCTATGCGAGTCGCTCACGGACGTCCTTCATGAAACTTTCCCGCGCAGAGTCCGTGTTGCTTCGTGGGATGACAATGACATGTATAAGATAGAGATGGGTAGTCTCGACTTTAGTCGTACGTATACCTTTTTTACCTGATCACACCTTTGCAATTTATTGATGATCTTCCTGGCTACCATCTAGGCATGGCAGACTTAATGATCGCGACTATTCTTGAACACATGACTTTATCAGGTTTCAAGCTTGAGGGCACCATCCCACTTTCACATTCGGGATTTTGGGGACTTTTACAAGGCCGAAAAGAACTTTGGATATTCCGCCGTTTGCCAAGCCATCAGTCATGATATTTAGTGTTCACCACATTTGATTCTGACCGGCCTCGCGGTGATGAGCAGTTGAGAAAGGATTTGAAATGACGAACGCGTGTTTCACGAAAATATCTGAAAGCCAACTATACCCCTTTATCTGGACGCATTTTCTCTCGGTGATGACGGGGATCTAGATACTCGCTCCGTTCAGGCGTGCTGTTTACCTATATACAACGACACCTGCTGTTTTCAGCACTACTTGTTTTTACTCCTCAGTGTACTCGTTTTCGTGTTATATCAGGATCCCGTTTTAATGCCATCGAAGTCCTCTGCTCGCTTCTGACCATCAGTTCATCTAAGGTGAAGTGCATGCACATACGATGGCCTTATCTATCTCACGTTCTAATAAACAGGAAGCATTAACTGGCACTCGAGGACTGACCTCGCCTGAGCTGCTTATTGGGTGGGATTCGCCAGATCCAGATCCCTTCCTTTTCACCTACACCAATCAACAAACGTCCACCCTCCCCAATTGCACAGGCTTCCAACTTCGGCAGATCATAGGATGCGAGCTCGGTCTCGTTCACCGCACCGCTAAGGGTACCTTCGTCCGTTTCAACGACCCAGCAAGGCAGTACATCCTTGTCACTCGCGTCCGTTTCTTCCGCACTGAGGTGCAGAGCGCGTGTCGCAGTGGAAAGCTGATCATCGGCAGACGGAAACGGAGGTGGCTTACGCGGCCGAAAATGGTGCACATTCGATAGGCGGACACATCCATGCGATGGAATCACGATAAGCGGTGTGTGTGCGTCCGATTGGAAGACGGACGTGCGCGCCGGCTCTATTGGCAACGGAAGCCGGTATTCTGCAATTACCTTGTACGATGCTTAATAGGGTCGAAAAAACGTCGGATGCGTGAGCTTTTAAGCCTGTACTCGTCTCAGGAAATCGGGAACGTACAGCTCTCCTGGTAATCCTGAATGTCATGTATATATAACCACATTTTTCCCCGGACAAACGAGAAGGAACTCACGGAAGCGCATCCTCGCAAAACAGTCGGCCACGTCTCAGAGCCCGGTGGGAAGAAGCGATCAAACCCTAGCCAGCGCCAGAGGACGAGCGTCCCCGGAAGCCTGTACAGTTCTCGAGTTGCGTCATTCCGCATAATAACCGGGCCGCTGCTCGATAGAAGGATATCTTGACTCATCCTGCTACAATAAGCAGGAGTCCTAAAACTTAGGTCGACGGGATGAATTACCATGTAATGGAAAGAGCCTGTGCACTATGTATGTGTGTACTGCTGAAGAGCGGCTTGTCTTCACGTGAGATGATCTCCCCGGTGAGGTCCGGAATCCGCCAAAGCTTTACGGCATGGTCCATCTAAATAGAGTGATAAATAAGCGCGCTAACGTTTGAATGCTAGCCTTGAAACGTGCCCCACATGTTGCAATGATAGGATACAATGGATGAAATTCCTGAAACAGTTTGTCAACTCAAAAGAAAAACTCCCAAAATTGTAGCACTCGTACAGCATCAAGGACCGGGGCCAAATGGCCGCCGGACGGTCCTCCAGCAAGAACCGCAACGCAGCGACCAAAGCCTGTGCCCTCTCCGCCATTAGCGCGCAGCCCAAATGCTGGGCCTGCTAAAGACATTTTGTCCGTCCCAGGCCAGCAAGGGTTGACAACCTCACAGTCCACCCTTTGAGTTAGATCATATATACGACAGGTGTAATCGTGTGACGTTGAGAGCAAGTAGCTTGGATCTCTGGGGTGTACCGCAAGGGTGTTGATTTTCTGTGGCCTTCAGCACAATTAAGCACCGTTATAGGGACAAGTTCACTCACTCACCCCTCCGTGACCCCTCATTACGCCATGAAAGACCCCACCCTCTACATTGAACACATACAAGATACTGTTCCCAGAGAATGCGACCAAGGGCAAAATCTCATCTGCATTGAACACCATGCACCAAGCGATGCATTTGATATTGGAGCCTTCCTGCGGGTGCAGCAGTTTACATGAGAACCGGAAGGCGTTTTGTATAACGGAGGACACTCACATCGGGTACTTCGATGCTGAATAGCGGCAGGCACTGCTGGTGCGGGCGTGTTAGAACAAAGCGCAACTTTCTGCCGCCTCCCGCAGCAACTACTCCGGACCATTTGTCGATAATCCTGTGCCATCGTGCTAGCTTTTCTGCATCTTCTGTCAGGACGCCGTTCCAGACTTTATGTGCCGAGGCAAGGTCCCACGGAAAGCAGCTTACAGCCTGAAAGGTTGTCGTGCATTCGGGGTCATCAGACTGGCCGTGTTCAAGGTATAAGGCGAAATGAATGCTGTTAAAACAGAATCATGCACTCGCTGTTTCTTTGGCCTCCAGGTCGAAGGGGTGGCCGACGGCGGGATCTGAGAAGTACCAGGGCTGTAAATGTTCGGTCTCGGACGCGGCTTTGCTCATTAGTCTGGTGTAGAGCCGGAGTAGGAGGACGATACCGTGACATACTAGGAGACGTGACAATAACGATCACGTGCAGATCACACGCCGATCACTGATGAGCATTTTATTAAGACTCGAATGTGGGCGGCCTGCTTTCAACGATACATGTACACCGCCAAAGGAGATATGAGAGAACGAATGGAGGATTAGCGCCTCATTCAATGTGGCAGCGGAAAAAATAAGCATGGTGATTAGCGGTCTATGTAGTGCGTAGGGCGAGGGAAATCCTGGCCGAGGCCGAAAGTGGAAGCGATAAAGGAGGGGTGCAGTCAAAGGGGTAAAATAAGTACAGCAAGCGGACCGACAACGGATGCACAGTGACTTGCACGCCCAAGCCAAACGTTTTTGAAAAGTTGCAGATGCGTAATGCAGGACAGTGGTGTGGTCCGGTCCGTTCGCAGAACCAAAGTGTCCAACGGATAACAACGCGTTCTTTGACTTTTTACGACGACAACCACTGCTCCTTGGCCAACTCTCCCTCGGCCCAGGAAAAAGTTCGGCTTAAAATAGTTTCCAAGTCTCCAACCAAGCTAGATTTCTGCCCGGTAGAATCGTGCCCAATAGCATTAATTACTGGGCTTGGTTCATCACCGTAATCGTCAAAATACGTCCCGAAAACGGTTCAAATATGCACGGATGTCTGCTTCCCCGAACCCGGCGCGATAACAGATCAGAGGTATCTCACACAAAAAGGGCCACCCATAGCAAAAATCAGCAAGATACTAGACGGGGGGAGACGACGCCGCGGCAATACTAACGGACCCGCTCAGCTATAGGGTAGCATATATGAAGCGGGTAGAGCGCTTACCTCTTTCGTTTGACCTTGGACATTTCTTTCCGAAGAGCATTGCCATCCAAGGGTTTCAAAAGCTCAAACGCACACAAGAGGTCCTCCGAAACGCTGTAGCGAACAAATCCATAATTAACGACTGTTTGACCAATACACGCTTGCAAGTGCTCACCTCATACAAGCTCCATAATTATCGAATTCTGACGACGGAAAACCCTTGTAGCATTAGCTCTTTCCTTCTCAATGGACGAGATCAACCACACTCACCGCCGCAGTAATTTGGCGCACTGAATACAGTAACCAATGTTCGCTCATTCCAGAATTCATAGCCATCTTCAACAACCATGTGTGCGCGACATATCAAGTCCATGTCATACCGACTCAGGAAGTCGTTGATGACGGCTTTGCCGAAGCAATAACTCACACCCCGCTCATTGTCCTCCCAGTCAGCTGCAGTGTCCGACGGATCTGACCAGAGCAAGTCATTCAGAAGTCCATAGTCGGGAACATCTGTCGGGCGCTGGATGCGTTTGATATCCTCGAGCGACGTTAAGGATGGCGAAAGCCCTCCGTGTACACAAAAGATCTTGGAAGCAACGACCGCCGCGATCGGCATGCAGTTGAAAACATCTATGAATGTCTTCCATGTCTTGATATTACATCGGCGTTTGCATTCGTCATAAAAGCCATAAACTGTATCAAAGCGTCAGCAAATACCAGCTTAGCTGCGCGAGCCCACTGACCTCGTGTCACGTTCGCGCACTCGTGATTACCACGAAGCAGAAAGAAATTCTCCGGGTACTTGATCTTATAACAAAGCAAGAGTAGAATAGTCTCTAGACTCTGTTTGCCTCGGTCAACGTAGTCTCCTAGAAATAAATAGTTGGCGCTGGGTGGAAACCCGCACATCTCGAATAACCGAATCAAATCGGAGTATTGTCCGTGGACGTCACCGACGATCTTCACGGGGGGAGAGAGCTCGACCAGAGTCGGCTGTGACAAGAAAATGTCGTGTGCAGCGATACACACGGCCGTGATCTCGGTGTTCTTCAAACACAAAGACTTGCTAACTTTGCCTGTGTAACCCACGTCAAGCAGCCGCTGGATCATATCATCTACGTCAAACGTCTGCGGTCTCATCTTATCCTTGCCGACGTTTCCATTCACAGCTGAGTTCATAGAATCAACCTGCGTTGCACTCTCTGCTGCTGACGCCGGTGTCAACGAGTTTGGGTTGGAGAGTATAGTGGACGACTGTGGAATGTCGATTGGCGGCAACAATGACCGTCTGCTAAGATAGGGAATTAAAATGAAGGTTTATAATGCGCTCCTTAGTACTGAAATTTGGAGCAATGACGCACGAGGAAGATGACTGGAGACCACTGTGTGCTTGGCCATTAGCGCTTGTGTTCGTGTCGGTGTCTGCCAATGGCGCGGACCCTCTGCCTACGGGGTCGCCCGAATGTTCTGTGAGCATTGATGAGCCTAGGTTCGGATGCACGCCGTTCGGCGCGGCGGCGCGTGCAACGCTGCCTGGAGCAGTGTTGACATCGCTCCCGTCATTCACGCCTGGAACAGGGCCAGAGTTTGAAGGCGAAGGATCCCTCGGGCTGTCTGAATCTCTGTCCGGGTCGTCTTTGCCCTTGTCTTTGCCCTTCTTGGACTTCTTGGATGGAGTCTGGCCCATCGCGGAGGACGCAGTTGAAGAAGAGCCTGGTTGCGGAGAGTGCGACCTGGCCTTATGAAGGCGCGATGCGATCGCGGAGAGGAGGGTGGGCGCCAGCCTTGATGCCGGTCGGAGACAGTAGAGTGGAAGGGGGCGTGGACGTGGTTGGCAATGCCTAACTATAACGACGGACGTCGCAGGTTGATGGCGGCTTGTGGCCTGTGGTAGGAGCCATCGTATTATGTAAACGTAAATCTACCCGACGCGGGGGGCGTGTCCAAACGCAGCCCCAGACTCCTTTGTCACACACAACTACACGCCACAAGGAGAGAAAAAACAAATGCATATGCTCATGAAACAGCCGACATAGTAACATGGACCGCTGCATAAAAACACAACAGGCAGACTATCTCATCTCACATCCCCCGATCTCAGAACTTCCCGAACGTCTTCGTTGCCGCCTTGCTCTTTGAGACCCGTAACACGTTGAATCGAACCGTCTTCGACAAGGGCCGGCATTGTCCTGTGCAGGGCATGCCACGGGTTAGATCCGAACAATGACCGTGTACAGCCCAACAATCATGATACTCACCAACGGTCACCACGTCACCGATCTCTACACGGAAGGCCGGGGATGCGTGTGCGGCGAGATTTTTGTGCCTCTTCTCATAACGGTCTGCATAAAGTAGAGACTTTTAGTACCACTATACCCTGTACACACTCGGGTAACAAACACGCACTGTATTTCGGGATGTAATGAAGATAGTCCCGGCGGATGATGATGGTCCGCGTCATTTTGGTCGAGACGACCTTGCCGGTGAGGATGCGGCCACGGATAGAGACATCACCAGTGAACGGGCACTTCTTGTCTACGCCTTGGGTTAGAATCGATGTACAAAAAACGAAAGCACAGAAACATACCGATGTAAGTACCGTTAACGGCCTCAGCAGGCGTCTTGAAGCCCAAGCCAACATCCTTGTACCATCGCCTGTCCTTCGTCACAACCTTCTTTCCGCCTAGACAGAGTTAGGGTCCTCCCACGGGGGTCAAACGACTTGCGAAACGGACCTTTGACTTTGGCGTTTTGGAAGAGGTGCTGCTTCTGGAAAGCCTTTTCTATCTAACATGACGAAGCATATAGTCAACACAAAGGTAGGCGTAACAACAAGAGGCATATAGAACCCACTTGCTCAGCCATGATTTGAGGATGCCGATGGTCTTGTGTCTTGACGTTGCACGGCTGGCTGGAATGCTAATTCAGAGCTCAGAAATGTTTGTTGACGCATGTTGACACGGTGTTCCCGGCGTATCGGCAGTTTGCGCAAACTGTACAGTACATCCGGGATTTGCCGGGCTCTCCAAACTGCCTTCAGAAACCACAGCACTGCTGATGTGCTGTGTCAACAAGTACCCCTGAGATTAATATAAATATACAATTATCATCTATCTATTCCGTTCACCTACACCATCTTGATCACCTTGCCTCCATCCACGACACCGTTGAGGCTCTTAGCAACAACTAACCCGCTCGCGTCCCGACGTTCAACCAACGTGTCCCACCATCCGAACAGAAAATCACGCGCAATAAGCCTGAACCAGGGCGTGAACGAATTTGCTAGCCGTCCTATTAGTTAACATCCTATCTACCGGATTTACCAACACGTACCAGGGTCTTCGAACATCGCCTGCAGCTCTGCCTTGCTCACATACTTGTGATCACGAATCTCGTTGGGGTTCGGTGTTACGTCAACGTCAGCGGTGAGGAACAGGATGTAATCAACTGCCGCAACTTCTTATCAGTGTGTTCTCCCGAACGTGGTACGGGAGGCAGCTGACCTTCGTGCTCTCCCCAGGGTCCGTCGCTCGGTGCTAGGTAGTGTATCCGTGTCAGGTATTGAAATTCGTCGATGGGCGTCTGGTTCCGTGGGATGCCCAATTCGTGCTCGAGCTTGCGACTCGCTGCAACGCGAACTCCCAGCTGATCCTTCATCTCTTTCTCTTCGGCAAAGTCATCGAGGGGGTGCGAGCAGCACGTGTTCGTCCACATGTCGGGGAATGTTATCTTCTCTGACGCACGCTGCTGCAAGAGGAGACGGGCATCGCTCGGGCGAAAGACAAAAGCAGAGAATGCGCGGTGCAAGAGACCTTTATTGATATTCTCCATCAAGTGGCCTGTAGCATCGAGCGCGTGTCAGTACGAGTATTCAATCAGTAACAGAACGACCACACGCACAAGTCTTCTTGTCTGCAGCGCCTAGAGGACGATCCTGTTCGTCGACAAGGATGCAGCGCTCATCCATAAGGCGGGATTGCTCCGGGTCATAACCGGCGAGGTCTATGCTGGCAAGGGTTGCCGCACTGAGGCCAGAAGTTGTGCTTGCTGGAACCGACATATGGAATGCGCGATAAGGGTGGGTATGCAAAAGTTGAAAGGAGGGGAAGAGATTCGCTGGATGCCTTGTAACGCGTCGGGTGAATGAAATCAGTCTGATGCTGTACATTCGGAGGGAAGTGGTGCCGCTATGTGCTATAAAGGGTTCGTCCGAGCGATCGGAGAAGTGTCGGCTTATTCCGATACCTCTTGCTTTGTAATATATAGATTAATTAGTTGTAAAGAACATTACTGTAATATATTGTGAAGCGAGTCGAGCGCCAACTAAATTTATATTTTACACCGCGGACATTTCAGCTATGAGAATCCGGGAAACTGTTTTTAGCAAGCAGCTATTCTTCGTAGTTACAGTGCAGAGTGCAAACGAGATCAGAGTTTGAAGGGTCTTTGTTCTAGCCGAGTGAAACAGCGAGTGCCAGAATCTACTTGATCTTGATCGTGAGGTATCCATAGGCTTCGTTCTGGCGAATGATGACGAGATCCTTCGTGGCAAGTACTTGCGAAAGGGTCAGGGGTCAGCATAGTATACACATTAGGAATTTTCTCAAAGTCTCAGATCCTGTGGGGTTGCAAACATGCGGGAAGTCACAATTGACGTACCGAGACAGTGATAAAAAGCGGCAGAGGCGACCCGACTGGAACTTGTCGCAGAAGGAACGACATCTCCGAAGTCAAGAGAGCTTTGATTCCCTGGTAATGTTTGGACCTGCATCTTGCAGTATCTATACAAAATAAGAGATAGAAAAAGATCCGGCAATTCCCAGCGTTTTCATTTTTCACTCACTCGAGAAAGTTATACGATGTGCGTTCCAGGGCGACAGTGTTCTTCAAACCGTCGTCGGCATCCCGATCGATTGTTTTGTCATTCGTTACTGCATGTTGTTTATTTGGTTAGATCGTGGGTCTGCGAATATACTTAACTACTGACCGTCGAAGCGGAAGTCGTTTCCGCTCCCGTGAACAGGAGATAATCCAATTTCCAGACCAGTTAGACTTCCCACTTGGCTAGGCACGATAGAAAATGAGCCCCTGCGACTTCCCGATCTTGAACGTGATCGCACGATGCGAACGTCCGCATTGTCCATACTTAATCGGTCACTGTTCCTACCGATTGAGGGTACGAACCCCGCGCCGGTGGAGGACGTCCCGGCCGCATTGTCCCATGGGAAAAATGCACTGCGCTGAGTTCCAGAACTAGGATTAAGGACTTCGGCGTCGAATCCAAGAGCAGAGGAGATCCGGGAAGTTGCATTTCGCCCGCGCTCAGGTTCCTGTTTAGTGGCCTAGATCAGTTTCGATCTCAACGACAGTCAATTTACGAACCTCGGAAGAACGAATACGACTCGGATCGTCGAAGTTTACGGGGGCGTCATAATCACCCTCTAACGAAGCATTTATCCGTAGATCTTCATGGTAGAAGGACATTAACTAACGCATTCCCCCGAAATCATAATCAGCCCCCATATCCCCGGGAGAAAAGTCATTGTGTGCCACGGGATGCTCGTCATCCTGATAAGGAGAATCGTGAATTAGTTTCCTGCGCTTGTAACGAGGTTCTTTTTCTACATGAAAGTATGGTTACTCGTTAGGCACGGCAGAAATACGAAAAGTATACCTTGATCGTCCAAACGAACAGCACCAGACCTTGATTCGACTTGTTTCTTGTAGATCTCCGACCAGAAATTTGCAAGTGCGGGTGCTGTAACTGCGCATAAGAAAGAAATAGGCTTTAGAATTCCCGACCCTGCAACTCTTCAGAAGACAGAGAGATTCACGGCCTTCGGGGACGCCCCAAATAATGTCCTCAAGGACTCTCTCGCTCTCCTTTTCCATTCTTTTCCTCCCTATCTCAAACCTAATCGCACGCTGTCCTTCAACATACTTCTCCCGCGCAGCCTTAGCCCAGTATAAAATTAGCATTGAGCTTGAGCACAATAAAATGACATTATACTTTCAACTCTTCGTCTGTGAGCTCGGTCCTTATGTCCAAAAGTATTCTGACTTTCTTTGCCCTACGAGGGACAGGCATTATCTTGGTATTATCGCCTTGAACGAGTTCAGGTACATCGGCCTGGCCATGGCCAGGGGTTTGAACAGCTGAAGTGTCGTGAACAGAACTGTGAAATTCAGCCGAACCATGTACGGAAGATGGTGGCATGTTCTCTGACCGTCAATGCTTAAAGTATGCCTCATGTCTGAGTCTAAGTCTGACGTACCTTTATCTGAGTCGGCGAAAGGCTGGATTTTTCGTAAATTAAATAAGGGAAGAACAGCTGCAGAGAATAAACTTGCCCGTTTTCTGCCGTGCAATGTTCTCGTTTTTCCATCATCGCTGGCTGCTCGATAGTCAGCATTAGTGTTAGGGTCGAAGCCACCAAAGCCCGCTTCGACTTCGTCATCCATCATGAAATTGGGTTGCTGGTCAACGTCCATGTGAATGCTGCGCCGAAACCGCCATAGTTCTAGTAAGATCAAGCTTTTACAGTCAATGAGTTGGTTACATACTCTGGCGCGGGGTTTTGAACGTCGATTCCCCACCCTTCACCTAGCTCTCGTGCAAGGTCGTCACCAATATCATCGATACCGAGGTCGAGCTGATCTCCTGCGTTAAAAATGTTGTTATCAAACATGTATGACCCGAAGTGCATGCCGGGCTCAATCTGAGAAGAAGACGGGTCTATGTTGCCCATGAAGGAACCGTTGCCCTCGAAAGAAGTAGACAGGAGGTACTCGTGGTGTTCATCGAGCGTGTGCAGACCAGTTCGGCCTGCCTCAGTAAGAATCAAGGACTGCTTCTTCCTGGCCTTCGATTTCGATTTGCCGTTTAGAATAAAGTCCTCGTCGTCGCCGTCGTCACCGCCGTTACGTTGGGTAGCGTCTGGTTGCAGACATGTAAGCTTCGCGGGTCATTCCCAGAGCAATGACCTACATCCTGAGATGTCGTTCCAATTCTGAAAAGGCCAAGAGTCTCTCAGCTTGCAAATATGAAATCCAGACTAAGAACAACTCACAGCGTCGAAAACATCTAGTTCAAAGGCGACTGCAATTAATGGATCAGCAGCCAGCGTCAGGACGTCAGGTCTGGGCCGACTCAGTCAAAATCATTCGCAAAACACAAGGGTGTACGACATACCGGACGCTAGGCTGGCCCATCTGAAGTTGAGCTTCCGATAGAGCACCCAGAGAGTGTATTTCCTGGATCGCCTTCTTTAAGAGGGCGAAGCAATTGCTGACGTCGGACATAAATATTTCATGTTTAACTGAGAAGAATGTTAGTACATGAATGTCAATATCCAGTGCGAAGGACAAAAAAATGCTGACTTTTGTACACCCTAAATGCGCATATATCCACGTTACTCTGGGACGACTAAGAGATATTTTTAACGATGACCCACCTTGCTACTCCGACCATTAGGTTACTCGACAAGCGCAGAGCAAGAGGTTCAGTCGGGTGAGAAATTAGACCGCATAACTGGGGAATGTCCGCGGTTTGGATTGAGCGTTTGGGGAGTTTGTTGAAAGAGGATTTAGAGCCGAGAGTAGCTGCGAGCCTGTATTTGAGGTCAGTGACGCAAATATTTGCATGGTTTGGAAGGCGCGCACCAGAGGAGACCAAAGCCGCTGTCGCGTTTTGATAAAAGTTCGACGGAGAAAAACATGGAGATTACATATAAAGACTACTACTAGCAATGCTGGTGGCTCTGATTCAGTGCGGTACAGGTAGAAACATAAGCAGAGAGACAGACGAGAGGTCAGAAAGCACGCGGATAGGATAAGAATAATAGTTTACAGTGATACAGAGGAGAGGATACAGTTCTAGGGAGCGTTGGACATGGACGTAGCTGAACAGTAGGAGATGTTCACTGCAGGAGGGAAAAATGGCGACGCGCGAGGGCCGGCCCTAAATACTAGCCACAGTTACTTAAGCGTCATCCGAAGGACCGATATATTCCTTTTTTTGCTTCTCAAATACATACTGATACTGTGTTGCGTTTACGTCTGTCAGATACGCACATCAACGGGCAGATCACTACCGAGAACCGAAGCTACCCTGCCTCATGGGGATCCTCCAAAAATCAGGGGTGGAAAGAAGACCGGGCCTTTGTCTTGACACGGACAAATGGTGAACATGTAGGTTCAAAGACCAATTCATTTGCTGGTTTATACTTTTAACCACTTCCGCCCACCCCAGCCTACGAGTCTCGCAAACACTTCATCTCGACCACCAACCCACAAGAACCTCTCTTCCACAGTTCCAGACTCCTCCGCGCTGCCGGCTCCCGCCTCACCGTAGCTGTCTGTAGTCAGGCTTCTATGCCACTTCACGCTCAATCCGGGGACGGCGTTAATGCCGGTCTTCTTGACCCCGCGCACGTCGTCTAATGCGATGCAGATCTTCGGTCGCGCAGACGTGATAGGGGTGAAAAGTAGTCTCGTATGCGTCAGCGTCAGCATCCCGGGTGAGGCCTTGTGGTGTGCCGGGAATGCTGATTTAGAAGAGGAAGGTGTTAGAATGGTGGTCTTCCATATACAGAGGAATACGTTTACTGCGTGTTTCGCCGTCGGACCCGGCCCCTGGATCTTCTTCACCAATCTAGTCGATTTTATCTTTATCCTCTTTTCAATTATACGTGAAGCGAGGTCCCGCACCTCGTTTCTAGAGACCATGCGTCTCCCTTGAACTGCCCAGTCTCTCACGTTGGCGGCCCGTTCACCCCATTTCTGCCAGTCAACATCCCTAGGGCGCTCAGCGGGAGGTATTGCCCCCGTGTCCCCGGATTTGCCGATTGTTGCGTTTCCGTCGGAATTCACGAGAGATTCTACCCCCGCGTCCATATTGTCCCCAATAGGTTTGGGGACGGATTGACCCTTCAGACCTTCAGCGGATTTCTTTGACTTTCTTTGGAGCTTTCTAGGCAAAGGTCGGACGTCCTCTCCACGTGCAATTCGCTGCGAAATGAGGGCCATAGCATACTCGGCATCTGTCTGTGAATTTTCGAAGAGGGGAGGTAGACGTGATCGGTCCGATGGAGGTAAGGACGCGATAATTGGAACAATATGCCAGTAGGGAAACCCTACTATAAAGAGTGCCAACTTCACAATATACTTAGCTGGAAGGAAGGCTGTGAAAAGGAACAGGAACGCCAACAGCTACAGCGTCGTGTCAGTACATTCAAGGCTAGCATTAAAAAACGAAAACTCACGGCAGCAAAGCTTGCAGAAGCCGACGGTACTCTCCAAAGAAAAACGCTAAAGAGAGCACGTAAGTTGGCAAGCTAATATTTTTGCTTATCGTATAATTTAACAAACTTCTTAACCCTCTCGTGAAGGTCGGCAATATCATTTAAAGCGTATAGCAGTGCTTTTTTGAAGTCACCTTCCTCTTTACTTTCGGTGGGGCTGTCCAGTACTGTCGCTTCGTCTACCACCAGAGATTCAGACATCTCTGGCGGATCGGAAGTGGGTTCGGAGGGTATCTTCTCTGTTCGCACATCTTTCTTTTCATCCTTGATCTTATCCTTTCGCTTCTCTGCCTTTCCCTTAGCTTTCGCTCTGTTCTTGTTTGGTTTGGTGAAGACCCGGAATAATCGCCAGGCTTCCATCAAGTTCGAGGAGGAAGTAGCCTTCAATCTGAGAAAAATCTGTTCGCCTAGCTCCTCCGACCGGGCGGCCTCACGTCTGCGCTCACGAAGCTCTGCGAGCGTGGGATATGGCAGAAGCTTCCGTCGCATGAGAGAGTACAAAACACGGGCAAAAAGCGCAGGCATCAGTAGATTGCGGTACCATAGCGTCCAAAACAGCTGCTTTATAATCAGCAAAGGATAATTTACGAGACTACCAGGGGGCTTACAATACAGTAAACAGTACTTCTGCTCCTACTCTTCCATGTTGCAAGCGCGATAACTCGAGAGAAGAGCGTGGAGTAGGCGGGGTGGATAACCAAATATAAACGTTGCACAGTAAGTCTTAATTGCCCCATTGTGAATCTATCTGGACGAGGCCGGGCGGGCGGCAGCGTAGGAAGGAGATATTTCTGTTCGAAGAATATAACATGCTTTAGGAAGGTCCCCGTTCTATACTCAATGGTCATACATAGGCTATGTGCTCCGAGATGCACCGCGCATCCGGTGCTGAGGCTGGTATGCGGGAAGAAGGTGGAACTTGGCTCGGATCTACCGAGACCCATTCATCTTCCGCGTCGCATCCTGCAGATGCAGGATTTACTTTTCCGTCAGAGGTGTCCACGGGCAGTAAAGGCGATGTTGTTGATGGTTGTGTATCCTTGAAGTTGCGGGGGTCGAGAAGACTTACTTCCGACACATACTATTTGATTATCTAGCGCCGAACAATAGAGACCGGGCAGGTAAAAGCGGACGCACGTCCGTGAAAAGTGCGAGAAATCTCTCAATTTCCTCGTCTTCGAACAAACGACGGAGTTCTTGTTCGGATAATTCTCTCTCATCCTTATGCGCAAGGACTTGTTCGCCCTCTGAACCATTCAATGGCGAGTTAGTGTCGGTCAAGTCCGCTGGGCCCAGGGCAGTACTCGGTAATGCGTCTGCGAGAGCGCTACTGGTAGTTGTATGATTTGGTCCTTGAGAGGACATTGTTGAGCAGCGGACGACGCAAGAGCAGCCCTGGGTGTTTAATGGAGTTATTAAAGTGGGGTGCGGACAAGGACAGGCGCGTCGCGTGTGACGGCACGACACCACTCAACATGTCAAGAGATATAATACAGTGTAATATTAATGTAAGCTCCTAGCATTAAAGTGCTGGTGGGTGCCAGTGGAACACTCGCGGATGTGGCTCAGCGCATGGGTAGTGTCTGTCTCAGCTCTTTCCGCCCGGTCGTGATCAAGTTTCGTATTTTGTCCTGCAAATAGCTTTTAAGCGGCAGCGACAAGGCGTCTGTCTAGTGACGTGACCCTACCACATCGTGGACATGTCTATTCCTTTCGATCTCCTCGCGTACCCAGCGCACGGTTTCCCTCCTAGAAGAGGGGTCTGGAATATCTAGACGTGGGTAGGTTGAGGTCCGTTCGTTGGTCTGGCTTGGGAAAACAGTGAAATCACTGTACATCGGGATGCACGAATTGCAAATCTGTACAAGGCAAAGACCTCGGCCTTGAGAATAAAATGCTTGAGCGTCAACTGCATTTGACGGGTGCTGGATGCAAAATAAAAATAAGGAATGCAGATGAAGCCTCGGGGTGTGAGCGTCAAGGCATGGTCACAGTCCACCCAGCATTTGAGTCCTCACTCCGAAAAAGTACACGCTTCAATTGAAGGCCCGCCGACCTTGCCGCACACATCCTCCTTATTTTCAAACAGCATACCGTCGCCACTCAAGTCCGTTCTACAATACACTTTCGACATGGTGAAGACGGGCGATACATCCAATAAAATCACGCAACAAGATCATCAAAATGCGTCTACCGTCGACTCTCTTACTGCTGAGCTCGAAAAGACCGCGATCCAGAGCCTCACTGAAGCGCAAACGGAAGACACGCAACCCGCCATTGACCCAGAAATTCACGCCTCCCGTCCCCGTCTCGTCTACACTCGCAAGCAACTCCTTCACTTGAGCCAGTCCGGTCTTGTTAAACTGCCCGATGGAATGCCCGAATTTAAAAGCTGGTTTGGGTTGGTTACGGTTATATTCATGCAAAGCGGGCGTTTCTCATTTACGTTTATGCAGGGAGCTCAACGACCAGTCTCTTCTTGCAACAAAGAAGGAGACCGAAACTCAGAACACTAACGGCACAGGAAGGGAGAGGAGGTATGTTTTCTGTTTCAAGTGAGCCCATCTTGCATTAATTCGTCTTTTTTTCACCACAGATATCGGCGTGAGGTTGAAGACGCAGGTGGGTTAACAGGATGTTCTACCTTTAAACTATCATGAACACGTCTTGCAGATGGCACTTCAAGGCCTCCCTTCCGTTCAGCGCTGTCCCAGCCATCGCAGATGGGCAACTTCAAGCACCAGCCCTTACGTGCCAGTGACCGTGACAGAGACCGAGACACTGAAAGAGACTTACGAACGGTGCGCTGTCCTAAAAGCAAAAGGAAACCGACGACCTAGCTGACTTGCAAAACTTGCAGCTTTCGGACAAGTACGATAGGGAGCGCGGCCGAGGAGATCGTATTGGATTGCCTTCGCATTCGACGTTGCTGCGGAATCGTGATCGGGACTCGGCACCTCATCTTGCCACAGGTATGTCATGTTTATATCATTACAATACCTAGACTGACCCGTGTCTTTAGATCGTGACACGCAGCGGCCGTTGAACAGAAAGAGGAATGGAGAGAGTAAAGAGGATTGGCGACGTGGTATGTCGAACTACACACACTCATGAATCATACATAGAATATTAAAGCATATACAGGTGCTGAGCCTCCTCGTGCTGGTCGCGATGAGCGTAAGTAAAATATTTCCGTACCTCGAATGTACTTCTTAATTCGGACTGACAAATTCCGTATTAGCGCATGCTCGGCGCGAACGCGAAGACCGAGACCGGCCGCGCTCTCGTGCTCGCGATGGTTCAAGACAGCGCGACAGTCCTCCATCGACAAGACGGGAACGAGAGCGGGACGATCACAGAAGAGATCGCGATCGCGATCGTTTCGTCGACACGGACGAAGATGCTAGACGCTGGCGTGATGATGGGAAACGGGAGGAGAGAATGAATGTACGTCGGGACAAGGATCGTCTTGACCGCGAGAAGGGCCGGGACCGCAGTCGTGAGCCGAATGATCACGACCGTGAAGCCCGTGACGGCTGGACTGTCGCAGACGACAGAGGGCAGAAGCGCGGTTTGCGTGATCGTCGGCACGACGATGGTCGGGAAAAGGAGGACAGAAGAGAGCGAGAAAAGGAGAAGGAACCTGCCTGGATGGAAACTTACGTCCCACCATCCTCATCTTCAGGTGGCATCTTGGGTGGGAAAGGCGCTGAGGGGGAGGTTGATAGCATACAAGCATGGAAGAAGGATATGAAGGAACGAGAGATGAAGGCGAAAGGTCTGACCGCTGAACTTACTGTTTCCGCAGCCGCAGACGTGGCTTCGCAGGAGACTCCGGAGTCCAAGCAGCCGAAAGTGTCTGCATCAGCACCCGAGGCTCAGCTTGATGAAATACAGCTCTTCAAGCTTATGATGAAACAAGAGGAGAAAAAACGCGGTTCTAATGGAGAAGCAACTGTCCCCTCTGATCAACGTTCTTTATCTGGTGGCTCGCAAGCTGCGGATAGCGGAATGCCAGGTCTTATGAGGATCCGCGAGGGACGAACGGCTGTACCACCGTCAAGTAGTGCGTTCTCTCCTCATTGCTTACTGTAGCGCGTTGCTCATTCCATTCCCGTTCATCATTAGTGGTCCAACGTGGAGAGACACCCGTGGCCAATTCATCCGAACTGGCTCAGATCTCGGGCGATCCCTTGTTGTCCAAGTCCAACTCTTCAACAAAACTTAACGTCTCGGGAACTTCTATAATTTCCTCGCAATCGACAGCTTCTCTGCTTAACGGCATTCACAATATCTCAAACGCTACAACCCCTCCGATACTCGTGAGATCAGACTCCAACGGTCCCCGCCTTCCTCCTTTGAGAGCATCGGATGTTAATCATGGTGCACAAATGGCGGCTAAAGACGCTAATCCACCTGAAGCATCCTTCGATCCTCCTCGCCAGTCCAGACTACTGGCTTTTGGCGCTCAGAGCGCAAAAGTCCCTGCACAGCCTACTCCACAGAGTGCCTCGGCAGCTGCCCAAATGAGTCGCCTCCAGCAACTGGATCCTCTCTGGCCGGGCCAACGTCGGCCTTCGGCTTCTCCCGTATTTCCTCAACACTCGGCCTCTCAGCAGTCCGGGCTTGAGAAGTCCGGAATTCAGCAGCATATACTTGCAGGCCAGTACGATTTCAACGTTATTGAAACCATTCCTCGCCGGACGGCTCTGGAGGCGACTGGGGCTCATGCCTTAGCATTTGAAAATGCGGCACGTTCGGGCATGCTTACGGATAATAGTAAGGAATACAACAGTGGTGATATGGGGCGCTCCTCATCTATCCCCCTTACTGGCCCTTCCGATCGTTCAGCCTTTATCTCGCAAACCGATGCCCTCCATCATTTATCGGACATTCGTCGCAACCCAACACCCCCGACAACTGGCCTCGGCGCGACATCTCCTATCTCTCCTTTTGACAACCAACTAGGTGGTGGTCAATCGACATACTCTTCAGGGAAGGGAAGTCGGATGGCAAAGCACTTCGAGAAAATGAGAGATCCTCACTCACAGACGATGAATATAAATCGCGCAAACAATCCGGGCTCGAATGGCATGCTTTCAGGTCGACAGGATCACCAAGCCTTCGGTAACTCGCTCGGTGGGGCGGAGAGCCGCAACATCCAGGACCTCCTTACTATGCTTAATAACTCTGCTCAGGTCTGTCTCTTTATTTTATGAAGTTTGGACGTAAAATGATGAATGTTGTCTCTTTAGGCCCAGCGTGGACATCAGCTTCACGGGCTCAATCAGGGTTTAGGTCCTCATCAGCCTTCTCAATCTCTCCACATGGGACCCTCGGGCTCCATAGTTCGGCACGATTCATTGTCCGATCCTGATGAAGGTCGTTTCGCACCGGATGGGCTAGTCCCGGGCCTTCGGCCAGTACCAACACCCGCCCATCGGAGTCGAGACATTAACAATGGTAATCCTTATGCAAATCAACTGGACGATTCCATTGCGTTCAACACGCGGCTAGGTCCTCCACAGCGAGGCGGTATGGAGCAGCTATACGCCGGTCCGATACCCTCTCAGTTCAACGGACAAGGTCCGAGCGGCGGTCGGGGAGGACTCGGTTTCCAACAGCAGGCAATGCGCGGTGGACCATCGCCTATCAACAACTTCAATCCCGTGCAAGCCCCGCATCAACAGCGCCTCCCGCCGGGACTGGCGAACCTCGGCGGCCGGCCACCTCATGAACCTTCTCAGTTCCTTGGCGGCGGTGTCGGGGCGGGGAATTTTGGAGTACCCTCGCAGCTGCATCCAAGCTTACAGCATTCGAACAACGGTCAGCCATTCAGTCAGTTCCAAAATCCTGGTTTAGGTGGCGTCGTTGGAAATCAGGGCCACCTTCGTGGACAGCAGGGGATTGGACAGCTTGGAAATCCTTTGGGAAACGGTCTCAACGGGGTCGATTTCCGTGGTGGACCAGGAATGCCTCCGCAGAACCAAATGCTAGGACTCGGGAACCCTAATGTTGGACAGGCTATGCGCGGTGGACCTAATTTCAACGCACAGTTGCACGGGCAGAACCAGTTGCCCCCTTCCATGAACCTTCGACAGCAGCACAACTTGCAGCCTCAGCTGATGCCGCAGATGTTGCCTCCTCAGTTGCAGCAACACGGGATCCCAGGAGGCCAGCACACTCCTAATGACTTGATGGCCCTCCTTATGGGTGGCGCCCATAGGGAGTAAGATGCAACGACTGTACTCGCCAGCCCAGTAACCTGCGAAGGACCCTTTCTCACTCTGTCTATTTTTGATATTGCTACTGTCTATATTTAACCTTGTGCGTTCTTTCAGAAGGTTTCTCTCCTCCCTCATTCTTTCATTTTCTGCCTTTTCTTTCTTCTTTTTCTTTCTTTTTCGCTGTTATTGTATTATCAGAAGTCACGCTTCACATCGCCGGACCTCCTTGACTCGGGTTCAGATTTTCTTTCCATCAGCTCAGAATGTGCATCTACGCAAACTACAGCCGGTCGTGGCGCATCTCCGAGGCTGACCTTAATGGAGAGTGCTCTCGATCACGACGATCCTGAGTTCAGCGCCGAAGCCGATGGTGTGCCTCTCGCTGGGTCACGTTCTTAGCACATCCGGTCGCGAGCCGCGGGAAGTCGAATACCGGAATGGTAGTATGGATAAGCGTGAGGAATGGAATGATCGCATCCGCGTACATCCGCAGTTACCGCCGAGAGGGCCGTGTCTAATTATCTTCGCACAATCTATTGTGTGTGGATCGGAAAATTTTAGATAAATATTGGGCATCCAAGGCGAAGAAATGCACGTGATGTCACGAAATCGACGCCACGTGACAATGATGGACCGCATAGCCACTTTGCCACTTAATTAAAGTCTCCGTTGTTTCGGTTTTTGTAGCAGATAAGATTCCGCTCGCCAATCACGACTCTCGGCGTCTTGCGCAGGCGCTCGTCCTTCCCTTCTTCCCTTTTTCTTCAACTGAGCCCGTTTACTAAGCGTTGGGTGGACGTCGCGCGGTGATACGCGATCCAAATTTCTAAATAAAAATAAGCCTCGCTCGACGTCTGCTGTATGCGTATGCGTGCCCGGGCTTAGTATGTCTCCTTCCCTTGTCGCAGACAAGGCACCATGCGCACTCAGGGCTGGCGAGTTAAGGAAAAGCCGGCTCGGTTCGAGCAAAACCTCTTGTGCTTAATACGGATAGATCCCAACATGTGTCGCATAGGAGCGACCATCAGATCGTCTTTCCCTGTCTCTAAAAGGAGTACCCGATGTTCATCAATCTGGTCCAGTAGCCGCAGGGCACTGCTGGTGGTACCGCCTCACAATTACCTCACCCTTAAGAGCCCGAAGCTACTTCTCTTTACACGAAGGGGGTCGGTGATGAAGGGAGTGGTTCTGCGGTGACCTCGACCCCATTTGACCGCTAGCACCGAGCTGCAAGTATCCATCACGGCTGCCCAGCGCTAACTTGTGGCAGTTGCTCCCGTTGCGAAGGAATCTCACAAGATGGCCGGAGCATGTAGCGCAGCCTGGGATTCTGAATGGAAAGAATTGCGCTTGCTGCTTCCGTTCTCGTCGGCGCAAGTACAGTCTCGGCTTCGGATTCCCATACATTCAGTAACAACAAGCCTTCGGACTCTGCTTTCGCCGCGTTAGCTTCATATGGGACGGCAATCGATCCACTTCGAGGACTGGTTTCTTCCTTTTGTGGTTTTCACTTGGGTTACCTTTTTATATTTCCGTCGCCGGAACTCTCAGCCTAACGGTATCTCCTGGAGATATTCGCAGGTGCAGATCATGTTCGGGAGAAGATGCGTCAAATTTATCGACCGGATCGGGATATTTCATTGGCAGTCGCAATCGATGCGAATACAAGGGAGGAGCAATCGAAGGTGATTTGTACGCAATTGTTGACTGTATAGAATCTACAACAGTAATTACTTTACATAGTGTGACTGATGGGAGGGTAAGGTAGACCCGTGGCAGAAACTACGATTTCATGAGTACAAAATGGAGTTCGCGTTGTGATCGTGGCAGTTGGGCGCGGACGCCCGATCGCGTGCCTGTCGGCACAAACGGGCTATAGGCGCAAGCGACGCCCGATAGTCCGCACGTAATGATAGTAAATAAAAATGCATGCGTAACCCGATCTGGGGTGAACACACAGAGCCGGAGCCGGCGTATCCCCGCAGAGCGGACAGCGAAGGCGGCGCAGACGGTGCAGACGGCGCAAACGGTGCTCGAGCAGCTGGATCCGGGGAGCGAAAAAGGCATGCCAGTGGACAGACGAGAATCTATGGGTGCAATTCCTTTTCCTTTATATAAATGAACGGACTTCCTGAACAAGTTTCAAGAACCTTGCCTGCAGGCAGAAAACGTGGTGTGAAATCAGCGCCTGGCCAATATCGGACGGACGACCAGGCCAATTACTCCAAAAAGAAAGCGGACACGAGTCGGACGGCCCTTCCTGCCGTAGATAACTGGCCTCGCGCTGGTTTCTTTGCCATTTTTTCCCCCTCCTCCTCCTTCGTACCAAGGCTGCAACAGCGGCCCCTCGCTGGCAACTCTCGCCTTCCTACCTTCTATTAATCTTTCCCGTCCGCCTTGTCTCTAGGGACTCCCCGGCGACGTCCGCGATAAAGGATCCATTCCCAACGGCCCTGCCTGCACTGCAAACGGGCCCCGACAGTCTTTCCACTTCTCCTCCCCTCGTTCTGCTATCTTCGACCCCCGGCCCCGACCGGTAATCGTCCGTCTCTTTGGACGCACCTAATCAGCACACCTACCTCTGCGTGCGCGCAGAAAACATACATACCCATTTGTGAGTGGAGCAGTGGAATGGACATGATGGGGAATGCGCGAGAACTGACCGGACCTGCCGGCACGAAGGAGCCGACCTTGAGATCAGGTCGCGTGTTCAAGCTTGAATTTGACCATTGACCGAGCGAGCGCCCTGGCGACGAGGTGCGGGGTGGTTATACATATATACATTCGAGTGCGTGCGAGCTGACGATTGAGAACTGGCAGACGATCAACCGTATCCCAATTAAGAGGTGAGGACATGATACGTGTTTTGTTTTATAATTGTCTTGGCTTTTTTCCTTTCTTCTTTTTCTTTATATATCTTGTGTTTCGATCTGTACGTCAGAGACGTGACGCGGGGAAGCCAGATCAGGAGACGACGATTGGCTGTGACGGTGCGTGGGAAGAGGACACCCCGAGAAGGGGAGGGGCCGGTGGAGGACGCCGGAGACGAAAGCGGCAGGGTAAAGAGACTCCAAAATCGATGTGAAATGAGCGAGGGTGTATCAGATCGCAGATGCACCAGGACTCGCCTGCCATATCCGTCCTTCCTTATAGGCCTCGGTTCTGTTCTCCTTCTCCTCGTCTTCATCCCCCCCTCCCCTCTCCCTCATCGTTGTCGTCGTCGCCGTCGTTGCCGTCACCGCCGCCGACGACATCCTCCCCCGCACCACGTAGTCCGACGCGGCCCCCCCTCTCTCCCTCTCCCTTTTACGACAGCATCTACTTCACGGGCGTCCTTATCTCACATTCTCTCTCCAGTCTTTACTTGCTGTGCGCCGTCCCCCGTCCTCGTCAGTTTCGACGTCATATCCGTGTCCTCCGTCCAGTGAGTCTCCTCGTCTCTTTCCCTGCCCATTCGTTCTCTTCAGCGATGTGCGCGCGCGCAATTGCTCACGCTTAAAGCGGTTCTTCCCTTGGTTTAATTCGGGTTCCGACCGGGTACACCCGGATATCGCTGCCACCTGCTCTGCCACTTTCCCTCCATCTTGGCCACCGTCCACGTTCCTTTCCTGCAGACCTTTCCCCCTCTGTGTTTCTTGCGGCTCTCGGCTTGGTTACTGTGGACCACCCGCGCCTTTGTTCCCTGTGCGCAGCGTCCCTGCGACGATTCGCGGCCACTATCAGACCTTCCCTTCCTTAATAATTCGCCCTTCTTTCGCAAAAAAATTAATTAAAACAAAATAAACCTCTTTTATATTATGTCCGCTATGTACGTCTGGGTGGCTAATTCTTCTCCTTCCCTTCCTTGCTCCAGCTCGCCCTCTTTCCCAGACCATCCCACCACATCACCGTTTCCATCCCTCGCTATGAAGGACGTATCTACAGCCTCCTCCCGCATTGCTCGAAGTCAACTCTACCCCAAGAAGCGTCCCTCTCCCCACCGTGATGGTATCCAAAAATCGCGATACAGGGACTCCCCTGCTACTTCCCGCCGGACGCCAGCCGTCATCAAAGCCGAGCTTCATCGGCTGCGTCACCGTGAAGCACAGCTAGCTGCATTCCGCAAAGAGGGCATATACGTCGAAGAGGAGTATCGCGAGGAGATCTGCTACTATATGCACCAGATGGAGGTCAGTTTCCTTAAAGTTGTCGTCACGCTCAGTGTGTTCTGAACGTCAAGCGCCCTCCACCGTAGAGCTATACAATGAGCTCAGCAACCGCTATGGATCAACAGCCCGAAATCAGGTGGCACATGCGTCCTTGTCTCGTCGACTTCCTCGTCGAAATCCATTTCACCTTCCGTCTTCGTCCTGAGACCCTGTACCTCACTTTGAACATTGTGGACAGATATGTTTCTCGTCGCATCGTTTACACGAAGCATTACCAGCTCGTAGGGTGTGCGGCACTGTGGATCGCAGCAAAATTCGAGGACGCCAAGGAGCGCGTCCCCACAGTGCATGACCTCGTGCAAATATGTCGCGAAACTTACGACGAGTCTGCTTTCATTCAAATGGAAGGTCACGTACTGGCGACTATCCAATGGACTCTGGGTCATCCGACGGCGGAGGCATGGCTGCGCTTCTACTGCTGTGGCTCGCATGAAGAGAGTGCGAAAGTACAGCACGTTGCGAGGTTCCTTATGGAGATCACTCTGTTCCATCGAGAGTTCATTAAATTCTCTCCGTCTGCCATTGCTCTCGCATCGCTCATCCTGGCTCGACACGTCTGTCAGCAACCCCGGCGTATCTATGACGAGCCGGCCGACGTCACAGAAATAGTGGAACTACTTGACCAGCTACTTTCGCGGAACGTCGCTGAGTTATCGGAGACGCTCGTCAAGAAGTACTCTTTCCCTTTTTACTCAAGGGCTTCAACGTTCACCGTGCAGTGGTACCTCACTGGAAATCGCTTCGTGCGACATGTGCTTCCTAGTCTTGTCCCGACAACCCCCGTCTCGACGCGTAATCCCCTTTCTGCACTCAGCACGCCCATGAGTTCCATGTCTGTATCTACGGACTCCTCGTCAGACGAGATTGACATGCCTATCACACCGACAAGTCCCGCATACACGGCAGACTCTTTCCTGCCTGCGCAGAACGTTGTATCAGCTCAGAGCGATAAGGAAAACGTTCCAACGACATACGATCCGTCCGTGACGACTAAGTATTTCAATGCGGCGGATGATTGCGCTTCGCATGATTACTACTCCCGCCCTGCATTGCACGACCGTAATGTCCTTGCGCCCTCTCCCGTTCGTCAAGTCTCATAATGGGACCGCCAATCGCATTGTCCTTACTGGTGCGTCGCTCGCGCGTGGCCGTGTATCACGTCCGGACCATTTGATTGTGGTCGGGCATGTTTCGTTGCGTGTCTCCATATCCTTTCTGTCACTTGGCCAAGCCGTTCACCCTTCTCGTCCGCAAGTCAAAATGTACTCTATCATATACGTCAATCGCCACCAAAACGGCTGTCTCGTGCAATTTCCACCTGTCTCTGCAAGCTCAACAATCCCATGCATTCCCTCCTACATCTCAATTGTGTCTTCTCTCATCGCACTCATCGCACTACACACATCCATCCCAGGACCGGACGGCGCCTATCCAATCGACGAGGACACGCCTCTGTCTCACAAGAAGGATAGATCTTTCCTTCGATCATATCTGAACTCTTCGCGAACTGCGATCGTGTACCTGGTCGAACGGACTAATCCCTCCTATTCTGCAACTCCGTTTTTTTGCGCATCTCCTTGTCTTCGTACCCTTCAATTCATTCCATCCCATCCCATCCGTCATCGCACCTTAGCATTACTGCAACATTCATTCGGTATCATTACTCTTTCCTTTTATCGCATCGACCACTTTAGTATTCCGCCACCATGATATTCCCGCACCGTCCCCCTTTTACCCCTTTTACCCCTTTTACCGTCCTGCTCTACCTCCCCTTCCACATCTTTCTCTCCTTTGTTGCGTGCGTTAGCCGTGGTATGGGTCGTGGGCGCCCCTTTGACTTATTCTTTTTTAGTTTCATTTTTTCCTCTCCTTTTTCTCTGTTCAATTTCGCTCGCAATCGTGTCGTCAGAAGGTCAAACAAATGAACTCTCCCTCCCATTCTACAATTTCGTGCACATTATATTTGGCCGTATTCACAGTCTTTTCACCTCATTGTCGTCCTTCAGCATGTTGCAACATCCGTCCGATTATTTCCCACTGTTCTCTTAGTAGTACGCATATCACCGGAAAGATGGCCGAAGGCCTTCGATCTTGGTGTGCGCGCTTGCACCAACTGGGTCGTGAGCAAATTATAACAATCGAAAGTAACCGGTATTTATTCCCGTTGAATGCAAGGGGTGGACCCAGGTCTCACGAGTGAAAGAGAAGCGTGATGAGCGGACACGGGTGTAGTAGAAGATGAGAATGCGTACTTGCCGAGTGGATGGCGTGGTAAGCGTGAACTCTTATCGAGACTGGTGCTGCTGGGAACGAAGTGCATATGTAGAAAGGGAGCAACCAGCGCTTGCAATTAGTTTAGGCGAGCTTGGAAGCCTGTCAACTGATTGTGTATTGTATTCCGGTCGACCTGCTCTTCCGTGCGGCTATACGCCGCAGTGCGGGGCCGTGCATGCTGCATATGCCGCTGTATCCATTCTTCCGCCGTACATAGTCTGCAAAACATATTTGTCCCTACTGTGCCAGGCCCCACAGGTCCGGTCGTCCATATGCACATGGCATCAAATGACAGCACCGCCCAGTTTATCTCTCCATCCCAGGTACATGATGATGCAATAACTGTACGTTCCTTGCGCTCGCTTGATTCTTTTTGTATCCTACATTTGCTCCTACTCCTCGGCACCCCCTACTCCAGTACCCACTCGTTTCCTTCGAGCTTGATGCCTACGGGCCGCTTCTCGTCCAGGCTGATCCTCCCTGCATTCAGGATCGCAGTCGTCAGCACCGTGTTCGCAATCGTCGGCAGCCCGTGCGCATCAAACTCCGCCGGCGTGCTCTCGCCTGCGTTGACGGCCCGCGCTGCGTCGATGAACTTCTCGATCGAGATGTACCCGTATCCCCGCTGGCCGTCAAAGTGTCCCGACTCGGACGGCGAATATTTCATGCTATAGAAGTTATATCAAATATGTTATTTGAAAATCAAAATCGACCATCTTGCTTTTAGGTAATTGTATCTGGAAGGCGACTTACTAGAAGGGGTTGTAACTGTTTGATCATCATCATCAACAGATTGAAGGCAGCGAAAGGAGGCAAGACATGATCAACAAGCCGCTTAACAGGCCGGAAGCAAGGTACTGACTAGGTTTTTCCGGTGTCGTCAACAGTGATGTCGTATCCACGATGCGCTTGGTCGACGGTAATGTCTCCCTAGATTAGTCCCCCTCCAGTTAATCGAGACGCTGACACGCGGGCTCAGAGTTGCCCGCACGTACCTTTTCTCCCATGTAATACCAGTGTTGTGCAGAGTGCACACCGGACTTGAGGGGTGACGTCCACGATGCCGTGTACACGGCAGTGCCCTTGTGCCTCTGGCTGGAAAGCGACTGCCAGTCGACGAGAAGCGTGATCGTGTCCTCCGTGTTCTCGACGCAGTTGTACGGCTCACTCGTCGCAATTCCGGTAGCGGCGCTGGCAACTACGCGAGTAGGGACAGCTTTACCTTGCAGGATCCAGCAGCAAATGTCAATGTGGTGCGAAGACAGATAGTAGCTGCGTTATAGGGCAGAGTGTGAGTTTGATACTTTCAGCGTTCAAAAAAAAAGAGCAGAAAGGACCTGATGTCGCTGTCTTTTCCTGCCCATGCCCGGAACGTCTCAAGTTGACTCTTTGGCTGGCTCATCCAGGCGTTGAAGAAATTGAACTCTCCCAAAGTCGATGCTCGGGCTTTCGCATCGCTGTAAACAGGGTCAAAGCTGCAAGACTTGTGTGAGTGCGCGCGATAGATATACGGGCAGATGGGGATTTACCGTTTGTGGTGTTCGACGAAGCAAACCACGTTGTTCTTCTTCGCCGCTTCAATAAGCTCAATATGATGGGAGAGCTTCTGGGTCGCGGGCTTCGTCACAAGGACATGAAGACCTCTTTCCAAAGCATAAAGGGAAATCGGATAATGCGTGCCTGCGGAAGAACCTGACTTAGTCTCTGTACAGATACTAGACCAATTGTTGTGACGTACTATCCGGGGTAAAGATAATAACCGCATCCCCGGGCTTCATAGCGTCAATAGCAGCTTTGTCTGCGGGGCACAATGAAGAGTGTGTTCGATGTCTGGATGTATGCACTCACAAGCCTCCGGGTCGGTTTTGTTCTCTTCCGGATATGACACAAATCTGGTGAAGCAGAATACGTCAAGCAAACATACAGCAAGAGGGTGATTAAGGGCGTACGAAGTGTCCATATCCTTGTAAACCTGGCCAATATTCTCCTGGAGGTGCTGACGGATAGCCGGGAACTTGGAGCCGCTGACACCGACCATACCGAGCTCGCCGACCTTCTGAAGTCTGCGTAGATCAAAGAGAGTCAAACCGACAACCTTTTTTTTCTGTTAGTACACGCTTATCCCCCGTTACAAGACAATGCTACGTACTCCGATCTTGAGTGAATCTCCGGGTCAGCAGCGGCAAGTTATAAAAACCAGGCTGCTTCAGACTTACCTTCTTGTCCGACTTTGAAGCTCCAGAGCCTGTCCACCCGGTGGTGTATTCTCCCTAATTCGCGTTCAATTAGTGGCCTCCCTTTCAGAAGCAGAGCGAGCGAGGAAATTCTTACAGTACCACCTAATCAACGCATACATGCCGATCAACGATCCGAATGCAGTAGAGAAAAACTGCAGATGAAGCTCACACATGAGGACATTGAGTTTTTTCAGTCCTGAAGTCATCGTGGCTGTAGTTGTACGAGCGTCTGGATTGGCAAAAATGGGAGACGAAAGTAAGCAGACTCAATGAACGGCATTTCTCCGGAGGTGGTCGTCTCATATTTAACAGCTCGGAACGGGACTCGCGGCCCGCCGTATGGATGACCTTCAGGCAATCCGGACCTTATCGGGCCGTTCAACACGCTCAATGGCCGACGTTACTGTTGGTCTCGGGCTATCCGATTCTCGACATTTCTTGCCTCCGGCGCGCTCACCGATAGCATCCATGCGGAGTTAGAGTCCTTAATTCTCGGTGCAATCAGTACAAATTGCCACTCTTTTCTTCGAGCCTCTCCTCGGCGCGCAAATTATCGTAAGTGGACAAGAAATAATATAACAACAACCGCTATCTTCTGACCTACGTCGCCAGCCCGGTCAAACATCGCGTGGTGTACAAACCTTGGAACCATGAAGCAGACATGCACGTTACGCCTGGTTTCGCAGAACTAATCGCAATGTCAGCGAAGCGCGGTCTTTCACGACAATGGGATACTTGCTCAAGATTACGGAATCACCCCTGTGTGGTACTTTAATGAGATAAAACAAATGACGAAGATATAAGAGGGAACGTACCTCAAGAACATTTTACTAATGAACCGATCTTTATTTACCGGCTTCTTGTTTTTGCCTTTCGGCACCTCCGTCCACATCTACGCAAGAATCGCATCAGCTTGAAGGCCCATTCCCCGCGTTCGTAATGGATTTTACCTCTTTAACGTTCTCCAGCACCTACAAGAAAGTAATTTGCCGCGCTTCTATCTTCAGTCGGTAAAGTGTGAGTTACAATGCACGTACCATGTTCGAGTGTCGGTCAAACGCCTTTACACGAGCCAATAGCTTTTTGTTATTCCGTAAGGAAATTAGAATTTGTGTATGGTTCCTGACCGCCTGTTGAAGCACGGAAAGAGGTCCTTGTGAGATCTCGTGCTCCTCGAGCTGCCGAAGCTGCGCTTCGTCAAGCTCGGACTTGGGCATGTGGGCGTATTGACTTGTATACCGATTAAAAGCAATGAGTTCCCGCTCTAAGCAACAAATGGGCACACATACCTCATCTCGTCGGATTTCTATCGCTGTGTCGAACACAGGAGATGGGGGAGAAGATGAGAGGCTTGCGACTGACCACGTTCGCCCGTGGGAAACATATATTGTCTAAATTTCATTTCTGTCTGCTCTCATTTTGTACTAACTGAGTAGGTCTTCTCCACATCCGACTTCAAAATCCTCACAGATGGGCCGCCTCAAGCAGAAAGGAAAGGCGGGTGCTGCAAAGGCATATGTGACTCGCTCATCTGCGGTGAAAAAACTTCAGTGCTCTCTTGCGGACTTCCGTAGACTCTGCATTTTGAAAGGTCTGCCACTTTTTTGTCCTCGCCTCAGTGTGCACGTAATGTTGAGACACCACAGGCATATTTCCCAGAGAACCTCGTAACAGGAAAAAAGCAAACAAGGGCTCGTCTGCACCTACATCTTTCTACTATACGAAGGATATTGCATATCTCGCCCATGAGCCGGTTTTGAGGAAGCTGCGAGAGCACAAAGCGTTCGCCAAAAAGCTTGCTAGAGCTCTTGGACGTGGAGAGTGGAGCAGTGCGAAGAGCTTGGAGGACAACAAACCGGTTTACAAGCTCGACCATATCATAAAAGAAAGGTAGCGTATTAGGCTCGTTCATTTGCGTGTCCGAGCGGCTCATTTACTTCGTTTCGCAGATATCCTTCGTTCATAGACGCCCTTCGCGACATTGATGACGCTCTCTGCATCGTTTCTCTATTTGCCTCATTACCTTCAAGTTCCCGATTACCCCCCAATCTTATCGAGAATTGCGCGCGTCTGTCAGCCGAATGGCAGCTGTATGTCACGCATACCCGTGCCTTGCGAAAAGTTTTTTTGTCAATAAAGGGAGTCTACTTTCAAGCAGATGTAATGGACCAGAAAATCACATGGCTAGTGCCTTATCAGTTCACACAGAACGTCTGTTTATCTCCTTTGACCATGTATGCGCATTAGAAAAACTGACCGTACAATATTCTTGTAGATCCCCGCGGACGTCGACGTTCGCGTCATGTTGACATTCCTGGAGCTTTACCAGACTCTACTTGGATTTGTTTTCTTCAAACTCTACACCGATGTCAACTTGGTTTATCCTCCCCCTCTCGACGCAGACAAGGACGCAACGGGAGCGGGCGTCGACGCATTCAGACTGCAGGAAGCAACTAGACAATCATCAACCTCTGGGAATGGATCTAATCACGCGGAGATTGAGGGGAAGAAAATCATGGGTAAAGACGTCCGCCAGACCATAAAGGACATTGCCATGGACGCGCCTGAGGCAGAAGAGAGTAATCTGCCCTTGGTGGAGGAAAGTGGCGTTACAGGAACTGCCGACGAAGACTTCGTGATCCAACCATCAAAAATAAACCCTGGAGAAGCAGCTTCTCTGGCGACTCTTCAGACGCTCTCCTCGCTCCCTCAATCGACCGCAACAAAGCTTTTCACTCCATACACCTTCTTCCTGTCCCGTGAAACATCCAGACCGCTCTTCGAATTTATTGTTCATTCATTTGGCGGACGTCTGGGTTGGCCGCCCACTTCGGGTTCTGGCTCCCCGTTCGACGAGTCAGAGGATTCGATTACGCATGTCATCATTGATAGACCGGTCGTTGAGGGTGCTACTGAAACGATGCAGATGAAAGGATGGCAACAAAAGCGGAAGTACATCCAACCTCAGTGGATTGTCGACTGTGTAAACGCGGGGAGGGTCCTTCCCGAGGAGCCATATCTTCAGGGTAAAGTTCTGCCCCCTCACCTCAGTCCGTTTGGTGAGGAAGCTGGTGCGTACGATCCCACCCATGCCGGACAGTATGCCATGGACGTATCAGAGGGCGAGGATGGGGAAGAATCCGTTCAGCATTCGGACGTTGGGGATGGTATGGAGGACATAGAAGAGAAGGCTGGTGGCCAGGCTGCTCTTGATGCGGCAGTTGCACGTGCGGTCGTGGACCCTGAGCAGCTGCGTGCGGCAGAGCTAGAAGCAGAGGTACAAGGCGTGGACTTTGGTACTTTCGAGAAGAAGGTTCACAGAGCAAGCAAGAAGGTCGTGGAGGCATCGCTCTCGAAGGGCGACAAGGCGGACAGTGAGTTGGAGATGAACAAAATGATGATGAGTCGGAAACAAAAGAAGCTGTACGAGAAGATGAAGTATAGCAAGCAGAAACGTGCTTCGGAGGTAAGCGCTTCGTACATTTACTTGTTTGACTTTGTTGCTGAACGAAATATCGCAGCGGGCGCATCTTGAGCAGAAGAAGCAGACGCTGAAAAAGGAGAAGAGAAAGTCCAGGACGTGAACCAATGTACTCTACTTTCTCGCTATTCACCATCCTCCAGACTGGCTAGGTATATGTGCTCTGCCAGCTATATTCTAGTGTATATATTGTATGTACTACAGGTAGCATATAATGCTGTTCTTATTACGTTTCGTGTTTAGTCATGTGAATGGACCTGATATAGATAATACCAAGTTAGACCTTACGCTCATTCTGTTACTGGCTGCCGGTGGTTACCTGCGACTACTCTACGAACGAGCAAGCTGGAGCTCTCGTCATAGCAAGTTAATATCTGCCGACTCGCTGTAAAGCGATGGTCGGAAAGATCACGTTTCCGCAACCTTGCGGAAAGGACGTCGACGCGCACACCGACTCCCAGCGGCCGCCGTCCTACACAGATGCTGACCAGTCCACTGTTTCGCAGTATTTTACGGAGACACTGACGACCACAGTGACGACCACGACACAGACAACGCAGACAACGACGCATTTCTTCTCTTTACCGCTCTGGCGGCGACGAACAGCCCCGACCATGACATCGACCATGTCGGAGGGTCCACACGCGTCCCACATACGTGTCGGAGAGGATGGGCGAATAGCCCGCTCCAGCAGCTATAATATTGACAAGGACCTTCCAGCGGTGCCTCGATACGAGGACCTGGTCCAGCCTGCGCGTCTTCGGCGTAGCACAAGTGCGCAGAGAAATGGGCAGGATGTGGATCCGTCTCATGCGTCAACCTTGACACCTCCTCAGACTCAGCCTGCACGCACGCTTGCGCAGGCCGGACTCGGAATCGGCTTACCCCACGTAATGCCTTTGGCAGCGTCCACCTCGAAGGCTTCGTTTTCTACGACGCACAGGCCGAGCACGGCTCCGCGACCGAACTCCCACTTGCGATCAAGCATAGAAATGCGTCGTGTTAGGAGCTTCTCACGGGGTCAATGCGATAAATACGATACCCTTGGAGCAGGTCGTATGGACGAGCCCACGCGCAGCAAAAAAAGGAGCACAACTCTGTCAGTCCCTAAGGGTGACGAGGAGACGGAGGTACATGACCCGCCGGGCGCATCCCCTGAACCGAAAGCTGTGGCACGAAAAGCGTCATTCTGGAATCGTCGGAGGGTACAGTCCTTGAAGGATCCCCCCAAAATCCAAGATAATACCGCACGGGAAGTACAACAGCCTCCCATACCTTCATTACCAACGTTCCAGCCAGTTTCACCCTTTTTTCCTGACAAAGAGTTGCAACCAACTTCGAGTTCCACACCCCGAACTTCAGATTCTTCCCCTGCTGGCAGACTTAGAAGAAGGCATTCCGAACGTGGTACCTCATTCTCGTCTGGTCATATTCATTCCTTGCTTGACTCTAGTCCTAACTCAGACACCCCACCTCTACCTAAGCTTTCACCCCATAGATCTCCAGAAAGGGGAAACAGGGCCTCGGATGAACCTGCCGCTATAAATGATAAGTCGAACCATGGATCAGCCTATAAGCATGCCGCGACTTCGTTTATCACATCACCTGCTATATCTAGGTTCCCGCCTGTAGACGAAAGGATAAACAGGCCTCGCTCAATGACTAATCCCCCTAACCTCCTGCATCGTCTATCTATGGGTTTCTTTAATCCAAGCGCTCCCTCAAGTCCCATTTCTTCTCCCACACTTTCAACCAATGTTATAGACGAACAATCTCTTTTTTCCTCCCCTCGTCATTCTACGACGCTTGCGAGGAGCTCGCTTTCCAAATCCACTTTGGAAATCCCAAAGCCAAGAGCACACGAAGAATCTCCCGACGTTTTCCTGAGGAGACTTGAAGAGGCTGTCAGCAAAGCCGAAATCGCTAATGTCCTTGCGGGAAAGTCAGTGATTTTAGCCTTCAGATGGAATGATAATTAATTTCAGTCCTTACAGCGGTGACCCATTTTATACCCAGGCACTACAAGCGTATATCGACCGTTTCGATTTCACAAATAATCCAGTTGACATTGCCCTCCGGAAGCTGCTCATGGACGTAGGGTTGCCAAAGGAGACACAGCAAATTGACCGTGTCATGGAGGCTTTCGCGACAAGCTATGCAAAATGCAATCCTGGATTGTTCGTGTCCAATGGTAGGCCGTTACTTTCCCACCTCGTATTCGGACCATATTTATCCGGTTATATCTCGTAGACCATCCTTATATCTTAGCATTTAGCTTGATCATGCTGCATACGGATGCTTTCAACAAATCGAACAAGCGAAAGATGACAAAAGCAGATTATATAAAAAATACCAGACTCGTAGGCGTCCCTACCGAGGTCCTTGATGTGAGGGATGCGTAGGCTTCAATCAAATCTACAGGACTAACATTTGTCCTACCAGTACTTTTTCGATAATATCGTCTTTGCTCCTTTTATATTCATCGAAGACCCAGTCGATGTTAATGGTCAACGTGGCTTAACGCAAGACGGAAAACTGCATTCCTCCGCTAGTGGACACGCGACACCAGCCACGAGTGGGTCCGGGTTGTCCATGCTTGGTAAATCGAACAAGGTTGACCCATATTACTTGATAACGAAAGTGCGTGGCTGCGAGTTTCCCATCCACCTTCAGCGTACTGATTTTATGTTTGACTAAGGATCTCCTTGGACCCCTTAGAGTTGATGTAGAAAGGTATATACCTCTACGTAACCCTTTTTCATATCAAGGGACTGCGGGATCATGGAACGAAGGTGAACTTCGTAGGTCCTTCGCGCGAGCGGACGTTATCGAAGTTGATACTGTGGAATCGAGAAGGATGTCGGCCATGCCGTTTTTCTCCATGTCTGCGACTGGGGCTCCTGGACCTATACTCACTAGCTTTGCGAATCCTGTATTCCCAGAGTTAGAGGGTTTCGCGGAGTACTCAAGTCTGAGGGTTACGAAAGTTGGCCTTCTAAACCGCAAAGGTCAGTGATCAGTATATTTATCACCATATGTGCAAGCCCCTAAAAAAGTTCGACAGAGGACTTGTTAGATGGAGGTAGAAGAGCGACAAACAGAAAATGGAAGGAGTGGAGCGTAATTTTGACGGGATCTCAGCTGCTGTTCTTCCGTGATTCTAGCGTGGCTTCGGGTCTCATTGCCCAAGTGCAATCGCCAACAGATAACGAGATGCCACCTGCCCAGTTATCATATTTCAGACCGGATGAGCTGTCGTCCGTCAAAGACGCTATTGCCGTCTATGACTCATCCTATGATAAGGTTCGTACATGTCGTTCGCTCAAATCCCCGCTTAACCTACTCATTCACTACTGCCGTAATAGCATGAAAATGTGTTGCGTCTTGTCATGCCTTCCGGACGACAATTTCTTCTGCAAGCAGAGAGCGAATTGCAGAGAAACGAGTGGATTGCTCATATAAATTATGCGAGCGCTTTCAAAACTGCAGGGATCAGGATGCGCCCTGTCAGCGCCATGGAAGACGCACGAATGGATGCGAGTTCGTATACTCGTGATGCCGCCAACATCCCTGCCGACTTTGGAAGTCCCGCCATGGATCTGGTTGCGGATGGTGAAGATAAAGACGTCGCTGAGTTGGCGAGAGAATCCTCCAACGTCACGGGAATCGCTTTGCGAGTACACAAATCCCCCGACGGGGCTCCGAATACCCAGTCCCGGTCGAAATTTGTATTTTCCAAGGTTCACGAATTCGAAACTAAGATAAAATCAATCCAAGCTCAGCTCGACTCGAACATACGGGTTGTGCGCAGCCTCGCAATTCTAACCCCCTTCCAACGCTCGACTCGCAATCGGCTGCAAACGTCTGTCATCAACCTAGCTAAGCACATTAGGCGGCTCCGGCTTGAGGTCGTCAAAACAGCTTGTCATCGTGACGTCCTTGCTGCGGATCTGGCGTCTGAGAAGCGGGAGCTGCGACGCTGTAGAAGAGATCCGCAGAGCAAGGAAAATTATTTATGTGGAAAGGGTGGTGATACTATCCCGAGGATGACGTTATCCGTGCACGAGGACGACCCGCTGCAGGAGGGCTTCAGACAATCGCTATCCCGTAGCGACACTTCCGAGGTTTCGCATGGGCGTGCCGAATCCTCTATTTGCGAATCGTTCCATTCTGCACTTGACTTCGGTTCGGATTGGCCCTTCAGCTCATACCTTTCAGCAGGTTCTCAGTATCGCGCGACACAGAGCTTCGAGACTAGTCCCTCTCTTGCTTCACCTATGAATGATGCGGTAACATCCGACTTTCTCCCCTCATCCCTAGCCAAGGGTCCGCAGGTTTATCCTCACTCACCCGTATCCGGTTCAGCTAGTGTTCCGGATGAAGATTTCTTTGCGCATGAAGAAACACGCCAACTTAGTCCTGACGACGTGGGCCATGAGTTGATGGACGAGCGGGCGGAGGAATGGGATAAGACACGGGCAGCAAGGCGTGTGTCCTTGGTCAAAGTTCCCTTGGGCCTGAAGGTCGCAACACGGTCCGATAAGGAGAGCCTACATCAATTTGCACAAGGGGTGGAGGGTCGCGACAGCGCCAGGCTGTCTGAATGCGATAGTCCCCTCTCTGTGTCCCTCCCTCCCGACTTGGTATAGACATTTTCCACAGTGCTTCATCTCGTTATTACTTTACTTTATTCGCGCAGTCCGCAACTGTGCTTTAACAATTATTCGACTATTTAAAATAAAATCCTACTAATACCATAGATATTGTATTAGTCTAATTAGGTCTCTCTTTTCTCGAATCGGACTCGGATCAATATTGAATTATCACCTGCGGCATCTTCGTGGGTAATATCAATGGCACTAGACAGACACTGGAATCGAGTGGAACTCGCTCAGCGTTGCCGTGCCGGTGCTTCAAAGCCTTAAGGCTACACACAAGCCAAACTCGTGGCAACGCCATGGATTCGGCGGTCTTCATGACGAACATTGGTCTGACGGCCACCGAGCATCTTATCATCGCTGAAATCGCCAAAGTGGTCCATAAGTCGTCCTACGCAGATCTGAATGTCAACGGCGGGTCTGTGCTGAACTTCCAAGTGTCTCTGCATCGTCCTAATAGAAAGATTCCAAAATCGCACCTCTCTTTTCGTACCGGAACTGTAACATTTCCTTCCGAGGACGTCGCAGCTCGTTTCCTTACTGACTGTGGAGGGGAAACCCCTAGGATTAGAATTAGCGTGGGCTACCAACCCATCAAATTCCGGAAAAGCAACAAACCCGCAAGTGCAGGGGTAGTAGAAAACATCCGCAGGCTACCCTTTGTAGACCCACGGGTCTTACAAGAAAGGGAAAATGAACGTCAGAGTCTCGCTAACCTGACGGTGTTCTTTTCTGCGATCCAATTTGGGTGGGATTGTCGGGATGAAGTGTTTTCCATCGAATACGAGCGGTCGTCGCAGCCGTCTGTCTGTCGATTTGTTCCGGAGACCAGGGAATTCAGGATTTCACTGGTATCGAGTCTTTTTGGCGAGACCGTAGTAGTGATTCATTCCTCGCAAATCCGCGTTGCATATCGCAGTGACGGTCCTGGAAAGCCTTCGATTTACTTCGGCCTGTGGCACGCACCGATGTTTGAGCTCGTTCAGGACCAATCCCCTCAAAGCCTGCGCTCACGGCTATGTTCCTTGGGGGACGACGACCATCGTCGCGTGGTGCCGTATGTTTCCTGTGATATCCGCCTGCTGTGCGATTCCGAGTCCAGCTATCGGGACTTTATCGATTTATGGAAGACTACGCAAGCCCATTTTCCACTGGTGCGCAGCAGATACCACGTGGAGAGGCGAGAACTTTTTTCATCGCACGTCCTGGACGAATTGAACAAATGGCTAGAGCAGCTGGAATGGCCTGCCGCATTCCACATCGATGCACTTGTTCGAAACGTCATCACGGACCCAAAAGAGCTCTTGTCCCTACGCCCCGATATCCAAGACATGTTGCTCAGGAGGGGTAGAAATTATTCAATGGGATTTTTGCGCTTTCTCAGAGTTGAGCTGCATGCACTCTGGTATTCTGCGGGTTCACAGTCGAGGGAAAAAATTCAAGAATGTTTTCAGCGCTGTACAAAAGAGTACAATTACTTTGAGTCCGCACTGACGGCAGTCGCGCCAGACGACCTTTTTTACTGCCTTCATGTCACCGTCACCCCAACAGGTCTGTCTCTCGACGGTCCCTTCCCGGAGCGCACAAACCGGGTCATTAGGAACTACATCGATTATAGTGATAATTTTCTACGTGTGACCTTTATGGATGAAAATCGTCTTCAGTTCAGGATCGACAGACAAGTGGACGGGAGGTCCTTCCTCGGTGAACACGTTGGCAAAATTCTTCGGGAGGGCCTTACGATTGGTGGTAGACGATTCGATTTCCTCGCTTATTCGCAGTCGGCTCTGAAGGACCACGCCGTCTGGTTCGTTCGTCCTTTTTACCACACAAACACACAGTCCTGGATTACTGCGACAACTATAATCAAAAGCATAGGATTATTCAAAGATCTTAAATTTGATAACAGGCTCATATATTGCCCAGCACGTTATGCAGCCCGCATTTCACAAGCATTCACAACTACAGATAAATCAATTGTCATCGAAGCGGATGAGATTAGTAGTGGAACTGATATACTAAGGAATGGGTCATGCTTCACGGATGGTGTGGGTACAATCTCCCCGACGCTAGCGAACGAAATATGGGGAGCACTTTGTGCCAAAAAGCGACGCGGATATGGCTTGAAGAAGCCTCGCCCTCGGGCTTTCCAAATTCGTTTCCAAGGTTCAAAGGGGATGGTTAGTGTCGACCATACGAAGAAAGGGAGAGAGCTTATGCTCCGACCTTCAATGATAAAATTTGAAGATCCTACATCAAAGGACATTGAAATTGCGGGGGTCTTCAACAAACCCGGGAAGATGTTTCTAAATCGCCCTTTGGCCATGCTCCTTGAAGGTTTGGGAGTCACAGACGACGTTTTTATTAACCTACAGAGATCTGCCGTTGACGATGTCATGGAAGCCTCCAAATCTGTAGCGGCGTCGGCTCGGATGCTGGACACTTATGGTCTTGGTACCTCATTCAGACTAACATCAATCCTCCGCCACATAGCGAAGCTTGATTGTGCCCCTGCCGACTTATTTTATGCCAACAGCCTTCGAAGCGCTATCTTCCACATCCTACGTGATTTTAAACATCGTGCACGCATTCCTGTGCCGCTGGGACGAACGCTTGTAGGTGTGGCCGATATACATTCATATCTTGAAGAAAACGAAGTGTTTATCTGTATAGAGGCGGAAAGGGGTGTGCGAGAATATATGGAGGGCCTGGTCTGTATTTCTCGTTCCCCGACAATTCATCCAGGGGATGTCCAACTTGTACGAGCTATAGGTCGTCCCCCGGCTGGTTCTCCTTTCGCCAAAGAACGCCTTCAAAACACGGTGGTTTTCTCTACAAAAGGTTTGTGTCTCTACAATAATCTGAAGGCTAAAAAAATACGATCATTTCCGATCCACAGGGTATCGTTCCTTGCCATCGTGTCTCGGAGGAGGAGACCTGGACGGAGATATGTACAATGTGACCGCTTGCAAGGGACTTTTACCGAAGGAAACTCGAGAAGCCGCGTCGTACGAGGCAGCTAAGAGGAAAGAGCTCGATCGCCCAAGTACAATGTCCGACGTAATTGACTTCATCGTCGATTACATGAATGCAGACGTGAGGTGTTCTAGGATTATTTGTTCTTGCATATTCTTATTTTTATTGTCAGAACATCGGCATTATCGCAACAAATTGGCTCATTATTGCAGACCAAAGTGAAGAAAATATTTTTGATACTGATTGCCTGAAGCTAGCTCAGCTTCATAGCGACGCCGTCGACTATCCAAAGACCGGAAATTCCGTTCCTATGAATGAGATCCCGAAGCTCAAATTCACTGCCAAACCAGATTGGAGTGAGCCAGAGATAAATAGGCCGTCTAAGGTGGAATATTACAAAAGCAAGAGAGCTATCGGGAAGCTCTATCGCGACATTGATCTTCCGGAAATTGCTACGCGGTTATCCTTGGGTGGTGACGAAAACAGTGCTGAAAGCGTACCTATGAGAGATGATGAGCTCTGTTATGCCATTCAACTAAGAGTGTCTCGACTTTTGTACCCCGAAGAGGAGCCACTCGACCACTTCCCTCACGCTGAAGACGTGTTTCGCAAATACTCAGAACAACTGCGGTATATTTGCTATTCGCATACGATGAACCAGTCCCGGCATTCCAACCTATCCGAAGAGGAGGCTTTCATTGGCACTATCAAAGCGAAAACTGCCCTACCAAGAAGGAGAAGAGAACTCATTTCTAGGCTACGGGAACAGACGGCCCAGTTGGTTGCCGACATTCGCCATGAGCTTGGAGATGGGGACGACCTTAGAGGCCAGGAGCGGTTGTCGTTGGCATACACTGCCTGGCAACTGTCACTTACTATGTTGGAGAAGGATGTGTTTGGTTCTCGCAGCTTTTTCTGGGTCACTCTTGGATTGATCTTCGACGCGATAAAAGTGGTCGAAGAAGAAGAATAGTACATTGTTCAAAGAAAGGGGTATCAGTTTGACGTCAGGCGTTAACTATGTAGATATATGTAAACCAAGTCAGCTTTGGCATACAGGTAGAAGGTACAAGCTCCATCCGTAGTTTGAACAATATCCATCGAACAGTCTGTGTACAGAGAAAGCAAACGAAAATTAAATGTACAATGAGTCTAACAATGAATAAGATTTGTGATCCACGAGACCGCCGTGAAAGATGCACTTTGAAATATCGAATTTACGTGTCAAGGGTGGTTTTCTTACGCCATCTCTCCTTGAGACTTGGCACGCGCGCCTTCTTTTCTTGCTCGGATACTCTGACACTGGTTGTGCTAGCATTTGTGGCGGCAGATCGATCTTTCACTTTCGAGCCCGGCAGGAAGCGCCTAAAGCCAGAAGTGCCCTGCGGACGGCATTGGCTCGTCGAGGAAGTTGCATCTTCGGCTGCAATAGCCTTTGCAACAGGGGACAAGGACGACCTGAGCGGGGTTTTCCCAGGGAGAGTACCAGTGGCGCCCGAAATACGAATATTTCCAGAGTCTAGTGTGCTCTCCGCAACATTCACGAGCACCCAGCCATCCGCCCTGGTAGGGGTCGATGGCGGCAAACTGCGGCGGGAGATTACGTCATACTGCGCCACTTCACTCTTCCGGGTAGCGCCCGGCTTGTCTGACGACATCAATACCGGCGACGTGACACGTTCCGCGTCGACCTCCCTCCTTTCGGGACTACGGTCACGTGCGGCCCTGCGTCGTGGATCTCCAAATGACGCTACGCCCAAGTCCGGGTCCTCCGGTATCTCATCGATCGGCGTCGGCTGCCAGTCACCAGTACTAGGAAACCTAGGAGCTGTTGATATACGTTGTGATGGCCGCGACAATTTCTCAGGACCACCCTCAGAATACCCTCCATCCTTTTCAGGAGCAGAGCTTTCATGCTCACCAGGGGGTCTGGGACTGCTGAGAAATTCACGTTCCTTGCCCTTGTCCAACTCCGGTAAACCTGTCCATGTTATAGGAACCTCGTATGAATGGCGTGTTGCGCTGGAAAACGCAGAGTCCCGGAATACAGCCGAGTTCAGGATAGGCAGTGTAGAGTCTATCCTCGACCCTAACTCAGGGTACCCATTCACACTTTGCGGAGCATAAGTGGGAAGTTCGGTGGAGTCTCGCGGGGTCAGTTGCCTTGAAAAATCACGAGACTCTGAGCTCGAACCCAGAGAGGATGGATGTACAGGATAATCAGCTGACTGGAATTCGTCATGTAGCCCTCCCGCAGAAGAGTGCATGGAGTAGTTGTTATCAAACCCAGTTTCATAGAAGGCGTCGCCCGTTTTTACGCGACCACCTACATCCTGTTGATTCTGATGCGTCACGGGTTCATGCTCTGTCGAAGCCCGGGGAAGAGGTTGGGGAGATAGAGGTCGAGTAGTGCCAGCAACTCTAGCTGCAGAAAGGTTGCGCTGGCCCCCACTACCAATGCCCGTCATGTCCACACGTTCGTTGGTGACGACATTATGACCCCGCATGGAAAACTCTTCGGAGGAGGAGCGGCCAAGGGGAGAAGGTATTGTGCCTACGGGCCTGAAATTCTTCTTACGCAGAACAGATGTCGAAATCGGCGGTGTACGATGATGGGAGGGATACGGCTCCGTGGCGGAGCGGGCATGTGCCAAAGTCGATGATGAACCAGGTAGAGACCCCGGCAAGGAACTGCCTCCAACATGAAGCGTATCATCAAAATTATTCGTCCCTCCTGGGGAAGACATCAATATTGGGTGAGGTGCGCTCTTTAACCCTGACGGCGACAGGCTGTAAGGAAGGTCGACATTGAGGCCATTTGTAACGGAGTCAGAGGACGTTTCACAGGGGGGGCCAGAAAAAATCCACAAATCCTTGACCCTAGAATGGTTACCGCTTAGAGTTATCGACGTCAGAAGGGAGAATGCATGGAGATCCAACTCGTAGAGCAGATGAAAAATTTGATGGAGAGAATCTGCCGAGAAATTATCTTCTTGGAACCCTTATGCGGTGGCCGAGAGTAAGCCATGAGGCAGTAACATGGAGAAGTACCATCAAGGACGTACATCTGTACCCTTTAAGACGAAACTCGTAGCACTTTTCTGATACTGTTCCTTCAGATATGACGCCACGCGGCCAGGCCGAGCGAGCAGCCTGAATGATAGCTGGGCTAAAGCTCAAGGGCGGGTTTATGACGCGTAAAATCGTTGAAGAAGGGAAGGATAAGGCGAAGGGCACGCGTGTCGGTGTGGAGAGTTGTGCGGAGATTGGCTTTGAAAACGCGATGGAAACACGGTCATCGCGCTCCCGGCCGTAGTCTATTGTGGAAAGAAACACGTATCCGTGCTGGAGGATTACAGCAAGTATTTCGACAAAAATCTTTTCGGATTCTATGTTCTTGGTTTGCGTCCATGGCTTCCCTAGGAGGTTGAATTCGACGAGATCCAGACTGCTTTCCTCGCGAATTCCCCTGAGGACTTCGCGCAGCTGAAATGTGCATCTGAGGGCAGCGACGAGTTCCCGCGAAAAGGAAGAGAGGCGAACGAAGCCGGCCCCAGCTATAGCGAGAAGGGCGAAGGACGAGGAGACGTGGTCCTCACGCATGAATTCGCGCCTCGGGGAAAAGGTGTCCGGGGGGGACACGGTCAGGACGGACGAGCTCGCCTGCGCGTGAAGCATGGGCGGACTGCGCTGGCAAACGAGGCACGACACGGGCTAGTGGGGGGGCAAAGACGAAACTGCATTGTAGTTGCAGGCAGACGCCTTGACGCAATGCCTTCCTTTTCCAGGTCTGCACGCGTTTATAGAAGTTGCCCATTATTACCTAAGCACGCACCGAATCCGAATAGACTGTGCCCCGAAGGGCTGCCCTAAGCAGCCGCGTCCACGAAAATGCTCTCGCCGCAAATCGCCACGAGCGTCCGCCTGCCACCTCTGCTTGTCCCCCTTCCTCCCGCGCTCTCCCCATCCACCACATGCCCAGTTGCAGAAGAAAGCACGTCCTGCTTGCCGAGCCCTCTCCGGAGCTCCTCGAGGCCGCGCAACATGACGCAGACAAAGAGGTCTTCCTGCTTGCTCAAACGGGCGAGATTTTTGATACCTACGAGTGTGTATCCTGGCGCTCTTCTGTCGGCTTCGCTTACGTGTCCGACGCGTGTTTGTCTCCCCTAGGGCCTATGCCGCTCGCATGAGCTTTTACAAGCTCAAACAGTTTCAATGCGAAGTAACGGGGAAGAGCGGTCTTGATTACTTCCAAGCTCTGGAAAGCGAACAGCAGGAGGCACGCACACTGCACTCCCGCTTTCCAGAGCCCTTGAAGGCTGCGGTCCTTAGGTCCGTTCAATGGCGTGAGTATATCGGCGCTGCTGCACCTGCTTTCATTGTTTGATTTACATTTCGTATCCGTCGCAGAGGTCATGGGAAGGCTTGATCACCTTGTCGAGGCTGTCCACGATCGGTTCAAGGACAGATACTTTGAAGCAGAGAGTAAGTCACAGGCTGTTTCCTCCGTGCTATTTTACCATTAACATTCAAATTAACATTGTTTATCACAGAGGTCTTCATTGACATCGAAGGTGACAAATTTGCCGCACGAGTTACGCAGGTGTTACCTCCTAATAGACACCCTGCGTCCTTTCCGTCTTCATCTTCAACGCTCAAGCGCAAGCGTACCGATTCTCTCTCATCGGATGGCTCCTCGCTGTCCCTGTCATCCGCACCTTCGTACGAGATTGACGAGCAGATACATGTTGTCGGTGGTGACATGAGTATCTCTTTAAATGAAAGCCTCGACCGTGATGACCCAACAAAGTACTTCTACAAAGTACAGATTATGGAGGAGGAAATACCTAAGAGCGAACAACAGACTCCTGCACCCTCTGTCGCAAGACGGGAAAGCGGCAGGATGAAGGAAAAGGTGAAGGAGACCGTTAATAGTCAAGTTGACGTCGAGTCTCGAGCTAAATGGGCGGGAAGTCTGATGGATGTGCAGTGCAATGTAATGTCGTGCGTTTATTTTATTCCCCTCATCGCTGTAAACCTCTTATATCGCCACTCAGCCGCGACAGACTTGTCTTTTCCAAATCCTTGTTGCGCCGATTCCTGCGAGAGTGCCTAGACAGAGACTCGTCGCTCGCCTCTCCTTGGACTGTGAAGCCTGCCGTTGCCCAGAGGTTCGGGGTCCCGACGGAAATGCCAGAGGAAATTAGAGCAGGAGTAGAAAAGGTCAGGAAGGGGGAAATTGACAAACGGAAGAAAGTTTGGGAGGAAAAGGAGGCGCAAGCGGAAAGGGAGGGTAGGCTGACCAAGAAGATGATCAAAGAGAGGGAAAGAGAGGCGAAAGGTGCGTATTATCGTCCTTTCGGAGGATATCACACTCAAGTTTCTGCAGCTGCGGCAAAAGCAGCGGGAGCAGCTTCCAAGCAACGCGAAGCTGAGGAAAAGGCTGCCGCAATCATCAAATCCAAAGCAGAAAAGCAAGCTGCTGAGCAGGCCAGGAAGGAGACGGAGCGTTTGGCGGCGGAGAAGGCCAAGCAAAAGAAGAAAGCTGTCCGTTATCCAACGGAGGACCTTGATGTCCGAATAAACGATCGCGACAGGAAGGCAGGAATGAAGTTAACGAGACCGATTCCATCTCGAAGTGCAGAAAAACTGCCTTTCAACGAAACGAAGGGCGCTTTTGAAGGATTCTTGGCTGTTTGGAATTTTTTGATTTGCTTCGGGTAGGCCAGTTCTTCACTAATCGCGTTCGGCTTGTTGACGGAAGAACCTAGGCAACCCTTGCATTTATCTTTCTTCACCCTTGATGATTTTGAACATGCTTTGAAACACACGCTTTCTGATCCGCCTTGTCATCTCCTTGCCGAAGTGCACAGTGTGCTTATATATAACCTGCGCACCGTACCATTTTCCCGTCACGCGGCTGTTCTTTCCCTGCTGGACCTAAAGAAAAACGAGATGGAGATCGATTCCGAAAGCGAGCCTTCAATTGATATGTTGACCGAAGCGCTGGCAGATATCGGAAACAATTGGGAGAGGGTTCCTCTTAAACATTCAGATGCACGGGCAGGATGGCAAGACGCTCTTGTTGGCTGTCTTAAAGATGTTTGTTCTTTTTTTCTTGATATGGTGTCAATATTACTATGCTGATACTTCGCTGTTGTCTCAAGCATGCAACTACATCTTCTTTTCCGAGGCTGCGAACGACCCTCAACAAGCTTCTTTTTGATTGCTCTGAGTCTACGAGAGTATCTATCGAGCCAGTCACGCTTGGATCATCTCCCCTTTCTTCCCCGACTTCACGATCAGCTCCTGTTACATCGTGGCCATCCGAGCGTTACTATACTCTGTCACCTGTGGACAGAATAGCTATCCTTCAATTCATGTGTGATTTAGCAGTGTCCAGTAAAGCTGTCCATGCACATTTGGACTACTGTGAGGACCAACTAACGGCGTTGCGAAAGGAAAAGATAGACATAAACAGGCAAAAGAAGCAGCAGTGCGTTACATTGTTCACAGTGACCTCTACACTACTGACGAAAGCCTACAGTATAGAAGAGATGATGGTGCTTGTGGGCGAGGGCAAGGAGGATGACTCGCAAGAAGCCATTACTACGGTTAATGAAGCCAGTGATGTTGATTCGGAAGGTATCACACCTTCGGAGGATGCCTCTGAAGCGGGTTCGGCTGGTCGTCGGGCAAGCTCGTCGCAGCGTCAACTGACATTACGCCTGAAGGCGCAGCAAGGACAAGCTATTGCTAGGCAGCGAGAACTTGCTCGCCAAAAATTGGCTTCACAAAGGCAGGCGCTTGCGGAGCACCGTCGTTTGGATGAAGAGGTCAATAAACTTGAGCGACGCCTTGAAGGCATCGAGCGCGAGTTCAGAAAACTTCTGGGAGTCGTGAGATTAAAGCCTATTGGAAAGGATAGGTTTTACAACCGGATCTGGTGGTTTGATGGATGTGGCACCTCCTCCCTGGTGGGCAGTGGCGGCGCAGTGCAATACGGCACGGGGCGATTATTTATACAGGGGCCTAGTGAGTTCGATCAGGAGATATTAGACAGGAGGGAGGAGGATAAGATTGTCACGAGGCGGGCTGAGGAAGAAGGTGAAGAAGGGCTTTTAGGCACGGGGGAATGGGCTGTTTATAGCGAAGTCGAAGAGGTTGGCTTTCTCCTTTTTTTGTGCAACTAGTGCTTAACTAAGTCATTATCAGATGGATGAGTTTATGGCTTGGCTTAATCCTAAAGGCGTTCGTGAATTTGCTCTAAAGAACACTCTGACCAAATGGTGGGATTTTTTGGCTCCAGGAGTCCGGAGGCGTACTGCTGTGGGTCATTTTTCCTTTCATCGCCTTACATGAAGAAAAGCTCAGCCCGTTTCGATAAGGATATTGCAATGAACGCAAAACTTCCGGAGGCAAGACGAAGTCAGAGGGGGAAGACTGCCAACTCTGATATTTCCCGCGAACCTTACATGTTGTGGACCAACCGTAAAGCTGTTAATTAATAAGCCCATATTCGCTCCTTGCCCTCGAGTCGCTTTCGCATGTAACTTTTCCTGTCCAATGTTTTTGTTTTTGTTTTTACTGTCATCACGTACATAGACTCTGTAATCTAAAATTTCTTCACATGCCAAGTATATAATGCATATTGACTAGTACTATTTATCACATGAGGACTTCGGAGCACCGCACTTTTTTCTCGCTAGAACAGTACGATACATGCTACGACCAGCAACGTCCGTGCCGACCAGCTCGCGGCACGACCCTTCAGATGTCCCTACCAGCGCTAGTTTTACTCCTTCGTCCTGGTCGAGCACGCGCGGTGTCGCCGATGCCGTAGCTTCATATCGGCGTGCACAGTATATCATCACTGGCCAAAATGTCTCATCCTCTGTCGGCGTGAACGAACACACGCAAGGCGCCGATGAAGAAGAAGCGCGGTACAGTGCCAGCGACGAAGACGCCTTAAGCTTCTCCGAAAACGAGAATTCCTCAGCGCTCGTGTATCGGGAAGGCTCAGACGGCCTCGTTAACAGCAACAGCAACCTAGAGTGGGATGAAGTCCTAGAAGGGCCCGCTTTCCAAGACCAGCTCCTGCCATGGCAGCGAGACTTTGCGCAGACAGCTATTCCTGAAAGGCCGCTCAACCATGCGCCGTGGTCGGAAACGACACGTCCATCTTCAGAACATACGCCCTTACTTCGCAAAATTTCGTCGAGGTCTTTCTCGGCCCTACGGTCCCCTCGGGTATATCAGCCAAGTAATGAAATTGACCTCGATGTGCCAGTCCAGGGTTCGAGCTCCTTACGTCGACCCTCGCAGAGCGTTCAGGACCAGAAAGCGCATCTTAAAAAGAAGATATCATCCGCATCTGCGCGCAGCGTGAGGAACATCGTGACTGGTAGAAGCACATTTGGTCAAACGGTACATACATCATTTAGTCCTGCATTATTAAATTCTTTAACGCTGTTTAATAGTTGTTCAACTCTATAGCTATTTTGCTTGGTTTTGGGATGCTATCAGAGCCTCTAGCCTTTGCATACGCAGGCTGGATAGGAGGCATGGTCCTTATTATCTTCTACGGATTTATCACCTGTTACACGTATGCTTCTTTCTTTGATTAATGAAAATCCGACCTCCGCTGATAGAATGATTCATCAGGGCCAAAATACTTGCAAAGATCATGGCCGACGATCCTCAGATAAGAACATATGCAGACATAGGAAACAAGGCTTTTGGTCAACGCTCCAGGGTGTTAACCTCTTCTTTATTTTGTTTAGAGCTCTTCGCCGTCAGGTTTGTCCTTCTCCCTGTGCCGCGTTAGTGGCTATCGTTCTCATCGATTATGTAGCGTGGTATTGGTCACTTTATATGGCGATTCATTACACTCTATCATGCCTAGTTATTCGGCCGGAACATACAAATTGATTGGTCTAATAATGTTTGTCCTTCACCGTTTATTCATTATGACCAAATAGGACTTATAACAAGACTTGATTTTGCAGACTTATACCCTCTGTGTTTTGTCCCCTTTCTGTTCTCTCGTACACATCCATTCTCGGGATTTTGTCTACTTTGCTCATTATTTCTGTTTTACTCATTGATGGCATGTCCAAACCCGATGCTCCGGGAAGCCTTTGGATGCCTGCACCAACAAATCTGACTGTTGCGGGTTGGGGAGAGCTGGGTATAGCATTTGGTCTTTTCATGGCTGGGGCATGTTTATTCCTTCAAAATGCCAACTAACCACGAATTAATGGTTCAAATTAGTTCTCAGGTCACGCTGTACTGCCTTCTCTGGCTCGGGACATGGCAGAGCCGCGGGAATTTGATAGGATGATTAGCTCTGCCTTTGTGAGTTGAGTCTCTGATTAAACCCGATATTTCTCTACATGACCTATCAACTTTCAGATAGCTGCAACGGTAATATATGCTCTTATTGGAGGTTGTGGATACCTCATGTTCGGAAATAACGTCAGCGACGAGGTACACTTTTTTGGCCGTAATCTGTATCATTAATGCTCATGGAATATTTCAGGTCAGTAGGGATTTGCTTAATACACCAGGATACAACGTTTTCTTGAATAAAATTGCTGTCTGGAGTTTGGTCATTATGCCTTTGTGAGTAAAGATCATCGCTATCACTTATCTCCATTGTTTAAATTGTTCTCTAGGACGAAATTTGCCCTCGCAACCCGTCCCGTGAGCAGAGATATCCGAATTAATTCTCCGCGATGCTAACATTACGTGAAGGTCAATATCACTCTTGAGATTATATTCGGCCTGGAGACTAGTACTCCTTTGCAGCTACACGTTCATGAGACTGCCAATAGTGCACTCCTCGCGAAGGGGCGTTCCCAGTTCACCAAAAACACTCTCATTTTCATCGAACGCACAATTTTTGCGTGCCTCTCTGTCGCTGTCTCAATCCTCATTCCAGAGTTCAGCTCAATGATGGCATTCGTAGGGTCCTTCTCCGCCTTTGTGCTGTGTGTGATCGGGCCAATTGCTGCGAAAATTGCGTTGATGGGCAAGTGCGGAATAGGGGACGCTGTGCTCTTGACCGTCGCTACTATCATGGCGACATGGGGGACAGTTGCAGCATTCACGGCATAAGCTAACGGATGGAATGACGCACACATCTGAACAATTCATGACCCTGCTGACGCGATGGACCTTGGGATCAATCTTCAAGATATACAATACATACAAACTACAGTGCACAGTACAATATAATCACGATGCCTTTGCAGTATGCGCAATAATTTTGGAAAGTTCTAAAGATACAAATAATGTTAGGATGAATAAATTTAACAGCAGAGTATAACTCACGGGGGAGGTAAATGTTCTCGCGAACAACAGTTGCCTCGACCTGATTGTCGGGATTAGGCGGGATTGAAACTACGGATGCATCGACTGTCCAACCCAGTTTTGAGACATATTCAGCCAGTCCGTCGTCTAAGAAAGTCACGTAGCGTCAACAAATGAGAGGGACAGTTAGGCGAACGAATGAAACTCACTACCCAAATCCAAGTATATACCCAACCGCTCGACGCTGATTTTCTTAAAGGCAGCCATTACAGCCTTTATCACCACCACCCGAATGCTATCCTCGAAACCCGCACATTCAACTGTGTAATTCTCGCGCAAGCTCTGGAGTTCATTCGACTTGAATAACGCCCAAAACGCGGGGAAGCGGCACTGGAGAAGAAGGTCATGAAGAGTCGTAAGCGTCGGAAGTAGGTCGGGAAGTGGGTCGGGCTCGTCGAGGTTCGCGGCGGTGGGACGCTCTCCGAGAAGGGCAATACAGAGGTTGAAGTCAGGGAACGGCACAGCCGTGAGGGATTTTATGAGAACATTGACAACGACATCGGGATTGTAGAGAGCAGGGTTGAATTGATAACTGAAAGGGAGTTTCAGCCGAGCGAGCGCAAAAAGACTTGATTAAATTTTCGTACAGTTTCAGAATTGCCAAGTTCGCCAGACAATCGTACTCGTTGCTCCGGATCTGGTGATACAAATAATCTTCAAGTATGGACACATTTGACGGGTTGTAGCGGTCTACACCGGAGACAAGATTCTCTATGAGTTCAGGCCGTGTCGACGGCGTGGTCCATTCTGCTGTGGCGGACATGGCTGCTAGTCGTCGTCGCTGTTCGTAAAAACCTTTTCGAGGTCGAAACCATATTCGAAAGTACGTATTAGGAAACCTTATCTAATACAACAGCGGATATTATAACGCTGCTTCAAAGTTGTTTTCGGTTGTGCTATAATCAATGAACGAATCAGAATCTCATCCACCAACCGACACAGACATTACAGACGGCTCCAGAGAGAATGTTGCGAAACAGGAGGTCTTGCATGAGGAGAGAGAGAGTCTGTCTAGTGGATCGCAAAGACCAAATTATCAATTGCATTATACCCTCAGTGGACACACTATGGCCATCGCGGCCTTAAAATTCAGCCCCGATGGTAAAATGCTTGCTTCATGTGGTGAGCTGTTTCTTCCTACTATATGACTATGGCTGCATGCATTATTTCGTTTTTTCTTTATGGCGCACAGCTTCAGATAAGCTCATAAAGTTATGGAACGCATATACGGGCGAATTTATAAGAACATTGGCCGGACACACTGAGGGAGTGTCGGACATTGCATGGTCGTTGGATAGTGAGCTCATCGCTTCTGCATCGGACGACAAAACCGTCCGCGTTTGGGATGTTGACAATGTGCGTGTGGTTGATGGATCCCATCGAAGGAGCTGAACGCATTACGTCGCGTCTACAGGGAACAACTGTTAAAACGCTTAACGGACACACAAATTTTGTCTTTTGTGTAAATTTCAACCCTCGCTCAAATCTTCTGGTGTCCGGAGGTTTTGATGAAACCGTTAGAATATGGGACGTTGCCAGAGGTGTGTAAAATATTTAAACTGGCCCTTCACTACTACGGTGTAAACTCTCTGCTATTAGGAAAGTCAATGAGGGTTTTACCGGCCCATTCTGACCCTGTGACGGCTGTGTGCTTTAATCGGGATGGTACACTCATTGCGTCGTGCGCAATGGACGGGCTTATGTGAGTTGTCTTCGCTTACTGATTTACCTTCCCCTGAAAATATGTCGCAAACGCAGACGCATCTGGAACGCGGCATCGGGCCAATGTCTCAGGACAATAGTAGACGATGACAACCCTATATGGCAAGTAAGGTCGGAACTTGCATATTCACTCAGGGTTAATGCCTCGTACAGCGGACATGTCAGCTTTTCTCCAAATTCGAAATATATTTTAGCGTCTACTCAAGACTCAACTATCCGACTTTGGGATTATCTGTCATCACGCTGTCTGAAGACATACACTGGGCACTCGAATCGAACGTACTGCCTGGTTGCCAACTTCAGTGCCACAAACGGATTGCATATTGTAAGTGGCAGTGAGGACGGTAAGGTTTACGTATGGGAGCTGCAAAGTCGGAAAATTGTTCAAGTATTGGAAGGGCACAAAGGTACGACATCAAGCGACTTTTCTTACGAATATGGCTCATTGGGCATTACAGATGTTACGCTTACCGTAGCAGTGCGTACAGGCGCCAATAATAGTAATTGTCCTTAGTTGACCTTTCTTTTCAGACGCATCCGAAGCACAGCATTATCGCATCGGCCTCCTTGGAGAAAGATCTCGCAATCCGGCTCTGGTTTGACGGGAACTCCGATGAGGCCGGATGACAAGCAAATTCCGGTCCCTTGGATCTCTCGTAGTTTTTTGCAGGCCAGCCGTGCAGCCACCGAGCTTAAGCACCGAGACAAATACTGAACAGGCTAAGGAGTGTCTTTATAAGCGCAGTGTTGAACTCCTGCGTATGCCATTTTCGGGGCAGTGTTTGATTGTAGTAGGTAGGCGTCTTGGAAATACAATTGTATTTGTTCCTCGAGGTGCTAGAAGGTTGGAGACGACGCAGACGAGTCACATCACAATAATACAGCACAGCAAAGTTCCTGAATCAGCTGCCGTTAATTTGCCGTATCGAGCGGGGAAATTAAAACTCCGCTGGATCCTATATAAGGACGTCATAGCGCAGTGGCCGGTCGCTATCTCTCCCCATCCCAACCTCTCTATAAGCCCACCTTCCCCACTGTGAGTTTGTACTCCGGTCGCTGTCTCCTACTCACACCTATCGCCTGTTTACAGAGCAATGCAGATCTTCGTGAAGACGCTTACAGGAAAGACCATCACCCTCGAGGTGGAGTCCTCAGACACGATTGATAATGTAAAGACAAAGATTCAGGATAAGGAAGGGTGCGTGGGATGGATTCTTATCGACAACTTGCGCTGACTCTTTCCCATGACAGCATTCCGCCCGATCAGCAACGTCTCATCTTCGCCGGCAAGCAACTTGAGGACGGTCGTACTCTGTCAGACTACAACATTCAGAAGGAGTCGACGCTCCACTTAGTCCTTCGTCTGCGTGGAGGAATGCAGATTTTCGTCAAGACCCTTACGGGGAAGACGATTACTCTCGAGGTCGAGTCGTCCGATACTATCGATAACGTGAAAGCGAAGATCCAAGACAAAGAGGGTATTCCTCCCGACCAGCAACGCCTCATCTTTGCTGGAAAGCAGCTTGAGGATGGGCGCACCCTATCGGACTACAACATCCAAAAGGAGTCTACTCTTCATTTGGTTCTTCGTCTGCGTGGCGGGATGCAGATATTCGTCAAGACCCTTACGGGTAAGACGATCACCCTGGAGGTTGAGTCATCCGACACGATCGACAACGTGAAGGCGAAGATCCAGGACAAGGAGGGTATCCCTCCTGACCAGCAGCGTTTGATCTTTGCCGGAAAACAACTCGAGGATGGTCGTACTCTATCAGACTACAATATCCAGAAGGAGTCGACGCTCCACTTGGTTCTTCGTCTGCGTGGAGGAATGCAGATTTTCGTCAAGACACTCACAGGAAAGACGATTACGCTTGAGGTCGAGTCGTCGGACACGATTGACAACGTCAAGACGAAGATCCAGGACAAAGAGGGCATCCCGCCTGACCAGCAGCGATTGATCTTCGCCGGCAAGCAACTCGAGGATGGCCGCACACTCTCCGACTACAATATTCAGAAAGAGTCTACTCTTCATTTGGTCCTCCGTCTGCGTGGTGGAATGCAGATATTCGTTAAGACGCTTACGGGGAAGACGATAACACTCGAAGTTGAATCGTCCGACACCATTGACAATGTGAAGGCGAAGATCCAAGACAAGGAGGGTATTCCTCCCGACCAACAACGTCTCATCTTTGCCGGCAAGCAACTCGAGGACGGTCGCACACTTTCTGATTACAATATTCAGAAAGAGTCGACTCTTCATCTCGGTAAGTCTGGCAACAATAATGTCATTGTCTATGTTGACGAGTGAATGTTTAGTGCTGCGCCTCCGTGGTGGTAACTGATGGGGGATTTTTGTTTGTTACGTTGTCATCAATTGTAGTATTATAGCCTTTGTGTGCCAATCGAATTGCATTTTGTCCTAATCACGATCAACACGGATTAGTGAGCTAGGTTGGATTTGGGGAATATTAATATTTTAAGAAAATGACATTCTAAATATAAGGTGGGGGAACACTAGTACTGTCCCTATAATACACACCACATAGTGTTCTATCGTCAAGCATTTGTGACCGAGACTTGCGATCAATTTGGCCCAACCTCAACGGCAGCCCCTTGCTCGCCCCTTGCTGAAGCATATGAGCTTCTTCTAACGATGCTATATCCCGACGGGGAGGATTAACTATGGTCCATTAACTACATGTATATATATCAGACGCAGATTAAACAAGCCGGGTATCTTAATCGCGTTTCCGTCTCTTCCTTCCGGTAGTCCGATCCGCGTGTCTTTCATCCAGCTGCTTGCATTGTGGATCTTGCTTCCAATGTCTGGCTCGAGCATCTGACCTCTTGAAGGCCTTTTCGCAACCGAAGCACCTGTATGGCGTCGTATTGGTGTGCGTGTTCTCGTGTCCTGTTCCGAACAATAATAAGCACGCATATCCAACCCATTTCGATAGCGCATACGCTTGCAATCATGCGGCCTTTTGAATACCCGTGCACAAAAGGAGCATTTTGTCTGACGCCGGATCGCAGGTGCACGATTGTCACCGAGATCCGGCAATTTGGAAACGGGAAATTGATACTGATGCGCAAAGCGAATTAGGTGACCACATACAGACCAATGGAAACTATGGGGCGCGGCGTACCTCGAAACTGAACAAGGTGGGGCTTGGGGGAAGCGACGCGTCTGATCTCTCAGTGGTGCAATATACAGACGGACCAGCTTCGCGCGAGGTGTCAACATCTGTTGTAGAAGGCACGTCGGGCTCCGGTGCCGCAGATAGAGTCGTATATTTTTCCAGGAGTTCGTTTACGTCTTCCTCTCCAATATGTACGTCCTTATCGTTCCTCATATAAAACTGTTCTGTCAGAGAATAGGAGATCGATGTCTACGGGAGCAGTAGAGGAAGCTCGAACCTGACTCGGTCATTTCCCCAGTGAATTGAAGGTCAGGGTTGCTGTTCTCGAGGGCATTTCTCACAAGCCCACAATACTCGACTGTAGGAAAGGGCGATTTCCCAGAGTACAGCGCATAGTTGATATCAGTGTATTCCACGACGTTTGCGAGACGCTGACGAAAAGCTCTGGCCAGTTCGTGAATAGACATAACGCCAGCGGACGAAGGAGGTGATGGGGTCCAATGTGCCGCACCACTGTTCATGATAGGCTATGGGACGAGAGAAAAGGAAGACAATGCACCTCAGATTTGAGGGAGCCATTCCGTAAGTCGTCGAGGTCGCCGTCAATGAGGATAGAGTACGCAGCGCCCGTTTCAGAAACAGGACCCGGAAAGAAGGCGCGATAGACTTCTAGATGCGATAGAAGCAATTCAACAATGCTTAACTGTATAGGCGAGCACGTGGTCTATGTATGGTCCGTTTAAATATCAATTAAATACACTCGAAACGGGGCGACGCCGTTTCTCCTTAGCATCCGACCAGTCGGCGCGGCGTCCAGCACCTAAATCGAGGCCATTATTTGCAAAAGACCGAATGCGGTAACAGGAAGCCCTGCGGGTATGGTGCAATTTCAATTAACTCAGACGATACAGTAGCCTTAAGCCTCAGAATGCTGGACCTCACTCACAACTCAGTAATCTAACGTTCGTCTGGACACTTCTCGCCCCTGACTCGTGTCTTGTTTGAGGCGCTTCGGGAATAGAGGCAGTACTATTCACATTGCTTGGACTCCTGCGGTGCGCCGATATTCACAACAAAAATACAACGATTTACAACGTGTTTCCATTGTACAATTAGTTTCCACTCTAATACTTCGAAGTTCTTGCCGGCTCCACACTCACACGACAAGCTGCGGAGTGCTACGTTAGTAGAAACGCTATCTTAGTCACTTTGTATCTTACCAAAGCAAGATGTCCGCCCACAACAGGGCGCGCTCTGAATCCTTCTACCCCCCCATTTGTTGTCTCATACCAATCGCCTAGCGGCGCACTATTGACACCGTCCGCGGCGTATTTCTGTACCGCCGATATGAAGAGATCGCGCGTCTCCGTGTCGGTCACGATACTTGCGGTCCACAATTGCCAATCTGTATGGAGCATTAGCAACGTTCATAGAAGACCCGCTCCTTTGACTAGGTCATCCCGGTTACTTACCAGACTTTGTGTATGTGTGGCTAAAAAGCAAACCAGGCGCCAGTGTCAGAGCTGGCAAGGGGGCTAGAGGAAAGTACGTACCGTGTGTCAAGGGGAACGCCATACGCGTTGTCGACGGTCTTGTACCAAGCCGTTTCTACAATTTCGGCAAATCAGCGAACTGAAGAGTCAAAAATGCGGACAATGTTTTATATTCACGCATTTCATAAATGGATTGCGGGAAGAGGTTGGTCTTGAGAAGTTTGTCGCCGAGCAGGTTATAAGACAGTCCCCAGCTTTTGAATGCTTTCAGACAACGTTCAAGTAAATGAGAACACAACGAACCTCGAGTCGTTACCGTACTAGAAAGTTCCAGTAAGTTAAGTTTCGGTACGATCGGACAACGGGTAACTTACCGATAGTGTTAAGTGGTCGCCACTGGATGCGGTCGCGAAGCCTTGGAATTGAGTAACGTACGACGAAGCAATCGACTGGAACGTGCAAAAAATTAATGTCAAAGTCAATATATGCTACAGGGAAGCAGCTTACGCTATAGTTGGATTCCTTTGCGGAGTCGCCCAGAAGTCCGGAAATGACTGACATTGCTTTAATACCTATAAGTCCTTTAATCGCCAGATTCGTCTGGTTCGCAAGGCTGCCCGCAAAGTCGTCTGTACTGATTTGATTCGCAGGTATCAAGGAATCGGATATGAGATATTGGGTCCATTGGTCAAGGAGGCTCGACTGATTAAACGAGACATTATGTGTTAATCAGCTTCCATGAAGTTCAAATAGGAAAAGGCTGTCAGCGCACGTAGGTGTTCAACTGAGAATTATCGCCTGCAGCCTGTGCGTAGCTCAGACTCATGATCAACATATTTCCACATTCTAATGGTCACCGTTCGCATGAGTAACATTGCCTAGCATATATCCAAAAGTAGACAAACCTTCTACGGGCATAGCTTCGTCTCCTCCTGTAAAGAAATGCAACGATCTAGAGTCATGCGACATTCTCAGCCATTTCCGACGCACCGTCATTATGTCCCAGAGCCTTAGGATAACTAGCACCTGTAATGAAAAGTTAGTAATTATTGGCGGCAGAGAAAATGGCTGGCCTACCAAGGTCGTGCACGCTCCATTTGTTGGGATACTGACCGGAGGCCTGGTACTTGAACAGTCCTTCAAGCAGGTAACGTCCGAGCTGCGGGTTAGTGTAAAGGAAGATGGGCCAGGAAGGGAAGATGACGTCGACTGTGTTGACATTCTACAGAGACAGGTGAGTACATGGTATCAATTCGGTTTCCAACCAACCCACCCCGTCGCTAGAAATCTCTGTAAATAGGAGGGTAGTCAGACCAGCAGATGAATTGACTTAAGCATGGAGCTGACCCTTCATGAAAACGAGGATGTCGCTAGAGTCGAAAGATCCATCTGAGTTCTTCGATACTGTAATCTCGATTGCGCCGAATGCCTGGCGGACGGATAATGCAACGATGGAAGCATATGTTGAGGATATTTTCCCTGAATCGCTGTTTATCTGCGAATCAAACGCATTTGCTGACTGAACTGCGTTCGAGTAATCCCCCAAGAAGAACGAGATCTGGAATCGATATATTTAGAAAACGGTGTCAATCCACAAATCTGGCGAAAACGTACGGCATCGGTCGCGGAAGCATACTCAGTCAGGAAGTACAAACTCCTCAATTGGGTTTGATCATTTGCTATGATATATTCAACGGCGGGGTCGCGGAAGTGGCCCACGGAGAAGACTACGGGAGAGGACGAGGATGTGATATCGCCGAGGTCTTCAGCAAAGGCGAAAACGGGCCAGTTGTCCGAGACGGCACGGAAGTTTGGGTCTTCCGTGTTCGCCAGCACGCCGTTATTAATGAACTGGCCCCGAACTACAATGTCCTGGCCAGTCTGATAGGTCGTCGCGCTAGTCTGAAATTCAATGGTAAATGTATACTCCACATCACAGTAGGGTCATGACACTAAATTGGCTAACCTTAGAAAGGGAATAGTAGGCAGATCCCTCTATCCGCTTGTTATCAGAACCCACCTCGGCACATATATGCAAAGGCACGCTTACGTTGAATATGATCGGAGACTTCAGAGAACTCTGTCTGATCGGCGAGCTGTACTTGGTGGGTGATGATGTTACCGACGCTCGTCGTCCAGTTGGCCGTGAGGCTGTTGTCGCCGGTGATCCATTCTGCACTAATGTCCGTGTAGATCTGCACGGAGTGAGAACCCCCGTCGTTTGAAGCGGCGGTCAAGGAAAGGTACGAGAACGGCAGGGACTGTCTGACGAGATCCGTCGGCTGTGTGGGCTGTTAGCACTTTCGTTTACTTGGTGTTAAGGGGAAAGAGCATATATTTACCTCGACCGGACTGAGGAATGTGGCGGTTAGATCAACTGGGCCAGCCGTCATGACAAAAATGCTTTGAGTGGCTGAAAACTAGAGTAAGGGGGCTACAGGTCAACACAAAAATAAAAATTTCGTAATGGAAAAATGGACATACCTCCAAGCTCTTCTGAGTGGCCTTGGAAAAGCTCGCCCCAGAGACCGCAGGATCTCCGAGGAAGGTATAAACAGTGCCATCGACGCGGACAAAGCCTGCCCAGCCGAGGATCTAATAATATACAGTGAGTTGAATCCGGAAAAGGCCGGAAAACCACAATAACCCACCGAACCGGTCCAGAAAGCAGGCCAGGCATCATTCAGAGCAGTGCCGGCCCCCTGTGGGAGCCAGGTTGACAAGTAAGGTGAACGGACAGCAAGAGGAACCGCGGCTGGGTTGAAGGGTGTCGCCGTCCAGCTGAAAGCGTCGACGGTGGAAGCAAGTAAAATTGCAAGTAAGAGGCCTAACCAGCAGTGTACACCTTTGATACGAGCACTCATATTGCGACAGGCGTTCGGAGTATCGATTCCAGTGTCTGATAAATTCGTACGAGGCCAGCGTATTTAAAGGAGTAGCAGTCCTCAACAACGGCGCAATAAGTCGACTGGGCTGAGATCACGAGTTACCCCTGCATATACCTCCAGGCCAACGATAGTGATAAATTATGCGCTGGCAGATTCGTTATGAGTGGGAAATAGTTGCGACCTTGTGCACCTTCGAAGCCCCGCGAACCCGGATAGCCTATATCAAGGTCAAATGGTAAGGTTGTTCTTCCATCAAGGCGGTGACGAATGCAATAGACATCACATTTCATCCAATTTTGTAGTCGCTTAACTTGCCGACCACAGGATTTCCCATAGCAGTCTTTACTTCCCCACATCGGCCAGAACACACTGTGATGGACCTCCATCGACGGGCCCATTTCTGCACATTTGCCGGAGGAAAACATAGGCGACCCCCTAAAACAGGAATAGATTAATCTGAGGAAGACCGAATGACTTACGGCACGGGTCGGCGCCCAGATCGGAGCACACAACCGCAACAGACACATGATGATTGCTTCCATTCGGAAATTTAAAAAGAAATAGGTATGTACAAAGCTCGCGAATGACACAGTCACTGGCTACACAAATATTGAAGGGCCCCGCCCGAAATGCCAGCCCGTCTAAGCCTGAACATTTTGACTGCAAAGAAGCGTCAGAGGTGGTTATTAAACACTGCAATCGATACACTTACGCAAAAGCACCTATAACATTTCCCTGGGGGAAGTATTCGCAGACGTAGTATTGAGCCGGCTACCAATGATAATAAATATGATATATCAGAACGCGTGATAATCATGACATGTATCGATGAGCTTACGCCATAGCTAGCAGCAAAAATACCGCTGCAAGTTTGGACAGCACAACCCAGTTGAGTGGTTGCCTTCCAAACAACCTGGGTGAAGTGCGACGGCACAGGGTTGGATGGATCGTATTCAGCTGAAAAAAAAAGTAGTTGGAAATCAGCGATACGTGCGAAAATTTTACAAAAAGAGCCGTAAGAAACTCACAGGCCTCATTTGTCCAGGACTGAACCGCATCCGTGATGCTATAGCTGCCCGTCCCAGCCGCGAGATTCTCTGGAGGCAGGGATTAAAAGCTGACCTTAGCCACTGGGGTCATAGAAGTGAAATATATATACTTACCCCCGAACGGACCAAGAGTTCCTCCAGAGTGCTGGAAGACGCATCCATTTGCCCATTTCTGAGCAGCATCCGCCAGTGTGTCATTCCAGGTCAAGGGCAACGCGCCGTGTTGGGCCCTCACGGTATTGTGAGTTGAGAGGTACGTGGTAATGTCTGAGGAAGATGTGTCCGCCGAGGGGTTGACGGACGCGGGTGCCGAGGTACTCTGGGTGGAAGAGGATGTAGAGGTGCTGCTTTTAACCGGAGTCGTCGAAATTGTCGAGCTAGTAGTAGATGGCGCCACAACGACAGACGACGAATGGATCGACGAAGATGGGGACGGTGTGACTGGTGTGGCCGAAGTCGAACTTGAAACCGATACCGACGTGGGGGATGAAGTTGCGGCAGGGGTCGACGTGGTTGCCTTTGACGAGCTCGTCGAGGGGATGAATTGGCTCGTTACTGTCGTCAATCTCGTCGATACCGTAGGAATGACGGTCGAAGACGGAACGATGGTGATACTGGATAATAACGTACTTGCCGCTTGGCTTGCAGTACTGTATAGAGACAGCCGAATGTTTTTGAATGAGCAAAGTGTGCAGATATTTAAAAACGGCGGGAAAACAGTAATAGGCGGGGTACATACGACGAGGCGGTTGATGCGCAGGCGGTTGAAAGAGCACTGCTGAGCGCGCTCGATTCCGCGGGGGACAAAACGTCACCCCAGGGATTTGTGCCTTTCACGAAGCCAGGCCAACCCCAGCTCGCGGTACATGCTGCGTTAGCCGCATTTTTAGTACGGCGCGAGCAAGTGGGACCAGCTAAGACTGTTGAAGCCGGCACGGTGCTTAAGGCGAGCACAAGCGCGTAGAGTGGTTGCATGGTGGGTTTGCAAAGGAATGTACAACAAAAAGACGGGACCGGCCAGTCGAGAGGCCTAGTAAACAGTAAAGAGAGGAAGAGTCGCGACGAGGGGACGATTTGACGACAGATGATTCTGCTGGCATGGTGTATATATATGTGCCCGTTTTACTTTGCAGGGAGACGGCGGGAACATATGAGGCATATAGCGACCATCATGCGTAGGCAAGGCAATGGGGTGGGCGGCTGAGGGCGGCAAGTCCGGCAGAGCGCCGGCAGAATATGGGCATATGCGGCCCATGATCGTCGTCGGGGTTTTACGTAATTAATTACCCAAAATAGCCACCTTTGCAGGCAAGTATTATGGCATCTCCATGGTTCAAAGCACACATGTCCGAGCCCCCGTTTTATTTACTGCTCCAACATGCCCCGCTGGCAGCCGCAAACGGTCCTCCGTCCTCGGCGCCGACAGTCTATTCGCATCCGCTTGTCGAGTACCATTTTGCAGACGACCCTCCCTCCGCCCTCCTCCCTTCCTCTGCTGCCGAAAGCGTAGTCGTACTTGACTATGGTGGCCCTGACTCTCCCCCAGTCGTTCAGAGCCTCCACGCTAGCTTTGCCATCGTCGGAGTAAAAGTTACGGATGCCCCCGGCGCAGCCGCCGCCGTCACCCGTCCAAGTGACGAGGTGCTGCCGCGCCGAAACGACAAGATGTTCATCATCGAGACGATAGCGAACGGAGGCGACAGGTGCGTCCGATCGACATCGAAAGATACAAACACTGACATCAATTTGCCAGTGCTAATGAATCGCTTTACGAGCTCGACAACCCGCAAATCATCCTCGCACAGTTCAAGGAGCGGTACGCAATCAACTCATGCTTAGAAACAGTACCTTTTTTAAGCAAACACAATGATGCCCGTTGCAATAGAAATGAAATCCTGAGGAAAGTACTCGATCAACCCGTCGTAAAGCCTTCCGACGGGCAGACTCCCGTCTGAGGCATTGCAACTTATTATTGGGCATCAACGGTCCGTTTCGCCCTATAATTAACCCAGCCTTTCAAGCCGCTAGTCGCTAGCACTAAGTGTTGGTGTGTCTCATCCATCAGCAATACAAATACTTCCATCGTCTCTAAGGACTAACAGTTGATGCTATTTTACAATACTCCTGCGCTTGTCCCCCTCCCAAAATACAGAGCCCCAGTGTCGCCTAACCTATACTGGACCGCCAGACTCCTTCCGAAAGCATTAACAGCGTTGCAGTCCTTAAGGAGAGGTCCACGATGTAGAGCGATCTGCGGGTTACTCTGAGCCTTACCGATTACTTGTATAGAATCCGACGAGGCATACTTCACCGCTGATTGCTCCACTCCTTCCACTCGCCAGTGGGAGCACCTCCAAATGCAATACGCACTGATGGAGGAGATTGCGTGTGAGCGCGTCCAATTCGTCAGACAATGTAAGATGCTGCGAGACGACTAAGGTTGCCTGGTGCTGCAAAATGTTGAGAGAAGTATATATGCCGGAGATGCATCCGAAATTACTTTGACGCATGTTGCTCGTAAAGCTCTGATGAAGCGTTTGATCTCAACGATAGGCATTCCAGACCACTCAAGTAGTGAAAGACTGTCCAGAATGATCATGTTTGGCCCATAATCGCTTGCAGGAGTAGTGTTGCATCCCTCGAGAGTCTGACATAACTTGTCATACAGCGGTCGTAGCGTGGCTGCAGAGAGCTCGAGCTCCGAAAACCCATCTAAGAAGGTGAATGAGCCGTCCGAACTATGCGAGAGGAGGTTCGTCGATGGGTTCTGCACGAGATAAATAGTAAGGTTTGACTAGGGAACGTATGCTAGAAGCAAGACAGACCAGCCGGGTCGCGACGGACTTCCAGTGAGAAAAGGCTTGCGAGAAGGACACCAGTATGCACTTGCGGTTTTGCGAGCGTCTTAGGTGGGAAGCTAGAATGCTGAGAATTATAAACTCGGCGGGTGCAGCCAATCGGTCTGTGACTAGCAAAAGCTGCCCTACTTGGTGCGGCAAGGTCGACGGGTCAAACATGACAGGATGAGAGAGAGCTTAATTCCAAGTTTTCGTGTTATTTGTCGCTGCAAACACGACGGCGACGACGCGACAAGCTAGGGCTAGATCGCACGCGACGCTGGGTAGCTTTCTACTCTGGGGTGAAATAGGCGCAATCGAATGGCAAATGCAGAGCATATATTCAACTCATGCACTTTAGATCTCGTTGTCCCTGATACTATTCTGCAGCTCCCTGCGCATGACGGTTCAGTTACGGCGGATGACTGGCTGCAGCTCGCGCAGGATTCCGGGTGTCGGACGAAGGCATTCTTTGGTGCGTCGCGCTACCTATGTACACCCACCCGCCTTATTTCTCTGACGAACTTATAGATGAAAAGCTTGAGTTTTACCTGACCGTGCGCTTTCGACCCGAAGACCAGTCTTCGAACCTGCTTTCGCCGGACAATCGGTCGCTTCCTACGCTCCTTCTTTCCTTCCTGAACCATTTGCAAGTATCCCTTGAAGCCACGTACATTCCGTCTACACCTCAAGAGGTTTCCCATAATGGCCGCCTCCCCATCCTGCCTGCCCGTACCAGCAGCGCAGCGCTGACACCCACCGCGAGGGGAACAGGCGTCCCATTACCCGTTCATCCCCCTCAAACCCCAAATCCCATGCCACTGACGAATGAACTGGACAAGAAATACATCTTCGCGGAAGGGACACCACTCAAGTCTTTTATATGGGGTGAGGATCTAGCGGAAGAGGGCGACTCGTTCCGTTTGCTCCAATCAGCCAGTGAAATGTGTTGGGTGGCTATATACAGATTGTCCCTATCAGTTGGTGAGCTAAGATGCACCATATCCCTTGGTGCATTTTGTGTACTAATTGAGAACCAGTTTATGTGAAGACTAACTTCAATAATCCTTTGTTGTGTCTGACAACGTCGATTACCCTACGTGATAGGCCTTTACCTCCAACTCCACAAAGACAATCTTTAAATAACCTGATTAAAGAGGCTGGTCCACTCCCCTCCCTGGTGGATTCGCTTCCCCCAAAAGATGCATCTACCCAAGAGCAGACCTGTCTAGATCATGCCGGGCCTTCAGAGCACGGATTTTTAGAGGAGATTAATCTTCTCGATGGACTTCCTACTAGTAAATGTGGTTTAGTTTCGTCTTCGCACTTTATTTTTATGAGATTTTATAGGTTCTACCTCAACTGATAAGCTTTACCTACCTACTACACGCTTAGGAGCGTCTGCTCGCCGAGCTTACGCGTTACCTCCCATTTCTCCGGGGCTGCCAAAAGTTCCTGCTCCCAGCCCCTCGCGCACTTTGCCTATTCTCCGTAGGTCATTTCGAAAAACATTGGGCACGGCTTCTGGCTTCTATGTGCGGATGCGCCCAGTGATGATCCCTCAGATATACCTTCCTGGAGGCGCAGATGACGAACAGGAAACTTCAGGCGACGAAAGCACTGTTGTTCTCAGTGTGGAGATCGAGAACCCAGGCGATTCGGAAGCTGGATTCTCTGTTGAAGTTGTTGACGTATCTATAAAAGGTGAAGATGCTAAAATCAGGCTGATTCCCTGGGGAAAACATGGATTTGCAGACCCGACAAAAGTCCTCCCAATTCTGATCCGGCCGAAGGAGCAATATTATCTCCTGTACGCCATCACATTTCTCCGTTCTCCTGAATTGGATCTTTCCCGGACTACGGATCAGGAGAGCCAGGAAATGTACGACAAAATTGTGTCTATTCATATAGCTGGACGTCCTTTCACCATCCCTGTGCGAGACCTTGCCTCAATAGAAGGACCTGGCCAGCTCTCATATCATACATCCCCTTTCTTGTCGCGATGGAACTGCAGACTCGACCTTGACCCTCGACGCCGGGTTCCAGTACGTCCGCCAGAGATGTCCTTAGATACAGGTCCGACGGCTTTGCCAATTCCTGCCTCTCCATTTCCCGCCGCAAGTCCCCGCACTCAGCAAGCACAGGACCAGGCGTCAGTGCTGTCGAACGTGCAAGTGAACACGATGGTGGGCTCTAAACGGCACACGTTTGCAGGAGTTACGTCTCCCTTCGTGACTACCTCTCAACGCCCCATGTCTTTGAATACAAGCCCAATTGGTGCACCGGTACCAGGGGTAGCCTCTCCGCTGGGGAAACTTGGCAGAAAATCCTGGATGACTGGAACGCCCTTCTCAATACAAGTGCCACTAAGTCCACCTCTCCCTCCCTTGCCTGGTACTGCTCACGGACAGAGCCAGAATCCCCTTCCAACATCGAGCACTTCAACTTTCCCATTCCCTGTTGTCCCACCAACACCTGCGTATCCCTCGTACGGGAATCAGCCCCTCACGCCGCGTCCGGGTTCTGTTGCTCCATCCTTTGGCCAGATGGGCAGAGTCGGACAAGGCCTGGATGCACGGAGGGAGCGACTCGCATTATCAGGTGTGCCGATGACGCCCGCGCCGCGGCCGCCCACAGCTCCACCTCTATCCGCGCGGGACGTAGGGTACACGGATCCGGGAGCGAAAGACTTCGTGGTATCAGTGAGTCTCGTGCCCCCTCCAACAAGCGGTGACGAAGGAACTTCAGTCCCAATATCAACCACGCGGCAGCAGCTCATATACCCGCTTGATGAGTTCTCGTTGGAACTATTCGTGTTCAATCAGTCGCCGTATGTTCGAACGCTGGAGGCGACGTTTGCGGACAGCAGGCGGCGCAGGAACGAAAAACAAGGGCCGTCTTTTCCATCCGCGTCCGCAGCCAAATGGAAGCCCGCACCTCCGGCATTTATGCCCCTTGAGAGCGGGATTCGAATAGGGTACGCGCTCTACTATTGAAACAACGTCATGATCTCACAATGTAATATAGTCCGCTGGGTCCATCAACTTGTCAATCTGTCACCATGCGTTTCATGGCTCTAACTCCGGGTGTGCATACCATCGACGACCTCGTCCTGACCGACTTGGACTCTGGAGAATCAATCAGACTTCGGTATGCACCTTCTATGTCTTCGCGAACTGAATCTCACCCTATTTCTCAAGGTCCGTCATGGACTTCGCTATTATTCGCAACTGAGGCCTGGCGCCTTTCCCCAGTTGACTGTAACACATACTCACTCACTTAGACAATGCATGTAATTTAAAGCAGATTATTGTGTTTGTGATTGGACCACTGGCGACTTTGAATAAATACAAATATATGCTCTAATGCAAACCTCCAGCGTACACCAGCTTCCAGCTGTCCCGACCGCTCCACGTCTTCCAGTACGTTTCCACCTTGAGCGGGACGTCCTGCCTGATCTCGCTCGCGAGTGCGCTGATATCGCTTCCGCTGATAGACGCGACAATGCGCGCCAGCCAGGCGCCGGCGTGGAAATCGTCCTCACCAGGGCTCTCGCCGCCGATAAATCCGGACGGGGGAAGGTATCCCGGAAGCTTTTCGAGAATGAACGTACGAAGGTTTTCCCAGTGCTGCTCAGAGGCCTCGAAGAATTTCTGCTTTGCGTCCGGGTGCGCCTTGTCGGCATAGACCGCGAGGAGACCGCCGTTGGCCGCGATCTTGTCGGCGTAGAAATCGCCGAACTCGGCACCCTCCGGTGTATTGGAATGCTTCTTAAGAGCTTCCTGGCCTGGAGGTGTTAGTAAGGGGCGAGCATTTAGTGTCGAAATAATGAACAAGAAGATGCCCGACTTACGATTGGAAAGGAAGCCGAGGACGATACCCCCCGCACGGGCTGTCTTCTCTTCGTCATTTCGCTGTTGTGGTGATTAGGCAGTATTGCATCAGAAGTCGGGTTCTGGTTGAGATAAGACGTTTTCGCTTACGGATAGGAGGAAAGCAAAGTTGGGGTCGATATCATCTTCGTGAATGCGCTTCACAAGGTCTGTGCCAGATGGCTTCCCGGGTTGCTTCGGTGCATTTGCGATTAGGTAGGAAATGACCTCCACGGTGCTGGTATACGTCTTGCCGCCGGCAGTTAGGGTGGGAAGTGTAGCCTTCGGGTTCTGCAATATTGGTTCCGCGGGTAAGATAGGTAGCTGAGTGGTAGTAGAGGAGCCCTACGATTTTTATAAACGACGGGTCAAAGTTCTCGCCGTTGACAAGATTTACGACTTTTGTCTGTACGGCATCAGAGCCGTATCCGAGCTCTTGACTGCAAATAGCATACAGGTTAACGAGAGAAGAGAAAAACAAGGATGGTAACGTACAGTGCAAGCTCTGGGGCAGCAGACCAGACAGAGCCTCCGAAGGTGTAAAGTACAGGCTATATTAAGGGAGTCAGACAAGGCTCGTAGAATGGGAAAAGGACTGACCTTGGACATTGAGGGGGGAATGGAGTGCCCTTGATAGGGAAGGCTTGGGTACTATATATACTACAGTGGCCATGGTGTGCGTGACGAAGGTAGTCAGCAATCCGTCAGCCGTTGGTGGCCGCACGTGAAAGATGAGAAGTGGCTCAATTAATATTAACAGCAGTCCTCTCTGGCAACTGCCGTGTCGATCATCAATCACCGCATTCGGTCGCTTTACGTAGTCGTGGCCTTGCCCCGTCCACGTTCAGACTCCTCGCCTTTCTCTCTCTGCTATCAATTCTCTATCTTTTCCCCGTATCTTCCTCTCATTTAATAAATCATTCTCTCGAATGTCCGTGGATCATGACCGCGCATCCACAAAGTCTGGAAGTCTCCGCCGTTCCCGCGTGTCCACAGTGAGCAGCGTTAGGTCCGCCCTTTCATGTGTATAGCCCTACCCGCGCACCGCACACTCATCTCATCTGCTACAGCTCCGCCTCCAGTCCGGTAGGTTCCAATTCCCCCCTCCCCATGCGGCCACCCGCCACCATCGAGCCGAGCCCCAGGATCGACTTTCAGCGCTCGGGCCATAGCGCAGAGGATTACTTCCAGGACATGGCAACTACTCCTTCATCCACTGGCTCCCCCATGCGTAATGCCTTGGAAAGGCGCAAATCGTCTTCCTACGGCCGCTCTTCTCGGAGCACGCGGGATCACATCAGTGCACGTGATCTCATTCGATTGCTGCTTTCCGAGCAGCGCGACTCCAAGGAGGCCTTGACCATCCTAAATAAGACAGCAGAGCGTCTTGAGCTCGAAACACAGCGCGCCAACGATGCCGAGCGTAGATTGCAAGAGGCGAACGACCGCTGGAAGCTTATCAACCAGGCCCGCCTGCAGGCTCAGTCCGAAGCATCCCGAACAAGCGAGGAACTGCGCCTGTACAAGCTGCAATTGGATACCGCACAATCCCAGATTGCCCGCGCAAATGACATGATCACGCAGACAGACAGGGAAAAGACTCTTGCAGAGGACGAGGCTGCCAAGGCGAAGAGATTGGCAAAAAAGTATGAGTTGGAGACTTTGATACAGAAGGCCCGGGACGAGGGCCGAAGACTGGGGAGGGCGCAGGGCTTAAGAGAAGGGAGGGAGCAAGGGTACGACCTTGCCCTTGACGAAGCTTATGATCGAGGTCGGAAAGATGTGCGCGACCGCTACGTGGATAATTACGGCCCTGACGCCGACTACGGCTATGATGATGAAGGGGAGGAGTACGCTTCCGAACGACGATACGATGAAGCTGAAGACGATATTCCTGCCATGGATGCGCCGCCGCAGTTCAACGCATTGATGGAGACTGTTCCACAGAGACAAATGTCTGCTCCTCAAAGACAAATGCCAGTTCCTCAAGAACAGATCCCCATTCAGCAAAGACCAATGTCTGCCCAAAGACATCAGGAGATGCCCGTCTATCCACAAGCTAGGGTCGATGCTCCTGACCAGATGCTCGCCGCGGCTGGGCCCAGCCCCTCGGTTCGTTCAAATCGTTTCATAGAGGGACTGTCCCGATTAAGACGGGGCGGCTCGTCTATCGTAGGCTCAAATGCTGAGATAAATCGTGTTGCACCAGACGTAGAGAATAACGCTGATATTGAGCTTGTTCACTCTGTCACCACTCCCAATATACGAATGAGGCGCGTACAGGACCCAATGCACATGCCTGAGCCGGATTTCAACCCAAACCCGTCTGACGTACCCCCAATTTCCATGTATAACAACCGATCTTCTCCAGTGCACCCGCGTGTCGATTTTCCGCCTGACGGTTACGTTCCCCGCATGCGCGAGGACGGATCGATTCTCCTCCCTCCCCCGCATGAACTCCAACCAGCGCCCCCAACACCGAACCAGATCAGCTCACCCCTACCGCCTCCTCCGTCTCTACCTCGACCTAATATGTCATCTACTCACCCACACGGGGAACAGGACTTCGTGTACGCGAATGACCAACCTCCGCGTGATGGACGGCACCGCTACCAGAAGAGCGTTGCGGAATCTGTCGCCTCAACGAACACCTCTAATCTTTCCATCTTATCTCCCCCAGGTCCTGTGCGAACATCTGTTGCTCAGCCTAGACTGAGCGCTATTCCCGAAGCCAGCCCGAGCGGCAGCATGCATCAAGCAGACTTCGATGGTACAACACCTCCCGTTAGACCCTTGTCACGATCGAGTATGAACAGGTATGGAGGGAGTGACGCTCCGGGGATGAATGGTGCTTATCAAACTGGTAACTCGGGTTCTTTCGATGATCCCGGCCGGAGGTATGGCCCCAGAGATACTGATTCAATACGAGCAGGAGACGTGGTGGGTTTTATTCAAAAATAGGATTCAAAGCACTGATTGCTTTTATGTCTCAAAATACAGGCTTCACCCTACTCGTCTCATTCCATTCGATCGGTATATTCTGGTCCGCGAAAACCAACTCGTCTAACTACTCCAGCACCCCTTGCTCGCGGACCTGTCCCAGCGTATGCCCGGCCGCGCGTTCATTCTGGCACAACAGACTCCGGCTTTGACGCCCGCTCTGTGCGAGGTAGAGAGAGAGTGGCTGGATCAGAGCACGGCAGGAGTAGGCCTATCGCGATGGCAAACTCGGTCCCAGTCGACCCTCCAGAAATCACCATTGAGCCTCCTGTATGATAAATTTCATTAAGTCACCCTTTTGTTCTCCTCCATCAATGTCCCCTGTTGTACCCATGGACCAATCCACTCCTTTGCATTTTTATTACTCGCGTAACGCATGGTATACTGAATCAACCGGTTTTGTTTTTATTTTGTATTAGTCTCGCTCTGAATCTCTGCAATCGAGGAAAACAAATGTCCCGCACGACGGCACGATGAGTCCTGCAATGCCCATCTACGATCGACCAATGAGCCCCCCTATGCCCTCTTCCGTTCCTGGAATGCCGAAGGGGTTTGTTCCCGGTACGCCCCTGGCGTCTATTAATGAGGATGTACCAGAAGGCTTTGTTCCTACGACTCCACGAGCTTCGCAGCCACCCCCAGGCTTCATCCCAATTTCACCTGTAATACCCGACGGTGCGCCATTTGGATTCGTCCCGACTACACCATTGGCACCCGAGGGCGCACCGCTCGGATTTGTTCCCGCTTCTCCGGCTGCACCAGGTGGCGATCCGCTCGGCTTTATTCCGAATTCCTCTTCGGCACCAGAAGGCGCGCCGCCTGGTTTCGTCCCCGTTTCCCCTTCAGCACCAGAAGGCGCACCACCTGGTTTCGTCCCCGTTTCGCCAGGGGCATTGCAAGGCGCGCCGCCTGGTTTTGTTCCCGTATCCCCTGCTGCCCCTGAGGGCGCTCCACCCGGTTTTATTCCCGCATCGACCACTATACCAACTAATCCTCTTCCCGGAGAGGGATATCAGGTCGTTAGCCCAAATCTTAGCATAACCGGTGCTTTGCCAGTTCTTATCAGGCCATCGAACGGAGAAGGGCCTTATTATAACGTCTCAACTGCAAGTCCTCGCTCCAATAGAATGTCATTTGGGAGGGATGAATTTGGCACGCAGAATAGACATGGAGCGTCGGAATGGGATGGTCGTTCAGCTCGGGGTGACGATCGTTCAGTGTCTTATACCCCCCGTCTAGTACGAGGCCCGGAAATATACGGTGGTTTTGAGCCTCCACGTCCAGGGACATCGATGTCAGGACGACAATCGTTCTCTGGGGACGCGGCTCCAGTGATACCAAATGTATCAGTATATGAAAACTCTCGTCCTACCTCTCCTGGAATGCGAAGGGCTTCAAGGGTAAGTTTTGGAGATCCTGCCTCTGTTCCCATCCCCTCTACTGCTGCGCCGTCGCTCGCACGTACTGGCCGTTCAAGTTCGTACACCTCTTCAAGGGCAGACTCTAGGGCAAGAGCTTCGGTGCCAGCCGTTGCACGCTCGTCCAGTGCACGCAGCGAAGCAAACAGAGCAAAGGTGTATCCGTATGGTCCACCGGCGGGTGTGCCCACCTCTGGGAGGTCCTCCGGCTACGGACCGTCGGGTATGCCACCGGTGGGGCTCTCGAGCCCGTACTCCCGTCGCTTGGAATCCCACCCGGAAGATGATGACAACGAGCTAGTGCCTTCGCCACACTCTTCGACGTACACACTGACGACGCCGCCCACGGGAGCGCACAGTTTACCAGGTGCAGTCTATTCGGCTGCTCCCACTTCACGCTCCGCTTCAGCGTACTCATCCACAGGCCGCGCACGCCGTGCGCCGCTGCCTATGTCGGCAGAGGACGGTCGGGCCTCGCGACACCCGAGCAGTTCAAATCGTTCGTCTGTGTTTATCCCTCCCGATCCCGCACAAACTGCGGCAATGTACGGAACGTCCGCGGCTCGCCCGATGAACGAGTTTACCGACCGTAATCCTGCACTCCGCAGGTCAGCGTCGGGGGTGAGTATGAGGAGCAATCGCTCCTATGAAAGGTTCGACAAGAATGATTACGTGGACCCTGCTGTACTCGCTAGCGGAGGAACGACATTGCTGCCACTCCCGGGAACGGGGAGCTCCAGGAGATGATAAATTTATAAGGCTTTTGATCTTTCATGCTACCGGTCTTATTCTAGTTTCTCTTGATACATTCCTTGGAATAACTTATTCCCTTTCCTTCGGTACTCAATGGTTTACAAAGCTTCGTCAATGATTTCGCACTTTCGCATTCACTGTGTAGTAAACGGCATTTCTATTTTCATGTCGTCAATCACCACTTCATGTTCTAGCGTGTACTCAAGAGTACTAAATTAAATACGGTCTCCATGAAAACTACTATTACTATCCTCGGGATGCCGAAAGCACTGCGACAAACTGCCACTCTGCCCACCATCGCTTGCATAAAATTAAGCGGACACCAGAGATAGCTAAAAACAAATTAGAATAGGAAGACCTGAGACAAGGAGAAAGTTAGTCAAGCCGAACACTCGTTAGAGACGTTGCACCACAAACCTGGTCTTCGAGTTTGCTGACTGTCTTAGGCGCCGGGTAGTTGAGTTCCTGAAGATGTTTCCTGGGCGGTCTCAGTAAGCAAGCTACCGAATAACGAAATACCGCCAAACTTACTTCATTGCAGTCAGCATGGGCGGAGGACCTAGAATGAAAAGTACAGCTTGAGCACAATTTAATAGAGGAAAAGAAATGTCCTTACCACACATGAGGACCTTGATGTTGTGGTCAGTGGGAGGAAGGTGACGCTCGATTTGATCCTTGGTTACGAATCCAACGCCGCCCTTCCAGTTCGGAGGGGGGTTGTTAAGGACGTAGAACACTTTGAAGCGATCCTTGTGTTTGTCGGCGAGTTCGTCCAGCTCCGTGCGCAGAAGGATATCCTCGACGTTGACATTGGCATAGATTAAGGAGAGCTTCGTGCGGTCGAGTGGGTTCTTAAGTGCGGCGCGGATAATTTGCAGCATGGGCGTAATGCCCGTTCCGCCAGCAATCATTCCAATTTCGCGTGACAAAGAAGCGTGGTACTTGAACTGGCCCTTAGGTCCCTTAACGCGGACCTTGTCGCCGACTTTCAGCAAAGAAATGTAACGCGAGATGTTGCCCTTTTCGTAAGCCTGGCAGAACTGTTAGTGTATTCTGTTGAATAGGGATGACAGATATTAACCGACCTTTATGAGTAGGTCGAAATGTCCGAGGTCATCGTCGCTGCTCGTGGGAGTATACGAACGCATGATGCTCTTCCCGCCGATTTCGGCCTGTACTGAGATGTGCTGACCGATAGGCAGGCCAAGAACGTCATTCGGAGCAGGAAGACCGAAACGGTATCTACAACATGTAATAAGTAAATTGACCCGGGATAAAGAAGCCGGGAGAACACATACAACGCGGTGTTTGGGGAGATTGCGAATTTCGCGATGAGAGGATACTCCTTCCATTCTTGAGGGTTAAGAACGGGTTTTTTCGCTGGACATGGCAGACAACGCTCAGGATCGAGGCGACGCCAAAAAAAGACGTGAACGCACCAGACTTGAACAACTTGGACAGAAGAAAGACGACAGTGAGTACGCCGGCTACAGCGGCCGCTTGCGCGCCCCTGTCGGCCTTGATTGTGTTGACGATATCGGCGGCAGACAACATGACTGGAGGGGGCTCGTCAGTGAAGTCCTTCTTCTCAAGGCCAATGAGGATGATGTCGGTGATGTGCCAACCGCGTGCGGCGAGTAGGGAGGAAACGTAGGAGGTGATAGAGTAAAGGAGGATGAAGGTCGAGACGAAGGCGGAAAGGAAGACGAGCTGGGCGAGGTTGGGCATCCAAGTGATCCGAGGGAAAACACGCACTTTGACGCGTTTTCCCAAAATTCCACGGTGGAAAGTCATGCCATCACGTGATCCGCCGCAACGGCCGCTGCGCGCGCGCTGATCCGACCGGTAAGCAGTTTACCGTAAGACTCGGTTACGGGCCGAGAATTTTTCTTATTTCGGGCTCAGATTAAACAGACAAGTAGCTAAATCCTGCAATACCTCCCATTTGTGGGGATTTTCTAAAATAGATTTCTTGTGTCAAATGTTTTGGAAAATAAAATAAAATAACTACGTCTACAAACAAATTTGAGCCTCCACACGAAATCAGCAGTTGGACAGCCTATGATAGGCTTTTCATGAATACAACTGCAGAACCTACCCAACACCTATGTACCCATGGGGTGGCTGGACACATCCTCGCGCATTGAGAGCCAGTGTAGGCAAGCGCAAGGCCGACATGGCAGCAAGCGTGGCACTAGCCTCGCATTTTAACTGCACATTAATGATGTGCCATTTGCGGACTGCATACAAGCATATGTCCGTTTATAGCTGTTTACGTATCAGCATATGTCTATATATGGGTGTTTACGTATCATATATACTCACTTTTAATTAATAAAAATATATGTGTCAAATTTTTCCTGCTTATTTCAGAGTTCCATAGTTCTGGTCAACAAGGCCAGTAGGCACACTTTTTTTGCTGCATAATGCACTAATTTTCACTGGATTCTAATGTACAAGCAAATACTAGATAGGTTTACAAAAATCAGCCGTTTCGGGAGATGCCGAGGTGACACGATCTCCAGCGATGACGTCATGTGTGTGTACAACTAAGCGCTTTCGACTGTAGAAGCGGCCGGTGCGGACTCGGAGGCGCCTTGCATCTCAGCGTCGAACCACAACTATCTGCCCAGCTATGGACCCAAACGCATATAAGGACTTCAAGACCTCCAGAGGTTTCACTTATCACTATTATGTCTGTGGGCCCTCACAGGACAACAAGGCCACAATCCTTTTCTCCCACGGCTTTCCCTCCACTTCCTATGATTGGCATAACCAAGTAGACTTCTTCAAGAGCAAGGGATACGGCATTCTAGTCCCCGATATGCTCGGTTACGGCGGTACAGACAAGCCAACGACACCCGCATCGTATAGGATGAGCCTCATGGCTCTTGACATCGTTGAGATCCTTAATAATGAGAAGATTGACAGTGTAGTCGCCGTCGGACACGATTGGTAAGCATGACTTCCAAGTGCCCAGGGTCTGGCTTCTTATCCGTCGTACAGGGGTGCTGTTCTCACTTCTCGTCTCGCTGTTTACTATCCCGAGCGTTTCTTGGCATTCGGCTTTCTCGCTGTTTCTTACACGCCGCCAAACCCGGACTTCAACTATGAAGCGACTTTAGCCATGTCCGAGAAAGCCTTGGGATATGCCTCGCTCGGATACTGGAGCTTCTTCTCCGAAGACGATGCCCATAAGATACTTGAGGAGCATGTACGTGCCCGTTGTTCTGGTAACTCGCTCAACGCCTGTTGACTCACGAGCTTTACTAGCTGGATTCATTTCTCAGCCTTGGATTCTCCAAAGACCCCTCAATGTGGAGGGATCACCTTGCACCCCTCGGGAAGTGCAAAGAATGGCTTTTGTCTGATAAAAAGACTGAGATAGCATCGTACCTCAGCGAGGAGGTAAGCGTTACATGATACCCGTCTTCCCTTTAATTTAAAGCCTGAATTCGATACAACTTGAAAACGATAAGGAACTCAATAAACTGCGCTCCAATATTATGCAAGGTGGATTCGCCGGTCCAACGTGCTGGTATAAGGCAATGATACAGAAACACACACCCAACGAAGAAGCGGGTGCGTCACGATTAGTTAGACAGGGACTGGACACGAGAGACCCATTTTTATTTCCAGAAATTCCTGCGGACAGGTACATCGTCAAAAAACCGGTATTTTTCGGCGCCGCATTGCGCGATTATGTTTGCATTGCACCAGTCGGAAAACTCACCACCCAGAAGACTTGCCCGAATGCAACGATCGTGGACTTCGACACTGACCATTGGATCAATCTAGCTGCTCCAGAAAAGCTTAATGCAGAGCTTCTCAAATGGGTACAAAGTCTTGAACCCGGTTGGAAGCAGGGTAGACTGTAAAGACTAAGAACAGACTCGGATGGTCGAATGTATCAAAGTTCTAGTTGGTCGACGGGACCAAATAAATATAAGGATCTAATCTTATCTGAAGTTGACAAACGATCACGCCGATCATGGTATTACATCAGCTTACAGCCTTCGGGTTGCCTGTTCCAGCCAAAGAGTTCACAACTTGCTAAGATAACAGTGCGAGGACGCCTTCGCCTAAGGCGAAACGGCGCATCAAAATGCTGCGCTTACACACCATGGGCTTGTTGAAGTTCGAGCTCGATGCCGAGACGGCGTCGGAGTTTGAACTATTTTTCGTAGTATTTTTCCTGTTGTATGCGCGCTCGGTTTCCCTCGCGCGATTATCTACTGGTTAAACGATATATTTGGATACGGAGTGCATTCGCTCGCGCCGCGAATTGCTGAATTCCAACAGGGCTCTCAGACGTCTGTGTTGGGCGTCCGATCATGATTCATATCGGTATTAATTTCTTTATCACGCCGCAGTTGATGACACAATCTCATTTCTGGTCGTTGCATTACCATGTAAATTGTCACTGAGTCTTTTTATAATCGTTTTTAGCTACCATTACACAAGTTTTCTGCGCATTTCGTCGTGCGCATTTCAAGCCAAGGTCTGTACCCATTTCTGCAGCTCCCCGTTCAATTTCTCTGGCGCCTCATTAAGCACCCAGTGACCCGTGTCAAAGTCCACTACAGTAGAACTGGGGCATGTTTGTTCAATTATGGCTTTGTTTTCAGCTGCAACGCAGGCCGCGTCCTTCAGTGCGGCACCGAAGAATACAGGCTTGGCTATAATGTATCTTTCCTTAGGTATGTCTGATAACAAATGAGAAGAAACCGTAGACTCGGATAAAAAAATTCTATGGATTCACCTACATCATCTTTTGCCGTATGTTTGAACACATACGCTTTGTACCAACAGAGGGGTCCTGTGAATCCATTTTTCAGGAAAGTCTCGATACTCCTTTTTCTTACCTGTAAAGACGGGCACACATACTTATAAGTAGTGAAGTAGAGTAAAGAAAGAAACTAGCGGTACGAACCTCTGAGCTGAAGAATGGCGCATTGATTTGCGCAGTTCGATCTTCCAATAACCACTTTTTAAGGGCTCCTTCTGGACAAAAGTTCTTCCTGGCGCCATCCTTGTCTTGACCGAAAATCAAGGAAAAGAACGACTCTATCTGTGAATACGCATGACATTCGGTGTAGAAACCTTATGATCGCTTCAAAACGTACATGCTCTTCAATAACCTTCGCGGCATCCGCCTCTGCGAAGAACCTCCAGTAGCCAAACTTGGAGTAGCCATTCTTCTCTAGACTCATAGCATTGATGGCATCGATATCGAAGTCGGGGGTGGGCGGGAGATAACCAAGCGCAAGGAACGCAAACGCAACGAAGCGCTCTGGATAGTAGTTGGCCAAACGAGAGTTCAGACCAGAGCCCCTGTGGCCCAAGGTATAAAATTACGTGAGAGATAAATCAGCAGTGCACGACGGTCAATTGCCCACCAGTCGTGTGCAATAGAAATGACCTTGTCGGCGTTCTCGCCGTCTAATATGTCAATTACATCGGCGACCATTAGCCTCATTCGGTATGCCTCTGGGTCTGATGGCTTATCAGTCCCGCCGTATCCCAAGAGATCAGGAACGATCAAGCCATAGCCTTGCTGCTGGAAGAATTTGACGACATTTTCCCAGTCATGTGAAGTCGAGGGGAACCCATGGATAAGGAGTAGAGTGCTCTTGGTATTATCTCGAGGAGGAGAGTAGTAATAATGGTAAGTAAAACCACGCTTAGTCTTTATGTCTTTATAAGCGTTATGATCCATGCTTGAACTGCCGCTTGAAAGCTTTCCGTGCCAGACCGCCTACAGTAAGTGAAATAGTGTGTAAGGGAGGAGTGCTCGGGCTCGATCACCGGAGCCATTTTCATAAGCGATTAATCATGTCCCCGAAGAACCGTTAATCAGCTTAATTCAAACGGTCGTTTCTCATCAGTCATCTTAGCGAAAAGGGTATGTAAACAAAATGCATGTGAAAATCAGGCCCTGTGACCCACTCCAACTCCAACGTCCCCGGTGTCGTCCTCATCCTCAACCTCGAATGCACAACAGAATACATCTTTGTCGATTAGAAGTAGTCCTTTCCCATCCGGCGCCCATCGAACATCCCGTAGTTGAAAATTCTCTGCAAATCTCTAGTTAGGCTATTTGAAGCTTACTCATAGATAGTGCGGTCTTACTTGCTGGAATCCCTATGCACTCAGCTATTTCCTCTTCGTCTTCATCGCCTCCCCCTGAATCAGAAGACGACCATTCATTGCTCCACATGTACAGACCTCCACCTCCGCAGCTCACTACTAATGCGCCGGAACGAACAGGGTTCCAACGCGCGCGTATTACGGCTCCAGAGTGCAGGAGTACAGAACGAAGTTTCGGTTTAAAACGTTCCGAAGGAGAGGGAAATGAGTAAATAAACAGAACAGTGGGAGTCGACTCTAATTTTTAATCAGCAAGATGAATCGATTAAGGTGAAAAAGGAAAACACGGACCGTAACGAGCAAGGAGGAGACTGCCGTTCGTGTTCCACTCGAGCTGGGCTAGCCCACTTTTAGGGTACGCCTTGGACGCATCCGTTCGGTTCACAGGAACTGACTGCGTGCCTTGGGGGCGTTCATCTGGTATAGCTTTGTAGGTGTAAACGCATTCAAGATGTTGATATGCGCACGTACACGACAGATATCCCCGGCCCAAGGTGGCCTCTATCCAATTTGAGGGTTCGCGCCAAACTGTCTTCCGTCAACTAATTAGTTTCAATGGACCTCTGCTGATCTCCAAGTAGAGCGTACCACATTAGCCGGAATCCGGCTGGTCAGTTCTAGGGTTGTCACACAAGACCAGCTCAGGCCGTCCAATATGTGGATCTATAATTTATCAAAAAAATGGATAAGCATCCTAAGAAAGACATAAGAACTCACCTTGTCATCGTAACCGCCTACTGCGATGAAGGAACCAGAGGGATGCCACGCGACGCAGCGGATACCAAGTCCAACATCTGGATCTGGTACATATGTGGACAATAGCGTTCCAGGTAACGAAAGTATGCATAGCTTAAACTGGGACAGTTATTTGATAACAGTTCACTTCCCAAGCGATCACAAGTCTCACCTCAAGTGGGCCTTCCCAAACCGCCACGTGCTTTCCCGTAGGGGATATTGCCAAAGACGCTAATGATGATGTCGGAACTGTATAATGCTTTCTATACGCTATCAGCCGGGTGATCCGTCATGGATAAGACGCAGACGCACTCTAGCCTGCTTGTACGAGTCACTGGTATCGTAGACACCTAGCATGTCTTTGGAGCGATGCCGTTCTGCGAGGATAAAGTAACGACCGTCGCGGCGGAATGCGTAGCCTATTGTCATATGAAGTGAGACAAAAGTGGAAAGTAAAACCAGTACGATCCGTGTACAAACCTCGATCTGTGTGTTTCGGGAATTGTATGTGAGTTGCTGTACCTGCGAGGAGCGACCAGATTGTTACGCGGAGCTGGACGTGTGTTTAGTCTATATGCGCCACCAAATAGTAATTGTGGCGGCTTACACCCCATTCGGAGAAACAGAGAATATTGCGTCCGTCAGGGGCCCACTCTGCTCTGACCAAGCCTTCGACGCCGGCCTCGATCCTAGCACTCCAGTTGTCGTCGCGCATTTTATACACGTTGACGACGCCATTTCTGGCGCAGACGGCGATGAGGTACTCTGAATCGGCAGACCAGGAGATGTGGGTGATGAGCGTGTCTGCGGAGGATGACGCGGACTGGACAACAGGCGAGTGCCTGTTGATGCCGGACACAAAAGACGCGTTGGATGGAGAGGGGGAGACGTCGACGTGCCAAGCACGGGTGATCTGAAAGGTGTCTGCGCGGCGGACGACGAGACGGTCGTGTATCGCGTTCGCAACCCAGTGCGCGCCGTTGCTGAAGGCGACGAGGCCGCCGGACTGCTGGTAGAGCTCGGTGTAGTCCATGAGACAATTAATAATAATCAGCATCGGACAGCGTCGGGCACAATCTCGGCTCGGCTCGGCATCCCCGTTAACCGGTGATCGGTTACCAGATGTGGAAATGCCAACAACGGATAATTGTCTTTACTGAGACGGGGGCCGAGGTCATACTGGCGCCCGATTACTCACCGTCATTCCTCTGCAGTCATGTTTCCACAAGTCCCAACCTCAGGCTATAAAATCCGGCTCCTTTTTCCTTACATCTTGCTATCTCCCCCCTTTCTTACACCATGGGTTCTGCACACCCCAGCGCAACCCCGACTATCGTCAACGACGGCTCTTCCGCCAGTCTTCATGAACAAGTAGAGCATAATCTCTTCCCGGGCCCTGCCGAGCGCAAGAAGGACCCATACCTTGTCGAATTTGATCCGGGTGATCCTGCGAACCCCCAGGCATGTAACCTCACCGTCTATTTTAGCCATTTGCTTATAACTTCCCTTATAACTTTTAGAATTGGTCCAAGCTGTATCGCTGGTATCTTACAATGCTTGGCGGAATGCTCGTCCTTAATGCGTGCGTTTCCTTCCGCTGAGCAGCGCCCTCCTTATTCTTGTATCGCGATGACTGAACACTTCGCCTTTTAGAACATTTGCGTCGTCGGCTCCCTCGGGCATCATAACAGACCTCATAAAGCAATTTGATCTCTCGGCAGAGGTGGCCACATTAACTATCTCCCTCTTTGTCGCCGGTTACTGTGTTGGGCCTCTGTTGTGGGGTCCATTGTCCGAGCAGGTTAGTCGTTCGGCCTACTCTAATGGCCCGCAACTAAATTTGATCTGCTTTATATTATAGTATGGGCGGAGGCCGATCTTCATTATTACCTTCGTGGTTTACACCGGCTTTCAAGTTGGCTGTGCTCTGTCCCAGAACACGGCTTCTATCATCATTTTCCGTTTGCTGGGTGGTATTTTCGCAGCTGCTCCATTGACAAATAGCGGGTATGTCTTATTTTTCTTATATTAATGGAGGTGTAAACACTTACATGCGAATCCAGTGCATTGATTTCCGACATGTATGCGTTGGAGGTTGATCTTTTCCCGTGTGCGTTCTGACACTCTCGCCTGCAGGTGGGACGCTGGTACCCGAGGAAAAGCCCTGGCTGTCTTTACGCTCGCACCATTCGCTGGCCCTTCCCTCGGTCCTGTCGTTGGTGGCTACATTAATACCTCGGGCGCGTCATGGCGCTGGCTCTTCTGGACTCTTACCATCTTCGCCGGAGTCTGCACCATCTTCATTGTTTTTACACTTCCCGAGACATATGCGTGAGTGGAAATGTGCTCTGTCTGCGATTGGCGCTGACGTTCCGAAAGTCCCATTATAATGATCTCAAAGGCAAAGGCTATACGCCTAAAGACCGGTGATAATAATTACTATGCACCTTTGGAAAAAGAAGAAAAGAAGTCGTTTTGGAGGCGTGTAGAAAGTGTCGTGGGTAGACCTTTCAAGGTCCTTATTCAGGAGCCCATGCTCATTGCCATTGCGATTTACATGAGTGTGAGCATAACCTTCTTTTTCTATGCCTCAGCTTTTCTTGTGCTTAAACTATATGTAGTTTGTTTACGGCTGCATTTACCTGCTTTTCGAGGCGTATCCGATCGTCTTCCAAACAGGCCATGGATTCTCAGCTGGTGCGGGGGGACTTATGTTCATCCCTGTGTTCCTTGGAGGTTGTATCGGTGTCATTATCGTATGTTTATTCTTTACCCTAAAGGAAATGTATTCTAACAAATACCATACAGTATCTGATAGTTTATAATCCTCGTTACGAACGTTTGATGGAGGAATATAAACCTAACATGGTACCCCCGGAGAACCGACTTGACATTGCCATCATCGCTGCGCCTGTGTTTGCTATCGCGTTCTTTTGGTTCGGCTGGACGTCATACCCTTCTATATCCTACTGGGCGCCAATGTTGTCTGGCCTCGCCATGGGCTTATCAGTGGTTTTCATATTTGTGAGTACACTTTGAAATTTAAAAAAAAACTCTTCCTCACTCGCGCCCAGCTGGCTATGTTCAACTACATGATCGACGCATATCTTTTCGTCGCGGCATCAGCCCTTGCATCCAATACTGTCGCTCGTAGTTCAGCTGGTGCTGCGTTCCCACTCTTTGCAACGCAAATGTACGACGCATTGAACCCAAGATGGGCTTCAACACTTATCGGCTGTGTTGCCGTGGTCTTGATTCCGATTCCGCTAGTCCTAAAAAGGTATGATGATCGTATTCTCGGCAGATTTCCCGATTGACTAACCCTCGTCAACGTAGATATGGTGCGAAGTTACGAGAAAAGTCAAAGCATGCCCCTTCCTTACCTTCGAAGCCGAAGGCTGAGGAATCCGGAGTATGAAGACTTCTCACCACGTTTTCTTGGACATTTTCATTATTTCAAATCTTTTTTATCATCACATCTATAGAATTCATCAATTCGACATCTGCAGTTTTTGTCGCAACTTTTAATCATAATTTACCCTTTCATTGTTATCTGGAAGAAATGTATCCGGACATTGTTTATCTTACACGCAATACTCATGAGATTGTATCCGTAGTTACGAACAGAAATTCATGTTGCTTCTGACTCTTCCGTTCACAATAAAGTACACGATTGCGATAAAACGTGCGAGTCTTTATTTAGCACTGGAGGTGGTCAGACAGCCCTCTTTCGATTTATGATTTCTTGTTATATGACATGCAGTCTGGCCGTCCGTACTCGTCTAAATTACAGCGGGCCGCTAACGGTGACCACGCCATACACAATAATGTGGCCTTGGGGATGAAATATCCGCCGGAACGACGTTGCTCGTCTAGCAGTACACGGGAAGGGCGACCATGTGGAATACCCGACCTGGGAACGATAACTCGATACACTTAGGCACGCCACAGTACAGCCGTCTCCCCCTCTGCGATTACCGAGCCCACGACGAAAGTGAAGCCAGCTCTCAACTTCAGCAGCGAAACGGGCCAGGTGTCGAGTAAGCAGTTAAAAGATGGCACTTTCCAAAAAAATCGACTGGTCTAAAGTTGACCGGCCCGAGCTCGTACTGCAACGTTTTCCCAGCCGCCGCTCGCAAGTCTACGGAACCAAGGGTGTTGTCGCGTCTTCTCAGCCTCTCGCAACGGAGGCTGGCCTGGAGATACTCAGAAAGGGCGGGAATGCTGGTAGGCGCGGATTGACCATACTGTTAGGCGACCGTTCCAAACTTAATACGCTGACTCGTGGCTGTGGTTGAAAGCCGATGCTGCGGTAGCGACATCGGCTGCGCTCAACGTTACAGAACCGAGCTGCTGCGGGATTGGCGGGTGAGAGCGCTTACCTGCCCACATCCAGACGGGCTTTGCTCATGTATGCCGCAGGGACGCATTTTGTCTTTTTTATGACGCCAACACCAAGCAAGTCAAGGCTCTTAACGGCTCTGGACACTCGCCCCAGAAGCTCACCATCGACCATGTCCGCTCGAGGGGGGTGCTGGGGAATTCCATCCCGCTCACCGACCTCAACTGTGTCACTGTCCCTGGTGCCGCCGCCGCATGGGTGGACACGGTGGAGAAATTCGGCAGTGGAAGGCTCACTGTCGCTGAGGTCCTCGAGCCCGCCATCCGCCTGGCTGAGGAAGGGTACGTCTCACTACCGCGTTTAGCTAATGTGTTCTGAGCGGTCTTCTCCTTCAGAGTACCCGTTTCAGAAATACACAGCTATGCCGTAAGAGAGGTGTCTTTCCTCCCGGTCAACTTATCTGAAACCATGCTTCTTCAGTGGCAACGCTCTGAGACACTTATCAAGAATGCCTCACCTGATGGTCACGCCATGCTTCTGAACGGGAAGGCGCCGCTCCCTGGACAAATCATGAAATTCCCAGACCTTGCGAAAACCTTCCGATCCGTTGCCGAGCATGGAAAAGATGGCTTCTACAAGGGTCGCATTGCGGAGGCTATCGTCGAGCTCATACAGAACAAAGGCGGAGTAATGGAGTTGGAAGATTTGGAGAAGCATACAACGACATTCGTAGAACCTATCAGCTATACATACAACGGAGAAGTTACTGTTTATGAGGTGAGCTCAGAAATTACTAGTGAAGATAAAATACATACAATTCTTTTTCCCAGTGTCCCCCGAATGGTCAAGGTAGGAATGCCCAATCTCAGGGCGGCTCCTTCGCTTTTAACTTGCATGTCTAGGAATTACCGCGTTATTGGCTCTCGGGATCATCGATAACATACGGGAGCTAGGGATAACCAAGTCTATCCTAGACATGGAACACAACTCTCCAGAATACCTGCATTTACTTGTGGAATCTTTGAGGCAAGCTCTTTGTGAATCACCATCTCGTTTTAAATTGCTAACTTTCAACCTGTCAGATTGGCCTTTTCGGACAGTCAATACTATGTGACAGATCCGGACTTCGCACACATTCCGTTGGAAGAGCTCTTGAGCAAGGTGCGTTGCTCCATAACCTCAGATATATGCGTAATTCATCCTGTAATTATCCCGTACAGGAATACCTAGCGTCGCGTGCCAAGCTGTTCGACCCTAAGAAAACAAACCCTGAAGTCGTACACGTTAGTTCTTCTGTGCAGGCTAAAACATTATTTTTCCTTCTTACGTCTTCCTCAACTCTAAGGGGAACCCTGCAAACTCATCTGACACGGTGTACTTCTCTGGTACGGTTGATTTCGTCCCGTGATCAATCTGTTCCGTCCTACATTAATGTAACTTTAAAAAACAGTTGTGGATCAATGGGGAAATGCGTGTAGCTATATACAAAGCAACTACGCCGGTCAGTACAAAGTAATACATAAGCAGAAGTATGCTGACTTGGTTACGAACATAGGCTTTGGTACAGGAGGTAGCTAGATTTTTGATTTTAGCCTCATTACAATATTCATCCTATTACGACTCGGAATTACATAGCGATACCAAAAGGCTGCGGATTCACGCTACAGAACCGAGGATCAGGTTTCATTCTCAAAGAAGGACATCCTAACCAACTGAAGGTCGGTTATGAAAAAAAGTATGAATTATGTTTCCTCATGATTGCGACTTCAGGGGGGAAAACGGCCCTATCATACAATTATTCCCGCGATGGCTCTTCGAGGCGATGATTTGTTCCTATCGTACGGCGTTATGGGAGGCTTCATGCAGGTTCGTCTCTGTTTGTATATGCATTACGTGTATCATAAAATCCTTGTAGCCGCAAGGACACGTTCAAGTCCTTCTAAATATGCTTCGCGGATTCACCGCCCAAGCATCCCTAGATGCTCCACGTTTCTGCATCTCCGCCGGCTCGCCCGATTCGGAGGTCAAAGGTTCGGCGGAGAAAGCCGGGGACATCAACAGCGAGGTCTACTTCGAGGAAGGCATTTCGGAGCAGACTGTCGCGAAATTGCGCGGTATGGTCCATTAACCCTGATTATATGCAGAACTAACGTTCATCTCTGTGTCTGCAGAAATGGGCCACGACGCATTTATTGTCAAGGGGTTTCAAAGGGGAATGATGGGCCGCGGCCAAGTCATCCAGAAGATTGTTGACGTCTCAGGACGCACAGTCTGGGCGGCTGGGTCTGACCCTCGTGCAGACGGCCATGCTGCAGCACAAATATGAGAACATATTAAGACGGAAGTTAAGATTAAGAATATCATAACAAAATGCATGTGTATTTTTTTTAGCTGGAAAGAAAGATGAGATTGCGCACAGGCCTGCTAAGTGAATGTTATTACACTATGTAGTGCGCCCATGCTGAGGCTTATAATAGTAAGGGTATCCTAAATGCTATGTAGTGTCCTGTGTCCACGCTTACATTCGCCGGTGCCTCTCAGTCCCGACTACACGGAGACGTTAATCAGGATAACATACTTCAGAGTCCCAACACATGACTCACTAGCTTCTGTTCGCCGGTATTCTCGCAGCTCTTTTGTCCGGTCCGGGCCAGTAACCCGACCCCAGCCTGCAAGAGGCACAACAATCGCAGTCAGATTGTCGTCGCCTCCGATTTCCTCGGCAAAATCCAATATGGTTTTGGCCGCAGCCTTCGGGTCCTTCGCGTTCCTGGCGAGGTCGACGATCTCCGCGTCGGAAAGTACAGACGATATTCCGTCCGTGACAAATACGATGTATGCCCAATCGAAGCCCCTTAAGAGTTTTGTCCTGACCTCTGGTTCCGCCGTGATACCGAAAGGCTTGAAATCCATGTCACCTATGCTGTACATGCATAAAAAGAAAAATGTATCAATGAATGCAGGGATACGCGATGTACAGCTATAAGGGGTTGCAACGCACCCGCGAGTATTAGCAAGTGCGCCCATCCATCTCGACTCTCCATAGGAGTCCATAATCGAACGATTACTGCCCATCCGACGTAACCGGGAAGCCTCTTCAGGGGCGTCGGCATGGTGGTCTTGGGTCATACGGACGACTTTACCACCATCCGTCGAGCACAGTAGCACACGGGTATCCCTGACCAAATACCGACTTTGGTAAGGCGAATTTTTTTCGGAGCTCAAAGCGCAGTCTCACTCACCCAACATGTGCGACTGTGAGGGCGACTAATTTCGATGCAAAAAAGGGCGCGGCGGGTGCGTCTAAGGAGTGCAGTAGCGCGACAGAGGCCGTTGCACCGCACGTCTTCGCCTCATGGACGACTCTATCCGCCTATTCGGATTCAAAAAGCCTTCAGAAGTTCCAATCAATCGCGAGATCTCACCTCAAGGAATGCTAGCGTCGCTCTAGCCTCAAGGTCTAATTCGCTCGTAGATGGCGGCTTTGTCAACCAAGGCTGGAGAACACCGCCTCTGAAGCGCTTGAAATACCCGCCCAATTCCTTTGTCCATGCATATAACTCTGGAATGTGGGATCTATCTACAGACTCAAAAAGACCGTGCAAGTTTTGGTGAAGATACAGTGAGACCGCCTGGCCTCCGTGTCTGTTAACAAATCGGGCATGAATCAGTAAGGAGAACTTGGGGATCGGGAGCAGCTTACCCGTCGTATATCCCGACAAAGACAACCTGCCGTGCAAAGGCATCGCCGACGGCGCTGGGATCCCAGTCGATGTCAAAGTTTCTCTTGACAGTTAGGCGCAGCTCCTCCGGATTTAGAGTAAGCGTGGCGTATTGGTGGGAGTCCTCCTGCTGGCTTTTTGTATGTATGAGCAATAGCTGTGACGGGCAAGCGAATTCATCTCACAGCCTGGTTCCCCGTGACTCTGCGATTCCGATGACCCTTGGGGAACTCAAGGGTATCCTCAGTACGCCGCCTATGTATGGGTTGCTAAGTGAGCCGCAGTAGCTATCACCGCAACAGAAAGACGTACCAGGAGTTGACGTTTTAATATATGTGTGGTAGTATCGCGCTGATTTGCCGACATGTCGAGAGAACCAAGAGGACCAGAGACGAGTTGATAACATGCAGCAAGGTCTTGGCTACGAAGCAGCGGTACCATTTGCATACCAGGTATGAAGACAAGGACTAGCACGGGCGGTGCTCGCGGACGAGGCGTGCGGTGACCGCGGTGACCTGGACGTGTCCAAGCCGACGAGTGCTCGTGCGCGTCGTACTAACGCCGCGGCTGCTGCCGAATACAAGAATTCACATAATCCATTTTACTACAGACTAATGTACATTTGTGCTTTCACTTATCAATACTACAGATAAATCCCACCAAGTTATCAAAGGACGCGCTTCGGTTTTCCATCCAAGAATGAGCCGATGTTATCGACCGTATCGCCCCAGAACACCTTGCGGCGCTGTCAATAGCCGAGTAAGTCGAAGAGGCCACAAGCTTACCTTATAGTTATCGTCGGCCACATATCCTGTGTGGGGGGTGAGTGTAACGTTGTCCAATTGGCGGAACGGGTGGTCGAAAGGCAGAGGCTCGACATCGAAGACGTCCAGGCCGGCACCAGCAATGGTCCCTGCGCGCAGGACATCGATAAGCGCATCTTCGTTCACCAGCGGTCCACGCGACGTGTTTATAAGAAACGCCGTGCGCTTCATGCGACCGAGGTCTTCCGCTCCGATCAAACCATGTGTGTTGGGCGAAAGTACCATGTGAACCGATATCACGTCGCTGTCTCTAAACAGTTCCTCCTTTGACGCGACAAACTCGACGCCTGCAGCCTCCGCGCGCTCGCGAGTGAGGTTGGGAGACCACGCGATGGTCCGCATATTAAATGCCTTGGCTATCTAACCGAGATTTAGTCCGTCTAAGATGGTACGAGAGAGATCGTCAAACTCACTTTAGCCGTTGCCGCTCCCAGCCTTCCTGCACCGACGAGTCCCAGGGTGCGTCCGGATAGACCAAGGGGGACGAACGACTGCCATTCCCGTTTTCCTGCCTTGACGTTCGCGCAGTCCTGGGAAATATGTCTTGCGGTCGCCAGGATCAACGCCCATGTGTGCTCGACCGTCGAAGTGCCTGTACCACCAGTCCCGGAGACTACGATGCCCTTTGCACGAGCGTGCTGGACATCTATGCCTCTGTTGCCGGCGCCTGTTGTCGCGATAAGCTTTAGGTTGGGAAGTCCGTCCAACAGCTCCGCAGGGAACTTTGTACGCTCCCTCATGGCGCAGATGATTGTGTAAGGCTCAAGACGGCGAACGAGGGCGTGGACATCGTGGAGAGTGTCGTCAAAGACGTCGATAGCGAGACGATCTGCTAGAGACGACCAGTCTGCGCTGGTGAAGGCGACGTGCTGGTAGTCGTCGAGGATTGCTACCCTGACCTTGGAGGACATGAAGGCACACAGGGGTGTGCATTTGTGAGCATGGACGGACAAATGATTCCGCAGAGGGGATGGTGTGCTTGCACCGCCATGTCGATCAGGTCTTGCTCTCGCTTGTGATCCAGTATCATATTAAGCATGTTGTCCCTCGTACATCCTAAAGCGCTTTCTGCGGGGGGCGCCAATGATAGCCCCGTGTTCTTCGCATTACTGACCGCGCTCCAAATAAAATGCGCCCATATATCAGTCCCCGTATGCCCGCCCTCAGTCCGCAGTGCAATCCCTCCTCCCCATGCCAGACGAATCCCTCCCCGTGGATTCGTTCTCCTTTGGCCAAAGGCTCGGCGTCGTGTTTATCATACAGGCCGCCTGCCTTTCCCTCATCTCTGTTATCGGCCTCCTCGCCTACATCCTTGTGCGCACCTCCTCTCCCTCAATGGTCTCGTCTCACCGTCATCCTTCCAGTATTCGGCATTGGTGCGCAACAATCACAGACGATGGACGCTATCGACCCCGCTTCACATCTACTTCATCTCCATGATGATTTCTGAAATGGTGCAGGCCGTCGGTGAGCTCGTCTCAGCTTTCACTGCGGCTCCGTTGCTTATTACCCCGCGTGTGAATCAAGGGAGCATCATGAACCTCAGATGGGTCATAAACGCTGTACGCACCTCCCCAAATACCACTGAACATAACCTAATGCCATTATTTCCCCGGGAAGGGTGTCACCAGCGGATCGTTCTGCGTTGCCCAAGGTGCGCCCGCATTTAATCCGCAGCGGTACTTTCCTCGCTTTAACATGACATGAACCGCGCCAGGAATGTTGAAGCAGATTGGCGACGTCTCCGTCGCCCTCTCGTGAGTCGCGAGCCTTTGATTAGCGCCTCAGCGCATTGATCTGACCCTTATGTGCTACTTTTTCTTAGAACCCTGGTAAGGCACACTATTACCAGTCCAGTCATCTTTCTCGCTTAACTGTTATTACTTGATTCCGGAAGGCCATTGCTGTCCACACTTTCTGCGCCGTAGTCCTTCGCTGGCGCCCATCGCGGCCGCGAACTGTCTCCGCTCTAGTGTTGGCCGCCATATGGTTTGTCATTGTTGTCATCATAGTCGCCAGCGTCGCGACGCATGTAAATGACTTGGAAGACTATTGGGGGAATACGAATTACTGTGAGTTGGGAAGAATACGTCCATCGGTCTCACGTCGTGGCCAATTTTAATTCTTACATTATTAGGGTGTTGGATAACAAGGCGCTACGAAGTTCAGCAGTATGTGCTGGACTACGTCTTCATGTGGGCAACGTGGGGACTCATTTATTATATCTATTCGTCGCGAGGAAATCTGATATATATTATCATTACCAGCGCATTCGCGAACATAATTTTATATATTCCTTTGTCGTTGGTCATCAAGGGGGTAATAGTCGTGGATAGGAACAGGGTGAAGATCAGGAGCAAGAAGGATCGGATGCATACAGTGGGCCGACCCTCGTCTGAACCAAGCGGCAGGGGCGCAGACAGTATCGCCATGCAAATGCTCTTGTACGTTTACGCCGTTTCCTACCATTCGTCTAACGAACTTCGCTTCAGCTATCCCCTGGTTTATACATTGACCGTTCTTCCCATCGCCATCGTCCGTTTTCGTGCGTTCAATAGCAAGGAAGTCCCGTTCGCCATCACCGTCTTGGCGGACGTGCTCTATTCATGTTCTGGATTCTTCAATGTTGTCCTTTTCAAACTTACTCGCCCCGCCCTGCTTTCGCGACACGGGTCTTCATTAGCATACCCTTCCGCGAATGTTATTTCCTTTTCTCTACGCAGTCCCGTTGGCGGTCAACACTGCTTTGTCGGACGGCCGTCTTTGCTTCCCGCGAGATCTTCCATGGGAAGGTTACCCGACAACGGCGAGGTGTATGGGCTGGAGTCGCAACCATATAACAACGGTCATGACAGGCCTTCATCCGTAGAGGAATCCCCGATGAAACTGAGTCCGTCAGTTTCGTCTTTTCTTTCTCGGGCTTAGCTCGTCTTTCCTACTCAATTGTATGTCCTTTATTTAGCTGTTCTGTAATAGTCACTTGTTTTTTTTAAGTAGTTGGTGAATATATGCATCAATCTCCCCGAAAGGAGCCAGATATCACCAAACCCAAATGCGAATCGCCTCAGTCTCGCTGGCGATGACACCTCATCTATGAGCAAATAAAAACTGTATTGACAGAAAAATACATAACAGAAGTCATTTTCGCAAACGTGATCAATTCTGGGAATCGTCGCCAAATGGATACTACAAGGAAAGCATCAGCTCTCAGAACAGTGTTCAATCTAAGGTGAATACGCACCTCGAAAGATTCTGGGGGGTCAGCCTCGGGTAAACTCTCGTCCAGCGCGATGTGAGGGGCTGATAAGGCCGTTGCACTCGTCTCCGCCGCAACTGCAGGAGGCGCCGCGGGCTCAACGGTTTCCGGTACGTCGACTACGATGTACTCTACTGACTCGTCTGGCGTCTGATCTATGAGAATGAGTATTCCTCCTCCGCCAGCGTAACGTTCGGGAGTTGCGCCAAGTGCCGCAGATGAGGGCGTCTTCCCCGTGGCAGTTGCCTGAGCCTTCCCTTTTACGGACTTCACCGTTCGAGTTGAGACAGGTCGCACAGGCTGGAAACGACCCTCGGCAGGGAACGTGATATGAGCCAATTGTGCCGGAGTAACGCGCGAAAAATTAGGCAGTTTCTCGAACGAAGGTTCGGGTCTCCGTAACCTCTTCCCCTCAGATACCTTGCTTTCGGATTTCGATGATTCGGGGAGGTTGGAAACCGTACCAGTGATGGGTGATATGTCACCTGCGAGAGCTGAGGAAGAAGGCTCTACAGCTTTCATTTCGACGTCGACTTTCGCATCCGAGATTAACTCGCCCTTGCCATCCTTTTGTACATAATAAGCATGGAGAGTATTGGCTAGTTAAACATATACAAACTCACGGTCTCCATAGCGTCACCACCAACGGTAGCGGCGGCCTTTTCTTTTTCTTTCGTCCTTTCGCGCGCCTTTGCCTTCGCTGTAGTGGAAAGAACAGCGGTAGCCACTTTGGTCACAGACTCTTTAGTCGGAGGCTTGATGGGGGATGGATATGCAAAAAGACTTGGTCTTGTGTTTGAAACAAACTCGAATTTGGGAGCCTGTGGGCGCAATTTCGTTATAGTCAAGTCCTACTCAAAATGGTGAGATTTTACCTTAAGGTCTCCGTTCAACCCAATGATAGCAGTGGGCTCAAACGCAAGGCAAGCGCAGTGCGCGAGAGGATACCAGTACCAAAATTGGCAGAATAAGACCATGCCGACTATGGCGCTCGTGTTCCGGCTTCCAGCCCGACTTTGCAGGCTAATCGTCACATTACGTCCCCCGGCATCGATCAGCCCTTGGCCTAAAGCTGCACCAAAACGCGCCATCGGGTCCTCATGTTTATCTGCCACAATCTTCGCGTACAGAGTGCGTGTGGCCGACATGGAAGGCGAAGACGCCTCAGACTGTTGCACGAGGACCATACCTAACGCGACAAGTGCCCCTTGTCGAACGAAGTCAACTGGATCTTTGGTCATCGGTTCAAGAATTTCCACGGCATCCTGAAGACCGGTCCCTGCACACGCGATTCCAAGAGCGAGTGTGGCACCGCAGCGAACGTGTGGGTTGTAGCTTTCGCTCAGAAGCTGTACAATCCTCGGCACCTGGCCGGGGTTTTTGAACAATACGAATGCAAGCGAGGTGACCGCGGCGCGGCGAACGTCGTCGGATGTATCAGAAACTGCAACATGGAGTAATTTCCGAATAGCATCGTTGTTCGAGGTACCTGCATAAGCCAAAGCCACAGTGTAAACACCACCATAACGGAGGATAGGGTCCTGAGATTCTCTAAGGTAAGCTTCTTTCTGACGAGTAAACCTAAGGGCAATACCTTTTCCAACAGCAGCATTTTCACTATGTCGTCTGCTTGTTCCTGTCTACCGTAATAAAGGAATGCCAAACCCACTGCGAGACCTCGAATGATCTTCTCGTGTTGAGTCTCCCTTGCATAAGCCAGCATCTCATCCGCGCATTTTCCATCTGCAGTGCCGAGCATAACGAGACCCATACTATATCCTGCACCTTCGCCAGCGACAGCAGAGTCCGTATACAATGCCTGCTTGAGATCATCATATGATTGCTCGTTTTTGCCACCCATACCCGCAACGCCGAGGCCAAGTGCTGCGCCGTGCTGAACCACTTCGTTTGTTGCAATTCTAAGCTTGTCACGTAGATAACCTTCAACTCCACGTCCAATGCCGCAGCCTGCATTTACAAGTCCAAGAGCATAGAGGGCACCGCCTTCAGAATACTGGGACCCCTGAATTCCTTGTCCTTCCTGACTTTCCTCCGATGGCAAGTACGGTCCAAGGATGTTCATGCCCTCCTCGAAATGGCCTTTGTGAATTACACCAAGACCGGCTGTCGCAGAGAACTTCGCCCAGTTTGACGCCTTCCCCAGCCACTCGAGATTTAACCTTAAGAAAACATCGGAAGTGGTTCCGGAGTGCATGAATGCATTCTGGAGAGTAAGAGCTGTATGATAGACAGATGATCTTGCTTCAAGTACGTCCTTAACCGCTGTTAGTCAATCTTGGATGTCATGCACAAAAGAACATACCTTTGTATTCTTTAGGATGAGCAAATCAACTTTATTGTTTCTCCTTAAGAACTGCAGATACAGCTTCACGGATTCTTGCCCCGTCAAAATATGACGAAGCTTGTCGAACGTATCTTTGGTCGCCTGTTTTTGGTATTAGAGCAACATTAAAATAAGAATGGACACAATACAACTCACAGAATCTCCTTCAGGAAGTTCTGTTCTGATGGCCTCCAGGAAATCCTGACTTCCACCTTCTACCAGATCGAAGGCCAGTTGGTACGCGAGTAGCGTCTCTTTCGGTACTAACGAAGTTAGTAGGGGGACCGTGAGTGAGGGATTACTAAGTGTTACGAGGAGACGCGTCACTGCGTATACATGTGGCGCCTTTGATTCAAGAGGAGGGAATAGAGGAAGAAGGAAGTTAAGGACTTGATCACGGTACGAAAGAGAGAAGTTCATGTCGAGCACGGAGTCCATTGCATATGTCAACAGCAGGACATCCTTATTGAGGTTGTAGATATGTAGAATGAGGTCAAGACGTCGGGACTCGAGAGCGATACCGACGGCCTAAGAACCTCAGTATGAGCAGTCGACTGCATACAAGCGGAAGTTTGGTACCTGTTTGTGTTCACCATCCTCTATGCACCTTCTGAATATTCCTTCTATAATATCCTGTAACCGGGAGTCAATCCTCTTGCCTGAGCTAGACGTCTCGTCCGAGCGAAGCTCGACATATTTGTCAATGGCTTTAGCTGAGGTAGACGTTAGCTAGTGAGCACATAATCACAGCAACGCGAGACTCACAGACAACAGTTTCTATGTACTCTTCCGAGCCAAGGACGCGACTTTCTGCTCCAAAGGCGGGACCGGCACCTAACGCGAACGACAGTGCCTCGTCGTATTCCCCGAGGAAATAATAGACTTTGCTTGCAAGCAAAGCAGCAGAGTCACGTGCCTCCTTGGGTAGATCAGGACTCTCGTACAACGACTCACTGGGAAACATGTTAGATTTCCAGGCTTGGAGGCCGAGTACGTATTGTGAGCACATACATGAGAGTAACATGTTCTGAGATTTCAGCCCAGAATTGAGGGACTAAAGGAATGAGTGCCTTGAGTGCATGTTGTCTGAGAAGAGGTTCGGGTTCGGAAAGCAAAGCAAGAACGCCGGCTGCAGAGGTCTGTGTGCGGGCAACCATGTTGTACAAGGGCAACCTGCTCTCGATTCGACGACCTGTAAATTCAAGAGACGCGTCAGCTTCGTGCGGCGCGTAAGCGTCGTTAGGTGTTTCCCGTTGTGGATACATGTTCCCACATTTGTGACGATCATATTTCGACGAGTTTGGACATATCCTCGGCAAACAGCCGCTTCAGTTCCCGTCCTAACCTGCGCGGACTTTGCTCACACCGCTCTTCTTATTTTCTATCGGACAGCGACAGTCTCGTATTGCATTGGGTATATCATTTATGATCAACCAGTACCCAGAACAACAAGAAGGAAAGAAAAACTAATAAAAAGAACGCAAGTAACAAGATGTCGTCCAACGAATCTCGTCAAGAAGGATATAGTGAAATGCAATGTCCAAGTCACAAGGTTCCGCTTCCCAATGGCAGAGAAACACCCGAAAAATACCCGCGTCCACTATCTCAGAGGACGAGGAGGAACACTGCGCCAACCATTCCAAGGGCCATGCTGGCCATGCCCATCGTCCGCTCCGCCCCGCTTGTCGTTGAAGGCGCTGCGCCGGAACTCGTGCTGTTGGTAGTGCTGGTGCCGTTGATTTGCTTAGCGGACGCCTGGAAAGCGGTGAAGTTCTTCGGCCCATTGTCGAGCGCATTGATAGCGAACACCATGCCTGCACCACAATGTCCGGTCTGGCGGCACTGTTAAGGAAGAACATGTCAGATCCGGCGCTCGTGAGTGAGGGGACACTATTGGTTGTCACGTACATATGCCCATATTGGCGTGGTGTTGTTAACGGTGATGGTGTAAGTCGGGAAATCGGAAGTGGAATTCACAGGCATGCTGTTGATGTGTGAGTCGAACACTTTGTTTCATGACACCAAATGAAACTCACAATCCAGAATCAAAGCCAGGAGTGGCTGAGGTAGATCCGAGCTCCTGACACGGTGCGGCAAAGGAGGACTCCGTAATAGTGTGGTTCTTGGATTGGCTAAATGATAGGTCCGAATTAATTTCACCTTTCATCTGGAAAGGGTATTAGCTTACAATTGGAAGACGACCACATCATTAACATCGGCGGTAATTTCTTCTGGACTGAAGGTCAAGCTGCTGTTACCACCAACAATGACGGTGTGCGTAGCGGCAGCAGCTGAAGAGGAGCCTGTTGTTGATGCCGGCGCGCTAGTGACCGGAGTCTCCGTCACAGTTGCCGAAGGAACAGCAGACGGAATATCAGTCGGGCTCGAACTCGCCACCACCGCACTCGACGACGCAGCTGCTTGTAGGCTTGCACCGATCGCCAAAGCGGCATTCTTGAAATTCGTAAACGAGTTTGGTGCCCCATCCTGTCCGCAGTTCACAGCGAAAACCATGCCCTGTCCACAGTGGCTTGCCGCAGTTCCAGCGGCCTGCCGACAGTAGACCCAGATCGGAGTCGTGTCATTCACGGGAATTGTGAAAGTCGGGAAGTTGTCAGTCACGTTGGCGGCAACAGGCATGCTGTGAGTAGAGCGCTTGTTAGGGTAAAGTTGCCAACGATTAGCAGGGATTGAAGACTCACAATCCAGAGTCGAAACCTCCATCCGCCAAACCACACGGATCAGCAAACGATGACTGCGATGCGGTGTGGTTCTTCTGTTGGAAGTGGAAGACCACCTGATCACCGGGAGCGGCAGACTGGAAGTCAATGTGTGAGCGAGTGAAGGCAAAACGACATAGGCTGGTATATTTACAATCGCATCGGGGCTGAAAGCAAGGGTGCCGGACGATGAACCGACGGTGACATCGTGGATCGCAGCACGGGCAAGCGGCGCGAGGAGAAGGCCAAAGGACAGAATTGTAGAGTAGAACATGACTTTGGAGCCGGTTTGCAAGAAATGAAGAACGAAGGGGATGTTACTTGACTAAAAGGGCAAAGATGTACTACCAGAGGACTCTGCCTTAGAAACGTGAAAAGGGAGGGACTGGAGCACCAGGCGACCTAGGAATGATGGGGGTGGGGGGAAGAGAAAGAGCCAGGGGAAGGAAGAGGTCGGGTCGCTGCTCTTAAAGGGCCGAGTGCTCGCAGAAGGCGGGGCTTCTGGAAGAGACAATAGAGGCGCAATGCCCAATGAGCACTTGTGCCTCGAGGCGAAATCTTACAGCCTGTCGCAACCTTCAATCACTTTTGCCTCGCAACCGTCTGCAATATGCATCAATCTCACGCCAGGCCTCCTGTGCGGGTATGATTGACGGCGGCGGCTGCAGCGCAGATGCGGTAGTATCGATTCCCTTTTCTGGCCAGCTTCCGGCCCAACAAAGTCTACTTCTCGGGACGTGCCGAGCCGGTACCGTGCGCTGTGTGGCTGGACATGTGATGGCATCCGCAGATCATCTTGTTCGTTGCCACCCAAGGGCTCCTCCACTAGCGCAGGCAGTTGAGGGAAAGACCTGATCTCAGACCTTGCCTTAAACGAGCTGCGATGGACCCATCTCGCCTAAACCCCCTCCTGCTGGTACAAGCGAGCCCCGCTCAGGTTTTCTCCGACATTCTTCGCAAGGCCCGCTAAGCATGGTCGTCACCAGTGCCGGAAAAGTTAGAAAGTCTCTTCCCACGTTTGAAGTTGGTCAGTCGACCTTGCGGCTATCATCACGAGTGACACTCAGACTCTCGCGCTTCTGGCAGGCGACGACTATCGCATCCTTCATGTCCTCGGAGAGGGGGCATGCGGCACAGTCGTTTCTGCCCTTCATGAACCGACAGGGACACGAGTCGCGATCAAGAAAGTCCTTCCCTTTGATCATACTCTGTTTTGTCTTCGGACGCTCAGAGAACTCAAGCTGCTCAAATTCTTCTCCCAGTCCGCGGCCAATGACAATGTCCGCCCTTTTTCTGACGTGAAAATAAATATATCTAACTATTATATCAAAGATCATTGCCGTCTTGGACATAGTCAAGCCGACATCGTTGGAAGAATTCAAGGAGGTATATTGTAAGTATACGAGTAAACCCCGTAATCAGTCTGTAATTACTCCCGAATAGTCGTTCAGGAGCTCATGCAATCGGATTTACACCAAGTTATACGCACTCAACACCTCAGCGACGATCACTGCGAAGTTAGCTTGCGGTCTGTTCCTGTAATGCATGCTGACGCTAACATTTACGAATAACCAGTATTTTATATATCAAATCTTACGTGCAGTCAAGTCCATACACGGCGCCGACATTGCCCACAGAGACCTGAAACCAGCCAACATTCTCCTCAACCAGAACTGTGATCTTAAAGTATGCGATTTTGGACTCGCGCGAAGCGTTCGTCCCAGTCTCTCCACGGGTGAATCCGGGCTTCTCACCGTGTGTACCTTTGTATCACGAACGAGTAGGATAGTAATTTCCGCTATTTTTCCTCAATATAGGAGTATGTTGCAACACGGTGGTACCGCGCACCAGAGATAATGCTTTCCTTCAAAATGTATACAAAGGTACTCACCCCCGACGCCCCTTGCTTATGACTAATACATATAAACTCGACATGGTCGTTCATCAGGCTATCGATATGTGGTCTGTGGGGTGTATCCTTGCAGAAATGCTGATGGAGCGTCCTTTGTTTCCTGGACGTGACTATGGGCATCAACTTGACCTCATCTTGGATGTTATCGGCAAGTAATCTGCTCTTAATCCCTGTTCTGCTCTGACGAACCCTTAGGCACACCGACTCTCGAAGAATACGCTGCCATCACTTCTCGTCGCTCACGTAATTATATTCGCTCTCTGCCTATTCGCAAGCGCAAGTCTTTCGCGTCAATCATACCAACCGCGCCACCGGTTGCTCTGGATTTCCTATCTCGCACGCTTGTAGGTGTCTTTTTTACGTCATCTATAAGTTCACATTTTGAAGTCCGGCATGGTCTTCCTTGTAAAGACTTTTGACCCGAGGAAACGTATGACGGTCGAACAGGCGCTCCAGCATCCCTATGTGTCTGCTTATGTAAGAGCTTCGTTTATTCGTTAAGCTCTATTAATTTGCAAACATACTCTTCTGAACGCCTTACCTAAACAGTACGACCCCGATGACGAGCCTACATGTCCTCCGATCGACCCAGAGTGTTTTCACTTTGATCGTAAGTTAGCCGAGAGTTGTGACCGCCGCAGACATCATGATGACAATCTATGTTCCTACACAGTGCAGAAAGAGATGATGGACAAGGCACAATTAAAAGGTGCACTTTCTTTTTTCTGCATTACGTCAAGTTCTTACTTGCGAATAAAAAATATCAGAACTTCTCTACGAAGAAGTGCTGTCTTTCACGCCGACCATTGGGCTTTAGGCTATCCATTAATGCTTCTGTATATTTATGTACTCTCGTGCTTCCTTTGCCGGGCGAACTAGTCAGGTGTCAGATTATACGATGGGCATGTTCCCGGGTTCAGTATTTCCACTACATATATCCAACGTTTATGCTGCTCGTGAGTTGATTCTCGCGATGCGGACGAGTTCTCTTACAGGAAAGCTACAATGACTAGCTAAAGAAACAGCTTGAAGGATACGAATAACAGAACGCAAGAAAAAAATATAAAACTAAAAAGAGGGAGTTAAGCGTACGACTAGTATTTCCTTGCAATTTCACGGAATTAACTCAGGGGCTTGAGTTACGAAATCAACTGAGAAAAAAGTAGATAGTTAGGGTGGAAAACATTATGAGATCGTCTTGTCTGCCCTACTGACCTCTCTTAACCCGATGTAGGCTATATGCACCTATCAGGACTAGTACGGTCCCCAAAAATTCATGTTCGATGTGCTGGCTATTTCATCGCGTCCGAAGTCACCAAAGCGAGTATCATTATGGAGTTCTGTGCCATACATCGTGCGTGCGGCAGGGTGTACGGGAGTATCATCACGCAAGACACCAGCTGATGCCACGCCGAGTCCAAAGCCGAGCGCCAGAGGCATTGACGTCGGCATAACCATACGGTCTGGACCTCGCGCCTCATTTCGCATGAAGCCTCCGACGCCAGTTGTTGTAGTACTAAATGGAAGACCGAAGGCATCGTCATTGTATGGGTCAAAAGGAGATGCGATATCTCGGAAAGGACTGATGTGATCTGTCGCGACTCGGAAACGATCTGGACCCGATGAACGAGTCGGCGTGTGAGGTCGGGCTGCGACATTTGAGATACGCCGAGTTTCGACGTGGGTAGATTGTAGCCCGCTGGCGACAGCGACATCATCCGATACTTTCAGTCCACGAGAACCGGCCTTCATTGCCGATCCTGGAGAAAAGGGCTCGTGCTCCTCAAAAAAATTGAACAAGTCATCGCGAGGTGTGGATGAAGTGGCCTGACGGAAACTGAAGTTGAAAATGCCTTCGTCCGTCTGGACATCCTGCGTCACGTCAAGCGACTCGCTGAAACGCTCCCGTAAATGTGTTGCAGGTGGTGTACCAACTGAGGGAACTGTTGAAGGGTCTAAAGAAGTGCCGGCAGACGTCGTGGACTCTTCACTACTTTCTCGGTCATGAGATGCGCCGTCTGGGTTACGAATGGAACCTGTGACTTTTTCTTGGAGAGGTCTGCGTTCCAGGCCAACTCGAGCACGTTTCGCGCTAGGATGGTGAGGTCTCGAAGGATCTGCTTCTGATGATCCTCCATCTCCATCCGTATCGATCCTCTCTATCATGACTCGTTTACCCGATGCATTAGAATGCCTAGAAGGAGTTGACATTGGGCTTGGCGCCGGACTTTTGTCTGCTTGGGGTATCTGGGTTACTGTCTGTATAGTGGGCGCTGAGGACGTTTTGTTGGGCGACAGCGAATTTGTATTGCTTTCGCTTAATGGGACCGACACCCGCCTGCACTATGTTAGCGACACAAACGAACGAAATAGGCATGGACACACACCTTGCCAATTTGCCCTTCGCAATTGCACTCGACGAAGCCGATCCAGTCAATTGATCGAGAGCTTCCTTCAGTGTTCTCAATTGGTCCTGAAGCAAGAATACCTTTGAGACGTCCCCACGCAAGGCTATGAGTTCCATCCTGTATATGTTAAGTTCTCCGCGAAGAGTCATGACCTCTTCTTCGCGCTGCTGTAAAGAGGCCTTAAGCCAGACAACCTGCGATGGCAGATCTTTAAGAGAGTCGAATTGTTGTTTAATCTCAGCATCTCGAATAACCGACTCCAGTCTATCTAACCGAACAACGATATCATGATCTCCAATCAGGGACGTATCCGTTTGTTGGGATTCGTGGGAAGGTTCCTGCACAGTGTACTGAGCACTATGCAGCTGAGCAATGGTCCCAGAGTCTATCGATGCGACCCAAGTTGTCAGCAACTAAACAGATCAGCTACAAAGGAAAGGCAACGAACCTTCATCAATGGTTTCCTCAGAAGGCCCAATCGAGCGATTGTTCCCACTTCGTTTCAATTTAGAGGAACCCGAGTGCCCTCTAGCAGGCCTTGCACCTGAGCCTCCTGCAGCGAGGGGCCTCCCTACACCAAGACGGTATTGTGTGACTTTCGATTTGCTCGTACGCGGAGCCGCGCCGGCTATGCCAGCTGAGTGTCTTTGCGCGCTGCTATCGTTAGAGACGTGGGATGTTATAGCACTTGACCCAGAGACACCCCTGGATCGCAGGGTTGAAGCTCTGCTTGACGAACGCGTGGATACACGGCGAACGGGAGTGGGCACATGTTGTGGCTGCGGCTGAGGCGGACGAACAAGCGGCGACATATTTGAGCTTCAGGACTATCAGAGAAAGCCAGTGAAGGGTGAATAAAGTGAGCGCACTGGATGGAGTCGAGAAGAAGCTCGATGAGGGCGTCTGTCTTCATATTAGCCCGGACTCCATAATCCTAGCAAAAGTCGAAGAGGACTGAGCCCGTTGTACAACAAGGGAACCGAGTGACCAGACCATATACCTTGCATAATCTTTGGATATCGGCGCGCTTGAGGCCGGTTAGCTCTTCGCGAGTGTATGGGTGACCCGCTGGATTCATGCTGCAGATGGTCAAGGAGAGAGGTCGAGGTGACGGTCTTAGGTCTAGGAATTCGAATGGCCAAATCGAACGGTTACGTACGCGACGAACAACGGTCACGTGATCGCGTCTTCCGCGTGCCCACCGCACACTGCCGTTGGATTTCCGAGTCCTCATCTCTCTCTGGTGACTCCTGAGCCGCCCGTAGTGTTACCACTTATTACTACGGCACGCCTGCAGGTTCAAGCGGTCGAAAACAGTCATGGGCTTCTGTCGGAGGTGCGGGGACATCGTCGTCGGTGCTCGTTGTAAATGTACGTCTGCGCTCGTTATTGTATTCTGGTAGCTTACAGCAACCTCTGTTTCAGGCGGCGGATTAGCTGTCGGTGAGTCCACTTCCTGCATCCCCGGCCTCGATCGTCTCGCCTACGACCTTCTTCAGCTCCCTCCGTCGACTTCTCCCAAACGACCACGGACCGCAAGCAACCTGACGTTTGGTCCCGCACCTACGTTCGTTCGACAGACTCAACTCCGTCACCGGCTAGGGAACGCTCCTCAACGCTACCGTCATCCAGCGCATCATTGTCACGCCCTTCCAACGACCTCCTGAAGCCTGTGCGTCCCCAGGGCGCCCACTTTCCACGTTCATCTTTAGGAAGCAAAATCTCATCACATATAGAGTCGACATTGGCGCAACAGTCCTTGACGCCCGCTAAGAATAATTCAAATGAACCAGATGGGGATAACATCTCTACCCCTGCCGATGATATTCTACCTGATCCCTATACGTCTACTCTTTCCAAGGCCTATGGTTCTGTGCTCCAGCCTAAAGAATCCCTGACTACTTTCACTTGCTATATTTGTTTAACGCCTTTCCCTCCTGATGCAACTATTTATCCTGACCCCACCGACCCGACCACCACCACTCATTTTCTCTGCAAGCCGTGTTTTATTACAAATGGTGGCGCTAAGGGCAATTGTGCCTCTTGTCTGCGTCCCGTTCTCATACTTTCAAGCGAAGGGGGCTTTGTCCAGAATGCCGGCCGTATTTGGCACAGGCGTTGCTTCCGCTGCGACGCTTGTTACAAAGATATTGGCGACACTCCTATGGTTGATTTACTGGGTCGACCTTCTTGTGAAGACTGCTTCGACTCCTGTCTCAAACGTCCAACAACAACGAACAGCCCAAGTCCAAGACGCACTCCCAACACCCCAAACAGTGTGGAGAAACGAAGTAATCTCGGCGGCATGAAAGGCAGTGGCCGGGAAGGCAGCCCAGCAATCGAGGAACTTCAGCAACGCCTCGGAATTAAGGGACGCGAGAGCTCAACGCTTGTTGGGCACTCGGCTCCAGCTACGACGATAGCTGCGAGTCCAATTTTGAAGAGCAGTATCAACTTTCCCGAAGACTCTCCCACTAAACCTTCGGGTGCCAGCCCAAGAGGTCGGTACGAGAAATTCCGTCTTTCGGACTCAAAGTCGCCGAGTATTTTCAGCCCCTCTCCTCGCGTAGACAACAACCCCGTTGCAGAGATGGAACGTCGTCTGTTACGGCGATCGTACGCAGGCTCCCCGAGTATAAGATCGATTTCTTCAACAACTTCCTTCTCCCGGGACTCAGCCAGCGTCGCTTCATCCACACCTGACCTCACAGACCATTCGGACACAAATACCAACTTCTCTGCACCCCCGACCCCTTCGATGGATAGCCCACCGCGGTTCGGCAATGACGTGGCCTCGCACAGAACGCCCACCAAGGCGCCTTACACATCTTCGACGTCTCAGACGAATATGTCCCCCACGAAGGTAGCAATGAGCTCCCCCTCGACACTTTGCGCGAAATGCTTCAAGCCACTATTTAGAACGCAAGGCGGAGGCAAATTTGTCACTGTTCCAGAAGAGTCAGCAAAATGCCTTCCGCCAAAAAGCTTCCACGTTGAATGCTTCCGGTGCGCGGTGTGTGACGACCCATTTGAAGAGACCAAAAATGGACAGGCCGTCTTCGTACGCACCTCGACCGGATGCTGTCATGTCGGTGTGAGTCTTCGACATCGCTCGTTCAATTCGTCCGTTCTCAAATATTATAGTGTGCTACACCCGAGAGAATAGTGATACAACCTTTGAGGACCAAGTCTTCTTCGATATCCCTCGCGTCAACACCAAGTAGACAGGAGCGTCCCCTGAGGACAGCGCCCCCCGCAATAGATTCCTTCCCAAGGTTCGGGGGCAGCACGACTTGTCCTGGCTGTCGTATTTCTGTCTCGCCGATGGAGCGCGGTGTAGTCCCAGGCCCGCAGGGTAGTAGATGGCATGCTTCTTGCCTGGTTTGCGGGGGGAAAGGTGCCGTCGTGGGCCCACGTCGCGACCCGAGTACGCCGGGATGTGGCAAACGCCTTGATAGTGCTGCAAAAACCGACAGGGAAGGGGGTGTCTGGTGTCGCGAGTGTCTGGTATGTTGCCTAATTCCCCTTTTTTTTGATATCTACGTTTGTTGAATTGTTCTTTTGCAATCTATTCATACACGTGTTCTTAGTTGCTCATCCCGAGCTCCCCACTGGAATCGCCAATACGGCCTTTGGTAGCGTCGCATACTGGAGGCACGTCTTTCCAGCGTTTCCCCGGGAACGAGGGGATTATGTCACAGCTTACGGGGACGACGACCATTGCCAGACAGTTCACGGGGATGGACGCTTTGACGAGTCAGTTGACCGGGGGCGGGCTAAATCCTACACGTCAGCTAGGAGGTCGGTCGTCAAGTCCGACAAAGATGTCGTTGAGTGGGGGAATTGAGGGGCGGCGAGCCGCGTTTCCGCGTCCGAAGAGCGTGGTTGGTATGCGCGGAAAGAGCGTGGACGAGGGACGAGGAATGTACTTGGTAAGACAGCTGACGGGTGGTGGCGGGGAGGGACAGCTGGGGTTATAACTTGCCAAGTCGATGTTCTGACGCGGACTTCGACTGGAAGTATGCCGTCAGACTTCTTTCTATAGCGAACAGGATCAGAGAACGACGTTATCATTAACCGTTGCGATTTGCGGATACACGCCTAGTGATTGATTTTTACTGCGTCTTGAGAAGATGTTTTTCTGCACTTTATGAACGCTCTTGGTATTATTAGTGTAACTGACCGCAGTCGTTTGATAATGTACGATTATTCCTGTGTGTCTTGGTGTCATGACTGTTGGAACTTGGAGGGCGCCCACTTTCCTAAAAAGGGAAGTGTCACCAAGGCAATTCGAAGTAGAGACCGCGGTCAGTGCGATCGCGGAAGGAATATATTGAGTTGAATACATAACCAAACCGTATTTTGTTCGCTGCAACGTACAGCTCCCTTCTGCGAACATTCCGTCTCTTTTGTTCTCTCCATCTCTCCCTCTTTTCTTTCTGTCTTAACCCGCAAAGCTCTGGGCCAACTCGTGCGCGAGACCGCCTGCGTCAGACCTCAATCTCGCGCGAGACCGCGACTTGGATGCGTCCTGGTGCAGCAGTCCGACGCTCGTTTTTCGCGCTCTGCCAAACCCTGCTTGCTTGCTGATTTCTTTCAAGGCCTGGGTGGCCGTGCCTCCTCAGCCACTTCACGTCCTTCAACTTCGTTCTTTTTCTTTCTCGCGAGGACTGTGCTGGATCTTTCGTTTGAATTTTCGTCTTTTCTGCGCAGTATATTCTGCGCTTTCTGCCTGGTTGACCCTTCGTATAGACCGTCCTTGCCGTTTTCGCGTCGCTCGTTCTCATGTCTAGGCATCTCGTTCCACCGATATTGTTTCAGCTATTTGTTGTCTCCGCGCAAGCTCGTACACTGGCATACCCTTCGTCACTGACACTAACCTCAGATACTGCCGTGCGTGGTCAAATCGTTATGCTCAATTGCCTTATTATGAATTAACACGTCGATCATTTCTAACTCAGTTCGCGTACATTCTCGCGGACATTCCCTTCCTCTCTGTAGGCTTAGTTGCCTTTGGGGTTTTCACTTTCTTCTTTGTTATGCGCAGAATTAATTGGTTCGTCTGGTCCTCGACCTCTCAAAGGTTTCAAAGCTAACTGTGCCCTTCAGGATCACAAGCTACATCCACTTTTCGGTCTTCCTTGCATTTCTTGCGGCGATCTTTGATTTGAGCCAAATAGTTCGCAGGGGCTACTGGGAGGTCACACACGACCTTGGTGTATCTTCAGTTGATGCTCTCGTCATCTTGCGCGAACTCAGTCACGCGTCCTCGTTTGGGATGCGATACCTGTTCTTCTGGATGTTCATAGCGGAGCCACCGCGCGGCGAGCTACCTCTCGTCCCTATTCTGGACGAGCGCAGACCGAATTTTATCTCCCTTGAAACTGATTCTACCTTACATAGCGGGAGCTGGGCGCGCTGGAGCTATCTGGGATCCCTGATCAAGTGGTCGTTACTGCTCCTGACGCTGGCTGTTCCGGTGCTTCAGGCACTGTGGAGGCTCGTGGACGCATTCAATTCGGAAGGGCCAATCTACTTCGTTGAGGAGTCAATCCAGATGTCACTTTCGGCCGCTTTTATTCTCAAGCTGTTCGCCAATACGGTTATATCACCCCTGACCCCGCGCTGGAAGACATTACGCGACTATTCGCCTGTATTATTGGCCCTCCTTTTCGGCATGGGAGTGGCCGTCGGAAATATTTTGTGTTGTAAGCCTAGTATTGGTACAGGAGTTGGCGTTGACTAACGAACGATGATTCTTTTCATCAGTCAGATTCTCCGAAACGACTCTTGGGCGATTTTTTCAGACAGTCGAGCTGTATATCCTTATTCTCTTCGTTTTAATCTCCTCATTCTACAAAGTGCCTGTGCGTTCCAGTGTGATAGCCGAGCTTGTCCGTCGTAAGGTGGCAGCCGCGGGGTACCGTGATTTGGAAGCCGACAATGCGAAAATCCCGCAGACCCAATTCTCGATGATGCAGGCGCCAGGCCCGTCGGCGGTTATCAGCGAATTACGCGAAAGTGGTTCGGCTGGACGTCTCTCACAGTCGGGACGTTTAAACATTGCGCAACGCATATCCCACAGTTCTATATTTTCCTCTCGGATCACATCGCGTCTACAAGGGTCTATTCAAATGCGCCAAGAAAACAGCAAGGAGGAGGGCGATCAGCGTCGTTTATGGAATCAAGACGAAGCGGAGGGCGGAGTGAGCCCAGGAGGGCAAACAAGTATTCGCGCTTCTCTCGAACAAACGCCCACTCAAACGCCTGTTGCCGAGGCCAGGGAGGCGCCGGGCTGGAGAGACCCAGTACTAACGTCCGTTGTGAGGGATGAACAGGGAGTGCGAGTCATGAAGGAAATGGAAATTCGTTCATCCGCGCCCACGGTCGGTGTTACAGAAAAGGCGAAGAGAATGTCAGTCCCGCAAATAATTGAATCGAGCGATGACGCCTCAGTATATACAACCGACTTTGACCCTCGTCGTTCAAGAGCTGGACCTGCTTATACTCGAAACACGACTGATTCGCCCATTTATGGTCTGGACGGGATAATCCGAAATCTTCAGATTGATACTGCTGGCACGATCCGGGAGAGCAATATTAGCTCTATACGATCGTCTGGGATGGAGAGCTTGCTGCGTCAGCAACAAGAACTAGAAAAGAGCATTGCAGGCTTACGGACTTTCTCTTCAGGCTCGAATTCCCGCCCGATCTCAAGGATGCTGTCAGATTCTCTGAGAAGCGAGTTCTCGCTATCTAACTTTCCAGAGCCCCCGTTCTTTGCAACATCAGAACCACGAAATGCAGGGCAAGTCGTTATGGACATGGACGCGGTGCCTGCGTCGGAGGACGCACGCAATCTCTCCGAGAACTCCATGGCTCTTAGCGTGACAAGCGAGAATAGTTTGGTGGTAGATGACGTTCCTTTCCAACTCGTACCACCGCGTATGCCCGCAGCATTAGGAGATTTATCGGGCAAGCCGCAGAATCTGTCTGTACCTTCCATAGCACGTGAGAGCTTAGACTCCGTCTTCGACACTCCGGGCCCTAGTCGCGCTGCTCGCTTAGACTCGCAAGGAACGCAGTACGACGTCACATCGTTCATCGGCGGTAAGTAGATAGAGTTTTATGCATCGCATACGCCATTTAGGGAAAAAATCACTCATTCTCTACTTCCATAGGGCTGACGGCTCCCGGGTCGGAAAGGTATTCTCCTTTGGCGGGGATTGCAGAGCGTGAGCGATCGACGGACTCGGATACGGATAGCGTCATTCCCGCGACTATAGCAGAGATAACACGTGTTCAGGTTGTTGAGGGGCGCCGGCCTGCTGAGGCAGCCGGCGTGAATGGCGGTTCAAAGGATGTTTCCAATTTCCCTCCGTCGGACAGAAGTCCTCCGTCGCTGGTCGTGACTTCTGACCCAGCTGTTCCGTCCTCGGGAGTAGCACAAAGACAGCCACGGCTCTCTCGGCCATTGCAGCAGGGCTCACTCGGTTTCGGGAGGGGACGTGGTCTCCCGACGGGGCCTCGTGGACGGCTGGAAATTAGCAATCCACTGCCAAAGGGTCCGGACGTCTTGGATGAGCGAGTCGCATATCGACGGCCGCGTCCGGCGCCGCTCGTGCTGCAGGACGGAAGCGAGCCGCAGCCGCCGACGTCGGACCCCTCGCGGAGCGGGTATTTCTGATTCTAGGTGTATTTCTCGTCTTTTTGTTTAAAAATGATTTATTATCGACCTGTGCCGCGGCTGGAATTGCAAACGAGCGGAGGGGGTCCTGAAGATCTTCTGTACATAAAGAACGCATAGGAAGTGTATCGATTATTAGACTGGACATGGTGGCAGGGCTTACGTAGTGCTGACCGGAATTTCCCAGTTTGGAGTATACTGTGTGTATGTATGTATAGCAGATCGTGACGTCAGACGCACAGCTCGACCAAGCGCCTCTGAATTCCCCCTCCCTGACCTCTTACCACAATGGCCTCCTTCCCAGATTACTATGCCTTGCTTGGTGTCCAGCAAACAGTGTCCCAGGACGAGGTCCGCCAGGCATACAAGCGCGAGTCGCTCAAATCCCATCCAGACAGACTCGTGAACGCACCCGCGGACCAAAAGCGACACGCGACCGAGAAGTTCCAGGCGAGTCGCCCTGTTGGCCCTTGACGGCGTTCCAAAATATTTAAGAATATCCGCCCCCCCTCAGGCAGTAGCAGACGCATACTTCGTCCTTTCAGACCCCACGCGTCGCGCGGAGTACGACTCTTTGCGTGGTGCACGTGCATCCAACGAGCGCACGGACGACCCCGCGTCATCCGCAGGTTTCTTCGCCAACTTTGCAAGCATGTTTGCTGGTGCCAATGCAGGCACGCAGCAGCCTGATGCAGAGGGCGTGTTCGGGGATGTGTTTGAGGACGTGAGTCACCACTCTCCCGCCCCTCACATCCTTTTATTAATTGAGCACATTTGGCGCCCTAGCTCCTTCGCCCAGAAGTGGACCGCATTGTGCCCTTTTGGATGTGGCTCGGTGCGGCTTGCGGTGCGGGGCTAGGCTTCATCGTCGCGAACGTTCCAGGGCTGCTAGTCGGTGGCTATGCGGGTAACCGTCTCGGCGCTATCCGGGATGCAAAGGGCAAAAGCGTTGCTGCGGTCTTCACTCAGTTGGGCGGAAACCAAAAGGCCGAGGTCAGCACCGTCATCCATTGCTCCCCGTTGAAGTTTCTTGCCCAGGTTGGGCCTCAGTATTTTAATCCGCTGATGTCTATTTTTGGCTGCTAGATCTTGCGTTCCCTCGCCATGAAGGTCCTGGGTACCGCCACCAACCTTTGAACCACTCAGTTCAAGATGCGCCGCTTGTTACCATTTTCTTGTTTTTTAGTCCTCGGTTTGCTGTACAATTTATCCAATACTGGATGTATATCAACTTCACTCGATAATTTGCTTTATTGGCCACCCTCAAACGAATAGCAGAACTTAATGCATTTTGGTATGAAACGATATAACATTAATATTGGTTTTGGTTGGTATTCCGTGGAAGAGAGAACATCATGCCTGGATTTTTCAAAAGCTAGTGAAGAAAATATTTAAGACGAATTCTGGACTTGGATAATCCGATCGAGAGAAAATTGATGCCTATTGGGACTTGAATGGGGAAACGATACTTGGTTCCATAAAGACCGGTGACCTCCACAACAATATTAGGACCTTTTTGAGCTTTTGGGTGGCCTATTAAAGGCAGCTCGTGCTTAAGCGAAGACTCGCAGCGCAGCAAGGCATGTGATTGTCGTTTCGGGCGCCTAATCCCATAGGCTGCCCACTTCACTATTGTCCATTGCAACAGCACCTTGCGCCTTGTGCAATATATCATAGTCACTAACACTCCCTGCGCCGTTCGCAATCGCGAGACTGAGCGCGGCAATGGCCTTTTCCGCACGTTTCGGGGACCGCAGAGTGGGTGCCATATGTTCGATAGCCGACATACTAGACGGTTGAGCGACAGGTTGCGGTATGCCCAGCGGTAGGGATACTCGTGACGAGTTGTTGGACTCCGAGAAGGAAAACGAGAGCGGCGGTGTGTTCGATTTTTCCGATAATGCCTTGCCGTAGTGGAAGCGGGTGGGGTACCGTTGCTTCACATGCTCGATAATGTCTTCATCTTCTTCGTCCGACGAACTCTCACATACTGAGGGGGACGAGCTCCATCCTCTCCGTAATGGGATGGGGAAAGGCAATGAATATTGTCTCGGGCCGGAGCCCTTGTCCTTGAGCGCGCCGAGGGATACGGCTCGCTTCTTCGAAGGCGACCAGTTGGGGTAGCCGTCTGACCCCGAGGTGTAATTCGAGTTTATCTCAACGTCCGACTCCTCGTCATTGTGATCATTTCCAAGGCCGCGGCCCGCACGGACGGGTCGGGCGAATGCGGTGAGCTGCGCAGGCGAGGGACGCTTGCGACCTCGCTTGTAATGTGACAATGACGCCCCCGAGCTGACGCGCGAGGGGCCTGCGTGAGAGCGATGGGCCTCGAATTCGCGCATTCGGCGTACGAAGCCCTCGCCCGCCTCGGTTACCGTCTTCCGCAAGTCGATAAAGGCGTTAGAATGCAATTGCGCGAGACCAGCGACGTGGGAACTCGAACCACCTGCCGTAGGTGTATGCGCAGTGAACATTGTCACCGCGGGATCTGCGTTGTTAGGAAGGGTAGATGGCTTGGATGGAAAGAATTGGAATGCATCAGAGGTTGAAGGAAGATGAGGCGTGGATGGGGTGGAAGACGGCCAGGTTTCATCTGGAGTCGTTGGAAGAATGGGCGGTGAGCTGGGGATGGGTTCGTCGTATAATTCCATGTCCGCGTCCTCTGGTGGTGTCTGTGAAGAGACAAACGATAAGAAGAGGGCAGGATGCAGAGCAGCGAGAGTGGACGCACAGGCTGCCCGCGCCTGACTCTTTTGCCGCGCCTCCAAGCCTCGACGTCCCACTTTTCGGGTGGCTGGGAGGCAAAGGCGGGACCGGCGAAGACGAAGGGCGGGTCAGCGCATGGCCGCGGAGGCGAGTGGATTGGACGGGAACGGAAGACGTCGTGGCGATTTACGGGGGAAGAACCCGGGGATGAGAGCGATGAGTGGGATCTGGAGCGGCGGTGGGAGGCGCGAAAGGGCGAAGACATGAACATCGGGCCGATCAACGATGGCGGCGACGGCGACGACGACGACGGTGGAAACTGCGACAGGGGTGCAGGTACGGGAGGGGATAATATTGGCGGGAGGGAAGGAGAGAGAGGGAGAGGATGGCTAAATGCGCCCGGTGGCAAGGTCCGAGTCCGAGTCCGGTTTATCGAGGTAGCAGATGCTAATCGTCATACGCGGCGTCGAGGCCTCACGCAATATTAATGCGTTCATCGCCCGTGTATGCGCGGACTCGCTTTCGGTCCGCAGCCGTCCTCTTCACCCTCGTTCTCTGAGTCTATTTCTCCTTCCGATCTTCCATCATATCAGCTTTACATTGAATCCATACATCCCCCGGCACCCGTGTCCCGGTCACGTTCAAGTATATATATGTCTACCCTATCGTCTAGGTACTGCAGTCAGCTGTTCCCTTGCCATCCCCATTCAAATCGGATTCAATTTCGCACAACTGGGTGATGAGGTGTTATCATCAATGTCGGTGTCAAACAGTGAACACCGACCTTACGCAAAAAGCCCTTCCGCACCCTGTCAAGTCGTTCAGCTTGCTCCGTAACCGTCACTTCTGCCTCCTTTGGATTTCTATGGGTGCATGCGAACAAGGCGAAGGAAGGCGGGACGACCGCTTTCTGAAGGGCGTCCATCAGGCTGAACGTCATTGGTGACTTCAATAGGAAGCACGCTGATGTGCAGTAGTAAGAATATAAGCTTTACGGCACCGGCACCCAACTAACCTATCTCCGCGTTGCAGCGCTCTAATAGTATCCCGAGACACTGACATATCTTCTCTGTCGTGAGTACCACCGCAAACGGGTCCGCACTCTCGTTGAGCTGTTCATCATCCTCGTATGTATTTGTCGCGAGGACGATGAGGACGTCCCGGAGGTAGTCCCAGACCTCGGCAACAAGGAGTGGGTCGGTCCCCTTCTTGATGGTAAGCGCAACGTACGAAGAGAACGTCACTACCGTTTGCAAGAGATTTGCGTGAGTTAATGTTATCATAGTAGTTGTTAACGGTGACGGCGGACGGACGTGCGAGGTTTAGGTCAACTCCGTTCATACTGAGAGCCAGGTTGTATGCATCCTCGTCATCCCAAGATTTGTGAAGTTTGCCATTGGACGTAATTTTCGCGTCAGCACTTGATGGGCGCTTGCGTAATCGGCATAGCGCATGTACGTTAGTTAGACACCTCAGGAGCGCTATCCTTAAATCTACAGCATAGCCAAAGTGCGAGGAGAGATATCCGGTAACGTCCGACATGAAGGTAGACGTTGTCACAGGCAGACACTCGGTTGCATTGCTTTCGCAGATGAAGGAGATAAAGTCGAGAAATACAGCAACATCAAGAGAGTTTTCAAGCGTAGAGAGCTGCTGCTCAGGCTTGCCGTCAGTCACCAAACTGAGATTGATATCAATTGCCTTCATTTTCCGCAAGTCAAAATCATGCTGAACCTACCGTGAGATTTCACCAATGGCTATAGGGAAAGGGTATTCACGCATAATGAAATGGGGTATTTGACACAATCAATCTCACCTTCGGCCATATTTGTAACAAACATACTGCTTTCTTGGAGTGAGGTGAGGGCCTTTTCTGAGACGGTTTGGTCCACAGCATTCAAAGTGCGCATTATTTCTTTACGGACTAGTTGACTGATAATAATCATTGATGTAAGATATTCCCACAGAGGCGACGTACCATTATTCGTTGAGGGTCTGTTTGTTCCAAGACTGAGCGTCACAAAGAGTTCTATCACTTGTCTGATTACAAAACCCAAGTTGTCGGGAACCAGTATACCCCCAAATGTTACAACGAGTTCAGCAAGGCACCAGATTGCTCGATAGAGTAGACACATATTTAGTCCAGGAGTGACTGCCTTCGGGTTTCTTTTTGCATTGTCGATTTGGTGCTGGATACGATCCCCCTAGTTAGAAGCGCCTGAGAAAGTAGTTGTGGTTTCTTACGGAAAAGGCTATTAGAGAAGCGGTGGGGTTGAGGTTTATGGCACTTCTCAGAACTAATGACAGACCGCCGCATACGACGCCCGATTGTCGACCTTCCCAATGTGTTGCCCGGATAGACTTGTCAAGGTGGTACAACCAATTTGCGGTCTAGCGAAAGCATGAGACTAATTTAGTCCAACCATCAGCCTTGCACAAATCTTACGAGTTTCGTCGCCACTTCAAATTGCAAGACTCGGGGGTCGTCCCACTTTGCCCATGCCCAAGGCACCGTGCAGCCCCATTGCAAGAGAATACTCTGTGAGACATCTAATTCTTTTATAATGCTAGCGTCGGCCGGATCAGCAGGGCAGAGAACAAGTCGCATAAGCTCTAAGAGGGAAGCCATGGTGTGTGGCTTAAAAGACGGTTCCTGTTCGTTTGTTATGTCTTTTCTGGACGTTCGCATGAACGACTCTGTCGACTAGGAGACAGTTCGCGCGCATCTGCGTCAGCTCTTGTAGACTGATACTACTCACCGCATATAGTGCAATCAACATAGCATAGGCAATTGAGAGGTCGCAGCTCACGGGGTAATTTCCCGACAGTGAAGTCGATCGCGCCTGTACTACGAACTCGTCCAAAAGAACTTGCACGCAATTAAGTATTCGGCAAGGGCTGATTCTTTCGTTTCAAGTCAGAGAAAAAGGGACTTGTTTGCGCGTAGAATATCACACCTGCTTCCAAGCCACGGATCGCAATCTTCAATGTCCGGTCTAACGATAAACGCTGCAAAGAGAATAGCCAGAGATAAACGTTTTACAGCAGGAGAAGCATGTTGAGACTGAAGGATGTCGGGAAGTCTATCCCCCTTTCCTTTAAAGAGCATTAGTGGCAAGGAGAATCTCGAAGAGCGTGAACGCCATTTACGCGGTAGTTGACAAGCTACACGCAAGTTTTCTTCTCGTTTCTGCCTTTGAAGGCTCTTCGGAATAGTGTCTGCCAAGTTTTTGGCCTTGCGCTGCCATCCAGCCACGACCGAGACTATGTCTGTAAAGTAAGTGAAGAATACGTCAATCCAGCAAATGACCGTTTGGTCCTCGTGGCCAGGATCGGCTTCTTCCAAGGCCGACATTATGAACTTTTGGCGAAGGTCGATAAGAACGGAGAGGAACGAAAAATCGACTGCAAATCCGACATTGGTAACACATCGAGAAAGCACATCAAATGGACTCACAGATGGAAATAATACATTGAAGGTATTCGCTAGATTCAAAGCCGACGTAAAAGCCACCTGCTACGGCCCTGACAAATCGGATGAAATCGTCTACAGAGTAATGCATCCCCTCGGGCGATGTTTTGCACTGGACTTAAAGTCTACCACTTTCGCATATAGCCGCTTAGAATGGTCTGACCTCGGTTTCTCGAAGCTCCATCGCCATAAGCCTCTCCACCGCGAGCAAAAAGTTGCTCGACATTAGTTCACGCTCGGGTCCGGCACCCAGCGACGCGATATTGTCGCATCTGCCGTCGTTGATGAGATCCATTAGAAAGTCTCCACGAGCGTCGGTGTCTGAACCGTCATCAGCGAGATGCTCTTGAGGCATTGTTGTGGCGAGCAAAAGCGGATGTAAAAAAACTTGAGCCAGCATGCGGTGAGTTCCCCACGGGGTGCACAGCCTCCGGAGAACATCTATATTAATAGTATGATCCGAGTACTGTACCGCATTTCAACTTGTTTTCTTGAAGTTCAGGTTTTGCATACCGCTTTAAATTCTACTTTTTTGCTACCATGTCCCCCTCTCCTCACGGTGCGTTTCTCCCCAGACAATTGACCAATGATGTTGGTCATACCTGTCCTAGTATTAGATTTTCGCCCGACACGTGCGAGCGTCCCCCCAGATCAATGCGGGTTCAGAATGACTCTCCCCGACGGAGCTAGCTTACCTGTGCACATGCATCCCCTTGTCCGTCTTGCGTTTTCAGCCAATCCTGTATGACACTCCACTCAGCTGCCCGTTCGGTTGCAGAATCCGCTAGCCTTTGTTCTCAGAGGCGCAGCTATCTACCCTCATAAGCTCGCTCTGGCTCACCCAGACGTAGACTATCCGGTTTACTATACGTATTCAGTGTGGTGAGTGATCCATTTCCTCTTAGTACTCATCTCATAGTAAAGGGCTCGGCATAATGTACTTCTTACTTCTTAAAGGGCGCAAAGAATTCAAAACCTCGCTTACGCACTCATCTGGTCCGGGATAAAGCCCGGTGACAGAGTCGCAATACTAGCGCCAAACACGTACGTCCTGTGAACTTGTACATTACATGTACTCACTGATGTATTTGCTGATGCTTTGCCTGCTACCAAGGCCCTTGATTGCAGGTACGACCTCTACCTCATATCACGCCTTATTTTCACTTCTGATTCTTGTCAATTCAGAGGCGTTGCATGGCGTCCTAGCAGCAAGAGCAGTGGTTACTCCCATAAACACAAGGCTTACGAAGGGAGAAATTGAATACATCCTGGAACACAGCGAATCCAAAATTATCCTCGTTGATCACGAATACGTCCATCTTGTTAGAGACGCAAAAGCGCCGGTTATAATCAGCAAGGACACTGGGCGCTTTGGTTGTCCCTATGAGGACTTCTTGTCTAAAGGTAGACAGCACAGCGGCGAGAGAGGATGGGGAGGATTGGTGATGGAGCCAAATGAGGATGCTACGGCAACACTATGCTATACGTGAGCGTATTCCCCAAGGTTCTTCACCGGCTATATGGTTCTCATCGTCGCGGATATCTCAGATCAGGAACTACAGGAAGGGTGTGTACTACTATCCCTGTCGATACACGCAATAATTACCATTCTTTACCAGCCCAAAGGCGTTGTTTCGACTTTAAGAGGCATGTTGAGTTTCTCAGACAAAATCTAAAGGTGATGCTTACACTGGCATTATTTACAGGGTCATACTTGGCTGCAATCGGAAATGCATACGAGGCTCGGTAAGGTGATCTTGTCATAGTTTAAGATAATACTAATACTGCTCTTCATCCAGTATGACCCCTGACTCAGTATATCTGTGGTAAGCTGCATATTACAGCAGCTCCGTTAACAATTACTATATCATCAACACGTCAGGATACTGCCAATGTTCCATGCAGCCGGCTGGACTTACCCTTGGGCGATAACTTTCTCTTTCGCAGCACAGGCAAGATACTGAGTCAATCGAGGTTCTTCTTTGATGCTTAGTTTCCGTAGATTACTCAACGCACAGTATCGCATCCTCAAATCTGGCGGCATTTTCTAAATTCAGGCGTAACACACTACTGTGCAGCGCCGACCGTGCAGGTGAGCGTCTTCATTCTTTGGTATATTAAATCTCCCCGAACTATAAATGGCATTCATGTAGATAGGACTTGTGGCACATCCGGATGCTAGAATTTTGGAGAAACCAGTCACCACTATCGTCGCAGGGTCTGCTCCTACAGCGCACCTTTTGGGAGAGCTAGAGAAGAAGAACATCCACACTATCCACGTTTACGGTTTGACGTATGCACACATCTTTTTCGCCCTTTTCTGTGGGCTTTGCTAACCTTTTCTGTAGGGAGGTATGAAACAAGTTTCTGGTAAGGATCCGAGTTGAGCAATTGTTACTTCAGACATACGGCCCTTTTACTCGAGGGTACGCTCATTCCTTCTGGAGGAATATTCCGCTCGAGGAGCGAGCGAAATATATGGCTCGCCAAGGCCATAGCTTTTCCACTGCGCAAGAAGTCCGCGTTGTCTACCAAAGTGATAGCGACGAGCTTATAGACGTACCAGCAGACGGTAGGACCGTTGGGGAGATTGTGACACGCGGAAACATTGTGATGAAAGAGGTCCTCAGTACTTCCCGCAGTTTTGACAACGTCACTAAACGCATCATAAACTGACATTGTATTCTAGTATTTCCGTGATCCGGAGGCGACGAAAAAGGCTTTTCGAGGAGGATATTTTGGATCGGGGGACCTCGCAGTTATGCACGAGGACGGGAGCATAGCTATTCAAGACCGAAGCAAGGATATTATCATTTCAGGTGGCGAGGTTAGTGTCTCGTGTCTATGTACGTAGCAGTAATTTGAGAAGGCTAAAATCCCTCACAGAATGCCTCCAGTCTGGCAATAGAACAAGGTCAGCGAGATCCATTGTGTTATTAGACGGCTCAAGTTACTGCTTTTGTTTCATGAACTGAAGTGTATTTTCGCAGAGCTGGCGGAGCACCCCGCCGTTCTAGAGGTCGCCGTAGTTGCAAGACCTCATTCCAAGTGGGGAGAGCGGCCTATGGCATTTGTAATTCTAACCTTTGCAGCCGAGAAGGAGTACGCAGGAAGACACCATACCTTCGAAGCGGAGCTAAAGACATTTGCGAGGACGCGACTTCCAGGATTTGCGTGCCCAGAATGGGTCAGGATAGTAGATGAATTACCGGTAAGCGGCCGTTACATACAGTTAAAAAGGCCTTCAAAGGTTGACACACTTCAGAAAACATCTACCGGGAAGATTATGAAGACAGCCCTCAGAGGTGCTGTTGCCAAACTATAACTATACGACTTATAATTTCATCCTGAGATATGATTGTAGAAGCTACAGGTTGGATGGTATATGTCAACAAGATGCAAATATATATGATGTGCCAATGCAAGGAAGAAAACGAGGTTCATGATGTGTTTGGGCAAAGTCGTAGAATACGGAAGGAACCATTACTTCGTTCGCAGAAATAAACATTATCATCGACGCGTCCTAGAAACAAAAGCTCTTCGTGCTGGCGACCCTCATAGTCGTCGGAGTTGCCTAGAGCAAAATCGTTTTTCGGCAGAGGCTTCCCTATTCCAAGCCCATGTTTCTTGTAATTTGATGCCTGTTCATTCGCCTTCTGTTCAGATGAAACGGGACCAACAGCAAATGCGGAAAGAGGAGAACCAATTTTCCAGATGAACGGGCTACGCCTACTGACGCTTGATTGACTGGGGCGGAAATTCGGGAGAAGGGCTCGAGACAAATCGCCCGGACCCATCAAAGCGTCGGCAACTTCGGTCACCTCCAGACCGCCCTGTCGAATGGCAACAATGACGGCGTTGCTGTTAATATCAAAAGCCTCGAGACGCTTAACATCCCCCAGTCTGTTACCATAGGCGGAGAAGTTTTCATCTTCATCAATACTCCACTGTAGACGGCCCCTAAGGACAGAGCGACCACGAGCATCAACTATGGACGTACTGTGACCCCCGCGGGTTGTATAAAACAACGCAGGGGGTCCGTAGCGTCGTGGTTGAGTTAGCAGAGATATGGGATCCAAGAGGGGCTTAACCGGTTCGGATGGAAAGCCAAAACTCTTCAAAGGTGGTGGACGCGCTCGAAATGGATGAGAAGGATCGACGCTTTGTGCTCTCAAGTCTTTTAGAAGGCAATACTCCGTATCCTCTTCGCGCCGCACAGGCAAGTCGGGCGGCAAAAGACCATCCTTGTACCATGTTTGCATGAGGGAGGCCTTCCATGGACCTTCGTACCCAAATGAGTTAGGACATTACGCCTTGAGGAGGGATTCAATGACTTACCCTGAACAACGCCCTTGGGATCGCGATAAAACCACTTAGAGGGAGGAAGAGTTGGTGGTACGGGCAAACCGGGAGGGCTGAACTGAACATTGGCTAGGTCGAGATTATTTAGCCCGTTCGGTTCAGGTTCATACAGAGCTCTATATTCAAGGAAGGACTGGTACGTCGGAGGAATTATGCACTCGTCCGCTATCGTCCCAAGAGGAAACTGAGGAGCAAAGGGCAACTGCTGGAAAGTCGTGTAAGGTGCCAGATGTGCAGTAGCGAGTGCGGCCAATTCCTCTGATTGTGAAGTGCTCATCGTGGGATGCTGCTGGGCCAATGCGGAAGCATTCATATTTGAATCCGAAGCCTGCCTGCTCATAGTAGGCAGATTAAGCGAAGATTCATTAAAAGTCTGAGAGGTCGCAGAACTAGTCAGGTCCACGCCCACGCTAACGTTCGCATCGGATGCATCCTCGTCGCCCAATGAAGGCGCATTCGCCTCCGTACTAACAAGCTCCTCGACTCTCGTTTCACGTGCCCTTCTACGGGCCGCGCGTCTTTCAGCCCGCCCCACTCTGACCTCACGGACCCTCACGGTCGCAGGTTCTAGACCGAACACATTCTGGGCAAAGACAAGAAAGACTTCTACAAGGTCGTCACCTTGTAATTGAAGCTCCAGAGACCGAGGGGAGTCAGGCAGGATGAATGTACGCGAGAGGCCGAGAGTTGTCCTATATGTGCCTGCGAAAAGTTCCACCTTTTCTCCGTTCTCACCACAGAGAATTGCTAAAAAGCTGAGCCCGGAAATGTCTTTAATGTGACCGGTAAAGCGAGCCCATGAAGTACGTACCTTTTTTTAGCAGTCTCAACGGCCTTTATCATAACGGCGCCCTTCGTACCGGGCAGCTTAACGTATTCCAATTTCGGTGCAGGGGGCAAGGGAGCTATCGCATTACCTACAGGCCGCTTCGTGCTATCTCCCGGCAACGATTTACCACCAGGACTAGGTTGTTCATCTGACCGACGCGTGTTGAAAGCATTGGTGATAAGCCGAGGAAGGAACCGATGATGTGAAGGCGTTGAGGGTGCAGTTGGTTGCGCTTGTAGCATGGAAGGAGGTGCTGAGCCAGCCGTTCCAGGACGCGATCGAGAAGCGCTGAATGATTGGTCACGTAAAAATGGCTGCTGCAGCAAGGACCCGTCCGTTGAAGTGACTCGTGCCAAGGTACTTGATGGCCTCCCGTTTATCGATGATTCCGCAGGAGTTATAGGTCGTACGGAAGGAGTACCCGGCCGAGACGAAGATTGCACAGAATCATTACTACCAGACTGCGAAAAAACGCCATCTAGCACGGACCATCGTCGACGAGACCTACGTGATAAAGTATGGCCGCTGTCTGTACTTCTGATAGTATGAACATCTGTCGAAGTTCCTCTGGGACTCTGTGGCTCTCGGAAAGACTGAAGGGCATTGATGAGTATAGGTTCTTGGGGCCGTTGAGTTCCCGGGGGAGGAAGATTGGGCAAACGACTCTCCATGAGCGCCTGTGAAAAACTAATTGGCTCAGCTCCACAATCGTCGTCGTCATCCTCGCCATCAACGTCCGAGGCGTTCGATCTAGAATTGTCTTCACCAGGCGGAACCGATGCCAGTGCTTGGCGCAAAGTCCAGACCGACGGAGTTGGAGAGGGGGGTGGTCGTGGTACTGTGTCATTGGTTGTAGACGTACGTGACAATGCAAGATCCAGTTGAGCTGGTCTGCTTCGCCTACCAGTCGCAGACACAGTAGTCGACGCCGTTTGAGAACGGCGCAAAGTTTCTGTAAAGCCAGGAACGTCTAATGATGCTGGCGATTGATTTCTGCCCATGGCAATACCAGCTGATGTACTTCCCGAAATATTACCTGTAGCCATCGAGCTTGTCCGCTCATCGAGCGCCGCACTTCCGCCTGGACCAGCAGAAGCCATATTGATAGCTTCATCGTCACTCGAATAATGTTCCCAATCGCCTTTCTCTTCGCCTCGGGGCATCGTGACAGCGCTGCGTCGTCGAGCTAGACCCCCTGTTAGAACATTTGTTACGGAGCCTGAACGAGACCGAGTTTGGCTTATAGAAATGATGGATGCCTGATTGTGTAAGTTAGGACGCGCCGATGATGGACTTTGGTAAGGAGGAGGATCAGAGTCGTGGTGGGATGCTCTAGCCTCTCGCGAAGGAGTCCTCGTGGATCTGCTGGATATCGTTGGTGCGCGTGGGCGGGGAAGTGGAGGAACAGATGGCTCCGACGGCCCGACGGAAGACTTTCGTTTCCTGGGTTTTGGAGTAGACGGTGTCGGCGTCGTTGGCGAGTCGATCGACTTTGCTTTAGAAGCCTTTTCATCTTCGAACACCAAACCCTTAGGCTTCAAATCGCCGAAAACCTTGTCGACACCACCGGCGGTGCCTCTTTTTGCCTCCTCACGCCTAAGTCTCTCCTTCTCCCGCCTGATCTCAACATCCACTCTCCACTCAACTGCCTTTTTAACATCCTCCAGCCCATATACCCTTACACCATCTCTCCGACCGGCAATAGCTACCAAAACCCCCTTCTCCTCCATAATAACAACGCTTTTGAAGCTTACCCGTCTGACCAAGGCATATGGCTGGGGAGCTGGGGGTGAAACCAGAGGCAAGACATCCAGACCCTGCGTGTGACATAGAAGTAGGTAATGCGGCCCCAGGAATGTACCGCTCGACGGGGGCGCATTGAAATGCGATGGCGTGATGACTGAAGTAATCGCATTAAGGCAAAGCCCCAGATCCTGTAGAGAAGGAGCCGGAAGCGAAGGAGGGGGCGTGACAGATCGAGCGGGGAAGGTAGGCGAGGGAGCCCTAGAGGAGCTCTCTCCTTTCGTGACTGTGGACGATTCTCCTTCCTCTCGCAGTGAGGGACTGCCTGACGATATTGACGGATGATCTGGGCGACGATGGATTAGATTCGACAAAAACCCAGAGAAGCGGTTTGTGGCGCGACCCTGTGCAGAGTAAAAACGCGAGAGCGCAAAGAATCACAAAGAAAATGGATGTAATTAGTTGTCAAAACAAGAATGCTGCAAGAAAGACAACATAGACTGGCGCACATCAATCACGGATCTCCTCCTACTTTGGCGCCGATCCAAAGCTGATCCAGACCGTTGAGTTGGTGTCGGGGAAATTGCACGAGAGCTGGCACTCGAAGCGGGCACTTCCAGGGACGCGGCGGTTTCCGCAGTCGCCAACCCGACTGGTGTCGAAGACGTGGCACTCGCAAGGACTGACGGTGGGCTGACAATGTCATCCACCGCCTGAGTTGACGATTCCTCAGGACCTGCCATGCTGGAACGAGTGTCTTCGATGGAAGTAGTCATAATTGCCTTTCCAAATCCTTTCCCGTCAGATTGCGCGTCCTTTAGCCCGACCTCACCGGTGTCCAAGCCCGACGGCGCAACATAAACGCTGGCACGGGAACTACGGCCGTCGTGATCACCCCCGACCTCCTCGATGTCCCGCCCCGCCAGGCCCACATCTTCGTCACTGTCCACCGGCTCCTGCGCGTCGCTCCAAATTTCGTCGCTATCCTCCGGTACCGTGGACATGCTGCCATTATTGTTTACATAGGAGTCCGTCAAGCCTTGCGGGGACACTTCAGGAGTCGTTTTCGACGGGGGCATGTCTGCCTCCCGCCGTTCAGACGAGCCAGCAAGACGCGCGCCATTGGCGTCCTCCATGGCATAGAAGACAAAGCGCTACAGGATGCAAGGGAAAGAAAGGGAGAACTAACTGAAAGAGAGTCTGTCCCTCAAACGGAATTGGGGATGTTGGGCGGCGGAGAGCACCAAACGCATCCCGATTGGTGATATCTTCTCACGGGCGCAGCCCTGGCCTGATTGAAACGAAATTCCATGCGCGCCCAAGGGGTTCCATACTTTCCGAAACCGCAGAAAACATAACAAAAAAAATCACAGCATTGACAACTAAAATACAAAGGCCTTCAGGGTTATCCTAGGGAGGGAAGAAGTATTATATCTTCCTGTAGTATGTGCGGGCACAGGGGGTGAACGAAACGGAGCTCAAGACAAACCAGTCACTGGACGAGCCATCAATCGTCGTCGTCGTCATCGTCAAGGTTGGCATCAACGCGGGCGGCTTGATGACCGAGCTCATGGCCGAACGGGTCGTCAGCTTCCATCGCCCGTTTCACATCATCCGCCTTCTTCGTTCTCTTTTCCTTCGCCTTCGCCTCCTCCTCCGCCTTCTTCGCAAGATAGGCCTTGCTCCCGACCACCTTTTCCGGATTCTTGCATAATCGAAGCCTTCTATCCACATCCCTTACCTTCTCTACGTCGGGCCCGTTGCCGTCTCGCTTGATCATTTCCGCAATGTTCCCGGCGATGGGCAGTATTGATTCCGCACCTTTTGCCCGAGCCCAAGCCGCAGCCAAATCTGAGGAGGCCAGCGAAAACGCCGCAAACCCGATTTGAGAAGGTGTGTAAATAAGTTCGGCATCCGTTAATCGTGCGGCGCGGACGTATTCAGCAGCAGAGCGATACGCTTCCTGCAATATATCCACTGAAACATCCGGCAAGTTCTGTGACGGGATCGGAAGTGAGGGACGACCGTTGATACTCGAGTGTAGTAGCTCACTTGAACATCGAGATATATACCCCATAGGGCCCTGTGGGCATGCCACACACTGAATTCAAAATTCAGACTTTGCGCGATGAGAAATTCGAGATCAAGAACATCGGACGGCGCTGTTTTGGGGATGTGCGTCGTGTAGGCTTCTAGTGATATAGGATTGTTGGTTGTTTTTGTCGCCAAAAACAGGGCCGTCAGCCTTAGAAATTATTAGAGCACATCAAACGAAGGGACAGGTATGGACTCACATGACGTTCTTGGGATGCCAGTCCATTACGGTATTCTTGAGGTAAAAACGCTTCAAATAAGACACGGCAGTAGCCTCGACTTCCTCAGGAAAACGGAAGTGGCCGCATAGCTGCGAGACCTTCCCAATGTATAACTTGACTAGGAGATGCTCCTCTTCTGACGTCAAGAACGTTACGTTCGCTGAAGAGCCGGGCTGATGAGACGTCTCAACGGCGCCAGAGCTGGTCAAGAGGTGGGAAAACGTGCCATGTCAATTTCGAACGCATTCTTGATGGCATTGACCGCAGTAGTATTCAATGAGGTGCGGATGTCGTGAAGCTGTTGCTGGGAGTACCTCCAGTGCCTGAACTGCGTGCTGCCCTCGTAAAGTGGTCTCCGTACTATGGACTCTGGGATATCCGGCGCAGAGGCAACGAGTTGAATGGTCATGGTATTAATTAAGCATCATGCAACCGGCAACGGGGTAGTAAGCGTCGGCGTCGATCTCGGGATGCAAACCTTATATTTGCAACGACCCGGTTAGCGAACTGAAGACTCTCAGGCTATACATATAGGTTGCCATCCTCTAAAAAAAATGCCGATATATTCATTTGTGTCCCTGGGATGGTATCATAGGGGACGGTTATTTTTCGCGTCAGTCTCGCTCAAATACTCTCACCCTATCGTTTCAGTCCATCTAGTAATACCCCCATCCATCCGGTGCCCGGTGCATTCGCACCTATGGCTCAACCGCAAGCCCACGGCCACGCTCTTTCATCCGCAAAATACTTTTCCACACCTACACGTCAATGTCGCCCTAAATCCCGCCGGTTATGTAACCGACTTATTATCACATCAACGCTCCTTTACTTGTCGTCCCTAGCCATTGGCCAGGCCTTCCAAAGCAACGGCCAGTTTTTTACTAGGGGACTTGCGATAATTGATGCGCCCGCCCCAGGAAGGTGCGCGAACGGCGTAAACTGCAGGAGATGTGTGATGAGTGGTGACGCTTACAGTTGTGCAGTACGCAGCACGCGAACAGTAGTCTCGTCCTTGCCATCGACGTATGTCTCTATGTTTCGAATCCATACATGCATACGTTCAGCAGCTTATTTTTACAATAATAACCTCGATTAGCTCTCCGGGGATGGGAAAATTGCACAGACCTCGTTCATTCCGGGCTCAAGTGCTTCGACTCGCTATGACTCGCTGGAGTTATATCTCGTCTCGTCGCAAACCGATTCGAATTTCACAGTTTCGAATAGTACGGACCTCCTTACTCAGGAGCCGGGAAGTACGGTGAAGCATCTAAACTGGCCGATACCTCCGTGTGTGGCTCCGGGCGTGTATAATGTATGTGTCTCTTAAAACGTCCCGCCCATGTAGCTTGTCTAACAAGAGCTGGCTCTCTAGCTTACTTTTTATGAAGGTGCTCACATCAACAATGAGGTCCGCATTCTGATCTCATCGGCAACGAACCCGAATCATTGTCCGGGCTAATTTGTTATATGGCTTTTCGTAGGCATTCTTCTCGATCACTTCCTTGAACGTCACAGTCGACAACGCAAACAAAAGCAGTGATTCCTCAGAGTGCGACGACATTTCTAACCAGCTGCAGATACAACCACAGGCTGACTCGGCCCCATCCGTCAACCCATATATTGACCCAAATTCGGGGGTTGCCATACCCAGTCTTTCAGATGGTAGTGCTCCACGTACAATCACATTAGGAAAATCGGGTTTTCCTACAGAATGGACAATAGAGCCGAGTGGATCATTAGTGACTGCTTCCAGTAGTGCAACCGAGCCAATCACGACTGTAACCCTTGTAGTTGTTTCCTCTACGACTCAGACAGAAACAGAGACTACAGGATCGAATCAGGTTGTGACTACAACGTGAGTTGGTTTGCTTGCACCTGCTATCGGTAGTCAATCCTATTTTGACCATCTCTTTCACACAGCGATCCGGTTACAACTACTGTAACAGTGGTTATGGCTACAAGTGCCATCACAGCGGGCGGATTTTTTCCTGTGAACGCAGCAGACTACACTTCTCGGCCGGCATCTTTGGTCTCAACGCTATTGTCATTGTGTTCTTCGCTCCTTTTCTTATTCTTCTAGGACCCTGATGAGATCGAACTTGTATTAGTTCAAGGATACTTTTTTCGCTTTTGAATCAGCATTGGCGTCTGTACCTCTCGTCGGGATACCATCCAATTGAGTGTCCGGTGAGTATAGTGATGAAATATTCTTTTCAGACATAAGGTAGTCATGGAGCGCCACCATCGTGAAATCCATGGTCACTTCGCCAAGTGCGTACCCATTGGACGATCCGCTCCACGTTATTCTCCAGATCGTCCGTAGACTCGCTTTTCAATTCCACGATAATGTCTTGGGCGTAAGACTCCCTCGCTTCGTCCAGCACAGACTGCATGATTTCAGATTCATTGTTTTCTTCTATTTTCTTTGTTGAATAGTTCCTGAGAACGACGTCAGGTTGCGTGCGTATATGCGAGAGTGTCGACTGGTTCGTACCGTTGTTCTAGCCGCTCCCAGAGCTGCGTGTGGTCGCATCGAAGGACAACAACGAGATCGATCCACCTCTCTGGAAATATGTCGCATGTATGCCAGTCAAGGATGAGACCGCCTGCAGAAGCAAGTGGTTCCAGCTCGTCTAAAAGCTGAGATGGTTGCTTTTCAGGACCTTCGTCGTACGAACTGGACAAAATCGGAACTGCCCACTTTGTCCTCGTCGACGATGTATGTCTGCCATTCTTCATCGTAGCCTTCATGAAATCCTTTATCCTTGACCAGTTCACCGATGTTGATGTGCTGGAAGGGAACTGGGGATTGTTGGGCAAGGAGCTGAGCATGGGTTGTCTTGCCCGTTCCGGGCGTTCCAGTGATGAGAATGACTGGAGACCGCCTGGATTTTCGATCGTTGTCCATGCTTTCGAGGCGTCAGTACTTTTAGATTAGAACGCTGTTATTCACTCTCGTATTAAAAGACTTTTTTGGAGCCCTGAGAGGAAGTACGTAATCTTTACTTATTAGTGTTGAGGTATGACGGACGTGCCAGTGTACACGAAAGTAATACTTAATTAGCATCAGCTCGCCTACCGACGAGACTGATACATAATTTGAGAAGTCGTATATCCGAGTCGTACCCTTGCTGAACTCTGCCAGTTCTCAGCGTGAAAAAATTCAACATGCATCTTCGTGATGATCCTCACACGACAAGGTGGAAGAGTCACTTCACTAGCGCACACCCAAGGCAGCCCCGATATTACAAAAAGCGCCCACATAGACTTGGACGCTGTCTGTCCCGAAAAAATGATTTATAGCACCAGCTAATAATTACGCTGGGCCGGAGTCAGGAGAACCATAACCACCAGTCTGCTATCACTTCCACAGCCGAATCCGGACCGCATACCTCTTCACCGTCCAAGGTTTCTGCCAGCCCTCTCCTGCGGGGTTTTTTTAATGTCGAAGAGTGATAGCGAAGGATTCGTTTATTCAATCGGTCTCATCTCTACATACGACATGAATACATTCCACATTAACGCCTGCAACAGAGCGCCATGCAACGACTAACTTACCGGTTTCCTGCCTTCATGAAATGCACGTTATAAGCCTGGAATATTTTTCAGGAAAGATGTCAGATCCGACGTGCACGTGAGTTTGTCTTCAGAATGGGAGAAGACAGCGTTGAAAGCCTCTGCCGCTTCTTCCGTCTGTAAAACTCATTAGTGCGAGTTAAACGGTGACTGGTAGACAGTGTATACTTCTCCGTCGCAATACTCAAATTCCTGCCACGGCTCCTCGTCCTCCTCTCGCATTGCATGAAGCATTTCGCGTCGTGCCGCAGTCAGCCCACCAGTAAAAGACTGTGTGCCCTTATCATCCACCTTCCTGACAGACACATTCACTTCTTTTGTCTCGCCCGTCTGCTTCGGTTCCTTCTTTACGGATGCAGGTGGATTCGGGTCATCGGGATCGGGAGGGGGTCCGTCGTCCGAATCTGAGTCGTCTTCAGCTCCGGACCTCAGCCGCCGGCTTTTGCGCAGATGTACATCCATGTATGTTATTGTCGGACGAAATTGGTGGGCCTGGCTAATTGGATGGAGGTGAATGTGTCCTGGTTAACACATAATTATGGCGGCGAAATAAAACGAGAAAACTGGAACGCACCATCACGGACGATACCAAGCATATATGCACCCTTATTAAGTATTTGCTCGCTCCTCATGCGCACTTCAGACAGCCGCTGGTCGGCAGCGGTGTCCTTCTCCTTCGTGTCCAAGCTTTTCTCTGCGTCGTCTGTTGTTCGCGCCTGGCCAAGCTCCATACCTCGCTCTTTGTTCCAGACTTCCGGTCTAGTGTCGACGGGCACATGCACCTCTAACCGAGCAGATTTAGGTTTGAGCCTTGCGCGAATTTTCTTGCCGCTCTGTGCGGCTGAAGGCGGGACCTGCAAGGGACGGGTGAGGAGCGGGAACTGGTGAAGGTGGACATTCGGCAGGAGAGCAGTTGAGAGGTGAATAGGCAGTACGGATACAACGGGATCATCTTCAGTTCCAGACATGAAGTGGAATAATATTTTGGTTTAAAAAGGGGAGGTTGCGGGCTGAGAGCCTGACGCGGAAAAGAGGCGCCTTTTGAGGCACTTGGTCAGTAGTCACGGTCATAGCCGACGTACTGCGGGAGACCATCACCACCACCTCGACGACACGTTTCGCCACTTCGTCCCCTTCAACCTCGACATCCTTTAAACAGGGCGGAAATGGCTGAAGCTGCATCTGGTCCGTCGGACAAGTCTGTTCAAGTCAAGCTTGTTTTGCTGGGTGAGTACCCTCGGTTCATTATTTTGCACAAGGCACGATATCAGGTCATCGAATGTTGGATGGCTTGACACTGCGGGCTTTTTCCTGTCTGGCTTTGATACTCGATGCTCATGTCTCTGTGGTACAGGCGAGGCCGCTGTGGGGAAGTCTTCCGTAGTCCTTCGATTCGTGAGCTTCGCCTGGTCTCTTCCATCCCTGTCACCGTTCTGAATTGCCCTCAGGTTTCCAATGAGTTCCAAGCGAACAAAGAGCCTACGATAGGGGCCGCTTTCCTCACACAGAAATGCCGTCTGGAAGATCGTGTCTTACGGTATGAAATATGGGACACCGCAGGGCAGGAACGTTTCCACTCTCTTGCCGTGAGTGCACTTCATGCCCTTATCCCTGCGACGTGGCCCTTGACAGATTTCTCACATAGCCCATGTACTACCGCAATGCGCAAGCTGCCGTGGTTGTGTATGACGTTACGAAGGCCGCGAGTCTGGAGAAGGCCAAGTCGTGGGTGAAGGAGCTGCAGCGCCAGGCGAATCCGAATATTGTTATCGCTCTCGCCGGAAACAAAGTCGATCTTGTGCAGCCATCATCAACTACCGGTGCTGCAGGTTCTTCTGATGCTGAGGATGAACCAGACGATGCGACCGCCACTCCTGGAGAGGCAGCCGCGGCGGAGTCCGAGTCACTGCGTCAGGTTCCTAGGGATGAGGCGCAAGCTTATGCTACCGAAGCTGGTCTCCTCTTCTTCGAGACAAGTGCAAAGACTGGTGACGGTGTTGTCGAGTTGTTCACTGAAATAGGTTTGTCTTGTTTCTCGTACTTTTACTATCTTGCTTAAGGGTTTCCGACATATTTAAATTCTACAGCCAAGAAGATCCCGATCGAGCATATTCTGGCATCGACTCGTGGCAACGGACGTAGCGGTGGGCCTGCGGGAAGAACAAATGGTAACCAGCAGGGCGTGAACTTGGAGGAGAACGCTACCAAGGGTAAAGATGCTTGCAATTGCTGAACATTTGTATGCCCCGGTGTTTCGGTCCACTTTTATCACGATCCGACTTATACTCCCTCTTTCTACGATATCATATTTAGTTCCTGGTAAATACTTCCCACCTGTATTTCTTCCCTACAAATTCACGCGTCTTCCTAAAGGATGTTTTACTGAATGACACTTTACTGTCCTACTTCTATTTCGAGTTGTGTCATAGACTTAAGTACAGGTAACAGGGCAAAGCGGTAACAGTATGATGCGGGCAATGTATACAGGGAATGTGCGTGTTGATGGGGAGAATACACTAAAAGCTACATACATACTTATAAGTTCGTTCTGGTGTTGCTAGCCGGGACTAAATCTACATAAGGCGGTGGCCCACTCACGTGCTCGACGTCACCCAATGCCGCTGAATTTAGATATGGAGGGGGGGCATGAGATGGTGAAACCGCAGACACTTCCTCGGGGACACTCGGCCTTCTATTGGATACATCCAGAGTCGCTGGAGGCTCATTTGGGAAAGAAGCACTTCGTCTAACTGGTGGGCTCTGATGGGATGGAGGCTGCACCGTGTTCACTGTGTTAGTAGTTGTAAAATCTGTGGATAATATCGACGGCGGCGGGTCTAGGTCGCGCGATCGAAACTCTGAGTCGATTGAAGGCGGCGGGTCTGAAGGATCATCCATTGGTGGAGGTGGTGGTGGAAGGGGTTCACCGCCTCGCGCTCTTTCCTCGTGCTGTTCTAGTGCCAGATTGAGAGCGTCCATGGCGCGCTCCGGTTGGCCTACCAGGTCGGCAAGACCAGTGACGTCTGCATCATCCTCCGCCATCTCAAGCGACGGTGGAGGAGTGGACGAGCGCGCTGTGTCGTCTGAATGCCCATCGTAACGCTCCGATGGCGGAAACCCGAATAAAATACCCTCGCCCTCGAAGGTCGAGCCTGTGGGGACTGGAGGAAGTACGTTTGCAGAGGCTGGATGATCTACGGAAGGTACGATGATTTCCGATTCCGACTCAAAGAACGATGGAAGATGAGACGATGTCGAGGCCTCACCCAGAGAGAACGGTGGAGGAGCATCGTCGAAGGGAGGAGGAGCGCCATGGGGCAGGGCGCTAGGACCAGCTTGATTTGCTTCGGACTCGCCCGTGTAGACGTCGGAATCTTCCCTCCTAACGGTTTTCAACGGCGGACGGTCGTGCTTTTTTATGTATGCGGAGTCAATTGATGAGTCGACCTCAGGTAAGGGTGCAGGCGGAGGGAGCACGGTAATAGGAATGATGAGTGGATATGTACGCTCTGAGCGGGTCGAGACATGTAAGTACGTTACGCGAACCTGTATCCGGAACTCTACCGCATGCAGCAGAGTTGATTGAGTGATGGATGCACATTGAGATTCGCCTTCCGAGAGGTTACTATCTACGTCGGGAAGCTGCGACGTGTTTCCACTTGGTGAACCACCGAAGGAGCTGCCATGGAGAACGAGCCTTAACTTTACGGGTCGAGAAGTATGGAATCGACACGAGCTTCCGGAACGAGCGAGAATAGTCTCGTATGGCGACTCTGATATAGTTGCGGACTCTGGAACATCAGAAGACGGGGCGGTGTATAGCACCGAGCCATCGCCAAGAGAACCTGACACGAATTCTGCGCTCGGGGGGACGCCGCCACTTGAAGCAGAGTCGGAATTATCTGAAAAATCGCCCTCGTCGCCGCAATCTTCCCCAGGCTCGCTAGCTGATAAATCATAGTCGGCCATTTTCACTGACCGAATTAGCTCTGCTCGGACGCTTCGGAGAGTAAATCCGTGGTCCAAAATAACGCTTCGATCGGGGGGCGGTATAGTAACATATATAGGGATAGGCTCGTTCACTCTGAAGGTGGTGCGAGGGACCTGGACTTGCACAAGAGTGGGCTGTCTAGTTGAAACGACGAAAGGCCGGACCTCGCAGACCAGAAGATGTGAAGTGAATCTCCGAGTATGGACTGTGATGCTGCGGGTCAACAGAGGGAGTAAAGGGTCCGTTGTTTTCAAATTAGCCGTCAAGACATGGGAAAGCAGAGAGCGGCCGAGATGTAGACACTGCGGAGTGTCTGGAGTAAGGGGAATCGAAAAGGGGATTGAGGAAGCGACCGTGAGCGCATTCGAGAGAGAAGAGCTGGTCGGCTGGCAGCGTGAGTAGAGTTCAAGACTCGAGGAATTCAGTTCTATCTGGTGTTCGCCTGTGGATTCGGCAGAGCGTAGGGAGATGGATCTGTGGCGCGGGGAGGTTAAAAGGGACAGACGCATAGAGAGGAAGAATGCGCACAGACTCTCCCAGGACACGACGGGGACACCCTTTATCTGCAGCTCGCCCTCGAGGGCGGCGCGCTCACCATGCGCACCGAGGTAGCCCTTCTGGAAATGGGAGGCGCCTGGCGAAGGACTGATGAGGAGCTGGGCCTCGGAGGGGACCAAGGCGGACTCTGTGGAACTCTGAACGCGAGAATGGGAGAGCCTCTGCTCATGCTGCTGGTCGTATGTCGGGGGAGGAACGGTGGGGACAGACATTCGGAGGTTGGAGGAGGGGAAGAGGGGACGCATAGGCACGTCGGGAGTCGGACAGCCCCAGACATGCCATATCCGGAGAGTAGATTAAATACGTTACATGGGCGCATAAATAAATAAATAAAGGGAACATCGGGGGCCGGGCTACTGGGTGTTGGCTGCGACGGAGGGCGGTGCTGGCGGCCCAGTGGCCCAGCGGCGCAGCGCCCCGCCGTCGACCTGGTCTGTTTTATTGCATCTGCGCAGCTTTTGAATATAGTATTCGTGTATTACTGTATTTGCGCTCGGCTGTGCGGACATCCTTGAAAGGGCCGCATCGCCGCCGCTGGCGTCCGAGTCGCCCCCCGTCGTCGACAGCGCCGCCAAGCTCACCCGCCGACAACTCTCCGCGGCCGAGAACAGAGCCATGCAACCCATGCTGTGCGTGACTGCGCTTTTATTCTTTCTCGCAATAAGGAAGCACTGATATTCCCCCGAACAGTCAGTCTGCCAGCGAACACCCGTCGCAGCAGGGCCTGTTCGTGCAGGCGCAAACGCGCGCGGTGCCCGACGCAACGCTCTTCAATGGACTGGATGCCTCGTCCTCCAAGCAGCTAGCAGCGCTCAACGCCGCCGGCAACGCCCGCCGCGCACAGGCCCAGCTCCAGCAGTCCGTCTCCGCCTCTGGCGGAACCTCGGCTAACTACCTCGGGGGAATAGCCCCATCCCAACTCCCGCTCCGTCCAGATCCGTCCTTTCCTCACGCCCTTCCATCTCCCGCTCACCCCCTCCATCCCCCGCCACCCTCGGCGGCTTTCCCCTTTCCCTCCCCTCTCGGCATGCCGCCTCACCAGGCCCCCCTCGCCGCACATCGTCCCCAGCAGCCCGTCGTCCCACAGAAGAGCCGCCAGCTCAACTTTCTCCAGGGTCTCGCAAAAATGATGATCGCCCGTAACATGCCGCTCCCCTCGTCTATCACCGGTATAGACGCGCCCTATGATCCTGCGTCGTCCCCGTGGAAGAATATCGAGCCAGCGTCGGAGCTGGGCGGCATCAAGCTCGCAGGCAGGGATGTGGATCTCTTCAAACTTTGGGGTATTGTCTTTCAGGCCGGCGGTGCCGCCAAGGTGCAGGCTCAGAACGCGTGGCAGAACCTCCTTCCCACATTCGGTCTGCCAGAACAGCTCCCACACCCCCAGGAGAATGGAAATACCTCGACCGCGATCGCCCTCGCCCAGATCTATATGGTGATCCTCGGCGCATTTGATGACTTCTATAGCAGAGGTATGGCCGACGCGCAGCGGCACTCACTCACTCAGCAAGGAAGGCCCTCTCTTTCAGCTCCGACTGGTGCCAATTCTTATCAGGCAGCCAGCATGTCTTCGCCCGTTTCGTCCGGCAGCGCAGCTCAAGCGCAGCCGTCCGTCGGCTCCGACCCGTCTGGCCATTCATTCCCCGCAGTGGGTGGCGATTTTGATGTTGACAATGAAGGCCGTAAACGGAAGCTGGACGAAGCCGAGGATGCCAATGGTAAACGCTCGCGTAGGAAAATAGGCATGTTGATCTTTCTTCTTTCATCTGGTGCTAGAAGGCATGTGCTAATTTCGTGTTGTCGTCAGAATCCGGTTCTCCTGTGGCATCGGTAATTTCCATTCTTCTTGGCGCCCACCTGTATAAATACTTAGAACTCTGCATCTTCTTTTACAGCGTGGTAGCTCTGAAGTGGTGCCGCCCGCTCAAATGCCCTCATCTGGTCGTATCAAGGCAAGGAGGATGATCGAGTACGTTCCTCTTTGCAGGGAGATTGAAACGGCGGGCGGACGAGATACAAATCACATACATAGCGAACTCCTGCGACTATCTCGGGGGCATCAGTTGCGCGACATCAACGAGTGGGGCAGGGTTTACGTTGATGCGTTGACCATGTCCATCCGCTCGCGAATCTCCACTGAACTCTCATATGGGTTGACAACTCTCATTCTTCTTTCAACGATGCGGAGCGCGGCAATAGACACTGGATTTCTGATTGGGCAGTGTGAGGAGTTGCTGGACGAAGTCTTGGATTTACTCGAGGAGCTCGCCTTTCCAGATGTCATGGACGACGATCCTTCGGTCGATGATGCCGAGCCACCTACCAATCGCCAACTAGTCAATTGCGCTCATGATGAAGTCTCAAATCCTTTCGCATCGGAAGGGAGGGAACAATTTGACTACGATCCAGCGGCCACAGGTCCAATACAGCGACGAGCAGACCTCATTCGATTGATTTTAAATATCCTTCGCAATTTAAGTGCCGTTACGGAAAATCAGGTGTTTATGGCTCATCATCCCGTTCTTGTCGACTTACTTCTGCGGATAACGTGTCTACGGTCGTCTCAAGGCAATGCACCTCAAGCTGTCTCGACGGCGTTCTCCCTTCCCGACCTCATTGTGGTCCGGAAAGATGTTCTCAGCACATTCGTTAATTTATCCGGTGCTGTTGCTCTGTCCCCTTCGTCGTCGTCGTCTCAGCCACTTGTAGTGTTTGAGCGGAGAGCGCGGCGCGTATTTGGGCTCATCTCGTCCTATCTGGTGGATCCGGCTGAAGCTATCAATCCGTTCGCATGTCTAATGCGGTCCGGCGTTCCGCTGACAGGGCATACCCGAGCACCTTTGTTACACGATACCGCACTGGAGGTTTTTACTCGTATCAGCCAACCTGACTCTAACCGCAAGGTCATCTCGCGTGCGGTGCCCCAACCGTGGCTATGGCGCTTATTCGAGGCGCTAGTTCATCGCCTACCAACCAACGACAATGACTACAAACTTGTAGCACGGGAAGAATCGTGGATGAGCTATTTGGAAAAACTCATCCTCGGTCTATACTCACTCGCATTTCTCATGCCACCGGAGTTGAAAGCACGCGTCAGGGAGGATCGCTCGCTGAGCTTCGCGAAAGTCATGTTGCGCTTTATTAAGAGGGTCATGAGCGGTGGAATAGCGCAGGCGGAGTTGCGCTTACAATTCTCGTCCTGCGTACGACGGTCAATTGAGACGCTGAAGGTGATTGATGACGGAATGGATTCGTTTGACTCGGCGCAACCAAGTATGCCGACCCTCTCCTTTGGTGTGGGATATGGTGAGGTCGGGGACAAGAACGTGGAGAAGGGTGTAGGCCTCTTGAGTGGCTACCGTGATGATATACTTTGGTCTGTCATGGTACAGCGCGAGCTGGATGAGGTTATGTTCGTGGAGTTGGAAAGTCTTGCTCGCATTGAGAGTGAGGTCCCTGCCTACTGACTCTTTACGCTATGTTTTGGATATACTCACCGCTATCCCCTGGACCGCGCTTTGTCTGTACTTTAAATCGCCAGTCACACATTATATCTTATGACTTTTATCTATCCGCCGACCGCTGTGAGTGTGCTCGCTCAAAGAATGTAACATTTCTTCCCGAAAAACATTACAGATTTCAAGATAAATACCACAACAATATATACGCTCCCACCAATCCCAGCAATACTTTCACCTGGGGCGTTAGATTGATGATTCCGCCAACACCTATTTCCTGTGCAGACGCTGATGATCCGCCCAAAGTCTGACCTTTGCCGGCGAACGCGCCTGTGTTGCCCGATGAGCCAGAAGAGTAACGCGCAACGGCTGCCTTGAGAGCCCTTTTGAGTATGAAACGGGTGTTACGTGAGTCTCGCAGGCGCCAGTAAAGTATGCAAGGTACGTACGCAGCATTGGCCCCTCGGACTTCCTCAAGCTTATTGTTATCCTTGAGGAACACAAATGTGGGCCTGACATTTATTGGCTCAGAACATTGCCACATGCATCTAGTCGCCAGCAAATGGTTGAGGCGGGACGGCAGCTTACATTGCACTGACACCGTGTCGTTGGGCAACGTCTTGCGCGGCGTCTACATCGCACTTGAGGAAATTGACATTTGCGTACTGCCGCGAGAGTGCCTCAAACGTCGGGGAAATCATCTTACACGGGCCACACCTAAACGAACGACGAATCAGAACAGAGAGTAGAGGACAGAGTGCTGAATGTTTGTCTGACCATGTGGCGTGGAAGTCGATGACCTGCATGTGTATTAGAAGGTAAGTCGAGTGCTGGAAGAGAAGGAGAGATTTGAGTACCGTAAGCTTGCCATTCGACTTGGAGAGTATGCCATCTAACTGGCTGGTGGAAGTTAGGGTAGTGATCGACATAGTAGCCGGGGAGGAGCAACACCTCAAGAGCAGAGTAATACAAGTTGTAGTGACGTGTGCGCACACGTGACTCATACACGAATACGTATTGATGTCTATGCTTGTGCTCAGAACAAGAAGGATCTTCCCTAACAAATGGGAGCTTTTCTTGGACATTAATACTGACTCCTTTATTCCCCTTTTTCTTCTTATATGAATTGAGGTTCGAGGCCAAACCAAGGGTGCTCGATGAGAATATCCGAAGGTACGTATGTCGATCATCCCGCCGATCACGATCAAGCCAATGAAGGCCCCAAAGTGCGATTCCGAGATATCACAAACATCCTCCCGCTGAATATCAATCCACCTTCATAGATATATCCTTTACTATTCATACACATAAATTCCTTCCTACATAATCCTTCGTTCGAGCTTTCCATTTTCTGCAGTCCTTCAGGATTCGAGCTTGGTCGCTCAGCTGCTCTTGAACTCCTCGTAGTATTTCAGAGTAGGTGGCTAGATTCAATGTTAGAACCCTTTCGGAAAAATGCTTAAAAATAAATTCGCAAACCTCAACTAAAGCATCCGCTGCTCCTAGGGCCTTGAACCCTTCTGTCTCAAAGTGTCTGGATAGTACGTAAATTTCAGCATCCCCCGGGAAGAATCGTAGGCTCGAGAGTGGTGACTTACTGCGTCACAGCATTCTTATCAGTATACCTAGACGTAATTTGGGGAAACGTGAGTTGGATATTATTGGTGAAGAGACGGGATACCTACTCTTCAAAGACGTTGAACGAATCACCGAACCTTGAGGTGCGAAACCCAAGGCAACCCGGCTCGCTCGGCGAGTTGGAGAATTTGTGTATGTTAGTGAGGAGGCGCTGGACTTCGTCACCCAAGCCAGGCTTTGCGGTGAGCTGTGGGAAGTACATAAGACAGCTGTGGACGACAGCCAATGAAAAGCTCGCATATATGCTGCTTACGGAGGCAACTAAGATCACCCTGGATGTGAAATGATCGAACGTAGAGCTCATTCTTTTCGAGTCGGTGTAATATGGTTAAAACACGTCGTTGAAGAGTTCGTGCCTTCAAGAGAGGATGTGGAAGGGGGATTAATGATAGTAGGCTCTTGTGCCCAGGCACCATGGGGAAGATGTGTCCAAATACGGAAGTTATATGTTTCTAACCACCACCCATGTCTACACGCCTCAACTCTACGCCAGGTCCTTCGACGCCTACCTCACGCAAGAGGTCAAAGTGGGATACGCCGGAATTGGATCAGAATGTCACCGGGCTCGACCAGAATGTGATAAAAAAGAGACAAAAAATCAAGAACATCCGTGTGCATGAATCGGACCCAGTCACTCCTCCAAGTTTGCCCACAGCTCCCGAGAGCAAAGCAACGTCTTCGCACAGCGTCCACGTCCCTCCACGCAGCCATCACCCTGGGTTTCTCCCGTCGCGCTCCGTCTACTCATACGAGCGCCTCAACCAGATCGAGGAAGGTTCGTACGGCGTAGTTTTCCGTGCGCGCGACAGACAGTCTGGCGACATCGTCGCGCTCAAAAAGCTCAAGCTTGATGAGGAGAAGTATGGCTTCCCCATCACGGCTTTGCGCGAAATAAACGCTCTCATTGCTTGCAAACACGACAACGTCGTCGGGATTCGCGAGGTGGTCGTCGGAGAAACATTAACTCAGTGCGTGGGTCGTCGCATATTCACGTACCTCGACAAAAGGGCATCACACAGGGACTCTTACTTGAATGGAATATTGGCGTAGAGTGTTCATCGTCATGGACTTCATCGAGCACGACCTTAAATCTCTTCTTACCCTCATGCCTCAACCGTTTCTGCAATCCGAGATAAAGACACTTTTACTTCAGCTTTTGTCGGCAGTCGCCCATTGCCACAAAAATTGGATTCTGCACCGTGATCTGAAAACGAGCAACCTACTCATGAACAACCGCGGAACAATTAAAGTCGCTGATTTCGGACTAGCACGTCGGTTTGGCGATCCGGTGGGTGTAGGAGGTATGACTCAACTCGTGGTTACACTGTGGTATCGGTTTGTGTTATTACTTATTGTCTCAATGCCCCTGCTGATTTGTACCTTAAGAGCTCCGGAAATACTTTTCGGGGCAGCCACTTATACCACTGCCGTTGACATGTGGTCTGTTGGGTGCATATTCGGCGAACTTCTTTTAAAAGAACCTGTCTTCCAAGCAAAAAATGAAATGGAGCTTATCTCCATGATATTTAAGTTGCTCGGCCCACCCACACCATCATCTTGGCCGGGTTATACCTCCTTGCCTCTCTCAAAAACTCTAATACTGCCCACGATTCATTCTCCGCAATTTCGTCACAAATTTCCTTACATGACTGCAGCTGGCATTGATCTTTTGTCGAAAATGCTAACATACGATCCGGATCAACGAATCACTGCGGTGGATGCATTACAGCACCCCTTCTTCAGGTTCGTCTCCAATGGTGCTACGGCATGGATGTCTCCAATTGTTGTTGACGACGCTCATCAGCGAATCCCCCGCGCCAAAGCACCCGGATTTGTTTAGTTCCTTCCCTTCCGTGGCGGCGGGCGAGAAGTGAGTGTGTTGAATGTCTTGTGCAAAATCCATATTCATATTCCTCTCTAGACCACGGAAAAAGCCAAATAGCCCGTCCGCTCCCCTAGGGGCAGCCAGCTACCAATTACTTACTGAACTCGACATTGCTTGACAACTCTAGCCATGTGACATTTATTGCTTTCTCTACATACATAGCATACGAAATTTTAATGTCGATATTTGAACTACGGCATGGTGTCCATTAGGGCGCGCACCCTCTCAAAACGCTGTCTCGTAGCAACAATATCCTGTGTCCGATCATAATACGCGTGCACCTCGGCGGGAAGGAACTGAAGAGCATTTGCAATTCCCAAAATTTCCTCTTCGACATGATTTAAGGCAGTTTGGACACCAAAGTCTTGAGCGAACTCCGTTCCAGTTGAATACGATGGCCCACCCTGTCCGGACGGTGTCAGAATGAATGTACGGAAGGTGGCAGGTCCTGTTTTCTGCCGCTTTTGATCTCTGAAGTCTGCAGGTGGGTCTTCAGGCGCAGACAGCCTCGCCCAATTTGGGGCAGGATTGGAACCCTCTCGAATGGCCCACTCGCTCTCTTGTGACTCTTGAGCATAGTTCGGACTCAATGTACGATTATCCGCCTCCCTTACGGAGCTTGGGCCCGACTCTGGTTGTCCTCCGTCATTGGTCTTGCGGCGCTTCCGGCGGGGAGTGTTTTCCCCCTCTGTCAACTTGAAATAGCCGAACTGTGCCTTCTCTGGAACGGCAACGCCGTTGGATTGGTTAATATTGACAATTGCGGCGATATGCTGATCGAGCCTGGCTGCATTTTTCTTGTAGCGCTCGCGCCAAGACTGCCATGTGTGCCGTTCGACCCACTCATAACCTGGGGTGTTTGCCTGGATCCTTGTTAGTGAAGTAAAAGGGTAAATAAGGTACGCTGGTATCGGGGCTGGCTTACCCTTGAAACAAGTTCCTGGTATATTTTATTGCCTGTGCGACCGCCCGACTCTTTGTATGGGATAACTGTTGCGATCCAATTACAAAGGTGCGCTTCGTCCTCATCTGAAAAGGCTGTCCGCCTGGGCATATATTCGGCACTCATCTTTTCCACAGAGCAAGCCATTAACTCACTCGTCTCCAGGTCGCCTCCCACCGTTGTTCCTGACGGGGTTTGGACTATGGTAGTAAAGACCCTGCTCTATGCATGTTTGAAGCCACTTCATGTTCTCCACAAACCTGTCCTCGCTTCCCTGTAATTCTTTGCGCATCTCCCGAAAAGCCTCCACTTGGCTGCTCGCGATGATGACAGTCGCATCTTCCTCTGAAGCGTACGGGAACCCCCCATGAAGCTGAGATGAATAGGGTAAATCAGGATAGACTAGGAAGTGCCCTGGAATAGCATACAATGATAGTTTCTGTCAAATCCTCCCTTGTGACCAAATTTGCAATCGACTTGTGAAGGCAGAACTTGACCGGATGGGAGTTCTCAACGAAGACCTGGGTGAGAATGCGACCTCTCTTTCTACACGCATCGATCCATGTATACGGTACGATGTGTCTATGGGGTCTCCCTTCGACTTGCCAGGTTGCGCTAAGGCGGCCGGCCTCGGGTGTACCGGGCAAAACGATAACATAACCGCGGATTGGAACCTTGGCCTCAACACTTCCTCCCTCAAACTAAGACGATCATGCAACGCATGAGTGCGGACTCGTTCGACCATGAGCATCCGAGCCGCACCTTTATCGTCTCCTCCAACGATCCTCGCAGGTCATCCGGTAGGTCCTTTTGAATGAAAAACTTGACCGGCTGTCCGTCGACGAGAAAGATCTGAGCCGAGCGAGTAAAGATGGGTTACTGCAGAATTCGCGGGCATTAAGGTCAGCGCTTACCATTTCGATTTCTGCGCGTCGTGGTGGGTTAGGGTTGGTAGGTGTTCTCATGCTAGACCCCAAGCCCGGTCGGAGTTTAAACAATTACTACTGGTGCCTTTTTTCCATATTTAAACTCACTATTGGGTTAAACGTCAACGAACCAAAGTACAGACATCCGTCCTGAGAGATGTACTACCGATTCACTATATTTACTCAAGAACCTTTCCGGGGTTCATTATGCCGCGCTCATCAAATAACTTCTTGATTTTTTTCATCCACTCAATGCTTGTACTGCTTTTCGAATAATGAAGCGCATGTGTTTTCATCGCCCCAATCCCGTGTTCGGCAGATACAGAACCTTGGTAGCCAGCTAGGAATGCCACGGTGAATCAACGGTAGGCTAACGATTCGAGCGACCATTACTTACCAACAACTTCGTAAACAAACGGTTCCAGTGCATCCTGAACTTCAGACGAGTATTGGTCCGCTACAATGTTCAAGTGCAAGTTCCCTATAGTTTGTATGACATTAGTAGTCGTCTGCGAGTACACGTTAAGCCCGTACCGTCTCCAACATGGCCGTATCCGATGACATGCCTCACTGCTCCTGCTCTGATTAGCCCTTTAGATTGCAAGTGGTCTCGGGTTGTGTCGACGACATCCTTAAAAGACGACAAAGGAATGGAGATATCGTATTTGTACGCTTTGCCCTCTTTCGATACTGCTTCGGTGATGCCCTCACGAAGGGCCCACAAAGAGGAAAATTGTGCCGGAGACTGCGAAAGAACACCTGTGGTAATAAGCGGTTCGTCGGCTTCAAGTAATGCTTCCAGCAACTCGTTCAGTTTCTGTGGGCAACTCATAAATGTCATAAAATCGATTTAAGTCATTTGTTCCAACCTCTTCGTCGTGCACGCGGTTGCCGCCGCTCGTCTCCAGCAGCACAAAGCACTCAGCGCCTTTAGTGTCCTCGTCGCTTAACGCTTTGCCCTGGCCGTGCTTCACCGCAAGATCATACGCGCTTCTATCTATGAACTCGAAGGCAGACAGGATCTCAGATAACCGCCGCCTGACTTCCGTGTAGAGCGGGAGTACGTTTTTGAAGCTCGGAAGTGCCAAAAAGGCGTTATTCGATGCCTGGGGCGCTGCCGCCGTAAGTATAGAGACTCCCGTGATTATGCCAAGAGTTCCTTCAGCGCCGATGAAAAGTTGCTTCAGGTCATAGCCTAATCGTCGTGAGTCCCGTGTGCAGAAAGTAGATATGCTCAAGCGTACCGGTATTGTCCTTCCGTAATTGCGACAATTGGTTAAGGATGGTACCGTCCGGAAGGACTACTTCCAAGCCCAGAACAGTACCATGCAACGAGCCGTATCGAAGAAGCCGCAGCCCACCGGCATTGGTAGCTACATTTCCACCAATCATGCAACTGATACGTACGTGTCAGTTATCGGTCGAGAAGCTGGGTACTGTTTACATACCTGCCTTTTGCGCCCAGATCAAGAGGCATGATGTAGTTGTGAGGAGCAATATACTCTGATAGCGATTCGAGCACACAACCTGCATCAGCTACCAATATTCCTATAGCAAAGTCAGTAAACGAATGAAATGGATCCTAGGTTAACACAGACTAACCCGTAGCAGGGTCAAATGACCGCACTTTAGACATGTTTCCGAGGTTGATAACCAATTCGTTGTCGAGCGGGACGCTCCCTCCTACCAAGCCCGTGTTACCTCCCTGGGGCACGACACCGATCCTCTTCTCCCAACACCACTTCATAATAGCGCTCACTTCGTCGGTTGTTTTCGGCTTGAGCACTGTCGTCGCCTTTCCTTTGTATTTTCCCATCCAATCGGTGTTGTATATAGAAAGGTCGGCCGACACCGTGTTTGGTAGAAGTGTTGAAAGTATGCACGACTCGGGGAGAAGCTTTGAAAAATGAGCGAGGTCGGTTGCAGTCACTGAGTTCAGGCCGGTCAGTGCCTTTGCGGGGGAGCTCGCCCAGCGTCGCGCAAGAAGGGGCTGTCTGAGCTGGCGAACGGTGAGGCGAGGCAAGGACATCGCTTTTTTAAATAAACCAGACCGACGGTCAGAGCCAGGACCAGCAAGCCGTGGACCTGCTTTCAGCAGCTTAATAGCGTCAGCAGGAAATTTACTACGCGTCAGTCACGTGCGCAACAGAAAAGGCGCGCTTTCATGATGTTGAGCGCGCTCTGCACTACCACCACAGCGGTCTTCTATTTCATCCTGGACGACTTTCATCATACAAACCACCTTACTCACCTGGGCACAGTCCGAAGGCTAGTTCTCTTGACTACGTGTACGAGCCCGGTGACGTCCGGTTTATCTCCTTTGCTATGGCTATATCGAATGCAGGACCGGCGAGCAGCAAGGAGGCAGCGGCGTCTTCAAGCATCGACTCGTCCCAGCAGCCTTTAATACCGGAGTCCTTTATAGACCCGCCTTCACAGCGCCTCTATATCCTTAGTCTCGGACTCCTGTGCCAGGTCAGTCTCTTTCACTTCAGACGCATTCTCTGGTTACCTGTCTCAACGTGCGTTTTTGTCAGGCAATAAAATGTTTCGATTGGCTGCATAGTTTAGTCGTGGATCGCACGACAAACCTCACCTTCAAATGGATCCTCGTCGATATAACCTATTGTCTTGTTCTTAAACGCTTGCGCATTCCCAGACTCAACTATGTCGCCGCCGCCGTCATCTTACAAATTATCAGCCTTTGTTTATTAGATGGCATGCTGTTTGGAACCGTGCAAGTAAGTAAATTTTATCGTGTGTCCGTTATGCTACTCATCACGTTGCCGTTATAAGATTGGCGTTTCATCCTATTCGTTGAGCTCTTCTGCGCGAGAGTTTTGTGAGTTATTATTTCCCTATTTCTATCAGTCGATAGTGCTCAATAATTTTTCTCCCAGACCGCAAGGAGATGTCGACAAGCGGACGAATGATCAATCTTCGCGACCTGCTTGATGGTGATGACCATTTGAGGGGAGAGCACACCGTCAGAATGTCACCAATCAGGTAAGTCGGTCTACGAATGACGAGCTGGATCTCATCAGCTTTTATCCCATAGTACGGCAAAATTAAATCCTGGAGGACTTTCGTATTGTCTCAGTCCGCCTGCGAACACTGTCTTGATACCTATTCTTTTAAACAACACTAAACCGTCACATATCCGCTACACCGCCTCCCATCCTGGATCTGATAAGGTCGACTATGTTGACCTGAGCGCGAAGGAAATTCGTTTAATTGAGCAGCAGCGGTTAGAGGCGCTCCAGGCTGCCAAAAGTGAAGATCCTGTAGACCCCGAAGGCAATAGCGATGCGGATTGGGACGGTGAGGATGAGGAACTTCAGACTAGCCAAGATCGCATGATAGGCTTCCCGCCCGCGTCACAAGAACTTGAGAAGACACAGTCGGTCGTTTACTTAAAAGTCACGAAGCCGGGTACTGTTAGAATCGAGCGTGTACTTGATTCGGCGACGACGAACATGGCGCGTATTTTCCCCGGGGAGATATCAGTCGTGCCATGTCCGCAGGCCGAGTTTGCGCATGACAGCATCGTGGACAGTGATGACGTACGCTGCATGGGATCGAAAGAAGAGCTTTCCGTAAAGATATTCGGTGTCCCGCCCTTGGACTTAAGATGGCACCGAGAAGTCAACAGCAAACGAGAACACTTCTCAGTGGAAAGGATTGAGGGTGTACCTGATGTAGGTAGATTCCATTGATATTGACTTCCCTTCACTGAACGAGTTGCAGAGGCACGGAGCACATGAACTTCGCATCCCTCTCGACATGCCATTCGACGTCCCGGGTTCTCATATTTATGTATTGGATTCCCTTACTGACGGCCTGGGAAATTTCCATGCCCTAACGTCGGTGGCACGCAAAGGGGAGCCAACCAGCAATGTTGTCTCTTTATCTACTCGTTCGGTTACCGTACTCCGCCGCGCAGCAATGGCATACAAGGACTGCGCACCTGGAAAGCCATCAAGCCTCCTCATTGGTTCCGAGGCATCGCTTCTCATTACTGCGAGGGAGTCCGACCCTCAAGATGGTCCTTGGGATGTAACTGTCAAGTATCAGCCGAGTCATGGGGGTTCGGTAGTGAACAAAAAAACGCCTAAGCCGTGGGTAAAGACGTTGACTACCTCGCCAGGACAGTCACGGCTTGCAGTGATAGCGAACACTCCCGGAGAGTACTCAATTATTGGAGTAAAAGGGCAGCACTGTCCTGGGGATGTGCTTAGTCCAGAGACATGTAAAGTCGTCCAACAGGCCCTCCCGACTGCTGAAATTGAATGGAAGCGAATTCATGAATGGTGAGTCTTCGACCTTTTCCTTTACACATGTGACTGACCGGCAAAAGCTCCGGCGATACTGGCGTCTCGGCTTTCCTTGTACTACATGGCAAGCCGCCGTTCCAGGTAGTTTACCAACAGAGACGTAATAGCGAACCTATCGAAGAGATGTCGCGTACGTTCCAAGGCTCGCGCGGCGAAATCATTCTTCAGCCAGAAAGAAGCGGAAACTACACGTATACATTTGTCTATCTAAGTGATGCAAATTACAAACGAGTCAAACTAGACGGACCAAGTATCAATCAGATTGTACACCCTCTTGCATCTGCAAACTTCGTATTCAACAGCGCTAGTGGGGTGGGCAACAAACGATCGATTAACAGCTGTTCTGGGGATGTTATCGACGTGGAAGTCGATTTGCGGGCAAGTTCAATCTACTGAATCTTATTGGACCTATTAACTAAACTATGTTCCAGGGTCATGGTCCTTGGAATCTGGAGTTTCAAATTGTTGGGCCGAAAGGGTCTGAGATCCTACGAATGAAAGACCTGAAACAGAGCAGAGAAAAAATCCAAGTGCCTGTTCCGTCCGCTATCGATGAGGAGGGTGGCATGTTTCAAATAGACCTTGTCAATGTTCAGGATTCTTACGGATGTAAGAAGGATCTTGCCGTACCAGGTATGTCCGTCAATGTTCGTCGAGTGAAGGTGAGTCCGTTAGAAGAACGTCTGATCTTAAATTTGAGCTCTAATGATGTTTTCATTATCAGCCCAATGTCCGTTTCTACACGAAGGATGGGAAGCGGGAAACAACTGTCCTTGAAAGTCAGGAAGCCCGTTTGCCTTTGCGTTTGACAGGTGAAGGGGTGAGTCGCTGCACGGATGTTGGCTCCTCCTGTATTGACTACTCCTTGGAAAACAGCCTTGGAAGGTGACATACGAACTCGCTAACTCTTCGGTTCCGGCACGTACGGCACTCGTAAATAATCCCAATGACTTTTTGGCTGTAAATCGGGACGGTGTATATCGCCTATTAGGGGTACGTCACATGCATTTTTATCATTCATTTTGCTGATTCCTTTGCAGGTTATGGACTCGCAGTGTGCGGGAGAGGTAGTAGGCGACGAAGCCGACTATAAAGTGGATTGGATTTCCCGCCCCGTCGTGAGGCTGTCTTCAGACACAGAAGTAAAATATGAGAAGTACAACGGCTCTTTCATACGGGCACCAATTTGCGAAGGGAAAGGGGATCATGTGGACCTCGATGTGGACGGTAAGCTAAAGGTCGGTCTTGAGGAAAAAATAGACTGAGCTTGTTTTATCAGGGCGACCCCCATTCCAGATCGCGTACAATATTGCGCGCAACAGTGAGACTGGAGGCACCAGGATTTTAGATCAACCGATTATCAGCAGTGTCCAATCTCGCACACGTCTTCAGCTCTTAACCTCTCAGGCCGGCCGTATCTATTATGAAGTTAAACAAATAGGGGACGCAAATTATCCACTTGCGTGGAATAAACAGCACGTCATACCACGCCAAGAGCGCTTGCTGCTTGAACAAGAAGTGGTGGGACGACCATCTGCTCGGTTTAAGCAACCAACACGGTTAGCCCATTGTCTACGAGACACTTTCGTTCCAACCGATCCACATGCTGTTCACGCTGTTGACGACTTAATAACTCTTGAGGGCCGGCCTCCATTCCACTTAGAGCTTTCTGTGAAGAACCTGGCCGCTAGCGAGGTGTACCGGCAAACCGTTGAGCTTTGGGAAACCCAGTGGAGAATCAATTTACCCGATTATGTTTTCACCTCCATCGGACCACACTTGGTGACTATCGAATCTGTGCGAGACGCGTCGTCATGCGAGCAGATGGCTCCGGATCCCATGAGAAAGTCTATTTGGGTTGACGTTGCCGAGTCCGCAGCAATAGTACCCTTTGACCGTCGAGAAAACTTCTGTGTCGGCGATGTTACACAATTTCAATTGGAGGGTATTCCACCTTGGACTATTGGGTATTTGTTGCTCGTTCAACTAATCTTTGTGTGTTATACTCTAATACCCACGGCAGATACAAATCGAACGGTAAACAGCATGAACAAATCGCGATGCAATCGCCCTTCGCTCTGGTGCAGCAACATCCAGGGCAATTCTCGATATCGTCAATTTCGCATCAGCAGCAGATGTGCAAAACTGCTGTGGACAACATTAATTTTGAAGTTCACGCATTGCCCTCGGCCCAGGTTGCTCAGGGTCGCGAATACTACGAGAATATCCATGAGGGTAGTCAGGCTCAAATTGTTTTCACGCTTGTCGGCGAACCACCCTTCACCTTTACGTATCAGCGCTCTGAAGCGCCGGCACGCAAGGGCGCTAGGTCTGGGAAGGTTTTGGAGACGCACACGGTATCCGGCGTAATGAGCCGCGAATACTCCATTTACTCTGCGCTAGAAGGTAAGCCACATCTGCCGCTTTCAGACTACCTTCTTTTCTAATGGTAATTTAGGAACATGGACTATAACTTTCATATCGGACAAATACTGCCGATATCCCCCCGCTCAACCAGACGGAATATCGGAAAAAACCAGGGGCTGAAGCCCTGGTCGCTTTTTGTTCCATAGGGTCACTAGAATATGATGCCTGAACACTCTGTAGCACTATGTTTATTAACTCTCATACCTGACATAATCAAAGTAATCACGAAATTTCACGCTCTGATCACGTATATTTCACGATCAACGAGGTAACTACAGCTTGTTTTCTTTAGTGCTCACTAATGACACGACAATTCCATCAAATCTTTTACTCTAAACCTGAGCGGACGAAATGTAGAACCACTTGCTGACTGAAAAAAAAAATGATTTTTTGAAGGAGCTCAGAGTGGATAGTCGGGACGTACTCGAAGGGTCAATCTGTGCGGGCGGCTCTCGCCTTTCAGCAGGCAGGCTGGTGTATATGGGATCATTTGTCCTGATAAAACCAGGCGAATTTTCCACGGTGATGTTGTGGCTTGAAAGAGGATCGAGTTAAGTCCAAGTCAGGAGATTGCACTGGTCAGCTCACATGGAAAGATCATACGAAGCCGTCTTGGAGGGACTCTCGCCACTGATGAGGCGGCGCCATGCCTCGTGACACTCATGGATAATTTCCGTCGCGTACTTCTTGTTTTTGGCCTCACCAGAAAATGCGAACGCGTTCTCAGGCTTACCGTCAGGAATTTTGTAGATCCTGCGAACCTTTCACCTTCTATTCCATGTTCTATAAAAATGAAGAGAAGTACCTAAACCATTCGTTGGTCGCCCTAATGAGACCAGGGAGGTGTCTCTCGACGTCTTCAATGTCGTTGAGCTTCGAAGCCAGAGGATCCTGGACATCAACGACAAGTACTTTCCAGTCGGTTTCGCCTTCGTCGAGGAGCGCCATGATGCCGAGAACCTTAACCTGCTTGACCTGGCCAACATAGCCGACCTGTTCGCCTATTTCACACACATCAAGAGGGTCGTTATCGCCCTTGGCTTTGGTCTCGGGGTGCGTCTGGGCGGGATCTTCCCAGGTCTGCAGGGCATGTGTCAGGTTCTGGTAGGTATTAAAACATTGAGTGTATGCACCTGAGGGAAAGCACCATAATTCCAGATGTATCCGTGATGAGGGAAGCAGTTGCGAACGAAACGCAGCTTGTTACGCTTGATGTCTTGTTTGATGGGGTTGAACGGCTCCTCCTTCGATATCTCCATCTTCGCATTTGTCCAGCGCGGAACCTCGACGATCATGTTTAGGATGCCATTGTTCTGATCAGCAAAAAGCGGTATGTCATGGAAAGAGGAGACGACATTTGATCCGTGTTGGAGGAAGACACGGTGGTCTGCAAACGCGGTCTTGTGTCAGAAAAGACCGGACGATTCTTGCAAGGACTGCGTAAAATATGCTCACCGAGAGTGTTCGGTGCACCGACGATACGAGGTGTGTACGCTGTTGTAGCAGAGGGGGTGAGCGCCAGCTAAGGAAGACTAGCAAAAAAGCAAATTTACGAACGGGACGACATGGTGGTCGAGTACTGAGCTGCCTGAGAGGAAAGTTGGCGCGCGGACAGAGCCAGTCGGCGGATTGCAGCAGTGCTCATGTGGTCCTTAAGCCCGACTGCGAATCGATTTCAAGGCGATAATCGCGAATATAAATATAAATATATAATTGAAAAAAGGGAGAACTTATACGTAAGTCAATAACTTTACTTTCAAATGAAAACCCCATTTATTCTAATCAACACATTTCACAGGACTAGCGAATACACATAAAATCAAACACGTTAAGTAGGGCAGACATACAATATCGTAGCAAGTGCACCGAAGATGCGAACACAAAAATCAGGCTAGACCACCTTCTTTCAGGATCCCCGCTCCTTCCCCCACTGCCCCAAACCGTGGTTTAGAGAACATTCTGTTGAAATCCAGACGTAGGAGAAGTCGCTCAATATGGCGTCGGGTCTCGCCATCGCGTTCCACCCGTTTACTTCTCATTTTTTGCGAGCTGTGTAATGAAGTCGAAAAATTGGCAGCGGTAACATTCACAAGAAACGATTTCGACCCATCAACTATGCTCATAGGCTGAGAAGTGGCGGACGATAATTGTTCGTAGAATGTCTCAAGGAGACTCTTAAGATTCTGCGAATGGAACGGTCTAATGTTAGGTGACACCAAGCTGACGACCTTGGAACGCTCACTTGATCAATTTCTTCGACCGCTTCTCGTCTCTCTCGGACGAGTCTACCCACAGAGTCCGAGGCCCTGCTTGAGATGCTACCTTCGGTCAGAAGCGCCGGTAACACATCTCCTCCCCAACGCTCTACTAAGCCCATAAAACGCTCGCAGATTTCAAATATCGAGCGAATAATGGCCGTAAGTGCCGGCTGGGTCAGCAGGCTTGCAGATAGTAAATGTTCCAAATAAGTCGAGTGAAAAGTGCGCAGAGTCGTGAAATCTAGATTCTGAGAGGCAGCGGTCATGTTGTCCTTCGATCCTGTAGAAATCGACGGAAGAAGCGAGCCCACGCTCCTGCTACTTGCCGTAGTTTCTTGTGACCTGAGAAGAGACTTTAGCCTTCTAAACTCGGTCTCTACGACATCAATCATCATATAGCCAAGGAGCACATCCACAAACCAACCCATGAGCCGCACAACTCCCCATCCGCATCGCAACAATTCTTTGCGCGCTTCTGTGTCCGCTGTCCCTCCTTCGTCAAGACCAGTCCATCGGCGACGAGCACGCTGAGCATTAGATAACGAGGTCCAGCACGCGTGAATACGAGTATGAACATGGCGAAGAGATGATAAGAAGGAGAATATATCACCATACGTCGCAAGATCAGAAGTATGGAGGAAAAGGTCGAGAGGCCATGATATCCCGTACGTCATTTTTAGAGGTGTCCCGAGTAGAATGTCGTCGAACCGAGTCTGGTCGGCAACGCTTTGGGGCATTGAACCTGTATGTGTCTTGGACTCGCTGTAAGTCGGCAAAAGTGGGTGAATGGGACCAGAGGGAAGCTGGAAGCGGATACGGGAAAGATTTGGGTCGTGTTGAGCCGATGTCCCTAACGATGCGCGTAGTAGAGCAAGATGTAAGTCCTGTTCACGAATAATCGTGCTCGGTTTTGAACGAGCTGAAAGCCTAGATTGCTTTAGTCTTTTAATTTCTCTGATTAGCGCGAGGCTGAATTCTCCATTCTGTAGCAGAAAATAGTTTGCTCTACGCGCAGTTTTGTCAGAGGGATATTTTAAGAGTCAGTAAGAATGACCACCTACAAAGCGTCTACGGCGTCTTCAACGTCCTGCATTGTCAGCACATTTGACCAAAGCCATTCACTGATGTCGGCTCTGATCTGGGCAATTACTCGCTCAAAATCATGTTGAGCTTGAGGGAGAGTGGTATCAAGCAGCTCTGCGTGACTTAAGGACAGCGAGCTTGGAATTTGCCTGTGCCAGTTCAGTGCTTTTACGGTCCCAATTGCACGTCCGATGTAAAGGATTGATTGTCTTGCGGAGCTCGACACGCACGATGGGATGGCGTCCTCATGGAGAATATAGTCTTCTGTAGCCAATGGCTCGTTCGTAGACAAGGCCCCGTGTACGAGAAAGGCTTGTAATTGGACCCTCCATATCCGCTGTACCGCTTCAGCAAGGCGAGACATGACAGACGAGACGCGGTAGATACCCGTTTCAGAGCGAGCAAGAAGAAGGTCGATGAGAGCTCCGGCTGGCCAGGACGGCACGTCTTCAAGGCGTACCATTAAGGACTCGAGTGAGGCCAAAGGACCATCCCATTCAGCAAATGTCGCGCGAATGGAACTCAACGGGACAAAAGAGCCTTGTCCGACATAGTTGTCGTCTTTGTTGAGGATCTTGGCTTCTGTCTCTACAACGAGCGACTCGTACTCGTCCCTGAGAATCTCGTTGAGTTTAGAACAGAATGCGCAGACGTAGCGAGAGGGAGACTGGGATAATCTGGAACACGCAGCCTTGATATTGCGGTAGCGACAGGCGATAAGTCCTAATGACTCGAGACATTGGCGCTCCCCGGGATGCAAGAGGGGCGCAAAGTCGGGATGGATTTTGTTGTCCGTCGGGAAAAGGGACGAAGAATGGCCTGTGAGCACAAGCAGAATTTCAGCAATCATACTCCTGTGCGTACGACAAGAGGACAGGCGAGTGTCGCGGCGCCGCGGGGAGTGCGCGAGCGCGACGCGACCTAGTGATCGCGTCGGCCAATGGCGGAGTCCGCAGTACTCAGTGTATTGCCCTCCTCAGTCCGCGATTACATGTCACTGAACCCGCTCCCCTCGACAATATGACCGGCCCTACGGACAAGTCTGGCAACGTCTTCAATATCGACGCCGATAATAACTACCCGTCTCGTTCGCGTGAATTTACGGTCGACGATGCCTTCTCCGAGAGTGGCGAAGACGAGCTCGAGTTCACAACTGACTCTATCCGCGTCGAGTTGGCCAAAACGATCCGCTACGCTCGCGCCATGGACCAGACCAACTCGGACGAATACGATGAAATTCGGATAGAGCATTCGTTGGAGAACCCCGACGCCTCCGTTTCTACCATAGACATAGATGCGTTACCCGCACCCGATGAGCATGCTCTGTCTTCAACAGCTTCGCTATCTGTGGGGACTGTTAACTCCCATCTCTCATATCAGGACGCCGAGTCTGGTGGAACGCGCTCTTCGTCGCAAAACGACGTTCAGGACCCGGCCAGCGCGTACCATGTGTCTCCAGCAGGGAGTGACCTCTCTAAGCCCCCCGCTCTTCAATCCACGACCCTATCCCCAACCTCGTCTGAACTAGTATCAGAACAATCAGAAGCATCGACCGGGTCTGGTCCAACTACTCCTGACGAAGACCAGACTCCCAAGGCACCCATACCGACTTCATATTCTCTTCCAGTCGGCACGCAAACCCCCCGACTCCAATTACATCGCCCGGCGAAATCCACTGGACCGAGTGCGCTGGAGAAAGTGCTTTCTAAAACAAGACCTACTTTCTTGCCTCCAAAAGCAAAACAGGAGGATAATAAACACATGGCTGATTGGCAGGCCATGATGAAGTACAGCCGTGTCGCCGGTGAGCGCTCGAATGAAATATGAAGTTGCTTTCATTTGCGCGGACTAAAGCGACCAGCTTCGCAGAGGAACGGAAGAAAAAATTGAAACAGGAACGACGACTTGCGCAAGAGCGAGCAGTGGACTCCTCCACTATCCACTGGGAACAACACATTCTGCCTGACTGGAAGAACGCCATACGCGATGTCAATTTGCGTAAATTGTGGTGGAACGGTATTCCTCCGAAGTTGCGGGGCGTAGTATGGGAGAAAGCGATCGGCAATGGGCTGGCTTTGAGTAAAGGTGGGGAATAAGTGCATCTCTGAATATGTAAAGCCGCTATATCTAAGACGAACTCAATGGCGTTGTAACAGATACGTATCGGACCTGTCTTGCGCGGGCTTTGCGGGCCCTTGCATCCAGCACGTTCCCAACAACAACGCTCAATCTCATCGACAGTGACATTCGTTCTACTTTACCCACATTGCATATTTTCGATCCTACTACTGGCCCATTGTATCAAGACCTAAAAGATCTTCTCTGTGCATGGGTTGTAGCACGCTCCGATGAAGGACTTGGATATACCATGGGAGCCAGCAAAATCGCGGCGATGTTTCTTCTCAACATGCAACCGTCCTCTGCGTTTATTTCCATGAGAAATTTACTAGAGCGGCACTGTATGCGTAGCTTTTACGGCGGACTAGCTGCTAAGGATGATGTAAGGGGATATGGTCCTTTATGTATGATAAACGTACTAAACTTGACATAGGTTGAGGCATATTGTCGGTGAGACGCACGCACTCTGGCAACTGGCAGGATTTAGTTGAATATTGGAACTTAGGATTTTTGACACCCTGTTGGCAGATTGCATGCCGAAGAGTTAGTTGTCTTCTTTTTTATACGAAAAAACTAACTCACTTTAATCACCATTGTTTTTTCCCTAGTTTACTTCAACTTTAAACAGCACCAGGTTTCACCCGCAGCTTACCTTCCTGAATGGCTTATACCACTCTTCCTTGACCATCTTCCACTGGAAGCGTGTGCAAGGATATGGGACGTGCTAGTTCTTGAAGGAGACTCATTCCTTTTTCGCGCCGCCCTCTCGATCCTGGCTGTCCTTGAGCCGCGCTTATTCTTTCCGGATCGTCAGGAACTGTTGGTCCTCCTGAGGCGAGTGGCCGTAAGATTTATCTTTGCTGTGATCGCTGATGTCAAGCCCAAATAGCGGAGAAAACAAGGCAGCCCTTGAGGTTGCGAAGCGAGACGGGAACAACCTGGGAAGCTGCAAGTACGAGATATACAACGTGGACGAAGAGAATATCTGGGAGGAGATGGAGACATTGGAGGGCTGGCGGAAGGAGAGCACATGGACGAGATTGATCCAACGAGAACTGCCGGACTTGTAGTGATAGTGGTAAAATAAGGTGGAGTTTTCTTGTTACCCCTCTACTTATTTTTATTTTGCAATTATTTGAAGCGTCACAGCAGTTGTCATCTGGATTCGACTTCTTTACAATAAAAACCAAGTGCTTTATTAACAATATACTTATTACAGATTTTAGCAAACACGTAATGTTAATAGCATCCCGTACTTAAGTACAACCGCATGACCATGCACTTATTGGAGGGCGATCCGGGCCCCCCAAAAGCTGCTCCTGCCGCTCAAGCCAGCCTTGAAAGAAAGTTGACTCTTGCTCAACCGAGTATTAAGCTGATTTGGCATAGCTCCGCCTCTCCACAAGACTTGCGCGGGATCTCTGCACACCAAAGCACACACCCGTGCTGGGTACCCAGCGATTAATGTGAATATCACACAAGCAGAACATAAATAAGAAATTCATAACGTGTATGTTACAATCATCCGAGGATAGTCAGGATTATTCGGAGGATAAATAATAAAAGAACTATGATAATCGTCAATCAATCAACCCACTGCCACTTGTCAGGGTTTTCGACATTCCACTCCAACGGACCAGGCTCCTTTTTTCCCGAGGGACCACGGACCTTGAACCACGCCTTCGGGCGGTAAAGACTTTTGCCACTCTGATCAACGACTTCCAGACGTGTCTTGACAGAGCGGTGCACCTTGATCCCACTCCTCTTTGCATCACCGTAAATTTTGCGACCGTTGCCCCAGTTCGCTCGGACAAAGAAGTCCTCACGTTTACCCTTCTGGTCGCGGAAACGGAATGGAATGACTTCCAAAATCCACCAGAACCAGCGAATGGAAAGCTGGTCATATACGGGCATTAAAGAGTCGGCAAGGTCCTCGTCTTCTTCAGACACGAAGGGGTCCGCCGCGTCTCCGGGGCTTGTAGCATTCGGCAGCGTCCCGTATCCGCTGCCGATGGTCAGCGCAGGGTTGCTTTCGGAGACTGCTGAGCGCTTGCGAAGGCCAAACACGCCGCGGATCCATTTACCAGCACGCGTGAACTTGAAGAGCAAGAGGAGATGCTTAAGCGGCCAGGCGATGACGCCCAATACGATGTTCACGGGGATCGCGAGGAGACCGCCCATGACCGTCAAGATAGTCGTAATCGCGTAGCCCTGGGACTCCATCGGCTGGAGCTGCATGCCGACAGGAGAGTTGCGTGGGGGACGGTCCAACACGTGCGGATAAAGGGTGCCAGCATCGATCCCAATATGCGCTTTGAGCAAATCCTTGTCGAAAATAATGCCCGTTTCGTTCTTGAAGCACTCGCGGATCATCCAGCGAAGTGGGATGCGCGCCAAGGAATGACGTGTGTTGTTGAGCACAGACCCGCCACCGACGTCACAGTGGCATCCCGCAAACCAGACCTCCAGGGCATCTGTCGTCACTCCGGTCGACGAGTTTATGCTGTCCTCCCACATCTGGCTTTCCGATCGGTGTGCTTTCAACTTTCTTGCCTTCTTGATCTTCTTCTCCAAAGCTTTGGGTATGCCCGACGCCGGCAGCGGCATCGATGCATCGAATATTGGTAGACTGCCTGCGATCTTCGCCGTGAGCGGCTCAGCATACTGGGTAGCCGAGAGGAAGGCCGGCATGAACTTGGCCCGATGCTCGTCGAGGGAAATTGCATGTCGGAAGACGCGAATTGCGGAATTATTTGCGACGAACGGCAACTCTTTGCTTACGATACCGACAGAAGCAACCGTATCCCTGATTAATCATCAACAATCATTAAATTCGACCTCATCAATATGGTATCATATCATACCAGACTCCGACAAAGTCGACCACTACGTCCGTAGAAAACGTCTTCTTGAAGGCCTCGCTGTTGATGAGACCATCTTTGTCTTCACGAGTATACATTGCCCAGGCAAATGGAATTTGAGCCTTATTGTATTTGGGCAGAAGACCGACTTTCTGAATCATTCCAGCGAGAGCACGCGCAGTATATGCACCCCGAGAGAAGCCAAAGATGGCTATTTTATCCCCGTATGTATCTGTTAAACAATCAGTAAATTGACACCTCTAAAAACCCGGTGTACACACAAGTTTGCATGAGATATTCATAGCCCTCTTAAAAGAAAAGTCAGATAAGCGATGCACGAATTCGTCAAACTCCCGTACCTTGAACATGGGTAGAAAGGTTCCATGCAATCATCTCGTCCAAGGTCTTGGAGACTTGATTGGTAATCGGAGTAACGAAAGAGGAGTTTGTGTAAGTCCCAATACCGGCCTGGTAATAAACGAGCTGTTGCTTCTCGTCGTCCTTCTTTAGGCACGAAAGGAACTGAACCACGTTGGAATTCTGGGAGAAAGTAAGATATCGGAAAGCACGTATAGGATAGGAAACGGACGCACGTCGTCGTCGAACTGATCCCCAGTACCATCAAAGCAAAGGACAAGTGTACGCGGCCTGCCTTGCTCTTTCGGAGAGTATGGGTTGGGCACCCAATTGCGCACGCCCTGACCTATGGGACTGTCAAGATCATCAGTGAGCGTCGAATCGACTTCATGGAGGGCCCCCATGGAGTCACGGCCGTTGCCAAAGGCGAGGAGGGGGCTGGTCTCTGAAGTAGACATGGATAGTTGCGATGTGGGAGCGACGAAAACCGGCGCAAGCAGCCTGCCTTTAAAGCGGGAGCGTGGGCCGACATCGGAAAGGACATTGGACGGCGTCGATGATAACCCGGCTTAGCTTCAGGGCCAAACAGGTTCGCCGCCGAAAGGGGGGGCCAATGAACGCCCTCAATGGCGGCGGTGAGGTAAATGGCGAGTCGGGGTTGGAGTTGACCGGAGGGAAAGACAGCTTGAACGGAAGACGAAGTCACCTTGAAACGGAAAAGCGAGGGCGCTCGTAGCCTGAATTCCATATATATTCCTTTTATGGGCGGTTAAATTACGATCGAGATTGATTGAATTTAAATAACATAATCTGTATTGATTATTATGTAATATTCCCCCGCCTCCATGAAGAATGCGGCAGCGTTTCCCGCCACTAGCAGCGCCCTCCGCTAAAAAAAAGTGAAATTCATTGGTCAATGTCTTCGGACGACCAATCCGCCCCCTCGCCGCCTCTGGCCAGATTTCTCGCCTCGACGGGTATGTCCTCCCCCACCCGTTTCTCCACTGCTCTATCCTGACCTCCTTGACCAGACAAGAGCACTCGCGACAAGGCGGTGAAGGGCCTCGCGACCTTCCTCTCATCCCCCGACCATGGCTCGCTCTCCGGACTGGAAATGGCAAAACTTTGGAAGGGGATCTTCTACTGTTGGTGTCTACCTCATCATGTCTTTCCGCGATCCATGAATCCTATTGTACAGGCTACTGGATGTCCGACAAGCCACTCGTTCAACAAGCACTTTCGGGCGAACTCGCCGAGCTTCTCTTGAGAATCCCTTCCACCAAAGCATCATTGGGATTTCTGCGGGGATTCTGGGACGCGATTGGGCGGGAATGGACCGGCATAGATAGTTTGCGGTATGTCAATCAGACTTTTTGGTTTCGTTTGCTAACGTCGTAGATTTAGCATGGATAAGTACTATATGCTCGTGCGCAAATTTGTAAACGCAAGCTTCAGGCTGTTAATACGAGCCGGGTGGGACAGGGATGTGGTCGACGAGTACAACAATATACTAACTGCAAGGGGCGGACCACTATGGTGAGTCCAAGTCATTCGTACTAGTGGTTCAGGGGAAGGCACCACTAACTCCCTTTAGCGCACAAGATAGCCGTGTACCTGCCAGCTTGTCCTATCACCTTGCGGATATTTACCTCACAGAGCTTGACAAGTCTCTCATGCCATCAGAGCTGGAACAGACGGACGCCGCTCCTCTCCCTGCGCCTCTCCTCCCTCTTCTCTCCCCCTTTTTCTTCTTTGCCTCTCGTACGTACTCGGACGCATCGTATCAACGTTTCTACAGCGAGGTTTTAGAGCCGATCTTCTTCGCTCTCAAACCTTGTCCACCTCCTGCCGGGGTCCCATTAAAGAAGCGTCCGAGGCTTTTAAGCAAACCATCCCTTGATAACATCGTGGCTAATGCATGTCTGGAAAATCCGAAAGAAGAAGGGAGAGTAGAAAGGACAAAAGTGAGGAAGGCACTCTTACGAAGAATGTTCGACATTGCCAGCGGAACGGATACGAGAGAAACTAACCGGAGAAAGATGTACGCTGCCTGGAAAGCCGCAATGGCCGAGGAGGATGAAGATGAAGAGGATGGTCATCGGTAAACAACTTGCTTCTCGCTGCTTCTTTCGCTCTCCCCTCCCTTTAATCCAAGGCTAATGTGATGCTGCACAAACACACCATCAATACACGATGTCTGCATTTACCTGCTCGCCATTGAACCGAACCCCTACCCCAATGGATGCGGGCCTTCGAATAATTGTAAAACTCTGTAATGTACCTACACTCCTTGCTGCGGCTACAAACAGTAATCATCAGATCGTGACACAGGCGCAATAGCCGAATTAAAGCTGTGTTGTTTTTCATTCCTGAGCGCTCACCTCACAAAGCGTCTTTTCGTTACACAACTCGCCTATAGGAAACCTCGATGAATAAGGACTAGCCTGTTAATTCGGGCAATCAGCTTATCTAGGACTTCTTGCTTCGCAGTAGCATGTGGTTTCTCCGGCCCAGGAGTCGCGAGGCTTCAAGGCCTCGAGAATAAAAGCTGAAATCGTCAAACATATCACGGAACAGCTTTCGCGATTTACTCAGTCCCCAAACATACCGGATGCCTGTAACGGACCTCCCTCAAAATCTCACCAGCATTCCCGTAGATGTGGGGGAAGATGCAAACCTCGAAAGGTTCGGATATCAGCAAGGTACACTTAGGGGACATAATCGAAGTCTAAACGCTTTCCCTAACATGGGTCATCGTGAAATATAGAACTAAAGAGATCATTTAGTCTACTGGGCATGGTCGGGTTCAGCTTCAGCATTGTCACTAGGTTCAGCTTCCATTTCTTTGTTGCATGCGTTTACTTATTTCGGTTGGACTACCTTTCTTCTAGCTGGACCGCCCTAGGAGGCGTGCTCATAACCGGAGTAAATGCAGGCGGGCCAGCGGTAATGATATATTCATGGATTGGAATTTCTTTTGCTTCACTTGCCGTCGCGTATTCGATGGCGGAGATCTGCTCCGCACTGCCAGTTGCGGGCGGACAGTACTCTTGGGTCGCCGTCCTCGCACCTCCAAAGGTGACCGATGTGCAGACCCCCTTGTGAAAATTCCGAATTAATGTGATTTGGTATGGTAGATCGCGAGGGGTGCGAGCTGGGCGACCGGTTGGCTCATGCTTATAGGTCGGTATCCTTCTTTGAATGGTGCCAACGCTGTGCAAACATTGTTATGCAGGTATATTGGCTATGGGTGCTACCAATAATCTCGTCTGCGCCAACTTTGTACTTGGCCAAGTCAATCTCACACATCCGGACTTCGTCATTGAACGCTGGCAGGTGACCCTCGTATCCTACGCCGTCGCACTCTTTGGCGTGATGGTAAACGTGTGGGGTCCGCACTTACTGGATAAGCTGAGCAAGGCTGCCATCATCTGGAATATAACGTCGTTTGTGATTGTTGTGACGGTGATTTTGGCTACAAATACAAACAAGCAGTCGTGAGTTAGCCATACCTTGGTATATACAGATAGGGTACTAATCCAATTCCAGTACAAGCTTTGTCTTCAAGGAGTTTCAAAACTTCACGGGCTTCGGGCCCGCGATGGCGGCTATACTAGGGGTAGGCACTGCGCGGTCGGGAAATGCAATACCTACTTACCGTGTATAAAGATACTGCAAGGTGCATTCGCCATGTGCTGCTACGATGCCCCTGCCCACATGACCGAAGAGATGAAGAATGCGTCCCGTGAGGCGCCGAAGGTAGACTGCGTCAGTATCACCCCAGGCCTTTGTTTACTCACAATAATACACAGGCAATCGTATTGTCCGTTTACTTCGGCGCTGTTACGGGCTTCATCTTTCTCGTCTCTGTATGCTTCTGTATTGGCGATTTGGAAGCAACTGCCAAAACACCTACTGGCGTGCCTCTTATCCAAATATTTTACGACTCTACTCAATCAAAAGTCGGAACTTGTTTTCTGGCATCGCTTATAACTGTAATTTGCGTTTTCTGCTCTTGCGCACTGCAGGCAGAGGGGTCGCGTAGTCTTTACGCATTTGCACGCGATCACGGACTGCCGTTTTCTTCAGTTTGGTCGAAGGTTAATGGGACAAAGGTGCCTATACCTACTAATGCGGTCGTACTGGCCGCAGGTGTCCAGCTAGCCCTGTGCGCAATCGATTTTGGGACAGTCACAGGGTTCAATACTGTCGTCGCTATTGCTGCCGAGGGCTTCTGTGCGTACCAATTCATCGCATATTCGGACCCCAATTTCTGACGTAAGGTATAGACCTTTCGTACGCGATGCCACTAGCCGTTCGCATCCTTAGTAGGTTTACGGGTAATCACAAGGAACTTGAGGGGCCCTACAAACTTGGGAGGTATAGTCTGGTGCTTAACGTCATAGGCCTTATCTTTCTCCTGTTCGCCTCCATTACATTCAACTTCCCGCAAGGTATCGACCAGGTTCCTCCTGTCGACATCACGGTAAACTGACTTTTTTAAAGTGAAACCTGTCACAAAAGACAATATGAATTACACTTCGGCGGCGCTCGGAGTTATCGGCGTTGTGAGTCTGTTGACCTGGATTACCACAGGAAGGGAAAGATTCACCGGGCCACGGATTGATGACTGTACACGCGCCGAAGGGGGAAGCGAGGAAGTTACCGAGGAACCAAAGGATAGTTTGGATGTACAGTAGTCAAAATGACCACATAGGAGCTTTGGTTTTGACAGGCTTTATTTACATTATCCGAGTAAGAGCGCCGAGGAATATTCCATATTTGCTTTATAAATATCTTTTCTCTGCGCTATGCTAATAGGGCAATGTGCCGAAGCTCACTGGAAATTGGCATAAATGAAGCGATTAGCTTTTCCGGGAGACTTGCAAGAAAGGAGTATCACTACGCACTTCTGGACCTGCTGTCCCACTTTCATTGGTTCATAAGGGGTTTCTTCTTCTATTTCGTTTCCACGACCGTCCGTGCTGATCCTCAAGGCCTTGGCCCTGGCTGCAAGCGACGGGATGGGCGCAAGATCGTAGTCGGATGAAAGATGAAAGAAAAATGTGCTCGAAATGCGAATAAGTGGCCGTTTAGGGTATGCCTGTTGTCTTCTTGCGACAGTCTGTTTATTCAAAATCAGTCGCGGAACCGATGGTTGAAACGCGCACGGACCTCAAGCGTCTTCTCATTGACCACGACCTCATGGAACCCTGCTTTAACGAGTCCACCAGTGATTATTTCAAGCTGTTTTCCAGCTTGGACCAGAAGATAACGCCCACTCGGTGGGAACCTGACGGGAATGCGCTTTCCTGTGTTTCGGGCCCATATGTGCAGCCCGGGATAGCGCGATCTTCCGTGGATTGTAAGGAAGTTGAGATCGGTGTGAAAGCCGGCGAGAATTACACTGGGGTGCACAATTGTTAGAGATATACAGTCCGAGTAAACGGCTTATTATTTGTGCGTACTCCTTCCGGCCATACTTGTCAAGATCAGAGGCGGTGGGCGCAAGGAGGTGAGGTCTGAGGAACGCATCAATTAATATTAATAAATCACAAAATAGTTGACCAACCCGTAACGGCTCGCGTCGAGAAATGTTTCGCGTGGAAGCTCAAGACCGACAGCAATCATTTCGGCAATTCCTTGGACGCTACGGATCGTTGTCTAGGTCAGCGTGCGAAAGAGATGAAGACTGTATGCGCGCGTGCACGACAAGCTCACGCATCCTTCATTGAATTTCCCCACTTCTCCATTGTCGGTACCCATCTATTCCTGATCGCCTCATTCTTCGGAATAACGTTAGGTGCGTTTAAAGCAGGATACTTTGTTTCATATGGGGGCACTTCTCCCATTTTCCAGAAAAAGCGACATTTGGGATCTGGTTGATGCGCAGAGATATCTATCGGTCTTTCGGATGGCTCAAGACGAGCGATGACTTGCAGGCATGGTTCATCAACGGCACATTTCGGTTTCTCTGTGTTCTCAAGGGTGACACCGACTTGATAACCAAGCTCTGGGCGTTCGTCCTCCTTTAAATCTTCAACAGATTGAGCAAAGTAGTCTTCGACGAGGTCGAGGAAGCTGTCTAAGAGATTGCATTAAGGGCAGCTTTGACAAGAGGGACAGACTGGATCGTGCCGTTGTCATCCTCCGATACGCGGGAGTCTTGGACTAAGAGTGCACCGTATGTAATGAGCGCATTTGCGGCCTACAGCCAACTGTGAGCGAACGAGTGAGAGCATCTAGATGCGGTATAGTACTGTGCCTTCGTGCACTCTGTTACGACCGCCTGCGATTTCTGATCCCCAGTCAAAAAGAGGTCAAGATCGATAATGGGCAGAGAGATCGAGGACATGGTTGAAATGTATGAGGTCGGCACCGCCAGAACAGCACACATTTGTGCGCGGCATGCCAGCAGCCGGTAATGGTGATAGGGTCGAACTTGCGTGTTTAGCCTGTAGTACACGCCACCCACTGTCGCCCTCGCCCTTCTGTCCTTTACCACCACCACTTTCGAGGATACCTGGGCATCTTTGTGCTTGTATCAATAGTTACTAGTCTCTGGAATTACTTTACAAGCCGGATTCATCTCAGCTATGTTGAACGTCAGTCCGCCATCCTGTGCTCGAGGATGCGCATGCTGATTACAAACACGTTCATGCAACCACCGGCTTTGTAAACATGTAGATTTGGAGCATGAGCAGGAAGCAGCAGCAGGCGTCGGGACCGAGGGTACCTAAGAGGAGTCCCGCCCATCTCCGCACGCAGAAGGGTATGTTCGACACACCCCTCATCCCTCGACCTCGCGGATTTCCAAATCGGATCAACCAACATCCTTGAACAGATGTCACCGAGTTAGATACTGCGGGTACTGGTGAAACGATGAAGCCCGACTGGCCTGACGAGAATAACTTGCTACACTTTACGTTGCAAATCAAGCCTGATGAAGGTGCGTTTGACATATCTTCAGTGTAGAATCAGTATTCAACCTCGCGTCTTTAGGGATGTACAAAGGCGGCGTTTACAGGTTCAACTTCGACATACCAGAGACGTACCCCCACGATCCACCAAAGGTCAAATGTATGCAGAAAGTAGGTCACGTTTCGGGACCACGAGAGACCACTAACCGTTTGTACTTTTACGTCTCAGATATATCATCCCAATATAGATCTGGAGGGCAATGTCTGCCTCAACATCCTTCGGGAAGATTGGAAGCCGGTACTAAATCTCACCGCCGTTTTTGTTGGACTCAAGTATCTATTCTTAGAACCTAACGCAGACGACCCTCTCAATAAAGGTTTGTGTGTTATTTCCACGTCACTTTGATCTATCAGCGGTCCTCATTATATGCTGTAAAGATGCGGCGGAAGTTCTTAGGCAGAATCGAGAGCAATTTGTTTATAACGTCAATTCCTCGATGCGAGGCAGTGTTGTTGGTGGTGTACATTATGATGATGTACGAGGCACAGGGGCATCCGCAGCTTAGAGTCCTGTCTTTGCTCTTGTATGAATGTAGACGCGAGAAAGAAAGTTGTGCCTTTTTACGTCCACCTTTGCTAGATTCATGAGAAGAAAAGCGATGGTTGAAGTAGTGGTTTTGAGTTGCTAAAACACAAGTGATGATCGGTTCTTTTGGAGCATATACTTTAAGATGTTGAAGCGAGCATATGGTACGAATGCCCTTTTTAGCTTCCCCTGTATGTCGTGTAGGAGTACGGACTGAGCAAAAGCGGGATGTGATAATGTTGGCTAGTTTCCTTGACTTGAAAAGTGATCTAGGTAGATGATTAGTGAATTGAGTACGATCAGATGTAGACTACCGTATTTCACCTCAACCCACGGATAGAAACACTCTCTGTTCATGGAATCGAAATACTTCTTCGTTTGGAAGATAATCTTGTAGAGCCCTGGAGTAAGGATGGCTAGGTCCTCGACTGACTGACGGGCCGGGGTGAGCAAGTCTAGACATCGTCCGTCGTCGTCCGTCTTTCTATAGATCAGTCGACATTGTCGGTCACGAACAAGAGACAGGAAGAAAAGGACGAATACTCGTACCCATGTGCGATCGGGTCGAAGGCAAAGACGTCGCCTTCGGAGGAGGAACCAATCTCGCGATGCTTTTGCAGCTGTACCAGGACGCCTCGTGCAGGTTTCCCCAGAGACGAATCCAGGACTATATGTACGAATCGTGAGTTGCGATGACTATGCTCCCGAGTTCAACTCGACTGCTTACCGTGACAAGTGATAGGCGACTTTGCTGCAGACATTATGCTGCCCGACGGACGCGACGCGGCATTGGGGTTTGGTGTATTTAAATCCTGGAGTGATGGATGACGTATTCCTTTTACCTCTTCCAGCTCCGTGCTCGGGTCTCCGTTAGTACTTGTCCAGCGGATCGGGATAAACCATCAGATCCGCCGCATGAAAAAATCACGTGGGAAATTTTAACTATGTACAGCACTGCGAACAAATCATACTGTTCTTGTCCTTTTTGCCGCATGTAAAATTTCTGTCGAGAAGGGCCAGTATCAATTCCACGTATAAGTACACTTCATCTATATCTCCCCAGTTTTCATCACAGGCACACGCACGACGCCCAATCGCATCTATCCTAACCACTTGGCCTCCCGCTTTTCACTCATTTATGGGATCCTATGAGGTTCAGCCGAAAATCTTGATCATAGACTCCTACGACTCCTTTACACACAAGTTTGTGTTATTTGCCACTCGTACTTTATTCCGTGCGCTGACGGAGAAATTACAATCAGCTTGGCTGCCCTCGTAAAGGAGGCGATACCAGGTTCCTCGATCTACATCATAAAGAATGACGAAATAAGTTTTGCCTGTCTTTCCCGCTATCTTTCGTTCTTTTCCGCTGTCCTTGTTGGGCCAGGTCCAGGGTCGCCTCTCGTTCCGTCCGACGTAGGTATTACAAAACGACTATGGAAAGTCTCAAACGACGACCTCCTTCCTATACTGGGCGTCTGTCTCGGCCTCCAAAGCCTCGGTGTTGAACATGGGGCAACGCTAGAAAAACTGAAAGTAGTGAAGCACGGGCAGGTCTCTCGCTTAACCCATAACGGAGATGACCTCTTTAAAGAAGTTCCTATGAACGCGACCGTAGTTCGTTACCATTCGCTCTGTATTAATATGAAGACCTCGGAGGAGCTGGAGGACCTAGCATGGGCTGACGACGAAGATAACGGACGTGTAGTTATGGCTCTCAAGCACACCTTCAAGCCATTTTGGGCGGTACAATACCATCCAGAGTCTGTTTGTACTGACGAAAGTGGATTCCGTATTATGCAGAACTTCTGGCGATTGGCTTGCGATTGGACACTGAAGAAAGGTCGGAGGGTCAAGGTGTGGAATGATGTAGCACAAAGCCAGTTCTCGGGCAATGTGTGGCCGTCCCCATGCCGCGCCGATACTTCTCGGCCCAATTTCAAGCCTCAACGCGTCGCTTTCTCCAAGCTTTCGCTACCCCAACTAAGCTTACCGCAAATTTGCGAAGTGCTTGGAGTGTACAAAGCAGATGCAGATTTTGTCCTCCTGGATTCAGCAGCTCAGCCTGGCTCACACACTATAATCGGTTGTATTCACCCGTCTACGATCAAAATTCAGTACTTCGTTGGAGATACATCCGTCACTCTAATACAAGGAAAGCGGCACACTTCTTGTGCGCTGGATTCCTCGGACATCTGGACATGGCTGGCTTCTTTCATGCGAACGAAGGAGGCGGTCGGAGGCGACCCCTGTTCGCCGTTCTGGGGTGGGCTTACTGGATATCTTAATTATGAACTGGGTGTCGACTCGATACAATGCAGACGACCTTCCCACGATGAAACTCGCAAAGGCTTTCCAGACGTGAATCTGGTCTTTATCGAACGCAGCATCGTGATCAACGTGAATTCTGGTCAGGTTCTCGTACAATCACTTATGCCAAATGACGATGACTGGTTTGCTTTCATTGCGTCTACCCTCAGACGCCATGCAAGTGGCGAAGAGAAGGCGCATAGGTTTCGGACACTGTTGCGCCCATCGTCCGCTGAGAAACCCACTGTTCTTTATCCCAACAAAGACCAGTATATTCTAAAGGTTAAGGAAGCACAGGATTACCTTTTCGCGGGAGAGTCGTACGAACTATGTCTAACTGCACGAACGCATATCATGGTGCCAAGGACTCCAGTCTCCTCATCCCGATCGTCTTGGGAGCTTTACAAGAGGCTTAGGTCTGTGAATCCCGCGCCCTATGCCACATATATTCGGCTCGGCTCGGTGACACTTATTTCTTCGTCCCCTGAGCGTTTCCTTTCATATTCTCGTCCCCCCAATACGCGTCTCCAGCTTCGTCCCATAAAGGGAACAGTGAAGAAAGGTGGGGGAATGACACGCGAGCGTGCAGAAGAGATTCTGAGCAGTCCCAAGGAGATCGGCGAAAATCTTATGATTGTTGATCTGATTCGCCATGACCTGTATGGGGTTGTCGGGACGGGCGTTGATGTCAAGAAGTTCTGCGGCATCGAAGAGTACGAGACGGTATGGCAGCTCGTTAGTGTCATTGAGGGCGAACTTCGACCATCCACTCGTGCTGAGTACGATGGGGGGAGTGTGAACCTCTATGATGACCAACTCGGATGGGATGTATTACGCCAAAGCCTCCCACCTGGTAGTATGACGGGTGCACCGAAAAAACGGAGCGTGCAACTCTTGCAGAGTCTCGAGGATAGCGAAAGGGGTATTTATTCAGGCGTCGTCGGTTACTGGTGTGTCGGTGGTGGTGGAGACTGGTCTGTCATTATTCGCAGCTGCTTCAAAGACGATGAACGTCGCCGGCCAGAGGAAATGGGCAGCAGTAGGAACATGGAGTATGACGAGTGGATAGTCGGTGCAGGCGGAGCTATTACTGCACTGTCTGATCCAGAATCGGAATGGGACGAAATGCTGACGAAGTTACAGAGTGTCCTGAGAGCCTTTAACTTGGATGATTCAAAAGATCTCAGCAGCTGAATGCTCGGGTAATTTTTTCCGTATCACATTTTTGCCCTTCGCATTCATCTGCGATGGGGTGTTATCATTATTTCATTTCACCAGCACTCAACGTGCTACTTTCCGCCATAGGTGACATTTTCAATTAGGAGTACTATGCTTCAATTTCTTTCAAGTTCGAGTGGGCTACACTTCCCGAATATATTCTAGTACACACACACAATTACATACCTTGCAGGCTGGATTGTTGGATCAATTCCCGGGCTACATTAATATTGTTGGAATTGCCAGGTACAACTGTGGTTACATATTTCAAAATCACGGCTGTCTCAACAAGGATCTCTCAGATGACGTCCGCGGCCGTAGCGAGCGGCCCGTCGGGTTTTTGCGGGACCAGTCAACAGCGGCTTAAAACTTAGTACATGTATCACAAGTTCTACTTGACGCTTTATCCCCCATCCTCGAAAGCAAAATTGAAACAGGTTTTTTTGACCATCACATGCCCTCGCCAACCGGGCCTGTAAATTTCCGTGGATTTTTTACCCGAAATCTGTCGTCTCAATGGTTTAAATACCGAGTGCGCCCGTAGCATCGTGTGGTACTCGTCTTCTTAGTGGTACAGTACTATGCTGTTGCTACTTTCTGTCCTAACAAGCATAAGCCTTGCGGCTGCCCGCCAATCGATCTTCACTGTCCCGCACACTGATGGCGCCGACGACGCCTTGGGACTCGCAGCTGCGCTGCAAAACTACTCAACGAACTCAACGATCCTCTTCAAGGAAGGCGTCACCTATAACATTTACTCGCCTATAAAATTTCCAACACTGTCGAACGTCGAGATCAGAATTGAAGGAAATCTCTCGTATCCATCCGATATAGCCATCGTACAGGGTAGGTCGTCTCTCCCTTTACCTTCAGAGCGCAATTTATATCGGCATGTCACCTTGCCAATTAGAGGCCGTATCATCTTCAGTGCGTACTGGAAATCCTTCATTAAGATCCGCCTAAAAAGACTATTATAATACTGACGTAACAGGATTTCCCCGGTGCTTGGTATGAATCCGTTGCTCTGGCGAAGGCGCAATAGTACAGCTAAGTTATCCAAGGCTGGCCTTTACAGGTGGAACAAACGTAACTTTGCGCGGATCAGCAGACCCGTCGTGGGGCTGGATTGATGGCCATGGCCAAACGGCAAGTTTCCAGAGCCAAATAACGCCTTTTACTTCTAATTTCTACCTTGACAGTGGTGGGACGCCCACAACCAAACTAACCGTCCACATGGTATCGCGTTCAGTAAAATCACGGGAGGCGTCATCAGGGACATAAAAATCTGGAAGGTACACCAGCCGTCAGACCTCGGCCAACTATTCGGCCACTAATGTCTAGCGTCTTTGGCAGCCAATCGCCTGGAATTTCGCCACAAGCGGTTCAAGCAACATACACGTGTTCAACAACAAGATTTTGGCAATATCCAATAATGTTAATACGGTGAATTATGGGCTATTGTTTGTGGCTGTTGTGTAACCTAATACTAAGGCCCCTCTTACACTCAGTCGTTTCCATTTAACACGTGAGTGCCTTTTCCCGCCCCTCCTTGTCCAGACCAGTAAACATCGCCTGTCAGAGATGGCTTCTCCGCTGGAGGGACAAATATGTTATTTGAGGAGAATTACGTTGTGAACGGCGATGACTGCCTTACCGTGGGCAGCGGCACAAAAAATATAGTCTTTAGGTAATGATTCTTGAGTTTTTGAAATAGTCGCTGCTAACACTTATTTTGACTGCAGGAATTCTTACTGTAGGTCCTTCGGAATGCTACACTCTATATTTGTATCTGATCTCTTGTTAGGCGAAGGAGGACATGGTCTTTCCATAGGGTCATTGGGCGAAGGCGGCTCGGTTGCTGATGTGGAGAATGTACTGTAAGTCAGACGCCCATAAAACGCTACATTAGAAACTCACCCTGCCCTTTCCAGCATCGAAAACAACTTTATGGTAATAATGAGCGTCATTTCTAATTGACCGCTTCTAAAGTCCGAGCACAGAAAAACACCCTTTATGGTGCCCGTTTCAAGAGTTGGACTGGGGGAAACGGACTGGCTCAGAAGTATGTTCTTCTTTTTATCGGCGCACGAACCCTTTGATAAATGACCACGTAGTATTACATGGAGGAATATCGTATTTGATAACGTCCGCTTTCCAGTAAATAGCAGTATTACTAAGTTTTCCTGGCATGACGTAAAACTGACCTGTCCGACAACAGATTTACGTGACTCAAAAGTGAGCCTTCGGATAAACTGGCGACCCTTTTCTGACACCCCTCATTTATTCAGCTATTGGGATCAAGAGGTCTGTCTGACTGAATTGTGAAACCATCAAATTCATGTCTATTTTCGTAGCTCGGGCCGGCGCCGAATCCTGTAAACGCGAACAACACCCATATTCAGAACTTTCTGTTCCAAAACTTTGTCGGAACGATTGACGAGTTGAGTCCTCGTTGGAATTCTTGAACACTCTATTGCTGCTAAACTACAGTGAATAGCCAACCGAATTTCTTCGAAGGATCATGTATTTCTGACCCATGCTGGTGAGCCGGGAATTTACTTCTTTTCTTACCTCTCGCTTCACATCCCGCTTCTTACGTCTCCCGATTTCCTTCCATGCAAAATCGTATTTACACTCCTGACCGCCATGGAACGCATATAACGTTGAAGGTACGCGGTTGAGGGCGCCACCGGCAAGGAGGTGATTATCCTGGACCTCTACCCCAATACGAGTGAGTCATTACTGCTTTTGGCCGGAACCGAAATAGCATATGATTCAATGGTAAATGCTCGCAGCGTCGAACGTCCTCACGAAGGATATTTTCGCGAGAACGGAGACTAGCGCCGTTGTTGCAGTGATGTGTAACCCGGATACGGTAATGTCCTTGCACTTGGAGCTAGACGACACCGCGGCTAACGCACGTCTTTGTTCAAATATCAGATTTCAAACGACGTAGGTTTCGTTTGCCAAGATGGCGCGTTTATCCGCACCGCGGCGGGGATATAAATATGTGTGGTTTGCGGGCGCCTGGTCGATATGGCGGGGACATATAAACCTTCCTTGTACGATGCTACCGAGCGATGTATCTCTCCGTTCATGGAATCAAATAGTGTCTGATGAAAAGCGTCTCCCCGGACCACCATGATACTCTAGGCCCGCAGAGCCCAGTACGGAGAGGCTCGATGACCTTTCCATCGACCTTACATAATTCACTGACAGACGTCAACCTAGTGTCGCCGAAAACGCTCGGTTGACGCGTCAGTTGGGCGGAGAGGGACTGCCAAAAGAGAGCTACGGGAAGCACCCATCCCTGCGCCCTCTTTTCCTCTGCCCACCACCACCACCACCAGTACGACGACTATGCAGTCCCCGTCGTCCGCCTCTGCCTTCCGCCAGCAATTCATCCCTCTCCTTCCAGACTCGTGCAATCGCACCCGCCAGTATCCACCAGTCCCTCCTTCCGCCTCACTCAATGCGTCCATATGGGCTCCGCAACCCCAGTCTCCGGGTGGCACCTGGCCTAAAGATGTACTTGCGTTTGGCGAGCACGTTGGCCAGGCCGATAGCAGAGTCTGCCTTCCTCAGCAAGGAATATTCCCTGCCACCGGCGATAAGCCGCTCACCAAGGAGGACATTTTTGGTCCATCAGGCAACTCGCACCCGCCAAGCCATAAAGAAGTAGGTGCCATAGGCGATAGGAGGCAGAAAGATCCCCCGTTCTGCGATCAAGAAGTATGTATGCCGGTTACCAGTTACAAGTACTCGTTTTCAAGGGTTTTGGAAAAATGACGCATATATGCGTTGTCGCCGGTGCCACCTTTTTTTACACCATGTTGATTATCATTTGCCTTAGCATGTAGAACAACTTTTACGTTCTCTCAACTTAAATTCTCCCGCTCCGGAGGGTCAATCGTCACCTTCCGCCAACGACTTTAACGTGTCACCGTCGACATCTTCGTCTTTTCCGACAACTCCGGTAGAGAGTTCCCCGACAACGCCCCGCTCTTCGGACACTTTGTTCCATCAACTTTGCGAGCTTGGCCCATCCATTGGCTTTGGACCAGGGTTTTCCCCTCAGAATGGAATAGTATCAGCAGCGCCCAAAGCTTCTCAAGATCACTGCTGGAATGATGCTAATTACGCTGCGCTGCGCGGAAGTTTTAGCCATAATTCGAACTTTTCGCGTGTCATGTATCAGACTCTTCCAGCGTATGAGCTTCAGACAGAACGCGGCTCCCCTACTGTCTTTACGGGTACCGCAGGCCCTGACCATCGCCGGATGGCTGCCCCTGACTGGAACCAACAACCTTTCGCAGAGCTTCCCGACTGGCCCCACTTATCTCCGTCTTTGGACGGAACCAGGCCTTTTGGTTCTACCTCGAACGGGGATTTCGAGTTCCCTAGATCCGCCGTCGCCGACAAGGAGAGGCTAGGAAACATAATGGGATCTTCAGTATCTATGCATTCCCGGCAGCACCAACAGCCAGCTCCGAGCGAGGTACGATTATTCATATCTTCACAAAATGTCCGTTTTAGAAATTGATTCTGTGTAGCCGATTAATTTTCTGTCTCTCCTTCACCCTTCATCGACACCTCCTTACGCTATTTTCGTGGCTCGCATTGTTAAATCCTCAGACCAGCAAGCTTCTATATTTCTGCAGCAGAAGCTCAAGGTGGCCGATGAAAAGGAACGAGTGAAGATTGTAGATGCCATCTGTACTCGAGGTACCGAGATGATGTCACATCGGTGAGCTAAAAAAAATACCGTTGCCCATTTTCTGCATCCGAATGCGCCTGACGGTTTCGACGGACTAATAGCTTTGGAAACTGGGCGGTCCAGCGCTGTTTGGAGGCCGCTTCGCCCGTGGAGGAGCGGAGGAAGATTGCCTCGTGCATGAGGTACTTACCTGCAGCGGATTCATTGGTGCCATTTTGACACAGCCCTTTGTAGAGGAAATGTCGTTGAGCTGGCCACCAACTGTTACGGGTGTCATGTCCTGCAGAAAGCGCTCGACTGCGAGGAAGACATCAGACTTCTAATTGTCTCGGAACTTCTTCTGGGTGATCCAGCAAAGACGCTAATCAACAAGCATGCTTCTCATGTTTGGAGCAAGGTGACCCAATCGTGTTTAAAATCAGGTTTATAGCCTTACAGTAGTTCCAGATCATGGAAATCAGCTGGACCCCCCCAGCTCCGCCTATTTTTACCTAGTGCGTTCCTACGCATCATACACCTACTTTATTTTTACTTATTGTATGCTTAGTGTCAACAAAGCTCTCCAAGGAAAGTGGGCCTCTTTGGCCTGCCATGAGACTGGGTCATTGGTGGTACAGGTAAGTTATATGCGTCTCTAGAAGCAATACGTTAGCTTAAACTGGTTATAGCATGCATTTGAAAACCTTGAAGAGTCTGCAAAGGACGGTATTGTCGACGAACTCTTAAATCGAGGGTCTACAATTTTTGCAGATGTCGCAAAAAACCAGTGGGGTTCTTACTGTGTCCAACACAGTGAGCAAAAAAGTGTCCTCGCGCCGATTTTCGCTAATTCTTTCCTCCCAGTTTTAGAGCACGGCAGTCCGAAACATCAGAATCTTGCTCTTTCTCATCTTCTTTCAGGCTTGTTGGAGTTTTCTACGAACGAACAGGGATTTAAGTCTGTAACAAAGGCCCTTAAGGAGGGGGGGAAGGACACTTTGGATAAATTCGTCAATAGAATGCGCGAATCACCCGAGGGGTACGTACATCCCAACGCGCAAACTTGCCACCGGAATTACCTTTGACACACCTTTCAAAGCGGTCGGAGGGCCATAGTCGTAGACTTGGCATTGTCTACGACCGGGAGTCAGCTTATCGCGAGTATACTTCCCAACGTAATTATATCAGAATGCTTTCCCCCCAATTGTTTTCTTACAATACCCTCCGCCAGATTGACAAGGAACAGCGAGCCGTACTTTATGAAGCAGTAAGACCAAATGTAGTTTTGAATGTACCCTTTACTCAAAATCATTACACAGATTCGGGGCCATATCGTCACCCTACGTGGATGTAAGACAGGATCCAAGATTATTTGGCTGTTGTACGTCGCTTCCCCGCCAAAGTATGATATACGTTGACATCACTGAATTCCCCAATCTGTAGCGACAGAATGGTATGCACACCCTCAGCACTTGAAAGCAAACAGACACCGGCATTGACTTTGCACGAACAGCGCGCTTATTATGGCTCGTAACTTTTTATCAACACTCTTGGGCAACGCTCTTAACACTCTCCCGAACGCCTCGGTATACCCGCGCTGGACATCTCATTCTCCTGCATCTGATCGTACTAGCACGAACCTTGCAATTAACAACACCAAAGCACAATCTGGACGCCAATAATCAAGATCAAAGTACCAACGACCCATATCTGCCAATCACGCACGCCGTGTTTCGAATTTCCGAATTGATCAACCCTGCTCGCCATCTTTCGATTTCCATGTCGTCATGAATCATACTTTCGGGACTGTTGCCATATCATCCACAGAAAATTGTCAAGGACGCTTGCCGCCGCAACCACTCAGGGTTCGCTTGCATCATTTAGTCATCTGCATTGTTCTCCGCTCGCATAAGTATTCGCTGCATGCTCATCATCATTCTCACATCGAGATTTTTATTCTTTTGAAAGGGTTGTACTATTCGAAAGGCGTTTTTTTTTTTCCGAACCGCACGCTCGTACACATTACTCTGCATGTCGTCAGTATCACTAGTATTAATGCCAGTCTCGCGTCCATAGTATGCAACTGTATTAGCACACCCAAGTACTCCACTAGACATATTCATGTGAATAAAATCTTTATTAGTAGTACAGTACATATATGCATGACGGGTCCATGATGTCATTGGTGACTCTCCGTCGCCACCGGACGTCCGAGTCCGGATTCCGCGGCGGATAAACGGTATATGTACGACCATGAATGCGTTGCCTGGTATAATAATATTATTATTACTATAAAAAACATTATCTCGCCCGCTCAACGTGCGAGAGCAGAGCGCCCTCTCTCACAACGTCGCCGCCCGCCGCCTGCTGTGCACTATGGCCGCCGTCGCCGTCGCTCGCCCCCTCCCCACAGTCCTCCAGACGGCGCAGCCTGAGCCCGTCGCGCGTCCTGACCGCTCTCGCCTGGTCTCTTTCTCCGACTCCTCCCTTTCTCCCGGCGCGATTTCTTCCCCAAACACTGGCGACTCCTGGTTCCACGTCCCCCAGGTCTCGATAGCTTCTTCCCAATCCTCACATTCGTCAAATCCCCCGCTTCCTAAAGGCGCACGTCCGCCCTCGCCGCAGTCGTCGCGTCCTGCCGTCCCACATGGCGATCCAGACCGTCATTCCCCATCCCCTAAGCGCTCGCTCAGCCTCTCCTCTTGGAAGGTCGAGTGGCGAGGCTTTTCAAAAGTAGTCAAGTGGGCAGTCTTAGGTGACAGACTTGAAGACGGAAGCAGGCCTCACAAGCGTTACTCGACGACACCAAAAGGGAGACAGCACAACTCAGATGTTTTTGCTTTTAGCATATCCGAAGGGCAGCGATCAGACGGACCCCTGCCATACGATCGTGATGATGCCACCTACGATCCCCGTATATGCGCGTGGCCGACTTCTCCGCTTTCTTCGTCACTCTCAGTCGCGTGTATGGATCCCACATTTGACGGCGGACTTCCGTTGCGCCTACAATCTGAGCTTGGTCACGGTGTGGTTCCTGCCCATTATGGGCCACAATCCACTTCCACTTCGATTGCGTCCCCGCAAGATGTGGTGAGAGGATTTGGGAGTCCTCCAGTGAGTTGGTTGAGGTTGATTAATTGTATTCTACTTTTTATCATGGTCCAATCATTTCACCTCACATCGGCGGTACTTTATCATTGCAAAGGCGTTTCTCCCACACGAGTTGTCTGCGACTCCTTCACAGTTTCACGCATGTACTGCGGCTTTCAACCGTATGCTGACCGTGATTAAATTCATAGACCTCAAGGCATGGGAGCCACGTGCGGGGAGCCTCGTACACGAGCATACAGCGCGCGGCCTCTGTGCAGGAGTGTTCTCGGGCCCACGGGTCTCGTTTCGACATGCTGAACACGTTTTCCGACGTCAACCACTCTACTACGCTTCACGAAAGTACCTATTATTGGCCTCATACCGGCCGTGGCGCCCTTTCAGACAGCGGGCACATCGGCGACTGCGGAACGATGCTTCGCAACAAATACTTATCCGCATTACCATCATCAAGCGGGCACAGTGCTTTCCCGAATGACCCTGACTCAAACCTACGCACTTCGAAGTCTTTTCGATTAGCGCATTCGGCCACCGCCCTACCTGTAAGCATCGCACCCCATAGTATGACTACGAGCGTCCACCGACGTTCGCGCAAGCTTCGGAAAAGCCTGAGGACAACGCTGCCGCCGCAAATATATCCTAATCGTTTGCCCTCGGATTATCCGTCGGGAAAGCACGCACCCCCCAGTCCACCGGCCCCGCGATCGCCATTCTACGCGGCCGTTCTGACCGCACCAATCATCCCTCCCAAGCCTATTCCAAAGTCGCCCCGAAAGCTGACGAAGAAGCCTTCTCACGCATTACCGCCTCTTCCGAAGTCCTCAAAATCTGATGTACCGGACATCCCGCCACCTGTACCTCCGAAGCCCTTGACCATATCGAAAAAGAGACAAGTGGGTGTACGACGATTAATGTGCAGACGAAACACTCTAACCACTTTATTACTAAGACTTCTACAGTACTCCCTTCGGCAAGTTCGCGGAGCAGTAGCCATAATACTGCTTTGCCTGCCCTAACAGACACATCAGCGTCTACTTCCCATGAAGGAGAGCCAACGTCGTTATCAGACTCCGCTACCTCAGTAAGAGGTCCAGATGACAGCCAATCGTCAAAACGGCCATCTCTGTTGCGTACCGAATCTAATCGGCGATGGACTGTAGCTGTAGCGGATGCACCAGATGACCTATTCATTGAAGAGCTGGAGCGTCTCCGCCGAATGGGCTTGCGTGCAGGTGATGTACACGGTATACGGAATACCCGACATCAGCACGTACAGTCTACCAATGCCTCAACAATGGAAGAGGCCATCGGCGAGCCTCCTATGCATGCCATCAGCGAGGGGCATTTAGACATCAACCAATTAGAAAAATCGAAGTTAGCAGAGAGAAATACGGTGGTAATTCAAGAAGTAGATGCCGAAGATGAGTCAGAGTGGCTATGTGCACGCCGGACGATTCTTTGCTGTCGGGAGCTTGTGAGGACGGAAAGAAGTTATCAGGCAAGATTACAGGAGCTGGTTGATGGCATCGTGCGTATCTCACTGGTTCATTCCGTGCGGAAGTCGTTTTGAATAGGAATCCTTTAGGTGTCCGATGCCGTCCCAACGCTGCTCTTGCAATATGTGCCTGCTCTCATTAATGCATCGAAAGTCCTAAGTGCGCACTTCAACGAGGATATGTCTGCTTCTGGCGTATCAAATGCCTTCGTGAGTGTAGAGTCAACCATGGAAAACTCTTTCGTTGCGTGGTCTGGTGTTGTCGGCGAGTTTTTTATTAAACGGGACGCCTTGTCTGAGACGAAGCTCAAACGAGAGGTGACGGTCACTGGCATAGTCACCGAGAACGACCACCATTTGGGCGAGTCAGGATCTGGCAAAGTTCGATGCGTGTCAATGCACGGCCACGACGAATCTCACGTTACTCCCGCGGTTTCCGCAACGTCCCGGGTCAATCGGGCAATAAATACAAGCTCAAGTATACATTGGCTCTTTCGTCCTGCCTTTGCCCATACCCCTGCAGATAGTAATGAGGAGAAGGAGTCATTTTCCGGATTGAGGAAGAGTTTTAGGCTGAAGGAGCTGAGGGTTAAGGAGGAAAAGGAAAGAAGGCGCAGGCCGCCATTCAGGGATTTAGCAATTCTCCCGACGCAGCGCGTCACTAGATATGTTCTCTTATACAAAGGTGCGAACGGGTTCGCCCGTAATTTGATCGTCTGGCTGTACGATCGAGGAATCCAGAAAATGACAAACTTAACTTTCCAGATCTCTTGAAACACACACCAACTTCTTCGCCAATACGTGACCTGGTCGAAAGGGCTGTTGTTTCTGCCGTTCGACTTGCACAGAAGTGCGACAGAGCTCAAGACAACTCATCTTTCTTATGCCATAGTTAATCTTGCCTTGATTTTAGTCCTCCACTGATTAAGCTCGAATCAATTATCCTGATCATTTGCGTCGCTGCATTTCCTTATTCTTACTTCGTTTTTGTCTTTCGATAACATTATCGTTTGATTGTTAAGCTCTTTTGGCTGTATTCTCCTCAGACAATGGGTGGCACACTGCAGAATGATACGAATTCTTCCGAGGTCTTTGTGAGTATCGACTCCAAGGTTAAGGACACGGATGCTCACGGCTCGGACCGTTTAATGTTTGCACGTTGATTGAAGTTACTAAAACCTTTCCGCTATCAAATATGTTGTACATGTACTTGTTTTTATATATAGACCTAGCCGCTTGTTGTACATTAGACTTCACTAACAGCAAAACATATACATTACCAACGGAAGCAATCCGGTGTCGTTGATACAGTTTGTCATTTAACTTCTAAGAACTCCAAGAATGTGGCAGCACTTCATTACCGAGGTGACACCGCCGCGAGGGCATTTATTGCAGCATATCCATTACAAGAAGGAAAAAAGAGAAAAGGAATGAAGTTAACTAACGAATGTGGGTAACGTTGGTCGGAACATAGAACAAGTGAAAGCAGGCGAACAGGGCACACACACAGTTTTGCCCATAGAGACCATCCATATTGGCGTCCTTTAACTTAACGACTTCAGCGACCCAGCAACTTAGCGACCTTCCTCATCAGTGCTCTCATTGTCGTATAAGACGACATATTCCACATCACCCGTACCTCCGAGGCGACCCGCCTGCTCGCGAGACGCTTCCCAGAATTCATCGTCGGATGTGCTTCCGAAGTCGTCAAGTAGCGAATCAGCACTATCGTAGTCGCTTGAAGGGATATCACTAGACATAGTCGGGGTAGCTGGCATCGTACCAGACATGATGAGTTCAGGCGTGTTCGCCGGGCTCGGATGGCCGACAGGCCCCGAGCTATGGAAAGGTTCGGGCATAATGACCTCGGAGGCAGTCAAGGACTCATGCAAGCCCATTGGTCTATCCTGCATGGGAACCATGATGCTGTGTTCCGAATGTAAATAAATTGCACGCCGTCTGGCAGGGAGATAGAAATGACATACTCGCACCACACGCTTTGGCCGAACAACTTCGTTCCGTCGCTTAGACGCCAGTAACCCACATACTTCCCTGGCACGTCTGGTGCCTTCATATCCGCCGCGTTAACGTCCACCGTAACACCAGGCTCCACCTCTCCTACATGGTAACTGAGCGGGGCACCGGCGAATGCAGGCATACGATCGCCTGCAACAAACACTACCCGAGTCGATTCCGGCCATCCACTCTCTCCGTCATTTTGTATACGCCAACTCTTAACGAACTCCGCTCCAGCCGGGAAAAACTGCCCGTCCTCGATGTTGACGTCCGATATGAACGCTGCACGAAGAGGGCTATTTTTGCGCCGACTAACCTCCTCCAGGAAGGTTGAAATAAGAGGCACGTCTGGTGAACCCTGTACGTCCGCGTCTGTAACTTCCTCGCTATGCTTGGATGGCTGACTAACGCAATGGACGACTGGAAGGCTGTCACGTAAACTTGTAAATGGGGTAAACAGAGGAGGCGTTGGCAAAACGGGAAGATCAACAGAATTCTCTGCAGGAAGGTTTCTAATAGTCGAGGGGCTCGTCGAAACTGCTACTTCCGTTGTTTCAGCTCTGAGCTCTGCAAAGACCGAGGCGTCCACTTTTTCTGGCAGTGGCTCCGTAGCGACCGCAATACTAGTGGTGTGGTGCGGCCGGGTAGAAGGTGTGATAAGGCTTGCCCCTCCGACGCGGTAAACCGTAGGGATCACCGTATCCGGACTGCGCATCTTGAGCATAGGATGCTTGGATATGCAAATTCATTATTATCCGCAAAGCTCGTTCAGTAACACGAAGACCTACCGTTGCAGGGTGAACCTCAATTGGCATGGCCTCACACTTAGCACATAGATCATAGTCCGGGCATTCGGGGTGCATGCACTTGTATCTGATACCACGGATAGGTTTGCTGCATTCGTCGCAGCGAGCATTGTGCCTCTTGTAAGCACTTAAATCGCAAGGGGACTACGCACAAAAGAGTCTCGCAACTAACTCAGAAGATGAACAAGGTGGACTCACCAGGTCCTGGACGTCCTCCAGCTTTACAAACGTATGACCTGGGTGTTGCATGGGTACGATTCGATGGCACGACGCGCAAGTGTCGAAATCTGGACAGGTTAAGCATTTCTAGTACGCACACGACTGAGCATTAAGACTATTTGAAACTAAACCTGAAAAACCTACATAGCGCGCACCGCGGATTCTTGAATCACACAAATCACAGCTCGCCTGGTGGACGACTGTCGACGTTCCGGCTGTGTCTGAACCTGTTTCGGTTCGACGAAAGAGTGACTGCTGATGTTGTCCTGTAGGTCGCGCTTGGGGATGACCTTCGTCCCCGCTGTATACCCTGTGTACGATGACCCTCCCAGGCTCACGTATTGTTACAAATTCATGAGAGCCGTGTTCAGACGACGCGCTCGGAAAGCAATCGTCGCATAGGTCGAAATCTGCAGTAAATAAATAAATAAAATCCATCAACTTTTCGAATGCTTAGTTGAGAATAATCCGTACCAGGACAATCGAGACACTTGTGCCTGTGTCCAACCACTGTTTCCTGGCAGGAGTCACACACAACACCGACATGGATAAGCGGAGGAGCATCCGGGGAGACACGATCACTAGAAACTGCATCTGGGCTAGTAGCCGCTTGAGATAGCTGTGGAGCTGAAGAACCATCAGGCTTCGGGAATGTTGAAAATGTGTGGCCAACGTCGCCCTGTCTCTGCGCGAAAACAACACGGTGCGCATCCTTGGCACCACGCTCTTCAACACATTCCCTACACTTGAAGACGGTCAGTATAGTGACGCCTACGAGCGAACTGCCACGCACAAGGTCATACCCGATGCATATGTCACACTTATGATATGCACCGCATATCGTTTCACCACAGAAATTACAGTATACGAGCTTCCCCACTGACGCGGGTAATGAGACAGGTTGGAAGAAGGCTCCAGGGATATTCATGTCAGCAGCGCTGGACACGTCTCTCTGATCTCCTAAAGGTACTGCGATTGAATGTGGGCCCGTGCCAACAGTAGGAGTGGGCGATGCACTCGGCAATACGTTTGAATCCTCGCCAAACGTAGAAGACATGACGTTGCTGAAGTCGTGGAGGAAACTTGTCATGAGCTCCTTCATCTCGCTCTTCCCTTCGGCCACGGAACAACACGACTCTTGGGTCGACTGAGAGACCATAGAGTATCGGTTAGAAACATGACCAGAGGCCTGCCCACTTCCGACGTCCATGGCGCTTATCGAGCTCGGGTGCGGTTGGCGAAGGAACGACCTTGATAACACACCTGAGGTAGAAAGCTCAGGAGAATGAGAATACTCTAGTCGGTTAAGCGAGGCAGACGAGCTCCCCGGACGTTTATGAGGAATTTCATCAACAACTGTGAAGCGAAGCAGGCCATTGGGCCAGAGACGACCAGAGAACGGGTTGATTAGGTCGTTGTAATGGGCCTCATTGTGGACCTCCCGACCAACAATGACCCTAGCACCTTCCGAGGGAGAAAACAGGATCTTGGAGAGATAGTACGAGCCTCTGATAGGGAAGACACGATACAACTGGGCACGAAGATTGTCAAGCGGCATGTAACGGGGACGAAAGTGATAAGTGGATTGAGAGCTCACCTGGTCACATATACTCGAGTACGACGGGAAGGTGTCATCCTTAAGAGTGAACTTGCGTGTCTCGTTATTGTAAGTGGCCTTCACATTGAACATGGTGGGCAAAGACTGGCGTTGATGCGGGTCACAGAATGAGTTCGTCCGGCTTTATACCGCCAATAATCGGCAGCGACAGTACTTACGCATGTGTCCGCAGCCAAGCGCAGTAGCTCCCCTTCAGGCCTCCGCTGATTCACCCGACTTCCGTTATGGGCGTTAACAATTCCCTATAGGGGATGCATTGTATTTACGTGTGTTGATTTCGTCGCCCATGCCTGCCGAGTATGGCAGTAGGCTTGTCACACCCGTAACAAATCACCATTACTAGCAAGCGCTACATAGTTGCGCCGCAGCATTACTTATGGCATATGCGTACGGCTTTCGGGCGCTCTCCATGCCACCACGGTGTCTATGCCGACGGTAATTGATTGCAGATATTCAAGCCCATCCACCTGCTTTAGAAAACACAATAAATATCTCAGTGGCCCTACGCAGAAGCGATAACATTCACCTCCCCGTTCACATTATAGCCAACACCCCCCGCGCCAACTATGGTGGGACACACAGTGACGATGAGGCAATCGATGAGGCCGGATTGGAGAAATGATGTGATCACGGAAGCTCCGCCCTCAACCATCAGAGAACGTACGCCGAGTTTTTCAAGGTTGGAAAGAAGGATAGGTAACTCCAGCCTGCCTGGGGGGAAAGTCAAGCAAGTGCTAACAGAGTGCCAAATGGTTTACCATCTATCGCCGGGATTGGAATGACTCTGGCGCCTTCCGCTTCAAGCCGCCCGCGCCTTTCGCGCCATTCCCTGTCTATCTCTGACTTTGTATTTGCAGTGAATACGGTCGGTTGTCTCCCCTTGTTGGCCCGGAAGTTACTGAGAAGCTTGCAATCCGGACGGAGTCTTAGGTCTGCGTCTAAAACGATCGGTAGCGGCACTTCATGGCCTCCGTCCTCGCTCGATAACAGACGAGCTAGAACGATACTGAGTACACTAGTATGCTCACGGAATAGTCTAAGCGACCCACTGTTCAGTTGAGGGTCGTCGTTTAATGCGGTCCCGATGCCAACAAGGATTGCGTCATGTCTGGATCGTAATCTACTTTCGTTATGTGTATCACCTCTTATAAGGCGAGGCGCAAACGACCTTGGGGGCTCACCTATGGGTCATAATCATACTCTCTTCGCAACTGAGGATAAGCTGCCTCCCACCAACCCCCGCGATCCTGGCATCGAGAGACTGCGCGAAGGTGAGCGTGACATGCACACGATGGGGGCGTTTGGACTCGTCCAAACAGAGAGCTTGATCAAGAAAAGACACAATTTTCTCCCTGTTCGCCATTTGTTTTCTATGCAAATTTAACGCTGTGGTAGAGCCCCAAGAAAAGGGCAGCAGGTTCATCACGTGGTGCTCATCATCTCACAAATCCTTGCAGAAAAAATGGACCAGAAACCAGAGTAAAAGCAGGAACTTGTCAAGTTGTGCTCGTATATAGGAAACTTATGAGTGGTAGACCTCCCGCGGGACATCTAATGAATATCCTTCAGGAGTCAGGACTAACCTCGACGAAGAGGGAAAAAACTGCTCCAGGCAGGACTCGAACCTGCGGCTTCAAGATTACACTCCTCCCCGGAGTTCACAACAACTGTATGAGACTTGCACTCTAACCAACTGAGTTACTGAAGCTGTGGAAGGCGTGACTTGCACGGTTATGATGATTAGTTAGGACCTACCATGCACGTGAAAAAGATTCGGAAGGGTCACGTAAGCACTTCCGGCAACTCTAGCGAGGAAAGACGCATTCGATGACTGGACTCGAGGGGGAAAGGCCGATGTCTGTCGATACAATACCCCAAGGTGCTGCAGAAAATGCACAAGGTGTTCCCTGTGTCCCTGAAATTGACAATGAGGGCGAAGGTATAGAAGACGATGGACCTGCTGACGGTGGGGCAACAGGTTAGAAACCATTTCAAAAAAATATGGCGCATATCTGCATCATGGCCGTTCACAATATTAATGTCGTCTAGGAGACTCCAGGAAGAAGAAGAAGAAAAAGAGGACTAAGAAGAAGAAACCCGAGCAGAGCGATCCCCCCCGCGTCGGGTTGTCCAAACTGTTCGCAAGCGGCACATTTCCTGAGGGCGAAATCCAAGAGTATAAAGACGAGTCTGTCCACGTTATTTCTAACGACTTCTCCATAAACTGACGAAAGCTTCTGGGTGGCAGCAATAATTGGCGAACAACATCCGAAGAGAAAAAGTATGACGAACGTATGGCGATGGAGGACCCTGAGATAACTTACCGGGATATACGTCGCGCGGCGGAAGTTCACAGACAGGTTCGCAAGCATGCTCGTCAACACATCAAACCGGGAATGTCGATGACGGAAATAGTGGAGAATATCGAGGATGGGACGCGAGCACTAGTAGAGGAAAACGGATTGGAGAGTGGCGTCGGTTTCCCTACTGGTGTCAGTCTTAATAATTGTGCTGCACACTACACTCCAAACGCCGGAGATACGTTAGGTATATACACTTCCCACCTTCCAACTCAAACATAAACGCTGACATGAACTGGCAGTCTTACAAAATGGAGACGTATTGAAAGTCGATTTCGGTGTCCACGTTAACGGCAGAATACTTGATTCAGCCTTTACTCTTACCTGGGAACCTACGTATGGCAAGCTTCTCGAAGCCGTCAAGGATGCTACTAACACGGGCATTCGCGTAAGCTATTATTCTGCTCCTACATCTAGAAGATGCTTATCGGGTACTAGGAAGCTGGCATCGACGTGCGTCTAGGGGATATCGGTGCGGCGATCCAGGAAACTATGGAGTCATATGAGGTTGAGATAGATGGGACAAGCCGACAGGGTGACGATCTGGTTTTTGATTTTTCCTCTTGATGGTGTCTAAATCACGTCCGTCTAGTGAAAGCAATTGAGAACCTCAGTGGCCATTCCATCAACAGATACCAAATTCACGGTGGGAAATCCGTACCTATAGTCAAAAATGATGATCAGACAAAGATGGAGGAGGGAGAATACTTTGCTATTGAGACGTTCGGATCCACAGGCCGCGGCCGCGTCGTGGAAAGTGTCAGTCTTCCCCACATCCGCGAGTGTAGTTCATGCCCTTAATCATCCTTCCAGGGAGATTGTTCGCACTATGCAAAGATCGTCAACGCTCCTCAAGTACCATTACGGTCCGTATGCGATGGGTATCCAGGAACTAGAAGAAGCTCATCCACTGTTCTTTAGGCTACAATCTGCCAAGTCATTACTGAAGTCAATCACCAAAAACTTTGGTACATTGCCGTTTTGCCGTCGATACTTAGACAGGGCTGGCGAGAGCAAGTATCTACTAGCGGTAAGTGCCCCTTTAGGACATCCCGTATTTCCTTTCTTTTCATAAGAAAACGTATTACAGCTTAACCACCTGGTTGCGCAAGGGGTGGTGCAAGACTACCCGCCCTTATGCGATCAAAGGGGATCCATGACTGCCCAGTTCGTAAGTAGCGCTAAACACCACCTCCAGCCGCATGTATCTCACGGCACCTTGCATTAGGAACACACTATACTCCTGCGGCCGACTGTAAAAGAGGTGGTCAGTAGGGGAGAAGATTACTGAAAGCCAGCCAGCCTCTACGTATATATAGCGAATATTTGTAATAGTATGTGTGATTACGTACTTATCCCGGTGCCTCCTATATATAGCGAGGTGTATGCGCATCGTGCTATTAATGTTGCTGTCTGGCGATTCAAGCTACCCCTCTGGATTCCACAGTATTTAAGACGTTACTGGCACTACTGCAGCCGTTCGACTTGAGTCTGTCCTCTGTTACGCATTTGCTCATGTTCTCCTTTTTGCCGTGGCCCTTTACTTCAGGAGTGCCGCACCTCGGCGACGAGTCTGCCTATGCCAGCTCCGGTTCACCCTCCCGGAGAACCGATTATACAGACCTATTGCGCCATTTTGAGGGATCGCTTGATGTCTTACCACCCTCGACAAGGCTTGACCCGGAATTGAGGCAAAGGCAGCGGCAACCGCTGGGCCTGCTCGATATATGGAAATATGGCGCATTCTTTGCGGTGAAAGGTACGTTGTAACTTGCCAGTTCCCCATGCAGGATGTAAACGAACTGAATATTCCAATAAAAAGCCACTGCACTGACCTTTGACATTTCCTCCCACTGTCTTTGGGGTCCGAGAAGGAAGACCTGGGGCTGGGAAATGACATTGATATCAAGTTTCATGCGGAATTCAAGTAATCACTCACATTTGGCGGATCTCGTATGTCTCCATAACTCCAATAAAATAACAATTCTTACTTCTTCCGACAAGGTATTGCTGCGTAAATTGATCAGCATCGTGGGATTCGTACCTTTGCCTGTCGATGCCATGGTTACTCCCGTGACATTCCACGTTCGAAGACGTAAATTGCGAGGTTTGCTAGGCGAAGTTAGTTCCACAGAAGATGGTACACGCGAACTTGCCGGAGAGTGGGTGGTTGGAAAGAAGCTTTGGAAGAAGCTGCAAGCAGACTGGAAAGCTTCAAAAAACACTCCCGGTGTACAAGGCTCAGACCCCGCCCGCAAAAAGAAGGATCGTGTTATTCTATACTTGCACGGAGGTACGGGATTTATCTTGACTCGACTCCACTGTGCTTTTTCTTATAAAAAACGAACAGGGGCATATTATATGTTTAGCGCTGCCACGCACAGACAACTCACCATACAACTGTCAAAGTACACTGGTTCCCGAGTTTTCGGTATGTCCTCGCGTGAAGACTATTACAGTGCCTACCTTGCCTTACCTTTCTACTACAGCTGTTGATTACAGGTTGGCCCCTGAAACACGCTTTCCTGGTCAGCTCCTTGACGTATTTGAGGCGTACATGAGACTATTGGATGAACTGCATGTTCCCCCTGAAAATGTTCTCGTTGCTGGGGATAGTGCTGGGGGTGGACTCACATTGGCTCTACTGATGTATCTTCGGGACAATGACTATCCACTTCCTGCCGGAGCCATACTCATGTCGCCTTGGGTCGGTGAGTAGACTCAAGCAGTTGCATACTTTTTTCTTACTGTAATTCTGATTTCGCAAAGATTTGACGATGAGCTGCGACTCTTGGGACACAAACGCCGCCTACGATATCGTGCCGATGCCAAAGCCAGATCACATGAATCCCATTTCCTGTTATCTGGGAGAGGATTGGTGTAAATATGTAACGCATCCTTATGCGAGCCCCCTTTTTGGAGATTTCCATGACCTTCCTCCCCTGCTAATCCAAGTAGGTGACTCAGAAGTACTACGGGACGAAATTACTCTCCTTGCTCATAAGGCTTCTATGGCCGGTGTGCAAGTAAGACACGAGCTTTACGAAGATGCCGTAAATTTTCTTCACTTTTCACCCCATGCAAATACGCTGATGTGGTAGCCGTCTAGGTACACGTTTTCCAGACATTTCCTTTCCTTGAAGCCTCGCGTCGGGCATTCCTTGCATGCCGAGACTTCGTGAAAAATGATCTTCCTCGCCATCAAAAACGCTCCCCACAGCATCTGGGGGAAGAGACCAGGGCAGGATTGGGACGTGAGATTGGCGGAGACAATACGCGCGTTGTTCGGGGAGATGGCCAAGAATTGGAAGGAGGCGGACGTTCTGCCGACGTTGAACTGACGAGTGACAGCGAAAGGCGAATTTCTGGTACCGATCGAACAGGTTGGACGCGCCGGGGAAACAGATTCCCCTTTTACTCCTTAGAGCGGAACTCTAGAGCGAGTGCTCCTAGGACTCGTACTGAAAAGAATCTTTCGGGCAAGTCGACTCTGCATCAGGGCTCAAGGTCGGTTGCTAGCCTTTCTGCTACTCGCCCATCGCTGTATACTCCTGAACGGAACAATACCGCTGTGAAGCGAGCCAAAGACCATCCGCAGGATGAAACTGACGATCTCACACATTTATCATCATTCTCGCCTTCATCCGTCGCGCCAGCGCCTGCAATACGTGAAAGACATAGAGCAATCAGTCATCCGAATATATCCTCCTTGTGTCAACAATGGGCTCGTTACGATCCCCCAAATCGCAGCACACATTATGTATCAATATCACGTCCAAGCGGCAAGTTAGACTAGCTCTCTCGCACGTCGCCGGACTCCCATACAATGCAGTTTAGTGTAATTACAATGCATTATTAGACTGTGTTACGAGTTAGAACCTATTGAATGACCAGATGCCTCCATATCCACGGGAAGAATATTGTCTTGAGCCCTATACCGTCTGACCAGCTCTAGATCCTCTATCACATTTGTTAATGCCCTGCGCTCCCAATTACCATAAATAAACCCCGAATAAAGCATAGTAGTACCCAACCACGACACGAACACGGTAACCAATAGATAGATAGGATTAATCCAGGAACGGGGCAGCCAAGCAGATCCAATGCACAGTGCAACAAGTGCGGTTATACAAGCAACGAAGGTTGACAACTCGAGCCGTGATCGTTTGGATGATATACGGTAATAGTTTGTCAATGCCCTTGTGACGGACAAGAACGCCTCGTCGGATGGTGACGCAGGAGTCTGAGGTGGGGCAACCGAACGGTGCGAGCCGTGGTCACCCTCAGGTGGAGTTACGATTTTGATAGTCGCCTCCAGTCCGAAATGATCTGAAAAGGAAAAGGGTCGGCCGGGTACATTCTCGGTAAACACCACGCGCGATTGACTGCATCTCAGCAGCGGTTTGTCGGCTGTGGAAAAATTTGCGCTAGGCTGACGGTGGAAAATGTAATCCAGACGTTTACCACCATGTTGACGCGCCGTCGCATCGAGCGGTTTTCCGGCAGAGTATGAGTTTAACGGAGAGTCAGCCGTCACACCAAGAAGAGTGATCGCATCTTCTGGTCTTAAGTCCCCGAGCGATGTAGAAGAACCTCGATTATCCGCACGCGATTCTATCCATGCGTCAGACAACCCTGCATGACCACGGACTAACGTCATGGGCAAAGTGTTGGGTACATTGTTAAAATCTCCCGCCTGAGCAAGGTGTACGGTGAGAAACTTCATATAGTGCCAGACAATGGTTCCGAACTGACCGCAATGACATAGCGACCAATGGAAGCAGATGCTCGAACTAGCTTTGAAAATTCCCAAGCATTGACTAGCCTGTGAGCTCTTAAGTGCTCCGGCCCATCTTCCCCACCTTTCGCGAACAACTAAAAACAACGAAGATATGAGTACCTTCTTCAATTGTTTTGTAATGAGGCAAGGAGACGAACGTGTGTATTGAAGACCTCCACTTCTCCAAGGATTGGGTGTCGAATTACGATACTTGCCGCGGCTTTCCCTACGAACCAGTCGCCGCCAGCGACGTCTAGCGGATGTCCATTGAGGGAGTATGGTTGGATTGCTGCAGCTAAGATGGGAAGACGGGAGAAAAGTGCCAGGCCAGCCCCCAACGCACCGCTAGTAGGTATGTTAGGGGAAGCATAATTTTAGGATGTGCCCGACCCGCCTATAGAAATACTTCGCATATGGCAGGCATCCCGCAACCCGCGTACGAACACGTTCAAAGTCGGCGTGCACCCAAAGTTCCTGGAGTGCGACGATGTCGTAATTCGAACGGGAAATAACAGACGCGATAGCTAGAACGCGTTCGACGCGGTCCTTTGCTACGTATTTGAGGCCCCTTGGAAATCGCAGTTAGTACATATTCCGTTGTCGCACTGAGCAAAGATACCGACCAACAGTTCAGGGTCAAGATGTTGATACTCGAATCAGGCATTTGACCAGAGTCACCAGACAACCTTGAGTGACCGATGAACGCTGAGCAGAAGGGAGTGCATTGACAAGGGGAGACCTGCAGCCTGCAGCCCCGCATCACGCGTTTAGCAGTGCCTTATGTGAGCTCTTCAAATCATTTGCGAAAATAACAAGTACATGTGTTGCAAACATGATATAATACAAACAGAACAGTTATCTTCTCTCCTACTGTCAACCCACAAATCTTAGATCATCTGTGAGCACATAGTATTTGACCTGGGGTTTGCCCGCATCCGTCGAAGGCACCGATACATCGGTGTCTGGTGCAAGCATAAATGTCTGTGCGAATATGCGAGGCTGGTCGTCTATCGCCTTACTTGATGTCGGGTGGGGAGCATTTGCCGTCTTGCCATGCACGACGGTCCCCGACACGGTTACGAGTAACGAGGGGGGTGAGGTATCTTTTGACGACATAGGTAACATGGGTAAGCTACGACAGGCGAGTCCCGATACTTACTTGGGATGGGATGGCAGTCGAATGATTGTACTTCGTGCTTGCTCGCTGGCATTTTTTCCATCAGGCCCTTTACACCACTGTCCCCCTGCACCGGATTGCCGTTCCACACCACCGAAGACGATTGTCGATAAAACTTGGGTAGACTCTCGACGCGATTCTTGGAATCATAGGTGGCATAGTAAACGTGTATGAATTGGTCGGCGCCCCTTGTAGCGATGTCTATACTTTGAGTTGGTAAGTAAAGGGATACAGGGGGTAAGGACAACACCACCAACTCCGTTTTTGCGAGCCCGGCCATGCTCGTTTGAGTTGTGTAGGTCGTGCGAGAGGAGACTTGGACTCGCGTGACGGGTCACAGTCACACTCCATTGCCCGTCGCTCCGAATCCGAGTCCGAGCTCACCGTGGCAGCCCACCAGCTATTACACGTCTATTGCTTGTGGTCATTTCCTTCTCAAAAGACTTTCACCGCCGGTCCTCCCCTCTGTTATACCCTTTACTGCTTTCTACCTGTATCTGCCATAAACGTTCCTGAGCAGCCCCACAGCTTTCACCATGGCGGACGACTTGTACGAGCTTGAGGTCCTCTCCCTCGTCGCCAAAATAACACAAGAGATTTTAAACTACACTGGTATCAACGATAAGACCCTTGCGGAATTCGTTATCTCTCTACATGACCTTTCCAAGTCGTTACCAGAGTTCAAGCAGAAACTCAAGGACACCGGCGCCGACTTTCCCGACTCATTCGTCGAGAATATTGATCGTCTTGTCCTCAGCATGCACCCGAAGCACAAGAAGAAACTGGCTATGTCCGGGGAATCAAATGCACAGCAGGGTGCCCCTGGTGACGACCAAGACAAGAAGCGACGCTTATTCCCCGGGCTTGCACTTCCAGACCAGGAATGGCGACCGGCCGCGGAGAAGGACGTATTCATGAAGGAGGTGGACGATATGATGGCTCAGCTGGAAGGTGTTCAGAAGAAGAAAGCTTCTCTTGATGACGTAGGAACCGAACGTGCGGCAAAACGGCAGAGGCGAAGTCGCTCTCGCTCTCCCCGAAGACAAACATCAAGTCCGCCGAGAGGACGGAGGGATGATAGGTATGACGATAGACAAAATGCTAGAAGGGGACATGGTCAGCCGGACGATCGTCCGGTGCTTTACAAAATCTACTCTGGACGGGTCTCTAGTTTGAAGGACTTTGGCGCCTTCATAACGCTGGAAGGCGTTGCTGGGCGAATAGAGGGTGAGCTTGGGCAAACGTCTCGTATCACTAAACTTTTTAACACCTTTTTTTATAGGCCTTGTGCATATATCGGCTATACAACAGGGTGGCCGTGCTAATTCTGCGTCGGATCTGCTAAGCCGTGGACAGATCGTCAAGGTCAAAGTGATGAGCGTCGCCGGAACTCGTATCGGCCTATCCATGAAGGATGTCGATCAGCAGACAGGCAGGGATCTTACTCCTCACCTACGTATCAAGTCCGAGGCAGAACTTGCTGAGGAAGAGCGCCAGCACGCTCTTAAAGCATCTTCTGGAGCCAACGCTGTTCCGCTGGGTGCTCAAGCCGCTGCAGATTTATCGTCCCAGGTGAGGTCGGCAAAACGGCTAACGTCACCTGAGCGATGGGAAATAAAACAACTCATTTCGTCCGGCGTCATTGATGCATCAGAGTATCCGGACCTTGACGAAGAATTCAATTCACCTATGGCTAAGGCTGAGGTCGAAGAAGAGTTAGACGTTGAAGTACGCGAGGATGAGCCTTCTTTCCTATCCGGACAAACGAAACGAACACTTGATCTCAGTCCGGTCAAAATTGTTAAGGCACCGGATGGCTCTCTCAATCGTGCAGCGCTAGCCGGCGCATCCCTGGCAAAGGAGCGTAGAGAGTTGCGTCAACAGGAGGCAAACGAAAAGGCAGATTCTGAGGCTCGTGATTTCAATACACCATGGCTTGATCCTATGGCATCGTCACAGGAAAAGATGTTTGCTCAGGATTTGAAGGGAAACTTGATGAGTCAAAAGGCTCAAGAGGTTCCACAGTGGAAGGAAGCGACGTTTAATAAGGCAACGACATTCGGTAAAATCACGAGCTTGAGTATTCAGGACCAGCGGAAAAGCTTGCCCATTTATAAACTTCGTGACCCTTTGTTACAAGCTATTCGTGATGTGAGTGCTCATAACTTTCTTAGAAACAGCTAATGCTCAAGTACTACACAGCATCAAGTCTTGATTGTTGTCGGGGACACGGGTTCAGGGAAGACGACACAAATGACCCAATATCTTGCCGAAGAAGGCTTTGCTGACCGGGGAAAAATCGGGTGCACACAGCCTCGTCGCGTCGCGGCAATGTCAGTGGCAAAGCGCGTTGCAGAAGAGGTCGGCTGCCGACTAGGCCAGGAAGTTGGTTATACCATCCGTTTCGAGGACTGTACCTGTCCAGATACGAAGATTAAGTATATGACAGACGGCATGCTTCAGCGAGAATGCTTGCTGGACCCAGATGTCAGCGCATACTCGGTAATCATGCTGGATGAGGCTCATGAGCGTACTATCGCGACTGACGTTCTTTTTGGGCTCCTAAAGAGTATGTTCCGTCTTCTATGCGAGTACGTCCGCGGTTTTGTGCTGACTAGTAATGTAGAAGCCGTCAGGAGACGCCCCGACCTCAAACTGATCGTCACCTCAGCGACGTTGGATGCTGAAAAATTCTCGAAATATTTCTTTGAATGTCCTATTTTCTCTATTCCTGGCCGAACTTACCCTGTCGAGGTCCTTTATACTAAGGAGCCTGAATCCGATTATCTGGACGCTTCCCTCATTACTATCATGCAGATACATCTCTCCGAGCCTCCTGGCGATATTCTACTTTTCTTGACAGGTCAAGAAGAGATCGATACATCATGCGAAATTCTTTTTGAGCGGATGAAGGCTCTCGGCCCCCAAGTCCCGGATCTCCTAATTCTCCCAGTATACTCTGCACTCCCATCAGAGATGCAGTCAAGGATTTTCGATCCTGCACCTCCGGGTGCGAGGAAAGTCATCTTAGCGACAAATTACGCCGAAACGAGTATCACCATCGATGGCATCTATTATGTCATTGACCCCGGCTTTGTAAAACAAAATGCATACGATCCTCGGTTGGGAATGGATTCTCTTGTGGTGACGGTATGCAGACCATAATTCACATTTGGTTAAACTTATTTCTTACATCCTTCAATCAGCCCATCTCACAGGCACAGGCGCGTCAGCGAGCGGGTCGTGCTGGGAGGACTGGCCCAGGCAAATGTTATCGTCTATACACCGAGGTTGCCTACCGAAACGAAATGTTGCCAAACCCCATCCCCGAGATACAGCGCTCTAACTTGTCTAGTACGATCCTCGCATTGAAAGCCATGGGTATCAATGATCTTTTAAACTTCGACTTCATGGATCCACCTCCGGCACAAACCTTACTAACAGCTCTTGAGCAGCTCTATGCCCTTTCCGCATTGGATGACGAAGGATTGCTTACCCGTCTAGGACGCAAGATGGCGGATTTCCCTATGGAGCCGCCGTTAGCGAAGATGCTGATTGCGTCAGTAGAGCTTGGGTGCTCTGAGGAGATCTTATCTATCGTTGCCATGCTTTCCGTACAAAATGTTTTTTATAGGCCAAAGGAAAAACAGGCCCAGGCAGACTCTAAAAAAGCCAAGTTTCATCAACCGGAAGGCGACCATTTAACCTTGTTGACGGTCTATAATGGTTGGAAAGCGAGTAAATTCTCCAACCCTTGGTGTTACGAGAATTTTATACAGGCGAGGAGTATGCGTCGTGCTCAAGACGTACGGAAGCAACTTCTTGGAATTATGGACAGGCATGTCGTCTAGATAAGTAAATATACGCCCATGCTAAGGTTATTTTTCACAGATATAAGCACGATATTCTATCCGCTGGCCGAGATTACAACCGCGTTCGGCGAGCTATCTGTTCTGGATTTTTCCGCAATGCGGCAAAGAAAGATCCTCAAGAGGGCTACAAGACGCTTGTCGAGGGAACGCCTGTATATATTCATCCTTCCAGCGCCCTTTTTAACCGCCCGCCAGAATGGCTTATTTACAATGAGCTCATTTTGACGACACGAGAGTACTGTCATACAGTAACAGCGATCGAACCGAAGTGGCTTGTGGAGGTCGCACCACAATTTTTCAAAGTGGCCGACGCAAACAAGATCAGCAAGCGGAAGAAGCAGGAAAAGATCGAACCGCTATTCAACAAGTACGAGAAGCCGGACGAGTGGCGATTATCAAAAATCAAGCGGAGTGCTCGCTCGGTACGTTTGTATTCACCCCCCTGGATCCACTGGTCTCTTATACAACCCTCTAGAGTCAAACGTTTGGATGATCGCTGTCTGGGCTCAATGCCGGACATTATTATCCGTACTATATATTTGACCATGCATTGTGTTTTTACGTAATAACATTCGCCTGTCCTTGTCTTGTTAACGTCCTGTTTAATCGATTCACATACTAGAACTATTACAATTATACTACTTCAGACTTGGTTCCCATCCCTGAAGCAATAGAGAACAAGAACGACAAATGGTAACAGTAATGGATCTGAACAAACCACTAAAACTAAGGGGACGCTTCAGTACATTAGGCGGCGAACACGATCGCTCGGTACGTGTTCAATAATGCTACACAAATATAACAATAAAATATTATGACACATTATAAAGGTACTTTTCATATTAGGCTACAGTATTTGCCTTAAGCCTCTACCTCCATCTCATCATCATTCGCGAGTAACCCTCCATCCATCTCCCCAAGTACATAGTCTAGTATGTAACTGTCTTGTACAAGACGATCCAAACGCGCGAGGTGACGCTCCGTATAGGGAATCAAAGTCTGGATCAACTCGTTGAGAGAGAGCCGGTCGCCAGGTTCGGCTGCTGCTTTTTGAGTACGAACGAGTGTGTGGCTCGACTCGAACGCATTTGCGATATCATCGACTGTTCGCAACTTGAAAAGCGCGTTCAATACACTCTGAGCAACAGGGCTGGTTTTGGCATTCGCGTTCCAATCTCGGATATGCCGTAAGAGTGTCGCTAACTCTATAGCCGGAAGCTTTTTCAGCACTACATCAACATCTAATCGACCCGTGACGGAGCCATTGCTCGTATCAGAGATACTGCATGATCCAAATGGTATGATTTCCTTAAAAAGCTTGAGAAGTCGTCCAGGTTGGTCCATCGCCAAGGCTAACGATATAGCATTTCGGTAATCTTTCATGGACATGTAATTCATGAAATCTTGCTCCCTATTCAGAGATCAGCTGACGTGCACTGCGACGACGTCGAGTTCCTTACTTGAGAACCGCCTCCTCGCGGTTAGCCTGGCGCTCTAACTCCTTTTCCTTCGTACAATCTCTCCAGAAGGTAATCACCGAGTCCGCAGCCCCAGTTAGAATGTTCGATTCGCTTGAGTTTATGGCCAACGCCCAGACCTGTGGTACTTTAATTCATATGCGCAATACAAAAAGTTGTCCACGAACCTTGTCCTCATGGTTATCCATTGTTGAGATACATTCTTCAGTGCGGATGTTCCATAACTTCAATAAACCATCCGAGGCTGTGCTAGCCAGCTGCAGGTCCTGATTTAAGAAACCGATCTGAAGGACCGAGTTTGTATGCCCTTCGAAGGTCTATTAATCCATTAGTAACCCCTTCACCATATATTGTATCACCGACCTTGATACATGAGAAATCGTCTAAATTCCACAGCTTGATGCTTTTGTCACCACTGCCAGTTGCCAATATTCTCTCTGTCGTACCAAATCGAACAGTCCAGACACCTCGTTTGTGCCCTTTACAAGTACCTAAGAGCTTTATATCCCCCTTTACACCGGCCGATCCATTCGACGCGTATACAATCTCGAAAATTTTAGCCGTCCGATCCTGCGACGCCGAAGCAAGGAACCGATCATTTGGAGATATATCAAGTGCGTTGATGTCTTTTTCGTGAGCCTTATGGGTGGCAAGACTCCTGCAGCGATGTGGGGTATCCGCAACAAAGGAGAAGACCGAGAGGTCCCACATCTTTATCGTTCTGTCTTGACTTCCCGTAAACAAAAAGCGGGGCTTCTCTTCCAAAGCATTAGACCCTCCAGACAGCTTTCGTGAAAGGACAACGGCTCCAACACTTTCTGAGTGGCCTTCGCAGACCGCCACACAGGACCATTCAAATGATACATTTGAATACGACCACAGTCGAGCTGACTTATCCTTGCTTCCGCTTGACAAAATACGCCCGTCTGCACTATGATCAAGGCACAAAACTATGCCAGAGTGTCCAGATAACAGGCGGGCATCGTTGCCATCGACAGAATAGACTCTGACGAGGGACGAGTTCGCAGCTATGGCAACATGTGAATCGGGACCAGTAGCAGAGATGAATGTTGCGCCAATAATTTCGTCGTTGAAGCCAACAAGTTGTCTGATTATCGACCTGCTCGACACAGAGTGGAGAAGAAGATTCTGGTCCGCGTGAACGGATAAGATGGCGGCAATTTCAGGGACGTGGCTGGAGAGGTGCCGTCAAATCAATTTGGACACCTTGTAAGAGTAACGGAAACATGCATACTGGGCATCCAGGATTTCTCGCTGCTGCTCCGAGTCATCCACGAACCCCTCGTTCAATGCGAACAAGGTCGTCCCCCGGACAGCATCCCATACCTTTATAATACCTTTCTCACCAGCAGTGAAGAAATGAAGTGATTCATCGCCATCATCCACCCAGCCTACAGACTCTACCCGCTCCAGAACGGGGATAGTCCGCGCAAGAACAGGTATAGGCCTATGCTTCTTACTCTCACCTTCCTTTCTCTTGCTTGACCCCGAATTAAAATCCCAGAGCAAAACCACGGAATCACGACCGCCACTGATAAGCCATCTTCCGTCGTGCGTAATATCCAGTCCACGGGGTACGGAAACATGGCCCTCAAGGACAGCAATAGGCCTCGTATTTCCTGACCGCGCCACAGCTGGGGACAAATCAAAGACCCGGAGACGCGTGTCCACGGAAGCAGAAATCAAGTGCAGGACGGGATCCGTCGAAACCGCTGTAGATGTATCGTGGACATAGCGGAATAACAACGCACTGACCACGCCACCATGTCCCTTGAACACATGGGTGATGTACGCACGTCGAATGTCCCAGACTTTCACGACTCCGTCTGCGGATCCTGAGGCTAACAGGGTGGATGGTGAATCGACTTTGCAAACATGAACAGGAGCCTCGTGGGCTTTCGGGATCGTTTTTGTCGGACGTACGGCCCCACCAGGAGCCGAATCCGATAGTGGGTTTTCGTATATGTGTAGGCTGAGGGAAGCCGTAAAGACGAGCAGGTGCGACAAAGACGGCGTCAAGCAAAGCGAGTGAATCGTCTCCGAGTCCTGTAATGATAATATATGCACTGGTTGTGAGAACGTTTCCTTCAGAAAACGAAAAGCGAGAACACTTGCAGCAACAAACCGACGAATCTCCAACCCGTCGCCGAGTCGCGTCAAAACAGCTTCCTCGGCAACGCAGGTCACAATATGCAGACCATCCGGAGTGATGGCGACAGGCCCGCCTGTGTGAAGAGGACCTATCACCCGGGATTTTTCATAGCTTTGAACTATCGGTTAGGCACAGAGACAAGCAGAATGCAGACGAGGCTCACTGTGTTTTCAGGCGGGACATGGTGAGTTAGGTCGACGGACGATCGACGACTAAAAAGTATAGAAAAGGCTAACCGCTTACGGAAGGCATCGTTCGCTCTTCCGAAAATCCATTCATACTACTAGTATGCGCCGCATCTCGAATCCTCGTGCAACAACATATTATGATATGTATGTTTAATGTACGTATAAAATAGATGTACAGTAGGGAAAGTGCAAGTTTTGCAAGGTTTCGAAAAGCCTCGTGCGTGCTCAGAAGTATGAGATACAGCTTCTCTACAATACAATGTGCAAAGATCCCCGGAATGGAAAAGAAAAAGATGATATGGCGAGTAACAATGAAGATGACAATGAACAATAAACGACCGTAAAGGCACATCCTATCAACACAATCGATCAGAAGATATGAGTAGGGATATACCCGTTTACGCACCTAACCAGCAGGCGCGCTTTGTAGCACGCCCCTAGTCCACTCCACCTCTCTACTCCTTTCCCCCTTCTCCTACTCTTCTCCTCCATACGAGGCCCAAATCCGCGCGACCCCACTAATCGCGAGAAGAAAAGAAAAAGACGGACATGTATGCACATATTAAATATACCTCTGACCAGTGTCGGCCCCCATCCCTCGTTCGATTAACTCATTTTTGAGTCGAAGACGAGCGATTTCGGCATGGGCATCGCTCAGCTCATTTGCCATCCTCTCTGTTATGGTTGACGACACCATGACTTGTCTCTGCAGTTCCCTGATCTCTTCCCTGAGATGTTCAATGCCTGGTGTCGGTTCATTTGTTCCGGGTACGTAGTTTAAATCACCAAGCAACCTGGGACTAGGAGGGTATGGTCGATGGTCGAGATTCGGTACCCAGACTGGGTGATTTTCAGGAGGTTCATCGTCGCTCTCCCCTGCGTCATCCGAAGTGACGGATCGGAACGGTTCCTGCGGGTCCAGTGTGTCGTACATCTCGTCGTCGTCTTGAGTATGGACCGCTGACAAGTGTTGCACGCTATGAAGCCGGAACTGCTGTGAAGAGTGGTTGCCAGCGTAGATGGACGCAGTGGCCAAAGAGTTCGACCCGTATTCAAAGTCCCCCTTTGGGCATTTCTTGGGCCTCCCACGTCGAACGGGCTCCGGATCGCACGTTGTGGCGGGGATGTTCTTGCTCTGGCGGCCGCGCTTTCGCGGACGTTTTGTACCAGGTGGTGCATCCAAGTTCACAGTCCAATATGAGCCAAACCCGGGCTCTGTAACAGGCTTAGCTTGCCTTTCAAAGAGACGATTTAATGAGAGGTGATGTCTGACTGATTGCTAAGCGAACATATGAAGGAGGTGTCTTGCATGAGAGGGGCGCTACGCACCTTCCATGCCGGACCAGCAGTTCTGTAGTACGGGTACTTCTTCTCCATGGCGGCGTATATATCGCGAATAGTAAGGCGCCTTTTGACACTTCCAAGGATTGCACAGCGCAAAATAACAGGTAATGTGTGCTGAGGTCTGCCCTCGGTGTCGGGGAGGCAATCGAGGGAGTCGGGACAGTTCTCGTGAGGGGGATGAGAGGTACTCTCAGCCTGGAACACGGGTGTTTCTGCGCTCTGAGTGTCTGGCGAAGAGCCTCTGCTTTCTGATGGCGAGGAGGCAACGAGGGGCGAGCTGGCTTTCCCGGACCTCTGGGGCGGGCTAGGCAGCGCCAAGGAAGAAGTAAGCGAGGACGTGATTCCAAAGGGGTTGCTGGTACACACCATTTGGACTGCTGGGAGGGAGACTCTGGGTTGAGCAGAGCCCGGAGACTGGTCATTTCGAACGCGCCGACGAGCTGCAGCAACGGACGATGGAGAGTATGTGGCTGAAGCAAAGCCGAGCGGTTTGTGGGTCCAGCTGTTCCCACCCTTGATATATACTAGGATTTACACTCCGGCCGAGGCGCCGCTAGTTGGATGCCGTAACCAGGGCCCATTGCCGACACGAAAGAACTTCGAAGCACACTGATCCTAGTACAAAATCCAGATTTTTCCCTACATACGTACAGTACAGTCTACCCATTAGTAGCTCGGATCCGCGTCCGTAAAGCTCTGGAAATCATATCCGTCGAACGCAGAGCTCGTCCGTTGGTACGCCTGCATCCTCTCACGCAGTCCCGGCAATCCCGGCGCCTCTACCTCGCTCCTCAAGCCCCCACTACTCGATGATCCTCCGTAATCAGGCTGCACGCCTGGACCGAAATTCCCACTTGCAGATCCTTCAGGACTAGTGTATGCGGACGTCATCCCCCTCGACCATGTGTTTGCTTGGATCGACGGGTTTGCGACGCCAGGTATCTCCAATCCGAGTAGATGTGCCATCAGGTGCATGCTCGCGTCCTTATCCTAAGGTAGTCAGAAGGTCAATATTTATACAGTACTAGTCTTGTAGAATTGGACGCACAGCTTGTTCTCGTGTGTACGCTTCCGCAGCATCATTCTTGGACGGGAAACGGCTGGACATCTCAGTAGGTCTTTCTTCAAACCTCATTTTCGCGCTGTTGAGAAGCTCCCAGTCTCTCGCCGCACCCGGCCAGATATACTTGTATAAAAATTTCAGTATCAAGATACCAATCCGTGCGATAAATCCTCCCACCTCCATGTCTTTTAAGCACGACAAAGTATTTTGAAGGGCAACGACCGCATGAGCCGTGTCGTAGTTCATTGCTACTAAAATTTGCGTTGTACGACTTGGAAAGGTAGCGACAATCATAAGAACTTACATGCTGCGACATGGACAATTCTGTGTCAATAAATTAGTTTTAGATACCCGCGACATCCAAATGTAAAGGGAGAACTCGTACCCGGCCGACATCAGGTATGAAGGCAGAAATGCAGACGTCGCTTTCAGAGAGAACATGTCCCTAAAGACTAAGACTAGAATATGGTCGTATTAATGTTAACAAATCCGGCATAAACGGCGTACTGTCCCAAACCTGTCCCTGTAATTTTATCAGCTGCTTCCTGACAAAGCTCAAATTCTTTAGCGGTGTTTATTCCGTGCTCTGAAGCCGCATTTCTGATATTCCCGTAATGAGTAGTAGTATACGTCTCTAGAGGCCGGCAAAAATGTGAATAGTCACATACTCCTTTCGAATACGAGGTATACTATTTTTAGTGCTGGTCAAATTTAGTTGCGCTATGAAATCAGGCTGGAATCACTCACAATCTGCGATGTAACAGAATCACGGCTGCCGAGTGCTGAATATGAAGAACGAGGACGTGAGGAGGAACTGGACGTCTCGCCGATAAATCATAGTGTAAGTGGGCGGGTAAACCAAAGACCCAATCGTTCAACTCTTTCTCTAATCTTATGAGAAGCTTCAGTCGTTTCTCCCAGGTCTTCTGGCGGACGGCGTAGATATTCTCAACAATTCTCTCGTAGATTATAGCTATAAAAACAAGTGCTCGAAACAGGACACGTAAGCGAAAATATATTTGTAGGGCTTACACAGGGATGCAGAAGCCGTGAATGAAGATAATGTGTGACTGAGCATAGTTCGGTGGGGCCCCGCTGGACAAACAGCTGAATGAGGATGCCATATCTCTATCTCTTCTTCCTAGAACGAGAACGAATGCACAATTGTCAATATATATACCTATGAACTTAGAAAAAGGAGAGAACCATCATCTCATATGGTGGCTCGGACATGCGATCTTGGGGCAGCTCGGTATCATAGTTGCGCTCGGAAATCGTGATAGGTCGTCCTGTCAGGCATAACGAGTTACGTTCATAAGACGTATCAAACAGGTAGATTGGTAGAAATCACCCATAGAACAAGATATATATCTATGGGAAAACGATACCGTTTATTCAGCTGACTACAGCTGACAAGCCAATAGGACATATTCCTTCAACTCACTTATCAGCAATGGCACAGCTCCACCAGACATGTTTTCTTTCCTGTTTTTGAGCGGGGCTGAATATATCTACGCCAAACCGCTGCCATTGATCAGCTGCGCGATGTAAGCCAAGGTCTTGCGCCTAGAAATCCAAAGTAAATGTTGCCGCCGACGGGCATTGAAGAATGGTGCCCTCACCGTTCGGATCGCCATTCCTAGTGCAGGGTGGCATTAAGGGAGATCCATACAACATGCCTTGTAATAGGCTCACCCATGTAGATATAACTCTGCTCCAATGAACCTGAGGAACAGATCAGCACCTAGATACGAAACACAGCAGAAAACATAATCTCACCAAGGCCAAATTCTCGATACGCCAGAATGACTAACGCTTGACATGTCGAGAGTGAGGAGTGGTGGATATTAGCATCTGATAACGTTATTAGTTATGCGACAACGCTGTTAAACCGGGGGGTTGCACTTAGAAGACGGCGGGCGGACGCCAAATAAACACAGCCTGCTTCCCACATTTGCCCTGGCCTTGGCGGAGGCAATTCATTCGGATTTAACCGACTCGCCACAGTGAAAATAGAAAGTAACAGAAGTTTGGAGAGCTTTTGTGTTGGGCGGCCAGGAAATCTAAAGTTATCATATCAGACACCGGCGAACGACAAACATTTAGTTTCTTCGCCAAATCAAGCAATGAATCACAGACAAACCCTTGCGCTTTGCTATACACGCGCGTTTTCATCAAAATTATGGATTAGAACTGGAGAACAAATGAGAACAAATGGATTAACCTTGTCACGTATTGTCCCATGAAAGTCGGCTTGTGGAGTACGGGCAGATCGGGATGAATATAAGTGAAATAAAGCTCGATTAAAAAGTCCTGATGCTCGACTGGCGGCATTTGCACCGGTATGTTATCTTCATTGTCGTCGAGTTCTGCCAGATTCATTGGGGCAAACGGCCAAGTACGCGCCATGGGAAGGCGCCTTGCACCATAATGATATAAAAAAGTGTGTCGAAAGATCTCAGCAAAACTCACATACCAGATGCCGCTAGAGTTCCGGGCACTTGGATTGTCCGTGAGTTTATCAAGAAGGGGCATTCCGCTGAGTTCGGCGTGGTATCGGATCTAGGGAGTACAAGTCAGTTTTATATTTTGTCCACGAATCATGACTAACCTCATCATGCTCATCAACCGACAGACTACCGATAGCTTCCTCATCTTCTAACTTCTCCTCAGCGTCACTTGCTGGGGTGGGTGAGCATTAAACCTAATCCACTAGCTAGTGGGCTTCACCTGAAAACACATTTCTCGCGGTGAAACTTGTGTCACTGGATCGCATATAATTGTCAAAATCACAATTGGCGAGTATTATATCAATGTAGCTTGAAAAAGAATCGTACGAACGTTCTGTCTCCTGGTGAATATTCGACCTTATCTGACGGGGCAGATAAGTCTTGTGAGATGTGCTCTTCTAATATTTCAGACAGTTGTTCCAACCATTCCGGAGTAGGGGCAGGGAGAACATCTGACGACATGGTAAGTACGGAAGAAATAGCGAAAACAATACTTTAGTAAACCTTGAGATGAAGAAACAATCTCTCTGTTCAGCCTAGATTCTCGTGAAGCGCGCATGTCCTGCCTGTCCCGAGAATCGTCCGGATGCTGACCAGTCGACGAAAAATCCGCTTGGCGGGAAGTGCCTATGTCAGGCCGACTGGTCGAACCGTATGGGCCAGAATCCACGCGGTTAATTATCTCTCTTGCTATATCATCTTTCTTCAGACCAGAGATAATACCTCTCGACCACATGTCGTTTGAGCTGACTATTACACCGAGAATAGCCTCGACCTGATGTAACCGTTGTTCGATAGCATTAATGTAACCTTTCGGTGGTCCGCGTTTGTAACTGGGACCTATGTACGCGTAAGCTATCGTCGGTCGGTGTGTGATGAGTAAGCTATACCTTGATATGTGCAAGCTAGCGGTTGGATTACATGTCAGCTCCGCCATCCTATGAATAGCATATAATGGGAGACTCACTCAGCCCCGCCACTACACAGTTGGAACAAGGCCGGTTTGGATCTGTCGACTTCCTGCATTTGCTCTTGGTCCTTCGACACTGGTCGCAAGCTGGAAATTCGCTGAGCACTGACACGACTTAAAATGACAGGTTCAACCACGCGCTGTGGACATGCCTCGACTGCTCCGTTTCTTGGAGTCCCCCTGACCAGCAGTTGACTGGGGGAATTCTTGCTGCGAAAAATTCGCAGAGGCCATGGTGATAGCAAGTGAGTAGGGGGCGAACTTGAAGCTTTATGCCGACAAGCGAGCCCCGACTGTGGGTTTTCTATCTTTGCTTCACCATGGCTGAGTCGGAAGTCAATGACGTCGCCGACACTCAAGTTGGGTTTTCGTCACAGACTGAGACCCATATTGGTACTAGTGCGAGAAGCTAAATAGGTGCAGATACTATATATGGGAATTCGCTACAGTGGTGCTGTGGGCATGATTCACGGATTTCACGCGTGCTCTCGTCTAATTAGGTCATCTATATGCAATCAGATTGCCTAAGACACCCTATTCCTAACCCGTTCGCTCACTTGAGCGGACTAAAAGGCAGCGGTACGAGGATCGTCGAGTCCATGAACTTTGCTAGCTGGGTAGTCTGGTAGCATGATTGTCTAAATTCAGCAATCGAGTTCCCGGGAAACTGGTTCAACTCTCTAACCTTGTGTACAGTGCCGCTCCAACCGTCCACCTGCCATGCCTTCTCGCGGATTTCGCTCCGTGTTTCGAAGTCCCTGCACCAGCCTTTAATAATAAACGGGGGGTGGTGTCAAAGCTATCTTACGGGTATTGCCACAGGTGATGGACTTGGTGGAGTCTCCCGATCTGCGAAAACCACGCTCCGACGGGAGCGATCAGCTTGCGACGAGCCTCGATACCTATTCGCCTTGTTACAAGAGAATCGAAGAATTTGCATAACTATCCCTCTTTAACAGTACATTTGACAAAAAAAGACATACCAAGCACTCTCCCACTCAAGTAAACTCCCCGGGGTTAGCTGGTAGCTTCGAAGTTCGAATATTCCACCTTGTGAGCGCGGGGGAGAAGACGGAAAGAATGCAAATTCCTGGTTTATCTGTGTCGTTCTTGATGTCAAAAACGGCAACATGCCATTAAACGATTTGATGTGCTGCACATCAGCAAACGGGATCAATACAGAGATATGCAAATAAACGGGAGTAAACCCACATCCGAATCTTGAATAAGACGAAATGAACGGTCAAACCCTCCGTGATTCTCGTACTCAGTGATATGCACTGTGCGAAACTGAGTAAAAAAGAATAGGATAAAAAAGTTGTTCCTAGTCTGCGTACCAAATGTATCATTGTCTCCGACAATGGTTTCCCAGCTACCCGTTAATTTCACGTTGAGCTGTGGGTCAGATTTGATTCCTGTGTAATAGCTCTCGCTGTTCATCCGGAATAGTGATGTTAGTATCAGCATATGTTACAACCAGAAATATGATAAACGTGCGAAACAGAACTGAAAAGTGTTGACGGGGGATAGGGACATCTAAAAAAGTCGAAACATATGAAATTATCGAACTTACGCGGCCTTCTTATAGTCCTCTGATGCTCCTGGCTTTACCTTGTGAACTAAGCTTCACAATGAAACCTTGGGCGATACGCTGCTAAATCACGAAATGTGCTTACATTCAAAGACGTGCAGGTACTTCCCGCGAGCAACTATTCTAGAGTGTTGTTGTATCTCAACTTCTCCGTCTCGTTTTGCTTCCGGCGAGCCATATACGATGTTCTAAACAAGATACCAAAACAGAGCTTGGATGTCACCGTTATAATGACGATGAGAAAGGGTTGACGAATACCTTTAAAGATACATTTCGTCTGAACATCGCTGTCGGCGCGCGGATTCCCGAAGGGAGTCTGTGCAGCATGTCTGCCTGTGTTGCAAAGAATAGCAAGTAGAAGGTGTAGTAAGAGTTGTTGTGTTTTTAATGAGCGAGAGCAACGACGGGTAAGCGGCGTGGACAAGCGGTTGCGGAAGAGGTTCGTTGCTTTCATGCCGCGGCGCTGCACCCCAGCGTGAGCGCCCGATGCGGGGTTAAGTGTAATGATCGGTGATTGACGCGCACGTCACAAGCAATTACATAACGGCGAAAACAGTTGCACACGAGGTGAAGGCCGCTCTATACAAGTCGCAATTAATAAATCATTCACGGTATTACATATCGCAACCACATCTCATGTACAACCCAATGGAACCGTTTCGAAAAAATTCCAGATCCAGCATACATCACACGATAATAACGTGCTTCATTGAGGATCTTAACACTACACTCTTTGAGTCCGACTGGCGTGTCGCCCCTAGCGCCCCCGTCTTGGCCGGTCAAGAGACACGTCAGACTGGGAAGGAAATCGATCTTTATTAAACTCAGGTGAAATGTATTATTCACGAACAGTTATGCACTCACCCAATGATTACCGTCAGTAGATGTGCTGAAGGTGCAATCGCGAAAAAGGTTTTCAGTCTCCGCGTTCACCAAAAAAGAGAGCTCGAGCTCTCTTTCATTCAGATCTAGAATTTCCATTGCGTCCATTGTTATCCAGTCTCCCATCCGCGCTTCTATCGAGCCATCAATATAACATATTCTTCACAATTCAAAGCGGAACAAGCCACCTTCACGGCTGTGAAATGCTGTTTCCGGTCTACCATCGACCATGGTTGAAGGCGAGTTCTGAATGTACCACCGTCTCCCTTCTTCGCCTAAAGCCAGCCAGCGCTTTCGGGACTCAGACACCATGTCCTCAGCAGCTTGGATTTCTGTTTGCCGGGTGTCCTGTAGAAGCTCGATATTTGATTCTAGGACGCAAACCGCTAGTCGACATGGTGCCCGGTTCACGCGACCCCGGGGTACATCTGCTTTTGAAATATATGGATTGCTTGCTGCAATGCCGCCGCGATCAGATACTGACGAAGACAGATATGAGAGAGCTTGTGTCTGTGAAGTATGAAGAGCCATTGAAATGTCAAAACTATACATATAACCAACCTACCATGTGTCTCTCGTTTCTTGCATCGCCCTCGGTGCCGATTGTGAACGGCTGTCCGCCTCCCAGTTCAATCCCATGATCGAACCAAACTTCGTCCTGCTTATGCCGATTAGAGAGAATTGTGAAGTAGTTATCAGCCATCTTCATCTCCTCGTCAGTTAGCTTTAGATCTTGTAACAAGCGGAGAAAGTCCTTCACAGAGGAACGATTTAAGTATGTCCCGTGTCCAAGCCATATAAAAGCGGTTGTGATATATTTGTCAATAGTAGTGACAGTGCGAAGACGAGACAATAGATGCTCGTGAGCGGGCAACAAATGCAATGATTGAATTGTTGAGGACTGTGATATCGTCTTGTGCATATTCCGGATTACCTCGGGTCGTACCAGGTAATCGTCGTCCTAGAAAACATATAATGTTGTGTTTTTAATTAGAATACGCTTACGAACCTGTACAAAGCAATAAGGTGTCTGAGCTTCTGCACAAGCGAGATACCTCGCTACAAAATACATGTTGGATTGGGAATTATGAATGTGGAGCTTTTCACCAGAGCAACCCGTTCCACTGAAATCCTGTCGGATTATTATCAATTTTGGGAAACACAATGCGTATAAGCGTAAACGATACTGACTTCTACGGCGAGCGTAAAGTTGGGATTGTTGTTCCAGATAAAAACCTGCGCAATAGTGTCATCCAGCCAAGGACCACATAATAGTTCGGCAATAAGAATGACATTCTTTAGACGCGACCAGTTGAGAACAACCGCAGTTGTATCCGGTCCGGAATATCCACGAATTTTGGATTCAGCAATCGTATAAGTTGATTTAGGTTGTTGTAAGTATGTGGAGGGAACGCCAGAACCCGGAACATCAAATTCCCACAGACGTGGACTCTCGTTCGCGCTGGAGTTCAGCGCGGTAGATGCTATATAGTAGTATGACATGGTAGCAGCCAGTAGGGTACCCAGGCCCAAGGAAAGTAGTGCGAGAAGGTGATATGTTATCCTCGAAACGAACGGAGGCCAGCCGACGAAGCCGAAGCCGCCTGATGATCGTACAGACTCGGAGGGTTTCCGTTCACGAACATGTGTTTCTCGATTGTGTCTTTGGTCGACAGACGACTTGTGGCCTTCTCGCCGTTGCATGTTAAGAGCCCAATCGAACGACGGTGAACAAACACGGCAGGCATAAAAATTATCTGAGTCGTGAGATCTTACCCTTCGTGGAAATATTTCTGGGGACAAACCGCAGTCCACATCATATAGCAGTGTCACTTTTGACGACACGATAGCACGAAAAAACATAGCTTCTAATGTACTAGTTTAGATACTGAGAATAGAAAGCAATAAGAGAATTGAAGCCATTACTGGTTTGTCGGAATACACCATGAGGATTAATAGGAAAAAAATGAAAAGAAAGCTACAACCCTGACTTAAAACCAACAAAAATACGAAGTGTCCTGCAAGGTGCGCGTAATTCCTTGCTCGTCGCATGCTTCTGTGCATCTAGTACGGCATGATATACTCGATCTTCATCATTAGTCTCGGCCTTTGTCATCCGACCTTGTTTAGGGAGCTTGAAAGCGGGAGACTGTGAAAGTGCCATTCTTTGCCACAAGGCAGCTCGAGTTTGCATATCGCTGAAATCACAAGCGAGTTTATCGATTAGGTTAGTCGCACTGTAAGAATATGACATACCCTTGGTATCTCTCTAAGAACTTGTCAAAACGCTGGCGGGCATGCTCTGCCTCGAGGTCATCATCATCCCAACCTAGCTGCTTCAATTCCGCCTCGCGGTTGCGGATTCGATCATTAAGAACCTCCCACATACTTTCCTGACATGCGAGAACGAGATTGAACATTCGATGCAACTGGAAAGCAAGTGAAAAGCAAGTTGATTCGGATAGCGATGATATAGGAAGCAAAGCCAATTCTGATGCGTCGCCAGTCGTGGTATCATCGGACGGTGAAGAATAATACGGCTGTACATTTATTGAGGGGTCGCATCTATCCAAAGACCTTGACTCGTCATCGGTCGATGGGGGTGTCCGCTGCTGAGCCGGTTGTTCATCATCCTCGTCAGACAAGTTGCCAAACGTCGATGATTCGGAGGCTGTCGAAGAATGTGAGGGCTGTTGTCTGTGAATGCGTAGGTTTCTCGCAGCCGAAGCTAAGGAGGGTGTTGATATGAATCGACCGGAAGAAGCAATGTTGTACGTTGGCACAGTCGGAAGGGTGGGCGTAGGAAAATTTATTACAGGAGAACAGAGAACGTGACGGAAGTATGTCGCAAAGTAGCTAGGTAATATAGCTAACGAAACATGTAAATTTCAGTTCACGGATGCTGCACTAATGAAGGGCTGCTCACAGGTAGGCTCGCGATTGATGAAACGAGTCTCAAAGACCGAGTTGAATAGTGATTCAAGAAGTATATGTTCGTGAGGGGCATCGTCGTCGCGAGGAGGTGTAGGGGGTGGCGACATAGGTAATGATCGGCGATGAGATCCGTCGGGTAAATGAATGGAAGGCCTTATATCCCGAGCCCTAAGAGCTTTCGTATACCACCAAGGCAAAGAGGGGAAGTGAATATCTGAGTCCATGAGGTAAAGTCAGCAAGGAACAAATCATATGGATAAATATTACCTTCTTCTATCATTTCGATAGAGCCGCCTGGTCGAAGAACCCTATTGATTTCCTGCGCAATAAATTCAGAAAATCGCTCTTGTAGGACCTAAAGGAGCTACCTCGAATAGATATCCCCACTAAATGATCTATTCATTAGAAATAGTGTTGTAGTGTAGTGGGCTAATCTACTGACTTTATTTTCGGGTACTGCACGAGCTATACCTCGAATATGCACATGATCGAATTCGTCATCCTCAAAGGGAAGTTTGGTCGTCAAGCTAAATCCGGATTGTAGCGCAAAACCCAGGACTTGTGGATAAGTGGACATACAAATTTCCGTGTACCCATTTGACACGCAGAGAATGAGCCAAATCCAGCATACTTAAAGGTGGCTGTATGCTAACGAGGTCAAATCCGACCTTTCGTTAAAAATGAATTTTAAATCGTCAGTAATTGTTGAACTTAGTAAAGTATACGCACGAAATGACAATCCGGCCATTCTTTGAGCGCATCCAGTATCCACATCCCCGTCTGGCAGGCGTTAACATGCTGTATGATAGGAAATGTAAAATGGTAACACTAACTCCGCACCCCAGATCCAAGCAGCGCTTGGGGGGCCCATCTTCAAATTGTACGAAGCTCACGGACTGCTTCAACTGCTTGAGGAAAATATGGTCGATGACATCACTGTGCAGCCAGGGATTCGTGAGTGCAACGAACGCGGTAGGAGGAACAGGCCAATTCACAGGTCTAGGGCAGAGCGGTCAAAGCTCAGCGGGTAAGGCGCTTTCTCCTTGTCAAATCCATGGTGCCGCTTGCCGTGTTTCTTCGTGAAGTTGGACTGCTTAAGAAACACAGAACGACGACGTGAGTCAGGTTGGTCGGATCTGGGCATCAGAGCATTTTCGATAGGCATGGGCAACTGGAAGGAATGGTCCCGCTCAAGATGGGCGTCGGAGGAAGAGCAAACGAATGATGGCGCACTACCGTGATCCCAGGACTCGGACGTCGGGTTCCATAAGTGATCGTTATGGCAGTTACATCGGCCACGCGGCCTCAACTATAATAAGGTATACTCCAGTTTCCCACCCAGAAGCCAGACTGCCCCGTTTCAAGCGTGTCTGGAAATTGAGCGTAAATGAGTCGATAACGCAAGCAAACGGTCCATTGGGAGGCAACTGAAGCAAGAGATGAGCTGCGGTCGACGCTTTTGCTGTTCGTGGCGGTACACATCATACAGCAACGCAACCTTAAGCTTGCAGTAGTGTCGGGACAGGCTTGGAAAATATCACCAAATATAGCCACTTACATAAAGTGAAATGGCTGTTTGGAATACAACCACGTAAACTTTGTTTTCGACGGATGAATAAGCACTCAAGGGAAACAAAAACAAAAATTTCTTGTTCTGCTTGTTTGAAGTTTTTAGGCGAACAGGACACGAACAGAAAAAACTCGAACGGAAGTATTAACAAGGCTTCAAATCAGATATTTGACATTCCTTAATTGTATATACGTTAAACCGAGCCGACCACACTCTTCCTCTCCGTCCCGAATAGAATATACATGGATCTGAGTCAGCTAGCATAACTCATCGATATGTTATGGAGTACATAATCAACTAATTATACAAGTGCATTAAAAACCTTTATCGTCCTTCGCAAACGAACAAAATCTAGGCATCTTCGTCATCCTCATTACTGAAGCCGCCAACAGGTTCATACGTCGCCTCCGAAGTATCCCGACGCCAAACCGCTCGCACACCCAAGAAAAATAGGCTGATAAGCAAAATACCAACAGCTCCAACCCCTATTGGTGCACCGTATTCTAACCACCATGGGGGACGATATGGTACGAGGACCGTGTCGATTTGAATGACGCCCCCAACGCCGCCGCTCATAGTCGTTCTGCCCCAGGACAGTACACGTGCCCAATCGCTTCTGCCTTCCGTCCCGCGTGCGTCCTTTATTCCGACGAGATATCCCGATCCCCCTTTCTCACCGGCCCCGGACTGGCGGAAGATGATGTCACCGTACGCTGAGTCCCTTGAATGTAACGTAGTATATGTAGCCGAGTCGTCCAGCAGAAGCGGCTTGTTTGTCTGAAATGAGTCCAGCTGTGCAAGGTGTAGAGCATGGGCCTTGGAAACAGGAATGAGATGTTGCTCAATAATGCCCTGCAAGCGCTCGGGATCCTCATAGAGCTTTGTCAAATTGTAGCCCTTGAAAGCCTCGTCGGTCGGACATAGAAGTGTCCAGCCCGCGCTATCTACTCCCATATCTGCCCAAGGCGACCCTTCTGGCGGCGCCGTCCCGTTCAATATCCACTCCATACCCGCGCGTACGAGCATCGAGGACATAGTAGTCCCCTTGGCAGCCTTCACGAGTTTTCCTATTGTCAGGTTGAAGGATCGTGGTAGCAACACGTCCGATAACTCGTGTATTACTCCAGTTTCCGTCAGGACATTTCTCATGGAGACAACAGCACTCATCCCTGCCCAACCACCGCTTGCGCTAACTGCCACAGTACCATTCTCCGCTCGATCAACGTGTATGTCGCTGCCCTCCAGAGTAGAATAACTTCTCTGTGAGCCATTTTGTAGAGCCTTGGCATATTCAACATCGTTTAGTACATGATGAAGGATGACGTTTTCAAGATCGGATTTGGAAGACGCCGAAAGTAGGTGGGAGCTAACAAGCATCCCCAAACGCTTGAAACCATCGTTTTCGGGTATCAAGAAGCTTGTGCGTGGTGTTTCTTTTAAACGATCGGCAAGACTAGCGGAGAAGACTGCAGCCAAGAATAGGGATAGATCAAGGGAGGGGAGAGCGGCCGTTAAAACATCAGATGGAGGTACCAGGGGTCTCGACACAAGGTATATAGAGGTATTATCAACGTCATCTAAATGGCTCATCAGTATAAGAACGAGATATTGCAATTCGTTTATGAGCAAGCACTCACAAACTTCCCCCATGACAGAAGCTCCTCCGAATCTAATGATCTTATCCTTTTTGTGTTTGTCGTCCCCGGCGCTAACCCCGACATCCACAACCTGACGCCCCCCTTTAAGACCATCCTCCTCCAATGCTGTCTCCACAAGCATGCCATCCTTCAGTTTCTTTGATGTCCATTTTCCGGGTAGGAAATGATAGCTTAAAACCCGCTTGAGCTCTTCGCTCCCTTCTTCTGGAAATGCATCTTCGCTTCCGCCAAGAAGCTCGATAACGTCGTCCGTGGGTGCAAGTATTGTAAACTCAGACTCAGTATTATTGATAAGATGCACAAGGTCGACAGAATGAAGCATTGACACAAAAAACGTGCAGTTGAGAGCAAGGAGAGACTTCTCGGGTGTGATCTTAAAAGCACCGGGAGGTATAAGAAGTGAAGATACCGTATGCAAAACTCCATTGGATGCGTAAATGTCGGGTTCTATGAGCTCGGCAGACGAAATGAGCGTCTTTTCGGATTCCGGTGATACAGTAATCTCAAGAACTCTGCCAGAAACCGTCGTTACTAACACTGTGTTAGAGTGAGCTCATTGAATATTGAAGGTTACAACTCACGGTTCAATGCAGGCCTGAATGAGTCCGACCAATGCACGCCCTCAGTGATTACAGCATGCATATTAAGAATCTGTAAGATGTCATCTGTTGCAAACCTGCTCTCCAAATATTTGCGTTCGATAGAAGGCAGTGCATCCCATGCATCATCAACGGGTAGGAAAAGTGTAAGTCCGGAAGTCGAATTTAGCAACGAAATTATGTCGGGGGTAATTATTCTGTTGAAATACGAAAGAGCAGGGTGTTGAGACGCGGCAATTGCTGGCGAAATCTGTTCAGATAGTGCGGAATAATATCTAGCTTTGCACTCACCTAGGTCCGGGGGCACGCGTAAGACGTCGCTTATACCGAAGAGTACGCCATTTCCGCCGTCAACTTGGTCCTTAACCACATTCACACCGCCTTTCGCGAATGCATCCGTTCCAATAAACACATTATCCTCAAAAGAAGCAACGCGAATTCGTTGTGGTTCTCCGCCCAGTGTTCCACCCGGGACTGGCAACCAGGGAGGACTCGGCGGTGGTTCACGAGAAGGAGGCTCAGCCTCTGTACGCGGAAAGTGTAACGTCTTATGCTCATGCAGAGTGCGTTCATTTAAGGGAACTGTTATCGAATAGTTTAGAAGGTGATAAAGTAACTCCTGGCGAAGCCTCTGCTGTGTATTGTCTTGTGTGTTATACACAAATTCAGCGTTTGTAAGCGCATCAGACCAGAGGGTGTGCGAGGCAATGTGCCTGTCGATAGCCTCATTGGTAGGAGCGAAAAGAGTGCTCCCGTTAAGTTTGTTTATTGTCGGGACGAGTAGGGCACGCTGCAGAAGCTTGAGGAGAGATGTGTAGTCTGGATCAGCCGAGAGCACGTCAATAAGAGTGCTCGAGTGCGTTGACACGGTCACGTTGAACGCATCCTGAGACGGGAAAGAGAGAACCAAGGGCAGAAGCAATGAAAGTAGGAGTGCGAGCGCGCTGGGGCGAGAGAAACGCATGTGGTTGTACAAGGTGAAAGAGCAACTGCGCACCGGCACTGGCAGTAGTGGTGGTGTGCCCTCAGCACGCGGCGGAACACTAGTGGGGACGTGACCGCAAGATTACGTGGATGACGCTGAGCCGCGCGCGCGTCCGCTGAGGCTTGAGTCGCGTCTCTGAGTTCGCGCCGTGCACTGGCGACGGTCGCCCGCAAAGTATCTACATTGATGCTTGACCTTGTACATTCCTTCGTAGGCTGCCCGTCCTCTGATGTTCATATCCTCACCCTTCCCGATGCCATTCTTCTCGTGCGTGTTGAGCCTGCGCTTTTATAGACCAGGTCTGACGCTTGCGTGAACAGGCATACGCATTCGCTGACTGCGTCGTTCTTCTTGATGCACGGACTTTCGCTCTCAGTCGTATATTGAGCTTCGGGGAGGTGTTTCCAGGTGTCCGGGACGCGTCCAGAGTCGTCAACTGCGTATCTATTGAACCAGGCATGAAGTTGGCGAGTACTTCGCCGAACCTTACCGTCGGTTTATTAACAGACTTCAACAGATTGCAGCCTCTTTGGGTCCACATATCTCTGTCTGGTCACTCTCTGGTTCTCAGAAAGATACTTGGATGGTTCATTCCTCCCTCACTGCAACTGATGGACGAGACGTTACGGCCATCGATTGTAAATCAGGTGTGTGTGGTTGCTAGTCGCAATAGCAAAGGTGCTTAGACTGCGAAGGATTACTCGGGGTTGGTAGTGCCCTTGGTCTAGCTGTTTATACATTGGGTCTTGAGGATAATTTCCTCTCATGGACTAGGAAGTGGCTGATTTCGTATGTAATACTCAAACTAAACCCGGTCGTCCTGCTTATTGACTGCCGTTTTAGCACGAAACTGTGCTCTATAGTGCGGTTTTCCCCATCGTTGATGCATCTCGCTACTATATCCGGAGTATGCACGAATTGTGTTCCTTCATCTTGGCCAGCAGAAATAACGGCCTCATAGGACGAGAACACGGTACGCGTATACTCAACAGCCTCAGGAGGTTTATTGCAAAGCCTGAGACACCCGAGACCTGTAATGGATTTTATCTGGAGATTTTCAGAGAATTCAAGCAGGTAAGCGCAGACACGATGCCTGCAAAGTGCGAAGTCAGGTTTTCATTTCACTTTATATTTTTAGAGACGACCACATCCTGTATACGGTCACGGCTGACGCCACACTGCGTGTTTTTATCCCCGTTCTGGATACCCCGCACTTCCTTCAACTACATGCTTCGCTGGATCTCTGTGCTGATGTTTCTCTGACCAATGGCAAAGTTGCCAGTCGTCACTCAAATATTTTTTGTTTGCATAAGGACACTTTAGCAGGATCACTAAATGCTATTCTATCCGAACATTTCGATGCTGAGGACGATGCACAATATCAAAAATTAAAGGAATTGAATGGTGAAGGGTGGGACTTTTTCGTCAGAGTTTTTCCTGACAACTCACTCGTTATAAAAGCAGTAGCTGTAAGTCGTGAGGTTTGTGTTGTTCCTTAGTAGATACTTACGCTGAATTTTATTCAAGAATATAGATCGTCGACCACCTACTCTTCTTAAGCAATTTACTCTTCTCCGATCCCCTCCGTCGACACTCCTCTCGTATCCCCGCCACCTTCACATCCTCAAAACACCTAATCACTCCTCGGTGATCTTCGTTACTTCCCCTCCATTGCACACGTATGAAATGGATCCGCTTCGGTTTTTAGAGGACGGGAGTGATGGCATGAAACTCCTGTCTCGGGGCCCGGACATCAAGGAAAGCGACACTTCTAAGATTCTTAGGTTCGTGCGAACTCCTGAAGGGAAGGGCTTGGCGATTGTGCGAGAGGACTTCGTAGAAGCATGGCAACTTCATCCGGGAAATGCAGAATTAACATGCGTGGGCCGATGGCAAAAGGCAGAGCTTGTTGCTGTTCTCGATCACGGAAACCGTATCGCATTGTACTCTGATTTAGGTGGGATACCGACTTTAACCTTACATCAGCCTTCGCTAGCAGTCTCGCCTGTTTCAACCGTTGTTCCTCGCCTAGTATCGCTCTTTTGTCTACCCTCTGGGACTTCCAATTCCCTCATTGGTATTACCCCTTCATACTCAATACTACGGATTCAAGTACCTCCCTTGTGTGCACCACATTCCGCAACGTTAGGTTTGACACCCCTCCCTGTAGTGTCTTTGCCATCTTCCAAGGCTTCTGTCCTTGTTGTCCCTGTCGACCCAATGGCATGGAGTGACGGAGGCGAGTCCAACAGCAGGCGAGAACATGACGCACTTCTCAGCATATCCGAAGACGGCGAGCTTGCATTTTGGTCCTTCGACGAGGATAACCTACATCGTTCGTGGGTATGTACTGGTCGAGTGAGGACCGGGAGGACTGGATACCGACTGGCAAGGTGTAGCTCGGCAAAAAAATCTGCGCTTGGTATGTACTACTTAATCACTCTTCCCAACCGATTTGATGGAAATGGCCCATTTTATTAGTGTTCCCTGGCCCTTGTGGCGATGAGCTGACAATCTGGGATTCGAAAGAGTCCGAATTTGCCTCTGGATTGGAGTTCAGGTGCGATTTTGGGTGAGCAATGAGGAAATACGATTCACGTTCCTTTTGCTGATGAGACCTTTCCTAAGAGACGAGGTGATAAATGACTTAGACTGGACATCAACCCCTGATAACCAATCAATTCTCGCGGTCGGTTTCTCTCAACACGTTTTGATTCTATGTCAACAACGAATGTCATACTTCAACGAAGAGCCAGCTTGGGGGATGCTCGGCCGTATTGACATTGGGCAGTTAGTGATACTTCGCTTTCAGACTTGTTCAATAACCAACTTATTTCCAGTTTGCTAACTCACCAGATCTCCGACTCTATATGGCTTTCGGGGGGCACTTTTCTGGTTGGAGCGGGGCCTTATATATTACAGTATGGCCAGTCGAAGCTGCCGAACAACGGCATTATACCTCTTGGACTTTTTGAACGTGTTGCCTGGCTAAATGGCCCTCTGCCCGATTATCATCCACAGATGATATTGCAGTGTCTATTATGGGGTGAGCATGCCTGCAACTTTAAGGTGGACCTATAATTTAACGACGTTTCAGGGAAAGTCGATCTCGTGAAGGAAATCATCGAGAAATTATCTTCCTATTTAAAAAAAAGAGCTGCTGATAAAAAGCTATCTGCGGGAGAATGGGAAAATTTCCCGACGGAACGGTTTTTAGAATCGGAGCGCGGCGTCCATTCGGTACTGAAGTTCTTCTTATTCCTCGGGCAATGATTAATGTAGTTGAAAGGATAAAACACCCAGTCGACCTCAGTACTCGACCTTGTTTAGCAATACCACAGAAACATACAATGAGTGAGTCCTGGTATTGTACGTGCGGCGCTTAACTTACCTTTACGGTAGCGTGGATGGGCACCGATTTTCGAGGTCGCTTGTGCAGGACGTTATTGACGAACTGGAATCTGAACCTTTCGCTCACCTGACTCATAATGAGCATGCACATCTTATTGTTCTCCTGCAGACTACAGTTGAAGTGGGTCTAATACTTTGTACTTTCTCAAGGAGTGGTAGTTATTGACCGTCACTTATTATTAGGTTGAAGAGCAGAGGAGAGCACTCGATTCCAATGGATTGCGATATCTCATTTCTATGCGGTCTTTCTACATTCTGAATGCGAGAGCCTCCCCCTCAAGTTCTCTAGGGTCCCCGGTCTCTTCAAAACCTCACCCTCTCCCTTCCAAACAACTTACGAAACACGCAGTCGGCCGTGAACGTCTGCGTTATCGAGATATGGTATGGGCGTTTCACAGCGAGAGCCAAGAAATCCTGCTAGCCGCTTCGATATCGGCGTGCGGCGGCAAGATGAAATGGACGGATGCGAGGGCACTTGGAATATTCATCTGGTTAAACTCCGTTGAGTCTATGGTGGGTTCGATAAAACGCCTATCATCCCGTTCTTACTTTTTCCATTCTAGAAAGCCCAGATGGAGGTTATTGCACGAAGTCAATATATGTCAGGCGACTACCGTGACCCAACTTGTTGTTCCCTCTTTTATTTTGCTTTAGGGAAGGTGAGACTAGTTCATGGATTGTGGAAGCAAGCCGCCTGGCACAAGGAGCAAGCGATGATGCTTAAGTTCTTGGCGAACGATTTCGGCCAGCCTCGATGGCGGACAGCGGCACTGAAGAATGCCTTTGCTTTACTCAGCAAGCAGCGTTTTGAATATGCTGCAGCGTTCTTTATCTTGGGTGGCAGTCTTAAAGACGCTGTAAACGTGTGCATCAAATACCTTAATGATCCTCAACTGGCTGTTGCTTTAGCGAGGGTAGTCGAGCTCGGCGAAGAGAGGCCTATTCTGAGCAACGTCTTGACTACAATCATGATCCCCACTGCTTTTGAGAAGGGAAACAGGTGGCTGGCTAGCTGGGCATTTTGGCTGATGAATAGGCGTGACCTTGCGGTGCGCATCTTAGTGGTGAGGACAGCACTACCCCTACCCAAATTGTGCTGATAGACCCGTTAGTCACCGTTAGAAGATATTTCTAGATGTCTAGATATTACAATCGAAGACATTGGCGACCCTAATTACGATGATCCGAGTCTGGCCTTGCTCTTTTCGCAGCTTAAATCGAAGACTCTGCAAACTGCGAAGGGAACGAATGAGATCTCCGACAAAACCGAATTCAACTTCGTATTGCAAACAGCACGCGTCTTTTGCCGTATGGGTGCGTTTAATCCATCACAATTCTCACCAAACACTGACCTCAGGGCTCGTTCGAAATGCAAGGTTGCCACGTATTGGCCTTAGATTTGGTCAGGTCATGGTCGTTTGATAGACCGACCACTCGTAGACGCGATTTGGGGACAGTAAACGGTGTAGATGACTTGCTCGGCACCCTCCCGAACAACGTTCGTCGACCGGCTTTTGGGTACGGGCGACGGGCATCCATCATGATCGACATGGATGTCCCCTCGGACCCTTCGACCCGCCCGACTTCACCAGGTTCAGCTAGTGTGGAAGAGGCTACTGAGCCATATAAGAGCGGCGAGAAGCTAACCGGCGAAATAACGCAACGGAATTCCAGCCTAGGCGGCCTAATGAGGTCTGCCAAGGAGAACATATCACTCCCGGAGTTTGACATGAATGCATTTTTCTAGATCACAAGTCCGGTCTCTCCCCATCATGTGTTACATATCACGCCCACAGGATGTATCTACTCTCACACTAGTAATATTAATGTAAGTTCTGACCCCCCACACGAACAAAGTGGTGCGAAAGATAACCATATACATCCTACTGGCGTTGTCGACTTCACGCAAAGTTGTACGGCCGTCAGTATCCTATATCCTATCCTATCCTTCCTATATCCTTCCTATACTATTGTATGACCACTCTTACAAAGGGGACCTCCCTTACAAAATTTCAGTTCCGAGTCTCCACACAATCAAACTAACCCAATAAATGTGTTAGTAAATTGATGAAAATTGTGATCGCCGGATCGACAGATTAGCAAGATCGACATGGCAAGACCCGTAACTCTAATCGATACCAGGAACCTATGCCAACACTGTAAAGATGCAGATCAAGTAGCATGGAAAGCGTTTAACATTGCATGTGCAACAGTAGGACAGAATGCAGGATATGACAACTGTCAAATTACATTCGATCATACTACAAGGGAACAACAAGTGGCAGAAAGGCTAGAAGTAATAATTGAACATAGAGCGACTATGTTCTCATATCAATTGAATAGATATGTAATCAGCACTTACACAAGAACCAAGATTTATAATCAGCCACATAATGAATTATGTTATCAAAGGGCGGTTATTACATCAACCGATTATGCAGAAGCAGCACACCAAATAGTTCATACTATCAATAAACAATTACGAGAACAACTATTCACATACAAGGCCAACTTCATAGCCAAAGGACACACAACAGTAGATCGAAAGGAACCAAACCAAAGACAGGAGTTAGTACCAATAGATAAGGAAATCATAATACGATGGTTCAATGATGAACCATCATATAGAGTCACACCCAGTTATAGCAGGATAACGAATATAAACGCTACAGGGCCTGAGGAGCTCTTTATGCCAGTAGACGATAGAACACCAGAATGAACCCCTTTCAACACAACAATGGAAATGACTCAATATTAGTCTATGGTAATAAGTGTTACATTTTTTCTTTACTTCCCTCCTGCGCTGACTCACTTCCTCTTCATCATCATCAGTCAGCGCAACTCCCCATTTCTCTGCCTTACTCATCCTTATTCACCTCGCGACATAAGACGCCATGATGACGCCTTATTGCACCATCATGACGTGCTTTGCTTACTGACCACCGCACTTGTATTACCAAGGACTTCCTTGCGTTTCCATGACCTTCCTTAGTCTGGTAAACATACCTAACCAAGTCGCTACAGTAACAAACACATAGAGTAGCATATAAGCATGTAACTTCAGTAGCACAAGTCCTAAGCTTGTGCTCTTTGTTCATACAAGCCCATTATCTGCTACCACCAAGTCTACTGTGCGCCGCTCAGCCAGTAATCACTTCGTCGTAACCCGACTCGCTATAAGAAGCCCCCCTCACCTACATCGTCGATCAGGAAGCCCCATCGACGATCATCATCGACTTACGACATCTAGGAAGCCCCGTTGCCGTATCATCAGTCCTGACGATCAGGAAGACCCGACGTCGATCACCGCGTAACCGTTGAGCTTAACAATAAGTAACAAGCCACAACAAGATAAGATTAAGAAGGCTAGCATAATCACTGAGCCACACAAGTATATCTAAGCGTTCGGCTAAGAATAGCCGATGGAAGCATGGCAATCAATTATAAGATGCAATTGATGGGAGCCAAGTATAGCACATCACACAGCAGAACCAATTAGGAAATAAGGAGAAGCATCATAGGTATAGTAGTATCCAAGAATGGTTAACTTAGGTATTATACTGTATGACTCGATGGAAACTCAGGGAAGGTTCTGGCATAAGATAAAGATAGCAGGGTAGGCTATAGAACATACCGGAATATGTAACTGACTCATAAGAAGCTAAGAATAGTAAATAGCATGTACAGGATTGTACTGGAACATTCTTATGACTTATAAAGTGAGAGTAGTGTGTTGTAGTATCTACCAGAACATAGTAAATAGACTACAACATGTAGGGTATAAAAGCCCAACATAAAATTGCAGTAAAAAGCAGTTTAATTCATCTCTTGTCTCTTACCACCATCATCAGCTCTAACACTCTAGTGAGTAAAGGGTACCAAGCCTACCCTAAACTAACTAGTAACATTGTGTGAATCTGTTATCACCTGTTTCTAACCCTTAATCAGGGAGCGAATCTAACAAAATGCTCATTTACACTCCAGAAGGGTGTTGTTAAGCTCAACGGTTATGCGGTGATCGACATCGGGGCTTCCTGATCATTGGGACTGGTGGTACGGCAATGGGGCTTCCTAGATGTCGTAAGTCGAGGGATGATCGTCGATGGGGCTTCCTGATTGGCGATGTGGACGCAGTAGGCTTCTATAGCAAGTCGGGTTACGACGAAGCGACTATTGGCCAAGAGGCACACAGTAGACTGGTGGTAGCAGATAATGGGCTTGTATGAACAAAGAGCACAAGCTTAGGGCTTGTGCTACTGAAGTTACATGCTTATATGCTATTCTATGTGTTTGTTACTGTAGCGACTTGGTTAGGTGTGTTTACCAGACTATGGAAGGTCATGGAACTCAAGGGAATGCCTTGGTAATACAAGTACGGTGATCAGTAAGCAAAGCACATCATGATGGTGCAAGAAGGCGTCATCATGGCGTCTTATGGTGCAAGGCGAATAAGGAATGAGTAAGGCAGAGAACTGGGGGAGTTGCGCTGACTGATGATGATGAAGAGGAAGTGAGTCAGCGCAGTAGGGAAAGTAACAGAAAATTGTAACAGGTGTCTGAGAATGATTGTACAACTTTTTATTCGAAAAAATCTGCTAATTTGGAGGCATTGTCAAAATACTGGTCTTTTAAGTGAGCAGACACTTTTTGGGACTGCTGGCTTGCACAACGTATGCATTTATCAGTATTTTTGATATGAAAACTTATCAAGTGTAAGCCAAGGTTGACTAATGAGCTGTTCCTGTTACAATTTTCCTTTACTTTTCCCCTACTGCGCTGACTCACTTCCTCTTCATCATCATCAGTCAGCGCAACTCCCCCATTTCTCTACCTTACTCATCCTTATTTTGCCTTGCGCCATAAGATGCCATGATGACGCCTTATTGCACCATCATGATGTGCTTTGCTTACTGATCACCGTACTTGTATTACCAAGGCCTTCCTTGAGTTTCCATGACCTTCCATAGTCTGGTAAACATACCTAACCAAGTCGCTACAGTAGCAAACACATAGAGTAGCATATAAGCATGTAACTTCAGTAGCACAAGCCCTAAGCTTGTGCTCTTTGTTCATACAAGCCCATTATCTGCTACCACCAGTCTACTGTGTGCCAACTGGCCATTAGTCGCTTTGTCGTAACCCGACCTCACCTTAAGAAGCATACTGTGTCCACATTGTCGATCAGGAAGCGCCACCGACGATCCTCCTCGACTTACGACATCTAGGAAGCCCCATTGCCGTACCATCAGACCCGATGATCAGGAAGCCCCAACGTCGATCACCACATAACCGTTGAGCTTAACAGTTCCAGAGTGAGCAGTAGCTTGTGGTGCTTAGAAAAGGTGCATACAACCTGAATGGGTGACAATGGGTGACAAAATGCATCTGGTATGCTACCCGTTTTGGGGCTCCAATTACAAGTTTCGGTTAAGTAGCTCAACGCCATCATAACCACTTATCAGGCGGAGTGTAAAGATGGCAGTGACAGTCCATGACAAAAGTTTGTAGATGGGGAGCACCTTCATTCTGAGAGATTCTGCTTATAAAATTATATCCAGAAAAATCACAGACATAGATAAATACGAGTATAGCCATCATGCAAAGGCAAACTTGACTTGATCAAAATTTAAGTGCTGTAGAGTCAAAATACAAAATATTTGTAAGAGTGGTCATACATACAATTACAATCCTATATAATAAAAATGCTCACTACCTGCTTCCATAAGAATGTTACTAATAATTTTACTAAGCATGTTCTGGTTCTAGCGTGACATGTCACTCCGGTCATCCGGGACCAGTCAACTCCCGGAAAATATCCCTGGCGAAGCAAGGTATTGAGGGCTTGTATTAATCGTCGAAGCTCATGTCTAGGACGGCGGCTTAAACAACGGCCGACAAACGGATTATGACATGCCCATCGTATGGAGAAAGGAAAGCCGTCGAAAATAGCGACGAGGGGTAAAAGAAATGTATGGCGAATACCTGCCAGTGTAGAGAGGGCATGCCAGTACTAGCATGTATTATTCATAACGAAGATACCCAACCCAACAACTCAACCAAACCCTTTTTTTAAGTGCAAAACTAGCATTTAACTTTGCGACTCAGGCATGTTTTTCAACCGATGTTCATTGCCAAATCACGATCAGACAATGATAAAAAATACACACTAATTATTGATTTCTTGCTTTCCGGATGTATGCGATAATGAAGATAGTAAAAGACACGAAGGAGGAGACTACGCTTACTGCTCAACCTCGACTTCGCGCTTTTTAAGCACAAGATCCTTGCCAACGACCCTCTTCCAAACGTCCTGCACGTCTTCGACCACAGTCTCGAAATGAGAAGTGGCATCATAGGACCTAGTGACAAAAATATTGTCTGCCGTGCCAGTCGAAGTCGGAGTATAAAGAGGTGTGACAGAGACAAACCTGGAAGAAAGTAAGTCCACGAGAATAGTGATAACATACATATACATACCTGTCGTAAATGGGACCAAGTAACTCGAGACCGGGTCTAATTTCGAGTTCTGGCTTGTCCGTCTCGACGATTGTGCTAACGATGGCAATGTAGACATCTTTGGCACAGACGTTGTGTGTTGAAGAAACCATAGCAATATAGATATCTTCATGGGTACTCGTGAGCATGCCAATGTCATATGTAGAGAATTTTCGAGTTTACCATTCCTCCTACGGACTTGATTTTGCGGTATAACGATTTGCACGCTATCAGAATCATCCGTGCCAGGGATGGGATGTTTGAGGATACAGATAGCGCGAATAACCTTGCCCTCCTCGACAACGCGCATCTTCCCACCATCATTCACTTGTCCCGCACCGAAGTAGCTTGGGTCGCCGATTACTTGCTTAGCCTTGACAGTCTCTTCACCGCTTCTCACGCCAATGAATTTGCCATCTGAGCCCGTAACGATCTCATCAACGGCCTTGTCCAGCATGTAAGTACCGCCATAGATGGCGCTCAGACGAGCGAAAGACTGAGGCAACTCTCCCAGACCATAGAGAGGATATATGTAAGGCGATTTCCCGTAACGAGCCATAGACGAGGTATACAAAATGATGCGGTCATAAGTCGGACGAGCCGGCTTGTCAATATAACTACAGAATTAAATTGGTCATTACCGCACTGTTGTAGTTTTACTCATAACTCACTCGTCATCCAGGTATAGTGCCATAGCATGTCCAATAAAGTCCTGGGTGCCAGGCTCAAGCCCAAATTTCTCGTAGACAGACCTCATACTATCGGAGTCCAAGTTGACACCTGCGTCAAATGCATAAGAATAGACTGTATTTTTTCCAAGAAATGAACACACCTTGATGAGTGGCAGGGTCTTCGTCCTTCCAGCCCTGAAGAAATTCGAAGAACTTCTTGGCCCGCCTTTTCTCAAAAAGGCCCATGAGGGGAGACCTAACAGCTTCCATTTCAGTACTGGGAACCTTTGAGATCTTGCCATCTCTGTAAACAAAGCTTCCAGCGATCTGCTTGAATTCTAGATAGCGAGTAACATCGGTGTGGACAAGGATTTTCGTGAGTTCGCCTGACGAGATAATGAACTTCGGGATTAAGTCAATCGCATAGTCTCTATCACGACCCAGTTCGGATGGTGGTGTCTGATCGGGCCTGAATTTCCTGTACAGCTTAATGGCGAGAGATGTTAGTTGACTAGAACGTCCGCCAAACGACGGCTAACTAAACCTGTGTGAGATTCAAGCTGGCACTATCTCCACCGTAGTAGTCGTTCCTATCGATGTGCAGGACCTTCTTCCCTTCGACAGAAAGTAAACCAGATAGGATGCATTCCGTAAGACCGGTACCCAGGACGATGACCTCAAGGACCAAATGTCAATGAGCACACTCTCAAGACGGACTAGAGACGACGCTTACATCGTACTCTTCATCCATGTCTGCTGATTATCGTAAGGGCTGTTGTGAGACTGTTGGGGAAGTGAGGGAAGCTGGTAGCGTTACCGGTTGCCTGGCCGCCTAGCTGACCCGTGGATCGATTTAAGTAGCAGCTGCAGTCCGCACGTGGTAGATGTATACCATATTGGGAGTACCAGTACATGGAACTCGAGGTCTAAAAAAAACCACCTCTTCGCACCAAACATGCATACGGACTCCGGCGAGGCTAAGTCTACTATCGGTCCAATTTTTCAGGATACGAAAGGCGCCGGACCATCGCGCTTCTGCATGCAAGAAGGTCATTCGATCTTACTGCGGCTGCCTAGCGGTGAGGTCAAGAGCACGAAGCTCCTGAAGAATTCGTCAGGCCCTCCCCTTATTTTCATTTGCCTGCGTACCTAACACTTTATGTAGACTTATTTCAGTAGGAAGGTATGGCTCGTTTACCAGCGACGCCCTTCTTGGACAGCCATATGGTCTGTCGTATGAGATTGTTGATAAAAAACTTGAAGTCCTTCCTCCAAAGTCCATGGACGACGTGGGCAAGTGTCGGCGCTTATCTTTCCCGGCGAGTAGCATTAACGAAAAATTCAGAGGACACAGACGCAACAAACGAGTTGATCAACGATAGTTTTGTTGTACAACCTCTTACAGCCGAAGAAATCGAGGCTCTAAAACAGTCTGGAGTACATGCGTCGGTCTGCCTCTCGATTATATACCGTTGCTTCGGGATGCTCACAGACTAATAGGAAATAATAAAGCGCCAGATAGAACAGCATGCCAATTACTCTCTTAAAACAGAATATAGCAAAGAAAAGTATAAAAAGCGCAAGGAAGCAAAGTACGAGGTCACTTTATGTTTTAATTGCCACACCGGTAATCTAGCTCATTGGTATTGCAGGTTCGCAAAAACTTTCATGACAATCGAACCGACAATATACAATATATGCGATTATTGGTTTAATAAAGATAGGAGCCGAATAAGGGAAATTCGCCCTGACACGCTTGCTCAGATGATGAGTCTGGCTAGCATTAGACCTGGTGGTCGTTATATTGTCGTCGACGATGCCTCTGGATTGCTAGTATCCGCAATATTAGAACGACTAGGGGGTAAGTACTATCACAGCACGTCATGTTTATCGTAAAATAATCTGCAATCTGTTAGGGGAAGGGAAAATTGTCACTATATGCGATGTTGAATCTCCGCCAGCGTATCCAATTCTGACTCACATGAACTTCGGGGAAAATATGTTAGACTCAATCGTTTCATCTCTGAACTGGGCGACTGCGGACGCAGACTACACGCCTAGTAAGTAATTTGGTGGGATGAGTCGAACGTTTCTGATTGACTTTAGTTCTCCCTCCATCGGAACCTGAGTCCGGAGTATTTAGATCGGAACGGCAAAGAGCCCGTATACACAAGCGAAGAAAAGTGATAGGAGAGCTCTTCAACACAAGAGAAGAGTTGTTTGCGGGCGAGTTCGAGGGGTAACGGATCCATCAAGCATTCTCACATCACTCTTCTCATGCTTTTGAAATTAGCCTTATCGTCGGGAGTGAATATGAGCCATTCTCGATCGTAGAAAAGCTTTGTCCGTATCTGGGTGGATCAGCGTGTATTTTGGTGCATAGCCCGCATGTCCAGGTCTGTTCTTTAACCAAATTTATTGTTTCGTTAATTGACTTCAGCTTCGAAAGGTGGTTACGGAGGTCCAGGCAAAGATGCGTTCGTCCCCTGAGTTTCTCGGACCTTCAATCACGGAAGGCTGGCTCCGCCGATATCAGGTGACTTCGTCCGAAAGCTATTGAAAGGATTTTATTTATCTGAAGTTAACTAGGTACTCCCTGGTCGTACCCACCCGACGATGAGTACCACCGGATCTGGGGGTTACATATTGCATGCCATCAAAATGTAAGTTTATTTAAGCCTTTGCAAATCCAATTGTTAGTCTGGCCTGACTGTACATCAGATATGATGATCCAAGCGCGAATGCTGCGGCGATATCTCGCTCTAAGAGTAGAAAGCGAAAAACAGATTACGGTGTAACGGGCCAAGAGGGAGACGAGCCCGGACCCGTTGATTGACGTCGGTTCGAACGACAGTTACCGTTGCCAAACGGTTTTAAATTTCTAGTTATGTTTTCACTATCGAATAACAGAGAAAGTCGGAAGAGGGGATACGTTTAAATTTGTCCTATATAGAAAGCGACCGATTCGGGTCTTTACCTTCTTAGTCAGCACATAGAGATTCATGATTAGGCTGAGTCCTCCTGGTCTCCCAGTGCAAGCCTGTATGCAGACCGCGGCAGACGAGAAGTTCCTGGAGAACCTGCTGAAGAAGATCACCAGTAACGAAACTGTTGAAAAAGGCGATCGCATTTATCTAACGACCTTATTTGCACCTTCTTCACCTTCTCCAATACGTGCGAAGGCATTGTTGGCCTTATCGTCAATATGTGATCATTATAGACGTCGATCTACTCAGGGCTCAGATGGTGGAGACGATTCTGGAACGTACGAAATATTGCATTCGTTCCTGGCTGCAGTTGAGATCAAGTTGTCGGATGTGGAGGAGTCGCCGCTGCTTGAAGTCATATCCTTTGTCACCGCATTGTTCGCCGTGGACTGGCGGGCGGGTTCAGCGCTCTTCATACGTGATGGCTTTCAGGATTCAGTGATGGACGCTCTGGACATGTTCCCCTCCTCCAAGTATCTTCCGACCGCCGTCGCGGAGCTCCTTTCGTTTGCTTGTGGGTACAATACTTGCCGCACCGCCTTGACATTTCGTTGCTCAGCTTGGTTGGAGTCTACTTTTCATCGTCGCGATGTGGATGACAAGCTAAAGGCAGCAGTTTCGCTGTCGTTATTGAAGTGTTCGCAAGGATTAGAGGGAGAAGGGCGGGAAACAGGATCAGCTTCAAGTCCGAATCCTATATCCGCAGAAAGGCAGACAGAGTTGTTCTCATCCCTGAGGAATGTGATCGCAAGCTCTAACGCCCGTGTCCAAGACGTGTCGGACGCTGTGGAGGGTCTGGCATATCTCAGCACAAACTCCATCTTTAAAAACTCCATCGTAGAAGACACCCCTTTACTGCAGAAACTTGTTTCCTTTCGCACCTCTCTACAGCAGAAACCTCAAGAAAGATTCGGGACCACACCGTTTGGGCTTGCCTCCATCATTGCGAATGTTGTCGCATATCCCGAACGATTGTCCGAGGAACAGGCACAAATTGAGCGCCTGAAGCGAATGGCCCGACCCAAGGCTCCAGATTCTAAACAGTCTTCATTTTCTGAACAATTCGATGATGACGAACATGTTCGATCGAGGGGGAAACGACTGATTGCTGTTGGCGCGCTTGATCTCTTAGTCTCCATAGCTCGGACTACCGATAGTGCCGCTACTAAAATGGTTGTGGGGAGAGCCTTCTTAGGCTTGGTCGAGGATAAGGACAACAGGGGGAAAATCCTTCAAGCTGGTGGTGCAAGAACATTAATGGCTTTGATTCGTGCATCTCAGCACTTTCCTGATGCAGAGTCTTCGCGCCTTTCGACCAAGACAAACATAGTATTCAGTGATTTGCCCTCCATACAAGCATTGGCAAAATTGGCTATAACGGCCTCCCCCATGCAAGTTTTTGGACCAAACGAAAATGTCTCTGTTGAAGCGATTAAACCCCTTGTTTGTCTACTCTTGCATGCATCTTCTACGCTTCTGCAGAGGTTTGAAGCCATGATGGCTCTCACAAATATTTCTTCAAATAGTTCAGAGCTGGCGGAGCGGACGGCCCGAGCAGAAGGTCTTCTGGGCAAAGTGGAATTCTACCTACTGGAAGAGCACCTTCTAGTTAGGAGGGCTGCTACCGAATTAATATGCAACCTTGTGTCGGGAAGCGAGTATGCCTTCAACAGGTTTTCCGGTGAGGGCTCGTCGGGCTCATCAGGCAGCTTAAACAAATCAAAATCTCTCCTCCACATTCTGACCGCGTTGGCGGACGTTGAGGACGAGCAGACAAGACTCGCGGCTTCTGGAGCTTTAGCAGTTTTGACTGGATCACCGACGGCGTGTCATTTGGCATTGGTCCTAGAACTCGAACATCACCGCATCCTGCTTGTGTTCAAGCAGCTGATCGACCCGACTTCAGACCAGGAAAATCAGGATGGAGAGGCGTGCATAACGCCTCATTACGGTCTCATTCACAGAGGTGTTGTCTGCGTTCGCAACGTATTTCTGAACTTGCCGGATGATACCTTGAGGTCTAGGCTTGCGAATGAAGCGGTCAACCGCGGGTTGCTGGACGCGTTAGTGAAGGTCATGAAGTCGGCTGGGCAGAGCGATGGACTGAAGGCCGTTCTTCAGCCGACAGCTGAAGCATTGAAATGGCTGATGGACTCGGGGGTAAATATATCGGCGAATAAATAGTGGTAAATTAAATTATGTTGTGAGCAACTTTGTATTAGTACTCCGTGTCCTTCTATGCATATACTTGGGTAATTAATTTGGTTTCACGGACGCTTGATGACGTCAAACTATTCTTCCATTTTAGGAAGCTGATACACAGCAGTCGATTAGAGCTCAGGCTGCCGACAGAGTCAACGCGCCGCTTGCATCGAACGTGTCGGCCTTCCCTCGTCAATAGGACGCGTCTGTCTATAAGACAGGTTTTTTATTAAGGCAACGATGGTCTGTGGCTCGTTTTCTCCACGGCGAACGACCCTTTGACGGCTGGTGATTGAATGCAGGCGCCCTCAAAGAAGGCCGGTAAGAAGGGTGCTGCCGCCGCACCTAAGAAAGGTGGGGTAGGGAGAGGATCGACGAAGTTCTCCAAGGTAGATCGGCTCAAGTATGAGTTAGTTTGTGATGCTGAAGTTGATACAGGCGGATTGGAAAGAGGGATTCAAGAAAAAGCAAGTCGGTGTGTCTGATATGACCTTACTCACGAAGATCAGCAATGAAAGCGTAAACGAGAACTTGGAGAAAAGGTGGAAGAACGGTGACATATATACATATATCGGTAGTGTCCTCATATCTGTTAATCCCTTCCGAGGTACGCCGCATGTATGCTCATCATTCATTATCGCTTCTGACCGCGTCCTTGTAGACTTGGGCATCTATACTGATGATATACTCAAAAGTTACAAGGGGAAGAATAGGCTCGAGATTCCCCCACACGTCTACAGCATTGCAGAAACTTCCTATTACAACATGAACGCTTACCATGAGAATCAATGCGTTATTATTTCCGGCGAATCCGGTGCTGGGAAGACAGAGGCAGCCAAACGAATAATGCAGTATATTGCTGCAGTATCCGGAGGAGAAGATAGCAGTATACAGCAGATCAAAGAAATGGTACTTGCCACCAATCCCCTTTTGGAAAGCTTCGGATGCGCGAAGACTTTGCGAAACAACAATTCGAGCCGACATGTCAGTGTAGATGCGCGTGCACCTCAGTTGAGGCTGATTGTTTATGTTAGGGAAAATATCTGGAAATTATGTTCAACAGTCGAGGGGAGCCAATTGGGGCACAAATTACCAACTATCTGCTGGAGAAGGGACGAGTGGTTGGGCAAATAGATAACGAACGTGATTTCCATATTTTTTATCAGTTTACAAAAGCGGCGTCTCCAGAGCAACGAGGTGGGTACATATATTTCAGACCAGACCTGGTGGGCCCGCTTCTGACGTTCCTACAGAGGCGTTTGGATTGCAAGGCCCGGAGGCGTATGCGTACACCAATCGGAGCGGATGTCTTGATGTTCAAGACATAGACGATGTAAAGGATTTCAACGATACGATCGTGTGTGATACCTACTATCCCTTTGATTCATGCCTGACTTGACCCCTCGACAGAGAGCCATGCAGGTCATTGGCTTAAGTGAACACGAACAATCCGAAATCTTTCGAATGCTTGCTATCATTCTTTGGTTGGGAAACATCCAGTTCACTGAGAAAGACGACGGAAACTCTCAGATAGCGGACACTGGGTTCACCGACTTCGTCGCTTATCTCTTGGGGACTGAATCGGCTTTGGTGGAGAAGGCCATGACGACGAAAGTCGTCGAAACGCAGCGAGGCGGCAAACGGGGGTCAGTCTATGATGTACCTTTGAATCCATCGCAGGCCAGTTCTGGGAGAGATGCACTCGCAAAGGCTATCTACAACAACCTCTTTGAGTGGATTGTTTCGCGGATAAACATCTCTATGAAACCCCGGGAAGCACCCGCCCAATTGATTGGAATCCTCGTAAGTGCGAAATTTCCGTAAAATAGTGGTGTTTTCTGCTAGAGCACTAACTGGATTTTTAAGGACATTTTCGGATTCGAGATTTTTGAGGTCAGCTAAATGTATCCAGAAACATTCAAACCACTCATATAAGGCTTTTAGGACAACTCGTTCGAACAGCTATGCATCAATTATGTGAATGAGAAGCTGCAGCAGATCTTCATCGAACTTACTTTGAAGACCGAACAAGAAGAATACGTCCGGGAGCAGATCAATTGGACACCTATCAAGTACTTTAACAACAAGGTCGTATGTGACTTAATAGAAGAGCGACGTCCTCCAGGCATCTTCGCCGCTCTCAATGACGCTTGCGCCACTGCACATGCCGACCCCGCCGCCGCAGATAACAGCTTCGTCCAGCGTCTTTCCGCTCTCTCTTCTAATCCGCATTTCGATTCACGCGGATCCCAATTTCTGGTTAAGCACTATGCGGGAGACGTAATGTATAACGTCTCTGGTATGACCGACAAGAATAAAGATTCCTTGGTTAAGGATCTACTGGACCTTCTTGCGGGCAGCAATAATCAATTCTTGCAAACACTGTTTCCTGATCGCCCTGATCCTAACAGTAAGAAGAGACCTCCAACGGCCGGTGACAGAATTAAGGTACTTAGATACGTTTCGGGAACAAAACATTAGTGTTTAACGTTCGCTTTTGTTTAGCAATCAGCGGGTGCACTTGTGGAAAATTTGATGCGAGCCCAGCCGTCATACATTCGAACTATTAAACCAAATCAAAATCGGAGCTCTACAGAATACGACACCAAGGCAGTATTACATCAAATCAAGTACCTAGGGCTTCAAGAAAATATCCGGGTCCGTCGTGCTGGCTTTGCCTACCGAAATACTTTCGAGAAAGTTGTCGAACGTTTTTACCTTTTGTCGCCAGCCACATCATATGCGGGCGATTACATTTGGCAAGGAGACGCTCGGTCCGGATGCGAGCGCATCCTCACGGATACTGGTATTGCAAAAGAGGAATGGCAAATGGGTGTCACGAAGGCGTTCATCAAGAACCCGGAGACGGTGCGTTTATAGCCCTTTAAAGAAGCGGAAAATGACATTGTGACGCTTATCATTTGCCTTATAAAGCTTTTCGCTTTGGAAACCATGCGTGATCGTTACTGGCATAACATGGCCGGTCGCATTCAGAGGGCGTGGAGGAACTACCAACGCTACCGGAATGAATGCGCCACTCGTATTCAGCGGTTTTGGAAGAATAATAAGGAGAGCATTGTTTACGCACAAGTACGAGAGTATGGCCATTCAATATTGGCTAGCCGGAAGGAACGCAGGCGCTTCAGTCTACTCAGCTATCGTCGATTCATGGGTGATTATCTAGACGTTGGCGGAAAAAGTCCATTGGGTGAAGAATTGCGCGAAGTTTCTGGGATTAGTTGTAAGCCCTCGATTCAATAGGTTGCTCAGTGCCTAACACGCCCCCAGCGGAGACCGTTGCTTTTAGTACTCGTATCCAGCTGCTTGTCTCAAAATTCGGTCGTTCGAGTAAACCGAGTCCGCGTTTCTTGGTTATGGTAGATTTTCTTTCCTTAAAGCGTCGAAAGAAATGAGCTCTGACCTTCCATTAGACGAACAAAGCGGTGTACATTCTGGTCACTACCAGCAAGGATGGACAAACAGCCACGAGTTTGGAGCGCAAAATTCCTTTGATCACGATAAAAAGTATCGCTATGTCTAAATTACGGGATGATTGGGTGGTGTGTTCGATTACCGTGTTTTCACGGACAAATAGAGAATCTTATTAATTTAGGCCCTCAACTGCAATATCTCGGAAGAAGGAGATCCTGTATTCAGCTGTACTTTCAAGACTGAGTTAGCTACGCATCTATTACAATTGACGCAGGCCAGTGTCAATGTCCTGGTTGGCCCGACGTAAGTGATTGTGTCTCCATTTTCGAGAGGAATCTTACAGTTAATTTAGGATTGATTATGCCAAGAAGAAGGATAAGCGTGCTCAAATAAAGTTCATCAAGGATGAAAGCGTTCCCCGGAACGACGTCTACAAGAGCCACACTGTTCAAGTCCCGTCAGGCGAACCACCGAACAGCCAGTCACGGCCCGCAGCAAAGCGAAAAGCGGGCGTAGTTCGACCTATAACCCAAGGCAAACTTTTAAGAAAGGGAGGACCCGATGTATGTATTCCCTATACCGTAATTTTATATGTTTTTCAAAGGAGATGTCCAGCAACCACGCACCGTGCCTAAACCAAGGCCAGCTGCTCAAGCGCTTCCCGGAAAGTCCAGTGTTCCTCCTCCCTCTGTTCGTCCCGTACCTACCATCGCAGTGGCGACTTCGGCGCCCGGTCCGATAATATCGTCGGGTACGTCGAACGGTCCTCCGCCCCCTCCGCCACCGCCACCACCTCCTGGCAGACCTGCCGCACCACCCCCGTTACCAGCCGAACCAGAAGTGCCTATGTACAAGTCGAAGTTTGCGTTTGAGGGCCAGGAAGGCGAAATGTCACTACAGAAAGAAGACCTTGTCGAACTTGTCGAGAAAGATGACAATGGCTGGTGGCTGGTCAAGAAAGACGGGGTGGAGGGGTGGGCGCCAAGCAACTACCTCGAGCTTGTCCCTCCGAAGTTGAAAGCTGCACCGGCACCGCCCCCTCCGCCTCCGTCGGGCCGCAGACCGCCTCCCGCACCCGCACACACGATAGCGACAAAGACCGCTCCTGTGATCACTGCCAAGTCCATCAGCGCCGATGCTGGGGCAAAGCCAGTTTCAGTGTTCCCAGGCATGACGCCAGCGAACGGCTCAGCTGCGCCATGGAAGAAGACAGCCGAGATATCGAGTGAATCGAGCCCCGCTAGTTCGCGTCCGAGCAGCTCGTTGGCAAACAAGCCACCACCTGTGGCTGCAAAACCTAAGCCTGCACCGCCCCCTATTGCCTCAAAGCCGAAGGTGCCAACCAAACCATCCATTCCGACCGCCCCAAGACCAGTCACAACCTCAGCGAGTACGGCTCGCTCTGGTGGAGTAAATGCGAAACCTTCTGGTGGCGCTGTCGGTCAGTTGGACCTTGCTGCGGCTGTATGTGATATTTTTCACCTCCAACAACTCATCAGAAATAGCTGACTATCTTGTTCGCAGCTTGCAAAACGGGCCCAACGCATGGCAGATGATGAATAGAATGTGACTTACTGGGTGTCTTCATGATATTTTTAGTGCGCGGGTGTAAACTTAGTTATTCGTATAAGACAGTTCTGGCAGGACATAGACTGTCGATGTAGAATCGGAAAAAGTCATGAGCGACGTGATCATTGGACATGCATTAAGGACGAACGTGAAGCACGGGGAAAATGTGTCGGAAAAAGATACTAAATGACAAAATACAGAAATATCCGATGGTATGTATGCATTCTAGAACAAGTGCAGAAAGCTGGAGGAGCGCATATACAGATAGATAAAAAGGAGTGATGTTGCGGCGATCTAGGGGACGACAACTTGAATGAGTGAAGAATTATATATAAGCCGTCGCCAGCGGCGACTCGGGCTCCCCGACCATTATATGCACCAGTCCTTCAGGATTTGTGTTCTCTTTCTTGACGGCAAAACTGACCCTGCGGGAGTATCCATAAAGCCCATCAGCCTCGTCACCGGATTCTGCCGTGACAAACGTTTCATCAAAAGTCTCATCCCCTGGGTCTCGGTCCGCTGGCGTCCGCAAGCCGGAATCACTACTGTGTTCCCCATCCCGCCAGGAGCGGGCTTCCTCTTCGTGTAAGACCTTCGCTATTCCCTTCGGTGGTGCAAAGTCCTCGGTTCTGGATTGCAAAGCTTGCCTACCGGTCTCCAGGAGGTTGTCCAACATACCACGCACGCGATTGAACAGCTCATCATCTCTTCCTAACTTGATAATTTCCGCGGACGTATCCCCTACTTCTCCTTCTTGCTCTTGCTCTTCCTCCTCCTCTTCCTCCTCGTTGCGGATATCCTTTGCGCTAGACGACAGCTCCAACGCACGATAAGTACGAGGAGGAAGGATCAAACGTGACTCCCGCAGCTTCCGACGCAACTCGCGAATTTCTTTCGCCTGTTTGTGCTTGTTGGCCTCAAGCTGCACGTTTATTGCGAGTAATGATTTATTGGTTATTTCTAAGTCGGCGATCTGCTCTCCCTCAAAAATCAGAACTATCATTTTAATAGCTGGATGGCACACCCACCTTCCTAATTGATTTAGCTTCCGCTTTTATAGTACGCTCTTCCTCAGCTTCTTCGCTGTCAGCCTCTGAATTGTCATGAATAATAAGCGAACCGGACCGTGGTCTGCTATTACAATTGTTTTGACTATTCTCCGCACCGTGGTCAACAACACCGTCCAAGGTGCCGTTGACATTGATACTAAAAACTGGAACCGTGCTGTGGTTGACGGAAGATAGAGATGAGCGTGATGCTGAAGAATGTGAAGAAAAAGAGACGATGGAACTTGGCGGAGAGTGGGGGGAAGTGGAACGAGGTAAGGATCCACATGTGCGGTATGTTCAGATTGCAAAGGCGAAGAGAAACACTGTGGCGGGCGGCGCGAGCCCGATGGAGCACGCATGGTAGCAAAGCGATGAGAATTGGCGGCAGGAGAAGATGTTGTAATAGGGTAAAAAGACGGCTCGTTAGCAGAGGCTAGCGAGGATACGGAAGCGGTCCGTCCAATACGCTGATACGGTTGAGAATGCGCCGTGTTCGGACTTGGAACGGGTGAAGCATTCAGTAGAGTAGCAGCCGATGGACCCAGTATTTGCATAACAGGAGGTTTTCCCTTGGCCAGTCCCGTCACCTTGGCCTTGATACGCTTTGTGGTCATACTTGACGGGACGTCCGACTCCTGCGAGCACGACACGACGGAAGAAGCCGGTGAGAGCACGCTATTTGCCCTGGCTGAGGACATGGAAGACAGCTGTGACATGGATGATATGCTGGCATGGCGAATTCGCGGAGGGCTTGGCCTAACGACCTCCGAGTCTGGGACGGCTGTAGAGAGCGTCGGATAGACCGGCTGGTAATTTCCGATTAACGGAGACGATGGGGCCGAGGCCGCTGGCACATTCGCCTTGAGACGCACACGCGACAGCGAAGTTGAGCTTGGCCTAGGGGACAACCTGCCCTGCGGCGAGTCGAAGTGCTTCACAGGGGAAGGGGCGCGGGGGGTGGACGTTCCGCTAGCGTAGCCCGGAGTCAAGTTTCCGACCGGTTTTCGGCCAGCCGCCACACTGGCGCTGCTGCTGACCTTTGCACGGGGACGAGGGAGCGGGGTGGGCGACGGCGTTGCCAAAGTCAACAGGCGCTTGGACGGAGAGGGTGGACGTGCAGGCTTTGTGGGTGAGGACGGGCGACTGGGAAGCTCACGGGCAACATAGGTCATTCTCGCACCCACCGCGATCTGCGGGAGGTCTGTGAGTTATCGGAACCTGGTGAGAGGAACGCGCGCGCGATGGACGTACCTTGCGTTTCGCTTGCACGTCGGTCATGGCAAACGACGGCGAAGAGCGCGCCGACGTCGAGCAGGAACAGCGGCGGGGGCGGAGCACTAGATGTTGAGGTCGTCCTGGCTCACGGTCCCGGCTACCACAGCGGCAAGGAAGATGTCCTCATATGGATGTCTCCGGGGAGGCGGCAGAAGCCGGGGCCGGAGCCGAGCCGGAGCCGAAACCAGAGCCGAGATTCCCAAGAAGTACCTACGGCGACCAGTCAGTGGATGCGCAGTCGCAGGTTTCGCACAAGCACTTATTTTTGGCAGAGCATGGAAATATATTAAAGCAGTGACGATCGCCGTCCTTCTGCCATCTTTTTGCTCGTCCTAAGGCCGCCAACGCGCCCCCCGCCGTGTCGGGCCCGCGTCCTTGCAGTATGCATGGTTGCCAGGTCTCTCCGCGTAAGTCGGCCTTACCACATCCACGGCGGCGCTCACGTGCCAACTCGCACCTGCGGGCCAGCTTGTCACTTTTTATCCCCTTAAGCTTGGCCATATCCCTTCCCCCTCTCCCCTTTTCGTCCCCCTCGTCCCCTCCCCTCGGCAGCGAGCAATGCGCCGCTCTGTGCTCTCCCTTCTCTCTTTTATTTCCCTCCTTGTGTCCGCACAAGACGGCAGCATTACTGGGCCAACGTCCAGTTCGTCGGCCGCGGATTATTCATGTGACCCCAGCACCTGTAAGCTTCCCGACTGCGCCTGCGCCAGCACAAGCCCTCCTGGCGGCCTGGATCCCTCCGAAGTCCCGCAATTCGTTGTCTTCACAGCCGATGACGCCGTCCAATCCTACACTCTCGATGCCGTCAACCAGTTTTTGGCTCAGCGCAAGAATCCCAACGGATGCCCTCCCAAAATGACCTACTTCACATCCTTGAACTATACCAACTACACTCTCGTTACAGACTGGTACGTCGCAGGAAACGAGATTGCAGACCATACGTATGTGTCTTCTCTTTTTCCCACTCCGTTTGGCAGCCTCACAGGCTTTCTAGCATGACCCACGTTGGCACGCCTCCGGCAGACGAAATAAACGGAAACCTTATTGCTTTGAACGCTCTCGCTGGTATCCCATTGAGCAGTATTAGTGGCTTCCGTGCACCTTATTTGGACTTCACTGGGGATACCCTCAAGCTTCTGGGGGCCGCTGGCTTTACCTATGACTCCAGCGCCGCCGCCTCTATCCCTGTGAACGATACTGGCACGGACGCATACTGGCCATACACACTTGATAATGGGATGGCGAACAACTGCTTGACGAGCGATGGTGTATGCAAGGGTGAGCCCAAGCTAAAAGGATTTTGGGAGATTCCTATGTACGCGTTCTTCGATGAACTGGGTGCCAACGGTATACATTTGATGGACCCTTACCTGTACGTACACGAAAACAGTTTAGGGAGATCGACGTTCTAACTACTTCCAGCGATGTAGCAAACGGTGGAACTAAGGTTGACGATAGTAACTAATTCTTTTTTTTGCCATTTGCCCTGGCATGCTCATTTTCATACAGACGCAACCCTGGCGTACATGCAGAACACTTTCACGGCACACTGTGAGCTTCCAAGACTAGGTGCAAGAACTGGTTGAGCGCTGATGAATGTGAAAATAAAATAAAAACAGACACCGGCAACCGTCAGCCTATCGGTCTTTACTTCCACCCCATCCATCTGGCTGTGAGCATAAATTTGATCATCCTCATATTTCCGATCTTAAATTTTTACAACAGAAAACGTACCCTGGGGTTGACGTATCACAATCGACTATTGATATGATCAATGCTTTCCTTGACTGGGCGCAGGAACAGCAGAATGGTATATTACCTTATTGAGGGTCACCTCCGCTCATGCTGACTTCCCTCCCTCGTCGTCTCAGTCTGGATCGTTTCGAACGAGCAGCTTCTAGCTTGGGTTAGAAACCCGGTTCCGGTTTCACAGCTAGATACTTTTAGTGCCCTGAAGTGCTCGACTCCTTCGTATGCTGTAATCGTTGTCAAGGAGTGATTCATGCCTGCTCACTGATTGTTCTTACAGTGTCGATTCTTCACTGCATATCTGCAATGGAATTCCGCAGAATGAGGCCGGTACTCTTGATTACTGCGACTTCCCAGACTTCCCCTTTTTCACTTGTGTAAGCACCTTCATGTCCTGAGTCGCCACGACACTGTCAGTTATGACGCTGCTTTTTCAATTGGTAACCCCTTATCCGTTTGTATGCGGTAAATAGTACGGCTGCCCTCAGGAAACGCCTACTCCTGGCGACCCGAACCCTCCTCAGGCGACCTCAAGTAGCCCCGTTCGTTTCCGACGTACGTTAATCCATGAATTGGTCTAGCAGCTTGTTTCATTCCTGAGGCTTTTACATTAGTTCCCACTAACTGCTCGACGCCCTTCTGGGATCCGATTGGAAACAAGTGCATCTGCACTTCGGACACGTGTTCGTTTACAGACGATTCGCGACCGATCGGGGTAAGCCGTACTTACCCTCTTACTTCTTAGGAGCTGATTTCATAAACATTTGTTTACAAAGCCGAACGGAGCGAATTTGACTGGCGGCGGAACAGGCGGTGCCTTTGACAATGGTTCCGACGCGGCGACGACGTCTTTCGTCTCGTTCAATGGAGGTGTGCTCCCAGCCCTTCCGGTAGGCATTTTCCCGGCCCTTGCAGTCGGTCTCCTCGGCGCCCTAGCAGGCGCCGTAGGGGTATATGGACGGCTATCTCTGTGAAGACATCTAAACCTTAAGAAAGCAGTCGCACCTATGTTCGCCGAACTTTCAGTCTCTCTTACTTATACTCGTTTTATTGGTTTATTGGTGTAGTAAAGCAGAAGAAGTTTGCCTTCTAACGGACTAGAAAAGACTAATGAACGCTATTTTTTTCTCCACTTACTTATCCACTCTTTTGTACGTCCTCGTGAGAATCACACTCCTTTCACTTTTTTTGTGCTCTTTGCTGGATCCGGAAAAGGCATCTGCATGTTTTTTTTGAGACCAGGTGGTAACACAAGATCGAGGTGCCGATGAGTCCCAATATCATTTCACCCCTGCTTCTCACTCAAACCTGACGAGTAAGCGGGTCGAGAATCGTTCACAGACCATCAAAAAACACAGTACGCGCATCGATGTCGATATGGCCAGAGTACTGCGTGCGTCGCGTTTTCGTACATAATGGGCAGCAGCTTCCCCTCCGCCATTATGTAAGTGATTTTACTTACTCAGGGATGATGTCCCCGAGCCGTCGGTTATTTTTATTTATTCGCGTTTGATCAAGGACTCGTAAATCCTTTTCGACGATCTCGGCAATCACCGATCATCGTCCAGTCTAGTCCTTTTGTGGCATACCACGCCCCAATATCAGCTCCCTTGGCCACATTAATCCCCCTTATTCAGTGTGGATTCGAAAATTTAAAAAATCGGTGTTGAACGATACAAGTACAGATCCAGCAAATGCATACAGATAAGCTTGCTCGTACCTTTACTGCGTTGAAGTTGAAATTCAGTTTTAAGTTCATATTTTCCCGGTAGCAATGAACGGACCGTGCCCGAGCTTGTCAACGCACACATCGAAATCTATATTCCCAATAATTGTATGTCTATACCAATACGCTTTGCGCGTACCGATGGGCCATCTCGTAGTGTCTACAAGGTTTCGGGTCATTACTACCAGTCCCTTCACCTTGCGCACTATCCCGCATTTACTCCAGTATCGGACCACACGCCCAACTCCAGGTTGTGCCTTTGAAGGAGGGTGGGGCACCACACAGTCGGCGAGATAGACCGGGGAAGGGAAGGAGGGGTAGGGGGCCTTCACCGCATCGACAACTACATCCGAGCCACGGTGTGGTTACCTACCCCAGATCGACACTGTCTCCCGTGCGTTCTTTTCAACGGAGTCTGTGGCCGGCACCCACCACCCGGTTCCACTCCAGCAGCATCTCTCGATCGATCGCCTTGCGTTCGAAAATTCCGGGAAACCTTCAGACTGACCAGTGGTGACTCAACCTGCGGTTCCTTGTACACGAAGCTGAGTCCTACGGAACGATGTCCGGTCCCTCCTCTGATGTGCTCGGAGTTATTCCTTCACTGGCTGGCAGCGGTGACCGGGCTGGGTACGTGGCACTGACACGTCCCCTCCCTAGTCCCTGGACGTTGAATTGAAGATATTGCAGGATCTACTGATTACCTAAACCTTCCGTAAGAGGAGATCGACGGAGGCAGGGCGCGATCTACCGAGTGCAGTGAGTCGGTCGGCCAGGGGACGCTGTAGCCGGCACGTCTGCCCTCTTCTTCTCATCTCCTTAAGAGTACATACGCGCGACCATCCGCACACGGAATATCAAGCGACGGAAGCAGCGGTTTCTGCTTGGGCCATTTCCTTCTGCTTCCTCTTATTCTTTGGCAGCAGATGCTGATGCGGGTCGCCGTCGTTCTATCTCTTCTTTCCGTCTTACCGAATTCCGACTATTCGCCAAGGCCGCCTTGTCGACGTCGGAGTGACGATGTGCGCTGTTCGGATAGGTGTTGAATGAAAGAATGCGTCTTGCGTGTTGGAAAAGGCGAATACAAAAGGGATGTGAGAGGCCGCTGCTGGGTGCTCCAGCTCCCGAGCCGCAGCCGCCCTCCGGTGCGATTTCAAACCACCGGGGGTGCCTTTATAAATATTACTAAGTATATTGCTTCAGAATTTACGAAATTAGAAGAAGCCTCCCACTTCGGACCGAATACGGCGATCTCAGATGAAGCGAAAAAAAGAACTCTGGGAGTCGAACCTTAGGGCGTTCTTTTCTTTTTTCCCCTTGAGCAAAGAGCAGACGCGCGCTTGCCTGTTGGGGCGCCCGCAAGGATGAGGGTTGGGCCCTTCGTAGCGCGGGCTTTACTGCCGTGAGGTGCGGCGCGTTTCTAGATGGGGCTCGGAGATGACTGGGATCTAGACTGAGAGGACTGGTGCCCTTTCCGCCGCACAGAGAGCGGCGGACGCACAGCAGTATCAATCAGAGGGGCTGCGCAGGAAAGGGGGGTTATCGACAGGCTTCTGTACTTCGTTTCCATATTAGGGTAGACAACAGTTTCGAGCGAGGGTTCGGAGGCCCAGGGGCTGGCAAAGAGGCGTAAGGGTACTGTTCGCGCCTGAACTGGTTATTATTTCTGTACTCGGACTCAGTCCATGTATAACGCGGAGGGGAGTGAAATGACATCTATCAGTTTAGATACGCAGTATCCCCACGTCTCCATCGCCATCTCCATCGCCATCTCGAAGGCTTTTGCTGCGGGGTAAAGCAGCGTGGACTGGCAACGTGTGGATTGTGTTTGCTGTCTTGCCCCACGGGATCAACGGAGGGGCGCTAGATGGACATGCTCGAGGAGTGGCAACGAGGTGGAATAAGACCGGAAAGATGCGTGCCACGAGAGGGTTCATGCCTAGGTGGGACACTTCCTAGGTACGTAAGCGAGAGAAGAGAAGCATAAAGGGCGAGAACGATATTCAGGAAAGTACCGTGCGTGCGGCTTACGGCATAGAGGCAATAGAAAAATGCCGATCTAGGCAAGAGTCAGGAAGAGGACCCTGAGAAAGGCGAAGGAAAGGAAAGTGGCAACTGACTAGGGAAGAAGGCAATTGTGAGAGGTCCTTTGTTCGTCTGTCGCGGCCGACATCCGGAGTTGGGGAACATCAGAGAGTGAATTGGGGTCGTTATCTATGTATGGTTGATATCATGCCGAGAAGGGAGGCCGCGGGTTGGGATGTTGTTCTCGTGAGCGTGAGGAGAGAGAGACGGAAGATTGGCGGGTGGGGCAGAGCCACGATCGCTACGAGGGAATAAGGAGGGTAGATGGGAAAGTCGGAGACAGCGGCAATATTACATGTAGAAGAACGCGGATTGGTATTAGGACAGGGAGTCGGAGCGGAGAGCCGATCACATCAAAGCGGAATTCATTTTGGGCATCCCGTCTGGTCGGCAAGTTGCAGGGAGTGGCGACGGTGGCGACTGTGGCGGAGGTTCCCGCGAGAGGGACGGCGGGTTAGGCCGTGGTGGGTCGATCCGTCGGGCCTTGATCGGTCGCGGCGTAGGACGGGAAAGTAAGTGCAGAGGCCAGCCCATGATCGGTGATATCATGGTTGCAGTCACGAGAGGAGTGGAGAGTCGTTGCGTGCCTTCGCTCCACGATTACTCAATTAAAAGACCGGGTCCGCCGGCCGAGACTGTCGGAAGAGGAAAGGCTCCAAGCTGTGCAATATTTTAACGCCCAGATTGGAAAACCCAATTCGATCGGCCAGGGTCCAGCCATTCTCACGTTTCACTCAAATAAAACTCAGTCGACTGTGCATCCTCTGCTCTGCATTCTCTCCTCCGTCTCCCGCAAGCCCTGCAGGCTACCTCAGGCGCAACCCTCTCCCCGACGTCGCCCGCTTTTTGACGTCACCGCCTACTCCGTCGCCCGTCATGCCCTACGCAGGTCCCCCCGCTTCTCCCGAGGCCGCCTCCTACGACCTCCCCCCTCTCAAGCTGCGCTCAAAGCACAGACGCGTCCGCTCCGCCGCTGCCTTCTCCGACGAGCCAGGCCCTGGCGCCTTCGTCCCCTCCCGAACCTCCCTCGTCGCAAGTCTGCCAGCGGCGACCGCAGGACCCTCTTCCACTTCAACGACCAGGACAGCGACTCGTCCGACGACGCTCCCAACGACGACCCGAACGGCCTCCATCTCACCCTCGACACAAAAAACCTTTTTTCTCCGAAAGAGTCCTCCCTACCTTTTCCCTCTCGTGCTTCTCCTCTACCTCCTTCTCCCTCTACGCCTTATACCGCATCAACTCTTCCTCGCATTCCGTCCACCCCCATCATCTTGTCCAACGGAAAGCCTCTCAAGCCCTCCCTCAAGTCTTCCTTCTCCTCTCCTCATGTTCCTTCCTTGCGTCTCCACTCGCGCGCCCAGTCGGAACCGGCTACTCCGTCCGGTACAAAGAACGTCCACTTTGCAGGCGACGACTCCCTGCGCAGCGTAAAGCTCTTTAGCAGCTCGGGCAAGCCTGTCAGCGTCTCCCGCCCCAACAGCGAGGAGACAGAGACCGAAACAGAGTACGACTCCTCCAACCCTGCCACGGAGCAGAGCGGATATCCCTTCCCCACTCTCGCTTCGAGTGCCGCCACAGAAGAGCAGACTGGTTTCGAGCTCGATTCAAAGTTGTCGTCTCAGATCCCCGCAGTCGGACCCCCGAGTTATGCGAACGTGCATATGGAGACCCTTATCCTACCTCAGACGGGCTCACCCTTGATGCGCGGGTCTATCGTGGTTCGCAACGTTGGTGAGTCAGATTGGTCTCTCGCCCTTGCTCTTCCACTAATCCTTTTTTTCTCTTACAAAGCTTTTGCAAAAGAAGTGGCCGTCCGCTTTACGTTTGACGAGTGGAACACGACATCGGAGCTTGTCTGCAAGCACGTCGTTTCTTTGCCGTCGCTCCCTCCTCCTTTCTCTACTCCGCGCACACCGGGCGACATTGCCGCCTCTGCTACTGCCAACACCTGGGACAGATTTAGCTTTGTAATCCGCTTGGAGGACTTTGCGCGCAAACTGAACGAGAAGACGATGTGGTTGGTAGTGCGATACACATCGCCGGGACTCGGCGAGTGGTGGGACAACAACAGCGGCCAGAACTACCGCGTCTGTTTCAAAAAGACGGGTAAGCCGGCTGGAGCCCCAGCGCGAGAGTCACCCCGACTAAGCCCCGTAATGGGCAATAGTCAGCAACGCACATTCAGCGCTCCCTCGACGCTGAAAGGTACTCCAACGACGGAGGCCGTTCAGACGGTTGCGCACGGAACGCAGGTGCCCTCGGCCAAGTTCAACATTCCATCTATGCACCTGCGCAATCATCGCTCAAGCATGCCGGCGCATTCACCGTCGCCACCTCTCCGACACAATTCGTTCCCTCAACCCACTCCCTCATCGGTGGCTGGGCGCTCGACGGACGTCATGTACGCGTCCGCCCCGTCGAAGCTCAACCTTCTTAATTACGCTGCACCACCGCGTCTGCCAACACTGAACGTCGATTCGAAGCACCAGCATCAGGCGTCGTTATCCATGAAGCAGATGAACTTCGTCAATGGAATGCCTGCATCTGCGCCTCGAATGGACGCGACATGGCTTCCTTCTGTTGATTCAACCCAGTCTTTGGCGAGCTCAACTCCGCCACCTTCGTACACAGCGTTGCCGATGGCATCGGACTCGGAAAAGCAGCGTGCCAAGGAAATAGTTTCTTCACCAACTTCGTCTTTGGCTAGCGATTCCTCTTACGCGGCATTCGTGAAGCAATGGTGCTTTGTTCAGTCGCCGACACCTTCCCCTAGTCAGCAGCTGTTGTTGGGCGGCGGGGAAGACGCAGTGCGAGAAGCGCCGCAGACCGTGGGCAACGCATGGCGTGGAATGGGACTGGACACATTCGGCGGATTGTATGGCAACGGAATGCGGAGCGACAGTCCGATGCTGGCGAGCATGTAGGGTTCACATGCATCGAATTGATCTTCTGTAAGCATGATCTGTGTTCTAATCTGTGTTCTGGTTCTAACAAGCGCTTTACATCAGGAGAGCGAAACTTGCCTGCTAGGAAACGAAGATTGCGGACATGTCACTTCTTACGATTCTGAACTCACGACCCATCAAGTAAAGAAAAACTGGAGGCGCATTGCCTAATGTGGCCCTTTACCCTCTGATCCCACACATGCCAATCAACTATTTATTAACCGGGCACGTCCACCGCGCTCTGGAGTCGGCTTACCCGCGCGCACAGCGAGGCGTTTCTGATCGATGTTTCTTTCCGGCGGTTCTAATCATTGAACGCACTCGATTTCCCTGCGCGGTGTTTTTCGCTCCAGAATTACTAGAGCCTTCTCTCCCCCCTTGCCGCCCTTGCGATCAATTCCCACTCCACCAGCATTTTATGCATTCGCTCTAGACTCGCGGTTGGCTATTCATATTCAGTCTCGGCTATTCTTTTCGTGTTTCGCCTGCCGCCTTTTCTTTCTCTCTTTCTTTCTTTCCTGGATTACCGGAGTCGGTCTGTACGACTAAAAAATGCGCTGTCTACAATCTCCCCCTTTATCTTTCCTTTTTATCTTGATACATTTCGGCCTCGCAATCGACCTAGCACATACGCAATTTCGCATACTTACTCCCCTCCTCTTCTCCTGTTTTGATTTTCGTTTTTCCACCTTTTTGCGCCTTGACACATATGTGTGCCCGCGTCGGACATTGCGCTTGCCGCGGAGGGCGCATTTTACACAGCCCAGACTCGGCTTGTACCATCAATTGTTTATTGAGATTTCTATCGCGGGCTAGTTAGTAGCTGTGCGCAATACATAAAGTGATAACTAGAAAGTGGGACGATAAGGCTATTTGTTTGGTGAAACGGATGATGGGGGCTGAAGAGTACCTGCTCGGCGTTTACGTGTACGCGTTATGAGTTTCGGCGTGTCCGTGCCGAACGCCGAATGCCGAACGTCTGGACTGAGCGCGTTGGCGCCGAGGAACAAATGCGCAGACAAGGTTGCCATACCCACTTACACGTCCGATCCCGCGCGATAAGCGTGTGTGTGTATGTGTCCCTTTGCTCTCGGCGTGTACGTATTGACTCGATTCCGAGTCGACTCGGAGCGGGAAATGCCTCATGTATTTGAATTTAGCAGAGTCGAACTGGGTTTCAACTTTCGAGGCTCTGGTCCTTATCGCCCGTGGGCAGTACGCACACCACAGCGGCCGAAATTGGGCGAGCGCCTCCATCCGCATCGGTATTCGTATTCGCATTCGCATCCGCATTCGTATTGAGTACGACTTCGAATTGGTGTACACCCCTCTTCCGGATGTCGGCGCGTTGGTCTGAAGAACACGAGAAATGAAGAGACGTGATGCGGCGATGGCGTGCTAGCTGCGACCCCCAGATCTTCTGGGTCTGCGAACGTTAACCATCCCCCGGCGGGGGTTCTCTTATTCAGACCGACCGGAGAGGGTTAATGCGCGGGTTTAGTTAGCGTACCGTGGCTCGCAAACCTCGAGCGGCCGTGGGGCACCGCAGCGCTCGGAGACTTCCCGCTTACTTACAGTCGCGTTTGTCGTCCGACGTGCTGACAGCGCATCAATCAGTGTGCAAGCCAACAAATGCAATCAACTGATTACGATGGACGCGTCCGCGGTTCTTCGGTCAACCCCTTTGATGACTCACTCATTCATTATTCATCCGTCCCTCGGCTGTTCGATCCGCACACCCCTCCGAAGGTCGACCCCCGACCCCGGGTGAACATCTACGCGACGATCAAGCATCTGTGGCCTTTCCTTCCGGGACTCCAGCGAACGCTATTCCCTCCGTTTGCCTCCGATATCTGTACGGAATCTAGCTCAGTTCAAACCGATCTCGCGTCGGGTAATCGTCCGTAAACCATTAAAACTTAGAATATCCGGATTCCGGGGCCCCCCTGATGTTTTCGTCCCGCGCCGCCGACCTGATCCCGGTGGGCCCTTACGGGCAACGTTAACGTGCCTACCATCAAGCTTTGCACGTCTTGCACCCGCGACCCCCATGTTGTGCCTCCACCCCCTCACCCTCCTCCCACACCGTCGAAGTGCATGCACGGAACCAGAGACGCACACAAACGCAAATCCACGCAGATCCTCCGTCAGTATGCGGGGTTCAGCTCTTCGGAAACGCTAATCAGCCTTTTTCATCCAACTGTGTTTCCCCACTTCAAAATTTCCGAGTGCACGCCGGGGCCTTCGCATCGTCGACCTCGATGACTTCATGTTCGTCGTTTGTGGTGAAAGTTTCCGCCTGCCCCAGTAACCATGGACTCCTCGCGTGGCAGGCGGTCTGGAACGCTCGGTTCGGCGTGTTCAGTGCATGGCCACCTCGCTGCGTTGCCCACACTTTGCGCTTCTTTCTTTGTTATCCTGGAACTTAACAAGCACGCGCTCCTCCCGTGTTAATCACCTCATTAGGTCATGTCTCAGAATATGCAATAAAAATGAAAAAAGACAGTTACAGAACAATCGGCGACGTGAATAAATTAAACTCGTAAATGCTAGTGGCCTCAGCGAGGGAAGGACTTGCTAGCTTCAGGGAATAAGGCCGCAAAGACCTAAATAGACTCCCTCGTATCAGTATGGATTATCAAACTGAATTCGGTCTTTACTCGCCTCATCAAGTACAGTGTAAACGATGTGCTGATTCAGACGACGGTTCTGTAACACTGCGAAGATGCGTCGCGCACCCCGTCGTGCGTTTGAACGTCCCATCATGTTTGCAGCGATATCTTCAGTCTTTCGTCAGTACTGAGCGAACGGCTTTTGTTCGACACTTACCAGGTAACAATGTCGAGAGCTTACGGTTGGCCTCGTCCCGCGTGCGCGCCTTTTCGTCAGCAGTCCTCGTTGCACCGGAGGGTTTAAGCCGTCCGCCCACCCACAATGCGTCTTTGAAAATGTTGATGTACGAAAGCAGATGCGGCTCGTCCAGTAGAGATGTCATACTCTCGCGGAATTTCCTGGGTTTTTTTTTCTGATCAGAACCAAGCACGTTAAAAAGACAAGTACACTCGCACCGTTCGACCGTGTCTCCTAGCACCTGCTGCAGAATAATGACAATGGCCTGCCTCCGCAGCCAGTTATTCTTCTTGTCAAGCTCGAAAACGGCGAGAATGAGATCGCAGATCGGCGCTGTGAACGACGACGTACTCGTCTCCCCCTCGAGTGGTTTCAAGTCCCCAGGCAGTTGTGCTAAAGTGTCTTCGGGAATCGCCTTCCCCGACGCCTTCAGCGCCTGCGTGACGAGATCCTCATCGTCCACCGCTGTCCCAACGATTCCAGCGAATTCGGCAGCCTGACGGGTTAGTCTGCCGATCATCACGTCGAGCATAGAAGGCCCGAAGAAAACTTCGTCGATGCTCTCCGTAAACGAGCGGTACATACTGCGTACGATATTATGACCCGGAAACGCAGGTGCTTCCTTTGGGACGATCGCCTCTGGCATTGTTTTTGCAATAAAAGGTGAGTCTCGTGAGAGGAATGCTCGGAGCTCTTGGCTGTCACAAACCATCGGAATTGATAAAAGGTTCTTCCAAAAACGTCAGCTATAGAGCGCCGGTGAAGGAATCGGAAGGTCAACCGACCTGGAGATACTTTTCCAAGGCAACCCGCCGGTTGTCCAATAGATGCGTTGAAAGTGCCGTCACCAGATGTTTCCCAGGGAATTCCAGATTTTTTACAGTCAAGTAACGCTCCTTCAGCCGTTGATGTACATACAGGAATTCGCTGTATCGCCGGGCTACTATCCATCCGGACGCATATGTTGCAACTGGTCCAAGGTGTTGGACCTCGATTAAGTATCTTACGACCTGCTTGCCCTCCTCTTCGCCAACGGTCGAATTGACGATGGTAGCCTTTGTCCTCCCCGGGATCAGCTTGCTTGCCGAATCTTGCTGTTCGTACTGCGTCTTTTGGAAAGTCAGCTGTCTGAGCTCTCTTTCCAGAGCGGATTTCGACTTTCTGAGAAGACGCAGTTCCTGAGCGTCGCCAGTTAATTCGGCCTTCCTGATCAAGGCGTCTAATATAACGTCTTGCGACTGCAGATGTGCTATCTTGTCCCCTAACCGCGTGATCTCGTCTGAAAGCCGGAGATCCCCTGGCGCTGCGAGGTCAAAGGACCCTTGAGTCGGTTCGTCTTCTTCGACCACTTGTCCAGGGATGTCCTCAATGCTCTCATACGCATCGCTGAAAATAGCCCGACGCTTCGAGCTAACACTCCGGGTATCATTATCAGCAGCCGTATGACTTAACAAGGATTCTTCCGGGGTACATCGCCTGCCGTCTGTTTCGTGTTTAGTCTATTCTCTGAGGCGATAATGTCCGTAACTGCTGCTTGGATAGCTTCCATGCGTTGCGCCTCTTCAGCATCTGCAGACAGTAGCCGTCCGTCTTCGGCCTCGTCGAAAAGAGGAGCTCTGCTTGAGCTACCATCTCCCGCATCTGTCAAGGACGACATAAGAAACTCCAGGCTGCTCGACGGCATCTGAGCTGAAGTCGAGCGACTGGGTGCTGGTGACGGAATTAGTGCCGACTGGCCGGATTCAACTGAGAAACGCGATCTCGAAATAACTGGAGAGTTAGTCAGTGGAGGAGCTGAATCAGAGCGATGGAAAAACGTCGGCTTCGGGTTCACATGGTTTTGAGTTAAATCCGATTTGAGGCCGTGTACTAGAGAGGCAAGTAGTCCGGAGGGCGGATGGTGACTTTCTTGCTGCTTAAGAGGAGCAGCGACCATTGGAAGCTCGCTAGACTGATTTTTTGACCCAGATCGCCAACAGCTCTAAACCACAAGTCACTTCGTCTGAATTCCTCGAAGTCATGGTCCATATCCTGTTCCACCTGTCTCTGAGCTAGCATTACGCTCCGACGAGCTCTTCTCTCCTGCTTACTTGACACAATTTCTTGAGTCGCGCACGAACGTATGACGTCAACATGCTTCTTAGAGATGGAGGACAATGCTACGGGAATGACTGGGCTTCCAAAGTAGAGATCATTAATCATGTTGAGGTCCTCTCTTATGGTAGCGGCAGTGCTAGGACCGCTCAAATGCTCATCCTCTCCTTCAGACGAGTCAGAGTCCACCGACTCTAGGGGATTCTTGAAGCTCTCAACGGTGAGCCAAAATTGAACCGGTAAGGAGCGTCCGCGGCGGTCCATGAACTCCATAAAATATGACAACGGACTTGGGCTGGTCAGGATGTCGCGGAGGCGTAATGAAGACATAACCTCGGTGTCCTGAAGGACAGATGACTGCTAACGTATGATGTAATACATTGTCAGCTCATTCGATCAGGCACACAAGCAGGGTTACCCACCGAATCATCCTGGCCACCAAGTATAGTAATCCTTTTTTCTATCTTCCTCTTTGCAGTGTAGAGGCGATCAAGAAAGGCGACAACATCCTCAGTCTTCTTCCCGTCGATCCAATCCTCATTTTCATGCTTTGCTGTAAAGCATCAGTCATGTAGATTTCAAGATAGCTCTGCATGTAGACATACCCAATAGAGCCCTCGTTCGTCTGATCTCGCCCACAATGTCGTTCTTCAGACGTCGGGCATCAAGTAGCGAGTCGCACCGACCAATGCTGCGCAGGAAAGCTTCAAAGTGTCGGGCGTCTGTTTGTAGCGTTATCACTTCCTGATGAGAATGCCTCGATTTGCCGCGACGAGCGAGGGTAGGAGACAGAGATTGAGACTCCAAGACATTGCGAACTCTCGAGATCAGTTTCCTAGATAATTAGAAGAATCTCTGTCAGTGCCCAAGTCAAGATAAGTTCAACGATTAATGGGAATCTGCTCACTGTTGCCGGATCGCTGCACCTGCCTGAAGAACATGACTTAGTCTAATCCCGCCATGAAGTGTATGCTACACGTACAAGCTGGTCAATCGTGCGATTCCAGAAATCTGGGTCGGACAGCAGGCCCGTCATGGGAGCTAACACACAGCATGCCACAATTTCTCGAGCAACGATACGAACCGCTTTACTATTGGCGTCCCTTGCAGGAAGTATGAAGGGGAGCACTGCATCCACCAGGCCCTTAAGGTGCGTCTCCTCTGATTGCCTTGTGAATGTTGTAGATAGATTGTCTACTGCAGGGTGCAAACTCCCTCCTTTGCTAACATATCGACTGGCCAGTAGTAAGTCCAATTCCTCTGACTGCGTTAAGTGTCTTTCTAGTCCCGCTCCGCGGAGAACAGTTTCAGAGTATCTGAACTGATCAACGTGCAACGTCAGCTTGGGCAGTATTCGTCTGACAATCAAAGAGGCCAAATCTGTGTCTTCCAAACGCTTTAGAAGGGCTTCCAAAGAGCTGTGGATGCTTTCGGAGACGGCAGTAGGAAATGATGGAGAGGATGAAAGTTCTGTATACCATGACAGAACAAAATCCCTGACTATTAAGATCAAGATTTCGTTTACTGCTGATGAGACGGATGGGTGGTCTGGGGACAGGGGAGGGAGGCTATGGGGTGATTTATGCGTCCATTTGGAACGCGTCAGGACTGCTTGCCACGCCGCGGGCGTCGAAAAGGCCAATGGTCGAGATGATTGCAGTAGTCTTCGCGGAGATTTCGGATGCCTCTTGTCGACGATATACCCTAGGAACACGTATGACAGAAAGCCAGCCAGCAGCGCGAAGAACAGGAGCGGAGGAAATACAAGAAGGAACGTCCATGGCGACAAGAGGATACGGAACGCGAACGGTACGAAAATCGACAGCGCAGCTACGGCCACGGTCGCATGAACGTTTTCGTTCAGCATAATTTCGGGCCCATGTTTTCGTGGCTTCCCGCCAGGAATGCTGTTCAGGACGCAGAGAGTCCGAACTAAGTACTTAGCAGCTGCCAGTGAGGGTGGCTGGCTGGCGGCATGTTCCGACGCGTCCGACCGTGACGGTCGTGCCAGTTTGTAATCGGCCGATAGTGGTTACTTATGCAACCTCGCCCTCGTCCGCCTTCGCTGTGAAGCTTTGTAAACGCGAATGACCACCCAAAGTCGCCCTCTATCGACAGCAGGGGGTTTCATCTGCGGTGGCCTTGCAGCGTGTACAGCGGTATGCGCTACTCATTCTCAGCTATTCATAGACCTACAAGGCACGTGGTCTCTTCCTGCAGGTTACTTTCTCCAACCCGGCGGAGGTTGCGAAAACGCGACTACAGCTGCAGGGCGAGCTCGCTAAGGGCGGAGGCGTCAAGGTATACAATGGTGCCATCGATGTGCTTGCAAAGACGTGGAAAAACGAAGGCATTCGAGGTCTACAGAGAGGATTAGGACCAGCTGTGCGTGTCATATGTATAATCTATACTATCGCTTCATTTGGCAAACCTTCTGAACTTTTTTGAAGTACGTTTACCAGGTAAGCCAGGAGTCCTCATCGGATCGACCATCCTCTCATTTTATCAAAGATCCTCCTGAACGGCTCGAGACTTGGTCGGTATTCTCATGGCATCGAGGACTATTATTGCTGATAATGTGACTAGGTTTTTATGAGCCCTTTCGCCGGACTATCAATCGTATCGTAGGTCGCTCTGCCTCTGAGCAAATCGCAGCCACGTCGGTGGCGGCCGGAGCGGGGAGCGGCATTGTTGGAGGTTAGTCAATATTGCTGGACATCCTGGCCCGTACTCATCTGGCTTAGCTTGCCTTGGAAATCCATTGTTTCTTATCAAGGCCCGAATGCAGGTGAGCGAGTGACGTCGTCGAAGAATGGTATTGGCTTGTTATTGAGCGTCTTTGTAGGCATACTCCCCCTCTCTTCCAGTCGGGACCCAGCACTACTACAGAAACTCGTTTGATGCGGTAGCGACCATTTTCAGAGCGGAGAAATTCCGCGGTCTTGTGCGTGGCATTGACGCTGCAATGCTGCGCACCGCCTGCGGATCAGCTGTGAGTCCTGCAATCCTGATTCTCCTTGAGATTCTGACCTCGTGCAGGTACAATTACCCACTTATAATTGGACGAAGAACCACCTTATCCAGGCTGGAATCACTAGTCCTGGTAGCATGTGGACGTTTCTAGCAAGCAGTGCAATATCGGGAGCTTGTGTGGTGTGTAGGCTTCTTTTTTAACTGCTGTAGACATTAACGAGCAGATGTATAGTGCCTAGCCATGCAGCCTGCCGATACAGTTAGTAACCCAGTTTCGAGTCGCGTATTATTGAGTATATTCTGATGTCGCCAATGTAGGCCTTGACAAGAATGTACAATCAACCAACACAGCGCATGCCGAATGGAAGGATGGTTGGGGTTCTGTACAAGAATCCTTTTGACTGTCTGTGGAAAACGTTGAAAACTGAGGGTCCCTTCGGCTGGTACAAAGGTTTGCAATTCTTGTGCGCGTCTTCTACTCGAATTACTCTGACACTTTTTTGCAGGCTCCACGGCCCACTTCTTGCGCATTGCTCCGCATACGTGAGTGTAACAATTTACCATCGCAGGAAATCAGATTACGCTTACATTAACGTCATTCAGCATAATCACTCTTACAGCGAATGATCTTATCATAAGTCTATATAAACGATTCAAAGACGGGACGATGTCAACATGATCGGTAGCTACTGGGCTACCATCTCATTCAAACTTCCAGCCGTCTTGTTTCAATACATCTACCGCATCACTAGCTTTACCTTCGGGAACTAGAATATAGTCAGTATTCCTGCCGCGAGACGAGTTCAGTACTGGCTTTGTTCCGGCTATTAATGATTAGATGGAGATGATCGTACCATGTACTGAGCGCGAATATTGGGATCCCAGCGGCCTTCAGTGGTGTGGTAAAATCGCACATAATTCCGGTCAGTCCTGCGCCATCGTCAAGATTTATTATCAAATTTTAGGGTCCTCCTGATAATTATCTGTAACCTTACCAAAATCCATCGGGCCCTTAATTTTTATGCACTTCCACAGCGATAAATCGCTTTGAGTAACACTGGTGCTATCACACACAATAGAAATCTCTTCCTCCGTCCTGGTAATGGAAACGAGGCTGCCTTGTGAGGCGTTCCGAGTGATGAGGTTCAAAAGGACATCCGGAATGCGATGGTCCACTGGTAGCTGTTGAACAACGAACTTCTCATTGAGAAGAATCAGACTTAAAGCAGGGTCGTCAAATGGAAGTGACATGGTGAGCAACGCTAGCCAAGGCACATGTTGTACAGTTAGTACCCTTATACTATGCGATCCATTACGTAATCTGACCAGCGATTTCAAATTTCAGCTTATTCCGGAGGTAAACCTAATCCCAAGAGATACTTATATACTTTTCCGCCCAGCATACACTCGCGAGGCCATGTAAACCCGTTCGTACTCATTTAAGAAAATATTGCCAGGAAAGAGGTCAAGAAAACAAGATGAATATATTAAATTTGGGTCGAAGCGCCTATGTGGAGCTGATAACCAGAGTGAAGTCCTGACCGCGACCGCTGCCCGTAAACACAGTCTCCTGTGTTTCCCCACTCGGAGCAGAGCTACTGGTGAATGATGTGGATCCGCTGAATGCAAGAAGCAGGTTCCCTCCGGAACTTATCTGTCGGACTCTCAGAACAATAATAATTAGAAAAAAAGGACGAGGAACTTGCCGCAGAGAACGTGGAACCAACGACGCTGCTTCCGCATGAAAACGTTTCATTAGAGACACCACAACTCCCCTTCGATGACTCCATTGTGAAGCCGGAAACATCTCCCGACATCGTATAAGTTGCTAAGGTCTGCACGGACCATGTGCCCGCCGACAGCAATCCTCCAGTCGAACCGCCGGTGGAGCTCAAAGCAGTGATGGTTGCTTTTGCGGGAAGAACCTCCGTGCCCTTCACATGGGATGATTAGAAGTGATCCAAACGGACAATTTTATAAAGACTTGCTGTAGGTGTGGAAGTGGTAGAAGTCTGGAACCTTATAGTCAGCTATCAAGGTTGGTAGGGATAGACGTTAACGTACTGTAGTTGTACTAGAATGTACCGTAGTTGTACTGGTTGAACCTGACTTTGGCGGGTACGTTATCCCGCTGGAGGGGCAACTTCCTGAGGAAGGTGCATCTGTGGAAAGGTCAGGAAGCAGCTTCTGTTTGAAAATAGGATTTGAGATTACCGATCGGTTCGAACGTCCCGTCATAAACGGTCCCTCTTTATCTGAAGTATGAGTAGATCTCCAAGAGGACAATGAACGCACATACTTCAGGTTGAAATACCAATAAATCTGATTAAGAACCTTCCCGTCACAATTGAGAGCAGGCACGACATTCTTTAGAAAATTTAGCGATCTTGCTGCATAAAGACAGACTGCTTATTACTGACCGATTCCGCTTTCAACGCGTCCGTGAGCTCTGTGTAGGTATAGGTTTTACCTGTCGATGGGGTGATGCCTTGGTTTGACAGCCACGTAAACGTCGGGAGTATCTACATAGGTTTTATCAGCACAGAAACAGTGCTAGCAGCTCAAGCTGTAATAATCACTTTAAAAAGGCCAACTACCGTTTCGAAGAACGCGACGGCCTGACAAGAACATTGCATCATTAGTATGCGTCTTGTAAAAGGTGACCCTAAAGACCTCAAACCTCTTCTCCAGTCGAATAATTTTCCAGGCAATCTGGTACCAGCGTACTAGAGGCAGTATTATTAGAACTTTGTAGGTGTAAAGCGTACGATGAGCAGGATACCCACCTCATACATGTTCCGTGCGTGCTCCATTCGTGCTACGTCGGTAAATATAAAATATCGCCATCACTAGCGGCGACGGTGTACTCACCTCCCAAAAGGTCTCGTCGTCCCCATTTATGTCAACCCAATTCTATAAGCGGTGAAGTGCCGACATATTTAGATGGCGTGAGCAACATCTTCAAGGAACCTCTTCACCTCGTTCATGTATGTCAGAGTATCCGTTGCGCCAGCATTCGTAAGGAGCTTCAAAAGGTGGACAATTAAAAGCATTTCGGCTCTCAAGAAAGCAAAACTTACCCCGCTAATGTCAGTGTATGCACGAGAGGAATCGCAATTTTCAGTGAAGGTTCCGTCGCAACTGTTTAGACAGGATTAGGTTGTGCAATAAAGTCGGGCGGAGGGAATAAACTGACTTGTCTGGCCAGAGACCTGAAAGGCTGTCAGTGGCTGGGACTGAAGATGATACCCGTACAAGGTCTTCACTCACCGTGAATTGTCCAACTATCCGTGGGACCTGTGCTTGGGTCTGTATCCCAGAACTGTCACATTGGATCAGTTCAACCAGTTCAGAGCAGCAGTAGCAAATCTTAGAATCAGTCGCGCACCTGGGTCTGTAGAAGAAGCCCCTGTCTTGAGATTTCAGCACGGTTGCGTCGGATGTAATCTTGTGTAAGGGGAAGTCGGAGCGCACCCCTGGAGATTCAAAACAACATGTATTCCGGACTGTCGTATTGTGACAGGACGTCTGTCCAGTCGACGAACAACTTGAGCTGATTCTTTTGAACAGCCCCAGAGAGTCGACGGAGCTGCCAAATCGAGCAGAGGAGGCTGCGTTGACTAGCAAGCTGCCCACTAAGGACATGTATATAATAAATTTTGGAGCCATCGTACTAGTGCCAGGAGGTAGCTAGTTTTCCGCGAAAACCGAGCGAATATCCACAAGACCAGTCTTTGGGTTTTTGTATCCTCGAGGTGTTTGGCCCTGCATCACGGACGTATACTTCTGCACTATCTTTGATCAATGCATCAATTGGCTGTACATGTGGACAGAAAGCCTCAACCGAGCTGCCGATGCCTCGAAGGACTCGCCCAGAGTTGTCGTCGCCTTCCCGATCGAGACGATTTACGCGTTGCGTCGATCTTCCCGGTCACCGGCCGACTCCGAGGTCGCTTTCCGGATGTCCGGCGTCGTTAAGGAAGTAAGTCCTAAAAAATGGTGGTATGGACTTTTTCTAAAAAGTCTTGAAGGAGGTACTAAAGCAACACATTATTCTGCAACAGCTGGTCGGGAGCGCCGACTCGCCGAAGAGAAGAAGAGTCGACCACGCTGTCTCCATAAAAAGAAGCCGATACCATATAAGCGAGATTTGGGTTCAAGCGAGATGGCAGAAACGCTCGGCAACGATTGCTGTGAAATGCAGTGTCAATTGGGTTATGCGCAAGGATGCTCCGGAATTATAGAATACAAAGAGATGGTCGTAATTCCACCTCCAGGAAACCGTTGCTCCTGTGAAAGTAAGCACCCCCCCCCGCCATCCGCTCCTATCCAGTCTGTTCTCTTTGACTGACTATCACGGGTCGAGCGGACGCGAATGCTGTGCACATACTCCCACGGACTGATCTTGCGTGTGAGTTAGGAACGAGTGTACAGTCAATGCAGCACATGAGATGCCAAAGGGTGCATGCGGATGCGAGGCGCAGTTCATATATACGCATACCTAAATCGCGTACGCACATGAGGAAAGGCTTGTCCAAATTGATAACACTCAGAAGCCCAAACGGCATGATCCACTTCCCTCGCAAATAATCGCAGATAGCATCCATGAAAAAATAAGCATATAAACCTGGTTAACGTATACATCGTTATCGTCATTATCGTCGCCCAGCTTTTATGAGCTGCATCAAGCCAAGCAAGCGCGTACGAATCGTATCCCCGTAGATAAGCTGGATAAGCCCACCAACAAATTCCCTGCAAACTATCCGTGAATTTGGGAGCCGCATATACATTCCTAAACGTACCAGCTGTTCACCAACGAGCGAATCGGATAATCTAGCGGGGCGGGTATGCCCGTCTGAGCTAGGAAGGGCCACCGATCGACCACAATAGCCTTTGGGTTAGTAAGACCCCGGAGGCCTTCGGGCCCGCCTGTTTATTTTGGGCAGAAATGAGTAAATTTGTCTGCTAGCGAAGATGAGGATTAAGTAGACTTACCGAACCTTCCGTATCCACTAGCTTTTGCGCCGCCGAAGGGTAAATCTTGACTGTCGTACTTGTTAGATTATTGTCGAAAAGAAAATATTCCCAATATCTTACTTTAGCTAAGGGGGAATACTCAGTTTTCTAGATTGATCTGACGAAAAGGCTGGTGGTAACAAACGTACATAGAAAACACCGAAGTCATTTATGGCCACCATCCCGCATTCTAAACGTTTAGCAATCTTCATGCACTCATCCTGGTCCGGACCGAAGACACTTGCTCCTAATCCATATTTAGTTCCATTCGCGAATTCGATAGCGTCCTCAATACTGTCGTATCTCATAAGCAGTGCAACTGACGCAAATACTGTCCTCAAAGTGTGTCAGAATGGAATGGAAACAAACGAGTCTCTTAACTTACGCTCTTTCTGAGCAATCTCCATTCCCTGATGTACGTCCCCGATAACAGTCGGGGAGAAGTACGAGCCATCTTCGAGATAAGCGTGCTTCCACCTAGCTCCTCCTACCTCCAACCGTGCACCGTCTTGGACTGCTTCAGCGATTATACGCTCTAATTCGCCAAAGCGGTCGCACGATATCATTGCACCACAGTCAACGGGAGAGATATAGCCATCTGTTGCGTGCAAGACGGAGCCGAGTCGAAGTTTCCTAACACGTTCAGCAATCATCTCAAGCAGTTCGTCATGTTGTGAAGAATGAACTATGAGACGTTCAATGCCAATGCAGTTCTGTCCGGAGTTTTGGCTGGAGAAGAATCGTTAAATAAGTCGATCAGGAAGAAATGGTCAATAACGCTGACAAAATGCCACGCATCCAAATGCTAATCCATTTCTTCAAGTCTGTCCCCGGAAGGATGAGTGCAGGGTCCTTTCCGCCCAACTCTAAGGTCACCGGAGTCAAATACGTAGTTGCAGCCATGGCGACCTAGATAATACCAACTCTCAGTCTCAGGACATCCATCAAGACAGGAAATGACGCGCCTTCCTTCCAACCTCTTCAGAGCCGATGAAAGTGATGTGTCGAATATGTGGCGACGCTGTTAATGCATCTGCCTCTTCCGGCCAGCAGCATACCAACTGGCAAAAAAGTTAAGGCACACCCTTTTCGGAAGAACCTTTCAAACGTACTTGCACGAGGTCGGGATCAAACCCGCAAACAGCCAAGCACTCGCGAATAGCTCCAACAAACCAACTAGTTGACCAAACAACTTGTTCGGAACATTTGACGATAACTCCGTTTCCAGCGAAAATCGCAGCGAGAATAGGGGACCAAGCGTTGTGCAAGGCTTTGGAGTTCCTCAATAACTGTTCGTTTTACTAAGCATCAGCACTTACGGTAGTTCCATGAAACAATGGCGGCCACAACTCCGAGGGGTTCGTAATGCAACTCGGAGCGTTTGTAACTTAGCATAAGTGTCGAGCTCCGCTTTTCGGGACGTAAGTAGCGCTCCCCATGCGAGATGAGCCAATCCATTTTAGAACACGATGTTCTCATTATGATTTCAGCCTTTACACTCGTGGAGAGCAAGGCAAGACCTACTTACAGGATCTCTCCCAGAGCCGCGTCGACCACTTTGTTCAGAAGACTCAGAAAAAAGTCAATGTCCGAGTGAAGACAAAACGCGTACTCGTCTTTCCTGTGTCCCGACATGCAACCCTTGCGCACGCTTCTTTGTTGTCAACGAGCCATTTGAGGAGACTCCGTACAACTCGTTTACGGTCCGTGAAAGATGTCTGTTTCCAAGAGTGTTGTGCTCTCCCGGCCATTCCTATCTTTTCGCCGATCACGAAGGCATCATCGGCCAGAAAAGTTCCCAGATAGAGGGATGTTGCTGGGTCATAACAAGTAATATAGCGGCGGCCGGGGACATGGACGGGCGGAAGCAAATCCGGATTTTGGAGATGAGCCTCGAGATTAGGATTTGTTATGGTGATGGATGACCAGTGAGGATCGGCCGCCTGGGAAAGAACGGGGACGAGTGAGCGTCTGGCTACGGGGCCCGGGCACACACTCACATCTGGGACGGGCCAGTTGAACGGAACGGCCCTGTTTTTGACAGACTGGTAACGGTTGAACACAAGCCATATTCCGGCGACGAAACAGGCGCAGAGAGCATAGAGAACCTCTGGGCCATCGTCTAGTGCCATTGCGTTGTCTACCCGTACCGCAAACCGAACACAAGTGCTCGCACTGACGATGGTATTTAGCCTAAGCACAAAAAAGTCGCCGAAGTGGCCGTGTCCCGCTGTAGCGGCACGTGCATTTACGTACACGCGTTTTCGGTAGCGCGGGCTCTGCCATGAGTGGATAGCCATTCAGCTACTTTTACTTAAAATGTCTCCCCTCCTCCCTTTCCTGTTCTCTAACCATCATGTCCGGCCGGTTTCATCAGGTTAGCCCACCCTTCCAGTATGCTTCTGCGTAGTGCTCAGCATGTCGCCCTTCCTGCATGCAGCCGCCGTCGGCTGGCTCACTACTACCTGTGGCCGCATTGAACCGCTATGACCTTTTCGCGACTTTTCTTCCCGCATCGGTCATGGCCTTTACTATTGTGTACGATTTAATCCACTTATTTGGTCTCCCCGCCCCTGTTTCGAGACTCCTGCGCTGGTTCGCTTCGCCGTTTCAAAGCTTTCTTCACCTTGAAGACCTCGAAGAGGCTGAAATTTCGAAACCGAAGCTTACACCGCCTCGCTGGAAGCTTCGTCTCCTGATAATCATCTCTCTGCTGAAAACGGTTGCATGCTTTTCCCAAACCGTTTACTACGCTTCCCAATCTGATTGGAGCCGGTTTATCAATAATATCGCCTCGTTCTTAGCCTGGGTAAGTATGCGATCCTTTTGGCGGCACGTATACGAACTTACATTAATTTACTTCTAGTTATATGCGCTATTACGGCTTTACATCAAGCCACCTTCAACACCACCGTATCTGCTTCTTATTTTCTATGTTTTAATTCTAGCTTTCTCGTCAACCGACGTAATGTCTGCAGCTCTGCAAAAAGATGGCGATCCTAGGATTATTGTTTTTGACTTTTCGAACGCCGTCCTCATGTTGGTGCTCATTTACGCGATTGGATCGTTACCCATCAAGAACATCTTGCCGGGTCCATCCGTAGCATCAAGCAAGGAGGTCTGTGGTCGTGCATATTCTTGGACCTTATCCTATGTCCCTGACGTGTTCATACAATTATAGACCCCAACAAACCAAAAAACAATGCCCGAAGACTCAGTCACCTTATGGCAATGGTGTACATTTTCTTTCGTGGAGCCCCTTTTCCACGTAGCCCTAGCCCGGAGACTTGAAGAGTCGGATGTGTGGTCGCTATCGCCTTTCTTCAAGCACAAGAACCTATTCAAGAAATATCTGAATTATCGCGATCAGTAAGGCTCGTCCCGAAATTAATTAAGTATCAGACTTAATTTTTATTTGCTAAGGTTTCCCAATCATTCGCTTATCCGCTTCTTGATCGTGTCAAATTCGCTTGATCTTATTTTGGACGTTGTCTTAGAACTTTGGAGTGCTGTTGCGGGTACGTGATTTCCTGACTTTCACATACTCGATTAAATGACCTCACTCGCATCCTCGAAAGGGTTCGTTTGCGTATACTCTCTCCAACGCATACTTTCTGCGCTAGAGTCAACACCGAAGGCTAAATCAGAGGCTTACCTTTTTGCTTTCATCACATTTATGGTCAATTTGTCCTTTGCCCAAGTCGACCTTTTCCAGTCATGGCATTCCCGGAGGGCGTACGAGCGGACGCGCGGGCAGGTTAGTCCGGGCGGGTTGTCTTGCTCGTACAAAGTGGCTGATAATAGTATGCTTAATTCATTCCTAAAAGCTCTTTTGTGTACTTCACCACAAGGCTCTAAGAAGACGGGATCTAAGCGGAACCGCAGGTTCTTCAAAAGATGGGAGTAATAATGCAGACGATAGTGCGGATTTGGGGAAAATTGTCAACCTCATGCAGTTCAGTGTTTCATGGGCTTCGTAAAGCGATTAATTTAACATTGATGTTTACAGAGGCGATGTATACACAGTAGCCTTTCGATTTTGGCAGGCTTCAGCCATTTTTGCGTCGACGGTTCGCTTAATAATATCTCTTGTTTTCCTCCATCGGTAAGCTTCTCACTAGCTCCTGGGCGTGGCGCGACGATTTATTGTATTTGTCCAGCGTACTTGGCTGGAGTTCCATGGCAGGTGTCGTTGTTGTCCTTGTGGCATACATCTTGAATTATCCTCTTGCAAAGTACAACGTCCATGTTCGTTCTTAACCTCACAATACTACAACACTATGTAACGATTTTGTTCGTCAGATTACCAGGGAGTCGTGGAAAGCGAAGGATGCTCGAATGAGTAGTGCCAATGAACTTCTCCAAAATATCCGCTTCCTGAAATTCTATGGATGGGGTAAGGCATCTCCATTTCTAGCCATGTTTCATTCTAACGTGACTTTTAAGAGAATCATTGGGCAGGCAAGGTACTTGGACGTCGCGAAGTCGAGCTCAATTGGCGCGTGAAGGAGAATATTTGTTCAATCCTAATCACATTTATCTGGTAAAGTTCTTCTTGACGCTTTTACAAGCAGCCCGATAACTAGTTTTCTCAGGATATGGGTGCCGTCGGCCATGGCACTTTTCTCCTTCCTATTTTACACTGTCATAGCAAACGGACGCTTGACTGTATCGAAAACCTTTACCTCTCTTGCATTGTTCTCCGCTCTACAGAATCCAATGATGGAACTTCCCGATCAGTTCTTTTCCTTTCTCCATGGTAACTTCCAAAAATAGCATCGGAGGGACTTCGCTAATTAACAGACAGCTTACGTCTCATTGCAACGAATAAACAAATACCTTCAAGAAGAAGAAGTCCCGGACTGGGCATCGAACCTAATACAGCATGTCTCCTCCGGGGAAACAGGTTCAAAAATTGGATTCAAAGATGCGGTTTTTGAATGGAATGCGACCCGTAATCAAAATCTGCAGCACCCTCGCTTTCAGCTAGGTCCACTAAGCATCGAGTTTCCCCTGGGGCAACTTTCACTTGTTACGGGAGCCACGGGATCCGGAAAAAGCGCCTTACTAGCCGCGCTCCTAGGAGGTAAACTCAGAGATAGGAGCACATAAACGAAATTTTACGATTATCTTTTAGAACTGTACTGTCTGGATGGCGAGGTTTTCATTGAAAAGATGAACTACCAGGTTGCATATTGCGCGCAAAGTTCCTGTAAGTTAGGTTGTAATCGTCACTTACTTGACTTGATCTGAAACTATTATTAGGGCTAGAACACGCTACTATTCGTGACAATATAGTTTTTGGGTCTATACGCGGGTACGACGAGTCGAGATATCGCGCTGTCGTCGAGGCGTGTGCATTGTTGCGGGATTTCGCGATGCTCGACGCAGGGGATATGACAGGCATGTCGTTATTAGAAGTTAATTGCCAGCAGGCTGACTGGGTGAAATTTTTAGAAATCGGCGAAAAGGGAGTGACGTTATCTGGGGGTCAGCGCGCGCGAGTAGCCTTGGCCCGAGCCTTGTACTCGGAAGCGAAGGTATGCGCTCAGGGCAACAATACAGCATAGGTCGATGTCTAACTTCGTTTTTCAAGTGCATTCTTCTGGACGATCCGTGAGTCACACATTTTTTAATGAAAGAAGCATGACTCAGTATCGTATGTCCAAAAGGCTAGCGGCTGTCGACATGCACACTGCCCAACATATAGTAGAACACTGCTTCCGAGGTGACCTTATGCGGGGGCGAACTGTTATTCTCGTGACACATCATATTTCACTATGCCTATCGACAGCCTCATACATTGTCGAACTTTCAAGAGGAAAAGTTATACTTCAGGACACTGTCAAAAATTTGCAGGCCTCTGGTCAACTCAAAATTGTTCTTGACGTTGAAGACGAAGTTGATGGAAATACTGGACCTGCGGAGACATCAAAGATGACGGGAATAGTGGATAATGAAGCTGACGCCATTGAAGACACAAGACAAGTCTGGAAACCCAAAGCAACTCAAAATGGCAAGCTTGTTGAAGCAGAACATCGTGCTGAAGGAAGGGTCTCTTTGTATACCTACCTCACGTATGTTCGTGCGGCGGGTTGGGCCTCTTGGGTGTCAACGGTTGTTCTAATGCTCTTGATAAGACTGATCGCTATTGCCAATGACGTGTGTAGTATTCCATTTATTTTCTCTTCCTGTACTGACGTTGGAATTTCCATAGTTATTCCTTGCCAAATGGTCTGAAGCATTTGAAGGAGGGAGCTCTGAGTTGCTGGATTTGGATCCTTTGAAGATTCGGGCCCGTAACTTTTCGGCATCACAGTCATGGCCTCTCAACGGTCTTCCCTCGCCTGGGGAGAATACAAAACCTTGGCTCTTCATCTACTTATGGATTTCTTTGGCAGGCGCTGTTACTTTGGCCTTGGGATTGGCAGTTGGATATTTCTCCAGCCTGCAAGCCTCTCGGAAGCTCTTTCGCGCGATGCTGATCCGTCTTGTCCGTGCTCCATCGCGCTTCTTTGATACAACGCCTTTAGGACGTATTTTGAACAGATTTACAACGGACATGAATGTTGTGGACTGGACGCTACAACAATCTGCTCGTGCTGCCCTCACAGGCAGTTTTACATTCATTGCGTCATTTTTGTTCATCATTTATGTCATTCCTCAGTGTGCACCTTTTGCCATTGTCATCGCATGGTTGTACATCCGTATCGCCCCTCGTTATATCCAAGCAGCGAGAGACCTCCGACGTCTAGAGTCCGTATCATTGTCTCCCGCTTTTGCAGGGTTCGACGAACTCCTCAGAGGGATCACTCATATTCGTGCATTTTCAATGGAGAAGCGATATCAAGAAGCTTTTTACAGTAAGGTTGACACGTTCCAAGGTTTTGATCACGTTTACGTATGTCAATTGAATTTCTTCGTTCTTGACTCAGTTGACTGATGTAATTGAATCGTAATCTCAACAACCAAATGCAGTGGTTGGTCGCCGGATGGCTTTCCTGGCGTTATGACTGTACGTTTCCACGAACTCTTCCAGCCACAGTGCCTCCTAATTTCCGACCTTCAGGTTTGGGTTCGGTTGTTGTCTTTTTCACTACGGTCTTTGCACTTTGGAGCGGTGCATCGGACGGCTTCACTGCAATTGTTATCGTGCAGGCTGGGATCTTTGCCAATGCGTCCAGGCAACTAGTAAGGTATTAATTATAACAATAACACACAGAAGTTAGCATTGTTACTGACAGTGTTACAGGGTCGCAGCTCAATTGGAGTTGGATTTTAACTCGGTCGAACGTATTGGCGAGTACTTACAAGCACCTCAAGAAGCACTTTCCATCGTGGATGAGAAACGGCCTCCTGCCTATTGGCCTTCAAGCAGCGGTCACCTCGTTATTGAAGATCTCACCGTTCGTTACTCCCCGGATTTGCCTCCGGTTCTGAACAGTATGACCTTTACTATAAATCCCGGTGAGAAAATAGGCGTCGTAAGTAGTCGTGTGCTCCTTAAAGCTCCTGAGAACTAACGTGTTATTGTAGGTCGGTAGGACGGGCTCTGGTAAGGGTACAATTGGTGTGGTGAGGTATTTGTCCTAAACGATTTTCCAGGCAAATCAACGCTGGCGCTCTCCCTTCTTAGGATTGTGGAACCTAGTGACGGCAAAATAGTGTAAGCAAATATACTGCAGCGCCCCTGCGATTATGCTAATTCCCTTCACTACTTTCATAGCCTTGATGGCATTGACATAAGCTCCATCGGTTTGGAAGACCTTCGAAAGAGAATAGTAAGTACATTTCCCCATTAATAAATATCCTTGGTCTGAGTGCATCGTACAGACTATTGTGAGTCAAGATGTTTCCCTTTTCACGGGTACGATCCGCAGCAATCTGGATCCACTGGAAGAACATTCAGACCTAGAGTGCTGGGGTGAGTACCAATACGCTATTCTTCACTAAACCTTACTAACTTCACAAAGATGTTATGAACCGATGCCATCTTACAAAGCGAGAAGGGGTCTCACGGTCGAGGGAAATCGCTGGCCTCGACTCAGTAATCAGCCCTACAGGTTCGCTGAGCGCCGGAGAAAGGCAGCTCGTCGCCCTTGCCAGAGCAATATTACGCCGGTCCCAGGTGATAATATTGGATGAGGCAACGTCTCAGATAGACGCGCTCCTCGATGATCAGGTATGATCTTCTATCCCGGTGGATATGTTGCAACCTGCTTATACACGTTCCCAGATTCAACAAACTATTAGAGAAGAACTGTCTGGAGCAATGGTATGTCGAAATTAGTCTTCCATGAAAGACAGTTGTAATGATGGTAAATGTGTTATCCTCCAAGGTTATCACAATCGCTCATCGTCTGAAGACGATCATTGACTATGATCGGATTATGGTTTTGGGAGAAGGGGGCCACATCGTTGAATTTGACACTCCTCGGAGCCTAATCAACAAACAAGGCGGGGCCTTCAGAGAAATGTGCAAGCGAAGTGCTGATTGGGAGGAGTTGAGAAAGATTATTGAAGAATCATGAACTTTTCCTTCTCCCTTGCTTGGATACCTAGAACAGAAAAAATCATCTCGGTAAAACGGGCGTAGGTAGCATTTATTCCCGAGTCGAGCAAGCCGTCCAACAATATTGAATCCAGGACTAGTGCGTCTTGACTGCCACATAACGTATCCTTCGCCGAACACGGAGAGTGAACTTGTCGTATTGCGAATACGGCGAGTAATTACAAGATTATAAAACAACGAATGGACTGGTTAAGGATAAGTAGAGCCATGATCAAGAGGCTCAAGTACACCCAGAGATGACGATTGTAAGAACGGACATGGGCGTAAGGGGCTTATACATGTATTAAGACAGGCTAGTACCGTTCGTACGACACATCCTTCTCATCTTGTACTTGCTGCTAATTTGTCTCTGCATCTGTGAAATTTGTCGTGGCGAACCCGACACGTTTGTTCGCAGTGTCAAAGACGGCGTAGAAGCGTTCGAGGAAGGCAAAGCCATTGATAAAGTCTAGGCCAGAGCCCGTGGGTGTGCCAAGGTCGTTCACGATAAGATAGACACTATCAATATTCCCCCCGATTGCCGTATTAAGCGAACGAGGCCATGCCTGAGCGTTTGCAGTGAGTTCGAAAGTAACCTGTGAATCCGTCATAAGCAAATGGTTGTGATAGCAAATCCAAGTGGAAACTAACGCCATTGATGGAGAAGAACAAGCTCTGAACGTTAGCAAACTGCGCGGTAGTCAGGCGAAGAAGTCCAGTCGTTTCATCCAACACAGAGTCAGTCGCTGAGCGGTAGCTGTCAAATGCCTCGGTTGAAAGGAGAACAAGGGTGGTTCCAGTGTCCACAATACCCGCGGTACTCGCGAGAATGGTCGTAGAAGTGCCGTAACTAATGCTTTGGTCAATGCCCCAGAACTCGCTGGCCGGAGAAGTGGTTGCTTGAGACGAGTAACGAAATCAATGATACGATAATAAAAGTAAGGAATGAGCCTACTTAATGGTGCGAAGGAAATGGAGCCAGTGAATTTTGAGCTATCCGTACCACCGAATGTCAACTCCCCGTTTTCCGCTGCGATTTCAGTCGTCGGTTCAAAGGACACGGCAACCTCATTAGAGCTAATTACGCCCTGACTGAAAAGGTTGTCGGTGACGGTGGGGACAGTAGAACTTGTATCTGGTGATAAAGTCCCAAGAGTAAGGTCCACAGGACCGATGCTGTAAGGACACAGTATTAGTGATCTCGTCAACTGAGATGGACTGCCGCAATCTACCCCAGTATACCATCAACGCCTTCAAAGCCTTCAGAGGTAGACGCGACACCAATCGACTGCTGCGTGATAGTAAGGCCACCACCAAGAGATACGGTGTCAGGGAACTCCGTGCCACTGAAATATCCCGAGCCGTACGTCACAGCCTGATAGAAGGTCAAATAAGTTACGGTATATGGTTCATAAGAAGCAAATGCACGGACAACTTCATCATTGGTCTGGACGCTAGTACTGGTTTTCGTAAAAGCCGTGCCGGCCCCGACCCAAGTGTTTGAGCTTCCGGTATCAATGAGCAACGAAACTAAGCGGAAGAACACGTCAGAATTTCGGGAGACGAAGCCTCCGAAGAAAAGTATAACTTACATGTGCTTGCAGGGTTGCCAACCTCAACGTTTGCGGCGTATGATACAGCCTGATTTTCAACCTGAACACTAATAACTGCGTCCTTCTGCAGTCTACCTGCGGACCGAGCTTCTCCCGTTGCGCGAAGCGTGGCAGCGCGGGCTTGGTCGTTCCTGACGATCTGCCCAAAGCTGGTGACATTGACCTTTTTCGCGAAGGAAAGACGTATGAGGTTTGAGTTATCGCGAAGGACGACAGGGTTTGCAGATACAATGAGCGCAAGCGCAACTATTAAGAGAAGTGAAGATGCCGGAGACATATTAGCGGGAAGCTGCGGGAAGCTGCGGAAGGGGGAATGAAGTCACTAGTGAGGGCGGCTGCCGGCTATTTATGCCATTCCTTCGGAGGATTTTGTGAGATGTACAAGGAACTCGGGTACTGCCCAAGTGCGTAGTTGACGCGTTGCCTGATGCAATCGAGCAGAAGATGACCCGCAAGGCTGGATGGTTGCTTTATTTGAGTACCCAGGGCATGGGTTACGAGGAAGCCAGGAACAAGCGTCTTCAGTTTTCCAACAGCAAGTGAAGCTACCGATTGCGCCGCATAGCCACCACAGAAGGCAAGCTTTGACGGGGAAAGCACTTCGGAATTGCTGTCAGGGGCTTTATCGGCTCTGATAATTTTAAGTTATCTGGGAAGAACCCGCATCCGGTAGATGTAGTGGATCAGAATAACACAGCTAGACAAAAAAGAGGTTAATACACGTTTACAAAAGTGAGACAAAAGGGGGATCGAAGCGCAACAATTCGAGAAAATGGGAAAGCAATAGAAACCTACCAGTCTGTATATAGCCCTCGTCGTCATCACCAAAAGGGAAGAATCGTACGCTCATAGCTCCCCGTTATTATTAATGATAGATAGGACGAGCTATACGACCCATGATGCCGCAAAACCTTGCGCTAGCGGGGCTTCCGAATATCAATATAGCGGTAGGACCATACTGCCGTATGAGCTGTGGGAGGCATAGCACAAGATGCTCTGTTCATCAGACGTCCCAGCGAACCATGAACAACTGCGGTCAGGGCGACGATCCATGTGCAAAGGGAACAGAATTGCGCTTTGAGGTAGACCCGGTATTGACGCCTAGAGCCAGTGATATTGCAACCACACAGATAGAAGATCAGGATTTTCCTGGGAGCATCGTCGAGTAAAGTGGAGCGAGCCATCGTGGTATGTTTTCGGATAGTGAATTAGCCTCAAACCTGGGTCATCTTGGAAGGCAGTCCCGATCTGCCAGTGGGTGAAGAGCGAACGTGTCGGCACAAGCATTGATCGGCTCTGCATCGGCTGGGAAGTAGTGTTTAACAGAAATCGGCTTGCTTGAACACCCCCTAGAGACGGAAGCGCTAGTAGGCAAGCAGAAAGTTCAAGATGCCATCGTGGAAAATTGTGTAGTACTAGTTTACAAGTACAGTGCAAGATAATGATGATCGTGGTGCTGTGATTTGCATGCAACGATCACTGGCAAGCCGAGGACATTATGCCGTTAATATTGGCCGATTCTGATTTAGTGGATCAGTAGAAATATTCGTGTGATCTTTGCAGTCCGAGTCAAATCCACGTGATCGCTCTTCTGCTCCCGCTTGTCAGAGTCCGATTGATCTGCACTGCAAGCATTTGGTAAGTATGTATTTTACGTCCCGATATGGTGGCCAGAATCCTCCTCCTTTGTATCAGCAGATGGCCTTGGGTACGAGCCAGGTCTTGTGAGATTTGGTTCGGTCCTCTTCGACGAGAGTATCGTTTCCTAAATTGGTTTTGGCCGAACACTTTTCGGTTAGGATTGGCACGTGAGTACTTCAGTATTTCCAATGTTCGCCCACCTCGAAACGCCGATGTATATGTCTGATACGCTGGTCGGACATCCGTGAACATGGGGTGTGTCAGCCGACCCTGCGACCCGCTCTTGGCCTAAGTGCGGGCAAAGGCGATCGACCTAAACCCGCCTCTATCGCCTGGTATAGCCACAGCGACACTAGTACTTATTGGTTGAGAGAACAAAAACTTTATTAGTTGGCCGGACTTATTACGTTTCCTGTAAGTAGGCCCCACGATCCTGAAAAGGCAAGCACGCTTGCCGGGACCGGTGATGTCATGCATTTCGATCTCAATCATTGGCATCTCCGAGTGCGAGCAGCAGTACTCGCGCTGACTCTGGTAGAGACTGCAGAAAAAACCGCAGTGGCGGCGAGCAGCCTGATAGAATTGAGAAGCTTGGGCTAAAACTAGTCGGCCGGGAGAAGGGGCACTGGCACTGCGTTGGGCGGTGAGGAGCCGACGTTTGAGCCCCGGTAGGTGTGAGTTGCTTGTTGAGGCCAAGAGGCGTGCAAAACTGGACCAAACGCCCTTAAAGTAAGTCAGCCAGCCACTCGCCACCGTCTTGCTTCTCTCGCTCTCTTTCTTCCACCATCCGCTTCGCTCGTCTCGTCCCGTGTTCGTCGTATCAGCGTACAAGGTCTGTTCGCCGCCGCTCCGCCCTTGTCTTGCCGAGCTATACGGCCTTGTATACGTACTCATCGATATTCTTTTATTTTCTCCGCATATATAATTCCCTTCCGCATTCCCTCACCCTTGCCACCCGCTCTTTCCTCCTCTCCACTACCACTATCATGGCTGACCGCAACGACTCCTACTTTCCTCCTACCCCCGAACCGTCTGACGACGGCGTCGAAATCTTCGCCAACAAGCAGCACCCCAAGTTCCCCGTCAAAAATATGACCACTGTCCAGCATGGCAGTAACACCGCCGCGCGTGGCGTATCTCCCTTGCGCTCAGGCGCGCCCGCCAAGGTCACTCTCTCGCTCGGTCATCTTCCAAGCAAAAAGGAGGTCAAGGGTACATACCCAAGGACTCCCTCCAGGGTCAGTTGCTCTTTTTATTTATTTTTAACTCGTTGTATGCGCCGCGAATACTCTTCCCGCCTGTTTCTGACCCTCGTCCCTTGTCTTAAGGTCGACCCCAATAACCCCCCCTGGCCTGCTTACCGTGGTTACCATGAGTACTCATTCGCCCATGCCACTATGGGTGTCCGCCTTCCAACTATCTTGGGCAAGGGCATGGACGACACCATCCGCACACTCAATGAACAATGGGACGAGGACAGAATGGTTGACCTCTGCAAATGTATTGAACGTATGGAGGATTTGATGACCGATCTGACTGGAAAGGCAATTCTGAGGCCAATCATTGATGATGGCGAGGGCGATGTCGCACTCTGGAACAAAGAGATAGCTAAATACTTCCAAGGTGAATGCTTCTCGCGACTTGGGAACACTGGACGTGTTGTTTTAACAGTATCATCCCCTCATTAGGAAAGAACTTCATAAACGCGCCCTGGCTGTTCGCGGAGGCGTATAAATATCGCCGTCTGCATGAATGTTTCAGTGTTAGCAAGTATTGGAAGGATTACGACGTGTTCTTCAGACAGAAGGTCGGTAAATTTTTTTGACGTGGTCACGAAGTTGCTCATGCTCCTGTAGTGCGATACATTTTCTCGTTCTTCCCAAGCTGTTTTTGAGCTCTCCACGCGTTTCGTCGAGCCTTGGAAATATGCTGACACCATCGGTGACTTGGGGTCAGCTGAAAGTGTTCTGGAAGCAGAACGGTTAATGTTCCTCGAGCTGACGCAAGTCTGTCTTTGGGGCAACTCGACCGATTTGTCGCTTCTCATAAACATGACGGAGGAGGACATAAAGAAACTACAGTCGACTGGCGGCGATCACCTTGCCGCGACGGAAAAGAACATCCTTGGAAATCACCTTCCGGAACTTTGGGACTCCGTCAAAGAGCTCCGTAACAAGACGGGCGGCCGAGTAGACTTTGTTTTGGACAATGCGGGCTTCGAATTGTATTGTGACTGTGTATTTGGTAAGAAGATTATATGCGCCTTCGTGTTCTATGTAAAGCTGACGCACTTTGCAGCGGATTATCTGATTCAGTCAGGCCTAGCCAAGCAAATTCACTTCCACGGGAAGCGATTTGCTTGGTTCGTTTCGGACGTCACCAAAAAGGACTGGGACTGGCTCCTGAACACGATGGTGTACGGCGAACTTTTCAAAGATGTTAGCGAAGTCGACCGCGAATCCCTAAGGAAGATGGGCTTGCGCTGGAAGGTAAGCGGGAGTCCTTGATGCCTAAATGCAGCTGACCGAGATCCCCCCCCTAGCAATACGAGAAAGAGGGGAAGTGGGTGTACGAGCAGCATCCTTTCTGGTGCACGGGCTACACCTTCTGGGACATGATCACAGAAGCACCGGATCTGTTCCTTCACCTCTCCCGTTCTGATCTCGTTTTCTTCAAGGGTGACTTGAATCATCGCAAGCTCACCTATGATTGTGCCGCTCCAGCGTCGACACCTTTTGAAGAGGCTATCGGTTCTATGGCGAGCGCGCCAGGCGCACCGAAGGTATGCTCTCTTCGTACAATCAAGAGCGATGTTGTCGTCGGACTTGAGAGCAACGAGGTGGCGGAGAAGCTCGACAATGAGGAGCCCGGATGGAAGATAAGTGGCAAATATGTAAGTTAATTAGCCGTCTTGAAGGAAATTTGTTAACAAGTTCCTATAGGCGGTAGTCCTCCTGTCGAAAGGCCGTCCAGGGGAGAAGGTCCGCTTTGCATGAACGAACGAAAATATGTCGTTCGTGTTAGTGTGTTCTATCTTTTCTTTAACTCTCTCTAAGCGTCTCCCGCAAATTTTCCTCTGTATTATAATTCTAAATTCATCTGCTTATTTTCTTAAAATCCTCGTTATGCCCGTCTTCACCACTTGTGCTCCACCCTCATGCATCCAATCTTTTAGCGGATCGGCAAGTATCGTCTTCAACGAAATCGCACGTAGAAGTATGTCATCGGACATGGATTTCATTTCGCAGTCTGTTTGTAATTCGTGTTCCGTATGACCAGAAGGATGAAATACACATTCGGCTTTCAAAGTGTCCGAGGGTTCTCGCGGTGTATGATCTTGCACGCGCCCACTTTCTGGGCGCTATCCCTTTATATAAACTATATAGGCTAGTAGGCTACTACATGCGCTGTGGAATTGCGGCGCGCGGGCTTTGCGGACAAGCTCGAACTCGAACCACGACACACCCCGGGCCATCGATCGATCGACCGGCAACTACTACCGCGAACGGGTTCTCAGGCTCCATCTCATCGAGATCCGGGATGAAGACCTTTAATTCCCAAGTACAACGTACAACGTTGCCCGGCTCCAGATTGACGGTCATGGCGGACGAGTGATATGGGGTGGTCCCCTGTTCTTGTCGTGGTCATGAGCTTGAGCAGCTGTCTGTATCGTCCTTCTGCTTTATCTTTAAGCACAGGCTCTATCTTTACCACATATGCATCTTCGAAGCCTATGGAACGCCTCTGACCCGACACATGCCCACGCGGGGTGCGCGGTCGCCGTCAGACGATGAATTGCGATTGCGATATGAGGTCCTCAGGCAGAGGCGCTGTTCGCTGGACTCTATACGCCGAGTCGTCTCCTGTCTAGGGGGCTCCATCATCACGACTCCATTCCTAGGTCTCGCCTCGGCGCTTTCTTCCCATCCTTTATTCACAACGGTGCGTCGACTCGTCCTTCTGCAGTACCCACCGAGCAGCGCGCGAGATATGATGTTAATCTGTGGTTCCCTATTATACGAATTCACCGAGGCACATTAGCGGCCTCGCTGAACTATGAGATCGAGACCACTGGGTGATTGCTGATCACTCACGTAAAATGCTCTGTCTATCCCACTCCACCCCCGAGCTTCCCCTACTCCCCCTGTTCTATATATCAAATGCCCTATATAGATTGCAAGCTTGCTAACGCGATTCGTCCTATCTCCTGTTGCAGCGTTCACCGAACTGGCGAGTTCCGCGACCCATCTGTATCAGACACTATCGGGCACTGATCGTTATGCTCGTTTGTCCCTTGCTACAGTTAGATTTATTGAGTTCATGTCCGACGGGAGTACAATGCTAAAGCATGATAACAGATTTACAATGCACAATACAATATGGTCGAGTTTTTTTTCCTTTCATAACAGTCACCTTAAATAAAGGGCCACTGGTAGGCGGAAGCAATCTAAATCGGTGCATGCACTTCCCCACCTCATAAAAGATATGAAGGAAGTTCCCGAGCTCTAATCGAGTGAATCCCCCCAGCTTCCGGGTATACGTGGGTCACTGCTGTTGTCACCTGAGCTTCCCCTTGAACCGCGATTCTGTCGACGGTCACGGGAAGGCAACGTCGAGGGCGGCGAAGCCGAACGTGGGCTTCTACTGCGGCCGAACGAGCTTCCAGTACGGCTATGGCCACCGAACAAGTTGCTAAAAAAGCCGCCATGTGATCCCGAGCCTGTAGTAGATGTATTCATGGGAGCAGTCGAGCTTAAGGTAGTGTTTCCTGTTGTCGATGCTGTAGAACCTCCAGGCGCACTTCCTCTAGATCCAGGGCTACTACCGTTTCCGCTAGAGGAAGGGCGGGCATCCCGGTGTGGCCCAGGGTCCGTGTCCGTCGAGTGAGCGTTCGGCTGAGGAACGAGCGCAAACCTGAGCGGAGGTTTTTTTTTAAGCGAAAACATTGATGTACTGACAGACAAGCAAAACAAACTGGATCCTACTTACCGGCAAACCGGGCACGTGCCACTGCTCTTCAACCAAGGGATTATGCAGCCTTCGTGGAAAGGATGCTTGCACGGCAGCGTGACAACAACTTGCTCGTCGGGATCCTCCGCTTCGGCATTGAATTGCTCTTTGCAGACTGCACAATCTTTCTCAAGCAAAGGATCTGAGGTGGGTGACGCATGCTCAGCCACCGTCTCAGCTCTATAACTTCGGATATCTTACTTCCTCTCTCTAAAACCTCTCTAGGCAATTTCTCAACGATTTCCTCGGTTGCAGGCACTGGACGTGTAGAGTTTGCACCCTCCATCATCTGCGTAATTATCTGGTCAAGCGCTAAAATACGGGAGACGATAACTTGAATCAATCTGATTTTTTTTGTTCTGGGAAAATAGAACTATTTACCTTCTTGTGTGAAGACATAATCGCCCCAACGTCCTTGACCCGACCCGTGTTCATCCGTTCCCATGGGGCCGAAGACAGGCGACAAGCCACGAGCACCGGGGAGGCCACCGCCAAGCAAAGCCAGTAGATATTGAGCCATAAGATGGCCGGGGATACTCGGGTCTCGCGGTTCAGACCCATTAGACTCGTTACTAGCGCGTAGAAATCTGCAAATAATGAATTAGTAATGTGATAGTGTTTCACGAGATCGACGGGCGCACTTGGATAGCCGTGGTGGTGGACCCGCTGGTGTCGATGCACGAGCATTTGTTTCGCTATCTCTGCGGTTTGTCATGCTTGGACCGCCGAGAATGAACGTACGTCGGCTGTTCGGACTACCGAATTCGAACCGAAGCCCCATTCCTTGGGAGGGACTGTCGCTCTGATCGCGTGTGGGACTTGAGGCTGCCCGCCGGCCTGGCGAGTCAGCGCCGGGAGGTGAGTGATCGCGCAGGATTTCATGTAGGCTAGCTATTAGTTGGTAAATCACGCAGATTCAGAACCTTCCCCTCGGTCATCGGACGTGAAATATACCTAACATAGCGAGCGGCCCAAGGCCTTCACCTAGGTCGGCTTCTGGAGTGTGAAATTCACGAGGGTCGTCGTTCAGATTCTCAATCTACGGGGGTAATACGATTGGTAAAACAAGCATGGATTGACCACCGTGGATTTAGCACTTGCCTTCTCGACAAAGGTTCCCCGACAGGAGGCGCAATGGGGGTCTGGCATCTAAGCATAAGAGGCACAGTAAGCAACCTGTATGCACTTCTCGATGCCGTAGGCCCGGAAACCCACCATTAACGGTCTCATCTCCGCATTACACTTGATTACATGCACAACGGGTCAGTCAGTCGGCTGGCAGGCTGTCGCTGAGGGGAGCGTGGATGATGGCAAGACTCACTTCGTGGCAATACCACATCGGCTCGCGAGGGGAGGACATGGCGTTAGTGGACGTTGAGCCCGGGGTGGTGAAGGTGGTGGAGGGTCAAGGACTGTGAAATGGCGGAACTGCTCCGCGTTCGCGTCACGGATGATTGATGACGCCAGGCGGCTTACCAGCCTTGAGATTTGTACCTCGTCTGCTGCGATCGTTAGTTGATGCTCAAAGTGTCTGCCCTTATTATCAACGGCGACGAAGGCGGCGGCGGCCACATCGCACACATTCTAGATGGTGCTTTAATTATTAATAATTGTCGTTTGCTCGGTCTGCCGCCCCCGCTAGAGAGATTACCTATTTACTTTTTACACACGGACCGGCCTCGAGGCAGGAACGCATTAGCCTCATGGCCCCTCTTTCTTTCCCCGAAGCACTGTATATCTAGTCAACGGGCAGGTGGACAGTGTCTACTCTTCTCGGACGGTGCTCGTAGTGAAGCAGCAATACGAGGTGCACGCCTACTTACTCACGCCTTTTGAAACGTAGACTTGCCGCACCGCCGTATGCAGGCGATTGCTGCTTCCCTCACTTTGATTCCGTCCACTCTGAACGCTTCTCCCCTCAATGTGCGTAAGGATCTTCCATGTCGAATTTTTCCTGCATTTTCTTACTACCCGATGCGAAATCAGTGTAGGCAACTTTGGGTCCTTGGCCAATCGCCGGCTGCCGAGGACTTACTCATCTGATCCGACTCAGGGTTAGCGGTTACACTTCCGGCTTTTCACCTAACGTGTACGCTGCTATAAAGTTTTCGCCTCTCACCATCTCCGCACCTCTACTACTACCCCTCCCTCTCCTCCGCCCCTCTCCCGCATAGTCCTCTCGAGATGCCTGCCGAAATCAAGTTCACCAAGTTCGGTATTCCATACGTCGTCGAGTTCGCGAACATATCCATTCGATCCAAGAAAGGCGAAAAGGCAGCGAAGGCGGCTAAGGAGGAGAAGGAAAAAGCAAAAAAGCCCAAGCTCCCTCCTCCCCCTGTGCGCTGCCCAACTTGCGGCCATCTTCCCAATCATCCACCTCGCCCGACCGAGGAGGTCGCCAAGAAACACACCAAGGCCCCTCGTCCAGGGGGGCTCTATATCCGATTCGAGTCAAGTCCTGGTACGGCCACAGCCAAGATATCCTCTCGCCGACTTGCAAAGTTGCGGTCTGCGATTGAGGAGGCTGTGACGAATGCGGGCATGCTCAAGCCCTCTCCTGAGGAGACGGGCAATCAGGCAGATATGCAAACCCTGGATGGGTCCGATACCCTGCGGGCTTCGGATACGTCGAAGAAGGCTCTGTTTAAAGGCACGTATGGTCAGGTCAAGCAGGCTCTTAAAGAGGCTGGCCTGGTAGCTACACCTTGTTCGGAGACCGGCTTTGAATTTGGTGAGTAAGGGGCGGGTTCCTGTCGCTCACGTGCTGACTTTTATCGATGACCAGCGACACGATTAGGTGCCCTCTTCGTAGTCAATTCGAACGCAGCTGAGGGCGATGGGTTGGAGCTAACTAAGCTCACCCTCTGGGGCTGAATGTGCTCATGTTCCTCTTCTGTCTCATCACCACTCCTGCATACTGCATGCTTCCGGTTTGGTTATACCAAACTAAATCTGAGGCTTGTGCATATTTTATTGCTTTGTTCGTCGATGACTTCTCTATTATTCTTCCGGGCACCAGATCGATCTCGTCGTTATACTTATACCCATGTTTCTAACAGTAGGCGACTGACGTCGCTGTTCCTTTGTTGCATTCGCACACGCCACTCGTTAATTAGTTGGAGTAAATATCCTCTCATCTTTCGCCCCATCTATCTCCGTAGACTTTACTAGACACGTTCCGAGGATGTAATGTTTTGTACTTTTAGTATGCATTGTATGTGCACCAGGCATATGTGCATTTATGAAATTTACGATTGTTTTTCAAATGAAAGAACGAGGAGACGCGACATTGCGGACTAGGCACGTGGCCGCGAATCTAGCGAATCTACCGCACGTATTGTTACGATGATACTATAGAATCTATAGATAAGGTATATTATCCTCGGAAGGTGACCGTCATTTGGTAAGTTTAGGATAAAGTTGGTATCATGATCGGTGGCCATTCACCAAAGGCACTTCAATTCCCCACAGAGGTACCCGGCGATGTCCTCAGACGGAAAGCAACAAACGATCATCGTACTGGGAGCTGGTGTTATAGGGCTAACCGTTGCTCATGTGCTATCCGGGACCGCCGCTGAGCTGGCGAACAAAGTCGTTGTAGTCGCCCGTGAAATGCCTGAGCACCTCTTCTCACAGGGCTGGTCCAGCCCATGGGCCGGCGCAAACTGGTCACCCATGGGTGTCTTCGACGAGAGACGACATAAATGGGAGCGAATTACCTTGTGAGACAAACGCGCTCTAGAATAATGCAGCAGCTGACTCCATACTGCCAGTAATAAATTGTGGTCGATGATTCCCACTGGACTGGTCATGGTACGACCCCAAACAAAGAGCAAGCCTTCATTATAGGCTTAAAGTTAAATCAAAGGAACTCCCATCCCGATTTTATTACGAGAACATAGAGGCGTATTCTGCTGACCCTTGGTGGAAGGATATCGTTCGAGACGTACGTACAAAATCACGAGATGCCATGAGAAGTATGAATTTAACGAGCATATGGATCCAAAGTTCCGCGTCATAGCGGAAAGTGAGATTCCCCCCGGTTTCGTAGCAGGGGTGGCTTTCACAACGGTCTCAGTCAAACCGGCAACATATTTGAACTGGATGAAGGATCAGTTGACAGAACGAGGAGTGGAATTCGTGCACCGCAATGTCGGCAGTATCGAAGAGGCAGCCGCACTCGGTGGCGAAGACTGTGTAGTCATTAATGCAACAGGCCTGGGTCATTGCGATCCATTCCAACATCTTTTATTTTTTTGCTGACCGGCCTATCTAGGATCTAGATCTCTGTTTGGCGTTGAAGACAAAGATGTGTATCCAATCCGTGGCCAGACGATAATCGTCAATGCCCCTCACGTTAAAGAGTTTCTGGTCGGCTCCGCATGTAAGTGTATGCTTTTGCGTGAAGATTCGAGTCGGAGGCATATGGAGCTGAGGAGTGTCACAGATAGCAAGAATCTTGCCGATGAAGCAACATACATAATTCCTCGCCCAGATGGGACCTGTATCCTCGGCGGGACCTTTCAACAAGATAACTACGATCTCACAGTTAATCTCGATGTCGCACGACGTCTCTATGAACGATGCACCATCCTCGAGCAGGGCCTTCTTCTTTCACAGGGAACGACAATCTTGAGCCACAACGTCGGCCTACGTCCCTCAAGAAAGGGTGGTCCTCGGGTCGAGCTAGAGAGCGTGCAGCTGCCCTTAACAAGTCCCCTCGTACCTCGATATGTGGAGGAAAGACCACAAAGGGAGTTGAAGGTGATACACGCGTACGGCCTTGGGTAGGTGTACGCCAGCATGCGCATACCTAATTGTTAACTTCGTTCAAATCTTCAGACCTGCAGGTTACCAAGAGTCCTGGGGCGTTGCGGAAGAAGTAGCAAACATCCTCTCCAGAATTTAGAGGTGTATAATCATATAAGCGAGCAAATGGATAGAAAGTTTGTTGCAAAGTGACAGTGTCGCTAATGTTGAACGATATAAAGTACACGTACACGAAAATCAGAACAAATTGACACAAAACGAAAGGAGCAAGGCCTATTTTCTTGCAAAAGTTATCTTTTTTTACATCGTTAGCACTAGTCCATAAAAATCTGCACAAATAAATACCTACTTTGATTTTGTTCTCTCCATCCAGTTTGTAATTGTGCAACGCGTCCTTCGCCACGCTTGCGCTCCCCTCGTCCATATATTCCACGAAGGCAATATCTTTTTTCGTAGGAATGAGACGCACTTCGTGAAGATTTGGATATCTACGCAAGAAATTAGTTCTGCTGAGGGACACGAAAACTCATTTGAGACATACTGAGAAAAAAGGGCCAGTAGCTGGTCTTTTGTAACGGTTTCTGGGAGATTTTGCAGGAATAAAATCTTGTTGGGGGGGAGGTATTCGTCCGGCATTTGGACAGCAGGACGCTTCGGCGCTGGTAAGGCCGTCGCACCATCGACTACAGCATATATGAGTACAGTGACTGATCTTGTCAAATCGAAACAAACCTTCTGCCGCCATGCGCTTGGCCCTGATTTTCATCTTCAACGGGTTTGTATACCGTGTCGCCTCTGAAACAATGTGTAAGAAGTAGATTGAGCCCGCTGTCTGAATAGCCTACTCTTGTGTTCTAACCGGGAAGCCTTATGTTGCTCGAACCGCTCACTGTCGAGTTTTTTTACGACTGCGTCTGACCGCGACTTTGCGAACGAGATTTGCTATATAATGGACTTATAATCGCGGTCTTGTTATCGGCAACGCAGAATACATACCATGGGCTTTGAGTACAAGGGAAACCTGTTAACTTCACGTTGCGCCTTTTTAGCCGCATCCGCGTTTGCAAACGAAACAAAAGCTTGTCCCCGCATGCGTAAATTGCTGTGCGCTACAACATCCAGAACGTCTCCGTAATTCTTGAATAGAGCACGCAATGTCTGTTTCATCACTGTAGGCAGAAAGGGGAGATTAGTGAAACAAGTTGAAATCTATGAAGATAACAAGTCCAACCGTCTAGCTTTATCCCCTCGTTCAGGTTCTGGATGTAGAGAGTTTCGGATATGCTTTCCGGAGGGGTAGAACCCGCAGCAGGGATAGCTGATGCATCTGGGAGGGTGGAAGGGTTGACTGGAGTAGGTTGCGCGACCAGTTCCGGGGGAATGTCCATCGACACGATGGGTGCGGGAACGACGCCTTGCATAGAGTCTGCCATCTGTAATTTGGGCGGGCTCGTAGTATGCGTATGGTCACGATGAAGTCAGAAAAGCTGCTTGAGGCACGAGTCTGAAAAGGTAAGAGCTACGTAATCAAATCATCGACTCTTGTGGCACTCTCGCGGCACTACTGCTGCGCATCCTGTTTTCCTTCAGTTTATTAAACGCACCGCTGCGGGTACAGCAAGACATCAAACACTTTAACCCCTTTTCTTGCTTAAACTCGCCCTTTCTTCTTGTATAATTCTCCGTCTACCTAGCCGCTTAAGGCATACATCACGATGGGTCGCTGGACGCAGTATGATGAGGTGCGTTCTGCACCCAGGGGCATACCTCGTCTGTTTTTTTGACTCAGGATTTGTGAATTTATAGGACGATTACCGCCTGCCCGAGGGCATGACACGAGTAGGGTACGACGCGGACACCCAGAAATACACGTTCAAGGACCAAAGTGGGAACTATTGGGAAGGACTGGCGGGTGCAGAATACGGAGAACTCAGGAAAGGTATGCCCCCTTACACATTGATATAGACACAATGTTCATTATTTTACCACTGGAGTTGGCGATGAGCAGGGCGGCAGTGCAGACCTTGAGGCGACTGCTCCAACGAGGGCGGACGGTTATTTATCTTTACCTGTAGCAGGTGTGAGTAGTTTTGATCATTATATTGTCCTGTTACCATTATTTGGTACTGAAAATAATAAACACAGGGCGAGGTACTCCGCAACCGCAATAGGGACGCGTGGCGTCAACTGCTACCTTTCTTTCTAATTGTCATCGTCTTCCTCCTTCTTGTCTTTCGCTTGTCACCCTCAGTACTTAATACGCGCCCGTTTTCGTGTGTGGAACATAGCCGTCCGTACACGATACGGTCCGGGGACAGTTGCTGGTCGATTTCGAAGGAATACAGCACGACATTGGACGACCTTCGCACAATCAATCCTGACGTTGACTGCTCTGCGTTACAACCTGGCCAACACCTCTGCGTACCCGTGGACGATTGATTATCGGTGTGTGTGTATGATGCTGCGACGCAATGTCCGTGAATAAGCGCTTCAAGTTCATTGAAGTTTCCCGCTATTTCTTATTTTGAACATGCATATGTATATAAATGTATTATATTATTTGAACAGACACTTTTATCCACCGCCTACACACGGCTTTAAATTGTTTGTAAAACACACCAAGATATGAGCTAGAATGGCATTAATTACTAAATAATATTAGCGGCGATCGGGTCATGGCCATTGACGTCATGAGATTTAATGGGCCGACGGGTCGGGTCGACAGACTCCATTCCATGTTCAAAACCCAGCCGCCGAACTTCTTGTTTTTCCCCTCGCCAATTTCCCCCAGCTCCCCCTCTTCAAACACAGTATGGTCGATTATAACAGACACGTTCGCCGGGGTCACCCGGGTAAGTCGTCCTGTACTTTCGATTCACGCACCCCCGGCTTACATCGCCCTGTGCTTTTTTTCAAGTCATCTTCGGTCTCATGGTTTTCTTCGCTATTGTTGAGGTTCGTCATAATGTCGGTGTCTCCCTGAAGCCTTGTTAACACGGCTCCCCAGGGCATAATAACGGCTTGGCTCGCAGCGAGATATAGAACACATCACAATTACCCTTCCATAGCTGTTCGCGACAGGACGAGCTTCCTTGTCTTCACCTCCTGGTGGACCGTGCTCTTCGGCTCACTCTACATCGCGTTTTTCCTACACCGTTCGCTCTCGGGGTCTGTACTTGCAAGTGTCGGCTCACACGGTCTTTTGTGAATATACTTGTTGTCCCACTTGTTAATGTTGACTTACAAAGTGGCGTGTTCCGCAGTCTGATTCTTACGTGGATTTTTTGGACAGCGGGAGCCGCCAGCATCACGGCCGCGCTCGGGGGTGGTCACAACTGCAGGTAGCATTTTGTTCGTCTCATTTCATTGAGTAAACACTGATCGGTTGGTATACAGCACCATCGACTTTCAGTTACCTTACTGCAACCAGCTTAATGCCGCAGAAGGTGAGTACCCAAGGACGTTCCCTCGTGAAGCTAGCTAAATATTAAATTACTTAGGTTTTGCGTGGGCCGTCTGGTACGTAGTGTTTTTTTCTTCTTACGACACCTATGCGTTACTAAAAGGGCCCCCATTCTTAGGATTTTTGTCACTCTAGCTCTCTTCGTGGTTCTTTTCCGAGGCTGCGTCTCGACGCGTCGTGGTGACGGCTTAAGGGGACAGCTTGCTTAATCCGATTTTACGACCTTACTGCACGAAATGCGTGATTATGATATAGGCCTGGTGGCCCGTGACGAACCTTTTTTGTCCTGGTTGTTATATTTTGTTGTGCATGCCAAAGTTTGTCGGTTTGTTCACAGTGTTTGTTTCGTTCTATTTGAATCGGATGTTTTTCCGCTATTTGTTACGATGTCCTTTGTATACTTGAATACCATAAATCAAGTGCTTTTACTAATTACAAATTATCAATGGCGCAGCTGCAGGACCTTGTAGGAAGGAAGAATCTGTAGTGGTCGATGCCAATGCGAACCAGGCCTTTTCTTCACGAGCTTGAAGAAAGAGGACGCTATCCCAGAAAGGGTCTGCAAATGTGTCCCGCAATTACCCGGAAAGCAGCTCCGGCTGCCAAAGAGAAGCAAAAGGAACTCTCGACGCAAACTTTGAGATACATATACATACTATACATAGTTTGACGCAGGCGGTGTGCTATCAATACTTTATCTCTCCAACACAGTTACTCGAATATCTTGGTGACGTTATAACCCAAACAATTGCTCAATCAGACCAGTCCCAGTACTGGTCTCTTTCGCGTCTTTTCTTCACTCGCGGCGAGGTAGCGTCATGGTCTCCTTTCACAAAAGTCTCCCAATTGTGTTTCAGTTTGCGAACTGCACCCCACTGACTTTCCTCGACTTCGTCATTCCAATGGTCTTCAACGGTCCATCCCTTTATTTCTGCCATGGTTATGAGCATTGCCCAAGTCCGGGACCCACACTGACCAATCTCGTGGATATCGGATTCAACTAAAAGGCGGTCAGATGAAGCCATACTAATCAATTTACGGTGAGACGGAGAGCGCCCGTTGATGGCTGTAGAGAGGGACAGGAAAATGTTGCTGTGTGATTTCTAGTGAATGTTGATTAAGTATATAGATAATTTGTGAAGAAGCTGAACGCACTTCGATCTCTATCCAAGTTTCAGGGCTGAGTCCGCAGCTGTGGAGATCGATGCTAATTCTGTTCCACTTCTGACCGTACGTGCCTTTTAGACGATTTAACAGCTCAAGGGTCGCCTTCTGTGACTTTACACTGTGAAAGCTGACGTTGCGTCTCATCTCCACGGCAAGAGCGAGTTGAGCCTCCACGACGGCAAGTTGATGTTCAAAAGGGATGGTAAAGGGAGATAATCTTCGCTGTTCGGCTTTGTAATCGTATGGTATGCGCGCTGATCTGTCTAAACCAACTTCCCCCAGCATGGCTCGAGGGAAGGCGCAGAAGTTGCGACGCAGCGTAGAGATACAGTCTTCCAAGGAAATTGGATCAGGGAGGCAAGGCATGAGCTCATTGAGCGTTCGTTGTTGCTTCTGGATTGTTGAATCAGGGTCTGTGTCCGGGTCAGGAGTGGAGCCCACGAATAGCGAGCGATAGTGAGCTTCTTTTTCCGGTGGTGGTCCAGGAGAGAGGGAGATCCAATGAGAAAACCATGGGTGATAACCTACCCAGACGGAATGGTGGAATACGACGATGAGATGGCTAGCGATCTAACTGACCGAAACACGGGACGACCTTGTCCGGGTACGAACGGGCAAGCTCCGCGACAAGACTCTGGTCGCTCTGGCGGGTGGCCATGGCACAGATTGTGATAGACAGCTCGTCCATTATACTTGGGGGAATTTCAGAATCAGTAGGATGGCAGTGAACATCAATGACATGTTTGAGGACATCCGCCGGGGGTGGGTTGAGCATCACGGAGGCAGGGACGAGTCTTGAGACGCGGTCGCACACTTGTATTTTCTCTTAGTAGCGATCACCACATGCTGCGGGTGCCAAGACGGTTCAGGCTCGGGACGGCGAAAATCATTTCCTCCCCGGTATCTAGCTGGGTAACAACCTCTCAGATGGCAACTCACACAACTGTTGCTTTGGATACAGCACCTCCTGTGCATCGCATCAATGAAGGTACACGTTCCATCGACAGGGATGCGTTTCGGAAATCAGTCCAAGTCCTTGCAGCGCGTGTCCCAGCTGCAAAAACAGGCAATTTGCTTCGAGCAGGCGTCCTAAGAAAGTGCGTCTCATCGCACATTCTCCTTAAGGCTGTTCCCAATTGTTGCTAGGTCTATACTGGATTTGCCCAAGATACGAAGTGTGGTCTCAGACGGCGAAAGTGACGACAGACGTCTCATCTTGTTGAAGGCTCATACAAAAGGTATGTGTTCGGTCTCTCAAAACGGTTTCCTGTACATGGTGTCTTAATGAAATTGTTGGCCCACTATTCTACTGGACCTCATAAGATAGACGAACTACCTACAGAGGCTGTTGAATATCTGGACAGTGAGGGAGCGTCATTCTCAACTCATGCCATCGATCTCGATTATAGCTACTGGACTGCCGGTACGACCAATATTGATGTTCTATTGCACCTCCTGAAAAGTCTTCTGCAGATGAAATTTTACAGGCGACTCTCCCCGAAGAGCTGTGCGATAGGTCACCGACTGGTTTCGCGGCTACTGGCCACTTAGGTGTGTGTAAAGAAGTAATAGAACTATTGTCTCCGTTAATAAATATAAACCAGCGCATTTGAACCTAAACGACGAGTACCTACCATTCAAAAATGTCATTGGACAGGTCATTATGGACGTAAGTCCAATTCGCGTCTCTGTCCCTTGATTACTCCCAATTTTGATAATCACTGAACAGAAAAATTCACGGATCCGGACTGTTGTCAACAAATTGGATAGCATACATGATCAATTTCGGTTTTTTGAAATGGAGCTGATCGCCGGGGAACCGGAGTTCATTGTCGAGCACGTGAGCAGCTGCGAGTAGTTGCAAACCACCTACATTGCTAATTTCTATCCGACAGCTTGAGTCGGACTGTCGCTTTACCTTCGACTTCAGAGAGGTCTACTGGAACTCTCGTTTGCATACGGAACATGAGCGCCTAGTTCAGCAGTTTGAGCCTAAGGATGGGATTGTGGCTGACGTCATGGCCGGTGTGGGTCCTTTTGCCGTACCAGCCGCTAAGAAGGGCTGCGCGGTGCTTGCGAACGACCTCAATCCGAATTGCGAAAAGTGGCACAGGGTAAACGTCGTCAACAATAATGTGCGTATTGGTTATCTATCGACGTCCATTTGTGACACTGAAAATCGACAGGTCTCTGATAACTTACGCGTGTATTGTGAGGATGGTCGTGAATTTATTCGGACGTCCTTTAAGCGTGCCTTCCTCGAGCCCTTCCCTCCTTATGCTGGCAAGAAGGCGAGCAAGCGACAGCTAAAAGAGGGGCGCAAGAGACGACAAGAGAAGGTTGGGTTAGAAAAGATTGAAGGTCTTCCCAGTTCAGACAACCCCGCCCCCGGACAACCAATGCGCAATCGGATCGCACATTTCGTTATGAATCTGCCCGACACGGCGATTGAATTTCTCGACGCATTCCGCGGGGTTTTGAAGGGCGCGGATCGGGAGTTGAGCGGACTTTATGAGACGATGCCGGTGATACACTGTCATTGCTTCACGCGTTTCCTTGAGCTTGGTGATGCGGAAGCGGACATAAGGAGGGTGTGTGAATTATTATTTTTTCGCCGCTATCGCCTTTAATTTTAATTTTATTCGCCAGAGAGTGGAGGCAGCGTTGGGGGGAAAGCTGGAGGACACGACTTTGCACTTTGTGCGTTCCGTTGCACCGAACAAGGACATGTACTGTATTAGCTTTAGATTACCCCGGCGAGTGGCCTACGCACAATGAGCGTCTTGCGAGGGTACTTATATAATAGATAGATGTCCCATCCAATCTCGCTAGGGAGAAGTCGGAATAAAGCCGGTCCGGCCAATGATATACGTGTTACGTAACGAGTAAATCCGGGGAAAAGTTGGCAATTTGGCGTACGGCTCGGGCGTTGCAAGTTTCTTGTCCGCCATCTCGCCGACGAAAGCGAGGGGGAGCTTTCTCGCCGCACTTTCTTTATTATTCTAGACTTTATTAGACGTGCTTGATCACGACAGCGTTGCTGATTTAGACCGTTAGACTTCACTACACCCACTATGCTGCCCTTCCCGCTGCCTCGCGTTTTCACTCCCGTCTTAAACGACGACGGTCTTGCACCCTCTCCAGCCTCGACATCGCGAGCGCTCGGCGCGCTCTCTTCAATAACGAAAGTGGTTAATGCCCCGGAGTCGGAGCTGAAACGATGGCGGAGGACATTTGACACGAATGCAAAGGCTACGGTCGGGGAAGAGAGGTAAGTACTATTTCTGTGTCAATCAATACATAGTGTTCGCTGATGCAGTTGACTTGTTAGATTCCTAGACCGCAACTCCTTTGTGGATGCAATCGCGCCTAAGAGTGATCTATCGAAACTAGGCCGTGACCAGTTCTCCATCCTGTTCAAGGTTGCGGACGCCTCGAAGCGTGGTTTGGTCTCCTGGGACGACTTCGCTGTCTTCCAGACGATCCTTAAAAGGCCGGACGCAGATTACTGGATTGCCTTCCAATACTTTGACGTGTACGTAGATCGACTTGTTTATGGACCATGTACAATGTCTAATTTCAAATTATCCAGAGATTCATCTGGGACAATTACTTTTGACGAGTTTAAGAACGTTTTCTCCTCGAATCTCTGTCCTGATAGTATACCTTTTGATTTTGATTGGTACGCCAGGATAATTCTTGGTTACCTTTCATTTGCAAGCCAATTGAAACAATGCCTTTTAGTGACTGGGTTAAATTATATCTGGGGAAGAAAGATGGGGCCCATGTTCTCGGCTGTGCGTATTTCTTTAAACTGTATCGCAATGTTGTTTACCAATTTACGCACGACACTCATGCATGGGGATGATACTCAGACAACGAGTTTACCCAGCTTATGAAAGGGTTGCAAGGTGAACGTCTTCGTCAGGCTTTCAAATATCTAGATGACAATCAGGACGGATTCATTCGCCCTGATCAATTTAAACGGATTATTATGGTATGCGGACACGCGGATTGACTAATAGGTTACACTTAAACTCGTCTCGTTTTATCTAGGAATTGGCTGGGCATAAATTGTCTAATGGCGTCATTGAGAGATTACCTACGCTATGCACACTGACTCCTGGAGGAAAGATATCTTATTCCGAAGTTATTGCCTTTCATAATGTTATCAGAGGTACGTAAGCTCTTTATTACTGCCAGAGGGCGAGTTAAGAGTTAAGTTCTACATAGAGATGGACATGGTCGAACGGTGAGCAATATAAGAATATTTTTGGTTGAGGCTACCTAATCGTTGTGGCCCGTCGATTCCGCTCACAGCGTAATCCGGGAAGCGACCCGCAAGTCGAAGGATGGACGCATTGACCAATCTGATTTTTTGAATCACACGGCCTCTTCGACCCGCTATAACCTTTTCACGCCGATGGAGGCATCCATAATCTTCCACTTTGCGGGTCGTGGAGACGGCAGTCAGCGCCTCGCCCTCATAGACTTTGCCCAGCTCCTTGACCCTAGGTGGAAGGCGCCAAGCGAGGTAGATGAAACTGCTAAGCCGGCCTCTTCCTTCCTGTCCGGAGTTGCCCAGTCGGCGTATAGCTTTGTTCAAGGAGGAATGGCCGGGGCATTGGGGGCAACTATCGTTTATCCTATTGATCTTGGCGAGTACCCTATCCTCGTTAAAGTTGCTTTTCTGGACTGACCTTAAACTGGTTCCATTAGTAAAGACGCGGTGAGCTTGACAAGCTAGGTTTTTCTTGACCTAGTCTGACAATTTTATTTCTTCAGAATGCAGAATCAGAGGGGCAATGTTGTTGGTCAACTCCTATATAGAAATAGTCTTGATTGTGTACAGAAAGTCCTGCGCAACGAAGGGTTCTTGGGATTCTATCGCGGACTGGGTCCACAGCTGATCGTAAGCGAACATTAAACCTCGTGATGAGTAGGCTGACAATGGTTATCGGGACAGGGTGTTGCGCCTGAGAAGGCAATTAAGCTTGTCGTGAATGATTTGATCCGTGGGGCGGCGACAGATCCTGAAACCGGTCGTATAAAGCTTGGCTGGGAGATCGTTGCGGGAGGCTCTGCTGGAGGATGTCAAGTTGTGAGTTGCAATCCCGGACTTTTCGATAATTTAATCATCTTTGTCACGCAGATTTTTACAAACCCTTTAGAAATTGTGTACGTATCCTTTTTTCCCACATGTTTTCATGCTTGTCTCACCGACTAACCATACTAGCAAAATTCGGTTACAAGTGGCTGGTGAAGCTGCTAAAGCAGAAGGGGCCATTCCCCGGGGCGCCGTTCATATTGTTCGACAACTGGGTTTGGTTGGACTTTATAAGGGTGCCTCTGCGTGTCTTCTGCGTGATATCCCATTCTCCGCCATATATTTCACGGCATACAATCATATGAAGAAAGATATCTACCAAGAAGGGTACAATGGCAAGAAGCTAAGTTTCATGGAGACTCTAATATCTGCAGGCGTGGCGTGCGTAGCTCGGATTGTAGCGCATTCGTAATTCTTTGGCTTACTGTGAAATTTTTACAGTGGAATGCCGGCGGCTTATTTGACGACCCCAGCAGGTATGCAACACATGCCTATACTAAACGAGTAAATGTAAAGCAATTCTTTCCTATAGATGTTGTCAAGACGAGACTTCAGGTAGAGGCAAGAAAAGGGCAGACTCATTATAAGGGCTTGGCTGATGCGTTCGTCAAAATCTGTGAGTTTCAATATCGGCTAGTAGTTTTGTGCTGTGCTGATGTCCAGATAGACCGAGAAGAAGGTTTTAAGGCCCTGTTTAAAGGGGGGCCGGCACGCGTTTTGCGCAGCAGTCCTCAATTCGGCTTTACACTTGTCGCCTATGAGTATCTTCATAAGGTGAGAGATCATTTCCTTGGAATAAACGCATGTAAACTGACGAACCGGACCGTGATGCTGCGTTGCCACGTTGTTCGTTGCTCCAGTATTTGCCGGTAAGCACTGTTCTCACGCCCGGGGCGCCTTTTCTACATCATCCAATGAGACGTTTACTGACTTGATCACAACGACATCTTGCTTGGCGGTTTCCGTTTGATGAACAGTTCCCGTGGGAAGAGCATTCGAAGCAGGTGGTAAACTGCGCTTACGTCTGGGCCGGAAGACTTGGCGAAAGTGCGGGCGCGGAATGCTCTCAAGATTCTGCTGGACGTGCATGGAAATGTTGGGGGACGCTCGGCCTCGCCGTAGATGTAGAGTATCCGTGGTCGTCTCTTGGAATAATGTGCGACCTTAGATAGCCAATCATATCTTACGGGCCTGCCCTTGATCATCACTGTGCACTTTTAGCGAAATGCCTAGAGCGGGAACGAGGGAGCGGTAGCGCGCATACTCTAGCGAATACGCAACGATTTGATTTGCTTGTTGCCAGCCGAGATGTCCTGCCAATCATGACGGTCGCCATGGCCATGGCGGATCTAGTTGGACACGGACACGATCCATGCGAAGCCGCGTCCTCAAAAGCATCCTCTCCCCTCCTTTCTCTCCTTCACCCCCTCCCTCTTCGTCTTCGTCTTCGTTCTCTTTTAAAAATCCTTTTTTATATTCTTCTTTATTCTTTGGTGAGTCTCGGAGTTGATATCGTGCCATCTCGCACCACTTAACCGATATCATGTAGAACGCTTGCGTTCTTTTTTATATCAACTTTCTTTAGGTCGCCGCTGCGTCTATCTAGTCTGCTAGACAGTACTGCTCTGCCATCAAGCCCAGCGTAGACCGCTTGCATTCATTCATTCCCATTTGCCAACTTTTTTCTCCCTCCGCGTTTTACTTTTAATCACTCCCAGTTCATCATGAAGTCTGTTTTTATTGGTCTTTCCCTGGCCGGCGCTGCCGTGGCTCAGGTTGTGGATGGTGTCTCAATGGTCACTCTTTCTTCGTCGGGCGGCTACTATGGCGGTTCCGCGCCTCCTGCAGCAACCCAGTATGCTAGCTCTACGTCCGACGCTTCCTCTGCGCAGTACACGACTGCTCCGTCGTCGTCCTACGACATTTATTCAGTCATGCCGTATTCGTCGATGACTGCGGGGGGTTACTCAAGCTTGGATTGCGGTTATGGATATTCCAAGGCATCCGACGGATCGTGTCAGGCGGAATCATGGGTGAGTTGGCTAATTTCTCGTGAAATAACCGGTTGGAATTTTTACACGGGTCGCATAGTATTCGTTCTCGGGATGCTACGAGACCATTATCATCAACCAGTAAGTGTCAGACTGTTACCTCCGCTTTGCGGTTCACTGATTTATGTGTACGTTGTCAAGTTCCGAGCAATGCTACGCCCAGACTGTCACGGAGACTATGACTCAGTACAACACGGTCACTGAGACTATGATGGAGGTATGTCTGTCCCCTAAAGACTCGTCGCTGTCATCCATTAACTCTGTATTATAGACTATGACAGTTACACAGACTATGACAGATATCAACACAATCACTGCAACCGAGGTAGATAGTCCTTATGTTACCTTTATAAAGCAATTTTCTAATAACTAATTTGGCAGATAATGACTTCAACGGAGCTTGTGCCGACTACGTAGGTTTCCGCTTGCATCCAGTGTGTCTTGACCTCTTTTGACGTGTCCATTGTTCTGCAGGCGCGTTTGGGTGTCAACGGAGGTCATCGACAACACTGTCACTAACTTGTACACGCTTACTGCGACCGACACGAAGACTGAGGTTTGTTGTTAGAATCTGCTATAACGATTATGTACCTACTTACTGCTATACACAGGTTTATGAATACACTCAAACTGCGACAGAGACGGACACAGAGGTAAATTTTGTGCATTTATTTATGTATGGTTTCTGTGACTTAACTATTCTTGCATTTAACCAGACTGCAACCTCGACTCAGCATGAGACCCAGACTGATTTCGTCACGATGACCGAGATTTCTACGCTCATCCAGCCAACGACGTATGTTAGCGTCTACGTTAGCACCGAAGTCATTGACAACACCAAGGTGAGTACTCCTCGAGCCTAATTTCATTTCAGTTACTTATCATTTTAACAGACTGTCGAGAACACGCTGACGGCTACGATGACTGATTTCATGACCATCGTTTCGACCTCTCTTGCGACTCAGGTATGCTGTCCGCGACTTCAGTCCTTTCTATGTGTTGATGATCCTAATTTCTGCCTAGACTCAGACCCAGACGGAGACTGACAAAATGACTGTCACCGAAATTAGTACCGTCGTGGAGCCAACCACATACACGTCAGTGTATGTTAGCACTCAGGTTATTGACAACGTAAGTGGGTATTCACTACTCAGTGAACAGCTCCTTACGTTTGCCAACAGACAAAGACAATCGAGAACACTATGACGGAGCTTGTTACGGACAGCGTTACATACTTGCAGACGCTCACCGCTACGGCAACTGAAACTCAGACGGATACCGCGACGGCTACGGAGACTCAAACTGTGCAAGACACCCAGCTCGCGTCCTGCTTGAACTCTGTTCGTAATTATTTGTATCTGGAAAGTTCAACAAAACCTAACTCGTTTGGTCTAGTGCATGAGTGGCTGGTCACTGACCGTTGGGAACTCTGACACTTACAACACGTACGCCAGCACGACGTCTGTAGCGTACTACACGTCGAGCTCTTCAGCATACATGGCCAGTGTAACTGATATGAGCTATGGCTCGTCGTCTGCTATGGCCTACGCGTCGAGTTATGTTATGTCTTCCGCGTCGAGTTCGTCTGACTCGGCGGCCTTGGCAAGTGCGACGGCCTCCTCATCTTCCAGTGGTAGCTATTACTAGTGTGTTTGAGATGACCCTCTTCGTTCCCTGACATCCGTAGATATCTACATGCGCTCGTTCCTTTTATAGTCGGACTTATACTATAGCTTTTTCGTTGTCATTGGCAAGCTCTCTGCAGTTTTCGGTATGTTCCTAAACAGATCAACGGACGATTTAGGTGTATATCTTCTGCTGTGTTGTTAATTCATTTTCTTGAATCATCTGCAAAACTCCTTTCGGGTCGAATGGACACTAATTTATGGCTGCTTTCTCTAATTTTGGCCTGGGGCTAATAAGTCTAAGCTGATTGCCAAAATGGACTTTAACTTGAAACATATTGGTTTCTCCGAGTCAGGGCTTGAATTGGTCCCCTTCTTATAGTTCGAAATTCACGACGTCGAAAAGATGCCATTGTTGTTGTCCGCGGACCCTACAGATCGTGCAATACCAGCAAAGGATGCAAACACAGAGTATTTGATATTCTACTCTTCCATCGACACGCAAAACCAGATGTGGTGTCCGGTGAGTCTAGTGGATGCCATCCAGCGTCGGCAACTTCGGACGTTGACTGATGGCTTCGTCCGCATATCATACAATTTTGTTGCCACCAGGACTGCCGGAGGATCGAAGGCCTCATTCAGGACACGTTTGGACCAAAAGACGCTCAGGCTCCTACTGCGCTGGTCGTATACGTTGGCCAGCGCGAAGAGTGTGTGAATCCTCAATGATCTCGTGTTCCCCGTTCACTCATAAAGGATGCACTGGCCCCGCTCAGTTGGAGAGGCAATCCAGAAAATCCATTCCGTGATGAACCATGGAAGGTAACTTCTGTACCAACCATCATCAGATTGAAAGATGTATGTGTCTATCCGGTCATTTGATCCTATGATATCCGGACTAATGACTCCCCACCAGAGCGCCCGCCTCGTTGATGATGAGATTAATAAGACATCGCTGGTTGCTTTCATTGGGGCATAAAGAGGCTGTACTTGAATTCAGCATGCCTGTGTCCGGCTTGCGCCTTGTACTTCCATTCAACACATTTTATGCTATCGATGAGCTCAGGTTCCGCACAGCTTCCCACATTGCATCGCCTCGAAAATCGCTCCCGGAAATCGCGGCTGATTAGTACTTATGGCCTGCAACCTGGGCTACCTGGCCCAACTCGGTTTTATTCACTTAACAGCCTTGCGTAAACAGCGCATGCATCGTCCCTTCGGGTCTTTAATACGGCTTCCAGGATGCTTGAACGGCTTGAATTCGCGAGATAAGCCTCGAACACCCATTTCCTCCGTCAGGAAACACCGCAGTGCTATTATCCCTCGTCTCAGGCTTCAGGATGTCATCGTCTCTCAGTACTACCGCCACTCCGATGAAAGGACAGGAATCATGGACACGCATTGCGCATCGTAAGCTCCGTGATCGCGAATCGATCCTGCAAAAATACCCCCAGTGGAGACTGAAGAGTATCGTGTCGCCAAATGAAAAGGACATCTCCAAGGTACTTTTCGTTGAACTATCACCTTTCGAGATAGAAATAGTCAATTGCGACGCCACTGCCCTATTGAGCTTTGTTCGCGAACGCCGATACAGCTGTCTGCAAATCATACAAGCATTTTGTCATGCGGCCACAGTCGCCCAGGACTTGACGAACTGCCTCACGGAGATATTTTTTGACGATGCCCTTCTTCGGGCAGAGGAGCTTGATCGTCATCTGGAACAAACGGGGGAGCTGTACGGACCCTTGCATGGGCTGCCAGTATCGGTGAAGGACCATATTAAGATCAAGGGAAAGGACACTTCGACAGGATACGTTGCTTGGTGCTACCAAACGGTGGCCAAAGAAGACGCGGTTGCAGTGGATATCCTTAGAAGAGCTGGTGCTATCTTGTTCGTAAAAACAAATAACCCGCAGACGCTGCTGGTCCGTGATCTACCTTTACTTAACCAAGTATACTTTATAACGTAATTTAATGTAATGGGTCTCATTTTGCAGTCTTTGGAAACGAATAATAACATATTCGGCAGAACATCCAATCCGTTCAACCGTGATTTGACACCTGGGGGGAGCAGTGGAGGCGAAAGCGCTTTAATAGCACTACACGGTAGTCCTATGGGCATTGGTACAGACATTGGAGGAAGCATAGTGCGTCACGTTTTATTACAAAACAAAATTTCAATAATGATGTTCTGCTTTATAAGCGTCTTCCTGCTGCTTGCACTGGCCTTTACGGTTTCAAAGCGTCTGTCGGTAGGTTACCCCACAGAGGCCTTTTGGGTTCGCATGACGGCATGGATGCCATAGTTGGTGTATTGGGTCCTATTGCTCGTTCGGTCCGGGACTTGTCTTTGTTTTGTAAGGTGATGCTTCACTACGAGCCTTGGCTGGTAGAAGCACCTCTATTGGAACTGCCATGGAAATCGGATATTGCTGAAGGGAAGGGTTTACCGTCGCAACTTTGCTTTGCTATATTGTGGGATGATAAAGTTTATAAACCACATCCTCCTATCCTTGATGCTTTAGCCAAGTGTAAAGCCCTTCTTGCCGATGCCGGGCATATATTGATTGATTGGATCCCGATGGATCATAAGAATGCCTGGGACCTGATTGTGAGTTTCATAATGGTATTAATGGCCAAAAAAAGTGACTCAATTATTTTGAATATAGACCAAACTATACTTCTTAGATGGCGGAGAGGAATATGAGGCGATTCTAAAAGAGTCGGGCGAGCCTCCGGTTCCACAAACAAAGTGGATTTTGGACCAGGCTCCAAACAATAGGAAGCCCTTCTCCATTGGAGAGACCTTTCGATTAAATCTGGAGCGAGAAGCCTTTCGCCATAAGTTGCTAAAACACTGGAATGATACAAAAACTAGAACAGGAACGGGCAGACCGGTCGATGCCATCCTCGCACCAGTTGCGCCAACCCTAGCTCCAAAACACGGTGCAACGAAATGGTGGGGATATACCTCGTATTGGAACTTGGCGGATTATCCCGCCGCAGTTTTCCCTGTCGGACGCTACACAGGAGACGGCGGAGGAGAGCGGCGGGAAGTACCTCCCCGGGCCGCACTAAATGGAACTGGGACTGAATGCGGAGAGGCCGTTGAACAATGGGAACCGGCCCTACAGGAGGGTCTTCCGGTCGGCTTGCAGCTCATTGGACGCCGATTAAATGAAGAGAAGGTTTTGGGAATGTTGGACGTGATCGATAAAATTGTTAACAAAGAGAGACATTGCTAGAAAAACGAGAGACGTCTTGTATACACTTTAATAACGACCACGGGTACCCTAGTCATCCCTTTGAGTTGGTTCCCGGATGATCGGACGAGGAAGACCAGAACAGAACCCATTTGAGAATGTCGGGTTTGGATGTACAGAGTGAACACTAATTGACCGCCCCAGTTTCATTGAAAACTCGGATGATCGACATGTGTGAACATAAGCTGGGGCGCAAGAAAAAGAGAAGGTACACCAGATATCGTAGGTCGCCTAGGACGCAGCCCAAAAAATCAGACCGGCCGGTATTGACAGTAGCGTACATATCCGGACGTATTATGACGCAACCGGTTCAATTTTGAACACCTAACGCGCGCAAATAGAGTTGGCAAAAGATAACATGTTATATATGTGACCTAATTATAGCCAAGCAAGGTTACCGCACCGGCCGTCAGATGGGAGGGAGTCACACTCACATTATAAACTAAGGATCATCCTTTTCGTCGAGAGATCTCATAAAATCTCCACTTTTTCCACCTGACTTGTTTGTGACACAGATGTCAGCGATAATCATATCTTTACCCGCCACAGCCTTGAGCATATCCCAGACTGTGAGGAGGCTAACGGAAACTGCGGAAAGTGCCTCCATCTCAACGCCCGTCTTGCCGTCGCAAGTGACAGTAGCTTGGCAAAGGATGCTATACTTGCTGGTATCCTTTTTGGCTATCGGGTGAGTTTCGATGTTGAGTTCGACAGAAACATGCGACAGGGAAATCGGATGGCAAAGGGGAATCAGGTCTGATGTTTTCTTGCTAGCCATTATTCCCGCCAGTTGAGCGACGGATAAAACATCCCCCTTTGATTTTGCTTTTTCTTTGGCGCGGATGATGCTGACATCAAAATTCGCGACCTTAGCTTTCTCTGAGTGATTGGAAATAAGGTCGTAGGCAATTTCGGAAATGTAGATTCGACCCTGGGCGGTGGCGGACCTCTGGGTAATTTCCTTTCCAGAAATATTTACCATCCTAGGCCTGCCTTGGTCGTCGATATGCGTCAAAGACTCTGCAGCACAAGCGGACCAAGAAAAGGCTCTCGAAGTATAAAGCCTCGAGGCAAGCCGGCGTCGTTCAAGGGGAAGATGCTTTCTAAATTGCACTGGAGTCCGGGTGGCTGGACGCTGTGAAGACATGGATGTTTGAAGTAATTTATCTGCCGACGATTGAGAGAAGCAATGAGGACTATGATACACGGATTTGACGTAGTACAATTTTCACGAAAAAATACACTCAACCTCCAATCAAAATCATAGGTCGATTCTTGATAACATCGATATCTTCCATGCCCGCGTGCTTCTCCTTTTTGTCGCCAAGAGCTGTCCGAGCGACCTGCATCAGTTCTTCATCTGAACTGCCGCTACGCAAGAGATCCCTCAGGGAAACCTCCTTGCTATCAAACAAGCAGACCTTGGGACATGTTGGTGTTCTCGGAACGTCATAGATGATAGCTTTTTTACGCACTTTTATTTGACCATCCGCGGTGATGCGCAGGCGATTACAAGAACCACAGAAGTGATCAGACATGCTGCTGATAAAACCAAACGAGCCGCGATACCCGGGAACTTTGTACGAACGAGCCGTATCGTTTACTTCATCGGACAATTTGAGTATACCAGGATGGATGGTCGAAATGCGCGACAAAAGTTCTGACGAGGCTATCATCTTCTGTTTGTCCCATTTATTCCCTGTTGAACGATGTGAGGACAAGGACGAATATGTTCCCCTGTAGTACTGACCGCTGAATGGCATGAACTCTATGAAGCGTACTGAAAGCGCGTCTTCTTTCGTTAGCTCCAGAAACTGCGGAATTTCCATGTCGTTCAAGCCTCGAATTATGACAGCATTGAGTTTGACAGACTCCAGATCGGGAGATTTCAAGGCAGAGTCGAGCGAACGCAGAACAGCCTCGTGACCCGGCCTTCGCGTCATGAGCTCGAACTTGAACGGATCGAGAGTATCCAAACTAGCGATGGCGTGAGTTAGGGCAAAGAATCTTCAAAGAATACTTTACCTTAGATTTAAATGTGTGAGTCCACTTTCCACGAGTTTTGGTAGCTTTCTGTGTAAGGCTACGCCATTACTAGTCATCGCTATTGATTTCAGACCGTATCGGCGGAGTTCATTAAGACGAGCTGGGAGAGGGTAATCAAAATCCCGTTTTGATCACCTTGGGCCTTCAAAACGCACCGACTAGCTCTACGATGCTCTTGCGAACAGTGGGTTCTCCGCCCGTTAAGCGAATTTTTGTCACACCGTTTTTAACGAAGACCGACGCCAGTCGAATAATCTCATCATCGGAGAGAATATTTTCACTGGGACTGAGCTCTGTTCCCTCGCTAGGCATGCAGTAAAAACCTTCGGAACACACTAAGCGGTTTGATATGGATTAAACACCACTCAATATAAGCTTACAGCGCAGATTGCATCGTTCAGTCAAAGATATCCGCAGGTAGTCATGCCGACGTTTATGGGAGTCGAAGAGAGCAGGTGATGTGGGGTATAAATGATCTACTTCCGCTATCCTGCGCTACAGGAACGCTGGCGGTCAGCTATCCGTATAAAGTGATAGTTGCTATCGGCACTCACCCGAGCTGCGTCCTGGGCGGCGGCATGCAAGCTAGATGTACTCGTTTGAAACCCTCGGTGTATCTGCAGCACCCGAGGGTGTTTCGCGCACAGGGCTTTGAGCATGTCGAATGTTGAAAGCGTTTGGGACCACGCCCATCATTTGAGAGATTAGGAAAAGGAACCCGCGTGTAAAATCAGAGGCGATGTTTAGTCATACTGTGCCTTGCTCCGAGAGTACTCTCGCATCCAATCATCACAGTTCATACGCGTCTTCTCAGACCTCGGGGTAGCCAACCACATCACTGCTTATCTCTAACTTTAGAGTGCTCATTTAACTTTAACAAAACTTTCACGACAAACGATGTTCGCTGGCTGGTTCGCCGAAAAGGCTGGTGGATCAGATGGTGCGCTTGCAAATGGCACGACAGCAGAGGACAGTGCACGCAGAGACACTCAACCCGCTGTCGACCCTCAGCCCTCGGTCGCGCCCGAATATAAGAAGTCCGGTTCTTCGTCTCCTATCTCTTATCATGACCGCGCCATCGGTCAAACAGGCGAAAAGCTGCGCGAAATGCAGCCTGTGGATCCATACCGTGGTGTTACGAGCCCTCAAATTATTTCCGACCAGGAGGGTACAGAAACGCGTCAAAAAGCTCAGCCGGCAAAGACAAGGAAGCGGACCATGCCTGAAAATATGTATGACCCCTTTGACGGTCAAAGCATTGGCATGATGGTACCAAGTGAATTTGAAGAGGCAGAGGACGATCTGTGGACGCATCTTGCACGTATTCGAGACCTGCAAAGTGAAATAGCCAGGATGCACTCGCACATGGAGGGACTAGGGGAGAGCGAGCGCTCGCATAGGTCCGGACAAACGGTAGATGACGAAACCATTAATGCGGAGGAGGAAGTGAAGGCGGCGAAGGCGGCAGAGTTTGCGAAGCTGTCGGATCGTTTCAACGGAAGAAAAGATGCGATAGACGCAATTATGACGAAGGTATGTTATAGGCTTTGTTGGTTACCTCGTGCTTCCGTTGATAGAATGCGTGTAGCTGGAGACATTGTCTCATGCCATAAACGATTTTCATACGTCCCGTGCCCCCGTTTTTCGTCTTCTGAACGGCGCGTCAGAACATCATACGAGCGTGAAGAAACCCGATATCGAGACAAAGGAGACTATAGAGACAGTTACGAACCAAGCGAAGCTAAGAGGTTCTTTTGGTTCTTATAATGACATGATGCTAAATTGCAGTCCTGAATCGGAGCCTCCGGAAGTGCATAGCAGGCCGTTCGATCCAGACTGCCCCAATTCATGAAACTTTTTGGCTGATAACTCCTCTTCTCCTCGTCTTCCCGGTAACACGTTTCTGGACTATGCCTACGGAACGAAGCGTTTACCGTTAGCAATTTGCTCGTCCTGTAATATATATATGTATATATTGATATTTTTAATTGAGTAATGTACGATGAGTACTGAAAGTTACTACATAAGTTATTCAAGAAATTTAATGAAAGTGGTCACGTGATCAATATTTACTTGTGCGACGCGAGCCCGCTGGAGGGGACGCCGAGACTGCGACAGGCTACAACCATGAATACATCCAAGCAGTTGCAGACGAAGGTACATATTCAAGGCTTATACCTCTTATCGGGTACTCACGTACTTTGCAGTACTTCCAAGAAGATATCGTAAGACGTGTTAATGACTCAGACACGTCGAGTTATGGGGTGGTCATGGTCTGTCCTGTATTTATTATTTAAAGAGGGCTATTTACCTGCTTTGTTTAGCGATGTTGGCACGATAGTGATGACGCTCAACTGGCAGAGCCCTCTGAGGATCCTCTTTTGCGGCCCCTCAAGCGTGGCGAAGTCGGTGTCTCCTTTTACCCCAATAACCTGCGCGAGATCCTTCCGGAGTCCGATTTCAAACTTATTGACCGTCCAATGCAAGCGGGGGACATCTGCAAACGAAGATTCGAGGATGTGCAATCTGCCGTCGTCACGAATGTTGACGTCAAGTTCAAGGTCTCGCATGCGGTCAGTGGCCACAGGCTGGGCGAATGGAAGACCGTCAATGATGTCAAGGAATTTGATGATATTGCAGTCGGTGACTTTGTCGCATATAACGATTGGATAGGACAAGTGCAAGGTGTACGCGCTTTTGAGACCACACAAATCTTCTCATGGAAGCTCATTTTTACGTAGTTCTTTGATGAATCGACGATCCAAATTGCGGACGGCTCCTTAGTGTGCCTTCCGGAAGTTAGCGCCCGGTTAACTGTAGGGGAACGGGGAGCTGTAGGTGTCCCTCGACTTGTTCTATGCGTATACCTCACCCACATCCTGCAGGACATCATACCAAATCCACCAGAGGGTGGCGTCCAGGGTATCTTATCGTATTTATTGGGCGACTTACGACCGTCTCCTAATGACTTGGTTGTGTCGGTCAAGCACACCGTTTATGCTATTGCATGGGTAATTAAGGCAAGATTATACGAGCAGTTAGGAGAAATACTTACGCTTTTTTTCAGATGGCAATTAATCAAATGGTAAATTTCTGTAGTTAATTCTGGTCGAGCAGTGTCTTGATATCACACTCTCAGCTTACGTCAGAAGAAACAGCTATACGTCACCGGCCGCAGAGGTTCTGGTCTGGGTCCAGCGTGTCGCAACTGACTTTGCTGCGTGGTGTTAATGACCAACTCCCTCGGGTTGGTGACAGGCTTACACTTAAAGAAGCGCCGGAGAGCGTGCTTACGGTTCATGGTCAAGCAGGTCACAGGGCAGGAGTTGTGAAAGTGGAGACCTTTGTGGTATGCGAAACAGAGACAGTTGTAGACCTTTTATGGCAAGACGGATCGAAGGAAAAGGTCAGATCAACAGACCTTGTACCTTATCTGAATCCCGACGAATATGATTGCTGGTGAGTACGGTGCCCTATACTCAATCCCGCTCTGACCGATGCCCTTATTTGTATTACAGGCCAGGCGATCATGTTGTCTGGAAGAACGAAGACGAGAAGCATGCTGCAGTCGTACAGTCGGTCAATGCAGCCGGACGCACGGCGGACATAATATTATCCGATGGACGCCGCGAGCTTGTTTCTGTCCTTGAATTGGACCCTCATGGAACGGACGCAAATGTCAGCAACCCTCAGGAAGTATTCGGTGTACGCAGGGGGGAACTCGTATTCATTCATCGAGAGGGCACCACAAACGGCTGTGGAAGGCCCGTGGTCCCCGGTATCGGAGAGCTGGAGAGTTGGGTATACGAACCACCTTTCACTGAGGAAGGAGTCGGAGAATTTACGGGTTGGCGCAAAGAGCTGGACTCCGTTGGTCAGAGGATTGCCCAACGGACAGAACCACTTGTTGACGGCCAAATCATGCGACCTGTAATGGGGGACGGGAAAATTTGTTGGTTTGGTGAAATCAGTGATGTATGTTTTCTGATTACAAATCTATGAGACTTTCACTCACGCACCAGCAGCTCTACCTAAGTGGGATTGTGGAGGTTACCCTGCCAGATTTAAGCAAGGTCGGCGTCCCTCTGGAAAGAATAACCCGTCTCAATGATGGTTTGGAACAGCTTGAAGATCTATGGGGAGATCATCTATCCGATGGACATAGTGATGACGAGTATGAAGACGAGGAAGGAAAGCCATATGAAGTCCAGGCGGATGATGGCCGGTGGCTTGCTTACAATGGCGAAGACGAAGACGAATGGGTGGAAGAGGATGAAGACGAGGCCATGGATGAGGACGAAGGCGGAGTTGCAGATGAAGACGCAAACGCAAACGAAGGCGGTGTTGACGTTGTCAGGTCAGGCACCGAGGCCCGTGGTCCTCTTTTTTATGGAATGGTTCCCGGTGCTTGGCCGGCTGGTGACGAACACGAAGAATCTATCACACCTCTAGCCTGCTCGACCCCTAGGCCTGAGTCAGCAACTGTCGATACATCAGCGACAGTGGATGGTGTGCAACAAGCTGACTCAAAAGAGCTACCCGATCCTGTTTGGAAACGATTTGAAATACTTCCTTCCGCACCCGTAGACCATGCGTTTTACAGTACTTTACCAGCTCAACCTTCGCGACAGTTCTTGGCGCGGCTGACCAAGGAGTATCGAGCTCTTGCATCAAGCTTACCAGGTATTAGATTTCTCAGTTACTCTGTGTTTACGCTGATCCCGTTTATAGAGTCCATAATCGTCCGAACGTATGAAGACCGCACGGACTTGCTGAGAAGCCTAATCATCGGCCCAGAAAACACTCCATACGAAGATGCACCATTTGTAATAGACTGGATGCTTGATGCAAATTTCCCCCAAACGCCGCCAGTGGCTCACTTCCTAAGCTGGACGAACGGGAATGGCCGTGTCAATCCCAATTTATATGAGGAAGGTAAAGTTTGTCTCCAACGTGGCTAACAATGCACCATCTTATTATTCAAAAGGCAAAGTATGTCTCTCGATCCTTGGGACATGGGCTGGCGAGCGCAGTGAATCCTGGAGTCCTGCAAGGTCTTCACTTCTGCAGGCTCTTGTATCGATCCAGGGACTTGTGCTTGTCAAAGAACCGTGAGCATACTTACCATTCGATTTCATCCGTAAGCTGATATATGTAAAACCATAGATGGTTTTGTGAACCAGCGTACGAAAAATGGCGGGGGACAGACGAGGGCAAAGTAAACAGGTGCGTTTTTCGTTGGCGCGCCCTACAGTATTTTTATGTTTTCTCCGCAGTCGTTTGTACAACGAAAAGGCATATGTCCTTTCCCGGGGCTTTGTTCGCCGAGCACTCGAAATCCCTTTAGGGAGTTTACAAGACGTCATTGAGGACGTTTATCTTAGACGCGGCAAGCTTACAAAGGTCATTAAGGTTTCTCGGGATCTGATTGCTAAGAGTAAAGCAACGAATGAGTCGGAAGATGATCCGGATTTGGCCGTACCGCGATTGACTGACGGCGGAATAATCCCTCTCACACGGACACTGGACAAGCTAGAAATCATTTTAGCTGTACAGAACACAGCCTGATTGTTTGATTTGGGTTATGGCAGTTTCTTGCTTTAGCAACATTTGGAAAGCAGTTTAAGCAGCATGAACACATGTACCACATTCAAATCACTGAGTTATTATCCCGTATATTTCTTTGTATTAGAAATGGATTGTCTTGATTGTACAGATGAAAGGTAAAGAGCGACTACGCTTATGAATGAGGGTCAGGCTAAAAACATGCTGGGATACTGCCCTGCCAGTCAAAATAGGGGCGGCGTACATATATTTTGTGGGTCGGAGTAAAAACGGGGGTATACTGCCATCGAGAAATGCAAGAAGAAGGGTATATGAAAAGTGGCAAGAAGTTCATGAGAAAAGCGACCGGAAATAACATGAACGGTAGCGCGCATCCAGGCAGTACTAAGGCAGAAGCCGTGCAAATAAAATAAGGTCAAGACTCGTGAAAAATCGTGTAAAAAAGAGCGTCTGCCCATCGGCGTGGGACTTCTAGCATTCCCCAAGGAAGCTGTTCTTAGGCACCGGCTGTTTGTAATCATCCTTCCAGGTAGTTAGGTTGGGATTGCTGTACGCATCCAAGTATCTAAAATAGTAGTGTCAATCGCCACTGGCTGGAGAGGATCTACGTAGCCATAACGCACTGGTCAATGTATGCCGCCGTTGGGAAATTCGGCGGGTCACAGCCAACGTTTTTCGAATCAGAACGTTGGTATACTCGGATGTAGTCTATCCTCATAGATGTTGGGAACGTCAAGTGATCAAGATCAACATAACCAAAGTTCTCAGACATGCCCAGATTTGCGATAATATACTGTGTCACCGATTTGGTTAGGCATGTATAATAAGATTACTTATAAACACACCATGGGCTCCTGCGGAACGGGACGGGCTGAGATCTCAGCCGCAGTATCAGCCGTCATACCCGCTCCATTAAGCTGCCACGCAAGCTTGTCATCCGAGATCCACCCGATGTACCTATGAACATACACACTTAGTCACCTGCTTTCTGGATTTTTATTGTCCACTGACGAATCGTCGAAGCCTGGTTTGTACTCAAAACCGTATACACTAAAGGAACCGCCGGACAACTCATAAGCTTTCTGATCCGTTTCAGACAGCCCTGATGTTGCCTGCTGGTATGCGCCGCCCTTGTAAGGATTGAGCACAGTGATTGTCGGGTCAGGTATTTTAATCTGCATAGATGATTGTTACTAGGTAGTAGGTACGCTGAGAAGAGCCAGGCGTTATACTCACGTTTGCGCTAGTATTGAACCATGTATATTCCGCATTGAAGGGAGCCCACTGACCAGACTGCGAGACGTAACCAACTCCACTCGAAACCTGCGCTTCGAAAACGTCGATTTCGGGAGCAGAACGACCGACGTAGGTTCCATCGGAGTGCACCGGCCCTGGATGAGACTCGCCCGGGCAGGTACATCGCGATAAACGTTGACCTGGCATGAAGGAAAGAACTCCGTCATGGCTAGGGTCACCGTTTTCGGTTGCCCTAAGGAAAAAGTGTCAATCCGGGAGGGAATAATATCAAAGAAAGAGGTGAAAGGGTAATATGTAAATTCGAGCAATTTTCGCAGTACTCACGCAACAGGCAGACCATTTACTGACTGATTTGCGACGGTACCTACGTCACAGGCGTCATATGTATACGGCCATGTGCCTTCTAGAGAAGCCCCATAGCCGGCGCGCCCGAGGTTACCCATTGCCCATCTAAAGAACATAAACAAGTCAATGAAATAAATATAGTACGATTATCACTGGGCCCACACTGCAGGCCATAACCCACTAAAACAAGACAAAAATGTCAGCGAAAAAGGTAGCGGGCCAAGACAATTGATACTTACACGATATTGTTGGTACCAGGTAAGGAAACGTTCGCTTCAAGAAGGCCACCGGTGAAACAAAATTTGTTCCAGGTACTCATCATGCCACCCTGGTAGTTTAGGCCATGCGTCTCCTTCGCTGACAATGTGATGTAGAGTGCACCATCCTTGGTCGTTATTGCAGCGGGATCATACCTATAGCACATTTAAGCGATTTGTACCTCTAATTGACGCCAAACGACTAACCATTCCAGGTTGTTCGTTCCCCAGTAATGTAGGTTTACCGCTTCCCAATAGGGGTCGTCTAAGCAAGATATCGGTCGCCTGAATATTTATAAACTGACGAAAAGAATACCTCCTGGATAAAATGTGCGCCCATCCGTATTGAATTCGTCCGAGAAAACAAGTTCCAAAGTTGATCCATCGACATAAGAAACCCTAGAGCTCTGTTAGTTGACAGTAACGAGGGCATACAAAATTATGCGCCCACTTGGTATATACATCCTGTGGTGTGTCTCCATCAATTAGGCCGAAGTTGCCAATGGCAGCAATTTGACCGGTCGCGTTAGTCCCGCCGATATTGAATCCTCCGAGCTTAGAGGGCACTTTCTTGGTAAAATGCGATATTAAAGGATAACCAGCACTGACAATGCGCGTTATACAAAACTCCCGTATACCCCAGTCGGCGGATCAAAAGCACAAAATATGAACATACAAGAGGGTAAGGAGTCCACCACCGAGAATGAACTGGTACAAACATGACACCTCAGCTGAGTAGTAAGACACGAATGGATACGAGAAAATTACCAGGCATCCCAGGTTTGCGAAACCACGGAGAGTAAATATGGTTCCACCTTGATCCATCTTCCTATCCCGACGCGGGTCAGGATTGTGCAAGAAATCATCTGGTTCGACAAAGCCAGGCTCAATCTCAGCACCCCACGACGATGGGTCAGGTGAAAGCGAGAACTGGCGCAAATACAATACGATTTAACAATAGTACGTCGTTGAGACAGTGTGGTGTGTAAATAAGGGCCTACTTTATCAGATATTGACGATACAACGGTAGCATTTGAAGACGAGCCGGCCGCCGTGCTCGACGCCAAACTCTGCAAGCGCGAGCAAACTTAGTATAGGAAGGATGAAGTTGACACGGAAAATGCCCGCTCACCAGACTATAGTTGGACACCTGACCGCGAACGCGTTCGGAGCCATGCGTAAACGAGTCTTGCACTGAGCCGGGAGAGCGCCTTGCTGCTGGAAAGAGGAGATTTGTGGTCGACGCCGGGGAGGCAAGGTCGGTGGTGTCGTAGAGGCCTCGACCAGCGGATGCCATGGGGAGAGACGAGAGGGGGAACGGAGTGGAACTGGAATGAAAGTGGAAGAATTGAGCAGGAAAAAGAGAAGGATGTCTTGGCGCTAAGGCGGGACCCCAGTACATCGGGTAACGACGCGTAAAATCCAGGGGAGCTCCATCGCATACGAGAAAGAATGTTCAACGCCCAAGCGTTGTATCAATTGCAAATCAATCTGCAACACCCGCAGGCTTCGAGAAATATCCTCTGGAAGCCTCACGCAAACTTTAGTATGTAGTTGGAGACATTAGCATACGACAAGAAGAGGAGATCGCAACGAGGGACGGCTGTGACGCTGGCTGAACGGCAGCGTGGTATGGGACTGAGTCGCGCCAATGAATAACCGACCCGCATATACCCAGGCAATGCATGTCCCGATAAGGTACAATCACTATTCACGGTATCACAGAAACGTCGGTGCTACAAATACATACGTACATGTACATGCAAATATCGGTGCGAGACCGATCCTCGTGAGCTGCCTCACCGATACCCCTTCCATGGATGGTCGCAGTAGACGGGACTCTTGCCGGCTGTTCAGCTCAGTCGAGGTCGAGGACGCAGACGAACTTGAACTTGAAAATTAGGCGGGTGTAAAAGTCGCGCTGCACGTGACGCGTCTAGGGTCCAGACCCTCAAAGGCAAAATTATTGGTTGAGTTTGGTTCCGCGATCGACGCGACACGCTCTTTGCGGTTTTGCCACCACCCGTGCCCCTTCAAAGGCACTGCATTCCGCGTTACGCCTCCTTAACTTCCAACTACTACCTCTCTCTACTACCACAGCGACACAACCCCTTTTATCTACAGCATCCGAACAGACACAACGCGACACTCCCAATATGAAAGATCAGAAGGCGAAGGCGACGAGGTCCATTTCAGCCTCTGAGTGCGTATTGTCCTCAAAGCTTCATGTGCGTGCGTAGCCTGACTGAGACTCTGCCAATACACACAGAATTGCACGTAATGTCAGATATTTTGAGACGTGGTCTTCGTTCCATGGCTGTGAGCAGGTCGATTTCTCCGACCTGCCCGACGCGCTCAGGAAGGACGTGTTATCCGTCTTTGATGTTACGGGAAAGCTACCAAGCAGCTTAGTGGATAAAGTGCACCTTATTGGTATCTGTTTACTCTGTTACCTCTGATATCCCTTTGTCAGTCGTCCAAGTCGTTTACGCGCCTTAGTAAATTGGCCCCAGATCTTCATAAGTTCCTAATCAAAGCACATACCAAGATGCCGGCTCTTTTTTCCGATATTCTTGATTCAGAAAAGCAGGAGCTTCTCTTGGCAGAGCTCGGCACCGTCTTTCTGGCCTGGAGTCAACTCGTTCGAATGAAGCAGACAAAAGAACGATGGTCCGAAGCTGATTTCGCTGCCAACGTGTACAACGTTCTGCGCAGTCCGGCTGTACGAGAAAGCTCTTATCGGTGAGAGTTTCCTTTAATATCGACATAGAAAGCTCGGCCAACAGACACCACTGCAGTACTCAATGCAGTATCCATCTACCCCAGTATCGGAATAATCTTGAGCTTTCGACGCAAGCCCAGCGCGTCTTGAAAACGCAGACCATAGTTCCAGATGGCGCCATTTTTGTTCGTGCTTCCGATGTCAAAAACTTGTCGTCTGCTAGGAGCTCCGCATACAAGCGCATCAATGCAAATGCAGGTACGAAAAGAATCTGCGGCCCCGAGACTGAGCGCGCGTTCCGCTATCAAGCTACACCGTGTGCACAGCCTCAATCATCACCTTGTTTCGAGTTCGTGAGCAGCTTTTGGGAGGACAAAAAGCCGGGCTGCGAGATGCTCGAACATGGGTACCGACAAAATAGGATGGCCAGTGCCGCTGCTCTCAGGCATCTTCATGCGCTGTACATCAATGTGCCGGTCTTCGGTCTTTTATGGACGGATGGAAAGGTGAAAGCGCATGTAGACTGGTGTCTTCATGATGGGAAGCACCCGGTAAGCACTTGTTTTAGGCCGCTTTCCAAGTCCTCGCCACAGACTCTTAACATAATTCTTCAGACCATCTTCTCTGCGGCATACCCAGGTCCAAGAGCTTCTTTAAAAGCCACAACCGGAAAGAGTCGAACCTCGCTGTCCTCAGCCGTGTCACAGCCTGAGTTAGATTTCTCGGATTTTTATGAATGGGACCTGTACAAGCCCGCGGATATCCTGTCCGTGTTTCTTCTTGTCCGGAACCTTGACACCTGGACAGCCAACACCTTCCGCGAGCGCGTCGAGGACGGTGTAAACGCGCTTACGAAAGCTGTAGTAGAGGACGGACGGCCGTACGTGCCCTGGAAAGGTATCCCTCAAAGGACCACCGTCCTCAGGACAACCTCATACTCGAATTCGGAAAATACACCTCCGACTAGTGCATCAATTAGCCCATTTCCGACGCCACCCACAAGACCAAAGAGAGCAGCGGCTGGTGCGGCTGGTCGCACCCGGCGCTTGTAGCACCGACCATCTACGGTCAAAATCTTATTTGCGATATATTTACCTTCTTTGCGATAACCCTTTTTGTTTTTATTGTTACCGACTACGTACTTTACGCGTTTGTTTTACTACTTCCTTGCATCCGTTACGCCCCTCATGACTGCACGCGTTACCACGACTGTCTCCAATTATCACGTTCTATTAGTCGTAGAAATACAACAATGCTATTGCTTTTGAAAAGTCTATGTCGGAGGAAAATCCAGAGTGGATGACAAAATATCGGACGACGCGTAACAACGTTAGGTCGTCAAGCTGACCAGCTTGACGGGATATCTGCAATTGAATTGGCCCAAACTGCTAATCGGCCCTGTTCCCACTCCTCGACCTTGCTAAGTCCAGCGTAGCCTCTACGACCCTCCTCAATCTTCAACCGCTTTTCCGCGTCACACCAGAACATCACCCACTTGCCGATTCGCAGATGACCTGTACTCCGTTCGAAGTACCATTTATTAACGGGGTTATCTGCACGCGAGCGCCAAACAAGGTCGCGTCCCTCGCCGCGTCCCTCCTTGCCTCCGTTCGGATTTGCGGCGTACGATAGCCCGAGTCCGTAGGACTCGTCGTGTAGCGCAACCCACAGGAAGTCGACCGTTCCATCACCTTGGTTCTCCGGGCGCACGGCAAACTTGTCAAGGTAGGCAATGGGCTCGCGAGAGGAGCTGCCGGACCCTGTACGGGGAAGCTCGTTGGTGACGATCGCCGCGCCCGCGTAGTCGCCGGCGATAATCGCAAAGTCGAGGCGCTCATCAAGCCGACGGAAGTATGTTTCTACGTCGAGAGTGCGCCTGAACGAGCCTTCCAACAGCGCCGTCAGCTTGTCACGGTCGAGATCCGCGACATGGTTAACGACGCGTATAGGCAAACCCCGACGCAAGATGGTCGGTGTGTGTGCTGTCAGCTTGCCGTTCCCTTGCAGAAGCGCGTGTGGAAGGCTAGAGCTGAGCTCTGGTTTATTCGTAATAAGGTTCCCAATAAGGGATTTTGGAGATCGGTGAGAGACCATGATTACTGAAGAGGAAGGTGGCATGTAGGAAAGGCATGTACGTGCAAGAGCGAGGTTTTCGAGCGCAGTGGGGTTGGTGGAACGCCAGGACGGGTGAAACGTATCGCTGATGTGTGTGCATTCCGCGGTGAGATTTACAAGAAGGTGCGGAAGACCGTTCCGGGCGTAGGACGGGACACCACCTTCCTTGTTGATGATCATGAGTCGCAAAGGGGTCAAATCGACGTCATCGAGACTATCTTGACTACTAGAGCCAGCTTCCGAGTTCGAATGGTTGGCGGCTTCAACCATGCCCTGGGCAAGGGCGGCCAGTACGTCGTTCGAATGTACACGCACTGAGCGGCAGAAAGAATCGAGAGCAAGCGGGGGAAGGACCGGTATTTCCCCTGCGCGCAACGCAGAACGTATAGAGATGAGGTCATGCGGCAAGGTGTGTGCCTCAGGAGCGGGGCCTTCTTCCTCGCCTTGCCGCTCGTTTTCGCCATGGCCTAGTTTTGGGCCCAGTCTGACAATACTCTGAAGAATGGGACGCGCGCGTGCGCCTTGCCGTTCGAGGGCAGAGACAACACGCATCACTTCCTCTGTAGTATTTGCCTTTTCATCTGTCTCTCCTTTGATCCAGTTGTCGAGCTCAACTACAATAACGCTTGTAAGGCCAAGTTTCTCAAGGTAGACCAAGCCTTTCGCAACGCTTTCGAGTTGGCGATCTGTGAATGGCCCCTGGATTTTGATGAGGGCCGTACGCCGGTGGATAGGATTAAGAATTGACGTTGCTAGAGGATGAACGGGGACAGGTTCCTGAGAGGTGCTGGCGACATTTTGGGACGTGGGGAGAGGAGGAAGGGATAGATCTAGCTGTGGTGTTATTGGCTGTTGAATTGGTCGGGCCCGAGGACCGAAAGACTGCAGGTAGGACCTCGTGTCCCTCAGGGATGGATTCGCCCTCAGAATCGAGAGGATAAAATCCTGGGGAAAAGACGTAAATATATGCGCACGTGTAGACGAAAAATGTACGTACGTTACTCGAGATGTCCGGCTCTTCAGGCTCAGGCAACGGCGGGGGACGTGCGCTGCGAACAGTCTGAAGAACGGCAAGTAAAGAAGGAGAAGAAGAAAATTAGAAAGAAGAAGGTTTGCGAAGATATATTATAGCTGACCGCGTAGGACGACGCGAAGACATCCCGCGCACGGTGCTTCGCTGCACTGGTGGTGGCGGGGAGGGAGGAGCGAGCTGAACTGAACATGCCGAGCAGGAGGGAGAGGGGGTTACAGAGAGGGGGACAGAGGAGACGGGGTGCTTAAGTAGTTGTGAGTCATAAGGCGGGGCAGGCAAGGGCGATGAGAGGTTGGGACATGGCCTCGTCCAGAAAAAGCCGAGAAATTTGGTCAACGATCTAATCAGAGCTTCGCTTAGATAAGACATTCAGACGCGAAAGTAGCGCTATTTACTATTACATCGCAACAGTAATATTGAAGGCATTAATAGCACGGAGAATCTGAAGCGTCGTGTGGCTTCGCTCCGGATGTCTCTGTTGAGAAAAGAGCTTTTTTCGCTCCCCAAATGCGAATGGCGTTATCTCTCGGAAGAATGGACAGTTGCGCACGTTCACTGCTGACCCGTCTGCTGCGATCCGACCAGCACTAATACCTCAGCTCAGCTGCAACTCATGTTGGGCAAGCGCCTCATCCACTGCATCCAGGGAGAGCGTCAATCGGGCCGCAGCACGAAATTGATTCGGACAAACTTCACTTCCACTTCACGAAGGGAAGACGTCCGTATATATAAAGACGCCCTAGGACGCACAGGCGCTCCGGTCGTCCGGAGAAAGAATAACGAATATCTGAATCAAACATCCCACCTGCCGTTATAGTATATGCTAAGAGGACCGCCCCCGAGTGCAGCGGCCATTGCTGCTGTGTGTTAGTCTTGCGCGTGAAAATCGTGAGTTGATGCCGCCGGCCGTAAAATATGGCCAAAAAGAAAATCACGAGCAATCGAGTCTGCGCGTGAATACACGCCCGGCATCCCTTCTTGTTCTCTTACCACCACCATCTCCTTCGTTTTAGGAGGGGCGCTGGGGGGGTTTGTGGTTCACCCCTACTATCTGGCCCGTCTGAGGGTTGGCGCTGGTGGGGAGGGGGGGCTCTCTGTCTGTGTGTGAGTCCTCGGCTCTAGCATGCCAGCGGGTTAGCCAACGGCACGAGAGAGGCGCAATAGCCTGCCCGTCGGTGAGGACACGACGTTAACGTCCTCAGGGGAGGGGTGGTCCGGAGGACATCATCCTCGTCCCCAGGGGGTCGGCTTGATCCGAGCAATCCCCTTCGGGGGACCCCACTGTCCCTGGCACTGACAGTGAAAACTGCCACCCCAAATCCCGGAAGGGTTCTAATGACGGCACTTTGCCTAGGAATAGGGGTCTCATAACACGTGTTGTTGCGGTGAGAACCAGCCGACTCGATGCCCCTGACCCGACGCTGTGGAAGGGTGGCTAGAGACAGGTCAGCACGGGCCTTTGGATCATCCTGTGGGAGCATCCTCAGGTGGTTAGTATGGGAAACTCCTTGGTCTTCCCGATGATAGGGGACCGGGGTCACTTGTGTGACATGGTAATCCCCGTATGCTGCGGATCCAGAAGTGGGGCGACTAAGTCTAACCACATATTCTCTGGGGTTAAACCCGGGGTCTGAAGCGCATGCGGGGAATCGGGAAACTCAAGTAGCAGCTAGGGTGTTAGTCCTCATGGCCTTCTGGGCGTAGTGGCTTCTCCGTCGTGAAAGGGCGAGCCGGGGCGGTGGGGGGTAGTTCCCTTCACCGGCCGCAGAGTACTAAATCTGCCATGGGTATGCGTGGGGGTAATTCCCACTGCATTGCTTAAGTTGATTCCTTGACACGCAGACACGCCCCAGGGCAACCTGGGGGACAGCGGGAGGGGCGTGGGAACCCCATATCCCGAGGAAGGTGTAGTCATTTGGTGGGCCTCGCAAGAGAACCCTTTAGTCAGGGACACTCCTAGGCCACGCTGGTTTTGGCACGTACTTTGGACGCATCCCGGGACGCGACCCCATGTGCCCGTTCTGCCATGTCCCAGAGACTCGAGCTCACCTCCTGCTCTCTTGCCCCAACACCCTCCCCGCCCGACAAGCGGTGTGGAAGACTCCCATGCCATCCACGGAAGCCCAGTGGTTTTCCAAAGATGGTCTCCCAATTTTGGCATCTTTCCTAGACTCTCACCCCGCCTTTGAGGCGGAACCCATCCTAGTCTTTGACCCGGGTGGCCCCACTGTGGTTCATATATCCGACTCAGGCCTTGCCACGGGCAACTAAGTCGTTTTGCCACTCTCCTCCCCATTCACTGGCTAGGTCCGGCTTCCATCTCTGCTTAACAGCGTCACATCACGATTTATTCTCTCTATAACAATCACCATCTCACACAATACAGGGGCCTAAAGGCCCCTGGAGTGTATTTTGTACTAGATAGTCATGACGCGCTATAGAAATGCATTTAAAAAAAAAAAAAAAAAAAATACACGCCCGGCTCCGCGTCCTCAGTAGACCAGCTTCAACCTCGCCCTCCTCCTCTCCTTCCCCCAGCACCTGGTTCGTAATGGTACGTGTATTGACTCAGTCCAGGCGTCAATCGGCCCCCAGAAGTATTTTCAACTAACGCCGTGCGGTGCACTACGGCGCTACGATCATCGCGTTCCTTTAGAGTTCATCGGATGCAGTCGAAGATGTCGTCCAGGACCAGAAGAGCCCAGTCTCCTCTACAACCGCATCATCAAGCAAAGCGTAAGAAGATATAGGGGGAAAAGATTTCACTCAAGCTGATCCCGTGGTAGATTCATCTCTGGCGGCTTTGGCGGTGTATGCGCCGTGCTCGTCGGACACCCCTTTGACCTCATCAAGACGCGTCTCCAGACAGCCCAACCCGGTTTGTACACGGGTGCGCTGGATGCAGTGAAGAAGACGCTTGCGAAGGACGGCGTGCTCGGGTGAGAATTTACTGGAAAATGGCGAGAGAAGGGCATGCTCATTCATCTCGAAGGCTATACCGCGGCATGGTACCCCCACTGCTGGGGGTGACGCCGATCTTCGCTGTATCATTCTGGGTGAATCCGGACTCTTCCTTTCCAATATTTTGCCGAGTGCTAACATTCGTAATACAGGGCTATGATCTCGGCCAGCGGATGGTGCGCTCCCTCACGCCCAACCGGCCCAGCGCCGGTCTGACCACTGCCGAGTACGCAGCTGCTGGTTTCATCTCCGCAATCCCGCAGACGTTTGTCGCTGCACCCATTGAGCGCGCCAAGGTACTTCTGCAGATCCAGGGCCAAGGTTCCGGCGATGCGAAGTACAAGGGCGTACTCGACGTCGTGCGCGTGCTGTATAAGGAGGGTGGGATCCGGAGTATATTTCGTGGGACGGGCGCGACACTTGCGCGTGATGGGCCGGGAAGCGCAGCGTGCGTGTGGACTACTCTTTCTCGCTTCTTGAAATGACCAGAGATAACGCATTCATACAGGTACTTTGTCGGTTACGAAGTGACGAAGAAGGCACTCACGCCAGCTGGCGCATCAGCTTCTGACCTTAACCTCGGTGCGGTAATTTTCGCCGGCGGCATGGCAGGCGTTGCGATGTGGAGTATCGCTATTCCCCCAGATGCGCGTTAATTGCTACTCCGGAAAAATTCATCCGTAGGTTAATGACTATTCTTGTTATAGGTTTTGAAATCGCGAATTCAAACGGCACCTTCCGGCACGTACTCCGGACTTTTGGACTGTGCTCGGAAGACCATCGCTGCGGACGGAGTGGCGGCATTATGGAAAGGATTTGGCCCGGCCATGGCTAGGGTGCGTCAGACTCTCAAGCACAGATATATGTAACTTATTATTTTCCTTTCCTTCCTCAGGCTTTCCCAGCGAACGCAGCTACCTTCGTATGTGACTACTTGTCTTCATTTTGGAAATATACTCAAGCTTTTTTATAGTTGGGCGTTGAGGCGTCAAGAAAATTGCTGGACGGGTTATTCTGATATACATAGTACGCTTGAGTATTCGTTAGAGACTTTTAGACTGGTTCAGGTCAAGGAACTAATTTCGTCACGCAAGCACGCTCCTCTCGGAAAACAGCATTTGAGTTAACATCAGGTACTCGACCGTTAACAGGGCAGGAACATAAACATGACACCAAGGAAATAAATGAAATAATTGAAGGATAAAAATGTTTCGACTTATTCCGTCCATTTACCAAGACAGAACGACGACCGTCGTATCATCCATGTACTTGAATTACAAATCGACGGTGAGCTTGATAGATTGCTTCTCGAGGTCATCTCCGAGCGCGTCCTTTGCGATGCGAAGCGCCACGTTCTTTCTAAGGCCCTCGTACTCGCCTTGAACCTCTTCCTTAAGGGAAACTTTAGCAATCCGGTGCACCACGTCCTCCAGTACCGGGATCCGTTCACCGTACAAATCCGTCAGTCCGTCGGAGCAGAGAATGAGCGAGAACTTGCACGTTCCTGGGCCTTCTTCGCCCTTGAGAGCGCGGTGTTCGACCTCAGGAATGGACGACACATACGGCGGCGTTAGGCTTCGCTTCATGATATCAATCGCTTTATTGGGATCCTTGTAGCCATTGAGCGTCTTAAGTATAACTTTGTCGATGTAGACAGCTGGCAGCTTAAAGGCGAGGTCGCCTAAGGCTATTAAAAAACCCCGAAGTTTCGATGAGTTAAAGCAGGAAGACTACCGATAGCTACGTACCTCGTGTAACAGCAATTGAGCCGAGAACCCGGTTGCGAAGCACTACATCAGGTTCATCGGGATGCTCCGACCGAAGACGATCCGCTTCGCTTTTCACGCGTCCATTGTGGGCGGAGGAAAGCAACGTAGCCTTGAAACCATTCGGTGCGGTAGTGTCGGTTTCCGCAAGTACTAGGGATAGAGACGATTAAGAGGGTGGCTTTTTCATGAAAAGCTTTCTCACCAGCTTGACAGTCGCCTAAATTCGCGACCCACACATTCTCCCCGGCAGGATCAACCAAGCCAATGATCACAGTGCTACCTTGAATGCCGCGAATTATGGCCTGGTGTACCTTGCCTCCCGATTCCTGATCATTTATAATGCCTTTGAGCTCTTCCTCGCTCATTTCCGCAAAGTTGGTGGGCAGGTTGAAGATAATCTCATCACGAAGCGAATTATCGAAAGCCTCAATGGCTTGCTTGAGGGCAGCGGAGATCGCTTGCGGCGCAACGTCGCCCGACAAAGCAGTCGACAGAGCCTGGCGTACAAATCCAGGCATGGCTTGCCTAGCGTATTCCGACAGTTCATATCCCAAATGGCCTGACGGAAAATTCAGCTCACAGCAAAGTACATTTCTACAGGTCGATTACTTACCATCGAAAACGGCTGCGAACGTCCAGACACCAGAAGGGAATTCCCAAAGCTGGATATCGTGTCGATCCTCACTCTTCCCCGTTAGGAAGGTTTGAAAAGTGGCGCTGTGCACAGTGACCTTCTTGTCCGCCGTCACCAGCTCAGCGGGTGCGGCAATCCGAGATAATTCGGTATTGAATGCTGCATGGTTAACATAGGACCGGTAGGCTTGTGGCCACTGCACAATCTTCTCGTCATCATAGAACTCGCCAAAGTCTGAGACGGTGGCGAGTTTAACGGTGTAGTCAGCCATTGTGAGGTGTTTGTGTTCTGTGTTCGATGTGAAGCACAGAAAACGTGTTTAGTAAATTCTTTTAATGGTGTCGAAAGCAGTGCTGGGCAATGGGTAATGGGCAATGGGCAATGGCAGTGGGCAACGGCGTGGGCAATGGGCGTTGGTCGTTGGGCGAAGGGTTGCGTCCGTACATTCCTTACAATGGCTTATCATGTGCAACGTCGAGGCTCTGACAAGCGCTCACGCCGAAGGAAGACCTTACGGACAAAGTTTTTTTTCGTCCACCGCACGTACCAGGGTGTACTCCCCGCTGGAACGACAGAACAAGTTAGGCATCCGCTCATACAGATAAGCTTTCTTAACGTTCACTCTAACATACCGGCTTTCCCCCCAAAAACACAGCCATGGAATAATCCCGTGTAAAAGTCGATTCAATCCTCTATATCTTCTTCTGCGGAATCTTCTATCGCCAGTACAGCAAACATACTCGATCCGGCAGAAATGTGTTTGACTGTCGAATGTTCGTAATCTTCCCCTCCCCAATCAGGCACGTCGCTCTTCTCGCTATCTGACAGTAAACTGGCACTATCAGAGTCATTGCTGTCGGTGTCGGTATCGTAACCATTTGGTTCGTTATCCGTGTCTGTGCCCCTAATCCATATGCCGGTGCCACCGTTGTCTTTAAGTGATTTTTTAATGTCGGCTGTGGAAGGGTAGAATGCCCATTTGATTTTCCCTTCCGCAACTTCTCTCATGACTTGCAAAACGATTCGTAAGCATAGAGGCGGTGTGTAAATTTGTAACGTACGTGCATTGCCAGCCCTGTTAACATCAGGCCTCCCTGCCTTTGCGGCGATCCAACCTCTCTTATTTGCGTAAGCGGTAAGAACATCCATTGCAGTCCAGGACGATTCGGAACTGATAGTTGGTCGTTTACCTTCGCGCCAGGTGCGCTTATCTTCTACAGTAGAGTCCTCCTCTGCGGGATGTTTCAGTCCAAGGATCTTCTCCAGCGGAATATATTGAAGGGCGTGATAAATGCAAGATGGAATGGCTGCTATTTGGGATACAGGCAAAGTGCCCGCAAGCACTTGCATCTCCATGTTTACATAGCTGGGGAATACCAATCCAGGGCAATCGACAAGCCTGATTTGATTCGTCCAGAATAAAGATTGAAAATGTTTCGTCTAGTAAAAGTTCAGTATGAGCCCCCTTGAAGTCGTTTAAAGAAGGAATTTTAAACATACCTTCCCAGGCGTTTTGGAGGCCTTGACCTTCTTCTGGCCAAATAGCGCATTAAGGAGTGAGCTTTTGCCCACGTTCGGTTGTCCTGTGCAGCGAATATAAATCATCATTTCAGGCGTGGAAAAAAGTAGGTTTACCAATCAAGCCAATTGACACATAATCCTGATTGTCATCACTCTCATTATCAGGACATTGCTCTGACAGCTCCGTGGCGTCACGTTTATTATTCTGCGGGGAAATATGCCGATGATGCAATATATCATTATCTCCTGCATTTAGGACGGCATTCCAATCGACTGTGCGTATTATGTCAGGTTTCCAGCTGGCAAGTTTCTGCGCATTGGAGGCTATGTATGGGGGAGGAACACAAAGCTCCGCGTGGGCATCCTTTATTGCGTCGACGAGGTCCCTCCTCAAAGTTGTGGGAATCTGCGGATCAAAAGCCTTGCGCTTGCCCTGTCCCTCCCGCTGCTTTCGTTCAATATAGCTTTCAACCTTTACGACACGCGTATCCGGATATTTAGACTGTAGGAACTCTCTCCAGAGGGAAGATATTTCCGGACCGCTTATGTCTACCTTTGTAAGCACAAATATGATTTTTCGGGGGATCCGAAGCGACGAAAGATAGTTGTGCAAGGACTCAGGATAATGGAGCAGAGGACAACGGGAGTCGAGCAGAATCAAGAGTATTTGACAAATTTCTGTCACGCGCCACCTCCAAATTTTCCTAAGTGACCGGAATTCAACAAGAATTGAGAAGAAAGCTTACATTTGCCGCCACACTTCCAGATTTCTCTCGTAGAGAGGTACAGAGTATGGCATCCCATCGGTAGGATGACTCGGCATTGCTTGTGCTCCTGATTGTAAACTGTGCGTCTCCTCTCCGGTGGCTTCCACAGGTACCTCCCCAGTCTTCCAGGCTTGGATCGCGTCGTCAGTTTCAGCTAACCATCTTTTGAAAACACCTTCTTCATTGCTTTCCACTTGCTTTTTAGTCATTTCGTAGTTCCATTTTGGGCGTTTAATTATGGTCAGCTTTGAGGTGATGCTTAGAGGCGAGATGTCTCCCGGAGGAAACAGGGCCCTTTCCGAGGGCAAGGGCCGCGTAAGTACAAGGCTGGAAGCTTTTTCTTTCGCCTCCTGCAAGAATGCGGGGGACATTTTGACAAAGGCAGATTGTAAACGGCGAGAAGATTGGACTTTCGCATCGACCTCCGAGGATTGTCTTCCTTTGGCCTTCTTAATCGCCGCTTGAGACTGTGAAACAGCCTCTGGCGGCAGGTCTCCCCGCTTTATTGCACGCTTGAGCTGTAGTTTCGCCTTTCGCTGAGTCGCAGAGTCAGGCTTGCACCTAGGCATGGCGATCTAGAGCCTTGCTGGCCCGGCGGAAAAGAGAGCTGCAAGCTCCAAATACAAAGTTCCGGATTAGGCAGCTGATCCTGGACTTCTCTTCTTTAACGTAACATTACAATCCCTTTGAACTCTGAAGCACAATTGAACACACGGAAGTGTTACAATTTTTCCCTAGATTGTATTGCGCCATTCTACGAGAAAGTTGTCGACCTATGAACGTAAAGATGACTAACCCGTGTTGACATCATCAACGTTGCACAAATATGGAATTGCGGGCTCCCTCCTGCTCTGGGCTGCGCTCCATCTCCTGCGGGGAGAACGCGCACTCGCGCATCCAGCATGAACAAGCAGCGACCAGGTCCGTTGTCGGAACTGAGTAAAGTCGTCCTAAGCGTGTCCATACTTTTGCCGATCTCAAGTAAGGTACTTACATGCAAATTAATTTCTCGTAAGCATACTTACGCCGCACTTCACTTGCTGACTATCCTTTTCAGAATTCCGAGTCGCAAGGCTGGTCTCGACTCCCACCTATTTCAACAATATGCTTAAAAGCAGGAATGCTCGTCGTTTAGGCCGCACCGGAAACCCGCCTCCTTCTTACTCTGAGCTACTCACATGTCTGACCAGAACATAGTCGTACTCGGCGGCGGTGGCGCTGGCGCGGCAGTTGCTCGTCTGCTTTCCGCAAAGCTTCCCAAGGGCTACAGCCTTATCCTCATAACCGCTCGCGAATGCTATGTTCACATGCCCGCCGCTATTCGCATGTCCGTGACATCCAAGGACAACTTAGAGGAGAAGGCACTCATCCCATATGATTCCCTCTTTGTCAACGGTAACGGCACAGTCAAGGTCGGTAATGCCGCCAGCATCGAGTCTCAGACCACTACTCCCGGTGGCTCTGTTATCCTTGAGAGCGGGGAAAGCATTGCTTTCAGGTACCTTGTCATTGCGACTGGCAGTAACTGGGAGGGACCGCTTAAGGGACTGTCGGGAAAAAAGCAAGAACTCCATGCCATATTTAAGCAATGGAGGGAAAAATTCGAGGCAGCAAAAGGTATTGTGTTGGCTGGTGCTGGGTCCGTTGCACTTGGTAAGAATCTCCTTCCTTTTACTAAACTTTATATGCTCACATACCAAGTGTTCAGAAATGTCGGGCGAGCTTCGCGACTTGTACCCCGTATGTCATACCTAACTTTGGCTTCTGCGCTCGAGCTCACGTAGCTTGAAGAGCAAACCCATAACAATTGTTCATGCAGCCTCACTCCCACTTAACGATGCTTATCCCGATAGTTTCCGAGAGGATGTTGAAAGACGCTGGCGTGGGCGCGAGATAGAATTCGTCTTCAACGATCGGGTTGACGAAGACCTCGGTGACAATTTTAGCTCGATAAAGACCGCCGGCGGGAAGACAATTGAAGCTGACACTTTGGTTTGTACTTAGAGTTCTCTTACATTTACCTTTATTGACTCTCCTCATTCTTGTTCAAGGTTTTCACCAGAGGGGGCAGCCCGAACACATCGTTCCTTCATTCTTTAGAAGGGGACGTTCTCGACTCGCGTGGATATGTGAAGATTTCGCCGACACTTCAAGTTGCCAGGCATTCCGACATCTTTGCCGCGGGAGACATTATATCGTTTAAGGAACAGAAATCACTTGCAAAGACGCCGGGTCATGCTGAAGTTATTGCCGCCAACATACTCAGTCTTATTTCTGGAAAGGCACAGCAAAAGAGCTATACAGGCACGTTTGAGGGCATATTTATTACAAATGGAAAGGTATGTTATTGACCCACGCCATGTGTATTTCGTTTTGCTCACTGTTTGTACAGCACAAGGGCGCGGGATATGTAGACAAGCTGTGGGGTCTGACATTTGGAGATACGATTGTCCCAATGGTCAAGGGGAAAGACCTTTTTGTCAGTATGGCACGAAAGAACTTGGGGGTAGCTTCTTGAGCGAGCGTATTCTTCTGCTGTGCGATTTCGCGAGGTTTTTTTTTTGATTATTAATTGGATTTTGTTTTGTTTCGTGTTTTTTTTTCGAACTTGATTAATGCTTCATTGGCCATTTGTTAAACTCAATATTTGTGAAGGTTATTGGTTTCCAGCCACTACTGCCGTCCGGGCAGTATGTCTCGTGCCATAAGCCCCAGCGTCTCCGTCAGCCTCTTTATCAATGCATATAATTAATGGTCAAGCCACTTAATTCTAGCTTTCACGGTTTATGCCTAGCTTCGGTCTGGTTATGCTTCCTCCCAAGCGTAGCACTCGCTCTTCGGCCTCTCCGTCTGTAATCACACGAAGCACGAGGACCAACGTTTTCCAAGAGCACGAACACACGCAGAGTCAATCTGAAACGAAACATATCGACTTATTATTACCGGACGATACACAGCCTGAACTCGAAGCTGGTGACGCTGCGAGCTTCCTGACTAAGTTTAAATTGAAGCAGGTTATTCGGGGCAGGGAAGCACGGACTCCGAGTCTGACTTGACCCCGGCGCGCAAAAAGGAGCGACGGAAGCTAACAACTCCACAACGCCGCGCGCTGGAAAATCTAGCAGCGCTCGAAAGTAACCCGTCTTTGGAGTCAAGACGTGCCCTCGCAGATGAGCTCGGGCTGTAAGTGTGTTCAGTATCGTCTTGTGCAAGGAGTGTAGCTGACTAAGGTATCTGGGACCATTGCAGCGAGGTAAAGATAGTCTCGGTGTGGTTTCAAAACAGACGGCGTCCCACGACCAAACTTAAGGCCCAAGCCATTGTCGAAACTGGACAGAGCTCTAGTCCGTCAGCTCTGACTAAACTTGATGGCGGTCGTCGAGAGATTTTGCGCGACGTCAGTGCTAGCGCTGGCGGAACCAACACACCTAGATTTTCGAATAGCTTTCCTTCAAATCCGTGCACTGCTATACATACGCATGGGCGCTCGTTCTCTGGACTCTGGACTTTACTACCATCATCACCGCCGATGTCCCTGGGCCAGCACCATGACTCTGGTCAGCTTTCCGATAGCTCCTTCCCTACTTCGTCCCCAAAGACAGAGAGGCGCATATCGTTAGAATGGGCGTGTAAGCACGAACGACGCACAGTCAAACGTGCCCGTACGAGCTTTATACACAACGTATCAGAGCCCTTGGTCCAGCAGAATGAATCCTTGCCTCAACGTCGCTCACGCCATAGGACCGACATCAAACCGCGCAGACCTTCACTATGTGTTCGCCAGACAACGTTTGTTAGACGAACGAGCACCCCAGGTTCACGCCCGTACCAAATATCTCGCGAAAAAGACATCCTCGACGTTGCTATTGCCCTGATACAATTGAAGGCGCAAAGATTGCCCTCTTCCGAGTCCATATTGAGTTAAGTAGTTAAAAGCTCCTGTTGGAGTAGGACTTCAGTGTTTCTTCCTGCGATTCTGTTAAAAACAGTCATATAAAACACTGCAGCTATAGATTTGCTTTGTGATGTGTATATAAGTAATATGCAAGTACAATGCAATCTGATCAGAACAGTTCAGATATTATCATTAAAACTTAAGAAATACTTTTCTTTCTCTTTTTTCCAACCGAAGTAGGCGAGGGTACATGTGGCGACAAGGAATCGGCAGTGCCTTGCAACATATTTTTACTTAACCCATTCACCCGCTGTGTTCTTGGTGTCGGGGACTGCGAAGTGGGCGAACGGGCTCCGTTTAATAACTCCTTCCGAATCCCATTGACGGCGCTATTTTGCTTATTCTCTTTCGAAGGTCCTTCAGATTGAAGTCAGAATTTAAAAAAAAATTGACATATGAGCACTTACTTGAAATAATCTGCTTTTGGAAGAGAGCGACGAGGTTTTCCATCTCTCCTTCATCAACTGTCCGACTTCGGGAAACAGGATACGTGGACTCTGGATCAACAACCATATCGTCTACATCATCGTGTAACACCGCATCCAGAGGCAGCTCATCCTGCTTGGTGGCCTTCGTTAAGATGCTTCCCATAAGCGACGAGTAAACACTTTCAATAGGAGGAGCCAGATAAGCAGGGGCATCAAAAATGGACGTTGTCTGTTTCCCTTCGTTGTATTCTCGGCGGCTTGAGGAGGTAGATGAGGACCCATCAGCGACAGAAGCATCGATGAATGCCGACTTCCCGAAGATATCCTGGAAGAGGGATCTCCTGGGAGTAATGTCCGCGTTCATATCAATTTCTCGCGGCGCATCTCCAGTATCAGCGGGGCCACGGGCATCATCACCGCAAAGCACGACGTTCCACGAATAAGTAATGCCAATGAGCGAACGACTCGCTTTTTGCAAATTGTTCCAGCTTACAGCACGGAAACGAAAAGGGAGTGATCTGATATCAAAAGGCCGTGGCGAGTTCGGTTTAAGGTGCAACACTTTCGAGGTCCGGATAGCACCGTCCTCTGCATAAGGCTGGACAATGATAGCGATAATGTCTTCTTCGGGATGGGCCAGTGCTTGCGCAATCTCGAGGGGCGAAGAATAGTGCCAGCACACTTAGTAGCAAGAGTTAGGAAAGTCTAAATCTAGTAAGAACAAGCTAACCTGTCCGAGCGACCAAATCCCACAACACCGCATGGTTTTTCCCGCTTGCCAAGAGGTACCTCCCGCTCCGTCCAACGAATCGAATCGATTCCGGTTTTTTGATTTCCGAGGTGATTAAGCTATCGAGTAAGGCATTGGAGTATGGATCATATAATGCTATTTGGTGAGCGAAGCACACGGCAAGGAGCGATCCGTCGGGCGACCATCGCGCATCTGTAGGCAATTCCGAGCGAAACGAAAACCTAGATCGGCTTATCCAAAATTCTAATCAAACCGATATTAAGGACTCTCTCTTAGACGCGCGAGTGCAAACAACCAACCTTCTGCATTCCCCCCCTTAGTTGTTATGGAACGGATGCTCCAGATTTTTATGTTCCCATCCTGGCCGACAGTCATCAAAAAGTGGTCTTCTTCATCGACCCGCGGAGAGAAGTCCATAGCAACTACCGCCCTCTGTCCGTGAGGACGGTCAATCCTTGTGTTGAGAACCCAAGTCGACGACTCCCATTTCCAGATTTTCATATAAACTTCGGCGCTAAATCCCTCATCGTTTTCCCGTTTGTCAATCGTCGCCATCCAGTCGCCCGATGTGTTGATAGCTACAAAGTCTACGCGCAGAGCCTCGACCTGCTTTTCATCTCGTCTTGAGACTCGATTTGACGGCGAGACCTCCAGTTCCGAAACGAGTGAAGAAGTACCCGGCGAGTATATTTGCAGCGATGATGGGTGAGATGCGGGAAGAACGAGAGTGGCAGTCTTTGTGTGCATGGCAAGTGGAACAGGGGTATGCGGAGGCCGTCCCATCCCTTTTGGATCTACAACAATTTAGTACAATTAGGGTACATGGATCCCTTCGAGACGGCTCACCCAGTCTAATGCGAGGGACGACACGATTAACGGTCAAGGAGCCTGCGTTAACGAATATATAGCTGCCGTCCGCCAAACCCATGAGATATTCCTCCTCGCTCTCGCCAGCGGGGCGCACAGAAATAGTCAATATAGGAGACCCAAGCCGAGGGACAAACTCCCTTTTCCCTGTATGCATCTGCCAAATTACTAGAACGCTTTCTTCACCCCCACTCAAAAGATAAGCACCGTTAGGTGTAAACGCGAGTGACGATACTGCATGGGCGTGCCAGTGCATTGTCGTAGTTTGAGCCCTTTTTTCACTCCCAGCAGCCGCGAACGTCAACTGGCTGTTTAAGCAATACCATATTCGAATTTGACCTTGCGCATCGCCAGTCGCAAAGTAATCGTCGATCGGATGGAATGCGAGGCATGTCAATTTTTCCGGAGATACGAATTTGGTGAAACCCGACTCTGGCGACGAAGTCAATGACACATACGCCTTATGACCAGCTACTACAACCAGCCAAGACCCGCTGGGAGAGACGGCCATTGAAATGGCTGCTTTGCTCTTCCCAACGCGAACGATCTCCGAAGATCGGGGATTTAAGGACGTCGAAGACTGCCTGGGTGTCAGAGACACGCGGTATATCATTGTATTTCCTTTATCCAAGGATGCTAAGTGGTCTTCAATTGGGAACATCTCTAGAAACGATAAGCCTAACACTCACAGGTAGCACTCCTGTTCTTCTTTAATTTTGTCAGGACGGCAATGAAGACTTGACCTTTGAACTTCTCGTGTGCACACATGTGCGAGATAGGTTTTCCGACACGGATTGTTTGGAGAAGTACAGCGTCCAAAAAATCCCAGATTTTGATATCTCCATCCAGGGACGCAGTGAGCAATTGGAAAGGATTCTCGGGATTGAGGATGGCAGCAGTGATGGCATCCGTATGTCCTTCACCGTTAGCAATGCGCGAAGCGGAACTTCCCGTTGAAGATGAAGAAAGCGTCGATATCACTTTCCCAGTTGCCACTGAGTAAATTCTGACGGCAGTCCCGACAACTGAGAAAAAGTAGCTGAGGGTGTGAAAGATGAGCCAAGGGGACGTCCGGGAGACTTTAAAACGAATTTTACGAACTTTCCATCGGCCGTAAAAACGGCAGGACGTAAATCCACCGACGAGTCCGCCAACGTTGTCCACGTCCACACCGTATCCTCCTCGGCAGTGATCTCTTTTACGCCGGTCAGACTGTAGCTGGTCGGCGGCGCTCTTTTCGACGAGCCCGAGACAGCTTTAGCGGACCTGACCTGGTTTTCTTTCTCTTTTGCCTTTGTCTTGATTGCCTTGCCAATTTTAAGAGTGGCGACAGGCGGGACAACCGACGCCATTGAATGAAACTGATTTCGGTGCGCGGAGGCGAGCGTCGCCACCATGAGCTCTTCAAGGACGGTGAACAAAAAATTAGCTCCCAATGTCCCGGCATTTGCCGGGTTAAAATTTGGAAGTTAAGATTCTTAACTCGGTCTTACTAATAGTGTACTTTCAATTCCATGTGCTGAGAGAGAGAGAGAAATGCATTTATTGAGTGCGTCAGTCTAATAAGACAAGTGTGCTGCCTTTAGGCAGCGCTTTCTAGCTACTCTCCTACACTACTAGACTGGTTCGGGTTGGGTTGGGTACTAATCCCCAAAAGGGGGTGTTATCGTGCTACTAGCTACTGGGGGTGTTCAACGGGAATGAATTGCCAGAAAGGGTGGCCACCAGGCCAGGGGAAGTCCAGGCAAAAGGGGTGTGTGCTAAAGCCAGTCCACCAAAGTTAAATGATCTTAAAATCTATGCACGTTGTGGTAGACGATGAGGTGCAGTGGTGAAGTTGAGGTGAAGTGGGTTATCAGCGTAAACCGATGTATTTCTAGGGTGAGACCAGCTCCCCTTATATACACGTTCTGTGAGCTAGTACTACTATAACTATCTAGCTCCTATATCATATGGCGTTATCATTGCGTTATTGTTTACTTAGTAAGATGGTTGTTCATATGACCATCTGTTATTTATATCATTTGTTATATTTATTTAATAAATGAGGAGGGCCAGACTTAAGGGTTCTCTTGTGAGGCCCATCATATGCACACACCTTCCTCAGGATGAAGGCTACCAACCATCCCGCTGTCCCCCATGGTGTCATTGCTCCCCTGGTTGACCCCCAGGGAGAGCTGGCCATGGGGTGTGGCCATGTGTCCAGGAATCAACTTAAGCCTGCAATAAGATTTATCCTTATGCAGACCCATGGCAGATTTAGTTCTCTCAAGCCAGTGCAGGGCAACTCTCCCCACACCGTTATGGCTTGCTGCCCCCCAAGAGGGACAGTTTCCCGTTCCCAGGCAGGTGCTTCGGACCCCGGGGATTGGCCCAGGGAATATGTGGCGGCCATTGAAGACCCGCCCACTTCCAGATCCGCAACCTGTTACAATTTTCCTTTACCTTTCCCTTACTGCGCTGACTCACTTCCTCTTCGTCATCATCAGTCAGCGCAACCCCCCTATTTCTCTACCTTACTCATCCTTATTCGCCTTGCACCATAAGACGCCATGATGACGCCTTCTTGCACCATCATGACGTGCTTTGCTTACTGATCACCATACTTGTATTACCAAGGCATTCCCTTGAGTTCCATGACCTTCCATAGTCTGGTAAACATACCTAACCAAGTCGCTACAGTAGCAAACACATAGAGTAGTATATAAGCATGTAACTTCAGTAGCACAAGCCCTAAGTTTGTGCTCTTTGTTCATACAAGCCCATTATCTGCTACCACCAGTCAACTGAGTGCCTTCTGGCCTTTAGTCGCTTCGTCGTAACCCGACTCGCTATAAGAAGCCTACCTCGCCTATATCGTCGATCAGGAAGCCCCGACGACGATCATCCCTCGACTTACGACATCTAGGAAGCCCCATTGCCGTACCATCAGTTCCGACGATCAGGAAGCCCCGACGTCGATCACCGCGTAACCATTGAGCTTAACAGTTACCAGATTTGGTGTTGGGCCGTTCTATGCTGTCATGTGCCCAGGACAGTGGGCACCCCGAAGGGTTGTTTCCCCGCTTACACGGACCCCAGGTGATGAGAAATTTACCCGCTGGGCAATCTCACCAGGGGGCATTGACATCTTATCCCCCTGCACAAACTGGTGGGCCTATGCCCCTCTCATGCTGTTGGCAAACCAGTGCACAGGCCAGGCCGTCGGTAGGCCAACTGTGAACCCACTTTACTATGGTGGGAGCCTAGCTCAGATGGAGAGCCCCCCCTCACAGCCAGAGCCCACCCTCAAAAAGGACAGGATGGAGTGGGTTGTGCCAAAAACCCCAGATGCACCCCCGAGAGGGGATGGTGGTGGTAAGAGGACAAGGAGGGATGTCAATTCCATGTGCTTGCCACATCCGTTACTTGCAAAATTTCATTACATATGCATGGCTTAATATAACTAGATAGCAACCAAATTACTCGCACGTATAAATTTTCAAATGTACCTAAGCATGGGTGCTTTCAGTCCGAGTCGTAGCGATGGCTGAGATCGGGTCGAGACCCCGGAGGAACTCGACTGAGAATACCTGTGTTACGCAACCAGACCTCTTCTGGCGTCTCCGACCCATCCAATTCTCCCTTAGGGACAAGAATTCTTCGCAGCGGTGCCTTCATTTCCGTTCGGCCTGTGCAAAATCTCTCGAAAGCTTGCATGTTAATTGTACTGCATCTCAATATTTCAGCGACCTCCAGCTGGGCACCGACGATCGACCTGTGCGACTCGGATTGGCCATCGTTGACGGGATATACCGGTGCATAATGCAAGAATGCGTCGAGAAATTCATCCGCGACGCGAGAGAACCTAAGGTAGCGCAGTTTGGGAAGCGTTCGCAACCAGGCGATAAGGACTTCAGTATTTTTCGTTCCTAGCCCGTTAACAGTGAGCACGGTCACTTTTGGGAAGAGGCCCGGGAGCTTCTCCACGAATGGTGTATAATCTTCGTTAACCAGCTTTTCGAGTGTAAGCCTCCGCAACTCGGGCGCAGCAATCAATTTCAGGATATACATAGCGTAGTCGGGGATAAGGTTGCCAATCGTGAGTTCCCGCAGGTTTTTAAGCTGGACGGGCCGCCATTGAATACCGTCATCGGCGCATATATGAGAAAGCTGCGGGCAAGCGCCGTCGAATACAAGCTTTTGAAGCTGCGGTGAGCCCTCCAACACAGGAACGAAATCTTCCAATGTAGGCATATGTTCGACCGCCATTTTTCGCAGCTCAAAAGCACGAAGGTTCCGGAAGGAAGCAAGGCCAAAGTCTATGTGTACGCCATTGAAGCAGACGTGGTCTAATAGAGGTACCTGAGCACCTTTAAAGAGTTTGTAGGGTGTGTATATGCCTCTCGGCGCAGTCACTGTGTGGAATTCCACATAAGCACTTCCGGATCTGTGTATTTCCAGCCGATCCAGTAATCGTGGAGGCGGAATGTATTGGAGGACCTCTAATGCTGCCAAAGCCGCAGCCCACGTATCTGTCAGAATAAAGAGCTGCCGCACTTGATCCATGAAAGAGGAGACGAATGTCATCAATGATCTCATGTTTTCTGGTCCAAATCGGTGATCATTTTCCAGACGAGTCCAATTGCGATCCCGCTGATCAATAAAAAGGACGAGGGGATGCGCCTTGGCTCGCTGGAGACAAAGAAGCGGGAGATGGAAAGGAGGGAGGGTAGTGATTGGGATGATCGACCAAAGTTGAGGCGCGTTGGTTGCAACTGAACGCCAATACGAGCATACGGAGACCAGTGCCAACCGTGTGCGAGAAACTTCCGCGGCGGAGGGTGAGAAAACCGCCAGTGAGAGGATGTGCTCGAGGATCTCCACAGGCAGGTTATTGATTGGAAAGAGCCTCCATAGAAGTAGTGCACGCGCAGCCCTTGTCGTAGCGAGGACATGAAGCAGCTCCCACGTGTGAGGCTGATGGCGTTGGGCTTCCAGATGTTGCACCTTTTCCGCGAGCTCGACAGCCTTTTCTCGCGATTCTACAAAACGTAAGGTATTTCCAGGTCGAGCAAGCGCAGCGCGTATAGTTGCCTCAACTCTCTGCTCCACCACGCGCTCCTCCTCGTCGAGTGACATCGTGCAAGTGTCATGAAGGCTCCGCGACATCTGTTGAGCACTTTCAGTGACTAGCATTGAAGAAGTAAGGATACTCGCGCACCTTTCCCCAGTCGTCAGAAAGGTGTCCTGAAGTTGTTCGGGTGGAATCTATTTTGTGGTAAATGTGGGCAGTTCATGGTCGCGGCAAGGCTATAAGGAATCAACGAAGACGAGCCACTTTTGTGTGAGCAGCAAATTCGAGGAGTTTTGCAGTGTGGGTCCACCTGCACTGCTAGTTGTGTAAAATAGTGGCATTTGTCGTCCCCGTTGCTACATGCAGACAGAAACAGCAGTCCTTGTAAAATTTCCCTGTACGAGCTCGCAGCAAACCAGCAAATTTTATGTGGTGGTGCACTCTTTTGTAGTCCATATCCGTCCATTTATGAGCGAACAGGGTCTCGACACCTAGGCAGCTGATCGCCCTTTTTGCGTGCGAAGCTGAGCCCCCGGCGATGTCGAGCACGATACCGAAAATCTTCGTGTCGGAGTGAAAAGACGAGGAATAGACTGGTTAAAAGAGACGAGATAATCAACACTTACCAGTGTCATGCAGAGATAAACGCTGGTAGGAAGCCAACAACTTCGTTTACTTGACAAATGCGTTGTTTGCTCACAGTTTGGCCAGGGATCAGCATCCGTGGCCTCTGCTTCTCGCTATATTCGGCGAGGAAATTGAAGCATGCTGCACGTTCGTAATTATTTATCATTTTTTGCTGTTACACATACAGGCACGAGCCACTTCATACAAGCATATTCCGTAATTGTACAAGATAACTGACAAACCCCATAATCGCAATATTCATAACAAATCGACAATTCATCTGGCATGCCCTTACACCGCACTTTACAACAAAACCAAGATCCAGCACTAGTGGGCCAATCTAGACCCTGAACGGCGAGGGGAAGGACTGTCTTTAATAGTCAAGGCAAGAATAACGTCTGCCAGGATCTCCTCTTCATTGGCATCGGTACGGTTACTGTGCTCATTTAGAATGTCCATCGTTTCTGGCCGCGAGGTCGTAATACCCATTTCGAAGAGTCGTGCCAGGATCCTATCACGAAGAGTTGACAATTGCACTCGGCGCGAGGCCCCAATGGAGGGCGGAACGGGCCAGGGCAATGGAGCTGATGGGGCATTCATAGGCTGTTCGGGCTGTGTAGAAATGCCGGCAGTAGGAGGAAGAACCGGAGCCGGGGGAGGAGCCGGGGGAACGATCGGGATAATACCCGCTGAGCTGACACGGGCGTGAGACGGCGTGGTAGTTGGTGTGTACTGTCGTCGCGGAACCGGTGCAGTATTTTCGGCGGTTGGGGGGACAACTATCGATTGAGTGGGAACGCTGTAGACCTCTGCATAAGGGCGGCTTGAAGAGCCACCTTTGGACGGACTCGGCAAAGGGATACGCGCAACTATAGTTTCGTCTCGTGTCGTACCGCTTACCAGAGAAAAAGGAAAAGGATTTGCTTTCAGCAATTAATATTGATATAATGCGTCTAAAACTCACTCAGCACGAGCAGCACGTCCTTCCTCTGCTCTCCTTTCAGCAACCTCGTATCTCATTCTTCGGCGTTCCTCCTTCTCCTGCCGGAAACGGTCCTTCTCAGCCTTATACACGGCTTTTGCGGCTTCAAGTTGCGCCTTACTCTCATGGATGCTGTGGTGTCCCATGTTGCCATAAGACTCGTGCGAGGAGCCACCTTGATAGGGCGGGGCATACGCGGCTGCGGCCCATGGCTGATGCGGGTGACCAGCCTGCTCGTAAGCAAAGGGAACACCCCTCTGCTGCGGAGGTACAGGGTGACCATCGAAATGCGACGTCCTGGGCGGTGGAGGTGGGGGTGGCATTGGTCCCGCAAAACGGCCAGTGGGATGGCCCGAACGCGGCACATCGCGTCTATGGTTAGAACGGTTCCTATAGAAGGGGGGCTCGGCACGGTAGCGATCAAAGGGGTCATCGCGAAGATGAGGAGCACCAAATCCGTGCCAATCATCAGACGGTGGACGGTGAGGCGGAACGCCCCGGGGCGTTGCTCCATGAGGGAGTGAAGGAGGAAACGGTACCGGAGGAGGCAGGCCTTGGGATGGAATTTGCTGATGAGTCGAGATCGGTATAGAGGGAACGGCACCAGCGCCTGCGTTACAAAGGTCGCCGATAACCCTGAACACACCTCCCAGCGCCTCTGCGATTCGTCTCACCGCATCCCGTTCGGAGTAAGCGGACACATCCCTCGCGGCACGAAGAATACGTTCCGAGGCATCACCAGCAGCAATTCTAACTGACTCTGTGGTGCCAACAACCCTGTCACGTTCGGTCTCCAAGTACCCACCCTCAACTGCATTTCTCACAATGTTGCGCATACCCTCTGAGAGCTCGGGATGGGATGCAAAGGCCTCTGTGAGATTGTCAACCAAGTTCGCAACGTCTCTAACAAAAGAGGGTTTGGATTCATCCGTGGCGGCAAAGGTATCGTTCGTCGGTTGGAACTGCTGATGTTCGGGTGGGGGCGTTTCGAGGTGGAACGCCGGTACCTGCCTCGGTGTTGTTTGTGCGGAATGTACAGAAGCCGCAGAGTGGAATGGAGAACGAGCACTAGGATTCTTTGACGAAGGCTTCCTGGCCCCGCCTTGTAGAAACACTGCATCATCTGAACCTTCCTGATCACTGACGCCTACCCCAAACTTAGAAGGCCTCTGTTGAGCGAAGTGCTCTAAAAAGATATGATGTGTTAGAAACGTCAAGGCAACTGAGAGTGTCCGCAACAAAAGCTTACCTGATCCTAGACCCCTAGAATTAACGTACGGGGAGCCTCCAGCGTCAGAAACATCGTATACATGGACGGGGGGCTTAGAGGGTGTTTCGTTTTCAAGAATTGAGACAGAGGATACGGATTTCGCGTCATCGGAAAGGGATGCCCTCCGTTTGCCTCTGCGCCTCGACCCACGGCTGCTCGAGCGAACTGAGGCATGTGCAGAGAAAGCGGGCTCGCTATCCTTTCTCGAGTGGGCAACGTCGCTGTCGACCACTTCGACAAACGCATGCAGGCCTTCAGGGTCATGCATGGTGAACACGTTAGGCATTCTGGGAAGACGCTGCCAGTCCGTATCGTCAACGTCGAAAACCATCGTCGGGCCCATGGTTGGGACACCGCCTTCTGCCTCCTCATTGAGCTCCTCCACGAAAGTCGAGGACACGCCTGCTTGTGTCTGGTGACGAGTCTCTCTGGTATCGAGGACGTTGAATTTGACAAGCTCGCCGGATTCGTGGCATTCAGTAAAGTAGTCATGCAGCTCCTCGTTGGAGTTCAAAGTGACAACATCGCCATCGCTGTCTTCGTAACTGACGGCGACATTTCCGGGGGAGATGTCGAATAGCGATGCGATGCGGGTGGCGAGCACAGACCAGGAGGGCTGCTTGGGAAAGGAGGCACGCCTGGTTTCGCGGCCAGGCCTAGTGAGCTTCAAGTGCATAGGGGACATCTTACGTCGTTGTTGATCGCCCCGTCCCACGCGATCCTATATACAGCATATTTCAAGCTCCGATCCCTGCGGCGCAGCCTCTGCGCAGCTGCTATTACCTACTGCGGCACAGTTCTGTTGAACCATATACATAATATATTCGTTGCTTCCATGTCCTCCACAGATCACAAGTAGTACTACATGTTTATTTTTTTGTACGTTCATTCCATAATGTTACGTAGTCGTTCCGGCTCTTGTGTCTTTTCAGGCGAAGATGCTCAGGCGCGGGTCGATCTCGACCGGGTCGTTGAGCTGGTTTAATCAGGCAGAACCCGTCAGTCTTAAGTGAGGAGTCGTTCTGTAATATACTACTTACACGGAGGCCAATGTTTAACGAGCTCAGTCGCGTCAATTCCGCAGCAGACAGGTTAAAGTCGTCGCAATTAAGGTTGGCAACCACGCGCTTCTCATCATTACTCTTCGGGATGACTGCAATGTCTTGCTGTGTTGCCCAGCGCAGCAGTACTTGCGCAGGAGCTGCAATGAAAAAACCGTCAGATATCTCTTCTTACGTGGAAAAGTTTGACCCACTTCTTCCATGGACCCTTCCGATTTCAGCTACAACATCGTGTTCCAAAAGTCCCTTGACGCCCTTGTCCACGCCGAGCTCAACGTAGCTTTGCGGCCCAAAAGACGAGTATGCGGTAATGGCAATTCCAAGCTTCTTAGCCAGCTTGACCAATGCTTCCTGTGTCAGATACGGATGAAGCTCAACCTGAAGAACTTGTGGCTCGATACGAGCGTAGGTCAAAATATCTAAAATGAGAGAGCCCTGGCAGTTGCTGGGACAAGGCGTGAGTAATATTCTAGACTAGAGGCTTTGGATATGGTCACTCACCTAATTCCAATATTCTTTGTCAAGCCTTCATCAACGAGCTCTTCCATCGCACCCCATGTCTCTCGGAATGGGGTCTTCTCTGAATCGATTAATTGATATTATTCCATAGCCCACAAGGTCTTTGACGCCCTCTGAGGAGAAACTTACGTAGGTAAACCTTCTTGTCGTCCCCCCACCACTCTGGTGGGTAGCGATGCGCAGGATCCACGTACTGACGACCTTAAGTTTAAGTCTGGCAGGATGTGGTCTTTGTCACTCACTTGCAAGGAGATGGGGAAGTGGACCAAAAAGAGGTCAAAGTAATCGATACCCCAAAGCTTGAGCTGGTGTTTGGCCAATGCTTTCGCATGATCGTGTGCATGGAAAGTGTTCCAAAGCTGCGGCAAAGTCAACTTTTCATCCGTTGACTAACAACTAAACTGTAGCCACCTTTGAGGTAATAACTGTGGCAACAACGTCGTCAGACTAGAGGACTGAGTACCCTGGGATGCACTCACAGAGATCTTCGCGCTTGACAAGACCATCTTTGATCGCTCTTGCTACACCCTCTCCGGCTTCCTTCTCATTGCCATAGTCACCAGCACCGTCAAGAAGGCGATATCCGGCCTTGATGGCACTGTATACAGTCTATGTCAAGGGTTTGTTAGCAACGCAAAGAGAGCTTGAATCATATATCCTAACATCTGCGCATGTAGCCTTGGTGACCTGGAGAAGTTAAAAGCGTCAGTTGACCGTAATGCAGTCGGCTTAGAAGTTGCTCACCTTCCAAAGGCCGAAGCTTTATTTTTGCGCAAAAGCGATCAGACTATATGCACTGCAGAGACATGGACAATACTTACCCAACGAGGGGCATCTTTCATGTACGTCAGCCAAGGGAAGAGCGATGGCTGGAGCACAACGCACACACCTTCTGGCCAGTTCGCTTCAGCACGACAACCGACATGTTGGGAGATGAAGGAAAGAGGAGAGAATCAGATAGCGCAATATTATCGCTGGACAGAGTATATAGCAGGTGACGGTCTAACCGGCCCGTCCTTAAGGGCTCTACTGTGCTACTGCGAACGGCAGAGTATCCGAAAACCCGACTTCTAAAATAAATCGCCACCGCGTGATGCCAGTACCAGTGCTCGTCGGTTTTACATTGGTCTACTTACCGGTGGTATTCGCCACCGCGTATAAGTATAGTTTACTTATAGGGCATATCTGGAGTTTATTCATGATTGTGATTTTTGCGACCAGTACCCGCCGCATAAAAGATTGATCAAGGGAAGTCTGTATTGAAGCCGACACTGCGTTAACGACTAGCCTCATGCCAGGTAGCGCCAAACAAACGCACTACAGCCGGAGCAAGAACTTGTGGAATATGGTTATCCCATGTATACTTTGCAAATCAGTGTTATATACCTGCAGCTTGTCCTATTGGAAGACATCATTATAGTAATACATGTAGAAGCGAGACGAGTTAGTACTTGGGGATCCCAGATAAAAGTCTGATCCCACGGTCACGCTTTCCTCGTCACGTTCTCGCACCCGAAATTTCTTCGTGCTCATGTCTCTGCCAGCTACAAGTAGTCTTCAAGTCGCGCTCTCGATGAAATACTAGCGTCGTAAAAGATCTACCACAATATCCCATATCTGCTTGGGAGCCGTTGTGCGTGTCACGACTCTACACTGGCGAAGAGGTCGTAACGATTATTATAGGTGTTCATGTCCGTGCAAACGTTGGTGGATTCGACAGTGACATGCGCTTTCATGTCCTTGGCTTGGGCCCGATCGGTCAGCTTGTTGCATTCCACCTGCGACGGAGCCTCTCTCCAAAACATGCCGTCACCCTCATGTTCAAGACGGAGCATCTCGCTAAACGGGTGCGCGAGTTACCCCTCCACGTCGAGTATGAGGGTACCGTCTCGTCTGCGTCTGGCTTCAAAGCGGAGTCTACGCTCGGTCACATCTACAAAATGCGAGACTTGCGCAGGGATTTTGAAGGAACCGGAGGAAGTAGTGCGATACTCGCTAGAGGGGAGAGCCGACACTCGCGACCGCCGCTTGAAATCCAAGGGTCGATGGAATCGCAGCAGGACGAAAACGACTCCGACGATGCCCACATTGACTCTCTCATCGTCACCTGCAAAGCTCAGTCAACGATTGCAGCGATTAGACAGGTCCAACACAGGCTGTCCTCGCGTAGCACTATCGTCCTCCTGCAGAACGGAAACCTCGCATCACACGAGCAATTGCTTCAAAAAGTCTTCAAGAAGGAGGATGAGAGACCGCACTTCATCCTTGTCTCGAACACCCATGGCGTATGGCTTAAGCGAGGACCGTTCCACGTGGTGCATGCGGGAGTGGGTCGGCTGTGCTTCGGTATCGTACCGGATGGGAGGCGGGACTTCGAACGGACCCTTCGTAGTGGGAAAAGTTCGCGGGGGACACCGAACTCTCGACTTGATAGTATCGCCCGGCTTAATAGCATCGCCCGATCTCAAGATGACCCGGAGCTTGAGCGCTACCGGTCACTTCGGAATACGGTCGCTGTCTTACAGCAAGTGGAAGCCTTGCGGCCATCGTGGGAGTCGTTCACGGACATGCAAATTCTTCTGCGTCAGAAACTTGTGGTTAACTCCGTTATCAACCCGCTTACCACAATCCTCGGTTGTCGAAATGGCGAGTTGTACAATCATCCTGCCGCAGAACGCATCGCGTTTCGAATATGCAAAGAAGCCGCAGATGTATTCAGGAAGGAGGCTATAGCGGGCGCGGGACCTGGGATTATTCCTTCTGACGTCTACGTCCCTCCTGAGCTGGCGGTAAACAACCTCATGGCTGAATGCAAACGTGTTGCGAAGCTCACAGCAGATAACACTTCATCGATGCTCTCAGACTTAAAGAAGGGAAACAAGTTGACGGAGATTGAGTTCTTGAATGGGTATCTGCTGACCTTGGGAGCTCGATATAACCAGTTGATGTCGATGAATGCGACTATGCTGGATCTGGTGGTGTTACGGACGGAGATCCCGGTTGACACAATGCTGTAGTATAATAATTTACCCGCTTTAGCTTGCTTTTTAGATTATAATTGCACAACTTCATTTCGCCTTTGCTATAAGTGATCGAAAGGGAGGACGAAATTATCCGTCGAAATAACGTTCGGTCGCATGTGGCGAATGGTGTTTCTTGCAACTAGTCCAATGGACAGGATTCAAGGTGGTACCCCGACAATTTTTATTTATTTTTCGTCGTTCAAATGCAATTGGGAAAGCCCAGTGGGATGAGCATGTGCTCAGTAGGCATCCTGAAGTACCAGAATTCGGCAATGATAATTATAGGGTAAAAGCTGGCTTGTCAGGTCCTTGAGCGATAGAGCCTTGCTTTCTCATATTTAATTGGCTGATGCTCGACGGAAGTACGAAAGCGAATTCATTATTGCTGTCTTGGCGCACGTCCTCAATTGGGGCTATATTCCGAGCTTTAAGGAGCGACACGGGCTGAGAGTTGGGCTTACTATTTCCCAATTTATAACTTGTTGCCACTGGCAAACCTAGTTTTGGTGTCGTGGACCATCTCAAAACTACTGGCTAAACTACTGGCCAATTAATTTGGGGGACAATATTGCCCAAACTCGGGTTAAATGGACTCCACCTCCTTCAATCGATCTCAGCGACATTACCATGTGAGAAAATATAATAGCGAGTATATACCGCTGGATCCCCAGAAGCCAGGAAATGGCGGAAGCATTTTACGGAAGCAAAATATTATTTGTTTCGAGCCCGAGCCTCGACATTCGAGTTGTCAGTTTTTTACCGTTAGGCGGATACTTGTGGGTTACCATTTCCCCTTCGATCGGGAACGAAAAGAGCCGCATGCCATAATATAAGGGAGGGTGCAATGCACAAAATCAAAACAGTCCCGTCTCTAAGATCAGCGCAATAAAACGCGATCATGTGATAAGAGCGCGTCGTGTCGATCCCGGGTTAGAAGTGGCACATGATTGGCCCAGGTGCCACTGGCTGGTTAGGAGAGAAATTGCAAAACCTAGTATTCCCCAAACAGCAGTCGGATAATGTGCTTCCGTGAAATGTTGTAGATATTTCCTTTGAACGCACATTTTCCTCAATCCAACTGATCACTTTAGATACTGTCCCATTGTAAAAGCCAAAAGTCTCGAGCCGTGGCCTCAGTATCAATAAAATGTACTGTTCAGGAGTCACCCTTACCCATTTCTTTAGTCAACTGAACCTCCAGAAAATCTTCGCGTGAGCTCTTATTTTCAGACTTTCAGAATGCTCTATGAAATTCTGAGAATTTTCTTTCTCATTTCATGTCTTTCCCTCGCCATTCAATATTCTTCAGTTATGTTTTACACTCGCAGCGACAACTTGAGGATTGGCTCAAGATACAATTGTTTTCCTTGGTATGCGAAGCTGATCGGCTCGGTTCAATGCCCCGTGGCCCTGTACTGAGGCTGTGTATGTTTTACATCGAACCAGCTATACCCACTTGCATTCAGAAGACGCGAAAATAGCACAGGTTTACTTCCTTCACGGATTCCAGCATACTTAAGACCTGCTTCTTTCCCGATAATACGCCGCTTTCTCTGTTATGTATAGAGAAGACTAACTCGTGGACGGCGTGTAGTATAATTGGGGTTAGAGAACAGCAGTGGCACTGCATCGCATAAAGCAGGAGTATGTTTTCTCCGTCGGCCGTATCAAAGCGGAGATAACTCGTTTACAAGTAGTTGCTAGGATGACCTTTACGCTATACTGATATCTTGTCCGTAGTTTCCCGTTCTCATCCCGTCTAGTCTTTATATGATCTATGTTTAGCACACATAAAAAAGAATATTACACGGTAATGTATGTATTTTAAGAATTGGGTAAAGGAAAAGGAAAGATAAAAAAGCGACCCTTACGGGGTAGCGCGCTGCTATTGTATATGCACAGATAACTGCTCGAACCTCCAATGAGATGATTTAATATGCGGGAGAAGAAGACCTGCAAATTCTGAATGCAACGTGTTCTATTCAGAACGTTGCGGAGTAAGGTATTTTTTGTCCGCAGGGACTATCTAGAAGGGTCGCACTGCGGAAGCTGCGTAGCAGATGACAAAATAGCGCTATTGGCGGAATCGGAGGAGGATGAGTGCCCGAATTGGTTGCGGTTGGACCTGCGCCCTGCATCGCTGACGCAGTCCTGAGGGGGGTCCCACGCAAGCCCGTAGCATACAGTCGGCGCAGAAGGATACGTGGTAACCGGCTCGTCTGATCTCGGGAGAAAGAAACGGAATACAAAGCGGATAGATTAATTGTGATGAGCGACACAAAGACGCAGGACCACCACAAATACCAGGAAAGATGCCGTGACCAGAAGCGTGACTTTGGTGACGATCTCTGTTTGATAAATAAACTCGGGCTGAACAACTGTTCCTTGGGGGTAGCCAAAGGGCACGACTGCCTCGTGTTGAAGGATCCGCCCCTCCCGTCTTTATCTCTCTCTTTCTTCCTCCCTTTCGTCCCCCCGTCTTTCTCTCCGTTACACGACTTCGACGACTTCGACGACCTCGACGACCAGCTGTTCACTCAGCACATACTGCATCCCTTTCGATTCTTAACACAAGCCTTCCTAGACAATGGACCACCACCATCATCAGCAACACCAACATCCTCATATCCACTCTCAGGAGCACATCGATATGCAACACGACCCGGCTCTCGCCCAAGCGCAGTACGGCTTTTATCCTTCAGAACCGACGGATCCCGCATATGCGCAGATGCCTTTCACCCATCCTCACCAGATGCCTAATTACGAAGTCGTGCCCACCGCACACCCGCCTCGTGGGTTTCCATATCCTCATGCTTACCTCCTGCCCTTCCCCATCTCACAATGAGCTACAGGCCAAATGTCTGCTGGCGAACTGCAGCAGGCTTTCCAATTTCGCAACCTCGGCCTCATGTCGAACCATCAGTACCCTAACCCTGTTTATCCACCGTCCTCTCCCCCGCCCAACCTAAATCTCCCACTTACTTCCTCGTCTCCCCCTCCTCCCCAATCCCCGGCGTACGACCCTTTGTCCCCTCCGATTTCGGGCTCAGACACGTCGGCAGACGGCATATACATATCGAGAAATTCTAGCGGTACCACATCACCCTCGTCTTCTCGCGGAGGTAGCCTTGTCCACAGAAACCCTCTTCGCTACAATCCGACCCCGTCTCCTTCAAGTTCCTCAGGTCGCCGAGCTCGTGGTCGCTCCATTGATTCTGACGAGGACGAACAACAAAATATGATGTCCGTAGTCCAAGAGATTGCTCACAATAGAAAGGAAGCGACTAGAAGGCAGCGCATAGAGGCAGAGCAAAGGCGCAGGGACGAGCTTAGGGATGGTTATGCGAGGTTGAAAGACGTCCTTCCTGTTTCCAACCAGAAGAGTAGTAAAGTTTCCTTACTTGAGCGCGGTAAGCCGGAATTATATTTTCTCGTATCAACGCAATGGCTTAGATATCTTGTCAATGTACGCAGCGACGAACTACATCATCCAGCTTGATAAGTCGACGCGTCAGATGCAGACGCGTTTGGCGGCGCTGGAAAGTGAGGTGCAGAGATTGCGCACTCTTAACGAGAAGATTTCTCTTAGCGTTGGCGGTACACCGGAGGCCACGTCAAATGTGGTCGGGCAGCCGATGGTCCATGCTATGGAACGCCCCTTATCTCCCCCGCCAGAAGGAGCGTCTCACAACCTCGTACCAGTTACGGGAGAGCCTCCTCGTGAGGACTCCAGCGGTTCCGAGGGCGGCTTTTAGATTTAAGAATCCATCCGATTTACAATCTACAGCCGAGCTATCTTCTGAGATATTTATGCGGTTTCATTTCATCAACGTCTGTTGCCACCACACATCTCCCGTCATCTCTTTCCCCGGTGTTCTGTTATCGACGCATTCGATCCTATTTCTTTTATGGGAGTCGATGGTGGTAATTCGGGACCTAGCGCGTCAAATTTTCTACGAGGTCTGATTCTAGTGGCGTAGAGCAAAGATGGTGCCGCCGGGAGCGCCGCCAATGTTGTCCGTCCCAAAGCTGCCCTTTACACGGCTTTCCTCAGCTCGATGCTGTGGGCAGGGATTTCTGAAGAAGCCGAAGAATCTAAACAATTCAGCCTTGGTTTTCCTTACCCTTCGAAGGGGCTTGGGAGTACTCGACGCCTTTCCCAATATCACAACTCTTGTAAATCAACGCAGAACACCGAACGCTTGTAAATATGTCTTATACGGCCGCCCTGGCTACTCACACCGAGCACAAGTAACTCTCCTTTCGGACTTGCATCTAGTCTGAACATCCCTCTGCGATATCCCCATCCCTACGAACTCTTTGTCTCTTTTATTACTTGGGCAGGGCGGCATTGTACTGTTAGTCCAATGTGTTGGCCATTTCCCTTGTTGATGGCGAGGGGTACGATTGCGAGCACGATACGACCGAACGACTTTTCATGAAACCATCAGGCTGCGAGGGTGTAAGACGAACACTGGGGAATGGGTACAGGTCAACCCTTTCCAGGTCGAGTTGACGCCATGATACTCGAGAAATAGCGCGAGTATGCGCAAGTAGGTACGAGTACCAACCAAAAGTCAATTGTCGGTAGCAATGCACGACGGACAGCTGTAAAACATGTAACTAGATTAGTCTGTTCGACGTAAGCGAGGTTCGCAATCAAGTAACTGAATCGATTGTTCCAGTAGCGGATGGCGGGAGTCTTGAGCGGAAGGTGCGATGGGGCAAGATATTGCATGGGTGGCGGGCTGGGAAGGCTTTTAGCGCCTTATGAGAGTACTAGAAAATTCTTTGCGGAAAAAGGCTGCAGCGAAGACGCTAAGCACGGGACCGGTATGTGCTACGCCTCGGAGACAGAAAATTTGCAGGAAGGAATCGAGCGCCGGCGTTGACTCCACTCCGAAGCGGGTGGCCAAACCTCTAATAGACACGGCGGATAAACTCGGTACGATCTAGGCGGACAGGGCGAGCTTATCACAGCACTAACTTCCTAGAGCCTGGTCAGACGACAGCCTCGTCCGGAAACCAAGGCGACTTTTGCCTGCTTGCCTCAAAAGTAAGGAAATTGCCCGGGCTATAAATGTCCGATAGCGACAAGTCCCTGACCACTACGAAATGACTTTCTTCTCTCTTGTCGATCCTTCTGCATCTATGGCTGCCTCCGGCACCAGATGTCTACGATCGTACAAGTACAGTCGAGACGCAGACTACTCTCGCCATTGGGGCAGCACTCTTCACCAGCACCCCGTGACTCTGGAGCTAGAAACCTTCGCGCAAAGATAGAGATGGGAGAAGAGTCTGGATTTTCATGCTCAGAACTTCATATGTGACAGGGGAAAAGTGTCCCTGGAACCTGCCGAAAAATAGTAGAGTACTTGCACTAATCTCACGATCACATGGACGCACCGCAGTAGTCCAGCGGAGGTCCGGGTAGTTCGGACAGGACGCGATACCCGGAGCTTAGGAGTTCAGTGGAGAATTAAGCATAGAAAATGCTCCTCGTCTTCCGAGATTTGCAAAAGTCAAAGCCTCGCCCCCAATACTGACATCCGGAACTGGAAGAAGAACAAGAGGTCATTTCACCGGATCTACATGTCGCCTGCATGTCCGAGGCGACTCGGACGTGGGCGGGACTGAAAAAAGTACTTGGTCTTCCCGGGATACTCGGTCGGCCAGAACTTGATGCGCTGAAATGAATACAGCCGAGAAGAAGACGCCATTTGGCTCAGCGTTGATGGCGACAGCACCGGTAGGCTTTTGCGGGGCGCGTCTCTGTTATAGACGCTGTTCATATCAGCCAGTATGTTGCTGTTTGCCAAAGAGGCTACGTCTGGTTCTTGTGACTAGTCGTGGTAAACGAGTAAATGCGAAGCTGGATCCAGAAAAGAATGTTAATCTCATGACCTCATTTAGCAAGACTACAGGAGCCCAGCGGATAGGGGTCAACTTCGGCAATCCAGCTTCCGTCTCCCCACCACCCTCTCCCCAGCGACGGACCCTCTCTGTCTTTTTATTTACGATTATCTCCTGTACTCTTCCGTGTTTCAGTAACGATTTACGACTATCCTGCGTGTAAAACACCGGCGAGACCCTCACAGCCCCTCTTTGTAACATACTGTGCTTATCATGTGGCAAGTACTCGTTTCAAACTTCTTCCATCGGCCCAGCGCATTAACATTAGTCAACAGGTGTGACAACTGCCTGTTGCTTTTGCCTTTGGTGCGTTTGTGAATAACCATGTTGCACTGGGTTCTTGACTTATGCACGAATGCAGAGGCATGGTGCTATCGCTTGGGCGGTTATCATTATTGCAAGTCTCCCTTTCTTCCCGCTACATCCGTAATTAACTTTATTCCGTCCCAGCTCTATAGTACGGCCGGTGGCATCTTCCTCTTCAGGTATGGCCAGTACCTATATTTCGTCTATCCGGAATGGTACGCATCCGCAGTCCGCATCGTCCGATATTCGGGCTTATCCAGATTGATGCTTAAATGTGCATCTACAGGCAGATCTATGGCGGTATCGCACTTGCTGTGGCAGCTACGGCGCTGATCAACGTCCTCGCGCTTTCAAACGTAAGTGTACTACTACAGCATCCGCGCGCTATCCCCTAGAAATGATGGGAATTGTTGAAATGACTCACCTCCCATGCCTCGTGGCATTCTTCTTTTGGGTTTTGTTTGTACGTTACTCACCCGTCTGGCTAGCGGTCATACATCTGGACTAGGGTCTGCAAGTTCTTATGGCCATTCGTGCTCGTCATCAGCACTATCCGAGCCATCATTATGATAGTGGAACTTCAGAGAGGGTAAGGAAATATTGTTCCAGGATTTGGCGGTGGTGGGCTTCGTTCCGAGCGATGAAGCCTTCCGAGTTCTTCTCAATCACATCGATTTTAACCGCATTTCATATCCGCTATTTGTTTTCAGGAAGGACAATATCACCTGGGAGTGCGACAATGGGGGACAACTATGGACCGCGTCGGCACAAAACGGGTACAACAACGGAGCATCCTTCCCGTCCGGATTCTGCACGGCTGGCTTCTCAAGCCTGTACACAGCATTCGTTGTTTCACTGCTTGCCGATCTTGTCTTCCAGGTGAGGATTTTGGAGTTGAAGAGCTGAATCTCTTACGCTTACTTCCTTACGTTAATAAAAGATCTATATGCTCTTCTTAAACTGGAGGTTCTCCAAACGGTTGGAGCACTACCAAGAGATGAAAGGCCCCTACTTTGGAGGTGGGTGCGAATTGTAGTTGTCCTCGGCGGACTCGTTCTTTCATATCCGGAACTTCGGACGAGATCGATTAACGTTGAAATTGGTTTCTAGGTTTCTACAACTCGTAAGCGAGAACGATCTTCCGTAACTCACTTTCGGCGAAAGAATGGGGCCACGGACAATGGTTGCATTGTGCTGCGCCTCGGACCTGACGACAAGACTGACTTTTACGAACTACGACGATTAACGACACATTATGACCGATACCAGTTTTGTTTTGTTTTGTTTTTTTCACACGAACCGGAACGCTTGTATCTATCCGATTTGTTCTATTTGTTTAGGCCCGGAGTGCGGTTGTATTCGATGTTGAATTGAAAAAAAGAAATGAACAAGGAAGGAATGACAGGCGAGGGTTGAGGAGCAAGGGCCTGATAATAATAATGAGGGAATATGAAAGAGCCGGAAACGGGGGAGATGGGAAAGCCGAGTGGGAGATATATTGAATGTTTGTAGCAGTTTGTGTATGGGTGCTGATGGGAAGCCGGAAATGAAAGTAGGTAGGGGGAGGGAGTGGCCTCGAGGCAGAGTTTAATGTGCGGACAGGGCCTATGCGTAGGAGGGAAAGGACCGAAACGGGAAGGAGGCGAGCTTGTGACGGGTGGCGGGGATCGGGGATCGGGCCGAGGGGCAGTACTAGTGAGCGATATAATATATGAATTAATGAGATATTGGACTATGGGGTGACGAAGGAAAGGGGAGGGGCGATAGCGTAAGTAGAGGTAGTGGTTGAGAATGGAAGGGGGCCGGGCAGATGAAGACGGATGAGGAAGCACTATCAGCGATGCGATCGGGCTCTCCTTACTGGACCCGTGCGACCCAGCGCTGCGCTGAGCCCCAGTCCCCCCCTGTTCCTCCGACCTGTGCTATTTAACGAGCAAGACGGAATCAAATCCGCCCATCCCCTTCTCCCCTTTCTCCTCCTCTCCTCTTCATCCTCCTCCTCTTTTTTTGTTTCCGCCCCTCGTCTTCCGCCCTCCGCCTCTCCTCCTCTCCCAAGCACTTCTCTTCTTTTCTTTTCTATCCTGTTCTCAATGGCGTCCCACATCGAGTCTCAGCACTTCGACCACCTCGACCGCCCAAAGTCGCCGTCCTTCACTATGGATGCGTCCTCCCCGCCGTTCCCCTACGTGGATGCCTACCAGGGCTTTGAGTATCTCCAGTTCCCCCACTCGCCCTTCAACGTAGCTGCCGTCCCACGTAAGCTTCTTTCCAAATCGGGACTGCGCATATATGCTGACCTTGTATTTCCAAACTCAGTCCCCGGCTCCGGCTCCTCCCCGCGCATCTCCTTCGACTCGCTCAACCTTACAGGTGGTCTTCCCGAGTACGCCTACTCGTCTGGCGCTTCCTTCACGACTGGCTCTCCCGCCCGCCCCTTTACGCCCCCCGACAGCATCTGTCCCCCCGCTCTTACACACATCAGCAATGGCGAGCTCTCTTCAGACAGCATGCCCTCTTCTTCGGGTCCCGCAGGCAGGAAGGCCCGCTCCAACTCCATGAACAGCTCCGGTTCTCCCGCTTCTCTCCACGGTGCCCTTCCCTCCGGAAGGCGCGACCAGCACCGCTTCAACCCCATTGGCACCCGTTCAAGTCAGCGTGAGCGCAAGCGCCGCGCGTCCAAGGACGACTTTGGGAGTGACGATGACGAAGAGGACTACGCTCCCGCTTTGGCCTCCGCCAACTCGGATCAGCGCCGCGAGGAGATCCGCCGTCAGCGCATCGAGTCGGAGCAGCGTCGCCGCGACGAGCTCCGTGATGGTTACCGCAGGCTCAAGGATGTGCTTCCCGTCTCGAACCAGAAGTCTAGCAAAGTATCACTTCTGGATCGTGGTATGTTACTCTTCCCTCTGCATACAAGTCTCTGTTCTGACCACGGTCTAAAAACCAGCTACGACGCACATCAAGTACCTCGAGATGACTCAGCAACAGCTCCAGACAAGGCTCAACCAGGCCGAAATGGAGACTCAGCGCTTGCGGTCGTAAGTATAGTTCGCTCTTCTACGAACGATCTTTTCTTATTGATACAAATCATCAGACTCAACGAAGCTCTTATGCTCAGTACTGCCGAGCGCCATGGCGCGGTTATTGCTGCACAGCAACAACCTGCCTTCTGAGTCATCCGCCCGTCTTTGGGATCTGGAGCAGAGGAAGCAGACGAAAAGAACTGATTGCTTTTGGTGATTGGTTCACGTCCGTGGTCATCGCAGCTGGGTTTGCCCGCCATTCACCCGTCAATACGATTTTTGGAACGACTTACGACACCTGCCCGGGATGCAGGCTTGTCACGACTCTTATCGCCTCGGCTCACTTAATCTATCTTCATCTATCGCATATACATGCGCACTGCTTTCACGTCTTCACCTTCGAGTATGCCGTCTTCAACTTGGCTGTGCTTCTGTGATGCACAATTTTCTGGAATCGCTACGTGGCCGTGCCGTGCACCGCCCTACAGCGCGCCCTCCTCACTGCGGATCCCCCTCCCCTTCCGAAGTGAATGGCACCGAACACATCTCCGCCTCTCCTACACTCCATTCATTTGGATCGCACGAGTCTTGGACATACGGCCTCGGGCTTGTTGCGAGGAGCGACCTTGACACGACGCAAGAACAGCGCGTGTGTGCTAGAGACGCGCCGGTCGTCGACTCTTATGAGCCGATGCAAGCGTCTCGCACCCCGCTGTCGACTTTCTTGTTTTTCATATCGTCGGTCCGACTCCTACGCACGCCCTTGCCCAACCCTCCTGACTGCGCATCAGCGTTACCGATACACCGGTCTTCGCGCATCTTTATGACTTGCCTCTACGGCAACCACTCTTTACTCCTCGGCGATCTCCAGAGCCTCTTTTGACGACTAGCTTAACTCGACACATATTGCATGCAATTTTTATTGATTTTATATTGATCATCATTTTACGCCTCGACATGACATACACATCTCCTCCCGTTAGCTACGGAAGTGATCGCTCCCTGGACTAACTACTCTATTCACCCACCATTCCTCACCATTCGCCTCCAGTCGTTGGCTGTCCCTTTCGATTCCTGTTTGGCGCTTTTTCTGTGTTTCTCCTTGCGCTTTCGCAGGTTTACGACAGCTTAGGTTAGAGTGGTGTTCTGCACGACGTCCGTGTGGATGCACTCTGCTTGGGCGACGGGATGTTCGTCACGTTATCTGACTACGCGAGAATTGGTGTGGCTAGAGCGGCGTTCGACTGAAGCGACAAATCCACCTCGCTAAGCACTCCCCTTTCTCCTTCGACCCCGATATCATCGACCCGGTCAGCTTATCGACTACATCGCTGCCCTGTGCGTCGGCGCAGACCGATCCATCCATCCTCCACTCGCCCCAGCGGCTGTGGCCAGTCCACCGCCCCAAGCGCGATTCGGTGTTGATGTTTGTTGAAAACCGACCTGCTCCTTGGCGCGCGAGCACACGCGACGTGCTCGAACACGCTCATCTGGGAAGATGATCAGGAGGGAACTTCGAAGTTGAGTCGAAGGCTGGAGCGCCTCGTGCGCGCGCGCGCCTAGTGCGCCGCGTGCGCCGAGTTTGCTTCGCAAGGCATTGCTCAATTCACTCGACATGCTTCGCTCAATGCCCCGGTTCTGCATTCGTCTTTGACGATTCGATCGATCCCCGAACCCGGCTCTGTGTATTCCTTGCGGCGTCCGTGTGCGATGCTTCTCGATGCCTGAGCGGTCGGTTTCTTCATTCTTTTCTTCACCATGTTCAATGCGATGGGTAGTTCTCAGTGATGAGCTTCTCTGCGCGATTTTATTAGTTAGTACTACACCCTGTGTGTTCCGTCTTCCACGTCGTGTCACTGGTGTTGGCATGATATGTATGACGCTGGATGGATTGCTCTGCCTTGCTGTTACTTGTAGCTGTAGCGCTTTGTAGTCCAACTCACGACTTCAATGAAACGACCTATGCCCTATGTTCCCGAACTTGTTTACGCTTGACCGAGAGTACTAGTGATCCGGTTTATCGATAACTGACAAAGGTGGTGTTATTCTTAATTGAGATAGTTTATGCAGGCTGTATGCGCGTCATGGAACGGGGCCATGTCTTTTGAAAATCGCCCTTCACCCCCTCACCAACTTAAAATAACTTCACAATGAGCGACGAGGCTACGACCAAGCGGCAGCTTAAGATCAAGACGGGTTCGGTCAAGCGGTACATTTGTGTTATCCTGCGCTGTGCAATTCCCTTCGGCTTAAATGAATTTGGCAGGCTGTTCAAGGAGCTCAGCATGTATCGGAAGGAGACGGTCGACCTGCGCGTGAAGGTGGACAAATTTGTCGCTGAGGGCGCAGAGGACTGGGATATCAAGAACGGGGTGTGTACGGTCTATTGTCTCGTAGTACAGTGGGCTAATAATCCTTTACAATCAATTATATATTAAACTACAAACGTTCATATTTTGCATTTTCCCCTTCCCCCGATCGACCCCGGCAGAACAACATGCTGAACGAGTCGCACAAGGTGCTCGACGAGACGTCGACGCGTTTGAAGAATACAGCGGCGGAACTGCAGGAGCTCGTGGTATGCACTAATGCATTGTCGTCCTTTGTTTTCGTGGCGTGACTGACTGACGCTTCCCGCACTTGTTCGCGATAGGAATATGCCGAGAAAAATGGGCAGCTCGAGGGGGACGAGGCGCTATCGGCGGCGAAGGAGGTGCTTCAGGAGGTTCGTACGGCGGTTGAAGGAGAATGAGGGATGGGGTCGACTGCAGAGATCTAATGGACATGTAGGATTGAAGTCATACTGCATTAAATGAACGCATTTTTGTCGTCTCTGCTCGCGCGGCTTTGAGTTGCGGCGATTCACTCGTTGGTGTCCATTCGGGACGCACGCTCACGTTCGCGCGCCTCCTTCAGCCGTGAAAGAGCGTCCTGGATGCCCCTCCAAGCGTCGCGGTTGATACGCTCCTCCTGTAGACCTCGTTTGGTGGACAAATTCGCCCCTTGCGTGCTTTCTCCTTCGGGTGTGCCGACGCCTGCAGGCTGCGGGACGAAGTTCGGCGGCGGAGCGTTGATGGCAGACGGTGCGATGCGGGCCTGCCGGATGTGTGCGAGTGTCGATCGTATGTTGATGTGAATTTGCTGAGGATAGTGGGGAAAGAAGCCTGAGAGTGTGAGACGATAAAATATTCTGTGCATAGACGTACGTCGAGCCGCTCAAAGTACTCGCTGACCTCGAGCACGAACTGTTCGGAGCGTTCCTCATTTTGCGGCAGAGTGCTGTCCGGTGGGTCGGTCTGCGGGAGGGTGAGCAGCGCAATGGACGATGCGGCCAGCGAGAGCAGTTTGCTGATATCCTGTGTATGTGGGGGATTAAACTTCGGGCTAAAGAGAATATGCATGGGAGGTGCGACCTTTTCGACTTCGCCGAGGGCGTATATCTGCCTAGCGGAGCGGCTCGACGTCCAGATCGGGTCTATCTTCTCGTCACCATCGTCGACGCCGACGTGCCCGTTGCCGTTGCCGTTCTGCACTTGTTCTGCTTCGTCCATGTCCTGGCGGGAGGATGAGGCCACCAGCAGTACGAAGCCCCGACGCGTCCGACCTGGGATCGCGTGGCCGGCTGTGACCGGCTATCCGACCTACCGCGTCTACTCGCTGGCCCAAGGGACACCTCTCTCCCTCAATATTAATGTATCTCCCAAAGACGCGCTTTGGTGCGCAAGCCGTCCTCGGCGCTGCCCGCGCGATGAGCTCGTCTACGGCGAGTTCCAGCACCGTCTTCCCCGTGCCCGACGCGCTGCCGCTCCATCCTCCCCCACTCGACAAGGAGGCTGCCGACTTCAAGGCGCGCTGCGAGTCTCTGTCTAACTTCTTTGCTCTCCCCCGCTTCAAGGACCTGAAGCGCCCGTATTCTGTTGTGGACGTCGCGTCAAAGCAAGGCTCTATGCCCGTCCTCCCCCTGCCCTCCACCTTCACGGCGGACAAGCTCTACAGCCGCCTGAGCAAAGCTGCGGATGAGGGCAAGCCTGTGCACACCATGGGCGCAATAGACCCCGTACAGATGTCACAGATGGCTATGAATCAGGAGGTCGTGTACATTAGCGGATGGGCATGCAGCAGCGTACTGACTACAGGGAACAATGAAGTTGGTCCTGATTTCGGGTGAGTCGACCCCATTCCCCTCTTGTTTGTGATACAGTACTGAGACGGGGTTCGTACCCCCTTAGTGACTATCCGTACACGACCGTGCCGAACCAAGTACATCGCATATTCCGAGCCCAACAATTACATGACCGGAAACATTATGACGAGCGCATGTCTGCATCCCCAGAACAGCGGGCGAAGATGCCATATGTTGATTACTTACGGCCTATCATTGCGGACGCTGACACGGGGTAGGAGTTTTCGCACTACCCTCTGATGGATTTCTCATACGTTACAGACATGGAGGTTTGTCCGCTGTAATGAAACTCACTAAATTGTTTGCGGAATCAGTTCGTGTCATGATTTTGTGACTCCTGCTGCGACGACACTAGAACTCTTTGTGATTTAGGGTGCTGCCGCAATTCACATGGAGGATCAACTTCACGGGGGAAAGAAGGTGTGTGCGCTTCCCAAGTAGCATGTACTGAAAACCCTGTCTGAGTGCTACCAGTGCGGACACCTTGGCGGAAAAGTCCTTGTCCCAACTTCGACACACGTCTCGCGCCTCATTGCTGCTCGGTTCCAACTCGACATGCTTCACTCAACAATGCTCCTCATCGCTCGTTCTGACGCGGAATCTGGCAAACTTATTTCATCGACTGTGGATGTCAATGATCACGAATTCATCGTTGGCACGACAACACCTGGTAATGCTCTCGCAGATGAAATTGCCGAGGCAGAAATGAGGGGTGTGACTGGCGCAGAACTGGAACTCATAGAGAAGAAGTGGGTGAGTGATCACGAGATGTGCACATTTAACGAAGGTGTGTACGATGGCGGTTCTTTCTCTCTTCGTTTGTGACCGATGTTCTCCCGTCTGTAGCTGTCGAGAAGGCAATCAGTGCGTCTGTGAAGGTTACCGACAAGGAGGCAGCCTTCAAGGAGTACCTTCTGGCCGCCAATGGGAAGTCAAATACGCATGCCCGGGAAATAGCAAAGGAGATACTCGGGGAGGAAGTGTTCTGGAATTGGGACCGTATGCCTTGCCCCCTCATTGCCCCCGCCTGATTCTAATCGCGTCTATAGTGCCCCGAACCCGCGAAGGGTATTACCATTTCACTGGCGGTGTAGAGGTACGTCTGGAATGGAAAAAAAATGAAATGAATCGCTTGTCGTGATGAAGAACTCACTTAATTTAGGCGGCCGTAAAACGGGCGAAAATCTTCGCCCCGTATGCTGATCTCCTGTGGGTCGAGACCTCCATGCCCAGCCTATCGACAGCGCGCTATTTCTCGGGGAAGATCAAAGAGTCTTTCCCCGGCAAATGGTTTGTGTACAATCTGAGCCCATCATTCAACTGGGCAAAGTTTGGGTTCAGTGGTTTGTATTTGTTTCACCTCCCTCGAGCCTGTAAACTGCTTGACAGTGTTCCTGCTTGTTTTGCCGTTTTAGACGCTGATTTGAAGAGCTTCGTATGGGACCTCGGAAAGGAGGGATTCGTACTCCAGTTAATTTCTCTCGCTGGCCTGCACTGTGATGCAGTTTCATGGGGTACGCAGTCGAGGGTTTATTTTACGGAGTCACGGATAGTCGTTGCTAACTAAACCCGAAGCCGAACTGTCTCGCCGCTTCAGCGAGGACGGTATGCTCGCGTACATCCAGCTTGTACAACAGAAGGAGCGCGAACTCGGCGTAGACATTCTCACTCATCAAAAATGGTTCGTACTTCTGACCTATCTCCCTCGCTGTCCACGTTGTGGAACGTCTCTAACTGCGTTCCCATCTCAGGAGTGGAGCCAACTACGTCGACCGCATTTTGCAAAGCGTCAGCTCGTCGTCGACCACGAGCTCTGTCGGTGCAGACTCAACTGAGCATGTCTTCTGAAATGTGCCGGGATCGACGCAGTCCGAGAGCGCATAATAGAGTGAAGTTACGTACTAGCATCCAGAAACACAGTCCCAGGTGTTTTTCTGTCCAGCTTCGCGTGGGTGTGTCTGGCCTTGTAGCAAAGTCCGCCGATGAGGGGCCTTCTCTGTTTAGACTCGAGGACTGACCGGCTAGGTCGGCAGCCGCTTTAGTGGCACCAAAGCTCAATGCCAACGTGTCTTCACTGCAATCTTTTTGATCCTCGTGCAATCCATGCGGCTCGTGAGTCCCTATTAATACAGCGATTTAAGCTGGTCGGGGCGCCTGCTGCCTCGAGTCGGTTATCGCCGGCTGCTGTGCGTGGTTCTCTCACGACGTCCCCCTGTCCGAGATCTCGCATTTAAGTATGGAGTGATAGCATGAGTATACTCCGCTTGGGAAGGGGTTGAAAAAGTTGCTTGTACTTGGAAGCGAAAACATGCTGGTTCTTTCATACTTCCCGTGAGAGTACCTCCAGAACCGGAACGAAGTACGGCACATTGACTGGATACAAAACAAAACAAAAGCCCACCGCGAGGGTCGAACTCGCAGCCTTCAGATTATGCGAAACAGGTCGTAAAAGTCTGACGCTCTGGCCGATTGAGCTAGGCGGGCTTTTCACACCGGGCTAAAATTGACTCTTACAAACTTTAAAAGCCGTCGTGAGGAATAGATCGGCAACGGGAAGTGGCTACGCGTGACACTTGACGCGCTTGCCGGATCACGGCGTGACGAGTGACGTTCGCTCGGGGAGAGAACAAGCAGTTGGCATCAGCGCTTGTTTGCAGAAGAACTCGACTTCTGCTCTCGCCTCCGTCGTGCTGTCAGAGACGGCGACGACGACAACAACAACAACAACGACGCCGACGACTCTACGCTCACCCGACGTCTGCAACGCTCTCTTTCACGCCAGTCTCTACGCCCTCTGAGCATGCTCACCGACACCGCCTTCGGCCGTCTTCTCTACTAGGAAACTCACTGTGCTGCTTAAATTTTAGTCGTTTCATTATCCCCGACCATGTCTAACATGAACAATCGCGTCTCCTCTATCTATCCGCCCAACACGGGCGAGTATGTCTCCCCTTTCACCGCGCCCGCTATGCCAAACCTCAGAACTCTGGGTTCTGCACCTCACAAGCCGGTCGTGGCAGACTCCGCCCGCATTCCCCGCTCTCCGCTTCCTCCGCAGAAACTTGCCAAGCTTGCAAACGCCCTTGGTATCTCAACGCCGTTGCCTGCATCAACACCGCCTCCTTCAGCGAGCAAGAATTCGTTTTCCTCGGCGCGATCTTTCAATGACCGTGCGAGCCCCGAACCTAGGAGTGTAACTCCTTCGTCTGCTGCGGGACGCTCGTCATCCACAAGATATCTCATACATGTCGTTCCACCGAAACATTTTCCCCACGAGAACCGTAAAGACCCTGAGGCGTTTGCAGCCTTTCGACGCGGATCGCTAGTTCCCCTCCAAGCGACGTTGCAAGCACAGCTCGGTGCTATTTCGCGTGAGTTCCAGCTACCGACATCACATGGTTTAGTTCTCTATCTCGTCAACGACTTGGGGCTGGATGGGGGCTCCAAGGGACTCCTTGGGAAGGGACCCCGAATAGGTGATGAAGTTTGGAGATGGCTATGGATGAAGGTGGCAGACGAGCAATCCATTGCACGCGGTGTCGGTCTGGGTCTGATGAGTGGTGTGTCTTCCTCTGATCCATCCGAACAGCCAAGCGGGCTGCGCAAGTTATCCTCGTCGCCGCAGCTGGATTCTTTATCACGTACAGGCAGCATGACTCCTTATCCGCTGACGCCCTCTTCGTCGTCTCCTTCCACTTCCACTTCTGTGTACACGCTCTCAGGCCGGAAGGATTCAAAGGAGGATTCCTCGCCCATGGAGCAGTCAAGTTCTTCACAATTTTCCAGTGCATCAGCTACTCCTGCTCTCGATACCCCTGCGACGTCCTCCCTCGATTTCGATTCGAGACTACTGCCCGGCCTGGGCAGTTCTTCATTGATACCAGTCTTGGCTAAGGTCGAATTTGATATTGATCGCAAAGTGGGGACATGGTACGAAACTTGGTCCCGGTCGCGAAAAAGTATGCAAAAACGGAAAGCCAAAAACGTTGATCCGCAAGGGAAACTGCAACTGAGGATTACCATTAATAACAAGAAGGGAACCATAAGCCCGTTATCTTCGTCTTCTGATGAGGAGGATGAAGGATACAGACGTCTTAGCGGATCCTCAGAACCGAATGACCTGGCCGATCAATTGACGGCTCGTGCTTCTCCTCGCCGAGGCGACCCTCTTGCCGACGTATTTGGGACGGATGGAGATACTTGGTCAGACGTGCACTCTGGTCGTTCACGTACCGCTGGGAAGGGTGTACATGATCTAGCACTCGATGGGGCGGCCTTGAGTGCATTGTCGGATGTAGAGGGTGCAGATCTTCAAGCTGGCGTATCCGACAGAGAGGAAGTCATGGGTTTATGGAACGAGCGTGGTCAGCCGCAGCTTAATGGCGGCTCGGCACGGGCTGGACCGCATGGTATGCGCAAACCTGCCCCCCCACCACTGAACATAGCGTCCCATGATGCAAACTTGGAGATCAACGTAGCGACGGCTAGTCCGTATACGGCTGGATTTGACAGTGATACCACCGGTCCACCTTATCTGTCAGAGCAGAGGGACTTTGAGTCAGGCGGAGAGGATGAGCTGTACAAGGAGAAGAGATTAGGGGGTATTTATGATGATGTGGAGCTGGACTTAAGTGCAAACGTGTGTCCCCTTTTCGTTTCATCAGTGCCCTCGCTAATTGAGCCTTCAAATGCAGTTTGACATGGATGAGCATCGGGCCAGCCAACTCAGAATAAGACAAGAATTGGACGTACTCGAGCGCGTAAGTCGACGCCATTCCTCGTTTCCGAAGCTACATGTAACGTCAACTCTTAGAATCTTGCGCAATTCTCCCCCCGGGCCCTTAAGTCCGTCGAACTTTCCCCGACCTCATGCCTCCCGGCAGTCCCTATCTTCTTTCTGCGCCCCCAGGAGCGATTTCGTTTACTACAGTCTTGGCGCAGTCCCCCCCGACAAGCGCTCAGAGCGTTCAATTATCGTCCAGTAAGCGCGAAACAAGGCGCCTCGTTCCGACCATACAGCAGTTGCAGCCAGCGCGGCCGAGCGTGATGGAGATGGAGGATGAAGTGACGGCTGATCCTCCGATGTTTAGGCAACCGATGTTTGCAGGCGCGCCCAGCCCCGGTGTGGACGGCTTCAAAGGTACTAACAGACTAGATACAGCGATTAACTCAGTGGACGGGTATGTCCTGCTTAACAATATCAAGGGCCCGGTGTTAATAAAATAATTGCATTTGTTGTTTTTCAAGGAGTTCGCGCGAGTCAACTCGAGTTGCTTGGCCCGCAGTACCATATACAGCATTAGCGAGCAGGGGTGAAGATGGGTCATTATCGCCTACTGGCTTGTCATCAAGTCCAAGATCTAGGAAGCTTACAAACTCGCCACCTAAAGTAGTTTTGAATGGGGAGTCTAATGGATCGCCGAATACTTCGGGGGACAAGAGGAAGGGTTCACTGTCCGTATCGTCTTTACTCAGCAATGGTGGAAGCCCCCGCGATCTGTCGGAGTCGCAGGCCAGGACTAGACAATATGAGGAAGAAGCGGGTTTTTACTCTGAGGCGGTCAATCTCCAACCGTCGTTGACTCGCAGGCCAATGGAGGCATCGGACGTGCCGGTCCTCCCGCTCTCTCCCGATCCATTCGGAAGATTTCCATCTTCTGCCTACAACGACCTAAGTGCGGTAGCCGAACCGCCTGAACGTACCTCATCGCTCGCTAAGCAAAATAAACACGGCCGTCAAGCATCCAAAGCTCCGCCAAGTCGGTTTTCAGTCGACTCTGTTGGAGAGGATCCGGCAAGTTTAAAGGTGAACAATCGGACGACGCTCATGTCGATGAAGAGCATCAGGAAGCTCTGGCGCAACAAAAATAAATCGTCGGTGTCGGGACAGTCGGCACCTCCTAGTCCAGATCCATCGACAATGCCTTCGCGACCGCCAAGCTCAGCAACGTCGGTACAGTACGCAGACATGGACACATCGCGCACGCCGTCGCCGGCAGTTTCATATTCTCAAACGATCTCATCGGGCAGGGTTTCAGCTGCATCTACGCGGCCTAGTTATTATCAGACGCAAAAGCCGAGCAAATCCACGCGGCCGGACTCGGGACTTGATCCATTCTATTTAGATCAAGACTCAAAATACCCAGACCGCCGCTCGCCATCGCCTCAGGATGAGCAACAATACCAGTTCCCGAGGACGCCCGTCGCGTCTGCGTCGACGCAAATGTCGCCCCCAACGCCTGGGAGTGAACGGAAGCGGGCGTCCGTGAGAAAATCAATTATGAAACACAAGAACGGATCTGAGGGCTCTTCACAATCTGGGAGCTTCGGGTCGATAAGCGAGGGTAGGCGACGGCGTCCAAGCATACCGGACATGACAGGGCTGGCGCGTGGAAGCATGGCGTCGCCGTCGGTACCTGAACTGCCAGCGGCTTACCGCATGAGTCAACACGCGCGGGCGCAGTCACGGGCGTCGGTATCTGCGGCAGCGATGCACATGCACAACAACTCAGCGGGGGAAGAGCGGGCGCCCCTAGGGACGAACGTGATGCGTCGGAAGCCCGCTCCGCAGTCTTCTACTGACTCGTCGCAGGAATCGACGGACCCTATACCGACGCCTGTGTCAGCTGTGGGACCGATGCGGTTTGCGAAGGGGGGCGGGGCGACGGTAAGCCCCGGGGGATCGGATGGGACACGGTCGAGCTTCGACGAGTCGCAGTTTGAGATTGTGTCACCAAAAGTGGGCCGGGTTGCGCCCGCAATCGCGTATTCACAGAGCACGATCGATGGAGAGTAGACGCCGGGCGAGTTCCGCTTCTCGTGACGTATGAATTGGCGACTGTTTTTAGCGAGGACTGTATTGGAGGGGGCCTTTTGTTGAGGCAGCATTTGCGGATTGTTCTTGTGCATACCCACGCCCGAGGGCGTTATCGTCGTACGTAGAGTAAATTTTCTCTTACAGGACATGTAGGTAATTGTAGGGGACATATATGACATTGTATTACGTTATCCGGAGGTAAACAAGCGAAATGCTAATTGGCTATTCTGCAAGGCGCGCCTGCTATTGTTATGCACTTTGCCAGCAAGCAAGCACATGCCTTTTTTTATATGAAATCGCCCTTTTGTTCCCGCCCAGCTCGCCTCGCCTCGTCTGCCGTAACGAAGGCGCGGACGGATGCCGTCTCCGAACCCAATGGAGTGTTTCACCTGCGGCTTGGATGTATTTAAGAACAGCCGCCGTCGTCGCGTTTGGCCTTGTCCAGCCTCCCCGTTCCATTCTTCACGGTGCTGCCCCACCTGGTTCTCATCCGAGGTCCGTTTCTCTCTCTCCTGTTCCGTATATAAGTCGCGGCTCACCTCCGAACTGCCCACCAGTCTCTTCATCGACATGAGTTCCTTTAACGACAACGCCCTCCTCGTCCGCCCGGAGGATGTCTTCCACGCCTGTGTCGCCTACAACAGGCCCGAGATGCTCACTCTCGACTCTATCATCCGCCTCCGTTCCACAGACGCTCTTGTCGTCAGCACCGCCAAGCAGGGTGCCAACCTCTCCTCCCTCCCCGCAGAGATCCTCCTCCGCGTCCGTTCCCACCTCCAGTCTTCTCTTCGTGCTGCGGTTGCCGAGCACACCGTCGTCGCCCTGCGCGAGTACCAAGCCGCCCTCGTGGAGGGCATCTGTCCGGACTGCTATTGGTGGAACGTTGACATCTACGGCGAGGACGTCTGGGCCTGGGTCGAGAACGGCTATCGCGGCGCGTGCAATTGCGTCGTCTCTGGTGACGTCGACCCGCGCGTGCCCTCGCCCAGCAAGAGTCGCGTCCTAAGCACTTTCGAGGGCCTCGACATCCCCTCACGCGCGCATTGGTTCCGCGCACACGTGTCCCGCACGCACTTGCGCAGTGCCAGCTCCTGGCGCTTCGCTCGGGACGTCCTTGCAGAGTTCGGCTGCACGCCTCGGATCACTACGCCGCAGGCTGCAGAGCCGCCCAAGAGCACCTCAGACGCGTTCAAAAAGGCAATGAAGCGTACACTCCCGTGCAATTTTGGTGCGCCAATTTCCATCGCGCCGACCGAGCAGCGTTCTGCTGCCGAAGAGCCTGCGATCACGCTTCGCCGTCTGACGCGCGAGTTGGGGATCGCATCGTGCACAGCTGATGAGCCGAGTATCGTTCTTGAGAGTACGTTATCTTCCTTTTTTGCATTCTTGCAAGCCATCTCACCAGCGTCTCGTTTAGGCTCCTCGGCCCAATATGTCGATATGGTTTACAAGCGCAATGCGTGCGAGGCCCATTTCCGCTCGCAGCGCAGTGCGGCGTGCAACTGCATCGACTGTCTGCGCACTATCTTCGCTGTGCCATCATCGCTTGCAACGTACGCGCTCGTAAAGTCTGGCAGCCCATCACGATTCTCACGACTCTTCACAAGCAGCACCGCAGCCACGGGCCTCTTGTGTGCCGTTGGTGCTGTGTACCTCGTCGCGCGCGTCGCGTCTCAGAGCTATTAATTTCCTTCTATTCTTCCATTCTAATCACGGAAACCGTTTACGATTGCTTGTCCGGCTCCCTTTCTCTCTTTTCGCACGTACACTTCTCGCCGCCGAGCTGTTCTTGATTGTTTTCGTATGCGCATCTGCTTTTGACGGACAGTCATTCCCATCCTCGCATTGTACAGTACTCGTCGCATCCATCTTACGAATCCACACGTCCATTCAGCAAGCCCTACCTTCGTAGTACTCTTTCATTATCGTCTTCCTCCTATCAGTACTGGTAGAGCGCTATAAAACAAATTACGAGCCCGAAATTCGCATAATAGTTAATCATCTTCATCGCAATTATCGTAGGGGTATATGAGCCCGCATCGCAATTCTATTAATTAATATTCCATGCCTGACCGAAGTAAGAGTGGGCTTCCATACGGGAATGGTTGGGATCCTCGTGTCCCGTTTTGTTGCGGGATCCGCTTTTCGCTATACAATTATCTTCCTGGGCAAGAATGCACGCTTACGTGCTGTGTGCATTTTTTTTTCTTTTTCTTCGAAGAATGCAGATGCGCATCATTTATTGTGTTCTCTGTATCACGGCGACGGCTTCCAACGAGCCCGCCGAGGGATCGCACGCACATGGGAACAAAACGAATCACAGCTGGCATATATCACGCTATTAGTGGACGAGGCGAGTACATACACCGAACAGAGCGGGAAGAGCGGCAATCAACAGGCGGACGGGACAATATGATAATGACGAGATCGTCAGCATGACGGAAATTAAGATGTATAATATATGACGAATACAAACAAGCGGGTTGCAAAGGACCAGGGGTGTAACAAGGTATCGTTGTGTGGGAAGGGAATAAGAAAAGACAGTCAACATGGCAAACCCATGAATAAAAAGTCCTGGTAAAACCCAGTGCGAAGCGATACAAATCATATTCGCAGCGTCCATAGTAGTAGCGAACGGTTCAAATTTTAGCAGTGATAGGTGATGTGATGACATCAAGGCTTGCTGCACACTCCAAGAACGATAGGATGTAAATAGATAGCCGCCGGAGGAAGAAATCGAACAATACAGATTTGTGTGTTCTGGTAGACTTCAGTAAGCAGACGAGCGCTAAACAACGAGGAGACCCGATGACTCACCAGTGCACAACATGCTGCGAGAAACCGAGTAATAGCAGAGCATCCTCAACACGCGGGGGTGCGATAGTGGGCGTAACTGATCCACCCATCAAAGGCTTGCTAGAAGGGGCTTGCAAATGCAGATCGTCGTTCGATCCTGTCAGGAAGCCCACATCCATGCGCCTCCTGCCTGTCACACGAGGAGCGGCGGGCGGCGGAGTGACCGCTTCTTGGTCCTCCTCCTCACTACCCCCATCCGAATGATGATGATGCACGCGCCCATAATAATGCTCACTATCCAAGTCCATACCCTCTATGTCGTCGTCCATTGACGAGGAAGAGTACGAAGAAGTCGTTGACGTAAATAGGGGTGTGCCGGCCCTTGATACTGGCGCGGAATCATCGTAATCCATACCCTCGTCATCGCCATCATCATTATTCGTCTTCTGAGCACGCTTCCTAGCAGTTTGGCGCAAATTACGGAACCAATTTGTTACTTTTCCAATATCCCTGTATCCGGCGAACGCTCATTTAACGCAAAGTCATAGAAAAGGGTCCGCAGTACGTACATTCCGATTTCAAGTGCTAGTGCCCCCCTCTCCTCAATTGAAGGGTTAGGTGTCCTTGCAAATAGCTTTTTCAGTGCCTCAAGTTGATAGGGCTCCGGCCTTGTTCTCCGCGGTCTAGATAACGTTCCTCCGTTCATTCTTCGTAAGGAAGCTACTTTAGGATTGTCGTGCATTGTCATGTGAGTAGCAGATATGGAACGAGAAGCAGGTGAGTGAGGGGTAACGGAAGATCCCAAGGACGGGTGAGAGGCGGCCGGAGGGAAGGGAGGGAACGTCCGCGGGTCTTGATGCGAATCGACGGAACCATAATCATTATGGTCAGTACTCAACGCCGATTGTGCGTCTAGCTCCTGTTCTTCGTGCCTCTTCCTCGCAAGGGAACGCTGATTTTGAAACCAGTTGGTGACGCTCTGGTATTTCCTAAATCCAGACGGTCAGCAACGAAGCATAGCTGGGCGAGTTGGACTTACATTCCAATACGTATCCCTAAAGTTTCCCGTTCCTCCTTAGATGGGTGCGTATTGCGACTGTACAGCCTCCGAAGTTCGTCTGTCTGTTTCGGAGTTGGACGAATGCGCATTCTTCGAGGGATCCCAGTAGATATTTCACTGTCGAATACATGTCTATTATCGGTGTCTAAGGTGGAGAAAGTCTGGTAGTCCATTGAGCTAAGTGGTGTGGAGAGGCGGGAATGGTCCTGAGGCACGTCGTCGTAGTCGTCGTCGACGTGGCCATGGGGAGGAGGAGTGCTATACGGGTGATTGGAACCACGGGTCTTCTTTTTGGTAGCTGAACGCTTGTTGGCGAACCAGGCATTGACAGCCTTTGGCTCCCTGTATGAAGAAGATAGTAGTGTGAGAAAGTGTCTTTGTAAAGAAAAAATGGGCGGAGTTAAAGAATAGCGCATAGGAATGGATAGAGGGAATGAAAGCGCTGGATCAGAAAACGACATTGTCGACTCACATTCCCAGATTCTCCGCTAATGCAGCACGCTCCTCGAGCGATGGATGCTCGTTTGCCTCGTAGAGGTCATTGAGCGCGGCCAGCTGGGCCTCTGAGTGACGAACGCGGGGCTTCTTGTCTCTGGGCTCGTCGGTCCTGATTGCCATGTGGGCTGCGCTGGACGAGGTCGGACGCTGCGGGGAGTTGAGAGGGGACAGCGAGCGGGAAGGGGGCGGGGGCATGCCGCTGAAGGGAAGGGCGGATTGATAGAGGAGGGTCAAAAGCAAGAAGAGGAGAAAACAAGCTTGACGACAGAGGCTTGTCATTATAAATTAAAGCAGGCCCGATAAGGCAGCCAGCTCGCACGACCGATACAGCGCTGTAAATTTCCAGCCATTAATATTCCGACCTGTTCGTACTAACTAGCTATTAGTCTCAACCCCTCAACTGCTCTCGATGGCCGCCGCAAACGAACGGCTCGACGTCGAGGACGACGAGCAGCGCGAGGCCAGGCTCAGTGGGCTCCTTCCCCCCCGTCCTTTCGCCTCTGTCTGATGCTGATCATGCCCTGTAGGACATCTGTTGGACCGAGCAAACAGCACCGCTTCCTCCCAGCCGTTTACGCCGTCAGGTCCATCACAGTTTGATTTTGGCGTCCGAGAAACACGCCCTGTAGAGCCTCCCACGAAATGTAAGATTGCTTTATGCATCCGCTGCCCTAATCCGCTGCTGTCCTTATATATGCACATCGCCTATCGGGACAGTGCTCGAGCGTCTGCATGATTTCCTGCCCCAAATGGAGGCAGCCAACGCCGAACTAGAGCGCCGGGTTGAGACTGATCCCGAAAGCGTTGACATTGAACAATTGGGTCATGCCGGAGACGGCGAGTACATTGAAATGGTTAGTTTCCCTGATGCCGCCTCTTCGGGTAAATGCACCGAATCGGAAGTGTGCATTCAATTACAAAACCTCTCTCTTAGAACTTGGGCCTCGGTGTATTCGACGTGCGCCGGCCTGCGTCGGAACTAGGCGACTCAGACTCGGACTCAAACTCGGACGAATCTGGCGAGTCGGATGATGACTCAACTGGCGACGGGTCGGACGCGTCAAGCTCCGCAATTGGCGGCCATGCCAGCTCACCAATCGGCATCCCACATACACAAAGGCCGACGAGGCCGCTGCCCAAACGCACCCGTCCGGGCATTGTCGTAATCGACGACTCCGAACCCGCGGGCCGCTCGTAAGTATAATTACACCATTTAGGGATTGTATTACTATGGTAAAAATTACAGTAGTTCCGATAAATAACACCACAGGTCCTTTATTGATGTTCCCGAACTTGAGGTTCCATGTTCTTGATCCAGGCTCCCAGTGCGCCGCTGTGGACAAGTGTCGGGATTAGTTGCGTAATCATACCACGTCAACACAGCACACTCACAGGAATCCTTCATGCCGCAGGAATAAAGCACGCTTAGTGCCTTTGCTCCAAAAGCGGATGGCGTATGAAAGTGTCGCTATCGTCGCAGCGTGTCCTGGATAGCCTCAGTCAGCCTCGCAGGAGGGAAGATTAGCAACGAAATGCCTACCCCGGATGAAGCAGCCGCCGAAATAGATCCTCTCCAGACCGTATTTCTCCGCGTTCATATATCTGCCAAGTAGCTGTAGATCAAGGAGGCTGCGCAAATAGCAGATCTTTACGTACGCAATCTGACCGATGTTGTTTGATATAGCATATAGCAGACTTTTGCTGATGTCCTCCGGAGAGAAGTTGTGCTTTCTCTCGCCCTTCTTGAAAACTTTACCGAATGAACTAGCTATCATCGTAGACTTCAGGCCCAAACGGCTATAATCTTGCCCGTAGATGTCGCCAACGAGCATGTCGACTGCCTCGTTGTCTCCGCTCTCTGACAAACTCAGCATTTCTGCGTGTCTTCGAATCAGCGAGTGAGCATAGCACTGGCGGACGAAACGCACCATCGAAACTCCGTGCTGGTGTGAGGAGACTCAGAAGGCCCCACAGCGTACCACCACCCAGACTCGTTCCGCTAACACGCTCAAACTTCCCGTCTTCATCGACCTTGATAATAGAGACGCCAGAGCCGATGTTGACGAGTAGACAAGGTAGTTGGGGTGTAGGGTTGCCTTCAAACGTGACGCTGTATTGGGGAGGGTTCGGGCTCGGACGTTCCAGTGGGATAGCTTCGCTTGAAGCTGACGACGATGCCTCTGCCGTTCCGTCCCGTTGTCCGTGCGTCTGCCTAGAGACCTGCTGTACCAATTCATCCGAGAAGTAGTACACCTCGTCAGGAATGAGCATAATGAACCTGAGCCCTTCAATCAGGCACTCCATCTCGTCCTCGCGTAGTACCTCTACACCAAGAGTTCCGCTGAACAGCTCGTAGAACTTGTGCGCGCCGCCGCCGGTCGCCATGACCTTCACGCCTTGGCGCATCTCCTCGATAGAGACTCCGTTGACATGGGCGGAGCGCGTAATTAGCGTCTGGATGAACGCGACGCAGTCGTCGATGTTATCCGTTTCGAAGCGTTCGAAATTGAGCGAGCCGCCGGGGAAGTGCTGCAGCGATGCGCGCCGCGCGAGCGCGTCCTGTAGGATCCGTTGATCATCGAGGTCCGCAGTCGGCTCCAAACAGTTGTCGGCGAAACTGTGGTGACCATTGTTGGAGTCGAGGACGAGAGGTGTAAGTGCTCCGTTGACTTTCTTTGCTAGGCCGACATTACGATGCTCGTCGTTCGACAACTGGGACGACGGTGTTATTATTTCGTTCGGGGTGCTGCTGCCATTCGTCGCTACAATTGACGGAGATGACGGCGGATCTGGAGAACGGGTAAAATAGACGACCTTCGCAAGACTACCTCCGATCTGCATTAACGTTAGTTTCGCCGACGAAAGCGCGCGCAGGGCGGGACACGCACGTCGACGGCAATGTGGGACACAGGCTCAATGTGATTAGGCAGGTATATTCCTCGGCTGTCCCTCGTCTGTCCATAGTGTTATTAGTCGAAATGAACGCACACCAGACGGGTGAATTCACCTCCGGCGACTCTTCGTTAAGGATGACTGCGCCTCTGGTGTCGACCTGGATAACTCGCGCGGTGGGGAGGGCCGGCGCAGTTGAAGGCATTGTGACCCGCTGACAAGTCAAGAGGACTGGATATTAAGAGTGGGCTTCAGGACGGCAGGCGATGTACAGCGCTCTGAAAGTCTGACCATCCCAGATGATTACACGACCATGGTAATAAAAAGTTAGCAGTTGGGGACGGCGAACCCGGTCACCAATGGCCGTCTCTCGCTTAATCACCTCGGCCTCATTCTCATTGGGTGCCTTCAAACGATTCACTGCATGTAGTAAATTTTTGTACGATGGGCATTATGCAAGGCGCAGTAAACACAATATGAAACACAATAAGGCGAAGTTAGATCAACCGCCGATGGCCGCGACAACAAGATTGCAAGTCTCTGGCCTTTCGGCGCGCACGCCAAGCTCTAGAGTCACACCCGCGGTCGATGAGTATGTCATCCGACATCGTACCAGCACTTTGCCGCCGCCGCCAATCACCAGGCCCGACAGCTGCAGTGTGTGCACCGAGGAAGACGTGGGGACCTCGCTGCCCCCAAGCGGTTCCATATTTAGGATCTCGATAATCGAGTCGCATGCAGCTAGGGTTGAAATTTAGTCTCAAGCAGCCCGTGTGTATCATGTTTTATGAACAGACACACCCTTAATGCTTTCCATCGCTGATAAAGCGAACGTTTCCGTTGCAGTCGCACCACCCTTCAGACGGTCCCATTCCGAAGAGAACGATGCGTAGCTAGGAATGATGTAGTCACCGCCAGACGCCAGTTCAACTTCTTCCAGTTGGTATTCGTCCCCATAGCCTTCCTCCTCAGGCTCACCGCTGAGAGGATCAACTTCCTTACTGACGAACTTTAAGACGCACTGGAAGGACGCCACAGCATACTCCTCAGGAGAATCCCGAGTGAAAGATACATATATGATCCCAGGCGATGTCGATTGTGTCAGTGAAGGAATAGGGATAATAAAGTCTTCCGTCAAACCGGAGTCGGTCTGAGGCTGCATGATAACCGATACCTGTTCGAGCACGGTGTCCGGCATCGTATTCGAAACATTGAACTGCGACGATGGTGAGCTGTATTCAAAAGTTTGCTTTTGTCGACGCCTTACCTGGAAAACGACATGTTCTTTGTAGATGTGCTTGACACAGGACACTTGGTACTCTGTCTCACTTTCGGTAAGTTGCGACGGCTTGGTACTGCTATTAAGCACGGGGCCATAGGACGCAAGCTCAGGCACCTCGGCAAGCTGCTGCGCGTATGCGGATTGCGTTTCCGCATGGGTACGAGGTGGAGGCGTTGCCATCGCCGATCTTGACGTGGAAGGCGCAGCAATGGTATCAAGCGTGCTCGGACCTAAAATATTTCAGAACTCATCGCACGGAAGAAGAGAAAGGGAACATACGGGCGCTTTCCTTCGCTGCTTGCTCACGACTGATCTTCGGTACGGCATCGAAGCTGAAAGGCCTTGCGGAAGCGGAAGGATCTTTAACGTATGAAACTAGATTGGCCTCGAGTACGGAAAGGGAGAAGACCGATTCTGTAGGCCACATTATGATTGCATATAGGACGATGCGGTTAGATCGCTTACCTTCCTTGACATATGTTTGAGCCAGAGATTGACTATCCAGGACTCTAAGGTAAAGAGCTGCGCGATCCCGGACCTCGTCATCAACATCCTCTAAGCATCTGAAGTTCCATCAGCATTCTCCTCATACACTCGCTCCGAATATGAAGCACCTGGTAAGCAGAACTCTAATACTTTTCTGCACAGATATATCCCCGACGTTGACACCAAACTTTGCTAAGCTTGAGACGGCAGCAGCGCGTACGATCGCATTTTCTAGTACAACGCGATTATAGATGTAGCGAATGTACTTGGCCGGTTGTGGCGTTTTTGGACCTTCTACACCAAGTAAATGCAGAATGCGCACGGAGAGCTTCGTGAACTCGCAGTCTTCGATAAACTCGCACAGATGCGAAAGGGCTTGCTCCTTGCACTCCGATATAAATTTGATCATATCGAAAATTGCCTCGACAACAGAACGCTTGAAGTCGTAGCCACCCTCGTCCCTGAGTACGCCGGAGAGGAAGGACAGCATCGTTGCTTGTTTTGCGGGAAATTTGAGACACAAAGAGCGAATAGCGTCCACAACGATGACCTTAAACTCGTCGCCAATTTCTGACATGAAGCCTGAAATTTGCTTCATTAGGCGATCGACTGAAGCTTCCGTTCCCGTCTGCAGAATATGTAAAATTAGCGTTCAAAGTCAGAATTCACTGCAGATACCTTCAAAAGCGTCGTGATGGCGTAAGTTGCAATTCCCCTGTTGGAATCTGATATTAAATGCTCCATTTCGACGTTGCAAGTTGCAACACTCCCTGGGTTGGAAAGCGCAAGTGACGCCAGAGTTCGGATTGCGGCAAATTTCAATGTAGATTTGGGTGAGCTCAGACAGAGCTGCAGGACTTGAAAGAAGCGTCAGTATCTGTCAAGATATCGGTACCCATAATCATTACCAGATATAGGACGAATTAATTGTTGCGCCGTGACATTCTTCATCTCACAGATGGCTCGTGCAGCCTCTATGTTTACCATGTCGCTTTTATGACGAAGCCAGCCTTCCAGTAGCTCGAACATCTGTTTTTGGACGCTTGCAAATTTTTTTTGTTAGCTGCGAGAACATTGGAAAATTGAATGTAGAGTTACTTAGGGTCCTCATCCATGACCTTGGCGGCATAACGAATCAGCATGCACAAAGCCATTGAGTTTTTGAGCGTTGTCCCTGCGCCAGACTTTCCACCTCCTAGTTGCTGGATCATCTTCGTCACAGCCATTCTATCCTGTTGTCTAATAAGGTGGAGAAGGCCGAGAGCATGATATTGTGTGATATAGCTGGTGGACGGAATCGGCTGGTACGCGTTGTTTTGCTGGGATGAAGAACCGAACCCGAGATACGAGCTGGCACCCATGCTTAAGAAGCTAGTCGAACTTTTAGCGTTGACGGCCTCCTGAGCTTCATTCGCCCAGCGCTTTACCACGTCCTTCGCAGAAGGAAAGAGATGATATGATGAGACGAGAGCAGCGGAGGAGATAGATGCATTGCGATCGACTATAGCGGCTTTGAAGAATCGTTCTACTCCTTGCGCCATGGAAGGCTATCTGACGTGTTCAGTAGCAAATCCTACAAAATAGTAATTAACGCTTACATCAATAATGCGGCATAGTGCGCGAATAGCGTTGGGACGATAGATGACTTCCGAGTTGGGCTGCATATCCTTCATAATACTGCTCGTAACCATGATTACATCCTCAGCAGTCGTCGCGAGCTCCTTGATGGCCAAGTATACAGCTTGGCGGAGAGCGCTCTGGGCAGCGAGTAGACGTCAATAGATCATATGGACGACGAACGCCGAAAGGTCAGGTTGCTCACGTCCTTGTGCTGGAAGAGTTTGGTAACACCAAAGAATAGTGTTGTAGCCTCTTGTGTCCCGAACGACTCTCCGACATATAGCAAGTAGACGATTTGTGCCAACAGAGCTCTACATTTGCGTGGACTGATGGGGGATTCGTTGAAGACGCGGGCCTCTTGCAAGACGGTGGTTTTGTTGTGATAATATTGGTTGATACCACTCTCATCGTCCTTCTTAACCGACGCCATGGCAGGAGACCGAGGAACGAATGTCGACGACCGGCCATTCACGCGGAGGCGACGCGACGTGTCGAGCGGCACAGTTTGTGTATATTTGGTCCACAACCATATTTCATCAACTGACTTACACATGCAATACTTTCAATGGGTTTGATCATAATAACAATCACTATAGAACTACGGACATGACTTCAACTGCGAGTGATCTACGTACATATAAAGCACAAGTCCAGCACGGGCACCTTAATGACCAGGGGACGAGGTATCGCAACGTAGATTGGAGGAGTGAAATAGTGTCATGCTTATATCGCCTCTAAGTCGTGCGCGCAGAGTATCCCGTAGACTGAGAAACAGCCACGCGCACGACCCCCTCTCCCGTCACCTCGCCCTCGGTCGTTGGTCGACGGACGTCGCCAAACAGCAAACCAAGGTGGGGAAGGGAGGACAACAAAAGCTGCAACGGAAAAAGAAGGAAAGGGGGGAATGAAGAAAGGGAAATGGAAATGGAGAAAAAAAAGGAAGGGGAGAAGGAAAGTGTAAAAGAGAGATAGCACAGCGGATGGTGGATGAGGAATATAGTATACTACGGGTTTGTACTACTGCCATGAGACAGAAACACAGCGTGACCTTTGAAAAGCGAGAAAGGTATGGGCGCTACAAGATGGACATAGTTATTAGGCGACAGGGACCACAAGCGGCTACCTCCATTCGCCAACCACTTGGGTCAGTAAATAAAGGCAGCTTGAAAAGAAACAGCGTCCGTGAAAAAATAAATGACTCGGGCAACACCTCGTTCACGGAACCGATCGGAGACAAGCATAACACCAGGTAGAGGCGACGGATTGCTGCTCATTTGAGCTGAAAGTGTGTACCGCAATAGATCGCCAATACTGTCGGAAGCGAGGTTGTCGAGGCCTGAAGGGAGTGCGCGACGTGCCCCCTCTCCCACGCGACCATATCTGTGGTATCCTTGATTTCGGAAGACGTTTGCAGCAACCATAGATATCGACAACCTGACTTAATCCCAACCTGTAACCCCGACGTACGAAGACCGTGACTGTTGACGACCGAAGTTCTCCTCAACACCGAGCAATTCCTTGCACCTACCCCCGCCCCCACGCTCGGTTACTTCGTGTACGCCAAAAAAAAAACTGGACCAAAACGCATTCCGTGAGACCGCTTTACCAGATCTCGTCCCTGCCTCTGCGTTGACCGCTCGCTGCCTGCTGCTGCCTAGTTTGAGAGCGAAGCCTATCAGATCGAGATATCAGAAAATGGATTAAAAGGCCTGATGTACGGAAATAAACGCTACTTACATCCTGTCACTGGGCCTAGGGTCTGTTTCCTCCTCCTGTACCACCTTCCTCCGACCAGCTGTCGCCTTAGCGCTGGAGCCAGCATCGTCCTGGGTGTTCCTTTGGACGCTCCAATCAAAGACATAATCGTACTGATAACCTTCGCGGACGAAAAGATCGCGGAAGAGCTTGCGAAGGTAAGAGTAGTCGGGTTTATCGTCAAAACGAAGAGCACGACAATAATTGAGGAATATGCCGAATTCGTTGGGGAAACCACGACAAAGGAGATCCGTGGGAGTCGTCATCTTCTTTTCCATAATGCGATCGTACTTCTGCTTCTTTGTAGCAGCCTTCAGACCCTGCCAGGGAAGAGCGCCACGAAGGAAATACATGAGCACATATGCAAGAGATTCCAGATCATCACGGCGAGCCTGCTCCACACCCAGATGAGTGTTGATAGAAGTATAGCGGGCAGTACCAGTGAGATTCTTATTCTCTCTGTACGGGATGTGCAGGTGGGTCTTCGGGTCACGGAACTTCTTGGCCAAACCAAAGTCAATGACATTGACCTGGTTGCCGCGCTTGCCTATACCCATCAGGAAATTGTCGGGCTTGATATCTCGGTGAATGAAGTTGCGCGAGTGAATGTACTCAACACGCGATATCTGCGTGGTAGCATTAAGTACGAAAAAAATCGAGGGCAAACAAAAAGGTCACACTTACCAGCTGATCAGCGAGCAATAGCACAGTCTTCAGACTGAACTTGCGGTTGCAGAAGTTAAACAGGTCTTCCAGACTAGGCCCGAGGAGATCCAACACCATCGCATTGTAATCACATTCCGTGCCGTACCATCTAACGAATGGTACACCCACGCCACCGGCAAGCATCTTGTAGACCTTTGACTCATACTCGAGTTGCGGATGCTTCGCTTTCACCGACTCGAGCTTGATGGCGACTTCCTCGCCCGAGATGATGTTGATTCCGAGATAAATATCACCTGAAAGGGATCAATTCAGGACATACCTACACGACTGCGGGTAGAAACAACGTACCAAAAGAGCCCGAACCGATCTTCTTCCCGAGGCGGTACTTTCCTCCGACTCTAAGATCCATCCTGGGTGAAGCTCTGTCCGTCGTAGTGGGCAAATGGAATGTGAACTGTAAGGACAAAACAAGAAGGGTGGATATCAGGAGAGTTGTACAAAAAGAGGACTAGTTAGGCAATGGGGGGCGATGAGGAGTTAAACGCCGAACTAAGACGAGTGGCTGGCACGCAGGGGAGCAGGAAATGATGGGAAGGGGTTTTATACAATTCTGGGAGGGACGCTGAGGCCTCCGGATGAGTTGAGGCTCTAAAGGGCAGTACGGCTGGCAGACACCACCACAAGAGGCAGGCCCGCATTGTACTTTACTCGGCAGGAGGCATCAGGGCATGTGGCCTCGAGGAGTGACTGCGGAGTGACTGCAGAGCCCTACACACACAGGCAGGCAAGAACGCAATGTGGGGGAGAGAAAGAGAGGGTACTCACAAAGGGAGGGAGAAAGGAGGAAGAGATGCAGAGGGGAGAGATGAAGGAAGGGAGAGACAAGACGATTGACGTTGAGGAGAGGGAGGAGGGCCTGGGAATAACCGGTGCGGCAACACAGCACGGTGAAGTGTGATTGCTGTCGAGAGCGAATACAAATGGGGTTGCACGATACGAAAGTGTACAAGTAATGATAATCAAGTATCATTCATTATATACAACACACGTCCAAGTACATGGGGAATCGATCGTGCTACTTTTGATCCAATGCAGCTCAGCAGCGCGCCGCCAGTGTGCCACTGGCACTCCCAGCATCAGGACCTTTTTTTAAAAGCCCTCACCTCGTGTCCCCGGCCTTGTTCTTGCCATCTTTTCTCAGGCGAACGCCCGCCTCCCATCCGGGTTGGTGCCTCTCACCAGCGGATGGTATTCGGGAGACGTGGCGAGCATCTCTCTATCGCCTGGCAGGGCACGGCGTTTCCTGCTTCCCAACGGGCTCAGCTGAGATTAATCGGACCAGGAACGCCGCCCGCCTGTCACGGCGTCACACACATACCCACAAATATAAATCCCAGGCCGTACCGTGACTAAGATGTCACCCGTCTTCGCGTTCCATTCAGCACTGCTACTGGAAGGCGTAGAATCCACTGGCTTTTCACAGACATCTACAGACGTACGGAAGTTTTCTCGGCAGACCATTCTAGTGGCTGAGAAAGGACACCCGTTGCCCTTCCTTGTTTCACGATCGTGCAAATTCGCAGTCGGAAGAAGCTGATTCAGTGGCGGGCAACCAGTTGTGATCATCAGTATGGAAACCCAGACTGTCTGCCACGTATATTTATTCGCTGTAGCCTGCTCTCGATGAGTCGTCACGGTGGACCTACATAGATGATTAAAGAATCGCCCGAGCACATTCGTCGAGACCTCACGGACTAGGCTTGACGTAATACCGTCCGTTGCTACACCCGGACTCTCTGATGAGCCCAATCTGGACGTATCCGGGCTTGCGGCGTAACAGCAGAAAAATATGTTTTTAGTTAGGGTTCAATTCCGACGCTGTAATTTGGAATTGAAGAGACAAACACGGCCCCCGACAATCCTAATTACTTCTACTAAACAGTATGTACTGCATAAGTATGCGCAAATCAGCATACAGTACTTACAAGGGAGAGGCGCTGAAGCTTTGACCGTGATGTGAGTTTGATCGGCAGCGCTACCATATCTGGGCAGCCAGGCAAGCAACGCCTATATTCGCTCTTCGTCCTCCTCCATCTCCATACCCATCCTCGGCGTCGTTCCTTTCGCCTTCCTTTCGTTACCATATACCCACGTCCAGCGGGCTCGCGAGACTTCATTCTTCTCATCAGTACTCAGTCACTGATTCTTGTCTGTGGCTATAGACACATCAACTCGCATCCGCTGTCGCCATGGCTTATCACCAGCAAGACGATCCTTACTATTCCAATACCTCTTTTACCCAGTACGCGCACACAGACTATCCCCCTCCCACCGGGGCCCACGCCTTCTCGCCCGACTATCCGCCTGCCACCGGCGCGCACGCTTATTCGACCGAGTCCGATATGCATATGCATCCCTCGGGTAACGCTGGAAGTTACCCTGCCCATACCGGCTATGACCATGATAGTGATGCGCACCTCAACTGGGACGGAAAATCAGCCAAGTCTTTCAACACCTACCAGAGTAGCTATGCAGGTTCGCAAGCCCACCTAAATCCTCAGTACGAGATGTCCCAGGTCAATACCCCTCCGGTCCCTATAATGCCATACGCATCGCAACCGAACTATCCGCCCGTCCACCAGCCCCTTAGGCCACCGATGAGAGAGCAGAGTAGTGCAGGGTGGTCGAATGCGAGAGATAAATTGATGAAACGGCGCTCCGTGCGCCAGGTTGCACTTTACCAAGGCAATCTAGTACTCGATGTTGCTGTGCCATCGCATATCGTTCCGAAAGCATCAGGTGGAAGTGAGGAGATGACCATGATGCGCTATACCGCGGCAACATGTGATCCAGAGTAACAATCACACCCTTCGCGTCCATCGGTTTCAACTGACGGCCTAATTCATGCAGTGACTTTATGCGTCAGAAGTACTCGCTCCGTCCGTATCTTTATGGGTGGGTTCTCTTTATCGTACGCGATTTAATCCTGAATGTCGATCCAGGCGACGTACCGAGCTATTCATCGTCATGACCATGTACAATGAAGATGAAGTTTTATTCGTCAAAACGATGAACGCGTGGGTGATAAAAGACTTTTTTGCGTGAATATTTAAAATTTTTAATACCATTTTATTTAGCGTGATAAAAAATATTGCTCATCTCTGTGGTCGTACTAAATCGAAGACATGGGGTCCTAATGGCTGGCAGAAGGTCGTTGTGTGTGTCGTATCCGATGGCCGTAATAAAGTGAACAAGAGAACTCTTCATGTTCTGGCTTTGGTAAACATCTCTTTATGTGGAAAATAATTTTCGTAATTTTGGACATGATAGATGGGTTGTTATCAAGAAGGCATAGCAAAGGATTCTGTCGCCGGGAAAGACGTTACAGCCCATATTTTTGAGTGAGTGGGAAACGGCTCCTTCTCCAGATGTAACTAAATGTTCGTTATCCATAACATAGGTACACTTCGAACATTGTCGTTACCGAGAACGGCGAAGTATCGACCGGAGCCTGCCCAGTCCAGATTATTTTCTGCCTTAAGGAACAGAACAAGAAGAAGCTTAATAGTCATCGTTGGTTTTTCAATGCGTTTGGTCCTCTTATCCAACCCAACGGTATGTCCAATGACCGGTATTGTTATCATGAAAGAAACTGTCCTCTTACCTATGAACATATTCAAAGTTTGCGTTCTGCTTGATGTTGGAACGAAACCGACTGGAACGTCTATTTATGAGCTTTGGAAGTGTGCGTATTTACTGCATAACACTTGTCGACTTTTTTTCACTTGTTCTACAGGTTTTGACAAGTCCAAGAATGTTGGTGGTGCCTGCGGAGAGTGCGTGCCTTTTTTCATTTCTCTTGACATAGACTTACAGCAATTCAGGATTTGTGTGGACACTGGCAAAGGATGTTCCCTTCTCCTGACCAGCCCTCTCGCCGCATCTCAAAACTTCGAGGTATGTTCAGTTCGTTTGGTTCGTTTCGGACATGCTGAAGTATTGGATCCTTTAAGTACAAAATGTCAAATATATTGGATAAACCGCTCGAGAGCGTGTTTGGCTATATCAGCGTACTGCCGGGAGCCTTTTCTGCTTACCGTTATAAGGCATTGCAAAACAATACTGCTGGCGAAGGGCCCCTGGCTAGCTACTTCCGGGGTGAGAAGCTACATGGTGGAGGGGAAGATGGTGCTGGACTCTTTGGTACGTTCATAAATTAGGGTTCCTGCTTTGTGCTTTTTGGAACGCTGTTGCTTCCTTGTTGAATAATTGCTGACGTGTATGACAGAACGTAACATGTATCTTGCCGAGGATCGTATCCTTTGCTTCGAAATAGTGACGAAAAAACGCGAAGCTTGGGTGTAAGTTTCTTTTGGAGCTTGCATAAAAGCTTGAGATTGACCGTGGACGCTACAGACTCCGTTATGTTAAAAGTGCGAAGGCTACAACGGATGTGCCCACATCTGTTCCGGAGTTTATCTCCCAGCGTCGTCGTTGGCTTAATGGCTCGCTTTTCGCCGCGATACACGCAACAGTGTTCTTTTTTCGCATCTGGACATCTGGCCAAAATTTCTTCCGCAAGATCTTTTTACAGATCGAGTTCATTTATAATGCGGTACAGCTGCTATTTACGTGGACCTCACTGGCAAACTTCTATCTCTCGTTTTACTTCGTAAGTAGCTCTCGGCCGTAATGCACTACACCCTGTGATGGCTGGGATGATTTACAGCTCGTCTCATCTGCCACGTCTAACTCAAAAACGGACGCGTTCAACTTTTTAAGCGAAGGTGCCGGAACAAAGGTTTTTGAGATTGTTCTGAAAGTGAGTGGACCGCGCTTTGTTACCTTCGGAGGTCTCCAATCAGCTAATTGTCGACAATTCTTTGAAAAGCTATACATTGCCCTCATATTTATCATCGTTGTCTGCTCTCTTGGGAATCGTCCTCAGGGTTCGAAATGGACGTACATTTTTTGCATGATCGCGCTAGGATTCTGCAGTGCCGTCACGCTATGGTGTGCCGGTTTTACTGTCTATCTGGCAGTACCGCATACTACTTCTGGCTGGGAACACATTGGGAGGTAAACGCCACTTCTTGTAACAAAGTACGGACAAGAAAATGATTTTTTTTAAACCATCAACTTTAGCTTGATAAAAACCAACGAGACATTCAGGGACATTGTTATTTCGTTGGTTGCGACTTATGGTTCGTAAATACCGGTTCTATTTTTTCACTGTCGTTTCCAACGTCCATTATGCAGGCCTTTATTTCATTAGCTCATTCATGTATTTGGAGCCGTGGCACATGTTTACGTGCTTCATTCAGTACATGTTCCTCCTCCCCAGTTGTGAGTAGTATAGTATATTTTATTCGCCGCAGTTAACAAATTTCCTACAGATGTCAATATTTTGAGTCAGCATCCCAAGTGAAAGTTTATAACTTTATCAGGTACTAACAAAGCTCTGGTTTTCTAGTGATGTTCAGCATGTGCAACCTTCATGATGTGACATGGTTAGCATCTTGCTTTATCGCCTTGAAGAGAGTCGATATTGATTTTATTCTCAGGGGAACAAAAGGGGATAATGGCTCCGCCAAAGACCTTGGCGGTGCAAAGAAGGTCAAGGATGCTAACGGCAAGGAAGTCTTAGAAGTCGAACTGCCATCAGCACGGGAGGATGTGGACAGTCTTTGGGATGCAAGTCGTAATGCCCTAAGGAGCAAGCCTATTGAGGAAAAGGAGCACCGTGATGCTGCGACAAAACAGGCCGATCACGATAGAAACAGCCGTACGAATGTGGTCCTGACTTGGATTGGAACAAACATGTGAGTTCTACTTGTATCGAGGGCGATGCTGCGTCTTCATACTTTTCCGTAGGGTCATGATTGTATTCTTTACGTCGAGTGCCTTCACGGATTGGGTACAGAACCGTTTCGATGTCGACAGCAGCTCTACCTTCAACCCATACCTTACGTTTTTATTCTACGCTCTGTAAGCCGTGCTTTTGTCTGTTTGTAATCGTAGGTACTAACTATTTTAACCAGTGCCGGAATCAGTTTGATACGTTTCGTGGGATCTACGTTGTATCTTTTATTTAGGCTTGTTGGTCTGTGAAATTATCCGCTGGTCGCTCGATGTCCACTCCGTTCTGCTCTTTTGTTCTCCCCACCTTCGTTTTCTAGTATTTATTGTGTAAATTGGTGGATTGCTCTTAAGCTTGTACCTTTGGCGATGTCTTGTCTGATGCTGTGCAAAAAGATGAAGAAATAATGCCCATGGGGGTCCGCGCACGTGTCTCAACGCGTGATGCGCCCTCTAGACGTCAGAGAGTACCTATATATAATACGGCAGGTCGGACAGTCTCGTACTCGATGCTGTCTCTTTACATACTTCGGAGAAACCTCGATCTTCACTAGGCGGGCGTAAACTAGACTCGTACCGGGCTCGACAGTCGCGAAAACACACCGGAAATGGGCCAGTCCGTCGCTGAGCCCGATGAAATATCTGAAACTCATCCCGTGCTGTCCCTTGTTGCTGCGGTGTTCTGGGTACTTCGTACGTTGTCACCGTCTGCTGCAAATGTTCATAATCGTGCCTAATCGTTCGCAATTAGTCTGGCTTTTATCCTGGGCCAAGTTACTCATAGCCTTTGCGACGATATCAGTCCCTCGATTCATATACGCCGTTCTTTCGTATTCGTTTACTTTCACTGTATGCGTTTCCACCCTTGTGTCCACGAAGGCATTATATTCTGACTTTCTGGTCGAAGCTTAATTTCTGGTCGTTCGTCGTCATCTTTGTTCTCTCGGCAGTCGCTCTCAACTACTTCATACGATTTCGCTATCTGAACGTGTACGCGACTCTGAAGGAGCCACCACTTGTCAAGTCTGATGCGAAGGAGCTGCACCCCGATGTAAACACAACGGAAGGACCGCCAAACTTCCACAATTATCTGGATGACTTTTTGGAAGCCGTCAGGATTTTTGGGTTCCTTGAGAAGCCAGTCAGTTCTGCTCTATACTTTCCTATGGAGAGCATCTAAACAGTCCGCAGGTTTTCCACGAGCTAGCGAGGCATCTGCAAACGCGACGCCTTATTGCGGGAGACAGTCTTTCCTTAGACCAGGACAAGAATTTCTATTGTGTCGTTGACGGATTGGTGCAAGTTTACACTAGGACAGGTGATTCCTGTCACGAGGGAAGCAATTGGGATGGAGGAAGCTCCAATGGTTATCAATTGCTGAACGAAGTGGGCAGCGGTGGGACTCTGTCGAGCTTGTTCACTATTTTGAGCCTTTTCACAGAAGACGTTCGCATGAGTTGGCAAGATAGTGATACGACTGGACCAGGACCAAACTCGGACTACGACATACCTACTCGTACACGTGCGCATCGGTCCGATTCTGATGTCTCGGCCATAGAACTTGAAAGCGCCCGCGCGTCTGCTCCACCGCCTTTACGTTCTCGTTTCCGTCGGCAATCCATGTCTTCTTCCGGGTCTACAGTACATGGTGATGATGCCACTGTATTATCGCCCGATGAAGATTATCATACAGCGTCAAGCTCGCGGTCATCCTTCCGTGATCCTACGGTCCGTGGCGGTCGGGGAACGCGAACAAGTCAGGATGAACATGGTGCCGTTGCTTTGGCTGTCGAAGATGCAACACTAGCCGTGATCCCGGCAGAAGCATTCCGTCGTCTCACAAAGAAATTTCCAAAAGCTTCCGCACATATCGTCCAAGGTCCGTAAATGATTCATGGTCCCAGAAATTCTGATGTCTTACGCCTCTTAAAAGTTATTTTAACAAGATTCTCACGTGTGACAATCAATGCGGCGCACAAGTATCTAGGCCTAACGACGGAAGTTCTTCGAACTGAGAAAGCTATTAATGAAATTGCCTGCCACCCCTTACCGAGTACATTTTACGAAGGCGGTGGTCTGCAGCGTCTTCGTCAGAGATTTGATCGACGGTCCGAAGAAGGAGGTTCTCTTGGAGACGTTGATTACTTCACTCCGGGGCACTCACATTCTCTCAGAGAGTCGACTGATACTGTTCCCCATTTTTTCGACGAACCGTTCGTTACTGATAGTCCTTTGACTCAGCCACAGCCACTGCCAGGGTTACAACGGGATGTTCCAACTCTGTCCCGCGCACACTCGTCTCGATATCTTGTTCAAGCAGGGGATTTACATACATCAGCAGGTCTTAACGACCCTTACAGACCTCCTTATAGATCTTTTAACAATCTGGGATCCAGTTCAAGGGGCAGCAGAAGCCATTTTTTGAGCCCTCTAGATGGTGCGGAAGGTCGTCGTTTGACGGGCGACGACTTTGATTTGAGAGACGAAGTGATGTCCTGCATTGCCAAGTCTATTGGTCTTCATCAGCCGCCGTTGAGTGGATCGGATTCTGTGGAAGCATCGCCCGCTTCTCCTGCCGTCGGGAGTCGTAGTAACGATGGACGTGAGCGTGAACACGCGTTCAACTCTTTTGGGTCTCTGTCTTTGCTAGAAACAGGGGATGATACCTCAAGCATAACCAGTTCTTCCGTGTTGGGTGCCTCGAACGGAATCGGTGCACTGGACAACGAAGTTGAAATTTTGTACTTCGCCGCTGGTTCGACGCTTGCCAGAGCAGGCGAAAGGCATTCTGGTATGTGCCCTTGTCCTTATTAATAAAGTGAGGTTTGTAGTCAACTGATGGTCGGCGCACGGTGTCAAGGGCTGTTCTATGTGATCGATGGCATTCTTGATATTTCCTTGCCGCTAGATGAGAATGCAAATAAGGACACCAACCATGATAATCCGGAGCCCAGGTTATCTTCTAGGGTACCATTATCATCGATCCCTACCATGGGTAGAAACACGGCGGGATCGGCTAAGCGTAGTGACGCTGGTAGTGAGCGTAACTCCGGGCCAAAGCCTCCAGAGAAACAGCGGAGACATCTTTTCACCGTGAAACCGGGTGGTATAGCCGGTTACATAGGTCAGTCGAGTCGATCTGCGCTATAATTTCCATTTAATACTAGCTTAACTCATAACAGCCTCCCTATGTGGAATTCCGTCGTACGTTGATATTACTGCCAAAATGGACACGTATGTGGGTTTCCTCCCATATAATGCTCTGGAGCGCCTTCTTGAGAAGCGACCGATCGTCCTTCTCACCTTGGCAAAGAGACTAATATCACTGTTATCGCCGCTGGGTAATTGTTTGTTTGGTATATGGTTATAAAATCAAGAAACTGACAGTCGAACATTCCTAGTTCTTCACATTGATGCGTCATTGGACTGGATGCAGGTTTCAGGTGGGAAGGTTTTATGGAGACCTGGAGATACCAGCGACAGTTTCTATATTGTTATCAATGGCCGTCTACGTGCCATCGATGACAAGGAAGAAGGGAAAGTTAAAATACTCGGCGAATACGGCCAAGGGGATTCGGTAGGTGTAGTCATGTATGCTAGGCGGACAATAATCATGGACTTTATGTTAGGTTGGAGAGCTCGATGTTATCACACGATCCCCGCGTCGTAATACTGTCCACGCCATTCGGGACACGGAACTCGTGCGTATGCCTCTGACCTTGTTCAACGCCATATCGTCCCGGTATGTAGTAGAACCACTTCACGTTGGCATCAGCTCGACTGACATTGCCTGCATCATAGCAATCCTCAAGCAACCGCACAGTAAGTAATACCCTATTTTTTCCGATATAGTACATAAGAATCTGACGCGTGAAACATATAGGCTGTTACGCTTGATTGCTTCAAGAGTACGCGACGAAGTCGATTCTTCTTCGCCCATTCGCCCGACAAATACCACCCCTGACCTTGGATGGAACAATCTCAATCTCAAAACTGTTGCAATTATGCCAGTTGGCCGACACATCCCGATTGAAGTCTTCGCAAAGAAATTACAGAGCGCACTGGAAAGCACTGGTGCCCCTACCGCATACCTCAATAAAGCCTCTATTAGTCGCCACCTTGGCCGACACGCGTTTACTAGGATGGGAAAACTAAAAGTCGCAGGCTGGTTAGCTGATCAAGAACAGAGATATAGGACGGTTCTGTATGTCGTGGATTCACCCGTGAACAGCACTTGGACCCAAACTTGTATTCGTCAAGTTCGTGCTGTCTTCGCTACTCTGTTTCCAAGTACGGACGACTGATGCTATGTACATCCAGGCGGACTATGTGATGGTCGTTGGTGCTGGCGAAGATCCGAGCTTAGGCGAATATGAACGGTTGTTAATGTCAATTAAGACAACTGCCAGAAAAGAATTAGTATTACTTCATCCAGATCGTCTTGTTGAAACACCGGGAAGTACGAGGGAATGGCTCAAAGTGAGCCCCTGCCTCCTTAATGTGTTGCTAAGCGAATATACTGAATGGCCTTGCCAAGCTCCGACCCTGGATCAGTCGTCATTTTCATGTTGAACTTCCAGTGAGTCCATTCTCAACCAGTCTTGAAATTATCACGCTTGACGGAAATGTCTGCAGGGAATCGTTTTGCCAGTAGTAAAGACTTTGTTAAAAGATCCGGACCCCGCTGCTGTAGTAGCATTAAAAAATCTTAAGGACAAGGTACAAAGTGAAATTCAGAAATATCGAGGCAGTCGCGACATACCTCGCCCGCAACGACCCCCTCATATGAGTGATTTTTCCCGCTTAGCGAGGCGGATATGTGGCAAAACTGTAGCACTTATTCTGGGAGGAGGCGGGGCCCGCGGTATTGCACATCTAGTAAGGCGCCAACTTTGAAGGTCATTCATTATCACTTACTGTTGGCAGGGTGTCCTCCAAGCGCTGACGGAATATGGTATCCCCATTGATCATATTGGCGGTACCAGTATCGGGGCTTTTGTTGGAGGTCTATACGCTAGAGAGGGTGACGTACTGTCTAGCTCGGGGAGAGTTAAGCAATTCAGTTCGCGGATGGGAAACATTTGGAGGTTGCTGTCAGACGTGACATATCCAATTGTCGCATATACGACGGTGGGAAACTTTGCTGTCTGAGAGAGTAGAGGGCAATTCAACTTACCTATGATAACTTTAGGGACATGAATTCAACAGAGCGATCTACAAGGTATGCCTCTCCAACCGCTCCAAGTCTCATATTTACACATCTTCCACATCTAGTCGTTTTATGATCTGCACATTGAGGACATGTGGCTTCCATTTTTTTGTAACACCACGAACATTTTGACTTCTCAGATGGTTACACATGATTCAGGCTATGCATGGCGCTACATCCGTGAGCACTTTCCAGACAGCGTCTTTAAAATGTCTAACTTGCATGAAGGTGCATCGATGACACTTGTCGGACTGCTTCCACCGCTCTGCGATAATGGTGACATGCTAGTTGATGGCGGTTATAGTAAGCTACTTAGTGCATCTTTTTTGAACGCCACTCAGTGAATTTTTACCCAGTGGACAACCTTCCTGTAAGTTCCCAATTAAAAGCGGAAGAATTCGAATGCTTGAACTGCTTGTAGGTTTCTTCGATGCTTGCCATGGGAGCTAGCGCAGTATTCGCATCTGATGTTGCCTCGGTGAGTGGAATTTTAAATATCGACGTTGAGCTAATCCTTAATTCACCCATAGATTGATGATAACTCTCCGCGGCACTTTGGAGATACAGTTTCTGGGGTATGGTTGCTCATAAATAGATGGAATCCGTTCTCCAACGCGAGAAACATTCCTCCCATAACTGAGATCCAGAGTCGCTTGGCCTAGTAAGAGAAGCAATACTTAAAATATGGCCGTAATCTTCCTCTTACAATGTGTTATAGTGTATCAAGCGTGAAGACTCTCGAAGAGGCTAAAGTAGCTCGTGGATGCTTCTACATGCAGCTTCCTGTTCAGGATGTGAGTTTCCATACCCGACACCCGATTTCATTACTGACGGGTCAATAGTACGCTATCATGCAGTTTAACAAGTACGAGGAGATCCAGAAAAAGGGGTATGACGCGGCTGTGGGGATGTTAAAAAAGTGGGAGGAGGAGGGCAAGTTAGCAGCGATTCTAGATGGTCTGATAGACGTTCGTAGCCAAGAGAGGAGAAAGGGTAGGAGCGCAAGGAGGAATTCAGTTTGAACTCGAACAATCCCGTACGGGCTCCTCGCTTAATAATGTTATCAACTTGTGTAGTTTATAGGTAGATGTACCCGGTCCGCAATAGTTTTAAGGTTCCAAAATCCAAAACGCGGTCCATCTATTTTTGTCCGACCACGTGCTTTGCTATGGATAGCAGTGCCGTGCTCCGAGTATAATACTACTTGCCATAGCTTTGGGCTCGGACTGTTCGGCTTCCTGTTAGCTGCTTCGACTTGTACCAGTAATCCCAAGTGAGGGCTCGGACATCTCCTGAATATTCGCAATGGTCGTTTACTGAATGGTATCATGCAGTGACTGAAGAGGAGAGCTCGAGAACAGAGATGGACACGGATGACTCTGTGGACCTTTCCTTGCTGAAGGAGCTCGGGAAGAACTCCTTGGTTAATGCATTGAACTCTGTATGTACACTGAGTTTATACTTCCCGGTCCACTTGATCAACCTATGCGCGGAAGGTGAACGGTGTCAAGACTCTTGTATTAGACCCGTCTGTCGCAGGCCCATTGGGATTACTCACAGAAGTTTCTTTATTGAAAGTGAGAACTCTTAAGCTTTTGGATCATCATCGTTTCTTATTGCTTCCCTCAGCACCACGGTGTGGACAAAATGTTTTGGCTGGAACAAGGTCCATTGTCCTCAACAACCACTAACATTGTCTATCTCGTCCGTCCGAAGATCAAGTGGATTAAGATTATCGCCGGTTCGTCGCTGCTCCCGGGGGTAAAGATGTATCTCTAAATGACGAAAGATCAAATAAAGCACCATGCTCGCGAAGGGCAGAAGCATACCTACACGCTTTTCTTGGTTCCAAGGACCTCGACGCTCGTTACTCGGGTTTTGGAGGAAGAGGGCGTCCTAGGAGAAGTCAATATATCTGCATTTAATATGCAGTTCATCCCAATAGCGGATGATGTTATATCTCTCGAGCACGAGAATGCATTCAAAGAAATATGGGTGGTTTGTAGACCTACAGTTCTTCACATGGTCAAGTAGCCACTAATTATTGAACTCAGGACGGCGATGAAACAATTGTATATGATTCTGCACAAGCTCTTGTTACATTTCAAGGACTTTACGGGCTCTTTCCACGAATTATCGGAAAGGGCGATTGCGCTGGCGTGGGTCCTCACTCTTTTGCATTGCTGTGCTGGATGCTTGAACCTGTTCAAGCGTTTAACAGGTATGCTGTCTCGACAGAGGGAGCAAGTAATCGGTACCCTTGCGTCTCAAAACCTCCTGAACCCTTCCGAGAAGATCGATTCCCTTGTCATTCTCGACCGCCGGATCGATATGATAACCCCCATGCTTACACAGTTGACGTATGAGGGACTCATTGACGAGTTGGTTGGAATAAAGAACTGTACGTTGCCTGATTGCGCATTTGTCGTATTGGCACTCATGTTGAACCATAGCTCATATCGAACTCCCTGCTTCTCTCCTGACACCACCAAACGCCCAAGGAGCGTCTAGTAATCCGCCGAGCACAAATACCCCATCCGCCTCCAGCTTGGCGAAGGACGTCAAGAAAAAATATCTTCTTAATGCTACCAATGACCCCTTTTTCGGAGAATTGAAGGATCTTAATTTCTCTTCGGTGGGAAAGACTCTCAATAAAAATGCCCGTCGACTTGAAGAGGATTACGAGGTCAGTGTGCGCTTCCGTAACTGATCGGTCTTCTAGTTGCCGATTTCTCTCCGTCCACCAGAGCCGAAAGCAAGCGAAAACAGTAGCACAATTGAGAGATTTCGTGGGGAAATTGAACAGTTTGCAGACTGATCATCAGACCCTACGTATTCGTAAGCGCCTTTGCGGTTTAATTAACTGAGTAATAGGCTGAGTTTTGTAGATACCGGGTTGTCTGAAATGCTGGTCCCTTTGACTAGGACTGAACAGTTTAACAAGTCGTTGGAAATTCAGCAAAGTGAGTGGGTCGGTTTTTCTCACGTCATTAGAAGTACTTATGCGATATTGGATTTTCCCATCAGATTTATTGTCTTCGTATGAAACGTCAGCCCAAATCTCTGCGATCGAAGAATTGGTTACACAGGGAGAGGGCATACAATCAGTCCTACGTCTTCTTTGCCTAGCTAGCATTCTTAACGGCGGCATTAAGAACAAAGTCCTTGAGAATATTAAGCGAGAGATCCTGCAGGTACGTACTAAAGCTCCGCCTAGCGCCTGATGGACCTTGACGTCTCCTTTAAGACTTATGGTTATGAATACTTGCCTCTCATTTTATCGTTGTCGTCTCCGTCCCCTGGATTACTTCTTTCCAGCCCTCTCTCAAACGCAGCTTCTTCTTCTGCACTGAAAATCCCGTATCCCTCCCTGAGAAAATCTTTACGGCTTGTTACAGGGGAGGCAGATGACCTGGATGAGCCGGATGATATAAGCTATGTCTATTCTGGATATGCACCTCTCAGTGTAAGGCTGGTCCAGTGTGTGGTACAGAAGGGCGGCGTTCTCAATGCACCGACAGCTGTTGGCGATGGTAGCGACTCTTTGAGGAGGAAAGGCAAGTTGACTGCTTCTGCTAATCTGGGGAAAGTGAGGGCGCATCCTATACTGGGCTGGAAGGGTTTTGAGGACGTGGTGGAAAGCCTGCCCGGAGAGACCATCGATGTGATTGGCATCGACACGAACTCAAACGTACCAGCCACATCAAGTAAGTGCTTTTCCCAGCATCTTCCCGAGTTGCTCTCTGAACGCTTTCAATGTAGTCCTCCCGACGGATAAAATGACTACATCTGTTGTATTCTTTCTGGGGGGTTGCACATATACGGAAATCGCAGCCCTGCGATGGGTGAGCCGTCAAAACAAAGGTCAGTCGATGGGTCCACACCTTCGGATAGTAACTCAATTCTACCCTTTTCCCGAAGGGCGCCGAATTTTGATAGCCACGACGGGTATCATCAGTGGATCGTCCATTATCAATAGCATGGCTGTTGAGAATGACCTTGCGGGGGGCAAAAACAGCAGTACTCCGTAGACAAAGTCCTAGGTGTGATCGTGTATGCGCATCAGTGCAGGATGCATTCATAAGACAGCTTGGGTGTGGTTGCTCTTCGGGCTCCTTTAGTAGGCTGTAGCGCTTGTGGTTCGTGTCCAAGTTGAGGCAAGGCTGACTCCGTGGTCGAAAGGTAGTATCGCGAAGATGCCGACTAGTAATGCGTTAGGCAGGAGAACAACGCAAGGCTAGACGGTACTCATAGCCCGAGGGGCGTAGTGGTGACTTTCTCGAACTGACTGGCACTTTTTGAAATTCGCGCATCGCGGGCGTTCATGGTAATTGGCAAAATAACCCGAAGCGTGTCCGGACTCCGTGCTGCTAATCCGGCTTCAAAATCTTCAATATTTCAAGTCGGGCGAGAGATGCGGGACGCTAAGCCCTGATTAGGGTGTTTTTCTTACACGTGGTATATTCTGAGCATAATAAAAAGGACGTTTTGGCCCATTCGCGCCTTCCTAGCTCGATGCCGATGCCGCGCTACGTAACCGGGGTGCTGGAAGTAGTAGCCTGAAGGGGCCCACCTAAAAGGAAAGGCTGGATTGGGGTAATACATATTACGTTAGGTCCAGTCCTGCATATATTGATTAATGTCGCCTCTCAATTCTTCGCTAGCACAGAGATAGAGAGGAAGGACGAAAGAACTTCAAACGTAAGCGGGAAAATACGCTGCTTTTACGAATAATTTTCAAAAGCAGTGACCGGGGACCTCCCCTGTTTAGGTTCACGACGCGTGACTGCTAATTCAATCTGAGCCAGTATTCCGCTTAGAAGAGATCGCTGGCTGGCAGTTGAATCTTGAAAAGGCCCGTCAGCCCTCTCCCTCCAACCACATCATTAATCCCCCTTACCCAGCATCCCTCCTCGGTCGCCTATTCATCCATCGTGAGTTTTCTCCCCTTCTTTTCTTGCTTGACCGTAGACCCGTCCTCTTATTATATCCGCGCGTTTTACGCGTATTTAGGTCCTCCGTTCAAACCTCTCAACACGTGTGTATTTGCGCCCCAGACGCGTTTTTTTAAATTCTGACCACGTCTTTCGCGTTTATCGCAGTTACTCAAAAAATGGCCCGCGAAAAGAAGGCTAGTGGCACTGAGAAACCTGCCAGGAAGAGTGAGCAGTCCCTATTGTTTTTGTACAGTTCTGGGCTGACCAATTAAACCTAAGCCAAGTCTTCTGGCGGCGCTAAGGGCAGGGGGAAAATCACTCCCTACAATAAGTTCATGAAGGAGGAACTCGCTCGTCTCAAGGACTCCGAGCCCGACATGAAACACCCAGAGAGGTACTTTCTTTATCCGTCTGGTTATTATTTATTAACTGAATGTCCGTTGTGTCTTCTGCAGGTTCAAAATCGCGGCCACGAACTGGGCGAAAGCTAAAGAGAACCCTAAGAATAGCAAGTAACAGCTTCCCGACTGTAAAGTCTCTTCGCTGCGCCTGTCACCGATCTCATCATCCTGTATGTATTAAATACAATCGTCGCCGGGGAATGGCTAACATGCATGCGCAGCACCCGTCTGTGGTCCCGTATGAACTTTTTCGTGCCTTCTTCTCGACGTTCGCTTCAGATTTTATTTTATTTCTTCAGGTCCTCTGTCACTTACTTATTCTTTCACTCGCTGTCCATTAAATGCTCTCGATTTCAAGTTCTGTGTCGTTCTACGCGTGTACTCCTAGTACGATGTTATAACCCATCCTCCTGTTAATACATTTCCATCTTGCTGCCGATGGTTGACAAGGACGCGAAGGGATTTGCCTCGGTGAGGTGAACCTAATACGCAGGCATATCATAGAAAGGGTCTCCTTCATGCGTGGAAAACGATATGCATCTCCGAACTGGGGGAAGACAGCCACTAATTATAATAGGATAATCGCTCCGTTACGCAGTATTAGGAAAGCATCAGAATTTACGTCATCGCCCATATGCCCCTCGCGAACGGCAGCGAGCCAAGACGAGCCGGGTCTCAGCTAAATAAAACCGTACATGTGCAGGCGGAGGTCTTAGATCCTGAAGAAGACTATGTTTATTGCAAGAAAATACAACACTGCCGTCAGATAGAAAAGCCAGTAAGCTCCGTTCATAATTCTACGGGTGATTGCAATCCTGGCACTATATGTAGGCCTTGGCACGTCCTCCCGCGCATATATGCACAAATTCGAGCTCATCATGGAAGTTTACAGGAAGCCACTTCCGAATACCCGCCGCCAGTGAAGGTCTGGTCCTAAGTCTTCCCAATTCCGCAAAAACAGCTAGGAGTAGCATGGATAGGAGATACAGTCAGGATTTAGTCTATATCAAGAACGTACTGAGCTGGAAGAGTGGGTAGGACACGAGAGGTTGACAGATAAGAGACTCGGATTAACTGAAGTCCCTCACGCATGTGAGCGTGGGAACCTGGAGGTGGACCGCATACAGCCGCGTCTGACCACTGCACTCATGTTACTCCCCACCCCTTATTATGTATATGTCTCTCTCTGTCTAGCTTGCCGCTACGGACTCTTATGCCGTGCCTCTTGTATCTGTAGCTTATCCTGTACCAGTCATCTTGTCGCCCTCTCCTCGACCTACATTACTTCGCATCCGCGCGGTAGGTTCTGAACGTGCCAATTCACGACATAGCAACCCGGCGCATGCACACCATGAGTCGTGGGCGTGTCATCGATGGCGACGAGCCACTATTCGTTTTCGATGCCTCTGAAGACCTCGAAGAAAGCGAGAGAGCAGTTCCGACAATTGACGCAGCTACATCTGCCGAACTCTTCGATATGTCCCACATTCCGCATTTCTCCATGTTTGACCTATCGTCGTTCTCTGTGGCTATAACACCCGCGGAAGTAGTTGACCACTTATCCAAGGTGCAAACTTCCAGCGAGTACTTTCTGCCAGGAGAAAGCGAGACCGTAGCTGAAGTCTTCGGCGGCAAAGGCAAGGCAGTGTCTAGACCAATGGATATCTTGCCCTCTGTGCCCCGAGACAACGGAGAATCACATTTCGATCTATTCTCTTTTTCTGCTGTTCCTCACAGGTCCAGAAGGAAGGCACACTCTTCCACAGTTCCCTCATCCCCTATTTCCTCCCCGCCTACTCTTAGTTCATTTTCTGTCTCACCGAGAAATATGCCTCGCTCAGTGTTTGAAGGCACCATAGCCGCCAGCGTTACAACCGAGATCACAACCCCTTCTTCGTCTTATGCCGTGGGTGGAGATTGGGCCAGTTACGATACTGACAGGAGGCAGCAGGCCAGCCGAGAGAAGGGCAAGTCCCGGGCTGAGCCTCCTGTCCTTCAGCCCCTGTCCTTCAGCCCAACGGAATTTGCTCGGGGAGAAACAAGTTGGCCTATAGAAAGCATTGTCTCTCTGGATGATTCAGATTTATCGGAGCACGCGTCCCCACCTGTTGCTGGATTTTTGGCAAGCTCTGATCCAGATCCTCAGCAACCAGAATCTTCGACGTCTGCACGTAGATGTGCTCCTCGGACTCGTTCGTTCTCGTCATTTCCTTCCCAAACAGCCAATCCCTTGGCCTCGAGAGGCTTAATGGCGAATGGCGGGTTAACTCTCGCCAAAGGCAGACGCCAGGGCAACCTTTCACGCAAACTCCAGCAGGATTGTGCAGAATATAGGCTTGATCAGGAAGGATGTGTACCGACGAACACTCCAATAGAAAACGTTAGCTACGATCTTTACGCCAGTCTGTCTGCGCCCTCCACGCCATATGCCATGGCCGTGCGGCGTAAGTCTTTCGGCATGAGCGACGCAAGTAAACCGTCAGTGCTCGCGATGGACAAAGCTGCTACCCAAGACTTGTTTGAGTGCATGTTGCCGAAGGAGATTAAGATCAGAATATTCCAAATGTTGCTTGATATTCACGAAGCTGAACACAAGAGAATGGTGTTTTCTTCAGCGTGGACGGCTCTGAAAGCTACACAGGCTGAACACCGTTGGGTAGGTAAGGAGAAGGGATTTTTAGAACTCATTCGGATCAGCAGAGTAAGCACTCTCTGAGAATACTATCTATCGAGTCGCGCTTACACTCAGACAGGTATGCAAGTCGTGGAGGGAATTGGTTTTCGATGGGCAAATCTGGTCAAACCTTAATCTCCAGGCCTTCCCAGAAGCGCCACCACATTTTCTCCTTCATCTTGCATCCCTAACAGGATCATTTGTTCGTTCCATCAATCTCATGGGAAATAAACGTCTCTCGGCATCTTCACTTTTAGATATCACAGGCTTGTTTTGCATGCGTGTCTCCCCTCCTGAGGATCGTTCCAGCACTACCCAACTCACGGACCTTAATCTTTCTGGTTGCTTCGCCATAACGGCTCATGCATTGCATGACATACTTATTCACTCGCCCCTTCTAAGGAGACTCAATTTAAGGGGTATGATCATCGTAACGAACGAAACGTGCATGACACTGGCCCGGTACTGTCCTGCTGTCGTAGATCTTGATCTTAGCCAGTGCCACAATATGGACGCGGATGGTATCATATCACTTATCAAGCTTCAACAAACACCTCAGGATTTCTTACCTCTGAAAGCTCTTCGTCTGTCGGGCTTGAAACGAGTTAATAATCAATTGATGTCGCTACTTGGAAGACGTGCGCCGAACGTCGAAGTTCTCGACCTCAGTGGCGCGCGCGAACTTCACAATTCGGCACTGGAAGCCTTCGTTGCATGTTCAGAGGGTGAAGATTGTTTACAGAGGATCTTAACGTCGCGAGAGGTTGGCGGTGATCCTGGTGACCCCACGAAATACAGACGGCGTGTTACGAATCTTCGCCATCTCTCCCTTTCGCACTGCCCTTTGCTCACGGATATGGCTTGCTCGCACTTAGCTCATGCTTTGCCGAAGCTAGAGTTTCTTGAGCTTGCCGGTATTGGGTCCGAGCTGAAAGACGAAGGACTCGTTCGTCTTTTGAGCACGACCCCCCTCATCCGGCGCCTAGACCTTGACGAGGCCTGCGATATCACTGACGCTACCATCGTAGCTTTGACTCCGCCGATCGTCGAGGGACAAGTAACGAATAAGTTGGCCCTTGAAACGGGATCCCAGCTTGAGCAATTGAACGTGTCCTACGCCGCGCAGTTGACCAACGACGCCATGTTGTCGCTTATTCGCGCCTGTCCCCAGTTGAAGCGGCTCGAATTAGATAACACACGAGTATTGGGGATAACCGTTAAGGAGTTTGTGCGGTTGTTGCGGAAACGTCAAACTTCAAGGGGAGGGATTACTGTTGTAGATTGTCGGGGTGTTGGTGAGAACGCTGTAAAGGATCTTGTTGGCTCCACACGAACGCGCGACGGCTGGAGGGGGTGGGATGCCCGACATTTGCATTATTTGGACGCACGAGACAACGAGAAGCTTAGTGTCGGCACGGACGAGTGCGATGAGAAAAGAGTAGTGTTGAAGTCGTTCTACTCTTGGCAGACTGTGGATGCGGTAGAGGTTGCACGGGAAAAGCAACGCAAGGCGAATAGGAAGAACGGCCGCGATATAAGGACTGGGGACGAGGAAGATTATTTTTCGGCCAGGAAATCCTCGTCGAAATGGTGGTCGCCGGGCGCAAGGCGTGGCTCAGGCTCACCCTCACCTGGATACAGAGACAGAGATAGTTGCATTGTCATGTAGAAATATGTTGTATAACTTTGATTCGTCGTTGTAGTATTATGTTTACAAATAAATGCACGCTAGTAGTGTAAAACGCGAACACGGCAATGTATTAAGATCTCCGGACAAGAGTTAAATATGGTATGGGATGATTAAATACAACATTACTGGGCCATTATCATGGAGATACCCGGCGTGCTTCCTTCGCCTGCTTCCGGCGTTCTGCCTCATGTATTCTCCTTGTACGATCCTCAACATCGAGGAAACGACCGCCGACATCCTTGAAAACCGTCGCTGGACGGCCCCGTCCACCGCCAACACTAAATGTCTTCATCCTTTTCATAGTAGAAGGCCCACCTTTCTCCCCTCGCCCCGTAAGCAGTTTAACATCAGACTTAGCATTCAAGGTCCTCAAGCGTGAAGCCTTAATCTCCTCCTTCGCTTGCTCTAATGACTGTGGAACAATAGTATCCTGCAAGGCAATCAATAATGATAACTCGAAGCATTGCAAACGTCGAAAGGTACGCACTTTGCCGCTGACGACAGGCTCCCAGAATAATCGTTGATATCGATCGCGAGCATGGTCATCAGCCTCATCCTGATCTTGTTTGTCTGCCGCGGTTACATTCTTCCTCGCCTCTGGAACGGTACCGATGACGAGCTCCGCTGGCTGAAGCATGTGTTCCATACCGACCACAAAACCAGTCTGGACTTCCTTACCCTGTAGGTATACAGGGTCAGTAGAGATTCCAACAACCCGCGAAAGGAAAAGCTGAAGAACGATAGCAGCGCTGCCTGTCGGCTAGCGGGAAGCCACTGCTCTTTCGATTAATAAGTTCGAACCACACATACCTATTTCGGAAAAAAGCAGAAGCCGCATTCGCTTGAGTTGCAAAAGACGGCACAAATAGATATCACACACCTGCTGAAAATCAAAGACATATGAGTACGTGACAACAGCAACAACAATGAAGATGAAGGAAGAATCAGAAAGCCATGCATGTTAAATTGTATAACCATATAAAATTGTCTTAAAGACTAATCGTTTAGCCTCATCATAGTGAGGTGCCGATTCGACACCATACTACAAAACAAAAGCTACTAAAACTCACTTCTTTCCAACTCCTTTCCAGACCCTTTAACCGGAGAATAGCATCAATTCGTTTCAAGCTGATGCCAAACGCAACAGACAGGACGCGGACGTTAAACTTCTTCGGATTGGACATGAAACGATCGTAAATAAGGTCCTTCGTCTTGTCGGCAACCGGAGGCGGCGGTCTAAATGAAGGGTTCATTGGAAATGGCTGCACTAGTACTCAGCCATGACACACACTAAATGGAGCTGGGAATGAAGAGGAAAACGCACGCGAATCTTGCCTAGCCAGTTGGGGCCATCCGCAGGCTGTTTGAAGTCCATGCCAGGACCATTTAGCCAGGTATTAACATCATCACCAACCGTGCGTCGGGGAAGGCGAACGCCGCGAGAAAAGACCGGCTGAGCGCGGGGAGTAGGTAGACGAGGTCGAGGTGCCAGTCGAACAGACATTGACAAATACACAAATCTAGCAAATTTATTTAGTCTTTCGGGCACGTGCTCGTTTAGGGCCGGTCTCGATTACTTTTGAGCACTAAGTAATGCTGAATCTCACTAGTACTGAATCTACTGATGTCGGTCGCTTTCACAGTCGACTATGCACGAAGAGCTTTTCTTTCTTATTCAATCTTATGCATCATTAGCACCAGTGTCGGGTATGACATGGCCCATGTCTATTTCCTGTGATCAAGCGCAGGAATCACTTATTGAACACCTCATCTCGTCAAAACATTTTCAATCATATCCGCCTTCCTACAGCTATCAGCGATCTTTCTGGAAGTGGATACTAGAAAATCTCGAGGGCCGGGGTGAGGAGGTGGACGAGAGGATTTACGCCCACTACATCACCCTATTGCCCGAGACGGCCGGGTAGGTCCCCTTGAGGGATTGAAAATGAAGTAACGTTGATGCCTCAACAGTCCAACTTCTTCGCTCGTCCGCCCTCCGCCTCCTTCTTACGTTACCTATATCTGGAAAAATCCACGGAGAATCTTGTGCGAATCCCTTGATACAGCTCATGAACACTACCAAAAGTGTACGCTATTCGAGGCTCGTACCACCATTGAAAATGGGACAACAGGACTCCGGACGTGGATGGCCAGTTTTGTCCTTGCAGAATATCTGATAATGGCATGCAGTGGTGAACTTCGAGAAATCTGCGCGTTTCGTTCTATGTATTTATTAGCTGTCTTCTACAGACATCCTGAAATCATCGCGAGTGCTGGAGCTGGGTTCTGGCGCAGGATTTCTCGGTGTCATTGTCGCGCAGCTACAAAGCGGGTCGATAAGCTCAAATTGTGAAGGCACTAGTTCAGACAAGAATCGAAACTTCCTCTACTTGACCGATCTTAATGAACAAGTGCTTTCCCGCTGCGAAAATAACGTCAAGTTATCCTGCAGTACGTGTTGAACCGGAAGAATAGTGTCTTTATTATTATTAATTTGTCCCAGATGGTCTACTAACACACTCAGCCTTACGATTTAGTCTACTAGACTGGTGTCACGCTCAGGACGAAAAGAGATTATCTGGATTGTTGCACTTGCTTCACACCATCGATGCAGACATCATTCTCGGAGCCGATCTGGTATACGTGTCTACTTTAGTCTGGCCAATATGACGAACTTATCGTGCCGCTCTTGCGTATCAGGTCTATGACTTTGAAATCATACCTTCACTTGTAGCCGTGTTGAGGATAGCTTTACAACAGACACCGTCGAGCAACGTTCAATCCCCAAGAAAAGCGATTATAGCGGCAACTTTACGGAACGAAAAAACACTGGCGACGTTTGTTGATCAAGCCTACGGTGCTGGGCTGGATGTTGAGGAGCTGGAATCCGCCCCAAGTGTGTTATTTGCAAGAGTTTCATCCAATCAACCAGACCGTGCGGGAGACGAATCGGGGCGCGTAAAATTGTTTATCGTGACATGTAAAACGGTTTTATAAAGCTTCCCTTTCCCACTTGGTGACTAAGACAAAGCAAGAGTCGTGGAGGCCCCGATAGCCGAAAATCCTACAGTATTGTTTGGTTCAACACGCAAGTCCGAAATCGAGGCGCACACGTCCTCGAATTATTCATTCCACCGCTGTACCGGAATATCAGATAATCTAGTGAAGCCACCTTCCTCACCCGAATTATAGAAGTTACTACCGCTATTGTCTGGCAGATGTTCCGTCTATATGTTTATGCAACGGAATGCGATGAGGTCCCTGAGTCCTCGCTTATCTAGAGAAAAATAACCATTAAGAACTCGGCTATCTACGAATCAGAGGTTCGCTTGTTCTAGGTGGCCCAGGCCCAGATAGATGTAAGTAGCAGTGCTAGCAGTACATGAACTTGCCATGAAGGGTGCTGTCACGTTGAAACGCTGCCAATGATACTGGTGCGTGACTTGAACTTCGAGGAGACTGAACTGCGTCCCAGCAGAACATCTAAATCATTGAAATCAGTTTTTAGAAGATCCTACTACCACATTACAACAACGACTGCCCGCGGTAATACACAGTGCATAATCGATGTATTACTAACCGGACACACATATATATCCTCTTTTTAATACGGGTATTCCGCACCATCTTTTTGTAGACGAGCGCGGTTAGGCCCCTGAGTGATAACCGTACATCAAATTTATCGTAGTCAGTACGCAAAGCGGAAGTCGAGACGCGCATTGCCTTTATCGGCCGTACGTTCCAGATACTCTTTCCTCTCCTAGAAATGACATGTTTATTTCTGTCGCCTCCGGTATGAATTTCATCAACTGACCTTCTCATCCCAAGAGTCCCAGATTTTATCCCGACGCTGATTCAACGTCCTGTAGAAAAAGAACGTGAAGGCGTATATGAAGATATTCATGCAACAAATTGCTATAAGGTCTCTATTTCCTCGTTTGTCTGAAAAAGCACTGTCAATAACTGATAGTTTGTTTTATTCTCTAAACGCTTACAGAGTGGCTTAAATTCAAATTCAAATTGGATTTTGTTAGCTTGTCTGTCAAATGACGGTGTCTCGCTACTTACTTTATCATCGGTCCGGTAAATGTTAGCCTAAAAACTCGGATGAAAACGGATACACTTTAGAACATCAACACAATTTACTATTACTATTGCTCCGGCCTGAACAAACATATTGTATATGGATGCAGAGATAGTACGTGTTCTAACACTGGAAGAGTTCCTTGATGTCCAAGCCACTTGTATAGGGTGTACGTATGGATATCCTGACGCAAATGTTAATCGGGGTGAAAAACAGATGATCATAACAAAACTGACCAGTAATGAGCGTAACCTAATTCCACGCCACTTTATTACGTTTTCTTATGGAAAGAAGTATGAGGGAATGACATACCACGACAAAATAAACCCATTGGGAGGTTTGCGCAGTGAACGTGTACAGAGCAATGAGGAGGGGTAATGCCCAGAACTGAAGCATCACCGTAGCTAGCACACGGCTGTTCACTATCTCGCTGAAATATGTTGTAGCGATCATGTTCACCATGCCGATGACCGACGAAGGGATTGTTAGTAGGTTCGTCTCGGTCGTACTGAAACCCAAATTTCGAAGAGAAAGAGTTAGATAAGTTTGAGGAGGTCCCGTCGGGACTATAGCAGCCAAGGTTAGCAAGCTAAAGGCACGTTTGACAAGAAATGAGACTCTCACTTTGATGCACGATACCGAGACAGTAGAGGGGCCACATCCGCCAGTCGCATAGAGCCTCGAAGAGCTGGCGTACAGAAAGGCCTTCACGATTATGCATATCCGACTTTGAAGGATCGTCACGGAGAACTCTAAGTGGAGAACGGTGGTTAAGGCCGTTTGAGTAGCTTCAAATAGGGAGGAGATTCAACTGACCTGTTTACCATGATACTTTCTTCCCTGGTAAAGAGGCACTAAGAATCCAGCATTCGTTACAATTGTATTAAGCTCAGACGCTTACCTCTCCGTAAACCACCCATTAGGTCTAAACCAAGCTTTTGTCTGCGTTGGTCCCGGCGGCATTAAGAAGAAGGAAGCCAAACCAATCGTTAGGGTCAAGCAACCTTCAATAAGGAAGAGATAGCGCCATCCCGCCTGCCCCCCTACGCCACGCATCTGGAGAATACCAGTCGCGAGGAAGGCGCTGACAATATCTGTTAGATAATTTGAGAGCCAGAAATAGGCCATCCTTATGGGTACTGTGAATAAATGAAAGTTTTAGTCTGATTTATGAACGATGGAAGGCAGGATCAAACTAACACTCCTTCTTTGTGTAAAAATAGGACAGATACAGGACTACGTCGGGAATAAAGCCACCTTCCAAGAAACCCAAAAGACATCTAGAATTAAGGTTCATTAATGAGTGTCCTTTAGAACGTTGGTGGCTGGAAGACCCTGACCTTGTAGCAAGGAATGACGGTCTGCCAGATAGCCAATATTGGCTCAATGCGACAATACTCCATAATGTCATCTGAGAGAACTCAGCACACGAGATACAGGCTGATTTCAAGACTACTCGCCTGAGTAGGGATCCATCTGTCAGGACCGACTCGCTTCGAAAGCAGCTGGGATGGGAGCTCGGCAAGGAGGAAGCACAGACGGAAGAGCGTGTTTCCCAGATTAAAATCATCGGTAGTCATACCAAGGTCGCCCAAGAAGTTGTCAGAGTTGGCCTGAGAGAGATTTCCCCGATCAAGGTCAAGGGCGAAAAACCTAAAACACTGTTAGGCTTGACGAATGCTGTTTAGAGTGAAAGTGGCACATAATGCCTAATCAAATTCAAACCCGAGTCAGATTGCATTGCGTGGATCAAATCATAAATGCCGCCACTCACTGGCCCATATCATGATGCGAAGGTCCACTCTACGAATAATTCTCTGACTCGCTTATGAGTGAAGATATCATCTGATTGAATTTCAAGTAAACAGCCACCTGCTCCTCTCTCCATGTCCACCTTGCATCAGGGTCAAAGCGGTGCGCATTTTCATATGTAATCGGGGGCCGGTACACCTCGATTGTCGCTGGGTCATCAAATACGGACGGTTGCGTCGCGATGCTGTCGAGCTCTTGATCGGAGCGCCGGAAGAAACGGCTCCAGAAGAATCGTCGCGGTCCATAATCGGAAGGAGCACCCAGAGGGATTACTTTGTGTTCTGCAATGTCGAGTTCACTGCCTCCCTTGAAGGTTTCCTCATCGCCATCCTTTACCTCTTCTGAATTCGAATAGCTTCGCAGAAGGCGAGTTGACATTGCCGCAAAAGCGTCTGCTTAACGTGCGCTTTCGACCGGAATGTCCTGCATGGCTCCCCCTTATATGCGTGCTTGAGCCAGGAACTTTTCTCGGCGCGTTAATGACGCTCAAGAACTGGTGGATGGCGTGACTGAATACGCGGAAGAGTTGATAGATGGCGTGACCGCGAAGCCTTATTGCTTATCATCCCAAAGAGGAGCCAATTGGATAATATGAGCTTTTTTGCAACATCTAGAACACGTCAACTGCTTAATACATTTATTGGAGAAAATCGTACGCTATGGATCAATGTTATTGCTACCGAACTGATCACCGCCTGGGCATGCCACGGCCACGACCCCTCAACGCGCGCGACGCAGCGCCTGGCGGGGCTCTCGGGCCGGGATTTTGCTAAGGAGTATTTGGTGATGATTACGCAACTTGATTACACACACAAGGAAATGCTCGTACCTGTTCACTCTGTGGATTCCGGACCGTTTCATCGACACTGAGGATCAGGCAAGCAGCCTCAGTTGCGCTGCTGATCGCGTTGAGTTTTACAAGACTCGGCTCCCAAACGAACGCGTCCATGTTGTTGCGCACTCCATCCACACCATCCACATCGACGCCGGCCCAAAGCTCACCTTTGGCGTGTCGCATCCGGAGCTTGTTGAGCACGTCTGTCGAGTCGAGTCCTGCGTTGTCAGAAATCTGGCGAGGAATGACTTCAAGAGCGTGCGCAAACGCGATCATAATGAGTTGCATTTTTCCCGGGATGGTCAGGGCATGCTTCCGGATGTGTGCGGACAGATCCATCTAGTGCATCCACGCTCAGCTAAAGTAGATAAACGGATATACAAAAGTGAAAGTAACGTACCTCGATGGCACCACCTCCAGCAACGATGTCTCCATTTCGAACAGCTCGTTTCACTACCATGATAGCGTCGTGCAAGCTACGTTCTACTTCCTCGATGAACTGCTCGGCACCACCTCTGAGGAGCAGGGTGCATGTCTTTGCTTTTGGGCACTCCTCAAAAATATTGTACCTCTCCCCACCCACCTGACGCTCTTCGAAACGACCGCATGTGCCGAGGTGCTCACGTGTTATGTCTGAGCACGTAGACTGCACAGATCCTCCGACGGCCTGCACTACACGTCGGAGGTCACCCGCAGGGACACGTCCCGCGCAGAAGATGTCGCGATCAGCGAACCACTGCGTAGCCAAGTCGCCAATTGGCAGCTTGCTGAGCACGACTTTCGCACCGGTCTTCTCAATGGCCTCCAGTTTTCGGTAGATGATTTCCCATTCTGCATCCACGATCGCCTGGTATTCCGAGACCTGTTCCACACGCACCTCCGCATTGTCCTTTTCTGCCTTGAGTTCGAGCTCGACGTTGAGGCAGAGGATGAGCGGATCTTTAAACAGCTTTGGCTGCTGCTCTGCACCCGCATATGTGAATGTTTTTTTGAAGGATACTCCTCGGACAAGTATTGAGTCTTGCATGCCCCCGCCAGGGATCTTCTTGATACCAATAAGCGATTCGTCAAGATCGCTTTCATCAAGACACTGGACTGCGTCGACAACCATTTTGGAAAAGAAGGGTTTCTCCGAGTGTATGAGTTTTGAAGACATGGATGTCGAGGCACATTTTAAGAGCAGCGAACGAAAACGCCTGTAGAAAATGAGAAAGCGATCATAAATGATCGTGATTGAAACACGTACTCAGGATCTGACTTATCCACGGTTATTTGGATCGATTTGATGCGATCTATGGCCTGCACGAAAGCGTTGAGGGCAAAGGAGCGGGCAGATGTATTAAAGCAACTTTACCAGCTGTGCAGCCTTGCGGAGGCCTTTCGTGATAATATGCGGACTGACGCCCTCTTCAACATATCCTTTAACTTCTTTCAGAAGCTGAGAAGCGATAAGCACAACGCTCGTGGTGCCATCTCCAACCTCTGAATCCTGTGCACGAGCGATGTCGACCAAAGTGCGCGCAGCAGGGTGAACGATGTCGAGCAACTTTAGTATGGTTGCACCGTCGTTGGTTATTTGGGCCTCGCCGCGATCATTGACGATGAGCTTGTCCATTCCACGCGGACCCAGCGTCGTAGAGAGGGTGTCCGCAACGGCGAGGCATGCGGAAATATTTGAGAGGAGCTGAGGCTTGCCTTGGGATGTGTCTGTGCCTTCCCGAAGAAGCACGACAGTAGGTTGCTATACATTTAGTCGGCCAAATGATTATTAAAACTGACAGTGATAATTAACATACCATAGGCAGGCCCCGTTGCATTTTTTGTGTCTATTCTTTTTTTTTTTGCGAAGACGGGTGAGCGGATGCTAGAGGAAGAGGTCACGACTAGCTGTACGCGTTGGGACGCGTTTTCGACAGGGTTCAGTCGCTTACCCACGGTCTCCCATGGTGCGCCCATAACACCCTCGTCGCAAACACATAAACTCACGAATTTTCGTCCAGTCTTCTGAGCTTAGATACACGGCAAACACGCAACTGGAGCATTGTAAGTGCTTAGCAGCCTTCATTTATGTCGGCTAACTCGTGGGATGCCGTTTCCCAGTGCATGCTCGGTATACAGGGACAGGTAAGATTCTGCATTGCACCCCAAGACGCTTATTTTAACACGGCCTTTAGGACATGCGGACATGACGAAGTAGTATGTGCACGTTTCCCCCTGGCTGAAGGCGGAACTGCTTACAATTACGTGTCGACAGTGAATGGCTGACGCACCAGCACCGGGACACTTGTGCTTCTATAGTCGGCCACCCAACTCTTGCGTCTTACCTGGCTATCGCTGACGGGGAGAGCATCGGTCGAGTTAAATTCGAGATGACGGAGGTATGTATATTCACTCTTCCAGCTCGTCCATTTCCCTGACATCTCCTCTCGGACATCTGAAGCGAATGCTCCAGCCATGCGGGCCACCCCCTGCGAAAGACGAGGACTGAGGAGAGCACGTACACGCGAACCCCGTATGCGATTGGTTACGCGGTGGATGGTGATGGGCAGGCTGCTAACGGAAGAGATGTTTGTCACCGGGGTGACGACCGAGCTCGGCCCGGCGACTTTTCTCTGGCCGTGGGACTTGAGGCTGGTCGCGCATATAGACAGGCTTGTACTTTTGAAACGACTAGTCCGCGCGTCCTGCGTTATCGTACGTTCTGCTCGCACCTTAAGACTTTCGTGAACGGGTCTCTGGGCTCAGGTCTGACTAGGAAGCTGGACGCCGACGTCTTGAGGGAGACCGCTGAAGAAAGTGTACGCCCACGGCGCTGACAGCCGAGATCACACTGCTTTTGATCGGTCTCACCGTCGAAACACTACACTCGAGTAATAATAAATAGCGACTCGGTCATCGACGTGCGACCCGGCTATTTCATCCCCTTCTCCTCTTTACTACCTGCCGAGCTGCGTGCTGCACGAACTCGGGACCCGCGCACTGAGCAGCCGACGCGACAGTCGGACCCAATTAATAGTCAAATAGGCGAGACCACCCTCTTCCGTATTCGCGCCGCAAAAAGTTTCGTCTCAGGCTGGTACTACTACTTTCAAGTTCTACCACTTTCTTTGCCATCGCCCCTCGCCATCCAAGCAACGGCAGTGCGGGTGTCTAGCCAAGGACATAATCGCTTATTTGGCCACATCTCTCCCCACGCAGTTTCACACCCGGGCCACATACCACGACAGCTCATAATCAGCATCGTCCCTTGAATGGGGCATGACGACTATCTCCCTCTCCCATATGCGCTCTTTGTCTGGCGGTCCCACTTATCCCTCGACAGAGCTCAGCGACGACCCTGCGCCTGTCGGATACTCTGGTATGGCAGTACCTCGACCCAGCACTTCCAGCTCGCTTCTTCAAGTCCCTCAAGAGCGCGGCTCTCGCCCACGTTCTGCTTCTAAGGGTTCGAAGGACCCGAGCTTGCGCTCATTGTCCAAACGTACCTCTTTCATTGACTTCGACGGCAATTCGCTAAAGCGACGCGAATTGTCGGACAATGGAATCTTCAGCTCGATAAAAGGACGGATCAGCAGAAAGAGGTCCGCCCCATTGCTTTCCAGTGTTCTCTTCACCCCAACTTTACCTCGCATGGATTCTCCTACGACACCAACCGGACCTGAGGCGAACCACCAGGCGCTGGCCTGTGACTTGGCGCGTGACGAAACAGTAACGAACTCTGGCGCGACTCTTTCGGCGAGAAGCTATAGAGAGGAGCGCAAGCATACTGTAGTGCCTGGGGAAATCATAGGGGGTGTTGGCTATGGTTACCGGCAGTCGCAATCGGTCCGGGACTACAAACTGGACGCGAACGACGTAGACGTGTCCAAGGGCTATTACCGGCCTTTGCCTTTTTCGAGGAAAGATCGGATGCTACTTCACTCATACCCATGTGATGAAGCCCCATATATGTTGAGCTATAACAAGGCTGTTCTGCAAAAGTGTGTTATTTTTTACTTTCCGTATCTCAGTAATAACCGTTTTATGCAGCGAGCGTTATTTCAATCTCCTTTTGCGACGTCTCAATCCTATCGAGGCGCCAAGTTTTCACGAGTACTCCACTCCGCCTCAAAGCGTACTTGATCTCGGATGCGGCCAGGGCACGTGGGTTCAGGAAGCAGCATTGGCTTGGGCAGATGCCGGGACAAAAATTGTAGGGTTTGATCTAGTCGATCTTGTTGGTGAGGCAGCAAAATCACTACCTAACGCTACTTGGGGTAGAGGTAATTTGTACGTACCCCGGCAATCTTGCTGTCTATCAACTATTATTCACATCATTCGCCTTTAGCGTCGCGTATCAACTACCCTTCAAGTCAGGGACTTTCGACCTCGTCAGACTCGCCAATCTTACGGAGGCTGTTCCTAGGCATCGCTGGGAACACGTACTAATGGAAGCGAAGCGCGTCCTGAAATCGCACGGCAAGGGCCGAATAGAGATTATAGACGACGAAGTCATTTTCCCGTACCCCGACCAGATAGCAAACCTATCACGTTCTACATCAAGCAGCAGGCCAGGGACAGCTCGTTCCAGCTGGAGCGGCTCTGAAGTTACCAAATTTACCTCCGATACTTCTTTCGGAGGAAGTCATCTGCAGGAAGCGACATCTTCTTTCCTTGATCTCGATGCGGACGCGAGAAGCATTGACTCTACTCCTGGATTAATTCACGATGACTCGCCTTCCGAAGAGAGTTGTGAGTACCTTCCGACGCCAGTGGAATGTACGGACGACCTGGAAACTTTGATCGAACCCGAGAGAATACACACAACACAAGCCGCACAGATGCCGTCCACCGCACTTTGTCAGGAAATAGAGAAAATTTACCAGACATTGCTGGAGGGCGCGTACGGAGTAGATCTTCGGCCAGCCAGTTTCCTGGAAGGACTTCTCCGGAAAATTTTCGGTCCCACCGGAAGAACGAAAGCAATCAAGGATTTCCAATTGTCCCTTTTAAACCCCGTCATGCATAACCTAGTTGTCTCTACGAAAGCTATGAAAACCGGCCAGCTTAGTCCAAGACGAGCGAAGAAGTTGTTCAGAGCCGACCGCGGAAGTAGGAAAGTAGAGAAGGAGAAACAGATAATGGACAAACTCGTAATGTCCCAGGCTCAAATGCGAGGGAGCAAGGCTTTGAAGGTCCTTGGCACGAATGGCCCACCGTTATCGCATCCCGCGGCTCTGAGTGACCCAGTCAGTACGCGTCTCTCGGATGATTCAGATTTGTTCGGCGAATCGAGCCGCCCTAATATGCGGTCGCGCACGTCGTCATCTGCCTCTCTTATCTCCAACCATTTGATGCATCCACTAGGCTTGCCCAGTGTCACTCGAGTAGACACGCAAGGTCCATATAGACCAACGGGCCTTTTTCTTTTTCCCAACCAGTTCTTGGAAACCACCCCCCTAGAGCTGGAGATGTACGTCTGTAAACACACAAACACATTGCTCGGTTCCAAGATGGCTCTTGACGAGCATGCATTGAGTCTCAGGGACGAGAGTGGCGAATCATTGGTCTCGGAAGAGGAGTGGCACGAAATGCTTTGGGAATATGAAAGGTTCGCATATATTCTACTGATAATGTGAAGCGAAAACTGAATTAGACCCAGGTCGCGCCGTCAGCGCTTTAACCTGCCAGGAACAGGTGGACTATTCGATGACTCTGATGATGAAGACGAAGACTCGGTAGATCCACTGAAGGAACCTATTAAACACTCCCGTGCAATCATACCACCTGTTGCCGTTGCCATAAACAACCAGAGCCATCCTCAGCGCCCCTCGTCGGGCTCTGGCAACTCCTGCACGCAAGTCCGACGCATTCGTGTCTTTGAGGCCTACAAAATCTGACAGTTACGACCATCCTTATATGGACAACGCTCTTTCACAACCATTTTTGCATGCTATCTGTTTTTATTCTGCATCGCTTCTTCACAATGTTGTCTCATTTTGTTCTGCAATTTTTCGTTTACTCGCATATCTTAGCGGCCTAGACTTGAACATTTACCATGTATTGTAGTATTATCTGACGTTCTGCTTTGGATGGCGGTATGTTGTATCACCCACCGGTCTGATTTTTATCCTCACTGTTCCATTCGCACTAGTGTACTGGTTATCATAGATTGTTTAGTTAATATGAATGGATGGACATGATTGAAAGAACATAAGACGGATCATATTCTCAAGAAGCCGTCGCTATTTTCTTTCTCCTTTTCTTCCCTGAACCAACCTCCGCAGTGGTAACCGAACTTGCCCGGCTACTCGAGACGTCATCATCAACGATCGCCGTAAGCTTCTTGCTTTTTTTCTTGGATTTGCTTGCGTTAGAGCCCGCTCCACCCCCTGCTTTCTTAGCGAGCGCTGCGAGATAATTTCATCAGTAACATTGGCAAGAGTAGTATGTTCTCCGAAAACTTACAGTCGGATGAGTCCGTAGTTCGTAGTCTTTTCTTCTTCTGCACTTCAAAATCTGTTCCAATAGAGTCCAACAATTCTTGAACTTCCTCAGGTGGAGCACGCGCTACTCCCTTCCCTTTGGCCCCCGGCTGTTTGCTCTCGTCGTCATCGATAATTTCCAATACAGCTTCCTCGCTATCTGAGACATTTGCGAGTTCTCGCTGGTATTCCTCCCGCTCGCGCATTTTTTCCGTTACTCGAACGGGTACGAATGTTGAGACAGGCGGCTGTGAGGGCCCAGCCCCGCCGTTCACTGCGGCCGCGGTCTGTTTCACCTGAGAGATGGCATGCTTGATAAAGCGCTCTGCCACAGCCTTGTCTATACCTGAAGGCTTCCCTAAATATCGGAAAAGGTCAAAAGAATCCCACGCAAAGACAGAAGTGGACAAGATCATACGAACGTTTCTCGACATCTTCCGCGCCTTGTATTTTAGCAAAGTAATTGCGCACTCGGTCCTTTCAATGAAGCATTCAGTTATAAGAGAGTACATTGGTCAGAGTCTCCGCTAGCTTACCAGCTCTGCGATGACAGGATGCGTTTTTGGATCAACTCCACGTGTGCGTAAGTAAACTAAACAGCCAAGCCGGTCAATAGAGGACCCTGCGCGCGCATACAAGCTCTGAACCCACTATAGATGAGGTCATTTATCAGGTACGGAAGAACTACATGGATTTTGGCTTGTTGTAGGACGTCTAGTGAAGCGGCCGTCTCCGGCAGAGGCTGGGAAAACAGAGGTTCGAGTTTTGCCTCAAGTTCATCAAGAGATAAAGACAGGGAGTTGACTTTGGATAGCAGCTTCTTTTTGTTTAACGACATTTCTCCGACCACTTTTAAGAAAGATAGTCCTAAGTAGTAGGTCCGTGGACGGTAAGGATGTTCAAATTGGGTTTTTGATACGAAAGGTCGTCACGTCACGTGTCATTCCCTCCGCCCTTCTGTGACTCACGTTAGCGACGCGACGCGTCACGCATGCACGTCCCGGGGGCTTTGACTTGGAACCAGGGGCCATGGTCGGAGACAGTCAACTGCAGCCAACAGTTAATAACTATGTCACAACCTACCGACGACCTTCCTCTGTTCTTATCTTACTCAGACGATGAGGCGGAGGGGAGGCCAAATGAAGAGAAAAGGGCACTTGTATGTAACTTCAACATTGCATAATGCTCCGAGTCGGGTTACTGACAGCGTTTTCGTGTCAAGGTGGACACGACTATGGACAATGATGCGGTCCTGGATGACGAGTTTCTCGCAGGAAGATTTTCTGAGAATCCTCCATCCAGTCCCCGTAGCCTGAGTGAATCTGCTTCTGTGTTCGATAACTACCCAGATGCAAAAGCTGAAGAAGTCTTGACGTCTACTGCTCGTTCTCCGTCTGGGACACAGCCGCGAAAAAAGCGTAAAATAACTCAGACCTTGCCGCCTTCAGAGACACCCCGCTCTGAATACTATCTTGGCTCTATTTTGGTCAGTAATGCATGGAGTACCGTGAGGGGCTCTGGATACATCAAGAGCGGTGATCCCGTCCTCGTTGAGAGAGACAATCTACAAGAGGAAGGCGCTTCGGGAAAAGATGCTAAAAAGAAAGGGAAGGGGAAACAAATGACACTAAACAATATGTTCAAGTCTCAGACGAAGAGCGGGCCTCTGAAGAAGACGAAGATAAATACGATCGTCAGACTGACCAACTCTAGGGGGTTTGGTACGTATATTCTGTCTAACGGTGGATAACTACACGATATCATACGGCATGTTTCAAAGAGTTTGGAAGGTTACCCACAGACGTTTCGGAATGGATATCTAGGCTTTTGGACTTGGGTAGGCTTCCTTATTCTCCGTTAAGGATATTGTCTTTACACGAGCATTATCAGATATTATAAGTTTCAAGGGGAATACAATGGTGGATTGCCCGGAGAAGTTACATTCGGGTGCGGACCTATTGGTATCTTTGTCACTCTATTTTCTGCCTAGCGCTTTCAAACGCTACATTGTCAATTCGACTACTCGGTCCGAATCGCTCCCCTCGAAAACCTGGTTTACCGAAGGCCTTGAAACTCAAGAAGAGGAACTGCTTCGTGACCGGAAGCGATCCCTTCAGCAACTATTTGAGAAACTAGGTCTCAGGCCGCTTGGAAATGATAACAATTATCCTGATGGGGAAAATATATCTTCAAAGTCACTTCATCAGCCCGAAGCACTTGATAGTACTCGGCCGGAGAAGGGACCAGATAACTCAGGGTGGCGCGAGACAAATGGAGCAGATACTGAGGAAGAGGAGGGCCTTCTAAGTGAGAATGACCTAGACGTTATCTATAAGCGGTGTGTTCTTGAGTGCACGCTCTAGTTACGATTTGGCTTTTCCTTACTGTGCACACACAGTGCCCAAGCCAATGATGCGCAAATGGGTGAAATGGATCCTTGCGAGAGTTTCTCTCTGAAATTACGGCCTTACCAACGGCAAGCTTTACTGTGCGCTCTCATGAACTCTATTCTACCTTTAGGACATAAGGTTAGACTAACCTGCGTTCAGATGGATGTATTCCCGTGAAACGGGTGCTGTATCCGCTCGCCAGTCAGAGTCCATGCATCCGTTATGGGCCGAGTTAGTCCAAACCTGATTTGTTGGGGTGTTTCTATTCACCTGCGGGGATTTACTTGTTTCTAGGTACACGTTCCCGCCCGGACCAGATAGCAATGGATCAATCGACCTAACAGCTGAAGATCTGTCATTCTACTACAACCCGCATTCTGGAGAGCTCAGTCTCGATTTTCCTCGTGCAGATAACCTCTGCCGGGGCGGTATTTTAGCGTAAGTACCATTTGATAACATCATAATTTTCCAGCTAATTTTACACTTAGGGATGGTAAATAACACTTTGTCTCTATATCATCCCATGCTAATTTCAGTCACGCGGTGCCTAAAAAACTATAGAAAGTGAGTCACCTACTCCTCTTGGCGACGGTTATTTTAAGACTTTACAGTGGGCATGGGTAAAACTATCATGGTTTCCTCCCTTATTCAGACAAACCGTGGCGAAATTCCAGGAGAAGAAATAGACGTTCCCGAAGAACCTCAGCAACGAGGAAAACACAAACAGCTGAAGCTCGATGCTGCTTTTCGTCCTACACTGAAAAAGCGAACTACCCGTCGGAGCCGTGCTACGCTAATTATCGCACCAGCGTCCTTGTTGGATCAGTGGGCGAATGAGCTTCGCCGCTCAAGTAAAAAAGGAACTGTCAATGTCACGGTCTGGCATGGACAGGGTCGTGAAGACCTTGAAGCTGTTATCGACTCAGATGTTGATGCCCTAGATGTAATCATTACATCTTATGGTTGGTTAATCGGGTACATAACACGATTAAAACTCACCTTAGTTTTTCCGGCAGGTACGTTATCTTCGGAGCACGCGCGACTGGAAAAATCCAGCGGTAAATCTGGTGTTCCTATATTTGATAGTAAGATTGCGATAATCTGCTTCTGGTCTTCTCTACTCATGCGCAGCGATTAGTCGAATGGTTTCGCGTGGTGCTGGACGAGGCACATAACATCAAGTCAAGAGGCAGCAAAATGTCTCGGGCGGCTTTTGACCTCAAAAGCCCTCGGCGATGGGCACTTACGGGTGAGCGTTCACTCAGGATGTATGAGAGTGAAAGCGACTGACAACACTTCGAAGGCACGCCGATTGTCAATCGTCTCGAGGACCTATATTCTCTTCTGTTTGTTTCATCTCCCCAATTGGATGAGGGTCCTTAGTAACCTCATGTTCCCAGCCGCTACCTAAACTTTGCGCCATGGTCGGACTATTCATTTTTCCGCTCTATTGTCACACTGCCTTTCCTCAATCGCGAGCCGAAGGCTATAGAGGTTGTCCAAGTAATCCTTGAAAGTGTGCTCTTACGCCGCGAGAAAACGATGCGTGATCGTGACGGGAACATGATCGTTCAGCTACCAAGTAAAGAGGTGTGTCCAAATTTCTTACGTATTGATATCGAACTTAATATTGTATCTTGATGGAGGTCAACCACGAGTATCTGGAGTTTTCCCCATTGGAGCGCAGGATCTATGACGATCTGTACAGCAACGCAAAAATCGACTTTGATAGATTGAATGCAGGGGGCCTCGTAGGAAAGAAGTATACACATATACTGGCTATGCTTATGAGGTAGGCGACGTCCGCTTCTTGCATGGAACTAGTGGAAACTGACGACCCGCAGACTTCGACGAGCTGTCCTCCATCCGAGCCTAGTCCTCACTAAAAGCGATGGCGAAAGAGGCGCGGTCGCCCCTGAAGCCGGCAGTGTGGATGTTAATGACATGATTAAGCAATTTAAGAAAGCCGAGTGTAGAGGCGATGACGATACATATGCCCAGACTGTTCTCAACAACCTCTCCGTACAAGAGGACGAGGAGTGTCCAATATGTATGGATTTCATGGAAGAGCCGATGCTTATTCCCATTTGCGCTCATAAATGGTACTTTTATTTTATTTTATAATACTTCGGCTATGAGTAAGCTCACGAGCTGTTTAGCTGCAAGGACTGTGTACTGGCCTTTCTCCACGATCGGGCAGAAAAGGGGGAAGAAGGCCAGTGTCCGACTTGTCGCCGTGGGCCTGTAAAGGTTTGTTCACACTTTCCCTCGTCAGACCTCTTCTAAAGGAGTTACAGGAGGAAGAGCTTTTGGAAATTGTGAGGCGGAGGAAGATTGGGGCAACAGATGTTGGCATTGCTATGGAAACAGAGGACGAATGCAATGCTCTCCCTGAAGAGCCGTCATCCTCGCCTGACGTTCAGCTACGAAGGAATGACTTCAAGAGTTCTACGAAACTGAACGCTTTGGTCCAACATCTTCGTACGTTTTTAAATCGATTATGGATGAAACTCGTCCAACAACATTCTAGGGCGCCTGCGGGATCAAGATCCATGTTTTCGGGCCATTGTTTTCTCGCAATTCACGAGTTTTCTGGACCTAATTGAAGTAGTTCTGCAACGGGAGAACCTTGTTTGGTATCGCCTCGATGGCTCCACTGAGATCAAGAAGAGGCATCATGCAATTTCGGAATTCAATACCCCCTCGCGAGCGCCCAAAGTCTTCATGTTGAGTTTGAAGGCCGGTGGAGTCGGTCTCAATGTAAGATATTGCATTTTGTGCACGTCTACTCGCTTATCGGATATTCCCTTAGCTCACTGCGGCGAATCATGTTTTCATGGTACTGCCACTATGATCCTCTTCGCTCAAACCAGACACTTATAAATTTTTGTAGATGGATTGTTGGTGGAACGCCGCTATCGAAAGCCAAGGTTGTGTCATCTTTCCCTGTTGACGCACAACGCACTGACTACCGACGTCTTCAGCCATTGATCGTGTGCACCGTATCGGTCAGGATAGGACCGTTTATGTCACGCATTTTATCGTGGGGACAATACCTCTGACTGTAGTCCTCAACTCACTGACGTATATCATGTATCATAGGTCTCCAACACTATTGAAGGTCGGATCCTTACAATTCAGAAAAGAAAGACGGCCATCATAAAGGAGGCTTTAAAAGGTCAGAGAGGAGCCGATTCGGAGACCCTGGAAAACCTCAAGATCGTTTTCGGAGAAGATTAACAAGAAAGAGTCTAGTTCACCGCATACATATCTTCATTTAGAGTAGTTTATTCTGTAGTCATAACCCTGAAAGTAAGATGGTTCTAAATCATCTGTGTTGCCAGAAGTTCTGCATCCACATATCTATGGCTAGAAGCTTCCGCGGCGAGGCGAAAAAAGTGCATCTCCGATCCGAGTAAGTGGAGCTTCCCACTACTGGTCAGTATCCTGTCCTGCATACACATGTATTCAATAGACCTTTGTAACAATCGCTATCCACTTTTGCTATATTCTAGGTCCACTGAGTTCGCGCTAACACCACGACTTGGGCGATATTTAGCAGGCAGTTGCCTTTGTATACCGACCGATCTCAGCTGTGCGCAGGATCTTCGATGCAGGCTTGTCCGCTTGTCCGCGGTGCACTGGGAGCTTATCTAAATTATGTAAAGACGACCCAAAGTCTCCCGTGTTGTTCGGGACGGGCCGGGATATTCGGGTGCTGACGACCAGCCGGCTGAAACGGGACATCCGAAATTCTCGGACCCAATGGAACAAGGAACGGAAGATCATGCCTAGAGATGTGAGGAATGTGGGTCAGCCCTTGAGATGCAGCCGCCAGGGTGGGCCAGTCCCAGACGGCCCGGGATTCCCCAAAGCTTCGCTTGAACATTCCACCGTGCGCATACGGAGACAATCTGCCCCGTGATGACCAGCAAGACGTAGTTTCCAGCAGACGAGGAGCTATCATTAGAGGACGAAGAATCCCGTATGAACGACAGGTATATATATTAGGTAGAGATCGCTAGCAGCAAGACGTGTAGACGGTGTAGTCCCTGGCTTCACGCGGTCGCGCGGAACCAGGCGGGGTGATACTGAAAAACAAGCTAGCGAGGCGGATTCAGTTGGTATAAATACAATGGACAACAAAAGCACTGGAAAGCATAACGATCTCGAGAAATACACAAGCCGAGGAGGAAAAGCAAAGATGGGGATTCTGTCGAGGCTCTGGACCTTTACATCATCGCCTCCGAGATGGTGAAATGCACGTGATCACCCTCCCCCAAAGTCAGACGAACAGGGAGGCGAGGGTCGATGCGAACAGGCTGAAATCAGAAGACATCAGCCTAGCTCAACGATGTAGGTGAAATCAACGGACCCCGCTATTTCCAACGTAAAAGTCGCCTCGTTGGAAGTTGCGGGTGATGGCTGCGGCCTCATCTTCCGTGAGCGGTCGCGGCCGTTTTGCTGGGCGGAATGTTGAAGTGCTAGCGGAGTAATCGTAGTAATACGGCCCCGGGTGCGCCGGAATTTGAGACATGAATGATGCCTGGGGAGGTATGGGGGCAGAGGCGGCCGGGGCTAAATCGAAGAATGAGCTGTGTCCTGAATGACATCAATTGCAGCGACCCACGCTGTGCACCACTATCGCTCTCGGGATCAGGGTACTGACACGTCGCGCCCAATCCACGCTTCAAACAGGACTTGAAGTAGAGAGAAGAGACGTTAGCACATTCAAATAGGTTCACGCCGTCCGCTGTTTACCTGGCAAGGAAGAACCTAATAGATGGCACCTAATTATTTACAAATCACGGACACGTAAATGTAGGGCATTTTTTCGCACCTCGCTGCACCTCGTCTTGCCCGAGTGACATGCGGTGCAGGCTCTACGGACTAGAGAGATTAAGTGAGAGATAGCGGTCTGGGCGGCAAAAAGCTCACTGCGGGGTATTGGAGAAGATCGACGCTGCTTGCCCTTGCCATTGGAGTTTGCGTCGTTGCCGGGAGTGGACGGCGTCGGCTGCTGGAGGGGCTGCTGGGGGAGCTGCTGGTCGATTTGGGCCTGGTACTGGTTTGCGTCGAACGTCGACTGCTGGCCGCCGTCCTGGCCCGGGTTGGTAGAGTCGCTGAAGCCGGACATTTTAATTGTCGATTTATGGCTGGGGCGGGAGCACACGGCGATGGAACGGGTGCGGACTGGCTCACGCACGGCTAGCCTCCGGTATTTAATGCCCTTCGGGCTTGATTACGTGCCTGCGTGCGACCTCTCACGGCCCGGTTCCTCGGCGCTGCCATCTGCGGCTTCCCTTTTGCGTCCGGGCTTTGTGCGGCCCATCCGCGCCCAGTTTGTATTTTTCTTCTCCCGGCAGGTTTCAGCCGTCTAAATCCGGCCTGATCCTTCGGTTAAACTCGGGTGCCGCGTCGCCTCCGGAGCCCGGCCTGCGGTCTAGCGTGACTGCCGAGCGCGTGCACACCCGCGCCGGTTACAATTAATATAAATTCTATTAATACCGGAAAGGCATCACTTATGGTAAATGTGCCCCTTAGGTAATCACTGGTAACGAGAGCTTGTATAGCTTCCAGAGAGCGTCGACCCCCTCGCCGGTCAGCTCTCTGAACACATCCGGTCGGTATTTCTGGTCCTTCATGGCCCCGTTTAGCTTCCGCACAAAGTCGTTTCCGTACGTGTCCTCGATCCACTCAAGGAAGTAGCCCGTAGTCTGGTATCCCTCGTCCCATTTGTTTCCTCCTTTCTGCCAATGCGGGGGCGAGAATCCTGCTTTGAGGCGCACGTAATCTGTCCACGGGGGTATTGGTCAGTCTAAAGTATTGCAAGGCAATGCGGTTCCCAGACCTGCGATTCCTTCAATGAGTCCACCCGGACATGTTCCCTTTGCGTTGTATTGGAAGCAGTGCACCATCTCATGCACAAGCACGCCTAGCGTCTCCCCGCGCACGCGGTCCTTGCTGTTCTTTATATGCCGGACGCTCAGGTGGATCTCTTTGTGGTCGTTGTCGAGTTCGCTACCCTTAGTGTATGCAACGCCGTCCATATCATCAAGATATAACGTCACCGATCGGACGCTGAGAGCGCACACGGTCAGTATATGCGGGTGTGTAAGTGGAAGGGGTCCAAAATGCACTTTGTAGGGCTCGTCTGTTTCGTATACAACGTTTCAAGTACGGAGACCACGGCTTCACGTAGCCCATCCGACGGGTTGACATGCTTGAAGAAGAGTACTGCCCCTTCGTGAGCCAGATCTCTAGCCTCCAGTCGCAGCTTTGGCATGGGCCAGTTGCGAGGTGGCGGCGATGCTGTATAAAAGGGTTGGTATCCTGTATTGCCCGTGGTGGGTGCCTTCTGTGCCCTGTCCTGGCCGTTGTGGCTGAATCGAGTGGACGCCATGCGACTGCGCGTGGTTGTCGTGGCGATACTTGTACGGGAGCAAATCCGGTGACATTTGCATTTGGTACCGTTCACATCTCGCCGCAATATGATGGAGCGATAATTCGCAGAAAACAGTACAAATACATACATTCATTAGATTATAAACAAATATGGAAACCATAGTTAATAACTTATTGTGGCCCCTGGCGTACATGCAACGAGAAAAGAAAGAAGGTTAGAGTCACATGTTTATCATCCTAGCTCCGCCTCCAGTTCTCTTGCTAAGAAATCGTCGTCTATCTCCTCTCCATCCTCACTCTCTTCCTCATTGCTGCCGTTGCTATCATCTTCTTGAATGGGCGTTCCTGGGTTGCTGGAATTTAGAACAGAGTCGTCATCGTCAGTCGCGAGGTCATGTACGGATACAGCTTCTTTCAATCGGGACAGTCCCGACCGATCTGCAGCTATCTTCTTTCGCTTCGCCAACGGAGACCGCGGCCCTTCAGAAGACCCCGAAGGCGTGATACTTCTCAGTCGTTTCCTCTCTCGCTTGGGCGTCTGCGGAAATCTGAACGTACAAAGTCAGATCAGACCGGAATCAAAACCTAGGGTTGTAATCGCTTACGTCAGAAGGTTAATAGCATCGTCTGTCATCAGTTCGCCCTCAGGTGCGACACTGCTCCGCTCACTGGCACTCCCAATACTTCTCGTCTCTTCGTCCCCATCCTCGCTGTCACTTTCCATCATTGCGGCATCTACTTCATCGTTGATGTTTTGCCAATCCACACCATTGAGGTCCAGAATGATCTCATCATGATTGATCACTTCCGCTGAATCTTCCCCGGGGGTTGCCCGCGACTTACTATTGGTATCTGCACTCAACAAGTTCTCCAGCAATTCTTCATCGTCACCTTCGCCGACTAGGGCCTCTGGATCCGTGTCTGTCGAAATAGCGTTTGGATCGGAGGGCGGACTCGAAACTGCGTCTAGGTGCGGCGAAAGTAATCTCGTTTCGTCAAGAAGATAATTACGCTCGTCTTGACGCCTCCATTGTGCAACCGAATCGGAAAACCATTGTAACCAGACCACAAATACCCCATTTAACGAACGTGCCTTCTCGACCTTCTGAGTACCTCGCTGAAATCAATCCTTCAATCAACACAAAATTTCACTAGGACAAGGCGACGGACCTTGGAAGTTACCACATGGGTTACGTCCTCAGTCAGATCTTTGTGACACGTTGCACCAAATGCCCTAGCCATCCTCCATATTTCCGTCGTTTCATGATCCACTCTCATATTTGTGGGGATCATTCCCGAAAATAATATATGCAGATCCTTAAACGTGTTCTTCCTTATATTCGGAATGATGAACTATTGAAAAAGACAGGGTGTCAGTAAGTCCGTATAGATAACCATGTATTATAGAATTGACCTTCACGTCATAAGGCACCTCGCGCTGTGCAACCGATCTCCTTCGTCTATTAGCATTGCTTTCTGGCAATCGGTTGTCATACGCAGCAAAAAAGCGTTTGTGCACTTCGTCAAGGAGCTGTTATTATCGTTTAATCGGTTATTCAGGGTATGAGTGGCGATTCTCGCACCTGTCCTACGCGAACAAGTTCGTCGTCATCATTTTTTAATAAGGCTTTCCTGTGATGCTTTCCTTTGAGGTGATCATTCTGATCGGGAGCAACACCGTTCTGGGGCAAATCGCTCCCTGGCGCAGAAGATGCGCCATCATCAACATTTTCGGCTTCGTCATCACTCTCTAATTGTTCCTGCTTCTTTGCCAATGGTCTCTCCTCTACCTGTGCTTCGAGTGCAAGAGTGTTTTGTGTGATCATGTCCGTCTTAACCACTGAATGTTGCTCGTCCGCTGAGCCAACGGCCGTTTCATCAGTTTCCGTGTCCGAATGCTGTGATGATGAGACGGGGGGTGACAATGGTATGGCAGGCTTAGGCGCTGGGCTTGCAGATACAGAGCCGGGCGACGCTACAGGAGATACTGACGATCCACGTGTGATTTGGGAGGCACCCATGTCATCCAATTTAGGTAGGAATGTAGAGTTTATATCTCCTATCCCGACGAAAAAGTCATCTTCAGAGCCACTTAGCGAAGCATGTAATGAGAAGAAGTCAAAGACACTGACAAGGAATGACCTTTATTAAATTTGGAGACCATTCCCAGACGTCAGCTCTGTCGTCAATAATTACGACCATCGAGGTATCGCAAGGAAACAGCCTTCGCAGGCTCTTTTGCGTCAAGCCTTTAAAAGGACAAAAGTGTTAATATCAAGCAAATAGCTCCTGATTATTTGCTTACTTCCGCTTTCATCTCGGCTTAGAATCCGTCCCCCAAACAAACGCCCGTCTTGGTCAATCGCCGCACAAACCTCCTCCGCATATGCTCGAGTTCCCATTGTGTACACATGCATTTCATATTTTGAAGACACGGAGGATAAAAATTCCTGCCAGCCGGGACTTCAAACGATTGTCAGCCATCTCGAGCGAATAGAACGTGAAGGTACATACCGGGGTTTAACATAATACAGACAACCATCATTTTGTATCCCCTTGTCTCTTGATTTATCCTTCCATCGCGTTCGAGGCGCACCAAAATTGTCGGGAGGGAGACGAAATTTCTTAACGTCCTTCAGGGCCTCCCAATTTGGATTTACTTCATCCTCGGTCTCATCGTCACTGCTAGCGTCGCTATTTTCGCTCCCGTTTTCTTCGACAACGTCCTTAATTAAGTTCTTCTTCGCCGCTCTACGCGCGTTTCTATCCTCCCATGCCTCACCTTCGGCTATCCAATCTCCAACCGTTGGATCGACCGTCGCATGCACGATGGTTTGGTCAAGGTCGACGATCAGTGAAAGCTTGCGCGCCTTCAGTAGATGTTCAGCAGTTTCCCGCTCTAGTCTCTGCGCCTCTTCGAGGGAGACTGTCGGCCCAGACGCAGAGTGCGTCATTTGGATTGTTGCACGCGACGACTCTGCCCTGCCCGTGTAGTCAAAGCTAGGACGTGCCCTTCAGCGATGCTCAAAAGAAGGGGGAAAAGCAAGTAACGCTGCATACCTATCCATGTTTATGCCGCACAGAGCACACAAACCGTTGAATTGCACACCATGTTTACATGGTTCGACAATGTGGAGAGCGGGCCGAGCTTTGGCACGCTCACGCGTCACCGTGTCTCCAACCTTCACGTTCCAGGCTTTGAGTTCACCCTCAAAGGTGGCATCCCACGACCCAAATCTCGTCTCGGGCTGGCTTACAGCCCCCGCGGGTTGATGTACGAAGGCATAGTTTAGCAGCCTGAGTCCGTATTTGACTGGATGCCCCGTGCGTGTAACTAAAGAACGCACAGTGAAGGGAAATGGAAGAGTGTCGGGAAAGAATATAGCGGTTTCTTCAGCCATCTTTCCCGAACTCTCGTCGTTTTGGAACCACAGCGCAGGGAGTCTGTTCGAAAGAAATGTTGAGGGAGTTGAGGCTAACTTGCTCTCGAATAGCCACGCGCATCACCTTTCGTCGTAAGAGGAAAGCTGTTCCCACGACTTCACTATCAAATTACTTATCAATAAGTGTCAATGCGCGTGCGCCCGAAAGCAGTGGAAAAGTTGGTGTTCTTATTCAAAAGGTCGGAGGACATGCGAGACCAGCATGAGAACGAAAGGCAGCGCGTACGAACTTTTGGCGCACCGTGATGAGTACATAGCAACAAGAGTTAAGATCATATCATACAGACAAATTAAAGTACTAATAATGTACATGATCCCCCTCGGGTCACGAAGGCTAGTTAACAGTACTTTTGATTTTCACCGCCGATCAGAGCACGTTGCGAGCCGGTTCTCAGAAGTTCGGAACCATCGCAACTATTATTCTGTCAATTGATACAGGACTACGAGAAATTGGTCATACGTAACGAGTCCTATCAATACGTGATGCGGCAAGTGTTATGAGAAATGGCTATTGCTTATACATCATCAGGCATGTAGCGGGTAGGAGGAAGTACCATCCGTCGGAAACTCGACCTCTTGAACGAAATTATTACTGTACGAATTGGAGCGCGTATGCACTAGATGGCTCTTATCACCTGCATCTCTATTTATGGAGGGTTGCTCAAGTAGGAAGAGCCCATACCTAACAGTCGCGCTGTTACTGCACCGTGTCTGAATCAATGCCAAAAGGGCTTAATAAATTGTCTGTACGGTGAATTTTCATGAGAGGAAGATCGAAGAGGACGCTCCAAAGCCTTCGAAATTTTTTGACTCAGCCCTTTGTCCGGAAGCATAAGTCGACTGCACCAAAAATCATTACAGAGCCAATAACTGGACCCACAATCGCTCCTACAATAGTCTGTTCGGAACCAGATAGATAAAGTTAGCATTCATTTCTCGGTTGTCAGAGAACGATATACACACACAGCAGCAGTATTTAACGGATGTACCTATGGACTGCTTGACTGCTTGACCAATACGGAGTCGGAAGATACTGAAGTTAGTAATTTGCGGTAAATGTGCCGCATATTCATCAAGATATCTTGATAGAACAGTGATAAATATCCCAAAAAACATTTGGACGCCCCGTTGAACATGTCGTCCAAGGTCTATAAGATAAGTCAGCGTAACTTTGATGAGTGCATTTAAGTGGAGTGTCCGAGCAGATGCAAGCCGCTACTGCTCTCTCGATAAAATCCAGAGAGGCTAAGCTGCTGAATGCCAAGACGTGTCGTACTAGAAAGCGATCCGGGTGTTCTGAAGAGGGGAAACTAAGGATGGCCTTACTGGAAGTCCAATCGTCCGGCCCGGGATAGCAGCCAGCTTATTGGACTTGTAGATAAGAAAAAATACGCTTTGAAGGAGCGCGTGATAGAAACAAATTGACAGATCGTATAGGGGGATACCTATTCTTTGTGCGGCACCGCGACAGGCTTAGATTGACCGAAAATGCAAGTAGTCGTAATATAAAACGATAAAGACACAAAAATGTCAAGTTTATTTTCGGAAGCGGGAAACATATTTGCGGATGATCGACGCCCGCGTCGCTGGCGCCCAAACCGTGAATGAGTTCACTGCCATCCACTGCGCGTTTGGGCCGCTGGTGTCTTCGGAGTTCCGTTCAAAGCCAGTTTTTAATATGCATTTACTTCGGGACGATAATGCTCGTCGTAGAGCCATATCTAAAATAGTGGAACCCTCCGGATCCGACACAGCAAAAGACATCCTTGCCGAACTACGTCTGGACGGTCCGCCCACTAGAGAACAGCTTCACAACGACATTGAAGAAAACCTTCTGCTTCCAAAAGCGAAATTACCTGATCACTGGCTACCAGTTTACCAGATGTGAGCATGTCGGGTCGTCCTGTGCTTGCAGACCGGTGATGATCGATACAGCCATTGGGAACAGCGGCTCGCCATACCATCTCTACTTTCTACATCGCTTTCCCCGCCGCCGGCAACTTTGGCTTTTGTGCGGACCGGTTTAGATGGGCGGGTTACAGGTTGTATGGAGGTGTGTGTTGATGTAATCAATATCAGGCCCCCGTCTGCTTACCCAGACGGATGGGGTACCCTAGGTATCGGTGGATAACCAAGGGACAGGCTTAACCTCGACATCTTTGGAACGCGCACCTGCGCCCCTTCAAAGCTTTGTCCGCGGGAAGTCCGGACATGTACCGTTCTGGCCTGGTGGACTCGACGAGGTCTTACTTCCACAGAGCGATACTAGTGATGCGCATACTAAGGGACTACGGACCATACCACCTGGATTCAGCAGGGGCCTGCGTTCGCGTGAAGAAGATGCAGACAATGATGTTTCACTACTGGATTTCGAAAGACGTAACGCAGAAAAACTTGTTAATGAGGCGAGCCGAGGTCTCATCCCAAAAGTACACCTCTCACTAAATTAAAAAAACAGGGGGACAGCGACATCAAAAGAATCGACAATGAACAGGTACTTGACGTGCTTCCGGGGACATCCGAAATTGACGGGTTTCTTCCTACATCTGTATGTGGAACGTGTTTAACAAATACCCTATTTTTGTTCCAACCTCCTCTCTGGTCCCACTAGCGCTTGCAACTGCGGCCGACTGTGACACAAGCGAAGCCCCTACACAGGACAATGGCCCCAAAACGGGAATGGGCTCATGTTATCGACGTAAGAAAACCTATGACAAATTTCCGTGAGCTTGTACCGGAGATGGCACACAAGGTTAGATTTCTAATTCAATTTAGAATGCCCTGGTTTTAACATAAATATAAAGTATCCTTTTGAGTTGGACACGTTCCAAAAAGAAGCGGTCTACCATTTGGAGATCGGAGATTCTGTATTTGTGGCTGCTCATACATCAGCGGGTAAAACCGTTGTCGCTGAATATGCTATCGCACTTGCCGCGAAGCACATGACAAGGTCTGATTAATTTTAATACCAATCGTGTCCTCTGAATTTCTTAGTTTTACTTTCTCAGAGCAATCTATACATCCCCGATTAAAGCTTTGTCTAACCAAAAGTTCCGAGACTTCAAGCAAACATTCTCATCGTCATCCGTGGGCATTTTGACAGGCGACGTACAGATCAACCCCGAGGCAAATTGCCTGGTGATGACAACTGAAATCCTTAGAAGTATGCTCTATAAAGGTGCTGACCTGATACGCGATGTCGAGTTCGTTATCTTTGATGAGGTTCATTACGTTAACGATGCAGAGGTACGTCTGTAGTGGTGGGTGTAGACTTTATCTAATCTAAATAGCGAGGTGTTGTATGGGAAGAAGTCATCATCATGCTTCCTGAACACGTCAGCATTATTCTTCTCTCCGCGACTGTGCCTAACACGAAGGAGTTTGCGGATTGGGTCGGGTAACTTCACTTTATCTTGGTTGTCTATCATGGTAGCTGATCAAATGCTAATTTCTTTGGTCCAGCCGAACCAAAAAGAAAGACATATATGTCATTTCTACGCCGGCACGACCTGTACCTTTGGAACATTACCTTTACGCGGGGCGAGAAACGTACAAGATCGTTGACGCCAAGGGCCAGTTTATTGGTCAGGGGTAAGTCTTTATTCGTCTTTATAATTATGAATACCGACGGTAGATACCATAAGTCATAAGGAAGCTAGCGAAGCGGTGCGTCGAAAACAGGATAAAGAGAGAGAAGCTGCAGGACTGCCCCCAGTGCAGCGCCTCGGAGCCCGTGCAGCGGCGCCCTCGAGAGGTCAGCGTGGAGGGCAGTCGGGCGCACGAGGCGGCGTCACCCGAGGTCGCGGCGGTGGAGGCCCTTCATTCGCACGTGGCGGAGCCCCGGGTGGGGTTCGCACGTTTCACCAAGTCGACAAGAATTTATATGTCCACCTCGTGGGATATCTGCGTAAAAACAACTTGCTTCCTGTTGTTGTGTTCACCTTCTCGAAGCGTCGGTGTGAAGACAATGCGGCGACGCTCACTAACATAGACCTTTGTACGGCTGGAGAGAAGAGTGAGGTGCATGTGACTGTCGAAAAGGCCTTAGGGCGATTGAAAGGTAAATACCTCCGCAGCAGCTAATGATTACCTGACAACCTATTACTATTGGAGGTTCGGATAAAAAACTTCCCCAAATTGGGCGCATGAGGGACCTTCTATCCAGGGGCATCGGCGTTCACCATGGCGGCTTGTTGCCCATCGTCAAAGAGGTATTCCACATTCAAATTGGACTGACAATAAGATTTCTTACAAAGAGTAATATTCAAGGTTGTTGAACTTTTATTCGCCCGTGGCCTAGTCAAAGTCCTTTTTGCGACAGAGACATTTGCAATGGTGGGCCCGTTACTTATACTCCAGGCGAATTGGCTTGTGCTTATATTTAAACATAAGGGTGTTAACATGCCGGCCAAATGCGTAGTCTTCTCTGGAATCCGGAAACATGACGGGAGGAGCTTTCGCACTCTCGAACCTGGTGAATACACCCAAATGGCTGGTCGAGCAGGTCGCCGCGGTCTAGATACAACGGGGACTGTCATTATTGTTGCGGGAGACGAGCCGCCGGATGTGAGTTTTCTCTATCTTTAGAGTGAGGCCGTTATTGACTACATTTCCTAAGGTAACAACACTCCACGCAATGATGCTTGGGACACCGATGAAACTGCAGTCACAATTTCGTCTGACATACAATATGATCCTTAATCTACTTCGTATCGAAGCGCTTAAGGTTGAGGAGATGATTAAACGCAGCTTTTCGGAGAACGCATCTCAGAAACTCCTACCCGAGCAGCAGCGTAAAGTCATTGAAGTGAGCAGACACTTGATTCGCCGATTGGAGATGATGCTAAGCATTTTTTTAATATCTAGAACGAGAAGAAACTCTCTGCTATGAATAAATTAGACTGCGATATATGTCTTCCGGACATAAACACCTATTACAACATCAGTGCACAGATAATAGACCTCAATTATGGGCTTGTTAGCATGGCCGCCGGTCATCAGCAAGGCATTCGGTCCTTTGACCAGGGCAGAGTAGTTATCCTTCGCGATGATGTGAGCAGAATATGTATTGCAATTCAGTGATACCATCGCATTTCTAACTGCTCTCTAGCATTTTCGGAACAATGCTGCAATAATTTTGAAAATAGGACCCTTGCAGGATAAAACGAAAACCTTCTACGTCCTTGTGCTTAGCGACCCCAAAACGAAGGAGCGAAAAATAGGTACATGTCCATATATATGCGTATTGCTTCTTCTGACCCCACTATTGCTCCTGCAGACCTGGATGCTCAGCCGGTCCCGCCTGTCTGGCCTCCGGACCCACAGACACTCGCCAATGAGGACTTCGTCTACGAGTTCGCGCTCGTGCCACTGCCGAGCATCGCATTGGTGACCAGCAAAACGTTCAGCAAAGAAAAGGTAGGTCACGACAAACGTTCAAAGCAGTGTGACTTATGTTGGGTCGCTACAGGTGGATTTTAACGACATCATCGACCGTCGTAAAATATCAGTTATGAATGCTGCGATCAGCGCGCTGAATGATGTGGTCAAAGACTGGGCTGTGTCTGCGCATATTCCCGAGGTCGAGTGGAGCCGTATGCGGGCGCTCGAGTTTCAGGAGGCATTGGGCGCACGGAACGAATTGGCAAAAAAGCTGCCCGAATTTGCGTGTCTCCTGTGTGGAAGCTTCAAGGATCATGTAATTTCGGCAGTTGTCGGACAACTTGACGGTGGCTGACTTGCATACACAGTACACTGTTTTACACGGTGAGATGATGCTACGCGCCAACATTGAAAACCTTAAGCTGGCAATCTCGGATCAAAACCTCGAGCTTATCCCGGATTATGAGCAGCGTGTCGCTGTACTCCAGGAGCTTAAATTTATCGATGCGAATTCCACTGTGCTGTTGAAAGGCCGCGTCGCCTGCGAGGTTCGTTCCTCTATAGGATATCATACTTATATGACTGATAGGATCTGATTGATTACTTCTAGATCAACTCTGCAGATGAGTTGGTGCTGACGGAGCTCATCCTCGAGAACATGCTCGCATCGTATGAGCCGGAAGAGGTGGTAGCGCTACTCTCGTGCTTCGTTTTCCAAGAGAAGACGGATGTTGAGCCTGTGATCCCGCCGAAGCTCGAAGAAGGGCGCGGGGCCATCCTTGACATCGCGGCACGCGTCGGGATGGTGCAGGACCGACACAAAGTTGCTGCTGCTGATGCCGAGACGAAGCTGAAGTTCGGCCTCGCTGAGGTTGTATACGAGTGGGCGAAAGGGATGGTACGTTTTTTCCACGAAAATACTCCTTATCGTCTTCTTGTCTTTCCCTGCCCAGCTTCTCCTTCTTCTCTGCCCGAACTCCACAGTTCTTTCGCTCTTTCTCTCGCTTTTTTACCGATGCACTACTGACGCGTTCTCCTTGTCTGAAGCCATTTGAACAAATCACGAGCCTGACGGACGTGGCCGAGGGGACGATTGTACGTGTGATCACGCGACTTGACGAGACATGCCGCGAGGTGCGCGACGCGGCGCGGGTCATAGGGGATGCAAGCCTGATGAAGAAGATGGAGGAGGCGCAGATTAAGATCAAGCGGGACAGTGAGTGTTCTTTTCTTTATTTAATTCTGCCGTAATGACTCCTCTATCTCTTGGTTCTGCTTGTTTTCCCATCTACGCTGTGCATGCACACCTCGTTGCATCTGGGGTCCGGACTACCCTGTTGTTGATAACGATTCACTCTTTCTTTTCCCTATCGTAGTTGTCTTCGCGGCAAGCCTGTATTTCTAGCAGTCATTACCATTACGAGCAATGGTTTTGGGGTTGTTGTAGTTGTAGACTACTGTATCATATGACAGCCTCTTGTATACAAATCCGACAAAGCCGCTTGGTGTACCAAGCTGACAGTGTAGTCAATTAGGGGTGTCCAGCTCAAAGCTGCAGAAATAACGAAGACGGCCACAGAGCCGCAGGCGACGGCCGCGAGGCAGACAGGGGTCGCTTGCGGTCTGTAGCCGCGGAGGGGACACGGCCTCGAGGACACAAGGACGAGCCGGGGCTCTGGTCGCTGATAGCAAACTGCCGCGCGTGCTCCTTTCTTTTCTCATTATTTTGCCGCTGGCGCCGTTGCTGACGCCCGGCAACCAACAGCGAGTAGCAAACGACGAACGGCGTGCAGCCCAGCAGCCAGCAGCCGTTAACCATCGGCCAACAACAGGCGACGACCACGACCACCGGCGAGTTCTGTTCTTATCGAACACGAACACGCACATCTGCGGAATCAGTTACAACGCTATATCCGTCCTCCTCCTCCTCAGTACGACGGTCTCCCTTTCTTTCCCCGCTCCCACTCCCCATCCAGGCAATGCTCTCCGTGCATCGTCCTCCGCTCCCCGTGCACGCTTTCGTGCAGCAGCCGTGCACGGCGCGCCGTGCCCCCGTCGTCGAGCGTGGCCGCTCTCGCGACGTCTCCCCCGCCGCGCTCGCACGCAAGGCATCCGAAGAGCGCCGCTTATCTGCCAGACGCGCAGCCGTCCTCGCCATCCGCATTGCCTCGGGGGTCACCTGTGCCTCTGGCGCTACGCCTTCGCCCGCGTCTACGCTTGCCGCTCCTGCTGGAACTGCGTCCCCATCGACGTCAACATTGCCCACTTCGTCCATCGCATCCTCGGCAGAGCCCATTGCTTCATCCAGTTCATGTCCGCCGCCGCCACCTTCCACATCCTCCGCGACAGATAGTTATATGACTGATACTCTGTCTACTACTTCAAGCGAACCTTCGTCATCTAGCCGCGTGCTTGACTCGCGTCCGTCTGCGCGACCCGTCATCAGCAAACCTTATACGGTCACCCAAGCTTTCGTGTACGAGTCATCCGTAATATATGACGATACACCGCTGCCACCGCGGAGTGTGCAGGACCAGATGCAGGAGGCCTATGCCGCCGACAACATGCACCTCGCTCGCGTACTTTACCTCAAGTTGCAGGGCATCGAGGTAACCTCAGATGACGACCCCCGCATCGCTCAGGTTAGGGATGAGGATTTTGTCTTCGTCCCTGGGGGCGAGCTTGTCCTTGACGACGACTCCCTCGCTACTCTAAACGAGCAGCGGAAGAGACGAGAGAAGGAGGAGCAAACGCGCAAGTGGAGGATGCGCGAGCGTGCATGGGAGGCCGAGGCTAACCGCGTGAGAGCTTTGAAAGCGTTAGCCCGTCCACGGCAAAGGGACCCAATGTCTCCTGACGCACTAAGATCGCGGATTAGGGCAAATGGACGGTTGCAGCTCAGTGACCCGCTCCTCGCGAACCCTGCCGATAGCCTGCACAAAGTGAGTGCATTGGCCTTATCACAACTACTATATATGTTTAATAAATTTTAAATAGCTTACTGACACGTCACCTCCATCACCGTGCTCGCCTTCACCCGTGAATGTATGTACTCTTGAGCCACTCTCCTCTAACCCGTCTGGTCGACGCACTAGTCTTGGAACTGTCCCTACTCGCGTTTCCTTCGAAGAGATTATCCGGAACCTAGAAGGCCCCCTCTCCCCGAATTTGACGCGCGCTGTTGGAAAACCCGCTCCAGATCTCAGGACACTTTATTACAGTCCTTGCTTCAGGTCGTCGAACGGCACGACGACGATCGCGAGAAGGGGAAGAACAGGGATACAGGAAGCGCTAGGAACTGGGCATGTAGTCAACTTTCCCAGCCGCCAGTTTCCGTGTGTGTCGCATGCTCCGCGGATACCAAGTCGACTATTTCACGCACGGACTCCTGGATGTCGTCAACTAGCCACACGTCTGTGTCTACTTGCGTTACATCTCCGCCCAACTCACCGGACGCTAGCAAGAACATACTCCCGCCTCTTGCAGTCGATGAAAGCTTTCAAGGACCAACCGTACACTCGTGTCGTCCATACAGGGGAAGTAACATCACCCCTGTCCCATTATCAGAGACTCCTCTATTATGTTCTTACGACGGCGACTTGGAGCAGGGCGATCTGATGATGCGCAGGTCCTCACGCGAGCGTAAGAACGAGAATGCTAAGACTGTGCTCTTGTCCCGTGTGAAACAGTCGGTATCTGGGCTTATTGACTTTGCAAGCAAGATGCAACAATCATATCTGCGCACGATTCAATTTGCCGTCGCCCAACCCTTTTATGTCGCGTCTCCTATCACAGACACTTCCTCTTGCATGCAGAATTCCTTGACCCTGAAGCCCCTTGGGTACCGCGCCAGCGTCTCTGATGTGCATTGTTTCGCCCCTCCTCCCGCTAGCTTGCCCATGCGCGAGTTGAACTTGCCTTCTGAACACAACATTCGTCTTGGGCCGATTCGCGCAGGCCGCACCCTGAAGTCTACATCCACAATTGAATCTGCATCATCACACGTGTTTGCGCCTCTTGCGTTCGTGCCGCCGTCTCCGCTGCGTCCAAGACACCCGCCTCTGACACCTGAGTGGAGGCTACGACCCGTCGCAAATCCTTGCACGCTGCGCCTTCGTGCGCTCGCTAATCATTTGGGAGGGAAGGGCATCCCTTGGGAAGGCCGAGCGCACACCGGCAGTCTTGGGTGCGGACGTGAGCGGTTGATGGGTGTTGCATTTGAGGGCTTGGGTGGGAGCCGACTGGCGTTCGAGGCGAAATGATTTCTTTTTCTTACCTTCTTCTTTCTTTGTACTTTTTTTTTCCAGCGCTAAGTCTGAGGTTAACTCGCTATAAGTTGCCTTCCTTTACGTCCGTTATTTTCTGCATTTGCTTTCCTCCCGCGATCCCTGCTTTCCGTTCTCGCACCTCCATCTGCTGTCCATACGCACGCACACTCCTAACTACACTTGCATCCACCTTAATCCGCCTTTTCATCTGTATATCATGCACATTACCTTATGCTACGATCCGTTACCGCACGCTAGTATGTTGTATCATTACATCTACATACCTTTATCTATATACCATACTTCGTAATCAAACACGTGTTGTCTTAACTTTTTATTTCCCTTTTGGTCAAAATCTTCATCGACAGTACTGTCCTTCAAGCTCACGCAGCAACGAAAAAAAACATTAATGCCTCCCAAGTCGATATTCAGGCAGCCTGGTGCACGACACTTCCAGCTCGTGCACCGATCACAACGCGACCCGCTCATACATGACCCGGATGCCAGTCAGCATGTTCTCAAGCCTATCGTCAAAGTGCGTCCCGGCGATATCGCTCAGTGTCTGACTTTATTTACTGTATATTTTCTGCTCTACACGTAGGGCCAGACTCGCACAGAGCTAGAGCACTCGCTTTCCCCTGCAGATTTAGCTCATGATCTCGAGCGTGCAAACATCGGCGAAGCCTCGCTATTCGGTGTTTACTACGACGATACTGAGTATGACTATATGCAGCATCTACGCCAGGTCGGCCTTCGAGAGGACGGCGTCGAGGGCGTTCTCATCGAGGCGCCTGCTGCATCGTCGTCGAAGAAGCGCATCGGAAGGGCGAAATGGAACGGAAAAGACCGCGCTCAATTGGAAGACGATCTGCTGCGCGACCTCCCGCATGAGGCGCTGCCATCGGTGACAGAACGCTCGCGGGAGGAGGTGTACGGCGCACAAGCTGCAATACCACCAGAGCTTGTAGGTCTGCAGCCAGACATGGACCCGCATCTCCGCCAGACGCTTGAGGCGCTCGATGACGACGCATTTGTTGATGATGCGCTCGAGGATGATTTCTTCAGCGCGCTTGTCGGAGGAGGGGAGCGTGACGGTTCGGACGATGAAGACTTTAGCTTTGAGTTCGCGGAAGAAGGCGTGGATACCGAAGACGAGAATGGGGTTGCGACAGAACCGAAGCGCGAGGAGGCACCCAGCGAAGCCGAGGGCGAGGAGGATGATAACTGGCAGGTTCGGTTCGCAAAATTCAAAAAAGAGCACGAAGCACGGACAACAGAAAGGTCAGAGGAACCGGAGACGGCTTCCGACATTCGTTCCGAAGGGGGAGACACAGTGGGGAAGCTCCCCACATTTTCTGTCATTGGAGGCAAGAAGCGGCGGAAGGGTGCGTCCGACGCGTCTGGCTACAGCATGAGTAGCTCGTCTATGTTCCGCAACGAAAATTTGACTATTCTTGACGAGCGCTTTGACCAGGTGAGACACACTCAAATATTGTTCAATATAATACTAGCGATAAAACTCGTAGATCGAGAAAGAGTACGCTTCGGACGAAGAAGAAGAGCTCTCTGATGACTCGGACGAGGCTCCCGACCTCATTACCTCAAGGGAAGACTTCAACGCCATTATGGATGACTTTCTTGACAACTATGAGATACTTGGTGGCAAGATGCGCCATGTTTTAGCAGGCGGGACTATGGCGGGCAAGCTTGGGACTATCCGACAGTCGCTCAAGGAGATCGGTTACGATGCTCACGAGCAGCTTGCGGAAGATGGTGAGGACAACGATGATGCATTTGAAAACTATCCAGAGGAAAAGGGGGAGCGGTGGGACTGTGAGACCATTCTCAGTGAGCATTAATTCTTCGATAGAAGCTTTTCCGGTACCGATCAAGCTCTACCAAGGCACATATAGCAACTTAGAAAACCATCCGAAGCTTGTTCGAGCTCGGGAGGCAAGGAGCGTACTAAAAATTCATCTCGATCCCAAAACGGGTTTGCCATTTGTAAAGCCTACCAAGCCCGAGGGTTATCTAGAAACAAAAGATGCTGATTCAAAGCACATACGACGTGAGTGGCTCTTCCCCCTTTCGATAAGTCGATGCCTAAGCGTAGTGCCCTTTGCACCGTTCAGCCACACCTGTTTCCATTGCTCGTCCGAGAAACGAGTCCAAGGAAGAAAAACGTATCAGGAAGCAAGTCGTTAAAGAGGAACGACAGGCTCGCAGATTGGAAAAGAGGGCAACCAAGGACCAGTTTTCAATTGAGAAGAAGCATCAGTTGCGAGTGCTGGCAAACCTTCCAAAGAAGGGCGTCCGAAATTTATAATATGCAGAAGGTACGCCATGGGAGCACTAGGAATAATCTAGACTACATGTAATTTGAGGATATCAATGTATACTGTACAAATGCATGCGAACTGACAGAACAGCCGAGATGGAAGCATGAAGCTGGATGCGGGGTGTATATGCTAAATTATGTTAATATGTCTACGATGCGATTACCAGTCGGGCCATAAGTCAAGAAGGCTGTTGCCTTCGTCTTCTGGAGAGTCTTTTTGCTTCATCCATCGGTCGGGAACCTATCCGACACAACTTTTAGAAACCAGCAACATTTAACCAAGTAGAGTCAGCATACCAACGGGAAGTACCGCTCCATTGCACTTAGGAATCTCTGCCTGTACTGTTTAGGCGTCACGATCGTCGGCTCGCCTTTTCCTGCTCCAGTAAGGAAGGCCGATTCTTTAACCCAACTTTCCAGCTTTTTATCCCAAGTGTATGTCCGAATGTAATCTGTTGTTGTGTCATGTTTTTGTTGACAGGTAAAACGTCATGCCCGATACACGTACCGACAATGCCCACGACGAGTTCATTTTTGTTACCATCTACACCCACCACGAGGGAATAATCCATTACATTGATGTCCGCCAGGAATTTCGTGTCGTTAAATAATGCACCGCGAAGAATCCGTTTTGCGTGCTCTCGCACGTAAAAAGGAGAAAGATGTGCGGCTGAAGGACGATGTCAAAAAGCCGTTCTTTTGGAGCTTGCTGATCTTACTTTGAACAAGATTCTCATCAAGCAATACCTCATTCTCCCGACCAGTAGACTGTACGTGGCGATTCCTAGTAGATCCTTTTAGGTCAAAAATCTAAAAAATATTAAGGCAGGGTTTGTTATTGAATATGTGCCGAGCCTACCTTCGAGAATCTTTTGTCGTAAAATAGGTTTTCCATGACCAGGAGATTCATTGACGTTGATTTTGACCTAGATGACTTTTCCTTTGCCGTCTTCCTGAACACGAGCTTGTAACAACCGAAGACCTTGGCTAAAAGCGTTGGTCGCTGCGACCTGCGGTCAGGCAAGGCACGTAGTAACTTAGATGGGACATACATCGGCTGTCACGGCAGAGGACATGTAGTCAAAATACGCGGGTCCAAATGTCGCCATTGTCTCGAGTTCAGGTCTTGACAATTCCTTCGCAATAAACCGATCGTCTTGGAAGTACTATAAAATTGTAGATGGCGAATGACTAGTGCTTTACTCACCTCTGGTCTTCAAAAAAGCGGACCCTGATTTGCCCCCGCTAGCGTTCCATTTGACACAGCGGGCGAGAGATTCTATCATACTTTTCTCGCAGTCATAGGTCCTGCGTAAAGCGTCAAATTGCTCGGGGTAAAGGATTGTACAGGTAATGGTTAATCCACCACTCTCAAATGCTAAAAATATACACCAACATATATCAATATATATCACAGTAGAAGACCGTTGAAGACGTACATATAGCCCAAGGAAGTTTGGAAGACGGGACCCGTAAGTCATCAGTAGGGTTGCCATCGTCCGAAGGGTCAACATTAACCACCCCCCAAGTTGAGTTGGATTCTGCAATAGAACAGTCGTCCGGCATGAACGCCTCACCGCCTTCTGAAAGTTTAGGTTCTTTCGTATTTCGTTTGTCCGCTCGAGACTTTGCGAGCATGTCACGATACTGTGGCGAACTGCGAGTCATTAGGCATTGTTCGTGAGTTATGAAAACGATGAATAGTCAACATACTTGAGTGCCAAAGCAATAATCGAAGTCGGTTCGTCCGTCCTCACGACCATGGACGATTCACGGAAGATGTGCTCCGGATCCGCCAAAAGATCTTCACTCTCGAAGTCAAAATGATTGCGAGTATGATTTGGCCAAAAACCCGATAGTGCTTTCATGATGGTTGAGGGTCGCTCGAGAGCCGTCTGCCCGACCTCCATATCTGAAGGTGGAGGTGTTTCGCACGATGTAAAAGTGAGGCTGTCGGTCTGCAAAGGAGTCGAGGACGCAGCCGTGGGTGTGTGCTCTACTTCGGCACGAGGATCTGAGGCAGTTACTAGGGACGAACTTATTTCAGAGACAGCTTCAATGGGAGGAACAGCGCGCAGTGACGAATCATTGTCGTACGACTCCGCATCCACAGGGGATTTGGGACCTTGGTCGGGTGCCATGGTATCGGCCTTTTTAGTGGATGCGTCTCTCTCATCGTCACCTTCATCCTCATCGTCGGCCTCACTTGATGAATCGGAAACGTCGGAAACATCCTTTATAGCATCTTTAACGCTATCGAATACCTCGACTGTAGCACGAGAAGACGCGACTGGCCGAGCACGTCTACCTCGAATCACAGCATACCTCCTATTTGCTCGCTCGGTGTCTTTATGGATCCGCTCAAAGTGACGCGCAATATTAGAGACTTTTCCACCTGCGACGTTTGCATTAGAGGTCTTTCGCACCGTGCCCCTGGTAGTCGACATCGAAGGTACTCTCGCAGACTGTGGTCGTTCCCTTTGCGCATTGCGGCTAACTGCCCTAACTTTACTGCCTCTACCGGGCGTAGCTGCCGTTGTCAACCTTGAAGGAGGGGGAGAAACCCGTCCTCCCCGTAATGTTAGCTCCGCGTCGCGCTTGTGGAGTGGTTGTCTCTTGTCTGGAGATGCCCGCCTCGAGGAATCCCGCGAGTCCACTGAGAAAGGAGGTGGGCCAGCCCGGCCCTGAGCAGACGACACTGATGGCCTCTTGTGAGTCAAATACCTTGGGGCTACATTCGCTGCATAGCTATGCTCAAAATCGGAAATGGACTCCTTTCTGTAAGGTATTTTGGGCCTTTGCTTGATTTTTGGCCGTGCTGTGCTTCGAACTGTAAGTATTTCCTGATCGCTTTCTATAACGGGGGGAGTCTGTGGCGGAAACGCTGAAGCAGCAAGTTCTGTAGAAACCGAAGATGGCAAGAAATCTTGGTAACGCTTTACCAGTTCTGCTACACTGGGATGTTGACCCGAGCGACGGGGTAGCCTGGACAGCGGTGGAGCATGACCTACTCCCTCGGCCTCGCCGTTTTCATCCTGCAAGACAAGAGTTAGTCTGAATCATTCTTTATGCTTTTTTTCCTTAAGCACACCTGGGATGGGACATCAGATAAATCAGCACCTGCATTGTAATCTGGTATGACGCGAGTTGCCGCTGCAATAGTGGAATCACTGTCTGAATCGTCCTTCTCAGGGACCTGAGACATCTCTTTTCCATCATTGCTTGAAGTAGCGGGAGCAGGCCGATCCAATCTCGTGCCCTTCGGTAAACCCTCGACGTCGGATACATCAGACATGGAGATCGTAGAGGCGAAGGAATCTCCGGTAACTCGGCGTTTCAGGGGGGGCATCTCATCGTTTTCCGATACACTAGAGGGAGGTAAGTGTAGATTCTCTAAGACTCCCGCGGCCAGCCCGTAACGCTTTGGCCACATCGCTCGCACAGACCCAAAAGCCGAGCTTTTGCGACCATCCCGCTCAGTGACATGAGACAGCTTGGGCTTCGGAAGTTTGTCAAAATCACCCTCCCACGCAACTATCCTGTCCTGGCGCTCTGCACGGACGCGGTTTAAAGCAAGTGTATCGACAGGTGACGTACTCCTGTATACTTCTTGAATGAGCTGTGCCATCTCTGATCGTTCCGATATCGCCCGCTCAATAAGGACATTAATGTCTGCAGTCAGTTTTGCATCAGCCTCTTCGTCGCCAACGGCCGCGTCGATGTTAATCAGCTTCAAATCATCCACGAGAGCAGTATACCATTGGGCATTCCTTTTGAGTAATCTCTCATAGTCAGCATTTTTAAGTTGGAACAACGTCTCCTTCTTGATACGAATGTGACTCGGCGGATATATGATTTCGTACAGCGTAACTGGGTCCGTCTGGAACATGACTGTCATCCCTCCCATGGCGAAATAACGTATGTGGTGTTGGTAAATGTTGTGAATACATCCAGCTCCTTGCACTAGCTGCACATCTGCCGGATAAAAGTGAAGCTCAAGGAACTTTGCGAATGAATATCGCTGCATTTCTTCAGACACTGGAATGAAAGGTGTCGCCGATCCACAAACTCTGCAAGCGCTCCACGTCGTAATAAGATCCGGTGACGGTGTAGCATTGAGGCGCGTTTTGATCTGTCCGTCCCAGTGCTCAACATAAACAAGTAGACGACTCTCGTTATGCACATAAACTCGACAATGTCGAGCGAGTGGTTGATCGCACCCCTTTCCAGAACAAATGGCGTTGGGGTCCAAGAATTGGATCAGGTTATCGTGTATGGCCTTGTCAATAAATTGCCCCAAGGTGCAGTCATTTTGTCCATAGAAGGTCATGTAAGTGAGCTCCGGAGGGAAGCACGCTCGATGGTGGCCTAATTCGGTAACCGGTAGAGTAAACTCCACAACACTGATACACTGATATTTGTCAACAATAAAATCATCTTTATTCTTCCGCAAATACCATTCCCAAACGCGCCTTTGCTCGTTGTGTTGCCATTTCACAAGCTCCACAGCACTTTGGGCGGCAATATCGGCTTCATCCCTAAACGCGATTTGCTCAAGACTTTCTGGTGTAGGTGAGACGTCACTGGGAGTTACCATTGACGATCTGAGGCTTGTATAGGATGTAGATGGCACGAGTTTCCGTGAGAAATAATCAGACGTTAACGTCACGGATGACGCTTCTACCTGTGTGCTGCTGTCAGGTGAAGGGGTGTCAGGAAGACCGGGGGAAGGTAGTGCCTCGATTTGAGCAACAATATCGTCGGACTGAGTTACATTTCCAAATACCGGTGTGATGGTTGTCTCCTGGACGTGCCTAGGAGTAGAACATGGCTTTTCTTCTGAACGAATTATTTCATCCTCCCATGCCCTTCGAGCAAGGTAAAGATCATCATCTAGCTCTTTCATCCTCCTGATCGGGTACGGTGGAGGGAAGCGGAGGGTGGCAGAAACCGAAATGAAGGTCTTCAAGTAGGGCTCTAAAGACGCTTGAATACGACGCGAAAGTTCCAATGCCTTCGCGTCCTCACTAGGGAACTCTTCGGCGATAGACTGACCTGCAATGGAACTGCTATCATCTTCAGACTCGTGCAGATTATGTGTTGAGCTATGACGGGCGACAGTTCGAGTGTTTAACGATGCAGATAAAGCAGGGGTAAGGTATGATTGTGGAGCAGCATCCGTGGTCAAGTGAGGGGCAGTAATAACAGAATCTTTCCACAAATGCGTCTCCAGTTTCAAGTTGCGGACAATGAAAGTCAAAAACAGAGTGACTTTTTTCACCCGCTTCAAATGGTCCATATCTCCACCTCGAAGAATGATTGTGCATCCAAGGTCGCGACTACAGCCTTCGAAGCGCATATAAGTCTTTCTTCGGGATGGAATCAAAGGGTGGTCAAACGTCTGTATGCGAAATTGACCACAGTGACCGAGACGAGGTTCGAAGGCCAATTTGTCTATAGAAGAAAAAACATCGCCCTGTGTCATGCGAGCCACGAGGCCAATGGCGGACTCTTTTACTGTTCTGGCTACGGCTATGTTGTGCCCAACAAGGGCCTCCAAAGCCAACCTGGAAACTGACTTCTCCACCAGAACGACATGTGGTCTCAGAGCGGCAATACGGCTGGCCAAATTGCCCAGATATTCCTTCTCTTGTCGAACGATCTGACCGAAGTGCATGTACTGACCCTCCACGCGCTGGAATTCGAGTGGAAAGGTGACAAACATAATGCGGGGATTCCGCTGTGACCTTGACATTTGCTTATGTGCAACATTTTTGGTAATTACCGCCCCATCAACGTATTCGGAGTCTTTTGGAGAGCCACCGGGAATCTTCTTAATCTTGACGTATCGCCGTACGTCCATATCGGCACCCTCGCGATAGGGATAGGCGGTAAAAGTCAAATCCCTTGCAATGCGAAGGGCAAGCTTCAGAAGAGTTTCTTCCCATTCCTTCATGTTTGATATACCCTCTGTAGTAAGCATTTGCCGCAGCATGACGCGAAGATGAAACATCGATATAGTGTTCAGCTCCTGTGCATAACTGGTATAAAATCAGTACGATACTTCCATTGAGCTGCGCTTTTACTCACGCAGTGCTTTCACGTCTAGTACGCCATCCAGCTTCGCCAATGGTAAGCTCGTTCAGGCGGCTGTGTACTCTACTGCGAAGGAAGGGCGTCTGCATCTCCGTCTCGGCGTACGAATTCACCCTAGAACGTAGCGCGCTTGACGGATGGGGGCTGTCCAAGCCATGTTCCGGAGAACTGCCAGGGAATTGGATTGTACTCTTTGTTCCATTTGATGGGAAAGGGAAGGAAACCTGTAAATCAATGGGCGTCTTTGTTCCCGAGCGTGGACCGGTGGGAGACTGGTCGGAAGGAAACGGATCCGCATCCGCCACAAGATCCTTTTCGTCCTCGGTTAGAGCACGACGAAAAGGTGCGGGTTGTGCATCTCCTGACTCTTCCCAAGGACTACCGTCCATATCGTCGCCAGGTGTCAGCGGGCGAGATACGAAACCACTGCCGTCGGAACCTGAGAGGTGTCGCCTCGTCTCGGCTATAGAGTAAAGATTATAAGGCTCGTCAGTGCGGCCAAAGAGCTGCGACGCGGCAAAAGGCGATTGAGAGTGGTGCCCTAACGAATGCAGGTAATGATCCACCACATGATGAGGATAAGGGGAAGATATGTTGGAAATGATCGAACGCCTATCGTCTTCATCTTCGTCACTAGAGTGTAACTTTTCAAGACATAGATTGCATACACGGAGCATGCCTTCGTGTCCGAATCGCGAGCCTTTAATGATGTTCGATGCACAGCGAGAACAAAATATCTGACCTAGATGAAGGATCGATTAATACGTTATCCCACCAACGCCACAGGAAATTGTCTTACCACATATCCTACAATGGTGCTTTCTTCTCCAAGCCGTAAACACGCTTTTACAGTCATAACACTCTTTGCAGTTTTCATCATCCATCCAATAGTCTCGTGATAATCCTTGCGGAATTACACGGCTCTGGTTAACGTTCGAAAACTGGAAAGCGGCAATAGACGTACCTTCTCCGCGTATTCTGCGAATAACCTTTGATACCGAGGCCGATCTCTTCAGGCTCGCCGTCGTATGTATGCTTCGCGCATCATCCTGAATTGGAAACCCTGGTATGGCTGTACCGAACAGCCCTCCCTCCGGAGATTCAGTGGTAGGCGAGTAGAATAATCCATTCCTATTTGAAGGTTTTTCATACTCGGTATTGAACGTTGGTATTTCAGACCGTGCGGGTATAACAGATACGAGGGGCGGGGCCAACGAAGGACCAGAGGCGCCGACGATCTTCGGTCGAAACCTGTCCGACACAGGTCTGATGACGGGGCTAGTTATTTGTAATGGGAACGACCCTCCCGAGGGTCGCCTTTGCTCGTTGGTAGCCGCACCCGTCTGAACACTCGCGCTCGTGGACGCGCCCGATGCAGCAGCCACAGCGGAAGTCAGCGGTGCCGCAAGGGAGTTCTTCATCCGCGAGAACAAGGTGCTAACCAGTGTATACGAAGATTGATCATGCTCGTCCTCCTCTGAGAAGGGGTTAAAGCTCGTCAAACTTGTCACGTCGTCGACGAGCCTCGTGGAGCTGCTGCTCGACTTGAGAGGCCCGCCGTTCGCCGCCGTTGGCGAAGTAGGGAGCTGCGGCGACTCCATTGTGGACAAGGGTAACAGGGACAATTACGCCGAGCGTCGGCTCCTATCTTGCTGGGATACAACAGCGCAAGAGAGCGCGGGAGACCCAGAGGGCATTTGGAGAACTGTTGGGCGCGGAGAGACTTCCGGACTAGTTCAAGGGAATCGTAGTACACAACCCAGAAAGGGAAAGACTGCTGCTAACGTACAAACACGTGGCTCATCAAGCAGTAAATACCGTTAGCTCTACTACCAGTCGGAGCGATTATCCACTCGCAAAAGGTGTCAACGCCCCATACCCTTCTGGCGCGTTTATTAACGAGCTTTCTCCGTTCCTGCTGCCAGATGCCGCTTTCTGGGTAACCGCAGCATAGACACCTTCGATTGCTTCCGTCCACTTCTCCAATGCCCCATATCGCCTTTTCTCAAGGCTTTGTCTGTGAAAAAGCATTTAGACCCTCGGGCAATAGCGACATGAGAAAAAACTTACTGTCGGTCTAGCTCCAACCGCATTCCAACTTGGTCAATTCGGCCCTCAACCTTGCCTTCGAGGATTAAATCAATCAGCATTTCCTCCACTTCATCCCTCTCTACGTTTAATTGCTGCGATGGCATTAATCGTCGTCAGGTATCTAAGCTGACGACAATAAAAACAGAGGAACCTACCCTTGCGAGGAATGCTAACTCAAGTCGAGTGTAAGGCTTGATGAGATCAATGAGGTACGACGTCCGTAGGCTCCTAAGTAGGTCTCCAATGTAGGATTGTATAAAGGGATCTCCCATGATAGTAGCATGGTTTTCTGTGTCAATTCAACGAAGGTGAAAACGGGGCCCGCAACCTTGTACATATTACTCATCTTACCGCGGAGAATCTTCTCAGCTGCGTGGACTTCGCGTCGTTGATATGCATCAACAAGATCAGTCATAGCCTTGATCTGTGGGTCGTTCTTGTATCTAAACGACAACTTAGTTTATAAGCCGTGAAGGGCAATACTTCAACGTACGGTTTGGTCTCTGTACTGTCGAAGGGATTGACCGCGCTTCCGGTGAGCATGTTGGCGAGCACGAGGTACTTCAAGACTTGTATGCGCTGAGGCGAGCCTGCATCGTTGTAGTTATTAAAGGACTGGAAGAAGTCCTCGCTCGCACGATTCCATTGATCTGATGAAATTTACAGGCAAAAATTACAAGATATCGTCGAAGGGACTTACGCTCTCCCATCCACATTTTCCCCCCACACTCCTTGATGACACCTAAAATGCGGGGATGGGGGATAGCGGAACGCACTTCATTTGTAGCATTATAGATTTCCTGAAAAATGTAGATGTTATCATTACAACAATGCAGCAGATAGCGCTCAGTCATAGCCACCTTCAGTTTCTTGAAGTTCCTCATTTCGTTGTACATCTGTATCTCTAGTGCGTAGATTTCTAACAGCTGTGTGCCCCGAGATTGTTGATCCTCCGATTCTTCGGTCTTCCGATGCAGCTCTCTGAGCAACTGTAAGTAATCTGTCTGTCACTAGAACCAAAGTATCTATACAGCGGAGATCCATACGCGTTCCAGCCGTGAAAACTCTCTTCTATCGAGCCAGAGCTTGGCAAGCTTCAAGTTAGTCTTAGCTGAGAGACGCTATACAAAACAATTAGAGAAAAGGCTCGCGGGCTCGACCAGACTGAGGACCCACTTCATTCTTCGCATCTAGAAGAGCGTCCTTAGTTACTTGGTAGAACCTTTCCAAAATATTCACATCAACAGCTCCTCCCATTCCGCCACCGACATAATCCAAGACGGTATTAATCGACTTCTCGGCATAGTTACGTGTGACTGCTGATCTCGTGTATGTCAATAATTGTGTATATGTCTGGAGGGCGTCATTCGGTCGACGAAGAACTATGAACAGAAGTTTGGTGGCTTGCTTTAAAGCTTTAAACCCCCTGTATGAAATATATCAGCGAAGAAGTAAAAAAGTAAAACAAGAAGCATTATTGCAATACCATTCCCCTTTCTGTTCTTCTGTTGTTACGATTTCCTTGAACGCTGCGAGAGCATCTTCCGGTGCCTCGTCCTTTTTGGCTAGACACGCCTCAGATATCCGTGGCACCCGCAGGGTGGTAGTAAAACGTACACTTAGCCTTATAGTACATGTTTTCAAGGTCAGGAGCTCCCCCATCGTCCGCGTCGTCGCCGTCTGAGTAGTCAAAGCCATAATCCTGTCCATGCGCAAAGTAGTTGAGTCTAATTTGTTCAACCACGGCGGAAGATACTTCACCTCATCGTCGCTTCCTTGCATATAATCAGCATCATCTTCATCCATGACGGTTAAATCCAGCTAAATGTATCCTCAAAGAGCCAGGGAAGCAATGGCATGAGGGACACCATGACGCTTAAAGTGTACTACCCAATTACCACGTGACAGCAAGTGTATGCATAGTGGAAGTGATCTCAGTGATCATGCACCCACTCGATTCCTCGCATTAAAACATATTTTTCAATAATGCACGCATACGATGATATTTAGATATATGCTGGAGGATAAAATATCGTCTAGGACAGGCCCTTTCCTATCTATAGGTGAGCCGTTACTTCCGGAGTTTACGCATAGCTCTATCTACAGTCCCATTGCACGGGTCCGGATTATTGTGGCTCTCCTAGTTACTAATCGCTCCTTCTTTCATGAAACTTGGGCAATATCTGATTGTTTATTTGCCCTAACAAAGACCATTATTGACACCCAAAACGAGGGCGCAGATCTGCGCGAGTAACTGAACCTTTAGCAATGCCCCCGCCAAGCCAATGATTTCATAAACGACTTACGGACTGGTATCATGATGATAAGGAAGAGGATTTCCAATCGTAATTCCAACCAGCTCGAGGGGGTGTATCCGTAGGAAGTCGCATCTCGTGGGGAAAGAGACCGGGGAGCCTACCCTCCATTGCCTTCTTTTCCACCCCCTTCAAAGTGTTAAGTGACCCTACTTCAGCCTCCGTTCGTTTCCTCGGATCCTCGACACGGTTCGCCTCTTTGAAAAGGACAGGGTCGGTTTTTTCTAGTTCCGCCATCGCCCTTCGCATGCACATGAATTTGCGCTCCGCCTCTTCATCCCGTTTCCACCGCATGTGTCTCTCGTGCAGTAACCAGGCTCGCTCGACAGTTTCGTGAGCTTGCTTAGATGGTATGGCCCGCCGGAGTGCTTTTGCGACGTCGGGCCTCCAAGTTCCAGTTGGCGTCTCCTTGTTGCGAAGGTTGCTCGGATAGAGAACACGGCGAATTAATTCGTTCTGCGGGTCAGCATGGGCAGCTTTGCGACCAGCATTGCGAATGGAAGTCCAATTCTGCCGAGAACGCGGTTTCTGAAGCGTGAGTCTGTAGGAGCTGAGTAGCTTGGACGACATGAGCCAGGTAGAGAACAGGTTAGCACTACGCGTCCGAGTTTGCGTCTTTTTTTATGTAAGCGGGTGCACCATTTTCGGAGGCCACTAGAACTCGCTGGCGGTTGGCCACGTCCGAGTCCGTCCTCTTTCCCTCTAATGTCGCGTCGAGGCAACCTCTTCAGTTTCTTCGTCGCTGCCACAACGGGTCTGCATGGTTCTGTTGCTTGCGTGAATGTATCCTCTCACTGACAAATATTCCGCAAAAGGCGTGGTCTCTGGCGTTTATATTTTTCAGCCTTTAATCAAGGCCGCCAGTGGCACAGGGTGAGTTGCGAAAGTCGGTTTAGCAAATAACGATTGCGTGCTGAAGTCAGCTGTTCATTTTCAGAACGCCCCCACCGTCCGGCCTTCCTATACATGACTCTGGAACGACACTTGATTCGGCGTCGCAAGTATCCATGGAGGGCCACATCCTACTATTTCAAGTTCTGGCTCCGTATCTCCTCCGGGCGCAAATTGAAAGACTCCGTAGAGTGATATTCTCTTCCACATGCTCGGAACTTTGCAAGCTCCTATTTGTCATGGCAAAATTATGATACGCATATGGTCGATGGAGCAATGGGCGCCTGGACATCGCTAAGGAACGCCACCTCTACAACTATGATTACCGGACGTCGCCGAATGCTCCTTCACCAACCTTTGTGGTAGGAATCGATCCATCTCGTCTCTCCCATATCTACATACCGGGTAATTGAGCAAGCTTTGAGCGGTGATTAGTTAAAATGGCGACTTACTTGAAGAACGGACTCTCCTAAGAAGATCATTTCCTTCCTAACTTCCTCCACGATCAAGTCCTGGATTTGGTACCACTTCTCGTTCTCACCGCTGCCAGCGCCCGCTCGTAAATGAACCTTCCAAGCTGTATTCGCCTTATCTCGTGTAGTGCCCGCGACGGACTCGTGAATAACATTGACGATCAGATCGTATGTTGTGGGCGGGTGATTTTGCGGGAAATCCAAATCTTCAGTACTCAGTTAGCCGCTGGTTTGACAAACCGCAAGGGAAGTAAATTGCACATTCGCGGAAATCAACTCCCCGCAATGGGAAATTTACGATGGTCGGATTCTTCTCTTCGACGAATATATTCTTAGTAAATCGCTTGAAATGAAGAATCACGTAGCGCGGGAGACGTCGGCATTTGAATCGCCGGAGTTGGCCAAGGGATTCCTAGTTACGAGAAGCTCAGTCGTGGTGGCGCCTTGGCTATACCAAATCAATCACCTGAGTTGTTCTGCCATCGTACTTGGAAAGAACGGATGCCAGGCTGACTTGAGGAATGATGTTTTTTTCTATAGAATCTTGAAATAGGGGTGGCGGGGGAAGGTCGACCGATAGAAAAAGGAACGGCGATGTAGTTGTCTTCATATCTGAATAAAAATTTATAACAAGTATCGGTTACTTATTCTAGAAACGTACCTCGGTCAATGTCGAACTGAGGTCGATGACTCGACTCGTCCTCCGGTCTAACCACGACATGCTGTGTCTCCATACGAAGCTCTCCTTGGAAAGTCGAAAAAATTATGCCTTCAAAGACGAAATAAGAATGAGCACGCCAGCGTAGAATGACATCAACAGGATGAACGCACTAGAGCCTCTCTTCTTAGTGCCACCCATATCCTTATGGAGACGATTGAGCAACCAACCCAAGAATTCGGTTGGATCACCTTGTTCCTCCAGTCTGAACTTGCCGGCGCTCGCCCGTCCGACTTCTTGTAGAAACTCATGAGGGCTAACCTGGCTTTTAAACAGTCGGGGATTCCAAAGCTTCTTTGCCAGCCCAGCGAAACGTTTGAGCAGTTCGCTCTCTTTCCCGCAAAAGTTGGAAAGTAGTAGGTAGTCACGTAAAGGAGGTATGTGCACGAGGGCATGAATAATGACGTTCAGATGATCATGCCGTTTAATATTGTTGAGACCAACGTAGCCGGGAAGGTAAGGCTTGTTTGCGAGGTCATAAGATATTTTCTGTAAATGTTCTGGGGAGGATAATGTTGCAATGGACTGAGATGTGAATGACGGTGCCAATACAAAAGAGATGTCCTCTAACGAAGGATCCGAAACAAGGTAGCCGTCCGGGAGGACATATACCTACAACATGTCAGTCTAAAAGGCAGATAAGCGAGGACCGAGAAACACACCCTCCTCGTTTCCAGGTTTATGAAGACGTGATGATCTTCGTGTATCGAATGGGCGTACGCATAGGAGCTGCGTCCCCTTCCCTGAAAATATTTTCCACAAACAAGGCAACCATAAATGTTGATGTTTGAAAGACAGACAGAGCACAATTTCTCGAAGTCGAAGTCGAGAGTGGCGCGGTTTATCTAGCCCACAGTTGGCACGAACTGTATTTACTTTAAACGAAAAATATGATAGACACACCGTGTCAAGGTAGAGGTCGGATGCACGGGAAGGTCCATCGGTAGGTAACACTTCATCTTCGTCGGCGTCCTCTAGCGAACCACTTTCTCTCTCTTCATCTTCACCATTGCCCCCGTCTGTATCATGGTGTTCCTCTTCCGATTGCCGCTTTTCTTCAGAGTCAAATCTTGCACGCTTTGCAGGTCTAGCAACGGAGTTCACTTCGCCTTCAGCCCGAGCTTTCGACATATATCCGACGTCTGGTAGTGGACCGCGTCAAGCTTAACTCTTGCGGAAGGGCAAGTGCCGAGGACGCCGATGCACGTGATGCATACTAATCATCCGTCTAAAGATACCGATTACCACTTTACTTACCAGAGTCCAGACACAAACCGGTACTATCCATACTATGCTTCACAGTCGCTGCTCTGTGGCCGCTCGCCTCTGCTTGCGGAGGACTCTCCCTCGCGCTGCTAAACTCTCGACAACTTCATCCGCGGTTCTCCATGGACCCAATTCCCCTCTTGACTTAGATCCGTCTTTGCAAGACTTACTTAGAGATGCCGACATGGCTCTGCTCAAACATAAACCCCGGGAGAATGGCCTCACGGGTCCACATGCAATAAAGGAACTGGAGATTTTAGAATTCGACGAAACGCTTGAGGGGCGAGACATCGAGGAGGAAACCGACGAGACAGCCCACAAAGAACGAAAATCCGTACGAGCAAAATTCGGGAGCAGGAGTATTGGCTCCGTCTTCCTCCCCGTTGAGCTTCGTGATGCTATCGAAAAAATAATCCACGGTGCGTTCGTCTTGCTGTGGCCCATTGTCGACTTTTGCTAATTTAGTTCGGAGACAGAGGGGGATAAGCCGAGGTTACATGAAGATGCTAAACGTCTTTTCCGCGAAGAGAGAAAAGATGGCTCGGAAATTTGGAATACCACATATGACACGGAATACAAATCGCGGGAGCAAGCGGCTCGTCATGCGGATAGGGACGGTACTGCGTTTGCTTCAATCGCTCTTCCGGCGCATTATTCAGCCATATACGCCGTGTTGGACAATTTGAAGCACAGACTGGGAGAAGAGTATCGGGCACGACATGTAGTTGAATGGGGTTCTGGAGTAGGTAGCGGACTATGGTATGTTTTCCGTCTACCTCATGAGTTTGACCCTCACAAGCCCAAAGGGCTTCCATGCACGCATTTCAGGACTCCCCTGGGGATGTTACCCAGGGTATGTCTACCGAACTTCTTTTATCCCAGTCAACAGTGTGCTCGTATTTGGGCATTGACAAACGTGTTGGTCTTTCGTCCATGGCGAAAAGGCTCGTGAAAGGTAGGAGGCATTTTCACTCTGGTGTACTGTGCACTTACAGCCTTTTTTCCTATACAAAAAGATATGAACGTTGGCAACGTAAATGTAAAGTGGGCTAAAGGCTTCAGTGAGACGGAACATGTTCAGCAATCTGAGGGTGGAGACATTCTCGCTCTCTCTGCTTTCCATCTATCTTCTCTTTCAACACACATAGCACGAAAGGAAATGGTGAAGCAGATATGGAATAGCGGCGCAAACGTCATTGTGAGCGGTTCACATCACCTTGTATTCCGCTTCTTAGTAATTCTCCGTGACTTCAGGTTTTGATCGATCACGACACCTCCGCTGGTTTTGAAACCATTGCTGAGGCGAGAGAGCAGTTGTTGCGTCTGGGTAGGAAAGAACTGGAAGACTCTGCTGTGCACAATGATGCAGGATGTCACGTCGTCGCGCCAGTCAGCTATTTGCTTCTCGTTGACTTGTTGGATGACCGCTGATTGTTTCGCTTCTCATAGTGTCCTCATAACGGGGTCTGCCCGCTTTACCAGCCTGGATCTTCCAAACTGAAGTGCACGTTTTCCCAGAGACTGCAAAGACCCGTGTTTCTACGCAAGACAAAGCACGCGTACGCGGGACATGAGGATATAGGATACAGTTATGTGGTTATCAAACGAGGGAAGAGACCCACCCAAATTGCCGTTACGGCCGAAGGACCCAAACAGGATATTGCCGTGGAGGCCGACACTGTGCATCAAATACAGCTAGAGGCGTACAACTGGCCACGCTTGATATTTCCACCCCTTAAAAAGAGTGGTCATGTCATCATTGACGGCTGTACCGCGGAAGGTATGTGGATAGCTTCTGTACGGGTTACTTTGCTCAGCTTGTACAGGCCAGATAATGCGAATGACTATCCCTCGGTCTCAAGGAAAGCAGCCATATTACGACGCACGAAAGTCGTCATGGGGCGACATCTTCCCCCATAAGCCGAAGAATCCTCCTCAGGTCAGGCTCCAGCCTTCGGGCAAGAAAAGTCTAGACCCCTCGACACTACCTGGTGCGGATATCGGAAAAAGGCACTCTGGTCATCAGTCCAAGCAAGCCTTAAGCTATGGCAAAATTCTTTCCGATATAAAAAAGAACAAAAAGAATTTGAGGCGAGGCCGGACAAAAGAAGCGGCCTTCTCGGAGGACTGAAGTAATTTACTACTGCCATTAATTGTCTAGAGCTGGTTGTCCCAGCCACTTCTCTGCACCGCTTTCCTGACGCCCCATTCAGCGCTCACATCTGTATAAAATTAATCACTAGTCCTGCATTAAAGCTGCTAATTATATTTATTTCTACGCATCGGATATTTGGATTCCGGGCCCCTGGGTTGAACTCAGGATAACACGCGTAATCGCATTTACTGGTAGAATGTGTCAGGGGGGAAGCAAGCCTCAAAACCGAAGTAGGGCTCACCGGGCTTGGGTCCACCCTTTGACTGACGCGCGTTCTTGTCGGCGGAATTGCCCGTGGCAGCCTTAACGACGCTGAGAAAATGCCGTGCGTTCCGAATCACGTCTTCTGCCGGGAAGTTCATCTGTAGATATGTCAGGGGTCGATCAAGAAGAAACATGGCCAGTACAGGTCATCACACCTTAGCTATGGCACTCCGTATAGTACCCGCCTTGTCTCCCCTCCACTCGCTTGAGCCGGAAATTCGTCTTAGATAGCCAGCAATATCCTCAGTGACAGTTCCTCGGCGCTCCGATGGCATTAGCCCCCTCGGCCCTAGAATTCTCCCAAGCTTTGGAGTGATCGCGCGAATTAGGGACGGTGTACACAAGTACACAGTTGCTGGATATCGACCATTGGCCACCTGTGCAAACAATTGCAGGCCAAGAATCTGAAGAAGGCGAGACGAAGACGTACACCTTCAACGAGCTCCGTACCACCCACAAATTCTGCACCTGCGCGCTTGGCTTCCTCTGCCTGTCGGCCCTCAGCAAACACGAGGACACGGTCCTTCAACTTAGCCTTAGCCTCGCGAGGTAAATTTATTCTTCCTTTCGGGATGGCGGATCCACGCTTCATTGCCGTCTTTATGACGAGCTCGTAAGTAGAATTTGGCCGTGCAACCTCGACTGACTGCAAGCACACCGTCAGCGGCCACTTCTGTGGTTGGGGCCGAATTGATCAGACATACCCGCAGAACATTTATGGCGGTGACAAGAGGCATCTTTTCGCTCTCATAGATGTTTTTTCGAGCCTTGAGGGCCTTCTTTCTCTCGCGCGCAGCTAGCTTGGCCTTGGTCGGGGCTGGCCGTGGTTTGACCTTGCGGATGTAGACGGGACTTGACGAAGAGAAGTATCTCAGGGACAAGTCTGTCGTTGAGAGCTGATATTGGCTAATGCGCCCGAGCTGTTGTGCATTGAGCCGGGAGGGCCGCAGTAGCGAGCTGAGAGGGTAGAGCATGGCCAGGTGTTGTCCAAGTCTGCCAGTTGACAACCTTGCTCGAAAAAGAAAGCCGCGGAAGTAGTGGTGGCTGTAACAGTCGCCGCTCTTTCCGTTTGCGGACGCGCTTCTACCGGCTCAGTTGTGTTCAAACCCGGTATCTGTGTGTATTACACTCGAGGCCACAACACAATCAAGCCACCTTTCCGCCCTGGGGTGGCTATTAAGCGAGATTGATCGAAGACTGTTTCTATGGCGCGGTATTCTATCCGTTCTTCAAATATCTACCGCACATAAGATCATCAACTTAGCCACTGCCTCAGGGTTGCAGCGGTACCTCCTCCCGAATGGACCTTTGGGAAGACGGACACCTGAATGGGATCCGTCATATAAATAAAATCTCACTACGGGGAAGCATGCTGGATGCGTTAGGTCGGTGACAACACATGATGAGCATTGGGGGACTGTTAAATTATCCCGCCGCTGTTTCCCTGTGTGTCTAGTCTAATTGGTATTCAAAATGGATAAGCATATAGTCCACTCTGACCATAAGTGGGGTGATCTCAAGGCAAATTATAGTCCAGACTGATCCATATGGGTTTAGACATATAATGAGTGCATTCTAGCCTGGACTTATCGTAAAAACAAAGCAAGAGAAAGACTCTCAGTGATGCCCCGACTAAGCTACGAGAAAAATAGCTCTGGCCGACCCGCATATTGATAACTAATATCACTAATATCCGCGAAGTTTCTGCAGAGCCTGTTCACAGGCAGCTTCTTTGGCTGCCGTCTTCTGTCCCGCGGTTCCCTCGCCAATGACCTCCCCTTTGACTGAATAATTCTAGATGTAAGAAAAAGACATCGGCAGAAAGGTCGGCACTCACACTTGCAAGTCAGGTTCCATGTTATGTGGTTCTGAGGACCAGTAGATGTTTCAACCCATGTGATCAGGTGGGCTTGGCCTTTGGGTTGGAGAACTATGGGATGGTCAATCAGACGCTACCCCATTAAATAACGACATAGGAGTCAGCGACGCACAGTTATTGAGTTCGATCGACGGTTCTGCAGCAAAAGAGAGGGGGGATGAGCAAGATGGAAAACAGGTGTAAGAAAGGGCAGCGCACTCTGTGTCATGTCCACAAGATGTGAGGAATAAATGCAATGCAAGATGGGGGTGAGCTCTGAGAAACTCGCCGCTTTTATTTGCTCCAAGAGTGCTATACCAAATGGACTAGCTGACGAAGAGACAAATCAACGTCAGTTTGCAATCCAACTTGATATCTTCATTCCGTAACGATAGAGTAGTGAGCCGGCTTCCAAGCCCGAGCGATGCCTAGTAATGGGAGAGCACTGTCTAAAGTGGAACCGGGTAACGCAGAATTTGAAGCTCAGAAAATAACGGCACTTACTCACCGCGATGAGACCCGAAAGGTGGGCGAGACAGATCAAACGCAAAAAGCCCTTTCAATAACGGAGTTGTCTCGTAGCTGTATTTATCACAGGAACAATGAGACAGCTAGGAACAGACAGGCAGACCCGGGGCCAGTGAGGTCGCCGTCAGACATCTCGGATAGAACTGGCATTCTCCGATGCCGGGTGAGGTTCCACCTTGCAGCCAAATGTCTACCATATGGTTAGCTGACCTTCCCTTCCATTTAAGTGGCGCAAACCCCCGTACGGCATTGCAGGTAGCGGGACCACTGTCGGAAAACTTGTAAGTGGGGCCTGGCAAGTGCAGTTCCATCGGTACCTTTCCCAGTCTTCACAGCAGTTCGATAGCAGTTAGAACACCGACAAAGATGAAGCCGAAAGCCTGCTTGACGAATAAACAACCTCTTGATTCCCGGAGAAAATCCCACCACGATGATGTGAACACACGAATCATGTGCTTAACAAAGCCCTGAACCAGAACAACAGTGGATGGATCTATAACAGCCCAAATGCGCGTAGAAGATGCCGGAAGATAGGAGACCACCTGTGCATACTAGCTGCACTCCGGAACAAACGATAAAGACCAGATAACAGCAACGATCACAGCCGGACAATGATAACATCAGATTGTAATGTAGACTCCCCTGTGCAAAAGGACAGAGCAGATAAATCACGCTTTGTCAACGTTATGGCGCATCAAGATCGGAGTGGATCATCAGACAGACGATTATTTCTTTGTTTCTATAAATTGTATGTGTATCGGCGGGTCATCATGTTTGATCAGTCTTGACTTTCCATAGGGACTTGACGAGGCAAGAGAATTTTTTTGTGAAAATTTTCAACTTTTTCCCTTCCCAGAAAATCAGAGTTCAAGTTGATAAACTCCTGTAAAAAGAATAGCCTCACGTCATCCCGAGAAGACCTAGGGATCGAGAGACTCGGGTGCTCGGTAAGGGCGAGGGTATGCACTGTAATCAAATAAAAGAGTAGTGCCTGTTTATCGTCATTAAACATATGATCGAACGCGTACCTAATTTGAAAATGTCACACAAGGCGAGACTACCTGCAGTGCATATCCACTAGTAGATTCTTCCCGACGATTAATTGCCGTGTTTGCGGCGGCAGGGGGTGTATATATGACTTTCGTAAGTCCTACTATATAGTGATCAGAAAGTAGCAGTTAGCAAGCAAATTCTACGGAATTAATCAGAGGTAGCGTAGATAACTGCGCAATGAAACCAGGAGTTTGAGTCCGAAGCTGATGATGCCACTAGCTGCACGGATAGTCGTGACTCGTGGCTGGGGACGGTCCTGCCGGATGTGTTCAGCCCCAAAACCCTGATCGGGCGTCGATCGACGCTTACGTAATAAAACACAATCGATCACAGGTTCAGGCTAGAAAGTGCCATATCCAAACATTTTCCTCATTATTTTCGCCTTTTGCAACCAGACGTGCACCTATAATCCTGGGCAGAGTAAGGCAACCCATCTGAGTGAGAAATGAGCGCAAGACAAAGCAAAATCACTCGTAAAATTCTTAGAATAAAGATTTTCCAAAAACAGGCAGCAGAATGCCAAGGCATGCAAAGTATTATACAAGGTTTCATCACGCGAAAAGCAGTGGCAAAAAAATCACAATTGAAAAGAAAATGATGGAGGAAGGGCCGAAATGAAACCAAAACGTGGCCCTTTAGAATTTATTGGAAAGCAAAAGGATCTGTACTGACGACATATTTCAGCTTGACTCGGACTGACGTGAACCCGGGACTTACGTCTTACAAACTCAATACATTCATCTGAACCTCAACGTTAGTGTCCTGGCGGCCAAATTTTCAGTGAGTTGCAGACAGTCTTTAAGCGGGGCGCAAAGCAAAGAAAGCTGCAATCCATACTGACAGCGTTGTTAATTCTTGAGCTTAGATTTGTTACATACGGTGGAAATGTGCAAGCGAAAAGTAAGTGCTGTTGGCCGACATAATGTCATTTAATCATCCACGAACCAGGTGACGTTCAATCACACTGCGGTGTCTGTCAGCGCTCAGGACTTTCAAGGCTCGTCCCGCAGCTAACTCCTTGGCACCTGCTTTTGTCGGAGCGGAGCCGCTGCCTGCCTCAACGCCATCGTCTGAGACATAATTTAGCTCAAACCAACGAAGAAGATAATGATAGTACGAATGAAACTCACACTTAGCACTAGCGTACCATGTGATGCTATGTTCAGGGCCGGTGGCATGTATGTCCCACTTGAGTTTCCTATCGTTTCCACCATCTTGGAGATAGTTGTTAAGCTCTGTCATCCAATGAATGCCGTTGTCGGGCATCTTCAATTTTCATATATCACGTCGAACTTCGAAAAGTTTACTGACAATACGACAATGAGTATCAGACAGCACGTGGGCATAACATAGATAGACCACCTTTGTAGTTTCTGCACAGGACAAAACCAAGTCGTACTTGAGGACGAGGGCTTGAATTCCACATGGGACTCTGTGAATTATTTCCATCTTTTATGCTCCATACGGGCGTTTAACGTGCCCAGAGCGTCACAGTGCAAACACACTTTGCCGGGACTATAGCTGAACCCATGAGAAGGCTGGACCTCAAGCGCTCTGTGAAGAGGGGGTCTGGCGGAACCTGTATTCTTCCGCTGAAAATTTCGCGAACCGGGAGCGGTGAATCGGTGCGAGTCAGACGAAGGTCCGGTAAGCAAGACGGCGAGAGACTGGCCCAAACTCTCAACGACTGGACATAAACAATAAATCACTCTGTGCTCTCAGCTTGAAACTAGATGAGGCAGGCGGATGCTTGAAGCTCTACTGATTTGGTTCGAGAATCGGAGGATTCCGCTGACCGGGGCGGACCAAATCAGAATCGCGACTCCAAACGATTGTTCCGCCCACAGCGCTCGAGCTCTGGTTTGAAATGAGAATACTAAGGCAAAGGGGCAGTCGAGAATGAGTATGACCTGTGATTGATCTGTCCGTCCCTGTGCATACGCGCTGCTCAGAGAACACCTCAAGTCGACGTCACATGCAAGCGTTGACATCTAATATCATGCACTGTGCACTCCAGTGGCAACAAGGTATCGGAGATGTCATCCTTGCTTTACGCGCCTGTACCCGTGCGTCTGTGGGTAGGCGCCAATGGACATCATAGTTTCTAAGGCCGTGGGGACTACCAAGTAAGCCCTGGTGGAGCTCTACTGGTAACTGCAGTCGTTTCAAACTGGCGCTCGCTACCGCAGCGTTGCACACCGAATTCACGGATCTCTGTAATGAGGTGACCAAAAAATTCTCCGCAATGGACTTAGAGCTTGAACCTTAGTAATTTCTGGTAAAATCCGAACGACGCAGAAGGTTTCCCCGCCAGCCGTAAGGCGCCAAGTGACTTATCCTGAGCATTACCCGCTTGAAACCAGTTGTAGCGCCCGTACCCAGAAGGAGCAATCAAGATGGAGTCGGTGCTGGGAGTAGGAAAGTCTGGTACAGAACCTGGTATCCGGACCCAATGCCAACCGATGCGACTTTGTGGAAAAATCGTGCAGCCGCCGGAAGCTTCCCTCTCTGTGAAGTATCCAGTATCCTGGAAGTTCTTCAGAAGGGAATACCGATATTCTCTGAACACGGAATGTGGGGGCCGGACCGTTGATTTCATCGGCAAAGTTCACAAATACCCACGTGAATCGCTGTTGCATCCGAAAGTCTCTCCGATAAGGGTATGGAAAAACCGTCCTAGATTCATCGACTTCCGAGTATAAGCGACCGCCTGGGCCAGGTTTCTCCTATGACGAGGAAAAGGTTCGAATGCGAATTTTTTTAAAGGCGCTTGAGGACTTGTTCTCTCTAAGTAGCACGATATAAGCGCCCGCAACGTTGCCGTTTCTTATATTAGTGTGGACGTGGTGACTCTGTAAAGGCGCTCGTGGAAAATAAGACAGGACGGATTGTCCTTCGAGTTTGGGAACCCTGCCCAAGGGAAGGTCTCGATCAGCGAGTAAGGTAACGGAAAGAAGGCCGGAAAGCACCTCATATCAGCACACCCCCAATAGTTAGAAGAGGGCACTGTGATAGCAGATGCGCGCAACTGCACACAGATGTACTAGTAAGGATGGACAGAGCGCGAAGATGGGGACCACCTTACAATATCCATGTATGGCGGTGAATACAAACAGAGCCTAAGATTTAAATGTGAAGGAGTTCTCAGATTGCGTGTATGTCATGCACGACGAACTGGATGACTTGCATTCTACGGGTCTGGGCGCTTAAAAGCGGCCATGACTTGACCACAGCGGACAGGACTATTGTCCCTTCTCGAACTGAGGATGCATGTTGAAGTATTTGGGACTTGCATAGCACCCTAGAGAAAACAGCGCCTATTAGCCACGCTAGGAACTCCAGACAGGCCAAGTTTAGGTTCAAGTTCAACATAAGCCTGCACTTGTTCGCACTGGAAATCGAGATGGTTCCCGGATACTGGTACACGAATATATGTAGCTCGTGTAGCTTGAGGAAGGAGGCCATTGATTATCATGACATAATAGTTGAGACTATTCAAAATAACGGGCTCTAGACTGACTTCGAAAATTATGAACTCCGCTCGCCAGTCGCCATCTGATGCACCCGGACATATTGCTCACACCTCCATCATATCCTTGTGCGTTGGACTGCACCAGCTGCAACGACGGTCTCCAACGCGCGTTTACGCCGACAATTGTACCTCTTTTTTGCCTACCTTTGTGCCCTGCACTCCATTTCTCTCCTTCCACTTTCGCCTCGGTGACCGTGAGGGAGAGTTGCCGTCGCTTCTTCCTCCTTCCGCCAACTCCCCTTCAACTCAACAGGTGAAGCGTTCTCCCTGCGACTTTTTCATTTTTTGACGACTGATGTCATATCCCCGGGCTCGACAGACCCGGTCCTACTTCCGAAGATCCACATTAACCGCCAGCAATGTCGCAACCACAGGAAATCCAGGAACGAATCGCAGCAGCTCGTCGTGAGGCAGAAAGTTTGAAAGAGAAGATTCGTGCCAAGAAAGAGTCGTCTGCGGACACAAGTCGTTAGTCTGATTTCGTCCCCTTATGATATTGAGACGTTGGTGGCTCATCCCGCAATCAAGTGCGTGCCATGGCTGCAGAAGTTGAGGCTCTTCCTCGCATAGTGATGCGCCCTCGTCGTGCCTTAAAAGGCCATTTAGCAAAGATATACGCTATGCATTGGGCGGCGGATCGCCGGCACCTTGTTTCAGCGTCACAAGATGGCAAGCTAATCGTTTGGGACGCGTATACGACCAACAAAGTCCATGCTATTCCCCTGCGCTCCAGTTGGGTGATGACATGCGCTTACTCACCTTCTGGGAACTTCGTGGCCTGTGGGGGCCTTGACAACATCTGCTCCATCTACAACTTACAGTCGAAGGATGCTGGTTCCGTGAAAGGGGCCCGTGAACTGAGCGCTCACTCGGGTTATTTGAGTTCTTGTCGCTTCATCAGCGATAGGCAGATTGTGACTAGCTCTGGCGACATGACTTGCATGTTGTGGGACATTGAAGCGGGTGTTCGGGTGTTGGAGTTTAGCGATCACACTGGCGACGTCATGAGGTTACTTTGTATTCTATTTTTTGTTTTGTTGAGACTGACCTCTCTGCTCTGTACAGCTTGTCACTGGGCCCAAGTCAGAATGTTTTTGTGTCTGGCGCATGTGATGCAACCGCTAAACTGTGGGACATTCGAAGCGGAAAGGCAACTCAGACTTTTTCTGGGCACGAATCGGACATCAACGCTGTGACGCACGTGTTGAAATTGTCGTCCCTATGTTAAAAGCTAATACCTCGTTTAGATTTTTCCCCAATGGCGACGCCTTTGCGACTGGGTCGGACGATGCTTCTTGTCGTCTATTTGATATTCGTGCGGATAGGGAGCTTAACACCTTTACCCACGATAACATCCTGTGCGGGATTACATCTGTCGCCTTTTCTATCTCTGGCCGCATACTTTTTGGCGGCTATGACGACTGGACGTGCAACGTTTGGGACACGCTCAAAGGTGAACGAGTGGGTGTTCTTACCGGACATGAAAACCGCGTGAGTTGCTTGGGTGTAAGCAGTGACGGGATGGCTCTTTGTACCGGAAGCTGGGATAGTACTCTGAGGGTCAGTTTTTTTTAACTCGTTTCCATTCTCGCGATTTACAGGCGGTTCTCACCTCACGACTATTCACAGGTCTGGGCTTGAAGCATATCATTCTATTGTTGGTATCAGGAGGGCTTTCCGCTCGTATTCCCCCGTCTATATCCTTTGCATAGTCTCCCCACGCTCCTTACTTAATGTTTGTGTTGCTTTATCGCTGTCCGCTATTGGTATCATTTATTTCTTCTTTTTTCTTTTATTTCCTACCCATCCTCACAGCTTCTTTCGTCTTCCTGCTTTCTTTTCTCTATGCTAAGTATATATCAACTTGAAAATATGCTTTCTGTTACTGCGAACTGGAATATAAACCCCTTTTAGAAGCCGAATTAATGAGGTATATGTAGCGGTGAAGACGCATAACGCGCCGCGTCACTGTCGCGTGCGTGAAACCACCTCATCCATCCTCGATACGCAAGACCTTTGCACGAGAACTTTAGAGCTCCGTGTACACTATGGCTGACGACGAGAGAGCTGCCAAAGCCGCCAGAGCTAAAGCAATGGTGCGTGGTGCAGACTCCTACAGCGCGTCGCGTAGCTATTAACTTCAGAGGCATACTCGACTTATAGCTGAAGAAACGACAACAGCAGAAGAAGCCCTTAGGCTCAGGGGTGCTCTCTCCGAGTCCTCCTATTTCCCGAACAATTACACCGGTACCGTCTCAGGCGTATGAAACAGCCGGTCTAATCAACGAAATCAGCGTACTGTATGTCGTGTTACTCAGCTCTCTTACGCGTGAATGTACATGAGCGAAAAGGATGGATTCACAGACCGTCCCGGTTTACGTCCAGTGATGGCCCAATAGCGACCCAAACAGTCACGGAGCATGCAGTGCCCGAACTAGCCGATTCAGCAGACGTACCACAGGACAGAAGCTCGAAGGACAACCGTCAGGACGACCAAGAGACCGCTAGATTACTCCAAGACCATCGTCAAGCAATTTCGCTTTTAGTCTCTGAGAAAGCGGCCCTTGTTGGAACCCTTGAGCATTTGGAAGGTGTCGATTCTAGTTCGTTATTTACTCGAGGAGAAAACGGACCTTCTTTAATGAGCATCCATTTACAGAGCTGCGAATCAAAGAGGCTGAGTTGGAGGGAAAACTTCTGGAACTGGAAGAGCTGCGTGAGGACCTGCTACGGATCGAAAGCGAGAAGGAAAAGTTATCTACACAACTGCGAGATTTCAGTTCGCAGAATGCAACTTTAACAGCTAGGCTGCGCGACGAGGTGAGTTTATTTTAATGTCTTTCCGAGATGACCTCACTTATGCACAACGACTGCAACAGGAGAGAGATTGCGTTTTAATTCGAAAAGAAGCCGACAAATTACGTTCTCAATTACACGAAGAGGAAAGGCGAGCACGGGAGCTAGAAGAACAAATCCAGAGTGACGACCGTGTGGAAATACTCGAGACAAAACTCAAGAACACACAGGACCGTGCGGAAGAGAATGCCTTTCAACTATCGAAATTAAAACAAGTTAGTGACTCCCAGCTTATGAGTTGTCCTATTGCTTGATTGTAGTTTGCGACAGGTCTATGATAAACTCAAAGGAGAGCACGAAGGTCTCCAGGTGGAGCTCAGCAGCAAATCAATGATCGAGACGGAGCTCTCGCGAGAACTGGCCGATCTGAATGTGAAACTTCGTTCTTCTCAGGATGCATTGTCTTCCATTGCATCAGAGCGGGATGCCCTCGCTGCTGAAAAGGACCTCCTGACTTCGCAACTTGAAACGGGTCACAGGTCCATACGTGAACTGGAGTCGAAGACTTCCGAAGCGGTTTCGAGTCTTGCGGTGGTCACTCGTCAGTTGGAAACTTCCCGAACAGAGTTACAAGCTGTTTCCCGGCGGGCAGACGACGCCGAAAAGGCTCAACGTGACCTACAGGAGGAGGGAGCGGCACTCATTCATTCTCTCGATGAGATGCGTCCAAAGATTGTGGAATTAACCGGCATGAAACTTGACTTATCAGAGAAAGTCGAGCTACTCACTAGGTCTTTGAACCAAAGAGATTATACTATTTCCGACCTCGAAGATCAACTTGGGCACGCACAAAATGCCGCGTCCGATGCACGTCAGGATTATGAGCGGCTAGAGAGGGAACAAGAGAAGGAGAACAATGTTGCGGAGACGGGCTTGGCCGAATTGCAGCGAGCATACGTTGAGTTGCAGACTCAACTTAACGACTCGCTCGCGAACGTCCAAGAACTCACAGCAGACCGCGGGAGGCAGCAGCAAACGGCCGCGCACCTCCAGGAGGAAGTTAATAATTTGCTCTCTTCCGAACGGAAGCGGTTGGAGGAGATAACTTTGTATCAGGCGCGTTTAGAGGAACAACAACAAGCTGATGGAGAAAAACAAAGGCTTCTTGACGAACTTCGTTCGGAGCTCGCATCGAAGGAGGATGAAACCTCCCGTTTACGCCTTTCTTTGTCGCCATCTCCAGCCCCCCAAAGTTTGAACGACGAAGTCCAGGATGTGATGAAACAGCAATACGAACTAGAACTTTCCTCTGCTCAGTCCACGATTCGGAGCTTACAGGCGTCGGTATACGATGCAGAGACACAGTACCGCTCGTTACAAAAGCAAGTAGTTACTATGGAAGATGAATTAAGTCGACTCCGCTCTGCTTCGAAGACGCGCAGGTCTCACGTAGTCCGTGATCCGACCTCTTCCAGGCTCTCGGATGACATCCAGCGCACTTCATTCAGCTCACAGAGGTCCGACAGTGTCGCCCGTCCCCCACCATCAATCCTCATTGATGAAAACTTGCCTGCCGCGACGCGTCATCAACGTCGTGCCAGTCTTGCGATGTTACAAGCACGTATGTACAGCGAGGCCGAGACTGCAAGCGGTCATGTCACATCGTCAAAAGGACGGATATCACCCGGGACGCTCATTCCTGTTTACGAAGCAGGAAGCAGAAGTAGTCTCGACAGCGGCATACAAGCGGTCTGGAGGCCTCAGTTCGTGGACGAGTCTCATGTTTTCTGGTGTGCATCTTGTAAGGGCGATTTAATAGTGCTGTAGAACATGGACAGCACACTATCTACAAACGTTTTTAGTCTTATATCGACTCAGCTAGACTGCAAATGTGTATTGTTTTTTCCTACCCAGAGACTGCGAGAGCTTTAAAGAGTGTGTTCGAGAAGGGAAGAAAAAGATAATACAGAGAAAGATTGTGCAATGCGTTAATTTAATGATTGAGGGGCATTATGAAATCTCGTCACGTCGCTTCTTCAGGTTCGTTAATTGTGTCAGTAGGTCCTATGAGATGATAAGACTTTAGTAAAGTAACATGGAAGACATAGCCTGTCTATTCACCTTCGCTTCATCGGCATTCAGAGTTCCCTTCCCTTCGTCTTCACGCACACCCATCTCGATACTGTCAAGGACCTCACCAAACAGGTTGCGATAACTTACGCCGAAGAAGTGGCTCAACTTGGCAGCTCTCCGTCTGCGCACTTCGAAAGGGGTAATTTCCGTCTTAACTTCTGCGATAGTATATTGGGATGCCAAAGACGTTTGAGATGCACGAAGAGGCAAAGATCTTCGACGTTCCGAGCGGATAGAGGACCGAGAGTCCCAATCAGGTTTGTTCTGGCGTCCGTTTACTGAGTCCTCGTTTATGTACTCGTGCAGCTCAACCAAAGACTTTCTGTCATCCTTGGATTACGCCGTGAGTGATTTACGCTGCTACTGAACTTTGAGGTACGTACATTATTCACGATGTTGGTTAAAGAAATAAGGGAACTCCGATAGTGGAAATAAACATCTGACGAGTCGTCATTTCCTACTTCTGAGTTACCAAAATAGCCACTTGTTGTTTCACCGGACTCTAGCAGCCTCTTTCGTGATTCGGCTGTCCCTGGCCTGTCGCTGTTGTGCTTTGATTGCTTACCCTTGCGATAAGCTGTCTTATTAACGTTTCCACTCGTAGGCGATGAGGGAGCAGATTTAGTCGCTGTAGACTTCGCTTGTTTGGCCCTCCCCACCGCACGATGGGTCAAACGTGGCCGATCGGTGTGGAAAAGGTCTTGGGGGGCTGTTCACCGAACATCTGAGAATGGATAAGCAAAACATGAACAGTCGGTCAATTGTGAGAAGTTACCCTCTCTATTTTTAAAGCCCTCTTGACGACAATTGCTTTTTCTTTCTCGCTCAGTTGTTCCTTGATGCGCTCGTTATCAGCTAGCCGCTCCAGGGGATCTGACGACGCCAGACTGTTCCGGCGTTTGCCCCGTATCCAGAGCTTGGTTGAGCTCGGTGTTTCTCCGTCAGACAGAGTATAGCCTTGATCTCGGTGACCAGGGCTCAAAGCAGGGGTGGAGCGCCTACCTCACGCGGACCAAGAATGAGCTCAGGAGGGACACGAGAACCAAGGAACCGGTGCAGTTTCGAAAGTCTTTCACGTTTGCGGCGACGCTCCTCTTCGACTTTCTCGGTATCATTCATCGAATCGGTGAGGGAATAAGTCGATGAGAAGTACACCAAGCCTGGCAGTCATTGTTAGCCATACAAACCGAATTTGGCTTTATTTAGCTTACTGTGAACGTCTGTATCAGACAACTCCATAAACGAGTCGGAGGCGCTGATGATGGTAGGACTCCTTATCGAAGCATCACCGCTCTTCTTCCTCATGGACCCCGGTGTCCGGGCGGCGGGGCTTTCAAATGGTGACATAGAATCGTCTGATTCATTCCCACGAGCAAAACTGGAACTGCGGAAAGTTATGGGGCTTAACGGATCTGTCCGTTCCAATGTGGCCGCTGAGAGATGTTGATCTCGACAGCCTTTGGCCGTATTTGCTACCGCTGACGCATCCGAAACTGATAATGCACCGCGAGCATGTAATTTGCGAGTAGTCATCACGGGAAGCAAGCAGCTATTCAGCAGAGAATCACCGAGTTCTTCAGAGCCAGTGAGCGGTGACGGCGTCTGACCAAGAACTTGCGTCAGCTTACGACTCTTACGTATAAGTTCAGCACGCTCCTGAGGACTCAAGTTGTTTGTCGTTGGCGGGAGGGAATCGTTTGGACCAGGATCAGGGCGGATAGACAAGGATGTCAAAAGGTGGAACGGAATGCGGCCGGAAACTTTCGGCGAGGAAGAGGGCGAAGGAGGGTTCGCAGTCGTGGAGCCTTTAAAGGGAGGCTGGACCGATCGCGAGCGCCGGAAGTCAGGCTTTGGTGTCGTGGGTAAAGCGGGTTTCGATCCAGGAGATGAACGGCGCGAAATGTTTGAAGACGCCGAAAGCGGACGACGAGGAAGAGTGGTGCCGTCGAAAGCTTCGACGCGTGGGCTATCATATGAATGCAGTCTTTTGGGAATGGGACTGGCGAGGCGGCCGGAAGTGTCAATTTCGTGTTCGGGGGATGTGGGCGTTGCAAGGTCAAGAATAGAGCACTGATCTTCGAGAGTGCCCTGATCAACTTCGCCATGGTACGGCGACGAATGTCGCTCCTCATTCTGATCACGAAAATAAGCCTGGGTGACAGGAGAAGGTAAAGCCTCGTAAGCCGACGACGGATAGATGGTACTCGAAATGCTGATGCGGGGCTCATGTAAAGTGGAAGCTGGATCATGACTTGAATAGGAGGAGTACGATAGGTCAGAGTTGCGCGAATTGGTGGAAGCATTGGATAATAGAGGTCTGGTAGGCAACCGTGTGGTTGTCCTCATTGACGTGTATATGGAAGAATCTGCGATATCCGAGGACGATAAATTACCTGTGGAGTTCGCCATCGTTAACATTAATAGACGTGACGATGGAGTAGATACACTTGCCGTGAATATGAATGGCAGTATCTAATGGCATGCTAGACTGTCCCTCTGGGGCACCTTGCGCGTGGCCCCAGACTTGCGACTCCTCCGGACTGGACAGAATCCGGTGCATGTCTAGCGAAGGGCGTACGAGACGAAGTGAGATGAGACGACTGACGAGAACAGGCGCGTCCCTAACTCACTTAAAGCATTCATGACATCCATTCCAAGAGAAGAAGCTGATTCTATAGGCACGCCCTTGATGGACGGGGGCGACGAATCAGTTGGAGATGGCACAGCACCGGCAGAAACTGATGATCTCTGCGCATCCACGACCTTTTCGGCCGCGACGCGTGAGGTACGCGCCGAACGCACCGGCGAACGCCCTCCCTTTAGTACCGCTGCATGCTCCCGGAGACCTCGTCCGCCCTGCGCTGGCTTTCTTGGGGCCCGAGGTGGCGCGGGGAGGCCTATAAACGGACCAGTGGTAGGGTCGGACGGGACGGCGGTGCCGATAAGGGCGGCCTGCCCTGAGTCTGTGTCCCTGGTCGCAGTAGTCTGCGACCGAGAACGCTCGTCCTCTTGCAGCAGGGCTTCGATGTCGTCCGTAATGAGCAGAACGTCGGACCGCCCCAGAGCCGACGCCGACGGTGCAGCAAGATCGCCGGCGGGGTCGGTTATATTGGAAGCAAACGGTGAAATACCGTCGAACGAAGGCGCAGGGTGGTTTGCGTTCTGAGGAACGTTGTCAACGTCCGCTGGGATGTCTGCGGCCTGGTCGCGGTGGAAGGCCCTCCACTTCATGCGCCTATTACTGGTACCGTGCTACCGAGGTGATGTTCCAGAAACGGCACGATCATGCACTAGCGACGCCTAAACCGCGTGCTGGATTGTGGTGCGCGAGATGGACGTTATGAAAGACAGAGAGTGGTATGTATGGGGAGGACAAGAACGCAGAGCAGAGCGCGTCAGACGGCGGCTGGGTCTCAGACGTGCGTGCACAAGCGCGATCAACTACTACCACAGTTGCCAGGGTCGGCCGGCTCGTTGCGTCGGTTGCGATACATCATACGGCATCGAGTCGCTGTCTCTTTTTAATTGTCGATTTACATGGTATGTACATACGCCTAATAATATATATTATACGCACTCATACGGCAGGAAGAGGAGTACGAGATTTGGACTCGGATATTGCGGCCGTCAGTCCGTTACTCTTCAAATTGTAGCAATTGTCATGGTGCAGTGTATTATGTATTTCGATATGTTTGTATAGTTACCACTTCAAATGTAAAATGATTATGTTTCGTGTGTCAATATCACGTGACTACGTGACGCTCGTTGCCAACTTTCCATCCCGCCTTCGTGTCCACTCGGGTCGCTTGCCTCAATGTCGCTCAAGGCTCTCATATACGCCTACATTCTTGGGGGGCTAACGTTCTTGCCATTGCTGATATGTGCTGCTGTTGCTTGGACGTTTTATACTTCCGTCCCTGTACCAGACCCCAGTCCTGCAGAGCCTGAGCATAGAAATTCGAAGCTTCCGGACGAATTGAAGCACGGGCCGGCAGGTACATCCACGCCTGTCGCGGGCGACCAGCCCAGACCCCGCAAGGGATGGCTCACTGTCCGCAGGACATTCGAAGAGAGGGAAACGGATGGGTCGTACGTGAACATGATGCGCTCTTTTCTGGACTCCCGCTCCAAGGATCCCAAGCGATCGAGGCCAAAGGACACATGGTATGTTGTCCTCAAAGGGAACGTACTCTACTTGTACGAAGACGAGGCCATGACCGAATGTGAGGCCGCTATTCAAGTCTCGCTGCATCAGGTCGTCATATACCCAGAGGGTTTGATGGATGGGGAACTATTCACTAAACGCAATGCGATATGCTTGAAACCTCTTCCACCGGCCGCTGGGAGGAGTATGGCTAGCGTTACAAAGGAGATGGGACTAGAAGAAGAAGATACGGACAAGAATACGGAGGGGTTAGATACCGATGGCAAACGGAGGCAGAAGGAAAGGGAGTGGCAAGAAGACATTCTACGCACGAAGACTGAGGCAAAGGACGAGGCTTTTGATTCTTCTACCCCATGGTTCATTTTCATTAGGTCTTGCGTGGAAATGGAAGATTGGTATCTTGCACTAGTTCATGCGGCGAGTTACTCTAGTTACTCTTCCACCCTGGAACCCGTGCACCCGGTCTTTCTCCCCTCAGACATGGATCACCTCGTATCTACACTGGACGAGCAGCCGGACGTAATTCCTATGCGCTGGCTAAACGCGCTCCTGGGCAGGATATTCTACAGCTTTTACCGCACTCAGAATCTTGAGTCTTTTATCATTGGTAGACTCATGAAGAAATTATCGAAAGTAAAAACACCCTCGTTCCTACAGAATATATCCGTGACGGACGTTTCCGTCGGTAACTCTCCACCTACCTTCAGCAAACCGATGTTAAAGGAGCTCACGAAGGAAGGCGATGCGGCTTTGGAAATCCGGGTTATGTATAGGGGCGAGGTCAGAGTAACAGTCGAAGCTACGGCAATAATAAACCTTGGGCAGCGCTTCAAGACATATACTGTAAAGCTAGTATTGGCCGTCGTGCTTCGGAAGCTTGACGGTAATCTTTTAATAAGAGTGAAGCGCCCTCCTACAAACCGTATCTGGTATGCGTTCACACATCCACCTGAACTGGAGCTCGATGTAGAACCGGTGGTGAGCGACAGGCAAATTAAGTGGGGTATGATTTGCAGCACAATAGAATCAAGGCTGAAAGAAATAGTATGTGTTTTTCTGAATTTCGTCTATATTTTCCCTTTGACACTTTACCAATGCAGATCAACGAATCCGTCGTGCTTCCCAACATGGACGACATTGCATTCTTCGAATCGTCCCAGTACACCCATCGCGGCGGTATCTGGGCTGACGCCAGTCGCAAACCACGCGAAAATTCCGATGTACAGGATGAGATAACAAAACCGACTAGCCCAGCTTCTGATACTCAATTGGAAACTCCACAAAAATCTCAGTCCGCTGACGCGTCTTTTGAAAGCATCAGGAGTGCCCCTCCAAATATGTTCCCTGAGCCAAATATTTCACGTACAGAAACTACTACTGCACCGGAATTGGTGGGCTCAACCAGTCGGCAGTCTTGGGTTGAAAGTGTTAGGAGCGTGAAATCTAACGCACTGGATCAAGAGATCGCTGATGATAAACAGGCCAGCCGTTCAGAGCATCTCGAACCCCCTGAAGATGAGCGTGGCAGGTCGCCTACGGTCGAGACGAATGGCAGACGCGCCACCTCGGTTCCGGCAGCAAAATCCGCATCCACCGAAGATATTGGAGGAAATGAATCTATCTCTTCATCGTTGCGGATTAGCTCGGCTCTTTCTCCCGAACCGTTCAGTTCATATTCGGCGGAAAACCCTCAAGATTTATCTCCGACTGCACATTCAAGGATGCGTTCCCTCTCGTCCGGCGCAAACGCCCTTGCGTTCTCTCAGCAGAACTCACCGAGGGATAGCCCACCTTCGCGTGGTGGTACGCTGACGAATACATCATCTTTCCTCTCAACTCTGAAATCAAAAGCTGACAAGCAAGCGATTAGCAATACCGCGAAGGAGGCGATGCGCAAGTGGAGCGCCAACTGGAATGGGTTTAAGCGTGATCATATTGGTGTATCGAGCAATAGCGAGGAGACGGCGGACGGCGAGTCGCAAAATAGCAGCTCACTCTTTACGTTTCCCACAAAAGGGCGTTATTACACAGACATCCGTGCTGCTGTTTCGGAAAGGAAGAAGGATAGTAATTCGAGTGAAGACCGGCCCCCGAGCAGTTCATCGGCGCCAATCGATATTCCTGGAAAAAGAGTTACGGATGAAAGTGCAGAGGACTCCGCGCACGACAGTTCTTTAATTTCGTCTATGGGGGAAAGTGTACCCATTTTGCCAATGCCAAATCAGTCGAACTCGTCCCAAAGTTTGTCTCCGAAAGGTCCTTCTTTCCTTCGAAAGGACTCTAACCGATCTGCGCCCTCCCCTCCCAAAGTGACAGTTGAAACACACTCAGGAGATGACGCAACACACAGCCAGACGACGCCTGGATCAAATTTTAGCGCTCTCCCAGAGGTACCTGTGCTGGCTCCGCCAATTAAAACGCAGCCTTCGCAGGGGGCAACCATGATAATTCCTGGGATACATGCGAGCCATCGCGGAGACGTAATGTCGTACGGCTATGTACCACCTGTTCCGTCAACGAATATACCCTCAGAAGGGAAATCGCGTGCGCCGGCAATCCCCCCAACTATCCAGAGCGTATACAGGCTTTTTAAAAGTCCAGCAAGTGGTGCAAGCGTCCCTCAACAGCGACAACAAGACCAATCTAGTGCTTCGCAATCCCCTGTATTTCCAGCACCGTCTGCGGAAAGCCCTAGGCAGAGCGGAGAGCTCCCCCAGCGGCTAATGGAGGCTAACAATGATATTGTGCCGTTATCCTTGTCGCCCCTTCTGTCAACCGTTTCAGCAGACAAAACGTATGTCTCGGTCAGTGCCAATCCACCACCTCCCCTTCCCCCCCGCTCGCTTCCCTCACCTAGTCCCCCGTCTCTACCGCCGCGCAAAGAGGCTGGAAACATCTCACCTTCCATTGACCCCGCACCTGAAGGCGTTGCTTCTTCGATTGCACCATCCGCATCAGATGCACTGAAGCTCATCGTGGAGCAAGACGACACTAAGCGGAAAGACTTAGAGGCATCGTCCGAGCAGCGTCCACGGCCAGGCGGTAATAAAAGATCGTCGCTGGGTGCACGGCGTATCGCTCCCGTCTTTTTCCCGGAGGAGCCAGAGCCTGCGCGTGACATACCCCACGATAGTGAAACCACAACAACCGGTTCTCCCCAGGGAGAGGCTGAATCTGCGGAGCGATCCGTTCCTACACAACCTTTTGTGGTCACAAATGGAGTGAGACCACAACCGCCTCCGTTGCCTCCGAGACGACCCTCTGCTCCTCAGCCAGCATGAGGTTCCTCTACGCATTCATGCTGCCACAAATCCCTTTATCTACGCACCTTCACTCTGTATTAATTGCACGCATTTCTGTACGATGTCAATGGGTTCCGCAATGTATATATACTCTACTTTCCACGTCTTTTCCCTATTACGGATGCACTGGTTTGGACTATGACTCATGTTTTATTAATCCACAAACGAAAATTACAAAAGCAATGTGATACAAAAAAGATACTTGCAAGCTGTGTGATATCATAAAAGATGAAGGGAAAGTCAAAAGTCGGATTATGGATCACGCTTGACCCTCCCGAAAACATTTTGGCAAGAAAGAGGAATTTCACTAATAGACAGTACTGCTTTCCTCCGTATCGCGCGTCGTCGCGTACCAGCTGGGCGGGAGAAGATCCCTCTTCGCTCCTGCTCATCTAGTCCGGGTGCGATAGCGCACCAGTGGCCATGCTTGTACATCCATGCACGCACGGAAAACTCCACCGGACCGAGGAGATATGATGAAGCTACCATAGGCGGATGTACAATGTTTAGTGTCGAGTGGGAGGGAACCGTAAGACGAGCGCCAAAGTAGGTGTCCTGCACAGGCACGCAGGAAGACATCTGACGCGATTGAGGGGGAGCAGCTGTAATAACGATAGTAGGAAGAGTAATTGTTTGGGGTAGCATAGCTTGAGGTGGATTCATAGCATCACGGGTATGTAATGGACGTTCTGGAGGTGGCTTTCGTTTTTCCGCAGGTTCGCCGGTTGGGGAGCTGGACGGTTCGTTGCATACACTTGCAGATGGAAATTTTATAACATAAATATCTTCGGTCTGATCGCCCTGCACAGGCTGATACCAGCATGTAAACTAAATTAAGCAGCAAAAGACCCAATAAAGCAAGAGAAAACGTACCGGACGAGTATTCCGAGATGCGAAGGCCGGGTCGGCCTCGTGCAGCGAGAGGACGATATTTTCAATGTCTAGGCTCAAGGAAGAGCATGCGTAGAGACAAAGCGGGCTGAGCGCCTTCCCACATACACCTGCCGCAGTCTGTAATACGCGCTCTGAAGCGAGAAGGGATAACTGGGACAGCGCTTGAACATCGGGAAGCTGGCACAGATGTGAGTCAGCAAATAGTGAAGCAACCACAACACGTAGTATTGCACCTACTAGAAAATTAGCCTCTGAGGACTCCAAGGGTGCTAGAGATGTATCGCCCCTGCCACCCTCGTCCCTGTAATTGCTTTCGTCTTCGCCCCCAATACCCCAGTACGAGTCTGCCAGCTGTGAGCATGCCGTGTACAGTCTTGAGAACATCTCCAGCCGACGAGCCGAATCGCCAATCAGGGGGAAAATACACGCCGTGAGACGGGGTAGGGGACAGGCGGTTGCATGTGTGGGGGTAAGAGGAAAGGAGGCCCAGTGAAGGGAGAGTATGGCCACCAACAGCACCGGCACGGATAACGAGTTAGCCGGCATGTGAATTATGCGTTCCACGTAACCACATTACTTACGTAATACCATGCAATGTAATCGCGCGAGCCCAGAACAGGAGCCTTCCGATGTATAGAAAGGAAGTAAATAGAAAAAGGATTAAACACTGCTGCACAACAGGTTTGCAGAGAGTCGAAAGTACAAGCCAGTATTAGTACTAGTCAAATGAATGTCGGGATGCAACGGTCAGAGTAAGCCGCCCAACCATAGTCACCTGAACGACGGAGAACAGTGTGTACACTACAAGGCAGTCGTCGAAGAAATCCGATCGTGGCCAGCCCCCAGTGTCGAGATGGCCATTCTCCTAATCGGAGACAGTCAGACCGCCCATTGCCTTTTGCACCTCTTTCATGAGCATCTGGTCGGCCCCGCCCGCGGTGCCGCCACTCAGGTTTCTTGGACCCAAACTAGGGTGTCTCACCCCGAGCGCAGCACCCAGCATCCGTTTGCCAGGATCCCCGATCCGGGGAGCAGATCCCCCACTCGCTTCCGCCATACCCGCCGCAAGGATTGCAGGGTCGTTCAAGATCGCCTCCTCGCCAAATGAGGACGAAGACGAGATCATTGAACTTAGTGTTGGATGCGAAGGCACCGACGGTAACGTCGGCGATGGTTCGCGCCCGTACAGAGACATGCCCTCCGTGTTAATAGAGACACCTTGGTGTTCCGGAATGGTTCCATTTGCATGCTTCATGAGTCCGTTCCGCACACTTGTGCTTGCCATGCGCGCGTGTCCGTTGGGTAATGACACGGAGGCGCGCGCGTTGTGACTACGCGACGCGTTGCTTTGGTGCCGAGAGTTTACGTTCTGAATAATAGATTGGGCATCAGGCCCGTCATAAGGCCTGATTGATGCCACTGGTGAAGCGTCGAATATGGAGGGGGGCGGCACGCAAAGCGAGCGAAGATAAGCGCGCTTCGCTGCAACGAGGCCATCGTCAGCCGTTGGAGGTAATAGGTACACGTTGAAAAGAAAGAAAAAAGCAACGCACCTATTCCAGCATCGTTGAAAACGATCATGAGGCTGGTGTCATCGATCCACTTGATCCTAAAGCCACCCGACGCGTTCTCCCAATCAGAAAACGCCGCCTGAATATCCTTCGTCTTGAGCTCCTTTGGAAAGCCAGTTAGGCTAAGAATGCGTGTGACGGACGCGGAAAGTGGTGCTAGTTGGGCCGACATTTTTATAGAATAAAGATTGGATTACGGTCTCCGTGGGGAGAGGGTGATTGGAGGGTCAAAAATGCGAGTTTGAGTTTGGCCGAAGATTGAAATGCGTTATAGCGTATTCGTCAAAATGAAAAGCGTCTGGACCTGAATGAATAGTCAGAGCTCGGGAAGGATGAGTAAAGCGAGTGGAGGATGAGTGTTATACAGGAACGAGGACGGCACTATGGGGAAGGGAGACAAGATGGAGAGAACTGGGCGCATCCCTAGCGATCCTGCTTTAAGCCCTTTACATACGTTCATTACGTAATCGTTCGGGACAAACGAATGTGACAGATCTAGAGTGCGACACGCATATATTAGTCGCTCTCTCAACGCTCTTCCTACGCCCAATGACCGTTTCATTCGGTTTAAAAAGAGTCCTGTCATGACACAATATCGCACAGGCCTGCTGAGAGAGAATAGTAAACAATCAAGAGTCGCCTCTGTGTGTATGGGGTGATGGATTTATTCGTAATATGACCCGCATGGTAGACATATACTGTACTGTCAATAATGATACAAAGGGAACACATGTATGATTATTGCTGAGTCGATAGTGAAGATCCAGTTCCTGTTATGCAAAGCAAGTTCTGCTAGCAATCATGTAAGCTCATACTGTTACGGTGCGAGAAGGAAAATAAAGATTTTTACTTGTCCAACACCCATCGCCTTCGCCCGTAGAAACTCAATCTTGCCCTTATTAATAGTTACGAGCGTAGAGAAAACAAATACCGAGATGAGTTGAGCTGAAAATGTGAAATATGAAGGCTCAGATTTTTAATGTTCGCAAATAAATAATAAATGTGCACGAAAGCCCCCAACACGATGCGCAAAAAGACAAGAGACTGGCGTCATAAATATTAACCTAAAAGGGCGCTAGGATACATATATAAAATTAATCTGGCATATGGAATTCTAAGACCTCTTACTGGATAAATTTGGCGTCGCTATCTGCTCAAGGGATCAGCTTCTTGATCAAGTCGTTCGTAACCGCTCTCCCCTTGCACACCGAAAACAACGGCCCACCAGTTCCTACCCGGTTCGGCCTGCGTAGTCTCCCCACTTCTCAGTATGCGGTACTGCCTACCCCTCCACTCCACTTTATCTCCCATCATCCCCAGGATCCAAATGGGTAATGCTAGGGCCTCTCGAACGCTCCACGCAGCTAGAAACCCCCATCGCTTCTCAGCGGGTAGGTAGTGCCCTACGAGACTCTCATACACGTCTAGGTCAAGCGCAATCCACGTCGGATAATGCAGTAAGAGGAAAATCCAGCGCGGGATGCCTAGCAGCTTATGCCCGGCCCATGCAGCGATTACACTAAGTAGGACGCATTCTGTGAACGGTTCAACGAGGGTCGCCGCCATTACCATGTGCTTCCGCACACGTATCCAGCGGATGCGCCGCTGCACGTACGCAGAGAGCGACATACTCCCGACTACGTTGCGAGCAACGTCGCAACCGAGATCGTGCCTCAAACCCAGCTCGTGCCAAAGTGCGGATGCGATCATATTGTCCTCTGCGAGGAAGCGACCGAACGCGGAAAGACCCCTAGCTCTTCCTCCTGCAGCTGGAGTGGAATTGGCGTTTTCGTCTGCCGGGAGAGGTAAAAGGTCACCCGAAACACGCTCGAGGTCCGAGCGACGATACATGTTCGACTTGCCGACGACGCACGAGTCGACCGCGACTCGGTTAATTGCGAGGTACATCTTGGCATGGTTTGTGTTGAGAAATGCTTCCTCAATGCGAGATCCAAGTGCTTGTTCGGAGGAGAACGCGGAAGGGACATGGTGAACTAGGCCAATACGCCGCTCGTTCGCCTTGAGGGGTTTCACCAGTGCGTCTACAGAGCGTGCGAGGGTTCCGGCAGAGACCTGGATGTTAGAGTCGAGTACCCACAGGATATCATGTTTTGCTTGCTTGTACGATCGGATAAGGTTGTTGACCTTTGGGTTCACTCCGACGATCTCTTCTCCTGTAGGATACATAGTCATTAGTCTCCGTGAATCGTACGTGGGGAGTGGGAAATAAAAAAACGAACTACGTACCAATCACGACTTTTGCGTCGACCTGTGGATATTTCTCAGTCAGGCTGCGCACAACTCCAAGCGCCTGATCGTCTGGATCCGCGACGCTGAGCAATATCTCGAACTTTGCGTACTCTTGCGTAAACGTCGATTCAAGGTTCTCGAATAGGTTCGTATCAAGACCTTTCAGTGGTCGGAGTATAGAGACGCCTGGCACAGCTTCAGAAGGGGAAGATGCAAGGGGCGAGCGCGGACGCAGACGGTAGTGTTTGCGACTGAGCGCGTCTCATGAATTGCGATCGTACTCGTACTTAGAACGGTAGTACTCACCCAGTTAGACATCCCAATACACCCAGCGACCAGATTATGCAGTACCAACACAGGACAACTGCAGCGAGGACAGTTAGAGACAGAGAACGCCCGGAACCGTCCTCGTCGACGTCCATAAGGAACAATTACGCGTGTACCATGATTTTTCGGTTGACGCGCTTCAGGTCAAAATGTAATATTGACCGCTTATTTATCGACGAAAAATACGCTCTAACCCGCCGGCACAGCTGCCCGTAAGGACGACCGCAATATAATTACACTTAGTTACAGAATACTATGGAGGTAAAGACGATTCTCCATTTAATCACGAACGAAGACAGCCGCAGCCCCCATACCGGTACCGATACACATTGATGTGACGAGCACCTGAAGCAAGAAGCATTTAGCTTGACAAAGAGACCTCATAGAAATAGAGTCATTCACCTTGCCATTCCGGCGTGCCAGAGCGTTAAGACCGGTGGCGATTTGCCGTGCGCCTGTACAGCGTATAAATCAAGCAAAATGAGACGCAATATACAAACGAGCCCATTGGAGAAGACCTATCTAGGGGATGGCCCAGCGCAATCGCTCCACCACTGACGTTGACCTTCTCTATGTCTAGACCTAGTTCACGCACGCAGTAAACGTACATTGAGGCAAAGGCCTCATTTATCTGAAAACATATATGTAAGCGTATGATCGGCATTTGCCTTACTGGTACCATCGAATGGCTCACCTCGAAGAGATCAACATCGGCAATGGTGATACCCGCTTTTTTCAGCGCAGCAGGGATGGCAAACGTAGGGCCAATGCCCATAACGTGGGGTGCAAGGCCTAGTTATATTCAGTAGAAGGACGAAATGTTATGAGGAGAAACATCACCAGCAACGACCGTAGTCACATGTTTAGCAAGTATCTTTAGACCAAGCTCATCCGCCTTCCGCCTAGTCATTAAGAGCACCGCCGCTGCCCCATCCGTAATCTGACTTGCATTTCCGCCGGTTGTCTTGCCTCCACCCCACTGCGGGAACGCACTTTTTACCTTGGCAAGAGTCTCCTTCGTTGTGCCTGCCCGTATCCCATCGTCCCACTCCACCACTACCTTTTCCTTTCTGCCAGTTTCGGGGTTGAGGCGCGTCGTGGTGAAGGGGGCTATCTCATCCGCAAAGACGCCCGACTTTTGAGCAGCTTCGGCGCGCTGGAAGGAGAGCGCAGCAAACGCATCCATATCCTCACGCGAGATATTGAAGTCCTCAGCGACATTCTCGGATGTCCAGCCCATAGGTTGCGTACAGTCCTTCGCAACGTTGTGTGCCATGATCTCGTCACTCAGCAGTGGGGAACCCTGATCTGGGCTTGCAATATAACATGTTAACTTTTACTGGGCAGTTTTTTCAGGACATTTCTACACCCACTGCGCGGACATGCTTTCTGAACCCACTGCAAGTCCAACCTCGATCTGTCCTGCGCGGATTTGGTTTGAGATAGTCGTGACGGCCATGAGCCCACTTGAACAAAACCGGTTGATGACTTGGACGGGTGTGGACTGGGGGATACCTGCTGCGAGTGCGGCAGCGCGGGCTTCGAACGTGGGTGCCGGGGTGAGCACGTTGCCGACGCAGATATCTTCAATGAGGGCAGGGTCGAGGCCGGAGCGAGCGACAACGGCCTTGAAGATGGATGTGAGGAGCTCATCTGACCTGGTGTCCTTAAAACCCCCTTTACGGGCCTTGCATAGCGGTGAACGGACGGCTAGAGTGATGACTACGTCGTCGGGACTCTTGTGCTCGAGCTCTGCGAGAGGCGAGCGGGTGGTGAGCTTGTTTGCAAAGGATTTCACCGACTGCATTCCGGGGTCGCTGGTGGAGGGGGGTGTAGTGGTTGACTCTTATTACGAGACGGCCCGCCGTCAATACTTGGGGTGTTACATATCAATTGTCAGAGGCCGAACCCTCGACTCAGACTCGAGGGCGCGTGAACTGCACATCCGGTCCTTACGCGCAGAAATCACGTGCTAGTGCGTATCCGCCGCGACCTTATTGGATCCCTACTCACAAACTCGCTATCCCAGGTTTCCACACAACTAAATTACTGCTAAATACGAGTGTCATCAAAAATGGGCATAATAACATCACAGAAAAATATTGCGTTCTCGTGAAACCACAGTTAAAATACTTGTCTTGCAATCATGAAGAGCCTTTGGAAGACTGCCGGCTTGCACGACAAGTGATTTTATCATATGTTAGGGTGTACTATTCCACTACTCCGGTCCGGGTGGAATATACGGTTTACGGGGAGAGAGCATAGTGACAAACGGTGACAAAATGCATCCGGCATTGCACCGTTTTTCGACCTCAGAAAACAAACTCTTTGTAGTTAACACTACCTTATGTAATCGCCAAGCTGTCGGAGTATCAAAACAGCATGACAGTTCGTGACAACCATTTTGCATGAGGGGGTCACCATTTATTCCAAGAGATCTAGTTGAAAGTGATACCCATAAATATGGAGTAGACATAAAATTCACATACCTTCTCTTATGCCAGATTTGGGGATCAATTACTGAATTTTGAATGCTGTGGAAGCAAAATACAAAAGTTTTTTTAAATGTGTAATAGGGGTCATACGATAATAGTACAATCACGTTGTAAATACCTACTAAGCACGAGGCCGGGGTCACCACTAACCTCATATATATATCGTCCTTCCACGGTCAAAAATGCCCGTCACGGTCGTTTCAAGACAGGTATTACAACAGGTCGACAGGGCAAGGCCCATATTCATCGGTAAGGTATCTCAGATCTACTGTAATACAGGGGGCTATTGACTTCTAAGAATGATGGTACCATTGCTTGGCAGACATAGGAGGTGCGTCTAGATCACGGGCATACCGTCATTTTGATACATTCCCTTTGTGTTCAGTCAATCTAACGGATCCTGTCTTTCGCGGCGTCCATCATGGTCGAAAGGCACACGAAGGTAACCCCATATTTCTTACCGAACAGCACGTGCGCAGCGTACTGACGCGTGTTCTAGATGATTTTACTCAGATGCTGGAACGTTCAAAACGTGCTGGAGTCAAGTCCATGATAATTACTGGCGGAAGCCTGAAGGAGTCCGAAAATGCTCTTGAATTGGCTAAAAAACACAGTACACTCATGCGCGTTCTTTTATGACTTACGTGATTTATTTAATCGCCATTTAGATCTGTATGCGACTGTTGGCTGCCATCCGACGCGCTCCGCACAGTTTGACGAGTACAGGTCCGGCCCAAAGGGTTATTTATCCGCCCTTGACAGAGTCATAGCGGACAACCTGACCGGAAACGGGAGAGTCGTTGCAATTGGCGAATGCGGCCTAGGTGGGTGCCGCTCCTTTGTCCTGTCACAATTCTTTGAATCCACTCGTGTCGATAAGATTATGATCGCCTGCGGTTTGCGGATGAAGAGGTGCAGAAGAAACACTTCAGTGCGTTGCTTCTGACTATCCCATAGGTAACGCCGGGTTCGCAGTCCCGTAGGGTCCCAGTTGTCCTTGGCGAAGAAGTACCATCTTCCGCTTTTCCTCCATTCAAGGGCGGCGCATGCTGACCTTGTGGGTATTCTGCGCGAGGAGGGTTTTGGAGAGGACGGTGGCCGGTCCGCGGGGGGGAAGGGCGGAGTCGTACACAGCTTCACTGGGAATCCGAAGGAGCTAGAGGAGTTGGTACGTCCCGTTTCCGCTTGCTATTGGGATTCGAGGCAGAATACGTTCGGTATACAGTTGGGAATGGGATTTCATGTGTCAGTGAACGGGTGTTCGATGAAGACGAAGGAAAACCTGGACGTCGCGAAAGCCATTCCGGTAGACAGGCTTATGCTCGAGACAGGTACAGTAGCGATGTTCTCGGGCCGAGCTTGCAGGTGTGAATGATTCTAACGGAGGCAATAACGATAGACGCGCCATGGTGCTCCATGACCTCAACGCACGCATCAAAACGGCATCTGGATTCATTGCCTAGCTCCCTCCGTGAGGCGTATTTCCCACCTGCGGTGAAGCCCGAAAGATTCCAAATGGGTATGCCAGTGAAAGGGCGAAATGAGCCGTCGGCTATCGGCGGAGTCGCATGGGTGATGCGGAGTTTATATGAAGGGTTGGGCATGGATGAAGTGGCTAAGCAGGTGTGGAAGAACACGGTGGAGGTATTCGCACTAGATGAGTTACGCGACGCAGGCGACCTGGTCGAAATATCGGAATCGGGATAAAGCGGATACACAATACACCCGCAGTACTAGTATAAATAGCACATTGATCTCGTGCTAAATATAAATAGGAAGGAGCTAAAGTTGGACGTGCCGAGCGTGCCGAGAGATTTTTATAAGGTCTACCCGGCAGCCCCGCCACCTGAAGTCCCACGCCGTTCTCCTCCCTCCGCCCTCCTCTCCTTCATCGCCTTCGCTCCGATCCCTCACCTCGTTTTTTATATTGTATCTCTTGCAGGCTCGACAGCCTCCGTCTCTCTTTCAGCATCCTCTCCAAACACCTTATCTGCTTCTTACATCTATATCTCACTAAAGAAAGTCTAGCAGGGACGACCGCAACCACGCTATGGCGTCGTTTGAGTCGGGTCAGCGTCCTCTCACTCATGTCAGATATCAGTCCGCGAACTCTCCTTATGGTGCAGGTGACCCGTACTACAATCAGTCAACGGGCTTCTTGCCACCCCAAAAACCAAAGAAGGGCGTCAGCAATTGGATTAAATTCGGTGTCCCTATTATCGTTCTTGTCATCATCGGCGTTGTCGTAGGCGCCGTTGTCGGCACCAAGAAGAGCAACAACGATGCAGCAGCCTCCAGCAATGGTGCTAGCAGCGGCAACCCATCGGCAGTCGCCAGCTCAGCGGTCAATGCTAAGACATCTGTCGGAGTCTTCGCTATTTCAACGAATAGCGAGTTCATGATGCCTGTGTACCCTTCAACTGTGAGATTTTTACATTTCGCATTTCTCGTATTCAGGCTACTCATCTTGACCCGGCTTAGACGAACACAGCTATTTTTACCACTCCAACTTATATTACCTCGAACGACTCGAGAGTCGCTTGGCCGTCCGATCCCTTCCAGCCCTCCGCACCGAGCCCGAGTCAGGTCCGCACTGATCGTCCTCGACTGATTGCACCAGCGTATAAATGGCAAGCCCTTCCCACTTTAATCGCAAACGACCCCTACCTCAGTGAATGGAACAACACAATTTTTGGAAACGCCTCACAATGGAACTCGATGCCCCCAGTCCCGTACTTTATGGATGGAAGCAGCGGAATTCTTGATGTATGTCGGCAGGTCAAGGAACGCGTCAAAGCCTTTGCATACGTGTACCGTATGACGAATGATTCGGCTTGGGTAGACCGCTGCTGGCTGGAACTCCAGGTCTAATCAATTCCACTGTATATTTTTTTAAATCTCTTTGCTGACTTTTTTCAACTATCCTCTGTGCAGAACGCCGCCGGCAATGGTACGACAACATGGGGACCTGACGTTGACAAATGGAACTCTGTTCATTTTCTTGATACTGCCGAGATGTCAGCGGCCTTCGGTATTGCCTACGATTGGCTCTATGATATGTGGACGCCTGACCAGAAGGAGATGATTCTTTTTACTCTGAACCAATATGGCTTGAGTTTCGGTGTCAACGCCTTCGTCAATGGAGATATTGGTTGGTGGTCCGATGATGATATTAAAGGCAACTGGAACTGCGTATGCAACGGTGGTCTTACCATGGCGTCTCTGGCCGTTCTGGGTGACGATACCACCGGTAATGCGGAGCAGCTCCTTACTCTTACTATTCCCAACGCCAAAGAAAATTGCGTTTTTGCCGTATCGGATGACGGAAGCTGGGCGGAAACAGCGAATTACTGGTACTTCGGCACAACTGGATGGGCCGAGATGACCTCCTCTCTCATGACTGCTGCTGGCTCTGATTTCGGTATGCTGACCAACAACCCCAACTTTAACCTCACTGGTCTGTTCCACTTGTACATCCAGGGAGCCACATCGCTTTTTAACTACGGTGATCACGGTCCAAACAAGTATTCGACGACTGCAAACTCAATGATTTTTATGTCGGAGCAGTATAGGAACCCCGTTTATGCCTTGTTCCAGCGTGACCAGCATGATGCTGCTGATCCATGGTCAATGTTCTGGTATGACCCGACGATTTCTGGTGCATTCTGGGATGGAACCGCGCTTGATTACTTTTTCGATAATCATACGGATCAGTGGGCGTCGATGCGTTCAACGTTCACAGACAACGATGCGCTATACGTCGCAGTGAAGGCGGGTATGCTCCAGGGTCACCAGACGCACAATGATCTCGACTGCGGTGATTTTGTCCTAGACGCCCTTGGAACACGTTGGGCAGGCGAGCTCGGTTCTGGCAATTATCTATCCACAGGTTACTTCTCTAATGATACCCAGGAGAGCGACCGTTGGCTGTACTACCGCAAGAGAACGGAGGGCCAGAACACGGTTTTGGTTAATAAGGCCAATCAGGACGTTACGGCACAGCCAACCGTTCAGCACGGTTCTTCCGGTACTATGCAGGGCTCAAGTACGGTGTTCGATGTGCCGAGCGGTTCGACTGCCTACTGGATTGGTAATCTGACGTCCGCTTATTTCGATGTGTAAGTCGCATTGATCTTCGTCGCACGTCGGGTGAGAGGCTGACTTGGTTTGCGGTTTGCATAGCACATCCTTCTCGCGCGGGGTACGCTTGTTGAACAACCGCAAGCAAGTGTTGATTCAAGACGAAATCAACGCGAGCGAGGCTATTCAATGGCGCATGCATACGAATGCGACCGTGAGCATTAGTGGGACTACGATCACTTTGCAACTCGATGGGCAGACGTTGATTATGGAGGTGCTGAACGCGCCTACTGGGCTGAACATCAGCACGTCCGCTGCGGTAAGGTTTGATAGCGACCCTGCGCTGCCGCCTGGCGAGGTGGACCAACCGAACCCGGGTGTGACCGTGGTGACGATGGATTTGCCGGCTGGGCAATATACACTGGAGGTGCTGTTCAACCCGCAGTGGCCGGGTATGTCGTCGAGCGACTTCCAGACTCCGCCAAATGTGGCGCTGGCGGACTGGACCCTGACGAGTCACGATTGAACGTTTAATTCCTTTTGAACATTGAGACTCTTAGTTTCTAGTTTTAATCTTTTTCTTTCTTGTCATGGACAATGAGGATGTCGATTCGTCTGTATACCGTACCATAGTTCTCGCTGCGCGACTTTTGTGATGAGTGTTGTGTGCTTGAGGCGTGGGAAAAAATAACCGTGCTTGACGACGTGGTTGTGAGGCTGGGCGCAATCAACGGTCGTCGACCAAGACGGAGTGCGCTCTTTTATACCAGACTTCGCTCACAGAGCACCCCGACGTCGCGCTCGTTCACCCAGGTTGTTAGCTCCCCGTCGTTTGTTTTCGTGTCCGCTTACTCCTTTCTTCTATATAATATCCTCTCGACTCCCGTGTCGGCTGGTCCCAACACACTTCTTGCTCTCCCCACGCCCATCATCCTTTGGGCAGCAGAGGAAAAGATATAGAAAGAACACCAAAAAAATTCGTCAATAGTCTCCTCCTGGGTTCGCCCATACCCCTCGCTCGCCATGCTCTCCAACGGCAGACCTCTCCTTTTCACGCTCTTTTTCGTCGTCACTCTCCTTAGCGCATTCGCGCCTGCGGTCAATGCCAACCCGGGAACCCTTGCCCATCGTCGCCAGGCGAATCGTATGCTCAAAGTGCGCGCACTTGATAACCCCTTGAGCGGCATTATTGGTGTAGGTGCCGCTCCAACGGGCACTACGGATTCCGCGACTGGCTCAGCGACAAGCTCGGTGAGCTCCAGCACGGCCTCTGAAGCTACATCGACTGGTTCAACAACTGCATCGGAGTCCACCTCGGGCACTTCGAAATCGGTTTCGTTTTTTGCTTCTGCTTCGACAGAAACTAGTACTTCAGTGCGTCTCCCAGTTTTCCGTTTTCCGCATCACGTCAAGCATCAAGCTGATCGATTTTTCGTGATTTTTGACAGTCGAGTAGTTCGACACCTTTATCGACAAGTTCAACGACGAGCAGCTCCACAACCTCCTCTACTTCCTCTACTACTTCAACGTCGTCAACAACTACATCGACTTCCTCCTCCTCCTCGACTATATCCAGCTCCTCTTCGTCTTCTACAACCTCTTCGTCTGTATCTCAGATCACTGCTGCGCCTGATGACACGACCCCACCGTCACCCAACCAGTCTACACACACCATCACGAGCACTCTCAGCAGTGGCGCCGATAGTGCCTCGTCCACCGAATCTGCGGTTGCACAGCATGCAGCGTCGACCAGTACTGTTTCAAAGACGACGATAACGGTTATCATCGTTGTTGCAGCCTCCGTCGGTGGAATTGCTATTATCTGGACTATTATCAGGAAGTGGAAATTCAGACCCTCCGCTGAATTCGAGGATCGTATGCAGGTACGTCTATCTAAATTGGATACCATAAGTTGAGTCTGAGCTCGTCCGCAGCCCATCGACTGGGCGCCTGCCGGGGGCCACTCTGATAGTGACTTTTCTGGTCTTCACCGTACGGGTTCGAACGCGTCACACGGTTCATTCCGATCTGGATCAGAACACGACAGCTTAGGTGGCGGACGTCCGTATGGTAATGGCAGTACGGGGCTTGTCGCCGACCTTCCATCTCACGATTTCACTGCTGGCCCCGCGCATCTGGGAGGCGGCTACGCGGATCTTACACGTGGCCCGAGCCCTGCACCACAAATGGCTCAGACAGTCGCACGCGGACCAAGCATCAACCGCAACTACGGATTCTGATTACTTCGTGTATTGCGCTTTTGCCGTCGAGGCACTGTCTCTTGCTCATATAGAGGTGCCGAGAGGTCTGCTGTTTTATTTGCCGTGTACACCCCATTTGATGATCAGCGCTGAATCTGTTTCCTGTTGTTGGGTATTTTTTATCCGATCCCTTTTTGGCCAGTAGCTTGTCCTGATTACCTCCCCTGTTTATACCGCTTTCTTTCGTTGCTCTTACGTTCACTTGCCACGCTTGATGCCTGCGCCTTTTTTCGACAAGCCCAGTGGACCTTATTCTCGTCTAGTTGTCCAGACTTTGATATGGTGTATTCAAGTCTGTTCTGCTCATTTTGCGCGTAGCTCGACCCCTGTCTAATTGGGCACTATATATCATTAATGCTTAACGTGGGGATTCCTAAGGTCCACACATTTTATGATACCTGAGTCTCTAAGGGTATTCGCCGAATCTATCTAGTCGCGTTTGATCCGGTGCATGTTGAAACGCATATCAGAATCAGAAGGGGAGAAAAAAAAAGAAGGGAGCAAACGCTTGCGATATTGATTGGGGTTTCTTGTCCATAAGCGATGCGCATGATCGTTAAATGTAAAGGCGATGCTGGCGAGCGCGTGCAGATAGTACGAAACGTCCACTAAGCAATGCAGTTAATGACTGATGAGATAGGACTACAAAGAAAGAATAGTCTACGAGTGCAACCTTCCGCCGAGCCAAAGACCTGCGAGCAGTACAACGATAGGAAGCATTGACACAGAATACACCCATCCCCAATGCCAACGTACTCTGACTGCCGAATTCGTAGGACCAGGCTCGCGCTTATGCTCGTGAGAGGACACCTGTAATTCGTCCTCGTCGATAAGGCGCGTGCGCATGAGCAAACCCTCGAGCCCTGTTGGTTCCTCGGGAGGGAAAAAGCGCTGTCGACGCAGCCATGAACCGTCATCAATATGTTTGTTCGTCTTTGCGGTCGCTTCACGGCCAGTCGAGGGCGACGGAGGCTCCCAGTCCATTGCGTCTGGGTCCCGGGCCCGTCGGGGTATTTCAGTCTCATCATCATCGTAATTATTACCTGTCGCCTTTAGTAATGAGTTGTTTAGGTTCCAGTCTGCAGACGCGTCTCTATTGCTTATGACGAGTGAGGACTGTCCAAACTTAGGATTTGTCGCCGCTGTTGCTCCTTCGATGATAGGGTTAGACGAGAGCGAGAGCGTTGCGAATAAGTCGGGCTCAGACATGCCTCCCAGAGTGCTTATAGTATTAGACATGCCGGAATCGACGCCGGACGTGGTGAAGGATGCTTGCGTACTAGGGGCTGAGGCGGGGTTGGGACTGGAGAGAGAGGTGAGCGCGCGGTGGGCGGACGTGTCGATCAGGCGGATCGGTGCGGGTTTGCGGATTGTAATGGAAAAGTAACTCATGACGAGAACCTGAAGGCCATCATCTTTTAGCAGTAACTCAATGCGTTTAAAGAATAGCCCTACAATTATCTCGAGCCCTAACGACCCACAGAAATAAAGACACCTCCTGCTCATGTACACTGATTTCTCTGTGTCCATTTTGGTGCGCAAGAAATCCCACTCAGGGTTAAGCCATGAAGATGCCAGTAAAATAGACGTGATTAGACGGGACAACCACGCATAGCTTTGCAAAATCTGTGTAGTGTGAATTCTACTAAATACCAGGCATACGTTACAAGACTTACTACGTGGGTCCGGCGACCTTCAATACGTACTTGCCTTCCTTGCATATTAGGGCGTTGCCGAATGGAATAAGTAGGATCCCAAAAGGTCCACACGACCGAGATCAAGGCAAACATCGGTAACGCTGGCGCGAGCATTCGCAACCGTGAAGGCATTTGCGTGGCGATTATACCTTCATCGGAGAGAAGATAGATGAGGCCAAAACCGATAATAATAATCCTCGAAGTAAACTTACCGGCAATGTTTCCGAGGATGGCGAAAAGAAGACTCGCAGTCCATAGTACACCCCGTACTCTCCACGAAACCAAACCCGCTCCCGTCCTCTTCCCCGTGTTCATACTGCCTGTTCTAATGGCACCAGGTTTGCGCATTGACGCGTTGCTAACCTGTAATGCACCCCCAAGCGCGCGGGTACGTGCCATCTCGTCTCTTCGCGCGATTTCCGCGTCTACTTCCGGCGCACACTTCACACACACGGGCGGATAGCGCGTGTGCAACGCAGCACGGTAAGCAGGAAGCGCGGCTGCGCGCGTAGCATATGTTGGATCGGATGATGCAGGTAAATATGCGGCGAGCAGATTGACGAGGAGCGTCTGGTTTGTTCTGCAGGTATGGCAGAAAAGGCTGGTTTCTGCGTTTGATTTAGGACCACCAGAGAGCGATGGCAAGTGGTTCCGGTCCGGGGAGCCGCGCTTCAAGAAGCTGTCGATGTTGAGCTGCTCGTCGCGCATCGCGGGCTCGTCGCCGACAATTTGGCCCCGTGTGCCGTAACGGTTCCAACAAGCGCAATAGGGACAACGAAAAAAATGCGGGTCGAACGTCGACGACGACGGAGAGGACGCGACCGACGACTGACAGTAATAACATATAACTGCGGGAGAGCGGCGGAAGAATGTCATTAATATTGTTGATACAAGTTCATGGGGTTCGTGGGCAAATGAGTTGGGCGTTGCGCGGTGTTCGCCCGCGTCGATTGGGAAAGTCCAACTGAACGTTTGCCGACAACGACAGTGACGACCACCGTCGCCGCACGTGCTCTCGATGTCACTCTCGCTGCGTGCCACGCCCTCCTCAGCAGCGTCCCGGGGCGACGCGACGATTCAGCCCACGTACTTCACGTCTTCTCTCTTCGTCGATGCGTTGCGTGCAGACCTACAGGAGCTCGTGCGCGTCTACTCCGAGGATTATTGCCGTATCACAAGTTCAAGAGACGGCGACGACACGCGTCTCTCTGACACGTATGCTGGTACCGTAAGGCCGTTCGCCCTCTTCAAAGATGTATGGATGCGGCAAGGTTGGCAGTGGTTGCACCTGAAGGTGTTTGAACCCCGCGCACGCGAAACCTTTGTGAACGTTGTACTCAGATTATTCCTTGGTGCGTGCCATCCTCACGCTTCCCGGGAATAAGACCAAACTAACTGCATTTCACGTAGAATGCGCTACGCAGGCAGAGACCCCCTTGAAGAGGGCGGTCGGACTGTTCGGACTGTATACTTTTTACGTGTCGCAACCGTCGTCGTCGACGCCGCGTGTGCATCAGATCACTGGGATACCAATTTCCATAGGCGAGCATTATTTGTTATCTGCACTGGAGACAGTGTATTGACATTTATAATAGACAATCTCGAAATACTGCTGGAACTACCGGCGTCGTTGGGTGATTCCGAAGGAAAGGCATTAGAACCACATGTGGTATACATACTGCATATACTCCACCCTAAATTTCTCGCTCTTCCCCAATCCACGATGCACGCGGAGAACCCCCGCAGTCTTCCGCGGGAATTGGTAGCCCTCGAGACCGAGACCGAGATGAGGAAGGGCAGCAGCACAGGGAAAAAGAAAATGGGACGACCGTCAAGGGCGGAGAAGGCGCAGCGGCTTCGAGCGGCCGTTTCTGGCCTCGACCGATGGCTGGAAAAGAGCTCATACCCGGCGGAAGCAGACGGTGAAATGGTAACGGAGGTGGAAGCGTCGACAACGCACATCATGCTGTCGCAGCGGCCGAAGACATCACGGACCGAGTATATAGAAAAGAAGGAAAAGTTAAAATGCGTATCCTCGGACGCGTTGGGCCGTGCTGGAAGCCGCGTATTGATGCGGCTGAAGGAAATCGACACGGCGGCGGCAGAACGGGGGCTGGAAGTCGGGACGTCGGGCGGGGAGTTGTCTGGGATAAAGCGGGTCGAGAGCGCGGTAGCAGAGAAACGCATGCTCGAGCTGTTGAAGGGCGGGGACACGTGACCGCCTTCGCGCGCGTCCCGAATCGCAACTGCAGTTTCGCTACACCGTATCCGAGTTGCTACTAGTTACTAGTATACAACGTACGGCCTGTTATACAGTGATTATGTCCGACCATGAGGCGGCGGTCAAGAGCAGGTTAATCGATTCTGTCTTCAACAAAAGGAATGCGGCCGGAAACAGCGTGGAGGAGTCCTACGTCGCCCACCTCAAAATATGGGAGATCGAGAGCGGCATCGACAAGCCCCGCTACATCATCCTCGCAGGTCCGTCTTCACCCCAGGTGCCTGCGCCGTAGCTCTTGCTCAGCTGTCTTGCTACAGGGGTGAGCAGTGGTTCGCCTCTCATCCACAAGTCTCGTGTCAATCCAAATGGCACTTTCTCTGTCGGCAAGACGTGGAAATTGGCCGACCTTCGTGCTATCGAAGTCTCCAACGTATGCTCCTCTGTTCTCTCGTTATTCGTTCTAGACTAGCTAAGCCATCTCGTACATAAAGCCCTTGGAAATTAACATCACTTTCGCAAGGACCTACATCTGGCAGACGGAAAACCTTGATGACCAAAATGGTTTCCTGAGCATCCTCGTCTCTCTCTTCAAGGAACGCATTGGATCAAATACGCTCCTTCGCATATCCGGCTTTACCCCCTCAATACCTGGTTCGTAGTTATGGCTCTTCCCCGAGAGTTATCTGCTTATTGTCATATCCTGTCATTTAGCCCGCCCGCCAGCTCGTGATGGCCATAATGACCTTCGCTCCGTCAAATCTAACGCAACCATTAAAGATTCCAGGTCAACCTCCCGCGCTAATGGTCTCGAAAGCGCAGCATCGCCTGTGCCTCGCTCTAGGTCGCGCGCCCCAGCAAGCAACGGCCGCCCTGCTTCTCCAGCCGGCTCATCGCGTAGCGGTCGTACCGCTTCTCCCTTTCGGGCTGGAACGCGTCCATCCTCGCCAGCTGTGTCAGTAACAGGTAATACACCCTCACGAAGGTCAAGGCGACCGTCGAACGCAGCGAGCGTCTCCGCGCGGTCATACGACTCGTCTTCTGCAAGTCCCTTATCTTCCGTCGCAATGCCCCACATGGGTCAGTCCCCCGCACAAACTCCTGCTGGTTGGGTGAAGGACTCCTCTCCACTTCGCTCGAAACCGATCCAAGTGCAGGCTCAATCGCAACATACATTATCGGCTTCACGTTCTTCGCTCGACGTGCCCTCGTCGTCCCCTTCTATTCCTGGTTCAAGTGCCGGCATATCTACCATTTCTGTTGCTATATCCAACTCCGGCGTTTCCGGCTCTGGCTCCCCATCTGGCTCCCCAGTCTCATCATATATTCCCTCTGATCACCCTCCACCCACGAATAACAGCAACTTACGAATGCGCAGTGATTCGGCGGCGCGACGCGCACCTTCGCCCGCCCCTTCCAGTACTTCACGCCGTTCACAGCGCAGTCTTGGAGCCGCCTCGAATTCCGAGCCGCCAATGCCGATGGTATTGCCTACTTCGACGCGTGTAACAAAACTTGGCGCATCGTTGTCTCCGGGGAGCACGCAATTGGGCCGCCGGGACCCAAATGCGCGTATCTCATTCTTTGATCCTGCCAACCAAGCGCTGCTAGACCGCCTACTATTCTCTGCCGAAACCGGCGCGAACGCCACGCCAAGCAGCCCGGGCGAAGATGGAGCGGTTGTTACCAATGGACACGACGGCGAAGTGGGTGAAGAAGGCGAATGGGAAGAGGAAGGTGACACCACTGCTGCAACGCTAGCAAATATTGAGGAGATGTTGGAAGGATACGAATGGATCGGGGATGGGCTTTCCTCACGGATAAAGAAAGGACCCGCAGAGCATATTGAGTCGCGACTCCTGGATGAGTTGGTTCTGCTCGAAAGGGTTAGTCCTTATAATGCGAACGATTAGTTGTCTCGTGGCTGATCCCCCCCCCCCCCCCCCTTTAAGGCCAATATCCATTCCTTGCTAGAATCGGATGATGATCGAATAGCCAAAGTATTGAAAGGTCTTGACGAGGCCATCGCGGAGCTAGACAGCATGGATAAGACAGTCTCTTCTTACAAGATCCACTTAAATGTATGTGAGACCCCCAATCCCCCCGTCAAAAATAATTTACAATCTCGTTTCAGGCTGTAAGCGACGATATACTGTACATTCAATCGCAAAACCGTGGTCTTCAAGTACAAACTCAGAACCAGCAATTACTTTTGAACGAGCTAGAGAAACTACTTGTCTGTAATTTTCATCATTTAGGACAGGGGTGGATACTTATCTACTTGTTCTTGTTAACTCTTTTGCGTAGCAAACGGTACATGTTAGCAGAGAGTCTTTATTGACACTCACTCAAGAGTCACTTGAGAAGGACGAGGGCGTAGCTAAATTGGAGACAGCCGTGACTGAACTCTACAAAGCGCTTTTGGCAGGAAGGGATAGTGGTAAGCACCTTTATTTAGCCCTGATGTCATTCTTACCTATTTGCAGATATGGCTGCGACGATGGAGCGTCTTGAAGAATATCGCACGCATAATAGCCAATTCTGCAAGCGCATCCTTGACTTCCTTACGATTGTATCCACTGCACAGGGCAACATTCTACTCAACGAGACTAGTGGACTCGGGCCATCCGGAGAGGGAGGGCGTCTTTCGATTCTTGACCATCAGCAGATTGAATCGTATCTCGGTCGATATATCGGCTTAATGCTGTATATGAAAGAAATGGACGAAAACAGGTATTCTAAAACCTGCGCGGTGAGTGCCATTGCTAAATAACAAGGGGTCGATAGTCTGATCAACAACCCCTGGAATCAAGGCCTATTTTTCTGCAGCGAGCGATCTACACGCCAAGCAGATTAAGGCACTTCTGGCCTCATACAGCAAATTTATCAGGCAAGCGCCTGATGACGAGGTCGAACAAGGTAATTATACCCGTTGTCCTGCGTAACGTGTTATCTTAACATTTCACTTCCCCAGCTTTTGCATCGTCGTCCGCAAAAGAGGGTTTGGTCTCAGGTGGTCTACGCCGTGCGGGGACGGTTGTTCGGTCTCCCCTAGAGGCAAAAAAGGAGAAGGGCAAAAGATCTGGAGGTAAATTGAAGCCGTCCGAGGTAAGTTGCCTTACTTGGGATCCCCTTAATAGTCCTTAACTAATATTCCGTTAATATAGGTGTTGGACATCGTGCTTGAGCAGATCGCACCCCAGGTCTACCGCGAGCGCGCATTCATCGCGGACTTCCTGCTCATCAACGATACAGCGATCACATTTGCAGACTATGTCTCCTTGGACCACTACTTCCGCAGGCAAGCTGCACAGTATGCGGGCCTCAGCAACACGACAATGAAGCTCGTACGCGGGGCAATGGATCTTATCTTTGGATTCCTGCCTATGGAATTGAAGACATTCATTGATGCAGCACTTCTAAAGGACAATATGTAAGCTCACTCAAACGCTTCTAATATGCACCTGAAGTTTATATGTGACTTGTCATGATAATGAAGGCAAATTGTGGGCGTGGTTACTTCAATTGAACGTGCGATCATGGATGCAGAAATTCACGGGAACCCCTTCTTTGTCGGCGTCCTTGAAAAGCAGCACCAGAGGCTGAAAGCCATCTTTGATCGTCACGTGGTCAGTCACCAAGCCAAAGTTAGCTCACGTCATTTACAGCTTTCTAACGCCGTTTGTCGCTTAATTCTAGGATGAGCAAATCAAAGGCGTAGAGCAAACACAGCTTGATGCAAAAAAGCGGCGAGGAGTCGCGCACTTTATCAAGTATTTCCCAGTCTATGTCTCGCGCATTGAGAGCCAGCTTGCTGGCGCGGACGACCTCGAAATCAGGGGTAATGTCGATGTAGCATATGAACGCATTGTGAAGGGTATGTTCGACTGCCTAAAGCAAATGGCGAAAATGGACGGCGAGCAGGCTGAAGATAAAGGCCAGCTAAATTATCATGTTATCCTAATCGGTAGGTTATGCTTTCAAGATTTTCATCATCGCGAAAGCGTTGACACTTTGCAAAGAAAATATGCACCATTTTATAGCTGAGACTAGCCAGATGAACATCAACGCTGTGAACACATTCAAGAAGCGCGCTGAGGACATTTATGAGGAGAATTTGACTGCGTATATAAAAATCGTCATGCGCCGCTCTTTCTCAAAAATCATCGTCAGTCTTTCTCATCGTTGTATAATCCGTTCGATAAGAGCTGATTAACGTCATAGGACTACTTCGAGGGCGTTGAACGCATGTTGAAGACTACTGCGCCAACCGAGGTCTCAAAGAATTCGTCATACGGCCGCTCTGCGCTCAAGCGAGTCGTGAAGGAATTTAATTCTAAGGATGTGCGGAAGAATATCGATGCATTGTTCAAGCGAGTGGAGAAGCACTTTACAGACGCGGATGGACCAGAGACGCAGGGCGGCATGGCTGCGGGTACAGCCATGGTGGGCGTGTGGAAGGCGTGCGAAGACGAATTGCTCCGAATGACTGACTTCTTTGCGAAGCAGATAAGCCAATGCTACAAGGACAGTGGTGTCGGGCTCGAATATTCTAGGGCTGATGTGGGGGCTGCGTTCAAGAAACACCGAGCCGGGGCATGATGAATATTATGTTTGGTATAGGTTACTGTAGCATTTAATGTGTACCACATGTATAATAAAGACTGTGGACATCGGACAATGGATGCAAATTAAGAGATGAACAGCACATTATTTTGTTGAATTATGCACTTTCAAGGGTGATATAGTTATTTTCGAACAGGCCAGGTTCATTTGCCACCCGCGGAACACTTTCAATCGACGCCGCTAATGCAGGTGAATAGTCAGGCCGGATGCCTTCCTTCCATAGCCGGACATATTCTTCGCCCTTCGTCCAAGTACCGACGTTCCCTGTCCGCTCAACTTGCATCCGCCAGCGTTTACGCGCCTCCATCGATTCAGCTTCCGTGTACTTCTTCTGCTCCCAGCTTTTCAAGTTCTCTCGTTCTTGCGAAAATCCACGTTCGATCGGGCCTGGTTTGAAGACCGTGCCGTAATGCGCAGCCTCCGCGGCGGCGACCCGAGATGCAATGTGTTGCTCAGAGCGCAGTGCACGGTATTGCATAACTGCGGCGGCATAGGCATCCGAGAGTGAGAGCTTCTCTGTGTGCTCGTAAAGATTCACAGCAAAGCGAATTGCACTGTGTCACCAATAAACGAAATAGTCAAACTTCACATTTTGCGTCGACACTAGCAGAAGTAAACGCACTCTTCGGGGGTAGGGTTCCTCCCGCGCTGGCTGAGCCGTGTCCATGCTTGGCCGTGGACAGGATGCCCGTCTTCAACGAGGTCCTCTTCTACGAGACTACGTTCGCGGAACGCCTCGAATGGGTGGTCACGGAAGAACTGGCGACGAACCTCATCCTCGAGGTACACAATCGGTGCCGTTTTCATTTTCGACGGCTTTTTATGCCTCGAGGCAAGGGGAAGGCTGGCTGGCAAATCGTACGGCACATGCTCGTTTGAAGGTGGGAGACGGTTCGGAGGTGCTCGTGGCGGGAGAGGGAATGGTGGATGGTCGAGGACGGCTTTATACCAAAGCGGTTCCCTCTGAACGTAGCCCGTGCGCGCAAGACGAGCGACTTGTTTGTGCACCTGTGTCGCAACCCGTCGCACCATCGTTGCTTGAGAGCAAGGAACCACAAAATGAAAGAAAATAGCTATTTCGACCCATCACGTGACACATTATATGCGGGAAAACAAAACAAATATTAATGAGATGAGAATACAGGTACCACAGATTTACTACAGCTACGTCTTCACCCGAGATTGTGCAGCAAGAGCGGCATTCATACCCATCCATGTCTTCTCAACAAGACCAAGCAGACGTTGCATATCAGAGCTCCAGTCATTCATCACGTCCTCTGCCGTCTGCTTGTTCCTGAAATTGACGATTCCTGCGGGACGGTCAATTCGAGCCCACACTGTCTTTGATACTACGAGTCGGCACAAAGTCTCCTCGGTCTGTTGCGCGGACAGATCAAGTAATGATGTTAACCGTTTTATAGCGATACGTGTATAGTATTGCGCAATGACTCGGATGTTCTGTACAAGGATCAGCATACTTGTTTGCAGAATTCTACGAAGACATACATGTTCAATCACGCGCATATGTAGGTCCTCCCAACGCTTCTCGGCACCCTTCCCGAATACCTTGGTAGCACGAAGGGTTGGCCCATAAATGCCTTCGATTCCCGGCCAGCGCATCAACTCTTTGGTAGTAAAACATTTCATGAGATTGCTAGAGTTCCGATGAGCACGAACACGATTTCGAGCAATGATACACTCACTAGTGAAGCTCCAGCTTGGACAAATTAGGATATTTGAAGATGCGGTGAAGCATGTCCGATTGTTCGTTGTTGTGCGGGGCAAGCACGATATAGTAAACAACGTGTTCAAGAGCCTGAAAATTTTGTTGTAGGGAGGACCATGAAGTAAAAGAGACCATCGTACCTCGCGGCCTTTATTCGCGGTATCTTCTTTAATGGAAGGCGTCTCCCAGATCTCGTGATAATGCTTCGCTACGTCGAGATACTCGTTTGCATGGAGAGAGAATTGGATCATGAGGTCATAGTATTTCAGTTTGAGGCTCTGTACACGAGCATTAGTCCGAAACCTGTCGAAATTTCCTCCGAAAGCTCGCACATACCTCATTGCCTTCCTCCTTCAAGAATGCATTATTTATTTTTCTCCCACCAACCCTTACTTTAATCCAGTCCGCCTCACCCCTACGTAAATCGTTCTTCCCTTCTTTAAGATCATCTGCGTCCTTGCCTCTCGCCACCAAGACAAGCAACCGCATTTGCTCAAGCAAGAATTCCGTTTTCTCTTTCCGCTCCATTGAGGAGTATGTCTCGACCTGGAGATCGGAAAGAAGTTCAGAGGCCGTTTCGAGAGATTTCTGACGAGACGGTAAGGTCGAGGTAGACTGGTTCGCTAGGGATTCATGATAATGCGAAAGCACAAGCGTCACACGAGCTCGGGGTGTCTCCAAGAAGATCTGCAGATATCATAAACGGCGGCTCTCAAGAAAATGGAGAAATATACTCACCTTCCCTTCTGTGACTTGTCGCAGAGTCTCTACGAGTTCTAACCATTTCTCCAGACCATCGCGCTTTTTTATATCTTCCAACCAGCCCATAGCTTGCTCTACTATAGCCTGGACAGTACCTTTGAGTTGCCCGTGTTTTTTACTGAGTAGGCTTATGTTAGCATTCAGCACGGTGTAGTCTCGTGCTTGGTAGGCGAGATCAGAGACGGTCGTTGCCAGTCTTGTCGTTGATTTCTGGTCGGAGGCCTACGAGAGAGTCAGCATAGAGTTATGTACTCTCAGAGTAAACTAATGGATTACGTTTCGTGTCTGTTTCTCAAGGACAAGCAAACTGTCTATGGCCTCCTGCAGTTTCCCGCCCTAGTAAACTAGATGTTAGGATTGCGCCCCGACGTATACGAGGGGAACGTGCCTTTGCGAGAGCAGTGGCCTCTGGGATGATAGCATCGACCTCTGGGGTGAAGTCCTTCTCTTGTTTTTTCGTCTCTGACATTGTGTATAAACAAGCACTCGAGAGAGGATGGGCGAAGGATGATTCAGTGAATGCACTCTCAAGACTCAGCCACTGCAGCATGACGCGTCGCGTCCCTGGGCATGGAATGCGTGACACGTGACCATAACTTGTGACGTATTACTGGATTTGTCGACGCGTTTCTTGTACGCCCACCTGTTCCTCCGTTGGTACGCAGGCACTCAGCGCATGCAGAGCACGATGGAAACGGCCGCTCTTCGCGCTGAGATAAAGTCTTGGGAGCGCGCTTTCAGAGCGGGCAATCACAGAGATCCTTCAATAAACGATATCAAGACTAATCCGGACATAGGTGTGTTCATTCCGTCACGCTCTCTACCGTTGCTCACCTTTCGATAAGCCGCAAAATACAAGCTGTACAAGAAACTCTCCAAAGACTTTCCGAGGTTTGCTGCCCAGAAACCACTAAGCCCTGAGGAATCGTCGACTCCCCATCGCTCGTCCTTGTCACCAGGTCCCTCCTCTCTCGTTCGGAAGTCGCGAGCGACCTACGCATCTGCTGATCCAACGACAGTAAACCCCTTCTCTCCCACAAAGGCTCGTATAAATTCTGGTATCCCCAATCATACATCCCTAGATCGACGACCACAGGTCGTGGGACTTCTCACGACACCTCCAAGCAGGAAGAGAATATGTTCTACACCGTCCCCGGAATCTCTTCCGGCCACAAGACCTTCTCTGCCAGCAGCATTCATATTGGATAGCACTCCGGTTGATAATAGCGCTATAAGGAAGGCACGCAAGCGACTACGAGGAGACCCAGTATCTCCTTCACCTAGTCGGTCTGGCAAGAAGCAGCGTGTATCTGCTCGCTTTGGTCCTGACTTGCAGCCAACCTTGTCCAAAGATAGATACATCGGTTTAGAGGATAACGAAGTAGATATGTCCTACGTTGACGAGTCACCTGTCAAGCCCATCTCCAACGGGAAGGACTTCAAACTTCTGTTCGACGAAGGCAGGGTCCCGAAGCTTGACTTAACGGGAAGTAACAGGCGATCATTTGATTTTGATGCCAGCCAGGGGTGCCTTAGGGATGGAGACGAACTACTAGAGCCTGTTTCAGACAAGAGGGCTAACTCCCAAAAACAAGGCAAGGCGTTACATTCGCTGAAGAATACCGGAGGAGCCAAAGGAAACCCGTGGATTTCGACCGCAGTTGGAAAGAAGCCATGCAATGTCGTTGACGATGTCTCGAGAAACATTTTCTTAGACATTGGAGAGGGACTAGATCGTACCAATCAAAAAAAATTAAGCTCCGAAGATACATCCGGTTTGCCTTCCGATACACCGGTGTTCGCTATCGGGCTTCTCCCCCCCTCACCTCCTCCTTCGACGACAGGGATCGCGCAAGGAGTAGGAACTGCGGGCGCAAACAGGATTCGGAAGAAGCAAAAGTTGCTTATGGACACAAACATCGACGATGATAGCCTAGAGGAGCAGAGCGATATTCATGTTGTTGAGTTTGACTCACGATCACTACGAAAACTCAACGCGCACGCCGTCAATAATGATGAGGTGGACGAGGCGGAACGAAATGTCTTAGCTAATTATCGCGATGAAGACAATTCTAGAACAGGAGAGGTTGCCCCTCTCGGAACTGAATTTGAGGTCGACCTTCCAGAGGACTTACGCAAGATCCTGTACATTTCTTCTTCTTATGCGCTTGACCGTGACCGTGAAGAACGCGCCCTCGTGGATTCCTTATTGCACGGAGCCTCAGACCCCCGAAATCAACGAGGTGAAGTGTGGGGGGCAGGCGAAGTTGAGGATGCAGCATCTGACATTCCTGACTGTGAAGACGACTGGGCTGGGGAAGGTGTTCCTTGGGAGGTAGGCGAGTTGTGACGGAGGTAAGAAGTCGTGCCTTCCGCGCATTTCTCCACGACATTTCCGTTACTTCTCTTACTTTATGTGTTTCTGTGAGCAATACACAAATGAAGTCACTCACCTGTACACGTGGTGTTTGCATGTTGTGACGAGTTTGATTAATTCATCACTTGTCCCCTTCCTCGCCAGAAAGGTTTCCTTGATTTCATTCTGCTGTTCTACAGGATATGCGATGCGATGAAGCCATCATAATGCGTTCGGGATGTGATGAGGGTCATGTCGAACTTTCAATATCACTGACCACGCGCCACGCGCTATGGCACGACTTAAAACCATGGAGTACATGCATCCTACATGCGCAGCGCGGATTGAGTTCCCAGGGCTTCGTGGTTCGTATATACATCGTCCCTCATAGCGCTACAGCCTGTTTACTCCTTCGCTGGCCCCGACCTAAACTATATTCCTTCCGGATTTCCTGGCAGCGCCCTTCTCCTGACTATCGTCTGTTATACTCATCCGACAATGCTCCACCTCCTCAAAGATCCGGAAGTAGCAAGGTTTCTCCTTGACTACATACTTGAGACGCCTGGTGGAAGGCGTACCGTGGCGAGGATTTCACGAACTTGCAAAGCGCTGTCGGAGTTGGCTCTCAACTCGCTATGGAGGGAGCTTGATTCGTTGCTGCCTCTGATGAGCCTCATGCCCGGCCACCTATTTAAGAGGGCTCGGCGACCAGGCTCTGGCTTTGTGAGTGATATACCTCAACCCACTCGTCTTAAAACTTTTGTTGACAGCGTCGAAGGATAAAATGCCCCGTGCGGAGGACTGGAGGAAATTGATCAGCTATGGAGAACGAGTTCGCAAGATTACTTACAACGAAAGCGTCGGCAATATTCATGCCAGTATCTTTTCGGTAATCGAGGGATGCAAAACGCAAGAGTATATTCTTCCTAACTTGAAGGCCCTCCAGTGGAAGGTCGAATCCGCTGAGGGACTAAAGAGGAGTCTTCTCTTCCTAACTCCACAGCTTCGCTGCTTAGCAGTCGAGATTGGGGCCGGTATTCTGCAGGACGAGCTGGCTGCGTTCCTGACGGAAGTATCGTCTAGTACCCGTCTTACGACCCTGTCAATCACATCTCCCACGAGAATTCCCCCTTACCTATCCCGTCTCATGCAACAACAGACAACCCTCGAGAAGGTTACGCTTACAGCGCCTGGCGCGCTTTCACCGTCGATAGGACGATGGCTTTCATCCATTTCCTCTCTAGGGAGCCTCCAAATAGATGTTGGAGATCGATCTGACGGCGTGATTGCCAGTTTTTTCAACGGAGTGCCGGCCTCGGGCAGGTCATCCCCAGGAATCGCTTCTCCTGACCTTGCGATGACTCCCTTGTCCGGAGCAGAATCGACTATATTTATCAGTTTCACCACGGAGCAGGGATTTAAGCAACTTCGGCATTTAAGTCTCAGTGGCGAGGTCGCCTCTACCGCTAACTTCCTCGCGCGCGTCTCCGCTCCTCTCCAAAGCATCGAGCTGGCTCTCGATGAGCCTGCCGAAGCGAAGGATTGGCGCCCATTGTGGACTACTATTCACAAGCAATTCAAAAGCAGTCTTCGCTCGATCGTAATCTCGCCTTCGGGTAACTCACGATTCACGGACCTAATCCGGTCGACACCGCGGGGAGAAAACGTATTGCGTCGCCTTCGCTTAGACGGACTGGACGTACTCCCTTATTTGACGCGTTTTGAGCTTGATCTTCCAGAGTCGCGGATATTCCTCGACCAAGACCTACAAAGTCTCGCTTCGTCCTGCCCGAACCTTGAAGTCCTCAAACTTTGTCCCTTTTCACGCTGGCCGATTGCGTACGGGCCACCGAAGGTGACGCTTGCGGGCTTAGCCCTTTTGACGGCAAATTGCAAGCGATTGCATACATTGCACATACCTATCCATGCCTTCCGCACCAACAACCCATCCCTACTTGATATAGTGACATCATCACGTTCGCTCGAACGTTTGCACGTCGGCCATTCTTGGGTTGAAGATCCTCTGGGTGTATCAATTTTGCTCAGCCATCTCGCCCCTTACCTGGACAATCTGAAATTTTTCCATGAAAAAAACAGGCCAGGCTATGTCGAGGCGCATTGTTCTGGTTGGCAGAGCGTAGCCGACATATTACCCCAGCTACAGCAACTTCGCTTGTATGAACGCAGTCATATGCAGTCCGTTCCTCCCCCAGCTAGAGTGCCTCCATCCCCGCCGTCGTACATGCGACTCCCCACCCCACCACTTACGAAGACCGTCAGCCGAGCCGTGCAGGTGAAGCCTCCTACTGTAGACTCTAGCTCACAGACGAAGGTTGTGGTCCGGCACAAAAATATTTCGACGAAGCCCATGCCCGAGAACATGCACGACGAGGCGGTAGACGCAAGGCCGTACGTAAGTGACGAAGTTATCGATGCGACACCTCACGTGCAGGAGCAAGCTGTGGAAATACGGCCAGCGTCGAGCTCAAAGTCTGTCGAAACTCTAGCAATTCCCGTGAAAATCACCATCGATACCTCCACGTCCCCAATCGAGGAGGCATTTGACGAGGAAGTCCTGTTGGAAAGGGATTCCAACGTTACGAATGTCGGGTACCTTACCCGCACGTCTGGCTACATCGCGCAGATTTTACGCGCAGTGTCACCACCAATATTGCTAAGGTTGTTTAACTTCTGGTCGCTGTTTGTCATGGGTACGGGTAATGCCTCGCCGCCGCATCTCTCCGGCAATGATATTCCGATGCGTCCATCGTTGCTGCTTCACTCGAAAATCACGCCAGGTTTCTCTTGATAAATGATCTTACATTTTGTTTGGACACTATGCCTGCTATGCCGTTATGCCGTTATGCCTTATGATCTTCTCATAAATCGTTACACTTAACAAGTAAAACAACTATTTCCGCATTTATTAATCGATTATGTCTCCTTATGATGTGTAAAACTAGTTATCTTATGCATTATGGTCCCAGCGTTTATATACAATGCGTTTTTTTCCTAGTACGGGAGCATTACTCAGCAGCAATTTTATAGTCTCCCATGTGCTGGACAACAATAGACTCCTCGGGAGATCAAAGTACTTAAGCATGGGTCCTGGGTAACCTTCCCGCTCTTCTCATGAATGCTGGCATCTGCTTGAGCTCCAACTTCACGGACGTCCACGCCTCTTGGGCGCGGTCCTCCTAACTCTACTCTTTACCTACTCACGTCGTCAACCTGTGCCGTCTTGGATTTAATCATTTATGCACAGGCACGTCGGTATCGACAACCCCTCAGTCATCGATTCATGGTCTCCAACGGTCAACGTGCCGTACAGCTCAGGCCGTCCTACGTCTTCTGGGAGTGAGGTCACAGCTGCAACAGACCCCTTCGGAAGCAACAATACTCGCAGCTATTCATTCTCCACGAACATTGACGAGCGTGACTGGCCCGACCGAGGGGCGCGACGGCCACAGGAGTGGGAAAATGATTCAAGAGGCTTGCGGGACTCAATGTTGTCACCCCTCATCGACGACCCGGCATTTTCGGGAAACCCGTACCATCATCCTGACTATACTAGTGTCATGCCACTAGTCAGCATGCCGGCTAGTACAGCACGTACATCAATTCTCGACATGACACAGGATGCCCCTCCCCCGTACGAGATGCTTGTATCTCCAGACAATTCAAATCTTAGGCACTTTCAGGAAGGTACTTTCATTCCGACGCCGACCTTCATGGTCGATTCCTCCACTAGAGATACAAGGAGATCAGGATATAAGCGGGAAAAGGCGCATTCTTCAGGATCCTCGCTGACGCTGACATCTCCGCTTTCAAGACCAGCTAGTTGTTCGTCGCAGGAGGACCAAGAGGATCATGAAAAAGAACTCATAGCTTACTTAAGAGATGATGCGAGCGATGATACGAATGAACACGGAAAACACGAACGTACCATTCCCATGTCGTTGCGGCCTCACACGAGTTGGCCGGAAATATCTCAGACTAAGGAGGAATCTCAAGCAGGTCCAGTGAATGGCCTTTGTGAACCAGCCTTACCTCCTGAGGTGCGTCGCACAGTCAGTGGACCTTCGACGTCGACGAGCACCGAAAGACCCCGTCCACCTCAGCGTGGAAGCACAATGAGTCCCCGCCGCTCTACGAAGTCAACGGATTTAGATCGCATTGACGAACTAGACGAGAGCACACCTCTTGGTATACCCATACATCATAGGGGCCCTTATGAGGTGCAGGGGAAAGTTGACACCCCGCTAACCCACAACGTTCCCATTCAACGTGAAGAACAGGTATGACTCGTTTCGCATAGCTGGTCACTTCATTCGTTAACCATCGCTCAAGCCCGTTTGGAATCGTCGTGTAATAATCGCGGATACTCTTGATGTTTCTCTCCCTCCAATCCCGTTTAAGCTTGATCTGAAACCAGGAGAATATCTGACGAGACTTCCTCCGCCGATGAATAGCTCAGGGATGTCCGCGTTCCGTCCTCCTTTGGCCCCGATCACCCATATACCATCTGTCATCCCTCAATCGAGTCACAGAGACCCGCGGCGTACGTCATCGGGAGAGGCTGGGGCTCGTACAGCCTACCACAATAACGGTTATCATGAATGGTCTCCGGAACAACTGTACGAAATGCGGACTTCGTCTTCCGTTCGAATGGCTTCCAACGAACCGCGACATACATATGATACTGATTATCGTAATGGCTCCAGCGTATCCTCCTCTACAAATATGCCGAGGTCCCATTTGGACGAGTTCCCAGGCGCATTTGTCCCTACAAGGCACAGCTATGCCGCTGTCGATGAAAGGCTTCGTTCTGATAGACATACCACGTTTCGGCCTCCCGCAACGCCAACACAGCTCTTGAATCGGCCTTCTTATGCGCCATCAGCCTCTCCTAGCGTAAATTCATACTCCTCATCTTTACATTCGCGCCAGAGTGAGCCTCCTTCGTCAGTGGATCGTCTCCGACCGAAGAAAATCGTTATGCCAGCGCCTCTCCATCAGCAAAAACTTTTTTTTTTCCGGTTCCACCATTGACTCTCCGAGTCACAAAGTTGTGAACAACCTCTCGGTTGCACAGCCTGCTGCTGCGAACATACCTATGCACGACCCGAAGAAGGGTAATCTATTGAAGAAGCGCGCGAGCACTGGGACACCTCTCCAAAAGCAGCACCATTACTCAAACCTTCGTCCTTCTGAACATAAAACTTCGGCGGACGATGTGCTTGGCGGCTCCGGGAGTATCGCCAGAAGGGCTCCTTTCTTAACGGAATCAGTGCTAAAAGAATTTAAACCCAGTAGGAAACTCAGCAAACGCAAGACCATAATCTAGCATTTTCCTAGTATGACATGGGGCGGACCTTGTTTACGTTCTTTAGGCTTCAACTTTCAGTGGTTTTGCGTGACGACGTACATACGTCCTTCAATTTCAAGTTCTTCAGCCATCTCTCGCACAAATGCCTTCAATTTAATACCTGTACGTTGTTTGTTCGCCTCAATTTTGTGTCTGCGACATGTTTTGATGTAGTGTGGATCGTAACCGACCTTGACATGAAGGAAAGAATCATATGTTGTACCAGTACATAGAATTTTGGGTTGTAAGGCCAGCGGCATCATCGTGACTGAGGGCCATCACTTGTGGCTCGTCTAGAGACTGACGCCGGCGCATTCCTGTAATGGATGTTTGCAGACAGTCACAAGTGTCCAAGTCGGGAACTTACATAACTAGTAGTACTCTCTCAGGCTTAACTCGTACGTTTCTCGCTCGGCCCTTTGCTCGTAAAATGCACCCCGTAACAAGAGAATCCATAAGCAAACGCAAGTTGCTTCCAGATAATCCTCGCCGTTCCATCAGCCCGATCAATCCAGCAGTAATGGAGGCGCCGACTCAGCTGGGGACCATGACACTGGTAGACCCCCGAGGGTCCAATCCGAGTCGGGAGTGTGCTAAGTTTATAACCATCAATAAATCTGGGCGTCGAGAAGGCAAGCAAAAACAGTACTCCAAGTGGCGGTCCTAAGCTCTTACTATCCCTTGAATTAAGTCATTGTGCTCAGTCTGGATAGGCCAGTTACTATCGGACGAAGTCCACATTCCTGGTGATGGACCTCGGATCCCCAATGCTTGCCTATTGAGCCTCATACAACTCGCCATTATGTTAGCAATTATGTTATTGGGGACAGAGTCGTTTCAAAGGAACATTGCAAGCTTTATGCGTGGGTACAATATGTGCCTCTTAGCGAATGGTTGGGCAGCTCACTCTCACGAATCGCAGCACGCTTTCGAGCACGGGCGGAGTGTTGGTGTCGTGTCAGGTGAAATAGGTTTAGTCCCAAGAGCATGTCTAATACCTACTTGCGCAGGACCTTTCCACAAACGGTGTGGTGTTAAACGGCTACAGACTACGCAAGTCAGTCGCGATAGTGATGGATGGTGACGAAATTCAGATACCTTACTCACAAAGTGACTATCTTTGTGTCTTTAACTATCTATCGTTTATTTAATCTATTCCGTAGACTTCAAATGCGTGCACTCTTTGAAGGAACCTCAGGAAAGACTGAATATCTTTGACCCTACTCCTCCTCAAGGCATATATAGGGTGGGTATTGACTCTCCCACTTAACCTGCAAGTAATAAGTAGTCTTCCCCGTAGGACTTAAGGGTGGGAAAATATACGGTAGTATCACACTGCCTTGGAAGGTGCGTCCAGAGTCCATGGACTGAATAAACTCATCCGATGGCCGTTAACGTTTCGAGCGTAAAGTGGAAGCTTTGCCTCTGTGCACCTAGCGTTCGACACAGCTGCGTCTAAACAAGTTGCTTGTAAAACAATCATCACTAGGGGGAAGGAGAAGCTCGAGATGCAGAAACTTATGAAGGAAGTTTATATTCTTCGTGACCTCGATCATGTATGTCGATTTAATATGGTTTATTCGGTTCGCTGAAATTGCAACTATGTTTTTCCCAGCCAAATATTAGTCGTATTTTGGACGTCAATGTGAACGAGACGAATGGCTGGTTGTGGGTTCTATTAAATTTTCAATATCCGCTCCGCTAAGCTTCGGCAGACATATTTTTCTTGAGCTTTGCACAGGCGGCGACTTATTCACCTACATAACTCATCATTACTTATGTGAGGGAGAGGCAAAATACATTATGTATCAAATCTTTAAAGGTATAGAATATCTTCACAAACGCGCAATCGCTCATCGCGGTAAGCTTCTACCTCTATTCAGCATATCGATGCTCAGAATATGACAATTACAGATTTGAAGGTCATAGCTCTTTTTCACTTATTATTGGTTCTAACAAGCTAAGTTTTTGTTCACTAGTGTAGCCTGAAAATGTCCTTCTCTACTACCCGGGAACATATCCTCGCATTCAAATCGCGGATTTTGGTCTTGCTAGGCCTAGATCTTACCAGGAAACACTGAATGTTTGCGGTACACTAGCCTATTTGCCTCCTGAAGGTGTACTTGCTCTTGATAGGAAGGATCTCGGCTACATCGGCATGCCGGCCGACTGCTGGAGCGCAGGTGTAATACTGTACACTATGCTCTCGTGAGTTCATACTTTTTCAAATCGGCAGTACACACAAAGGCTTGTGCTTCAGAGGTTTGCACCCCTTTGATCGTGGCGCCGCGGGAACTACGGAAAAAGATGGTTTCAGTGAGCGGAAATCGTGTTTGTCGCAGCACTCACAAGGCCACTCTGCTATCAACGACCAAGACCTGAAAACTAGAATAATTGATGGCATCGTCAAATTCGATGACTTCTGGGACGATATACCAGATGGTGAGCACTTTCCTTAACGATGCAAGAGAAACTCGTATTGATCCGATGTTATGTTCACAGCCAAAAGCCTTGTCCACAAGCTACTTATTCATGATCACAGACTGAGGGAATCTGCGTTTGGGGCCTTGTCCAGTCCATGGTTTACTTCAGACATAGACGAACTTCAACGAGCGTACTACGAGCGTATTGGACATTTCTGACTAAATGCACTCAGGTTAACCTAATATTTGTCCCCTCTAGAATCTGAACTGGTTTTCTATTCGATTCTCCATTACTCGATACACTGGCTGCAAGATACAATTGTCTGCGCTGTGCTGCCTAACGTCGTGTTTCTCCTTTCTTTACAACATTTGGTACATTCTTGTGGCGACTCAAACAACATGACTTCAGTTTTTCCGAATCACAATTGGCGTTGAGCTGACACTCAGGCCTTGAGGAAGTTGGCATGGACTGCACATTGCAATCAGTATCCCGTTCAGTATCTGGAAGGATCCGGCGAGCTTACAATGTACGTGATCCGGCGCAAACGTCGATATCTATATTTTAAGTCAACTATGATGCTCTACGTATCAGGAAGAGCAGCTTACAAAGAAGTAGCTGTGGTCATAATCATCTTGGGATCGGACTCGCACTTCGACTTCGTCGTGTCCAGCTTCACGGGCAGCTTTCAGGAAATTCTCTGGAAGAAGCTGGCCCTGCTTATAAAAGTTGTCTCCTGTCCCCTAATTATAACATTTTAGCGCTGTACACCTTCTGCCTCTGTTCATAAGACTCCACACCCACATAATCAACCAAAATGTGCACAGGCTCTTTGACGCGGCGAATGAGTTCAGTTGCGTCATATTGTACGCGCCCCTCGTCAATTCCACCTGCGAGGTAGCCTGTAAATGCCTTCTGACCCCACGGGCACTCGGTCGGGTTCGCGATTGGTGCGAATGCACTCGCAGAGCGATACGTGCCGGGAGGCGCGGCGAGATAAATCGTAAGCGCTCCGTGCCCTCCCATGCTGTGCCCGAAAACGCTCTGGCGTGAGGTATCAACCGGTAGTCCAGCGGCGGTGAGTATAGCAGGTAGCTCCTTGGTTATGTGCGCGTGCATGTTGTAGTGCTCGGCGAACTTTGGGGATGTTGCGTTCAGGTAGAAACCTGCGCCCGTTCCGAAATCCCAATCAGCGTCCTCGCCGTCAATTCCAGCGCCACGCGGTGAGGTGTCAGGAAAGAGGATCGCGATGCCTTCTGAAGCAGCGTCCTTGAAAAAGCCGCCTTTCTGCGCGCTAGAGAGAGGAGGTGCGAGAAGGGTGGTTATATGCGCGTTTGAATCAGCTTTCAGCCTATCATTTCTCTTCTACATTACTGGCAGACACTGATGGGGCGTACCCGTTGTCCTCGGTACATGTCAGCCCGGCGAGATACACAAGCAGGGGCACTTTTGCTGTCGAGGATGCATTTGCGGGCACGAATAGATTGAAGTTCGCCTGTAGCCCACCGAGAGTCGCCGACTATATAAAACCGGGTATGTTAAGGGACGATGGAAGGGCACTCAGACTTGTTACATTTCGGTGGACCGAGCAGGCACACCTTGAATGAGTACTTTGTGAGTGTACCCTCGAAGACTTTGTTCTTGGACAACTCCTTTAGATCGGTCATGATATGGTCACGTTGGGTCAGCCAATTCGGTTCAGATAGTGATGCAGTTGTTGTGTTGCCTGTTCTGATACAGCGTCGAGCAGAGGGAAAGAGATACCAGCCTAAGGAGAGATGCCGAATGGACGGAAGCAAAATCCGGATTCAATCGTTCGGTTCGGGAGTCCGCCCGGGAAATACAAATAAGCAGTTCTTGAGCATGTAGTGGGCGTTACTTGAATAAATGCAGTAAGTATTCGCTAGTATGTTACATCCGATTAGTATTAAAGTATAACACGTAGTTTATGGTACAGTTAGACAGGGTTGACTATGCGATGGGGAAAATTGCATCTGTATACGCTGAAATCGGGAGGGGATAATGCTGGTTTTCTACTATGTGGGGGAGCTCGACGCGAGGGTAGTGCAGTTAAATGGTCTCGCTGGGAGCCATGAGCCTATTATTATTGGTCCTGGTTGATCGTGGTGTGTGCCACTCCTCCAACAGGCGTCGGCGGGCAGTGATGCTCGACGCCTTCTACCGTACTCACTCCTGCACCAGCTCTTGAATACTCAGCGGATGCAAAATTTGCGTCTCCACTCGCATTATTGCCATCCGGCTTTTGCCCTTGTCCCTCAACATGCCGTGCCAGGTGGTCTGCGACACCGAGGTAGAATGTCGCAGGTTTGAATTTGATCTCGCGTCCTGTGAATTCGGCCCACTTGTATCGAGCGGTGTTGATCCACCCGACAAGGTCGAGGTGATTGACGTCCTCCAATGTGCCGAGGTAGGTACCCTAAAAACATAACTAGTGAAAAACACAAGTAAACTCGGTAAAAAGAAGACATACCCATTTGGATGAGGCAACAGAGACAAGGCCATCATTGGGGCCTTCTTTCTCCATAATTACGGAATGCGGCCATCTGTAGTGGTAATGCTTTAGCATCATTTTTTAAGAAAAACAACGGAACGATTCACTTAAATGCGTCAAACAAGCCTGGCTCAACTACTGCTCCCCAGCTGTAGTACTTGACGCTTTCGACATCCGGCGTCTCTTCGTTGAACTTGCGCATTGCGCCAAGCGTGAGGCTCTCGAAAGCACTACCGTCGCCGCCACCGTTCGGGAGCAGATCGAGTAGGGAAACAAACGATGGGAGTCGTTCCTTCCCAACGGTTGAAATGAAATGATCCGCAAAGGATGAGCCGCGGTGAGGTGTCGCAACGGTCGTGATCGAGAGCACGCGGAACTTGCGCTGCACCAGGTGCGTGGTTAGATAGCGACAATCCAACCCCCCCTGTAGATAATCATATCAGGTTTTACCTCATTGCTCTTGGGAGAATTATATACCATACTGTGACCTTGTCCAATGCGTTAGCGCACAGCAGGCACTTCACGGAAAGCGTTGCGTACCTATGAGATGGACCGCTCGACCAGGATACACCTCGGACACCCTTGCCTCAAGCACCTTTGCGCGCTCGACGGGACTGCTTGTCGCAGGTACACGCGTGATGAGGACTTCGACGCCACGAGCCTCAAGGACCTCCTTTATCCCGCGCCAGTGGGAGACGCTCATAGGCGCAATGGCAGGTCCTATTTGTACACTATCGAAGCCTAATAGGCCATGGCAGAAAACCATAGGATTCTTGGGTGCACAGTCTAAGGCGGGTATAAAGATATGGTAATGAAAACGAAAATATGCAACGTACACTTCTTGCGCATTTGGGCTTCTTCACCCTCAATCGTCTCCGCCCGATCACTCTCGTCCAACAGCTCGTCTACATCCGCCTTGCGAGTCCCGAACCACCATCGCGCTGGACCAGAGCTCGTACTAAACGAGCGTGCGTGACCCGCATTTTGCACGGGTGGCTCAGGTGGCATGCCCTTGTCGCGCAACAGCCGTAGAGAGTCAATGGACGAGCGAGATGGAGGAGACTGAGTTATGTCGATGCCTTGCGAATGGATATCATCTTCACTATTTACATCGATAACACCCGAAGAAGTAGAGTGGCTAGTCTGCTGGCGATGGACTGGTAGAGGGCGGGTGACGGAAGCGGTAGGCAGCGTGGAGCGCGCGAGGCTTTCGAGGAAGGGCGGCAAACGACGCATCTCTGCACGTCCCACACCGTTCATGTAGTGAGCGGAAGGCAGACGAGCGGGAGGTGGCCGCCGCAGGTGGAAGTCCGACGGAAGGGTATCGGGCGAGGATACACGAGAGATATCGTCCTCAAGGGCCTCGCGGAGTGCAGATGGCGGCGACGAAGGTGAAGACGAGGAAGACGAGACCGAGACCGTCGGTCCTGCAGAGCAGGACGTGCCTGAGCTGCTGCGGAACCACCGTAAGATGGGCAATTGTGGGGTGGCCTGGGCGACTTCCGCCGGGGTGTCCGTCCGTATGGGCGGCAAGATGCTCCTCAAAGACGCTGGCGAGTTCCGAGGGGACTGTGCCGCTGACGCCGGCCATACGCGGTCGTCGACTACGCCGTCCCCGTCGAGCGAGGAACGTGGACTGCTTGTGGACGCGAGCAAGCTCTGCAAACGAGAGGAAAGGGGTGTCCTTGGCCGTGAATCGGACATGAGCGTCGCGTCCGCACTGAGAGAGATGGGAATATATGGCCTTGGCTATGACCACGATGAACGCGGGTGCGCCGTCGTTGCCGTCGGTCCTCCCGTCCAGCCCCGCAATACAAGATGGTGTGTACTCTCGGTTGATAATTCCCCCAGGTGTTGATAGATGCTGCTGCCGCCCCCGTCAGATTCGACGGTAACAACAGGTGTCGGACGAGTGACCTCCCCCACCGAGTACGTCTCTCGATTGATATAATGTTCTTACGACCGTCGTAATTGATGCGGACCACGTACAGAACACCAATATTCATATGTGCATACTCGAGTACGTCTACTTTACTACGACCAGCCAACTCCCGTAGATGTACTCTCTGATGCCACAGAATGCAACCGACTGTTCCCATCTCGGGACCGCCTAATGGGACACCGCAAGCGTGACCACGACAGCGAGCTGACCGACCACATTATCACCTGGAACGAGTGAGCGCTGTTCTGAAGGGTGTACACGCAGAGTGTTTAAATATAGTACGGAAAATGGATAATTCTCGTTACATGAACTGCTCCCGATGCGCTCGGCTCCTCCAAGGTTATCTTTAGGAAGATAAAGAGAAATAGATACGTAGTATACATGCATTGCATCCCGCGAATGCGTTAATAAGTTGCGGCTGTCGGAAACTTTGATTGAGACTCTACTCGTTTGTGTTTGTACTGGGCCCGCATTTGGAAATATGTTCGCAAGTCTTCGAGTGAAGCCCTCGTGCTGGCCGTGTGCACCGCACCGAGTCCTTCGTCTTTCCCTCTACTCTCTATCGCTCATTTTTCTTTCACCCTTTTTCTACAATCTCTCTGCAACATAGCGTTCCTTCTTCCCGTCAGGGCCAGGAGAATGTCCTTCTTTAGGAAGCGACAAACGAACACCCATGCTCCCTCAAACTCGGCCCAGGTCACAATAGCTCAGACCGCCAGCCAGGCCCTCTCCCAAACCAAGGATGCTGCTGAAAAGCAGGCCCTGGCACAGCAGCAACAGCAGCAGCAACGGCAACAGGCGCAGGCGCAGCAAGCAGTGCGGGAGATGACGAGGGAGAGAGAGTTGAATCCGTCGTAAGACTGTTTCCTTTCGCATCATTTGCATACTCGTTTCCTGATCTTTCTTTTTTGCATGTTTTAGCCAGCAGCAGCGGGATACAAACGCCCAAGCGACACCCCTCAACAGTGCTCCGCCTACAAATCCGACCGTGCCTCCCGCAAAACAGTCCGCGTTTCCATGGTCAACGCGTCGGCTACAGTTCCCGCCGCCTGCGCTGCTTCCAAAACCCGGAGTTGCCCCACCCTCTAGTCCATCGCCGTCACCATTCCCGCGCTACGGACACTCCCTGCCAGCCGTCCCTACTCAGTCTGGAGAGCTTCTCCTGTTTGGCGGTCTCGTCAAGGACTCCGTCCGCAACGACCTATATTCTTTTTCCTCCCGCGAGCTCTCCGCGACCCTTCTGCAGACTGCTGGAGAAGTCCCCTCTCCCCGTGTGGGCCATGCTAGCGCACTCGTTAGCAGCGTACTTATTGTATGGGGCGGTGACACGAAGTCTGATGGAAGGCCGTTCGCCTCTGACACACAAGACGATGGACTTTATCTCCTCAACCTCGGTAAGCTTTATTTATGCGAGAGTCGTAGTAAAGACTTCTTGATGGGCCTTCGTAGTCACACGTGAATGGACCCGCGTCGCTATCAGCGGGCCCGCTCCTGCAGGGCGGTACGGACATGCGGTTGCGATGGTTGGGACGCGCTTTTATGTATTTGGTGGACAGGTTGATGGGGAGTTTCTTAACGATCTCTGGGCATTCGATCTCAATACTTGTAAGTTTAGTCTGTCAACTTTGGTTATATCATTGATCGTGTATTTCCTTTCTTTGAAGTGAGGAATAAAGCCACATGGGAGCTTATCAAACCGTCTGGCAGCGAAGGGCCCGCAAGGCGGACAGGCCATACCTGCATTACATACGGTGACAGGATTATTATGTTTGTCGCTCCCGGGAATTCTTGTGTTAGCGACAATAAATTTGGTTTCTTTGTAGGTTTGGTGGAACGGATTCACAGTATCATTACAATGATACTTGGGCGTTCGACACCGCCACCCGTCAATGGTCCGAGTTAAACTGCATTGGCTTTATCCCTTCCCCTCGGGAAGGGCATGCAGCCGCGCTTGTTAACGATGTGGTCTATATCTTTGGTGGGAGGGGGGTTGATGGTAACGATCTCGGTGATCTCGCTGCGTTTAAAATCTCCAGTACGTATTCGACTATTTCACCTTCAGCGAGTTATGTCTTGTAGCTGATACTTCAATGCATTGAAAAGACCAGCGATGGTACATGTTCCAAAATATGGGCCCTGCACCGAGCGTGCGCTCCGGACATCGTATGGCCGCCGTCGGAACGAGAGTATTTGTACTGGGCGGGGAATCATCTGCCCCTGGTCAGACGGATGATGCAACGATTATCCATGTTCTGGATACAAGTCAGTCTTCTGGTCGTTTGTGGCTTAACGCCTGATTGAACTTTGTTTGGTCCGTAGAGCATATCAAATACCCAGAGCCGAGCAAACCTCCTTCAGGAGATACGCAAGGGGCTTCTTCTGCCCGTCGTCCTTCAGTGACTGGGCAGTCTCCTCAACCGTCACCGCCGATCCAACAAAACGTGGCGAATGGGGCCGCTCAACGTGCAATGTCTCCGACCACGCGTCCGCCACCAGATGTGGATGAGCTCCGGCGCGCCATCTCACCGCCAAACGCACGTTCAAATACCGGTGGTAAGCCTCTGAACGGGGTCGTTCCTCCCGCAGGTGGGCCTCATACAGTTACGACTAATGGCAAAGGCAAGACACCTATACGCCCTCGGCGCGAAGGCGATGAGATATACGGCAGCTCTGACGAGGGTGTAGACAGCGCTACTGAGGTTGGAACGCGTGAGCGCATGACGTCGCCCGAAAATGGTCGGTCAAAAAGCCCAAGCAGTCAGGATCCTTCAGTGGCACTTGCGCGTTCTATGTCTCCACAGATGCAGGTGCAGGGCGAGGCATACTATCCAGCCTCGAACGGCCTAGTTGGTGGAGCTCATCAACAACAACAGCCGATTAACATGGCAAGCATTGCAATGCAGCGCAATGCGCAGCGTACGCGGAGTCCTTCTCCTATCGTCGATCGCTCGAAGCCACCTATGGACGGGCTTTATCAATCCGGTGGGCGAGCATCGCCAACGGTTAATGGATATGGGATTGGACCGGGTCACGCACGTCCTGGATCGACGGGAAATGTTACTGCAGACCTCATACGCGATCTAAAGCTCAAAGAGGCAGAGGTGGAAGTAATGAAGAAGCGTGAAACTTGGATGAAAGCGGTTCTGCGAACCGCGATGAGCGCTGGATTTGTTTATACCGAGTCAGAGCTGGATAAAGGTGATGCGGACGGGCAAGGTCCATCAAGTGATGAGGTGGACGTGAAGGGTCTCGTAGGCATGATCATGCGGCTGAGGCAAGATCAGGCCCACGTTCAGGTATGTGTGCGAATTAGATTCTTTTGCAAGGAACCAAACTTGTCCACCAGAGTGAACTCGCGTCCCAAGTTCAGAGCGCCTCAGGACGGTGTCATGAAATGGAGCGGAATCGAAGTGCTGCGATTCAGGAAGCAGCTTTCTACCGTGCCAAGCTTTCAGCGTATGAAAATAATTCCCCAGATGACGTCGTGCGAGTCGAAAGACAGCGCATAACGGAACTTGAGAAGCAGGTATCTGCACTGGCTCAAGAGCGTACGGAACAGGTAAAGCAGGTCGCTGAATTGAGCAGCATGATTGCCGTACAAACGCGCATTGCGGAACATGCAGAGTCCCGGGCTGCAGATGCGATGAGACGCTCAGATGCGCTTCAGGAGACACATGAACGTGCAATGCAGGCGCACGCAGATTTGCAAGATCGTCATGGTGAGTTAGAGAGTGCGTTACGTGAGCAGAACTCGCTTCTGCGTGAACATACCGCGAGAGTAGACACGCTGGAAGCGGAGCGCAAGACGATGGACATGCGTATCGAGGAGCTCACAACATCGAAAGAGCAGCATATACGTACGCTTGAACAAGCTCGCACTGCACTATCGGCGTCGTCTGCGCGAGCGGAAGAACTGGAATTGCAGTGGAAGCTGTCCCGGGATCAGATCATTCAACTAGAGTCCGACCTGACAGAGGTCAAAGTGGACCTTGAATCGCGGACGGCAGAGGCGGGATCTCTACGACAGCGACTAAACGATGTCGAGAGCTCTTGGTCGAAATCCCGCGAGGAGGCTGACCAACTGCGTGCGCTGACGACCGGGGGACTTGGGGAGCTGCTAGACATGCATAGGGATCTAAAGTCAGATGAGGACCGCGCTACACGTGGACACGAAGAAAAAATACACGTAATGGAGATGACAACAGCCTCCTTGCAAAAAATGCTCAAAGAGGCTGGGCAACGCGCCGATGAAACACAGCATGAGCTCCTCCAGTCAAGACAGCGCTTCCGTGATCTAGAGTCTGAGCAGCTGAAGTTGAGGACTCAGGTTGGTGGCGTCCGCGCACAGCTATTAGCGGCTGTGACCGAGGTGGGCAGCCTGCGCAAAGCCCTCACTGCTAAGGAGACGGAGCTGCAAGATGCGATGCGGCAGGCGTCTGACACTGAGCTACGGCTAGCCATGTTCCGTAACTACTTCGCTGATCAAGGTGAGGCCGTAGATGAGGACGAATTGAAGGTGAAGATCAGCGAGGCCCCTGCGCGCGTCATTGAGCTCGAGAACAAACTTGCAGCTCGGGCCCGTCTTCAAGAGGAGATGGAGAAGGAGCTTGAGTTCGTGATACTCCGGAGGGATGAACTTGAGGCTCACGTAAAGACATTATCAAACCAGCTCGACCGTATGCGCTCCAGCCAGAGTCCATTGTCGAGCAAGGGCGACGAGGGTCAATGGGAATCGCGTGCCTTGCAGGCCGAGAGCAAGCTCGCCGAGACCGAGCAAACATTCAAGTCGAGGCTGCAACAGATGGAGGATGACTATCAACTGGCCGTCAAATATGTGAAGTCAGTTGTTATGTTTTCATAATTCAAAAAGACGCTTATTAATTGACGCTTTTGTATAGGGGAACGGAAAAAATGATGCGCCGTATGAAAGATGAGGTTAGCAGACAGAAGTCCCTAAATGCTTCGTTGCAGTCGGGACTCGACTCTAGTCGCGGAGTATCCAGTCCAGAAGGAGGATCGCGTATTCGAGGCATGAACGGACGTAATACTCCACTTTCGGATGATGGTCACGATAGCATCCGCGTGCAGCTTAGCGATGCCCAACGACAAAATCAGCGTCTGACTTCAGAAAATAAGGATCTACGGAGGCGCATTGATTCTCTCGAACAAGAAATTGAGAATCTCCGCAACAATCTAGTTGCCTCTCAAAGGGAAGCAGACGAGCGACTCAGCCACGTCGAGGATCTTGAACAGGATATAGAGCGACTTGAGTCGGCGTTATCTGTGGCGCGAGGTGGTCATACTGAATCGGAGCTTGAGCGTCTTGCAACAGAGAACACCGCACTCAGGCGCGAGAACGAGCAGCTCTCGCAGAAGATCAATTTGTTCCTGGAAGATGACCAGTCGGCATTTGGTGGGCGCGATCGGCCACTGTCAGGAATTTCAGAACGTCGCGCAAGTAATTCGTCCAGCACCGAGAACGACCTTGCATATCAGCATTTATCCGACGAGCTCAATGATTGGCAGCGTCAGCTCGTGACTTCCATGAGCGCACGTCGACCGCTTAGTGACATGGAGGAGCGCTTGGTAGGTCACCAACGGACACACTCACGTTCTTAATAGGAATTTGTGTATTTGTTGAATTTGTCTTCCATTTCGTTCGCTCGGGCCTATACCCACTTTTCTTTTATTGTTGACTTCATTCCCGTATCTGACATGCTCTGTTTTCTTTTTCTTTGCTGACGTGCGCAGTTTTATACTATCATTAATTTTCTTTGACTTCGGTATTGCTAAGTATAATTATTTGATCCATGATCCAGGACTCAGCAGTCCAGTCTTGCAATTATAAAATTGCGGGAACGATAATAAAATTATTCATGCACGATGACAGCCGTACAAGAACAAATATCGGAAACACTGATGAGTGCTAAGAGGATGACACTGTTCTCCGAGTCCATTCAATAGTCTTTTCCTTTACTGTATGCTCCCCTTCCTCATTACCGATTCGACGTTCTAGTTCCAGCCATTTCTTGAAGAATGCCCTAAACTTGTGCATCAGTACTCACGTGAGGTCGGCGAGCTGCTTCAGACTAGCTCACTTTGCCTTATAACTAGTCATTTTATGTGCTAGGACACGGTCAAAAAGATTCCTGCGGGATTACAACGATCTTAGTGATTTGGTTCGTGGACAAAGTAGGTTTAAAGACGTACCGTACGCTTTGAATGTCTCGTTGACCAGCCTCCATGTCTATGTAGACCGACCAAAGATCCCAGCGTTTCGAATGCGAATCTATAATACCCTCAAAAATAGTCTTTCCTCTTTCAGGATCGCCAAGTTTGTACTCCAGCTGAGCGAACTTGGAAATCGTCTTGAGGTCTGAAAACATGAGTTAATCAATGGGTCGCGATCTTGGCCAGAAAGTTGCTACTAACGTTTCCTCTTTTCTAGACTTTGCAAACTCCGTGGTAGAAGTTTGCGTGATTCCTCTACCAACCCGCGACGTAAGTAGTGTTCCCCGAAGAGAGTCCACACCTTCGAGCTTTGTCCGAACTTCTTACATGAGCGCTTGTACTGCTCCTCCGCCCTCTGTAAACGAATCGTATGGGGTCGGATTTTGCAGGTGAGTGTTAACAGCGCTTACCTCAAGCTTATCGGAGAGATCAAATATTGCCGCCAGTCGTAGGTGCACCGTTTTCGAATCGTTGTGTCGTACAGCTTCCTTAAACAGGGTCTCAAGACTTAAGTCTGTTCCGTACGTATTCTCCAAGTTCAGCAAGGCAATCCAAACATTCAATCTCTCTTGTTCTTCCCGAATGCTGATTGCGCGTAAACCACGTCTGCCAATCTCCCGCGCCTTATCAAATTCGGATAGCTGGAGTTGGAAGGACATATACTGGATCCACATGTACGACGAGTTCGGAGATGCTAGGAGATGGCGCTCGAAATCTGCAACCGATTCAGGCATGCGCGTGTGCATATCTGCCGTCAGGTCCTGTTCAATTGTCTTCCTTTTTTTCTTACGCCTCTTTTCGGATTGGTCGTCCGACTCCTCATCGTTCGACGACACAACATCGCCATTCGCGGACCTGGTCTCACTATTCCACTGGAAGCCTTGTAAGGTGAGGACAGGCATTGAAGCGAGAGCTTTCTCCGGAGACGAGAGGGACAGGAAGCCTTGGGGTCCAGATGTGGGCTCTCCAAGAACCATGGCTTCTTCGGCTTCTTCGTCTTCACTTGCGCCTTCAATATCTTCGTTTTCAATAATCGAGCTAGAAATCATGTCAGGCACAGGCGAGCCTTTCCCGGGCTCGTATTTTTCACTCCCTTCGGTCTCGTCGCTCGACTCTAAATCCTCTTTTGAGAAGTACGATGGCTTTAAACCAAGCGAAATGCGACGTTTCTCTTTGTCCACACTCAGAACGACTGCCTTAACGGTGTCACCCTCTCTGAAGTTCCTGAGAGCCATCGTAACATCCGCATTATTGTTGTCAGCAATCTGGAAACCGGACCATTCAGTGGGAAGCCTCAAAAAATAGTTCCGACATACCTCAGATTTGTGGCAGAGACCGGTCAATTTTGAGCCATCTATGGAGATGAATATACCAAAATCTTCAACTTTCTTGACTTTTCCATCAATTTTTTGACCCTCAACCAAATCACCGAGCGAAATCCCAGGGTTTGCGGCCGAGACAGAGCCCGTGCGGAACGACATTTCGACTTGTTTCTTTCCGGGGTCAATACTGAAAAACTATCAGAATTGCTTCGGCAGTTGCCGCACAGACGTGATAATCACCTAAGAATTCGGCCGTGGACGAGCTGATTAGCTTTAAATCCGCTCTTCCAATCCTTTACGAACTGCATAAAATAATCGATCAGTCCAATACGATTTGTGATTAACGAATTTGATATCTATACCTCATCGTAGAGTTCCTTGATCTGTACACGAGCATCGATATTGCGTCCAATAGTGACAAAAACACCGTGTTCTGCAACACTTTTTATGAAACCTCTGATCCCTTCCCCAATCTTTAGGTCCTTCAGTTCGTTGACCTCGCGATCGATAACTTCAGACTTTGAGCTGGGGTCAAGCCTTGACTGTCTTGTGGATAATGTTAAGTGTTTTTTAGTACGGTCAGTAGCAATGACCGTTGCAGTGACAGTGGTGTCTACAACTGGGAATGCGCTGCCCTGCTCGAAATCATCGCACGTGTCGGTGGGATGCAGAGACCCGGTAATCCATCCAGGAAATTTTATGATAGCGCCATGCCGTCCGTGTTTTGACACTCGGCCTACCACTTTAGAGCCAACAGAAAGCTCATCAAAATTGAGTGCTGCTTGTTTCGAAGACTGTCCCTTTGAAGGACGGTTCGCAACGATCACGAGACCTTTGTCGAGGTTTCGCGAGACAACTACGAGTTCATCCATTTTGTCGCCATTTCTCAGAGAAGAACGCAGCTGGGAAACGGGCACGCCGCGATGATTCGCGATGTTATGCAAGGAGATTAAGGCGCGGACACGCGAAGGATCAAGGACTAAAAGAACATTTTCGCGATGAACTTCGGATACCGCGCCCGAAACCGTCCGTCCAACTTCAATATTTTTGATATCGCCCACATTTGATTTTGAGTCCCCTGAAGCCTGGCGAATGCTTGCAACAATTTGCATAGCCTCGCGGTCAACTGAAAGAATACGAGCCTGGACCGGCTTGCCAACTGGAAACGATTCCCCGGGACTCGTCGCTAATGTCTCGCTACAAAGAACGTTAAAATTCCGAATGCCCCTTCATACCCAACAGTACGAACCTGACTTCGCGACTCGGCACGATAGCTCGTATGTTGTTATAATATTCTAAGATTAAGCTCTTCTCCAAAACCTTGGAAACGACGCCGTGAGCTACTAGACCAGCCTCGGCATCTTCAAGACAGGATACAATCGGCAAATCGGACTCAACCAGCGTCTTCTTCGCTGTGAGTAAAATCCGTTTCCGATCAGGGTTGACAGCCAATACCTATAACTCATCGTCAAAACCAAACGAATAATCTTATCATAGTACAAGAAGCTTACCCGACACTTCACGGATGTACCCGGCTTAAACCTCTTTTGCGGGTGTTTCAGCATGATATCCGCGTAATGATTTGGCCATATCATTGCGTCGACACTACCGTTTATTGAAACAAAGAGAGCGCTGTCCGTGAGTTTTTTAACGGACCCCTTGATTATCTGGCCAACTTTGACATCATCAACGCGCAAGAATTTTTGAGCAAGAACGGAGGGCCTGAAAGACAATTGTAAGAGGCCGTCAAGAGGATGAAAACCGATCACGCGGGCCCGATGATCAGAGGCCAACTTCCAGGGGCCTGAACTCGCCGAAAGTGATGGAACATGCTCGTCGGAGGTGTGCGAAATCTGGCGTAAATTATAAGTATGTCTATTTTAAGAGTAAGAAGGATACTGCGCTGACATGCACAAATCCGTCAAGGTCGTCTTCCACAGATACTACCAACCCACGTTCTGCTTCCACTCTCTTCACCTTCACAGATTGTAAAGTCGTGCCAATAGGGAAATGCTCTTGAATCGTTTGCCCGCCCTCCGACTTCCGTCTTTTTATGTCCAAAGAAAGTATGTGTTCTTTCAAGCTCAGAACAAACTGGCGTGGACTAGTACCGACCATGTCATATAAAATTCTAGCCTTAACTTTCTTGCCTACCCCAAAGTCTGACAGCGAAGAGCCAGAAGGTAGATGGTACAAGTCAATAGTCCCGTCGAACGAGCCAAGTACTTGAACAACAAGACCGGATGGCGAGATTGATGTGATTAAAGCTGGTACCATCACACCTGGTAGAACTGAGGATACATTTTGAACTTCCTTCAGCTACAAAAGCCGAAGTTAGAATACCAGTGAGCCCAGACCGCAACTGAACTTACTATAGAAGATTTAAAAGTTGCTCCCTCTGCATTGAGGATGCACGTACGACCATCTTCCGCCAGCTTGTCGACTACAACATTCACGAGGCTTCCAACAACATACTTTTGATTCTCATCATGATCACCGCTTCCTCGCTTGTGGGGGATAAATCCGGAGATGCCCGACAGGCCTAGATCCAAAATGTAGCCATGATCCTCCACACTTTTCACCGCCGCACACATTGTCTGTTGAAAAAGCCATGGGCATTACTTTCATGAGGGAAGGCTTGGCCTACTCACAAACCCTTTTTTCAAATCGGCTTTTACGATTCCAGCATTAACCTGTTCAGGTATAAGGCTTAGCTCCACTCTACGGCTAGCCTTCTCCATTTCATCCTTTGAATGGCCATATGTCCTCCCGACCGTTGTCCCAATAGGTTTTACCGCACAGACTACGGCCCGCACATACTGGCCCGTGTGAAACATCTCCGTTAGATCTGGTGGACTAGTATTCGGTAGAGCCTCGTTGTCTTCAGAACCCGTCTCGACCTCACTATCTTCAGCGTCCGCAGCCTCTAGTGCAGCAGTCAATTGTAAGGAAACATGTGTAATAGGAATGTGTCCTAGGAGCTGATTCGGCAGAGAGACAATAAGGCTGAAAGGATTGACCACAGCGATTTGACATAATAACTTCATGCCAGTTGTAATTCGCTTAAGAAGACATCAGGGGTGGTAGCGTTCCAGTAGAGCGAACATAACACACCTTATAGTTGAGATGTTCGACTCGGATTACGCTACTATTTCGTGTCTGTTGTAAAGCCTTGCTCTTCTTCGATGGTCCAACTTCGTCCCTTTTCCTTTTCTCCCTTTTCCTCTGCATGCCGGAATCCTAATGCATAGTGTCAGCGCAAATTAGCATTCGACAGTTCAACGGCAAAAAAAGTGGATGAGCAGCGTAGCCTACTTTGAAAACATCCTCTTCATTTAGCTCCTTTAAGACTTCCGCCTTTATTGCCTTGTATTCAACTGGAGTAAAGGATGTCCCACCACCTCGAGGGAAGTCGACCTCTTCTGGACGTAGGACAGATGGTACGGGTACCTGTCTCTTTTCTTCAGGCGCATCCGATATCCTCGCCCTTTTGCGCTGTACTGTGGATGATATCGTTTCTGAGCTACGCTTCCTACCACTCATGATGAAAAAGAAAACGAGTAGAGATGCTGGCGACAAAACCGAACTCGAATGGCAGCCGTTACAAAATTTAGTCTCTACAAGAAAGTGATCGACTCTTTCCTTTCTTGGCCATTCTCCGTTTGGTCATTCAGCTCGAGCAGTCAGTGACAGTGACTTCTTGCCTTTCGTCCCATACTACGGTGCGAGTCTTTAAAACCTTGAGAAAGATAAAATGGGTAAAGTCTTTCCTCTCCGTGGTGAAAGGGCGTATGACTGACTTTATTCCTAACAGACTTCCAGGTACGTTGTCGCATCGCTGGACGCGGTGCAGTATTCTGACCGTAAAGTAATCAGAATCGTGTTGGCTCCAAATTCGGGGGTGGAGGCGTTGCAGGTGCTTCAGAGGCGAATGTTGACAGAAGGGAGCGACTTAGAAAGCTCGCATTGGAGACCATTGACCTCGCAAAAGTGAGTCTTATGTAGGATGCTAAAGTAAAGCACGAAACTAATGTCTCTCAGGACCCATATATCTTGCGAAACCACTTGGGCTCCTTGGAATGCCGTCTTTGTCTTACGCTGCATACTAATGAGGGCTCGTACCTGGCACACACCCAAGGCAAGAAGCACCAGACCAATCTTGCTCGTCGGGCTGCCCGCGACATGAAGGATGCGCAGTTAATGATCGCCCCAACCCAAAACAATGTACAGCGTAAGGTATTTCTTAAGATTGGGAGGCCAGGGTATCGTGTCACGAAGGTGCGCGACCCAGAGATGCGACAGGAGGGGATGATGGTGCAAGTCCACCTTCCTCAAATCAAGGACGGTGTCATTCCACGACGGAGGTTCATGAGTGCATGGGAGCAGAAACGAGAGCCGCCGAACAGGGCGTATCAGTACCTTATTGTGAGTACTTTTATATTAACACTCTTCAGTCATTGCTTAAATCACGCTAGGTTGCCGCTGAGCCTTACGAGACCATAGCCTTCCGCATTCCCGCCAGGGAAATAGAGGATGAAGATGATGAAGGCGGGTGGAACTGGTCTCATTGGGACCCTGATACTAAGCAGTTCAGCTTCCAATTTATGTTCAAAGCCCACTTTTAAACTGTACAATACTTTACGCTTTCGATATATTTTGGACTCTCATATTACTGAAGCATACACGGTACAATAGTGAATTAGTACATGTTAGTCATAACCTTTCCCGCTTCTCTGCTTCACCTTTTTGTTGCCCTTGAAGTGCTTTTTACCTCTTTCGCCAGCTTCGCTTCCATTTGCCGCCAGTACAGATGCTATCCTTGCCCTGCGGCTGTCAAAAGTCGACCCATCATCCATCACGACGTTCTGATGTGGATAGGAATTCGCCCGGGAAAACTGCTGACCATGACGTGCTGTGCCTTGTACGAAGGGCCGCGCCGAAAGACCCGAGTCAGATTTAAAGAATGAATCATCGACAACGCTGGCCTTCCTGCTAGGAATTGGTTGGTCAGCAATGATTTCCCCCGTGTCAATAAATGTATCTGCATTCTTCGCAACTCTGGTGACGGGAGCACGTTTTTTCCGCTGCATACGTCGCAAGGCAAATTCGAGCGTCTGCTCATTGAATTCATCGGAAAGACCTGGCGGTGGATGGCAGTAAAGGATTTTCGCGTTGACATAATCTTTTAGGATGTAACGTGCAGCACGGGCTTCATCAGGATTTCCCTGGCCGGCTCGGGCAAATCCTCTTGCGACTTTTAAAGATAGAAGCCCTCATTAACACCGTTCCAAAAGCAAACAAACGTATTGGCTTACTCGCATAAGCCACAAGAAGGTTTTCGGCACTGATCTTCCCGTCACCTCCTTCTTCTTTCCCTCTCGTCCGTATTGTTAACCCATAAGTGCCTTCCAAAATTACTCCCGGAACTCGTCTAACGACGAGTGATATGGGGCCTGTGTATTCGCGCAGCTGGTCAATCGGCAAGACTCCATCACAGACAAGCTCCGCTGCAGTGGTCGCAAATTGCGGGAACACCAACCCCGGACAATCGCAAAGCACAATTGAAGGTGAAAGGTGTATTGTTTGAAAGTGTTTGGTCTTCCCTGGTGTCGATGACACGCTCACTTTTTTCTCACCCAGAAGGGAGTTGATGGTACTGGACTTCCCAACGTTCGGATACCCCACGAGTCCGACGACAAGCTTTGAAGGCGATTCCCCGGACGCATCGGAAAACTCTAGTTGAACTGAATGAGGATATGAGATTAAAAAACGTAAATAATGCACGCACCAGATAAATCCGGCGCAGCGAGGGTGAAAAGTGCTTCCAATTCTAACACACTGAGTACTCTAGTCCGAGGATCCTGTCCATCCTCTGTGTCTTCTTCTGCGTCAAAGTATAATTTTTCATCCAAGGAACCGTCGTCCGAAGCACTACCACCAACGCTAGACTCTGACTCTCGAGCATCATCAACTGAACCTTGTCCGTTTTCTTCATCTGATACGACAGGATCTGCCTCGCTAGCATCCTGTTCCGCTCCGGCATGCCGTGCCTCTTCCTCTCTTGATAGTGCCTCTTTCCTTGCTTGTTGGACTGCGACTGCATTTGCAGCAGAGAAGAACGCATACTGGACGTTCTGCTGATCAAAGTAATCTGCCCAGAAGCGTCTAAACAGAAATTAGCGGGAATTAGAAGTCGAATACGTCCTTTACAGACGAATCTAACCTTTGTTTGGCAGTAAGCAAATCAGCCTTGTTAATCAGAAGCAGTGACCTCCGTTTCCCACTGCCGGTTCCATGCTCACCCTCCGGGCCTTCCACATCTTTGACATATGCCTCTAAATCTTCACAACGAAAGCGCAAGGGATTACGAGCATCAACGATCTGTACGACGAGATGCGATCTCTCAAGAACTCTCCAAAGCTGTCTCCAAACCTCTAAGTTGCGCTCGAAGGGAGTTAACATCAAACCCATGTCCTCCTGCAATCTGTACAAGCCGATAATAATAAAAAGATCATGGAGGCGAAGCATAATAAAGCTCAGACACAAGACTAACTGGGCAAGACCTCTCCTCCACTCAAGAAATGCATCCCGTTCCTGTCTTTCAAGCTGTGCATGCGCCATCCCTCTTGTCCACGAAGGTCTTCGAGGAACACGCAAGCGTGCCTTATTTTGACTGTGCTTTTCAATGGTCTGTTTCTCCTCTTGATCCGAAAGTAAGAACGGGTTGTGGGCAGACGACGCATTAGCACTAGGTGACTGGATAATGGTAATGTTATGTCTTTCTGAATGATCATTGAAGACGGTCATTCGAAACAAATACGAGAGGTATCGTACCTGCTGTAAAGTCCGTGGCTGCTAGTTGGGCCGTGTTCAAGAACTCGTCTAGATCCTTCTCTTGTGTGACAGAGTGAAGTTTGCTGGATGAATCGCCATCTGTCGTGTACTTTCGCGAAATTTTAGCAGATTCTTACCCTCCGATCAAGCTGAACCCACTAGATTGGACTCGTGGGCTTGACGAGCATCTTTAGACTTTTGATTGATAATTGCTCGTCCGAGCCCAGTGGGATTCAGGTTCCTTTTTTTCGGGGGCGCCTTTAATGTCGTTTAAATGATAATTAACTATGCATATGCGTTGCCACGCACCATACTGTGGATGTAGGAATGTGAGAAAATAGCGTATGTCGTGAAAGAGGGCGTCGAAACTCAAAATGCGCCGGAAAACCCCTGAATAAAGATCGTCGACACGTGACTCATACAACCTGATCGGTCCGTTGGTCAGCCCCTGTGCGATTGGTAAGGTAGCCACTATTTTCGGACAAGTGCATATAGTCCGTTCATACCTCTGCCCTGCGTATTTCCTTCTGATCCGAGGTGAGTGGTTTTTGGATATGTAATAAGCTTATATACTACCTAGTCTGTCTCATCAGGTAGTTTTTAATGAAAAAGGTCCTGTATTTTTCCTTCCGGACCGAGTATACCTCATCAGAGTCTCTATTTCTACCGGAGTAATCGCAAAGGTGTTGCGCAAACATGGTCAAAGTACTGGCCGCGCATTCCAACCCAACCCGTAAACAACAACTGCGTCAAGTTGTTTGCCTCGTATGACTAGTAGTGGGAAATATGTTTGACGCGCAGTGTGGACCTCCTTCCCTTTTTTTCGGCTTAACCTACGGCTGGTAAACTCGCCGGTGTGGATGCACAACTCAGGAGGACAAGGTTCCAGTTCTTCTTCGAGCTACGTCCTTTCTTTGAGAAGTCGGCCCGCCGAGGTATCGTTGGAACAGCCCGAGCAAAACCAAAAAATTTAGCTCAGAGATCTTAGGGGTTTTATAGATGTAAATTGCTGTGTCTAAACGTACGCACGGTAATTCAAAATAATCTAAAACTCGATAAAAAATTGTCATCTTAGCTATCCATTCAATCCAGTCCTTTTTTAAAATGATATATAGATTCATTTTCTTATAGCTATATACTACACCACATGAAGAAACGGCAAAATCACAGGTAAAGACCTCTCCAATGTAAGGTATCTTTTTCGGTAAGCTGCGTTACGGCTTCTTGAAGTCATCGAGATGCGATAGAGTAAATCTTTCAAGGCAAGTTGGGCAATACTTTTAAAAGGTGATTAACCAGGGTCATGTGTGCATAAGAGTTCCTTAAGTCGTACCAGCATCAGTCCAAAGAGGTTGATCAGACCCGTCGGAGTTGGGAGTAACGCTGAGCACGTAAGACGTGTCAAAAGCGCCAGCAGCCCACACAGTGAAGCCGACAATTGAATCCGAATTACTCTTAACGAAGGCGAGTTCGGAATTCAGACTAGCGATCGATTTTGTCAGTTTACGAATAGCTTATCAGTTTCTGTGGCGTACTCGGTCTCGCAAGAGGCAGTGTTCCCTCCACCGGTCTCCGAAAGGAGAGCCTGACGGTTTCCATTGGTTTGGAGCCAATCAACGAGTGTCTGGAGGACATCAACATTGTCTGTAACGCAGTCTGGGTAAAAAAATATAATTTAGTCTGTGTTCGTGGAATCGACTGCAGTGGGCAAGGAATTCACCGGCATGCGTCCCGGAGTTGTCGCTGTCGAGGTACTTGTGAACTACGTTGACGTTAATCGATGTTTGACGAATGAGAATCGCTATTGCTAGCGAAGCTTACCATCAAATAAGAGCTTAGATGTCCCACCAATTGGGTCCGTTACATCGAGTAGGTAGGGTCCGGCCTCCGTGGGTAGTGCCTCAGCCGACGAATAGCTGGAACCAGGCATCAAGATAATCTGAGAAGTGGCACCAGCCGCCCGGATGGCATTCACTGCGGCCTGAACGGAGTCAGCCCACATCGGGATAGAGGTAAGGTCGTGCGGTTCGTTCATGACGCCGAACTGTACTGATTGAGTAAACAAAGGCCCTTTATCTGTAGACGAACGAAACTTACGATGATACGAGAGTTGTCCGCGTACTTGGTAGCAAGCTGAGACCAGAGGCTAGCGAACTGATCATTAGTAGGACCACCTTGGCCTATGATCTCACCGTTCCAGCGAGCGTAGTTGTGCTGAACAATAAGGACCCTTAGTAACGCGAAAGATCACGGGAAACACAGATACAAGGAAGACGGGAAAGGATACTCACAACATCTACTATGACATAGACGTCTGGGCCGGAGGACAACGCCGCTTGAACCGTCGTATCGTACGTCTCAAAAAAGCTCGCCGAGATATCTCCGCCAAGCGTAGGTGTCATGAGCTGCCACGCGAAAGCTGACGGCATCGACCATGAATAAGTAACCGACAAGCGTGAGGAACGTTGGTGGGGGACTACTTACGAATGCGGAAAATATTAACGCCCTCGTTCGCGAAGTGTGCGTATTGCGAGACGGGGGGAGAAGTTCCAGAGCCACTGAATGATCCATCCGTGCTCTGAGAAGGTACCAAAATATTTAATACCAGTCCCCAATCGGCCTGGAATATTGAGGATACTTACGACGGTGAAGTCATAACCGGCGGTATTGACGCCACCAAGGAAGGGAACAGAACCGCCCGAGCCGCCAGTTGAAGTTGAAGTCGGTGCGGACGAAGTAGATGACTGCGTCACAGTTGTACTAGCAGTTGTCGTCGACGCTTGTCCAGGAAGACACTGAGAGTAGTCTATCAAAAATTCCGGTCAGTTATGAAAACATTACAAGAAAGGCCTACAAACAGTCGTTCAAAACGGTGCACACGGAGCCCGAGACGCATGTGGTGGCGCCAGCTATTGCAGTTGATACTGTCAGAATTGTACGCTTCGAATCGGCATATTGAGACTAACTCCAGCCTATTCCACCACCTGAAGAAGGACATTTTGCATATAGTTAGATAACATGTTTTTAACTGAAAGTAGTCAATTAACTTACACTGTCCGTATAGCTAAGGACGTGAATGAGTGAGCAGGGTCATATGAAAGGAGCCAGAATTCTTACCGCAGACTGAGCTCTGGCATACGGCACGATAGCTACAAGGGCAGAGAGGGCAAGGAACTTCATTTTCGAAATACCGGTGGCGATGGAAGGCTGTTGAAGTTGACCAGAAATTGCGCTTGGACAGCGCCCCTTATATGCTCCCGAGCCTACGTGAACAATTCGCCGGTCGGATAATAAACATTTCTTAACGGCGCATGGGGCGCCCCCTCCGATGATGCGCAGAGAATCGTATCCGATATTTTACCCAAGCGACTGCGGCTGAAATGCCGAGGTGGACCTGGGTGCTTCAGGGTGCTCGAAGTACGGGATGGTCTAACGTGTTTCCCCGGCTGCCACGATGTGCAGTGGACGCTCATGACGGGTACCATCGTCAACTGCACAAGCCCAAAAGAAATTCAAATGCTGGCGGGCCAACCCCTTAGACAAGCGGGAAGCATTGCGGCAGCTGAGCTGGCGCCAGATGCGAGTTCAACGTCGGGCCGAGGTAACTCAGTTTAATCCATGATTCTAGGCATCGTTGGTATCGAGGCTAAAACAAGTTAATGACATGGGCTGGAAATACTCGAGCTTGGCAATTGCTGCATGTCAGCTGTGCCGGGGACGTGCGATGGATACGCCGAGGAGACTTCGGTTTCCAGAGGATAATATGTTCATGCCCGTGTGGTCAAGGATTTTAGCATGTTTTTCCCCGGAAAAGATGCATACGTGTCGGGCGGCGCAGAATTAGTCGGTCGGTAAGTCCGGGTTATGCTGCGTAGTCCTTGCTGGCGGAACCCGAACTGTATTTCGCCGCTGAAAAATGTTGTGTATTGTCCGATTAATCACCGCGTATTACGTATGGCATGGCTCTTCAGTGGTCACCGCCGGCCGGGCTTGTACCCGCATGAGCTCTCCAATACTGCCTCCCGTCGCTCGCTCGCTCTATAGATATCTTATTCGTGAGGCAAACAAGTTACCCTATAGTTACCTTAGGTATAATCTCTATCACACTATCCGGCGGCGCTCTTCCTCACTTTATTCGCTAGGGTCTTCTTCCGTATCAAATTTCGCGACGACATCGCGTCTGCTGTCCATGCAAGAGCAGGCACTGTCCAGCTTTCGAGTACAAAATTAAAGAATCTGAAGACAGTAGGTACTTTATCTTCGCTGATAGTAAACTAAGCGCATGCTGCTCCTCAGGAGCTGAGGAAGCTGAAAGCAGCGAATGCCGGCGATAGAGCAGCGTTTATCAGAACGCTGAATTTGGCTTATGGTCGGACGCGCAAGCTCAAGAGGGAGCTTACAGAGGTATTTCACCACAACATCTTTCAAGCCTTACGGTCTGACATTACCACAGCCTTTTTTATCCGCCACGACGGCTAGCAGGCCCCCACCAATCATCCCCGGCGTCGAGAGGTCGCGCCCACCAGTTTATTCTTCCGAACTAGTAGCACTTCTTACTTCGCCTTACTCACGCACGACAAAGCCCATCAAAGAGGCGCATGTCAAAACTCCGCCCGCCCTCCCAATCCGTGCAGACCCCGCTTCTGAAGAAGCACGTCTTCTAGGTCCTTTCAGCAAGCGACGTGAGGTCAACATCCGTTGGCGATATTTTACGAAGGAGTCCAGGAAAGTTCTTCCTCCCTTGCAAGTATCGATTCGACATGTAGGCGATCCAGAGCATGATGAGAAGATGGGTGAGTTGACCCGAAGGGAGGACCTCCGGGAGCTCGGACTGCTTCACGGTGGGTTCCAGAATACTGGTCTGCTGGGTATGCTAGAGGGTATGGCAGGTGCCATGATGCGCCCGCCTAAAACACGCCGGGAACGAAAGATTCTCGGCGGCGTCAGTCGAGAGGATCCCGGCAATTCACCTAGTGGCACATCAGCAAGTGCCGCGTTACCTACGAGATTTCTCAGGCGGTGTCATCAGGAATTACTAGGGAAACTCCCCATCCTGACTTTCTGTCGGAAAGAGCGCAACGAACACCAGATAAATAAACGCGCCCAAACAGGGGGACGATTTGAGGTTTCTTTATCGAAACGAGCTGTGTCTCCAAGCTTGCGCTACTCTACTGCTCGTCTGGCGCAAATTGACCAAAACAACCTGGCATGGATTCGTCGTGCTCAAGGAATAATGGGATAGCGGAAAACTTCAAAACAATTAAATAATTTACTTAAACCCGGTATAATCGAAATGATAATACGAAGTGAGAGAAGTGGAGGGCGGGGAAAAATGACATATTCAATATATATTCGTAACGATAACTCCTGCTTTCACAAGTCTGCACCCGCACCAGAATGTTCAAGCTCAAGACCGTGCAAATTGACGATGTACGTGCTGTAGTTGCGGTCAGACGCCTGACTAACACCGGCTTGTCCGAGCGTTTGATCGACACCACATTGCAAGTTCAGCATAGCCTGGTATTCTTCAAACCTAAACCTTTTCGCCACCTTTACATTGTCTAGGAGGGCCTGTGACGAAAATTTAAGTTCCTGCGTTCCAAAAGTGATATGAAAGGGTGGAACTTGCCTGAGGCCCAAGTGCGAATAGTCCATAAAATTCCCTCGCGCGGTCGAATTCGGTCTTTGGGCACCAGCTGGTCAACGTTTTCACGTTCTGCCTGAGTGCTATAACGTTCCGCAAAATTTTCTTTACTCCGTGAACGTTCGCAAAGCGTATAAAGCGAGCGTTTGTGATTAATAGCTCCTCCATTAGGGTTTCGAGTCCCTCAAAAACAAACCTTGGGAAGAGTGTGTGATTATCTCAACCACTCCAAAAAAAGGTACTCACAACCGCTCCTTATGGGGTAAAGTGGCAGAAACGCATTCGTCTGCCTTTCCCAGCTCGCTGTTCAAATCGATAATGTGGGGGTCAGGCTCACTATCCTCCTGGTCGATTCGATAGTTTCCCTGGGCATTTCATTAGCTCAGAACCGGATAACCATGAAAAGGCAGACAGTCGCACATGACGCATGGCAGAGCACAGATAATGGATTACTCGACACCGAATGTCAATTCGGATAGTAAATAGAATGACTTGGGCAAGTTGTTCGTAAGTCATGATCAAAGAACCAAAACGGCTAGATTAAATATCATTCCTTGGATAAGTGATTGTAGATGTCAGGTAAAACTCAAAATAAGACGTACTCCCCCATTTCGCGCGATAATGGAAGCCGTAACTCCCCCTTATCTGGTAAAGGCGATAGCACGGGTAGTACCGGTGATGAAGCAACATCAGGCGATCTGGGCGCTTCCTCAATTGGTGTTCTCAAGGAGCGAAGCTGGTCAATAAGCCAGGTCTGTAATAGTTCGTCAGTTCTCCCTCAAGTAAGGAGATGAAAAAGTATTCTTACAATGCTGCGGTACAAACTACCGAGGAACGAAAGATCGTGCATCGATCCCAGAAGCTCCTCTTTAGGAATGCCACGATCCTCTAATACCCCTAGTTCAACTCTTGTTTCTTGCTCGCACAAATGCAATTTCTGCTTTTCGTCATCCCCCTGGGTTGGCAAACAATTAGTGAGTCATTGAGCACCACTTTTTACATCACGCCAAAGTTTACTCGGACTCACAGTTCTCATTAAATCACCGAGAAAGGCGGTCAGGTTTTCTCGCTGAGCCCACCGTGCAGAGACCAAAAGACGAGTATCAGTCAAATCAAGACTATTGTAGGACACAACATCTTGGAATCGGTCACTGCACCGCTGATAAAACTGTATTATCACGCTCAAAATGAGGCGGGAATAATTCTCGCGATGGAAAGGCGTCGTGTGAAGCATGGCACACAGCGAGTTAATTAACGCCATTAGTTGTGTGCAAGCCTAATTTGTGTCAAAAGCATAGAGAGAAGCCAGCATTGATAATATACATACCTTCAAGAGTGGTTCTGGAGAAAGCTTCATTGAGGCGGGGTCAACCAAAAACGCATCATGGCCAGTCACGATATTATGGAAAAGCATAGATGATTTCTCTTCTAGCTGAGGCAAATATACGTTCAAGACAAATTCGTCCAGCAATTCCGTAGAAGCCCTCGTGAACTCCATGCCAGAGGGGAGAACTTCCGCTACGCGATCTAGGAATGCCAACGTCGGCTGGAAAAGCACGCTGACATGGAACGCGTCCGATCGTATAAGAAGGCGATGGTGCTCGGCTGCTAGCAAGCGGTCATCTGTGCCTACATGTGATAGCATAGTCTGAACTGCACTCTCCAATGCACCCTGTACGAGACCAGGGACAGTCTCGCGCAGAACATGGTTGAGCTCATCCTCATGCACGCGAAGGGACTTGTTAGCCGTCTTGACATCAGTGTCTGCGAAGCGGAACACTTGCTGAAAACAATGCTGGTTGAATATATATTCCAGCCGTAAAATATCATTAACATACTTTGCCACGATCACGATAGAATTTTGATTCCCTAAGTATTTCGTTTATGGACGAAATTGGGTTGCGGCCAGCAGCCATCCCTTTCTCTTCGTCGCTTAAATAATCGCTGAGCAGAGTCCGAACCTGACAGATCGTCAGCCGTATTGAGAGACTTGTGATAGTCTCTGCCTACTTCGCTCTGAATAGGAAGCCACATTTCAGCCAATGGAAATAATGTGCCTGGTTTAGCGCCAGAAGAATCCCTGAAGTCTCGTCGCTGGGAGGATATGTTAAACGCAGGGTCCGCTATACTGCATATTGGACTTACGGATCCTATACGATTGGCGACTTCGTAGACGACCCGAAGCCCCTGTGTCACGGCATCAAGTTTCGAATAAAGTGTCCAAAATAGATCACGCAGGATTTCATGATCGGTCTGCTTTTCCATGGATTCGAGGGCAGCGAGGCGCAAAGACGTTGCAGCCACTGTAGATGATGACGCGTCTACGGTTCCAGCTTCACCCACAAAGACATAGACACTTGAGGGCCGTCCCTGAACATTCGCAGCATAAAAGGTCAACCGTCGACTCATTTCTGCCCGTTCATGCACTTCGTCAATTGTCTGGTCCACGAGGGAGTATATCTCAGTGGATAGCCTTTGGCTAACGACGTCTAGCGCGTTGCCTAGCTTTCCTAAAACAGCCAGAGATTCCAATAGTATTTCCAAATATCCAAAAGAGTCGTTCTCAGGGTTATGTACTCGTTCATGAGTGACCAAACTCGAGAATGAGATTATCGAAAAAGCCTTGGCTCTGCTCATGTTCGTTTTCACTTCCGGTTCGTTAAAATCAAGAGGGGCTTCGTTTGGTCTTGTAGCAAGATCATTAAGGAATTTCCTCAGGCGGGCGGGGCCTGAAGAACCTGACAAGCTCTGCTCGGCATTGGAAGGTACACCATCATCGTATTCAACGGTCGGGACTTGCAAAAGTGTCAAATCTTATTTACGGGAGAGAAAACTCGGGTACACACGGGCTTTTTGATTAGGGACGTAAGATCCCCAACGTGAATCACACCAGAAGGATTTGAGGAATAAATGACTATGAAGTTCATCGATTAGAATATCTCGTAACGCCTGATAAAATACCGTTTTAGGATACCATCATTCATATTGTTACGGAAAAGAGGGTAAGCTTACAATTTCCTGGCCAATAAGATAGGTCCGAAGGTCAGAAACAGCACCGATATCAAGCATTTCTGACTTTTTAATAGACTTGAGACTTCGCATGAGGAGACCTGCTGCCTGCAAGAGACGTTTCTCAGATATTAAGGACTCTAAAGCGTCAGGGATCGATTTTAGATGTTCACTAGATGTTCAAGGAGTTTTAATAGAAGCGCCTAAAATCCACACAAACAAGGACCAACATCTCATCCAAGAGGCCCAGCATCTCCTCTATGGTTTGACCTCGGGTCGATAATTGGACTAAATCAGAGCGCTTGCTGCCGAGGGCATCTTTGGCCTCCTGCAAAGCAGTACGCGCCTCGAGAATCTGACTTTGAGTAGCTGATAGATGGCTTAGAACAGAGGCATGGTGAGGGAGTGCTGCTGCGAATGCCTGATAGTGTTCTGAAACCCCAAGCAACTGGTCATTGCCGTGCAATTGCATAAGGATAGAGGAAGGCTCACTATCAACCGATCCCTTGAGTGCTTTGGATAACATGAGTTTAGTCTGTCGAAAAGAATCCACATCCTTGCCAGACGTCGAGCTCTCCAGGAGCTGCAATGCCAGATCTACTGGATTGAACTTTAAACGATGAGTAACGAATCCATAGAAGATAATGGGAACTTGACATACATCTGGATCAATAACGAATGCCCAGTCGTCCTCAATGCGATCCAGCACACCTTTAGTCGCATTCAGCACATCCCATAAAGCATTGAGCGCTTTACTCACTGTCAATAGTCCCAACCGCCTTCGTCTTTCCGTTCATGCGCCTGCCGGGAACTTTGTCCCTTATCCGTTTCTGACGCTGCGCTTCCTCTTGCAACTCCCGCTCACGTTCCTTGTCTCGCTCAAGTGTACCGTTTGTCATGGCACGCTTTCTCTGTGCACCGGCCTGTTGGAAGGCATTGAGGACGGCCTTCAATGCCTTAGGAGATTGCTCTGGCTCGTCTATACCGCCATTCGTTCCCTGTGACCTCGATGGCCCAGCTGTTTCATATGAAATAACATTTGTGCCGTCGTAGTCCATGTTGCGTGAAGATATGGAACTGACAGAGTACTGAGAAGCGTGCCTCTGGCGAAGATCGGAACGTGCTGGGCGTGCGGGTGACGCACGAGCAGTCACAGAGCCTGTGGACGAACTCGGCGTCATCGGGCGCGAAGCCTGGCGATTAATAGAGAGGGGCATGGTCGTAGCTGCGTCAAAGCGACCATCGTGGCCAACCGGCGGCGATCTTGGTCTTCTGGAAACCTTCGTTGGGAACGGTTGCTGTTTAGACATAGGATGATTAGAATTTAATGAGACTGCACGCCGGCCGTGTCTACGTCGAAACGGTGTACGCGTTGCTTGTGGCCTCGTAGTATGCAGTACTTGTTGGTCACGTCGGACTCCCGATTCAATCAATTCCAACGCGAGATCCCCGCCACAAGCTGCCAAATATGACCAATGACCACCGTAGTTGCTTATTGCCACCGTTTCTTCAGAAAGTCGGCCTCGTCTCTACCTCCGAGTCAACGTCTGCGCCTCTTCAGGGCGCTTTCGTACATTCTGACCGGTTAGGGGGAAGCGAGGCCCACTGTTTGTGGTGGCCATGCAAGGCCGCCAATGCGCCTCCGAGCACTGTCTTGTTATTCATCCCAGGTAATCCCACGTACTCGCGGTCTACCCCTTTCACAAAACTTATGTATACCGGTCCGCAGGAAATCCGGGACTTGCTGGTTTCTATAAGCCGTATCTAAGCCATATACATGACTCGGCCGCAGATACTTTGGCGATATTGGGCTGCTCGCTTCTGGGTCACTCTCCCGATGTTGACGTTGTTCCGAAAGAGTTTTGTTCTCTCCTGGCGCAGGTTGAGGGCGTAATTGAGGTCATGGACGCTCTGCGAAATTCCTTTGGGCTCAATGTGAAAATTGTCCTGGTGGCCCACAGTGTAGGTGCGTGGATTATCCTTCAGGTAAGACGATGCGTGAAAACCAGCTGCTGTTTATGAGCAAGCAGCTTACACTTCGTCTCGGAGGCTTTGAAAGAGCGGTCAGATCAGGTCGCTGGTGCATTCATGCTCTTCCCTGCAATGGCGCACATCGCGAAGACTCCTAATGGGAAGAGATTTCGTGTACGTCACGAAGCATCAACCCGGACCTATAATTTTGATCAATAGCCTATTACTGATGCCGACACTCCGTTTGCTCTGACAGTGGCTCTTCTACGGTCCGATGTCATGGATTGTATCCTACCTTTCGAGACTCTTACATGTCGTCCCGAACTGGGTAACATCCGCTTTGTTCAGGGATTGGCCCACGGAACAGTTCTGTGTCCTCTGGTCCTTCATCAACTCACCCTCTGCAGTCCGGGGGTCCATGACGATGGCCCATGAAGAAATGCTTACTATAAAGGAACTCGACTATTCCCTATTAGAAAACCTCAAATATAAGCTCTACTTCTTCTTTGCGGAAAAAGACGATTGGGTTGGAGCGAACAAGGATGCTATTTTGCGTGAAATGACCAGCGAACCCAACTCAGTTCGCGTCATTCATGGAAAGCATGGAATACCCCATGCATTTTGCATTAGTGAGTTTATTTATTTATTGGGCTTCACAACCTCATAGCTGTCGTTGCCTCATGCATTTTTTAAGACCACGGGAAGGAACTTGCAGATCAATGCTTGGAGTGGTTACACGATCGTGCGTTTAACCCGAATGCCGAGCGGGACTTTTTGAGTCTAAAGATTTAGCCCTAATCAAGATTCAAAAATACCGTTGATAATATTGATATTACGAGGAAAAACATTGAACTCTATTTCTAGCACCAGCCCCTGTACAATTCACATTCTAAGCAAAAGGTTGCCCGTGAATAATATAGAAATAATAAATAAAAGAGCTACAGAACAATACTTTGGGAAAATATCGTGTTTAAATAAACACAAGCCAAACCACCTTCAGGCCTAAGTCTAAAGTACACAGATCGATGGCCACTGAGACAAGTACAGTAAGAGTACGAATTATACAGAAAAAATGGCAGATGGAGAATCCTTATACAGTAGTGGAAGCATCTATCCGTCGAAATATTGGTTTAACTCTTCCATACGCCGTTGAAGGACTTCTGCTTTGCTTAGATGATGCCCAAGCGTCATGTTGGCAAGTTCAGTCTTCTTGCGCTGGACTTCTAGCAGCCGGGCCTCAATTGTGTTTTCGATTATCAGTTTAACCGTTGTGACCGGCCGTGTCTGCCCTAAGCGGTGCTAAAATCATTTATGTTAAGCGTCAAGCGTTCCCGAATTCAAAATCAGAAAGACACGGTCTTACAATACGATCTACCGCTTGATTCTCTACAGCAGGGTTCCTTCGCAAAGCAAGAAGATGAGAACGCATATCATGTCAAAAGGGGGAGTCCGCCTATACCAGTATGGATCCATAAGATAAACTCGCTGGGCGGAAGTAAGGTTCAGGCCTACCCCGCCAGCTTTCAGGCTAACTAACAGGACCTCACACCCGGGGTCGTGTTTAAGGGCCTCCATGGCACGTGTTCTGTCGTCCCGCTTCATTGTGCCATCAAGGCGATCATAGCGAATCCCTGCAGCCTCTAGAGCGTCTTCAATTCTAGTCAAGAAAACGTCAATATACTGCGAATTAATAAATAAAATAACCGCTTGTACTTGTCCAGCATGGTGGTCCATTGTGAGCTAAGGGAGACAGCGGGTGAGACGTGTGAAGGACAAACGGCATCATATAGAACTTACAAAACGACAGTTTTAACTATGCCATCGTCGATCTCATTGCCTTGATTGTCAATCATTTGTACCTCGATAGAGGCCGGATCGTAATTGGCAGAGTGAGGATTCAAGCGCGAAAAGTTCACTAAATCTCCTAGTAGGGCTTTCACCTTTGTCGAGGGATGGAAATTATCGAGATTAACGCCTTTTTGTCGCTTTTCCTTCTTCGTAGATTTCTTCTTAGCCGAGTACTGGTCTCCCATAGTGCAGTCTGGATTGACCTCGACAGCGTCAACTGGTCTCAAAAGTGTGTGACAAACCGAACACTCGCGGAGGGCGTCTTCCGGTACATTTGGCCACTGCGAAAAAATGCTATTCTGGAAGCAGTTTATGCAGAACAAGTGTTGACAGCGCGACAAGATCGGCCGAAATACCGTTGGGCTACTCTGGCGTGTTGGCGCGCGAGAGGAGACCTTTGATTTTCTTCCTCGCTTTTGCGGAGCCCCGTCAAAATCCATCCCAATGCTATCCTTTTGTGAAGCGTCCATAGGCGTCCCAAGCTCGCAAGCACATTCCACACATTGGGCAGTACCGGAATCTCGAATTAGACTAAAGATAGCACTGGCGCGGGAGACATTAATGCCACCCTTAGAAATGGCCTCAACGATTTCTTCATAGTTGAGTTCAGATTCAGTCGGCCCCTTCCCGTCGACAAGTTCGTAATGGTCGCAAATCTGGCGGAGACGTAAGATCTTCTGAAGGATCCCAACATAGTTCTTCATAACCTCGTTCTTGTGAGAGAGTTCTTTGAATTCATCCCTAGACTCCTTGAAGAACTCGTCATAGATGCGCTGTTCCTGCTCGTCAAATTTCAGATATCTAAGCTCATCACGACGGGGAGGAAGAGTCAAAATGGTCTGTCCGTCCTGTGATTTCGTTTCTTTCGTGCGACGAAGAGTTATGCACTTCATGATAGTTTGTAGGCGGGCCACGCCAAGAGGCTGGCCAAACTTGACGGGCACTCCAACAAACTCCTGCCATACGCTCTTGTCTTCGAAAGGATCGAGACGAAGAAATTTTATCAAGGCGTAAACGTCGTCCAATTTGTTTTGTACAGGGGTACCTGTCAAGCATAGTCGTCTATCTGCCTCCAAGTCGCACGACGCACGACTGGCAACTGTTGAAGTCTCCTTAATGGAGCTTCAGATCAATTAATACTCGGGTAAATCAACATCGAAAAGTTAAATAAACTCACTGCGCTTCGTCGAGAACAACTCTGAACCAATGGACGCTTTGCAGAGCACTAGATGCTTCAGCAACGCTAGTAAAAAAGGATGCAGCTTTCTTTCTCTTCAGTTTCTTCTTTTCTTTCGCCTTTGGAATCCTTATGACTTGGTTTCCGCTTTCGTCGACATCTATTCCGCTATTATCGATGCTGCCGTCCCCACTTTCGTCATCATCGTCCTCCTCCATATCCTGAGCTGCGATACTCCTTGACTGCTTGGAAAACTCCGAAGCGAGTGTGGCATAAGTCGTGATCACTGCGTCGAAGTCGGCGAGGAATTTCGGGTCTGGACGGCGAGCGTTCCCGTGATAAATGTAGATTTTAAACGGGCGCCCAACTTTAACGTTAACTGGTGGTGCTGTGATGGTGGCATCGGATACTTCGTTTGCACCGCTGTAGTTATTTCCTTCAGAATCTATAGATGTACAATCGTTTGGGGTTAGTTTCCGTGGCGGTGAGGGCCCGCAAGTCAGTCCAGGCATCGGGTGTGTTAAAGTGGACTGCGTTGAGCTGCAGCTCGTCCCCGCGCCACCTACAACCTGCACATCGCCGGCCCAATGCTCTCTGAATTGATCTTCCCAGTTGACGACAGTAGATAGCGGACAGACAATAAGCGTCGCCCTACTCCTGACCTTTATTCTGCGCGCTCGAGCGTATCCTGCCTCTCGTTTGTCTTGATCTTTTTGTGCCTGCGCCTTCTTCTTCGTAGATGTTGGATCATTGGCTGGAGAAATATCTGGCATTCCCCAGACACTTCCCGCAAAACGCGAAGCGAGAAGCGAAGGTTCCGAATTATGCTGTTCAAGTGGTATTCTAGATGGCGGCGCTAGAGGTAGCTGCGCAAATTCTGAGGCCGTACGTAGGGTTGCAGCAATCAATGAAACACAAGTAATGGTCTTCCCTAGACCCATCTATTCAGTAAAGTAAAGTTGAGTGATCTAACCACAAGCAAAAAAGGAGGTAAGAGAAATCGCACATCGTCTGCCAACAAGGCGCCCTTGCATTCTTTAGGTTCCGTGTCGACTTCTGCTTGAGTCACAATATTGAACCACTTTGTTTGAGACTGCGCGTTCATTCGAAGTTGCCAAAGAGAAGAATATTTGCCGTTCGAACAAGAAATCTCCCTTTCTCGTTCGAGTAGAAAGGTGAGAGCTTTCTTTTGGTGGGGATATAACTTCGTCGCAATATTTGGGCCTTGTGGATTACTCAGCTTAAAATCAAAGAGGTAATACGGAAGTCACGGTAAACGCACTTGGTTCTGTTTCTTGCAGTTCTTCCCCGTTTTTCAGGCTTTTGAACACCTCGTCTACCTGGTTCCTTTGCACTTCAATACTCTTACCCGATATCATCGGGGTACTCCATTTGCTTCCGCCAGGTACTGAGTATCCTTGCTTAGATGCACTAGAGCCAAATAGTCGAGCATTACCACCGGGCGGGGGATTGTGCGGATTCAGGTAAAGAAATTGTCGAAAACGCGAAGGATCCCAAACGTTTGATGGATGGTCAAGAAGCAACCCAGATTGTTGAAGGTAACGAGCGACAATGGGGATATTCCCATTCGGGGTATGGACCAGCATTTGCAAAGGCAATATAGGGAGCTAAAAGTAGATATGATAAAAATGCCATTCTGAAGCAAAATGGGAGCGGTGCTTACATTTGGAACACCCCTCCTGACCTTCGCATCCAACCTGATGAGACCCTTTCCTAACATCGGTCCCAGTACAGTAGCTACCTTCTGCTCTACTACACCAAAATTTTCGCCCGCCAGCATTTCACCAGTCACAGTTTTGATTAAAGGCGTCTTGATGTGTATAGTTTCCTCAGCGTTTGGATTGTGCTGCCTGTTAACTGAGTCGTGCTGTAGACGGACAGACGCCCAGTCCGGTTCATTGGTAATTCCGGGGACAGAGCTCTGTTGCAAGTACGAAATTGGATAGAGTACAAGTGCTGTTACTGTCAGTTGACCAATGCAGACAGGAGTTTTCGGGGGTACGTCCAGCATGCCCAAAGCTATCTGCCTTTGTGACTCATCAGACAGCTGGGCTGCAAAAGAAGTCGAAGGAGGCGGGGATGGGGATGTCAGATCAATAATCTGACGCTTTTGCGGTTGCTGCAACTGAGTACCATTAGTAAGGACCGAACCGGTCACAGACGGGGAGCGCGTATAGACAGATTGAACACTCCGATTCGGAAAAAAGGCTGAAGAGTCTGAGGGCCCGGAGAAATGAGGTCTGTATACGCCTTGAGACTGAGAACTGTGACGCGAATAATCCACAGGAGCGGGGTGCATAGAAACGTGAGCAGGCTGCTTAAGAGGCGAGAAGTGAAGACGGGATACAGAAGAGGGCGGGGGCGAACTAAAGGGTGTCGATACATCGGACTGTGGTGTGCCGCTCGAGTCCATAACAATGCGCGGCCTTTTAATCTGTCTTTGGTGTTCATGGGGGTCGTCGTCAAGCGTAAGGTCGATCGGGTTTGAGCGTGAGTAGGGAGCGAGTGGCTGGTCATAGAGCCGTGATGACGAGGAAGCCGACTGAGTAGGCAGATGTGCGGCCATTGCCCAAGGTCACGGAGAGAGCGAGGGAGTACAGACACGGGAACTGGGTCGAGGTCGTAGACGGCTGTAGACAAGAGGCGGCGCTCTGTCGGATTCATTCATACTCTGTCAGAAAGAGTTTGTCCTGGATCACGTGACCCCAGGCTAACCAAACGACTTCCGAGGGGGGGAAGTAGTCATCGTGCTTAGTAAAAACTCCAGTGTCGGTGTACTCTACTTGCCCGATCCTAGTCATCAAGTCTTTGAGACCCCCAAATGCCCCAGCCAACTGCGCTTGCTGCGCGGCTGAGCGTTCGTCTAGCAGGGGGCTAGCGTCCCTCCGTACTGCGGCCCCTAGAGTCGAGCACCGGTAGGGCTGTGCACACACTTTCTTGGAAGACTGTGCGTCCATCTATGGATCACTGTCCACAGCCTGTGAAGGCTGTACCCAAATAACATCATCTCATACACACAGGTCCTTATCTGTTCATCACCACGAGGAAGACGAGGTTTTTGGGCTTCCTGCTCTGGAAGACGCAATCTTTTCTTCGTCACTATTAACGTCAGATTCCACAACTTGAAGCCGCCGGCTTACAGAATTACCTTTTTCTCCTGCGAATTGCCGGACCGAGAGAAGTTCCGGGGGCAGAACTTATAACGTGCACCGCCCCTTGTACACATATATCCTGTTCTTGTATTGCAGCACCCTTTCATTTCTCCTGATTGAACTGGATGGTGAACATAGTGAAACAAATGACTGTGCAGCTAAACATGATGACTACTGTTCTAGGCTCGCGATTATAACGGAAGAAATAGACGTCGTGAGAATTGCGAAGTAAGAAGGGGATTACTGCAATACGAATACAGCCCGCTATATTTGTTCCAGCTGCGGGACCGGCTTCTTCGTTATACGGATCGGACATATCAGCCTATCACAGCCTCGAATCAACAGGAGTATCATCGAGAGCGACGAGTCGGAAATGCTCACTGATTCCAGTGTACTGCCCGTAGCCTGCCCAGCCCAGAGCGTAGTAAGCCTCCCTTGCTGCTGCCTCCTTGGCGATCTGTTTGCTTGTACCTTGGCCCTGACCCTTCTCAATCCCGTTCACTATTTTAGAACGTGAGATGCATGCTTCTGAGATACGTACACAAACACGCGCAGAGAAAAGGATAACGAACCAATGCATTTGATCACCCACAATGGCGCGTGGGGTGCTCCACGGTTCTCCGCTACGTACTCGAGCTGTAGATGCTGCTGCGAGCAACGCTGATTAAACAAGGGCAGGAAGGCAACCGGTTTAGGTACTGGTTTCGGAATCCCACCAGACGAAAGTCCCGAAAGCATCTGGGACCCAGTTACCGACATCGCTGCGGCGTTATTTGTGGTCGATGACAGCACAGCGGAAGCGGAACTCGGGACCGACGAAGGTCCCGAATGCATTGATGACGGACTGACTTCAGACAAAATAAAATCACTTCGTGGCCTTTTGTTTACGCGCGGCCCACTGGCGTCTCCTTCGAATGTAGGAATGAGGTTGATGGCTTCAGGATCGACGAGCTTTGTTATCCAGTTAATAGCTGTGTGTGGCCCGGATTGAGTGAATACAGCGCCGACATATGCGTGGAACAAGGTTTTTGTTTCCTGTGAGATTTCCCCGCGAAAATCGTTGAGTCAAGTTGGGCGTTGGAAGGAATTGCAAGCACAGGCTCCCCACCTCAGGCGTCGAGATGTCTAAAGTATCGGAATGGTTGTAACGAAGTCTTTGGCGAAGACCATAGTGTGACACCCATATCTCGTATATTTCTGATGACAATATTTTGTTCCTTTGAGTCTGAAATGAAGACAAGCTAAGTTGCTTTGGACCTGATATATTGGCGAAAGCCGGCAAGACCGCACGAGAATGTCTTCAGCCTTAACGACAGGCCGTCTCCGATAAAGATAATTTGTAACGGCAAGATGCAGCACAGTCTTTCCGAGTTCCGCGAGACGTTCGTTGTCGAATGACCGCTCAGGATTATATGCGAAGCTCAGCGATTTATGAGAGAACGCCTCTAAAATGACATCCCCATTGATCTTTGGAAGCTCGGGAAAGTTAGAGACAGAAAAGTCATGCACAGGTTCGAGTTCGGCTGACATTTCCGAGGATATGTAGGACTTGTGATGAATGTTCGAAGGGAGGCCGAGATGTGGTTGACATGTAAGATGTGCGTGTCCTGCTAGCCACTACTATTACTAGTAGTAGCAGTGGCTGGTCAATGGTAATACTGTACATACATATAACCCGAAACCACACGGTAAGACTCCAAGTCCCCGCAATACATGTCGGCATGATCCAAGTAATTCATGGCACCTGGCGACGTGTGTATATGTAACACATAGAATAGCATTACTCCCGGCAGAAGGACGTATTATGCGCTGTCCTCTCATACGCAGCTTTATCACTAAACGTGGGACGCTTTCGAAAAGGTGCTCATTATCGCGATAGCAATTAATTCTAATATTGTATAGTCCTTGCTCTGAAAGCACTTTAAGCCTTGGGCATAATTTGGTTCGGCGCTTCTCTTAAGACGAGCTCCCTCAGCTTCCTTCTCTCCGCATCCATCTTCTCTTGCGCCCTCCTCCTCCTCCTCTCTAACCTTGCCTTCAGTCCGCGCGCAACCCATCTCCTCTTCAATTCCGCCTTCCTGTCCAAGCGGACACGCTCGCGCCACCTGAATGTCGCCTCCATAATAGCTTCACGTTTGCTGCGGCCGTCTATGGGCTTCTTCAATTCCGCATCGACATATTCCTTCAGAAGAGCCTGCTGACGAGCTTGCGCCGCGAGGTAGCGTTGCCGCTTCTTGTTACGGGAATGAGGGTTTGAGAGCTCGCGGGCAAGAAATAGTTCCATCGGATGGTCTTGGGAATACGGAAGTTCGCGACGCAGGGCACGAACGTAGTCGTCGGCAACCTCATCGACCAAAACGGTGGAGGAAGACGTATATTGAAGAGGAAGATTCGACGGGGAATAGGTCACTTCCGCAACAATATTGGCCGGAGTGTCGTACTTGGTTGCTGTTACAAAATACATTGGCTATGAAAAGAGCTGAAAAAAACAACGTGAACTCACGATTTGGGACCGATGGCTTCTCCGCCTCTGGCCACGGTATAATGATTCGTTCTTGTGAGCCTGGAGACCACGTTGGCAAGCGTGGTGTTGTCGCACACGCAAAACGTTCCCAGACCCATCGCCCGTTCTCCCATCTTGGCTCCGACGTCCCGACTCGCAAGGCAAACACACTTAGAGGAAGTCATTAGTTGAGGAAAAGAAGAAATGTTTAGGAACGTACGGAACATTCCTCGGTTCTTTAGACCCAGGCAAGGGAGGGAAATCAAAATTTCCTAAGAACAATTGCAAACCAGAATAGTGCACGTTCTTATGAGGGTTGCGTATTTGATACAACGCTCGGATATCGTCATCAGAGAACTCGGTCCTCTACATAAAATGGAGAGGCTGGTCAGAACGGGATGGGGGAAATCACTGAAAAAAAGCAAACCTTCTTGTCACCCTCGATATATACGCGGTTGGCGAACTTGTTGACCCCTTTCACCTCCCGAACCCGCGCGTCCTTTTCAGCCATTACACGCACCTGATCTCCTGGAACAATGTTCCACCATTTAATCCTATCCCTTGGTAGAACTGGATCCGGAGACCTGTCCAGATGATTTGGAACAACCAGATGACGAGGCTTTGCAACAGGCAGCAAATGGCGAAAGTTCGTTGTGTTTTTTGAAGTCACGAAGACTTTGTGCGCCTCAGAGCGAGAGACAAAACGCCTGGTGCTCGACATGTTTTGAAAGGGTTTCCGTGAACCCCAAGCGGCGAGCAGACCGTTAGCTAGTTGGTGCCGCCAAAGGTCACTGCTAGGAAAAGAGGCGCGGCAATTGCCACTGCGGCGATCCCATTACACATCCTTGCATAAGCTTTCATATATTGTCTATCTAGGGATCCACACTCTCCGGCGTTTCATCACTTTATCCATAAAAGCCTGAGCTTTCTGCAATCCATTCAGCGACAAGCCTAATAATTATAATAAGAGATACGTGCGAAATCTAAAACTAGGGAAAGATTATAGAGTAATAAAATCACTTCGGCTTTATAGTAGAGATGCACGGAACTGCCAGTGAGTGACCCATCGGAACTTTACAAGCCACATACTCATTTCATGGACGATTGTTCCCCGTGGTTCGTAATAACTCGTGTCGACTGCTGTTCGAATCCGGGGCGGCAGACAGGATGGATGACCATTTCAACTCCTTCTTTTGCTTTTGGAAAAGGATACGCAAGGCCGACAGAGTTTCCTGGCTTCCTCCCTCGTTTGACAAGCGGGCGATGGCCTTCGCGCAACTACGGAGCCTTATGAATAAACACGACGCCTCGTAATATCGGACTAAATATTATCGGAACGCACCTCTTTGGCCCCCGAGTAACTTCAGGGCAAGCGGTAGGCAAATGGAATGGACTCCGTTTGCATATTTCACAAAAGTCGAGTTTTGCCTTCTTCTTAGACACGGGTCCGGCTGTTGGTGGAGGAGATCTTTTTAGTGACGAGCCCATCTCTTTAGAGTTGTCCGTGCCAGCGTTGAATGTCAAGGAAGGCGGGGAGGGATCGTTCTTTCCGTGAGAATCCGCCTTTTGAGTTGCTTGTGATTTCCCATCTCCGTTCCCATGAATTGCACCGGGCGGTCGACTCGAAGAGAAAGCTGGAGTGAAGCCCGCGATCGTATCTTGATACGGGTGCTTATGCCGGGATTCTTTGAAGGGCTTGAGCGGTTGGCCTGTAATCAGGTGAATGGCACCTCGATGTCCCAATGTCGCATCGATAGCTCGAATTGCCTCAACCTTGATTCATAAGTAATGCTTAATCGAAAAAAGGTACGTCGACATACCCGATCCTTGTAAGACTCTTCCTTGGAAATAATGAGCATTTTTCGATACTCGACAAGATGTTCGGATTTGTCTGTCATTGGACATTCACCGGAGCCGTGAATGTTGCCACATAGCCCACAGGACTCCATGTCGTTAGTGTTATTTATTGTCGATAGAAAGCGTCCGGATGGCTGTACAAGCTCCAACGTCGAGCTCTCAGCTTGCCTTTTCGCCATACCCATTTCCTTTTCCGTGCGTCCTTCCCTGTCATTGTCTTCATCGTCGACACTCGTATCACTCATGGGGGTTTCACTGATATTCCTGGCCGGAGGTAAATAGTATTCGTCATCACTGCCAGAAGTATGTGTTTTGCGTCCTTTCTTCCCTTCTGGCGATATTTTTTCTGGGCTGCCATCTTCAAAGTATTTTGTCTGTCAAGTAATGGAGTCTAGTAGATGACGGAATAAGTCTTTGTGGAACGCACCTTTACCAGCGCGGCTTTGCGGCGAACGCCGCGACCGGCCTTTTCCTGACCTGTAGTGCGAACCTGTTCCGCAGTGATCTTCTGGAGAGTTTGAGCCCAGGAATCAGCTTGATCGGCACCGTCTGGTTCCTCTGATAGATCTTCGAGGTCGTCTCTGTGTGCGGACCAAACCTTCGCAAAGGCGAAAGCATTGTTCGTTGGTTCAGAAGGTCCTGTATCGTCCTCACCGTCCTCGATCTTCTCGATGAGTTTATCGACGTCATTTTCGGAGTCTTAAGAAGGTCGCGATAATCAACATTGGCCATAGAGTCCTCAGATAGTTTTATCTCACAGGTAATGTCACGGCTGCCTTGCCCTTCTTCTTCTTCAACGAAGAGCGCCTTCGCACCAAATGTAAGCATAGATTGAAAGTCGCCCGTATCCTCTTCCTCGTCCATTTTTTGGACAATGAGGTGATCCAACACCAGCTTCTTCTTTCCGGCCTGAACAATTTTTTCTGCCAAAGGAATTGTCAGAGTGTGTTAAATACTAAAATTGGCCGAGCAGACCTTCCGCCGAGTCCTTCGTCATAAATTTAAATACCAAGCACTTTTTCTTTTGGCCATAGCGATGAGCCCTTGCGATGGCCTTTAGTTACGTTGACGTTAATACACTGTCCAATCAATGTCTGATTACAGCTTACTTGAAGGTCCTAAAGCACACATGTTAAAGCGTTGTAAAAGGGAGTTGCAAGATGTACGCACTTGATGGGGATTGAAATCGGGATCAAATATGATCACTGATAGGGTGAAGGTTTATGTTTCTTCAACAGAAAGGGGGGGATATCTTCACCTGTGTCTGCGCTCCATAAATTGATGCCAACGCCTCCAGCCCGTGTAGACAAAATGAAGATAAAGACATCCGAGTTTTCTCGGTTGAACTCGTCCATGCTTTTTTGGCGTTCCGCCTGCTTGATGTCTCCATCCTGGTACGTGGGAATCAGCTTTCGTCTGCGGGAGCCAAATCCAAAAAAAACTAACCAGACGCAGGAAGTTATACCCTTCCCCTTGCAGGAAATCTTCAATAATATTGAGGGCAATAACAAACTGCAGATATAAGCTTTTACACAAAACGAACAGGACATAACGAACCTGACTAAAGAGAAGGACTCGATGACCACGAGCTTTGAGTTTAGGAAGAAGCATTTTCAAGAAACGCAATTTCCCACTAGCATCAATGAGCTTAAGGTGGGCTTCTACAGGCGGGAGACCTTTCGGCTCTATGTCGTCAGCAATAAGGTACGGGTGCTGTAAACATCTTAATGCGTATAAGCGACAAGCGTTTGAGAGGTCCCGGAAGTACTGACTTCCGGAGTTGCATCAACATGTTCCTCAAATTCGACTTCTTTACGGCGGAGCTGTTTATACGGGTAGAGGCTACCTTGGTTAAGCTTCGTAGCACGTCGAGGTTCTTACCTATTTCGCAGTTAAGGAGTAAATATGAGAATAAGCCTTGACGTGCAACCTAGGCTTACTGAGGATTGACTTGTAGATCTCTTTTTGAAGGGGAGCCATCGATAGTGGCACAATGACTTCGTTCTGGAGGCAAGAAATCAGAATTGTGATATTCACAAGATCAGGAAGGGATATACCTTAGGCGGGAGATCGAGGACATCTGCCTTAACACGACGCAAAAAATAGGGGCGTAATCGTTCATGAAGGTCCTTCACGCGGTCTTCATCCAAATCTTCAAACTCCTCCGATAAAGCTTCAAGGTCATGCCAGTCCTCTGGATTCAAGAAATTCATGAGATTGAAGAGCTCGCGTATGTTATTGTTAAGAGGCGTCTGAAAACCCTGGTCAATGAATGTTCACAGTTATTGTTTGCTCAAATCACCCCAGTCATAATGATCCGATGGCTAGAGTTGAGTTCATTCAAACGTCTGAATATCAGGTTCGAGTCGCTCTTGACTATTAACATAGTCAGCAACAAGGCTCAGCTATGCAGGTACTTCAGTATTCTCCCACTTACGTCTCTGTCCTTCGTCTACGATGAGGACCTCCCACCGTGGGTTCTTCTTGAAAACCGTACTGAAGTCCTTCTGGCCCGTCACAGTCTCGTATGTAGTTACTAAAACATGGTATTTCGCGCCTGTAGTTCGGGGATTTACGATGGAGTGTTGGAGTTCATACTTCTTGATAATCTCCCTTGATTTCGATTCGCCGTAGAAAGGCACGACGCGTAGTTCGGGAGCCCACCTTGCGAACTCTCGCACCCAGTTGGTTATGGTAGAATTAGGCACGACTACCAATGCCGGGAAAACTTTCAACCTAGCATAAAGGATGCCCAAGAACACTATAACTTGCACAGTTTTTCCCTGGACGTGAAGTTAGCCGGGATGAGCTTATTAATAACATTGAAGACATACCAAGCCCATTTCATCTGCTAAGATGCACTGTTGGTGATGGAACCAGTTCCTGCAAAGCCAGTTGACACCATCCACCTTAGAAATATCAGTATCTTACTTCACCTCGACGTCATGCCAGTCCACCAACCTGAAACGGCAAGAGTCGAAGTTGCACGTCTTGACCAATGTCGTATCGGCCAGTTTCCGGTACGCCGAGTAAAGTCGAATCCCACTTCGTCTTCCCGTCTCTACTTTCAAATCGTTCAATTTCAGAAGCCGACTTCTTCTTGACTTCTACTGATAGTGAAAGCAAGTAATAATTATACGCATGTTCAAACTGGGCATAACCGAACGACCCGGGTCTCGGCGGAGAGTCCCAACTTGCTGTACATGTATATTAGCGCAGTGAAAGGTGAGAAGTCAATCATTAAGAAGTATTACCTTCATCGTAAGGAAGGTCGTCCCATTTAATAAAAGCCCATACCACCTTATCAATATCCTCCTTGCCAAGTTTCCGGCCGACGCGCTTCTCATACTCTTCAACAGTCTCCGTGCAGTCGTCATCCGGCTCCTCGCCGTTATCCAAGGCGGCATCATACTGAGCCTGCGCTTCCGCGAGGAAGTCGTCCCCACCGTCGTCGTTTTCGGTGCTTCGCTTGGCATATTTGCCCTTTTTTTTTGAGAGCTTATATGCTCGACCTTGAGAAACCCAAATAAGAATATCTAGGACGCGGTCGACAGTCTTATATGCCGGAGGAATTCTCAGTTCGGCATCCGGTAATGCGGCGGGAGGACTATTGAAAGTTTTGATACTCGGATTAAACTCGACCGAGACGTCGCGGGATTCAACCTCAACTTCAGCAGAGAGAAAGTTATGTTCTGTAACCTTTCCCCGAATTATGGAACGATCTTGTTCTCCCTCCATCGGACTCTCAAGAAGAGTTACCCTCGGCCCGTTTTCGTAAAAATTCTTTAACTTGGCCCAATGGGTAGCAACCAGCCACATATGAGGAACCCATTCCGTACGCCGAAAGCTACGACCAACCCATTTCACAAGGTATTGACGCGGAAGATCCTCCTTATAATTCATTGTGCCTTGTGGGTTTTCACGAGAAACGTTTGCGTTAGGAGAATAAGGTCGCCAGGCAATAATCCTATCCAGCGGAAAAACGTAGGTCGCGCAGTCACTACATTGCCACCCGTTCACTTTCTGGTAGTGTTCAGCTATTTCAGAGATTGTGAGATCTTCGTCGCCGATGGGAAGGTGCGAGTAATGAGCAAGTCTTTTACATGAAAAACAACGAAAAAGAAGCTCGCGAGCCTGTTCAAGTGCACTTGGGTTTTCAACAGTCTCGGAGATGGGATTTTGGGGCATCGTCTCGTTCTCATTATTGGGTATGCCGACAGAGACAAGATCGGCCGGTCTGGACGCCGCCTCTACGGCAACTTCATCGCACATCATGCAATTACCACCCCTTGAACATGGCCCGCAGACGAACTCTGTTGTTTCGTCTGCTTCAAGGTCCCTGAATCTTCCACGAGCAGAATGGGATTCGTCGTTCCTAGTCTCTGTCCCCGCAAGCGCGGCTTTGGCGATCTCCGCTCGTTGTGTACCGGCGAGGCAAGACCAATGCGCAGCCACGCAACATTTCAGGCTAGAAGACAATTCAGCGACTACAGGTAATTATTTATGTGTGGATACACACCATCGGACCCAGCCGCCAAGCGATTTGTAGGACTCTCCGCCATCTTCTATTATATCGTCATTGTCTTTCTGATTTTTCCGTTTTGTCCTTTTTAGAAGAATATGAGCGGGCGCTCGGTGACATCTCTCGCATTTATCACGATGCTTTCGAAGTGAGGCAGTTTCGGGGTCAGAATCATAAAGCTCCTCGATATTACGAATTCGGCCGTACGCTGGCTTTGGGCCATACTTTTTCTTAATCCGTTTTGCCTTTCCAGAAGGCTGACCATAGTCTCCGTCTTCGTCTTCGCTCCCTTCCGAAACCTCAAAATCACTGTCGTCGTTAAAGGAATATTTTTTCCTCTGTGTCGATCGAGAACTTCGTCGCCGAGGACCTCCATGTCTCGAGTCCGAATCAGTATCGGTCTCGGCCGGGATCCGCTGACGCCCAGCTCTCGTCCGAGTATTTCCAGAACCAAGGGGAGTCCTATTATACCTAGTTTTGGTCCGGTTCGATCTTGTTCTGTGGGTACGGGACACTCGCGACCTCCCGTAGTCTTCACTATCAGACTCATCTTCAGACAGCACACCCAGTCCATCCTCAGAGAGTCCCGAAGATACAGCAAAACTTGGGTCCTCGGCATGGCGCCCACGCGTAATCCTCCTAGCGTTGCGTGCTTTTATGTTAAGAACAATGCTAATTCGATGCAAAGGGTGTACGCGCGTAGAAGATGGGTCAAAGGGCTTTAGTTCACCGCTTTCTTTCCGAGTCACTACAAAGCAGGTAAGGAAGAGCCTTTCTGCCGTGAGAGATGTGCCGCTTACTATAGTCTTCATAAAGGTCAGGATGACTGGCTCGGAACATCCAGGCTTCTTTCTATAAAGCAAGTATTCAGTATGAAGAATAAGGGGTTACATTGGCTAAAATATGAACGAACCCTGCGCACGATATTATCACCATGACGCGCGAAAAGATAGTGCTTTTCTCCAGACGTATACTCGCCCTCGATTTCGATTATGTTCGACGCGTCTTCATCTTCATCTTCATCTTCTTCCTCCGTCGTAGACCATTCCAATGGCTGATACTTCTCTTTATCCTTCTCACTCAAAATGGGCAGTTCCACATAGAATGTCGCGTCCTCGGGCGCGTCTTCAGGCGCGCCATTAACTTCGTGACTCGGACGCGTCTGAGCTGCGTCACCAACCAGGAGCGCTGGCTGCTCCCCCGTCAAAACGATGCTTTGAGGGTCTTCAAGGATGTTCTCTACGGTAAAGAGATTAGATAATTCCTCCAAGTCCGCTGCCATTAGGGACCAAAGACGTCGGACTCGGCGGTGGAACAGAAACAACCCAGAGGCAGGAGACGCTCCGTACTACAGTAGTGTTACATGTGACACACGCATAAGCGTGATGCGGCTGACAGGTGCCCGCTCCCGTTTCTCCGAGTCACTGGAATTCATTTGCAAGATTTCGAAGTAAAGTACATCACATTTGCAATGCCTAACCATACAAATTTCCAAGTACTAGTAGATCGGCAAGTACACAGCGGCGACCACACGCAGAGTCGCTCGACACAGAAAACAACAAGGTCGGAAAGCATAAATCAGCGAAAGCATCATCAACGTCGACGAGACATAGTTTGAAAGAACCGGGTATACTACTTTATTCCATTACCAGATCTGCGGCGTAGGATATTGCGTACGCTGATCATATTCCGGAGGCATCATGAAAGCTTCAAGGCCCAGCTGAGATAGAGAGCTGCCTCCCAAGCTGTGATCTGATAACCAAACAGGCAACTGCTCGTTTGCAGTCCCCTCAAAGCCGCGCCAAATCTGGTCGAGGTTAGCAGCATCCGCGTTTATCTGCGGCTGAGCATTTATGGACATTTGGGCGGTATGCACAGAATTATGCTGAGAGTAGGAGCGATCGAAAGTGGGGGAAACCGGAGTGGTGTGTCCTACAGAGGGTAGTTGACGGCCCGCAGTCACGCTTTGAGAATTCGAGGCACGCGAAAGAGTAGGTGATCGAGAATGACTAGTTTTGCGCTTTTTAGACTTTTTCAGCATAAGCATCAGCGTATTAGCATAACGCCGCGCAGGGACTTAGGGAGGACGTATGAATAAGGGTGTTCCGATCGACCGAGGTAAGTCACAGAAAAAGCTTACTTTCAGACAACACATCAATAAGCCTTTGGACATGAGCACGAATATGGTCAATATTGCACTGATCCGGACTTAATACGCGAACAGTTAGACACTCCTAAAATCACACCATACTAAATTACTCACAAGAGTCTAGCCAGACGGAGTAAGAATGAGGCCGTAAATGTAGCCGTCGCATGAGTATAATGAACGGCTAGTGGTCCGCGGGATAAGCACCAGAGCCAGGAAGATATCTTATGTGCTCACCGTATTTAAGTCCCTCTCGATAAGAGCTCGAGTTAACAAAAATCAACAATGCTTGTTGAGCTTTAGTAAGGGAGTTCTGTGCAAGCTGTTTCTGAAAGGGATAGATATTTTCCACGTCCTCCGGTCCATCAATGCCACGTAGGGCATATGCATTATGAAACAATTCTGCAAGGAGCTGTTGAATCTGTAGGCTTTGACGGTAGAATGCTTATAAAAGCGAATTTAAATAGGTTCCACATACACCAATTCTTTCGCGACTCACCAGCATCTTCATATTTCTGCGAGAACGCGGTGTCCCAAGTCGTAAACCAGTTGCGAAACTCCACATCAGCTTCACGAAGAACAGCGAACGTTTGGTCATCGACAGGATGGTCCGGTGAAAGCCTGTTGTGGATCCTCTCTCGAATAGCCATCAGTTCTAGCGTTGAACAAAGTCGCATATCATCCTGAATGGCAAGTGGATGCTCCAGTAATAACCTTGATCCCCATATACTTTCATCGTCTTTGAGAATGGCTGGACGCCCGGTGCCATAGGACATCCTGCAGTAACATGTCAATCTTGCTCTCAGGAACAGCAGCAACTGCCCAAAACGTACTGATGCTCAAAAAGATACAGACAGAACCAAACACGGGAGGCGGTGATAAGCTTCCTATCTTCCGGTGAATCTGACGCCTTTCCGGCTTCGATACGCTTCATAAGTCTGGGCCATGCCTGGTGCATCGCTACACATGAATCGATCGGGTTACTTGCCGTGGAAAACGAGTTTAGTCTTGGTCAGAGGAACACTTACACAATTCAGCTGCCATTCGTACGGCATGTCCTCCACTTAACCAGCCATTGTCGGACCACCCGGAAACCAAAACTGATCGACCCATCTGAATCAGAATCTAGTTCGCAATTATAAATACAAACACCGTACTCATAGCTTGAACGGCTTCCTGCCTCGTAACGGGCGCAAAAAGTGTAGCGCAGGAAATTGTTTGTACCTCCTCAAGGCATTTCAAGTAGACGTCACTCGGAGGGCCTTATTTGTATCAATACACATGTCCACAGAACGCACTTGAATGAATTGCTCACCTCCACCATCGCGAACCTTGGCAGCCACCATGCAAACAGCGTCGAATGCGAAGGGCGATCTCTCGTGAAGAGACTCATACGTGTCGTAGTTTGAGTCAAATACAGGTAGAAACGTTGAACAGCCAGCGTAGTAACTATGTAGACCAGTCAGTAGGATCGATCAGTTTACACTCTAGCTGTCTCACATTTTGAAGAGTTCACGGGCCTCTTGTTCTGATATCAATTTCTTTGTAACGACTGAAAACAATAGATTCAATTATAGAACGTAGTTATATCGAGCCCCGTACCATCAGTGAACATAACACGAGGACCACTACGATGACTTGTTTTCCGTCTTTTCGGTGGTTTGGGCCGCTTCGAGTCTGGGGAAGTCGACCTTTGGCGACTTCCTGGTTCGCTGTTCTCCCCACTTTCCTGAAGTGCCATGAGCTTACTTGCCAAACTACCCCTTGAAGTGAACCAAACGTACCTGTGCCGCCCTTTCCGCCGCGACATCAGCAAGTCCACGTAGCACCTCCCAGGGTGCAACGAGTCCCTTTGAAGGTAGCTCGCCATTGTCATCGTCTTCAAAATCGCTTGTGTTTGTGCTCGTCACGTTCGACGAGCCGGCAGCTTTGCGTTTTGGTGACCTGTGACCAGAAGAAACTTGCAGAGAGGAAGTCCCTTTTACTGCATGCTGGCGCGGCGAAGTCAACGAGCCCTCTCCAGAATGATATCTCACAGATGAGACATTTGATGGAGGTGCCTGGCGTCCCAAATCTTGGAACGTCGATATGGGTGGGAGAGTAGGGCCCTGCGTACCAGGCGGATACATGATACCAGAAGGCGTAGAATAAGCGCCATTAGGTGGAGGTAGTTGTGGAGGGTGCATGTCACTCGTCGGTCTCTGGCCAGAGCCGGAACCAATTGAGGGACTGCGATAAGGTATGTTTGCGGCGGGACGAGGCGTCTGTCTCGAATGAGATGAATTAACCATAGGCGGGAGGATATTCTGGTTTTGATACCCGCTTGGCCCCGAGCTGTCCAAGGAGTGAACGTTGCTGTGTAGACTGTGGGCCCCATCGACCATCATGGGAGCCGTGCTCGTTGGCGTAGATAACGAAGGAGACCCGCTCGTGTAAGTGCCTGGTGACGGCCTGAGGGGAGGGAAGCTATTCTGCGGCATATTAGGAACATTTCCCGAACGCAATTGGTGGACTAAGTCTGCCAAAGAGTTGTGGATTGCGATCTGGGTCTGACGTAGATCAGCCACTGAAGCTTCAATAGCCTTGATGCGCCTAGAACAAGGAAAGTTGAAGAGATTAGTGAACGTGTTGCGATCGAGCAATACGCACTCTAGTCCAGCTTCCCCTGTCAATGTTGGTTCTCTGGACGGCTTCTCGAACAGACATTCCAAACCAGCATGTCGGCAGCGACGACATGGCGGCTGGTCTGCTCCTTCACACCGCATCTTTTGTTTTCTACATGCATTCTGCAAAGACAGAACATCAGTCAAACGACGATTCAAAACCGATCTAGTCGACACTACTGACGCATGCACCTGGCAAACCGCAATTCATTTCAGTATCTAGGACCACATCTTGACGTTAGAACAACTCACGAGGCACTCGATTCAGCGTTTTAGCGGGCTTTTTCTCCTTGCGTTTAAAAGGGGATAAATACGAGTCTTAGACAGAGGAACAAAGCTTGCATACCTCTCTCGGGGGACCCTCACCATCGCCGTCCTCCTGCTTCTTAACCTGGACGCCGTTGCCCGCACTGACTGTCGCCGGGCTCGGGTTGCTCGCGCTCATATCGATGGTGGGAGAACGAGGAAGGCGGGATGTGTGATGGCAAAATCAATTGAGGACACCTGCAAGGACATTGAGCGGTGAGAACCAGCGGACGCTGCTTCTGCGGTAACTTACAGGTCTGGCCAGTACTTACAGTACAGTACAAGCCGTCGTCCCTCAAGCCGCTCGCAAATGGTTCTACCGTTTCAAGCTCACGATCGTACACGGCCTTTTCACCAGGGCCAGCGTTCACACCCAAGCAGACTGAACGAACCAGAAACCGAAAGGATTTGGCCAGATCCATCATCTAACAACGATTACGTCTCGTTCGGGTTCTGTGTCCCGATGAGGGACATCTTCTGAACTTTCTGCTTCCACCGATGCTGGGGGTGACCCGCCTTTTATACCACCGGGTCACCAGTACTGTACACGACTCTCCGGTCTCTGTATCCAACGCAAGGTCACAGCTGAATGAGGCCAGCGGTTATCAAATGGCAAGATTGAAAATATGCGACGGCATGTGGGATAAATATATCATCCGAGTGCCGGGCATGCGGGGGAGCGACCAGAGGCCGAGACTCAGCCTCCAAGGACAGACTAGTCAGCTTAACGCCACACAGCTCAGCATGGATAATGCATAGGGCTGGCTTTGACGCTCCTGAACAGCTGAACTTGTCCGCCTAGTCGCCCGGGAGTTGTGTGGCGGTTCCACAATTCCAATCGGCGACAACCGGGATGGTTCCGTCCTGAGCCCGCGAAGTCTTCGTGAAAACGGATCCCATGGGTACGATTGTTCATTTAAAAAAAATGGAACGTTCATTTCACCGTCGAAGACAAACCCACAAACCCGTCCCTTCCTATAACTGATGAGCCACTTTTTTCCTCGTGGATTTGGGACATCCTGTGATTTGGTCACAATCTGCCACTCAAAGCTTTAGATCTGTACAAACTGCAGAATTATAGGAGCGCTGAAGTAGCTGCAAGTAGAGTAACAAACTCGTTTCAATTACAATCGAACGCTGCAAATTGCATACAACCTGATTGGCGAATTAAGATTGCTCTACTGGATGCTCAGAGATGATAAAAGGGGCGGGGGAGATTGTGGAGGGAGAGGGAAGGAAAGAAGAGCGCCTGCCTTGCTTGGTGGTTCTGGTCAGCAGGCGTCCTCAAGGTACTTAGGGACAGCGCCCACACCATTGTCGGTGAAGTCGTGTACCATTTCAACCCATTTTAATTGCTAATTTGAGTCTTCTACCGTTATTTAGACCATTATCAATTTTGTTGAAATCTCGTACAAATTTCGTCAAAGCGGGATATATTCCAACGCTCCTTCATCTGGTGAAGGTGTGGATCTTACTATTGGGCTCTTCGTTCTTCAAATTCTTTTTCTATCGTAGTATGCAAAGGGGATCTGTCACGGCCATTTACTCGCGTTCACTGCGTCTTTCCAACCGTGCGCGGATCACGCTAAATAACCAACCAAGATATTTGCGTGCAGTAGGAACTGAGCAAATGATTTAGTTGACAACTGGAAAACTGGTCAATTACAGTACATTTCCTTTCTACGGACGTCAGCCGCGTCGATTTCTGTTGCCCATTCTCACTGCCGTCTTGTCCTCCGTTATATGCCCCCTTTCCGGGCATTTAATGGATCCGGCTATTATTATTTCATCAATTACGGTCTCTGGCCGTTACGGATGCCGCTTATGTTCTCTCGTGAGTATCGGGTCTGGTGTCCTCCGTACGTCACCCTGACAAGGTCCGTGTAGCCAGGATGCTTGGACTCGAAGTGTGAAAATATTTGTTTCGGCCCGGTCGGCCCTTTAAGAACGTGCGCTATTGGGGAGGTTGAATATTTGCCGCTCCATCTACTGCAATTAATGCGGGTATATTGACTTACTTTCCATGCAGTCGGAGGAGCGCGAATAAGTGTATTGCAACGTACACCAGGGCCGGCAAAGGCCGTGGTTTTTTGCCGCTGCTGATCCTCTACGTACGATGCAGGGATCGTCGGTCGTGTCGTCATACTGACTAGTACTGGCTCTCTGTCAGGACAAGCGAGTCGCCTCTTTCTTTCGTGCTCCTCCAAAGCCACTAACCTCCTTATGCAAGCAATCTTACAAGTCCCCCGGGTGCATATACATGAACGCCCCATCTTTCCTGCAAAAATATGTTGCTTAATGATTAATTCGTTGCATTTGTCAGATGGCCATATATGCGGCGCCAGGTACGTCTCGGGCCCCCTGTACCTTTCTGTGCGCCGCCATGTTGATCGTTTCTATTCGCCTCAAACCATCTCCCCATCCAGCGCATGCTGCCTGCTCCGGTGTCTCTTTTCGGAACGGCCGGAAGCCGTCCGTCGTTCATTGGAAAAAGGTAACTATCTAGCATGTAGCTGGTTTTCAACGAAGCCCTTGGGTGGAGTTATGAACCTGTTCGCAAAAGGTTTGACCCGCATGGCTCTATGGATGCCGATTCACTGCCAAGTTTGTGCGTACCCGACAGATGTCGACGCTGTCGATAGTGTCCTAAGCGACACTCTGAGCATACTTTCTCTCAGATTATATCCGATCAGCGTGAGTGCGCTGTCTCCCTCATCAGCTCGGTTTGAAGAATATCAATGGCCTGTCAGTGTAATACAGTACATGTTCTACTGGTGTAATGCTCATTGGCAGGCTGGCATTGAATTTCTCCGTGCATTCATTTCGCCTGCATGCCTACACGAAGACCTAATGTGCTGAGAAAGGGACCGGGAGTGATTTAGCATCCACGTATATGCTTGCAGCTTCACCTTGTCTCTTTATGAGATCTTGCGAGTGCCACCGTGCAAAGTCATGTGTACTCTCGGCTATTCCCACGTGATCTACCGTCGACTTTTAGATTAGATTGGCCCGGGAGCGCTCTATGTTGCTGTCATTTAAACATTCATGAGCAACGAATCACCTTCATCTTTCGCAGAAACACATTCGGATGATGCGCCTCCAGCTTTTGACGATGCACCAATCTTAGGATACCTGGGCCTTGCTTTAGATTACCACCCACGACCTTCGTTGGAACCCATCGAGTTCCTCAGAAGGCACCTGAGACAGCTTCCACCACATCTACTCCAAATGGTCTTTACTGTTACTACCCCAATGCAGCGCACGGTTATACCGGTAATAAGAAACCGTCGTCTAAATTATACAAATGCACAGCCGGCAAATCTCAGTTTTGAAGTGGCCAGGAATACCTGGCCTTTACTGTGGCAGGGGTCCGGACGACGAGGGCAGGACGAACGCGAAGACGAGAAACACTGGGCTGACACAGGATTTCTTGGCGGACAATCCCAACACGTCGGGAAGTTGGGAACATTATTGGGCGATTACGCGGAGGAGAGAGAGGCCGAGAGGGTACGCTCATTGAGGAGGCAGGCTGCAGACGAGTTTGTCCCCGAAGAAGAGGACAGCGACGACTCTGATGATTTGGAACCTGTGGAAGTGGCCAGTGTACTGGAGGACTCGCCTGAGGAAGCAAGAGAAAACTTTGAACGAACCATCCGAGAGCGCTTTATCTATGGCATCCTTGAGGTAAGTGATTACATCTATGAAGAAAATAGAACTGTAACAAGCAGAGCTTTTATCGTTGATTATGTTTTTAGTTAGTCGATTATAATTCTGTTGATGGGGATGACCAGTGGGATAAGGACAATGAAAACGAGGACGAAGAGCGCTGGTTTGATGAAGAAGAGAGAGCTAGTGATTTGCTTGTAAACAGTTTACAAAATTAATCCGTTTGCGTGTATTCCGAAGGTCTGCTTTCTTCGGTCGTGGCCAGATTATGGTCATATTCACTACTTACCCTGAAACGGGAAGGCGGGTGGAAGGACTAGCACTCGTCATGAACAAACAAGATGGCAGGCAATGCGAGTACAGTTTATGTAGAAGGATCGAATGGGTCCGTGCTTTCATCCATGACTTCACCTCCGAGTAACGTATCGGTTCCTTGAAGTTGTGTGAGGTCGCCAGTGCCTTCGAACTGCGTTCCATCAGGACCCAATTGCGACATGTCCAAGTCTCCCACCCCGATGTCCCCACTGAGCTCCGGAGGTACTTGCAAAGATGTTCCAGCCACATTATCGTCAAGCGCAGATGATTCGTCAAGCTGCGAATCGAGAGGTTTGAGGCCTGCATCAAGGCTAGTTTCATCGAGCTCTGGTGCGGGCGTCGGAGAGTCAGGTACGAGCGACATCGACAGGGGGTGAGGTTTTGAAAGAGCGGGGGTGGTTTCCTCAGACTCCTGCGGCACAACGACGGGCTCAGAAACAGCTCGAGAGGCAACGTCAGGAGCAATGGACGCTGCTGGGTCGTCTTGTTCCATATCATCGTCACCGTCATTGCCCTCAGGATCAAAGTCTGGCAGAGGTGCAAGCGGTCCTAATTCAGGCTCCTCCTCCTCATCACTGAAATTCTGTGGTAATAAACGATTACGCGTTGTTTGTAGAATTTATGCAGTCAAGTGAATGATTTGCTAGCTACCTGTTTCCCCTCTGTCCTCACCCACTTGAACACTTTTAGCGTCGAACCTGGCGCAGCGTCATCGGGCGCTGTCCATATCTTTTCCCAACAAGGCACTGGCTGCATTAACTGTCGACGCGCAGCCTCTGTCGTCGCGGTACTGACACCGATACGCCTTCGTGTGGACATGGTTGCAAATCTAGAGAGTCAACGGAAGGTGAATGTGACGTCGCGATTTCTCCAAAACTCTGGTGGCGCGCAACCTGAGCTTATTCCCACCTCCTTCACTCTTATATCCAAAATCTTCGCGGCTGGACGCCTCAAATAATAATAATAAGCATTTCAGACTAAAGTACATTGTATATACTGCGGCATGTCACTAGTTCGGTAATGACAACCAATATTCATGAATTCTCTGCCCAGCGGAGAACTTCCTTCATACTTAGAGATTGAGTAGTGTAATCCTTTTCCAGAGCTTAAATGATTTATTATTTTTAAAAAGGCATGTCTTACCTGCCGGGGGTCCTTCCCTTGATTGGGACTTTCGTCCTTGAAATACTAGTTAGTAACAAAAAAAAAGTATGCGTATCTGATAGCAGGCTTAACCGACCTTTCCCTGACAATGACACTTTAGCGTTAGTAGTTAAGACACACAGACATATATACATATATATAAACATACTGTGTTTGAAACAGCCATCTTGAGCTCTAAGAGTTTGCGTTGCAAGTCATTACATTTCCTTATTGACGCAAGACATAAGTGAACGTCGAGGGCGCAAACGCAGGACATACTCATGGATGAAAACGGTTTCCCCGCGCCTGAGTTCGAGCTGACGGGTCATCATCGCTTCCAAGTTATATCTTGCTTGTACAGGTCGCAAATCGTTTGCAGCACTCATGATATTCTGGCTCATGACCGTCATCCATTCAACATGCTTATGCCACTCGGATGGCTCCGTTGATTGCGGGTTCGGTGGAGGATCAAGTAGCGACTTGAGCAAATGAGAATAGGTGACCAACATGGAGCGCAAGATGGACAGCAGCGCGGGCCTACGGTCTGTGCCATGCATATGTCAAACGGGAGCGGTCGAAAGCTGTAATGTCTACGCGCCGACTGTATGATCCTCTGGATAGAGCTGATGGCCACCGAGTTCACCCAGAGAGGGTATCTTCTCTTTAACCTAAAACGGAACGTCAGACTGTAGGATGACCTGAAGAGGGTTGTACTCACAAACCATGTATCACCGAATACGGAGTACTGGCCCTCTTCCAGTATCCAATCGACGCGAGGCTTTTCTAGCTGGGATAGAGGCCAGTCCGGCAAATCATCCTGGTCGGCAAGCACCTTGTTCTGGTCTTCTTCTACATCAGATAGATTTGCCTCGGCTCTCCTTGATTTAAGAAGAGCAAGCAAACGCAAGTTGTGCGTAGTATACTGATGATAGTGTGAGGGAGGGGAAGGGAAAGGATTTCGGAGTTCCGCTTCTTGGTCGTCGTCAAGCATACTCGAAGCTACCAGCTGCTTTTTTTTCAAGAGAGGAAAAGCGGAGCAATTCGATGGCCCCGATGCAGAATACTCGCTAATACAGTTTAGTGTGCAGGAGAGCGACAATCACGTGTATTTCAGATCATTTTCTCGCCCGTGAACTTAGCACTTCTCCCGCCCGCAAAGAATGGAGCATGAAGTGATCAGAACGACTCATGATGACTTACTGCTGCAAGCAAAAAGATAGGTCTGCTAGCGCAATGGCAGCGTGTCAGTTTCCGGAGCTGAAGGTTGCGAGTTCGAGTCTCGCGCGGATCGTTATTTTTTGACATTTTTTGCAATCACACGTATATCTGCGGGTGATTTCACAAGGCATTCGCTCTGACCGAATTCATAACGCAAACTCGCAGCAATTAATGGAAAACAATTCACAACAAGGGCATACTGCATATGTGTACCGCCCCTGCAGCATCGAAGTCATTTATCACGACCAAAGTGGTGCACCAAATACAATGAAATATGATCATGAGTTCAGGTCATCGGAACTTACGCGGCAGTCGCACACGGCAGTTCCACAATTCAGATCCAAAATCGCGTTCCTGACGCCGAAGTTTGCCGACGCCGTTGTGCAGTGTCTACGTACTCTCAATTGTCGAGAAACCAACGTCTTTCCAAGCGCGCATACGATCCCCGTAGTTGATTAGAATCCACATTAATCTGTGGAGGAAAGTCCCGGTATTACTATGAGTGAGAAATCAATGGCGTTTACGGGGTTTGACGCACATGGCACCCATCCAAGCTAGTATTGCAGACGCCAAGTTTGTATAAAGGACACCAACGGAGTTCACCGACGGCAGGACCGCAGCCGTCATCATAGCAAGCAAAACGCCACGGAAACCACTAAGAAAGGTGAGTGTTCCCCCCCTGTTTCAGGTACTCTCGACTTACCCTATTGCGGCCATAATTTCCGCGCTCCGGGAATGCAGTACGTCCACACTATATGCCGCAGAGGGACTTAAGACAAAGTCCACCTGAAAGTTTGTTCGTTGTGAGTGTTTCCCCAATTGAAAATGTAGAATTGTGCTCACCCCTAGTCCATTTGCAAATAAACAACAGAGATTCAGAATGATGCCGACTTTTCCGGAAACATACTTCGTAAAGACGCCCGACAGGAGCACCGACAAAGGGACCAAAATCGCCGCGCCGATCATTGTTCCTCTTAATCGATCTTCCGGCACCCATACGCCGTTTCTGCGTTTACGCCATTTCGCAAGGATCTTGTCGGATATGCGGCCCGCCAAAGGCGCTCCGACTGGCACATGTCAAACGTGGTGTCACCAAAGAAAATGCAGAGCTTACTGAAGTTGCCCAAACCTGCGGGGAGGAACAGTGCACCGATGATGGCCTCGTTTGTAATATTATACTTTGCACCCTATTAACGGAAGTTTTCAGCAGAGCCAAGCGAATACACGTATCACATGTGGACGTACAATGGTATATGCTAGTGGAATGAGAAGTACTATCACGCGAATAATAAGCACGTGTCATCCCGGAAGCAACGTTTGTACTACCGTAATCCGTTGCAAGAACAACTGTCCCTACTAACGTCTTCATTCAAGTGAGAGCTTGCCCTGGCGCATGACTATAGAATGGAAAAATTACTCACCAGCGCCATTAGGTTCGGGCTCCGGAGGAGCCACAGACTCGCGAAGGGATTCAGCCAGACAAGCCGGTGCTGAACCTCCCCGGCTACTTGTTTCTCCATACCACGCGAGCCTGGATGGCTCGTCTCGGGGAGAAAGAAGAAAACGAGCAGGAACGCCAGAAGCCCTACAAGGAACAACACGTAATGCATGTGTCGCCAAGTGTAATAGTGAGCTGTGATACCGCCCGCTAGGGGCGCTAGAGTAGGTCCTAGGAGGCATGCCTAGTGAAATTATGACATTAACAATACACCGATTTGTTACCTGGCCTCCATGTATACTTACTCCGAAGAAAATACCCATTGCAGTCCCGCGCTGCTCGAGCCGGTAGATGTCGCCAATGGCTCCCGATCCGACGGACAATCCCGCAGAGGATCCGAAAGCCTGGACGATGCGGAACAAGATTAATGTTGTCACGTTTCGGGAGGCGCTGACGCCCAAAGAACCGAGGCATAAAAACGGTAATGACGCCAGGTAGATTGGTCGACGCCCATCTGCGCATAAATGATTTGATAAGTTGAAATTGAAGACACACGGCATGACTCACAATATCCCGAGTATGTAGCCCACAGGAGACTGGAGCATGATACCGTAAGGATGGACAGACTAACCGCGAGACTGTAAAAAGCAACATGATGTTCGAAATTAGACGCATCTTTTCATAGCGTGCTCATATATAGTACCCACTTGATGACAGACGCGCTAGAATCGAAGTCATTTGCTATCTGCGGGATAGAAGGTACAAAAGAACCCGAAACGAAGACTAAAAACTACAATTTTCAGTATGCTGAGTTTTAGTTGATTCTCAACTTACGAGGGATCAATCCACTCCAGCAGACGATGGCAACGATGAGAGACTTTTTCGACGGACTGAATCGGTCATAGACATCAACAGACCCCGGACTTGAATTCCCGGGTCCTGATAGCAAGGGCGTTTCTTCACTTGATTCTAAGGTCATTATAAGCTCTGACGCGTGTCAACCTCCACCCTCAAAGACTTTCAGTGACCCGATGGTGCCGTAAGTTGAAGTTGCTACTATATTGGGCCTTTGAGACCGTTTGTTCATACCTTTGCTCACAAATTTATCGTTTTCTGAACCTAAAAGAGTCCAATGAGTGAGCCAGTTTAGGACTCGGGAGGACTTTGATGATGGTAGCCCGCAGGTTTAGATACAATTCTAGCCGATTATTGGTACCACCCCAAGCGAGTACTGGTAAAATGAGTCAAAGAAGTTTAATTTAATTCTTTAATGATAGCAATATTAGTTTTATGAATCTACACGCTATTTCCGAAAGTACGCCGCATCTTTAGATCGTGTTAACCGCTATCGCTGACGTGCTCGGCCCGTTTCTCGTACCTTTATACCGCACAACTACTAAGAATTCAGTTAACATCTCTCGTTCCTGGAGTATAAATTATTGCATAGACCATATCCATCCAGACAGCCAATTTAATCTAAGCAACGAAGACGTGTAACTTACGAACTAAAATACAGATACTCTCAAATACTTCACCACAGACACCAAGCCCCTTTTCAAAGCTTGGGCTTTACACCTCGCTTTACGACGATCTCCTTTGCTCTGTCCCGTAAGAGGCGTCGAAGCAACTTGCCACTGGGGTTCTTTGGAATGGTGTCAACGAACTCCACACCTCCTTTCAGCCATTTGTAATTCACTTTCGCATCTGAAACATGCTATACAATTGGATGGGGAAGAAAAATGTGTTAGAGGGAAGCGAAATACATATAAAAACAAGGGGCCGTACCTTATAGATGCGCTGCCTGATCCCTTCTGCCTCCTGAGGATCGGCTTTTGCCCTTTGCATTGTCTGATCCTCCAGCACAATGAATGCGAACGGGACCTCGCCGCTATAGTCGTCCGGCACACCCACGACGCATGCATCGGTGACATCCGAGTGGTCGAGCAGGTGGCCTTCGAGTTCTGCAGGTGCGACCTGAAACCCGCGCACCTTCATGATTTCCTAGTGCCAGCACTCTTTTAAAATCACGAAGCAGTCAAGGAGCGATTTTTTTCTCACCTTCAAGCGGTCAACAATGAAAATGTCACCGTTCCTCGACATCTTAACCTCATCTCCCGTTCGCACCCAGCCATCTATAAATGTTTCTCTCGTCCTGTACCTCCAGTCAATGCGGTCACTCAGTGTGGCTTTGAGAAATACGCACGCCTCTTCGTTATTTGTATACCTCAGAGCCATCTGTGGCCCCCTCACATGGAGTTCTCCCTCTTCGTCATAGTCTGCCACTGTTCCGTCAGCCTTGACGACCCGTGCTATGACACCAGGCACCAGCTGTCCTGCACTTCCGGGCGTGCCGATGTGTTGCGTAATGGGGATCATGGATACCGTGGTGCAGGTCTCGGTCATACCTAATAAAGATGCGGAAGGTGTATATCAGTCGACACACTTCGCACTAGGAGGAATGCGGATGCACGGAATCAACGCATCCGGAAAAACATATTAGGCCACCCACCATAGCCCTGCCCGATTGTAGCGTTCGGAAAAACCTTTATAACTCGCTGTACAAGTTCGGCAGACAGAGGTGCTGCTCCGCTGATGCAAAACCGTACCCGCGACAAGTCAAATTTCCTGGTGGCTGGATGCTGCGGGTAGATCCGGTCAGAGCAAATCGCGTCCCCCTGCGGAGAAAGACGAGGGAGAGCCGACCTTGCAAAATAACACGACTTGCGGAGGTACGAGGCTAAAACTGACTTAGACGAGACGATATCAACGTGACCAAAATGAAAACGCGTACAAAAGATGCGTGATATTGTGCCTGTCAGTACTTTTCAAGAAGTCCAAAAAATTGAATTTGGGGATCACAACGACGGACAGCTAAAACTTGACTATTAGTATTATAATAAAGCGTCTGAGTATTCTCGCTTACCCCCGAAAACAGCATCCAATGAAGCTACGAAGGAAGACTTCAGCCTGGCTTAATCTTCAAGTTCTAAGTACACGTACGTTCACGACCAATCCATAGATGTCTAGGTAAAGATCAGTCACATTTCTATATGTACGAGGAAATTGGCGGACTCACGAAAAAAAGGCAAAACTAATTTGACGAAGTCAGCCAACCATTAATATTCACGACCGGTTGTATTGACGTACCGGCTGCGGCTACATCACCGGGCCGGAAGCGGCGCTTATCCCATGACGTGTAGGCTTCATTCACCTTGTGATGGGCAGACATTTGGATTACATTTGCTATAACAGCATAATGTGGGATCGCGACAGCCTAAAGGAGAGATGATAAGGTTTCGGCTCAATCGATGGAACGGAGAGAACCACCTTTGGCCTTCCGGTTGTACCACTCGAAAAGCTCAGGAATGCTAGTTTCGACTTGGCTTCACCCGGCAAGAGCTTTCTCTCTGTAAATGAGGCTGGGAGTGCCAGTCCCTCGTTAACGAGTCCGGAGACAGTCGGATAGCGGATTGGTCCCTCCGGGGTAAGACTGTCCATAAGAACAACGTTATCGGCTGATATACCACATTTACGTGCCGCCGATAGAGCTGTATCAATGGAGCCGGGATGCGAAATTATGAGGAAGACCTTCGCGGTAATGAGTTGGTGGACAAGCTCGTCAACCGTGTACGCAGGATTAGCGCATCTGGGGGGTTTTGCTTAGCGGGGGTGGCATTTAACTAGTTATAAAGTGACAAACGTACGAGACGGCTGCACCGAGCCTGTGCGTGGCCCAAATGGCAACGGGATAGTCTAGACGAAATGTGAGTACCAATAAGGACGGGTCAGAATGCCGTTTGTACCTACCGACGTGATTTGAAGAGTAAATGCAAACTGTATCATACGAGCGTTAAGCCAATATACGCGTGTTGGACGAATTACTCAAATGAGGGCATGTACTAACCAACGTCGCCGTCGCCTATGATGATACGGGTAAGCATTGACCGGAATATTATTAAATCGCCGCAGCGCACCTATTCCCCAGCGCGAATGCATCGCGTTAGCCAGACCGTGAGTCCGGGAGCGGACCTAGTGGGGGAGAAGTAAGTCTTAGTTGTACTTGTGCTGAAGATAAGGCGGGGGCACCTCTTCAAAACCTATCCTGCGAGCGGATGCATCGTCAATTAACCAAGGGATATCTCCGGAGCGGGAGGGACGTTCTGGATGGTGAGCATCGAGTATAAATTGAGCAGCAGTAAGGTCGTCCGGGATGGAGGGACAGGGCTCGGCTGCATGAAAGTCGGGCATGCTGTTGGGAGGGGAGCGAGGGGATGGACATTCTCAGGAGGAGGGACTTTATAGAAGAGGTATATAGGTTTACCGAGGCCGTCAGCCGTGTCCCATAGGTCACGCTCAAAGTCTTCTCCGTACGCGGACGCGCGTGGTCGGACCTACCACGATTATGTCATCCATCCACTTACACCAGCGTCAGTTATTCGTGGCTTCGTCTTCTTCTTTATTATGGTTCGCACAGCTACTTACACGCTGCGGCGCTGCCTCAGGCGCGCGTAGCAACATGCTGCTATAAAGCCCTCTCGTCCCGTCCTTTCCCCCTTCCTCAGGCTTACTCCCCGCCATGCTGCTCGATGCTGCCCAGAGCTCGTTCATTGCCTACCCAACTCCCGCCTACCTGACCCTCGCCTTTATCCTCGGTCTGTTTGCGCTGCAAGCCACGCCCTCCTTCGTGCCCCTCGTCCTCCTCTTGGCGACTTTGAGGCTCTTCGTCGCCGTCGTGATAGTCCACGAGCATGCATGGTCCAAGATGTCCCTGGCCATCGTGTCTCTGGCTGCTTCAACGACCATAGCCAACATCAGTCCCTCGCTTGAGGCAATCCCCGAAATACCCACATCAACCGCCGTTTTCTCTCTCTTCTTTCTTACGTGTATTACAAGCACTCTAATCATCGGCGCCATTTTCGTCGATGCTACCTTCCGTCCCAGCGTCCATCGCATGTGGACCCACTTCCTTCTATTCCCCACCGTATGGTCAACCGCGCTCCTCCTCGCTTCAGTCGTCAGTCCACTCGGCTACCTCGCTACTTGGACTCCGGTATTAGGTGTTGGCGCATACAGCTGGCTGCGACCTATCCTCGGCCCATCCGGTATAGACTGGGCCGTTGGGGCCTGGGCTGTCGTTCTGTCCGAGCTCATGAGCGCGTGGATCACGGGGCCAAGGACGCGGACCAACTTCCCGCAAGAGGATTTCCTCATCCCAGGTTTGAGCGAAGACGACGACCTGGCAGAACCTGAAAGGCCCCGCAGGTCGCTCTCGCTTTTTTGCATCTCCACCATACTCTGTCTCGGCGCCCTCCCCTCGTATTTCCGGGCGTCCCTCCCGATCCCAGTAAATTCAGATTCCACTACATCTCTTTCTGTCGCATGTGCCCTCCCGCTTGTCGAAAATCCAAAGAGACTGCCGTCGTTTGACGAATATTTATTCGAGACCAAAACACTTGCGCCCCTGGCGAAAGTCGTTCTTTGGCCCGAAGGTGCCGTCAAGTTTGAGACTAATCAAGCAAAGCAGGATTCAATTGAGAAAGTGGCACAATCTGCTGCGGGGTCCGTTATAGGGGTTTCATTTGAGGATCATATGAACGTTACCGGATACACCGACAAAATTCGAAACGGGTTCATGCTGATTGACAGAGATGGCCTGGTCTTTGAGTATTTCAAAAGACACCTGGTCCCATGTGAGTATATCTACCGATTGGTAACAAGGCAGCAACATTAATAACTGTTTATCATTCTCAAGTCGTCGAATCAAATTCGATGATTCCTTACTCTGACGCCCCGGGTCTGTTCGAATATCAGCTCGTGACAAAGCGTAACTCGCGCAACAAAGTCAAAGAAGTCTTTCCCGTCCCGATCACAGTCTCAATTTGCCTCGATTTTGCCCACCCCACTATCTTTAGCCCTCTATCGCGTCGTCCCACGCTCATTCTGGGACCTGCGCGCACCTGGCACCCGAATATTGGCCTGGCCATGTGGGAGCAAGCCCAAGCACGCGCGGAGGAAGTTGGGGCTGCTGTGCTGTGGTGCGACGGAGGCACGCTGGGAATCAGCGGCGTCGGTGGGCAAGGACTTGGCTCAGGGGAGATTGTACAAGTTGGTCCCGGATCGTGGGTGCGTAAGATCGGGCTCGAGGTCGACGCTGGAGACGGACGAACCGTATACGGATTCTTCGGACCTTGGCTCTCGATGGCGTTGATTTGGTGCGCGTTTGGAATGGAAAGACTAATGGAGTGGCTAGTCTTGAGGATCCGAGGCGAACAGGGATTGGACATGGGTTACGGGATAAGGGTAACGAGAGAGGCGTTTGAGAGGATTCAAGAATGGAGGAGGGGACGTCGAATTGACGAGCAGAATGAGCGCACCCAGTTGCTCTGAGCATCCTCCGAAAAAAGTGCATCTGTATTTTCTCGGCGTTGAGATCGCCCTGCTTGTATGCTATAGTACAGTAGAAAAGCCACAATACTAGTGGCGTATGTATGTATCAATGTATCAGTCAATATTAATGTATCTACCTAACCCTCCCGCGGAGTACACCGGCGACTGTATGTATGCACGTGATGGCCGCACTGGACATGAGGCGGACACGAGGCAATTGGCAGGCTGCCGCGAGCACGCTGAAAGAGCACGTCGGGCTCGAAGGGCGGCCTTATTACGTTCTCCTCCCGGTGGACGGCGCCCTCGTCACTGTGAGTATCGCTTTTCTCTGGTTCGTGGTACTCGTTCGTGGGTACGAGCAATCAGCAAGTACGTCGACCCCAAGCCTTCAGTGAGTCCACGTCTCTGATAATTGTCGTAATTCACGTAAACCTCCCTCCGTTGGACCTCGGTCGTCTTTATCTTGCGCTTTTGAGGCGGGAAGAGCTCATCCTGAAACCTCAGACACCATCAGTTATACATCCTGCGCTCGATTTAACTGACACAACCGCTTTTAGCACGTTCGGCCGCAAAACATTATCGACTATATCTCACTCACCTCGGTTTACCAGAGCAGTCCGCTTCCAGAGCTTCCCTGAGCTCTTCTCACCTTTCCGCCCGTCCCATTCATCAAGGCCTCCATCCTGTCGTACTCACCGCACAAGCTGTACACGTACCAGAAATCCTCACCGCCCTCCAACGCCTCCTCCAACTCCAACTACTCTTTCTCGCTTTTCTCGCCGCCCTCGCGCCAGCACAAGAACAAGTCGGGCACAGGCCTCAAGGGCGTGTTTGGCTCCCTCCGCCGGCAGTTCTCCTCTGCGCACTCGAACTCAAAGAGCGAGAGTCCGGGGAAAGACTCCACCACCAGCTCCACCAAGATGCCGATCCACACGAAGCATGGCGATATGGTCGATTGGAATTACAGTGAAGAGGAAGCCGACTTTGAAAGCTACGAATGGTTCAAGGTGCGTGTTTCGCTGCAGGCTCTTTTTGGCGAACTTTCTTGGACTGAGCAGAGCACTCGCGTGCGTGTAGGACCCCCCACCGAGGCATGAGGTCAGGGACCTTCGTTTTTTTAGAGTACTGATCGGCGGGAAACTGAATACTTTAATCTACTAGACGCAACCTTCGACACCTATGTCCGTTGGCGAACAGTATGCACCACCGCCGAGTGTTGTCGAAGAGAACGAACAATTCATATATGCGCTCAAGCACGCGCCGAACGTACTTCGTACTCGGTTCATGCAATACGGGCAGGTCAGCCACGCTCCTTCCACTCTCCTCGCCCTCCTCCCTCCCCTAAAGGGTTTCCTCACAGCTCGGAGTGCTCGGCTGGTGTTCCGAATTCAGCGAGCTAATCGACAGCCTCAAAACGCTCGGCTTCAACGGGAACATGTTCGTCGCAACGCGTGAACAGGCGCTCAAGACGTGCGCGGAGATCCTCCGGCTCAAGCTGGACGTGCGCATGCAAATCATCGTCATGTACCTCTCCTCGCAGGTCGCGCGCCTGCGTCGCTTCCTCGACGGCGAGGCAGCATTCGACGACTACCCAGAGACGGATTTCCCCGTTGAATCGCGTCAGTACACAAACTGGTCCAGTGTGTGATCTTTCTCTGGTGACACTGTCTCCTAACGTCTGTTGCGCAGTAGTCTGATGATAATAAGCGGATTGTTCTATCGTTTCTTATCTACATGTTTTGTCCATGTACACGCATTTTATTTGTCTCCTATCTTTGATTCACACATGTCCCTCATGTCACATGGTCCTGGCCTTCGTTGTATCCAACTAGTTTTTCGGATTTCATATCTCCATATCGCTGCCGCTCGTACTATTCACTCCGGACTTTCGGAATATCCCCCCTTCGCCAAAATCCTGAATAGTAATATCCATAATCAATCTATTACATTGACATGGCCCTAAGGCAAAATGCGACAGCTCGTACAAGGGAACAAAGTATAAAGTAGTCCAATACTTATAAAACACTGAGGAATCGCCAGATGGATGTGAAAAACAGAGGAAATAATGACAAAATGTTACCCAATGATATGAACATGAATATTGAGGTCAGAAATATGCGGGGTATGTATGAGGGTGATGCCTGTATAGTAAGTGCCATGCGACGTCTAGTTAAATGTTTAGCGTCTTGAGCGTGCAGTAAATGTGGGTATTCAGTCCGTACTGTGATCGAATTAGTGTGTCGTGATCCCAGCGTACTGTCTCCAGAATTCTGGAGTCAGTGGGTCATCCGGTGCATCCTGGCGAGCAGAGTTAGGAGGGAGCAAAGGCTCCGGCGAGTATGTTGATTGTCGTGGCGGGTCCGGCAATGGGTTCGTAAGTGGACCAGACGCGTCGCCGTACGACATGGAATCCGCGTACGAGCGGTAGGCGTTGGGATAGTCGTAGCGTCCGGGAGAGTATGCAGCCTGGGTCGGGAACACTACTGGCTGTGCTGCCATCGACACGGGTACCGCGTAGAACGAGTTCTGGTGCACGAGCGGTGGGTGTGCATGCTCATAGAAAGGGCTCTGTACCAAGTACCCTGCTGGGCCTGTGCCAGCCGCGCTGGGGAACGTGCCAATCGTCCCCGCGGCGCTACTGTGTTCACTGTACTGTGACGCACGGGGGTCGTAGCTCGAACCCCCATGAATTGAGCCTATGGTGTCTGGATCGAACGCAGTGCTCTTGCCTTTCCACATGCGCTCAGACGTCAAAACTTCACGGGCAGATAGCGAAAGCAGTTGATCCGCCCCGGCGGGGACGTCAGAAACCGCACGACGCAGCGAGTGGGGCTCTAAATTCGCAGCGCCGGGAGGAGCGAGCGAGCTATGCGATGGACGCTGATTTTCTCCGGAAGTTCGGGCGTGCGAAGACCTTGAGTCGGAGGAGTGCCCACCCACATGTCGACTTTCGCGTTCGTGTCGTCCCGATTTTCGGTCCCTGTCCCTCTCAAACGAACGCACGTCGCTTGGCTTGTGCTCGTCTAGACTCCCGGAACGCTGGTGCCTGAGACGTGGACCAGGATCGTCCGCAGGAGCCCGCGACAGAGTGAGAGTCGACTTCCGTCGATCCTCCTTGGAGTCGCTCATAATACTGTGTCGGTGCTGGCTGCGACCGGATTCATACTTGTCGTCCCGCTTGCTCTCCCTCCGACGGGAGCTTTTCTCAGGACTCGATCGCTCCCGCTCTCTATCCCGATCCCGGTCACGGTCCCTCTCCTTTTCCTTCTCTTTTTCCCGGCGCGAACCTTTGTCGCGTTTCGTTGACGATGGCGCCTCGACGACCGTCCACTGCTCCTCGCCGACGGGTATAGCATTAACCTGCATTAGTCGCATATCCGATGGCGAGCGCACCAGCCTGAACGTCTCCGTCGTCGAAGTCCGCCTGCGCGAACTCCTATCCTTTTCCGCAGGCTCGCGCTTCGTCTTGTCCTCGAGCCGCGATGCCCTTCTCTCGTGTCGCAACGCTCTCTCCCGGTCGCGCTCATCTCGCCGCTCTTCCCGTTCGCTCCCCTCGCGCCTCGCCCTCTCCTCCCTTCCATGGTCCCTCTCCTCGCGCCTCGCTCTCTCCTCCCTCTCCCTCTCCCGTTCCTCGCGCCTTGCTTTCTCTTCTCTCTCCTTCTCCTTCTCACTTTCTTCCCTCCTCGCCTTTTCTAACCTCTCCTTCTCCCGCTCTTCCCGCCAAATCCTCTCCCTCCTTTCCCTCTCCTTCTCCCGTTCACGCTCCTCTCTCTTCACCTTCTCTTCCCTTTCCCTCTCGCGTTCACGTTCTTCCCTCCTCGCTCTTTCCTCTCTTTCCCTCTCCTTTTCACGCTCGCGCTCCTCCCTTCTTGCCTTCTCTTCTCTCTCCCTCTCCCGTTCCTTCTCGCGTTCACGTTCCTCTCTCCGCGCCCTCTCCTCCCTCTCTCTCTCGCGCTCTTTCTCTCGTTCTCGTTCCTCCCTCCTGGCTCTCTCCTCTCTTTCCCTCTCCCACTCTTCCTTCCTCGCCCTCTCCTCCCTTTCCCTCTCTCTCTCCTTCTCACGCTCCTCGCGCATCAGCTTCTCCTCCCTCTCACGCTCCTCCCGCTTTGCCCTCTCCTTCTCTTCCCTTTTTGCCTCCCTTCTCATTGCGCGTTCACGCTCACGTTCCCTATCAGGCACCACGGTACTTCCGCTCGTGTGACTCATCAGACTCGGCTCGGGCATAGGCGCCGGTGTCGACATCATAGGCATAGATGCAGGTGGTGCCAGAGGTGTGGGCGGGTTCACGAACAATGACGCTCGCGAGAGGTCTGTCGAGAGCAAGCGCGCGCGCTCGTCCGCATTCATCCCCATTGGTAAGGGCGACTGCGTGACAGCCGCCACCTCGGCAGCGGCAGCAGCTAAAGAGAAACTAGATTTAGGACGCTGGCGAGGGGTGCGTGAAGACGAGATCTCGGGAATGGTATCGTAGTCGGGTTCACTCGCAATGTCTGGCAAGAGGTCGAAATCCTCCTGCATAGGTGAGTCGGCCAGCGTTGCAGGATCCACGAACGTCCAGTTCTTTTCAGGCGGCGGCGGTGGACTGGAGAAGGATGCGGTGGAGAGTGAGATGGATATGACTGCGGGGGACTTCACGCTGGAGTCAGGGCCAGAGCTGGCGTAGCTGTTGCGATTGGCACCGGCGAAAGGGCGAATAGGTGGTAGCAGGGGCGAAGGGGGTGCAGAAGAGGCCGGGGTCGGAGGAAGGTCTTCATATGCGTTGTTGGGTGTGTTAGTGACGCGTAATACAGACATGCGGGGCTGGCCGTCGCTGTCCGAGTCAGCATCTTCATCCTGTGTGAGCAACGGCGGAGAGCGTTTAGGAGGTGGCAATGGTGCAACGGACTGTGTGGGCGAGCCCACATTCAAGGCGTCAGATAGCAGTTGCGAGTTTCTCTTCCCCGGCGACGCGGTACTCGAACCCGGCTGATCAGGGTTGGTGATAGTAAGGTTGCCCATGGTGAGCGGGAACTCGAGATCGATCGAGGCGGAATATCTACGACCGGGGGCATCTTCCTCCTCCTCCTTTGACTCGGGAGGCGGGACTCGCCTATTAGGTCGCCTTTGGTCATGACTGTCTCTGGGAGGTGCAGAGATGGAAAGCCTTTTATTCGTGCGGTCGAGCTCCTCGCTCCTCCTTTCCCTGTGGCCACCAAAGGCCTGGGCTTCGGCAGTAGGCTGTCTTAGTATGCTGAGCTTCTTGCCTATTCGGCCCAAGATGCTGGTGCGGTTGTCCTTTTTATTATCGGGAAATCCGTTGGGGGACAACTTGGAGGAGTCTATCACGGTAGGAGCGGTCCAGCCACGCCTGGACAGTTTCCGTCGGGGCGGGCCTTCCGGGTGGTCGGGAGTGCGCCGGCCGTCGACGGGGGTAGCCGGGGCCGAGGTGACTTTGATGTCCTTCTTCGCGAGATCGTCGGACGAGCTGCCGGAGAAGAAACGCCGTATGCCTGCTGCGGGCTTGCTGAGGGTGCGCTTCCGTTGTGGCACCGTCGCAGACAGCGGATGGCCATGATCCGGGAGGTGCACCGCCGACGTCGACTGCGAAAGCGGCGACGGATTAGGTAAGCGCCCGTTCTGGCGGGCCGTACTCGACGTCCGGCTTCCATTCGAGCGCGGCTGCGGCTGTCAGACAAGATTAGCAGACGTTAGACGCCCAGGGAGCGAGCGGAGACGTACGTCTTGTTGCGCCGGGGGAGCGTTGAGCCCACCGACGTCATACGGCGACTGGTGGTGCCAGTTGGTTCCGTGCGGGTCCGTGGCATCTAGCATGTCCACATTGTCGTGTGCCGTCTGGGACACCTTGCGGGAGCGCATCGGCCCGTCGCCGAGCACAGTTTGGGACGCGTTCGGCGTCGGCAGCGGCGACCCGGACGGCGTCCTGCTCGGTCCAGCCATGAGGCCAAGGTCGGCGGAAGATCCGGCAGCTGCCGATGCAGGTATGGGCGGGAAAGAGGGTGAGAAGTTGGACGAGAGCGCGAAGCGCGTCTGCGGCGCAATGAGGTGATGGTTCTGGTACCATCGTGGGCCGATGGGGTTGTGGACGTTGTATTTTGATCTGAAGGCCAGTGCCGCGACGTCCGGTATGTCCTGGATCGGTTGCACGGGCAGGAAATCGGGGATGATAGAAGAGTCCGTGGTGCGGAGGTCGACGGCGGAGGCGGAGACTAGTCTTTGGCGTTGTGCCTGCTCCTCGATAGCCTTCATGGGTCGACTGCACTCGCTGTCTTTGTCACTTGCGGCGTCCTCGTCTCGGCTGCGCAGGAGCCTCTTGATCTCCGCGCGGCCGTCGGGAGCAGGCGCAAGAGCGGGCGGGGGTGCGGAGGTGGAGGCGGAGGTGGAGGCAGACGATGCCTGTGTTTGTATTTGCGATTGAGCGTGAGCGTGTGCGTGTGCAGCGTCGCGGTCTGCTTTGTCGTCCTGCCTCCTAGAGAGGGACGGGCGTCGCCAACGGGAGTGGGTTGGTTGGATTGGCTGGCTGGCGTCCATATATACGACTCGACCATCTGACCGTGGGTCGACACGGCCAGTCGAACTCTGAGAGCGTGAAGAGGACAGCGCGTTTGTATGTGTCTGTTTGGCTTCCGCCTGTTTACCGTCCCTGCTCGTCCTCGTCCTCGTCGTCGTCACCGACGTCGCCGCACCCCAAGGGACCGACAGCGAAAGCGACATCGTCCTACGAACCATTATTTTCTCTGGGCGGTCGGTGAGAAAAGCTCACAAAGGACAATTTCAACGCGCCCGGCCTGATTCTACCACCCGCCGTGCACGTGTACATAGGAGTTTCCGTAGCGCCGTCCCCCCCTGTTTACTCTTTTCGTCAAGTCTCCGTCCCTACCGGTCCCACCTGCCCGCCTCCCCATGTCTGCACCCGTCTCCGCCACCGCCTCGCGGCTCTCAAAGAAACAGCGCAAGGGACTCGCATTCCGTCAGAGCAAGGGAAAGCACAGGGCCGACCCGGAAGATGCCCAGTCAGCGAGGTCCAGGACTCCCTCGACACCCACGACGACCCAGTCACACCTCGCGCCCATGTGAAGGTGAAGGTCCACAAAAAGGAGGCTGTAAACTCCCAAACACCCCTAGAACAACAAGTGCCGTCGAAAAAGCGCAAGCGCACAGAGGGAGATGGTCCGGCGAAAGGGGCTGCAGACAGTGATACCACAGAAAGACCCCCTAAGCAAAAGAAACAGAAGCGCAAGACTGAGAAAGACGCTGCCAACGACGAAAACGACGCGCAGCAAGAAAGCGCCGAACAGGACAGCAATACTAAGACACAGTTGAAAACACGCTATATTTTATTCGTCGGTGCGCGCTCTTTCTCCCCGTCGGGGAACCCATACCTCCATATATCCTCGAGCACAAGAATACTTACTCACTTTCACGCCAGGCAACCTCAAATATGCCACGACAAAAGAAGCCGTCCTCGCTCACTTCGCGATATGCGGTGCGTTCCGCTCTATCTTCCTCCTCATCTCCCCTGTTTCCCCGGCCATTAAACTTTAGCTCACAACCGTCCCAAATCCGAAATACCAGATCCGCCCCCTCAAGTGCGCTTATTAACGCCTAAATCGTCGAGCGCCTCCAAATCGAAGGGCTGCGCTTTCCTCGAGTTCAGCCACCGAAACGCCCTTCAGCAGGCGCTCAAACTACACCAGTCTGAGCTTGATGGCCGACGCATTAATGTAGAACTCACAGCCGGGGGAGGCGGCAAAAGCGAGAAGCGCCTCGGCAAGCTCAAGGAGCGCAATCGCGGACTTGCAACGCAAAGAGTGTGTCATCCTGTCTCCTGTCTATATGCGCCTGTACTTACTTCCCCCAGACTAAAACCCTGAAAAAACAAAACCCTCAGGATGGTGCAGTCGTACCAGAGCGTCCGCAGCGCCATTCAACAACGTCAGGTATCGAGGACGCGCCAGTCGGAAAACGCACGTGGACGGTCCCGGAACCAGGCGACGAAGGCACTACGCATCGTGGTGGTCAAAAGCATGTGAAGAAGCGCGGGAAATCATCAAAGAAGGGGAAAGAGTGGGGGACGGGAGTGAACGCTATACCTGTTGGCTGATTGTGATGTTGCTGATGTTGTTCGGATTGCGATGCTTGCTCATACATTTGGCCCTCCTATGCCTTCGGGAAACAGGGGTGATCATACCGGCACTCACGAGAATGACATAAAGAAGTCCGTGAGATTATAACAAGGGTATGGAAAGGGTCTAAGACACGAGTATAAAAACTAAGAACTGTTAAGGGAGGAGGCAAATTAAGGTCAGCTATTGTATGCGTCATGCTCTACCAGCCGAGCGGTGCTTCCGAGGAAGGAAAGAACAAATTGACTTACGAAAACAATAAGGACACCGAAAACCTTGAGCATGAGCCAGCGATTACTCGATATGTTTGCATAGTACTTCAGCAACTCGCGTTGTGCTCCCGTCACATTTGACGCAATATCAAATGTGTCTGCATCAATACGCTGCACTGTCTCGCGTTGCTCTGCAACCATCGTCGCAAGTTGGGAGAAAATCTGGCCCAGCTCCGCGATTGTCGACTCAATCGACTCGATAGCAGTTGAGCGTTGCTGAATGTAGTCATCCTGAACACAGCACAGACCAAATTCGTCAATATAGGAAGCGTATGGACTGGTGAAAATAAACAGTACCTGCTGCTCTACGAGCTGCATCTGGGCGTAAGGCCCATTCGCATTGTTTCCATATCCCTCCTCCGCCGAAAGCAGATCCAGTGCGAGAACATCACTATTTCGCGCCCGTCCCTTGCCTTTCGCATCCGGTCGTAGTGCGCTCCCATCACCCATGGGATCGCCACCTCTCTGCCCACCAAACAGTAAAGAATCTTTTTGGGGGTAAGCATTTGATGTAAATTACAATGAACACTGCCATGAACGTACTAGTGGGTGGTTGGCTGGCCGCGGCTGCGGTCGATGACATGAATTGCTCCGTCCGGTCTTTCGACTCCTTCATGTTCTTCGTGTGCCATTTTCCGTCAATTTCTTGTCAATTGCAATGACGGAAAGACATACCTGAGTCCGAACCTCCAGAACATCCTTGAAAGTCATGCTCGTAGTCGCAAGTTTGCTCTGCAACAGCATCACAACGTTTGTGTTGTGTTCATCGACCTGCTTGTTCGCACCCGACTTAGAGCCCTGCGCGTGCCGTTGCTTGAGGTGAGCTTGCAGCGCCGCGATCTGCTTGTTAATATTCGCAATATCTTGCTTGATAATGTAGGTGAGTTCCTAGAAATAACAACATCTATTGAGGCCGAGGCTGTAGAACCCGAGGGAAGCTGAGGGCATACGCTGATTTCTACCGGTCGATCATCAAACAGTGTCTTCCGCTTTGCCACTATGTTCCAAATCAATTAGCATAGCTTGAAGAAATGTATGGTATGCAGGACTCACGCTGTGCGAGCTTCCCGAGCTTCACTGTCGTCGCGCTGATGTCCTTCCCAATTGCACCTGCCATGCGTGTGAACTCGCTCTTGCTTCCCGCGCGAGCATTGTTCTGTAGAAGCCGCTGTTTCTGCTCTGCAGTGCGAGAGGGTGCCGCCGAGCGCGTGCGGATAGATTCAACGCAGGCCCTGAACTCGTTCGTTCGGTCTTGGATAGGCATTAAAAGTCAAGTAAGGCGCCTCTAATGCTCGGAATTATAACTAAGTGAGAAATGGTATTCTAGGTTTTCCAGTACCAGGTATGCGCAGAGAAGCGAGATGAAGCCAAAGAAAATATGTTAAAATAAGTAGAGCGAGCGGGCGCTGAGCAGCGGAAGAGCCTGAGTTGATTGTCCCAGCGGTCGCTGCGCAGCCGACGTGGCGCGAATCGAGCCCTAATATGGAAGTCGCATTCTCACAGCCCTGCTATGAGCAGCGCTTACTAGTATTTTAATATGTGGACTTCCAAAAGTAGCAGCACCAACGGAGTGCCTCGCTCGCTGGAGCGCGACGCGTGCTCGCTGCTAATGCAACGCGTCCGTAGTGCAACGCGTGTCTCCTCGTTGTCTACTTCATTACGGCGCACAGTTATCCGACAACGTGCCCATTTTTCCTCCTCAATAAATCCATCCGCCCACCCAACTTCTGCCGCTCAGCGTACGGCTCTCTCGACCGAAAGAACTGCCATCTTCGAAATGTCTCGGTCACCGCAGCCATCAATGCCAAAATGCCGCGTCTGCGTGCTCGGCGCTGGTAATTTCGGCAGCTGTCTCGCCGACCACCTCGCCGACTCTGATCATGAGGTTCTGCTCTGGTCCCGTTCGGAGAGCCAAGTCGCATACTTCAACGCGCATCACAAGAATCCTGAGCATTTCAAGGATCACGTGTTCCCACAGGGCATCACCGCGATTGGCCCTGAGCTGCCTTCTGCGGAGGTCATCAAGGACCTCGATGTGCTGCTCTTTGCGATCCCGACGGAGGGCGTGAGGTGATTGCGCGATGCCATGTCCTGGCCGTACTGTATCCGTCTTGATGGATGTGCCTATTTTATAGAGAGACGCTCACAGCGTTACGCCCCCGGCTGGATACGGACGCCCTTCCACTGCTCATTTTCGTTAACAAAGGAATTGAGACCAGCACGCGTGCATTGACCCTTGAGATTATCGCGGATACATGCGGAGCAGAGATCGCCAAAGTTGCGACGTTCATCGTGAGTGCCAGCCACGAGTACGTCCGTCACATGACGCTAATGTCACGCATGCGTTTTCACAGTCTGGCCCATCATTTGCAAAGGAAAGTAAGTAGGGCGCATATAACGGCCTTTTGGTCTAGCTGTAGTTTACTCTCTTTATTGGGTGCTAGTCATTCGGAGACAGCCAACATCCGTTTCTGTTGCATCACTTTCTCAAGCTCACGCCGAACGCGCGTCGCAGGTGTTTCATCAGCCTTGGTTTAGATGGTATGTTAGTTGCCAAGTCGTGCCATTTTTATTTATATTGCGATAAGGCACGCTGACTGGTCTAACATGCCGCAGTTATATTGGAAACGACCCGATTGGCATTGAGCTTGCGGGAGCCCTGAAGAACGTTTACGCAATCGCAACGGGCGTGTCCGATGGCTTAGGATTTGAAGACAATACAAGAGCAAGTAAGGATTCCGGAGCTATTTTCCGGGGGCCGAAGCTTATTACTACTCTCGGTCTTAAGTGCTCATCACTCGCGGGTTGGCCGAGATGACGCGTATCGGGAGCGCGTACGGCGCGTCGCCCCTGACTTTCCTGTCTTTGGCGGGTGTTGGGGACCTCTTCCTGACGTGTAGTTCACCAACGAGCCGAAACTATACGGTCGGCTTCCGATTGGGCAAAGGCGAAAAGCTGGACGAGATCATCCGCACACTTGGCAGCGTGGCCGAGGGGGTGACGACGGCAAAAGGATTGAAGAGGATTATCGATGAGCTGGGAGTCAGCGCGCCGATCGCTAGTGGGGTGAGCGTTGTCCATGCAAATTACGTGATCTGCAATGGCTGATCCAAAACCTGGTGGCTACCAGATTTATGAAGTGCTGTACGAAGGTTGGTGGATGCACATCCTTGCAGACCGTGTATACTGATGTCGGGACAGGGAAGGACGTGGCCGAGCGTGCGCATTGGCTGATGAACCAGCCCTCCATGACGGAGCTTGAGTTGCCAGAGAAGAGCACGGACGGACCGGTGCGGAAGCTGATGAGTAAACTGCATATGACCGTTGAAAATACTCGGGACAAGTAGGGAGCTGACTCGCTGACTCGGATGCGTCGGTTGCACGTGTGCACGGCGAATTGGCCGCTAGTTTAGTAGTACATTTTTCTCTGCTAGAATTAATCTCCTAGACGCCGTTGGGGAGGTTGCTGCGTCCCTGCACCGTGTGCATGCATTATGTACGCAAAAGAATTCTCGGGAGGCACCGGCCGCTGCTGGATCGGCTCAAAAGAGCGACAGGAAGAACACCGGCGCGGAAATTACATAAGCCGAATTTACAGTCGACCCGCCCGCACCAAAGGGTGATCGTGGTAAGAAATTTTTTGAGTAAGTATCACTCTCTCGCTTTCGCCTCTCAGTCTGCTCCTTGCATTCGCTCTACGTCCACGCCGGACGTTGCCTGATCCCGTCCCGTCTGGTCCCTCTTTCCAGCTCACTCAAAATTATGGTCTCCCCGCTCTGGATAGCCTCCGACGTTGGGGATGTTGCTCAGGTCCAGTTTCTCCTCAGGGAAGCTTCTGCCATCGACATCGAGATCAAAGGTGCGCGTCACGCAGTTGGAAAAAACAGCGCGCTCTTAATAACTGCTGCTTTTTTCTCTCCCCCGGTCCTTTGCTGTGGCGAACTAGATGACGCTGGCGCCACACCTCTCGTACAGGCCGTAAGAAACGGCCATGGCCATGTCGTGAGAGCACTTCTAGATGCTGGTACGCTCCCTTTCCGTCCGAAGGCAAAAGAGCGTAATTTTCACCTCGCTTCACCATTTTCTATAAGGTGCCGACCCTTCCGTTTCTCTAAACAACGGAGTTCTGGAGCAGCTCACCACCGACGCCGCTATTCTCGAACTCCTGAACTCTGCAAAAGAGAAAAGAGCCCAGGCTGAAATGACCGCGCCCACTTACGTGCCGTCCGAAGGCTACCCGCAGGAGTACCTGCCGGACCCTGCAAAGGCTTACTACGCGCAACCGCACGGCTCCTACATGTACTACCCTCCGTACCACCCTGGAGCCGCTTTGCTGCCTGACGGAACACCTGCGCCATACTATCCTCCTCCTCCGCTTGCTTCAAACGGACAGCCCCATGATGCATCGGGAGGTTCCAATTTACCTCCCCCAGAGATTGCCCGATTAATTCCGTGCAGGTAGGTCCAATACTGCAAATATTTTCAGAGTTAATCCGACATTTTTTTTTCGTTAATTACTAAGATATTTTCCCGCCTGTCGCTACGGACCTTCTTGTATATTTGCTCATCCTCAAGGTCCCTATTTCCAGGGACCTTTGCCGCCGCCTGCCCAGTATCCTGCCCCTTACGATCCCATGGCTCAGCTACCTTATGGTGGTTACTACGCAATTCCCCAAGCACCTTACCCCCCGAATGGCATGCCTAACGTCCCTAATCCTATGTCCCCTGCTTCTCACCAATCGCTAGCGTTACAGTCTAATCATGTAAGGTCGTCCTCTGAAATTATGTCACCGACGCAGGTCCCTTTTAGCCCGTCTACCCCCCTCCCTCCCATTCCATATGGTTTACCCGTGCCCGCGGGTTATCCTCAACCGGGACAGACGCCTATACGACCCATTCCGGTTGGTATCGCGCCTCTTTCCCCTCCTCAGCTACCTGCGGGATCCGTCGCGCAGCCTAATGGTGTAATGTATCCCCCCACATCGCCTGTTACCCAAACAGCTGCTATGCATCACCGAGACCATTCAACGGTTATCCCCCAAAATGCCGCCCCGTCACAAATTCCCGCACCAGATGGCCATGTTGCAGCTATTCCTCCGATGATTCCACCCCAGCAGGACGCGTACGCCGGCTTTGCTCGCCTCCCTCCTCGTGATGGTGTGAATCACGCGAGACGCGGGAGTGTGCGACGATTGTCTGCCGCTCCAGGACGTAAGCCTCCTTGTGCGTTCTTCCCTTCGGGCAGATGTCGTAATGGGTAATTATACACTTTCTTTTACCCTATTTTACTCCGGTTATATTGAGTTTATTTGTCCAATTCTTTGATTTGCTAGCGAGTCCTGCAGATTCCCACACGTCATGCCCGATGCCGGCGACCCTTCCCCTAGCCACTTTGGTTCAAAATTCGGCCCTCGTGGACGACAGCATCCTCCCGCCACCGAACATCTTAATGAAAAGATGTCTGGTCTGAACTTGCGAACGGTACGTTGAATGCCATGTGATTCGCTATTCATGCTAATTCTCCCTTCCCTTGCTCAGGATTCTGGATCAGCCGGTCCTGAATTGAATGGCCATGCACACGGACAGTCTAACGGTATCACCCATCTTCGTCCGCAAGGCAATTCCAAGGTTAATAATGGTGTGCGACACGAAAAGTACAACGGAGGTCCGCGGCCTCCTCATTCGCAGCAGCGTATCCCGAACGCCGAGGACTTTCCAGTACTCGCCGGTTCGACTACTCCCCCAGCTCGTAGCCCGGGTGCCGCGCCACTGAATGGCCCCACCGCCGCTCAGGTCCTGCAAGCGCCTCCCCCTGTTAGAAAAGACATTGCTAAGAGTGTGACGCAGGCACAGGCCCCTAAAAGTAGGGAAAGTTCTACAGAGCGATCAGCCTCATCTGAGGTAACAACTACTCATATCGATTTTGCATGTGTTAGTCTAATATTCTTTTTTGAAGGAGATTTCACAAGTAGATGCGAATGGTGTGCCTAATGGTCGCCATGTTAACGGCACAAATGGCACCGCACATGACATTAAGCCACTTTCTTTCGCTGCCGTTGCGACAGCCGCAGCTACGGCTCCGGAGTCTGCCAACACTGTTTCCGTTTCGGCGTAAAAATCATGATTTGACGACCTGACTGGCCTTTACCTCCTGTACTTCATGCGTACTGATACTCTCGGCGTACTGCAGTGCTGTCCGACTTGCACTTCCTTCCCCATGCGACTCTTTTTATCTAGCCCTTTTCATATTCAGGACTTGTCTATCTGCAGTCTCTTCGTCTCTACGCTGACCGTCTCACTCTCCTACTATCACTTGCTGTCTTATCTATTAACTACGCCTCTGTCTCCGGCTATTCTTGGGTATAGATCATCACTTCAAGTTTATTCTACGGTTTTCATTTCTTTCGTTTCATTCCTCTGTCTATTCACGTGTTTCTTTCCAACTACTTGCATAATCACCACTCCATATCGAGAGCACATATTTTCCTTCCTTCACTTATCGTTGGCGATTATTCATTATACATCACACTCCTCGGCCGCTGCTCTGTTGTTACATTGTTGCGTTCTACATTTTCTCCTGCTCCCTACGTAGTAAAAGATCCTAAAACCTTGATGAACCGGCCTCTCTGCCTCCTCCATATCATAATGTATTATTGTCTAAAAGTACCCCGGAAGGTTTGGATTACTTTATGCCCAAGTATCTAGACCTCTCAGCTCGACGCCCCCCTGGGCAATGACTTCTCCAATTTCGTAGACAGAGGGCTCACCGCTGTCCGTCAGTACACGAACGACCTCGTCTACGTCCGAGCGTGCTACAATGAGCACCATACCGATTCCGTTGTTAAACGTGCGGCACATCTCGCGGGGCGACACGTTGCCTTGCACCATAAGGAAGCGGAAGACAGGCGGGAGCGGCCAGCGCGCCACGTCAACGGTGCACCCGAGGCCCGCGGGGAGTACGCGCGGTATGTTGTCCGTAAAGCCGCCGCCTGTGATGTGCGACAGACCCTTGATACGGCCTGTATGAATAGCAGGGAGTAAGGTTTTGACGTAAAGACGCGTCGGCGCGAGGAGTGCCTCCCCAAGCATGCGGCCCGCGGACCAAGGGCAGGGCGCGGAGTAGGAAAGTCCAGATAACTCGACGATTTTGCGGACGAGCGAGAAACCATTGGAGTGGAGACCCGACGACGGGAGGCCAAGGAGGACGTCGCCCGCAGCGATGTCCGGACGAGGTAAAAGAGCGGAGCGCTCGACTGCGCCGACTGCGAAGCCTGCCAGATCGTAATCTCCTGCGTAACAGCGATATTAAAAAAATTGCGATATCGCACAGAACCTGCCCAAAGCTAGATTACCCACCATCGTGATACATGCCAGGCATTTCCGCCGTTTCGCCGCCGATTAGAGCGCATCCCGCTTCGATGCAGCCATCTGCAATGCTTTTCACGACTTCTGCCGCGACGGACACGTCCAGATGACTGCAAGCATAGTAATCCAAGAAATACAGTGGTTCAGCGCCCTGCACGATGAGATCGTTCACCGACATGGCGACAAGATCGATACCTGTCCATTATCGTCAATACCGATGAATGGGAATGAAATATATTGTGCGTTCACTGACCGACATATCGGTGAATACCCGAGTCCATAGCGACACGGAGCTTGGTGCCTACGCCATCTGTTCCGCTAACGAGTATTGGATCCTTGTAATTCAGCGGCTTGAGGTCGAACGTCCCTCCAAAACCACCAATTGCCGCATCAGACCCAAGCCGCCGAGTGGCTTTGACGAAAGGCTTAATGGCATCAACGAAGGCGTTGCCGGTATCAACCGATACACCGGTCGACGCGTAGGTGAGGCTCGGTTTACTGGGACCCGCTTGCCCTGAAAGCGCACTATTGTTGTTGCATAACTAAAACTTCATTGATCTGGGGTGAGAAACGTACCGATGCGCGATGTCCTTTCTGTAGGTGGCTCCTTCGAAGGAAACCTTGCCAACAGCTTCGTATGCCAGGTCAACTGCCTCCTTAACAGAGGATGCAACAGACGAAACTACGAGAACACGCCCTCCGGAAGTGACGACCTTGCCGTCCTTTTCCGTGGTCCCCGCATGGAAAACCTGGACGTCTGGTAATTTTATTTGTTATTGACGCATGTGGTGTGAACAAACAAAAAATGCACCTGAAGGTATCTCGCCAATATGAATGACCTTCCCCTTGGGATAAGAGCCGGGATATCCCTGCGAAGCAAGTACGATTGAGGCAGCAAAGCCAGGACGTATCTTCACTTCTACAGAATCCAGTCGGCGCTCCGCGCAAGCCTGTGTACTTCTGCATGAGAAAATTAACAGCTAGTCTCGCTCGTAAAACATACTAGCAGAATCGGCGCCAGGTCGCTCTCCAACAGCAGCATAACGGCCTCCGTTTCGGGATCTCCGAAGCGTACATTATACTCGAGGACCTTAGGTCCCGAGGCGGTGAGCATGAAGCCCGTGAAGAGCATGCCGACGAAGGGGAAGCCCTCGCGGCGCATGCCATCGATGGTGGGCTGTAGCGTCTCACGCATAATGCGCTCGAAGATCTGAGGTGTCGCCACGGGTGCAGGCGCGTATGCGCCCATCCCGCCGGTGTTTGGGCCCGTGTCACCCTCGCCGATCCGCTTGTGGTCTTGTGCGGCGGGCAGCGGCACCACGGTGTATCCGTCGGAGAACGCGAGCACAGACAGCTCAGGTCCCTCCAGGAACTCCTCGACAACGACTTGACTGCCTGTGAGATGCGTAAGCGGGAGTAACGCGTAGCATATAATGAGACAGTGTCGCACGTACCAGCGTCGCCGAAAACGTTCGAAACCATTATGTCGCGCAGACCCGCGATCGCATCGTCAGTGGTCTCGGGGATGAGTACACCCTTTCCACCAGCAAGTCCAGAGGCTTTGAGTACGGTCGGGAACCCGCATGTCTTGACGTATTCTACCGCCGCGTCGAATTCTTGCGCAGAGAATGTCCTGTATTCTGCGGTAGGTATGTTGTGCCGGCGCATGAAATCTTTCGAAAAGGCCTTGGAGCCCTCCATCTGTGCAGCGCGTGCAGAAGGCCCGAAAACGGGGATTCCGACTGTTAAACACGTATCAGACGGACTCAGAGTAGCATATAGTCTGCCTACTCACCCTTGCGGAACGCAGACTCGATACCATCCACCAGAGGCTGTTCGGGCCCAGGGACAACGAGCGTAACCTTACAGAGGAACCTCAGTATTCCCCCCTAATCACGAACACAGGAAAACACAACGCACATTATTTTCTACAGCGAATGCGACGAGAGGTGAAAAGTCCGGGCTGGTCGAAACGTCGACATTAACAGTCTTCTCGAGCTGGGCCGTGCCGCCGTTCCCCGGTGCAACAAATATGCGCTCGACGATGGGCGATTTTGAGAGCTTCCATGCGAGGGCGTGCTCGCGCCCACCGCTGCCCACGACAAGGATTATTTGCTGATCAGCCATGAGTGAGTCGGCGTCGAATAAGCAGCCTTCCGCCAAAAATTTCATGAAGGTACGGCCACATAATAATCAGATATACTATATAAGGACTTCCAACATAGTACCAGATAATACGAGAAGCTATAAAAAGTTAAAATTAGGGAATAAGTGTGTAGTGTGGTATACATACAATGCAAAGATAAATGCCGTTGGAGATATACATAGGTTGTGGAAAATGCATGAAAGAAGATAAAGGACGTGGTGAAAAAAGGCATATTCTCATCGGCCGATGTTCAAGTCTCTTAGATTTTCGCCTGCCCCATCGACGATCCGTTCTTCATCCCCTGCCGCCCTCTTGAGACCGCCAGCCAATCGTGGTATAGGTCGTAGGATAGGGCTTCCCAGAATCATGGACGCCCTTACTGTTGGAGAAGAGACGACAGACGAAGAAGAACCGGACCTGTGATGGCCATTTCCGGCTGAAGTCTGAAGTGGCACGGAAAAGCCACCGCCATTTCCATAGAAATACCCAGACGCGCTATGTGCGATTGTTGGAGAGGATGTGGCAGAGTTTGCCTGGGACTGGCTGAACGATTTCCGGGGCTTGAGGATAGGAGAGCGTGGAATGACGATGGGCGAAACGAGTAACTCTCTTTCCTTCAAATATGAAATCGACGGGGAGACAGCTCGACGCTTGGACGAGGGGGCATATGGATCAAAACGGTCCTCGTCTTGGGGGAAGTCAGTATCATAATCGGTAACAAACTTGTCCAACGTACATTTTCTCTTTGCAGTTCGAACAGCGCTGACGGAGATTGGAGGAGGAGTATGCCGCCACTGCATAGGTGGCACGCCACTTGCGATCAATGCGGGTGAACCGATCGCGTACATAGGCTGGTGCAACTATTAGGCTTGAGGCAGTCCATGCAACTAATATTGCACTTACCACATCAATGTCCATTACATTTCCAGGGCTTTCCGAAATACCCCTGGTGCCCGCAGTGTCCTCTGTTGTCTCGATACCATGTACCGGAGTAGAAGGTTTCGTAATATTAATTGGCTCACTCGCTCCCTGTACCTTGTGCCCAAAGAGTATCGGTGGAAGCGCCTCGCTCTCATTATCCTCGTCGTCACTGGGGGTCTCTTCTCTCTGGAGTTCTTCATCACCGCCCGCCTCTTCAGGGTACCGACCTCTGTCCGACGCGGCGCGGGTAGAGCGACTGTACCCCAAGCCCGGAGGTAAATCCGAGAAGGAGGCCAAGAGACGCTGAAATTGCGCCTCGGACTTGACCTCGCTGTCTTCTGGGCGGGCTTCACTTCGGAGGGTAAGGAGACGTGCGGGTCTGGGCTGTAAACCAAATGAAAGTCAGAACAGGTGGCATTAACTCGGATGCAATTAACTTACAGGACACGATAAGCGCCTAGCCACTTGTGACGGGCCTGGTGCATCCTGTATGTCGGCCGAGGGCTTCAGTGCAGAGGCGGGGCTCGCAGAGCGTGAGACGTCCATCGGCGACGATTTCGGTCTCTCTGCGACCTCGTCCATGCGTGGGTACTCGGGGCGTGGTGGGGGCGTGGGGATGCCCGTAATGTCGGACTCGCTCGACGGCGAGGAGCTGTCCGTCGTCATCCTGTCTTTGTCACGGAAATCGCTCCCCGGGTCACCGCCAGCACCGCGAACCCTGCCCTTTGGTTTTCGAGGGGGCAGGACGGTGAAGGAGGTTGCGAGCGGCGAATTCATCCGCGAGTCCGCGAGGTACCAGCTGTGTACTGTCGGTCGTTGCATACGCTTCATAAGCGGGGCTGAGTCGTCGCTGGATTGTCCCGATACGGGTCCTTGGGCAGAGCCTTGGGTCGAAAGCAATGATGTTGCAGAGGTCGAGGAGGAGAGGGCAAAGTCGGACAGAGATGTCGAGAGTGAGGGGCGGACGACGAGCGGGTCTACCATCGGCCGGTCGTGTGATGACGACATTGGTGTGTGGGCGGGCAGGATGGGCGATTAGGTGCACTTGTGCGAGCTGCGTCGTCTTCGTCGTTGTCGTGGGGAGAACGGAGGGGAAGGGAAGCTCTGAGGCAGGCTCGTGGCCATCGGATTTGTGGCTTCGCGGAATCGCGGGCATATAGTGGCGTCGCCAGCACCATAAACTCGCATATGGGCGCGGCTGCCTTTCCGGGCTCCTGCATTAATGCGGTACAAATGCAGTATTATTGTATTATGTTCCCCGTCGCAATATCCCCAAAGTAGTAACTATTACGACTAGACTAGTCCCCACAATCCCCGCGTGCTTAAAGTATATATAAAAATGTATAAGTCTGTTTCAAAAAGAGCTCTCCTTCAGAGGCCCTCCGCAACAAACTCATAAGCAGTGTATGCGGAGGAGAGGATCAGGCCTGGTACAAAGAATGAGCGGGTGTCGGAATACGTAAGGAGACTGGAAGAGTACTAACCGACCATGGCCATCGATCCAACGCTGCCTAGAGAGCGCTGTGTGACGCGAAATCAGCCAAAGCTCGTCATGCACACCAGTAAGCATGGGCCTACCTTGGCGGGATTACCGGTGGAGTATCCTATCGTATAAAGCACCCTACCGACAACCCAGGCGCTGCCGAGACCGGCCGCAACAAGGGGGTACCTCAGGCCTGTCAACAGGACGCTAGAAATAGCTGTTATAATGATTTCCTATAAATCGCGATGCCCACACTTACGCGAGAATCATATGAGGAGTAGCCTCAAGGGTGTTTTGGTGTGCACCTGGGATCCGCCTTTATTCAGGTGAATGATAACGCTGCGACATAAAACTCACGTTGAGTGCAGTTGAAGACCAAGGCCGCTTTGGACGCCGCAGCCTCAGATTTTTCGGCGTACACTTAAGAGCAGGTAGGTCGTTAGGGTGATAGCATACACAGAAAAACTCGATTATATGCGTACATTGGGGGTACTCGACGCCGGCCTTTTTGCGAGCGTTGCTAACTTTGACCATCTGCCAGGCGTTGAGGAACATGGTCGACGCAGCCGCGGCGAGGACATATGAGTAGCTGTAACGAGGAACACAGGTCAGCGAACGGGGTCTGCCGAGAGCAGAGGAGAGGCCCGACGCGTACCCTTGGGGTACCTCGATGGAAGGCATATTGTCTGATAGAGTATGAGGGACGGGGCGAGTAGAGCTGATAGTGAGAGGAAGGGGAATACGAGGAGACTTTATAGGTGTAGGTGTTAGCGGGGACAACGCGTCGTGGAGGCTGCCGACAGCAGGGAACGCATACGTGAGCTTCGCCGACGCGTGCGTGTATGCACATTCCCACGATACGCGACAACCGCTCAGGCTCAGGCGTTTCCCTCGCAGGGCATCGTTCGGCCACAGATCCTCCGCATTTGCTGCACCGATGTCGTTCAGAAGGGAAGAGGCAACGCCGCTGTCTGCAGCCCTGTCTTCTCTCCTTCTCCTCCAAGGCCACAACTCTCCTGGGACGGCGAGCGTACGTTCTGCTCAATGGGACACGTCAGCAGCCGCGCCAATTAGTAAGCTCTGCATGCGCTCTGCTTACCTAGCTCTGATTACCCAGCACACGCTTGGTAACCGTCATCGTAATTCCCTTTACCCGTGGGAACTCTTATGCGTCCCTCGTTTTTCCAGACACAATTTTTTTTTTAATTAACTAGCATACATGGCTAAACGCTCCGCGACAGAGCTGCAGTCCGTCTCAAACGATGGCCAGTCCTTCTCCAAGGTTTCCTCCGCCGGTCCTCGCAGGCAGAGCGCCGTAGACACCTCCCAGATGGGCGAGTTCGAGGACGCCTGGGAGGACGAGATCGAGAGCGATGAAGATGTCCTCCAGGCTCGCGCCGACGGCGAGGGCGTAGACGACGACGAGGAAGGTGAGCCCCGCTTTTTCGGCGAGCCCATGGCTTATGCCGATTGTACCATACAGGCATGGACGTAGACCAGGTCCTCCCGCCCATCGAAGAGTCCGAAGAGCAACAGCCTACTCGGAAGGACGTCTTCATACCAGGCACCCACGTCCTCGGGAAGGATGAGATCCTCGAGCCAGATGACTCTGTATATGAGATGCGCCACTCTATGAACGTCAACTGGCCTTGTCTCTCCTTCGACGTGCTGAGGGATAACCTGGGCGATGAGCGCCAGCGATACCCCACAACCGCATATATCGTCGCCGGAACCCAGGCAGATGTCGCAAAAAATAACGAGCTGTCCGTTTACAAAATGACCTCGCTGCATCGGACACAAAAGGACGGCGGTACGTGACGTTGAGCCTCTCTCTGGAAGAGGCGCGTTTCGATCTCGCGACTCTTTTTTTTTTGCAGACGACTCGGACTCAGACGATGATGAAGACGACGATGACGACAATCTCGATGAGGACGCTGTCCTCGAGCACCGCTCCGTGCCACACCTCGGAAGTGTAAACCGTGTCCGTGCACAGCCCTTACCGCGATCGACGCCCCTACTTCCCGTCTCCTCGCCATACTACGTCGCGTCATGGGCAGAAACCGGTAAGGTGCACGTTTGGGACGTCCGGCCCCTCATCGAGTCTCTCGACGTACCCGGATACATTCTTGATAAAAAGCGGGTGAATACCCCAGCATATACTATGAACGCCCACGGCCGAACCGAAGGCTTTGCAATGGACTGGGCGGCCGATAGCGAAAATTCCGCAGCGCTGCGGCTGCTTACAGGAGACATTCATTCAAAAATATTCCTTACAACGACTGCGCAGGCCGGATTTGTTACGCAATCGCAACCTTACACCTCGCATACATCCAGCGTGGAGGACCTGCAATGGAGCCCCGCGGAGCCAACTGTGTTTGCTTCGTGCTCCGCTGATCAGAGTATACGCATATGGGATATCAGGGTAAAAGGGCGGAAGAACGCATTAGCTGTGACATCGGCGCACGAGAGCGACGTTAATGTAATCAGCTGGAACAAGGGGACGTCATATTTACTACTGTCCGGTGGGGACGAAGGCGGAATCAAGACGTGGGATTTACGCAATTTCTCAAAGTGAGCATGCTACGCATGTTTGTGCTTCCCGTTAAAGTGCTCATGATCTCGGTTCCTTATCTTTTAGTGCGTCCCCTTCGCCAGTCGCATCATTTACGTGGCATAAGGCTCCTATCACAGCCATTGAATGGCACCCGTCTGAGGATTCGATATTCGCGGCCTCCGGTGCGGACGACCAGCTCACGCTCTGGGACCTGTCTGTTGAGCAGGATGATGACGAGAGCGGTGCTGCAATGGAGGATGGCACCCAGGAGAATGTGCCATCACAATTGCTTTTCGTCCACCAAGGCCAGAAGGACGTCAAGGAGGTGCACTGGCACCCGCAGATCCCTGGAGCAGTCATCAGCACCGCGTTGGACGGCTTCAACATCTTTAAAACCATTTCAGTGTAGAGTCTGTATATCGTTACATGCAATAATGCAGCGTATATGTGTAATCTTGACAGCGGGAAACAATGTATTAGAATGTTGGGGAGAGCACACAGTGCTGTCAGTAGAGTGCGGCGGAGTTGTTGCCTTTTGGTGCACGAATCTGGAAAATGAAAGGCATTCAATGGGTGGACGCGGATATACTATCTGGGGGCAGTTAAACTTGCCTTCGCGATATTTTTCTGGAAAATATTTGTCATGACGGCGTATATACTACGAAGGTCGAACAGATTCGCTCGTGCAGAGTACAGCATCTTTTCATCATGCTCTTTAAGGGCAAGCTGGAACAGTCTTGAGTTGACACGAGTAGTTTGTGATGGTAAGAAATTTACCGTATAATCCTCGACGTTTGGGTACTTTATTAATTTAGAACAGATCTTTGCTCGGTTCAGGTGGTGTAGCCGGACCGAGTCTCTCAAGTTATAAGCACTTTGCTGGCAGCGGTTTAATTCTGCCAGCGCCTCTACATTTGAAATGTCAGACAATTATCACCATTCATATTTCTATTCCTACTTACCTTCCTGGACGGCAACTCCGAAGTTGTCTCCGCTGTTCATTATGTCAGGGAGAGTTTCTGAGAGGTAGCAAGGACCTACTCTTCGATCCTGCGAGGAGAGTCGGCAATCAGAGGGCACTCTCAAAGCACGATAGCAAGCGACCTACTTTGGCATTGTTGAGTTGACCCACATCGATACCTCGTCCTTTATAATTTCAACCTCACTAGTTCTGAGACAGAGTCGTCACTTGTGACTTACGCAAAGCAATGCTAGCTCCTCGCATTCCTTTTTGATGGACGCATGGACTTTCTCAATGTGTTTATTCGCATGTACGTGTTCAGTGTAGTGTGCGCCCTCTGCGGCGTTCACAATCGCTATTCCATCCGCAGTCTTTCGCTTCTTTGATTCTTGGCGTTGTTCTCTGGATGGGTCAGGGTACACGGTCGCGTCTGTCGACGACGACGCGTGTGCAAGGTGAAACGGAGATGAGGGGTCCGAAGACGCGTCTATAAGGTCCTGCAAGTCTCTAGAGAGGTTGTGATTATCTGGGTTTGCAAAGGCAAGTAGTACAAAGCGAGCATACAATATCTACAGGAAGCAATGAATACGAGGATATACTGCATGAACGCTGCTATGGGCGCACCTTCTGGGGGAAAACATTAAAGACAATATTCTGTGCGCTGGCCGCGACCTTTTCTTGGAACGCCTGAGAGAGTGAGCGCGCAACACGTACTGGGTCAGGGTGACAAGGTCAGGAAGCAGACTCGGGGGAAAAACAGACTTCGAGCTTCGCTGCGAGTTCCGGGTTTGTCGACATGACGGTCTGGTTCAAGCAAGGTATTGTGGACTGTCTCGGGCCTGTGCCTATTTATGCCCAGACGCGGTAAAGCTGCGGTAACTAAGTAATAGAGACGCGTGAAGTTGCCGCAAAGGCTTGAATCCTGAATTAATTTCATGAAGACGCGCTGTGCGTGACCCAGCGTGGCTGAGACATTAGTCAGCATATTCCCCTTCCAAACCTCCGAACTTGAAATCCAGTCTCAAATATCTGGCTCACGGAGCCGCTCTCCTCGACGTCCACATGGCGAACCAGGTCTGTAATGAATTAAATGCATAGCGCACAATTACTCACACCCACTCAGGATGAAAGCTCCATTATTTCTGCCCTCACAGGATTCTCCTTGGACCACGTCCTGAGCGGTCTGCAACTCCCGTCTGGCCAGAATCTCTCAAACCAGCTAGGCATATCCGGTATCCCGACCCTCAATGCCAAGCAGATATATAACGACAAGTGGGACGATAATGATGCTATTGGCGCGGAGGAGGGCGAGGACTGGGAGGACGAGGTCAACCGCGAGCTCGAGAACGAGGAACTGGAGGAAGAGGAAGGGATAGTCAAATCAGAAGTCCATTCACCCGACGCATTTCGGAGAGAGAAGAGGATGAAAATAGTAAGGCGTCTCGTGGAAAGACCGAAGACTGTATACGAGAGGTTCCTAGCCTTCGAGCAGAACAAAATCTTGGACTTCACCGACCTCTTTAAGGGCCATGTTGCGAAGAAACTTCGTGTTAGTAAGAGACACCTTGCTGGTAAGTACTTCCTGCCTCATTGTCTGTCCAATATCAAACTCAACTTTCACAGTTGAGACCATAAACCCGAGAAAGAAGGAAGTTCCAAAGGGTTACTTGAAAGCCGTTGTGGGCGCGACGAAACGTCAGGTCGAGAACAAGCGTGTTGAGGAGGAGGTGGCTGCTGGAAGTGTTGAGGACGATCTCGTCAAAGCTCTGACGGTACGCCTAGAATGCTTTTCATAATCTAAAGCTGAACTGAGCTGGATGTTGTTGGTAGGATTTGGCTCAATCAAACGCGCCCACAACACTATCGCTGCATGACCGCTCGTTCGACCTTGTCCTTCTGTCTAATTGGGAAGATCAAATAATCTACGACCCTGATTATAACGACGTTCATCAACCTTTACCCAAGAAAGAAATTGTCACTGCACCAATAAATCATGCCTTGGAAGAGGGTACTTGGACGCAGAGCATCATTTGGGACACGAAAACCCCGTTTAGGGATTTCACACAGATAGAGGTCAATGTTGAGGATGAGAATAGTGAAGAACGGTTTGCTGGTAAGCTTTCTATCATACATTTCACTATCTCCAAAGTTCTAAGTATGCGTAGAAGTGAGACCTAGGAAGAAGACCAGGCTTGATGTCGGACAGCCCCGCGACCGATTCAATCTGTCGAATGACCACTACTACGAGGTTTCCAAAGACGGTGCACGGCATCGTGTACGCCAGACATTCGGGCAGTTGGTCGTTCAGCACGCATACCCCGCCCAGAAGTTGCAGCTTCCCTATGTAAGTTCTTCTCTTCCGTTCGAAGTTTATGTTTACTAAAGTACATTCTCAGTACAAAACCCGCCTTTCGAAACAAGAAGCACGATCATTTCATCGCCCTGCGCTGCAATTCCCAGCGAACATTGAGCTTCGCTTCAGTAAAGTTCGTACTGCAAAGAAGAAGAAAGACAAGGCCGGTCGGAAGATTGGAAAGGGTGGAGATGTCGGCGAGGGCCTCCGGAAGACCAGTGATCTGAGCCTTAAGGATACCAGTAACTTTGTGCTTTGGGAGATTTCGGTGATGTCTTTTTCTATCTCGCACCCTTCTTAAAGTTTTAATGTGTGATACAGGAAGAGCACCCTCCTATCATATCCGATTTTGGTATGGGCAGTGTCCTTGTGAATTACTATCGTAAGAAGGATGACAAAGACGAGTACATTCCGAAGGCTGAGCTTGGCGAGCCTTTCGTGCTCGAGCCTGGAGACGAATCTCCATTCATGAAGTTTGGATACGTCTACGCAGGCCAGACCATCCAAGCTTTGTACAACAACCTGATTCGTGCGCCCCTGTTTCGCCATAAACCCTACGCCACAGATTTTCTGGTTGTCAGAAGCACTACGAAGGGTGAAACGAAGTATCATCTCCGTGAGATCAAGTCGCTCTACGTCGTGGGCCAGACGTATCCCGTCACAGAAGTGCCTGGACCGCATTCGCGGAAGATCACAACCACAATCAAGAACAGGTTACAAGTCATCGCCTTTAAACTGTTGAGAAAAAGCCAAGGAGAGCGACTGAAGATCTCGCGTTTGATGAAGTACTTCCCCGATCAAAACGAACTGCAAATGCGTCAGAGACTGAAGGTGAGCTGGTGATTTATAATTTGAAATTGGCATTTACATAACGCGATGTTTCACAGGAATTTATGGAGTATCATCGTCGAGGACCTCATCAAGGTTTTTGGCGTCTCAAGGAATTCGTAACGATACCATCTGATGCAGACATGCTCAAGATGGTATCCCCCGAACAAGTTGTACTCTCAGAGAGCATGCAAGTCGGTCAACGACATTTGCAGGACGCCGGTTATGGGGGTGCGGCGGAAACGGCAAAGGATGACGACGAGTCAAACCTCTCGATCGAGCAGCAGCTTGCACCGTGGATTACTACGAAGAATTTCCTGCAAGCTACACAGGCGAAGGCTATGCTTCGACTTCACGGTGACGGTGATCCCACGGGGCGTGGGGAGGCATTTAGCTTTGTTCGCGTTTCAATGAAAGATATCTTCGTGCGCGCCGGAGAAGATTACGAGCAGAAAATGGGTAAGCTTCGAGCTAAGTAAAATCTCTAACTTGCGCTGACTATCGGATTGCAGCCGAGGCGGATAACCGACCAAAGTCCGCACATCGATACAACGTCGCCGAGCAGCAGAACGTATACAAGTCTGAAATTGAGCGTATCTGGAAAGCGCAATTTGACTCCCTGAGTCGGAAGGACGAACCGCAGCTGACTGCGGAGGACGAGGACCGGGCGAACGCACATAACCAGCAGCAGCAGAGTTTGGCGCGTAGCAAGCCGAGGCTCGAGGACCTAGAGTTCCCGCCCAACGCAGCGATGTTAGCAGGACCACGGTCCTCGATGCCCCCAGCGTCGCCGTCGTACAGTCGTGGATCGTCGTTGGACCGCGAAATGAGCCTGGGGCCGGAAGTCAGCCAACGGGTGCTGCGTATCAAGCGGTTCGTAGATGGCGAATGGGCGACGGAGATCGTGCGCGACCCCGCCGTGATACGCGCGTACGTACGGCGGCGGCAGATGATTGAGGAGGAATCTGCGACAGCGGACTCGCTCGCGCCGACGGGTGACGAGGAGAAGGATAGGCGTGCAAGGAAGCGGCTCGAGGAGGAGATCGCGCGCATGAAAAAGAACCAGGAGCGTCGATTACACCGTAAGAACGCGAAGATTACAAAGGAGGGCGGGACGCCTCTGCAGCTCAATAGGCCGGTCAAGCCGGACACGACGAGACGCTGTGGACATTGTGGGCAGATGGGGCACATGAGTACGTTTCTGTATCCGATAGCTATCCGCTGGCATTACTGACATACAATGCGACTAGAAACGAACAGGAAATGCCCCCGCTGGGCAGAGTTCAATTCCGGTGCACCACCGATAAACATCACTCCTTCTGCAACGAGTCCGCCTGGTGCAGCAGTCCCGACAGGCAGCGGTGCACTGTCTCCTCCGAGCTTTGGGCACGGTTTCCCTGCCGCACCCGCTGCGAGCTCTCCGCTCACTCTTTCGTCCTCCTCCATGCCCTTTCCGCGTCCGCCGAGTGCCTTTGTGCCCTCGCCCCTTGCGACGAGTCCGCCGGTGACTGCGATGGAGGTAGACGATGACGCGCTGCAGCAGCAACAGGCTGGTGGTTCTGGCCCCAGGTTAAAACTTAATTTGAAACGAAATTAATGAATTCTAGCATGTAAACTATATTTTATTGTATCCTTAGCATGTATCATCGATTTATCACGTCTTCCATAAATTAGGTTTTTTTCTAATGCGAGATACCATACCATACCAATTCGGGATATCACGCCTTATCGTAACGATATTTGTCATCTGTATCACACGTCTGCTAGTCACGTTTTGCTGCCTTTTCGCCTCGAAATTTCAGCCGCGTCTTTCTGGTCTCTAGTGAACCTGGAAAGTATGCTCGCTGCTCGTACACTCGCCCGCCGGCGACTGGTACCGCTACTAGGCCGCGCGAATGCGACGTTGACTGCTGCGAGCACGTCTGCGAGCGACGTACCCCCTCCGCTCCCCGCCGACGTCTCTGCGAAGGTGAAGCTCTCCCCGAGTCCCAAGGCGCCTGCGTCTAGCGAAGCGACCACGACGCCCGCCGCGTCGGATGAGGCAACAGAAGGCGAGGAAGGCGAGCGCAAGCGGCGACGACGCATCGTGAAAAAGCGGGCACAGATCTCGCTGACGAACCCGCGCAAATGGAACCCGCCCGTGAAGCCGGGTTCGTTGCCCGTGTATGACGAGGCGCTCAAGCTGATCAACGCGGACTCTGCGCGTCTGCGGGCGGAGCTCGCGGAGGTGCGTGCGCGCGCTGCGGAGGTTGAGAAGCTGTTGGAGGGGAAGGAAGGAGAGGAGGGGGAGGCGCTGGAGGAGGAACTGCGCGCCCTGAAGAAGAAGGTCGGTATATTGGAGATACAGTGCGATATCAACCGGCCTTCTGTGCGCTGGAACGCTGCGAACGGGATGGGTATGTTGCGTGACTTTTTTTTTGTGTGAGCGTGGGTGTGTCGCTAACGACTATTTACAGCGGACCTCACTAAACCGGTGTACAGACACCTGGTGGAGCAAAAATGGAGAAACTACGGGACATTGGATCTTCTCGTGAGTTATCTTAGGGGGCTAGTGCTGCGGAATGTGTGTGCTCATTTTTGTGCCAAGATGGAGCGTATCTACCAAATGAACGTTGTGCCGGACTTGCTGCCGTCTGTGCGACCGACGATCGACCTGCGGCTGTCGTTCCCGGAGCCTCCGCCGTTAAGCACGTATCTACGGACACGGACGAAGCGCAAGTACAAGCCGGTCGAGCCCGGTATCTACCTTGCGCCGGAGCAGGTGTGTGCTGTTTCTGAGTGCGCTTGACGGGTGCTAAGAAGGGATTTAATTTGTAGACGCGACGAGCGCCGCGGCTGTACACGAGTGTATTCCACCCGGAGACGCGCTACTATACGCTCGTGCTCGTGGATGCGGACGTGCCTGATCCGGAAAACGAAAGCTTTACGACATATTTACACTGGTTACAGTGGGTGCAGACGTTTTCTCATGGTGGCACAAACTAACTTGTAGTAGACCGAATATCGCGTTGTCAGCGTCGACGTGTGGACACCTGGTGGCACACCCGCACACGCGGTATATTCCTCCGCACCCACAGCGGGGATCACCGTATCACCGGTACTGCTTGTTCCTATTACCGCACGTGAAAGGGGGAGAGAAGATCAGTGTGGCTGCGGTAGGGGACGGAGAACGGCGAGGGTTTGACCTGCGGGCGTTTTGCGAGGAGCATGGACTTGATGCGGGCCAAGGAGGCGCGGCGCACATGTGGCGTGAAGTGTGGGACGAGACTGTGAGCGATATATATAAGCATACGCTGAGTGAGTATTGTTTCTTTTCTTTGGTGGACGGGCGCTGATTGAGTACGGGTGCAGAACAAGCGGAGCCACGGTATGGACTTGCGCGTCGGGCGGACCCGTACGCAGAGGTGAAGGGGCTGAAGAAGTTTGCAACGTAGAGATGATGATGATGTTGATTACATTAGACTAGGAAGTAATTTGACGCGGGGAAGATTTAGTCGTAGGCTTGGCGTGAGTAACTGCTTCTGGGCTGCCAAGTGTTGGGAGACAGGAGGCGCGGTGGCGCAGCGTGCGAGGCGCAGTCGGCTAGGGCAGCCCTGACTCTCTCGGCATCCTGGGCATTCCTGGGCATTCCTGGGCATTTCTGGGCATTTCCGGGTGCTACCGGGCGGAGTGCGAAGCGGACGGGGGCCAATGGAGGCCTGTGCCGGACGCCGGGTGAGGGACGCCGGGCGAACGCCGAGACGACTTGGCATTGAGCGTGCTGCCAAGACCATCTGCAGATGGAGCGTAGAAAACCCACTGCCAATCTCGTCCCGCTATGGTTCCTCCAGCATTCCCTCTCTTCCCTCCACCAACCCTTCCCGCCCCCCATGCCCCTCGACGCTACACAACTTCCCCCCCACTCCCATCCGCAGCAGCTCCCCGAACCCCAAGATAACACCTCCCCCTCCCCCCAACCCCGCTCTCCTCCCCCGCCGACCCACCGCTGCCACTGGACATCCTGCACACTCGCCTATGCTGACCCAGAGACCCTTTACAACCACCTCTGCAACGACCACATCGGTCGCAAGTCCACAAACAACCTCACTCTCACCTGCAAATGGAACGACTGCAACACTACCTGCGCAAAGCGCGACCACATCACATCCCACATGCGCGTACACGTCCCCCTTAAGCCCCATGTATGTGAAGTCTGCGACAAGACCTTCAAGCGCCCCCAGGACTTGAAAAAGCACGAGAAAATACATACAGAGGCTCACCATGCCCAGCACAAGCATTCCAAGGCTATAACAGTCACTGACCCCGGCTACGTCCACCGACCCTCTGCAGATGCCCAGCAGCCTATCGCTTCTAACGATCGCCTTAACCCGAACGATGCCCGCCTTGCAACCAGGCGGAAGGCGGCCTCTGTCTCGTCACGCGGGACCCCAGGTTAGTCTGCGTCCCTGCGATAGAGTATTCCCGAGCCTGTCTCACATCCACTTGTCACTTTCTTTAGAGTTCTCGCCGTCTTCATCGATGCCCTCCATATCGTCCTTGTCTCCGGACTCCGGTCTCTTGCCGACCCCGTCTCCCGAACTCGGCTATTCGCATCCCCAGTCTGTCCACAGGGGCTCACATGCGTCTGATGTCTTTCTCCAGCCAAGTGCTGTCCCGGCGCATAATGCTATCGTGAACGGCTTATCGTCCTGGGGAACCCTGCGCGACGATGCGTCCGTGCTGGAAAGTATCAGTCCGGGGGCCGGCATGAAGCGCAGTCACGATGCCGTCGAGGAATTTTTCACCGACATGAAGAAGCGTCGTGTAAACCCCAGCTACGATCCGCGTCAGTATCTCTCTCTTCTGCCCTTTTCTCCCGCCCTGTTGCTTTTTTATTCATATTTATCGTGATGATGTGGCATGTCTCGAAGGAGTAAACGCTGACTCGCGCCCTCTCCCCATTCCGTTTAGATATGGCAGAGCGACTCTCGAGCCTTGCCTATGCACACCAACACTACGCCGGTCTCTCCGCGTCGTCTTCCGGCTCCCACCACCAGCCATTCAATCCGCGTTCTATCTCGCTGGACATCCGCTCACCCGAAGAGCTCGCCGCGGTGAATGAGTTTCTTCTCACGTTGGGGAAAGACATCACGTCAGCCTCTCACCATCCCCCGAGTCGAAGGCATCATCCCACCACCCCCGAATACACTCATCCCCATGCGCACTCCCACCATGCTCAAGCGGCGGCGGCGAGTCTCCCTTCTCCGTCTTCCTACTTCGATGCCGTCAGTCTCTCCCAACTCGGGCTAGCCAATATGCCTGGAATACCTCCGCTTCCCTCGCCTCCGTCAGCGGTCTCGTCCCTCCCGAGCTTATCCTCCGGATACACCTCCTCGGATTATCATAGCAATTACTCCTCTCAGCGAGTTGCTTCTTCCAGCATGCACAATCCGGAAGTCTACTCGGGCTTTGGCGGTCACGCGATGCGGGCAACATCCGGCTCGCGCCTGAGCACAGGCTCGGGCTCGTATCTGCAGACGATATCATTGTCGCCCAATTCCGAGCACGAATCTCCGCCACACTCTGCTTCGGCATCATCACGGATATATCAGGGCCGCGCTTCCTCCGATGCAAGCTCAGGGTTTAGGCCGACGCCCCCGCTTTCGAGCGGAAGCCCGGCCAACTCTGGCACCCGTTCGCCGTCACCGCTTAACGCCGCGCACCGTCCCTCAGCGCAGATTCCGTCGTACGTACAGCATCGACAAAGCACGACGGAGCCGGATGGGGCAGCGAACTTCGACTTCCTCGCCCGCAGTGGATTTGGCCTGGAAGAGCCGCGGCTCGGTGCATACGAATACGCCGGCGGCGCACGCACGTTGCGCACTATCGTGCCTCTGCGAAGCGTGCCCGGTCGGACCGATGATGAGGAGGATGAGCCGGGAACCCGCGAACGGCGCACACGCTATGTCCTGCCGCCGCCAGGTCCGATCGAGCCGCGACTGCGCACAACGATACAACGTGGTCTGCCCGCACGCTTGTCGTCGTCAGTGTCCTCGTACGAGGGCAACGAGAAGTCGCCAAAGACCTCGGGCTCAGGCTCGCTCTACCCGCTTCTTAAGGCGGGAGACGCGGAATTCCGGCTGCCCCCGCTCGTCGGCGTCCCGTCGCCCTCGTCTGGATCACGGACGCGCTCATCACATGCGTACAGTTCACGCTCTATACCGGGATCGTCACGCCTACGCCCGCATTCGCCCTCGGAGTCTGACGTCGACTCGGCGGCGGGCTCACCGCGCCTCGCGCCACCCACACTCCCGTCTATCCGCGCATTGGCCGCGGACCTCGATCTCGACTTACCGTCTTCCAGGGACCGCACTGTACCCGGCACGGAGGAAAGCGATCTAGCACGTGGGGTATCTGGCCTTCGTATCGGGGGAAAGAGCGCAGTCTCCGTGGACGAGCGCCGGCGGCATGCGGAGCTCATCCGAGACCTGCTTGTCGCGATCAATAAAGATTATCGGGAGCGCTTCGGGACGCCGCCGCCAGGGGAAGGGCGAGATTCGCGAATACGGGGCAAGGGTAAAGACAGGGACGTGGATATGGCCGCCATTTAAAAGGAGGGCGGAGAAAAGGGGGGGAGACGGACTCGCTTGAAGGAAAAGTTTTCGACCACTGACATGTAATATTTTTCACGTATTTTTCAGACTCGTATTATGCATACGCCGCTCTATCTCCTCTAGTATTGTAAGACCTTTGTCGTGCAGTCGACTGCACCTGGTCATGGGTGTGTATTATATTTTTGTCCGGGCTTTACAAATTATAACGCGGGGCAAGCCTGGCTCCTTTAGAGATTTTACGCGGATAGGTACTACAAATAATGACTAGAGAGATCGTGGATTTGTGCGCCTTGCGCAGCGCCCGTGGCTCGGGAAGGGGATATGGATTGCCATAAATGGCTAGCGTGCGCAATAGGGAAGATCGACCAAGTGCGAAGTGGCGAGACTCAGAGCACACTCATAGAGCAGCATTAACCTCATATCTCTCGCGAACTTGCCTTTGGATCCCAACCTGTACGCGCCGAGCGCGCAGGAGGTTGCGTTCTTCAAGGGCGAGACGGGGATCGAGAGCGACGAAGAGCTGAAGGAGCACATCATCGCCGTGCAGAAGGAGGCGTGGGAGGTTAGTCGGTTCCAGTACTTACGCCGAAGCTGGCACTAGTGCTGACAGCGACGATCGACAGGTTGTACAGTACATGTGCATCCGCGCTTTTGGGTTCACAAAGTACGGCAGTTTCCCTCTAATAAAGCTTAACTTATCGTCCGCAGACTTGCGATTACGTACCTGCCCCAGTATGCAGACCTGCTGAAGATGGGAAGGGAGAGGCCTGATGCTATATTCGTTGACTTTGCGTGCTGCTGTAAGATGGGCTGTATTAATTAAATGGATGACGCTGATGACATGTTGGAAGTCGGGAATGACGCGCGCAAGGCCATCGCGGACGGCTTCCCGATGCGGAACGTACTCGCCACAGACATCCAGCAGGGTACGTAAAACACCGTCTCTCACTTTGCGTATCTCGCCTACGCAAACACAGTGTTCTGGGACCTCGGCCACAAGCTCTTCCGAACGACCCCGGAGACTTACCCCGTCCCTTTCGTCCAAGGCGACGCGCTCGACCCCGCCCATATCGCCCCGCGCGCGCCCTTCTACGCCCCGCCCGACACCCCGCGCCCGGACCTCGCCACGCTCACGTCGCTCACGCCACTCCAGGGCCACGTCGCCGCGCTACACACCTCCTCCTTCTTCCACCTCTTCGACGAGCCCACACAGCTCCGCGCCGCGCGCGCGCTCGCCTCCCTGCTCTCCCCCGTCCCCGGGTCGCTGCTCTTCGGGCGCCACGGCGCCGAGCCTGTCCCCGGCCCTCGGGCGTTCGCGAACTCGCGTGGGGAGCGCGTGTATTGCCATTCGCCTGAGAGCTGGCGCGCGCTGTGGGACGGAGAGGTGTTTGAGAAGGGGACGGTGGAGGTTGTGGCTGAGTTGCGTGAGATGCGGAGGAGGGATATCGAGAATGTGTTGGGCGGGGAGACGAAGGTGTATGTGATGGTTTGGTGCGTGAGGCGCTTGTAAGCTGGAATAATAAGGAATAAGGGTGGTTATATGCACCCGTGTAGTATTAAATAACTTGAAAGTGCTTTGATTAAACGTTCACGTGACTGGCACGGACACGCGTATCCATCGAGGGGGCGCTCTCCGAAATCGCACACGCCTAATTTTATCTGTCCGGATTCCCTTCCGCTCTTTTAAGTATGGTCGTCACCATTCCACCTGCCTGTGCTGTGCAAACACCCTTGTCCTCACGCTCTCACTGCACGCTCACGTTCCTCAGATAGCAACGTCATGTCCTCCTCTAGAAAAGTCGTCTTCGTCACGGGCTGCTCGAAAGGCGGTATCGGCTTCCACCTGTTAGTGCTCATTCCTCCACGCACGCGCGGTGAAGGTCGAGAGCTCACCCCCGCCAAACAGATGCGAAGAGTTCGCACAGAAGGGGTGTATAGTGTACGCGACCGCGCGCAAGGTCGAGTCGATGGACAGTTTCTCGCACCCGAACATCCGCCGCCTCGCCCTGGAGGTCACGAGCGACGAGAGCGTGCAGCGCGCCGTCGACGAGGTCATGGCCGCCGAGGGCCGTATCGACGTGCTCGTCAACAACGCGGGCGTCATTTGCATCGGTGCGCGCGCGTGCCCCCCTCCTCCCTTCCCCGACGTTTCCGGCAGTTCATGTAAAAATATGACTGATTGCGGCTATTGTTTTTTGTTCTGTAGGCCCGGTCGTGGATATCTCCATCGAGCAGGTGAAGCAGACGTTCGACGCGAACGTGTTCGGCGCGCTCCGCACGGCGCGTACCGTCATACCCCACATGGCAGCGCGTAAGCAAGGGATAATCGTCAACGTCGGATCCGTCGTCGGCGAAGTGTACGCTCCTTTCCCTGTCTCTTCATGGAAGCTCTCAGGTCCTTACTCCCTCGTCCCGTAGCCCAACACCATGGAACGGCATCTACTGCGCCTCCAAAGCCGCACTGCACTCCCTCACAGAGGTGCTTCAAATGGAATGCACACCGCTCGGAGTCTCCGTCATGCTCCTCGCACCCGGCTCCGTCCGATCAAACCTCGCCACCAACCACGCACGCGTCTTCGCGCCGCCCCCCGGTTCGCTCTACCGCGCATTCATCGAGGCCATCGTACGCCGCATGCATACGAGCCAGGGACCAGGCAGTATGCCTACGTCTGACTTTGCGCGCACGGCGGTGGCGCGTATCCTTAGGCGTGGAGGCCCGCCGCGGTACCTTGTCCTTGGAGGACATACGAGGCAGGTGTCGCTTCTGAAGTGGCTTCCTAGGGGGCTGGTGTTGTGGCTTGTGTGGAGGGCGTTTTCGACGAAGTAGATGTATTTTAGGGTATTAATTGCTGCCGTTATTGCTTTGAGAATTACTGCGTGTTACTTATGCTATTAGATATATGTTCTCTATAGACGATATAAATCGATATTTTCTCTAGTTGATGTACACGAACGTCGGGCCGGGCACCGAGTATCGGTGTTTACGCATCCGCTGCTCGTCAGATGGCATTTCCCGTCATCTAGCTAGGCCTACTGCTACATGTATGAACGCCGATTAGCATACTCCGAGTTGAACGTATCAGGATTCGAGAGTTCCCTGATTAGTAATACCAAGCCAAGGGGGTCGTGCGGCCAAGCATAAAAGCCCAGCAAGCCAAGACGGGGTCTGAAACGATGCCAAGCAAACGATAAATGATGAAGTAAACAACACGGTTGATCCGATAGTTTTGAAGAAAAGAAAAAAAAGAGCGGGGATTCCGGATGGGGAGCATGATGGCGTTCGCCGGACTTGAGCGGCGAACCTGAGTTTGAGCCTCGAGTGAATCGAGACGCCGGAACATTTAGGTCTCATCGGGATCTAAGAGTGTGGTTTATGCGGCGCCGATGTTGGGTGTTATGTCAGCCAAGGATCGACAGTGCATAAAGCAGGCATGACAGACGCGCCGTTCCGTTTGCTCGGTCGCGTCGGATGTCTCCTTCCGCCGGCGCGAGCTTTGAAATACAGTGTAGGATTCCAAGTTCCAACGTGTAATGAATAGCGAGCCCGTTACCGTATTTGGGAGAAGAAATCGCGGCACTTTCCGCGACCTCGATCATTGACGGAAACTCGTAAAGCAGCCCTCGACTACGTGCGATGCTGTTTTTGACAAGCATGCTGCTCCTGATGACCTAAGCTTGAAACTGTTAAGCCGGTTGGATCGGACCTTTATCACCGGGTCGAGCCAATGATTTGTGGAGATAAACGGTCGAGTCAGAATTATGATCGGCGTTTCCCATAAGATGTCTTTACGAAAACTTTTAAGCATTCATAGAGGACACACCATCCCAGAGCCCGCTTCGCCATGATTAAGACAGAAGGAGTCTCCGTCCCCGCGTACACTATTCGTGACGCCAACGAAAGCGACCTTCCAGGCATTCCCGAAATCGTCAATGAGCAGATCATCACAAGCCCCGCGATCTTCATAGACGATCCCGTCGATTTAGCGGACCGCCGCGCGTGGCTGCAGGGCTTCAAGGAAGGGGGATTCTCGCTCTTCGTTGCCGTACCCGTCGAGACCACCACCGACGTGTCGGACGAACCAAAGTCAGAGCCAAGTCCAAGCGTGCTCGGCTTCGCTGGCTATGGCACGTTTCGCGGCAGGCCTGGGTACCGCTTCACTGTAGAAACGACCTTGTACGTACACAAGTCCGCGCGAAAGACTGGAGTCGGCTCTGAGCTCATGCGCGTCCTAATTGCGCACGCGAGAGAAACGGGAAATGTACACGTACTCGTTGCTAGCACCTCGGGGGACAATATTGCGTCTGTACGGTTTCACGAGAAGTTCGGGTTCGTGCAGACGGGCATTATGAAGGAGGTCGGATACAAGTTTGGGCAATGGCAAGATATGATCTTCTTGCAGTTAATCCTCCCGGGAGGGCCAGGCGGAGCGAAAAGTAACGCATAGGCTTGGCGGTACGATCAGTCGCAACGAAGCGCATATACCTAGCTATTAAATATCCTAGAATGTTGCAAGTCGTGCCTCGCAGACAGTATCTCTCCAAGTGGCCAGGTGTTGGCAGCGCACTCTAGATTATCGAGTATCTGTCCGTCCTCACCGCCAGACGAGGCCTGGAGGCCAGTCCTTAGATTTTTGCACATTTTGACCTGTTCTTCAACGATATCCTTGACGACGTGTAGAAGCAGCTGCTGGGTGGCATATGGCCCAAGAGTATTAAGGCGGATGGAGGCAGATAAGAGCGATCTAGCCTGAAGAAAGAGGTGAAGGTGCTGAGATCTCTCTGTAAACCGTATCTCAGCCTTTGTTAATTAACTGTAAATACTGGGCATTATACCGAGACTCATGCCCAATGCGGCCGTCAAAACGCCCCAGCACACAGGGAGGTGCCCGTGCGCGTTTTCCCTGCGTATTTGTACCTTGAGGTCGTCCACGAGACGTGTAATTGCTTGTTCTGTCGCGCTAAATGCATTTTTTTCGGCCACTGGGGTGACGAGTACAGGCTTTGAAAAGCCTTTCGAGAAAAGCGTGAGGAGTGCAACTCCTTGGGCTTTCGATGCTCTACGAGTAGGGTCGTTCAGTGTCATGGAATGATAGAGCTCGTCCAGCGACAATAGACGGCCCAGTGCAGAGCGTTGCGCCTCATCCGCATCGACAGTACTGTCAGTTGCTGAAGCTGAGTCTAAGACCTCGAGCTTTTCTCGGTACTCTGAAACAGCTATATGCGCATCAGATACAAAGGGGAGCGCGCTGTGTGCGTATGTTTGTAGGTTATCCCGTGTAAAATCGATGACAGCCTGGTTGGATCGCGCGGCCTGCGAAGAATTGGATGAACTGGACACCCTGGAGAAGCCATGCTTGATGTATGATTCGAGCCCGGAAGAAGCGACGAATGAGCCAGTGGGGAGATTTCCGTCTGCGAGAATCAGCATAATGTACGACTCTGTTGCATCGTCCATGGTGGAAAAGCCTAAAAGCGAGACGCGTCCGTCCGCCGGGATACCAAGGTCTGAATGCGTTTGTTTGTACACAACAAACAACAGCTTATTTCTAACACTTTGAGGGACGACACTCAAATTTAGTTACTACGCTGCTCAACCCCCTTGAACCTGTCTAACAGCAAACAAAATGTCGTCGCTACGCAATTCGCTGCACCGACGCAACCACAAGGAGCGCTCGCAGCTCTCACATCGTTCCAAGTTTGGTCTTCTTGAAAAGCACAAAGACTATGTCCTTCGAGCGCGGGACTACCACTCTAAACAGGATCGCATTCAGAGACTCCGGCAAAAGGCCGCAGACCGAAACAAGGATGAGTTTTACTTTGGGATGAACAGACAGAAGACGCAGGTAAGCACGACTTTTTGGACGACTCTGTTTTCTGCATAAATGTGCTCATGGGCTTTTTTCTGCAATTTTCCAGGGCGGCGTGCATGTTCAAGACAGAGGCAACTCATCCCTAGACGCAGATATAGCGAAGGTACTTAAAACGCAAGATGAAAACTACATTCGAACAATGCGCGCCGCAGGCCTAAAAGTGAATATAGCACCCTTTACACAATCGTCGCAGTCTCATTCTATGTCCTCAGAAAATAGAAAAGCTTAAGGCACAGCTTACGGCGTTGGCGGACCTCATTGCGCCTCATCTTGCCTATGACGATGAGCAGGAGCATGGGCTTGACGAAGAGGAACTGTCCGTCCTTGGTCGAGCGGGTATCGTTCGACCCAGTAAGAAATCGAAGGGGAAATCGAAGCAGAGTTCAAAACATTTGATATTCATGGACAACGAAGTAGAGGGTACGCATTCCCGCACCCTGTTTAACGGAGCCGTTTAAGGCCGGTATGCTAATAGACCGGTCTTTAGCCCGCGCGTATATGGAAGAGCAGACCTCGTCCAGCAGGGTGGCTGCAAAAGTAACGACGGAAAGTTCTGGGGAGGACAGTGACATGGTGGATTTGGGGTGGAAGGAGAACAAGGACTTGGGAAAAAGCGAAAAGGGAAAGGCGGCCCGGATGGATGCAGAAGAGACGGCCGCAGAGGCATCGGAGAGACGTGAAATGGCCAAGGCAAGTTGCAATTTTTGTGTACGGGAATCAATTTAATCTAGACACTACACAGAAACATCGCACGCGCCTTCTGAAGGAACTGTCCGCGCGTCTGGCACGCGATGTCCAACTGCGGTATGCCGAGCGCGAGCTGTCTATGCAGCGGCTGCTGATGGGAAAGGGCGGGAGCATGAAGTTACGGGGAGTCGAGAAAGTCGAAGGCGGGAATGATGAGGATGAGCTGAATGAAGACGAACTGGATTCGATGAAGATAAAAAAGTCGGAGCAGGAACGGGCGCGAAGGGATAAGGCGTACAAGCCCAGGGTGTACAAGTGGCGACTTGAAAGAAAGAAATGATTATGTAATCACGCAGTTGATGATGTCAGTTATCGTCTGGACTCTGGCATCGCCGCCTTAATCCATTTTATTCATTTTCTCTTCCGCTAGTCCCCGTCTTTACCTTTAACCACTATGGCTGCCATGAGTCTCACCAAACAGGCGCTGTCCGTGCTTGGTCGTGAAAAGCCTCACGTACGCCCTACTGTCAATGCACCGCACTGCGGGCACCAAAGATAACAAAGCGTTCCGATCCGCGTAGTCCTCAATTACAGATCTCGTCGAGATCCTGACCTCCCCCAGCTACGATGCCGAAGCATATGACGGGCACGTTAAACTTTGGCTTTGAGAGGCTCTGTCTCAGAAACTCATGCCGTGCTTCAGAATACCTGAGCTTGTCGAGTCAATAAACTTGCAGCCTACAGGGTGAATAAATCATTATGCTGATCATTTTTTACACCTGATAATCCGCGCGTAGGCCCGCAGAGGCATCCCGGGCTATACGAAAGAAGCTTAAGCATGGTGATGCTCACAGGCAGTATCGTGCTCTTGTCGTGAGTCTCTATATGCGCTTTATGCCAGTGCCTGTCTAATCTCTTTCTCAGCTTTTAAAGGCAACTGTCGAGAATGGAGGACAGCGTTTCCAAAGTACGTGTACCACGTAGCCAAATCGTCACGACGCTCCTCTTAGTCCGTACCCACAGCCACATTCGCCGACGGACAGCTTACTGACGCGATCAAACACCTTGTAAACGACCCCGGAACGGACCCGAAGGTAAAAAGGAAGCTCATCGGCGTCCTTGGTTCTTGGCAGAAGCAATTTCAAGGCGATGCGCGCATGTCCCTTGTCGCGAACCTTTACAAATCCGTCCCGCACGCCCCTGCGACTAGGGCGTCAATTGAAATTGCTCCAGAAACAGATTATGGAAGACGCAAACGGGAGGAGCGCGAGGCGAAGGAGGAGGCAAAGCGTAAAATGAAGGAGGCGAAGGAAGAAGAGAAGCGAAAGAAGGAAGAGCAGGAACGACAAAGGGCGGTTAGAGATCAAAGGAAGCAGCGACCTCCGTTTAACTTTGAGAAGGAAAAACCGCAGATCCTCCAGACAATTGCTGAGACGTCACAGGCGGCGAATAACCTTGTCAATGCTTTAACGGTTCGTCCCTTCATATTCTCTACCGCAATGCACCTCGCTAACGAGTCGGACAGCTTGTAAATCCCGAACATGAAAGTGTACAGGATAATGCGAAGGTGAAGGAGTGTATTGAGATGGCTAAGCTATCTCGCAAACGAGTCGTTCGATATATCCAGGTAATTTACCGTCTGACCACTTCAGTGATTATGTTTACAAGAGAATCTAGCTCGTCGAAAACGAGGAGCTTATAGGAACATTACTCGAGACAAATGAGCGAGTGATAGCGTCATTGCAGATGTATGACAAGGTGTGCCAAAAGTTCAGAAGCCATGACAGCTCATGTAATTCTTTCTTGTGGCTCTTTTACAGCTCATAAGACCAGCCATGACCAACCAAGATATCGAGGAAATGCAGCAGCAAATGGCTACAGTCAATGTCCAACATTCGGGCGAGCTTGATAGATTGCAAGGAAAGCAGCGCGCAGCTATCGAGCGCCAGATTAGTCGCAACAGAGATAGAGAACACGCACCGGAATCGCCCCCAAACTCCGCGGGTCTTCACCCTGATTTGCAGGACTTAAGCTTTGGCGGAATGGGACTAAGCCATGAGTACGCCACTCCATTTTTATACTTGATGAGCATGGTCTGAAACTTTTGGTCGTAGGAATTTGCCCCCTCCCCTTCGACCGGATGCCCATAGTTCTGACGAAGATGATTATAACGCGCGCGGTTCACTCTCCGACTATAGCGATTATGATTCTTCCGACGAGGAAACGCGTCACAGACGCACTACCGCGCCTGCCAGCAGTTCCTATGGGGCGTCGTCCTCCAGGCCCTACGCAAACGTATCTGATGAGGAAGTTGACACGCGAAAAGACACGCGGCAGGCACTTTTGCAGGAAGATCCGTTCGCTGATCCATTTGCAGACCAACAGGAGGCAGAGGTCGAAACACCCGGGATTGTACACAAGAAGGGGATGGTGTGGTGATACACGACTGCGGGTGTACATTTCCCCTAATAACTCTTGAACACACCAAATCTTGTTTAACTAGTACTTGTGTTGTATTTTAGAAAGCTTGGTTTGCTTGACTTGTGTGATATGTTGTAGGTTATGAAACATGTATCTGTTCTCAACCTTTTGTTCTCGAAGGGTAGACGCCCGAAACTGACGCCCTTCATACAAACAGCGTGTAGTAAATAGCACCACGAAAACAGCGAAACGGTGAATAAGTGAAAAAGAATCACAGTTTGAAAAGGTCTGGATTTATGTTCTGGAAAATGTCCATCAGCTTCAGTATTCCACACGTATTAGTAGACGGACCATCTTGCAGAGACGGGCGACCAGTCCCCCCAGCTGGACGAGTGTTCCAACGCCCTCTAATATCCGCATATGTGTGAATCCAATTTCCTAAACACAGTTGTCAGACAATTCGGTTTAAAACACCATCATTACCGACCTTTATGTACTCTAGTTTGGTATATTCAGGCAATCTGCCAGGAGTCAGCTTCGCAGAGTTAAAACGTGTAAAGACGTACTCGTCGAATGTTTTCACCACACGGAAGATAGTCACCACAATATCAACCGCGCTGTACCCCTGGTCCCACAGATCCGTGAGCTTTTCCATCGAGGTATTGATGTCACCCTTCATGCATGCCCGGATCATCGACTGGACAAGAATAGGGTGCGGCTGGTCACAGACTTTGAAGACATTGTCTCCGGATACAAAGCCGAAGCCTGAGTATGTTGACTGCAGATTGTTAATGGCCTGTCGCATGTCTCCTTCGGAAGTAAATATGAGTGCAGTGAGCCCATCGTCATTGTGTTGCACCTGCAACCGTCAAGAATCATAAATATTAAAACTGTAGATGTCAGAATCAACGACCACCTTTTCCATCTCGCATATCTCCAAAAGTCGTTTAAGGATCTCAGTGTCGCGCAGCTTTGCATATCGCAAAATGGCACAACGGGACTGAATGGGTTCAATTATCTTGTTTGACATATTACAGGCCAAAGCAAATCGAGTGGTATTTGAATAAATTTCCATTGTCCGCCGAAGTGCTTGTTGCGCGCCAGCAGTCATGCTTGTTGGATATCAGATATGCATCGTTCCGCCTCAAGTATTAATGTAAAATTACACACCTGTCCGCCTCGTCAAGAATCACGACCTTATGTCGTCCAGGTGGGAGTGTTACCTTCTTCTGTGCGAATGATTTTATTTTATTACGGACGACGTCGATACCTCTGTCACACAATAAGGTTCTGAGGGAGTTAGGTTATGATGTGCATTACCTTTCATCCGATGCATTTAGCTCAAGAACCCCTTCCTTGTACGCGTCGCCAAGTAATTGGTGGGCAAGGCAGTGGATACTCGTCGTTTTACCGATACCGGGAAGTCCCTGTAAGACATCAGAGCTTGAGATAAGTATTCTAATCTCCAAGATGACGGGCCCACGGAGATGATGATATGCGGACAATTCCCGTCCCTCGCGATGACTTTGAGACGCTCGATGGTTTCCGAGTTCCCGACGACGTCGTCTAGGTATTGCGGACGATACTTCTCTACCCTGCATTCAAACATAGAACCCTAGAGCGAGTGCGTTGTGCCATACAAACACATACCAAGGAAGTTCGTAAGGTATGTCCGTCGCGGGTGTCTTGCCTTTTGACGCGGACATGATGGTAAGAGGCGAACGCGTTGTTTGGTGTCGTTTACGCGTCAAGGAAAATGACTTGGCGATCGGCGACTCACGTCCTTGACGGAAAATGTCTTTCGCTCGATTACATCGACTTTCGCCTTGCTGCTCGTGTATCGAGAGACTGTCCAACACGGGCACTTCAAACGCTGCTGTAGGTAAATAATATGTAGGAACTTAGCTCTTAACTGACATTAGGCAAAGCACAGTCCGAAACGCCTATTCTCTTCGTCCAGGTGCTGCAAAACCGACCAGTCTCGTCTCGCTGCTTCTTCGGGTCTTCCAAAACCGCGTCTAGACTATCGGGCAATATCAGACAATGTACTCTACAAGTCGCACAATGCGTTCAATAGGAAATCGCCAATGCCCGTCGGAGCCATCCAGTCTGTTGCTCGCCTGTACGATGAGCACAAACGTCTGACTTCAGCACTGAACTCCAAGCTCTACGCTCGCACAAACATTGGAGACCGTATACGTGACTGCACCGGTGTGGCCAAGGAAGAGGCGAAGCGGGAAGCGAAATCGCTCAAAGCAGATATCTCTTCTCTTGAGCAGAAGCTTGCAGATATCGACAATGAACTGTATTCAGTGGCTTCCACTATCCCCAACGACACGCATCCAGATGTACCTATTGGACCAGAGGGTGCAGCGAAGACGGTAGCTACTTATGGACCGAAATGTTTGCCCGCATCATCTTCGCGTGACCATGTAGCCGTCGGTCGCGCCCTCGGCCTCATTGACCTTGAAGCAGCGGCAGTCGTTACGGGTTCTTCATGGTATTACCTATTGAACGAAGGTGCCCTACTCGAGATGGCTCTGACTCAGTATGCAATGAGCAAGGCTATTGAACGCGGGTTCAAGCCAACGACGACGCCGGATGTGGTGAAGACAGACATCGCGACGAGATGCGGATTTCAGCCAAGGGACCAAGGTGATCCGCCGGTACACCAGATGTACCACCTGCAAAACAACTCATCTGCGCAACCTGAGCTTGTTCTGAGTGGCACGGCGGAAATCCCTTTAGCGGGATTATTTGCGAACAAGGTATACCAGGAAGGAGAGCTTCCCTTGAAACTTGTAGGTCTCGGACGGGCCTTCCGCTCAGAGGCGGGCGCAAGAGGAGCAGACACTCGGGGTCTGTACCGTGTGCATCAGTTCTCCAAGCTCGAACTGTTTGTAATCTGTACGCAAGAGAGGAGCGAGGAGATGTTGAGGGAAATGCTCGACCTCCAGGTCGAAATATTCAATGGACTCGGTCTGCCTCTGAGGTTCGTTCTTGGTACTTTGGTTTCCTGACCGGGCTCTGACTCCTGTGAACAGAGTCCTTGATATGCCGACTGAAGAACTTGGCTCAAGTGCGTATAGGAAATATGACATAGAAGCATGGATGCCCGGCAGGGGGAGCTGGGGAGAAATTTCGTCAACTTCCAACTGCACCGACTATCAGGCTCGGCGCCTGCATATTCGCTACAGACGTACTCCCTCGCCCGAAGTATCCTCGTCGTCTTCCACGCCTGCAAATGTAGCGATACCCTTTGTGCACTCTTTGAATGGTACTGCTGCCGCCATTCCCAGGCTGATTGTTGCACTGTTAGAGAATGGTGCACGGTTTGGTGACAATGGAGAGGTGGTTGGAATAGACCTGCCCGTGGCATTAAAGCTTTTTTGGCTGAAGACTGCTGGCCCTTCGCAAATTAGATGGATTTAATGAATCTTACGGCTGTCTTTGTATCCGTGAATACAATATTTCCCAGCTTCTGCCTGTAATCCTGGATCACCAGTTGTCAAACAATTATATCGAAAAAGGACTTTATTCGTATTTTTACTTTCTGACATAATCAAGGCGCGTCAAAATATTGTCTGAACTCTGCACGCGACTTGTGCATAGACCACACAGTCCCCGCTTTCAAGCTCTCTGCTCCTGCTCTAGTGCTGTGTTATTTCTCGATTTTACTCGCATATCATCTCCAATAATTACTGTGATGGCTAGTCCTCGGTCATTTTCTATACATGGACGAGGCCTAAAGCTCAACACTCGCGCCGATATCGAGCCACATCTCGAGACCCTACGAGCAACGAAAGATGTGGAGGAGGTGCACTTTGGAGGAAATACACTAGGCGTTGAGGCAAGCGAAGCGCTTGCAGAAGTCTTGGTTACCTTGGAATCGTTGAAGGTATGCTATATGCTCCCTTTTGACTGGCTTATAGCAGCTGATGCTCCAAACAGGTTGCAGATTTCGCTGATGTCTTCACCGGTCGTCTGATCACCGAGATCCCTCAAGCATTAGCTGCTATTTGCAACTCGCTAAAAGGGCACGCATCTCTTATCGAGCTCGATCTGAGTGACAATGCGTTCGGTGGTCGCTCTGCAGACCCCATCGTACCCTTCCTTACACAAAACCGGACTTTCCAAGTCCTGAAACTCAATAACAATGGCCTTGGCCCTTCTGGCGGTGCCATCATCGCCAACGCATTGCTCGAATCTGCGAAGCTTAGCAAAGCTGAAGGAAAAGTATCAAATTTACGGACGGTCATTTGTGGGCGGAATAGATTGCAGGATGACTCCGCGCCGATGTTCGCCGAAGCTTTTGCTGCCCATGGAGGGCTCGTTGAGGTGAGAATGCCACAGAATGGCATTCGTATGGGTGGTATTGCGGCGTTGGCAGCTGGTCTGGCGAGTAACCCGAACCTGGAAAGCCTCGATCTGCAGGACAACTGCGCGAAGGGGTCAGGGACACGCGCTCTCGCTCAAGCCTTACCGTCGTGGCCAGAACTTAGAACGTTGAACCTTTCAGAGTGTCTTCTTGGCGGCCGCGCCGGTATAGCCCTCGCATCGGCGCTGAGTAGAGGATCAAATCCGAAACTCGAAACCCTGAAGCTTGAACTGGGCGAACTTGATAACCGGTCGCTCAGCATCTTGGCGGAAGCAATTCGTGATCATGGTGCCGAGCTGACCACACTTGAAATCAATGCGAACCGTGCTGATCCAGAGGAGAAATGTATCCAGGACATCAAGGCGGCACTGGAGAAGCACGGCCACGAGGATGCATTGGGCGAGCTCGATGAGATGGAAGAGTATGAAGAGGAGGAAGAGAGTGAAGAGGAGGAGAAAGATGCAGAGGAGGAGGAGGAGGATGTCGAAGAAAACAAGGAACCTGCAGTCAAGGATGATCAGCAAGCAGACGATCTGGCGGACCTCATGGCAAAGGTATCAATCAACCCTTCGTCGTGAGTCACTTCGTCATTTCCCGTTTTATTCTGTTAGGGATTTAGCTGTATTCATGAGCGATGTTGTATATCAGTAACGGTGAAGTTAGAACTCGCGACCCGTCCTTTTTTCCTATCGAGACAATGCGAAATAAGGATTACGTTGGGTGTTTAGATCACGTGATCGCGTCACTGCTGCTTCTCTTGGCGTTTGTCCAGCCTGAGGTCTGCTTTGCGTTACTATTTGCTACGATAACCCAACTCCCGTTCCCTTTCATTGCCGTCGGTATGCCGCCACGATATCCCGCATCGCTAGCTCCCGATGCCACACCACCCGGAATGACAAGAGCACAAAAATCGCGTGCCAGAAGGGAACCGTCAGGGGCATTCCAACTCTTCCAGGCTCCGCAGATCCAGCAATTCAAAGAGGCATTCTCGCTTATAGACCAGGACGGAGACGGAATCGTAAGCGAAAAGGACCTAAAGGCTGTTTTCTCAAATTTAGGTACATCGTTCAGCGTGAGGGTTTACGGATACCATTGACGGTGTACATGTGCTTTGCAGGCATGACACCTACGCCCAATATGATGGACAGTTTGCTTAGTGCTCGCCCTGGAAATCACTTCAAGGCCCCGTCCATGCTAGACGAAGGCGACACTATGCCGGATAGAGGCGTAAACTTCCCTATGTTCCTAACGATGATGGGTGAACGCCTGTTCGAGTTCGATAGCGAGGCAGAACTCGTCGAGGCATTCGAATGCTTTGACGAGAACGACACTGGAACGGTGAAAGTAGATGAAGTGCGCAAGTGGCTCGGTGAGATGGGCGACCGTATGGGCGAAGAGGAGGTACGCTATTGTCATTCTCCATTAATCGCACATCACTTATCTGCCTTACAGATTGACCGTCTGCTGAAGGGGTCATTCACTGATCGGCAAGGAAACTTTAAATATCGGGAGTGGGTGAAAGTCGTACGCGTTAATGAAGAGATTGAAGAAGGCGATGTGCGATGAATGTAGTTCACCATCATCTTTTCTGCTGATCCTCGATATTGTTTTGTATATTCAACATGTGTCCTTGTAGCCCCTATTTGTACAAGAAAGTCCGTCTGTAATTTTTGCAAACACTGATCTTACTTTGCCGTGAATCATGCATGAAAGTGCACGCATATGTTCTTCTACAAATTATCCTTGAGTGCGTTAATTGAATTTGAAGGCAGACTCGGCGGCTGTACTTGTATGTGGCGTGCCCGCACGTGATAACGCGAGACCCAAGCAAACGACAACAGCGCGTAGCGCGTTATAGGACTTTCTCACGGCTGATGTTGAAGGATCGACGAGCTACTCTCCATGGCCCGGAGTTCGACCACCACCCAACACCCAGCCCCGCTAGCAGGCGTCATCGATGGCGAAGACTCTTTCCCTCGCAGGTTCATCTTCGGACCCTACGACGAGGCGTACGCTCTCTTATTTGTCTCTCGGCGTTGCTAAAAGCAAAAAAATCATTGTGGTGACGGGGGCAGGTATTTCTTGCTCTTGTGGCATTCCTGTTTGTACCACAAAATGTCTCCCTTCTTATCGCTGGAAATAAGCTTATTTTTCCTGTTGGAATATGCTAGGACTTTCGCTCGTCCGATGGGCTGTACAACCTGGTGAAGCAGCAGTACCCCGACGTCGTCCTTAAAGGCCGGGATCTCTTCGATGCCTCTCTTTTCCGCGACCCAACATCAACATCAGTCTTTTACACCTTCATTTCCAAGTTGAAGCAGTCTATAGACGGTGTGGCACCGTCTCCGACGCACCAATTTATCAGGACGCTTGACATGAAGGGCAAGCTTTTGCGATCTTATACTCAGAACATCGATGGACTGGAAGAGAGAGCAGGGCTTCTAAGCAGTGCGAGCGAGGAAGCTAAAAGTAGCGGCAAAGGAAAAGCAAAAATCAGGCTACGTGATGTAAAGAATGTGCAGCTTCACGGTGACATCCGGCGCGTTCGCTGCACGTTTTGCTCTGCGGATTATCCTTTTACGGAAGAACACGGCAGTTCTTTCGTCGATGGCATTGCACCGAGCTGTCCCGACTGCATCCTGCGCTGTGAGCATACGCTTATTTATTTTTCTTTGGACGGATCGAGTTGCTAATACTCTCACAATAATTAGCGGAAGCACGTGTTGCTCGTTCGGCCCGTGCTCTGAGAATTGGAAACCTCCGTCCCGCCATCGTCCTCTACGACGAGCCACACCCGCTTGGAGATGAAATTGGGAGCATTCAATCCGTTGATCTCTCTCGCAAGCCTGAACTCTTAATAATCATGGGAACTTCCCTCAAAGTGCATGGTCTCAAGAGACTAGTCAAAGAGTTTGCCAAAGCCGTGCATGCTACTGCTCCTACTTCGGTTTTCTGCTCTATGGGCTCTCCAAAAGCCACGTCCTCCAAGAACGTGATGAAAGGCAAAGTCATATTTGCGAACAAGACACCTCCCTCAAGCGAGTGGGACGGCATTATCGATTATCATGTTGAGGGAGAAACAGATACATGGGTCGAGCGTGTCCTTGAGGATTGGAAGAGAATGCGTCCTGCAGACTGGGAAGTACAGACTACCCTCAACGACTCGAAGGACGATTTCAAAGTGGTTAAGAGTAACACTATTGCGAAGGTTATTAAGACAACTAAAGGTCCATGTGCTCCAGCTTTTTGTTCCATTCCACTCCCTAACGTTACCGTAACAATTTAGGAGGAAAGAAAAGTCGACGCATCGACGCCGGCGAAGAGAACATTCCACCAATCTCCCCATCAACTTTGCTCCAGGAGTCTCAGTCGGCAGTCAAAAACCTTGCCTGTACTTCGTCACCTTCGTCGCCAAGTAAACGGCGTCAAGGGGCGTCGCACTATTCAAATCTAGAGTGTAGCCCATCGAAAAAGAAGCATACAATCGATGCACACGATCATGATGTTGTGCCCAGCGAGGAGCGCGGCATGCTATTTGGCACGAGTCGAACCGTTAACCGAAGTGTCGTGACCGTAGAGATCGATTCTAGAAACATGACACGGGCGAAGCGAAAATTCAAGAGACAGCAGAGCCAATCAAGTTTGGCTGGACTCGAGGACGGGTTAGGGGAGACGACACTCCTTGACTCTGTCTTTGTTTGATTTTGCGATTCCTTTGTTCAGTTCAATGTTTCCTTTCGCTTTTCAATTTGTACAACGCTATGTGTCACGTGCCTACTATCTCTGTTGCAATTTCTCAATCAAGGGCATATATACAGGCGTGACGTTGCGAGCTTCACTTTGAGTGCTAGTGCCTCACCAGGCTGTTAAGTCCGTTCTGTCGACATCCCTCCCGTCAGGAAAAACATGGCTCAACCCGACCAGACTACGGTCACGCCCGGACCTTCGTGGTCTATAGGCCTGCCCGAGCCACTCAGTTCGCCCAGCAGCATATCGGCAGAGGAAGTCGCGAGTTTCATAAAGACTGGGTCAAAGATGCCTGGCGAAGACTACATAGTAGTCGACGTTAGGAGGACAGACTTTGAGGTTCATTTTCAGACCAATACCAAGAAATGAACCTCAGTTTCTGATAAGCTTCCGATTGACAGAACTATGCTATCCCTGGGGCGCTCAATCTTCCCGCACACTCTTTCTATGCCACACGCTCAGGCGCAGTATCTGTGCTCTCAAGAATTTCACTCGTAATCTTCCATTGCCAATCGTGTGGGTCGGCAAAATCGCGCGGCCAGAAGGTGGCGGCGTACTATCAAGACGCGATCGATGAGAAAGGCATCCGGACGAGCAGAGCGCTCTACCTTGAAGGGGGGATAAAAGGATGGGTTGAGAAATACAAAGATGATGAAGAGCTGGTGGTGAAGTTGTAAAACTAGCGCGGAAGAAGGGCGCATGTATTAGTATTTTAAAAGACTGACATAAGCGGACGTCCATAGATCCAGTTATAAAAGAGAGCTAGGAGGTTACTTGCTCGAGCCATCCCTCAACAGCCCGGCCAACCTCACTTAGGCCATTGACCCAGAGGCTGTACCAGCTAAGAGCAAAGGCTACGCCATACAGGCAGCCAACGGCACATTGTTGCCATGTATGGTGTCCTAACCACATTCTTGAATGGACAATTGCCACAGCCCATGGAACGACGATAACCGGTGGTACGAGTCTTGTCCATATGTTTTGCGGTAGTGACAGGTGGACGGGGAGGTATGCACACGCCAAGGGTATGTACACGGCGAAATGAGTGATGGTGGCGGAATGTGTGCTGGGCATGCTGCGACCGCGAAAGAAATACGAAAAATAGTACCACCAGAGCGAGGAAGATCTCTACTCACCCATACGTCTTCTTCTTAGAAACGGGATGCACTGGGCGCGGCTGACGAATGATATGCTTGACCACTTTCACGGAAAGAGAACACGCTACGGCGCCTGCCGCAAAGTGTGCGACGCCCGCCGAGCGGGTGTATAATACAAAGCATGCTGTCATGCCCGTGACGATGCGGTTTGTCTTTTTTTAATAAATTGTTGTAAGTATTAGTTAGACAAAAGCAAACATATCAAATACAGTGACAAGACGCACCTTTTCCAACAACCATTTCCTCAGGATGCTGCCCGGAACTGCGCCCTTTTCAGTCATTGGCGGTTAGTACAAAGAATGAGGACGGCAGGCCTGGGGGACGGGATCAGCACGGGTGCTGCGCATAGCTGTTTGGACACAGCCACGTCTTCAGTTTCCAAGCCTGAGCCCGGACTACAATAATCCCTCCCCTCCTTCCCTCTCCACGTCTACCACTCCTTTCCTCTCTCTCGCCTCTTCTTGGATATCTCATCGATCCCTTCGTCAATTCGTATTCCGGAAACACTAATATCCGCATTCGGTGATGCACGTCTCTCTCGCGCAGGTCGCGCTCTCCCTTCTCGCAGCCCTCTCTGCCGCCCCGTCCTCTTCGGCTGCCTTTTTGAACAGACGCGCCACGACGTGCAATGGCCATGCCGAGGTATTCCTTTGTTACATTATGTGTGGCCAGAGTTTCATACGGAATCTGTCCAGCTATGTGACAGGAGCTATGGAAATGTTTCCTTTGTTGGCGCCCACGACTCATACGCAGTTGGCACAAACAACCGTGAGCGATTGGGCACCTCTTCCCTAGTTATCAAGCGAGTCCTTACCTTCCGTTTCTTCAGTGGCAACTAATCAAGACTATGATGGTAATTTGCTTCTGTTGCTTATAAAAAGGCTTCTGAGATTGTATCGCTGAATCGTCTTATTTTAGTGACCCAGCAGTTGAATGATGGTGTTCGTATGCTGCAGATGCAAGCACATCTATCAAACAACGTGATCCATCTTTGCCACACCAGCTGCCTTCTGTACGATGGTGGGACACTTGAGAGTTACCTTGATAACGGTACGCAGACATCTCATCTTCAGATGCAGCCTCGGCTTAACTGATATAATTTCGATAGTCAAGAGCTGGATGGGCAACAACACCAATGATAGTGGGTTGATATATAATCCTCCTTTTTACCAACCCGTTAACAATTTGCGGACCTGCAGTTGTTACGCTCTTGATAGTTAACTCCGATGGGGCCACACCAGCCGCCTTCGATTCTGTGTTTCAGTCTGCAGGACTGAACACCCTTTCCTACGCCCCTGCATCGTCGTCGATAGCGTTCACCGATTGGCCTACGCTAGGGAGCATGATCGACAACGGAACACGCCTAGTCACTTTCCTTGACACTGGGGCTGACTTCACTTCTGTTCCTTACATTATTGACGGTGAGCCTAGCGCGTACGTCGCAAAGCACACCTACTCAACTAGTCCACTAGAATTCACAAATATGTGGGAAACCGCTTTTGATGTTACTGACACTACCTTCAATTGTGAGGTAAACCGGACGAAGGGCGATTCGTCAACACAGCTCTACACTATCAATCATTTTCTTGATGAAAATGTCTCTATCCTCGGTACAACTTCACCTACACCAGACAAGGATGCGCTGAACCAGACAAACGCCGTGAGCGGTACCGGGTCTCTGGGACTGCAAGCCTCACAGTGCGGTACCGAATATGGGCGATCCCCCAACTTTATGCTCGTCGACGTCAGTCCCCTTGTCAATTACTTATAGCGTGACTAATTTCGATTGTGTTCCCGATAGTTCTACGAATATGGTGGTGGATCTGTCTTTGAGGTTGCGGCTACCTTGAATGGGGTGACCTACTCGCCCACATCGCCGATTGCCACTCCTATTCTTGGAACCTCCAGCAGCTCGACATCAAGCACTAGCGCGGCGTTCACGCTTACCATCCCACGAGGGCTATGGGCTGGTGTACTGACAGTGGCTGCGGGGACGGCGCTGGGCGCGTGGAGTGTTCTCTAAATAATGCATAAAACCCCGATCTGCCCGGATGATCCTGTCGTTACGATGCGATTAGATTCTGATAATTGCGATGGACTTTTGTATTTAAATATGGACTATGAAAGGAAGGCCCCAGCTTTAGTTTCCGATCCGAGTCGTCCAATGCCTCATGGCTAGCAAGCTCTAAATAGTTACGGCACAGCCATCGCATATCCGGAAGCGGTAAATGATCTTCACGGCCGGTAGTGACTCTGTATTTGGCTCACAAAGGGCGAGTGCTCAGCTCTTGCCCATCTACCACCGCAGCAGAGGTTTCTTTCTCTTCACCGCCCGTCCGCTCGCCGATGAGCTACCAGCACTTCGAGCTGGACGGCCTCGGTGTCCACGGTCGCGGACAGGCTCAGTCACTGTGCGACCCTGAATCTCCCGTCCACAGCGCTGACGCGCCCAATCTTGCGGGACCCCCTATTTCAGCTGTGCATGACCAAGCCGCTGCGCCATCCTCGCCCGCTGCCTCACAGTACAATAGAGCCCCTGCGAATGAGAACTTCTTTGCGCAGCAGCCAGCATTCCAAGTACAGCTCTCTCCGGCGCAGCTGCAGCAATTTCAAGAGCGTTCGCCGTATGGCTCGGGCGATTCCGACGACGGGTACACGCTCGTCTTTGCTACGATGGAGGACTTTCAGGCATGGCGTTCTAATGAGGAGGAAGATAACATGGTCGAGTTTATTAAAGGGGATACGCATGGATCGAAGGCTGTCCCTCCGCGCTTCAAAGATCACGTCAAGCTCGTCTGTGCGCGGCACTGTAAGAGTGGGAGGAGAAAATACGTAAGGAAATGCCCCGAGAGAAATCGGAAAGTTCCAAGTCGTAAGGTTCAAACTATCTCTCCCCTCCGACGTTATGGAGTTTGACTATCCTTAGATCGAGGGGGAAGGCTGTCCTGCGTCCATTAGCTACAAGACATACTATGGGACAACGGTAGTACGCGCCATGTGTGCGTATTGTTCCTACTTTGTACCGTGATATTACTCACCTTCCTTTTAGATATAAGCCAGCACTCCCATCCCACGGGTTTGGAGAATCTCCCTTTCACACGACGCGGTCGTAAACTCGCGGAGCAAGAGCGCAAACGGCAGCAGCAGGACGGATTTTGCCGTGCTAATCCTGTGCTGAATGGCACAGCCTCTGCTGCGGCACGAATAGCCCCTACTTCCAGAGGAGCGGGCGCAGTCGGTGCACGTCATCCCCCTCAATCTGAGCATCCCCTATGGCCAGTCTAGAACCGCCCTCTCCGGTGAAAGCGAGTCACATCGATATTCACACGAGCTTACAAGGACAAGCTACTTTTGACCAAGGCTCTTTACAGTCACCACAGGCAAATGTGGCTTACCAGGAGTATCACGCGCAGACTTCTTCCGCTTCTACAATGGATTGTTACGATACATCTTCGAACGAGTATGGTAATTACCGTCTGATGGAACCCTCAACCCCTCGGAATGTTCCTACACAACCGTCTACAACCACACCCGCGCAATCCTTTAAAGTTTCCTCTAATACCCCGGACCTTATCATACCACAAACTGAACAAAGTTGCATGAGTCCACCAATGCAGACAAACGATTATCAAATACGGCAGAAGCAGTTCCTCCCGACTCCGACTACGCCCTCGCCACGACACCAGGCGTTCATAGTGCCTTCCGAAGCCTCTTCATTCTCTGTCTCTACGCACTGCTTGCCTTCGCCTTCATATTCCCAGCCTCATTTCAGCCCAACTTATGAACACATGACGCACACATATCCTCAAACTCCGATTGCTCAGTCCTTCGAAGCTCCGCAGCAATCTCCACTCTCTCCGCATACCCCCAACAACTCTGTTATACCCATAGCCCACGCCCAATTCCGTTCGGACCCTCAACCCTATATGATGCAGTCAGGGACTCTCGACGACTATAGATGGGATCGTCTGGAGTTGCTTTTTCAAGAAATCCGCCTATATGCGCGTTCATATACTTTTCCCAAGACGTTTGTTGCCGCCCTCGAGTCGGTACTCATGCGACTTCGTATGGAAGTTCCAAATGACTACAGTCAGCTTGGGGAATTGACCGACCAAGTTGAGCAAGGAGTGCCTCAGCGGCGGCTCTCAGCCGCCCGGACTCAAGTCATACGGCCGTCTCCCGTGGGAGAGGCGCAAGACATGTGTGGCTACGTCCCGCTAAACACCCATATGGGTGTATCGGGCATGTCAAGGGATGCGTACGTCACCACAAATGACACACATACAGTCAATTGAGTTGCGAGCATCCTATTCTTTTCTCAATTTCTTTCGTACCTCCTTTTTTATTAACTCTGTTCCGAGTTCTGGGAAGCACAAACGACTGTATCATATATGCTCCGTCTTTTTCTCTTCTTCAGGGTATAGCTGGTTACCCCGCTTGGTATACCGACCGGCAACCACAACTCATGGATTCTATACCAGAACCGGTCCCCCTGGATGTTTTGGACTTTGTATATCGTATGATGTTCCGAGCTGTAGCCCGAATGCCCCCTCTCTGTTACACCCCACTCTGGCTGTTCCGGTATTGTAAATTGTCTTTGAAACGTATGTTATCTCAGATTAGTTACCGAGTGTACCTTTTTTTGTATTTGATTCCGGACTGTAACCGGCTATACAAATATGACCAATTGAATTGAACATAACGGACGCCAAGACAATCAGGTACGGATTAATATGTTTTACCATATTTGGACAACCTCTGGACCAACTGGGACTAGCGACTACTAATGTCTGGATTTAGAGGACTTATCAAACCTGTAATCAGCTCGTCCTAGTTTGCAGATTTATTCTGACCAACTAAGAATGTTTAGATCCTGTATCATTCAACCTGACCTGATCTGGAGAGTTGACTCTATATACCTATTGAAATGGCTGCACACTCTAAGTATCACCCTTATCATTGCATCGCATCGTAGTCAAATCCCCCGTTTAGTACCAGTACTAGTACTGGTACGAGATTTTTGCGAATCTGGCGAAGGCAAGGCCAATATAGAATTTTTTAATAATAACTTCTAGCTAGTATTATACCGTACAAAAATTGGAGCAATAATTACTTCTGCTTGATATCATACATCTACGCGGCATTTTTAGAATCGAGAGGGGACGCGAACAATGAAATTAAATTACAACGGTGAGGACATATAAGCGGGCAGATGAATGGGTTTTCAATTTATGCAAAGGAACAGAAAGAAACGAGAAACGACCGGTCTGGATAGTGCTACACGTGTGCTGTCGATATAGGTGACGAATGAAGAAATGGGCGGGAAGTCCCTTGCCAGTGATTTTGCGGTATTCTTCGTACAAAAAGGTAAAGGGAAGGTCCAAAAAGGGTAAAGAAGGAAAATGCAATAAAGGAAACATAAACACGGAAACGCTCAGAAAATGAAAAAAATGACGGAAGTCAGGGAAAGAAAAATGATTGTTTTCCGGTTTCTTTAATATATGGGACTGTGTTGCTGCTTCCGGTTATATTCATTGGTGATGCTGATGCTGAGCAATCCATTGATGATGCGAGAGTCCTCCGTCGGAAATGTGCTTGTTGTTGAATCCTAACTGGGGGTGAGTGCCTCGCCCTGATCGTTGGGTAAACGTTGAAGCAGATACATTGTTTTGATGGTGATCTATGCGCGGTGTCGACGACGACCTGCTGTTTAGTCTATTTCCAGAGGGTGAGCGTGCGCCCCCGAGTGTACCGGGGCCGCTCCGGACATAAAATACACTTTGGTCACGTCTTGGTGGATGCCTGCTTGCGTAGGCATTTTGGCGCTCGGGAATTCCGGCCGGAGCGCGTCCAGAGTACAATCCCCCGTGAGGATTGATAACAGGCATAGTGGGTCCCGCATTGACGTGTTGGTTCGCATAGAATTGCGATGAAACACCCTGCACGGCAGTCATGGAGGTATGTTGTTGCGGTGTATGCATGTGGGTGGTCGTTGCGATCCCTGGAGAAATCCAAGAGGCGGAGACTGGAGGCTGGAGAGCCTGTCCGTGGATCTGCTGGTGGATCATCTGCTGCTGCGCGGTGGTTGGTGGCGAAGCAGGAGATGCTACGCCGATTGTGGGAGGAATAGGATATGAGAACAGATGCTGAGGCGGAGGGTATCCTGAGGACCATATTGGCCCGGGCATAGCATTTTGAGGCTGTTGGACGGACGAGGGGGGAGCTGCTGATGCGGCAGGCGTTGCGGAGGTATGCGTCAGAATCTGGTTCGGAGTGGACGACGAACCGCTCATGTATTCGCTCAAAGCTTCGGGCTGATAGACTGGAATAAGCGTCCCATGTTCGCCTTGAATAAACCCGGTTGCATGAAGAGGGGGCTGCTCTTTCACCGGAGTCGGTGGCTGAGAGGTACCCGCCGCCGCCGAACGGGGTGTCTCAGAGGTCGGCATAACCGAGATATACGGGTACGGCGCATAAGGAATAGCAGTCTGAAATAGCTTCGGTTAGTTTTTAGTAGACTGAAAGATTTTTTTACACTTACTCGATAGATTGGTCCCCAGTGCAGCGGCGCATTTACCATCTGACCGCTAGCGTCGGTACTGGGAACCGCTGCTGCGTATTGCATCGGAACAGGCGGGATCATTCCCCCATACGCTCCGAAAGGGATAGGGTAGTGCATTGGTGCACCGAAGGGCGACGCCCACGTATGGGGCGGGTAGTAACTGACCGAAGCAGGGGGGACTGATTGCGGTGTTGTGGGCGCGACGATGTTTGTCGTAGAGACTGAGACACCAGGCGCGCTCGGCGGTGGGGTGAGCGATACCGCAGTCCTCGTGTCCGATTCACGCGAAACATCACGATCGACCTCAGGGCTCACCTCATAGCTGTTCGATGAAAGGAGCGTAGCGGAGTCTGTCCCTCCAGACAATGAGGAAATGAGATGTTGATGTACATCTGTGTCGATCCTGAACGGTACATTTGCACGTTCGATATCGTAAGTCTTGCTGGGGCGTAAGGTATTCCGCTCCATTTGTCTCTCAAAGCCTGAACCTGAATCCGCTTCCACGACGTGAGGTTCAAACCCATAATGACGAGGTCTACCCATGCCCCGACTGCGAAATCTGAAGCCTCCGCGTGATGGATTCATGTCGCGAAGCTGAACGCGAATTTGCCGACCATCATAATTGCGATTGTGCTTGTTGTGAATGGAAAGACTAGTCAAATATGTGTAGCCAGGTGCTTAAGTGGGACACACCTCCGCGCGTATGGCCCTCAGAGGGCTCTCCTCGTCCGAGAAAGTGACGAAGGCGAAAGATGTTTTCTTCGCTGCTGAAATGGTGAGTTGTCAATGGATTGTTAAAAAGTGCCTCGGGCTGAGTTGCTTACATGTGTTAATTATGCGCACTTCCTGCACTTCTCCATATCTTTGGAAGATCGCCCTGAGTCTATTTTCGTCCCATGCGATTGGGCCAAATGGTTCAAGGCCTCCGACGAAGACCGTCTTCGGATCCACTTCCCGTTCACGCTCGTGCCTGTAGCTGAAATCAGTCTCTCCCTTCCTTTCATGATTCGCAAACTCCTGGCCGGAGGATGGATCGTGTGTAGTAAGTGGAATCATTGAGGGATACATCGGTGTGGTCGGCTGGGCGGACGTTGGCGTGTGTGAAAGCGATGTGTCTGCAAGTTCTGGCGTTGGAGGGAACTCGAGGGATTGGTCCTCTGAGAAGGACTGAAGACCTTGAGTTTGAAGACGCGCAACGGGATTCGATGACGAGCGTCGTCGAAGGACGAGGGGACGAGGAAGGCTTGAGGTAGTACTTGTCGATGATGAGTCGTCGGGAGAGACATCGTCAAGAGCAGAGTGAACTTGGTTTCCAGCCGGGTTTGTGATCTCATGGAGAGATTTAATGGTAGGTTCGGCAAGTCTATGGGAATACAAGATTCAGTTCACACGGGGGAAAGAAGAAAGTAGAGTTGAGCCTCACGTTTCCTCACGTTGTCCATTTTTCCCTACCGCTTCTCCAAGACCTCCTTGTATAATTCTTAAAGGCGGGAAGTCGCGGTCGCTCCAATTCGGGCTTCTCGTCAAGACTTTCCCTTCTCCTGTCTCCTCACTAATCTCCGCCGCCGCGTCGGGCGCATCCGACTGACCAACCACTACACCAGTGATGGAGGACAAAATTGTGCGCGTGATGTTCTGCTGGCGTACCACAGTCCAGCCTTCTTCCGTGTCCGCGTCTCCATTCCCGGTCAATGGGCCGGGATGAACCAAGTCCTTGCCGCGACGACCACGAACAGTGGGACTTGAAGGTAGCACGTCCCTTGGTACATGCAATCCGCCGGGGGTGCGGGTGAAGACAGGCGACGATAGACCGTCCATGCCGCGAAGGCTATCATTCGCCGCGAAACGGTCGAGAAGCAATGGTCGTGAATGGGCAACAGGTGAGATCATACCCCGCGGCGAGTACGGGTACGGATATCGAGGGGAAATAGGAGGACGCGAAAAACTTTGGCGGGAACCCGCTTGGCGAGGTGTTGGTGGATAATTAGAGTGGTTAACATTCGCCCAGGTTACAGTGAGGTGCGGCACACGTCGCAAAGTCTAAGCGTTCTTACTGGTCAGATATCTGGAGTAATGAATTTATCATTATTGGCTTACAGTGAGAGCGCAGATGCAATCGTCCCTGTGCCCCCATTTGACTTCCCAGACATCTTGGTCCATGCCTGTAGAACGGTTGGAGTCATGGCCCGGAGGATAAGAGCAAGGTTCCTCCCCAAAGGCGTGGGTAGGAGGTAAATAACGCCCGAATGATTCCAGTGGCCCAAAGGCTGCCGCCATTTTTCTTATAGTCTGAGAAAGTAGAAATAACACGATAGGATGTGCGGTTCTTAGCATGTGCGCATATAACGAGGTTAGATATTTTGTATTCACCTCGGCGTCAAACTTAAGGTCTGAAAATAGAATACCTTTCGTATCAAATATAGTAGCGGCTTCCGGTGTGGGACTGTCACCCTCAGACTGAGAGACGTCGATCACGTTACGTGCTTCGCTTTTGAAAGAGACAATGGGATACCTGGCCGACCGAACTTATTTAATATAAATGCGTTTGAAAAGGCATAAGTCTACACTAACCGAGCATCGCGAGGCTTCCAAATGCGTAGTGCGTCTGGAAGGTCGGACTCCGTCCACCTGCCTTTAATGCCATAATCGTCGACGGCAAAGCCTGTGGCTTCTTCCATAAGTGACGAGTTAAGATTCAACAAGGTAATGTAGTGTATATGCGCTGCTTACCACTCTCTTCTGACGTACAGGGGACGAAGTGCATTGGAGTACAGTACGAGATCCAAAGAGAACGAAACGCGCGAGCAATCTCGTAGCGAAGATAGCGGCCCATGAAGGGTTGAGGGTTTGACTGTGCGCGCGAGACAACCAGTGCAGCCTGAGCCGCATTCTGTGTGGAAATGGAGGATGCGGATCAGTGAACAATTCTGTGAGTGGCAGGGGCCAAAGATGGGATGGGACGCCGTGACTTACTTCGCACTGCACGAAGGCGCAAGCCCCTCCTTTTGAGTCGTGAATTATTTTGATGTTCTGGATGCTGGCGAACTGCGCGAGATGCTGTGCCAGCAGCTGCGCCATTTCTCCTTCGTCTTCGTCCGGAGGAAGGCTAGACAACCGTGTGAGCTTAGTTGGCAGACGCGCAGTTGCGCAGCAGGACGTGCTCACTAGCCAATAAAAACGCTGGCGTTATGTGGCATTTTGACAGTGTCCTTGTAACCTCGGGTGGCACCTGCCGAGGTATCGACCGAGGGACTAGGTATGGCAACCAGTGTCGCTGGGACATCGTCATCTGCCCAGTCGCGCTTGTTTATAGAGCCTGCCGAGGGGCCGAATATGTCACGATCCAGCGCATGCGCAAGTTGAGCGGGTGGGGCACCTGCAACGGGCGAAGGTGCGTTGGAGGACAATGTAGGCGAGGTCGGGGAGGTGGTGAGCGAGTCGAAGCGCGTGCCCCAGGCGCGTTGCATTTTTTCTTTACTGCGGGGGCGTGCGGACGACTTTTGGGGCATACTTTCTGGTCTACAAAATCTCAATCAAGAGCGGGAGATACTATGTAGGGTGTCGGTGTCGGTGGAAATTGGCGGAGAAGGCGTCAATTGCTATGTGCTTGTTGTTGTGTCGAAGACGGAGGAGGAGTGGAGGGGGGAGTTAGGAGTAAACAAGAGAGTGCTTGAAAGGACGGTGGCAGCGGTGGTGGTGGTGGATGAGGGGAGGGATGTGTTTGTAGGTCACGTTTTAGCTGCGCTGATTATTTAGGCTAGTGAGGCATATTGCGCCACCGACATCAGATGCCTCCGGGTTCCGTAATACTACCAGTAGTGCTTCCCGCAGTCGGGATTCTCCGAGTTGGTGTATTTAAGCAGAAAATCCACAGGAGACAGACGTGTGATAGATGGAATAGTCACTGTTCGGGTGACTGTGTTGAAATAATGTCGGGGAGAAAGGGATATGAATATTTTCACAGAAGAGTTAGACGGGGGGACCACGGAAAGGGAGCAGGGGATGACACGCGGGCATTGGGAAACTGGCGTGCGCCGGTGAAGTCCGGGAGGTTGTCAGTGCGCACGTCTGTCGCCCGGACCTAGATGATGTCGGGTTAGTTCTCGACTTGAAACCCCACGTCAAGTCAAGTCAATCACTCTCAGTCGCCATACTAGAACCGAGAACAACCCTTGTCAGGTGACACAATCTCCCTTAATCAGTCCTGGAGATGAGAGACAGAGGTCTGATTGAAGCTGAAAAGGTCAAACTTTGAAGCGGTCAGAGTGTGGCGATGCTGACTTTCAAAGGAAAATCCCGCCGGCAATATCGAGCCGGACCAATCAGCGCAAAGCGAGGAGCGCGGAGATTTGCGTCCGCACTTCGACTGACGATATTTGCTTCGTGATATGTCCCTCCGCTTCTAGTCTTCTGTGCAGCGGTATCAATTCTATTAATCCAGTAGTGGCAGCGTCGATCCTTCTGACAGTGCCCGTGCTACCGCGCGCTCGGCGCATGCTACTGTAATTAATATATTCACACTACCCAATAAGAGAAAAAATGCATGTAATAATATTAATGTTCAGGCAAACACCTTCGACTAGACATACTAGTTTACTATAACAGACAAGGCAGCTTAGTCTGCTTCACAAAATGTTCGTAGCGCTACAATCGCGCTTTTCATACGCACACAACAGCTCGGCAAGTACAGAGCAAACAGCACACAAGCTTCACAACAGGCTGTGGAAAACACTTCTAGTTCAACGGGTTGCAAGTCCAATAAGTCGGAAACGATGTGTCAGCAGAAAGCAAAAAAGAAATCAATCGAAGGAGTGTCAGATGCTGAGAAGATCCATTCGTCCGTCAGCTTGCGCATCGCTTAATTAACGGACCTGAGCTCACCGGTGCATAAATCAGAGTTGCATGGTCATAAAACGAGTGAGAGTGACGAGGAGTGATGTTTGTGCGAATATACAAATACTTCACAGAGCAATAACTATTCATAGGTTCAATATACAGGGCAGATACAGTGCGGCTTGTCGTGCATTTCAAGAAAGCGAGTACAGATTGTGCACCGGTCTGTTGAGACAAAATACAAGGTAAAACAAACAAAAAGATTAGTCACTGGGTAAGCGCACGCCACGTCAGGGACAAGAAGGCGTACCGGTGTGGTCTCATTTATCTCTTCTTTCCAGAACACCAAAAAGAAGACAAAGTAGTCGTCGCGGGGTCGTTAGTCGTTACATTCGTTGAACTATCAGGACAGCAATCTAGCGTTTTTTCCCTGATATCCATGACATATGCACACTCCCAACATCTGGGATGTGGACGCGCGCGGAAATCCGACAGACCTGCATAGGAATAAATAAAACTCGTTATAGTAATCTCGGATGGTCCTTACAGTGTCGGCAACGTCCGCGCGCATGAAATCAATCAGCAAATCTCCGTTCGGCATGCGATTAATTTGTCGCAGTTCTCCAAATCGCTGATGAAAAAAGCGTCATGTCATCGGTCGAAATGTCCAAAGGCAGAATCTCTAATAGCGTACCTCGCACCATCTGCGTAGTCCTTGCACCGCGGCCGTGTCGTCCCTCTCAATTCCGCTCACGATCAGCTTCTTCCGCTTTGCGCTTGACGGGCCAGAAAATACATTGTTGCTCCGCCCGCCAATACTTGTGGCAATACTTCCGATGCTCGTAATGCTCAGCGTGCTTAGCGCCGAGCTCGAGGCGTTGTATCCCCTATCACGGAAAATGTTTGTATGCGATCGTTTCTTCGACAAAGTCGATGCCTGGGCGAGCTCTGTCGGCGGGAACGGCATAGGTGGGAGCGGAGGTACGGTATAGGATGCATCGCCACATCGAAACGGAGCTGACGGCGTCGAAATTGTCTGCGTACTGGAGGAAAATGTCGAGCGCGTGGGCGAGCTGAGGTCAATCGGGGCCAAGCGTGACGTTTTCGATAAGTTCAATGTAAACTTCGGGAGATGGCGGCCAGCGCTAGCTCCCATCTCCGACCGAACCTCGTTCTCTACCGCAGTCGACGTCGTGGCTGTTGCGCTTGACGTGCTCGTCGAGGGACGAGGGCTGTTCGGAGCCTTCGTCGACCCCGGTGATTCCGAGCCAAAACCAACGTGCCCGTGGGCACGCACGAGGTTTTTAAGCCGTTGCCTCATGGAGCGTGGTATATCCGATGCTCTCAACGTCCCAGTACTCGTCTTGTTTTGCGCTGTACGACTATTTTTTGAGATGGATGGCATGTCTGTGTCCCGGAAGGTTTCGGGTATGGGTGAGCGCCGACGGACTCGAATGCTCTTCTTCGGTGTTTGAGGAGGTGTTGAAAGGTCAACCGGCTCCTCAGAAGCTGGAAAATAGCGTTGTGGAAGTGTCTTGGCAAAGGGCAGGTTTCTCCAGGAAGATATAGAGAGAATACTCATTGGGCGGGGCGCCCGCAACGATGAAGTATGGGTTGAGTGGGCATATGGCACGACAGGTGGTGAAAAGTCATTGTGGGGATAGTCCACGCACATTTGGTCGTTCTGGGAAGTTTGCTCAGCCACCTCATCAACTGTTGGCAAGGATCTCACCTCAAAGCCGCAAGTACTACCCAGACACGGCAACCCATCTACACTCCTACCCGGGAACCCGTCCTCCTCAACAATCACGAAGCTACGCAGCAACCCTGCCTCATCACCGTCCTCCTTTCGAATGGTCCGATTTGACATGATTGGATAATCAGAATGCGGATTGTACAACGCCTCGGGTGCTTTCGTGGCAGATTCACTAGCAGAAGCGTCCATGCCGGACGTCGAATGCCGCTGCTGTTCAGCAAGCCAGCGCCGAACGCGTTGACTCCTGCGGGAAGCACGTCCTACTTGTGTGGACTCAACGGACTCGGTGGGGGGTGCCAACCCGGGTCTACGTGGTGGCAAGGGCGTTTCCCCCGTTAGGGAACCCTCCTCGATTTTGATACAGTGCAACTCTTGCTCGATAGTCGAGACTGCAGAGGCGCTCGGACACGCTTCGCGTGTTAACCACGTGCCGGACGACTGAGAGGAGCCTTGACGCGTCGTTGATCAGCCTTTCATACATTCGCCTGCAGTTGTTTACTCACTCGCGCCTGCACCATCGGGAAATTTGTTTAAGATGGTTTTTTCAACGGCGCTCGAGTCGTGCGCCTGAACCGGTACGCTCGAGGGCATCTGAACCCGGCCGCAACCGAGCTCGGGACTGGATGGACGCGCCGTGTATGTTTGTACACGCTGGGTAGCTGTACAAGAGGTCGCGAATTGTGTAAATGGACCTGTCGGGGCCGTCTGGGACGCGTATTTCTTCGGATGAGCGGGGACGGGAGAGGAAAGGGGGGACGGGTGTGCGGGACTAGCATGGGAGCAATGATATCGCGTTTATAACACAGCATGGCTGAAGGTTCAGCTTCTTTGAGCACGTGTAGAGGGATGTAAACGGAAGTTCCCTTTTTTGGGTTGTTGCCAACAGCTATTACCTGTGATTTACATCACCAACTCACAGATCCCATCCACAACGTTGCCTGCTGGAACTCGCCCGTAGCCAGCTAAAGTCCACTGGAAAAAGGGCAGACACTGTATACACATTATTTAGACACTCATGCACCGTCTGAGGGCTCTCAAAAAGCCACAAAGGTGTGCGAACTGTTTGTTCCCTATAATATTATTACGTGAACGTGCTAGCCCTACTGCTGGTTTCTTGATTTATTCTGTATATATTCGCGGATTTTCAGATCGAACGCGCCGCTAGCCACGAGGCCATTCAGAGTACAGCGTCCCGCTTATTTCCGAAACTGAGGCTTCTAACGCAATCGGCTGAAAGCTCTAATACCATACTAGGCCTTATACTGGCTAGCTGCTACGGCAGTGTTCCCCTTTTTTCGGCATTTTGTGTATCGCTCATATTTTTTACTGGTCCGGCCCTGGAGTCATACACGTAGGAGATCCCATCGGACCAGTGTCCAATTTTTCGCGGTGCACAAACAAGCTGAATTGTGACGCCCGACTCTTAGACCGCCTTCCGGAGCCGCCGGGCTCCATTCCTATTGTGTAATGAACCCCGGGGCTCGTCTTGCTCGACTCGGAATATATGCGATGATTAATTGCAGATCACGCAAATAAATGCGCGTTTCCAAAGTCGGAATTTAATGAGGAACATCTGTCGGCCCAAGGCAGCCGAGGGATCGGCGTCCATGACGTGAGCAATCTCATCTGTCGCTGAACCGTCCCGCTAGCAACTCATACTCAAGCCATGGCCTCCGAAACGCCAGTATCACGACGTTTAAAGTCAGTAAACAACATCATAATCGTCCTCTCTGGAAAGGGCGGTGCGTCCGCTCATCCCTCGGGGCGTACACGGGAATCTGATCTTTTGACCCCGCGAATGACAAATGACAGGCGTTGGGAAGTCTTCCGTCTCCGCTCAGCTCGCACTCGCGCTGTATGCATCCTCGCCACTTGCGCGGGTCGGAATCCTCGACATCGATCTTACCGGGCCGTCGATCCCTCGCATGCTCGGTCTCGACGGCCACCCAGTACACCAGAGCAGCGAGGGTTGGGTGCCCGTATATGCCGACGGCACAGCGGGGCGGCTCGGATGCATGAGCGTCGGATTTTTGTTAAAGAAAAGGGAAGACTCGGTAGTTTGGCGTGGGCCAAAGAAAAATGCGATGATCCGTCAGTTCCTGAGCGATGTTCGATGGGGGATGTTGGATTATCTGGTCATCGATACACCGCCAGGTGAGCAGCAGGTTCCCCCGAACAATTCGCAGACTTGTCTTATTGAGTGACCCAGGAACGTCCGATGAGCACCTCTCGCTGATGGAGCATCTAGCGCCCCTTCATCACCGTCTATCCTCTATTGTTGTGACTACACCCCAGGCCGTCGCACTCACAGACGCACTCAAGTGCGTCTCCTTCACCCGCGCGGTGTCACTCCCCATCCTTGGCCTTATCGAAAACATGAGCGGCTATGTCTGTCCGTGTTGCGGCGAGATTAGCAACATTTTCTCGACAGGCGGTGGAGCATCGATGTCCAAGAACGAAGGCTTGAATTTCTTAGGAAGCCTACCCGTGGACACAGACCTGGTAACACTACTGGACGCTGCAGAAGGCACGGAGAGAAGGTTTGACACGGATGGAGGAGATTCCGGTGGAAACTCGACTGACACCTTCCCGCTACTCCAACGCTACTTGAAAACGTCTTCCTGGCCATTGTTTAAAGATATTGTGGACAAGGCATTGTCCAATCTACAAAGGCCAGAGGCTTCTTGACCCTTCGTATTCGAGATAAATTAGACTTGGGTGTATCACATAACAGGCTTCGTTTGCATGTATCCTTACAGTATAGTTCGCTACTACGTTTGAATTTGAATCAAATTGTTTTTGGAAATGACTCGTCACGTGAATTTACTTACAAGGTGTTGCTTATTCATCATTTGGCCGCTCAACTTTTCTAAGGTCATCCACTATGTCTGACGATGGATTTGGCGGAGGCGGCAGAGACTTTGATGACTATGGCGGCGGGTGAATACGTTTCTGCGTTCTTTGGTTCGCTTTGCTAACACGCAATGTTAGCTTTGGTGAGAACGAAGAGACACTTGTGCGTTCTTGCTTCTGTGTCTGCGGCATTCGGAAAGGGAAAAACAGAACATTTGTTCGCAGGACAATGAGTACGACATGATGGCCGCAGAAACCGAGTTAGGTGCAGAAGGCGAGACGGACGGCGTGCGCGTGAACGGTGAAGTGACAGCAAACGGCGTGGATCATGACCATGAGATGAACGGCGAGACCGGCGTGCAAGAGCCGCAACCGTTGCCAATCCAGGGGGAGCGTCAGGCCAATAAAGTGCGCATCACCACGCCGTATCTAACGAAGTACGAGCGTGCGCGCGTATTAGGGACGAGGGCACTGCAGATCAGGTGCGCATGTACTGACCTAATAGTTTTCTCTCCTTTTCTGACCATATGACTTGTCTCTACCACCTCCAGCATGAACGCACCGGTCCTCGTACCACTCGATGGAGAGACTGATGCTCTTCAAATTGCCATAAAAGAGCTTTCGCAACGAAAAATACCTCTCATCATCCGGCGTTATCTGCCGGACGGGAGCTTCGAAGACTGGAGTGTTGCGGAACTCATCAGCGAGTAGAACAGATGCACGTGTGGGCATCGCTCGCGACTATTTCCCATTTGTATTGGTCTCTCCCGATGAGTGCTTTATCCATATTGTATAGTTGATGTCTTAGCTTTGAATGCATTTTGTACTTTACTTCGCAGCACCATACATGATGCTTTAGTTCGGTTTTCGTTGAAGAATGATGCATAATGAGGGAGCTCAGTTCCCCCCATTACTACTCGCCTCCGTCTTCGCGTGCCCTTCCTTAGTGCCCAGCGTTGCAGCGGAAATTGTCCAGCCATCACTGACTTGTAGTGAAATGAAGTTCCTTTTCCACGTGGACACCTTCCTCCACCCCACACACTAGACCCACATGTTAAACATGCAGTGGACTACATTCGTATTTTGTTCGAATCTGGTCACCTCGAGTCTAGGCGTGATTCTGTTAACGTAGTACGTGCAAAGCACACGCGGTTTCTGGCCTCTTTTCTCCCCGACATTCATCTTTTATAGTCGCTAGCGTAGCGCCTGTAACACCCTTCTTCAAAATTCGTGGGTTAGCATTCTGCATCCAGCCTCATGATGTCTTGCCACCCCTTGCGGATGAGGTTTCTGTCTAAGAAAAATACTGCTTCAAAATTTCCCTCGATTTCACGACAGTTTCTGGCTCATTTAGCATCTCAATGTACCCAAACTCTGAAAACCGGTAAAAGTTTTCACTTCGGTATGTCATCGCCGTCCCCCATGTTTGCTCCATATATCCTCATCTGTAATCAATCAATCTCCCGATCACAGTTTCAGGGCTCAAAAACGGGCCTTGCTCGCGACATGGCTTTATCAGAGCGGTGGCACGCGGCATTTTTCTCGCTGCGCGTCTCCTGTCAGTTAAACCTACTAATCGGATCTTAGACTGTCGGGAGGCTAGCAGGAGTTAGCGTAGAGCACTTGTTATCACTGGTGCTAAGATCGTCGTTTTTTAATCATGTGCCGATGAAATGAAGCCCTGAAATACGTACTAATCGATATCAGCTCGACAACTGCACATGTAAAGGTTTAGTGTATGTAGTACTGTTTCAAAAATTTCCCTCGGGTGCCCCGAATCCAAATTTCACCATGCATATGCTGGCCTCATGCCGGACTCTTGAGTCCTCACTTTTCCGTGCACACATTAACGCAGATTTGCGAAACTGAAGTCGTACAGTAGTCCGGCTGACGCACAGTCAATTAATGAAAAAATTTGCAACTTCTTCTGCACACACTGCTCAACACCGCGTATTGTCCTGCACAGAGTCGGCTTTGGGGATTGATGGAACAGCGTCAAGCATGGACACGCATTAATATTCCGCTCTGACTACGCTAAATCCCAGGCGTGCGGACAATATCCGAGCGGCCCGTCGACGTGCAGCCTACTGTACTTCGCTGCGTGCTACACACGTAAATGTGAGATTGTCGATTGATTTCTATTCAAACTGTCAGATTTGCTTTGACCGATTCGTATTATCGCTCCCCATTTAATAGACGGACTTATGGCCGGACACAAGGACGTCGTGTGAATGCTGAATCGTGGTCGTGTGATATTGTCAGAACTCATGCACTCATGCACGACGCTTCCTGATTGATTTCTGAAAACACTCTATTGCTTATGCTTGCTTCTGCCAATCTTCCAGAGAAGGGCCATATCGTCACCACTAGCGATGCCCGGACTTCAATTACGAACTCCGTGATGACTGAAGGTGTGAACCAAACATCTAATATGAGATACGGACATCCCTCTCCGACGTTGGCGTGCGTTCCAAGTACCGTACACCTTCCGCAGCGCATGTCGACGTGGTAGTTGAGTCGATCGACTTGAATCGCCCGTACTGCTCTGTACCGAGTACGTGTGAGAAATGCCACATCTCGTTCAGAATGGTGCCGTTCGGGCCGCCGCATCCCACGAAGGGAATTGCGCCGGTCTGTGCCTTGACGGCGTTTTCGACCTGCGCGAGCGTGTATGTGGTAGTATTCGAAGGGACTATACCGGCTCTGCAAGCATAATATGAATATGCGGATACAGTAAGCATGTCAGCACGTAATATTGCCTTACGAGAAAGGACCTACGCAGCAAGTATGTCGAATGTTGGGAACATTTGGAACGCGTGGACTACTGATTCGAAGAAGTTGACAACCTCTTCATGCTCCTTGTAGTCCTTGTAACAGGCTATGTCAAATGTTGAAGTGCATGTCGCGTGTTTTGAGAACTAGGCATAAAGCAAATCTAGTTTTTCCTGTTTGAATGAAGAGTGGAAATACGAACCTCGTGGGCCCAGAATTCATTATTCGGTGATCCTTGGCTGACCCAGTATTTGTTCACTTCGGCGGGACGTTAACTGGAAGGTACAAGCGACCAAATGATAGATTGACACTGACTGTAGTCAAACAATTCAATGCGACCAAACTCTAAAATAAAGGTGTCAACACCAGGGCCGGTGTATGCGGGGACCACCGTTCCATTTGGTAAACCATTGGTGGTATTGGGCGACGGCGCCGGATCATACTGCCGCGAAAGATCACAATACTGTGTATAGCTCCTGGAAAAGGTAATGCATCGAATACATTGGCGGTCCGCTAAAGTCACGAAGGGCGTCGTTGGAATACACACCCGTCGCAAAAATCCGGCCAGAGTCCATGAATAGTCCAGCTATTTTTCGGCAAAAGCTGCCCGTCCTTTTCCAGACCGGTATATGTGTCCCAGAATTGAGTCTGCAGAACAAGACCCCCGGAGATGGCGAGCAGCAGGTGTTCTGAATTGTGGTCGTGTTTTCGCACGAGTAGAACGTCGGCTCGTTCACGCATCCTACGAGGTTTGGGAAGACATTTGGCAGGGTTATTTGGGAGGCCGACGCAATCCCTAAAGCCGCCGCACTAAGAAGGTAAGGAAAGACGGTCATGACCGAAAAGCTCGTAGCAGAAAAGCAAGAGGTTGAGGGCCAAACCAAGGAAATTATATTCAAGTTGGGAGCTCTCTGTGGAGATAAACTGAAAATTTTTCAGCGGCCATCAGAATTGCACGCATGTGCTTCCCATCTTTTGGGCCCTCTCCGATATGTATTGTTTAGACGATGTGCTCCGAGTCCGCGTGGTTCGCTTGAACAAGATAAGAGTCTAGCCTTCGGTCCGAAAGCTCGACGTTAACTCGTACAAGGTCGCCAAATTGTAGGCTTGTAACCGTCTACGTGATCAAATTTTGTGCGCCGTCTTTGTCTTTCGGGAGTTACGCTGTATGTACATGTATGTCAATGATAGGTGGAGCAAATTGAAGGTAAATACTGCGAGTGTCCGAGTCGCACGTGATTACAGCACGAAACACTCGAGCAGGAGCTTGCCTCTGTAGTACCATTTGTCTACTCCATTCGCATTCGTTAACGCTGACTCGGGGCAGGCAGTTCTGGTCGGATGTCCGACACCCGCTCGGAACCGGATGCAACGCGCCACTCCCGACTGAACTCCTCGACCTCCCAGCCAGGATCGTCGTCACCTGGCGGTCGGGGGCTTCGACAGACGCGCATCCACTTCCCTGCCGATGCGGAACTGAGCGCTCCAAATGGGTCTGGTTCGCCTATTACTGCGGGCATTGGTTTGAGGTCTCTGGAAGCAAAGCAGTTTCGAGCCACTCCCGCTTTAGGAACGTCGCCGGACGACGAGTTCTTCGCTGAGCGTCGACGCGTCCGTTCCGCACATGTACAGGAGGTCCCTCAACATAATGGCCCCCTGTCCCGAACACAGTTTGTATCTGGTCAGAGTCGCCAGGGTACATCGTCCAGACGGGCTGTTAGCTACTCGCTTTCGAGTCCTGACAGATCAATTAGGGGGGGCACGACATCTCTTGGCTCCAGTCCTCTTTCTGGGAGAGCACTATTGCCGCCAGACGAGGACGTGTCTGGTACGAATCAGTCCTCGTATATTAGCGCCACAACAACCCTAATTTCTCTTACTACAGTTGAGGATGGTGCGAGCATACTCTCGCGCATCAGAGTAGTCACTGAACAAAACAATAGATCCTAATATACTGGCAGATCTTCGAAAAGCACTGCAATACAAAGCTCGGGTCGAACAACATCTTAAAGAAGTCAAGTCGGGCTCAGAAATCCCTTTACTCCCTACACGCGAGGCAACACCTCTAAACCCTTCGCCGACTCCGTTTCTTCCCAAGTCCCCGACGTTAGGTCAGTCCGAACCTACTACACCACTGAAAGCAGATTTTGTGGATTTTAGCCCATCCGCGGGGAAAGCCAGAATGCATCCCGTCCCTACGTCAGTAGACGATGGTGCAACTTTGGACTGGTCTGGCTCAAGATTGGAAGAGGAGAAACATGAGAGAAAATGGTCGATGTCAATTTCACGAAGGTCGTCTAAAGACAAGTACCCTATCCTATCTCGGAAGGGGCTCGTAGAAAAACAAGCTTCCTTGTATCATGGTACGTAACCAATTAAGCTGTTGCCGACCGTTCTTATTCTTTTAAATAGACAAATTGACTTCAATAAAGGACAAAGCTAATCCTCATACACTGCGTAAGGCTGAGATAACAAGGGAGCAACTTCGGAGGCGCTATGCTGTCCTCAACGCCTCCCTTGTGCCTGATGCGACTCGCTTGAACCTGGTTGACATCGCTCGCTGGCTTTTTACGCAAGATAATGATATTAGGCTGCTTTTAATTAATGCCGAACCAATGCCATGGCTGCGACACCTTCAAAAACGAACAGACAGTCAGCCCCAGCAATCGCCTTGGATTCTCTCTGCGATGATTGTTGATGAATATGTCCGGTCTAATTCCGGGGTCGGTTTCACGCACCCAATGTCACAGAATTCCTCTATGGTTGATGTTACCTCGGAGACGAGCTCATCCGTGTCTGTCGCGCGTAAAGCGCGGCGCTCTGTGTCCAGACCTACATCTTTCCATTCTGTGGACTACGCTTTGACGCGGAGGAAATCTGACGACCTCATTTCTTTCGAGCCCATCGTACATTCACAACGAGATTCAGTTGGCACAGATTCGCGTATCAGCGTTGACACACAATTACGGCGCTGGCGACATTCCTTGACGGGCAGGGTAAATGCCGATACATCACCTCAAAGCTCGTTGAAGAGTCGTCCGCGAAATGAGTCACTTGAGCTCCCGAATACGAAAGGTTCGCCTGTTAACACGCGCAGCCCACTTCAGAACTTCGGAGCGAAGAAACGGGGACGTCCAACGCCACAAAACAGTGACGATGGACAGTCGTCCACTGTTGACTCGATTATGGAGGGCCATAAGGGACAAGAGAGCGATAATACGAATAAAAAACAAGGCCACGAGCGCAGAAAAAGTCGTTTCCATCTTCCTCACCAGAGAACAGCACAAGCCTCGGTAGATGAGATGAAGCTTTCGTCTGCACCCCTTTCAATTACGGACTTACGCACCGACGCTCAGCCAGCTAAAAGCTTCGGTCCGGCTGCTGAGGACGACGCAGAGACGTCAATCGAAGCCATCGGATCGCTTTCCCCATCTAAACACCAGCTCCCTTCTCCGATAGTATTGAATTCTTTGCGAGGGTCTGACCGAAAGAAGAAAATGGCAAGACTCTCCCTTCCTTCGGCGTTCCAGACACCTCCCGCGAAAAGGGTGAAATCTGATAAGAGAACGGAATTACAGGATCACGCACTTCGTGCTGAGTACGCCCGGAAAAAAGAGTGAGTCAGCATGTCGTAGTGGGGTCGGTACTGTTAACAATGTTGTGAATAGGACATTAGATACGCTAATTGCACGGAATACGCAGATGAAACTTTTGTTACAAACAGCGTCTAGATCAGTTGCGGAGTATGATGATACGCAATGTATGATGTCCGAAAAGCTCAGCCTTGCGTATCGTCGCCTCCCACGTGATGTACTCCAGGCCTTCAGTCACGATCCAGCCGGAAAAATGAGCGAACTGAAAGGATGGCGCGGCGTTGAGGAGGTTTTTCTGAGACGAGAACGTCAGAAAGACATCTTCGAGATGTTTACTGCTTCCATATCCGACGCTGTTACCCCACTTCGTCTGCCAAAGGATGGTTTGTATCAGGATGTTTCGGACAGTCTGGCTGAGCTCGTTGAACGGTTGCACAGCCAACGTAGCACCGTACTTTCCCAAGTGAGACAAACCAACGAGCTGTTGATTAGGGTAAAGCGAATGAGGGATGAACTCAAACCCGAATTTGACTCGGCAAGTAAATACACGTCTGCGAATTACTCAGAAGTAAGTACTTCTTGACATATTGGTTATATCATCGCATCTGAAGTGTTGTTTCAGCTTGTTGAATTGGAGACACAACTCGACGAGTTTGTTAACAGGAAGAACCGACTCTGGAAACTCGGAGAGGCTTCCCTTTCCTTCGTTCTTACATTCGTCGCACCTCTTATGAAGACATTCGGGCGCCCTATCTGGAACGAGCTACATGACTTTCTTGTTATTCCCTTTTACAGGAATGGCTTCTCCGGCGAGGATCACTGGTACCCCGTGTCCTTCCCTAAACGCAGTCCCACAGACTGGCTGCGTCTTCTCCTGCTCGCTGGTGGAGCTCCCTTTTGCCTGCTGCAGGGCACCCGCTTCTTCGTGGATTTATTGACGAAAGACTATTTATCGCGCATTCCCTCTTACGTGCCATCAATGGTGGTTTATTTATCGTATTCAGGAGTTATATGCGCCTTCACGTCCTTGATGATGGTCTTACTTATTGCCGTTCTTTGTGAATGCTTTATCGTCTTATGGTGGATGGCCTGGGTATTACATATTGTTGCATAGTCAGAGGGCTAACAGATGGAACTAAGATTGATACTAATACAAGCCGACTGAGTGAGTAGTAATTAGGGTATGTTACGAACGCAGTGCCTCCCGCAGCTGCTAGCAGCTACAAACCGAACATCAAGTGGCTTATGGCTACATGTTTTACATGGTCGCGCCTGGAGGTATCTGTGTGCTTAGCCCTTGTGAAAAGCGAGGATAAACGGGGGTACCGAAAGACGGCCCAGCAGCAGCGGGTGCAGGAGGTGATTGATGCGACTGGGGCGGTGGTGGTGCTATGGTGTTAATGAACTGTATAGTGCCCAGATCAGTTGCCCCCAGTAATGGCCCGTTTTTTGGCGTAGATTTACGCCGCTTCTGCGCCGGTGGCTTCGCTGAAGCGGATTTGGTCACGCCCATGATGGAGGCCAATGCCACCTGTGCGTCGGAACTGTTAGCGTTGCTAATTGCGTTGTCATTCACTTTTGTTGCCTTCGGGGCGGAGGTGATAGACTTGCGCGGGCGAATTCGTTTCGGCTTTGTTGACTGAGTCGGATCGGAAGGCTTGATTGATTTCATAGTGTAGCCATTGTCGCATGCCTTAATATTAGAGGATAACTAAGGAAAGTGTCAATTCAAGGCTAATATGACCTACGATTCGAAGCTGGGAGAGCAAATCACCCTCAGGTAAGCGATGTTGGAGGTATGTTCTCTGCGTAGGATTTTTTGCCTGCTTTTTAAACGTTGATTGTTGCATTTCACAGGATAAGGGGGGGATGAAAACTTTCCTTCTCGTAAAAAACAGATCGAGCATTCGAATCCTTTGCAGTGTCATTCACCCAGTTCCATATCGACTCACAAAGCGTATCCGTAGCATTCCGTATGCGGATCTTCGTGGCTGTTCCAGAGGAGACTTGCGGGTCAACCTCGTGACGATCTTTGGAATTAACAAAGGGAACGAATGTATACAAATCGATGTCTCTCCTTCCGGCGAGAGAACCGGGAGGACGTGACCGTTCGCAAGCTACTATTTCTTGAGGGAGAATAAACCGGTCATTGTGGTTCTCCCGAAATTCAATGATAAAATCGGGCTTCCTGACACTCGGCTGCATAGAGCCCTGAGACGCTGAGGATCGGGTTAAGTCAAAGCAAACATGGCGGACGATGAAACGGACCTTGAGAAACAGTCGAAGAAGATGGTGTACTTGATGGGTCGCCCAGGAAACTCGTCGAAGGCATCTGCTGGGATACTCGATGCTGGGCAGCCAGTGTCTGAATTAGTAAGCCAAGTGTCTGCAGCTGTTCAATGCTCGCACGGCCCATTGCTGCTGATTGAAGTAAATTTTGAAGGGTAGGGTTCGAAGAGGCAGCGTCGTTGACCTGTGCGATAAGCGCAGGCGTGACTTCTACAGTTGACTCAAGAGGCGACATCGTTGGACCAGGCACAGTCGAAGATGAAGGTACCGAGGAGACAGTACTTCCATAAGAACCTGGTTGAGGGAGAGAGTACGAATACTGGCCATATGAAGGTTGCGAAAGACTAGAGGACGGAGGGTAGTCTGAGGACATCCCGACAGAGTGTTGCGAGGGCTCAGGGAAGTAGTGGGCTTCGTAGAATGTCGTGTCCTGAAAGACGTGCGGCCCGATCTCGACGTCGGCTTTCGCGACGAATTTAAGATTATGGGCAGGAGGTCGCTGTACATCTGCTCGCGCCTTGCCTTTGGCTTTCGAAGAAAACTTAGGAAAGATGCCGGTGAGCCATGTGTTCCGTGCTGAGATATGTTTAGCGGAGGTCTACTGCATTTTCTTCGAACGACAAGACATACACTGGCGCAGCGAGTGGTGAATTGTAAAACTGTGAACGTGGCTAGATTGAATAGCTGTGTACGGCGAATAAGAGGGTACATACCTTCGAGCATTGTTCAGAAGAAGACTGTCATCGTCAGAAGTATTCGTCTCCCAGTTCGGCGTATTGCCAACGGGAAGTTTCAGCGTAAGTGCCATGTATGAAAATCAAGGAGTTTCCAACGAGTACGCTACGCTTGTAGTGGCCGACGAAGTGTTGCTGCCAGAGTACTATGATTGTAAAGGTGTTTGCAGGACTGGTGACTGCCGATCTGCGAGCCCGAAGCAGTAGCGAAGGTTGACTCAATTCCGAGACACTTCGAATGATTTGAGACGACCATGTCCAGCAGAGTTCGTGAGTGCATGTAGTCAAATTTATATGGATTCAATCATCAAGTTTCATGCATTATTTTTTCTATAGAAAAAGGTGGTCAAAAATTTAAGCCCATCGCGAAGCCTCGCGGGCGACCTATTGAGACGGCCTCCATCGCGTCTAGAAACACACCGTCCGCACCGGAGCCGGCGTCTGCTCCGAAGTCATCACCCAATACCAATGTATACGAAAGAAAAGAGTCCGGGACATCAGGGTCATCAGCATCTTTACCAGTAGTATCGGAACGGGTGGAAGAGCACCTGGTGTGTCCTGTCGAGCCTACCAACTTGAATGTCTCTGTCGAAGAGGTGCAGAGTCAGGTCGACAAACCAGCGAACGATAGGGCTGGCGAATTGGCCGCCCTCACAACATCTGAGACCCACATTCCTTCTTCGAATGGAGGCGCACTCCAAGTTGCATACCGTATGTGTATCTTTATAGTACGAGTTCCAAGCTGGTCTAATGCCTTTGAGGAACTAGCTTCAATACCATCAGATGTCCAAGTTACTGCTCCAACACGAATTTCTACTGGTTCCCAATGGTCTCAGCCTATCCGGTTTTCGCCACCCTCTCAAATGGCTATTGCCTCCCAGACATTACCATTATCCACGCAGACAGTACAAGGTGCGATGCCAGTATTACAGCCTTCACTCCAGAGTATGTCTCTAAGTACTGCGGGACAACCTTTTGGAACCTCACAAGTACATTCGTTAACGAATGTATCTATAGCTCAAGCTAGCAATCCACCTAATCAAGACAATGTCATTGAATCAGGGGCTGGCCCGTCCACACCACATGCTTCTATACAGACACGACATCCGTCAGTATCGTCCGCGCATCATAAATCACGCACGGTTGCCGGAAAATCACGCGAAGAAAGCAACGTAAGGGGTGATGAGGGCGACGAAAATCGAGATACAGGAGGACGGTCAGTAAAACAGAAATTGTCGACAACGCCATACAAGTCAACGGAAAATACTGTCGGTGAAAACAGGGCTGAACCAGGGCAAGGTATGGGAAAGCCCAAACGTAAAAGACGGCCAGCTGCCCAGCATTCTACACCTAAAGAACAGTTGGATGGTGTTGATCTTGCTTCTGGCAATGAGGGTGGCGGAAGTGAATCAGAGAGTCAAGGTCGTCGGAAAAGACGTGAGCGTTCAACGACAAGACCCTCTTCAACTCGGGATCGGCGTTCAAGAAATCAGTCTGTCCCCATTTTCGATCCTGACGCCGACCCTGGCGATGACCTCGATCCCACTGTAGTAACAATGGCAGATATCTGCGATGACACAGGGCAGGGGAGGCTCAGTACCAAAGCAGCCGTTATTCAGCGCAATCATCTTGCATGGAAGGCCTCAAACAGAGAAAAGCGAAATAGGATGCGAGCACTAATGGAAGCCAAAAAGTATGGACGGAAGGAAGATGATCCAGACGGTGAAGAGGCCGAATCTTCCCAGGCGGCCGAGGAGAGGAACCCTGAAGCCAATATATCACAGACTATCGAGTCTTCTGGCACGCCTGCCGTGGAGGATGTCAGCGGAAGTGGCTTCAATTATCGGGAAACTCTAGCAACGAACCGCTTTAATGTTCAGGTTAGGATTGGACCCAATGGGGAGACAATCATAGACGAAGATAGTCTATATGTTGACAGGGCCGAGAACGTGGATGACGCTACAGACAAATATCAACATATTGAAGAATCAGACCAGACAAAGTTCACGAACTCGGCGTCATATGGTAAAAAGCTTCGGGGATCGCGTTGGTCAGTGGAGGAGACTGAACTTTTCTACGACGTAAGTGCTAATCATTCACATCCTAGTTATTTTTTCACCTTTTGTGTTTAGGCTCTGTCACAATTTGGCGAGAACTACGAACTGATTTCATATGTTCTCCCGGGCCGAGATCGCAAATCCTGTAAAAATAAGTTCAAAACTGAGGATAAAAAGAACCCGAACCGAATCACGTTCTGTCTAAACAACCGTGTCCCCTACGGTTTGTCCTCTTCCTTTGAAGCATACACAGCCCCTTCCTTAATTTATTCATGCTTTAGACATGCAAACGCTGTCTCGGTTGACTGGAAGAGATTTCTCTGGACCCACACCTGAGATCCGCATACCCGAAGTGGCAACGCTTGTGGAGGAGTTTCGGGGAGAGCTATCCGAATCTGAACAGTCCACGCATAAGAAAGTTCGGAAGAAGTCAAGGACACCCGGAATGATCGGTGATGTGGAGGTGGTGGGTGATATTGAGACGTTTAATTCGGAAGTGGATGATTAGAAGGCCATTGAGGCACCCGATAATTTTTTCTGATTTTCGTGACCATTACATTTTTGCGTACACATGATTTTTTGTCCCCATTAATTATGAGGCTTCACTCAGGCTCTCAAGGCAGCGGTTGTACTCATATGGTAGCCTACCGTGACGTCATTTGTTTCTGAGTCACAACTGCACGTGTTGTGACTTGTCGTGTAATCAAGCCCACTGGCAATTGCCACCGGCGTCGCCCTCACTGTCCGACCACAACCACTTTGTTACCTCTTTCCTGTCCTTCAACCAACGAGCTTTTAAGCTTTTGCCGATTATAAGTCGTCTGTAAAACATGTCTCGTCCTGATAGCCCTGAGTTTGATGAGGTCGGCATTGTGCTTGATTGTTACGTTGTTCTGACAATGGCTCGCCGGATGTCTACAGGCACCCTTCTTTGACTCTGTGGACGAACTTCAGCAGCATGTAAGCGCCTGTTCTTTGAATCCGTGTTATGAAATCTTTCCCGTTGTAGTGCTCCGTCGAGCTCTCTAATTGTACATGGGCGACAGTGCTGGAACTTTCTGACTATATGCACCCCTTTCCTTACTACCGACCAATAACTTACACAAAATATTACAAGGGCATCAACGTACAGGATATACTGAAACTAAAGGTACATGGTTTGCGAGCGCAAATACGATTGAACCTCATTTTTTTAATAGTCTGCAGCACTGAATACCGTGTCCGGTGTCAACATGACCCCACGGCGTCAACTGTTGAAAATAAAAGGACTATCTGAGGCAAAAGTAGAAAAGATCAAGGTGAGTGGAAAAAGAAAGGATGGAAGTGACAAGTGAAACTTTTATCTAATCCACCGCAGGAAGCAGTACATAAAATTCTGGTAAGCGATTCCTGCGTTCGGGGCCCGAGCTCTTCGACATCGCGACTTTCCAGGGCACTTCATTTGCCACGGGTTTGGAAGTTCAGGACAAGCGAAAGCGAGTCCTAACAATCAGCACCGGAAGCAAATCAGTCGATGCCATCCTTGGAGGTGAGTCAATCAAATGTTAAAGATATAACGTCTTCATCATTTTCCCAGGGGGCATAATGTCTCAATCAATCAGTGAAGGTGAGATTCTTTCATACCTACCGTAAGGTCTACTCATACCGGCTTACGCAGTATATGGAGAGTTCCGCACCGGAAAGACACAATTGGCGCACACAATGAGTGTCGTAGCCCAGCTTCCGCCTGACCTCGGTGGGGCCTCAGGAAAGGTATGACTTCCTTTAGAATCTAAAGACAACGCTCACTTAGGTTTGTTATAAGGTTGCATACATTGATACGGAAGGTATAAAAAAAAGAGTTGATGAGTTAACAATTGCTAACAGGGCTTTCAGGTACATTCCGACCGGATCGCATTAGATCGATTGCAGACCGCTTTGGCGTCGATGGTAACATGGCGCTTGAAAACGTTCTTTACGGTGTGGCATGTTATACCAGTTCGTGAATAAACGTCTGACTCAATAGAATAGCCCGCGCTTTCAATAGCGAACATCAGGTCAACGTTTTCGAGTTTGTACTTTCAGATTGCTGATTTGGTGCCTTTTTTGTAGATGGAATTGATCAATGAGTGCTCTACGCGCTTTGCCGAAGACAAGGATTTCCGGCTTCTTGTGAGTATGTCCTAAGAAAGGAGGGAAGGACCTAATGTGTCCGGAAGATTGTTGATAGTATCATGGCCCTTTTCCGAACGGACTACTCTGGGAGAGGTGAACTCAGCGAGAGGCAGCAGAAGGTCTCACGCGTTTCCCTCTTTTCGCATTTTTGTCTGACATTGTCCATTAGCTGGCCCAAATGCTTTCAAAGCTCACGAAGCTATCCGAAGAGTATAACGTGCGCACCTTTTGTTCGTTAAGAAAAGAAATCGGAACTAACTGAGGTTTCGACTCAAAGATTGCCATTCTTCTTACTAACCAAGTGCAATGTGAGCGTTTGAGCGCATACTTGTGGGACCACATCTCATCAACGAATACGCTCAGCTGACCCAGGGGCAACGATGACCTTTGTGGCTGGAGGGGCGCTTAAACCTATAGGAGGTCATATTCTTTCACATGCATCGGCTACACGCATGTTTCTTCGTAAAGGTAGAGCCTTTGCATTTTTCCAGTTTCCCCTCCGTCTGACGATCTAACAGGTCGTGCGGAGGAACGAGTTGCCAAGCTCGTGGATAGTCCCGACAGACCTGAAAGCGAAGCCTCATATAAGCTTGACGAGGGTGGTTGGGCCGACGTCTAAGCCTCTGACTAACAATATTCTTCTATCGCCAGACCTTCTCTGATACTCGAACGACTCTGCAAACTCTGTCAAAGAATGTGCTGAACTTGTCACTGAAACCTCTACAATCCCATGGTATCACGCTGCTGTGTCCTGTTGTTATCTCTCCTTGCTAGGGCCTTCCTCAAACCTACCCGCCTGCTGCGGTTGCTCACTATATGTATGGACGTCTCATCTGCTGACTGCGGGATATGACTGCTATGTACTTCCGTTGGCTATGATCAATTTGTATCGCAACATTAACGTGAAAAAATGTGAAAGAATATTCCGGAGGTTGATATAAAGGACTTAATTGCTGAAAGATTACACAAATTGGCGCAAGAGCCACTCTATTTTGACATCCGCCATGAATGTCTTGATAACATGGATTCAGGATAATTACAGGCCGTTTCTTTGTGACTTACCGGATCATGTGCGGGCATAATATATTGCACTTACTCTTGTAATCGAAGCTGGGTATTTTGCGTTCATATTAGTCGAACTTCGTACGCTTTTGTAAATGCTAGAGAAAGGTAATGGCATAAATTTGCTTCTTTTTATGCTTAAGCAAAGGTGCTGTATCCTTCACTAAGTATCCAACAAAAACGGAGAGAAGTCGGGCTTGGGAATTAATGTTAGATGTGTGCAGTCTCTAACGCGATCTGTAAGAAAAATTACGGGGAAACGGTGCCTTAGCGAGGCATCCGAGCGACGGGAGCCCTTGCTCGCCTTCGTAACAAGTGCACAAACATGAATGCCGTCAGGGCCGAGAGTGAATACCTGTTGCGAGCATAAGACTTAGCACAAGGATCTACCTTCGAAGCTCACCACTCACCAAGTAAACACATAAGCAGCATGAGAATTCCTTATCTCAACAGTAGGTGCCCGCCCGACAGGCGTTCCACGGGACATGCGCAACTGCGCTTCACCAGAATGCCCCTCTGTCAGTGGAAATTTGTTCAGCACGTAAATGCGCATGCACCATACACTTTCGACGCACCAAATATAGCTTCAATGTAGACAGGCTGAACGCCGGCGGCCTCCCCCCCGGCGCTCTCCGCCAATGCGTCCACATCCACCCAATACCATTGATCTTTCTCAGGATGGTTGTCTGGTGTAAAAAGATTGCGCTTCTGCGACGTCCTTAACATCCCAAATATCTCCACATTCTCTGAGTCTTGGGACGGATCCCGCAAACGCCGTATGTCGGCGTGCTCGTCAGATAAAAAGCCACGATCTACAAGCACTGTAGAGCCGTCAGCCCGGATGAGCGGGCTTATGACATTGACGCCTTTCGTTCCATCGCGCACTCGCGGGCCTATAAGGACGGTACGTGCATGGTCCCAGCGGCCCATAACACGCACTTTTCGAAATGCGAAATCTGAAAGTGCGTCGACGCTGGCCAGCGGAGGGGATATTATCAGAGGTAAACATGTAAACAATATGTAAACCACGTACTTAATAAAATCAGGGAGTTCCATAGGAAGGCGCTGAAGTTTCTCCTGCAGCTCGTCGATAAGTTCGACTTTCCACTTGAGACGCCCAATTTGCCAGGTTCCAAGAGCGAATGTAATGATGGGGGTAATGCCGAGTACCACCATGATCGGTGTTATAGTTGCAGTGTGCTTCGCCTTGTAAGATTGCTCTTGCCGTACATTGCGGCGGATGCAGCTGCGATGAAAAGCTGCCCTCTGGGTTTCCCATATTTTCCGGGGTACAGTTTGACGCAGAGGGGCTGTCCTCGCCGTGCGCAGTAATAACGAGGATACGGAAAAGTACATGAGGTGTCCGACTGGAGTTGCCGTACAGAGACGCGTCGACGTAAAGGGAAGGAAGCGCAGCTCCAATCGTCTCCGACTTGCTCTCGTATTTCTAGTCGTAACTGAACTACGACAGACCATGTGCGTACGGTAGCGCCAATATTGTCCCACTGGACGTCTCACGAAAACAACTACAGGTATTCCGGGTCGCGAACGCGGCAGAACAACTACGATATTGACGGTGACGAGGTTCACTATCCTACCCGCCCAGTCGACAAGGACAAGGCCGACCACGAACTTGTCGTGAACATTAAGAAGGCTACAAGTCCGGAAGAGTCTGCGCCAAAGCAGAAGCATGTTCGAAGTATGTCGTTGCGCAGCGTAATCTGCGTTCTCGCTGACGGTAGCTCAGAATGCATCGTGTATACATGGGATTACCACAGCTCAATGGCCTTTTGGACCGGCCTACGAGTGCAACCCATCCTGGCGGACGAGGTACAGACGTTTAAGGCGCTTATAACCGTCCACAAGGTCCTCCAGGAAGGGCATCCTGTCGTATGTTGTTAATTGACTGTCGGTAATGATATGCATTCGCTTACGTTGATCCTAGTCGATCAAGGAGGCCCACGGTCAGACGGGATGGCTGGAAACGTGCGCTCGTACAGTGGGCTCAGATGGCATGAGAGGTCGGTAGCCTCACGCGACCTTTACTCTGTTCCACACATAACTGTTGAACAGGTTACGGCTCGTTGATACGGACTTACGTTGCGTTCCTTCTCTCAAAGCTGAGATTCCACCGCGTCAGGCCAGAGTTCAATGGCCTTTTTGAATATGAGGAGTATGTAACGCTCAAGGGCATTGACGATCCAAATGAAGGGTGAATACCTTGGCTGTCCTGCTGTAAACTTTCTCATCCGCAATATTCAGATATGAAACCATTTCTGACCTCATGGGTCTTCAAGACCAGATCGACTCATTTCAGCGCATGGTCTTCGCCCATTTCCGCAACTCTGCTAATAACGAATGTCGCATCTCTGCTCTCGTACCTCTTGTAAAGGAAAGCTGGGGAATCTACCGTTTCATTACAAGTATGCTGCGTGCGATGCATAGACGTAAGTTATTAAATACAACAACGCTGTATCATGTTGACGATGTACGTCAGGTACGGATGATAATGATGCATTGGAGCCATTGCGCCAGCGTTTTGTCGCGCAGCACCATAATCTGCGCAAATTCTATTATGAATGCTCAAACCTCAAGTACCTTACAGGACTCATCAACGTTCCCAAGCTTGGGCAGGTGTGTCGCCTCATCACAGCACTGAAAGAATTTGTTGACTAGCTCCCACAACAGGAACCGCCCAATCTCATGGACAATGGCAGTGCCCCAGACCTACCCGCCCGACCTACAACTGCTGCAGTTAAGACGCCTCCGCCTGTTACTCCATCTCCTGACTCCGCGACGGTATCGGAACAAGCTCGCATATTAAAACAGTATGAGGACCAACAAGCGGCTTTGCAGGCGCAGCGCGAGGCCGATGAACGTGCACGTCAGGAACGAGAGCTCACGCAACAAAGAGAGTTCGAAGCTAGACAACGTGAGCAGGCGGAGCGCGAGAGGCTTGCACAAGAACAACTTATGCAGCAACAGTACGCACAATATAATAATCAGGCTGCAGCTCGAGTGAATGAACTTGAGCGTGATATGCTGGGCATGCGAGGTCAATATGAACGAGACCAGCTGCTTCTTGAACAATACGACAGAGTGCGCGCAATCTTTCCTAGGCTTCACACGCTATACTAACGCATCTACCAGAGAGTGAAAGCTCTTGAAGGGGAAATGAGCGCTATGAACATGAACATCGGATCACAGATGGCCTCAAAAGATGAGCTTATCAAACAGCTCCAAGATCAAGTTACACTCTGGCGAAACAAATACGAAGCTCTCGCTAAACTTTACAGCCAGCTCCGAACAGAACATCTTGACATGCTCTCGAAGTTCAAGCAGCTCCAGCTCAAAGCGAACTCTGCGCAAGAGGCTGTGGATAAGATGGAGCGCATGGAACGAGATATTAAAGCAAAGAACCTGGAGCTAGCGGACATGATACGCGAGCGGGATCGTGCGCGTTTCGATTTAGATCGTCAGAAGGCCAGCCACAAAGACGAACTTGATCGTCTGAAACGTGAAATCAACTTCGCTAATGAAAGGGCGGAGGATGCCACTAGGTCCAAGAGCTCGGAAGTATCAGGTGTTCTTGGCAAGTACAACAGACAGCTGAACGAGCTTGAAGACTCGTTAAGAGTAGGGGTCTTTCTATTTTGGGGATCCGTTAACGCTGAATTCACATCGTTAGGCGAAGCAAATTCAAATCGACGATTTACTCAAAAAACTGGACGATTCAAGTTTGGACGCGGACCGTATCCGTGAGGAGAAAGATCAGGAGATAGCAATCTTGCAGGAGGGGATGGATACCACCATCCAACAGTTGCATGAAGCACAGCAGGTCTGAGATTTACTGAAACAAGGTCGCACAAAACTAACTAACTGTGCACAGACGCAAGGTTTTGTTGATCAGGCTACTAATGCGCAAATTGATACATTGATTCTGGATAACAGAAAGAAGCTCAATCAAATCATTGGTACGTATCCTTGTGTAACGTGTTACCCTTCCATCTTGCCTATCGATCATTATGCACAGACTCCATACTTCAAGCCTGTGTACAGAAGATCGATGACGCTATCTATGAGCTAGAGTCCCCAGCACAAGCCGGTAACCTTAACTCCACGCCGGAATACACACTTTCCATGATCGAGAAGGCTGTCAATAACGCGACAGACTTTGCGACTGTATACAATCTCTACCTTGCTGGAGAGGTTGGCGGAGAGCATGTTGATGTCATCAAAACTGCGAACGAATTTGCTCAGTCAATGACAGATGTTCTGGCCAATACTAAAGGCATCACTCGTCTCGCCAACGACGATGATGCTGTCGACAGGATTGTGAACATTGCCAAGACAGCAGGAGACGTCAGCTTGAGATTCTTCCTTAACCTCCAATCGTACAAACTTGACTTATTACCTGGTCCTCAAATGCGGGAGGTCGCTACCCGTAATAACGTCGAAGTTAGAAGCGCTCTATCCAAGCTATCTGAGATTGTCGACAATCTTATTCCTAAGGGGGCTAAGGGGGCTTCTTTGGCGAAGGCAAACGGTGACATAGGCGATATTGTCGAACGGGAGATGTTAGGCGCTGCGAAGGCAATTGAAGCGGCAACAGCACGTCTTCAGGAGCTTATGTCACGCCCCCGGGACTCTTCGCGTTTCAGCGCGGTCGATCTTCAAGTGCATGATTCGATCCTGTCCGCTGCCATGGCTATTACAAACGCCATTGCAAGACTGATCCAGGCTGCTACAGAGTCGCAGCAGGAGATCGTGGCTCAGGGCAGAGGTTCGAGCACGAAACAACAGTTTTTCAAGCGCAACAATCGCTGGACGGAGGGTTTGATCTCTGCTGCAAAGGCTGTCGCCTTTGCTACGAACTTGCTCATTGAGAGTGCCGACGGTGTACTGTCCGGTACGCATACCCTGGAGCAACTCATTGTTGCATCGAATGAAGTCGCCGCCGCCACCGCGCAGCTCGTCGCAGCGTCGCGCGTCAAGGCATCGCTGATGTCAAAGACCCAGGAACGTCTTGAACTCGCCGCCAAAGCCGTCACTGAGGCATGTAAGGCGCTTGTACGACAGGTCAAGGCAGTATCTTCGAAGCAAGCCGAGGAAGATTTGCCAGACTACAAGAGCATGGGGACGCTGGATTTCAAGAGGCAGGAAATGGAGCAGCAGGTGGAAATTCTTAAACTGGAAAAGGATCTTGGTGCTGCGCGGCACCGTTTGGGCGCGATGAGGAGGGCTGGATATCACGCTGAGCAGACCGATTAGCGATTTGGCGTTCATTTTTCCCTTCATTCCACAGCATAATCTCCGATCTTTTTTTGTCTTTGTATCGTCGAAATGCGGATCTAACATTTTTTTCACATCAATGCACACGTTGATTGCAGCAAATTATGTATTGAGCTGCGCTTTCGCACAAAACGCTTTGTGCTGTCATGCTCATTGTACATATTTGTCGAAGGAGATGACCAACGAGAAAAGTGTGAAAAACGAAAGCGGTGGTATGAAAACGTGAATTAAGAATGAACGAAGGGATGAAGGTAAGGATAAATTACGAGAAAGAGCAGGAAGTCGAATGATGGGCAGTCTTACAAATTAGCAATAAACAAGAAAACGAGGATGCAGCTAAGATGAGATATCCAAAAAGCATGAGTTAGCAAACAAGAATTTCTAATCATAATCCATCCGGGAGTCCGTCAGATGCGCATCCTATGTCCAAGGAGTCCTTTCCATGCTCCAGGATAAGGAAGCTATCCTCAGGGAAAGATGCCATCGAGCCTGCGTTATTCATGGCCTCCGCGAGTCCGTCACCAATATCGAGAAACGACGGCTTCCTAAAGATTGAGCCACGATTAGGATTGTAAGTAGAGATTGTATCATGAGACGGCAATCGCCGCAAATGGGGGTTCTCCTCATAAGATGGAAGTCGCTGTAAACGTGTAGATGGATAAGTCGCAAACGAGGGCGGTAGATGACCTATTGGCTTTTCAGCCTCAAAAGTTTCAGCAGATGACGAAGATACTACAGTGCCCTTTCGTCTCGGTGGGGGAGGTAACGCAGTAGGTGGGACATAGGTATCTGAGGGGCTGTTCGGAAACGCGCGCCGCATGGGGCCAAGCGGCTCAGCAGTAGATGGACGCGCATTAGAGGACGTAGAGTTTCCAGAGAGCCCCGAGAAGTTGCGTACTGGCAGTCGGGATGCGGTCGACGGGCGATCATTCTGTAGCCTTCCATGGATAGAGCCAGTCGCACTTACGAAATGGCGTGTCGTCATTGATGTTGGTGATGACAGTCCAGTACTGATGTCGACAGAGTTATCATCCGTCCATCCAAATGCGATGAATGTGCCACTAACAGAGTTTACGCGCGAGCGTGAACTCTGAATGTCCGTTGTTGCGATGCTGGACCCATCCCAGGACATTTCGTCTTCCAGCTCACTCTCGAGCACCCCATCAGCGGACCGAATAGGTGAAGGTGCTTCAGTATCAGCTAGTGCCTCCATCTGGGCAAGCAGTTCCTTCGGCGACAAAATATGCTGGTCAATGATACTAGACGGAGCGATTGATATCGGCGATCGAGGAGGTTGGGAAGAAATGTCCTCAGGTGGCAATGATACGCAGCGTGAACTAATTACATCCTCAGACGCGTGAGAGGACGTTCCCGAAGGGGAAAAATGACCTGCAAGTAAGCCAAGACCGATACCGTGAGTCTTTTTCCTGTCATGTTGCTGTGCGTCGGTCAAACGCGAACCACGAGCGCTATCCTGCTTGTTTCGTTCAGAACGAGCAGCATTCGAGTCCCGCCTATCACGGGTATGGGATGAAAACAACAATCGCTTTTTATGCATCTGCGGTGTCGTCGGCGTACTCGCAACCGAGTTGGATGCGGACACAGGAGTGGAAGAAAATGTTGACCGTCGCTGAGAACTCATGTTCGAGCTGAAGCTATCATCTCTGGTGTGCAACAGCTGACCACCCTTTGGTGTATCCCCAGATTTTAATGACACATTGAACGAACTTGTGTGACGTAACTGCTGAGGCAGAAGGGGAACAGGGAGCGACGACTGAGCTGGAGTGAGCGTGTTATGCATGGAACGCTGCTTTCGCAGCGACTTCCCCACACCCGCAAACATTGACGAGCTGGCATCTTCCGACATTACTATTGAAGTAACGCTCGCCTCGGAGTCTACGCGTTTACGCCCACCGCGCGAGATAATATTGTCAGATATCGACTGTTGGGATACACTCTTCTTCAGCAGTCGTTGCGTCGACGCCTCACCTCTCCCACCGAGCGGGCTCATCAGGGTATGATTGGAAGACATTGATCCCTTCGTGCTATGCAAAGGTTGCGTGACGGGACGTTGCGAATGAAGGTCATCCTTGCTCGTCCGCCCAGGGTAGATGGGTAACCGAGCAGGTTCGCGCGCGTCAAACCTCCTACTTCGAGTCGAAGAAGCAGGCCCCCTTTCCATGCTGCCATTATGTGAAGCCTGCCCGGGCTTTGAAAAACATAAGCTGGCCGATGACCCAGAATCGGACGAAGGCGTCGAGGGGGGGAGATCAAGCGTGAGGATTGAAGGATCTTCACTTGTTACTGAATAAGTAGAGTTTAACAATGATGAGGTGCTTGTATTCCTCGGCGATCGGAAAGTAAGTGGGGAAGGAGGTCGGGACCCGGGCGTCGGGGGTAAGTTGGACATAGGCGGCGGGGTGCGAGAAGGTGGAACGGCCCGTATACGTGTCGTAGATGGTTGCCGCCGGATAGATCCCGAGGCAGAACTGACCGCGCTCCCCGTTCCCGATGTAACAGAAGCATTACGCGAGAGAGGCAATGAGGAAGCGGACAGGGAAGTGATGATTGAAGGCAACGGGCGTGCATTGTTCCGTCCGACTATACCAGGACCACTCGGCGACCCGTTGGAGACACTCGAAGCCTTTGCTCGCACTCCAGGTGAAAGGTGGGTGGTTGAAGGGATGTTTATGGGAGAGTCGCTCTTGCGTACACTTAAAGGTTGGTCCCTTTCTTCGCACTCTCCTTCCACGTATCCACCACTACGCCCCGTACCATTTCCGCCACGGCTCCCAACCGATGCAGGCGAGCCCGTTCTCATCACCGGCTTAGATCCTGATCCACTTAATATGGTCGAATTCGCAGACGGGTATTTACGCAGAACAGGCCCTTGCGCTGACGTCAACAAAGACGGTGATAATTTTGGTACAGCGGGGATTCCAGAGTCGGAGTGCCTATAGTCTCGTATTTGCAGCTCGGAGGGTACTCTGGGAGTAATCTTTGACTCGTTAGCAAGAGAGAGATCCACTTCCTTGCTGAGTCTGCTCTCGCTAGAAATACATCCGTTAGACGATGGTGAAACAAAGGAATTAGATAGAACAACAACTCACCCAGATGACTTGCGCTTTTCTAAACTGTCTCTATGTGCAAGGAGTCCGTCAGATAACCTTCCAGGATAGGCCTTCGCTTCAGGGTAGTAAGACGACGCCGAAACTTGAGAGGAGCGTATAGCCCGCTCCCTCGGCATATGAGGATCAATGATGGATGGGTCCGACATGACCGAGATTCTACGCGTGTCAGCTGACATATACCGCGAATTCGTACTGCCTCCAAGTCTCATGCGTGTGCCTTGATCTTGCTGCTCCGCAAACGTGAATAGAGACGGCTGGTATGAAGTTCGGTGACGAGACAACTGGTCGGAGGGGGTAATAGGTTCGAATGCCTCCTCTGAGGAAGGGATGGTGTAAATTGACGGTTCACCTGGAGATATCGGGTCCCTTTGATACGATGAACCCATGCTATATGTTTGGAGACGGGAAGAGGATGTCGACGGCGGTACTTGTGATGGTGGAGGATTCTGGAATGGCAACGGAGGTGACGATGGTCCTGAAGGGATGTCAATTGTGGGGTGACTCTTCTTTGACTTGAAGCCCATAACCGAAGCAAGCGGCTTGAACTTTCTCGACGATGCCTTTGAGGTCGCACGAAGAGACTTTTCATCGAAAGAGGGCGTCATGGTCATTACCGGGGTCGACGGAGCGGAGAGTGGGGATTTTGAGGGACGATGAGCCAAGGCCGAAGACCACCATTGCTTGGACGGTTGAGGAGGCTGGGATGAGTGAACAGCTGAAGACATAAGCGGCGGCGGCGAAGTATATCCAGCAGAAAAGTAAACGCTTGAGACGCGAAACAGAAATCAGGGGCCTGCCTTGGCGAGATACGGAGGCTGAAGCTGTACAAAAATGAGATGCGAGACTACCGCTGGAGAGGGGCGACGTCGACGACAACGGCGATAGAGACGCAGGCGCGATCAAAGCATGACATGGAAATGGCAGAGTGAGAGGAAGGGAAAAGAGAGGGCGTCGGTTAGCGGTTGTCTGGTTGCCTGGGAAGACAAATGGATCAGAAACGTACGAAACGCGTCTTTCGTCTGTACGCCAGAGACAGCACCGTGTCGCCGGCTTGCTCCTTTCGACCAACCGAGCGACGCGAGCGGAGTTCACGGTAACGGCGACGGTCTCATCGACGGGCGACGACGACGACGATGAGAGAGAGGAACGGAGGAGGAAAAGAACGTAAGAAGGTCGCGTACCGCCTGCGGCACCAGTAAGTACTAACAAACGGGTGCCTAGTTGAGACGTGTCAAAGTTTATCTCCATTTTAGTCAACCCACGAGGTATTTTTCTCGACCTTCCAGAAATTAATATTTGTATTGGTCCTCTGGACAGGATATATGCTCAGCCCTAATCGAGAAGCTCTCTCCGCCCGCACTATGTACCACTAGCAACTTGCTTAGGCCGCTCAACTTCCAAGCTTCTGCTCTCTCGTCGGCGCTGTCGATCATGATTCACCTGCATCTCGCACGCAGGGTCCCGGCGGCGACGAAAACAATTTCATGTTCGCTCTTCTTCCGCAGACTTGGCAGGAAGTGCAGTCCCCCGGGGGCCGGCGGTAACTTCCGTCTCGTTATGAGCAAAGCTTTTTTTTTCACCTTTCATTGCATATCTATCGATTCTTCTCGGCTTGTCATGGTCAGCGGGAAAACCAGCGCGGTCAGGGAGGGGAAGAGTAGTAGGGCTGTTTATATACCATTACTCAGCAGCAAGAACGCATTCATTCATAAACCAACACAACCCACGAGAGCTCTCCCAGCAGCACTATGACTTCCAAGGGCCTCCTCCTCGTCTTCGTCCAACTTGGCGACACCCTTCCTGAGGGCGAGTTTCACGAATGGTACAACGAGGAACATATCCCCCTGCGCACCGCGCTTCCGGGTTTCACGTCTGCCACCCGTCTCATTCAAGCGGACGGCAAGGAACCCGCTTGGGCCGCCCTTTACGACCTCACTGCGGTTGACTATTTGCAGGCCGATGCTTACACCATTCTCGCAAAGACACGCAGCGCTCGCGAGACCAACGCATTTAAGCAGATACAATTCCTTGAACGGCGTATCTATACGCTGAACGAGGGTGCACCAACAACGGTCAGCGCAGACTTTACGGGCGTCAGGGAGGGATCTACTGTCGTTGCCGTCTCCATCGACGTTCCGCCCGAGCACGAAGCCGACTTCCATACGTGGTACGATACAGAGCATGTCCCTCTCCTCAAGTTGGTTCCCGGCTGGCAACGTTCAAGAAGGTTCATCCTTACGGAATCTGACGCGATTGGCGTGTTGAATGGGTCAAGTGATTACAAACCGCCACCCAGGTTCATCGCGTTGCACGACTATTCAAGTGCCGAGGGTCTTAACGGCCCAGAGTGGAAGGCTGCAACATCAACACCGTGGCGCGAAAAGGTCTTCGTGAATGTTCAAAACATCGAAAGGCGTGTTTTGAAGGTATACAAGACGTTTGATTAAATAATTTGGTTAGTTCAGACTAATAATCTCCCCGGCTCGGAGTTTTGCTGAAACGCGTTCACCGAAGAAAGAAATATGCTTCTTAAAGCAAATCATCACAAACGCGTTGGGCGGGTTATAGGAATGGTGCTAAATGTGTAGGGAAATGTAAAACAGAGCTGTGAATATAAATATTGTCCTTGTGTGAGTCGTATGGAGATGAGGTTTGCATATTAGCCGATTCTCCTCTATCCAAGACTTGCCCACATATCTTCCTGATCACGATCGTCGGCGGATGGCGGGGCAGGCTTCGTTGGTTTTGCAGGTGGATGAACGAATGGTTGCTCCTCCTGAGCCCCTTCATCAAATAGAACAGTGCTGCGGCCAAGAGGCCGCGTCAGCTCTTCTTCGGCGTCGTCGGGCAAGTCGAAATCCAGACCAAAACCAGCTAGTCGAGCCGCAGACAGGTCAATAGGCCGAGGACGCGAGAATATTGATTGCCCGGACCTTCAATGTCAAGCTCGTAAACCGACGGGGAAGAATCGGAGAGTGCAGAAAATACATACTGTCGCATCACAGCCGCGAGACGGATGAATTGCAGTACATTGCGGGCAACTAGGAGAAGCGTGTCAAGAACCTCTTCTTCTTTGCTTGTAGAACCACATCCGGCGAAGACGATTGTGAGCACAGTTATCACGCAAAAGGATGTCAAAACCAAGTCGATGACGTTAAAAGGCGATTTCCAAAATTGCTATTCGGGAAGCGACGGTAAGTACTTTGAGAGGATGACTACAGGAGTGAAACGTACCCGTCCGAAAGCCACGAAACGTATGCACACTTCAGCAATCATTGTGGAGTTAATTATAATTTCCAGAATGTAAAACGCAAGTCCCGGACATCCATCCTGCAGACTGAGGACCACCGTCGTAATGGAAAGCGCAGCCATAGCAAGATACAGGAATATGTACGTCCGCGAATGGACGAAGCGATTCGCTATACCCCGCGTGATCTCCTTTCGAGTAAGGGCATAGAGGGAGCGCGTCGGACTGCCAGAGCGTCCGTTAAAAATGAACTATTTTTTATTGCATAAAGTAGGGAATACGAACACTGGCTGAATGGCCTGTGGCTGCTGTAAAGGATCTCGCTCGCCAGCTTCGATGTCCCCAAGAGACTCGTCCAGATCTGCTCCTAGTTCATCGTTTGGGTTCATTGTTCCATTAACAACGTGCGAACGGTACGAAGCAAAGCCAAGGCAATCGGAAGGATGTAGCGGTAGACGTTATCCTATGGCTGCACTTGCGCACTGCCCGCTGTTGTGAGGCCTGTGCCCCGCATGGCGATCATTCCCCCCTGACCTCCCCCCTCCCCCCCCCCCCCCCCCCCCCCCCCCCCCCCCCCCCCCCCCCGCCCCCCCCCTCCCCCCCCCCCCCCCCCCCCCCCCCCCCCCCCCCCCCCCCACCTCCCGTGCAAACCAAAACAAACACAAAACCAACCCAACAAAAAAAAAAAAAAAAAAAAAAAACAAAAAACAAAAACAATACAAAACACTCACTTTATCATGGACTACACAGCTCCACAATACGCAGCTCACCTCACAACCGGTCCACTGCCAGTTCATCTCGAGTCGCATACAAATGCAAAAAAAAAAAAAAAAAAAACATTCTGATCGCTACCAAATACCAGCTACAACGGTCACTGCCAGTTCGAGCCTCTGCATCTCCGACGTCGTCTGCTGTCTCTCTCGACATAGTCGACTTCCTGGTCTTTGTACCGACTTTAACCTACACACAACCCATTGGAAAACGTCTCGCAAGTGAATATCTGTCAACATGGGTGGTGGTGACTTGAATATGAAGAAGTCGTGGCATCCGCTCCTGATGAAGAATCAGGAGCGGGTGTGGCTCGAGGAGAAGAAAGCTGTAAGTATTCATGCCTGAAATATCTGACGTGTTCCTGATGCATACTTTGAACGTAGTTGGAGGAGAAGAAGAAGTTGGACCAGCTCCGTACGGAAAAGGAGGAGGAGCGACAGTTACAGGAGTTGCAGCGTCTGCAGGAGGAGCAAACTGGGAGAAAGCGAGCAGACAAACTCGAATGGATGTATGCTACCCCCGCCACGGGCAGTAGCACTAACAAGAACGATTTGGAGGACTATCTACTCGGGAAGAAAAGGGTCGACAAACTACTGACTGGTGACGAAAACGAGAAGGTGCGGTCTGCCCCTCCCTAACACAGATATGTTACTAATGTTTTGTCTTATTCACATAGATTGGCGCAGCTCATAAAAATTTCATAGCCGTTCAGAATGCCAACACGGCTCGAGACATTGCTTCAAAGATTCGCGAGGACCCGCTTCTCGCGATCAAGCAACAAGAGCAAGCTGCATATCAGTCCCTGATGAACAATCCTCTTCGCTTAAAAGAGATGCAATTGAGGGCCGGGGTCAAGGTCAAAACTAAAAAGGAGAAAAAGGAAAAGAAAGATAGGAAGTCGAAGAAGGACAAGTACAGCGATGTCCATCGTCAGAAATACCCCCGTTCGCCTTCACCTGATGACAGATATATGGAACGACGAGACTCTCATTCCCCAACTCGTGGATACCGACGTGGTCGCGACGAGAGGAGTAGGAGTGGGGCCCGCAGCGCGGAGCCCAGGCGGAGATTAAGAAGCAGAAGCAGAAGTTTCGACGGAAACTTCCGAGACGACAGTATACGACGATTCAGCGATGCTGAGCAACGCCGCAGCAGGAGGTCACCAGATCGAGTTGACAGGGGGCGAGTGTCGCGATATCCCGGCTCGAATGAGACATCGTCGGAAGAGCGGCGGCGGAGTAGGAGTCGCAGCTTCGAAGAAGGGCGCAGATATTCGGATGTATACGACAGGAAGCGTGATAGGAGCCTCACGCCTCCGGTTTACAACAAGCGAACGCGCATGTCCCCTCCTCGGCACGTTAACGATCGGCAACCCGCGCGGTCCACAGCAGACGGTCCTTCTTCAAATGGGTATTCGACTGCGGCACAGGATCGCGCGGCCCGTCTCGCAGCCATGTCTTCCAACGCGTCCTCGCTTACTAGTGAACGAAAGGAGCGTCTCACAAAGCTCCTTGCTGAAGAGAAAGCTGAGCTCGAAGCCGAAGAGAAGGCGCGTACTAAATCTGGTGGCATGGGAAGTTTTTTGGGACAAGAGCAGAAGAAGGTTTTCAGTGGCGCAGGTGGAATAGAGGAGAGGATCCGGAGAGGGAGGGGTGGAATGATCGCGGAAGTAGATTGACATGTCATATCTTTCTGATGACGTTGCCCTTGTATTATACACAGCTGCGATCAACGTTACATTGCATATCATCTATATTTTCTGGTGACTTGTTGACGGGGGCACTTAAGTCCGTGTATACGAGTCATTTAAAGATTGATCTAGGGTCTTATAGGGGGGAAGGGGCAGGAAGGGCACATTTCGTCAGTCAGTTTAGGGAAGGCTCAAGGAACGCTTCAAGATAGGCCTCATGAAGAATTCGTTCTTTTTCCGAAATGCGACGCTACCGACTTTCCCGAAGAACCTCGCTTGTCGCGTCAGATAGAATGCCTGCCAGCGGGCATTAGGAATGCATGCGACGGGGAAAGACGGAATAAATCACCTCGACAGACTCGTCAATGCCGCGGCGCGGAACGGCGACGCTTGCCACTGCCGCATTCGGATTAGCAGGCGCGCAAGATAGGACGTTGGTGATTTCTCGTCCGGAAATCTCGTCTTCTGACCCGATAGTCTGTGAAACCGATTCAGCTCCCTCGTCAATTGGAGCAGGCTAGAAATTATCGTACAAAGTCCGAGCCGATTACAAGAGCCGCATTGTTGAAGGTAATTTGGTTAGCGGGCTCCTGTTTGCAAAGACGGGAAAGCAGGTAGTAAGGACGCTTTCCCAGAAGAGTTAAAGATGGGCGCTCACCGTGCCCGCCGGTGTATCGGTAGATATATGGTTGGACTCCGGTGCAACGTTTAAGGTTGCGTTACATTGGCGGCACTGACTGCTGGGGGGATCGGCAGGGTAGGAGTCATTCTGTTGCACGGCCAATGAGAAAGACGGGTATTTTGGTAGTGCGTTAACATCCATTGCAGGAGTGCGACAGAGGGGGGGAACAGGCTAAAGAGTAGCGGAAAGCTCGACGGTTCTTAAAGTGCATGACCTAGAAGGAAAGACGCCCGTTTGACACTGGTCAATAGATTTTCGACCCTCTCCATTCCTCCGTTTCGTAACTGGATAGGGTAGACGTGAGGGGTACGGAGAATGACTTCGAAATGCCGTCAAGCAAGCGCGAAGAGATTCCGGCACAAGCTGCAGGTCCGAAAACGTAAAACCGCCACGTTTGCTGGCTGTGTAATAAATGTCCATAAACAACCCTCATTTGCCTGCGCATCCAATTAATAGAACCGCTTGATTCTTCTGTAAGCCTCGCGCTATCTGCCAGTAGTTGCCTATAGTGAATTGAATAGAACGGCGACTTTCCCGCGCCTCCGAGTCGGCCGGCAGACACCCGTAAGGTATGACCAACTATCGCTCTACAGAACGAAGCGCAGCTTGCGTGTGTCGTCTCGCCTGCAGTCCAGGTTTTGGCCCCCCGGTTTAGTCGCCAAAGTGAAACCTGATAAGAGTTCGTGTGGGAGTACAGGAGGAGACAGCGAGTACCTAGGCATGACAAGACACGGCGCGGTCTAGCGGAGAGGTCAGGGAAGGGGGTCGTAAGTCTTCTTGTGTTCATTACAGCACTTGCAAAAGACAGCATGATGATTGTTGATGGTGACCTTACGCCAGACTACCGGTAGCTCTCGATCGTCCGCAACTCCCGGGTTGCATCATACGATCATACGACCTCCGAAACCTTTCTCTGCAATTCACTTCCGCAGCTCTCCTGGAGCGTTCTTTCGTCTCAGCATCATCGTCAACGCCCATACTACTACATGTCGACACTCACGCACCTTTATGTTTACACGTGACAACGTGTTCATTACGTAAAGCGCGCTATTTGCACTCCGGACCGTCGCGTCCAACGCTGTGTAAGGTTCTGTTGTTCGGCGTTCTCCAACGAATCCCGTCTGTGAAGATGACCCGATGTCAGATTTGTGCGCAATTAACATGCCTGAACCGGATGCGGGCGCATAATGAAACAATGTCCCTTTGTGGCCGGCGATTTGGTGGCCCTCTGCCCGGGCCTAGAATTGATGTACGACTTCGAAAGCCCAGGATTCAGAACAACAGGAGACAGTCCTCGATATCTGCAAAGGATACAATCTGCGGGGAGAATTCACCAATAACACAACGACTGTTCTCTACTCAACCGGAACGAAGGCTATGTCAGCATAAGCTCACGGCAGCGTTCCACAAGAGTGAGCCCATGGATGTTGGTTATGTTCGAGCTGATATCTCGTCAAGACTCCCGAGGCTGATTCCGTCAGAAACTCTAGCGCTCACTTTTCAGGAAACTCGAACAGCTATGACATTTCGTCCATTGACCGGCTCTCGCCACGAAACTCGCGCGCCTATGCCAGCTGCCATGAAAATAAGGAAAACCAAAGGCGGGTGCTGTCTGCTCCGTAGCGACGCTAGCTAGAGGCTGATCGGCGAAGAGAATAAACGCCCGTCCTCTAGATCGATGCGTCAATTAATCTCCTAAAACACAGGGGCTGTCCCAAACTAAAAAAACAGACAATGCTCCGCATGAAAGCTCGTGGCAATGACAGTACGCACTACGTAAGGGGTCCGGGGGAGCGAATGAAAGGCTCGGCCGCTGATGGAGAGTTGTGGGGGGAGCAAAACAATACTTCCCAATGTGCCGAGCGGCTGAGTGACTTGTAGCCTTCTCGGATCAAGATCTCCCGCCAATTGCAGTGACGATTGTTCATGGTCACTATGCTTCTCACGCCTCCCTCACCCATTCCAACGTCGATTTATTCGATACGCCTTAGCCTCACTCGCTCCGCAATCCCCAAGGGTTGTCGCTCAATTTGCTCAGCTGGGCTGGACAGACGATACGCCATCATAACACGCCCTCGGCGTTTACGCCCCTCGCCCCCTACTGTAGGCAACGGCCTATTCTCCAAAAAAATCAGCCTTGACACACAAGACTCACTATTGCTTGCCATGGACATTCGTAGAGGGATGGGGGAAGGAGGGGGAGATTATTATGGCACGTTCTCGACGGCAGCAGACGTGTATCCTTGGTCTATCTCCTCTTAACTAGCTTCCCATAAGCTAGGGAATCCCTTAGTTGAGATCGACTGCAGGTGGCCCCAATCACAGCCAGTCTGAGTTTTTCGAACGCTTCGTATCCCCTTCCCCCCCTCAGCCAACACGAACTCGGCGCCCGACCGGAGTAGCCCTACAGGGATGCGAGTCTTACTCCCGCCAATATATGTTCCTCTCCTTCATCATTTGCCAGTGACCGTTTTGACCCCACTCGGACACGTTTTCCCCGCAGGCGAGCTCAAGCCATGCAATATTCAGGACTTTGCTGTCCGCAACAAGTATTGCTTCCAGGCCTGTAGGTGTGCTCCATCCGCTGCTTTCAGTAAGGCTCAGGTACGACTCGCTCGTAATAGGCGGATATGCGGATATGGCGTGGTAACGTCAAGGTGCGAATGCGCCTCACTCTGTGCTGCGAGTTTATGGTGGTTGGGGATATTAGACGTCGAGGAAAGGTTTCGCTACCCCACGAATCTGAGCCCACGAAATTATTGCGCTCGTTCTCATTAGTCTAAGTAAGAAGTGTCGAGAGGTCTAAACAAATGTTCTACATGGTTTACGATAGCACGGGATGAAAGATTCTCCTCAAAAAGATAGACATGTTATCTCATGATTGTTTATTGCGTTCCACCCTTCTTCTTCTCCAAGCGGGACCCTTCTTCAGGACCACTTGAATTAAAGGCCAGGTTATGATACAGATCAGTCCACAAATTGTGTACGTCCACCCTGGCCCAATAGCATCGGTGATTAGATTTATTACCGACACCGCCACGGCACCCATTAAGCAGCGGACAAGATTATTCTGTAATCAAAAGCATCAGCACGTATGTATTGCCAATTTAAAGCCTTGTTTTCACTCACGGCAGCGGTGACAGACGATCCTTGAGTAGGGAAAAGATCTACTATGAGTGTCTGCGTGTTGGTCATGATGGCCACCATCGAAAAGCCAACTACGTCTGAAGTTAACAAACAATGAATTGACGTCGCGGTGTCGCTACTCACGGAGGAAGTTAAGAACAAGAGGTCCAGCAAGACTCGTTTTTGATTGTATACACCAGCCGTAGCCGATGCATGACGCTGAGAAAACGATTATCCAAATAAACTGCGTCTGTAGGGTGGCCTTCTCAATCGGGAAATCTTCATGAGTGTCTGTCGTAGAGTTATCTCCAGGAAAATTATTCTTCTCCACGTTCATTGCTTTCCTAGCCTCCTCAAAGCCCTTCTTGATCTGCGTGTATTGCCAGTCAAGCAGCTTTCCCGCCAGCACCGTCGCGAAAGCCCCACCGCCTCCAATACTCAAGTAGCATAAGCCAATCTCAGTTTCGGACAGAAATGGATAGTTTTCACCGAACAGCGAAGAAACGGTCGCAGAGACAGCGTAGAACGCCGAGTAAACGATTGCTGTACTAAAAAGGAGAATCATTAAGTCCGGGGCTGTAAATAGCTTGAAGGGATTAGGGAGCGGTCGCGGAGGTGGTCTCTCTTGATCTAAATCAAGTGTTGAACGCCCGATAATAGGCAAGAAGGGACGGTTCCACTTCTGTGCGGGTATGGAGCCTAGCGAGCATGCCAGATTCGGTATCGTCAGCCATGGAACAGAGGCAATGAAAAAGTCTCTAACCATTTCCGACTAGACTTCTTAAGGTCTCCGGGAAGAACCTTAACTCGCAGATGAGAAGACGATAGAAGGATAGTGTATTAACTCTCTTACAGAAGCATAAAAATTGAGCAGACTCCGGTAGCGATCACCAGGAACCAGAAAATTGACCTGAGCCAGTGAAGTCACCATATTAGTGGCGCTTATCATGCTGCGAGATGAATGCCCTGACCTCCATCCCAACTTGTCGGCCAGTACTCCGCCAATCACAGGCCCGATGCAAGGCCCGATCTAAAGCGGTCAATAAACATCAAGTGCCAAGAGAAGCGGTCGCAATATTATTCACCATGGGACCTATGTTCGAGATACCAATGTATCCGCCTCGTTCCTCGGCGGGGATAATGTCTGCTATTACACCAGCGGCTAAGGGAAATTTTGTGAGTTTGACCCTAGCAAAACGGCGATGCCGGCTTACAGATTGCGATTGTGCTCGCGGAGCCGGCGGCCTGAATACATCGGAGGAGAACAAGAAGCCAATAATCGGACGTCGGCGTCAAAGCAAGACCAACACAGCATAACTGTAGAACGACGAGGCAGGCAATAAAGACTATTCTTCGGCCCTTCCGGTCCGCTACCGAGCCCCAGATAGACGGCGCTACAAACGAAGTGTGTCAGGGTGAGAAAGAAGCCAGAAACTGATAAAGCTTACACAGGCCTTGGATAATCATATACACGGTCACAGTCAGATTGATATTCTCCACTGATTCGTGAAAGGCATTTGCTATGGCGGGTATTGCAGGAAAGTATATGTTGGCTGTCAGCGGGCTAGTTTCCGGTAAATCGACATTAGACGGATAATTTGAACACCAGTGCTACATACCTGAACAGACCCGCAAGACCAACCATAGCGATAATGGACCATCGTTCCCAGCCTAAAAAGACACTATATGGCACGGCAGGAGGGGGTTTCGAGACAGCTCCAGCCTGAGGCAGCGTCCCCAGTACCGTTGGTCCGGATGGATCTGTTGGCTGCTGCTCAGCAGTATTGGTTGTGGCCGCTAGGACAGCTTCCTTCGACATGGCGCTGAACTAAACAGGTGGCCCTGTGCTCGAAGCATATGCATGCGGCAAGGTCTTATATATGCCGGTAAGCACAAGGAAATCATGAGTGCGGTAGGCCAGGCCGACCGTGACTTTTGCTTTAGCAAATTGGGATTGGTTGGCTCTTCCGGCTATTTTTATACACCCCTTTCGGACCCATCGGACATACGCGTCATATTTCACTGGGGCCGTTATCAGCATTACCACCGATAGTAATACACTTATGCTATTTAAAATTCACTGATGTAGTATGGCAGAACGACTGAAAGAATGGAAATCGAGGTATGCAAGTACTCTTCATAAGCGAAAGACGGTAAAGACTTGCCATTACCGGCCGAGTAGAGCTGTGATTCATTTCTCACCAAGACCTTGAAAGATGGACAACCTCATTACTAAACCTCCTTTGACGCCAGTCGTGCCACTTCCCCCCAGACTGAGTGGGGAGGGGCGGCGTAATGCAAGTCGGGAATACTGGTGACACTCGGGTCGTTCAAGACGAGCAGAGACAGCCAAGGGAAGGAATAGGAGGCGAAGCCACGTACTCGCCGTCCTCTTCGGCAATCTGGCAAAACCTTTACAAACAGAAAACGGAAGTGTTCTTAACATGAACGACGTGCCACCTCAAAAATACAGTCGTAAACCTTTCTTAACCCTTCCATTCGTCCCCAAACCGACAATCACTGATTTCCCTGAGGGAAGACCAGTCAGCCTCAGAACAAGAAAGTATTCTTGTCAGACCACTGCCCAGCCGAGTTCCTCTCTTTGAAGTGCAGAATTACCCCAACCAATTTCGGAAGCAAAGGAATAGCCGGTCGATACATGTTACCGCGGGGCCCAAGGCGTTATTTTGTATGAGAAGAGGCGGGTTATTAAAACGGCGGGTAGCCACCGTTCGCGTCGATGCGTCGGAAAGGACGAGTGTTTGACTGAGCGAGAGTAGGCGTAGGTAGCCGTTTCAGGCGGGGAATACCTGCGTGAAGAGGGGTGACGAGAAAATACTTTAATAAACGTGGCGCTGATAAGGGAGGACGGGGGAAGCGGAGAGGTGTCCGTTCCTATGGACAGTTGCCAAAATTAAACCAGGGAAATTGGAACAGAACCTTCTCGACCCGGACTACTGCAATTCTTCCGTTTTTGTGCACGTCGATCACATTCGAGTCAAATCACGACTTCCCAGGGATTCATAGAGTTTTCCGGATCCAAACGTCAAGTTTGCGGTCGGGAGCGCCATTGATTGGAAGATGCGGGACACGAGGTGCATGGGTAGATAGTGGCGTTCATGAGTATACGTGGGTGAAGAGTAACCGGGATGACGTGGGAGCGGGTTTTGAGATGCTATGGTCGCGCTTCTGGGGACGTTGTAAATCTTGAGTAATAAGTACGATAGACGACACTTCTTGGTGCTTCCATGGACCAAGGCAAGATCTTGGGGGGGAAACATTTCAAGGTAGATTTCCTTCTTGGATTTGCACTACTCCCCTCTTTTTGGAAGTTTCCCTCACCAAACTTGCTTTAGGTGCTCACCATGCCTTTTCGGAGCCAGACCCACTGGCTAATGACCTGGCCTTGTCCTCGCCGTGGTCTCTTTACGTGTCGAGCCTAGGACTCAAGCTTGATGCTCATCGGCCCTTGCCTTTGTGCCCAGATTCTCCCCCATCAAATGTGCCATCTGCTGGCTCTTGCTATCCTCGTCTACCGGGAAACGTTTTCACGGTCGCGCCGGTTCGGTCTCATCGTGGCAACTGCAAAGAACAACAATACGCTTTTGCTCGTATATTGTCGTCGGTCCCGCTGCGACTAAAATAGGCAAGTGAGTTTTTACGGGGCATTCTGAGTCACCTTAGGCGCCCAGAAGGCGCATTCAAAGTATGTTTCTAAGAGGCCATCACAAGTTATAAAACAGGCAAAGCCTTTGTAAAAGGGGAACTCACCATGGTTCCCTATAACACATCCTCAAAGACACTTATAAAGCTCGACGTAGAGGAATACCATGGACAAGAATAAGAGGATGAGTAAGAACAAAGCAGTTTCCGCCGCCGAAGACTCGGTGAAGAAGCCGGGGGAACAATAATCATCATTGTCAAGCCTGAGGAGAAGCCTTAACTGAAAACAAGAAGATATCAGTGTAACATGAACTTACCTCCGCCCTGTGCTGGCTGTCACTTAACAGTGAGTCAACTCTGAAGTCGACAATCCTGACGAGAATTACGACCGAAAGCAAAGACTTGTTTTCCAAGCACCCTATACAACCGATAGCATAATCCTCAACTTCTGAAGTTCATCTCATTCTTTCCGAGTCGAAGGGACGGGTGGTAACATGGTCTGGAATACTGTCTTGGACTAACACTGAGCAGGGTGGCAGTTGCTTAGCCTCCAGAATGACAGAATACACATACGAGCTTGTTCAAGCGACCTCTAGAACTATGCAGTAGGAAAATAACTTGCCAAAAGATAAACGCCGCCAAAACCCTCTCGGCTCCCTCTCCACCAGTGGACAAAATAACTACTTGCCCCATGCCTCAAGCCCTCTTCTAGCACGACGTCGAGTCCGACTCTTCCGTCTCCTCAAACCCTCTTTGTGCGAATTTTCCGTCTCCCATCCGCTAGATGCAAGGGTAGAGCTGAAGATGGGGTTTCAAGCTCGCAAACCATGCATCATTCCCGTGCGAACGCACGCATCCTCCGTATTCGAATTTTACCGCCGGGAAGGACTGTGGTTGTCGTCGAGAAGTAGAGCTTAGATCGGATGCAGTCTTGACGAATAGTGAGCAGAAGTATGTAGGTACTGTATTTTGTTGCGGGAATTAGTCGTGGAAATGAAGATGGACCAAATATTGGTCGTGACACACGAACGTCAGATGGCGTTACATACACACTTGGTACCAGTGCTGGCTTTGGGCTCAACTACGACTAGCATGAATGACCCGCGGACTCTGGCTACTCTACCGACTTCGCCTGGAAACTGGAGTTCTGTGAGGCTGCCGGCGCAAGGACGGACCCACGACTGGAACTTCGCACAGCCCCGTCTCTGCATACACCACGACTAAATTCTGAAACGCCGGCGGCTCTATGGTCTACGTCTGCTACTACAACAGCTCGTTGTCCCCGTTGCGCGTGGCCATAGAGCTTTCTTCATCGACATGCTTTAAGGTTATAAGACCAGGATTACCAGGTTATACACCGCCAGATCGATCGGGAGTGCACAGCTCTCTATGACTGCAATTGGAACCTAATTCCCCACTTCTCCGACTGCTCGCACCGCCTCGAGTACTAGCTAGACGTATGTGACTGAAGAAGATTACCGGTGGTCGGGACCTTCAACACACCGGCTCAAAAAGTTGTGCATTAATATGAAAAATCTCAGCTTCCAGATGACCAACGATAAGTCTTTGAATAACCTGCCCCTTAAGTCACGAAGTTCTTGACGATACTGGGAGCGGCACCGATAACACCCGAGATTAGGTAGCCCCTATCCCGGTTCTTACTAACGACAATCTCAGGCTATCGAATTGAAAATAGCGTTGTCTCGTCGATTGGCGCTCCTCCTACTTTGTTCACCTCGCTATAATGAGTCGATATTGTACCCTGGGGCGAGGAATAACGGTGCAAATCATGAAGGCGCTCGTTCACTGACCGAGATCCCTGGTACGGGCGCTCATGAATCGCCTAGCTCTAAAGAAGACGTATGATGGCTTCTATGATGCGCCGGCTTTTAAGGTTCGCTTTTCCCACAATCGGCTGAACTGATGATTTCCTGTCATCTTTATACGTCTTGTGTGGATTTGACTTCTTCACTGTCCACCTCTTTAATCCGCAGCAATTCGGGAAAGGTGTCCTGCAGCGTGTACAGTCTTCCCGAACCGCACAACGGGTTTATCCCCAACCATCCTGGCGAAGGTCAGGACCGTCGCGTCTGTACTGAGAGGTGCTACCCGTCGCGGCCCTATTTTTCACCTTTCAACCTCGACCTAACATTTTCCTTCTGCGTGTTACGTGTGCGACGCGTCCTATACATCTCACAGTGGACGCTATTGCGAAGAACATGTCGTTTGTTGAGGCAGCCCCGGATCAACAGTCAGTTTCGACGCGGCTGTCCCTAAGCATACGGACAACAGGCCTCGACCCTCCTGACGTCTCAAAGCACAGCGAGAGTGTGCTCGAATCACTAGTGCGTATCTCCGGGGAATCTCCTTCCGATTTTCCGCCTCTAACTCGGAAACATGTGTATAGATGCGTCTTGACCGTTCCTCAGATTTCGACACGAAAGAAACGGGAACTTTCATTGTAATTGCCATGTCCTGCCCGATGAACGCTAATGCCCACCTTCTAACACAGGAGTTTATCTCCGATGATGGCGGTGTCAAACTCGATGACATCGTTGAGGCCCTAACTCGGCCACCTGTATGGAAGGAACGTAGAGTTGTGTCTATTCCGAAAAGCATGGCTGCTGACATAGTCAAGGTGTGTTCTACATCATGTTTTCCGGCTTCTTTTATACGATTCACTTCGCCCATGCACGCGTCTAGTCCTTAAAGGCATACCTTCTCCGCGCGAACTCGTCCGGTGACCCTGCGTCCCCACGGTGATGCATTGAGGCCCTTCGTTAAGCTCCGGACATGGGTTTGCATGGATTCCAGTCCCATGAATGACGTACACTTTTTTTAGTCGCCGGCCGTTGGTTTTGTTGTATCTGACTTCTTGCTACAATGGATTCTATATACACATCCTTTGTTTTTCCCTGATAATAAATTACCCTGTAAAGTAACTAGTCTTGAGAATTGCTACGAATTTCTTGATTATGCTTCTCAACGTTGGCTTCAAGATTCTTTTTTTTCGTTGTTACGACATTCGAATCTTTGATGTGGCGGCCCTTTTTAGAATTAATTGACCTTGCTCTATTCATGAAGCGAACCCAAGGGTTATTCGGGAGCTTGTCTCACCGATATAACGTGGTCTTGCCGATCTTTCTGCTGTGATGTGGTTCGGGATCCCTTTCAATTGTTGTCCAAGTGTATGAGCCGAAACGGATTATATTAGTGGGTATATGTATATAACAACGGCTTTTTTCCCCTTGTGACTGCCGTTTGGTCCCACATGTTTTATGCCCTATTCAGGACGAAATTCTTCGTCGGACCCCTTTCAGAAGCATCATGAAGTTTCGGTATGCATTTAATATCCAGAGCTCGGCGCCCGTACACACTCTACCGGCCCATGGTATCACAAAACTTGAACTCAAGATAACGTGAGATCTGATGTCTGTAATTGTGTTATAATTATCGTGTCCAGCTGAGGGCCGCCGGTGGGAAGTAACCTGCCAAGTAATAAGTGTTGCGAAGGTTGTCGGTTATACTTGTGTTGCTTCAAATACGACCGTCCGGCTTGAAAAGGAGACGACTCGGCCGGGGGTAATGGGTGACGAACGGAGTTAAGCCAATTACGCACTCGAAAGCCAGAAATTAAAAGACCAAGTCACCTTCAATTTAGCTAACAGGTTCGTCTGCTCTTTATATGTTTATCCCCCTGACAGCTTTGGACGGCCCAAGTTAATGTGACCATGCAAATTACCTCTTGAAGATATAGGGCCTCGGACGCAGTGAGGGCGCTCTAAATTTGACTAGGACGCATTAATCAGTCTGGGCACTTATCCCAGCGTTCCTCGGGGTCGCCCTCCAATAGGAGAGGGCACGGGTTACTCCGAGTCGGATCGCCCACACGCAAGGCCGCTGAAAAAATGAATCATTTTCGATCGGAGATTGTAGAGAACAGAACTTCCATCGGAGCACAAACCGGCCGAGGGGCTGTTGGGGACGGTGCAGCACTACCCAATAGCGATGTTATATACAACAAGTATAGCGGCCCGGATGTATATGTTAAAAGAGAAAGGATCGACAGATCGGCATATGAATGAGGGTAGACTTGAGCTGACGTCACGCGACCATGACGGACCGCCGGGACCTGCCCATGGCTACTCACGGCCCTGATCACGCAATCTCTCCTTGGATATTTTGCAGCCTGCTTACACATCTTCGCCTCTCTCCATCCTGCCTCGCTTCCAGTTCAAATTCGCTCTCGACGGCCTGCGTCGGTCCAATCTGCTCCGACGTTCAAGTTGCACAGTTACCATGGCTTTTATAAACAAACCCGTACCCGGCGCAGATCAGTACTATCCTCTTAACGAACCCGCTATAGGGAGCGCATATACGGACACGGTGCGTTCGCGTCTTCACATCATGCCTAACCGTAATCTCATTGGTGTCTCAGAATGTTTACCCTCAGAATAAAACCATACCAAAGCTCTTTGAGCCCCTCACGATTAAGGGCGTCACATTCAAGAACAGAATATTCGTTGTACGCATGACATAGTTGATGTTTGCCACCAGAAAACTCATATTTCGCGAAGGCTCCAATGTGCCAATACAGTTCGGACGACGGACATGCCACTGACTGGCATTTCGTGCATCTGGGCGTACGTCCTCACTTCTCGTGATACTACTTACAATAATTTCCCGCGTTTTAGGGCTATGCCACAAGAGGCACGGGCGCGATCTGTATAGAAGCAACAGCTGTAGTTCCCGAAGGTCGCATTTCACCTGAGGATGCTGTAAGCCACTCCGCAAACCGTTAGGTCTGGCTGTTTAGTCACTTGGTTTGATCAGGGACTCTGGACGGACTCTCAAATAGCACCGCTCGAGCGTATCGTGAAGTTCTCGCACGCGCATGGCACTAAGATCGGAATTCAACTTGCACATGCGGGACGAAAGGCGTCAACTTACGCACCCTGGGTTCATTCTGACATCGCTCGTTCGTGGCGTGCGCCGAGCTACGTTGCCCAGAAGAACGAGGGCGGCTGGGATGGCGAGTGGATTCAATTCATTCCCAGTGCTCAAACCTGACTCGTAACTTATTCGACAGTTGACGGACCCAGCGACATTCCCTTTTCCGATACATTTCCCAATCCGACACCTCTCACCGAAGAAGGTCTCAAAAAGATTGAGGACGGCTTCATTGCCGCCATACAGCGTTGCAAGACTATCGGATGTAAGCCCTTGATCTTCTGTAAATATATGGGGACGAGACTCACTCTATCTAATATAGTTGACTTTATTGAGCTTCATTTTGCCCATGGGTATCTCGCCCATAGTTTCCTGTCCCCCCTCTCCAATACTCGTAACGATCAGTACGGTGGCGAGTCTCTAGAAAACCGGATGCGTTGGCCTTTAAAAGTTGCTTCGATTTGCCGTAGGGAGTGGGCAGATAAACCACTATTTATACGTATCAGCGCCTCGGACTGGGCTGAGGATATCAGCCCGGAAAAAGGTCCGGATGGAAAATGGAAATGGTGGGGGATTGAGCAGAGCAAGATTTTCGTAAGCGAACTGGACAAGATTGGCGTCGACCTTGTGGACGCAAGCTCTGGAGGGCTTTACGTCAAACAGAATATTCCCATTAAGCCTGGTTATCAGGTCTGCCGTCTTGACTGTCTCAGTTGGCCTTTGCTAACTGGCCGTAAAACGATGTTATTTTCCACTTGTACAGGTTCATTTTGGGGAAGCGATCAAGAAGGCGGTTCCGAACATGCAGATAGGAACAGTAGGTTTAATCACTTCGGCCACCCAGGCGGAAAACATCATTCGAGAGGGCAAGGCCGACGTAGTCTCACTGGCGAGAGAACTTATCCGCAATCCGCACTGGCCCCTTTACGCCGCTCAGGAACTTGGTGTGGCCGTCGGTGCAGCGAATCAGTACGAACGCGGCTGGGTGGAGATGCTCACCCCGAAAGATGATGAGACTAGTGTAAAGCAAAGAATGTAGGGGTTGTTCCAGCTCTTAGAGTGTAAACAAGTAAACAAATTAACGGCAGTATTTGTAAGTACTATTGACGGATCAGTTTTATGAGAATTAAACTTTAAAGTTAAACAGTGACGTGCAGAGCTGCGTCAGGGAGCCTTTAAGCGGGTCTTCGAATTTGTCGTCTCTGTATACTGCACATTACTTCTTCCAAAGACCACTTCGTAGATGTCTCAGAAAATTGTAGTTTGCGGTGCAGGTTTCTTAGGTAGCCCCTGCTAATCTTACCTGAACATTTACTAAACAAACCTTCAAGGAACATACATAGCAAGGGCGCTTGCCGCAAGCACGCCTTATACAGTGCCGCGGCTTATCCGACTCACTTCCCGCGGCCCACCCACAGTGTATGACGAGTTGAAGAAGGAATTGCCCGCCCAAGCCCTCCTTCCGGCGGTAGCAGCCGATGTGTCGAAGCCAGATAGTCTGGAGCGTGCATTCGAGGGAGCGAACGTGGTGGTCTCCCTTGTTGGAATAATGCATGGCTCGACCAAGAAGTTCGAGGATATCCAGTGGCACGGAGCGGAGAACGTCGCCGTTGCGGCTAAAAAGCTCGGCGCAAAGGTTATTCATGTCAGCGCCATAGGCGCTGATGCGGAGAGCGACATCCCGTATGCGCGAACGAAGGCGTTGGGAGAGCAAGCGGTCCGACGAACATGTCCGGATGCAACCATCATAAGGCCAAGCCTAGTCTTCGGTCCCGGGGACGGTTTTTTTTGCTGTCAGTGCTGCCCCTGACGAGACCTCTAATGCCCTAACATTTTCCGACTAAAATCCCGTAGCGCTTTGCGTTGCTTTCCAGGTACCTCCCATTCATTCCCGTCTTCGGAGGGGGAACTACTCGATTCCAGCCTGTATATGCGGGAGACTTGGCGCGCGCCGTCGAAATAGCTTCGCGGACGGCTGATGGGAAGGCCATGGAAGCGACAAGCGGAAAGATAATCGAAGCTGGCGGACCAGACAGTGCGTGCCAAACGGCAAGACATTCATCCCCACCCACACGGTGCTGAGAGGTCTCGTGAAGTTTTAACATACAGGGAGATGATGCAAAAGGTCTTGAAACACAAGGGGCGCTCGCGGCCTATAATCTCTCTGCCATATTCGGTCGGGAAAATGCAAGGACTCATGCTGGAGCAGCTGCCACCGAACATGCTCACACTCACGCGTGCCCAAGTAAGCGAATCTTAGTAATTTATCGTTTATAATACATTTGATCCGCCTACTTGCTTCAGGTCGAGCAGCTCAAGACCGACAATGTCATCAGTACCTTGCCTCCCCCAGACCATACATCATTCTCGGACTTGCTAAGAAAATTCGGCTACGAACCCCTGAAGTCGGTTGATGATATTCTTCCCAAGTACTTGTAAGGGGATGCCGTAAAAAGAACATAACAGGGTTTATCGTCAGAGAGATTATCGAGGGGCGTAAGGGAAGTGGGCGATAACGACCCCCCAGTGAAAAAGTGCAGCGAACAGAGAAGAAATCGGGGGTAACTAGATATCCCAAGCTTTTTGAAACCAACGAGGTATTCCCGTATGTTCGTCGATTGTAGAGCAGATGCAAGCATCTTAACAGCGCCTCAAGGCTAATATAAAGACTGAAAAAGACAACTCAAATGCTCACGGAACATTTCTTCTTTTGATCGTTCGTGCCATATCACCCGGGCTCTCCAATGAGCCAACTGGATATTTGACGGTGAATGTGAAAGCAGATTGCGCCGGTCTGCAAGATTCGGAAAAGTAGCATATCGACAGAAATTTGTGTGATCGTGAATTACCGTCCCCTGCACCATCCGATGGCAAGACATGATAATTCCCGCAGACTACCGGCGTCGCGCGGAAATTAATGAGAAGAGGGGCGTAGCTTGGGCTGTAGTGGTTTGAACGTGTATATACGCACGGGGGGAAAAACCCGATATCGGGGAGGAAACCCCAAGCCGGACGATAAACCGCCCAAACCGACACTGCTCTCTGTTCCTTTCGTTGTCCTCAAATGACAACATCGCCGGTACCATAGGGGGATCCATTCCTATCGCCAAAATGGGTGCCGGCCAAAATTCGGACTCCCGTGTAAGCCTCCGTTATCCTGACTATCAGGTCAAGTCGTGTGCAGTCCAGCCGACTCAGTCCCCATCACAGTCGCACCTCCATATACACTTGTCGCTAACTCCGGAAGCCTGAGCAAAAAATAATTCAGAATTCGGTGAGAAAAATTCCATGGCTGGAATTCCGGGTGAAAATGATTTTGTTTGACTGCGGCGACGGACAGCAAAAAGTGTCGCGAAGGGGGGAGCGTGGGGGAGCGTTGGGGAGTTGAGGGAAGGGGCTGGCAGATCCCGGATCTGGGGGCAAGCGCGGCTGACACGGTAAGCGCGGCTTAAGCTGGACGCAACCACTTTGTGACATCCCCCCTCACTCTCGCGCATCGCAATAACACTCGCCATTGACGGGATTATCGAGGGAAGCAGGATATCCTGTCGGAGGATTTTTAAAGTTACGGAGAACTGAGGGGATTTGTTTATTATTTGGGGGATAATTTGTCGTGGTACGTCCCTGCTCACCGAACAAATCCTTGCGACACACTGGCGATTATGGCGATGGCTTCACGATACGGCTGCATGTCACATGTACCAAAAGCTTGCTTGTTAACGGGTCTAGGGGGCCTTTATAGCTTCATATTCACACTATGGGCGTTATCATCCTCGCTTGTTTCATCAGGGGGTCCACTTCAAATCTTGCTGTTTGCGAGCAGCTCCTGCAAGAGGCTATCTTGGACTACTGGGCTCCCTGCAGTCGCACGGAGAATTTCTGTACTCCCAAAATCTTGGATAATCGGACAATTTCAGGCAAATTGGTAGGTCGACTTTTTCGCAAATTAGAAAGTTGTTGATCTTCATGACCTTCCCCCCTTTACCCTCTTCAGGCATATGTTTAATTATACCTCTCGTGGTTTGACGGGTCTTGTTATCACGCTCAAGCTCTTGGACTAGTTGACTTGCGGTTTCTTGGTATCTTGAGTTTTTGGTCGAGATCTTGGTCTTGACAGCTGGCCCTTGACGTTCTTGAAGCAGTCTTCTTGATTTTGCGCATCTTCGTGCTTCACACACCAAACAAGTCGTGCGGACAAGCAAACAGTCTTGTTGCGCCATCATGGTATCTGAAGAGGTTGTTGAGCGTGCGTGGCGCCATCAACGTGTTAGAAGTGACTCACCTTCTTTATTAGGTAAGCACAGGCCAACTCACTAGCTGTCTTGACGGTCACCAACATTTATTGTCAAACTGAGATGGAAACCTGGGGCGATAGGAAGGTGCTTCTCCGAATCCAGAAAGCACCGCAAAGCAGCCGAATATTCATGGGCACACGTTTCCACAAGACTAGTCTTCTGATCGTGAAATTCTGAGCTCGAGGCCGACGGAACAGTATCGTTGGTTGGCGTGCTGGATGAAGCTCTCGTTCTGTTTCAACGTAGACAGGTGTTTATACCGTCTACTGAAAGGATTTTCGGCTAGTGGAGGTTTTTACGGGAACCAAGGTTCTGTACGACACGAATTTCGCTTGGGAAGCTGTAAACGATGATGCGACGATAAGGCGCTCTCGGTGCTGCTTGTGTTCCCTCGTCCGCCCTTCAAGACGAGGGCTGATGGTTGCTCGAATAAGGAGGGTGAAATGGGGCGTGGACGGCATTGTCCGGCGTGAAGCTTGTGAACTCACCGGTGATAAAACGCTATGAACTACTGTACGCCATATTTTCCTTACGTCTTACGCTCATCTCTGTCTTCTCAGTTAAGATTGAGTGATCACATACGGAAGTGTCGACAAAGCGTGTGGACTCATATGCCAGGGGCGACTTCGGAGGCCGGGCACATATGGAAGTCGCGATGGAATAGGAGTACAATACGGGGATCCGCGCTTGGTGCCGCTGCTGAAAAGAGAAACGCCCACTCCTCGCTTGTATTCAATTCAAAGATTGGCTTTTAATGCCTCTTTCTCTATCGCTCCTCTGGTTCTATCCCATTCTTTCACCTACAGGACCGACTTTGCTCACCTTTCTCGCTCTTTCGTCTTGTTCTACTGGATTTCTTGCTTTTTCGTTCTTCTCTCGCCAGCCATGCCTGACTTCAACTCTCCGCTCGCTCGTCCTCAGCCTACTTTCCCTCCCATCGCTATCACCATGTCCCAGCATCGTTATGTCTACCCTAATGTTAGCCGCATTCCTCGCAAATACTTTCACTTCGCACGAAAGAGCGCGGCGCGCACGTTGGGAGCTGACTGGTCCATGGTCCGCAAGTTCACTCGTGTTTCGCTTCGGGCTTTGGTTTATTGAGGATTTTTTAAAGACAACGTTCGACGGACGTAAGGACGACCAGTTTTATGATCCGACGCGTCTCCAAACCGTTAGGAAATTCGTTATATTCGTTAGCAAATATCTTACATTTATTTATCTCGATAGATTGAAGAAACGAGCGAAGTCCATTACTTTACACCATTCCTGCCACTCGCATACACGGAATTTGGCTCGGATGATTCAGACCACGTCCTATATCTAGGGCACATATCTCATACGGAGGCAGACGCTTGCGGGCAACATGAAGATCTATTTAAGAGGTTGATCGGAAAGACCAAGGTTGGACACATCATACTCTCATTCTTCTCCCCTGATGGCAATTTCTAGTCTGCTCTCACCAACTTCTGCTCAAAAACTCTGGGGCTTTGCCAATGTCTTTTGCCATAGTCAGCTTTCTTGTCTTTTTCTGAAGCTTTGATTTTATTTCGCCGCATTTACTCCTCTATTTTCGTCAAAACCGCAGGATGCCGTGTACATATAATATCTTGAGTCAACCTATTGCGGTCCTGTAGGATAGACGACTGTAACATATAACCCAACTTCCCTACTTAGAAGCATAAATAGTATGAAGCCATATAACTTGCCTGCAGTGTTGGGATGGATTGCGTCGCAGTTGCTGGCAGATTTTGTTGAGGCAGATGTCGCGTTGCGAAAGCGACGACCGTGACTAAGTGGTACCTTCGACGTCGACCACGGCGTGAGCGGTCATCTCTGGCCATCATGGCTCCTCCTTGCAAAATTCTGCTCTGGCTATTCGCTGGACTATGCAGCGTAGCTGCCTATGAAGTGCCTTTCGCGGACACTGATTATGATTCACAAGCATGTTCTGGGATGTGGGGAGGGTCCAAGGCGCACATCAACGGTTAGTGGCCATGCCAGCTAACTGTCGTTTCACATCTGGTGCTGACATGCGCAAATTAAAGTCAGTTTCGATGCTACATCCCAGGGGCAGGTCTCCATGGTCATATACGAATGGGAAGACAATGAGATGCTGGGGAAAGTAACGTCGATGGTTGATGACACGTTACCGGTAAGCAGATCCTAATGCATACCTCTTCTCGCAACAAGCGGCGTGTCTTATAAACCCGATCAGCAGAAAACCTATGTGTGCACTTCTGACGCTGTTAGAGGAGGTTTCTGCGACGTTAGCGAACTTGGGAAATTCATCATTGACCTTCCAGCCGGGAAGTCCTTGAACCAAACAAGTTTCTGGACAGCACGCGTTGGCCTCCCGTCCAATGACACAAGCTCGAAAGCCTCTCGGCAGGACTCAAACAGCTCTACGCCATCGGCGGCGGACGTCCTGTGGTACGACCAGCCAATACAGTATCCCGTCCGCAAGACAGGATACTACTGTGTAGTAGTCGTACCAGTTACGGTTCTCACAGAAGGGAACAACCCAGCAAAGCGTGCAGATACGGATGTGCCCTTCCACCCTCCTTACAACGGTTTAATCCTCTTCCAAAATACGTTCGATGGAAAACTTCCCGCGTCGGAATATCCAAAGGTCACCTTCTACCTTTCATTGTTCCTGGCCTACTCTGTCATGGCATGTGCTTGGGGCTGGCTATGCTACAAGAACAGAGAAGAAATTCTTCCGCTGCAATATTATCTGTCTAGTCTTGTTGGACTCCTGGTTATCGAGATGATCGCGAACTGGGCTTACTACAGATATCTAAACGCACACGGAAGGGGAACCGTTTCGACGGTCTTCCTCTTCGTAGTCGCCATCCTCGACGCAGGACGGAATGCACTCTCGTTTTTCATGCTCCTCGTCGTTTCATTAGGCCTAAGTGTCGTCCGGGAGTCTCTGGGTAGAACGATGTTAAAGTGCAAACTCCTCGCCGCAGCACACTTCGTTTTTGGAGGTAAGGTGCCATGATATACAGACAAATCGTAGTAAGCTTATTACTTTTGTCCGCCTTACAGTGCTCTATGCTGTTGGCATTGTTGAGCTTGAACTCGAATCCACCTCGGCCCTTATTTTACTTCTCTTCGTCATCCCGCTGGCTTTCACACTGAGCGGCTTCTTGCTGTGGATCATGTACGCCCTGAATGGTATGTATATTTACGAGCGTCACAAGCAATCTATAATTAACTTTACCCTTATTTTAGGAACAATTGCTCAGCTAGCAGCGCGAAAGCAGCGAGCAAAATTAGCTATGTTCACTAAACTGCATAGGTCAGTAGATTGGCGAATACACATTTGCAAAGCGGATCTAAGAAGGATTTTAGGATTTTAATGTCTGTTGTACTGGTTATTGCCATCTTCTTTGTCGTCTCGTCATTGTCGTTCTCCAACCGCCTGGCTGAGGGTATGTTTCTCCAAGCATTTATTCTTGAGCAGATTTGGCTTGATGCGAAAGTTGTATAGACTTCGCCGCGAACACATGGAAAGTTCGGTGGTGGCTGTTGGATGGTTGGCTAGCCCTCCTGTACTTTATCGCCTTCGCGGCTATATGCTACATATGGCGTCCGACGGCCCACAACAGAAGATAAGCATGATTCTTCGTTTTCATTTCAGTCGTCGCTGACATGATGTTTCCGCTCCTCTACATTGGCTATGTCAGATGAACTTGCTCAGGAAGATGAAGATGCTGAGGACTACGATCTCGAGGCTATTGAATCCCGGACGCGAGCCAGGGAGGAGGATGATGACGATGACACTGTAATCGTAAATAGCCGTGGAGAGCACGCGCCTATAGTCGGGGAGGACGACGTTGTTTTCGAGATCGGGGACCAAGATATGAGTGATGACGAGGAGCCCAGATCTGCTGACAGACGGCACCGAGAGGACCCTAGACGGGTCAGCGACGTTGAGCGGCAGGGACTTGTGAGCGGGGGCAGCCGAAGAGATAGGACAGATTAGCACACAGCCCTTTTCTTATTCTACACTTTTGATGAGCGCAAAAGACATCTTAAATTAGGGCTGGTCTAAAATACACATAATTTTTCTGCTATATATGCAAACAAAGCGAAGGAATAGGAACGCCAATTCATTAGTCTCTGATTCTACCTGTGGAGACAGTATACAAGCGTGCTGCAATGTTCATTGCTTGTAGTTCCTGTAGTCAATCTGTAAGCTGGTGGACGGAGAACAGAGGGCCAGCAGAAACTTACTTGGAACAAGAGTTTAGCTGCATACGGTATGTACAACTGGGACACGGCCGTCTTGTTCTTGCAAGCACGACATTCGAAGCTTTGCTTTTTCTATTCATGGTAATGTAGGGTCAGTCTCATTGCCGGTGGGCATCAGGTTAGCAGCATCGACTCACTAGATTAGCTATTGCCGTCAGACCGCAACTGTACATACTGGTCAGATTGAAACGTCGAAAAGGGTGCTTTTAAACACGTACATATCGCACACGTGCAGACGGTATGCGTCACTGGCGTCGAAGAGTCGTTCCTTCAGGAAAGCGGCGATACCATGAGAAATCATGCAATCACGCTGTGCGCATCGTCAACACAAAATGATCAACTTGATAAGTACCAGAATACGAACCTCCATTTCACCGAAACGTAAACCACCGTCGCGAGAACGACCTTCCACTGGCTGTCTCGTCAGAATTTGCACAGGACCACGGGCGCGCGAGTGGATCTTGTCATCGACCATGTGCTTCAGACGCTGATAGTATGTCGGACCCAGATATACCTGCGCCTGCAGCTTCCGCCCAGTATGTCCATGATACATGACTTCCAGACCGCGCGACTGATAGCCTCTCTCGTGCAGCAAACGCGAGACAGAGTCAACAGTCAAATCCGTAAACGGAGTCGCGTCTCCTTCATTGCCTACGATTGTAGCCAGTTTCGACAAAAGACACTCGACCAAATGCCCGATTGTCATACGTGAGGGGATGGCATGTGGGTTTATGACAATGTCTGGCGTGACTCCTTCAGCGGTGAAAGGCATGTCTTCCTGCCGGTAAGTTATCCCGATCGTACCCTTTTGTCCATGGCGCGATGCGAACTTGTCGCCGATTTGCGGTATACGCGTTGAGCGCACGCGAATTTTCACGAATTTGATCCCCTCCCCATTAGTAGTAACAACTACCTGATCGACAATTCCCTGTTCCGTGCTCTTCAGAGGCGTGGAAATATCGCGTCTTGTGTGCCCCCTTGTTCTCTGGCCGAGCTCTTCGCTATCCGGAGGTATAGGCGCAGTCTTGCCAATGATGATATCCTCCCCTCTCACGTTCGTACCAGGTGCAATAAGGCCGTCATCCTCGAGTTTGTCATATGTGCCGTGCTTCATGCGCAATGTCGTTTCGCGGGTAGGCTTTTCAAACTCGTCAATCATGATTGCGCCACTCCTCTTTTCTTGATCTGAATAAGTTCGATAGTATAGACTTCGGAAGAGTCCGCGATCTACAGAACTCTGGTTCATGATGACCGAATCTTCCTGGTTATATCCACTATAGCACAGAATGGCAACAATCGCATTCTGTCCTGCGGGCAACTCTCGGAATTTAAGATATTCCATGGACCTCGTCGTGGCCAGAGGCTTTTGAGGATAATAGAGGATGTTCGCCATAGTGTCCTGCCGGACCAAGAAGTTCGTGAGGTAGATACCCATTGCCTGTTTTCCCATGGCGGACTGGTAGGTGTTACGAGGGGACTAGAACAAGATGAGAACACGGCGAGTATAAACAAGCAAAGACCGCAACATTTACCTGATTGTGATCGGGGAACGGGATAATACTGGCACAAATACCTAAAATCATGCTTGGATGGATCTCGCAGTGGGTCCAAGTGTGAGCCATCGGGACAGACTTCAGTCGAGCAGCAGGGTCAAAATCTCCGTCGGCCCGTGGATCCAGACCTTGGCGCATCAAGCGAGACTCGACGAGGTCATCCGGTGTCATACAGATCATGACAGTCTCTTCCTCCTCGGCGTCGAGATACTCAATTACGCCGTCCTTCACTAGTGACCTCCATTTATAAGGCTTCCTCTTTTTCTTCATCCTTGGCTCGGTAGGGTCCAATGATGGTTCGTCGCCGGCGTCGTCAACTACTGTTTCTCCTTCTGAAATCTCTCCCTCTTCCCTATCCTCAGGTGCCACGATTGGTCGGTCTTCCAGCCTCCATTTCTGGTGGAGCCACTTCAGATGTTGCCGCTTCAGCTTCAGCTTATGGTCCTCGACAATAAAGAGTGGCCTGCACACGCGACCGGCATCGGTGTAGATTCGTAGCTCCTTTTCACGGATGTCACGGACCACAGATACCTCGGCGCTAATGTCCTCCCTCCGTCTGAGAGTTCTAATAGTCTTTACCAGATTAAAAGGATCGCGATGAACACCTAACCACACGCCATTGACGAACACCTTGGTAAGGTTCGTCGACTGCGCATTTTCTTCGAGACTCTCTAACCCCCACTCTTCCAAAAATTCAATAACAGGAGCTGAGTACGAGCCGACAGAGATTGTTGCCATCAACGCAAGGTTCTTTACAAGGCCACAGGCTTGTCCTTCTGGGGTTTCAGCAGGACAAACCATTCCCCAATGCGTGTTATGCAACTGACGCGGCTTCGCGATCTTTCCTTCTCGTCCCAGGGGTGTGTTGCAGCGCCGAAGATGGGACAGAGTAGACGCATAGGTGTATCGATTCAGTACCTGAGAAACACCAGCTTTAGTGGACATAGATTTCTTTTGGTCGCCCCAGTTGCCAGTCGCGAGAGAGTATTTAAGGCCGTTGGTAATGGTTTGTGTCTTTACCGCAAGATTAATGTTAAACTCTTTATGGGACTCAACGCACTAATGGCAAAGGCTTAGTATGTAAATATGTTTCAATAAAAAAGTAAATATACCTTTTGCAAGTAACGGTAGACGTCCTTCGTCAGTTTTTTGAACAACATACGGAATAAACCCGCAAGAAGTGGGCCTGCAAGATCCAGGCGCTTTTTACCAAAGTGATCACGGTCGTCAAGCTCCCGACGTTCGAGAGCTGCGAGAAGAAGTCGGTGAATCATGTAGCCGAAGAAATATGCTTTCTTCGACTCGGAGCCTTCTGACATTGATACATGCGGCAGCATCTCCTTTTGAAGGATTTCCTGTGCATAGCGAAGACGTCTTTCGCGATTAAGCCCCGTCGCAGTTCCACGATTACCAATGAAGTCTAGGGCAATCTAATTCATGGACAACTAGGGTCAGCGACACTTTCTAGTGAACCGCGCGAAAACGACGCACCTCGCGATCCTGAATGACAAAGCCGTCATCAATACAGGGTTTTAACATTTCAAGCATTTGAGAGTCATTCATATCAAAACAGATATGCTCGAGAATATCCCTGTCAGAGATGACTCCTAGCGCGCGAAATACCACCCATATAGGAATATCGACCTTGATATACGGGATAGTAGCTTTCATGACATTCCCAGACTGATGAGTAAGTGGTTAGCCTTTCCCTCTCCTATAATCTGGACAACAGACTAACAGCTCTCTCTTGTCCTCTATGGTACATTTTGACTTGGAATTGGCTGATCGTCTTTCCACCCTTTTCGACCGCACTACGAATTTCCGCGAGGAAATTTATGGGAGACGGCTGAGCTTTGGCGAAGACGTAGACGTGGTTCGTGGCCATGCGTTCCTGTGCAATCAGCACCTTTTCCGAGCCATTGATAATGAAGTAGCCTCCAGAGTCATAGGGGCACTCATTGACAGAGTAAAGTTGATCTTCTGTGAAACCAGCAAGGATACAGAAGAAGGAGCGCAGCATTATGGGTACCTGAAAAATTAAGATTTAGTACTACCCTCCTTTCCGAGAAGCTGGTACATACCCTTCCAATTGTTGCTTTGTACTTTTCGTTAGGGTCACCGACGGATTCCTGCACCCACTGCATCTCCCCGGTCATAGAGTCCGGATCTTCTTGCCCAATCAGGACTCTCTTCTTCATTTCGATGTAGAGAGGAGCAGCATAGGTCAAGTTCCTGAGACGACAGTCTTGAGGGAAAATGGCTTGTGTAGAACCGTCTGCTTCACTGAAGGTAGGCTTAGACAGCAGGATCTGTCCGAAGTTGATTTCATAGCGACGCTAATGAAGTAGGTTTTAGTAAGCACATGCCAGCGTAAAGCATATAGAAAACAACGCACTGTAGCGTCCTTGTCTGACCCCGTGTGTTGATCCTGTTGATCCAATATGAGGTCTGCGTTCTCGTCAACTAGCTCCTGCATCGTGTTCTGGACGAACTCGTCGAAGGAATCTAGCTGTTGTCTGACGAGACCTTTCTCGTCGAAGAAAGCGGATATCACATTCCAACAGTCCTCCTGGGTAAACTCGCCATCGTCATCTTCGTCGTCAAAGTCTGAGTTCAACTGGGTGTCATCATAGAACGGGTTGTGTGAAGGAATAAAGCCTGAACAAGTAGACGGGCAGACGAGTCAGCGAACAATTTCGGGCAGAGAGCGTATAGGCTTACTCATATCAAACGTAGAGCACGAACGGGTCAAGACTGTTCTAAGCACTAGCCTGACAGTTGCAGAGATAATACAATGGCAATTGAAGCTGAAGCGACGACGAAACGGACGACTGAGATGACCGTTCGCGTGCAGGTAGAGTCGACAGTCCGAGGCGCGACAGCAGGATTTGGAAGCGCTCGGCTAGTCACGTTTGGCGTGACGCAGCCCTACTTTACTACCTGGTAGTATTACGGCCTGCACCTGGCAGCTCCGAGCTTGAATCCTCGTACACAATGCTCGGCGACGACGAGGATGTGTTCGAAAGTGTTGCTTGGGAGACTCCGTCCGCCGGATATACGACTGCTGAAACCCCAACACCCGCTGGGCCTGGCTTCAAACAGAGTACTGACCCAGAAGATGCTGCGGAAGAGCGCGGTCCGCATGATCCCAAGTGGGAGGGCTACCTCATTACCAGCGTCCAGGATCCTATAAAGGAACTCGCGGAGACGAAGGATGCGTATGTATCTTATCTGGTTTCCGCAAGGGTTTGTTTCCGGTGCTTTACTTGATGGGCGAATACTGCTACTAACTATACACGCCGCACATTCATAGACCAGTCTGCCCATATTCTCTTCACAGACCACCTCAGTACGAAGACGCTTTCAGGACTTTGTCTTCTTGCGGGAACATCTTGTGAAGGACTTCCCGGCTTGCGTAGTGCCGCCGTTACCCGAGAAGCATCGAATTGGTGCGTCTTCGGAGACACTGCAATCCACATAATACTACTAATACCTTTCTCTCAGAATACGTCACTGGGGATCGCTTCAGCCAGGAATTCCTTGAGCGCCGTCGTCAAGAGTAAGCGCTCACTTCCCTTTAGGGTACTCTAGCTAATCCCCACTAGTCTCGACCTGTTCCTTAAACGACTGTCTCGTCACCCAACGTTGCAACGGAGCACGCTAGTCCGGGCGTTCCTCGAGTCAACAGAATGGGTATGTTCATACTTAGTTAGCGATTTCATCTTTGCATTGACCATCCCCATCCCGCAAAGCATGTGACGATGCACCAGCACGTTGCGCATCCTCCAGGGTTGGACCCGAGTCCGGGTGTCTTGGACAACATCTCCGACACACTCCTCAATGCATTCGCCAAGCTACGTAAACCAGACGAACGCTTCCTCGCCATGCGTGACGGCGTCGACAAGTCTGCGGAAGGCCTCCACAGCTCCGAGCGCATCTGGAACCGCCTGCGTACACGTACCAGTGGTGAGTATATCCCTACGTTGTGCCCCTGCATATATGTCTGCTTGTGTCTGAGGCTAAAGAGATGGAAATCCTGAATCTGGGGAAGACCTCACTTCCGACTACCACGACCTTGCAGTCGCCGTCCAGGGCCTCGGTTTCCTTGAGTCCGGCATTACGGATCCACTAAACCACTTTTCGAACACTTTGCTGGAGTTCTCTGCATTACTCCGCCACCAGGTGAACATCTCTTGTTCCCTACTCCTTAATATACTCCCTTGCTGACTATTTTGTCGAAGACAACGTCAACAACGGACCCATTCCTAATGCAGTTGCGGTCGCTCATCGCATACTCGCATGCTCACCGTGCCGTACTGAGGCTGCGCGACCAAAAGCAGCTCGACTTCGAGGAGCTGTCCAACTACTTGTCCGGGGTCACTCTCGAACGAGACCGACTATCTGCAGTCATTTCGGGGCGTGCGGGCAGCACCGGTCTCGGTTTGGGCGCATACTTACGCGACAGGGTAGACGCTTTGCGTGGTGCCGACGATGACCGGAGCAGGGTTGAGCGCATGAAAAAGTTAGATACAAAGATTAAAGAGGTTCGTGGCAGCCATTCCAGTTTGTTTTGTCGCGTGAGTTAATTAAAGTTCCGGTTTATTCACCCAGTTACAAGAGGCCGTTACCACTGCGCATGAGACATCCGACGCATTTAGCGACGAGACACTCAAGGAGCAGGCCATCTTTCAACGCGCGAAGGAGGTGGAAATGAAGGAGATGCTGGGCTCTCTAGCTGACGGGCAAATTGAGATGTATAAATCGGTATGCTGCTTTCCACCCTTTGTCTTGAACAGACTCTTACACTCGACCCATTCACAGTCCATTGAAGAATGGGAGCGAATCATTCCGATCTTACAGCGCATTCGCGTGGACGTTTAACTGTATTGTATTAGGAGTATTATACCCACAATTCCGTTAATGTTTTTACTGCTTTTTCATTTATAGTACTAATTGACACAATCATATGACGGATAAACAATTCAACGGCCTCATAATGGACCGTAAACGCGCTCGTAATCAGTTTTCCATTCGTTGAAACCCTTGAAGGGGACTTCACCGCACAGCCTTTTAGTGATGCGGTGAATCTCATCCAGAGACTGGTACAAACAGACATTAGCCTAGTGTAGTCATATAGTCGCTGATAGCGTACCTGAATGACCTGCGAGACTGCGACAACGCCTGTAGAGAAATAAAGGAACTCCAGCGAGTTGGCCCGCTCAACGTAGCTACCCTGCTCTGGCTCTTTTTCCGCGCGCGCCATGGCATCATGCGTGTGGTGGTAAAGCAGTCGATCGAATAAGGATGTAGGCAATATTTGGTGCATGGGCTCGCCTGTACGCAGAGATTGTGAAACCAGTGCGAAAGTCGACATGACGTCAGTCATCTGGAGGAAGTAAGATTAGGTTACTTGGGGCGCCGCGTGTAAAAGCATATCTGCTCACGAAATTTGGATTTAGGATCGTTGTCCTGCGGTTCAGAGATAACTTCCAAGTGGGGTCCAGATGCTGCAACGCGCTGCATAGCTGTGCATGTGCGTCAATAGCTACTCGGTACCAAGACTTGACGAAAGGCCTACCTGAGATAAGGCAGCCAACATGTCCGACTCATGGTCCAACAATTTGTTGTATTCTTCTCCGGCCAGGCGCCCCTAATATTACCTTCAAACTTTGCTGTCGCGGCTTGCGCTCGAATTGCCTGTAGCTGTTCTGAAAGTGATAATATCCTCTTGCGCAGCTGCGTAGCCCACTCAGGACTGACACTGGGAGAAATCGATGTTTTGCGTGCTTCCTCGTCCCCTCCAGACTGCGCTATGGTACGACCATCCACCAGTGGTCTCTCCTCCGAGATCCAAACGGACATGAGCGTTGAGTAAAGATTAGATAGCTCGCCTATAGCTGTAGCATTTCGAAGACGAACGGTCTTCCGGCCAGACGCCGGAGGGAACAGCATCATAAAAGCCGCTGCAGCGAAGCCTAAGTATGTCTCCTCAGTCTGTCATCCGCATTTGGGACCCAATGAAAGAACCACATACCGATCATCACGAGCACAAAGCGCTTCCACGCGATGGGCCAACCTATGCCGGGATTTCCAACAACGACAAGATGTGCATCAATCCACGAATAGCCAACGATAAGTGCAAGCGTCGCCTAGGATAAAAGTCAATAAGTAACTTGAGCTTCAGAATATAGACATATAAGATGCCTTACATTGAACATTACTATGGGCAGTAGCAACGCTGGTGGGGCATTTATACGGAAGAAAATTACAGGGACGAGGAAGACTCCGAAGGCCGCCGCCACACCGTATGGATTACCATTTCCACGCCCATTTCCTGTACGTGGAAAAATCCTGGTTATGCGTTGTACACGACAAAAAGCGATTGAACTCGCCAATGTACCACACGAGCAGTCCAATAATTAGCCCACAGACAGTACCGAGGAAACGCGCCGTCATACTAGAAACACAATTAAATCCTGCGATAACAACACGACATAATATCCTCCTTACCTATAAATCTGATCAGACACGTATACGTTCATTGTCGTCTGAGCCATGATCAGCGCCCTGAAGTCATGTTGATTATCATCACGATTAGACGGTGTAAGATATAATACGTACCATACGCCTTTCTCAACGTAGTAAAAATCTGCAAATAGTCTTCTGTAACTCATCTTTGTGAATATTTAAAAAAAAGTAGCTTACACGCAGAGGTTGGAAAGACAGCTGGAAGCCATAGAAGAATAGAGACGATAAGGTATTTTGTTGCGAACTCGATTAACGATTCAATGAGCCGCGTTCTCTTAATAGTATAGTTAAGGAAAGCTCACCATGGCCTCTGGAGTCCTAATCCACTTGTAGATGCTATGAACGCCACCCATGGATCTCTGGAAAGCATTCGATGGTGGACGACTGTCGGGGTCACGTCCTTAACGAAGGTAAATAATGTTAGAAGCAGAGCTGAAGCCAAGTGGGAATAAAAAACTAACTGTACGACGCCTCCTCTTCCTTTTCCTCAGGGTCTACATCAGGAACAGTGCTTTCTCCAAGAGCCGTCTCCGTAGCGCTCCCTTTCTCCCTCCTCAATAAGAAGTTCCCGATTGCCCTTAGTCCACTAGGTGCCCAGAGTCTGCTTTTCGTTCGCTTATGTGTAGTGTGTCGAATAACCTCGAGTAAATCTAAGGTTGCGTCGGCGGATACGACAAGCTGAGAGGCGAAGGACGACGCGACCAGAAGCGAGCGTACTGGAGGCGTCTTCTTATTAGTGGCAGGATTCTCGTCGACATTACGCAGTAGCGGCAAGAACGGCTGAACAAACGTAAAACGCTTGTCCACTTTATACGCCTCTAGACTTGAGCGCAGCCGCTCGATTGCCACATCCAGAGCCGTTTCGCTATCTGCAAGCACCTGCGAGCCTTGCTTCCATCGCCGGACGTTTGTTTCCGCAATTACAGTCTGTGCGGCACCTAGTGCGTTCGCGCAAGCACTGCGAAGCTCAAGTGACGACTCGCGCAGGGGAGAAAGGATATCCTCAATGCGCACTCCATGCTCCGCTTCAAGTGCAAAACGGCGCGAGTTGAGCTGTCGGATGAGTTCGGTATCGCCCGCAATCTCCTCGGAGACGTCTATGCTCGGGGCAGCTGAGGCTTCCGCAGGTCTTGAGGTCGACTTAAAGAGAGATGGAGTCGAATGCTGTTTTAAGAGCTTGGGGAAAGAGTAGAATTCACCCATGCGGGCAACTAATACTCGTAACGGGTCTTCTAGAGCCCTAGCATCGTTTCCATTCCAGCGTCCCCAACTGAACTCAGCATTGATTAAACCACCCTTCTGTTCCACTTTTTGTTTTTCACAGGTATTAATCAGTGTAAAAGGTGTCAGTGGAAAAAGAGCAGACACCCACATGCTTGAACTTTGGATATGGCATCACGACGCTGCATAGTGCATCGCCCTACGTAGCCATTCTTGTCAGCAGCAATATCTTCGGGAGAGAGCTCTAATACGTTCCCAACCGACTCGGCGTAGGTTTTGAGTGTGCCCAAAATGGCTGTCACTGAATTGAGATAGGAGTGGTTCATCGTCTCGGGGAAGACAAAAATACAGCATACGGTCCCGATGGCCATGTAACTCCCAGTGGAAATGAGAATGGAGGATAGGATAGTGTACTCCGTATCGGGGAACAGAGGCCCGAATGTCTGTTGGCATCGATGGTTAGGCAGCAAAACGAGTATTAGCAAACCGTATCACTTACGCAGAAGATGTCGAGGAAAATTTGAGCAAATGTGAAAAAGAAAACCAAGCGCGGCCTATATGCCCTTCCGATAGCAAACAAGAACGAGAAAACACCGAAGAAAACGCCATAAACTACTGATGAACTATCAAGAAAGCACAAAACATCAGCAGAGCCTCATCAACTAGGGAGAGCCAGAGCTTACCGGGTATCCAAGAAAAATCCCTTGAACACATCAAGTTGAAATATGGCATCGGGATTCGCAGCACCCTCAGCTCTGGAAAAGCAAATTCGTCATTAGATAGCAGAAGTATCATGACGTTAAACCATACCCTTGCTCTGCTCTTTGGTACGAGGATCTTAGCAAAATCGCGCTCCGAGCAGCAATAGCAGAACGCATGGCCGCTGCGCCGACACCCCACCCAAGTAGCATCCCTAGCATCATGAGGGAGATGGCCTATGCATGTGATCCAAACCGTAAGCACCGCAGCTAACAATCTGACACTGAGACACTTACGAAGATGAACATCTGCACGGGCATATTGGGCGGTACCATGAGGCTAGACAGGCAGCAGAAGAAACTGCTACTCGACAGAAAAAACGACGAGTCAGCTTCAAGAACACCTTGCGCGGAGCACCCATCAATCGGGATTTGTGGTGTGTCTCCGAGAGCACGTACGCGTTCCCGAGCGTCCTGAGCGACTTGTCCGGCAGAATGAGCACGAACGCTGCCCATGTCGCGAGCCAGCACCGTGCAAGTGTCTTCCAGGAACGTTTAGCGCGCAGGTTCGCGCTGACCCATGGCGGAAGCGCGTCGATGACAGCGGTGAACGAAAAGCGCGAGCTGGATTTGACGTGATTGCTCGCCTCCGTTGGCTGAACGTCTTTTGACATTGTCGTCGTCGCCAGAGTATAGTATGAAATTCAGGTGGGAGAGAGCATAAGTATGCCGGCCCCGGTCAGGCTATTTAACGCCGATCTTGGCCCCAAGTCCAAGACCGGATCGACACTTTATGTCATCGTCAAGTAGTAAGGGTAGCCGTAAAAGGCCCGGTGAGATCATTCCGGACTTCACATTTGATTAAGGGATTGATTTAAAAACAATTAGAAAAATACAGGTGATTAGTAGCATGTACCGCTATTTCTACGTTCCCGGCGAGCATTCATCTATTCGTCTCTAACTACGCATCTGTCTATACGTTCGGCACCAGCCTGAAACAATTGTACATAAGATGTTGACCAGGACAGAGAAATGTCAGTTCACTCACCAGTCGTACCGAATGAGGTCATCAAAGTCTACGATGGCGGAGGTCGCGAACTGGCGGGCCTCAAGCCACACCCACAACTGCAGATTCCGTTCGAATTAGGTTAAGGTCAACTTTACAGATTCAATACTCACCTTCAAGTAGGCTCCGAGGTTACTCCTTGGTAATTCTTTCACAGACTCCATCGACTCCTGCGCAGTCATCTGCCGTCCGAGTTTCCGCAGAATTGGCAGCGCACTCTTGAATAAGTCCAGGTTTGGATTCAGCTGTCGGCCTATGCCTTCCAGCAGCAGTACAGATATCACTGTGTTCACGAAGTCGCCCTCCATCTTGACATGGTGTTCGCGCACCGCTCGGAGCACCTCAACGAGGATGTCCGAAATCTTGATACGTCCGAGTGAGAACGTTTTGCGTTTCACGCTCAGCACGATATGCTGCATACGCAACGCAAACGTCTCTGGCTCATGTGCGAGATGTGGAGTGCGGCAGCGCTGCACCATCAGTTTTCCAGCACGGTATCCGTCAAACTCTGCAATTGCGCGGAAAAGCTCCAAGAAGTTGCGTCGGTTCGTGTCGTTCAGCGTCGTCACAAGGCCAGCATCGAGGAAGACAATTTCGGGGAGGTAACCCTCTTCGGAAAGAGAGTGGAGCTCGGCGCGCCATGCCGCGGGGTCAGCCTTAAGTTCGCGCAGACGGTTAACGACCTGGTCGGCGTCGTCAGTGGCGTCATCAGACGCATGTAACGAGCTATCTGGCTGTTTAGTGCCCCAAAAAGACGCCCACATCCCCTTGAGAAGGAAACGGGTAGATGGCTTGTAGAACTTGATCATAATGTTCCCTGGGTGAAGGTCGGAGTGCACAAAGTTGTCTAGCAGAAGCATATTGAGGAATGCATCCAGGCCAAGCTCTGCGATTTGATTGTCATAAGGACCTCCTCCGATCCTCAAGAACGTCTCCATCGGAAGTGCATTCTGAAATTCTTCTACCAAGACGTCCTGGCTTGTGAATAGACTTAAGGGACGCGGGAACGATACCGCAGCCTTTCTCTGGCTAAAGTTGTGTTCAAACGTCCTCAGGTTCTGGGCTTCGTTCCTCAAATCCAACTGCTCAGCCATCATACCGCCAAATACCTCCACCTCCTCCGGTAGCGATATCCATTCCATTCCTGGCAGAACAGAGACGATCCGAGCGAAGAAGCGCATGATAGAGAGGTCCCGCGAAATAGTATTCCTGACGCGGGGGTGAAGGATTTTGATAGCAACAGCGGCAGAAGGAACAGAAGGAGGTGGGTCGAAAGGAAGAGACGGGTCGAACGCGACCGCGCCCCGCCTAGAGCGCTTGGGGTTCAGATAGGAAGGTGGGATAAGGTCCTTCCTCAGCACTGCGCGATACACTTGTGCGATAGCTCCGACACCTATAGGCTTCTCTTCAAATTCCTCAAAAACGTCTTCAAATGGCCGCTGAAAAACGCGCTCGATAACTCGGCGCGTATGTTGGATCGAATGAGGTCTTCCACCCGAGTGTAAAGCCCCCATTCTTGCGCACAGTTCCGCTGAGAAGAGGTCTGCGCGTGACGCAGCCCATTGAGCGAGCTTCGGCAATATCAGTCTTAGATCAATTTGGAAAAGGGCCATTAATGAAATACCTTGATAAACGTTGGCCCTGCCCTCTGTAGAGCCGACACCAAAACCCCGTACCACCATATTGCACCCCGACGCTCTCTATAGCGCGGGTGCGGCTCTCCGAAAAGAATGGCAGGAGAGGATACTATCACAGGGACGAATATAAAAAAGAGATGTACAAAGCGGCGCGCAGTGAGGATGGGCTCCCATATGCGTTCACGTAGGAAACACAAGACACGCGACAGGATGGACCTATTTTCCTCGTCCGGGGAGTTGATCACCAGCTGCACCTCGGGTGGTTGGGATGTAGGTGGAGGGCAGGGGATGAGATTCGGCGAGGAGAACATAGCTGAGAGTAAAAGCGGCTTCGGCGGGGCCAGATAGACGACGGCCCCGACTCCGCCAGCTACAGGCAGCAACCAGACGAAGCGCCACCCGAAGCTACGATATGGCACATTTGAGCGCGTGAAGAACGGCACGAATGACTTCTGGCGAGGAAAGCCAGATGAGAAGCAGACACCGTAGCGAACTGGAGTTGCTGCAGGTCCAGCAATTGCGAACTTCAGACGCGAAGCCGAAGCAGATGTCCGGAAGGCCGCCAGCATTGACGAAAGTGTAGACGGATATTATCTTCCGTAGACATTAGCAGCACGCATCGGCGTCAGCTCGGGTCGGCTGCTGGACGTCGGGGACGAAGGAACTCGTTTTAGGCGTGCGCCGAGTCCTCTAAAAGATGAAAACGGCAATACATGTACGTCATCATGATTCCTACTTCTTGACAACCTCATGCATATCGATATGCAACTCAATTCCTCGCTCATATAACTTCGTTCTGGTAGAGAGAGAGAGAGAATTGGATTTTATTACGCGTGTCATTCTAAAAAGAAAAGTGCGCAGCCGTAGGCCGTGCCCAAGTCCCTATACTACCCTACTAGCCCGTCACCTACTAGCTACTAGTTTGGAGGTCTATACTGGACAAAATGATGTGATTTGGGCTTTGCACAGTGGCATAATTGATTATAATTGATTATAACGCATTATAATCGATTATAATCAGTTATATAACAGGCTGTGATGGAGCAAATGCAGAGACATGGATTATAACTGATTATAATCGATTATATAACTGCCTGTGATGGAGCAAAGACAAAAAATAGGTTATAATTGATGATATAACTGATTATATCACAGCCAGTGATGGCACCATAATGCAAAGCCGAAGAATATAATCGATTATATAATCAGTTATATCACTGATTATATCACAGCCTGGATTTTGCACTGGGGCTGATCACGATCTGTTATATAACTGATTATGCTGCATATGGAAAGTAGGGATCAACCCATCATGATGATCATTCCAGATAAGGAAATTACCCCTGAAGACCACATGCTTGCTTGATGGCCAGGCACATTCACACTTGGCCTGAGAAAGTATGTCTCTAAATGCACCAGTCACATGATGCATGAGAATAAACCCAAGTGCGAATCACACTCGACCATGAGAATATTATACTATAAATGTATTAACATATGACTGTGGGAATAAATTTCAAGTGCAAGTTGCACTTATCCATGAGAAATAATGCCTATATGTGTACAAAAAGTCGCAACCTAAATGCATTATCATATAAAGCATAAGGTTCTGTCAGGGTCAAGGCCATCACAGATTGCATAACAGATCTGTGTTACAATTTTCCTTTACTCTCCTTTACTGCGCTGACTCACTTCTTATTCATCATCATCAGTCAGCGCAACTCCCCCATTTCTCTGCCTTACTCATCCTTATTTTGCCTTACACCATATGACGCCATGATGACGCCTTATTGCACCATCATGATGTGCTTTGCTTACTGATCACCGAACTTGTATTACCAAGGCATTCCTTGCATTTCCATGACCTTCCATAGTCTGGTAAACATACCTAACCAAGTCGCTACAGTAGCAAACACTTAGAGTAGCATATAAGCATGTAACTTCAGTAGCACAAGCCCTAAGCTTGTGCTCTTTGTTCATACAAGCCCATTACCTGCTACCACCAGTCTACTGTGTGTCACTCAGCCATTAGGCGCTCTGTCGTAACCTGACTCCGCTAAGAAACACCTCACGTCCACATCAACGATCAGGAAGCCCCTCCGACAATCATCTTCGAATTACAACATCTAGGAAGCCCTGTTGCCGTACCATCAGTCCCGATGATCAGGAAGCCCCGACGTCAATCCCCGTGTAACCATTGGGCTTAACAATCTGCCTAATTAAGCAGGACCCAAAACGTAGGCCATCACAGACTGTGATGCAGTTATGGTGCTTGTGTTTGAACTGAAAAAATCAGTGACAATTATGATTATAGTGATAGTGATAGTTATGGCTGCCAGTGCAAAGGTAAAGACTGAGGCCATAACTGATTATAATCGATTATAACAGCATAATCGATTATAACAGCATAATCGATTATAACAGCATAATCGATTATAACAGCATAATCGATTATAACAGCATAATCGATTATAACAGCATAATCGATTATAATCGATTATGGAATCTGTGATATAACTGATTATAATTGATTATGCCCGGATTCTTGGTCAAAACTTGTATTTTTGTCCAATAAGGACCTCCATATACTAGACTATCAGAGCCCTGGAGAGGTTGGTTGTTCGTTCTTTGGATTAGGGGAGGAAGGCAGGTCCAACTACTACTGAGACCCTATGACCCACGCTGTTACAATTTTCCTTTACTTTCCTCTAATGCGCTGACTCACTTCCTCTTCGTCATCATCAGTCAGTGCAACTCCCCCATTCCTCTGCCTTACTCATCCTATTTCGCATTGCGCCATAAGACGCCATGATGACGCCTTATTGCACCATCATGACGTGCTTTGCTTACTGATCACCGTACTTGTATTACCAAGGCCTTCCTTGCGTTTCCATGACCTTCCATAGTCTGGTAAACTACCCTACACAGGCCGCTACAGTAGTAAACACATAGAGTAGCATATAAGCATGTAACTTCAGTAGCACAAGCCCTAAGCTTGTGCTCTTTGTTCATACAAGCCCATTATCTGCTACCACCGGTTTACTGTGTGCCACCTGGCCCTTAGTTGCTTCGTCGTAACCCGACTCACCTCAAGAAGCCTACCGCGTCACATCGTCGATCAGGAAGCCCCACCGACAATCACCTTCGACTTACGACATCTAGGAAGCCCCATTGCCATACCATCAGTTCCGACGATCAGGAAGCCCCGACGTCAATCACCGCGTAACCGTTGAGCTTAACACACGCTACTAGCTACTAGACTTTTCAGAGCCTCACATTGGAGGATGGTCGTTGGTGTTGGTTTGGGAAAGGAAAGTTCACAGCAGGGAGGGAGGGGGGCATTCGAAAACTCATCCTACAACTACAATTGTCCAGGCCAGGGTTGCGTTTTGTGCTAATGCCAGTCTGCACTATTACAATTGGAGGGCGGTGTGGGTGGGGGCCTCGTGAGGGGCCAGGTCGAGCATGGGTGCCGAGGCGCCCAAATGAGGGAGTCTGGGGGAACCAGATGTTGCGAAGCACCATTGTGGTGAGTGGGAATGTGTCAGATGGCCGATCAGTGGGAAAGTAGGAAAGCTGGGTTATCAGGGGCTGCCGGTTGAGAGGGGGGGGCAGACGGCACGCACTTATACCCAGACCACTATATGGCCCTCATCCTCCGACGTGGTCCACCAATCCAAAATCCCATGAGGGGATGTCCAATGCCCACCCCACACTGTTAAGCTCAACAGTTACGCAGTGATCGATGTCGGGGCTTCCTGATCGTCGGGACTGGTAGTTATGGCAATGGGGCTTCCTAGATGTCGTAAGTCGAAGGTGATCGTCGGTGGGGCTTCCTGATCGATGATGTGGATGCGGTAGGCTTCTGAAGCGAGTCGGGTTATGACGAAGCGACTAAGGGCCAGATGGCACACAGTAGACTGGTGGTAGCAGATAATGGGCTTGTATGAACAAAGAGCACAAGCTTAGGGCTTGTGCTACTGAAGTTACATGCTTATATGCTACTCTATGTGTTTACTACTGTAGCGGCCTGTGTAGGGTAGTTTACCAGACTATGGAAGGTCATGGAAACGCAAGGAAGGCCTTGGTAATACAAGTAGGGCTATCAGTAAGCAAAGCACGTCATGATGGTGCAATAAGGCGTCATCATGGTGTCTTATGGCACAAGGCGAATAAGGATGAGTAAGGCAGAGAAATGGGGGAGTTGCGCTGACTGATGATGATGAAGTGGAAGTGAGTCAGCGCAATAAGGGAAAAGTAAAGGGAAAATTGTAACACACATGATGTGGTGGTGGTCAGTACACTTGGTGTGAGGATTTGATCCACTCACACGCTGAGCGCCTCTCCCTTCTCAGGGGGGTTGCACCATGGGTGGCAAAGGGGAACAACTGTCCCCCTTGCTGTGGCTGCCCACAGCAGGCATTTACATCGTAGCCTCCCAGGGGAACCCTAGGTATGGTCAGGGTAGTGCCTGCTAACCACTCAGGCCCCCTTCCTTAGATGGATACCCCCCTCACAGCACCAACTCCAAAAGGAGATGGTGGTGGTAAGAGATCAAGAAGGGATTTTTTTTTTTTTTTTTTTTAAATGCATTTCTATAGTGCGTCATGACTATCTAGTACAAAATATGCTCCAGGGGCCTTTAGGCCCCTGTATTGTGTGAGATGGTAATTGGTATAGATGGAATAATAGTGGCGGGAAGCCAGAAGCAGAGAGCGGGACTGGGTATAACCAGTGACATAAGAAGCGTGATGTCTGTCTAGTTGCCAGTGGCAAACCCTAGATCCGAGACATGAATCACAGTTGGGCCACCCGGGTCAAAGACGAGGATGGGTTCCGCCTCGAAGGCGGGGTGAGAGTCCAGGAATGCAGCCAAAATCGGGAGGCCGTCTTTAGAAAACCATTGGGCTTCAGTGGACAGTATGGGGGTCTTCCATACTGCCTTTCGGGCAGCAAGGGTATTTGGGCACGAGAGCAAGAGATGGGCTCGAGTCTCTAGAACGTGGCAGAAAGGGCACATGGGATCGCGTCCCGGGATGCATCCGAAGTACACGCCAAACCCGGCATGACCAAGGAGTGTCCAGAAAACTTTGCACTTAGTGCGGCGACCCAAGGTGAGGCTCTGCATGAGAGCAGACAGCTTAGTCGAGGGGTTCATAGTGGAGCCCATTGCGTGGGCGTCCGAAGACCCTCTGGATTTGCAACAGGCTGAGGCCCAGTCGGCTTTCCATTGTGAAAGTGCCGTAGAGGCAGCGGCTTCCCGAAGGAAGCGGACAGTCGGTGGGAATTGAATAGTGCCCGGGGGGGGGGGGGTTGTCCGCGATACCGGAGGCGAGAACGTCCGCAAATTCGTTGCCTTCGACATCGGAGTGTCCTGGAACCCAGTGTAAATGGAAAAACACATGGGGAACCGCTTCGTGGCGGTTTTGAGACACTTCCGGATGTAGACCTGACTAAAGGGTTCTCTTGCGAGGCCCACCAAACGACTACACCTTCCTCGGGATATGGGGTTCCCACACCCCTCCCGCTGTCCCCCAGGTTGCCCTGGGGCATGTCTGCGTGTCAAGGAATCAACTTAAGCAATGCAGTGGGAATTACCCCCATGCATACCCATGGCAGATTTAGTACTCTGCGGCCGGTGAAGGGAACTGCCCCCCACCGCCCTGGCTCGCCCTTTCACGACGGAGAAGCCACTACGCCCAGAAGGCCATGAGGACTGACACCCTAGCCGCTACTTGAGTTTCCCGATTCCCCACATGCGCTTCAGACCCCGGGTTTAACCCCAGAGAATATGTGGTTAGACTTAGTCGCCCCACTTCTGGATCCGCAGCATATGGGGATTACCATGTCGCACAGGTGACCCCAGCCCCCTATCATCGGGAAGACCAAGGAGTTTCCCGTACTAACCACCTAAGGACGCTCCCACAGGATGATCCAAAGGCCCGTGCTGACCTGTCTCTAGCCACCCTTCCACAGCGTCGGGTCAGGGGCATCGAGTCGGCTGGTTCTCACCGCTACAACACGTGTTATGAGACCCCTATTCCTAGGCAAAATGCTGTCATTAGAACCCTTCTGGGATTTGGGGTGGCAGTTTTCACTGTCAGTGCCAGGGACAGTGGGGTCCCCCGAAGGGGATTGCTCAGATCAAGCCGACCCCCTGGGGATGAGGATGATGTCCTCCGGACCACCTCTCCCCTGAGGACGTTAACGTCATGTCCTCACTGATGGGCAGGCTAGTGCGCCTCTCTCGTGCCGTTGGCTAACCCGCTGGCATGCTAGAGCCGAGAACTCACACACAGACGGAGAGCCCCCCCTCCCCACCAGAGCCAACCCTCAGATGGGCCAGATAGTAGGGGTGAACCACAAACCCCCCCCAGCGCCCCTCCTAAAACAAAGGAGATGGTGGTGGTAAGAGAACAAGAAGGGATGGATCAAGAAGGGATGAAACTTCGTTCTGGTACCAGGGTATCAAATACAAAATATTAATATTATTAATGTTCTACATTACTGGCTGCTAAGCCGTTTACTGTACGCCTTCAACTTCCATTCACCCGATCAGGGCGACTGCTCACTTCTTTTCTGTACTCGAGTTGTCGCCCGCCGACGACACAGCGCGCTTTGCACTCTCCACGTACGGTCGTGCCGTCTCTGCTGCTGCATCTACATGCGGTTGTGCTGTCTCCTTCGCTTTTTGTACGTGTGGTTGGACTGTCTCAGATGCTTTCTGCAAGTGCGGCTGAACCGTCTCCGAAGCTTTCTGCAGGTGCGGCTGGACTGTCTCCGATGCTTTCTCGACATGTGGCTGGACTGTCTCCTTCGCCTTCTCTACGTACGGCTGGGCAGTTTCCACCGCCGAGTCGATATGCGGCTGCGCAGCGGCCCGCGCATTCTCGACATGTGGCTGCAGCATCTCTTGTGCCGTCGACAGCAGGCTCTTCGTTGTACCGAGGGCAGCACCAGTCGCCGACTGAAGTGCGGGACAAGACCTCCGACTTGCGTCGTGCCGTTCTGCGAAGACAGCCTATTCTGCCCGGCATCAATATAACCCTAGTGCAAAGATCATCAGATGGCGGAAGTCGCAGAAGAACCGGAGTACTCACTTGAGCAGTCGCTAACATGCTGCCTGCGTATTGCTTTGCCTGGCCCACATACGATGCGCCAGCCGCCTTCACGTCCTCGACGTCTTTCTGGCCCTCCGCGGCAGCTGCATCAGTCTTCTCTGCCAAATCGTTCTGTAGGACGTCCGTGGTCGACGCAGTCTGCTTCGCGGTGTCTGGGAATTTATCCTGTTTGTCACGGGAATAGTCAGCGGGTGCGCAGACAGCTTTACAACAAGACCACCTGTGCAACTTCGGCTGCATCGCTGGCGACAGACTGGACTTTCGATGCCTTAATTTCGGCCTCACGTCTAACTTGGTTCTCGTCGATGTCGTTTGTTCCCTGATTCGCACTTCTATCGGCAGTCAGTACCCTTCCATCCAACGGTGGGAACTCGAAAGGACATACTCTGAGGCGAAGATGCCCGACTCAACTGCCTGAGAAGCTGCGTTGTTTACGGCTTTCGACATGATATGGATTTAGGAATAAGATGTGATGATCGTCGTTTTAGATATTTGTGAAGTCTGGAGTTTGGATGGAGTGATATTTTATCGTAGAGCTACAGTGAAATTGAGCTCTTTATAAACACCACCGTCAGTGGCCCGGACGCGGGATGACGCGCCTCTCGATTGACGTCATTACAATTCTGTGGCTCCATTGATTCCAACCATATTGATTTTTGGAGTGGATTTTATTCTTTTCGGGAATAGACAAGATCGAGTAGCTCCTATTATTAAGTCCTGACGAGATGTCCCACGGCACGTACTATGTAGTACTTACTGGGGCTAGTACAGGTGGATGTAAAAAGTTACGGACCGGCCAAAAAAGGAAGGAGGCTCACGCTGAGCATCAAAGACCTTTTTCGCTGCTCATGCAGGGCAAATAACTTGACTCAGTGTAGGAGGACCTTATAATTAGTGTTAAAATAAATTGGCATGTCTATGTACAAGCTGCAGTTGTGTTTTGGCTCATAAAAAAGATTCGAATGAGGTGTCTAATCTCCTTCCTTTTTCGGTCGGTCCGTAACTTTTTACATCCACCTGTACATGTATATGATTCATACTGACATTATCAAGAAATAATCAACATTAATTATAATATCTGACTTCATCGCGGGTTAGTCGCTCCTATCTCCGGCCCTTTTCTGTTGTGTTTCCCGAATCTGAATCCAAACCTGCCTGGCTTTTTTCCTCGTTCTCTTTGAAATCAATACTCCCAGCATTCAGTTCAGACAGATCGACCAGTCCCAAATTGTGCTCGTCTTTCGGGGTCTTCTCAGACGCACTACCCGCGAGCGCGCTTGGTCCAGGGTGCGGTGAGGCCGCGCCCGACCCCAGGTTCGGGCCTGACCCTGAAAATGCGCTCGAAAACAGGAAGGGTGGCTCGAGGAAGCTCGTGAGCACCGGACGAGTCGCGTCGAGCGTGCTCGCCCACCGACTGGTACCGGGGCGACGAGCCGTCTCAGCGTCGCTCAGGTCCATTGGGGCGGCCGCCGCGCCGTCTTCGCGCCTGCGTGGCGCTGCGCCTCTTGAAAGCACGTACTCACGTGAGTTCAAAGTGGCGAGGAGAGAGGTACAGTAAACTAGACATTCTCAGACGGATTTCAGATAAAATGGGGGATTAACTTACTTCGGGAAACGATGACGTGAAATGGAAGGAAGAGGACGCCGGAAGGCTTGACTGCATACTGCGGTGAAGGAAGTTAGCCGTGAAAGGAAATATTTTTGTCTCCGCACTTACAGCTATCACTTCCCCGCCTTGTACGAGTGCCTGAAGCGCTCCCCGCTGTACGGAGAACAAAATCAGACTGTCAAGGACGTTATTTGCGCGCCGCACGTCCGTCCTCCGTATCCCGAATAGCCAACAGAGCGCGATGACGATGCCCACATCGCACGCAAGCGCCGCTCCGCGCGCGATGTTGAACGCAGTGTGGTTCAGCCAGTATACTACAATGACGTCCACATATTTAAGGCGCAGCTGGATAATCGGGAGGATGAAGCCGGAGGCCAGCGCGGTTAGCGAGATGAGGAACAGCAAGACGGTGACGACAATAGGTGCTCTCACTGGAGATGCAGTTAGTTAAACGGACAAAAAAATAAATCTGAAGGGCATACAGGCTCGGATAGTGTTGATATAGAAGTTTTGTACGATGAAAGCAAGGGCAGTCGTGATGAAATACTCCGACTAATCGGTTCAGTCAGCGATTAAATGTTCACGGTATAAAAATAACTTTACGAACGGGGAACGCCCTACGACGGAAAACGTCAGAATCTTTTTAAATCATTTGAAATAACATGCGGGTACTTTACGTCCGGCCTCAGCATCTCTGGTATACCCCAAGATAGAACCAGATAATAGTAGACGCAGTACATAAATAGAGCCATGGCCGCAGTATCTAGGATGCTGTACAGAAGGTAGATATGAGCGAAGGACCCCAGGGAGCAGCATAACTGTTCAGTGGAGGTTGAGACGCATCGAGGGACGGCATTATTACACAGCGCTGGTGGGCGAAGCTCGAGGGGGAGATGGGGACCGAAAAAAGGATTAAAATTAGAGGCGCGTTTATGTAGACCGTGCCCAAGCGCAGCTTCAGTAAAGAAGATGCCTAAATTCCTCGTCATGGACATGACCCGAGCAGCACGACTCGCGTATTCAGTTACGGCAGGTCTAAAAAACTTCTTAGCTATTAATATTGATATGAACCTGTTTGGGTGGAAGAGAGGGTTCCAGCCCAAAAGAGGGGAAACGGAATAGAATGAATTGAGACCGCAATTTGATACGTGCGGAGCCGGAGGGGCGCGGCATTAATATTACTGACGGCGCGCACAGATTGACGCGCTTTAGCTGCAGCTGCTTGTATCGAACTAGGTGACAGGTCCATTGGACGGTGGTCTCGTGAGTGGCCCCGCTTGTGCCAGCTCTCCTACCGTGCGCAGAGGAGCAACTTGAAAGTCCATTATGGATACATGGCAGATTTAGAGTGGCTGACGCGAACAGGAAGCCGACTCAGATAGGATATCGATGTCTAATAGTACAACTTAGGCGATGATAGACAAATGATGTGGCAGCGAGCCGACGATCGAGGCGGGCTCCGAATTGGGCTCGGGGAGACGGAAAACCCAGAAAAGTAAAAACCATGCCTAAATGCGCGTCTTTCAATCTCCGCGACTCTGAGTCCCCCCACACTCCGGAGCGCCAGGACCCAACCCAGTTTTAAATTGCTTGGTCGCTACATGCACATGCTGAATAAGTAGCTTTACAATACCGGCTAATCACGTCGAGGACGCTCGCACGTTGACAATTAACTTGAATTACCGCTAGTACATCTGATCCTTCGCCCCGTTCTTCTGTGCCAAATCGTACAGGTACTATACACACTAGTGTTTATTTCATATTACTTCGTCGTTTTAAGGGATATCATAATATTCGACACAGAAGTAGTCAAATCACTCTCGCTGGCAGCTCCAGCGGCTACAGAACGCTCAAGTTCGCAGCATCTTTATGCCGATCATTCACACTTTCGAGCACATGCATATACATACATGTAGTCTCCTTCTCCTTTCCAACCATCGCGCGAGCCTGAGGGTTGGGCAGGTCGTCTAGCTTATTTGGTCTTTCTGAAACCTCGGACCCGTACTCCACGTTTTCAAATAGCGGTTGGATTACACTCCAAGTAGTAATAATACATTGAATTTCAATCACAGAGACGTCGGCAGTCCAACGGCCGACGTAGCTAACACAAGAGAAATGACCAAACCTTAGTTCAATACTAGTAGTCCACTGTGTTAATCCAGCACACGAGTACTGTCCGCTTTACATGAACTTGGAGGCCTGAGAAGTACCATACGTGTCAGTAGCAAGTCCTCGCAAAGGGATGATCTTTAGAAAGGACTCACCATGCCCATTAAGCTCGAGAGACCACCGCTGTTGCTACCGCCCATCATGCCAGAGACCTTGGATTGGACAAGCATTTTCATGACCATCATCGCCGCGCTGTTGATGACCTCCTGCTTTCCGCCCGATGACGATCCGCCAGCCTTGTCGAAAAGCTTCGACGCCTCCGACATCGCCAGACCGACGAGGTGTGAGCTGTCGTTGCCGCCACCTCCAGATCTTTGCGACTGCCCGGACGTGAAGAGTTTGAATGCCTATATGCGTCTTTAGATCCGATCTTTTTGATAAGAAGCATACGGTCTGATTCGGCCACCCACCTGCATAGCAGCAGCGCTGCCGAGCGAGTCGGCGCTCATGTTAGATGAGGGCCTTGTTCATAGGCCTGCTGATGGGCGTTGGTTACGTGTTGTTCGTCGATGGGCTCGTGTTTCGCGCCCTTTTGTCCGACGCATATGCATACCCGCTATCAGTCTCTAAGTCTGTACACTGAGAGAAATCAGGCTTACAGGGTTGGAGTTCAGGAAGCCCATCGCAGAGGAGAAAAGCGACGAGTCTCCCGAGCTGTGCTGGGTAGCATGGCTCACTGCGTAGTCTTCGTCCACTGTAGTCCATCCTCTCGTTATACAACTAAGCACTAAAAATATAGGCTATTTCACTCACCATGGGGAACTCCGCTGTTCCCTGAATCGTGCTGCGAGTGCGACGGTCGGTTGTACTCGCTGCCGCCCGTCTTCGATACGTTCTCTATATGCGCCACAGACAACAGATACCGTTATCGTCAGCCCACACTTCACGCACTACGAACTTGATCACAGCGATTGGAACAGACACAGACCTTGACTGCTCTCGTAGGCGGCGTAGCCCTGCTTTGCGAGGTTCATAAAGGAGTCCTGATGGACACGCCACATACAGACAGGTCGCGTCGCGTTAGTACACGGCAAGTTACTCGAGCAGACAAGTATGTACTGGGAAGACGTACCATGTCTAGATACTAGGCGTCGTTTGGTTGGGGGTTGTGTAGTGGTGGTCGATAATAAGGCTGCTGCTGTTCTCAAGTACGCGTTTAGTACCATATCGATCCGCACTGAGGCTGTGTAATGTTTGGCACCTGGCATTCACGCCGGCGCTAGCATTAATCCTGTGCTAGTCCTATATCGTCAACCGCGAAACATGGGGAAAAAATGTAGCAGAATAACTCTATTGAATGTACAGATAGACACACATGTACATTCTGCGAAAGAAAAAAGGTTTGCAACTCCTCTTCCTACATAGACTTTGCAAGCGGATGTGGATAATTGACACATGCAATAAACCGGAATAACGAAAAGGGATGGATAGGCGACTGACAACCTTGGCAGAGTGATATGGAAAATGAAGAAAAAAAGATTGGACGGCGCGATGTTTGCGGAGGGAACGAGAGAAAATGATAGGAAGTGACCAGTGGGAAAGGAGAGTGTGCACTACGAGACGGAGGCATAGAAAGGGGTATAAAAGGTTGCGCAGATGGGAAGGTAAAGTCGTGGACATAGCGGTAAGGAAGGACTGCTTAGATATACTGACGGTCCGTTGCAAAAGGAACGAGATTGCCTGGAAGAACGGAAGTAAAAGGAAACGAACTATAGATAACGGATACCCCAACTTTTCCAAACATTATAAAAGTAGAATGACGCGGTAATCGCTTTTCCCCATACGTTACTTGTGCGCGGAAATCGACGGCTGGGACTCGTCCTCCCAAGAACCCATGCGAAGAAATCTCGCCAAGACCTCCTCGGAGCCGCGCTTGAAGACATCCACGCCCGTCGCAGGATTCCACGTACGTCCAACGGGCTTCCGCGGTGGCGGCGCAAGAGGGCTATCCGTTGGCGACACAGGACCAAGGGGTGAGTCCGCGGTGTCTGTGGACGACGCACGAGCCATAATTAAAGGAGCTGGGGATATCTGCTGCGTAATCAGCGCAGGAGGCCTGGCTAGCTGTGCTGGTTTCCGAGGCGCAGGAGTTTGCGTTCCAGGAGACATGATGGGAGATGTCCGGTCTGGAGACCCAAAAGTGTAAGCATCATGAAGTCTCGGCGACAACATGCCAGGAGATGATCCTTGGTGACGATGGCGGCTACCGGATGGTCGAATGTATGCCTGTGCGCTGGCCGGGCCAGGCGTCGTTGCGGCGAGTTGCTCCATCCCGAGCACCATTTCTTGAGCTGACGGCTGACGTGGGAGGTCGATAAGCGGCATTGTCACTGGGGAGGACGAAGCTGAACTGTGTTTCGAGCCTTGCTTGGAGCTTAATTTTCCTGTGGAGGTTGAAGTCGATTGAGAGACCTGTACTGCAACATTGCGAACATCTTTAGGAACAGTCTGCACACCGTACGAGCGGTACCCTTTTTTGCCCGACTGGAAGCGCGAAGAGCCTGAAGGAGGGGATAATATACCACCCTTAAGACGATCACTCCCCGATTTACCCTTGTTGGGTTGCTCTCCGCCTGATAATCGGTTATTTTCTTCAGCGTCACTGTCATCATCATCAACCTCGTCTTCTACATCACCGTCCATGCTGCTTGCATCGGATTGCTCCGTCCTACTCTTGTAGCTGTCACTCCGCTGTCGTGCACGAGGGGAACCTAGTATAGGTAGTGCGGGTGATGGCGCCGCCAAACGAGCGGCATATTTTTTAATGCTCGGAACCGAGTCCCAAGCATTTGAGTAACCTCTGGCTCCGGGAAAGCCCGAGGGAGGTGAAGACATCGGACTTCGCGTCTCTGCTTTCCTTCCATAATCGATTTGTAGTACAGACCGCTCTGGCTCCGGCTCGGGGACCATCTTTTCAATATACTTCAAAGTTGGAGTGATCTCACCTTCGGGGAAAACTCGTCCTGGCATATGGCGTGGTTTCTCTTCCCAGGGAAAAACAGAAGCTACTTTTGATATATCCGGTAGTGAATGAGATTGTTGGAGGCCCGTCTGGGGCGATCCCATAACATTTACATAGTGACCCTCCTGAATGAGGTGGCGCGGTATCTGGCCTGGAGGAGGAGCTTTGAAGAACACCATAGAAGGTGACTGCGGGGAGCCCGTTAAGGCTGCATGAAGTTTTGCGGAACTGTATGGTATATCCCAAACGTTGGGAAAGTATGCGTCCGAAGGAAAAGCAGACGGAGTTGGGGGGACATTTGGGGGAGGTTCTATGGCAGGGTTCCAGCTAAGTAGCGGGGGCGACGGAGGACGAGGAGGATCCGACGGCGGGGGAGGGGGAAGCCACATGTGATGCTGCTGCTGTCCTTGCCCTTCGCTCGATGATGTTTGAACTATTGTCTCTGATTCTGCCTGTGCAGGCAGTACATCGTGTTCTGCTCGCAGTGAGGATGGAATACTAGGTCCTGTCTGGAACGAAATGGAAATATTTGATTCTACTTGCGAAGGGTGAGTAATAGATTTTGCTGGTGATGAAAGGTAGGCACTAGGCTCTGTTTGTGTTGAAGGGTGGGCACTAGGCTCTGTTTGTGTTGAAGGGTAGGCGCTTGGATCCGTTTGTGTTGAAGTATAAGCACTCGGTTCCCCCTGTAATTGAAACAAGCCACTAGGTCCGGAGATAGAAGTTGCTGACTGTGAATGGGGGGAGAGCCTTGAGCGAGAACTTGCCGATTAAGCACACTTGCTTTAGGCGTTGGAGGGCCTGACGACGGGAGAGATATTGGAGAAAAATGAGGGGAAGGTGGGACTTCGTTTGGACCGGGAGTCGGAAGAGTCTGCATTAAAGACTGAGCTTGTCCATGCCATGATATTCGAAGTCCATTGGAGCTAGAACTTCGTTCTCCGGCTGACTGCTTGAGTGGCGATGCTCCGTCTTCTACTTTCAGCTCAACTTGGGGCTGTCTTTTCGGCTGCATGAGGTCAATTCGTCCATCCAGAGGAAGACTGCGATACCCTCCCTCACCCTCTCGACTACCCGTCAAACTGTTCCCCTCGACCGCGAGCTTTCTTAAATCTTCAAGTCCAAGGGCAGTTGCTCGAGCGGCATCTGACGGAGCCTGAAAACCTCCGGGAGGAAGTGTGTGCTCATCCCATGCATTCTCGTACTTCTTTGTCTCATAATACTCTTCAGCCACTAGGTTTTGTTGACGATAGTTGCGATCATAAACGTCGAACCACCGATCAACCAAAGAAGAGTACGCGTATGACCGGGTCGATGCAGTAGTAACTTGTATTGGATAAACTCTGCTGAGGAGTAACGGTTGTGTTATGTGTTTGGACAGTCTGAGAAAATGACGAAGGTGCGCGATAGGGGATCTCGTTCCAAGGTTTATTAGGTCCGATGAAGTGCAGAGCCGAAATTTGAGACCCAAAGCGCTCATATGCCGGCGCATATCTAATGAAATGCCTAGTGAGCAAAATAATAGCGCGGATTAGTGTGCGAAGTGCTCACGTATACGCTGCCGTCGGAGTTGTGTTGTAAATGAAGCTGAGACGATTCCAGTTGCTCCCTCGCCATTCGTTCAAAACGCCCTGATCACCTCCATCCCAGCTCCCTTTACTCTTGACCAAGGCCCTAAGGTCGTTGAACTTGTCCTCTCCCGGAGTAAGCACCATCACCCCTGAATTGAAAATGTCCGGCCATCCCACGTCCGGTACGGCAGAGAACTCATGAGGTATGGTGAAGAGATGTGACAAGGGCCGCACGGGAAGTACGTCAGCATCAAGAAAGATAACTTTCTCATACTGGGTCAAACGGAAGACGTGAAGCTTCGTAAGGACCGTGTGTAAGTCAGGCCGACCTGTGAGATCCGTAGAGGCGCAGTTAGTGTGCAATTAATGTGGCGCAGAAACAGGAGAGGAAGCGAGCAAGACCGTGGACGTAAAAGCGCCCGGCGCAGAGGATGGCCTACTTCCGCCTCCACATTCGATCACGAGGGTCATCCCGCGGACCAAATCAGGTCAGACGGTGTCCGCTCGGGTCGCAGACGTGTTGATCATGCTCCGAGGCGCGTCATACCCCATGATTCCAGGTAGATACGGCGCCTTGTGTCGTACGGGACAGTTGCACACTGGAGAGAGGGAGAATCGCGTACTCACCAAGCAATTGGAGTCCTGCTTCGGTCTGCTCCTGAATGACCTCGACGCCCACTACAACGTCGAAAGCTTTCCTGAGATACCGGATAGTATTGACATCAACAGTCTCCGGGGTGACGATGCAGACCGTTTGGAAAGAAACTTCTGGATCCGTGGGCGGCGAGGGATGGACTTCCTTCAATGCTGCCACCACAGCGAGGGCGCCAGGTAGGTAGCGATCAGATGTAACAAGCGTTGCGAACGCATACCGACCAGACATGAAGTTCCTCTCTGCTTCCCTCGCCGCTGCAGGCGGTGTGCACGTCGAAGTAGAGCGAAAGTCGCGTCTCAAGACTCCGGATGCAGGCGGGGGAAATATATATGTGTGCAGAATATGGATTGGTCGGGTTTCTCCTGCGTTACCCCGCAAATGTCGGCAACCTCCGATCTTCGTCCTCAGCACCCCAGAAAGAGTCGTCGAGTTCCGGCGGCCGTTGCAGGTCGTGCTGGTAGCGGCTGAAGTCTTGGGATCGTCACTCGTTGACATTTTCAACAGGACGAGCAAAATCGGACCGTTTTTCTCATATTAGATTCCTTTACGCAATAAAGTGCTGGAAGCGGTATCTGATATTCTGATATGACGTTACAGCCAGTGGGCATACATTGTGTAATATCGGAACAATTTCCAAGTTGACCAGAACGATGAATCCTACAGTGTCGAACTTGGGATGTCCGTCACGCGAGTTTATCCTCGCGATCTTGACGATTTATGTATTCCCGTCTCAAGTTAAATAGATGCTCTTCTCCCTTAGCCAGGAAGCATTAATTGGAAGGAGTCGCTTCATTTTCGCTTACTTGCTGTTGGCCTCGGCGAGAATTCCACCGAACGCTACACAACATCCAGTTAGAAGAACATATATTATCGCGAACGATACATTATTGCGGATGCCGGACTACAGGTACAAATGTGAAAGAAACGCCACGAAGCAATGCTGAGAATAGCGAAACGAGTAAGTACGATAACAAGGTTGCGAGGAGTGAATAATGATATTGCAAAAGCAAGAGAAGTAAGTTAAGATTTGAACTAAGAAAAAATGTAAGTGGGGCCCAATCCGAATGGAGAAAGCAGTGAAAACCCGGAGGGCAAATGCAGGCTCTGAGGAAGGGCATCCGAATAGGATTGAAATGAAGGTAACCCATACCCAAATGCTTCATCTAGTGTACTCTTTGGAAGGTCAAAAGTGTGAGCGTCGGAATGATATATCGGCAACTTGAGACATTCAGGAGAGAAATCAATAGGTTGTCGGCTTTCATTGGATGGTGATTGGACCAGGGCCGCTGGTGAATGTGTCTCGCCTGGAAACGAGAAACTGTTAGAAAAAACCGATACACTCGACGAAGAGCCGCCTAGGCCGGTAGGTTGTGTGCACAAGAGACCATTTGATACGGATACTGAAGGCAGGGCATAAGGTGATTCGGACGATGCCCCTGCCATGACTTTTTTCGTGGACACCGATCGACCCTCGTCAAGACTAGCCGAGGTTGTAGTCTGGACATGATGGACGTGTCTTGTCGTTGATCTCTTTTTTAACCTTGCTGGAGATTCGAACGCCGAACCTATCGTCGCGCGTTTAAGCAATGCTGGTGGGGGTGAGTGTGTAGATGCTGAAGCCGGTGATGTGAGTGATTCCGGATATACATGTGCTTTGGAAATCGAAGTGTCATTGTGATTCTTCTGCGACTCGAACATACGCGTAACGGGGGATAAGTGTTGGGAACATCCACGGGATACTGACTGCAAAATCTTAGCCCTGGGAGTGTCAGCGACAAGTGAGCTCCCGCGAGTACGAACACCGATTTCGAGATGTTTCAGCATGACTGGCGCGTTGACAAGAGAGGTCATAGGTGCATGTAAGGGACGGACGGTATATGGTAGAGTAACATCACAGCCAGATTTCTCCGTAGGTGCGCGTAAGCCCCATGGCAAGCAATTGCCCTCCGCGCTGGCAGGTCGTCCTGTGCCACCTATGCTGAGTTTTGCGAAGGAAGAAACTAGACTAGAGACGTCCAACTCGCTGTGACTGAACTGACGTGTTGCTGAACTACGGTCCCACTTAGGTTTTTGAAATTTGGAGAAATCACCAGACCTGCAAGGGAAGGGATCTTCAGACCAAATTGGAGGATAAGCGGCTGGAAAGGCATGCTGAGGCGACGCCGAGAGGAAGGTCGATACCTCCACAGGGACGATCGACTAAATAGTCAACAAGATATGTTATTACATGTTCACGTATGGCGATAAGGAAAAGGGTATGCCGGACGCGTACCGTACTACGAGCGTTTCCCTCTCCCACAACATGATGCAAGCCAATTCTTGACCCTGACTGGCGGTTGACTACGATTTTCGGTATGTCAGGTTGCGCCTCAGGCCTACACAATTCACTAGTTCCTGTTCTCTTAGAACGACTTCGACGATTTTGAAACTATGGTATCGTTAGCGTATAGTGTGAAAGTCGAGGATAGCCAACGTACCCAGACATGAATTTGTCTGTAAGACATCCCCGATTTTTTTGCAAGAGCAACTTTATCGGCTCGAGGGGGGAACTGTTGTACTTTGTAGTATTCCTCTAAGATTGGGATATAATCCTGCAGAGAAGGGTCATGACACACGTTACACTAGCCTGACTAGAGTACATACCACATTAAACCGCTTCCTGTCACATACAGCTACTGGGGCGGACTTATTATTAGTGCCTACAAGAGTTGACGCGGGCCCCATGACGCTGCACGTCGTAGCTCGAGATTTGACCGCCTTCCGGACATCGGCAACCCATTCCTTAACCTTGCTGTCATACATCAATTTGAACGTAGCCCTAAGTTGCTCCAAAAGTCTGGGAAGTGGTAAAAGGGCGTCCTGGCGCGGCAGAACAGCAAGCTTGTTGCAGGCTTGCTGGAACTCGTCCACGAAATGCTCTTGCAGCTTCCTAACGAACTTTTCAAATGACAGCGCTAGCCTCTCTAAAACATTTCCTGGAATTCCGTCCTTGCTTAGTGCAGTTAATAAGTCCGGGGGTGGTCCTAGATGTAGAATGGGAATTGAGGGCGGTATCCGCTGAGGATAATCATCGTGCTGGGTAGGAGAAGCGAGAATGGTGAGGTCTCCAATATTCTTCGCGGTCTTTATAATGCTTTGATACAGTCCAGGCGGTATCGTTAGTGCAACGCTCATGGTGTGCCGTTGCGTAGTCGAGTCTAGATGGTAAATGGCGAGTGGATTCGGGCCTGTGCGGCTCGACAAAGGTGGATTTACGGCTTAGCCGATCTAGATCGCAAATATATACAAATACTTATTAATTGTCGATTAGATTGTGTAAGTATACTTATACGCGGTCAATCGCGTTGCACCGTGGCTTTTCTGACTTACTCTTTCACAATATGCTCTCGTCTGGTGCTGAATTGTATCGACAATTCAAAGAAACGGAAAATGACTTTTTGACGGCAGTCATCGGTGATGGTAAAGCTTTGGAGGACATGGCTCTTAGAATGGCATCCATTCAGCAGGCGTTGGGCTGCGAGGAACTCGACGGCGCCTCCGACATTCTTCCTCTCGTGTACAAAGTTGCTAACAACATCTCTCTTATGGCCGAAGGGTTCCTGGATGTCGAGGCTGAGGCTGAGAGAGCTGATATAGCCCTCCAGCGAGAATTGGGAGCTATTTTCGAAGGACTTTCACTCAATGACGATAGTTGGACGGCTTCAGACGACGCCACAGACCACCCCAGGAAGCCTTCATCTTCTCCTGATCCACTTGTGTCGAATGACCTCACTTGGACTCGTCCCACGGGGCTCAATCTTCCTTCTCTTTCCAATCCCCTACCTGCCGATATACCTCCCGCCTTTGCGTGGCTCATCGAACACATTGACAACCCATATCCAACGCTCAAAGTCAAGGAAAGAATTGCCAGCATAGAAGGCCTTTCTATAAAATCCCTCTCCGACTGGTTTGTTCAGGCTCGACGAAGGATTGGCTGGACCGCAATCTTGAAGCGACACTTTCAAGGAGACCGTTCCTTGACGGCCGACTGCGCACATCGGGTCCTCGTCGAGCGGACTGGTCACATGTATTACTCGGAACAAATTGTTCGAGAAGTTGAAGGCATGAAGGAGGCCGCGAAGCGTATCTGTGGGGAACAGACCAAGCAGAGTAGCCTCGCCAAGAGGCTGGATTCCACGGACATTCCGATCGAGCAAGATACAGTTAGCAGGAGCAAGAAACGGCGTCGAAAAGACTCTCTACTGAGTGACAACGAATCTATCGTATCACCCTCCACGTCCTACAGCAACGGGTCGCCACGAAAGCGAGCTCGCGATACCAATGGGGAACGCGATTACACGTCCGGTCCATCGAAACGCAGTGGGTAAGCAACTATTGTCTATTCTTCCATTGGTCTTTACCAAGCTGACAACCATCATAAACAGCCTATCTTCTCGATCTAGTTCGTCTTTGTCTCACACCGCATCATTCACCTCGTGTTCCTCAGCCTCAGCCGCGTCGTCACCCGGGCCATTAACTCCCCTGTCGTCACCCGCGGAGACGCACTCGAAGCTCCCCGCGGATATCTTCAACAATTGGATCGACGACGTCTCCTCCGAGCCTGTACTCCTCCCCCAGATGCGGCTGACCAGCCGTGTTCGGTGCTCTCCCAAAAACGCGCACTTTCTGATTCGGACTCACACCACACCGCGAAGCGCGCGAGGCTCGAACAGCCTCCGGCGCCTAGTGCAACCACCCCCGTATCGCATCCGACCACGCCCCCTGAAGACAATGGCCCTCTGTCAATCGCAGATGAACTCGCGTTATCCATGCCTCCACTACTCGATATATTGCCGATAGCAGGAGAGGGCGATGCGTCCGTTTTCGGGAATCTGCCACTTCTCGAAGACGCGAACCCGGACCTATTCAGCCACTTCATAACTCAACTAGAGCGCGAGGTCCCTTCTGCATCGACATGGGACAACAGCCTGCTGGGCGGCAGTGCGGTCGAGGCTGTTCCTTTCAACTTTAGTGGCTCAGCCGAGCAAGCTGGTGAGTTGATTGTTCATAATTCACGAGAACAAAGAAAAGATATTAATCATTAACGCGTGTTTGTCTCAAGGCAACGCCAATGCACAGCCGACGTCGTCCGTTGTCGACTTTTTCAGTCTGTTCGGATTGGAAGGCGCGGCTGGGCAAGACAATAGCGAGACGGCGAATAACCCGCTTTTGGAAGGTCAAGCGAAAGGCGTGTCGGAGGCCGTGTTGCTGTCCTCGACAGATCTCGCCTTTCTGGACGGCCTCGGAGGCAGTGAGGATGGTGACCCGGATACGTGGTCGACATGTGCGGATGCCCCGGGAGATACGGATTCGCCAGCGACGCTCATCGATACACTTTCATCTCCACAAGAGCCAGAGGTGGAGGATGGGGAGCGGACAAAGAAACTGCGGCGGCTGCAGGAGCTGCTCGAGGAGGCGGAGAAGCTGAAGCAGGAGGTGTACGGCTAAGACAGACTACCCGAGAGAATGGCAACGATCTATGCTTTTTTGTTTTTGTTTTCGTTATTGATCATGATTATCTTTATTACCGCATGTGTTTTTTTGTTTTGTTTTTGTTTTCGCTTCACTGACTTATGTTTCGTTCATGGATGGATTTATATGCTTTTCGCGCATTTGTTTAGTGTATTTGTAGTATAGCGTACATCATGCAGTAGTCGGTATATTGTAAGTAGTGGCCCCTGCGTCAAAGGCACAATACAACGTTTTTGAGTTTAGTCTTCATTGTGCCACTCGGTGGAGCTGAGGAGCCCTCATGGCAGTCTTTACCCTTGATGGACCACAATGGACGAGGGCCTGTGCGTGGCCGAGTGTAATTGAACGCGGCCCGTGCTCCAGCGCCGATCCGAATACGGAAGATAATAGCGCGACTAAATGAGGGCAGTCGCTAATAGTAGAACGAAGCCCTAGTAGAAGACCTCGTTTCTCAGATCCAGTCTTCGGTAGTCTCGCAGCCTAGCAGACACCACTAGTGACTTGTTCACACCCGTCCCGTCGTTGTACCTGCGACTCATGGATTCTTCAACCTCTGGTAAACTTGCCGAAATATCTGGTCTATTCAAGACGCTTTGCGATCAGGTCGACTGCGTACTTGGCCCGGACGAGCACCTCGTCGACGTAGACGATGTCCGTGCACCTCAGCTACAGCTTTCGGTACCAGGTCCGACACACTTAGTTCCCCAGCTCATGGCGGTTGGCGCGCCGAAAAAGCTTGCCGCTGAGGTCTCATCAATCCATTCAACCCGTGCTCACGATTTAGCCTCTCAGTATCTGGACATATACAAAAAGACTACCAAGGAGATAGCCCGCATTTGTCGGCCCCCATATCACCAGCGGCGTGACGCACTTTTTTCGCGTTTGCAAAAACTCCCCAGTATTTACGAGGAGATGTTGAAAAAGTGGGAGGAGGAATACGTTGGCCTAGTGAAAGAGCGCTGTCTTCCTATAAGGGCGCGGGGATCTGTACCAAAAGACGCCTTTAATAAGGTAAGATACTACCCATACTGATTTACGGGCTAGCACATTTCCTGACTACCTCTCCTAGGAATTTACTCCCTACCTAGAAATATACTTCAGCCAGAACATGTATCCATCTTTGGTGGATAAGCGCTCTCTCGCCCAGACCTCTGGAATGACTGTAGAACAGATAAATATCTGGGTAAGCCCTTGCCTTGATCAACGTCCGCACCCAACTCAAGCGAATTAGTTTCAAAACCATAGGAGGCGTGTCAAGAATGGCCAGTCTACAACGAAGGGGTCTCCTTCGCAGACCTCTGTTCCATCGTCTCGCGTTACTCGGCCTAAACAACATGAAGACAACGATGACGTTACCGGGACGGCCCTCAAAGAGGTTAGACACGACTTTCCGTTAAAGAAGAAACACTTTTTCCTAACCAAGCTTTCTGTTTGTAGCATTTATGGTCCCGGTCTTCTTCACTCACTCTCGTAGAAGATAGTGATCCTTTCACCAGGGAGTCCCCTGCATACGCCTATCCATCCCCCTACCCTCCCGATAAAGCGAGCTACCCGTTCTCTGTCGTAAACGGGATCTTTGTTTGTAACTTCCCGGTTCCGACATGGAGGAGGGCATCGGTATCAGCGTTTCCTACACATGCGAAACCGGATATCGACTCTCTTGTGTCGTCATTTAAACTGCTTAACATTGGTTCGGTGCGGCCTAAGTCACGACCTGTCGCGAGTCTGTGGGGGCTACACAAGCCTGCGGAGAAAAGCGGCCATGATGTCACTTCGTTCTACATTTCCCGTCCGCTGCGCGCACCTCTGCCTTCACTAGTATCTAACCGTCAGATATATGCACCACTCTTGAACTCTTCGCCGACTGTTAACGAGATACCCTGCCGAGCATCCTCCGCTCCTCCAATGAAGATTATTAGGAAACCCGGGAAGGCCAATCGCAGAGGTCTTCCGCGGGACCCATTGCAATGGGAGAGGGAATGTCACGTTTCGGGCGGTGATGCGACGGATCACAGAGTTAGGCGGAGGAAGATGTCCCAAGGTTGCACGCAGCTGATTACACCTGCTAGGCGTCCGGCGGTGGGTGGGTGGAGGCGTTTTGGCGCGCGCCCAGATTCGACGTTCGGGCACGCACAGTGGACACTCCGTTCGCCCTCTGCACTCATTTCTCCTGCTAAAGGCGATTTAGTGGTGGGTCCGTCTAACAGTTCGACGGACATGACCGGTTTTCCTCCATACATATTCCCAACAATACCTGACTTTTCTTTCTTTGACAAAGGATTTCATACTTCGACCGGGGACCTCGTTTTAGTGCCATGATAAATTGTTTTTGATATGTATTACTTATTCATTGTCACATTATCTTTATTCTTACGCTATGCATACTCGTACACTACAAAGCAGTCCTGTATATTTCTGTTTCTATTGTCTGTCTACCGCACATCATACTGTATATTAGTTATTATCCGTTGTCGACTAGTCACTAGTCCTTTCCAAATGATCTTTTAGGTGACCGCGTGCGTGAGGCTCAGCCTGTTGGCGAGATCAGCGCTAATATTAATTGTGATTGTCTTCCCTATATAGAGCGCAACCCCAGACTCGACATCCCCTTTCATCTGGCAGCTGCATTTCGAATCGCACACTCTTTCCGGGCGGCCATGTCTGCGCTTGCACCCAAGTGTCCTGTATCGTCCGCCTCGTTTGACTGCGATATTCGCTCTGACCTCTCTACTTTGGACGATGACCTCTACGATGCGGTTGTCATGGACGAATTCTCGCTCCGAGGTCTTGTGGCCCGCCTTTCCGACCTCAACAAACACGTTTCGTCCACCCAGGCGATTTCCAAAGGGCTCGTCAAGCCTAAAACTGTCTCCCTTATCCGGTCAATCTCCTCAAGAGCTCGCATTTTGGCGAGTAACATGATCAATGTGCACCGTTCCACAGAGGAGATTGCCGGCAAACGAGAAAGCCAAATCGCGGACGTGTTGGCCAGAATGTCTATCAACGCCGATGCTCGGGCTACACGAAATTCACCAGCGACAATAGGAAATCACGGTGCGTCCACCGCAACAGGAGTTGAAGACGCCGAGCCACTGTTGCACACCACGCAGTCGCTCGAATGGCTTTTAAAGAACCTACACAACCCGTACCCCTCGAACGTTAAGAAGGCTAAGATAGCCGTCAGCTCACACGCATCCCTAAAGACCATCAATACCACGTTTGTCAATCTTCGTAGTCGCATCGGCTGGACGAAGATTTCGAAGCACTACTTCAATGGCAACCGCGCTCTCGCTATTGACTGCGCTCATCGCGTTTTCCTCGAAGACCCACCTAGCGCGGTCCCGGACCAAATTCGTCGCGAGTTTCTGGATATGAAAGCGACCGCGGAGGGAATTTATAAGGGGATGGCCAAAAGCTGCGATGCAGTGAAAGAGATAGATCGGGTTATTGGAGATGTTGCAAAAGAGAAAGTGGGCGCGCCTTCCGAAATACAGCCTGAACAAATAATTCAGACTGTTTCGGTTCCTTATACCGACGAGTTTCTACAAACTATCGCGGAATTGCATGATGATCACCATGGATGCAGTGCCTCAGTTCCGTCAACACTAGTCCCTGGTAATGATGAGGAACAGTGCGTTCTTATTCTCACCTACCCAATAGATTGCTGACACTTGTTTAGGGTCTCTCCTTTTCTTTCCACCGATGAACATTGTCTGACAGAGACGACTACACCGTCCTCCTTGGAGGTGTCATCGGATCGGCTCCCGACGCCGCACCAGAAAGCTCCTCATTTGTCGCCTATGTCACCACCCCCTGAAAAGTCACTCAAGCGACGTCTGTCGTATACCGGAACCGATGATACCCCCAAAGCTAAACGACCTCACCGGGTTTTAGATATAAGTTCGGAAAAAAACGATGCCCAAACGTCATGCAATGTCTTACCCCCTCGGAAGCGCCGACTCTCGCAAATTGATTCGTATACACCTTCCGTGGAGGAACGTCCATGCAAGCTTATGGCTATGTCACCCATCCAAACGTCGCTCAAACCATTATCAATAACGAGAGACCCACATGCAGTCATGGATTTTCCAGAACTTGAGCACGTCTGGTCAGATTTTGATTTGGGGATCCCGAATTGCGTGACATTAGGTGAACAGATGTCTGGAGAATTAGAACTGCAACCATTTAGTTACCCACATAACCCTTTGGCGTCCGGTTCCTCAGCTGCAATGAACCTCTCCATCACGGGTACGTGCTGATTGCTTACCAAAATAACCCCTTTGTTCACATGATTTTTGTTAGGTGACCTTGGTTTTGAGGGATCCAAAATGCCTAATATTATAGACTGCATTTTTTCGGGCACTAATGGTACGGAGAGTCTTTTGGAAGGGTTTTGCGGTCTTCCGGCCTTGCCAGAACTCTCCTTCAATTATGACGAGGTCCCCTCTCCCTCAACAGAGTCTTACTCCGTGTCTTCCGAGTCTTTCCCTTCGCCGTCAGGATCTATCAGGAGTATGCTCGGGACAGATGTGTCGCCTCCAGGCTCCGTGTTTGTATCCGGATTCGACAGCCTCCAGCCACCCCTGCTGGACCTTACATTTCCGCCTGAGTTACAGATCGACTCATCTCTCTGGTGTGGATTGGCGGAGATACATGATCTTGTATTAACAGATCCTGTTCAAGGATCCCTAGAAGCAGGTAGGGAGGTAAAATTAGAGCGACTGAGATGCTTAAAGGAAGAAAAAAAGCGGCTTGTAGAGGAGGAGCTGAGACTTGAGCAAGGTTTGTTTTTGATTCCAATGATAATTTATCCAGTGATTAACTTTAGTTCGTCAGATCTCTGTCTTTCCCAAACGTGACGTCGAATTCTTTTATTCACCTCGGTACTTTCTTTCAATGTCTCTTCAATGTCCTTTCACCAATCATTATGCAACGCATAACTTATTTGCATTATTGTATTAGTACACTCGAGGCTGTTTTAAAGCATATGTAATTGTTTTGGTCTATACTGTACATCATCAAAATAGAACGCCTTCACACAAGTGACCCACTTGTTCCGTACAGAGGCAAGACTCGGGAAAAGTCCAAGTGTTGTGACAAGCGATTGTAATTACCGAAAAGCCTAATCAACAATATACTATTTAGTGTCTAGTTGAAATTTCGTCTTCTATCCGCCAGTGCCCAACCGCCGCCATAGCCTTCGCGTCTCCGCTTTCCAGCTCCGGTGCTGACAGCAACGTACTGACCATTGACCATGGATCCTTCCCACCGCCATACTTCAAAACCTCGTTCTTGAAGCGCTCGCCTGATTCACGACTGACCGGATCGGCAGAAAAGACGTTGGTCCACACGCGAGATGCGATTGCACGGTCAAAGAGGTATGAATAGTACGTCGCACCATACCCGTATAGGTGTCCAAACTGCGTCTGCCACGAGGTACCCGGGACAAATGGAACTAGACCCTTAGTCTCATGCAGCTTCGCGTGTACCTGTGTTGAGTCGAAGTTCGACTGCGCGGCCGAGGAAGAGTGATATTCTTGATCGAGGCAAGCCAGAAGGATCTGCGTATGTGTGTCGATGGAGTGACATGGGTCGACATGGTGGTTGGCTGTAGGCGGAATGGTGTTTCCATAATCGGGGTTGAAAAGACTGAGGACGGTAGATGAACTGAGGAAATGTTCCATGAGGATTGAAGGAAGCTCGACGAAATCCGTTGCACAGCGCGTTCCAGAGACATTCTGGTATTCCGTGCGACCAATCATTGCTAGAGAAAATGGTTTATTAAACTTTCAATTTGTGCGAGTAAAACTGGAAAGAGACTCACAATGCATGGCATGGCCCATCTCGTGGAATAGAGTTTGTACTTCATGCCAATGTAGTCTAGTCGCACCCCTTGTTGCGGATGGGGGAGTGAACTCGCATAGTAAGACGACCACGGGTAATTGGTATTCCCCCTTTATCCCTCGTAGATGTGTACGGTGTTCCTTATCGAAGTTCATGGACATTTGAACATTCTTATTCATGTACTCCGCCGGTATATAATCAGCATCTGGGTCGTCGTCGTCGGTGCGACGTGAGCACCGAACAGTATAATGCGCTGCACCACCAGCCTTCCCTCTCCTTGCAAAAAGATCAGCGTATATCCATCCGATAACACCAGCATCTTCGTCGACAACTTCAAGCTTGCGCACATCGTGATGCCACAGCTCGCCGGGAGAAGGGTCCTGTGGGCGAAGAGTAACACCATAAAGATGCTTGAACAGACGAGAAAGTGCCATGAAGACTGTTCCGAGTGTGAGTGGGGGTAAAGGTATTGGAGGGGCGGGCGGTTCGGGCGGACAATAGTAATCGCGATCCCAAGCTTGTATAATCGGAAGGCTGCTTAATCCAAGATGTTTCTGCTTCCTCTGGCTTAAGGAAAGGAGAGCGTTCCTGGCGTATGGTCGAGTGTGATCAAGTAAAGCATCAAGGAAGTAGCGAACATGTTCTAAAGAAAGCCGATAGAGTCAGATATGCTCACATACAGTGAGAGCAGGCGTACCGGGTGATTTTGCCATCTTGTCGTTCAAAGTCAGGTGTGCATAGCTCTCCTTGCCACAGAGCTGAGCAAGCTCAGCGCGCGCCCGCAGTAGACGCTCTAAAGTATGTATCTGCTTCGGACTGCTTGAATTGGCAGCAATGTGTAGCTTCCTTCGCGGGTCCTCTAAGGGGGCGGAGCGCATTATCATTTGCGCCTGTAATGATCCGGGATACACCGCCAGTGGCCTATTTGTGAAATGAGCCTGTAAATGTAGACGCGCGCCCATGCCAAGATCTTTCAGACCGTCTAGTTCGGAGGGAGTGATAAGGGCAGGAGGACGGGCAGACGCTGTTTCATTCAAGAATTCTCGCCCGAGTGAAATAATCTCCGATGAAAGGGACACGAACTTTTGACGCGATTGCAACGGTAATTTAATCGCGGATTTCTCAAAGTCCCTCCAAAATATTAAAGCTGTATAATAGGCCTCCTGACTCAAAGAGTCGACAACTGTAGGATTTGAGAACACGCGCTTCAGGACCTGCAAGGATACCTCAGCTATCAGCTGAATACATAGAACCACACGAGAGTCACGTACCTCGTACAGGCCAACATGAGTGTTCAGCTCATTCATAAACTCGCAAAGCATGTCATAAGCATCATTAGCAGATTGCACCCACGCCTCGTCTGGGTGACAATTCCGTACGATTTCTGCGAGATCTATGACACTGCACAATATATCACTGAGCTTGTCCAGGTTCTTCAGCGCTAGTAACAGCTCCCTCTTCGACTCCTTCGCTTCCAGAATGCGGTTGGTGAGCAGCCCTGCTCGGAGAAGTGACCCTTCTGCCAATAGCGTTAGCGAGCGGGGTTCGGTGAGGTCTCTGTGGTTGAAGAGCCCTGACGGAGAAGTCGACCAAGTGCGGCGTGCATTAGGGAGGTCAATGAATGGGATTAGGGATGTGTCCTCAGAAGTAGCTGGGATGGTTGCTGTGGTCTTCTGTCGAGGACGAGGGCCATTAAAGGATGCCTCATTCAAGCATCCACGGAATTTGAAGACTGCAAGCGGCGTCCTCGGGAACCGGGTTTTCGTCGTCCTCACCAGCATAGGACCTCGTCATTAATTATCTTTACTTTTCTCAAAAGCAATAACGCATCACAAAGCATATTTCCTTATGCGGTAAGCCGCTAGTTCGTCCACTTAGCTCGCTCAGATTTGATTTTCCGTCTGCTTCATACAATGATAAGTACTGTTGGCCCGTGAGAGTACAAACGGTATCTTGAATATTTACAGAAAATTCACAAATAATATTATGACGGGTTCTGCAGGTGGGGGAACGGCCATATGTACCAATTTAGTCTCCTGGAGCCACGGAGTGGATTCACATTAGGTGTATCACATTAGGTGTATCATTAAGTATTCGTTTTTGGTCAATCTTATTGCACCCGTCACCGGCAGACAGCTGTCCGCAAGATTTCGAGGGGGGATTCGCTCTCTTTGAAAACGAATGGCAAAGTACCTCACCTTTTCCACATTTGTAAGAAGGAACCTATAACAAAGGCTCGGTGAGCAAAGCCTCATGGATAAGAAAAATAAGCCAACTTTCTTCGCGCGTGCGCCACATAATACCATCGAGTAATGCACTATATTAGCCCAATGGGTCATAAGCGAATTCGCCAAAGGGTAGGATAAGTTAGACCTGCCTATCTATTTACTTGATATTTATTACTAATAATGCTAGGATGAAATAAACCAACCGAAGTTTCTGCAAAAAGGAACAGCATCGTACTCCCGAGGCGGATGATAGGATAGAGACTATGTAGCGTAAGACGACGAGGCCGCGTTGGCTTTCGAGGCGGAGTGATTACTGGCAAGCCGAGATGCACCAAATCGGGTGGTGGCTATTCGTGGATCGCGCGTCCTCGCGACGATCTAACGCGCCGTGAGGCCCGGCCGGAATAACACAATGCAGGTCCGCTAGAGTCCACGGAAGGAGGGAACCGAACAGATATTGCCCATTGTCCACAAATTGCTGTTGTAGGATACCCGCAAAGGATAACGAAGCAACTTGCTGAGTGAACATATGCGGGCTCACGGGCACCTAAGTTTCGATGGACCAAGATCGCCTCGGTAGACGCCGAGGCTTTTGCATTTTTTAGCTCCGCCGTTTTCCATCAGGATGAAAAGGCAAGTCGAAATTCGCATAGTTTTTTTTTTCTCGAGTCAGAGCCTTCGCCTATAGGAGTGCCCAGTTTTCTCTGTAAATATTTCGTCGCTCTGTGAAGTACTGTCGAACACGAACTGTAGGGTAAAGCAATCTTTACACGCAGGACATAGACGAGCAAAGTCGCGTGACAAATAGATGGGGCACCTCCTTCCCTGATGATAAATTAAGCCTTCAAGGCTGGCTACCTCCTAGTCAAACCATATCCACGCTGGACGTGGCAGAATTTCCATTCTCGTGTGGCCTGTATTCGCCATTTTGGACTACAGGACCCTCATCGACGACGCTATTATTTCGGCCGTTCCCGCTATCGGTCCCGTCACGGTCATCGGTTTCCACGCTTTCAGCACCATTGGGTTGGACTGGTAGGGGGGCTGCAGCACCCGGCACAGGCTCGACTGCATAAAACCAGAACTTGCTCTTCTTTTTTCCCGCGACCTGTTCTACAGCGACCTCGTTCTTCTTGACGGCTGCTGCTCCGTTCTTCGCCGACACACCGTTGACGGAAAGAACTGGCGAAATTAACGTGTCCGAGGGAGCACTGGATACGCTCCGTTCATCCGTTCGCGCGCGCTTTTTAGATGGCCCTTCGCCCGTCTCTATGTTAGTGCCCAGTCCTCGTAGAACGTCTTTCCCCTCGCCATTCGCCAGAGGCATCTGATGTCCGCTTGCCATTAGCGTTTCTCGCTGAAGTTCTTTGCGATCGTCTTCGACCGTTGATCGCGTCGGCGAATTCATCTTCGTCAAACTCTGTATGCTCATCGAACTCCTCCTCGCCTTGATATGTGTATTCGTCACCATCCTCCTAACGAAATATTTAATCTTAGTTTCAAAACGGAAATTCATGGACATACCTCATCATCAAAATCCTGATTATAGACATAATCGGGTCGGCGAGTTTGGCGTCGAGTTCGGGTTGAACGCAACTCTGCCTGAGCTTTCAAAATCTCCCTCTGTTCGATTTTCCGGCGTACTTTTTGAACGCGCTATGATGTCGCAAAGCCAGATGTCGATTAGTATCGTAGTTAACGGCGAGGTTTTTTTTTTGTAAATCAATTATTTCTAAGAATAGTTCGACTTACAGCGAGCTCTTGATCGATCTTTTCGACACGGTCTTGCAGCATTTTTCTTAGCTGGAAATGCTGACTTTCGTACTTCGATTGCCTTTTAGGAGGCTCCTTCGGCTCTTTCGAGATCAGGTCTTCAATGACCCGTTATATTCCTCCTTGCTAGTTGCTGCGGTCTTAAACTCAGCAGTGACCTTCCACGGATTGGTGGATACGTATAAACGTGGAGAATCTAATGTCGTCACCAATCGCGGAGAAAGCCGCAATGAAATACAGAGCGGGAAAGAGGTCACAAGTCGTCAGGACATACACAAACATCGACAAATACGGAGAAAAGTAGAGCGGAAAGCACGCACCATCGAAGGCCCAGTAGCGCTTCCGTGAGGAATCTTGGCCAATGGGAGTTGTGCTAAGACGTTCCATGCTGCGAGGATCGCTAGGGTCGGGAGGCGCAGACAACGTATCCCGCTTCCTGTGTTTGTTATGAACGACACCCCATGCACGGTCAATGGTATCCTTTATCTCTTGGTTGTGAGTGAGCTGTAGTTCGACCAAAAGACGGAGTACTCGAAGCTAGAAATCGTATTAGTGCAATCTCGTCTCGCGACTATAAAAGAATACGTACTTTTAGGTCCCAGTTCGCGCCCCATATCCCCCCTTCGACTTTCTGCAACGGGTCTACGTTCATGCCTAATTCCTCATCCCAAAAGACTGTCCTCTCCGAAGATTTTGTATGTTCTTGCAGCACGGATGAAAGAGTGGACGACAAATGGTCTGGACTGGAGACAAAAATATCTTCGTTAAGGGACACACATCGTTCGTGGAGAGCATTTGTACACACTGTACCTTAAGTTACGCGTCATAGGCCTGAGGTTGAGCACAAAACGCGAAAGAACTTGAACGAGGAGAGGGTGCTGTGTCGGAGACATTATTGCTTCCTCTAAACTGCAAACCATTGAGAACGCGTCAGAATATGTAGATAAGCCACTATGGACAAAGTAAACCAACTCCGTAGGACCTTCAAAACCTTCGACCTTTGTCCGCAAATTGGTGAATTTGAGGATAAAGGCGTAGATGAACGCAGCCTCCCAACGATCCGACGGGTGCTTTGCGTTCGACGGAGGACATATGTGTGGTTTTAGATTACCACTTTTGTTGACGACGGCCCTTGAACTGGATGGGTTCATATCGACCGCAACCACGAGCAAATGGGACGAAGCGTCGTGGTAGGGGAGAGGTAGGTAAGTGGAGGACGACGCGGTACGAAGCGTGGACCAATGGATCAAAACATGCCCATATAAATCATGCCAGCACTCAAAAATAACCACTATTATTGCTCAAGCTCGCGAGAATACAAAGACGCCTCAAGACTAGGATTATTAATACTGTGCCTATCTCATTGGGGATACATAACAACAAATCACTCGCAAGGGAGCGGCATTCGTAAAGAGGAGGGCAAAATCTAGCGCAAAACAAGTCTTATCCGGGTCCAACCTAGGTAGTTTAGGATAAGTTTAGAATAAAATTATAGTAGTCCATAAATGGTACTAGCTTACTTTTGGAATGTCGTGGTGCTCGCTGAGAGCCTCCAGTCTGGCGTTGAACTCGCTAACGAGGTCCTTGTGCTTTCGCGAAGCCATCTTTATTGCTTTCTTCGCCATCTGCAGATCTTCTATTAGTGCCGCTAGATAACATGCCAAAACCCAAGACGCCTCACCCGCTGGCGTTTAACTTCTTCGAATCTCCTTTCAGCCTCCGTCTTGTTATCATCAATTTCGGTTGTCGACCTTTTGTCCAGTTTGGATGAGGAGCCCTCTCCCGTATTATCATCTCCACCAGAAGATGTTCTTGCTACCTCCTCCTCAGTATCACGGACTTTCAGCTTCGACTTGGCTTTCTTCTTCCTGAAATAAACTTTAATACATATTTATAGCAAGGTGAACAGACCATACGCACTTCTTCGTTATCCCGCCCTCAGTTACACCTGTCTTGAGCTTGAGCGATCCACCCGGCCGGAAGTCATAATCCGACATTGTGGCCGTTGCGGACAAGGACTTGGCTTCTGTAAACACAAGCCTCATACTTACGTGACTTTAGGGCCGGGTGAGTGACGGTGTTTTACGTAACGAAGCGACCTCGTCTGAGCCGTACGAGGCTTCGCAGTTGCTCGGCGCGTACGCATCGACGCGCAGTTTTCATCGGCGTACCGTCGTGTCTTTTGTCATAGACAGTCTCGGACAACGACCGGCGACCCTATTGCAGGGCCCTTTGAACGTCTGAGTAATGGCTATCCTCTCGTCGCCCCTCCAGCTTATATCTTCCACACCTCTGACGACGCGTCTGTTCACTGCGACAACCGTTGCTTTCTCATTTCTCTATTATTTGCTGCGATGGAACGACAGTAAACCATACTCAACGCCATATCTGACACTCGTTCCTGGAGAAAGTATCCTATATCCGTGGACTCTTGTCACTGCGGGGCTGGTAGAGGTGACGATTATAGAGGTGAGATCATTGGTTCTCCGTACGATTTCTAGCTCATAGTTGTGTTTCTTAGTTGCTTTTCACGCTCTTATGTGTTCCTGTGTCTTTGCGTTATCTGGAACGATTATGGGGCTCGCTTGAAACACTTAAATTCATACTTGTCACGACAGCAATTCCGAATCTCATGTCTCTTATTGTCAACTGGGTCGAGTATCTCGTGTTTAGGAATGCTGACCTTTTCCTGTGAGTCTTTATAAGGCTTTTGAAATTTGCTCTCTCATTGGCAACTAGCTATAACCTGGAGTACCACGGCCAAATGGCCCTGCAGACGGGAATTCTTGTTGCTTTCACGCAACTGATTCCAGAGCATCAAGTACAATTGTTTGGGCTGCTTAAGGTCCGTGTAAAGGTGTGTGCTTTGAATACTTCCACTCCTGAATACCGTAGCTAAGCGCTTCAAAAGCGGTTACCAATGGCATACGTGACAGTATCGACCGTTATGGTTTTTGCCGGGTTCCAATCTCCATGGATCAACATCCAGTGGGGCTGGCTTGTGTCATGGTTGTATCTCCGCTTCTACAAAAAGAATCTTGGCGATTCGTCCGTCAGCGATTCATACGGAGATAGGAGCGAAACCTTTGCATTCGTGTACTGGTTCCCCCCGTTTATCCAGTACGCTCAAAATACTTTAACCCATACAATCATGTTTTCCCCAGCTAACCATCGTACTTGACGCAGTACGCCGATCACAATGCTCGGCAATTTCGTTCATCCGCTTGCGACTCGTTTCCACCTCATTCCTGGTGCCGGAAGTGATATAGAATCGAATGGATACGCTCAGCTTCCTGGTGGCCCGCGCGCTGAGGCTGAAAGGCGCCGGTAAAGGTCTTCTCTCAACAATGATTTGGCAATTATGCTAAAACCGGTTGGTCTAGTGCGCTTGCCTTGAAGCACTTGACCAACGTATGGCCTCCTCTGTGGCGCCGCCTAAAGATATAGCAACCCAATCCACAGAGCCAGGGTCACCCTCATCCCTGGCAAGTCCGAGTTCTCCCGCATCGGATATGGGAAGAGGAAATCCCCATGATAGGCACAAGAGCGTGGGCGAGATGGATCTCGGCGTTATGAAGGGGGATGGGAAAGGAAAAGGAAAAGGTGAGGGTGTCTGAAGTGGTCCGCGGATGACCAGACCTGACTGTATGGGTTTTGAATTCTTATCATTGGCTCAATTACCTTACTATCTCCCTTGTGCTGTTTATGTACGTCACGATCCCTGCAATAATCTTTCTGTTTTCTTCCACGTTATAAACGCAGGCGCTGGCTGAGGACCGATGACCTTGGGTCCGCCGTTTTGGGTACCAGCGGTGACTATATGTATGTGACTGATCTGACGGGTTCGAGGAGTCAAATTCAAAAGATCATTACTACGGGTGAGCTCGAGGCCCGCGAGTCGATGTCCCAATTTCGCTCGATCTGCGCCGTCTACTATAATTTTTCTCGTGGTGTAGGCTATGTATGTACGAGCGGACAACTTCGGATGATGATTGCTTAAGCACTATTTTTATGGGAACGACTAGTATGTATGACTCGGAGACCAGAACTGCTATTTATGCTGTGGCCCTTGGATTTGGATCCACAGACGGACGTGTGGTTTCATGGGTTCTCACGTGAGACGCGTCTTATTTCGTGCCTTAGCTGGCGGCGGACTCTCCTCCAGACTCGTAGCGGACTATTTACGCGAGAAACTTCATGCCTGGTCGATTACGCAGGTTATAGGAAATAATCCTCGACTCTGGCTCCCTTCTTGAAAAGTCATGTCAAAGCCCTCGTATAATTCTATGGCGCACTCATCCCCCAAATCCCGTTCGGACAATCTGAAGTCACCATCTCAAAATCCAGCATCCACCGTCCGTAATGGACTATCCTGGTTATCAAGTGTACGGAATGGGAAGGACGAGACTCAGCTGCTGGACCCGGATGAGATATTTGTGAGGCACACTGTGTCCGAAGTAAAAACCATTCTTTACAGGTTGAGGTACGTGTTCACTCGTTCCCCGGGCCTATTCCTGTTCGAACAAAGTCTACTAGATCAGATGTAGATGCCAAGCAAGAAGAGCTAAGGCTGATGGTTGGGTATGTCTTCGTCACACAGTTGCGGCGAGGGCGTAAATAATGAAGCATTGACAGGGAGCGTTACCGCGACTTACTGCAGGCTTCTACGTCTATCATTTCCATGTCGCAAGCATCAAGAAAAGTTTTAGACACCGTGGATAACATGAAGCGTACAGTGGTGATGGATCAGCCTCGGGCAGAAGTGAATGGGGTCAACGGGAGCAACAACAATGAGGGTGGGCGGACAGCTCGCGCTGGCCAACTCTACTACTGACTAATTTCAAGATTCTCAGTTGCAGATGTTGCAGTGTCTCGCAGCTCATCTGAAACTCTTACTGGACGCGTCAGAACATCTCTGGCGGTTATTGGAAAGAAAGCGTTATCTACATGCAGCTTGGCTTTTTCTACTCTCCCGAGTGGTGTACCGTTCTCTTGTTAAAGAGAACTCCGAGGAGGGTCAAGACTCAATGTGGCAAGGAGTAAATGTCAAGGTATGTTTGGACCGTAATGTTCAATTTATGTATAAATAAATTTGGTTTTCTGTAGGAACAATTTCCTCTGGTTCAACGCCAGTGGGAGTCCGTCGCTCAGTTCAGGGCACAGATCTCACATAAAGCAACTTTATCTCTCCGAGAACAGACGTTGACTTCGCAGGTGTGCACCCAGGTCTGCTATCAGTGACTTGAACATGGCCGAATTGACATCAATCTAGGAGCTCTGTGCATCTCTGCTTGCCTTGCACTTGCTTGACTCCTTGCCCCTATCTGATTCGCTAGAAGTTTATCTGAAACAGAGGTTGAGAACACTTCAGATTCAATACGAGGCAATCAAGGAGTTCTGGGACGTCCCACAGGGAAAGTCAATAAATGAGACGGAGCGGTTGGGCAAAAAAGTAACACGAAGTGTCTGGGATGTCATTAAGTCCGTCCTGGATGCGATTGCGGTGACTGTCGGTACAACTAGGCAAGTGTTTATGGAAGGTGCAGATGGCTCGCTTTCTATGATTGGGAAGGTCATAGTCTATACACAGGGCGACGTGCCCGTCGAACCTGCATTATCAATACCTACTGAGCTTATTCTTTCTACGCAAGCTTTACTTTCTTCCCTTCCCAACGCCAACCACTTCCTCCCACTACCGCCGGATATCAAGTCGTACAGACCGTTTATCGACCTGAAGTCGCCCTCCTCAAAAGTCAACCAATCCATCCTTAATTCAAAACTAAGGGACTGGTTCAAAGCAGCTGTCGGGCACCTACAGCAGTCTGCTGGGCCGTGGCTAACCCGATTGATAACCATTAAGGAGGTCTGGGAAGTACGCTCTTCGGCGTTGGGATGGCTCTCAGCTTCCGATGCGCTTTCAGACGAGGAGGATACAAAGGCTCTACGTCTTCTTATCGACAACGTGTGCAGAGCACGCGTCGAAGATATCTGGAAAGATGCCTTGGAGAAATTAGCCACCTCCTTTGATAAAAGCCTCTGCTCTTTGACATCTGATATTTCCAAAAAGCGCGACGGGAGTGAACTAGGTGCGTTTTAGGGCCCTTGCTTCAGTTACATATCTAACCCCGATCCTCATTCGTAGATATATCTCCTGCCGAGTTCCTACTCTCTGCTCCTCCGATCGTTTCGGTTTCGCAGGCTTCTCTTGGTCTTTCAATTGCTCATTCGTCATTTCGGCGCTTCAGGCACGCTATCAGGCAGCGTATTGATGGCACAACACCGTTCATAGACAAAATCATGTCGGAGTAGAAACTTCCACGATGAGCCTGCGTACTGACGTGGAATGTGCATTTGCGGATGAGGAGAGCAAACGGTATGTCCTAATATAATCTGACAATATCCCTGATTTCACTCTCTATCAGGAATCTAGAAGATGCTCACAAGTCATCATCGGAGAAGACGGCCGATCTGCTCCTTTCTTCAGTGAAGAATTTATTGGACGGAGAGAAGGGAGATTCTGGTAGGTGAAGAACGTTCTTTCCGGCTATTCATCACTGAAGAAAGGACAGAGCGATCCATCAAATGTCTCGTATTCTTGGGACGTGTAGCTCAAAAGCTTTCATCATCCGTTTTGATAACCAACATGCGGTGTTCCGCGTCTTTTGTCGATGGTACGCGAGACATGCCAAGTTCAGGAAATCATTGCATGTGTAACATTGATGTTTACAGAGTACCGGACTCGAGCCAACCGACTGTACGATTCCAGTGTTGAACGCTGTGCATCGATTATTGTCCTTCCTGTAAAGGACAAGCTGCTAAAAGGCCTTAACACGGATCCGTACGCCTCGCTTTCACGCGGTAAGTCCGGTTCGCTCTATACCACAAATCAAAAAACGCTGACAAACGACCGCTAGTTCAAACAGCCCCTTCACACCCTTCGCCTTATTTGATGGACGCTCTACTTTCTTTAATCGACACTGTACAAAGTTATGGGCTGTTTAAAGACCACACGCAGAGATCAGTAGTAGCCAAGGTTATCCTTGACCGGTTTTCGAACGCTGTCACTACCTCCTTACAGGACCTGCGCGACTCCATCAGTATCCAGTTCATTTGGGATCTACACTTCTTGAAAGCCATTTGCAATGAGTGGGGTCCCACTTTAAGTCCCTCTACTGCGACACTGGATGAAGCAATTCGCAAGCTATGTCAGGCAAGTCTCTAGCCCTTTTTCGCTCTTGCACAGGCTTTGCTCATTATGTTCCCAAACGTAGTCCTTGCCAGAAGCAGTATCAGAAGCCCGGCCTGATCTAATCGCATCACTAGGACAAAACGTCGCTCAAAGTATTCTTCACGTCCGCCTCCTGCTTTCACCTCTCGTTACCCCCTCTGAGACGTCTTCAACCGCCAAGTTACCAAAGTCTCCGTCGTCGGAAGTCAACCGGCAAAGTATCACCGGAACCGGTCCGGTCAATGCGGAATATGAATTGCAGCCAGCGTTGAATCTTGTAAAGCCATCGGCTCGTTTCGGCTCGCTGTGGGTTGGGGCTGCTGCCCGTTGACTGCACGTCCGTATACAGGTGCATACCTGTTTCTATCGTACATATTATTGGATTGTATGTGCACTAGTATTACGATAACTATCTTGTTATGCTGAAGGGATTTCCCGACGTTCTTCCTCCCAGACCTGTGATTTATGCGTTAATTTCTATTTACACGGTGAAACATTGCTCGTACTTCAAAGAATCTCCGTCTGTCGGCGATTTTTACGCCTCTGCAGCCAGTAAGGTTTAGGCTAGATAGGCGGTGGCAGGAATCAATAATGGGGAAGAGTCCCTTCGCTGTTTATTTCATCTGGTGTAAATCTTTTGGGCAACCGTGACCGCTCACAACGGCGTACCTGATATTCTAGTCTCAGCGACTTCGAGAACTTCGAGATCCACGCAGCTCGATATCCATGGAGCGACGTCATCGTCAATTAGAGTCTTATTCAAAATCAAAGTTTTCAATGGCGAGGCTCGCTCTTCTTCACTTTCGGCTACGAGACCCACTAGGTCCCCGGAGCGCAGTGATATGCCGGATAGATTAAGATGCTTTAGAAAAGAGAAAAGCAGTTGAGAATGACCCACTTTCAGATAGGGATTAATGGCAAACCTACCTGACACCTTCTCCCTACGTGTCGAATAAAATACGCGAGCGCACTATCATGCCTCTTGGTCATCCCAAGTTTTAGGTTTTGTACCAGGTTTATTGTTTCCAAGGCGGGACAGGAACGTAGGGCGTCTGTCAGGAGCTGGAGCGCATTGTCGGTTAGCGTCATGGATGTTGAGTTCATGATTGAAGTGCTAGATCCCGGTCTAGCTCCCATTGCGCCTATATTCAGAATTTTTAGGAGAGGTAGATGACGAACAGACTCCATTAAACCTTCGCTAGGAATAAAGGTAGATGTCAGCGAGAGCTTCTCTACCCTTGGTCCGATATGCAAGTTAGACATAGATTTCAGACGTGTAAACGAGACGTCTATGCGCTCCAGGCAGGACAAGTCTGGAGGAAGAAGGAGATCGCCACATCCGAGACGTCGTTATGCCTGAGTTTTAAGGACCTCAACCGTCTTAATGGTATTTTCTCTTCGGAAGTTTCACTTCCCCCCTCAATTGCTCGGTATGTCGTCGATATCATCGCATCTGACTAAAGGATTTATCGATGCAATGACCTCCTTTTTCGTATCTTTAGACTCACTAGATCCCGTATTCCCGCTATTTTGAGGACCTCGAGATCCGGACATGCTTTGATCAAGGAATATATTGACAGGCTGTTGGCTCCCGTGAAGCTCAGATTGGCTATTTTGAGTTTAGGACAAGTCTTTCGCGATCGCTTCTACCGATAGTTGTCCGACTTTCGAGCAATTCCTGAAGATATCAGAGACATTACAATGTACTCCCGAGCTCAAATGCAGTCTCTCACTCGCCTAAGTATCAGAGTTTCAAGACCTGGAAAGCGCCCGATCATCGAGGCATATTCTTTATCTGTGAATTTATTGAAATCGCTGAGTTCCAGTACACGCAGTTTGCCGCCAAGCACGCGCGGTATGGCCGACAAGGTATGCGAAGTGACGCCCAGGCCTCCATTCAGAGACACAGAATATCCGCGTAAAAAATACTACGGCGAACATTAAACATGAGGTCCATGTCGCAGAAGGATCGAGGGTGTGCCTACGGTGGTAATCACGACGTGGCTAAGGAGCCTCGGATGCTGTTTTTTGAGCATCGTAAAAAGCCTAGGCAAGACGGCTTCAGGGATAATCTCTAACCATTTACGCGTCGACGCCCAATGGTCTTGGTCAGAGAACTCGGAAAAGTTATCGGAAAATGCGCGTATACAAAGAGTTGCCAGCGCGGGTGGATATGGGTGCCTCACACTTCGGACGGATAAAGCAGACGAGGAAGGATTATTTCCGGATGGTAAACGATTGTCATCCTCAGACGGTGCACCCATTTGTGTGGACAGTGTCTTTTGTCTCTTCGTTCTTTGCGCAGGCGACGAGCTGGCCGTTTTTTGGCGTTTCGACATGGTAGCATAACGTGAAGACACAGCGCGCCATATTGGGCTGTACCCAAGAAGGTAAGCGACAGCGATCAGAAGCGCAGATCAAAGGTCCCGTTTCAGGCAGCTTGTGGCAACTTCAGGCAGTGAGTCGCGTCTTTACTATCTCAAGGTTGAAACTTTTGAACAAGTTAAAAAATTACGCACATGCACTATCGAAATTAATGATTATTTCCATATCCAACTTTGGGATATGAAATATTCTACTCACAGGTCTCGTTGGAATGACAATGACGGAGCCAGTGGCAGGGTAACAGCGAAGAATTCAGTACTACGAGCGTCCTCAGGCTCCTGGACCAAGCACGCCGCAACCGCTTACTTCGATGCAGGTTATATTCATAGTCAGATATTTTTACATTTTTATAAAGGAAGACTCCGGGCTCGGAACCTCAACCCGTTACCGCTGCTGTCTGGACCAATAAGACGCCGCCCTTATGCGACCGTGTGGCCAAATGCACCGTGTGCCACAAGAGGAAAAGGGTATCAAATAGATTATGTATTTCAGGGATGTCTAAAACGATAAACAATGCCTACGCCGCACCAGGCAGTCGTATTAAGATTTCTGCGAAATCCACGGTGAAGAAGGGACCTTTATTAGTAACAACGCAGGCGTCTCCCGAGTTGTAGAGGTTGGGGCAGCTTCAATGGCGTGCTCACACCTCCGAAAGAACCAAGAGCACCAAGCACGTTCCGACAGTTTACAGACGTGCGGGTGCATTGTCCGAGGGGCAGCAGAGCATTGAATTGGTATGTTTATATGAAGCGAATTGCGCATTCCGACGGGGAAAATGAAACAGTGGAGAGTTAGGGTGCATCGAAATTTTACCGTTTCCGATTGTTCTCCGGAGCAAACTCGCCTCCAAGACTCTGTCTGTTACTGTATTCCGAGGCACATAGAACGTTCTCCCAATAGACCTGATCAAATCGATGTTGACGCACCATGCGAGACCGGAGGCAGTAGACGAAAACAAACGTGGTTTACGGAGCTGTCACTAGAGCAGCCGATCCGACCAATATTGTCCGAGTCGATGCTGGAGTAAGTAAATATCCACGGTATCTTTCAACAGGGTTTCGTGGCTCGATTAGGATGCCTCTCGTAAACCCTATCTAAAGATATATGTAAATAGTCTTGGCATGCCTAGTGACATGATCGAAAATGACTTACCCTCAACATTGACAATGGACTCTAAAGAAACGAACCCCCAAGAGGGGAATGGAAGTTGTGCAGATGCTCCTTCAGTGCATTTGAAGGATGGCCCCCTATCGAAGCGAAATGCGTGTCGAACGTTACCCTGTCTCCTGCGTTCTTCGCACTAAATTATGAACTATCCCGTAGAGCTTGTAAGTCGCCTTCACAGGTATCGATGGCAGAAATACTCTGCCATCCAGACGAAACAGGGAACCCCGGTGTGATGCCGTAGTGGATGTTGAGTAAATTACGAGAAAACTATAACCACGAAGATTGTGCCAATGAACAGGCTTGAATCTTCTTCTCGAACTCGCTGCGGAAGCTTCAAGTCCAGAGCGGCTAGCAGTGTTATGTCGCTATATTGACGATCAGGCCGTCGGATCAAAATATAGATACTATCGCAGCGGACAAACCAAAGCTTCGTGGGATGCATCTTGCACCAGGACCAAACAAAGGTCCATAAATATCGAGTTTCTTCGGATTCTAGTGGAAACTCATAGAAGACGGTGCCAGGGACTGCAGCCATGGAAGCATGATAAATACGGTGTGTTTTTAATCAAAAAGGGTGTCCTAACTTCTGATAGGTGATGTCATTCCCTTCTGATAGTCTTCCCTGGGGCAAGCGAAACGGAGTTCGGGAGATTTTATCTCAAGGAGTCTTCGCTTGAGTCTTCCAACACAAGAACACGACTTACGAAAACATATGTACGAACTGGGGACGCCACGAAGGTGCGCGGAACTGTGCTTCCAGACGTTCGGATGGCGAAGTAGAAGTCACGAAGGAGGCCACCAGGGGCTTGATAATATCATCTCCACACCTAAATGAGCAAGCAAGGTCGTAAAGCATGCGTGTACTGTAGAAATAAGGGATGACACACATTGCTGGACCAAGTTCCTCGAATTCGGGGTTGAAACTTTAAAACTCGAGAGTTTTGGACAGATCACGTCGGACTCGGTAGTAACAAAAGATTGGCCGCCGGGCCTTGACGTCGGCTCCAAGTACGCAAGAAGTCATTAAAGGATTGAAGGCGATTCCAGGGACGAGGGCACTGTGTATACGTTAAGGGACCAGAGCAGAGTGTACCGTAAGCCCCTTCTTTCTTCGACGGGCCGGTGGACGGAGCCCCCTCTGATCTAATGAGGGTTATGTCTCCCTGCTGTATGAAAGGACATCCAGCACTTGCTCGGGACCGACAAAGGTACGACGGACCGTCGGAGCGCCCCGGAGAGCAAAATAGCACAACGCAACCATGGGCACGCGGCCGCCTCGGTTAGATCTGGTAGACCTTCAAGATTCAGTGTTCGGACGCCCTTAAGACATAGTTTGACTTGCATAAGTTCATGACCGAGCCGGATAGGAAGTAAAAAAGGAGGTCGAAAGTTGCCAACCAGTTAGTGAACCAGATCCGAGTGCAAAGAGAAGTCCCGTGCACGACTTGCAATTGGTTGGGATCTGGATACCCTGTTGTAATCGGAACGAACAACTCGAGGACCACGCAAATCATTAATAATCAGCATTTGCAACCGGCGTTGCAGCACCCAACCCTTATACATGAAGCGAAAGACGAAATTGCCCAGTTGACCCCGTGCGTAACTGGACAGACGAATGAAGACCGTACCGCCGACGAGGACGTTGAACAGGGTGTAAAATGTCCGACATAACCATCAACAAAAACAAGATATGCACATCAGCAGAGCTTTAGCAGAGTCACGAAATCATACATTTTATGAAACATGATATAAAATTCGGCCGGCCTAGTCTTATAGAGACGGAATGCGCTTCAGAAGCTACTGGCAGCCTCCAGATCGTCCGCGTTTAACCAGTCCGCCCCGTCATTCATCAGCTCCACCCAGACACTAGTCCTGGCATTGATAGGCCATCCCGGTGTATCATAGAATCGCGCCTTGATACCCCTTGAATGCGCGTCGCCGATAAAGGAAAGAATCGTCGCCCGTTGAATCTCAGTAATGTTGGTGATCCCGTCCTATCCGACGGATATCCCGTAATCGGTGCTGGCGATAGGTGAAAGCGTGTCATCCCAATTTGTGTTCAATGACGAATTCGTAAGTTGATCTAGAGGGGCATCGAAGAAATAATCGCGCGGTGACAGTTCCTTCACTTGCTCAAGCGGAGAGTTTCCTGTACCTATGACGAGTAGTGGACCTGGGTTTATGGTGCCATTTGAAAATGTGGTTAGGAAATTCCTCTGTCGGAGGGGTTCCAGAGCTTGGAGGATAACGGGAAGGGCTCTAAATCGTAAAAAGAGTTGACTCATGTTCTGCGTTTATGATAAGGTGATCGAGCAACGCACTCCACGCCATCAGTCTTTATATCAACAAGGAGCTGTAGAGGCACGTCCCCTGCCATATCAAATACACCACTTGGGGATCATCAGGAGCGTCCCGGACTAACATTATATTTTTACACACTCACTTGAATGAGGTTTCACCGGCAGTAAACTTTGTCAGAGGATTTTGTCCTTCAATGATCTTGACCAACGGATTTACATAAAGAGATCCGAACGTCCGAGCTTCCGTAAGCGCAGCCAGTTCGTGTCCCACCTGGGCCCTTTGTGATCAAGTGGAATCACGCGACAGATGTAAAGTAACAACTTACAAATAATGTCCCGTTTATAAGCCATACGTCAGCCTCAACACTAGCGACACCGAGGCTCAGTGCCGTCAAAAGAGGCACGTCGCGCCAATCTATTTTTTATTATAATTTTTATTATAGGGCCGAGCCCCAATAAAGAAAAGAAAGCCTCACAATCATTATGTGAATGAATTTGCTTTGGCTGTCATTGATTGAATATGCGTGTAGAACGGATGGAAGTGTCATTATGTACGAACCACGATGTTTTGCGTGAATTGGGACGGATATTGCAATAAGGACGAATTCGTGTCCTCCAGCATGGCGATCTGGGTGTCAATGCTGGGTTTTCCGAGAACATTCGAATTGTGCAGAAGAGCAGCGGCGAAGCATACTAAGACACGATTGCAGATCATCATGAAGAACTAGGAGGAACAGGAGCAGCTGTACCAGCATTACGAAGAGAACGCGACTATATAGTATATCGGAGACGAGTTTGACCTGAAAATAGCGATACGGAGCATTAGAAATCAGAGCAGCGTGACCATTGACGAGTGGTTCGCGAGTTCGGAAGGCATGAAGCGGAGTCTAGCCGTACTTATGAAACTAGACGCTTCAGTCCTAAACATGCAGTAGTAGGGGTAGCGACAGCCGGTGTCCGGCTAACTACTAGCACCAGTCCCCATGTAGAGTGAGTACTGCCAGAGGAGGAGACGAATAGTCTGGTGCGGTATCTTGCGCAAGCGATGGAGCAAAATCGGACATAGACGATGGACAAATAATGTCAAGAAGCAGCACACCATGCGTCCACAGCCGTTGAGGCGTCGCGAAGTCGTATCTCGAACGCACGTGCGTGGTAGATCCGGCGACCTGTGCACAGTCGTCGGTGAGCTTCAAGAAAGCACTGCGAGTAGAGGGGCTCGGGAGCACGGAGCACGGGGGCAGGTCAAAGGCTCGTCTTGGACAGAAATAAATTGCAACAGAGACTCGACCGCCGAAAAATATTGCCGTCGCGAAGGTGGCCTAAAAGAATAAGGTCGTCTGGCCAGCCCATTTGTGTGCTTGAGCAAAACCGAGTAATCCCTTTATGTTACTCTCCTTTTTCGTTTCAAATCGTCAAATGGCGGTAAACGTCGTAGCAACCTAGGCCTGTGGCATGGTAATGAGCAGCGTTCGGGCGAGTACTACACGCGCAGGAGAGTCCTCCCCAAACGGAATGCGCTTATATAAGAAACGCCCAGATTTTATTTCCTTTCGCGACGAGTTAGTTTGCGCGGAAGGTTTGCTTTCCCGACCCACCAACCTTAGCTCGTAACCCAATTTGATCAGAGGAAATATTCATTTTTTCTTGAAACGTCCCGGCTAGGCGAGGAAGCCTTTGGCAATTGGTGCGCAGGGGTTGTATTCATCTCCGCAGAACAATAAGCCTCCTGGTTTCCCATACGATTGTGTCACTTTTAGTCACCTCATCACCCTTGACAATTGTCTGGGTAGAAACAACGTGCACAGCAAAAACTGAATAGACTTATAGCGGCTCAGAATCCCCACCGACGGTCAAAGATTGGTCTGCGCTTAACGAATGCTGCTATAAGTCCATACACTACCTGCTTCCCTTCGAAGCTTCGCCGGTCCGTAGGCAATAGTGGCTCCCCGGGAGAGAGACTAGTGCGCTAAACCGTAATTCGCCTACGCTCTCACACCCCCGGATTTTTCGTGCTCTCGAGCTGCACTGTCATGCCCTCCATTTCTCAGTCGTATGAAGTCGTACTGGATTTTACGAACGACACGCACGACGCCGCTACCGTGCAACTACTTAGGGACTATGGGCGTCCGTCAAACCGGATCGTTCTGCTTAATCCAGGAGAAACAATATCACTCGTACTTGACGCCGGCGACACCTACGAGTATACCCTGAAGACTAAATCTAAGGTCGTGAACATAACGTGCGTTTTATCTGTTAACCCTGATTAGAAGCTGGGGATTGCTTACTGCCTCCCCTTGAACCAACAGAGCGCGTGCATGGAGAGATGTCGCTTGCGTACTCTCGCAGCTTTTCTTTCCGGGCTCACCACTGTGGCCTCCTCCTTACATGGCAACCAGGACCCCGGTCAACGGCATCACCGTCGACCGACTCTTCCGCGAAACACGATTTTGCTTATTCGACTACACTGACCCCTAGTATTGTTATAATTCATTCGGTAAGTACAAGGGGAAAGGCAGATATCATATGAAGCACATATTCACTGACGGCTCCCAGTGTACCGAAAATGCCCCCTTGATACCCGTCATGCAGTCGCATGAGTTGGCATACGAACTCCAGGCCTTCCTTTCCACACGCAATTTACCTCACCGATCCATACGACCGCCTGGTGCCTTCGTTTTTCTCGACGTATATATTGCCAACCGCATGGAGAGACGAACAACTCCTATCCCATACTACCACAAGCCGCATACCGGTGACGGAGGTGCGGAAGGGGAAAGGAGGTGCCCTGGTAGTGTCAGCTGATCTCATGCAAGCGGGGAGACGATGAGAGAAAGAAGGGACAGCCGATTGACCTTGGACCTTCTTGGTGTTCTGTGCTAATGTTATCCCCCGTATTTTGTCCGCATGTGAATACAGATGCTTTGCTTTTGATTTCGGCGAACGTAGGTGCCTTGGTCAGTGGGAGAGCTGAACAGGACAAAGAGGGGCGAGTGTCCGCATGCCCTATGCGTGCTCGCGAACTTAAGAGGAAAAGAAACGCTTGTCATCAGCTCCACTCCCTTTTTTGAAAGTGTTCCTCAGGCCCAGAAGGAGTCAACGTGGCTTACACGAGTTTTCTGTTTTTTTCAACTTTTCGCGCAGCGAGTAATATTGCCACGAGGCGACCGCGCTGCAAACATCTCTGCACAACATCAGTTTGTGATACACGCGGGGTACACACTACTATCGAACAACAACAATAAGATTAGCCCTTGGTTCCTTTGTCAGATATTATATCCTTCCACGTCCAGAACATAGTTTATTAAGTTTAAGGCTGACTGAGCATGGGTATCAATTAGCCCCTTTTTATTCACGTTCTTTTTGAGAACAATAGGCACCTAGGCCTGACCCCATAAAGATTGGACAGGGTATTATTAACCGTAACAGAGAACAGTGAAAACCACTATATAACTGGCTACTCGTACAATTATTTGATACTTCCCCCGGTATCGTTCTTTTACATACATCCATAGTAATGCTTATACAGAGTGTCCTTTACGTGCGCCAATCGCCGACTCGAGTCATAGTCGGGCAGCCAGGGGTTGGGGCCGAAGAGAAACGGGTTTCCACAAATACTTTCTGAACACCCGCCTCTCTCTTATCGAAGGCTTCGTACAGAGCACCCATATCGTCAATAGGCACGCGATGAGTAAGTATGCTGTAGAAGGAAAGAGTCAACCAGTCAGATTTTTACAAACGGGATAGGAAAGAAAGAGTACATACAAAGTCGGGTCAAATTTCCCCGGGATGATGTAATCGTTTAGAATCGTTTCCCAGTACAGCTGTACAGGCGCCTGGCCATTTCCAATGAATCGCACGCCCTTTTCCATGAGGGCGCCTATATTGAATGCATTGGTATACCCGGCACTTGATTAAAGGTGTCAGTATTAGGCAATAGGTGTTAGATCATAAATGCATACTATGCAGCGATGATCCCACAGCGACCCATCTTTTTGACTGACATGATCATCTCGTTTACTATTTCAGGTACGTCAGTCTCGAGCATGAGCGTCTTTTGAATCTTGTGAAAAGCCGTCTTCGGTTGATGGAAAGTTCCACAATCCAGCGCGACATCCAAACCGCCAGGTACAAGTTCCTGAAGGCGCTTTACAACATCCTTGTGCACGCTAAAGTCAATGACCTCAATCCCAGACTTTTCCATAGCGAAAGTGAGGCGTTCAGGCACTTGGTCAATGCCAATGACGCGTTTAGCGCCCTTTAATTTTGCCCAACGCGCAGCGCACTGCCCAACAGGGCCCATACCCTTGAATAGATATGAACGTGGATACCATGAGGAAAGTACGCAGGACATACCCATATTCCAACAACGTCGCCTTCTTTAACCCCTGTATCGACAACAGCGTGGTAGCTTGTGGGTATTATATCGGACAAATAAATGGCTTGCTCGTCCGTGACGTCGTCCGGAATAGGGAGCAAATTCACTTCGCCAAATGGGACGCGGACATATTCAGCCTGTCCTCCAGGAAATCCGCCCGTAAGATGAGAGTATCCAAAGAAGCCAGCATCACGATGACCATACATCGCATTCATAAGCCTATATAAAATTGAGTGGCGTCCGAGGGACGAGAGACATAAGACATACGAAGAACTGTTCGTGCGCTCGCAAAACGAAGAAAGTTTCTTTTGGCAGTATTCACATTTTCCACATGCCTGTTCGTTAAGAATCAGCGCGGGAGCCGATTAATGGCAATGTCAAGTTCGACCGTACGATCTGGAACGATGCTACAACACGGTCACCGGGTTTCAGTTTGTTCGATACATTCGTACCAACACGGTCAACTTTGCCCATGAACTGTCGAAAGGATAACGATTATTGTGCTTTCGGACATATTCACAGCTTTAGAACGCGCACCTCATGACCGAGGATATCACCCTTCAACGCAATTAGTAAAGCATAACAAATCAGATTCGCTGTGCCATTTGCATACCTTTTGCAGTGTCAATATTTCGCCGTGATACAGGTGTAGATCGGAACCACAAATGGTTGTTCCAGTCACCGCGACAATGACATCGTCGGGCTCGGTCACATCCGGCACGGGTGCGTCAATGACTTCGACCTTTCCGGTGCCCATCCAGGCCAATGCTTTCATAGTCGATCCATCACCGCGACCTTTGTATTCGGCAGTGGTGGCGGTAGGGACCGGTCCCATATGCTATTCGATACGTGAGCATGCAGACCGATGTACGCTAGAGACTGAGATTCGGACGTACATCTTGGAGAGCGTTGGCTGCTGCCTGCATAATAGTATCGTAAAGCTGAAAGTGAGAGAGCTCTTCAACATCTAGCCCGGGTCTTTAAAAGGGGCGGGATTTGGAGCGGTACAGCCGGCATGATGACTCTGGGCTGATCATAGCGAACGTCATCGCGGGCAAGCGCTCTCTGGTGGATAGAAGTTCAATACCGTCACTATTTCCTTATTAGTAAGCAGAACCTCGACCATGCACCTTGATCCAGAAAAATGCCTCGCACTTGGACACACAATCAAAGAAACTTGAGAATATGATTGAATTAGTAGCCCAGCCAGGGAAAATATACAGGTATGCAAATGCAAATAACAAAGGGGGCTCTAGAGAATCTGTGCCAGTTCTACGACCTCGGCCGTTCATTTTCCCTGAGTTTCGTACGCTGCCGCTCGTACCAACCCGTACCGGGAAGACCCAGACCAGAGTTGCGCCTCCTATTCAAAGCACCATACGAAAGTGAAAGGGCGCTTCTGTCCGAAGCGGGAACGCGCTCTCCAGCCCGCAGCTTTCTTCGACGGCCTTCTTCGTAGGCCGCAATCAGTTTTTCACTGTCTACGCCTTTGATATTGTCTACAGTTTCCTCCAGTTGTTGGCGGGCCTTGGGATGACTGAGAGGCTCCGCAATCAAATGCTTCTGTATGATCATTAAGATGCACAATCGTCAAACGTTTCCAACATGTTGATCGAGTGGTGAACATACGATGTGTTCCTCTGCCTTTATGGTCATCTCCTTAACCCCTACGTTTGGCCTATAACGTAACACTTTCTTTAAATTTTCCTGAGTGATTCGACGTAGTCGTCCACCAATACCCTCGTGCAAATATCCTGGTTTCGCAGCGCTTTTCTCCTGTCTGATGACTTCTCCGACTCCCTGCAGTCCGTTCGCAATCACGTTCTGTGATCCTTTTGAAACGGCATTTCCGAAAAGCTCCCAGCCTACCGCGCGTGCAGTCATGTCGAAACGCAAGTCGCGCGGATTATCGACGAGCTCGAGGATTGCGTGAGGTGCATTATCGCCTTTACGGTTACCGAACTTATGGACACGTGTGTATCCGCCAGGCCGATGGGCATAACGGTGCGCCAAAAGTCCAAATACTTTTGGAATGAGCGTGTGCTTGAGTAAAAATCCTTGCGCACGTCGCGCGGCCGGGAGATCGCCTTTCTTTCCCAGCGTAATCAGCTGCAATAAATTTCGTCAGTCCAGACGCAGTTGTGGCCAGCGAGGAAAACGTACCTTTTCCGCTAACCTAGCCGCATCCCTAGCCTTCGGAAGGGTTGTCTTGATCTGCTCATGCTCGATCAAAGACGTGACCAGGTTCCTGCTCAGATTCAGTTTGTTAAAACAGTCAGCGTAGACATGCATTCGTACCGAAGCATAAGCATTCGGTGGGACGACGTCCGCGAGAACTTCCTGAAAGCAACCCCATGCTTCATCCTGGAAGCTTAAACTTGTGCCGCCTCTGAGTAAAGGACAGTAAGGGAGCTTTAGCTCTCACTTACTACCAGCTGGGCCTGAGTGAGTTCAAGTTGTTTCGACGCGGTGATATTTCCGCGTGACAAATATGTCACGGTGACTTTGCAAGCGGAGTTTAATAAAAACGGACTCACCCGGGTTGTCCCTCGTCACGTCGAGCACTTTCAGTCGTAATTCCGACTCGTCGAAAAACCATGTCCTTCCTTCGTGCTGCCCTACGAACTGTGTCGCGTCCCAGAGGCGTGGTTGCTCTCCCGCGGAGCACCACACTCACGCGTCCTTCAGCCTTTTCGCTGCAGCGCGCCGCGTACTCGGCTGTGGCGGGACTGTCGGCCTCTGACATTCAGAACCGGGTTTTCGATGTGCTAAAGTCATTTGAGAAAGTGGATCACGGCAAGGTCAGTCTATTGCTACATCGAACGACTGCAATGTTGATTAATTCGAGTGTCCTTAGCTCTCGGCTTCATCCTCTTTTGCAGAAGACCTCGGTTTGGACAGTTTAGATGCGGTGGAGGTTGTAATGGCTGTTGAAGAGGTACGAATCATAACGCAGCACACTTGTTTCCGAGCTAACCATAGCATTTTCTGCACAGGAATTTGCGATTGAGATTCCTGACGCCGAGGCTGATGAAATCAAGACTGTTCAGCAAGGTCAGTCCGAAACGCCGGTTGACCTTACGCCTTCTCATTTGTATTACGTTTTTCTGTCATAAAGCTATTGACTACATCGCTAAAACTCCGGACGGTAAGTAGTCGGTGCTTCCCCTCAATGTTTGCAGCCTCACTTAGGAGCATTCCAGCGAAATAATCTATCGTCGTTATTCACTTCATGTATACTCAACCAATAATGGTACCTTTACTGGCCTTCTTTAACACGCGTGATGTCATCCCCCGACAATTTTGAGTCATAACTGAATTACCTATCATGAACTATTTTACACGAGGCACCGAACGACGCGCTGAGCTTTGCACGCTATTCCGCGTTCCGGCATGGCCAGCTGATCCGGTATTGCCTTGTAACGCGTGACGATACCGCGATTATCTGGTGGCACCTATGCTCTCATCTAGATTTCCAGGTTCAACTATAAAAGAGGGCTCTGCGACTCGGCATGATTTCTGCATTATTCTGGAATGCAGGCTGATAGTAGCATCGTCGTTGACAAACCGCTGGTCAGAACCAGCTGTACCCTGGGCGAGGGTGAGCTCATTTTTTTAGTAGTCTTTACCCTCTCGCACACAACGTCATTTTCCACAGGTCCCCTCTACGACGAGTCGACTCTGACCCTACATTTCGTCGACATAGTCAAGAAACAGGTAAGGCGGGTGTGATGATATCACAGTCTAGTGTATAACATCTTGCTATCAAAGGTCTTGCATTTCAATACAGGGACGTCCGAACTGGTTATAGATCAGTTCGACGAGCCTGTATCGTGTCTCGCCCTCCGTCGGAACGGCGCAGGAGTAAGTTCGTTTCTATGATGGTGGACTGCCCAATTAGCTCATCGATATCCAGTTAGCATGTGCGGCCGCCGAAGGTTTTGCGTTGATTGATCCTGCGACACACAAATTGTCATATATCAGCAAAGTTCTGCCCCCTGAGCATGCGGGCTATGTCAGGTTCAACGACGGCGCCTGCGATAGTGAGGGGCGTTTTTTCGCTGGAACAATAAGCTCCGAGGATCCGTACATACCGGGCCAACTTTATCGGTATGACCCGGAAACTGGCGCGGTAACTCTCGTAGACGAGGGGCCTTTTACTGTGAGCAAAAGATGTAGTGGCGATAATGCTTCTTCTACTAACCCGGCATAGGATTGTAATGGTTTAGGTTGGAGTGCAGACGAGAAGTTGATGTAAGCGTGTAGTCAAATCTAACGAGGCGTTCAACTTATCAAAGCTTACTCAGGTACCTCACGGATTCTTTGATAAACTGCATCTACGTTTATGATTATGACAAGGGGAATCTATCGAACAGACGCACTTTTATCGACACGCTAGCACATGGGCTTCCTAAGAATACCTTTCCGGACGGTCTTTGCATAGATGACGAAGGATGCCTATGGAGCGCTCGGTATGAACTCTCTCAATCCTGCCTCCCGTCGTTTGACGAACTTTGCATGTAGCTGGGGAGGTTCAAAAGTGGTACGACATGCCAAGGATGGCTCCATAGATTTTGAAGTACACTTTCCCACGGCTCTCAATGTTACGGCCTGTTGCTTTGGAGGTGTGTGTGTTGCCAGAACTGTTTGGATAGGCTGCCTTTTCTAATTACCCGTTCATCAAAAGGGCCTGGGAATGACCAATTATATGTTACCACAGCACACTGTGGCGCCATTGGAGGTGACGCTTCTCTCCAGGAACGTTACCCTCACTCAGGCGACGTTTTCAAGGTAGATTTAGCGGGCCGCTTCAAAGGGGGGAATTGGCGGCATACGTTTCCATACTGAATTTCATTTCTATATTGGCTCTTCGTACTTTCCGTCGTGTGCACCCCCAAACTTGTCCCCGGCAAGGGAGAATCACCAGTACGTCTTTGCCAGAGTAACTCAGATGTCCAAAAGAAGGAGGTCGAATGGGCCTCCACACCTGTGGAACGACACGTTAGCGTGAATTCTGCTATCACACGGATCGCGGATACCGCCAAAAGCGAGAGCGAGGAGAGTGCACGCGTTGCGTGCGTCATTTTTCAAATTAAAGCCACGCGCAGAACGGACCACGCTTCAGTAGCTGGCGAGGGAATCGTAATCCGAAGGCCAAGTTACTGGTATCGGGAGGATCGTCGTCAAAGCCAAGTTGAGCAGCTACGCCCCCTGGAAATGCAATGAGTCGAGCGGACGGTCAGAACCTCTTGGTGCGAAAGAAGCGAAGGTCATCCATTCACCACATGCTACAGGAAGAGAAGGGCATTAGTCATTAAGCACCCAACAGTGGACTCGGAGGAACACTAACTCTGCTCGGGGTTAAGTCTTCAACGCCCCCCGTTTGCAAGACACGTCGCTATTGGTAAGTATGTGAGAAGGAAGGCCGGGGTCGCTCACGGGCCGCTCGTTTCTCAGGCGATTTTCGCATCAGACATGTGCTCGAGTCAGAATGTCGGCCAATTGGCGAGTGATGCGGTTTTCTGGAAGAATGGCTCGTGTTCACCTTCTCCGTCTCCACTTTCGTAGCCGACAGGGACGATCCCTTGTTGAGAAAGGAGGAACGCGGCATTGAGCTATCACACCAGTCTATAGATGTATCGTGGTGGGTTACGCAAATATTGCAATATGACCTTATTGGCATTTGACGCTAAACGAAGGGTTTTTATTATTAGCCAGGAGTATCCATTGAAGACTCGGTCTCGGCTGGATATTCCACGGTCAGTGATGTAGCCTGCGGTGCCAGGAGTTATAATGAATTTGACCTAGACATGTAAAGTAAAAAGAATCGATTCTCAGCTTCGTGTGGGGATATGATATATGCGCACCGTTGCGGTAGGTATTGCGATTAATGTTCTATGTTGGTGGTCAATGTCGCAAAGGGAAAACGCCGGATTTACTTGACCCCTTTCTATAGACTATCAATACCTCATCCGGTATGCCCTAGCAAGAACGTCGCATCGATAACGACCCCCAGAGAAGAAAAACGAGCGTCCTGGAAATCTGGCGCCTGGAACTTGGGTTTTACTGATGGTCTCCAGCCAAATCAGGAGATAAAGCAGCGCCGGAAATCTACAGCTACGAGGCATACATCTGGTGCTGGTTATGATTGCTTCCGTTTGAGGATTGACTCGCCAAAAGGGTACCACGGAGTTCCCGGCGCGGTTAACGCACGCGGACACTCGCAGACTTCCTACTACTAGAACACGACTTGTCAACGAAACTCTCTCGGTCGGCCTTTCTCGGCTGAGAGGTCCCTCCCTTGTGCCGGAGGTCTTGATACGAATATTGCACCCGTATAAGCTTAGAATCTTCTGTACGGTTATTCATGTACTTATTACATGTATGTTTATTCGATCACTAGTACGATTTGAGGTTCCCCTAAAGGTTTATCTGCCACATCGTCTGTATTTTCCCGTATACTTCCGAAGACGCATTCCTTACTACCCCCGTCTTTCGCAACACGGAAGCGGATGTGTATACAAAAAACTATAAGCATCTGTACCACCTGTTCCACTCTGTAACTCTGTTTGCCATTTCTTTCTCGTCCTCACCCACGCACAACTGTGTACGCCAGGAAAGGAAAGTATCCTGATAGAGTTAAAGACCCACAGTAACGCCGCAAAGTAGTGCAAATAAAGATGTCCCTTTCTTTCATTTCAGTTTCCTTTATTTCAGTGAATGACAAGAGCCTGGGCGGAGAATATGTAAGACCGGGGAGGCCGGAAGATCCAGAACGAGATGATCGACGTTGCGCTGTTTCATGATCGACAGGGGACTCGGAAGCGGCACTCAAGCACCCGGGCTCAGATACGTGTATCTACAGCGAATAAGATTTAAACTCCTCATTTATTTGACCTCCATTGCTGCCGGACGATTCACTTGAATTGGAGCCGTAATTTCATTGACCCTAGGGGAAATTTTCAGAAATAATTATTAGTACTTCGCTGGGAGCCTGTTGCGCCTTAGCAACCCTTCTACTCGTCTCCGGACATGCTCACGCCGACTGGTAAGATAACTCTTCTTGATTTCTTTTGGAAGTTTTAACTGTAGTGTACACGTTACACAGATTCCTTTTTATAGCTGTTGCGGGAAGAGAAGTCTGGGTACAGTAAGAAACACGATGATGGACGTGCGAATTTTCTGAGTGATGTTGTGCGTCATAGACTGGCCCATCCTAAACAAGGGAATTAGAGTAGCCTGATAATATTTTTCTAATCAGTAATCAACAATTCTACAAAAGAATTGGTGCACGTCATTTACCATAGAAGGACAGCATGTTTTCAGTGTTGGGCAAGTCTCCCAACTTATGTTTCATGAGATGACTCGACTAATCACCCTTTGAAAGCGTCTGAGAGGTTCGACAATAAGCTTGTGGCTAGTTGCCAGACGCTTACCATTCCGGGCTGACTTGTCATGGCTGTTAATGACCTCAAAGGCAGAAAGTGAAACACTGTTATCAACTCTGGAAGTACGGGAGGCACAGCTAACGGCACTTTGCATTGTTTCGGGAGTGTCGCCCTTCATGTCGGAAAGACATGCAATAGTTTTCGGGATCCCTTGCACCGAGAAAAACCCAGGACAGTCGGTCGCGTATTTCTTGTCCGCAAAAGAGAATGATAGAGCAGGAAGCGACTTCGTGCGACGGCCTGGGAGATGTGACGAATTGCTCGCACCAGTAAAGAGAAAAGGAACATGTTCTGTGTCACTGGGATGTATGTGCGATACCGCATTATTCGTGGGTATACAGGCATGGGAGCGGGAAAGAAGGAAAATCCGATGACCGAAGTCAAAGGAGGAATCTTCACTTCCGTTGAGTGATATTTCGTCGGGCGAGTCTGGAGGAATGTTATCAGAAGGATCATTTCCAGGATTCGGGGAATAAAAGCGCCAATTCCTGTGTAGTGATTCCCGAACCTCGCGAGAACACAGGGACCCAGTTTCCAAGTTGACTGAGGAGAACACATTGGGATGGAATATTGATGGTGATACTTTTTGGTGGAAAGAAAGGACGTGATCTAGGTTGGGTGTTGCAGCGGCCCTTGTACTGGGAGCGGTGCTTCGAGAGGGTGTATGAGGAAAGGAATATATGGATTTTGCAGTCGGCATTCCTAAGCCGCCTATTTTTGACGACTTCTAAGTAGTATAGGGTTAGTAAACAATCTGTGCCACCTTCGACCAGCGATGATTTACGGACCTTGGGTATGGAGTGTGTCTGGCACTGTGCTTGCGAGCTTCCCGGAGATACACAATTGCTGCTGTCTTCTGCGGTAAAGAATGACTCAAATGCAAGCTGAGAGTCTCGAGAACTCTCAAAAGAGGCCTTGTGCCGGGACTCCATACTTGGCGATACAGTCGAAGGTTTTTTTTTTTTTTTTAAATGCATTTCTATAGCGCGTCATGACTATCTAGTACAAAATACGCTCCAGGGGCCTTTAGGCCCCTGTATTTGTGGGAGATGGTAGTTGGGATAAATGGAACAATAGTGACAGTAAGCCAGCGGCTGAGGCGGGGACTGGCAAAAGTACCAGCGGAAAAGGAAATGTGGTAACTGACTCAGTTGCCAATGGCAAAACCCTGGTCAGAAATATGTACTACAGTAGGGCCTCCTGGGTCAAAGACGAGGATAGGTTCCGCCTCGAAGGCGGGGTGAGAGTCAAGGAGTGATGCCAGAATTGGGAGGCCATCTTTAGAGAACCATTGGGCCTCGGTGGATGGTATGGGGGTCTTCCACACCGCACGTCGTGCGGGGAGGGTAGTGGGGCACGAGAGCAAGAGGTGGGCTCGAGTCTCTGGGATATGGCAGATGGGGCACATGGGGTCGCGTCCCGGAATACGTCCAAAGTACGCGCCAAAGCCGGCATGACCGAGGAGTGTCCGAAAAACTTTGCACTTAGTACGATGACCGAGCGTGAGGTTCTGCATGAGAGTGGACGGCTTTGTAGAAGGGTTCTGCGTGGCGCCCATAGAGTGGGCGTCCGAGCTCCCTCGGAGTTTTCGGCAGGCGTGAGCCCAGTCGGATTTCCATTGAGTTAGTGCCGTGGAGGAGGCGGCTTCCCGGAGGAAGCGGATGGTGGGCGGGAACGGTATCGCATCCGGGGGGGGGTTGTCCGCAATGCCGCAGGCGAGAACGTCAGCAAATTCATTGCCCTCTACATCGGAGTGTCCCGGAACCCAGTGCAAATGAAAAAAGACACTCGGGAACCGCTTGGTAGCGATTTTGAGACATTTCCAGATGAATAGGGCGACATTGACACCTGGGGCCGGGCGAGGGTCGGCGAGGAGTGTGAGCGCCACTTCGCAATCAGTGTAGATCTCGACCTGGGTAACGGCGGGGTGGAGATCGTAAGAGTAGGCCAGGAGCCAAGAGGCATCGGCTAGAGCGGCAAGTTCGCAATCCGTAGCATGGACTGACGAACCAAGATATGTTTCACGGGTGAGGACAGACTCCCCGCGATAGAACCAGACGCCGGCTGCACCGCCAGCGTAAGAGGAGGGGGACGTGCCCTTACGGGAACCGTCGGTATAGATGAGAAGGCGCGAGGGGACGTCCTTCAGTCGGTCAATAAGACCATGATGTGACTGGATGAGCGCCTCCCGGGCTTCTTGAGAATGGTCAATCGCTTGGTCAATGCTCACGTGTCGTAATGACGGCAACGAGATCCATGGCGGGCGAGTGTATCGGGGAACGTGTTCGCAACCAGGCGGGACCCGGTTAACAAACGACGTAGTGATCGCTCCTTTACGTGTGGTACGTAAAGGTAGAAGTGTGTGCGTGGTAGTAAGATACCTTATGGCGGCACGGGTTTTGGTACGCTCTAGACGGAGCGGGATGGGCAGAATGGATGCGAGGACCTCTGAGGGGCCGCGTGGAGACGTGCGCCATGATCCAAGGATACGGCGACACGCCGCGGACTGCACGAGGGTCATCTTGTCACATTTGCCTTTTTGCCGTTTGCCGGTAAACCATAGGGGAGATCCCCACAGTAAAACCGGCAGTATGCAACCGATGTATAGGCGTCGGAGGTGGAGCGGGTCGAGGCCGCGTAGGGTGTTGCCCAGGAGTTCCAGGGCGCGAAGGGAGGACATGGCTTTAAAGCACATGCGCTGGACGTGGACCGTAAACAGCAGTTGCGCGTCGAAAAAGATGCCCAGCCAGCGTAGTGGCCGGGAGGGCACGATGCGAAGGGGTCGAAGACCCTGGCGCGGCAGGTGTATCGGGTGAATGAGGGAGTCTTCGCGCAGATCGTGTCGGCGGGTCCAATGGATGAGCTCAGATTTGTCGTCATCCAGTGAGAGGCCGAGAGCGCGACATGCGGCGGAGAAGGAGAGGTAGGCCTGCTCGAGACGGCCGACGTTAGTCGTAATCGAACTCGAGGAGGTGGTAAGTAGGTGGTCATCCACATAAGCGCGGACGAACACGAGAGGGTCGGAGACCTGTAGTGAGGTGAGAAGGCTTGTCGCGAAAAGGGCAGACAGTATAGGAGAGATGGGTGAGCCCTGCGGAACCCCCATGTTAGGGATGGGGGTTAGAGTGTCGGTAAACCCGTCAAAAGACAGGGCGACCCGACGGTCAGAGACAAAGGACATGACCCAGGATATGAGGAGAGGGGGAAACCCTAGTTCAATGAGGACGGCGCGTAAACGGGGGTGTTGAACGGATGGGAAAAAACCAGCCACGTCTACCGCCAGGGCGGAGGTAACTTGGTGTTTAGCCCATGCCGATTCAATTTCGTTGACGAGGTCGGAGGTGGCGTCCAAAACGCCCGATTTTTGTCGGGTACCGAATTGGGAGGGGGGGAGTGCACCGAGTTCGTTGGCAATGAACTGGATGCGGTTAGCGATGATCTTCTCGAGTAATTTGCCCATTGTTTCTTCGAGCGTGATGGGGCGGTATGCGTTAAGCGCGGTGGGGTCCTTCTTGTTCAGTTTCCGGAGCATCACCACCTTCGCGTCCTTCCAAGGACGGGGGTGGTGGCCAGCATCCAGGCACTCGTTAAAAAGCGCGAGGAGTGGTACACTATGGGCGGCATGCAAGCTTTTGAGGGCCTGGTAGCCAACACCGGTAATGCCCGGGGCACTAGAGTTGGAAGTGAGATTGAGGGCGTGGTCCAGCTCTTCCATAAGGATGGGGTGGTTACGCATGGGGCGGGCGCCGACGAAAGAATATGTCCTGACTAAAGGGTTCTCTTGCGAGGCCCACCAAACGACTACACCTTCCTCGGGATATGGGGTTCCCACGCCCCTCCCGCTGTCCCCCAGGTTACCCCGGGGCGTGTCTGCGTGTCAAGGAATCAACTTAAGCAATGCAGTGGGAATTACCCCCACGCATACCCATGGCAGATTTAGTACTCTGCGGCCGATGAAGGGAACTACCCCCCACCGCCCCGGCTCGCCCTTTCACAACGGAGAAGCCACTACGCCCAGAAGGCCATGAGGACTAACACCCTAGCCGCTACTTAGGTTTCCCGATTCCCCGCATGCGCTTCAGACCCCGGGTTTAACCCCAGAGAATATGTGGTTAGACTTAGTCGCCCCACTTCTGGATCCGCAGCATACGGGGATTACCATGTTGCACAGGTGACCCCAGCCCCCTATCATCGGGAAGACCGAGGAGTTTCCCGTACTAACCACCTAAGGACGCTCCCACAGGATGATCCGAAGGCCCGTGGTGACCTGTCTCTAGCCACCCTTCCACAGCGTCGGGTCAGGGGCATTGAGTCGGTTGGTTCTTACCGCGACGCCACGTGTTATGAGACCCCTATTCCTAGGCAAGATGCCGTCATCAGAACCCTTCCGGGATTTGGGGTGGCAGTTTTCACTGTCAGTGCCAGGGACAGTGGGGTCCCCCGAAGGAGATTGCTCGGAACAAGCCGACCCCCTGGGGACAAGGATGATGTCCGCCGGACCACCTCTCCCCTGGGGACGTTAACGTCGTGTCCCCACCGACGGGCAGGCTAGTGCGCCTCTCTCGTGCCGTTGGCTAACCCGCTGGCATGCTAGAGCCGAGAACTCACACACAGACGGAGAGCCCCCCCTCCCCACCAGAGCCAACCCTCAGACGGGCCAGATAGCGAGGGACGAACTACAAACCCCCCCCAGCACCCCTCCTAAGCGAAGGAGATGGTGGTGGTAAGAGAACAAGAAGGGATGATACAGTCGAAGGTGCCAGTGGTCGAATAGCTTGGGCGATAATTCTTGAGGTTTCCGGGAGTTGAAATTCCATAAAGTTTTATCACACTCCCTGGAAGGAAATCTAAAGGGAGGAGAAGGGCGGCTTTTAATGAGGGTGAATGAACATGAGTGGCATACGGTAGCTGGGTGCCAGTGAGCTAGAAAGGGATCGGCAGGCGATTACCTAAACGAAAAACGCAAGTTGAGAATTTCCAGGACAGATCACCTCACCGGTCTGCCAAGCAACTGATTCAGTAAAGGTTATTGTATAACGGACACCTTCCATGGGTATACATATATACGATTTCCAAGTATCGGTAGTACTTAAGCTCTAATAACGGTCAGGCCGCTGTTTCTACAACTCGCCCTTGACAGCCTTCGACACCGACTCAGCGAAATATTCTATGTTCGTACTGTTCAGGCCAGCCATCGAGATACGACCGTCTGCTGTCATATAAATATGCGCCTTCTCAGCGAGAGCCTTAGTTTGAGGCTGCGTCAATCCGGTGAAGCTACGAATTGGCCGTGTATCAACAGATTTTCAGATGCCTAGCGTTAAAAAGCACATACCTGAACATGCCGATCTGAGACTTGATGTGGCCCCATTCTCCCGGTGTATTTAGCCCGACCAAAGTGTCGTAGAGCTGCTCTCGCATGCTAATTATCCTGTCCGCCATGCCCTTGACCTCACTTTCCCATTGGGCGTAAAGTTCCGGCGAACTTAGGATGGCGTTCGCAATGCGAGCCCCATGTACGGGAGGATTCGAGTACATCGGACGAATAACAATCTTCAACTGACTGTCAACCCGAGCCCTCTCCTCTGGATCCTTCGTTGTCAACGAGAAAGCACCGACACGTTCGCCATAAAGACCCATATTCTTTGCAAATGACTGCGAAAGTGCGATCTGGTGGCCTTCCGATACGAAGTGCCTTACAGCGAATGCGTCGCGTGACGTTAGACCCGAAGCGAAGCCTTGGTAAGCCATGTCAAAGAAAGGGAAGAGCTTTTTCTCCTTGACGACATCCGATATTTCCTTCCACTGCTCTGGAGTAGGATCGACACCAGTTGGGTTGTGCGCGCAAGCGTGGAGGAGAACAATACTTTGCTCAGGGGCATTCTATAAGACGAAATCAATGCGGTTGAAAGTATCTGCATGTCTAGAAACTTACCCTGAGGTCCTCCTTCAAGCCCGCAAAGTCCAGCCCAACAGTCTTTTTGTCGAAGTAGCGGTACCCTCTGACTTCGAGTCCGGAGTCGCGGAAAATGGGCGTGTGGTTTCCCCACGAAGGCACCGGCAGATAAATGACTTTGGAGTAGGGATAGAAACGACCGAGAAAGGCACCGCCGATACGAAGCGCACCGGTTCCAGAAATCGATTGTGTCGCGGCAACCTACGTATTGTTAAAAGCTTTAGCGTCGAAGAAGAGACGGTCGCTTAAACATACGAACCGCGTTTTCGACCAAAGGCTTGCTCTCCGCACCATATGCGAGCTTCGCCGCATTCTTCACGAAATCCGGTAGGCCAGTTATCGGGAGATATTCCTTGTCAGGCTTGGCTGCGGTCAAGCTTTCTTCAGCCTGAGAATTGTTAATTCAGTCCGACAGAAGCCAATTAAAGCTATTTAAGGATGCACCTTCTTGACGCTTGAGAGAACGTATGGTCTGCCTTGCTCATCCCTATATGCACCGACGCCCAAGTTTATTTTGCGAGTATTCTTGTCTGCCTTGAACGCTTCGGTGACACCTTAATAATAATAAAAAGCAAATTTGCGTCAGATTCCGAACAGCGAATGACTCGCACGGACTCACCGAGAATAGGGTCAGGAGGTCCCGCCGGCACTGCCGACCATGTCGACAACGAGCGAAGGGGGAAGCGTGAACGAGAAATCCGCGCAGCGGAAGAAAGCATAGTGGGGAGTCGGGCTGAGCTCAGTAAAAAAAAGTCTCTAGTTTTGTGATGTTGCGGGGAAGCTGAGCAAAAAGGACTTCCCGGAAGCGTGGGTATAAAGCGGCCTCGGACGTTTACGGAACGAGGTAGGCCTTCACCGGGTTTTGTAATGCGATCGCTAAAAGCGAGCAGACTTGCTGATTCGAGTGTTGCCGTGTGTGACTCCACCACTCTGACCTCGTTTACCTCGAAGGAGACCGCCGCACAGTCCATATCACCCCTTGAAGCAGTCGAGTAACCATGTCTGAGCCCGCTCAAAACCCGACTCAGTCGTGAGCACGTTTCGTCCTTTGGCGCACTAAGATCGATCACGAGTCATCTTCCGACACTTAGGGCCGAGGAGGCCTCCAAGGGGCCGTCTAAAAACGAACTGAAGAAACGCGCGAAGGAGGAGGAAAAAGCCCGTAAAGCTGCAGAACGTAAGGCCAAGGAGGAGGAAGCTGCCCAGGCCAAAGCCGCAGCCGAGGAAGCGGCCGTAAGCATGCGCATATAGTCCACTCTACCCTACCACCTTACCGATTCCCTGTGCAGGATTTTGCGAAGCAATACTATGGGAAGCTTCCACTAAACCAATCACAGGAGCGTCCTAATCGCCCAAGGGACAATATTGCCTCGCTTTCTGGGAAAGTAGGGCAGGATGTTTTCATCCGCGCGCGCATACAGACATCCCGCGCCACGGGAAACAAGATGGTCTTCCTTATGCTCCGTCAGAAAATTGATACCGTGCAAGGTATTCTTACGGTAGAGGAAGAGAAAGTTTCTCGACCGATGGTTAAATGGGTGGCTGGACTTCCCGATGAGAGTATCGTACTCGTCGAAGGAGTTGTCGACAAACCGAAAGAGGAAATAAAGAGTGCGACTGTAAAGGATGTGGAGATCAAGATCAGCCAAGTACTATGCATTTTTGTCGCCCATTTCAGCGTGCTGAATTGCCTATAGATTCACCTGATCTCTGCTCCTGAAGCTCGGTTGCCGTTTACATTGGACGATGCTTCCCGCGCCGAGAGCGAAGTGGAAAGCTCCGAAAAGCAGTTCAACAATGTCCTTCTTGAGACGAGGCTTAACAACCGGGTCTTGGACCTTCGAGTAAGTAGTTACGGACACGTGCAAATGGGTGTCTGGCGCTCACTTTTATCCCGTAAAGACGACCACAAATCAAGCTGTCTTCAAGCTCCAGGCATCCATTACTGACTACTTCCGAGAGTTCCTTATGTCAAACGGCTTCACGGAAATACACACGCCAAAGCTCCAGGGTGCTGCAACAGAATCTGGTGCCTCCGTTTTCAAAGTTAGCTACTTTAAGGGTATGACCTCTAAACACATGTTTGATCTTCTAATTTAAACGACATTATTCTTTTTTTTGCTTTAGGGAGTGCATTTCTAGCGCAATCACCACAACTCGCGAAACAGATGGCTATTGCATCCGATTTCGAGCGCGTTTACGAGATCGGACCTGTATTCCGGGCCGAAGACTCAAATACACACCGCCATCTTACGGAATTCATCGGTCTGGACCTGGAAATGACAATAGAAGAGCATTATCATGAAGTTATGGAGCTACTCGACCAGCTTTTCCTCTCTATCTTCAGAAATTTGAGAGAAAAATGTCAAAAAGAAATTGAGACCGTTGGACGACAATTCCCCGCGGAGGAGTTCAAATGGTTGGAAGGTCCCGAAGGGACGCTGAAACTCACGTTCGCGCAAGCCGTTGACCTGCTGGTCGAAGATGGGGTAGACCGTTCTGTGCTTGACGACATTAAGTGAGTTAACTGGCAGCCCCTTCCCATTATCCCATTAACCATGTTTAAGCACTGAGAATGAAAAACGCCTCGGAAGAATTGTAAAGAAGAAATTTGAAACGGACTATTTTATCATAGATAAATTCCCTATGGAGTTACGGCCATTCTACACCATGCCGGACGCAACTGATCCTGTAAGCATGACGAAAGTATACCATACTGTCGGATTTAACTTACCCAATTATCTGTAGAAACTGTCTAACTCTTACGATTTCTTCATGCGTGGCGAGGAAATTTTATCAGGTGCCCAGCGTGTTCATGACTCACAATTACTCGCAAACCAAATGAAAAGCAAAGGCGTCGATCCCGAATCGATGAAGGGCTATATGGATGGTTTCCGTCTTGGATGCCCGCCGCACGGCGGAGGCGGCATTGGATTAGAACGGGTGTTGATGTTGTTTTTAAAACTCAACAATATCCGGAGAGCTACCCTATTTCCGAGAGACCCAAAACGCTTGGAGCCTTAGACGACATGTCCGTAACTACCGCGGTTGTATTTCATGAAGGGCATTTTAATAATAATCAATGTGTTTTCCATTTGCGTAAGGCAATTTATGCCTATCCCGAGAAATTTGCTTTTACATTTGTGGCTTCTGCACACCTAAGTGCCTTTCTATCAAAATCGAGAGGCGGTATCAATATTGCCAGCAAAACCTTCCGAGGCTGAGTGCATGAAATCTGCGCTGATTCTCCAAAATTCCTTCCTATGCCTGACAATGTCGACACAACTTCGACAGTAATTCCTTGAAATTCCCCGAAACGAGCTCGCTCTGTTAAACCTCGCAAAATTACAAGCTGGCACTGACTGACGGTCAACTGGCTTCTGATACACTCGGACTGTCTGTCCGCATCGTCCATACGCGTCGAATATCAGCAACCCGCTGGCTGGACACAACTCGAGCTGCTCTCAAAGTCTGTTTTCCTTCCGGTTCTAATTTCGTCGGGTTTTATACGGTAGAACGTTCAGCAGCACATGTCAAACTTTGGTTCTTCAATGGCTAGCGAGCGAAGGACTCATGATCAGAATGCTGATGAGCGGGCATACAGGTAAACTGTGTCTACCTCACAGGTATGTGGTATGTTGACTTCTGCATACCTCTGCACCTCGTCGTCCGGACCGCTCCGCAACGCTCGCAGGACCGCCCGTCCCTTTGTCGGATATGAGACAGAAGAAAGAGAGGGAAATATCGGACAACCGTCAAGCAGTGATCAGCTCTGTGAAGGATAAATGAGCTCGACGAAAAAGCGACACTCCCCAGTTCCACTGCAGAGTAAACGGCCTGGTCACTCTCTCGCATTCGCCTTTGGACAATGCTCCGACAGGCTTTAGCTCTTTTCGTCGCATTAGCGACATCCCCCTTACTTTCTGCGGCCGCGATCGCACCTCAGGGATACGATTGGGCCAATGTTAAGATCGGTGGCGGCGGTGGCTTCGTCCCCGGCATCATTTTCAATCCCTCCGAGGAAGGTCTTGCATACATACGAACCGATATTGGTGGTGCTTACAAACTGAACTCGGACGATACTTGGACACCCTTGCTTGATTTCGTGGACAATGATCGTTGGGCCTACTGGGGCATTGACGCTCTTGCTACCGATCCTGTCGATACGAACAACGTATACCTCGTAAGTTCGCTCTTCGGCCCCCAGCTGTCTACTAGTCCATAAATCTTAATGGCAAATTTCAGGCTACTGGCATGTACACGAACAGCTGGGATCCGAACAATGGTCATATTCTCATTTCAAACGACAAGGGCGACACTTGGACCGCATCGGAATTGCCCTTCAAAGTATGATTTTTTGCCCTACTTTCGCATTAGTCGTGTCTGTAGCTCAATCTTATTAGGTGGGAGGTAACATGCCCGGTCGAGGGATGGGGGAGGTATGCTTATTCTTTTTTGGCTTGACTACTTTCCGTTGCTCATGGTGGGATGCTAGCGTCTTGCTGTAGACCCACATGAGAACAGTATACTATTTTTTGGCGCGCGTTCCGGTAATGGTCTTTGGAAATCCACTGATTCCGGCGCGACTTGGTCGAAAGTCTCGAGCTTCACGACCCCCGGTTCGTCTCATCCCACGCCCACACCAGAAGTTTGCGCTTATTATCTGGTTTTTATGTTAGGTACATATGCTCCAGACCCTACAGACACAACTGGGTACAACAGCGATATTCTTGGTGTTTCTTTCGTTACCTTTGATTCCACGTCTGGAACCTCCGGAACCGCCACTCCGCGTATCTTCGTCGGTGTCGCCAGCTTAGGCGAGGACAACATCTTTGTGTCGGAGGATGCGGGCGAGACCTGTGAGTAATTTCGTTCCGCAGCTCATCGACTTTTTCCTAACGGAATCGGTGTTAGGGAGCGCCGTCGCGGGTCAGAACAATACTTTCATCCCTCACAAGGGGGTGCTGTCTCCCGCGGAAAATACACTCTATGTCTCGTATTCCAATGGCGGTGGTCCCTATGATGGTACCCTTGGTGAGTTCGCATTGAAATTTGAAAGATATGATATTCACCATTCGCTATCTCTTCGCAAGGCTCCGTGTACAAATATGATATTTCCTCCGCGGTGTGGACCGACATCACACCCGTTTCAGGCGGTGACCTTTACTTCGGGTTTGGTGGCCTAGCCGTGGACATGCAGAAGCCGGGTACGATAATGGTTGCTGCGTTAAACTCGTGGTGGCCGGATGGTCAAATCTTCCGCAGTAATGATAGCGGAACGACCTGGTCGCCTCTTTGGTCTTGGACGTCTTATCCAAACATTGATAAGTTCTACAAGTACGATGATTCTCTCGCTCCCTGGCTCGGACCTGACTACGACGTCACGACGCTCGGAACCCTCCAAATTGGTTGGATGATGGAGTCCCTGGCTATCGATCCATTCGACAGCGACCACTGGCTGTATGGTACCGGTTCAACAGTCTACGGAGGACGCGATCTGACAACCTGGGATACCACGCACAATGTCACTCTTAAGTCTCTTGCTGATGGTATGGAGGAAACGGCCATTCAAGCGTTACTCTCACCCCCAATCGGCCCAAACCTCTTAAGTGCAATGTTGGACCTTGAAGGTGATTACTACTTGTAGAGCAGCCCCTTGACGCTCCGAACCCGCTAACACTCAGCCTATCAGGTTTTGTACACAACAGCATGACAACACCTCCGCTGGGCTCTTACACTAATCCTTCCTGGTCGGGAGCTGTCGATTTGGACTACGCTGGGAACGATCCGGCTACTATCGTTCGCATCGGCAATGGGGACAGCACTTCAGGAAAGCAGGTCGCTATCTCTACTGATTCTGGTGCTTCTTGGTATGATAGCAATCTTACGTCACTTAACAAATGCTGATCAGGATATTTATCAGGGCACAAGATTATGGCGCAGCAGACAATGTTACGAGCGGAAAGGTTGCGTTGTCAGCGAATGCTGATACTGTCTTGTGGAGGACCAGCGCAAACGGTGTTCAGGTTTCTCAGTACACTGACGCTTTCGTTGCCGTTCCAACTCTCCCAGATGACGCACAAATTGCTTCAGACAAAGTCAATAACTCAATCTTTTATGGCGCGTCAGGTTCACAATTTTACATCTCCGAGGACGGAGGAAAGACATTCGCGTCGATTGCGACACTTGGATCGTCCACCGCGCCTGCCAGAGTAATTGTCCATCCCAGCGTCAGCGGCGATATCTGGGCATCAACGGACGTCGGGATCTTTCATTCGCTGGACTTCGGCTCGACTTGGTCTCAGCTTGATGGAGTTACGGAGGCATGGTCGATTTCCTTGGGAGCTCCCAAGACTACAGGCGGCTATCCAGCGCTCTTCGCCATTGCAGCCTTTGGCTCACAGTCTGGGTACTTCCGCTCGGATGATGCTGGGTTGAACTGGGTGCAAATTAATGACGAAGAGCATGGCTTTGGATCCTTCGGAGCAAACGTCATTAGCGGGGACCCACGCATCTACGGCCGGTTAGTTCTTATAATCATCTGAAGCGCCAAGATCAGTCCGTTTACATCCCCTTTCGTAGTGTATATGTCGGAACCAATGGTCGTGGTATTTTCTACGGCGATGCAACTGGGGCCGCACCACCTGCCACCGTTACCTCGACATCATCTTCAACAACGGCAACATCTAAGTCCTCATCTACGTCTACCGCTGCTCCGACAACCACCAGTGCCTCTGGGTCAACGGCGGTACCGACGTCTTCGTCTTCTACTATTACCAGTAGCAACCCATCAGCCACTCAGTCCGTGTGGGGACAGTGCGGAGGTATGTGTGGGAGTTTCGGTGTTCATAATGACTCATACGTCCATTTAATTTAGGTATTGGATACACCGGTCCAACTGTTTGTGCATCTGGATCAACATGCACGGTTAATAATGACTGTAAGTTTGGTGTTTATATGTAGAAGATGGTGCATCTGACGTCTTTATCCGGGAACAGATTACTCGCAGTGCATTCCGAACTGAAGGTGACTGTTGATGGTCTCTGCTCGTAGCCTCGTAGTAGTTGCAAATTATATAGTAGTTTTAGCCTGTGACTGTAGATGATTTTGATTGACTACTTATGATATGGCAACAACGTATTTCCAAATCCGATACGTACTCTTGTCTCGCCCACCTTGAATATACCGAGAAGTGTCGTTTCTGTCGTAGATATCAAAACTTGTGCGTTACCGCGGTAATGAATGAGAAATAAGCGCGTACACTGCTAGCCGATACATCCCGTAGTTACTTTCTGTTTTGGGAAGGTCGAGTCAACTGAAGAGAATCAGGAAGGCAAACTATATGCTGCGAATTAGCAGCGTCCGACGCGTCTCTCATCAATTACCACCACTTCTTGGCCCCAGGACGTATATTCGCCAGAGAGGCGTATTCACTATGGCTGCTACCGAGGCTTCGTTGTCTCAAGAAATTTCAGAGCAAACCGCACTCGTGGCCAAGCTCAAGGCCGACAATTCAGAGGCAACAACCGTTGAGGCTGCGAAAAAAAGACTGGCAGAACTGAAGAAAGGTTTAAACCTCATGAAGAACGCGGCGAGCGGCGGCAAGGATGCGGGGAAGAAAAAAGAGCGGCTGCTGCTCAAAACCGCCAAAGTACGTTGAGCTTACGGAGTTATGAGCTGTCGGGTCGATTGCAATTGACATGAGCTATCAGGGCACGCGAGATTACGGGCCAAGCGAAATGTTCTGTCGCGAACACGTCGAGCGCATCGTAAAGGACTGCTTCACATCATACGGAGGGAGCCAGCTGGATACGCCTGTTTTCGAACGGAAAGACATCCTGACCGATAAATATGGCGAGGATGCAAAACTTATATTCGACCTCATGGACCAAGGAGGAGAACAGCTGTCACTGCGCTATGACCACACTGTGCCTCTAGCACGGTATCTTGCAATGACGTTCGCAAATAGCCCACAGTCAAAATTATGGCAAGTCGGCAAAGTGTATCGTCGAGATAACCCAGTAATGTCCAAAGGTCGTATGAGGGAGTTTTCTCAAGCAGTGCGTTCATATTAATCCCCCGTCCATCTGCGCATTGACGAGTTTTTATGAAGGACTTCGACATCTCAGGATCATGGGATACAATGATTCCGGACGCTGAAATACTTAGTCTCCTGTGCACGATTTTAACCAGGTTGGAGGTTGGAGAGTTTACTGTAAAAGTATGTTTTATGGACAAACAAAGTGGTTACAAACTGACTATCTTTCGAGTTGAATCATAGGAAAATCCTTGACGGCATCTTTGAGGTGTGCGGTGTACCCGAAGAAAAGATTCGCTCGATTTCTTCCGCAGTCGACAAGTTGGACAAAGTATGTCTGTTGCAGTTTAACCTAATATACAACGCTGAACGTTTTACCAGTTGCCGTGGCTTGAAGTGAAAAAAGAAATGTGCGAAGAAAAAGGTTTAGACCCGGCAGTAGCAGACAAAATCGGAGAGTATGTGAAGCACAAAGGTCTGTTAAACTGTTTCTCTTGGTTGGGTTTTGCTGACGCTTGCACAGGCGGGGAGGAACTGCTTGCAACTCTACTCGGCGATTCAACGCTGATCGCAAATGAGAGTGCCAAGCAGGGACTATCAGAGATGTCTGTACTATTTACATTACTTAGGGCTTATAAAGTCATTGATAGGGTACGCTTCCCCGCTTCATCTCGAATATGTCTAAATCGTGAGTTGTTGTCAGATCTCCCTTGATATGTCATTGGCTCGTGGTTTGGATTATTATACTGGCATAATCTACGAAGCCATCGTGGCCGCCTCAGCACCACCCAGCTTCAAAGCAGATGCAACCGCTGACGCCCCGAAACACTCCCAAAATCCAAAAAGAAACCTGCCAAGAAGAACAAGGGAGCAGAGGAAGAAGAAGAAATTGACGAGAACACCGTAGGTGTCGGTTCAATAGCGGCGGGTGGGCGATACGACAATCTCGTCGGTTCGTTGATTTCTGCGGCATCAGGAGAGGGGAAGAAGGCCGCGGGTGTTCCATGCGTAGGCGTTTCAATAGGTCTGGACCGAATATTCGCAATTCTCTATCCGAAGTGGATCGAGAAGGGTAAGCGCCAGAAGGAGACGCTTGCATTTGTGTTGGCTGTCAAGGATGGACTGTTGGAAGAGCGAGTATCGCTAGTGACCGAACTCCGAGAAGGAGGCATAAAGGTCTATGTCATGTTTTCTTTATTCGTCGAAGTGCTAATGGTATCATGCTGTAGGCTGACTTCCTCGCTAAAGCAAAGCCTAAGCTCAACGCTCAGTTCGCCGCAGGCGAGAAGGACGAAGTGCCCTTCGCCATCATTCTTGGTGGGGACGAACTCAAGGAGGGCTTCGTGACAGTGAAAGAGCAAAAGTGGGAGATAATCGACGGAGAGAAAACGAAAATTGAGTCCACCGACAAGGGTACTAAAGTCAAGAGGGACGAGTTAGTTGAATGGTTGAAGAGCAGTCAGACATATAAAGACTGGCAAGTAGGGAAGTGGTAGGCATATCATAGCTTGGCGGTGTAGATGTTGGCATTATTCTGGTTATACTTGTTTTCGTAATAGACTAATTTTCTTTTTGCGATCCATTCAGCCAAGCATGTATGCACCAAATGTGTCTAGAATGTGGCAAGTAATAATAGAATACAGTAATCAATGGTCCGCGAGCCACGATAAAATGTGGCTTGCTGTTACGCAAAACTTGTACTGAATTAGTCGGACTCCGAGCCGGAACCGACAGAGTCCTCGTCTGAAGATATGTCAGCATAGAGATGGCAGATTACCTGAATGAGGGTTTCCCTACCATCGTCGGCTATGTCGTCCCTTGCAATGCTAGTGCTTGCCCGGGCTTTCCGCATTAATTTACTCAGATGATCATCCGACCTTGGGTCCAGGAGGTCCATCGCGGTGTCACCATCTTTATTTTTTATTCTGATAAATAAAAGCAAGTTCAAGCGTCTAATAATTGGATAATATGCATATCGGATGTAAACGCACGTTGTATCGGCTCCAGCTTCGAGTAGACTCTCCACAACGTAATCACGTAGTTCCGGATCTTTCAGTCCTAGTGCAAGATGCAAGGGCGTTGCGCCTTCCAAGCGATTGACTGGGTCCACGTCGCAATCTTCATGAGTTAAGATATGCTCAAGGACATCCGTCGATCCGCAGGAGGCCCTATATGCTGATATCGGAGGGGCGCAGCAACGACACATATAAACTGTCTTACGCATAGTGCAGGGCTGGTCACCGAGGATGTACAAAGCACTTCAGCGCTGTCTATTGTCACCGTGTGCATAGCTATAGCTCGCCTGTGTTTCCAATACTATAAGCCCAGTTTCCGTTAGACACGTTTCAGAATATACGCTAGAATTGGGCGTACCCGTCTTTGTAGTTAATATCAAAGCCGCCTTCCTCAAAAACCTCTAGGAGCAACTCTTCGTTGTCTTGTCGCGCCGCGGCGAGCAACCGTTCGTCTGACAGGAGGGAGCTCAACTGTTATTTTCCTACAGACATGCCGGTAGATAAGTACACGCACTGTTGGATGCACCGTCTGTAGCCATGAGGATTAGGGTAAGAAAAGGGCAGAATCGTAGGGAACAGGACAGCTAGGTTACTAGGTATAAGCAAGTTGACAGGGGCGAAGGGACGCGATCGCGGCGCGATGGGCGCGATTCAGGCGCGTGCCAATTATGGTCGCAAGTCCGCTTTCTTCTGCTCCCGCATGAGGCTGGGGTCAATCGACTTGCATGCAGCTCGTAGACAACGATACCGTGTGTTATTTTTGCCGCTGCTTCACCCAAGTTCTCAACCTTATTTATTTCAGTTTCTCCAACGACTGGCGTCTCTTTTTGAGTCCTCAAACCAGAAAGGGTCCTCATTATGGCTCACGCATAAACGCTGTGCGCATGTCCGACCAATGACTATCCTCAATTCTCACACTGGATATATGCAGATACTTTCGACGGTAGCAATGCTACAGCAGGCACTGCAGAGGCGGCCTCCGATGGCAAGGACTATCCATGTCTTATTCGTGCAACAGATGGGAAGAAGGTTAAGCTGTCTACTCATGTGAGTTGCATATTATCGCTCAACCCTCCGTATCATGACAAGTTATCTCATAAAATTCGCAGGTCATGCCAGGAGATCTTGATAAATTCAACGCGGCGTATGGCGCCCTTTTGAAGAGCTCAATGCCGGCGCTCCGCAAGCGCGACAAGAAGCGGGAGAAGGAGCGTGCTGAACGAGCAGCACTCCGCAAAAAGCGCATGACTGAGCTCGTCACTATTGCAGGGGCGAAACGTGGGGCGGGACGCAGAAAGCGTCAGAGACTTATGAAGGCGGCCTTGAAGCAGGAAGAATCACGCAAAAAGTTCCAAGCACGAGAGCAGACTAAAACACAACCACGAAGTTCGTAGGATAGATATTGGCCAATCTGTAGTTCATTGTCGCACATATAGAATATAAGTACCGCCAAATTCTGTCTTTCCTGCATTTTTTATATGATGTGTAGTGTATATTCTTGGTCGATGTACTGTGCCTTGGCTAAGCATCGGCATGCCATACATGCGCGGCACCGTGTGCGCGGCATATCTTCAGCGCTCGCCACTGGCGTCTTACACACTGCTCATACGATCACGTCTCTTTCTTTCACTGTGCCTCGGTCCATAGAAACTCTACTTTCCTGATCTTGCGGTTGTTCTGGAAAGCTCTGCGGACGCTTTTCTGAATGCTCCCTGCGCCTAAAACTGGTGCAAGCATGGGCACCGACGTATTCTTCGATGATGACGAGGAAGGCTGGCAAGATATGCCCGTCATCCGGGATGACTTTGCCAACGGACTCGATGAAGAGGATAAGAAGAAATATCGTTACGTTACGCCGGACAAACAGCACACAGTGAACGCAACCGGGAACCTGATCGACTTTGATGAGAGCGGTCGCGAATGGCGGGAGAAACTCGTCACTAACGAAAGCGAATATAGCGAATATACTCGGTTACGGCTCAATGAAGAGGACGATAACGATGAAGTGCACCTCCGGACAAGATTTCTGTTTGACGAAGACAAGGCTATGACGCCTCTGAGTCAGATGCAGGCGACTAAGAACATGCTGACCGAGTCGCAGCGCATAGCATACGTCGGACTGTGCGCTCTGGTCGTAAAGGAAATGGCCTCAACATTCAGGCTGGCAAAGCACAAGGAACTCAAGCCTGCGCTGGAATCGTTGGAGCTATGGTCTCTGAAGATCATGGGTCGGTTATTCTATCATATGGAACTAGAAACTGCAGGTAGGTGATGCTTGCCCCAGTTACTTGTAGATGTCGTTGAACGCCTCAGACAGAGCAGAAGATGATTGAAAGCCTTTCTGAACACGGTGTACAAGCAGCAGACTTGGTGCCCTCACTACTGACTACACGTACTGTCGCCAATCCCGAGTATGATCCTGTAGAGGAGAAGAAACAGAAAATAGCCAGGCAGGAGGCTGAAGAAGACCAATTGCGCAAGGAGGAGGCTCTCGCAGAGGACATTACGGAAGATCTGGGGCATCCCAAACTTTCGCCCACCGTACCCATGCCACCAATGACACCAACTACTCCTTCAATTTCGACCCAGACCACTGCTAACGTTCTCCCACCCAGCGCACCCGAAACCCTGCCTGGAGTCAGTACGACACTGTCTGCTGCTGACAAGGACGTCACGTTAGACATTCGCTGGACAGTCCTGTGCGACTTATTCTTAATACTAATTGCAGACAGCGTATATGACTCTCGATCGCGTGTTCTTTTGGAGGCTATCGCTTACAAACTGGGGCTTGGATGGCTAGACGTGGTGAAGTTTGAACAGAGAGTGACGGAAGCTTTGGAAATTCAGGAAGGTGTCGAGAAGCTGGAACAAAAAGAAGTCATCGAGGGTCGAATAAGGGCAGCGAAGAAAAGGCGGTATGCGATGCTAGGCCTCGCAACGTTGGGTGTGTAAATAAATTATTATGAATCTACCTTCATTGACGTCGCGCCTTCTAGGTGGTGGCCTGGTAATTGGACTCTCTGCTGGGCTCTTGGCTCCCGTTATCGGTGCGGGTCTTGGGGCCGCCTTCACTACTATCGGTGTAACTGGGACGTCAGCCTTTCTAGCCGGGACAGGCGGTGCAGCTGTGATCACTACAGCCGGGACTCTTACAGGCTCTGGTATTGCGGCCCGCGGAATGGCACGAAGAACACGGGATGTGCGGATATTCGATCTGCTTCCTTTGCATAATAGCAAACGTGTCAATTGCATTCTTACTGTTTCTGGGTAAGAAATGTCTTATATTTTCGGCGGAGGATTGTCTCTTATTTTTTTCTTCCTCTGAAGGTTCATGACTTCGCCAAGGGACGATGTGCGGCTACCGTTCAGCGTATTAGACCCCATAGTCGGCGATGTTTTCAGCGTTTTGTGGGAACCTGAAATGCTCGGCGAGACCGGGAGCGCACTCAGAATTTTAACCTCAGAGGTTCTTTCACAAGTCGGGCAGACAGTGCTCCAAGCAACAGTCATGACAGCACTTATGTCTGCGCTACAGTGGCCAATTTGTCAGTATATTTTGCCTTGCCACTCTCCCCTACTGACACATTTCCAGTGTTGACAAAGCTCGGATATCTTATCGACAACCCTTGGTCGAATGCCCTTGACCGCGCACGCGCTGCGGGGCTGGTCCTTGCAGACGTTCTCATGCGACGCCACCTCGGCGTACGTCCTATAACGCTCATTGGCTTCTCGCTTGGTACACGCGTTATCTTCTACTGCTTGCTGGAGCTCGCAAGGCATAAAGCTTTCGGTATTGTGCAGGATGTCTTCATCCTTGGCGCAACGCTCACCGCGAACAGGCAAGCGTGGCTCCAGGCGCGTTCAGTCGTGTCGGGACGCTTTGTCAACGGCTTCGCGCGTAGCGACTGGGTACTAAACTACCTTTTCCGCGCTACAAGTGGTGGCTTGCAGAATATCGCTGGCCTCCGACCTGTGCTGGGAATACCTGGTCTGGAGAACGTAGATGTCACGGACAAGATTGCGGGGCATATGAGCTACCGATCGTTCATGCCTCTCATACTCGATCAACTCGGCTTCCCAGTCTCTGCGGATTACTTTGATGAACCTGAGGTAAGTGTTTACCTCTCCGGTTTCTCGGTTGCTTTGCCCTCTTGTGTTTCAAAGAAACACGCGCATTGTGCATTTGCCCGTTCTGCTTGCATTTTTCTCGCGATACTACCAATGGAGCTATCATGGCTCACGATTTTTATCTACCCCCTAAACTACAGGAGCCTGATATGGAAGGCGACCGCATCGTCGTGCGCGAAGGAGATGGTCTTCCGAAGAAGAAGAGTTGGTTCACGCGTAGGGCAGACAAGAAGGAGGTGAAGACACCGCGTCCTTCCCCACAATCGCCGCCGGGATTAGCAAAGAATTCCAACTCTCTCAGCGAGAAGGCCAAAAGCGCAGGTGACGATGATGATGACCTGCCCGAACGGTTAGAGCATTCGACAACGCCGGGCCCGCCATCCGCATCAACAGCGCAATCGCCACCCAGCACGCCGCGCGCTTCCGATGTTAGCGATAGTGCCACGCTTGTTCCGATCCACGCAGGTTTCGACCTCAAGGCGATACAAGAAGTGATTGCAGATGCGGGCGGTACAGTGGCGGCGGACGTGGACGTGCTGCACGAACCCCTCGCGCAAACACCGTTTGCCTCGCCATTAGCACATGTACCATCAGGTCGCGCCGAAAGTGCACCGCCTCCTGCGCCAGCAAAAGGGGTGGAAACGGATGCACGCAGAAGCGTGTCACCTGTGTCGCGCGCTCGCCCGCACCACGTGCGAAGCCGAGTTACGAGCACGTCGCTGTTTAGCTCGGCGAGCGGCTTCAAGGGGGATGAACTTGAAGAACTCGAAGAGGGCAGCGACATCGGGTCCGCGCTTGGTCCTAGTGCGGGCCCGTCGGGATTGAGGGCACGTCGGGACTACGATGCGTCAGGCCATAACTTTTCCGAGCCCGACGTGGGTGGGGCTGACACATCATCTAATTTCGGACCGTCTGGCTCCTCGCGAGCACCTTATTGGGACAACGGAGCGTTTGGCGGCACGCCGGCTTCGGAAAGATTTCACGCATGGTCGAGCGGGTCAAAGCCGACCCGAACGGAATCGGGTGTGGACGCACCGACCTTGAGTTTCGGTGGGCCCAACGGGAGTGTGTGGGACGTCGGGCCATCCTCGGATACTCTTTCCTTATCCTTCGCCCCATCCTCTAGCGCCGCCACGGGATCACTTGCGGGCGGATTCTCCTCAATGTCGTTATCACCATCGCCTCCGCCACCGGCGCTCCCGCAGGATATCCTGAATCCGTTTGCTATGTCATCAACAGACTTAGGTTCGAGAGGGGGTGGTGATACTTGGCACGCGCCACCCTTGACCACGAGCACAAATGCGAGGATGAACACTAACGCGAAAGCGAAGCAGAGCACACTGAACGTCAACGCTAACCCGTGGGGCTAATTTGGCTCGGGGTTTATTAACTGTGGACGCAGCACGTTTGGCGTTTCGGGGTTGTGGGGACTTGCGGGCAAGGCGGGATTGGGCAGGGGAGAGATTCGGGGATAGCTCAGAAAGGCTGTGTGTTGGAGCTTGCGGGATCTCCCAGGTTATTCTGCGATTTGCGCCCTTGCAGATTTGCAGAGGGGCCAACTTTGATTGGAGATATTAATCAGGGGTCAGGCCTATGGTGGACGGCGTTCACCAGTTCTTTGCTGCACATCGAAAGTGGCTCATGATAAGTAAGTGTGGAGCGATCTTCATGAGAAGGAGCCAACGGGAACCCGATGCTGTGCATAAATTTAGCGACGAGCGATGACCACGGGTCTCCTTTGTTTGTTTTTTTCTTTTCTACTTCTTTTCTCTTTAAATTTTTTACATCTCCCGAACGCATCCATTTTTCGAGCTCCCACCGTCTTCGAATCTTTCATCAAGCCATCTTATCATAATACGCATCAGCATTTAGTGGATTGTAGAGAAGAACTCGTTCTGAATTCGCAGCAATGATATTTAATGCAAGTTGGTCACGGGGGAGCATACTAATGAAATGAAAACCCATTTAAATAATTGATACCGGAAAAGCTACTCCATGTTTACGTGTCCTGAGCTCCGGAGAGTGCAGGCCGCAGCGTTGCGAGGGAGCGGGAAAGGACAAAGGTAGTACGGTTAAAGCAGGCACGCTAAGGATATCACATGAGATTAGGAGCCTTTAGTGACCTTGCGGTGGAGTCTGCGCTAGTGTACAACTTGCGGGCCACGGGCTTGATGGCGGATAGTAGCCAACCAAAGTGGCTGCCGAACCTGGACACGAGCCCGTTATCAAAAACACCCCGCTGGCTTCTGATTACTGTTTGCATGCACGTTTGTAGGAGAACCAGGGTATGATTCACGAACGCGCTAATACTCATGCAGCTGAGTTCAGGGATATGAAATTTGATGCGTTTGCCCGGAGGGTGGTAAGGTACACCGTGACCGGCGCGGGGGCTGGTGACGACTCGGAGCCCTTCTGCTGGTATGGTTCGCTTTCTATCATGCCAATGAGGCGCTCTTGTTTCTGTTCTCGTCTTTATTTGCGTCTGAGTGATCACGAGCTTGAAGTTATCATATGTTCCTAAGGGTGCCGTTGAAGCGCCCAATATTAAGAAGTACGTCCCGATCGGCTTCGAGAACTTTACTATCAAGTACGTACGTCAAGAGCCACTTGGGACAAAGTCACGGTACTAGTACTGTGGCTGGTCATGAAGCACTTTGCTCAGATGATCGTCGCTACGTTATTAGCGGAAAGCCTGCTTGCATGTCCTTGTGCCCTTGATTTGCCCGCGATTACTCACATGTAAACACGCGTCGCGATTCGGCAAAGTTCTAACATACTCAGGAAGACTCGGAATTCATATGTAAGATATTCAACGGCTATGCTATCCGTGCGAGCTCGCGTTTGGGATTTTGAGGCTCTCGATGTCACACCCGTCGGTTCCACAATATTGTCTTCGGTTTCTGTTAAACTTCACATTTCCCGGTAAAGGCAGCGCACCGGGAATACCTGCTTCGTCACAGGTCCTCGGTGGAGACGTAAAGTCATTGTTTGAAAGTACGGCCAAGTTTTCCCGTTGCCTCTCGCTAGACGCATATATTATTTATAAAACACGGCAACAGTTTTATTTTCCCGACGCTCGTATGTCAGCCCCTCGCGTCCGACCAGCCCCTCACGTCGACCCGACCCGACCCGACCCGCCCCGCCGACGTCCTCCAGAATGCTCAATCACAGTATAGGGCCACGGTTCCGCAATCCACTTTCGATTTCTACTGTGCAAGGAGCCATAATAGTAATGCGGACTTTCAACCTTGCCAACTCTGTATGCTGTTTCCATTCTGCTAAGCCGTTGTCATAGCGCAGCCCGAGCCTATCAGCGTCCACACCACCGTGACCGGCGAATTTGATGTCGCTTCAAGTTCGTTTCCCTGAAACAAAAATGGAATATACTTACAGTATGGACGTCCGTCCGGCTGCATGGTGTATTTTTCGCTGTTCCGCTGCTAGCCTGCCGGATCGTAAACAAGCACGATCTTCGGGCTTCAAGTTGTTACGGCCGCAGTGCTTTCTTTAAATACTAACTTTGATACACCAAACTATCTACCATATTCAAACATGATACGCTACACGGGTGAAGACTTTACTCCGGAGCGGCGCGGATAGCGGACGAGCCGCCCAGCTCTTTGACACAACCTGGATGTATGCGTTCGATCAATTAGGTTCTTTATCTCAAAGCCGACCCGCCGCTCTTTGATTATCCCTTTGGGCTGATCACCCGCGCTTGGGCAGCGCTTCCGAGTGCTCTAGGGTGTGATTAACTGGTATTGAGTGCGGACGCGATAAACTATGGACTCAGTCACGATATTAATAGCGGCCTTCCTCGCGTCTCTGAGTATTTGAGTGCGGCTTACAATATCAATACATCGTATTTAACGGGGATAACATACGAAGGGCGATGATTCAATCATGTTGTAAGGGGCTTTCAGAAGGCTCCCCGAAAGTATGCTATATCCTATACGATCTGCAACCGAATCAAAAGACCGTGCCTTCTCTTCAGCAGATTCATTTTGTTCTAATTTTATTAGCACATCTATCCTTCCAATGAAAAGCCCCGAAATGGTAAGATTTCTTCCTACGTATCTGGCTTCGAATGAATGGATGATTCATTAGGAGTTTTAAATGAGAAACGTTGTTCTAAAGCTTAAAAGACCTGTGCCAAGTTCAAGAGAAGGCAGCAGCGTGAGTGACGAACTCCGCGTGCCAACAATGACGGAGGCGGCGCGTGAGCCTGCTGGGGTCAGCAAAGCTGTGTGTTACACACGCTCCGACGTGATGGTGAGCGACGCCCCCGAAACGGCGGGGTCGGACCGCATCTGTTTGGGGCGTCGGTGGTGGTGGTGGATGGAGGAGAGGGAGATGGATAAGATATCATCGCGGGCGGACAAAGGCAGAGAAAAAAACAAAAGGGAAGACGGGCACGAGGGCTCAGGGGGCACCGTCGCACCGGGTGAGTTAAGGGACACCAATCCATGGCGCCTGACCCGGGTCGACACGGGTATCCCCGGCCGCATGGTGCTGTGCCGCCGGCTTCGGCGCTGCAAGGTGGCCGAACTTAAATCCGGTATTCCGAATCGGGGGTTAACATAACAGCGCCAAACAGAGATCAACTCTCTCCATCTCTCGCCGGTCGCCCTTTGGTTGTATACTTACCATCAGCTTGGACTAGTTACAAAAGACGACCTCTGCCCGCCATGTTCCCGCCTATATCTTCCCAATAGCACTTGGCGGCGTACGTCGTCACTCTCTCCCAAAGAGCCTTCTCCGCAAGCTCTCCAGGGGCTTACCCACCGTCTCGCCAAAATCTTCTCCCTCTCCTCTCCTCACAGCCTCCAAGCCTCCTCCCTCCCAACCTCCCTCCCCCGTCCATCGCTCAGCGAGCCACTGCACGTCATGTCGCCGCGTTCAATTCTCAAGCATTCTTCTGCCTCCTTCTCGCATCCTAATGCACCCTCCCTCGCCGCTGCACTGCCTTACCCCCCGCAGCCGCCCCAGGTCCACTTCCCTCCCACCCCTGCGCTCACGCAGACCTACCCTACCCACTCCGTCTCCGCGTACGACAGGGCACCCATCGTGGTCCTCCCTAACGACTGTGCGCTTCCCGAGCGTGGCTGCCCGGGGCGGACGTACAGCAGTGCCAGTGATAAGAATATGCGGTCAAGTGGCGGTATCGTCAGCGGCAGTAGTAGCGGAAAACACCTCCATCCTCGTGTCACGGAGGAGAATGCTAGTGGGCGGATACCATCGTACGGCGTCTCGTTGACGCCCGCATCCTCTTCCTCCTCGTCGTTGTCAATATCGAATCGAGGACCCCCGTCGCTTGTCCCCGACGTCTCATCCTCTGAGTCGGACGAAAGCGACGGTCTCGTATCACCACCGCCCGAGTACAGCAGCGTCGGCGCCGGCGCCATTGCGCAGCAGTACCCTTATCCATACCCACACACCGTGTCCATCGTCTCGTCCTCTCACGGGGAGTTCGGCAGGGCCCTTTCTTTCCTCCCTCACGCGCCGTCGACTCCTCCCAAAGACGCGCAGAAGCGCGATACGGAGCGGAAACGGAGAAGTACGGGTCGCAGCAGCAGAAGTAGTCCGAATAGTGCGCGCTTCAAGTCTGAGGATGGCGCGCGCTCGTTCGCCGCATCGTCGTTAGACGGGTGTCTAGGTGGATTCTAGACGCGCGAAAGGAATCAAAATCAGGAAGAAGTCCGTTGGATGCATGGTGTACTATCTCTGCTCGTTTTTTTCTCCATTCCTCCATCCATAACTGTTATTCACTCTCACGCACTATTATTCTAACTTACATACCACCTCCGTTGCTATCCGCTGTCGTAACTGATGACGACCGCCGACTACATCATCGATTTGACCGTTTTGTATGTCGTGTATACCCCGCTCTCACTGTTCTTAGCACTCGCACTGGAAACATTGACGCCTGGGTTTGCCCATACCATCTGCACATGCTTCTCTTCACGCTTCACTTATGCTTTTAGACGCTTACGATCACTAACGTCGACAATGGACTGCTCCAAGCACCTTGGATTGTACACTAAAATGTTTTTTTATTATTATGCCCACCGCGCCTGCGGGAGGGGGCTGTTTCCAATTATCTAATTCGCGTGTGTTGTGAAAGAAGATTTCTATTCGCATTAATTGCGGGTATCATAAGATTAATATTGGGAAAGGGCTTCTGTCGGGGTCGATGGCAAGGAATTGGGGGTGCGTGCGTGTACGATGAGGCTATCGCATTTTGGAAATTCCAAGTGTCAAACACAAAGGCTTTGAGCGCGACAGCCGCGGGGATCACCTTTTTTCATTCCTTGTGGAAGAATGCACGCTACTACGCCACGCCGGCGTCCGAAGCCTCCCTGCTTCCCTTTGTAACTGTGTGTTTCAAAACATGGGCCATGGGCCAGCCTTTGTGCGCGCGAGGGCGACAAATCAGACGCCGACGAAAGGGACGGGAGGGATGAATGGGGGGAGAACTACGGGCGTTGCGGGAAGCGCAGGGGCGCGCGGTGATGGGATATGATGATGGGAGGGAGGCTCTCGCCCGTATTGGCATCCGAGTCGGCGCTTCTGTGGCTCATGTTGAGTCCGCTGTTCTGACTGGACGCGTACGACGGCCGCGCTCTGCGCTCTACGCCGCCACCGCCACCTTCGTCGCCCTTTCTCGCTTCCCCTCGCTTCCTTGTCTTCTATACATGCGTGAGTGCGTTTGCCAAGCCGTGCCACGACGCATTAGACCCATTCTTGCCCTCTCGTCGCTCGTCGCTCATAACGAGCGGCGTCTTTTCTTCGGACGTATAGACGTACAGAACAGATGCCAGCCACGTTTGTCGCTTGTTCGATCCAGACCCCGGCGAGAAGAAGAAGACGGCGCATATAGTCAGCGTACCGTACGTGCTGCAAGACATGTTGACATTGGCACTACAGGTTGCGGGTGCCTACTAGCCAATCAGCCGGCTTTCGGAAGGGAGAGTCTGGCCACTCTTCCCTCAGCGCATACACTACGACGCTTCTCTTCTTCGTTCCTTTTACTCTCTCGTTACCCCCCTTTCCGCTAGTTCCTCCTTCCTCATAGTACGAATGTCCCGGAGTGCGTCCGACGCCGCGGGCTCGGGCTCAGACTCGGGCTCGGACTCGGACTCGTTTGTTTGTTTTGTCTATCTCAGGCTGAACTTGAATCCCACTCGCTACGCCTGCGCTTCCGAAGGGTCGTGGCCACAGTCCGTCCGCTGGCACGTAAAGTATTACCGCGAAAGTTGATACCCTTATCTGTATCTGTGTGTTATGTGTTATGTACAAAGAAGCGCACGCGCAGACGGTCGGAATTATGGCATTGAGCATCGACGCGAGAGGCGACGAGGCGATCGCCCTACAGCAACCTTGAAGCAGCTATTTTACACGATTCGGCACGACACGATTCGACACGATTTGGCTTACGTTCGAGGGTTGGGTTGGGTTCGTTCGCCGCGCTGCCCAGTTTCAGGTCGCTCGCGCTCGCGTTATGTATAGAATAGAATTCGGATTCGAATTGAAAATTTTCATTATTGTGGCCCATCTCCATTCTCCATTCGCCCATTCTCCCAATCTCCTGATCGCAGCCGTACGTACTGTCTACTTACTTACTTGCCACTCTGCTACGTTATCCGGATCCGCGTCCCGCCGTTCCCGATACTTGGTCATCCGTAATGAGACAAGTAACCACTGTATGGACAGAGCCTCAAGCCCCAAGCATCAGGCATCAGGCGGCAACTTGAAAGTCTCAAGTCTCAAGCTTCAGCCCCAATCACGGTCCAGCAATTGGACGCTGTCTTCGCCTCTTCACACCTGTCCGTCCTTCCCTGGCAACTGCTCTGACCCGACGTCCAATCCAGCGCACCAGAGCATCGCCGCCGCCGCCACCGACGCAGCGGGCTCCCGGCTTCCGAGTGCACCCGAGCCGCACCCCGCCTCGCGTTCTGGCTGTGCCGGCGCACACACACACGCCTGTCGTCGAATGAGCGGGCGCGAGCGACTCGGCGAGGCACCGACCGACTCGGAAGACTCGGAAGACTTCGCGACACTGGTACTGTACACCCTGCACTAAATTGCACCGCAAGCAAATCATCCTTCGCGCGCTGTCCATCTTTCTTCTCTTTCCCCTTTCCCTTACTTCATCTCGTCATTAATATAGTGTGTGTCTATTCTATCCCACCCTGCCCGAGGGAAGGCAGAGGCTCGGCCGGGGGTCTTCTCGCGCCTGGCCTTAAGCTTGCCCACAAGCAAGCCGTCGTCTGTCCGAGTCCTAACTTATTTAGTCGGAAGCTTAAGAGCCCGTTTCGCTCGTTTCGTTTTGAATCGCTCGCTCGCTCGCTCGATTTATTTTCAAAACGTGGCTTGGCGCTCCGCAGGGCACGTATCTATCTACGCTTACGGGTGTACTCTATTGAGCTGTGCCTCCTCGTCCGAGTCCACACGCAAGGACGCTTCCCCTAGCCCCTCTTCTCACAAGATCACTCTGCGTATGGACCGCAAGCCTCCGTGGAATGCAGCTAGCTAGCTAGTCACAGATATTAAGCCCTAGGGAGAAGGCAGATGAGTCATCTCGTCATCTCGTGCACCCCAGCCTCAGCCTAGCTCAGGTCGGGTCGGGGTCGATGACGACAGACGTTCAGATTAGAGCCCATTTAGCCGTGGCCTTTTCCATTTAATACATATATATATGTAATTCCGTAATAAATACAGTACTAATAAATCGTCGCTCAGATCTCGAGAGTCCTGTCCGGCCAAAAGGCGATAAGGTGTTCTCAATACAGTTACATCAGAGATCCATGTAATTCCTTCCCTGCGCGCTTACGTGCCTCGAGGCATCGCGAGCCCTGTCCTTTTCTTTCCTTTTCTTTCCTTTTTCCTTTTCCTCCTTCCCTTCCTTGTGCCTTTCTCGTCAAAAGTCATCGAGCGGAGAGCGCCCGAGTCCCGTTTGTAAAAACTCATTATTTGAAAAGTCGGGCGAAACGGACGAAGGCGGCTCAGCCCGCGCTGGTCAGTCCGTTTCGGGCGGTCTGCCCGACCGTCGATCCGACTGGACACAGGTACGCCGGGAGCGGGCCGCGCCCGTCTCGCCGTTGACGTCGTTGCATGACGACTTTTCTGCGCAGGTCGAAGGGAACCCAAAAAAACTGCCTTCCTTCGATGTTCCCATTCGACCCGAGGCATCCGAGCGGAAAGAAGCTGCGACATTGGGAACGTGCGGACGGGAAGGCGTTGCGTAGGCTGTATGTAGCCCATGAGCAAGCCGCAGACGCAAGACATGGACACGATCTCGAACTCTCAGGCTCGAACGAACGCGTGTGCGTGCGTGCGTGCGTGCGCGCGCGGGAGCCCGGTCTGGATTCTTCGGAAAGATTTCGCATGAAAAGGGGGAAACAGGGGGGATAGGGCACGACCCAAAAAAAAAATAGGAAAAGAGAGCGACCGAGAGAAGAACTGATTATTTAAAAAAAACTGATAGACGAAGGGGGGTCTTTGAAACTGGCGATGAACGGAAGAGAACTCGAACCTCGTTCACCGAGATGCATACATGCACCCCATATATAGCCGTGATATTGAACAGTCGTCGAAGCGCGAAAAGCCCGCCGTCCATATATATAAAGTATACATGCCTGTTGCAGGGGCGAGTTACTCATCCCAATTCAGTCCGAGCGTCTGAGCTGTCGACGCACGGCGGCGGTGACGGTCGAGAACGTCCCCGGCCCACGCCTTGCGGTCGTCCGCAGCGGGTGCTTTACGCCACTACCGGATTCCGCAATTAAGCATGCGAACGGCCTCGCCCAAGCTTTGGACCTTGTTCTCGCCGGGCTCTGTACGAGATCGCGCTGGGAATTTGTTGGGCTCTGAGTTCGCCCCTGGGCAGTCGGACGCGTAAGCTGCAACTACTACTACAAGTCAGGCTGTCTCGTGGCCGGCGTGTCCGCAGACCCCTCGCCCGCTGGGAAGGGAAACGCAGCGCTCAGATCGAGTCTGAGAATCTTCGGTTCTTTCATCATGACGGCGCCGCGGCGCCAGTGCGTACCTGCGACCAAAGCACCGCGCTCTGACTGGTCGGAAGACAGCCTCCCGCTCGGCCTTGCTTCCCCCGTTCTATTTTTGCGATTACCATTGTATCACGGCTGAGCTCATAATGATGTACACGAGCCGATTAGTCCCTCGTCTCTTTTGGGGGCAAGGGCTTTAGAGAAGATCGACGTAATTTCATTTCCCTCTTTATCAGTTACGAGAGAGCCCCTCTACGCACCCGAGTCTGCCCGCGCGTGGCCACAGGGCTGCCGTACCTGGCGCTGGCGCGCAGCACCGGGACGAACAGTCGATAATAGCGGTGTCTTCCTAGCGACACAAGCGTGTACACTTATGTACGTCTCCTGCGTCTATGACTTTGGACAAAAAGGCTGTTTCAATTTTCAATGCAAGGAATGCAAAGCTCCACAACTTCGTAAAATTCCGTGTCTGCTTCGTGTACTCAACCGATGAGTCATCGCATATAACGAAGCCACCTTTTGTGTGGAGCCGCGAAATTCAAGCACCGGGTCAGCATACCCATACAACGACCTTCGAGCGGACACGCAACTGAAATAGAGCCCCGGAGCTCAGCGATGCTGCTCGAGCACGGCCCGGAGTCATCGGTTATCGAGCTGATCATCGTCGACGGTGCTGTTGGTCACGGATCACGGGATGTCCGCGCAACGCATGCCATCTGTCCTCGAGAGCGCTCCGAGAGTCGGCAGAAATAATTTTGCAGATACAGCAGGCAGCTGATTAAAGCTAAATTATCTTCAAATCGATTGTGAAATCGGCCGAAGACATGTCTTATTTTTCCGAGGAAAATCTTCGAAATTCCTTGTCGCAGATCCCAGGATGCTGAACTCACGCTGGCACAAACCTACAAACGCGTGGCGTTAAATAAACGCGGATGAAAGTACAGCACACCACTCACATAAATGCATCGCTGGGATCGCCTGCCACGCCATCGGGGGAGTCCGCGGTACTTTCTTGCGCGACGCGAGCCAAACATCGGAGACCAGAAACCAGGAATGCGAACAGCCTCGAGGATATGCCACGACTAGGCACCTCCGGTAGACGTGTCTCGCCGAACGCTAGCCAGCTTCCGGCAACCCCTGAATGCTCACATCGCCGGTGCGAATAACGGATATTCAGCAGTATCCCTTTACCTGTTGGAAAAAAACAGAATCATAGAATACAGGCAAACCGAGTTCACAGGGCAAAGCATCTGCTACAATCCAAGAAGACTTGATTCCGCCCCAGGTAAAAGAGGGTAATTGGCGGTTAATGCACAGCCCAAAGCCTCTTCAAATTCGCAGCCGGACTTCCGGTTTCTTGCGCGCATCCCCCTATACCAAAAATTTAACCGGGAACCTATATACGTAGTCCTTCTTACGTCACACAGTGGAAGGAAACGTAGGGTCTTCGAGATGACTTGTATGAGGAACACTTTGATGCGGCACGTCGAAGCTGCTCCGTAGAATCAGCTGACCAGAGATGACCATTCCATTTCACAGTGTCTTCAAGTGACGAAGAGCGAAGCTCGTTGAGTCACCTATCGACAGAAAGTGTCAACTTTGAGCAAATGTGCGAATATCTTGTCTCCTGAAGTGTAGCCAGTTGCGAGCCCTTTCGAGATGCGTAGAGTCCGAGAGAAATTGCAGCTGGACTTCACGCCGCGGGCGCTGCCACTGATACATTTGAAAGCGGACAAAAACATTCGGGAAAATGGAGCCGAAACCGATGAGGGCAGGACAGATGCTGTATAATTATTCCTGCACGTTTACCAGAAAACACGTTCCTGCCTCAGTGAGAAACGAAAGCTACTGTTTCTTAAAAGAACAAGAGTTAACAGACCATGCACACAAGTCGAAAGAAGCTCACCGCATGGACATTAGGAAACAAGGAAATTACGATCACATCGGGAGATGTCATGAAGAGCGCAAACATTCAACAAGAGAAGAATTCGCTTGGAAGAACCTCATGTCGGGCAGGCATGGGATAGGGGCGATAAAGCCTCTGAATATCTCAATTACGCATGGGAGCAGGAACTTTGATTCTCATGCGAAACTGTGTCCGAAGATAGAGAGTAGAGTTGCTCTTCGTCAGACGAGAGGCTGCCACGGAGAACAGGAACGGACAGGGCCGACATTTAGCGGACGGGTTAGGGCCGATAACGAAGGACACGGAGAGTAGTAAAAATGCATTGAGAAGCTGACTGGGCGGTTTTAGTGGCAATAAGCAGGAAGTAAGGAACCCTCGCTTGAAATTTGGGAGAGATATAACCATGCATGTCGTCATACTTTTCCACCCCGGAAGTTCTCGCCGTCTAGCGGTGTAGTGGCCCGACGGTCCAGGTAAGCTTTGTTGTGTTCATGACGACTTACCCATCCGGGGCGACAGGCAGCCGCCGTCCGTGCGCTGTGAGAGCACAGGAAGACTGATCACGCATGCGAGAACAGACAGCGTCGGAATAGTACGGCGGCATACACACACGCTTCATCCCGAGGTAGTCAGAAGAAAGCAACGCCGCACAAATGGCAGCGGAAGGAAAGCTTCATACGTGTTTGGCTTTCCGCTCCCACGCACGGCAGACGCGTCGACACCGCACCGGGGCCGCCGCAGCAAGGCCTGGTAGCCGTATAGCCCTGCGTCAAGGCCTCGTCACGAACGAAATGTCTTCCTACGATATCCTGCGCCGACAATGCCGCACACTCGAGTCCCTTCTTGATACGAAGTTGACTTCGTATTCGAGACTAGCCGCAAATATCGGACACGAGGAAGACCTGGAAGCAAGCGGGTCGAGTGACTGCTGGGCAGACTTGGAGGAGGAGGTCGACGGACTTTTGGAGAAGGTACGTGTCGATGTGGTTCCAGGTGAGGCGGAGTCTTCGGTACTCATGAGCTCACTAGCTACGGGAGACAAATGATCAGCTAGCAGTGCTGCTTAATGACCCCGGCTCACCTCCGTCACCCTCTATGACGCGGGCGATCCAACGCCATAGAGATGTCTTCAACGACTACGAGAGGGACGTTGTCAGAGCAAAGGTATAAGAGGTCTGCTGAATTCAAGTCCCAGTTGATTTACGCGGATTGCTTTTAGGCGAATGTGAAGTCGGCTTTAGATCGTGCAAACTTACTTTCTGGTGTACGAAATGACATCGAGTACGTGGCTACAATAAGCGTTTCAACCCATTCACATTCTAATTCCTTTCTTGTCTCAGCGCGTATAAGTCTTCTGCTGCAGAAGCTCTGCTGACAGAACGAGGGCACATAGACAGCTCCCATCGAATGACCGATGATATTCTCGAGTACGTCCCCCTTATCCTGTGCCCGCACTCACAGACTGAATTGTCGCCATAGTCAGGCGTATGAGACCCGCGCGGAATTCGGCCGACAACGGGCTTCTCTTGGTGGTATAAATACCCGAATGGTCGGTGTATTGAGTAAGTGTCCACAAATGTTTTATCGACTCGGGTGCATTGACTGACTGAATCCAGACACAATGCCAGGCATCAATAGCCTTCTCTCTTTAATTAAGTCCCGAAGGCGAAGGGATTCTATCATAATTGGATGCGTCATTGGACTTTGCATAATTTTCCTTCTGAGCTACATGTCGCGATGAAAGCGATGTCGATCCCTATTGCTACGTAAATTATTATTTCGGTATTTTGGAATCAATATTCAACATACATTGCTTTACTAAGTTGCGGACTGTCCGGTATAGAGATAAAATGGTTTACAGGTAGAATAAAAGAAATGCATACAAATGGGGTTCAAGCAGGGATGTATAATACATAGGAAATGCGGCATTCAGACTTCGGTCTCGATGTCTGGCTGTCGAGTCTGCATTTTCAGAACCCGATTTTTTACCTTGTACCCAGCCTGTTTGGCATTATCCTTTAACCACTCCGCCGTTCGTGCAGGCTTCATTTGCATAACGCCCCGATGCCGCTGGTGCAGTTGATCCTCGTGATGCTTCCAGTCTCTTAGCTTATCGAGTAAACCCTTACCCCCCTCACTGTCGCCATCTCCCTCACCTAAGTCCTCGCCAAAAACCTCTTCTTCATCTGATCCTTCTCCTGGGTGGTCTGCGCATTCGCCTCTATGACGGGTCTCAACTTGCGCGTCCTCTTTACCGACTTCGGTGTTCTCGGCGCCCGAGACAAGTTGTACGGACTTGTTTCCTACTTCCCCCCGCAATCCCGAGTCGTCCTGCCGATTCACTTCATCCCACAATTGCTTCTGACGCGGATCCGATTTGTTCAATACCCTCCCGTGCGAGATCGCGATTCCTGGCCTGAGCACCAACTCGATCTGTGCTGTTCCAATCTTCATTATCCCCTCTGCATTTGAATTCCACGTGTCCAATCGCCCGTCTGGGGGAACATAGTTTTGCTTGAGACGACTGAAGTCACCACTATCCGATCTGAAAAGTGCCGCTTCGACCGTACCACTTTTATTATCGACTACATCACGCAGCCAGAGCACTGCCATGGCAAGTTTCTTGAATCCTAAATTGCCTGCTTCTCTGAATGTGATTAATAGTGACGTGCTATAGCGCTGCTGAATAGAAATCTCGGATGGGCCATTCTCTTCGTACCAAACGACGGCGCCATCTTCGGCACGACTTGCGTGTTTCCTAAGCGCTTTATCAGATGACGACGAAGCTTTGATTTTTACGGCACAAGATTGAAGCGCAGAAAGAATGCGTTCAGCATCTTCCATTCCCGATTTAACGCTTATATTACGGATTGAGAGGGTGCCAGCATCAAAGCCCAGCAAGCTTGACGGAAGGGAAGCTTGAACAGGCCTGAAGAGCACCGAGACGCGTGCGGAACCATAGCCAAGCCCATTCTCCAGAGGAAAGAACCGTGACTTCCGAAGCATTCACCAGGAGGTCAGACAACTTGTTTGCACGTCAGTAACTAGGAATAAGAAAAGGCTTTAAACCTAACCTTTAGGAAGATGATACCTAGTATAGGATCGTTTTCACGCATACGCGAATCGCGTACAGCAATACTAATGTGTGCCGATCTCCAGTCTCGGATGAATCGCTCAGTTCCTGCATTAAAAATCGGCGTCGAGGTTATTGGTTTCACACGAGTTGAATATATCTTCAATATCACGTCATCAGTTAAGCGACAATCATTGTTCAAACGTTACTTTACCAAATTATCGTTAATAACTCTGTTGTGAAGGAACATGATGAGGGTGCTTATTCGAGCGTTGAATTTTCTCGCTTACATTGTGCAATATGATGACGGCAGGTCCGACCCTTCCTCTTGTTCTTCGCCATCGTAATCTTGCCCCTTCTGCCCTTCTTTCTTACCTCGCCCCAAGAAAGTCGTCTCCCGTCCTTCCATGGTTAGCTTGAGGTCCCTGATTTCGTGGATTTGCACACTAAGAATTCCAGACGGCCAGTCAGGATCTGGTGGAGTGACGATGACAGCCGCTTCAAGAGCATTTAGCGCAACGGCGCGCGCCTCTTGAAAGTCCGGATCATGGTGTTTAAGATCTTCAGGGATTGCTGGATCGGCTCCGTCCGTCGCTAGCCTGTCGTTCGGGGACATTTTCGCATAATAGCCAATGGTATAGTCGAGGGTAGACTTGGCGTCTGTACCAGTAAGAGGAGAAATACGACGTGTCGGATTGTTTGTGTTACGCATTAAATCTAATTATCGCTTGTAAACACCAAAAGAAAGAAAATGAGCAGCTAAACCAACCCAGTATGTCGACTTCCACGTAACCCATCATATCATCCTATATGGGGAGCGGTATGTCAAGTTCGCCAACGTATAAATTGGATAAGACTTACGGCGCTGGTTCGGTCCGAATCCCACAGCTGCAGAATTATTTTTTCCCTCACTTTGATTGCATTGGCATCAATCGTAATTTCCGCAGTCTCTTCAAAACACGGGTTCAGGTCGGCAAAGATGATGCGCGTACTGTACAGGGGTTTTCCTTGCCGAGAGTAGGTGACGGTAACATATGGGTCTACAGAATCAATGTACGTTGAGTATGGAAAAAAATAAGGACTAAGAGTGAGAGTCCGTAAGGCATAACTCAGCTTACCGGACAGTTTCCGTGTATCCATCTTCTTCAAGCCGGTGGCACGGTGTATGTGGATAATTATAACACCGATTGAGGTGGTATCTGTTAAAGGATGTGAGCTACTAGTTCGGGGAGGAAGGACAAATATTTGCATACCTTTCTTAATATCGTCCCCGCTAAGTAGCTGCTGCAAGTCTAACGTGAGACTGCGCGGAGCAACGTACTCTGCGCAAGCAGTATCGATGGATTTTGAGATGAAAGAAGAAAGAATAGGAATATGCATGACATTTGGGAGGGTTTTCGACATAGGCACGACACCAATCGAAACACGAGGGAGCCCCATGAGCGTAATCAGAGTGGTCTTGACGCTATATAAAATTACTTCATTAAGCTACAAAGCGGAATTTGTTCTCGTCACTTACAATGGCGGATCCGGGATTAGCTCCAACCTAACTCACAAGGCCATTAGGGAACGACACCGTGAATGTGAATCACCTGCAAGCGTACCTTGCTCGAGCAGTCCCGGAGACGCCCTTCACTTCAACCCAAACAGCTAGTTTCCGAGTAATCAGAAAGAGCTTATTATCGAAAGACAAGCTCGTACTCACGAAATTTAAGATTATATACCCCTTTCATACCAAAGAAAAAGTCAATAAGGAGGCTGCAGAAAGACGTGAGGTTCGGCCACACCACATTACATTAGAGGTGAACATACTGAGCATTATGTGCTTTGCTACTGGCTTCCGATCCGCTAGGGAGAGCACGGTAGGCAAAAGACACCTCCACGTTCTAATTTAAAAGGTCGGTTTAAGTGCATACAGCTGGCGCAGCACAAAAATTTGACTCACGACATGATCACGCATAAGGTGCTGCTTCGCATCATCACTACCGTCGTGAAGGGTATCATCCACATCCACGTCCGGAAGAGAGCGAATTGATGTTAACCGTAGAGCATTTGAACCCTGGCCAAGGTTAGCAACCCGTACGGAATGCTAGGTTCAAGATATCTATTAAAGAAATATATGATGAAGATCTGGAGACAAAACATACGACGAACTTCGGAACGCTGGCTTGCATGATGTCTTCAAGCATGTCTACAGCGGAGTTGAACCTAGACATTCTCCTGTCAGATACCACGCAATTTTCCTAAGCCCATGTGCGTAACAAGGAACCTACATGTCCGTGTTTATAATTGGCCAAATTCCCCTTAAGATGGCATTTACCCACTCCGCACTCTCTTTAGTACGCTCTTCAACATCCACTATCCCATTTCCGTCCTGATCTTCTCCCGCAGCCAGCCCGCGTGCGCGCTCAGAGTCCCAAACACGATCTGTGAAATCCTCGGCAGATTGTTCATCGAGTGCATAGAGTAGAGAATAGGCCAGGAAAGAAGGCGGTGCCAAGGTCAAAACAAGAACTGCACCCAGTGACAGAAAAGGATGAGAATAAGATTTTGCGCGTGCATGGTCGAAAAAACCAGAGACGAAGTACACCAGAAGCGGGAAAGTGGTGTAGGCTGCCATAATTTTGATAATGGCCGATCGCGTAAGCTTCAGCATATAGGACGTATGAGCCACCCAGTCTGATGGACGTCAAAATACGACTCAATGCAAGGATAATAGGTACGAACCGGGAGGAGGACAATCAATAGACAGTATATTTACTCCTTTGTTATGTGTGTTAGTAACTTCGTCTTCGTCATCTCCATGTCTGATGGTCTGTCAAGGCCCCTTAGCTATTGCGATACACGGCAACGTCTTATGGTAAACTGCGTGCTTACCGTCTCTTCGCCAGTAACAGGATCCCTGGCATCCATTTCTTTGCCTTTCGAAAGCTTCTTGACCACATCATGCGTCTCATTCTGTTCATTTTTCTCGACCTGATCACTCTCGCCAACGAGGCGTTTAGCCTTAGCCTCAGTGGCACCTGAGGGGTCAAAGATACTCCTGAGGTTGACTTTCGGGACTGGATTCTTCGCCGAATACCCCTCGTGAAGTTTATGAGCCATGGCTGTCGTCGTCTGAGTTGTACCGTAGGCGAAGAGATTTCAAGGAGCGTCGATGTTAATACTAGTTCCGTTGCCTCCATCGCTGAATGTATATACTGGCATGTGGTGACGTAGTTTTGGAGACAGCCTCGGATTCTCGTGGTACAGGCGCTTACCGCCGATCGCTGACAAAAATAGAACTACGACTTCTTTATACAGGTGGATATAATTAGTTACGCCGCACCCCAAAATGGAAGGTGTTTTTCATCACCCATTCTACCATTGAAAATTTAGTGGAAGTGCTTGCTATTAGTAACAATGCTTCTTATACCATATCTATGGAGTTTATGTGTATTCAAGACATTGTGAGTGTTCAATTTTGTGGCATATGAGCTTGTCAGATAAATTCACAGTCACGTTTTGGGTGATGGGAAACTATTGCCATTTATAGGTGCGGCGTAACTAATTATATCCACCTGTACAGTAAAATAATGATAGGGCCAGCTGCGCTGGCAGGGCCCGATACCTTTCTTAGATGGACGTAACGGTGACTTTTTATGTCCATATCTATCTGTAGGTGTAAATGTACATTCAAACGTGATTTATAAATATTTTGTAGCATTTCCCTTGCTGTATGCACGGTGCGCACTCGGTTTTCCTCGCACGATTATACAGTGGTTACACAATATCTTAAAGATGTGTGAGTGCAATGAGGCGTATGCATTCATGGCCTCAATCGTAGGCCTTGTATTATTCTCTTTAAAGAGCGCCGATTTTAGTGAATAGGACAAGCTCACCAAACAAGGCTTCTGAATTCAGCCACCTTTTTCATGTTGGAAAGGTCAAATGCAAACGGAACCTTCGGCTGTACGAGGATTTCGCAATGGAAGTGGCCGCGGCCAAAAATTATCGCGCCATGGATGAACAGATCACGACTGAGCATGCTCTCTGCAATTATCATCAATAAATATCACCATGCGTTAAGAGTTGATGCACACCTAGTGGTCCGGGTCTTCTCGCGTGTCAAGTGCATGATTTGATCGTCTGTTCGCCCGAGAACTTTCCTATAACCCTTTTTAGTAGGATGAGGAGTGACTAAATCGCTCATTGCGTAAGCTTCCCAACCATCCATTGTCGTGTTAATGATATTTAGACGGAAGGTTTCTGTCGTCTGAGATTTGTTTTTCATCCAAAGTCTATTGGTATACACGCATGCTTACGTTGAAATAGACTTACTAAAATAACGGCGTTTTACTCATTGTTCCCGTTACTGATAAAACAAGTCTCTCGGATTGGTGAAAATTGGAAGTATTCCCAGACCTCACAAGGCGGCTCTAAGAGAAGTTAGAAAAGGATAGGGAAAATCTGTATACAGATTAACCAACTTTGCAAGAAGACGCTCATGCCTGCCGTTTGCGTTCTGTGGCTAGCAAGATCTGGTCAGGAGGTTGATCCCGACCTAGGAGTTTTTCTTTTCTTTCATTCACGATCCAACGACAGTAAAGACCTCCACCCCTCTTGAGCCAAGGTAGTCTCCTACCTCCTTGCTTAGTGGGCCATCTCCCAAAGATCTAATGGAGTAAGTTAGGAATGGAAATCTCAAAGGCGACATAAGAAAGCCTTATGTCGCAAACACTCACAACACCCTTGGTCTTCGTTAGGGCTTCAACATAGCCGAGAGAGCCTGTGCTTCCGGTAAGCAGGACAACGTCTCTATCCGCCTAGTTGAGCTGATGGATGGACAAAGGCTTGAATTCTGGGAAGGCCGTAGTATACTTAGACACGAGTGTTGTGGCTCACGTCGCTTTCCCTCTACACCGCCGGACTTCGCAGTGGTTGTGCCTGTGATATTGGTGGAGATGAATTTTGACAGACCTGAGATGGTGGGTAGCTAGCACCAGAAATGAAGGGATACCGTAATTGATGTAATCAATATCATGCAAATGGCCCGAAGGACCCGCTCGGCACAACAAGCCGAAGACGAAATGTAATTCAAAAAGGGCAGAACACGTAAAATAAATGACAGCTACTTCCTTAAAGGGGAGAAAAATGAGCTGCCGCGGCTCGGCAATACAGAAAAGGCAATACCGCGGGCCCCTACAATCCCGTTCAGATCTTGAATTATTGACCTAGCTAACCCTCTACCTAAAGGTATCGGGAATATCACGCTCAATTCTCAAAAGGCGTTCAGAATTCAGAAAACATGATCTATTTCCCTTGAAATCCATATAGGACGTTGCGGACATTCCGACCGATAGTCTCAAGATGATATCCTCTTTTGAATAGAAAAATGAATGGACGGAGAATCAGCACCTGGAGTGGAAGAAAATAGCCAGAAACAACTTGAGGTACTTGCCCTTCAAGAACAAAGAGAGTAGGCTTCTGCACCGAGGCGATAATTTTACCGATCCGAGCGTATCCTTCGGTTGTGATTTTGAAGTTGCAGATCGGATCCTCCGAGTAAGTGTCCACTCCCAAGCTTTAAGACGGATAAGGAATGAGCACTCATTTAGAGTGATATCGTTCAAGCCTCTTACCTTATAAGGAGATACACCGGATCAAAATCTTTTATTGATGTAACCATTTGGGTCAGAGTAGTGCAGTATTCTTCGTCCCCGGTGGTTCCTCTTGGTAAAGGAAAATTGACATTAAATCCTTTACCCCCACCACTACCAGTTTCCGAAGCGAAGCCAGTGAAATCTGTCCATCGGGTGTGCAAGATGGACAGTGTCAAATAGGGATGATTAAAATGTGGCTTATACTTACAGGGATAATCGTGCTCTCCATGCAGAGACGCATAAAGAACAGAGCAATCCTCGTAAAATATTTCTTGAGCTTCGGCAGAGTACAAGTTTGAACCGACGAAGTAATGGAAAAGATCTTCTACTACCTACTTCCGTTACCGTGATGATAATCAATGTCTAAGATCGCAAGCTTCGTAGTGTCATGGTACGAAGCCGTATCTTGCAGAAAGCGAGCAGCAACGGCGACATTGTTGATGAAACAGTATCCTCCACACAGTGACGGCATAGCGTGATGACCTGGCGGTCGACTACATGACCTCGTATTAATACATAAGTAATAGTTCCAACGGAGAGGTGAAGCCTACCAAAGGGCAAAGACACCCCCATCGACTGCTAAAGTACGTAATTCTGCAGCTGCGGTGAGGGTGACACGTAGGGAGGCAAGTGAAGACAGGAAAGTGTCTGCAAAGAAAGGATTGAGTGCTAAATAGATATACTAGCACGAGTTGTAACTTGACCTTTTGTGATTGGACTGCTCAAATCGAAGCAGTAAAGACCTATGCCGCCGCTTCAGTATTAACTTTGCTTATAAGATAATTACCAACCGGCTCTGGCGATAGGAGGCAATGCATTTGGATCGAGTGGCTTTTTGGATAGTAGAGATATATGCGGAAACGCTTCCGGGAAGATAGCAGTCTGTGGCCAAAATGAGACGACGATTGGACACCATAGCAAGAAATGAGTTGGAAAAGCACCTCATCACCACCATCGGAGACCCAGGCATCATAGGCTGATTCCAGGTAACTCAGGTAATCTGGCTCGTGCACTCTCAGAATATAACTCTTCAGGTCAATTTTGTTATCAAGTTCATCCGAAAGTTCAAATATTTCAGGCTCTTCAGACAGAGTTTTATGTATGATAGTGAGACGAGATGGACTTTCAAAGTATGTTGTTTCCCTGCCAAGGAGCTCATAAGGCGGGTCGTGCAACAGACAGTCCGTATGATAGTAGACCTTCATGCCGGCAAGAAGCAAAACTGCCGCGGATTGCCGTGCGTCCCGAACTGGACGTGACGCGACGATTAGACAGGTCCGACGCGGCGCGACCAATTCGCAGGCACGTACTTAGCCGATCATCCAAGCAACTGCAACGCCCCAGCTTGCCCCGGTCTCCTGGGATCTACACATTCCTTTCCTTCGCCGTTTATCTTACTGTGTCTCCTAAATTGACAAGCAATACTTGGCGTCTACAGTCAATCATCCCCAACCATTCTCAAGCTTAAGAGGACATCACGTCTGTCCTTTGGTTCAGTCAGCACTCGTTTATGAACTTGACGTGATAGTCGGACACAATGTCCGCTAGTGAAATACCAGTCGGTTCTGTAGTCGACGTGCCAGCTGGTCGCGGTACCGTGCGCTTCAGTGGGCCCACCGAGTTTGCTCCTGGCAGATGGATAGGCATCGAGCTGCAGGAACCGAAAGGAAAGAACAATGGGATTGTCCAGGACATACAATACTTTAAATGCAACATGCCATACGGCGTGTTCGTGCGGCCGAGTCAAGTCAAGGTCGTCAGCCTGGGAGGTCGCGTTGCGAGTCCGCAAGCTGCTTCGGTGAGTGGATTATAGTACAGCAAGGCGCCTTAGTTAACATCGCCCACCCAAGGCTGCCCCCACGACGCCCATTGTTGCCGTCCGACCTGCTGTGGGCCACGTTCGTTCGATGAGCAACGGCCGTATTCGCACGTCATCTTTACGCAATGTCGCCCCGCCATCGCCCGCTCTTTCTCGCTCGGAAAGTCCACAGAAGCAGAACGTCGGCGGGGTCTCAACGCCTTTGTCAAGCTCTGCCTTGCGTGTACGACCGCCCGGTCCTCCGTCCCCGGCGAAGCGAGCAACGCTGGCTCCTACAGCCCCAGTTACTTCCCGTCCAGCCCTTATAACACGACCAAGAACGGGCACAATGGACAGCGTCCCATCGACTCCAATTACGGCGAAGCCCCGTCTGCACGAACCAACGCGTATGGAATCACCCCCGTCTGTATCTCCCTCGAATTCGCAAGGAACGCCGTCCCCTCTTCTTCCTCCCCTCCCTTCGATCAATTTTCCTCCAGTGTCTTCATCCCTTGCACAAGTCGCACGATCTACCTCAGACCTTGAAAGAGATACTGTAAGTCAGCCCAAAGGGAATTTTCGTATGTTCAGTTTGACCTGAGTTAATATGTCAACATTAGACTGAGATAGAACAGGAATCCCAGGAACTTAGGGCGAAAATCCGCGTCCTGGAAGCCAAACGTTCGGACGACACCCGCGTCATTGAGAAACTTGAGTCACAGCTCGCGGAAGTAAATCATTTTGTCGCTCTTCGCCCGAAGCTTCAACAGAAATTGGCGACTCTCCAACAAGAGATCATTTCAAGCAGGCGAGCATTGGCTGACTCGGAGCAAGTACAGGCTCTAAATGAGAACCGTATGCTTGACGCACAAGAGCAACTTGAAATGGCTATGTTGGATAAGGAGGTTGCGGAGGAACGTGCGGAGGCGGCTGAAATGGAACTTCAGTCACTGCAAGAAAAAGTTGAAGGCATGGAGGTCGAACTTGAGTCGTTGAAAGAAGGACGGGATGGAGGGGGTGAAGTAAATGACGCCGTGAAATCGTCTCTTGCGTACAGCCAGTTGGAGAAACAGAATGACCGGCTTAAAGAAGCTTTGCTTCGGTCAGTACATGATTGGCCCGACTAACACAACCCAGCGTCCAACTGACCGATTCATAGCTTGCGGGACGTGTCACGAGAATCGGATCAGGAACAGCGACATCGGACGGCAGAGCTTGAGCGAGAACTCCAGGGCGTTGAAGAACTGCACTGTGAGCATGGCTTTCTTATCATATTACTAGTAACTCAGGGGACCATGCAGCACAATACGACTCGACCCTCGGAAAATTGGCCAACGCGGAGACCCAAATTGAAGAACTGAAAGAGCAACTTGACGATGCACTCGGCGCAGAAGAGATGCTTGAACAGCTCACCGAACGCAATCTCATTCTTGGCGAGGTTCGCTTGAACCCGCTTTTGTATTTTCCTTACGCTGAGCTTTTAAATACAGAAAATTGCCGAGATGACAATTACCATCGAGGACCTAGAAGCCTTAAAGGAACTTAACGATGAACTTGAGGAGAACCACGTAGAGACTGAAAAACAGCTGCAGGAAGAAATAGGTAGGCTTCGGTGCAATATTCCTTTGCTGGATGCATCTAACTTTCGAGTAGAGCAGAAGGATGCGCAAAACAGGGAGCAGGCTCAAAAAGTCAGCGAACTAGAGGAGGCCTGTCAAGACTTGGAAGGTACAATAAACCAGTTCCGGGAGCTGGTGATGCAACTTCAATCGTGGGTAAATTACAACAACCCGAGTTCGTTCATTGACTGTCCTGCAGAGAGTTGGATGCTCTTCGTACGCAGACCCAGAACGCCCAGAACGAGTCCGCCACGGCGGTCTCACAGACGGCAGCTGTCTTATCTCTCAATCTCAAGCTTCAGTCCTCTGCTTCTAAAAACCAAGCTCGGAGTATTGAGTTGGAGCTCTGCAAAATCGAAGCTAAGGAGAACAAGGAGCTGTATGACATCGTCAGGGTATGGATGGGCTCTTGCATGGTCAATATCGGACATTCACGCGAGGCCTTCTCCAGCCATATCTCCCACAGATTTACGTGGAGTCGGATAGCGATGCGACACAGTGTTATCTATATTTCCAACGAATGGCTGCGAAGGCGGACCTCATCAATTCCTCAGTTGCACAGCTCCACGGGCTTCCGGAGGCACTGAATGGGCGCGTGGACGAAACTCTGGTCAGAACATGCGAGGTACACTTCACTATCTTCCCGACTAAGTGGGCTCTGACAAGCTTGGTAATAGTTGCGATCACGAATCTCGGGCATGTCGGCTTTGTGCAAGCGTCTCGCATCCATACTCAAACGCTGCGATGTGGAATCTTTCTTGGGCTTTGGAAGGATCTATCCTGAAATTGCTCACCTGGAGAAACGTATCGATATACACATTGACACACTTTGTCGTGGCGAGTTCCGTGACTCTGAATGCGTGAGCGACGTCATGAAGTGCGTTGTAACTCGATCCTCCCAAACTTTTTCGTACCTAATGCTGTCTACAGGACTACCATTCAAATCCAGCATCTCGCTGATGCGTACTCTGAGGGCTTTGACTACGACTTGGGCGAGCGTGAGCTTAGTCTAGCGCTGAGTATCGATCGCGAATTGGATAACTTCTCGGCTCCCATGGCGTTCATAAGCACTCGCCTCTCAGAGATTTTGGATGACGAAGGTTTGCCAAACCGCCTGGCACTTCTCAAAGACTGACAAAAACGTGATTGCGTTGTGCAGATGTGACGATTGAATCCGAGGACGATCCAACTGTCGAGCTCATTGAACCCTTTAAGCGACTTTTAGATCAGGTCAAGGGGACGAAAGCCATGTCAAAGTATGTATAGACTTGCGACAGCTCTGAATTGTTCACTCAAGTTTGTGTTCTATCGTCAGAAAACTGTCGAAACGTCTGGAAGATCTGACGCATGATTCCACCGCTCTTAAGCCACATTTCATGTCCACTCTTGACTCGCTAAATGCGAAAGTTCTAGCGTTGGTTGATTTTGCTGTTCATGTAAGCCTTTGCTTTACGCTTTTGAAATATTTGCTAAGTCTGTCATGCTTAAGCTGGCACAAGCGATTCTTCCCCACCTAGGGGACATGAGGACTACCAAAGGGACCCTGCAGACTAAAATTGTGATAGATTTCGTAAGGAAGAGCGCCGTGGCAACGCTCAGTAAAGACCGAAAAGACGACGAATCTTGGATGATTGTGAGCGAAGCAATAAGCAGCCTGACGCAGGAAGCTAGCGCCGTGGTGCCGTTGGTTCTTGAGCCCGAAAATATCCTAAAGAGTGAGTCGTTGTGTTTTCCACACGGCAATATCGGTTGTAACTAAGTTACGTCAGTCTCCGCGACGCCTCCTTGGATCATTCGCGTCGAGGAGATAAAGAGCGCCCTGGCAGTCAATGTCGAGGCCGAAAGGAAGGCCGCACAGCTCAACGAGGAGATTCAGGGACTTGCCCGCGGAATCAGGTCCCGGGATCAAACTATTCAGGAATCCGCCGTCAAAATTGAGCTGATGGAACGGCGGATGGATGCTGTTAGAAAACAAGCTGAAACCATTTCCATCTTGGAAAGTGAGATATCAAAGGCGAGGAAACAGGAGCGCTCATACGAGGAAGCCATCGAACAGCTCCAATCAGATTTGGACTCGCTAGAGCAGGATAACGCTAAGCTCAAGCTGCTGACCGCGGGCGTGGAACGGCAACGTGAGTATCCCGTCAGATTCTTTGTCAGAACCATTCTAAAATAATTCTCAGCTTCGGTGGGCCCGCAGACTACGGCAACGGAGGATGTTACCGCTGTGGAAAGCAATCTCGAAACTTCACACCTCCTCGAACAGGTACGATGGATATTTCCCTTTTAATTTAGCATGACTGAGATTCACTAGATCGAGGCTTTGCGGGGCGCCGTGAGGTATTTGCGACGTGAAAACTCGTATCTCAAAGGCCAGGACCTGCTCAAGGAAATACAAGCACTCCCGCCGATACCAGACTTCTCTTTGAGGCCCACCACACCACCGCTTGACCCATCGGGCTCTTCAAGCGAGTCCGACAGTGAGAGCGAAGAACCTCGTGTACCGTCTCTTCGCTCGCTGGCGACTGAGACGAATGTACTTTACCGCGATGTGATCGCGTTCTCGTCATCGCCACGTGTTGTTGATCTATCCTCGATCAACAGAAGGCGGGCAGATGCGTCCCACCATGGCCGAGGATGGATGCCAAAGAAGCTGACGCCGTCGCATCAGTTGTTAGAGAGAAAACTTGTGGCAGATGAGCTCAGCCGGCGAGTGAAAGGACTTCTAGAGAAGGCCAGCTCGCTTGGGGTCGCTCGCTGATATCGTTGATGCTTGTAGTTTATGCCCCGGTTTTTTCTATTTTTCTATGGATTACATATACCTATGTTTTCACATCTCTAAGTAATAATAATCATCTTAAAAAGTCTGTCCTTCCGGAAGTGGAAAGGTGTTACATACGCAGACGCGGCGAGACACCGGCCACTGCATAGACCCCACTATCCGCAACAAGGCGTGCGTGCCATAGGCTCCGCCACAACGACCTACGCGCATACACTGCGCCTTGCACGCCATTCGTCTCAGCTCAGCGACGCGACCTGGTCGACAAGCATGGTCCGTGCCCACGTGAAACAGCCGGTGAGCACGTCGCACACGCGTTTTGTGCATCGGGGGGCGTGCACTGAGCTCACTCGGCCATTTCTTCTAGGTTGAGGAGAAGAAGACAGTAACCAAGAAAAGAACAGCAAATAAAAAACAGAAAGAGCAGCCGAGCGGTGTATGGCCCTGCAAGATCAACGGGTGCAACAAAGTATTTGCTCGCGAGGCGGATCTGAAGAGGCATCAGCGGACGACGAAGCTGCACATGCTACCTACCTCGCAGCCTGTGTGAGCTCCTAGGCATCCTCATAAGTATGCTTTACACGCATCGCTCATCCCTATTGGCAGCTTATGTCCGCAATGTGATGCAACCTTCACAAGAGTGAGAATTACGATTCTATCTCAACTTCCAGCTCGTTGATCTTTCATGCAGACCGACGCACTGAGACGTCACCAAAGGTCACGGTGCGCTCAAAAGCATGAATCCTCCTAGTGAGCTGATCCCGAGCTTTGCCTCAGACATAATGGAATTATCATCGACCCCATTGATCTTCCAAACAGCAACAACGCTGACGGCGATGGTGAAGGCTCTAGCGCGTCGGCCCCGCAAAGCAGAAGCGGAAGTCCGAGCTTAAGCAGGGGGAAACGGAATAGAGTTATGACCTCCGCAAACACCTCGATATCTGCGCCAGTACAAACAGTTATCGCTCGTCCGGATTTGTCGGGGCCATCGAGTGGTTCGCAGAGTTACTACAGGCAAAATACAATCAATCCAGGTTGGTTGCTACTTTCCTCCTGTTCTCGAATTATACATTATTTTCCTGTTTTTGCACCATTATTCCAGTTTTTGTTCCACCTCGAACACCGAATGGAGTTCTGGATCCTTCGAGCTACCAGACGACGCAAATACCGACGTCAGCAGCCAGGTTTCACGCATGGGTTCCTAACCCTCCGTGGATCCACGAAAATCCGAACATGCCTCGTCCTCCCGGTCCAATTACTTTTGTCCATCCCCCTCCACCAGGATACTACGCTCCTGGTACCTATTATCGCGCGCCGAATGGGCAGCCTGCGATACCCATGCATTCCCTTCCCCACGGGGTTGTGACAATGCAAGTCAACCCTGATCCCCCGCCTCAATCGGTTGCAAACCCTCCGTCGAACTCCACAGGCGATGTGGCTGGAGTCTCCAGCAAGACTTCCGCTGAATTAAATAGTAACATCGACCCTTCCTTGGAGGACAGTTCTGTTGTTATCAAGGAACCTCATGAGACGGAAGGAGTTGAGAAAGGAAAAGAGCCAGATGCAGTGACTTTTGCGGATACCGGACTCAGTGTGGCCGTTCAAAAAGCCCTACGAGCCGTGTTGGCTATTGATCCGTCGCTTAATGCTGCCGTCGCTGCTGTTCACGCAGCCGTTCCCCAGACTATCTCCGAAGAACAAGGCTTGGTGAGCACTTACTCATAGATTTTTTAGCCTACCGCAAAGTATGACTGGGTTGGTCAAGACTTCCTTACCTGCAGATGCAAGCCCTTCTTCGACATCATCTAAAGCTACGGTAGCTTTAAGCCAGAGGTTAACGGGACAGCCGCCAGCAGCTGATACAAGTGACGGCGCAGGCGACAAGGACAAGGATGCCGGGATGGATGTTGATGCCGACGGTGAAGCAGACCTGGACGGTGAAGGGCCTTTTCAAGAGGAAAGTATATTTCATGTGTTTTGAGGGTCGGTGATTAACGCGTAGCACCCACCAACAGAACCCGTCTGAAGAGGCATTATCAGATAACGACCCATCACCGTTACCGGACGGTCAGTAACCCCCTCCCTTTGTTGTGCAAATGCCCTCGGCACTAAACTTTTTTCATTATACAGGTATAAAAGATTTAATAAACGAGGTCTGTACCGGATATTGAGTATTACTTGTAATTAACTCTTTTTTAGGATTCGCTTTCGTACGCACAACCTTCATGACTATAGGACAACGAGGAGCTTTTACCGGGGCCTTCGCTCATAATCTGTATCATCAACTTCCTTATAATCTCTATGTAATGTTATTGATCCATGTCGCTTTGATGCTCCTCCGTGGACAAACTGGTTCTGATGGCTCCTAATTCCGGTGTCACTGTATGCTTAATACATATCTATGGGACTACAAGCTGTAGAGAGCTGGATAATGCAAGACGAAGCACCACTGTTGAGAGTGGGCTTGGTGGTAATACATTTTGTTGTGGCACATTTCCACTACGCTCACAAGATCTGGACCTTTGGCCACTTGTACTGCGGACCAACCTTTGCATACTTTTGTCAGGATTCTTTCAAGTGTTTATTGAAAAATAAAACATACCAGCTGAACGCACATGGCGCCCATCTTGTGTCCCACCTCCACAGCTTCATCGATCGACATACCGGAGACAAGCGCCCCGAGGACGCCACCAGAGAACGCATCTCCTGCGCCGTTCGTGTCGACGATTTCCTCATCCTTGAGCGCATGCACGGGGTGGATTTTCGCCTCCGCACCATCGGCGGCGCTCACGACTATTGTGCTCTCTGGGCCCTGCGTGATGATCACTGTACGCGGACGCGATAGGTTCGACTTTGGCGTAAGTGCGAGCGCCCGGGCCACTGCGGAGAGGTCCTTTTTGTCGGGTTGGCCGGATGCTTTGGCCCATGCTTCAGCTTCGCTCTCATTTCCGATGACGATGTCACAGTATGGAAGAACCTGTTCGAGTTGAACCTTGAAGAATTGGGGAATGAAGGGTGCGGATAGGTTTAAGACGAACACCTGGAAGAGGGGGGTACGTTCAGCGCACGAAAAGTATAAATATAGTCTGGAGTGTGAAATTTCGCACTTTTCCGGCCTCCGAAGCCTTCTTTGCAAGGTATGTAACGCTCTCCACCCCGTGTGTTAAGAAAAAGCCCTCAACATAGAAGAACTTCGCCGCCTCTACCAATGGCGCGACTTCTGGTGACTGCAGATGCGACAACTCGAATTTTTCAGCCGATCGTAAGGTGGTAACGAGGGACCTTGAATTGTAACTTTCCGTTAGATAATAACCAAAGAAACCAAGAACGGCACTCTACCGATGGTGGCCAGTAATAACGACCGCGCACGCTCCTGTCTTCTCCCCTTTCTTCACCAGATAGCTGTCGGTCAATCCCTCCCTCTTATTCGCTGCCCTCAATTGCTCCGCGAGATCATCATCGCCTACGCAGCCAGTGTATACAACGGAGTTGGGGGGAAGAATGTACTACAATCACAGACGATCAGCGAGCCCCGACAAAACAAGCGAGATAGATACTGACAGCGGCTCCGCGCGCTGCATTCTGAGACGCACCACCTGCGACGTATGTAGGCTTGTAATTTTGTACGAGCTCGTCATATCTAGCGAAGTTGTGATTGTGAGTTTATTGTAAACTTCAAAAAGCCCAGGTAGACACGCATACATTCCGGCATGTTCATCACCAGCCAGGATGGCATCGTTGGCATTCAGCTTGTACTTCTCTAGCAGGCTCTCACCGTTGGTGACCTGCATATCTAACAGGGGGTTTCCAATGCAGAAAAGCAAGAACGTCTGGGCCATATTGGGAAGATTGCAGAGAGGTAGGGGTTGATAGTTAAGAAGTTTGCGATGTGGTCGACTCGCGTTCTGCCGCCTCGCCGATCATCTGTCGATCACAATCTCTCCGAGACTGTGACGGTCACACACCCCGGATCTGTCAGCGCGAAATCATAATATTAGCGCGTCCTACTTTAATAGGTTAGCACTCCAGTAAGGGTACTGACACTAGGAAAGGGCAACTATACTACAGTGTGACGAAACATGCATAAAACAAGTATTAAGTGTACACGGGACAATTCACGGATTGTTTTACAATTACTACAGGTCATCAAACCGTGCGGACGATTTGAGAAGGTTGGCATGCAACACGGTGTAATCAGCGAACTCCCTTGTAGCCGAAACAACACCCTCCTTCTTCGCCTTGAGTGCGCACAGCGTCTCATGAGCGACGGCGAATGGGAACTCTGTCGCAAGCTTCCGGCTCGGCTTAGAAGATGCATATTGGTATGCATAAGACGCCATGGCGTGTTTTGCCATTTCTGGAGGTATGAACGACGCCACGTGTAATGTTCCCTCATCGAACCTAGCGATGAACTCGTGCTTGACGGCTGCTAGCGACCTCGATCTTGTAATGCTCGATGTCGTAGATACCGCGCTATCGGAGGAAAAGGCGCGGCTAGTCTTCTTCGGCGACCGGGACTTCCCATGATGATCTCCTACGCCCACAATATACTCGTCGCAGAGCTTCTCGACAAAGGTCTCCATTTTGCGTATGTCATCCGAAAATCCTGAGAATCCGGCCACATCTTTCATACGTGTCGCCCACGATTTTGTGTCGTTCCAATATTTTACGAGTTCCGGGTCTTTCCAATTCCAATGCTCCGCCTGTTCGCACAATTTCTCGTAGTCCACAAGGGCTGCTTTATGAAGGGCCTCGCCACTGCGCTTCAGCGAGTCTAGAACGAATGGACCCAGTTCTTTAGGCCGAGATCGACGGGTCGAATTATAACCACTCATGAGAAGACGCTGTTGTTCGTCGCTCTTCTGCATGCTCTGAGGACGTGGAATGTTCCATTCTTTTGCATCTTTTTGGAACACATCGGTTTTGACACGCAATCCCGTTTTGCTTGCGTCCAGACACGTCGTGAACCTATAAAAAAAATCCAGACTCAACTAAAAATCAGGCAGACTCAAGCGATTCTCACATATACGCGAGCCGGACGGCTTCTGGCTATCATAACCCAAGTAATAAACGGCGTTGTCGTGGAACATTGAGTACATGCCAACCTTGCTGTCGGACAGACCAAGAAGGAGCTTCTTGTAGAGTTCGCGCTCCCTCGTTGGAACAGGCATGTCCTCGACCCTTGAGAGAAACGAGGAAACTTTCTCGATCTCTCTCTCGAACCTGTCGCGGAGATCTTCGGGTGCATCAACTACTCGGGAATTCGTAAAGCCATTGACTATTAAAGGTTCCGCGATAACTGTGACAGTATCTTTTCGTACAGATATTAGTTTATTCGGACAGCAACTGATGAGGTACTCACCGCCATCATAATCTCAGAGAGGCCATAATTAATGGAATAAGTAAATCAAATCAAATCATAAAGATAGGCGTTATCTTACCTCCACCACCGAGGTAGCCTTGAAGTCATGAATTAGTATCCCCCCCTCACTAGAGTCATTAAAGTAATGAGTGGCGTACTTGCTAAAGACCGCTTTCCCTTGATCGAAAATACGATAACATCCGTATATGATAAAAGCTTGTCATGACTGACTGCTGTGACCTAAGGGGGCGTTTGTGTATGGTCTCCTTAATAAGAGTGCTCCACACACCTTCCGAACATCTGACGCTACCCCGGTTGGATTGCGTGTCACCTACATAGTTTGGTCAATACAGTATAATGGGTCATCAGATAACGAGCCTACGAGAACGGGTCCGAGGAATGTATGGGGATCAACTGAGGTTGTCGGATCTCCAATGCATTTCGTGCTACGGAAAAATATCTCCCCTTCCTCTAGGACACCATATGGGTCTGTCCCGAAAAGGTTGTCTATACGAGCCAGGAGAGTCTCGAGAATGACACGCACCTGGGACAATAAAAGCTTCCGCAGAGACATCAACGGTTATATGAAACTGCTCCAAAGAAACCTCAATTACGTTCTTGATGATTTGTCTCAGGTTCGTCCGCAGCAGGGAGCTCTGAAGGGGAGTGAAACCAGCTTGCAGCATCTCTCGTGTAGATTCGTAAAGCTTCGTAGGGCAACCGCTAGAAACGTCCCGCTCCACCAAACCTGAGGTGATATCGGTTTCTTCACCATCTCCGTCGGCACCTTCCCGTTCATCACGTACAAAACCAAACAAGCGCGCTTCGTTCCCGGCGAGACGACTAAGGCGAGAGCCCATGATCCCCCCTACATTCTCTACAGCCTTAGCAAGGTGTGTCCGTGCGTTTGGTCCATCCCAAGTGGCTAAGGCCCCAATCTCTTTCTTTAAACCAATTTCCAGTAGCTGTTCGAAGACCTTGTCCTTCACGCCGTTATGCGACATGTTCTGAATAGTTTGCATGTACAAACTGCTTGGAACAGTTAATCTCTGAATGCGTACAAGATCGAAGATGAGGTGAGACCGCCCCCACTCGCTTGTAGGAGGATGTTTGACTTTGATCTGTGAATCACGAATCCAGATTTTTGGTGGCTCATCGAGACTACGGTGCTTCGGGTCGGGATGAAGAAGCCAAAGTCCCTTTGCACCAGCGATTCGTCCCTGAACGGCAGTCGGGCAGTTTGCATTTACAGCTTTTGCAATTTGCACCAAAGCAGACTGATTCATAAATCCACATCCATCCGTCATCATCGTTTCCGTTCGATCCTCTTCACCTTCCGCATCTGTAAATCATAAGTGAGATAGCTGTTCCATCGTACGCCTTCTATGTAGGGACGCACAAATATCTGGGATATTGAGATATATATTCTGCGGTTCGAATTTGAGCACAGGTCTTGATGTCGATAATGACAGAGCCCATCGCGTTGCCCATTTCGATATCGGCTACATTTCAATGAGTTCGTGACGCCAAACAAGTAAGACGCTGGGACGAACTTGTTCAGAGTTGCCTTCCAGTGAATTGTGCCAGCGTATAAAAAGATCGAATGATTGTCGGAAATGGTCCCCCAGCTCCCGCACGGCTCGCCTCTCGAAGTCCTCGTCAATCTCCACTAGGTACACTTTATCCTCTTTAGGATGAAACGGACAAAACACACGTCCACAAAGGACAAATCTCCGCGCGAGGAAATCAATCATTTCGTCCTTGAGTTTGTATTTGATGTCCTTCTCAATTTTTAGCTGTAAAATTGAAAGGGATGTGGCGTATCGAGTGGCCCGGTTAGATTTTCCGTATCCGAAACTGTCAAGGCTGACTGAGAAAGGTTGCCTCTGTTCCTTTGAGTTCTTGTTTATGCTCATTCGGGCGTTTAGCTGAATGCGACCACCGAACCAATTGTCTTCGCCGTTCCATGGGCCCATAAGCCCAAGACCCCGCTCGCGACCCTCCATAAGCGCAAGGTGCTCGCGATCGAGCTCGGTGCTATAAAAATAAGGTCAGATCGTTGACAATAGCTAATGCTAGAACAAACTTACTAGATGGCTTGCCGAGAAGTCAAGACGGCCGGACTGAGAGTCTGCCTTGGCCATGCAGTTCCGACAACATCAGCCACTTTTCCGGCTTTCTCCGCGTTCGAACCTTTCAGCTGCAAGACCTTTTCCTCAGTAACATCGCTCCATGTCCACCACTGCTGTGTAACACCACGGGCGATCTCAAACTGGATGCCTTTGTGGATACAGTGCTTGTCGAGCAACGCCTGGGCCTGCTTATCATGTGCGATGATAATTGGCTCCGAGTCTGGGGAGAAATTCTTAACAGGCGAATTAGTAGAGGGAATGCTGATATCTGGGAATTTTGATTGCACAATTCCATTAGTCGTTACAGCGGAGGTGCCGGTCACAGCTGAACTATGGCCAGGATTACGTGGGTTGCGTTGAATAGGACGTGACTTCTTAGATTCTCTAGCGTGCGAAGCAGTGACAGTGAGAGACGTTGGACTTTCTACCACAAGTCCCTGCAAGAAAAGGTCCGATTTAGGAGCGGCTGTGTGTAGATGAGTGTTAATTGCCGGTAGAGGGGGTCGGCGGCATTCGCCATCGAAGCTGTCAGTCCTCTTGCGACGCCTAGGGCTTTCCGGAAACGAATCTGAACAAACGGACGTTATCGCAGTAGACACCGTAATGGCTGATGAAAATGAGGATCCAGAGGACCCTGAGCCCGACGTGGTTGAAGACTGTTTGTTCGCGGTCTGGGTATCAGGCACTACAAAGTTGCAACGAATGTCGGGAGAATTAAGCTTCAAAATTAAAAATCACTAACTCGTCTCAACTGGCAGGTTAAGGGGACAAAGAGCAGGATAAAATGGAAGAAATTAATGTGATAGTTCGTATTAGAGAATATGCTGTAGCGTACCCTCCTGTTCGTCACACTGCATAGCCAGATCTTCAAATTCTTCGTCACCTTCCCAGTAAGAGACCTACACGCGAATAAGGTAAGTCACAGTAGAAGAGGTCATTTGTAAAGGTCGACATGCTTGACTGGAAGCCATCGAAACTCTCGAGACCTTCACCGTCGACGGCTGGGAATTACTTGTGCGCTGAGGCGTCTTAGCAGGTGTGGTCGTGCCCTTTCTCTTGTTCTCTCCCACTACAAACGTTCGCTCAATAAAAAAGGAAGGGTGATAAGGAAAGCTGGACTCACCTTGTAATTCCGTTGTGTCGACGCTTTTCTCTGCCATTATCCTATCTGCTTTCTTAGGCGACCTCCTTGTTGTTGTAAACAGCCTTTCTTTTCTCGGTGAAAATAAACCATCCGACTGTGGACCTTTGAGGGGTTCTTCAGTGCGCAGATGTCGACAAGATTGTGCGGTGCTTACTGCGTCCCCCGACACTATTGCCAATGCTTTGAGAGTTTGTCGACTTGAGAAGCTCGTCATTCCTCATTCCCGATGAGAAAATATCTTCCACTAAGGTAGGCGACATGTCGAACGCGAGTGGAAAAGATAAGCCAATGTGAAGCCAATTGCCTGAATGTCCGGTGGAGATCAAGGTTCGCAAGCGAGTATACTAGAAAATGCAAGACAAGGACACAGACAGAGGGAGCTAGGTGTCGCTAGGTGTCGCGTCTTATATATGAGCACGGAGCTCAGTAGACAGGCCGATTAAAGATACATCGGGTATCGCAGTCGAGTGTACTACTAGCGCAGTCGCTTGAATGATGTAGTACCCGAGGACTCTTGTGTACGCGTTATTTGTACACATTCCGCATTTGGAACAGCAGTTTGAGTATTCACTCTAACCTTAGGTCTTCCTTGCTTACGCAGTCCTGGGCTTCGATGTGAACGCAGCTGTCATTGATGGGACTCGTTGTGCTTTCGGCCGGGTCTAACGCTCGCGGGCAGCTCGCTCAAGGGACCGAGGAAGACAGTTATAGCTTCCACCAGTGCTCGTTCCTGGGGGTGGGTAGTGAATGGCCGTGCGGAAGCAAAGTCCTGTCCATCGCAGCTGGCGCAAACCACACTCTCCTTCTGCTGCGCTCATTGGAGGGGGAAGCGCAGCTCTGGGGCTGCGGTGACGGGCGCAGAGGTCAGCTTGGCTCGCACAACTCCGAAATATCTACCGTGTTCCAACGGTTGTCTTTCGATTGTGACGACCAATATACAAACGGCAAGATAATATCTATCGCAGCGGCCTGGGAGACGTCGTTCGTCGTTTTCTCCCGTCCCGAAGGGGATGTTCTGCTGTCTACAGGAGGTGACGATTTTGGAGATATGGGTGTCGGTGGTCTCTCAGATGGACGGAAAGAAACGGGTATCTGGCAGCCAGTGAGGTTCAATCACGTAATTCCCGAAAATGCAACAGGCGTCCGAATTTTGCAATTGAAATCGGGGCCACACAGCATCGTTGTGCATCTGCAGTTCAACCTTAACGCCCATGCAAAAGCAGAAGTTTTTGCGGGCTGGGGAGCTGCGCGCCATGGACAGCTTGGGGGCCCAACGGCGGATAGTTTACCGAAGAAGCAAAAGTCCTTTGTTACATCCCCTCGCAAAATAGATTTGAAGTCCGATGCTTTCGGGTTCGCCGTCGGTAGCCAGCATTCAGTGTTTTTAGCTCAAGACGGTTCGATTTCCGCTTTTGGTTCAAACAAAAAGAACCAGATTTCCGGCCTCGCGTCTGCTCATGACATCGTTGAAGTGGGTGCAACTTGGAACAGCACATATCTTGTCCAAAAGAACAGTGAAGGCTGCGGTGGAGGCTGGTCCATTTTAACTACGGACAACTCCGAGAGCCAGCCACCACAGCGCTCGGAACCTGACGGCGCCTCTCCGCAGCTGCACTGTAATAGCTTCCCCAGTGATATACAAGGAGCCGAGCTTTTAGCACTGGCGTGCGGAAGTGAGCACGTCCTTGTCTCGCTGCGCAAGACAGATCCAGAACAGGCTGGTAGCGTCCGTACGGAAGTCTATGGTTGGGGATGGAACGAACATGGCAACCTTGGGCTTGGTCACACAAATGACATACACGTGCCTTTAAGAGTTTGGCCTGATAGCAACAACTTGCATGTTGGAAAGGTGGCTGGCGTGTGGGGTGGTTGTGCAACGAGTTGGATAGCCATCGAGACCGAATAGTCATTAATAGGCCTGCATTTTTAATTGCTTGTCTCTAAGTCCTTCACTAAGCGTTTCTGTAACTGCGCTCAGTACTACACAGTACTTTCGTAACACTGCCATTGATTAATGTTGTGTCTAAACGCGACCGGACAATATAAGAATATAATTAGTACTGCGCCGCGCGTCCTCATGGACACCCTGGCATGTACCAGCCACAAGGAACAGAGCGCCTACCAGTCAACGTAGGAAAACAAGTACTGCTTGTATGCGTAGACCACGGGCAGAGACTGCGGTCCCTGCCCTCAGGGATTTTTTATGAACTAAAACTTCCGCATTACTACCTGAACGCGACTAATGTATACTTTACTGCTAACGATACTATCTTGTTTATGCTAGCTAATAGGGTAAAAGCACTGCGTGTACGGAACCTGAGCAAAGTAGACATAATGATATGACGGTACGATTACCAATAACCCGAAAGAATACGTTTGGTTAACCGTCCTAACATGACTGGGGTAGACATGATGATGGCTAGTCGTCTGCGGAAAGTCCGTAATCGTCATGAAGCTGCTTAACAGTCATTTCTTTGTGGACGGCAAGCTAATCGACACGCTCAACTTCCACCAAAACCAACAGCAAACCAACTTACCTTTCCTATAATGAGCTAGTTAAACAAGGTCAGTATGACATCACGGTAACTCCTTGAAGAAAACATACTTGAGCCGCATCCTTCGCCTCATTGTAGTCATGCAGCAGTTTTATATGTTTGTTAACTATCTGTTCCGCGTCTTCTTCGCTGTAGTCCGGGGTGATGTTAAAGAACGCGCCATAATTTGGATGGATGTGGTCTACCCAATTGTCTTTTGGAGGCGGTCAATTTCAGCTTGGAGAGCAGCCAAACGAGCGTCCTCGCCCTGCGACATGCATAACTTCATGGTCTGCCAGTAATCTTAAGCAGAGAACTGAGGGAGCAAACACTTACGGGTACGGGAGAGGAGTGCATTGAATGTTGATTACTACCGGCAGTCCACTGGCAAGTGTGGGTACATATTAGGAACCAGCGGCGCTCATGCGTATTCTTTGTTTCTGTTGACACGCCACGCCGGACATTAACAAAAGTATCTTGGTATCTCAAAATTGCTACAGAGTTCACATTGAAAGTACATAAATAGCGAGATAATACCGGTGAATGCTAAAGGAGCCGAGAATATGCAAGTACGAATTATATGAGAGAGAAAAGGCATGCTTTTGGTAAAAATGGGCTACCCTGCTAGATCTAGCCCCCCGTTATTTTGTAACCATTGACGCTCCTGGGGAGGTGAAGGTCCCCAGAAAGGTGCGCCCCCTCTCCCAAACATTGAGGGTCTCCGCAGCGATCCGGCAGCCCTCATTCCCGGCTGAAACTCAATCGTCCGTTGCAAAGGAATGTTCTGCTGCGGGGCGGAGGGAGCGTTGCCCGGTATAGGACCGGTACTGAACGGCTGCATTTGTGGGGGACTCCGCTGACCCCAGCCCTCCACTAGGTTCGACTGCGCGAGGCTTGCCCTGAGGATGTGAAGTACTGGTCTATGTTCTTCCAATTCTTCCTCTCTCCAGCCAAGCTTTTGCGCGTTCTCTGTATCGATCCCTAAAAGCTTCCGTAGCTCTTCGTTTTCCCTCTCTAATCGTGCGATCTCGCATTCCCGCTCTACCGCCCAGTCTTCACGTTCCTCATCACCCAAAAATCCTCCTCCTAAATCCTCTGACAATCCGTCCTCCGCACTCTTCAAGGACTCCGCATCGTCGCCAGAAAGTGAGCGTAAAAGCATTTGCAGCTTATTGAATAGCTGCTGCAGTGATGCCCTATCATATTCATTGCTCGCTAGTTCGAAATTCGTGGAATTCGTTTCGCGCGACAGCAATAACGTCTCGTAGTGGCGACTCAAGGTCAGTTCATGCTGCTGCGCGGCAAGCTGTACAAAGAAGACGGCAAATGCTGAATTTTAGCTTTCAAACTGAGGAGAACAGGCTATACGTACAGCATGATTCCGAAATTTGGACATAACGGTGTCCATAGTCTGCTCATGCTCCTTTAAGAGCATGCTGAGTTGTTTGTTCTCATGCAGCAGTGTTTGGTTTTCAATGATGATCTGGGCATTTGAGCGTTCGAGTTCAGACTCGAACACTTCTAAAGCAGCAATGAGCCAGCACCCACAGCCCTCAACACAAGTTGCACTACCTTTTGAAAGTTCAACGTTTAGTCTCCGTAACTTCGCGTAGCCAGACCCGTTGTGTATTGCTTGCCCCTAGAAAGAGACCGTTTCCGACACCGTTGAGTATATCTCCCTTGAGCATACGCGCGCTCGGGTTGCCATACCTTCAGCGCGCTGGCCTGTGTTTGCAGCGTGGAGACGATCTTCTGGTTATGAGCGAGCTGCTCGCCGAGCTCCTGTACCATAAGATAGACGCGAAATAGGTCGTTGTCCATGTCGCGCTCGCCCCCTCCGAACATGCCTGAGTGCTGCATGGTAATTTCAAGGAAGGGGTATAGGAGAGACAGAGAAACGGAATGGAGCAGGTGTCGTGGCTAATTGAGGAACAGTAGGGGCACACGCGTTAGGCAAGTACTGGTCGTGATGATCGACGGCCAGTACTTGTGCGCTATGCGGCCAGCCAATGAGACTCTAGGTCACCAACCACACCATCGCATAGGCCAGAAAGTAATTTACACAGGTCTTGGTACTTACTGTATATCTCTCGGATTTTCAAAGATCTAGGGTCTGCACCAGGCTAACGTCCATAAATAACTATTATTATTACCGTAATAATTACGAGTAATATACGACACCTCAATCGTACTAAGGAAACAAATATCTAGCAAATCCTTGAAAACCAGTGCTCCTTCTTGTCCCTGGCGGAAAAGTCTTCCTCTTTGATGCTGTTTTCCCTAATGACCTTCAAGAAAATGCTCTCCAAGCTGACCCTTTCCACTGTATAATCCGAGAAGTCACCGTGTTCGGAGAGCGTTCTGAACAGGCCTGCCAATGTCTGGTTCTGTTCGTCAATGGGCACCTCGAACCGAGTTGCAACATCGTCAGCCTTCCGAGACCCAGGTATCAGGGCCATGAGTTCCCGAGCCTTTACAACCTCTTCCCGCGTACGACAAGAAAAATGAATCTCGTAAATAGGATAGCGCGCCGCCAGGGACTGTGTAGAGCTAATGGCTGAAGGGTTATCAGCAAATGATAACCAGTCCCCATAGTAGTTGGAATGTATACCTAACATCTTGCCCGCTACGATTCCAACCTTGTTTGCTAACGCAGAAGCTTCCTCCATGGAATCTTTCATAATGTAAGTACGTTGCGATACGAACATCGTATAACATTCAATAAACTCACGAGTCGTAATAACAACGGCCTTTCCGATTGCAACATGTTTCAAAGTCTCCCACATGTCGCGCTTCAATTTCGCATCAACCCCTGTCGAGAACTCATCAATCAAGAGACAAGCCGGATTCCCTGATTGAAGTAAGGTAAGCTGTCATATATCATAACATACGTCGTAGATATAGATTACCTATAAGCGCGATGGCCAGTGATAACTTCCGCTGATTTCCGCCGGACAGATCGCTCGCCAGCCGATCAGCATACGGAGACAGCGCCGTTGACTCGAGGAGAATGTCAACGTTGTCATTCAACTCTTCGCCTCTATATAATCCTTTTAGTCTCCCATAAACCATCAAATGTTCGCGCACGCTGAGCTGCGAATCTATGGCTGTAAATTGTGGACAGACTCCGAGGGACAATCTAGCTATTCTGGGTGTTCGAATGACGGAAGTCCCTTGAATTAAGACGTCGCCTTGGTCGGGGACAATTTCTCCCTCTGTAATGCACGGTTATTAACAGCTGGACTAGATTTTTTTAAAGACCTTACGGATGATGTTGAAAATCGATGTTTTTCCCGCCCCATTCGGACCAATAAGAGCGAGGACGGTATCATGCGAAACTCCAAAACTAACATCGTCTACTGCCTTGACCGCGGATCCTGCGTACTTTTTTGTAATATGCACGACCCGCAACGCATCTGATGAAGTCGCAACGGCGTCCGCTTCTTCACGCACGTCGTCGGGCACATTGTTGTCCTTGTCTGCACTTGATCCTTTCCCAAGGCGTGAGGAAGACAGTTGCGGAAGTTTAGAGCCCGAGTCAAACCAGACAAGGAAAGCAAAAAGGACGAGAGCATAAACAATTAGGTAGACTATAGGTCCCCCAAACTTGTTAATGGATCCTAACGAAGCGGTTGACAGTACGGAGTTACTATCGCAGAGTAAGGAGAATAAATTCACGGAAACAAAAGCCGCCCGAATCTGAAAAGGTAATTAGAACTCTGAACATAAATGTGAAGATAAACTGACTGGACTGGCGACCGGCGAAAGAACAGAGAGCGTATAGTCTGCCAAACACATTAGAGAACGGTCACAAAAATTTGAGATATGGACGCACGTATAATGGTGATAATATTCCCGGCCTGCGAAGTCTTGGCATATGTCTCTGTCAAGAGGTAACCAGCGAGATACAACTGGTATCACATGAGTTTGCAATCGGAGACGGTTTGGGTGACAAACAGTCCACTTACCACGAACATGATAAACTGATATCCTGCTACAGCCGAAAAGGCTGCAAGTGGTGATGCAGTGACGAGGGAAAAGCAGTACGCAAACAAGGTGCCGGTGATCCCATAAAGAACCAGTACTATCCACTACCAAAGGTCGATGCTTTAGAGTCAAATTATCTTATAACATAGAGTAAGAAGACATCTCACGAAAAGGCCCAGTCCGTGAAGCTCATTCGTACCAGCCGCGAAAACTATAATTATAATAGTCGCGGCCGAAACTGGGAACATCGAATCAAAGATGAGATGACCCAACCAAAGACCGACAGGGTCTGATAACCCATTTGATAGTTGCATCGCTTGCACGGACGACTTTCGCTCACTGGAGACATATAGGGCATAGAATGCGGGGAACACAGCCTAAACGCATGATAAGTATAGGTCCTTCTCTTGAATATCTTGTAATGGATTGCCATCAATATACATACCATGATCGCGCCGAAGTAGGCGACCCACTGCAGTGCAACTAGTGTTCCACTAGCAAGGCCTGGGAACGTCTGCAACGTCGGCGTTATTATACTGGACACGCCTGTTCCTTGATTGGAGGAGTTTAGTGCGTTGTTGTACAGAATATTTGTCGCCAAGTTCAACATAATCGGTCCCGTTGATCCTGGAGAGCTTGCCTCCCACGCTATCAACGAGTTCCCAGAGGATAGGTCCATCGAAATACCCCCAAAGGATAAATTCAGGAAGTTTTGATTGATGTCATTCACGAAAGTGACGTTGCTCTGGACATTAGTCGTCTGCAGAGAGGCCACGAAAGGACCCAGGGTGGCAATAATACCGGGTGGTGATGCTAGTGTGGTGTTTCCCTGTGAGGAACCTGTTTCCAGAGGCGATAAAGGGAAGAACAAAGACACGTTTTTGCTTAAACCATTGTCAACGACATTGACGCAGGTGTCGGCATTTAATCCCGACAGGAAAACTAGAGGGACGCATGAGCCTACCACCGCAATAACCAGAGAAAGTACAGGAATAAGGCCGTCGCGGTGAGCGATAAGACAGCGCTTGTAAAATATTGTGAATGCCTGACTGAAAACTGAACGACGTCTTCCGTTTGCCAATTGAAGTATTTTCGGAGCTCCAGGGTTAGAATTAAGTGAATCCTTCGTCTCTACCCTTTCCTCCTTGATAGTGTGTCCTAGCTCATGTTCATCATTTAGGTCTTGTTCGTGGGTTTTCATCAATGATAAAAATATATCCTCCATCGTAGTCCCGTGCACTTCGTAAGAGGAGATTCCTAAAGCGACCTTGTCTTGTTCAAGAAGACTCAACGCTTTCTCCACTGTCGACGAATCCGTCGATTTAAGATGGTATGAGGCAGAGGAGAGGGACGACGAAGTTAAGTAAGCTTCCGGAGCCACTTCGCGAATCCTCTCAATCAGCTCGGGGGGTGGACCTGACGCATCATTTTCGGTATACTGAGGGGGGGTAAACGTCACTTGCAAGCGGTATCCTTCACCAAGAGAAGATTTGAGAGATACAGGAGAGCCTTCTGCTACAAGCTTTCCAGGGGGGGCTAGGATAGCTATGCCGTCCCCAAGAAGGTCGGCCTCATCGAGAAACTAAAATGAAACGGTCTGATAAATAGTGAGCTAAAAAAACTGAAACGACGGTACCGACATGAGTTGTAAGGACAACTGTCCTTTCTTCACGAACAGAGGTCAACGTTCGCCATAGAGCACGTCGTGACAACGGGTCTACCCCTGATGTACATTCATCGACGAGCACAACTACGAGAAAAGTCAGATCACCCAAACGATAGGATGGCGAACGTCGTACTTTTTGAGCCACCGACCAATCCAATTGCCAACTGCAGCTTCCTTTTCTGGCCTCCGCTCAGCGTTGCCGCGCTTGAATTGATCTTATTCCCTAAATCGCAGTCTTTGAGCAGCTGCACAAGGTCTTCCTCGTCAGATGACCCCATTGGGCGTTTTACGGCTTTCCATAACTTGACTGTTTGGTAGCATGTAAGCTCGGGGAACAAGACACTTTTTTGAGGAACAATCCCAAGAACTCCATGCTGAGGACGAGACGAGCCGTCTTCGTACCGAAAATCCCCTGAACTCCTTCCTTGGAGGCCAGCAAGGATAGACAATGCTGTAGACTTTCCCGCACTGGGGAAGAAACTTTAAAAATGTCTACCTGATCTGCCAAGAGATTTTGTACGAACCCGTTAGAACCGAGCAGAACAAATATGCCGAACTTTGGGATATTCAGAGTCAAATCTGCTATCGCGGTCACGTCCTCTTTCTTCCCCTTCCACCATGATGCTCCAAACGTCTTTTTCAAGTTGCGGATCGAGATGGCGGTATCCGGGGGTACTAGTAAAGGCTGTTTAATATTGTTTCCAGATGCTCGGGACGCACGCATCCGAAAACAATGAAGCCAAGACGAAGTAGAGGGCTCATACGCATCGTACAGGTTTCGCTCCAGAAGAACTGCCAGGAGGGGCCAAAGGAAAACATCAATCTAGAACAAATCATCAGCTTCGACAAATTGCCCGACAAGATAAGTATTTACAATTGCGGCGATGATCAAGGGAAGCAGCACTAGTCCGTTGTCAGGATCACCATGCAGTATGTTTGTGGGGATTTGGTGTACTTCAAATCCCGCTATGGCACGGACGGCGAAGATGTAGAACCCGGGAGGAAATATTATCGTAAAAATAAATGCGGCTCCTGTAGAAACGTGTCCAAACGCTTGGGCAAGAATAGCAAATAAGATGGATAAGGATGTCGTGGATACAGCAGCAAGCTGGGGGAGTTTCCGAAAGGCGCGCTGACGAAAAATGACCAGCTTGTTAATGTCAACCTAAGAAAAACGAATTTCAACAGATTGCACATGTGCAGGTGAGTAAGTCCAGACAAACCCTAGTAGCAAATGGACAACAAGAATAATTACGACGTGTGTTCCAGTAAATATACGGAAATGCCAGATGAGTGCCACAATAACCCAGGCGGGGAGGCAGGCAAGAGAGAAGCTGATGTGCCATGATCTGTGGGTATTCAATTAAATTTTTTGATTATGCAGCGAGCGTCAGACTACTACCGCACATTATGCGAGCCGAGTTTCGTAGGCCCATGGCTTGGAGGTGACTGGTGAGGAGACTTGCACGTTCTCCCATGAACGAACCCGGCAGCTGATACGTTATGCCCAAAAAGCAGATGAACCTACGAGTGACAGTGAGTATAGGTCAAATGGTGATCTCTATCGAAACTAACAGCGCTAGGACGAGAATCTGCCTGAGGCCTCTTACGTAGCCTAGTTATGGTGTCATCAGAGACAAAACAAGGAAATAAGTTTCATTGGCGTACTGAGTCGGATATCCGTAGATTGCTCCTTCTTCGTCTCCTGTGTAAAAGGCCATTCTAAAGGAGTAGGTAGCTGGCTTCCCGTTCTTAGTTCAATGATTGCCTTTGGAAGCGGAAACGTCAGCATACTTTCGTCAAGCCTGAGAATATCATTTACTGAATCGAGAGCCCACTGTAGTGGAAGCACGCGCTCCTCATAATCACTCGTATGCTTCACAACGTCAATATGAGATAGACCGCCATCTATCATGATAGTATAGTTTAAAAAAGCCGTATCGTTTGCAGTCGTAGGCATCGCGTTGAATACCACAGCAGCAAAGCACTCCGAAAACAGATTGAAGTTCTGGGGGCATGCCTGCACAATGTCGTCCCGAGAGTTTACCTGATGGACGGCTTGTACTTGGGAACCGCTAAAGCCACTGGTGACGCGAGCCATAATGTCGGAGGGAAGGGGAAAACCCGTCCCGTTCGTCCCATCCGCCCAGTACAGAGCAAGTGAGCCGTCCACTGGCACCTGGTCTTTAAGAGATAGAATAGGGGTGGGTTGGCCGATGCCATACTAGATTGTAGATTAATACATGTTCAGCAATGGTTATGTGCAGACATACATTATTCGGTTTCGTGAAAAATAGCTGCGCGACCGCAAGAAATATTCCGTACGCAACGGGCAGAATGAAGCATTTGAACGAGTTAAGCTGTGTATGTACCGATCGTTTAGACACACATAACAGCTCACGGACATACACGACTCACGTATGGGTGTCTGGAGAGTATAATCCAGTTCTTGAGGAAGAGTGCATGGAACTGCCTGCGGAAGACCTCATCCATGAAAGTCATTGCCACCCAGTTCCGTGAGTGGGGAACCTACGGGGTGCATAACTGGAGTACTTATAATTTTCGGGATTTGGTTCTGCATAAAAAGAAAGAACGGAGAAGGATGATACTGCGGACAGGCCACAGCTCTTCCAGGGTCTGCCATCAAGTCTTGACGGTGCCTTCAAGAGCCCATACAGTACTAGTCTTAGTACCCGGTGCAGTTATAAATAAAGGTCGGGATATATCTGCCCGTATATGGCAACAGTCGAAACTCGTGGTTCTGCCTCAGATCCATCAAAGAGAAAATGTGTTTGTTTTACGCTTGGCAGATTTTTCAAATATATTGTTGATTCTCAATAAACCACGAGAATCAGCGAGAATCGATTAGAATCGGTAGTACACATGAAGTCTACCAAGGGTAAATCCAGTATGATTTCTCCTCAATATATAATGGATCTGAGGTACAAAGGAATCGACCTTGGCACGAAATACATTTGGTATACATTGTATTCTGCAGAGCTTCACCAAGGATCCCTTTTAAATATAAAATTTTCCATTTTCCATCTCGGCTGCATGCATCATTTCATCAGTGCTAGTAGCATTCCTGCCAGTGCGCCGTGTAATGAACTTGCAATCCTCCGGCGCGACCTCGGTTACAACATGAAACATCCCCAAAGGGACATCCCACATCCCCGAAGGGAATTGGTAATTCCACGAAGGGATCCTCATCAGCACTGCCGCCACTGGCAGACTAGTGGCGGAGATATTATGGGACCGAGTAGAAATTGTATGTCCGTTCAATTATTTCATTTCTTCCATGTTTGTAATTGTAGCACCGGCATCTAGCATTTACGCACGGACTACATATTGGACAGCGAATTGAGTATCCGCATGCTTAGTATATACATGCCGTGAGCCGCGGGACAAATTGGAATTGAAAGTGACCCTCTCGTAAGTCACCATGCATATAGGGTACATTTAAAGGGTGTGAGGTGTGGTTGCATCATTGAAATTGTTTGGAAATGAACCGACGGGAGAGGAGTCGTAGACATAGAAACTGAAACAGCCGAATAAACAATGGTCAACTGGGCGTATCTTTAGCTAGCGCTCGGGATTTGATGAATCGTCTGAAGGGTCGTCCAACAAGTGAACAGGAATCGGTGGAATGAGCCTGATTGGTTGGGGCTGATACAGTGGGATTGTCCTGAGCTGAGGAGGGGGTATGTATGCCATAGACAACAATGCTGGTTTGCTCTCCGTGTCCGACGCAGACGACCATCCGAGAAACGGGGAGGAGGAATAATATCCTGGAGAAATCGAAGATTCTTCGGATGATCCGAACGGATTGTCCCATATTGAGGCACCATCGGGGTGCTCTGATGTGGGAGAAAATAGATCCAAGTTGAACAAGTCTAGTGACGAGGCAGACGACGACGGGCGCAGTGCTGGGGGAGACCAGCTGTCCATAAAGTTAAGGTCGTGAACGTAGTTCGGATAGGGTAACGCAGATGTGGAGCCAGCGCTGTCTTGGCTGTGACTATTGCCACCGCCGTCCAACCCGGAAGCATCCAAAGGCGTGAAAGTAAGGCTCTGGAGCATGAGCGCCGAAAAATTCTGGCGATCGAGCGCTGTGGGGAGCTCATTGGCCCGGAAACCTGTGGAACGCCGCGAAGATGCAGTGGCAGAACGGGGGTATTTGTCCTCCGTGACGATTCTTCTGCCTGAGCCCAAGGCAGAGTCCTCCCCCTCCAAACCGCTTCCGTCCTTCCATCCTTCTGCATCCGACCAGTGTTCAAGAAGACTCTGGCACATCGACTCGTCCAGCAGCGGAGGCTCGAGAGGTAGGGCGCAAGCGGGGCCCATGGTCGGCATCTGGCTGGACGTGCTAGACGGTGAATTTAAAGGGGATCCTAGAGGCGAATTGCCGTTAATCAAAAGCTGCCAATCGCCTATACACCCTTCAACGGCAGGATCTGATGAGGAAGATGAAGGGACGGGAAATGCGCTGTCTGGGCTGGGAAGAGGACTATTAGATGATGAATTGCGCATGATAGACAGCCGGGTGCTCTGAGATCTGATCGAGTTTGAGATGTCCGCTTCCGAGTGCATGTCGCAGTAAGTGTGAAAGGAATTGAGCAGAGGCACTGTGCGATCTGGCGACGAAAGGCGTTTACTTTCAACAGCCATCACCCAGTTCCGGATACTGTCCTGGGACCTGTATGCATGTTCGGCTGCATGATCGTGCAATGCAAGATGAGGAGATGAGTTTGGGGCCAGCTGCGGGGAGTCGTCTGCGCTGGAAGTGGTAGGTTTAGAAGAAGACCCTAGTTTGACGCTTCCGTAATGTAGAACCAGGTCCATTGAGCTTCTCGGATTCCGTAACGAACTCTCGGGCGGCGTCATGACCACTCCTTCGCAAGCACGGGAGAGGAAAAGAGACAACCGCGCGTAAACCTCGCGTCCTCTGGATTTATATGACTCTGCCCACCTTTACTAGCTTTTGCACGCCTCGTACTCCAGGGGCTCAGTCGGCGAACGTCATCCTAATCGTGCACAATATCAGAACAACATGATTCACCGCAACCGTGTTCGCCGACGTAAAAGGAGCGAAAGGCTGAGTAAAGGAAGAAGACTCCCGCACCATAGCAGCGTGTCCGCGTGAAGGATCAGTCAAAGTTAGGCAGTCGGCATCAGAGTCCGACGAGTTTAATCTCGTCCGCTCAATGACCTCCTTTTTGAATTCATATACTGCATGAGGGAAGCGGCCGGCCTCCTGAGCGGTGTGTGCGTTTGGAAAATGGTTGATACCGGCTTGTATGTGTGATGACGAAGCCGCGGACGACGGATAGCTATAGCAAGAGGAGCCTGGTGAATGTGGAACAGGAGGTGCGCTGCGTCCGCTAAAGAAAGACAAGCTGCCGGGGAACATCGTGCGGGGGGGAAATAGCGGCCAGCAGGAAGGTGAGCAACTGAGCAGGTAAATATCTCCAGACGTCCATTGCTGCTACGACAACAATAAAAAAAAAAACAGCTAAGTAGTACTAGTAAGTACAGATTGCTTGACCCACGCCGCATGATTGCGTGTTACCCCCAGTTATGCGCTCGCCGGATTTGGCAAAGTCCAACTCCGTTGCCTTCACAACATGTGCGGGTGCATTCCCGGTGCCTCGCACAGTCACGTAAGACTCCGCGATCCTGAGACACACGGAACCTTTAGTCGGTACATTATGTTTTCAAGGTCAATGTCAACGGCCAGGCGACCCGGCGCTCCCCTTCAGCCAACGTCCTATCATTTTACGTAGTAGCGCAGATAAAAACAGACATAACAAGGAGGAAAATGAAAACATCGAGCAAAAGAGACGAACAACCAGGGGTGACAGTACAGGGAAGTCCCCTTTGTTGAATCACGCCATTGCCGCAATTGTCCTCATAAAACTACCGTATGCAGACGCCTGAATCAGCTTCAGTCGGGCCGCCTCGTCCACGAGGCCTGGTTGGATCTCAATTTTGATCTATGACAAGATTGGAAAGCGGTTCTCAATGCAACAGGGAATGTCGAGACTTACTGGTTGATTCGGATCGAGACAGTCGAGCAACTTCGACAACATGTAAGACAGAGCCGCACTACACTCATCGTTGCTCCCAGGCTTGTCGCGCAACACGTCAGGCAGGATCCCGATGAGTTTGGGTATTCTACCGCTAAGCATCTCGAGTTCAGACGCTTCGGCAGCATCTGGGACGGCCTCTTCCATCTGGTGCTTTTCTCTTAACTCCGGCACTCGACTGACGATGTGGACGTAGTCGACGAACAGCTAAATGCATAAAGGTATAAGCAGAAAAACGATGTGAATAATGAAAAGCTGACCTGTCCGCCCACGCTAAAGTCATCTACCTGGTTTTCTTCCAAAGCAGTAAAAAGACTCAAAAGAAGATCTAGATCGTCCCTCAAGATAGCCTCCGGAGCCAGGTATGCGATCGCAAGCTCATGGGCGGTTTGGTATACCCTTGCTCGAGTATATAGCTCATACGCAAGATAAATGTCGCCTGTGTATAACGCGTGCGTAGCCTAACAATTCAGCAGGTCATCGACCTGACCATCATCGACAAGTAAAAAAAGAAAGCAAACCTTCGCCTCGTCAATCCATTCTTGAGGTATTTTTAGACTTCCGTGCAATCCTGCTATCTTCCATTCATCTAGAAGCGGTGCGGATCGTGCGAGCAATTCCTTAATCGCACGTTTTCTCCTGAGGGAACGCAGACTCGTATTAGTACGTTTGTTTTCGCCATTCCAGCACTTATACCTCACCCGATATCGTCTTCCAAAAAGAGTAGTACAAATGCGGCCTCCTGAATAAGACCATCCTGCTGCAACTGCGCCGCGTAGTTAATCGTCAGCGCATTGGCCGTCTGACTGTAGCCCAGGTTTTCCTGAGAGGTGTCCGTGCTGTCATCCATCGCGTCGTGCAGCTGTCGATCGGTAAAATCACGTAGCCGAAGGCAACGCGACAGGACAATGTACAAAAGCCAAGGAAGCTTATAGTCCCGAGGGTTGGGAGAAAAACTAAGGGGATTCAATGTTGACTCAAGTGTCATTGAAGGAGACAGGGCAAGTTTGATGAGGTTGAACAGCCCATCTGTGACCCTAGAAGCCGGTGAAAATGGCTGCTTCGAGTACCAAGGAGCTGGAAAGGCCATTGGGTCGGGGGACGCCCTTATGGTTTGTTCGTACACTTCGAAAGTCTCGCGCAGAGGCGTATCCAGGAAGGCAGAGAACCATAGCTGCAAACCAAATATCCTCAACCAGTCAAGGCCTTTTGTGACATTGATATCCTCCCTTCGGCTGCTTCCCTCGAGGATTTCGACCTCTCCGGCGGCCAATGCATACAACTTGCGAACGGCTTCGCTTATGTGTGTATCCACTTTCTCATCTCTCCATATTTGTAGCTGATCACGAATGTCCGCTCGGAATTCAACATCGCCAGGTACTTGAGAGATAAGCGTAGCGAGTCGGACGTTTCCACTGGCCGACAGTGTATCCACGGCCTTTTCAACTTGGTTCCCTGAAAGATGTAAAAATGATATGCTCGCAGAGTCGGTAGTGGCGAGTGCTTTGATATCTTGTTCTACCGAAGATGATACGGCACGCGAAAGCCATGTAGACAGTGCATCAGCGCGTCGTAGAGACAGGATACGATTTCGTATGTCGGCCGAGACTCCCGCGCCGAGATGTAAATCGAGGGGGTCGAAAAGTGCATGCCCTAGTTTGAAGACGGACGCGAAGTGTGTCTTGTCCTGTGCGGAGAAAAGGCCAGAGAAGGAAGCGAAAGAAAGTTCGTGACTAGGTAGAGCATACGGAGCATCCTCATCGTCGTTAAACAAAGGGTTGATCTGTGTGTGTGACAGAAGGTGCTGTAACAAGTCTGGGGACTCTGCTGGAGAAAGCTGCGGCACGGTAATGTTGACAAGGGAAGAATTTGCACCTTGTGATCTTACGGAGAATTGAGAAGTTAATATTACAAGTACTATTTAATTGGCGAATAGTTACATACGGTAATGCTGCTGTGCTCAATTCTCCAACATGCACAAGCTTATCTGCCGCCCCCCAGCCCACTCGGAATGATCTGCCCAAGCTCAGCCCAGCATCGAGGTAAACGCCTTCGTGATTTGCAGCGATGGATGCCGAAGAGGCAACACGGACATATTTTCGAGCAGGAGGTTGTGGGCGTGGTTGTGCAAATGAAGCGCGTGGTGGAACTTCCTTCGGCTCAAAATGGGCATCTGGCGAACGACGGTGCTTCAGGAAGCTGATCGCCTCCTTCTGCTGGGCCTTTGCGAGCTCTGGCACGCGAAATAGTGACGTCTGCATGACATGTACCCTGTGAGGCTCGAGGGCTAGTTGTTGGGCCCATGGCGCCGGCTCGTCTGGTGCCTCCTCTTCACCGTCAGATGATGGACGTAGTTCCTCCTCGTCCATGATGGAGTCCTCTTCAGACTCCTCAGAGTCGTCTTCAACGCTCTCCGAGGACAGTGACGAGGAGGATGAAGACGAAGAAGCATAGGATTGACGAACAGGCTTTGTGGGTTTTGAAACAGGTGGTCGACGTGAAGAGTGTAGTGAAGTGTCCGAGGCCGCACTGCTGTCTTCGCTATCGCTCGCAAAAGCCTTGAAACGCGTCATGGTGAAGAGCGAACGACGGACAGCGGGCAGTAGGTTGGTCGACCGAGCTTCGGGCACGAGCAAAACAAAGTGACGGCACGTGGAAGCGTGAGAACGTAAGGCAGCCCTTATAAAGAACAGATATTTTTGTTCTTGCCTTTCCTCTCATGCCCTCAAGTCAAATTGCAGGTCTGGCTGTGCAACTCAGGCCGGCCTGTGCCAAAGCAGGGCGTAAACGGATGTTGGGCACGCACGCCTGTTTGCTGCGCTATCTGAGCTTATCGGCTGGTGCAAGGCTGGCAGTTCACATACTTCTGTTATTTTTCTCTCGTAGGGCTCCATGCGACTTTTATGATTTCTCTTGTATACGGGAATCTGTTTATATGATCGTCTAATGCATACTTGCTTTTTCTGTGTCACTTGATGCGAGTAAAACTAAGGCCACTTGAGAATGAAGGACATCTGAGTAGTCGGCGGACGTAACGCTGTGCGTTCACGTGCAGGCCACGGGTGGAGACACGCGTTTGGTATCTGTCGGACGCGAGTCGCGCGACGCGATGTGACGCGTTACGAACGCGCTGTTTATTCACCCTAACCATCCCCTCTCTGGTTCCCTCCACCCAGCCATGTCGCGTCTCCCAATGTCTCGATCGTCCTCGCTGTCCTCAACGTCGTCCGTCATCATATGCGACGTCGGTGCAGCTTCGACAGCCAAGTCGACCTCAAAGCGCACTCGCAAACGTTTCTCCCATGAGCAGCTCATCGTCCTTGAGCAGGCTTACCACAAGACGTCCCACCCGTCTCGGGAGGAACGAGAGCTTGTGGCTCAGAAGACCGGCATGTATGTGTTTAATTTTAATGTATTTTCACACCGCCTCATCCCACTTCCAGGGACGTGAAATCTGTCAGGTATGTATTCCTTCAGCGTGTGCTCCCTCCAGCACTGATCTGCGTATAGCATTTGGTTCCAGAACAAGAGACAGATGGAGCGCAAGATTGCCTTGGGTAACGCGACAAACCGGAACGCCCCTCTTCCTTTTGCTATGTATCCTGTACACTACGCGTCCTCGGCCCCGCTAGCAACGCATATCTCGGACCATCGGACACCCTTCTCAATGCACCACCCCCATACCCTTCCCAATGCGATACCTACCAATTCACGTCGTCCTTCGCGCACTGCAAGTGGCACCCTCTTACTCGACCGAATCGCGACGCGCGCTGAACTACCTGCTCGCGCACCGCACACGCCTACTAAACGCTCACATCAGGCTCGATATGCCGGCGGCTCCGTCCAGTCTAAATCCTCCACGACGGTGTGGGACGCCATGCCTTCCTCACCCCTCCAACACGAATCGGATTTGCCTGCGGATGCGAGCATAGGCTCACCCTCTGCACGAGAATATCTGGATTTCGCATCCTCGCGCCGAGGTAAAAGCCGACCGCATGGCCGGCGTACGCTTGAATGGGCGTGTGCAGCTGCGCGCATAGCGGCGGAAAAAGATATCACAACATCTCTGGACGCATCCCGCCCGCGACACCTCGAGTCTGCGTTCGACACGGACGGTATGACATTCGGTCCCGACGATAGGATCGAAGAAGTAGATACCGAGGTGGAGAGCGATAGTCATGAGGCCATCACTCCCGACAACAGTCAGACCATGCTGGCCCTCAGCTCGTCGCCGGTCCGCATTTTCGGAGCCACGAAGAAATCCAAGTCGGGTGTGAGAAAACTGGCCGGGATCGCGAAGGATCAATACGCTGGGGATGATGCGGACGTAATGGATGCTGCTTTAACCCTTTGTGGTTTACTGAAAGGACGGAGCGGATGACTACTAAAACACGAGTACCCCGGTGAATGACAGAACGAAACGGAACAGACACGCCCAGACACTTTGTTAATACTGCAACTCCTTCACTCGTTTGTTAATAATGCACATACTTGGACTTCGGGATGTAGAATCCAGCAGCAATTTTTATTTATTGTAACTTTGTAGAAAATCTCCGACAATGCGATCCCCATGGTTTCCTTTAAAATGATTCGACAAAATAAGGAGTTCCGAATTACATGGGATACCGGAATGTAAGTGACAAAGATCGCAGCCATCGTCACGCCCAGCAGATTTTGAACAATCTGTACCCTGATTCATCCGCTCTCCCTACCCCGTCGCTTCGTTCCAAGTGTTGGACCATGATGGATTTCAGAGACAAGCTATCGGGAGTAGTTCCACGTCCTGCAGAGACGGTAGGGAACACGTCCAAAACCGAAGCCGCCAATCCTTCGTGCCGTCCAGTATTACGTACGGCGATAATCATCCAGAATACGCCTCCCTCGGGGCACGCAGGCGAGGGGCGCTTAAGCAGACGTTCGACACAATTCTTGATCCACCCTGCATGGTCAGCCTCATAGACGACATCCGCCGCTAAAATTACATCGAACGCCGTGTCAAAAGGAGGTTCGGATGGCGGATACTGCCAATCGAGCAGTTGGACGTTGATCCGGGGATGAATTTCCAAAGGAAAATTCATATCGACGTTCCGTTGAAGGTTGGTAAGTACATCTGGGTGATAATCTGTCGCAATAATATCCATCGTCGATGGCGTCTGGCGTAGAGCACAGATGATCTTTGCGGCGGCGATGCTGAGGATGCCCGTCCCCGCTCCAAGTTCAAGAACGAGTGAACCCTGGCTGGGGAAGATATTGAAACTCGATGGGTCCCGACACATCATCCTCGCGAAGTGGATCGCGCTTGCCCATGATTGGAGACCCACAGAGCTGTGATCCTCCGACGCAAGCAGGTCGTTCAACTCCACGGAGATATACTCGTCTGTTTCTGAGTGGCCAAATGGAAATTTGAATTGTCGCGTTAACTCTTCGTCCTCTTCATGTGCACCAGCGCAATACGCCAAAACCAAGGCCGCCCTCTCTATCAACGCCTCCCTTTCCATCATCTCTTCGTCCGAAAGGGACTGTCCGGCTGGGAAGATCCACGGGGACGATCTTGCGATAAACCCTGTCAACCAGCGAACGGCAAAATCCCGCTCAAGCGAGTCATTCCTGATCAACTGAAGTGTTTCCCTGAGCTCCTCCGCATTCCCCTCCCAACAATCTTCATCCTCCTCCGCGGATGCATAACCGGAGTCTGCCACAAGCTCCTGCTGGGCGACTTTTTCTTTCCTCGTAGACTGAAGACTCGAGTCTAGGCGGGCAAGGGAGTCATCTGCACCCCCCTCACCACGTCGTCTGCCCGCCAACTGCGCGCCATCCTCCTTTGAATAGATGAGACACAAACGTTCGATTGCATCAGAGACTGTCTCCGTGGAGCTTGCAGTAAGTTTTGTTAGGGGAATCAGGAATCCAGAAGGATTATAGTTGAGCATAATTATAATATGCTGTAATCGCGAGTCCGATGGTCTGAAGTCTATGTGAGTGTAAGACGAGCTCTAGCCTCTATGTCTAGTATTGATGAATTGCTGGGTATCGTCTATGTCTATGGGAGCCGTCAGAATGAAGCAAGAAGGGGGGTCAGAGACCCCCGAGTCCATCCATTGCGAACGAGATGATGATGGAGAGAGCCTAAGATACTAAATCTCGGAGGCGGTGCAAAAACCTCCGACGGAATTGGGTATGATCGACGCAATGCCCGCTTCCGGACGGCCCACTGGCAACTTGAAACGAACTTGAAGAAGTATACCGAGACCAAAAGCTCGTAGAGACACGCAAGTTTTATCCAAAAAAATCGTTACTCGCTTCGTTACCGCAGGAGCCCCGTAGGTACCTAGTCATAAATAACATATAGCTAACCTTATCTTACACTGGTGGCTCATCAGGGTTCGCAAACTGGAACAACTTGAAGGCCCGAATGTCTCATTAAAATGGAACGAGATGCCTTGGTAGTACTACCAATGGCCATAACAGACTGAATAGTGGATATAGGACGTTAAAATATATTATTTTCATATGGTTGTACATACACGCTCTGATAAAGATAGTGCGATAGTTGAGGGTCCCGATCATAAATTAGTCGACCACAGACTTAAAGCCTAGTAGCCAACGACGCCTTTGGTGAAAGCACATGGAAACAACCTCCTACATCCACGAGCGTTCCTCTGGTTCCAATAGTTCAGTCTGCAAGAAAGCGCGGCCCTTAGTAATATGCATACCGCATCAAGGTCTACTGATATGACGCACGCTCTGCCAAGATAGGGGAGTTCTTGTGTGGAGCTTGCATTTCTTCAGGCTGCGCTTTTTTCGATCCGCAGATGATACGATTTTGGCGCTCTTGCGAGGCTTCACCCAGGTGCAATCGTCCTCATCCAGCAGACTTGTCTACGGTTGATTTATGTCAATCAGCGAGTGAATGCGGACTAAAGGAATGAACATACCTGACTGATAGCTGGGTACTTCCAGAAGCTAATCCGAAAGCACCTCTCTGTGTGGCACTGATCGGTGCAGCGCCAAACAACCTTGGAGTCCACGCCTGGTTTTCCTCATCTAGCAGATTGCTCTGTAAAAAGTCGCTGTATTAAGGCAACATTCCGCGAATAGCAAAGAAAACACTGACAAGTGATACTAGACTGTCGGTTGTGGGTATGGCGATACTATCTGGCTCGCGAATGGCAAAATCGACCTGTGAATACCGGTATCAGCGGTTATTGCAGAGCGCCGAACGCAATAATCACCAGTGTGCTGCATTCAGAGTTCAATTCGGATGAATAATCCAGTATCACTTCCTCAGCCTCGACATTTTCCCGCTATTAGCCCTTGTTTGTGAGAAATACATGATGACACGACTGATAGGCAAAACATACTCGTCGGAAGACCCCACTGAGCATAACACCTAAACCAATTTTGAATGTTTTTCGGAACTGTTGACGGCGGCTCTTCGCTAGGGAAGCTTGCTATCCGATCAGAAGTACACATTAAGCAGCGCCGGGTTGATAATAGTAGGGAGACGTACCATAATGGCGGTCAACGGAGGACGGTCGGGATGAGGAGGGTCGAAATTCGGGTAGAGTGCGGATGACTTTGGGGCGCAGAGGACATTTCGCCCGCATACTCCATTCATATAGGAGCAAGAATTCAGAACCACGGCCCGCAAGAACGTCGCTACACGTCGAAATCTTACAGTTCTTCTGTTAAACGGCGCCAACTCACTCAGAGAACAAGTAGAGACATCACGGGAGCGCTCGGCCAAAGGTAAGTGGTCGGCATAAGGACGCAGATAGAAATAGGGATGGGACCGGGACCGCTTCCGCCACTCGGACGCTCGCAAGAGTCTTGTGATCCAGAAGCGCCATGACACACCTCTAAAATTGTCAAGGAGCCGTCTGAGCGAAAGGTACTACGTGACTCGCTACCGGAGGGATGACGGAGTAAGTACGGTAAGTTGCCCTCACGTCAATCCGTACTTCCCGCTATTGTGCCGTTAAAGTTTTTTGATCCACCGTTCAAAGCAGTCTAAAAGTTGATTTGAATAGAGTTGACCAGTTCTTGTGATGATATGTTGGATATTTCTAGATTCCGGAAACAGAGAGCAGTCTCGAGAGGGGAAATTGGCTTTGAAGTCGATTTTGCGGCAGACGCAATAACGGTTTTAATCACAGGCTCGTGACCAGTGGTGTAGGATTTGGGCTTAAATCGGGTTGATGAGAGATACAGAAGCGACGCTAGCATATAGAATCTGAACAATGGTGTTAAGGCCCGGAGACCTAGAGGACAGCGAATCAGCGAACCAAACAGAGGGATAATTTGCGGCAGATCCACGGAGCAGGATACAAGGAGTCCCGAAACAAGGAGGCAGCGAAGAGAGTCGGGTATTGACCGTGATGAAGTGCCGAGGTTTCCTCAATAGTCACTATTCTGGGGAACTTATCGAGCACCTAAGGTGAGACCAAAATCCACATTTGAGCATCTGTCTCTTAATCGAGAAGATTTCACCCATCCCTTTCAACTGATTCTTCGACTGCAACAGCATCCAGAGATCGGTCTTTCCGGCCAAAGAATACATCGAAGATTGCAATTATATCACCACAGAGCAGGGTGCGTCGATAACAAGATAATAATACCAAACAACATCAAAACAAGTTTTAAGGTCAATAGAACACAGTGAGAAATGTCTGCTCATGGGAGTTTGCCTGCCTCTCTTAGACAGAAGGCTTAAGTTATAGAGTAGCGCACATGCGGGACCCGCTAGAGCTCCGCTGTAACCCGGGCCAATATTAGTCTTCCTCCATATGATTAGTTCCGCTCGAGTTCGGCACCGGTGCGTCTATCTCCTCAAAGACGAGCGAACCCTGTTGCTCCTCCATCCACTGCACGCTGCGTTTCTCGTCCATAAAGTATGTGTATGCACGACGCAGGTCGTCAACGTCAACCTGCTCAGCTTTTCGCTTCGTCGCGACCACCTGCGCGCACGATATAAGGTTTAACGCATAACGGAGCGTTGTCTGTTTCCCCATTGTAGTCAGCACACCCAGGGCACCCGCGGTAAGGGTCACGTCTTCCTCCTGACAACTGGAAACCAGATTCGGAGTTAGGAGCATGAAAATTTTCTGTGCAGAACCATTGATGTGAGACCCACCGAATTTGGATGATCTGCTCAATGTCCTCCTCAGTATACGGTTTGGTGCTAACAATTAGAACGCGGTCGAGCAGGTCCACCGGAAGACCGTGAGGGCTCCTAATCTTCGTCCCTCTGATGCGACTCATCCCTCTATTTGATGCCATGATAACGAGTGGCGAAAGTTCGTTTTCCAGGGCGCGATTAAGGAACGAAAAACATTCGATGTCGAGCATGTGGACCTCGTCGATGAATAACACCTGTGTAACTATCAGTATGTGATGTGATGCCGCGGCGAGGCACTCGGAACGCACACCGGGAATGATCTCCGCTTTCCCCTCTTCCCGCCATTCCCCGACTTTGGTATTGATTTGGTTTCTTAATTCAGGTTTGATCTCCCCAGTATCACCAGCAAACAATGCGAGGAAGCCTTGTGTTCGGCTGTTGATCACGTCTATTTCATGTAAGGACACCGTATGGACCACTTCTTTGCGCTTTTGTAGCTCTCCTTCTGGACATTGTACAAATTTTGTCTTTCAAGATATCAGTAAGTCAAGTTAACGTGTACGTGTAGAGTACGCACATCGGCACCCATGGCATCATAATCTCGGGAGCGCGCAAAGGAGCGGCCAAGTTTTGTTATCCTCCCCGATGCTTTGTCTATTGAAACAATATCGCCGGCTAATACTTTTTCTTTTGAGAGTGCATCGATCATTTTTGTTCCGAGGTCGTAAATTGTTTCCATGTCTGTTGTTTTGATGGTTAATTTCCCGGTTTTTGTGGCCTGTTCGTTCGGATTTATCAGTCAAAGGGAGTACTGTGAATACACAGTAAACTTACCCCAGTTAAACTGCGGTCTATCTGGATTTCTACGACTTCCCCTTCGATTATTTCCGTTTCTTCTTTAATCCTCACACCAATACTCCGTCTGAAGGCTTGCGTCAAAGCCTCTGTTTTGGACATGGAAAGTGAGAAAACCTCGCTCGCAGCAATCATGGTGAACGGGACATCTGGGCCAAGGGCCTGAGCCATTCCTTCAACGCAAATGTCAGTATAGGCAATAGGAAGAGAGTTAAACGGACTTCACACACCCATAGCGATTGCAGTCTTCCCAGTCGAAGGTGGACCGGCAAAAAGAATCGCTCTTCCAGCTATCCGTCCTTCCTGGATCATTTTCAAAATCATCCCGGCAGCTTTGCGTGCTTTTCCTTGCCCAACCATTCCTTGCGAGTTGGCTCTTGGTTCCAGCCGTTCGTCGAGACCCAGACCACGAATATGTGAATGTGCGCCGATGCGCTCCATTTTTGTGACGTCGCGCAGTTCCGCGGTACCAGTTGTAATTTGAGTCGCCTGGGATATACCTGTCGTAAATTAAGAGCCATATAAGAAAAGACTCGTCCACGTACCATGCTGGTCAAGACTCAAGTCCGAGGTTCCGCATACACCAGTAAACTTGGACGGGCAAGTATACGTGACAAAAGTCACATACACGCGCGTCGATCCGTGTTTAATTCACATATGGGATTTTTTAAAGTCCGGCTAATAGTGATGTTGACTAAAAACAGGAATTGACTAGAAAGTCCGGAAGCGTCACGCTGCTTTTTCCTCTTCATGTTTTCTGCAGCAACGCGGGCGAGCGTGCAGCTCTTGAAGGCATGCTCGTCGTCGCGCCTCTCATCGTCGCGTCCGGTGGCGATTGCCGCTCGCCAGTATGCGACTGAGGTGCAGTCGTCCAGCATCAACGACGCCCTTGCACGTACATCCGCCCTCTTCAAAACTTACAAGCCCGTCACTCCTGGTATCCGTCATCTACGTCGCCCTATTAATGACCAGCTCTGGAAAGGCCGCCCTGTAAAGGCACTCACCATCCCTCTTAGAAAAAAGGGTGGTCGCAACAACCAGGGTCGCATCGTAGTGCGGCATCGTGGCGGCGGGCACAAGCGCCGCCTCCGTTCAGTCGATTTCATGCGCACTGACGTGGGTCCGCAGGATGTCGTTCGGATAGAGTACGACCCTGGACGCTCGGCGCACATTGCGCTCCTCCGTGGACGTGATCCAATGGCAAACAATGGGATGCGCTACAGCTACATTCTCGCACCCGAGGGCCTTAGGGCCGGCGATGTCGTGCAGAGCTTCAGAATGGGTGTTCCCGCAGGAATTGTCCCCGGGTTTGATGGAAACTTGAATGTGGCGATGGGGTTAGACGAAAACGGCGTTCCCTCAAACCAGACATCTACACAGTCTCTCACTATTGGTTTGCTGAGAGCGGCCACAGTCCAGTCGGGGAACGTTCTCCCCCTCAGACTTATTCCTCCCGGGACGCCGATACATTGCATCTCTCTCTTTCCAGAACGCAAAATGGGCCTGGTACGCTCAGCGGGGACGTCTGCGATGGTCATCACGCACGAAGAAGATGGCAAATACACACAAGTCAAACTGCAGAGCGGAGAGGTTCGCCGTATTTTACAGAGCTGCTGCGCAACGATTGGGAAAGTCAGCAATCCTCTTTGGCGCAACCGCTCTCTGGGAAAGGCGGGTAGGAAGCGCTGGCTAGGTAGAAGACCGCACGTTCGTGGTGCAGCAATGAACAGGCAAGTCTTTCCTTTGTTCTCGTAATACTCATCCTCAACACTTAACAGGTGTGACCATCCGCATGGAGGAGGACGAGGAAAGTCCAAGGGTAACAAGCATCCGCGGTCGATCTGGGGTTGGCTCACGAAGGGTAAACGTACAAGGCGTCCTGGTCCGAAGGGTCCGAAGGGCAGCAATAAGATGGTGGTCAAGGAGCGTCCGAGAGGGAAGGAGAAGAGGCAGTAGATAGCATCTGCAATTAATCCCGCTACGATCTTCAGAACTATATTATACACTGCTTAGACCGCCTCTCAATTGCTATTAATGGTTGTCAATTATAAGTGAAATTGGCTGCTCACTATTGGTGGATATCTGTGCTCTAAACTACTCTTCATTTTCGCCCTCTGCATCTCCATCTTCATCTTCGCTGACCTCTCCGTTCTTCCCCTTCTTGGGCTCCATCGTATTTTCCAATGATCCTACTGCATCCCTCCATGCCGTCAAGTCCGCCCCTATCTGCGACTTGGCTGCTGCTACCGCATCACGCAGCGAACTGTAGAATTCTTGCTGATTGGACTTCGATGCTACAGGGAATTCGTGCGTTTTAGCAGTTTGCAACGATGTAGCTGGAAACATTTTCGCGGGCGGATGAAGGTCGTAGCTGATCGTGATGCATTTTGCCATGACAAGTACGAGGAGATGAGGCGACAATGAAGGGCTTGGAGTGGGTACTGGTACAGTGAGCTCATTAGGGAAGTCTCCTCAATTGGCCATCCGATGATCGACACTGTCGTTGTGGACTACAACAGCTTGCCAGTGATTTTAAGTTCAAATCTTCAAAATTCAGCAAAACCTTAACTAATCGTATTTCCGTCAACTATTCGTAACAAGCAAAGCATAGTCCCTAGCAAGGAAAGAAACGAAGTGGAGACCCCATATACCATTCATAATTTTCTGCATTTTTATACCCATATGTAATCTAGTATGATCATGGTGTTCTGCCAATCTGTAGCGACTGGCTTTAACTTCGAGTCAAAATGTGTGGCGGCCTCAAGGATTTGTTACAGGCCGAGTGCACCAAGTGTGAGACCTAGCGCAAGGGATTCGACAATATCGCTGACACTGGCAAGTCTGGAAGAGGCGTGAATGAGTAAAGGGGTTCGGGGGAATCGCAGCTCGGAAAGTTGCGATTGGTAAACAACGTACAGGCCACCGATGATAGTTATAAGGCTCGTCTGAAGGTGTCCAAGGCTGGTCAGGACTCCCGCAAGGGCCGCGTCGATGCCGGTGAGGAGTGCCCTTAAAGCCGGAGTGGACAGGCCAGCAAGGACAATGTCCAGCGTAGAGGAGATCTCCTGTACTCGGATGGTTTGAGTTTCCCAAATATAAGTCATATATGTCATACAGCTAACCTCAACGATGCCAGCAACGAGCGCGACGACCTCATCCTCGGATTGACGCTTAGCCAGGGGAGCACCCGTATCGAGGGCGGTCAGGGAGCTCTGGGCCGTGTGAAGGGCGGCGATGAGTTGAGTGACGAGCGGGGTGATTGAGTCGTCATTTGCGTTCCCACTCGAAGCTGCGGATTCTGATTTATCGACAAGCAGGTTAGCATGCACAAAAGAAGACTAGTGGCAACTCACTAATCCCCGGCAGAATGGTATCAGTAGATGACTTGAGCTTTGTGAACACGGCCTGAATGTCGGCAGTGCTACGTCTGTCAACGGCACTGGCGAGAGCGAAGGCGCCAATCGTCAAAAAGAATACAAGAGAGGATACGACGCGAGAGAACAGCATAGTGATCGGTATTCTTTGGGGAGGAGTGCTACTTGGAGTGACCTAGTAATTTCCAAGCAAAACTGGGTTGTTTTTATACCATTCAAATCCCATCTTCTTGAAAAGCGGGATTTGAAAAAGGCACCAGGAAAGCTCAAAAAGAGTCGTCAGCGGAATTGCGACATCGAGGAAAACACTCCACCGAGCGAAGCGTCCGCGAAGAATGAGTTGCAGGACAAGCTCGCATTGAAAGCAGATAGAAGTTTAATCACTGCAGGATCTGGGCGCCCGCATGGACGGACGAACTCCTGGCATCTCGAGCTTGTAAAGTCCGACCCACCTCGCCGCCCCACACTACGCTCTGATTAATGACGTTAGGGGAAGACATTAGTAATAGTATTCTGAGCACATCAAGGTGCAATAGCAGCACCGGGGAAATTTTCAGGGGTTCCATATTAATCTTCTGACATATCTGTCTTCCAGGCGAGTCGCACGTCGACGTCGGCGGCTCCAAGAAATTAGCGGAGGGGCTCGACGGGATTCGGAAGGGAATCCTAGTACAGAGAAATGTATCATCTTTTTTCACAATTTGAATCGGTATCGGATTCCTTACTACGTATAAGAGGGTTAGCTTCAGGCTGGCCGGAATGCAGAGCCCCTTCGCCTCGTTGATATTTTCGTTAGGCGGGAGAAACGATGGATCGCGTCACAACATCCGAACACCGATTAGGAGCGCCCGAGTCCCGACGCCATCTAATTTGCTGGACTCCTAGGCTCTTTTTCGAACCACGGCGCCCACTACGCAGGCTGTCATACTGAAGAGTCAAGACTACGCCGGTAATGGTAATACTCCGGGTCGGCACAAGACTTCTGATCCGGAATTGCATTTACGTCAGCCGAGTCTTTGTGATCGACGCTATCAAATCCTTTGAGTTTACAGTTCAGAACACTTTGGAAAAATCAAGCACGTTGAATCTTGACTTGTTGAGGTTCGAGCTCGATGCTGAGTCGGCCGTCGGAGTTAAAATATTTTTCGTAGAGTTTTGACTGCCTGTATGCGTGCTCGGTTTCCCTCGCGCGAGTATCTACTGGTTACAAGATATTCTAGTTGGCGTATGGAGGGCATTTGCACGCGCCGCAAATTGCTGAAAACCAACATGACAGTGTATTCATATCAACTATTCGTAATCGTAAAACACAAGATCATAACCCTAGAAAAAAGGAGGGACAGGGAGCGATGCAGTACACTAATCAACATTTTCCGTATTTTCAACACCCAGAATTTCTGATGGCATTATGTTAGTCTATGGAATCTGACGACTTCCGAATCGAGATTTGTGGCGGCCTCAAGGATTTACTACAAGCCGAGTGCACCGAGCGTGAGACCCAATCCCAGGGATCCGAGAATACCGGCGACGGTGCCAAGTCTGCGAGTAAGGAGTGCGTGAGTAAACGAAATCAGCAGAATGACGACCCTGGGGGTCACGATTGCTGGACGTACAGGCCAGTAACAATGATCAAAATTCCCGTCTGAAGGAGCGCGACAGCCGTCAAGATTTCCGCAAGCGTTGCATCGATGCCAGTGGTGAGGGAGGCTATGGACGGGGTGGATAAAGTGGCAGTAACAGTGTCCACGATAGCGGAAACGTCCTGTACTCGGATAGATAAGTCAATTAGACATCAGCAGACACTGTAGCGTAAAGACTAACCCCGAGGATACTGGCAATGATCCCGGCAAGCTCACCCTCGGACTGGCGCCTAGCCAGGGGGGCACCGGTATCAAGGTTGGTCAGGGAACTGTGCGCCGTGTTGAGGGCAGCGAGGAGCTGAGTGACGAGCGGAGTCATCGTGTCCTCATTTCCATTCCCACTTGAAGCCGCAGATTCTGATTGTAGACAAAGGAGTTAGTATATAAAAGAGAAAGCAAGTAGCAACTCACTAATCTCCGGCAGAATGGTATCAGTGGATGACTTGAGCTTTGTGAACACGGCCTGAATGTCGGCAGTGCTACGTCTGTCAACAGCACTTGCGAGCGCGAAGGCGCCAATCGTCAAGAAGAATACAAGAGAGGATACGACGCGGGAGAACAGCATAGTGATCGATATTCTTTGGGGAGGAGTGCTACTTGGAGTGACCTAGTAATTTCCAAGTAAAACTGGGGTGTTTTTATACCATTCAAATCCCATCTTCTTGAAAAGCGGGATTTGAAAAAAGCACCAGGAAAGCTCAAAAAGTCGTCAGCGACGTCGCGATGCTGATGAATGGGTTTGCTTGACAAAGCTTTTACGAAGAATTGAGTCATGTGTGAACAGTGCGACAGGTTCGCGCCGATAGCAGAGAGAAGTTTAATTGCTGCAAGATCTCACCAATCCAACGTCGTTCTGGACCATCTCGGGTCTCTAAAATCCGACCCATCTCCCCGCCCCACAATTTGCTGTGATGGATGACGTTAGGAAAAGACGCCTTGAACACATTAGAGTGTATTAATAGCCATGTAAAATCTTGCAAGATTTTCATCTTGATTTTCGACTGCGTTTGTCTTCCAGGTAAGTCCAAATAGGGGGACAGTTGCGCTTGGTAGAAAATAGACCTGCGCCCGCGAAAATATATCACTTCTTTGATAAGATCCTTCCAAACGTCCTCGAAGCCAGGCTGAGCTAACCGAACTAGCAGGCGTCTCCTTCTTCATATTACTACTGTGACACGGAAGACCTTGAAATGCCCGCTGCCTCGTGTAGCAATCTCATCCGAACTCCGATTAGGAGGTGGAGTTCACGCCATCCAAGTTACTAAACGGCAGCTAGGCCCTTTGGACGACACCCGGATTCCGAGCCAAGAGAGAAAACTAGTCAGAGCAGCAAAAACCAAGGACAGCACGTATCTCAGACAGGCAAAAAGCAAGTCGGCAATTGAGATGAAGACTCGTCATATGACGCGTCACTTTACTGTAATTGGACCTCATGAGTCATCCGAGAAATGATCGGCACTGATACTGTACATTCAAGTCGAACCTTAACAAATTGTATTTACAGTACATCAACTAATTCACAACACACATACCATACCATAGTCCCAAAAAGAGGGAAAATGTAGAGCGGGTGAGGGTACAAGTCAACATTCTTCTCTTTCTTAACACTCGCCATCTGTGATGGCAATCTACTTGTCCTATTCGCTCCGATCTCCTCCGGGTAAACTCGTGGCTGCCTCAAGGATTCGTTACAAGCCAAGCGAACCGAGCGTGAGAAGGAGCCCTAGGGCTGTAAGAAGGACGCCAACAACACCAAGTCTATGTGCGAGAAGCGTGTGAGTGGGCGAGTCCACGAGAATCGAGATTGGCGAACGTACAAGCCATTTAAGGTGATCAAAATGTTCGGTTGAAGGAGCGAAACGTTCGTCAAGGTCTGCGCAAGGGACGTATCCACACCAGAGATGAGAGATGCCATCGTTGGAGTGGTGGGCGCAGTGGAAGTGGCAGCGTCCAGCGCAGTAGAGATGTCCTGCAGAATAGGATAGATACTATGTCAACCAGACACAAGTCATACCCGTCACACGACAGACCCCAATGATGCTAGCAATGAGCTCGGCAATCTCGTCCTCAGACTGGCGCTTAGTCGAAGGGGCCGCACCCGTATCAAGGGCGGCCAGGGAGCTCTGGGCCGTATCGAGGGCGGCGATGAGCTGAGTGACTAGCGGGGTCATCGTGTCATCATTCGCGCTTCCGTTCGAGGCCGCAGATTCTGGTCGGCCAACAAATTGGTTAATATATCTTTAACAAAGCGAGCGGCACCTCACGAATCTCCGGCAGAATGGTATCAGTGGATGACTTAAGCTGTATAAACACAGCCTGGATGTCCGCGTTGCTACGCCTGTCAACGGAATTGGCAAGCGCGAAGGCGCCAATCGTTAAAAAGAATACGAGCGAGGATACAACGCGAGAGAGCAGCATAGCATCTAATGCTAACTGAGGAGGAGCGCTAAAGTCGCTTTATGTTTTCCGGGTGGAAACCAGAGTATCTTTATGTGTTGTAAAGTGCCAAGTCAATCACGTTTTTATTGAAAGGCGCAATACTATGAAGAAGACACCAAACGAACCGAAATGTCGTTACTGGTTCGGTATACCAAGTTCCTGAGAAGAAAGTAAGTCATGTGAGACAAGCTGACGTTTTAAATAGGGAGAAGTTTAATCACTCCAATATTTCACCGATCTGATACCGCCTTGGATCTTCGTGTCGACCAGACGAACCAGCCCGGGTAACCAAAGGCCCGACCAGCCATCCCACGCAACAATATAAGTTGATCAACGGTGTTAGGAAGAGACGTCTTGAGCACATGAAAGTGCTATCTTAGCTATAGCAGATCTTGCGAGAATCCTATAGTGACCCTCAGCCCGTGCATTCGTATTCGTCTACTGGGCAAGCTTCACCAGCAAGACGGTCGCACCGGGACTCTGTGGGAAGAGGCCCCACGCACACGGGAAAACACCATTTCCTCGACAAAACCACAGAAATATTTTCGAAGGGCGGGATCGCAGGCGGCTCCTTGGACCCGTCGATGCTCTCGGCATGAAGTGGGAGAGGATCCAAGCTGCCAGTTCTCCTCGGCGTAGTGCTCCTCGGCGTGTTGTAACTTCATCCGAACTCCGATTAGGGGAACGAAGCTATCCAATATTCCAGACTGCTAGCTATATCGTTTTCAAGGACCTGGTACAATCGACCATGCGGGTCTTGTTTTAGGCTGTGGTGGTACTGCAGTCTCAGGCCCCTAGACAAGTAAGTGAGTTTAATCCCCGCGAATGGTGCGTCGATCTTCACGGTAGGTAAGCTTACTATTGCAACTCGCGTCACGCCGCTTGCACTCGCTTTGTACTGACCCGTGACCATGTCCGACTCCCGGCACCACCACACGGTTTCTCGATCTCCTCGCCCAGATGCGCGTTCCTCGTCTCCGGAACGCGATAGAGATAGGGAAAGCAAAAAGAGAGACCGGAAAGAGAAAGAAAAGGATGAGTCCCTCCCCCATGGTGCAAAGCCTCTGAGCGACTCCGACTACTTCCTCAAAAATGCCGAGTTTCGAGGATGGTTGAAGGAGAAGGACAGAGTGAGCTTCTGTTTACGTGTAATCGCCTCCACCTACTCATTTCAAACTGACCATTTAGTATTTTGATGAACTCTCCGGAGAAAAGGCTCGCAGGTTCGTCTGACTTTCCCAGTCCAGCATGGAAACGAACCGGCAATTGCTAATTCGGTGGACGTGATTCAAGCTACTTCCACAAGTTCGTGAAGGTTCATAACTCCTGGCTTTCCTCACGGGCGCAACTGGTTCACACGTATTTGTTTACTTATCATAGGCTTGGAACCGCGGCAAGCTCTCAGGTACGGACTTAAACCCTCGCATAAAATCAATCCGTTCATTTCGCAGGAACAGACAAATACTACGCTGGCACCGGCACTACTTCTCAGCCTGCCGCCGCACAAACCGCATACCGTTGGTCTTTTGTGTCGAAGCGCACACGCGCCGAGCAAGCCGCACTAGACGCAGCACGTAACGCTGTTGATGCCGCAACGCGCAGCGCGTCACTGAATGACGACAAGAACGTACCTGGTGCACTATCCGCACCCGCGAGAGCGGGTCCAAGTGGTAGGGTCATTGGCCCCACACTGCCTTCTGCAAGCGATCGCGTTTTGATGCGCGAAGCGTATGAGGAAGAGCGCTCTACCGAGCGATTATTCGAACGTAAGCGGGTGAGGGAAGAAGACAAAGAACGAATTGAGGATCTCGTTGGACCCAAGGGGAGTGGGAGAGAGGGAATGCTCGAAAAGAAAAGGATGCGTCGGGAAGCCGATCGGTCGCTTCGAGACGCGAAAGATGACGTCCTCGGAGAGTACGATGAGAGTACGTTGATGGGCGGTGGCGATAGCTTCCAAGCTAGGTGAACACAAAACACTTTTTGGTTTCACGGCCCCCCTGTTAATATGCATTTACTTCTCAAGGATCGCACAGCGTGATGCGGCAAGAAAACGATTCGAGGAAAAGCGGGGATCGTCGCGAGAAGACAAAGTATCCGCCGTTCGCGAAAGGCATGAAGCCATACGAGCAAAGGATAGTGCAACCATGGAAATGTTTAAGAAGATGGCAAAGGAGAGATTTGGAGGCTGATTTTGCAAATTGCTTGTACACTTCACGCACGCGATAATTATTTAGTCGTACACAGCGCATCGGTTCGGGCATTGCATATGCATAAAGCGACGAAATAATGAGACATGAAGATGACAGCATGCACTACCGAAACCGTACACTCCCCCTGAGACTGCAGAAAGTAGGTGAAAGGGAGGCGAGACGCGCTCAGATGGTCGTCTCGTATGGCACGGGGACAATAGTTTGCGCAACATTGTCTTTTGAAGAAACTGTGTGGGCGTCGCGGGGAGCAGCCTGGACACGGCGGAGCGACGGGCAAGGCACTGTGCAAAGTGCAGGACATAAATAACAGCAGCATAAACGGTATGCCAACGCGGACTCACCGCCCTTCTCCCGGGAGTCCTTGCGAATCTGTTGGTTACGCTTCACGCGCTCGAGGAACTCCTGACGGCACTTGGAGTGGCGGATGTGCTCGACACGGATGTTAACGCGCTTCTCCAAGTAACGGTTTCCAACAACCTTGTTGACAATAACGCCAACAGCGTGGGGAGTGACGTTGTAGACGATGCCGGTGCGTCCGTGATAGAACTTGTGCGGCATACCCTTCTGCTGGGCTGCGTTAGCTTTAATATCGACGATGTCGCCGACGCTGTAGTTGACGAGGAACGTCGACAGCTTCACCGGGCCATGCTCTGCGCAAGATGAGTATAAATGCTCGGACAGCTTAGACGGATAACGCACCCTTGAAGCCACGCTTGAACATGTGGCGCGTACGCGCCCTGTAACCGAATGAGTGAGGCATCTTGAGGAGAGTCGGCGGCGGCGGTCAGGTCTTGAATCTGCGTGTCGGCGTCGATGCTATCCAAAGTGAATTTCTGGGTATGCGCTGACATAAGCAATGACCAATCGAAGTTCAAAACTGTACAGTACCTGCGGGAACTTCCGTGTGCTGCGACCTTGCACGTTTTGTTGTAGAGCATCCGTCCACCGCCGTCGACAACCCTCAAGAACAAAATGCCTAGGTATGTCTCCGGCATTACTTCCAGAATATATGCTAAAAGTTATGTAGGGCACCGAGAAACCACAGCAAGACGTGAGCATTTGCTTTTTCATCAAGATCCACTTATGTGGAGGGACGCGCTGAGCTAACCGCCGCGCTATGTGCCCTATAATCCTTTAGCTACAAGGTCCCGCGTCGCCCATTCGAGTCCGCGCGCCTCGATGCCGAGCTCAAGCTCGCTGGCGAGTACGGTCTCCGCAACAAGCGTGAGATCTGGCGCATTTCGCTTGTCCTGTCCAAGATTCGTCGTGCCGCTCGTGAGCTCCTCAAGCTCGACGCTAAGGACCCCAAGCGTCTTTTCGAGGGTAATGCCCTTATTCGCCGCCTTGTTCGCATTGGTGTGCTCGATGAAACTCGCATGCGTCTCGATTACGTGCTTGCCTTGAAAATTGAGGATTTCTTGGAGCGCAGGCTGCAGACCCAGGTCTTCAAGCTCGGCCTCGCTAAGAGTATCCATCACGCTCGTGTGCTCATCAGGCAGCGACACATCCGGTGTGTACTTTGCACTGTCCGTCATTTGCGATCTCACACCCCTTCCGAATTGTAGCGTCGGCAAGCAGATCGTCAACGTGCCGTCGTTTGTCGTCCGCCTTGACTCCCAAAAACACATCGACTTCGCGCTTACGTCGCCTTATGGTGGTGGACGTGCTGGTCGTGTCAAGCGCAAGCGCGCAGCGGCAGCGGCGAAGAAGGAGGAGGGAGGTGAGGAGGAGGAAGAAGAGTAAACGTTATGACCCATCCTCCTCGGTTTGGTTTCTCTCCTGTCTTTCATGTTTTATGGCAGTATGCTTCACAATGTATGCGCTGTGGCTTCCTGTAATACTTCTTACAGGCTTTGCCTTGTATGTGTGAATTAGCACGTTAGCCATTAACAGACCCTTTGTCTGGAGTGGGTGCGCCGGCCTCTAGAACATCGGCATTGATTAAAAAAAATTTAAACTCGATAAGATTAAGAGGGTCGAAGGTAAATTTGTCCAAATGGGGTTCTCTGAGCAAACCGTAGTAATTTTACAAGAATAATAATATAGTTTATGTATAAGCACATTAAAGGAATACCACAAACACCTAACATATACGAGAGCTCCAACAAAATCAAAGGGCCCGTCCCCGAGTACCGAAGAAATTTTTAATAGCGCCTGCCTGGCGCGCCCTGTCCTCCATTGCGCCTCTGTGTGGACTGGTAATGGCTGTTATTGTAGTGTCCATATCCCTGACCGAAGTGTTGCCGGTTATTGTTCTGATAACCAAAAAAAGTTGGGCCTGCCTGCATCTGAGGAAGGAAATTCATGCCCGGGAAAATTTGAGGCTGGGACTGGAATTGGAACTGGAACTGTGGAGCTGCCTGCAGCTGATTGTCGCGGTAGTGCAATACGGGTAAGGGTTGAATGCCACCCGACCAGAGTTGTCCACCATGTACAGCCCCTGTGGCATTCCATGATACCGCCGGGCCCGGGCCCAACCGCATGGGGGATTCACGATTGTGAGAACCAACGCGCGCCGTGAGTGCTACGCCACCACTCACGGAACGCGTGCCGCTGCTTTCAGTTGAACAAGAGGTCACAGCCCGCGTGAACGCACCAGAATCAACAGACTTTTCGAGCAAATCACGCCTTGCGTCCATCTGAAACATGACGTGATTCAAGGAGGGAAAAAAAGACGGTAAATTCTTGTCAGCTTCGAACTCACTCCCATTCCACTGCTGCTTACCTCTTCTGGCACTGTGTAAATCTGGCCAAGGAGGGATATGGACACGTTCTCGGAAGTGGAATACGGAGTAGTCTGCAGAGCGTGATACGCCTGTTTGAAAGCATCAACAATTAGGCCGATCTTGCTACAGCCGCGGGTGATATTGTTATCTACCGGACGGCCAACGGTTCAGAAACAACCACTCGCGTATTGAATATGGGAAACCCGAACCTGGATTTAGCATGCACTGTACAGCTAGTACAGCACTTCCTTTATGTTCCCAATTTTTTAACTTTTTCGTGAAAATCCCCCTCTCAGTGACCGATATATAGTGCGTCGCGTATGAGAAGTCGTGTCCATAGTGACAGAAGAAGTCCATTAGGAGTATACCAAGGGCCTTGTTCTCGATAGGCTCGTTAAAAAGGGCCTGCGCCCTCCGGGCAGGGTTGCGCTATACAATACAATCCGTTACCTGCGTAGCAAAAACGCACAGGAAAAGAGGCGCGCAGGATCATCGTACCTGTAAGAAGCTAATGCACATAATGGTTATCGCATAGCTACTTAGAGTGCCTTGCGAGGCATCGTTCAAATCCCGCAACGATAGGAACGCCTTGATAGCGTGGATGAGCGGTCGCAGAGCTGGCATATCTTCTAAAAACTGTTTGACAATCGGAATAGCTCGGGGACCGCTATCCTCGTCGTTGCGTATGCTTATGTCTACGCTTAGTTCACCAAGTGCCTCGATCGTTGTAAATGTAATAATAGGCACTCTTGCACCAAAAATCCGATTGACCCAAGTTGTTACGCCTGACCTTCGGAGGACGTCACCTATTATTGTGAGTCGCCGCTTCCTCTCGGGGTCGGTTATCTTAAAGCCCGGGTTGAAGGCAATCACCAGGTCGATATCACTGCGAGTTGAGACACGTTGGATCAAGCATTATACAGGAGGCACGATGTGTCGGCTCACCCTCCAGTTAATTCCAGGCCAGTCGCTGAGCTCCCGAACAGAGTTACTTTGACATCTTGCCACCGTGTCCGGAGAAGCGTTTCAATACGCTCAACAAGCATACGACGCGCCTCACGCTCTTTATCGCTTGCGGATATGTAGGCCACAAATTTAACAAGCTCGTCGTGCATACTGGTTCAGAATGAGCGTCAGAGGCAATGGAAGAAAGCACCCATGGATGCCTTGCGGTCGGCTCGCCGGATGTGCAAACGCACCGGTCTTCGCGCGACGCGTCAGCATCGTGAACCACACTATCATCGAGCCAGCGAGTAAACGCTGCTTGCTGACTGTGATGGGCTTCGTCCTCCGCATTGTTCGAGTATGCTCTTCTCTTGCTCGGTCTCGTCTCTTCATCATCGGACGCACGTCTCTTCAGTACGCGTGATGAACTTGAAATTTCCAGGGCAGCGACTTTCTTCGTACCACTCTTCGGTGAGATACGAGAGAGCAAGCTCAGCGACACACTGCCAGAGGCATTGACGGAGACCGCCTCAGGCGTTACTGTCGTTGCCATCGCCGTAGTAGAGGTGAGGAATAAGGTATGATGACCAGAGACGAGTATATGAAGGTCACGTGCATTTAACGCATCGTCACCTCGCGTCCCCACTAATCTTTCCGAAGAGATCCGGGAGTCTTAAGCCAATCAACATAGCCTATAACCACAACCATCTCCAAGAACTACTCGATACCATGTTAGCACACCACCCCCCAGCAGGTTCTACTTCTATCTAGCAAATTTACCGCCCATGAGACTAACTCGCATCTCTAATTCTAGCGAAGGTGGCCGGACGCCGCCTTTCGGTAACTTCAAAGACTAAGTTGCCCACGAGCTCGTGAGCACTTCTCCCGCTAAAACCGACTTGATGCATTCAATCAGTCACTCAAGAGAGGGCCGGGACTCCTTTCGTGCATCTCCTGAACCAAATGAGCCTAAGGACTATCCTCGTCCCGCTCATCCAGTCGCACATGCAAAGGAGAGAAGGAAGCTAGACTATGATTGTGTCAATCATGTCAAAACACATGAGAACTTTTACAGCGACAAAAATGCAGCCAGGAGGTTACAGGGCGCAATAAAGAAGGATCCCGGGTATGCGAACATAGGTGGTGCAGGCAGCAAGGTTACTCAGCCTGCAGCGAAAGGCGTTGACGCATAAATATTCGAGCCAAGGGGCCGTTGTACGATATTGAGTCACCGCAGAGTAATCCGTGTACCAATTATCGGCCGTGTATGTTAGGTTGCGAATAGTCACTCCTCATTTGCAAGATGTAGTTATTCACCGCAAACATTATCATGTTGGCATGTCATAGATAAAAACATGGAGAAGGGGTGCGATAAAAGAACAAAACATACACAATTAGACGTATGAAGGGAGAGTCGATCACTCGGATGCAGCAAGGGCCTTCTTCCCCCGGAGCTTCTTCTCGGGCAATGGCTTCTTCTCCTTTTGGGAGACCTGGAGAGCAGAAACGCGGGCAATGACGGCCTGACAAGAAACACCGTTAGTTATCGCATAGTTTGAGCAAGGGCACAATGTGGGAATGGCTATCAAAAAAAAATGCGAAAGGGAGAGAAAACTAAAGAAAACGAGAAAGCTGTAATCGCCAAAGTGTCAGGCAAACGCGGGGCGCATCGAACGTGACCCGATAGCGACATGGCGAGTTCTCCGCCGGAGTTTGATCGACTCCGGACGAAGCTGGGTCAATTTTGCAAACATGTCCACGCCCAGCCTTCATTCGCTTTGCAGCGTGTCCGGTGGGTTCTAACGAGAATGCGTTTGGGATACCAGATACAAAGGACAGAAAGAGAAGAACAGAAGCCGAAACAAATGGTGGGGAGTAGGAGGAATCCTTTTCAAATCGCACCTTGCGAAGATCCGGGCGGTAACCAGATTTAGCCTTTTGCGCAGCGATACCGACAGAGCGACGCGGTCCCGAACTACGACGGACACCGGTTACGTGACGTGCAGACTTCACGGAGTAAAGGGATGCGGAGGGCTTGCGTGAGACGATCTGAATGCCGGACGATGTTTGTGCGACGTCGATAGTCTAAAAATGTTCATTCAGTAATATCCAAACCAGTTGCATCTAAGAGACACACCTTCGCGTTTGCAACGCCCGAGTATTTGTGAGAGTGGAGGTTCACCAGGTTACCCTATATCGTCCAGTCATTCAGCCTCTCAATATTTTGTCCGCAGAATAATCAGCGCGTACAGGCTCCTTCGAGAAGATGGGTCCCTCAGGAACCCTCTTCACAATGAAGGAGTTGTTTTTCTACGGTCCCGTTTGAGCGACGGTCAGCCTACGCAGCGAGCCTCAGAAATTTCAGGTGTACGAACGCGAATGAGGAGCCAGGTGAGGTCGGCGGACATTTTTGGCGTCGGTGAAGGATGTCCAGGGAGGCGGGTCGGAATTCAGAGATAAAGTTCGCACGGACACCCGTACTAGTACTGTACAGTACCAAGCGTCGCCTTCCTTTCTGGTAATGTACATGTGTGGCGTATATTATACTACTGTAGTACTGACAAGGCAACAGACTGCAAGAAAGATAGAAAAGGTCGGATTAGTAGAAGTACGAATCCAATAATCCAACCGAGATTAAGGACCACTGAACGCAACCTCACAAAATCACACCGCAAAGTTATCCCCAAGGCAAATATTCTACGGCACAATTTTACCGTTTCACTAAGTAACGGCACAGATAGTTGTAAACTTTTTTAATTGTTTGGTGATGTGCCGCGTGTGTGCTAAAAGTGAGATACTGTCTGGAGAACTTTTGCCCCTGACCTTTCAACGTTTATTGGGCCGCCTGAGAACCCGGTGAGGGATCAATATCAACGGTTCCATTAGACTTTTCTGAACAGACAGGTCATAAGTAACCTCCGCCCTCCGGTGCATAGGACGATCAACCCAACTCGTCTCGAGTTCTTGACGTCCCTGCGGGTGTCAAGATGGAAGAATCGCCTCAGTTCTTACAGTATATACAATATGAAACTCGTCGAAATTTTCAATAGCTCCTTAAACGCATATATCAAGAATCATTACTAGCCGCGCCAACTCGGTTCGCTTCGAGACTCTGAGAGTTCTTTATATTTCCAGAATTCATCTATCAAGAAGTTGTGAAGATGATCAAATTAGATTGTGAAATTTTATAGCTGATCAGTGAAGCCTAAACTATTGACTGACATCGCTAAATCAGCACTAGCCGATCTTCTCGCTTCCATAGTTACGTAAGATCTTAAAAGTAAGGCGCAAACAAAGCGATATCCACTCGACGGATGTTTTTTTTTTTTCACACGGCTGACATGGCAAGACCCAGCTCAAAATAACTGCATTCAACAAATCAAACACATATAGTCCATAATACTCGAGAGACCGAACAGCAGTACATTCCGCACATAGTAAGCATTCAAACTCCCCTGAAGCAGTAAGCACCATCTACACGCCCTAAAACTCTTGATGGCTGGAAGACCGCCCCAATGGCAGCAGTCGAGAATCAAAGATTGAGATTAATTGGGGTGCACCCGAGAGCGATGACGCCGTCTGTAAACCCCAATCAGAGGTGAGTGACCAGGGATCAAAACCGAGCAGGCTTACTGAAAGAATTGTTCTCGCAGCAAACAGGCTGAGCGGTGCAACTGGTTCCTCCGGTGCCGATCACCTGTAAGCAAGCATGTCAGAACTCAGTCCTCTGGCATAGTACAGAAAAATTATCAGGCTACATACCGTGATGGGATCGCATGTGAGACCAACGGGGACAGCAATACCCCCGAGGACGACACCGAGCAAACCAAGGAGCGTGCTGACTGAGGAGTCGCTCGAAGACTGAACGCTCTGGCAGCACTGGAGGTCACCGGTGTTGCACTGCGACGTCTGGGGCGCTGGCGTGGCGACCGCAAGAACTGCGAGAGATGCAACAGCAACGAATTTCTTGGCGAACATGGCTGGGTCTGATTTAAGCTGTTGGACTTGTTAAGAAATGGACTGCGGAGCGTAGTTCACTGGGGACGAAGACATCTTTCCCTGGTCTTTTATACGTTTGGAAAAGGCCCGTGCGCGGAGGAATGGTCTCAGAATAATCTTGAAAGGGCCAGGGGAAAGAAGGCGCTGCGGTGATAAAATGTTAGTGATGAAGATCTTCCATAACGTCCTTCGCGCAGCCTAGAACTCTCTCACCGACGCGCTGCACTTGCTTCCTTGCCAGGAGGAATTCAGCTAACGGAGGTTCGTGCCAAGGTGGATGATTGTCTGGATCGAGATTCGAAGAAGTCGAGTGAAAATGTTGGAGGAATCGGCGTCGCGCCGTGTGGGATATTAGGCCTCAGCGCTCAATGAAAATCGTGCAGATGATGTTCTGTGCAATCAAATAGAGGATCTATTGGCAAAGGGGGGGAGTAAGGGGACCGCATAATGTAAACAAGTCGGGTTAGCTCAGAAACAGACAGAAGGCTCGGGTCGGGTTGACAGGCGAACCGGAGCATAAAACTCACCGCGCCGCGCCCGGAGAAGTGTAGATGGATGAAGAATTGACATATAAAAAGAACGCCAAGTGGGCATCGGATAATTGCATTAAATCTTTCCACCATCTTCACAAGATGCCAGAGCCAATCCGAATTGCTGAACCAAGGTTACCATCCTAAAGTCTTTTTGAGTTGATCTCCTCCCACGCGAAGGCAGGGCACGCATCGTGTCAACGACAGTAGCAACGCTCCACACATCGTTGTACTTGAATACAATGGAAATAAGGGTACATACATGCCTCCGCGGTCAATGGGAGGGCTGGATCAGAGCAATTTCCCCGGAGAACATGTCGCCGTTGAATGTCCAACCAAAATAGTTTTGAAAAAAAATGGCAAATGTGTTTTGTGAAGCCGAGGATGTCAGTCCTAATGATTGGAGCCTTTTAAGCGTCCGACGTCTTCGGGTCGATTCATCGAAGAGTTGCAGTCGAATACCGTTGTCGATCTAAACATCGCCAAGGACATGCACTTGGCCGCACATACTGTCTGGTGAAGAATCCGCACTTTGGAGAAGGAAATAGAGCGGAGGCGAGTAGTCGTTTTCCCGCTTTCAACCAGGCTAGAATTTGACACCTAGAGGAGGTACGTCGGCTCTTCCCTAGAATTTCAACTTGAAAGCACACTGCTTTAAGGCCCGGGAGAGAGGTCTAGGCGGAGCAAGAAAGTACGTAAGGTATGTAAGCTACTTACCCGCAGCAACAGTTTCTACACAATAATCGCGTTACTATGTATATTTTTGGATGAATAAACTAACTTACGAACAAGGTATGTAAAATCTGGGTAATTAAACATGTATTAAAACCGTATATCTAATGATGGAGAAAGAAAAAACAACAATGGCGACCCAACATAAAGAACACAAACTTTATTGGGAGTTGAGTAAGCCGATATAATAAGACAAGACGTGGTTTTTTTCTTACTCACGACACAAAAAGCGAAGGTGTGGACTACCATAACCGATTCGCCGAGGGATCAAAATGTCGACTTAGACGGAGGACGACAACGTTGGCGCTTAGGCTTGAGAACTGAAAACCGTTCTTAAATCAGAAATTAATTTAGAAAACAAGCCATCCGTTGCTTACCCCATTTCCTATAAATACCTGGGAGCGCATAGCAATAGCCATATCCACCGCTTGCGCGACATAAAACTGCTCTGGAATCAATTTGAGATCCTTGCTACTTGCTACTCCATCCCACCCTGATCGCAGCACTTTCTCCTTCAGCTCTGCAATCCATTCCGACGCTCCGTTGGTCATGATGTATACTCGATTGAGGTCCTTGCCAGCATTCGTCCGCCGCACTTCGTTAATTTTAGTCACAATCTCGTCAATGGTAGGCCAGCAATGCTTCGCGTAGTGGTCTATGATGTCTTGGCTCGGTTCGCCATGTCCTGCCAAAGGAGGTTTGTCGAAACGATCCTGGAGTACGGGACTCTGTAGCCAACCCATAAACTCGCTTCCCCATTTCCCTAAATTCCTGCAGTGCTCTTCGAAGTCACCTCTCCGTACATGTATGGCAAGGAGTCCTGAGATGGGCGTCGAAGAGTCACTGGCATTGAAAGCAGGTTGGGGATCACGCCATAACGAAGAAAGGTGTTGGAGAACCGTTGAGGATCCGGTGAAAAGGTGCGCATTGTCTGCTAGGGCGGAGTTGATTAAGGGCGACCAAGCAAAGCCGGTCAAAATTGGGGATTGTAGGAAATCCTCTAGAAAGGGGACAATGCGACTTCCATCTCCGAAAAGCCTGGAGGACTGTCGGTAAAGAACACGTCAGGGGGGCACATACATGCTTACATGTAGTTAAATATTTGGCCCGACAGCCCAACTTCGATACATCTCGCTGGGGTTTCGCGCAGTTTCTTCGACCATGCCTCCATCATAACTTTTGCATTAGCAAAGGATCCAAGGGCGTCGTTCACTTCGTCACTTTTGATTAGAGTGGGGTTTGGGCACACTTTCTGGAAGAATTCCTTGTTCACCGATCTCGGTGTCTTATCGTTTTCGCCGAAGGGGCCTCCAACAGTGGGACCTAGGGAAGTGATCAGCATCCATTACTTACGCATCTGTGGAATACTGGCCCACCAGCGATGAAAGCGCCCAGTGGAATCCGTGAGGGTATGAGCTTTCCGTTATAAAGAGAGTAAGGTTCCTCAGTCACGTAGTTCCATTTGTATACATCAAACACGAAGCTGGATTTATTGCCATTAGTTCAAACATGGTCGACCGTCTTACACCTCACTCACGATATATTTGATATGTACGCAAGGTGTGACAGAAACAGTTGCTCTTGCAACGCATTGTTGAACCCCAGACCTCAAGACGCACAGATTAAGCATAACACGAGGCTCGAGGTAGCCTGTTCACGTACCCCATACATGATTTGAAGCAAAAAAGTAACGTCCTTCAGCGCCCTCGGGGTAGGGCAAGGACTCGTTATGCTGGGGCAGGTTCCGTTCCAGCTCGTACCAGTTTTCATAAAGTGGAGGCAAGTCCTCGTTCGGAACGTAAAGAGTTTTTCTAATTGCGGTCACAGGAGAAGAAATGAGATCTGCCGACCATAAGAAGCCGATGCCAGATGTGAAGACGAGCGCAACGAGACAAAGCCTGGTGTGCCGCCTCGGGTGCCCCAACAGGGACTTGAGCCACGTCCTGTGTGGCTGTTCGGCAGCATAATGCGGAAGCATTACCGAGTTAGAGTGAGACCGAGCGAGTACTGGACGACAGAACGACCGACACCGGGGGGACTGGAAGTTGACGCCGAGAGAAAATGAACCGGCGACGCCGGGCGCTGCGCATCACTCGCTTTGGCAGTAGCGGAGTAGACGGGTCGGATATATGACCTCAGGCGCGTTCGTGACATGATCACGCTCGCCGGGGCGTTGTCTTTGGGACTGTAATGCGCGCTTCGGGCTTGAGCTTGTTCTGAGTCTCTTGCTTTCGTATAGCGAGCTACTGCTGATCCTTATCCTCATTCCCCTTCATATTTATTGGCTCTTACAGTTCGTAGGTCACTGTAGACACTACGAATCGTAAAACGCGTCGGAATCCGTCCAGAGATTGTCGATTCGCCGACAACCTTATCTAAACTTGTCTCCGTTGGATCTGACACCAGGCTTCAGGGGCTTGAGCCGTGCGAGCAAGTCCTCGTCACAGCTTCAATTACTGATACCTGCTACATCCTTGTTGTGTCATCGCCCTTCATGCTCCTGCCCCAGTCCAGTGCTGGCATGTGCTCTTTGTAAACAACCCATCGTACACAGTGTCCAAAGCGCAGCCCTTGGTGCCAGCATGGGTCAGTATTCTTAAGTCGAGACCACAGTGGCACTGACTCACCGTTTTAAACAGTGGACTCTCCTACCGTCTTCTCTTTCCCGTCTACAGAAGTTCCGGGCGCGAGCCATGTAGTGCCAACTCCACCTTCGCCCCAGCGTCGACAGCACTTGCTGTCATTTAGAAGAATATCCCTCCCTACCGCGCCCTCTCTCCTCAACAGACGCTCGTCTGCTAGCCTGACCTCATTCGACACATTCCCGGAAGAAAATACGGCTGGAAATGTCGTCGATAACCCCCCTGCAAACGGGCATGGCGGGCGTAGGGCACTGCATAGACCATTCTCCTTGGAATTAAACAGACGACCCCGGAGACGAAAAGATAGCGCGAGGCCGTTGGACGAGAGCAAGGCAGCGAAAAGGAGAAAGATCATAGCTGAATTTTATGGTACGGAACGTGCGTATGTTGAGGGTTTGGATTTGATTTATTCGGTGAGTATTTAATACAGCTTTCTGCTTAATGTCCATTTGATCCGATATTCTTTTATGAAGCATTTCTTGACCCCAATCATCGAGTCTCTGGACACTCCCTCACCGCTATTGGACCGGGAGGATCTTATATCCGTATTTTCCAACTTTATCGACATTTGGAACTTGCATCGCTCTTTTTACACTTCGTTAACCAACCTCCTTTCCCCCTCACTGTCGCAACCCCAAGCGACTCCGCCTCCACTCTCGCCAGTTCTCATCTCGCATTTCCCCTATCTTTCTCTCTACACTCCTTTCATCACAAGTTTTCCAGAGGTTCTTGCCAGATTGACAAGTCTTTCGAGCACGAGTCCCATTTTTGATTCCTTCGTGAAGGCCCAAGAAGCTGACGAGCGGTGTGGGAAGCTAAAACTGAGAGACTGGTTACTGACAATCGTGCAACGCTGCCCTCGCTACCTGCTTCTCTTGAAGGATTTGATTGACTGTACGGATATTGAAGAACCGGAACATGCAAATTTAGTAGCGGCCCATGCTCTTCTGTCAAAAGGTGAGTCTAGCGGTTATGTGACTTTAACAGCGTCTTAGGATTGTCTATGATCAATAGTGACTACTTCGCTTGACATGTCTCTTCACACACACGCTCAGACTCTTACACTCCTGGCGCTTCAACGCGCCACACCAAATCTGCCCATTCAGCTTGTCAGTCCCGGCCGGACTTTCCTGAAACGTGGGATCCTTATGCAACTAGATAATTCATCCACTCTCAGGGAACGAGAATTTCTTCTATTCTCTGACTGCCTAATCTGGCTCGCGAATGACAAAATGATCGAAACTGAATGGCTGCATCGTAAAGGTGTCCTTGGCTTAGGCAACCCGAACATTCTCCGGGGCGAGTCGAATGGCGAAAAAGCCTGAATTCAAAAGGACAAGAAGTAAAAGTGAGAATGAGGTACCAGAAGTTAGGGTTTCCACCCGTAGACCAGCGTCTGGAAGTCCAAAGAAGGCACCACTTAGTTCAGCTGGTTTAGAAGAAAGATGGTGGTTCAAAGGGAAGGTGGAGTTGGTCGACGTCGACATTGTACTCAGTTCCGCAAGGGAGCGTGGGGAAGAACGGCGACTAGAAATCCTTAGCCCAGAAATGTCATTCGCATTGTACGCCGACACGGAGCACGACAGAGACGATTGGGTATCCGCCCTTCGAAGTGCGAAGGCAACGTTACTGGTTTCTCTAAATGTAATGCACCCAAACTCGACGCTCGCTTCATCGTCTGCTACGAGTCACATCAGGCGCTCTTTGCAGGCCCTACCGTATATGCCCGAAGAAAGCGAAACACAAGCATTGCCGAAAAGGGGCAAGGTTGACCATTTTGTACCGGCAATTTGGGTGCCAGACGGTAGAGCAGAACTATGCATGCGATGTGGACGAGCTTTTGGATGGAGAAGACGGAGGCATCACTGCAGATTATGTGGACGATGTATTTGCGCAGGGTGTTCGGAAAGGGCAAGTAGTCTATTCCAGCTGCCATGAATATAGTGAGACTAACGTTTTCTTTTTTAGACGTTTTTCATCTCAGACCCATTGGCAGGAAATGCCAGCAAGTCGGCTCGGGCATGTAATGCTTGCTATGACACAGTATTCCCTCTCATCGAGTCTTCCGGTTCGGAAGGTACCATCAGACAAGCACAGTCTGGCTCAACTCTGTCTAGCTTCCCATCTTGGAAAACACAGCGACCCCTTCCCAAGAACATCGCAAGACCATCGGAACTAATGCAGCTCGATGTGCCCACACATGCTTCGGGTTCCCCGGGAGAAGAGTAGACGTGATACGCAGGCAAAAGTCAAGGCCACTCAGTTACCCCGTTATTCCACAGGTATTTGGGGAAGAAAACTATAGCGGCTTGCTGATGGTGTCTCGTGCGAATGCTGAAGAGGACAGATTGAAAGGCCTCAACGTCCCGAAACCCTCTGTAGGGGACAAAGGTCAAATACTAGAAGACATATCCACGGCGTCGCTAAACTCTCCAGTCTTTCCTTCCCCATTAACAAACGATGTCGCACTGTCGTCTGCAGATGGCGGGGTATCGAGGAAGAACAGAAAAAGATTCTCGATGCCCGCCATTGCATTGCAGACAACGCCCGTCACGACACGTCCCAAGATCAGCGGTGAGGGTCGGTCTAGGCGTTTCTCGCTTGTACTTGGGGGGAAAGGTAGAGCCCCTGCACATGTTCAAACTCACGATCAACCTAGTGGAAGTGGACTCATGGAAGATGGTGACCTGCGGCATGGCATAGCTGCTGCGAGGTTGGAGGAGTTATTGGAGAGAACAAAATCAGCGCAAATTTGACAAGACAGTAACGGTCCCCACGAACATGCGGTATATATCATGGGACTTCCCGGCTTATTTATTCGCATTTTTATGTTATGTAAAAGAGGACTTTTGGTATTACATAGTACTTTTGTACACATGATGATGAAAGTTTTATTAGGCGCCGTGTCAACAAATGTTCTACCTAAGTGCCCCGGCCCCCGAAGGGGCCGGAACTAAAAAGTCGCGATGGTAAATTTAAAAAGAAGGGTTCTGGTCCTCTCCAGTGAAAATCTTACACCCCTGCATCTTCTCTTGACCCCGATTACTCAAGACCGTGAGCGTCTGACAGACGTGATTCTCCTCTCCTTTGTAAACTGTCCTCCCCCAAAAAGATTCCAGAGTCGGGCAGGCGGCCTGTCGAATTGCTGATTGAGGGCCTTGGAGTGGTGCGCCTGGCCCCAGTAGGGAATTCAGGTCATTAGCATGGTGTGTGACTCCCCTCCTCACCCTCCATTTTTTAGGCTCGGGGAGTTGGTGGGGGCCTGGCCTGTTAGGGTGGGTCATCTGCTGATGCCCAAGCCTGGGTGTGGGAAGCCCCGCTGGGTAGTGAGGGTGTTACAATTTTCCTCTACTTTCCCTTTACTGCACTGACTCACTTCCTCTTCATCATCATTGGTCAGTGCAACTCCCCCATTTCTCTACCTTACTCATCCTTACTCAGCCTTGCACCATAAGACGCCATGATTGTTAAGCTCAACGGTTACACGGTGATCGACGTCGGGGCTTCCTGATCATCGGAACTGATGGTACGGCAACGGGGCTTCCTAGATGTCGTAAGTCGAACAAGAGGGGGGATTGTCGGTGGGGCTTCCTGATCGACGATGTGGACACGGTAGGCTTCTATGGTGAGTTGGGTTACGACGAAGCGACTATTGGCCAAGAGGCAAACAGTGGACGGGTGGTAGCAGATAATGGGCTTGTATGAACAAAGAGCACAAGCTTAGGGCTTGTGCTACTGAAGTTACATGCTTATATGCTACTCTACGTGTTTGCTACTGTAGGGTCGTTGTATTAGTGTGTTTACATGGCTATGGAGGGTCATGGAAACCCAAGGAAGGTCTTGGTAATACAGGTGAAGGTATCAGTAAGCAAAGCTCGTCATCATGGTGCAATAAGGCGTCATCATGGCATCTTATGGCACAAGGTGAATGGGGATGAGTAAGATAAAGAAATGGGGGAGTTGTGCTGACTGATGATGATGAAGAGGAAGTGAGTCAGCGCAATAGGGAAAGTAAAGGAAAATTGTAACAATGATGACACCTTATCGCATCACCATGACTGTTACAATTTTCCTTTACCTTCCCTTATGCGCTGACTCACTTCCTCTTCGTCATCATCAGTCAGCGCAACTCCCCCATTTCTCCTCCTTACTCATCCCTACTTCGCCTTGCGCCATACAACGCCATGATGACGCCTTAGTACACCATCATGACGTGCTTTGCTTACTGATCACCGAACTTGTATTACCAAGGCCTTCCTTGAGTTTCCATGACCCCCCATAGTCTGGCAAACACACCTAACCAAGTCGCTACAGTAGCAAACACATAGAGTAGCATATAAGCATGTAACTTCAGTAGCACAAGCCCTAAGCTTGTGCTCTTTGTTCATACAAGCCCATTATCTGCTACCACCAGTCTACTGCATGCCACTTGGCCATTAGTCGCTTCGTCGTAACCCGACTCCGCTAAGAAGCATACCACGTCCACATTGACGATCAGGATGCCCCACGACGATCCCTACCTCGACTTACGACATCTAGGAAGCCCCATTGCCGTACCATCAGTTCCGACGATCAGGAAGCCCTGACGTCGATCACCACATAACTGTTGAGCTTAACAATGACATGCTTTGCTTACTGATAGCCCTACTTGTATTACCAAGGCATTCCTTGGGTTTCCATGACCTTCCATAGGCTGGTAAACTACCCTATACAGACCGCTACAGTAGTAAACACATAGAGTAGCATATAAGCATGTAACCTCAGTAGCACAAGCCCTAAGCTTGTGCTCTTTTGTTCATACAAGCCCATTATCTGCTACCACCAGTCTACTGTGTGTCATTGTGCCACTAGTTGCTTTGTCGTAACCCGACTCACTAAAGAAGCCTACCACGTCCACATCGATGATCAGGAAGCCCCATTGCCGATCACCTTCAACTTATGACATCTAGGAAGCCCCATTGTCATCACCACCAAACCCGACGATCAGGAAGCCCCGATGTCGATCACTGCGTAACCATTGAGCTTAACAGAGGGCCTGGTTGTGAAGTGGCAAACTGAATGGCCATGTGGGTCATGTGGGAAAAAAGAGTCATGAGGGGCCAGGTCAGAAATAAACAGTGGGAACGTCAAGTAGTGTTATGATTTCCTCGGCTTCGGTAGAATGAAGGGGACTGTCCCCCAACTCCTCGAGGGAGTGACCCGTGTTGCATACATTGTGGTCCACCGGGTCGGCGTTCTTTAGTGTTCATCTCGTCGAGGTCCAGTCATGACCCCTCCATGGGCAGTCAGTAGTTCTTGGTGCGAGAGGTGAGCCACTCACACTCCCAGCTGCTGACCCCCTATTAGAGGGTCCGATGGGGTAGGCATTGGGGGGGTGGCAAATCCCCATGCAACAAAGTCAGCATCTACCCCAGGACATTAATGTCATAGCCCCCCTGAGTGACCCCAGGGTATGGTCAGGGTAGTGCCTGCAAACCACTCAGGCCCCCTTCCTTAGATGGATACCCCCCTCGCAGCACCAAAACCCAGAGGGAGATGATGGTGGTAAGAGATCAAGAAGGGATGTACTTTTGTACACATGTTGTATGTATTAAATTCGGCTATCGGATTTGTGACAGATAGATTGGGTTGTCGACGTCGCGCGTTCACGTGACGAACAATGGACGCGTTGATACGGTCACGACTATTCGTTCGCTACTACTAGCACTTGAACGCCGCTGTCTTTCGCAGCCGCCATTCGTTACGGCACCATCGCGCCTACACTCGGCGTTATGTCGTGGAACTTTCGGGAGCACGACCAACGCGAGGAGATAGCAGCTTTAAAGGAACAGCTCTCAGTGCAAGGTTTGAATAGAGGTCTCATGCTATCGCGTCCGGTTGTGGCCTCACCAGTCTTGCATCCATAGCTCTCAGGCTCGGCGATTTCGAAAGCAAGCTCCTCAAAAACTCTGAGGAACTGAATCTTGCGAATGGTTTACTTGAGGAAACTACGTACAAGGCTAGTCTATCTTCGCGATTAGTACGTGCCAGTGTGCATTGGCTCACTGTTGTCCACATACCTTACAGCTACGGAAAGAGACTGACCGCGCCCTCGAGCTTGAGACTACGCTTGGGAAGAGAACAGATGATTTACGAAATGAGAAGTTAGCGCGGGAGAACGTTGAGATCGCACTGCGGACTACACGAGAGGAGTTGAAGAATCAAGCTTCGTCCGCAAGGGATGCGGAACACCTTATTAATCGTCTAGCACAGGAAACAAACGGTACGCAGAAGCAGCACGCAAAACTACTCGCAGACAAAGGAAAGCTTGAAGCGCAGGTCCGGGAGCTGCAAGAGGAGCTGCGGAGACAGCAGCTAGCTCCGCCCCCTTTGACGAAGACTCCTTCACGACCGCGAGCTTCTTCGCTTACTGACTTCAAGGTATCCTCGCTTGAACACGAGTTAGCGCAGGCACGCACATCGGCATCCTCCACTCAAGCAAACTTGGACTTGGCGAAGGAGAAGCTTTCTAAGGTGCAAGCCGACCTCATTCGCGTGGAGAATGAGAAGACAGCACTGGAGAAGAGGATATTGGAGAAGGAGCGTAAACTTCTGGATGCCCTCGAGGATAAAAGCGATCTCGAGAGGGAATTAGACTTCCTTCGGTCGCAGAGTGGTTCTGCTGAACGCGAAGAGCAGTTATTGGCGCGACTTGAAGAAGAAGAGAGCAAGGTGGCTTTGTTAGAGCAACAGCTCTCATCACTGAGTCATCCGAAGGACATGAAGCGTTCAGCTGACAAACTACAGAATCAGTTAAAGAACGAAATTGCGATGCGTGAAGCGATAGAGGCGCGTGAGGTTGAACTTGTGCAGGAGAGGGAGGAGGCCCTTAATGAACTCGATAATACAAGGATGTCTATACAAGAGCTTAACGAAAAACTTGGCCAAAAGGACTTGCGCGTTCGCGAGCTCGAGCAACATGAGCGGTATGGATATACATCACCATTCAGTACGCACTACTTACTCCAAATACCGAAGGGCATTACAGGAGCAACTTGATAAAGCCGTCAATCAAGCCGAAAGCTCTTTAAATATCGATGAGACTCAAGTGAAGAGCATGCTCGATGCCATCGCTCGATTACGCTCCGAACGTGACCAACTTCGTTCGGATCTCGAGTTTCTACAAGTAGAGATGCGTTTCAAAGTGCAAGCCTTTGAGGCAAAGCTCGCCCGCGAAACTGAAAGACCGTCAAACGAGGTCCAGTCTCAGGAGTCTCAAACACTCATAACGAAGTTGACCGGGGAGCTAAAAGCGAAGGGAGCCCAATCGCGGAAACTCCAAACCACAATTTCGGCTGCACTCGTCGTCGTGCAACGCCTTCATGCTCAGAACGAACTATTACGAGAGCGTGCTGCTACAATTGTTGCATCACAAGGTCTTACTACATCAAACAACGATACAGAATTACAGGTCATACGGTCCCAGCTGTGCGAGCAAGAAGCCGAGCGCTCCACTCTCAGCACGGCTTTAGCCAACTTGCAGCAGCAACTTCAAGCGAAGTCAGAGGAGTCCGATAATGCATCTATGCGGAGTCAGGCTGTCCTGTCGGCTAAAGACGAGGAGATCGCTCAGATGAAACTCAATCTGTCGGATGCCGGCAGTGCCCTCCGAGACGAGAAAGAGAGGCGTATGGAGCTCGAGCAGGAGGTGGAACAACTCGAAGCGAGCTGCAAGGCTGTTCAACAAGAGCTTGCAGACGCGATGGAACGTTGCGAGCGACTTCAGGCTATGCAGCTATCAGGCCTTTCTTCCGATGGCGCCGCTCGTGCTCTCACAGACGAAATCAAACTACTTGAGGGAAGGGTCATGCGTCGGACGGAACAAATCGGAATTCATCAGCATGACATCAAGCGTCTCGAGACCAACATGCGCCTCCTTGAAGATAGACTTGAAGAGGTAACAGGCGAGTTGGACATGGCGGAGACCGAAAAGGCCGCAATGCTGGAAGACTGCACAACTGCGCGCGAAGAGCGGGATGGGGCAAAGAAGACTCTCGAGCAGGCGGAGATCGAAGTTGAGCGGTTGACGGCACTCGTAAAGCAGGCGGAAGAGGCGACAAATGACTCTCATACCTGTCTGACGGCAGCAAGCGCGCGGATAAAAGAGATAGAAGCCGCGAAAGACGAGGAGCTGTTGACCGTCACAAAGGATGTTACGGAACGCGACGTTCGAATCAACTCCCTTCTGGAAGACCTCGAGTCCGCCAGGACGGCGCTAGCCGACGCGAGCACGCGAGCCACCAATCTCGAGAAAGAACTCAAGGCGGTCAGAGAAGCTACGACGTCTACAGTAGAGGAACTCCAAAGCCAAATCCAAAGCGACAGGAATAGTTCATCTGATGAGTTCGCAAAACGCGCTGATGAACTGGAGCACCTTACTAGGGCGCTCAAGGTATCAAAGAGCAATCACGAGGAGGCCGCAAACCTCTTGCAAATGAAAGATGGGGAACTCAAATGCAGTATTGATGAGGTTCAACGCCTTACCTCCGAACTCGAGTTCGTCACGGCTGCTCGCCAGGACAGCGATGATGTACTGCGGTTGAGAGAGGCAGAGTTAATCAGGCAGACCGACGAGGTCCGACGTCTGAGCTCCGACTTAGAAGCCGCTCAGGCGAAGTGTCAAGAGTCGATGGACGCGCTTCTCCTTAAGGAAGATCTGTTCGAGCAGAAGATAGTCGAGCTTGAGGTCGCAAAGGCTAGCCACCAGGAGGCTGTATCCATGTTACAAGTGAAAGACAGAGAGCTTGACTCAAACGCCTGTGAGCTCCGGAGGCTTGCGTCGGAATTCGAGGTCGAGGGTGCGAAGCATAGGGAAGTCGAGGATGTGTTGCGAATGAAAGAAGATCAGCTCTTGCAAACAGGCGAGCGCATTTCTGCTTTGGAGGCAGAGAGGGCGGATCTCCTTGTAAGGCTTGCGGCGTTCGAGGCTGACGCAGATCACGAGCTTAGCGAAACTATCACACTTCGTTCAGTGCTTGAGGAAGAGCGTCACCATCACGAGGAGAGGGTCAAGAAAATGGAGGAGGAAATTGAATGTCTCAAGACCGAGATGGAGCAGTCAAAAGCACGTGAACAGCCGAGTAATGACCTCAAAGCCCGTCAAGAGGAAACTACGACACTTCTTGAATCGACCAAGAAGGAACTTGAGGATCAACGGGCACTCTTTGATACTCTGCTACTTGAGCAAAGAGAAGCTTCAAGCTCTCGTGAAGCGGAAGCTGCTGATCTCAGGGAGCAGATCGCTAAGCTCACTACTGAGTCTGAAAGGCTAATATTATCTTTGCAAGAGGAGACGAGCAGACGAGATAACGAACGTGTTGCTCACGAGGAAGCGCTCAGAGATGCTCTTGGAAAACAAGAGTCATCGTCGGCTGTTGAACACGAACTTCGGCAGAATATTGAACGTTACCAGGAACAGCTTGCGGAGGTACGCACGAGCCTTATGTTAATTGAGGACGAAAATACTGCCATGCAGTCGGATATGGACAATCTATCCGCGGAATGCCATCGTGCAAAGTTAGAGAGACAGTCTTTGGAAAAGCAGCTTTCCTCGAATGGGAAGGAGCTGTCGGTTCTTCGGGACGAGCTACTGCGCGTACGGGAAACACTCTCAGAGTCACAGAAATCGGGAAAGACTGCAGAGATGAATCTCCTTCTCATAGGCCAGCAGCATGAACGCGCAGTTTCGTCTCTTCAGGCACAATTGAAGGAGCACGAAAAAGATGGCGCGCGAGCCCAGGAACTGCAATCCATCGTCCGTGAGATGAAGGGACAAATCAATGAGATGGATTCTCTTTTGAGAGCGAAGTGCGCCGAGATTGAGGACAATGATGATAAGTTCATCCAGTAAGTATATATCCCCATTGGTCGTGAAAATAACCTGACTTTCTGGTAACTTAGATTGCTGAAAGAAAAGAAGAAGTTGTCGAGCAAAGTCGAGTCACTAACGAAGAAAAACAACAACTTGCAGAACAAGTTGGCAGCTGCCTCCGCGATGCCGTCAAAGACGCCCTCCCCTCCTTCTCAGGAACACTCTCGACAAGCGTTCCCCTCTGAACCTGTGCCGTCCGCTTCTGTCATACCAACTACATCTGCCGTGTCACCAGCGGTGCTAAACCCATCGTCCTCTAAACCATTAGTTGGCCTCTCCTCTCGCTCCACTCCGCCTCACACAAAGACACCCGAGGCATCTCGGCGGGTGTCTGCGACTATGAGGCCCCGGAATGTTACACCACCAATGGATCAAATACCTACTACATCATACATAGGGAAGAAACGACCGCTACCTGATGATGCAGATTCAGTACGTGCGCCGGTGGAAGCCCGCTTTGCAGACTCCGACCAGCCTGTTGCTGGGGTATCGACATCACCCATACCATCCTCATCCTCTACACTTAATATGCCCTCCATACCGTTCGCATCAGAAATCTCGTCGACGCCCCGTCACAGGCGGCCTCTCCAGACACTTCGCACGGGATTTACTCCTGTGCGTGGCCATGGCACGCTTCGCCCGACTCTTAGTCAACCTTCACCTATTCGCAAGCCTACAGCTTCCGGCGGCGGCGCTGTAATAGCGGACGTTACAAACAGCCCACCCAAAGCAAAGCGTGTCTTTACTGAGGAGCCTGGGTCAACAGTATCTCGCACTCAAAAGCCAACTGGGAAGGGGTGGCTTGGGAAGATCCGCGGAGGGGGAACGAACCCACTTTTGAGAACGCGCCAGCAGCCAAGCGCTGATGACCTTGATCATTCATGAGACACTGCTTTGATTGCATTTTGTAGACTTAGCCACAGTTGCGCCATGCATGTGTATCTTTAGTTGCATCTAAATTATAATTGATACTTCGGTTTGAGAGCACGTGTTCCGCTTATATCCTTCCGTTATGAGCATTAATTAGTAGTGCCAAAGCTAGCTCCAAGTGTTGGCAGGTCGGCGTCTCTACTTCCATCCCGAATTTTGCTAATGACCGCGCTGTTTAGTGGCGTCAAAAGCGAGTATTTCGACTTCTCATACGACTTGCGCGATAGGAGGGACTGGAAGATCGCAACGATCAGAGAGGCCGAATACTTATCCGGCGTAAGCGCGTTCGCGGTAGAGCCTACGAATGGGCTCTTAGCGGTTGGTGAGTGCCCAAATATACGTAGTGAGTGTTGTCGATCAAACTGACTCAGACTGACAAAGGGACAAAAAGCGGGAAGATTCTTATCTTTGGTGCCCCACCGACTGCAACCATTCTGAATGTGCCGAGAGCAGCACCAGTCAAGTTTCTACAGTTTGCTGCACTCGTATTCAGGCTTCTCTGCGTCGGTGCGTATTCAGTAGAGTCCCTATTATCAGGTTTCTTACATCCGTTTTTGCTAGATGACAAAGGGGTTCTGCACGTTTGGGACCTGAGCCAGCTTGGTCGCCCAAAGATTGTCGCATCGGAAGCATACAAGGAGCCTATATGGTAGTTCACCCCTTCGGTTTCTACACGATATCGCGATACTAAAACTATTTATGGAGCTCTTTGACCGTCTCTCCATGCCACAGTCATGTATGTATACCTGTACATCACTCGATACACCCTAGTGATTCCTCTTGAAGGCATTCGTGGGTCTGGAGCGGGGTGCTATTTTCACATATGATATCCTGTGCCTGAATCGTTCGCCGTACATCATTCCTGATTTATGGAAAGCTCACGAGCGAGACGCGATCCATGGTGGAACGCCTCTATCTCATGTTCCGAACGCGTAGGCATAGTACGACGACTTGCTTCCAATGATTACTTACGATGGCCTTTGGAAGTTCGGACCTCATGGACGTTATCATCCATCCGAGGGACTTAAGCAACCTTTTCATAGCGTATGCAGGTAATGAACTTCTTTCATGCAGTTCATGTGGTATTCGGCTGACTTTTTCGACCAGGCGGCGTGGTCCTTTATGATTTGGTAAAGATTTTTAGAGGGCCCCTAGTAAGCAAGAAAGACAACTGAACCATCTATGCCAGGCAGAGCGAAAAGCTATCCATCATTACCAACTTTTAATACCTCCAGGGGCCCCGGGAGCGATTGGTTATTATGATCCAGTAATTATCCCCGGTTTTGCGTGTGAGATGGGAGTTTCAATTGATGAAATATTTAGGACATCATGCGAGCGCGTATGCCCGCGCTCACTTCAATTGCTATTCATGCATCTGGACAGCTCTTCGCCACAGGCCACCTAGATGGAACCATCGTCCTATGGGCTGTCGATGATGAAGACCGGCCGCTAATGGTACGCACGATTGAAAAAATTGACATCAATTACCCAGAAGGCGAAGAGCTCGACAGGGTACTTTCGGAACCACTCCGTCCCTCCCCGGAAATCGTGGATCGCATGCGGCTGGAACCAATATTTAAACTAACCTGGAACTCGTTTGGGCCTCAAACTACTAGTGATCCATATAGCGGCAATACGGTTCTGACAATTCTTGGTGGCTATGCTGCCGAGCATGAACCCGGCGTGACTGCTCTCCGCTTTCCTCCAGTCGCTTTCGCATCCCCTTCCACCCCTGCTCCCAGGGAAGGGATAAATCCAGATGTACGGAAAGCAATTTCCAAAATGCTCTCATCGATGGATGTATACCATTATTCCACCTTGGGCATTGTGGTAGATTATCTTCACGTCCCGAAAGATAGTGCGAATTTCGGAGGAGGCCACGACCCACTGGCGATCTTAGTCCTTTCCGATTGGCCCCAAGGGCAGCGCAACGTTGAGGCGAAAGAGTTTCCTCCACCCGTTTTCGGATTATCTGAGGTGTCGGTTACGCCCGCTTCGAATCCGACGTCAAGCGTGGAAGACCACAATCCACTGGATGCGGAACTTTCCTCCGTTTTTAAATCCCTTACAATCAGCAGCGACCCCCAAAACTACACTGAGTCGCTGCCATCGGTTTTATGGGTAGGTCTGAACGCGATTTGCGACGGCGACATAGTACGGCTAGAAAAGGGAGAATATGATCGTCTACAACTCGGCCTTCAGGTGTCGGATTTAACAGAGCCTTCCATTATAGGTAGAGGTGGGATAGCTTGGGTTGATTATGGTGATCATGATCAAGTCCAGAGCTTGATGTTCACAAAACGCCAACCTCACCGCTTCCTGGTGACGCACCATCGCGACTTAACCGTCAGATTTCAGGACATAAGCGCTCAGCTCCTCCTTGGCTCTGCCTCTTCGCCACTTACCACACCCTTTCCCGTTCCCTTAACCCGCTTGACTATTGCGCTTCCTCAAGTTTTCTCCGAGCCTTGTGTATCCGACGCTCGCTACCCTATTACCCTGGCTCAAGCGGAAATACAGTCCGCTCAGCTTACGTCCGAATCATGCGAATGCGCTGTGGTAATGAAAAGCGGGCATGTCGTTGTTTACGGTTATGACGAACGGTCCAGGAATGCGTCGAGATTTGCAAATGAACAGGATGACCTTGTACGATTGACACATGTACCTGCTGGTGCTGGTACTTTCCAGCCAATGTTCATGATTGAAAACGTATGGGGCGCGGCAACAGCATGCGAGATGTCGAATATAGGTATGTTCTTTACAGCAAGTACCAAAAATTCAAACTAATTGTAAACTTTGTATTCAGGCTTCCTCGCTGTCGCTTATGGCTCGGGTGCATTAATAGTAGTTGATATGCGACACCCAAAGATCATATTCAGAGACCTGGTGGATGCCAAAGCTCAGAAGCGAATCTCGGTTGCGCTCCATTTGAGCAGCGCCGAAGATGAAAAAAGAATAGTGTCTCTGAAGTGGTTCGTATGTGGTTTCGACGAAGGTGCGTAGCTTCAGATCCCCTACTTGCCTTCGTAAACTTATGGTTTTGTGTGCTCAGATGCCACGCCTCGAGTCCGTCTCCTGGTTTCCCACCGCTCCGGCTCCATCCGACTTTTCACCCTCTCACAATCTTCATCAAGGGGTTGGGCTGTCGATGAGGACGTTAAGAAGTTCGACGGTGCTGAAAACCCACTTCCGCGGGGTACGTTTGTAATCCAACCCAAGAGCGGAACAAGTCGTATAGCGTCGCGTGAGACGTTCAAGGAGGCACTACAGGGCGGTGAAGATTATGCCCTTGTTAAGGAAGGCAGGGAGAAGAACAACGGCCCCCATTGCTTTTGGGTCTCCGCGGGAGAGAAAGGAGCGAAGTGTCATGCTAATTTTGTGGGTGGCAAGGCGGGGAAGGTAGAGTGGGGGAAGGGCAGGAAAATCGAGACTGTCGAAGTCGTTGATAGGAATGGCAAGTGTTTGCAGTTTCCTTGGTTCAATCCATGACTGACGACGCCCACAGGTGCACAAGGTCTCGTCGCTATAATGGATACAAGAGAAGCTATCGTGTATTCACTGCCTGAACTTGAACCCATCCATACCTTCCGGCTGAACAAACGGCCCAACTCGTAAAGCTTACTATTTCTTCTGTCGTCGTGCTTATCCTTAAAGAATATTTTGTTGGCTAGTGCGATATGTCTCGATGACACTGGCGACTTTGTCGACTGGGTGTTCGACTTGCAGGCTGACTCAGTCTGTGAGGCAACGCTCGGTACATTCTTCGCGACTCGGCGTGTATACGACGAGCCTGTGATCGATTACACCACGGGACGCCGCGCCGCGCCAGGTATCCCACCGCGAGTTCCGCTTGGACCTATCAGTTACCTTGGCTCCTGGTTCAACTTCAAGAAGGGGCTAAGCGGGGATGCGATTGATGCGCTTCGTGGGGCTTTTTCCTATTTTCAAATCATGAGGCTTGAATGCTGATTTGTTTTTGTGAAGTTGCCGGTCCAAACCGCTCTATACCGCAGGATTCAACGACAACAACTGTGCTGAACGGTCAGTGGCAGACCCAGATGCAAATACGTGCACAGGCGCTCGCGAACCAGGCATCCCAGACGGGCTCAAATCTCTATACGAACCTTTCGGCAGCTGTTTCTGAGAGGGGGTGAGTTATTGCAATGGCTACTTTTATTTAAAGATGAAATGACTAATGGGTTTGAACAGAGATATGCTTGCTGGACTCGATGGACAGTTACAATCACTAAGTGAAGGCGGAAGGAAGATGATGTTTGAGGTGAGTCCGTTTTCTCATTAGAAGTTACAGATGTGAATATAATTATTGTCGCAAGGCCAAGAGACTTGCAGCGGAACAGACTGGTAAAAGATGGTTTGGATTTTGATTGTGGCATGTGATATAACGGACTATACTATGCCTTTTGTATTACTGCTCGTTTATGTAATTAACAAGATGACCTCGTGTTCATCGACAATTTTTGTATACAGGCGTCTGGAATGTTACGGTGGGTTATCTTGTTGATAGGTCAAGAAGACGAAGCGGGAGTGGAACTTCCGAGTCCCATCTCTGTCACGAATTCCTCTCGACCAATACGGCGCATACACTCTACCACTTCACCGACCTTTTCAAGCTCAACCCAGTGTAGTACGCTCTCCTTAGGTCCCCTCGCCCCTGTGGAAGCCGCCCAAACCGGATCACGTCCAGAGGCTCGACGAAGCGTACGCGTAACGCGAGCCATTGCATCGCCTTGACGCGGGAAACGAAGTCTTCGACGTCTGAGCGCGCGCCCTCGGCGTAGATGCATCCCGGGTAGCCCACCTTTGCGAAACCGCGTAGAGAAAGCTCTGATACCCATTTCTGGAGGTTACGTCGCTTGGTTGTGGAGATGAGGTGGTGGGAGGTGAAGAGGGCGTGGTATATTGGCTCGGGGCCCGACGGCGCGCTCAGGCTAGATGCGGTATCGATGGACCGCAAGAAAGACGGGGCGTTTTGGTGGAGGAGAGGAAGCAAGCTCACGCAGAGCAGGTTCTGTACCAAGAAGCTAATGGACGTATAAGGCTACATACATGCCTTCAAGAGGGTGTTGAACGCATATACTCACCCTGACTGTTCGTGCTGCAGCTCTGCCATCTTATCTCTGACAATCTTCTGCCACTTCTCTTGCTGCAACCTGTCTATTTCGTCGCCTCGCACATATACTAAGGGTACGTCGTGTTCCGGGTAACCCCGCGGCAGCTCTACCTCGAACCACAGAGGTACTTCCTTCACCTTGACCTCGAGTCGGCATGTGGACGCAGGCTGCGTCAACTGGGTGTCCAGTCCCTCGACATGATCCCGCAGCAGGTCAGTCCACTCCTGTGCGTCGTCTTCAGGCAGAGCAAATGCGAATATCTCTCCGGGGAGGAGGGAGCACTGGAGCAGCTGGAGCTCGTCGAGCTGGCCTACGAGTGACGCAGCGGTAGACATCATCGACTCGGAGGAAGACGATCTGGACCGCGACGATCCCGCGATCGACACTATGCCAACTCCGGCACGGGTATGACGCGTGGGCGTTCCAGCTCCGCCGCGGTTACGACGTCGATCGTTCCCCGTGGGTCCTGCACTCGAAGCAGTCGGAATCGGATATCCCACTTGCGGCGGCGGGTGGGCGATCACAGCTGAGGTCATCGATGTCGTCGGCTGTAGTCCGCCACATATGTAACTACTACGCAATCTTAATCCGTACACCGCATATAAACGTCTCCTCGTTGGGCCGCATTCGCTTTCTGCAAACACTCCCCTTTCCTTCTTTCTTCCTCCCCCCACCGTTGATGTGCACTGCAGTATTCCCGCCTCGTGCAGTATCATTCCGTCTACTCGTCCCTGCCTCGCCCGGTCTTCGCCTCTCAATGTTCAACACCGACGTCCCCAACGCCTCTGGCCTGCGCCCCCAGGAGTCCATGGCCCTTCAGGAAAGGCAGCCTCGCGACTCCGAGGAGAAAATAATAGCTGCGATCAAGGAGGTATGACCCCTTATTCTCAAATGCGTGGATAGATATCTCAATGGTCGCGGACGTCCAGATGTACTCTTGCAAGCCTCGCAAGGTTGTATATTATTTACTCCCACTATTCCGTGCCCCATTTATCTGAACCCACCCCCCTCGTAGTCTACATATGATGTCTACGCGAAGAACGCCGTCTTCAAGGACCCCGTTGGGATTGCCGAGGGAGTCGACTCTATTGCGGCCCAATTCAACGGTCTAGCCAAGGTGAGCATCACTGCTCCCCTTGTTTTTACTCCACCAGTTGTAATGCGGTCCAAAGTTCTTCCCTCGTGCAGATATTACCAAGTTCCGTGTCCTCCAGAATCCAGGTGATGCGCCACAAGGCACGATACTCGTCGACCAGGATGTTGCGTATTATCGTGACCCCTCTACATCGTCCCCAACAAAGGTGAGATGTCCCTTCCCCTTATTTATTTAGAAATATGCGCCATCTATTATAGCATTCATTATTAACACCCTTGATTTCCGAATGTGCAGACACTTAACTCTTTGCTTACCCTTCATACCGATGCACAACAACAGATCACCCGACATGTCGAAGAGTGGAACCACAAGCGCGATGCTGCGAAAGAAGACGGTTTTTTCGGCATGATGAACGATTACCGCAAGAAAATAACTGCTTCCCTGGTCGGCAAGGTCGTCAGCACAGAGCCTCCTAAGAAAGATTGAGCAGCTACCACAGGTCCCTAATAGTAACAATATTTCTCCGAGTGTGTAGGACCATATTTATGCCGCCATAATCAGCCTTAAAGTAGCGGACATTCGCTTTTGTATCGTAAATATCGTCGATGTTCTTGGGCACTCTTATTCAGACGAACATTAATGTTAATTTAATTTGGTTGAGAACAGAGCATATGGGGAACAAAATGATAACAACAGTCCAGCCGGAGAACAACGCGCCACGAACATCGGAAGAGGCAAATTAAGGTAACGACGGTTTTCAATTCAGAGGTCAGGAGCCGACGATGGACTACGAATTCCCTTCAGGTTCAGTAACGACCGTCACCGTATCTGCGGTCATAACCTCTTCCGTAGTCACTGTACCGATCTCGGTCATAATCCCTGTTACTCCCAAAGTGTGCTTCAGTTATCCGCAGTCACTTCAGAAGAGAAAATCAAGCTCATCAATACCTCCCGTCACTGTAGCGTCCCCCGCCCTCCATGCGCCCGCCATCACGCCGTCCTCCGCCATGGTAGCGGTCGTAATCACGATCACCGTGGTGTTCACGGTCGTTGTATCGGTCACGGTCACCGTAACGCTCGCGGCGGCCACGACCGCCATCACGGTCGCGGTAGCGGTTGTCGTATGGACGAGGGTCATAAGGACGCTCATCTACAATGAGATGGGACTGTCAGGGGAGGGTAACAGCCTAGCGAAACGTTGAGACACACCATCGCCTCGCTTTGGAGGGCCGTAGTACCTTCCTGGGGTAGGTGTTCTCGCACGGGCGCGTCTCGCCTATACAAAATAATCAATATTGTCCAATTCACTCTCCCACAAAAACCGTACTACAAACCTTTTCGACGTTAATGATCTTTCCGAACATTTCGGTAGCATTGAGAGCCGTAACGGCGGCATCCGCTTCTTCACCCGTTTCCATAGTCACAAAGCCAAAGCCACGCGACTCTCTGCTGTGTGGGTCATACATGACAGAAGCTTTTTGGACCTAGGGATGGAATATCACTGTTCGTTAGATAACCGAGAATAATCACAACTTGAATAAACTCACACGCCCGACTTTAGCGAAAGCCGCCTCGAGGTCACGACTCTCAACTTTGCTTGTAAGTCCAGACACGTGAAGATTGTTTCCTGGGTTAGTCGAGCCAGGGACATCTCGTCTAAGTCGTTTCACGAAATTAATATAGAGCAAGATGAATATAGATACGAAACGAGTACATACCCTCTGTCACCGCCTTCCCTGGCAACGGGGCTCCTGCTCCTGCTTGAGCGCCGAGGCAAGCTGTCACCTGCGGGCCTAGGCGAGTGTGCGCCACCCGCCGCCCAATTCGGGTCATCACCCGCTGCGGCGTGACCGTTGCCATTGGACATATTCACGTCGGTAGTAGGAATGCTGATGGGACCCCCCGGGTTAGAGGGTGCCATATCTTGCGACTGCCATGCTGAGTGAAGGACGAGGACAGGCGGTCAGATTGAGTGCGGAGGTTAGGAGGGGGGGACAGCATTATGGGAGGTGGGAGGCGACAACAGCGGGCCGAAATGTCGGACATAAGACGGTAAAAGTAGGAGGGGGGAGACGCCACGTCGGAGTCGACCTTATGCGACGAAAAAATATATGTCGAGAATAGGACACGCTGGAGGCGAAAGGGCGGCATATGGTTGTAGTCGTGTTGGAGAACAACGCCAAACCTCTGAGCGTTCACTTCACTGGAACCCCTCAGACGCTAAGCTTCTACCGGCGGACACATTCTCGAGGAAACGTCGTCGGCCGTCAGCCAACCTCTGCGAAAACAAGGCAAGCGGGAGAAACTGGGGACTGTGCGACCGTGCGACGTAATTGGACTCTTTTTTTTCATGTCGTTAGGAGAAAGATGGCGAAGAAAAAATTGGATAGCTGCTCGTCGGGGAACATGTCGGCGGCGGACGCTCGGTGCTGAGAAACGTACCGTCATCCATGTTGCGTAACGATGTTGCTGTCGTGGGTTTGAGTAAGGGGAGTCAAAGTCGAGGTTGTTGGAGACAGCGTTATCCGCGGCTTCTTTGAGAACGTTTTTAGGAAATTTGGTGCTCCGCTCCATAAACTGTATTTCAAGAATTTAGCATGAAAGACTCCACTCCAAATGCTAAGCAGTGATATTAACTGATGGATGCTTCATGTCCACTTTTATCTACCAAAGTACTGGCTATAAGAATCTTATAGATATACCCGCAGTCGTTATAGATCACGTCTTATTAATACTACAGTAATTAATTAGTATATTGGCTTCAATGATGCACACGACGGAAGCGGCTGCAACTTTTTTATTCAAGAAGAGATAGATAATCCTATTGCGTATGCCGCGGATGCGATTATATACACTATTACAGACAAACAATAAGTGTGCGACTGTACTTTGTTGCCGACTTCTACACATAAGACAATATATAAATAATTAGCACAAAATGTCGTCTCGAGTCGTGTCAATCCCGAGCTGTACAACGTACACGCCCGCTTTTGTGGGTTGTCGATGCGGATGTAGGAAAGTTGCCGGTCGCGACTCGGCAGAAAGTGGTGTCTTGATAGTTAGTTACCAGAAGTGATTGCTAGCGAGGGGATGATCATGCACTCTGCGAAGGAGGACCACGTTTGCCGTCAAGCTGGAGAACTGGGTGAAATCCGTTAGGGAAAAAACGAATCAAAGAGTTGAGGAAAAGCGTACTCCATTTCCAATGAAAACAGCGGCCCGTTGTGCAATAGCCATGTCTACCGCCTGCGCAATATACTTCTGCTCAAGGCTCAAGGACATATCTCGGCTTGAATAAATTTGGTCCCAGTTTCCGTCCTCCATGATTCTACTTTTGAGTTTAGCAACCCACTCGCGGTCGCCGTTTGTAAGGATGTACAGCCTGCGGATCGGGTGTGCACCCTCATCCGTGCCGCGCGCCTCCCACTGGTAGCGCGACTCCTGCACCCGCGCAGCGATGCGTTCAATATCTGGCCAGCAGTGATCCATATATATGGCAATGTTTTCCGGTGTGTTTTCGCCCCAACCGCCTCCGGGAGGAACGACGAAGCGGTCCGCGACCCCTGGAACTTGGTTCCAGCCCATGTAGGGTGAAGACCAGTTCGCAAGATGCGCACAGTGCGCGTCGTAGTCGCCCCTTCGGATGTGCACCGCCATGAGATCCGGGCATCATTCGGGGGCGGATCCTCACCGAGCACTGGGGCAACACTAGCAGCATTCGTACGCAACGCAGCGAGGACAAGAGGCGACCAGTTGAATTCGGTCAAGACGGGGGATTCGCGGAGAGTGGGCCACGTCGTCTCTATATTCGGATCTCCGAAATGTCTAAACGAATTAACGAAATAAGCTTAAATTAAGGCGCAGCAAAAAGGGGGAAATATTTACTGCCAATCAAAGGGGTGTTCCATACCACCATATAATTCTACACAGCCTTCAGGCATGTTTAAAAGCTTATCAACGTACTTCTCCACAACGGCTTGGACAGTAGCACCGTCGAGGCCTTCATTCATATCCTTGATGCTAACTTTCGTCCTTCTCTCTTCTGGACACACTTTCTTGAACCAGTCTTCGCTTACTGCGCGTGGTGCAGGATGTTCTGGAGGAAAGTTACCGCCGGCAATAGGACCTGGAACACACATATATGAGCATGTCGCATGAAGGACACAAAGAGCTCGAATAGTACCTTGTACAAGTGCAGCAAGCGGTATGCGCGAGGGAATGAGATGGCCATTGTAGTCGACGAACGGTTCCGATCCCTTGTGCCAGGTGTACGGCTCAAAAACATAGCTGCACGATTGCTTGTGAGGCTATGGATTTCATGAGTAAAATAAAACTTACGCTCTGTTTGAAAGATAGGCTACATGTGACGTCATATAAAGAGGACCGAAGATGTTATTCCAACCGAGACCTATTAGAGAATGAGTGAATAATGAGACCGCGTTTAGTATCGTGGACTTACCCCAATGCTGGTTCGAGACCCACACGTAGCGCCCATTTTCACCCTCTGGGAAGGGTAGAGAGGCATTATGTTGTGGATAATTCCGTTCAATTTCGTAGAAACGTTCGAAGTTCGGAGGGAGGACGGAAGGCTCGACCGAGCCATACCTAATGTTCTCCCAGGCGACCTTAATGTTGGCGAGGTAGTAGTAGATTGTGAGGCCTATGAAGAAGGGTAAACCAAGAAGGCAGAAGGAAAAGACGCGTCGGCGCGAGGAGGGGGCCACACGTCGGAGTGGACCAAAGGAGGCGCCGGTTGGGAGTAGCTCGTACTGAGCTTCACGGCCACTTGCACTGGCGAGAAATCGCGGAAGCCTCATGGCGGACGGCGAAGTGCGCGATGGGCGTTAGAGAGGGAACAGGAGGAGGAACAGACGTGAAGCAGTACATTCCGGAGACGGCGAGAACCAAAGGTGCTGCGCACGGTGCGGGTACGTTTCTAGTTGACGGGGACACTCAGTTCGGCAGCCGGCACGGCTGGCGTACTAAGTTAATTCATTTCATCAGCGCCCGTCGGCGTGTACACGGCTAACCTCCCCTTAACTGTTGGGCATTTCGCCAGACATAGCATTAGCCATTGAGTAGAAATTGATAGAAATTGAATTAGAGAAATGTGATTTATGGCCAGATCCAATTATTTAATCGCAGGATGACTTCATCAAATGTTGCCTATTTTGAACAAAAAGACACTGTGTAATAAGCATGAAAGGACATTAATTGGTTATTATTTCTGGAGAAACTGACATTCAAGATGCGCATTATTGCTTGACCCACAGAATTTGAGTCTGCTGGGCACTGTGGTTGCAGACAGCGCGGTTGCGTCGGTTTCCGCGGTTCCGCCCACTGGTAAAAAAAGACTCCCACGGTCTCTTCCGCAACGGGTTGTCGAATATCAAATACCAGCAATTTCTTTCCTCACGTTGCCGAACAGCAGTAGCCCTTACCTCCTCACTTCATCCACGCCAGTCCCCGCAACGATGAACATTCGCCTTGTCTCCACCGCCCTTCGCGCCTCGCGCCTCGCACCCTCCGCGTCCCTCCGCGCCGCCTCGGCGCCCTCCGTGCTCGCTGGCGCACGCCGCGCGATGTCGGGTGCGCACCACCAAGAAACGTTCGAGTCCTTCACCGCGCGTTATGTCTCCTTCTTCCAGTCCGTGGAGGACCTCTTCGAGCTCCAGCGCGGGCTCAACAACTGCTTCGCGCATGACCTCGTCCCCGCACCCTCTGTCATCGAGGCCGCACTTCACGCCGCTCGTCGTGTCGACGACTATTCGACTGCCGTACGAATCTTCGAGGGTATCAAAGAGAAGGTCGAAAACAAGAAGCAGTATGAATCCTACCTCGAGGAGCTCAAGGGCATTCGGGAGGAGCTCGGTCAGATGATTCTTGCTCCTCAGGTTGTTTTTCTTGCTCATATCTTCTGACAGGTGTCAGTACGAAGGAAGAGTTATATCCCTCTGCATAGAACGGGGGCTTGTTCTACTTAGGTTCGTCTCTTTTACGGCTTTTTGTGAATAATTATCTCATTTCGAAACGCGTAGATTCTTAACTACTAACTGCAATGTTATTTCCTTCACCTAAACGGTAATCACGGAATACTCATGCTTCACCGCGCTCTTTTACACTGGTGTTTACGCGCGACCGGTGGGGGATCCACTCATGAATTTGCAAAAAGATGTACCGCTGAACAGCGAAAATCAACACCCACCGATGGATTAGGGAAAAGCACTACCTCTGTTTCATACTTTGTGCTGCCAAATACGTCAATGCAGTCTTTTGCTAATGCGTTCCGATTAATGCCGTTGGAACTATGTGCCGAGTTTCTCTAGATGTGTCTGCGCTCTGAGCTGAATTCCAGGTACGCGATCAGAGGACGCGAACTACGACGCTGCCCTGTCGCAATGCATGCAAATAATGTATTGTTTTGTGCTGCGATTGTTCCCGAGACGGAGCCGAAGCAACACGTTATCACCCGTACGAATCTGCCAGGAAACTAGAGTTTAAAATGATTTGGGTAGACTGGTTCGGATCAAAATTACTATACCCGAGAAGCTCTTAGAAACGATTTGATCGGTGTTTTTGCTAGGCTCGGAATTTGAGTTGTAGCTAGGACCAGTGTAACTTCAGCGAATTTGTGCATCGTTGTGCCCATGGGAAGCAGCGATTTCGCTCTAATCTAAATTTTTGAATAAAGGGAATACTTTGTCGTCAGTTTATGGGGTCACCATTTTTCTAATGGCATTGACCGCGCCAGTGGTGGGGTTTTGGCCGTGATGAATTTCGTTATTGAAGATTGTCTCCCCTTTTCCAGAAAAGAAATTACGTGGTACCCTTTGATGCAGCTCCGGGATCAAGCTCTTTCGATGCAGATATGATTGGAAATAAGTTACAGTGCCTTCAGAGCGTTATGCAATAGATGAAACCAACAGTAGCTGAGAGTGTGTAAAGTGCAAACGTGAGTTTTACCCAATTTACAAATGAGCATTGTCAGAGGGGAAGGTGGGTGTAAATCCGAAAGGACGGAATTATGGGAATAAAAGAAAGGGAAAGGATGGAACTTAAGAGAATCCATTGCTCGGCCAGCTCCCCGGGCTTGCATCTCGTCAGAGCTTTTCGAGAGGGTCGATAATTGTGCCCATCTACACACAAATAAGTCGAGAGCCTGTTAGCAATTGTATTTCGCGGGGATGCAGCTCAAACCTACCTTCTTGACCACGCGCGGCAATGTACCGCGTTGGAACCCAAGGCGGGTGTTCCACTCCACACCAAGCGGCGTGTCCATGCGCGCCTCAAACTGTGCTTTGCTTGTGTATGGGTACGGCAAGTCGCGTACTGCGTACTTCGCCGCTTTTTTGTCCCGTCGCTCCGAGATGATAACATGCGCTTTGCCATAGTCTGCGCGTGACTTTGGGTCGATACCTGCGACCTTTTTAATTAAGTGTGCTTTCGGAGCAGCTTTTTTTGTTCCCGTTCCGCCCCAAGATCCCTAAGAAAAATGGCATGGTAAGAGAACTACCGCGCACAGAGAGTTGTAACCACTAACCCAGCCTGCTAAAGTGGTGTCTACCTCTCGAGGAGCATCGGCCTCGATTTCTTTCCGCTTCGCTTCCTCGAATTGCTAATAAACAAAATATTAGAGACCAATAAACATAATCTTAACAAAAAAGGGCATACCCGAACAACATTGTCACCTGCAAACGCCCTTGCGACAAGCTCACGTTGTTCGAACGCTTTTACTTTTTTGCCCTTGGTCAATGACGCTTCCTGCTCCTCGACTTCGCTATTCACGTCAGAGTCGCCCTCATCCGCAGCTCGGGCCTCCTTGCCTTTGCCCTTTTTAGATTTTTTCTTCTCTCTCGTCTTTTTCTTGCTGTCGCCGTTAATGGCACCATTGACGACAGTGTTATCAGCCGTCCTTTCCGAGTTGTCGAGTGCCAGGACGTCTTCCGCGGAGATCTCTACAACGGCGTCGTCTACCTCCCGCTCGCGCTCATCTGCACCCTTTTTCAGCTGCTTTTGAAACGCACCCTCCGATTTCTGCGCGCGTGTCACATTTTTACCGAAGACCAATTCGTTCTTGCGCTTCGCGACCTTAGAGGATGAGGAAGTAGACTCCGGGAGGGCGAGCCATGGATTTAGCTCTTCGGCGTTAACTGCTGCAGAGGATACGGAAAAGGAAGGGGGCGGAGGTGAAACCGGGCTATCGTACACTGCGAGGACTGGGCGAGGACTGGAGAGATGACATGTGAATCGTGTGATCGTAACGTGGAGGTTTCGGAGATGGCCGAGGGAGGGGGAGGGGGAAGCAAATTTGAGGGCTGTGCCAAAGGAATCCGTAAGTACGGATTTTGAAGAAAGGATTGAAAACGAGAACACGTACTTGAGGACCAGGCCGGAACATCATGCGACCATTGACACGCTCAACAGGCATTGGACTCCCAACATCCTTTTCAGTGTCAACGTCACTATTTTCCGGTAAGTCACCCATCTCCTTCCGGAAGTCGTCAATCATTCGATCTACAGCCTGACTCTGCCGCGCGGCAGCGTCTTTCATGAACTTCATCTCGAACACGCTCTTCGCCTTCTTTTTCAAGTCAGAGTCACTGCCTTCATCATCCTCGCCGCCGGCACCACTGCGCAGTTTCTCGAGCTCTTCAAAAGCGCTTGCCTTGATCCTCATCACACCATCCTCACCGACTAGATCATCGTCGGAACTGTCGCCATCATCGCCATCCCCGTCCTCACTCCCGCTTCCCACACCTTGTATCCGTCGCCGCAGTCGTTCCCCCCTCTCCAGCATCTCGTTGATATCCCGACGCTGGTCCACATCTAGCTCCCCGCGGGCCTTCATCGCCTTTGCCCACTTGCCGGTGTTCTTGTGCTTTAACGTTGCACGCTCTTTCGCCCTTTCCACTTCCGCCTTCATCCTCTCTTCTTCTAGATCCTCAACATTACCCGCGGCTGCATCAAGTTTTGCAAGCAGTTTCGTACGCTCCTTCTTTTGAATGCGATGGAACGCCTTGCTTTTAATCTTTGAGACACGCTTCGCCTTAGAATCGGCGCGAAAAGCAAGCTCGCGCATTTTACGCAGTTCCGCACGGCGTGCAGCGACCTCCTCGACAGAGAGGTCTTTCATCAAAAGATCTTCTGTTTTGTTAATATCTTCCTCATTTAGTTTCGCGGACTTGAGCAACCGGTCAATTGAACTTTCAAGCTCAGTTGTAGGCTATAAAAGGGCACTCAGTAGAACCCGCGGACTTCTTAGAATAACTACCAACCTTAAATTTCGCGGTCAACTCGAGATTTGAAACCTTCACGGCCCTCGGGGCTTGCAAGGGGAAGCTGAGATGTTCAGCCTATTAAGCAAAATTTGTTCAGAGTCAGGCTTCTCCCTTATATTCTCTCATACGATTAAGAAATGCGCACCTCCTGAATTCTTTTCATCGTCTCAGACCATTTGTCGACCTCCTGCTTCGTCTGTTCATACGCAGCTTCGCGATCAAGTTTTTCCTGAGTTCTTGTTGGGAGAGGTGCTGGTAGAGGCTGATTCTTTGGGTTTGATGAGGATGCAAGGGACTTCGTTGCTTTCTTAAGGGACGAAAGAACGCTGGGCTTGGAAGCTAGCGGTGTAAGGAGGTCATCCAGGCTGAGCTTTGACGATCCTGTATCTTATTCAGCCGCACATACTGTGTCAAATTAAAGTATCAATTCACCTGCTCGTGCTCCGAATTCACTCTCTGCTGATGCCTCAGTACGGTCTTTTAGTAACCTTTTCTTCTTTTTGATTTGAGAGATCCCTACATGCTTCACGTTGTCTTCGTCCTCGTCAGCTGCTTTGCGCTTCGCGCCAGTTTCAAGATTAGAGACAAAGCTGCCAAGGTTGTCGAGAGCGGACAAGTCAGGCTCATCCTCATCCGAGCCGGAGACATCAAGACTCGCATCTTCCCTCCCAGAGTCTTCGTCCTCTTCGGAGTCTTCGTCGGAGTCCTCTTCAGCTTCGACCATGTCGGCATCAACGTCGGATTCTCCTTTATTCGCGGAATCGTCATCCTTCAATGAGGGTTTACTCGACTTCTTCAGGGAAGTGCTATCCAATTTCTGTGTGTCTTGATCGTCTCCGAGATCCGGAAGACCTCTTCCGTCCAGCACGTCCAAGACATCGAAGAACTCGTCGTCTTCACCTTCCTCTTCCTCTTCCTCGGCGGGTGTATGCGAGGTGTCATCGAGCATTTCATCATCTTGTTGCACATCGTCGTTTTCGTCAAGATCAACTTCTGCAAAGTGCACACTCCTGCCCACCTTCTTCAGCGGTGCTTTCCGGGATTTCACAGGGCCCTGTATGTAGTTTAACCCATTAGAAAACATATAGTCAGATGAAAATAATCCGCCCACCTTCTTGAAGTTGAACTCCGCAAATCGCTCTTCATCACTCTCCTCGAATGCGCCGTCGCTATCGATCTCTTCGTCCTCATCGCTGCCAATGTGTTCGTCCTCCTCCCCCTCGCCTATTAATCTCGGCTTCCTCCGGGCGCTGCCACCCTCCTCATCCTCTTCTTCCTCGTCGTCACTATAGCCCGCACCCCGTGTTTCATCTTCATCGAGCATAAGCGCGACATTCGCGCGCTTACTCTTACCAGGCTGGTAATCGTACACATCCGCATCTGCGGCTGCTTTTGCTGAGCGTGCGCGGCGTTTTGCGAAGCCAGCGGCATTGTCCTTGCGAGAGGAAGGACGCGATGCGTTCTTTGCGCCGCGGAACGAGCCGCCTGTCTTTGTCGGTCGGGGCGCCATGGATGCTCGGATTCAGACTCGGAGGCGTGAGCTCAGAGCTGCTGAATTGACGGGCCAAAAATTACCGTCACGTGATGGGAATTCTATTTATAACGAGCTTAATCTCTCGACTCTGGATAGCATAACCGATGGGTTCAGATACAGTGAGGCCCGGGGTAGTCCTTACTTCACCCTCTGGGCGCATAAAGCTGGTTACACCGGACCCGGCTTACGACGAGGACGTCGCGCGGCTTCGCTCACATCCTGATACACTTCGTTATCTACCCTTCCTCCCCTCTCACATTTCCACGGAGGACGCCCGGAACCGACGCGAATCCCGCGCAAAGCAGGAAGCTATCCTCGATCTCAATATCTTACTCATAAACGGCGATGACGAGCCAAAGCTAGCTGGTGTTGCCGGCTTATTCGACATCGATCGATTAAATGCCAACTGCTCAGCGGGTATCCTTATCCACCCGGACTATTTCCGGTGCGGACTCGCGACACAGGCTCTCTATATGCTCATGAAGTACGCATTCGAGGACGATGCCCAGCGCATGCACCGCGTTGTCTACGAAACCGGCGCGGACAACGTGCAAATGCGTGGATGGTTGGAGAACGTCATTGGCGTGCAGATGGAGTTCCGCCTACGGGAGGCCTGGAAAGCCGCGCCTGGTAAACGGGTCGATGCCGTGGGATATAGCGTCTTGGAGCATGAATGGAGGGATTCCGTGAAAGGAAGGCTTGAGTCTCGCTTGGATAAGCATAATGGACAAGTAAGTGTATAGCGGACTTCATAAAACAGGCTGAAATAGCCTGACGGTGCGGCCAAACGTACAGCGAGATCAACAGCGAACTCACGATCAATCTTGAGCAAAGTTCTCTTAGTTGTAATTCGGGCATCATCTTAATTCAGCTACAGAACAGAGTTCGTTAAAATTCTGGATGGCAACCCTTGCATCCCTAGTGACAGTTACTTTTCGTTGGCAATAGGTTTTTGTAAGAGGTATGCCAGCAGTAGCGTGCAGCACAATCGTCGAAGGGCACAGCGAAAGGGAAAGAAAACTGTGTTTGAAATACGTTCGTCGGGTACATTGCATAATTATAGCTGCAGCAAGACGAAGACGTAGATCCAAACTCGCAACGAAAGAAAGCGCACAACCACTATTTGAGCTTCTTTTTCCTGTAAAGTTTGTAAGTGCGAGTACACTATCGTGCAAGAAGGATACACACGGGCGAAGTTGCGACGAGTGGCCACAAGCCTTCTTGCGGCAGTTGGTGGCGCGAGGCGGGAGGCGGGCGTAGCACTTGCGGCAAATTTGCTTGTCGCACTTGTACTTCGCAGCAAGTACCTTCAATGAGGGCTCAATCAGGCCACCACGAAGACTGGATTTAAGTGCGTTTAGCATGTACGTATATGTATAACCAACGTAACCGTACCGGAGGACGAGGTGAAGTGTCGACTCCTTTTGGATGTTGTAGTCACTGAGGGTACGACCATCCTCAAGCTGCTTGCCGGCAAAGATCAGGCGCTGCTGATCGGGCGGGATACTGTATACATGCACCCAGCACGTCAACGAGTTGTACAAGCATAGTGCACAGGTGTATGGCACACGCACCCCTCCTTGTCCTGAATTTTGGTCTTGACATTGTCGATGGTGTCCGAGGACTCAACCTCGAGGGTGATAGTCTTGCCCGTGAGGGTCTTGACGAAGATCTGCATCTGTGCCAACTGTGAGCGACCTGAGGTGTAGACTTGCTGTGTGCTGCTCACCGTTGCTGACGATGTGCGTATAGACTTACACCTGTCGTGGGAGGAACGCAAGTAAAACTGTCTAGCACCACAGGCCCAACACTTTAGACTCCGACGGCAAAAAAAGGAAGTGCGTGATAACCCTAGAAAACCAGACCCTAGGCGCATACGCGCGTTACAGTCTGTCACGCGTTTATCTCACGAGCATGTGCTCGACGAAGGCGACGCACGCGAACGCGTAAAGATAGCCGAGTCCCACGCACTCCTCCGATGGGTTGAAACCGAACCGCGTCGTCGACTCTTCAGCTCGAGGGCCGATGGACGACTCCAAGAAAGCGCCCTACGCGCCGACGCCGCCTGCGCGCTGCGTTAAGCGCACTCCGAATCGGCTCGCTCAGCTCGGCCGTACTCTACTCATCCTTTGCGTAGCGGTGCAGACCTGCGCGATTCTCCCGAGTCTCCTGCGGCAGCTTACGGGCGCAATCACGAGCGCACTTGATCTGTCCGAAGGTGATGTTGTGAAAGAGTGGTCTGACCCTGCAGATGAGTGGAGAGATGACGTTTGGCCGCTGCGGCGAATAACGCAATGGGACATATCAACGGACTTCCCGTACCCGCGTACGCTCGCGTTCGACGTCGACGAGGGCACATGGCTACGTCTCGATGTGCATCCTACATCCGGAGAAATTGTCTTCGACATGCTCGGCGACCTCTACTGTCTGCCTGCGTCGGCCTACCTTCAGTTTGCTAGCTCTCTGTCCGACTCTAGTTCAGCGGGCTACGTCGCGGCCGAGGCACGTCCTATCATGTTGGGAATTCCGCATGACTCGGACCCCCACTTCTCTCCAGACGGCAAACTGATGGCGTTTAGGTCTGATGCTGAGCTCGGCGTTGAGAATATCTGGTTCACGAACTGGACAGACTGCGAAAGCATGAGTGTCAGTCTGCGTGAAGATAGCAATTCTGAACATGGTAAGAAGGAACTCTTCGAAGCGTTGAATGTAAAGGCAGAGGAAGACAATATGCTGGCATCGGGTGTCAAGGAGACGCCCGAAAGGAAGCGCAGACGCCTCCTCAGAGAAGGAAGGCTGACTGGTATGTCTAATTAGCATCCTACTTCGCTGCATATACCCGACTAACTATTCACAAAGCACAACGTATTACAAATGAGACCTACCGCTGGACTAGTGATGCACGTTTTCATCCTAGCGGCTCAAAGATGGTCGCGACGAAGTGGTACACGTCCTCTAGGAGCGTTCCCGCAGGTGAGGGCTGGGAATATACGCTTCCCGCCTCGGAAGCGCAGATTGGATCGGACAGCGGGCGGCGTATTGTTGGTCGTTCCCTTCCTATCGGCTGGACTTCAGAAGACTACGGAGAGCAGCAAGTCGGGCCAGAACAGTTTATCTGGAGCGGTGAGGACGCCGTAATTTATGCGAAGAACGACATGGATATCTCGGGCCAGTTCAACTACGACAAGGACGTACATCTGGGCATATATTCAATCTTCGAGTTCAATTTAACTACGAAGAGAACGGAGACGATCGTTTCCTCGTTTCCCGGAGGAGCGAGTCGCCCCGAGCTTTCAAGAGATGGGCAGACTCTTGCATTCGTTCGCCGTGTTCGGGACAAGGAAGCACTTGTACTGAAGTATGCGTATTCTACCAGTTTTTCCGGGCGCCGAGCTGAACTAATTTTAGAAATCTTAACTCTGGCACTATACGTAATATCTGGTACGGCCTTACGTATGACCTGGCTGGTGTTTCTGCTCCTATGGGCACATATCCATCGTTTTCATTCACACCAGATGACGATGCGATTATTATATGGGCAGCAGGAAAGCTTTGGCACGTACCGCTGTTAACCAACGCGCTAGGCGAAAAGGTCGCCGGTGGGGAGCCACATGTTATTCCGTTCAAAGCACACGTCGAAAAACGTCTCGCGGAGACGCTCACTGCGAACACAGACTTGCTTGCGCTAGAGACGGCGGACACGCAACGTCTCCATGCATTTGTTGACCTTGCGGCAGATGACGCAGGGACGCGAGTGGTGTTCCAAGGCGCAGGCGTTTCGTATTACTTGGATTTTGACTCTGCATCCACTAGCAAAGTGGGGCTGCCAAAGGAGGTTCCTATCCTCAAACCAGGGGAATCGTATTACTCACCCACGTTTGTGCCTGGAAGCAGCGATCTCATCGTTCATGCGCGTTGGTCAAACAGGAACTATTCGACGTTCGAGCTTGCCGACATATCGTCTGGCGTTGCATATGAATTAAGCGGTCTCCCACTCGGTCGCTACATTAGTCCTGTGCTTTGCAGTTGTACAGGTAAAAACAGACAGATCGCATTCATCAAGGTCGCCAGTGACTACTTGTCTGGTAGTATCATTGCAACTGCAGACCCCGGCCTCTACATTGGGGAGATTACTCTTCCCGATGAGCTGACAACCTCAGGTGCATCTATCTCTGTCAAGAATGTGCGTCGCCTCCGTTCGGAAATTAGCATTGGCGAGCGCATGTCAATGAGCTTCCTGGACGGTAATAAGAAACTGTTGATACAACAATCAGACCGCGCCTTTGTGATCGACCTGGCGAGCGGACCTGATTCTTTCGGCGATTACAAACATACTACTGTTGTAGAAGGTTTCATGACCACTGAGGTCGCGGTCCCAGTGCAGCAAGATAGGGCCGCTTTTGTGGACTCTTATAATGTCTACGTGGCCAACTTGGAGGATGCCGGAGACAAACCCCTTTGGAGCAAGCCGGGAAATGCAACGAAAGGGATCGCAAGGGTCAGTCTTGATGGGGGACATGCTGTCCGGTGGACTGCGTCTGGAAACAGGATTTTCTGGTTCCTAGGTAGGAGGTGCCCCTTTACAGTCTATTTAACACTAGCTTACTAATACCACCTGCCAAAAATAGGGCCGTACTTACATTCGCTGGAGCTTTCTCGCATTAAGAAATGTTCATCTAAAATCCAGAGCGATAGTGTGCGTTTCGGTGTCGACTGCATCAAGGGACTGTTAGACGTTCAAGAGATAGAGGTCACCTACCCGACCGACATTGCTCGTCTTTCTCATGAAGCGCGTATTGTTGCTCGTGCTCATGGCCTTGATGCGCGGGACGCAGATGTGTATGCAATCACAAACGCGACCCTCCTTACTATGGCGTCTGGTCTGCTGCCGGACGATTTCGTTCAGGATGCAACGATTGTAATACGTGGAGGGATCATCGAAAGTGTGGGCTCCGCAAACGACATCATCATCCCTCAAGGCGCGACTGTGCTGAATGCGCACAAGGGCTTCGTCGTCCCAGGATTCATCGACGTACACGCTCATTGGGCCGCATATTCGAATCTCTTCCCGGCGCGTTCGTGGGAGCTCGAAGCCTTCCTGTCATATGGTGTAACGACACTACACAAGTGAGCATGCATAACCTTCTTTCGTTTGCCCGTTCGCTTACATTAACACCTTTTGCAGCCCGAGTTCCGACAATGTGTACGGTTTCGTTGAACGTGCTCGCGTGGAGAGCGGCGCGATGGTGGGTCCGCGCGTCTTTCATACCGGTGAAATCATCTACGGGGCTGGAGAAGGCGCTTACCATAACGACGTCGCCGACCTTGAAGATGCACAGTCAACACTCTTGCGCATCAAGGTTGAAGGCGGGCCGGCGAGCTTCTCATACAAGAATTACAACCAGTATTCTCGGTGAGTGAGGGAATAAGCATCTGTTGCATTTTTGTTCCGACACGTTTTGCGCAGGGCATCTCGACAGAGACTCTTGTTGGAAGCTCGCAACTTGTCTATGCTGTGCGTCCCTGAAGGGGTAAGTATCGTATTTTTGGCTAAAGGAGAATGCATTTTGATAGCCTTGAAGGGTATGAATCAAGACTGGGATCTCACTTACATCGTCGACGGTCAGTCGTAATGGAATCTTTTAGGAGGTCAAATCTGATAATATTTGCAAACAGGCATGACAACGGTCGAGCACTCCCTCCCAATTCCTGTACTTTATGACGATGTGATTAATCTCTACGCGCTGAGCGGCACGGGCGCTACCCCTACTCACATCGTCAATTACGGTGGGACGATGGCGGAGCAGTACGTGTGGGCACATGTGGACGTTGCCAACGATCCGAAGTAGGTCTATAACGCGGCAAGTTGTTGATTACTGGCTAAACGCTTCCAAAACAGGTTGCGCCGCTTCACACGACATGACATTCTGGAAGGCGTGATCGAGACCACGCATCGGCCCAACGATTGTACGTCTTCTTACTTCTGGCACGAACAAAAAAGAACTTAAAATCGGTTTTACACACAGCCTTCCAGTTCTTCAACACTTCTTCCTCAATTACGAAGATGGTGCACAAGGGCCTGAAGGCACACATCGGCGCACACGGCGAGGCGCCCCTGGGCCTCATGTACCACGCTGAGTTCGCCTTCACCGCTGCTGGCGGCTTAAGCAACTTCGAGGCACTGCGCGCCGCGACGCACGATGCAGCGCTTACGCTTGGCATCGACCAGTCGGTGGGCTCACTGACGCAGGGCTTGCTCGCGGATCTCGTGGTGTACCCGCCAGGAGTGGACTTGCTTGATGGCAGGATTACGGAGAGCAGGAAGCTGCAGTACGTCGTAAGAGGAGGACGGGTGTGGGACACGGATACGATGGTCGAGGAATGGCCGGTGAAGGGAAGGAGACCGTTGATGCCGATAATCAATGCAGACTGATAAGGTGGCGTATCTACTTTTATGTATTTAAACAAGGAAACACAACGAACGAAACAAATGAATTGAACAACCCGACGAAAAACGCGTCATAAGCTATGTTTTATAATACGTCTAGCGTAGTAACTTAAATTACAAGGTATTCTTCCGTAGAAAGCGTTGCCTCCTGCGAGAACACGACGTCCTCGCCGTTGTCGACGCGCGCAATGGAGCCAACGCGCAGGCCTGCGAGGCTGCCCTGTGCGATGAAAGCGACATGAACAGGGAAGAACGTGCCTGCGTCGTCACCGCCGACGGCGAACTCGAGCGCGCCAGAGCGCGTGTCTGCCTCCGCGCTGATCAGAGGTACGGCCCAGTCAAGCGAATGTGTCGAAGCGTTGAGCGACCACGAGCCTGTGTGCGAGGCGACGGTCGGGTAGGACCCCGTACTGTTGGCTTATCAGTAAACAGATATTCGCACGGGATTTATTCGTAGACGTACGGAAGAGGAATGGAAATGACAACGTCGTGCAGCTCGACCTTGTCGTTCTCGAGCTCGTACTCGATATTGACTTCGCAAGTGCCATCGTTCGACGGCGTCGGCCAGCAGTTGACTTCACAAGTAATTAGATTTCACCCTTGTTATTATTATTTAAATAACTTACTGGACAAAGGAATGAAGCTCTCGTCCTTGCCCGAATACCTCCATTTAAGGACCGCAAGCGACTGGCCGACTGGGAACGATCGTGAGGGATCCTTCAGGGCGACAACACGGTCGCCTGTGGCGCCGAACTTGGCGACATTAGGATGCTGTTTAAACTGCAAGTCTGAACCAAATTCTGCATCTAGCGGAGCCAGTGCGAGCTTTATTTTTGCGTATGACGGGTCTGAGACCTGGAGGTTCATGTCACCCTTGAGCTCCATGGACTTGAGGCCACCCTCACGCAGGATTTGTGCGGATATCTGCTCCCTAATAACAATATGTACCCTGTAAAAATAGAATTAGCAAATAGATAGACCTGGGTAGGTACAGGACCGCGCACCCCTCTGGAGTGACGGTAGGCAGGCTCCCGCGGACAGTCGCCGAAATCGGCTCCGGCGTCATTGGTATAGCAGGCGTTCCTGGAGCAGAGAGCTCATCAGGAGGAAGAACTGCTTCACCTCCAAGAGCATCAAGTAGCTCGGCAGTCTTCGCCTTCTTGCTGCCTAGCTTCATACCGGAGCCCTTGAACGCAGGCGCGCGGAGTGTCGACGGGGCCGGGGAAGATGTACGTGCGGGCTGCGGCGAAGGTGCCTCGAAACGCGAAACAGGCGAATACGAGCCCATGCTCCCGCTGCCCATACCACCAAAGCCACCGCTTCCACCGCTGCCCCCAGTCGCGGCAGCCCTGCGCTGTTGCTCTCGACGCTGCATCTCGAGTTGTTTTGCGCGGCGCTTGAGCTCCTCCTTTGCTTCGGCTTCTTTGTTCTAGATATATAGTCGTATCTGCTACCTCATCTCTATCAAATGGAAAACACTCACCCGCGAGATGATTTCCTGAATCTTCTCCTCGTGACTCTCCATCTCGAGCACGTTGCGCACCTGCATAAGATTAATCTGCTCGCGATATCCGAGGCTGACGATCTCGTCGAACGCGCCAAGAAGCTCGAATGCGTTCTTGAGGATTTCGCGCTCCTCGGCGCTGCGGCACATGTCTGAGACGACGCGCGCGAAGAGGTGGAGGGTATCGATGTCTTGCAGGATATTCGAGGCTTTGTTGGTAATAAGGAGGATGTAGAGGTCCTCGAGCGGCTGGTAGACGTAGCGGACCTCGGGGGTCTCGATGGAGGTGTGTTGGGAGCCTGCGGGGATGAGTTTGGGGAAGGAGGCAAGCAGAGACTCTATACGAGCTCTGGTCATTTCGCGAAACTGGCGCGAGATGACCGCTGCAGATTGTGCGTTAGATTTGCACATATAATAAGCAGATACAGGAAACGTACGCTTTCCCGCCTTCGTGCAGATAGATGCAGCCAGTACAACCTACGATGAAGTACGGTCTCAGCGACAGGTCAGACGTTCATCAAACAAGTTACTGACCATTTTTACAGCAGTGTTTTGACGACCAGCGATGCCCTGTCTGCGGATACGACGAGTGCAATTGGGCGATTTCGACGCTGGCTTATAGCAATGCTGTCGACTCGGTCGGCGATGGACGTGTCGCGTTGCGAGCGTGGAAGAGACGCTCCTTATTGGGGCGGCCGTGATCAGCGCGAGGTCGTCGACACCGCCAACTGACGCTGCACGACGGTGAGCTCGATGTTTCTCTATCTTACCGCGTTGACGAGCGTCGTCGCATAGATGGCGGAACCCGAGACGACGCTCGCAGACATCCTCGCAGGCGGCGGGGACGCGACGCGCTTCTCGACCCCGGAAATCTCGCAATACCTCGCGCACATCACCTCGCTAGGTCTGCCCGACGTCGTGCACGAGCCGACCGCACTCGCGTCCGAGGCGTCGCAGTTGACGAACTCGCTCACATCGCTCTGCTATGCCGAGTACCCGACGTTCCTCTCGCTGCACCGCACCTCGGCCGTCCTTTCCTCCACACTCTCCTCCTTCTCTGCATCCCTTTCTGCTCTCGCCGCTGCACTACCCACTCTTGACGCGCAGGCACGGCAGTTCTCAGTCGAAACACACGCGATCCAGGATGTGCGTACCAAAGCGCGCCGTGTGCTCTCGCAGCACGACGCACTCGTCGACGTCCTCGACGTCCCTGCGCTGATCGACGCCTGTGTGCGCAACGCACACTACCAAGAAGCAATGGACCTCTCCGCACACGCCGAGCGCCTCGCAAGCGCACTCCCCGACGTTGCCATCGTGCAGGACGTCGCCGCCGAGGCCGAACACGCAATGCACCTCATGCGTGCGCAACTCCTCGCACTCCTCCGCGAGGCAGCGAAGCTCCCCGCGCTCTTCAAGGCTGTATCTTTCCTCCGGAAAATGGGTGCATTCTCCGAGCCCGAGCTCGCACTCGTGTTCCTCGTGAGTCGACTGTCTCACCTCGAAAACGCGCTCGACTCCATCGCGCAGGAGCGCTCCGACCACGCTCGCTACGTGCGCCGCTATGTCGACGTCTGGCGGGAGGGCGTCTCCGACGTCGTGACGCAGTACACCACCATCTTCCTCGAGCGTGCAGCCTCTTCAGAACTTGCGGTCGAATTGCGATACCTCCTGTCCACTCTTACTCACCACGCCCTGGACGCGCTGCTCAGCGTCCTCCGCGCACATATCTCCGGCATCACAGACGCAACCTCCCTTGCCGCACTCCTCACGCAGCTCACTCACTGCGCAGCGGCACTTGCGCGTGTTGGACTCGATTTTCGCTCCCTCCTCCCCCCGCTCTTCGAACACGCCGTGCAGCAGCGCTTCGAACAAGCAGTTACCGCGGCAACCAGCGCCTTCCTCTCTACCCTCTCCGATGCCCAGAAGTACCACCGGCAGCCCGCTACGGTCCTCTGCACGCCTGAGTCAGCGGCATCACCGCCAAAGGACGTCACCTTCCCGAGCGCACTGCATGCGCCCCCGACCGTGCTGGCGTCATACCCACCGCTCGCGTTGTACACGAACGCACTCCTCGCAGCGCTTAACAGTTTGCGCTTGCTCGCGCCTACGGCATTGTTTCGTGCATTATTAGCTGAACTCGACACGACACTTGCGCGTTCTGCATCTGCGTTCCTCGCGTACGCGCAGAACGCAATAGAGAGCGCCCCAACTATGCGTACGCAGGTATACGGCGAAGACGAGGACCCGCCCGACCAAGAGCGTATAGTGAGGTCCGCAGGGAAAGTTTTCGCCCGTCTACTCGTGCCATACGCTCGGCGCGCACTCGGAGAAGGCGTATACGGCATCGTCAACCCCAAAAGTTTAGTCGAGAGTAAAGAACTCAGAGAGGCTCTTTCACAATGGGACACATGGCTAGATCCACCAGACTCTGCACCCGATGATGCTACATGATGTATTACTTTAATCTTTCTGATTTACAGATGCACTAATTTATACACTTCGTAACTGGACCTGTCCGGATTCAAATGTTTTAAAAGAAGAAGTTCCTGATACCTACGACTGCGGCGGAGCCGGCCGTGAACCAGCCGAGAACTGAGCGCCATTCACCTTGCTGGCCACTGTAGAGCGCAGCAAGGTCGTAAATGATGCAACCACCCATGATAGGGTCCGCAAGGACGCTCTGAATAAAATTGTATTTCGTTGAGTTCTTGAAAACGTTTAGGTTATGAAAAGCTTACTGCAAGCGCAAAGAGCCCACCCGTCAGTACCTTTATAACAGTAGACGGGGGCGCACCATAGCGCTATTGATCGAGTCTCGTTAGTGTTCCTGGATTAGTTTGTTGGTTTAAGACATACCAAGGCAACGGCACCGTTGTCCACAAAGTCGAGCAGCCCGATGCCGGCGGTAGTCTTCGCGACCCAATGAGTGAGCGCATTCGCAGGAGCGAGCGGTGGGAGACGCGAAACAGCGTACAGCTGCGCCACGGAGTTGACGGTGACGAGCGCCTGGGACACACCGAACTGCTCGCGGTTCCAGAATATCATCCAGCCGGCTTTAAATCCAGTATCAGGATGAATGTACTATGAGTAATGTACGGTGGAAGCAACTCACCGATGGCGACGTTTCCGAGCGCATATATGGGGACATAGTCGAGCTGGGCTTGGTCAGGTGCAGAGTCTGTGAAGAGCTTGCGGAGCCACGCGAGCTGCAGGATCATCTGCGGGGCGAAGAACGCGCCGATGAAGAGCGGGTTCGGTGAGAACGCATAATGGTTCTATCAATTGAGGAATAGGTCGTGAGTAACAAGATAACTCCGAGACAATGCTACGCACCTTGTCCGCGACCTGCTTCATGTTGGGGGAGGAGACCATGCCGTAGACCTGCGCAGCGAGGTTGACGGCAAAGGCGCCGGGCGCGACGATGCGGGCGGTCGAAAGGTCGTTTCCCATGTTTGAGTATTTGTAGTATGCGTCGAAGTTGGTGGTATAAAGGAGGGGAGGGTAAGACTGGTTCCAGCATTTTAATGCGGGAAAGCGGCTTCCTTGGTGCGATGGCTGGCATCCGCTATGACGGGATTTCCGGACGGAGATCGGCGTTGCCACATCTTTGCCTTTTCCAGAAAATATGTTATGATCGACGCTTCGCCTCTTTTTCTCTGCCCATTGCGCGTTGTCTCCGTGCCATGTTCAATGCTGTCTAGCACACTGCGCCATCTCTCCAGGCGCTGTACTTTTGTCCATCGACCTTTCGTAGTCCCACGACAAAGGGAAAAATGTGTGAGATGGGTATCGAGCGCGCCGACGAACGCCGCGGTTCAGTCGTCCATCCGTGAGGCGTTCGCGGACATTCGCAATTCGCTTTCGCTCGTCAACCAGGGTGAGCGGCTTAAAGTCGCGGAGGAGCAGGCGAAGGAATTAGCAAAGGAACTAGAGGTGCGCCATGAATCCACCAAAAATTCTGCACAAACTGAAAAAGGGGTTCAGAACGAAGTCATCTGGACACAAGACTACAACGCTGCTTCCCGTAAACAGCAACAGCTCGTGCATTTGCAAAAGCAAACATCTTCACTGCAAGATATACGATCAAGCTTCGACTCGTTATCCGAGCTGGCCGCCCTCGCAGACGACTCCGGTGACACCGCGCTACAGACGGAGCTGCTGCCCGAACTCACTGCACTAAGGACGCGTGCGGGTGAGCTTACACGGGCACTCCTACTCAGTGCACCCGCAGATGCACATGGCGCGTACATCGAGGTCAAGGCGGGCTCAGGCGGCACGGAGGCGTGTGACTGGGCGGGGATATTAGCTCGGATGTACACGCGCTGGGCGCAGGCGCATGATTTTTCTGGTACGCCATTTCCTACACTCCGATTTACCAAGCGTTTATCGTGGCCGACAGTTGCGGTTGTTGACGAGACGCTGGGTGAGGTCGCGGGCATTCGCCACCGCACATTACGCGTCGACGGCGCGTACGCATACGGTTACGCCCAGTTCGAGTCGGGCATCCACCGCCTCGTGCGTATGTCGCCCTTCGACGCAGCGGGCCAACGCCACACGTCCTTCGCATCTGTGCAAGTCTCGCCGTATTTCGGAGAAGATGAGGATGGCAGCGCAGTAAAGGAGGGCAAGGCCCTGATAGAAATCAACCCTGCCGACTTGAAAATACAGACGATGCGTAGCTCAGGTGCCGGCGGCCAACATGTGAACAAAACGGAGAGCGCGGTGCGGATCACGCACATCCCCAGCGGACTCGTCGTAGCTGTAAGCTCCACCTAAACTTATTTCAGGTTCCGGCTAAAATACGTTCTGACCTTTCAAACGATTCACCAGTGTCAACAAGAGCGCAGTCAGGCGCGCAACCGCACTGTTGCCATTTCGCTCCTCAAGTCACGTCTCTACGACATGGAGCAGCTCAAGAAGTAAGCGACTCCCCCTTTCTACATCCCGTCTCCTTCGACATCTGATATATGACTCTTCCTCTTCGCCACCGTCAGAACGCAAGCGAAGACGGCATCCTACAACAACCTCCCAGAGATGTCATGGGGCTCTCAGATCCGCTCATACACACTCCAACCGTACCAACTTATCAAAGACGTACGCACCGGCCACGAAGTCGGCACGAGCGGCGTCCAAGCGGTCCTGGACGGTGATTTAGATGGGTAAGCCGAACAGATAGTCTTTTTTTGTGCTTGTTGATTTCAAGTTCGGCTGTGATCTGATTGAGTGTTTGTTCTTTCCTTTCGTCTTCCTATATCAGGTTTATGGAGGCTGGATTGAAGCACTTCAGGGCCGGTGCTGCCTCTTCGTGACCCTATGCCATCCAACACGAACCCAACCCTGCAACGCCGCCTAGACACGAATGAATGACCGACAGGGGTTCGGCAGTGCACCATTAACTGCCTGCCGCAAAGGGGGCGTTGCCGGGAGTTCAACTCAGGAGTGAATCATAGGCGCCACTGAATGAGTATCCGACCGCTGTTACCGTTGCTGTTACTTGTTGCTGTACTATCCGCCTCCCCCTCATCTACCACATTCTGGTATCGTGCACGCTGGGGTAACCCTTTTTTGCATGGCGAATGGGAAGTGCCCAAGGAATGGTGAAAGGAGTGGCCGTGTCAACGGACTACCCTGCCGGGCGGAATCCAGCGTGCAACATGGGGAGACATCGTACGTATCATTGCAAGTATTGCTGTATTAATGTCCATATACATAGAGTTGAATGCAATGAAGACTCCTGCCCACTGTACTTCGAAAGAAAGTATCGGGGGCATTGTTATTTGCAATCGCTATTACCATTCCAATCGCTAACACGACGGACGGACGCGGACACGGACACGAACGCGGAGGCACCGGAGGAAGCTACACGCATGTAAGAATGAAGTGAAGTTAATATGTATATACGTTCCGAGATTTTCACAGCTGAGAAGTTAAGAGCGTTGCGGGGCGACTCCGACTCCGAATCGAGTCCTACCCCCCGAGTCGGCGGTGTACTCGTTCAGGCTCATGCTCAGACTCAGACACAAGTACTCAAGCACCTTGCCTTCTGCATCCGTAAGTCCACCTCTCCGTCCCACCCCTTTACGAGGCATCACGACGCAACGGGGATGGGGGTGCCAGATCCCAGCCTCAGTTGAGCGAGGATACAGCCGTGACATAGAAGTATCTGCTACTGTATTTGTATCTGTACCTGTACCCCTATCCCAATCCTCGTCCTTGTCCCTGTCCCTATCCCATCTGTACCCATCACCTCTGCACACTGCCAAACAGCGGCGGCAGGGGCATTGAGCCTAAGTGAGCCAGTCACCCGGCACCCGGCACCCGGACACCAGGAGTGGCGGTGGGTGGCGGCGATGAATTTGCAAAAGTACAATGGAACTCGTCGAAATATCAAAGCAACTTGGCAACTCGGCAAGTAAGCAAATATGTACAATAGATAGATACGTACGTACGTACACGATGCACACTGGACGTTTCCTGAACCCGAGCCAAAAGTAGTTCTAGTGAGCCTGAGGCTCAGGCCGCCAGTCACTAGTGAGCCACAATCAAAGCGGGACGATGTACGTATGATACGCCGAAAGCAGCCACCGAGCTAACCAGATTTCGAGTCCAGTTCAGGTTCATCATCCCCGATCGAAGGAGGACTGTCACCGGGAGATCCGATTTCATTAACGTATTCAAATTCAGATCCAAGTCCAGATCCAGATCCAAACCTCGAACTCGAAGGCCGTGTCCGAATCCGAATCCAAACTCCGAATCCAAACAACTACTGTAGTACTAATTCAATTCGATTCAAAATGTAACCCTCATTCCCATTTCCATTTCATTAACTAGTATCACAATCACAATCACACAGTTTGTTAAATGCCATCACCATCCTCAAGATCGCACCCAGACTACTACTCGCCTCAACCTCTTCCTCTTCCTCTTCTCAAGTTCTCACTCGCCGTTTTCAAATTTAACCGTAAACCGAAGCCCGAGCCCGAACCACAAAGAACCAACTTTGAAAGAACCAGAAAATCACCGTGACAGTTCGCGCTTACGAGTCTCGGTCTCGAGTCTCGAGTCTTTGACGCTGGGGGAAGCGAAGGCGACGCCTGAGTTCGAATTTCGAAACCCAAAAAGAACCGCGGCCAAAAGAACCAGAACCAGAAAATCACAGTTCGCGCTCGCGCTCGCGTTTGTTTGTTTGAGAAGGGGGGGGGAATTAATCGGAAGATCGACTCGGAACTCGACTCTCGACTCGTCATAAACTCATAAACTCATACTCGGATCATCATAAGGCAGGACTCGAACGGGACTGGGTCCGAGTCCAAGTTCCACAGGGGCCCGGGTGGGGGGTGGGGGCGAAAGAGAAAGAGAGAGAAAGGGAAAGGGAAGCCCTTCCGAGTCCGAGTCGGAATATTAATTGCAGTAAGAAACTCTAAACCGAAGCGACGGAGCGCCCGAGGTCTGAGTACTGTACCGAGTACCGACTCGGACGTACGAAAAAAAAAAAAAACCCCACCCAAAAAAAAACCTTGAATACAGAATACAAAAGGCCTTGCGTTTCAGCAATTCGCCGCGCCAGCGAAGGTGCACTTCGAGTATCCGGGTGTATCGTATACAGTCGAATCCATAACGATAAAATCTAAATATTTTCTGCAGTATTTCAGTATCTTTCGGCAGTTAATGTGCAGCTCCATTCGTAAGTAAGTATATTCTACAAAGTTAAATCCCATCAGACAGACGAAGCTTCATTTTCTACTTGAGTTTTTCAAAAAATCAGCATATTATATTCGACTGTAACTAGTAAAATACTCGCACGACGAGAACTCGAGCGCGCATACAAGGTTGCCAAAGTATTACGAAAAGATTTCCATCTCCGAGTCCGAACGGCTGACTCGGCATCAAGCTCACAACTCAACACTCCCAAGTGAGGAAATACTCGAACGAGCAGGAAGAACAATAGCGGAACCACGCGAACGGCGAAAGCCTATGTACGGTACATGTTGCATTTTATTGTATTGTATGGTCAGTGTAGTGTGCTGTGCGAATGAGGAGTGGGGGTGGTAAATACATGTATGTATACATAAGAACAAGTCCTTTCGAATATAACGAGACGTGATGAAGAAAATGGGGGGAACGGGAGACAGGGGGGAGGGGGAAATGCAGCTCAGTCAAAATTGTAGCTGTAATTGTAATTGTAGTCGTAATCGTGTCGTAACTGTGTGGCTGAATTATATGTATACATATAATGCATTCCATCCGCGCTCAAGTAAGCCCGGGTAGATCGGGGGTGAAGAGAAGAGAATACGGATGGAGAATGGGGAATGGCAATGTCGTGAAGGTCAGCTGGAGGCTACTAGAGGCTAGCGCAGGGAAAAGGGGTCAAAGGGGGATAGAGGGAAAAGCCGTGAGTCGTAACGTAAGATTTTTTCAGCAATTTCAAGTGGCCGAAGTTAAGTCAGTTATTGGAAGAACGAAAATGCGTGTAATGAGCAGGGCAGAGTAAGAGTCGAGAACGATATCGATATATCTATCGAGGTCCCGGTAAGTGATATGAGTTCGTTCATTTAAGTTCGAGGTCCGGGTCAATGCACGAGGAGGGGAGAAGGGAAGACTGCGATCGAGGATACCGAGCCGAGCCGGGCGACGAGAACAAAGTTTCCCATCGCGCCCGCATGGGTTCATAATAGGGCGAGTGCCACATCTCCCGACGGAGGAAGCGAGCGAACGAACGATAAGACAGGATAGAATAGGTGGCTTGACGTGTCAGGCGGAGCGAGACAGACATTCCCCAAAAAGGTGATTGTAATGCACAAGCATCGATGGCGAGAGGGTTCTATCATTTCGATCGTGAGATGTCGCCTAGCAAGGATCGAGGAAGGGCTCGGGGCCACAAGCGCTCCTTCGTTTGTATACATATGGGATTGCCGCGTATGAATAGCGCGCCGTGCCTATCATTCATACTGGCGATTGTGCGGCGTTAAGATCTGGCTTCATTAAATGGCCATCATCACCACCATTCGCCGCTTCCTCATTCTCTGGCGGTTCACAACGCGCAAAGTCGACCGGGCAGAGGTCATACAGCGCGCGCCGGCTTGATGACTCAGATTCAGTGACAAGGCCGCCCGCCCGGGAGATGTATAGCATCCTGCGGAGATTCCCAGGATGCTTCGGACGCGGGAACGTAGAGAATGGAATGGGGTCTCCCCGCTGGAAGGAAAGAATTAGAAACACCAAACATAGACGTCGGATATTTCGCTACTCACAGCTATTTCGCGGAAACACCGGATGCTGTACGTACAGTGCAATTTGACGCCCATACACGCGCAGGCAATGCGCAGGTTCGGCAACTGCGGATGCGCATCGCCGCCATTCCAAAAGTGCACGGTGACGGCCTTGAGGCTCTCGCTAGCCTTGACGAAGTTGACCATGAGGTAGAGTGGCGTCTCTGCGCTGAGTGCGAAAGCGAGGTGCTCCACTGTGCGCGGGAGCTGTTTGAGGAGGAGCGGCGAGATCGTCGTGCTCTCCAGTCTGATCTCCTTGAGACGCTCACACCTCTGCACAGCCGCGACCTGTTCGCGGGACATGCATGACGGAATAGATAGTGACTCCAAGGAAGGTCCATACTGCCGAAGAACAGCGCCCAAAAACTCTGCAGACGACTCGCGCTCAAACTCAAGGCTCCGCAAAGAAAAGGCCGAATTGGCCAGCAGCCACCTGACGAAATCGAGCCTCGGCGAGGTCTGGAAGTTCAAGCTGACTTCGGCTAGACTGCAAGAGAACGGGGCCACTAGTGCCTGGTCTGAATCCGAGGTCGGAACGCGCGGTGGGGTTCCTTTCAGGGCGACGGCAGTGAGCGAGGGCCATACAGTTGCAAGGAGTTGGAAGGCCAGATGACCTGAGTCATCGCCCGACCAGTTCGAAAGCTTGAGGGAACGAATGCGCGGGCCACGCCGCAGCAGGTCTAGGGTGCCGTAATCGAGAGACAAGGGGGTGGCATCCGCACGCACCGGAGTAACGCCGCTGCCGTACAGGGCGACGTCGAGCTCGTAGAGGTTAGGACAGAGGTAGACGGCACGCGCAAAGTCACGGAGGTCTAACCGGTCGGGGTGGTTCCCGTCCAAGACGACACGGAGGCGGACGACGGCGTTCCGGAAAGATCTAGCGCGCGTCGAATCGCAGTTGACAGCAGACAGGAAGGCGGCGAACGCCGAGCGCGAGCGGAGGAAGACATGACGGAAGAGGAGATCCTGCGCAGGCGCCGACCAGGCCTTGCAGACGAGGGAGCAGTTCGCGAGGAAGCAGAGGTCGGGCTGGAGGTGCTCGTCGTAGTAGACGGAGTCGAGGATGGCGAGAACGATCTCGGGCGGAACGCGTGAGGCTGAGGGGCTTATGGCGGTCGGTGGTGGATCGGCGCGGGCGGAAAGCTATGCATGAACGGGGTCAGTAGCAGACACAAAAGGCGGGATAGGGGGAACGTACCAAAGACGAAAGCGAGGACCAGAGGGAGGATAGCGACATGATGCGCAGGGATGGGAAGAGGGGGAAGAGAGGGGAGTAGAGGCATGTTCTTATACGGTGACTCGCCGCTGAACTGGCCGCCAGTGCATCCGAATGCGATCGTAGTAACGAAATAAGCAGCTCCCGATCGACCGCGCGATCTAAGCCCAACTTGGCCGATGGCGTCCCGCAAGCCAAGCGCGGAAGTGCGGCTCTGCACCAGTGGCAGTGGCATCCCTAGCCAGCTCAAACGTCATCCAATGTCACACACAGTCACCCCGACTCAATTATTGTTCTCGGCTACCACCCGGCGTGGGAATACAAAGCTTAAAAGGTTAACATAAATTTAGCCTTTCTGTTTTCCCACTACAGAAACTGCCTGTATGCACTAGTCTCAGTGCTGGTGCCAGTGCCAGTGTCATTGCCAGTCCAGTCTCACCGCTTTCCTGTGCACATTATTATGCGACGCCTTCGTGGAGTCCGCGCGCACCGGCTCTAACCCACGTTTATGCATCCGGCCAACCGAAATCTCCGTGAAACAGGCATGCTGCCTACTCTCTTTATACATTTTCCTTCTTCACATACCCTCCGGCAAATTTTCATCCAATCATGCATTGCGTTTCATCCATCTCGCTAATCAATTTTCGTCATCTACCCTCATCTCAATACGCGTCGCTATATTAATTCCAATCACTTCTCTTGAGATCTCACGTCGTGTTCAATGCACGCTGGATCACTAGCATCTCCTCCGCATTCGTCTGCCCGACAACCTCGGGGAACCCGTTCGTATTCCGCCCCGCACACTCCTTTAGGAACGAGATCAGGTGCGCCTGCGTGCGACCAAGAGATTATCAGCACAAAAGACTCGTGCGATGGAGCCAAGAAATACAGCCGAAAATGGAAATGCAACATTGCTTATTGTTCCGAAGCGGCGGCGGCCTTGCATCAATAGAAAGAGAACCGTTGACTCACAGTCATGTCCATTTGTGAAATCGGGTCGTGTTGCAGGTCTTCGTCATCATTGTCATCCGGAACATCGTCATCGTCAAATGCAGCCCCGCGCGGACCGAGCATATCTGCCAGTGCACTGCATTAGGACGGATCTTAAAAGTGCCAAACATGACAACACTTGCCTGATAGGAACGCAATCTCATCCTTGTTGAGCGGGTTCGTCCCATCCTCGTCCTGCCATTCTTCGTCCTATGAAACTAGTCACTAACTCTCTCATCAGCAACACAGACCAGACACAACGTACCCCATCATCAGAATCAGCGTCGGCATTGCCAGCTGGCGCAGAAATCGTTCCCATCGTTGCTGATTCGCCGTTTGACCGCAACTCGTTGACTATGAGTTTCAACGCCTTCACAGGGAAAGGAATTTGCGTGAACTTGTGGGGCGCTAAAAAAAGGGCCAAAACAGTTGAGTCAAGCGAGTCTGGTGGATGGCATTTCAGGGAGAAGAAAGCGCACTCTTCTTAGCCCTGGAACGCGTAACGATGACTGCACATCACGAAATCGAGTCGAATCACAGACTATTCAGCTTGTAGGGAGGAAGCTCACCATCTCTAGTCTCCGGCGTGACGACAATGTCGCCCTTGACCATGAGGCTTTTTAAGCTTGGGCGCTCGGAAGCGAAAAGCTGGCAAAGGCCGAGCGTACTGCAAACAATGTGAATGAGCATATTGGTTCACCAGCAGGAAAAGGGTCCATACCTGATACGACTCGGCCAGAAGCCCTGGAATACTTCGGCATTTTCGCACCAAGTCTGGATAAGGATGTCCAGTCCAGATCGGCCATTCACGTCAATTCCCTCGAGTAGCGAAAGCACAGTGTCGCGCTCGCCTTGGACGAGGAAGGCGAATGGAACAACGAGGCTTTGTACAAAGGTTGCCGTCTTGGCTGTAAGCATTCTCCGTACCATCGCCTGTAGGAGCTCTGGAAGGACAGCGACAACGGCCGTACTCGCGCGGCGCAGGAGATGGATAATCAAATCTCCAATAACCAGTCCGCCAGACTCGTCCTCGTTATCGAGGAGTTTTGCAATGACCGTGAGCACCTTGTCTACGCCACTCTGTCCGGAAACATCTCGCCAGCTCAGTAATTGATTAATGTCTTTGCGAACAATCCAAGTCAAGCAGACAACACCATTCTGCTTATACTTCAGCGATCATTCTCCAAAAGCCAACGAGAAATTCTTGCACCCACCTGCAGCACATCCCTGTCCTCAGCTAAACGGAGGCACTCAAACAAGCACGGGGCGAGCGTTGCAAAGAAGCCCTCGCCCAATCCCTCACCTGGCGAGCCATTCACAAGACTCGTCACTAATTCAATTGCAGAACTCGTGACCCACGATTCGCCCGGCGATGCTGCCGCGATGGCGTTGCAGAGTGTAGGTAATGATGCTTTTACGACGGCCTGGTAAACACCGGGACGAGAGGAGCTAGCGAGGGAGGTAAGGACGTCGGTAAGGATCGAGATAAGGATCGGGTCTGTAAGCAGGTATGGTCAATCAGGCTCCAGACGCTAACAACGAAAAGAAGCTGTTGTTACCTTTGTTGTTATTCACCCAGACCTGAAGCATAGCTGTCACAAGCTGCTCTGCCAGCTCAGGTGTGATCCAAGTCCCTTTACTAATGTCTACGACAGACGAAAGCGTCTCAAGTACAAGGGACAACGTATCCTCGGTTGTCACCAATAAGAATGGACCCAAATCCTTTGCAACCCGGAAAGCGAGCGGAAGAACCACAGAGTCGTCCATTCCTGATGCGAAGCTAAAAACAATTTGAATCAGTCTTGCCTCATGGAATGGCGACATCGGAATCAGTTACTTTTGAATCGCTTTTACAGCGGAGACTTTGATGGGAATGCCCGCACTGTCGGCCTCCAAGACATCGATAGCCGCCAACATATAGTGTCCTGCCAACTGAGAAGGGAGAAGTTTCGAATATTGACTTGCGAAAACGAAGCTTCGCCCTTGTAAGAAAGGGTACTCTACGAGATTAGGGAAATGAATACAATAAAAACTGGATGCCGATATTAATACGCACCTGAGAGAGCGAGTAGTTGAGGTATAACATCGGACAGCAGAGATTCGATGTCAATGGGCTTGGGTCGTCCAGACTCTTGTTCATCATCACAGAAATCAGAAATGCCCTCCGAAACAGAACCCAAAGCAACTAAGACAGCTTCCAGGGGACGCCACCTGTTCTATGCATTTAGCTACAAGCTATGTTCCCGACACAAACAGCTTGAAACATACCAATCTGCATTGCCGGACTCCCGGGCATGTTGTGATTCGGTGACTATTCGGGATACGGCTTGCGACAGAGCAGTAACCGTCACCGCAGCCTCGCGCTCTACCAAATTCTGATGATTTTTCATTAGAAATCCTTGATCTTAGCAGATAGAATATGCTCACGCTCAGGAGGTCTAGGCCCGCGACACGTAAGGAATACGATTGCGTTTCGTCATCTTCGTGTGCGACGAAGGCATTGGCGTCATTTCCCCAGCTCTCCTCCTGCGCGAACGAAAACTGGTCATGAAATATCCTCACATTTGTTCATAAATGAGCTCACGTCATCTTCGGTCATCTGCATCCAACCGCACAGAGTAATGATAAGTGATTCCACATTATGAGGCTGTAACCAAGGCCTCGCTTTGGAACCACGAGTGATGACACCCAAGAAGTCGATTATTGGACAGCCGAGCATCGAGAGCTCAAATGGCTCTTCCTCTGACGCGCTTGGCGGACGAGTGCCAGAGGTTGATAAATAATAATGTGTGAAGACAGGTAAGAGAGTTTGTAAGTGAGCAAGTGAAATGTTAAGAAGATCTTCGTAATGAGGAGCGAGAGACTTGGAGAAACCCAAATGAATCGTGTCTAAAGACTAAATGCGAAGATTAGCGACCTGAGCAGACGGGTTTCTGAGTGCCTACCCTAAATATTTCAATACGAATAGCAAGGCTATCCCATGACTGGACATTTTGCACGTCATTTTCCGGCGACGCTTTCAGGAGGGTTTTAAAAGCTTCAATCCAAACAGGCAGAATAGAACCGGTAGCCTCTCTGACGGATTGCGGGTGTTGTTCTTTTACCATGTACAATGTCGTGATACACTGTCGGAAAACCGAAACGGCTTTGGCGCGAGTGAGGGGCGTATGCTGTCGCATATAGTGAGCTCAATACATTGAAGCGCAGAATAAAACGAGTCAACCTGAGTAGAACCAAGAATGTTAAGGAGAACGGGAAGCAGTTCGCGCAGGACAGGGAGTATCTGGTCTTCCGTAAGGTCTGATTTGATAAATTCGTTGAAAACTTGCATAGATCCGTGGACAGAATCCAGAGAGGATGACGAGAGCAAGCTGATTAAAGAAGAGAGAAGAGTTGGGTATTCATCTGGCCAGTCTGCACCAGCAATGAGAGACAATGTATGTGCCTGGATGGGACATTAGACTCTCGCCGTAATAAGGACACTGGAGCGCGCTCACACACGAGGATCGGATCTTGCGATTCGGGTCCGAGAGGCCTCTGAATATAGCATCTCGAACCTGTGATTTAATCTACAAGTAACAACTTAGCAACGGGCCAAGCTCAAGGTGTTCAAGACGTGTTATGCACCTCAACAGATGGCGCATTGCCCTTGAAAGGCGGAAAAATCGGCGACCACCGTTCGTTCACGTACTTGCGAAGGATGATGACTGCAGAGTAATTATTGAAGGCGCAGTCAAGGTCTGCGGACGAGGGCAAGCACGGTAATGACTCATCTGTCTTAAAGATACATCTATGTCTTGGGAAAGCGTAATGGATGAAAGCGCAACAGCAGTTTCTGTGGTGGGCCACAGGTCGACGCGTCGTTAGCACCTCACAAAACGTGAAGATCGCAACTCAGAACGTGCCTGGCTTCGGTAACAGCTCACTGATTTTAAGCTCTGCACTTATCCGCGTATTTGGATCTGCGTTGAGCGATGCAGCGAGACATTGCAAGATTTCCGAGCTCATCGCGAATGAACGAGTGAAGGTTGAAAGCAAGTCTTCAATGAGGCCGCACACACGAGTCGCGTTAGATGCACTGAGGCGCGTTTAAAGTCAAAATTTCCCACGATTAGCATTACCTCACCAGCGAGGATGCTCGGATTCGAAGGACCCCTGGCTTATTCCGCACCGCAGCGACCATGTCTTCGTCCTCGTTGTCGACGGTCGTATCGACTCTCGTCAGAGCATCCATGGGCTCTTCTGTTCCGGACTCGATCACAGATGCCGAGTTAGATCGCCATGTGGCCGAACTTATTCTTAAAGAGGCGAAGCAAAAGGCTGAGAGGTACTTGCAAGATGGTGTGCGCGCGTACTTACCAGACACAGAGTAAGATACATGTTTGTCCCACTCCGAACATTACACTGACGCACCGACAGGTCGGACGCTAATCTGCCTAAAGCAAACAAACGCTTCCTGTCGGCTATCATTCGTAGTACGGATGACCACAACAAGGCTATACTTAGGGCGCAGGCGGAGGCTGCACAGGAAGTGAGAGCGGAAAGGGAGGAGCAGGAAAGGAAGGAAAGAAGAGCTCGTGCAATTGAGGCTACAGAGGCCGGGCGTCTGCAACGACTTATGGGCAGTTCCTCACGTCGCCGTGAAGACACCTGGGACCGGAGTAGGGACAACAAACATAGACGGAGGAGTAGGAGTCGGGATGCCACCGATAAGCACGGAGATAGACGTGAAGATGAGTCGTCTTATCACAAGAAACGACGTCGCCATTCGCGCTCGCCGTCGCGCGAACGGAGACACAGTGACTCAGAGAGGCATAGAAGACGAACGCAGCGGGATGATGAAGATACTAAGGGCAGCTCGTCCAGGAAAGATCGGAAGCGGCCGAGATCGAGAAGTCCAGATGGCAGAGACGGGTCGGGTTCCAAGCATGAGCACTCGCGGAGGTCTGACCGTCACCGTGAGGACCGCGAAGGCACAGGGAGTTCGAGTAGTAAAGGAAAAGAAGTCGAACGGATTCCGCCTCTGCCGCCTTCTCGAGAAGGTTCAGCCTTACCAACTTCAAAGTCCGAGAATTCTACCAAAACTGCCGATGTAAAAGTGTCAGAGGGTTCGAGGTCGTCTGCAAAGCATCATCGTCGTTCCCGTTCGCCGTCTAGGAAGACTTCCCCAGCCGACCTGTCCTCGCAATTTCGCTCCCGCAAGGCCGCTTACGCTTCTCCTCCACCCCCTGCCTCACCCACCCTTTCGGAGGAGGAAGATATCGAGCGTCTTCGCCCGCGCCGGCACCGGCGGCGGGCTTCTCCAAAACCGTCTTCCTCGAAGGCTTCACGTAAAGACAGGGACGCACAGTCATCCAGCCCTAAACCTACTACTTCCAAAATGGACAAGTACTTCGATGCGTCGTACGACCCTCGCTTTGACGTAGGCCCGCTGTCCGTACCGACTGTTCCTAGCACTGGGCTTATAGACAACGCAGAGTTTGAAAGCTGGGAAGCAATGCTAGAGATCATTCGCCAGCGTCGCGAAGACAAAGCCGAACAAAAGCGTTTGGAACGTCTTGGTCAATTGCCAGATAAAGACAAGGGAGGGAAGGATAGGAAAACGAGTGAAGCCTGGACCATGGAGTCGGGGGCGGGTATTATGGATATTAAATATAACAAGCGGGGCGCTGTGCGGGAGTGGGACATGGGGAAGGAAGGGTTCTAATAATCTTGAATATCATTATCTACCAGAATATAGATTGTATAGCAACTCATAATACCTCTTGGTACGCATTAAATTTAAATCTGCCCAAGATACAGTGTGCTGGTTTCACATTTTTATGATTTTTCCATTTCCAGTAATAAAGCTACATGACACATTGCAACAACAGGAGAAATAAATGCATCGAAATAAACGACAGACGTGAGAGCGGACTATTTCCGCTTGGCCGGCTTGCCCTTCTTCCGCGTCTCCCCAATAGGCTTAGGTATCTGGCGATTCCTGTTCTTGTTTTTGACATTCGCAGTAGTGAAGAAGTTCGAAGCTTTCCGCTGTAAAAAGACAGATGCATTAGATTGAGTAGAGCCGTTGAGTGGTACTCTACATACCTTGTTTGTCTTCATGCGAGGCTCCTTCGATTTTTGTTTCTTACTCGTATCAAGGTCGTCTGACTCTCCATCCGACATGTCGTCCGCACCATCGACACCGGCGTCCTCAGTCTCTTCAGCATCATCAACTGAGCTGACATCCGACCCTGCTTTGTCCCGCACACCGATTGTCCCTTTTTCCACTCTGTTTGGTACAGAACGGTCACCGACAAAGACATCGTCCCAAGCCACGTCGGCTTCCACGTCGGCAACGACTCCAGGGATATCATCATCCCCAGCACTGTCACTTGGCCCTTCGCCGACATCAACCTCATCGCCGAAACCAGTCCACTCGTCACCCTCAGCTTGATTTCCGGTGGTCTCTTCTTCAAGCGGTTTCACATCCTCGCCCACGAACGTGTTCTTTTGAATGATACCGCCAAGCTTCTGCGTTACAGAAGGTACAAACTCCTTTTCCTTGCCCTTGCCCTTGCCCTTCTTTCGTTTTCGCTCCTCTTCCTCGTTGAGCTCAGCTGATCGCTCGGGTGGGGGGACGAAGAACGGGATGCGGCCCCGTACCCAATCGCTTAGAATAATGCGTGCAACGCCTTCTATGTCTGGTTCACCGCCCTTCAGAAGACGTCCTTTCATGCGAGCGAGCTTGTCAAGGAAGTTCTCTGGTTCCCAAGAGACAGATGAATCATCCGGCGATGGAAGCTGCACACCGTACGTGCGCGAAAGATAGAGCGGTTTGACACGGGTCATGAGCGAAGGAATATGATCAGAAGGTGTAGGCAGGGCTTCAACTCGGACAACGCCTTTGAGGACAGTCGATGTAAGCGAGTCGCGCGCAGATGTAGGAACAATGCCGGGACAGTCAATGAGGTAGATACGACGAGTCAGCGTTATGTATTGCCAGACTTTCGTTTCCCCAGGAATAGGCGCGACCGTGCAGACCTTGCCATTCTTCAGGGTATTAATGACGCTACTCTTGCCGACGTTGGGGTATCCAATAAAGCCGACTGATATTTGCTTTTTGTCAGAGTGAAGCTGAGAGAATTGCCGAAGCAGTTGAATGAGGGATCCCTTTCCAAAAGAGTGATTCGGGGAAGCGTGGAAGGCAAGTGTTGGGTAGCGAGGGGTGAGATGTTGAATATAACGTGCCTGTGATAGCGCAAATTTCAATAATCAGTTATATGTAACAAAAAGAAAAGGAGAAACAGAAATAGTGAGGATAAAGTGATGTTTGTCCTCGAACTAAGAGCATATCTGGCGATAGGACAAAATGATACGCTCAACTCTGCGGAGACTGGTCGAATTCGTATCACCGTGATCCCCCGGACTTCATAACGAAGCCCGAAGGCAGTAAAAATGAATCGATTTAATTTTCCACGGACGTAACAGTCTCTGCTGTAGGATGTCCACGAAGGCCAGCAGAGGACTTGACAAAGTCCGTGGGACGAAAAGGAGAGATGAAGAACGTATACGAAGAGATCGTTTTACGCACCGTCACCCAGTTAGGAACCAAATCACACTTGTTAATTATCAAAACAACTTGCTTGTGAGCCTTCTCTTTCCGAACATACTCCAGCACGCTTTCACACATGGTTCCGAAGGGATCGCGAGCATCCAAGATGTGAAGGATAACGTCCGAAGAATCGATGACTTTGTACAGTTCCCCGTATATTCGACGGGAAGTACCCTTAAAGTAGATGGGCTCAATATGGTTGGCATGTGTCTGAGGCATGACTTCTTCAGTTTCTATTGTAGCTGATAACGGGCCTAGGTCAGAAAAATGAACAAGCGAACGCAAGAGTGTATGTACCTGCTGGATCGCCATAAGAAGCTTCAGCCTTTTCTGCCACCTCGTCAAGGCCGGCCGAGCTGAGCTTTCCGAGTTCTTCAAAAGTTCCGACGTCCAATCGAGGTTTCTTACGCTGAGCCTTTGGACCAAAGGTCTCGCTGAACGGTTCAGTTTCTACAATGTGTGAGCGCTGAGCCATGACATTAGCACATCTGTAGGGCCCATAAGGAAAACGCGTGCATGTACCTTCTGGCTGTGCGGATTGGCAGCCTCATCGAGCAATGCCATCGGTAGTTTATTGCGCCGGAGCAATACGGAGTATGGGTCATTGACTTTAGATGTCAGGCTCGTGCGAAAGTGGTCCAGAGCAGTCTGGGATATCACTCTGGTGTTCCCTGACGCGGAACAGAACCAAGAATCTCGTAAGACTCTAGACATCTTCAAGTAATTGAAAGAAACACGACGAACCAAACCATCGACGATCGGGTTGCACTCGCCCAGGCTGAGTCTCTGCCTCTGTCCTCTGGAAGGCAGCGGCCTGTATTATTTTACCGTCACGATCGTAGACAGGCTTGCCCCCGTTCATCATCTTGAGGCGATTAACTTTCTTCGCATCGCGGTAAAAATTCTCGCCCTTGACTTTTTTGCCAAATGCCTCCTTTGAAGACATCGAGCGCGTCTTTGACGACGCTGGCGACTTTTTGAGGCCCACCATTGCGGCCAAGAGCAGTGGGTAAAGGAGGATGGTAGGATGTTTAGTCGGCTGCAGTGAAAATTCGGAGGAAAAAATTGCAGGCCCTCGAATGCGTGATCAGGTGACAAACGGCACAACAGGCATAAACATCATGTCATTGAGCTTGCGTTCACGACATCTTCTAAACCATGACGCCCTCGCACATATGTGTCCTGTCTGGTCCGATTTAATTCAAACTTCTTATCTGCGTGTAAGGTATTCTAAGCTTTGACTTATTCGAATTCCGTCACGAACGTGCGCAGAGACTTGGGCTGCGGACAGCAAGAGCTCGCTGGGGGCTATGTATTTCGGACGGGCGGAGTCGGAATGTACTATGCTCATCAAATGGAGTACAGGCTGTGTGCAGGGGCCTCTCCTTAGTAGTATAGAAGGTTATCGGGGAGTGCATACTGGCAGTACTACAGTGCCGGCTAACCCTTCCCCTTCATATTATAGCGCAATTATCACCTAGCTGCAAAGGAACAAGCAGCCCGGATGATCCTCCACCCGCGTACGTCACGTTTAGTCAGGCCTATGGTCAATGGAAGAAATCGATGGAAGCTGCGGTGGAACTCAACGCTCTGCTTCCAAACTTGTCAGCAGCTCAGGGAGAACTGCAAACGGCAAGCAAGGCACTTAAGCAGTTGAAAGAGAGCAGGCATGCGGTGACCACATCACAATTCACACTTCCCTGCATATGTATCCAATAATAACTTGTCCCCTCGTCGTATTTCCTTTGCCCTTTGTAGCTTGGCTCAATTCGAGGTTCTTCACGCGAAGCAGGGTTTTTGGTCCGGACTGAATTTGTTTTCCATCGGAAGGACGAGCTCGAGACGTTCCCTCATTAAACGACACGAGATAGGGAGTAGAGAAGCGGCCGAGGCCGATTTCGAGCGCGCTCGTGCGGAGGAAGACAGACAGACAGCGCTGGCGGCAAACCTTGAAGTAAAGGTCAAACAACTGGAACAGGGAGTGCGGTTACTATCACGTACATTTTGAAGACAAGCTTTGACGTGTTTTTTAAAGATTAATATATTGCTTTGATCCAAACTTTAGCAGAGTCTAGCGACGAACGTTGGGAGGCTCTCAGTCGCACTGAAGAGGCAACTTGTCCAGCATCCGGTACGTTATGTTGACGTGGTCCCACAATTGAAATTGAACTATTTTAAAGGGCCGCTTGTACAACTGATCGGTTCGGCACTTGAAAAATTTGACAATGCTGAATCCTCGGCCAGACTTGTGGGTTATCTCCAAGCAGTTCCGCGGTGCCAAGTGAGGATGGTGCTGCGTCTTTGAATGGCGTTCACACTCTCCTTTATACATCCAGATCTCCGGGAAAGCAGCCGACCTGTCTCGTGCTCGTCAAGCAATTCAGCATGCACACAAGTACATGTCATTTGCAATGAGATATTTTGATGATCTCAAGCCCGCGGAACGCGGAAGCGTTCTCGCTGAGGGTTTCGGCGGCGACTTTGTCTCCATGACTAAACAAAATGACTACCGCGGTGTGTTGAGAGTGGTCGCTCCTCGACCCCATTCTATCAAGACGCTAATTACTTGGCATTTCGTCCGATATACGTGACGAAGATGCCGTCGTGCAGGCGAATAAGGCGCAGGCATGCCTTGATGAAACCTTCCGAGTATTGGGGCCACATATACAGATACTGCCAGAAGAGCGCATCGGAGATTACGAAGCGCTAAAGAAATCTGGGGTACTACAGGCTTCAAATATACTCGACCTCGTGTATAACGGAACTACCCGCAGCACGAGTATCAGACGTAAGTATTCCGCTCCACTGCAAAACGACTTTTTCATGTTTGTGGAACTTCCTTATGCGATGCTGACCATGGACACATGACCTAATTTAGAGTCCGTCCAAGTAATACTAGATAAACAAGAGACTGTCTTCGGACACCTTACGCGTCTTGCAGTGTGGGTGCAAGAGCAATTTCCCATGGTTGAAGCCGAAGAGCGTCTAGCCAAAATGCGACGTGATGGTATACGAGAAGAACTGGCCCAATTATGGGGACGGAATTCAATTCCTCATTAGGGACTCCGTTGTCTGCAAATCGTATTGCCCCGCATCGCCCCTTTGTGCCTACTTAAATAGACTCGTCGCGTGTAACCTTTCCTTGGTTTGGGTCATTGAGAGCTTGTTCCCTTTACCTACTCGCACTCAATAAAATAGACGGTCCATATTACGGTATGACCTGCCGATCGAGGGCGCCGATCCACGGGCCGTTTACAGGATTTTAAGGCACGTGAGCGGACAACAAAACAAAGCAAAAACAAACTTAATTTTACTACCAACAGCCGTTTACTATCCTACCTAGTACACAAGTGCACTTTTGCCCTCGAAATCCTATCGCTATACAAATGGATTCTTAGAGGCTAGACCTCTTTACGCTTTCTGTGCCTGCTTGGAATATATTCTTGGCCTGTGCGAACTGATATCATCGCACGTGCATGCCACTAGCGCCGCCCACGGATGTCAATATGCATCTTAACGTTCTCAAGGGCTGCCTGCTGCTACCAAAGCTTGTCTCTCAACCATACACAGGGGGCCCACGGACTCCCCAGCAGCCTAAGAGGCCTCTTCCAACGACCTCTACGTCTTGCGGTTCTCTTCTACACAAGTACCAATCGGCACTGGCCCCGCGTGAGCCCATCTCGGATCGGGACGGATACGTGCTGGCCGACGACGTGCCTCTCGAATTCAAGAGTTCTGGCCCCCCCTTCTCGCTGTTATTCGCTACCCCGGAGCATGGATATGAGCGTATCTCGTCTCCCAATAACCGAGGCCCGGCTCAATATACCGTTCAATCAGCAGCTCGATGGCGTTAACTCGACTTCGCTAAGTCCTCCACGGCCCAGTGACGGGCTCGGGTGCAGACCGGACGATCGTGCGGTGGACCCACCACCCGCTTATAACGTAGATTTGCACGCAGCGTTTCGGCAGTGGAAAGTTTCTGTAGATGCTTCAAAGGAAGTTTGTAATTTACTTCCGACTGAGGCACAAATTCGGAAAGATCTGGATGCTGCGATGGACGTATGGAAGATGCTCAAAGAGAAGAGGTGAGTCTGGATGTTTTATTTATTATTCACTCACAAATAGTCGTGCATTGGTTGGCTTTTTTACCCCGTGTTCTGTACAAGTGCTACGTGTTTTGCTACCATCCACTTAAAGGACAAGAAGATCGTGCATCCCGGAGTTATCGTGCGGCTCACGAAAATGAAGTTTATGCAACGTCACGATCCCAGGTCTAGTAATCGTGATGAGTCAGCACCGGTGTCAGTTGCCGATTCTATGGCTACCTCAAAAATCACCGACCGGTCTAGCCGTGAAGGCCCTGATGCAGATGAGCACGAAATGGCAAGGATTGAATTCGAACGTGTACATGCAGAAGAAATCCAATGGTATGAATCCACTGTGATGGTCCTTGAGAAGAAACTCTCCGAGGTGAAGGCGAAAGTAAGCCTAGGCGATTCTAATTACTATCTCCCGCTCTCATGATGTCTTTATTACCTACGTACAGAAAGAAGCGCTGATATCAGTTGCTTCCGCTCAGGAGTTCGCCTGGTTTCAGTTGCAACACGCTGCCAGCGGATTTTCATTGCCTTCGTGTATGCACTTCCCTCGCATTTCGCAAAGCCCCGTAAGATACTGAATACAAGCCCGAACTAGCATCCCTCGCCGCGCAAATTGGCGCAGCCGTGGAGGACCTGACCAGGGCGGATATGGCACTCGGTTTGGTCGGTCTATTTTATTTGCCTCCGTCGCTTATATTCGAATTTGTTCCGCTAAAGAATTTGTCCTTTTTGCTTCCGGATTGCGTATCATATAACTCTATGTGGACACGCTGCCTTGCGCGCGCGCTTGTTTACTCCGTCCTATGGCTATTCCCGGGACGTCGACGGCGATTTGGGCGCCATATCTCCATACTCTGTCGCGTGTTCACTTGGATGAAATGAACCTTGTTGAACACGCGCTTTTGTCGTCCATGAAGGCGAAGCAAGGCACGACAGACATGATGCGAGCTCGTAAAACTGCGCAGCACGCACACATGTATCTGACGCGGGTACTGGACATCTGCGACGCGGTCATTGGAGGCGATACGAGTTTATCGGGGCGCGGCCGCGTCAGACTATTCACAGGCGGGTTCGGCACGATGGGAAGAGTGAGCGATTACCAAGGTGCGTTGCGCGCTCCGGCGAGAAATAGTAGTCTCGATTTTCTCCCCTTTGTGCTAGAACACCTTCCATTTGTCTTCTCCGTCTCCGATGTCGGCATTGGTGAGAGACATATGCCGCATTTGTGGGCGCGCCGCTTCCTTTTATCTGAGTGGGTCCGGATTTTTGAATTGAAAAGGGTAACCGAGCAAGGCTATTTCTGGCGATGATGTTGCGCCGCACAGGTTTATTAAACTTTTATTCAGAGTAGCGGGGTGCCTAGGCTGGCCGCCTGCTCCGAAAGTGGGACATGGACATGGCCCCAAATCGTCATCTGGACGGAATCTGAGCGGAGCACAAATTGACGTTACAGCGGCAGTGCAAACGAAGCTTCGAATGTTAGAACGGGATTCGTCCTCTATTCATCGTTAAATTTATATAATTGGAGCCGGTGGAGATTGTGGATTCTCCGAGGAGGACACTGACATGATTGAATTGACAGAGGCGGTGATGCTGGCTGGACGAGCGCAGGTGTGTCTTACGGAGTGTGTGCGGGTGGTGAAGGAGTGGCGTGGGGGAGTTGCGCCGGGGACGGTGAAGGAGGACCTGGAGGGGCTGGAGAAGGACGGGGTGATGCAAATTGCGAAGGTGTACAACGTGGTGTTCGGTGGGCGGATGATTGACTCGGGATTGGGGGGTGAGTGTCAGGTGGAATTGCGGGATTGTCTAATATATTACTGAGGGGCTGGCAGGAACGATTAAGCGGCTGTTGGTGCAGCAGGAGACGGCATACGGACGACTGACGCGTGTCGCGGTGTGGACGCAAGGGCAGGTGGCGGAGAGCGAGCGGGTGGAGAGGGAGGCTTGTGCGGGACGGGACGGTGCGCGTGGGCGAGTAGCAGGACTGTGGCGAGAGGGTGCGGCAGTACTGACAGTAGCGGTGACGTCTGGCTTGTAGTAATTGATCGGCAGGATGCTCCGTGGTCCCCGAAGATGACTAAGCACAGAGGACCCAGACCGCTGGAGAGGATTTGAAAGTCCGCGCGAGAACGGCGATCAAGTGGGAGCTACTTTGGGCTGCCCGCTTTTACGTGTACAGAAGTCGAGGAAGCAACCCCCGAGAGAGGGTGAGCTTTGCGTCCGTCCCTTTCCCCTCCGTTTCCGTCCACTCTCCTCCCCCCCCCCCTTTCCCTTCTTCGTCCCTTTTCTCTTTTTCTATTTCCCCGCCTCTGCCGCTCCGGACATGCTCTCCGCGCGTACACGCTCCTCCGCATTATTTTCTGTACCGAGTAAAGGGCTGACGCGGCCAAGAAGGGGCCCAAGCCTTCCCTCATCAGCGCTTATTCTTACTACTGGCTCGCGACTTCTCCGCGCTTCCATCTATTTTATGCCATTTCCCTCTTTTATTTTATATATTTCTCTCCCCTGCTCCCCTTCTCTCTCCCCTTCTCGCACCCACCATGCCTCGCTCCCTTCCGTACGAGGTCCTAGCCCGCATCGCCCTCGAGACTGCCTGCATAGACGTCCTTGGCCCGCCCGTACACCTCCCCGCCCTCTTCGCCACATCTCGTCTCTGCAGCACCCTTGCCCGCTCAGCCGACCTCCTCGCCTCCATATTCAAGGCAAAGTTTGACATCTCTGCTCCACGCCGCCGCGTCGGCCCCATCGCCGTCCTCTCCCGCAACCTCGCTGTCCAACTCAAACGCTATTGCGTCACCCTTAAACGCATACGCTCCGGTGACGTATATGCTGCCACCCTCGGGGAGGACCTCTGGTCCGCCTACCTCATGATGACCGAGAACGACGGCAAGAATGCTGTCCAGCTCGTCGAATACGCCAATCTCCCCGCCTTCGTCGACCGCCTCGTTCGTGCCCGTCTGCTTGAAAATATCCTGCCCTCCGGCTGGCCCGTCGAGAGTACCGTCAACAGCCTCGCATTGTGGTTGCTGTGGTTCGTGACGGATGTCCGTGAGTTCGCCGCGTACAGAGGGGTTCCTTGCCTGAGCTGCATGTATGTTTACCCTTATCCCTAGCGACTATGCGCGAAGAGAGTCGCGATGACCGCGAGCAGCTTATTCGGCTCATCCTTCCTTTCGTGACCTGTTGCTTTCGCGTGCGTGCCTTTTCCTCCGATCACACCCTGACTCCGCCAGTTGACCTCTCCGCTCGAACTCTCAGTACAATGCCTTTCATGCCGCGGACATACACTACAATCTCCCACTCTTACGCGAGGAGCTGCCTGAACTCCCACACTCACTAGTGACCGCGCACGGTCCATACCCGCAGTACCCCGATCAGTCTGCTGTTGCCTCGATCACCCACTTCAATCAGCGCGTTACCATATCACGTCCACCCATCGTTCAAGCGGCACAGCTGCTCTACTTTGCGCGCCGCGAGCTCAATGGCTTTGCCATTCCCATGGGTATTCCCGTCGATCGTGCGCATGCTCTGACGCTTGGACAGGCGACGGGTGCGACTCGTGCAGACTATGAGGAGTTGAATGCTCACCCCGGCGCGCGTGTACTTGGCTGGGGAAAGTGGGACTGGCGCGACGTGTACACGACCTCAGAGCTACGGGATATCGATGATGACGATACCTCCTGGCTTGCCGCTCAGGCTCCTAGTGCACGTTTCGACGCGGACTGGGAGCGGCTCACGAGTTGCTATGACCCATGGGCTGCGCCTTCATTGGGGTTCTTCGCACGCTACGCACCTGGTTCGATGGTTGGCCGCTGGATTGGTCGCATGATGATTCCTGATGAGATGTCGTACATGACAATGATCCAGGACCCCATCCTTCCCGCGTACTTCAGCGAACTCCGGCCATTCAGTTCCATGCGTCCGATAATGTTCACACTGAAGGAGTATCATTGTATCAGTCCCGAGGAGCCCGTCGATTTTAGCATGGGGGAAAATGGCCTTGACGAGGGTGTACTTAACGCGTACTTGCCGCGTCTGAGCATGTCCGTTGACAGAGTACGTTCTTTCTTACACGTTTTCGTACTCGGAAAAGTATTCATACTTAATATCACTCATCTGCTTGACCTAAAGGACTGTGTCACGTTTACAGAACAGTCTAATGATCCCGCGCAGCGCTTCCGCCATTGCTACGAGAACTTCGTACCCGGCCGGCCAAGCTCGCATAGCGAGGAGACCTGCGCGTACTGTTTGCATCGTCTTTCGCATGCCGATGAGGAGAGGAGTGCCCGTCTGGCTGAAATCGAAGAGGCATTTGAGGAAGCAGGAGTCGGCCGCGGAGGTACGCATATGGACGTCGACTCAGACTCGGATTCAGACTCCGTAGAAGGAACGATTGAGGATGGCAATTGCCATGGTGTGCTTGATGTCGTCTTTACAGGCTTGACAGAGGAGGCACAGGGAAACGCATGGTGTCATTACATGTACTATGGGCGTTTACGTGAATGGGATGGACTCATTGTTCTCGTCGGTGTTCCGGTGAGTACAAAATTGCTTCTTTTCTCTCGCACTTTCCCCAATCACGATTAGCCTCGAGCATTACTAACTTAGTACGCTTCCCGTTTCGTGCATACTCAGAACGACATCAACGATCGGCTTTGGGGAAAGTGGATTTTCCGCGGATACTTGCATGGAGGCCAGAACTTTACAGGAAGGTGGCGACACTATGCCTACGATCTGCTCAGTCCGGCGTACGAGGGCGCATTCTCGCTATCAAAGCGCGACGACTAGACAAAGCCGGTCTTGGCCCGGTCGGATGACGACGGGCCAGAAATATACCGCGGTGCTATTACATGAGTCGCCTCTTGGGCCGAACCCTCCGGCCGGTGGACTATCAATACAACCCCGTAGAGAGTCACTTCTCTACGCGGTGCTTTTGGACGCTCTCTTGTGCACCCTTTACGCTCTGCACACACGACTTTCTTCCCATCTGACGTAGGGGGTATTTAATCGCATTGGGGGCGTACCTTCCGGCCTGACGGCCTTCTTTGTTCTGGTACGCCTCGTTTCGGAGGGGAAGAGTGCGTCTGGTTTGCATGTACATCCATATCTATGACATCGCATCCGCCTTGGAGCCTATCTTCCATGCCATGCAATCATTTTCCATCTATTTTATTTTCTCACTGCACCGGCAGCTGGAGCGGACCGACGCGGTGCGGTAAAAAAAACGCAGAAGGCGGGCTGTGGGAGGACATGGGTATTGACGACGGACCTCGCTATGAGGGTAGCCCCATTTGTGGGGCTTGAACTGACTTGACTACTTTATCCGAGGTGCACAGGACGCGTTTATTTGAGGTGAAACGGTGCCTTTTGTATTGATGGTGGTTTCTTGACATTAATAACCTGTCTTGATGTGTCGAATTCCGTGGCCGCGGTTAAGGCTTATAGTTAGTGGATGTGTTCATAAGTACATACATGCATAGACGAGATGTTGACATGTTGACATGGTGGATTGAAGAAGGACTAGGTTAACGTGGACCTGGATGGACCCTGCCGATCCGCTGGGAGTACGTGCCGAGGGCCGTAGCCATGTGCTCCGTTGGTCCACGTCCACGACGACCGTCAAAAGTAGTGGCAGTCGCAGCTCGCCGCCCACGTCCGGTCAACACCGCGAGTCTATTCAGTCCCCCCACTACTCCGAAATCCAAACATCGCCGCGCCGCCGATGCAGATCCCGCAAGACGCCGAGTGCATAACGCTGCTCGCCGGACGTCTGTTCGACCCGTACACACGGGAGTTTGTACGCGATCAAGCTATCACCGTCGATACTGCCTCTGGCCTCATCTGCGACGTCCGTCCAATCCGTGTGCCTGCGCCCGCGCCTGGCCTCCATGTCGTCGACCTTCGGGACGCGACGGTCCTCCCCGGCTTCGTCGACACGCACGTCCACCGTACGTCCTCTATCTCCAGCCGACTGCAGTACTAGTGGCGCTGAACACCCCAGTACCAGTGTTTCTGCACCCGTACTCGGAGACTCCGTGGGAGGACCAGCTGACCAAGGAACCGCTCGTCGAGCGCACCGTCCGCGCTGTCAACCACGCACGCCAGACGCTTCTCGCAGGGTGGACCACTGTCCGGTTAGCACCTAAGCGCCCTTTGTCTGTTTTCGGCGTTTAGCCTTCGCCTGCACCCTGTGCTTCTCGGCCACATCCGAGATCTGCGCCTGCGCCCGCAGAGGGCGCCTGTATGCTCCATTCCTCCGTCAATTCAATCGCCTTATTTATTCTACTCCACCCCGCCAGCCACCCTTCGCTTTCCCGTATCTAAGCTCTGAGTGCCAATATTATTCCGCTGATACGTTCCCCCTCATGTGCTCAGGGACCTCGGGACGGAAGGCGCGGGCGATGCCGACGTTGCGCTCCGCAAGTGCCTATCTGGCGCCGACGCCCTCACCCCCGGTCCGCGCTACTACATCGCCAATAGGGCCCTCGTCCCTACTGGTAGTTATGGTGAGTAGTCTGATGACCCTGCCCCACCCCTCTTAAGTGCGGACGGTTGAAGCCGCGTCCCCTCCCCCCCCTCCCGCGAAACGCGCTCGCGCCGCACGCTCTCAACCCTGGGTTCTGCAGGTCCGAAGGGCAATCTCCGCGTTAATGAGGAAGGCGTACAGGGAATCTGTGGCGCCGAAGTCGCCGATGGACCGGAGGAGTGTAGGAAGGCCGTACGGAGGCAGATTGGCGCCGGTGCGGACTGGATCAAGGTTCGTTCTTTTTTTTTTTTTCTCGTCTTGTTTTTATTCGCCTCTCTCCCGGACTACGGTCGATTTTAACCGGTTGTATTCCCCCCCCTCTCCTCCATGTGCGCTTAGATCTACGCAGGTACGGTTTATTTTTATTTTCGGACCGACTACGTCACCGATGTGCATACACGTTTCGTTTTAGACTACCGATACCGCTCGCGCGTCGCGGACTCGTCGACGGCGCAGTCCAAAGCGTCAATCGCGACGTTCCAGCCAGACGAGCTCAAGATGCTCATCGACACCGCGCATCAGTACGGACTCAAGGTCGCCGCGCACGCGTCGACGGCCTGCGCGATGGAGACGCTCGTCGACCTCGGCGTCGATACGATAGAGCACGGGTACGGCGCGGACGACGCAGCGCTGTTCGCGCGGATGGCGCGCCGCGGGGTGACGTGGGTGCCGACGCTCGCGGCGTACCATACACTCGGGCGCGCGGACTCGTGGCCGCGTGCGCGTGCGGCGTTCGCGCAGGCACGCGAGACGGGTGTGCGGATTGCGTGTGGGGGGGACACAGGTGTGTTCGCGCATGGGAGAAACGCGCTGGAGATACAGCTGATGGTGCAGCTCGGTGCGGACGTGCGGGACGTGCTGCGGTGGGCGACGCTTGGGGGGTGGGAGTGCGTGCGCTCGACTGCGTGGGAGGGCGCGGAGGGTGCGGCGCGTCTTGCGCGTGTGGGAGAGATGCGCGAGGCGCGTGGGGTGGTGGGGGACAACGAGATGCCGTTTGGGGCGGTGCGTCGAGGCTTTGCGGCGGATTTGATTGCTACGAAGGGTGATTTGGAGCGTGATTTTGGGAGTGCGGTCGAGGCGGGAGTATTACGTTTGTGATGAAGATGGGGAGGGTGTACAAGCAGGATGGCAGGCCCGTGTTGGATTGATTGATATTAAATATTACTGTAAGCCTGGCTCCGGCGTTGAGGCGCGACCGCTGCGTACAGTGGATCCTTACAGTGCAAGCGTGATCGACGTCGAAAATCATGATGCAATTAATCTTTTTTTCTTTCATCTCGAAGACAGAACTTCCGCTTTTCCCTTATGCTGAGTTTGAAGCGGGGCGTTCGGTGTTACCCGCAGTGCGGTCTGAGCTCACTTGCGCTCCACATGTACAGTCCACATGCACCGGTAGCCTATCTCCGTTCGTGGCGCTTGAACGGAACATTCATAATATTGATACTTGTTGTATGCTGTACGAATGAATGAATGAATGAATGAATGAAGGCAGAGCGCGTTGCTACGAAAGTCAACGCCGAAGCCGATGGATGATATATATGCCCTTTCCTCGCGGTGCGGCGTTTTATTGGTATGTGGCCTTAACCTTGTTTTTTTTTTGGCCTCAATTACTCTGCGAAGTTGCAAGGAACAGGTGGTGCGTTGTAAACATAGCAAAGGTTCATAATATTACACGTAATATCACCTTTTTAAGTGACGCTGCGTCTGGGCGTCACGGTTCTTGGCCCTCGCAGCCTTAACGTGCGCGTGTAATGTGGTAGATCGGCTAAACGCTACTGTAGTAGTGATGGATGTGGTCAGCTCCCGATGATCGTCGCTTGATGCTCAACGTCCAGACATCGTTATTGGCGAAAAAGGTTTGCAGAAGTCAGAGCGCTGGTGGGGCATTTGCCGCCGCGATCGTCCGAGACGGAGTTATCCGGATCGTGGCCAGGCCCCTGGTGCCTCGGGCTCTAGACCAGATTCGTGCGTTCAAAGGATGCATTAATATCCCAGGATACCGTGCATACCGTGTATCCCACAGCTATCCTCGAGCTTGGACGAGTCCGGGGACCTGGTCGTCCCGGTCCGGATGTTCAGTGCTCTCAGACTTGGACCCGGGTCTGATCGTGGCCGTGTAGTGTGGGCTGGTAGGTTGTGTCTGCGTTGCTCGTACGTGTCCTGGGACCTGGCCTACACTGAGGTAGGCTAAAACATACTTAGATAGATTTAGACTACTACACAGTTAGTTAGGGTTATCATCTAGGGACTGATTACGCGGTAGTGCGTTCGTTCAAAAAAATCATGACGGCCGATTCGTGCCTGAGGTGTCCAAGGAGTGAGGGTAATGATATCTTGGGCGGGGGTCAAGGCTTTAAGCGGCCCGCAGGATATAAGTATATGGTGGCGACTAACGTCTCCGATCTTATTACAAAGGGAATGTAGAGGAATGACTTTCATGAGTGTGACTCGGATGTTGACAAATCTCGCTAGTATTGGACGATAGCGACCTTAAAAACTATTGGACCTTATAAATTAATACAAGATTAACACAAAATCTTATTCAGTATTACTTCTGGAAAGTCTGCCCTGTGGCGTTCTTCCCTTTACAATTGCCGTGACGATCTTACATTTCCTGTGCTCGCTTGCACACTAATAAATAATCGTAAATAACGCGTGAAGCACGCACGTGTGCATTGGGGTTGGAGTAACTCCGCGCGTAGGCAACTTCGCTACTCGTCTCCTTAACTCGGTCATGTCTACGACCGGCCTAGGCAGCGATGGATACAAAGAGCTCTTGCAGTTCTCTATCGAGCTTGCGCGTAGAGCTGGATTGCTCATCCTAGAGGGGTCAGACGCGATCCTCCGGTCAGCTGCGGAGGAAATCGAGGAGAAGAAGAATTCCGTGGACTTGGTCACTAAGTACGACAAGGCGGTTGAAGAGCTGGTGCGGGAGGCGATCAGTAAGGCGTATCCGACCTACGGATTGTGAGTGTGCATGGATTTTGGTCTGGATATCGGGTGGACTGAAAATAGAGGTACGATAGCATTGGAGAGGAAGATACGTCTGCGCATGGGAAGTTGCCCGAGCTCACAGACGGACCTATCTTCTGCGTTGACCCTATTGGTTGTCTGGTGCTTTCTTTCTCCAGTTAAGCCCCTTTACCCAATCGCACCACCAGACGGGACGACGAACTTCGTGCACGGCTTCCCCTTCGCGTGCATCTCCATCGGCCTCATCTACCAGAAGCGACCCGTGCTCGGCGTGATCTTCAACCCGTTCATCGACTGGCTGGTTGGTCCCCCCAACCCCTTCTTAGCTCTAAAAGACTTCGCTCTCATATCGTAACTGCAAAGTACTACGGCGCGGAGGGACAAGGGTCGTACCTCGTCAAGTCCGGCGGGACGCCGCTGAGGCTTCCACTCGCGCCGCCCCGCCCGCTGCCCTCGCTCTCCAGGCGCTCATCGCGGTAGAGTGGGGCTCCGACCGCGGGCTTGTTGCGATCCAGGCGCGCGCGGACTCGTTCTCGCGCCTCGCGGGCGACGGACAGCAGATTGAACGCGGGAAGATGGCGCACTCGCTCCGCTCGATGGGGAGTGCTGCGCTGAACTTTGCAGCTGTGGCTAGTGGGCAGCTGGACATGTATTGGTGAGCATTATGAGGGAACGAAACGAAGGTTGCACTTATAGGCGCGCAATGTAGGGAGATCGGATGCTGGTGAGTGATTCATTCTGATGCTCCTGCCTGGGAGGTCATTCACCCGGCGAAGGCCTTGGGATGTTTGCGTATGTGTTTCTTCGCACATTTGAAACTATGTATTAACGCTCTTATGTGCATATAGGCAGGTACTATTATTGCACAAGAAGCGGGCGGGATTGTCAACACTTCCGACCTTTCCGTCCATGGCGGGAAAGTAACCGGAGATGCTTCCGACAAAATTCTGACGGGTAGAAAGTACATCGTCATGAGGTGCGTGTCTTACACTTTCTGAGGCAATTAAATTGACTCGCATTATTTATGCAGGGCCATCGCGGACACTCAGGTGAGGGTGTTTGGGGAAAAGCTCAATGATTATACATGCGCTAAGTTAGACTACCACTCAGAGTGAGAAAGGAGTCGATATCCAAAAGCGCCTTATCAAGGAGTTCTGCGAGACCATTGAGGATTTCACACCCAGTTGATTCTAGGGACCATCCTCGTCGAGTGTCGAGTCTTGCAGAATGCAGTGCAAAACTCCACAATCATGCTTTTAGAAACATAACGACTCTTTTCAAGTTGAACACATAGAATTCATGTACGAATATTGTCGAGATAGTAAATGAGTGCATGCGAGCGATTCCTTTGACTGTTCCAAGCTATCCATATCCTTCGAAAGCGTCCTCTGTATGGGTATAAAATGACAAAATTCTCTCTAAGAAGCATAATAGAGCCTTCTCAAAATTTGCACCCAAAATCACGTACTGAATCTGACCGTAACCTCGAACTGTAAAGCGGTGCTTACGTAACAAAGCCTGCACACGTGAAGACACGGACGCGACGCGCGTACAGTGAGCACGCCTACTTACCAGCATTCGTCATCACTCAGGAACTCCTACACACTCCTCTCTTCTATACGTTTGAAAGGCTTGAAGTAAATCCAAAATGTTCCTTACCCGCTCGGAATATGGTAAGAAGAGCAATTTCCATGAACGCACGAGCAAGCGTTTGACCTTGAGGCGGGACTTTGCAGATCGTGGTGTGAACACCTTCTCGCCTGAAGGACGTCTATTCCAAGGTGCGTAGCAGACTGGATAGCGTCGAAGACACCCAGTTAATACTTGAAACAGTCGAATATGCCATTGAGGCCATCAAAGTCAGTACAGACCCCCGCCATGCACCACCTAAGCTTCAGGCACTGACGCACTGTCCAGCTCGGCTCGACCACTGTCGGAGTGCGCACCCCAGAGGGAGTAGTCCTCGGCGTCGAGAAGCGCGTACAGTCTCCTCTGATCGAGTCGTCGTCCATCGAGAAGATCATGGAGATCGACTCCCACCTCGGCTGCGCCATGTCAGGGCTCACGGCGGACGCGCGTACAATGGTCGACCACGCGCGCGTCACTGCGCAGAACCACTCCTTCACGTACGACGAGCCGATTCGTGTTGAGAGCGCGACGCAGGCGGTGTGTGATCTTGCGCTGCGGTTTGGCGAGAGTGTGCACGATGAGGATGCGATGATGGTGCGTATTTTCTGTGGTTAGTTTTGTTTCGTAGGGGACGGATGCTTAGCTTTTTTGGATATCCGTTTGGTTGCATTAGAGTCGGCCATTTGGTGTGGCGCTCCTTATTGCAGGCGTTGACGAGAACGGACCACAATTGTGAGTTTATGTCTGCATAACTGCGCATTTAATAACCGCGGGCCTCACAAATCCGAAAACGTTTGTAGGTTCCACACTGACCCGTCAGGGACATTCATGCGATACGACGCGAAAGCTATCGGATCGGGCTCGGAAGCAGCGCAGAGCGAATTACAGGACAAATGGCATAAGGTACGTCGAACTCATTCCCGCTGGCAGACTATGTAGATTCAAGTTACTCATGGATAATCAATTCCCTGACATGCAGCAATTGACGTTGGTGGAAGCCCACAAGCTGACGCTGAAGATTCTAAAGCAGGTGATGGAGGAGAAGCTGGATCAGCACAACGTGCAGCTGGCACAGGTACGTTCTATTACTTCTCAAGTAAATCATACTGGGTGTTAATGCTATTTTCCAGGTGACGAAGGAGAACGGGTTTGAGATTTTAGACGAGACGAAGCTCAAAGCGGTTATCGAGTCAATGTAAATGTGCTATTTCTGTTATAATACCTTTTCCCTTCTCGTCTAGATCCCTCCGCCTTTTCGAAACGGGGCGGCATCGGTCTCAATCAGACAGAAATAACGTGGGTTTAAACGTACAATTCCATTTTTTAACATTTTGTTGTATATCCTCTCTACCGTCTTTGCTGATTTACTCAAGCACTGCAACGCACTCGATCTCGAAGAGTACGTCTAACGGAAGGCGTGCGACCTCAACACACGACCGTGCCGGCTTGTGCGTGCCGAAGAACTCGGCGTACACGGCATTCATCCGTGCAAACTCATCCATGTTTTTAATGAAAACCTGTGTGCGCAATCGGCATGAGTACTAGTGAGCATATAGTCAAGGTAAAAGTAAGGGGACTCACAGTAGTCTTGGCGATTTTGTCGAGTGAGCTCCCGGAGGCGTCCACGATTGCTTTGAGGTTTGTGAGCGCCTGGAGAGCCTGTGCCTCGATGCCCTGCGCCTTGATCGTCATGGTCTCCTTGTCCAACGGCACACAGCCGGACACGAAGAGGAGGTTGCCCGCCTTGATCGCCTGTGAATACGGGGCGTTCGGGATGGGTGCATCTGCGTGTAATAGACAGACAATTAGGAACGATTACGATCCTCGCTCCAAAGATTAGATTGTACCCACTTTCGGTAAGGACGGCTGAGAGAGGCATTGCGGTTAGTTGTTATGCTAGGTTTTTGATTTGAGTTAGAGGATGAGGGTGCTGAGGAAAAACCATGATTGCTGATCGTCGAGTTTATCTTGACTGGCGATAAGAATCGCATATGTCCGGCGGACACCAGCACGCCCTGAATCTAGATACACGTAAGCATGGCGTCCACATGTCTGCAGACCGCCGATCGCTCGAGCCTGCCGTACCGGCGCGCTGCTCTAGAATCAAAGGAAGAAAATGCGAGTTTCTATTCTGTTGCGCCGACGGTAAATGTACACTACTTTCATATCACTAAAATCACACCGATTTCCTTATCCCACTAACTTCATGTTTATTCTCTCCGAACGGAAGAGTGATGCCTATTCTGAGAGCGCGATGCACTCGACTTCGAAGAGCACGTCGAGCGGGAGCCTGGCAACTTCGACACACGATCGGGCAGGTCTGTGCGAGCCGAAGAACTCGGAGTATATAGCATTTGCGCGTGCGAACTCGTCCATGTTCTTAAGGAAGACCTGTACGAGGACAAATTGTCGGCAAGCGAGCCAGGGGTCCTGCGTTTGCACAAGCTTGTTTAGAAGTTCAGGGATAATTGACGTACAGTAGTCTTCACAACTTTGTCGACGGAGCTTCCGCTCGCCTCGACGACAGACTTTAGGTTTGCGAGTGCTTGTTTAGCCTGTGCCTCGATCCCACCGTCAACAATCTTCTTGGACGTTGGGTCCATGGGCATGCAGCCGGACACAAAAACGAGGTTGCCGGCCTTGATGGCCTGTGAGTATGGCCCAACGGCGCCAGGGGCATCTGCAGTGCGCGGCACGACATTCGTTAGCCCGATGAAAGTGCCGGTCAGGTAGATAGCAAGCTCACTGGTAGTGGACACGACTGAGATTGACATGGTGCGTTTCTGCAACTGGATCAGTGCTCGCGGGGCTGAGGACGCGACTTGAAATGATCTTGCTGAGAAGGCGGGTGTTTGACGACTTGCTCGTGCGATATGGACAGCGAGGAGACGGCGAATGAGCATTGTGCGTTGGCCCGACGCAATATTATTGGAGTCGCGGTCGACACATTCGGCTTTGTTCGGCTAGACGCGTGAAGTTCTGCCTCAATACGCGTGGGCTCTCGGCAGAAACCGAGCACACCATCGCCTCCGCTCACGGACGTGCTTAGTATTAAGCTGGCAAATTCCCAATTAATAATTCCACTAGCTCTCGTCGGTTTGAGCTCCTAACTCTTCTTCCTCCGTGTCCACCATGTCCTTTACGCTGCTCAGGTCTTGCGCCGGTCGTCGTGCAACCGTACGTTATTTTGCTCTCTTTACTTAGCGCCTGTTCCCGTGCACGCGTTTGAACTCTTACTACAGACTTCCTTTGCTCGCCGCTTCGCGAGCAGCACGCCCGAGCCAGCCAAAAAGCAAACAAATCTGGGGCTTTATCTTGCTGGTGCAGGAATCGCAGGCCTTGGTGCGTACACATATCTGCAGAGCACCGAAAAGGCAGCAAAGGTCGAAGTCAAGCCTGTCCAAGAAAAGAGCCCACTCAACCCCGACGCGTTCATCGACTTCAAGCTCAAGGAGGTCATCCCTTACAACCACAATACCTCCAAGTAAGTCCTCATGTGTTGATTCGGTTGTTATATTGAAAGTTGTACAATGTTTACAGATTCATCTTCGAGCTCCCGGATGGTCAGGCCTCGCTCTTACCGGTCGCTTCCTGCGTCGTTGTCAAATCCTCTGACCCAGAGGCGCTGTTGACAAGCAAGGGAAAGCCTGTCATTCGCCCTTACACCCCTATTTCGCCATCCGACGCGCCTGGGGAATTGACATTCCTGATTAAGAGGTACCAGGAGGGTTTGGCGTCTGTGCACATTCATAGCCTGAAGCCCGGAGATACGCTGTCAATTAAAGGGCCAATTCTGAAATTTCCATACAAGGGTGAGCTCAGGAAGTAATTGTTTCTATAGCGGGTTTTAATGGTTTGTGGGTTGAAGTCAATGAGTTCGAGCACGTCGGCCTTATTGGCGGGGGCAGTGGAATGTCGGTAACTTTCGATTAACTATCCATTATTTATCATCCAGGCTTACAGTTGTGCAGCGCTCCTTTGTATCAGGTCCTAACCCACGCCCTCGCGGACAAATCAAATAAGACGAAGTTTACGCTGCTCTTTTCCAACGTGACTTCTGAACACGACATTTTGCTGCGCGAGGAGCTCGACGGGTTAGCAAAGAAGTATCCGGAAAACGTCAAGATTGTGTACTATGTGGATAAAGCGCACAAGGACTGGAAAGGTATTGCATTGTGTCCTTCCTGGGATACGCCAAACAAACTTTAATTCCTGTCAGGCGAGACTGGTTATATCAGCAAGGAAGGTATCCAGAAGTACGTTGCTGGGCCTGATGCCGGGAATAAGGTCAAGATTTTCGTCTGTGGTATGTGGATCTCCCTTAGAAATGGAGGTGGAGCTTAGCTGAATTATGCTTTAGGTCCGCCTGGCCAGGTTGCTTCAGTCGCTGGCAAGAAGGATGGAGGGAAGCAGGGCGAGCTTGGTGGGATTCTGAAGGAGCTCGGATACTCGGAGGACCAGGCAAGTTTCACTTTTAGATTACTACACTGCCAACGACTTACGGGTATCCCATTAGGTTTTCAAGTTTTAGATGGGTCTCATCGATATTAATTTTTGTATAGAATTTTGGTGGAGCGGAGACAAGGCATATATCTATGGTTAACAGCCACAAAGTATCTCTATTGAAATGTGTAATCCTGCTTGAATATATTGTCGTTCATGCAAGTTTTCGTTTGTATTTGAGTCTGCTTGCAAGTCCTCCGAAGATCACGAAAGCAGAATACTGCCTAATTTGGTATCTCATCCACGCTGCAGCGACGCCGCGCAAGCATACTAGCCCTCTCTCTTTCCTTGTGTACACCGCTGTGCAGTCCTAGTCCTCACCTCAGAGGCAACTATTCTGCTCTTTGTATGCTGTGTTGCAGTGTATATTGCCAGAGTGTTTAACTGACTGGGTTTGGAAGGGATTCTAGCGCATTTACCTGCTTGAGCCCGCGCCGTTTACTGGCAAGCCTGCACAGAAATGGTCACTACAACGGACGACACCGGCGTGAAAGACAAATCAAATGGTTCTCCAATGCGCGCCGCACCCTCAGGTACATTAGATGTCCCAGCTGCAATCAACCCTGCGTCGTTCTACGGCCAGAAGGGCCACGACCACAACATGCAGACGAACTATAATGCACAGTCGAGCTCCAAGACACCGCCGACACTGCCTAAGCGCAAACAGGACACAGCCGGTTCATCGCACACTACTTATATGGCCCCTCAATCAACCTTTGGCAACAGCACCTACCGCGAGCCCGTGCTCGTTCCAGAAGACGACGAGCCCATGCCCGAGTTGGTCCCTACGGCGGACGCCAGCAGCAGCGACTGGCCGACCGCCTTCAACACTACTTGGGCCCAGCCAGAGTTCCCCGCGCGCCTTGAACCTGCAGACTGGAACACGGATACCCATCACTATGAAGGCGCGTACAGTTCGATGGGTCCACCGATCGATGGGCGCGACGACTACGTAGAGCGCCGCTGGTGGGACACGGCTACGGTTCAGTCGGCGTCACGCCCGGGACCAGGCATGCTCCCTCCGCTCCTTGCGGACACATTGCACCACCCGGACCATTCTCTCGTCAGCGTGAGTGTATCGCAGCCGGATATTCAGCCTTCTGTACCGCCATCCAGCTCTGCGGGCATTTCGCCCGCTCCATCCTCTCCGCCATCGAACACGAGTAGGATGGGCTCTCCGTCTTCGGTTAAGTCGGGCTCGCATAGACGCTCGTCAAGCGCGAGTGCAACCTTGAATTCCCCACCACCGTCGTCTGATGAAGTCCACGAAGCAATTCCACACCCGCATGCGTATTACTGTAGGCGACACAATGGCTGGGTTCTACTCGCCTGGCGCTCGTCGAGCATGCTTCCGCCGATTGCGGATTCATTTTCGCAATCTGCTCATGCGCCATTCCCGGATCAGGAGCGCCGGAAGAAGATGCATAATTGCCTAGAGGATATACCGTCTGAGAAGCCGAACAAAACGCATCATTTCCATAGGTACGAGAAAGCTGTTGACGCGAAGCATATGAGCCCCAAATACATCCCTCGCGTATGGGAAAAGGCGGAGCGCCTGAAGCAAGCTCGACGGCGTATGACGATAGGCTCAGATACTCTAGACTGGGGTATCGCTGAGCGCGCGGCGAAGGGGGACTTTCAAGGGGATACGGACGCGCGTATAGTCACCGACGCAAAAGAAGAGGAAGCACAGGATTTGCTAGACCTCTACGTCTGCTGTCAATGCTCGTTCTATGTGGTAGTTTCTGACGTGATTCCCGGCGTCATTCCGAGCAAGTATGTGGACGAGTTCGTCGCGGATAAAGGCGAAAATCCGCCGATGGGCAAGACCGGCCAGCAATCTGTACACTCTGCCTGGGAAACGATTATCACGTATGTTATCTGACCCTCCATGCTACCGGCATTTGACAACGCAGATTTAGTGTTATCGAAAACAAGCTTTGGAAAGGAAATAATAAAATGCTTTCTGTCAACGGAAAGAGCTTCTCTCACAAAGTGGGGTGGAATCCAAACGTGTCGGTAGCTCTCCCTTGTTGAATTGACGCTGTATCTAATGATTCACCGTACCCAGGCAGAAGCTCTTTGAATCCATAGGGTTTAAGTACACGCCATCGACCCCGCTGGAAGGCTCTGTGCCTCAACCTATGCTTCAGCCTCCCAACACAGATCTGAACACTGAAGAAGGACGAGCAAATCGCGAGCGCCTCCTTCGCGCCTGGGTTGAGATTGGTGCTATCATTACGGATTACAGGCGCCGCTTTCGTTGGTACCTTTTTCTCACGCATAAGGACTGCGCTTATATTCTTATATTTGTGAAGCGGTTGTGCTAAAGGATCATGCCTTCACCAAGTTGTGGGTGAAGACGGAAAGTGCACGTGAAATGTACCAGACTAACATAGGGGCTCATGCTGACCAGAGTAAGTAAAAACCAGCTACCTTTACCTTTTCTCTCTAATCCCTTGTTTTCAGTCAAGCGGGGTCAGCTGCCTGACGCCCTTTATGGTCTCAATAATCTTGCCGAAGACTGGTCAAGGTTGGGTATGACGCCAACAACCTACGATAGCGGTATGCATCTATTCATCAACGGAGATTAACCTTCCACGGTTTGGCGCTCATTTAACTCCTATCTAGAACTTCTTCATTTCGCATACCTCGCACAATGCCGCTGTGATCCTCAAAACACACCGATGTACTTCCGAGCACTCAACAGTATCGCCGGTGCGTTAAGCGATGTTCTGTCATGCCCAGCAGAGCTCGAGACTCTGATCGTCTCGGAGCACTCGCGCGGACGCTTCACGGAGGGGGATGTACTCACCGCAATCCGCAACCTTGGGTTCGGTGCTGACAACGCATTGCGCGTGGACTACGACGACGATGTGGACGACGCTTTCATCAAAAGTGCGTGGCGTGACGCAGTGCGGCGCTCGTGGACGGACCCCGATGGCGCATCAAAGCGTAATGACATGAATGAAGCGTTCCGGATCATTGCAGAGCACAGACATAATCCGGAATTAGTGAGAGCTTGGGAAGACGAAGTGGCGAACGGTATGACGCCAGATAGAGCCTACAGTACATTAGAGGTTCCCATGGGCGTGGATGAAGAGATGTTAATTACCGTTTACAATATGCGGGTGGGTTATTTGGCTATTTACTAAAAATCGACGTCCTTATCTCTTTTTTTGCAGGTTGAGGATCAGCCTTCATCCCTTGACAAGATGCGTGACGCCATGCGTGTTATCGCCGAATTTACGTGCAGCGAACGGTTACAAAAATTCTTAAGTACTGGGAGCGATCGTAAGACTTGACTTTCCTTGTGTTTGTCTTATTACTTATTAAAATTATTCAGCTGGTGTGGTCGTTGCTCCAATGAGGCCAGACTGGCCTCGTGGGTTGAATCAACTTGGAAATACTTGTTACTTGAACTCCCTGCTTCAGTACTTCTACACTATCAAAGACTTGCGAGAAGCCGTCGCTCCGCTCGCAATTGCGGACGATAAGTTCGTGGATAATGACAAGCTGAAAGACGATGATTTAAAAAATCATCGTGTGGGCGGACGCGTGGTTTCACGTCACGAGGTTGTTCGGTCCCGAAAATGTGCGTTCACTCCGTCTATCATTCCGTAAGGATTGCGTTTATATTGTTCCTTACAGTCGTCTCGCAACTTGCGAACCTGTTTTGGCACTTAGAAAATAGCGAATCTCCCGCAGTAACACCGACACTTGAGCTTGCTAAACTTGCTTTGGTGACTTCCAAAGATGAGGAGGAGGAAGACTCTGAACGTGGAGGAACCGACTCCTCGAACAGCACAGATGCGACACTTGTTGACGAACCTGCGACTACGACGGCACTTAGGGAGAGTAACTCACCTCAGCCAAAGTCTCCAAGTCCTACGTCGCCCAGCGCGTCTTCCGTCTTGGGCAAGAGACCACGGGGCTTCAGCCGCAAGAAGCCTGAAGGTGCCGCCGGTACAGAAAGTAACGCTACAGAGGAGAATGACAAGGACAGCTATGTCCTCGTTTCGAAGCCTTCCGGGTCAAACACGCCTATGACAGGCCCTGACGATGATGCAGAGGGCGACGTTGAGATGACCGAGTTAGGCTCGGGTTCGGCCGCCGCAACGAGCGCGCAGCCTTCGTCAAAGCCACCATTGCCGCCTCGCCCCAAAACGCAATCAACTTCTGGGTCTGACATGATGTTCGGGAAGCAGCACGATGTTGCAGAATGCATGGACAACTGCATGTTCCAAATCGAAACCGCTCTCCTACGATTTGGTGAGCTTGTTGGACCTGATGACAGTAGCAAAAGGAGCATCGTAAAACGGTACGTACCGTGATTAAGCTTAGGCGCGACCTCCGCCTCACCTTAACTTTCGATAAAAGGCTATTCTACGGGAAGATTCGCCAGCGCCTTTCTCTCGCTCCGGACCCGAAACGAACGAAATCATCACTACACGAACGCGAGGACTACTTTTCGCATCTGCCTGTTAACGTCTCGGAAGAGAGTTTCGACCTTTATGATGGCCTTAGCGGCTACTTCGATGACATAGTAGAGTATGAGGGTACGAAAGCGAAGATGGAAGTTAGTCTTGTGGAGCTCCCGCCGATTTTGCAGATCCAGCTTCAGGTAGGCCTCAATATGGATGACCCACATATTTGCTTTTCTGATCTTTTCTGATGTCCCTTCCGTTCAGCGCGTACAATTCAATAGAGATACGCTTCAGCCGTACAAATCGCATGCCTATGTCAAGTTTGGCGAGTCGATCTGTATGGATCGTTTCCTCCACGACGCGCCGACAGAAAAGAAGATCAAATCGAAGGAGATACAAGCTGAGCTGACTGCATGCCGCGAGCGTATTCAACATCTGACTCAGGGAAAAGTAAGGTTCAATAATATTTAGTACATTAAAGAAGCTCATTATTTTTTCTAGCATACGCCATTTGAGCATAACCTTGATGACACCTATGTCTTCCTTTCGAAGCAAACAGCGCTTGACCTCCCTGAGGCAACCGACGAACTGAAAACGCTTTTACTTTCCGACCGCGAACTTGTCGTGCGCGAAATCGGAGATATCCGTGCGCGTATCATGGAACTAAAGGGACAATTGGAGGAAATATGGGCTGATGAGTGCCGCGCAGAGTACGAATTGACAGGCGTGTTCGTGCACCGTGGCGCGTCCCCAAGCTTCGGGCATTATTTTATTTATCAGCGTTGGTTGCCGGAGCACAAAGACGAGTGGTTCAAGTACAACGACTCGGACGTCAGCGTCGTCTCCAAGGAGGAGGTACTTGCAGATACGACGGGGAATACCGCGAATCCTTACCTGGTTTGTCGCCTCACGTTCTTATTTATACACGTGCTCACAGTCTTTTCGACAGTTGGTGTTTGCGCGCAAGGGATCACAAGTTATCCAAACTGTTCAGCGTGCAGATCCTATGGCTGTTGAATGAATGCTTTCCGGTCAGATTATGCCATATACTCACAAATGTATACCACTCTTTTCTCGGGAACTTTTTTTCACTCCGAACCAAATGCTTTCGATACATGACCATCACGACTGTATTTATAATCCGCTGCATGTGCTTCACAACTACACGCATTCATCCTTGTTGCTAGCTCCCTAATTTGACTGAGCATCCGCGGACAGAGCCTTCTTCTGCCTCATCTTCGCCCGAATCACTCAATGTGACAGAGCCTCATCGCCACCGCAGTAGACTGCGAGCCTAGACGGTAGACACGTTCTTATTGTGCCCTTTACAAATTGAGGGTACGGGATGTTGAACGAGGTGTAATATATCTCTTGAGCTTTAGTGCGTCTGACTTGGGCAAAGGGTATACTGAGCCCTCATTAAGCAAGCTGACTGAAGAGTTGCCCACACTTAAATGATAAAGATTACCGCGGCAATCTAAAGCATGAAAACTGGTTTCACTCACCAAGTTCTCACCGTGGCGCAAAATGCGTCCGAGGGTTTATGCGCGGCTTTTATGCTGGTTTCCTGAGATCTCATCGCTCGCCTCGACCCTAATTTCGCCCTCACCCACGACAGACTGCTTTGTGTGACTGGATTCGAGACCTTCAACCATTTCATCAAGCTGATCCAATAGCAGGTCCAGCCGGCCTTCCATCCCGCGCGCCACTGAATCTGCACGGTCGAGCTGCTCGAGCAGTGCTGCGAGGTCCTTGTCCGCGAGCTCGTCCGACTGGCTGCTGCTTATGAGCTTTGCGAGGGCGGCGAGGTCTGTCTCTGTAGGTAGAGCGCCGCCCGTGGTGTTGGAGGACGGCGTACGCTTATCGGTCATGGCCGTCAGTGTAAGTACCAGACCATATTACGGAGTTACGTACCCCAGCGGCCCAAAAGGGAAAGTAGATCATTTGTGAGTGTGCCACTGTTCTGGTTCCTTGGACCAAATACGTTTACTCGACGCTTTTGCGGAGACTTACTATCTTCCATCACTCAAGCACATACTCTATCGAAGTGTTCATGCCCGTCCGTGCCCGTAAATCTTGTTTTCAATTTCACCCCACTAGCGCAGCGGACGGCCGATAACTGGAACTGGCGTGTCTGTCCACCCTGCCAGGGCCACTTCTAAAATGACTCCAGCCTGCTAAAACTCATCAAGTTCAATTAATGTCAATTGACTGGAAATCGATTAACTCCCCGATTTCCTGAAGATAAGATGTGTCTAGAGCAAATGGTTTTGGTCATACTTTGCTTTGGACCACTACTCTCGGGTTTTTATGTGACAGTCGGCGATTTCGGACTTCTTTCTGGTTCCCACTTTATTGGATTGGAACAGCTGGGCGCGTGCGTCTGCGAGCTGTGAGATATCTATATCATGTATACAACCCCCTTTTCTTCTTTATCATGTTTCCCCCTGGCATCAACTTTCTGCTCGCTGTAGTGCACCGGCTTCTCGTCTACCTGCTCCTACTCGCCGCCATCATCTATGCATCCTCGACGTCTCCGGACTATGGCTTTAGGCTTCCCCTGTGGCTTTGGACTATTCTTTTGGTACTATTTATATCGCTCATGATCACGGGGAAGGTTATTTGGTCAAACTTGCGGAACAAGTGGGAAGCGCGAGCGCTCGGAGCCGTTCCGCCACCCATCGTGAAGGGCTCCTGGCCCGGGTGCATTGATACGCTGTTCAGTGTACTTCATAATGACAAGAATGGATATCCAAGTTCGTTTCTCCAAAGTTTTTCGGCCGACCATATCAGTAACCTCGTGGACACTTCAGTGGATGTAACTTATGGGCGAAGTAAATTGTTGGGCTGGACTTTTAATTGGCGTCTGTTCTGGGAAGACATGGTGGGCTACATTTTGCCTTTGCGTCCCCATTAAGCTTATACTGTGGCAGATCTTCACTTCTGACCCCGAGCACGTCAAGGTGAGTATTCCCCGCTAGTTTTCTCATGGAATAGTAGTGGACTTTCGATTTTCAGGCTATTTTAGCTAGTGGGTTCAACAATTATGAAAAAGGTGCCGGCTTTTTTCTGGAGTAGAGAGTGCATGATGCAGCTTCGTTCGAAAATATGCTATGCTACTGAGCGTACGAATAGCGGTATAAATTATTACTGATTATGTCTATTGTAGGTGATGCCTTTAAAGAGCACATGCATAGTGTGTTGGGAGACGGAGTATTCAACTCTGATGGGAAAATATGGAAGTACGTCTATTATTCCTGAAAACGGTGAACAAGTTGTTCTCAACGAAAATACCGGATACTTCATGCAGATTTCATCGCGCCATGACGCGCCCTTTCTTCTCCAAGGGCCGTATCTCTCACTTTGAGATATTCGGCCGGCATGCCGATAAGACGATTGGGCTTATGAGGGCGCGTCTCGGCACAGGCCATGCTGTTGATTTCCAGGACCTCGTTTCCCGTTTTACAATGGACTCAGCCACGGAATTCCTCTTTGGTCACTGCGTAAACAGCCTCAGCTCATCTGGTTTGCTGTACTCCCCAAACATCATATCAGAAACTACAAGAGCCGATGCCAACTTGTTTGCGAACCACCCACCGGGGTCCCGAGACCTAGCATCGCGATTCTCTGAAGCCTTTGCGGAGGCACAGGCATGGGTCACACAACGGAGCAGGTATAACACGATATGGCCCCTCTTCGAGCTCTGGGAAGACAAAACATTGAAGCACATGAAAACGATTAATGCGTTTATTGATCCTATCCTCGATGAAGCAGTGGAAAAGAAAAGAAAGTTTGATGGGTCGTACAGTCCCTCCTTGAAACAGGAGATCAAGGACGGCGGTACTTTGTTGGATCATCTAATTAACCATACCAACGGTAGCTTGATTTCCTCTTTGAAGAGCTCTGAGGCGCCGACGGTCCTCATCATCTCATAGATACCAAAGTTCTAAGGGACGAGATCTTGAACATCCTGATAGCCGGGAGGGATACTGTAGGCTGTTATTCGACACTCCTTGCCGTATTAATATCCCTGATTATGATTTCTAGACCGCGGCAACCCTTACCTTCGCGCTCTATTGCCTAGCGATGCACCCCAACGTCCTCAAACGGCTGCGCGAGGAGATATTGACGGCGGTCGGGAGTGACCGAAGTCCGACGTACGATGAATTGAAAGAAATGAAATACCTCAAGGCGGTTATAAATGGTGCGTGGTACCTCAGTCTAGGCTCGGTTCTGATCGAACGTTTGATCATATACAAATGGCACTGTATCAGAGACACTAAGATTGTATCCACCCGTGTAAGGATTCTCAGAGCACCAGTGGTAGTTCCGATGGGACTGTCTCTGATGATGGGGAGTAACTTTTCAGCCCAGTCAACATGCGTACAACAGTAAACGCAACAACGTTGCCTAACAAGACACCCGGTGCTAAACCATGGTATGTGCCGGCGCGAACAAGGTCAGTTCTCAGCATCAATTGGCACCACGAAGGCATTTGATGATGATCATGTTCGCAATATACAAGGGTGGTGTATTCTGTGTTCCTCATGCATCGCCGAGAGGACCTATGGGGGCCTGATGGTAAGCGCACACGTTCCCTCTTCCTCAAGTGATTGAACAGGGCACGGGGCACTCGCGCCGTGCCCGAACTCATGTCCGTCTGCGGGAAAATAGCTACTGAATTCGACCCCTCGCGCTTCCTCGATGCGCGGATGCATACGTACCTCACGCCAAACCCATTCATCTTCCTGCCGTTCAACGCGGGCCCGCGCATTTGCCTTGGCCAGCAATTCGCATACAACGAGGTCTCATTCATGCTCGTGCGTCTGCTGCAGGCGTTCTCAGGCGTCTCGCTCGCGCCGGACGCACAGCCGCTCGGCTCGCTGCCACCCGCAGAATGGGCGCATGCAACCGGTACGCGCAAGAGCAGGGAGCGCATTTGGCCAAAATGCCACTTGACGATATACGTTTATGTGAGAAAATGATCCGTCTCTAATTAGGTGAAAGGGCCGTCCTGCTGACTTTGTCAACGCTTTCCGATCCCGTTTATTTTTTTCTTCCGCTCCTACTTTAGGGAGGCCTTTGGGTGCGCCTGGAGGAGGCAGCGCAGACGATCGGGACGGTTTAGTGAAGCCGCTGCGGATGGCAGCCGGCGGACCCCGGGACCCTGCTCGTGCGAGGAACCCATTTGCGGGAGAAGCGGTGACGTAATTCCGAAACTTATGGGGAATGAGAGCGGCTAAGAACTCCGTACCTGCGGCCGGGTTCAATAAATTTTAAGATATCCTCCGCAGCAGCCATCTCCACACCGTGCACTTCCTCTGTTGGCATAAATTTTTGCGTTGGAATCTCTGTATTATAGTGTTCTATAAATTCACGTCTTCGTGGGGACGCCCATGATAGTTACATGCTGTATCGGATGGCAGGCAACAGCGTGGCGGATAAGTTGAAAAGCGATAACCGTAGCAAGGGACCGTGTACGAAGAAAAGCGTGTACGATGCAAACCACAAGGGAATAATAGAAACGTAAAGGTGAAGACAAAAGGGGAATAAATTCGAAAGAACGATAGAGGATAAATATGACAACAAATATCTTGCAGATGCATCTCAGCCAATGTTATGTTAGGAGTAAAGGCGGAACAGTGCTGGAGAGCCGAAAGAGAACAGGACGATAAGGTACAAGACCGTGCGTTAATAAGAGGGAGGGGGACTGTGTTTGTATTGTGTCCGGGAGTGACGGGATTGAGAGGTTAGCACGTTGTAGCGCTCACTTTGTAAACCATCGTTATTAAATCACGAATGGTATAAGGAACCGCATGATTGTATACGTACAGGTAGATGTGATGTCGGAAATTACAAGAATAATCAAATGCCTATAAGCGCCCGCTTTGCACGTTTTCGAATCGGCTCACACACGAATTTGGACGATAATCTATTCAATCGGTATCAGCAACCGCTTACCCAACGGCTCCAAGGCACGGGAACGAAGAAGAGAGCGTAGGAACGCGAACGTACCGAAGCTATCAGATGGATCGCACCAGCATTTCCCCTGTTGGTGGAATTGTCCTTGCGGGCATCGCTGGAAAGGGTCGTGGCGATATCCAATGTCGCGGAAGAAATGAATCTGGCTTTTGTTCGCAAATAACGCCGCAGCGATGCTGTGTACAGGAGCATCCCCCCAACGCTCATAATAGAAACCACCTTTGCTCTCAAGATGTTTAAAAAAGGCACTATATGCATCCCCTCGCCAGAAATCCATATCTGCGATCTCGAAATTGCTCCAGACTTCAGGAGAAGTTATAAGAAATACTTAAATCAAATGAAGAAGAGATAAACGTACAGTGGCACAAATTGTATGATTCCCCACCGTCGTTCGAGAGATAGTCCATCATATTGTTTTCTGCAAGATATTGAGGGTGTTCTTTAATGAACTCCTTCACAGCTGACCACAACGTAGGGATGGTTTGTTGCCACTCGTAAAGTGAGATCGTAAAACCTATTTGATTAGATGAACGTGTAAGGAGACCGAGACGATGAATGGCAATATCGTATCTCACTGTAAACTTTATTTTCCTCCTGCATCATGAGGAAAGGATCATAGTCCATATTACAGAAGAACTTGACGCCGGGTTCTACCCGCCAGTAATATCGATATTGTTGGAGGAGCTCATGGCGATAAAAGAACTGTATGGCATAAATCGCGTAAATACCAAAGGGAGAAAACTTAAAGCAATACTTTGTGCACGTACTCCCGAATTGAACCTGCACATATTTCGATATCTATATGCAGCAGCGCCAATATTAGAGATCCGCTTCTACAACCCACGGCCGCTATAAAACTCACGAAACACTCCCTAAGAACAAGTTTGAATTAGCACAGCTGACCTGTCGGCTCCGAAAAGCCCATATTACGTACCCCCATAAATAACATTTTGTGCCATCAGCCTATTGCGCCCATCTCGCGCGCGGTCCTCATCAATCCAGTCCGGCTGGTTCCAATGGTCGTGCGGAATGACTCCATACGAGACGTTCCCTGACACAAGCTGGCTTGTGCGCCTAGTATATGCTTAAATATTGAAGAGAGCGGAAAGACAGCTGAACAAAGGAACGCACTGAATAAAGCTTTCGCTGAAAGGCTCATCGTTTAGAAATACCCAGGGGTATTTGTACTTTGAGTTGAACCTGTCCTCGAGCTCCCTTATTGCGAGCGCCGCGTCGTTTACCTCGGAATTTCTGACGAGCATGACTATGGTCGCATTGGCTCGCAAAGACTTGACATCTACATCGGAAACAGAGGCATTTCCCAGGCGGTCTGCAAGAAGGTCTACAAGGTCTGCAGTCGATGCCTCGCTGAGGGGCTGCGAAAGGCGATCGGACGCGGACCCGCGCCAGTTGACGGACGATGAGCGGGCATAGCCTCCGTCCACGGAGAAGCTGCGGATATAGTGCAGGGTGATCTGCGCGTCCATGAGCTCGTGCTTCAGTAGATACGTGCATCAAGGCTTACGAGGAGAATAACGACGGGAACGAGGTATCTCAGACTCGTGCCGAGGCGGACGGACTGGGCGGCCGCGAAAGGATTGCCCATGTCTAGAACAACGCAGCGGCAGCGACGGCGGCGGGCGCTGGTGGAAGAGTCGTAAAGGCAGCGACGGGGAGAAGGAGGAGGACGAAGGAAAGGTGATGGAGAGGAAGGAGGAGATAGAGGCGGCAAATGTGGGGCATAGCTGGATGATTACTTCATTGCGTATAAAACGAAGCGGAAATTGGGTCTTGGCTGCGGACGGGATTCAAATCGGGGTCCGCGCCATGAGAAGGGTCCATACGAGGAAGGTGTGACAACAGCCTTTGTGACTATCCTCGTTATGACCTTGACAACGGGTGGAGCGGGTGGCGCGTCTCCGTGACGCTTTCCACTGATCATCTATACCTGGCGCTGATTGCTGCCATCGCATAAATATCAGTGTACAACCCCTTTTCTCATTACCCGACTGAGAATCCCTCGCCACCGTGACAGAGCTCGTGTGGCTCGGCTCGGCTCCGGCTATCTTTAAATAGAACTCATTCTCATTCGCGCAGCCCCCGGATACCGACGACCGCCGCCGCAGCAAGCAGGTACACTCGTGGCGGAAAGGCTGCCGCTCGATGTCGATGGAAGCCTCGTTCTCGTGATCCTAAGCTCGATATACTAACGGCCCGCCGTGCGCTTCACTCGGTACACTAGTACTGCCTCCGGAAAACATACGAGTTAACCGACATTAATTCGGGAGCATACGCGGATTCATGTGCTCTGATCATCCTCTCATAACCCAGAACATGCTAAGCTCATATTTTCTTTTTAAAAACGACCTTCTTCCACGTACTCCTTTTCCCACATCGCCGATTCGACCTCGGACGCCACAATGGGAAGGTCTATAACCTATTGAGGAAAGTCTATACCCGCCTAAAAACTAACGAAGGTTATTATGTAATCTCACCTTCACTCCTACAATAGCCGACGTACTTAGCCGAGTAAGTACATATTACTGGATGCATTTCAGAACGCGCAGAGCAAAATTGCGGCCCCCTGCGTTGTTTACGGATCCGACACAGAGCTTCTATTAACGGCCTCCGAGATGGCCATCCGCAGTTTTTTTAATGCAAAGTGCGCCGTATTCCTTATCGACTTCACACTCGCGAACAGGTTAACCGGAGCTTCCTTTGCAATAGAAATAGCAAAGCCTGCTACTTATTCTTCTCCCCTTACCTCCACGCCACGGGCCACCGTTGAATATAGACCATTAATATTCCACAAGTTCAATTTCTGGGTACCTTCTAGGCCGTGCGCCATTCTCGGAAGATCGTGAGTAATGCACGGACGTACCCGGCGTGCTGTGTTGCTACCGCGGGCCGTTTAAACCCAGTGCATCAACTCGACTGTCTCAGGTCTTCGAACTGCGCAAGGGGCAGGGCGCCCTCCGGCACTGCCTCACATACCGGACTCCTATCGTTGGGCCACATCGGCGGCAGGCAGCCGGTAGTCACTAGCATTGCCGCCCGTGTCAGCTCGATTCAAGTCAAGTACTTCTAATGCGACATGAGACGGGCTCTATACTAGACAACGCAACTGGTTCTCGTCAAGCTTCTCCCAGCTTGCATGTTCTTATGGCATCAGACCAGTATCCATCGATGAAAGCTTGCTGCTGCAAGAGCGTTCTGTTTCTGGCTTTCCGTCGGCCTCCGGTCTGCGACAACGCCACTTTGTTCTTTGATATCTACTCGACCTTCTTTGGGTATACTCCGCGGCAACTGCCCCTGCAGCTTCTTCAAGACTTTTATGTGCAATGGAATGGAATGCGTTGCACGTACGGTGTGCCACCGGTCCTGAAACTTTTCTGACGACTGGAGCATCCCGCCTCTAATGAGCCGATGGTTTGGGAATAGCTCGCCTAAATTGCGAGTCCGAGTGTACGACCAACTTTGCTATCTTCCTTAACAGCATACACATTTCTGTGGCCAAAGTTGCGTCTCAATTGGCCGTCCGAATTGACTCACTATCCCCGAGGTATTTTCGTGCGACAAGGTCTGTCATCAGGGTTACTTCGGCTGTATACGCCCGCGGCCCGAGTCCCTTTCTCGCCACACTATTTACCTCTTATTTAAAAAAATCGTAGGCAATAATGATTATTAGTATGGGACCCTTGTGTTGTGTTGTGTGTCTTCAGCGCCGGATATAATAGAAGTAAAAAAATATGACGATACTACCTAAGTATTTAGCCCTGAGCGCCGACTACGACGAGAGCGCAGGCTGAAGTTTTCATCGCCGTATCGGATGTGCGCGAAACACGAAGACTCGACGGGCGGGACACAGGCGCGTTTTATCCTCAGATGCGATCAATCTTCGCGGATTAGTTTTGACGCGGATGTCATCTTTCCGTTATACTACAGTAGCACTAGTACTGATCATAAGAAAATACAACGCGCCATAATTGACCATCCTATATATCATAAAAATATGCATGACACCCAAGGGAAATTTGAGTAGTATTGACACATTCTGTAACTCTGTCTGTCTGTCCATGCTGAATATTAATCGCGAGCCCTCCTAACTTATGTTTTGCGTGTAATAGAATCCCGATATCCACGTTTTTGCCGAAAATGCAAACTTAACCGGCATGTCAGGACTCAGGAAGCCATATGATAAGCGTGTACGTTTCGACTAACCGCCTAAGAAGTGCAGAAGCGAACTTCCAAGGAAGACGGGACAAATTAACTAACTGATCGTACGCTAGGGCCAAAGCGCGCAGCATCCGTTGAGCTCGATAGATTTAACGTTTCATTTATTCATTAACGAAAACTACTTGTGAGTGAACAAAAGCCTTATCATAACTAAAATAACATTAAGTTGCGAATATCTGTGGGATGAGTGTCTGATTAGTTTGAATGCAAGACACGAGGATAATCAAAACGAATAAAGGTCTCAGCAGAAAAGGTTGTCGTCAAGATCCTCTTCGAGGAATCAGGCTCATTAAAAATCAGATTTTTGGAATCATAGAAACAGGAAAATCGTATGAACGACTTTGACCCGTACGTGAAAAAAGAAAGAAAAAAAGGGTAAAAGTAGGGCGAGCTTACCAGGTACAACACTACAGCCCTTCACTCCACGGCAAATACGCTCGTCTTTGAAAGTCAAATCATTCACACAATTCGACCAAAGACGATGAAGAAAGAAAAAAAGATGAAGAATCGTGGGTGTACCAGGTTTATCGACATGCGGCGCCGTATGGAATCGAGACGCAACATTTCCTAGGACTGGGTCCTCCTTCTTGCGGGCCCAGTGACTCGAGAAGAGTCAATGGCACTGTCTCAACGGTAGGTGCTGACGCCGAGCAGCGTGGCATGCCCGCTTGTTTGAAGAGGGGGAAAAACGAGGACGTAGCGACCTTATACTCTTATCAGCTTACTAACAAGATCCCACGTCCATTTTGGGGCATTGGACGGGTTCTGACAATAGAGGCGGCGGGTTGCCGATTGTGCCCAAGCAACTATTGTCCTGAGGAGTATAACTTACCTCGCTATTGCAATGGAAAGACGTGTTCGCCTCTACTGCCAAAGCCCTCTTTAATGCTGCTCTGCTGTAAATCTCAGTTTTTTTTCATGGTTCGATCGACTACCATGGTCTTCAAGGAGGTGGACAACTTCGCGCTTCAAGCCTGAAACAGCCAGCTCAACCCATTATTTTATGCAACTCTGAATGTCTCTAGGGATCCTTGATCATACTATATACCTGTCCGTTGACTGCACTTGTCCACAACGCGACAGACGAACTCAAAGTCTGTGAATACCATCCCCCGTTCTTCAACGCGATGCGGCCGAAAGTGGAAGCCATTGTATCCCGAGAACCGAGCAGCTCGTCTAGCAACAAATTGGGTCGAGCCGTACCTCGAGAACAAGGTCAGACCAGGATCCCGAACCAGAACTCTTCTTGGAATACATCGGAAGAATAAGCCGGAATACTCTTATAATCATGACCGTGTTTTGGCCCGATGCGTCTCCCCGTATCTCAGCTCTCAGGTTCCCACTCCTTCGTGCGCGTTCGATTTCTTTTCTCTTTTCTCAACGCGTCTCGCACTCTCGTTCTCCTTTCTTCATCTGTGCTGGCCACGATGAGTACGACTTGGTCGACCTGGTCGAGGCTTTTAACTCGCGGAAGCAAACGCATTCGCCTTGACACGCTCCCTGAAGAGATCTTAGTTGACGAAATATTCCAATGGCTTACAGTCCGCGATATTGTGATGGTCAGACGGGTATGTTTATATCCCACCTTCCTGTGTCTCTCCACGCGTCTTGACGCGTCATATCACAGGTCAGCAAAGCCTTAATGGCACTTACCAAGAAACCCGTCATTTGGAAGCGGTTCCTCCCGTATCTTGCGAATATGCGGCAGCCTGTCGCCCCACTCCCGCCAACCAAGCAATATAGCCTCAAGAACATGACCAGCCACGACATGGAGACAATCGTTACGCGCGCGATATCATATGAATGGACCTGGAAGTCACGAGTACTTCGACCATGGGGCTGGTTCGGTGGCCTGGCATACCATTACATAGAGGAAATGGTACTTCTTCCTGGTGGACACTTCCTCGTCACCTCCGTTCGTACGTTTGATGGCACGTACGGACTCATTATCTGGGTGCTAGAGCATCCCGCGACTCAGAAGCCTGCACCGCTTCTGTTCAGGTACACAGAGGTTAAGGCGTATGGACTCCAAGCAAAATACATGACTGTTGGCGGCGCAAAAGGAGTCTGTGTTGCATTTTTGAGAAAAAGGCATAAAGTCAGAGGTGACCCCCGACATATGTGAGTTGACGCCTGTCCTTAATATAAAGGCGTTCGTTGGCTGAATGAAAGACAAATTTAGACCGGAAACTTTCGAGATGGGCGGTAAAGAGGACGAAGAAGACCCTTACATGCCGCTCAAATACGAATGCACGACGCTTTTTGTTTCTTTGGACATTATCGAGTGGCTTACTGACCGTCACTTGAAACCAATGACACGCGAGTTTGAGGAGCGAACCCAACAAATTGCTCGAGGTCTGGAAGGCGGCGATATATGGGACGTTGTCTCGCGCATTCGTACCGGCACGCAACTGGGGATGATTAGCCTGGACATGATTGACGGCGACCCACACGTATGCGTCGTGAAAAGGCACAATACGATTGTTCTTGAGAAACTCAACAGTAGAGAGCGCACCGTTCTACACTGTAGAACCTCCAACGATCATCCGGGAGTAGTAAGTTCTATTTTTTGTGTTTTCGTTTACCTGAGCTCTAATAGAAAATCCTTAACGCATCCAAAGCATCACTCCATATGGAACTTTCGTGTTCTTGCCAATCAAAACCACATCCTTGTTGTCCGCAGCACAGGCATCCCGGATCCAAATACACGAGCAAGGTGTATCGCCATTGAATTATATGAGATACCCGCCACAGGGCAGACACGAGAGGCCAACCATCACACAAGACTCGCAATCCGAAAGGCAAATTTTCTAAATGCACAGATCTCCGATGTCCAGCGGTACATGCCGTTTGAGGGCGATGAATCGATATCTTCCGATGTGATGAGGGAGAGGTCACCTCCGCCGCTATCCATTTTTCTCCGCACGGAGACAGGATTTCAGCATCTTTCTTTTTGGCCAAAGGATATAGCTCTTCCCCCGTCGCCGCCGCTTACACCAGCCCAGTCATCTCCGCATCGAAACCTAGCGAAGGTGCCGCACGGTCATTACATTTACGATTTCACGGACTTTAAGAATACCATATTCAAAGCCACAAAGGTCAGAATGACGAAACTGATGGAGGAGGACGAAGACTCCGAAGGGGAGAAAGAGAATGGGCCCGTTGAGACCGTCTACGATCACATGCGTTTTTTACCCGGCAGCCGACGAGCAGTGGTATACGAGATCCCAGGTGAATACAGGTCGACCGCGCCGCCTATCAATATCTGCTACGGTTTCCAAGACTTGAGCAGAGAACAAGTATCGCCTCTTGAGTCAGCGCAGGTGGAGGAGGCGGAGGTCGAAAATGCGCTTTTAGGGAATGGAGGGCATGCGCCACCTGCGTCAGACACGCCGGACGTCCACCCGAGCTTAAATATACCCTTGCGACCCCCAACGCGGGGAAGCAGTCTCGCACAAATGGATTTACCGCTGGCTGTCGAAAAGCAGCTTGAGGCAGGGGTGACAGCCATTTGCTTTGACGAGGAGACTGGACGTCTCGTCTTCGCGACGAAGGGCGACAAGCGGCTGCATGTCACCGACTTTTCCTTTACGCGGGCAAGAGATGATGTCGATGAGGAATTAACGAAGATGATGGAGGAGGCCATCGAAATGGAGGACCAATGGCTTACTGGCTAATGTGATGATATACGGATTTTTAATTATCATCATTATTATTTTCTTTTTGGGATCACCTTGTACATTCTTCTGGACACAACTGCTTTCATCGCCTCGCTTTGTTCTGGACGCTAGCTAATCCCCTCGCGTTTAAAGTGCTTTCACCCCTCAGTCCCATTTGCACCTGTACCATTTTGTAATTGTGAAGTAGCTCCATTGAATGAAACCCTCATTGATGGCCCATAGAAAACGATGGCTTCAATAGAAAACGATGTTCCATTGAATGTGATTATGCCTCTAGTCGCAGCAGTATATAAAATAGTAAATTTAAATTGTGACGAAAACCAAGCCGTCCTACACGACAACTTCGCCCTCAACACTCTCTGGCTCCAATGCGACACGCTCCAGAATTCGGTCATACCTGTCGCGATCTATACGCTTGATGTACTTGAGCATTTTTGCCCGTTGGTGTGCAAGCAAGCGCAAAGAGCGTCGTCCATGGGTGTCCGTCTTCCGCTGCATGAGGTGACTCCAAATATTGCGGATCTTCATAGTGAGCAAGGCGACTGATTTACAAGCCGCATTAGCCGCTTCATCGTAACTCGCGGTAACAGGAAGACTTGCCTTGCACCTCTGGATAACCCGAATCTGCTGCATTTCCCTTAGGGGAGAAGGCCGCAATAATACGCCTCCTGTTCTCAAAAGCAATACCACGCGCATTTGCGTTCCGCAAGTCGATAATACGCGCAAGCTGCTTCGCCTTCTCCAGCTCTTTCGCCTGCACCGCGACGAGTGCGCGCTTGTCTTCGATGTTCAGCGCGTCGTCCTTCCCGTGCACACTGCGGAGCTTATCCGCGAGCTCGGGTCGTACCTCGGTGAGCGCCGCCGCATCGGGAAGGTCCTCCAAGAAAAAGCGCAGCTGGTCCTTGCGCGTCTCCGCACCGTCAAGCCCATCGAGGCCGTAGCTGGTGTACGCCGGTGTCTGGAGGTCGCCGTCCGGCGCAGGTACAGGCAGGCGCGCGAGCTCCTCCGCGGACACGAGCGTTTTCGCGAGGTCGCAGTTGCGCCACTTGGCATCGTCTCCCGGGCGTGTGCCGAGGATGACGTGGGGCTTGTTCTCCTCGTAGAGCCGCGCACGCTCTGCCTTCTTCTCGATGTTCGTTTTACGCACGATGCGCGCGGTACGCTGCTTTTGCGACTCGGCAAAGCGAGCTGCAGACGTATGGAGAGCGGCTACAGGACGAATAGCGGACCAGCAGCGTGCTGGCGCCGATGAAGACGCAAGCCCCGCTAGAATAAAGTAGCCCTTCGTTATGACTTCACGAGAGCAGAGTGCCGTGCGTCTGACTTACCTAGCGAACTGCTGGCTCTAAGAAATGACATAGGACCTCCCCGGACAACAAGAAAAAGACACAAGCAAAGAATCGGTTACGACACCGACAAAATTAACCAGCAAGCCAAGCTAAACGTTGTGCTTAGAGCTCGACTATACTTGTCGCCGCCAAATTCGCGAGATTTTGTCAAAAGAGCGGGTGCACTGAAAGATCAAACGAGGAAGGACCCTAGCTGCCTTTCGTTCCGGCAAACCCCGACGTCCCTGCTCTTGAGTAAAGTTTCAACTTACTCTCCAACTGCAACTTCACACTTGGCTTTACATACTAGTACACACTCTGGCTCTGGCCACTCGCTCATACAAATTTCACTAAAAGGAATCCGTCGAGTCGAAAAGTCACGAACGCCTTGATTGGTAGGTTCCGCCGTTCCGATGACAGCAATATTACTATGAGAACATTCTCAGCCTCGTGCTTAACACTTTGTCCGTTTTGGTTGGAAGTTCCGCTGGCAAAATACTGCGCATTCATCAGATTGGATTCAACAAACTATTCTGGATGCTGAAACGATGCTTTCTCCTAGGCTTATGAATGTGGTTATAATGCAGGCGTCCGATTCCATTACTCGTTCAATGGGACACGCCGCAAACAACAGCTTGCAAACTTGCCTTGTCTGCATGCTATATTTGACCTGTTCACATAAATTTTGTTACCTGTGCTTTGTTTTGTGAAATTAGCTTCCATTTTATACAGTGTAGTCCGGCTCCTTTGCGCACCCAACCATATTTCATATTTTGACACCACCCAACACATTTTTATATCTCAAAAAACTTATACACCCAAGGTAAAGTACACTCAGAACGCTCAGTAAAATACTTGATATGCTGCAAGCACTGGTCCAGCAGCAAAAAAATATACAAGAATCCAGGGCATTTGTCACACATTCCGGTCCTTTGCCCACCCGTGACACCACTGAGATAAGTCCTAATTAGGCCATGTTGTGGCTGAGAAAATGCACTTTCGTCACGCCCGAGAGGGTCTGAATTCAGATTTTCATCCACCCTGCTCAAGGACTGATTCCCGTCACTGTTGTTCTTTCTGGAAGATGTAGTTATGATACGTATTGTAGTCCAGTCCAATTTATGGTGGTACTTGTCTACTAAATTGGACCATAGATGACTGAACACCATTACGAAATAATGAAGAGATGCCGACTTTCGGTACAATTTTGTTCCTTGCAATTCCCAAACTTTTACCCTGCTTCTCTTTTTTTGTATTCAGATAGTCCTAGTCCTAGTTAACAAGCACAAATATTTTCACAACAAGATCTTGAGAATTGATGTGGAAAACGTGTACTGTGCAAAGGAGCAGTGGTGCGCAAAGGAGGCGGACTACACTGTATGCAGCCAGCTTTTGTTTTGCGTGCCCTGGCTTTGTTGACCAATTCGGGAAACGGATGTTTTCGGCTCAGTCGTCCGGTGAGTAAAAGCCGAGGCATGCAGGGTTCCTTTCGTGAGTAACAATAAGTGATGCTTACATGATTACGTCCGCATGATTTTACAGGCGAGCCTATAACATACCAAGCTCAAACAACTGATGGCGACGATTCATCAGAACGGCACGACTCACGGGCGAGCGAGTGCTGGACTGCGGCTTTCGTTACCTACTCAAATTTAAAAGGCCTTCTGCAGGCTGCAGAAAAAAAACTGGAACAAAAAGTGCCTCCGTCGATCGTCGGTGCACACGCGAGATCGACTCAGCGGCTATCTCGGCCTTCTTCACTACACGATCGACTCCTCGAGCTTATTGTTCTCTAAGCTCGGAATGGATGTCCAATGCTCCCGTTCCTCCCTCTTCGCCAACGCCTCACAGCTTCTCTCCCTGCCACAAGGCCTTTTTGTTCTCCATCGTGATAAGCGTTTAGCTTTCCGTCTGACATAACGCATATGGTCGCCCTTGCAATTGTCACGAATAACTAAGGAAAAATCGCTGCCACCGCGCGCCGGACTTCGTGTGTCCCCTAAGCCCGCCTAACTGTCTATGGCGCGCGCTTCCGGACACGAAATGTACGGCACAATTGTCTTGGGTTATGTCCTCGCGGTCTGGTGAAATGGAGCTATTTGATTTCAACATTCTCCTGCCGCCTAGTTGGTTGTGTCGAACTTTGTAGGCCTCAGTCATTAACTACCTCCGAGGCGGAAAACTTATAAGAGCTGGGCCTTGCTAGCGACAACTCTCCATCGCTCAGACGCATTGCATCTACAGTCAGTCCGATAAAACATTTCGAGTCATTCCTGCCTCTTGCTCGCAAATGGACGCCTTCTTCAACCTCGCTGCCCTCTCCTCCTCTACCTCCACCTCTCAGGAGACATCCACACCCACCGATCTCGACACAGGTTCCGGTGGCAGCAGCACCTACTGCGTTATTGCATAAGCGGCCTTGCCCACCGCCGTGTTCTGACAATGCAGATTCCTTCCTTCGTTCATACCACCTTTTGTGAGTGCACGCCTTTTAGCTCTTGTCCGACTTTCGGGGTCAAAGGCTGATGATCTCTCTTCCTTATTTTGTTTGCAGGGCATAATTTATCTTGTTTTCGTTCTCGCGCCGGTTTATGAGGATGATGGTTGCACGCGCCACGGATACTTCCGCCACCTCAGCACCTCGCGCCCACCATTCTTGTCGTGACCTTACTCGCCCATCGGGAGGATTGGACATCGCCAGGCTTGGGAGAGTAGTGTTTTAGACAATTGTTGTACGACTTGTGTTTTTGTAGGGAGTGATGACTTGCGATGATTGGTTACGAATGCATTTTTTGTTACAACAATACCGTAATCTGGGATTGTTTGCCAAATACTTTAATTGTTCTTTCACATCACTAAAGGCGGTCGCTGTCGAAAATCGGTACGCAAAACATGTTGGAGTAATTACAAGCATGTACACCAAGGACAAGTAAGTTATGAGTAATTGAAAAGGATGATAATGTGTGATGTGGCTTCTACAAACATTGGCATATGGAGGGTGCGAATGCAGATGCAATAAAAACAAAATACGACGGATACAGAAAGCATCGCCTTGCTATTGAAGGTGTCGAGCCCCTGGTTCACAAGTGCCCATTCGAAGGTAGACTAGCCACCAACGAGGGTCCATTAATATTCGCCTGCGATAATACTCCAGCAGGATCTCTGTCTCTATGCCTGTCCTTGTCCTTGTCTTTATCCTTGTCCTTTCGTCCGAAACCGAGCATACCACCCGAGAAGCTCAGTTTACGAGACGTGCGTTTGATAGACGTGGATGGGGGTGGGGGCGGAGGAGTAAGTGCGGAAGAGCGCCGCCACTCGCGCGAGTCCTCCGCTAACAGCGCGGTATCAGTGTTTCTCGCACGTGGCGCGGGCGCCTTCAAGTCGGAAGGTATCGGGGGAACCGGAACCTCCTCATCAAGCCGTGCGAAGGTGCCATGTGATGGCGAAATCGCTCCGCTGGCGGTGGATGGTCGCTTCGGCGGACGCGCGAAAGGCAATTTGGTCGACGAGCCTCCGTTCAGCACAGGCTGAGATTTCTTGTGCCCGGGTCCTGGAAGTTGAAATGTATGAGAAGTTGTGGGAGTAGATGAAGATGGTGGATCATTGTGGAACGTAGTGGAAGAGTGGGGTCTCAATGATCTGGGTTGCGGAGATCTGGGAGAGGCGGGTAACGTAGGAAACGACGATGATTCTGCCGTGGGAACGAATGCTTGCAAATTTGGAGAAGAATCTGGGGCGAGCGGGGCACGCGACGACGTAGAAGACGATGTGAAGCTTGAACCATCATGACGTTCACTTGTCCCTTGCGACGTCGCCGGTCGTCGAGGACGATCGGGTGGCTTCTCCTTCTCAGGCTTGGCACTCCGTTTCCGCGTGAACCAACCGCTCTGTTTCTCTTTCGGAGCCTTGACTTTGCTGTTTGGGGTGATTGCAGTAGAAGTTGTCGATGTAGAGGCCTCGCTTAGCTCCATGTTAATTTTAGGCGAAATAAATGCCGCCGGTACTGGAGGCACGGGAGGGACGGGAGAATTAAAGACGTTGTGCACTGAGCTTCGGTCTCCTGAACTGATATATGGTTTCGAAGGGCTGTGGCGAAGACTATTGAAGAATCCTCCAGATTTGCCATTAGGAGAGGTCGCTGTCGGCGTTGCTACAGGTATTGGAGTTGAGAGAATGGAAGGAGGGGGGATGGCCACGGAGAGAGGAGGGGGTGAGTTAGAGACTATTGTCGGGACTGCCACAGTTGCTGGTGACGCAGGGGTAGTAGGTACAAATTCACTGGCATCTGAGTCGCCTTCATGTGTGAGTCCGGGAGGAAGGATGGGCGCTTGCAGAGGTGACGCATCATGCGTGGTCTCTGTTACAGGCGGATCCTCCGATTTCAAGCCAAGCGCAGCTAAATCGAGGTCTACTGCCTGGTAATACAAAACATACGCGCAGCCGCTGCTGGAATCACCAAAGTATTTCGGAATATCGGATTCCTTAATAGTGTCGACACTGTCGTCGTCGAACAAGACCCATGATCCTCTCGATTTCACTATCGCTACGTAGTGACCATGATGTGGACCACTACAACCAGATGGTTAATAAGACTGTCGTAGCATAGCATGTAGACGAACTCACTTTCCGATATGAACTACGATTGCGAAAAGTTCATATAGCCTATCAGGATCTTGTGCATCATCAACAGTGTTGAAGAGGCGTAGCTCAAGGGGAAAGGCGACCCGGTACATGAGCTTGATATACTTCCCCACGTCCTCCTGGTACTTGAACCGCTTGAGATGGAGAGCAAGAACGTTCGGCAAACGCTTTATCTTCATCCTGAAAGACAATCCGAAAATTAGACTTGGCCTTAGAAACTAACAGTGATAACAAACCTTTTCTCCGCTTCCTGCAGTCCACAACAAGAGTCGCAAAAGAATTTGTTCTTTTGGCAAAGCATTTCGCTAGCACTAAATTGCCTTAAACAAGCTGTGACACTCGAATTCTGTTCTATATCGAGTGACAAATCCAGGAATGCCTCATCTCGTGACGACACCTGCTCAGTGTGTAAGCGTAATTTACAAATAGTAATCACTTGGCTTACTGTTTCGCACGTTAGACATCGGGTCTCACTGGTCAACACACCCTCGAATAGGTCGTGAACAATAGTCGAGTTGGTCATCGAATTTGTACCTGAGAGTGCCGTCCCAAGAGTCGAAGGGCCAGAGGACATGACCGAACTGGAAACTTTTAGTAAAATAGTATCAAATTTAGCGCGGGTAAGGGAATTCGAGAAGCCAAGACTCACGGTCATCTCCAGACGAACTTCGCGAGCGTGCATTCCGCGCTTCCTCCTCCAGATCCTCTGCGATTTTGTTCAGAAGATAGATAAGGAACTCGTGTGCATCCTGATGCATAGTCGAACGGAACAGTTCGTTCTCCATCTTCAGCTTCTCAACGAATGCGCGCGGTGAAATGGTTCCCTTGTCCTGCGCGTTACCGGATATATACACGAAAAGCGCACGAAGAGCAGAGAACATGGTTGGGGGTGACGACGGTATGGACGATGCAGCAGGGGTCACGGTACCGTTTACGGTTGGGTTATCCCGTGCCTTGGATGTATCAGCTGATGGAGGCTTCCGTGTGCTCCTGGCATGTAGCTCGGCGGAAGTGGTAGACAAGGACGGCGTATCGAAGGGATTTGGGGGAGTAGACAAGGCCGACTGGCTATGCACATGAGTGACAAGCTCGCGGAAGGGGTGACAGAAGTAAAGGGCTTGGAGGACCGAGTTAACGTAGCTGCAGAAGAGAATAGATCACGTCAAACTTCGAGATGATTTAACACGAGCACACGGCCACGACGCACCACGTATTCCCAAACTGCCGACGGGATACCAGATGCTGTCAGCCATCATTTACATTTGGAGAAAGGGGAGCACACACGTTCTCCAGCCCAAACTGCTTATGTTCTGCCTTGGTGAGAACTACTGCTGGTTTGGCACAGTCTACGGAGGGCACGTCCACAATGCTGTGGCCGGCATTCGGGCCCGGCTGTGGTGCGCCGAACCCTATCCATTTCGCAAGGGCCATCGCAGAGCGAGCTCAGCTCTCGCGCGCGCGTAAAGCGTGGTCGAGAATGAACGTCCAGGACGACGACGACGGCGGCGACGGTGACGGAAGGAGCGGGGCGGCGGATAGCGAGCAGATGGTAAGTTACAAAACTGATGTCGAAGTGGGAGAACCGGTGACACATGGCGCGATTACACAAGACTGAGATTACGAGAGATCTCAGGCACAAAATATTAGTTCAATTCAATCGTACAGCCCGGCACCGCGGCAGGCATACAACCACCATTACAAGCCGCGTATGTAACAATATAATGTAAGTAGGTTTGTACTAGTGCCTGGATACATGTAGACGACCCTACCCAATTCCCCGCCCTATCGATGCATGCGGGTCCCTGCCGGCCCCTGTTCTAACTTTCCAAGCTTCATCCTTTAAATCTAGCGCAGAGCTGCTCTATGCCGGCTATCCGCGTGTTTGCCGTGCAAAACGCAATAATCCGCCCAACCTGATGGAACCATGACTTCTATTGCGGTGCGAACTTCAGGACTGCCACGGCATCACCGACGCGCACTACCCCTGCCCCTGCGGGCACGCCGTTGCAACCGAAGCATGGCTTACGTAGGCGCGCCGGATCCTTGTTCGTGCGGAACTTCATGAGTACCTTGTACGGGACCGCCGCATCGCGTACGCCAGTGTCCGGATCGACGTTTGGGAGCTGGGGGTACAGTATGAGCCGCCAAGAGTTTTGGGACAAGAAAAGGCCCGTAAACTTGACCCGGGCGGGGAAACCCGGGGGAATCGGAAGCTGAAACTCGACTCACCAAGCAGCGCGCACACTTGGATACCAGGGAAATAGACGAAGCGTTTGCACCGACTTGGATGGATTCCCAGACATCCTCAGCCCAGGGAACACCAGCTCCGCTTAAGACGATATTTGGCCTAAACCTGCATGGACAGTGAATATTACCGTGAGACAGGAGCGTGAGCCATCACTGGCAGCCGATTCCCGGAGTATACGCACCGTTCCATCACAAGGTTGTCCTCGCTCCAGCGGTCCGCGACTCCTTGAATACCGACCTCACCACGCAGGCGTTCCTGTACCGCTTGTAAACTCTCCTCCGAAGCGACAAGCAGTGGGTAGCCGTCCTGATAGCGTGCGCTCGCCTCCAGCACTGGGAATTCATAGGTAGGCTTGCAGGGGCGCGCGCGCGGACCCTTGAGTACGAGAAAAACATCACGCCCTAAAAACTGACTGAGTATCTTTGTTGGGGCCTCACAGTCTTCAGCAGTAGGGGATTGGCAAATATAACCGTCGATGTCATATCGACCCCAAAGCTCAATATCTTCGATTCTGCGCGCAAGTTCAGTCAAAGGACAGGGGGAAAGTTCTTATTGAATTGATAACAACCTTTTCCAGCCCTTTAGGGTTTCTTCCGAAGGCTTAAGTGGGATAGAGAAAGTCTCACAGCCACTGCCTTCAGGGAAAGAAATTTCCACCCGACCACCTTCTGCATCGGAACCATCCGCGAATATTTGAGGATGAATCAGAACCATCTGCGAAATCACAGAATAAGCACATAAACAACTATGTTTGAGGTGACTCACCTTAGGCTGGCCGCGGGCAGTAAGTACCCTGTGAGTGTTTGCATCAATAATTGCAAGATGCCTGTCATTCTGAGCCAAAGGAAAAGAATCAGTCAATCTTCGACCGGATACACTATGGATTAAAAACTTACTTCTAGGCCTTCTTCCGTATATCTGACTTCTGGAACGGATGTTCCGCGGCAGCTCTTATCTCCCGCAAACTATTGGTCTTGCGTATGTGTGGGCAAAAGGTTTCATTTACACACCTTAATCGGGTGCACAAGAATTTTCGTAACCTTGATGCTTGCATAGTCACAATTTTTTAGAGGATCGTCCTCTTGAACTGCGTGTTTGTTTGATATTGCCGTCTTAACCGCGTTTTTACGATGGTGCAGGTAGATGATGTAAGCTAGCGTAGCAGCACACGGTGCAACCAGCGAATAGAAAGCACCCGTCAACGACCTCTTTTCCCCCAGGAGTGACCGAGCAAGGGGAGCTACACTGAAGGTAGACATGTTCCAAGGACAAGATATCCAGAGGCTGGGGGCCAGGATATAAAGGACGTGCGGCCGTCAACACGGGCGCTTTTCCGACTTGGCCGGCAAGTTGAAAGATGATTTGTACGCTTAGCTCGTGAGAAACCCGCGGGGATGAATACGCACTTTTGGAAAAGAAAGAGTAGGCAAAGTTCAAGGGGACAAACGTACTTTTGTGCAACTCGTGCATCAAGGGCCGGGAAATGAGACGTTATTTTACCTAATAAGGAGTCGACATTAGTTTACCAATAGGATCTCTTCTGCCTTAACAACATATGCCTAACAAACGGCGCAGAATTTACCACGTTAAGTGACAGTACTAGTGTTGATTCTCGAAGCCGGGACTGCGAACCAGGTCAATGTGCTTAACAGGTCGGGGATCGGGCGCGAAGCCGACATTAATATTGTAGCTTTTGACCCAGGTCAATCTCATATGGGTGCACTCGCGGAGTCCTTAGAATAAGGAGTTTTGTGCTTTCCGTCGACAGATATTTGTGCCTAGCTTGCTGACTGCCAGACTTGTCAATGCGCTACTGAGACGCTGCACTTTCTGTATCTTCATTATTCCTTGTCTTAAATACGTTCCACTGCAGTCGCAGATTGACGCATCGCCACCAAATACCCTTTGAGCACGTTGCTCCTTGTGCATTATGTGCACTCTTCAAATCAAACACGCCGAGACAAAGCTCAACGTGCGTTATACCGCTTCACTTCTGTCTGTATTGGGAGAAGATCATTCACGCGACGTGCAAATGTAAAAAAAAAAAAAAAAAAAACATGTAAGCAAATCCGTAAGGAAGCAAGAAATTGATGCAGACGTATGCGCTCGCCTAGACATCACGCGCCCCCCCCCCCCCCCCCCCCCCCGTGCAAATTGATGCAGACGTGCCGCTGCCAGCTAGGCTCCATTGTGGCCCAATGACACGCACTATAGGCGTACGCACTCAAATTCCCCGGAGTCGTCGATTTCGCAAAGGAAAACCCCTAATTCTCAGGCTACACAAAGCTCGTTCTCCAGCATTGCCCACGCGTTGCCAGATGTATCCAGACATTGCAATGACAAGTCCGATGGGGAAGCAATGACAAGAAAGACAAAAGGGTTCCCTTAAACACGAAACGCGCTCTGAAGGGACTCAGATCTGCGTTGTACGCGCAAAATGAACCTTATGCAGTACTGAAGCTCGTACACAAGGCGAACACTATTTCTACTAGTACTAACTTCTAAGCGGCCGACATCTGGCGTAGCAGGCCCGCCTGTAACCGTCACACTACCGCTGCTTAATTGCAGCACTTCCGTTCTGCCGAAGAGGATGTTGTGTTGGAATTCAGCGATTCGCGGCGCGAGCGAATGCACTCCGTCTCCAAGTATATCGTTTAACCAGTACCAATTGCGCGAGGGAAACCGAGCGCGCATAAAAACTGCGAAAAATATTTCAAACTCCGACGCCGTCTCGGCATCGAGCTCGAACTTCAACAAATACTATCGCACTTGCCACTTGTTTCGTATTCTGCGGCCTGTGTTTTCAGTGCCACTCCCGCAGAACATTGTTTAATTAAAGAGATATGGGAGTTGCTAGCTGGCCCTATCATTATACCATCATTATACCATCAATATTAATGACAACCACGTGGTACATCAAAGTTGAACAAGCGCCTCCTTCTACTGCACTTCGACCACCTGGGACACCAGTTAGTTTCTCTTACTCGCGCAGCCATGTCAACTTTGTCCAATTCTAATAACGCTCCTCCTGGTTCAAATAGTAAACATACCGGTAATTTGAGGCGGTGTTGAAATTCGAGCTCGATGCCGAGTTCGGCAGCCGGTCGTTCGGGGTTATAAAAGATTTCGTTGCACTTTTTTTCGTTTAGAGCGTGTTCGGTTGCAGTTTCGCGCGATCATGATTTGTGATTACCACGATTTACGGGATGGTGAATTTTGGTAGAGCAAATTTTTGATAGAGATAAAGGTGTTCCGAACAGGTCTGTATATATTTTCATAAAGGGGAAATATAGCTTTCATGTCCCTCATTTCTTCTGTCAGCTCTATCTCCTCCAGTTTTTGTTCAAAATTCACGAAAAAAACAAGAATGCACTTGTTGTATAGGTCTACCCATATGCAAATGTTAGAAGTGAAAGACCTTCTGGTTGGTTTGTTAGAGATGAAAAAGAGCAAAAAGGGGGCACTTCTTGTAGGCCTGACCGAAGTAATCATGGAATTATGAGGATTTAAAAGGTTAAAAACACAAGTTGGCCACACCATAATGTAGCTAGGACCAAGCACTCCCTATGGAATTTTTTTTGGTAGAAGTTGGTAAGGAAATGCGTATGGAGGGGCCTGGAAAGCAAAAACGAGGATGTCTTGACATTGAAATTTTTTTCCCACGGTCCCTTACGCCTGCGACTGTTCTCGCTCTGGCATTTTTAAAAAAAAAAAAAAAATGCATTTCTATAGTGCATCATGACTATCTAGTACAAAATACACTCCAGGGGCCTTTAGGCCCCTGTATTTGTGGAGATGGTAGTTGGTATAAAGAGTAAACTATACAGGGATGCCAGAAGCAGAGAGGGGGGCTGATCCAGTGAGGGGCAGCAGCAGAAGAAAATGTCTGTCTACATTAGTTGCCTGTGGCGTAGCCAGATGTAGATATAGAGACAATGGTGGGCCCACCCAGGTCAAAGACAAGAATGGGCTCTGCAGAAAATGCAGGGGAGAGTGCTGTGAAATCCACAAGAGAAGGGAGGTCGTCCTTTGAGAACCATTCAAGCTTGGAGGAAGGTAAGGGGGTTTTCCACACCGCCTTGCGGGTGGTGAGGGTGGTGGGGCAGGACAGCAGGAGGTGAGCCTGTGTCTCGGGGACATGGCAGGTAGGACAAAGAGGGTCGCGTCCCAGAATGTGTCCAAAGTACGCACCAAAACTGGTGTGACCTAGGAGGGTCCGGAAAACTTTACATTGGGTGTGATGCCCCAATTTGAGGTTCTGCATGAGGGCAGTCGGCTTGGTGGAGGGGGTGATCACGACACCCATAGCATGGGCATCGGATGAACTGTGCAGGGTACGACAGGCAAGGGCCCAGTTGGATTTCCATGTAGTAAGCACTGAGGAGGAGGCAACTTCCCGGAGGAAGCAGACGGTGTGTGGGAATGGGAGGGTTCCCATGGGGGGGTTGTCAGCGATACCCGTAGCGAGTACATCAGCAAATTCGTTTCCTTCCACATCAGTGTGGCCCGGGACCCAATGAAGGTGAAAATGTACATTGGGAAGGCGCTTAGTAGCCGCCTTAAGGGATTTGCATATGAAAAGGGCGATGTTTACACCTGGGGCCGGTCAAGGGTCGGCGAGGAGGGAAAGGGCGACCTCGCAATCTGTGTAAATCTCCACCTGCATGACAGCGGAGGGAAGGGGGTAGGGGGATGCAAGAAGCCAAGCGGCATCTGTGATAGCAGCGAGCTCACAGTTGGTAGAGTGGACGTGTGGGCCTAAGAAGGTTTCGTGAGTGAGGATAGATTCCCCGCGATAAAACCAGACTCCAGCGGTGCCGCTGGAGTACGAGGAGGGGGAGGAGCCCTTGTGGGATCCATCAGTGTAGATCAGGAGGCAGGAGGGGTCCGAGTGCAGCCGGTCAATTAGACCGTGATGTGACTGAACAAGGGCATCGCATGCTTCTGGAGAGTGGTCAATTGCCTGGTCAATACTGACCTGTCGAAGGACAGGGAGAGGTATCCAGGGGGGGCAGGTGTATCAGGGAACCTGTTCGCAGCCTGGGGGTACCCAGGAGACGAAGGAGGATGTAATAGTGCCTTTCCGGGCCATGTGGAGAGGGGCAAGAGAGTGAGTGGTGGTGAGGTACCGGATGGCAGCATGGGACTTGGTGCGCTCTAGACGTAAGGGGATGGGCAGGATGGATGCGAGGACTTCAGATGGACCGCGTGGAGACGTGTGCCAGGATCCGAGGATCCAACAACACGCCACAGACTGAACTAAGGTCATTTTGTCGCACTTGCCTTTTTGCTGTATCCCAGTAAACCACAGGGGGGAACCCCATGTGAGGACTGAGAGGATGCACCCAATATAGAGGCGGTGGAGGTGGAGCGGGGCGAGGCTGCATAAGGTGTTACTGAGGAGCTCTAGGGCATGAAGGGAGGACATGACTTTGAAGCACATGTGTTGTACGTGAACCGTAAACAAGAGCTGTGCATCGAAAAATATACCTAACCACCGCAAGGGGTGGGAAGGGATAATTTGAAGTGGGGGAAGAGCCCGGTGCAGCAAATGGATAGGGTGAGTGAGGGCGTCTTTGCAGAGTGCGTGTTTGCGGGTCCAGTGGATAAGTTCGGATTTGTTGTCATCCAGAGAGAGTCCCAGTGCACGGCAGGCAGTGGAGAAGGAGAGGTAGGCCTGTTCGAGTCGAGTGACGTTGGTGGCTATGGACGGTGAAGAGGTGGTGAGGAGGTGGTCATCCACATAGGCGCGGATGAAGACGAGAGGGTCAGATACCTGTAAGGAAGTAAGGAGGCTGGTGGCGAAAAGAGCCGACAGGATTGGTGAGATGGGTGAGCCTTGTGGTACCCCCACATTAGGTATGGGGGTGAGCGTGTCTGTGAAACCGTTGAAAGAGAGGGCCACTTGTCGCTCTGAAACAAAGGAGAGAACCCATGAGCAGAGGAGCGGGGGAAACCCGAGTTCAGCAAGTACCGTGAGTAAATGGGGGTGTTGGACCGACGGGAAGAAACCGGCAACGTTGACTGCGAGGGCCGACATGACGTGGTGTTTGGTCCATGCCGATTCAATTTCGTTTACGAGGTTAGTGGTGGCATCCAGTACGCCCAACTTCTGGCAGGTACCATACTGGGAAGGGGGGAGCGTGCCTAGTTCATTGGCGATAAACTGGATGCAATTGGCGATAATCTTCTCGAGGAGTTTGCCCATAGTTTCCTTGAGGGTGATGGGACGGTAGGCATTAAGGGCTGTTGGGTCTTTCTTATTCAGCTTGCGAAGCATCACCACCTTGGCGTCTTTCCAAGGATGAGGGTGGTGGCCCGCTGCAAGACACTCGTTAAAGAGCTTAAGCAGCTCGACACTGTAAATGGAGTGCAGGCTTTTGAGGGCCTGGTATCCGATGCCAGTGATGCCGGGGGCACTGGAGTTCAAAGTGAGATGGAGGGCGTGGTCAAGTTCTTCCATAAGGATATCATTGTTAAGCTCAACGGTTACGCGGTGATCGACGTTGGGGCTTCCTGATCGTCGAGACTGGTGGTACGGCAACGGGGCTTCCTAGATGTCGTAAGTCGAAGGTGATCGTCGACGGGGCTTCCTGATCGACAAGGTGGACACGGTAGGCTTCTATAACGCATCTGGTTACGATGAAGCGACTGATGGTCAAGTGGCACACAGTAAACTGGTGGTAGCAGATAATGGGCTTGTATGAACAAAGAGCACAAGCTTAGGGCTTGTGCTACTGAAGTTACATGCTTATATGCTATTCTATGTGTTTGTTACTGTAGCGACTTGGTTAGGTGTGTTTACCAGACCATGGGGGTCATGGAACTCAAGGGAGTGCCTTGGTAATACAAGTACGGTGATCAGTAAGCAAAGCATGGCATGATGGTGCAAGAAGGCGTCATCATGGCGTCTTATGGCATAAGGCGAATAAGGGATGAGTAAGACAGAGAAATGGGGGAGTTGCGCTGACTGATGATGACGAAGGGGAAGTGAGTCAGCGCAGGAAAGGAAGTAAAGGAAAATTGTAACAATCATGATCACACATGGGATGGGCACCGACAAAAGAGTATGTCGGCGGGGGGGCAGCAGAGGGTTGGGTACCGAAGTACTTAGACCAGAAGGCCGAGGCCTTCTCTGCAGGAGAGTGCACAGTGGATTGTCCCGAAACAAGGGTAGGAATGGGCATGTGTTGCATGCCCATGGCCCATTTTTCCATTGGCCAGATTTTGTCTGGCTTGATGGCAGCTGTAAAGGAATCAGCCCAGGCACGTTTAGCATGACGAAAGACACTGGCCGACTGACGTTGGAGCACAGGTCGCATCACAGGGGAAGCCGAGAGCAAAGCAGTCATGTGCATCAGCAAAAACCCAGAATGCTATATAGTACTATATAACACTATATAATTCAAATAGGGCCCATAGGTATAATAGGTTAATCCAGCCCTTCTTAGTCCAATATAGTCCTTTATAGTACTATATAGTAAGGAGGGGCTACTATATAGTACTATATATTGCTATATAGCCCCCTTTCTCCACTAGTTTGTACTATTTTCTAACTATTTTAAACTATTTTCTTACTATTTTGGCTATTTTTGACTATTTTCTGTCAGTTTTCAACTATTTTCTAGCTATTTATGACTATTTTCCAGCTATTTTTTGGCTATTTCTGACTATATTTGACTATTTATGGCTGTATCTGGCCTACAGAAACCTTACAAATGACCAGTTTACAGGATGATCACAGCCACTGCTTGGGTTGTATAGAACCAATTTTCTCATATCTATTAGCAATAAATACTAGAACAAGCAGGAAATCATCTAAAACATCCATAGTATAATGTAGAATATTAACCAGTTACACAGTCACTGTGGAAAAAAAAGAAAAGATTCTGAGCAATGTATATAAGGTCACATAAAAAGCATAATAGATGCTGCCTATGCCCTGGCAGTTAATTTCAAGCTAGTTTAGAAGTAGACATTAACTGGAATAATAGAGAGTCAGTGCTTACCTGTGCTGGTAGAACACTCCATTATACACTGGCAGAATGGACAGGTTAGTCAGCTTTCAAGACATTATGGGACATGAGATAAACTGTGAAGAAATGAAATTATGGCAAAGCCATAGTGAGATAAACTATTAAATAAATAAATAAATATAACGAACGATATAAATATAGTACATGGTCATATGAACAACCATCTTACTAAGTGAACAATAACGCAATGATAACACCATATGATATAGGAGCTAGATAGTTATAGTAGTACTAGCCCACGGAACGCATATATAAGGGGAGCTGGTCTCGCCCTAGAAATACATCGGTTTACACTGATAACCCACCTTGCCTGAACACCACCACTGCACCTCATCGTCTACCACAACGTGTGTAGATTTTAAGAGGTTATGAGCCTTGACTCTACAACTAACGAAACGATTAACGAATTTTAAAAATCCTCGAATAACGAAACTATGTCTGACGGACAGAAACCAAACACTTGTGAGCAAACACGTTTACAAAAATTATCAGGATTACGAATCACTGCTAACGAATTAAAAATAACGTACACACAGTCATCAACGATCGAAGAACTCGAAGAAAAAATTCAAAAAGCTAAAGATAGCAAAAGGTTAGTCGACCTAATACTTCAATGTAACCTAAGACAAATACCTATTAACGGAACGGAACAACAAATACAAGATTGAATAAACAGGTATGATAACTCTACCAAAGATGAAAAATCAAAAATAAGAACTGATTATAAACTGGAACTAATGAATCACACTAAAGATTTAGGAATATCAGATCAAGGAAAATCATCCGAAATCAGATACCGAATAAGTACGTATTTGGGTATATCAGATCCAAATGAAAAAGCACAATTTAAAATTGATAATCCTTATATTAAGCCAGAAGAAGAAAGCGATAAGAAAGAAGACAATGATAAAAAAGAAGACAATGAAGAAGAAAACACCGAAGAATCCAAAAATAACCCATCACATGAGCCATCAGAACCATCTGATCCTGACGATTCAGACGCTAACAATACCGAGGAAGATGAACCGAGTATGGCAACTAAACTCGCGGAACTCCAGAAATTCTTCGACGGAATCGAGAAACTCGACGGGCACAGAAACTACAAACTCTGGAATTACAGAGTCCACAGTGCCATTGAGAGTGCAGGTTACGGTAACCTGCTCACTAACTCCCCAGGAACTGGAGAGAATGGTATATCAAGTGCTTTATATAACGGCATTATGTGCACTATGCCCGACAAGATATTGGCTTATTATCTTAATTTTAACAAAGATATTCCAGCGCTACTCAAAGCGCTTGACGGACGATATAATGTCCAGACAACAATTACAAAGGGCTTTAACGAGGCTGCCCTTTTTGATATCAGAGGTCATGTCAGCCATTTCGATGGAACGCTTGATAACCTCAGCAATAAATACGAGGAACTCATAGCCCAAGGGGTAAAAGTTTCAGAGTCGACATACATATTGGCTATTACGCGGGCAACGCCCGAACAATATCAATACGTACTCACGCAGAGTGAGTTATATATTAAAACAATTAACGAAACGAATCCAGACAAAGATGAAATTGAACTAACCCCTCAATTTCTACTAACGGCATTGAGAAACGCCTTTGAGGGGTGGCGTAAAAATCACCAGAGGACAGGAGCGGCGGCTAACCACCTGCCCAAGGACGAGCGGAACCACCCCTATTTTAGGGGCCGCGGACGCAGTAACAGCCGCGGAGTGCAGCCACGAGGTCGCGGCTATAGGGGCCGTGGCGGATATATGCGAGGAAGAGGACGAGGGGGATATTCCCCTAACCAACAATCACACGTTATTAAGTGCTACAATTGTAACAAACTAGGGCACTACAGTCGAGACTGCTGGGCGCCAAAAACGGAATGGATGAAGGCAGCTCAGAAGAAAAAAGAGGACGCGAATGACGACAAAGGAAAAGGGAAGGAAACGGGTGCGTCAGTGGGACTGACAGCGACTGGGGCAAGTGCGGCCCAGGCTAAACATACCGCAGCAGCAGCAGCAACAAATGTCGCATCGAGCTCTTGTATCGAACTCAGCACCGTAATCGGCCAAGGCGAAATTGGCGCCTTCATAACCGAAGTCGACGATAACAATTTCGACATGGGAGAATTCCCAATATATTCATATAACGACTTCCTTGACAAAATAGGAAACTACGATAGCGCCATGGAAGACGTGGATGACAATAATTTGGACGTAAGCATTAACGTTATAACAACAGAAAAAATTGCTAACAATATTTATTCCTCAATGGATATAATCGACACTGGTGCAATGATACATTTAACACCATATCTAAATCAATTACGAAATACATATAAAACCGACACGATCACGATAACGGCCGCCAATAAAACAACGTTTATGGCAAACATAGTAGGGGATCTTAAGCTTTACATCCCCAACGGACACTCGGTAAGTGTCATAATACTATCAAACATATACTACAATCCTAAAATGAATATGACATTAGTCTCTCAAGGACTTCTATGTCAAGATGGTTACAAATTTATTTATAAAACAAATGAATGCACAATAAAGTATCCTAATGGATCTTTATGCGGAAAAATTAAAAATACAAATGGATTGTATAGTATATTTAATAACAATGTACAAGCAGCTACAAAAAATGTAACATTATTTGAACTTCACAAAAAACTCGGGCATATAAGCTATGCTTACATAAAACGATTATTAAAAGAAAATCAGATTACAAATAATAAAATATCAAATTACGACGAAACTCAATGCACAATCTGCCTTGAAGCAAATATAAAAAGAATGCAAATTCCAAAATTACGTATTTCAAAATTAGCCGAAAAATTTGGCGATCATATACATATGGACATATGGGGTCCAGCATCCACACATGCTATAGGAGGATATAAATACCTTCTAACACTTGTAGATGATGCTACAAGATGGATAAAAATGATTTTATTAAAAACAAAAGATGAGGGTTTAAATGCTTATATGACTTGGGCTACTATGCTCAATACACAATATAATATAAAAATAAAAAAATTACAAAGCGATAACGACACAGTGTTTTTAAGTAAACAATTCACTGAATATTTAGAAAAACATGGAACAATACGAAAGCTGACTGTTCACGATACACCACAACAAAACGGAGTAGCAGAACGATCACATCAAACGATTCTAAATAATACACGAGTAAATCTGCTACAAGCAAAATTACCTCCAAGTTTATGGGGAGAAGCTGTAAAATACAGTACTTACATTTACAATAGAATGCCAAAGAGCGCTATTGAATTTAAAACACCATATTTTAAACGATATAACGAAAATTACAACATAGACGATTTAAAAGAATTCAGCCAATATTGCATAATAAAGCAAGAAGATGTAAATAAATTACAACCAAAAGGAATATATGCACAATGGTTAGGATTTGATGAAGAAAGTAAAGGTCATAGAACCTATCACAATAGAAAAATTACAGTCGAACGAAACTTACAATTTTTAGATTCTCCTCCATCTAAAATTGAAGGGGAGAATATAACAGAAAAACAAAACGAACAAATAAAAGAATTAACAAATGAAAGACCAATAAGAAATATTAAACCAACAAAACGGTCATTAGGTCTAAACTTTGACGAACAAAATACAGTCGCTTATCTTATGGAATTCAATCAATTCAATACGGAATTAATAGGTGATCCAAATTCATATCAACAAGCGATCAATCGAATTGACGCAAATCAGTGGATCACGGCAATGAAAGAAGAAATAAAAATGTTAATTGAAAGATCTACATGGAAAATCATTGATCCACCAAAAGAAGCAAACATAATCGGAACAAGATTTGTTTACAAAACAAAAAGATTAGCAAATGGAGAAATCGAACGTTACAAAGCAAGATTAGTAGTTCAAGGATTCGCCCAGAAAGAAGGCATAGACTACTACTCAAATGACACATTCGCTCCAGTAGCACGATTAGCTACAGTAAGAACTATATTAAGTTGGAGCACAACAAACAATTACGAAATTCACCAAATTGATATAAAATCAGCTTACCTATATGGTGAATTAGAAAAAGACGAAAACATATATATAAAAGCACCACCAGGAAACTTAATCAAAATAAAACCTGGACAAGTTTTAAAATTAAATAAAGCCTTATACAGATTAAAACAAGCAGGCAGACGATGGTATAAAAAATTATCAGAAATATTAATCAGAATAGGACTAACACGAGCAGTCCAAGACAACACAGTATTCCTAAGAAAAGAAAAAGGAAAAACAATTCTAATACTTTTCATACATGTTGATGACATAACGATATGTGGCTTAAATCTATTAATAATAAAAGCCTTTAAAGACGAAATTGAAAAACATGTAAAATTTACTGATGGAAACGATATACATTGGTTACTCGGCATTGAAATCGAAAGAAACCGAGATGAAAGAATTATAAAATTAAGACAAAAACATTATATTGATAATATAATAGAAAAATATAAATTAAAAGACGCTGCAATGGTACGAACACCAATGACACCTGGTCAAGTGTTAAAATCACTCGAAAATCCAACTAATGAAGAATTAAACTTCATAAATCAAATACCATATATGAACATGGTTGGAGCATTAAGATATGCAGCAGATTGCACGAGACCTGATATATCATTCACAACAGGTCAATTTGCTAGGCATTTGAATAAACCTAGTATTGAACATTACAATGCAGTAAAACATTGTTTCAAATATCTAAAAGGAACGAACGATTATTGGTTAATACTCAGAGGAAAGGAACCAATCGAGTTAATCGGATATACCGATGCTGACGGAATGACACAAGAAGGACATAAAGCTATATCAGGATATATATTCCAAATAGGAAACGCAACGACATCCTGGTCAAGTAAAAAACAAGAATTAGTGTCACTATCAGTATGTGAAGCTGAACTACAAGCTTTAACTCATGGAGTAAAAGAAGCTATATGGCTACAAAGACTGGTTGAAGAGGTACTGCAGACCTTGGATACACCTACGAAAATATTATGTGATAATCAAGCAGCCATAACGATAGTAAATTCAACAGAACAAAAATATACGCAAAGAATGAAACATATTGACATAAGAAAAGATTTCTTATGAGATTATATTGAAAATGAGACAATATCAGTCTCATATATTCCAACTGGACAGCAAAAGGCTGATATAATGACGAAAGCGCTAACAATTGAATTAATCAAACGTTTTACGAGTCTACTCTGCCTAGTAAAAGTTTGAAGGGGAGTATTAAATAAATAAATAAATATAACGAACAATATAAATATAGTACGTGGTCATATGAACAACCATCTTACTAAGTGAACGATAACGCAATGATAACACCATACGATATAGGAGCTAGATAGTTATAGTAGTACTAGCCCATGGAACACGTATATAAGGGGAGCTGGTCTCGCCCTAGAAATACATCGGTTTACACTGATAACCCACCTTGCCTGAACACCACCACTGCACCTCATCGTCTACCACAACGTGCGTAGATTTTAAGATAAACTGAGAAGAAATGAAACTATGGCAAGGCTACCTGCAAGCAAGGCCATAGTAGAGGAATGAAAATGTATTGATATGTACTCTTTAGGGTCATGCAAATCATCTGACACATGAGATGCAAGAAGCCTTATGAGAGATAATTGTTTTGTTGCAGCATTGTGACACTCAGCCACTAGTATAGGGGTGGGTGTGATATATGGGAATGTATGGGAGAGGGAAGGTAGTAGGATCCTATCATCCCCCTCTTCATTATCCAAGAAATTTGTAATCCATAACACAAAATGCCAATTGTGGATATTTGCAAATGGCAAGATGATGGTAGGAATAAAAGAAGCAGAAGACCCTGAAATGGTTTTTAAAGAAGCTGGTCACATGACAAACAAACATATACAAATATCCTTTTTATAGACACACATATACTAAACAAAATCACTTATAAGCCTGCTCATCACTGCTAAGAACAGCTAGTAATCATTGGGTCCTTGCCATTGTGAGTGCTCTAGCATTTTTTTGAAGCTTAAACCTTGTAAACTATTATTTGCATTAAAAGTGTCTATATATCTTAACTTGACGGAAGCTGAACAATGTGCGAAAACTCTTTTCTTCACTACTGCCATCCCCCATACCCCCATCACCTTAAGTCCCACAATTAGCAAGATTATCTGCCTTGTCTCTCTCCTTATTCTAGTTTCTGCCTCTGCTGTTCTTCCAGAGGCCAGCACTGTTACAATTTTCCTTTACCTTTCCCTTACTGCGCTGACTCACTTCCTCTTCGTCATCATCAGTCAGCACAACTCCCCCATTTCTCTGCCTTACTCATCCTTATTCACCTTGCACCATAAGATGCCATGATGACGCCTTATTGTACCATCATGACGTGCTTTGCTTACTGATCACCATACTTGTATCACCAAGGCCTTCCTTGAGTTTCCATGACCTTCCACAGTCTGGTAAACATACCTAACCAAGTCGCTACAGTAGCAAACACATAGAGTAGCATATAAGCATGTAACTTCAGTAGCACAAGCCCTAAGCTTGTGCTCTTTGTTCATACAAGCCCATTATCTGCTACCACCAGTCCGCTGTGCGCCATTGTGCCTAATTCTCCTTCATTGTAACCCGACTCACTCTCAGAAGCCCACCGCGTCCCCATCATCGATCAGGAAGCCCCACCGACGATCATCCCCGCCTTATGACATCTAGGAAGCCCCGTTGCTGTACCATCAGTTCCGACGATCAGGAAGCACTGATGTCGATCACTGAGTAACCGTTGAGCTTAACAAGCACAAGATCTTTAAAAGGGGATTCAAACAATTTCAAACAGCAGCTCCTTGATATTAACTTCAGTGCATACTTGGTTCTAATTGGCTAATATAATACATAATTGCAAAAGCAAGAATGGATAGATTAGTTTATACTGGTTCTGGAAAATATACAAACCCAGTCTTCATTCAATACAACAGCAAATAGGAAATAATGGCTTACAAGATGCTGTGACTGATCTTTCAAGTGCAGCATAGTCTATCTCTGCATCCTCATCCTCACTGCCATCATTAGGAATCCCAATTTTGGCATGTATACTTGAAAGTAATAAGTAAAACTTAGTCCAAATTCCATGGTTTAAAGACAATCTGTCTCACCATGCATCTTTATAAAGCTGCTTTTGTATTGCTGCAATATAAGTGGGGGCTCTCTTGGGATCAGCCATGTCATTCAGTCTTTTCAAATGCTTGTGCCAGATAATTCTGAATAATTCCCCTTCAAATTTTTTCTGGAAATAAGTTCCTGACTCATAATCCATTAAAACTGCCTCAATCTGTACTTATTTGTTTAGCATGTATTCTTAGTAGGAGTAGATCACTTACTGAGGTAAGAATAAGTGCAATTACAGGAAAAGGAATGGGATTAAACTTATCCTGGAATTTGATACCATCCACCTTTCTGGAAGAAAACCACTGTGCTTGAAGAATCTAGCTGATAATGGGATTTGCAAATGGCTTCTGTTTATCATAAAAAAATGGCTAGAGATAATAGTAGATAGGAATATGACTCAAAATTAGTCAATAAACTTTCCATATAGACTACTCACATCCAAATGTATACCCCCATATGCAAATGCTCCCTTATTAATAAGGGCTTTAACAAGAGAGGCCACTTGTGCTGGATCACCATTGTTCAGATGAAAGGCAGTCACTGTTACAATTTTCCCCTTACTTTCCCTTATTGTGCTGACTCACTTCCTCTTCATCATCATCAGTCAGCGCAACTCCCCCATCTCTCTCCCTTACTCATCATTATTCGCCTTACACCATAAGACGCCATGATGACGCCTTATCGCATCACCATGATGTGCTTTGCTTACTGATCACTGTACTTGTATTACCAAGGCATTCCTTGAGTTTCCATGACCTTCCATAGTCTGGTAAACACACCTAACCAAGTCGCTACAGTAACAAACACATAGAGTAGCATATAAGCATGTAACTTCAGTAGCACAAGCCCTAAGCTTGTGCTCTTTGTTCATACAAGCCCATTATCTGCTACCACCAGTCTACTGTGTGCCCTCTGGCCAATAGTCACTTCGTCGTAACCCGACTCGCTATAGAAGCCCACCGCGTCCACATCGCCGATCAGGAAGCCCCACCAACGATCACCTTCGACTTACGACATCTAGGAAGCCCCGTTGCCGTACCATCAGTTCCAACGATCAGGAAGCCCTGATGTCGATCACCACGTAACCGTTGAGCTTAACAGTCACAACTGCCCCTGAGGCCTTTGTCTTGAGGTTCTGCCTTGCATTTGCAGTGTTTCTCCCAACCTGAATTGGATAAGTAAGTTGAAAATGTATTGTTATCCTGATATGTACTTACCACTTGTAATATAATGGTTTTGTAATGATCATCCACATTCCACTTTCTTAGCTGTTCATCATTGCCTGGCCCAAGGCCAGATGGGGCAGCATCTCGAAAAGCAGAATAAACCATTTCCATCTTTTCATCACTTGTAGGGAAACCAATTTCTAGAGCAATAGATGCTCTAAATATCTTACTAGCAGCCTGGGCCCAAGACCTGCTCCTGGGGTCCAGAGCTGAGAGGACTGCCCCTTTACTAGCACTGGTGCTCCTGCCAGTGGGCTTGTCCATTAAATCTGTATTTAGATCCTTTGGTTCATCCTCTGTTGCAGCTGGTGTTGCTACCCAACTGGAAAGAGCTTGGGCAGATTGCTGAGGAATTTGACTAGGCACTATTGGGGTGCTTCTGTTGGAGGATTCACCTGTTATAATGAACTACAGATGTGTAAGATACTGTGTACTTGGAAGGAAAGCTGATTTACATCACTGCGAGGCCTTTTTACAGGCATCCTGGGTGTGCGCATGAGGTCTAGACCATCTCCAGAGTTCTCAGCAAAAGTTGCAGTAGTTTGCTTTCTTTTGACTGTGGATATAAGAATAAAAATAATGACAGCTAGCTCTTGAGTGTGAGAATACCTTGTGTACCTGGACTTGGGATAGCCAAGGACCTGTTACAATTTTCCTTTACCCTCCCTTACTGCGCTGACTCACTTCCCCTTTGTCATCATCAGTCAGCGCAACTCTCCCATTCCTCTACCTTACTCATTCCTTATTTGCCTTACACCATAAGACACCATGATGACACCTTATTGCACCATCATGACATGCTTTGATTACTGATCACCATACTTGTATTACCAAGACCTTCCTTGGGTTTCCATGACCTTCCATAGTCTGGTAAACACACCTAACCAAGTTGCTACAGTAACAAACACATAGAGTAGTATATAAGCATGTAACTTCAGCAGCACAAGCCTTAAGCTTGTGCTCTTTGTTCATACAAGCCCATTATCTGCTACCACTAAGACTACTGTGTGCCTGTTGGCCAGTATCTGCTTCATTGTAACCCGACTCGCTAAAGGAAGCCTACCGCATCCACATCATCAATCAAGAAGCCCCATTGCCGATCATCTTCGACTTACGACATCTAGGAAGCCCTGTTTCCGTACTACCAGCTCCGACAATCAGGAAGCCCCGATGTCAATCACCGTGTAACCGTTGAGCTTAACAGGACCCATCTTCATTGACTTCTTCATCTTGGCCTGAATCCAAAAGCTGTTGCCCACTTTCCTGTTCTCCAGGACCCAAATGACCTAGGGGACCAGTTTCTGCACCAAGCCCATCAGAGAACTGAGTGGTAGGGAAGTCATCTTCATCCTCCAACTGCATCTGGGTTTTTGCCCTTTCCCTCACAACTAAGAGGTGTGAAATTCATTAGTAGAGTTGCTGAAAGTAATGTTTGAAACAAATTGTAATTTACCTTTTGCTCTAGCCTCTTCCAAAGCCTTGGATGATTTTTCAGCCAGTGACTCAGCTAACCTCTTGTTTGCCTCTTCAAGCTGTTTCTGAAGCCTAGCCACTTCATTGGATGAAGCAAGGCTATCATCACCATTGGACTTCTTGCCCCTGATTGTCCTTTTTTGTCCAGCCATTTTGGTGTACAGAAGTAGAGGTAGAGGTAAGCAAGAAGGTAATGGTAAGCAATAAAGATGTGTGCTTCCCAAAAAGGCAAATGAGGTGTGATTTAAAACTATATAGTTTTAATATCCTTATTTGGAAAGCCACTATTCTTGTACCAGCAAGTGATTTACTCACAAGTACAACATGCAGCATAAGGGGGAGGATGCCTAGAGTTGCTATTTGGAGCATTCTTATTCAGAGTTTCAGATCAAACAGACCTTTCAGTCCATGGTTGATGCACATGTGCATTTATCCCATGCCCTAGTATGCTACATGGGGATTGAGGACAAGCTGGATTTAGAGAAGTATGACATGTGGGAGAGGAGGAACTAGTTAATTTAATCTCCAAGGTGCGTATTCTTGACTTCTTTCACTGTCATATTCACATCCATTTTTTAATAGTTCACATCAAACTCTTTCACACTAACAATGCTTTCACTCAGCCCAATTGGCATCTCCATCTCCCCCCTTGCAGCATTGATCAATCATAGCTGTGATCCAAATGTCACCATAGTTTTCCCTTGTGCCTATTCATCAGCACTTCAAGAGCCAGCATTACAAGTAGTTGCTATCCAAGTCAAGCAAGGGTTGATTGTTGCACTGCTCAGGATGCATAATATTAAATAAATATAACGAATGTGCTAAATATAAAGGAGGTCATATGAACAACCACCTTACTAAGTATACGATAACGCAACAATAACGCCATACGAATAGGAGCTATGATAGTTATAGTATACGTAGCCCACGGTAGATGTATATAAGGAGAGCTGGTCTCTACCATGAAATACATCGGTTTACACTGATAACTCACCTTCGCCTCTACTTCACCACTGTACCTCATCATCTACCACAACATGCGTAGATTTTAAGACATAATTAATTGGTCCTCAGGCAATATCAATTTACAGGCATCCATACATTAGACTACATGTGTTTACTTGTGATTCCAACATACATCCATACTACCATCTAACTCCCATACTTGACCAGGCATATTCAATGTGTTACCAGTTTTCAGAAAGCATCCAATGCTTGCCCTTATTGCATATATGCCAGAATAGTGTGCAGGCATACACACAATTCCAGCAACATCTGTCCCCAACCTTATCCTTGGTCCTCTGAGGGCCAGTAAAGCTGCCTCGCTGCCACAGGATCCACCAAGCAAATACCCAGAATTGTGTGGATTTATTGTGTGCCCAAACACAGCAGAGTGCTTTTAAAAGAGAGAAGCATTATCAGGATGGTTGTTTTAATGTATGGCACCGCACCGGCATCACGGAGGAGCCGGACGAGCACTGAATTACGCTGAATAGGTCACCCAACCCACGCCGCATATTGGGCGGAGGGGGCGGGGCGACACCATTTGACTACTTATCACCCTTGTTCTTGTTTGAATTGGAATCCTTCCTGCTTAGCTAGGAGATGCAAATAGATGACATTGAGAGGAAATGACGATGTCGGGGGCAAATGGACCAACCAAACTCTTTTTCAGGCCTTTCATGACAGACGACGTGGTAATTACAAGCAACACATAATGAGCATTAGACATGAAATACTGCGGAACTTTGGCTGAGCGAGGAGAAAGAAAAATAGAGAGATTATGGAGGATTGGGGGCTGAGACATGTCGGATCGTGAACGTGCTCAACAGATGGCAATCGCCTTGCTCTCGCAGGACGAGTTCTGACCGTGTGAGTTGTTCGCTCTCGGCTCAACATGATCATCCCGTCCTCGACACCTAGAGGTAAGGGTAGCGTGGTCAGATGAAATGACATCAGCAGACAGAGAGACGGAGAGCACTCACATCTGCAGGGACGTCAACGGTGACGAACTTCCTGATGCGACTCCGCCTACTGGTATTCTGTGAAAGGCCAGACATATACTGGATGTCGGTCTGATATGTGTACCTGCCAAAAGACGCCTGCCCACTGTAGGTCAAGGAATTGGTGAGATTAGATGATGCCTTCCGTCGTGTTGCCAACAAGCCAGTCCCTACCCAGGTTGTAGCGTGAGACGACGTTGCACTTGAGTTACCGAAATTGAACGCTGGGCTGAGGAACACTGTGTTAACCTCTGAAAGCGATGGCTCAGACTGGACCTACTGTTGCGAGTGAGGGAAGGAACCATGGCTTGGTAGGGTTGATGGTGAGGGTGCTGCTGTAATAGGTGTCATTGGATCGACAGACTTGACCTCGTACCATATCGCATGCGGGGCAAGCGGCGCCGGGTATGCACCTGACGCAGAAGTTGGCATCACAGACTGATCACTTTTCGCTGGGGCAGAAGAGGGAACTAAAGGGTTAATAAAACCCTCTGCAACAGTACCAATGAAACCGTTGAAGCCACCGAAGTGTGATTGGTTCTGGCCAACATGCTGCTGAGTTTGTCGCTGTTGGTTGAAGTCGAACGGGGCACCGCTGTGATGCGTGAAATGCTGGTGCGTAAAGCTGCTGACGTTACCGTCGAAATGATAACCAGAGAATGCGCCTGAGGCAAGCTGGTGCTGCAGACTGGGTTGTGTAGAGCTTGCACGACGTCCGAGCTGACCAAGCTGGTGCTGGCACACAGTGCGCGTGCCCATACTCATCGTGTTCATGCCTATGCCACTGAAACCCATGCCCGTAGACATCTGTCCAAATCCTGTGTACGGCAAGCGAGGAGAAGATGCGCATGAAAGTGTCCAGGGCACCTGCAGTTGCTGATGCGCCTGCAAATGCGGCGGAAGCGCAAGCTGCGAGCCACCCTCCCGCTCCTCTTCGTTCGAGGCCGGCAAGCCCGCATTGACTAGATTCATGTTGGCGTTCGGGTTCGAAGTGTACCAAGATCTGCCAGACCACATAAATTCGACGGAAGAGTCGGAATTGCTATCCCCTGTTAGCAGACACGGTACTAGGCGGCGCCTGTGCAAGTGCGGGATTTGCGAAGTTGAAAGGGTCGGCGTGCGGATAAGAGTTATAGGGATAATTGTAGGCCTCGTTCGGCAGAGGAACCGACCTCGAACGGCGATGACCGAGATGATTGTGTGCCGTGTGCACTTGCTGGCGGCATACGGCCATTGCGCGCCACTTCTCCTGCGTGCCAAGTGATAACTGACACTCATCCTTATTCTCCTCCACAATCCCAAGCTCTTCGCGCTCGATGCGTTCACGTTCTGCTTTCTCGGAGCCAAATGCGCCGCCTGACGCTTGCGCTTCTTTTCGGGGTCGTGCTCAGGCTGGATACGGTAGCCAGGACGAAGCTTCTTGTGCTCCTCCTTTTTCTTCTCCGCCAATTCCTCCCAGACCTTCTTATCTGCGGCAGGCAGTGCTTTCCAGCAGTTACCTATGGAAATAAGTCGGTAAGAATCAGGATGCAAATAATGAGCGTGTTATAAAGGAAATTATGTAATGGAGCAGTATCGCCGCGGAAAGACCACCAGCAGTAATCGCGGAAAAATGCGGGGTCAGAGAAAACACATACCGACAATCTTAGAGAGTGAGTTGTGGTTAGTCTCGATTGAGCCCGGAACATGCCGTTGATGAACGAAGTTCTGACGGAAAAGCATGAACGCATTCGGGGGACGATGAATATGTTCGGCGCTGTCCTTGCGTCCGCCGCAACGACGAGGACGCGATGGCGCAGAGACAGGCGTCATTGGAACGATTTCGTCACCCTCCACGTTAGGATCAGCTCCATCGGCACTGCCGACATTAGCGTTGAGACTTGAAGTGGAACTGGGTGATGCGGGTCGGAAGGATAGCTGATGGGGGTGACATTGGGTGCAAAGGTGTATTTCATCCGAGTTGCAGAAGAAACTGATCGCCCACGAATTTGCAAAGGTGGTGGGACTTCAGAGGGAATGATGGACTGGAGGTGTGCATGGTAGTCTGGGAGGCCCCACGTTGTGAATATTGGGAGCTGCATGTTATTGTAGTATGCGCTGTGAGTATTTCGTGAGCCGGAGCCCGATGGACCACCAGAGTTCCCAGAGCTATTGGCGTTTCGTGTGCCATGGTTGTGCGTTGTCGAGTTATGTTGGCTTTGTTTAAGTGCCGACTGCGATGCATGTCGACTCTGGGTATTAGAGCCAGATTTACCTCGATAAGTGTACTGATTTGGATGCTTCTTAGTGGCTAACGACCCTTGTATTAGCGATTAGATGGCGAACAGCGTCAGCTTCGAGTGAGTAAGTTGGAGAAGTGGTAAAACGCACCCTGCTTTTCGACGAAATGGATAGCGTCCTCTTTTGAGCGGAATGACATACGTGTGCCGTGCACTCCGCACTTGAGGTGCACATACATCTGTTCAGCTTGGACCCAGGAAACAGTTTGCACTGAGTTACTTACGAGTTTGCCCATCCCATAAGCAGGTTCTCCCATCGTCCTCCTCCCTGCAGAATGTCAAAGTCGATCCTCCACTTTTCTCCTCGTGCACCTCTGCTCTGCATCGTACTCCGTGTTGGCTTGTAGACTCTCACGGTCCTGTGTCGCAACTCACCTGTTCACCTTATTCAGTATCGTTTGCGATGGATATACTCGAGACAAGAAGACAGACCGGGAGCACCGCTGATAACGTCCGCAGTGACCGCATATTTTGGCGGAATGGTCATCGTAACCTCGGATGCCATCGCTTGAGCAACCTCTACGTCGGTGCAGAGGTACTTTGGAAGTGGGCAAGGGCGGATGCTGAGAATACAGCATTATGGCCGTTGGTGGTAGATGCGACAGAAGGGTTCCTGTGGTGGCTTGTCAACAGAGCAGCCTGGGATTCGTCTACGTTGTCTTTGGTGCGTTTTGTGCAGGTGGCAGTTGAGTCCAACAATGAGGACGCAACAGAGCTCTTAAAATCTACACACATTGTGGTAGATGATGAGGTGCAGTGGTGAGGTTGAGGCAAAGGTGGGTTATCAGCGTAAACTGATGTATTTCATGGTAGAGACCAGCTCTCCTTATATACATCTACCATGAGCTACATATACTATAACTATCATAGCTCCTATCATATGGCGTTATCATTGTGTTATTGTTTACTTAGTAAGATGGTTGTTCATATGACCACCTTTATATTTAGTACGTTAGTTATATTTATTTAATAAGAGCGGATGGAGGAGTAGGCATCAGACTCTTTGGTGGGTGGAGGGAGGGGGGACGCGCCTGGGCCTGTGAACCACTGCAGTTGCCACCCCCCGCGGCACAGTCGGCCGTGGGAATTGTGGCATTTATTAGGAAAAAATAATAAAAACCCACTTGCTTTCACCGGACTCGAACCCAGGACTTGGCCCTCCCACTGCAGCATTCAGGGGAGAAAGCCACAAAACATAAGATAAAATAAAATAAAATAAAATAGAGAAGGGTAGCATTATTCATGCCATACACAATACCACTGGAACCTAGGGAACCTAGAGAACAAGACTTAATATCATCTTGGTATCTGTGCCATTCCCAGTAGCGGATGCATAAGGTTCAGAAACCCGAAAGCACCTGACTCTAAACGAGCCTCCATATGGTTCAGAAACTGCTCAACCACTGAGCCATTCTGGCCATGGAAACTCCCTTTACAACAGGTCCTATAACCCCCTTATGACAAATCAGATTACAGATGCTCACTAAACTTTCCACTATGATTCCTCCCGAAGTAATTAGAACAATTATTACATTTCATCTAATGTTACTAGTAACAAACTGTAACATAGTCCATCCCACAGATCCATCCATTGGTGCATCATGAATACCAACTGTGAACTATATTGCACCCTCCTCATGGCTTTCAGTCTCCTTATTCTCGCTTCAAACGCCTTGGCCGCACTGGCATTGTCACGCCTGGCTGCAGGAGCGTCGTCTTCGTCCTCTGTTATGGCAGCTAGCAATGTCACAAGCTCTGTCAACAGCTGCAATTCAAGTGCAAGGCGAACACCACTGTGATTGCGGACTGCAAGAACAGCACTACTGCTGCAAACGCAGCTGCCAAGGGCACTGGTGTGCAGGCTGACACGTTTAATGCTGCGTTCGGCATCAAGTCCAACTTTGCGAACGTGGCTGCTGTCAACAACCAGGGAAAGACAGTTGGTGGATCTTCGGCAACGGCTGCCTCCTCCTCCTCATCCGCTTTGACCAATGGCGCTGTAGCATCGTCCACGGCTGCGGCATTGTCCTCGTCTGTTGTATTGTCCTCATCTGTAGGATCGTCTTCGTCTGCGGCTTCGTCCACATCCTCAAGCTCTGCCGGCAGCTCCAGCGCTGAGCAGTCTTCGAACGGTGCGTATTTTATTCTTCCGCTATAAAAAATGAGTATGGATACACGAAGCTGACGCACACTTTTACATAGTCCTCGACCCGGCCGTAATTGCCACTGGCTTTGCTCAGGGCGGACAGGCGACCCCCGCAGCAGGCCAGGTTGCATCGCTCACTTCGACAAACAACTTCATCAACTTCTGCCTGACAGTCAACAAGCCCATACTGAACGGACAGCAGATCAAGACAGGCTCGTGCAACCCTGCCCCTATGGGTGTTATCGCAGCAATGACCAACATGCCGAGCTCCAAGTTCACGTTCCCCACCAACTTCAGCTCAGTCAGGGCGAACACGGCATTCACGATTTCGATGGCGATCAACAACCTCGAAACTGGCAACTTTGTGAATGCGGACTCTAACTACTACTCAGTGCCCCAGCAGGTGAACAGCGCAGGCGACATTATCGGCCACTCGCACGTCGTTATTGAGCAGATCAACTCACTCAACTCGACAGCCCTCTCCGACCCGACCAAGTTCGCGTTTTTCAAGGGCATCAACGGCACGGCTGTGAATGGCATTGTCGCTGCTGACGTTACAGACGGCCTGCCCGCTGGCATCTACTGCATGGCATCGATCAATGCAGCTGCAAACCAGCAGCCGGTGCTTGTCGCGGTCGCACAGCATGGTTCGCTTGACGACATGGTGTACTTCACCATTAACTAAGTGTGTCGTAGTGCGATGTGGCATCGTTGCCCCCAGTGCCGACTGGCCCAAACTCCATGTAATTTATTTGATGTTGTTTGTTATTTCGGGCATTCTGTACATCTGTGTCTATCTCCCGTTGCATTTGGTTTCGAATTTGATTCCAGGCGGATTTGGGCCCAGGGGTGTACTGTTCCTGGGTGCAGTGATAGTAGTAGTCAATGGCCTGCCTTGATGGCAAACCGGGTGTGGGGGCACCAGTCTTGTTCTTTTCTGGTTTCTTCGATAGAATTGTATTGAAGACAGAAATACATGGGTATGAGAGCATACCCACAGCAGGTGAAAATGAGCCGGTTATTGTGAATAAGTACCTAGTGGCTATAGACAAACGTGATCAACCATCTCGGTAGTGGGACGCACGGAAAAGTGTCTTGCTCGTTGCCCTCCTCCTCCTCATCTTCCCCACATCGGTATGCAGGTTGAGAGCCAGCAGGCCGCTCCAGTGTACACTTCGTGCACATGCTCGATGACAGTCACCATGTCCTCAACATTCCCCAGCCGCCATCTCTGCCTCCACAGAGGTACGTGCATTTCCATCCTCATCAGATCTCTGCGTTGATCGCTCATTTCCCAACCCCTCCTGCAAAAACCGTCTTCCGTCTTCCATCTTCGAAAAAAACCCACTGCTGGGGGACACTGATGTTGACCTACCTGTAGAGGATTATGCTGCAAACGCTCACACACTGCAGGCCGCCACCGCCAGTGCCAGTGCCAGCGCCAGTGCCTATGCTCACTGCGCTCTGTCTGCCCGCTCGCACCAGAACCTACGCACGATGCACACGTTGAGCGGCAGCACGTCCACCTCGCTCGGTTGCACAGCAAGCAGGACGACTATCAGCCCTGTTACCACAGGCTCGAGCCCCGGTACTTCATCTGCAGTGCAGTCCTTGTGCTCGCAGTCAAGCTCACCGCCACCTGCTTTGGACCTGTTTTCGAAGCTACTGAAACCGACTGGTTCCTCAGCTTTCTTGTCCTTTCCTGAATCATTTGTACGTCCTTTTTGTATAACTGATTGGTTAGCATGCTGAATGAAACTTGAGCAACCATCACCTTCATCCATGGAAACTGTACACTGTTTCGATAGGGAAAGGACTGTGGTTTCTGAGGAGGGAATGATAGTAAGAATAGGTAAAACTTGGTCACGTAGAATGTATGTAGCCGATGACATGTGCCTACCGCCTGTTTAATGGCTGGTCCAACTTGAGCAGAAACCACCACCATCTCTCCTCTATCATGCCACCAGCAACTAGGAACATTCCGTCAGATGCAACCAAGTACAAGAATGGTAGACCAAAGCTGCCAACTCGAGAAGAAGTCATTGCAAAAGCTGTGGCTAATGCAACTTTTGAGCCTACTGTTGGTTCCAAGCAAGCTGCAGCTTCACGTCCAAACCGTGTTTGAGCAACACTACAGGCTCATGATAAAGCAGCAGGAGAGGCTATAAAGCCAAGTGAGGAGCATACACTGGCAACAGAGACCAATCCAGGTATGTTGCAAATTGTGCATGCAGTTGCTGACTCATCCCTGATCTTCGGACTTGACACAGCCACTGGAGGTCAATCAGAGTCAATCCAAGCCATGAAAAAAAAGCAGAAGGATTTCCAAGTGAGCTTTAAATCTTTCTTAATTTTAGCTAGTTAGTTTGATGATTTTTTGAAGGGAATGACTAGACAAGAGAAGAAGGATTACCGTGCAAGCCATCATCTTGCTCAAGTTAAAGCTGCAGATGATGGTGCAGTACATCAGCAGCATCCCAAGGCTTCCAAGGCTCAGACAGAATAGAAAGCTCAGGTTACTGAGAATAACAACCAAAGGACCAAAGAAATTGCATCTTGTGCAAACACATTTATCTGCTGGGAGCTGTCTTGTGGCAAAGCCCTCTGTGGCAATGATGAATGCACATTTCCAAGTAAGTCTATCTGATGCTTGATCTTGGACAATATTCTGATTGTCAGCAGACAAGGAGATAATTCCTAGTAACCTAGTCATGACAAGGTCCATGCCAGGATCAAGAGCCGCAGATGTTTGTGTTACCTTCTGTCCTCTCTCTTGTATCAACTACTAATTCTAGGTTAAAACAGGGCTTCATTCCCACTATTTCAATTTATCAGCACCTCAAATGTGTCAGCAAATATGCCCTTGCTCGACTTGCAGACCCAAGTACCTATCACCTCTCCAGATTCCTTGATGACAAGCAGGAAGTGTTACAATTTTCCCCTTACTCTCCTCTCATGCGCTGACTCACTTCCTCTTTGTCATCATCAGTCAGCGCAACTCCCCCATTTCTCTACCTTACTCATCCTTATTTTGCCTTGCACCATAAGACGCCATGATGATGCCTTATTTCACCTTGCGCCATAAGACACCATGATGATGCCTTATTGCACCATCATGACGTGCTTTGCTTACTGATAGCCCTACTTGTATTACCAAGGCATTCCTTGGGTTTCCATGACCTTCCATAGTCTGGTAAACTACCCTACACAGGCCGCTACAGTAGTAAACACATAGAGTAGCATATAAGCATGTAACTTCAGTAGCACAAGCCCTAAGCTTGTGCTCTTTGTTCATACAAGCCCATTATCTGCTACCACCAGTCTACTGTGTACCACTTGGCCATTAGTCGCTTCGTCGTAACCCGACTCGCTATAGAAGCCCACCGCGTCCACATCGCCGATCAGGAAGCCCCACCAACGATCACCTTCGACTTATGACATCTAGGAAGCCCCGTTGCCATACCATCAGTTCCGACGATCAGGAAGCCCCGACGTCGATCACCGCGTAACCATTGAGCTTAACAGGAAGCCAATATCAAGTTAGTGATTTCTGATGCTGTTTCTTGGGTGTCCAAAAACCCTCGCCAGTCCCCAAGCTCCCAGGACATCAGTGCACCCCTGCACAAGTCTAGCCTCTCTAAGAGGCAGTTTAAGCACTTGCTCAGGTCTGGAAAGAAATCTGCAGCAGCATTTCATGCTGAACATACTGCACTTTCCCAGAATCTAAGGCACAAAGCAGAAAGGGCTGCCAAGCATGCAGCACAGAAGGCTGAGAAAGCACTCAGGGCAGATGCTAGGATGGCCAGGGAAGAGACAGCACAAATCAAGGCAGAGGCTGAGAAAATTAAAGCTGAGCTCACAAAGACAGTGGAGGAAAAGGAGGAGATGGAAAGGAAGCTAAAGAGCTCAAAGGACCTTGCAGATCTACTGGCAGGCCTTCTTAGCAGGGCAGACCAAAAGAGACTTGCACAGAGACTCAAGAAGAAGCTGACCATAGCCCATGGCATCAAGCTGCAAGACATGGCTCATTTTGACACTATGCAACTTCACACCTTAATCCTGCATACCCATGAAGTCATTCAAAACAGTGACAGTATCAGGGGACTCATCAGGGATGCCATTGAGAAAGCACATCCTGGGGAAGGAGATATCTATGTTAAGAAAATGGAGTACAGAGCCAATAAAGGTATAGTATGGATTTTTTGATACATATAACTTACTAACATCCTGTATTTCTCACAGGACCCCATGGATATATTTCTCAGGGTTTCAGGGGAGAAAGTTCTAAGAGCCTTATTGAATCCTTTGAGAAGGGATTGTATTTGGTTGATTCAGAGGTAGACTGGAAGGAGGGAATGGATGTTGAGAATTCTGGAGACAATGAGGCTGAGGGCCCTGTGGAAATGGAGGTTGATGAGCTGGAGGGGTTGATAGCTGAAGCTGCACAGCTTGAGTGATATAATTGAAGGGAGATAGATAATTAGATAATCATGCTGACATATCTTGACTTTGAAATACATCCCCACTCAGTTCATTTTCCCACACCTACCTTGATCTTAAACCACCATCATCCCTTGTCAATTACTCTACAATCATGAACAACTTCAGACAAACCTCACTCCTCCAACAAACAAAAATTGACCGAATCTGTCCTGCCTGTGGAACTGACTTCCCATCCATTCGTGGGAGGAACATTCACCTTTCCAGGGCTGAAAGCTGCAAATGGTACAATAAAGGGAAATTTTCAGAACTTGTCTCTACATATGTTCCACAAAATGAAAACCTTGAGGATGACCCTCCCAGTGCTATAGAAGGTGATAATGCTGACCCTCTTAATTGGGATGATGGATTTGTGATGGATGGGGATGACTATGCACCAGTTTCCATCTCCCACACAGACTATATGCCAAGGACATCATATGAGGGCTTACCTAAACCACCAAAACGAGCCCATATAGATGAAACTCCTACAGTCTGTGACACCCATCCAACAGCAGGAAAGGTTGTGGGGCATGCACAGACAGCTCAAGAATACAGGGATGCCCTCCCCATAGATAACAATTCCACATCAACCAATCTATATGAACCTTTCACATCTGAGCCCGACTGGATGATGGCAAAGTGGCTCATACAGGATAGTTCTGGAAAGTCATCATCAGACAGGCTCCTTAAAATCCCAGGGGTAAGTTATATAGTGCATTAAACTTTTTTCCAATATAGTAAATTCTACTTTTCATAAAGCTTGTTGACAGGCTTGGATTGTCTTTCCACAATATGGACAATCTATACAAGAAAATAGACAAGCTTCCAGGAATGGCCACATGGCACGAAACTACCATTAGACTTGCCAATGATCCAGATGAAACCCATCTCATTCAGTATTGTGATCCTATTGAAGCCATTAAAAGTCTATGGAGAAATCCTACATATGCAAAGCACATGGTCTATGCACCAATGAAGATGTGGGCAAATTCAGATTGAGACTCAAGATTGTACAATGAAATGTGGACTGGTAAATGGTGGTGGACAGTGCAAGTGAGCTACCTTCACAATATTTTCACAAAAATACCTAAGCAAGCTTCTTTTTAGGAGCTACTGCCAATAGGGGCAACAGTTGTTCCTGTTATTATTTCAACAGATAAAACCCAATTAACCAATTTCTGTGGGAGCAAACAGGCCTATCCAGTCTATCTAACAATTGGCAACATCCCCTGTGCTGTCCGGAAGAAGCCAACCCAGAGAGCCTGTGTACTCTTGGCATACCTATCCACAGATAAAATAACATCTGCCAATCTCTCCCCAGATGAAATCAGACACAAGACACATTGCCTTTTCCATGAATCTATGAAATGCATATTAAAACCCTTAGAGAAGGCTGGAAGGGAGGGCATAGACATGACTGGAGCTGATGGTGACATCTGGAGCAATTTCCCCATTGTAGCATGCTATCCTGCTGACTATCCTGAGCAGTGCTTGGTGTTACAATTTTCCTTTACTTTTCCTCATTGCGCTGACTCACTTCCCCTTTGTCATCATCAGTCAGCGCAACTCCCCCATTTCTCTACCTTACTCATCCTTATTCCGCCTTATGCCATAAGACACCATGATGACGCCTTATTGCACCATCATGACGTGCTTTGCTTACTGATCACCGCACTTGTATTACCAAGGCATTCCTTGAGTTTCCATGACCTTCCATAGTCTGGTAAACATACCTAACCAAGTCGCTACAGTAGCAAACACATAGAATAGCATATAAGCATGTAACTTCAGTAGCACAAGCCCTAAGCTTGTGCTCTTTGTTCATACAAGCCCATTATCTGCTACCACCAGTCTACTGCGCGCCATCTGGCCATTAGTCGCTTCGTTGTAACCCGACTCGCTATAAGAAGCCTACCGCATCTATATCGCCGATCAGGAAGCCCCATCGATGATCACCCTCGACTTATGACATCTAGGAAGCCCCGTTGCCATACCATCAGTTCCGACGATCAGGAAGCCCCGACGTCAATCACCGTGTAACCGTTGAGCTTAACACATTTTGCCACTGCTGATGGACTATAGTTGAAATATTCTAAAATAGACAAAATACTTTGTATAATCATGTATATCAGTGGCAATACTATATACAGCTATTAACTACAATATAGTAGCATTGAGTGAATATATAGTACTATATATATGCTATAATACATATAGGGCACAAAAATAGTTGCATATATTGCTATATACCACTATATAGCTCTCCTGCCATACTATATAGGATTTGGGGTTTTCCTGATGTGGGCACGGCATGAGGCGTCCCACCACTTGACCTTGTGCCCCCCCGGTTTCTGAGAAGAGGGGGGGTGTGATAGATCAGTGGTGAGAACCATAGCGGCATGGATGGCAGCAACTTTGGCATCAAGAAGGCAGGGAGTGGAGCTGGGAAGGGCGAAGGCCGTGCTAAGAGGCACATCGAGAGCTTCCAACCATTTAGTAGAGAGGGAGTCATCATACCGTGGGTGGAGGAAGGGGTCAATGTGGGGCGTAGAAGAGAGGGGAACAGACCATGTGATAACCGCATGATCGGAGCCAGAGGGAGAGTCCCACATTTGTGTCCAGGTATCGCTCAAAGTGAGGTCTTCCAAAGAAGGGGAAGCCCAAGCGAGGTCGATAATGGACTCGGTGAATTGGGTAGAAGGGCGTTGCTGGGTATAGAAGCCTGGCTGGTTGATCAGATGCATGGCGCATGTGGCAGCCCATAGTTCCAGGGGGTGAGCCTTGTGGGCATCGCTAGCGGAATGGGAGCCATGGTCCCAATGGATGGAGTGGAGATTGAAGTCCCCAGCGACCAGCCAGTGTGCACTTGGAGGGAGCATTAATGACACAAGAGAGGAGATGGTATCTTTTTTATTTGCATCATGATCGTATACATTAGTGACAAAAAACAGCCCAAGGCCAGTGTCAAAAATTAGCGTGAGTATGTTGTGGGTGGGGGAGTGTGAGGCATCCAACACAACCCAGGACAGAGGGATGGACTGGTGAACCAGTGTGGCCACACACAGACATGTTAGTTCAGTGGCCCCAGCAGAGGGGGGCACGAAGACATGGTAGTTGGGCATAGAGGGGAAGCCGAAGATGGGTGTACCTACTGCATCAACCATAGAGGGGGAGGCACCGATTTGATACCAAGGAGGTTCCTGGAAAAGAATTACTGTAGGGGGAGGGGGAGCACTAGGGGTAGACGAGAGGGAGTGGACGAGTGCTTCAATGTGCACTTGGGATGTCACAACATTGTGTTGCATAAACGTCCATGGACTACTCATGTACCAGGGGTGGTGCGAAAGAGGAATGGGCTCGGCCACGCTGTTTGGGGCAGCTAGAAGAGTCGGCGTGGTGTTCGCCGGAGCAGTTCAAGCATTTGGGGGGGTGGGTGCAGGAGGAGGAGGCCAGGAGGGCATCCCAGATGCAGCCAGGGCAGCACATGTGGTGGTCATCAGTATGATGTCAACCTGTGCAGATAAGGCATGCCCATGGGCGGTTCCTGCAGTTGTTGACAAGGTGGCCCAGGGCAGCACACTTAGTGCACTGGAGAAGGCGAGGGAGATCACGGCAGGCGATGAGTTTAAGGCGGCGGCCGAACATGTATATGATGCGGTTCCTCGGGGTGGAGAGGATAGACGTGGAGTGGGAGCCCGTAGGGTCTTCAAAGGAGAAGGCAATGGGGGCGGACATCATGTCCTCGCCAAGGAGCTTGTAGGCCCGGGTCCAGTCGGGCTCAAGAGTCATTGGGAGAGAGCCTGACTAAAGGGTTCTCTTGCGAGGCCCACCAAATGACTACACCTTCCTCAGGATATGGGGTTCCCATGCCCCTCTCACTGTCCCCCGAGTTACCCCAGGACGTGTCTGCATGTCAAGGAATCAACTTAAGCAATGCAGTGGGAATTACCCCCACACATACCCATGGCAGATTTAGTACTCTGCGGCCGGTGAAGGGAACTACCCCCCACCACCCCGGCTCGCTCTTTCATGATGGAGAAGCCACTACGCCCATAAGGCCGTGAGGACTAACACCCTAGTCGCTACTTAAGTTTCCCGATTCCCCACATGTGCTTCAGACCCCAGGTTTAACCCCAGAGAATATGTGGTTAGACTTAGTCACCCCACTTCTGGATCCACAGCATACGGGGATTACCATGTTGCACAGGTGACCCCGGCCCCCTATCATCAGGAAGACCAAGGAGTTTCCCATATTAACCACCTAAGGACGCTCCCACAGGATGATCCAGAGGCCCGTGCTGACCTGTCTCTAGCCACCCTTCCACAGCGTCGGGTCAGGGGCATCAAGTCGGCTGGTTCTCACCGCAACAACACGTGTTATGAGACCCCTATTCCTAGGCAAGATGCCATCATTAGAACCCTTCTGGGATTTGGGGTGGCAGTTTTTACTGTCAATGCCAGGGACAGTGGGGCTCCTCAAAGGAGATTGCTCGGAACAAGCCGACCCCATAGAGATGAGGATGATGTCCACCGGACCACCTTGTTAGTAAATTGATGAAAATCGTGATCGCCAGATCAATGGATTAGCAAGATCGACATGGCAAGACCCGTAACTGTTAAGCTTGATGGTTACGTGGGGATCGACATCGGGGCTCCCTGATCATCGGGACTAGTAGTACGGCAGCAGGGCTTCCTAGATGTCGTAAATCAAAGGTGATCGTTGGTGGGGCTTCCGGATTGACGATGTGGACACGGTATGCTTTCTTAGCGAAGTCGGGTTACGATGAAGCGACTAATGACCAATAGGTACACAGTAGACTGGTGGTAGCAGATAATGGGCTTGTATGAACAAAGAGCACAAGCTTAGGGCTTGTGCTACTGAAGTTACATGCTTATATGCTACTCTATGTGTTTGCTACTGTAGCGACTTGGTTAGGTGTGTTTACCAGACTAAGGAAGGTCATGGAAACTCAAGGAATGCCTTGGTAATACAAGTATGGTGATCAGTAAGCAAAGCACGTCATGATGGTGCAGTAAGGCGTCATCATGGTGTCTTATGGCACAAGGCAAATAAGGAATGAGTAAGGCAGAGAAATGGGGGAGTTGCGCTGACTGATGATGATGAAAAGGAAGTGAGTCAGCGCATTAAGGGATAATGAAGGAAAATTGTAACAGTAACTCTAATTGATACCAGGAACCTATGCCAATGCTGTAAAGATGCAGATCAAGTAGCATGGAAAGCGTTTAACATTGCATGTGCAACAGTAGGACAGAATGCAGGATATGACAACTGTCAAATTACATTCAATCATACTACAAAGGAACAACAAGTGGCAGAAAGGCTAGAAGTAATAATTGAACATAGAGTGACTATGTTCTCGTATCAATTGAATAGATATGTAATCAGCACTTACACAAGAACCAAGATTTATAATCAGCCACATAATGAATTATGTTATCAAAGGGCAGTTATTACATCAACTGATTATGCAGAAGCAGCACACCAAATAGTCCATACTATCAATAAACAATTACAAGAACAACTATTCGCATACAAAGCCAACTTCATAGCCAAAGGACACACAACAGTAGATCGAAAGGAACCAAACCAAAGACAGGAGTTAGTACCAATAGATAAGGAGATCATAATACGATGGTTCAATGATGAACTGTCATATAGAGTCACACCAGGGTACAGCAGGATCACGAATATAAACACTATAGGAGTAGAAGAGCTCTTTATGCCAGTAGATGATAGAACACCAGAATGAACCCCTTTCAATATAACAATGGAAATGACTCAAGATTAGTCTATGGTAACAAGCCACAACAAGATAAGATTAAGAAGGCTAGCATAATCGCTGAGCCACACAAGTATATCTAAGCGTTCAGCTAAGATTAGCCAATGGAAGCATGGCAATCAATTGAAGATGCAATTGATGGGAGCTAAGTATAGCGCATCGCACAGCAGAACCGATTAGGAAATAATGAGAAGCATCATAGGTATAGTAGTATCTGAGAATGGTTAACTTAGGTATTATACTGTATGACTCAATGGAAACTCAGGGAAGGTTCTGGCATAAGATAAAGATAGCACGGTAGGCTGTAGAACGTACTGGAATATATGACTGACTCATAGGAAGCTAAGAATAGTAAATAGCATGTACAGGACTGTACCAGAATATTCCTATGACTTATAAAGCAAGAGTAGTATGTTGTAGTATCTACCAGAACATAGTAAATAGCATACAACATGTAGGGTATAAAAGCCCAATGTAAAATTGCAGTAAAAAGCAGTTTAATTCATCTCTTGTCTCTTACCACCATCATCAGCTCTAACACTCTAGCGAGTGAGGGGTAACAAGCCTACCCTAAACTAACTAGTATTACTGTGTGAATCTGTTATCACTTGTTTCAATCCCTTACTCAGGGAGCGAATCTAACACACCTCTCTCCTGAGGACGTTAACGTTGTGTCCTCACCGACAGGCAGGCTAGTGCGCCTCTCTTGTGCCGTTGGCTAACCCACTGGCATGCTAGAGCCAAGAACTCACACACAGACAGAGAGCCCCCCCTCCCCACCAGAGCCAACCCTCAGATGGGCCAGATAGCAAGGGACAAACCACAAACCCCCCCAGAGCCCCTCCTAAGCGAAAGAGATGGTGGTGGTAAGAGAACAAGAAGGGATGTCTCACTCTGGCATTCAACAGTATTATCTCACAAAAACAAGAATATTTAATTTCAAGGTGCATGCAAGACCTTCTGTAGTTTACCAGTGGTGTGTATTAGCATCCAGTACTTATATACAAAATTTTATGGTAGGTGAAAAGTTTTTGGAATTTCCAATAGAGACAAGAGCAGGCAAGCTGGAGTGTCTCACAAAAATCGATAATGAGAGATACAGGTCCAGATCTGTTTTTATTTCTTATAGGGCAACCGCTACCTCAGATTGCGGCAGTGGTTTGCGGTTTTGGTAGCCGAACGGGCACGTTACCAAAAATTCCGGTACAGTTTCATGCACGATCATGATCAAAAATTTGGCAGAGATTTCTGTGCGCAAAACTGCAGCCGAACACGCTCTTTTATATATGCGCTCGAGTGCTCTTGCACAATTATCTGCTGATTGCATGATACAAACCATTATCTACAGCATGCATTCACAAGCTCCATGAATTCCAACAAGCAGTACCGCTAGGTCTTCTCCTATGTACGGGAAGCTATCCGGACCATATTCTGTTCAAAATCACAAGGCCGAATTGCTTCAGTAACGGCTATGCATTGAAACAAAGCCGTTTGTTGTTGGTCCTATGCTGGCTAATGTGTTTCTTGATAGATTTCTTCCTAAGCCTGATAATGCACTGGAGCACAACACACGTCAACTGCCGAATTTCCGGAAGATCTACGAGAATGCAGAATCTATGAGAATTGTGAAACATCGCGGTGCCGGCTCCGTCTTAGATGAAGCAAGGATGTATCCGGTATTCGTAAGTTGTACTCACGTATTCCCAGTCGCCAGCCAACATTTTCCGGACAGATCAAGTGTATGAAAGAACTCAAATTATGCTCTCTGGAATTTGCTGATACGAACAGTCAAAAAGAAATGGGGGCTTATAAAGGCCTTAAGCCTGGTGTCTCAGCATATAAAAAGGGGTCTGGAGTCCAGCAAACCAAATTTTCTGAAATGGAGATATTCATCGAATTCAAGACCACCTTATTGGAGGACCCCTTCAACGTCGCTTCGCTAGATTCCACTAGTGCCAACACGAGAAACAGTTTTGTAAAGAATACAATGATGGGCCAGAAAAACTTGGGCCAGATAGCTTCATACGCAGCTGGGTAGTTGCTTTCGGACGCACACATTTTCTGTTCTCATCGTTGCCGATAAAGTTCGTTTCATCCGGTGGGATCGAGCTGGGGCTATTGTCAGTGAGCCTATTGATTATGGTGAGGACCCGGCCCTTTTTGCAGAATTCTTTCGCCGTTTCGACCAGCTTACGCCTGAGCAGCGGGGTTGTGATACGACTGTCACTGTTCCGATGGCAGAGGAACTGGAAAAAGCAAAAAGCGGCTTGTACCCTGATAAAGGTCTCATCAAAAGTGAAGAGGAGAATCGGTCGCATTGCGATAAATTTCTTGACCAAGAATTCTTTAAATTTGCTGTCCAGAATGATACATGCATGGAGCCGTCATACTTCGTCGGAACGTGTCCTTCACGCAATGTGACATCTCTGGTTGGACGTGCTTCCCGGGGCTGTGCAGTGTTCGATTTACAAAGAGAATGTGTTTGCTATCTCAAGGACACATGGAGGATCGACTCTGGTGTGCTACAGAGAGAGGGCGAGATATACAAGATTCTCGCAGAGCACAATGTTCCATACATTGCACCTCTAGTGGTCGAAGGAGACGTTAACGTGAAAAAAGCGTGGCCTGCGTATAACCCCTGCATCGCGACCAATACGTTTTCTGCCTCACAAAAGGGCGTGGTCCCAATGGGTAATGATCTTAAAATCTATGCACGTTGTGCTAGATGATGAGGTGCAGTGGTGAGGTTGAGGCAAAGGTGGGTTATCAGCGTAAACCAATGTATTTCTAGGGCGAGACCAGCTCCCCTTATATACATGTTCTGTGGGCTAGTACTACTATAACTATCTAGCTCCTATATTGTATGGCGTTATCGTTGCGTTATCGTTCACTTAGTAAGGTGGTTGTTCATATGACCACGTACTATATTTATATCGTTCGTTATATTTATTTAATAAATGAAGTACCTTCAAAGGGCGAAGATACACTTTCTGGAGAACGCCCGTCTTATACGGACAACGACATGGATGCCCGGTCTTCTGAACCATATACAGAGACCTCCAGTGCCCGGGTCCAGGTCACGGACAACGTACTTGTAATGAACATTTCACTACCGGCTGTTGTTAGCTCTGAAGCATTGTCTATTTCCGATGGCGTCGTTGGTGTAGCCACAAAGATGACTGATAGTATCAATGGCCCCTCACTGGAAAACAAAGCAGGATTGTCTTTCCCCGACATGTTAGCCCAAGGGAAGTTTGATACCATGCACCGTACTATTACGCAGTTGTTTGTGAACAGCTTGTGGGCATATTCTGGGGGAAGCGGACGCAATATGCACTGCTATGTTCATTACAGGTTGGTTCTTGATGTCGTTGTCCGCGATCTGGGTAGCTTCAAGTCGACGAGGGAGATGATTTCTGCCATACAGGATGCCATCATAGGTATGTTAAATTGATACGCTTTTAGAACCCTATCGCTCACTTTATGAAATGCAGCACATAGAATGGCATATGAGGCGGGAATCTTGCACCGTGATATAAGTATGGGAAATATCATGATAACGCATGACGGGAGAGGATTGTTGATTGATTGGGACCTTGCAAAACCTCTGAGCGAAAAAGGCGGGGTACGATATGGCAGAACTGTGGGATCATTTTCTATCTTTCCGTAGATCTTGCCACGTTCTGACTCGAATCATAGGGAGCATGGCAGTTCATTTCCGCTGCGTTACTCCAAAATCCAACTACTAAAGAGCACACGTATGTGGATGGCCTGGAATCGTTTCTGCACGTGGCAACTTATGTATGCATGCTTTACACAAAATCGAGCTACACAATCGAAGAGGTCAGTAAATACATGTCGATGTTTGACGAGGAAAGCACAATAGGCATGGATGCCGGAGCACACATTGTGACGGGCAGTGTTTCAAAACATCTGGCACTTTCTAGCAGAAGTTACATTCCGAGCAATTTGTCGTTCCCCAATTGTCCGAATCTGGCTACCCTCTTGGCGCGTGTCTCTCGATTATTCTATTTCATATACGCAACTTTCTCTGAGATGGAGTCAGTCAGAATGTCGGAACAAACGAAATTGCGAATCCAGAGGTTGGAAGAGAATTTCGAAGCACAAAAGAAGGAAGAAATCGCATCGATGGACAAGTGGACTGGGGGTGGGGGTACGTACATTGTCGAGCTATTCGAACGAGCACTTCAGGGCGAAAGCGCATGGCCTGCTGATGACGGCCCACGACAGCCCAGTTTCTCCATTCAAATCACTTTATCCGAGATGGTTACCGGCATCAAAACCAAGGCACAGGTGGAGAGCCAGGTACAGTCACGCCCGAGACAAGAGATATCTTATCCCATCGTTATGAGCATGCCTGGAAGAATGCATAGCTTTACGGACGATGGTATCAGTTTTGGATTATCTAAGTCTTTGCATGAAGAAGACGATCTAGGATCCCCACGGAAGAAGCGTCGCATGGAACTGCTTGAGCCAGCATTAGAACCTCCCTTGGAGTAAAAGCACACCAAACGGGCTTTGCTATGATGTACAGTACTGTAATACCACTGCTATTTGTACTTTCAATTCATTATAGACACACTTCACTTGACGGGAATGTTTCTGTAAATAATTACTGTCGTTTCATATATATTGTCAGCAAAAGCCAAAGCTCGAGCAAATTTCGCTGCGTTGTGCTGCAAAAATGACGGAAGAAACACTGGGGGCAGCCAAAGTAAAAATGAAGTGCTGCTTTATATTGTTTCTGTTACAATAAGCTCGAAATGGACAAGTTATCATATGTAAATATTGAAAGTTATTCATAAAAGTATTATAGTCATAAGACCACTAACACAAGAATAACACAACGACGACGCAGCTTTGCACCGGTAGGCAAATGATATTGCCCCTACACAAAAAACCAACTTGAAAGGGAGCCTGTCAGATTTAGTTGGATTCACCTACTGTCTGATGAACATAATGTGCACAGGTTATTAGTTTTGCAGAATACGACTACGGACGCTCAACCTACACACTGGCATTGGCCTCAGTTCTCGACAAATCCTTATCTCCGGCCGGCATCACCGACGAATAGTGTCCCCTATGGATTTTGACACGTCTGTTTAATTCCATTTTTTGTTGATGGCTATTTTGAGGTCGGCGCACACGGTACTGTATATAAGTATGTGTCTGCAATCCGAATTCAGTTTGAATCTCATACATAGGCTTTGGTACATTAAGTCAGTCAAGGATGATTTATTCGTAGGTGGGAGGGACTCCAGCAGGTTTTGGCGTCCTTCTCAGATTAGATGGAATTACGGTAATACTCTGCGCACCTGTACGACCAGACATCGCCCGGTGGGATGCTGTATACGATCTTGAAGTACAGACTATCGACAAGGTAACAGCATCCGCGCCCAAGTTTGGTCAAGGAAGCATTCAGAATTAGAAACTCTTATTAGGAGCGAGAAACGACACGGAAGACTGATAGTAAGAGTTAGAAATCTAGAACCCCCTTCTCATGCCCAGTCATGTGATCAGCCTACCCCGTCCTCAAAATTAAATGAACACCGCTCTCCGTGGAGGTGATTTCGCTGATTTGACCAACGGGAAGCGCATAGGTCGCGTCCTCGAATGGTTTCTGCATCTGGCCCCTCCCAAACCACCCGAGGTCGCCACCGTTCGAGTGCGAAGAGCAATCCGAGTTGGCAGACGCGCATTTCGCGAACTTCTCCGTATCCCCGTTGATTTGTGCCGCATATTGGCGTAATATTTCAATAGCCTCCTCCTTCGAACGCGTGATATTGGCCTGCGAACGTACGTATGAAATAGCTTAGATTGGTAATTGTAAGGGTTTAGCACACCTCCTTCCAGCTCGACGGGCGGCGACTTCCATTGTGTTTGACCAACAAATGGCTTGCGCGCACCTGAACAGGCTCTTCGCGTCTCTCGTTGAGAAGCTCGGCACCTGGCAGCGCCTTGATTTCTTCTGCGGTGAGACCAGGGGGCGTCGTCCAGCTAGAGGTGTTGGTCTCCCTGTTCAAGAAGTACGGCCGGCCCCGCGAGTTGGACATGAGCACCTCCCAAGGCTATATAGACGGTCTCCTTTGGTTAGATTCCGAGCGGTGCACGCAGACAGAGTACCGACCATGGTGTATGTTGCTATCAGACGTGTGGTTGGATGATTGATGTGGTTGTATGCTCAGAGGTAGATGTGACCGATCGGGATGGGCGCCTGCGAACAGACATGCCGTTCGTGTAAGCGGCGCGCTGGACCCAGTCCGACCGGCCACACCATTACTTTCTCAGCACATTATTCGTATACGACGAGCTTGGCCCCCGCGGACATAATTGAGCAAATAGGAACCGCGGACAGCAATTTGTGAGTGCAGTTGCTGCGGCCAGAAAGTACTACCAGTGACGTCGAGCAGTTGCGGGTGTTTAGTCTTTGCTCCCAACCGCATCCTCCTCGGCATCCTCTTCCAAACCAGTCGCCCACTGACTTGCGATGAGCGTTGCCCAGCCGTATGTAGCGGCCGGCGACCACATCCAGGCTAACGGCGGCGGCCAGTACAGTTCTGACGGTCCTCTCTTCGACTTTTACCCTCCCCGCCAGTCTCAGCACGACCCTCGCCAATCCGCCGCCCTCGCCAATTCACCCCGATTGCCGCCTGACAGTCTCGGCTCCCGCGACCGCCACATATCCCAGTACGACTCTGTCGGCTCCCACCGCACTGCTTATGGGAACGGAGGAGGTCCGCCACAAAATGCTACTGGTTTCTCCGACGGCCCCCAGCAATACGAGCCCCAGCCTGTGATGGCTCGCCAATCCCGTCCCCCGCCCCGGCACACCTCCTATTCTGACGATGAGCAGGGCTCCCCGTCTCCTGCAGCCGATGACGACGACTTCTTTTCGCAGAACCAGCACAGCTACGAGCAGCAGTACGCCGCACAGTCTGTCGACACGCGCTCACAGCGTGGGTCCCCACCCCCGCCGCAGCCGCTTCTCGATCACTCTCACCTCCGTCCGGGAAACCAAGCCTCCCTCCTCAGCCATGAACAGACACTCGAACTCTATCGAACCAACGCGAAGAAGACTCAGGACCCTGAGGTCCAGTTCGAGTTCGCCGTCTTCATGGTCGATGCCTCGAAGTCGATGCCAATCCCTATAGAGACACCCAGTAATGTTATCGAGGTCGAAAAAGCCGTCGAAAAGCGCGACGACCTCATCCGGGAAGCAATCTCGCTGTTGAAAAGACTGGCAGACCGTGGACATGGTGCCTCACAATATTTTCTCGCTGACTGCTACGCCAACGGCATAGGCACGACCAAGGGCAAGCAAGACTTTGACCGCGCATATCCATTATTCGTACTCGCCGCAAAACACGGGCATCCTGATGCTTCCTATCGAGCTGGTACTTGCTGCGAAAATGGTTGGGGGTGTCGACGTGAATCTGCGAAGGCTGTTCAATTTTTCCGGAAAGCAGCAGCATCGCTGCATCCTGGCGCAATGTACCGCCTGGGTATTGCTGAATTGAACGGCGAACTAGGTCTCTCAAAACGGCCGAGGGAAGGAGTAAAATGGCTCAAACGCTCCGCTGAGCATGCAACAGCGGAATTCCCCCACGCACTTCATGAACTCGCTCTACTACACGAGCGTGGTATTGATAATGTCGTGTTCGTTGATTACGAGTACGCTGCCGAGTTATTGGCGCAGGCCGCCGAGCTCGGCTACGCACCGAGTGCGTACCGATTAGGGGAATGCTATGAGTATGGGAAGATGGGTTGTCCACAAGACCCTGCGCTCTCGATACATTACTATGTGAGAATGACTATTTTACGCTCCCGTCCATTCGCTCACGTTATCCTTAGAACATTGCCGCACAACAAAATCACCGAGATGCATGTTTCGCGTTGACGGCGTGGTACCTCGTGGGTTCACCCGGCGTGTTGCCCCAATCCGATACAGAAGCGTTTCTCTGGGCGCTGAAGGCTGCGGAGGCTGGGCTAACAAAAGCGATGTATGCTGCGGGTTACTTCCTCGAGGTCGGCATCGGAACACCACCGAACATGGAGGAGTGCGTCATTTCTCCGCCTTTATTACTCACCAGATCGTCTATTTTCAGCGTGGCTTACACGTTCGTCCTGACAGATCGCTGAATTGGTACAAGAAGGCAGCGGACCTTGGTGATAAGCGCGCATTACAACGGCTGAAAGCGCCGCGGGGCGGGCCCATCCAACAGCCGGGCGGCCATGGTGCGGTATTACGACGGGATAATGGGGGCGCCTCCGGCCCTCCGGGAAGCACAATGAAGTTCGGAAAGGACAAGGACTGCATTATCATGTAGACAGTTGGTCCGAAAGGCCACTGTGCACTCCTTTGGACATTCCCACTGAACACAATTTGCTTAATCCAGTGCATACTCCTCCAGCCCTGTTTTAGTCCCTCCTTTTCATCCTGAACTTGCCTAGTTTTACGCCGCCCCTTGCTAGACCGACGCTCACTGAAATCCTTCCCTTCTTCCCCTCTTCCCCTGGAGTGCAGCATAGCTCAGTCGCGAGCTGACAACACAGAGTCGCATTATATCACAGTACGGCTATCGTATAGTTTCCTACATTAGTTATCCCATGGACCCGGACTCGGACAGATCGTAAATTGCATCCTTGTATTTCTTTGCCGGCCCCTTCCTTTAAGCCTGTCCTGACCCCTTTGCTATTATACGAGCCTATGTCTGAGATATGAGGTGATTCATGCTAATAACATTTATCAGTTTTCTCCCCGGACGAATTTCGTTTGTATGCCCCTTAGTTGCGTAGACGAATGTAATTGCACGTGATACTTACGCGACAGCGCCTCTCGGACCTTCATGATCGCGGGGTATGCGGTCACGCGTAGCGGTCGGGGCCAGCATGGCTCCCAGTCCTCTCCGAGGTCTTTCACAGAAACCACATCATGCTCTCGTCCAGCTCTCGTGCATCGACAGTGCGCCCCCTGGGCTCGTATGTAGCAAATGCTAAATTCAAGAATATGCATATGCCGTTGCGCGCCGGCGCGCGGGGCGTGGCGACTATCACGGACCAGGCCCGGAGGGGCGCGTCGTCCTCGATGACGTGCATATCCTCGCGCCGGGGATTTCAACCCGTAAATATGAGAGGGTCGAGGGGACTTGCATTCGGTGAGTTGAACATACTTCTCTGTGGTTACGCAGAGTCCCGACTCTACTACTCTCTCCAGCGGCGTCACAGATTCCTAGCAAAGAACGGAGGCCCCTCTTCGACAAGATTCTTATAGCTAACAGGTATGATAGCTCAATTCTGTGACGCCTTTGCTCTTCCCTTAAACGCTCTTCCGTCTGAATTCAGGGGAGAGATAGCATGTAGAGTCATTCGGACGGCAAAGCGCTTAGGTATCAAGACCGTCGCGGTTTACAGTGAAGTGGACAGCGAATCGTTACACGTGAAGCTGGTGGGTATCCCTCTCACTCGTACTCGCAGCAGATTAGTGACTTTGTAAACGTCGTACTTCCAGGCGGATGAGGCGTATTGCATTGGTCCCGCGCCATCCTCTGAGAGCTATGTGAATCGTCCGCATGTCTTCGCATCTTTATTGCATTTATTAAACTGGCCCATAGCTGCGTATGGACAAGATAATACAAGTCGCACAGAGGAGCGGAGCTCAGGTGTGTAGTCTCATATGACACCTCGAGAAATGCTTACAGTGCAGATAGGCCATTCATCCAGGGTACGACTGAGTGGAATGTAAAAGCGTAGAGACAATTAACAGACATGCTTAGATACGGATTTCTGAGCGAGAACGCTATTTTCGCTCGCCGCTTGGCTGACGAAGGTATTGTCTTTATCGGTCCGTCACCATCCTCAATCGAAAGCATGGGCTCAAAGAGGTATTGCGGCCTTTTCATTTGCCAGAGTAATTTCTGATAGAATTTAAAGCGAGTCGAAGGATATCATGACCGCCGCTGGTGTGCCATGCGTTCCGGGATACCATGGAGCTGACCAGTCTCCGGAGCGGCTTCTACGTGAAGCTGAACGAATTGGCTTCCCCGTGCTCATTAAGGCCGTAATGGGCGGTGGCGGAAAGGGTATGCGCATTGTCCATGCTTCCACAGAATTTCCGGACGCGCTCGAGTCTGCGTGCCGTGAGGCGCGCAAGAGCTTCGGTGACGAGCGGGTGCTTGTCGAAAAATACATTGTGCGCCCACGCCATATTGAGGTGCAAGTGTTTGGAGACAGCTTTGGAGATTGCGTGAGCTTGTGGGAGCGCGACTGCTCTGTGCAACGACGTCATCAAAAGATCATCGAAGAGGTGAGCAGCACCGTAAATAATATGGTGGATGCTTTACTGAATTCGGTTCATAGGCACCTGCGCCGGGGCTATCCGAAGAATTACGTGCAGACCTCTGTCAGAAAGCTGTCGCCGCTGCTAAAGCAGTAAACTATCTTGGAGCTGGTACTGTCGAGTTTATTCTGGACAACGATACCGAGGAGTTTTACTTTATGGAAATGTGCGCGCTAAAACCATCCCCTTCTTCTACTTTAATTTTAATTTTCAACTCAGGAACACGAGATTGCAAGTCGAAGTAAGCTCGTCCCGTTCTTTCTTCTAAATTAACAATCGAAACTCACCCTCCAAAGCATCCTGTCACGGAAATGATAACAGGCCAAGATCTCGTTGAATGGCAACTCGAGGTGGTTCATTTATTGCATGGGGTTTGAACATGGGCACAATCTAAATATATTTAAACAGGTAGCCGCCGGAAACTCGCTCCCCCTCAGTCAGTCACACGTCCCTCGCATTGGACACGCCTTTGAAGCACGAATATACGCCGAGAACCCACGGAACAACTTCCTTCCTGACGTCGGACCCCTCTTGCATCTTTCAACCCCTACGCCATCTTCGTCAGTCCGTTTGGAAGAAGGCTTCCTTCAAGGCTCGAATATAGAAGTATTTTATGACCCGTTGATTTCGAAACTGGTCGCCCATGGCAGAGATAGAACTGAAGCATTACGCGTCTTACGGAAGGCTTTAGAAGAGTATCAGGTCGTTGGTGTCTCTACGAACATTGAGTTCTTGAGGACGCTGGCTGGCAATGAACACTTTATTGATGGCGAAGTGGAGACTGGGTTCATCCAGGTAGTTCATCTGAGCTCAGGTTGTATTCCGAGTTGCGCTAACAACGTTATCCACAAACCAGAAACATCATGACAAACTTTTCCCCCCAATATGCGAGCCCGAACCGGAAGTGCTCGCTCAGGCCGCTCTGTTTATTATTTTGCGAGATATGCCATTAGACTCACCCGGATCATCACCGTGGCTCTCACTGGGACCGCGTCGCTTTGGAGGTGACACTTTCGAACGTTTCATTACATTGCAGCATGATGCTTCCCCTGAGGGTGAACCGCCTATAACCGTGAATGTTAAATTCCTCGAAAAGGACTTGTACGACATCACCGTCAACACATCCTCTTCTCATACAGAGTTTGCATCCGTCTCGGCCACGCTTTCTTCCCGCACCTCCATCTTGTCTACACTTTCTAGCCAGCAGCTGCGTACCACCATCGTTGCACAGCCCCCCGCCCCTACAACACCTGCAACTGCGCACACGGGCGAACGGCTGCACATCTTCCACGGCGCGCAGCGGAGCACGCTGCGCATTCCTCCGCCCTGTTGGCTACAGGCGCTTGGTGAGGGGGTGCTTGCCGCTGCGACAGGCGGTGGTAGCGTGCGTGCGCCGATGCCGAGTCTCGTCGTGGACGTGCGCGTGAGCGTGGGCGATACGGTCACGGCTGGCCAGGCGCTCGTTGTGATTGAAAGCATGAAGACTGAGACGGTACTCCGCGCGAGCGCGGCCGGTATCGTCCGTGGCGTGGCATGTGCGAAGGGGGAGATGATTGAAGAGGGGAGGGAGCTCGTGAATATCGAGCTTGATACAGGAGCCTCCGCATCGGAATGAAATATTATTAATACAATGCGGTCTTTCAGCCTTCAGGCCTGCTACGTCACCAATTTTCCTTAATCTCTGCAATCATTTCACGTGTACAATCTATAGCTCTCGGAGAATGTATACCAATGCCGTGCTACCACAAGTATTTTTTTGATGCTTTATTACCGACAACAGTCGCACCACCAACTGATGATACTTGATCTGCCGCATCCCGAGAGTCCGAGCCGCTTGTCATACCGGAGTTTATGGAAATATGATCGCGAGAACGGCCGGGAACCGGCTGAAGTTGAGCGATAAGTTACTGACATAAGTACTGTATGATGCAGAGGCCCGTTCACCCGAAGAACCCTCTTAAGAACAAGAAGTTTGCGATTTCTTTCTGACGAGCTCCCCCGTTCTCCTCGCAAATCGATCAGCCTGGTGATTCTGATCAAGTGACATGTACGCATTAGCACATTTCGAGAAAAAAGTGTGCTCCCATTCTTTAAATATTCTGATAGTAGCACGGCGACAAGGCCGCTTGTTTTAGACTCGAAAAAGTGGGAACGGAGGTGGTATACTTGTGTAATTAATTATTTCTGCCTTTCATATTATTATCCAGAGGTAACCCTAGTCTACGTATATATACAGAAACTCGAACAAGCTCGACCCGGTAAAAGGTGACGCGCTCATAAGAAATAAACAAAAACAGATCTACTGCAGTCAAATATGGAATTTGAGTAGTATGTTTTACGTATAGAGATCACCAAGAATACCAATGAAGAGGGAGGAGGGGGGCAGAGGGAACTACACATTTGTGTCGTTATGTATCTAGCGTACATACATTGGTCCTTTCGCGAGAGAGTAAAGATGATTAGTCCTATAAACACTGAGCTCAATCTTCAGATTCTTCTTCTCCTCTTCTTCTTTCCTCCACTCGTTTCGCGTTTAAGTCGTGTTTTCTGTGTTCCGATCGTGACCTCAAAGCTGACACTCAAACGGAGGCAGGATCGCTCACTTGGCCATTGACGCTGCTTGTGGCTGACTCGGGTTCTTGAGGCTTCGCAGCGGGAGCTGGGAGGTCTCCGCTGATGAATGGGCCGTCAAAACCTTGAGGGTTACGTGTCTGCCAGTTCCAAAGGTCATTGCACATCTTGTCAAGACCCTGTGGCGCCTTGAAACCGAGCTCCTTTTCCGCGAGCGTCGGGTCCGCGATGAGGTACGGCACGTCCCCTTTCCTAATTGATTCCGTAATATTTCGTCAATAATGAAAGAATTCAAGCGGAATAAATTACATACCGTCGTCCAATAATCTCGTACTTATAGTCGAACCCGGTTGCCTTGCGCATTGCCTCCAATATGTCGAGTACGCTCAGACCGTTACCCTTTCCAAGGTTGTATGCCTTGAAGTACCCTTCGCTGGGGTTCCAGCTGGCAAAGCTTGACCCAGGCGCAAGTGCATCCAGCGCAAGAAGATGGCCCGCAGCAAGGTCGACCACGTGCAAATAATCGCGTACACATGTTCCATCGCTAGAATTAATTGTATGAAGCATTTGAATTGGAGGGAACCATTTTTTTAAGATTGCGAGCACTGACTGCGTAGGGTAATCATTTCCGAAGACTTTGAGCGTGCTTTCTTTGACACGCCCAGAGGCCATGTGCGCAAGGAGAGGAAGAAGGTTTCCCGGGCGACCTTTGGGCTCCTCCCCGAAGAAACCGGATGAATGCGCACCGGCAGGGCTAAAATAATTTTAAGTAAGGTTATAGGCTAACAAATTGCCGAATGCAAAATCGTGGGCGTACTTGAAGTACCGCAGTGAGATCGCCCGCCACCGGTCCGGATTGGCTAATTATACCGCTTATTAGAATTTAGTAAAGAACAATTGGTAAACGTACTTGCCTGCACAAAGATCTTCAAGGATAGTTTCACACATAACCTTCGTTTTCCCGTACGGACTATCTGCTTTCAAACGTGTCGTCTCGGGGATGGGAATTTCTGGCGGAGTGCCGTATACAGTCGCGGATGAAGAATAGACCATACGCGTGCAGTCGTATTCGTCCATTATTTGGAGAAGCGCGACTGTAGCGCCAACATTATTGGCGTAATAAGTTAATGGAACCACCGTTGATTCGCCTACGGCTTTGTAAGCCTGTGAGAGAGATGGGTTAGGTGAGCGAGATGGTCCATGACCTCTGAATTCGGCAAGCCGGACGCACGGCTACATGGATGACACCCCAGATTTCACCTTTCCCGTAGCGCTCAAAGACCTGTTTGATCTCCTCAGGCTTTGTAAGATCGCACGTGTATACGTCTATGACGGTGCTGTCCTTGTCCTGTTCGGACGCATCTTTGGGAAGACTTTCGCGCGCAAGCTGGGAGACGCGCTCAAGCGAGGCCGGGTACGCGTTGTGGTACTTGTCAAGCGAGATGACCTTGAACCTCCGCGTCTCGATGAGGTTGTAGACGATATGCGAGCCTGAGACGCGCGGCGGCGGTGGAAAAGCGGGCCATCAAACACTGATCGGCGATGAATGAAGAATACTCACCGATGTAGCCCGCCCCGCCGGTAACAATGACCCGCTGCGTCGTGAACAGTCAATAAACAAGATGGAGAGAGAGGAAGGGAAGTACGATGTACTTTAAGAGGTTCGGAAGAAGTGGACATGGGTGGTGTTTATCGAGGATTGGATGAGTGTATGCGTACCGGATTGCGAGACCGTTTAACGGAGCTGGTCGCGTCGGCTTAAATGGAAAGCTAAGCAGTCCCGATATAGGAACTTTAAGGTTACGGCTTCGGTCCGAAGTAACCACGGCCCGCCATATTGCGCCCAAACCTCCGCCTCCTCGTGCTCTCAACTGCTTCTTACCCCAAGGTTAGCTCCCTTTCTGGTTATCCGTAGACACGCCTCGGGGGAAAACTCGACGGCCATACCCTACCGTCCCGGAACACGGCTGTTCTAAAATTCAATCAAAGCTGTTCTGGTCACTCAATCCGTGTCAACCCGGAAAACAATATTCATTTCACTCAAACACACGGCCCCCAACAAGTACACACCAGAGCATGCACGATGGCGCGGCAATTCAAGAACATAAATATTCCCTTAACTACTGTTTTTTCCTTCATATTTTTCTGTCCCGCATATTTCAGATCATCAACAGTCACTACCTCAATTCGGGGTCAGCCAGATAGAGAAAGAGATGTAGGGAAAAACTAACAGTCTTTTCTTCATTTGGCTAACGATTGTCCATCAGAGTTAAGCCCGATCCCTAGAGTCCCCGCGCCCGCGTGAGCCGGAGTCTCCATGGCGCCTTTTGGTCAGCCGGTCACGGCTGTCGCCCCGGCCCCGAGAGCCCGAGTCCCCATGGCGGCGCTTCGCCAGTCGGTCGTGGCTGTCCCCGCGACCTTGAGAGTCACCGTGACGGCGTCGAGCCAGACGACCGCGACTGTCACCTCTGCCGCGACCTTGAGAGTCCCCGCTGGCCAGACGATCGCGACTATCTCCTCGACCTTGAGAATCACCGTGGCGGCGCCTCGTTAGTCGGTCGTGGCTGTCCCCGCGACCTTGAGAGTCACCGTGACGGCGTCGAGCCAGACGATCGCGGCTGTCTCCGCGACCTTGAGAGTCTCCGTGTCGACGTCTAGCCAGGCGATCGTGGCTATCTCCTCGACCTTGAGAGTCACCATGGCGGCGCTTGGTTAGTCGGTCATGGCTGTCTCCTCGACCTTGTGAGTCCCCATGGCGGCGCTTTGTCAGTCGATCGTGGCTATCCCCGCGACCTTGGGAGTCACCATGACGGCGTCGAGCCAGACGGCCGCGGCTGTCTCCGCGACCTTGTGAGTCTCCGTGTCGACGTCTGGCCAGGCGATCGTGACTATCTCCTCGACCTTGGGAGTCTCCGTGGCGGCGCTTGGTTAGTCGGTCGTGGCTGTCTCCGCGACCTTGAGAGTCTCCGTGTCGGCGTCTAGCCAGGCGGTCGTGGCTATCTCCTCGACCTTGAGAGTCTCCGTGGCGGCGTTTCGTTAGTCGGTCGTGGCTGTCTCCGCGACCTTGAGAGTCTCCGTGTCGACGTCTAGCCAGACGATCGTGGCTATCCCCCCGACCTTGGGAGTCTCCGTGGCGGCGTTTGGTCAGACGATCATGACTGTCTCCTCGGCCTTGCGAGTCCCCGTGCCTTGGGTCTCTCGCAAGGATGCGGGCGGGACTACGGCCCCTCATGACGGGCTCGCGGGCCTCGAGACCGAGTGACACGGCACTCAGAGCATTGGCTGGCATCTTTGCATTGTATAATTTGAGTTCACCAGGTCTACTGTCGAATAAATAAATAAATATGCTTACCGGTCTCGCGGCGGCAGCCGACATGACCGCGGCGATGATGAAGAGGACAAAGTTCTTTTTGAACTGCATGGCTGGGGCTATTCTTTGTGCGTTGGTACAGGTCGTAAGGTGTGTGGACAGTGCTCAGCTAGATGTACCTAGAGGGCTGAAGAAAACGAGACATGGGCCTCGACCGCTTTTATACTCGAGGGAGGATTCCGTGTATAGTCTTCATGGAGCGCGCAGGTCCTGAGCGCAGGTCCTGGGCGGCGGGGGTGTGTAAACGCGCTTGGCGTTCAGATTGCGCCAAAAGGCTCGCGAGACGCGTCGGGGAACTAAAAATAGAAGGCGCAGCAGCAGTTATTTTTGGTCGGATATTAGTTATTGGCTTTAAACCTTAAGCCCAAATTAATCACACGGAACCAAGGGAAAATCTGTTCCAAAATGTCCTGTGGGACGGCTTGGCAGTGCGGCTTTTTTCTTCATAAACATATGGCGGTGCGACCGCGCCAGGTTTGGCCCGACCTTCCATGCAACTACGGGAATCCGAAATACAAGTGTCTTAGCATGAGAGAGAAGACCCAAACAGAGTGAGACCAGTTGAGACAGCTAAAGTCAGCAAACAACTCCGTACTGTGAATACGGGTGAGTGGTGACGCCAGCCTAAAAACCCAATTGCCACATTAATGTTGGGCCTCGACCAAGCGGGACACCGATTAGACATCAACCTTAAGAGATGCGTGTTTAGATCGCAAGAAGTTAGTTCGGTGACGTATGTCCCCCTGAGAAATACCTGGTAGAGATGTCATCCCCGAATCCTGGAAAAATGTCCCACGCCCTGTCGTCCACAGGGAATAGCACAAGATGGGCTTGGCCGTTTCCTTTAGTCGAATAAATTTCCCAATGACGAATTCGGCACAAGTTGTTGCGAAGGTCTGGAGGACGATAGGCTGTTTGGGCCCTATAGAGCTTTGAAAGGATAGGAGAGCTTCGAAAAGACAGGCTTCACTCAATTGATAACTTGGTCTACGCGAAAGTTGCGAAACCAGTGGAAAGGTGGGCGTCGAGATTACAGATGGGATAACGTGGCTGGATTGGACTCCCTATTATCGGAATAGAAAGAAACTGTCGCCGACTATGGCCAAAGCGCTGCGGAACGCCAAGATGGTTACAAATTGGACTTGTCAAATTCGAAGCGGATCACCATGGCCCTCCCATGCAAGTTGTTCGAACTACAAGCAAGTTCCCAGGGCAAGAGTGTGGGCACGCGACACTCTGACCAATCTTGGCGGCCTATCGGCGCGCTTGTGTCGGAGGACGATGGGAATTGATGTTACTTAGCCTCTTGAACAGGAGCATCAGTTTTAAGGGGTAACTTCAATTAAGCGGAGATGGAACATAATCTTAGTTTTGAACGATGATGAAACCGCCTCCACTCCAGTCCTTGTATTAAAGGTCATTGCGCGAATGGGTATCTGATGGCGCCGCTCGTTAATCGCAAACGTACCTCGCTTAAATATTATATGCCATTGTAAACGTCAACGTCAATGTGGAGCGCCTCAGACCCGGCATCAGCATATAGGGTGGACCAAATAGCAGAAAGCCAAGCATCAGCCCACGCAGAGAAGAGGCAGTGAAGCATCGAGTGTGGGTACCGTAGTGTCAAGGACAAGCCAGATCGTCACTCTCAATGTGTCAGGTATAGCCAAGACGCAGTTTTGCTGTTCGGGTGGTGTAGATCGATTCAAATGGAGAGGCAGTCTGGGTAACTCAGAACCAAGAAGGGAAAATGAATGCTTTACTAAGAAATAATAACAATGCAAAACTCGGAAGAATTACAACGATGGGACGCGCGCCGAGCTGAACAGCCATAAGGTGTCCGGGAAAAATCTTGATGCCAAGTTCTCTGAAGAGACGGAGTGCCAGGGCGCAGCTATGATGGGTCTACGGGCATGGCGCCATTGTCTGCTGATATCGCAAGTCCAGACGCGAACCTAGAGTCCTCTGACTTGACGTCCACACTACCGCCGAAAGATTTATCGATCGTACCTCCAGAACTTGCAGGCAAGTCTTTCGCATCAGCCTGAGAAGACAGTGCAGCAGGGTCCGGTTGTCCGCCTACACTCGGAGTGGCTCCACGGTCGGATCCTGAACAAGCTCCTCCATCCGCGTTAGCAGGTTGAGATTCGCCCCGCTGTACCCTCTCTTTTTCTTTCTCGATCTCCTGAGCAAGGGTGATTACGTCCCCGTTACCTATTTTTCCAAAGTGATGTAGATATTCGTCGCGAGCCAGCCTAAGTGCCAGCCACGACAGTCGCTGTTTAGTCTATAAACGAAAGATAGGAATAAAGTTCATGACATCGGCAAAAAAGTGATGGAAAACGGACCTCTTCGGCTTTCATGATCATGGGATCTGTTGATCCTAGAGGATGTACGATGGCAGGTAGAGCAGGTAAAGACACTGATGCAGGCAACGGGGTTGGCGTAGAGGCAGGGGCTGGAGACGGCTGGGAAGGTAAAGCTAATTGACTCGGCAGAGACGACAGAGTTGGTACGGTCGGTTGAGTCCCTGGCTTTGCGGGTAAGGAAGGATGAAGAGGGGGACTCGATGCTAGCGCCTGCGGCTGAGCACGCTGAGGGGTGGGTGCAATTGGAACTGGTGGGGCGACAACAGGCGTTGGATCTGTGGCCAGGGACGCAGTTGCGACTGGGGCCGGAGAAAGAGTGACGGTCTTTGTAGCCGCAGCAGCTCGCGCTCTGGCCTCCTGCATACGTTGTGCTTGCTTCTCCAACTGCTGTCTTCGGAGCTTTATCCGTGCATTCTCCTTCTCGATACCACCGACAAAATCTTTAACGTCACCAGGACTTGTCGGGACATAATTCGTCAGTGTCAAGTAGACAAGCGCCGACGTCATCACTTACTTAAACCGGTTCTCGAGGTCATACAAATCTCTGTAGCCCATAGCCCAAATTTCTGTCAGGGTTTCGGCCCCAAGTTTATGCTTATACTCTTCCATCGGAGCGCGCATTTTCTCGCGTAGGGGCGCAGTCTCCTCTTCGAGTGAAATAGGGAAAGGCTCTTTGTCGAAAGGGTTGCACAGATCGTTCTTCCATTTTATCTGTGTCGCATCTGAGATTAGTAAACTGGACTTAGCAAAGGTTAAATTCGCTTACCCAATTCTTTTCGCGTTCAAGAATGGTCTGAATGGTGTCTACAAACGCTCTTCCATTGGGTGCAGTCTGCCGTATTTCTTCGTAAACCCTTGTTATCGTATCCTGAACCCACTTGACATCGTCAGGGGATAATGTAAAGTCCATCTGTAGTGACCGATTGCGTGTGGTAATCCAACTCTGTTTTTCCGTTTTCGAGAATTGCAAAAGATGTGTGAGGAGAATTAGCAACTGAAAAAGAAACTGACGCCGAAATAGGGTGTCCGCAATCTGTCCAAGGCGAGTTAGTCCAAGAGTTCAGATCAAGCTTCATCCCCGAACTCACCTCGAGGTCAAGTAATTCAGGGCTCGTAAGAAACTTCGCAAAGAAATAGTTGCGGTTCCCTTCATCCATTGCAGCTACAGGGGTAGCTTCTCGCTTGCGCTTGAGCGTACCCGCGGCAGTCTTGCTGCCCATCATCGCTCGCTCCTTGACCGTTGCCTCTTTGATGACTGGCATTACAGCATTCACTGCCGACTTAAAACTTTCAAGTGTCTCCGGAATAGCAAACAGAGGAGGTCGAGAGAATGGAAGTTGGAGCGACCAAAAAGTGTTATAGAACTCTAGTTCATGTTTGAGTACCGCCTTCCTTTGCTGAGTTCGTTTGACAAACTTACCATCCTTTTTCCCCTCCTCCATTTTCTCGTTCATAGACTTCGACTTTAGAGCACTTTTCTCCGCCAGCTCGCCATCGCCAGAATTTTCTACAGTCCCCACTTCCTCGCCACCCTTCGCTTCTTTCCGTTCAGGTCCGGTTTCGTCCACCTCCATTTTCTCATCGACAGCGTTTCTCTTAAGCGACACACCCTCCCATTGAGGTCCATATTCGCCCCGAAGATTCACTCCGCTACGTTCTCCCAGAGGAAATACCGCACTTAAAAATGTCAGAATTCGGCCACAGAAGATAGTCGTGTTGCCAGTCTTGGAAAGGCGCCGCAACAGGTCATTGAGAGTTCGAAGGAGGACAAGAGCCTTTCCCTTCTGCGGAACCATTCCTTCAGTCAAGCGGTTCGAGCGTTGTTCAATCCAAGAGAAAATGTGAGAGCATGACGCGACAGTTTGTGCCTCTAATAGATCCTGAAGCACTGTAAAAAGGAACGTTGGTTCGCAAGCATCGTGCTCGGAGAAGGATAAAATGACATCAAGTTTGTCACATAAAGCCCTGTAGTACGCATCGTCTGGTTCCTCTTCGAACGATCCCTCAGACTCGGCGAGCCTATAAACCTCGTTCCTCAGCAAAAACTCCCACTGACTCCGCCTGTTGTCCGCTGAAGTGGTCTGTTGTCTTGACTCGACTATAGCCACCTCGACGAGATTGTCGAGGGCATCCTTCGGGATGCGTGAAGGCGGTAAGGAAGAAAGTAGTTTATCGAGACATTCCGTCAGGGAGAACATGAGGTTGTCCGGCTGGCTAGTAGGCGTTGGATGTTTGGCAATACTTATTACTTGCCGTTGCGGACGATTGCCACAGAGCCTACAGTCACGTGATCGCCTTTCGGCGATGGCTCTTTTGGACTTTTTAGTTCCTTTACTTGCAGGAGCCGGGAACTCTGCCAGGATTCAGTGGTTTTTGCGCTCGCATACAGATAACTATGGAATAAACCCAAGCATTTTCCTAGTTATATATTGAAGGCCATAAGAGAAGAGGTCTACTTGACCAACACAAACTAAATGTCCGATATGTCGGAGAACAAATAGAATAGGGCAAGTTGATCGACGCATTCATCGCCTATCAGGCAGTTCGCAGCTTGTCGCAGTCTGTTGGTCGTCTCTAACCTTCTTGCTTCAACTTCCTTTCACATTACCATCCTAACGGAATGAGAAAGAGACCGGCCGCCATTGATTTCTGGGATTACCCCTCATACTACAATGGCCCGCGTGAAGACGACGATGTTGAGGAGGTCCGACCTGAGCAACAAGTTGAAGAGTCGCAAGGCCAATCTCAGCCTACTCGGAAACCTGTTGCCGCAGAACAACTCACCGGGACGAGCTTTGGAAAGAAAATCTCATGGTCCAGAAACAAAGATGTCTTGAACCCGACATGCGTCACTCCACTTGTTGCAAACCTATCTCAGCACTTGTTTCGCGACCTCGTTGTCGCCGGCCCTTTTATTCATGGCATAGACCTTATGGCCAGACGCATCTTAGTGAGGAATCCTCGATATATTGAATTCATGGATCGCCTGTTGGAGATTGTTCACGCGCCCCCTTCTCACATCGAATTTGAAAATACTCACATTGCAAGGACAAGGGATCATAAGACTCTTTTCACATACTACAAAGCAGTCACGATTAACACCATCCTCTACAATGTCCGTTGCCTTTCATCCAGTTTTATGAAGTGTTCCTAAACCTTTAGCCGCAAGATTAATGATGTCGTGATAATTCCTGCGGGTGAGGATGGCAGAAAACCCCCGCCAGAATTTCCAATGAGTGTGTCACGAACTAACCCCGATGTTTTTGCTGGAGACTTGTTCTGGTGAGTTACCCACGACACTTGTATCGAACTAAGAATGCGAACGGCACAGGTTTGCGAAAATTCTCGCAATTAAACGAGACAACTACACTGCCCATGTTCAATGGTTACAACATGGCTGCAACACAATGTTTGAAGAACTCGCCCATCCTCAAGAGCTATTTCTCACCAATTTGTGCGGAGATATTCCCCTTGCATCTTTCCTAGGGCGTTGCCGCTGCCAGAGGTTTCCCCTCGATAAGAGGCCGAAGACATTATTACATGATGCTTTTTTCTATTCGTGAGCGTAGCAATCCTATCGCATTTTAGAGTTAAGTCTAAACATATGTATCAGGCTTTCCTGGAGCAGTTCGGACTCCGTTTTCAGAGAAATATCAGAGCTGGAAGATAATCCAGGCAAAGGCTCGACTCACCCTGGAACATGTGGTCTTTGTATCTCCCATCAAGAAGCAACGGAACGTGCAGATGCAGACTTCACCCGCATCACCCGTGATGGACTCTTCATTGGCATAACTTCTCGAGGCTCCAACTACCATCGCTGGGACTCTGTTCTGATCCGTTCCGGGGAAGGACCCTGCAACATCGGCCAGATCACCTCTATCGCCGAGGATCTGGCAAGTCAGAGCACTGATTCATTTAAGCTTACCGTGAAGCTTTTTGGCATCGTAAATGATCTGGCGAGGCGCGGGACAGGCCAAACTGCAGATGTGTATGAGGTTTGTGTTTTTTTTTACAAGAGACAATGCACTACCAGTAGGCTTATGGTGCATAGGATCGACACTTATTCCTCACGGATGAGAAACTAGACATAACATGCGCGGATCTTCTTGGAAAATGCTACGTGCTACAAAGAAAATCCGTTCGCAACCTTCGGACGTGGCTTGCGTCCTCTACGTCCCACTACTTTGTCTCGACGCACACACCCTCACTGAAACATGCCTCATCAGAAACGCTAAATCCACTCGCAGCCAGGGACTTCTCACTTTGCGGGGGCTGTATGGATGTGGAATTGCGTCGAACTGAAAGTTTCCTGCGTTGGAAGGGCGGAAGGAAGACGCACCCACTGAGGATATTCGATCCTTTCGCGGGCGTTGGCGGGTTTGCGCTCGGGGTTTGTGAAGTAGGGAATATGAAACTGACGCATGCCATTGAAATATCCTCAAGCGCAGCGAAGACGTTGAAGTAAGCCTGTGTCCCGTAAAAAATCACAGAAATCGAGGACTAAAGGTGAACAGAGAAAACAGCCCTGATACAATTGTTTATAATCAGTGTTCCAATAAGATGCTGGAATACGCAGTTGCATCGGCTAACGGCTCACACGAAACTTTGAAGGACCTACTATATGATGAAAGGCTTCCCCCATCACCGCGACGCGGAGAAATCGATTGCATCGTTTCCGGGTTTCCGTGGTAAGCTCGACAAGAAAAGTTCAAATATTTATCAACCTCATTGTAACTGTAGTCAGCCACATTCGACTCTTAATATGTTTCAGAAAGCAGATGATTTAGGGAACGAATTGTTCCTGAATACCATCTCATGGGTCGACCACCTACGTCCGAATTACTGCCTCTTTGAGAACGTCGAAGGCTTCACCAGCTACAAAATAAACGCCACGCAGAAGAACCAGCACACTGTGCAGGGAGGCATAGAGAAAGGTGGCCTCAAGTTTCTGGTGAGGGCATTGACAGCTATGGGGTGAGCAGTATTCTGTACAATTTTATCGTCTAGAAAAGGGTTTAAGTGCGTTTCTTCCAGCTACCAGGTGCGCTTTGGCCTGCTCCAGGCAGCACACTATGGTACACCGCAGTCGCGGGTGCGGTTTTTCCTGTGGGCTGCACGCGCGGGCTACCCGCTACCAGAGTTTCCGGCACGTACGCACGACTTCCCGGCGCGTGCGGTATCAATGGAGATTAGATTCCCAAACGGAGATGTTGTTGCTCCCATTGACGCTTCGCGTGGCATTGCGCCGCTGCCTTTTGTGACCGTCGGCGATGCGATATCGGACCTAAAGCGCTGGGACTGGTGGGCCCCGAACCGCGCCGCTTGACCACGCACTGCTGATGATTTTTATAACCGCAGGAAGAACCCGCGCAAGGTATACAAAGAGCGTCTGGAACGTCGAGACATCTTGCAGATTAGGTCGCATCACGAGGATGACTCATGTGGTTTACCTGGTGACATCCCATACGAGCATCCGCCGCGGTCAGCATATCAGGCCCGGAGCAGACGACGGTCTGTGGAGGACATCCAGCATATAACGCCATGCTACAATGACGAGACTGTCGAAAGCGTTGTCAACATACCCATAGAGTCGGGAGCAAATTACAGAAGTGCGCCCACAACGAAAACCCAGTGAAGAAGCTGAAATTCATTTTACAATCATAGGCCTCAATAGCAAGCCCTTGCTCTGGCAATGGCAAAACATGAACGCGTCGTCGGCTAACGCAAGGAGAGGATACAAGACGAGTAAGTGAAGATTGAAAACATGACATCAATTCTACTGAATTGACCTGAATAGCGACGTACGCGCGGCTGGAGGAAGACGGATACTTTAACACGACGGTGACAAACGTCGGTGTGACGGCGAAACAAAGCAAGGTGCTGAATCCCTGGGTGAGTCGACGTTTCATGCCTAATTTTTTCAGTGCACTCAGAACGCCTGTCGTTCAGTGTAAGCGAATAGTGACTGTGCGCGAGCTGGCACGGTCGCAGGGGTTCCCTGATGACTTTAAATTTCATGCACTTGACGGAAAAGTAAAAACGGTGCGTCATGTGACCGAAAACGATGGGTAGGTTTCTGAAAAGGAACCAGATGCACAAGCAGATTGGAAATGCCGTTCCATGGCCACTGGGGGAGGCACTGGGGAGGGAGCTGGAAAAGGCGTTATATAGGAAGGAGGAGAATGACCAATGTAAACTTACGTGATATGGAATCTTCCGGATGGGGGTGGATGGCCGGAGAGGCCGGAAGCTTGTTGATGTCGCAATCGGCCTCCATGGAGCGGGCCCAGACACTGACTAGGGTTCCATAAATGGAGAAAGTGGCGCAAAGTGATAAACTTAAGAGTGGAGCGTCATTGAGACGCGCCTTACGCCGAAGCGCTACCTCGTCCACTGTCCATACGTACAACCCCGACCCGAGCGAGCAGCCCCACCCCCACCTCGACAGCCCCCCACTCGCTGCACAACCAACACAACATCCTCCATCTCTTCATCCCTTACTCCCTGAGCTCTCTCCACTCCCGTTCCTCGCTCGCGCCACGGCTCTCGTCTGCCTCCGTCTCCACCCTTTTCTCTCCATCTTTTCGCGTCGTCGCCCTTTAGTCTACATCCGCTTGTAGCCACCCAGAGGATAGCTTACAGCGCGTGCACCGATGTCATTCGTCAAGCTTAGCATATTCGGCACCTCCTTCGAGGTGCGCCCTACCCTGACTCTATGCGTGGCGTCGCGGGTCGCGGGTGCAGATTGCTTATTTTTCCCCTCCCATAGGTGACCACGCGTTATGTCGATTTACAGCCCGTCGGAATGGGTAAGCCTGCTAGTTGCTGTATGCTCCAAAGCACGATGCTGATCGCCTTGATCGTCGCAGGTGCATTCGGTCTGGTTTGGTGCGTACTACAGTAATCGCCCTTCAAAATTTCCACAGAACTCAGATCGCGTTTGTCCATCCATGCAGCTCGGCCAAGGATCAGCTAACCGGTGCTTCTGTTGCCGTCAAGAAGATTATGAAGCCCTTCAGCACCCCCGTCCTCGCGAAGAGAACATACCGAGAGCTCAAACTACTGAAACACATTCAACATGAGAATGTATGCTCTCTTGTTCTCGCTTGTCGTTTCGAAAAAATTACTGACTTCGGCATACAGATTATAAGCTTGAGCGATGTCTTTATTTCCCCTTTGGAAGACATGTCCGTCGCTCTCAAACATCTTATACTGCATTCTGTACCCTAACGCCGCGCCGCACCCAGTTACTTCGTAACAGAGCTTCTTGGAACTGATCTTCACCGTCTCCTTACTTCACGGCCGCTTGAAAAGCAATTCATTCAATATTTCCTCTATCAAATTCTGGTGAGTGTCCATTACACCACCAGCAGATGCGCAGTCTTTTGACTTTTAATAGCGGGGACTTAAATACGTACATTCCGCCGGCGTCGTGCATCGGGACTTAGTAAGCGTTTTATGGGACGTAACGTTTGCGAGTATTAACCTAGGGGCTGACCAGAAACCGAGCAATATTCTTGTAAACGAGAACTGCGATCTGAAGGTTGGTTAGCTTCCCTCTCCCTGGCGGGCAATAGTCAATCTAATTTTTAAAAACAATTTAGATTTGTGATTTCGGTCTGGCTCGCATCCAAGACCCGCAGATGACAGGCTACGTCTCCACGCGGTATTACCGGGCTCCCGAAATTATGTTGACATGGCAAAAATACGACGTCGCTGTTGACATATGGAGCACCGGTTGCATCTTCGCGGAAATGCTGGAGGGGAAGCCGCTATTCCCCGGCAAAGATCGTAAGTCGGAAAAGGTTTGACACCAGTTGTATGCCACCTAATAATGCTTTAACAAACTAGACGTCAACCAATTTTCGATCATCACTGAGTTACTAGGGACGCCACCAGACGACGTAATCTCCACGATCGCCAGCGAGAATGTGAGATTGAATCTCTTCGCCCATTGAAGGTGACTGACTTTCAGATTTTCTGTTCTAGACCTTACGCTTTGTTCAAAGCTTGCCAAAGCGGGAGCGCGTCCCCTTTAAGCAAAAACTGAGGTGTGCGGACGAGAGTGGTCAGTTTCTTTGAGTGGCTTGTGCACGTTATAAGTCAACTAATAACCCCACGCGCTGAATTTAGCTCTTGACTTACTGGAAAAGATGCTCGTCTTCGATCCTCGCAAGCGCACAACTGCGACCGAATCGCTTGCGCATGATTATGTATCGCCGTACCATGACCCCACTGATGAACCTGAATCTTCGGAGAAGTTTGATTGGGCCTTCAACGACGCGGATCTGCCTGTGGATACATGGAAAGTGATGATGTACAGCGAAATTCTTGGTGAGCATTGATTAATCACATCGTGTCGATGTGATTTCTGAAAATGTGGTACCACAAGATTTCCACCAGGTAGGAGAGACGTCGCTGCTTGACAATGACAACATTCCCGAGGGCTCTCTAGCCGGACCTGGCGAAGACGGGCAGATTGTTGGCACGGGTCCGAGCGTGGTGGAAGTCTCCTCCGCTACTGTTGTTCCTGCAGCCGAGGCATGAAGTGGAACAGTGTAACAGATGTGAGTAGCTGCCTTTCTCCGGGGGCGCATTGCCTTTTCCTAATCCTCGTTTAGCGGACCACTTCACGCACGTAGATAATGAATCGTGCAGTCTGCTATACCATAGTGTGCTTGTAATGGACTTGCTTTCCCCCATCCATCTTGTCTCCTTATTGCTGTTATTTTCTCCCGTTCTCGTTGTCGTCGCTCCGCAACCTAACCACTCGCACTTTAGTGCGCTTCTATCCTTTCGTTTATCGTAGTAGTCTTGGGATTTGGGCATCATGGCTGGCGGCGCGTTGGTGTATCGCTGTGCCGGTACCGGAAAGACTGAAAGCACAAAGTAAATAAATGTATACGGATGTGCTAGGTGTCGGTGATAATAGACGTGTTCTACAGGAATTGACGGTGTTTGGCTTATCTAATTGTCGCGTGATAGTGGATCGCCGTTAACGACCGGCGCCGTACCTCTCTCCTCAGTTTTGACTTCAGCCACTATGCAATCTCTGCGAACACGGCGGCCCTCAGATGGGCGCCAGAAGGCTCCCAAGCCGCAGCAGAAGCTCTCGAAGGCACCCACAACAAAGCGTGCGCGCAGCACGCGCAAATCGCGCGTCGACGACAAGATTAAGAAGCGCATGAGCACGCGCTATGCGGACATCTCCGCACCAACGCTCACGGGCGACGGCGCAGTGCCCGCTGTACCTGCGCTTCCAATTGGTGCGTACGGTGCGGGCGGAGTGCGTGCGGGCTATGACCATACTGGGTATGGCGGCTACTGGGCCGGCGGGGACGAGGAGGGCGTAAGGGACGAGAGGGAGGCGAGGGTAGATGTGCGCGAGGCAGACCTGAGAACGCTGGAGATGGAAGACTTCGATCCAGATGCATGTAAGCTCGTGCTGCACCATTCATATTCAGTCCACCTTGTTCACGATAAATCGATGCCTGCAGTCCTGAAGGCGAAAATGGCTAATTCGACCGAGGCGGAGCTGATCGCGCTACAGGGCTCACTACAAGCCTACAAGAGTGATACGAATGCCGACCTGCAGCGAAATGTTTTTAAGAAGTATGGTTTGTTCTGATGGCATGTACGTTTCCTGACTGCTGATACCAACTTTACTCAAGCTACGCAGAGTTCATGACGATTTCAAAGGAGATTAGCACCCTAGAAAACGATATGCTCGAGCTCAAGGAAAGCCTTTCGGAGTGGAAAAGCATGCCGTCTTTATTACATATTGATGATACTGCCTCCGTCGCAGGTAATCAACAACTTTATTCAATGTCGTAACCCTGTGCTTATTCCGGCAGATCGGCGAAGGACTCAACGCTCTTCCGTTGCTGACCTCCGCGTCCTCTACGCGTCGCAGATGCAAACTCTACACTCTCAGATCGAGGGGTCGTCCAAATTCGTACCGGCAACGGCGGGTCGACATATTGTGATCGAGATGGAGGGCATTTATAATCTCAATCCAGCGACATACAAAGTTGAACATGGCGTCAAGTTTGTCCTCCTAGATGACGCAGTACTTGTTGCGCGGATACGCGCGCGGAGAACGGCGGATCGACCGAATCTCGTTGCTGAACGGTGCTGGCCACTGAATGACATACTCGTGCTGGACACGAAAGACACCGCAAGTGAGAATTCGTGAATGTTGTTGCAAAAATGACCAGCTAGTGACCTGCGCGAATAGCTATGACAAATGTCTTCAAGATCCGATACAATAAGGAAACGTACGTATACAGATGCGACCTTGGTGGCGACAAGAAAGTGTTGCTTGCACAATTCCGACAGGTTGCGGAAGAGCTGTCTGCAAGGAAACGAAAGGAGCGCGAAGGCGAGCATGAACGTCGGAAGAGTCTTTGGGTGGGAGGGGGTGGGGATGTACGTTATTATCTACGTTACAATTTAATAAAGGTGACTTAGACCTTTTCTTTATATTCGCTCTTCAGCGTCGATCATTTGGGTTCGACATGGATGCCGCCGCCGCCGAGTGGATGAATGAATTAGCGCTGCATGCTGGGGTTGGCGGTGCAAAGGAAAAGGCTGACAAGGACGCTCTATGGATCGGCGAGCTTACAGATGATTTGACCGTGGCCATTGCCCTTCGGGAGTGGGACAAAGCACTCACTTTGGTTGAAGAAGGTGATCGATAATAACTTCTCAGTCACATCCACCTGACTAAACGTAATTTACAAGGGGAAGCGAAGAAATCAACGGCGCCGTCTCTGGTGCCTAAACTGAAAGCCCTGCGGTCATCCCTAACATCATCTCTTCTACACGCTATCGCCGACCCCACTAATCGTAAGTCAACTGTGGTCGGCGTCGCTGGCTATCTCCTCCGCCTTCACTCCTCTCCTGCCGCGAGAAGTGCTTTTCTTAACTCACGTGCTATGCTCACGCGTAAACGTGTGCGCATGATCCGGTTCGAAGGCAACGTTCGGATGTACATTTCCGACCTTGCGACGGTCGTGTTCACTGGTATTAAGCACACCGCAGATTGGTTTCTCGCAAGTTTTAAAGAAAACGATGCAACTTCTTGTAAGATACCTTTCGTCATCCTGATAGATAGCGTTTTGATAATTTGAACAGGTTTCGTTGAATGGGCGAAGGCACAGATTGATCTGTATGCTGAGATGTTCCGAAAACAGGTGTTTAGTTCAGACGTCGATGAGGAGACTGTCCGGGAGTGCGTAGAGACCTCGCACATTCTGAATAAGAAGGCGAGTCGTCCGGAAGGCCCTTGGCGGGGTTGACGCTGAACCTGCGGTTTGTTTGAATAGCTCCTTCATGAGTTCGGTCTAGATTTCCATTTCCTGTTAGATGAGCTGCTGGTGTCGAATCCCTCCGGCCCACCAGAAGCGGTATCTATCAGCATTTCAAGGTCAACGTCCTCCCAAGAGCCCACTCCGACCGAACGGCAATTTGCTGAGGTTCCTCCCGACACACCGACCCCAAGGAATGCTACGCCGCGCCCTCCACGGGCGATGCGCGTTCCTGCGTCGCCGGCACCACCACCCAGGTCGCGAGACCGCCCTCCGAGTGTCTATCAAGGGGGGCGTTTCTGAGGTTCCATTTCGAATCTGTATTTCTAGGGATTGTATAGTAGGTCGATAACGTTTTGTAAGTTATCAAATATTCGTGGTCTGCTGACTGAAATAAAGTCGCACTTGCCCGATTTCCGCAATGCTGTTCCCCTCTATTGCCCGCATGTCTGATGTCCAATTTTCTCGAGTCGTCGGGTATGTAATACGCCTTTGTTGCCGTGCGTGTTATCTATTTTAACGACAGATTCCAGACCTTGGGGAAGGTTCTGGTCCACCGTAGCTCGGGAAATGGGGGAGTGCTGGTACTATTTATGCCAAGAATATCTTCCGCTCTCGGAATCTATCCATTGCACCCGAACCCTGCACCATGCATCAGAGCCCAGACCCAAGAGGTTGACCTACGATGATGGGGAAAACTCCAAGTATGAAGAATGGGTCGCTGAAGCTTGAGAGTACTTACATATTACTCGCCCTTGACAACCTCAACGACCTCGGACATCATTATAAGCTCGTATCTTTTAATACCTTTAAAGGCAGTTCGCATTTGCCCTGGATAACGACACTCTAGGGATACGTCTGAAGTCGACCAAGGTGAGTGTCTCGATGCTCGGTCTCGCCAGATTGGTAAGCTAACGTCCGCATCACCAATTCCCCGGAGGAAGTCCTTCGCAGGTGTCGGTGGTTTAAATTCGGAGGACTTCGGTGCATCCGGTGTTTGTGTATGTGCACATCGCAATGCGGTGATGTTGCGGTGATCACATTGGTGTAGTAGCCCCTGACTCGTGAGTCTGGACGTCTGGACCATGGACTGGCCCATCATGAGCTGTGATCATTAGTCCTCTCAAGCTGAATTGTACCCTCACAGCTCATTGTACCACAACTTCGGCGGTGGAAATACAGTAAGGATAATCCTCAGATCTGTTTGTAGTGTTTAGCCGCATAGGGAGTTAAGGCAGCTAATTTCCAATAACTGGCTGTTCAGGCTAAAAAGGGAACTGTCACATTCGAGAAGCAGCGGAGAGGTACCAAGTAGACGGCATATCATCTTGGGGTTAATTTGGACATTACGCTTGAGGTAGGCAGCCCGGAGTCCGCAAGTAGTGTCCCTCAATAATTCACGGGTTCGAGAACCAGAGCTAACCGGAATTTAGGGGGGTGAAGACGGACACTATATACAGACTGCAGCATGGGGCCGTATCTCGCGTTTGGGGCTGCAAGTCAGTATTCAAGCGTCTTAGCATCCTTAAGGAGCCAAATGACTGAATGCAATTAAGGTATAACCAAGGGGGCCTGATTGGGTCGATCTTCGCTTCATGTCAAGCCCGAATGCCCTGGCTAGGTAAGTAAGCAATTTGCCAATGCATTACCTGGTATTCTCGCCAGTTGGATACAAAATCCGAAGAATGGAAGCTGGGATGAAGATAACCCCGCCAAGAATCCGACTTATCGTAAGCCATAGCACGTCCGTTCAATATATACCCGCGCCTCGTGTTAGAACTACACAACGCATTCCTGAAACATAAGCACTCGCGTGTTTCCCGTTTGTGATTGTTCATGTTGGCGGCGAACACTGCGGCTATTACAATGCGAGACCCCTAAGTTTCCGTGCTTCGGCTACTCGCGTACCACCTGACCATCCTGGAGACTGGGATAAATTCCTCCCCGATGACCTGACTCTTCTTCCGTCGCCATCATGTCATCCGACCCTCCGCCAGCTGCTTATTATTACCAGAGCGTCTCGGACGGCGTTCAGCTTGATGCTGAACACTTCCATTATGGACGGATTCTCCCCTTCTCTGGCGAAGAATATGACATTCTCGTCAGGGAAACACTCCAACCTCACCTTCTCCCCACACAGTTGAGCTCCTATTCTGAGCTTAACGTGAACATTCAAGAGGACTATGGTAAAACCGTCGTGGTTGGCCCAAGCAACGCTTTTGGAGCGAACATCAATGCTCTGCCGTCATCGTCCAAGTCCACCGCTTTCAACACCGGGTTTGGGCTTTCTACGAGCCCGGAAGTTGCTCCCACTACAATTCCCAATGCAAAAGCGATGTACCCAATTCAAATTGATTCGGAGCTGGTGCAAAAGGTTGTCGCGCCCTATTCACCCGAGCCTAGAGGTGATGGACTGCCTGTGAGTCACAATTCCTTACTGTATAGTTAGATACCTAATCAATACATCGGAAAAAGCGTGCACAGGGAAATGAAGCGGGGATCACACGAGAAGCAACATCGCCTACTTTAGTTAAAACGTCTAAATGCACATATTGCGGGAAGTTATTTGCGAGGAAGTATGACTGCCAACGTAAGCCCGTATATGACTCCATACGCTTTACTAAATCTCATCGTGCCTTTTTCATTATTTACAACAGGGCATGAGAGAATCCACACCGGCGAAATGAAATACCGCTGCGAGGTTTGCGGCACTGGCTTTACTCGTTCGGATTACATCAAGCGTCACCGTGGAACGGATACTTGTGAGCCTCTCTGAGAGTTTAGTGAAGGCCGGCTATTATACGTCGCGGGTGGAGAAGAACTCGGCTGGTCCGTATTACTTCCTCAAGTCGCACTTTGGCCCGACTTACAGCCCTGTTTTTGTCAACAGTAACGCAACAAATCAGGAGGCATATGTATGCTACGTTAAAGAGAAGACCATATACCACGTGGAACGAATGCACTCTGCCTCGACATGACTCTGTTCGACTAAAGAACAGTGATGTGGAAAGACCACTACTAACCGGACAATAATTATGCGATTCACGCTTGGAAATTTGGGAAAATCTTCCTAGTCGGTTGCGTCCAGGAACATGTTGCCAGTGTTTATTTGCCACTTTATGTAAATGATACCCCACATGTCTACGTACTTATACAAATAACAAGACACAATCATACGAAATACCGGCGGCCCCATTTATCCGCTATTATGAGTATATACTTGTTTTGGTTCAAACTCCGCTAGCCATGTGGTCGGAAGACGCGACGCGATTCTGACTCATCAAATCACGTTAGTCACGTGCTTGATTTCGTGAGTTCCGTTTTCGAAGTTTTTAGAATCGTCCAGTCTCTGTAGACCACCACCAGCCATGCATTTGATGTACACGCTCGATGATGAAGGGAACCGAGTATACACTCTCAAGGTATCTATGATCCGGTTGTGTATGTAACATGGCTGATGCGGCTCAACCTTTGCAGAAAATAACGGACGAGGACAAAGTTACTAAGTCTGCGCATCCGGGTGCGTACCGCGGTCCTCGGATAGTGGCTGAAAGTATACACTCATCTCGCAAATAATGCCGAATTACAGCACGCTTCTCTCCTGACGACAAATTCTCGCGACACCGTGTGACGATCAAGAAGCGGTACAACGTTCTCCTCACCCAGCTTCCGTCCAAACCCGTGTAAATTATGCGATCACGCCGGAGAATGCTCTCTTGCTTTCACATACCGAAACGCAACATATCGGGGAACTGTGCGATGGATCGTCGAGCGCTGAGGAAGGGGGTTTCTGATGGTAGGATGTAGAAGGACAAGGGAAGACTGGAATTTACTGGGGTCGTGGGGATCGGTCATTACCCCCTCGTAAGCCGTTGTGGTTTTCCGAGGTGATTAAACGAGAAAAACATCTTTGGAAATGTTTCGTGTGTACACCGTTGTGTTTCTTTGCGCCCTTTATGTTTTACGCCCTTTGAATGTCACTGTTTTTTTAGAGATTGCAATCGACCCTGGTAACCTTTCCCATCGCATAACTTTATCAAGTACAACTCTCCAATATACATACAAACCGTATGGTATCATGGCATAAAATTATTATAAGGTGGTCCATATATGTGCGTTGTTCTCCTATAATTATCACCAAGATCTGCTAATCCATATTTGCGTGTAGAACCATTACAGTTAAGATTGTCCGTTCATGAAGTAAACTGGGTCGCGTTAAATAAGCGAATAGGCCGTTGCTTCGCGTGATGTTTCATCAAAATATCCTAGTACTTGCTCAGGACGACCTGGGCATAAGACGGTGTTCTTGGAACATTGGTAGCTGCATCGTCCTCGTCGCTAGACCCAGAACTGCTGGAGCAGGATTCGACATGCTCCCAATCTTCAAAATCGGGTATAGCATTGCTGTTTCCGGAAGGTTCAAAATCGTCAAGAGCGACAACGGGTCGTACGTGCGGGACCAGCTCGAAATCACCGGCTACGGCATAACGAGTCAGTGAACTGAACACTACGGAAGCGTATCACAAGTACTATGTACCTTTGTCCTTGCGCACTTTGGCGATGCTGATGAGATCCGCAAGACGCACAATAACTTCACGAGCGCCACTCTGGTTCTTGGGCGCTTTCTCATCTGTGCCACGGGCTGTTCTTGCCTTCGCCGCCTCCGCCACTTCATCACTGACGTTAACATCGATATTCGCCACACGCACGCGTGTCGAGACTTCTGTGCCACGCTTTGACTTCTGCTCACGCGCTTTACGGCGGTCCCCCTGGTGCTTTGCATGCTGACGTGCAACCTCGTACGCACGTCGCTCCTTCAAGCCGCCGACGTCAGGGGTGGGCGGGCTAGCGAACTGAGAAAGACTCGACGTCGGCGAAACCAAGTCGGACTCCATGCTTTGTGCTTTCGCCACTGTCTCCGACGGTTCGGGTACGTTGTGCACGTTAGGTGGCGCGTGTTCGTGCGAATGAGTCCGCTTCATGTTCGCGGCCTGCGTGAAGACGGCGAAGAGAGCTGCTGAGTTAGACATGAGCTGAGTGCTGGTGTGTGGATGGTGGTATGGGTATGAGTGGGTATGTACGTGGCTCGATGGAGTACGGCCGCAGTGACATAGCCTGCCCCAGTCCAGCCCTAGTACCAGTGCGGAGTCCTTCGCATCCGGTCAGCCCTGTAGATGACGAACACCGAATTCGGCGAAGGGAGCGGAGCGATCTCGGCCAGGTTAGATAAGCGTTTGAATGATAAGATAAGATTTTGCCTGATGGGGAGAAGAGCATGAATTCGGGCTTGCGTCAGGCCCTGACAAGAACACCACAAAAATGAGGAACAGGATCGATTGGACAAGAGTTGCGTTTTGGTACTTCGTTGGTACAGATGCGTTAGTCTACCGGATTCAACACTATCTTCACTACAGTAAATGGGATCACACAAATTTACAGTTCCCTCCCTGGACGCGCCTACGAACCGCTTACTTCTTGAGAAGCGCTGGAGCATTAAGACCCGCTGAGAGTCCTTTGTCACCAGCAAAGAATGAGTTGCTACCAACTTCCTCCCTATAAGACAAGCGGACGTTAGTCGGAGATGGTAATTAAGTAACGGCGGAAAGAACTGCGGAGGTACACACTCGATACGGAGAATCTGGTTGTACTTCGCCATGCGCTCGGAACGTGCCGGTGCACCCGTCTTGATCTGGCCGGTACCAAGTGCAACGACGAGGTCGGCGATGACAGTGTTCTCGGTCTCACCGCTGCGGTGCGAAACCATCACACCCCAGCCGTCCGACTGTGAAAGTTGCGCCCTGAACGTTACCATGTTAACAAACCTAGTGCGCGGTTCTTCGGGATAATACGCTTACGCTTGGATTGATTCTGAAATGGTACCAATTTGGTTGACCTGAGCGGTAAGGGCGGACTATGAGCAAATAATCTATATCTCGGGTGGGAACGGATTCACCTTGAGGAGGAGACCGTTGCAGGCCTTCTTCTCAATGGCGGTCTTGATACGAAGGGGGTTGGTGACCGTCAAGTCATCACCGACAATCTGAATTTGGCAGTTTGCAGTGAAGTGGCTCCACGCCTCCCAGTCATCCTGGTCGAAGGGGTCCTCGATCGACACAATCGGGTACTTCTCGACGTAAGAAATGTAGAGGTCTGCTAGCTCCTTGCCAGAAATCCACTTGCTCGGGTCTGAGTCCGGGTTCTTGAAGTCAAGGTCATACTTGCCATCCTTGTAGAACTCGGACGAGGCAACGTCGAGTGCAATCTTAATCTTGCCCTCGTAACCGGCCTTCTGGATGGCCACAGTGAGCAACTCGAGCGACTCCTCTGCACCGCTGACATTCGGCGCAAATCCACCCTCGTCACCCACGTTCGTGGCTATATGCGTATTAATCGAGCATAAACGTGCATACTTATATGATAGGGGGTCGTGTACGCACCATCGATACCGTACTTGGCACTGATGACCTTTTTAAGGGTATGGTAAGTCTCCGTGCCAATCTTCATTGCCTCAGTGAAGCTGCTCGCGCCCGTCGGGAGGAGCATGAACTCCTGGAACGCAAGCTTATTGCCCGCGTGCGAGCCACCGTTGATGACGTTGAACGCGGGTACGGGGAGCACGTAAGGGGGCTTCACGCCAGCGAGCTCTGCGAGGTGCTGGTAGAGCGGGACACCTTTCTCCGCGGCACCGGCCTCGGAGACGGCGATGGACACACCGAGGATTGCGTTGGCACCAAGCTTGCCTTTGTTCGGTGTCCCATCAAGCTTGATGAGGAAGTCGTCGATCTCCTTTTGCTGCGTAACGGTAAGGCCCGACTCAATGAGTGCGGCCGCGATGACGTTGTTAACGTTGTTAACAGCCTTGGACACGCCTGAAATTATGTTAAAAGGTGTGCATGGAAGAACAAACAGATAGATACTCGCCTTTGCCGACATAGTTCGCCTTGTCTCCATCGCGAAGCTCGACAGCCTCGTGGACGCCAGTGGACGCGCCGGAAGGGACGGCCGCACGGAAGCGCCCTAAAAACAGCTCGAAGTGAGTATCGAAGGCGCATACAGTCTGCTTTTACGTACCTTTTTCAGTGTAGAGGTCGACCTCGACGGTGGGGTTACCGCGAGAGTCGAAGATCTGTGATCGTGCGAAGGGTTAATGTATGCGCCTCAATCCGGCGCTGAACGCAGCAATCCTTTAAACTGACCTGACGAGCGTGAATTTTAGAGATGGACATGGCGATGGCAGTAGTAAAAAGGATGGATGGATGACGATGGAGGTTGGTTGGAGAGGAAGATGATATTGGTTACGGCTCGTCTTTTATAGTATCGCCGATTATCTCCTCATGCGCAGGGTTAGGGGCGCCCTTTTCGAGTCGGTTTCGGCCACCGACTCAACACCGAATATGCTCGACGAACTCTCTTTCCATTTGAACTCCATCACTAGTCCTTTCGTTCGAACGTTTGTATCGGCCCGAAATTCGAACCTTTCCACATGCAAGACTCTTCGGCGAGCCGTGTTTATCCTGTACAAACTCTCGGCTATCGCAACTCTCATACTCCGTTAAAACTAAAGGCACTTTCGGCTTGAGGCTTACACTTATGTTACGATGGCCTTGAAGAAAACAAATTGCTCTTGGTTTCGGCCTTTGACATGCCGACCAACACGCTCGGATTTAAAAAATGAGCGTATAAGTCACGTGTCCACTCGTCATCATGATGGCGGGTCTCGTTTAGCTCAGCTCAATTGCACTCGAGCTGAGATTACCGCCATTTGAACAGGGTAGCATTATTTTCTACTCTATCGCCAGCATCGAAATACTTAAGGGAGCTACAGCTGCTGTATCAGTCGTCAACACTTGAAGACGGTATTATAAAAACAGTATGGCAACTCACGGCACCGGCGCGACGCCCCTGTGGTTCTCCAAGTCGTCCCCGTTCTCCGGCGCAAAGCGTATCTGTATGTCCAGTGTTTGTGTATCCGGCTTTCGTGCCGCGCGTGTTAATTACACACGTGACCGTGAGGCGCGATTCTCGATTCTCCTGGAACCCGAGGAAATCAAACTTGGAGTGATGGCTTGCGGACGGAGACGGGGACCCGGTTAAGGGATTCTACACGCCGAACAAGAAGGGTAACAAGAATAGATGAACAGCTTGGAGGACTTCTGTTGTTTCCAAGCTATGGACGATTACTACCTGGAACCTTTGGACTCACTTGTTCACCACCGGTACGTGCGTCCTAGCACCGACGAAGGCGGCTTTTGGCAGCCTACTTCGGATCGGACAGCCTCGTGTCTGCTTCACTGTGCTCGACCACCATCATGGCCATTGAAATTCTTCCGCTTCCTCTTCCGCCCTCCGTGGACCCGACCAGGTTCGGTTCGGAGTTTGGCAGAGAGGTCAGGGGGATCAGTCCGGGGCGACTCACCGAGGAACAATTCAAGGAAATTTCGAATTTGCTATACAAGGTATATGGCCTGATATCGCACTCCAGTTGTGGAGTGTAGCTGAGAGATTTTCAGCACGGGGCCCTCCTGTTCAGAGGCACAGATTTGACACCAGAGCAGCAGTATGCACTAACCAAGGTGCGCAACCGTGGGTAAACGCGCATATATCCTCTGACCTCTTTCTCCCTTTAGGCATTTGACCCGTCCTGCGAGAACTATGGACACGGCAACAACAAGACTGGATCGGACACGAAATCAATCCTCCACTCCCTCTTCAAGACCATTCCGCGCGTACCTCAAGTCCAGCTTGTTGGAAACGGCACGATCTACAACCACGAAGGCGTCGTCGAGGCCAAGCTCAAGCATCCATCGCACGTTACCCACAAAACACAAATATCTTCTGAAGATGCGGAGGCTGGCGCGACGCGCTATAATCGCTGGCACATGGATGCTGCACTGTACGACCTCTCCCCGCCAAAAGTTACGACGCTCTATAGTGTCCAGATCCCTGAGGGACCACCACAGGTCTGCCGCTACGACGACGGCACAGGCGACGAGCTTCTTGTCCCACTTGCCAGTACTACATTTGTCAGCGGCAAAACTATGTTCGAAATACTTCCCAAGGAGCTGAAGAGTATTGCCGTGCGGACAAACGTCAAATACGCCCCCCACCCATTCGTCTGGATGGCCTCTGCGGGCGCGTTGTCCACTAGCCTCGGAATGGAGACGGAAGGGCTCGAATCTCCTCTTGACAAGCTCCCGCCTTGGGAGGAGAGCAAGGTCAAGGTCTTCCCAATGGTTCGTTATCCGCATTCTAAGGCGCACTTGATTTTCTAATGACGTCCGCTCCAGCTCTGGAAGAATCCAGTCACGGGAAACCTGCATTTTCAAGTCCACCCGTGCGCTGCGTTAGAACTTCTAATCTCCCCACTACCCGAGGGTGCTAACAGAGAAGGAGCTCTCTACGCGGACGGCGCCCATCTCAAGGATTTGAGAGTAGTCCGTGGGCTCTTGTACAAAATGCAGCGCCCCGGGATCGCACCGGCGCTGATATACCCACACGATTGGTAAGAGAGACCAGATTCTCTTAGGAACCATATAATCTCTCGTCTGACAAACTTTCGAAAGGCGACCAAAAGACCTTATCCTCTTTCATAATCGCGGTGTAATGCACAGTGCCGTTGGCACGCTGAAACCTGACCAGATTCGCTTGTATCACCGGTGTAACCTCGCAGCCTCAGACGATCCCGTCGGTCCAGACGCAAAGGACATCAGCAAATGGGCTTAACACCTCTAGCGACCTGTACACAAAGTCAACAATATCGTCTCCACCATACAGTATATGTATCAACACAACATCAGAGCACATGAATAGGATTTACGTAAAGGCTTCCGAAGATGAATGAAAGATATACCCGCAAGTTGTATATGTATGTGTCTTTAACAACGTGCCAATATTATGCACAACAACATGGGGGCAGCAAATCCGTATCAATCTTACACTCGCATAAGGAAGACGATACAAATACGGGAGCTTTCGATAAGAGACCTGCTGGAGAGCCTTACAGATGTTGCGGGGGAAATTCCGATAATTCATGTTCTGTCCGGATGCATACCGTTTTAAAGAACAGAGTAATTCCGCGATTATAGTGCTGGAAGGTATATTCAGATTTATCAGTACAGCATTTTAAATATCCTTGTATTTCTAATCCGTTAACATCTTCATGAGAGCAGAAATACCGTGCCTTCCAAGCCCATGCGGTGGGTAGCATACGAAAATCGGCTCTCCCTCTACCTCGAACTTCTTGCGAAATTCACGCTTGTTCCCGAGAAACGCGTGCTCGATACTACCGTAGGTTTTGCTGAGGAATTTGAAGCTGCTTGATGATATTTGCGCGTTGCCCGCGGTCTCCAGGGTAGGTGCAGGTGTCGGTCCAAATGTCAGGAAGTGTTCGCCTTTGTCGGCAAGCATGTGTATAGCACTTGAAATGAGCCACTCCGTGAGGTTCTTCGGCGCGGAGCGCACTTGAATGCTGTCTTTGATCGCCCAGCCTTCCGCAACTTGGGCAATAAAGAGAAATCCAACTATCTGTAATGCCGAATTAGTACAGTCCTATCTATGTCTGTGTATATGCGCCTCACTTTCCCCTCAGCGTCCCGTGCGTAAAAATATCTGCGGTGCTCGGTATCACGCCACGGTTCAACGTTCGTTGTATGCACCTGCGTTCCCTTCCGGCCGGCCTTCCACGCCTTTATCACCTCATCAATTTCGCGCTTGATCTCATCGCTTGGTTCTCCATCCTCCACAACGATTGTGCACCCGGCGCGCTGCGCCTTGCGAATATGCTTGCGCACCTCCTTGTTCTGCTCTGGGTTCGCCTTTGTCGGGTCGAGCGCATCGTCCTGAATGCACATAACTGCGTGCCAACCACGGTCTTCGGCAAGCACGCGCTCAACTTCCCCTCCAACGCAGGCCCATATTGGTGAGTATTTTTCGGATTCTATCCAAGCCAGGAAGGAGTTGACAACGTCAGAAATTTGGGAGTGTTCGCAAAGAGGTGAACCCCATATGATGCAGAACGTGCGATCGGAGTCAGCGCTGGAGAGGGCATAGCCTATGGCAGCTCCGGTAGGAGGGTGGCGCCAGATAGAGAACTTGTCCTCTACCCATGTTGTATTCGACGAGTCGCCGTACTTTACGATGAGTTCCTCGAGCGACACCGAGGGCTTCTGGCTGTTGGCGTTGGACGACGCCGAGGCGCCGTTAGCTTGCGGATGAGCATATTCTTGGGGATGGGACATTATTGCAGGCGATTAAGGTGGTGTATCGTCTACATGTTTCTTTGATTTATACCGGAGTCGTAAGTACTGTGGATTAAAGCCATGCCGCCATGAAGTCATAAACGTGATGCTCTATGATGTCAACGTTTCGCTTAGTTATCACGTGCGTTTAGGATTTGCTGATCGGCGGGTGCATTATTACATCATTAATCGCTTGGCAGTTTACAGACGCAAAGGACATCAACAAATGGGCTTAACACCTCTTAACGATTCGTTCACGAGTCGACAACATCGTCTCCACCATACAATATCCATATCAACACAATCACATCAGAGTGGATGGATGGGATCTAGGTAAAGGCATACGAGGATGAATGAGGGATATACCGTACATGTATGTACTTTAACACCGCGTAATATTATTAAAAAAAGGGGAGCGGTAAATCAAAATCAATCTTCCACTTCCTTAAAGAAGACGATATAAATCTAGGGACTTTCGGTAAGAAACCAGCTAAGGTGCCTTGCAGATGTTGCGACGGATTTGGATAGTTCGTGTACCGTTTTTAATACAATGTAATTACAGTCATAGTACTGGAAGGTATATTCGGGTTTATCGATACAATATTTAAAAAATCATTCTACTCCGTTAAAATCTTCATGATAGCAGATATACCGTGCCTTCCAAGCCCCTCCGGTGGGTAGCACACAAAAATCGGTTCTCCCTCTACCCCGAACTTGTTGCGGAATTCGCGCTTGTCCCCGAGAAACGCGTGCTCGATACCACTGTAAGTCTTGCTTAAGAATTTGACGCTGCTTGTCGATATCTGCGCATTGTCTGCAGCCTCCAAGTTAGGTGCAGGTGTCGGTCCAAACGTCAAGAAGTGTTCACCTTTGTCAGCGAGCATGTGTATGGCACTTGAAATGAGCCACTCCGTAATGTTATTCGGCGTGGAGTGCACTTGAATGCTGCCTTGAATCGTCCAGCCACCTGCAACTTGGCTGATAAAGAGAAATCCAACTACCTGTGATTTCGAATCAGTAAAGTCTAAATATGACTGTGTATATGCGCCTCACCTTCCCCTCAGCGTCCCGTGCGTAAAAATATCTGCGGTGCTCGGTGTCACGCCATGGTTCAACGTTCGTTGTATGCACTTGGGTGCCCTTCCGGTTGGCCTTCCACTCCTTTATCACCTCATCTATTTCGCACTTAATTTCGTCGCTCGGTTCACCGTCCTCCACAACGATTGTGCACCCAGCGTTCTTCGCCTTGCGAACATGCTTGCGCACGTGTTTGTTCTGCTCTGGGTCCGCCTTTGTCGGGTCGAGTGCGTCGTCATGAATGCACATAACTGCGTGCCATCCGCAATCTTCGGCAAGCACACGCTCAACTTCCCCGCACACGCAAGTCCATATTGGTGAGTGTTAAGCTCAACGGTTACGCGAGGATCGACGTCGGGGCTTCCTGATCGTCGGGACTGATGGTACGGCAACGGGGCTTCCTAGATGTCGTAAGTTGATGGGGGATCGTCGGTGGGGCTTCCTGATCAACGATGTGGATGCGGTGGGCTTCTAATAGCGAGTTGGGTTACGACGAAGCGACTATTGGTCAAGAGACACACAGTAGACTGGCGGTAGCAGATAATGGGCTTGTATGAACAAAGAGCACAAGCTTAGGGCTTGTGCTACTGAAGTTACATGCTTATATGCTATTCTATGTGTTTACTACTGTAGCGACTTGGTTAGGTATGTTTACCAGACTATGGAAGGTCATGGAACTCAAGGGAATGCCTTGGTAATACAAGTACGGTGATCAGTAAGTAAAGCACGTCATGATGGTGCAATGAGGTGTCATCATGGCATCTTATGGCGCAAGGTGAATAAGGATGAGTAAGGTAGAGAAATGGGGGAGTTGCGCTGACTGATGATGACGAAAGGGAAGTGAGTCAGTGCATAAGGGAAAGTAAAGGAAAATTGTAACAGTGAGTATCCTTCGTTTTTTATCCAAACCAGGAAGGAGTCGATAACGTCAGAAATTTGGGCGTATTCACAAAGAGGTGAGCCCCATACGATGCAGAACGTGCGTTCGGAGTCAGCGCTGGAGAGGGCATAGCCGATGGCAGCTCCGGTAGGAGGGTGACGCCATATAGAGAACTTGTCCCCGATCCAGGATGTATTCACCGCGTCGCCGTACTTTGCAATGAGTTCCTCGAGCGACGGGAGCTGATGGTCAGGATCCAATGATGAGGGGCCGTTGGGTTGGGGATGAGCGTGTTCCTGGGGATGGAACATAGTTGCAGGTGATTGAAGTGGTGTTGTCGTCTACATAATTCTTGGACTTATACCGTAGTTGTTAATATTGTACTGTGGATTTGAACCACGCCATGGAGTAGTACTGGTCATGCAAGTGATGCTCTATGATGTCAACATTCGCTTAGTTAGTATCGAGTGCATTAGGATTTACTGATCGGCGGGGGTGCGTTATTACACCATTAATCGCTTGGCATTTTAAGCACGAAACTACTACCTGTCGAAGGATGAATTGTGTACTTACAGTGGTACTACGTACATAGGTAACTGCGCTTTGGGTCTTTTCATACAAATATCTCTGACTAAATATATTTGCTATTGTGTATGAGGTTCGAGTTGGAATTTGGTGCGACCTGTCACATATTTTTCTACGCCACATGCAGGCATACTACTCCATGATGGAAGGGAGTCCATATCAGAAGGATGCTCCAGCCCCTAGCTTACTACAGGTGGATATAATTAGTTACGCCGCACCTATATATGGAACGTGGTTCCCATCACCCAAAGCGTGACCATGAATTTACTTGACAAGTTTATATGCCACAAAATTAAATCCTCACGATGTTGCAAGTACACATAAACTACGTAGATACAGTATAAGAAAGATTGGTACTAACAGCAAGCATTTTCATTGTTTTTCAACAGTGGAATGTGAGGTGTGAAAGACCTTCCATATTGGGGTGCGGCGTAACTAATTTTATCCACCTGCAGTACCGACGCTCCTTTGCACACCCAACCATATTTTATATTTTGATCCCGCTCAACACAATTTAATACTCAAAAACCTCATACACCAAAATAAGGTACACTCAGAATGCTCAGTATAATATACAAGAATCCAGGGTATTTGTCACACATTCAAGTCCCTTGCACACCCATGACACCACTGAGATAAATCCTAACTAGTAGGCCATGTTGTGGCTTTGAAAATGCAAACTTTTGTCATGCCCAAGAGGGTCTGAGTTTCTGAAATCGGATTTTCCTCCTGATTCTTGTCACTGTTGTTCTTTCTGGAAGATGTAGTTATGGTACCTATTGTAATCCAGTCCAATCTATAATGGTATTTGTTTACTAATTAGGCCAGAAATGAATGAACACCAATACAAAATAATAATGGAGACATGCTGTTAAGCTCAACGGTTACACGGTGATCGACGTCGGGGCTTCCTGATCGTCGGGACTGATGGTACGGCAACGGGGCTTCCTTGATGTCGTAAGTCGAGGGAGGATCGGCGATGGGGCTTCCTGATCGTCGATGTGGGCGCAGTGTGCTTCTGTGGTGAGTCGGGTTACGACGAAGCAACTAATGGCCAAGTGGCACACAGTAGACTGGTGGTAGCAGATAATGGGCTTGTATGAACAAAGAGCACAAGCTTAGGGCTTGTGCTACTGAAGTTACATGCTTATATGCTATTCTAGGTGTTTGCTACTGTAGCGACTTGGTTAGGTGTATTTACCAGACTAATGGAAGGTCATGGAACTCAAGGGAATGCCTTGGTAATACAAGTGCGGTGATCAGTAAGCAAAGCATGTCATGATGGTGCAAGAAGGCGTCATCATGGCGTCTTATGGCGCAAGGCGAAATAAGGATGAGTAAGGTAGAGAAATGGGGGAGTTGCGCTGACTGATGATGACGAAGAGGAAGTGAGTCAGCGCAATAAGGGAAAGTAAAGGAAAATTGTAACACATGCCGACTTTCAGTACAGTTTGTTCCTTGCAATTTCCACATCCCTTCTTGATCTCTTACCACCACCATCTCCCTTTGGGTTTTGGTGTTGTGAGGGGGGTATCTGTCTAAAGGGAGGGGGCCTGAGTGGTTTGCAGGCACTACCCCGACCATACCTGTTAAGCTCAACGGTTACATGGTGATCGACGTCGGGGCTTCCTGATTGTCGTGGCTGGTGGTGATGACAATGGGGCTTCCTAGATGTCATAAGTCGAAGGTGATCATTGGCGGGGCTTCCTGATCAACAATGTGGACGCGGTAGGCTTCTTAGTGGTGTCGGGTTACGACGAAGCGACTATTGGCCAAAGGGCACACAGTAGACTGGTGGTAGCAGATAATGGGCTTGTATGAACAAAGAGCACAAGCTTAGGGCTTGTGCTACTGAAGTTACATGCTTATATGCTGTTACAATTTTCCTTTACTTTCCCTCATTGCACTGACTCACTTCCTACTTCATCATCATCAGTCAGCGCAACTCCCCTATTTCCCTTCCTTACTCATCCTTATTTGCCTTGCACCATAAGACGACATGACGACACCTTATTGCATCACCATGATGTGCTTTGTGTTACAATTTTCCTTTACTTTCCCTTATGTGCTGACTCACTTCCTCTTCGTCATCATCAGTCAGCGCAACTCCCCCATTTCTTTGCCTTACTCATCCTTATTCACCTTGCGCCATAAGACGCCATGATGACACCTTATTGCACCATCATGATGTGCTTTGCTTACTGATCACCGTACTTGTATTACCAAGGACTTCCTTGAGTTTCCATGACCTTCCTTAAGTCTGGTAAACACACCTAACCAAGTCGCTACAGTAGCAAACACATAGAATAGCATATAAGCATGTAACTTCAGTAGCACAAGCCCTAAGCTTGTGCTCTTTGTTCATACAAGCCCATTATCTGCTACCACCAGTCTACTGTGTGCCCTTTGGCCAATAGTCGCTTCGTCGTAACCCGACAATGCTAAGAAGCATCTCGCGTCCACACCGTTGATCAGGAAGCCCCACTGACAATCATCTTCGACTTATGACATCTAGGAAGCCCCGTTGCCGTACCATCAGTTCCGACAATCAGGAAGCCCCAACGTCGATCACCGCGTAACCGTTGAGCTTAACACTTTGCTTACTGATAGCCCTACTTGTATTACCAAGGCATTTCCTTGGGTTTCCATGACCTTCCATAGTCTGGCAAACTACCCTACACAGGCCGCTACAGTAGTAAACACATAGAGTAGCATATAAGCATGTAATGTCAGTAGCACAAGCCCTAAGCTTGTGCTCTTAGTTCATACAAGCCCATTATCTGCTACCACCAATTCACGGTGTGCCTTTAAGCCACTAGTCGCTCCGTCGTAACCCGACTTTATCGAGAAGCACCCCACGCCCACATTGTCAATCAGGAAGCCCCACCAATGATCATCTTCGACTTATGACATCTAGGAAGCCCTGTTGTCATCACTACTAGCCTTGACGATCAGGAAGCCCTGATGTCGATCACCACGCAACCGTTGAGCTTAACATATGCTACTCTAAGTGTTTACTACTGTAGTGGCCTGTGTAGGGTAGTTTGCCAGACTATGGAAGGTCATGGAAACCCAAGGAATGCCTTGGTAATACAAGTAGGGCTATTAGTAAGTAAAGCACGTCATGGCGATGTGATATGGTGTCATCATGGCGTCTTATGGTGCAAGGTGAAGTGAGGATGAGTAAGGCAGAGAAATGGGGGAGTTGCGCTGACTGATGATGATGAAGAGGAAGTGAGTCAGTGCAATAAGGGAAAGTAAAGGAAAATTGTAACAATACCTGGGGTTCCCCTGGGCGGCCACAACATTAACACCTGCTGTGGGCTGTCACGGTGAGGGGCTTCCAACCCCCCTTGCCACCCATGGCGCAGCCCCCCCGAGAGGGGAGGGACGCTCAGTGTGTGAGTGGATCAAATCCTCACACCAAGTGTACTGACTGCCACCACATCGTGCGGGGTGGGTGTTGGACAATGGACCTTGGACGACGTGCAACAAAGTTCACCAACTTATGGGTGACTGGCCTGTATAGCTCCTTATATGCACCCTGCTGGACCAGCGACGATTAACTGGCTATGGTGTTTCCGCTGCCCTCTGCCCTGCCCCTGACAAACCTGCCCACCACAATGGTGCTTCGCAACATCCGGTTCCCCCGGACTCCCCCATTTGGGTGCCTCGGCACCCACGCTCGACCCGGCCCCTCACGAGGCCCCCACCCATGCGGCCCTCCAATCGTAATAGTGCGGACTGGCATTAGCATGCAACGAAACCCTAGCCTGGACAATTGTAGTTGTAGGACGAGTTTTTGAATGCCCCCCCCCCTCCCTGCCACAAACTTTCCTTTCCCAAACCAACACCAACGACCATCCTCCAATGTGAGGCTCTGAAAAGTCTGGTAGCTAGTAGTGTGGGTCATAGGGTCTCAGTAGTAGTTGGACCTGCCTTCCTCCCCTAATCCAAAGAACGAACGACCAACCTCCCCAGGGCTCTGATAGTCTAGTAGCTAGTAGGTGACAGGCTAGTAGGGTAGTATAGGGACTTGGGCACAGCCTACGGCCACGCACTGTTCTTTTTAGAATGATGCGCATAATAAAAATCCATCTCTCTCTCTCTCTCCTTGCAATTTCCAAAAATTTACCCCACTTCTCTTTTTTTTATCCAAATAGTCCTAGTCCTGCTGTAGCTAACAAGTACGAATTTTTTCACAACAAGATCTTGAGGATTGATGTAGAAAACGTGTACTGTGCAAAGGAGCCAGACTACACTGGCACCGTATATTTCCAGGACAAGTAGCTACTTCTCTATGGCCAATGTGTCACAGACAAACAAAGGAGTTAAGACAAATGGGACACATCAAATGTACGTATAAAGAAGCGATAAGACCGGAAGGATGACCGAGAAAACAAACGGGGAAATGACCGTGGAGATGTGTAAACAAAAAAACCTTCATAAGAATTGTCCATATATGCAAGCGGGTATAGTGGGAATTGCCTAAATATCCTAAGTACGTATGCGTTCCGGTCACTGCATCTTCCTCTTTGTGCTCAATTTAACGGCCTATAGCAAGAAGGGCAATCAATCAAGACCTTTCCCAGATCCGTAAGTATGTTTTATCCATACCTTTGGTGTAATCCATCTTTTCTTCATATAGTGGTACATCCGCTCAAAGTCGGGCCACAAGAACATGGGCACTATGACAACCATCACCGGAATCGCAATCTCCCAGAACCTTTGAATTTGTTCAGGACGTAAAGTTGTATTAGACTGGAGATCACTCACAGGGCGTCGCTGTGATTGTTGACAGCCGAGAATGGCGTGAAGTTCATACCCTAAGAAGATAAGACAAATTATTAAGTCTATCTGAGCATTAGATAAACTCGGTGTCGTACAAAGTAACCAGTCAAAAGCGTCAATGGGAGGAAAATTATAGTTGCCATTGTCAATCGACGCCTGCGATGAGGAGAACATCAGCGACTTGATACACTTATCAGTGAACATACTTACATCACTTCATTCATCTGATATGAAGCCATCTACAAGTACGTCAGCCGCTGCCATTCCTCGGAGGAAGAAGCAAACACACATTGAAAGTGAAATTAATCAAGTTCTCCGAAATGCTCGAGAACATGTCGAGACTGCTTATGATATAATCAATGTGGTCGTGCACATCCGCAAGATATATCTTAGACTTGTGGCTCATAAAACCTTCAACCTTCACGGTCGATGCATTCCCGCCTATCGAGTTCATCAGAGCCGCGCACCGATCGACGTCGTATCGTCTCAATCCATACACAAGGGTCCTGATCGGCTCAAGTGAGCGCTTGTGTAGTGTCAAGTCACCTGACATGATATGCACTATGGAATGCGTTCAGAACTCCGACTAATGGAATGCTCTTTCAACGTGGTGTACGTACGGTAACGGACAGTTTTCATTTTCGGCTTGATAAGGACTTCGCGCTCGAGTTTAAATATTTTAGTCTGATATTCATCAACGACTTCCAGAGCCTGGTCAACGACTGATTGTAGTCTAGTCAACATTGTAGACATTGGCAAAGAGGGGTTGCTCACTTAAGTCGAGTAGACTCTGGACCAGCAGCGACGGATCCGCCGTCGCACGCAAGCCCGTGTCTCTTTGACGTAGACGTGCAGTGATAGGGGCAGTAAAATTGATATCTGGTGACTGGTTAATAGATATCACGGTCCCTAATTTGGCATAGAACGGTCAGTACAGTCCGCGGTCAGGACCAAAGCAAAAGAGCCGTACCATCGCGAAACAAAAAGATGAAGAAAGGTAATGTAGCAACGTTTACACGTTCACCGCGCTTCAGCTCTTCGATAGCCTTGGACTCTGCCGCGTGTTTACGACGCTAAGAGATATTTGCTTGGTCACGGATAAAAAGGTAAAAAGATGTACATTTTCTCTCACCATACGCAAGGTATTCGTCGTGGTCACCCTTCCTCGCTGAGATCGCTGCTCCCCCATTTCTATATCCGACATACCATAACTCATAGCCTTTCTCATTGAACCTACTCTCCTCTTTGTCGAGAACTTCGATCCCGCAAGCGTCCGCTCGTCGTCCGGCTCATCGTCCCCCCAACCCCCGCTTCCATCCATATGCTCTTCGTCTTGCATGGGGTCCGGGCTCAATGAGCGTGGGAGACGCGTAATCGTTGGCGCCATCATCCCAGAAAGCGTATCGGAAGAAGGATCATCGTTGTCTGAGGCCGCGAGGGTGTGTCGTAAGACGCGTAAGAAAAGGTGTTGTACATAGTAGTCGGCCTTCGAGCGCGACTGGCTGGCACGCTGGTGTAGTACATCTTCGAGCGCGAGCGGGTGAATGTCTGGAGTTGTCCAGGTAATGGGCAACGGCACCATGTATTTAGTACCCATACCAAACTTCTGGATAAAAACGAAGGCCTAAGCCAAACGTACCGTATCTGAGCGCAAGAGAGCTGATGACGTCCCAGCTCACACCGCCGATGTTAATCCACCGTACCCTGACCCACGGCTCGCGCTTGCTCGCCTTAGTGTCGTTCATGAGTTCAACGAACCCTTTGTTTTCCATACGTCCGAAGCTCGTGCGCAGCGAGCTGTAGTCAACAAGCTCGATATTGCAACGCTGATGGATGTGACTGTAGTTGAGAAACGCGCTTGAGCGTCGCGGGTCGACGCCGGGCTCCGCACCCACACCACCTAGTGACAATGCACTGGAGCCACGATTCAAATGTATGATCTTGCGGACAGATGACCGAAAGCGCTCCGATGCAAGCCCCGGACGAGCGGGCTTACCATCCGTACTGGCGCTGCGCACGGCGTCGATGTCGGCCATCGCAGTTCGTATGGGAACCGATGAGGGCGCGGACTTGGATTGCATGACTTTCCCAGGAGGATCCTGAAAGAGGACGCTGGACGACGTGGAGCGCGTATTCGAGGACGGGTTGTCTGGCTGAGTATCGGTCAATAGGTCTGGCTCTGCTTGTCTGGGTGATGAGCTGTCTGGTACAGGAGAAGCAGCAACAGGTATTGAGGTGCCAATGAAGTCCTGCTCTATCTCTTCGTCAAGGTCAGGAGTGAGTGAACGACCGTCCGAATCGCTGAAGCTGTTTTCCCGGACCATTGGATCGGAGGTAGGCTGGCAACTAGATGGAGGGGCAAAAGCAAGCGGACAGAAAGCACGGAGGCAACGCGGATCTGCGCCTAGCCGATATATATCATTAAAATATTGCACGAAAGGCAGCCCTGTTTATTACTTCTTCCGTGAGGGCCCAGGTAGTCAGCTTAACACGTTCAACAGTTGGCGGTGATGGGAAAGATCAAGCAGGCAAGGATAACAACGTCAACAAACCAGGAAAGCCGCGACTTGAGGTACTGGAGTAGACATCTCTCCGATTGAACATGCTTAAGTTATATAGCACCGCGGCACTATGACGAGATGCTTACGAAAACATCTGACGTGTACTAACTCATTGTGGCCAGGCCGTCGACGCCGACAATTTATTGCCTGTTTTTAATACCACTAACATCAGACATCGAATAGGACTTCAATGCATCCCAGCGCGAGCACATCCTTACTTTCCGCGCTGCCAATAATGCGGGCGAACAGAACCCGTCTATTGAATACTTCTATACACTTCGAATAGCTGCAATGGTATTGATGGGGCTCTGATGATTTCTAGTCAGACGATCCGAATGCAGGCCGATGTAAAGTATAATGGCAACGAAAAATCGCAATTAAAAGAAGAAAAATATGAGGCTTAGACCAGACAGACAAATGAGGAAACCGATAAAGTAAATGAAAAATCCAGTGAAGATACGTAGGCAAAAAACCGTTCGCGAAATATGTCGTTACAGAGCCGCATTATCCCAGTTATAATTTGTACATACGTCATTCACTGCGTTTTCTTCATCAGGCTCATTCTGACGGACTGGAGTGGGAGGTCCGTTAGGCATTCCCTGCTAGACGATGGACTCCGAGTCCGAATTATGCACACCTTTCCAATTCTGCGAGTTGTACATCTCTTTTTGATGTAGTGGAACATTTGCTCGAAGTCTTGCCACATAAACATCGGGATTATTGCGGCCATTACGGGGATTGCTATCTTCCAAAATCTTGCTTTTCTGTTAGTACACCAAATGTCTGTACGAAATAGATTCACTTACAGCGCATCGCTGTTGTTGTGGACAGCCCAAAATCCCACGAAGTTCATACCCTGACAAGGCAAAACGGTGTTAGGATAAACTTGAACATGATAAAACACGAAACCGCACAAAGTAACCAGTTAAGAGTGTTAATGGGAGGAATATTATGGTAGCCGTTGTCAATCGACGCCTGTGGCGAGTGAAGGTATTAGTGACTTTGTATGATTATTGGTTAACCCACTTACATCACTTCACCCATCTCATACGAAGCCACCTACGGGTACGTCAGCCTCCGCCAGCATCCTTAAAATGTTAAGAAAACACACATTAAACGTGAAGTTGATCAAGTTCTCCGAGGTGCTTGAGAACATGTCGAGACTGCTTATGACATAGTCAATGTGGTCATGCACATCTGCAAGATATATCTTCGACTTGTGGCTCATAAAGCCTTCAACCTTTACGGTCGATGCATCACCGCCTAACGAGTTTATAAGTGCCGCGCACCGATCGACGTCGTACCGCCTCAATCCGTACACAAGGGTCTTGATCGGCCCAAGTGTGCGCTTGTGTAGTGTCAAGTCACCAGATATGATATGCACTATGAAGCAGGTTTAAAACTCTAACCAATGAAATTCCTTTCAGCATAATATACGTACGACTACGGATAGTCTTGATTTTCGGTTTAACAAGAACTTCTCGCTCAAGCTTAAATATCTTGGTTTGGTACTCGTCAACGACCTCCAGGGCCTGATCAACAACTAGAATTTGTCTAGACAATATCGTACGCGTCATCAAATAGGGTTACTCACTTAAATCTAGCAAGCTTTGCACTAGCAACGACGGGTCCGCTGTCGCACGCAAGCCTGTGTCTTTTTGACGTAGGCGTGCAGTGATGGGAGCAGTAAAATTGAGATCTGGTGACTGGTTAATAGATATCACAGTCCCTGATTTTTCACAGGATAGTCAGTACAATTCAGGCCAGACGCCAACGCAAGAAGCTGTACCATCGCGGAACAAAAATATGAAGAAAGGCAGCGTATCAACGTCCACACGTTCACCGCGCTTCAGCTTTTCGATGGCCCTGTACTCCACTGCAAGCTTCCGACGCTATGAAAGATTTGTTTGGTTACGGATAGAAAGAAAAGGGATGTACATTTCATCTTACCACACGCAAAGTATTTGTCGTCCATGTCCACCCCCTTTTAACTTGCTGCTTTCCCTTTTCAACATCCGACGTGTCGTAACTCGTGGGCTTCCCTATGGAGTCCACTCTCTCCTTCGGAAGTCTCGGCCTCGTAGGCGTCCGCTTATCATCCAATTCACCGTCCCCCCAGCTCTCGCTATCACCCACGTCTTCGCGATTTATGGGGTCTGGGCTTGATGAGCGTCGCAGACGCTTACTTGTTGGGGCCACGATCCCAAAAAGTGTACCGGAAGAAGGGTCATCATTGTTCGGGGCTGCGAGAGTGTGTCTCAGGACGCGTAAGAAAAGGTGTTGTACATAGTAGTCGGCCTTCGAGCGTGACTGGCTAGAACGCTGGTGTAGAACATCTTCAAGTGCAAGCGGATGCATGTCTAGAATTTCCCAGGTGAGGAACAGGGCCATAGGTTTAGTCCCCGTACCGAAATAAAAGATAAAACCAAAGGTCCCTGACCAAGCGTACCATATTTAAATGCAAGCGAGCTGATAACGTCCCAGCTGACTCCGCCAATATTGATCCACCTCACCTTGACCCACGACTCGCGCCTGCTCGCATTAGCATTGCTTATGAATTCGACGAACCCATCGTTCTCCATGCGCCCGAAACTCGTTCGGACCGAGCTATAGTCTATGAGCTCGATATTACAGCGTTGGCGGATGTGGCTATAGTTGAGAAACGCGCTTGAGCGACGCGGGTCGACACCTGGTTCCGCACCCACACCCGGGCCGCCGAGTGACAGGGCGTTGTAGCCGCGATTCAAGTGTATGATCTTGCGAACCGCAGACCTAAAGCGCTCCTTTGCAAGCCCTGGGCGAACGGACTCGCTATCCGCGGTGAGACTGCGCACTTTATCAATCGTCGCGGCCCGCATGCCGGGTACAGAGGACGGTGTCGACCTAAATAGTGTGACTCTTCCAGGCGGATCATGGAAGAGGACACTAGACGACATACATAGGGCGCGTATACACAGAGGGGTTTTCTGGCTGAGCATCCGACGGTAGGTTTAGCCCTGCTTGTCTGGGCGATGAGTTTTCCGGCACTGGAGATGCGACAATAGACATTGAGGTGTCAATATAATCTTGGTCTATCTCTTCGTCAAGGTCAGGAGTGAGCGAACGGCCTTCCGAATCGCTGAAGCTATTCTCCCTGACCATTGTGTTGGAGTGAGTACGCTGGTAGGATAAGGCAGGGGGAGAAAGCAAGGAGGCAACGTTGGTCTGGGACTACGTGAAATACATACACCGTCTCGTTGCACAGAAGACCAGGCTGTCCCATTGCGTCCTTCGGTGAACATTTAATAATGATGGAAAAGATTGAGCGGTCAGAAATAGCAGCTGTTACACGGGCCAAGGTAAACGCCGTTACTTGAGCGGCAAGGTGGCAATTTGCAAGCGGATTAAAGTTGTGTCAGTTGCGAGCGAGTTCGTTTCACAGCAGTACTAGTACTAGTTATGTGGTAGTAGTACCGGCTGGCATGGATTGCAGTGTTGCACAAGGTTTTAATATCCATTTACTTACGTAAGCTCTCTGATGGCCTTACATTGAGCTCAGGAATAACGAGTACTAACTCAGAGACTCAGAAGAAACACGAATAAATAGGCATTATTTTATATAACTCGCATAGAGTAGTACAATTAGAGTGACTATGAGAATCCCGTGCGGATACTCGGTGTGAAAATGGGGAGGGGGTGAGCCTGTGAAGAGATCATCGGTCATCAAGGATATGAATGTGAAGGACAGAACATATACCTCGGTATTAAGTACGTACTCTACATAGCGGCGAAGTCATTAAGTGAAAAAGGAATTCCTAAACAGCAAAGTCAACGTACCTGACAACGGGATGACGCCCGCGCCCGAAAAGAGCAGATATAGATATTTGAGTGTTTCGCTCTAAGTAAGTCGGTCCAAAAATAAGCCAACTCCTTGACGAAAATGGGTCAGACAAAGGGCACACTTACAAGCAAAAAGGTCTCCATCTTATCCTCGAGCGTCACCGGTAGCTCGTCCACGTTAAGCACAGCAGCATAGCCGCCCGTCGATACCTTGCAATGCTTCTCTATTGCTTGGAAGATCTGCCACCCGTACTCACGATACTTATTTTCACCCGTAAGTCGGTAAGCTATGAAGAGTGACTCCACGGTCTCTGGGCTGAATTAATCCACGTGAGGCTCGAAGCAGGTGGCTACAAGGGGGAGGAGTTCTTACCGAAGGATGTATCGAGCATCAAGCGGGGGACGGGCACCAGGCCTTGCGAAAATGTCAGATGATTGCATATCGATAAGCCAAGGCGATGCTTACCTCGCTCCCTTGATGTACCAATCAGTTGGAGTACCCGACATTTGAGAGTCTACTCCATCATTTGGAAGTCTGAAGTGTACAATCTCAGGTGCCAGACCCCTACATCAAGCATTGATCATAGTCATTTCAATAACAGAAATGGATTGTTTAATGAGGCTCACGTTGCCGTGTTGTGCGTTTCCATGCATGTACGGATGAGCTCAACACCGACGCGCCAGTCGCGCTTGGCTTCCGGCGAAAGCTGGGACGGATGCGGGGGGATGGAAACGTCTTCGACGAGTGCGCCGGCAGTTGTCGCTCCGAGCATCATTGAACCGCCGAGGAAACATACAAGGTGATCCTGCTTCGGGACCAAGCGCCAGTACCTGCACGATTTGTTTTAATATCCAGCCTCGGGTACAAGAATTCAGTAGTGATTCACGTTTCTCCGCCAGACTGACGTTCGGGAATAAGCTCCGCGGTGTAGATGATGCCAGACATTTTGCTTCTTTGGACGAGATGTTTGTTGACTGCATCCATACTCTCTAGGTACATCTTTAGGATAATTTAGCGTCAGAACAAACCATTCCACGGTACGAGGTTGCATCGGAAGGGAATAAATTACACACATCCTTGTAGACATCCTCTGTCCTCGCCTGCAAAGATAACAATGAGTACCGGAACGAACCCGTATTCCATGTTGACATACTGTCTGGAGGTATTGCTTTCTGTGATTCGGTGACTTTTAGTGTACAAATTGATGCAGCTATTACTATTTGCGCACATGAGATATTCATAATACGAATCGCCACGGGAACCAAGACGGATGTCAAACGGAACAAAAGCTCCGCTTTCTGGACTAAAATCGGGACGGGTCAATCTCCGAGAATATCCCTTGGTATTTGTGAGCTTACTCCATGAAGATTGTCGCTAAATGCGGGCGGAGATTGTTCTTTTTGATAAGAGACATAACCTGTAAACATGTGACCATAATTAACTCTTTATACGGAGAGACGGAAGATCGCAACACGCCTTCTCCGCCGCCTTCCAGTAGGTGTCATCGTCCGTCAGCACGCTTAAGTAGCGCATCTCAAGTTGTAGTGTTGCCACCTCCGCCGTGCTGACCCATCCATTATTGTCACGATCTGGGATGCCCACGCGCTGCGCGAGGTTGACGTTTGAAAGCGGCAGACCCGACGGCGTGTCGAACGCGGGCAACAAACGGTCCGCAAGGTCGACGGCCCTTTCGAGGTATAGTTTATCCTCTCCTGAAAGGTGATACGCTGACAGAAGGCCGCCAAGCACGCGAATGGTTGTCTGGTACAATAACGTGAATCACACACGTTAGCGTCTCAAGGCAGTGTGCGCAGTCGGAACAGACGAACCTCGAAAGTGCTGAACGAGCCGTCCTTGTTGAATGAAAGCTTTTCCTCAACCCATTTACGGGCGCGCACGACCTCGTCTTCAAGGCCCATGATCATCATGGTATCGATGGAGTCGACAACAGTGTAGCCAATACCACCCGCCTCGCTGAGATTTGTTCCCTGGTGGCTGATCGGATGGTATTCATCTGCACCCATAGCATCACGCTCTGTGGACGGGGATAGGCATCAGGCTTTCCGGAAGGAATCTATATGCTTCTCACCGTACGCATGCCAGGCGTGCTGCAAGCATAAAATACGTGAGCAGGATATTAAAGGAGAGCATTACGCACAACATACCTTAAATGCCCCTACTACCGCGTCCCTCCTCCCAATATCTGCACGTATAGTGGCAGGTATGGGGGAGCTCACACCATGCAAGGTGGAATCAGGGAAATCTATCCATGGTTCGAGAATGACTTTGACGATATCTTGGAACTGAGGAATGCTTCATTATGAAAATGGACCGCGACAATAGAGAAACAGTACACACGATGTAGATGCAGCCAGCAGAGAGTGCGGCAATACCTAAATAGAGAATTGTGTGCTTGAAGCCACCCGAGCCAGCACGCGTCGCAGACGCGTCTTCAAGTTTCTGAAATTCCAAATGATACGTCAGATAATTGTAAGGGACAGATGATGCCCAACACATCTGCCCGACCTTTTGTGAATTGCCACTACTACTATCGTCGACGCCTTGCTTCGGCCGCCGTCTTTCTCTGATGTTTGGGGTGGCCATGGAGGTGCAGAGCCTGAGTGCGCCCGGCTGCCAGCGCAGGTCAGCAAAAGGTCACGTTGATGGAATCAGCCGAAGGTGACATCAACAATCAGTCGGTTAGAGTGCTTACTACGCTCTTCTGTTGCCACGCCCATACCTACTTATCGTGACTTTTCTGTTTCAGCGCGCATTTACTCCGTTGTTCAACGGAGGGTCGGCAGACCGAGCCGAGCCGAGCCGGTATTCCGGTATTCCGCAGGCCTGCGGCGACGGAGGACTCAAGGAGTCCCGATGCTTCCGGTTACTCGAACTAGCCTTGTGCGCGGCCTACTGCCGGGATGCCCGGCTACCGGCCCCTTGCTATAAAACGAGTCGCATTTCGATTTCGGTGTTTGCACTTGCGCTCAATCAACACCATGGCCATTGAAGTCCTTCCACTCCCCCTCCCACCTTCCGCAGACCCCTCCAGGCTCAACCCAGACTTTGGCAGAGAGGTTAGGGGTATCGAGCCCGGTCAGCTCACCGAGGATCAATTTAAAGAGGTTTCAAACTTGCTGTACAAGGTGTGTGCTTTCGCTCCGCCAGACGTCAATGGTGCTAATTTGCGTTCTATCTGGACTCAGCACGGCGCTCTACTCTTCAGAAACACTGAGTTGACTCCGGAGCAGCAGTTTGCCCTTACCAAGGTGCGCGGCTGCGATCATGCAAGCATACACTCTCCTTATCTCTTGTTTGATAGGCATTTGATCCTACCTGCGAGAGCTATGGTCACGGTAACAACAAGACCGGCTCAGAGAAGAAGTCTGTCCTTCATCCCGACCTTAAGACAATACCGCGTGTGCCGCAAGTCCAGCTCATCGGGAACGGTATGGTCTACAACCACGAAGGCCTCGCCGAGGCCAAGCTCAAGCATCCATCACATACGACCTTCCACAAGACTCGTGTCTCACCCGAGGATGAGGCGGCGGGCGCTACACGTTTTTACCGTTGGCACATAGATGCTGCTTTGTACGACCTTTCCCCGCCGAAGGTTACAACCCTTTACGGCATCGAGGTCCCCCAGGGCGAGCCACAAGTCTGTCGCTACGACGATGGTACGGGCGACGAACTTCCTGTCCCTCTAGGCACCACCGCGTTCGTCGACGGCAAAACGATGTTCGACATATTGCCTAAGGAACTGAAGAGCGTTGCCGTGCGCGCGCGCGTTAAATATGCGCCTCACCCATACGTCTGGATGGCCCCCGCGCATGCGATGTCTACTGGACTCGGAATAGAGACTGAGGGTCTCGAACTGTCCCTTGATGAACTCCCGCCATGGGAGGAGAGCAAGATTAAGATATTTCCTATGGTTCGCCGCCCCTATTGTTCCGAGAATTTCCGATCTAATACTATAGACCTGTAGCTCTGGAAGAACCCAGTCACGGGAAACTTGCACTTCCAGGTCCACCCATGTGGTGTTGCTGAATTGCTGATCGCCCCGCTTCCGGAGGGTGCGAGCAAGGAAGGGGCTCTCTATCCGGATGGTGCGCATCTGACAAACCTGAAGGAGGTGCGCGACCTCGTGTACAAGATGCAGCGTCCTGCGATTGCGCCGGCGCTGGTGTATCCGCACGACTGGTGAGAGCGCACTGCCCATAATAGTCTGATCTTTTTCTTACAAACATATCGTCAGGCGATCGAAGGACCTCGTTCTTTTCCATAACCGTGGCGTTCTGCACAGTGTTGTCGGCGCGTTCGATCCCAGCCAAGTCCGCGCATTCCACCAGTGCAACCTCGCCGCTTCCGACGACCCCGTTGGTCCCGATGCGGAAGACCTGAAGAAATGGGCTTAGTACCCTTGGGCATTTGCCTACAATTACCTTGGTCATCACAGACCTCATTTGCATTACTTGTAACAATAACTATTTGAACGGCGCGAGGAGGTGGAGGTTGTAGGGAGAAAGAAAAGGGAATCAGGGGGTAAACGAAGGGTGTACGAGCCGGTCGCCTGGAAGCAATCCTGTATTAACAACGCAATATTTTATAACGCTATCGTTCTGTTTATATACATAGTTAAGAATTGACCACTGCTCTGATATTTAGTGAAATAAAAATCTATACTTCGAAACCCATTACAGTACTAGTGCCTTTAAAGTTTAGTAACATTGTAGTGAACTTTATTGGGTAACGATAAGCGTCTCCAGTAAATTATCATGGAATCAATTTGTGAAAGCGCTTACAGCAGCAGTAATGATGGCTTTCTTTTTCTTCTGAAAAGCCCTACTAACTTTTCCGCTTGGTGACCCAACCACTTTTCGGCTCGGACTCAGGAGCGCGTCTCGTGGGAATTTACCGCGTCGCGCTTGGGACTCGGAGACGCGAGCCACTACTGTTGGTTTTATCACTATACTCTCTTGACACGCTCTATACTCGACATGTACTCTGCTGCCTCCAAAGTTAAACGTCGCACGCACGCACGGCCAGAACTCTCCGACGAACAGAGGCAGGAAATCAAAGAGGCGTTCGAGCTGTTCGACACGGACAAGGATCGCTGCCTCGACTACCATGAGCTCAAGGTCGCGATGCGTGCTCTCGGGTTCGACCTCAAGAAGGCAGAGGTGCTGAAGATTTTGCGCGACCACGATAAGACCGGCCATGGGCTCATGGAGTATGACGACTTCGCGAAAATCAGTGAGTATCGCGTCTGAAGGGAAGACGCGTTCATTCTTCGTTGCGGACGGACATACTAACGCGGTGTACACGCCCAGTGAGCGAAAGAATACTGGCACGCGATCCCCTGGATGAGATAAAACGCGCATTCCAATTATTTGACGATGATAATACGGGGAAGATTAGCCTCCGGAACCTTCGGCGAGTAGCAAGGGATTTAGGGGACAAGTTAGATGATGAAGAATTGTGCGTGCTAGATGCCGGTCTTTATTTTCTTCTGGAAATAACCAAAATGTTATAGACAAGCCATGATCGACGAGTTTGACTTGGATCAGGATGGCGAAATTAACGAACAGGAATTTATTGCTATTATGACAGACGATGCTTAGGGGTGGTATGCAGCTTACATTCGTCCGCCCTTCACACTTTTTTGGAGATGCGTTTTTGTCCTCACATTTTCGCTATTTTGTACGCTTAAAGTTATTATGTCCAGTAGTCCCATGTATGATTACACTACAACCATCCGCATCATCTAGAACATGTCACGCCAACTCCTACCAACCGCCGCAAATTTCAATGTGCGAAAACGATTAACAGTAATATCGAAGTCTCATAGGTCCACCACAACGCATCTGGATTGCTTCTGCTCCTGAATGGTCCTGTTCGTCTCACAGGCTTGCCGCGGGGTTCTGGGCCTTCGGTCACAAGACTTGAACTCGTGCACTTCCTCTGACGCTGTCGTATGCCGGAATATCCATGTCTCCCGTTACCGACCCCTCTGGAATACTTTTTCTCTAGAGAGCGACTGACACGTTTAAACCTATTCGCCCACCGGTTACTCTATATAATCCCCAAAATGGTACCCAATACCGTGACCGGATTCTGGCCATCTCTAAAATGCTCTCCCGTGAACTCCGAGAATCTCCCGACTAGAGCAGTTCTCAAAATTATTTGAAACGTCATGCGGTGATCAGAAGGCAAAAGGGTCCGGTCCGTGATTAGCCTCCTCTCCCGACCTCTGCGACGGGGGCACAAAACCGCTATAAAATGCAGGATGGATGGCGGCAAAAATGCGGAGTTTGCGCTTGATGCGAATTCCAAATATGCGCATTTTACTCCGTTCCGTACTTGCTCTCTGTCTGGGACTCCTGGTCGCTGGCCGCGCGCCACCCGTGAAGCGGTCCGTTCCACCTGGATTTGTGACTACGAACGGCCAGAAATTCGAGCTCGATGGCAAACCATTTGTGAGTAATCGTCGGTTGTGACCTAAAATGTATATTGTATCGCGCTTAACCAAGTCCAGAGTTTCGTCGGTGCCAACTCGTATGTGCGTACAATACGCGAGATGGCTGTCTGGCAAAGGATGAACTCATAAGTAATTATTGCACAGTGGTCACCCTTATTGACCACCTCGGATGACGTCGAGAGGACCTTTCAAGGCATGAAAGAGCAAGGAATAAAGGTCGTCCGCACTTGGGTAGGTTAAAGCTGCCTACCTGCATAAGGAAGCTTATTTAAAATCTTTAGGGGTTCAACGCAATTAACGGGTCCGAATTGGCCGGCGCCATCGAGTCTGGACTAACATACTACCAGGTATGTTAACTACAGTTCAATAGCGTATATTTGAATTATTCTCTTGGACAGCTTTGGAATAGCAGCCAGTGGGTCCTGAACGATGGCCCCCAGGGCCTCCAAAGGCTTGACAACGTCGTCAAAACTGCTGCTAAATACGATATCCGTTTAATAATTACATTCACCAATAACTGGTATGCCGAATATGCCTTTTGTACTAAAATCCCTTGATTCACCCATTTGTGCACGTATAGGGTTGGATACGGCGTGAGTGGACGTATCGAAAGGGACATAGCGCGCGAAACTAACCCAAGTTGTAGGGCTCGGACTTGTTCCTTAGCTGGATGGTAGGCTCGAACGTCACTCACGACGTGTTCTTCACTAATGAGGATGTTATAGCTTCATACCGTGCGTACAATAGCCAAATTCAGAGCTAGTTTATTTTTGGCTAATTCGTGGTTATTTCGTGTAGAATCATATGCCAAGACGATTGTAGAGCGCTACAAGGACTCATCTACCGTTTTCGCATGGGAACTTATGAATGAGGCGCGTTGTCTGAGCGATACACTCCCTGCAGGCCCCGATTGTGTTCCGGGATCGGGAACCCTGAATACTTGGTATAAACGGCAGTCAGATTTCGTGCGCAGCCTGTTCGTGCCGGTCCCTTCAAGAGGATCCTCTGATCGTTGGCTGACGCTCTTTTCAATTTCACTCAGTGACCCGAATCATATGATAACCACTGGTGGAGAGGGTCAATTTTTCTGGGAAAACCCACCAGTCATGTAAGATTAAGGCACTTGTTCCTTTCGTAGAATCGTTCTGACCAATTTATTTAGATGGTCCGATGGAGTTGGTTCAACCGACTACAACTTCAATGGACAAGGTAAACTTCACTCCCCGGCTAATCGCAAAAGGGATAAATCAATTGATTTGGCCACTAGCTGGCGAAGACTTCGGAAGGGATCTACTTCTACCTAACATTGACTTCGGTGTATATGTACGCGCCTTTATTTGAGCAAAGCTCACCTCTAACTTCTAATGTACTCTGATCGACGCCATTGCTATGAAATAGCATTTATATCCTCAAAGCTGGTACCCCCAGCTCGATTTCCCCGGTTCCAATTTTTCCGTGGAGGACTGGGGCCTCGGGTGGATTCAAGACCATGCGGACAGTGAGCCAATCTTCACTTGCATTAAACTCATGATAGCGGGTTGTCGAACAACATTAACCGATTGTCAGCCGCCAATTCCGCTGGGAAGCCCCTCATAATTGAGGAGTTCGGGCTTATGGGTTTGGGTGCGTCATATTGTTTGAATTTGCTCGATGGCTCATTGGGAGCTCTCCCTGGGTCTATGTATAGATAATAAGTCGACTGTCTACCCGTCTTGGGTAGATCGGGCACTTAGCACGGGTCATGCGTAAATCTTTATCTCTGACTTCCTTCAAAGCGACTTACTTACGGCCTACTTCGTGGCTTCTGACAGAGGGTATGAGAAAGCAAAAACTCGTTCTCTGTCGTCAAAACATGCTGATTACTTCGAACTAGTATTATGCCATGGCAATTCGGCCAGCTCGGTCTCACGGAAAGTGGGGGCAACCGCTTGATCAAGTACTCGGATATGATCTCAGATGGCGTAAGTACCGAAAACTCCCGCATTCGTAACTCACTGCTGACCGGTCTTGTTCTGCCAGGCCTCGCCGAACGACGGTCAGTCCTACCATCTTAAGTAACGACCGGTCAACTGGTCTAACAACAAGTAATGTCTTAACAGGCTTGGCGATCTACGTGAACCAAACTGACGTTGTCGACATTTTCGTGTAAGTGGGCGTGTTGTGGTTTGCCCCGAAAATCTTACCGCTTCTAATTCTTGTCCAGAAACGCAGCAAAGGTCATGGATGAAAGAAGTGGATGATGCTTCTGAGGGTCAATTCAAAGAAAAACTTACTTCTGACGGATTGATTGAAGCCAAAACGAAAAAAAGGAAGAGGTGGTAAGTTACATTGGAGAACAGTGTCCGACAGGAAAGCAAGGGCGACTAGGGTATGCTTGTTCTGTACAGTACAATAAGTGTGAAATGAGGAAAAATACTGGGCAAAACGCATGAGTAGGCACTAGTGTCCGTAAAGGCGTCCGTCCGAGTCATAATCTAAAAGCTGCCTCCGCGGTCACCATATCGAGAGGTTTTACGGCCAAACATGCCTTCCGCTGGTGAAAGCAATAATCAGCATCGGAAGTGGGTACCGGAAGATGCCAACGCACACCTCCCCCTCTCCCTCCGCACTCAATCAGACGTACCAGGATGTGCCTGAGCACGGCTTGGGCGTCCAAAATTGCTTCCGGCGTTCTCAGGGCCTCCTGAGTAGTAGTTATCATATTCGTATGGCGTCGGCTGAGGATCCTGCGTATATGCGGAGGAAGGCTGCGGAAAGTTCCCGCCGCGTTCGCTGACGGAGCCTTGGCGCGTTGATGCGTATGTTCCTCTGCGTTGGGGCTGTGGCGGATAGCCCGTCGCTGGGGCTGCATTCGCGTAGAACGAGCGCGCTTCCTGTGGTTTCTCGGCAAGGATAGTAGAGACGCTGGCGTCGCTTTCGCCTCTGGCATGTCCTCCACGTGTAAGAGGGACGTTTGCAGCTTCGTCATCAAAAGAAGGGCGGGCATCCCATGGGTCAGCGCGGTTCGCCATTGGAATGCCATTATCAAAATTTGAGACCGAGTACATAGATTTGTAGTTCTCGTGGTCCCGGCGTTGTCCCGCTCCATACGAAGAAACAACGGTGTAAAGATAGAACTGGGGTATGAAATAAATTGAGAGAGCACAACAGACATAAGAACACACGCACCTGCATGATGGCAAGGATGACCCAGAGCCCTCCCATCAATCCTACATCAACCCATGTAAATATGTTGCAAAGGGTTTGGCCCTCGTCGAGCGTCGGGGAGGACGAGTTAGTCGAGTTGTTTACCACGAAGAAGCTATTCTCGCACTCCGTTACTGCTGTGGAGTGTTTTGTGGCTGACATGATAATCCAAGTTAGCGCAACGGCAAACGCTGCGAGAGTTAACATAATATGGATTGTCGTGTATCGGCGGAACATGATAGCTTTTTCCTGTGCCAGTCTGTGAGCAAACCCCTCACGGTGCGGGGGAGTTGCTTTGAAATACGCACATTGAATACGCCAAGGAACCCAAACAATTGAACACCACATCCAACAAAACATATGACTGCGAGAATCCATTTAGCGAAGCTCGGCACGGAAGCACCAACGACTAAGAACTATAGGATTAGCAATAGTCCTAAAACTGCTGATGCTCATGACGCACTCGAGGGTGTTGCGACGGCAAGGACTCCGACCAAGAGACCCAAGAGAAATTGTTCAAACAGTGTAGCATAGATGCCCGCGTTTACCATGGGGATGGCGCAGCAACAGTATTCACGGGGCTTCATGGTTGCGCTGGAGGGAGCGAAAGTAGGATGTGTGAGGAAGTTACGCAGCCGTGCTCGTGGATTTATTGATGTGGAGCCCCTGGCCCGAAATGAGAGAACTTGGAAAGACCCGGTAGCGAGGTCTGAGCAGCCTCAGTTCAGTCTCTGGTATTTGGCGTCGATAGCGAGGCAACAAAGAGCCAGATGGAAGTGTAAAGGAGAGAGACGAGTGGACGTCGATAGGCAAGCTGACTGCGCCTACGACCGCGATTCCGCGACTGCGCCCGCTCGAGGCACAGGAATGCACAGCTCGCGTGACAACATGTACATCACGTCACAGGGTGGCGGTCATGCTGTACGTATTTAGGCTCCTGAGTCTTCCGGCTCTTCCCCGCTTGAACTCGTTCTTAGTATTCAACAACGACATCGACGACCTCTGACGATACGAAACGATGAGGCTTTGCTCACTGTTTCTTGCTGTTCTTGCGCCTCTCAGCGTGCTGGGTGCGACCGTCATGCTAGATACCCAGGGTACGCTCGACAAGCCGGTGAAGACCTTGCAGGGTTGGGATTGGGAGGACTGTGGTACGCCTTGTTCGTCTGTGGTTGGCGAGGTCTGCGCCGATAAGATAAAATTTCAGGAGAGCCTAGCGACCCCATTCAACTCAAGTCTATTGAAGTGTCGCCAGACCCTCCCAAACCTGGAGAAGACATGACCGTCAAAGTCAAAGCTCTTGTCACAGAGCTAATTGAGGTTAGCTGTGCTCTGGTACTTGGTGTTCAGGAACCTAATAGTGTCTTGTAAAGGATGGTGCATACGCGGATGTGCTCGTGAAGATTGGTGTTGTCAAGCTTCTGGAAAGACGTTTTGATATGTGCGAAGAGGCGTAAGTCCTTATCTATATTGTAAACTACACGGGACTGGTCGCTGACTCTTTATAGTCGTAACGCGGAGACTGATGTGCAGTGCCCCGTAAAAGAGGACGAGTATGTTGTAGAACAGACCGTCGCCTTGCCGAAGGAGATCCCACGAGGTAAGCAAACGCACACTTCACGTATGTTTTGGCTGATGGGATTGAAACTGTGTTAAAGCCAAATTCGTGGTCCAAGTTCGTGGATATACCAAAGACGACGAGAACATGGCTTGTGTCAACATTGCTGTTGATTTTAGGCCTAAATTCCCGCACATTTGGTGATTAGGCGAAACGGGTAGTGCGCGTGCTCAAAGCGAGTTATGAGCAGTTTTCTCGTTACTCCGATCCTCCCTTCATATTATTACCCCCGATTCTCCCTTCCAAGACCGCTGCACGCTGGCACTTTGTACATGTACCCAGTTTCAAATAGCATTACTGATGGAGAGTCTGTACTTTAGCAGGCGTGGGAATTGGAAGATCTCCTATTTTCAAACCTCTTGCACTTTCAACTCGCTTTAAGTTTCATAACCAATCTATCAATCATACGACTGTCGATTAGGCGCCTTCCAATCAACTCTCATAATACCAATCTGTGGTCTTCGCTTGGTAGGTATTGTCGCTCTTGCTCCATCGGCGTGACGCTATGGCTGCGTTCTAGTTTCCTCGGTCTGAAATTTTGGAACGGGGGAGAGATTGTGACGCTAAGCGCCTTCTTGACCCGTCCTCCCTACTCGTGAAAGGAATAGCGTGCTACAGAAAGCTCGCTAAGACTGACGTTCGGCTCGGAAGCCTCTTAATTTGTGTCGTGTGTGGCGCCTCTCCAATGCCATCGAGTTCCGACACAGCCGTGGTTGTCGGTCGAGTGACCGTCCTACTCCAGGTCGTTGCTTCTCGCAGGCTCCTCACCTCGCCGCTTCCAATACGACTATTTGGCGCCTCGTGCACTGGAGAATCTTGAAGGGCGCTATTTAACCCGATGCTGATGCCCTCCTGCCCATTGATCGTTTCGCTCTGCGTGCGAGGGATAAAGCTATGGCCCGGGAGAAGATACCTATCACCTCATCGCCCGCCTCGTCGCACTTTCCACCTCCTTCTCAAGCACGTCCCGCTGAGCCTTCATCACCTTCCGCTTCAGAACAAATGAAGCAAACAAGCTTGGACACCGGCTACAAGGGCCCAGTGATTCCCCCGAGTACGAAAGAGCGTAGGAAGCATAGAACACTCGTGCTGTGTTTCGACGGGACAGGGGACCAGTTCGACAATGACAACTCGAACGTCGTGCAGCTCTTTTCACTCCTCAAAAAGGGTGACAGCAAGCAGCAACTAGTGTACTATCAAGTGGGCTTACAATATGGTCTTCCAACACTCGTAAAACTGCTAATCATTCTTTTTAGGCCGGTATTGGGACATATACTATTCCTCAGATTGCGACTCCCATTGCGTCAAAGCTCAGGAAGACATGGGACATGATGGTCGGCTCAAGCCTTCATCATCACATCATGGGGGGCTACGAGTTCCTAATGGAAAACTGTCCGTTATCTACGCTGAAGACCGAAGAAAGTAAAGCTAACACCGTCGGCAGTTAAAGAGAAGGACCGGATCTGTATCTTCGGCTTCTCGCGAGGCGCATACACGGCGCGTGCGCTCGCCGGGATGATCGAAAAGGTCGGTTTACTTCCGGCAGGGAATCATCAGCAAGTTCCATTTGCTTACAAGATGTACATGAAAGACAACGAAATAGGTATGTGGTATATTGTATCGTGTAATACAGAGCCAACGTTTACTCTTCTTCAGGATGGCAGCAAAGCGTCCTATTTGTGAGTTAGATCTTATCGTTAATCACGGCATTCGTCGCGGTATTGATGTTACAAAACAGAAAAAGTCATTCTCTATGGACGTAGATATCGAGTTTGTCGGAGTGTGGTATGTCCCCTACTTGACGAACTTTACGGCGAGAAGAAAGTCTCACAGATTGGTGTGAACTGAAGGGACACTGTCGATTCAGTCGGCTTGATTCCGCGACACGTGCCCTTCACGAAGAATAATACCTGCGTCAAGACGTTCCGGCACGCAATATCGTTGGATGAGCACCGTGTTAAATTCAAGGCCAACTTATTCGACAAGGTCATCACTCATGAAGTTCAGAATGCGGACTTGTCCTATACGCCTTTCTCGCAGCGTAAGGCCAACTGGAAGAGGCGGCTCACCCGCTGGTTAAAGAAGGAAGTGGTTGAGGAAATTGCTAATCTAGACGGGCGCGATGACGACTATAACAGAGGTTCCACACTGCAAGATAAGTATATGGACAAATCGAAGACGACGGACGTCCTAGAAGTATGGTTCGCTGGATGTCATACAGGTATACTTTTTTGGATGATAGGGAAATCGACACTGACCTCCGTGCTTGATTAGATGTAGGCGGCGGCTCTGTTACAAACGATACGCGGAACAGTCTAGCACGCATTCCTCTACGTTGGATGATCCGTCAATGCTTCCTGACAGAATGTGGAATCCAATTCGAAGCCGACCGATTACTCGAAGTGGCTGGCATTGATCCTCACACGCTTTACCCGGTTGTTCTACCAAGGCCTGACACCCTTCCCGTCTCATCCATAATCTCACGAGAAGAAGCAAAGAAGGCCTCAAGGAAGGACACAAGTCTCTTGTGTAAAGCCTGTTCTTTGGATATGGCGGAGAGTGACCATGCTGGAAGCGAAGATGGGACTGTCGTCAGTCAGGTTATCAGTGAGGAGCACGAAGAACTGCACGACGCGCTTTCTCCCTCCTTTGACCAGCTCGAGAAGAAATGGGCATGGTGGATACTCGAACTCATACCGCTTATACATCTTCAAGAGAAGAATGATGGAACGAATGTAAAGGTTATCTCGTAAGTCACCATTTCTCGCACCCTCTGTTTGTTTCTTTCGTTCCGATCGAGCATACCCATTGCTAGGATCAACTGTGGACGGGCTCGCGTTGTTACGCAGCAACACGAGAAAAACATCAAGGTACACAGATCTGTAAAGATGCGCATGGAGGCGGAAAAGCAAGTTCTTGGAAAGAAATATAAGCCGCGAGTTGAATTCGTTTGCGATCCGGTTTGGGTCGACTAGCAGTCATGATCGAAATTCTCAAATTCGAAGCTGATTTTATGTTACTAAAGTTCTTTATTCGTCACCTCTTCTTAGTTGCGGCCTCTTATCTTGAGAAGAATTGTGCTTCACGGCCGTCCGATTGTCTTCCATTTTGTTTTGTAGCTTCCCTGTTCTGTCGTCTCCAGCCTGGATGGCGACTCGGACTCGGACGTTATTATTGCCATTTATTCAGTATTAGTAGGCAGAAGTCATGCCGCATATCCATTTTAATCGTGGGCGGCACTGTCAGTAGTTAAGGGAGACTTGTACATTAATATCGATTTTCGTATTCCGAAGTCTATTCCCAGGTTGAGAAATGGATGGATTGGAAATAGAAAAGATTAGCGCGCGGAACTAAACGCACGCGAAGGTCACGTGGTAAAACGGATGAGCGCCCGTAGCGGCGCTGGTTCTTGTTTTTGAAAATTCAAGTTGAACATCTCCGTCCCAACGAAGAACTTATTGTCTATGCCAACAAACGCAGATAACTACTCAGCATCTATGGAAGTCCTTTGATATTACAGATGCACCGCAATCTGCTGTTCCTAGGAAGACTCCGCCACAATAAGGCCGTTTCCTTTCGTCGCCACAGACGAGTCCTTGGTAGGCAATCGAGGGGACAATACACATTCGTCTAGCGGGTCCTCTTTTTCAAATACAATCAGTGGCCAGAAGGCGGTAACGATGGGAGCTATGGCCCGTTGTCCTTGCAAATAGCGTACCCTTGTATCTCGTTTTCTTGCGTCGGAGAGCATAAATAAAGGACGAGTACACCCATGAAATCAAAGCCTACCCATCTCTCTACGCAAGAGTGTTGACTCGGAACTCATCCTTCCAATCGCGCTTCTCACCGGAGTCATATATCTTCTGATCCTTTGAAGCTTAAGAAGCATCTCAACTCTGGGCCGCATAATAGCCAAATCTACTACTGGATGTCTTCCGTCGCTACTAGCAGCACCAAACCAATTCCGGGCCAGATCTATGGCATTTCCGCAGAAGCACACTCTTTGCTTAATGACTCACGGGGATCTTTCACAACGCTAACCGAGCAGCCTGTCGCTGAATCCTCCGCTTCAGCATACATTTCCAATGGAGACTGGCTTATATCCAAAGGCAAGCGAAGAGGGGAGGCCGAGGAAACGAATATTGGAACCGTTATCCCTCCTTCCACGCAAGACCGAAGAAGGACCCTTGTACTATGCTTTGACGGCATCGGAAAACAATTCGGACGTAAGAATTCAAACATACTTCAGTTCTTCTCGATGTTGGGCAAGAGCGATGCCACACAGCAGATGGTCTATTATCAGGTATGTCGTGAAAGCATTCAAAGCTGTGTTTGTTCCGATTATTGTTTAAAGTCTGGTACGGAAGCGTACACACACGTCGCCTCTCCACGCGGATCTCCAGGTCGCATCAAGAATGTGTTCGATCTGGCCTTTGCCACGAATCTCGATCGTCTCATCCTGAATGGATATGAATTCCTCATGCAAAACTGTGGGAATTCCTTTTAGCTATCTTAAGTTTTCAAGGCTGAACTTTTAAAAAAGATCGACAAGGAGACAAAATCTGCATATTCGGCTTCTCCCGAGGCGCATACATTGCCCGTGCTCTCGCAGGTATGATTCATAAGGTATGTGACTCTGTAGCTAACATATCTGAATACAATTTGAGTCGATGTAAACTACAGATCGGCCTTCTGCCTGCTTACAACCACCATCAAGTCTCGTCTGCCTATAAGTTATATTTGAGGGAAGACGACGAAGGTAACAACCACGCTTTTTACATTTCGAGTATCAGACAATTTATCCCTTTGCTCTCCATTTGCTTTCTGATAGGCTGGAAGCAGAGCGTATCGTTCGTGCGTATCGATTTCCTGGCGTTTTAATACAGACTCGTCTAATAGTTTGTTTGTTTATCTTTCAGAAAAAGTGCTTCTCCGTAGATGTCGAAATTGACTTCGTCGGGGTGTGGTGGGTTATCCCGTATTTGCTGACCCAAGGGAAAATGCATTAACATGGGCGCAGGGACACTGTGGTCTCATCGAGGATCTTTACTCCACGCCGTCTGCCCTTTACCGCATCCAATACGAGTATAAAGACATTTCGTCAGGCATTGTCTCTGGATGAGCGTCGCGTCATGTACCAACCGAGCTTCTATCACAAGATGACGCCTGATGAGGTGAAGAGGCAAGAAGGCATCATGGCCTCGGAGCCAGATTTTTCTCGCAAGCCTTACCGAGAGCGCCATAAGCAGAGCTTATCGTATGCAAAAGCGGGGCTTTCGGGCGGATTCCACGCTTTAAAGGATTTGGCCAGTCTTGTAAAAGATAAAATCACGCATGGACCCGAGGAAAAAAGCGACACTGAAGACGCAATTGGAGAGAAACGTTCAGGCACTGGGACTGCCAACGGCGAGACGGATGTTCTTGAAGTATGGTTTGCGGGTTGCCACCGCGGTAAGCCCTGAAAATGCCAGTGCATAAACGTATGCAACTCTTACTTCCTCACTAAAGACGTTGGTGGAGGGTCGGGACGTAACGATGCGCCAAATAGTCTGGCACGAATTCCCCTGCGGTGGATGATCCGACAGTGTTTCCTGGCCTGCACTGGCATCCAATTTGATATTGAAAGGCTGCGCGAGGTTGGATTGGCCCCAGAGACTCTCTATCCTGACGTCTTGCCCAGAGCACCCCTGCAGTCCACTTTGCCCTCAATGACAATTAAAAAAGCAGACGCGGATGACTTCTCCGACATTTCCTCCGTCACCGCGCGCGCGAGTTGCGAGTACATTGAATTTCCTGAAACCGCAGAGGATAGAGGTACCTCCCGATCCAGAGGACGTGCCATTCAGACCGAAGACGAATCGGACAATCTCGACGCATTATGCCGCATGGACGATCGACTTGACGTCAAGGAACGGTTTACACCTACCAAACTCGTGTGGTGGTGGATGGAGTGCAGTATGAAGCAGCATCTCGTCCAAAAACCAGACGGACGTGTGAAGATAGTGACTTCGTGAGTCACCCCTATGTCAGTTTCCCCGCAAGGGAAGCTAAGAAAAGCGTCGCTTTGCAGTGTAAATCTTGCCCGACCGAGAGAAGCTACTAGTCAGGTGGAGAACGGTATTAATGTTCACCGAACTGTGAAGACGCGTATGGAGGCGGGTTGTTTGGGCTACAAACCTAGGCTAGTATTCAAAGTCAATCCGACTTGGGTGGATTGAGAGATTGCGCCCGCTAACCAGACAAGGGAATTATAATGGAACACTTACATGACACTGCTCACGGACTCAGATGACTGACTCTGACCTCATAATCTTTAATAACAAGTGTAACACACTAACATATACCAATTATCAATAACGAATATCTAGTCTTACAACGCCATTTCACAGAAGCTCAACTTGAGCTCGGCGTGCTGATATGATGCCCACTACTTTGCTCTGAATGTCCAGTAGATCCCCGCCTTTTGTTGCTATTAAATCACCTTGGAGTGAAGTCCCGACATCAACACCCAACAGCCGCTCGGTGTTCGTGGAGGCCAGTGCGATTGCTTCAGATTTGGTCATGCGACCGCCGGCCTCGATGTATGCCTGGTCCACACGATGAGTACTCCCTTTACAAATAGTATTTGTGACTTTGACGTACCCAGGAAACATCAAATCTGGTGTTACGTGCGGCCCATTGGGTTATAAGTGGTGGGAGGTTTCCGCCCATGACCCCGAATCCAACGGTGACATTATGTCTTAACAAGTGCATAAGCGCACTTTCCTCGGACAAGGGTGGTCCGGGAAGACTGTGATCAAACTAAGAAAACATGGCTTTTCAGAAGTGACAGCAGAAAAACCTCACATCCGTCTCTTTTCCCAGGTAGCCGGGAATGGTCGTACGGGATTCAATATGACGCCAACACTAGCTTCGCCTATTTCTTTGGCAAGAAGATGAGCCTCTGAAGCGCCAGAAAGCGTAAGTCTGAGCGCAGTTCCCGTCTTTGCCTCGACTTCCTGCTTTAAGAGTAGCAAAGTTGCGATCTGGTCTGCACTATGGACGTCAATAACAAGTGGGATCTCCGACTACAATAAAGCAGTCAGCGATAGCCAGATTGAAATAGGATAGATAGACCTTCAACACTTTGTCCAGCCAATGGCCCAGATCTCCTTTCTGCTCGCTAGTTAGAAGCCTGCGTAGGGTCCCGACCTGTGTGCTGAAACTCGGCTGGCCCGCCGCATTGCCAACCGTGAAGTGTAACGCAGTCACATCTTGAATGACCGCGCCCAGTGTATGTCTGTGAAATGCGCCCGTAGATAAGTGAACGCTGAGTCCGCTAAGGAAGCCTTCGCTGATGGGCGCAGTGATTGCGGAGGTCACACCGGCTCTGTACGCCAAAAGCATACTACGCGTAGAGAACATGAGTCCATCCGCCGCACGGATAACGGCGCTATCACCGCCAAGTATTTTGGGGACCTTAGTAGCGAATGGGTCGTAAACGACACCATCTACTGTTGATTCCTCCATGCTGATTTCCTGCAAGCCCAGGTAGGTGCCACAAGAAACCAGGCCAGGACTGATGGAGCCGCCTTGAAGATCAACCATCGTCACATCTGGCGACGCCAAATGCAACGCACACGTAGTTGTGCTGCCTGTACAGACAACCTTACCGCCCTCGATCACAGCAACCCCGAAGCTATTTTCAGCCGAAACTAGCTCCCTGATCTCCCCAGAGGTAGGCTCCCTAACCCATACGCTACTCACGTTCGTGAATGCCACAGCTGTGTTCGTAACTGTACGTTGAGGTGCCAGAGGCGGGAGACCTTCGTATTCTATTGTCTTCTTCGTCTCTTCGTCAAAGTTTGGGGTCATAGGAGCGGACTGTAGATAAAGCGGTTTTTCAACGACGTGTGGAGATTCTAACTGGGCGATGCCATCGATGAAGACCTGTATTGGCGTTGCACCGAGCTGAAGTGGATGACTATCCCAAAGCACTATGTCTTGCGGGATATGAGTACGGCAACATCAACCGCATCTATTGAAGACTGACCAGCATCATAACCTAACAAAGCGAACGTGTAAGTTCCAAGTGATCTACTTCTAAAAATATAGTTAACATACCTTCACGGATGTAACCAATACGATGATCGTATCCCATGACATCCGCAGGCGTACTTATGACAGATCTTAGGGCAATGTTGGGGGGAAGGCCATAATAATGAGCTTGTTGAGCCTCGTGCAGAAGGTATCGCGAAACTATAGCGCTATCTGACTGAAGTTCAGCCGTAGGAGTGATGACCCGCAGGAAGGCACTTACGATCACTCTTTGTAGAATTGCGACAAATGAGTTGATGGACCTTCAGTAATTTGACGATAACATACCTTCATCACAACTCTGAGCCCTGCGTCGTGCAAAACTCGGGGCGCAAACTCGGAATGTCTGTACGCCTCCCTTTTGTATCGCGAAAATGACGCGAACATTGCTGACGCGGGAGGGACATCTGCTATAATCTGAGAAAACACGATAACTTACATCGTTCAATTACATACCACCATATGCTTGCTTCAACACGCCTGGTACGAGGTATGTCTCATGTGCATGGTGGAAGGCCGCCACGGGAAATTTGAATTCGTTTGAGAGCTAAGCTATGTTAGCACTTTTTTTTTACTCAGAAGAGACCAGGAACAAACTGACCCGAACAAAGTTGTCAAGATCAACCGCTTCATAGCAATGAGTCTGAACCTGTCCATATATTGAGAGTGAATAAGGAAATATTTGGAAATGTGTTAGTTTCGCCGCCATACTTTTACTTTGCCACGGAGCACATCGACAGCAGCCTCCCATTGGAGTTCTTCAGGAAACTTAGCCTGTCCATCCCACTCTCCCTTGAGGGCTTTCTCGCAAAATGCATCCTGAGCATCTTTTATTTCCTTTGCCTTGTTGTAGCTAATCAAATATTGGTGAACGAACAGGAGACACAGGAAGAGTACGCACACTTTCCGGAAGTCCCAAGCAGTATCCATGCGAGTCTGGCCGTACAGTCTTGCTGCGGAAATAAAAGCGTTAACAAAGCGATATCGTGAATCAAGGCGAATGCTTACAAGGGTTCTCTCCTGTTCGTTGACTTATATGTAAGCATATATGCCTTATAGTTACTCTTAAAATTTATAAAACGGACCACATGCATGCCTGTACTGTCTTCAGAATCTGTGTCCAATATTAAAGATGTTACCCACTTCATATGCCTCCACCTTGGTTTCTTGCTGTAGTCGACACTGGACCCGTTTAGTCCAAATGGAGGCTCAAGAAGCATAGCCGTCGGTGTTCGTTCGTTAGTTGGACGCATTTTTATAGCAAATGCTTGACCGCCTTGAAAAAAACCAGTTAAAATGGTGACCGACACCTATCTGAAACTATACAAACCTATTGCATTTGCAGAACCGGGGAGAATCAAGCTTGTTGTCACACCCCCTGCGATTGCCAAACCTATAGAGTCATCATGTGTATTCAAGCCGTCCAAAGAACGAAGCCAGGGCATGGCGGTTCCGGATGTGCCTTTCTCTGAGTTTCCATCATTCGCACCATCGAGTGCTGGGGCTTGTTCAACACCGATGTGTGAATGCAAGTCAATGATGCTGGTATGTCATTATGAGTAACCAGTGGACGGAGATGGAGTGACTTGACGTGCCCAGGGGTGAGCCATGCACCGTTTGCGTTGACAATGACAAGGTCAAATCCAGTGGTTTCCTTCCATACAGAAGAATCCTTCCCAATCCACTTTATCACTCCCTTGTCCAACAGTACGTCTCCAGTAAATGTCTCTGTCCCTTCGTGATTTCCCGTCCAGATGGTGGCATTCTCTATTAGAGTAGGCTTTGTGCCGAGCACGAAGCGATCCGAGGCCTCCCTCTTGTAGAAATCTTCTGGAGGTGCAGGTCTGACATCGAGCGCGCGGCACCGGCTAATCACGTCCGGGGAGTAGGCATGGGAGACTGCGCTGCTATGTGACGACCAACGCAAAAGCGCGTTTTCGCCGAGCAGATACAGAGCCAGAGACACGACAATCAGACCGACAGCCGCCGTGCGATACCGCGTACGCGTAGCCGCAGCTGCGCGCGGAGCGCGACGAGAGGAATCCATGTCCACCAACCCATGCCGCTTCACTGGCAGATTGTCGGTAGCGACCTTCATCAACGTCGCCAGAGATCAACAACGCACGCTTGTGTGGGTTGTAGTCAAGGTGGGGTACCAGTCCCGGCTACAAAGGCGGCCACAAACAGGTTACAGCTCTTGGCCGAGTCGCGTCGGTTCATGTGCACACGGTTAGATAGCCTGCGCGCCATACAGTTATCTAATCTCCTTTTGGAAATGAAAATCACTTCGCCTAATATTACTACAACTCGAACTCCCTCCTCGAATACCGCGACTATTTAGCAGTGCACGTACTAAAGAATCTGGCCGCGGACCTTGACGGGACTTTGCGATGCTCTTTGAATTTGGAGATCTGGACCTAGCGGACGAAGGTCCTTCGCTTGATAGAAAAGACCGGATACGGGTCGCATTCGAAAAAAGCAAACAAAGCTACCCAAACGAAAGAGTGATTACCGAGCCGAGGGTGAGTTCTGCCTTTGGAGGAAAAAAGTAGATTTCTTATTGCACCAAAAATTGCCAAGTTTCTAGTGGTTCGGTCAATCGGGAGTCCCAGCATCAACGCATTCTCAGATTCGGGATACCGACTATAGTCTCAACAATCTATATTTAAAACGCGAATATGCTCAGCTGCTCCCCTTGGTCCTAACTCAACTGGAAATAACAGAGGCCGATACAAGGGGAGACAAACGAAAACATCAGCTCACTGATCTCGCCATCCGGTGCGCTTTGAAACTTGGAGAGAATGATTGTGCCGGTCGGCTCGCAGACAAGACAGCACGAAAGGTGGTGGGAGCTACTTTTTTTGATACACTCATGGCTGACTCGGACATAGTGGTCCGCAAATGTTGGACTGGCAGTATTATGTACAGAAGTGTATCTCATTTGTTCTCGTCCACGAGGTGCGATAATTTTAAAACGGGTACACTGACGAGACATGGTATTCACGATTCATGATTGTGCAGACGCTCTCAGTGCTATCCTGACAGCGATAGCGCAAAGAAGTTCTTTTCCACCCTACCAATCTTTATTATGCAGGTCCTTAGAAGGCCTTGCTGGAGAGCTTGGCAGTCTCGGCGCACTGGAGACAATCCTGCGGATCGTTCAGCCTCAGATAGAAACGCAAGCTACAGCGCCCACAGACTATGATCTGGACGAAGAGAAAGCGATAGAGCTGGCAGGTGCTTGCGGGATTGTAGGTTCCGACCAGGAGAGACTCGCCGCCATCTTGTGTCACAAAGCGTCGACAGACGAAGAGAGTAACGAAGAGAAAAGCGTAAGAACACTATAGTCAACATATTAACGGGTATATGGGTGCACACCGGCAGACTGGGTGCATCGTTACGAGCTAAGGGCTTCACGTAAACGTTTTTTGACCAAGTCCAGTGCCCCTTTTCTGGCTGCCCACAATGGTGTACCCTCTTTTACGAATCTCTCCCATGCATGGTTTGCTCCAGGGACAGTATACAGAACGCAGTCTTTCCCGTCAGATTCGAGTTTATGAGCCAAATCCACAGAGTCGAGCAGGAGCTTGTCGTCTTCTCCTACCTGATGAAAGTAGAACGTTTTAGAGTCAACATCAACGAGGGATGAAACGTAAACATTGCACATACTATTAATGTGGTGAGAGGGAAGAGAGAAGATTGAGCAAAAACTGGAGATACGCCAGGATCCGCTCGGTCGATTCCTGGAGGAAGGTAGCACCTCCTGAGGGCCTTGTGTATCCAATCTAAGGGAGACCAAGATGCATTCTTTGGTACGCCCACCCTAGCTAAATTAGTCGGAGGATACCATGCCACAACAGATTTGATTTCCAATACATCTTTCGGGATCCGTAGAGAAGCAAGAATGGCCACGTTCGCCCCGGACGAGAACCCGCCAAGCGTAACTTTGGAAAGATTAAACACCTCCGGCAATGAGGCAACATACGTAAGCACGTCCAATGCGTCTTCTATTGCAGCAGGGTAAGGATGTAGGGGTGCTTTGGCATAGTCTGCATCTAGAACGATGCAGTTGAGAGTCGATGCCCAGTATGCGCAAAGTTCGGCGTCTGACCCGTGGCAAGGCAGAACGAACCCACTTCCATGAGGGTTTACATGCACTGGAAGAGACCCCCGGCCTGGCTCGTACATAAGAGGTTCGTAGACGTCAACTTTTATCTTCCTTCTCGCATTACCAGATGATCGGACCAGAACAGTCCGTGCAAAGCGTATGGATGTTGACTTGGGAAGTATCCTTATTCGAAAATCGAGAAATCTGATTATAGCTAGAACAGGACGAAGAGTAAACTGAAGAGAGAAAGCAACTAGCTTAGAGGCGAGATATTCCCAGTCGACGTTAAAGAGCATTTTGAGGGCGGAGGTGGATATACGGTGTCGCGGCTCTGGCGCTCGTATTGATGCACACCGTCGATCTCGAAGTTAGCTCCTAAATTGTTGTTTCGTTCCCACGGGTGTGAAATCTTGTCTCGATGGTTAGTTCTACACTGGTGCTGCTCCTTTTCTAAGCTGCCTGCTGGGCATATCATCTGAGCACACTTGCTTTCGCAAAATAGCAAGAGAGTACGCCGTTACATCACTAATTACTGTATTGGTTTAATCGAACATCCAGATTGATGCTTAGACGTCTGCCAACCTCATATTCAAATTGGTCGCATTCGACTTTGTACATAACACGAATCTTCATGGCGCGCCGAGCTAGCTCTTCATCTCCCTCATTGTCTCCAAGGCCTTCTAAGCGGCAGAGGACGGAGCATCTGACTTCGGAAAGCTTCAAAAATGGCGTTATGTTGGCGCCGATGGTCCGCTCTGGAGCACGTATGTACTCTCGTCCGTTACTCCCTGTACATAACATCTCATCTCATCTACATGCAGTACCTACGAGACTTTACGCGCTGAAACACGGTGCAACGTTGGTATGGTCTCCGGAAATAGTTGACAAGGCAATTTTACATTCTGAAAGGGTGGTGGATTGTGAGTCTTCTACCCATTTCAAGAGAATCATATCTAAGATCCTTTCAGCAAAGACGGGGGTGATTTCGTACAACGGAGTGTCGAAGGCCATTTTTACCACACATCCAATAGAGAAGCCCTATCTCGTTTATCAGATTGGCTCGGCAGACCCGGAGCTCGCAGTGCAAGCTGCGAAGACGGTTCTGCAAGACGTTTCGGGCGTCGACCTCAATTGCGGCTGCCCCAAGTCATTTTCCACACACGCCGGCATGGGTGCAGCTCTTTTGACCAATCCTGACCTGTTGTGCTCGATCCTAACGGCTTTGCGGACGGCGCTCCCGCCCGAGATCACGGTATCCGCGAAAATCCGTCTCTTACCGAGCCAGGAGGACACATTCAAGCTTGTAGAGAAAATTATAAATACAGGGGTAAGCACATTGACTGTGCACTGTCGGACGAGGAATATGAGACCTAGGGAACGGGCTCTAGTCGATCGGCTGCGGGTAATTGTAGAATTTGTGGAGAAGATGGGGAAGGGGGTGGCAGTCATCGAGAATGGGGATTGTGTAAGCTACGAAGATGCAATACGCATACGCAACATTACCGGTGGGTCTTCAATCATAAGTCGGTTATTTTAACCTGATGTTCGTGCAGGTGCTCATTCATGTATGATCGCAACCGCTGCGGAGAGCAATCCGACATGTTTCTCTCCGACCCCTCTTTCAGGTTTATTAAGGTCATTCACCCCAGCATACATACGATTGGTAAGCGCATTTTCCTATGCAGGAGTGAAATCGTTTCTGAAATACTCTTTTACAGGGGAAATATCTCGATAATCACTTTGGGAGCACGAAATTTTGCGCCATGTCATTTAAGGGTCCAAGCAAAGATTTAAAAAAGGCAGAACGCCAGCAACTTCAGGATAAACTTCTGCGAGCAAAGTCCTATGATGATCTAGATGATTTCGTGGGTGGTCTGTGGAATGGTGATGAGGAAATGCAGAAGATTGTGCATAGTATTCAGTCGCGCGTGAATGGGGTTCTATACCCGCTTGACCCGCCCCCTTCGAAGGAGGATCAAGAAAGGCTTGAGAATGACCTGTCGAGTACACCTAATTCGTCGGCAGAAGCTGGAGATACGGCAACAACAAATGCAGCGGAATTAACGCTTTCCACACCACCGGACCGTGAAAACCCCGAGCCCGCGACATTGGACGCACCTCTTATGCCCTCTAACGAGCGACTCGTGACCCTCCCGTCGTTAATATCTGGAAAAGACATTCCGACCCCGTCTCCGACTCCAGCGCCCAGATCTCTTGGTTTAAACTGATGATTGATTAGAGTCCGCATCCTAGAGCAACGGATTGTTTGTATTTCATATTTAACCTACATATTAAGTATGTTCGTACATGACTACTCCTTTGATATGCTTCCGCTAAATGTAATGTAGATTTCCAGTTTCCTTGGGCGGCAATACACAAGGGTCAGAGCTTACTCAGGTTCGGTGGTTGTGCGGTCATCGTTTGGTGACTACCCGGCCACAGTTGAGATAAGCTGGTGTCCGCTTCCATTAGAATCGGGCTGCCAACGATTGCGCCTTGTGAGAAATACTGTTTGTATGTTTACAAAACTGCTCTCCAACCGACGTTGATTATTATCTCTCCTTCGCGGAGTTCACCTGGTAGCACAAACCCTACTGACACTCCCGTCGTATTATACGGACGGCTAGAGAGCTGCCCATACACTTTCGGTTTGGCCAAACCTTTGGGACTTCCGGTAATCGAGATGTACCTTTATGGACCAACTTGCGCTGTTAAGAACCCACTGGCAACGCAGGTCACGACGCCGATTACAGCGAAGTACTCAGGTCCGATCTGAAGCCAAGAAGCCGGCGGGGCGCTCATGTGTCAGCGATTTATAAGTTGCTTACAAGGTGTGATGTTGGGTGCTCTTTGTGGGCGCGGATCTGCTCAGAGTCTGTATTTAAGCTCCGATTTCTAACGCCAATGCATACTGCCACACCGATCTACCTCATATTGCTTAACCATTCCTACTCGTGTTCACCATGTCTACTCACGTAGCCATTGCGACAACTGCTAAAGGTGTCCTCGAGCAAATCCAAGTTTCTACTCCGACACCCGGCCCCGGGGATGTGCTCATACATGTGCACTATTCGGCGCTCCTTCCTTTCGACACGTACCAGCTAGACATGGCTTATAACCTGACGGACGACTCGTATCCCCATATACTCGGATTCGCTGCCGCAGGAGAGGTAAAGTCTGTTGGGGAGGGTGTAACTGACTTGAAGGAGGGCGACCGGGTAAGTGAATCCGGCGCTGTTTCTGGATAGTGTACTAAGCAGATACGCAACTTTAGGTAGCCTCATTCAACTATCCGCTCTCGAAGAATAAAGCTTTGCAAGAGTATACTCTCATCCCTCGCACACTGGTGGCCAAGGTAATGTTTCTCCATGAATCTTTTCTTTCCCAGTGGATTAATCCTGTCTATAGATTCCCGATGCATTCCCACTCCATGCCGCCGCTTCTATTCCCGACAATTATGCGACGGCCATGTTCACACTCTTCGGAGCACCAAACCTCGCGTTGCCCATCCCACACTCGTTCCCTGCGACTTCTCCGCCACCGAACGCGGGTGTACCGGTCCTCGTGTATGGCGCGAGCTCTTCATCCGGGCAGTACATGGTACAATTATTCAGGCTCGCGGGGTATATAAATATCCTGGTCACTGCATCCCCTCGCAACCACGAATACCTGCGCGAGCTAGGCGCAACGGAGTGTTTTGATTACCGGTCCCCGAATCTTGTGAAGGACATTATGCAGGTCACTGGCGGAAAGGGTGTTGCAATAGCTGTGGACTGTATAGCCGCAAAAACAAGTATCCAGGCTATCAGTAACATATCAGGAAAGGACACTCGTCTTGCTCTGCTCATGCCCGTAAAGGACGGAGACACAGTGACGAACTCCGCGGATAGTAAGATGCATTTCGGCATCCCAACTTGGGCAGAACAGTTACTCACGGGAGTGGACGTGCTGCAAGTCTACACCTTCAGACATCAAGAGGTGAGAGTCTCTTTCCGCTAAGTATATGAACAAATCTCATGTATTGTATTTTCCAGGATTCATTCGCTAGGGATAATTTTATGCCGAAGATCCTGCCGCAGCTGCTTGAGAACGGACTACTCCGGCCTAATCCAGTTCGTCTCATGAAGAATGGATCATTGAAGGAGCGTGTGGAAGAAGGTCTAGATCTGTTGAGGAACAACAAAATAAGCGGCGAGAAGGTCATTGTGGAATGGGGCGTCTGAGGGAAGTAAATAGGCTTATTTCATTGTGTGTGGTAAAAATGTGAAGGGTAGCGGGATGCATGTGAACAATAGGTCAAAGCTGGATCTGAGCTAGCGTTACCCATGGAGACCTAACTGAGTATGCTAACACAACACCGATTATGCCTTTGTACGGCACCTTCTGATACCCACTCTATGGCTGTTGATGCGTTGTCGTAGTGTAACAGAAAGAGTGGAGGCACAGTAGCGTTACTATGTGCTGTGGTACATAATAAATTATGTCGGCACGCAAGGGGGCGGCCAAGTGATATACTCGTGCCAGTGAATAACCCTATCCAGTCTGAGCGCAGAAGAACCGTAAAGGCGCGGATGCATTAATATTGTTAACCGTGGAACATCATTGAGGAATTCCCGCCACCAGCACCAATCGGGAAGAACCCGAGTCAATGCCACTCGACTCGGAATGTACGCGGGTTGGCAAAGGTGGACTGCATCACCCACCATAAAATTTTGCTTAGTCTTCTGGGCTAATGCTTTCGCCATTCCCGCTTCGACCTAGCATAAAGTAACTTCAGCAGCATCTTCCTCAAACCACATGGTCAGAGCAGTTCAGGCCAAGACACTGCCAGGCTGGTCAAGCTTTGCCTCACTGCATCTCACGCAAGTGAGGCCAGCGGGTTTTTCACCAACAGGATTTAAAGCTTATATGCTAAGGTCAAGCACCGACCCGATGGTCTCGTACACTTGAATGGTCCTCTTGGTATGGTATGCAGGCCGCATGTGGGACCGCCCTCATCGACGGCGCCCACCGCGCGCAGCCGTTCTTGCCTGCATGCGGGTGACCCACCACGTGCAGGGGGGGTAATTACCCCCATCTACCCCACGCACGCAGGGGTTAGCTGTAGCCTCTTGTGCCGTCTCGAGAGGGGGACGTTGTCACCCGACGTACTTGTCGCGTGCCCCGCCGTTGCACTCACGTGCAAGAGGGGTGTTGTTCTTCGCGTTGTCGCATGGGTGCAGGTCCGTCTTCGTCAACTACACACATTTTCTACCTTCTGACAGGTTTACAGAGCTTTTGGATCCACTTGTACACTACAGTGGAACTCCCCATAAAGTATACAGCGTCCCGGTGGAAGATCAGGCCGTGCGTTGCAAGGGTCCATTCTGTTTCATATACAAGATGCTTACAAGGCGGTTTATAAGATGCTTACCAAGTCGTGATGTTGGGCGCTCTTTTTTGTGCCAGTGGGCGCGGATCTGCTCGGAGTCGGTATTTAAGCTCCGATTCCGCAACGCCAATGCATACATGTAGTGCAACACTGATCTACCTCACATTGCTTAATCCTCCTAAATTATATTCACCATGTCGACTCACATAGCCATCGCGACAACTGCTAAAGGTGTCCTCGAACAAATCCAAGTTTCCACTCCAACGCCCGGCCCCGGGGAGGTGCTCATACATGTGCATTATACAGCGCTCCTTCCTTTCGACACGTACCAGCTAGACATAGCATATACATTGACGGATGACTCCTACCCTCATGTACTTGGATTCGCTGCCGCAGGAGAGGTAAAGTCTGTTGGGGAGGGTGTAACTGACTTGAAGGAGGGCGATCGAGTAAGTAGATCTGACGCTGCTGCCGGATAGTGCATTAAACAGATATACAACTTTAGGTAGCCTCGTACAACTATCCGCTCTCGAAGAATAAGGCTCTTCAAGAGTATACCCTCATTTCTCGCACACTGGTGACCAAGGTAGTGTTTTCCCATGGGTTTCCTCCTACCACAGTGAATTAATCCTGTTTACAGGTTCCCGATGCGTTTCCACTCCATCCCGCCGTTTCTATTCCTAACAGTTATGTGGCAGCCATGTTCACACCCTTCAGAGCGCCAAACCTCGCGTTGCCCATACCACACTCTTTCCCCGCTTCCTCTCCGCCACCGGATGCAGGTGTACCTATCCTCGTGTATGGCGCGAGCTCTTCGTCTGGACAGTACATGGTACAATTATTCAGGCTGGCAGGGTATACAAATATCCTGGTCACTGCATCTCCCCGCAACCACGAATACCTGCGCGAGCTAGGTGCAACAGAGTGTTTTGATTACCGGTCCCCGAACCTTGTGAAGGACATTATGCAGGCCACTGGCGAAAAGGGTGTTGCAATAATTGTAGACTGCATTGCTGCAAAAACAAGTATCCAAGCTATTAGTGGCGTATCAAGGAGGAATGCTCGCCTTGCTCTGCTCATGCCCGTAAAGGACGGAGACACACTGACGAACTCCGCGGATAGTAGAATGCATTTAGGCATCCCGGATTGGGCAGAACAATTACTCAAGGGAGTGGATGTACTGCAAGTCTACACCTTCAGATATCAAGAGGTAAGAGTCATTTTCCACTTGGGTGTCTAGACGGATCTCACACACTAAAATCTTCAGGATGCATTCGCTAGAGATAATTTTATGCCGAAGATCCTGCCGCAGCTGCTTGAGAACGGACTACTCCGGCCTAATCCAGTTCGTCTCATGAAGGATGGATCACTGAAGGAGCGTGTGGAAGAAGGCCTAGACCTGTTGGGGAACAACAAAATAAGCGGCGAGAAGGTCATTGTGGAATGGGGTGTCTGAGGGAATTAAGTAGACTTATTCTGTTGTGTGTGGTAAGGATGTGAAGGAGTCCCATACGGCCCGGAGATTTGTGGGATGCATGAGAACAGCAGATTAAAGCTGGACCCGGGGCTAGTGTGACCCGTAGACCCGAGTATGCAAACATAATACCGATTACGCTCTCGCGCGACATCTTTCGATCTAGTCGCACCCAATTCCCGGAAAGCGTGTCTTGTATCAGGCCAGTGGGTTTACTACTCGCCATTCAGTGTCTTTATTCGGAAAGGGGATTATTGTAAGTACTCACAATTTCGTTTCTAATGGCCACTATCCCCTATGGAGTTGTATTTAAACGTCTCATACTGTAAATACAGTTTTTGATACTCGTTTACGTCCAATTTCAATTCTCCTAGGCTTAGGAAGGCTACTTATTACTATTATATTAAGTTTCAAGGGGAGATAGAAACCTGAAGGAATGTACTATGTGTCGTTGGGTGCCGGAGTAGGTAGACTATATGCATCTCTTTCTTTAAGTCTTAAAAGAACATCCGCGGTGCGAGTTTTGCGAGATTACCGCAAACAATTTTGCCATCGAGAACTAGTTCGCTGATTGCCTTCCCAGTACCCGGGGCATTGCATATACCCTGTTAAGATTTATCAGAGGCTTCAAACCCGATAGAATGACAGTTGCCTTTACCCAGCATGTATGTCCTGCAGCAATTATAAGACCCTTGACCTTCTCGTCTTCTCCAACAATTGGGCAGCCTCGTGGGCCTGAATCCACGTTCGGAAGATAGCAGGCCTGGCGTGCGGTCACCTCCCCGCCGCGAAGCTCCGGGCTGATCGCTGAGACTTGCACAAATAGCGCGTCGCACACCTTGTGATCAACCTGCACTTCTGCGACAGACACGGGAAGCGGCAGGCCATCACCGGGGGAGCATGCATATACCTCGTTGTTCGGACGTGCGTAGATTTCGGGCGAAGCGTTTGGGTATGGTTCGGGCATGGCGATCTCTGTAAATAGCGCATATGCAGACACTGGACGTGTTGGACGAATCGTGATCGAGTGAGCGCGTGTCCCAGAGATAGGTGCCTGCGGGAGGATTGTCTGCGTCCATGGCCCTGCCGAGACGATAACGTGCGAGGCGGGAATTGTGTGCGACTCGCCGGAGCTTGCGTCCGTGTATGTGACCGAGGAGACCGCTCGCGTCTGCTTCCCCCCATTTTCGAGGTCTACGTACGAGATGCCTGTTGCCTTCCCGAGGATTACTCTGGCACCGTTCTCCTGAGCAAGCGCGCACATACTTGTTGTGAACAGATAAGGGTGAACTTGCGCCGTCTCGCGTTCCCCTGCCATTGGTTCGTAATTATGCGTCAATGTCTCCTTAACCCAGTCGAGGTCGTCTGGGAGCAAGGCTTTCCCTCTTCTCCTTGAGTCAGTATTTCCGGAGGCCATACCGTCCTTCTTGCTCAATGAGATCGCAGATGGCATCCCAGTACCGTCTACAGCCTCTCCTTTCCCTTCCCACTGTCCGACGTTCGTGTACCGCCAACCCCAGCGGTCCGCACCATCGTGCACTTGTGCAAGACGTTCATGTTCTTTGAATGTAATTTCCACAAGCTCTCTCGGATATGCCCATTTTGCGACGAGTCCTCCAGCTTTACCGGACGCGCCACCTGCGACCGAAGAGGCCTCGAGGATTGTCACCGCGGTCGTCTCTGGTGAATATGCTTCATGATGCGTCAGATAGTACGCCGTCGTGCATCCTATGATGCCTCCGCCAATGATTACTATGTGTTTCTTAAAAGATGTGTCTGCCATTGTCGATATTGAGAGTCGGCAGCGGGAGGGTGCAGTGCACGACACACACTGTGACACCGGAATCTGGATTAGCTGGGTATATGCGCCGGCCCGGTAGTCCGGTGTGTCGTCATGATATGCATGTTGGTTGTTACAACGCTGCAAGATATTCATCCCGAAAAACACTTCGTTGTCCGAGTCTATACTATGCTAAACATATGACAATCCAATATCCCGTACTACTAGCAATACAATTTGATTTTCTGTCTTATTTGTTCCAAACAACGTCCGTTCCGACTCTAACTCACCTCCCCTTTCTCCCTAGGAAACCCTTCTGACCCAAACCCGGTACACGTATCGGCAACTGTGACCGATCCTCATCCATAAATCCTGCTGCGCTGATCTCGTCGAAACGTTCTGCCTCTTCGACAGCATCCATATTATCGAGCCACTCATCCGCCTCCGGCTCGCTTCCCGGCAGCGGCGCATTGTTGTTCGTTGACGGCGTAGACACTGAACGAGAATCTCTTCCTCCAGAGTTCGACATTGTGTCATTATCGCCGCCACTGTCATTGTCGTGAATAGCATCGTGTTCCTGGAGCTCTTCCTGGCTCAAGAAAGCCTCATCTTCCTCGTCAAATTCAAGTGGAACACGGCCCGACAAGCCATCGTCCGGACGTGGGATCAGGCGTGGTGAGCGCACTTTCTTAATCCCTCTGCTCAAACGTCCAAAACTCTCGTTTACACCCTCCGTCAGCCCCGCTGCAACGCTGCGTATCGGAATCGCAGACTTGAACGATCCCGGCCGTGCGCCGTTGGGCAACATAGGGATGACAGGTGGAGATGAGCCCGAATAGTCAAGACCAGAGAAAATAGCAGACGCCAGCGGCTCATCAAGAGATCGAACGGCGCGGGCATCCTGAGGACTGGTACCAGCACTGACGAAAGACTCGCCGTGTCCGGTAGTGTAGACATTTGCCTCGACCTCCCTGCGTACTTCTATCTTTTCGACAGGGATATCGAAATGCAGACGTCGTATAAGCGCATGGTAGTCTTCACCAAGCGCGAAGAACGAAAATTGATGGGAGAGGTAAACGGAGCCAGGAAGGACCGACGTAGAGCGTGAACATGTTGACAACTCCGCTTGTGACAACCACCTGGGTCAAATCTGTCAATACAGGATAAGCAAGCACACAATGGGACTACTTACTCAGATTTCGTCACGATACGCCGTTCCAGCGGTCCTTGCTCAGTAACCAGCGGTTCCTTCACATCGCTCCATTTAGAATCTCTCACTAGATTCCAAGTCGCAATGGTCGAGTCCTTTGCAACCAGTTCCGTCGGAAGCTGCACTGTTGTCGGGGACATGACGGTAGAGGTAGGGGCTTTCGGGGGCGACGCACTGGGGCGACTCATAAAGCCAACACCAGGAAGAGAGATACTAGTTGCGGCGGGTATAGGTAATGATGCAAAGAACGAGGAGCCTGTTTCCCCAATTCTTGTAGAAATAGTCAAACGGCGTAAAGATAAAGACCCATCCGAAGAGTCGAAGACGAGGATATCTTGATAATTCGTAGGCTTTGGAGGAAGCCTTGGTGATACAGATTGTGTACGCCGTTGCGGGGCTGTAGAAGGTAATGATGATGATACAGAAGATGGAGGAGAAAATGCATTATGTGTTGGGAGAAATTTCATGGGTAATGTTTCAGAAAAAGATATAAAAGAGAATGCCAAGGGAACTGCGAGTTGCTCAGGAGAAGACACAGGGTTAGAACGTAGTCGCACAATAGGCCTCACTTCTGTTGACAGCGGCTGCTATTATTTGAACATAAGCAACGGTCCTCCAAAATAGATAAAACAGATGAAAAAATGCCTACAGTTTCACCAACATTCTTTACCCTTCCATCCATGTGACTCGCTTCGTCCGGTTTCCCACCATACGGATTAGTAGGAAACAGATGGATCGTTCGTTTGCGAGTGCTTACGCCAACCCATCTGCTATCGTAAGAATAGTTCACCGCTTCGATGATTCCGTGCGTCCGCCCTCGACGTAGGTCATAGATGTGCCACGGTGAGGTCGTCGCTGCCGCCTCATAACTAGAAAGTGAGAGACCAGAACGACCGTCCATAGACCCGGTGGAATCCTTGCGTGAGGATCCTAATTCGGGCTTGTCCCGTATACTGTGTACACCGCTGTCCAAAGCGACACAACGCTGAACACGAGATCGTGGCTTGATTTGATACAAGCGCACGACGCCGCCGTCATTTGGAATAACAGCCAAGTTTGTCCCGTCTTCTGAAAACTTCAATCCTGCAACAATTTGCCCACCAGGCATTGTAAATTCCGAGAGACGTTCCGGCCTTCCACTCTCCCTATTGTCAAGCAAAGGCTGAAGATCTAACACAGTGATATGACCAAACTCTGAAGAGGGCGGCGCTCCAGATTCGCGTCGTGATGCGGCATGCTTAACCGGTCCTTGTCCGTCTGGATCTGTCTGCATGGAGGCCGACGGGTCATGAGATGCCTCGCGTTCACGACGAATGGTCGAAGTGGCGGAAGGTGCACTCCGCGAAAAGAACTTACGCAGACCTCCCCCGACCTCCCCCGATGCTGAATTGTTCCTTTCCCCCCGAGCTGCCGCGACAGCAATACCTCCGAGAGTCTTCATCCCACTCAGCAAGCCACCGCCCACCTTCATCGCTGCGTTTCCGATGTCCGCTTGACTGACATTCAATGGGCCAAGCTGGATGGAATGCGGATGTGGGACGGCCATGCGGGGGTAGATATTAGTGAGTGAAGCAGATTCAGGGGTCGGGGAGGCGGACGCAAATGCAAGAAGGCGCGAAGAAAGAGAAAAGACGGCATGTGGACGATCCTGGCGCGCTGAATAAACGGTTTCAAGGGAGCCTTCGGATGTTTGTACTGATACAGGACGAGCGAAAAGGGAGAGCTGTCGTGATTGAATTGTGTGTAAAATGTTAAGGGTGCGAGCGCATAATATGTGCAAGGAAGAAGGTGAAGTGGTGCTCTGCGAGAAATAAGACAAAAATCAGTTCAAACGGCAATATTAGTTGGTACACGGCACCTACAACGACAATGAAGGAATTACTAGCTTGAAGTGATGTTACACTGGCCCCTGAAAAATCGAGTTTCTGGACAACTTCATGCGAAGCTAATGAGTAAACCAATAAATAGCACGCGTCATGCTCTTCGACACTAAGAGAAAGTGAGTTAACTGGTACTAGTATGGGGGACGACCTTCAGATACTTACATGATTCCAATCAATGGCCTCTTATCCTTATACAAGTCATTTGTTGAGCCGGGTCCAGGAACAGGTAGGACGATGCATGCGGCGACGGCTCCGGATATGCGACGATTCAGGATCTCCCGGACCTCTCCTAAATGGGTAGTATCCCATATTTGTAATCCATTCTCGTAACCGATGAACAAGAGCCTTCGTGGCGATGATGGTGACGAAGGAAACGACAAGAACGCGAAAGAAGCAAACACAACTTTGTCGCTCCCAACAATTGAGGTAGGGTAACGCGTGTGCTTGGGAGCAGTGGGAGGTGGCATGGTGTCTTCGTCAGAATCGCTGAGTTTAGGAGCATGTGGAGTCATCTTGAGCCGTGCTCGATCTCGATCTCGAGCTTCCGCAAAGTTCCCCGTACTTCGACGCCTCGCCTCCTTTGCACTCACGAATGGATCCGTGGAAGTTTGCAAGATAGGGTTATTGAAGCTGGAGCCATTGACGGTCACGTTCGTTATTCTCGGAGCCGCAAAGTTAGTCAAAGGATTTGAGAACCCGAAAGATGGCAACTGCGGAGAAGCCGGTAAAAGAGACTGCACGTTTTGCAGCTGTCGAGAAAGGGATGATGGGGAAGTGGGATTCCTAGTTTACATGTTTCAATTTCATCAGTTCAGACAATTGACAAAGGCAAGGTCTGCATACCTAGTAACTAAAATAGGAGCCCTCGTACGGCCAGAGCCGCGATGTGAGGACACTGGCGGCGAGTCATGCCCTGATAAAGCAGTCTCTTGCCCAAGGGGAGATCCAAGTTCGTCCAGAGGCCGAGCTGGCTCTACACCGCCATGTAAACCGCCGGAGATAGACTCCGTCTGTCCTTCATCCTCCCCGTCGTCAATAAGGCGTAAGGGGGAGAGCTCAGGAGTATCCGATTCAACCATGGCCTCGCGAGGGTCGTGCGAGAGGTTGTGTTCCTGAGCATCAGCAACGGGTTCGCCGAGACCAATGAATGGGTCGAAGTCAATATCCACCGAGCCGTCATGAGGTTCGTTCCACGCCTGAGGTACGCCCCACCCATTACTGGAGACGTCTCTCACGGGGTGCTCCTGCGCTTCATGCATAAATACATTCGTCTCGGGCTCAACGTCCAGGTGAAGCTCGTCTAGCTGCGCAGAGGATAGGAGCTCCCGCTCCGCCGCAGCGTCCTCCGCCGGCGGCAATTCCATAGGGTCAGCGCGTTCGGGGAGGATGGTGACGGGCATCGAAACGAGCGAATGCGCGTGAGCCTTTCTATTGCTGCGGTGCTGCGCTTTCTTGGCACCATGCTTTGATGTGCGTGAAGAGGGCGTGTCGTACATTAAACGGATTGTAAGAAGGCGGCGCTAGTACTGGTTACGCTCAATGGGCTTCCAGAGGCCAGGCCGCCAGGTGGACCAGAGAAGAAAGACAAAGAAAGCCCAGTTGTCCTTATAATTTAAACCAAGTCAAGTGAGATGTAAAGAGAGGTATATCGATGTTGGGGAGGCTCGCAGTACTGGTTGATTGCCTCAGACCGAGTCAGCCCCGTCGCGGCCAGCGACCAGTTAAGTACACCTAACTAGCCCGTAAAAGGAAATTTTCTGTAACGATTGTTCCGTTACCCCTCTCCATCTCCGCCGCGCCACATGAATGCCTACTTCGATTCGGAACGCACAGATAAGTAACTACGGCTATTTCTTCTTTATTCGTGTAATTTCAACCATCGGCATACACGGACGAATGGGGGTGCTAGCGGTTCATATCTCCAGTAAATGATGGATTAAATGAGCGTTCTAAAAACCGGCGAGGCTTATAATACGGGGAACTAGTGTGGGGCTATGAAAACAGTGTCGAACTAAATAAGATTGAAGTGAAAGGCTATACTTGGTGGCAACCAGAGCGCGGGGAAGTCGAGTCCTTATCTCGTTAATAACTGGGGAATCATTTCAAGGAGCGGCAGTGGGTATTATGCGAGTAAAGGATCGTATCTGGTTGAATTGGTTTGGAATATGAATAGATAGGCAATGATGGGAAAGAGAAAGGCAAGAGGCGCATGCAGCGTGTACAAAATACCATATAGCAACCCAGAGAGACGAAGATGATGGAGGGTAGTAACTGGAGGAAATAGAGAATAGTGCAACACCTTGAGCACCGTCAACTGCTAACGAGGAGAAGCAAATAACGAAAGCACTTTCTCCGCGCCCTCCTTGTACTTCTTCAGTTTTTTGGGCTTCGGCTTCTCGGGTTCGTCGATCGCGATGACACGCCTACCAGCGTTTGGAGAGTGTGTGCCGTTGGCGTCCAAATCAGCAGAGGTGCTTGGTTGGGGGGTATCGCCGTTAATTGACTGGTCGTCCGATGAGGCCATGGAAGTCGTTGACTCTTTGCTCTTCAGGGACGGACCTGCCATAGTGCTCGGGTGAGTCGAGGTGGATGGCGTCAGCATCCCGGTACTGCTCGACGTTACAGACGAAACAGTATTGGATTTCGATGGCTGGATCGAAGTCTTGCCGGTGCCATTGGTTGATGCATTTGAGGATGGCGGTGAGCGCGCTCTCAAAAATTGCTTCGGATTGCGTCGGAACGTAAGTCCAGGGTTTCTTCCTCTCCTTTGCTTCTCCGACGGGGAGGGCGAACATGCCTCAGCGGTAGTTATGTCTGATGCCAGAGACATGCCGGACACATTCCTCTGCTGCGAGCTTTTGCTTGGAGTCGTCGACTTACGGAACACTGCAAGCCTATAACGATCGACAACCCCCCGCGCAAACAAACTTGTGCCCTTTGCACCGTTGCGATCTTCGGCACCGGCACCTGGTGCCTCAATGAAGTCCCAGTCGTCATCCTCGTCACGCTCCGTTGCAGCATCGTCTTCGTCCCCACCATCGGAGAGGTATTTGTCCAGAGCATGAATACCCGATTTCTCTCTCCGAGTACGGGTATTACGGAAGGGGGCGATAAATCTCGACGCTGTAGCTGATGGTACAGGCTTGGCCGCAGGTTGATGTATAGTGCTGTTTTGCAGAGGTGCTGGTGGCGTCTGCTCCACCTCTTCTGCACCAGTAACTTCAGGCGTTTTCTCCGGCAAAACGTGAGAGCCTATGTCCTTCACAGGTGTCAACGATTCAGGAGTGCTCACGATGGCAATCGCTGCTTTATGAAGTGCGGCAATCTCCTCTGCGGGAGTAAGCACAGGTAAGTCTGCCTTCCGCGCTTCAGGTGTCTTTGGTTCTTCTATTTCTTCCGACGGACGCATTTCGTCTTCCGCAGTCTGACCAACATCCGCATTTGCTAGTCTCTGGATGTCTTCCTCATCATCAATCTCATCACCTCCCTCGTCCTCTTCTTCAGCCTCAACTTCATCATCCTCATCGTCAATGAGCACAGAATGCCTTCCTTTGAACGAGTAGCCGTCAAATAGATCGGCTTCTTCATCCAATGGTCGCGTGGAAGAGCTTCTGGACTGGGCAGGTGTGCGCAAGGCAACCTCTTCGCCATCAGTCTTTTCACCCCCTTCGACACGATCTTCGCCTGATTCTGCTTGTTCGTTCTCATCGGCAATGACAGGTTCCATATCAAGGAACGTGTCGTCAAAGTTCTGTGTGTCACTTGCATTGAGGGGATCGATGGGTGGAATATACGGGGCTATACAATTCTCGTCAGTAAAGAGGGATATCAATGTGTTGTTAACTCTGCTTACGGATGTAGCGCTTATAATAAACGTGAGACCAATCGCTGTACCTTTAGTCAGCGAAAATTCGTAATGAGAGCTAGATAGAACAGCGCACATCATAGAGAAATAAGGATGACGTTTAATGCGAGGCTGTTTCATCCTCAGGGCGGGATTACGTTGGAGAAGCTGTAAGATCCATTATGAATATCACATTCCGGCCTTATGAAAAGCCTGACTCACGCCACGAATGAGACTCTTTGTGTCCTGGTCCATCACCCTATCTTCCGGAAATTTGAGTTCGTCCTGCAGCACGCGGACGTACATCTCCGAATGATTGTTAGCCCAGAATGGAGTCTAAAATTCCATGAGTAAGTTGAATGCAATATACGACCAGCAACTCACGATGCCAGTAAGCATCTCGTACAACATCGTCCCGAAGCTCCACCAATCAACCTCGTAGCTGTAAGGCTGACCTTGAATGACTTCCGGCGCAAGGTATTCCGCCGTTCCACAAAATGTTGAAGTTGAGTCGTTTTGTCCAATCGGCCAAGCACTCTTATCTTCTCCCTTCATCCAGTGCGGCAATGGCTGCTGGTCTGGATGGAATTCGGTGCGCGAGCCTGACGGAGTCGCAGGGGCTGTATTCGGGGATGTCCGTCGCGGGAATTCTTTTGACAGACCGAAGTCAGTGAGCACAATATGCCCGTCCGCACCGATGAGAATGTTCTCAGGCTTTAAGTCACGGTAGATCACGCCTGCCGCATGCAAACCATCAACACCCTCGACAATTTCTGCGGCATAAAAGCGGGCGCGGTCGCGTCCGAGACGCCCCCAGCGCGCAAGCTGTGTCGCAAGATCGCCACCAGGATGGAAGTCCATGACGAGGAAGAGATTTTCTTTGTCGTGGAATGACCACCACAGCTTTACAACAAATGGGTCTTTCGCTTCGCGGGCCATACGTTTCAATACTGCTTGCTCTGTCAATGTATGTTGCAGCTCTTGATGCGCAAGTACGTGTCGCTTGGTGATGGCTTTCAATGCATAAAGACTTTGCGACTTCTTGTGCCGCACAAGTAGTACCTTCCCTGCGCAACCTTTACCAAGCACACGCATCATCTCGAAATCATCGATGACGACCTTCTTTGCCGCTTTAGCTTTTTTCAAAAGTTTATTCTTGCTGCGTAATGCGAACTTCGAGCGGCTGCTCTTGTGCTTGACGCCAGACGTTGATATAGAAGAGTCATCGTCCATCGTTGTTGTGCTCCTAGCCTCTTCTACCTCCGTCTCAATTTGAGCTTCGCTCTCATATTCCGCGGTGGATTCGTCGCCATCATTCTTCAAAGGCGAAGCTTCGAAGATACGGGACATGCGCGTCGCCTTATCTGGATCCGCGGATTGTGAGCGTGGTATGCGGCTGGCTATGACCGCATTTGTCTCCGTTGGCGTTGATACGGACTTCGTACTCGTCATCTTCGAAGCGTCAGGGATTTCAATGGAACCGCGAGTTAGAATATCGCCAGGTCTGGGCGTTCCAGGCACATCTTGCGCAGAAGCTTCGCCGTCCTCACGATCCTCTTTATCTCTATTCTCCGTGTTTCGCGCGTCATCCTCCTCCTCCTCTCTGATCTTACCGATAATACCTGCATTAAGTTCCTCAGATTTAGGAAGCGCCAAATCGTCCGTCTCACCGTCTAGTCCAACCATGACGGCTGACTCGACGATGGAAGCATCATCAGGTACCTCCGCTTTCCGCAATTGGTGCTTCGATCCGGAGAGGTGTGCAGCTAAATCACTCCTGACACGCTTCACAGCCCTTTCCACGCGCTCGCTGATCAGGTCCTCCGTGCGTATTCGCACGAATCGCCTCCACGACTTTGACTGTTTCAGCGCAGGCTCGTTTGCCAGCGCCGTCAAGTAACCTGCGAGTGCCGTGCTCATTGCGCTACTAGCATCCGACGGCGTAGCTAACGGCGAGGTGAAAGGATCCCAATTGTCAAGTTCCTTCCCGGGAGTCGATGCAGAGATCGATTGTGACATTGGTGAGCTTTGGGGATTAGCGCTGCCAGCCAAGCTATTCCTAGAGCTTGGCGCTGTGTGTGGAGTCTTCGTGTCTTTTGGTCGCTCGCGCCTGTTCGGGCCAGGCGACGCCAAACGAGAAAGAGTGTGCAAGAATGAGGACTTCCGCTTTTTGTCAGCAAGACCGTCCACACTCTCGTCCTGATTCTGAAGGGGGACGTCAGGCAAGGCAAGGTCGGCGTGTGCCGAAACAATTTTTCGGTGCAAATCTTGGATTTCTTGACCAGTCCTGGTCAGCGTCATGTGGTGCGTAGGCGCTGAAAAGCGGAATTCAAGTCAGTAAACCCCCAGTAAGTGGCAGGAAAAAGAAAACGAGAAAGATATGGACTGGGCATATGGTCCAACAGACCGGGAGGGCGGTAGTTTTGTAGCATAGAAAGGCGAAAATGATTGCATAAGCTCACAATGATGCATCATGACGCTGACACGAGTGTACAATGTGCGGTGTGAGGAAATTGAAATATCAAAGCAACTCCCGATACAAACAGCGACTCCAATCGTTTGGAGTATGGAGAGCTTATGCATAGCCAGTTTTATTCGGAGAAAACCCAGTCATGTGACCTTTCAGTGCATTCTCCCCTCCGACAATGCAATGCACGATGAAGGGAACGGACGCAAAGTTGAATGAAATCAGTCGCGTGGACGACGCACTTTTTATGTAGATACTGTAGCAGCGCTTGTCATATGGAGACTCTGCGACGCTGACGCTCCAAGGTCCGTCCTGAGCCTCAATTCGCGCCATCTTCCGCCGACTTGCACGCTCCTGTGGAATCTCCAACGTTTTCGTCATTTTCTTCTTTGAGTCAGGAGAGTTCAGGTTAATCGTGTCGGATTGCAACGGAAGCACTGAAGTGAGTTTGGGGGTAGACGGGAGGGAAGGGGTATTGGATTGAAAGAAAGATATATCAGTGACGCTCGCTCGGTCTTCGCGGGTGCGTGCCGCCTTCTTTCTATAGCTCAGCGAAACGAAGTACGAGCCCGATCCGGAGCTCGTTACGTCTAAACTGCGGCGTTCCCTGAGCGTGTTGACTTTCTCCTTCTCCACGTGTGCCTGCGCGCTGCGTAAAAAGGAGCTGCTGGAAACGGGCGGCGGGGTAGGCGAAGCGGGTCGACTGTTATAGGAATGGAGGCCGAGGACAGAGCTGAGACCCCTCCTAGTCTTTGCGTTTGTGCGCTGCGGTGCTTCGGAAACGTTCGATCCGATAACACGACTGGGCATCAAGAAGGGGGGCGGAGACAGCTGCTTTGAGGCAACGCTGTGCGGGTACACTTAGCGCTGATAGTAGGAAAATAGAAAAGGCTGAATGTGAAGGGTGACAGGGAGTTTGGCGGGCGCTGATTACGGAAAGGAGCGTGAAGGCAAGCCCAACGAGGATTACGGTTGAAAGGGTAATTTAGAAAAAAGTCTGAAGGTGACGAGGTAGGGGGCGTGCACAGATTCTGCGAGGCTGCCTCGAGGCCGGGAAGCGGGAAGCCGAGATCGCAGTCGCGTGTCAGAAGCAAGAGTGGAAAAGCGGCTTGTGCGCTCAACACGTCGGGCGGCGACACACACGGATCTTATAGGTTGGCGGATGCTGAGAAAGAGGGAACGACGGGGACGATCTAAAAAGCGAGGAGACACTGTTGGTTGCGTTGCCGGCCTGCTGTAGGTGGATTACTATAAACTGACCGCCTATTTTCCCAATCGAGCAGTGGCTTTCAGCTAGTCACAGTTATATATATATATATATATAAGTATACACATCCTCTGCTGCTAAAAGCACCCATAAAGTTCGCTGTGCGCATGCAAACACAAGGCTCCTCGGGCGGCCGTGCCCTCGCTCTTGTTTTGCGCAGTTTCTCACACAAGGGGACCGGAAAGCGTTTCGGATGGATCCTCATTAACAAAAACGCCCCCAATATATTCTGGTATCCATGCACAACGGCCGTCCCGCTCCTGGTCCCCTTTATTTCCTTGCCCGGGATTATTCAGCAAGCTGCCGAAGGACAATTGTGGCTCTAATTTATCCCACCGGGAGTAACCCCTGGCGGGGTCAATTAATATCAGCAAACCCAAATACCTGTTAGGACTTGTCCCAACTAGGAAAGCATACAGGGAGCCTCGGCCTCCCAGCGCAGGTGGCAAAACGTGAGCACAACAGACGCGTCCCCTCCCACCAATAGGAGGAATCTTTTCCACCTTTCCCAGCCCTTTGCGGCGGCGTCGCACTCTCAGCATCAGCGACCTACACCCGCTCCTGCAACTTCCGCGTCTCGCACCCATATCACACTCTAGCGAAAAGCTTAGCTGGTTTTCGCTCTCGCTTGACTTTCCACCCTGACAAGATGGCAGCTCCCCCCGTAGAGCCTATTCACGAGGAAGAAGAGGAATACGAAAGCGACGAATTCGAGGTCAACGACGAGGAAGGTGACGAAGAGGGTGACGCCGAATTCCAAGATGAGGAGGGTGATGAGGACGAAGGAGAAGAGGAAGGGAATGGCGGTCAGGTGAGCTTTCGTATAGACTTCCCGCCTTCATACATCTCAGCTCATGCTGAAGCCCTTTAGAGTCTTACATCCCTGCTCATTGCTGTGCGTTCACCTTTCTTGCGCTCTTGGCGGCGTTACGGTCTCACAACGACTGTCTACTTTTCCAGGGCGATCAGGTCACAGACGAGGACGAAGAAGACGGGGGCTATGCGCCCCCGGGTGAGACGTTGGTAGTCTTCGTCTTGACCGGCGTTCTTGAGCTAAGATGTCTCTAGCGACCCAGCGGACGAGCCGATCGACGGATTTGCGCGTGAGCTGACTCCTGAGGGAGATACCCACACCCTCGAGAAAGATGATGCACCTACCGCGCCGATTCCCCCCGTCGCCGCGGGTATGAAGAGGAAGACTTCCGGCGACGAGGGTGAAGAGGACAATGATGACGAGGCAGAAACAAAGAAGGTCAAAGCCTAAGCTGAGAGCCGAACGGGCTGCCCCGTGTCCAGGCCGTCTGCATCGGCCCCAGTGAATCTAGTTTTGGTTCAATTCCAGGTGTATGAATGAATGGGCGAATGTCGCGCTGAAAGTTCGAAACCGCAAAGTTACAATGTACTCAGTATTTATTCTTTTTTTGTTTTGTTTGTATCATCCAAAGTGATCTGTATGTGATTTACTATGTAGGGTATCTAGAACGCAAAATTTTGTCCGTCCCGGAAAAGTCTGAAGTTTATGAATGTATTGCGATCATCGCGTCCAGGCTAATATATTCATCAAGACCCTATTTTCGTGATTGAGTTACGGTGCATACATCCACACCTATTCCTTCAAGGGACAAGTGCCTCCTCCATCCACGAACCTTCCTCGTTCTTAAAAAAGCGAGTCCTGCGATTCGGCACGACACCAAGCTCAACGTAATCCACCTCTGTTGGATCAATCACCACGAGCGCAAAGTTCCGCAGTGCTGCGTCCACTTGGCCTTTCATCTCCGGATTCATATCAGTGCCTTCGTCGGCGGTCTCCTTGCGCTTCGGTAGCCTTTTTGGCCACGAGTCCGCAACCTTCGGGTTATCAAGACGCGTTCCCGGAGTCGGCCGAAACCATGACGCGCGCATATGTCCACTCATCGCGTCGAATTGCTCGCCGCGCAGGGCCTCCCAGTCGAACGTCTCCTCGCCGAGCTCTGCGCGTGGAAACGCCTCACGCAGCGCCTTCACAGCGCCTTCAATGTCCTCTTTCTCCTTGTCCGTGAAGTCCGCCTCGCCAGATCCGCGAAGCGAAAAGTCGGGAGAAGGGAGAACGTGTACAGTTCCCGTGATACGCAACTGTTCCTCGGGGCGCGGGAGCCACCACGCGAGTTCGACGCGTGCGTTTTGCGCAAGCTGGTGCGCTTTGGGCGTACGTGCGTCGGTTGTGGTGAGCAGAAGCGGGCGGGCCGGTGTGCGTGGTGCGAGGAACGCGCGGTGGACAACTGAGCGTACTCGTGGGACGGGTGCAAACGTGCCACTTGAATCAATCGTTGCGAGCTGATAGACTGGAGGCGGATGATATAGATCAGTTTGAGGAGATGATCCTCGGCCGTATATCGGTTGCTTACCGTTCGCCTTGCTGTCATCCTCCAGAGCTTTCAAGATTGCCTGTTGCCACCTCGGAACCTTCACACTGTTTTCAGAGGTCATCGCTCTTGAGTAACCGAACAATTGTCTTGAGTTGGTCTGTCTGGCTTCTAGAAGGGGTAGCAGACGAGCCAACTTCATGCGAAGAGGTCCAACAGATGGACTCCGGGATTATGCAATGGCCTACATTCTGATACTAGTGCCAGGCCACACGTGCCGCGCTAACCTACGATAACCCCCGACTGAGAAATTGCAAGCACCAGCGGATATATAACATTATTTGTATTTATCAACTCAACGGCATTTGCCGTGGGGACCTAAATCCGCAAGCATTCAGTTGGCCCGTAGTTAGCCCGTGCACGTACTCACGCACGTCATGAAACCAGCTCGATGATGATATCTCTATGTAGGACATCAAGGCGTCATATACCTTAGTTGTGTGTGTCATTGGAGCTATCGATTCTGTACTTTCTGAGCGCTTCAAATAGGCAATTTGATCGGCGAATAAGCTTAAGCATACCAGTGATAAACTGTATTGATAGAGTACAGTGGAGGTCGGTGGTTTACGTTTACTCACATCCCAAGGACTTAAGCTGGTATATAAGCATATGTTTTTTCAGTCACCATAATTTTCTGCTTCTATACCGATATTACAGCTGTTTGCATATATCATGGCACAACGCGTCGTGCGCGGGAATTTTTGTACATAGTTTCAACTAAAATGACTTAGCCGAATTCCATATGAGACTGACTTAGTCGCGTCGTGCCGTTCTGCGGCCAGCGCATACATTCTACTCTGCTCCAACCAACTCAAATTAAACGCCATTCGTTTCTGGGGTTCATGACAAACCCAGACTACTCAAGATCATATGGCTGTGATTTTTATCTTACGGTGCAGCAGTTGATCAAGTAGATGCCCAACGGGGTGGAATGTAAGTGCTGTCTGCAGCACGGCACGACGCGACTAAGTCAATTTCATGCTGAATTTGGCTAAGTCATTTCAATTAAAACTACAAGTATGCACAAAATTTTACGACGCGTTGTGCCATCATATATGCAAACAGCTGTAATGGAGATGATTTAGACTACTACCAAACTATGGCTGTCAACAACTATCGCCTCGGCGAAACGCCACGATCCGTGCCAAAAGCATCAAGTACACAGCCAGAGACCATCAGGGCTGCGATAACAGGTCAACATAGTGCATCCCAAATCATGTACCCGTGTCCGGTGACTGTATCCTGGTTCATCAACATGAATAAAATGCCGATATCAGGTCGGACCACTAGTGCCGTGTGATCCCGATATTCTGTCGAAGGGGTAGACAATCGGGACCAGAACACTTTCCGCAAGAAAAGTTCATTTGACAATCATAATACATTTACATGTCTTCCGGCAGGCGACGCTTTATAACACATAATTACAATATTTAAGTCGCCTTCGCGATAAGGGTCTATGAAAATCAAGTCAGCCCATTAATCCGAGCACACGCTGAGCAAACACTTACGGCAAGACTTGATGGGTTCGCACCAACGAGGTCGCCGACCTTCTGGCTATCCTTGAAGAGCATAAAAGTAGGCATCTGTGTAATCATACCGCTTGAGCACTTGTGTCAATGTATCTGTAGAAAAAATAACACTGACGGCTCTGATTCCAACCTCCTGAGCAACATCCGGAACTTCGTCAACGTCAACCTTGTAGAATTCCACGTTCGAGTTTTCCTCAGCAGCTTTTTCGGATAACTTCTCGAATATGGGCGAGATCATGCGGCATGGCCCGCACCATGTTGCCCAGAAGTCAAACACAGTGGGTGTGTCCTTCTTGATCTGAAGGAGTATGTAATTAGCTTACTGTAAAAGGTGTTGGGAGAACCCGGGAGCTTACGATCTCCTGGAACTCCGCCAACGATCCAACAACTTTGACAACCATTATAATCGAGTAACTGAGTATATGCGGTACAAGAAGGTGCAAATGAGGAGGGGAAAAGCGAGCGTTAGCGGGCAGGCAGCTGGAGCGGACGCTGGGGTGGTATGACTGACGTGGTACGAGGAGGGAGAGAGCCTTTATAGCTGTGTAGCTTTTGCCACCGATGAAGATGGATAAGGTGCAATTATGCACAAAACTATATCATGACTAACGCCGATACATACTGGTCACGTGGCGAACGCGTCTTAGATATCAACGCCGTCACGCGTTTACTAAAGTACTGTAGTGGCTGTTCTAAGGTGCGCATTACTCGCAATCGGACGCCATCCTGACAGATTGGTTGACGCACGGCATGCTTACATCAGATGCAATTTCATTGCTCTAGTGGACCGTAGCTTTTGTGACTCTTCACCGATCGGAGCTGGATTGGAAATTACTCTTTTCAACTAGTGTCGAAAATATTCCGGCGTCAAACTAATCTTCTGCTTCCATATTAACGGTCATCCGAATATTTACACAGGACGTAGCTTAGTCATATGGACACGGCTTCCCGATATCATCCGCGATTCATCAGTAAGACACCTCGGCCATCTGTACCGTGCAGTGCCTTCCACCTTTTGGGTCGATACCTGGCTGGACATGGGCTGTGAAGCTTCGCCAAGAAGACGAATCGAATGCAGTATCAAGACGCTACCGGTCGGATCCAGACGTGTAATCATCCTATACACACTGCGATGAATTTCTGTAGTGGACATCTGCAGCGAGTGCCTGAGCGTCTCGCCCTCACTCGGTATATTTGGCGGTGTGGCCCGGGCTCCGCCTCCTTAATTACCAATAAAAAGGGTCCTTATGTTTAGTTAGTGGCTACGTTTTAGTCCTTAACTTGGAGTTCTGGCTGTATGCACTGGAAATGTAGGTTTGTGGTTCGCTTCCTATAAGCTAAGCAGAAATCGTAAAAGACGCTGAATCAAGTTTATGTCCATTAACTTTTGTGTGGTTCTCTGCCAGATTAGTTGGTACTCGGACAGTGACACACACATTCTCCATATACTACCTTTATTAGCACCCTTTGCGCATAGCACTGATAGTTTGCTGATGCTATCCGAATCATAGGCGCCAATCAATCACTTGATTATACTGCCCCGCGGGTCTGATTGTATCAAATAAAGTATTCCCTCATCTCCCCTCATCGCAAGGGCCTATCGATGGAAAGGGAATGGCACTACAGAGGAGAATGTGGGATGATGTGGCGCTCTCGGGACATGGGGCTTTGGGACTCCAAGTCAGAAGATGATAACGAATTGAAGGAGGATATCTCCACCTGTGTATTCCAGTGGACTTGCTGTATTTGTTCCGGTGAGATTAATATTGCTATATTCATGGCCTTCTGCCTCGTATAAGCAACGTCCGGGTATCCGTGCGTTCGGATTACAATCAAGATGTAGCATATGCCGTATTGATAGGCTTCCAGATGAGATTGTGGAATTGACGCCTTCTATCCTTTTTCATCTGTAGCACTGGGATCGTTGCTTGCCAGCGCCATCCGGTGTTGAAGCCTACTAGAGCTCAACAATCACCCGTGGCATCCTCGGAGAATCCATCGAAATCGGAAAGGACCGCTCGCCGCGACCTGATTCGCGACGCACGGAAGGTTTAAAGGGTGATTGATTTTATGTACCTGGGGAAATCGCGAGACTTCAGCATCTGAGCATCGTGTGCAAGATAAGAAAAGGACTGCTGCAAGGTCGTTCGGTAGTTCTGCTGATCTGCGCATGCATCTCGACGACTATTTCGACTGGCACGGGGAAGGCTAATTCAATGGAGAAAGAAACAGGGCATCGAAGCAGAAATAGGGTGCGGGAAGACAGGACGGACGGTGGCGACCAGAGTTACCGCGTCCTGACATCATTTTCGTCGTCAACACTTTGCAATATTAATAGCACCACGTATCAGAAGTATAACAGGAAACTTGAAGATTTTGCCATTGGGTCGTAAGTGTAAGTTTTGATGAAATATATCCAGCCGAGCTCGCATGTAGAGACCTGCGTGCGATAGTCTCAGCACTATCTATTTATTCAGTAGAGGATGAAAAGACCGAATACCAACCGAGCTGATTCGGGTATCGGGAACAATATTGAGTTTGCTGCTGCGGGGTACGGCTTGGCACGTGGCTTGTGAATATAACTTATTCCGAGTCGATCCAGCCGGTCAATATCGCCCGTCTCAAGTACTGATGATTTCTCTTTCTTGAACCCAGCGTCGTCGATGGCTCCCAACTTTCTCTCGAAGTTCGTAAAGAGTAGCACTTTGTCTCCAGGTAGCGACTATGGTGGACGTTCTCGAACATCCTCAGATTCTAGTCCCCTTCGCCACGGGCGCACCATCTCCGGAGCCACTAGTTTAGATACCGCTAGCCTGACCACCCCTTCGCTTGTGCTGACGACCGACAACGGCGACTCACCGGAACAGCCAGCAACGCCGGGCAGCATCCATCGTTCGGACTCGCAGAGAGAGAGGCGTGCGCGCTCCGTGTCGCTCACGCCACCCAACCGCTCACGGCCATCACCGATTTCCACACCACGCAAGACAACGCAGGACATCATTGATTTGCCACATACGACGGGTCCGGAAAGCGCGGCGCCATTTGGCAGCACGATGGGGCTAGGAATTGATCTTGGGCAACCACAGTCAGGCTTGCCGAAGGAGTCATTGAGCTCTGACGGGTTCGCAGACATGCTCAGACACAAGCAGTCGTCCAAGTCTCTCAAGTCACTTAAAGCACAGAAGAACGGTAGCGACATACCCCCTGTACCTTTCTACCAAGAGGTTATCTTACCGCCGCGACCTCCAAATGTGCTTGTTGAGTCTCCCAAGTCCGACACCACACCTACCGTTGCCGCCTTCCCGACGCCGAGCGAAATTGATGCAGCGGGAAGCTCTAGCATCACCCCTTCAATTAGTAATATCTCACAGAACTCTTTGCAGCCTCGACGTCCAGACACGGATGCTGTTTCTATCTCTTCCGCGGTGTCGTCTAGCAACAAGATGTCCTGGCGACGCGGCTCTGTAGGCTCAGGCAAGAAACGCAAGCCGACGACACTCGCGAGCGCAATTGCCTCGTCCGGATTGGCTATGGCCAACCCAGCCGTTACACACTCCCTTGCCCACTTCTCGCCTCCGCCGCCGCCGCCTCCTGGCTCGCCGCCACGTGCACAGACCCCACCACAAAGCCCACCAAGACGGTCATTCTCAGGTGGTGGAAGCGCCTATCGCTCACCAAATGCGGGTCGTTCGCGCTCACGTGGAGGTTCCGGCTCAGTGTCAATGCGTGACATAGCAGACGCAAACGGAAGTGTGAACGGAGAAGAGTTCTACTCTGGTGACAGCTCGGGCTCCGAGGACGAGCTCGATCTGGAGGATGATATCCCGGTGACTGGATTTGCTGTTGCCAGTAACAAACGGAATGCGGATTTCCACGAAATGTTCCAGCAGGTACCGGAGGGCGACTATCTCATTGAAGGTGCGTTATCAGCCTACTGTGCCCTCTTTTCATTTTCATTTTACGCCATATTCTAGATTATGGATGCGCTCTTCAACGGGAAATCCTCATCCAAGGGCGATTATATATTTCCGAGAACCACATATGCTTCCACGCAAACATTTTCGGGTGGATAACCGACGTACGTCATACACTCTTTCCCGTTTGTCTAATAATGCTTACGCATCCCAATAGCTAATTATCCCTGTTTATGAGATTATTTCTATTGAAAAAAAGATGACTGCTCTTTTCATCCCTAATGCGATCCAAATAACAACGCGCACCACTAAATACACCTTTGCCTCCTTTCTTTCGCGCGACACTACGTACGACGTGATCCACAACATATGGAGGCTTGCTCGCCCAGACGCAGAGTCAATCCGCTCTGGCGATGCAAGTGTACGTGTATCCCTCGAAGACCCGCGGTTACTGCTGGACGAAAGTCCTGTGGGGTTACCGCCACGTCTTGTAAATAGGGTAACAGAGTGTAAATGCGGAAAGGAAGGTGCACACTACCCTGAGACGGCGATGGCCGCGACTTTTCCGGGCACTCCTGAAAAGATTTACAATCTCATGTTCGCAAGCGGCTTCATCAAAGAGTTTATGATAGAGGACCAAAAGTTGAAAGGCAATTGTTCCGGCATTGTTAAAAATCGCATTCCCTAACTCATCACCATTATACAGACCTGCAATTATCTGATTGGATCCCCGACCCTGAAACCAACCTCCTTTCGCGCAAGTTTTCGTACATTAAGATTCTCAATGGCGTCGTCAAGCAGACGAAGTGTGAGCTGAAGGACGAGACGATACAATGCGATTTCGACGATCATGTGTCTACACTCACTACCACCCGGACACCGGACGTTCCCAGTGGTAACGCTTTTGCTGTGAAGACACTCACATGCATCACGTGGGCAAGCTCAGTAACAACCAAGGTTGTAGTCACGACGCAAGTCGAATGGACGGGGCGAAGCTTTATCAAATGTGAGAATGATCCTTCTCGGATGCGAACTTGCGTTAGTGACACGTTCGATTTCAGCTATGATTAACAGCTCCGCGATCGATGGCCAGAAACAATACCACATTGCCCTAGAACGCGCAATGCGGCTTTACATATCTGAGCATAAGAATGAATTTATACCCGAAGGTATGGAAGAGGAAGTCGAAGCGCCGATCGCCGTCGAGGAAGCTATCAAGGAAGCCGAGGCGGGCACCTCGAACTCGAAACTTTCGGAGGAGGACGTGAACAAGAAACGCGAGCACGAGCGTAACCAACGGGCGACACAGTGGGCGTTCGACACGTGCATGGGCGCGTGGAAAGTTGCCAAGCAATCGACAATCGGCGCTCTCGAGCTGGTTAGTGACGCTTGGGACCAATCATCGAGCACGACGGTTCTGTACTTCGTCATCGTTGTGCTCGTGCTCAGCAATCTTTGGACACTTGTCATGGTCGGTCGTCGCGAAGAGGTTGGTCGAAGGAAAGAAATGATCAAGGTTGAGGAGCAGAAAAAATGGGTCTCCAGTATCGTTTCGGCGTTATGGGACGAGCGTCAAATAGCACGTCGTCCGGCTAGCGAGCTGCTATTCAGCCCCGTCCCCAGGCCGCGCGAAGATCTAAGCGAGGAAGTTGCAGAAATCGATAGAGTATTAAACCTCGTTGAAGAGAGAGTTGTATATTTGCGACAATCATTGCGAGAGCTGGATTAATCCTGCAATACTTCGATAGCAGGAGGAACTAACCAGCTTTCTTTTTATTTATTTTTCCTTCTCCATCCTTGTGGGGGAAGTTGATGGCGTAATCGGGCAACATGTGCTAGGCACACCTTTCGAAACTCGGATGTATTTACTTACTTTGTCGAACATTTTCACTTACGAGGCTAAAGTTACCATAAATTGAATATAGATGAATGCACTTTGGGGGATTCTAAAGTTAAGCCGGAGTGTACTTAACATAGTACGGCCTGGAGATGTTTCCAAGGCGAAACCGGTAGACAGCCCGTCGGCAGAGGGAACCTATCATTTACAGTACGTCGTTTTCGAGCGCGCCCACGAAGGCGACTCGCGTGGTCCGCAGCGGAGTAAGGATCCCCAAACAGAAACGTAAGTCGCCTCAGAATACCGACAAGCGCACAGAGTATTTTCCGCTGATGGCGGCGGCCTCCCCGTGAAAACACCGAAGGCTGAAGCATCGTCGGAGATTGTTATCGGGAGCCCCAGGTAGCGGACGCAGCCGTCACAAGCTTCCGCTTCCCATTAGCTGCTTATTAGCGGTCTAATTAGGGCAGCCTAGCGGCTGAAGGCCAAGAGCGGTGTGTAGAGTTGTATCCGTTCGCCGATGCCGACAGTACTAGACCGAACCTTCACCTCCACGAGACAAGGTGCGGTAGGGATTGAAAACTAAGGACCGCCGACGAAGGGCTTCCCACCGCAAGCTCCAGTAAAACGTGTCTGATTTAATATGGAAGTATGTGCCACATAGTCACTTCCCGGAGTAATTTGAAAGGCACACATGGCTTCGGTCAGTGTTGGAACTTTGCTTTGCCCCGGCAGATCGAGATCATCCGTTTAAAACCCCACGCGGCGTAGCTTTTTTTTTTTTTTTTTTTTTTTTTTTTTTTTAAATCAGCATTTGTATACCGCTACATTACATAGTAAAAGATGCGGATGTGAGACCATATGAAGTGTCGTGCCAGAGGAGATTAACAAGGTATAAAGTTCCTGGGTTTAAGGCGATTAAAAGGTATGAGGTTGTGTTGTCGGAAGTTTTTTCTAAATGGTTTTGTCAGGGGGATAAGAATCGGAAGAGCAAATTGTGAAGGGGGAGGTGGCAGTTTTATGGATTCTATGATGACTAATACTGGTTGTGAAAGATGGGAAAAACTACTGAATTTTTTATGTTGTGTGTGTGGGCGTGGTTTGAATTGTTTAATGTCCGATATTTGTGACTCTGAGAGTGGTGACGTAACAGCGCTTGGAGCGGCAGGTATGCATGAGGCTGGGGCCAGGTTGCCATGAGGTGTGAAATTGACCACGAATTGTAGGAGGACTGATGTTAAGTCTATGCATGGGCCATAACGGCTGAGGTGCTCTCGGTAGAGGAAAATATGTCGTGAATTGTGTGGTTGCCCACTAATACTGATGACTTGTAGTTTGTACTGGCATATAGCCCAGTCTAGTATGTGCTGGTTGTCGTTAACGAGGTTGAAGGGTTCATATGTGGTGTTGGTTTCGAAGTTTGGCACCGGGAGGTGAAGGAATAGAAGGGGGCATGGGGAATGGGGGAAAGGGGGAGTGGAATGGTGAACAAGGCTGTAAAACAGCTCGACGGATGTCTACTGTGAGAGAGAACTGGTGTGGGTGGTCAACCCAGAGAGATTAGGTGCGAGTCAGTTGCGCTGGGAGATGAGGTCAGTCCGCCGCCACGCGGCGTAGCGTATGTTCGTTAGGATAGAAGAAGAAAATAACAGACATTGGAGAAAGCAAACAAAGAAACTTACAGAGAAAGGCATTGGCGAAAACCGGTTGTCCTCGGTCGAGACGCTTGGAGCTGAGCGCTGCGATAGACGCCCGTGATCACGTGGTTCAGGCACGGCAACGCGTCTGCTCGACGCAGACTCGGATTCTAGTCATTACGACTCCTGCCAGTACCGATCTTTATTCCCTCCTCCCCATAAAGGACAGCAAGTATGCCTCCCTGGAATCCTTCAAAGACCAAGGTCAGGGCCACTCTACTGATGTGTAAATAGTCACTATGCTTATTGTTATGTCGGCAGGTCCAACTCCGGTGCGATATGATTGGTTCCATGAAATACGTAGGCGGCGAAGTTGATTTGTGCCATATTGCGCCCTAGAATTGCCGTGCATCGCCTTAGGCTCTTGCAGGGTCAGAAGGAGGCTCAAGCGAAGGCGTCTCGGAGGGACATCGCAGCACTTTTAGAGCAGCGGAAGATCGAGAAGGCGCGGGTCAAGGTCGAGAGCAGTGCGTCTAATGGTCCAAATGGCGTGCTCAATGGTTCGAGAACTGCTGAAACAGTTTCCCGCGCCAGTAATCAGCGAAGACATCCATGTTGAGCTTCTGGAACTGCTCGAGTTGTACTGTGAACTCCTGATTGCTCGCTTTGGATTGCTGGAGCAGAAGTAAAACTCCTCTCATTAATCACCATATACTCGCTGAGATCTCGCCTCAGCTCGAGGGAACCTGACCCGGGAATCAGCGAAGGAGTCTGTAGCATTATCTACGCCGCCCCTCGTACAGAGCTTAAAGGTGAACCCAAATGAATTAATCAATCGAGCGACCACTCCTACGCCCTTATTCGGGGGTTTGCTCTGCTGATGTGCTCCTAGTTGTACTGATCGAATGTTCTTTTCCAGAACTGCATGTGCTGCGCGATTTCCTGATGCACAAATATGGTCGTGAGTTCTCCATCGCGGTGATGGAGAACAAAGACGACTGTGTGAGCGAAAGAGTGAGAGCTTCTGTACATGTAATCCTTATCGTCGGTCTGACCTGTAATGGCAACGCCCAGGTGACGAAGAAGCTGGAATACAAGACGCCGCCACAGGAACTAGTAGATGCGTATCTTGGAGAAATTGCCAAGGGGTATGGTGTTGCCTGGACTCCGGAACCAAAAGACGACGATTCCGACGGCGGCGGCGATCTTAAGGTCTGTATAACTAGCCTGAATGAAGCAATTTCTCACTACTGATATACTCTCTAGGAACCTGTACCGTCCCGAGTCCCCGAACTTCCTCTCCCAGCCGAAGGAAAGTCCGTTGCGGATGAAGGTCTCCTCAAGCTACCAAACATACCGCCTACAGAAGACTCAGAAAAACCCAGCCTTGTATCCCGAAGCACGGGAAGCAAACCACCACCCAGTGAATCCCCACGTCCAAAGAGTCATGATGATGAGCTGGCGGCGCTTGCAAAACGCTTTGAGGCGTTGAGGGGGAGATAGTGGGTAAACTTTCCCGGATGAGTCAATGTATGTACGTTGAAGCTGTGTTTCCTGGCACCAGAGGCGGGCGTGTACAATTTCATTCAATAACTTGTAGTTGTGCTATACAACAGATGTATTCTTAGGGCGGCTCGCCCCGGTGTTCCGTATCCAATATCCCGGAAATAATCTGCTAATTGCAGGCTTCTCTCCTTCTCAAGCGTGTCGTCAAGCATTACCCGAACGGATTAGCCTCTTGTCATAATGTGCAAATCACCGAAACTATTATACAGTGGACCACGCTTCCTTCGAAGTCCTAGGTACATGTAGTTCATTGTATCCTTATCGTGAAAATACGTTACGACTTTTAATGATCACCCGTGCGCGTGTTTAAGGGCCAGCCTGCAACTGGCTAATGGAGTGCTAAACCCATTACGGTAGGCCAAGCCAGATCTGCAATACGCTATGAAACTAGCGCAGATACGACTAGTGGCCGGCGGCGGCAAGGACGGAGACGACAATGAGATGGGAGTCGATACAAGAACGCGAGGAGGGGAATGGAAGTGCGGGAGTAAGCCGACTAAAAGACAGGTGTGCGGTCCAAACTGTACTCAGGAAAAGAGGTAGGCGATACGGCGAGATATTCACAAGGCATGAGTCGATGAATGCTTAAATAAACAGGCGAGAGCTGGCCGCAGGTGGTCAGTTGATCAATATACGAATGCATAAGAATAGGGACATCCTAGTCCCTCTAAAAGGGCCAAAGAAGTACAGTCCACCTTACGCAGACATCATAAGTCTCCCGTCCACCGTTCAAACGACTCTATCGGCTTCTCATACATAATTTTTTTGCGATGCGCTATTTGAGGTTGCTGACCTCGCGTGCGCGTGTGAACCTAGGGACGAGTGATGCAAGATTGAGTCTAGTACGTCCAGGAAGCTGAAGCGGATTTATTAAAAAGTGAGTGATGTGGAGCCATGAAATAGAGACTAGATACATGTCCCACTCTGCCCGTGGCCATGTTTGGGTCACTAAGAAAAGAGGAGAAGGATTGAGAGGTGAGCCCATTCTTCTTCGGGAAGTCAGCGGGGATAAAAAACGAAAACTCTTCCCAGCTGTGTAAGTTATTTCCATTGCATCTCCCCACGGCTTTGGCTAGTAGGCATATCCAGTCGCTGCGTGTCTTCAAGTTCAGGCCGCATCCGAGTATCTCGGAGCCCCGACGCCAGGTTCAGGTTCCCGAGGCAAATGTCCCTCCGAAAAGCCGCCGAGTCCTCAGCCCCTTTCACTTCCAGTTCTGCACACGCACAGCCTATCCTCATGTAATGTAAACGCCCCATGCTTCTGTCTTCGAAGAGCTAAGGACAAGGCATGCCGGCGCCAACCGCGGACTAGGACAGGTTCACCGAGACCAATGAAATGTCTTTGCCTAAAATGGGTTCAATGATCGACGCAGGATCAGAAACGATCGGCGTTGCTGCCGTTCCTATGAAGGCCTCTCCCGTTGTTTGGACCAGCAAATGCGACGTCGGATTTCCGGAGTCCAACTATTGGCTTTGCACGACTCGATAGGTCCACATTGGGATCCGTGTGCACGCCGCTGGGAAAAGGTAGGTGTTCTTTTACAAGAAGAGACTCTGTGCCACCTCTAAGCCCGCCATCGATTTGTGCTGAACGCTCTACTCGTATAGGCATAGACCTGGGCAATCGGACACCTTCCATAGGATGTGGAGTTACTTGGGCAGTGAGGGCAGTGATCTTCGGACGTTCACATACGGCACGCAGATTCCCGTGAATAGTCGTACAAGGACCTTATGCGAATAGTTGACGCACAGCCCGGTCAACCGGGTTTTGTGGATGACAATTACTGCCAGTACTGTGGCCTGGGAGAACATTATTGTCGAAATACACGAGGTGAGTCATTGTACTGTACTCATTGGAGCAGACAACAACAACATTGCAAATGGAGCTCTCACAGAGTCGTTGCTGAATAATGGCGAAACCACGAAAGTCAGCAGATTGACGATAATCAGGAAGAACATCCTCGGGATGGCTGGATCCACTGAAGGACTTGAGCTTACGCAAGTTTCCAACCAGCCCGGGCCAATGTCGGCTCGAGGCAGACGGATGGGGAACCAGCAGCGCTCGCCAGTGGCCATACATCCGCACCCGGATCGGAGAAGGGCAAGCGCAAACATTCGTTTGAGCCCATGCCTATGACAGTAGAGCACCTAGAAGAAAGAAGGGCGAGAGACCGGGGTGCGTCGGAGACAACAAGTTCAGGAAGGACCCGGCATCCTCGAGAAGGGAATTGAGTTGGAAGTATCAGTTGAAAGTCGTCGGAAGAAAGAGCAGGCTGTGGAGGGAAGACGAAGATTAATACCCGGTAAGTAAGTACTGTACAAGGCGGAAAGGGGTGGCGACCGTTAAAGCCAGGCTGCCGAATGTAGCGTGGGAGTCAACGGACCGGAGATCACCTCCGACGCCGAACGCGGCGCCGCGTCTGCGAGATCGACATAAAGCAATCCGAATTTATATTATATTATTTATCTATCGTTTCACGTATATAAAGCTGATGGCCCGCAAGCCTTTACCTCAACAGTGCCGTTGCTTTTCCCCTATTCGCATGTCCGCCCTCCATCTCCTCCTCGACCCTTCCCATAACACGAGTACTACTAGTCCTCCCGCGGCGGGGAGGCCTATTCAATCTTACGTGTCCGACCGCGCTGACGTCGAACCAGATATCCTTCAGCGGGTGGCCGACCTTTCCTTGTCTCCTGTTCTCGCTCCTTCGCCAGACGATGAAGACGAGTCGCACAGCAGCTCAGCCAGCGACCCTGCGAGCTCCTTCGTGTCCCTGCCTACTAGTCCCTTCTCCGGCGCCGGCAGCATCACTTCCTTCGACTATGGGGGAAATCCAGATGATGTCATCTCGGACAGCGAATTATCCCTTTCCCCTGCACCATCCTTGTATTCGTTGACAGACTCTTTAAGAGAGCAATCAATTCGTCTAGAGTACGGGCGTGGAGTAAATACTCATTCCGAAATATACAAGATAGCGGCGGATGAGGAGGAGGCTGAGCGTTTGAGTGAGTACCTTATCTTCGTGTATTTGCGTTGTAAATGCTGGAGTTTGGCCGCAGACAGGCAGCATAGAATCTATCAGGAGCTGATGGGAGGCTATGCCCCTCCTTTAAAGGAAGTGTTAACTGGTGCCGGCAACTCTTCCAAAGCATGCCTTGATATAGGTTGTGGCTCGGGAGCGTGGTTAGTTCGGCGGATACACCATACAAGACCAGGAGAACTAACCAAAAATATTTATAGGATATTGGATATAGCCCGCGAGTTCCCCGATGTGTCTTGCACAGCAGTAGACTTGGCCCCACTCCCTGCAATGTAAGTATGTTGCCTGCTCCATCCTTTCACCCATCCCTACTTTGCTGACTCATTTTACATCTTCCATTCTTCATTTTTTAGGACTCGAATCCCCCCCAACCTTCGCTTCGAGATCGATGATGTAAACCTTGGACTTGAGCATTTCGCGGGCGACTTTGACGTCGTTCACGTACGGCTTGTCTCCACGGGGATTAAGGACTACTACCGCCTCATTGACGATGCCGCAATGGCACTCCGCCCGCGTGGGCTTGCAGACTTCACGGAGTGTGACTTCCGTGTGTACGACTTAAAAAGGCGGCTGATTGTACCAACAACACAAGAAGTCTGGGGCAAGTTTGACCCTCCAGAAGGCTGGATTGGAACCGGCATGGCACGCTGCGGAGGGAGTTCTGCCGGTCGCGGACCAAAAGCTCACGCCAATGCGCTTACGTCCGCTCCAAGTCCCTTCCTTGCCCGTTATGCAACCCTTGCCGGTCAGGCCGTCCGAAAACGTGGTGGGCATCTTGACGCTGCTGCGCTGCTGCACCGTTGGATATCCGAACACCGCGCATACGAAGACGTCGTGTATCGGGAATTCTGGATGCCCGCGGCGCCGTGGATGGGGGACAAGGAGGTACAAAAGCTCCCTGAATTCAGCAGGCTATCGAACGAAGAGCTTGAAAACATGTGTCGGATAGGAAACGAACTCGGGAAAAATATCATTGTTTGTGTCCGGTTTATTGAATTACAATGCGCACTATTCTCACATAGGCTGCTTCTATGCAGGATTTTATGCGGTCTGCTCGTCCCCTTTTACTTTCTACAGGTGTCCCTGAACCGGTTGTCAATTACCTTGAAGATGGTACTGCTCGTGAAATAAAGGAGGCCCGGATTCCGATGTACTTCCGTGTACAAAACGTGTATGCGCGTAAAAAGGGCGAGACATTGTTTCCGGAGCCAACACCGGAGCCAAATGGTGAAAGAACCTAAAGTCCCTGCATCGATTTTACCCCCGATTTCCTCGCATCTTATGTTACTCCTTGACTTTGCATGTGCACATTGCTCGCGTCTGCTAATCTCTTCTGTTCTCCATTCGGCTGTCATTTGTCCCGCTGTCACTTTGCAAACGTGAACTCGGTATCTCTTTATCTCAATCTGAACACTCCTTCTGGCGCCGGCAAGTATTAACGCCTTGCCCCACTATGAAATCATAACCTTCACGTCCATGTACGGTATCAGATTAGTCCTATTCTGGTCAATTGCAATTATTGTAATATTCTGATTTATCGTTTAAGCGTCGCGTGGCTCCATCGAACAGAGTAGTGCCATCGAAAGAAGCGAGAAACTCGTTGTGATTGAGTAAAATAGTTTCAAGTATCGGGCGTCGGCGGAGAGAAGCGGAAGGTTCCTGTTAACGCCTTTTTTTTTCTCGTTCTCATCCAATTCTAGCCTCGGGATATCCGGAGGCCTTAGGGAACGAGGTAAAGCTGTACGGCAATCGGCAAATACCGGAAAATCAAAATCATAACCTGAGAAAAGAAGGTGAATGAAATGGAATGAAAAGAAGAGGAGAAGAAGGAAAACTCCCGTTTGCCCTTAGCTACGGCTCGGGCAACTGCGAGCTTGCCTGCCGGAGTATCGCTGTGGGCCCGGACTTATATCTAACAATATCCGCAGGCAGATATGGAAGCGCTATCGCCCTACCATGTAAACCGGAAACGCAAGCTCCAAGTACCGACGGGCCTTCCAAGTTGGTGAACTTGAATACGTAAATTTCTTAACTGAACACATTTTACAAGCCAGAAATCCAGCCTGCAAATCCCCCATAAAATACCCGTTTGTATGCCCGCAATTCTGAGCTTATTTCCCGGTATTGCGTCCGTGGCCGCCAGCACCGTCGCGGCTAGTAGTTGACGCAGCTCGCTAGCAGAGATAGCGTCGATCGCCAGCATAAAAAAATGACGCTTCAGTTGCTTACGTTAGAAGATCCTGAGAAATCTTTTTCTTTGGGGAATCTGTGGACACACAAATTCCCGGACCGTGGCTCTACAGCTCACCGGACACACGCAAAGTGAAAGATGATACAGCTCGTTGAATTAATTCAGGACAGATCTTGAGTTCAAATTTAGGTGAAACTCGGTCTGTAGGCCTCGAGTATATTTATCGCCCAGCGGCCCTCTCCTTGTGCTTTCCTATGGCTCACACGGTCCGTCATTCATCATTTATGATACAGTACTTTTATTCAGTCGCTAAATACTTGCACCGCGGAAACTGCGCTGCTGAAATTTAGCATATCTTGGCACACTGTAGCCCCTCACTTTGTCAATGGATCCTTTTCAGGAACCGATGGCAAGAGCGGGACGTCGGATCTGGGCGTCCCGGAACAGCATGGTAGGAGCCACGAAACTGCACAGTATGAGAGGGTCCGCCTTTATTCAGAAGTACACACAGCAACAGGAAAATATTGGATACAAATATAGAATTGAAGTATGAGGAAAGCGTCACAAAGCACAAATGAGATGAAAAAGAAAAGCAGAAACTGATCGCGGAAACGTAGCGGAATACGCGAGAAGCGCAGCAAGTAGGAAAAAGATAAGCAAAGAAATGCGCGATGCCGTCACAAGCCTACGAATATAAACCGGGCCTCGCGGGGTCAAAACCATCGAGTGACTAAGTAAGCTTGACCTTCTTTAAAGTCGGCTGGCTCGACCCTGCCCTTGGGTCGTTTGTCGCCGAGCGTTTCCTGTTTGGTGTCTGGAGCTGGGAGCGCAGCCGAGCCACCTCCTCATGCACCTTGCTCTGCAAGCGGGCTGCTATTTGCCCGACCTCACTCTCGAGCCCGTTGAATTTGATCGCGTTGTGGATCATCAACTCCATGTCCGCCTCCCACGCGTCGATAGTTTCGTACCTGTCCGCATCAAGCTTGTTGCGGATAGTCCGTAAGTCGCGCGCATCCCGTCTGGGAATTATGTCGTGGTACATAGGTATACCGAGAGCAACGGGGTCAACGGGGTCAAAAAAGACAAACCAGCTATGCCAAATGACGATGAGACCTCTTCCTTGGTTAGAAAATCCGGAAAGACTTACGCGACGTCTGAAGCGAACTTGGTCATGATAGCCTGGAGGTTCCTCTTCTCCTGGAAGGACAGTTTCTTCTCCTTGACCTTAGCCCATTCTTTTTTGAAAGCTTTTTCCACAATATCGGCACAAATGGTAGGATCGGTCGTTGGAGGGTTGAATTGCCGACAGTTCGCAAATATCAGTCCTACATCACTTGCGAACTCTTCCATAGTCGTGTAGGCGTTCTTGTCAAGACGAGACTTCATAGTCCCAAAGTCCATAGGCTTCTTAATCTCGTCGTAGTATCTGTACAATCAATAAGAGATCAGTCGGGGTAAATTAATTGTGCCCTTCATGCTCACGTTGGGCAACCATCTAACTGGGGATCGACGGGACGAGCAAAAATTATAGCCTGCGGGATCTTCATGAGGGTCTTGAGTATGTCGCGACACTTCTTCTCGTTGAGAGGCGTGGGTAAGGTAGGTGTCGAAGACGACTTCTTCGACTTCGACGGCGTAGATGAGGATGCTTGTGATGGAGAAGGGGCAGAGCCCTCTTTCTCCTTTCCCTTAGCAGAGGGGGAAGGCTGCAAGGGTTTCTCCACTGGCTTCTTTGCTTTCGGTTGACTCGGAACAGGTTTACGTATCGGCGGTGTAGCTACGGGGGGCGGAGCTGGCGCAGGTGAGTGGTGGGATGGCGCGGGCGAATGATGCTTCTCCGGTTCCGCGCGCCGCTCAGGCACAGGCACAGGCAAGTCGCTCGCAAGGCTAAGAAGCTCATCGTCTGCGTCAAGCTCGACGACCTTACGTGGCTTTGAGCTCGACGCCTTGGCGGGCGACTTCCCTAATTCCTCCATGGCGATGACTTCCTGCAAAAGATCGTGGGATCCATCATCGATATAAGGTGGAGGGGGCATATCGGTAGCCTTCGGTTTGCGCTGTTTCATGAGCGGTTTGGGCTTCATAGGTGGTTTCGAGCCCTCCGCGTTCCCTGTCGGTGGTTGACTGGGACCAAGCTTCAGTTTTAATCTCGGAGCAGGGGCGGGGGCGGGAGGAGTAGGCGCGGGGACAGGAATGGGTGTCTCTTTAACCGGCTTAGACAGGACAGGAGAAGGCAAAGAAGGATGAGGATGCGGAGGCAGGAGAGGGATCGCAGGTTCGAGTTTAGGTGCAGCCTTTTCTGCCGATTCAACAGTCGTAACAATCTTCGCCCATACTGAGAAACGGTATAAGTATCAGAGGATGTATTAATTATAATAAAAGACGAGACTGACGCTTGTCAAAATGACTTTCGAGGGCGACAGACTCATTATGAGCATACGTGTTTGGCGAATTGTACGTCCTGCAGTTTTGAATCAAGAGTCGGAAGTCGGCCTCAAACTCTTGTCGGTTCTTATACAGGCCATTCTGGAGCTTAGCACCCATTGTCTGCAAATCCATCGGTGTTTTAATGACTTCAAAGTAACTATAAACGCATTGTGAGGAAGAAACCCTTGGAATAGTTAACGAATAAGACTAACTTGGGTGCTTTGTCCCGAATAGGGTCGACAGGCTGCAAAAAAATTGCAGCATGCTTGAACGAGCTCAGACGCTTGAGCGCAGTTTGGCATGCTTTCAAGTCCGAAACACTCATCCCCTTCGTTTGGGCCTTTGGCACGGGCCTGTCCTTCTTCTTGAATGGCGGGACCGGTTTAGCAATTATGGGCGGTGGCGGCGGCTTGAATTCCGGGCGAGGCTTTGGAGTAGAAGCTTCGGGAGTTTCTGAGGGGTGGGGAATAGCAGGAAGCGTAGCACGCAGCTTCAAGGGAGTGGACGGAGCAGATATAGGAGTAGATGCAGCAGACGGAAGGAGGAGGCTTCCTTTCCGTGGACCAATCTTAATATGTTGCTTCGCAGGTTTGGGCGCGACCTTAGTACCAGCAAGGGGGGGCAAGGGTAAAAGAGGGGGAATCTCGGTCGCCGGTGTCGGGGGTAAACGGACTGTAACCTTAGGCAGTGGCTCTTCGTTCCCACGTATGGCTAGGTCTGCCAGCTTGAGCATACACCATCGCACCTCATAGTCTGCGTGAGGATCTCTAGCGTTTAGAGAATTTGGTTAGCCGAGTTTACACTACGATAGGAAACAAGACGTACAGGATCACTGGCATGACACATTCACGCAAGACCTCACTCTTTCCGACCTCTTTGTCCTTCCGCAGTGCACGAATCATTAGCTCCGTCTCTGTCTTCTTGCTCTCCTTTGCCCTGTCTGGCACTGACCCATCTTCTTCAATAAGGAGAGACTCCGACTCCTTCGAAGCTTGTTTGATCTCTCCAATCGTCGCAAGCACCGCCAGACTCTCGCATACATTACGCGCAACATGCCTGCGGACCATTCGCGATGGATCGTTCGCGATAATGGCGAAGATATAACGCATGATCTTGGGCGTGTACCACTTCGTTAAGAAGAGGCCATCGAACCCGGCCAATCGCACTTGCGTCGCGTTTCCTTCGCGAGTCGAGGTAAGGAAGACCTTTGGATCACTCGGGACGAGGTTGGCCATTGCAAGCATAACGTTAAACTGGTAAATAGATTCATTAGCTGTGCTTCCTTCTGCATACGACTCAACTAGCTCACCTCCAGCGTCGCAACAGTAACGACATTGTGTACTGACGGGATTAACCGGTCCATGCTACGATAACGTTCGACTTCCACGATAGCTGCCTTGAGCAGCTGTATGTCTTCGGAGCCCTGGTCATTTTTAGGTTCTGACCTCGTAAGCTCTCCGTGTTCAGGCGGAGCAGTCGAGACGGTGGAACAAGCAAGCGCAGAAATCAATGTACATATGTAATAAGCATCGGAGAACTGATACAAAAGGATATTTGGAGTAATCAGTAAAACCCTAAATGGTCATATTGTGATTTAAACGCACGGAATTAGTTGTATTGTCATTATAGCGTAGTTGGTCGATAAAGAACTGTCGGATCTGCGGCGGGGTCTTGCCATTCTCAAGACGAACTTGCGAAATAGCGTTTATAAGAGCCTACGGTACCAAAAAAAGACAAAACGAAGTTAGACACCAGTGCAACAATGTCTGGGCGGTGTAGATACTTGCCTTCCGAACAAAATAGTCTGCGAAATCGGAAAAGTCATTTGGTCGAGGAACAAATTTATGTGAGAAGATATCTTGGTCTGGATCCTCGGGTTCGTAACAGTAGCGAAGGAAAAGTTTGAATAAGTGGAATAAGCCGACAAAGTCAAGCCTCCGAGTTGCGCACTTAATAGCATTTAATCAACGATCGATGAATTAGACGAGTCAATGATAACTCACGCTAACGAGAGCCAACGCCGCTTCACATCGCACGCGGAAGAAATAGTTCGTAACCAAAACCGCTTTAGTGAGAGTGCTGGAAACGATGGGGGTAGGTAGCCTCGCAAGTGCATGGACAGCCTTACAGGAAGCACAAATCAGCCATCCAGATATATTTCAAATACAGTTTCAGTCCACTCACCTCAACTTGAGCCACTACGTCCCGGTCTCGCTGTAGTTGCGATACCCACATATAATCCGCCTGTTCGAACTGGATCCCTGCAATCCACTCGAAATCTGCATCCATCCTGATCCATTCATACGTAGCTCCCGCCATCGTCTGCTCTTCCTCCTCAGTCCAATCTGCGACTTTCCATCGCTCTCGTTCATCTTCGTTCTCCCAGACTTCGAGTCCAAAGCCCATATCAACCATACCCATGGCTTCTGCCGCTTCCGTATCTCCTTCCGCCGCGGCCTGAGCTGCAGCCTGCCGTGCCAAATAGCGCTTGGTGTTGCGTCGCACACGCTTGTACTTCGTATTGAAGGGAACTTCGAACCGCCTGATAGGCATGAGGATATCAAGAACGTGCTCGTAAGGCGTCCCATCAGCTTCATGGATGCGCACAGTCATCTGTCCCTCGAAAAACGGGACAGGTTTCAGCAGTGCTGTCGTCAATGGATCCTCTCGATGCAGTCGGTGAGCTGGACACTCCTGCCTCATCTGAATCTCCACAGCCATCTTCTTTCGATTAAATGTAGCAAGAAAGCTAAACTGGGGACAACCGCTCCCGTGTATCCACTGATCGACGAAGGAACGCAGATCCGCACCGCTCACTTTCCTGCACGTGCGTAAAAACGAATGCGTCGACAGGCAGTTCTGCGGCATTTCACCACTGATAGCGGATAGGAAGACCTTTGGAAGTACACGTGACAAACCGAGAGAGGTTCCAGTTTTCCCAAGCCGCCGATCAAGGATGTGCAGAACCAGTGGGGCTTTGAGGTTAATGAAGGCAAGGGTAGCCGAATCCGGGGGTTCCATGTTACCCGGCTGGCAAATTGGAGGCATCGTTCCGTTGTCGAGCTCCAATACACGATTCATATCCTTCTTCAAACGAAATCGGTATTCATTGCTACCCATAAGCTTACGTAGGCAGAGACCAGCGATATACAGACCCAGCCCATTAACGAGCCACGTATCCGACCAATTCTTCGGTATGATATTGATACCCGCCCATTGGCAAGCGAGACCGTGAAGAAGAACTTGTCGTGTTTCATAGACTTGGTCAATGGCATCTTCTCCATGCAGTAGATCAGAGGACACCATCGTCAGTGTGGCACTATCAAAGCGTTGGGCGGAAAGTTCATCCACAAATACTAGCTTGTATGATCCGAAAGGATAAGACCCGCATTCGGTTGAGTAAAAGTTCATGGCCGACCGCAGAAATGAGACCGTCTGTGGCAAGAACGAATCATACCCGGGAAGACAGAAAGCGTGTAGGAGTGTCTGAGAGCCAGCAGATTCCTCAGTGAGACCGGCCACTTCAGTCGGTATGGGATGTACAACGAAAGGTCCCGCAGCAAATGCGATATGCTGGACGGAAGTCAGCACTGGTTGAGAAAATAGATATATCACTTTGTTGGGATTGTTGGGGTGCGAGATCTGCGGGAAGCTGAGTATTACGGAGGAAAAAGACAAACTGAGTCCACGCACCTTTTCGACAAGCTCTCCACTGCAGATAACCACTGTAGGATTGCTGCCTGCATCCTCCCCATCAACGTCCATCTCTTCCGAGCTGTCCTCCAGGCTTCTTGGGACAATGAATTCAAACTCCCACGTGCACTTTTCCCAGAGACTATCAAGACAAGGCACCCAGCATCTTGCTGCGTCAGGCGACGAAGGGGTAGTGTATGCATGTGGAACGCGCTAGGTATAAGAGTCAGACAGAGCCATTTTGAAGACCAGAGAAATACGTACATAAGGATACGCGTCGCTTGGCAAGACAAACTGGAATCCTTCCACAGGGTTCCGCAAGCTGTAGGTTATGCGCACTTGGATTGGGGAGAACTCGGGGACTGCAATCCCAGTATGAGCCTGCGAATGTCCCAGCAAATGTGGCTCCGGCGTGGCAGCTGTACTTTACATGAGACAAGAAAACAACGAGTTTGAGTTTGGAGCTCACTTTCTCTATATGGTCTCCCCCCATTCGGCCCCGTCAGCCTCAGACTCTTCACCGAAACCTGCCGAGGGATCGGGATGGCTAGCTCTCCTTCATCACATTCCGCAAATGAGGAGTACAGCTTCCGCTTGAGTTCAGGATGCCGGTGACAATCGGTGATGTCCGACGAGACGATGTTGGAAAGGGGGTCATAGCATGCCCAGTCTTGTACGTTATAACCACCGACTTGTACAGCGGTGATGTCTATCGAGCAATTAGTTGAATACTAGCGAATCGCGCCAGAAACAAATTGAACGTACTGCATTGCCTGGAGTGCAAGAACAGAGTCTTGAGGTCTTTTGTCGTGGGCTGTATTGTCAATTCGGTGTAGCCCTGCCAAAGAGAGACATTGGGGTGAGGCGTAGTCTCATAGGTGATAAATTACGACGCACAAAGAGAAGTCCGGAGAAGTCAATCTCCAAAACCACTTTTTGGTGGCTAGTAGATATCGGACACATGGATTAGAAAACACGGTCGGATTGAGACAAATGAAGGACACTTATATAGAGAAACCTTTGCGAGCATGTTCACGCTGCATAAGAAGATGGGCTTGCGAGATTACGAGAGGTGCAGCTCCTGCCTGGCAGACGACGGCTTCGAATAGCAGAGAGCAGCAAGGGACGTTGTTCTGGATGTGTAGAACGTGGACGCAGTCAGTCGACGGTCGTCGCGCGGAACGTCGCCAATGTCGAGTGCGTGTGGAGGGACGAGCATCGGCAATGTCCGAGAACGGAGTTTGCCGAGCGCCAATATTTGTTCATGCTTGGTCAAAGCTTTATGATAAATATATGGGATAATTACACGATCTTCTCGTGGTGTACGACTCGTTTCTCGGACACGATGGATGAATAGTTAACATTGGAGATTCTTTCGATAACTCGACTATCTCGATCCTGCGGATATATCAGATATCTATCACAATGCTTTACACTACCACATGCATGTTTCTGCACGCGAGATTTCAAGCCCCGCTACTTTGCGAATTTCTTCACTTTTCACTAGTTTAGTCTTGGATGGGCCACGCCCGAGACCGTTCATTTTCTGCAAGATGCTTCAAGCCCGAGTTCTTTATGACGATGAAAATCAGGAACGAAAGTGATGACGTGTTCTTCCTTTTCAGTACCTCGACTCCTTCGGAATTCGGGATGACCATTTCTGAGCTTGATAATTTGACATGTTCACCGGCCTGGTGTGTTCCACCCGAATTTTAGATAATTTCTCGACATTGACCACTACACACAGATCGAGCATCTCGGGCGCGTCTCGCACATCGCGCGCGATGAAGGTGGGTGTACGCTCACCATCGCCGACGCCGCGCCGATTCTGGGGGACTGTCACATCGGCGACTCCATCGCAGTCAATGGCGCATGCCTCACTGTCACTGCATTCGACGCAGCGGAGGCGAACAATGGCGGCTGGTTCACCGTCTGGTTGGCGAATGAAACGCTCAGAAGGACGGAGCTAGGTAAGTACCATTCATGCGCGGGTTTTGGCCGGGGCTGGCGCTTGCAGTGCGCGTATGCGCTGATTGTGAGGTAGGGGATAGGAATGTCGGAGATCATGTCAATTTGGAGAGGGCGATGGGCGCGCATATACGTTTCGGCGGACATTTCGTCCAAGTGAGATATTTAAATATGCTATTGAAATCACGTTTCCACTGCTGACTTGAAATCTCTAGGCCCACGTCGACACGACCGCTACGATAATCTCGCGCACACCAGATGGCGATTCCGTCCGACTTATCTTCGAACTGGCCCCCCCTACGCCAGAAATCCCCTCCGTACTGCAATACATCATCCCCAAGGGCTACGTCGCGATTGACGGCGCGTCCCTCACCATTACGCAAGTCGACGACTCCACGCGGACATTTGGAGTGATGCTCATACAGCATACACAAGAGCACATCACGTTGGGCACCAAACAGGTCGGCGAACAAGTAAATATCGAGGTAGATATGGTGGGAAAATACGTGGAGAAGAGTGTAATCGCCGCACTTGGAGGAGGGGAGGACGGTAATAGCCGGATCAAGGCGCTGGTGCGGAACGTTGTAGAAGATGTACTGAAGGAAAGGGAAGCAAGATAAATTTGCAAGGGCTACGGACTAAAGCAGGTACCACATACGGTAGGAATAGGGCGGATGTTCCCAGCCATCTCGCATATAGCAAAGTAGTATTAGTTCCAGGAGACGGCGCTACCGCCGGGGGGAGGGGATTCTTTAGGTCAAATCGAACAGATCTTAACGAGCCCGGAAATACTCTTTGGGGCGACTATTGCCTCGATGGCTTCTAACTTTACGACAACCGTTGCATCCCACGGTCTGCACCCCACCGGTGACCGCGCACAGAAATTGTGTGGTGATACATGATCTTTCTCGGTCTGCGGCGGCGGGCGTCTTAGTTCCCACAGTGCATCGCATCTTCTCCAACGATAATGGGCATATGACATTACTTGTTTATTTTATTTATATTTTTTTCAAACACGACCTTCAACCCGAGGGGGGCAGGAAAAGGCTTGAGTCTGGACTTTAATGACTTCAGCGGGAGCACATAAGGACGAGCAACGAGCTGGACATTCCTTGCGACAAACTGCTTCTACAATATGGGCTTAAGGTGACGATCAAACGGGACCACGAGTACTGTGTTTCCATTCGTCTAGAACGTAACTTCGATGCTGTCCGTAGAAGCAACCCGAGGTGATGGTCTATTAGTGGGCCTGCTGCTGAGTTGCTTGGCGCTATCCCTACTTTTAGCGGTTGGAACCAAGCATTCCCCCAAAATGAGGAAAATTGACAAGTAGGGATTCGGTCTAAAGATAGAAGCTCGAAAAGTATAGGGTGAACTGTTTATAACGTGACTTGACATAGTATAACAAGTGTTTGGGTATCCGCAGGTTATTAGAGTGGAGCGTCATGGGAGGTTTGAGTGTTGCGCTAGGGTCGTAAATTGTGCGGCAGACAGGTGTTTTGCAAGCCCCGAAAGCTAGCGCCATCATTAAAGGTCCTCGCAAACAGCTCCTTGGAGGATAAGCGGACTAGCCGACACGCAGATAATTCACGATGTTCGAAAATTGAAGCGGTCATCATTTGCTGTGAAGCAGCGTCGGCATCCAGCTGTGCCGCTGGAGGTATGCTACTAGCGCAGGCACCAACTGCGTCTTGCTCGCTACAGAGGAACTGCGAGGCAGCGAGGCAGACGGGTAGTTTGCCCTTGAGAACCGACTGTATGGCGTGTGCTTCCAGAAGTGGCTAAAAGTAGACCACGTCGGCTGCTGAAGGCCATCCTTCCCGTGCGGCTGACGTCGCAAGAAAATAGTTAGGAGACCTCTGTTATACGGTGGCCGTCTGCAGGAGACCCCCAGCGCCCGATAGAGTCGACTCAGTCGAGTGGGTCATCCCGGGGGACACGGGAGAGTACGCCACCGGCTGGCCTAATTAGGGTTAAAATCACGTTACGTGCTCCCCGCCTTCGATTTCGGCACCAAGTAGTCCGGGTGCATCTGGCGATTCTCCACACTGTACTGTTGTCGTCCCTTCTCTACGTGCCTCTCCCACTTCCCGCCATCCTCGCAGCCGCTGCTGCTGCCTCCGCCTCTGTCCGCGTCCTTGGCTCGCGCATCCTGAACGCGTTCGTATGGCAATCCTGGGCTTCTTCTCGAGGAAGAGCAAGTCAAAGGCTTCCAGCTCTCAGGCTAGCAGCTCCGTCGTCCAGGATGAGGCCGGCTCTGCTGAGGACTACATCCTCTCGCCCCCGTCTGCGGCAGTGCCCAGCGTGGCCAATGGCGACGATGGCTACACATCCTCCGGCGCGAGCTTTGTCTCTGCCGCTTCCTCCAAGAAGACCCGGCTTCCGTTCTCCAAGAAGTCATCAGCCGCCACCTCGAGCCCGCTCGCGCGTCCGTACGGCCCTCCACGAGGTCTTCCCGACGTCTCCACCGACAAACTTTCTCTCAGTCTAGAGACGTCTCTCAACTCACTGCCGATGCGCACCTCCGTATTCCCTTCCTTTCACGGCTCGAACTCTTCTCCGACATTAACGCGGCTGTCTGTGACGGACGCGCTTGATCGCCCGCAACCAAATCCAATTCAGAAAAAGGGATTACCGGGAAACCCAAAGTCCGGCGGCGGGCTGTTCGCCTGGAGGGAACGGAAAAAGTCAAAGCCTTCTAAACCCGAAGCCGAAACTTTGCCCCTTCCTCCCCTCAACGACGAGTCTTTCAATCTCAAGGCATTTCGCCATGTGCTGCCGGAACCTCGGCCGGAATCGCCTAATGGCAGTTTTACGCAGTCGTCACCAATGTCACTTGTGCCTCCCGCTCGTCCTCGAGGTGGTAGCATGGCATCAACAGACTCTTCTCAGCGCATCTCTGTGGCGGCTTTTAGGGAGGCACAAGCGCGCCGGAGTAGTACGAATTTAGCGAGTGGCACGCCGAGTCCTACAATCCGCCCCGTTTCGGGAATAGGTTCTGTTTCAGATGTTGCACCTTCGAGGCCACCCCGCGCACCGCGTCCGCCGTCATCAGCCACAACCGCTCGTGATGTGAAATTACTTCCCTCGAGGCCGCCCACAAGAGCTTCCTCCTCTTCCTCCTCATCTTCGTCGGAAGAATCTGATTCGGACGACTGTTCTCCTTCCCGTTCACGCTCCCGCCTGAGCCGCCAGCTCACCATCACGAAGCAAAGCTATCGAGCTAAATCAGACCTAGGGCACGGCGCGATACCTCCCGACTCTTCTCACCATCGACAGTCCACATCGACACATTCAGAACTCGGTCATGGGTTGCCCACAAGCTCAAAGCAACCGTCGCCAACAAATGGTCCCCCGCCTTCTTCCTTCCAACAAACTTCGGACGCGTCCGTGGGAACACGCTCATTCAGCCTATATAGACGACAGCAAGAGAGCCATTCCACGAGCGAATTGAGCCCGAGCGCAGCCGCACAACGTGCGAACGTCCTTATGGAAGCCAACAAGTGTAGTATGTCTTCCATTTCCGTTCCATGCGTCTGTTTTCTAAATTGGGCATTATATGCGTGTCTTCGCCTGCAGATGTACAAGCTGCGTCACGACAATCTCTTAGCAGTAGTGATACCTCGGACTCAGACTCCGAGAGCGATTCCTCCGACGACAACGCGCCTCTCTCGGCACTGAAGCAGGTCAAGGGATCGGGCAGCTCGCCCCGCACTAATTACAGTGTTTCGGCGATGCTTCGCAAACCTTTGATTGATCTTAACCTGAAGAGCAACCCCTCGAGCGGCAAGCCAGTTCCAGCAGACACCGGCGGAGCCGACCGGGAAAAGGCTCGGTTGGCGCTGATCAGCCCGACTAACATAAATGGAAGGCTGTCGCAGCTAACAGCGGCAGCGGGCTTGGGGGAGCATCGTAGCACCTCCGCGTCGAAGAGCGAGGCGAATCTGTCTATGGTGGTTATTCCAAAGACCTCTCATACGCGCAACTCTTCAATTGCTGCGTCCCCTGTGTCAAGTGGCACGGTTTCTCCTCCGTTGCGTACAACATCACCCGAGACGATCACTCCCAACGCCCGCAAATTGTCTTTTAGCCCTTCATCCCCGTTGCTATCCCCTGAGGCTTTGCAAGATCTAACGCGAACTCAAACCGATGATCAACAAAGTACGACGCCATTGGTCAAGGTCAACAAGCCGAGTATGGAAAGCCTTTCTTCCACGCAGGATTCTTCGAAATTAATACCCGGGGGTAATGCTTCTCGACCCGCACGTACTGCGCCGCCCCAGACGATTACTCCCAGTGTTCGTACTTCCTCGTTGTCTTATTCGTCATCATCTTCTGGAGCCGCGCAAAGCCCTTCCCAGGCTGATGATCTGCGACCGGTGCCCGTTTGGGATCGACCAGGAGACAACCATGGCTTCAGAGTTGTATCGCGGCCTCAGAAGTCTGCCACAAGCCCTCCGTCACTCATTGGCTCCACGAATGACAATCACAAGCCAACCCAGCAGCAAAACGTACAAACCACCAATCGCCGACAAGCACCGCCCTCGTCGTATGGCGCAGTTTCACGACCGCAAAGCAGCATGCCTATGCTTAGCACAAAACCTCTTTTGGCACCGGCCCAGACCGATGGTACGAGTTCCACGTCGACTTCGTCGGCGTCGGAGCTGTCTTCCTCTCGCGTAGCGTTAACCTCTCAGGTGCCACCCCGGCGGCCATTTGCAAATGGGGGGAAAAGGCAGGACAGCCCTGCAAGCTCAACGGGTGGATCTTCGAACGGCAAGGCACCCCTCACACCCATGGACGGTAGTGACTACTTTTCCCCAGACGTGTGCGGCAGTAACAATGATAGCCCCAGTGGTAGCTCAGCTGGTGCTATTCCGCCCAGCGCCATGAAGGGTGCACGCGGTCACATAAAGCGTGCTAGTGTGACGTTCCAAGAGCCGATAGATTTTGACAGGGATGAAACCATCAGGGGGAGGCGTTCAAGCCAGGGATTGTTGAAATCTGAGGAACAAACTTCTGCTGAGGAACGCGAAAACAAGCGCCGCGAGAGGAGACGCAGTGAGGCAAAGGCTGCCATCGAGGTTCGTGTCTGTTTCGAACAGTTTGTACTAAAGACTCATGATATTGGCTCCCTTTTTCTTGCAGCTCGGGAATGTCATTAGTGGTCGTGGACCGATTGGCGATGACGATGACGATGGGGACTCAGTCATTAAAAATGGCATGGTTCCACGTCTGAATCCTATGGCTGCTAGTAGCGCTATGAATCTTAGCTACAACAACATGTCCATGAGCTGGCAGCAGCAAGGCATGGTAAGCATGGGCGGCATGAATCCGATGAATGGTGCGGCGGGTATGGGCATGGGCATAAACCCGCAACAGTTCATGGTTCCCCCGCTTATGCCTGGCGCAGATCAGGCCTACCTTGCAGCTCACCAGCAGGCGATGCGCATCGCGAAGCAGGCCTACCAGTACGCTGTTGCACAGCAAGCGATGGCCGCTGCGGCTGACGAGTGGGAGCGCGGGTCGAGCGTCAGTGCGTTTGCAGCCCCCGGCGGTATGGGTGCGGGCGTGGGCGGGTATGGTATGAGCAGTATGCACGCTATGAATGGCATGAACGGTATGTGGGGTAACACGGGACCCATGTTTACGGCAGGCCTGCGTTCCATGTACGCTGGAAGCTCAATTGGCGGCGCTGCGAGTGAAGTGGGGTGGGGTGGTGCTGCAAGCGTATACGGAGAGTCGTTCGGACCGTCCATGCAAACTAGCGCGCGACGCTCACAGGTGCTGAGCGGAAACATGCGTTCGAGTGGAGTCGTCGCGTTCCCGGGTTCCAGCCAGCGATCGGAGTTGGCGGTCCAGACTGGATCATCGTCGCGGAATGCGCCGAGGTCGCGGACAAAGACTGCACCATCCAATACGCCACTTTCCGCTCAACATCGGCGCAACGGAGGTCCGCCTTCCAGCTGGAAGGTTGGGTCTTGATTATTATTCCCCATTTCTTCTATGTCGCTGCTGCGAAACACCTTCATTGCTTATACTCCTTTGAACGCTTCTTGTTAGGATATTTCCATCCACGGACGGGTATCACATTAATTATTTATCATCTGCATAGCATCGTCAAGTCCCTCTCCTCTTTCCGCGGCCCTTTTAGTTTTTCTCTCTCTCTTTCTTGACAGCAATGTATTCGTTTATCCCTCCTCTTTTCTTAACTAGTTTTACGGTTCTCCCTGCTCGGAACATCAATCTTTTTTCCCTTGTTAGTCACTCCCTAACGCTCCCCTTCCCTCCTTAAGACCGCATCCCCATCTTCCCCGTCCCTTACCAAATACACTCGTCCCGTGCTAGACTTTATTTTTCTATGCCTTGCCTTTTCCCAGTCATCTCAATTGCTAGTATTAGTAGTAGTATTGTTCCACTTATTGTTACTGTCCATGAAGTATATCCTACCGTCCTCTACTTTTCGTTGCTTTACACATTACAGGAAGAAAGTGGTGTCTACGCACTTCTGATCACTGTAAGGAGTTTTATATAGACGAGAGGAACCAGAGCGGAACCGGGTATAATATTAATGTGTGCAGCAAATCCTGACTCAGACGTAATGAGCCGCGGCGCCCTTGTAAATGCCGCATCGGACTCAGACGCATGGATGATGGCCGAGAAGGCTGGTACATCCGCTCCCGGGCCATCCTTTCTCTCAACCTGCCGTCTAAAGCATGGTCAAGACACACAAAGTGCACGGCGCACCCGCGCCAGAAACGACCATCAAGCCGTGGACCTATACCGACGAACAACGCGAAAAGATCGAGGAGTTACGCGAGGTACGCGGCAGGCGCGCGACGAACTCTTCTTCACTCGCCGGTAATGACTCTAATTGGCTGGCGTACCTCGTTTCGTTTCTTTGTAGTATTCGACGGAAATCACGCTCGACGAGGACGACTCGTACTATGTCTGGGAGAAACGGTGGCTGGAGAAAGCGGACACGGTGCCTCGGTACATGCGCGCGGCAAAGTGGAAGCTCGAAGACGCGAAAAAGAGGCTGAAGGCGACGATCGAGTGGAGGAGGGAGTACAAGCCGGATTTAATACCGCCAGACGAGGTACTTTCTCCGCAAAGGTCCTGTCAGTGGTTTCGTTCTGTCTGACCATCTCCCCTTCCTACCGCAGGTGAAGATTGAGAGCGAAACAGGGAAGATGTTGGTGTTCTATTTGCGTCACCGTCTTGTTATGGTCTTGGCTAACTTAAGCTCAACTAACCCTCGCCAGTGTTCTCAATGGGTTCGATAAAGACGGCAGACCCGTGATTTATATGCGTCCGGGACTCGAAAACACGTCGCAGTCCCCCCGCCAGCTGCGGCACCTCGTCTGGTGTCTGTGCGTTCCCCTCCTTCCTTCTCATTCGCATAAGAAGCCTATTGAAATTATCAATACCAATGCCAACGCTTTCTTTAATCATTTTGCAGAGAACGCGCCAAAGACTTGCAGCCGCCAGGCGTCGAGTCCGTCGCGATCGTCGTAGACTACAAGTCGACGACACTGCGCACGAACCCGTCTATCAGTATAGCGCGCAAGGTGTTGCATATCTTGCAGGCGCATTATCCCGAGACGCTCGGACGCGGATTGGTTGTGAACATGCCTGGCATTCTGGCGTTTTTCTATAAGGGCATTGCACCGTTTATGGACCCGGTGACGAGAGACAAAGTGCGTTTCCCCCATCCACGCCGGCACAATTTGTTGGGAATGGAGTTGCTTAACGCGCTTTTCTGTCCCACAGATACGATTCAACCCCGACCTCCTTGAACTAATTCCGGCGGAGCAGCTCGACGCTGCCTTTGGCGGCGAGTTCGAGTACGAATTCGAGCCTGAGAGCTATTGGTCCCAGATTGTTGAGTGCGTAGACCGATCACCAGCTTCAGACGCGTGTCATTCAATGATATTTCTTCGACATATAGACACTGCGGCATTGCGCCGGACGGCACGCGCGTACCTGAGACCCGTTCTGCTGAATCTGGAGAAACGCCTTCAGGACCAGACCCAGAGTCGAACGCGGAGTCTAATACGTCTGGAGAGACTGTAGATGGGGCTGGTTTGGATAAACCTACTGATGAAGCGACCGCCGAACACACGCAAGAGGGGATCACGGCAAGTCTGGGGTCCCCCGATCCTGAGAAACATCAGGAGCACGACCGTACATCCCTCGAAGAAGCTAGTAAGATAGATGTTGTTCAATGAGATTCCGTGTGTTCCTCTTTCTTTCTGTTCACGCCAAGCGCTAAGAGATCAAAGTGGCGCCTTCTGCATCAGTATTTTTCTCTCAGCGACTGTTTGTAGGACCAACCTTTTCCTCCGTTAAATATTCTCCACATTTAGATTGTCCTACATTTTCCCTGTTTTTAAGATGTTTCTCTTGCGCCAGCACCTATATTTGTATTTGAACTCGCGTTGTGTACTCGCTGAGTTTGTGCTGGAAGTAAAAGATGGATCGACGTCTGTTCTAAAATAGGACTCGGACGAATCGTGCGCGTCACCGGCGACCGCCCAGTGCTTGGATCCTGAGCGGAACGTTTTCCTAGTGAAGAGAAGGGCGACATGGGGCCAGGTAAAGTACAGGTTAAAAACATGCTTAACAGGGACTAGTACTGTCTAGCAGGAACTCGGGACAATTGTTGTAATGTTGCTTCCGGAATGCTCCTGGTGCAACATTTATTGGCCGCAGTCGCTGGGGTGGAACGACTTGCTCCGACATTTACTCAGTCATGCCAATAATGACGTGCGGGCAATACAAGCCCGCATGATACAGTAGTACACGCGCCTGAACTTTTTGAGTTGGTTGCGGTCTGGACTGAGCATATCCTCCCCGAGCAAACTGCACTCCTTTTGGGTGCCGTAGCACACCCATATTTAATATTCAGGATATATCTACACCCCGTACGCTCGCTTACACTCTTGATAGAGAACGTCTGCTCAAAGTACGGTTTTCTGCGATTTTGTGACCGTGGGTTGAAAATGGAAATGAACCAATGGGAATGGCCGCGATCCGGTCGGTGAGTAAATCCAGCTTTCTACCGGTGACCACCTCCAGGTCGCTCACTGACCGCCCTCCCCTTTTCCGCAGTATTTCTGACCATTATTTAACTCTGCTAGGATAGAATGCGACGATGGGCTGCGAATTATGCCGTCCGCGCCCAGCGTTCGGGTTCTAAAAGTTCACTTCGCGTCACGCGACGGTACTCGAGCGCTTTCGCGCAGCAGACAACAGCAAAACCCGCCTCAGAAAGTAAACTATCTAATGATAATGCCAGCCTGTCGTCAGCACCTCAGAAGATCATCTATCCTACGACCACGACCGCGACCGTCCCCCCCATCGACCCGTACAAATATCTCGCTCCAGAACTAGCGCACCTGAGGCAGACTCTGCTGCACCTCCTGGGCTCTTCGCACCCCTCCCTGACTACCATTGCGGAATACTATTTCCTGCAACCGTCGAAGCAGATACGGCCGCTGCTTGTGCTCCTCTTTTCACGCGCAACGAACGGGCTAGGTGCGGATTGGGACGAGAAGCTGTGGGCGGCAGAGCAGGAGGGCGCGCGCGGACGAGGAGAGGAGCTCGACAGCCCGCTGTCGCGTCCCGATGTCCTGAACGACTGGAACCCGAACATGCCCGACCACTCGCGCAGCTTCGAAAGCGTGTTTGAGCTTCCGCCGCCACGCGTCGCTGCGGCACCACCAGTCTACGTGCGTCGGCCGCTTGCAGGCCCCACACTTGCGTCACCGTCGCTGCTCCTCCCGACCCAGCTGCGTCTCGCGCAGATCGTCGAAATGATCCACGTCGCGTCGCTCCTCCATGACGATGTAATCGACGGCGCGTCGCTGCGTCGCGGGGCGCCGTCCGCCCCTGCCGCCTTCGGAAATAAGCTTTCGGTCCTCGCCGGCGACTTCCTGCTCGGGCGCGCGAGCGCGGCGCTCAGCCGTCTCGGGTCCGCAGAGGTCGTCGAGCTAATTGCAGGTGTGATTGCGAATCTTGTCGAAGGCGAGATTCTGCAGATGCAGTCCGCGGTCGGTGGCGAAACGGGACCGCTCAGCGAAGTCGGGCTGAACGAACTCGGTCTGGGCCTGGGCCTGGGGCTGGACAACGGCAAGGGCAAGAACCGCGAGGTCGGACACGGAACGCCTATGGGTCGGGAAATATGGAACGTGTATTTGAAGAAATCGTATCTGAAAACAGCCAGTTTGATCGCGAAGAGTGCACGTGCGGCTGTTGTTCTTGGTGGCACGCGCGAGGGTGAAATCTGGAAGGAAGTCGCGTACGCGTACGGGCGGAACATTGGAATCGCGTTTCAGGCAAGTTCTCGCTTCATTTCATTTTTTTTTCATTTCAGTGGATCGCTGTTGGCCTGGACTTTACTTTACACTCGTTGTCAGTGGGACTGACCCCCTTCTGTTCTTAGCTCGTGGATGATGTGTTAGACTACGAGGCTGTAGACAGCCAGCTAGGAAAACCAGGCGGTGCAGATCTGCAGCTTGGGCTTACCACCGGTCCTGCACTCTTTGCGTGGGAAGAGCACGCAGCTATGGGACCACTCATCGAGCGTAAATTCGAGCAAAGGGGCGACGTTGAGCTGGTAAGTCTTTCACCTCCGTCGTAAACTAAATATTGACTCAAATTTTATCTATGATTCAGGCTCGCGACCTTGTACGACGCTCATCGGGTGTCGAGCGCACGCGCGCACTTGCGCAGGCACATGCCGACAAGGCGCGCGATGTACTGCAACTTCTCCCGGAAAGCGATGCGCGTCGTGCACTGGAGGCACTTACAGAGCGTGTCGTGAAACGGACTTCTTGAATTTGCTATCTTTATTCGATAGACAATACCATCGTAATACGCTAGGCCCTATAGATGTCCTTTTATCTCGCACACACGCTTTATGGACATATAAAGTACACGCCCTGATTCTCCGCATCCGAATGATAATATTACATGCGTGAAACTTCTGAAGTTTGAAGCAACCGCGTTTGAGGTATTTAAATCTGAACTAATCTGAAGGATCTCTGTGAACTTTCATTAGAGAAGTGATAAATTAATTTCAACAACAACGTAGCATACATATGATAGCGCGTAATTAAGAGAAAACAGGTAGTATTTCGGGCCTGGCTTTCTAGGATATGGGCAGGACAGAACCGCAAGTAATCAAAAACATGGCCTTGCAAGTCGTAAAACGGGCATATATGTACGTGTGAAGTAGTCAACGGAAGGGAAAGCAAACATCGGGTATGGGAAGCGGCGGTATCGCGTAGGTCTAGGACTAAACATGGTAGCCTGCGATAATTATACTTCAGTTCAATTCAATGGAAATAGACGAGTGACGTACGAGAAGGATAGGAGATGGCGCGAGAAACATGTACTACTAGCGGCGCCCGACCTTATTGGACGGAGCAGGCGAGCGGGCTTTCTCCTGAAGCTGTTGGAGAGGCCTGGCGAGATGGGAGGCGAGGTTCTGGCCCTGCCAAAAAAAAACAGTTTCTAAGTTAAAAGACGGTGATTTAAGAGGAAATGTGACGTTACCTTACGCATGAGTTCGCCCCATTCGATGTCGTCAGTTGCATTGAGAGCAATGAGGAGAACGGGTTCTGTCGATGGTCGACTTTCCTGCAGCTCCACAATGGGGAGCACTACTATTCTCCCGAGCTGTGAAACATATTCCATGAGCACTTGGTTTCTATTATTATATCGAATTTTTGTCTCGAACCTCGCTGTCAACCATCCCCTCGCCATATTCCCGTGTCTCTGCCCAAATTTCGCTTGCAAGTCCAACGAGCACGCGAACGTCATCTTTCGGGCGCGTGCCGGAGGTGGCAAAAGAGACGAGTGCACCGCTCGAGGTGAGGAGGACCGCAGTATGGAGGGCGGGCGGCGCGAGGACCTGCGCGAGCAGTTTATTGAGCGACGAGAGGACCAGCATTAGCGCATTACAGGAGACTCTGACTCCTTGAGGCTTGGACTAGGTGTGGCCGCCTTGCTTGAGGTAGGGTTCTGTGTAAGCAGTGATAATGTAATCATTACGTAACACAGTTGCTTGTTTTGGGTCGACGCTGAACCTGTTCTGGCACACGGCGACGGTGGCGGCGACGTCTAGGCAACAAACAGAATGTTCAGTACGGCAACGAGCGCTCACGGCGGGGTCTGATGCTCGTTATTACCCCAGCAAGACTCCACGGAAGCTATTCTCGTTAATTGACGCTATCTCGACGAGCACCGCACGCTGCCTTTACCCCCAAATCGACTTCATGCCTCTGAACTTGATATGCATCACGAAACCTGTACTTTCGTCTGACCGCAGTCTGCACTTCCAGTTGATGATGATGAGCACATGGGGATATTTCGAGGGTCTGTGTGCTTACCTCCCGGGGTCTGTTGGCCGATGTACAGCACTAGGCACACAAGAGGATGACTATCTGAGGTGTCGGACAACTTTGGCGTGTTGGTCCTCTCACGCCGTCAGGACCTCATCGCGAAGACATTACTAAAATGGTGCATCAAGCCCTTTGGCCCTTGGGATATCCCTGCTTAGCCTTCGGCCAGGCACGGCCCGGGGATGGCGGCTTGTCTTGATGATAAGTGCTGGAGAGGTTTGTCGGCTCTGGGTCCAAGATAGCCTCGAAGAGATTAGGTGCGTATGGGGCCTTACTTGTATATTTACGGACATCATCCTCACATCTTTCTTCTAAAAACTTTGATCCTTGCAAAAAAAGAGTTTGGTCTTTTCAATTGCCTAAAAGCCGCCCTGGGCGCATATATGCTCTCCCAATCAACAGGCTCAGGCGGAATTTCGAGCGCAAATGACACAGTCTGGTACCTTCCCGCTCTTGTTCTACACCTTGGTTATCGCTTTTCTCGAACCGTTCCACTGCAACGACGCGTAGAGGACCCCTGACGGACGGAAGGAGATGCGATTCGGGGCCCGAAATGGAACGGATATGACCTCTCCGGTGTTTGATCGGTGGTCGTCAAGGGAATCGGGATGCGGTCTCTGGTTTCTGGGGTCCATCAACAGTGCCGCTCATAGCTGCCTTTTATCTGGCCGGGATTTAGGATGTAGATGCACGCCCGCGACCTGGCGACTGTCAACATCTGCTCACAACCACCGCTAATATTGCAGCAATAAGCGGCCTTATTTTGACCAGTCATGCTCGGTAAACCTCAGCGCTTGCATATAGACCCTTACTACTGTCCGCCGCTGTTTGATCCCCATGATGCCAACTCACCACCGTCTTCTCCATCACCACCCTTCTCTTTTTCTCCACCTACCGACATGTCGTCAACGGCGTCTCGTACACCAATTAGCGCAGAACTGGAATGGAGGATATGCTTTGTCTTGTGTCTACATGATTTCTCCTCTACAGATAAAGATCACCTTTCGTTCCGCCGGAACGAATTACTAGAGATTGTCAAAAAGGAAGAGACGGGCTGGTGGGCAGCGCTGCGTACGGATCGTATCGGCTGGATACCCAGTACATTCGTCACTGAAATCACGGATGAAGCCGCCGAGAGACTGCGTAATGTGAAGGAAGAGCTCAGAGTTTATGAATTTGAGGCAGAACGACTATACAGTGCAGAACCTGTTACCTCCACTCCTCACTTCTTCGACACTAGTCTTTCTCCTGTCTCTGCTTCCGGCCATGGACCTGAAGATGACAATTGGTATCATTTCGTTGATTCTAGAGAAAAGGTGGGTCTCACCCATTCTGTCCGTTATAGCACAACGCATATTCAAGTTAGTTCTCCGTTTATTTTTTTGTCTATTCAAGGCACATTTCACGCGAGCTATGTCCACGTCGGGATTCATTGTAACTGACTTCCCGGACGACGTTGCCCCTCTTTCCGGAGTTAGTCCTTCATCCCGCTCGCATTTGCATTCGCATATGGACTCTCCAGATAAATACTCAACAGACCCCGAGGCTGAACCGCACCCGGGGCAACTTTCATCGGCGCATTCGATAGCGTGTCCTCCCTCACCGGCCACTCCTATGCCTCAGCCTCTTCAGTCCTCTATAGCTCCCCTCCTTATCAACAAGCCCACGCCTCCAACTCCTGCATCCCCCATGTATCCTTCACCCGTCCTTGCCTCTCCGCGTTCTACTTTCAATCGTGCTCGCTCCGATTCGGCTCCTTCGTCGGACAGGAGCACCCGGCGCCGGCCAATTATGGTCAATGATTTCTCGTCATTATCAAAGATTTATATGCTTGTGGACTCGCCACACGAGGATGCGGCCTCTATAGCTGCAGAGGAGCTACAAACGACGTTGGAGAGTGTGCGGACTTCGCCTACAGTACGACGCTCGGACAAAGTGCTTCAGTTGACGGGTGATGACGATGCTCAGGCGTTCCACAACGCCAAGGTTGCTCAGGCAAGCCTACCGTGGTATCTGAAACCATCGTATTCCTCCGACGAGATCAAACTCGAGTATGACGGAAGCGTACGCGCGGGAACGCTACCTGCGCTCGTCGAGCGGTTAACTGTCGATCCTCTGAGTGAGTTTCCGTTGACTAGCGTGTGCATATAGCGACGCTAGTTATTGATCCATCTTTCCGTATTCCTATCATGTGTCCGTTTCCTTGCGTAGAGATGACAAAAGAGAAGATGTACCGCGATGCATTCCTGACAACGTTCACCACGTTCACGACTGCAAGAGAGTTTTTTGATCTGCTTGTCGAACGATTTGAGATGGACTATCCTTCCTCACTCACGCAGGAAGAGTCCAATGAATGGAGGGAGAAGAAACTTCGACCCGTACAGAAGCGGTGAGTAACCCTACTCCAAATTTGAAAATATATCCTCAAGTGCAATATTCGGAATTTACAGCGTTTTGACTGTACTTTCAATGTGGCTCGAAAATCACGGTCTACTGCAGGATGATCCTCATATTGCCCCTCGGATGAAAGACTTCTTGAGTTCGATAGTGTCTCCCTCAACGTTGGCGCTTTCTGCTAGGCTGCTCTTGCAATCCTTGGATAAAATGGTCAGAGAGGATTCTTCTCTGGTCTTCGCGTCTGCGTGAAAAGTTAACGATGTAATTCAATCAGGCAACAGCAGCTGCTCATCCCCTTCCTCCGTTACCGGCACCTCCAAAGCGACGCAAGCCCAGTCGCTTGCTAAAGAACGACCTTTTACGCACCGATCCGGTGGAACTCGCGTCGCAATTAACATTATACGAGCACCGACTGTACGCAAAGATCAGGCCTCGTGAATGCTTGCGCTGGGCAAAGACGCAAGCGGGTGAGAACGTGGCGAACCTCGCCACATTCTGTGCTACGCATGACCGCGTCGCAGCGTGGGTCAAATCAAGTGTGCTCGCAAATGAGGGGCTGGGAAGGAGGGCAGATACGGTAGATTTTTGGATCAAAGTAGCCGAGGTTGGTGTTTGTTCCCTCGCTGTTCGGCGCTCGTGGGTAACTGATTCATCACTGCCATCTATCTTTGTTCTTCGTAACAGAAGTGCCGCACTCTCAACAACTTTTCATCTATGAGCGCGATCGTTGCCGCGCTATCAAGTACGGTCATTACACGTTTGCACCTAACATGGGCACACGTCAAACGGGGCAGTCATCTGGAGATCCTCACACGTCTAATCGAGCCTTTGGGCAACTTTTCGGCATATCGCACAGCTCTTCAAGCCGCAGATGGACCGTGTATTCCTTTCATCGGCGTCTTCCTCACAGATATAGCTCATATCCAGGATCAGTTGAAGGATATTGTGACCTTTCCTCTTTCCCCTTACGCTTGCTCCGCCTCCCCTTCTTCCGCGTCGTCGCCGAAATCAATCGCTTCTCCTGCTTCCAATATCCCACCACCCGCCTCGTCTTCTCACTCCACTGGACCCCCACCGACAGGCCCACCCTTAATTAACTTCGTGAAGAGACAGAAATGGATCGACGCGGTCACTGCGATCGTCCGTTTCCAGGGGAAGCTGCCCGCCATCGTCGAGAACGCGCCGTTGATGACCTTCGTGTCGGAGCAGCTCTCGCTTTCGGCAGAGAAGCTCAAGAACCCAACGACGTTCTGGGTGAGAAGCCAAGAGTTACAACAGAGCGAAGTTGCCCATGCAGATATCCGGAGGGGCCTGGAGGCAGCAGGCTTCTGATTCTTATTCGTTCCTGAGTATCTCGTTTTTTTTTTGCACCTCTGTTCTTGTGCCTGTATTTCTTCAGATGAACTGGTTCTCTGTGTAATATTGCCCCCTGTAGCTTCCTTGTATAGTTATTTGGACTTATAAGAACAGTCTTCGCACTCTACTCAGCACTCCCAAACTCATCGACGGAATCCTTTTTTTTTCTCGAAGAAAATCCTCTGAAGTCATGTCACCGTAAATTGTAATCCTGGGTATCGTGGGCATGAAAAGATTCATATCTATCGGGAGGTTACCTGACCCAAGTCTCGTACTCAGAGGACATTCAAGGAGTGTCAATGATTAAATTACAGTGGAAGGACGGAGCGAATATAAGGCGTAAGGGATATGGGAGTGGGGAACAAGGTAAAGTCGAGAGCGACGAGAGCGAAATAATGTGTCATGGCGCTGCGATGGGCGGGAAAACGCCTCATCCGCGATGATACAGTTCGCGATCGAGCAGTGTGAGAACGATGCAGCTGAACATAGGCTATCAGCAATTGCAGGCGTCTTGGCTATCGTTGGTATTGGCATTATTCAGATTGACCGCTGCTCGAGCCCCCGGTGCTCCTCTTGCTGCCCCCGCGCCGCGTGCCTGTGGCGGAGCGGCTATCTGCGGAAGCTTCTTGGCTACGCGCATTTTTGAAAGATCAAATAAGTATCGGCACACGATGCACGCTTTTGAAAAAGGCGCGTACCGAGCGAAGTAAAGATGGTAGCGACGCCCTCGCCAGTCTTGGCGCTCGTCTCGCCCCACATGAGGCCTTCCTCCTCCGCGTACTTCTGTGCCTCCTCCTGGGTAACCTGCCGGCGCGCAGCGAGATCAGTCTTGTTGCCGCAAAGAGCAATCACGATCGACGGGTCTGCTTGACGCTGGAGCTCGCGAATCCAGGTGCGCGCCTTTTCGAGAGACGCAGGCTGTGTGATGTCGTACACAACTACGGCGCAGTTCGCGTTGCGATAGTACATGGGGGCCTAGTAATGCATCAGGGAAGCTGCATGGGACTTTTACTCTCTAGCATTCGTACCAAAGACTGGAGACGACGTCAGGGACCAAAAATGCTGTACATGATGATACGGACTGACCTTGTACCGTTCTTGTCCGGCAGTATCCCTATACGCGACAGAAGGAAGCGAATGGTTAGAAGATAGGCGTGAGTGCATGGAATTGCACCGACCATATCTCAAACTTGACTGTGGAGTCGTCGTCGAGAGTGACTGTCTGCGTCAGGAACGCAGCTGGGCGGAGGCGAATGCCGCAAATGAGTTAAAACAGACGGAAGGGATAGAGCATGGAAGTGAAGTACCTCCGATTGTACTCTCCCGGTAGTCATCAAACTGGTCCTTTACGAAACGGAGGACCAAGCTGTTGGAGAGTGCTAAGCAAATACGCAGCTATCTCGCGATTGCAGTGCACACCTGGACTTCCCCACCGCAGACTCGCCTGATGGGAGTTTAATGAGCACGCTCGTAGACAGATATATAAAAACACGTACCCAAGAGCACAAGCTTGAACTGATATTGTTTGGTCATGTCGGAGGAGGGAGAGGAGTGTTAGAGGAGAGCCGCGCACTGCGGTCTGCCGTTGTGACGCGGCTGTGATGCATCATTCACTGCACATGACTGGCTTCCCACATTCGGGCCAGGTGGCCCGTAAGCAGTTTTTTTTCCAAGTGCGAGACAGAGACACTTGTCCTCTTACCCGCATCTCACAATCACTACACCCCGTAGTCGTCCTTGCAAGTCTTTCTGAGATCCTAGGAAATTTCAGCCCTCTCTCAGTCTTACCATTTCGCCCCCCAGTGAGCGAGTTGAGCACGGAAGGGCCCTTAGCATCAGTTTTCTCACCGTCGTCCCGCTCTCGTTGATCTCTTTGCGCTCGTCCCCAGCGAGTACCTGAGCTCTTTTCGCAAAGCCTTGGAAATACTTCACATACACCATGAATCGCCACCACCCTTACGGTGGCATGTATGAGGGAGGCCGTAGAGGCAGTTCGCCTCCAGGCCCCGGTCCAGATCGCAGTCACAGCCGGTTTTACGACAGAGGCGGTGCACCCCCTCCGCGCGGCAGAGGACGTGGCCGTGGAGGCCACAATCCACCCGTAAATCATTATGGAGGCGGCGGAGGTAGCAGCGGCGGAAGCTATGGTCAGAATGTTCCAAGCTATGATTCCGCAACGCCCGAATCCTACAGTCAGTGGGGCGGCAACGTTCCCCAAGATCCATATTACGGTCAGATTACAAGCTATGGCAGCGAATATCCCCCTTATAGCGCCCCTCCTGGCGGCTACGACGATCAGAGTTACGGAAGTTACGAAGGTGCGCTTTGATTGATAAGTTTTTAAGCGCAGACATTCTTTCTGTGGTTTTGTGTGCCGCCAGTCAAGGGCGTAAGAATGTTACTCGAAGTTCGCTTAGCAGTCATTCACCTGGTTTGGGCGGCCTATCGAGAGATACCCGGGCTCAGTAAACAGCGAGTTGATTGGAGTCTGCACTTTTGGTCTTCCCGCCTTGAGCTTGAGCAGTTTAAGGAAGGCCTTCCGACGGTCTACACGATTCGGGCTTCGTGACGGAGCAGCTTAACGGCATTCAGTCTGTATTGGCTAGGCGACTTCTACATTCATTTGCAGCCGATTGGACAATCGCTGAAAGAGGCGCGCCATTTCGTCTCTCGAGAGTCTCAGATATTTCAGTCATTTTTGAATTTGCTTTTCGCATGATGCCTTACGAAATGCCGTTTGAACCTTAAACTCACGTAAAGCGTTTATTAGATGACTCGTCTGGTCGTGGAGGTCGCGGAGGCAAACGTGGTGCGGCCCCGCCGCGCCGCGAACGAGATGACAAAGTACATGATTCTTTGATTGAAGAGCGAATAATGCGTGAACGCCCATGTCGGACTCTCTTCATCCGGAATATTAAGGCGAGTTTTTTGGGCCACGGCCGTGGACCCACATCACGGCATTTGAATTAGTAACTAATTTTCTGTCTGTCGGTGACAGTATGAGACGGATAGTGACGACGTTCGAAGAAAATTTGAAGACCATGGCGAGATCAAGACGTTCTTCGATTTGATTGCGAATCGCGGGATGGTTTTTGTCACTTATGTGAGCGGCGACAATGCTCTAAAATGTCTTCGCGTAGCCAATCGCCTTATTTGTGCTGCTTTTTTTTAGTTCGATCTGCGTGCAGCCGAGCGTGCGCGCGAGCGCCTCCAAGACACAGAGATCTCTGGGCGTCCTGTATGTGTTTAAGAGATGCTGCATTTGCCTGCTCCTAAATCGCGTTTGCGCAGATTGATGTCCATTACTCGTTACCACGGCCAGACGAACAAAAAGATCCCAAAGACCGCAATCAGGTAAACCTCACAGAGACGACGGACCATGCTACGGGATTTAGTAACACTATCTGTGTCCAGGGTACTTTACTCGTAACGCTGCGGAATTCAATGTCCGGTCAGCCGATTGACGATAACGAAGTCCGGCGAAGGTTTCAACAATATGGGGACGTGAAGAACGTGAAACCCGGGGAAAACATTCATGAGTAAGTCCAAGAATGAGGTGAGCGAATGAAAACTGATTATCGATTTTTCATAGCCAGCGCTATGTCGAGTTCTTCGACACGAGAGTATGTCAACATTCTATTTGGCTACTGTGCCCCGCCTTATGGTCTTGAATCAACAGGGATGTGACGAAGCATATGACAGATTACGGCATCAAAATCTTCAAGATGGGATTATGGAATTGACATTCGCCACGGACATTCCAGACGTTCCACTCCCTCCGGGTCCTGTACCGGCGAGGTGCGCACTGACATTTCGCCATGATTAACAGACCAGTCCGATGAATGTTTTTTCAAGGCGTATTGATGATCGTCCAGCGCGTGGAAGTCGTGACTTCGACGATGCACCCCCGCGTGGTCGACGAGGGGGTCGTGGCGCACGTGGAAAGGGTGGGCCGCCCAGAGATGACTGGGATCGGCGAGGAGGTGACGATTGGGACCGCGACCGTGATCGTGACCGTAGATACCGGGATGATTATGATGGTGGCGGCCGCGGTCGCGGTCGCGGCCGTGGTGGTGGCGGAGGGTATAGTGATCGCTTCGATTCAAGAGGTAGTGACTTCAATGGTGGCCCGCCACCTCCCGGAAACTACGGCCCTCCTGGGCCATCCGGTCTGCCTGGGCCGCCGTCACCGATGTATGGACAACCGAACGGGGGCCCTTCACGCCCTCCTGCGCCGGTAAGTCTTCAAGTTGACCTGAAATACGAGAACCTGGTCTGATGAAGTACAATGAAGCCTGTGGACGAGCGTCTTGAGCAGGCGCGAAAGGTTCAGCAACTACTTGCTGCTCTAAAGCAGCCGCAATCCGGCCCTCCACCTTCGAATCCTCCAGGCCCACCCGCCCCGCCGCCGCATCTCTCGGCACAACCACCTCCTAGTGGACCATCCTATTATCCCCCGCCTCCGCCTACAATGCCTGGTGGACCGCATATGTACAGTGGTGGGCCTCCCCCGTCAATTCCGAATCCATACGGTGCGCCACCCCCGGCCCCACCGCAGTCGCATCAGCAGCCTCCGTCGGCACAGCCAAACATAGGCGCGGGTCCACCTCAACCCCCAGCGTCCCTTGCGGGCCTACCGCCAAACATCTTGGCAATGCTGCAGCAGGCTTCACAGGGGCAGTCACCTGTACCTGCCGGGTTGCCGCACCAAATGGCACCCGTACCCCCATATGGCGCGCCTCCTCCGCAGCCCGCGGGGGTGTCGTCCGGACAGGATTACCAGCAGCTGATGGCATTTCTGGTGAGTGGTGCCCCGTTGCTAGGGAGACCACTGAAATAAACATTTCCGAATTTCTCAGCAATCCCAGGCCGGCAAGCGATGAAAAAGCTTGGCTGTAATTATGGACCGAGGGACTCTTCTCTATTTGACAGCTGTACTCGACAGTTGATATTTTTGTATGCCTCAAGCTTCTATGTTTATTTCGTGTTGGTTATCTTGCGGAGTGTGTGTGGGTGGTTATATACGGATTTCGGGTAGATAACAAAAGGCTCCGGCTGTAATGCATTTGCACACTGTATTGGGTACGCGTCCCGGCAAAGTTCTCGCTAACGAACGCCGTGTCCCGTGTCGGCCACGCATATGTTCTCACTCCCGGCCCGATCGAGACACGACAAAACATATCGCCAAACTTTCTTGCTTTCTTCCCAGCATGTCCGCGCGCTTTCTCTTCTTTCTCGCGTCCCGTGAGTCGTGAGTTCGTCCGCAGCCCCCGTGCCAGGACACGTAGACAGCGTAGACAGCGACGCCCACCATGTCTCTGCTCGCAGGCAAGCGCAGATTCGTCCTCCTGGCCCTCGTCCTCCTCACACTGTGCCCGATCGGCTTCTACTGGTGCGCCGCATTCATCCCCTCTGAGCTGCGTTTAAGAGCTATGCTAATGCAGTCCGGTCAGGTATGAGATAGAAAGCACACTCACGTCCGCAGCGCGGCCTCTTTGGGCGGTACCCAATGGCCCCAAGCACGTATTCCCCCACTTCTATGCCGAGAATACTTGGGTCGGCGACGAGATTTGCGAGCTGCACGGTTGGTCTGCGCGTCCCGCAGCCGAGGTCCGCGAGCGCGAAATGTGGGACGCCGTCATTCTTGACGCGCCCACCGCTGCGGAGGTCGACTTTCTCGAGATTCGTCTCAACGAGCTCGCGCAAGTCGTAGACAAGGTCTTTGTCGTGGAGAGCAACCGTAAGTCCGCGTTATGGAACTTATTTGTGGGGTGCTGGACAGGGTGACGAATCTCACTGCAGGGACTATAAACGGTACGCCCAAGGGCTATTTCTTCGGCGACGTGCGCTTTGAGGACCGCTTCACGGCCTTCCGGGACAAGGTCGTCTACCGCGCCGTGCCCGCACCACGCATCGACTCACTGCGCTCACCGACTCCAGACGCATGGCGCACTCGTCTGCGCGCCGAGATGAACGGGCTCATGCGTACACGCTCCTTCAACACGCGGCGTCCGCCGCTCGTACTTTTCGCAGGCGCGGACGAACTGCCTGCCGCGCACACGCTGCGCCTACTGCGCGACTGCGCGTTCCCAAGCCCGTTGCACCTACAGCTGCGGCGCTTCGCGTATGCGTATGAGTGGCCCGGCGCCTGGGACAGCTGGCGCGCGCAGGTGCACGTGTGGGACACCGGCACGACGCTGGAGAAGCTCGGGCACGGCGAGGCGCGCGTCGTGCGCCGCCGCACCGAGTACTCTCACGAGATGGTCAGCGAGTGGGCTCTTGCGGACGCCGGCTGGCATTGCACCTATTGCTACAAGGAGCTTGACGATCTGATCGCGAAGATGCAGGGTGGGTGTGATCACGGCTAATAGAGCGTGTCCCTCGCTGATCACTGTTACCACAGACGAGTCCGTCGCGGACGCGGCTTCTTTAACCCCTGAACGTGTGCAGAAAGCTATATGCGAAGGCAAGGGTATTTCTAAATCCCTAGCAGAGGTACGTATCGCGCTTTTTTCTGCGTGGCCTGTGTTGATGTAGTCTCCATTGCAGACTTACTCCGTATGTGTTAATATATCACTGCTTTTTTCCTAATGGCTAATATTTTTAAAGTACAAGGAGTTGTTCCAATATTTGAATCCGGAACCGTGCGTCCTGACTCTATTCAGAAATGCATCTATACCCTTTATTTACATTCCTATAGGACCAAATCCGCTGTCGGCGTGCCCAAGTTCGTCATCGAAGCCGCGCACAAGTACCGTCATCTCCTCCCAGGAGGCTGCAGGCGGGACGAACCGCCGCAAGTACAGGTACAGATGCTTCACGATGCAGGGAAACATGAAAAACCTGAATCGTGACGAGTCCTCTCCAATATCTCGGCTCGGCATCTTGTATCTGCGTATAATATTGCTATATACTATACCCCCATCCGCTTTCACCTTCTACTTAATTTATCATTTGGCTCTTCTTGGCACTTATCTCCCCTTTTCGCCTCATTATCCTCATTTTGCTCTGCGGTTGCGCAAATAGATTTTGTCAATTCCGCCCGCTATGTACAGTACTACGTTCCGATCCACAAGTGTACAATAGACTATCTGCCGGGCATAACGCATAACTTACGAACCAATTGCACTTCGGTTTTTTTTTTGGAAAATAATTAAGCTTTTCGGTACGATGTTCAAGATAAATATGTGAGATTAATTACATGCCTGTGGGCGTACAATACCAGGAGCAGCCGAGCCCCGAAGACAGATGGGAGATGCATGAGAGGAGCCTAACACAGATTATGCAACACAAATGAAAATTGGAAGGGGAACTTCAGTCAGAGTCTAAAGCGGCACCGGCTCGACTGCCATAACAACATCGTCCTGGTCCGGTCCCAGCTCAGGCTCCGGATCTTCTGCGGAGAGGATATGCCGCATCTTTGAAGGCGGGCGCGCTGCACCCATGTGCGCCATGCCCGAAAACGGGACCGATGGAGCGTCATGCCCCGTACCAGCCGAGCCGTCGACCGACCCCGCGCGCGAGGACGCCGCCGACCCGCCCCCGAGCTTCGAGCGCCCCGGAGGTCTGCTCGCGTGCGGCAGCGGCGCAGAAAGCGCGCCGGTTCCCGGGGCCAACCTCGGCGCAGAGAATCCAGGTGATATCTTGCCCTTGGTCATCGGGGCGCCTACCGACGCGGACGCAGAGACCGACGCAGAGAGTTGCGGCGCTGCGTTGCCCGCACCCTCCGGCGCCTCGCCGCGGCCCGTCGCACGCGCGTACGCGCTCTCTTTATCGCCGACCCACGTGCGCGCGAACCACTGGCCGCCGGCTATACCCCGTACTGCACGCTGTGCGGTGCGCCAGCGACGTACGGGAGCGCGTGTACGGTCGAGTGGAATAGATGGTGCGAAACCGGTTGCAACTTTTGGAAGTGGCTGAACGAGGAAAGGTTTTGAGGGCAGGCGGTACACTGGGATTGGCACAGATCCATCCAGATGAAAGGGAGGCACGGGCGGTTCAGCTGGTGTAGCAGCAGCAGGTGGGGGACCAGAGGTAAGTGGTGCCCCTGTGACCGGATCAAGAACGAGAGGTTCTATATCAGGCGTATCCAGTTCACGAAGGAGCGGTGAGGATGCTGCCGTCCCGCCGAAAGCTGCGGAGTGTCCTTTCAGTCGCTGAAAACCGGACTGAGTGTAGCAAAGAGAGGGAACGTACATTCTCCGACGCTGACAGCGTCGTCTTGAAGTTGCATGAGTGCCTTTGATCCTCTGTAAACGAAAAAAAATTAATTGATATTATAATCACAAATGTACGCTGAGAACATACCTGGGCTTTCTCCCCGGTTTTTTCTTTTCGCCCTCCGATTTTCTGGCCCTTTTCCTCGGCGGTTTGCCGCTTGAGACAGGCGTACCCAGGCCAGCGCTGCCAGTCTCAAAACCTCCCGCTGCGGCATGGCCCTCTTGACCAGCGTTCGAAGAGAGCTCGAAAACCGTTTGTGGGGGCTCAGCTGTACTCATCGCCGAAACCCGGCCTCTCCCTCTTCCTCTTCCTCTCCCCCTGCCCGCACCACGACCTCTCGCCGACGTCGACAAGCGCACAGGCGTTCCAGCAACCGACGAAGATGGCGCCATGGAGGGTATGTCGTCGTCGTCCGCAAGCTGGTCTTCCTCCTCTTCGTCTTCTTCCTCGTCTTCCTCTTCTTCGCTGTCCGGCATGGCCTTGCGTGAGGAGGGGACTGTGCCAGTGCCCGAGAGCGTCGACGAACCATTGTGGGCGTGCGATGATGGCCCTGAGTTCTTGTTCGAAGGCGGCTCGGTGACCTTGAGCTTCACCTTGAACTTGGAGACACGGGTTTGAGATGGTGGCGGCGGGACAGCTGCGGGCGCAGGAGGCGGGCTAGCGTCGTCCCTGAGGATTGATATCTGAGGAGCGTCCATATCTACGTCCTCGTCCATGTGGATGGCTGAGTTGTCTAGAGGAGCTGCCGTGTCGGCAGTGGATGTGTGTATAGTCGAGGATGGAGAAAGTTGGAGGTCGTCGGGCGGACGTGCGCCGTCGGGGGCATAACTGATCCAAGGAGAGACACGGAACATAGACGACGTAAGTACTTGAGGGTTCCGCCGCAATCAATTACTGGGCGTGCTCATCGCTACTTGTCCACGGCCGTTGCGATGGTTTGGGGCGAGAATGCTCGATGAACTTGGTCGACTCTCACTCCGCGTCTTTCCCAGCAATTCATTCTCGTTTTAGCCCGAAAAAATTAAATAAAAAACCTTCGGAAAACCACCACACGATGTCGTCTTTGTTCACTCAGGCAATAAATCGCCATCTAACCATTTCGATTATTTAATCTCGATTCTAACGTAACGTACTCGCTGCCACACACATAGCATCCTCGACCGTCATTATCCGGTACGCACGCATCACACTTCTGCGGGTCGCGACGACCTATTGACGGCGCCCGGCACTGTGAACATCTGCTGACTTCAAGCGATGCATTATATGATGTTGACGTTGGCATTGACTACTGAAGGCTTCTGAACTCCTTGGGTCTGCTTCGTAATTAATATCAATATTTCAGTTGCCGATGCGTATCCGGCCGCTCTTTCAGGTCATTGTAGCACACTCGTCAGGAATGAAGGTTTAGCACAGTTCTTTCGGTTCACAGCTTACTCCTGGAACGCAAATATACGTATGCAAAGCTGAACCTTGCAAATGCAAACAGACCATTTCTGCATCCGAACAGAACACTTCGTTTGTTCGAAGTTCACGCATCCACGACTCGGATCGTTCAACAGCCGGATTCCTCCTTCGGTTGTCTGAGCTTTCAAGAAGAAGATGCTCGTTTCCTTGTTATCTCGCTTCCCTCGCTGTCCAAGATACTGTTCATCTCTAGAAGCTCCGAACCGAGCTTCGGAAAATAGCACAGCAAGCTACACCCGTTTCCCAACACCCCATTCAATATGGCATCTAGATTGTCTTTGCTTGTCACCGTGAATACTGGTTGGAAGCTATGGCAATGACAGACTAAACTACGAGAAGACTTATCTCAACTCCCGCGCAATATACTACCAGGCTGAAAGAAACCTTTTACGGGCGACGTTCTCAAAACAAACCTCATATTTATTTAAGAAAGATAACATACATCGATCTGCCATTCCGACTACGATCAACTAAGGCGAGTCATCCGGTACTACGTGGAACCACTGGAGAGTTAAAGCAGCCGCGTTACCAATACTATTTATATTGAACACACAAAGTGAATCAAATGCCTTATATATTGTGCCCTGAATACTCCCAAACTCTACGGCGACTATGAAAAATCACAGGGGGTTATTAGTTTGGTAGGAATGGGGCTTTTTATGACATTTGCCGGTACTACAGTAGTGGCTATGTCGAACAGTGAACGAATGATGGCAACAAGACTTGTCAGTATCAACAACTCAATAGAGATTTGAACGGTATTGACGAGCGCTCGCAGAAGCGGCAGGGCTATGTTACTGCCAGACTCTGGGCCTCCTCCTTACTGGAAACCCTACGGAAGTCAGTGTATCTTGATAGAGTAGCCTCCTCACAGCCCTCAAGCTATGCAGTAAGTTACAATAGGGGCCCTCGTACGCATCCCTCTTGACGTTGTTTTCCTCCTTTGCAGCCGCTCCGAGATCAAAGGCGTATCAAGTCCGCTCACGAACGCCGTCAAGCAAATGATGTACCATTTTTAGTTCGGACTAAATTATTGCTTGGTCAGAGGAATGGTGAGAACTCTTCACGGCCATGGTGGATTATGTCTCTATCCGAAGGAGTCCACCATGGCAGAGTCCCATGGTTTACTACGCGTTGGGGTGAGACGCCTCAGTGTCTGTCGCAGTTAAAAAACTATATCTATGCTGATAGAGCAACGCTCGGGTACTCCTTAAATTGTCCTGTAACCGTACTGTACAGTACGATTACGTGTTGATACTAGCTGAACATTCGGGGCACAGGAGTCAAATTGTTACATAAATAGGGTCAATATTAAGCTGCTTGTTGCTATTGTGCTGAGAGGTAGTTTGGAGTCTCGGTAAATGAAACACCAAAAACACAGTTACACTCAGGCTGATGTAACATGCTACTTCAAGTTGTTAAACTAATAGCCTATATTTTGAAGTTGTACTGTTTTAAGAGTGGGAAAGTCGCGTGGATAATTATTAAAAATTTAAGGGGAATATCGTGGGGATGTAGGGAAGAGAGTCAAGAGACTCGGGGAACAGTGTGAGAAGGAAGGGGGAATCCTCGGTAAATATGGGGAGGGAAAAGAAGAAAAGGGGCCATAAATAAATCGTGGATAATGGAATAATTTAGGGGGGGGAGGCGGAAGGGATGTGACGACTACACAGAAAGAGACTGGGACGCAAATAAGGTTCGAGCTCAGCTCAATCGGACATAAGATGCGTCGCGTTGGACCATTATTTATGCACGTGCGGTAAACAAGCAGTACACAACAAATATCCCTACTCTGCGCGGAACTAATAATTACTATGATTGATAGTGAAGTACCCGCCAGGCGGCTCCCCGGAAAGTTGCTGAAGTACAGTTACCCTCCTGTCATGCAGGGTTTGCATAGGCGATATGTGATTTTCATACAGTGCAATGTTTAAACTTGAAGTACTACTTCCTCAGGTGCTCGAGTTGCTCGACCGAAAACGGTGGATCATACTGGTAGAGATTTAGGGCACATGATCCCCGTCGTATTTTACATATGAGGGGGATACAGCGAATAAAGTACTGTGGTTTCCCGAATTATTTACAGGGTTTCTTAAGTCAACGGAAGGCGTACATTTCAGAAATTGGCTCCGGGGTGAGCAGTAGCTGACATCGCCCTCGTGATTTGTGCCACCCGCACGGGCTGTACAAACCCTAGATTTCCAGGCATAAATGCCATGGAATCTCCATCTACTGCTTTGGCGCTTTTATCATCACTCTTTAGAATTTGACTGGAAAGCGAGCTAATTTGTTCCATCAAAACCTCTTCGGTGGACTTTGGAACGCGACTTGAATGCACCGCTGAAAGCTGGCGTGACTTGTCATGGGCAACGCGGAGTAGGAACGAGATGAATCTGTAGACAACGGTCAGCTAGAAAATGGGCTCTCAGACTAGGAAATAACGCACAATTCCTTCAAAAATGCAAAAGACCATCCCTCCGTACTCTTCGCGACGTCACTCGCAAGCTCCATTTCGTCTTTGCCGAACTTGACACGTTCCTCTGCGTTCGAGGATTCCGCGGTTGTAGAGAGTGAATTAATTTTCCGGATCCACTTGAGAGCGTACGCAGAACGGAGCGACTCAGAAGGGAGCGCGAACTCGTACTTCACGTCAAAGCGGGACGGGCGGTTCAGGATTGCGTCGTCAATGCGCTCTGGATGATTGGTCGTCGCAATAGTCAATATGCCTTCATTTTGACCCTGGCAATAGAAAAAGGCGTTATTCAGCAAAATGACTCATGAAACTGGGAAGGGAGATGTACGCACTAGTCCGTCAAGCTCGTTGAGGAAGAACGAGCGTACGTTCGGAGTAACGAGCGAATCCAAATCTTCAATGACCAGGATGCAAGGTGCGTTCGCCCTCGCGTGATCGAATATTGAACGAACACCATTCTCTGGACCCTTGAACGGTAGGTGTGAGCTGATCGTACTGGCAATTGTTTTATACAAGACATACCGCAGCTGTAGTGAAAGACTTGACATATAGTGCCGTCTGGCCCGACTCTTTCAGGAGTACCTTAATCGATTCAGTTTTTCCGTTTCCTGGCGGGCCCAACAAGATAAGGCCTCGTTTCCACGCAACACCGAGTTCATGATAAATGCTCCTATTCTCAAAGAATGTACGCGTGTCTCTCCGTAGCCCCTCAAGAAACTCCTCTTCGAGTACGATATCACCCCACGATGAACCAGAGATAGAGGCCCACAGTGCTGCATCCTTCGCCCAATGCCCGTTTTGAAACACCCAGATTTCATCCTTCAAAGCCTGCGACCAGCGGTAGACGTCGGAAATGAGCTCGTGTCCCACAGTTTTCGTGCTGGGGTCATCTGTGTCTTTGGGTGCTGGAGCGTCCTCTGGCATATTGAAAACGACATCGTACAACGAACGTTGGGAACGATCCTGGTGCCATGTGATTTTATAAACCAGAAAGTCGCTGTCCTTGTACCTGAATTTCATAACGCCAGTAAGCAGACGCGAGTGCAAACTGCCTCTGCCGGCTGGGCTTCTACCGCCTATTTTATCTATGATGGCAACTGGGCCTTGGGATCCAATATTGAGGTTATTAATACCATGGTGGTGCCATGCGACGAGCTCATGTCTTGGTTCGTCTGATATTTCCACTTTGATATTATGAGCATGTAAAAAGGCCGAGAGTGAAAATGCAAGATCGGAAAGTGCGACATGCTGTGTTCGTGGGTCGGGGTGAAGTCTCTTTAGTGCGGCGAGGAGAGTGAAGTCTTCGTTGGACGTAGGAGCACAGAAATGTTCGTGGAGGGTAGCCGTGAAAGACATGCTTGAGGTCTAAGGGGATACCGTACCGTGGTTAGCTGAGAACAATGAGCAGTCCTATTTAACGACTTTGGTCCTGCAAGGACGTCTCTCTTTGGGTGCTGCGCACTCGAGTCAGAGCAAGTCACCGACTCAGAAGATGGGCGCCGAACTCCTGATGAAGAGTCAGACAGAGGCTTTCGAAGCTGATTCGAACTTTATAGTTGCTGCGGTCCTACTACTTCGAAGTCTGCAATTGATCGAAAGTACACTTGTGATCAAACGGTGAGGCGGGGTCGTGTACGGATGCGATCCGGCCATGTTTGTCAATGTGGGATTTGTGGCCTAGAATATGATGGCCAAATCCTGAAGGAGTCACTTGCTAAAGTAACATTGATTCCGTGAACACAGCGCTCCTCAAGACGGGTATAATGAAGATTCTGGAAACCATATTTTAAGGACCCCATTTACCGTATGAATTAGGCAGGACTGGTGGACATTTGTGTTTACTGTCCACAACTGAGAATAGTTGTGAGAGGCGCTAACGGCAATCGGCACTGAAGTAAAGGAAACAGACTTTTGGTCGTAATGTAAGAAGACCATCTAGAAATTAAGACCATCGTCTGTCATCATTAATGCGTAGATAGTTTCAAATACACGATACCCCAACCAGCGCGCTAAGGTGCACTCGCCTCATCAGCCTTCGTCCCATGCTCTTCTTCCAACCCTTTCTTCAAGCCCTCTAAAGTCCGCGCCAGCCTTCCTCCACTCGCCTCTCCGAGGACCATCGCTAGTTGTACTGCAGGACTTGAGAGTAGACCAACGATCTGTGCACGAAGGGTGTCCAGTGTTGGGAGCTTCGCGACGTCCTTCACTTTCTCCACACCAAACACTCTTCTCTCTATAAGTGCCCCGAGCAGAACAAGTTCAGGGTCGAGGATAGGCCTCTGACGCTTCAACTTGCGGCCCGGAACGCGCCCTTCATCATCCAATGACTTGCTTTTTGCTGGACCATCATCCTTCTTCTTCCTCGGCACCGAACGCTCTAACGCGCGTAAAACCGCTTGAAGCGCTGGCGGATCGAGTGAGGGAAGGCTGAGAACAGCCAGGCTGCCTCCACTAGCCATCTTCGCGATCTCCGAGGTGGCGCGTTCGTCCAGCGGGGCGTAATGGCGTAACGCAACACCAAATATGCTCGTGCGGATGACATTCAGCTGAGGAAGTGTGTCGGCGCCAGGCGGGATGTCGAGTAAACTCAACACAGTATTTTTTGGCATCGCCGCCGAGATTATCTCTCTCCGCAGCTTGATCATCCCCGATGCCTTGAAGTTTTTGTGCTGAATGAAGAGAAGGGGTTCGGAGGATGCGCGACCCAAGAGTGAGGTGAACTGGTCGTATAGGTAGGTCTTGCGCTCGTCGAAAACACGCGTTTCCGCTTTGCCTGGCCAAATTCGAGGCGCCTGGACCGAGATGGCATAGTTGCGCACGCTCGTCGCCGCCAACGGCGACGAAGACGGCCCCGCGACAAGACAGGCGGGCAGGCGAGGTGGGCGGAACATGATGAGGGTCACGGTGGACTTGAAAAAGCGAATATTCTCGTTCGGGAATGGGCGCCGATCATTCGCTGGCACGTGGCTCGCAGAACGGCATCTCTAGGTGACTCCCCCCGATTCTGCTTAAGATGCCATTTTTATGCATGAACAAAGGAGTAGCCAGTAAAACCAAATAACAAAGCCCTTTTACATACGTCAAAAATAGACTGAATATTTAGTATATGAAGTGAGATCACGCCAGCTACGAGCAGTTTCATTATAACCCTTCTACCAACTGAAAAGTAGTGAAGAGCCGATCAGAGTTGTGGAGGACTTACCTTGCGCGCCGGCAGGAAAGAGCCATCAAGATTCACACTTCGTCGTTAAGGATTTCATTAGAGGTTCGTAACTGCCGGAAGACTAGAACACCAAGCGTCTACAAAACGAAGGAGCATATGAGGCAGGGCATATGAAAACCGCAGATGGAGGGTTGTGCAGAAAAGAAAAGTTCCAATGGTGCAATAAAATTAATAATTAAAGAGAAGAAAAGACAGATACACCCGTCAATCAACCGCCATCTCATCTGCCGTCAAAGATATCCTCTACAAGGCCTTGCTCCACAGCATCCCAGTCGATTACACCCCCGCTAGCGTAAACGCCTTCGTATGACGTTATGCTTAGATGTGAAAAGAACGGGGCCAGATCGTGGATGCTGTCAATCTGTTTCACAGATTTCAGGAGCGGTTGCCGGGTACCGCGTTGTGAAGTCGAGTCCGGCAGTGAAATACCAGAAGGTTTCTGTATTTTATTCGTAAGCCACTGTGCTCGGAATATGCGCACAGAAATCTTACCCGAAGCTCGGATGCCGGGAGGTCGCCTACCGTCTCGGAAAGTTGGTCTATGATTGCTTCTGGGAACCAGTTATCCGGGCGGTAAATAGCATCGACTGTGTCCGTTATAAATATCCACTGGTGGCTGCGCTGATGATCAGACCAGTGACTCGTAGGTCAGGGAAGGTTGGCTTACATTTGGAACTCTTCAGTCTGTAATACGAGTAGTAAATCAATTAGTTTGCATGCTGATAGTACCAATTGCAAGCTATCGGAACCATCTGAAGGAGGCTCGGCCATTGCTTGTTCAAAAATCCGTATCTGCGTAGCTTTGAGGATTGATACAACAATGGACAACACTTTTACTCACCAACTCGGCTAAAATGACAGGCCAGAAACTCGATAGATTGTGTGGGGAAAGGCGGCAAAGGAGAACGCGAATACATAGATACACCTCACTTTCCACGACGGGTACACTGCCGCTACGAAGGATGTCGACCAGCTTTTCTTGGACGGCAGGGAGTTGCGTCAAGAAGTGGTTCTTTTCAGACGCAAAGAGTACGAAAGATAGCCTGCGAATATTTTGTGCCTTCATCTGCATTTCATACTCCCTATTGACGAATATATTGGCCGCTGAGGTTGCAGATGCAACTTTGCCTATAACGTGATGTTAGAAAAATTTAGAGTGACCACGACTAAAAGCCAGCCTAATCACTTAGCAGTTCGCTGAATGCAGATTTATCTGCATCAACCAAAGTTTTCAAGATTCCCCTCCACTTCAGTCCTGCCCCTGGGGTTGCAGAAAAGAGCTTGGTGTCATTGAAAACTTCAGTGGCCGGATTGCGCCACGATTTGACAGCTGCAGGGATCCTCGACATTTGTTCCATGATAGTAATGAAAATATCGTCAACATCAGCTATTCGACTTTTATTCGAAAAAAAAATCAGCTATGGGACAAACGTTACACAGTGTGGAATTTCTCACTTTGAACGGGCTTTAAGTGCGGGACTAAGCACGTAATATACTACATTATTACAAGCAGCGAGTATCCTGTCATTCTCAACGAGGAAGCGCCGAAGATTCGGAAGCACGTCGTAGGCGATGTACTGATTGATCTGGGAAACGGGTTAATCGAAGGAAAGCATGGAAACGGAACGGAAAAGAGAGCGCACTCTGTCCGTTAAGTCTAAAATAGGCTGTCTTTGCGGCGTCAAGGCGGACGCATTCGTGGTATTATACTTCTCGTGCAGATTAATTTCCGACTGGGCTAAAATCCAAGTTAGCAAAGTTAAATATGTACGAAATAAATTGAATTACTGCGAGAGAGCGGTGCACCCAAGCCATTTACGAGTAAATTTTCCTTCGTTCTCCTGGGCCACAGACCCTGGTCCAGCGATCCACCCGAAATAAGTACACAGGCATCTAATAGTTTCCCGTAGAGATCCTATGACATACTGAGTTTGTCTCCATTAAATTCGAGGGGAACAGCAAACCTGAATATCTTTCCGCATCCTCCGATCCTCAATAGCTGTGGTCTGAGTGATCTTAAGTACCAGGACGGTAGTGCACCTTTTATAGCGAGGTTAGGACCTCGAATCTCAACGAATAAAGAAGCTTACCGGAGGACGGGGAACACCTGCGACCGGAATTCTTTCACATTTGCAACGACATCCTTTGCTAGCGAAAGGAAGCGCGTCCACACCTGGAGCGCAAGAGGATTCTCCAGTTTCAAGAGGTACTCCTCAAGAAACGTAAACAGAATGATGTCCGTTCTAGTCCTATACTTAGTACGAATACCCAGACTGAAGGTTGAAAACTTACAATTCCGGATTTAAAACCTGCTTCCTACTTCGTTCCCCCGCAGTTGCGCTGACTCGCCACGATATACTCTCACACACCATATGTACAACATTCTGCGCACTCGCGGTTAGGAAGTCGACAATATCGAATGCGGCCTTTCCTGTTCCGGGTGAACTCTAGAAACGCCATAATAAGCAATGGACGCATAAGGTATGCAAATCACAAACCTCCCGATCAAGACTCCAGTACTCTATGACTGACTCGATAACTTCAAAGGCGTGAGCGCGGAAGAGTTTTTCAAGCACCTTACGGCACCGGGCGGAAGTCCGAGTGAATATGTGCTCCAGGGTATCGAACGCGGGGTGAGACTCAGCAGGGGTATTATCTACGAGTTTCCATGTCGCATAAAGAACCCCGATTCCTTCATGAAGAGACCGGTATGCAGGAGAACGTGCCTAGAACCGGTGTATCAGCATCATTGCCGAAGATCATTGAGCAACTTCTTTACCGTCAGGACAGTCTCATTTGTCTGATTAGCGGAATCGTTTAAGAAGACATTCGATACCATGCTCAGCAAGCCCGCGCTGTCCGAAGCACCCTTGTCCACGGGGCTATTTTCATCCAATGTTCCTGAATCAAGTTCATCCAAGCTGAGGAGGATCAAGCGTTCCAATGCATTTAAGAGCATGATGAATTCCGCGTCGTCTGCAGAAGAGACAATATCGCGCTCAGAACCACTTCCAAGCGCCAGCACGGAAGCAAGATCATTTAGTTCGCTACGGATTTGGCGACACACACAGGCGTTAAGAGGGAATATAGCAGGCGTAAGGATGTGCGGGAACTGTGGCACGGTCATTAACACGAAGTCAAGCCAGTGGTGCAGTAAGGGACGGTTCGTGGATATAGTAAGGCCATCCACAAGTAGTTGAATGAGCAGTGGATTTACGGAGGTGGGAGAAGGAGACTCAGCCCGTGCATCATCACCTGGCTTTCCAGCATCAAGTCCCGGGTCTGCAGCAGTCTGAAGTAACAAGTTCGGAACCTTCGCACGATGCTTCTCCGCGGAAGCCGCCGTAAAGGACACTATTGAATGCAGGAGGTGTAGTAGCTTGTTCTGTAGTTCAAGGCGGGTGGAGTGGACCAGCAGGAAAAGCTTTATGACCACCGCTGATTCCATACTTTCAATCGTTAACTGGTCTAGATTTCCACGGGAGACCATAAGCTGCAAAAGGTCAATTACGGATGAATGAATTTCAATATTCAGTCTCTGCATTGACGTCAATAAAGACGGTCTAGGCTCGCTTTGCATAAACCTGCCCCATATATTTCAGCGAACTTACATTTTAAAACGAAAAGAATGCACACGAACCGTAAAAGGATGTCCGCCAATACGGTACTGTATGTTGCACTTGATATGGAAAATCCACCTTAATTCCGGAAAATTGGTAGGTGTTCACGTTGTACAGTATCTCATGCACGTACTTTGGACTGCCCGGCTCACCAATTCTGGGCAAGATGAGCGCGCAACAAGTGTAGTCGTCGCAATCCTGCTGAAGGTATGGCCTCCGAAACGTGCAATATGCACGAGGATATCGAGAAGGTACGCAATACGATGTTGGTCGAATGGCCTGTCGTATACGAGTCCTTGGAACTCACGCCCTCCAACCGAGATGGGGCTCTTGCTTAATCGAATAGCTGGATCAAGCAAATCGACAAGGATTGGATCCAGGACGCTGTAGGCCGACGAATTATCATCAATGATTACCAAATGATTCTCTACAGAAAAAGAGCGTCATACCGCGGGTAAGACTTAAGATTGCAACGCATCCAGGTTTCACCGACACGTCGCATGACGGGATCATTGCATCTCAGCGTATCAAGCACAGTAAGCATCGGAATTTTGAAATGAATGCCTGGTTGCTGGCTGTCATCTGAAAAGGAGGAAAGTGATAGTCATATCAGTTATTCACTTCTTTGAATGTCCTGCATCTCCCGGCTAGAATCGTGGCTACTAAATATAAAGAAGACATACCAGACAAACGCCAAAGCACACCGAAGGCATTATAAGCATCGTGCTCGTTCCGAGAACCACTCGCTACAAGGGTCTGTGCGATGATAGATTCGAGATGGCGATGTGCTGTCGCGTGCTCAAGATCCCAAATGAGCCTAACGGCTCGGACATGGTAAGGGCTCGTCTCGAGGCGCAGGTATCCCATCAACTGCAAGCGTATAGTTTAGACATTAAATTTTCGGATTAATCAATATTGCGAACCGACTGCATCATTGAAAGTAGTCTAGGTCGGTTATCAAACGACAGTGTAGGTTGCAGAGCAGGCGTTGTGTGTAGACGAATGGCAAGAGAAATGACTTTATCCGCTGCCAAAAATGAGCAATTCTGCAATACAATTCACAAGGGTGAAGTAGTCAGAGTGGATGGATATAACTGGGAGAGAGATGAACTTGTACTTACCCGTAAATTAAGGGGACGCGATACACAATCCATCCATCGTTCGATATCCCAAGAAATAGTCAGAGGAGCTGCGAGAACTGCAGGAGGCGCACTGCTTAGAGCGCTGGTAAGGTTTAGGAGGAGCGATACACTTCGCACGAATATGTGGTGTAACGCCTTCGCTCCAGTTAGTTCCCAGTCGTCGCTTTCTTCCTTATTAACTCTTGATCTCAAATTAATTTGATCGACAGACAATCCGACACAAGTCACAGTCAAATCTGCAAGACGTTCGAAGGACGCAATAAGTGGCACCGCTGAAGACCATCGACGTTCCTTCACTATCTCCTCTGCTCCCAGGGCCGGGTTGATCGAAGGTACCGGCGTCAGTGCGCTACCTGTCATGTCGCTGGGTACACCATAGAAAGCGCAAGCTACATCGTCGAAACTTCCACCGAACGCGAGGTCCGTGAGGTGTAAAGGACTTGCCATAGCCGCTATAGGGGTGCGCGCGGCGATCTGGTCGAGCAGTTCCATAGCCGCGCGGAAGGTTGGCATCACCACTCGCCTTGGGTCCTTTCTTGACAGTTCCTGAAAGTTGCCTTTAGTTGATCAACATGCACATAAAATTGTATAAAAACGGTCACCTCTAATTTTTCGATTAATGCACAGAATAAAAGTGGTAGGTGGACGTTCTGGACTTCATCATCTTCGACACGGAACGTCTTCAGCACAAATAAGAGCATGTCAATACACTATAATAATCCATCATAAGTCACTCGTCTTGTAATAAATGGTGTTGGTCTGGTCACCTCTCTCTCCATGTCGCTATCAAGAATTTCCTTCCGGGTAGTCTGAAAGAGTTCCTTCCAAATGGCCTGCGGTTCGACGGCCTCGTATAATGTGTTTGCAGTAATTAGGATCTAAAAGAGATTAATATCACAACATGGAGATGGGCAAAGACTGAATCCACAAACATCTTCGCCTCCGTCTGTGCTTTCATCGACAGACTTCTTTATTGACTTCAGTGCGTCGTAGATCAGAACCTCGGTCAAGGGCGCACCAATCTCCCACTTGTCCAGAAGGGAGACATATATTTTGAATGGCCGTGCGCTGGAGTATTCGGACGATGGGCGATACATTTCATCCTAAGTCAACTCAGTACGATCTTCGGCATTACTGTGATTTAGAAACTGTGAATTACCTTCAAAGTTTCTACGAGTAAATCAAGTGCGTGCGAGCGGAAGTAATCCCTTTGTTTCTCGGCGTTCTCATCCGGTCCGAGAAGCCACGAGAATAGGCGACGATTAAGAGAGAGATCTCGCCGAAGGACAACGCCGGTCGCAGCACGCATTAGGAGTGTACGGTCACAGGGTGGTGCATGCGTCAGCGCGACGCTCTCTGCACGAAGTGTCTGTAGGAGAAGGTCGAGTGCACCACGTTGCACAAGCAGATTGTCGTCTTCGAGCGCCGCGGCAAATGCGCGCACCATGAGACCGATGTCACGCCCAACTACGGGCGTAATGTCTAAAGCGGAAAATATGAGACGAGTTGAAGAAAGAAAAGTGTATAAACTGACCCTCGCTGGCATCCAACCGCGGCAGACGTCGAGAAAGGTAGTTAAGACAATATGCACGCGGGACCTGTGTCGTCAACATCACTAGCCAGACATTCTGAAGGAAGAAAGCCGGCGAAACCGTATCCGAAAGGCGGTCGAGAAGTGTCGTGACCTGCGGAGAAGAGCGTAAGCTGAACAATTCAAGTACGCTTAACCAAATGACCCACCTTATCGAAAAAGTCACTCGTTTCTTCTTCCAGGCCAGGGAGCAGTGCAAGTATGAATGCGCGCGTAACTGGCCGCAGATCTCCCTGGAGTGGAAGATAATATTTCTCGAACAAACCAAGCACGGTCGGCTTGACGGAGGTTGAAGCGTACTCGAAGAACGGGAAAAGGCCAGATGACCAGAGCGGAAGGTCTCTCTTTAGTCCGTCAGGCTGGCAAGGGCCGTCAACAGCACGTCAGACAAGTTAATTGAACCTTCAACATACACCGAGTACAGCGAGGATGTGCGAATATACATCGAGCGCACGCTGGTGCACGCCCGAAGGTAGCGCAGGAATCAGACATTGCGATAGCCTCTTCGACACGATCAATTTGCGTGGGACCTCCTTAAACTGAGTGTACGACTGTAAAGTCTATATCCCGCGAGTTAAGCTTATTGATTTGAGTTGAGTAATACGCCGCGTACCTTGAGCAGCTGTTTAAGAAACGCAATGAAGTCTGGCCACTCGTGCATAGTCTCGAAAGTTGCGAGGCACTTCTCGACCTGTTGCGCGTACTTCTTGTATTTCGGGTCATTCTGAATAGTCGCGTCCAGCGCAGCTAATACATTTCGGTTTGATCATAGAGTTGTAAGGAACAAGTATATCAAAGGGTATGCGCATACGTACCCTGCTCGCGCAGCTTCGCAGCCACGGATATTGGTCCCTTCGAATTCCCGCTTCCGCGCGCACCTTCTCCTCCTAGGTCGCCTTTATCTGAAGACGACATGGCTTGGATATATAGTTATAGGCGTTTTATCCGTTAACCATGGGTCGCTTGCGGTTGAGAGCAATTGGAGTCCGCCAGAATTGCTGAGCATCCCACGTGTCGGCCGCGTACGACGTGACCGCGCGCGGCTGCCTTGGGTCTTGGCATCCGAACCGAACTACGCTCAGCGTTGTCTGCACCGCAACCGCAGTTCCGCACGATGAGCAGCCCGAAAGACAGACTGAAGAAAAGCATTGAAGCGAACTTGACTCCGGAACTGGAACGTAGGCCGCCCGGCCAGCGCACCTTCCTGCAGTCGTGGCTGAGTTCGTCCACTGTCTCTCATTTCTTAAACTCAATTACTCAATTGTTTCATTACTAGCTATACCGCGCCGGACGCGTCTTTTTCTTTCCTGCACTATTTTTGGCACGGCGCTCGTCGGATTGTGGGTTTCGGACAGGCTCGAGGACAAAATGCCGGCCTCAAAGCCTGCCAGCACTTCTCCAAAACACTAGGACCTCAAACAACTATGGTGTACGTGTCCAAGGTCTAATTCAATTAAAAGACTGTGTAAACTTATGAAAGCATACACAATATCGATAGAGATACACAGTCACTGTGTGCATTATACAATGTCCGGTGAATGAATGGCTGAGGTATACATGTATGTGTGTTGGGGGCAAAGTTCTTGTTTCGGTCATTAATGGTCCTCGATTCCTCCATATGCATCTTCTTCTACATGGGCTGCGCGCATTGCGCTACCTACATCTCTGTTCTTCCCGTCCAGTGGCAGCCGTGGATACTCATATGAAGAATTCTCGGTCGTACTGAAGATTACTGGAGGCTGGGACGGATTTGCCTGAGGTGGTGGTGATGGAATAATCGAATAATTGCTCCCGTCGCGAAAGGGATTAGAATTCCTGTCTGCACTAAAAGTCGACCCCGTTCTGTTAGCTGGCTCTGTGGCGATGGCAGCTGTATTTGTGCTTGGGATGCGGCGCAAAGGGAATGGTGAAACCGGTGGGAGCGGGAAGCACAGATCTCCCTTCTCACTTTCCCCAATGTGCAATCCGCTTTTGTCCTTCTCAATGACGTCGTCGCTGTCCCCTCCAAATCGCCAGCTACCACGCTTCCAGTCCGGAACAAGCAGCTCTTCTCCGTGATTTCGCACGCGACGTACGGCATTCCACAGGGTGTCGTGGAAGATGAAGCCAATCACAAGCAAAATAATGCCCGCAAGCGCAAGCACGCCAATACCAATAATCTTCCACGAGTTCATGCTCGGTCCTGATGAGCTTGAGGCTGAATGCGAATTCGCATCTACGTTTGGACTGGGGCTGCTGGTGGTAGTCGCACCCTCATCCGTCTGTGTGGTAGATTGTGGGGCCGTGTTCGAAGTGGAAGTTGTCAAGCTGGTCGTCTCTGATGATTTCTTGCCCGGTCCCTTAGTTGTCGTATTCGCGGGAGATAACGCCGTCATTGCTTGATTACTGGCAGTGTTCAATCCTAAGCCTGCCACCGTGGACGTACCCGTCCTGCTCATCTCACCCAATCCAGGCATGACCCCTTCGTCACCATCACCATCACCGTCACCATTGTCATTGCCATCGTCACCGTCATCACCGTCATCTCCAATGAGTCCGAATGGATCGAGCGCATAGCTGTTCCCTGTATGCAGTAGCTCTCCTGGGTCCAAGTCTCGTCTCACCAGAACATACGTTGAAGACGCTATAAGCGTTGGCGTCGTGGATACGGATGGCGGGGCGATATCCGGCTTATATGGTAATTGCAGAGACCCAAAGGATGGTACGGTACTGGCGAAGACAAGCTGGACTGCCACGAGGAAGGACGGAAGAATCCCAGAGTTGAAACGAAGCACTTTGACCATGAGAAGCTATGAAAGAATATAGCAGCTGTGGGAGACTAGATATCCACAGGAAATAAGGAACAGGAGGTATTATTTACAGTGTCCAGTGATAAGGGTTTGAAAGGAGCGTGGCGGGACGGAAATCGAGGGAGATCAAGTGGCAAGTCTTTACGAAAGAACCTGACGGTAACGTGATTCCAATGGAGACGCGACGCGTCAGTCACGTGCAACTCTGTCAGCCGAATCGAAACCTCAAGCTCGTCGACTCCGACCCAGTACATATATCCGTTCAAAAAGTCAGATTGCTGGGTCTAGCTTTTAGAGCCAAGTAAGCAGCTCTTTTTATAGAATGGTCCAGACAAAACACACATGCATACATCATGCTATGACCAACTGCAATAAATGCTCTGCGAGGATATTAAGGTAAATCTTTATGGTGATGGTTCTGGAGAGGTGACTATCGTCTTCTTTACTACTTCTGCCTTAGCAAACGTAAGACTTTTGCGTAGTGCTCATCAGTGCTGGCAGGAAAGCCTTGTAGCGACAGATCGTGTTTTGGATAGCTAATGTCCTGGTGTATTCGTGGCAAGGGTGCGCGGAAAATTTCTTGCGAACTTGTGATCAGGACCGGGACTCCTTTAGTAACAGCGCACATAAAGGTCATAAGTTTTCCGTGCTGATTTTTGAGGAACAGAGTGCACAAGCCTGAGCGAAAGCCACGCGAGTTGGCGATGAGCGCGTACATATAATTGACGGAAATATTAATCGACCATTTTATGTCGCTCTTACCAAAATTAGCAAAGTACTAGTGTGACAGTGTCTAGGTCTGACATTGTAACCTGGGTGCTACTCAGTGCTGCCACATCACAAATGGCTGACAGCATCGTTTTTGACAATATTGTATCTTGACGGGGAGCCCTAAGTTCTTCCAAGGAAGACCTGTCAAACTACTGGTACTGAGGCCGCCTGAGCCAGAAAGCTACTTGAAATGTGTAGAACCGAATCACGGTGGAATCCACTTCAGAGAATGTGTCTACAAATCGGAAGAGGAAAGCTTGATGGAAAGGTTAGTAAAAGCGGATCCAATGCCGAAAGGGAGTCCGCCGGCAACCCCGCAACACATACCAGAAGAGGAAATGCAATTTCCCTAGGTGGAAAGCCAATCTATTTTCGCCTCCGCTCCGTCTTTTCGTTTCCAGCACACCCTTGAAAGCACCCAGTCCGGAGCAGGAGGCACCCACCATGCGCAACCCGCTCGCCCTCCTCCACGCGCTGCTTTTGTTCAAGCTCGTTCTCGCACATGGCGACCACGGGAAAGACGAGTCCGCTGCCGGCGGCGAGATGGCAGACTACGCCCTTCGACACGTACGCTCTTCCCTGGATGATGCACACGCTGACTTGACACCGGAGATGCTCACAAACTTCTTTGCAGATGGCGACGGAGCACCACATGTACGAGCACTGCCTTTTGGGATCGTCCTGAAGCTAACGACGTTCATATATTAATAGAGACACCTTCGACCCTATGAGCTTCTTCCACCTCCACGACCTCAATAGGTGAGCTTCCTCAAGACCAGTTATCAAGTTTAGACTGACACGTGGGGTAGCAACGGTGTGCTTGACCGCGACGAGATTGAGGCAATTTACGGCGTGCATCACCCCTACTCGCAAAAGAAGTCCAAGGACGAGCAGGCGCATCAGGAGAAAGCCGACCACATCGTCAATGTCGTCCTCGGCATTATGGACAAGAACAAGGACGGCAAGATCTCGCTGGAAGAGTTTGTCGCGTCGGGTGTGCACGCGTTGCCGAGCTTTGAGGGTCTGGGTGCTGAGGGTCACCACTACGACGTAGAGAGTGGTACGTCCGCTCTGTCTCCACGCAGTGCTCCTTATTGATACGCCTCACGCAGAATTCTTCCTCCACCACGAGGGTAGGTACACCATATAGAGAGTACACACGAAGCCAGACTAACACTAAACAGAGCAATTCCACTCAACGCCCGAAACGCAGACGGACGAGGCGTACAACCATCCAGAGGACATCGAGCATTTCGCCGCACACGGGGACATTGAGCGACAAGAGATCCTCAAGGAAGCCGAATATCAGGGCATCTCTGTCGAAGAGGCGTTGGCTGCCCATGATGAGGCTGAGGCCCCAGCAAAAGCGGAGGATCCACCGCGACCAAAGATCACGCGTCAGCCACCGCCCGAAAAGATCGACCCCTCCGTTCGCTTTGAGAATGCTCAGCAGGAAAGTCAAGAGCACGGTGAGTGGGGTGCAGGCGACAAGGGATACAAAGTGCCGAAGACGCCGGGTGAGAGGATGAGGTACGTCTATCTCCCTCACATGTCATAATATGGCTCGCCCCTGATCCGCATTATTTGTGCTGTCCAGGAAAAACGTGCCCTACAAGGTAATGATGAGCTCTAGTAGGCCATTAACTTCGAACGCTGACTCTGACACCACAGTACAAATTCCGTCGCAACTGGGGGGATTTCTGAGCCGGATTACTTATTCTTTGTATTGTTTTGCTCGCATGCGGGCGACTCCTAACATGTTATATACTATCTGGATTTTTATTGGGTTCCGCATAATAGCCTCTAAGAAGCCTGCCTGGATCCGTATGACGTCCGGCTTCGTGCATTTTCCTGCTTTCTAAAGAGGCAGAAGTTCTCCTGAAACGAGGTCCGACAACGCCGTGATCTCGTGTGAAACTTTGCCAAATGAACACTAGAATATAACACCAAGGGTATATACAAGGTATACAGGCCAGCTAAATTACGATGCAACAGCGACCTGAAGAGCCAGTACAGAAATGGATGGAACACAATGTAGAATGTAAGTTGCTCATAAATGAACTGGTAATTTATGGGAACGTTTGAGAAAGAGATACTGGCACCCCAAAAATACCATAAAAAAGAGAAAGATTCGTGTCGTCATGAAAAGTGGAGCCCGAAAAGAGTGAAAGCAACGTTCAGCTGCAGATGTTAGGGAATTCCCTTGAGGTTGGGTTCTGCGGGATCCATCCATACGCAAGGCCAACCTGGTATGACCACTCCTCGCCTGTGCCAGCCTCTGTTTTCCACGTCCATTGGATCCAGCCCTGCCCAGCCTCGTATGAGATCGTCTGAGCCTCCCAGAACTGACGGAGGAATGTCTTGTAGCTAGAGCTGAATGTGCTTGCAGAGCCACTCAAGCCTGTACAACTTCCAACCTTCGTACTTCCGGAGAACGATCCATCGTAGCGCGCACCAATACCTCGTCCGTTAAGGTATTTAGCGCAGTCCGTGATCGCGGGCGCCCACTCGCCAACAATTACCCACAAATCAAAGTCCGCGATTCCGCTGCTGGCTACAGCGCATGCAGTGTTGATATGATCCTGTTGCGAGAGCGCAACATCACTATCACTGAAAACCTGGTATATGTGCGTGTCGAGAGCGACACCCTGGTGGCCAGGCGCCACCATAAACCCATCCCAGTAAGAGAGGTCTTGGAACGCATCATGGATTAGGACGAGCGTGTTGGACTCCTCGGAAGAACCAAATGGGAAACGGATGTTGCCGTATGAATCATCCCAGTACTGTCTGACGACGGTGAGGACATCATCACCGTCGAAACCGGCCGGCCTGATAAATCAATGAGACACGAGCCAAGTTCATATGGAGTTGTTACACACTCGTTCAAGGGAGCAATAACGGAAACGACGTTCGTGTCCGTGGCAAACATGCTCGCGATCGTCATGATAATTGCGTCTGTCCGCTCCACGTTCGTCGAATTTGAATGCCAGTGTGGGAAGCTCATCCTTTGTCCCGAATTGTCAAACCTAATGTATTATCCGAGTTGGCTTCTTGGCTTCGAGAGGCGAGTCGTAGATAAATAATACTTTACCCATTCTGACTTCCAGGTGCGCCGTGCAGGTCGATGATAACTTTCAGTCCGTGATTTCCGGCCCACGTGACGGCGTTCTGGAGGAAAGGCAGCTGACCTTGGATGAACGGTTCGCCAGGTCCAACCTCGAATGCCCAATAACCGATCGGTAGGCGAACATGATTTAACCTTTATTGAACGAAACGGCGAAACGGCATAAGCGGTGCACAATCAAGAGCAGAACTCACTCACCCCGCCGCCGCGATGTCCGCGAAATCTGTTTCCGTATAGAAGGTGTTCCAGTGGTTCTGCAGGACGGATTCGGCCGTACTTCTGCTCTGCAGTTGACAAAACGTCCATTCGTCTACGATGGCATCGTTGCCTGTATTATCGAACAGACTCGGTGTGATCCAGGGCTCAAGGACAAGCCAGCCACCAAGGTTTACTCCGCGCACTTTCTGCGAGCCATAAGGAAAGCCCGGGTTTATGGGGGAGTCAGCGCGGGTGGACGGGATGAGTGCTAGGAGCGATGCAAGGAGTCCAAGGAGCGTCAAGAGGAAGAGGCGGCAAGCCATAGATGGATAACCAAGGAGGGGCTAAAAGTTGGGGGGACGTAGAGATGGCGACTTTTTCAAACACACTGCTTTTATAGATGCACCGGCGACCCAGAGGGGAAAAGTCCTGTACACCCGCTCCGGAGCTGCGCGGCTGGGAGGGCAGGGCGGGAGGCAGCCTCCTTTGAAGCATCCGAAAATAGCGGCATGCGGCACGCTAGCGAACGGCCTGCAGGAAAGCCCCAAAGGTAATAAACCAAGAGAAATGGAACACATGTCGGGCAAGGTGCCATACAGCTTGCTTTGAGCCAGTGCTCGTCAAATCGGAGCATGAACTGGCCACGGCACACCATTGATTTGCAAACTTCATCTGCTAAATGGATCAAGTTGAGAGCCCCGAAATAGGTCGGCACGAAAAGTCCATCAAGAACGCACGAAAAAAGGTCCCCCAAAGCCCACCATCTGCCGTCTTTTCGCATCCTATTCATCACGGTGGCTGCATAAAGGTGAATAATGACCTCGCGGGTGACTTGCGGATGGAGCATACTTCCGAATTAGGGAAAGTGTGGCGCGCCTTTTCGGTTCTTCAAGTTAGAACTCAGGTTGGGCGCGCCGTCTCTGTGTACCTGGTCACTTGCTTCTTCTCTGCATACTCTCATTTTCGTTGTTGTCCCCCCTCCAAGGCATTTGAAAAGAATCAGCCCCATCTATAGAAGGCCGACATCTCCCCGAGTACATGGGGTGTAATAATAGTAACAAGAGAGCATACGGAGGGCCCCTATTTCTTCAACTTGGATACTGCGTGCTTCACGTAATTTGGTACGCATTAATTGCTTCCGGGTCCACCGGTGCTGAGCTAGGACAAATGGTATGGAACTCCTCTCGAATAGTGGCTCCCTTCACCGGGAAATTAGGAGCCGGGCATATGACACCCCTACGGTATTCCATTACTAACGTTCTTTAAATATAACTGGCTTCCCAGCAGCCGAATATGGCACACACGATTCGTGTGTATTAATACGTATGAGGCTCTTTGGTGGATGCCAATAATAGCGGTCCCCGTGCAGTGTACCGTTTACTTTCCGAGGGTTGACTCGGAGACTGAGTTAGCCTCGGTTACGGTCCTCGGAAAGTACATACACATGGGAATTTCAACCTCCCAAAACGTCAACCTTTGTAAATCACCGTGTAATCCGTTTCGATCCTCTATGCTTTGGCTATCAGGGTACATTCATACCTTTTGATACTTAGAATTTTCTTGGGGGGGCACAGACTCGGAGCAAACAGTGCATATGACTTCAACTTGAAGATTATTCGAGCGACTGTCGATCAATGATCGACACCACTACGTTCATAAACCTCAGTAATCAATTGGCCTGACCAATAAGCCCTGTGAAGTATCCTACCTTAAAATATGGAACAGGTTTCAGGAGTATGATATGCATACGCTTCAGGTAAGTCAGACTCGGGATTTGTTCAAAATATTAAGGCAACTTCGCTACATGTTAGTTTTAGAGAAGTCCGGTTGTCTAATGAACGTCATTAAATCGATACGAGATTTAGAAGAGAAGAATCGTTGAAAGGCCGTGCATCATCGGATTAGCGAATTGTCTGTACGCAAAAGGTGCAAGTCCGAAAGAAATGGCTGTAGTCTCGAAGACCGATGAGAACGAGGAAAGCCGATACTCTTAAAGGTACATGTAAATAAAGATATTTTTCAGTAGCCACAGATATTGGGATACTTCATGTCCGTGGGATCTTTCGGGATCCATCCGTGCTTGAGCCCACTCTTGTACGCCCACTCTTTCCCTGTCCCCTTCTCCGTTTTCCAAGTCCACTGAATCCACCCGGCACCAGTCTCATACGATTGCACCTGTGCTTCCCAGAACTTGCGGAGGAAAGTCTTATATTCCTTGCTAAACGAGCCCGCAGAGCCGCTCATGCCTTCGCAACTGCCAATTCTATGGCTGCCGGGGTACGTGCCGTCGTAGCGTGCACCGACGCCCCGCCCGTTGAGATACTTGGCACAATCCGTAATTGCAGGCGCCCATTCGCCAACAATGACATAAAGATCGTAGTCCGACAGTGTCGAGCTCTGCTCGCATGCAATCTTTAAGTGCTCATTGTATGAGTGTGCGACTTCTTCATTGCTGAAGACCTGATAGATATGTGTGTCCATCGCAACACCCTGGTATAATGGTGGGGTCATGAAACTCTTCCAATAGGAGGCATTTTGGAATGCGTCGTGGATGAGGACAAGAGTATTGGATTGCGCGGAGGATTCGTATGGGTAGCGAATGCTGCCGTAAGAGTCATGCCAATACTGCTTAACAACATCCAGGACGTCGGTACTATCGTATCCGGCCGGTCTTAAAAAGCCAAGGTCAGTATGGGCAATGATGTAAAGAGTAATTGAAAAGGACTTGCTCGTTTAGAGGGGCGATAGTGGGTACCACGAACGACTCAGTGACAAACATCTCCGCGATTGTTTTTAGAATCGCATCAGTGCGAGCGACGTTCGTTTTGTTGGAATGCCAGGTCGGAAAATTCATCCTCTGCCCGGAGTTGTCATACCTGAAAGTCAAATTCACTTTTAAACAAATCCTAACCCAAGAATCTGTTTACCCACCCATTCTGACTTCCCGGAGCGCCGTGCAAGTCTACGATAACCTTCAGCCCGTACTTTCCAGCCCACTGCACCGCTTTCTGGAGGTAGGGGAGCTGTCCTTGGATGTAAGGTTCGCCGGGACCGACTTCAAAAGCCCAATAACCGATAGGCAACCGGACATGATTTAAGCTGCTCGTCATACAAATGTGCACATGTCAGAAAGGACTTTTGTTCGAGTCTAACACGTACCCTGCATCAGCGATCTGCTTAAAATCCGACTCAGAATAAAATGTATCCCAGTGCTTCTGCAACGTCTTCTCGGCCACGTCCCGTTGCTGATACTTTCCGAACGTCCACTCGTCGATAATGGCATCGTTATTGGTACTGTCAAACAGACTCGGTGTGATCCAAGGTTCCAGGACGAGCCAGCCACCGAGGTTCACTCCGCGCACTTTCTCTGAGCCGTAAGGAAACCCAGGAGATATTGCTTTATCTGCTCGCGCGACGCGCGGAGAAAAACCGGCAAGAAGAATGCCTACAGCTCCCAATAGCAGGGGTGCAGAAAGACGAGGCATGTTCAACTAGCGGTCTTGTCAAAGAAGGAGGCGAGGTGGGCTCAAATACTATGGGGCGCCATCGGCAGAGGTCGCTGTTCGCTAGCGCAGGAGGTCCTTCCGTGCTATACTTCTCTTCCAAGCGGGCCCGCTTTCCGACTTCGGTTCTCCGTGAGTGGGGCCAGTTTCGGACCAAGCCCTTCGGTTGGCTAGGCGGTGAAAAGAACGAATTATTTGTAAATGCTAAGTCCCGACCGTGCGCTCCAATCACTAATATTGCATGGTTTTACGCTCATAGAGACGTAAAAAAATCCTCAAGGTGTATGAAAGATGCAGTGGAAATATGTTTTCACCGCTCGGTGATCATGGAGTTAGAAGAAAGCATATGTGCGGAATCTGCGGACACGATTTCGGCGGTCGCGCTAAGCCGCCTGATAACCACGTGCGTATCACGTGTGTGCCAAATCTTGGAATTCAAGATTCAAGAAAGTTGATGAAGTTGAACTTAGAACTTCGAAGACCTCGCGCGATCTTCGCCTGAGTGGAACTTATTCGAATCAGCTAACCAAAGGACGACTATGTGAACCTGCGAAATTTATTTGACATTAGACGGTAAGAGAAATATATGGAAAGATAATTCCGAATTTGGCTGCATTAAGTCTGGTGCGACTTATTTCCATTAAATTTACCATTCAGCCATATACTTATTGAGAGCCTAGCCGGCTGTCCTAGGCTGAATATGACATCTTTCAAGCCCACAAAACGCAAGGTTTAGATCCAGCTTTAACATAAGAAGATCTGAAGAGATAGGTATCAATATGAACGCAATTCCTCGAGCTGGTTGCTACAAAGCCGCTACATCCGCCTTTGTTCTGGCCACCCTCAGTCGCCTTGAAAAATAGGTCTCATGTCCAAGTCGACACCGGTGGCGACATGGGCTTGAAAAGTAATCCGAGGTTCTTCTTTTATACAAGTCGATAGCAATACACTGCAATATCCGACAGGAACATAATAATACAGGGAACTATCAATCGGGATGGAAACAATCAGCTCCTCGGGGCACTTTTGAACTGCGACAAACACTCTGTCGGTTTTCTACAGATGAGTATGACCAATAAGAACGGCGTACAATGTCTCTAAGCTGCGCTTGCGCTTCATTGGCTGTCTTTTCTAGATACTTGGACTGCATTGACCCCAGTCAGATTGTCTACCACGCAACGCTTTTAATAGATTATCGTACCTTCTTGTTTAAATTATTGATATCATCCGTAAGCTCCTTTTCCTGAGCTTTGAGTTCTTTCTCCATCGCAGGTCGAGGTGTGAGCATAAACCTGGGTGCAGTCAACTTAGTGACCCCGGACCGCCCCAGATCAGAGATAGCGTACATCTTTCCAACACCCTTGTACATATTGACGTTCTTGTCCATCGAGTTGATCTCATCGATGGTGAGCTGTAAGATTCTGCGCTCCCGTTCTTTTGACGCGGCTGTCACCTTCGTCACCGAGAGAGCACGCTGCGACTCGATAGCAGTTTGTTGGATTTGCAGCAGGATCTGTAAGATTGTCAGCCTTAGTACATGTTTTTGGTACCATCAAGGCGCACCTTTCGCAGTGTTTCGTCTGAAAGCGATGACATATTTAAGCTGCGTCGGAAAGGCGACTCAAGTCGACGCTGACGCCAAACTTGAAGTCGTGACGAATGCGCGTTGTTTGACTTTGTTTGAAACAGGTGTCTTTCCAAATTGCGAAATTTCGTGTTGCCCGTCTCAGCTCTGGTACCCGCGTACTTCAAGCTCAACTCGCAGTTTCATATTGAAACTCGCTTACGGCCTGCGTTATTCAAGAAAGGCCTTTCGGCTCTAAGCTTTGTTTTACTTCCATTCCTTGGCTTGTCTGTGATCCTCATCCTACTGCACTCCGAAAATGGCTTCGCTAGAGGACTATGATGAATTCGGGAACTACATTGGCGCAGATCTCGATTCAGACGACGAGGACGAACTACCCCAGGACCGTTTTGTTCCTGTAGCCCATGAGAGGGAGCCTTCACATGCTCCTCTCGAAGGGTTCGACGATGAGCAACCGCAAGGCGCTGAGAGCATGGCGCTCATGGAAGTAGACGGTGGGTCAGATGGCTTTCTGAGTGAGTATCGTGTTTAAACACCGTACACAGAGCCTGTCCACAATGCTATCATTCTGCATGAGGATAAGCAGTATTATCCGAGTGCCCAGGATGTCTACGGCGCCGACGTAGAGACAATTGTGCAGGAGGAAGATGCACAACCCCTTAGCGAGCCCATCATTGCCCCAGTAAAAGTGCGCAAGTGGGTTATAGAAGAGAAGGACATGCCTGAGACACGGTTTGACAAAGGGTGCGTACTCGTAATGGGACATGAACTATGTCTGAACACTTGAGTAGATTTTTGTTAAACATGATGTCGTTTCCCGAAATGATTCGTAATGTCGCTGTTGTCGGCCATTTACACCACGGGAAGACCGCTCTTATGGACATGCTTGTGTTTGAGACACATAAGCTGGTATGGGATGCTGACAAGCCTGTGAGTGCATCTCTGGTTAGATTCATTAATACCCTTCTGAACAGTATGCAGACTCGCTACACGGATACACATACTCTTTCGCGAGAGCGGGAGATCTCAATCAAGTCCTCTCCAATGTCTCTAGTTTTGAGAAATACGGGTGGCAAATCGCATCTTGTACACTTCATTGACACACCCGGGCACGTGAACTTCGTGGATGAGGTTGCTTCTGCGATACGTCTAGTAGATGGTATCTTGTTGGTCGTGGACGTAGTTGAGGGGGTGAGTGTGCATCTTACGGGGTCTACGAAAATACCTACTTATTCGATGCTGGTAGGTAATGGTGAACACCGAGGCCATCATCAAACATGCAATCCAGGAGAACGTGAAGATCACACTGGTGGTCAACAAAATCGACAGACTCATTCTTGAACTTCGCATCAAACCTGCTGATGCATTCTACAAAATAAAGCACACCATCGAAGAGGTTAATACGATGATTAGGTTAGCCTTTGTGCCTGTTCGTGCGCTGTGCCTACGTTAAGTGTCGTGTCTCATATAGCACAATTAATCCCGACCCCGAGCTCCGTGTCAGTCCGGAAAAGGGTAATGTCGCATTCGCGAGTACAGATATGGCGTGGTGTTTCACACTTCGGTCCTTTGCGCAGATGTATGCGGACACCTATGGCGAGTTTTCTTCATACAGTGATGTAGTATACACACTAAATAGCATGAACCTCAGGCGCACTCGACGTTACCGCTTTTGCGAAGCGTCTCTGGGGTGATATCTACTTCGACAACGACAGCCGGAAGTTCACGCGCAAGCAAGCAGACTTGGAGCAAGACAGGACATTCGTACATTTCATCCTTGAGCCTCTGTACAAACTCTACAGTCAAGTTTTAAGCGAGGAGACGGAACAACTACGGGAAACTCTTACGATGCTTGGCATCAAATTGAAGCCAATCATGTTCAAGATGGACGTACGTCCGTTGTTAAAGGCCGTACTTGACCAGTTCTTCGGGCCTTCGACGGGACTTGCGGATTTGATAGCCGAGCATATTCCTTCGCCTATCCAGGGTGCAGAGAGTAAAGTAGAACATACTTACAGTGGGCCGCTGTCTTCGGACCTTGCGCATGCTATGCAGCAGTGCGATCCGAAGGGGCCGCCCATGGTGCATATCACGAAGCTGTACCATACGACCGATGCCCAGAGCTTCAGGGCGTTTGGACGTGTGATGAGCGGGACGATTAGGAAGGGCATGGACGTAAAAGTCCTTGGCGAAGGTTATTCGCCTGAGGACGAAGAGGATATGATGAAAGCTGTCGTTGATGATGTGTGGATTGCCGAGTCACGGTGAGCCCCGTACCTCGCAATTGTCTATCTTTTTCTAACGAATAGGTTAAATAGGTATAATATCCCAGCAGAGGAGGTCCCCGCAGGAAACCTGGTGCTTCTCGGAGGCGTCGACACGTCCATTACTAAGACTGCAACGATCGCTGGCGCAGACATTGACGATGAGCTGCACATATTCCAGCCGATCAAGCATCTGACACAATCCGTGCTCAAAATTGCTGTTGAACCAATCCAACCGTCAGAGTTGCCGAAGATGTTATCGGGTCTGCGGAGCATTAATAAGTCGTACCCGCTTGTTTCGACGAAGGTCGAAGAGAGTGGCGAGCACGTTGTCGTGGGCACGGGCGAGTTATACCTCGACTGTGTTATGCATGACCTGCGACGCCTGTTCTCGGAAATAGAGATCAAGGTATCGGACCCTGTGACGCGCTTTTGCGAGACGGTGCTCGAGACTAGTGCACTGAAGTGCTATGCTGATACTCCAAACAAAAAGTGAGCTTAAGTATCACGCCCATCATGTTATTTTTCTGAACTTAGATCTCTTAGGAACAAAATCACTATGATCGCAGAGCCATTGGATCGTGGAGTGGCGGAGGACATTGAGACTGGACGAGTTACGATGCGCATGGCAGCAAAGGAGCGGGGCACATTCTTCCAGGAGAAGTACCAATGGGACCTCCTTGCTTCTCGATCGATATGGGCATTTGGACCGGACGAAAATGGTCCAAATATATTATTGGACGACACCTTACCATCCCAGGTCAGTTGAACACACTATAGCTAATTACATTTCTAATTCGTCCCTTATTATCTCTTTATAGGTTGACAAGAAGCTTCTTGGGACGGTGAAGGAGCATATAAAACAGGGTTTCCAGTGGGGAGCTCGGGAGGGTCCCTTGTGCGATGAACGTGGGTACTTGTCTTTTACGTCGTACTTCATCGCTTAATTTTGGGATCAGCTTTGCGAGGTGTAAAGTTCAGAATACTCGACGCGAGCTTGGCTCAAGAGCCTATCTTCCGAGGAGGCGGCCAGATCGTGCCTACTGCTCGTCGTGTTTGCTATTCGTCATTCCTGATGGTGATGTTGTTTATTCTCACCCGCGATATGAGTCTGAACGCGATTACTTTTATCGTTTAGGCTACGCCTCGGTTGATGGAACCTATCTACTATGTGGAAGTGCAGGCCCCGGCAGATTGCATTTCGGCTGTGTACACCGTTCTCGCACGGCGGCGTGGGCATGTCACACAGGACATCCCGAAAGCCGGCTCGCCACTGTACACCGTTAAGGCGCTAATTCCTGTCATCGACGCGAACGGGTTCGAGACAGACCTACGGACTGCGACGCAAGGACAGGCATTCTGTCTGCAGGTCTTCGACCACTGGTCGATTGTGCCTGGTGCGGACGTTTGGTGTCTGTTGTCGCGTTGTGAGCTGACTTGAATGTGTTTTTGAAGGGGACCCAACGGACACGAGCATCAAACTCCGCCCGCTTGAGCCCGCATCCGGACAAGCGCTCGCTCGTGATCTGGTGCTGAAGACACGTCGGCGAAAGGGTCTCGGTGACCAAATTTCCGTTTCAAAATACCTGGACGATGAATTCGTCGTGAGTAACTCTTTCCTGACCTGCGCTGCGTATACGTGTTCACGCTCGCGACCTTCAGCTCGCGCTCTCCGCGTCAGGGCACGCAGATCTTCTCGGGTAGAGTTAGTATATTTGTTTATGTACCGTTGTAGAATAGTCAACTGTAATGCACATTACCGCCCAAGTGAGAGCTGAGAGCGAGATTCCATAACTTTCGATGAGGCGCCGTGACCACTTGGCTGATCGTGGGAGCGTGGGAGCCGGGGTGTGCCACGTATGCAAGTGAGCATCCGCGCGCGTATTTGAACCTCGCAAGCTCGCGCAAGTCCACCAGTAGCTTTTACACTTTCCTTCACCACCCCTTTGGTCATACTCCCCCGTCTTGGTTTTCTCGTACAATGCGAAGAGTAGCGCTCTCAGCGTTCTTTGCGCTCGCAGCCAGCAGCATCTGCGCCGCAGAGGAGGCAGCGGCCGACGCACCCACGGTCAAGTTCACGGTACGTGTTCATGCGCCACGCCTGCCTCATTACCGACGTGTCCACTTATCGTCTGCGTTCTTTTATATAGCCTTCAAATATCAAGGCGCCGTTCCTTGAGCAGTTCACTGATGACTGGTCTGACCGCTGGACCGTGTCCGAGGCGACTAAGAAGACGCCTGTCGGCACGGAGACCTTCAGCTATGTTGGCAAGTGGGAGGTCGAGGAGCCCGTGAAGCCCGTCATTGCGGGCGACAAGGGCCTCGTCGCCAAATCAAAGGCTGCGCATCATGCTATCTCTGCACCCTTTGCATCTGCCATTGATTTCTCCGACAAACCGCTCGTAGTCCAGTACGAAGTTGAGTACCAAGATGGCGGCAACTGCGGTGGAGGCTATGTCAAGCTCCTGGAGGATGGCTTCCAAACCAGTGGGAAAGAGTTCGACGACAAGACGCCGTGGACGATTATGTTCGGGCCTGACTTGACGTGCCCGGGAACTAAGGTAAGTCTAATATGTTCAGTTACTGGGCACTGCTTGAACTGATGGGCGCCACGTACAGGTTCACTTTATCTTCCGCCACAAGAACCCTATTTCTGGGGAGTTCGAGGAGAAGCACTTGACGGCCCCTCCCAAGCCTTCTATTCAGAAGACAACCAACCTATACACACTCGTTCTCAAGTATGTCGATATTGTTTGTTCCAGGAGCATGCATCCTCTAACAAGATGATGTAGCCCCGACAACACTTATGATGTCCTTTTCAATGGCGAGTCCCTTAACTCCGGTAACCTCCTCGAGGACTTCACTCCCGCCGTCAACCCTGAGAGGGAGATTGATGACAAGGATGACACGAAGCCCGAGGATTGGGTTGATGACAAGAAGATTGTCGACCCGGAAGCCACGAAGCCCGAGGACTGGGATGAGGATGCACCTTACGAGGTCGAAGATGAGGAAGCCGAGAAGCCTGAGGGTTGGTTGGACGACGAACCGGAGACCATCCCCGACCCTGGTATGTCACATCTGTATTCCTCCTTTACTTCGAGGGAAACTCATGTGATTACTAGATGCTGAGAAGCCTGAGGAGTGGGATGATGAGGAAGACGGTGACTGGATCGCACCGACCGTCCGCAACAGCAAGTGTGACGAAGCGCCTGGCTGTGGTCTCTGGAAGCGGTGAGTGTTTTTGTTCCTTATTAAATGGTACGGAGTCTAATTTTGTTTATAGCCCGTACAAGCCTAACCCTAACTACAAGGGCAAGTGGTACGCGCCTATGATTGACAACCCTGCATACATCGGAGAGTGGGCTCCGCGTAAGATCGCTAACCCCGACTACTTCGAGGACGCAAACCCGGCCAAGAGTCTCGTGAAGATTGGCGGTCTTGGTATTGAGCTCTGGACTATGACTCCAAACATCCTCTTTGATAACATCTACGTTGGTCACTCCGTTGACGATGCCAAGGCCTTCGCTGCACAGACCTACGACATCAAGCACCCGCTCGAGGAGGCTTTGAACAAAAAGGCGAAGCAGGTTGACGACGATGAGGGGGAGCTCATCAGCTTCAAGGAGGACCCGATGGCGTTCATTCGTCAGAAGATCTTCTCGTTCTTGGAAGATGCAAAAGAGGACCCCGTTCAGGCATTCAAGACTCACCCTGAGACCGGTGGTGCCCTTGCTGTTTCTGCTATCACCTTTATTGGCATGCTCCTCACTCTGGCCGGCGTTATTGGTAGCCAGCAGAAGCCCGTCGTCAAGGTAAGCGGATGAGCACAGTCGGCCCTTGACTCAAGTTGCTAATTATCCTCCTTTTTCTTAGACTGCGAAGAAGGCTGATTCCTCGGCTGACAAAAAGGCTGAGATTGCACCCGTTGCGCCTGCTGGCGGTAAGAAGGAGGAGGAAACTACTCTGAAGAAGCGTGGTGGAAAGTGATCATCTGAGTTTGAGATTCTTTGCGCGCACCGTCGCGAGTGTTTTTGCTCATCTCTGACCCGAGCTTCCGCTCCCAACTGATCGAGGTGCACGTTGCGGTTGTTGGTAGTTCGTGTTGGTGTGGTTGGCGTTCTTGCTGCTCCGCTTTGTTCCTAGCCAGCCTTAAAAATGGAGACGTCTTTAATTATTCTCTTTGTTTTCTCTCGCGTACGGGCAATCAGGCGTTTCTCTATGCAATTTCATTTCCAACTCTATGTCTGTGTGATTTGAGAAATGAGCACTACAAATGACTGGTGCTTGTGCGTGTATAAGGTGCTACATTATTGAAGAGTGCTGTGTTACTGCGGTCGCGACAGAGTTTGGTGGCCAATACATGCCCGTTAAGATACTATGCAGTTTTGATCGTTGGCTTGGAGTTCGTCTCGTTCTATCTTGATTTGGGGGAAATCGAATGAAGCCCATACGTTCCACTTTGCCTTTTCCTTCTGCCTCGCGCGCCCTGCTACCCATGCATGCCAAGGGTATTCCACCTCTACATCCAACTCCCTATCTATGTCCGCTCCATCATTTCCATCCGTTCTGCGCATACGCCACAATGGGGAATGTTCGTACATGACCGGAAGCACTACCTTGCGTGCGCGTGCGAGCTGAAACGGCGTCGGCGGAGCTGCACCCCAATCGAAGCGATCTGCGCAGTAGGCCAGACCGCTATCGCCGCCTGGATTCGACAGGCATGCACGAATAGTACAAGTCGTTGCCGCGTTCTGTTTCTGCTCCTCCCCTAGTCTTGGTTCCAGTGATGTAGTCCGTGGCGATATGTTGTGTTTAGTGAACTCTGTAGATACCCCTGGAGCCGCGGCCCAAAAGTGTACGTATGCAATGTCTAGGTTTTGCTGTTCGCCCAAGTTTCCATTTTGCATCCCTGCGTCATCGAAACGGACATGAAAGCCTGCAAGGTCAAACACTGTGGGAAAAGGATACATGGCCCCAATTTGTCAGGTATGCTAAGGCAAAATAAGAGCCGAACTCATCATACGGTCTTTTGGATCCAATTTGTCAAGTACCTGTCTCCCGGCGCGCCTCCATACAAATGCGAAATCACATACTTCACAAGGAAAATAGGACGGGAGCACATTAAGAGCGAGCAGATTTGCGGCGTCAGTTGCGCTTGACGGCCTCATGCGAACGAACACGGCCCCATCATTCCCGCTGCGTACATGGCCCTCGGGAGAATCCACGAGCATAGACGTTACGCAGCCAGGCAGACCGGCGGCGCGCGTGCGTTCGATGAGCTCGGACTGGGAGTCGATCCATCCGAGGACGCCGTACAGGACCTTAACGGCCTCGGTGCAGTCCGACGCGATATCAAACGATGCATTCGAAGGAAGTATAACGAGAGAAAGGACGAAGCCTGCGATGTCAATGACATCGGTTTCGCAAACGGATGAAGGAAAGCGGGGAACAACGAAAACCAAATTAGAATCCTCAATGAAAGGTTTGATCAAAGAAGAGATAAATGAATGATAATGGATTGAAATTTCTCTAGGCAGAGAACGAGTGAGAGTGGCGAGATCCTTCAAATTCGATACGTTAGCTTACTTTGGGCTCAATTCTTCTGACTTACGATCCTATCCTTTGCTGCAAAGTGGCCAGGAACGATCTTGATAACGCTTTCGTTACTTAGTTTATATTTAACAAAGCGTGCGCGTTCCAGAGCATAGCAATATATTCCGGCTATGGATCCTGTATGCAAAGTAGGAGTAGCATGACTTGCTCGAGGACGTAACCTCTTACCTGCACTTGAAACGGAAACGATTACTTCGTCTACACCATCGCCATCGAGGTCTGCACAAAGGATATCCAGTATGGATGTCCCGTACAGAGTGTCGTTAAAGTCATCGAGTGTACTGTATTTCCAAACGACTTCAGGTAAATCCCGTCTTGGCGTATCGGATACCTCCCTTCTGTAGAGAGACAGTACACTGCCCTTGTTAGCCTGGGAAAGATGACAATCAATGAATACATCTCGCCATTAATTAATTTACCTCGGCGACGACTATGTATGCAAATTGATCATTGTTGATTCTGCCTGTACACATTTGCCCTGGAGCACACCTCTGATCCAGGACTCCCGTTATCAGTAGAGGTTTGTGATGCCACGACCGATCGCAGTACCACACTAGTGTGAGCCCCTCCCGACTCGAGGTCACTACATAGTCAAGAGCACCGACGGCACCCTTCATCACCGCGCAATCCTGTATTGCGGTAAACGTGGCATCGAGTGCAATGCTTACAAGCCATTCCCGAGACTTATAAACGTCGGCGGGCCGTGTGAACACGACCAGTGGTGCACGAACTTCGGAGTGCGGCGATCTTACAACAGCGAGAATTTGAAGAGAAAAAGTAGTGGAGAAATGGCCAACTTAGATCCACACCGAGTTAGCCCGTAGCGGTTCGTGCTGGTTAATTTGTGTACTACCTTTGACGCAGTTTATTCCGGGAAAGCTGCCAATGTCACGACGTGTCCAGTCTCCTTCATCAGTACCAAAGTTTTCGAGCCAGCAGATGCGTCCCCCGTAAGGATCCATATTTTCAAGAGGTATTCCACAGCCACTTGTCACGATAACTGCATGAGATTATTATTAAGTTTAAAATAAGATTCGAAATTGAAACAAGCGAGAACAACAAGCGAGAACAAATACACATACGGTCAGAAAATCCATTCCCTGAGATGTCCGCAGTAACGCTGAAAGAAGGAAACTTTATAGTCTGAAGGGCCAATCTATCCCAGCGGTTTAATTGATCGTCGTCCCTCACCCTATTCAAGGCGCCAAACTCCTAAGTTTTTTCGATGTAAAATAGGTCAAGCTTTGACTTACCCATCGTCATGATCTTGATTACGAGGGTTTTCATAGAACGAAATCTCACTCGGATGGTCGCCATTGCATGGACCAAAAACGATAATATCGTCCTTACGTTTTCGTTTGAGGTGGGATGGAAAACTCAAAAGCCAATGTGGGGAGGCGTCGGAGACTACATCGATAACCTCTCTACGAAAGCTGGGATAGAGTCGGTCGTTGTTCTTTCCTCGCATGATTGTACGGAGTGTTTTTTGTACGTGATTAAAGTCGTAGAGGGAATCAAATGGACATGGTAGGGTGGGAGGAAGGAAAGGTACTTTTTGAGGTTTGTCGGCGAACAGGAAAACTAAAGCCTCACGTCCTAACAATGGCAGTGGCGGGGCTGAGGAAAGCGAAGACAAATACGTGCGAGAGCAAATCATTTACCTTTCTGGGACAATTCAATTACTTTAAAGCGGACTTAAATCACAACTCTTTACCCCATCTTACAATTTTAGTATTTCTGAGCTTGCCTTCAGAAAAAACCATGTAGATTCTATTTGAGTTTTATATGGTGGCTGTGCAATTTTTTCCTGTAAAATTGCAGTGCTGTGAAGCCATTATCGAAATGCATGTTTTGCCGGTCTGTAAGAGTCTTTCAGGTTCGAGACTGCCTGCCGGCCTACACAACGCGCACACATATCAGCAAATATTTTATAGACCGCTTATTGATTGTTGAAAAGCTCAGGAACAACATTTTGGTAAGGGAGGTCCCCTCTGTAAGAGTGGTAATACGATAGTAGGTGCCAAACACCAATTTTTCCAAGTGCCGACCTAAGTTGCATTTCGAAATAATTCTAAGTCCGCCTCTCGGGGGTAGAACAAAGTCCTCAATTCCACTACCAGGACATACATACTCCCTCGCTAAGCAAACAACGTAGTATGAACACCGCTTATAAATAAACCTTAAGTCTGTTGCCATGCGCGAGAAGTAATGTGGGGTGAGTTGACAAAATGGCTTATTCTTTGTCCGACGAGCTCAAAATATTTAGCTACAGACGTTGCAGCGCAATCTTCATTTGGCATATCTAATGATGTGCGCGGTTACCGAGAGATTAAGTCTCGTCAAGTTGTCGAACTCAGCTTGAAGCGGTATGCCCCCTAGTTCCCTGGAGAATTCGGTGGCCATGGGTTCTCGCATCAGAAGGGCTCCAGGGTTGGATGGCAGAGAATATGCGCATCTCTACGATCCGGGAGGAATCTAAAAGGGGATCATCGTGAGAGCACACCCAAGGGAGCGACAGCATCTCAACAAATTAATATAGTATTCCGAGTCCATCGCACAGCCAGTGATCGAAGTCTCCCTATTTTCCCTGTTGGCCGAGAACCAAGATGAGAGTCTTGTCAACTACGGGAGCAATCGGACGCAGAAGAGAATCAAGAAGTCGAATCGCATGAATCTACATGCTTGTGGTTTGATCCGACTTACATAGTGACGGTGCCAGGTTCACACAGAGCCTTGCCAATTTAGACCAAAGAGAGGATCTTAACTGGCACGTAGCAATTATCGATCAAATTACATCGAGGCACAATATGACGTCCTCCCATACAGGTTGCGCAGAAGAAAGGACAAGGAAGAGAGACAAGAAACGAAGAGCATAGTAATTGAAGAAAGAGATCCCTGTACGCAGACATGCGTCGCTCATTCACACATAGCGCCATTGCTGGTAACCATAGAGGAAACCGGTGCATCATGGCGAACGGGGGAGCGCCTGGATAGCGTAAGGAAGGCGAAAGTATAATCGTGAATATGGTGAATTTCTGCGGCGACAGCGAAAACATTTTAAGCAAATGCGCCAGTGTGCGGTAGTCAGCTGTGCCTGTGAGTATGCGGGTAGGGTATCCGAGTATCGCATCTTCTTGATCAAACAAAAAAGTAACGTTGTGCAGTTCCACGGAAAAAGAAGAAAATGGATAGAATTATCCAGGGAGGAAGAGAATGGGTAGTGTCTGCCGAGATACAGTGTGCACCAAAATTAGAAGACGCAATTCTAATTTGAACCTGAGCTCATGCTATGATGCACCCCGTCTTCCTGTTCTTGACCCTCTTCGCAGGCGGATAAACTAAGGAAAAGAACCATCAATCGCAATTCCAGCAGAGCAGGCAAGTAAGACCGACTCACGGACTGCGCGGATTGCTTCGTCGAACACTGTCTTCAAATTTTGCTGGGTTAGGGCCGAGCACTCTAAATATTTCACAGCCCCGATATCCTTTTGCATAGCTAGACCCTGCTGATAAGAAATCGGCATCATGTTTCTTAACGGCCGCATAAAGTTAAAGAGGTTTCCGCATTTAGAGGTCCGATAGACCTACCGCTCACGAAGCTTCTGGAGAGTCGCATCATCTTCGCGGAGGTCAAGCTTCGTACCGACGAGTAGCATAGATGTCGATGGCGCGTGGTGGGAAATCTCCGGGTTCCACTACGCGATATCAGCTTCTCGTCAGCTTTCCCACTCGTATCCAAGGCCTAAGTCGTTTCTCACCTTTGATCTCACGTTCTCATAGCTCGGGGGACTCACGAGCGAGAAACAGACAAGGAAAACGTCCGTTTGCGGGTAAGAAAGCGGTCGGAGGCGGTCATAATCTTCCTGGCCAGCAGTATCCCACAGGCCGAGCGAGACCGATTTGCCATCAACGCTCACGTTCGCAGAGTAGTTGTCAAACACTATGGTATAAGCCGATGAGCCGGAGCAATGAAGGCGCATTGACCAGCGACATACCAGTAGGGATGTATTCTCCCTATTTAAGCAGCGGTCAGATGGCTCAGAAGGAGAGTGGACTATCTTTCGTACCGGGAATGCGTTCGTAGTGTACGAAATCAACAGACATGTCTAACCACATTTATATGTAATCAGCCTCGGAGTTGATGTGTGGCGAACACCCCGGGACTCACCTTCCCAACAGCACCATCGCCCACAACCACACCTGCAAGGGCCGCATTGGGTGACGAAGATAAGCAGAGAAGACCTGGTGAGGAAAGGCGAAAGGGAAAGGGGCATGGACTAACACTTGATAGCCTGGGTTGCGTTCATGCTACCTTGCGCGATTCAACCTTGTTTAAGCTGCAACAGAAGAGCGACACGAAAGCACACGAGGTCTGGCGAGAAGAGTTGCGTAATTAGCGGTTGATTTGGAGCACAGGAGGCTGTAGACGAAATAACAGTGGTGTGTACGGATTGGGAGGTCCGAGGACTTGTCGTAATTGGTGGGGTTTGTTACTGCTATTTACATACCTGAAAAATATAGACTTTCAACAGTCACAGCAAGCGTACTAGGAGCAGATGGACAAGCTTGATCACGTTAGATGTAGGCGGCACGACAAAGAGGGAGAGGACGAGAGGGAAGCAAAGAACAGGTCGCGTCGCAGTCGGATAGAGCCATCTATGATTCCATATTACTAGTCCATTTAAGGAAGGTCCTTCTCGCGAGGAATACGCAAAGCGGCCCTCAGTTTTGCTTTACCTTAGTCCCGACCGAGTTCCTGACTTTCGTCAAGTTTCTTTTTCATCAGACGCTTTCGCGGGTCTCGATCACAAAGACACTAGCTGTGTGGCTCGGTGCTCTACATCACACAGTCGTTAGAGCTGACCTCAAATGCGTCGAAGCATCTAAGTATTCCCTCCCACACCTACCGTGTCTACAGCGCAACGGCTCTTCCGAAGCAGAGTATACTTGGCTTTCCCCCTATCTAATTGCGGAGCTACAAGTGATACCATCATCGAATTCAAGTGTGCCGAGCAACCCGCCGAACATGGGCAGATGCGGGGTCGTGTAGTGGCTGACGGGAATTGGTGTGAAACGAATTTCATCCCAAACCACGTCGGACTCCACGAGTCAGACGTTTGAATGACCCCAAATCGCCATTTTCTCTTTTTTCCTGATCAATTGTTTATAGCATGGGGAAGAGACGGGTTTCTAGAACAGATTGCCATCATTTCCTGCTAGTATCCCTTGTTCGTACCTTCCTCCATTTTTTAATTTAAAGATTCTGCGGACTTAAAGAAAGGCGCAGAAATAATTACCGAAGGTATCGCCTTCCATTTGTCCAGACAGTAAAGGCAAGTACTCTCCGCTGTCCGTACTGAACAGTGAATGGAAACGAACTTGGAAACGGCACAACGGAAGCCTGATCTTGACTCTATTGCTAGCTCGGGTTTCAAGTGTTTTTCAGCACGCACTTAGGAAATTATGAACACACGATCTGCGGACCACGAAAATTCGGCTATCACATTCTGTATGCCATCTTTCTCGGTACCGGCTGTGAACGGGAAATTCCACTAGGTACGTACTTCATTTGCACCTTGACCTTCTGGCCGAGTCTCGAACCTAGCTTAATACTTCAGCCAGGTGATGGATACTCTGCTTGAAAAATAGCTAGCCTTCACGTGCGTCATTGGAGGATATGCCAATGTGGCCATTTCATATGAGTTGCAACGTACTTAGTCCTGCAGTCTCCGAATCTATCGGATAGGTAGTTGAGTGCAAACCAAAGGTTGGCTTATTCATCCACGCCATGGGTTGCGTACTGACCTGAAAATTATTAGCATACAGAAAGCTGAATTGATAGGATCACTGCTAGACTTTCTTCAAATGCGGTTGGGCTTTGAATGACATATAGCATGGTCAGCCACTAATGCAAGATCCTCGGTCGACAGTCAGCCCATCTATCGTGTCGCGCCATATAAAATGTCGCCCCCTCCCCCAGCTCGTTTCTGTCGTTTCGTATTAATATCTCAGTTTCTAAATGACTGTCAGTTTTGACTCAACAACAGATGTCTCTCCTAATATTCCTCCAGTTCATTTTGGCCGGACTCGGCACCGCAAACGCTCGAGCTCTTTGTTTGCTCTTGATTCGCTCTCTCCTCCTTCGCCCCCCTTGTCTCGTAGTGGTTCTACATATGGCTGTGATCTTGCTGCTATATCCGGCGAGATTCCAATAATCTTTGCCTTCTTGACAACCAATTCGATGCCCTCGGAGGAAAGGCTTTCTCAGATGGCTTGTCTTAGGCCAACTCTACCGCCTCTTGCGAAGTTCTCACCAATGTCTGCGTTCTTCCCTATGAGCGACAGCAGTGGAACACTCGATACGATCGGCACTCGGACTTTTGGTACGGTCAGACCCCTGTCTGACCGTTCTGATGACCGAAGGTACTCTTCCAGTGAAGTTTCTATGACCGACCCCCCTGCAGATGTCTGCCGAGTTTTCGAAGAAACTTCGCCAACTACGCCCTTGGCTAATTCAGTTAACTTGGATCAAGACTACATTGCGCCATCAGAGAGCACACTTGAAGTGCATGTACTAGATTACGACGAAGGTCAGAAGGGGCTGACCGATGAATCTCAGCCTCCCATGTCGGCATTCACGGCTACATCTTCCGCCTGGGGCTATGGCAATCCTGCAGATGCACCTCATCTATCGGGTTCCGATACGCCTATTTCTAGTGCTCCCGTGGTGCTATCAAGTATTCTCGCACGCTCGTCGCCAACGCAGGGCTCCTCACTTCAAAACTTGACCGATAGAGTAATACACAACACGGAACTGCCGATCGAGCGTGTCAATAAATATCCAACGTTGTTCAGTAGCCAGTCGCTCTCGACGATTCGATGCGCGGCATTCAACTCTGTGTCATCTCGCAATAGTAACACTGCTCTGAGTCCTCCGCATACACCGGAATTGGATGATAAAACACCGACGCAGTCTACGTTTTTAAAGCGACGGGAGCATGCCGAACACTTTCCCGGGTCATTCCGCCAGGATCGGCATTCCGATGTTGCTAACAGCGCGGCCTCTATTCGAACTTCTTCTTCTACTTCCGAGCTTGAGACAGGTTTCCGATACCCCCCGCTCGAAAAGAGGAAGAGGCCTGTGACGACGTACACCCCCGGGAAAGACACACCAAGAGCCATCAGAGATGCCCGATCCATTTTCAGTGAGGTCGGGAACACCATCAGTCCTGAACCCGCAACGCCCCTTCCTGTTCCATGTCTGAAACATGCCCAGTGGCTGCGCGACACCATCGTCGAGCTCTGGATCGACCAAGAAGGCTTCCGCGCCATCCGCCCTCAATTCTTCCTCGCCTCCGTCAGCAATGGCCTCCCATACGCGCCGGACCAGCGCAGTGCCTCGCGGGGGCGCGAAGATGACCCGCTCTTCACAACCGTCGCTGAGTTCCTGCCCGTCTCGCGCGTGGCGCACCTCTTCCACCACGCTCCGCTCGACCGCGCGCCAACGCTCACGCGCATCACCGCGAACGGGGACGAGACGCACGACTACATCGCGCGCGCCGCGACCCTCGCCCTACGCGAGGGCGGCGTGTTCTTCGTGCACGGAACAGAGGACCACCGCGTCGGGCCTACTGCAGGTGCCGCCCCGCGCATCGTGCGTCTGAACTGGCGCTTCGAGTACTTCGTGTCCGACCGCCGCCCCGCCGGCGCAACGCAGCGCGGTGAGAAAGTGCTCACGCCGCTCTCGTTCAGCTGCACGCCTGCGCTGCTCGACCGTGCGCGAGCAAGTAAGGTCGGCGTGATGCACATCGTGAAGAAGACGCTTCTACCGAACCTCGTCGCGCAGAAACTCGAGCCACCCGACATCCCCGCGCCCGGCCTCGCGCACGTGCCAGTGCCAGTGCCCACGAGCGAATCGCGCAGCTCCATGTCGTCGCGGCGGAGCAGCAGATCCGTCTTCGCGAAGGCAGGCGCACGCATTACCGGCAGGCGCGAGTCGGCGTCGGAGTCGGGCTCCCCACCGCGTCCGAGTCCCCCGCTGCCGTACACGAAGCACCGACGCGGTAGTCGGAGCGAGACGACGGCGGAGGACCTCCTGCGGCGATGGGATGGTCCCGCGCGTCGTACGCACCACGAGCGCTCGCGCTCCGCTGTGACTAGTGCTACCTACGAACCGATGAAATACATTCACAATGAGGCCCAGGAGCGTCTCCCCCCATATAAAGCAGAACACAGTGCTGGTCGGGCCTATCGTCCCGAAAGGCGACCTTCTGAAAATTTTTGACTCTGATCATGGGGCGCCAGCTGAAGCCGGGACTGAGACTGGGACGCAGAGACGTCGGAACTCCATCCTCGTAGAGGTCGTCGACAACGTCCAAGTAACGCTTTTACCAGCCCCCCCTCGGCATAAATAACGCGAGCACATCCACATTCGCACACGACATATGATTATTTTTCTCCGATTTCCGATTACAGCTACCTATAAACGAGACAAGAAACTACGTATATATGCATGTATCTATATAGACTCAAGAACAAAGAAAGAAAGATCAGCTGGCAGATAAACGACCGATATGTCCGCTTTTTCCTCTCCACAGTACCGTTGAGAGTATCATTAAAAAAAATGGCGAGTTTTAGAAGATCCCTTGCTTCTTCAGCAGGCAGTAGTCCCCAAACGAGTTGAGCGTCTGCCACCACTTCCCCGGGAGCCAAAGGGCGCGAGTCAGCAGTTGGGAGTGGGCCGCGTCCAAGAAGGGCGCACAGTGCATGCGCTCCCAGTGTTCAGCGTCGGCGGCGTAGCGCGGCTCGTGTGGGCCAGACGTCGGGTGTTCCGGGAAGTCCAGATCAATGAGGTAGTGACAAGTCTCTATCTCCACCTGAACAAAGTAGAAAAGAAGAACCATCAGACAGTGAACATGAGAATTTTAAAAAAAGGCGTCATACGTAGTGCCTCGGGTCCTCCTTATTCAAATCGTTCAGATCCTCGGGTATAACCCTCGTCCCCTCCCTTCTCCAAAGCGCACCGGTTCCGTTCCCACCATCGGCGAAATGCCCAGGGAGCATCCCGTCGAACGCGCTCTTCACAAACCCAACATGCACGCCGTCAGGGACGAGAAAATGGCCAGGGAAGCGGTACCACTCCTTCGCGAGGCACAGTGTAAGGTTGAGCGTCTTCACGGGCCCCAAATCGACGCGCGGCGTATCACGAGCGTCGCCGCTCGCGTACGGCGAAGGGGGCGGGGGAGGCGGGAGTAAGCCTGTGACGTTCAGCACGCGCAGGAGCTCGTGCGCCTCGAAGTGGTGTGCGATCTCGAGCGGGGCGTGGAAGTAGTAGCTCTGTGCGAGGATGCGCGAGGCCGAGACGAGCCCGGAGAAGAGCACGACGGCGAGCGTGGCGAGTTTGAAGAGCGAGGTGCGCGAGGCCTTGTAGGACGAGCGCGTCAGCTGTACGTAGGCTGTTTCGAGCCAGCCGCGGGCTAGGAAGAGCGTGACTGCGGCGTTGAATGCGAGGAAGGGGTAGGCGGGGAAGAAGAATCGTTCCTCCTTGTGTGCCTGTGAAGTCAGGATACCGAACCACACGTAGAAGGGTGCCAGTCTGATTGCTAGCAGAGTGAATGGCGAGCTGCGTTCGCCGGCCGCTTTGTCCTTCTCTTTTTCTGCCGCGTTAACTGATCTGAGCGGACCTCCGAGACGCTTGTTATCGACAAAATAAGTCAACACGAGCGCGGGAATAGAGAGCAGGGCGAGGGGGGTGACGACATTGAAATTGAGAAGCAGGTTGTAGAGGTAGAAGTACCAAGGTTCGGTACCGTACAAGTCCGGCCCACGAGCAGATCCGCCAAAGATGTTGTATTTGATGATATTCCAAGGGACAATAGTCAAGCGCCCATATGCAAGGCTGTCGATGCCAATAACCGGGATCTGATTATCTCGTTAGAAAAATTAATCTGTAAAGCAAAAAAAAAAAAAAAAAGATCGAAGCATGCGTACAAACAACAAGGCAGCACACGCTCCGGCGGCCAGGAGTCGTACGACACGAGCGTAGAACCACGCCAGTTGCTTCTTCTGCACAACGCGGTCCGCTCCGCGAACGAAGAGTTCCTCAAACACAAACGGTATCGCAACGGCTAGCGAAAACGGCCAGCCCACAATAGCACCCGCCGCGAACAAAACCGTCGCAAACAAGGTCCGTCGAGTATTGCTCAAGGAGGGGGCGTCCAAAGTGTACGCGAACGCAAGAGTATTTGCGAACATTGCAAAGGTCGAAGGGAGGAAGGCTGGCCGGACGGACGGACGGAGAAAATCAATCAATATCTCCGACTCCAACCGGACATAAAAGCTAATTACCGGCAGTTGCGTTCCACATCCCCGCGCTGAATAAAAGCATGAAGAACATGTACCGTCCAACGCGGAAGTTGACTTTCTCCATGACTGTCCTGTACAATTTCGCCTCGCACAAAGCCGACGCAGATGTGAGAAAGATGCGTAGTGCGAAAAACGCCATCCGCTAAATTAAAAAAAAGTGGGTGAACAAACACTAAAAGCGGAGATATAAGAGAATGTACGCACTTTATCCATGTTCAAAAGTCGTACGGGAGCTGTTGCAGGAAACAAATGCAGGACAATGTAAGCCCAGCTCCGAATTGCAAACTGAGGAGAGGTTTCCCATGTTTGGAAACCATATCCCCTGTCAAGGTAATGCAGAGGTTCCCAGAAGTTATACACTTTAAGAAAATCAGACATTCAATATTCATGCGGTGCATTACGAGAACGAGTCGACCGGCATCACCTTCGTCACAGTCCGAAATATTCGAGTACATCGCCCCACTCACACGGATGAGCAGGAGAATCCGCACTGCGAGAGAAAAGCTCGGGCACCACGGAGGGCGCTGCGACCTAGAGTCGAGGTTGTGTTAAATTGTCAAGTAAAAATGAACGAAGTAGACGCACCTGCGAGTGAGGTCTTGGAGCAAGCCATCATGACGAGCCATGGGTTTAGGTGCATCCTTCTTCGCCTTGGCCGCCGCATCTGCGCCCGGACGCTGAAAGCGCAGGGTCTGTGTTCCCGGCATACTCATGACGAGACAGGTGCCCGCAATGGGTGAGCTAGTTTCGAGCTGAGCTTGAGATACCCTGGGCTCTAGAGCGGCTTGGGGCAAGTCAGCAGCACTGTGTAGACCGCGCGCGTGCGTGTCCGAGCAGGCTCTGGTTTTATAGGGATGCGGCGAGAACGATACGGAATGCAAGAGTCCGCGGAACGCGAGTCGGCGCGGGCGAGTCGTGGTCAAAAACTTGAGTACGTAATGGAAAGCCGAGGAGTCCGCCGAACCCCTAACATTTGTTTTTTATTTTTTATTTCAAAAAATTCAAAAAAATTACGATGCAAGAGAAGAAGAAAAAGACGACGGATATATCGTTACAATATCCGAGATTATTTCATAGATTATGCATAGAGTGCTGGATGACCCGCCCAATTTTAGAGAGAGATATGCCATCGGACGTCCGGAATATTACAGTAATGACCGTGGCGCTCGGATCCCGGTCGGGATCTCTCCTCTGCGGCACGTAATACCTTCCTTCCACCCAAGTTCGCGCCTTTGATCTCCCTAGCCGCCCGTCGCTGACGCGAGGAAAAAAAACACTGGAGACTCGGAGAAGATGCAATCGTCATCAATATGGCCCGAGACGATGACACAATTCCTGCTTTGTCTTCGCCGTCCAAGCCCAGGACCAGAAGACCGCTAATCTCGAGTCGTACCCGCCATGATGCAGCTTTTCCCCTCCCTTTCACTCTCCTTCAACCACACCAGAGACCAAACATAGCCCGAGCACTAACTGAGGCAGGCTGTACGAGTCGCAAACAGGCGCTCTGCATTAGATTCCTCCCTAACTGGCTACCCCCGAGACCCCGAGTCGTTCTGACTGTCCGCCCGCATCACATCAAAGAGGCCAAAGCTACCCATAGTCTAACTCCTAATAGGCACTATTACTCCTCCTTGCACTATGCAGTCCTGATTCCGGTCACGTCAGCCGTCAAATCATCAATATTAACACCCGCCTACCGCCACACTGGTACTAGTACTGTGCGTCCCCATACTAGTGTGGCCCGGCGACCTCGGCCCCAGGCTCCTGCAGCAACTTCGACGACTCCCGAACAATATCATTCGAATATGAATTCAAGTTCGCATTCGCACACATCCAACTTCGACCGGACAGACGAAACAACGTCCATCACGAAACCACGCGCTTGACGCTCGCTCCCCGATTAATTGCCTCATGCATAGTACTAGTGTATGATGCTCCACCGCTTTGAAATTCACGCCACGGCAAAGACGCCGGCCAGAAACAGATCTGTATTCCAATCGTTCAGTCGTTCATTCCGGTACTACTTGCACAAGGCGGGCGTTAAAACAGGTCCTCGTCGGCTTCCCTGATTCGACCCGGAGCTCGTTGTCCCTCCGGCACCGTGACTTTACCTTCCATCGCACTTACGCGGGACGGACGAATCCCGGGTCTAAAAAAAATCTTGATATTTTTGGGGAGGGGGGATGCTGGTGGCGCCAGATCAATTAACGCCGACATCGCAATCAACGTCAACATTCAAGAATCGCGGACGGTCCGAGCTCCTGCTACTCTTTTCTCTGTTCCTTTTTCAAAGCGCGGACTTACGAACGGCGAAGGACTACCCAGAGCGATAAAATAAATCCATTACTGTGAATCTACTCTGCTGCTGCCGATACATTCCTGCGAGACAGGGCTCAAAGAAAGAAAAGAAAAAGAAAAGAAAAAGAATCGAATTCAAGAGAGAGTAAGGAGCGAAGATTCGAGATTCGAGATGCAGGATATATCGGTGTACATGTCACATGTCCGTCCACAATTCAACGGGCGGACTGGCGGGCGAGGTGTCCTCCTTTACGCTTTACACGGTAGCCTTCTCCACATCGGCCCTAGTCCTGTTCGCACCAGCTACATCCACCACCTGGTACGGCCCCCGTCCAAACTCAATTCCGCGTCTGAGTCCACCGCCCTCGCCCTCGCCCTCGCCCTTGTCCTCACCCCCATTCCCATCCTCGTTCTCATCGCGCGACGCAAGGCTGCGCAGCTCAACGTCCCCACCTCCCCCAGTGCGCGTCTGCGAGAAGATCGTCGACCCAATCGTCGTGGTCAACACCCCAACACTCACACCGCTCCACACACTCGCGCTTCCAAAATCCAGCGCCGCCACCGCGACCCCGGGCGCCTTCTTCGTGTGCGGCGAGGCCGCGGAGGGGTCGCTGAGCGCAGAGACGGAGCCGTAGCTCGTGCCGTACGTCCGACGCGCCGCTCACGCTTACGGTCGTGCCCGCGTGTCCGGGGAGCCCGAGGCGCAGCGCGTGTGCGTGCTGATGCGCGCCGGGCGAGCGGGCGTGTGCGTACCCGAGGGACTGGGCGAACGAGGAGGGCTGCGAGATGCTGTACCCGCGTTCGCGCAGGTCGAGGATCATGCGGCACGCGAGGACGTCTGCGAACATGACGCTTAGCGGGATGTTGATCGCTGACATGACTGCCTTTGGTCTGTTAGTGGCGGGGCGGGGCATCAGTGTGGGTCTGCATTGCTAAGTACAGGGGGACGGACTGGAGGTAGAAGATGCCGTTGACCTGCAGGACATGTCGGGTGAGCGAGTCAGCCCTAGGGCAAGAGGGAGGTGCGGACTTACGAGGTTGGCGATTGAGATCAAGACGAAGTAAAAAATCCCTGATATACTCCCGTGTGAGCGCAAAAGGGGAGGAAGAGAGGGGGGGACACATAAACGTCACCTTCTCGAAGGAACGTCTGGATGAGCGGGCTCTTCGTCGGTCCACACATACGGCGGATGCTGATAGCCTTCCATAGCGTCATCATCGTGACGGTGACGTCGAAGGCTAGTGAGGCCATCTGGGGGTTCTTGGTGAAGTGGCTGTCGCGTCGCTGCGCGGTGTGGAATTGGTACTTACGAAAAACCCTGGTGGAGTATAGTTCTCAGAAAAGAAGGGAGAGGGGGACACGCGAATCGCCGATCTCTCCGACGGATCTTACTTACCAAGGATATGTGCAGAATGAGGCTTCGACATCGGGAAGCACGGGCCTTTGTCCTGTGTACGAGGTGAATTTAGCATATCAAGCGCAAAAGTACCATCAACGATCTTACGAAGGGCGGCGTAACAAAAGGCAGCGCTGCGCATGAACAAACTCAAGTCAGCCAAAGGGGATGCATATAGCACACACACGCATACAAATAAACGTCAGACTCACGCAGCATCTGCTCAATGTCGACGTAGAGCTGGTACGCGAGTGCGCCGGCGAGGCCCGTGATGAGCGCAGCGAGGAGGTACTTGTCGCGGTTGAAGAACGCGTACGTGCGTATCAGGAGTACAACTGGCTACGAAAAAACCGGGGAAAGCGGTGGGGTGTTCGAGATCAAGGTCAAGGTCAAGAGCCGAACAGGACGAGGGGGATGCGAGAAGGGGAGGGGAAAAACGCGACGCGCCTTCTGCACCAGCTTGGTTCCACATTGCGAGCGCGACGGGCGACTGGGAAGCGAGCGTGCGAGCGGAAGGTGCATTTAACGCGTCAGCAAAAGAAAAAAGAAAAAAAGCGCGCGCGTGTGCGGGATTTGGCGTCGGGGGCGGGCGAATAGCGAAGACGCACTTTATATATCCGCTGACAGGTCTCGAGCGAGTGGTTTCCGACGAAGACGCTCAGGATGTAGGGCATGGCGATGAGGACCCAGTACCTGCAGAAGAAATAGGAGAGCTTCGCGGCTGTCCAGCTCGACTAGGCGGGAGGTCGGTCGCGGTCATTAATATTAATTCCCGCCGAATTAGGTAGGCGCGTGTACACACACCTTCCATATCTGTTTAGGGAGGAGGCGCGCACGATCCCGATTCCGCGTCAGGCACGTGGGGCGGCGGCGAGTAGGAGGGGGAAAAGGGGTAGAGTCTGGACGCACGAATTTGTACTCTCTTGGGAGACTGACGATCCAGTCCCAGACGACTACGGCGTCTGGTGGAGAGTGTCAGGCGGGCATGGCTTGGTGGGACCTAGGGGCGAACTTACACATGCCTGTGGGACAGCGCGTAGGGTGAGTGAGTGAGTGAAATAAAAGGGAAAAAAAGAGACACTGACAGCAGAAATAGACTTGTGTGCTGGGGAGCGGATAGGTGGTTAGCGAGACTGGTCTGGCGTCGGGAAGGAGGGGCCACTTACACGAAGATGTAGTGCTGGGCCGAGGCAAGTGGGTCGGAGGCCATCTAGACGCTAACCCAGGTGGGAGGTGGTTGAAGGGGAGGAGGAGAGGGAGACCAAGACAGCCCAGTAGTACATGTATTTGTCTGCGAAATATATGGCGACGCGAGTAATGGTTTCGAAAGCAGGTCGACTTCCCAAGTAGATCTGCAGAGCGAATAACCAATGCAGTAAGTCAAGTTTAGGCATCCCGGCTCCGGCGAGCGACAGACACCTGTCTTTCCCCTTTTCATTTTCACTTTTCTGCTCCTCATCCGCAGATAGGCAATAAAGTAACAGTAATCCATTACACTTGGGGGTATACACATACACATACGTACAAACGATTGGCAGATTACATAAGCACGTCATCGTGGCTGAGCCAGATCCTCGTAGAAGCGGACAAACTGGCCGATCCCCGGGCAGATCGCCAGCCGGACCCGCTCGCCCTCCCTCCACAGGCCGCGTCCCCGGCCTTCCAGCCACCCCAGTAGCCCACCGGCCCCGGGCCGGTCCCGCACGATCCGCCGTGCAAGCTCGTCCCGCCGGAGACTCCATTTGAGACTGCGCGCCGCCGGCTGGAGCCGCGGTGCGACCCGGGACCCCGCTGGACGTGCGGCGGACCCTGCCGCTGGGGCTCGTTGGAGGTGGATTGAGAGCACGTGTTGGACGTGGGTGAGCTGCAGTCGTCGCGACATTTCGTACTGCTTTACAGACTGCCAGCGAGGGTTAGCGAGGGTTAGCATGCACAGCAGTGCCAGCGGAAAAAGGAGCACGAACGCACCTCGCGCGAGTTGAAGTAGAGCCCCATGCGCCAGCGACGCTCGAGGCCGAGCCCGCGGAGGACCCCCCAGTGCACGAGGTCCGGCACCGTGGGCCGCAGCGCCCCGCCGTAGGCGAAGAGCGCGTGGGCGAGGCGGGAGGGCGCGACGGTTAGGAGGCGCGCGCGGTGGAGCAGCGGGTCGTGTGCGAGTGCGCGCAGGGCGGGCGATACGCGTGCGAGCGCGTCGAGCTCGGGCAGGTCGAGGTAGGAGACTGTAGGGTGCGGGGCGCGGAGCGCGGTTAGTGGGGAGCTTGAGTGCTAGCTAAAAGAACGGAGACGAACGGATGTGGAGGATGACCTCGGGTGGGAGTGTGTCTAGCATGTCGTCGTTGTCGTCGTCGTCGTCGAGGACGAGTATAGTGGTTGCGGCGACGGTGACGGTGGCCGTGTATGTGGCGTGGTTACTTCTACAACCAGAATAGTCATACTTCGCACAGCGGGCAACACAGCCACGCACCTTATCCGGCAAACCCGCACTTTGCTTCCGCCCATGGATCCGTCTCCGTCTCCGTCACCTGCAATCCAAATCGAACTCGAAGTCTGCGTAGACTCCGTCGAGTCCGCCCTCGCGTCAGTCCCGGCCCCTCCCACTCCTTTTCGTACTGGTCGTCGCCGCCGCTGACCCACAGCCCCGCAGCGCCGTAGAGGGCGGCGCAGACCGCCTCGAGGTCTGCGCCAGCGTCGCCCTCGCAGGCGGGACGACCCCGAGCAGCGGTCTCTTCGTCTGCATCAAGAACGCAGTTCCGCCACACATCGAACTCATGGTATTTCCCCCCCTCCTCTCCCCTCCCCAATTCTTCCTTCGCCATACGTATCCGATAATCCGACTGACGCATACACCCAGACGATGGTCCGCCCCCGCACAGGCGACTTCCTCTACTCCCCCTCCGAGCTCTCCGTCATGCGCGCCGACATCGCCGCCTTCGCGCACCTCGGCGCCTCCGGCGTCGTCTTTGGCGCGTTACGCCCCGACGCGAGCGTCGACGCCCCCGCGACGCGTGCGCTTGTGGACGTCGCTGTGGAGTACGGGCTGAAAGGTGCGGTGCGGTGCGCTTCGCGTTTCTGGTTCTGTTTCCCTTCCTAGTGAGGGGAGGGCGTGCATATGTATATGTGTGCTAACGCCGATGCGTATGTCTCCCGTATCTACAGTATGTTTCCACCGTGCATTCGACATGGTTGCCGACCAGCACAAAGGCACGTCCACGCTTCCTCCCACCCCCACCCCCTTCCTACTTAAACCACTTCGAGCAGCACTAACCACGCTCGCCTCCATCCCCGGCATCACGCGCATCCTCACAAGGTCCGTCTTCTCCCCTCAGGCTCTCCCTTCCCTCCCTTACGCACAACACCAACTAACCCCCCCCACCCCCTTTCTCCCCGCGTACGGAAAACCAGCGGCGGCGCACCCACCGCCCCCCTCGGCCTCCCCTCTCTCCTCCAACTCAGCGCGTCCAGCTCCAAACACCCACACGCGCGGGGGACAATCCAGCTAATGCCCGGCTCGGGCGTCTCCCCGCACACCGCTGCACCTCTCCTCCGCGCGCTCCTCCCTCACGGCGTGCGCGCGCTACACCTCAGCGGTGGTGCGTGGCTCGACAGCGCTATTGATTCGGGGCAGGACCCTGATGCGAACCTCGACGCGCAGGGCGGGATGCGTCACCGGCCGGAGGGCATGGGCATGGGCGACTGGCGCGTATGGCGCACGCGTGCGGACACGGTGCGCGCTGTGCGAACGGCTGTCGACGCGGAGGCTGCTGCGTACGCCGCGCAGCAGAGCCGTGAGGGACCAGATCGCGTCCGCGCGATTCAGGATTGCAATTTCGATTCGGATAGGGATTAACACAAGTCACAAATTGCTCTATTCGGCGTTTGCTATTCTATCGTACACGGTGTATGTAATGGATGGTTATTATGCATGTGTATCGTCATGCTTAGGTGCATTTCAAACATCGAATCGTGGTTGTCCATACAAGTCCATCAACTGGCGCCCCCGACTCCCTTTTAAGTATTTTCCCCGGGTCCCCAGCCCTGGCCCCGACTCAGGCCTGCACGACTCGTGCAACCCGCAGCTCCCGTGCACGACGCCGCGCCGCCCGCGAATGGTTGTTCATCCCCCCATGGAACGCCGCAGCCGCGTCTTCCAGCACGTCTTTTACCACTCCCGCTTCCTCATGGTCTCCCTCACCGTTCCACACACACGTCCGCACGGAGTACTCGCGCAGAAGGGACGCGCCTCCGGGCTGTATTTTCGACACATAATCGGTACGCACATCGGTCACAGAATACAGACCAAGAGAAATACACGCACGTGTTCCCCGAGGTACGCCGTCACGTCGACCGCGTACCCGTCTAGCAGCACAACGCATCGGCCTGGGCGCGCACGCACGTACGCGCACAGCGCGCGTCCATCCCACACCGCACTACCCCCATTCCTTTTTCCCTTCTTCTCATACTCAAGTTCGGACTCGGACTCAAACTCCGAGGAAGACGACGACGACGATAGCAAAGTGGAGTCAGACTCCGCTGAGGAGTTGCCACTGTGGTCATGTCCAAGAGCGTGAACTCGTTTGAGCATGCGCTCTTGGGCACTCCGTACGTCCTCATCGCGCGCGCGGCGCAGGCCCGTCGCGAGCCCTAGGCGATGTAACAATAAAATGAGCCACTTTGACGGATCCCAGTCGAACGCCGAAGGTCCCGAGCGGAAGTCCTGGGGAAACGCATGCTGCGCACGCGCGTGCGGGATAACAAACAAGAACACGAACAGAATAAGAATACCGTCGTGTGATCAGCGAGCGGAGTGGAGGTGTGGAGGAATTTACGCGGACAGGACTCTTACGTGCTATGAACAAGTCAGTTCGTGCGCCAAAGGGCTATCTGAGTAGAGAAGGTGCACTCACAAAGTTGTGGTTACCCTCTCCGCAGGTAAGAACGGCCATAACCTTGAGGAAAGATTGACGTTATATTAATACTTCCCTTGGATGAGTCCAACATACAAGGTTCCCCCTTGAAGTGTTTTCGTCGGAGTAAGGCTGCAGACCATCCCAATGAGCCAACCTAACTTGCTAGTCAAATCCATGCAAAATCACTTCTTCAATATTACTCACGAATTGACCAGAAATGTGCAATGCCAGACTTTTAATAAAGGGTTAGCCCGGCCTCCATTCACAGGCAGACGGAATAAACGTACTGGCAAGCCTCGAAACCAGACCTCCCCATACAAAAGCACCACTCGGATCGCACCAAAGCAATCCTAGGGACGTCGGCAACACAAAGCCGAAGAGCAGCGCTAAAAGCACTGCAAATGTCCCGAAAAAGCAATAATAAATTAATGCCAAATAAGTTTGTGGCTCGATGTTCTTTACATCCATCACTTGCCATAATATTTGTGCTGGAACCTTACAACTGACGCACAGATAATCAAACCCGAGATGTAAAAGGAATGGAAGCCTCGAGAAATTCGACAACATACCTGAGTCGTTTTCTAGGTCGTCCCGATTAATTAGGTCCATCTTTTCGTATTTCGGTTTATAAAATATCCAGCCCATGTGAGAATAGAAAAGGCCACGCGTCGCAGCATAGCTGTATGCGTATCTTTAGGCCACTGGAATATGTGTGATGGATGACGTGAACTTACGGGTCATGGACTGGGTCATCCGTAAATCTCTGCAAGCTCATTAGCCGTACTAATCGAGGCAGCAGCAAAAAAATGCGACCGTACATGATGTAGACGATGTCTCAGGCACCTGTGTGAACAAGTCCGTGAGTAAGTTGGTCCTCTTGCGGGTCAGGTTTCCACGCGACACACCACCACTGGACTCTTTTTTAGCATCGTGTGCAATACACAGGGTAGGTAAAGCGACTTGCCTTTATAGAGCCCTGGAATGCCATGGAACCCAGCGCAGCCAGCACGAGTCTGACGGGGCACGTGGCGCGAAACGCGCGGTGGGAGTATAGTCTGTGGTACCCAACAGTGACCCTACGCGTTGTGATATTAGCGGCGGCTGCGGACCGTAAACACACAGGACTCACGCGAAACACGCAGACTGCCAGGTGGCAACTGCTAGCAGGAGGGTGGCGGAGGGCACATCCCACGGCGGCCTGATATACGCGCCAATGCATGCTGCAACATGGACGCCGAGAAAGAAAAACGCGTTTGACCACCAGATGTCGGTCGGGGGCGGGCGGCGGGCGGGCGTGCTCGCTGTCATCTGGCGGAGGTAGAGAAGGGGGGAGTGGCATTGGATAAATCGGTTTATTATTATATTCGATTATCCCCCAGGGAAGTAATGACGTTGCCGGCAATCGGGCGGTTCGGATGTCGCGGTCGTCCTGGTCGTCTTCCTGATCGCCGCCATGTCAACTCCAAGTCTCCAACTTCGTACTTATCTTCATTATGTAATTTCACACTCTTTATGCCGTTTCTTATATGCTATCGCGTGCGTATTATTTCCTTGGAAACTCGTCGCGGTCGTTTTCAAAGTTATGGACACCGGGTGCCTGGGTCGAATTGAGATACTTTGACCGTTTGACGACAACAGTTTGAAGACGCAACGCTTCTTCCGGGCACAAGCATAGCCTCCGGTTTACGTAAACACATTTCTCAAAAATTAAAACCATTACAGCCCCGTCCAGCTGAACTCATCATCCAGCTCGAACGCACCATCCAGCGGAAGATTGTCACTACTCGTCCCAACATGCACGCCGTACTTTCCCTTGACTGCCCTCCAGCTGCTGTTCGGCGTGTCCCAGAACGACGCCGCGTACTTATCAAGCTTCACCGTGGCCGTTTGACTCACCCCCGGCGCCAAATCGCGGACTTTAGCGAAGCCCTTCAGCTGCAGGCGCGGCGTCGTCGTCCCGTTCTCTGGTAGGGACACATACACTTGTACGACCTCCGACCCTGCAACTGCGCCTGTGTTCGTAACCTCCACGGTCACCTCGCCGGCGAAGCTTACGTCTGGTGAGAACGTCCCCTTGAGCTGGAGGTCCGACAGGTTGAAGGACGTGTACGACAACCCATGCCTGTGAGAACGGAATCATCATCAAGATCAAACAAATTCGTGTGTTGGGCGGCGAAGGTGCCTTACCCGAAAGCGAACAGGGGCTTGATCTTCCTAGCCTGGTAATGCTTGTACCCCACAAACAGGTCCTCGCGATACACGACCTTGCCATTCTCGCTTCCGAAAGAGAGGTAAGATGGCGTGTCCTCGATACGGATGGGCAGAGTGAGCGGCAGCTTCGCGGAGGGGTTTACTTTCCCAAAAAGAATGTCAGCGATGGCGTTTCCCGCCTCGTTGCCAGAGTACCAGGCCTGCACCACGCCTGCGACCTCGTTGACCCATGGCATTTCGACAGCCGAGCCCTAGGTGACATTACTTTCAACAGAGTACACGTGCGGAGACTCGTGAATCCGTCTTACCGCTTGGAGCACGACTACAGTCTTGGGTTCGCTTTCGCGACAGCTGCAATAAGGTCATTCTGGCGCCTCGGAAGCGTCAATTCCGGCCGGTCGAAGCCTTCACTCTCCCACTCCGGCGTCAAGCCACCGACCACGATGACAGCGTCGGAGTTTGCGGCCAGATCAGCAGCCTCCCGAATCGCCTCGTCTTCGTCAATCTTCTCAATCCCTCCAAGACGCTATTTCAAAAATAAGTCAATGCGGATGATCTGCGCTGAGTAGCCTACGAACAAGCCCGCGCATGAGAGCCGGTTGCGACAAATCCCTTTCAACACCGTCTTCGGGATTAGATGGCGGCGATGAAACAATGTACACGACCTCAACCTCAACAGGCTTGTCAGCAAGGAGGTTGATAGTCGCTTTCTCTTCCGTGCTTCCTTGTCTATCGGAGTCCATGTGAGATTAACCTGACATTTAAAGCGAAGTCTGTACCCATAGAAGAATTCTCCCGGCTTCTGCTTTGTCCAGTTGTCGATGATGAGCTCTCCGGAAACGTACAGCTTCGCGCGGCCTGAAAGCAGTCTGTCAATGGACGCCCTGTTATCCCGAAAGCATAAAGAGTACCGGCAACAGCTAAGCCGAGCTCAAACGGCATGTCCTTGTCGACAGTCAAAAAGCCTCGGACTTTCATGCCCCATTCCTCGCCCAAGCCTTTGGGAAGGAAGTCGTTTAGTCTTATTCGCGTGTCGTTCAAGACATAGTCCGCAACCGGGTCCGTGAGGTTGCCGTCCTTGTCCACTTGATAAAATGTGCAGAGCCAACCGTCTTCTCCGCTCGGAGTTTTGAGCAGCTTCTCAATGGTCGGAAGGAACTTGTGTGCTGCGGTTCACATAAGTAAGAGGACAAAAGATGGCGTCTTGAAAATGTGTGCATACCATGACATCCTACAATGTATTTAATATCTACGTCAGATGGCGCGTTTGCAACGATTCCATCCCATGGTGTGATGGCATACGAGGGCTTGAGGGCGGCGGAGCCTCCGCCAGATATTATAGAAGTCTTCGCATGCGGACCAATAACGGCAATCCTCTTAGTCTTTTCGGACCGTAACGGCAGGAGTTCATCCTCATTTTTCAAAAGTACGATTGTCTCTGCAGTCAGCTTCCTGCAAAATACCCGAGCCTCGGGGGAATCGCGAGTCCCTTCTTTGCCATCGCCATAAACAATCTCCGGGTTCTTCTGCGCGAGCTTCTGGACGAAGGTGAGAATAGTCGCTGCGCGCTCGTCAAGGTCCTTGACGAGGACCTTCTGCGCTGAGAGGCTGTGGCTAATAAGCAAAGGCGTCCGCCACCTAGGAGGGCCGGGCATCTCCAGGTCCAGTCCGGCTTTGATGCCAAGGTCAGCACTATACGTGCCATACCTATGTTTGAACGCGTAAGCCCAATAAAGGCCTCGCCCTGAAGAAAGCGGTAGCCCACCAGTCACTCATGACTAGGCCATCGAACCCCCACTCCTTCCGGAGAATCCCATCCAGCAGTTTCTTATTCTCGGAGCAGTGGACTCCTTCAATACGACCATATCTAGGGGTCGTAGAATTAAGAAGCGTCACAGGTTTTGCGGCCTTTCTGCATATAGCTTACGAAGTCATGAATGCCCATGGTTTGGCGTGCTTCTGTGCCAGCATGAACCTATAAAAATACCGTAAACTCTCGCTTTATCGAGACGATGGGTGCGCATAGACCTACGGGTAAAGGTATATTTCCCTCAGAGCTCTCTCTGAGACCACTGATTCAACTGCTGTACGTTCGTGCTCTTGGTCATTCGCGACAAAGTGCTTAATTGTCGCGGCTACGTTCTTGGACTGCACCCCGTTTACATACGCCGCGGCCATTGTCCCTATGAAGTCACGAATGTAAGCATCCTGAAAGGCTTCAGATTCCTAAATTACCAGAAAGTGTCGGATCCTCCGAGAAAGACTCGAAAGAACGGCCACCAAGCGGAGACCGCTGGATATTGCAAGTCGGGGCGAGGAGAATCACAGATGATTTAATCTTAGTCTCAGCTGAGAGGAACTCCCCGACTTGAAATATAAGTTCAGGATCAAATGTCGATCCCAAGGCGGTCGCACACTTTCAAGGGGACCAAGGACATGAGAATCGGGCACTAAGAAGAACACATTACGCCTTACAGGTAGACATTGCGCAGGGGTAGCGACAAAGTGAGACGAGCCCCGGACTCCCTGGGAGGATTGTCAATATCACCAAAAGACCGAGAAATATCCAAGCATACATTAGGGCCATCACTCATGCGTACTGCGGGGATATTAAGCCTCTCAATCGCATGTGTGTTCCACCAGTCTGGTCCACTGAGCAGCCTGATCTTCTCATCTAGTGTGAGTTTCTTGACGAGATCCGGGATGTTCGCGCTTAGAAACGATTGAGACATGTTAGCAGGAACTCAGCGTTGGGGGACGGGACAAACCTGGGGAAGAGGTGGGAAATGCTTAAGTACTTGCGAAAGGACAATTCCCCTACGCGGGGAAACCTCGGACTCAGGTGATGCGCGCCGCCGATCTGCCGATCTCTATTATGGCTTGCCGACGAACACAATCCCGGGCCTGTCTTGAATTGTGCTCCGTCGGTTTGTCTAACAAGTCTTCTTAACAATTTAACAAACAAGCAACATAAAATCATGCGAAGGCTCGAAAACTAGTAAAATGAAAAACCACAAACTCCACATTATGGTTAGCTCTCAATACATGTGCGATAACGTAGTGTGGTATCGGGGCAGTCTACTCTTAGCCGCAAGTGTGCATCGTGATCGTGACGGTCATGTTGAGGTCCGAAGTTGAACAATAAGTTTGGCTCGGCACTACTATTAATAAGAGGGATGAAACAAATTTAATAAAAGAGCTGTCTAAAACGTTATAGGAACTAACAAATCTGGAGAAAGAGAGTCCGGGTCTTAAGGACGTGCCTGCCGCACGCGAGTTCTAGGGACTTCGGACCATTCAGCCGCCGAAGACACTAGCCTACCTAGGTCTACATATTTCCAGTATGAGCTCTTGACGCTTACCACCCTCAGAAAAAATAGCTCCAACAACATATACAACTTTCTTCGTACACGCCCATATTTACACGAGAAAAGCCCGGCGGTGGGTAAAACAGCAACGGTATATACACCAAATACAGCCAGAACCCGAAAATGGCACTAGCGATAGAGTCGCACGACAAAAGCCGGAACTCGGTTTTTACCCTTTTTAAGAAAGCGCTGGGTTTGCGTTCTGCACGAGCGTCTCGAAGTAAGTCTGGAACCACGTTCCGGCCTCGGGAGCGGGCTGAGTCGCATCGGACTGACCGCAGTCTAATTATAACAAAGGGTGTGAATTCGTTGAACGAATAAGGACGCGGACTTGATCTTACGGGTATCGTAGCGGGGGGAAGATGTGTTCGACGTGCCGTCGCTCTCACCCGGAGGCTTGAAAGGGGAGACGTGAGAAAATGTTTAATTGAGGATGCGTAGTGCAGGAAGTACCTTAACTGCAGGTAGAGAAAGAAATATTTCAGTTTAAAGTTTATTGACTTGATAAATATTGCTTACCCCATACGATGGAGTCAATCAGGGTGTTGCCTGTGTCAGTCGTCGGGCGCATACCAAGACCAGCGCCTGTAAAAATTACCGCATTTGCATTGCTAGAGATTCCGACGAGCGCGTATAACACTCACCCAAAACGTTGCACCAATCACCTTCGGCTGTGCGGATCCCCGATACACCCGAACGGCTCTGATCGACGATGAACTGTGACGGGAAGTTATTTTGCTGGAGAAGTGGCGCAAGTGCATTGATGTATAGCTCCTCGTCGTAATTTGGGTTCGGCGCTTGTGCAGGGTCCTCGGCGCCACGAAGCAAGTTGTAGTTAGACACGTCCGTCGCCAGTCCGCGTACAGTTGCACCGCTACCGGCTCCCTGAAGGACCTTCGCGAAAAGTTGCGCAGCAGGCGTGATATTCGCGGGCCAGCCAAGCCAGCCGGAGTGTCCCGCATCAAGGTACAGCCAGACGTTGTCCTGTTGGAGCTGGCTGATCGCATACGAAACGAGTTCCTAATTTAAATGACGAATTTAATAATGCTTTGGTGTGAGTCTAAATTTTCGGTTTTGAGAATTACTAACAATATATGTACTCTCAGCGTTAGCGCACTTCGGAACGCTTAAGTTTGTCACAAGATTAGCAAGACCGTCTGGCTCGACGACGAATACGACCCGAACGTTGGGGTACTCTGGGATCCATTAGTCAGACGACTAGCTCAGCTACAGGAATGAAACTTTCACGTACTCTCAACTTGTGCGACGATCGAGTCAATGTACTGTTCGTACAATTGCGCGCCGCCATCAGCAATGCTGAATTCTCCCGCTGAGGACTCAGCAGCACAATCGCGATCGGGAAGGTCATAGATAACCTGAATGACATAGCTTTATTAGGTCCTGAGCATGCGCGGCCTTGATAAGAGAAACTCACAGACTGAACGAGTTGCGTGCCACCAGCAGCGTCCGCTGCAGCTAGGTACTCACCGAGGGTGGCGACCTTTGCAGCTACGTCCATCCAGAAAAAGATGGAAACCTGTTCGAGTTGCGCCGCCTTTGCGGCAAGACTCGAGTCCGTTATGCTGTAGACAAAAATTTCAGATTTTTGTTGAATATCATACATATACACTGACTTCGCAACAGCAGCCTGGACTTCAGCAACATAGCTCGGAATGAGGAATGGGGTTGCACCGTCAAAAGGGTTGCCAGAGCCTGCAGCTTTGACCAAAGCAGGGATACAAGCAACGAGAGCAGCGAGGGCGGTGAACTTCATTCTGGAGCGATAGATGTGTGTCTGGGTGTATGGACTGTTGAAGACCTAAGCGTTTGATTGTGTCCATTTTATACGGCGAGGAGAGGTCTCCTGTAGTAGACTCGTGATTCACCGAGGCAAGGGGCAACGTCGGATACCGACGAGTGCACTAAGAGGTATTGACAGGACAGCTCAGCAATGAGAAGGCATCCAGGCAGCGGGACAAGACCGCCGGGTACCCGCTTGTAGCCTTTGTTTCGGGCGTTTAAAATATTGGAAGCAGCCAAATCCGATATTCTGGCGCAAGGTCTGTCGGGGGTCATATGTTACAGTTGCGTTTCAAGAAGAGTAGCATGTGGAGCAATATTTCCGGTAGGTGAGCCAAGAAAGCAATGGGCTCGTTAACAGACGTTGACCACGTCCCATAGTGCGCTTGGCCCTAGGCCCCTTACCTCTCGGTGCCTGTCGTACATAAGAGAAGCCCTTTCACCTGCCTTGTGATATCAAGGCCCATCAAGCCTCATATCGGAGTGCAGAGCTTTCTGGTTATTAATACGTATGTGTGAGGGACATAGTATCAAATTGCAAACACGCCTCTCGCATCCTGCCACCTGGCATCGCAGAGAGACAAGCATGGGAAAGCGAACATGTCAGCTGAAGGTATGTGTCGAAAGGACTTGCTCGTAACGGACCGAGTGATCATGCTATGAGATCGGATGATTTAGTTGCACCCGGATCTGTTCAAGCTATCTTAAGCCAGAGAAGAGACCAAAATACCCCGACATATAAAGAATGCCGGGGCGGCAAGGAGAAATTCGCCAGAGTTCTTCTGTAGCATGTCATAGTTCCATAGCGCTTGCGATAGAAAAACTTGGACCCAAGAAAACCAGGAAACCGAGAATGAGCCGTGTTTTCAATAGCGGTCCGTTCCGCGAAACACTATGTCGTATGTACGTTGGTACAATATAGCACCAACTTCGCGATTTAGCAATGTGTGCCCGTGGAAGGATCTGAGTGGCCGGCCATCTCTGTAACAAAAGAAAAGGAAAACTAGACCAGCTCAGTTTTTAAAGAATGTTTGTTAGAGTCCGATTCGACTGTGGGCCGGAAGGCCCGGAACACTTCTGGTTTAGCAACCGTGCGGCTTGGTAACCCGGCAATCTCCGCAGGCAATGCACCTGTGTGTGTCGAGAAAGCGTATGGCTGCGGCAAGCGTTGGACTGTCTCGACACAAATTCCTGCGGTCTCTCAAGCAGTGAGAATAGCGCATGGGTCGTCTACTAGGGCGTGTCTGGATCGGTTTTACCACCTGTCTTATTGCCTTTATCGCGTATTCTTCTCAAATATTCATCATCTGGCCATGGTATGGACGCGTCTTGTCGGTTGACCTCCTCAAACTGCTCCTGCCCTTCAAGTCGGTGTATAGCTCATACACATGTATAACCCAAGCCTTAACGATGCACTTCTAGCTTCCTCGTTGGCATGCTTTACTGGAACTACTTCCTTACAGTGTCCACCGATCCCGGGCGTGTGCCAAAATCATGGGTTCGCACTGACGCTTACTTCCGTGACAAAATTCTAAACCTGCACGTATCCTATAGGAGCCGGATACCCAGTCAAGAGAAGGTTATGAAGTGAAGCGATTGACTGGTAACCCGCGGTATTGCAGGATGTGCAACGCCTACAAGCCGCCGAGGACCCACCATTGTCGCCAGTGCAGGAGGTGCGTACTGGTTCCTTGTACTGGCGAATTAATTCGCTGACTTCGGCTCAGATGTGTTCTGCGAATGGGTACGCTTAGAAAACCTCTTAGAATATGGCATACAATAACAGTCGACCAGATCACCATTGCCCTTGGGTAAACAACTGTGTCGGGCACTACAACCACGGACACTTCATCCGCTTCCTCTTCTTTGTTGACCTTGCATGTTCGTATCATGCTGCAATGGTTACCAGTCGTGCCCTCGATGCCATGAACGCCAAGTATTGGGTGCGCCATCTTCCTCCACCGAAGTAATCGGGACAGTCTATTTAAACGACTGCGTTTATAGGAAGGGCCGGATACTGTCGAGTTTGTGTTCATTATCCTCAACTACGTGACCTGTATCCCCGTCCTTCTCGGCGTTGGAGGGTTCAGGTAAGTGAAAAACATTTTTACTTATCCTTGCGTGCACTTATGGACATGTCTACTCAAAGCCTGTATCATTTTTATTGTTTGTCGAGCAACACGACAACCATTGAAGGTTGGGAGAAGGATAAGGTAGCAATGCTAGTGAAAAGGGGAAAAATACACGAAGTACGTTCCATACCATTTTTCGAAGGATGGCCATTCCTAATCTAATCGTTGCCTTCTCTTCAGGTAAAATTCCCATACGTGAGTCCCTGTTCCCTTATTTTTAAGAGGTATTTAAAACCAATCATTTAGAACATTGGACGTCGGCAAAACATCGAGTCCGTCCTGGGACGCAACCCTCTATTTTGGTGTTGCCCGTCACCACCTCCTGGAGATGGACTTAAATTCCGTGTCGCAGAAGCCGATGGTAGGTGGTTTGAGCTTGACCAGCAACAAAGGGAAGATCGCGAGGGCGGGGATTTCGGAAATGATCTCGACGTTGAGCACCAGGCGTGAAGGGTGGGCTCGAGAGACGGGAGTGTTGTGGCGAGGTGCTCAGTGCTCCTTCCGTGAGCATATACTACATTCACGTCACAGTCGCGAATGTAAGCGCTCATACACTTATCGCTGTTTCTCTGTTGTTCCAGCCCCCCTTTGTTGGATCTATCTCCCTTCAATTTGTATATTCTTCCAATACGCACGCACTGATCGTCTTGTCTTCAGACGAGAATGCACAATCCTGGCCGCCAGTAGATCCTAATAACCCCCATGTAAACCCGGACATCGCGGACTCTGACGACGAGCGCGAGCTCGAGCTTCCCACATCACCCTGGACGTATGCGAACGGTTCTGTGAACCCGACACTCGAGCCGTCAAATGCGTACCGGCGTGCATCCAGAGCCCGTGCAAAGCGCGAAACCAAAACAGGCGGGCACGACGCGAGCGGACGTACTACTGGTTTTGTCGCAAGCGTCCCACCGTATCACCCAGACTACGTTGGGCCTGACACGCAGGATGTTGGGTATGGAAGCGGAGATGGGGGCTATGCATCGTCGTCAGCCAGTGACGCTGACAGTGATGATTACCGCTACTCCAAAGGTACAGCGCGGGTGCGTTTGGGGTCGGAGGGCCTCGAAGTCCGCCCGGTCGACCGGGAGGAAGTCTTAAGGCGCTATATCCTAAGTCGTGGGGCAGAAGCAGGGCATTACCGGCGCTACGAACCCGAGCCCGCAGACGATAGCAGTGGAGTACATTCGGAAGGAGCGAGTGGGGAAGGCGATGAAGACGAATATGCGGATGCAGGGCAGCAGGGTGATCCGCTCGTCGGGGCCAATGCCTCATAGACGCCTACAAGTTTATCCCTTATATTTGGACACTTGAATTCTTTTCATGGACATCTTTCTATGTTCAAACTTCATAGGAGCACGTGTAGGTAATGATAATGGTTCTATTAGGAGATGTCTCGCTATAGGATCTCGTACGCCCCGACAAGAGGTAGAATAGACATAATCTCTTACATTCATAATACACTATACACAAGAGGCACTAAGAAATGTCACATGAATGCGAAGGCGTTAAGAAATGAAAAGAAACCAAAGTGACGAAGGCAGTAATAATAAGAGCAAAACTTTCCGTGTTCAACCACGGACCTCTATACGTAGACATAGACCTTCCAGTGGATGCTGTTGCCTCTTCGTCCAACCTCCAGCACATGCTGTCCAGTCGCGATATCTACCGCCCACTCTCCGCCCCCTCGTGCAGACTTAGGTCTTGCTGTCAGACCACCCATATCAGCACCTACATCCGCGCCGTCACCCGCATTGGACACTTCAACGGCGGTCTCAGCCTTGGGTTTTGGCGTAATCGTGAGCCCATCGAGGCGTACGAGTACATCCTCGACATTGGGCACAACGATCTTGGGCTCCGGCTTCACACTCGGCTTCGTCGCAGAAGGAGAAGTCGGCGCGGCGACCACAGGTAATTCGATCGGTTTGACCTCCTCGACTACCACCAGCTTGCGCGGTCGTCCACGCCCACGCTTCTTCGGCGGCGGGGCAGCTCCAGCTCCCTCGCCTTCACGCTCTTCGTCGCTGCCTTCCCCGTTTTGTATGAACCGCACGTCCCTCACTACAAGCCCTTTCTCGTCTGTGCTGAGACGTACAGCCCAACTGCGCACACCTGCGCCCGCATCGAGTACTGCGAGCCGGCGGCCCGTTGGAAACGTCTCGAGACGCACACTATGAAGGCCCGCCGCCCGTGCAGGCAGTGTGGGTGCCGGTGCGTCCGTACGGATACCAATTGTGCTAGACCCCGCCACTCCGGAGGACGGACCAGGTAAGGGCGCGGGAGTTGCGGAAGTCCGCGCGGGAGTGGCAGGTACCGGTGCGAGTGCTTGTGGGGTGGACGGCGCGTAGAAGTTTTGTGGTGCAATTTGGGCGTTGGAATTATACTGAGAATACGACGTGGCTGCAGAAACGGCAGGCATAGTAGGTGCACTCGCAAAAGCTTGATTATACCCGGTCTGTGGCGGTTTCACGGGCGCGGGTGTGGCTGCCTTTGCGGGTTGGGGCGTAGGTGCAGCGAGAGCTGGCGTGGGCGTAGGGGGAAGCGGGGAGGGGGTGGGTGCAGCGGGTACTTCGACTGGTGACTTTGTCTTTGTCTTTTTTGGTTGAGCCCCATCAATTCCTTCCGTGGACGCAATGGTTGTTGGCGTATCAAACGTTATAATTCCAGCGCCGCTGAGGGCGGGTACGCGGAGACGCACAGTTCCACTCGTTGCATCCCCACCCTGCGCCACGGCGGACTCGCTGCTACTTTGCGTCATAGACAAAGGCTGGTGATTAGGGAGCTTGAGCATAATCTTGTTCGAGGCGGCCTCCGAGGACGCAGGGACATCGGCTTCTGCTGTGCCATTCATGTTGTATTTGGCCGGAAGGTCGGTCATAAGCTGCTGGAAGTATGCCTACGAGATAATACTCATCAGGACAATGTATAACGTAGCGCGGAGAGCGATAAACCTTCAATGTCATTGCATCCTCCCAGATTGGCGAGTGCTCCTCGTTGAATTGAATGGCGTTTGCAAATACAAGCTCGACGTCATTCATAAAATCCGGAATTGTGGGATACTCTTTGCGTTTGATCCGTTTCTACAAACATTCATTAGTCCTAGAATAAAGAACAACCTTTCTAATTGCTCACGAAGATATCCTCAATACATATCGGACGTTTGATTATCTTGTAGTACACTGGCCATTTCTTCTTGGAAGGAAGGTCCATGAAGTCCGCCGCAACTAATCGCCCACTGGATCAAGAAAAGTGTCAGCACACCCTCACGAGTACATTGCAAAACGAACCCACTTTTCGTCTGTTTTACTAGCCAACTTTTGAAGACGGTTCTTCATGAGCCGTGTAATATTAGCAGCCTTCTCCTTCTTCTTGCCACCTTCTTTATCAGAGCCCTCTCCCTCCCCTTCATCGTCATTCCTTCTACGGATAATCCTCTCAATTTCTTTGCTTGCAAGTTTCTGATGATTATTGAGTCGGCCATGTCAACCAGCCCCTTGTAAATGCTATATATAGGGCACATACCTGTAAAGTTTTGGCATCTTTCCAGATGACGCTCTCCCGCATATTGTATTTCTTCGCGTTCTTGAAACATTGGTCGAAATCCTGTCGCAGGGTCTCAAGTGAGACATAACCGAAGCTATCTAACTGAGCCTTGATATCGTCGAGTGCAATTGGCCTCTTGATGACCACATAGTAGTCCGGAAACTGCCTCTTCGATGGCAGCCGCAAAAAGTCGTAAGAAATTGAGCGGCCTCTGTGTGTACGAGGAACATTGTCGCCAAGGTCGTCGCCAACGGTGGAAATGAGAGAAACGTGGACGAATTCGTCAGTGACAAGTTGGGCAACGCGGCTGAGCCAGCACCAGGCGCGTCTTCGTTGATCACTCACTCCTTGTCAACTGCGTCCTTCAGCGCCTGCCACACCTTCAGACCCTCCTCGCGCACTTCCTCCGGGCTCATCGCAGGGCTTTCATTTTCTGCGCCGTTGATTTGCTCTTGCTCCTGGTCGCTGCTCGCGCCCGGATCGTGGGCCTCGTCGTCCTCGGCGGCGGGCGTCTCAGACTGTACGTCCTTACGACGCTTTGGGCGAGGAGCGTCGACGTCGACGTCGGGATTTGCGGCAAACTCTCTCTTCACCATGTTACCGTGAGCGCTCGCTTCTATGCTGGCTGCGAATACACTAGACCTGGGCCGTGTATTGTCGGGCTTTGGGCCGCCAAACGACCGTGGTTTCAATAATACAAAGTCACGTGTGACTGACGCGCCGCGTCCGAGTCGACCGCCACTTGGCCACCGTCAAGCCTACCCTACACTACGCAAAATTGGCTATTTTCCATCCTTGTATAGCTGTGTGCATTTCCCCAGTACTCCATATCTAACACCGCTTATCAGGTCATTTGTGTTCGGGTTTTGACACGTAGTGCAGTGGCCTATGGAACCTGTGATGAGTAACGACTGTCAGGAGCTCATGTATCTGAAGTATGCTTCATGCTAGACAATACTGGTAATTTGCTAAATCCTCCGAGTGTACATGTAAATTTGAGGAATAAATGGTCGTGAAGAGGGTATTACAAATAAGTGGACGGGATTCAGACACAACCAACAGTACTCGTATCTCCATGTCACTCCCCTCTTGATGATGGACGCGAGCCTCTCATGTCCTCGGCCCTCAGCTCGTCTTCCGTCCGCGGCAGATTCCTTTCGCAGTTCAAGACAAATATACAGGGCATATCTCTTTGCGAATGATTCAGGGACATACGCGAGCGTACATATTCCTGATCTGCTTCGATCCCATAAAACGTCGTGCTCTCGCGGAGAAAGTCGCATCGCCGCAGCCCCGACCCAAGGGCACCCCCAGGAACGCCACTTGACATCGAGCGGTTATGGTGATACGCTGCACCGATGCCCGCTTGATCCGCGCGCGAACACGCTTCAAATTCTTTCTGTGGTGCTGTTTTCATAAGGAAAGCTGAAATCGTATCTATCACGTCCCCACATGTTACGCCTACTTCAGGATTGCGTGCGCGCACGTCGATGAACCATGTAAATTGGCGCGAGATGATGCGCAGCGAGCTGAGTCGAGGAAATGTTGCTGGTGCATCGCGGCCACTTATCCACGACTGGTGCTCGGGCTCGTTCGAACGATGCACATAGGAGGATGGGTAGAGCATGTTCCATGTCAGATAGTCGCGCTTCTTCGGGTCATCCGGGGGCGGGCCAATGAGGGGGTTCACCTTGGGCTTGCATCCCACGACGCTGACGAGAAGTGGGTCCAAAACGGGACCATCTACGTCGTTATATGCTCATTGAGACAATACACCGTGGTTCTGGCTGAAGACTAAATGAACTCACAGGCAACTCCTACCATCCAGCGCGTATCCACACCACCCCATCGTAACTCCGGACGCTCTGCGCTTCTCCGCTGGTCCGGTAGAGACTCCGATGTTCTACCAGGCGTTTCGGGTAAAAAGCCACCTCCGTGCCACGGAGTTGAGTGCGCCGAGCGCGGATATGCGTAGTCCATCGCTGGCTGAGGTGCGTAGCCCACGATCGGGGGCCCGGGAGCGTAGGCCACAGCAGCGGGGTGCACGCCAAATCCTCCGTATGGCATACCGGGCAGCGGTTGTTGGAAGGTGGAATACCCCGTGCCCATCGCGACAGGCGGTGCATACCACGGTGTGCCTGGGGGCACTTGTCCCGCAAAAGCAGTTGGCACCGGTATTGGTTGAAAGGCAGCATAGTTATCTGTTTGCGTCCTGGGACCACGGTAGTCCTCGGGGAAGCCATCCCGGTCGCGAGCAAGAGGAGGTCGACTGAAGTCAGCGGGCCACTGGTCTTCGACGAGACCTAACCCGTTAGCTGGCCGACTGTAGTACGAAGCTTGGTCAAAAGGTGGTAGTACACCCTCTGTTCTGATATAAGGCGTTCTGTGCCCGTATGGGCTGTATCCTCCTGGCAATCCTCCTGACCATGGGGTGCCAGGAGGATATGGGTTAGGTGGGATGACCCGACTGCTTGGATTCGGCGAGCCTCCCGGGGACAAGCCCGGCATGGGCGGGATGAAAGGTGTTGTAGCGCGCGACATCGTTAATGTATTTTGCAGCTGCTACGATTAGACCCAGCAGTAAGCCGTACAGTCGAAAACCAAGAGGAAAAATCCAAGAAAAAGGGCTGGAAGAGCGAGTGATGATTAATTTTAAGAAAGCTTAGGCCGGCATAGCCATTTGCCAAGGCAATCGGCGAGTATAAGAGCGCGAGAGCGGGCGCTCATCCTGATCATGGCCATGGCAGAAGTCCAACACGTGTTGTATGCGCTTGTATGCGCGTCTGCTCATAAGCGCTGCCTTTTTTTCAGTTATTACAGTTCCAAACGACAACAGCACGCGAAGAATAAACAACATGAAGATAAACGGGGAGATAGTAGTAGATGGAAGTCGGGCACGCCTTTTCAGGTTATCGGACATAAACAGACATTAATATTATCCACTGAGCGACAACCTGAAAACATTTGGCGCCGCATAGCCCAGACGACTCTTTGCAAACGAGTCATCGCGTTCAAGTCCATCAAAAAACACCGTACCATGCAGCCAGTCTACTCGTAGATGTGTTGAGCCAAACAACTGCATGAATGCTACGAATACTCACCTATACGCCTGCAGCGGTCCACAGGCATTGCACTCGCTGAACCCCACATCCCGGCAAACGCGTTTGTGTAACCACCCGACTCTCTCGTTAACCCCAATCGCTTCACTCGGTCCTGCTCTCTTGGAGACAGTGTGGAGAATTCAACTTCCGTTAGAGGGTTCTCTACATATCTATATGAACGCGAAAACAGAGTGAGAGACCCAGAGTCTATATACGCGCCTTGAACGCATATCATGTGATATTAGGCATGGACGTACTCTTTCCATAGCTGCCCGCACACGTCCGCAAGGGAGACGCCTTTCGAGTTGCGCACAATGGTGCACCATGGACTCGCGCGCGAGATAATAACAATCTCAGTCAGGCGTGGCAGAGTTGCAGCATCGTCTTTCGCTGTGAACGCGACTTGGTTGCCGCTACCATTAGACCCAATAGTTTCGCCTACAGTTCGCACAATTGGAATAACGTAGGCGAAGCCGGAATTGCATGACGGACTCACCAGTCGCTAGGTTAAAGTCGAGATGAAATCCAGCAAATGAATGTGTGAGGATGGGATGAATCTCGACTTTTGCACCCAGTAAATAGAGATCAGTTGGGCGCAAGACAGGCCCGTCTACAAAATGTATCGAACAGATAGAGAGGAATCAGAGGATATGACGATGCGTGTGGTAACTTGCTTACTTACAGGCTGTCCCCGGAGACCACCTCCTTTCAGACATATCGGGCTAGACGTGCCTTCAGAAAAAATCAGGACTCAAGTGGATGATATAATGTGTGCAAAGCCGAAGTTTATAGAAGTACAAGGCAACGGTTGCATGTATGTATACATGTGAGGAGCAGATTCAGAATATCTAATGGTACTTCCTGACCATCGATTGGACGGGCGTTTCTGCTAATTCTCACCACCACGCGCTTTCAATGAGGCGTTCTGAATCTCATCGGATCATAGCGAAATTAAATAAGCATTGTGTCGCTGTTATACAAGACAGATTGTTTGCGGTACAATCGGTGCTGACTACTTCAGTCTAAACCATGGATTGATATACAGTTTCAATTTGATACCCAAAGCTATTGCAATCGGGAGTCAGAATGCAAGTTGATAAAGCGCATATAGCCGGTTAACACAATCATAAGACGAACGTACCCAGTTCATGCTCAATCCTTCGTACGGAGCCGGGACTCGATCTCTTGGTTTCTTTGTTCCAGGGCCCCGACTTTATCCTCCTTCTTTGCATCATATGCAACCAATGTCTGATTGAAGCTAACGGGAACCAGTTCATATTCAATTGTTCGGATCATACAAAGTAGGTCACTTACGGATTTTCTGGCGACTTTTGGAATTCCTTGTAAAGAAGTTCCTAGGAATTCACAGTATTAAGGATCCAGATCAGTAGCTGGATCATAAATCTCATGACATACCTTGTACTGGTTTAATCTCAGTCCGGGACGCTATTAACCGCAAATTAACAAAATCCCCAAGCCAACAAGGAAGCGCAAACCTCGCTCTTGATGTTTGGTAGTTCTCGCTCTTGGAATGCCTCAAACGCCGCCTGTGAAAATGCTCAAAAACACTATCGTTTTTAGCATATAAAGAGGACGCTACCTTGAATCGACGCTGTTGTGTGCCGCAGGTTAGCAAACTATTCGCGTAACAAGATTCGGAGTAGACACATACTTCTGGGTGTCTCTCAAGTCCTGCCGCCTGCTGACCCACACTCGCTTTGTCCTTCTTTGCATTCACGACCTCCATAAGTTCAAGAGCACTGTCAATGCCAGTCGCCGAGAACGACTCGGGCTCCTCAAACGCCCCGCTACCCTCTGCCCGTTCCTCAGCAGCAGGGACTCCTCCATCAGTAGCGATCGCACCGGGACCTGCAGGGCGTGGGGCGACCTTCTTCCTGGCATTTGCTTTCGGGGCCACTTTGGGTTTGACGGGCACGGCCGCCTCCTCTAAAGCAAGCAGACGATCGCGCTCAGCTTTAGCGGCGAGTGCCTCCTTACGCTTAGCCTCCTTCGCCTCCTTCGCGCCTTTCCCTTTGGCATCTTCGTCCCACTTCGCAGCCTCCTTCTTCTCCTGCTATATGCTCAGATGTCGGTTTCCATGATTGGAAAGAGGAGGTCCCACCTTTTCCTCCTCTAGCGCCTGGTTTTTCTTTGCCTCATTCTCAGCCTTCTTTGAGCGGCCAGACTCCTTCTTAGCGTTTCCACCTTTCGGAGCCATGACCAAGGTCTTTGTCGAGTGTGCGGGTCTCGAGATGAGTGCGATTAAGACTCTTCGGTCCGAGGGCGACTTGTTATTAACTTACGTCGCCGACGATCATTATCCCTTACCGGGAAGCGTGGTCTCTACTCCGAGCTCGCTGAGTCGGGATACTTTCAGACTAAAAGAATGTGCGTGAAATCAGCAGCTAAGCAGTCGATATGTATGCAGTTCAAAACATAACGTGAAGAGATAATCTCTCAGTCTATATGTGTACTATATGAGTGGTGTTATAATATTATGGTCGTGATGTGCGTAATTAGGCTGGAGGTGACTGTGAGTCAATCGCGTCCAATTCGTCCTTGAGTGCTGCCCAATTATGTCAGAGAAATGCGGGAGTTGAAGGCCAGCCCACTTACTTGAAACAACTCGCTCTGACGATAAGCTTTGGCCTACTGACCATCTGGCAAACTCGCTCACAGCAATACCTTGGTATTCTTCAGGCTTAGTGTTGTCAATCAGCCCCTTTTGCTCCGCCCATGTTTGCAGAACAGTCTTGACAGGCTGTCCAGAGAATTCTCCGGGGTAGAGCATGAATGGCTGCTCATATAGAGCCGTCTCAGGACTGCTACCGACTAAGCGAATGGAACGTGTGTCGAAGCCGGCAATCTGGCGCGCGAGAGCACGCTCAAGCTTCGCGAGGTCTTCGCGGAACGCGTTCTTTGCAAAAAGTTCCTTGAGTCTTGGAGACTTGAGGTACACGAGCGCGAGTGTGCTCAAGCGTCCTAATGAAGGGTCCGTAGTTGAGCCGTGCGCGTATGACGCAACGCGCACACCAGCAAGCATGGCCTCTGGTGCGCTGGATAGAACGACACTCACTGCCCGTCGCAGGGAGATGTTTTCGCCAATCTTCGCAATGGTGTCGCGAATAGCAGAGCCTATTGACGCTGAAGAAGAAAGGGACTGTGTCGGGTCCTTTTGCAGGAATGGCGCGTCCAGCAAAGCGTCGACCGAGCATGGCCTTAGCAGAGTCGGGTTCTCTTGGAAGTCGGTGGGCTCCTCGGCGTGGAAAGCTATCGAGTGCGCCACGTCTGCAGCTAATTTTCCGAACATTTCGTTTCTCCCGACAAAGTCTGTCTCGCAGTTAAGCTCAATCATGGCTGCACGGACACCTCCCGTTCCTTGTCCATAGCCGGGCGAAAGCAGAGAAAATCCAATGAGTCCCTCCTTCGTCTCCCTTCCTTCCACCTTTGCCGCCTTTTTTGCCCCGGACACCGCGAGATCCTTTTGTACCCAGTCCAAGGCCGCGTCAAAATCGTTGTTTGTAGCTATGAGTGCCTCTCTAGCTTTTGAAATTGAAATTTCGGTGCGTTTTCTGAGCTCCGCGACGAGTTTCAAGGACGCCTTGGGGGGCTCCGAGGTAGAGTAGAGGCGGTGGATGGACCATGCTGGGCCACAGCGTCTTGCGGAAGGAGAAACGGCTTGTCTGAGCTGTAGTTTGAACATTTGCTTCGCCAGCTTGAGGAGTGGTCGAAAGTCCGTTTTTGGAAGACGCGAATTTCTCAAAAATTTGGGACGTCGGTTACTTGGTTACTCTACTCCGAACGTCTACAGACGCCAACCGCCTCTATGCCCTAGAAATTCAAGTCTCATTCTCAACATGTTCAAAGTACCCTCAACGATTGCACAGGATCTACTACTTATTCAAAATCTCATTGCCGAGACCGATTTAGGTCTCAAAAAAGCAGAAGTAGCAGAAAATGCAGCAAATAATCACGAGTCCTCCGAGTCTATCAGGTCTAGCCGCGCGTCCTCGGACAGCGAAACCGACAGTGAAGAAGTGGATGCGGTAGAGGGTCTCCTTGCGAGACCGGATGCGACGGAGGGAGAAGAAGACGTGGTGAAGTGAGTACAATATACTTGAGTCTAGCTATCCGTCTTACAGACTTACCATAGGCCGCAGCCTCCTACTCTTTCATCATCTGAGTCATCCGATGATGACTCCGACTCGGATTCGGATGTAGAATCTGAATCTAGTCCTCAGAAGGTTGCGGGGAAGTACAGAAGACCACGGAATGATGATTTCGACGATGAAGATGAAGACGATGGTGGTCCTAAAGCTGCTGCTGCTCCAGTCCTCCGGACGAAGAACGAAATCCAGGAGCCTGCTATTGCTACACCTGATTTCGTAGAGGTCGGCGCTCACGAGCCTCTGGAAAAAGTTGGCGAGATATTCAGTGTGATGGATAACGTTGTTATCGTCAAAGGTCTCGCATCGCAAATTGAGAACAGGGCATCTGAGCGTGTGCTGGATTTTGAGAGTCTCCTTGTATTTGAAGACAGGAAGGTACTCGGTTATGTGCGTTATTTTTCCGAGCTCATTCGCTGTTAAGATTGACTTTCTCCTTACAGGTCCACGAGACCTTTGGCCCGACTTATCAGCCATTCTATCAGGTCAAGTTTCCTTCTGTCGACTCAATTGACAAGGAGACTGTCACCGTCTCTCGCGCAGTCTTTCATGTACCGCCTCGAAGCAACTTTGTCTTCCCCAGTCAACTCAAGAAAATGAAAGGAAGTGATGCAAGCAATGTTCACGATGAGGAGGTCAATGAAGACGAGATGGAGTTCTCGGATGATGAAGCCGAAGCGATGTACAAACGACAACGACAAAGACAGTGAGTACCAGCTTCATTTATGTCCACTTGTAAATCGTGCTCATGATTGTATAAGCCGGGAAAGCCATCGCGAATCCTCTGTTACCTCCTCGCGCTTCTCTACACCAACACCGTCGCAAATGCACGATCACGAAATGACCGAAGACAACTTTTACGGCGCGTCGCCGTATGACGAATATGGACCTTACGATATGGATGTGGTTCCCGGACCCTCGCGTCCATCACCCTTGCCTTATGACGATCCATATCAAGACGTACCCACCTCTATCCCATCAGAACCGACATCTGTACGGCTTGGGGAAGACAGGCGGAATGTATTAGACCGGCGGAGAGATTTTGGGCACGAAAGTGGCCGAGGAAGAGGTCGTGGACGAGAGCGGGGTAGGGGACGCGGGCGTGGGCGCGAAGACGGTCGTCAGTATCGTGGGCGGGGTGGCATGGGTGGCGATAGTGGACGTGGCCGTGGCCGTGGAGGCAGTGGGACTCTTGGCAGCGGCTCGACAGAGCCTCGCAGTCGTCGCGCAAGTATCAGTCGCAATAACAGTATCGGACCAAGTACACCTCGGTCGCTATCCCCTACTTCAATGGCAATTGCACGAGCCACTGGCATGTACACAGACGGATCGACGTTCATCAATATGGAAACACCACCATTACCGCCTCAACCGACCCCATCGATGCACAATACTTGGCAGCAGAGCGCCTACGGACACGAATCTGGCACCACGCCACAGCCATTCTATGGTGGTCAACCGTTTCAGCAACAACAACAATCTTTTATCCAGCCGCACATCAATCCGCGGTTTGCATCAGCCTTTGGCATCGACATGAATTTCATCCAAAGCCAACAATACACGCCCTTTTATCCCTCCGGGCCATCAGCTGGGGTGCATCAAGATGCGAGACAAGATAACAGAAATTGGGCGCAATTTGGTATTGGAGGAAATGGGCACCTTGACACCGCAAGCGAGTTCGTTGTACAGATGAAAAACAAACCCGAAGATGACCACTCATAGCTTAAAAGACTACTGTGTCTATATCCAAGTACTTAGTTCTATTGTAATATTTTTATGATTATTTTTTCGTCTATGTTGTATTGTGAGTATGGCACGCGCCCGACGGTCCGACGGAGTTCGCTGCCGACCTCGGCGGTAAACACATCCGGGGGACCAACTAGCCATCTGCGACATCTCAAAGTCCTCTCGACCTGTCTTTTCTCATACAATTTTTCTGAGCATAGACATCCTCTAGAAAAGAGCCCGCGGACTCCGAGACATTTTAGCAGTTCGAGTGGTTCAGCTGTCGATTACCGCGTTGGAAAATTGGAGAAAACTACAACGTCGGTATGGCACTTTCTTTCCGCAATTCTCACATCGCGCCGACGCCTGCCCAACTTTCTGCAGCCATCTAGTTTAGCTGCGCCATACGCCGGCGAGGGGTTCCAGCCGCCTAGTTATTACATTCATGGTCTTCCAATCGGCGCCTTCAAGTAAGGCTTTGGGTAAACGACCCGTACGCGGTGTGGCAGCTGCGGCTAGCCCGCCCTCATTATTTACACCGAGCGGCGGCTCGTCTGCACTCGATGACGAGGCTGAGGACTGCAGCGCACCCCCATCGACGACGGGAAGCGTACAAACCCGCACAAACCAGAAGCGCGTCCTTCCCACCCGTGCGCGGCGCGGCGGGCCTGGCGCAGGCATTGGGGCGAACGAGATAGACTTGAGCATACTAGACTTATTGAAACGCAAAGGTGTGTTCGGAATGTGTTTTTGTGCAGACAAGTTTTCTCAACTTTGTGCTCCCTCCTTCGTTTGTGCGGTGCCTTACGACGCATGTAGGCGAAAACGACCCACTTATACCGTCGAAAACCGTCTTCATTCTTACAACGGATTCAAAATTCGTGCCATCAGCTTCAACTAGCGAACTGGGTCTTAACCATTATGCAAATGAACGCTACTTTGATCGCCCGGAGGTCATCAAGGCATATAAGGAGCAGCGGGATATTCAGGTTCCAGAGTTCACGCAGCTTACGGAGGAAGAGATGGTCGGAGGGAGGCTCAGAGCTAGGTCGGGCGAAGTGGTATGTTGCTCCTTTCAGTGTGCTTCATGGAACGTAACAGAGCCATTCCTTCCAGGAAACAGCAGATCTCTCAGACGCGGCTTACGAGAAGCGGCACCGGAAATATGAAATGCTAGAGAAACGGCAGCGTTTGCGGGAGAAAGAGAAGCTTCAGCACGAGCACTATAAACTCAAGGAACGAATTGACCAGCTTCGGACTATGGACTATAACGCGTTCCACGCGCTTTCGGCAGAGGTCTTTGGGGGAGCGGACATTCCCGTCGACGATGAATCAATGTTCGTCACAGGAGTGGGCATGAATGGCGCTATTTCGCTGCACGAAGGAGAGCGCAGGCGTAGAATGATGCTGGAAGCAGCCTTGTCGCTGGAGGAGCGATATCGCACGCTGTTACCCCCCGGTAGAGGTGGCTTTGAAGTGGACAGATATGTTAATCGGATAACGACCGACCTGTCTGAAGAGCCAAGCACCGGCGACGGGGATATAGAAGAAGACATTGCTGAAGCTGCACTCGATCCAATCGACGGCCTTGTATCGAGCAGGTCCAAACCGATAAAGCTCAAGCTCAAATTGCGTCCTCCGACGGTGCAACCGGCCCAATCTGCCGTGGCTGTTGCGCCTAGGTCAGGCCGTAGACGAAGAGGCATATCTGTCAGCCAGGATATGCTACCGTCTTCCCCAGGAGTCGTCCAAGGAGAAACATACACAACTGTCATTGCTTCTCACGAGGCACCTACACCTCGTGCGAGACCGGGGACCGTCAGGCGATTACCCCCTCCCCCTCCCGACACTATTTATCCACACGACCACGATCTAGCGGGTACTGACGCTTTTCCGGATGCAAGTCATACAACCTCCAATTACTCAGATTCTGGCTACGTGGAACCAAGCGATCGAAATATTGAACAACCAGCTATGGTCCGTCAAAGTCCAGTGACGAGTTATGCAAGCGTCAACTTTTCGAATCCAGGTTATGGATTTCCGCACCAGACAGCGCCACGTATCGAATTACAACTCCATCATCTCGGTCCCGAGGATTTCGAGACTCCGCAACGCAAGAGGCCACGAACAACGTCACAGAGCAATGGCGACCTCGCAGCAGCGGTCACAGAGTATCCAGCATCGGAACAGATCACCATCGATGATATGCCAGCCTTTTCTCCAGTTTTACCGATCCGACCTGACCTGCCGGTCCCTCCGATGCCGTCCTCGATGCCAGGTCCAATGCAGCCTGAACCTGCGACCATCTCTGTACAAATCGAATGTTCCTGGCCATCGACGCAGTCTGGATCGTTGCCTGTACCGCTAACGCAAGCTGAACCCGACGCGTTACCAGCAACGCAAGAATCTCAAGTGCGTGGTACGACAGAAAAGAAACCAACGGGTCCGACCGGTCAACAATTACCAGCCATACCAGAACAAGGCGACTCTCCAGCCCCGAGACGACGCACGATCAACATGCCTTCGCGGCGACGCGAGTCTACGGCACCAGTGATCTCAGTCGCTTCCGCGGCTTCTGCAACACCTTCTGTCAGCTCACTGCAAGCATACGATATCCCCTCCGGTCCCGGAAGGCACCGTCCCCCGCCCTGCATCCTAGTTGTGTCGAAGTACAACATCGCCCCGGGACGCAAGACGGGACGCTCAGTAAAAGCCTTCGGGACAGAAGTGCCTCCCTTTGACGAGAAGGAGGTTGATTTTGAGCTACCCTACGAGCTCCTGGAGGAAGTGGAGGCATTGAGAGCCGGACCAGTGGACTATGACTACAACGAGAGTGAGGATGGCGACCAGCCTGCGGATGGAACATTTCTGGGGAGTCCCAACGGATCTAATCATGAGGATATGGTGGAGGAGCTTCTGCAATGACTAGTAAATTTTTATACACGAGTCTTATCAGGTGGTCAAATGTGTGTTAATGCCTTGCACGTTGCACATAACCGGCACGTAACCATTGTTGTTTTCCGTTCCCTGTAAAACTCTCGCATCCTTTTCCCCCACCCTGTATTTAGGATAGTGTGCTTTTATTCCTTATGCATCTTTATTCTCGCATCCTACCCCCGTTCCGTGTGGGACTTTTAAGCAGGATAATTATAATTGGTAAGGTGTGTGGACTAGCGATCAAAGACATACTCTAAGGGCGACTAAGGTTAAGGAGCCAACAAACATCACCCGCGGTAAGTGTATTTAATTAGCATGCGCGCGAGCAATACCCTGGCTCCCGCTAGCCGTTGATGGATCTGCCATCTTCCGTACGATACTCAGCGCCTTCTTGCGTGGACGTGCCTCCAAGTCGCGCACTCGACTCAAAGCCAGCTGGGCGTTGTCCATAATACCCAGTACATTCTTCTTCGCCCGGCCGGCAGCGTCTGGCACAGCACGTTCGGCATACGAGGCGACCTGCAAACTATTCGCCACCGAACCCGAAATCCGCACTTGAATCGCAGCGGGGAGTTGATGGGGCGCGAAAGTCGGCAGCACAGGGCGTATGGGTTGGCTGATCTGCGCGTGTTCGCCCTTGAGCACTAAAATCCCGTCCTCGTCATATTTGCGAGTAGGCTGTCGGTCTGGTCCCCCTGCGTAGTCGTTCAACTCCGGGTCAGTTGGGCCTCTAACTGCGTATTTGCTGGTGTGCGATGTTTGTGCTTTTTTCACCGGGCGTTTCGCCCGCCTATTTCTCGAGAAAGCATTCGCATCCGTTTTTGCGTCGAAAATGCCCTTTCCCTGTCCCCCGTTCGGTCCCCTAGCTCTTTGGCCAGCTTGCTGAGGTGATGACTGGTCTTTTCGCGTTTTTGGCCTCCGTCCGATTTCAGAGGCCGGTATTCCCATACCACCCGATCCCTCAGTCCCCGCTCCTCGTGGCCCTCGCTGGGCGGGGTTCGTGTTTCCTCCATTGGGGTCCCTGGGTCTTGAAGTGAAGCCAGCCTTGTTTGATTGAGGAGAAGAACCGGCCGTCCTAGGTTGAGCGCGATCTTTCGTTCCTGCGCCGTTATAAGGTGCCCATGCACCCGGAACATGCAATTTGGCGGTGGGAGATTTGGCCCCAGATTGAGCTTCAGCCTCAGCCTTGGCTCGCAACTCGTTCCGCTCTGCAAGACGCTGCGCGAACGTAATACGTGGACCTGGAGTAACCGCGCCTGGAGTAACACCTGGAGAAACCACACCTAGAGAAACCAAACAAATTAGTTTATCACAAACAGTAACATAAAGCGTGTCAGGTTGGTGCTTGCCCTTATTCGCAATATTTATGCCTCCAAGGTCGAAGGCAAGCGGGACTCCTCTCGGCTGCGCAACATCCGGTTTGCTCTCCTCGAGAACAGCGGGGGTACTAGACAACGCCCGCCGCAGGCCCGGATACGGTGATACATGCAGTGACGACTTGGCACGCACACTGCTGGCGGCAGCAAACGGTCGTAGAGAAAGCGAACGCATTTGCATAGCGGATACAGGACAGCAGCACCCGGAAGTCGAGTACTAGGACTTGAAAATCTAGACATTCCGCTTCCATTCGCGTGGCGTGACTAAACGTGACCCAAGTTATTTTAAGTCCGAGGCTGTGTCCGAGTCAGGCTAGTCCACCCTCAGAACATTTCGGCAAGTGCACAAATTAACATTCATAAGGAACAACCGCTCGCCCGTCTACAAGGACTTTCACTCTCTCCTTATGTGTAGCATAATATACAGACTGTAACAGCTGATGGCATCCCCTCCGAATTATTAGCGCTGCATTCGGCGACGAGGACGGTAACTTGAACTTGGACTTTTTAAAAGAAACTCTGTAAAAGACTGCCAATATGCTTCTGCGGGGAGGAAAGATGGCGACACGGGTAAACTCAGTCAACTTCACAGTCATCCGACAAGAATATGTTCGGCCAACTGCAGGACTTCTGCGAATGTGGCGTCAGTTTTCGGTCTACCCGGCGCTACCTTACCCTAATCGCGGGACTTCTTCACTGGAAGCCGCTCGACCAAAGGGACGTAACCCCAGTTGTATACGACCGTATACTTCTTCGGGGTATCTTTTATGCATAACGTCCTGCACAGTACGTCAGTAGGGCCTAACATGTGGTCAAAAGAATTATTCACAGATCTGATGCGTTTCTTATGTGAGTGCATGCGTTCGTGTGAGCAAAGAAGAATGTCACTTACAGATTGTGCCTGTCCACATGAGGTAGGCACCTAATGCCTGAATGGAAAACAATACAAAAGTAAGCGCTGGGTGTGCGAGCATCTGGGCCCCAAAATCATGCCGACCGTTAGAACATGCCACCAAGAGTGCCCTAGATTATCATCAGCGACAACTTTTTACGTATAGTCATAGGGGGGCGGAGAAAGGGGCTGACCCTCGAGCAAGAAGGCGGCCGGCCACTTTATGAACGCTTTCCACTCCGACAGGGTGTCACAGAAGATATTATCAATGTTCCAAATGGCAAATCCAAGGACAAATGCTCCTGCTCCCGCATTGTAAAGGTTCCCTATTGTTGTCTTTGTTTCCTGCCTGAGGCGGACCGACGCCTCAGACCATTTTAGGAGCCACACCCCGCGCGCTGTGATTAGTACCATGACGCTCGCGAACACGACCTGGTGATAGATCGGGTTTCGATATAACCAGCTGCATAGCAAACGTGAATAATAACTTTCAGGAATAAAATTCAAGCACACCACTTACTACGAGTAGGTGAAAACAATGTCAAACAGTATAACACCTAATAGCAAGCGTTGTGATTTCTTGTTTCCTCGGATATTAAAGTTCGAAGCATCGGGCGATGTATCGAAAAGAATGAACATCGAGCATGAAGCTGTGTAAACCATGGGTAATTCGTCTGAAAGCTGCGCCGCATGTAAGAGCGTCGCGTGGAAGGCAAAGCTGCCGATGCCGACCACAGCAAGTGACTAAAAAAAGCGACGTTACAAATCCTCCGCTCTCGCGTACTCATATTGAATTAGAAAATTACTAGGAAGCCAAAGAGGTATCGTGAGGGAAGTCCTCGCGACCAAATTGCGTGCGCGCCGTATATTGCGAGTCCGACAGTTACGAAGTTCGAAAGAGTGTTTGCCATCTCTGCGACATAATGGGATATATGATAGTTTGCCTGTGGATTATCGAGAAAATACACCCGTAAGTTCAAAAAAGTTCACGGAGGCAAAAATGTGCTATACTTCGCAAAAATCAAGTGTTGAAGTGATAGGCCCCCAAGCGCCTGGGCGGCTAAAATTGAAGACGTCCCTTACTTGCCGGCTCATCGCATTTAGATACTGACTTCAGTGCGGCGCGGAAGTGGGATTCGACTTAATACGGGTCCCGCAGAGATGGAACAGATATGGAGAAGTCAAGGCCTCGCGCCAGAGTTTTCATCGAAGGCGATAAGGGGCCGCGTGTATTCGGGACAATTCGTAATCAATGCTCTGTAAGCATATGGGTGACGTGAAGTAACGCAAAATTCACCGGGCTGAATTTATTTGTATAAAAGGGCTGCATGATAATGGGAAACAGTACCGATGGACATTGTATTCACGGCAACAGGACACCGGTTGCCTGCAGAACCCACGGTTTTAAATTCTTGTAATCGCCAAGCCAGGTTGATGAACACGTGGAAAATAAGCAACTCTACTTTTCAGGAAAGTTGACAAATATGGACCTACATTGCGGCTAGCAGGACACAAACCTAAGCATTAATGGCAATAAAGCGAATACAAAAATAGAGTAGGGCTAATCCAATGCGGGAAGCTATCAGAATACTTTAGAATGTCGTAAATCTGGCTGTGATAGGGATTATGTTCATTAATTCTCTAATAAGCGCGCCTAATCTCCTCTCAGGCGCCACCGACACCATATTTCCTCAGTACCCCCCGCCAGTCGCCGACATCTTCCTTGCCCATTGCAACCAACGTCGCGGGTTTTGCGGCATCTGCACCGAAGACGCGGTGTGCGACCCTGCGGATGTCATCAGGCGTGATTTCATCGATGCGGTCGCACATCTCGGACACAGGTATTTTTCGGTTATGTACCAGTATCTGGGGGAAGAGAGAAGATCGCGGGAGAACAATAGGATATAGGAGTCAGTATCGCCGAACGCTACGGAGCGATGATAGGGGAATTGGCATCACCTGCCGCCCAAGGTCTTCGACTTCGACCGCCCGACTTTCCAGAGCCATAACGAGACTGCTCTTCAATTGATTCTTAGCCTTGTTCAATTCGTCTTGGCCTACCGGAGCATGAAGAAGTAGACTGAATTGGTGCACGAGGTGCGGCATGATTTGCGCGGGCGAGCCGCCTTGACGAGGAGAGGTCACGGGAACAAAGCTCGCGAAAAGCCCAATAAGTGATGAGTCCGTATAGATATGGTGATATGCTTCACAGTGATCTATTTGCGGATGACGGTTGAGGATATGTGTATACAGGCGTGAGTACATGCCCTTGCCAGGTCCACCCGCAGAGAACGAGCCTCCCCCGCCGAGCAACATCTGCATTGTCGCAAGTGCATAAATGTCAGGCGAGAAGATCCCCGGGCCTTCCCAGGCCAGATAAATGTGATTGAATTCAGTATCGGGCTGGTGAACAAAGAAGTGTCCGCCTTTATAGGTTGACGTAGGTGGCGGAGGTACTTGGTTTGAAGCTATTGATGGAGACTGAGGATAAAGATACGATGCAGCGCGCGTGAAAGATTTGTACAGCGAGGGGGAAGAAGGGTTTTGGTGAGGATGTGAAGGGACAGGGTTTTGACGGGAAGCCGAAAAATGTTGCTGCGGAACCTGCGGCTGAAGAAGAGGAACACTCTCACCCTTCAATGAAGAAAAAAATTTATCAGTCAGTTCCACCAGCTCCTGGTGTTCCATTCCTGCTCCAGCCACGACCATTCTGTCAGGTCTATACCATTTCTCCATGAAACCTCGTAGCGTGTCCGCATCGATGAGGTCGATGCGTTCTTCCGGGCACAGAAGGGGATTTCCCAGGTCCTCCCCACCGTAAGCGACTTGATGTAGTATCTCAGGAAGAATCATTTCAGGTTTGGCCATGATCTCGCGAATTTCATAGCGGGTAGCATCGCGTTGAGCTTCAATTTCCTCCGACAGAAACGCTGGATTGAGCACCGTGTCTGCAATAACTGAGAGAGCGAGTGGAGTTGCGCTTTGAAAGTGGGAAGCTTGGTACATGATAGCTTCTCTAGACGAGGAGCACTGAATCTGACCCCCGAGAGAATGAATCGCAGAAGACATTTCAAGGTCTGAACGAGCGCGAGTACTCTGTTGAAGTGCAGATGATTTAACAAAAAAGATCCACGTAGATATCAAATAGGCACACCTTGAAAGCCATTCTATCTAAAAAGTGGCTGACGCCTGAGTTCTCCGGCGACTCATAGCGTGAACCACCGTCGACGTACAGACCGACACCAGCGAAGTGGCCTGGAACGGCTTCTGTCGCGACACGTATTTTGTTCGGCAGCGTTGTTATCTGCACACTCGGTGTATTTTGAGTCGACTGGGCAGCATGGAGAGAGCGAACATGGGCTGCTCGACGTGCAGCGGAAGAGGCGGCCCTACGCATGATGAGTGGGGTCGATTTGCAGTCGTCGGCGTCGACGGGAAGACTCCCTCACGACTCGCGGACGTCCGGTCACGCAGTATAGTATCACGTGATACTCTTCCCCATACAGTCGTGACACTATTTTTATTATTAATGGTCTTTTCCCCGTTATTTCCACTGGCTGTGCCACCAAGCCGGGACTCCTTTCGTCTTTGATTTACCGGTCCACTAGCTACAAGTATATGTTAAACTTGAAGTCCCCTTTTACGCGGGGCCATTACGCATCATGCAATGCGGAAGACGCGTAGGCAAATGAGCTTCCAAGGACGCAGGGCCTCGGTCATTCAAGTTGCAGATAAAAGCTTCTTAGACTCCAGGACACCTTTTTTAAGCCCCGGCAAGCATGCAGTTGCCACGACATTTGAAGTCAGCCTACGGGTCCTTACCTTTCGGAAGATTACCTAAGTACCGCATACTACTTTTCGTTCACGGTAGTATGTCCTGAATACGCTAATACAGACCCGGATCCTTTGGCCACGATCGTGCTTGTTACGATCTATCCGAGAGTATCTTCGTCTGTGGTCGCTCGGGTCATCAATCACTCCTGCGCACCCCCCAAGGACTCCCGTCCATGGCCGATTCTCCGCTCGGTCTCTTGCGGGCAGAAAGTTCGCCACGGTGCCGCCCCCTTTTTCCTTTCTTTCTCTTCTTTTTTCCTTCCTTTTTCTCACTTCTGTTTTGTAATCAGAGTTATTGTTTTTTTTTGAAATTGGCACACACGCGCCGTTTTCTCGCCGCCCCCTTCTCTTTATCCATTCGTGGACTATGATAAAGAATCATGCCGCGCTCGGTCGGACGATTTGATCTCTCGCTGTCTTTCCCGATATTGATTTCCCGGGCTTCCCTTCTATCGGCTTTGAATTTCATATTATTCCATAGACCTGCGCATGAACAGAAACTCCTCTGGCTTTTTAAGTTTTTTTTTTTTCAAAACCCGGCTGGCTTCTCTTTCGTCAGACTAGATAGCTCCGTTTATGGTGGACCAGCCATACACACCACAACGAATTGCCGTCGCCAACAATTGGTATTGTCAAACGTTGTTACCTTCTCGGGCGCTCCCAGACACGCGGGCTTGCATGGAGCGTAGACCTGTGGTTTATTGCTCTTCGCTTGTCTTCGTGCAGGACTCTTACAAAGCTTAGGATCTCAGAGACAAGACACCCTTATCCAGCCCTTCTTCTGTACTTCCACAACTCTGGCGGTACTTCATGCCCGGGACTATTGCCGCTCCATCCGGGGAGACTAGAGCTCGTGCCAATGCTGAAGGCAGCGAAGTATACAACTGTTCGTCCTGCAGACGAGCTATCCCTCTTCCTCCGAACCAGAAAATCCAAAGCATCTGTCAGGTAATCCAAAACCATCTAGAGCAGTGCATGCGTTCCGAAAGGTGAGCGCATCCTTATGTTGTTCACTTTCGTATCGAAAGCAATACTCTAACGGCCCGTCCGGTCGTTTGTATTCCAGTCCCCACGAGTCTTCGAAAGCAGCCCCTGTTCCCATTGACCTTACCCCTCTCGCTGAATTGTGCATGCCCCTACAGCCTAGACGCACCTGGTCCGCAGAAGACGAGCGTCGAAAGCGATTGGAGGAAGATCCAGATGCGTACGACGTTGGTCCTCATTCCGTTACTTGCGCAGGGTGTCATCGGCCTATTCGACTGAATGCGACGGGAAGGTATTATGCGGCAAACTGGAACAAGCATAAGATGGGCTGCAAGAACACGAATGCTGTGAGCGGGGCGGGGGCGATCACAGCGGTACGGTCTCAGCGCGCTTGTTGCATACACGTACATTGCTTACGTGCAAGTCTGCATAGGAATCGAGATTCACAGGACGAGTTGCGGCCTTTCGTGTCGCAAAACCATCGGAAAGCTCTGAGCCATTCACACACTCACCAGCGCTGGGAGCTACAGACTCGGAGCTGTTGTCCCCTTCCCAAGTTCTAAACCGAACGGCTCCGGTCCCGGCCTCGACGATAGGTGGTGCGGCGTCTCAGCTTCCGCACGCAGCGCTCAGTCCCCTTTACCCCAATCAGGCCCAAGACTACCAAACCACAACTGGGGGAAGAAGTTACACTCTGAAAAGTTCACATCAGACATCATCTTCTAGCCGTCCTTTGAGTCTTCCGGCGGCTCGGCCTGAGCAGTTAGATACCAATCTCATTGGGACCGAGAAGCGTCTTGCATCTAGCTATCCTCCCCGTATGGAAAGGGTGAAGGAAGGAGGTGACACTAAAGCGGGATACACAGCGCTTCGCAGTCCTCAGGACGCGCACGAGTCAGCACGCCTGATAGCGGGTCTTTTACCCGCCTCCAGCGACTTTACCCCTCTCAGCTCATCACGACGGGCATTACCGACATCTGTCTTCATGTCGGATAAAGGCAAGGGCCGACAGATGACGAGCGACACATCATCGTCAACTTATTCACGTCGGGTGGCTCCTTACAGCTTGCACGAGACTCATTCGCCACAGGCACAGTACGGCCTGGATAGACAACCTCATTCGTCCCGCCCTCAAACTTTCCCGTCACACCTACATGGTGTGCGGGAGACTGGAGTTAGTTCCGGTAGAACGGTGCTCAAAGCAAGCCCCACAGAGCCCCAATTATTTTCTAGAAGGAGCCTTTCGCCATTCCTCAGCAAGGCAACCCCATCCCCTTCTCCGGATTTTCACTCCGAAGGTTCAAGCGTGCATTCAGGTACCGCGGACGATACCGAGCCTAGCTACCGCACAGTAGCGCGCGGCTATGACTCCCGTACTTTACCTTCATTAAGCTCGCTTACTTTACAGCGTACTGGCGACGCGAATCTTGCATCATCCTCGTCTCGAGGGCCGACATTTACCCGTGGCCATAGAGACCTGAGCTCTTACGCCGGCGCTAACATGACTTTACCCCCTCTTGGACACCAGCATAGATCCGGATGGCGGGGTGACACTCTCGCACGGTCTCAGGAGAGCTCGTCAAGTACATCCGATTCAAACCTTGATGAGACAGAGTCTGTTGTGCTGCCCCCGATTTGGACGGTAACGCATACTGGTGCACCCCGCGTCAGCCCTACGGGTACAAAGCGGCGGTCGGAAGAAGACGGGGGTTATGATAGGTACGCGACGACCGAAGACAAACCGTCCCCGCCGAAAATGTACGCTCATTCAGGAGGGTCATCTGATAGAGGCCTTCTAGGGAAGCATCCCACCCTGCCATCGGATGACACCTCACCCAGGCGCAGGACTTTACAGTCAGCCGTTTCGCCGCAAAGCTCTACATCATCGGGCCCAGGCTCTACGGTGAAGGAAGAGACGAGCGAAGATACCTCGACTGATGGAGTAAGTTTGCGAGCACCGTCGCCGCCTTATGAACGTGAGCTTGGAGATTACGTTCCCCTTTTCTCCTTTAATATCCGGGCTTATTTGTTCAAACGCTTTTCCATCAGTCCCATCGGAAGTCCACACGGCAGAAGAAAACGCGGGCAGACTGCATCCTGTGTGGAAATGGGAACAGCGAGGTGGCTCGAGCAATCTAACTCAGCCGGATGCCGGTGAAGACCGTGATAACGACATCGAGATGGGTGCACGGGATGTAAGCTAGAATAAGCACGGTCTCAAGGTGCACTATGCAGTTCATCCACTTGCGACCGAGTCGGATTGCGGTGGATGCCGTCTTAAAAAAGCCTTTGATGGATACTGGACGCTACTGTTTGTGCAGTTAACTGTCGGTCAGACCACCTCCCCATTAGGAGACGAAGAGTCAAGTCGGCCTCAATTTGTCACGAGTCTCAATCCTAACCGGAACAGGGTCGGGTTTCCCCTTGTTATCAGTGATAATCCTTGGTATTGATATATTTATGCTATGGGCAGCTGAAGGGCGGAAAGCCCGTGGAGGCCGTGATAATAGATGATAATTTGTAGAGCAAGATATGATTCTCGAATTCTCGAATGGAAGTAAAGAAGACGGACGAGTCAGAAAACACTTTCCAAATGAGGGGATCTTTGTTTTGGGCTTTAATATTGAGGGAGAATATTACAGTTGCGAAATGGCTCCAGATGTGCCAAGATGGGCAACCCGATCTCGGGCTTCTCCCGCATTCGTTAGACACAGCGGGTGAAGAACGTGAGACCGAGCTCTTCTCGAAGCTGATGGAGCAGACCCGCTTAACACTCCTAAAATAATTCAAATTCAGTTCAGTGTGCTATTCTCCGAATCTTCGATACAATGTATCATTCCCAGTACCTTTTGTATAATTCGGGTGTTAATTATGGTTACGAAGGTGCGCAGGAGTGGTAAGGAAGAGGACTAAGAATGCATATTAAATATTGCTAGATATGTATTGAACTTTGTTTTGTTATGTAAGCGGTTCTTGCCGAGGTATCGGACACCCCCGAACTCTCGAGGTCAATGCCCTTCGGCCATACTACATTGTAACCAATGGACCTGCTGCCCACCGAGATCTACCTCAGAATCCTATCAGAGCTTCCCCTTGATTCAACCGGGGCTCGGACACTCGCGCGATGCGGGATGTCGGGGAAGTGTGCGCTGCGCGCAGCATCCACCGACAAGACGCTGTGGAGACGCCTTTACGAGAACTGCTATAGGCATGCGGACCCAGCGCGGGAGAATGGACGCCGATCTAGGCTCGACGACGACTGGAGGCAAATGTATTCCGAACGCCGACGGCAAGATATAAGCGCACTTCAGCATCTCCAACTGATCGTGAAGACGGTGTTCTCTCAGATAAGAGTTGACCATGCAAGGAAAATAGTGGTCCTTGGTCGTGACGTCTGGGACGCTCTGGCCGAAGAGGTGGCGCGGCCTCCTCCCGTCCTCTTTCAGATTGAGGAAGATGTCGAAAAGATAAAGACGGGGTCGTCGCTCACGAACTTAACAAGGAAGTATTGGGCTTCTGAGCTCCTTAACATCATAGCCAGGAGAGACGCAATCGAGAGGTGGTCGACCTTGGCCGAGTACGAAAGAAACGGGACCAGCGACCCGTTGCCATTTGAGGAGGCTTTCGCAAGCTTGTCTTCCTTCTATGGTATTTTACCGGAGAAGGTGCGCATACCGGTCTTGTAGGAAATTTCAGTCCCAGGCAGGGTATTTATAACTGTTCGGAAGATTATGAGCGACGTAAATTCCATCGCCGAACTGTGTAGACAACATCTCGAGAAAGAGGGGATTTCTTACACCCCGGGAACAGAACGCTTTGACACTCCGAGATTATGCATTGCAATATGCGCGTTTATGCGCTCTCAAGGACTTGACAGAGCATCCCGTACGTAATAAGCAATTAATGATCAAATCATATAAACTTAACAAGTTTGATGCGTAGCGGATCAATTTTATGACTTCCGTAACAGTCTCCCTCACTTTTTTCTCAGAGATAGGCCCCGCTCCCTGCCCATCTCCCTTGTCTTCATCTTCGTGTCCATCGCAAAACGCCTTGGGCTACAGGCATCCCCGCTGGACGTACCAAACTGCGTGATCGCCATTGTGCGCGGAACCATTGTAGACGTCAGCAACGCTGAAGTACACCCTATCCTCCGAACATCTGAAGAATATAATGATTCTATCTTCTCTGTACCGAACCAGGCAAGGCTTACTATATCATTACTCGAGCGTGCGGCGCGCAACATTGAGGTCGCTACGATTCACACCGAAGCTGGCCTTGCTCCATACAATTCTTATGAGGTCCTGCAGGCGCGATACATGGCGCAATGTATCACCGTATTTTTCAGAAACCGAGTCTCCAGTTCTCTTAGAAATTTCTTATTTCTGCGAAAAGACTTCTTACTGTTGGATTTCGAGCTCGTGATCCGGGATAGACTGGCATTAAACTCTCTGGACAAATCAGAGTTCTTCCGCGAAGTAAGCCTCGAAATAGATAGGTCCGAGAAGGGGGCTGTTACCTCTGCTGTCATGACCCGCGCCGAATCGTTTTACTCTGATCGCATGTTCGTTGGTCAACTCGTGACCGCTCCCAATGGGACATTATGCTGTATAGTTGGATGGGAGGTAGGTTTTGACGCTAAATTGCCAGTGAACAAGCGTCTTTTGACTTTGATTCTGCGTCTTTTTTAGCCAGAAAATACCCATTACTACTCGTTGTTAGGTAGTCGTAAGCACTACCACGAAGGTAGGTGCCCCAAAGCCGAAAGTGCTTGCCTCAGGCTGCTGACGTATTCCCCTGCTGCCACGGCTTTTCTCAGTACATCGAAACCACCTTTCTCCGGTCGTCTCGTGCAAACCGGATATCTTTCGCCATTTGCTCGCCAACCCCGTCCTAGGCCAGTTTTTTGAAGATGCCGAGTTCGTCGGGTCGTCGGGTGCGTCCGGAGAGGGGCGAGGCCGTTTCATTATGAACGACAGACTCAGACAGCTGCATCCGGAGGAGGACGATTATGGTAGCCGGTGGGTGCGAGGAGATGAGATATAGACATGTCGGAAAGGTGCGATTCGTTCGGATTCTGTTGTACACGTTGAACTATGTATATTAGCCGTAAGTTATATTGGATTAGCAGTCGTGAATCGACGATTAGACGGGACGCTGCAAGGGGGACGGTTTCACCGCTACTGCGTGCCGGTCATTCCGGCAACGACCATCTCGTGCACCCATCCCATGAGCGCCGGATCTCGTATACGCACACCCTCCATTAGGAATCTCACGCCAACGAACGCGCGACGGCCCCTTCGTTCCCCTTCCTTCTCCGCTTCTGTCTCACTGCCGCCGCTGGCCCCCGGTCCGTCGAGTTCTTCTTGCTCTTCAACAACGCCCGGGAACCCAAAATGGTCTGCGTCCACCCGAGGCGCCGCATCTGCTGACGCGAATGACGCACGAAAGAGCGTACGCAGGACAAGCAACGCCGTCAATGCTCCTGAAGGTGGATCACGTGCCGGCGCCGGGTACGTGATAACCGTTTTTGGAGGTGGCGGCGGGGCGCGCTGTGTCGCGTCGGGGATTGGGTATGGCTCTGTCGACGATGCGAGCGTGATCCGCGGGAGCTGTGCAGGATCGTTTGGCTGTGACGCGGACTTAAGCGGCAGGTGTGTCCACACGTGTGGCACAAGCGCGGTAAACGATGGCGCGCTGTGCTGGCACGTTGCCCATGCACAGGAAAATGCATTGGCCTCAACTTCACCCTGCGTACGTAGGATATCGAGATGCGATAGCACATGCGCATGTAGTTCCTCAGGACTTTTAAACGATTCTGAAGAGCACGTTGAACGGTTCCACTGACAGATGTTGTTCTCGACAATCACCAGTTCTTTGCGCTTGGTGATACCGCAAATAATGAATTTCTGTGGTGGACCGGGAAGTACCATCGCCACTGCATTAGTGTATACGACACTGGCATTTTTAATGACATCCGACGCGACGAGTAGTGGATGGCGGTCCTGAAAGCGTGTGAAGTGATCCTTATACGTGTTCCAGAACTCCACCTGCGTGAGTTCTTCGTCAGGGTTGGCTACAAGTTCAGTACGCAGCCTAAAGATAAAGGGTTTCTGTTGAAGTAAAATTCCTCGTGTATATACTGAGCACCTACCACTCGAAACATCGTTCGGGCTCATGGAGCACTCCGATTCTCTCCAATTCTTCGTTCGTGAGATCATGATCAATAGATTTCACCTTCACCGCAGGCACAGTATGACTTGAGGCGGTGATATCAATAGTCGTTGTCTCCTCAACTTGCTGTGATATGATGTATCCAACGAGTAGTTTCACGACATTGGGCATATCAGGATGCAACAAGAACGCCTTCGTCATCGGCGGATGCGAGAGGTGTGCATAGAGAAAGTTTATACAAGCATCAACAAGCGCAGAATCCTGAAATAACGGGAGGAAACGAATGCACGCAGTGAGAGCCGGTGAAGAAGCAGTGTTATGCATGATATTTTGTGGTAAGTTGAAAAGTGTCGTAAGCGCAGTGAGGGTACCGATGATGATAGCCCTGTTACTGGAGTCATTGGCGAGTGTCTCCAACGCTGACACAAGGTTTGCAGTGTTACTGTCGCTTTTCGGTGGGGGCAGCACGTACGTCCCCGCAAGTGATTGTAGCAGCTCAAGTGCATATAGTACGAACTGAGTGCTTTCGTCCGTGTCCAAGTCAAGCTCAGTCAACGCCCGAACAAGGAGTGGACGCGTTTTCGGGTGTGCACTGAGCTCCGCAGCGTTCTGAGCACTCACTGCAGCATTGCGAAGGACGAAGAGCGCCTCAAGAGCATGTCGCCGCTGGCGTTCGTCGATCGCCGAAGGCGCAAAAAGAGACGCGGAGAGAGCGAAACTGTCTTTCTCTTTCCCTTTCCCATCTGATTGTGTGGAATGCGTATGTCCGCACTCGCTAAGGAACCATTCCGGCCACTCGAGGAGCGCGTCGGCAAGCCCTGGGATAGACGAAAGCGTAAACTGCTCGTTGTAGCTAAGACGGCACAGCCTCTCAAGTGCCCAGCTAACCTCCGAGTCCAAACCAGAGCGTAAAGAGAGAAGCATGCGGTTGCTCGGAGACGATTCTGTGTACCATCCTGTGTACGAGTCTAAGTTAAAGGACAAGCAAAGAGCACGAGTAGCTTACGTTCGTAATCGTCCATCACTGTCTGTGGCAATCGCTGTGCATACATACCCGAATACCCCGTCCCATGTTGTGCAATATAGTTACCAGCATAACCTTGGTACTGGGTGTTCTGGTGGGCAGAAGGTTGTACACCAGTGGAGGTCGACGCGTTAATGCCGGCACCAGAAGCGGGTAGAGGGCTAGGGGTGGCTTTGTAGGACATTTGAACGCCTCCTCTAATGTACCCGCTCATCGTCGGCGCTGTTCTGAGTATCGAAAGGGCGGGGTTGGGCGATAGACGGAGGCCAGGACCATTCGCGTCGTCGGGAATTTCCTTACACGCGTCCGCTAACATTCTTATTACATAATATTACCCGAGAGCGCGACGAGGATTCATCGGACACGGTTGTGATACTAGCACCCCTCCTGTGGCTTGTGTGTTCGACCAGCCCCGGTCATGAAGCAAGGACATCATTCTTGTGCAAAAATGGCTGTTAGAATTGGAAGTCCGGAAGAAGGCTGTTTTTAGGACAGCTGGGCTTACCAGAGCGGCAGTACTATGTACGTTCATCCATCAGCCGAGTCAGCTCGGTTTAAGACCCTTATTAGTGAGACGTTGCTTTTTTTCTCATCTTCCTGCTCCTGCTAATGAGTATACAGTTTTTTTTTGAGCCTTAATTGGTATATTAAACATCCATCACTTCACAGTTCCCAGGCATCATAGGTGCGGTGTTCTAGGCTGCCTACCCAATGCTCTCGCCAATACCGCGATTTTTGAATGCAGTTGACAATTAGTACACCCGGAGGTCAAATTTTGCCGCTGAAACCCGCTCAATGGGTGGCTGCTGAACAGATCCTACTGTGGTGAACACGCGTCGACTTCTAGTGGTAAAATAAAAGCTGCCGGACTTTAAAAAACGCGCACAGGTCAGTTCGCGAGGCACAACTATCCGGGAAACGGAGATATTCACCCTTTGAGGAGATTAAACTTCCCACTGCAAAGTGTGCTTTATCAGGTATCGGCGATATCGCCGAGTCTCGTGCTGCCTCACGGGCACCCCGAAGTAGGGTCACCCTTGCTGAATTCTTAGATAGGCAGAACCTTGGGTGCGCACCCCTACAGACGCGGCTGGCCTGGTGTACAGGTGTCCCCCTTTCCTCCCTCCCCCGGTCCGCACATTTTCAACCCAACGGAACTTTGAACTGCCAAAGCAGGTTACCCTGCCTTTCGGACTTCCCTACGATCAAGCACGAGCGCTATATGATCCATTCTTTTAAGCATGAAATGTATACCATGTCTAATTCCCAGGAGGAGCCTTCCCTGCACCGTCGGTCTTACCTATACTGTGCTTTTATCTGGTTACATCAGTGGGACAACAGGCTTCACCAAGACAAATGCAGCCGCGGAAGAGCCGCACGCGCAGTACACATGGTCAGCTCCTTGACCTCTTCTGAACCCCAGGAGTCGGCCGTATAGGCGCCCGGGCCTGCACGTTCCCTTCTTTCCCACCAAGCATTCCCTTGGGTCTCTTCCACCACACATGCATGCTGTTGCCCTGTGAAATTGTCGTTTTCCGTGTCATTTTCCGCGGCAGAACCTGCTGCCAGCGAGTAAAGCGTCGCCAGCCGATGATAAAACCTCTTTCCCTCGGAGTGAATCAAATGTTAACCGACCGCCTAAAAAAGCACGCGTCTTGAAACCCTTTCATCCCTAGGAACCTCGGCGCGCGGCCTTACAACCAACGCACACGCTTCCAAGACTCATGGTCCGATTCCACGCTGAAGGAAGTGTGGGGTACATAAGAATGCAGGAAGCCAGCGAACACTAAGGTTAGTTGCTTTGTTGCTTTAGGAAACCTAACCGATTCCAACAAAATAGTCATCAAGACTAATCCCGGGCGGCCGTTCTTGACCCGCAGTTTTAAACTCAAACTTGGGCGTAGGGTAAGGCATGGGCGTGAACAAGTGAAAAAAAAGCTGGGTAAAAATGGCTGCGTAAAGATCTGAAATTCAGATCGCCGGTATTCAGGATTATCCCGCAGGCGTAAGCGAAAATTCATAAAATTGCTAGTGGGGCAATGCAGCTCAGGCTTCCATACTTTTTTCTATTCCCCTCCCTCTTCCCCCGCCATCCCTTTTGGTTTTCCTATCACATCGCATAATGATGCCTGTTGGAAACGTACTCCCGGTGAGGGATTGCCGCTCTCGCTCAAATACGAATTGGAAGAAAAGGAAGTCGGGTGCAGATACAAGCAAGTTAAGAGATCCGGGCGGCGCTCCGGAAGGTTTGTGATCTGTCTTTCCTTCTCGAATACCTTCCCTCCTTATTTTCCCTTTGACTTCAATTTTTTGGGGAGGGACTCGGACCCTGTGGGTCCACCCTTTCATGCTGGCAAGCGCTGCAAGCCCCCCGCGAACTGCGTAGAATCTGACGCGAAAGCACGCAAAAATAATAGCTTCAAGCCACTGTTATGGATAAAGTTCATTTCCGGATTGTACGAATAAGTAAGTACGTTGACCATAGCCGTAGTACGAGTTCATCCCGTCTATCCGATATGACTTGCCATTCCAATGGACCGGCTCTCCGCGTAGACGCTCCTTCCGTTTCCGAAAAAACAGTTGTACGCACCACAGGAAGGTCATCCTACTTTTCCTCACCCCGGCCCTTTTCTCAATATTAAGGGGTGCAATTGAGTAGACAACGCATGCAAAAAACTGTACTGCTTGCGTGATCACAAAGATCGGCGATTCTACTTTTGGAGTTTTTGGTAGCACAAAACTCCTCCCGCGAACCAGAGGCCAGATTTCATTTTACTGCAGGCAACATTCGATCTCAGGGTACGTACGATATAAAATGCGCTTGTAGATTGGACGAAAACCTAGGTCGAGATCGACAGGACAATATTTATGCACAAACGAATAAAGTGGGCGCCTATGAGGAAGAATGGAAGCCCGGGGTGTGCCGGTCCCCAGATGCCCTATCATGCTGGATAAGATCGACGCAAGACGCACAGCGCGGGAACGCTCGCTGCTCTACCATCGGGTACGGATGAACAACAACTTCGGCACGTATAGGATACCTAATGTTCTCTATGAATAAGACACCTGTGAGATCTGAAGTCCCCTAATAGTACAATGAAATTTGGACAGTGTACGCACATAAAAGCTAAATTTGGCACCTTTTACTATCAGTGGGTCCGATACAAAGGAAGCAATCTTCGCATGAGAAAGGAAGCACATGGTATACTTGATGTTCCCGAGGGTCCCATAAAGGCAAGCTCTTCCATAAAAGCTTGCTCAATCCCAACCAAATGCGTGTTCATAATTCTGGCGAGGCGAAAGTGTATTTCCGTGCCGAGACGCTTTTGTGCAATTATATTGTACCTGGGCACGGCGATACTCGATTTGGAAAGAAAAAATTATTCCCACGCAGCGCGTAGTATTTGTCGCGTCGAAGTTGTTTGCTACTTTATCCACGGCGGATCATCTTGAATGAATCAACTAAAAAAAATTAATACGTGTAGGTATTACGTTTCGGAAGGATCTCTTCAAAACGTAATCGAAGGCGTAAATGTGGAAGATCGATGGCCCGAGCAGTAATTAATTTTGTCTCACACTTGAGCTACTATTCTGAGGTCCAGAGTCGGAGGGAAGGATTCGGAAAATGGGCCACCGCGACATTACGGACGTAGTTCACCAAGGGACATTGTACTGCATATATACGAGATCCGGCTTAATGAACGCGTAATACGGGTCAGGTTCTACTCAGAACGACCGGCATTCAGTACGCAGGTCCCGCCGGTACCCAAATAATAAGAATCATAAATATAATGGTCGTTGGTACCTGAAGCCTTCGCTCCCTGCATTTTATGTCACAATGTTCCTCAAAAAAAAACTCGGCCCCATGGAGCAGTACATACTTACAAAGATATTCAATAATAACTTAGTTCAATTTCGGCTTAATTTAGACGCACGATCAAGTACGAAACTTACAGATTTGAGAGTTCGACGACTTGTACTTTGAATCGTTTCATAATTGAATGAGATAGAAGCGGGTAGAGAAGGGTATAAGAGAAGAGCGAACAGGCAGTTGCATGGTTACTACTTAAGTTGTCATCATGTACATGTATATACGCACATGATATCCGGCCTTAATTAAGTGGAGTGTGTTGAAATGTAAGACGTCGGGTGCAAGCGGAACAACTCCCATAAACCCGATACTCGGTATAACGTCGCAGATGCACAGTGATACGAAACGTGTACGACGAAATTTTCAAGAACTTTGGCACTCCAGGAAAAGAGGGGCCATATCAATCAAGAAGCCCCTTCTATGGCCTCGGAGACGGCCATTGTCGTGATGGTTGATACGCAGTAACGGCGGGTCCTCTACGCATAGCGGGTACACGCCGAATGGTTCGGATGTCATTAGACTCCAGCCTAGCATCCCCGGCCTCTTTCCTGGACGCACCCAAGCCGATAAATTCGGCATGTTCAAAAGACTGGTCCAGAACTTGGAGAAGCGAGTCAAAGGCCGAATACACCCCGTTTGCACAGCGTGACCAGAATGAGATAGTTTTCATGAATTTAAAAGATTAGAGCAGTGAAAAACGGTGTCATCGGTTATATCAGAATTTATAGCACAAGAAGGGACTACACCTCCATATTGGCATCTGCAAGTACTTTTTAACGAGTAGATAGCAGGATCCTGACTGGGGACTGAAAAGACACGGGGTGTTTGTTTGAGAGTGCCTTAGTTAGCCATAGTAGCAGCAAACATCATTCGCTTTACCACGCAGCACAACCATACCGTCGCAAGTGACGACGAATCATCCGATAGGCAAATACGTTAGGTGCCACCACACGGGGGAAATATTTGGAGCAGTAGCTTTCCGTTCGACACCGTGTATTCCTTTTCTTGCATTGCGGTAAAATTCGGTATCTGGCAAGTTCAAGGACCGGCAACAACGTGCTATCCCGCAGAGACCAGAAAATCCGTTCGACATGCGCATCGGGATGATCGGGGGAGAGCACTCCAATTTGCTAAATGTTCCGCCTGTAGTTTCCAGCAAGAGCCACGATGATAAGTACACACGTCCGAATGTGGCACTGCAGTGTGAGTATCATACGACATAAGCAAGGGCGCCGGAACAGTAAACGCTGACTGGTACGGAGCGGGGAATATGGTATCGCTGAACCCTTCAGCTGTTTCGAATTCCGGCTTCGTTTCAAATTTACTGACGTCCAACCCGTGCCCTGAACCGGCCACAGCCCTGTGCTCTGCATAGAGTGTTTTGCGATGGATACAAAGACGAAGAAAGGAGAATTGGGGCAGAAAGCGGCGTCGATAAGGAGCAGTGGATGAAAGAGGTCGGTACGATGGTCGTAGAGCCGATGGTCCGCTAGGTAAACGACCTGTTAGCTTATGTCAATGTAGACACTTGGTGATAGGTCGCGAGGTCCGTGATAATGCATGAATGTGCACATCACAACTAAAAAGCATCGAAGCCTTCAGTTCCTGGAATATAGGGGGTCCCCTTTCTTCTGGGATATGTTCAAAGGCGTGGATATCTGATATTTCTTCGCAAAGCATTCAGCTTTTCCGGAAGAGGGCAAACAAAAACTGAGACGCCTCCTTTGTCGAATAATCCCAGACGTCGCGACCGAGGACTACTATGCCCTTGCGCGGAAAACGATGGACCGATTGAACGCCGTCTTCGTGATGATTTGGGGATACTGGAGAGTGCCGTCGTCTTGCAGCTGGCGCTCGCTCGGACTCCGCAGTATCTCTGCCTCCAATCGTCATCGAGTCTGAACCACAACCTTTTCTCATTATCCTGTTCCGGGCCTATATGTCCATAGTGACTTTCGTTAGGTGACTGGTGCTTCCAAAGCAGCGCTTGGTCCATAGACGCTGTATATAACATATACTCGCCCGTCGGCCCGTATAGTGCGAGTCCGAGGTAGACCTTGTAGGCAATGTGATCTTTCAAGCTTACGACCGGGGTATAAAGAGTGTTGGTGCCTCGAGGTCAAAGATGGAGAGATTCCAGTACTCGGCAAGTAATTAAAGGTTAAGAGGTTCAGCACATGCAGATGTCGTATGTCTCGTCTTGCAGAGTTACACCATCCAAAAAAATTTCGCATTTCTGGATTTTGTGTCATGGTTGTGTATCATTCGAACATTTGTGTGAGCTCCCGTATAATAAATCAATCTTTCTGATCATTTTCTTTCTTCAGCAAGATTGAGATGCTTGAGGGTAGTTTTTTTTGGTAATAACTTCTTGAGAGGATGAATACAATAGAAACAACTAAGTCAGAAGTGTACACCACTTGGAAAAGGAGGATGACGATCTGCAAACACACCTGTTATGATACATTCCGAGTCCGAGTCGGCATTTCACCAATATTAATATTGCTTATGGCACCCTGCTAACTTGACCTACCCCTTCCAAATACACAATACAAGCACTTCTTCCAAGAAAATCCATGGCTAAAGGGTAGCCAAGCACGACAAAAATACGAAAGCAGAACCTCGAAATCGTCGGAGCGTGTCCATCCGAGTCAGGAGCCGGCCCCAGGCTTTTCTTGAAGGAAATGCCAATACCAAACACTCAGTTCCCGACCCAACCCCTCAGGCTCGGGATTGAAGGGGCATTTGAAAGATAGCCCCTTTCAGTGGAGAGTCCAAAGCTTCAGGTGCGAATGAGAAGACTCGGACGTATATCATGAATTCGAGTTTTATAGTGGAATGTACGCGACGCGCGCCGAACTCCGATGTACTGATCCGGAGATCACCGTATCCCCTTGCTCGCATAATCTTATATAATAATTTCATCGAGAGAATATCAATGCTTTTTTTCTCAGAATGATCCTTTTGAAGACTCAGAAATTCCCTTCAGAGTCCAAAGTCCAAATCCGGAGACTTTGCAAGTGAAAGACCTTAGAGGTTCTGCACAGTAGTATATTCTCCAAGCCCAATATTAATATTCGAATCAATCCTGTAGGAAGGCATATTCAAAGGTGATCCAAACAGCGAGACGCACTGGAGGCCTGGACTTGGGCTGAATGTTCAAGTGTGTGTGGATGACTCGGATAGACTCGAAAATTATATAGAAAATTGCAAGTAAGGCCCATGAACCATTCACTTTGAATAAAGAGACCCTCCAGAGTCCAAACATCTCGCCTCGCCTCGCCTCAGAAAAGAAAAGGGAACGAGTCTGCAGGCTGGCCCGGGCGTATAATGACTCAAAGCTCCCAGTACGACCTGGACGCGAGCCCGCCAAATGGTTGAACACCCCAAATTCGAAAGTGTTTGTTTTGCATGTACTGTATGTATGTTTTTCATAGTGCGTGCGCGGCACGACGAGGAGAGGAGGACAAGTGACTAACTTAAAGACGCGTTCTTCATCCGAGTCCACATGGTCCAGCTTTAAGTTTAGCGTCGGAGAACCGTTGAGTACATACTGTAAAGAAAAAAAAGGGGGGGAAGGGAAAGGGAAAGAAAGAAAGAAAGGGACGGTACGATACATTAAGAATGTCTGTAGACGAGCCGCAAAAATATCTCCAAGTCCAAATCCACAAGTCCACGCGCATACACGCACACAACGAAAAGAAAAAGAAACCCAGTCCAACCCAACCCGCCACCTAATCAAGCAAGAACTCATCCACACCCCTCAACAACTCGCCCCACCAGCGCTCAACCACACCATCCGCAAACCCATTCTCGTCATACCCAAGACTAAGCCACAAGCGCGTATTGAACGTGTACCCAAAGAGCAGCAGCGCGCCCGCGCGCTGTCGCGAACCCGTCGTCAGCGTGTGCAACGCTAATGTGGAGTACGAGGCGTGCGAGTATGTTGCGTCGAGGTTCCCCAGCATCGAGAGGCCGACGAGCGCTGTACTGGGCGCGGGGGGAAGTTTCCATGGGGCGTCTGCGTCTGCATCCGCCGTGGGCGAAGGTGATGGTGTGGAAACGGGAGCGGGAGCGGGCGGCGCGACCCAGACGCCAAGCGCCTTCTCGTCGTCCTCCCGCGCCCACGCACGCGCACGCGCCCCACGCACACGCGCCATCTCATGCGTGCGACTCATCAAAAGCGGGTGCTTCGCGGTGCGCGAGATTTGGCTCTTGCACTCCCGCGCGCGGTGCCAGAACGTTCGGCGTACCGCGTCCTGAGTCCGAAGAGCCTGAGTTTGATTTTGGTCTTGGTCTTGGTCTTGTTCTGGTTTTTCGTTCGCGCTTTGGTTCCGAGTTTGGTCTACGGTTGAAGACGGCAGGAAGGAAGGCAGGATGATGTTAATGTACCCGATCGCGGTGAACCAGTAGGACCTGTCCGCAGTCGCGGACGCGAGGAGATACGGGCGGAGGTTAAGTGCTGAGTACATCAATCTGAGTGGAGCAGCATGAACGTTAGAGCATTTCGGTAGTAGCAGATACAGGCCGCCTACATGGGTAAGTCTCTGCGCTGTTCGCTTTCCTTCACCCGCCCCCACGCAAGGGCACTGAGTGCAAACATGGCATTGGCAATCGACACGCCATTCTCCTTGCACTTCTTCAGGATCGCCTTCGTCTTCTTCGCGTCGAGCGGGACGGTGGGGATAACTGTGTGCCTCACAGGATTCTTCCTGCGAGGGAAAGAGTGACCTCCCTATTTAGATAGAAATCATCAATTAAAGTGCATGTAAAAATACCACAGCCGAAATACACTTACGATAACCTCTCTTTGGTTAGCATCAAAGTCCACCTTCCCCGCCGCTCTCCTGAAGCGGCCCTCGACGCAGGGGATCGCGTCCTCGATCGCCAATGGAAGCACGCTAGAGCCCCGCGCGAGCTTCCCTTCGCGGTCGTTGCCGCCCCACCTCTCTTCCCACTCGGTCCGGAGCATCTCCTCGATCTCCTCCGTTGTCTTTTCCCGCCCCTCTGCATCACGTGCAGCGAGCAACAGGAACAGCTCATTTGCGAACCGGTGCAACGCCATGCCGTCTCCGAGGAAGTGCGTCGCACAAATGAGAAGATCGTATTCCCGCACATCGTCCGCCGCTGCTTCGCACGAAGATGACGCCGCCGCCGCCGGAAGGAGCCTCAGTGCGGTGACCGGAGGGGTCAGGGGTACCCGCCGGCGTAGGCAGCAGCTCAGTACCGGCATCAACTCCAGATGGTACGCATCCGAGGATGAGACTCGCAAGGCGAGCGTCGTGGAGTGTGCGCGGGCCATTGAGGTACGCGTCGACGAGCGCGTCGCCACGCGCATACACGCACTCGAGCGCAGCGTCCGCCTGCACAATTGCTTCACGTACCGACCGCGGAGGCGAGTACGCGAGACGCGCAGAGTCATATACGCCGGGCTCCATACGCACGTGCGCGGCGAGCGGCGGGTGCATGAGGCGCATGTATGCCCAGGCAGCGCGCACGCGCGCAGCTGCAAAGAGACGTGCAGGTGCACGGAAGCCGAGGCGAAGGTACCTGCGCAGACATATCATGAGCTGGGGCTGCGAAAGGAAAAAAAAAGGTGCATACATGTCGTTCACACCGTCTGCACGTGAGGGGAGGTAGTAGGAAGCCTCTGTGTCTCCCATGGTGCGCTCGAAGACGAGGGAGGGAGGGGCGGGGTTCCTTTGTCTGTCTGCTAGCTTGTCGAGGCGCGAAACGAGGTCATCGCGCTCGTCGTCTGACGGAGACGGGCTTGGGGGCAGGTCGTAGTCCTTCGGGGTGTCCGTGAACGCGCTGTCAGGCACATCATGCGTAGAGAAGGAGAGTGAAAGGGGGGCGGCGGTAGTGGCGGCGGCGGCCATGGACTAGGAGTGAGCGGGTCGGGGATGGGGTGGAGAAGACGAACGGGGGGAGGGGGTGCAGCACGGGCAAGGTCATCGGGGACAGGTTCATGATGCTTTTAGTTGAAGCGAGCATTTCGCTGTCATTTTTGCCAGATTCGCTATAGACCACTTTGGTGGGGGCGGGACGGGATAGGAACCGGCTCGGCCTTATTGCCGACAGTCTACTCCCGGTGCCGGCGCCGGCTCCAGCCCTAACCCGCTGAAATCTCGTCATTTCATTTTCATTTTTTTTTGCAGTTCCCCGCACACTCCACTTCCCGCTTGCAACCCCCATTTACTCCCCCCAAACAAATTGGTGACGATCCGCGTAACGACGATGATCTCTCCGGAAAACACTCAATCAGGAGGGAACCAAGCGCACAGGAGCGCGCCACCCGCACGCCGAAGCCGCACCTCGTGTACCTCCATCTTCCCAGTCGGCTATTCCTGGCCGCCCACACTTTCGGGGATAGCTGAATCGCAATCAAATACATCGTCGACCCCCGCTGAGTACGTACCGCGGCGCGCCGAGAAGGCGCTGAATCTCGAACCGGTCTTTTGTAATTAGGTACGGCGCATCTTTCTCGAACTTATTCCCTCATTAAAGCCCATCCGTACGCCTGGACCCGACCGATCGACCGACGGACCGACTAGGCGGACCGGGATCTGCACAGGTCCCCCGCACGAGAATCAAGCTAGAGAGACATGCGGCGTCGGGCCTTGGACACTAGTGTGTGATTCAGGAACGTAATGTACAACCTGGAACGGTAACACAAAAACTCTATCTCCCCCTTTTGGCGCACAACCCGAAAAATGGTCAGTTTTTTTTTTTTTTTTTTTTTTTTTTTAAATGCATTTCTATAGCGTGTCATGACTATCTAGTACAAAATACGCTCCAGGGGCCTTTAGGCCCCTGTATTGAGTGAGATGGTGATTGTTATAGAGAGAATAAATCGTGATGGGACGCCATAAGCGGAGACGGGGGCTGGCATATGCCAGTGAGAATAAAAGATGGTGGTATCCGATCTAGTTGCCAGTGGCAAAACCTAGGTCGGAAATGTGTACCACAGTGGGGCCACCCGGGTCAAAGACGAGGATGGGTTCCGCCTCGAAAGCAGGGTGAGAGTCAAGGAAAGATGCCAGGATTGGGAGACCATCTTTAGAGAACCATTGGGCCTCGGTGGATGGTATGGGGGTCTTCCACACCGCTTGTCGGGCGGGGAGGGTGTTAGGGCAGGAGAGCAGGAGGTGGGCTCGCGTCTCCGGGACATGGCAGAATGGGCACATGGGATCGCGTCCCGGAATCCGTCCAAAGTACGCGCCAAAGCCGGCGTGACCTAGGAGTGTCCGGAAAACTTTACACTTAGTGCGACGACCGAGTGTGAGGTTCTGCATTAGGGCGGACGGCTTGGTCGAGGGTTTACCTTGACACCCATAGAATGGGCATCAGAAGTCCCTCGGGATTTCCGGCAGGCAGAGGCCCAGTCGGATTTCCATTGAGTAAGTGCCGTCGAGGAGGCAGCTTCCCTAAGGAAGCGGATGGTAGGCGGGAACGGTACGGCACCCGGAGGAGGGTTGTCCGCTACGCCGCAGGCGAGGACGTCGGCAAATTCGTTGCCTTCCACGTCGGAGTGTCCCGGAACCCAGTGTAAGTGAAAGAAAACACGGGGGAATCGCTTAGTAGCAATTTTGAGGCACTTCCGAATGAAGAGGGCGACATTCACGCCTGGGGCCGGACGAGGGTCTGCGAGGAGCGTGAGTGCAACTTCGCAGTTGGTGTAGATTTCCACCTGGGTAACATCCGGGTGTAAATCAAAAGAGTATGCCAGTAGCCAAGCGGCATCGGCAAGGGCGGCGAGTTCACAGTCAGTAGCGTGGACGGATGAACCAAGATAGGTTTCGTGGGTGAGGACGGACTCTCCGCGATAGAACCAGACACCGGCGGCACCGCCGGCGTAAGAGGATGGGGACGTTCCTTTGCGGGAACCGTCGGTATAGATGAGAAGGCGGGTGGGGACGTCTTTCAGCCGGTCAATAAGGCCATGGTGTGACTGAATGAGTGCATCCCGCGCTTCTTGAGAGTGGTCAATCGCCTGGTCTATGCTTACGTGTCTTAGTGAGGGCAGCGCAATCCACGGAGGGCGAGTGTAGCGAGGGACCCGTTCGCAGCCAGGTGGGACCCTGTTGACGAACGAGGTGGTAATGGATCCTTTACGGGAGGACCGTAAGGGTAGGAGGGTGTGCGTGGTAGTAAGGTACCGAATAGCAGCACGAGTTTTGGTGCGCTCTAGTCTGAGGGGGATAGGCAAAATGGAGGCGAGGACTTCAGAGGGGCCGCGTGGGGACGTGCGCCAAGATCCAAGGATACGGCGACACGCCGCGGACTGTACCAAAGTCATTTTATCACATTTGCCTTTTTGTCGCATGCCAGTAAACCAAAGAGGAGACCCCCAAAGGAGAACTGGCAGGATGCACCCGATATAGAGACGACGTAGGTGGAGCGGGTCGAGGCCGCGAAGAGTGTTGCCGAGGAGTTCCAAGGCACGAAGGGAGGACATGGCTTTGAAGCACATGCGTTGAACGTGTACCGTAAACAGCAATTGCGCGTCGAAAAAGATACCCAGCCAGCGAAGAGGCCTGGAGGGGACTATGCGAAGGGGCGAGAGGCCCTGGCGCGGCAGGTGTATAGGGTGGATAAGGGAGTCCTCGCGTAGGTCACGCCGACGGGTCCAGTGGATGAGCTCAGATTTGTCATCATCCAGGGAGAGGCCGAGGGCACGGCATGCAGCAGAGAACGAGAGGTATGCCTTTTCGAGGCGGGCAACGTTGGTCGCAATAGAACTCGAAGAGGTGGTAAGGAGGTGGTCGTCCACGTATGCGCGGACTAGCACAAGAGGGTCGGTAGCCTGAAGTGAGGTGAGGAGGCTTGTCGCAAACAAGGCAGACAGTATGGGCGAAATGGGCGAGCCCTGAGGGACCCCCATATTAGGTATGGGGGTCAGGGCGTCGGTGAAACCGTCAAAAGAGAGGGCCACTCGGCGATCTGAAACAAAGGACATGACCCAGGAGATGAGGAGAGGGGGAAACCCTAGTTCAAGGAGGACCGAGCGTAAGCGGGAATGTTGGACAGAAGGGAAGAACCCCGCCACGTCTACCGCAAGTGCTGTGGTGACGTGGTGTCGGGCCCAGGCCGTCTCAATTTCGTTTACGAGGTCAGAGGAGGCATCCAAAACGCCCGATTTTTGACGGGTGCCGAATTGGGAGGGGGGAGTGCACCTAGTTCGTTGGCAATGAACTGGATGCGGTTAGCGATAATCTTCTCGAGGAGTTTGCCCATAGTTTCCTCGAGAGTGATGGGGCGGTATGCGTTTAACGCGGTCGGGTCCTTCTTATTGAGTTTTCGGAGCATCACCACCTTTGCATCCTTCCAAGGACGAGGGTGGTGCCCAGCATCCAGGCATTCATTATAGAGTGCGAGGAGTGGGACGCTGTGGACGGCATGCAGGCTTTTCAGGGCCTGGTAGCCGACACCGGTAATGCCCGGGGCGCTCGAGTTCGAGGTGAGATTGAGTGCGTGATCCAACTCCTCCATAAGGATGGGGTGGTTACGCATAGGGCGGGCACCGACAAAGGAATATGTCGGCGGGATGGCGGCGGACGGTTGGGTACCGAAATACTTAGACCGGAAGGCGGAAGCCTTCTCCGCAGGGGAGTTCGCAGTGGATTGTCCGTGCACTAGGGCGGGTATCGGGGCACGGCGCGTGCCCATTGCCCATTTTGCCATTGGCCAGATTTTGTCTGGCTTGACAGAAGCTGTGAACGAATCAGCCCAGTTGCGTTTAGCACGGCGAAAGATACCAGCCGACTGGCGTCGGAGCATGGTACGTGTCGCCGGGGTAGCTCCGCGCAAGGCGACCATGTGAGCACGGCAGGAGGCATCCCACCACTTGACCTTGTGGACCTCCTGCCTTCGAAGAAGACGGGGGGTGTGAGGAATCAGTGGCGAGAACCAGCGCATCGTGTATGGCGGTGACCTTGACGTCCAGGAGGTGGGGCGTGGCGCCTGAGAGGGCGAAGGCGGCAGTGAGTGGAGCATCGAGAGCTTCCAACCATTCAGTAGAGAGCGAATCGTCATACCGTGGGCGGAGGAAGGGGTCAATGAATGGCTCAGAAGATGTGGGGAGCGACCATGTGATAACAGCATGGTCGGATCCGGATGGGGTATCCCAGGATCGTGTCCAAGAGTCGCCCAAAGCGAGGTCTTCTAATGATGGAGAAGCCCACGCAAGGTCGATGACTGATTCTGTGAACTGGGTAGTTGGGCGTCGCCGGGTATCGAAGCCCGGCTGATTAAGGAGGTGCATGGTGTTAGCGGCCGCCCAGTGTTCTAGCGGACGGGCTTTTTGCGCGTCGCTTGTCGAATGGGTGCCATGGTCCCAGTGGATAGAGTGGAGATTGAAAGTCCCCAGCAACTAGCCAGTGTGCACGCAAGGGTAGCTCGAGCAGAGCAAGAGAGGAGATGGTATCCGTTTTTATTCGCATCATGATTGTACAAATTGGTGACAAAAAGTGGCCCAAGGCCAGTGTCAAAAATTAGCGTGAGTATGTCTCGAGATGGGGAGCGCGAAGCATCTAGCACCACTCGGGACAGAGGGATATCCTGGCGAACCAGTGTGACCACACGCGGACGTGTTAGTTCGGTGTTCCCCGCAGAGGGGGGAACGAAGACGTGGTAGTTGGGCATGGCGGGGAAACCAAAGACTGGCGTACCTGCTGCGTCCAACATAGAAGGGGAGGTACCGATGGGATACCAAGGGGGTTCCTGAAGTAAAATGACCGCAGGTATAGGGGGGCACCGGGGGCAGACGAGAAGGAGTGGACAAGTGCTTCGACGTGCACTCGGGACGTTGCAACATTGTGTTGCATGAACGTCCAGGGACTACTCATCAGCCGGGGGTGGGGCGAAAGAGGAACGGGCACGGCCACGCTGTTTGGGGCAGCTGGAAGAGTCGGCGCGGTGTTCGCCGGAACAGTTCGAGCATTTGAAGGGATGGGTGCAGGGGGAGGAGGCCGGAAGGGCGTCGCGTACGCACCCGGGCAGCGCATGCGGTGGTCGTCAGTACGATGACGGCCGGCGCAGATGAGGCACGACCAGGGGCGGTTCCTGCAATTTTGAACAAGGTGGCCTAGTGCAGCGCATTTGATACACTGCATGAGGCGAGGGAGATCACGGCGGGCCACCAGTTTAAGCCGGCGGCCGAACATGTATACGACGCGGTTCCTCGGGGTAGAGAGGATACTCGCAGAGCGGGCGCCCGTAGGGTCTTCAAAGGAGAAGGCGATAGGGGCAGACATGACGTCCTCACCCAGGAGAGCATAGGCCCGGGTCCAGTCGGGCTCTAGGGTCATGGGCAGAGAGAGGAGGTGGGGGTTGGCGGCGCGGAACTCTGCTTGGAGATCCGCCGCAGTGAAGGCAGGCAAGCCCGGCGCAGGGCGCGTAGGGACTTCGGCAATTTGTAGGCAGGCCCAAGATACGAGTTGGGAGACTGTGGCAGGGTAGACGCTTTGAACGGATGCCATCACAACTTCCTTCACGCTGTTCATAGTGGGAACGTGAGTGTTGTGAGCGAACGTGACGAAGCAATTGCCTCGCTCGTTCCAATGGGCAGCACGTACGACCAGTTTGGCCGCAGTAGGAAAGCGGGAGAGGGCAGTCCTGACGTTGATGGTCGTCTGGGAATCGGTGGGGCGCGCTTCAGCAGGGGGTGGGGCTCCATGGAAGCGGATGGCGAGGGTCGGGTCCGTAATATTACGGATAACCGGGAGGACTGCACGCTTCGGCTCTTGTTTCACAGCGCTAGCAGTAGCGGGGGCCCCCGTCGACACTGGCGCTGCAGTAGCAGGGGCAGTGGCGGGGGTAGCCCCACCCGCGGCAAGACCTGGAGTGACAGGTGTCGGCAAGGTGGACCCGGCGGTGGAGGTAGAAGGGCCCGAAGGTCCTTGTGGTGGAGGAGGTGCAGTACTGGGGTTGGCTTTACCCTTCCCTTTCCTGTCTCCGGAGGGGGCGGACCCGGCCCCCGAGGAATGTGGGGGGGGTCGTTCGAGAGCGTCCATCCGCTGCATCATGAAGGCCATTTGGCGCGTCAGGTCGGACATGACCTGCACCATCTGCTGTGGCAGGGAGGGAAGAGGAGGGGGGCCTGCCACAATCTGGGAGGACTGGGGGGGGGCGGGGGGGGGGCAGTGCCATGGGCTATGCCGAAGCGGGGGCCAGCCGCCGCCCGAAAGGCCTGCGTCGTGGCGGATTGTGCGAGCGGATCCTCCTGGACCAAAGCACTGTGGAGAGAGTTAACCGCGAAGGCAATCTCTCCTAGGAGGGAGGCAGTAGAGGCAGCCGACATAGAGGTCGTCTTCCCTAGTGCGAGAAGTTCGTGGGAGGCGCGCATAGCAGTCGTGGCGGCCAACCGGAGGTGGGGAACCTGAAGTGTTCACCGCCCTGGGGGACAGTGGCACTGGGGCGCTGGTGGATTTGCGCTTTTTCCGCGCAGAGGCCGTAGATGCCTGGTCATCTTGGTCCCCAGCCTCCGACATTTCTGAGTCGGTGTCCAGAGACGAGATGGCAGCAGAGATCGGGCGAGACGGCCCACGAGGGGTTTCGTCTACACGGGGGGCTCTCCCCCCGCCACCGGGGGGGGTGGTAGGGGGGGCAGGCGCAATGAGAGTGGAGTCCTCGGCAGGGGGAAGGAGATACTTGGCCCACATGGAGGAGGAGGTGGATTGGGGGGCCTGCGGAGCAGGGGCCACAAGAGAGGAGAGGCTGGCTTGACCCCCAGAAATGAGAGTTTCGCTGGAAATAGCCCCTGAGAGAGGAAGGCCCGGGGTAACCGGGCGGGGAACTTGGGCCATAACCTGGTCAGTTCCTCGGTCACTCGCGACGGAGACGGCGCGGGACGGTGGGTGAAAGGGTTGGCGAGAGGTGATCTCCGCCGCCAGTGGGGAAACTGTGGGGAGGACTTTAGGGGGCACTGGAGGTGCGCGGGCGCTGCTTGAGATCGACCCCGAAAACGAGGAGGAGCGGGCGGCGACCGTTCCCGGAGGAGGCATTGTGTCGGTCCCCCGACCACGAAGAGAATGCATACCACCTCGTGTAGAAACAGAGGGGGCGTGGAAGGTCTCATCGATGGGACAAGGGGGTTGTTGTTCTTGTTGGTGTTGATCAGACATAGAGGGCAGAGTGCTCGTAAAGACTACCTAGATGGTGGTGGTTAGAGGACAAGGAGGATGGAAAAATGGTCAGTGCCCAATAAATTTCGGAGGTCCAAAACCCCCATTTAGACAGGACGATTAATCAACCTGATTGTGAAATTTTTGAGAATCGACACCTTCGCCGAGAAACAGACCGGGGGCTCGACCGCGCCGCGCAAATCAGTGGAAGATCCCCAAATGGCGTATGTAATACAAGGAAAGGACTTAATTTCTACACGGTGATCGACTGATATGTAGCAACTTGGGGACCGTCCGAGTAGGCGGCACCACGCCTACGCTCCTCTCGCGGGTCTTTCGTAGATTTACAATATCGCTCAGCCGCCCGACATCATACAGTACATCTTCTTACCTTGTACAAGACAGCTTCTTTTGCGCCGCGATACGTGCGCGTCGAATGTCGAACTCGATGGGAGTCCCGTACTACCTGCACTCAGGAGTAAGGAGTTACACACGCTCAGGCTGCACTGGCACGACCCGTCTGCCGATTAAATTGACCCAAACAACGGGCGGAAAGCAACGGCGGTAGTACCGTGATGCGCATTTACAAACTGCCACTTCGTTGGTACCGCCGCCTTTTCGTCGCCATTCGAATTTGAAAAGTCGCGCATAAGCGACAGCAATAGTACAGGTACCCGGCCTCGGCGTTCCGCACGGACTCGGATGCGCGCGCTTTGTCCACTCACGATCATGATTCGCCCACCTGTCGGTACCTGGTCACTTGTCGCTGCCAGTAAACAAAAAAAGAAAACAGGACATGAAATGCCACCGCCTTCTTCTCCTGCGTATTCTCCCGTCACCCGCTGCGTTTCCTTCCATCCGGCGTGACTCGGACTCCCCCCTGAAGCTCTCAACCCCATCAACACCTTCGACTTCACCATCGCACCTAGCACGTAATAGTAATGACATCTGGTGCCTAGCATCTTACATCAGGTATATTACTAGACATCAAGAATCGCATCACATACCAAGTGTCATGATCATGATCAAGCGTCCGTCGGCTCCCCTTCATCCGAGTCGCGCCCACCGTGACACCTTCAGTATTACTCCTATCACAAGCTCACAACAACGTCGCCGTCACCATCAAAACTATTAAGTACGTATGTAATTACATGTACATCTCCTTCTCAAGAACAAATCACACAAACGAAGCTCTCAACCTCATCTCACTTAATTTGATTCCGAGTTTTACAAAAATACATAGTCTAACTTGAACATTAATATTCCACGTATGTACATACTGTATTTCCTTGCGTGCCTGGTTCAAAGTCCAGACTCGGACTCAGACTCGAGCTCAGGCTTGTGTTTAGGCTCAGGCTCAGGCTCAGGCTCAGGTTCAGGTTCCGCTTCCGATTCCAGCGAAACGCACTAAGCCACTACGGTAAAAGAAAGAAGAAAAAAGAGAAAAATACATCCCGCGAACCGCCAGCCTGACTCCTGACCCCTGAGGTCTAGGTTCCCGCCGCATCCAGAGCGGGTTTGAAAGACGGGTTCAAGTTCTCGACTGTTCGCCGGACGTCTCCCGGATACGTATAGTATATCGTAGATAAGTACGTACTGTAGATACAGGACATGGATACTTACATACATCATGTATCTAGATAAATTGGGGCCATAAACCGCACAGAAACAGGGATAGTGACAATTAGATAGAGACAAAGAGAAAACAAGAGATTCTCTATGCTAGCGTGTGTGCAGCGGGGCAATATTAATGGCTAACGTACCGCCTGGGGTCCCGCGACCTACAGTTCTCGCGTTTTTATATATTTCATTTATTTCTTCAGATACTAGTACTATGTGTTTACTGCGTGTCTACGTAACGCGTACAAGAAAGAAAGAAAAATCAAGTCCGTGAGGAGTCCGTCATCGTTCGCCATCATCATCGTCATCGTCAGCAAATACCGTAGGAGGAAAGATAAGGAGAAAGCAAAGTAAGGACACCCGAAAAGTTATGGAAAAATGTACGGCGCTAGATGTGTCGAGAGGGGGCTGCAAAGCACCGTTGTGTACTAAAGAAATATCGTGACAAACCTTGCAGGATCCAGTGAGCATAATTCCTAGGAGCCAAAACCAAGATCGAAGAAGGGAGGAAATAGAAAGGAGGAATTGACTTCGCCCGAACTATCCCTCGTTCAATGTTTACGCGCATCCTTCTCCGCATCAAACAGCACCTCACCATCATCCTCCCTCACAGGCGTAAGCACCGCACGCGCACGCCTCTCACGACCATCAAGCCCCCACTCAAGATCGCGCGTCTTCCCCTCCATCTCCATCCGCTCGAGGTCCAGTAGTTCCTCATCCTCGTCTTTCGGGGCTGCAGTGGCCCCGGAGCGCTGCTGGCCCTCGACGTGCTTCGCCCATGTGTAGAACCTAAATGGAGGAAGACGGAGTTTAGTATAGTTTTCCCTCATTCAGTTACGTGGGGGAGGAGAGGGAGAGGAGCGTGGAGAGAGGGGATACGTACATGGTGCCGAGTAGGATAACCACGATCGACGTCGCGCGATTCCTGTGTTACGTAAACCGAGCGTGTTAGTGTTTTAGTAAACAGACCCAAGAGTAGAAAGGGGAATGGAGGAATCCGAGCAGGAAGCACTTGAAAAAAGCGCCATATGACGAAGAGGATATATGCGACCACGAAGCAGAGAAGGAAAAGGCACGTCAAAAAAGGCGAAGACAGGGCAGCATGAGGCAAAACCCATGACATCGACGCTCGGCACGGAAGGCCTGCGGGCATGGGGCCCATCAGTGAGTTCTGCGTTTCTTTGAATGCCTCTTCCGAGTCGCACTCACGCAATCATACCTCATGCTCGGAGCAGAACAGAAGTGAAAGAAAGAAAAAGCAATAAACAGAAACGCAGAGCAAGAATAGCTCAACCGTTGCCACGGCGCACATAACAGCGAACAAGGAAAGACGGGCGGAAGCAAAATATGGCAAAACCAGAAATAGGGAATCACGTACACGTTAAGCAAGTCCCCGAGGAGCCAGACGCCGAGAAGTGTTTGGATCACTGAGCGCGCGGCCTGTATTGATTTCGGGATATTATGTCAGCGCGCGGTCTTTCGGAGACTGAGAGGTAGAGAAGCGGAGAAGAAGAGGGAGAGAGGCACGGTTGCGGTAGATGCAAGGGGTGATGTGAGATTGATAGAATATGGAATCCGAAGCAAGACGATACGCGCGGCACAACAGGAGGGTAAATGGCTCTTGTGCGGCGAAAACAGCACGCTGGAGATGAAAGCAGCCGTGACTGCCAGCTGGAATGTGCAAAGAACCCAGGCAGCCAGTGTGGCTACACGACGGTCTTGGGAATAATACGCCAAGAAGAGACGATTGCCGAGACGAAGCGAGCGACTGAGGTCTCGACTTCGAGAATGACGGGACCAAGTGGCGGTGCACTCGGGACTCTCGGCGCGCGCCGAAGCACGCTTATTGCAATCATGATTGCGGAGAAAGTGCGCAGGGATAAGTATAGCTGAAAGTCAGTGGCGTTCTGCCCTGATTCTGTAGTGTCATGGAGGAACGTGGAGATGGGCGCGCATCCAGTCAAAATGGAGATGAGGTGAGGGTAGGGAAATGTTCGCGGATCTCTCCGCAGATTATTTCGCGCCACATGACGAAAATAGAGTGATAACGAAAAAACGAGGAGAAACGCAAGAAGGAAGTACAACACTCACGCTTGAGAACATGTGCGTAATCGGGCTAGTGATTTTGATACTGAGTAGACCTGCGATGCAGAGCAGAAAGCCGAATACGCCGGTCACAAGACTACCCCATACGAAGACCGCGCCGTTCCATGGCTGCAGCGTGTCAGACATGAGGTCAAGCACGCGCATCGGCTCCCCTGCAAAAAGCACGAACGGGAAAAGGAAAATTGCTGAACCGAGGTTTGTCCAGTACGCGAGCTGAATGGTGCTCCCGCCGCAATGGGGAAGTGACGATTTGATGAGTACGGAATGGAACGCGATGAAGAGTGCTGAGAGTAGCCCATAGATGAGCGAAAGTAGACCTGGCGCGCCATGCGGATCGCGTGTCCCCGGGTTCGCAACACTTGGTGCAGCAGGAGAGAGCCTAAGGGAGAGCGAAGACAGTGATGCAGGAGAGATGCCGAGGATGAAGCCGAGAGTAACAATGCCCGCGGCCGTGCAGACGCGGCTCGAAGGGACTGTGCGCGTGCTGATGGACGAGACGACAATAGTGAGTGGAATGACCATCCCGCGGGCAATCTGCATGCTGGATGAGTATTGAGCGCAGGGCGAACGCGTGCGCACAACATACCTGGAAGAAGCTTGCTTCGACATCGCGCAGACAAAGCGTGTTGAAGACCAATCCAATAATGTTAACAAGTACGACAGGCGTAAGCTTCTTTGCAGTTGCAATTTCGAGCTTTGGGATCTCTATTCTTGAGGAGAGGGCCGAAGAGAGGTGGAGGAGGGCAACGGCGATGAGCAGTTGGATGAGGAGAAAGAGGAGAGGCAAGTCAGGGGATGAGTTAAGGACGGCCTTATTTCTGTGATTTTCCGTCAGCCTATGCCAACATGAAGCGAAATAGACGCATACACGAAGACCATCTGTAAGGAGAGGTTAGACAGAGAGCATATACGGCAAGAGGGGGAAGACGTACTACGAGGGCGGCGGTCATGTAAAAGGAGACAACACCCGCAACTTTTGCAGTCTGCGCATTGTGTTCCGCCATGGTAATTGCGCGAGGAATGGGATGGGCAAGAGGGCGGAGGGGTTGGCTGAGCGAGAACGGGCTGCAAGGACTCGGACTATTTGGAGCTCTGCGTTAAAAAGTCACGAAATAGCGGCGCATAATCAGCGAGAAAACAGGCAACAGAGAATCACCGACCGAACGGGGAAACAAGCAATATCAATTTTATAAATTAAGATAAATATAGATTAATTATAGGTACCAGACCTCGGACCCTGATCGACCCTATTTACATACTCCGGGTCGTCCGGGCAGCACGGCCGTACGTCGGCCGGCCATACGGGTCAGCGGTTAATATTTAATAGTATCATGCTGTGGCGGACGAACGCGAACCCCAAGGAGCTGCTGCAACGAGAAAGCGGCGACAAGTGACGACGAGCAGCGGGAAACAGAAGGCGCGAGAGAAGGCCTACTCGATCAACGATAACCCGCATTGATTGACTCGGCTCGATTAAGCCCCAAGAAGGTTAAGGTGAAAGCACCCCGTAGCCGCCTTGTCTCCGAGCGTTATATACTAGGCTGCCATTCGCCGCCCCGCCCAGCGGCCCATCTTTGCCAGCTGCTTGTCCGCGTGAGCCATGGTCCACTCCCCGTCCGACTCTTCCTCCTCCTCTGCACCCCTCCTTGCTCAACGCGCACATTCTCCACACAGCGATGATGACGACGCTCTTGAGCTCAAGGGCGTCTATGACGATGAGACCATAGACGACCTCGACCTCGAGGCCTCACTCCTTTCCCCCACTAGCGAACCCCGCACGCCGCTTCCCCCCTATAGCGAGAAGATCCCCCGCCGTGCGCGCCGCACGCCCCCCTTCTAGCGAAACCGCGCATGCTCGTCATCGCCGTCATTCTCTTCTCCCTTGGCGCCTTCGGCATGTTCGCCATCCTCTATGTCTCCAGCGGCCGTGAGACGCAGGCAGGGCTCGTTGCAGAGGACAGCGTACTGCCACTCACGCCTTCGGTCGACCCTGAAGAAAACTTTGACGAGGCCGAGTATCCAGAGTCGGTGCTCGGTGCGCCGACGGAAAGCTTCAAAGGTGAGTGAACCCGGTCTCTGAACGGCGCGCATACACAAACCTACGCCCGCAGACAACCTCCGCAACGATACGCAGTATATCACGTCCTGGATTAGTGCTGGTTGGAGTGCGTCCCTTCTTGTCCGCTAGCCGTGCCGTTGCCGCTCGCTGACTTGCTGACAGCCAATGACTTCATGACATACGTCAACCTCCTCAACCTCGCACTCTTTTCGGGCCGCACCGCCATCATCCCGCCCTTCGCGCCGTCGCACGTCGGCTCCGACGCCGGCTTTGTCCCTTTCGGTGACGTCTTCGATATCCCACGCCTCGCCTCCTCCTCGACCACCCCGTAATCGAGTGGCGCGACCTCAAGCGCGAGGACTCGGAACATACTGACGAGGTCGGCTGCTGGTCCATCTGGTCCACCGTCCAGCCGCAAACAGCGACCACGCCCCCCGTGGCAACACCATCGAACAGAAGCTGGCACTCGATGTCAGCTACACACCCGTCCCCACAGACACGATCATGTTTCCGCAGTTCGACAACGACCCCCATGCACGTTTCGACTCGATCGCCGCGCTTACTTTCCCCGACGGTCGCGCTGCGACCCATCTCCCCTCAAATGCGCCGTTCCCAGGAAAGGGCAGCGGGCACACCGCCCTTCCTGATGAACACATGGCGTGCTTCGACTTCCCATATTACCTTGCCTCTGTAAATGTGTGTATTCCTTTACAGTCTGTGAGAAGACGATCTGATGTCGTTGCCACGACAGAGCTTCGAATTCCAATATGACTATAGTCCTGCCTGGCGTTTCGTCGGCACCCATGCGCACTGGAACCCACGCATAGAAACGATTGCGCGCGACCTCGTGCGGCAGACCTTTGGTGTCGCGTCCGATGCATCCATACCGCCGTTCATTTCTATCCACGTGCGCCACGGGGACTTCGGAGTCTACTGCGAGGGTGCAGAAAATGCCGATGCATGTTTTGCGCCGCTCAGTGCATTTGAAGTACGCGTCAACGAGGTGAAGGCGGAGCTGCGAGAGAAGAAGGGCATTGAGGTCGAGCGTGTGCTCGTAACAAGCGATGAGCGCAACGTCGAGTGGTGGAACGCCGTGCACGAGCTTGGCTGGGAGTGGGTCGACCATGCAGAGCTCAAGACGGCGGAAACGTATGGACTGTGGTATGTGTCCCTCCCTTATAAGTCCTCTCTCTCGGTCGGAGCAATTTCGTTCCTGACTTCGATCATTTGCTCAGGTACCCCGTGCTGCTCGATGCGGTTGTGCAATCGCTAGGTGCAGGCTTTGTCGGCACAGACCGGTCGACCATGAGCCTCATTGCGCAGCGACGCGTCGAGGACTGGAATGGCGGTTCAACGCGTGAGGTGCGTTGGGGTAGCCCGGGTGCGGACGACCACAAACGTTCGCTGCCTCTGGGCAAGCGAGGGTTTGGGGAGTACGACATGTCCGAGTTCGTTATATGAGAGAAGAGTGATGCGGGACGTGGAGTGGGTAATAGTTGAATGCGGTTGTAGGGCGGGCTGGGCGGGTGGAGGAATCCAGATGTGATAGGCGGATGGTGAAGAAAGTGAAGGAGATGATTGGGAGAGACGACAGCTCATGATTCTGACGGCATGGCCAGCCACAACAACTTACCGGCCTTGACGCATGAGGGGAGGAACGGGTGACGACGACGCTGTACAATTGATATTGTGGCGACAACAGCGCCGGGCGCCGGCGGCTAGTTTCGCGCTTCGAGTTTCCGCGTTCGCATCTGTGCTTCTGCACTTATTACTTGCAGCGTACGATGGACAGGTGACGCAGATGCGGATGCAAGTGCTTGTGTGGCCTTCATTGCTCGAGATGCCCTGCCAACCACCGAGTGTTCTACGCCGTACGGATCAACGCGGGCTCGGTCAGTCCACGGCGCTCTCCCTACACTGCATCTAGATACCCTCAAAACTTTTTTTATTGGCGTTGGTCGACGTCGGAGCCGGGCCCGGCAGGTGCGGACGCGGGTGCGCTCTTACGGACTTGAATTATTTCAAATTTAAAACCGCTCTCATGAAGCAGATCATGCACTTTTGCGTAACCTGCCGCGCGTTATTTTTATTCTCCTCTTGGGTCTTTGGACAATTAATCATCTTGCACGAACAATTTTAACTTCACAAGCGCTTACTACTCACTTCCGCTGTCGACGGTTGCGTACTGTCGTTGGTTGCTTTACACCCATAGATCGTGATCTTTTTACATCTTGTAGCCCCCCTCCTCCCGTTTGGTCTGCGTCTATTCATGTATTGGATGAATAGATTTGGACTTGATGCCTCGCATCATTCGGCTAACCGAGTGAGCCACATAGTTGTGGCGTATACGATGTGGGTGTTGTTTGTTTATTTTTACTGGCATTCCAATGGCTCTAGTTAGATAATTCCTGGTACGTTGGTCTTCCACCAGGCATATTTACAGGGAGGAAGCCGTAAGAAAAGCAGCTAGTGCGGCCACATGGACGTCGACCTGACTGGCTGAACATGAAATTGAATGTGAATATATCATATATTGAGTTGGTTGCCAGTGCAATTGATAATTGCGCATCACGGTCGTGCCAAGATACGTCGCTTCCGCGCGCCCCGCTGGTGCTGGAAACGTAGTGCGACAGCTGGACCACTAGTACGCTCGCCGTACAGTCGCAGGAAATAAATGTACAGAGGCTACAGTAGTTCTACGCGAAGCAGCCTGGAATAAATATGCGTATCAAACGTCAGCAAGGGTTGAATCGTGGAATAATGTTGAGGACTGCGGGTCTTGGCCGGCTGGGAAATGCGGTGCAGGAAGCAGTTCTGGCACTACAGCGCCTCTGTCGCTGTAAGGGGTCACATCTCCCAGCTCCTCTACGACCTTTCTTACACTCTCCCTCTTTCTCTTTCATTCTTGTCGCAATGGGCCTCCGTCCAGCGACACCTGGGTTCATCGTCACCCTCATTGCGACGATCCTTCTGGCCGTCGTCACTTTTAATGTCCCCTTCATCAAATCTGTGTACTTTCTCCAGGCCTCTCTTACTGTTGACAACGTCAACGGGACGATCACACTCGGAACACTGGGCTATTGCATAGACCTCAGTACCAACGGAACGACTTGCAGCAAAGCAAGTGTCGGATATGAATTTAGTGCGTCCGGAATCTGCGCACGTTCAGCTGCGAAATTACTTATGCGCTGCTTTTTCGCGGCCCCTTAGATCCTAATGCGCTTCTCGGAGATGATGTATCCTTTGCGCAAATCCCGACCGTCGTCGTCAAATGGATAACCTACGCTCTCTTCCTCCACGCAATTGCCCTAGCCGTCGCCGCCGTATCCGCGCTGTTCGGTCTCCTCGCGCACGTTCGTGAGATGTCCATGACCTGCTGCTCGACGTTCGTCTCGGGTTTCGCCGCAATCATCACACTCGTCGCCTTCGTCTTTGATATCGTTCTCTTCTTCATCGTCAAGGAGCGCATCAAGAGCATCGACGGCACTGCGACCTTTGGCACCGCCGTCTGGCTCACGCTCGCATCGTGGATCCTCCTCTTCTTCAGCGGCTGCGTATACGCGTGCGGGCGCTGCTGTATCAGTCGCCGTCAGCGTGGTGGGCCGGCGGATGACGGCCGTCTCGACCAGTCGTGGATGGGCAGGTTCGCTGGCCAAAATGGCCAGGGCGCACCTGGCGCGGGTGGTTACGCGGAGCAGATGCGATTGGACGCTGTCAAGGCGGAGGCGGACCGCAAGGCGCGGCAGAAGGGCGAGATCGGGCTTCCGCCGTTCCCTGGACACGACGCGACTCAGCCGCTGAACAGCACGAAGCCGCAGTATCTTGAGGACGAGAGCGACGACGAGGTCGGCGCGGGTTTACCGTATCGTGACCAGGCTCGTGGCGCTGCTGCGATGGGTCCGAGGATGCAAGGTCAACAGCAGCAGCAGCAGTATCGCGGTGGGTATGCGCAGGCGCCGCCTGGCACGCGCGCGGTGGACGAGTATTATTCGCCTACGCGCACGGAGGCGAATGTCGGGTACCCACCGAGTAGGCAGTACACAGGGAGTGCGAGCGCAAGTGCGCGGTCGCCCCCGCCTTCGACGTACGCTACGTCCATGTACAGTAGCTCTGCGGCAACAACGGCTGGTGCGGCGGGTGTGGGCGCTGGTGCTGGTGCTAGTGCAGCAGCTGGATACTTTGCGGGGGCTCAGACTGGCCACTCGCAGTATCCGAGCGGTCGTGAGTACGGACACACGGGTGGGGGCACGACATGTAAGCTTCACTTGCTTGTACATCGTAAAAACAACCGTCTAACTATCTGTCTCTACAGACCAATCGGCCGTTTCGTCGCAGCACCAGCAATATCCTTCTGCATATTCGCAGTACAACGACCCATACGCACAGCAAGCAAACGCGGGCCCTATCGGCGTAGCTGTCCCCATGGCATCGCCGTATACCACCGCCACGCCATCGCCCGTGCACAGCACGTCTCCGCCGCTCCGACAGGCCTCGCAGCACGCGCAGTACTACTCCCAGGCCCAGAACACATCGCCAGCATCGGCGTACAGCGATGCGTACGGCGCGCAGCAGCAGCAGCACCAGCCTGAGCGGAGCTACACGCTCGGCGGGGGCGGGTACGGCGCGAATGTCGTGCCGGACCACTCGGCCTCGGCTGCAGGTGCAACTGCGTATGGCGTGGGCGCGATACGCGGGTCGCCGCCGCCGGCGTTGATGCCCGGTGTGGGCGCCGCTGCGGCGGCTGGGGGGAGCCGTGATGCGTACGCGGAGAAGTCTGCGTCACAGAACCAACCGCAGCAGTCGCAGTCGCAGCAGTACGATGACAGTCCGCCTGTGTACGAGCCAGGGCCTGATGGGCCGTCGGTGCATGTGGCGGAGTGGGGGTCGAAAGGCCAGGGATTCCATGTTGATTCTCGGTAGCGTCCCGCCTTGATGGACTCCGTGCTCCCCAGCTATTTGTGATCTTTTTGCATGACGATTATTCGTTGATGTTGACGTTGTTTTACGACTAGTATTAGTAGCGCTAGTTTTCGTTTTCCCCCCTTCGCTTGCTTTTCTTTTCTAACCCTTTTTTTGTTGCTCGTTAATTTATTAGCTCATCCTCGTACATAGTGAGTACGAATGAACGAACGAACAAACGACCTCTGGACTCTTTTCATTTTATATCCATCTCTCTTGTATTTTACTTCGTTCGTTATTTACTTGCTTGATGCGAACTTGCGCCAGAGTCGCTCTCTCTCGGGCTGAACTGAACTTATGCCATGGTGGGCCAGTGGATGGAGTATCATGTTACTAAAGCATGTATAGAAGTGATCGCTGTACATCTGAACTGTATACGAGTGTAGCATTCCATCCCTCCCTCACCGCGTCTGAGTCACCGTCTCGACTAAGTTCCGGAAAATTGATATTAGAGTGCTGCTTTTCTCACTCAACTGTTCGCCGCCAAAAGATGACTCTTTTCCGGTCGTAACAACGGGTCCGGAGAAAAGCATTCAACACAGACTGAGTACTATTTGTCACAATGTGTGACAAAACTAGATAGGTTTGAAATAAAGCAGCCATCGTGGGACTCTGACCGATATTCAGAGGAAATCGTCATGTAAACCGTTTTTATCAACTTCGGGGAATTAGGTGCGAGCTTTGCGGGTCAGTAAGGTCCGTGTACACGCGCTGGATTCCAAGGCTGGCGGAGCAATTCGGGAGTTGATCATGCGTGAATATACGCAAATTACTAAGTCACGCATGTAACCGGCCCTAAAGCTAATATCGATAACCCTCGCCCGAGAAAACTGCTCCCCACACCCCCCATCCCAGAGTCTTTGTCGCGGACACGTCCTACGGCACGACTCTTCATTTCAGCCACCACCTGCTCTCAAATCCGCATTTCCTGCGCCCAGTGCGCCTCCCTTAAACCCAACTTTTTTTGGTTTTTATCCCTGAAAAGTCCTAGACACCATGGTGTATGTTTTTGTCTCCTTTTTTTTCTCGAGTGGGTGTGATGTTGACTGCTACCCGACGACGACGATGTATGCAGTAACTTCACGATAGACCAGATCCGTGGTCTCATGGACAAGCCGACGAACATTCGTAACATGAGTGTCATCGCCCATGGTGAGTTCGGACTGAGATTGATTAACTGGCTATATGCCTCTAACGACCTCCCTCTATGCGCATATACGCAGTCGACCACGGAAAGTCCACCCTCACCGACTCTTTGGTATCGAAGGCCGGTATCATTGCGTCAGCAAAGGCTGGAGACATGCGTTTTACAGATACTAGAGAGGACGAAAAGGAACGTGGTATTACTATCAAGTCCACCGCTATCTCGATGTACTTCGAGGTCGATAAGGAAGAGGTCAGCCTGATCAAGCAAAAAACAGATGGTGAGCTGGGAAAAGCCACTCTTGCATCGGCGTACCATCGGTTTATTGACCCATCTTGTTTTGGATAGGAAACGAGTTCTTGATTAACTTGATTGACTCGCCGGGACACGTTGATTTCTCGTCGGAGGTTACTGCTGCTCTCCGTGTCACCGACGGTGCGCTCGTTGTTGTCGACTGTATCGAGGGTGTCTGTGTCCAGACCGAGACTGTACTCCGTCAGTCCCTGGCTGAGCGTATCAAGCCCGTTCTTGTCATCAACAAGGTTGATCGTGCCCTTCTTGAGCTCCAGATCGGCAAGGAGGAGCTTTTCCAGACTTTCTCTCGCACCATCGAGTCCGTTAACGTCATCATCTCGACTTACCACGACCCCGTTCTCGGTGACGTGCAGGTCTACCCCGACCAGGGTACTATTGCCTTTGGTTCTGGTCTCCACGGATGGGCCTTTACTCTCCGCCAGTTCGCTGCTCGCTACGCCAAGAAGTTCGGTGTTGACAAGGACAAGATGATGGCCAAGCTCTGGGGCGACAACTTCTTTAACCCTGCGACGAGGAAGTGGACTACCAAGTCGACCGATGCTGATGGCAAGACGCTCGAACGTGCCTTCAACATGTTCGTACTTGACCCGATCTTCAAGGTTTTCGATGCTATCATGAACTTCAAGAAAGAGCAGACCACCACTATCCTTGAAAAGCTCGAAATCAAGCTTACCAACGACGAGAAGGAGCTCGAGGGCAAGGCACTTCTCAAAGTTTGCATGCGCAAGTTCCTTCCGGCTGGTGAAGCCTTGTTGGAGATGATTGTCATCAACCTCCCGTCCCCCGCCACCGCGCAGCGCTACCGTTGCGAGACCCTCTATGAGGGTCCGATGGACGACGAGTCTGCCATTGGTATCCGTGACTGTGACCCGAAGGGTCCCCTCGTTCTGTACGTCTCGAAAATGGTGCCGACATCTGATAAGGGTCGCTTCTATGCCTTCGGTCGTGTGTTCTCTGGTACCGTAAAATCTGGCCCGAAGTACCGCATCCAGGGCCCGAACTACCTCCCGGGCAAGAAGGATGACCTTTTCGTCAAGTCCGTTCAGCGCACTGTCCTCATGATGGGTCGTTACATTGAGCCCATTGAGGACTGCCCGGCCGGAAACATCGTTGGTCTCGTCGGTATTGATCAGTTCCTGCTCAAGAGCGGTACGATCACCTCCAGTGAAACCGCACACAACATGAAGGTCATGAAGTTCTCCGTATCTCCCGTCGTCCAGGTCGCTGTTGAGGTCAAAAACGCGGCTGACTTGCCGAAGCTCGTTGAGGGTCTCAAGCGTCTCTCCAAGTCTGATCCGTGTGTGCAGGCATGGATTGCCGACACCGGTGAGCACATTGTCGCCGGTGCTGGTGAGCTCCATCTCGAGATTTGCTTGAAGGATCTTGAGGAGGACCACGCCGGTGTGCCCCTCAGGAAGTCCGACCCTGTCGTCGGATACCGTGAGACCGTCAAGGCGGAGTCGTCCATTGTTGCCCTTTCCAAGTCGCAGAACAAGCACAACCGTCTGTACGTCAAGGCTATGCCCATCGATGAGGAGCTGACCAAGGCTATCGAGGACGGCAAGATTAACCAGCGTGATGATGTGAAGGTTCGCGCGCGTCTTCTTGCGGATGAGTACGGCTGGGATGTCACCGATGCCCGTAAAATCTGGTGTTTCGGCCCGGAAACGACTGGCCCGAACTTGCTTGTCGATGTCACCAAGGGTGTGCAATACCTTAACGAAATCAAGGATTCGTGTGTTGCTGGTTTCCAGTGGGCGACTAAGGAGGGTGTATGCGCCGAGGAGAACATGCGTGGTGTCCGCTTCAACGTCCTTGATGTTACGGTAAGTGAACTGTTTTATTAACAAATTTCACCCTTGATTCTGATTATGCGTCCTTAGCTGCACGCCGACGCTATTCACCGCGGTGGTGGACAGATTATCCCGACGACTCGTCGTGTATGTTACGCCGCCTGCTTGTTGGCGACGCCGACTCTCCAGGAGCCGGTCTACCTTGGTAAGTATGCTTCTCCTGTATGCGTATTACGTTTTCTAAGGCGAACTTTTTTGCACGCTGCAGTTGAAATCCAGTGCCCGGAGAACGGTATCGGTGGTATCTACAGTACCCTCAACAAGCGTCGTGGTCAGGTGTTCTCGGAGGAGCAGCGCCCGGGAACCCCGATGTTCACGGTCAAGGCGTACCTGCCCGTCAACGAGTCGTTCGGTTTCAACGCCGACCTTCGTGCGGCCACGTCCGGCCAGGCGTTCCCGCAATCCGTGATGGACCACTGGGAGGTCATGACCGGAAGTATGTTTTTTTTTTTTGCTTAGTGATTTATCGAGCTGGATTTGTTTACTAAATATTTTCTTCTCTAGCCCCCCTCGACAAGGGCAGCAAACTCGAGGAACTCGTCACGAAAATCCGTATCCGCAAGGGTCTCAAGGTTCGTGTATTTTACTTGTCTCAAAACTCTGCCACATACTGAACGACCTTGTCTGAACAGCCGGATATCCCGTCTCTGGACACCTACTACGACAAGCTCTAATCGGCTTTGCGAGTCAGCTTTGCCGGTTTATGTTTTTGTCACGATTTCACGAAGTTGTCGGTCCATTTCTGTCATTTTTTTTCTCTTCTTCCCCCAATCGCTCCCGCCAACCAAGCCCGGGCCCCAAGAGTATGAATTGTAGTTGTTTTCCTGTACGAAGATGCGTTCTGGTAGCCTGAATACGACAACTCTGTTGTACCATTTGATTTGTGTGCTTCGAGAGCTTCCAGATCAGTCGTTTGACAGCGACTACTGTAGTACAGGCTTGTTGTGCGGAGCCGTGCGTGACTACGGGCTCGAGTCACGGGTCGGGTCCGTAGGATGATGTATGGAAATGCATATATACAGCCCAGTTGCAAATGAAAAATACATAGTCTACCAACTCGGAAAACTGACTACCTCGGAAGCCTTTGCGAAAAACAGCACTTACCCACCCGATACCAGATGTCTGATAATACCCCTATCCCCACTTTTGCTGATGCGACAAGGGAGCTCGATCTATCCGAGTCGGCCGACGTCCTAACGTACCTCGCGAACACACCTTTCGCAAGTACGCGTGCGGAGCCGCTTTCGGGCGGGAACGCAAATTATGTCTTCCGGCTTCATCTTAACGTGCCGTTCGAAGGGCGCGACGCGACGCTCGTGCTGAAGCATGCGAAGCCGTGGCTTGCGATGGACAAGAGCTTCAATTTGGACGTTGAGCGCCAGTTGAGTGGTCCCCATTGCGTGTTTTTCAACTCGCTGACGCGTAGGACGAGAAATAGGAGTACGAAGCGATGGCGTTGCGGCGGATCGGCGCGTCGCTGCCCACCGACGCACTTGTGACTGTGCCTGCGTTGCACTTCCACGACCGGACTGCGCACGTGTTGATCATGGAGGACTGTGGCATACACGCGCGCACGATGAAGGAGCTCCTGCGCGACGCGGCCCTCGGGACTCACGCCGCGCGCGCGCTCGGGGGCGGACTGGGTCGCTTCCTCGCGGCGGTGCACGTACACGGGAGCGCAGACGTCGAGCTGCTCGAGTATGTAGCGCGCAATGAGTTTGGGAAGCGCGTGAGTGCGTGGGCGACGTATGGGCGGCTTGTCGATACGCTCGAGGGTGACTGGGAGAAAGCGAGCCTCGTCGAGCCCCCGTTTGTGGGCGAGGGCGGACTCTCGGAAGCGGACGTCGAGGATGTGAAGGCACTCGTGGACGTTACTTCACAGGCGATCCAAAACGCGAGCACGTTCTTTACGATGGGCGACTTCTGGACGGGGAACATCATAGTACGCTTGAACGACAGCGGAGAGGTCGAGCGCGCGTACGCGGTCGATTGGGAGATGTGCAGACCTGGGCTGCCGTACCTTGACTTTGGGCAGCTCGTCGCCGAGATGCATACGTCGGGTCGGTTCAGCGATGGGGCTGCGGAAAGTGTGAAGGAGGCTCTGGAGGCGTACTCGGAGGCTTACAAGGAGAGTTCGGGGGCGCTGGTGGATGAGGCGTTCGTGCGAGGGGCGGCGGCACATGCGGGCGTGCATTTAGTCGTGTGGACGCCGAGAGTGTCTACCTGGGGGCCGATGGACAAAGTGAGGAGAATCATGCAAGAGGGCGCGGAGTATGCTCTGAGAGGCAAACGAGGGGACATGGACTGGCTGAGGAACTCCGTCGTCGGGGGACTACTTGTGGGACCTGAAGCACGGGTTAGTTAGTGGAAGCCTGATGTGATGGAGGTAGATGAGCATGTTTGATTGATAAATAAAGTTCTGTGTATTAAGTATCATCGAGTGTAAAGCGCACGCGATCTTCTCAGGGGTATGACCTCCCATGCCCTTCTCCTTTTTGTTGCCTCTGTTATGCCTTGCTCCCCATCGTTCACGGCCAGAACGCGCACGCGGCGTATGTTTTCGGGGGAGTCATCTGCTTCCTCTCCTTCACCCCTATCTTCTTCGAGCACTTCGTCTTCGCGAAGATCAATGTCGCTGTTGTAGACTTCCTGTGCTGTAGCGCTTTTTGGCGTCCCGCCGAAGATGGAAGTTAGCGGTGAAAGTGGGTTGACGATGACATTTGTGAACACGTCCGATGCGTTCTCGAAGAGCGTGCGTGGCTTGCGGAGGGGTACAGAGGAGAGCAGATAGGAGTTCTGACGCCAGGCATTTGAAGGTGGAACGTTGGGTGTGGGGTCGGGATAGAACGGGTCACATTGGAAGCGGACTATGATTTTCTTCGTGGAAGATGAGTACCAGAATTGTGGAAGCGGATGGGAGTATGCATTGGGGTATGGATAAGACACCGGGCGCCTATGCCTCAGTATTAATCGCCCCTCTGGATGATTGTCTGAGCGATCACCCTTTCCCCAGAGCGGTGCGGGAGGGCACTCACCTTCAACGTCAATAGCATGTCCGGAGAGCCTTGAACACAGGGCACCCGAAGTGTCGATGAAGAAAACCTGTATCATGAATACCATTAATCCGCGGGACAACCTGAGAGTAAGTAGCGTACTTGGTTATCAGCCTCGGGCCTTCTCAAATCTTCTCGCAAGTGCTGAGCGGAGCCGGTTCAACATGGAGCGGTATGTATCACGCACCCTCTACCAAAGATGTTTCTTTCCCCGGCCATAGAATTATCTCGGCACCGTCCTCAACATCATCCGCCTCTACATCCAGGAGTCTGTTAGTCGCTATAGACCTTATGACGAAATAACCCTGGGGGAAGCCGTAGTTTTTCTCCATTGCTGGTGCGGATGGCGTAGAGTATGGTGGTGGTGGATTGGTACTGGGCAAAGACGACGCCGAAGACATGATGCCCGAGTGCAGTGCTACTGCTAAGCAACGATTGGGCGTCCACTCATCGAGCGTCGATCATTACTAGATGTGGACTGGCCGAGCGGCATAGTTCTTGCTAATCATATGCACTAGTAGGAGCGCACGGCCGGTGTCCGAGCTTCCACCGCTCTCCCACCTTCTGCACGCTCCCATATCTGAACACATTATGGACAGAGATAGAGAAGCCCACGAAAACGATTACGATGCAGACGACGGCGACGAAGCCTACGAAGGTATGGCTGCCTACGTCGGCGATGAGGGGTATAGTGCGGAACTCATTGGCGGCAACCCGCACGGAGTCGATATCGAAGGTGATGATGAGGAAGAGGATGATTTCGAAGATACAGACGAGGACGATGAGGACGACGTGCATGCTGCCCAGCTTGAAATGCTGAATGCCATGGAGGAGCTCGACCCGGAGCCGAGTGTCGGCCAGCTTATTATGAACAGTAGTGCGTCTCATAATCAGGGCCCGTACTTGGTTGATACTCACATACCCGCTAGTTGATGACAGGGACGCCGCTAGATTTGTTGCAGTTGATCGTATCCTCAGTTTGCTCCGTACGACGTCCGGAGCTACCTTCCACCCCTCGCTTACAAGGAACCGTTCGAGCAATGACGAATCCAACCCTCCCGCATCTAGGAAAGAGATAGCAAAGTGGTGGAAAAAGCCACATAAGGAGCCGCAACCTGCCGGCGTGGAGCTTTTAATGAGTGGCGAGTTCGGGCGCATTGGTCCAAAAATGCGTAGTCGGGGGATGAACACACATAATTTGGCAAGACTACTGAGAGAAAGGACAATGAGGCCTGGAAGGATGCCGAAGCAAGATTTTTGCGAGGTGTGGTGTTACTGGACTTGTTGTCTATCTAAATGCTTAATTGAATGAGTTGTTAGAATCTTGTTCCGAACTCTCCAGGCTCGGTGGTTGCCTCTTATCCTGCAAACGTCTACTGCGGACAATTTTCTACAGGTGAAAGGACATTTACCCGTGTTTTCGTTTAACGGCAACTAATCGTGACAATGCAGATTCGTCCTTCTACTACGTGTGCTGCAAAGGTACGTCTCTGTCTCAAGGGTTTCAAGCGATAAGGATGCCCAGAAGCTCAGTCTTATTGCGTTCATTTCGGCAGATTTCAACCTCCATATCTACGATATGACTGCTCCCCGTTTGCAAGGAAGACATCCTAGTCTTCTACATTACGATTCTAGGAGTAATCATCAAACGACAATGAAAGTACACAAGAGCATAAGAGGTATTCCGGAAGGATGGACTATCACCGATTCACATTTGAGTCCCGATAATGAAAGGCATGTTTTTTCCCTTTTTCACATCAGTCAGCCAACTTAGCGTTATCTACAGAATGATTTACTCATCGATGGTGGGCCATGTTCTTCGACGTCACGGGGGAAAAGTTGGCTCACGGCGCCTTTAGAATTCCATCGTGTACATGACCAAAACCTTGGAAGATGATTCGACACAAGTTCCCATTGATTTCGCTGATACGAGGTCCTCAGCAACACGACATTGGGGTTGGGATGATGACAGCTACTGCATATGGAGCTGTCGCTTTTCGGCCGACGGAAACGAGGTTAGTGAACCTCGCACGGGCACAAATGGTTTAACCAGAGCCTTTTCCTTCTGACGCTCAGGTTATTGCGGGAGGAAGGCGTAAAATATTTGGTGAGATTCCCCCGGGTTGAATATACGACATCGATCTCATACGGTTCGTAGTATATGACTTGTTGGAAAACAGGAGAACAGTCAAAATCTCTGCGCATGAAGACGACGTCAACAGCTGTTGTTGGGCTGACTCTGGAAGCAACGTGTTAATCAGCGCTTCCGACGACACTTTTATCAAAGTCTGGTAAGTAAATGAAATTAATTTATTGAAAAACAAGTTTCAAAGATTTACATCTATCTACTTCAGGGACAGACGGTCGCTAGGTTCATCAACACGACCTTCCGGTGTGTTTATTGGACACACGGAAGGTATTACGAATGTCTCAGCGAAGGGGGACGGTCGTTATGTCATCTCAAATGGCAAGGACCAAGCACTTCGTCTTTGGGATCTGCGTAAGATGCGGTCAAATTCCGACTACGAAGCCGTCAAAGATAAGCATTATGGACTAGAGGGATTCGATTATCGGTACGCCCTCTTTTTTACTCTTGCATTATTAGCCCTTTCGGCTGATTATAGAATGACCCCCTCGTAGCTACCAGGACGACAGAACGCAAAGAAAACCTGCGCACCCTCAGGACTGCAGTATTATGACTTATCGAGGGCATACGGTCATGCGCACACTTATTCGATGTCATTTCAGTCCTGCGGAAACTACAGGTGGTTCCTACATTTACTCCGGCTCTGCGGACGGCAAAATACACGTAAGGGTCTCCCGACTGTTATTTCTATAAAACTTAAGTTAGTTTCTAAACCTTACTTTTGCAGATATGGTCTCTTGATGGTCGAGCTGTACAGGTGCTTGATCGTTCTAAGACTCTTCCGATCAGCTTTGATCCGTCGGGCCCTGAACTTGCGGACACGCATGAAAGACGTATGGGGGGTGCCTGCGTGCGCGACGTAAGTTGGCACTCGCGCGAGCCCGTCATGTTGAGTGCAGCATGGGGCGCACATGGAGGCAGCACGGTCGCCCGGCACGAGTGGAAAGGCCTGTCAAAGATGGGAGGGAAGCTCGAGGACTGGGTCGAAAAGCATACCGATGAAGCACGAGAGAATCGAAAGCATACGGGGGTCAGCGAGCGAACACCATTGCGACGCTCAGCGCGGCTATCGAATCAGGTTCCCGGAGCATATCTGAGCAACGAGACTGACGATGACGATGACGACGAGTATACGATTACTGACGAAGACGATTAGAGGCAGTGTTTTCCTTACTATGTGTTTCACTGCTTGTTGACATTTGATGTCTGTTGTAACTGTACGTGGATCGGTAAAGCCTAACTAACGGCTACTTGTACTTAAAATAAAATTGGGAGCGAATACACTCACAATAGTCTTCAGCTTACCAGAATGGTGAAGGAGGATCGCATTTATTCGGTATTCAGCTGCCAATAATGAATGATACTAGTACTATTGGGACCGGCAACTTGCTTGTGCTGGTGGCTGGGTGGCGCTGATTTGGACTCCGAACTCCGACCGCCAAATATGGACACACGCCACAACTCCCAAGACCGTCTGTCCCGTTCATCCTACTGTTCTCTGCATACACTGGAAATTTTGGCTTGTTCTAAGCTCTACTGGCTTTTCTTTTTTGCGTGGAGCGATGGTCCCACTCATACAGATCACTGCGGATGAAGTAAATCATATTGTGTACTCGTATCTCCAGGATTCAGGTATACGACTTCTGCCGCTCAACCTTCAACACAAATTTCTGACGTGTGCTATCTTTTATCCCTCTCTTGCCCGTAACCTAGGGTTTCTACATACGGCATTTACGTTGCGTACAGAAGGCCGTCTAGAACAATCTACGCACTTCAATGACTACATACCGCGAGGCGAGCTCGTCGAACTTCTGACGAAGGCATTGCTGTACACGGAAGTCGAGACGCACTGCAAGGGTGATGGTCTCATCATGGACTGCAAGACACCCTTCTCGCTGCTTAAGCGTCACGTTTGCACTGTGGATGAGTTGGACGACATGGTTACCGGCGCAGTGGACAAAGTGGGGAAGAGCAACGGGGTTGTGGAGACGCCGCTAAAACGGAAAGCAGATATGCCGGCGGAGGGTGATGTTCAAGATAGGAGGGTGAAAAGAAGTTTGGAGCCCGAAGCAGCGGACACAACTTGTATGTCCTTCACTTCATCATCTTTATACTCGTACCATGATTGGTTCTTTTGCGGGCTTTAATCTCCGTTTTATTTTTATTCAGCACCGATTATTGCACAGAGAGAGCGCCTAGTAACGCCGAACTCAGAGCGTGATGCCTCGCCTATGTCTGGTGTCCAATCAGTTGAGCGACTTAACGGAGGCATTGCAAGAAAGTCAAAACCTAGAACCGAATCAGGACCAGGCGATGACAAAACCTCATCAAAAGCTATTCTTTTACTATCGGGGCATGATGCGGAGGTAAGTGACTTGTCCGTTCATCTTGTAAACCTGAGTGAGTGTTCAGTTTTTGTCCAGGTTTTTGTTTGTGCTTGGAATCCCAAGAAACACGGATTGATTGCTACTGGGTACAAGTTCAGGCTTTTGCAAAAGCCAATTGAAAACTAACTATTAGGAAGGTCAAAAGATGCCACTGTTCGAATATGGAATCTTCCTGATGCACCGGAGGATCCATCGCTTTTTGCCCCTGCGCCTACGGACCCAGCAATAGTTCTTAAACATCTTCCAGATACTGATCAGCGCGACATTACGTCGTTAGATTGGAATGTGGATGGGACCCTCCTTGCAACCGGTTCATTCGATTCCATCCTCCGCGTATGGACAGTGAATGGCGGTTTCTATATGTCACATCCTCAACATCAGGTATGCTGAGAGACAAGGTTTTGGCGACCGATATTATATCAGCTGACTCATGTATCCTGGTTGTGGAAGGGTCCGATTTTCGCGACGAGGTTCTCAAAATCCGGTCGCTGGTTGTTAAGCGCAAGTTTAGACGGCACGGCATGTGTCTGGGATGTCGCTGAGAAGAAATTGTTCATGCAATTCCGGTGTCATACTGGTAAATATTTCACAGCTCATTCCGCTGTATCTGTGGCTAAGTGATTATATAAGAATACTGCTTGGATGTGGAATGGCTTGACGACAGCATCTTCGCGAGCTGCGGCGCAGATAAACTCATTCACATCATGCAGATCGAGAATCCGAACCCTCTACGGACGTTCGAGTACGTAATTATTCTCCGCTTCCGTGGTGAACTTAATTATGACGTGAGACTCTTAAGAGGGCACGAAAATGAGATTAATCAGATCAAGTTTAATCCCTCAAGGACCCGCTTGGCATCGTGCTCGGACGATCGCACTGCACGCATCTGGGTCGTCGGAAACCTTCCAGGTCTGGCGCACTCGACGGATTCCACTCTGCCACAAAAAGACGACGTGGTGGTGTTGGAGGGCCACTCGGACTCAATAGGAGGCATAGGCTGGTGTCCGAACATACCGGAAGGCTCACACGAAATCCTCGCGACGTACGTGCGGATTCTGCACGCTTTACGATGATATTAATCTTGGCGCGTAGGACGTCTTTTGATGGTAGCGCACGATTATGGGACGCATCCACCGGCGAATGCCTGAAATACATAGCAGATCACAAGCGTGCCGCTTATACTCTGGCCTTTAGTCCAGAAGGCAAATTCTTTGCCACGGGTAGTGGCGACGGCTGGCTATATGTTTATGATGTTGCTGTTGGTTACATATTTCTGCCCTCCACTTATGAAGTGTCACTCACATTTACTATCTAGTCCGGTAAACAGGTCTGGTCGTGGTACGCAGGGCCCGACAAGCCCGGTATATACGAGATTGACTGGCATCAGACCGGCACGACCAATAGAATCGCAATGTGTTTAGAGACTCGAGCCGTCGGGATCATCGACGTCACAAGAGTACCTGCTCTCATGACTGCTGCTGCTTAGTGTACCAGTGATATCTAATTATACTATAGTTGTATCACTAACGGCAATGTTTTGTAATGGTGCATAACTTATTTCTCTATTTTCTTTCAGTTCTAGTAGTGTTATGCATGCGTAAGAAAAACTATGAAACAATATTAATGGTCACGTGCCGTATGCCGATGCCGCAAGTCGTCGTCATCCGGGGTCCGCGTTCTCGAGGCTTCGTTCACCACCTTGAGCACATAAGCCCGACTGTAATCACTCTTGACCTTAAACCACCATCACAGTCTCAGCAAGATGCTGCAATCAAAGCTGGCGTCCGCCTTGCGCTCACCTGCGTTCTCCGCTAGGATGTTACGAACGAGTGGCCTCCACACTAAAGCTTCACCTAACATGTTCTTCCGTTCTGGATTGCTGGCGAGCTCCCTGAAGGCGAATCCGAGGAGCAAGATTCTTAGCTTCTCTTTGCTTCAGTCTTCCGCTCGCTCTATTTCCACTGAGGGCTCTGTGATCTCTGGACCCTCGCAAGCCGGTGCGTGGAAGCGTTTTGGCATTACAGCTGTACGTACTATTTCAGTTTTTATTGGTAATATCTGACCAAAATTATACAGGCTGTCGTCGCCGGGTCGGTGGTAGCTGTAAATGCTGTCCTGAACAGAGAGACGAGGGATGCATTGTCCGCTGTGGAGAAATCTTACCTGAATGAGAGCTTCCAATACACTGGAGGAGGCCTGGCCGTAACCGCTCTGGCCGCACGCATGATGTTTAAAAATGGCTTCGCCTTCCGTGTCATGTCAGCTAATCCTTGTAAGTAAAGTTTTGAATTTTAACGTCGTTTCAAGAACTCATATTTTGCTTCGAGGGGTTGTACTCGGTGTGAGCTTAGCGTATGTGGCGACACCCCAATACATGATGAGCTACGACTGACAAAGGTGTACCTGTTTAGCGGAAGCATCGGTTCGATGATGGGTGTATATTACACACCCCCGGAGAGATCAGTACAGAAGCACCTTTTCTGGCTGGTAAGTGATCCGAGAAAAATGGTTCCATCACTATCGTCTTATAACATGCTCAGAGCTTTAACGCATGCCAAGCCGCGACTTTGAGCCCGCTATTTTTCTTGAACCCCGCTATCCTTTCCCGCGCCGCTTTATACACTGCGGGTGTCTTAGGTTCCTTATCCTATGTTGGAGCGACTGCTTCGTAAGTTCCTGCGGTGAAAGGTTCTCACATTGTCTAAGACTGGATATTGCAGAAACGACAAGTTCCTCTACATGGGTGGTCCTCTTTTGGCCGGTGTAACGGTCGTCGCGCTCTCATCGATTGCGCCACTAGCCCTTCCGCTTGGAGTCCGCAGCCTCGCCATCGCCGAGTCGATTTCGCTTTACGGCGGTCTTGCGGTGTTTGGCGGGTTTGTGCTCTATGAGTAAGCATCCTTACGATGACGTTTCATATCAGCACGGCCTCTTGAACTTACCTATTTGCTTTAGTACTCAGAAAATTCTTGCACATGCACGTATGGCGGAACAAGGCTCCATCCCGCGTGACCCAATAAGGGAGTCCATCGCCTTAGAACTCGATTTCATTAACATTTTGTGAGTTTGCTTACCTCTGCGATCAGCCCTGATACTAATTAACCTTCTTAAAAGCATTCGTATCGTGCAGATACTATCGATGCAGAGGAAGAAGTAAAGGACGCTGTGATGCGCTTTAGACAGCCTTGGTTGTAGCACTCTGTCGGTTTATTCACGTCCACTTAATTAAAGTCTCTATCTTTCGAAAATATGTAGTTTCAGCTTCACTGTATTATTACCACATTCTCATGCTGCTTTGCATCCCAACTCAGTGAGGGTCTTCTAGCTGGATTATGGTCTGGCGACCCATTTACATAAGAGTTCGATTTGTAATCAGGCCTTTAATTCCAAGGCCTGTGAGTCCCCGTGCGGGATCAATGCGGACCACTACGTTATGGGCTCAACGGGCTTGCTTAACCTGAACGTCTTAATTTTGGCATATGAACTGCTGGGCATCAAGAGAATGGATAGCATGCGAAGTCGCGAACATTCGAGCGGAATGTACCACGGCGCGCCTGGCCACTGCGCGTCTCGTCGTTCAGGAGGTCTTTCTCAGGTGCAAGCACCGAAGAATCCGAATCGCTCTCAAAGACGGACGGTGTGACGGAGTTCTCGGGTGCTTAGCAGCCCGCCTTCCTCCTTCCGCCCCCGCTCCATGCCCCTCTCTACCCGGGCATACGCTTTCGGGGCGAGTAAGTTCGCGAAATCTGTGGAATTGGTCTTCTCTGACTCGTTCGCTCCCTGGGATTTGAAAAAGGACGTGTCTGGGGTCTGGGAAGACTGGAACGGCTCTCAGGCTGGTTTCACCGGAAACTTCTTGCCAGCTGGCCCGCGACGGTGTTTCCGCTTTGTGCACACGCGCTATCTGCTATACTACCTCAGAGGTGCGCTTGCTCTGTACCGAGGGCGTTTTTTTGAAGTGGCGGGTCGGGTCGGGTGCGGGTTTAATTATGACACATGTATCGTTGGCATGGGGCGGCGATCGATCTCGGTGCTCGACTTCGGAGCCAGGAGGTGCTAGGACCGAACGGACTCGGTCCATAGCGTCGCGACGGGAAATTTTCCTTACGTTCCTGCTGACCCGGGAGACCTTTGGAGATTCATGTGCCCCCGAACCTCCGGAGTGAAGGGAAAGCGCGCCCCCTTGTGGCCGCCGTGAGCCTTAATTCCGTGTCATGCGATTCAGCGTCTACAATATGCGGACCGACTTGGCGAACCCTCACACCCCACTACTCTCGGAGTACTAACTGCCCAGATAGGGAAGCCCGTTGTTCACCTCCCGAAGCCGTCCCTTCTCCCCTTCGAAATTGCGACGAGCGGATTATTCGTTTGAATGTCCCCCCCTCTTCTGCCTGGTTCGACTTCGTGGCGGATAACAGATTGCTGATACAGAGGAAGCCTTGTGACGTCCAACCTTACTCGTTTTTTTGCCAAGTGTCTCGCATCCGCGATTCGCGCTACATTCTGTACAGTGCAGAGGCACGGAGTCCTTTTTGCCTCCGCGGAGTGTTCTATCGTCGAACAAATCTACTTCGCTAGAGCATCCGGGCAGGATGACGGAACATGACAAATTTCTCTTCTTGTGGACTGGGTTAATAGTTCGAAGCGTGTTATCGAGCATAAGCTTAGAGTTCTGCCCGTGTCCGGCCAATCGTGGCGGCGTTGCTCTGTGGTGCGGGACTGTGTTTGCTTCGCAACTCAATATTCAATAACTGACGGCCCTTCTTGTGCTATCTATCTCATAGGCTGAGAAAAAATAAGAACTCGCGCTCACGGTGATAGAGCTCCAATGCAAACCGGAAGCCGGCATAAGTCTACAGATATATGTTTTGAACTGTGTTCTCAGGTAACCGCTATGATCCTCTGCGCTCCGTGTCTTAAGACGTATGCATTTGGCCTTCTGCTTCCGGCATCGCTTTTATTGCCGGGCTAGCCTTGGACCAATCGTGAAATTCCGTCCCTTCACAGAAGGAAGATTACAAAAGCCATGCGCCCACTGTTCTCGACGCCACCAGCACCCTTTTCATAATATTACGGCCGCGCCTTGCCAAACCGACTTTAGCCGAGAAGTACGGGACCTTGCTTTACACCGAGGTTCGGGCTAGTCTCGGTCGAAAAGCACACGAAGTTAATGTTCTGGTGTGTGAGTATAAGATATGCTATTTATAGCTCATATAGGGAGGTGAGGGCCTATATCTTGCGAGTGAGAGCCTCCGGATAGAGAATAACATTCCACAATCCAACTCGAGCCCCACCCAATAGCCCAACAAAGTCAACCATGAACCGACTCTGTCAAAAACGTCCCCTAAGCCTGCTGTTCAGCAAGTGGTCCGTAGCCCGTAGCCTTTTCACCGTTGCGGGCAAGCTGGCTCACACTTCTCGGTTGTACAGGTCCCCCTTTACCTTTCATAAACGGAGCTTGTCGACCATTCGACCGCCGGTTCCCCCTTTCAACGAGAAGACAGCGAGAGGTAAGTATGGCCACCAGTCAGAGCTTTAGCGGCGCCTTATGAGACCCCCTTTACCCCATTAGAGAAAGTGAAGTCGGCGCAGAAGCTGTGGAACACATGTGATCCACAGAAGGTCGCACTCGCATATACCAACGATACCGTCTGGCGCAACAGAGATGCCTTTCCGAAGGGCACACAGCAGATCGTCGACTTCTTGACCGAAAAGTGGCAGAAGGAGACGCGGTACAAGTGCGTTCTTCCACTATAGCCATTGGGCCTGGGTGTGTATTTGAAAACTGACAAGCAGCCCGACACGTGCAGGCTCAGGAAGGAGCTGTTCGCATGGACGGCCAACAAGATTGCAGTGCAGTTTTGGTACGAGTATTACGACGAAGCGGAGCGGAGCTGGTTTAGATGCTACGGCTTAGGTTTGTCCATTTCCTTCTGCGTCCTATTGGCGGATATGAATAGAGAGCTGATTGCTGTCTTCCCGCATTGCTGATTCTCAGAGGACTGGACGTTCAGCTCTAACGGCTTGATGGAAAAGCGACAGATGAGCGGCAACAATATCAAGATCGCCGACCACGAGCGATGGTTCACGGAGGACATGGCGGAGGAGGACGTCAATAGGGTGCCTATAACGAAGGAGCATTGGTAGCCGAGTGAGATGACATGAATGATTTATGAAGTAAACCAGAAATGTATTAGCAGCAGGAATTGAATACTTTCCGACTTTGCGGGCTTGGAAGTGTACGGTGATTTGCCAGACTAAGCGCTGAGGACAGACCGATCCGTGCGGACCAGCGGGGCCACAACGGCTGTATGACTAGCGCGCGCGATGGGTCTACCGATATTTGCAGATGGCGTTGAAATTGAAGCGACGCCAGAGCTCGCAGAGTGTCCCGAGCATTATATGATCGGGTACGCGTGGGATCTAGGACTAGTGCCGTTTATTTTAGAGCCACTGAATAGGATTAGATTTCACATGACTACGCCCCTTGCCAACTCAGGAGTGTATTGCCCACCTCGAGGCAGCTGCTCGTATTTCTGGGCTGCAGTCTATTGTGTGCGTGCGGCTCTCGCGGCGGCACCATTTCTACTTGGGAAATCCGGAAGTATGCCCATCAGTTCCGGACGACTGAGAAGGGTTCGAGCACTAGCTGAGCCTGGGTACGGAAGCCCACAGTGGCGTTGCGCCAGGACAGTGTTAGTAGGAGCCAGCCAACGTCCGGGTCGGACCCGTCCACTTGTCGGCGGGTACAGACTCGACAAATGAAAAGAAAAAGAAAGTGTGGGCGCCCGGTGTTGCCAGGCCGCTCCTTGGTTGCAAGTCCGAGCGTGCGAGAAGCAAACTCTAAGCGAAGCACAAGTGCCTTTCAAAGTTCGTTTTAGGCACCCTCGTGCACTTTCCGAATCCGCTGCACCCCGCAGCTCAATATCCAAAATTCGAATGGCCATGTTCTCTTCGAGCTTATTCTCGCGCGAAACGAAATCCTTTTAGGCGCCCCAGAGGGCAAGCGTTACGCAACGCTTGATGCGAACTCGGGGGTTAAGTGAAGCACTCCAGCCTCGTGTATCTTACTACAGTCTTCTCGCCTCGTGGTGTACAGGCCTCTGTCGCTCTTACCTTCATGAACTCCAGCACATCCTCTGACTTTCCCCCCCTTCAGAGAACGCATGGAAATGACCAAGAATCTAGGCATGTTATCTCTCTACTTTTTTTTCTCGTCACGCACGAGTGGCTATAGAATTGATGTTGATCGTGAAGCGCCCGACTCTAGCAGTAGCTCCCAGTTCAGCCTAAAGAAAATTCTCCCAATCAAGAAAAATGACGCGGAAATGCTCACTAGGCAGGACATCCAGTTCGATCTCTTGGACGCTATTTTTTCAGATACGACAAGGGTTTTCACTGACCCAACTCCCGGGATCCCGGCCAAGAAATTATCTTTCAGCGAGCTCTATATTGATGCGCTCCGCCGCTCCAGCAAATGCTCCAAAGTCCTCAAGGACAAAATGGACGAAACGCCGGCGTTCGCCATCGAACTGGGTAAAATATCCCTCCTTGCAAATGTAGGCCGAATAAACACTACAATGGCTTGTGCGTCTCCAACTCGTGCAAAAAAAGCGCAGAAAAATAAATCTTACACTGCCTCACTAGTCTTTCCTGAGATGCGCACGGCCTTGAGGACATACCATCCAGTCCCTTCCCTCCAGAAGACGAGCGGAAACCTCCAGGATGCCCCTCGAATAAAAAATTGCCTGAAGGCGGCCCTTCTGCCCTCCGAACAGAGGAGACCACCGCCTTCGTCTCTGGCTGCCGTCCTGGAAAAGCTGGTGAGACCCGGAACTTCTTTCGCACCTTACCCTGCGCGGGCGTCTTGATAAACCAACAGAGACTCGGCGCCAAACCGCCCACAAGCATTGTTAACTTAATTTTTATTATGTCCAACCAGACGACGGTGAGGCTGTCTTTCCCTTTTATTTACTCTCTCGTCCCCCTTCCCCCTACTTTCCTGACAAATTTATATGCCCGATAGCTTCTAGCACGGACGCACTTCGACCCCCGCTGGACTTCCTAGACTTGTTCATGCCCATCAACATTCCTTCTCCCCAACGAGCTAGGGCGTTTCTCTGGCTCGTCTACAACTACCTCGAAGACCCATCATCTTCGTCGTCTTCGCCGACGCCTTCTTCGGCAAACCCCTTCGCCGACAGCTATTCCAATTCCAAGCCTGGTAAGGTGCCCTGGCTGCCACGTCTGTCTCCTGAAGAAATGCGCCGGCGCGGGGAGAATGTGGACCCGGCGGAGGAGATAGAGTGGGGCAGCAGGATGTGTGCGCAGAGGACGACGTTCTTGCAGAGGCTGGTCACGACGAGCGAGGCGGAGAAGAAAAACAAAAGCTCGTTCACGACTACTCAGGGTACGTATCCCTTGATCTTCCCCCTCCCCTGCTGTTTAATTTTGCTATTTATTTTTATTTCTGTTACATGCTGATTTCATTTTTTTATTAATCATTTGTTCGCAGTTTTAGAGCTCGCGCCTCGGCGCACGCGGGCACCTCGACAGATTTACAAAGGGGACGACAAGGAAGGGGGTTTTAGGCACTATGCACCCCCGCAACCGCCTGGGTGCAGCTCGTTCTCAAGCGTACAGAGTACGTACATTTTTAGGAGAGCGAGAAAAAAAAAACCTCGTGGTGTCCCGCGCTAAAACAAGACGCAGGGAAATCCCCATACGCCACGCCTCCTCCTGAAGGCGTCCCATTTCGTCCCGAACCACGCCACAGGACCATGTTCGAGCGTCAGTGCCTTCCCCCCCACCCCGTCCTCCTCCTCCTCCTTTTCCTCGTTCGCCTATCCGCGCTTCTCTTTCTGTCTCTTTGACACTGCTTTCCCTTGTCTCTTCCTGTTCTATTTCCAGACGCCTTCCACATCGTGTCCACGTCAGACCCGCTGGCAGAGTCGGATGACGAGTACGACGAACACGTCAAGGTTGACTACGGTGCGTCGTCGCTAAGAGCTCTCCCCCTACTGCGCCCTTTTCGTGGCTGTCCCCGTGCACGAGCGTCGTCTGATAAATTAGCCTGTACATATATCAAAATGACGACAGATCGAAGGCTACGTATCCTTAACCGCCTTCGTGGCAAGTCGCCCACCCCTCCTCGCCCCCTCCCTCCACCCTCGAGGCGCAGTCCAGGCGAGCGGCGAGAGCTAACACGGAATAGATGGGATCCATACACGCGGACACGTAGGAGGTCGAAGGTGCATTAGTTGGCCTGAGGATACCATTCTTGAGGGGATGAAATTGATCACCGCAGAATCAACGTTTCCATCCGAGTCTCTTCGCGGTGTAATTGTGTGTATTGTTACGTGTGCTTTTTTGTGTACTGGAGTATGTATCTTGAGCGATAAGGTCGAAAAAAGAACAATGTAATTTCCATAGACGAGTACTTTCTTTCAAGTTACCGCAATCAGACTGTCGCTATGTTTTTTTGTTATATACTGACGAAGTCGCGCGAAAAGCTCTATTTCGCTATAAACACGTCTCCTATCGGCAACCGCATGATCGCCAAATTTCCAAACGCGGCTAGACTCGGTAGCATTACTTTTGCATGGCTGGAGCCATGAGATCTCGCTATAAGCGCAAACTGACTTCAAGCGTTTCGAGGTCGGTTAGAAGATGCGATGAAATCACAGTCTAGCAGAGGCTGCGCCTTAACCATAAGCCGGTAATATTCGCAAATCGTAGGAGTCGACGCATGCGCACTTGATTATTTTAAAAAACACGCCCGTTTAGAGTGCAGGATCTATATGAGATGGGCGTGAATTGACCTGTTTAGTAAACGTGCATTTCATATGATCAATACGTACATCACATCAAGGCGGCGCATATGAAGAGGACTCGCATGGTGAAGGGAGGGTCCCACAAGGCACTCCTTAACGATTTTCCACGCGCCGGCGTCATTGCTAACGGCGGCCAACCAGCGTCGAGACCAGCCGGAAGGAACACAATACTCGCCCCCAATGGATTTGGTATTCAATAGACGCTCTAAGGGGTCGAATAGGAGGAGGCCTCCTTTGTGTTCATGTGGATTAGGAGATGGGGACCGGAGATCCGCTGGAGTACGTATACAATCCGCACAGGGGCGAGATTTGTGTGAGATCCCCTGGTGAGATCCTTGGATGTATTGACGGCGGAGTCGAGGTGGAGGCGTGTCTGTAGTAAGATTGAATGACCGTCGGTAGGATAGAAAAGTCAGCTCACCTATATCATGGGCAAAGCGCGTCCAAGTCACCGCCCGAACGACGGGGAACCTGGCGCCAGCGATGGTGGCTAGGATCCTTCGATCGACGGGACCCACCGATTATCGGGGCTGATATATCGGTGACTGGCTGATGCATGAGTTTGATATAAGTAGCCCCGGGCTTTCAACCCCTTGCTTGCTTTAGAACGGTAGGCCCCCTTTTTTTTCTTCATCAGAGGAGCAGAGGGTTTGAAGATGCTGGCAGTGCTGATGACAATCACAAGCTTATGCCACAACAGACCTTTTAGGGGACATTAAATCTCCGATGCAATAATGATCGCCCTAGCCGATTCGGGATTGCTCCCGCCACTTCCGCCACATGCTACGTCGAGTTTTTTACGAGTCGTCCGACCTTCTAGCTGGGGTGAGCTTCGACGCCCGGGTTCGATATTCTGAGCGCGGGACAAGAAAACGTCGATAGCAACTGGATGTTAGTATGTCCTGTTATCAACTCCTATTCCAGAGGACAAGTGTGTCTCTTCCTTATACGAAGCGATAAGCCGAACTTGAAGAACGGCTTCGATGGCGTGAAAGCACGCCTTCGCAGGCTACTCTCTGAATGATTTCGGCTTCCATCTCTGTCTAGCATCACCTATGGGCTTCTGCACCTCCAACTAGAATTTTCCTCTCAAATAAGATCGTGATTATCTGCTACATCATCTCTCTTCTTCTCCCTCGTACCTTATCGCCATACATATTTACAGGGTGGGAGAGCCTTCCCCAAACACGCCGAAACTCTCTCGCAAAACTGCACCTCTTCTCTCCCCGCGAAACTCAGGCCCCACATCGCGACTGCACCATGTCAGTAGTGTTCACGAAGACCCAGCTGACGCTGCCCGAGACGGAGCAGGTTTCCCAGCGAGTCGCGTCATTGCAGCTCACGGGGGCGCCGACGCCGCTTACGCTCGGGACGTCGCTCGACGCGTTCCCGAGGGTCAACCTCACGCCGGTCATCGGCACAGAGTTCGCAAGGGGCAGTGTCCAGTTGTCCGATCTGCTCAAGGCGCCGAACGCCGACGAGCTCATAAGAGACCTTGCCATCCTTGGTGCGTGCGATCTACGTCTGCCTGTATGCGCTCCCACACTTATTCTAAGAGCCGCGTAACGCATCGCCTTTCGACAGTTTCCCAGCGCGGCGTGGTGTTCTTCCGCGATCAGGAGCTCGCCGTCGCCGAGCAGAAGCTCCTCGGGACGAAGCTCGGCGAGCTCACGGGGAAGCCTGCGTCGTCCAAGTTGCACGTGCACCCGACGACCGAGTCGATGTCGGAACTCGGGGACGAGATTAGCGTGCTGGACTCGCAGAGGTCCGGCGTCTACGATACGAGCATCTCGGACAAGTCGAGATTCGCAGCGTCAGTAACCGTTTCCGGTGCCAATGAACGTTTCACTAACGCTTATACTCTGTTTTTTTATAGGATGGACTGGCACTCGGATGTAACATTCGAGCCCGTGCCGTCTGACTACACCATTTTGAAGTTACACACACTGCCCGTCGTAGATGGCTACGAAACTGGTGGCGACACGCTCTGGGCCTCGTAAGAATCCACGTATACCGAACACCGATTCCCTAAACCTTCCCACTTCTTTTTTTAGAGGATACGAGGTGTACGACCGGCTATCACCCTCATTTGCGAAGTATTTAGAGACACTCGAGGCGGTGCACGAAGCGCGTTTCTTCCAGCTCGTCGCCAAAGGCGCAGGGATCAAGCTCCGCGACGGTGAGTGCCCCTCTTCTCTAGAGTTCTAAATGCGTATATTCACGCGCCCACCGGGCTCGGGCAGGCGAGCGGGGTTCACCGGTTAACGTCGGCAGCCACCTCGAGGCTGTACATCCAGTTATCAGGTTAGACTTTGACTTTTACCGCTCTCTTCTTGGATGAAATGAGATGAGAAGATGAATGCGGCCTTCTTATTCTGGTAGGACGAACCCGGTAACGGGCTGGAAGTCTGTCTTCGTTAACCAGTTCTTCACAAAGCGCATCGTTGGCGTGACGAAGGACGAGTCGGACATGATCTTAAAGTACGCATATAGGCATGTGTCGGATCACTCTGCTCGCTTACGAGTTTCTTTTCTCCCTCCTCAAGGCACCTCTTCAGCCTTGTCAACCTGAACCACGACCTTCAGGTGCGCTTCCGGTGGGAAAAGGTAAGCACACGCCCTTTTCGCTTCGTTTATTCCCCAAAAGCGTTCTGACGTCGCGTACAGAACTCGCTCGCGATCTGGGATAACCGGTCGAATTACCACTCTGCGACCCAAGACTACGGAGGGGTGAAGCGCGTCGGTGATCGCGTCGTGTCCATCGTAAGTAAAACGTCCTATTTATTACTGAAGAAAGTTTTTTTTGATACATCTTTTCTTCTTTTCATTTTTGCAGGGGGAGAAGCCGTTCTTCGACCCGAGCAGCAAGTCCCGTCGGCAGGCGCTGGGACTGAAAAAGTGAAATCACGCGGGAGAATCAATGCCGGGTCGTCTGTTGTGAGGACAGTTGTAGAGTTGATGTGAAGAAGCAGCGGGGCCGAAACGAGGATGAGGACGAGGGACGAAGGTTGTTTCGACTTGTCGGGGCACGCCGCACGATATACCGGCTTTCGCCACCACGTGTACCCGGCTGGAGATGGCGGTAGTCAGCCGACAGCAGGAATCAAATGTAATTTCCAAACTAAGTAGTACATAAGTACATCAAATACCCATATCGATACGGATTGATATTACAGTGTGCACTGTAATTAGTTGCTTGGAGGCTCGATCGTTATCGTTCGGTGTCCGAGTCCGTGAAAAGGCGACTCGGGATATCGGGGGCTCGGGACTCGGATCATCGATCAGCGCGATCGCCTCCGCCTCTGATCTACACCAAAATCCAGATTGGGAATCTGGGACGTGACGAGGGAGGGTCACGGGCTACGAGCTACGGGAGGGTGTTTGGTTTGGCGGGTCCGACTCTGAGTCCGAGCGCGATCAAGTATAGGTAATATAATGCTAACGACTACGCTGGTCCAACTTCATTCCATTCTGTTATCTTCCTTTTTAATTTCAGTCTGCGGGCGCAGCGCCGGCTCTCGGTTGCGAAGCGACAGCCGTAGCTCCAAGTTCAAGTTCGGAGGCCGCTGAACGGCCAGTGAACAGTAAACGGTCTCGACTCTCGACTCTCGTCGCAAAAACGACTCGACACCAGCCCGGGCCTCAGCCTGTATCCGGAGATCGGATGCGGATGCAATCCATAGCAGTGGGGCACTAGTACCAGCACGCAGTCCAGTTTGGTATGAAGTCAAGATTTAGTCCTACACCGCGACTATGAACCGACGGATTTCAAGCTACACGTATCTTCCCACCCAAGGGTTCAACGCCCGCGTCGTCAAGTCCACGCTTACAAGCGAGCGAGCGAGCGAGCGAGCGGCGAGACAAAACATACCGTACGAACTTGATTTTGAAGTTTCGAAGTTCAAAGGCTCGTCCGGGGCCGAGGAGAGAACAACCTGAATTACCTGATCACAGACCTGGACGACAACCGCACTCGCACGCACGCACGCACGCACGCACTGCAGCTGATGTACTAACGTCCGACAGCCGAAGAAGGATGCAAAGCATGCCATCGGAGGCTGAGCGCTGCTGATCGTTGTCCGTCGCACTGCGCAGTGCGCCGCGCCGTCACGGTACGTTGGTGATGATATCATCATCAACTAGCTATGTATTGTAAGTAGCAGTGTCTTTACAAGTGTAAAGTTACCACCGCTCATACTACTGCATCGTCAGCGCGTCAAGGAAACGAACGACCACGATGATCGGACCATCCGCAACTACGCTCCATTCCGTTCCATGATTGAGTCAGGGGCCGAGACTCGGATGGCAAAGAGCCAAAAACGGTCAATACGCTTACACTTGCACTTACGCATCCGAACGAGCGGCACGACAACGCACTGAGCATCAGCAGTAGTAGTACATCATATACACAGCGCCGCGGCGCGGCTCACTGGAAGTAGTAAACGAGGAAATATAAGAGGAAACTTTAGGGGGAGGGAAGAAGGAATGGATGGGTCCGGTGACGATGGACGCAGGATCGTTCAGGGACGGTACCACCCCAGGTAGTGCAAAATGCTAAGTGTAGTATGACTCGGAATTGGATATCTGTATATGTGTGTACGGAATGGCAGACTCAGGCTAGTGTCAATGGGGTGATTGGATTGAATTGCGGAACTGCGAATGCGGGTGGAATGTGGTAAAAGGAAGGGACCAGCCCAGTTGTCGATGCCGACGACGCGGGGAGAAATAAAAGGAGTGTGAGGAGCAATCCTATGCAAGTGAACCGTACGGAGTGGGGATAGGTACAATGAAGTGGTGATGACCAGGCCTCCCCCTCCAATGAAAGAAAGAAAGAAAGAAAACAGAAACTCCCCTTCCTACAAAACGCCGAGCCGGGGGTGGATATACGGGTGACGAGATACAAGTACACAACCGAGGACGAGCACGGAATAATACCCAAATAGGAGGGAGAAAACCACGCAGGATTAATTGGGGGGATCACGATCAGAACGCGCCGGGCAGCACAAGCACAGGGTGCGTGAACCCGACACGCTCTACGCGCTGCATCTCAGCAGGAGCGCTGATCCTCCTACGGCTCTTCTCCTCCTCGTCACACCCGCGCCTCGGTCCCCCCGCCTTCTCGTCGAAATCAAAGCCCTGAAAATCGCTCGAGTGCAGACGCGGGCGCGGGCCGCAAACCGCAGTGGTGCGCCGGCGGATCGCACAGAGCATGTCCTGCGCCGTGCGCGCGCGCGAGTTGAGCGTGTTCAAGTTCGCCTCCGTTAGCTGTACGGGACTCGCGGACGACATCCGCGGCACGTGCGTCGTTGTGATCTGCAGCGTCGGCGGCTTTGGCGACGGCGGGAGCTGCAGTAGGACAGGCGTCGACGGGAGCGGCGCCACGCATGTGCGCTGGCGCAGGATGGACGGGGCAATGGGGCTTGCTAGTATCGATTTGGGAACCTCGACCGGGAGAGTCGATCGGGAATGAGGCCCCGACGTTTCTGGCGGTGGCGAGCGGCTAGGAAAACGGATACGGCCCGTGCTCATGAGGCGCCGGGGTGCCGGCTCGTCCGCCTTGGCCTTGGCCACAGTCGTAGGCACAGCGGCCGGAGCCTTTCCAAGACTCTGGCGGCGCGTCTGCAGGAACGCAGGGAGAGGCGCACGCGCACGCGCCGGGGTGGGCGCCACGGCGGGTACTGGGACGTTGTGCGCCGTGTAGCGCTCGGTGATCTGCTCGAGCGACGGGAAGGACGTCTTGCGCACGTGCGTCCTGCGGCTCTCGGGCCCTGGCTGGCTCGCTGTAACGGTGATGGTGGGGAGCTTGGTCTGCACGGGTGAGGGGAGGGGAGATAGAGAGGCGGAACGGGGCTCCGGTCGCTTAGACAAGCGGAAGTCGACCTGCTCGACCCATACCTTGCGCACGCCGTACTCTGACTCCGGGTCGTCGAGACCGAGCTGCTCGAAGAGAGCGAGTGGGGACATGAGACCTGGAGAGGGGAGGGAGTAGTGGAAGATAGCGGGGGAGTCTGGAGGCGTCTTAGGGAGGGACACGGCAGTCGGGGAAGGGGGTGCTCCAATCTTCGACAAAAAGAGGGCACGACGTTCCACTGCAAAACAAATATAGATTTTAGACACAATCGAAAAGATTTAGTGAAAATACACGTACCCTGCTTAGTCTTGTGAGCCTTCAAAGCAACTTCCTTCCTCAGATCCTGCTTCCTAGAGCCCACTGCCGAGCTCCTCTCCTTCGAGGCCCTCAAGAGCGCCTGGAAGTCCTCGTCCTTGATCCCCTTGCCCCTATGCACGGTCGTCGTCAGTGTTTTGTGTGGCGAGAGGGACCAGCTCTGTGCGGGCGGGGTCAGGAGGGCGGGCCTGTACGAGTCGTCGGCAGGCATGGAGAACGCTACATTCATGGGAGAAAAGGGGGAGTACGGTTCAGGCTGGAGCTCCTCCGGAGGGGCGAGAGATATCTCAATAACAGGGAGGGGCGAGGTCGACATTATTACCGAGGAGAGCTAGCAAATATAGTAGGTGTTGTTGTTGTTGTTCGTGTATGAATAGATCACGACGAAAAGACAATAGACCAAGAACAAGCGGCGACCAGCACCAAGTGTGATGTGTGTTGGAAAAGAAGTGCTTGGGCGCAGCCCCGCTGGTCCGCTGGTCTGCTAGTTGAAGGTGGCGCCACGTATCGAAGGGAAAAAAGGTCCAACCAGCAGAGCAGAAGATAAGAAGAAAAAAGGGAGAATGAAAGAAAAGGGGCGAGCCTGAACTGCTGAGCTGCTGAGAGAACTGAAGGAAGGGGGGTAGAGCCGGAGCAAGTAGCCTGGCTTTAGTACAAAAATGCGGAAGAGGAGACGGGGCTGCGGAGAGGGCCTACAAGGAGCTTGCGACCATCACAGAGCGCTGGCACGCGAGCCACAGGTCGTCCTCGACTAATGCGGACTAATATTGTCTGCAGCCGGCTGAGTGTCGAGCATGGTCACCTTGCTTGGCGGTGCGAGCCTACAGAGGAATTGACGGTAAGCCTGACGACCGCTCGACATTGTTCTAATAGAACACTCTTCCCGTCGTCTTTCTGCTCGACTTTCTTCACCATCACCTTCTTCTCCCTGCCACCTCAGTTGAACAGATCCACGCCAGTCCCTCCGTGCATCCCTCATTACTCGCTCTATTAACTGAAAATCACAAAAAATCGCCACAAGGCAGTGGTGTTGCCTCCTTTTTTTAAGGAATGATTTTCAACCGCCTACGACCCGGCCTGGTTCCCCACGGCCCGATCAACGTCCATAGCAACAATTTTACAATGCGTGTTATTTCCCCCGCAATCGTCGGCGGCTCCCGCTTAGACTTTTTATGTGAGCCTTTCGGCCCCGACCGCAGTTCCGTAAAGCTCGAATGTACAACTTCGTTTCAAATTACAATTGCAACTTCTCCTCCTTCACGGCCTCGGCGAGCTTCTGCTTAAACAGCTTCTCCGCGTCCGTCCATACACGCTTTTCATGGCGCTGTGCAAACTCGTACAGCGACGGAAGCAGATCTGCGCTGAACTGCTCAGACGCCTCCCGCGGCAATAGTGAGGGGAGATGGTCGATTGATATGACCGTAAGCAGCGGATACTCCGGTCTGAGGTGGGCGCCAAAACAGTTAGTATATGTGGCGTACACCGGAGTTGTGGGCAGAATGGGGTAGATATTTTTAGACACGCACCCGATGTCGACATCTACGGTGGGCTCCGGGAACGTCGTGTTGATATTATAGATAGGAATCGGGTTGAACGGGTTTGTCGTGTCACAGCTCACGTCAATGACGACGCCCAGACGACGAGATGACCCGGCGGCCTTGATTGTCTCGGGCGTGATGAATGGGGGGATAGACGAGGAGAGGTAAATACAGTTAACGAAGATGTCAACATCTAGGATTTCCTGGAAAGGCCCGCCCTTTGCGGTTTCTGCCATATCCCACTTGACGATGTCATCTCTGTTGACGAATATGCCATTTGATCAAGGACGAGATATATTTGAACAGAGGGTGAAACATACTCGTCCAGGCCGACCTTTCTAAGCAGATCAACAGCACCACGGCCGCAGCGGCCCAGGGCGCCGATGACGAGTGCGCGCGTACCCTTGCCCGAGCCCCCGAGCGCAGCCTTCAAACTGCTAATCATCGCTCCTTCGTTCTCGTAAGGCTCCAGTGCGCCAAGACGCTTGCCCTGCTTCTGCGATGCATGCGCAAGTAGACCCGCAGCGGCGCCCGCGAAGCCGGCGTAGAACCCAAACGCAGCAACGCGGCGGCCCTCAGCATCAGTGAGGAACTCGAGGTCGTACAGCGTACCCCCGCCACGCGCAAACCGCGCCAACACCGCACTCCAGCCCGCCTGCCGCTTGTAGCAATGCGCGAACTGTATCTGGGTATGCGCGATGGGCGCGTCCGATTCTGGGAGCTCCTTTAGTCCTATGATGGGCACAGATGTCGGCGCGGACGCCCAGGAGTCGTTCGCGACGAGCTTGCAGCCCGCCCTGAGTCGATACCGTTATTGAGTTCTCCTAATCTAAGCGCTCAATTGAAGGCGTACGGCTAACCTTTCGTATTCAGCATCATCGAAAATGCGCTGCTCGTCGCGCTCTACGGAAATTTCAAAGCCGGCATCGATCAGCTTCTTTGCGGTTGTAGGCGTGAGCGCGGCGCGACGCTCTAGGGGCTTCTTCTCCGCGCGAAGCCATAGTTGGGGTTGTGTTGATGCCATGTCTGCGGCAGTAACTAATCAAGAAAAGTGAAAATGCGGAGGACTGCAAGTCTACGGTGCGTATATGCGGCGGAGATGGATGACTCGACTATGAAAAATTAGCAGTCGTGGGAACCGAGTTCCTTATTGTGCCGATCAAGGGACTAATGTTGATTATCATCCATTACAGTACTTCTGTTGATCGCCCGTCTCAACTCCGAGTACGTGCCTTCAAACTTCAACAGTACTAGTGGAAGGAAGTCCAAGGTCCACTCAGCTCTCGTCTCAACCGCCGATTTGGACGGTCAATGCTCTCAATCATTCAACGCACGTACCCAGATGCCCTCAGCTCAACTTCTCAGTCCTATTTTTCGAGATTTAGTACCGTCGGAACGTCTCGCACCATGGCATCACCGCGCAACGCACTTGATGTGTCTGGTACAGGAGAAGACCAACCTTCCGCTCATAATAATTACTAACGCGTCGCGATCAAAGCGCAGAGAAACGTAGATCACAAATCTCGGTTGAACCATTCCAACAGCTTCACCTAGCTACCAGAAAGAAGCCTGCCGAGGACAATTAAACCACGGTCTGGGTCGGCAACTCAACTTCTAGCCTTGCTTTTCGGGGCCTCGTCAATAAGTAGCAGGCTAACCGACTTGTGTGTGCTTATGGTTTCTCCATTGCTGCCGATTACGCCCGCTTTTACTTGACGGAAGCTCCCACTGGCGCCCACGACGTGGAACCTCCCATTCCGGTGTCTGGTCAAAAGTTCGCATGCAAGTCACACTAGCGCTCAAAAAGTCTATAAACTTTGTGCTATTCCTATGCTTAATACACGGCGTTTATTGTCTGCTTGGCAATTAATCACTAATCCTTACCTCCTCATCTGTTGCGTCCTCTGCACAGTAACCTCGATCCTTCCTTTCTCAAACCTCTCCCACAACTCTTTGTTCTGTGGGGTTACAATATTGACGTCGCCACGCTGCAGACCTTCCATTGCGTGCTTTGTGAACTCGTCCAATGGCATCCACATCTTGGATAGCCTTTCGGTCGTACCTTGCTCTGCAGATTCATCAGTCAGCGTCAGCAATAATTTTGTTCTGGTGACGCTTGAGCTTACGGTCGTGTAGTTCGGACTCTACAAGCCTGTTCATCTGATTTTAAGGAAGCTTTATTTATGAGGTTGCCGAGGAACTCACGGAGGCATTATTTCCATGACGTGCACGTTTGTGTTGTGCAGGCTATTATGGAGCGCTATACTTAGGCTATGTAACGCCGCCTTCGTGGCGCAATAATCTGTGCATGGTCCTAAAGGAAGGACAGCGAGAAACGAGCTGATGGGAACAATGAACGTTGGACGTCCCTCCGCCTGTTTATGCCGGCACAGAGTTTAGGAGGGTCATGCAAAACGCGATATACTCCAATGCTTACACTGAGTTTAAGGAAGTGCGGCAGGAAGAATTTAATCAACGAGAATATCGCAATGTAGTTCGTATTAACTTCGTCGGTTATGGCTTTTAGGAAGAGGGACGGCGATCAGCAGGAGTGGGCTGACGCAAGAGAGTCAGCTCACCGTCGAGGTCGATTTCCTCCGGCTTGGTGAAATCACTTGCACGTTGGATGCCTGCCGCGAAGATCACCGCGTCGAGCTGAATGATGTTACGCATATTAAATAGACAATACTCGGAAAGAGCGGCTGTGTGCCTCACATCCGGGTAGCCTTGCAGAGTGCTTTCGACGAAATCCTTCAAAGTATCCCGCGAGGCCGAGATGTCGACCTGAAGGGCTTTGATGCGTCCGTCGCAACACCCTTGACCCTTCACAACGAGCTCATCCAGTCTCTCCTTACGCCGTCCAGCAACAATCACGGTGGGTTTTGTCGGAAGAGCGCATATAGCCAGCGCGAGTGCACGGCCGATGCCCGAGGTTGCACCGATGACAAGGACGCATTTGCTGTCATTTATTCCAGGCATGTTTTACTACGAGTATGATGGACCGATTTGCTATGCAGAAGGTGTGAGAGCGGGTGCTGGACTACAAGCACTTTCACATGAGCATGTGTGGCATTAGTATTTGGAATTGAACCGAAATACATCTGAGAGTAACACGTAGTATCCGTCATAGCCCCCAAAAAGGAAACCATCACATTGTAATACAGTAAGCTTAACTTACGCCGAGTCCGTACAGCCGCGCGTCGCCGCAAGATGGCCTCCAAATCCGAACTGTCGTCAACGGCATCAAGCTCAAAGATCACGGACAGCTCAGACTTTTCTCCGCTGGGAGATACCAGTGCGGTGCGTGATCGTGCAGCAACGGAGGGCGATGATGATGAACTGGTCGAGGGCTCGGACGAGCATACCCAGGTGCGGGATCTGCAATCCGAAGGGGTGGTTTCCCTTCCTCGTCGGTATGCTGATTTGCGGATTAGAAATGCTTAGAAGATGCAGAAGAGCTGAAGAAAGAGGGGACGGCGCACTTCAAGGCTGGGCTGTGGGCTCAGGCCCTTGCGACGTATACTTCGGCGCTCGGCCGGTTGCCCAAACGCGCTGTGGCGGAGCCCGGTCCCTCCAAACGTATCCCGGAACTGGGTCCGGATGCGGAAGATCCGATAGGTGGCGACGATGGCACAGGGAGCGGGGCGAAGGAGGAAGGATCCCTGCCTGTGCCTGCGCCCGAGCCCGAGCCCGTACCGCTCACCGGCCTTGCGCTTGACTGCGCAAAGGCACGGTCGGTGCTCAACGCGAACATCGGCGCGTGTCATGTCAAACTAGTTGAGCATTCAGTGTGCGGCGGACTGGTCCCGATTCTGACTGCATAGTTGCAGGAGGAATACAAGGAGGCTGTTAGAGCGTGTACAGAAGGTACGTCTGCGTATGCACTCTTGTGTACTGGATGCTGTTGTAAACTAATAACAACAGCACTTGTCGACGATCCGACCTATATCAAGGCACTACAGCGGCGGATATCGTGCAACGAAAAGATAGGATCGTGGTCGGCTTTGGGGAGTGCGCAGGAAGGTGAGTCGGTAACCCAAGCCCGATCGAAACCAGGTCGTTCTTATTCTCGGAAAATAAGATTACAATACGCTCCTCAAGATCCTCCCTCCCGATTCACCGCAAATCGGGGCGACAAAGCGTGCGCTGGCAGCGCTAAAACCTCGTTTAGAAGAGGCGCAGAAGAAGGAGACGGGCGAAGTGCTCCAGAAGTTGAAGGGGTTAGGCAACAGCATACTTGGTGAGTCCGCTCGCACCGCCCTTCCTTTAAAGTGTCAAAGTGTGAACGATGGCTAACGTCTATGGTCAGGCAACTTTGGACTGTCGACAGACAATTTTAAGTTCGAGCCAAACGGCCAGGGAGGCTATTCCATCAACTTCTCGCAATAGAAAGGAGAAATCTAGTTTGTAGAATTAGTGTCTAATTATATTAAGTACAAGATCTAGCAACACAACCATCCGACCCACATAAATCAGAGCAACCGCTTAATCCCAACGAGATTAGTCCACATAAATGTCTTTTGCAGCGTTTCTCCCTTCGTTCCAAAAGGCTTTACGTGACTTCCAAGGAAAGACCTGGGGATGATAATCAATAACAGACAGGCTCAGACAGAAGAATAGAGTGCCTCACCCTAGCCAACACCCTCGACCTGATCAACACAATAGGCACCGGACCATACGTCCTAGAGTCTATCGACGCCGACGCGTTGTCACCAACAACCCAAACATGGCCCTTCGGGATGACGCAGTGCTCCGTGGACGGCGCGTACTCTCCAGTCGGGTCGACACACACGACGTCGCCCGGGAGGCCGATGACGCGTTTGCAGATCTGCGCCCCGGGCAAGCGCGGTGACTTGATGACGACGAGCTCGCCGCGCAGGGGCAGCCGGCCGAGGTTTACGGAGAGCGCGTCTTCGAGGATGAATTCAGTCGACATGGCTAGAGTGGGGAGCATTGACGGGCCGTGTGTCTGTGGTATTATGCATAAGAGAAAGAACCGGAGGAGAGGTCGTGAGGACGCACCATGCGGAGTCCACCAACTTTGTCCGTGAATAAGCTGGTCAAGATACCGAACTGTCGATGCGCGTAAACCGCCACGGGCTCGCGCACATGGTAAATTCGAGGGAGGCTCACCTTCAAGCAAGTTATGGATAATCTTCCGACACCGGTCCTAGCGAATGCCCTCAGCGGCTCCATTCCTGTGCCTCCGAGGCTCACACTCGTGCACGCTTCCGCACGTCCAGGGGAAAAAGTTACCCAATAATCCCGTCTGTTGTTTAGACAATCACTATGTCGACATGTGAAGATATCTTTACGGGCCTGAAGCAAGATCACGGACTCGCATGAAAGATGACCGCGGGGTCACTGACCGACAGCAGGGGTGCAGTACCTGAACTGAAAATATTGAAGCCACAACAAAGCACTAGTGGAATGACCAAACAATTCCCACGTTTACACTTAGCCCTGAATTGCCGCTGAACCTTGTTCCCCTCAGCCCTGACTCGGAAGTGTCGCAATTGATTGAGCCGCAAAAAAACAACACCACCATCTTGAGCAAAAGTATAACGCTTTCGCCAGGTAAAACTCGGGATAGGCACGGATACAAGCATGCTTCTCACCAACCATCGATCACACGCTGAGCCCTTGCATCGACTTAGTGATAGCCTCACCTAGAGGCAGCCTGGAGGCGTGACGACTACCTTTGCGAGCAGTAAGCGTGTTCTATACATCATTTTAATCTCTTATCGATTGACGAAGCGGCAGACAAAGTCACGAAGTAGCAGGAAGCCCTTTCCGCTAGTGGCTTGCAAGCTCCATGCCGTTGTTTGCATGCTATTTGTTCATGGAGCTTACAAGCGTATAAATTGTGCTCATCCCGCACTGTTCATACCCCAGTGAAATCTCCCCCTTGCTTTTCTTCGTGAAAGCTGTACTGGAGTTCAAGTCGACCTGAAGCCACACTTGTCTGTTACGGACACATTCCCTCGCGCAAAGCATGCGGTAGGAGTGCGGACCGTGAGACCTACGCCCCGAGTCCGCGATATAACCCCTCCCTCCCCAGAGGAGCATGCCGCTTAATACCATGGAGCTCTTTTTCGTTGTTCGGTCTGTACCGTCCTCAACATCAATTATGCACGGGCACACAAGTGCACAGGTACGATACCTTCCATTTTAAAGAAGCCCTCGGAATTGTGGTACTCAAAATGAACACAATGCTTATTGATCAGAAGATCTACCGTGTCGGCTATCCACTCCGTAAATCTCATTATCAACCTCGTCTATTCGCTCGTTTCTTTTGATCGCCAACGCCGACATTTCTCTTGAAGTCGACTGACACTGGGTATTTTTGCCTTACTATGTCGGCCTACGCCCCCCGCTTATGCATTTTGTGCGGAGAACTCTCCGTATTGTCACGTCCGTTGGTGTCCGTACCCTCAGTCGTGGTTCCATTTCTCAGACGATAATCGTTGTGTCAAGCACGAAGTATTGAACAGCAGTCTCATTGGGCGCAAATGAAATAATGTATACAGGGGGAACTACTTGGCTTTACCGCCTTCAACCTACTCCCTCTTTCTCTTCGTCCCCCTCTGAGGGTGCGCTATAGCTTGCGCTTCGGCGTAACGACGGATCATGTCGGTTATGGGCTGCAAGTACATGTAAGTCAATCGTTAGTCCTATAGAGTCAATCTTGCACTCACGTCCGCGTATTCCTCTACCTCGTAGAGGTCCATTGTCTTCTTCGCGTCCCACAAGCCACTTGCTAATTCCTCCATGCGGTAGAAGTCCGCTGACTCGCATAATTTGTCCCCTGTGGACTTCATCAACGTATACAAGCCCAACAAATACCCGTCCTTTTTGTAATGCCCGAAAAGTATTTCGCAGGCAGCAACGGCATGAGCTCCCATGAGGATGCCAGACTGGACAAGTCCTCCCGTAATGATGCACATAGCGCAGGATCGTGCAGTGTTGGCGAAGCGCTTCAGCACGTCCGGATCCATGAAGGTGAGTGGAAGCCACTTCTTCAGAACAAACACATTGTGTTCGTCGAAATTCAAGAAGTGGTCCTTTCGCATCTTACGAATCCGCTGGTGTCAGATGGTGAGAGCAAGAAAGAGATGTTTTACGCACGGGATTCCAGGCGGCGAGAAACTCCATCACCATCTCAAAGCAGATGTCTTTCTTTGCCTTTTCCTGTTCAGGTTTGGCCAGGCTTGAGAACCAGGAAGTTATGGCGAGGACTACATCCTCGGCTTCGGAGGGAGTCGTCGCTCCCTGAATCAGTTCCACCGCCTTTGCGATGGAGGTGACGTTGTATGTGTCACGCGTTAAACGTGGAGATGCTGACGCATCCCCTCTCTGGTGGTTGGAATTGACCAGGGAAGGCGTATTGCCACCCCGGTACGTGGTGTGAGGTCTGTCGTCGTCACCTCGAGAAGGGAAATCGTGGTCGCCAAACGGATCGAACGGAGTTGCAACCGGGCTACCCATCGTGGCTAATGATGGACTGGGGCATTCGAAAGCGAATGCCGGGGATGGAGGTTGGCGGTAAGCGTTGCGAAGGACGCCCGTAGAGGTGAAATACGGCAAGTCTTCATGCTCCTCAGGCGTGGTTGCTGGAGTTGGCGAGCCGCGATAGACGTGGCGAAGACCCCCCGTCGGACTGATGGGTGGCCAGTCTTGGTCAAGGTTGGAAATGTGGCTCTGACTGGAGACTGGTGAAAGAGACATGGCTGCGGGAACCGTCAACAGGTCCGAGGTTGAAGGGGAAGTTGGAGAATGGTGGTCGCAATGCAGCGGTACAGGGGAGCAGCGACGATGGGAGTTGGTTGGAAAGTCGAGCCGCTTTGCAGGACCCCTTTTTATACCTGACTTGGTGCTTGGTGGCTCAACCACTGCTGAAAACACGTTTTACACGTTTTGGCGCCCGTCTATTCTAATTAGGCCACACTGTTGTTCTACTTCAGGCAATTGCCACGTTTTCTCTTTCTTCTTTTCTGTGCCGGATTGCTCGATATATATGCCTCACGCACATTAGTGCCGAGAGTCAAACCACTATCATTCGAATTTGATGGGTCTGCAGAAAAAATAAATCCGATACCAAACAAAGAAAGGAGCGGATTTTGCCGTTGCCGTGGCTTTGCATGCGATGGCCTTATGATCATGACCCAGACGGGTCCGAGCGAAGCTGGTGGAAAAGCAGCCAATCGCGCAACACTAAGGCACACCGTAAACACTCGCGAAATCGAACTCTTTTGCTACCGTCGTAGCTCTCTGTGCACAAAATTCGGTCGTTGGTGGTCGACTGTGGTATTCCTTTATCAGTGTGACATCGCCCGAGGGTGCGCCTTACCTTGACTCTATCGATCGTGAGAAGACTAAACCTGCCACAAAGAACGGCCTCGCTGATTCGTCACACGGTTGCCACGCCGATAATAATCTGCATTCTTGTGCAGTCATTTTTCTTTGTTCACCAAATCGCTATCTCGTACGTGCAGGGCGTGTTTTCTACATTCGAGGGCTCTCCCTATCTTTTCTTCTCCCACGGCCACGACGCGGGAAATGCCATTCGGTCTGATGGAATGACGCATGTTGTAGGGATATTGGAAAATGTGAAATGTTCTTTGTGAAAGAGAAATTTTCAAAGTCCTCTATCTCGACCACATGCATCATTTTAAGGGTTCCAATGGCATTTCCCGTGCTGCGTTTCTATCTGAATAGAGCTCCAGAAAGTTCCTGCTATTCTCCACTGAGCAAAAGTCAGGGATGAGTCTGGATGATCCCGAGAGCAGTTTCGCGAAGGGTCAAAAAAGTGGTTTGGGGCCTCTAGTTTTGACATGATTCCTCTCCAGAATAATATTCCATATGATAAGCATCACTTACGCGGCGAAATCGCACCGCATGCTTAAACTGAGCCCACCAAGGAGCGGCCACAATCACGGCTTCTTACGCGAATAATCAAGCCGCGAAGAACCCGAGTTAGGAAGGAGGTGGTCCTTACTGGGATAAGTTCTAATGGAATATTCCGCGTTATCGATTGGCGATTAAATCAATGGCCGGATTTTTTGCTCGGGCTTTGCAGTGAGATTCTTGAGCCTGAGGTTAGTGGGCGGGGATAATGCATTTTATGAAGGTAACTAGCGGTTAGGGTACAATTTTCGCTAATTCGATTGTCACGATTGTCACCCTCGACAAACGGTCGCCGCAATTCAAGTTAATTCGTGACTGTCATGGCCTGCCGTTTTCTTTGTTAATGTTTTCTGAAGGATGGGATCACTCTAAAGTTTAAGGAATCCCCTTTTCTCTTCAACATTGAAACCCCATCTCACCATACTCTTGATTTCGTACTAATGCAAGGCCTAAAGACCTAGTCATCAATGCCCTCAGTTTCCCATGTTACTTGAATGGGCATCTTTGCGAGAACGATACCTGAGCTTTTGGTGAGTTAATCGAACATTGCTATCGTCCATACACCGGTAATTCTGATCGTGGGAACATGTTCTTCTCTGCGTAGGTGGATCAGTATTCTCACGCATGCGATGCAGTCTGGCTAGCATACTATTGTATGCCCTCTCTTACAAAGTCACATCCGAAACAAAAACAGCTCTCAAACCGAAAACACCTCAAGACCTTACCGAAAAAAAAACAGCCAGTAAAGCTTGTACACTACACAGCAGCTTGCATGAACTTTTTCGATGCCGTTACTATGGCGTGGAAGCCAGAAATTTGAAGTTTGTCTGAGGATGTGACTTTGTAAGAGAGGATAGTTTTTTTTTTTAAATGCATTTCTATAGCGCATCATGACTATCTAGTACAAAATATGCTCCAGGGGCCTTTAGGCCCCTGTATAAGAGAGGATAGTTTTTTTTTTTTTTTTAAATGCATTTCTATAGCGCGTCATGACTATCTAGTACAAAATACGCTCCAGGGGCCTTTAGGCCCCTGTATTGTGTGAGATGGTAGTTGGTATAGACGGAAAAATAGTGGCGGGAAGCCATAAGCAGAGAGGGGAACTGGGTAAATCCAGTAATTAGGGAAGTGTGATGTCTGACTAGTTGCCAGTGGCAAAGCCTAAGTCAGAAACGTGGATCACGGTGGGGCCGCCCGGGTCAAAGACGAGGATGGGTTCCGCTTCAAATGCGGGGTGAGAGTCAAGGAAGGAAGCCAGAATAGGGAGGCCGTCCTTGGAAAACCATTGGGCTTCCGTGGATGGTAGGGGAGTTTTCCACACCGCACATCGGGCGGGGAGTGTGTTAGGGCAGGAGAGCAGGAGGTGAGCTCGAGTCTCCACTACGTGGCAGAAGGGGCACATGGGGTCGCGTCCCGGAATGCGTCCAAAGTACGCGCCAAAGCCGGCATGACCAAGGAGTGTCCGGAAAACTTTGCATTTATTGTGGCGACCGATGGTGAGGTTCTGCATAAGGGCAGACGGCTTAGTAGAGGGGTTTTGGGTGGAGCCCATTGCATGAGCATCCGATGACCCTCGGAATTTGCGACAGGCAGAAGCCCAGTCGGATTTCCATTGAATAAGCGCCGTAGAGGAGGCGGCTTCGCGAAGAAAGCGGATGGTAGGTGGGAACTGGGTAGTGCCCGGGGGGGGTTGTCCGCAATACCGGAGGCGAGAACATCAGCGAATTCGTTTCCTTCCACGTCGGAGTGTCCTGGTACCCAATGTAAATGAAAGAAGACACTGGGAAACCGCTTGGTAGCAGTTTTGAGACATTTCCGGATGAAGAGGGCGACGTTGACACCTGGGGCCGGACGGGGATCAGCGAGGAGTGTGAGGGCAACCTCGCAGTCGGTGTAGATTTCCACCTGAGTAACATCCGGGTGTAGATCAAAAGAGTGGGCCAGTAGCCATGCGGCATCGGCAAGGGCGGCAAGTTCGCAGTCAGTCGCGTGGACGGAGGAACCAAGATATGTTTCACGGGTGAGAATGTTCTCCCCTCGATAGAACCAAACTCCGGCGGCACTGCCGGAAAAGGAGGGGGGAGACGAGCCCTTACGGGAACCGTCAGTATAGATGAGAAGGCGAGTGGGGACATCCTTCAGTCGGTCGATAAGACCATGGTGTGACTGAATGAGTGCATCTCGGGCTTCCTGGGAGTGATCAATCGCCTGGTCGATGCTTACGTGTCGTAATGTCGGCAGTGTAATCCATGGAGGGCGCGTGTATCGGGGGACTCGTTCGCAACTGGGTGGAACCCATTTGACGAAGGAAGAAGTGATGGCACCATTACGAGATGAGCGTAGTGGTAGGAGGGTGTGCGTGGTAGTGAGATACCGAATGGCGGCACGTGATTTGGTGCGTTCTAGACGAAGTGGGATGGGCAAGATGGAGGCGAGGACCTCAGAGGGGCCGCGTGGGGACGTGCGCCATGATCCGAGGATACGGCGGCACGCCACGGACTGTACTAAGGTCATCTTGTCGCATTTGCCTTTTTGTCGCATGCCAGTAAACCAGAGGGGGGATCCCCATAGTAAAACCGGAAGTATGCATCCAATGTAGAGACGACGGAGGTGTAGTGGGTCGAGGCCACGTAATGTGTTGCCGAGTAATTCCAGGGCACGGAGGGAGGACATGGCTTTGAAGCACATGCGTTGAACGTGAACCGTAAACCGTAGTTGCGCATCGAAAAAGATACCCAACCAGCGGAAAGGCCGGGAGGGAACAATTCGAAGGGGCTGAAGGCCCTGGCACGGCAGATGGATAGGGTGGATGAGAGAGTCTTCGTGTATATCGTGCCGTCGTGTCCAATGGATGAGTTCTGATTTGTCGTCATCTAAGGAAAGTCCGAGGGCCCGGCATGCGGCGGAGAACGAGATGTATGCCTGTTCGAGGCGGGCAACGTTAGTCGCGATAGAGCTCGAAGAGGTGGTAAGTAGGTGGTCATCCACGTAGGCGCGGACGAAGACAAGAGGGTCAGAGGACTGAAGAGAGGTGAGGAGACTGGTCGCAAAGAGAGCGGACAGAATAAGGGAGATGGGAGAGCCTTGAGGGATGCCCATATTAGGTATGGGGGTCAGGGTGTCGGTAAACCCGTCAAAAGAGAGGGCCACACGACGATCTGAGACAAAGGACAAAACCCACGAAATGAGGAGGGGGGGGAACCCTAGTTCAGAGAGGACAGCGAGCAAGCGAGGGTGTTGAACGGAGGGAAAAAAGCCCGCCACATCAACGGCAAGCGCCGTGGTGACATGGTGGCGAGTCCAAGCCGATTCAATTTCGTTTACGAGGTCGGAGGCGGCATCCAAAATGCCCGATTTTTGGCGGGTACCGAATTGGGAAGGGGGGAGTGCGCCGAGTTCATTGGCGATGAACTGGATGCGGTTCACGATGATCTTCTCGAGTAATTTGCCCATGGTTTCCTCGAGGGTGATGGGGCGGTATGCGTTGAGCGCGGTGGGGTCTTTCTTGTTGAGTTTGCAGAGCATCACCACCTTCGCGTCCTTCCAAGGACGGGGGTGGTGTCCTGCATCCAGGCACTCATTATAGAGCGCGAGGAGTGGAACACTATGGGTGGCGTGCAGGCTTTTGAGGGCCTGGTAGCCGACACCGGTAATGCCCGGGGCACTCGAGTTTGAAGTGAGATTGAGGGCGTGGTCCAGTTCCTCCATAAGGATGGGGTGGTCACGCATAGGACGGGTGCTGATGAAAGAGTAGGTCGGGGGGAGGGAAGCGGACGGTTGGGTACCGAAGTACTTAGACCGGAAGGCAGAAGCCTTCTCCGCAGGTGAGTTCACGGTGGACTGTCCCGTTACCAGCGATGGGATTGGAGCACGTTGTGTGCCCATTGCCCACTTTGCCATTGGCCAGATTTTGTCTGGCTTGACAGAGGCGGTGAACGAGTCAGCCCAGGCGCGTTTTGCGCGGCGAAAAATACCGGCCGACTGACGTCGGAGCACGGTACGTGTCGCCGGGGTAGCTCCGCACAAAGCGACCATGTGCGCACGGCAGGAGGCATCCCACCACTTGACCTTGTGACCCCCTGCCTTCGAAGAAGATGGAGGGTGTGAAGAGTCAGTGGCGAAGACCATTGCAGCGTGTATGGCAGCGACCTTGATGTCTAGGAGTTGAGAAGTGGCGCCTGAGAGGGCGAAGGCGGCAGTGAGGGGTGCATCAAGAGCTTCCAGCCATTCAGTAGAGAGCGAGTCGTCATACCGTGGGCAAAGGAAGGGGTCCGTGAACGGCTCAGAAGAGGTGGGGATAGACCATGTGATGACCGCATGGTCAGATCTGGATGGAGTGTCCCAGGATCGTGTCCAGGAATCGCCCAAAGCAAGGTCCTCCAAAGAAGGGGAAGCCCAGGCGAGGTCGATGACTGATTCAGTGAATTGGGTAGAAGGGCGGTGTTGGGTATCGAAGCCTGGCTGATTCAGGAGGTGCATGGCATGTGCGGCAGCCCAGTGTTCCAGGGGGCGGGCTTTTTGCCCGTCACTAGCAGAGTGGTTGCCGTGGTCCCAGTGAATAGAGTGGAGATTAAAGTCCCCAGCAACTAGCCAGTGTGCACGCAAGGGGAGCTCGAGCAGAGCAAGAGAGGAGATGGTATCTTTTTTATTGGCATCGTGGTTGTATACATTAGTGACAAAAAGTGGCCCAAGGCCAGTGTCAAAAATTAGCGAGAGTATGTCCCGGGATGGGGAGCGCAAGGCATCCAAGATCACCCGAGACAGAGGGATAGACTGGTGGACCAGTGTGACCACACGCGGACGTGTTAGTTCAGTGCTCCCCGAGGAGGGGGCACAAAGACGTGGTAGTTGGGCATAGCGGGGAAGCCAAAGACAGGCGTACCTAATGCGTCAAACATAGAAGGGGAGGCACCGATAGGGTACCAAGGGGGTTCCTGGAGAAGAATAACTGCAGGTGGGGGGGGGCACCGGGGGCAGACGAGAAGGAGTGGACAAGTGCTTCAACGTGCACTCGGGACGTTGCAACATTGTGTTGCATGAACGTCCAAGGACTACTCATCAGCCGGGGGTGGGGCGAAAGAGGAACGGGCTCGGCCACGCTGTTTGGGGCAGCTAGAAGAGTCGGCGCGGTGTTCGCCGGAGCAGTTCGAGCATTTGGGGGGGTGGGTGCAGGGGGTGGAGGCCAGGAGGGCGTCGCGGACACACCCCGGGCAGCGCATGCAATGATCGTCAGTACGGTGACGGCCAGCGCATATGAGGCACGACCAAGGGCGGTTCCTGCAGTTTTGAACCAGGTGACCTAATGCAGCGCACTTGGTACACTGCATGAGGCGAGGGAGATCACGGCGAGCCACCAGTTTGAGCCGGCGGCCGAACATGTACACGACGCGGTTCCTCGGGGTGGAGAGGATACTCGCAGAACGGGAGCCCGTAGGGTCTTCAAAGGAGAAGGCAATAGGGGCGGACATGACATCCTCACCCAGGAGAGCGTAAGCCCGGGTCCAGTCGGGCTCAAGGGTTATGGGTAGTGAGAGGAGGTGAGGGTTGGCGGCACGGAACTCGGCTTGGAGGTCCGCCGCCGTGAAGGCAGGGAGGCCCAGCGCAGGACGCATGGGGACTTCGGCAATTTGGAGGCAGGCCCAAGATATGAGTTGGGAGACTGTGGCGGGGTAGACGCTTTGCACGGATGCCATCACAACTTCCTTCACGCTGTTCATCGTTGGAACGTGAGTGTTGTGAGCGAACGTAACGAAGCAATTGCCTCGGTCATTCCAGTGGGCAGTGCGTACGACCAGTTTGGCCGCAGTGGGAAAGCGTGAGAGGGCAGTCCGGACGTTAATAGTCGTTTGGGAATCGGTAGGGCGCGCTTCAGCAGGGGGCGGGGCCCCATGGAAGCAGATGGCGAGGGTCGGGTCCGTAATAGTACGGATAACCGGGAGGACTGCACGCTTCGGCTCTTGTTTCACAGCGCTAGCAGTAGTGGGGGCCCCTGTCGACACTGGCGCTGCAGTAGCAGGGGCAGTGGCAGGGGTAGCCCCACCTGCGGCAAGACCTGGAGTGACAGGTGTCGGCAAGGTGGACCCGGCGGTGGAGGTAGAAGGGCCCGAAGGTCCTTGTGATGGAGGAGGGGCAGTACTGGGGTTGGTTTTACCCTTCCCTTTCTTGTCTCTGGAGGGGGCGGACCCGACCCCCGAGGAGCGTGGGGGGGGGCGTTCAAGGGCGTCCATCCGCTGCATCATGAAAGCCATTTGGCGCGTGAGGTCAGACATGACCTGCACCATCTGTTGTGGCAGGGAGGGAGGAGAGGGGAGGCCGGCCACAGTCTGAGGGGGCTGGGGGGGGGCAAGGGGGGGTGCGGGGCCTGCGGCCAAGCTGAGACGGGGGCCAGCCGCCGCCCTAAAGGCCTGTGACGTGGCAGATAGTGCCAGCGGATCCTCCTGGACCAAAGCACTGTTGAGAGAATTGACAGCGAAGGCAATCTCTCCGAGGAGGGCGGCAGTTGGGGCAGCCGACACGGAGGTCGTCTTCCCTAGTGCAAGAAGGTCATGGGAGGCGCGCATAGCGGTAGTAGCGGCCAGCCGGAGGAGGGGTACCTGCAGCGCTTCCGCCCGGGGGGACAGAGGCGCGGGGGCGTTGGTGGATTTGCGCTTTTTCCGCGCAGAGGCCGTCGACCCCGGTGAGCCATCACCCCCAGCCTCCGACATCTCCGAGTCGGAGTCAAGGGAAGAGATGGCCGCCGATGTCGGGCGGGAGGGACCACGAGGGGTCTCATCTACTCGGGGAGCAACCCCCCCACCACCAGGGGGCGTGGCAGGGGGGGCAGGCGCAATGAGAGTGGAGCCTGTATCAGTGGGAAGGTGAGTCGCCCACATGGAGGCAGAAGTGGACTGGGGGGCCTGCGGAGCAGGGGCCAGCAAGGAGGAGAGGCCTGGTGGACCCCCAAAAAGAGGGGGCTCACTAAGAATAGACCCTGTGAAGGTGAAACCCGGGGGGGGGGGAAAAGGCGGGAGCCATGACCTGGTCAGTTCCTCGGTCGCTCGCGGCTGAAGCAGAGCGGGACGGGGGGTGAAAGGGTTGGCGAGACGTGATCTCCGCCGCCAGAGGGGAAACTGTGGGGAGAAGCTTGGGGGGCACCGGAGGTGCACGGGAAAAGCTCGCAATCGACCCTGAAAACGAGGAGGAGCGAGCCGTGACCGTCCCATGAGGAACGAGTGGGTCGACCCCACGGCCATGAAGAGATCGCATACCACCCCGTGTAGAGACAGCGGGGGCGGAAAAGGTCTCGTCGATGGGGCGAGGGGATTGTTGTTGTTCTGGTTGCTGTTGTTCAGACATAGAGGGCAGAGTGCTCGAAAGACTACCTAGATGGTGGTGGTTAGAGGACAAGGAGGATGGCGTAAGAGAGGATAGTACAGGTGGATGTAAAAAGTTACGGACCGACCGAAAAAGGAAGGAGATCAGACACTATTAAATAAATATAACAAATGATATAAATAACAAGATGGTCATATGAACATCCATCTTACTAAGTAAATGATAATGCAACAATAATGCCATATGATAGGAGCTATGATAGTTATAGTATACGTAGCTCACGGTAGATGTATATAAGGAGAGCTGGTCTCTACTACGAAATACATCGGTTTACACTGATAACCCCATTCCCTCTCAGTCTTACCACTGCACCTCATCATCTACCACAACGTGTGTAGATTTTAAGAGACACCCTCACTCATGTTTTCTTATGAGCCAAAACATAGCTGCGGCTTGTACACAGACATGCCAATATACTTTACCAGTAGTCTTAAAATCTACGCATGTTGTGGTAGACAATGAGGTGCAGTGGTGAAGTTGTGGTGAAGGTGGGTTATCAGTGTAAACTGATGTATTTCATGGTAGAGACCAGCTCTCCTTATATACATGTACTGTGAGCTATGTATACCATAACTATCGTAGCTCCTATTTGTATGGCGTTATCATTGCGTTATCGTTCACTTAGTAAGATGGATGTTCATATGACCATCTGTATATTTATATTGTTTGTTTATATTTATTTAATAAGTAGGGTCCTCCTACACTGAGTCAAGTTGTTTGTCCTGCATGAGCAGCAAAAAAGGTGTTTTATGCTCAGTGTGAAAATCTTTCCTTTTTTGGCCGGTGCGTAACTTTTTACATCCACCTGTAAGTTTAGTCCCGTGCCGAATAAAATATTTGTCCGAATTCTATTTACGAACTCGATCACGTTCCACGACGGTGAATATTTGTGCCATAGTCCCTCAAACGTCTGCGACCTCTTGCCACAGCCAAAATAATGTTTTGCTTCCGATTTTTTTCGCGGAGCGTATTCTATGGGCCGTCCTGCACGGACGTTGGATTTGGTATTAATATCACCATCCCCGCGCAGGCCTCGTGTAGGCGCCATTGGGCATCAGATCCCAGCCCAAGGCGCATCGCCTCCTCCTCTTGTCTCCCCCCCTTACTGGGACTCCTGCCCAAAGCGGGCTTCTGTGGACGGTGTCCTAGTCATGAAGGCTACGCTGCGCCATGTCTTTGTGGCTCTGCTTCAAAAGCTGATTGTCCTATGCCAATGCTCGGGTCGCCAATCATTACAGCGCCTGCTCCGTCTCTACTCGGCACTCTTTAGACGCATAGTTCCTGATACCCGCCGATCCACCAGCGACGAAAGCTCTTATAGCAACAGAGCTATTTTACCGAAAGTCTTCTTCACCTCCCCTGAAAGCACTCAGTGCGACATTTTGACTGGGTCCTCTGCTGTTGTTGCATACTCTTCTGTACCAACCACGCCTCCGCGTGCACTTACACACCAACGCCATGTGTCAACAGACTCCTGCAATACCACGCCCCTGTCACCCACGTCCACTCTACATGACTTGCCCGACACCATTTCTGATCCTAAATTCGGAAGGGGGAAGTCCAGTCATCCGATGAGCTTTGGGATATTGGCACAAGAATCCTCTCAGCCAAATGGCGTCGTCACCGCTGAGCCTGAAAAACTGGTCGCTCCTCCAATTAAGCACATAAAATGTATATTTCCTTCCCATGTGTCTCGGTACGACCGAAAGATACCCATGTATGTCGCCACCAGTCCCGAACAGTAACCATTCTCCTAACATGATCACAGAAAAAGCGAGCATGGACCGTTTACTTTTGCGCCTTTGCAAACCTTTGAGGTCCATGAGTTAGCTATCTCGACATTTACTCACGTAATCCAGGTTGCTAATGATCACTTTAGCAACGATCCTGTTACAGATTGGACACTTTACGTGCAGCCGGAAGGACAACCGTACTTCTTCAATGACAAGAGGTCGTCACTGCAAACGTTCAATTACCTCACCGAAGCTAATCTCCTCGATGAGGGGATCCAGGGCGAAGTCAACCTATTCGTTGAGAATTTTGAGCAAAGAGCCCGCAGCCTCGACGGACTGCACCTGCCCTCAAAAGTAGATGTGGTCCTCGAAGTTAATGAAAATGATTGGCTATATTACATGGTGGATTTGGACCGCCGCTGCGTATTCTGGATTGATGAATGTGTCATTGACGATTACATCCTGCCTACAAAATTCGGCGTCGAGCGGCCACAACATCTTCGTGCGTATTCAGGATCCCGAGCGAGTTTCAATTCTGACTCCATACGATATAGGACATCTACTCGATTTCGAATTCTGGCAACACATTGAATATTTTCCCAGCCATCGGCCACTATTAGATGGGGTGTTAGATGAGTTGGTGGGAATTCTCCTACATAGTCATATCGGTGCGCATAGTATGCTTGAGGACCAGTTTCATCCATATAACGAGAAGTCCAGATGTCATAACTTCCCTCACTTCGACGGCGGCATACGACGACCAAGAACTCCAGTCGTTGACGGGGTCTGTTAAGCACCTACAAGGTTGGAACAATAGTATTCACTCGTAAATTGATTGATCATAACTGCAATCTTCCCCAGTGATACAAAGGTCGGAAAGGGCTTCCAGCTATGTTGTCACGGCGTCAGGTGAGTTTGACTAGCTCGATCGTCCCAGTCTACTATCTGATTGCACTTCTAGCCCGTCTGATGGCTCTTTTCGGTATGTCTACTGGAATGCTTGAGTGCTCAACGTATATCGCATTTCTGACCCTTCTGCGCATTCAGCAAACGAGCGCTTCTATAACTTCTCCGGCTTTCATGGAGCGCGTCTTTCGTTGCATCAAAGCGTCCGTGACGAGAGCGAAAAGTCACACTCATGGCTCATCAAGTCGCTATCTCTGGTGTTGTTTTACTCTCCCGAAACACATCTTCTTGGACTACAAAAACTGTGGCTTGATGGCATAATTAAAGCGCGTTACTGGAAAAAATTCCAATCGAGGCTTGAGCGCGACTGGGAGGGCGTCGTGCTTTATGTACGTGCATTTCAACCCAATGTTTTTATTGTTCGTTCATGATGATGGTAATTCTCGTACCGAAACTCTTACTGCAACCAGTCGACCGTGCTCCTGAACGCCAATGTCGCATTCCTATCCATTCCAGTCGTGTTGTCGAACAACAATGGGTTGTTGTTCTCTCCTGCAGCAGCTGCCAGCCAAGTATCCATAATTGCGAGCCTCGGAAGTATTATTATTGGGCTACTACTTGTACGGCAATTGCGCATAAGTGCAAAAGAAAGTGCGGAAGATGCGGTGAGCTAGGAAAACGCCATTTTAATTTCTCATGAGTTCACTCATTGCGAATGCCCCCGGATACTCCCCGCCGCTAAACAGATAGCATACCTTGAACGTCGGACCCACCCGCAACTCGGCCTCGAGACAATGGCTATTCTTTACAGTCTGCCGTTTGCATTGCTCATGTGGGGGTGCGTAATCGCTACTTTATAGCCTTCGAATGATCTAGCTGCCTTCTGACATTTCCTTTTCATCGAAAAGAATGATAACATTCCTTACGGCTGTCGCGATCATGTGTTTCTACGACGCAGACGGTAATTCGACCCTCCTAACACCCCTAATCTACGCGGTTCCTTGGGCCTTCGTCGTTCTATTGATCAGCTGGACGGTGCTCACCGGCTGGGAGACGACTCAACATATGAATTGGCGCTCGCTCATACCTTCCTTTGACGCGCGGGAAGCATGGCGGAGATGGCGGAAGCACGACTCGGGCGAGGAGGAGGTAGCCGATGGATCAGACGGAGAACTGGAGCTAGAGGATACCGACTCTCGCTCAATACGATCTTCTCACCCGACCCGCTCAAACGTAACAGTAACTGGGAGGAAATGGCGCTCGCGCGTTCGCAAGCTCACGGAGGGGCCGAGGCGCCGCTTGACGCGGAGGAGGCCCAACCCTCTGAACCAAAATGAACTCTAACTCAAGATTTTCGTATTTAGATGAAAGCCCATCATGGGATTTCCTTTCTTTTCGCTACGACGCCATAGTGAAGGGGAGTGGGAGAGCTCGGATACCGGATCCCTGGCGTACGTTTGTATCAGTAGTTTCGATTGTTTCTGTTCTTTTTTTTGTATGATCTGCTTGCACTTGATGGTATTTAACATTCGTCGCCTGACGTCGGTTGACGATTTAGTTTTGTTATGTTGTGACCGCTCTCATTCAATGTTTTCCCTAGACGCCTGAGTACTCACGATTTATCACGTTATATCCCATTTTCCATTTTCCATCTTCCTCTGATTTCTTTTCAATGTATCGGAAGGCTCCGGATGACTGCGTCTGTTCGCTGTGCATGTGTCGACTACAGTAGTTTGCTTTGACAAGACAAACCTATTCCATCGAGTCTCGACCTTGTGTAATTCTTGCCGAGCGAAGCGCGCATTCGCTCTGGACAGTGCAAAGCACGAGGCCGGATGACGTGTCGAAGGGCGAAATGTCTCCGATGCTGGTGCTTATTTAACCTGTGGGGCTCTTGTAAAGTGACTGCAGTGCCTGTAGTATATACTAGTAGTATGCTCCAAGTTTCTTACAAACTCATGTCCAAAGCAAAACTACCCTCAAGCCGGAAACCTACCACCAAAAAAAAACGAGAAATGTTCATAAACTAAACAACAGCCTGCATGGATTTCTCACTGGTGTTACCATAACGTGGAAGAAAGAAATCAAAATTTACATACGTAGGATTATTCGGTGAACCCGTCAGAGTCCGGCTTACTTTAGTGCTTACAGGTGAGATGTAAAAAAGTTAGCGGAAGCATTTTTATCGAGATAGGTGCGACCACAGGAATCAGCATAGGCAAGGGTGACGCTATCAGCGGAAGCAATCTTCGCACGAGAAAGCAAGCAGGAATAACGCTCACAGGAAAAGGAATAGGATTCATATATTCAAAACAACCTGTAAGGATTAATGCTACCTCCTATTCAGATATAAAACATATAAAGAGATTGTAACTGCTCACCTCAGTCCACAAGAAAAATATTATGACTATATGCGCTATCCGAAACAGGAATGCGCTTACCGGCTTGCTTACAAACTTTCGCATTCAGATGCTATGTCATACAATCCTAACAGATCGATTGGAAACATCCGGGAGAGGAAACAATCGAGACTAACGGGTCCAAAATATGATTGTTGATATATGTACAAGAACTTGCCTGTATATCGAAACATCGGAATGAAATAATGAAGGTCTCGACACACAGGGATTGTGTTTGCATTGTAGAATATGGAGAATAGTACCCTGAAGAATATATTCGATGTTCTCGTAAAGGTAAGCCAATCCATAGAAAATGGTTAACCCTATCTCGACTCAACCCATAATTCTGGACAGACCGGAACGCGTCAATCCCATGCCGTGAGAGGTGAAAAGAAATATCTGAAAGCGACTTCCCCGTGTAGTGCATTCAATACCGTGTTATATTAATTAAAAGCTCAAACGGCTGTTGTCAAACTACAGTTAAACGTCCACCCCAACTAATCCACAGGATAGCAAAAGCCCACAACGAGGACACGCGGTAAAGAGACCGGTAACACGCGGCATGAAGATATCCGATGATTAAGTCATCTGGAAGGCCGGCGAAGAATGAAAGTTGGGCAAAAGCCCTCGCATCAGCGGCCCCAACAGACGCAAACGTGTAGACCGTCACGTTGCTAACGTAGATCATTAATATCGCCTTAACATCAACACGATCGATGGGTACATGAACCATTTCGACGGAGTCGCTAGCGAAAGGCGTTGATTGTCCAGGACGCTTGGAACTATAATCCAATGTACGAATGAGTTTGCGCAGGAAATCTGAGTTCTGTAAAATAATATTTAGCAAGTCACAGACTCTAATAGAAAAGATCGTCCGTATACCTCCAGGTGGTGTAAGTTCATTGTACTTGGCCGACGCGTTCATTTGATGCGCGTCCACCCCACACAACTTCGACCCTAAAGCATATCAATTACAAATCCCACACAAAGACGGAGGTAACCGGATATAAACGCACCTCCGACAACAGCGGCGCTTGAACTCTTGCACGAACAAACGCGCACTGCGTAGTTGTTTCTAGAACAATCAGAAAGAGGCAGCACGGAAAGATTACTTCTACAGCCAGCTGTGCAACTCGAAGACACGCCTCTCCCACGAAAGAGAAATTGAATTGAAACTGCAGACAAGGATAAAAAGGAGCGGAAGCAAAGTATTCTCGACCGCCAACTTTCCCTAGGACGGTCCGCCCTGAACACCCACGGTATCCAACCCCGCACAAATGCGTATTTGGCCGTCTACACCTTCGAGATCACCCAAAGCCGACCATCCACATACCTCTCCACCTCCTAAACCGCCAGCTATAGTGGGGATGGACGCCATGAACAAAGCCTCGGCTTTATGCATCGACATTGCGGCGTATCACGACCGATACACGGAGATTCTAGGGCCGCCCTCCTCAGAACCGAGGACGCGCAGCAGTTCCATTACCAGCCCCATGGCGCCACGCTCTCCTTCTCCAAGCCCGCTCGACCCGCCGCTTTCGCGATCGAGCACATTCCGGGAAAGCGATAGGACTCGGACAGTCAGGTCTAGAGACATCGGAAATCCACCTAGCGGGGGGGGCCACTCGCCTTCCCTACAAGGTTTACACAACATATCAGGGGATGCGACAGCATTCCCACATATCCAATGGGACGCATACGACGTCACCTCCGTGGAATACGCCGTGAAACTCGTGCAGAGAGTAACGAGCCACCACGACATCGACCGTTTCGTCTCAGGCGTTCGCATCTGGCTAAAGGGCCTCTCCAGGCTTGACGGTGCGAACGTGGCCGCCCGCATCCGCACAGCGGCCATCGAACGTTTTCTACATGTTTGGAAGCTGGTACGTCCATCCGCTTTCTCCATCTTTTCGCCACGTATCTCCCAATAATTTGCAGCCAAACGAGAAACCAATCGAGAGACCAATAGAGCGATCACTCGCCTTCACTGACGATATTGATACTGGTCTCGCTGTCGCTCGACTTCTCGGCATGCTCTTCCACGCTCAAGTTCTTGGGAGCACCGACATCGCTTTCGCCGCTGAGCTCCTTTTCAAGAATCGTTACCAGGCTGGGAGCCTTCGTGCGATGTACGAGTTGATTAGAGCTTCAGAAATGAGGACGTGTCGTAGCGCTGCTCTTGAGCGCATGGTAGTGCTCGCCGATGGCCTGAAGGCGGTGAAGAATGAGTTGGGCTGCCCCAACGAAATGAAATTCTATGCCGGCGTAAGTCTTCGCCCTTTGAACCTCTTGGATAATAAAGTTGATGAACAAACCTCGCTTACAGGAAATCATCCGCCTTATCGATCACTTCAAGAGTATGTTGGCCTTTAATACATTGCCTCCCGTGAATTCTAGAGGTGGTAGCCGCGTGATGCGACTCGACTCTGTGTAGTCGCTTTCGCGTCGTAAGGCGATTATGAGACAATACTTCTAATATGACCACCAACCTATGTCCAGACATGTAGACCCTCCTTACTTTCCGATATTCGAATATGCACCATGCCCTTCTCTGCTAAAGTTTGGTAGGCGAAGCGTTTGCGAGCGTGTACGCCGTGGCGGGACAGATGGATCAGGCAAACCGACCTGTAAAGAAATTGTCGAGAGAGTGGGGGCTATACTGCGTTAAGTGTTCACACTGGACTTAAGAGGTTTGGTCACAGGATCAGATAAGCCAGATCAGTCATTCTTATCCACATCTCAACGCGGCGGCAACGTGTTTTCCATGCTGCACTTGGCGGCGATCGGAAGTAGACGTGGCTTGAGTTTCTCAAGAACCCTACCAAGATATCTTCAATGAACCAACATATTCAAACATACAAAGAGCCTTACATGGACGTCGGTCGTATGATCCGAGAAATACAAGGTCACTTGCGCCCTGCAGAAGGGGGTCCGCCGTCGCACACCCCAAAACCAGGAGACCAGAACCCGCGTACCAGTGCGGTTCATCGATTGTGATGAACGAGGAAGTGGCTTGCTTCGTGATAGGCTGAGTAAAATTAGAAAATACAACAATTTGAAATCGATTATTCCGGGGCAGCACGCTCGCGAAGTTTGTGCTCGCGGCATAGTACTATGTGAAGTGTTCAATTCCTCTTCAACTTGAAGGGAGGAGCCATACGAAGGGATGGACGCAACCCTAGATGGGCTTCACGCGCTTACTTACCTGCATTACATTTTGCTATTTGAACGTTTAGTCGGAGTGTAAAATCTTCCTAAATAGATATTTCCCTTCGAACCTTGTTCTTCCATACCACAACCACAAGTCAAGCTGCGAAAGTGAGCTCAGTCATCTTGTGCGGAGAAGAGCGCCAGGAATCAAGATGGGCATAGATAATAGGCCATCTTCCCACTGTTAATAGTATGCCGAGCTCTTTCGTTGGTCTTCCTGTTCACCGTTGACCTACACTCTTATCGATTTGCATGCTGCTGATTGTGCCGTGCCCCGTCTGCGGCGCACTCAAGCAATATAAAAGACGCGCCGGCTTTACCTCTGTCTCTCCTTCCTTTTGGTTTTGCTCCTCTCAAGTCAAGCTGGAGCCATGTCCGTCTGTTTGGGATATTTCCTTTCCCACAAAGCATGCGGCAGCGGAGTGTTGCGTAAATTTGGACACCGCACCCATGATAAACACCCCTTAGCAGTGGTGAATGTTACCGTTACTCCAGGTCGCTGTTCTACTAATCTCATTGGTGTGTTTCTACTGACCTATGTCTTTGACCTTTTTCCTAGATGCCGGTTGACACCAGATATGTATTCACGCGATATGATTTCTCGCACTTACATTTCAAACGTCTGTCTCTGTACATTGAGTAACATCCTTTTAACTCAGTCCTAATTCTAATCTTCAAACGATAACTGGCGAGTGTAATCACCACGAGTCATACGGGAAAAGAATCAAATAAGCGATGTTTACAGCTCGTTGCCTCGAACAGTTATCAGTCCAACTGCTCCCTTCTTGCCCGCTCTACCCGCCCGGAGGGCGGCCTCTCGGTTCGCGGTTTGAACTCTGCATAACGACGGATCATCTGGATGATAGGCTGTGTGTGAGTTCATTATCAGTTATATGTCAGTGGTATAAGATATCTCGTACTCACGTCCGCATAGTGTAGCATCTCGGGGGTACTCGTTTCTTCTTTCGCACCCTTCATACCTCTCGCTATTGCTAACATGCGTTGAGAGGCCGGGAGGCGGAAAACTTTCTCTCCCATGCAATCAAGTAAAGTGTATAGACCTCGTGCGTACCCGTCTTTCCGACGGTGTTCGAATAATAGCTCGCTAGCAAGAACGACGTCGGTGGTGGAAAAGATGTCGATCTGGACGAGCTTTCCGAGGATAATGACAGCAGCTTCACCCCGCATCGTATTGGCGAGGCGTTGCGGGTAGGTCGAATCCAAGTTGGTCGGCAGAGACAGATTATTCAATGTTTCGTGCTCGTCAGTGTTGAGGAAGTGGTTGTCTCCTGACTGTGCATATTCATCAGTGTTAGACGACGAAATCAGGAGAAAGGGGGTGTACATACGGGAGTCCAGACGTTGAAGAATAGCTCCATCGCTGTGGAACGGACCGTGGAGGTCGCCTCCTGCTTGTGAGGATGTGGCAGGCTAAATAGCCGGGATTTGGCGGCGAGGACGGCAGCATCAGCCTCAGCGGGAGTCGTCACTCTCCGGATCAACTCGACCGCTTCAGATATGGAGGTGACGCTGGATGCGTCCTGCGAATTTCGTAGGGATGTTGGTGCACTTTCTATGGGGTGGTTGAGTTTGAACGGTGAAGGCGAATTGCCCTCCTGGTTCGTGGTGTCGTTGCTATCAATTGTAGGCGTGTGTGTGTTATTGTTGGGGCCCCAGTCGTGGTGCTCAGAGATGTCGACTGGATTGGATCCCGGGGTTGGTGGTACATCGTGTCTCTCAGACGTGGAAGTTGGAGATGGGAGTCTGCGGTAGCGATGGCGATGAGCACTCGCAATATTAACGCTAACACGGGGCCAGCCGCGTAGGATGCGTCGGAATACGTCGTTGCAACGTGACATCGTTGATTTAAGGGGGCTTATTGGAGGAGGCCCTTGGATATACAAAGGCGGATGCTGATGGTCTGTCATGACGCAGAGTTACTACATGGGAGTTGCAGAGTAGTGGTGGGGGGCAGGATGGAGACGAGGGGTCGCCTTTTATACTGGTCACGAAATTCCTATAATAGACTATGACTCATCAAATTATATTGTGCAGAGGTTCCCTCGTCATAAAAGCCTCGTGTTCAAGTTAAAGTTCTCTTTTATGATACTGTTCGTGGGATTCGTCCAATATTATGAGACCATGACTCATTCAAAGCCAATTTCACTGCAATGCGGGTAGGCTTCTTCTCTTAGAAGAGACTCAGAAAGGTCTAGGAGTACTGCGAAAAATCAAGACGCGAAAGTGGAATATTGCCCTTTTTTCGAAATACTTATGGGGATATGTAGGTCCATGGATGCGGGTGCGGAAGCAAATCGGAATGTAACCCCACCCTGGCAGTGACCCCTAGCACGGCGGCAATCGTGTTGGAATCGGCGCTGCGGGGTAGATTGCGATCCTGGTCCGCATCATAGGGGCTAACATGCTGTGTACGTCGCAGCGGCTCTCAGTCACCCCGGGACCGCGGGTGAGTATATGGTCCCTGTTCACAGCCTTCGGCCAGGTACACTGACGCCGCCGTGCAGTCACGGTGCGCACGTTTGTTACACCCAACGACCTATGACTTGTGCGAGACATCGAATGTGGTTTTCGTGAGCTTGGGTATAAGAAGACACCCGGCTCCGTCAAGCCCTGCCTCGACCTTCGAGCCTGCGGAGTCAAGTTTACGCACGTCTAGTCACTGTGACGACACTAGCCGCTATAGCTACTCAAACGGACAATTGGGGACAGCCCGAGGACACTATTCTACTGATCTCACTGGCGTTGTCTAGCCGTCGGTTCCACCGATCTATGTCTCTGACCCCTCCCTTAGATGTCAATGGACAGCGGATATATCTTCTCGGGATATGATTTCTCGCACATACATTTCAAATGTCTGTCTCAGTACATCAAGTAACATCCTTTAACTCGAGTTACTACATGGGAGTTGCGGTCACGGTACAGTTGTAGTGTGTGTGGTTGGAGATGGTGAGGAGCAGGATGGGGACGTGGGGCTGCCTTTTATACTGGTCACGAGAATCCAATAATAGACTACGACTCATCAGAAGTCTATTACACTGCAACAGTAATCTGTATGCAGCGGCTTTCTCGTCATAAAAGCCTCATGTTCAAGTCAGAGTTCCCTTTTTTACTGGACGCGGGATTTGCACAATATTATTAGACCATGAACTCATTCAAACTTCGGTTTCACTGCAATGCGGGTGCGCTTCTTTGAAGAGAACCAGAAAGGTCTAGGACGTGAAAAATCCAAGCTGCAAAAGTGGAATATTGCCCTTTCTTTCGGGTGGTGGTCAATACTTATAGGGGCATGTGGGTCCACGGATGCGGGTGCGGAAGCAAATTGGAATGTAACCCCGCCTTAGCAGTGGCCCCTAGCACGACGACCGAAGCTTGGTGCTAACGGACGAGGGAAATCGTATAATAGGCGGATAGAACAGACGGAAAACATTCTACCAGTTTTCAAATCAATCCAAATCAGAGTCTGAGCTTTGGAACTTGAATATACCGGGAGAATGTCTGACGATCATAATTTGACTCGGAAAGCTTGCGGTAATGCAACTTCAAGGCTGACATGGGCGGGCGGTGTTACCAGCACGACAGCAGGGGTTTCGTCCAGATTCCTACCACTGCAGTATCCCAACAAGTTAATCAAAAGGAAGAAACAAGTTCTTTAAGCAACAAGACGTCGTGTTGGCTTCTGTCAATGATAATCTGATACTAAAAGCGCTCAGCAACCACCGCAGCACTCCCTTGAGTCCCTTCCGTAATTGTCAGAAAGAACGGGAATTTGGATACGAGGGGGTCGGGAGTTAAAGTAGGTTGTCAGTGTGCATGATACACGGGAAAACGACGGTCAGAGTTTCACCCGATACAATGAGCAATTGAGTCATGGCTCTTACCACTCGCTTGGGGGACATGAATGGACGTCTGACCTTTTCTTCAGCGGAACGCCGTCCCTTCAGTCTGGGATAACATGTCGGAGTTTTACCCGATATTATGTAGTCCCGCCTCCGAATTCCGAGTCCATCCACGCTCGCGATTGTGTCGGCTACAGAGCATCGCAGCCCGCGGCGCCGCCGACACGTCAAGGACGACTCGGAGAGGACAGCGGCGTCCGTGAAGGGACATATTGCCCGTAAAGACGTAATGGGGCCCACAAAAAGAGGGTGACGAAGCTGAAGACAGGACGAGGTAGAGAGTCAATGGGACCAACTCACTGGTAGGGGCTGCCATTAGTGGTGAACTCGAGAGAGAGTCTGGAACTACACCCTTTTTTCAAGTCGCGATACCAGCGGATCTAGTAGGGCCCAGCATCGTGTTGTTTTATCGGCGGACGTGGGCAAACAGGTCCGATTTTTTTGTTGTTGCAAAAGTCTGGGCCTATACCTATACTAGGGGGTGGTGGAGGATGGAGACTGATGGAAGTTGTGACAGTAGCCACTTAAATCGGCCTCTCCCCAGGACAAGCACCGGCACCCCCCTTCCCCTCCCCCCTATGGGCGCAGAGTACCGGACATGCTCGGCGCCCCACTACAACATACTGCTCCGTGATGGACGGTAGGCTTCAGAGGCGGGGACCGTCCAGCCAACCGTGTACTCTATGTGAGTCTTGACGCCGGCCGACTCCAGGGGATTGGGTCTGCCGCCTGTGGATTTAGAGCGCCTCGCGGGCACGCACGCCCCCCTCTCGAAGATCTCATTGATTTAATTTTCACGTACAACACAAGCTTCGGCCATTTTCAAACCATCTCGCAGGGTAGCAGGAGCACATCAGAATTAATTTCGGACCTCCGGTATTATTTTTTTTCACAATGGAAAACAGGAACAAGTTGGTCTAAGAAGTCGGCAATGAGAGATGAAAGCAACGAGGGCGGGGAGCAACGAGAGAACATCGTAGTAAAAATAGCAAAGCGAAGCAAGATGGGAGTGAGATAATGTTGTGTACCGTGGTCAAATTTTGCAGGGGACGGAAAACCGAGGGGACTAACGCCCTTTTTTTTTTGAAGAGGGAGTTGTCTATGGAATGATAAACTTGTCGATGGAACCAAGGGCTTAGGCATTCCTTATCTGCCTTTTGCGAAGTGAACGAAAGTGGCGCTCAAGGAAACTTTTGCACGTCTACACGGCCCATGCATACATCAGTCTTCTTTCGAGCACGGACAAAACCCAACAAGACCCACAAAGAACATGAGCATGCCCTTGACGAAGCTCTTGCTACGCCCGGGCTGCCCCTCTGCAGGTGTGGTTTCCCCTGCGTTCAAATCTAGGCTGCTGGCGACCGACATCCTATCATCGTCCACTGCAGCCAACTGGACTGGCGCAGGTTCAATATGAGCTGACAATGGTACGTTGAAGACAGGCGGGTCCGTCGTAATAGCAGGGTCGAGCTAACAATAAAGAGAAGTCGTGAATGAGGCACCCAGAAGGATGAGAAGCAGACTCACGATAACGACTACCCCGCGTCTGCGCCTGCGTTTGCGTCTACGTTCCTCCTCGTCCCTACGATCGAACGTTGTCTGCCAACGGGGTTAGCGTTTATTGAGGGAAAAATAGATAGAATTCTTGCAATTCCCGTACCATCGCCCAATTCTCGTTATGCTCAGGCCGAACTAATTCGAAGTGCGGCTGATGGCTGGCGACGTCGTTCCACGCGAGGCGTCCTGCGAAGAGGCGGGAATCGCGTCGCAGAATGTGCCTGTTGACAACTAGGCTAAACGAGGGATAGATCTCCCTCTGGTGCGAATTTCCACGGAAATCCATCGCGTGTTCGTGGGTGGATGCTTGGTTGGTCGTGAGAGGAAGAAAGGAGTGTGTATTCGCCCTTCGAGGGCAAGATGAAATGCATTAGCTCGGCTCTTCGTTGCAATTCAGTACGGCTAGAAGTTGCATTTCTCGTAACACTGTTGTTTAAAGCAGACGCCATGTCGATGAATGACCACGGACCTTTTCTGGCGTCTGGACGCCGGCGCGCGCGTATCGCCCTCTTCGACCGACACCACTGTACTCGACCATGACAGTACCACCCCCGCAGACTAAGGAAGTCCAAACAAATGAAAACCGTCTCGAAGGCTTTGCGACCAGTATTCAGGAGCATCGATCAGAAATGCAGAAGAGGATTGCACGGCTTCTTGAGTTGGGACCTAGCAGCCGCGGAAGCAAATGCGCGTTCCTTGGTCTTCAATATTCTGTTCTAAAGAAACGCAAGTGTCTTAAACGCACAAGAAAATCTTCAGAGAAGTCTTCAGGCATCCCGCAACTTGAAAATGGAACTAGGTGCGATATTCACAGGTTGTCTGCGGTCGTCCGTCACGGATCTGGTATCTGCGAGTGATGGTCCCTCTTCCTCTTGCTTTCTTCTGAGACTTGCATAATTCAGTGTAGAGTGCTACCTTCCTGCTGGCGATATCATTTCGATCCCACAATCCAATTCGCTGCCTTAAATCGTCGTGGACACTATGACGAACAACAATTACGAACGGCATCAAAGCAGTTTGGGAGAAACTTCCATATAGGGAAGAGCCGTGATGGTGAGTTGAGTCAGAGCTCCTCGGTCCTGAGAGTGGCAAACAAGTTGACGCCAAGTCCGCTATTAACCACCATCATTGCAGAACAGGCATATTTGTACCAAACACAGAGTGACACCAAGACTAGGCAAGAAAATGGGGAAAACAATACGCCCCAGTAGACAAGTCCAGAAGACGGCAAGCCTGAAGACGTACAACACTTCCACCACTGAAAGGAGTGCATGCAACTAGAGGAGAAATTCCAGTGAAGCTGTACAAACCGTGCTTGAAGAGCTATCGGTCTTTCACCTCCAGAGAGCTGGAGAGTCGAATGTCCAGAGATAGATGGCGCATGCCCCGCCCGCAGTACAGCTTTAGGAAACAAACGGCGACTTTCGTCTCGAAACCCTTGAACTTCTGGAAATCCATGCCTTGCGTTTTTCTAGAATGAACGGTGATCAAGCGTGAAGAATTGTCAAGATGAAGCAGTGAATTGAACACGTACTATGCCTCGTGGGTCATGTTCCATCTCCTTCCCGTCCCCAGAGACATAAGTCGCAAAGAATGGCCAGAAATATCACTTGCTGTCTCGGTCCGGTCCCCTGCTCGATCCCGCTTTTAAGGCATGCCTGTTCCAGTGACAAAGGTCGTGGATGGTGAGTTGCAATCACGAGGGGATGGACTAGATCCTTGTGCATTCATCTTGAGTCAACACCTTTCACCTTCAATCCCACTAGTATTTTTAAGTCCCCTCTCTGGGAAAAGATAATCATCAAGGTAAACGGTGCTTGTTCATTCTGGACGAGATCGTGGAGAGGGGGGTCGTGGTTTGAACTCTGAAGAAAGCGGCTGGATGGCCTCGGCTAGAACTTCGGCGACCGCCGTGACCCGCCAAGTGTGTAACTCGAGACTGCCGCTCAAGTTGTTCCCCCCGGCTTGCTGGACACGGCCTTCAGTCTCCCAAACTGTCAGCACCATAACACCATTTCCCCTCGCATGATACTTCCGCACGTCAAGGTCCACGCTTTCTTATAGTGTCGAAGCAACTCTTTGCCCTGAGCCACCGTTCATGTGTTTTCCTTAGCCACGGCGGCTTCCGAATTTATGGCTGTAATATCATCACGAACCAAGCCACCCTCGCTGAGGGGCGTTTGGCTTTTTACGATATGCTACAAATTATCCCCCAGGCTCGAGTCCAACTGCTGTTTTCTCTGTTTACGGAAGCACGATGTACATCCTGCCAGCGCGTGAGCGGCAACACATCGACACGTCCGCCAACAGCTCAACAACCACTCATACCCGACCGTCATCCATCTGCGCTTTTTCACGATCAAGTCCTTAACTTTAGCCCTTTGAACGCTCGCCACTGGACTCCTATCCATGATCTATCGTGAATCATCGTTTGTCGGAATTACGGTTTTACCATCGCATTAATCATCCTTGACGCTGGTGAGTGGTCAGTGCCAGTGCCCTTCGTATGCTAGCTCGCCAGGTGATTATTGAGACAACTGCCCTGCTTCTGGCCCTAGTTCTAGGCGTCTGGGGTGAATTTGAAAGACTTATTCAGGCTATGGTCGTCGAGCGGAACACATCACTATCTATGCAGCCCCCTTCGCCGGCCATCGCTTAAAAATGGCATTTTCTGGATCCTCTCTAATCTTTATGTCTGGAATTTCTTTAACGACCTTTTAAAACATCAAGTACATCCATTGACCATTCAGCTCCACCGCGCGTCCTCGTAATTTCTTCCAGGAGACCGGATTCATTAAGGGTGTTTAGTTCCCCTGATTTCCCCATACACACCGGCATTTGTAGGCGCTAATGTGCTCTCAGCCTCTCGGCTTCTGGCGAATAACTTAAATGCTTAAAAGTCCGTAAGCAGGCTCTTTGACTGCCACAGCAGGCTAGTTTGCGGGTCTGTAATTATATTAATCTCGTATTTGTACAGGGTATGCACATCCATGGACCGACGATCGATATAAACCGGTTTAGCGTTAATCTCTCGTGATTATCGTGCTGGAATTGGCGCTGCGGGATAGATTGCGATCCTGGTCCGCAGCATAGGGGCTAACATGCTGTGTACTTGTTGCAGCGGCTCTCAGTCACCCCGGGACTGCGGGTGAGTATGATTCTTGCTCACAGCCTTTAACCAGGCATGCCGACGCCGCCGCACAGTGCGCACGTTTGCTTCACCCAACCGACCCATGGCCCGTGCGGGATATTGAATGTGTCCCGGAGCTTGAAGAGATATGTATAAGAAGACACCCCCGGCTCCGCCAAGCTTCCGCACGAGCAATCGAGTCACAGTGACGATGGCCGCTATACTTACTCAAATGGACAATTGGGAACATCTCGAGCTTAGTTCCGATGACCCATGCCTGACAACGGTGCGCGATGCCGCCGACCCGGTTGAGAGGCGTATCGTCTTCAAGGCCGAGACGGACGAAGAGGGTCCGCCGGTGGGTACGACGTACGCGAATGCTGGAGGAGGCGTTGCTGCAACGCTGGAGTGGCGCAGGTGTTTGGGAGATAGGCTGACTCTCTGCGGTGGGCGCAGGGAGGCACTGAACGGGGGGAAGGAGTTGAAGGCGAGTCTGATCAAGAAGTACACGAAGGACAGGTGCGCGCCGCTTGTCTTTTCGTGTCCTTTCGTTTAAGTCGGGTTTACTTACGCGACAACGACATACAGGTAGAGTGCGCTCTTTTGGTCGTCTTTTTCGGATACTGTTACTGGAAGCTAGGTCGAGGGGGTCGCAGTTTGTCCTCGTTCTAGGTGTACTCGCATTACGGATGAATTTATGCATGTATTTCTTTTACTCCTGATCTTTCTGTGCTCGATTTTCGGGGTCTTTTGGCTGTTGTTAGGACACATTAAAGCATGAGGGTAAATACGATGCACCGGTTCTGACAAATGCACTGACATGATCTGGCTAACTTGGAGGGGTCGCGAAGGTTTATTAGAATGGATATCCTAGGAGAACTTAAAAAGAGAAATTTCCTACTTCTTATCCTATTTTAGGAAAATGATGTCATACGACTCTGGTTACATGCTCATATTTTTATATACTCTTCAAGTAAACGAGTCGCGGTCCGGTCAAACAACGTCATCTTGAAAAGTTACAATAGACTAAATCTTATATAAATCATAATAGTTATGGCTTATTATAAACGGCACTAATGACGCGCACGTTAAACCGGCGACTCTCCCTGAATGTATTTTACATTGCACAAGTGCATTAGTACAGGAGTAAGAATGGATGGTAGATGATGATGAGTAGAGTTGAGTGTGAGAGGAGGATTATAACGAGAATATAAGTGTCAATCAAACGGATGAATGGTATGCGAGGTGGGATTGGTACTACTGATAGAGCTGAAATTTGTGAAAGATGAAGACCGGGAACCGGAGAAATAACTAAAAAGTCCGACGAATCCATCAGCACTTGGTTCCGCAGTGCAACTCAATGCCTCGAGCGGCACAAGCTTTTTCCAGGGCCTTTGCGGACTCCGAAGAACTCGGATGTCCCCATCGCTTGAAGCTGCTTTCCCCTAAAGTCAGCGTCTTCAGCCTTCTAAGACTAAGCGAGTCTATGAATCGTGCCCATGCATCCAACGAGATCTTTGCTGCGTGTACCTCACTCACTTCCAAGTCCTCGACGTCGGAAAACGTGTCGGCGAGCTCGCGCAACCAAGAGGGAGATACGTTGACATCGAGCAGTCGGACATTACGCGTCGTACTCAGTGCAGAGAGCGATGAAAGACCAACAATCGCGTCCTCGTCTACGTGAGTGAACGGCGGTGCTGAGCCTCCGATACGGCTTTGGAACGTCAAGCTTTCCAGAGACGTGCCGAGGAGGGCAATCAGGTAGAAACAGTTCAGCTCGAACAAGAAGTCATCTGAGACTATGGTGAGCTTGCGGAGGCGCTGCCACGCTGCGGGACTGCTCAGCAGCGAGAACAGGCCCCCGGACATGGGGGCCATGACGATCGCGTAGAGGTGCAGCTCCTCGAGCATGCAGCAACGCGCGTCAGTCTGCGCCGGACGCTCGCCGTGCGCGTCGTACCCCGAGTTGTCGACGTCGAGCGTCAGCGGGCCGACGAGCGCAAGCGACTTGAGTGCGTGGAAGCGCTCTGTGAGCTCGGTGCTCCACTCGAGTGATGCTAACGGGTCGCTTAGCCCGTGAGCTTGGGGTTCTGAGAGTGCGCCGCGCGTTCCCTCAATACGGAGCGCGGTAATGGAATGTGGGGAGGCAACAGAACGTAGGAAACGTTCGGCGCCCTCGGCTAAGTCGCCTGCGAGCGTGAGGCGTTCGAGACGCAGGAGTGCGAGCAGACGAGGTACAACTGCGCGCATGGACATATCCGCATCGTAATCATATTCCTGGCCAGCATCATATGCCCATCCTGGATTGGAGGGACGTAAGTCCAGCGCACGCACGAGCGGTATAAGAGTGGGGTCATGGTCGAGCGTGCGCACAATGCGGTGACACGCTCGGTAAGACGACAGAGTCGGGCAGGCATAAAGGCGCTTGCGGACAGGTTGGAGCCAGGACGAGGATATACGCGCAAGGCGGGGAAAGTCGCGCTGCCACCATGTTTGACTGTCGAGAATGAGGACGACGATATCTTCGACGAACGTGCGCATTGTTGGGGAATTCAAAAAAGCGGGGGAAATGAAAGACCTCAAGATGATATTAGTGAGTACTTATAACACCAGTCTACAGAGAGCTAGACTCGAAAGGCCATGAGTGCCGGGTGAGGCGAGGCAAGGCGGACGAGGTGACGGTCGCACTGAGGCATGGGTGCGAGAGTGAAGCCTCTCGGAAAGCTGCGGTCGCGTGCTGCCGCGAACATCCATTCCGTCCGCCACCAAGCCGACTACTGTATCGATTGCTTTCTAGAATTGTGTGTCTCCTCTGACCACATCACCATCCGCATTTTCACCCAACAATATCTGTCGACAAGAGTACAAAATGATTTTTTCTGCACTGCCATTTTTTCAGAACTGCACTAATGCATCAACATCTGGCCAAGAGTCGGCCCGATCACGTGTGGCCGGCTCGGAGTGCGTACGTGCGCGCTGTGAGCTCACGGCGGCTCGCAGGTAGTCGCGTGGACTCTATATCCACCCCCAGTCTTTCAGCTCTGAGTGTCGTCGACAATGGAGGCATCTAGTCACTCGTACGCCCTCCCCATCGCTGCCCGCCCGCCCAAGACGTGGTTCCAGCTCGTCCATGGCGCGCTCGCCTTGGTTGTCTTCCTGTTCGCTTGCGTCATGATCAATGCGACCCAGCTCGTCTTCGTCCTGCCCCTCCGCCTCGTCCCCAACCGGCGGGTACGCGAGCTGTACGAGGAGGGTGTCCGGTATACGAAGGGCGCATTTGGGATGCTTACAAGTGCGTTCGTCGTACACTTAGGCCGTCCGTACACACATGCTTGACGCCTGTTCAGCGCTTATGTGCCAGTTGTTCGCACCGACGACGCTTCGTGTGACATTTGAGACGGAGGGCATAGGCGCATTCAGCCTTGACGAGATAGAAAAGATCGTTGTACGCGATGTGGCGGGTAATGTCGTCGCGCTCCGTTTACCCAAGAAGTTGGTCATCATCGCGAATCATCAGGTGCATACCTCCTTGTCTGGCCACTTGTGATGTCTCAGTGCTCACCCTCGACACAATCGGCGCGAGTAGATATATACAGACTGGTGGTACACCTGGTGTCTGACCTACTTCATGGACATGCATCGCGATGTGCTCATCGTGCTTAAGAGGAGCCTCAAATGGGTGCCTGTCCTTGGTTGGGTGCGGCCTATTTCTCTTTTCAGTATACATGACCTAATTGACTTTGGATATTTTGGGACTTGTCCAACAAACTATCTACGCTCTAGGGTATGCAAGTCTTCCGTTTCATCTTCCTCGCGCGTTCGTGGGCATCGGATAAACACTATCTCGTGTCCAAGCTCGCCAAACTCGGACGTAAAGCGCAACAGGAAGACACACCGCTGGCTTTTATATTATATCCCGAGGGAACACTCGTCTCCGAGGACACACGTCCCATTAGCAAGAAATTTGCAGACAAAATGGGAATTGTAAGTGCACTCTCTACTCACTTTGTTCATACGCCTTCGGGAGCAAGTTACCCGTGCCGATGCTAATTCACTATATGTACGTAGCCAGATATGACGCATACACTCCTTCCGCGCTCAACAGGCTTACATTTCGCACTCCGCGCTCTCTTACCACGTGTGCCGAGTTTGAAGCTTCTTGACATCACGGTCGCTTACCCTGGTGCGTCTCCTTCGATTAGTCCCTCTCTAGTTCTTTGATTATTTCCTTCGCTTATTCTTGGCTAATTCATTTCTTTTCTCTGACTTAAAGGCATACCGCCGATGGGCTATGGCCAAGCCTACTACACAATCCGCTCAATTTTTTTGGACCGCGTACCCCCCTTTCTGTACACATGCATCTCCGCCTCCTTGACGTTGCCGCCGATGTCCCCATCGGCGACCTCTCCTCCACGAACCCTTCTACAATTCCTCCCTCCAGATCCTCCTCCTTCTCCAAGACTCCCAACCCCCACCCGTCGACTCGGCCATAACTCCAGCGACAAACGGCCACGCTCCAGAAAACGGAGAGGCGACGGAGGAGAAACAGAGAGGAAGGGAGAATGTAATAGAGACAGACGTTCCTGAGCCCGAGCGCGCAGTGTTTGATGAGTGGTTACGTGCGCTGTGGCGCGTAAAGGATGCCAAGCTCGAGGAGTTCCACCAGTCGGCGAGGAAAGGGAAGGTGGACTCAAAGTCCAATTTGGATAGTGGGGATGAGGAGAGAAAAGCGTTCTCGTCGGGCGCTGAGGCGGTGGAGATCCCGTTGAAGCTGCGGAGCCTGCGAGACGCGCTCGATGCGTTTTGTTTCTTTGGGCCTGCGGTGGTAGCGTGGGCGTGGGGAAGGATACGAGGGTAAGAGCTCAGGGGATATGTAATCTTGGTGAAGTAAGAACTTGGAGAGACGGTGGGATGCAATGCGTTCCAGCTTAACTCGTCGAAGGTTTTAACTCTGCACTACTCTCGGACTTTCCTTTCCTTTACGTGGACACGATGCGGCTCAGTGTTGTGAAATTTTCTTTTTGATGTTTTAGCTCTTTCTGTGTGTAGCGTGTATTTGTCTCACTGGATTCGATGCTCGTGCTTGTACCATCGCAATCAATATTGTTGTGGCGACGTCGAATAAAGTAAAAGCCCACGCCATTCGCCTTCGCCTATGTACACGCTGATCTGTCGATCATTTTTTGGTTATCACGAGCGGATTGCACGCGGAACAACTCGCGCGTGAAAAAAGGTTGGGGAGCGGAAGAAAAACGTAGCTTATTGATTGTCGGAATTCCATATACATGAGTATTACACCAAAAACAAAGATATACAACACTTGTGAGGGCAGGGATACAGTTGATAGAGAGGCGTAGGCCTAACCACTCCAGTCTCCCCATTCGGTTGTCGACTTGGGCGCTAGGAGTGCCAGGGGTTCTCGGGCTCTTCAGATGTCTCCTCCTCTTCCTGCACCATTGCAGAGGCGTGGGCCGGTGCCGGTAATGAGGGTATGGGATAGAACTGAGATCCTTCCCCGTTAAACGCCACATCGCGATATTCATAACCGGGTGCTTTTCCTGAACTATTATCATAGCCAAGACCTGGAGCGGGTTGGTTCAAGCTTGCCAGTGGTATAGTGACTGTTGGATATGATGGTGGGATGAATACAGTATTTCCGGATGCTTCACGGATAAGCACAGATTTGATTGGAGCTTGATCCCGGACCAGAAAATTCCAATTGGGGCTGGTGTGTGTAGAGGAGAAAGCACTAGATGATGTATCATCTATGAGAGAAGGGGGACCACTAGTATAAGGCATGAAACCTGGAGGGTAGTAATCTTCAGGGCCGTATGAATCATTAGCCTGGAAAAACACAGGCGAAAATGGGCCACTATCTGTCACGTCCTCTGACAGCCCCTCCATTACCTCATTTTCTTTATAATCTATTGAAAGGGTTCCCACTAGAAAAGTATTAATTTATCGACCACAGTCACAGGTAGCATTTGTATAGCAAGCATACCCTCTGTCTTCAAATCTTCTTTGAATTCTGTATTGATAAGCAAACCAACTTCATTGAGGATAGTAGCGAGGTCAGTGAGCCCGTCGCTCCCTTTTAGTGCCTGTGCACGAAGTGACTTCAGATTGATATTTTACCAGGAAAAATGGAGCCGTCTTCCGACCTTCGCTAGTGCACAAATATTAGCTTCATGTATTATGGCGATGTCGGCATTGGAAAGCTACGTGGGAGGTATGTAAGTGCGTTACTATTGATATGCATCATGCATTTACCTCAAAAATAGCGTTGAAAGCAATATCATGCGTCATTATATCCTGTGCCTGATTAGACATCGCCAGCAATTGGATGAGCATACTGACACACCTTATCAGCGGACTCTCCCTCATCGGAATCAAAATCTACGGCGACCACACCCGTCGTGTAATCACTGTCTCTATCCATGTCCAGATCTTCGGGATTTGCGGCGGCTTTGATTATCCGTGGGACAAGCAATCTTTCGGAAACACGATATCCTCGAATGAATATGCATTGGTTTTTGTCTGGCTCGTCTTCTGCAGCCGCATCGCCGCTCTCCTGTGGTATAAGCAGTGATTTGGAAGGGCGGTCGGACCTTGGCCCAATTCGGATGGGTATGCTGACGAACGATTCCGAAGTCCTAGAGATACTGGCCGAAGCAGCCAGTGAATGTGGGTCACCTGCGGTGAGTCGGGCCCCTCCTTGGACAGCGTTTTCGACGAAAGTCGCCGTTGCCCAATTTCCTGTCAGATCGTGTCCGGTCACAAGAATTATATCTCGAAGGTCGACACCCAACCCTAGGTCATCTCGCAAGAATTTCAGCCATGTGCGGTAATTCTTCAGCATATATTTCTCGAAATGCCTCATCCGAATGGCTTCCGTGCGTTCGGCATCGTACTTGATCAGAAGGGCCGCGGCTTGATGATTGGACACGGAAAAGTTCACGCTCGCGCCAGCTGAAGCTGCCAATCTGATGAACAGACGAGAAAGCTCAGTTCCACAAGGCCCATGATGCGATACGAAGCAACTGAAATCCTCACGATGAAAAGTCAATTTCGCCTTCGATACGCTTGACGTGGGATGAATGCAGCCAATTTCCCGCATCAATTCCGTGAAGTGATAGCGTTTCCCCACAATCTTGAGGTAGAGGCTTGAAGCCCACAGGCGTACCATACTTCAAATTGATAGGGTCATCAACGGGGAGTAGAGCGTTGAATACCCTGTGGAAGTATCCAAATCGCTTGTCGGCATAACCAACATCTGCGATACGAACGCGGTCGTAGCCTGGGGGATTGGGCTCATACAAGGGCAATCCGTGGCCCAGACTTCTAAGCTCTTCTTGGTAGACTCTGCATTCGAGGCTCATCTGTATGAAGAGCCGGTAACTTGAGAGAGGTGGTGTGAGTACAAGTCAACGGAGGGTTGCATCTGAGTCTGCATTCAATCCTTTGGACATTCGGACATTAGCGCTCGTACAGCCAGGAGACTGTGCACTCATTTTCCACGCACTTTTCAAACCTGTGCCAGTGTTAGGCAACCATCAGGACAGCCTCGATCACACAAGCTTGAATTAGTTGACTTCGGCCCACGGTTCCGGATTATTTATAGGAGTCCAAGCAGGTTTAGACTCGGAACCGGTTGTTATACTTACCCGAATCTAAGATTAGCACAAATTTACCGCTACTAATAACTGACAAAGAGGTTTCATTTGAAGTCAATTCTAGCCCGAAGCGGGCGAGTACAACAAGGGAGGAACTTATAGTAAAGTTTTCGTTTGACCTGTAAGGTCGGCGTCCATCTGTGTGCGTGAGCGTCACCGACAAAGAGAGCATATAATGAGGCTAAAGGAGACGGGGAACAGTACTACTGTAGATGATACCAGTGAATCCGAGCACAGTGATCCGGGAGAGGGAAAGAGGGTGGTGGATAGTGTTCTCAAAGGCCGGGTCAGGTCAGGTCAGGGGACTTTATGCTTGACCCTGACTCGGGTCAGGAATTCCGGTTTGGGCTGACCCCCCGCTGACCCGCTGCTGACCTGACCCGCAGTAAAAAAATCGGAATACAAAGTGTTATATTCAAACTCCGACGCCGTCTCGGCATCGAAGCTCGAACTTCAACAGTAACTGCCCTAACACATAAGTAATAACTGCCAACTTTAAGTGCTAATACTAACACCAATAAGATATATGTACATTAGTGCCAATGTCTCTATAATAAATTAGGCTGAATGCTATATCGACTTGAAGCCGAAGCAAATTTGTTTAGGGGAGGCCTTTTATGCTTCGGGGCCGGCAGATATTACTGAAAGGTAGGTTCATATTTGCCCAATTAAGTCATGTGCCGGGTCAAGGTCAGGTCAGAGTCAACCCCGGGTCAGGGAGGGGCTTTGTTGGTGGGAGCCGACCCCCGACTTGACCCACCTCCGGCCCCCGCTGACCTGACCCTCTGCTGGCCCGACCCGGGGTCGGATCGGGTCAGACCCGGCCCTTGAGAACACTACCAGTGGTGGAACAACGCCTCCGAGTTGGAATTTCTTCTGTGCGGGAGCAAGGCGGTTCAGTGTTGCGAAAACTCTTTTCTCATGTTTTAGCTCCTTCTGTGTGTGGCGTGTATTTATCTCACTGGCACTAGATTCGTTGTTCGTTTCTGAACCATCGGTAGTGGCGACGGCGCGACGCCTACGTCCACGCCGATCTGTCGATCATTTTTGGTTTTTACGAGCGAATCGTACCCGGAGCAACTCGCGCATGAAAAGGGGTGGAGAGTGGGAGAAAAATATACAGCGTATTGATTGTTAGAATTCCATATAAATGAGTATTACACCAAAAACAAAGGTATACTGTACAAGATTTGTGGGGGAAAGGACGCAGTTGACACGGGGGGAGGAGCGTGCTATCCACTCCATGGCATTCTCTGTAATTGGTCCTAACAATCTGATGTTGACTTTGGTGCTAGAAGTGGCAAGGACGATACAACTTGATACTAACATCATCTTCCCTTCCCTTGCTCTGCTCCATGATGGAGTGAGGCATCTGATGCTGATGAAAATATGCCAGTCCACAAGGAAGAATATAGGATTCTTTTTAAAAAAAACTACACAAGGAAAAATATAGGACTGAGGTGCAAGGAAAATTTTATCATACTATATGCTCTGTCCGAGAGAAAGGAGACACATTCCTAATCGCTTACTAATCGCTTTCAGACAGCACTTCCCCAACAAACGATGCACGCGTGCGCACTGGCCGGCCGCGCCCGCTCTTCACACCACGCCGCCTAGAGCTTTGGGACTGGCGAATTGTTGCAGGTTTGGGGAACTTGTACTACTGCCAGTGCTGGCACGTAATGCCGTGGGCACGTTTGGGGTGGTCCTTTGGGTGGCTTGGGGATATTGGAAGAGGTTGCACTAGACGATAAGTTACCGTGATAGAAGAGGGGCCACCGTAGCTCGAACCCATGTAGGGATGTTCAGGAACACGAACTTGAAGGGCAGTTTTAAAAGTTTTGTACTGCAAAAGATCAACCAAGGCTGTCTCAATGGGAAAATAAGACAATGATTTCGTCGGAGAGAAATTGACGCCAGTATCCTTTAGGGTCCCCACTTAAAGCACCAATTGCTTTACATCAGCATCATTAAATACAGAGGACAGAGCTTAAAACAGCTACTGTACCTTTAAATCCCAGATCTCCTTCGGAATTCTCCACAGCAACCAGGGTACGTCTGGTAGTGAGGGACCTTCCTTGAGCCATGTGGTACCCCTCGAATAGCTGTAGAAGGGAAGTTCCCTAATTAACACAAAAGAAGAAGTTGGATTGTCACTGTCTTCAAACTGACCATCATCAACTCGCTGACATCACATATATTACTTTCATGCACGATAGCAATATCGGCATCAGAAAGCTGCGCATAATGTAAACGTAGGCTCTCGCAACTATTCACAACACACTCACTTTAAAGATGGCGTCGAAAGCAATATCGTGTGCCGAGATATCCTATAACTGATTTCAAAACCCTGGTATTTGCGCACGCGGACGTGTATCTACCTTATCAGTGGACTCTCCCTCATCGGAATCAAAATCGGCGGCGATTACACCCGTTGCATAATTACCATCCCTGTCCATGTCTAGGTCCTCGGGATTTGCGGCGGCTTTGATTATCCGTGGGACAAGCAATCTTTCGGAAACACGATATCCTCGAATGAATATGCATTGGTTTTTGTTTGGCTCGTCTTCTGCAGCCGCATCGCCGCTCTCTTGTGATGTAAGCAGTGATTTGGAAGAACGGTCGGACCTTGGACCAATTCGGATGGGTATGCTGACGGACGATTCCCAAGTCCCGGAGATACTGGCAGAAGCGGTCAATGAAGATGATGGGCCACCTACAGCGAGCCGGGCCCCTCGTTGGATAGCATTCTCGACAAAGGTCGCTGTCGCCCAATTTGCCGTCAGATCGTGTCCAGTCACAAGAATCATATCCCGGAGGTCGACTTTAAAGCCTAGATCTTCTCGCAGGAATTTTATCCATGCACGATAGTTCTTCAGCATATATCTCTCGAAATGTTCCAACCGAGCAGCGTCCGTGCGTTCGGCATTATATTTTATCAGAAGTGCAGCAGCCTGATGATTGGATACAGAAAAGTTTATGCTCGCGCCGGAAGATGCGGCCAATCTGGTATACACATGGGAGAAAAAAGTCAGTGTTGTAGGGTTATGCGGTGTAGAATAAATTTTACGATGAAAAGTCAATTTCGCCTTCAATGCGCTTGACATGGGATGAATGCAGCCATTTCCCCGCGTCAATCCCATGAAGTGATATTGTTTCTCCACAATTCTGATGCATAGGCTTGAAGCCCGCAGGCGTGCCATACTTCAAATTGATGGGATCATCGGCGGGGAGCAGGGCGTTGAATATCCTATGGAAATATCCAGTCCGTTTGTAGGCAAAGCCAACGTCTGCGATACGAACGCAGTCGTAGCCCGAGGGATTGGGCTCATACAAGGGCAATCCGTGGCCCAGACTTCTGAGTTCTTCTTGGTAGACTCTGCATTCGAGGCTCATCTGTGTGAAGAGTCGGGAATTTGAGAGAGGTGTTGTTGTGACTCGAGTACAAGTCGACAAGGGTTGCATCTGAGTTTGCGGACACTCCGCATTTTATCCTCCGAACATAGACGCTCGTACAGCCCGCGGACTACGGCGCGGAAGTGCACTCATCTTCTACGCACTTTTCAAATGTGTTAGATGCACACCAGCACAGCCTTAGTCACACAAGTATAAACTAGTTAATTTCGTCCCACGGTTCCGGATTATCCATAAGAGTCCAAGCAAGTTTTAGAACCGGTTGTCATATTGTCGTACTTACCCAAATTCACGATTAGCACGACGTTACCGCTAATAACTTATAAAGAAGTTTCAACCAATTCTAGGTTGAAGCGGGCGGGTACGACAAGGGGGAACTTATAGAAAAGTTTTCGTTTGACCCGTAAGGTCGTCCATCTGTTGACATCGCCAAAGTTTGTCCTTTTGTATGCTGGTGTGCGTGACAGGCACGGACAATGGGAGAATATAAGAAGGCGAAAGGAGGCGGGGAACAATACCAGGTGATACCAATGAATCTGGACGGGCACAGCGATCCGGAGAGGGAAGACTCGGAGGGCGATGGAACAACGCCTCCGAGTCGGACTTTCTTTTGTGTGGACACGAGGTGTCTCAGTGTTGTGAAACTTTTTTTTCATGGTTTAGCTCTTTCTGTGTGTAGCGTGTATTTATCTCACTAGATTCAATGCTTGTGTCTGTACTATCGCAATCAATATTGTGTGGTAACTGTCGAGTAAACGCCCACGCCTACGCCCATGTCAGTGCCGATCTCAGGCTGTCGATCAATTCTTGGTTATTAATAGCGAATCGCACCGGAGCAACTTGCGCGTGAAAAAGGGTTGGAGAGCGGAAAAAATGTACAGCGTATTGTTTGTTAGAATTCCATTTAGTAAATGAGTATTACACCAAAAACAAGATTATACAAGATTTGTGAGGGCAGGGATACAGTTGATAGAGACGTGTACTAGGCTTCTAACTGCTCGAGTCTCTGAGTCCCCATGACTCGGGCGCTACAAACGTATCCTCCTTTTCCCGCACCATTGCAGAGGCGTGGGCCGATGTCTGTGAGGTCACGGGATAGATCTGGGACCCTTCCCCATTAAGTGCTATACTGCGATATTCAAAAGTGGGTGCTTTCCATGAACCAATATCATAATCAGGATCCGTAACAGGAAGTTGGTTCAAGCCTGATAGTGTAGCAACTGATGGATGTGAAGGGACAATCATAGTATTTCTAGATGCTTCATGGATAAGCACGGGTGCACTTGGGGTTGAGGCTTGACCCAGTAAATCCAAATTGAAGGGGCTGGAGTTTTCGGAGGAGAAAGCACTAGATGATGTATCATCTATGAGAGAAGGGGGACCACCATAATGTGAGTAAATTGAAGGATGGTAACTTTCAAGGTTGTATGTATCATCGGTCTGGAAAGCTTTAAGTTCATGCCAAAATAGTGAGCCAATATCTGTCATGTCCTCTGACAGCTCCTCCATGACCTCCGAGTCATTTTCTTTATAATCTGTTGAAAGGGTTCCCACTAGAAAAGTATTAATTTATCGACCACAGTCACAGGTAGCATTTGTATAGCAAGCATACCCTCTGTCTGCAAATCTTCTTTGAATTCTGTATTGATAAGCAAACCACCTTCATCGAGGATAGTAGCGAGGTCAGTGAGCCCGTCGCTCCCTTTTAGTGCCTGTGCACGAAGTGACTTCAGATTGATATTTTACCAGGAAAAATGGAGCCGTCTTCCGACCTTCGCTAGTGCACAAATATTAGTTTCATGTATTATAGCGATGTCGGCATTGGAAAGCTACGCGGGAGGTATGTAAGTGCGTTACTATTGATATGCATCATGCATTTACCTCAAAAATAGCGTTGAAAGCAATATCGTGCGTCATTATATCCTGTGCCTGATTAGACATCGCCAGCAATTGGATGAGCATACTGACACACCTTATCAGCGGACTCTCCCTCATCGGAATCAAAATCTACGGCGACCACACCTGTTGCATAATCACTGTCCTTATCCATGTCCAGATCTTCGGGACTTGCGGCGGCTTTGATTATCCGTGGGACGAGCAGTCTTTCGGAAACACGATATCCTCGAATGAATATACATTGATCCTTGACTGGACCGGTCTCTCTGTCAGCCTCACTACTCTCTTGCGTTTGGGGCAATGGCAAAGGGGAGCGATCAGGTCCTGGTCCAATTCGGATAGGTATGCTGACAGACGATTCCCAAGCCCCGGAGATGCTTGCCGATGCAGTCAACGTGGACGGACTGCCAGCAGTGAGTTGCGCTCCCCGATGAACAGCACTTCCAACAAAAGTCGCTGTTGCCCGATTTGCTGTCAAATCGTGCCCAGTGACGAAGATAATATCTTTAAGATTGACGTCGAAGCCTAGATCGTCTCGCAAGAGCTTTATCCACGAGCGATAATTCTTCAGCATATATTTCCTGTAATGGGACCGCCGTGTAGCGTCTGAGCGTTCGGCGCTGTACTTGATGAAAAGGGCGGCAGCTTGGTGGCTAGATACAGAGAAGTTCACACTCGCGCGAGACGCGGCGAATGATCTGTCATAGACGGAAAACTTTTGTTATTAAAGCTGGTCAATTCGAAGTGCTTGGAAACATTACGATGAAAAGTCGATTTCGCCCTCAATGCGCTTGACATGGGATAAATGCAGCCATGATCCTGCGCCGATTTTGTTGAGCGATCTCGTTTCTCCGCATTCCGGGGAGAGAGGCTCAAAGCCCTCGGGCGTGCCGTATTTCAAGTTGACGGGATCATCTGCTGGGAGGAGGGCATTGAATATCCTGTGGAAGTATCCTGTCTCCTTCTCGGCGAAGCCAACATCTGCAACTCGAACGCGGTCGTAACCCGAAGAGTTTGGTTCGTACAGGGGTAATCCGTAGCCCAGACTTCTGAGCTCCTCTTGGTAGACCTTACATTCAAGACTCTGGGTCATCTGTGTGATGGGTCGGGAACTTGGAAGAGGTGATGGGAGCGAGTTTACGGACACACTGTATTTATCCCCCTGATTTTAGCGCCCGCATAGCCCGAGAACTGCAACCTCATATATACACTTTTCAAACCCATCTTAACTGCCTCGCACAGGTTCGATCACATAAGCCTGGATTAGTTAACTTCTGGTTATGGTTACGGATTATTCATAAAAGAGTTCAAGCGGGTGGATGCAAAAAGTTACCGACCGACCGAAAAAAAAAAGGGAAGGAGACCAAACACCCATTTTTAAATGAGCCACAACACAGCCGCAACTTGTAAATAGAATGTCAATATATTTGACACTAATCATAGGACCCTCCTACACACGTTTTACATCCACTTGTAGAGCCGGTTGTTATGGTTACCCGAATTCACAACTAACACGACGTTACCGCTGATAATTGATTAAGAAGTTTCATTTAAAGTCAATTCTAGCCCGAAGCGGACGAGGTATAACAAGGGGGGACTTATATGGTATGCATAGCAAGGTTTTCGTCCAGTCTGTACGCTCACCCGTCCGTTGAGGTCGCTGGAGTTTGTCCCACTTATATTATGTCTTATACGGAGCACCACAGACCCAAAATGAGATGCTCTTCGGTCACTGACAAAGGGAACACATGAGACGGAAGGAGATGCGGGTTCGAATGGATATTCTTGAAGCGTTAAACTTTTACACAACTTGGATTTTGGTTACCCTTTCAAGCAAGATGGCTATAACGAGGGGTGTTGAAGCCGGCCGGACACAGCAATACGGGGAAGGGAAGAGGACGTTGGGGCAACACTGCAGCTAAGACGTTGCGGAGAACTGAAGTTCTTTCGGCGGCACATACGTTACAGCTCGAGGTTCATCAGCAGGCAGATGAGCTAGACGACTGTTGGGAGACCCAAGGTCACTTCCCAACCATCGGGGGAGAGTCGCGTAACGGGAGGACTTCACAGATCCCAGGATGGGCTCGTCTTCAGTCGGAGTTCCTTGACCAAGTTCAGATGATCTTCACAAACTTTTCGGTTATTAGCTTAGGCTCTTTTCTTGTATCCGGTAGGGAGGGAGGGGATTGCAGGTAAGAGAAGATGTCATTACTAAGACGTTCTAGCTAGTTATAATGAATTGCCGAGCGCGCCAGGGCATGGTATGCAATAATGGTGTTGTATGCAGAAGTGCGGGGACGCGAGATACAGGTGCGGAGACTCGGCGGGTGTGGTTATGAGCGCATGCGAGAAGGAGGGACCATGCGAATGAACGTGCTTCTAGCGGTGGGTTTTTCGGGTGGAGTTCAAAGCGCTGTTGCTTTAAACACCTTTACGGTTAGCGTTGAGGTTACGACTGCGCCCGCGAAGCAGCGTAGGTTTCGCGTTGGCGCTCGAGTTGTTTGATAAGGAAGATGCTCGAGTCGAGGAAACGCTCCACACAGTTAGAGAGGCAGGCTTCTTCGCCGCGCGAAAAACGCATGGACGGCGCACCCGTTATACACCTTGTAGTATAGCAAATGAAGGGGAATTAGATAGGTGCCTGTAGATCGCGAGAAGAAGAAGAAAAAAAAAGAGGGACGCAACTTGTCCCAACAGACCGAGGTGAAATTGTGCACGGCTGCCTGCACACGCGCACCGGCCTGCTCTCTCTCGATAAACGCCGCAATTTCTTTCTGTAACCGGCTGACAGTCAGTTGGACGAAAGAGAGCATCTAAACCCCTGCGAACCTGAGTTGCCTCGTCGAATTTGTCCGCCATAGTGAATATTAATGGGCTGGCGGTCGTGAATGACGGTGCGGGTGAAAAGCGCTTCCAGCCCGACTCCAGAGGAAGTAAGTGGCTCGCACGGGAAGGCCTGGGAGCAAGTTACCGGATACGTCTGGCGGTCTAAAGGATCGTAAGAACTGTATCTAGCTCAAGCTCGTCGCCGTCCGTGTCGTCGACAAAAAACGACGTGCGTGCGCGTCCTGCTACAGCTGGTCACTACCCACGTCCGTCGTCCGCTCTTTGGCTTTCTATTTTATTCACTCTTTTATCTGCTTTTTGCGCCCCCATCTCCCGGGAGACCCGCGACACACCTTCCGCCTATTTAAATCATCAAAGCTACCGCGATGGCTTCCCCGTCGTCCTGGGCGGGCACACACATCCTTCGTACGTCCACCTCGTATGGAAACATCCGCTCTTCGGCTGGTGGAATGACAACGACGTCGCTGGGAACTGGCCACGCCACGCCACGCGAGGCGCGTAAGGATCGCAGGAAGCCCTCTGTCTCCTCTCTCAACATCGGCAGTACCACCAGCGTCTCGGCTCCGCTTCCCCCGGTCCCAGCGCTTCCTCCCGGCACGAGCGCGCACCCCGAAGAGGGTTACCTTGCGTCAAAGCGACGTACACATCGCCAAAGCTACTTTGATTATTATCCAGAGCGTGGCGGGCCACGCACGCGAGGTGAAAAGGAAGACAGAGGCGGGGTGGAGAAAGATAAAGATAAAGTAGGGGCGGAATCTATTGAGGACGGATTAGCGCATTTGATTCCGCAGAGGGTCACACGCGACGACGAGGAGGGGGGCGAGGACGACAATTACGATACGCTTGGTCGCTCGAAGATCCGCAAAAGCCTTAGCGTTGGCGCCAGTGGCTTGTCAGTGTCCCCAACTTCAATATCTGCTCTGGGTTCTTCAAAAAAGGGCAAAGGACGGGATTGGTTTAATAAGGAAGTCGGGCAACTCGAACGAGAAGAAAGCATTGTGTTTCCTCCAATACGCGCTACTCACAGCGCGCACCATCCGAAGCATAACTGTAGTAGCTCTACCCAAACGCTTAGTGCTCCGAAAACGTACCCACATCCTTACGGCGCCTTCCGCGACGACGTCCCAGCCCTTCGATTTTCTTACTCGACATACTCTAGTTCGCAAACGCAAGCGGACACGCCGACGCCACCGCAGACGCCCATAGAGACTAGCTCGCGCAGCTCGTTTGATCCTGTGCAAGTGGTCGTCGCAGCCCCGGTATCCGGCGTTGAGGCAATGGATGCTCTTGTTGATGGCATGGACGGGTCAGACGAAGATGATATGTTCAACCGATTGCAAATTTACTCGAAGAAACCTGCCGTGTTATCCCACCATCCACTATATGCGCCGCCGCTGCCCACGCCCCCTCCTGGGGTTGTGCTCGGTCGCATCGTCTCACGCGTGGCTTCGCGTAAAGAGTCGACGGACTCTGAGGACGAGAATGAAGACTACGAAACTCGCGGCCGACCAATCGTGCCGGACGGCACCGTACGCGCCGAGAGGCACCAGCACGGCAGGCGCGCCGATTCATCTAGCACCGTCGTTTCTGACATGACAGACCGCCGCCATCATGTCTCAACATCAACAGAAAACAACTTCGTACCTGTTCCTGTGCCACCCCCATCCATCGACGAAATTATTCGGAGACATGTTACGGCTCCCAGTTACCAGCCAAACGGAAAGTCCAAAAATGTCGTACCTTCTATCTCTGAGATTATTCGCAGAAACACTCCTCCTATCAGGCAGACGCACACTCGCCCTAGCAACGACGCGGGCTCGTGCGCTTCGAGCACATTTGAGCACGGGGTTCGCCATGACTCGTCTGAGCCTGAGCCTGAACCTTTGACCCCCGCAGAGGAAGCTGAGCTCGTGTCGCGCTCGTCCATCGATAGCGTCGCCGCGGAGGTGCAGCAGACGCTTCGTGCGTACAGGACACCGGTTTCTGTATCTGTGAATTCGGCAGCGTCGTCAGACGCAACACAGGTACAAGACGATCTCTCGGGCTACGGCCACCACAGTTTTAGCACGACACGTTCGGTCGGCGGATGCGACCAGTCGATTCGTTCTGGTTCTGCCTCGATTTCTGCCTCAACTTCGAATAGTACAGGCGGTGGTCGCGGAAGCGTAGGAGCGCCTGGTTCGCCTTTGTCTGCGCAGAATCCTGAACTTAACTTCCGTGCGCTGCAGACCGGTGGCGGTCGGAAGAAGCAGAGTAACCAGAAAGATGCGATAGCGACGTACTTACGGTCGGCTCGTATCACAACATTGCTGAAGCTTACGCGGCGTCCACATGCGTCACCTGAGCAGCCACTTACTGTTAGCCTGTCTGATCTCGGCTCGCCAACAGGCTTTCCGCTGGTCGTGTTCCTCGGACTCGGCTGCGTCAGGTATGTCACAGGTCTGTACGATGAAATGGCAGAATGCCTCGGTCTGAGGCTCATTACAATCGATCGGTTGGTTTCATGCTACTAAGCGCGGCTTCCTTTTCTGACGTGATTAACTTTTAGGTGGGGACTGGGTCGTACGGACGTTCCACCGTCGTCTGCGAGCCGAGGTGTCCCCGAATGGTCGACGGTGGTCGATGAGGTGCTTGACCGCTTGAATATAAATCGGTGTAGTATTATGGCTCACTCGGCTGGCGCGCCTTACGCGCTGGCCTTCGCTAGCAAATACCCGGAACGAGTTGTTGGTGACATATGCCTCCTTGCGCCTTGGGTTGGTGGTGGAGCGGGAGGTGTGCTCTTAATAGCCTTGTCCGTGTTCAAAGCCTTACTTTCTCGTAAATTACAGGTGGTTACCGCTGGCTGAAGTATGTCCCGAACGGCATTTTAAAGACTGCACAGGCTGCGGAGTGGAAGATTCAGGCATGGATGATTGGCAAGCCACCGAGGATCACGTACGAGGGAATTGGGTACAATGTCAAGGCGCCTGTCTCGTCCGACTCGTGTAATGCGGACTCGCGCGGCGCAGATAAAAATGTACACGAACGTGAGGTTGATGAACACGGTTCGTTCTCCGCAATTCCCGAACGTACGAGCAATGTCATATCAGCATCACACCCACATCCATATGCCCTTGGACGGCCCGTGTTGCAGCGCAAGAGCAGGTCGAGCGGGGACACATTCAGCGATTACGACGACCTCAGAGACTTCGACGGGCGCTTCGAGAGCCGTACAACGTTCGAGCAGACGCGCAGGCGTTCGACGTTTGGTTCTGCGGACGAGTACACGACTACAGAACAGCAGCAGCAGCAGCCGGAGCGCATGACGAAGAAGAAATCCTCGAAGGGATTCTTACGCATCTGGAAGGGCATCCCAAGCAGCTCTTCCGCACAATCTCCACCTTTGCCGTCGGTCGAAATGACTCTCCAACAGGGTCGGCAATCACAGCAGCAACAACAGCAGCGATCGCCGACGCAGCAGACCCATCCACCGTCGGTGCAACAGGTCAAGCCGCAGGGTCGCAAGCTGAAGAATCTCAAGTCCATCGGCTCATTGCGTAACAAGTCGACGACGCATGCGCTATCGCAGCGTCCGCATACAGCTGGTAAAAGTCCTGTACTACCGCAGCAAGACTTTGATACGTCCTTGAAGTTGGGCCTCGGCGAGCTCGACATGTTTCCACGATCGAGTACGCCACCGCCCGCTCCTCACCTAGGACCAGACACGAAAATAAATTTTCCGTGTCGCTCAATCTACTCTGCCGACACACCTGCCGCAGACGATCAGGACTCAAGCTTTGCGCTACCGACGCCGACAGGGTCATCTCGTCCTGCGTACAGTCGTGCAAATGGACGCCGCTCGGTTTCATTCACTACGACAACTTCGTCTTACTCTATTCTCTCACGACCGCCTTCCTACTTCAGCGTCTCGCAAGCGCATTCTAGCCACACGACCATGACATCCCATACGCCAGCATCTATCGTCGCGACTCCAACGAAGTCAGGTGCAAAAAAGACTGGCGAATCGTACGAAGTTGCGCTTGGGAACGCTTTGATCGCGGCTTCGCATTCAGAATCCGCGCGGGGGACGCATCCGGACCTACTGCAGATCCTGAACCATGAGCAACGGCCTTGGGGCTTCTCGTACGCACGCTATCCACACCGTGTCCGCGTATGGTTCGGTGATCGCGACGAACGTATTGCATCACATGCGGTGCGCTGGATGGAGGGTGCGATGGGCTCAGATCGCTGCAAAGTATCTGTTGTGCACGGTGCAGATCATGGGCTCATGTATCGCACAGGTGTCGTCGTTGACGTGTTTGAGCACGTACTTAGCGCTTGGTCTGACGGTAGATCATGGCAACACGAGCGTGAACGTGGGCGCGGGCGCGAGTGCGAAGTGTCGAGTATCTACGAAATGGGTGCCGATCCGTTCAAATTGATGTGAAGAGCGGTATCCCAGACGCCCCAAAATGCTTGGAGTCCTGTTAGAATTATAGAATATCACAGTACTAAGGATATTTCTGGCCTCCCCTCTTTTGAGAACCACCCTCCTTCCTTCCATTCTCTCCTTTCTTTCCCACTGTCCTTTTTCTAGGCTATCCTTTCAAGTTTTATAAATGTTGTTTACATAGCTAGCTGTTCGTGTTTCGTGATACCACCTCAACACTCCTCATCATACCTTTGTCCATATCTTCATTCTCCCCCCTCGTTTCCTTCTGGTTTAATCTACAACCCGCATCGCATGCTCAACTGTCTAGCAGCGATTGATATCTCCCCACTACGATCGTAATACGTGTATATTGTTCTTTTTTTTGTGGATCCTGGTACCCCTTTTCTTTGTTCTTGTTCTTGTCTTGAATACTTCGTCTTCGCCGTCTAATTTTTTCCGTTGTTATTTTTTTCCTTTTTTTTTTTTTGGAAGACTGCCTCCTTGGAATTATTATTAGTATATTGCGGGAAATAAATTACATTTTGTCCATTCGTTCCAATAAATTTGTACATGAATTGCGTTGTATAATACCCGAAAGCGAGGAAAGGAATATGGGATACCGAGAAGAGGGGGGAGGGGGAAGCGATGAGGATAGAGTGTCAGTAAATTCGGTATGCCCAATAGATTACGAGCGAGAAGATAGGTCAGGTGTGTGGACTACCATCCGTTCGTGCTGTCGACAGCCATTGCGGTGGGGTGCGGTTGCTGCGGCTCCAGCTCTGGTGTTGGTGACTTACCCCGTAGGCGTTTCAGCGTCCTGAGTCGGCGTGCTATGGTAATGTCCGAAGAGCATTAGAAATCGTAGTTTTGCAAAATAGGTTATGTTAAGAAAAATAGAACGCACTGTAATCGAGTCGGACGTGTTCGTCACCTTGCTCTTCATCTGAGTTCACGAGTGGGTCTGTCGTACTCACAATATGCCATGCATCTAAGAAAGAAAGAAAGACTCTTAGCGACCACAGCACGGCAGAGGAGTTAGGAAGAGGTGACTAGAAAACATACGCTGGAGCATCGTGCGCTTAGGGGACGGCGGCGCGTACACTACCTCGACGGTCTGCGCCTGCTGCCCCCGCCTTGTTCTCCGTCCGCCGCGTACAGTCTTGAACAACGGACCGTTGTCCCCGCTCGATCTAGTATGCCCGCTTGCGCTTATGCTCCCGCTAGACAAAGCGGGAAGCAACATGCGCGGATACGGTTCGCCCGGTGCCGAGGTGTGTGCGGAATCAGACGCGAGCAGCTGGTGCGACGTCTTGTGAGTCAACGCTTCCCTGCTCTGATGTTTCGTCGGTCGACCTGCTTTGGGGCTCGTTCAGCCGGTCCGCAACACGAAGAAAAAGAGCGTCCTCGATTCAGGAGGCGCAAAATGGGCACATACCGCGGAGAGGCGGGTCAGCCGCAGATGCGCCCTTTCCACGAGCTCTTGAGCGCCCACCGACGGGCGGAGTCTCCCCGCGTTCCGACGCGCCGTCCTCGCGCGCAGTTGCAGACGCAGACGCTTCCTGGCGCTCGCGCGCGATAAACGCACGACGTTGCTCCATCATTTTTGCGCCTCGCGCGATCTCGTCCGGTGGATCGATGTTCTCGCGCGTCGCGACGGCTTCCTCTGCGGAGAGGCGTAGAAGACGCGGCGCACGCGCGTCCGGTCCGTTCTCGTGATCGTCATAAGGATTCGGCGAGCTCGGTGACTCAAGATAATGAAAACACAGCCAAAGGAACGCGCGTGCGCGTGCAGCACTCGGGACGGGCACGGGCAGGAAGAGGTCCACGAAGTCGATCGTGCCGTCTGAATCGAAATGTTTCTGGCTGACGGCCTGTAGAACAAAACACGGAGAAAGATGATGAGTCCGGACCGATGAGGCGGGGACGTACACACCCCGCTGTGGTTATTCAGTACGAAAATAAGGTTGACAACACTCGTAGATGGTACATGGCCGGCATCCTATCATCAAAACCGTTTAATAGCGTGACATTGTACCTGCTGATCGTTCTAAAACTGGATTTGACATACTCGCTGAAGGAGAATGTCGCCAGGAGTTGTCGGAGCGCCCTTGGCTTCAGATGGTAGTACACACGCTTTCAAGGCGTTCTTGATACGTGGCGCGTCTTGCAGATTACAATCGGTCCTTTGCAAAGCAGGCACAGGGTGGTAGGTTCTGAGAGCTGTGCGTGTCTCGGGAAAAACTGAAGCAGATTCGGAGGGACAGCGGGCGGCCGATCAGCAGCCATAGTTACGAAGTGGAAGAGCACGTCGACGAGAAGGTCGACATCAGAGGCACATTACAAGGAGCTACTCACACGCCATCGTGGTGTTTATCCTTCCGACGTTCGCAAGGAGCGATATCATTGCAAAATCTGTACCGAAGTCTGCAAACTCATTGATGTTGTCGCGTATGGCCTTTGAGCTCCGCGGAGAACTGACAAGCGCGTTGATGTAGAGATCACGGAAGGTGACCTTCCTCGCAGACTGCTCTGCGTCAAATGGGTCTGTAAAAACGGCATGCCTGTCGTCGAAAATGTTCTTCAAGAGGTCGTACTGGAGGTCTTCGCGGGTCAGCGGCTCGGCGTCAGTGCGCTTGATTGCATGGCTCTTCCTTGCAGGAGCGACCCTCGGATTGCTTTCGGGATGCATTGACATCGTCAGAGCGAGTCGCGAATATCGGGCCGGATACGTACTCTTTTGTGGACATTCTGGCGTTGTCGTTGGGCTCAAAGACTGAAAGAAAGAAAGTACATGTAAATAGAGCACTCACTCGGGGTGTTCGGCCTTTCACGGCAAGTGACGCAATCACTGATCTCGGTAACATCCGATGCAGCCGCCAAGCTCTCGTCTTCCAATTCTAATGGATTCATAAAACCACACCTTCGTCGGACCCGATTGTATTCGGGTCGCGCATGCAAGGATCAATCGTCGTCGAATCCCCGATTTTACACAAGTGCCTGCGCGCTAGATTGTTGCTAGTGAATCAGAGCCGAGTCGAAGGTTGGAACGTGTTGACGGTAAGTATTAGACAACTCGTCTTGGCCGATGTTCGTCTCGAAGGCCGAACAGGGCATTGGTATCCACTAAAATCATGATTGCCTAAACGATCATTCTGGGCCGTATGTTATTATCGAAAGAAATAGGCTGCCTGCCGTTTTCATTTGCCTCCGTTTGGTCCCCACTAGCCCACCGTCGCAATCAGCCGTTCCTGGGCCCAGAAACTCCTTATAAAGGAAAAAAATCAAGCCCCCGCTTACCTCCATCAGCTTTGCCTGCTGGGTTGCTACTATGATACCATCATCATCTCCCATCGCCTATCTGCCAACGCTCGCATGCCTGGGCCTGTCTTGCATTTCTGTCGGATACCCTTGGGCCGGATCCTACTTCGCCGCTGCAAGTCTGCCTCCGCGCCCAATCTGCGCCCGCTTTTCATCAGTCCGCCAGCCCGAGGCAGTGATGCTCCATCTACCTGGTTCTGCGGATGCAATTATTCTCATGATCTTGCCGGTGTCGCGTCTGTCCATCCAAAAATACTCGCTGTCTTAAACTCGAGCCCAATGGGCACCGCAATCCGTGCCGTCCGCGCTCCCCTTTAACTTTTGCGCTTTCGCCCTTGGGTTTGCAGCGCTGCCCAAGTTTTCGTCTTTCTTTTCATAATGGTTTCTATTTCTTCTAGACCGACCGGTCCGACGCCCTCTTTTGTTCTGAAAAATATTACTATCGACGACAGCGACTCCTCTCTGAAGTATTCTCAGGGCTGGGACCGGAGCGTATCGTCTCTTGCAAATGGGGGCTCCTTCCACTCTGGGAGTGGTGTCGGCGATGTAGTTTCTTTCGATTTACCTGGTTAGTATTTCCCTCGAGCATATGTGAAGTATTATTTGAACCCGAATAACTCCACAGCGAATGCAGTCGCCATTTATTATGTTGGCTTTAAACAATCCTCTGGTGCACTTTACGAGGCTTGCTTGGACTGTACCACTAAGGATACCGGCGAGGTTAATGAAATTGACGCATCTAGTAACGAATCCAGCTCTGCGGAGCCTACGGTAAGACTTATGCTCATGCTGCAGCGCGGATCCAGATACTGATAGGAGCGCTCCTAGTTCTTGTTCGGACAGACCAATTTGGACCCGAGCGTTCCGCATACGTTTGCCCTGCTCAACCTTCCGGACCCCAAGACAGGCAAATACGGCACGATTACGCTGGACGCGTACGTTGTGACAGTCCAGGACGAAGGTAGAAAAAAACTTCGATCTATAGTAGAGGCAAGGCACTTAACCGTACTTTTTCTTTAGTCGTATCCTCTGTGTCCGCATCAAGTAGCACGTCTTATACAGCGCCCAATTTCGATGCGCAGGCCCAGACGAGCTTATCGTCTCACCCTCCCTCTTCAGCGTTGGTTTCCAAAACCTCTGTGTCAAATTCTGCCACCTCTAGCGCAAGCAAGAGCACAAGCACAAGCACCGTCTCGAAGACTTCTTCCCCTTCTATATTCTTTTCGTCTTCCACAGACTCTACTTCTTCTGGTGTCACTACCACCTCTTCTGTCACTTCTACTTCTACCCCCGCAAGTGCTTCGACCGATAATCCTTTTCTCGTGGCTCCCGGCGCCGGTACAAGTGACGTAGTCACGGCCACTTCCGCCTCTTCCCCCGCTTCTGCGTCTGCCTCGGCTAAGCTTACGCAGAGCAACTTGCACACTGGAAGTACACTTTCCCAAACGATGCGTTCTCCTGTAGTCCTTATAGCGATTCTCGCTGTGACGCTCCTCGTCTTGTGTACTGCAACGTACGCGCTAATGTACTTCCTCCGACGTCGCCGCCGCAGAAGCAAGGCGCCGCGCACTCAGATCTCGCAGACAGCACACTTCTTCAACGCGATTAAGAAGGGAGTGGGCGAGATTTCCACCGGGACCAGTAGGGACGGTGTCAGGAGGAGTATATGGACCAGGGGCGCGAGCGCGGGGTCAAGAGGGATGAGGGATTCAATGGTCGAACAGCTCGTACCGGATAAGCCTCAACTTTCACCGAGATACGGATCGTTTTCAGCTGCTCCTTCCGTCCCGCGGGAGATGCAACAGACTACCGTCGGCATTGCTCCCTACCTGGCCTACAAGGCGTCCCGCCAGGTCCCACGCTCTGTGTTCCAACCTGCAGGCATACAGGCAGGTCAGGATCCACGAGCCCGATCTCCGTACCTGTCTCCCGTGTCCTCAATCGCGAACCCCGGCCCTGGTGCTCCGGCCTTACAACGCGTACCGACTGGTGCAGCAATCGGAGTCGGGCCGCGGGACCTCGTAACGGCGGCAGTCCCTCCCGCGGTTCTGAGACCGGGGAACTCAAGCCCCGGTCGCAATGCACACCCGTACAATAATCCGTTCGTTACTGCGGTGGCGGAGGCGCGTGCGCGCGGACGTGAGCAGCCACAGGTACAGGCGCAAGGATTTGAGGGATACGGCGTGCAGCGACGAGGCTCCGATTCAAGCCAATACAGCCAAGAGGGATGGAGGAGACAAAGTCCGCGTTAGTCCCCCTTCCCCTCTTCCGCGTTGGCGTAGTAGCCTAGTCTGAATACACTTCCATCCTATTTAGAGCTTTCGCCACCCCCTCCTGCTAGGTCAAAGACAGAGAACACGAACGCTTGGGACGCTGTGTAAAGTGCATACGTAATTATATATATATTCTTCTTCGTAGTGTACCTTTGTTCGTCCGCTTTTTATCCATCCTTACAGCGAACGCTCCTTTTAGTAAACAACCGCCCTTCTTTTCTTCTTACTTTTCTCTCTTTCGGTCTTTTGGTCCTTTTTTGTGGACATTCATTGGTCTGTTCGTTTCCGTGGCTGTGTGTAGCATTGTAGTAGTATCGGGACTCGCATCTACGTCGTGTCTCCGTAATTAAAAATGTGTTGTTGTGCAATACTAGCGACATCGGGATGCGGACTCGCGTGGCTCAAACTTTCCCCGTGCCTTGAATTAAGCACATGTGTCGCCATGACACGACACCGCCTTCCGACATCACTCGAATTTCCCGAGCTGGTACACGGCACTGATTGCCGTGCTTTGTCGTTGCACACCGCCGGCTCTAGATGGGAGGAGTCTGTGCGCGACACGACCACGTGCGTTCTAATCATACGCGTAAGTGGGTCGGCGCGTCCGAGTCGTCCGACCAGCCACTTTATTGCCGTACGGTGTAGGGGAAACCTGTGCCAGCGATTCGAACCGTGGCTGCAGAATACCCTTGTATAGTCTGTGTAGGCGCCGTAACGGATGTACCATGCTGGGTGACAGTGAGGATGTCAACCTACCTTCGTTCACGACAGATTTCCTTGTGCTTTATTTACTGTATCCAGTGTGAGCTCTGAAGTTCGTTTTTCAGCGCAGTCTTCACACGTAAAATAGTTATCGTATCATTGGTCAAAATTTGAAGGAAGACGCACACACCAGCTTCGCACGAATAAGAATATCTAGGTTCCGAAGCAAGTAACCACTTACTCCGCAGTACCATTGCTACGTTGTCGCAGTCCGCATCATGATGAGGTACTAATTTCCCCAGCTTTCCCACCAAGGACGGAAGTAACTTTATTCCGGCGCGCAGCGCGTAAGGTATTCCGTTTTCAGGTCCATCCGCTGGTCATGAGAAGCAACCTCGTCTCGGCAATCCGAATATAAGTGACAGTGGAACCAGAGGTGGGCGTTGCGGGGGACTTCGACGATGCGCCCGCCGTCGGACCATTCTACTTCAATCCAGTTGTTCTAGATATGCTTAGCGAGCTCATAGTGAATACCACAAAGAGATGATCCTTTCCGTTTCGACCAGACTTCATTTTTCGCTACGTCTTCTACAAGGGCGCATCTGCTTCAAGACACAAAAGGACCGGGAGTAATAAAAGCTCCGCCAACATACAGGTGGATGTAAAAAGTTACGGACCGGCCAAAAAAGGAAGGAGATTAGACACCCTCATTCGAATATTTTTTATGAGCCAAAGCATAACTGCAGCTTGTACATAGACAAGCCAATATATTTTAGCACTAATTATAGGGTCCTCATACACTGAGTCAAGTTGTTTACCCCGCATGAGCAGCAAAAAAGGTCTTTGGTGCTCAATGCGAACCTCCTTCCTTTTTTGGCCGGTCCGTAACTTTTTACATCCACCTGTAGATAACGTAAGATGATGATCCTAAAGCAGCGATCGCTAGCCAAGTTACCTTAAATGGAAATACCGGCGCTAGCGCCTCATTGCCATCATACTATCATGAACACAGAGGACATCGTACACTACACGCTACTCTGCGGAGACTGGAAGCAATCAGACCTTGTTCGCATGGCCCATGTATCAAAGATATGGCTACATCCTGTTCGTCGACTCCTTCTCACGCATCCCAGGCTCACTTCGCGCCGTGCATGCACACTTCTCGCACGTACCCTTACCACATCTCCAGCCCTTGCGTGCCTCGTGCGTGCGCTTTATCTGAGTCTTGGGGAATCAATATATCCGAGTATCATATTCAGCCTGCTTCAGGCTACGCCGAATATCGAGGCCCTCGCACTGCACAATGCCCTCACATACAACGCCGAGCAGTATCTGCTTTCCATTCCGTATCCGAACAAGCTCACCTCGCTATGCATATCGCATGCTGAAAATGAATACGCAATATTCATGCCGGTGTTTGTGTGGGGAGGTGACTTCGATGTCCGTTTTTCGAACCTCAAGAGTCTCGATCTCCGTGTAGTGCAGCTGCGCATTCCGACCCGTCACGACAAAATCCCCCCTGTCGGAAAGTCGGAAAGTGATTTTGAAGAGATCCATCGAATGAGGCTAGAACACCTGTCGCTCTCCGAAGTAGAGATAAAGGAGGGACTTCTCAGCCATATTACCTCTGCCAGTTCATGGGATCGTTTGCGTAGTCTTAAGGTCGTGGCGGAAAGACTTTCCAGCTACGATGGGCACGTTGTATCGTTATTTCAATCGGGACTATCCGCACTCAAGACATTGCACCTTCAAGGACTCATGCTTTCCCGTGCCTATCCTTTCCGCTTCGACTGAGAAATAGTCATTCCCACCGTACGGCAATTGACGCTCCTCAATCCATTTGAATTTGAGGTAATTCTCACGGCTCTGATGCCTCCTACTGTATTTCCGGGTGTCGAGGTTCTGACGATTGGGGCGTCGGGTTTCCACGGCCCAGGAGCAACGCACGAAACCCTGGGCTGGGTCCACTCGTTAAAAATGTTTGGACTGAAGCAACTCAAAGTAATCGAGGTTATTGGCTATTCAAGCTCTACCCTCTTTGAAAACATATGTCGAGAGTGTGGTGTCCAGTTTAGGCCTTTAAACCAACTGGAGTTCCATCCATATGAGACCAATTACTCATTCTGAAGACTGGAAGAAAGCATACATGCGGAGATCTTTTTAGGCTATTGGATAATGTCACCGATTGGATATACTTATGCTGGGCTACGGGAATTGTCCTCGAGAATATAATGCTACTAAAGTGCTTTCTACTTTGATTTAAATGGCTCGCGTGGTCATGTTTTAGAAAAGGTGAAGTCATTATGGTCACCCCTGTGTTGAATTCGACTTATTTGGACTATTACAGCTTACTGAAAAAAGCACCATTTTTTCTACCGCAATGATACTTATACTTTCCATGGCCGGATAAAGTATATCGGATAGTAGATCGCACAATGGAACGGCCAATCTTCACTTTCATCGAGTTTGTCATCTGTGACTGAAAGGTCGAACTTCCAACAGGCCGTTCAATCTAAACCTCGTCAGTGAAATGGCCGAATATCAAACAAGCATGCTAAAAGATAGCCCAATGGCCTTTATAGTATGCTGTTTCCGCTCGAGCTAACACCATCGAAAATCCAGAGCAGGCCGCCCTGTTCAAACGTACGGACGGGCAGGCGGACGGAACGCGAGACGGACAAAGAGCATGAAGGCTGACGTAAAGCGGTGTTGTGTGTATAAAAAGTACCTCGAAATGGAAATGCTGCGTGCCTGGAAGAAGACGCCAGCGCCATGAACGTCGAAAATATCGCTCACCACATTCTACTCTCCGGGGACTGGGAGCAGCTAGAACTCGCATACGTTTTGGCACTCGTCTCCAAAAAATGGCTCCGCCCCGTTCGTCGGCTCCTCTTCGCGCGGCCCAAGCTGACCTCTCATCACGCTTGCACACTCCTCGCACGCTCCTGCACCACCTCTCCAGCTCTTGCAAAGTTTGTACGAATGCTCGACCTCCGTTTTAGCGATAGGGTGGATCCAGTGGGCGTCTTTCGTCTGCTCCAGGCCACGCCGAACCTCGAGGCCCTTATCTTGCACGGTGTGCTCGCCCGCAATGCGGAGCGTTATCTTCGTTTCATCCCATATCCGAACAAGCTTGCCTCTCTACGTATATCGTACTCCGACGGTACGTATGAGCAAAAGTCGGAACTTATATGGGATGGTGACTTCGATATCCGCTTTGCGAATCTCAAGAGCCTCGATTTGCGCGCGTTGAGACTACGCGTCCCGGAAGACTACGATGACCATTCATATTTCGACACGTCCTCCCAAGTAGAAGAATATGGCCCTCGAATAAGACTGAACTATATATCACTCCGGGAGGTGTATGTGGAGGAATCAGTTCTCAGCCGCATCCTTTCCACAGGCTCATAGGACTGCTTGCGTACACTCAAGATTGCTTCGGTAGATGTTTTCACGTAGGGATTCGACATTACATCGATTTTGCAATCCAATCCGAGGCCGTCTGCGCTTAAGACGCTACACCTCGAGGAGCTCGGTGTTGCTTCTTATTCCCGCCACTCCCGCACACAGGTTCTCGACTTCGGGGATGATGATGAGAGACCAGTGATAGGCGCTGTGACGCGATTGGTGCTCCTTTATATGATTAACCTAAGTGTGGCTTATGAAGTCCTGGAGTCACCCTCAATCTTTCCTAATATCGAGGTTCTCACAATTGACGCGGAGGTTTTGAGTAAGGGAAAAACAGTACAGGATAACGCGGAATGGGTCCGTTCAGTAAAGGGATCGGAGGCGAAGAATCTTAAGACGATCGAGCTTTTCGAATCCGATCTATTAAGCGCGAACGATTTATCTCTTTTCCGCGATGCATGCCAGGAATGCGGTATCGAGGTTGTAAGTGTGGATCGTCCGATGTTCTATTCAAAGGAGGGCCACCTTTTTCTCGAAAAGGTCGAAGACAAGGATTTTGTGGCATAGTCGATCGGACGGGAACTGTGGCAACTTAATAGACATCACATACAAACTCCCCCTCGCCAACCGCTCTCTTATCATATATCTTACTAATTCAATATGAGTACTTACATGCATACAACTATATAAGTTTCGGCTACTTGCAGATGTTTTGGCGAGAGAGAAATTTAGCCACTCGTGACCTCTCAGACTTTCTCTTGTACAAAATAAAGATTGTGCAAGCATCATCATTAATATTACTTACAGATTTCTTATCTCCGAGCGTATCGTTCCTCACCTTAATATCTTCTGATGCCACTGCAGCACTGCTAATTACCTCCAGATGTCCCTGATTTCGAGTTGATTCCCGGGACGGGCGATCAGTAAATTCACTTCAACGTTTTGGGAATCGGAGGAAAGCTGCTTCCGCTCAGTACTAGTGAGAAAACGGAACTTAAAGCCGCCAAATCATTATGCTGCCGAGCTAAAGTTAGATCGGCAAGAGTGCAGTGCACATCATATGCTTACATAAGCTACATTCCAAACGGGTTCGCCCGAAGTCGCACCTCGAGATCAAGTCAGTACTCCTTGGGCCACTCTCTTACATATACGTCGAAATCAAAATTATGGCTAGCGAACGAGCCCCCTTACTCGGAACCAGACTTATGTTTTCACCGGGAGTGTTGTTTCGAACTGGCGCTGCCTTTGGTGCACACATCCCATCTTGCCGTTCATAATCCTAGTGACGCTGACGAATATGACCTTCATCCCACTTCGCGTAGCCACTGTGGGCGTGATCGCAGGGGCTTTCGGCGCCCATGGACTGAAGAAGAGGCACGGTATCACCGCCGACCAGATTCACTCTTGGGAGACAGCGGCTCACTACTCCGTTCGTGGTCGGGTCCTGCGAAATGAGATAATATTGCTGAATTATAGGAGCAGATGTATAATGGGCTAGCCCTAATGCTGTTGTCCATGCACCCAAGGTTCTCAGTACACCGCTTCGCAGGACCCGCGATAGCGGCGGGCGGACTTGTCTTCTCGTCGAGCATCGTTGCACTTGTCTTGAATCGGGACAGGTAAGCGAGTTCTGTGGGAAAAGGCGTTTCATTCCAGATTGAAGATGTTTCACCAGGTTTAAATTTCTTGGCCCAATTACGCCGATGGGCGGCATGGTCATGATTGCTGGGTGAGTTGCATGTTCATCCAGGAACTTGTGGATAACAATCCTTACCATGACATAGTTATTTATCGTTGTTATTCTGAGCATTAATTGCCAATTTCGGAAGACCGGTCCCACTGCCGGAAGGCGGAACAGCGAGCGTGGCGTAGTGATGCGCGGCGAAAATGAAACAATATATCTGAGTTCTGAGCATCCCGGTTCTATCCTTAGATGTAGTTCGCATGGATACAATATAAAAAAAGCAAAGAAAAAAAAAGATACACGTTGCGAAAACGCGGTGCGGCCGCTTGGGGTTGTTGTGTACGCGACGTGCAAACTCCGCTCGGAATGTTCTCACGGACGATGCCATAAACAAGTGAAAGGCATCTAGGGCCCGCTTACATCTTTCAGACTCTATCACCCCGCGCGGTGCTTTCATCGTCTTCGTCGCCCCCGACGTCGCGCCAGCGATATCACCGCCTTTTCTTCTTGCCTCATTTTGCGCTTCTTGCTTCGCACTCTCATCTTCTCATATCAGCTGTCTTCTTGGAATACTCCTCTTTGTTTTATCGTCGTCTGCAGTAATTGAGCCACCCATTTCCAAGCCACCTTGGTATGTCGCGCTCATGTACATACTTCTCTGATTTCGTTTGTCAAACTCATACTCGTTTTCAGCGTACCTGTGTCATGTCCGACACGCATTCGCTGGATGTCGTCGATGGATTCACTGGTCGTCCGATAAAGGAACCTGCCACCGAAGACCTACCTTTTTTCACGCCTGCCTCTATGACCTTCAACCCTAAGCCATACTTTCCGCACTCTTCCCACTCAATAAACCACGGCAATGTTTCAGCTCAGGCGACGTCATCTCGCGAGGCCCCTGCGGCTGCTCCACCGCAAAAGTCCCTGGATGTGCCACTCGACGACCCAGACGCGACCTTCATTCATTATCCTGACTCAATCTTCCCGGATTCCCATCTCCATCCTGAAGGACTCACCTACAAAGTACTCGCGGACAACCCTGATTGGTTTCTCGTTGCTTCTGATTTTAAAGTTGAGAACGATACGAGGTCCAATGCGGTTGCGTATCCTCAGGCCCTCGAGCCACCCAGAGGATGGTGTCCTGCTAAGAAGAGGGACGTTAAAGAGAAGGGCCCCGAAGCGTACGAAGGCTCCGAAGCTCCAAAGCTGCGGTGTACATTTTGTCGCAGAGGTTATGCTGGAGTAAACGCGAAGAGCATGTGGAGGCGACACGTTCTTGAAAAGCATAAAATCCCAATGTCGAACAGACGCGATGGACCAGCTGAAGGAGGAAGAGGGAATCGATCATCGAATAGTGCGCATTATAAGACAAACTCCTGTGTCGGCGTTTACTTACCAACCCTTTACAGAGGAGAATAAAAGGGCTTCTTCCTCAACGCCGATCGACCAAAGTCCTCCCGAGTCCAGTGACAAGCCATTGGTGCTTCTTCCCGTACTGGGTATTGCCAATGAGTCTCGCTCCACGAGGAGTTCCAGCACAAAGCTGAGGGCTCTTCTACCCGCGAATGCAAGTTCGGTCGTGTCCCCCGTAAAGTCTGATGTTGATCATTCGGACTATAACACGCTCCCTAAGCCGTCTGAGCCCGAGTTTGCTTTTGACGAAGTGAAAAGCTCTTCTGCACAGCACTCGCCTCGCTCATCCGGTCACATGCTCCCTCCGTCTTCGCCTTTAGATGAAGGGAATTCTCAAGCGTCGAGGGTTCTGCCTTCAAGTCCTAACCGCACCCCGGGATTCAAGTTTACAATGCCCTGGAAGTTCCCTAGTCCAAGCCATCCGCTTCACTCTAGCCCGGAAGAGCTGTGTTTGGCTGTACCGATAAGTGGAATTGCTGGTGAAGGCCTGCGAGCTTCCTACGTAGCGCTGCAGGCCAGCCCATTCCCCGGCTCTGCATCGCCGGCACCGGCACAATTTTCTAGCCCTATTGCGAATCCTTCTCCGTTAAGCTCTAAATTAGTAACGGGAAGGGTGTTGGGGTGGAAAAGATCGAAGCACGCTTCAAGAAGCAAACTCCCTCCCCTCCCCGCCCCTTCTCCCCTCCGTCCCCGCTACAGTGGTCCTCTTCCAGCCCCAGACACTGATCAAAGCGAACTGGGAGCACCCGACCTCACGATGTCAACGGATAATGAGCTTGACTCGTCCTTCTCCAGTCTTGGTGATCCGTTCTCCAGCTGGTTCGAATTGAGTAGTCCTGGGAAGGCCATGATGCACTCTGGTTTAACAGATTTTCCTGACACGCCAATTCGAAGGTCTGTAAGCGGTTCTGTTCTCGACAAGTTACAGCTCGTAGACTCTGAAAGCAGAGATGGTACGCCGTCTTCAACGCGTCTTCCGTCAGGCGTTGGCCTTGGCTTTAACTTCAAGTTTGACTTGATGGCCTCTGCTAATAAACGCCCAAGATCTGAGGACAGCTACGATGCTAACTCTTTGGATGGACTTAGCGATGCCGTTGTGCTCCCTTCGCCGGGAAGGTCTCCTTCCAGCCAACAAAGTCATGAAGGCTGTCCTTCCATTGACGAGTCATTTCCACCAGTGTCGCAAGAACTTGGCGACGGTGACGCTCCTCCAGCAGATATAGATTCTGACGATCAAGCCTCTCCGTTCGAGGAGCTCCCTCCGCCGAGGAAACGTAGAAAAACCTATTGATTGTCCAATGCCACTTCCCTTTTCTCCCTTTTCTGTCTGCCGTGTACTGTTGGTTTTCTAGTTTCCGCCGTTTCCCATGTCTTATTCATTTGCAGTCCGCTTGCTTGACTCAAACCTTGTTTTTCCCCCACCACCCCGGTTTTCCGCTATTTATTGCTGTCGCAGTGCGCGCAGCGTTTTCCTAGTGCAACTTATAACGTTCTAATATGTTATTTTGTCTCCCACAATCCCGCACCGCCTTCTTTGTTCAACGTTGTCTTCCACCTTGCTTCTGGCTTCCAATTTTCCGACCTGCTCTTGAACGATCGCCTTTGAGAGAATCCTTTTCGCCGTCCTTCTCTATCTGTACTATTGGTTATCCGCCTTGTAAGAAGACCCCTCGACGTGTATATAGCTGACCTCGTCATGTAGAGCGTCAGTCGCTATCGCTTGCTTGCTATTCCAACGTCTCCTGCTCCGGTTGTGTCTTTATTAGTTCATGAATGAAATGATTATTCTTCACTTCCTTGATTCACGTGCGGTCTTCCGAGCAAGCTTGAGAACTCGTGAGGGTTGTAAGCGCTACATTTGATATTTGTTACGCGGAATTTTGTTGATTAGGCGTGATCGACGCTTGCACTGTCCTTTACACTGGCACGTTCATGAAAGCCGCAGTCGGGCTCCGTCTCGTCTCGAAGTTCGTTGCGACGTACGACAAGCTCTTCGAAGGGTTCACACCAGAGGAAATATCCCCGCACGAGACAGCCGCGCAATTCTGGTCGAATCTACTGTCGTTAAATGTCGATCGTGCACACCTCGGGCGGAGACTGCGTAGTCTAGGCAAAGATGAGTTGTTGGCCTATTACAAGGTCGGCGCTCTTTCCTTTACTCGAGTGACACGAAATAACCCACAATTCTCGACAATATATTGGCGTCAAACTAATACGTACGTCTAGTAGCCTCTCGTGAACACGCTCGTCGCGACATGCCTCTTGTATTTGCGCACCGCGCAGCCCGGAGACGCGAAGAAAGCACACGCAGCGGAGACTCTCTCCATTGTTGTGCGATGTGTCCTCGAGAAGGGACTTGCTGGTTGGGAGGCGATGGAGGTTTTCGCAGGCAGCGTTGGCCAGAGCGATTCCGTTTTCCTCGTAAGTTTTTTACGCGCGAATGAGATCGGAACTGTGAGGCTGAGAGATTGGTGTGATTGTAATAGAACTTGACGAACACAATTGAGGAAGTACTCATGGACGACGTTACTCCGGGCAAGTTATATGCTGACTGTGAAGTGCAACGTACTCACTAAGGTATTCCAGTGGATGTGAAGCATCAGGTCTTGCAGCTTGCGGTCGTGTTCGCGTGTTCGATCAACCAGTTGAGCCCAGGTGCATACCTTCTTCGAGGTGACCTCTTCTCCGCCATAGCCAAAGTGAGACTAGACGTGTCCTCTTTCGCCGGAAGCATTTGAGGAGCATCCAACCACTACAGATAATCAAATCTCCTGAGACAGAATCTTTCACTTTCGAGGCGGCGCTCTTCTTGAGCATCATCGCGAACTTCCATCGTTCAGATGCGGCGAAGCTCAATCCGTATCTGCATGCGATTAAGGATGCAGAGGACAGAGAGCTCATGTGCAGTCTTGTGCACTCTGCGAATTATACGATGGATAGTGTTGTCAAGTGCGTATTCATATTATTCCTCGAGGAAGGATGAAGGATCCGAAGAGGTGCCATATTGCAGAGCATACCAGGAGGTTTTGGATGACTCGCCGCCGACATTCGCTGCTTCTGTGAGCAACCTACTGGCTTCCTTTAGACCTGACCGGGCGTTGTCAGCTACACCTGTCGACCCACCGAGGGAGCTCTTCAAAAACCAGTGGGTTAGACCCGCCCCACCTGCAGTACTTTTCTGACGGACCTCACGCAGACCAATTGAGGCGGCCGTCATCCTCCTCCCGGTGCACGATTTCATTCACCTCAACACCATCTTCAATGCCGTCCTCCTCGAGCCACTCATCTCTTCACCATCCCCCGTCTCCAGAACCGATGCTACAACGGTTGACCCGGCCGATGCGCAGCCACTCCCACCACTCGTGCACACGCTTCTGTCGCTCGCGTCGTACCTGCTGACGCACGCCTCGTCACCGCAGAGCACGCGTGCAGCAGCGTACGCAGCGCTGTGCCTCGTCACGCTGTTGCACCTCGCGGAGAACGATGTCGCGATGAGCGCGCTTGCGCAGCCGCCGCAGCCGGGTACAAGTCCAGGCTCAGCGGGAATAAGGCTCTGTCGGCAGGTAAGTTTGCGACGTAAACCGCTAGTGGGTGAATCGCTTACTGTTGGTCCGGTGAAGAGAACGCCTTTACTACCAGTAGGACCTGGCTCTAGACCTCCGCTTTGTGCATTGCTGGACTGCTGTGTGCTGTGGTTGAGGCACAATTTACACAAGCGGCTTGAAACCCAATCGTATATGTATGCGCCTTCGGCTACTCATAATGTGAAATGGAGCTTAGTTTTTTTTCTTCTTGGCTGTTTTAGCATCTGCATTTGGATTCTCCATCGTGTCATATGGTTCCTGAGTAGAACAAAGCGGCGATTAGGTTCGCATTTATTCTTTTTGTGTCGAATCACGTTTGAACGTCTGGTCTGCCCAGATCATCATTGGGAAGAACTTTGGAGATCACTCATCTCTTTGCTCGATTTTCTGTCGACGAAACTGCCCAACTCGCCGAAGGTGGAGAAGCTCGTGCAAGAGGTATGATTGCTCGCTTCAACATATTACAGACAGCTATATTGAAGTCTGCGTCTAGACTATTATGTTGCTGGACTTCTCTTATTCTTACGCGGAGTCGTATCTCGGATCCCCACAAGCGGTCCATCAACTTGTCGTAAGTTAAGCCGACTGGCGATCCCGGGTTTGTAAACGAATGATTTGTATTGCAGTACGAACTTGCCCGCTCCACCACAATTCTACAGAAACTGCAGCCTTTCTGCCAAAACTCTTTCGATACTAGTGGCCCCAGACGCCGCAGCACAAGTGCAGCGCGACCTGCAGACGCGTTACGCCGCCTTCTGGACGCGGCAGCGCACTGTGAAAAGAAGGTGCACGAGAGTGGCACCCACATGGGTAGTGCATCAGCCGTATTGCGCGCCATCGGGCGGGAAATAGAGCGCGATGGGCTATATGGGGGAAGGGAACGAAACGAGGAAGAAGCGCCGTACGTGTCCTTCATATTTCTAAAGGGAAACTAAAATGCTAAAGAAGGTTCGTGGACAGAAAACACTCAGATGGGCTGGGAGAAGTCGGGTTTGTCCGTTTTGCATATGCGGATGGGCTGACGCTCATGCCGGGACCAGACTCGTGAAGGGAATTTTTGGGGGAAGTTTGGATAGAGTACAAAATTATACCCGTGATTCCCATTATCCTCGCCCCATACACGCGCACGCGACCATCCACGTCATTAATTTTCAAGTTAATACACCGGCTCGAAGTACATAAAAAAAGAGCGTAGATGCGCTCTGCCACGTAAAAGCCGTCTCCTCACGTTTTGAACGTTAGCAGAGGGCGGCCAGAGAACTTAAAGAATTGTACGTTGCAAAGACGGTGTTCTGTGATTTTACAGGATTACGCGAGCTTAAAGGCAGGCGGGAACTAGAAGTTAGGGTTAGCCTTTATGCGGGCGGCGCCTAGCAGGAACGTCGGGAGTCTTTCTCCGAGTCTTCCCTATCTCGCTCCTTGCTCCCACGGTCTCCTGTTCGTGGGAATGGTGAAATTTCTTTTCCACTACCAAACGGGGCCGAGATTAGAGCAGTGAGTAATGCAGGGAATCCTAAAGCGTGCGGCTATTAGAAGACCTGCGCTATTTGGACGAGACGGCCTTTTTTTCAGTTCGATAAGACCTGGCTCGGTGGACGACTCGGTGGACTGGCTTAAGATGTCGCTGCCTGCCGTCTGCTCTCCATTCGCCCCCCACTTCCCCCGCACTTTGTGCTGGCCAGCTCAGCCAGCCCGATGGCCACCGTTCGTCGTGCATGCAACGGCCTCCGTCTCCGACAGCCCCACCTCGTCTCTAAACACGCCCGCATAGTCAGTCGCAGGACGCTCGCGACGGCAGCGCCGCTGTCTTCGTCGTCGTCTCCAGCGGCCGCGGCGCATGGCTCACTGTTCGACCCCATCGACACGTTTGCTGACAGGCACATCGGCCCGAACAGCGGTGAGGTCAAGACGATGCTCGCCAAGCTTGGGTACGACTCCATGGACGCGTTCGTCGCGGAGTCTGTGCCCCCGTCGATCCGTCTGCCCGGCGCAGCGATCAGCAATGCAGCCATTCCAGCCCTGAGTGAGTCTGAGCTGTTTAGGCGCGCGAAGGCGCTTGCGGCAGCCAACAAGCCCTTCAAGAGCTATATTGGTATGGGATACCATAATGCGGTCGTCCCCCCGGTCGTTTTGCGGAATGTAAGTTTTATTTCCTCCGACATGGTTTTGACACCGGATGCTCACGGCGGTGTCCCGTAGATTATTGAGAATCCGGCTTGGTATACACCGTACACGCCGTACCAACCTGAGATTGCTCAAGGTACGTTCGCTCCATCCCCTTCCATAATGTATATATGCTATTCCATTTGATCGATTCTTGTCTAATCTTTTTCCTATTTCTAACACCAGGTCGCCTCGAATCGCTCGTCAACTTCCAGACTATGGTCATGTCTCTGACCTCAATGCACATCGCCAACGCTTCTCTTTTAGATGAAAGCACAGCCGCTGCTGAAGGCATGGCTATGTCATTCGCGGCATCCGGCATGAAAAAGAAGACGTTCCTGGTTGACTCTGGGGTCCTTCCTCAGACGCTTGATGTCCTTCGTAGTCGTGCGAAAGGTTTTGGTATACAGCTCGTCGTCGGTGATGTCTTCAAACTTGTTGAAGACGAAGCTATACGGTCAGATATCTGCGGTGTCCTCGTTCAATACCCTGATGTCGACGGACGTGTTACGGACTTCTCGACGCTTACCTCCACGGTGCATTCTCTCAAGGGCCTCGTCATCTGCGCTACGGACCTCCTCGCGCTCACCATGCTCAAGCCTCCGGGCGAGTGGGGCGCGGACATCGTACTTGGTAACTCTGCCCGTTTCGGTGTGCCTGCCGGCTACGGCGGACCGCACGCCGCGTTCTTCGCGTGCTCCGAAAAACTCAAGCGTAAGATGCCTGGTCGTCTTATTGGTCGTAGTCGTGATGCGGCGGGTGTACCCGCATATCGCCTCGCGCTCCAGACCCGTGAACAGCACATCCGTCGTGAGAAGGCGACGAGCAATATCTGCACGAGCCAGGCTCTCCTCGCTAATATGGCTGCTATGTATGCTGTGTATCACGGTCCGGATGGTCTCAGACGTATTGCGAGCAGGGTCCATGGCTTTACGCGTGTGCTGGCTGAGCAGGTCGAGAAGTTCGGCTTGAAGGTAGAGAACTCGGCGTTTTTCGATACACTCACTATTAACGTGAGCTCTGTCTCCGGGGGAGCTGAAACCGTCCACCGCGCTGCTCGCCAGGCCGAGATTAACCTGCGTAAGGTCGATAGTTCGCGTGTTGGCGTTACGCTTGATGAAAGTCTTTCTGCCGAAGACCTCATCGAACTAATCAACATCTTCGCCCGTTCCGTTTCCTCAACCCCTCTCACTATGACCTCCCTTACCGAGCCGTCGACCGCATCCCCTCTATCTGCACCCCTCCAACGCACGTCCGCGTTCCTCCCGCATCCTGTCTTCAACACCCATCACTCGGAGACGGAAATGCTGAGGTACATTCACCACTTGCAGTCGAAGGATCTCGGACTTGTTCACGCGATGATCCCGCTTGGGAGCTGCACAATGAAACTCAACAGTACGAGCAGCATGATTCCGCTCACCTGGCCCGAGTTCGGCGGTGTTCATCCATTTGCGCCTGTTGACCAGGTGCAGGGCTATCTCCAGATGATTAAAGTACGTTCTTCTCTGGGGGGGGGGCCTCGTGAACATGAAAACTATGTATTGACGACGGCTTCCGCTAATATAGGAACTTGAGGATGATCTGTGCAAGATCACTGGTTTCCACGCCTGCTCGCTCCAACCTAATTCGGGTGCCGCGGGTGAGTTCGCTGGGCTGAGCGTCATTCGTGCGTACCATGAGGCGCGCGGTGAGGAGCAGCGCAACATTTGTCTTATCCCTGTCAGTGCCCATGGGACTAATCCTGCTGTAAGTATTCTCAAGTCCCCTTGCCGCGTGCGAAAATTAATAGGTTGGTTCTACAGTCCGCTGTCATGGCCGGTCTTAAGGTTGTCTCCGTTAAGGTACTTGCCAATGGCGGTCTGGACCTGGAAGATCTCCGCACAAAGGCTGAGCAGTACAAGGACCAGCTTGCTGCTTTCATGGTATGCCAATTAAACTGTCAGTAATGAACGAAACTCATACACTTCGTAGATTACGTATCCGTCTACTTATGGCGTGTTTGAGGACGGAGTCCAGGAGGCGTGCAAGATTATCCATGAGAATGGTGGTCAGGTCTATCTCGACGGTGCGAACTTGAACGCACAGATTGGTCTGACCAACCCTGCGACGTGTGGTGGCGATGTGTGTCACATGAACCTCCACAAGACTTTCGCGATGTAAGTATCCCTATGCATGGTGCCTTTTCCCTTTAATCTGACTTCCTGTATTACTTAGCCCGCACGGAGGCGGAGGACCTGGCGTCGGACCCATCTGTGTTGCGGAGCATCTTACTCCCTTCCTCCCCAAGCATCCCCTTGTCTCGACTGGTGGCGAGAAGGGCATTTCAGCTATTTCAGCCGCACCTTTTGGCAGCGCATCCATTCTGCTCATCTCATGGGCATACATTAAGATGCTCGGAGGGCAGGGTCTGAGCGACTCCTCGAAGGTCGCACTACTCAACGCGAACTACATTGCTGCACGTCTCTCGGGCCACTACAACCTGCGCTTTATGAACGGACACGGGCGCGTCGCGCACGAGCTGCTGCTCGACCTCGCAGAGCTCGAGCGGACGGCAGGGCTTAAAGTGATGGACATCGCGAAGCGTCTGCAGGACTATGGCTTCCATCCGCCGACGTGCTCGTGGCCTATCAGCACCGCGATGCTTATCGAACCGACGGAGTCCGAGTCGCTCGAGGAAATCGACCGCTTCTGCGAGGCGATGATTGAAATCCGCAAGGAAGCGCAGGAGGTCATCGATGGGACGCAACCACGCGACAATAACCTCCTAAAGAACGCACCGCATCCGCTGAGCGCTGTTGTACTCCCTGAAGAGAAGTGGGATAGACCGTATTCGCGCGAGAGAGCCGTATATCCCTTGCCTTGGCTCCGCGAGAAGAAGTTCTGGCCGAGTGTGTCTAGAGTTGACGATGGTATGTCTTGTCCCACTATTCCAGGTTATATGCATTACTCACTCAATTCCGCGATTGACAGCTTTCGGTGACCTCAACCTTGTTTGTGACTGCCCATCCGTCGAAGAGCTTGCTGAGTCTTCATAGATTTCTTTCTTCCCCACACACTGCGCTTTTCAACATTCGCACACCCCCTTAGATTGTTTTATTAGATCGGATTCATTTTGGTTCAACCCGCATAGATGTCACGAGTAGAATTAGCGTTTTATACAGTATTCATAATTTACGATTAGTTACGCATGTCGTCCGGCAGTGAATCGCAGAGTGCGGGTAGACGCATTTTAACATATGAACGTACATCCTCCACATTGCCCGACCTCGACGCGAAAGATAGCAAGATCCTTATTGTGTCCTCGTCAGGCCGCGAATCCTTTCCAGCGTCTTTAGGCATGTCATGACACACAACTCTCACCGCGTCGCCCAACCGATCCAGTCGACAAAGGCATTCCACGTACGCATTCCAGTTCCGACGGTTCAGAGGGAACCCCGCCTTTCGGAGATCGCCAAAGATCGCTTCAGCCTTGTCGCGCGCCCTGTTGTAACCGCACGCGTCGAACACGATACTAACGCTCGCATTGCTGACAAGCGCAGTCGAGTTCAGCGTGCTCCACACCTGCAGCACACCGTTCATAGCGCCCGCGCGGTTATATGCGTCCATTAGCTGGTTCAGCAGCGGCGCGTCGGGCGCGAGTCCCGCATCGACAGTGAACTGTCGGTGCGTCTCCTCGATGACGCCCCGCAGTACCTTGAAGAGCGCGCTACGCTGCCGTGCGTCTGCCACGTCCCGAACACGCGTAGCTAGCGCTGCGTATCGCCCGAGCAGGATCGTGTACACTTGCGCTGTCTTGGGGTACCCCTGTGCACGCATGTCCCGCACGATCTGGAAGTACTCCTTCGCAGGTGGGATCGCAAGGCGCGCAGCTTCGTTGTCGTTGTCGTCGCGAGCACCTTCTACGGAACTGTCAGGGACGGAAAGTGAGCAGAATGCATGCAGCACGGCGGTGAAACCCTTTTCGTCGAGTGCGCCGGCGTCCACGGTGCGCAGGTGTCTATACACTTCCGCGGCTTCCACGAAAGAGCCGGACGAGCGGATAAGCAGGATCGTGATAGACGTTGAGGTCATTGGGTCCATGCGGATTTCGCGTGCGCGCATGTCCTCTAGGAGACGCAAAGCAATCGGGAAGTATTTGCTCGTGTTTGAGCTCGCCGCGAGTGCACGTAGGAGCGTGTTGTATATGCCCGTGTCCGCACCCGTTTTGGGCTCTCGCTCCCGCTCCCGCTCTGGCGTACTGCGGTCACTGCTTGTCTGAGTATTGAGGTCCTCATACAGCTCCAACGCCTGGTCCAGGACGGCCTCAGTGGGTTCTCTAACACGTGCGTTGCACATTACGCGGAGGATGGGGTGGACAATCGCCGCATCTGGCTGTATCCCACTGTCCTTCGCCGCTTTGTATGCTTTAAGAGCCTCTTGCACCCCGCTCTTTGTCAGTATGTCCTTGATGAGAATTGACCAAATGATAATGTTGGCCTTTACTTCCAGCACCTCCTGCAGGTATTGAAGCTCTTCAACGGTAGACCACGGCAAGAGACCAACCAGCTTGGAAAATATACGCTCGTCAGGGCTGAATCCCTTCTGGCGCAATTGAGAGAGCTTTAGTTCAAAGCTCGCCTTTGCCTTCCTTCTCCGAGCTCTGGCAAGCCCTTCTATCCAGTTCTGGACACATGTAGCTGTAGGCCGTGGTCTGTCAACTGCTCTGTAGGCACTTACGAGCCCCTTGCATTCCTGCCATTGTTTTTGGAATTTGTCCAGTACGGAAGCAATGCCGGAGTCATACGGCATGTTATAGCTTCGCATCTCGTCCAGAACCTTGTTTATTTCGTCCACGGATGGTGGATCTGGGCGACGGAGCATTGATTCCAGAAGAGCTTGGTAGTGCGTAGCACTCGGGAACGGCCAGCCGCTCTTCATAATCGTTAAACACACCTCTATCCTCTCAGAGTCACCTATGACTGCCAGTCCTTTCATCACGGTCCGCCAGTGAGCTGAGTTCGGTCGAACTGGAGAGTATAACCCTCGAAATCGGTTGATTAGCTCGTACGCCACAATGGATTGGTTGGTCTGCACCAGAGCCTTCAAGACAGTCCGTAAGAGATGCTCGTCGACCTCGACGTCGTAAATATCCTTGCAGTCGCGAATCAGACACTCCAGCGATTCCGCGTCCTCTTTGCGGTTCCTAGAAGCAAGTATGCCGACCATACTGTCGACATGCGACGAAGTGAAGCGTATGTATCTTTGGGAAGCCTGAGGGCGCAATGACGAAGGAAGAGTGTAAACCAATTTTCTGAGAAGTGATATAGAGTACGAGAGGTCGTCGATGTCCTTCCCCGCGATAGCACGGTCAATCCTCTCGCGTGCCTCTTTCAGTTGCTTTCAATATTCCCGTTTCGCGTCCCTGCTGCGAACTGGATGCGGTGCGTGCCCCAAAAGTAAACCGAGCAGGTGGGACGGCACGCCGCTGGACTACGAAGACTCCAGGGCGTCGAGCCGCAAGCCCGTTGAGCGTGCAGAGCTTCGCAATGCATAGCCTTAAGCTCATTCATACGGAGCTCGTACCACCTGTTTTTTATATGGTGCGATCAGTGTCAGTATCAGGCCAGGCTCGAGCTCACGAACCTTTCAGAATACGATGCTAATAAGCCCGAATCTAAGTGGACTCAAGGCAGCTGCGTACGAAAAAAATAGGCGGACGGGAACATATTTCCATTCTGGGCCTCCGCGACTGTTTGGAAGACAGCCACGTCGCGCCAGCATGCCCTGCACCTGAAGCAGTAACGTTCACGGCCAACTCATCTTCCTTCATTACCTTACCATGTCTGAAAAGCTCAAGGAATTCGCTGAGGTGCCCCAGCAGTTTGTGCGCGACGGGAACCAGGTATGTCTGTTGAGGTATCTAGCTGGACATTCAGCTCACCGTCCCTGTTGCAGTTCCTTACTCGGTGTACGAAACCGACGCAGAAGGGTGCGTTTATCATTTTGCAAAATATAACAACCTATGCTCAGCCAGGTCACAGAGTTCATCCAGATCTGCAGAGCAGTCGCCGTCGGTTTCGCGGTTATGGGCTTTATTGGCTACTTCGTGAAGCTGATCCATATCCCCATGTGAGTGACGTGTCTGCATTCAGAACACGTTTACAATTATTAACATTCGCCACGCCAGAAACAATATTCTTGTGTATGATTCCCTCTTTGCATGGTGTCATGTATATTGGCTGACTGCTATTTCTTTAGGGGAGGTGCATGACACCTGTTTGCAAAAAGTTGCATCTGAGGAGACCGGAGTCGTACTTGGAAGCAGCGGTGTTACCTTTCTTATCATACTTTGTACTCTCTCGTCTGGAATAATTATGGTATACCGAGTTAGACATGAGAGAATATCGTTTCACGAGGAAGAAAGGTGTCATCTATTCTGTTATAGTCCATGGTTTACTTCGAGCAATTTTACAAGACTATACAAGCTCCTCAGAAGCACGTCGTATGGTTTCGTCATCCCCTGAATCCCAGTCGCCACTGCTGCGGTTTTTCGATTTCATAAAATCGCGCGGAGAGTCGGGTGACGTGAACGTCAACGAGATTATCGTCGAGGGTGCCAGAATTGATTTGATAGATGGAGAATTCGACAAGGATCGCGCACTCGGAATCGCCTTTTCTTTGACACTTACTTCACTTGGTTTGCGCCGTCGTTTGCAGCAGAGCCATAGTTGTATTAAGTCCTGAATATTGGGTGTTAGTTTGCTCGAGGAGTCGATCGGAGCTATGATGAAGACAAACCTTTTGCGTGCCGAGCGTCAGGAAAGCGGCGAGTGGAACTGTAAAGTGTCCAGATGAGGTTGTGCATTGAACGAACGGGCCTGTACTTACGGGAGCCTTCTACCATGTATGGAAACGAGGATGCCTTGTTTGAAACGAAAACGATACATGCTCTATTATGCTCGATAAGACGGGGTTAAATGAGCAATAATTTGTTCGTGCTCACGATAGCGTTGCGATACAATACAGTGTAAACAGTCCAACGCGCACTGAAATCGAGGTTGACAGCCCCCTGTGTTGGTATTCCTTGGAGATCACCGCAAACTCGCCAGGCTGAAGTGCCAAAAGAGTGTTGACTTCTTTCCTCGCTTTGTACCAGTTGTAGTATATCATAACTGTAGCACTTCAGTTTAATGAGGCTTTATCATAGGATCGTGAAGAGACACGCACCTTCAACAAAAAATATGCCCGTTATTACAAGGGCGCAAAATATCGGAACAACAAGAGAACTGGAGAGGATTTATAAGATAAGTTTTGTGAATTAATAGCAGAAAACTTACAACGAATAGTTCTGCGAGGTGCAATATATAAGATTCAGGGATAAAATCACACGCTCGTCTCGCATCGCGCTCTACACTCAACTCATCAGGAGATATCATTGGTGAGAATGAAACCACCTACACCCAGCGCCAACGATGTGAAACCAATAAATACAATATAGGGCTGTACAAGAATCTGCAGTGACAGCAAGGTTGGGAGTAGGCTCCTCTGGTATAGATAACTGCGTACCAGAAAGTTCAGCCATCGCTCCGGGATCTTGCGAATGTACGGGAAGTCCGTTCTATGGATACTCTTTTGCACAAACCACAGCTGTAGTAAGATAAGCTTTAGTTAACTAAATGGACATATTGCTTCAAAACTTACTTGAAGGACCATCTCGAGTCCAGCGATTGCGGCCCTGTTACCGGTCTTATTAACTTCTGGAGTTATGGTATTAACAATGACCCCTTACATAGGCGTAGCACCGTGTATGAGTGCGGCTTGAGCAATACACAGGTTTGTTGGTAGTGAGTCCAAGTTTTGATCGGCTTGTCCGGCATACAATCTGTTCAGTGTATAATCAGCTTCAAGCGAACCCGATGGAGAGAGACTAAGGACTAACAAGAGACAATAAGAAATCGAATAGATGATCCAAGTAATACAGAAGTTAATGAGCGTCAAGTACCTCGGCCTCCCTGAAGACCGGGATGCGAGGATGAACGTGAGGACCGCCAGTGGGAGTCCAACCTGACCACCAGCAATGTGCAGCGCTAGCCAAACAGGTTTGAGACTCTGCATATCGTACACGGAAGCTGACCGAAAGATTGAGAGCTGGCACGCCGTAATGGGATGCTAGACCGACCTTCAGGTTTTTCCGCAGTAAGGAACCTCATGCTCAAAGGCGAGGCTTCCAGAGCCCGCCCGCCTCCACGATGTCTAAGGGGGAGTGTGGTCTGGTGAACAGTTGAATGCCAACTTGAACCGGGGCGAAGAGCAAGAAGTTAGCCAGTGCTGGACGTCTGTAGTATAGTGTCCACGATATCAGTCTTAAGGAGTACGGTAACGATGGTCGACCCTGAACTTTGAGGCTCATTGACGCCATCATTCGAAGGCACCGACAGGCTGATTGGCTTGATCCATTTGAGTGCAGCTTCATCACTACTGTGCCAGCGAGGTTGCCAAAGCGGGTCCACACACAGCCCCGGATTGTTAATGCGAACTACAGATGCCTTCCAGTCCATGCTGCGAAAGCTAACCGGTTCGTTCTTTTAATGGCAGATACGCTGCGGTGGGAATCTTCGGCGCTGTAATCCTGTTGCGATCACGCAGAGGAGGTTTGAACGGTACTGGGCGGGCTCGGTAATCAGCGACGATCCGCAGCGGCCAATCCCGACTGCAGAAAGGCCTGTTATCTTTCCACGAGCTTCGTTCTTTCAGCTTGGGGTGCTTGAAATCGCGTCCATCCTGCGGAACTTTGACCTCTCAAATGTCGCTAGGCATCATCTGCATCCATCACCTCTTGAAAACATACAGGAGTAATTATCAACTGCTGGCAGCGCAATACACCATGAACCTGTATTTGCATCAACAGATAACTTTTGGACGCCTGTCATGAAGAAAATGCTCAGGCTATAGACCAGTGTCCTAATGTGCGCTGGCGGAACACTGGATGGATGTCGGTGATAAGGTCCAACAAAGTTGACAACCTTCACTCTAGTGACTTCAGTACCAGCGATCGTTCGGATAACGGTCTGCTTGTGCCGTGTCATGCATTGGAAGCTATTTCGTCAGCCCGTGCAACTCACATCCGCGGCTGGTCCCGCTTGATCCTCTGTTGTCGAGCCAACTTCCTTGCCTCTCGAGCGCATGGAACACCCGGTAGTTCGAGTCCACCGTATCAGCCAAGCCTTTGATACCCTGATTCTTATGGACTGCTCCGGTGCTGTTTACACGAGGATCACTAAATCAAATTCCCTACGTTTGCTGCACGAACAAGCGCTCTGCTTCCCGGTGGGTTCTTGAAGTGAGTAACAGCTAATCTAGTTGGTACGACCATTCATCCATGAGCTTCCTATGTCCCCAATGTCCCTTATTGATCTCGGGAAAAGGACCCATGAATGGTTACGCCACAATAGAAGTCGATATTATGTCCGCCGATCTATCTCGCCCTTTGAATTGGTGTGGTTGCTAGGGTCAAAGCCTTATTGCGTGCCACTGGCTACTGGATGCTCGGCTTGAAGCGACATCGCAGTACATGTACTCTTGTTCCATCTTTTCTCATTGACAAATGTGCGGAAGGTGCACTTATCAGCTTCATTCTTCGGATCCGCTGAGCGCCTCTTCGGTTGCTCCGGCTTTGGCAGGCAGCGTAACGTTAGGGGGTGGTTGGGATATGAAACGTGGGCTTCTGTTATGAGCTGGCAATATCGTCTCAGACCGCCACAGACAGTGCAACCCATCTGGCAACAGCACGACTCCCCGTCTGGAAGCACTGTGCATACGGACCAGTTTCTGACCTCCTTTAGCTCCGGAGTTCAAGGAAATTGATACTCACAGCACTTTTCAAACCTTTGGAAACGCTGTCTCAGACTTCCCTCCTATGTCTTAGTCATTTTCCCCATTTGCTCGTGTAACAAGCTCTGCGGTTGCAGGCTTCAGACTTCGGGCTTTAAATCCGGGTTACACTACATCGTCAAGATGAGCGTTCCTCGACAACTCAGGCTTCAAGGTCTGCGTTTTATGTGCTCCATTTCCGTTGTCTACTAATACTCTATAAATGTGAAGTCGTAGAACCTGTCGCTTGAGTCGGTGGCTACAAGATTCTCAGCGAAAGGACTAATTCATTCCATTCTTTGCGGAAATGAATCTCGCGCTACTCGTGGCTTACATTTATCCGCTGTACACATACGAGGAGCAAAAAGAACTACGATTTACTCATTGTCTTCTTCGATGTAGACGAAATCGGTGATGTTCGGAACGATTTGGATGCTCTCTTGACTGTGAAACATCATGCCTACGTTTGTTCGGTGCAGCATGCGGCGGTTCATCCATATCTCGGATGATTCCAGCGCGAGTACTCTTCTCACACGTTTTATCAGGCATCATGCTGCGAAAATCGGAACCGATTGTATATGCGAACGCAGTTTCTTGGGAAACTCGGTCCGATTTGAGCAGCCTCCGACCTTTCCTGGTTAACTACACACTATTGCTACGCAGATGCTGTCACATCTGGGGCGGGCACCATGAGCCGAGGACGGTGCTTTTAACGGAAGGGCGTAAGATGTTTCGCGGGGAGATCGTGGATTCGTGGGTATTCGACCTTATCCCGGTATCATTGATGGTCGCCTTGGTTTTGATTTACACGACGAAGCTGTTAAAGATCCTTCTTTAAGGAGTTAGCATTATGATGCCTCGATTATGCCCATGTGGACGAATGCGAACTGAATCTTTGATCGTCCTTGCCCACCACCCGAAGGGCTAAATGCCCCAACAAGTCGCCGACTATGCCAAGGAGGAGTTCCAATAGCCTTTCTCGCAAATTGCCGGGAATGAAGCAGCCCGTCGGTCGATACTAATTTGGAGGATCGTGACTTTGATCTGGAACGCTGAGTTGCCGAAAATATATGGTTTTCCTTTGAGGATAACGGGATTGTTCAGGTGAGATGCAAACTGTCTAAACGCCATGAAGTTACTGACGATACAGTCACGTAGGGGTGTGAGCGGCATACATGTATGCGTGTTCAGAATTTTAAACGCTTGGTCACCATTTCTTCCCAGAGGGATTTCCAAAGTGTAGACTCGGTTTCTTTCTTGGACTCCCAGGACGGTCGTCTGCATATATGATATAAGTATTAACTGTCGCTTCAAGTTGTTCTCATCGCACTTCTCTGTCAGTCATCGGCCCGGGGCTTTATTTTCGGCTATACTGCGGTTGTTTAAGTCGCTTCTGGGGAAGGTCATGTTCGTCAAGTTTCCGGCAGCAAGTGTAACGCTTTGAACTTCACCCATGCACAGTCGGCCTGTACGGACCGCCGCGGGCCAGTTCACCCTCGCTATGTGCACGACTGTTGAAATTCATCCGTCTTGCGAAGTTGCATTGTATTTGCTGGCATTACAAAACCGCCCTCCGATCTAGGTTCTGTTTTATTTAAGCTGCAGGCAACCTCTGGGATAACGCAGTTCTTACATGAGATATGACTAGGTGAAGCACTTCATGATTCCGTCTCCAGTCACGAGATGCGGGGGTTGTCTGTCGCTCCACCGTCTGTATGTATCTTCGGAAAAGTTCAGAAATAACTTCGCAAATGTCTGGTGCTTCCCTCGTAAAGAAACTTGTAAAGACAGGGTCTAAATTGTCCATGTCTTGAGCTACGAACTTTCTTCGCTTGATCTTCGCTTTCACTCAGATAGAACGTCTGCTGGCCATCTCATAGGTCTCCGCAATGTTTTCGTGATACGTTTGTTTTTCTGTGGTCCCACTCCGATGATCTTGCGGGCGGTGGAGTGTCCCGAGGCACGGTATAAAACGTCGAGGGTCTTTTCAGGTCCCAGAACATACACCCGATCATCTGGTATTCTGTTCAACATGAAGTCTATTACCTTTGCTGCTGCGGCTCTGGTCTTATTAACTGGGTCGGCCTCCGCGCACACAATCTTTCAGGTTAACAACAATCTTTCCCAAAATAGCATTATATATTGACTGCAATCTTACTTGCAGGAGGTTTATGTAAATGGTGTTGACCAGGGCCATCTCGTCGGCCTCCGCGACCCGGATTATGACGGAGTAAACGTCCCTTAGGCACTGAACCCTTTGCGCATCTTCGTTAATGAGCCACCTTACCACAGCCGATCACCGACGTCACATCAGACGATCTTATATGCAACGGGGGCCCGAACCCACTCACTCATCTCTCCCCGGTTGTGATCTCTGCGCCCGCAGGTGCTGAGATTACAGCGGAGTGGCACCATACGCTCACCAGTGCCGGTACTGGCGACCCGGCTGATCCTATCGACCCAAGCCACAAAGGACCGCTCATCTCCTACCTGTACGTTCTCGCTCGTTTGAATGATCAGTTCCGCCCCTAGTCTCCGGGGGAAGGGGGGATTCGGATTATAACAGTGCCTTTTATTTCGTGTCTCAGGTTATACTAACCCATCATCACAGAGCTGCGATCCCCGATGCGACGCAGAGCGACGTCACAGGTCTCAAGTGGTTCAAGATCTACGAGGACGGGCTCGACTCCTCGGGCTGGGGTGTTGACCGTCTCATCGCCAACGCAGGCAAGGTAACGTTTACGCTGCCGTCTTGTATCCCCGCCGGACAGTACCTCCTCCGCCACGAAATCATCGCACTGCACGCGGCTGAGAGTTACCCCGGCGCACAATTCTACGTACGTGTATTCCTGTTGATCCGACCATGATGATTCGCTGATTATGCCAAACGCCGCACATGAATAGATGGAGTGCGCACAGCTGGAGATCACTGGTGGTGGAAGCACGCAGCCAGCTACCGTCAGCTTCCCGGGCGCATATGCAGGAAGCGACCCTGGTATCACCATCGACATCTACCAGACTCTCACCAACTACACTGTTCCTGGTTTGTCTACTTCTTCATATCACGATGATCTCACATCTGATCGGAGTGTACAACCCCCAGGTCCAACCGTTTTCAGCTGCTGAGTGGATCTGCATAAGTGAATTCGATTCGAGTCGGAGACACAGCTCTTTCATTTTTTATTGTTACCGGTGCCCGTAGTAACTATGCAATAACAACGTATCGACGTCGTTTAAATACCAAAAAGCTTAAGCAGCCAAACCCCAAGCGTAAACGGATGCGAGAACAAGGGCGGGCGGCACAACAACTAGTTTCCACAGGACCGGTTCCAGCGTGCCCCTTACACGTACCGCCAAGTGGTTTTGGCGGAACAGATATAAAAGTTTGTGCGGAAATTGCACAAAAATAAACCAGAGAAGATTAAGCGGGGCTGGGAAGAAATGTAGATCCGAGCAAATAGAGACTGATTGAAGGAATTGCTGCCTCACAGAGAGGCCGACGGTTGGCCCATAGGCGTCCCACGACTCGGGAATCCAGGGGCCCGAATTGGTACCCGGAGGATGTGATGGGGAATACAGAACCATGTATGCAAGAAGGCAGAAGAATAGAACGACTAAGATCAGGAAGAGTAACGTGAGAGCAGCTCTTGTAGTCGCCGGGGCAGGGTCCAGGGCTGCACCACTCAAGTTGCTGAGTGCTAAAACCATGTCCGCGACGAAGAACGATAGCAGGAAGAAGAGGATGAGAAAAACTGGTAGGAAGAAGAGGAAGGCCGGTGCGAGCACGTTGGCAACAAGGTTGTGCAAGATGACAGATAGCGGGAAAATAAATGTCCGTGGTGCCAAAAACACCGGTGATGGGGAGTACGGCAGGAGTAGTTGTATAAAGTGCAAAAGGAAGCCAAGGAGTAGCAAAGCATACGAAGAGTCGTTTTCTTCCGGTGTTGAGGGTAGAGCCGATACGAAGGCCAATATGATGCAGTAAAAAGATACCGGTGTACTGCGTGGTCCCCTCAAGATTCGTGACGCTGCATATATCATCAAACAATATGATCGGTAGTCCGGGCGAGGTGGGTCCTGGAAGATAGAATGATACGGAGGATTCATGATGTAGTTCGTGACCAAACCAAGATAACCAAAGAAAAGAGCAAGCTCCATCAAAAAGAGAACACTTTTAAGACACAATTAAACTCAAAAGCTCTGACAGCGGAAACAACGAAACTTACCGGGGAGTGACAAGGTTCTGCAGCCTCATGGTGAAGGCGTTGAATGTAGATGCCGGACTGTTACTTGTAAACACAGGCCTTCCATACGTCCAAGTCTTCAAAAGACTTGATGTCACTCGACCATCCAGGGAAAGAGTCAAAGGACAATTTGAACCATAAGTCAAAATGGCCTCGATTACTACGTGCAAACGCATGATTCAATTAGTCCGACACCAATAGACTGGAATGACTAGTGCTGACCAGTTTGGCATTCGTCTCTTCCTTCTTCTATTGGAAAAGGAGTCCAAAGCATCTGGTGTAGCGTCTCGTCCGTCTCGACATCCTCAAGCCCCGCCCATTTCTGAACCACGAACTCCTCCAGCTGTGAACGAGAGATGCGCGCATCCTTGCTCGATTTAGTCAGACATCTCAAACTCAACAGTAGGAGCAGGGCTGTTTCTGCGGCGCGGGAGGATAGACCGTTTGCTAAATGGATCTCGATGCTGCGGATGATGGTCGCCGGGGAGATAGAAATTGAGTTCGACGCTTCACTATCGGTGTATATGGTTTTCTCAAAGTGACATAAGTAAGGTAGCGATAGTGTGCTGTCTAGACCATTTAGGAGAGGTGTCCTCTCTGTTGGAAAGTCGGCAGCGTCCATAGAAAGAAGATTGTTCAGAGGAAGAAAGACCAAAACACGATCACGAAGTCACGCTCGGTATGACGCGACTCGGCAAACCATGGCTCGAGTCGTCCTAAAAAATTGTCTGCTAAATTAATCGTAATTACAGTACTTGTTCCTCGATCATCAAAATCCGCCAAGAAAAATTAATGCTAATGCTGAAGTACTAATTCCGGTGCCTATTGGTCTCTTCTGGTGGTGGCTCTATGGCTCTGGTTTACATCCTAGTGATATGTGTCCTCGACTCAGCCTGAGGTGAACTCCTCCGATCCCTGCTCCTTCAAGTTGAAGATATCCGGCGACCCTTCAACGTTCTCGGCTTCCGCTTTCCTCTGTTTCTTTTTGCGTCCGCGGATGAGACGGCAGCGGTCCTCCCGACAGCCACACACGAGAGCGACGCCAACGAGTATAAATGCAAGCACGAGTGCGATGATAGCGACTATTCCGACGGTCGCCTGTGGGCTAAGAGCGTGCGATACGTATGGTTTTACTGCTGTCGACGTTTGCGTGGGAGTAGGCGCAGATGTAGTGGCGAGCAAGATAGAACTGGATTGTCTAGGAGTGTGTTCGCCCTCACCGGAAGGATTCACGTCACAGCCAACGTTTTGGGATAGGCACTCCGTAGAGCTGGCATCGTCGGTGCTCCGGCGGACTTGGATTGGTAAAATGCGCATTTGGGGACGAGGAGAAGAAAAGCTGAAAGCAGTAGAGTCGAAACCGAATGCTCAGGACGTTCAGTGGCAAGAACGCATTTCTCGCCGTTTACTTTTCGACTGGGCTGACCAGGTGCGCCACTTCTGGCTCTTATGGTCGAGTGGCTGACGGCTGTCCTCTCTCATGCTTCTGGCATGAGGACATGGGTGTGGGGTGAAAAGGCTTTTCATTTGGGATACAGCGAGTCTATCGCAACGGGTTGACATTATACATTCAATGAAAGTGGTTCAAAAAAAGCATGGTCGTCATGTTCATACGCTATCCATGACAGAAACAGGGGGTGTCGAAGGAAGTTGTTTGTCAGGTCCGTACATTGGCCCGACAGAAGAATTTCCCGGTGTTTGTGGGTCTGACGGCTTGAATGACATCGGTACCAAGGGGACATGGCCCACCGGCTTCCGGATCCGTAGCGGTCTGAGCCATGTTCGCAAATTCTCCTAGAGAAAGACAAATATATGGTCTGACAGTCAGCCACATCCATCTGACAAATACAATCGGACGTACCTTCTGCGTCCCAAATATCATGAATATAGCCAGTGGCACTGGAGGGATGCGGATGTTTCACAAGCTGGTAAGAAATGATAGCGGATGGACGTACGAGTCGCAATGAATAGGTATGCAAATATTGACTCTGGTAAGAGGACTATTACAATTGAAACACTGCAATGGCTAAGGATAAATGCACTCATGTCAACAGAAAGCGAGGACCTACATGAATGTGATAAACAGGTAAATTGTTGCAGCCGTCGAACGCAGCATCAAGAAATACGAAGTTTGGTTGACTGCCCTGAACTGTCGGGATGCCTTATAAAGGGTGTACAGTACGGAACCTGCATATATATATGTCAGCAAGGTCTGGGGCCAGGAAGACATGTATATTTGCCAACTTTGGAGGCCAATAGTTATGGCTAAGAAGGTTAGTGTGAAAGCGCAAACAACATATATCCTACATATATCATTAATTTTCCAGTTATTCATGCTCCTAGTGGACACGACTTACACAGCGCTCGAGTGCAATGTGCAGTAGAAAACAAATTCGATTGATACTTTTGACGGATTCTTGATCCCGTACTACGCGAGTCGCGCTTAAGTAACTTGCGCCGTTTAGATCGAAGTTTACTGAATCCCCTACCACAATACAACCGGTCCCGATGAAAAGGAGGAACACCCACGGCAGGAGCAGAAGCTGTATGTTCTTGGTCAAGTCGAGGTAGTAGAATTAGGTGCAGGAGCTGATTTAAGAAAGCGAGTCATGATAACAGATAATAATATGACGTACCGTAAAGACGCTACGCGGGTTCTTCGCTAGGCCTGCTCCTCTGAATTCCATCCAGAGCTATACATTATCACGTTCATATAGACTGAAGGCTGCATTCGGCTCAAGGATCATACCTGAAGTACCAGAGCCAGCATCGCGGCAGCCACACTACAAACTTGTATCATGAGTCTGAGGTGAAAATAAGTGTATGTTCTCACCTCACGGTGCTGCCGTAGATGAGTGATGCTTGTACCAAACAGAGATCGTGCGATGGTTCTTGTTTTCCCAGTTCTCCCGAATATAGGCTGAGATAGTTGTGAGTACTGATCACGTCTTCGGGACAGTGAGCTCACAGAATCAAATTCGCAGTAGCATACACGATCCATGTCACCAGAAGGTTTATCAGCGTCGGGTGACGCTGACGCACCGTCTTCGTCAGGACCATTGTAACCAGTGCCAGAGGTATCCCAACGTGACCGCCTATGATGTGTAGAAAGGAGTATAAGCCCAGGCTGGTATCTACGAGTCATCAGAGTTTGCTATATTGTCAACAGGCGAATATGTTAAAGGATGATGATAGACGGACTCGACACCATCATGATGCTGGCGGAAGGCTGTTTAGCGCTTGATATTTATTAAAGGACAAGAGAGTCTATCTCTTATGGAGTGAAAGAGAAGTGAAAGAGTGGATGAGTGCTCCTTAGACCAGCAAGTGGGGGCGGAAAGTGAGTGGGGTGCAGACTCCTGTTGGCATCCGTGAACCGGGCACTAGTTTGTAGTAGTATTTATGGATCTGATCTTCAAGTGATGACCATTCTGGATGCAAGAAGGTCGGAGTTATGTGGGTGAAATCAGTGATGCAGACGTCCGTTGCCAGCTTGCGACGATTCCTTCCTTCTTAATGATTAAATCACGAATTCAGTCCGCGCCACAATCGCCGGGCCTTGTCACTATAATCGTCTTTTGTACTTCTAAACTGTAAGGTTTTGTTTGGCATGCCCAGTGTATCGTGTTACCGCCGACGTTGTAAAGGCTCAGAGACGCCCTGTTTGAATGAACTGGTGGCCAAGGGGGCAACCTCTCTCTGGGTCTAGTAGTTCCAATGCTCCATCTTGCACGCTCCAAAAATAGTGGGGAGAAGGGGACGGGCGCATCTGAGGCTGTCACTGCCCTACCGGGAAAAACTGTGTAAGCCGAATTATAGACTCGGAGACACCGTGTGCGCACAAATGACAGTAACAAATCCGAATATACCAGTAACTTGAAACCAGTGGCAAATCAAACGCACGAAGAAAGCAAAACGAGACCATATATATGGTACCAAATCATTTAAACACCGATACACCAATCGGGAAGCCCGCCACAGGCAATTATAAACAACGACAGTCACCTTTCAACAGGAGGAGTCGGCCCACCGACATCCAGGAGTACCAGTGGCAAAGACACGTTACTCATCATTTTCTTTCGCTATAACTGCTGAGTACTGATAGCTATCGACAAAGCTATACATTCGAGGTATAACGAGTCTATTACAACTGATTCGGAATGTTTATACACTTGGCTCGTACGCTATCCGGAACAGAAACAGGTGTCAACAAGGGAAGCCGTTTGACATGCTTGTATCAAACCGACTCGACAGAGGAGGGAGGTCCTGATGACTGTGACTCCGACAGTTTGAATGTCATCGGTGCCAATGGGTTATGGCTCGCTGGCTTCCGGACCCGTAGAATCCTAAGCCATATGCGCAGATTCTCCTGAAGACAAGAAGGTCATATATGAGGGTGCCACGTCCATGTGACACAAGACAATGACACACCTTTTGCGTGCCGAATACCAAAAATATGGCCAGTGGCACTGGAGGGATGTGGGTACCTCGTAAGCTGGCGGAAGATGAGGGACTCACGAGTCGCAATGAACAGGTATGCGAAGATCCACCTGGGAAACAGGTCTACCACGGCAAAAACACTGATGGCTGAGTTCGAATTGAATGTACTCCTATCAACAGAAACGAGACCTACATGAGTGTAATAGACGAGTAAATCGTTACAACTGCAGAGCGCAACATCAGGTGGTATGAGGTCTGGTTGGCTGCCCTGAACTGTCGAGATGCCTTATAAAGGGTATACAGTACGGAACCTGGATACATATACATGTATATCAGCAAGGTTTTGGGCCAGGTAGACATGCACATTTGCCAACTTTGGAGACCAATAGTTATGACTAAGAAGGTTACTGTAGAAACGCAAACAACGTAAAGCCTGTAGAGACGATCAACTTTCCGATTATTTGTGTGCTCGATAGGTTTAACATACACGGCTTTTGAGCTCAATGTGCAGTAAAAGACAAACTGAATTGACACTGCTGATGGATTCTTGATCCCGTACTACGCAAGCTGAGCCTAATCATGAGTAACTCGAGTTTACTGGATCCCTTACCAGAATGCAACCAACTCCGATGAATAGAAAGAATACCCACGGTAGGAGCAGAAGCTGCAAACATGTTTGGTCAGATCGAAACAGTATTTATTGGTGCAGAAGCTTGGGATGAGAAGCACGAAGCATGATAACAAACAATAATATAACGTACGGCAAAGACGCTACACGGGGCTTTTCGCTAAACCCGCTCCTTTGATATCCATCCAAAGCTGCATATGATCATGTTCGTGTGGGTTAGAAACCACTTTCAGCTCAGGAAGCATACCTGAAGTACCAGGGCCAACGTCGCGGCAGTCACACTATATACTTATATCAGTATCAACCGAGAGTTTAAAAAAAAGGTGAACTCTTACCTCACGGTGCTGCCGTAGATGAGTGACGTCTGTACTAAACAGAGATTGTGTGCTGGTTCTATTTTCCCTTGTTCTCCCGAGTATACACTGAGGCGGTTGTGAGCAACAACCATGCTTTACGAAGTGAACTTACAGGATAAGGTTTGCAGTAGCATACACGATCCATACCACCAGAAAGTTTATCAGCGTAGGGTGACGCTGGCGCGCCATTTTCGTTAGTACCATTGTAACCAGTGCTAGAGGTATGCCAACGTGACCGCCTATGATGTGTAGAAAGGAGTATAAGCCCAGACTAGCTTCTGTCAGCCACTGTCAGTGGACGAAAATGCCAAGAAGCAACAGACGGACTCGACACGATCATGATGCTATCGAGAGATTGTTTAGCGTGTTAAGCACCGTTTAAGGTTTTTAGAGAAGATAACCTGTTTTTCTTATGAACAAGAGAGAAGATCAGAGCTACTTAGACCAGCAAAGGAGCGGAGAGAGAACTAGGGGTGGGCTCTACTGAGCCCCGGTCAACAGTAGTATTTGTGTATCTGGTGCCCAAATGACGATCGGTTCCAGGTACAAGGCATATGGGTTATTTTGGATCGAAACAATGATGCAGGCATTGGTTGCGACAGTCTATAACTCTTTGGTGATCAGATCACGGATTCGTGAATCCGCCTGAGTTTGATCTAGATCTTGAGCCACCGATTCACCAAATATGGACGGAGCCACAAACGGATCGACAACGCGCCGGTTTACCCGGCCGTTGCCGGATCTTGTATTCCCCAATCTTTATGGTCCCAAAAGGGAAAGTCTTGTTGGGCGTGGCCTGCCTCGCGGTTGCTGCTGGTGTAGTGAAGTTCCAAAGACTCACAAAGGATGTATTCACACTTCGGTCTTGACCACTACCAGGATCATTTTCTCTTTCTTCTCTCTCGTCTGCGACGATGGAGACCGTTCCGTTTGAAATTCAAGAAAATGACGACCTAGTTATCGAGGAGATGGGGCCGGACGGCGTTCCGCTGGGCTACATAAACCCAGTGCTCCAACTTGAATCCGACGAGTCGAGCGACGAAGAGGATGCTGATAACGATGGGCGGCCAGACGGCAACGCGCCTGATGTACAAGGTACGCACGCGTCTTCTAAGTTTCGTACACAAGCGTTGCTCATCTCGTGACTCGACAAATATGAAGAAGATATGTCGCAAGTATTCATTGGTGCCGCGTCAAACTCTCAGTCTGCACCTAAGAGCAAGTTTCTGGTTGCACTGATGAGAGCTTCGCAGCTGTATTCATCCAGACTCCGTGTACCATCGGCGCCATCCTCGTTCTCGACGCTGCCAGTACCCCAGCCAGCACTTCCTACTATCGGCCAGCCCTTACTTTCTGATATGGTAGAATCGGACGCAGAAGATGATGGCGTGTTTTCATCCGAGGATGAATACTCTGACGATGAGCTTCTCGGGGATAGGCCAACCCTAGATGCGGACCAAGCTGCGCGACTATTTTACCATCCTGCCGGACCATGGGCAAAGTTCGCAAATGCCCCTATAGAGAATTCTGTTGTAATATCAAAACTTAATGGTATGCTCCTGTATTTACGTGCTATTTATGTATGACCTGACTATCTACAGCCGGGGCGATGTGTGAGGCTTATATCAAGCGAGGAACTATACAGGGACGCGAAATGACCTACATAAGTAAAACGTACGTACTTGCGACAGTATCTGCGTTGCTTTATCTAAATCTGAGTGCTCAGCTGGTTGCTATGTCAAGAGTGGGAGGGGTTTTTCTCAGAGGTACGCTCAATTCGTCATTGTGAGGAGAATGCGCTTATAGTAGACTTAGATGGCACTTTACTCTCATCCCTCGTACCTGCAACCCCTCCAAGGAAGCGTGATCCCTGTTATCATTGGAGTATACCTTGTCGACGGTGCTATCAGTGTCGCTATGGAACTCCCTTCCTCTTCATTCTGGATTGAGGCTTCTGATGACATGTCCGACCACCTCAAACGAAAATGCATTGCGGCGTTCGACATGATCCATGATTGTGGTGTTTTGCACAACGACGTTGAGCTCCGGCATATGTTAATCAGTGCGGAGGGTGACGTAACGATCATCGACTTCCAAGGAAGCCATGCGTTGAAATCTATCAAAGAGGCTGGCCTGGAGGCAGCCACAGAGGCCGACATCCGCCTTGAGAAGAGAAAAGTAATGTTCAAATTGAACTACGGCAATGCCAGGATAAAAGAGAATGAGAAGAGGAAACGTGTATTCGAGAGGGAGGCACGGAATACCAGAAGGCGTCGTCGACGTGTACAAGCCGCTGCCCAAGCTGGCGGAAGCGGGAGCATCATTTCTTCAAGGGATGACGAAAGCGACGCGGAAGATCCTGACGACGTACTAAATCCAATTGTGGAACCTCAGATTTGGTTCGATTGCTGGGTCGGCGAAGACTTCGAGCCAGTCTGTTACGTCGTTCCTGGGCAAGTCGAATCGGAAATCACGAAGGCGCTACAGGAGTTTGCATTTAAGGAGTACGAAAGACAGCAGAAAGGCAAAGCCACGGAATTCACGGGTAGCGTTCTTGCAGATCCACGAAGCACAGGTCTCTCATATACTGCGGGTTACCCGCGTTTGTCCCATTCTTCAGGAAGTCCCGAGTCGCCTCTTCGAACATTTGAGGATGAAGGCGCACTTAATAGGACGTCTGAGCACGTTTTACCTTCATCCAAAATAGGCTCACAGCTCGCTCCTGTCCTTCCAACACGCGTTAAATTCAAACGTAGCCGAGATCATTCCGAGGATGACTTTTCTGACGATGACACTCTAAAGGACTCCCCTCCGTGGAAGAAGTACCATGTCACTCCTATGTCTGGATCTTCGAGGTTTATCGGCAATTCGTCAACTTTCCTTGCGGATGACCCCCCCAACAATTCATCTCCAGTTCCAAACTCACTCGCGAGTACTCCTACAGTAGTACCATTTTCCCCGATAATATCGCCTCTGAACATTCTCCACGCAACAAATGCGCTCTTAGAGAAGATCCCCGCTGACATTCAAGTTCCCTATGATGGCTATACAGGCGCCGGTGGATTCACCATCCCTAATACATTCTCCCCAAAGGAAATAGCGGGCATGCGCCGTACATGGATCATGCAGGATAATGTGCAGCGCTGCAAGGAAGAGTGTCTTCCCTACCCGCTCGCGCAGCGCTTTGGGTTAACGCCGAGCACAGAGAGACAGGCTTACGACTATGGGCGAAACGGCAAGAAGAAGAAAAAGAGATTGACAACGAATCGTGGTGCTTTGAAACGCGCGCAGATGGAAATGGAGGAACCTGGCAGGAGAAAGAGGGATGCGATGGCACGGAAGGTTGAATACTTTAAGAAAAGGGAGAGGGAGTTCGATTCAAATCCAGGCGACTCCTTGGCTGCAAATCACAATAACCAAGTTGAGGAAGGGGATGGCGTCGAAGGCCCGGAAATCCTCACTTGGGTTGAGTTCTTTGATTACGAGACGTCACAACGCACGGATGCCCGTCTCACTTCTCCCCCAAGAAATCCTCAGGACACCACAACGCCATCTACGCAGCGGCGAGGCATCCTCCGCTGCCAACTGAATCCTAGTGAGAAAGCCAGGCAACACGCATATAACGAGTGGATGAAGAAGCACAGGCCGCGCGATTCGGATGATGACGAAGGCGACGAGAGACCGTCCAAGCGTTCCCGCATCGCTACAACGTCGTCTTCGGAGTCACCGCTGCCAGTATCGATTGCTGCAATCGGCTTTCAAAAATACACATCTACTCCAAACGCGTTTAACGTTCGCTCAACTAGTGCATTCGGCACTACTTCCGAACTCCGATCTTTACCGTCCGTCCCGAATGCATCGACTGCTGCTGTACCTTCGAGCTTGCACTCCATTTTTCGTTCGTGCACCTCCCCGTCCATCATGAGTTCCTTTGCTGCACATGCTTTCGTGGCGAAGCGCAGGCGTTCGTTGGATGTATCTGACTCAGATTCATCAGTGGAAGATGACTGCGTAAGGCTCCCTAAGGTCTGTGTACCTAAGAAGAACTCGAGATCTACTCGTCCCATGCGATTAGACGACGTTAACTTCGATCCGCGCCGCTCCTTTGGTGCATGGATTCCGCCTTCTGAGCGGCGTCCTAGTTTTCACCCGGACTCAGTATCCGAAGATGACCGGAACGAAATGAACGCCGTGGAGAACATGATTAAAGTCGATGCAGGTGGGGCGGGGAGGCTGCTATCGATCGTAAGCTCTATTTTTAAAAGGTCGTGGAGTTAGCTGCTGGTCGGACTCTTCTATCTGTAAATTATTTTCGGTGTTTTTCTTCTTCTGTAAACCCTTGTAATCAACGGAACTTGTGAATGAAACCATTCGGATTGCCTTTTCTGGTTTGGCATCGCCCGGTGCGTAAGTCAGCGTACTGCTTCGACTCGAAACCCGTACAAGCTGCATGCTTGTCTTCGGCCGAATCTGCCCAGCGGACTGAACTTTTAAGCCCGCTAAAGGTCCAAGATGTATCGAAGTCACGACGGCACAGCCTGCCATTCTTCTGAAGTGAGTCTTCACAAATACTGACTGTATATGAAAATTTAGCAGCCGATTTCATCATTATTCGGGGAAGCTGTCGGCAGTGGACTTACCGCACTTAAAAAAATTCGTCGAAGTCAATGGAGGTTTCCTGAAATTCTGATGCATGCTTCTGACGAGCGCTCAGAAAGAAAACTGTGTTATCCGGAAAGCGAAATGCCATCCTGTACCTACGATCTTCCCATTGACGGTGCGTCAGAGCGAATTAGGCCCAGCGAAATAAATGGGTTGTTTGAATCCACTTCGCCTTCTAGCAATCTTCTCCCTTCATCACTGCGATCACAGGCAACTGTCAGCATACTAGTATGCGAGGAAAATAAGAACACGTATTTCTTGAAACGGCGAGCGCGGGGTACAAGTGACCTTTGTCGGATGTTCATATTTAATGGACGAACTCCAGATCATTTTCAGTGCCCCTCCCCCTCACTTGTTCCTACTCACATCCTACTCCTCGCTACATGCGAGAAAATATGGCTGTATCCGGGGACGAGAAGGAGATCAATCCGACCGTTCAACACGCTGAAGGAGCACTATCCCAGGCCTCCCTCTCGGAGGAGGGCTTGCTGAGTCGACAATATGGCCTCCAAAGGCATTTAAAAAACAGACATGTAACCATGATCAGGTCCGTTTTCGCTATTCAAGAATTTCTTATTTTCTCTGCGGGTCCTAATAACAAGTCTACCTGTAGTATCGGTGGTATGTAACCATTTAACACCCTACATTCTTCTATCTGCATGCCTTAGCATTGCACGTACAGGTGTCATTGGGACCGGCTTGTTTCTTGGGACTGCCTCTGGCCTTGCGAACGGTGGACCTCTTGGTCTCCTGCTCGCCTATACAATCATAGGTTCGCTTTGCTATAGCGTCATGGTACGTCCTTCTCGGAGTAGAGATTGTCCGACACGCTGACTGTCAAAACTCAGGTTTCTCTCGGCGAAATGGTTTCCTATCTCCCGGTTTCGGGCGGCCACATTAAACTCGCAGAGCGCTTCGTTGATCCTGCATTCTCTTTTGCATTGGGGTGGAACTACTGGTATAATTGGACAATCGGCCTTCCGGCGGAATTGAGTGCCGCAGCAGTCCTAATGCAGTTTTGGAAGTCGGTGCGTTGCATTGTAGAAGTTCCCTTCTCCATTTCTAATACATCAGTGGCTCAAACGTTGTATGCTTGCGGTTAGCCTGATGAAGTAAACCCTGCTGTGTGGATAACCATGTGCTTAGCTGTCGTCATACTCATTAATGTCTTTGGGGTCGGTGAGTTCCATTCCCCATATGGTCGGAGAATGAAGTACAAAAGTAAGCTTACCAAAACTCGTCCTTGATAGGCATTTATGGCGAATGCGAGTTTATTTTCGCCTCAATCAAGGTCATCACTATAGTCGGCTTAATTGTATGTATGCCGATTATCGTATCTCAACCCCACTACATTAACATACGTTTGACGCAGATTCTTGGAATCGTCCTTGACCTTGGTGGTGGCCCGAACCATGACCGTATTGGCTTCCGCTATTGGCGGGACCCGGGTCCGTTTGTCCAGTATGACGGGATAGGAGGAGCGAAGGGTCGGTTTCTCGGTTGGTGGGCTGTAATGACACAGGCTGCTTTCTCGTTTATTGGAACGGAGGTTGTTGCGGTACGTTCGTTCATCGACTGGCTTCTTTCTGTCTCTTGAAAAAGGACGACAGAACTGATTTACCTTCATGGCCCAGTAGATCGCCGCTGGAGAGACGCTGAATCCTCGAAAAAATATCTCAAAGGCAATAAAGCGAGTGTACATTCGCCTCCTGCTTTTTTATATTGGCGGGGCCTTCATCATCGGCATTCTTGTGCCATCAAATAATCCTGACCTTCTTCTATCAACATCCACCGCTGCCCGCTCACCTTTTGTCATCGCGATAAAAGTAGCGGGTATTAAAGGCTTGCCCTCAGTGATCAACGCGGCTATCTTAACGTCTGCCTGGTCCGCCTCATCATCTGACCTGTATTCCTCGTCTCGTGCGCTCTACAGTCTGTCTATGGCCGGTAATGCACCTCAGATCTTCTCGTTCGTAACGAGGAGTGGTGTTCCCATTGTTGCGGTCTCGTTCAACGCGCTTTTCGCATTTTTTGCATATATGGTGCTGAATACGACCTCCGGGCGTGTTTTTGGATGGTTCGTAAACATGTGTGCGATTGCCGGACTGATGAACTGGTTCGGTATTTCGGTCACATACCTCCGATTCTACAAGGGCTTCCGAAAACAGGGATATGACCGTTCTAAATCGTCGTATGCGAGCAGACTAAACCCATACGCAGCTTGGTGGGCGGTAATCGCTTGCCCTACTATTTGTCTTGTACGTTCTGTCAATACTTCGCGCGCATATACACACGCCCTGACTAAACTACTTCAACTCTATTCAGTTCTCCGGCTTCTCCGTCTTTCTCAAGAATTCATGGGCAACCGACGTCTTCATTACGAATTATCTTCCGTTTATTCTGTTTCCCATTCTGTACATTTGCGCCCGGCTTTATCTCAAGGTATCACCCGTGAGACCGGAAAATATGGATTTCCATTCCGACCTAGCCGAAATTGAGGAAATGTCGCTTGATGAAAAACCATCAAGGAATTACATGGAACGCCTTTGGGATTGGCTGGTGAGAACCACGCTAGATTTTCCGTATACTTACGATTCTGATCATTACTTATGGAAACCATTTTGCAGATGTAGTTTGGTGTGTTATCTGCGTCGCTGGGAAGCCCATCGCTTTTGCTTAAAAACCACAATCGGCTCCCATAGATGGTCCTGTTGGATCATATCATCGTTGTCATGTACAGTACATCATACAGAACATATAAGCCACGCATATTAAGAGAGTTCAATAAAAGGAAATATAATCGTGTGTCATAATGTGCTTATGTCATACTCGCGCTTATTTTTATCTTTGGGCGTTTTGACTGCCGGCACTTGTACTACGGCATCCGAGCTGGTATGTACCTTGACTCCCCTTGAACACAGTATGTCGATGGGGACATATTGCAGGGAAGGCTTTCATAAATGGATGCTATTGCCATCTATATTGCCTAACTTCTTAATCATTTTCCCTGAGGGTTTGGCAGGCAGGATATCTACGTATCTTGTCATCACTCATAAGTCCGACTCGGACTGTAGCTGAAGCACGTTGAAGAGGGTTGTTAGCTTCCCCTCGGTGAACAGGTTTATCCCGGACCTAGGTACGTCCGGAAGTTAATTTTAGTCCTCAAGGATAGAGCCCACAAGGAGCAGAAGCTAACGATCGTTAAAGAGGGTTGGTTCTAGTGATAGATGACCGGCGGAAGACGGCTGTGTCCTGTTGTTCATCCTTCGCAGCTAAAAATCCCGAATAAGTCGATGAACGTGCCCGTTCTGCGCCAAGAAGATAGAACATCATGATGTCCGCTAAGCCCTCCTGCTTCAACCGCTGTTCGTCTACCGTCACTACCCGGGGGGCATCACCCGAAAGGCCCTTCCGTGCCTTTTGTGGTTGGTTGAACGACCCAAGGCCTTAGTACTCGGGCCCGCCGCTGCTGCTAACACAGAATATCTCGCAAACGCTTGTGCAGCCAGCCCAATAACACCACTGCGCGGCTTGAATTACATCAGGCCAAGACGTGTACAGAATTCGCCGAGCGGAACTAGGTAGGCCTGATGGATATCAAGATGTCTTTCCGTCGTGAGAGGCGCTGACTTGGAAGGGTAAAATTTCGGCCGAGGAGCCCGTCTATCCGTTAGATACGGCGAACCCAGCTGGTACCTAAGTTGACGAAAGCATACTGTACCTTGTCATGTGGCCGTCCGAGAAGGCCGCCTTAAAGCACTCTTGATCTACCAATGGCTTTTTACATTCTCCGAAGGATTTTGTGGACTCCTCGTTATCTGCGCGGGGCATACTAAATCCAATTGGTGTCGCACTTGCAGTAACCTGAGTCGCTGAACAAAGGAATCGGGAGTGTATATATTCAAATATGATGTGTGTACTTAAATACAACTGGTTAAGTGGAACATAGTGTGCTACAAGGAATGGATGAGGCGATACGAATAATAACTTGACAGGAGCTACAGAGCATTATCTGGAGAGGTAGGGCAAGAACATGTTGTAATACAAATTGATGACGGCAAGACGGTAGAAGGGTATCTTGAAACGATTATTATCTGGGTCATACAAAGCTCGACACGGACACTCGGCGAACTTCCAATTTTCTTGCGGACTTATTGCAAATCGGACAGCGCGCGTACAAACCAACTGATTTATCAAGACATCTAGTAAGGGAGAGAAGAGCGACAGGTCAGTAAATGCTTTAATTCTCGCATACAAAGCGGAGTAGAACGTACTCTGTACAAAAGACGTGCTTGCACGAAAGCTGGCTGAGGTTGCTTTTTCGCTCCATGCAGATAGGGCATTCTTTTCCTGGAAGGCCATCTGTGGACTTCCGGTGGACGACCGGACGTCCAACGTCCAGAGTCGGTCGAACTGGAGAAGGAGAAGGAGATCTAGAGACTGAAAAGAGGCTGAGCCGCATCTTTTCCAGTTCCTCTACTGAGCCTATGTCACGTCCTTGCTCGATAGGTCTGGACGGATAGTGTACAACGCGGGTCTATGAGGAATTGTAACGTCTTCCGTGTCATTGGAATCCCGGTAGCAATCGATCAGAAGCCAGAGACTGGAGAGGAGCTGCAGCACAAATCCTGAAGAAACAGGAAGCACACTTGAGTTAGCGGTTGCACACACGTATAGCATTGGCTGTGGATGCAATTACCTGGTGCAGATATATATTCTTGACTGATCACCATATTACCAAGGCCTCCCACCAGCGACTGTACGTGATAGGTAACAGCAAGATCACAGATAAATGTGATAAGATCCACCAGTAGAGCGATGAGATAGACATCGATACTTGTGCGACCAATGCACAGCAAAATAAAGCAAACCACCATCAGAACGGATGCTATCAATACTTTTAATTTAGACGCCTCTTTACACAATACTTCTTTTAAAGACACTGACCTGCAGCGTGTGAAGCTAGAGCTCGTGTCCAGGCTGGCGTTACTGTCTTGCTTATTGGGCCTTCCCGTTCAGGCTCTCGGTTATTTTCAAGTCATATCCGTACTCTGACAATCGCGTGTGTTAGGTGGAAACGGATAATCTTCGGATGTATCTATGGTGTGGAACTCACTCTGATCACTGCACATACGCAGGGACTCGGTCAAGTTGCAAGGTGAAAAAGTGCTACAGACGTCTCCTTCCAGTGAACTTCTATGAAGACAAAATGACCTGGCACGAATGTCAGAAAGACATTTTTGGCTTGACTCCGGAGAGTATCTCATACCACACTCCGAACTGTATGAATAGCAATGGAGTTGAGCGATCACGGTGATGTTTACCACATAGCAGCTAGACTCACTCGGACTTCGCTAACATTGCCAGTGTTAGCTATCGATGTGTTGAACTTGACTCGAAAGATATCAAGGGTTGACAGCTGCGGTACTTGTATCGATATTGTCGGAAGTACGGACATAACGGTTGCGCAGAAAAAAAGAAAAACCCGGATTTTGTAAGAGAGATCACCGAACATTGTAGATGTGGAGGTAGCAGACAGTGCCGGTTTTGGGGAAGTGTGTGTGTTGAGCCTGCTTTTAGTACTAGTACTGGCAGCCAGCGCCACTTGGTGGACCTTCCTGGCCAGAGTGGGCTAATCGGGTTTAGAAGCCGGCCCTTGATCCAGGAAGATTCACAGCACCAGGGGGCAGTACAAAGAAGGCACACAGGAATAATATGGCTATAGCAGCAGACCAAGTTTAAGACCAATAAACAAGAGGTATACACAATAGATCGATCTACACCGCCCGGCGATCGAAGACCAAAGGCCTGGTCGTAAAAGTATTTCAAACCACCTCGTTGTCATTTAAACCCATAAAGCAAGCTGGGCTATTTTCAGTTTACGACAGGTACATCCAGTGCTTGTATCAGTACGACTGATTCAACAGCTAGAGATTCCTGTGCCAATAATGGACTAACGAGCACAGCATCCCGCCACCTCGGGCCCGCTCGGACCTCGCAGTGATGTTTTCAGAGGTGCGACTATAGAGGCCCAGAATGACAAAGATGATAGGAATGGGAGATGCAGGCGGATGCCGCTTTTGCTAGACTGATGGGCCTCTTAAAATACACCGCATACGCTCAATACGGGATAGAAGTTACAGCAAACAGGCCTTCAAAGCACACAAGACCATCTCTAGTCACTGCCCTAATCCATCGCCATGACTGGATAGGCCGTGAGCAGCCTATTACACCCTTTAAGGGAACAGTTTGAAATGAGATGAGGCCAGAAGTGAACCACATATTAAGCGGGATGGGAATGCTCATTCAGATTTTGTTGCCCCCCAAAGGGAGCGCCAGGCGGTGAGATATTTTGTGTATGGATAGATACTGAAGGAAGAGTTGGCAGCATCCGAGCGCGGAGAATATTGCAACTGGAGCGACGTACCTAAGGCATGTATACACCACGTCCGGTCATATCAGCACTGCTTAGTGAGTTTAGTAACGATACGCACGGTGCATTCCGGCAAATTGATCAAGAAAGTGCGCTGCCAAACCTGCAAGCACTGCGAGCTTCTCCTGTGGCACCTCAAAGTCAAATACGGACCGCCGTAGAAAGCTTAGAACCACGCCTTCATAGCTTATGTCCCAGAACAAAGAAGACATACGATAGCCAGGGCCTTCTTAGTTGGTCTGGCCCGGACCCTAGTTGGCAACCGTTTCCGCTTAGAGAGTTCAACAAAGAACAGTGGTTCGGTCTATCATAAGCAAAGAAAGCGAGAAGCCTAGGAGCACTTGAAAGCGGTTCCAGCTGTGATCGATAGGCGCCGGCTACTAGGTAGCACAGCCCAATCAGAGTGCCAAAGCTTCCCAAATAACGAACCCAACTGAGTTTTTTTATCGCAAGAAGTAAACGATTTTGTCTGCGGGGAAACATTGTAAGAGGGGGTTCGGTGGTCTGAGGCTAGTGAGTGCTTGGTGTAAGGAAAGCCGTGGAGGTGATAACTTCCCTCGAAATTCCGGTGGAGACACGTGATCGAATGATGTTGGTACTATTAATATTGGCGAGCGACACGCCGACTTCTGCTTGACTGGCCATCACACACAGTATACTTGCCCGAAGTTCTCTGGGACGCTTGCTCTGCAAAAGCGAACTCGTTCTGCGCTGCCTTCTGGGAAATTTCTGATCTCCAAAATCCTGATGGTCTACTAGGATCAGTCCAACTTGAAGGACTTCGGACTCGGTTGGGTCGCTTGACGAACAAAAAAAAGTACACCTGGCATGTCATCAGTACATTCATTGGGTCTTTTCCAGCCTTGTAATTATCATCCGGCAACACGCAAGGGCCCAATGTCCCTCATTCTCAAACAAAAACGGCACCCATAAGCTTGTACTTATGTATGGGCCCTGAACGAGCGTTACGCTCTATACGTCTTCTTGGGTTCCTAGAGGAAGCTTGCACCCTACCAGAGCACCGTCACTTTAAACGTGTTGGTGGCTGATGTATGCTTACTCACCAAAGGCGATCCAACCATGGGCGAATTGCACACCCTTGACAGCCCAGTGTCGCCGAATGTTGCTATCCCCCCCCCATCAATTGTAGAGGGGCAAAGGCGCACCTTGCACTAAGAAACTCAAACACCGCTCTGTGCTACGTCGCGGATACCACTTTGAGGGCTCAGATCTCACTCTCAGACGTGGAACACCTGTGCTCAACCAGCCCTTCGAACGATTTAATTTCGCGTACTGCCACACTCGGGACAATATTCTGTGACACGGCAACTTTCTCATATCATTGGAGAATCTTTGTCTGTCTTCTCATGGACATGCTTTACCCTTCCTATGGACTAGTCTCGAGGAGCTGTGAAGTCTGTCCAACACATTGCTTGCGCCCTTGCCAGTAAGCCTTCTCTTCAATGAGATCTCCTTCTAGCTCCGCTTCTCTGTGTAAACCTTGTAAAGCATCGTCCTTTCGAAGAGATTTTGCTTCTCCAACTAGCTGAAACAGGTGTTGTACTCGCCCTTGTCAATGATGTGATACATTTCCGTACGTATACGTTAATCAATGTCCGTTCACCTGCTGAACGTCGCAGCTTACGGATCTAACGTGTCTTCTCTGCACTGCGATCCACTACCTGGAGGTAACAGTAATACCGGCGTCATCACATCTAGTCGAAGCGAACCAGTGTTGAACTGATTTTACCATCTTTTCTCCAAAGCGCTTGGCGATGCGAATTCGAAGCCAGTATGCGAGCGACTGAGGAATCGATGCCCGGGTCCTGCCTTCAGGTGAGGAGGGCTAGATTTGTCGAGTGCGATCGCAGAGCCTTAAGGTCAGTCTTGAAGTGATTTAACCTGAGACGACCTATCTTAGGTTACCATTACGAACTACAACTCGTGATGAGATCGCGTCCACCTGCTTGTGGTACTTATCTTTCCATTGCTGCAAGTAGCACAGGAAAGAACCGGTTGATCATTTGTGAGGTCCCGATAACTTTAAGGAGTTCTAGTATTCGCGAATTTTTCCAATTTCAACCTGCTTTAACTTCGTGAATAGTAGGGAATAAGTAATGACTATTAACTACCCCCGTCGCAAGGATCCACACTATTTTCGGGTATCTACTTGAACCCAAAAAATCGACAACCTCCATAACCTTCCGTACATTCCCCTTCCCAGCTCAGAAATCACAGATCGAGGAACCACATCAACCACTGCAGTACGCCGTCTCCCTCTTTGTAATTTCAGCCCGCCCTTTTCTTGGTATGATTGAAGTACAGGCTGGATGATGATTTGGAAGCGGACTGTCTGCGCCTTTGCACTGGACCTGAATTTTCACCATGGACTTGGGGCTGTACTACAAGTGCAACATATTAAGAGCTATTTTCAGTACGAGCAACAGCGCCGAAAGTGACTGTATGCACAGCAGTGGGTCACGTGGTGTACAGCTCGCTGAGATCAACATCGTGACTTCCGTCCAGATAAAGCACCGCTCCGTACCCTCTAACCTGTCCACCACAGGCTTTGTTTTTTCCGCTGATAACGGCTCTAAGTCTGCTATTGTAATAGAGAACTCTCGAGTTCTCCAAAGCGTACGACACCTGATCCTGGAAATGCACAAACACGCTGTGTGATGATTTCGCTCGTGTGCTTCATTGCGGGCATTTGTATGCTTTTCTAGGATGCTATGGAAGATGGCTGCAATATGGCTGCAATCTGGCGCTCGAACCTGTTGCAGGACACGGCGGCTATCTTTGCAGGGGTCACCTGGTATTTACTGCTGAAATCTAGAGGGTGACTTACAGGCTGTCGCACCATTATTCAACCACCGCTACTACCGTCGGAGCTGCCGCCAGAGCTAAGTACTATGATACCGATTTATGTTTATGGCATTGTCAATGCAGACTTGTTACTCGTTCTGTTCTGTTCTGAACAGTACTGAGGGCCCTTCTTTCGCATCGATAACTTTAAACTCGATCAAATCTAAACGTCGCTAGGCGCCTTCTCGTGCTCTGGTAGTATATAAAGGGAACTGTTGTTGGGCGATGCTCGGAAGGTGCCCCTTGACACTGGCCCTTCCCGGAACTGATACTGTGTACTTGCAAATTTACACAATGTTCGGCGACCGTGTCTATTTAGCCCGTGTGGCCATATTTCTCTGTGCGACGGCCATCTCTGTGATCCCGACCATATCGATCCAAGTGCCCCAGTTCTCGACACTTGATATTTTTCGGATAAAGTTCAATACATCACTAGCCAATAATATCAACGAGGTTCGGGTGAGTGTTACGTCATCATTGTCAGTGCGATCGCTCAATGAACTCGTGCCTATAGTTCGGGGTTTGGTATGTAGTACTCTTTCGAGCCAGATGAAAGTGTTTATCTGATGTTCCGACCAGGTCATTTTGCCTTCATCGAAGTTCGTTAGAAGGAGAAGTCTGTGATAACTTTTCTCCTTGCAATCTGACCGAAACGCTCCGTCTGTGCAGTGAGCAGAGTAAGCATCACAAGGGCTTTTCCCTCACAAATTACTTATACACTCCATTATCTGGAACAGAGTACGGGTATGAATTAACTGTGACAGGCAACGGCGAATTTCCAGCAACTGAGACCTTGAGACCAGTTTGGACGAGGGCTTTGGCCTCACATGCCGCAGGTTTGTGTTTTCGAGTTAATCAAAGAATCGTATAGGAGGTTTCTTGATCTAGGCAAATTATAGCTTCTGTCGTTATGGTTATCTGTCTTATTCTTCTTTGCATCAACTGTACCCATACCATTGCCTATGCTGTCGCGCTCCTGGTGTCTTTTATCACATTTCTCAGCGATATTGCAGTCATCTATCATACGCAAGCTCTGGTGGAAGGTCTTGGCGATATGATTCTCTCGCAAAAATATTTGGCTTCCAACGGTAAGCATCTCGGATTACAATGTTCCGCGAGAGCAGCGTTGTTAATGAACAAGCTACTGTAGGATTCGTGATGCAGCTCTTTTCCGGATTATGGCTTCTCGTTGAATTTTTAGTGGACTGGCATGAACCAAAGGAGGAATCCAATACACATTTCCATATACCCTTAAAAGTATTGCGTCTGTTCAAACCGGATAAAGAAGACGCATCGAAAAGAGAGACTGAGGGGCTAAAAACGTCATCGGCTTCGAGATCGCCTTCTCCAGTCTCACAGGCTTCACCGGTTCTCCAACATGCTACACATCGGAAAGCTACAGACGGGTTTCCAGGAAAAGAATGCTCGATTTGCATGGAGCGGAAGATGGACCTAAGTGAACTTTCGTGCAAACACGTATTATGTACAGAGTACGTCTCCGCATACGAAGGTAGAATCAACTACTGATCCACCACTTTATTATTCCTTTGCCTTTGCCAGCTGTCTCAACAAAGCTGTTGGTATATATTCTAGGTGCCCGATTTGCAATCGAGGCGCAGTCAGACCGGACGTTCGCCGGGTGTCTCAATCTAGTTTTGTGTGAGTTTGACGATCCTCTTTTTATAGCCCTTACCCTTTTCTTGAAGTCATTACATTGTATTGGTCACCTTTCTTCCCGATGATGCCGTGTACGTTGTATATGTAGATGTATATTTACTCCTCCTAGGTAGCGATGATCCACCTTCCCTGTATCTGTATGTACAAGTTTTCAAACTCAACGATACTCTCGAATTAATGGCGTGACTTACGGTACCGTCGGGATGCTGCAGTGACTGAATAGTACTGTATATTCAATCCTGGGGTCATAACTTCGTCACTATCGGATTGGTTATCTGGATTATAAAAGTGACGCGCGGGGGGTATTTTCTCCTATCTTCACTACGAACTCAGTTCGAAGATTCACGCCACATATATATAATATGATAATCAGGGGTCGGGCCCCCACCAATGGGGACAAGCGCAGCATTGCTGCCGCAGCACTTCCGGTGGCTGATCGCGGGAGGCGTCGCGAGGGCAACGGAACTAAAGACGCCTTGAGGAAGCTGGGGGCTACAAGTATTCGTGCGAGCGCCCAAACGAATATCCAAAAGTATGTGCGGTACTAAGCGGGCGCAAACTTTCGGCCTCTGTGGGATAAACTTCCGTGTCGTCCCCCAGAATCTAGAGCCGTTAGAAAGCAAATCCGATCGGATCTCTGGGCAACTAATTTCGGCCATTGAATGCACGCTCGTACGTACTACTGTAGTACGTACTCCGACTCGCAAGTAAAAAAAAGTCTTGTAAAGCAAATTGCGTCCCGGTCGGTAAGGTGGCCGGGCGGCGGCTGCAGAGTGGTACAATTAGTACTCAGAGGCGGCGCCACTCCTGGGTTCTCCAGCTTGGCAGCCATATTTGCTATCTCCTTCAAGTACTACAGTACACACATTAGCCCCGAGAGAAGCTCACGAGTCGCGATCAATCTCATGCTCATATATCCAAAATAAATTTATGAGTTCATGTACAGTAAGCACGATTTATCACGCGGTAGTATTTATGCGTACATACTACACACAGTGCACACTGCAGCCGCCTCCGAGTCGGTACCACAACCGGGTGTCAGAAATTTCAAATTTCCCAAGAAGCAAGGAAAGTCACATTATTGCATATTGCATTTGTATGATACGCGTTCCTTTTCTATTAATTCTTGGGCACCAGTTTTTTTTCACTCTCTCGCCACTTCCAGGCCAGCTCTTCGGGTTAATTTTGACGGCATTCAGGCGGACTACCGTCGCCGAGTGTGCGACCGCAAGCGTCGTGGTTGTACCGGGCACTCCGCACACCTGGGAAAGCGAGTAATAGCCCGCAGGTCAAATAGAGTCGGTAAACAAGGTTCCTATAATTTTGTCGTCAAGCTTAACTTAATACATAAGGGACGATTATACAGCGCACATCCGCCGACGAGCTTGAGTGAGGTGACATAGTCATAATGCAGGAGTGAGGAGACAGAGGGTGGTGATGGGTAAAGTGACATTACGGCTAGCGTAACTATTTGTCTAAGTAATGAGGAGGTTTGGGGGGAGAATTTAATGCATTCTACTGTACCATTGACGCAGATGAGGAGTGAAGGAACGGAATGTAATGAAATAAGTGAGAAAAAAAAGGAGTGAGAGTACAGTCAAAAAAAAAAGAGAGTTCAGCACCAGACATCATAGAGAAGAATAGAATTTCGGGAAATGCAAACGAGAGACGTGAGAGCGAGACCGGGCCAAGCGGCTGTTCCCATGCAGATGAACAGTAAGAGATCAAAGAACGAATGCAGTAAGCCACCATGGCAGAGAGTAATCAGACGAGTAAAGTAAACACCAAGGAAAGCAAAGAACGAGCGATTAAGAAGCAAAGTCCACTCAAGCGTCGAGTCATTGGGGCGGAACGTGCATGTTTATAGCTAAAAATTGAACTGGCTCAGCATCATGTATGTTTCAGCCTAAGAAAGCTAGTCTCACCTCTGAACCATGTCAGAGCTTCCGATGGTGAGGGTGCCTCCAGGTAAAGAATAGCCTTAGTATCCACTATCCGTAAAGCTGCAGGTAAACAGATTAGTCAAAGGGTGAAGCAAAATAGCTCGGCGCAAAAACGTACTGTTGCCGTGCACGATGCTCGTAGGCTGTGGCATCGTCTGCATCCGAAGTACGGCCCACAAGTCAACTGGGGAATTCGGGTCTTTCCCATTGGAGGGATCCCGACAGAGAACGAACAGATCATTGCATAAGACACCGTACAGAGGTCGCGGAGTCAGTTCAGGCGCCAGGCAGTCAACTGCAACACTCGAGCTGTCGCCGTGAGAGTCGAGCACTTCGAACGCCATAGTCTGTTTACGGACAATCCGGGTCAAGAGAAGTTTTCCGTCCATAATTAGTCGTCTGATTAGAATATTACGCCAGATGAGCGAGAGGAATCTACGGCAACAGAAACAGAACGCACCGATGGGGTTGAACAAGCGGACTAGGGAATTTGCCGCGTATCCTTGACTGCCACTGTACCAATCTTCTTCGTGACTCGGCTTCGCGTTTGCCCTCGTTCATATTAGTTGCCAAAGAGGAAATTTCCGTCAGAGCCCGATCAAGAGGATCGTCGAAGGAATCTGAAGGCGGCGGTGTGCTGCGGACTAGCTCGTCCAGCTGCATCAGGGTCATGAGCATTAGAATCAGAAAAACAAGAAAGCGCGCGCGGGAAGTAACGTACCAAAAGGCGGTACCGAGGTATCCGCTGCACAGGTAATAACAAGTATCCTTCTAGGTTCAGCTGGGAATGCTCGGGTTCAGCTTGCAGCGTTTCAGATACGTCTTGATGCGTTTTCGCTGGCCCGAAGATAGCATAACCTTCCCAGTCATCATACCATCGGTGATGCCGGAATTCGGTGAGCTAATTGCGGACATTGAGATAGCAATGTTGGCAAGGTGTGCCGTACTCGACGACGGTGAAAGAGTGCCCGATCCAGGAGTAAGTCCTGAGCGGTCTGTCACCCACTGGCGTATGCGCGACACGGAGTTTTCGAAGTTACTAACGAGACCATCAATTAAGTATATGGGGATAACTGTATAGACTGATATACGCACTTGATGTAAGAAGAATACATCTTCATGAACGCAGCGTGGGCAATGAAAGTTCGTCCGACCGACATGGCAACATCCGAAGAGATTTTACCTCCGCTCTCAGCGTCGGCGGCCGTACCTTGCGGGGTAAACAAAGGCGCAGCGGCAGCCTCCAGAGCAGGGAGGAAACTTTCTTTATGGAAGATGAAGAGGGCTTCGAGGTTGCCGAAGACGACTTTGCGTTCCGCAGCAGGAACGACAGTTTCTTTGCTCGACGACGTGACATTGCTGATGGAGCTCACAGGAGTAGCGGCAGGACGGACATAGATGTCGACGAGGTCTTGCAGATTCTTCACGTAGGTGCGCTCAGTCCTGCGATCCTGTCAGTCAACCATAGACCGAACAGCAGCCAGCGGAGTACTCACTCGACAATCTCACGAACTATCATAACCCGCTTGCCCCGGTCGTCTTTACACTTCCTCTCTTCGCTGCCCGACCCACTGCTGTCCGTCGTGGCTATGCTCATGGTATTTAGCGACCCACTCCTATCCCCACTTAGCGAGTCGAGCGAGCGCAGATGGCTCGACGCCGTCGTTGGCGCAGATGAGGCGGAGTCCATTGAATCAACTGAAGTTTCTGATTGCATTCGTCCTCCGTCGACGAGCGTAGGCCGCCGTGAGCGGTCCATCAAGGGTAGAGGACCTCCGTACATACTTAGTACGCTACCTTGACTGAGCAGCGTGAGATCGTTCATGTCTTTTAGGTAAGCCATCACTGAGCGAAGCGCACGCGTGTTTACTTCGCGATTGCGGTCTTCTTCCTTACGCAAGAGATCCTGCAGGCTGTCCGGGATGGGACTAGGCTGGCGTGAGGCGTCGTCTAGATCTTCGCCTCCGTTGGTAGCAGTAAGACCGCCAAGGAAAGGACTAGTACTAGGAATTGGAATATTGAGGGCTGGCGGTCCGTCGATAGGCAAGAAACTCCGCCGCTTGGAAGACTTGGACATGGGAGACGGAGGGGCGAGCAAGCCAGCGGACAAAGGTGTTGTGGGAGTTGAAGGAATTCTAAGTTTGTCCGTGGAGGCATTTTGTAATACTGGAGACTGGTGCAATGAGAAAGAAGGTGGTGGGGGAAAGCCAGCGGTGGGCGAGTTGTTGCTTGCAATAGATGCGTCGGCCTCTACCTGAAGTGTGCTCAATTGGCGTGGGACCGCCGAGACGGGAGCCGGTGCCGGTCGCACAGAAGCGGAAGAGCCGGCCATGGACAAGAGACCCTGTGAAGTAGACGGTCTAGACGACGATGACGGCGGTGAAGAAGCGCCATCTGCCGACTTTAGCTTGCCCATAGACATCTTCTTCAAAAACCCCCACTTCCGACTGCTCTTCTCCTTCTCGGCTTTTGGCTTCACGAGCGACTGCCGTGATGACTGGTCGTACTCTTCGTCGCGCGACGAACGCTCGCGCCGGTTTACGCTTGTTGCTGCACGCGCACGCGCGTTCTGACGTGGTGGGCTCTCTATGTCCGCATCGCACTCCTCCTCGGGTGCCGGTCCGTTCCACAGAGACTGCACTGCAGGGCGAACAGAGCTGCGCGACGGCGTGCGTGTGTGAGAGCTCAGGGTCGCGAAGCGCCGTTGCTGTGACTGTACATCCATATTATCCCTGAGGCGTGCAGCCTGAGAGCTCGTAACATAGTGTGGGAGCTGAGGGCGTGGAGGTGAAGGCGGCAATGCTCCCGATACCGCGGTCGCAGGCGACTCTTCGATGGTCGTAGGCCGTACGCCACTGGTGGGTTGCATCGCGCGCCTCAGCTCATCTGCACTGTGCATCCGGCGCAGCTCGCCACGCGTAGTCTGGCTTCCAAGGCGCATCGGGTCAGGCGTCGAATCCGCAGTCGCGTTTGTACTCGGTGTGTCAGGTTGGTCGCGTTCGTCTCCGGCCCACGTGAGCGTGGACGATGGAGACACGATTTGTTCGCGCTGCTGGCGTTCGCGCTCGTAGTAGCTGCGATTCGGGGTGGTGCGAGTGCGCGAAAGAGAGCTGGGCAGCGGTGGCGAGAACGAGGCGACGTGAGGAGCGGGCACAGTCACCGAACGCCCGAGAAGACTTGCGTGACCAGGGGTGATAGTGTCCTCTTCCAAGTTCGCGTCAGTCGACGCTAGACCAACGTTGGTATATGCCGTCGGGACGCCGCTCGTGGCGAAATTGGTGTCGTCTTGGTCGATGGAGTCTTCAGCTTCGGATACGTCTGTACTTTCAATAGTAGTCGTATTAGATGAAGTACTGAAGGTGGCTGAGAGCTGTGAAATCATGGGTGTTAAGGGGGGATATGCGGGGGTCATCGGAACTTTCGCCAGAAGGGGCTCGACGAGTGCTTTCCACGGTCCCTGGAATGGGTTGCCATCAACCAGGAGACTCTCTAAACAGGGTAGTGTGCACAGCCAACTCGGGAGAGCGTGCATCTTGTTTCGCCTTATACTGAGTGTATGCAATTTATCCAGAGCTGAAAGGGGAGTCGGGATTGTAGAAATGCCCGTAGAGTCTGCAATCAACAAGCGAAGGGACGACAACTCCGCAAGGAACTCCGGCAAAACCCGCAGAGGGTTTGCGGAGATATTGAGCTCTTCCAGTGACGAACATAAACCCAGGGCGGGAGAGAGCGAAGCAAGGAAGTTGGCAGAAATATCGAGCGCCAGAAGCGTCGTGCAAATCTGCGGAAGATTCGTAGTTAAGAAGGCCGGGACGGAATTAGGCGTGCTCGAGCCCCCGACAAGGAGATGAGTTACACCTGTAATGGAAAAGACGCTTAATGACAACTCTTATTGGGCGCGCAGAGACTGAATATGCGCGCCCGGGATAAAAATACTCACCGGATTGTATGGTAAGTGCGTGGACTGACAAGCCTTCTCCATGCACAATGAGACCCCGCCCTTCCTCAGCAACAATGATAGCCGAGCCCGGCTCCCCTTCCTCCTTTTCATCTTCGTCGTCCTCACCATCTTGGTGATCGCAGTAGTCATATTCCTCCTCACTAGTTGCAAAATCATCATGCTCATGGTCACGTTGCCACGACGTATCATAGCTCGGTTGTGTGCGCAATGAGTGTGGGAGATCGGCGTATGGGATTGGCGGAGGCACGATATCATCGGATTGTGATGGCGAACGCGCGCTACGCGCGTAGTCCGCGCGGCGCAAGCGCGACATCTGCGTAGGAACTGCGTGCACGTGCCCGTGCGACTTGCGCGAGCCCGAGGAGAGCGAGGAGCCGGTCGATGCGCGTGTGGGCAGCTCAACGATGGACTCCACTCCATGCGCCCCGTCGATATCGTCGCCAGACGCAACGCGCACGTGACTGTAGTCACCAGAGAAACCAACTCCAGACATGGTACTCCCAGGGTTGGTGTATGCAGACGAGCGCGTAGAGGCGGAACCGGCGGAAGAAAGCGCCGGCGTCGCCGAAGGCGGGTGGTTGAAGGACAACCCGCGGGGATATGGGTCGGGAAAGTTGGACGGATCGGGGAGACCAGACATCCTGGGCCGGGCAAAGTGCGGCGGGGTGAAGTCGTACAGATGTTCAGATTCCGATTTTGAGCGCGCAAGACCAGAGTTCGCTAGTGACCTTGGGTCGGTTTGGATCGGCGTTGGCCTGACAAATGCCGTGCCCGCGTCTGGGTGCGGTTTTGAGGTGGTGTCAGAGAAATCTAGAAAGTCGGAGGACCGTGGTCCAAAAGGCGGTGAGCCAGAGAGCATCGGTGCGAACGAGCGTCGGGCTGGTCTTTCGGTCGTAGTCGATGGCTGCGGGGAGGGCGAGCTCGGTGCTGGGCGCGACAGATAATCGTTAAGATCTGTAAAGCGCGAGGTATGAGCACAAAATTAAGAAAAATCGTAACCGCCGCCGCCGTCTCGTCGTCGTCACTCAGTCGTGCTCTGGTCGTTGCCTTGCAGCCGTCGTAAGTCTTGAACGATGGAGCAGGCAGAGTTGGGCATGCGAAGTGCAGCAGTTGAATAATTAGCCGAAAAAGTCTCGACCTCATCACGTGCCTCGCTCGCATTCTCACGTCCCTCCCCCCTTTTCTTTTTCTTTTCTCACTCCTTTTTCTCCTTACGAAATGCACCCCCAATAATTTGAAGAGCAAAGCGGCGACGATCGCGCGGAAAAAAAAACAAATCTCAAGATGTGAAGGGACGGCCCACTCACCAAATGAACTTGTGACCACGTCCTCAGGCTCGAGCGCGTCCTCATTGTCCAGCCAGGATCCGTTCGAGAGGTCGTCGCGCAGGCCTTCGCCAGCGTCGGATATGCTCCCGGAGAGCCGCTGCCCGCGCAGCGTGTCCACGTCTATCTCGGAGTCTACGTCGTCCCTTTGTGGTACGGGCATCGGCAACTCGGGCAAGGGCGGTGCGGGTAGAGGCTTGTCCTGGTCGGAAAACGAGCGCGCCGTGGGGGTGCGGGGTGCGGGCGAAGATAGCGTGCGCGCGCGAGTCGGAAGCGTCGCGTACAGGGACGTGAAGCCTAGGGACGTTCTATGCTGTTTGTCCGGGTGCGTGCTGAACGACACGGTAGAAAGGAGCGACTTGTTTTGCTTGTGCGTAGGGCGCCGCTGTGGGCTCGGCTGGTGCTCGTACACCTGCGTAAGAGGCCGGTGGAACTAGACGCAGAGAAGAAGGAGAGTAAAGGGGATGATGTATGAGGGGGGTAACGGAGGCAGTAGATGGTCAGAGTCAGAAATCAAGAAGCATACACCGAAGGAGCCCGTAATAGCGGGCATACACACACACCATTTCTATCTGGTATATTCCCGGGGTCAGTAGATGCAGTTGCAAATAGTTGCTGGCTGCACATATGGCATTTGATTATCAGACGAATCAAGGATATCAACAGGCGACGTCCGACGAACCGACAGCAGCCAATTGCTTGCGTGATCGTGTGTCTCCGTTCGAATTGCGTTTTCGTATGGCATACAAAACCCACGTCTCGAAGCGTTGGAAACTATAGGGAGAGTAGTCGAGGGAGAGCGCTGGCCGAGTGCCTAGTACGTAGTGGACGACCCGCGTGCAGCTCTACTAGCCTGGCAAGGTCGACGTTGACGTTGGCGATCAAGTCCCGGCAAGACCAGAGAGGAACGAACAACAAGAAATCTAAAGACAAAGTCGAAGGGGGATTGGTCCTAAAACACAGCGCCTTACTTAAATCACATCTTTCCCTGTCTTTCTGCTGGTCCTCCAATCTTCTCGCATCGCATCCGCGGCTACATGTCCAAATCAGGGGTTGCCAATTTCCCCCGCAGGCGGTTCCCAGCCGCATCGGCTCCCGCAAACCGAGTGCTGGCCAAACGTAGGGCCTCAAACGAAGGCATGTTTTACGAGAATGTCTTTAAAATATATACGGAGGATTGCAGAGTGCGTCTGTGTGTCCAGCGCGTACAGGAACGCGCTCAGACTGAATGTATGCGCATTCTTTTCGCGCCCGTAAGGAGCGGCGGACATGCCCACGCCACCGGCGTACAAATTCTTAAAATTAAACACATCTACAGCCGGCGCCGTGTCCATGCGCGGCTGCGCAAATACAGTATACCAATATCCAAGACCTTCTACGAATCTGCGACGAACTCGGACATATATGGGGCTGTGAAAACGGGAAGAAAAGGTACAGACCCGTATAACCGAGCCAAAAAAAATCTTCTCGGGTGCGAAGGTAGGTCGACAGTATATGCCGCCGCAATGTCCCGAGCGTGAGCTCGTGTGATGCTCAATGATACCTGCACTCTGATCTGTCGTCCGCCCCCTAATTCCCAAGTCTCAGGTTTGAAACGCCCCTGCGATCCCGAGTCGAATAGTCCACAACATTCCCCGACAGCCGAAGTCTCCAACTGGAAGCTCTCGCCAAGCCGCACCTAACGACCGACTGTACTCCGTTACTCCATAGCCTTTATCATACATAGCACACGGTCATTTCAGAGACTGTCATGGAATACCAGATAGTTCTAGTACGCTTCCAAGCCCGCCCCCCACTGCGGCGCGTCGGACTCCGACTCGTACGCCTCCTTACTCACGCGGGAAAAAAAGGTCGATCCGTGGCGTGGCTATCCAGTCGAGCGCTCATGCGAGTCCGCATCTCGTCCCTCTTCCGCGCACTTTCTCCGCAGAAATAAATCACATATCGACTCTGAGCGAAAGAACCCCGTCGAAGTGACTTGAGGTACATACTCAGCAGATCTGGAGAGATTCAAGCAGAAGCTGCAAATTTGGGTTTGCACATGCTTAGGAACGGCCGGAAATAGACACGACCTGCCCCTGTTACCATCAGAAGGGGGTAAAAGAGCACCCGAGATCACTGAAACGAAGTCGTAGTCTAATCCCCTCGTCGTCGCCCGACGATCTCCCGCAGGTTCTCGTGGACTCTGAACATCTCGTGCCTTAAATAGCGAGCTGACAAAACGCGTGCAGGTGCAAAAAAAAAATACGCGGGGGAATGCTACACAACAGTCGTAATAACAGAAACTCCATCCGTACTTGTGCACGACGTCGCTTCTGTTGGTCAACCGAGATGTAATGTTGTCCATCTGAGATGAAGGATCAAAGCGGAGTCTCGAGAATCCGACGCCATCATCATAAACCGAGCTTTGGCTCCGTGCTTCTGTGCGCCCGCTGGGTTGATGGGTTCGAGAGAGTCCGAGAAAGTGTCGGTTATGTGCATATGCGTGTCACAATTAATGGCAGCGAAGCGTCCATAATTGCCTCGACGCTCGAGTGTGCCGGCCTGGACGGTTGATTGACACTCGAAAAAATTAAGCGAAGCAGGCGGGGATGAACATGCAGCGGCCTGGGTCGCAGATAAAGATGAGAAAAGAATGCTAGTTTCTGCTGCTACCTCTTCCGTACCAAATTAAAGCGGTGTCGAAGACAAAGTTAGAGCGAAGGAAGGACAAAGCGAAGAGTGGCTTGCTATCATTTCTTACCCTGATGGGGCCTACACTCTCGGTGCTTAGTAAAAATATCTGCGCCATAGGACGCACCCTCATATCAACCTTTGATCACCCGACACCTCGCGCAGAACGGAGACAGCTCGTATCAGAGCACAACTTTAAACACTCACTCGACGTATGGGGTAGCGAGAGCCACCATCATGATCATGTAGGTGTGAGTATACCCCAAACTGCTTGGCGCGAGGGTAGCAAACGCCATCATCACCATCACTATCCGATCGCTCGTCATCGGCAACTTCCTTTTTCTTCCCAAACCCCCATTACCTACATGACACTCCACACCAGTACGCTTCCTCCGCCATCCCCGAGACCGCCTTCTCCACCGCCCGACGCAGGCCGTCCAGCGCCCCTCCTTCTCCGTCTCCAGCGACGCCTGCGCAGATGCCGTCAATCCGCCCCGCGCCTCAGCTCCGGATCCCCGGGCACGCCTCCCGGCGAGCGCACGCGGAGGCAAATTCGAGGGTGCGCCTGATATAGCCGAAGCCAGCGTGGCAGCAACGTCGAGGGCGAGCCTCTTGAGCGGACTGGGGTATTGTTCCTCATTTTTCAGGTCCGGCGACTTCAGGTCGGCCGAGGTTTTATTTAACTTGGCGAACGGCCCGCGCAACTCGCCACGAGTCGCATGCTGCATCGTGAAGAAGGGCTGCAGACGCGTGCATAAAGCGGTACGGACCTAGATAACAATAAAGCATATAATTGTTTTTGAGATAGATTTGTCACGGTAAAGATGAGGGAAATTTACGCACTGCTCCATCGTTCAACCACGAGCGACGTTGCGATAACCGAAGGAAGAAGAGCAGTATAAGCTGTTAACCATGTTATCAATAACTTTTAATTCATGAAGGAAAAGATAAAGACGTACTTCGCTTGCGGCGATGTGCTTATCCCCAAGCTCCCAGAGCACCTTGGGTAAATGCAAGAGCCAATCCCGGACTGATGTCTGGATTTCTTCTGAAGAACTCTTCCCAACACGGAACGTTCCTCGGTAAGAGGGCTCGCTCTGCAACTGAGGTAAAGGTAAGGATTAGCGATATTTTGAAATAAAAGGGATACGACTCACAAGGACCAAACGAGCAACGAACTCAGTTGCGACCATCTTCACACCACTCGCCGATCCAGTCCTTGTCGCGTGTTGCAAAATAGCATCCAGAACCTCCAGGGGATCACCATCCTCGTGCGTGGGACAGTCGAGTAACCACCAGAGCGTCGGTAGAAGAGCAACATATGCCTGCATAGTAAGGACTTGACCCATTGGATATGTTCCTCCATTTGCACTTGGAGCTGTCGAGCCATTTAGGCAACGGATAACGTATTCTTGTATCCTAGCCACCTGGTTCGATGAACTCGCTGCTGATGCCTTGAGTTTTTTTGATCCGGAGTGGACGAGCTTACGCCGTTTAGCCGTGGGTCCATCCATGGCTTCGCGGCGCTTTCCCTCGTGTGCAATGGCGAGGGAGCGAAGTGAGAATAATTCGCAGTAAATTAAATTCATTTGCTGGAACATGGCCTCGGACTAGATAATACAAAAATATTAGCTTTAGAGTTTTGCATCATTTCAAAGCTGTGTAAATTATTTCTCCACCTTCATATCCTGTATGACCATTCGATTTTCACCAAAAGGAAAATATACCATCATATGACCGACGAGCATTTTGAGCTCCTCGTGAGCGACACGCTTTTGATCCTCTGTCTGTATTTCGTAGATACTCAGTAACTATTCATAAGAAGGTCCGCATACTTACGGCGTTCCCATCGCGAAGGAGTCGGCCGTAGAGGCACCGAGAGATCTCCAAAATTGCAAGAACCAATTCGAGTTCAGCCTCCGGGCTCGTCTCGGTCGGAGAAAAGACCGTCGGAGCACAATCAAGGAATGTAGATATGAGAACAGGATGTACAGTCCGACATAGCGACTGTGGAAAATCAGATTCCTGGACTGAAAAAAGGTGAAACAACACTCACGGCTGTCAGACGCGCACTGGAAGAATCCGCGTCATCGGAGGTTTTGTCCGCGTTCATAAGTTGATCGATATCTGCTGTCACGCGCTCTAGGTCGAACAGACATTCTGTTGTGCGGAGGCTGTCTGCAATATTGCTGAGGGGGAAACCCCCGATGAAGCCATCACCTTCAGGGTCATTTCTCGACCAGACGCACGACCGACGTTGAGACGTTCGGGACGAACGATCCGTGGATAGAGCTTCAGCGTAAGAGTTGAAGGCCTTTGAAGAGCAGAATGAAGGTGAGAGATACCATAATGGAATCCGATCGTCAGCTGTGTGATTTGATGATAACTTGGGCACGCCTCCTTGTCCGGTCGCGTGAAGGATAAATTTCGAAAATGATTTCAGAACCGCAGCTTTTGACTTTGAGTGGTGTCAGACCCTGGACGTGGGATATATGTGAAAGTAGACCTACTGCTGAAGATAACGTTATGAGTGTCGTCGGCTGACCCAGAGCACCCGAGGAAGACCCAATTCCCTTGCTTTCGTCCTCGCTGAACCTCGCACCCACGTTCAAAAGACCGAGATACCCATCCAAAATCTTTCTACCGTGGCTTCCCTGACCCACACCTGGTCCTACATCCAAGAATCCGCTGACTACCTGATCTGGGATGAATTCCAGTAGAAGGTCGAGGATGCGGATGGCATCGATTCTGATTTCAGGGAAAATGTGGGTCTGAGCGGAGGCGGTAAAAAGGAGAAGCGTTGAGGCATGGGGTGATATTTGTTCCTGTGTGATGATATTTAAGTGAAATTGAAAGCGGGGGGAAATGGTGTTAATGACGTACTCGGGGTACTCGAGTCAAAAGCCAGGCAAGGAACGAATGGAGAGCCCTTCGCACAGAAGCATCCTGTAACGCTCGTTGATATATAAAAAAACATCGGAATGGATTGGTAGAAGTTCGTACCTCGTCAACGATCATACGCACGCATGCATTCACTAATTTTAAGAGATTTGGTTCAATGAGGGCATGATGCTCTTCAAGCAGCTCGCGCAGTCCCTGCAGGGCATCTAGCAACCGGGCCAAAGCTCTATCATTCGGCATGGCTTCATTGTCGCGGAAAGGGCGTACCTTTGCGTACGCCAGCATTGTAGTGTTTTAAGTGTGCAAGTAGGTCGTCGAACGTGAGCTTCCTTTTAGTCGTCGGCGTGGATGAATCCTTTGTTGCGGCTATGCTCTGTTGTGGTAAAGCAATAGCTATGGACCTCAATCTGCATATGCTTTTTCCATTTCTCGAACTGAGAACTTACAGCGTGCCTTGAAGGTCGTGTCTACGGCGTTCGTCGCAAGCTGCTTGCCTTTTCCAAGCTTCAGTTTCGGTTTCTACGGTGCAGTTGTGAGCTTTCAGAGGTAAATCGGATGCCTGGCAAATGACGCACAGTGAAATCTGAAGACTTCTCCTTCTTTCTCTTCACGCTTTTCGTCATTTCTGCTGCGACGCCAGAATACAGGGAAATACAGAGCGGGCACGGCGGCGAGTGCACCCACTACTAAAAATCTACCCGCGCACCATATCGGGACAACGAAAATGCGGCGAGCTCGACGGATCAGACTCCAGAATCGCTACCGAACTTACCTCTCTGGTCGTATGCAGCTCGAAGCGTCTCACACAGGCTGCTTATCTTCACAGTTGCCTCGGAACTTACCTTGATACATGTAAATCGAAACCGAATCATAAATCTGAACCATCATTTGCTTGAAACCCGATTTTACCACGATGTTCGAGCGTTCAATTGGCCCGTCCAAAATGAATGAAGCGACTGTAACAGTTACGGCGGCTGCGTTGGAGAAACCCAGAAATGGTATAGTCTAGGCAAGCAGGACAGGAAGTAACGAGTGAGTAGAGCGTTTCGCCTTCCAAGACTCTAACAATCGAACCTTTTCAACAACATAGACGCTCTCCATGCTTCAGATGCGCTCAAGTCGCAAGTCAGTCTACTCTAGATATGCCATCTAAGCTTGCCACTCTTGAGCGACAGGCAGATGCCATGCCATCTGTCCAAGGAGCCCTTTAAGATGAAATGCCGCACAGATCGAATGTACCGTGTACTCCCTTCGCGGTATATGGCGGCTGCCAAACGAAGTTCTTCAAGCCGTTGTTTGTTATGCCGTTCCGGAGGATCAAAAACTTCGGAGATATTGGATTTCCACGTTTCTTTGCATTAAGTGGCTACTGGATGGACATCCGCCGGGCGCAAAGCACAGAAGAGATTCAATTGTCACTCAAAACTCTCCAAAAGCACCAGCCTCCAAATCGATCTTCAACTAAAGAGGGTGCTCTAGGTCTTCCCAATTTCCTCGAGCTGGTTTCACCTCACAGAGCGAGGTGATTATATCTCACATCAATTCGAGATTGGTCACATAGCCCAAGAATACCCCGCACACCTGCCAGCTCCTGAACACATCAAGTGCACTGGCAATAACTCGATAATGAAATACATCGAGCGCCAAGATTGGCGCGTCTGTCTGGCGTACGCACGTTTATTAGCCGCTGTGTCGCTCTTCCGATTACGGTCACATTGGGTGCCCTGGACAATTCATGCGCGCTGGAGGAGTTGAAACTTACTATTAGTATGTTTGATCCTGAAGACCAAGACGAGGGTTACAAACACGTCGAATTTAAGAGGCTGCGCTCCTTATCCGTCGAGTTCGTGAATCCGCCATGCTATCGCCCAGTGCTGATGTTCATGCGGAAGCTGGACATTCCAACACTCACAGACCTCAAGCTATCATGAAAGAAGATCATCCTCGATGCAGATGTCCAGCGGGTTGTCTCGTCCATCAGTTATCTTTCATTTGTGAAGAATGTACGGATCTCTATTGTAATCCGCTTACCCTGACGAGCTTGAAGATTCACTTGGTCAACTCATCATGAAGATGCCCGTACTCGAGAGTCTCTCGTTCGACGTCAGTGACTTCTACCTCTCGTTGAGCATTGAGCGGAAACCAAGCAAGCGACGTCGATATCCACTTCCGCGAGCCGGCCAACTTTCCTCCGCTCCGTATTCTCAAACTCATCCACTGTAGCTCACCTTAAGCAAGAGAATCAACTATGCGAAACTTACTCTCCTATACGAGGCAAGGCCGTCATTGGGGTAAATCCGAAAAGCTCGTCATCCATTGATGCAAAGATATCACTGCAAAGCAAATTTCTCGCATTAAAGACAAGCTTGGAGATGAAGTCTTCGACTGGGTGCCATAATCAAATGACGCTGCCGACGGTCAGGTTCGACGCTCGTGTTGATCATAAGGAGAAATCGCGTCTTCAAGACGGACACCGATGACCTACACATTCATGTACAAATAATCCGACATAGCTGCGCACAACAGTTCCGGGCGTGGTTTACGCTGATTAAAAATGACACGGACAACAAAAGGATGAATCGAGTATTCAGGAATCTGTATTGGCGTATTGTACATGTATGTTTTCCGACGACACGATTAGTCGCACTTCCAATGCCCATGTGGACAATTGCAATAGGATATATGACACCAAGCATTGTCTCTGAAAGTGACATGAACATAAAAGGCGTCGTAAATCTGAGCTTGAACTATTATCATGTCAATTGTCATAACCAGAGAACCACGGGAATCGGGATGGTCGAAATAGTGAATATCCGTTGTAAACTCATGCTACTTACGGCGCGATCGACGATCAATAGAAAATGTTTGCCGGCTCAGTCGGACGCGTCTAAACCTAACTTTCACTTTACCAAGTTAAAAAGCAAAAGCGCTCGGATAAACCCCGCATATAACTGGGAACGGTGAAAATGAAAAACAATGTAGTATAAAGCTCAGACTCAGTATTATTTGTACATATACAAAATGTATGGTATCATAGCGGATACATAGCAGGACAAAAGTCAGTGGATGCCCCGCAAACTTTTTTTCGGAAAACGGATATAATGCGTGCCTAGCGGCAATAGCGGTCTTATTGCCCATTAGTAAGTACTGCTTTGTGACTTTCACTTCGCTTCGCCCTCCTCTGGGCCTTCTAAATTTAAATTCACCAATCCTCTTCGCCTTCGGGACGCTTAGAGAAAAGGGGGGTTACAAAATGCATGCGTCAGGATATACAAATGACAATGGGGTAGCCTGCAGGGCCTCCGAATAGCACTGCTAAGTGCGACGGGTGGAACGCTCCAGATGGGGCGTGTCAGGATGACGATGAGTAAGGGGCCTGTTCGAATCCGTGTTACAACATCTTGCGATGCTCCTGTAATGACGGACATCCCGTAGTAGCAAAGCAGGCACGGGTTAGGCAAAAGTGAGCAAGGAAAGGTTCTAGTCGGTGCGGGAGAGATGACGCACCGGTGTGTGTGTGGTCTCGTGGTCAACATGTACAAACGCACGACCCACGTTTGGAAGGACCTCGATCTTATCTTGTAGCTGCTGGCTCAGGTCGTGCGCCTTCCAAAGCGGTGTTTCCGCGGCCATCACGACGTCCACCTCGACGAAGTACTCTGGGCCGCTCTGTTCGCAAGCGCTCGTTAGCAAACTACCATTGTGGCCAGGCTGGCCGATAGAGAGGGACGCACATGGTACGCCCGTATCGTGTCGATTTTCTCTATCTCGTCGCTGAACGTCATGGCCTTATACGTGATAAGCTTGATAAAGTCACGTGGTGCACTCTTGCCCGCAAGCAGCCCGAATTCCTTGTAAACGGTACGACTCCACGCCATAATGACACCGGCTGAGATCTATCCGGAAAAAGATGCGGCGCAGTTATTTCAGTAAGCTTTCAGCTGGACTTGAACGTGCAATTTCCCGAAATAAAACTGACAAGTATAGCACCTGCTGGGTCCAGCCCTATCAAAAATAGACTTTGTGTTAGCTTAAGCCGCCAGATTTAGCAATTCCAATCCGAAATACGCACACCACCGCAACTTGCTCCCACCTGCGGACATGAGTAACCCTTTATAGATAGCTGTGAGATCATTAATTTTCCCACGCAGATAAGCGCGGCGCACCGAAACCATTGATAAACAGGTCATTCCGGTGGTCCTCCCAGAGAACGTGAACCTGACTTGAGATCTTGCGCAGGCCGAAACAGTAGAGAAACAGTATAAATTTCACGCCTGTACAAAGTAAGGTTTGGGAGACCAGCAATTAGTGATTCGGACAGATGAAGCTCCACATCCGGATGGATCCTTACCGAGGGCTGCACCGACGGCAACAAGTGATGGAATGTGGAACGCTTTCAAGTCTTCGCTCGGGTTGTGGGTAAGTATAGATTGTACGGCTTCGACGATGACCACAAGATTCACTGAGGCCATCCTTGGATAGAAGAAATCATTTGTTTAGCGTTCACCATAGGCGTGAGAATTGCCTAGAATTTAAACTCACAAGAAACCTAGAGCCCCAGACAGCATCCATGTCAGCATCCGCGCAAGAAGGATGGTTCATTTACGGAACACGTACCGTACACAATGTTTCCAATGGTTTGGAGGCGTGTACCACCAACGGGCCACTTGTTAACATCAAGTTTACTCGCTTTACGGTGAAGAATAACCAAGACGACATTCGAGCCGATATCGAACACAGAGTCGATGCCGGTTGAGATGAGTGATAGCGACGCGGAAGAGATCGCTCCATACACTGAAGAAAGACAAGGACAAAACAGGATTAGTCCTTTCCAAACGGAAAACACAAATTTGAACCGCAAAACTTACATTGCAGTATGCATAGACAGAGATTCGCAGCCAGACTAGCCCATATGGCAATTTTGACCTGCGTAGGTCGGTGAGAAAATCGCGGTGGAGTACATGGGAAGAGAAAAACACACGGGCAGGCGGTTGACCTCCTCGACCTCCCTCGCGTCCTCGGTATGCTCCTCCATAGGCTTGAGCAGCGAGTAGATAAGCTGTACGGGGAGCAACGGCGGTCAGCGGGAGAGTCTCGGATAAAGTGCATATATACACGCACGTCGTTCTGCTTGCGGTGGTAGTGCTCGAGGTTCCTGCCCCTTTTGCGATTGCGCAGTTCGCTAAGCTGCTCTTCGGTCCTGAGACCATGTTTGATCAGATAGGGGTCGACATCGGAGTCGATCGGCTGCTTGAACGACCTCTCGATGTCGTACGTGCCAGGGGTGGATGTCGATAATTTTGATTCGATGAATGAGGTTGGTACCAGAGTATCGGAGAGCTGTGGTGGGTGCGAGGCAAAGGAACGTGGTCAGATTGGTGGTGACGTGGACGACGACGGCCGCGTGGAAGACGGGGACGCACCCTGTCGTTATCCAAGGCGGGGACGGACTGGGAGGAGGCCTCTGAGTCGACGGCGGTGGTCATTGAAGCGGAGTGGTACTCGGATTGTGCTACGTATAGAACAGAGACGCGGAAAGATTTCCGTACCGTTGTGCTGGGTGGAACGAAGCAGTGGGTCCGGAAAACGGTTACCTTATATATCCCTGCCGCAGTGCCGGAGCGGAGTTCGTTCGATGCGCGTTGCGCTCGGCAAGCGTCCAAAAAAGGAACCGGCGCAGCCCCTGAGATTATCAGATAGTAAAAGCTAGTAGAGGCTCCGTTCCCTCGGGCTATCGTTCTTGCTCTTGTCTCAGCAGGGCTACAGTCACCCTCGCCCTCTCCTCCCCCTGCTTTTATATCCCCGCTGGCTCGTCTGGACCATCACTTCCTCGCCTCGCCACATTCAGTACCCTTCACAGGAACCGCAGAGCCTGTCGTGTGTTTTCTCGCTTAGAAGATAGTCGTCTGGGAATGCAAAGTCCCTTCTTTCCTTGGCCGATAAGATAGGGTGCACAATTGCATAAAGATCAGGCAACGGGAAGCAAATCGTTTTACGCGCACCGAAGCCTCGAAGAGCTTGTTCACCCCGCAGATTACTCTAAAAAGGTTGGTTCCCATGGCCCCGCTGCGAAAATTTGTCTACGGCCAGCCAATAGGCTTATATGGACTCACTGTGTCCCCCCTCCTTACGTTGTGCCCGGTTCCTCTGTCCAACATGAAGAAGGCTGCGCTGATCCCGCAGTTCTAGAGGAAGTACAGCCGCGCACAGGCCCCCATACGTGCGGTGCAAGGCAGGCGAAAGAAGAGATCATTGATACTCCAAGCAACTGCATGAACTCTATACGGCTGTCGGTGCTCACCCCCGAAAGGAAACACACGACTGGCTGTGCTGGCAGTGAAATGGATGTTATGCAGCAAGTGGAAGGTGGTGTATTCAGAACAGGAAAGCTGTGTTTGCGTTTGGCCCATCGGTCCGAGGAGTAATTACGCCGCCTCACTTCTGGGATTAAGAGTAGTCTTAGCTCGTGCAGACATCTATTGCGCCAGGTTAAGTTCTTGTTGTGCAAATGTATGGGGCGGCCGACGGAGAAGTCAGATGGGCCTATAAATTGGCCAAGACACAATTCTGTGATTCCGTTAATATTCGCACCTCCGTGGTAATAAAAGCGGGCCAAAGGCGGGCAATCGGGGACATTCATACTGTCGGTAACAATCGAAGTGCAGTTAGTCGAGCGCTTGGACGCCCCTTTAGTCGATTCGAACTAGTAGACGCAAGCTCATGTGCCTGTATCGTGCCGAATTCCGTCGCGTGTCTTCTCGAGAGCACGCACGTCCGGTGTGGACTCACTGTACGGCCACATCTCCGCGGCGAAGACCTAAGTATTGTCAGAACACTCGACTTGAAATAGCCCTATGCGAAGACAGGCAATGAACGCGGGAAGACAGCAGTGAACGCAGGGTGCAAGAGGAAAAGGGGCGGGGCGTACCGCTCTGCTGGGGCGCCAATGAAGTGTCGCGCACTACTTTTATGAAAATGCTGCGATGCGTGGACCACTAAAACATCTTTTGAGCGTCTTCCTGCAAGTCACGCACTGTCTCACCCCAGAGCCCCGGAACCGGAAAGCTCGTAGAATCGCCAGTTGGTCCAGCGAGATGCATATTCTTTCAATCGCAGTCACATCGCCAACGCACCCGCCGCCCTCCATACGGACCCAGACCCGTTCTATTTCCCTTTATTCCCACTCCCTCCGCTCGGTTCATCTGGACCTTTGCCCACAACCGGCACTCATCCGCGCCGCCTCCCGCCCATGCGCTCCATTTCCCACAGATCAGCATCGTCCCCGTTGTATCCGAGGTCTTGACGCTGCCAAGTACCCGCAGAGCGCACCCTACCAGGACCACTGACTCCTTGACGTGCTGTTTCTACTGCACTGTCCCATAACTCGCGAAGGGGGCGAGCAAGGCATGTCGAGAGGATGAGCCAAACGAAGAAGCAGGTACTAATAGTGTTTACTTGTAAAGTAGTAAACACAATAACATGCTGAAAGATACGTACATTAAGAGGGCAACGGAAAAAACAAAGATAGTCAATGTGTCCATGTTTGCACGACAATCAGCGCTTGCGGTATACGACGTCTGGTGTGGCCCAGGACTTGTTTGCTGCAGTTCAGAATCATACGACACAATTCCAGAACTGGTCACGTGGCTATCGGAGACGCGTCGCGGAGTCTCCCCCCAAGTTGGGCACCGACTACCACTTACCAGCCCCCTGCGGGAGGCTGGGCTACATTGCAGAGGACCCAATTCACCCATCTGTCTGATTCGGTATATTGACGAAAAAATAACTTGCTCTGCCGCGATATACATAGATGACCCTGCTGCTCCTCTGTTACCATCATATAGACCTTTGCCACTGCGGACTGCAGTGAAACTTGTCAAGGCGATCTCGTCCGTCAACCTCGCTGCTCAATATGCGCCCAAGGAACCCGTACTGCTTCTGAGAAAAAAGAATGCCTATTTCCTGTGTCTATCGACCTCTGTCTGGGACTCAGTCACTGCTCAGCTCTGTCTGGACTCTATGTCTCTCTATGCCTTGATTTCCAGCCGTAATTAGAATGAACGCGCCTTGGGCTGACATGTCTCTTGAGACCAGGGCTGACACCCAAGAAAGTCCATATAAACCTCCCGCCGCCGCCGTCCTCCTTCACAGAATCCTGCTCTTGACTACCACCTCCCCACCCAGCCGCTCAGAGTTGAACTCCTGCGCACACCCTTCCATTTTCCCCCCTTCCATCGCCCTCTGTCACGATGAAGATACCCAAGTCCACCTCCTTTGTGATGGCGTCGCTTGCCATCTCGTCGTCTGCACTTTGCGTACCGCTGCCTGACTCGCCCGACCCTGGCGTCTCGTCGCACTCGGCACGCTCTCATGACGTCGACCAGCTCGCCGGTCACTCTCCAATAATCCCCAGTGGCTCTGGAAGTCATAGATCTCTGGGTTAGTACTTCCCGTCTATCAGACTTCCAGTTGACTGCCGACTGAACATATTTACTTTCAGCCCGCAGCAGCCTTCAGATGCGCAACGCCAACGGCTCTGAAGAAGTCGAGGACGGGTTGCAGATGCGTGGTCTAGGAATTCTTGATACCGGTCTGGACCAGGACACCTCCGATGGCGTCCATGGCGGGCACGAATCGAAACTCTACGAACGTCAAGTCCCAGCTCCTGCGAGTGGCCCCCTGAGTATCGTCCAAGGTGTCCCTGTTGTGGGTGGTGTGGCTAGCACTGCAGCCGGGGTGGCTGGCGGGGCAGCTGGCGACGTGACTGGGGCAGCTAGTGGCTTGACTGGGGTAGCTGGCAGTGCAACTGGGTTGGCTAGTGGCGTGACCGGGATTGCTGACGGCCTAACCAATGGTACCCCCGTTTCCGGTGTCCCCGATATAGCGTCGGGTGCTATTAGTAGTGCCACTGGCGTTGCGGGTTCTCTTCAAGCAGCCCATGAAGACGATAAAAGCGTCGGAGGGGTGAACTCGTCGCCGTCTTCGACGGTTGTAACCCCGCCCTCGTCTCCTTGCAGCAAAAGGGCGACGTCTGATTCCGAGCCTCCTGCTCCACAGATGGATGCTGCAGCAGGTCTTCCAGTGTCTCCTCCGGCGCCTCCTGCTCCTCCTGCGCCTCCTGCGCCTCCTGCACCTCCCTCGGCCCCGGCGCCTCCTGCGGCCCCTGCTCCCCCTGCGCCACCCGCGGGCCCTACACCTCCTACACCTCCTACACCTCCCTCGGCCCCTGCGCCGCTAGCTCCCCCTGCAGCCCCCGCGCCACCTGCGCCGCCTGCACCTGCTGGAGCCCCTGCACCACCCGCACCTTCCGTGGCTCTTCAAGGACCTGTCCGCACAGTCGCTGGTGTAGTTCTGGCCCCAGTCCCCATGCAAGCTCGCCGCGGTGTTGCACCGGTCGATCCACCCGTAAGCCCGCCGGTCAACGCCCCGTCGTCTGCTCCCGTTAGTCCGCCCGTCAGCGCTGCGCCATCTGCACCGAGCCAGCCAGTCAGCGCCGCGCCATCTGCACCGAGCGCGCCGTCCGCACCAAGCCCATCAGTCAGTGCCGCACCGGCTGCACCGAGTCCACCGGTCAACCCGCCTGTCAGCTCACCCGTTTCCGCCCCCAACCACCCAGCGAGACGCGCAGTGGCCGACGTTGCATCTTCTGGCACGAGCGGCGCGCCCCTCCCAAGCGGTTTCCCCGCCCCACGCGCGCCCATCCAGAACGATACACCGCCGCTTCTCGTGTCCAGAGGCATTAAGGACCTGGTGGACTCCTGGCCTTCCACTACGGCGGCGTCTGAGTCTTCGATGGCCCCGTCCCCGAGCCGTCGTCGCCGCTTCTTCCGCTTTGGACGCGGTGCCAACGACGACGCCTAGGCGGGCGTGCTAGCTGCCAGTGGTGGCACCCTATACCCGTTATACAATATATTATATAAGACATTCGCCTCCGTTTGATATCATCCTGTGTCCAGACTCCAGTGTAATCCAGACTCAGACTCCATGACATTTATGAATAAATATTATTGCGACTGGTACATGCTTAAGCTACCGAAAGCAGATTGGCTGATACTTTCTTGAGTTGAATGAACTTATACCGGACTTGGCTGACCGAGGCTGGACGCCGATCTCCGCTGATCCTCACGCCGATCGATGCACATGTATCCCTAACTCTCAAGCGCAAGGGAAAAGCAATAAAATAGGAAAACAGCGACATAAAACACGATGAAGAGCTATACTAGTGAAGACGAAAGGGAAGACAGCGACTGAGCGGTGCTGGACAAGAAGTTGCAATAACTGCAAGGACAATATTTTTGTGCATCTCACCGCCTCTTCGAACTCCTGCCCATCCTGTCTTCCTCGTTACTGGGCGGGCTCCTGCGTTTTCTGCTTTAAAGGAAGAAAAATAGTAAAAGTCAGTCAGAGAGGGCGAGGTTGTAATGATACATTTGGATCTTTGCTCACCTATTCGACGGCTTCTCCTCCGGCTCCACTCCGCGTTCAACAGACGGCGTGCTCCCGCTCTCCTTGTTCCCGCCGTAATCCAACCCCTCTACCGCAGGCGCGTTGTTATCGCGGTCCTTATACCTGTTCCCAGGGTTACGCGGGCCGGTGGGCACGTTTGGCGGGAGCGGCGACGCAGGGCGCACGGGCAGCGAGCTCCCATCGAACGCACCGCCACGGCCACGTCCGCGCGCGGGGAACGTGGGGGGTACTGCGCGTCCGCCTCGCGGAACCGCCATCCCGCCGCGCCCCCGGAATTGGGTCGGTGTGACCACGCCGCGAGGAGCGACGGGAGAGGGCGAGGGTGCAGGTGCGTTCTCCATGCCCGGGAACATCTGCTGGCCCATCTGAGGCCCCATTTGCTGTCCCATTTGTTGTCCCATTTGCTGCCCCATCTGCTGCCCCATCTGCGGAGCCATTTGCTGGCCCATTTGCGGGCCCATCGGCTGGCCCATCTGCGGGCCCATCTGCTGTCCAGGCATACCGCCTCCATCCTGCAAAATGTATGTTTTCATTTTGGTTTGTGATTTGTTTCTTTTCATTTCTAGGAAATGTGCGTGTCTAAAAGAGAAGGGGCCAGCTGACCTGCATTCCACCAAAGTCGTTCCCCATGTTCATGCCCATCATGCCCGGCCCCATCCCCACCGGGATTCCGTCAGGTAGCGCCATCTGCCCGCCTTGCTCGGGCGTCCCGCTCGAGCCAGCGGCACTGGGCCCCTGGCCGATGACCTGCACGGGACCGCCGGGTGGACCGTCCTGCATCATCGAGCCCGGACCAGGGCCAGGCATGCCGACACCCATATTGCCGTTCATACCCATGCCCATGGGTCCGCCCATCCCGACGCCCATCGGGCCCATGCCACCCATGCCGCTCATCTCCGCCGCCATCATAGGGTTCATGGCGCCCATGGGGTTCATGTTGACGGGGGTCATCATCCCTGGCCCAACACCGACACCCGGCCCGCCATTGGGCCCACCGCCTGCGGAGAGCATCGCGTTTGTGCCGGTCATGACCATTGTGCGCGCGTCGGGCGGGAGGGCGAGCAGCTGCTCCTCCGGCATGCCTGCGAAACCCAGCACGCTCCCCTTGAGGATGCCTGCCATCTCACCGAGCGAACGCCGCCGATAGCAGTATACCTCCCATGAGATCTCGTCGAAGCCGTAGTTAAACCAGTCGCTCAGATCCGAGCCCGATCGTCGCCACGGCTTGTCGGCGAGGTTCGTCATGTCGATCTCGAATATCGAACGCCCGTCAAACATGCCGGGAACATCCGGCTCAATGACTGGATGCGAGGGTGGCGCGCGGGCAGGGGGAAGGGTTGAGGGGTCGAAGCCATCATCTGCTGCCGTTTGCTCGGCTGAAGTGGACTGCGCCGCTGTGGAAAAAGAATCAATTGCAGGCACTGATGATGTCTGCTGCGCATGAGTCTCTGAAAGCGGAAGAGACACCTGCGGAGTCGACCGTAAGGGGATATCTGCAGCAGGTGGTCCTCGTTCTCGCGGCGTGTATTCCGTAGTCAAATTCGTGGCTAGTAAAGTTTTTGAACGCGTGAGGAATAGACGGGGAAGGTGCGACCAATAAGCTCACAAGGTACAGGCGTGCCTTGGGGTGCAGCACTCGAGGTACGAGGCTGCCCGGGTCGATGACCACCCCGTTGAGCTCTGTAGACCCGTTTTGAGCCGCAGCATTACACCATGATTTTAAAACGCACCGGAAATCCAACGAGCGAGCCTGTGGTTCCAAAATGAACTCAACGTCCTAAGAGGTACCATCAGCACGCATTCATAAATTAAAAAAGTTGGTGGAACAGACGTACATCGTCACTTTCCTCGTCCTCCTCCGCTTCCTCTTCTTCCCCCTCCTCACCATCTTCCTCGGTGTCTTCCGGCTCGCCGTCGCCCTCTGGGTTTTCTACAAGCTCCTCACTGTCAGCTTCAGCCTCCGCTTCAAGGTGTGCAACGATGCCATTCGTTTGCTTCTCGGGAGTTTCTGCAGGGACACTGCAAACTACAGCGTAAGCTCATTTTCAAATTAGCGCCTGGGGCAACTCACGGGATGATTTCAGCTGTTTCAAGGAACACGTTCGTTCAGCGGTTACTCCAGTGCAACATTGCTAAAATCTTACCGTCCGTAGGCGCCTTCTGGACCGGAGGAGGCGGTATTGGCTGGATAGAGTCGCCGTACAAGAACGAGTCCTCATCGTCCTCCCTGTTCAAGACAGACAGTCATGTTCAACCTTCTAGCTCTCGGTGGGTTTAAACTGCAATTCCTACATGGCAGAGCACGCTTTGTCTTGGTTTTTCTGCAACCCCACACGGTTCGTGTCCGTGTTAGGTTCGCAACGGCCTGCTCACTCAAGGTCTGGCGATGACTTACGTAACCGGATTTCCAACCGCTGACTGTGAGAAGCACTTAGTAAGATACGCCTTTATAAGATCTTCATTTTTTGCCAAAGTTTTTCTCCCTTAACAATCACGAGGACATAAAAGTTCGGGCTTGGTATCAGCTTTACCGTCTCCTTGTCCGCGTTCCCGTCCTCAAGACTGACGGACTACGCCACGCAGCGTATGGCTTCTGTTCGTTGAAGGTACTCGGCCGTTCGACCTCCTCTATGGTGTGCTAGGAGGTACCGCTGTGCTTGTCGCGGCTGCTGTGTCCATGATAGCTGCCTAGGGGAGGAAGGATGGGTACCTCGGCGAGTAGAACTCTACATCTCATCGTCTTATGGTAGGGTTTGTTAGGATGCTACGATTTTCATTTTCGCTGTTGTTCTTTTTATCGGACAGATGCCATGTAATATCTCGTTCATGCTCGAATGTACAAATAACATATTCTTCCTTCATCGATTCGCCGATGCCCATATCGTTGGTTTCTGTGCAATGGTTGATTACATCTTGCTCATCAGCGTGCCCGTATATAAGCCCAAGCATTCTCCTCCGCCTCTCCCAGAGTTATCCCATCGAACCCACGGAATTCCTTCTTGTCGTTGGATGCTTCGAAGCAACGCTCAGCTTTGGCCCTCATGTTTCTCGAAGAACAATGCAGCACATCTCACCAAAAATCACAAAGGTACCCTGCCCATATTTACCGCTACTCTTTTGCAGGGTTAATTTTGTGTAACCTCCAGGGTTACGTATTTCCTTGAACGCTGCAAAAAGGGTGTTCAGTGGAATGGACGTAGTGACAAATAGCACCGAACTCACCTTTCCGCAAATCGTCATCAAGCAGCAGGCTTTCCTCCCCTGTACACATACACATAAATCGCGATCTCTAAGTCATCCAAAGCTCTACGCGAACAACGTACACCCTTAACTAAGTACCGTGACTCACGTTCCTCAGGCGTCAGTTTCTTCGCAAAGTGCTTCAAGACGCGTTCAGCCATCATACCTCCCGAGTTCGACGCGCCAGCGACTCAGCGTCAACTTTTTAACAACGCAAGTAGCGATCCGATCTAGATCCCAGGGAGCGAGCCTGAGTCGTGTGAGCACGATCATGCCCGTGGCGTGATATGATTAGTTTTATATACACTCTCGGGCGCACCGCCCGCAGGACGATGCATTAGAGTTGAAAGAAGCTGAGTCTAAGTCTGAGTCTGGGGTCGACGCAGTACACGAAGCCGACGCAGGCCGCTGTGCGCGTGGCAGTCGAGCTCTTAAATTGTACTCGTGATCACAACCTGTGCTCCCTGGCTTGAAGGTGTAGTGTAGGTCGTAGGCAGCGACTTGACCGCGTGCTTCCGAATATGCTATGCTATGCAGCACTTGTGCAGAATCCTTCGGACAGGGGCGCAGCCTGAGTTCGCTTGATTCCTCGACTTTTACTGCGTGCTTCCGGACTTTCGAGCGATACGAAGAAGTCGGTTGTACTGCGCCTTCAAGTGCAATCTAGCCCGAGAGGAGTTATGCCAACGCGTGTACCAGTATGACGCGAAAGCACAGGCCGCGAGGGAACTCGTTCAAGTTGCTGCCTTTCTGTCGGTGCGGAAACAATTACCCTGCTACTACGCAACCCGCTTAAGAATCCTTTGGTTTTTGTTGTCCGGTTCTCGTAGATACATGTAGCTGAAGCGCATTGGCCCTTCGGGAACATTTGTTCGACCATGCCTTTTTAAACAGCACAAATTTCTCAAATTATGCCGTACTATGATTAGTTACCGTCGACTCACTCTGCGAATTTAGATTATCGCTAATTCTTCTCTCCTTCTTCGTCTGTTGACTCGGTTCCTACCTTATAGCACAGCCCCGCATCGTATTCGTGTCTCTGTGCTGCGCCGCCGCACAGGCTCTTGGAGCTCTGCGGCTTTACCGCGGCGTTCTACAACAAAAGCATCCATCGGCTTACTACCACTGCATTCCTATAGCCACTTCGTCTGTCCAGCCTATTCCTGAACATTGTTACTATACTCCCAATTTCATTTATACGGTTCAACGTGTAATTGTACACGAGTGGGGTGCTGTGCAAGGGTCAACTGGGATACCTGGAGAAGCGGTAGCCGACAATTAATAACTGAATAGCCTGAGGGGCGCTTAGCTGCGCATCTTCATCCGACTCGGGTATCTACCGCGACTATTATTAGAATCTAGGGTTGAGGTGATACATGCGAGTGGATCCTAATACATGTATCTCACCATCATTGTAACGTTATGTTGATGAAAAGATATATATGTACATCTACAATTAGTCGCCGCAGTGGAGACGAAGTCAGGTTTGATCACACAGATTCAGACACGAGGCGGCGCGCAGCGACTCAGAAGTGCGGCTTACTAGTAGATTTCAACTCACTATCAACTCTTATCCCTCCAAACATAGCCGCACAGCCGACCGATTCCTCTAGAAACAAAACATACAATAACTGTGATTTTGTGATATACGCACGTATCAAATAGACGCTTTTGTGTCTGTGTCTGTATCGAAGGAACCGCTTCCGGATTCTTATGCAGCCACTTTAGCAGGGATAAGAAAGCGCCCAGCGAGTTGAGAATATCCGACGTTTAAATCTGTTCCGAGTCCCATCACAATTGCCCGGTTGGCAGTCAGTCAGCTCAACTGGCGTTGGCGTCGGCTCCGAACTTAAACGCCCAGCAGGCTAAGCAGTCCTCCCTTGCCAACAGTCACAAATGAAAAACAGGATAGAATCCAGACGTATGCAATTAGACAAAAAGACTACAGTCTAGCGGATACCGCGGTATGCTACAGGGGACGGTTACTATATGCGTGAACCAGGGAACCATGAACGTCGAAAGAAAAAAGAAAAGGGAAGGATATCAATACAGTAGGCGACAGTCGAGTCCATGTGTGTTGCGAGCGGGAGCAGAGTGTGTAAATAGAGGCGACCGAGCGCCTTGTCGAGAGAAATCGAAAGGAAAATTGAGCCGGGTGTACGAATCATAAATAGCGGCCAGTGTCGACCGTGATACTAGTTGGTGAGTGTGGTGTTGTGTGGTGTGTACGTTCTTTTACAGTCGTCCAAGTCGGCAGGGGAACCTCTTCGTCCCTCCAACAAATCTAGCTCTTCCAGAAAAACCGCTTCAGCGGGGACGACGGCGTCGTGCCATGCGCAGCGCGCGGCGCCTGACGACCCGCACCGCCGGCACCGGAAAGTACGCGAAACTCGGCGTACATGTTGTACGCGTCGCGCGGGGACTGCTGCTGCAGCGCGGTGAACGAGAGGGGCGTCGACGGCGAGGTGGGGAAGTAGCCTGTGGCTGGCGAGGCGGGTTGTCTGGGGTACGACATTGCGGGTGGGTGTGGGTATTTGTTTTTTCCGAATTGGATGTGCGGGTCCGCGTGGGTGGGGGTGGGGGTGGATGAGGGGCACCAACTCGACGCGGGGCGGGTATTTATTCGATTATTTCGTGTTGAATTTCACAACCCGCGTGTGTGTACTACGAGCGCCTGTTGAGTCGTCTGTCCGTGCGGGCGTCGCGTCGCGTCCGAGGTATTAGAGAGGCACCGATCGAGTGGTGTAATAGGAGGCAGAGTCACGACAAGACAAATGGGCCTGAGTCCGCGTGAGTATAGACGAGGGGGGCAAAGAGTTGCCAGTGAGCGTTCAGGCCCGCACGCATCGCGCATTTATACCCAGCTCTCGCCAGACCGTGATACAGAAGCATCCGAAGTTTCGCGAAGGACGAGCGCGCGCGCATAGTAGTAGAGTACCAACCGCCCCGCCAAGTCCGATTCCCGCAGAATACTTCCGCGAAGGCTAAACTACACACAACGGCGCCCAAATACAGGCGACTCTTTGTCCCCAGTCCTCGTCCACTTATGGAAGGACCCTGCCCGATCGCACTCGCTGATTGGCCCTAATTGTTCTTTGATGTGCCCCGAGCCCGTTTTGGGCAATGCAGCAATGGAACCGCGCCCAGCCGCGTATGCGAGGCATAGTTTAATCCTTCCTGAGTACAAGGACAGTCGCGTTTATGGAACGCGGCGCGTCGTGCAATGTCCTTCTTCCCAGATTTCCTCTGTACAAGCCCAGATCGCATATGAATTCCATGATGTTCGAGATATATGTGCTGGATGATGGATGATGTAACGGTATACAAGTGTTGCTCGAAAGGAGTACGGACGACCCGGCGGGGAGAAAAGAAAGCAAGACTAATAAGATTAGGGGCCAGTACGATATCGACCCGGCGCAAATGGCCGGGAAGGATGGAAAGATGCAAGGTGTGCGGATGTCGTGACTCGATGCGTGCGATGCCAGAGCAGATGATGGGAAAACCGATGAGAGCAAGAAGAAAAAACAGAAACAGGCGCGCTTCCAGAAGGGACAAGAAACAAAGCGGGAGAGAAAAGGAGAAAGCGAAGATCCTGGGCCGAAAACAAGGAAGAGAAACGAGCGATTGGAGTAGAAAACAAACAAAGATCAGGGCAATATGTCCGCCTCGGAAAAGAAAAGGCCCAGAAAGAATCTATAACAACACTCCACCATCCTTCTTCTCCAAGACAAGCTGCTGCCACTCCGAGCGCCACTGACCCATGTCGGCGCGCAACTTTTTGTCGTCCAACGCGCGCTCGATAAATCTCAGAAGCGCGTCTTCGTCCTCGGGGACAAAGAAAGACGAAAGGAGAGAGAGAATAGTCTCGAAGCTTGCCTGGGTCGAGGTCAAAAAGTCTGCGCACAGAAACAGAAAGACAAGTACTATAGTCAGATAGTGACTCTTAAAATAACGACAGATGGGGGCGGCGCACCTCTGAGAACCCAGACGATGGCGACGGCCATGATGACGAAAACGTCTCTCCCTTCCAGGAGAAAAGCATCCCACAATCGGAGTTGAGTCTGGAAGGGAACGCTGTTCGCGAACAGCGTGATATACCACTTCGTCGCATAACTCGTCGTTGAGATCATGTGCTTCTTCTATGACCGTTACACCCAAAATAAGGTAATCATCAAACTAGCAAAGGGAGACGTTACTTACCAACGACGCGAACACGGTCGGTAGCATCCTCTCCATGACACGCTCCTGGATGTAAATGGCCTCTAGCAGCCCGGGAAATCCTGGTAGAAAGATGTCGTGCATCTTGTATTCGTCGTGAAAATGCACGAGTGTCGCATATACCTTCTCAGGCTCGTAGTAGCATAACAGCGTCGCTGCAAGTGGACCCATCCCTTGACAGTAGCCGCACGACTCACACACGAGCGAGAACGAGTGGAGAGTATGAAAGAGGGCGCGTTGACTGTCCAAAAAATAAAATATCAGCCAACACGCTCTTTACACATATAAACATGTGAAAAGACGCGTACCCTTGGCCATACCGCGTTTTAAACAGCACATGCCCGTTTATCGTCCTCGGAACGTCCAGATCAATTTGTACGTCATAGCTGCTTGGCCGATCTAAACTCGAGCGGTACTCCCGCCTCAAGTCCTCCAGCACGCCCTCAAGCGCACGCGCATCTAACGCCTGCTTCTGCATTTCTCTGCGGTGCATGCCGACCCAGCGACCAACGAGCACCTCCCAGGCGGCAGCGCGCCAGCGATCAGGGATGCCCTTGAATACGCGCTCGCGGAGCTTACGCTCTTTTCCGGCAGACACGCGCCATACACTCACGTTCCCGCCTTTGTCGCGCCGCTCTGCCTCGAGCATGCGCTCCCATTTTGCAATACGCCGCGTTTCTCTTGCCTGTGAGATCCGGGGCGTGTTTGGCATGGATGTCAAAGGAGTTGGTGATGGGGGGCTGGAGGTGTTGGTTTGTGTGATAGGCTGGAGAGGTTTAGAGAGAAAAGCGGACGGCAGAAGGACGAGGCGATCATGCGAGGGGATAACAAAGAAACCATATCTAATCGCGCCCGGTTAATTCATTAAAACGCTCAGGGGAAAGGAGCACACACCGGTCAACTTTACTTAAAATCTCGAGCTCCTTTTGCGGGATTTCGCCATTCGCAGTTCCCTTGGCATCGTTCATAACGGCTAACTGCACGCTCCGACGATCGTGCCCGAGTTTTGCGCGTGTCCGCTCGATTCCCTCTTCGTAGCCGTCTCCTTTTACACCGGTAGCATCGAGTTGTGCATAGGTATTGCGCACGAAGTAGGCCTCCGGTTCTTCCCCTTCCACTGGTGTCGCAGAACCACGTACCGGCCCACTGCTGGTCGCTGGCCGGGCTGGAGGTGTGGATGACATAATTGATTTTCGCTTCGCATGTGAAATAGATGAAGGTATCGCGGGACTCGTGGTAGGCCGTGGGGGTAATCCCTTGTTCGAGTTGCTTAAACGAAATGCAGCTTTTTGGAGAGGCGGGGGGGACGGGCTTGGAGGGGGGCCCGGATTGGTCACACGAAATCGCTGTGAGGGTATCGTATGCGAGCTCGCGGATGCAGATTCAACGCTTTGCAGTGCAGTTACATACCCCTCATGAGTGGTACTCATACTTTCTATGCCATGTATACTTGTGTCCGATAGCGCTAAGCCGAGGTGGCCGTTCGTACTTGTGCTGTCGACTTTTGAGTGCACACGGGAGCCGGGAGGGAGGCTCCGAGCAGGTCTTATTGGCTTGTCCCACGTTTCCCCGGACTCAGTGGTAATAGTCCTCGAAGAATCCTGCGCATTGCCGTACGCAGGGCTGTGGTGACGAAGGCTCGACTCCGGCTTGTTGGTGTTCGACGTCAGGTCGACGTACTTGCCCCACGACGAGACCGTTCGTGCTCCCCCCATGCGTTCGACAATGGGCGTATGCGCACCAGCCGCTCTGGCGCTCGCACTTGTACCCACAGAAAGATGGGATCCGTAATTCGGGAGACTATCGCGCTCTGCGTACGGCAGCTCAATGGACCCGGAGTCCCGACCAGACCGCGAGCCAGTGTCCAAGAGTGTTTCGGTGCGCCTGCTAGCCAGACCGCTCTGGCTGCGCATAGTACCTAGGTGCATATTTGACCTGTCCGCCGAATCGGCGAAGGACCCGCTCCCGCTACTCGACTTGCGGCTGACGGGAGCCTGATAAAAGGAGTCGGCGTTTGATTCGCTCCCCCTGCTTTCGTCCGTGGCGCCCTCACCGCTTGTGCTTTCCCTCGACTCCTCTTCGCGGCTCTTGACAAACGCCGGGTATGCGCTATTCGCCAGTGCAGACTTACGCCAAGTCTGGCGGCGCTCGCTATACATGGAGTAAATCGAGAAGATGGTGGACTCTGACGAGTTGCGCCCCTGCTCCTCGGTTGGAGCCCCATAAGAAGATGGCGGTGTGGTATGTGAAGAATTAAAAGAGACCGGCGAGTGGTCTTTCGACGCCGTCCCCGGAGAAGAAGAATGGGGAAGGGGTGGGGAGGGCACGAGAACGAGAGCCGGGGTCTCCATCGGTTCGAACGTGAATTCGACAACAGAAAAAAACGAAGCGAAGTCGAAAGGAAAGGAAAGAGATAGGGAGAACGGGGCAAGGAGCGTGCAGGCGATAGGGGGGTTTCACGATTAACGATTAAATATGTGCAGCGCAGCAGATGGTCATTGTCCAGTGCCACGACACGGCAGCGGCGAGTCGACACTTGTGAGATCGCTTAAGCGCTTACTCTTACGAAATTGTATTCGTGAGAAAAAAGGTGTGCATTGTGCGCCTCGCTTGCGACCAGATGATCTAGCTTCCCGGCCGCCTTCTCTGGCTATATTAACTTTAAAAGCGGAACGAGAGTGGAAAAAGCGAATTGAAGTGTAGCCTTTGCTTTAAACTCAATACAGTTAGGCACTGCATCATCAACCCCAGTACTATCGTGTCCACGTAAACAGGTGCGGTCTTCATTAATGCCGCTCTGCAAACGGAGCGCCTGGTCCATCTGCTCCTGAACCCAATCGAGGCGCTCCTCTTATACCACTATAACACATATCTCATGAGAAACCCAGACATCTGAGACCGACATAGGTGTCATTTAGCACGCTCGCTGGCACCAAGATGCGCGCATTTGAAACGCATGGCTCTGGCATGGACAACCATCAATGGCAACCGTCTCAGGTTCCCCGCCGCCATCGATCACGGGCAACAGTAATCCAATGACTATGAGGGAAATAGCACCGTCTCATCTGGCACGCGGGAACGAGCGTAGGAAACGAAGAGCATCATCAGCTCTGGACATTGCACGTTCCTTGTGCAAAGATGCGCCCGCTGAGAGAGGTCCCTCAATCTGCCGCGGGAAGGCTGACGAGTCCGCCACTTCTGTGCCAGGAAATGAACGCAGAAGGCAGTTACGCCAGCTCACCCCGGACCGCACCCAGCGAAATCACATTGCCATTCAGAGTCGTGGCGAATACAAATTTGAAAACGAACAGCGAGCGACGAGGCGTATCACCCCTCCCGGGGCTCTACAGAAGTTTTGCTCCCTTCCATACAAGCAAGCAATCACCGTGGCCTGGAACGGGCCCGAGTCCGCCGCAGTGCTCATCTACCGGAGAATGACAGATACGAATGGAGCGAAGTAGCGGCTGTTCGGCTCTCTGCTGTGTCGGCACCATGTGCGACGTTGATGACGCGGTACACAAATAATCCCGTATTGCCATTTAGGGAAACCTCCTCCCGTCAAAGGGACGGTGTGCATGGCAGACGTATGAGCTGGCCCGCACTGAAGGTGGACGATATCCGTGTAAGCCAGGGGCTTGGGAGGTTATTTTGAGCGAAGGGCAAGCACGGCCAGACCACGCACTGTTTCACATTCCAGACGAACTGGTCCGACGCCGTCACCTACGGATAGAGTGCCAAAATCACTGCCTGCACGTGATAAAGCCGAACACCACCGCTCAGCTACAATTCGTTTTTCCCCAAAGAACGGACTGGTCAGATTCCCCAACCGAAGACTCCTCCCCGACTATGCGCACAGAAGCGATGCTCCTCATGTTGGAAAAACCACAACGATTGGCCGTGTAGCGTTCTATGTGGAAGTGAAGAATTAGATGTTGCGAACGACGGACTTTTTCCCGGACCTTTCATAGAAAGAGAAACAGAACAGACGGATTTCCTGATCAATGTGACTCGGTCGCAGGCTGATGCTGATATGACGAAGAGATGAATTCATCCAAAGACAAGTCCCGAGGGCAACGACCAGTAGGAGCCGCCTCGAATTGTAGAAGATAATTATCTATCGATACTATGAAGATACGGACGGGTCGGAGGGTGTTCAATTGAGGGGAAGCCGCAAAAGCGCGACTCGCGCGTGTCTTTGTGGCGTACCACGTGACTTCTTTTTTTGCACGCGACGTGACGCGATCTTGAGATCGCACACGCTGTATTTGTCCTTGATTTACATTTTGCTCACGCTAGTTCTTGAGCACCTACATCTCTCAGTCAGACACAGAGTGCTAAAATAAACCCGCTTTGCATTGATGTAGGAGTGACTGTACTTGGAATGGTCCAGAAAAGTCACGTTCCCTGGACTCCATGTGTAAGAAATCTTGAGGCGTGCCGTCGCAGCACGGGTCGGTCCTCGTTGATAAACGATTTCTTCGTGGACGTTTCCGACCAAGAGCATACATGCAAGTAACTACGAGTAAAACTTCACAGAGCGTGAGACGTAAATACCAAATGTAGTCGCATAGTCGAGATTACCAAATCATAATTCCAACACCATGTTCATAGTACGTCGCAAGATCTCCGTGATGTCACATCCCACGTATGCATCCGAGTCTAATCCCCTCCATGTTTCAAGAATCAAGACTTGCTGTTGGGACTCACGGCATGCCGCGACACTCAAAAAGCATATTAATTGCACTTGACAAGAGAGGTGTCAGAATATCCCTCTGCACAGATGGATAGAACAAGATAATGGACGAGATACTGTGGGCGATGGAGATTTCACGATGAACCCAACCACCCGTTCAATGATTTTGAGTAGACAGGGGCGGAGCGCCCTTACGTCGCTGGGAAAAAGAGTATAAATTAAAGCACAGTGTAGAACTAGCGACTCTGAGAAATTTGTGACGGGTAATGAACGAAATAAGGCCTTCCGTCCAATGCAAATTTGCATGCACTTCTCGGCCTCACTATAAGCTGGGAATATGCACTCATTCATCCCTTCAATAGCTATATACCATTAAAAATACAGATGATGACTTAAAATAAAATAAAATGGGGGAAAATGTTATGGAGTACCAGTTTTCAGAACTGCAATTCCGTAGTAATGAACGAACGTGGGGATTTACCATCCGCGCGTGCGTTTTGCTGCGAGGGACCGTGGGGCTTTGCTGTTGTACTGTCGCAACTTCCTCTATATCGGCTTGGTACCGGTATCTCTCAGACACATGTGTCTGACATGGCAAATATTTGTGTGAGTATAGCTATCTATACTATTGGTCTGCATTCATTTTTTGAAAGTGATAGGGGAAGAGTTGCCCTGTGAAACATTTATTGAATGGAGGGAGGGATGCGCTTCATTAACGGAGATGGTAAAGTGTTTATTTTGCCGTTTTCCTAGACCCGTAGGCCACTCACGTTTTATCATTTAGATCCAGTTTTTTGTATAGAGGTAAAGATTACACAGGACTATCTACTGATATTATTTTTTCAAGATTTGACTCAGCATGTCAAGCCCGAGACATGGTTTCGTTCATTACTGGGGTGTAATTCACGACCGTCACAGTACAGTCGGACATGCAAGAAATGGTGCCTGTGACGAAATCGAGATCATCCGAGTCGTACCCTCGTAACAGCTGCATGAGGCTTGGCTATCTCAGTGAAGTCATTCCCCCTTCTAGAAGCCCGAGAGCGCATCTACAGGCGATGGACATTTGGATTGGGAGAGCGTAAGAATTGAGGATATGGATATTAGACTAATGATACTGGTACGCGGTAAACGCGAGGCTACAATTTGAAATAGCAGGGCTTCGTGGGCCGAGAAGGTACCCTCAAAAGCAGGACATCTCACCTAGAAAAAATAATTGAATGGTGAGGGTTCTTTTAAAGGCGTGGACAGCGCGATGTTTTTGGGGTGTACGGTATCGAACGAATCAGCTGCAGTATTCGTAGAGCTTTATAGGAGAGGAAGATTCGGGAATCGGGAATCTGCTAATATTACCCCCGCGCCTGCGCCTTAAACGCTAAATCACTCAGGCGTTTAAGCCGGTAAAAACGGACTGCATCCGAGCTCATGACGCTAACCTGGTTGGCCCAGATTTGACTCGCATGCGCCAGCCTACCTATTGCTGCACGCATCAGGATTTTCATGAAGACGGAAATATCAGTGTCTGTGGTCGTGGTGGACGCACCGCCGGACAAGCGGCCCGTCGCACGCGCGCCAGAAAGAGAAAAAGCCGCGGCAAATACTCCATATCCATAAGGAGAAATTTGGTGGCAAGCAACGCATCCCACTTGGTCTTGGGCGTCCCGCGCTCTCCAGTACTGCACTCCGCGACAACATTACACGATGCCCCCGCGCCAGCTCACAGCCGCCGCCGCCGCCCGCTCGCCAATGACCCCCTACTCGCTTGAGCTTCTCACAGAATACGCCTACACACTCGACGCGCTCCCGCTCGACCTCTCGCGCATCTTCGCCGACCTGCGCGAGCTCGACGCCGTGCTCACCTCGACCGTGGCCTCCGTCACGAGTAAAGTATACCGGCTTGCCGAGATGATCGAGGACAAGTCCGCGTCGAGCGAGCAGCGCCTGTGGCTGCTTGGCGAGATCGCGGAGGAGGCGAGCAAGGTCAGACCTGGCGCGGACGACAAGATCAGGATCGCGACGCAGGCCGCGGACGGGCTGCACCTGCAGATGGCGCACCTCTCAGAGCTGACGACTCACCTCCCCGAGTTCGAGCCTGCGATGCTCGCGCCCAGGACGAGGTACCCACACGTCTCGTCGCGCGCGTACATCCCCTCGCATGCGTACGAGACGGGCCGACGGCGCAGGGCGCCCGCTGCGGGTGGGCTCATGGGCACGGGCGAGGGTAGCCCGCACAAGAAGCGCAGAGTCGTGCAGGAGGAGGATCCTGACTATGGTACGGCCAAGTCTCCGAGGAAGGAGAAGGCGGGCGAGGGCGGTGCGCAAGCTCGGCCGCCACGAGGTGGGCCACGGGCGAAAAAGTACGAGCTCTCACGGATTAGTTCTATCTGCGTGGACTAACGTGCTGCGTGTCCCTATAGGACTGACCGCCACCCATCTCCGCCGGAGTCGCTCCATTCGGTGGCCTCTCATATGCCTGGACACGCGTCGGGCAACAATCAACGCAGTGGTAACACAAACGGCTCACACCGAAACAACACGCACAACGCGTCCTCGTCCTCAAAACGGCGTGCAAATCCGGGCAGCACTGCAGCGCACGGAGATGCCTCTCTGCTCGATACAGTCCTATCCCGGAAGGACAACCAACACCTCGCCCCGTCCTCCTCGACGTCACATCCGTCGTTAATGGAAGCTGTTGATCACGGTATGTACAGAAACGACCCACAGCCACAAAGCGGGAAAAAATCTAAGCGCTATGTACGCAGCAAATCACAGTGGAGATATCAAAGGCGGTGGCCAGCGCCTGCTCGAGGGGCCGGGCGTGCCAGGCGCGCGGGCGTCGACGCAGTCGTCGCTCACCACAAACCTGAACTCCGCTATAGAGGGCTCGCCCGGGCCCACTGCCGCCGCCGCGACGCCTGCGACAGCCGCGGGAGACGGCGTAGATGGCGACGCAGATGCGGACGGCGATGACGGTAAGCTGTATTGCGTCTGCGAGAGCGTGAGCTACGGGGAGATGATCGGGTGCGATGAGCCGGGTTGTAAACGCGAATGGGTGAGTGAAAGTCGTCTGCCCTTTTGTGCATGGGCGAGCGCGCAGTGATGCTGAATCGATCGTGTTTTCTAGTTCCACCTTATGTGCATCGGGCTCGAGGAGGCGCCGAAGGGCGTGTGGTACTGCGATGATTGCGTCGCCAAGCGCAAAAAGCAAAGCGCTCGCAGTGGAAAGAAACGGTCTGGCGGTGGTCGTAATAACGCGCGGAACGGGTCGTGATCTGAACCCATGGATGTTTGTTTTCTTTTTCTTTGCTTTTTTCTTTCTCTTTCTCTTTTCTTTTCCTTTCTTTTCGCCGAACCGAGCTCGCGTACGTTATTGTTTGTGATGTCTAGCTATAGTATAACCCGTCCTTCTTGACTCGAGCTAATGAAACTAAACTTCTGCTCACGCTCCGTCGCGCAGGCACAAGCAAGGGAATGGATTAAAAGAGAGAAAAATAGAAATAGTCCTACACTCTCATTTTAATTTCTTCTGCTTTAGATACAACACTCGGGCTCAGGCTCGGAGCTCACTCATCCGACACTTTCACTATCAACTTGCCCGTCGTCGAGTGGCCCGTGATGTCCCTCTGCGCCTGCTGCAGGCCCTCCGCGGTGAACGCGTACTCGCGATGGAAGTTGACCTTGACCGCGCCGCTCTCCACCAGCCTGAACAGTTCCGTCGCGTAGTGGTCCGACTCCTCGGGCGTTGCGACGTAGTTGAACATACTGAAAGATTTTAATCGCGAATCGCGTAAGTACGCAAAACGAAACGAAACGGATGAGGGGAGGAAGAGGGGACGTACGTTGGCCGGGTGAGCTTGATGTTCTTGCCTGTGAGTTTGAGTGGAGGGAACGGCGGTACGGCGCCGGAAGCGTTGCCGACTGAGACGAGGCTGCCCTTTCGCCTGAGGAGCAGGAAGTTGTTATCGAACCTTGAGGTAAGAAGAAGAAACTCGTGAGCTGTATGAAAGTGCACCAAGCGGCCTCAAGCACGTACGTGTCCTTTCCGACACCATCGAACACAGCGTGCACGCCCTCGCCACCAGTAAGCGCGAGCACGCGTTCAACAGTGTTCTCAGTAGGGTACAGTATGACGTGATCTGCGCCGTGCGCGCGCGCGAGCGCGGCTTTCTCTGCGGTGCTTGTCGTGCCGATGACCGTTGCACCGCGCGCTTTGGCGATCTGCGCGAAGAGGAGGCCGAGTCCGCCTGCGACGGTGTGCACGAGCACGGTCTCGCCTGCTTGCACGTTGTGTGCTTCGGTCACACTTGTAGAAGGGATAAATATTAGTGCGTGAGGAGGGGGAGGAGGGACGTACAAGGTGAGTGCGGTTAGCCCCTGCACGGGGAGCGCCGATGCGGTGCGGAGAGAGATGGACGGCGGGACGACGTTGACTTTTGCCCACGGCACAGAGACGTACTCCGCAAACGAGCCAGTGTACCTCTGACAACCAGTAAGCACGCTACGCGTCCCAGCGGGCCCGGGCGTGCGACTCAGAGACGCGAGGAGCACGCACCACGATGACTCTGGCGCCTTTTGCGAATTGCCGCTTTTTGTACTGCTCGTTGGCCAGGACGCCCGCGTCTGTGGGGAGACCGACGACGGTGCCGGCGCCCTCTTGGCCGATCCGGAAGGGGAACTCGGCGGCGGGGTACAGGCCTGCGCGCATGTACGTGTCGATGAAGTTTACGCCTGCGTAGTTTATCTGTGGGACCAGTGAGTTGAATGCGCGTACGCGGAGACGCAGACGCAGACGCACCTTGACGAGGACCTCGTCGGGCTTTTGTTGCGGGAAGGGCACATCGGCGAGCTCGATTACATCGACGTCGCCGTGCTTGGGGACGATGATGGACTTGATGGTCGCGGGGAACGACATCCTCGGTATCGGCGTTGGGGCACTGGGAGAGTAAGAGGAGGAAAAGTGGCGGAGTAGGAGTGTTGTCCTGGGGAGGATGCGTCGGTACATGGTAGCCTTCGCAAGAAGACGTGCTACTTATACCTTACGACGTTAGGGTCTTCAAGTTGCTCCGAGTCGATTCGGAGTGCAGGATGAGTAAGGTGGGAGAAATGTGGTTCCGATGCGTTATTCTCTAGCAGACTATATGCGGCATATCGCATTACGGTTGCAGCGATAGCATCACGTGATACACATCAGCTACTGTAAAGTGGAACCATGAAAGGGTATGTAGAGGGAAGGCGGGCGAAGATAGGGCTACGCATTTCCCAGACGTGCCGCGTACACATGCATCACGTGATGACTTTTTAGAGTGCCCCTATGCTGCCAGTACTAGTGTAGAAAGAGAGGCTTCGCCCCCCAATCAACGTCAATTCATGACCATCGAGCAGTCTCGCCACCAGAGTGAACCCTAGGTCGGATAATTTTGCGTGGAAAGATAGCGTCGCGGGTAGGAAACGCAAATTAGGATCGACGTTTGATCTTCCCGAGTCTAATTAATGTACACTCCTCGGTATATTGGGTAAAAAGGTTCGTACGCGATATCATCCGGGAGAAAAATACTTGTGCCACTACCAGTATTTGAAAAGAAAAAAGACACGGGGGGTTTGGGAAGTACTAATGATACATGTCTCATCTGGGTTGTTTTACAGGTTTAAAAAATACAAAAAATACAGTAATACAATATTACTATTAAGGCTCCTCTCCCTCCGAGCGCCGCCATTCCGACATAGGTCCAGCCTTCAAACAACACTCTTTTTTAACCTAGGCCCCGATTAATGTATTCATCCGCACGAAAAACCAGCAGAACTACCCCGGGACCGGGACGCGCAGTTCCCCAGCCGCATCCTTCGCTCGTAACCACGCCCGCAGCCACTCTCCCTGCATGCGCCCTGTCCCGTCCTCGTCCTCGTCACCAGGCCCGAACGGCGCTGTAGTCATGAACCCGCTCCGGGGGTCCCACTTACGCGTCTGCGTTCGTGTGCTTGTGCTAGCCGAGTGCCAGGAGGAGGTAGTGGGGGGGACGTGTGCTGGGGGCGGGACCGGGCGCTCGGACTCGGGCGCATGACGATTTGAATGGGTTTCGTGTTCAGTTTGTGTTTGTGTTCGTGTTCGTGTTTGTAGACTGTGTGTTTGGCCTGCTGTAGGTACTACTCCGACTCGAAGTCCGGGGGCGGGGGCGAGGGACTCGGAGAGCTGCGCCGCGGCTGCGGCCCCATCCGGCTCCGGGAGTTGCATGACGTGGTCATAAAATAAGAAAACCTATCCAAGAAGGGGCGGTGTCGACGGTAAGTTATTGATATGGGACGTGGCGGTAGGGTCAGGGTGAGTAGGAGTGAGTATTATAGGAGCGGTAGATGACGGGATGACGGGATGATTCCTACCCCTTCACTCCTAAAGCAAGAATTGAAGAGACGAAGACCGAGGGCGCCTGGTATCCTGTGCTTCAAGACACCAGCCCCTTATGGACTCATCCCCGGTTTGGCGCCTCCGTCGTAGTGAGATTTTTAAGCCTTCTGTGGCGCGCCGCACCCGAGTCCGACGACGTCTGAGTCGGGGTTTCGCCCTTTTGGGTTTTACAAACACAAGGCGTCGCGCATTACACGTTAGGGTCCAAACTCCTTTTCCCCTTCCTCATTCGTGACTCCGCCCGCGCCAAAAGTGGGTAACCAAGAGAGTTTATTCGAGACCAATAAAGAAAACAGGAGAGAAGCGAGCAGGAGAGCAGAGTGTAAATGAAGAGCCAAACAGAAAGTGTTCGAAGAGATAAAACAGATATAAAAAAAAGGGATACAGCATTTGTTTGGGGTTATATGATAGCAAGGACAGCGGGGATGTCGGGTGTGGGAATGGAGACGGGAGACGAGAGCGGGGATACAGATGGGTAACGCAAAGTGAGATCGAGAGCGACAGCAAGGGCGATAGCAGAATGGATGAGAAACTAAAAACGGTAGCAGGTAAAGGGGGAAATACGGAATGGAGTCAATAACGATACAGTAGCAGCGAAGTACAATCAAACGGGTAGAGGGGGTGTCGCGGTGCGGAGGCTGTCCTTGGCATCGTTTTTGGGTCAGATGGATGAGGGAGATCGAGAGGAAATGGTATACAAACTGGAGACTGGAGCGGGGAGTGAGTCATGAGCTTCATGAGAAACAGAGAGGGGTATAAAGGATGAAATGAGTCCGTCTTGAACTTAGTTGCGAGGCGCCATCCTGACAGTGAACGAGTTATCCGCGTTCCGCACGAATCCGGAGAGCTCAGTGCAGCCGCACAAGAAGTCGGCGCGTACGAGTGTCGCTGGAGTGCTCGGGTTGGCTGAGAGCCGGGCTGCGCGCAGCGCGTGAGCGTATTGCTGCTGCTGCGGTGAGAACTGCAGGAGCTCGACGTCGGTAACTGCTACAAGCAGCGAGAGGTGGAGAGACGAGAGAACATCGCCTAAAGAGAGCGGGGAGGACGACTGGCCGGGGGCAGGCGCGGACGTGCGGCGGGACGCAGCGAGTGTGACGACCCACGGAAAGCGCTGTGGCGCGGAGCCCGGGCCGCCCGCGTACGTAAGCAGGGTAACTCGCAGGGCGGCGGCGGGCGGGTTTGTCGCGGCGAGGCTGAGGTCGTACTCGCCGATACGCACGCCGCTGGCAAGGCGCACGGCGCGGGAGCCACGTACGGTCGGCGCGAAGAGGATGTTGTAGAGAAGCATAGCGGAGCCGTCGGCGCTGCCACGTAGAAGCGGGTGTACGGTCGGCGCGCTGGGCGGGGAGGAAGGCGGGGAGGGCATTCCGTCTGTAGATGAAAACAAAGTTGAGTTTCGCTGGATTAGAAAGGGTCTAGACGGGCGCGCTTACAGATACCGAGGCCTGAGCCGTTGGACTGGGGCGGGAGGGACATGGGGCGAGACCGGGACGACGATGAGCCTGGTCCATAATAGCCAGGGCTTGCGAAGCCCGGCAAAGTAGCTGGCGCTGGACTATCCATTGCTGGAAGCTCGATGGGTCTGAGGTGAGGCGCATTTGGGTAAGCCCCGTGGAAGGGGTCTATCTGGGACAATGGCACGACGCGTGAAGAAGAGCGGTGGGAGCCCGAGTCGGAGGACTGGGTCGGGGACGTGAGCCCCTGCCATTCATAAGAAGAGGGATAAGAAGGCATTGTAGAGTGAAGGGCTGGTGAGCGTCGGGCGGGGTGGGGTCGATAGAGAACTAGAGAACAGACCCGGGGCCTGCCTTTCTTATAGCCGCTCAGGCAGGGCACCCGCCGCGCCAGGGAACAGATGGGCTAAGGGCGCAGGCGTCGGGAAGGAGGGGCGGGACCGCGCCAGATGGCCAGATGGCCTGAGGACACGGCGCATTAGACGCGCGTCGAGTCAGGTTGTGATGGCACGCGGAAGCGCGCACCCCGTAAAGCGTCGGTTAGGTGAGAGCGCGCCGAACGATAACGCTTGCCGTGCTTCGATGGCGCATCGATAAGAACGGGGGCCGAGCACACGCGGCGGGGCGCAGGACGCGTCGGGCACGCCTTTGATGCGCCCCCACGTCGTCCTAGGAAATGAATGCAGCACCAGAGACGCCGCGGTCTATTTTAAGCTGCAAATTTTCTCAGGGCAGCCGCTTGGCCAACTTTGTAATCGTGCGAACACATACCTGCATTAGGATACAGTCCGAGTTGAGCTGGTAAGTGCTCATGCCGTCCGACAAGGGAGCCTCTCCCCCCCACATCACTGCTGACGACGACGACGGCCCCTGCGCCCGTCCGTCCTCCTCTCTCCTTTCTACTATTCCCTCGTTTCCGTCCTCGATTGCCGCCGTCGTCGTCGCTACTGCTATCGACTAGCACACGCCTCGTGGCAGTCCTCCGTAGGCGATGGACTACCGCGATCCTCGCCCGCCGCGCGCCGCCCCGCCTCGCGGTCCGCCCTCCAACAATGCTCCTTCCTACTTCGATGGCAGAGACAGACCCCCACTGCAAACTGCCACAAGTCCTCGAGGCAATGTGTCCTTCCAGAACACCGAACGCGGTGATCGTCGCGCCCCTCTCGATGACAACAGGCAGCGTCATTTGTCGAATTATCGCGACAGCGCCCTGCCCCCGACTCCGAACGGCGCAAGGGACCCAGAGTCGGGCCATGGCCTCGATCCGGCCCACGTCGGCAGGAAGAAGAGTCTGGTGCGCCCTGACAGGGAAAAAATCGATCCTGGGCACCGTCAGTGGCATTACAGAACTCATGCTGCTCAACTCGAGGACGAAGGGAAGGGCAGAGTAGGGCTGATGCCGTCTAGTAAGTCCCGCGCCCGCCTCACCTGCGCATTTTCTGAGTACTTCCAGCCACTGGGAATTATCCCCAACGGGAAACTCTGCGCAGAGGAAAGTCGTTGCTCGGGCGAGAACAAGATATCCCCGAGTCGGGCCTCGCCTTGTTCAAGCGCGGCGCTACTCTCCGCCGAAGGCAGTCTAGGCAGACTATCCACAGCGAGCCTGACGCCCCCCGCGAGAAGAAGACCTGCCTGCCCGACGTCCCTGGTCCCCACGACGCATGGATGACCTATTGTTATTTTCTCACCATCTGTATCCCAGGTTTCCTGCTAAGCGCATGCGGTGCGTGTAAAATTTGATGTTTTAAATTCTCAGAGCTGGTTTTTAACATCGACCGCAGGCATGCGTACTCCTGAACAGAAACGTGCTTGGCGCGAGAAGATGGGTCTATTAAGTGTCATCTTACTGCTGATGGCTGGTGTCGCCTTCCTCACCTTTGGATTCACCCAAGCTGTCTGCGGCAAGCCCGCCCCGCGTTTTCGTACGGGTAGTGTGGGAAACAACTCGGTCATTATCCACGGATATGACTACGACTTCTCGAACTTCACCCACCCCCAAACAGCCTCTTTCAATGGGAGCGTCAACCCACTGCTTACGGGTGGATGGAATGTTGCTGGCGGCGATATCTCCTTTATGTTCCAGAATGTTGGTGAAAGCTGTAAAGGGATCATTACTGGCGCAGGTAATACGAGCATTCCGACGCAGAACGGCGACCTCGAGTGGTACTTCCCTTGCAATGTATACAATCAATTCGGGACTACGAGCGTCAATTCCTCAAACTATGGTTCTTCCACGACTTGTCATGTTACTAGCACTGCGCGCAACGATCTTGCTGGTATATCCCCTCAGGGTCAGGTCTACTACAAGTGGTCCGATGTCAAAGATCCTTCTCGTAACCTCGCGGTTTTCGAATCGTAAGTAACGCCACTAATGGGTGTTCTTCGGTGCTAAAAGTTTTTCTTCAGTAATGTGTTGGACTTCAGTCTGCTCAAATGGCTGGACACGAATCAAGTGACTTTTCCTAGCATTTTTAACGATTTCATGACAGGGAACGGCACATACAACACACGGGACATCACGATGCAGTTATACCGTACCAATCAGAAGACACTCGGTCACTGTCTTCAGGACGTTCTCACAGTCGGCTTCATCGACACAGACACGATTGGTTGCGTAGCTTCAGAGGTCGTTCTTTATGTCTCGCTCGTTTTTATCATTGGCGTTGTCGCTATTAAGTTTGGGATGGCCGTGCTTTTCGGCTGGTTCGTTTCTTGGAGGCTTGGCAACTTTAGCAACGAAACGTACGAGCAGCGCATGCAGCGTGCAGAGGAGATCGAGCACTGGACAGGTGACATCTATCGTCCAGCGCCTGGTCGCTACAGACCGAATGTCAAGAACAGCGGCTCCTCGGAGAAATTTACAGCCAAGAGAAGGACTTTCCTGCCTTCTACTTCGCGGTTCACACCATCCGATGCGCTATTGAAAGTCAGCGGGAACCGACCGACGACAACATATGGGAACATGGAGGCGGTTTCGTACAAGCGAAGTACGGCTTATGGAGGCAAGAAACTCAGTCCGCCGGATACCCCTGCTTATAGATCTTCGCGCAGCTCGACATCACTGGGAGATAGTGCGTCGCACAAAGGCTCATTCAACGAAAGCCCGTGCCCTTTCCCTCTCAACAATGTTATACCTCAACCGTCGTCAGACTTCATGCCGTTCAACTTTCCCTTGGCACACACTATTTGTCTCGTCACTGCTTACTCGGAGTCTGTTGAAGGTCTTCGGACAACGCTGGATTCTCTGGCTACAACTGATTACCCCAACAGCCACAAATTGCTGATGGTTATTGCTGACGGTATGGTGAAAGGTGCTGGAAACTCGCTGACAACTCCGGATATCGTTTTGTCAATGATGACAGAATTGGTCATTCCTGCCGAGGAAGTCGAGGCGCATTCATACGTTGCCATCGCCGATGGACACAAGCGGCACAATATGGCGAAGGTTTACGCAGGCTTTTATTCGTACGACGACAATACCGTGGAACGCTCAAAGCAGCAGCGCGTACCGATCGTGCTCGTCGCGAAGTGCGGGAACCCACTTGAGCAGAATGATGCGAAGCCGGGAAACCGTGGCAAACGTGACAGTCAAATTGTGCTTATGGCGTTCATGCAGAAGGTCATGTTCGATGAGCGCATGACAACACTCGAGTATGAGTTTTTCAATTCGATTTGGCGCGCGACGGGCGTAAGCCCAGATCGTTACGAACTGGTACTATGCGTCGATGCAGATACCAAGGTGTTCCCCGATTCTCTGACACGGATGGCATCATGCATGGTACACGACGAGGAAATCATGGGCCTTTGTGGCGAGACCAAGATCGCAAACAAAGCCGAAACTTGGGTAACGATGATACAGGGTCGGTATTTTTACTTCTTTTTTCGCGTCCTCTCTGGTCTGACGGTTTTCCCTATTCAGTGTTTGAGTACTACATCTCGCACCATATGACGAAGGCTTTCGAGTCTATGTTTGGTGGTGTAACGTGTTTACCCGGGTGTTTCAGTATGTATCGCCTCAAGGCTCCTAAAGGACAAACCGGCTACTGGGTGCCCATTCTTGCCAACCCGGACATTGTTGAACATTATTCGGAGAATATTGTCGACACTCTGCACAAGAAGAACCTACTGCTTCTTGGAGAGGATCGGTATTTGACAACACTGATGCTGAAGACATTCCCTAAGCGCAAGATGATTTTCTGTCCTCAGGCGGTGTGCAAGACGATTGTTCCGGACACTTTCCGAATCCTGCTTTCTCAGCGCCGTCGCTGGATCAACTCCACAGTGCATAACTTGTTCGAGCTTCTTTTGGTCAGGGATCTGTGCGGAACATTCTGTTTCTCGATGCAGTTCGTCGTGTTCATGGAGCTCGCGGGTACTCTCGTGTTGCCGGCCGCCATCTCGTTCACACTCTACGTCATCATTGAAACCATCATCCCTGGTGGCGCCAACACAACAATCTCTCTTATCCTTCTCGCCATTATTCTCGGTCTACCTGGTATTCTCATCGTTGTCACGTCGCGTAAGCTCGCGTATGTCGGCTGGATGCTCGTCTATCTGTTCTCTCTCCCAATTTGGAATTTCGTTCTTCCGGCGTATGCGTTCTGGCATTTTGATGACTTCTCATGGGGTCAGACGCGTAAGGTGTCCGGTGACAAGGATGAAGCACATGGTGACAAGGACGGCGAGTTCGACTCGACGCATATTGTTATGAAGCGCTGGGCAGAGTTCGAACGTGAGCGTCGGTGGAGAGGAGGAACCCAGTCACGCGACTCTGCCTTCTATGACCATCGTTCCAACTCGCCAAAGCGGTGCGCATCCTGAGATATCCCTATTTTTCTCCGCTCGTGCTAAATGATACGAATTCTTTTTACAGTTCCTCGATGATTTCGACATCAGAGACGTTCCCATTACAACCATCTGATATGACAGACTCGGTAAACATTGGCGGTCAAACTCGGGCTAGGCAAGATAGCTCTCCGCTGGTCATGCTCCCGGCACCCTTGGCAATGAATGCACGATCGGGATTGGTTAATGCTTTATCGCCATCTACCTCGACTGGATTCTCTCGCACCAGCGAGGAGGTCCCGATGCTCGGTGATACGAACTCGCGTTCACGCTTAATATCCAGCCCTCCAGGAAACGAGTATAATCCGTTTAGTCCAACCGAAGGGTTCTCTTCTCCGCGAGTTACCTCACCCGCCTCTCCGGACGCCTACCCGATCGAATCCTTTGTAAATCGGGCAGGGCAAGGCGCTAATGGAGGTGCAAATGGTGCGATCCTTCGGCAAGCCACAGTGTCAAGCGCGTATCCGGGCGAGACGCAGAACCCGTACCGTCATTCGCAAGCACAGGCCGCAGGTTACGACGAGGAATACTCTATTACGGGAACTGCAGAATCGGACGATACGCAGGGATCGACGGTCCCTATTGCGGCGCGTGGCGCGCGGCCGCAGCAACGGCAACAGTCCTCGCCACAACCCCAGTATCAGCAGTATCAACAACAGCAGCAGTATCAGCAGCAGCAGCAGCAACAACAACAACAACAACAACAACAACAACGGCAGTATCAACAGCAGCAGCAACAGCAACAGCAGCAGCAGCAGCAGCAGCAACAACAGGCGCAGCAACGGCAACAGCAGCGGTCGCGCTCACGCGGCGTCAGTTTGGCAGATAATGGACCTGTCCCTGGTCCCGAAGGTGTGCGACGCGTGGCCCGGCCGCAGTCACGCCGGCCGTCGTCGCAGCAGCCGACGAATAGGTATTCGCGCTCTTCAATGTACGGAAGTTCAACCCCGCCGAACCCTACATCAACTGGGCTACCACCGGGCGCCGCACCACCGCGGACGTACGGTGATCACCAGTAGAACATTTTCATAACCTTGACATTTCTATTTCTCGTTTCTTCCACATTCATCCTTCTTTGTCTCGCTGTGCTTTCATTCAGGCTCACCCTCTTCTCCTCCATCTTTTCCCTTTCTCTCGTTAAGTTTAAGTGCAGAGAACACTCTCGGACCCTGATAATAATCTGCTTGCACACTGTTTCCTCGCACGCAATGGACGATCTGTGTAATGAATTTTTTCTCCCCCCGACAACCATACATATGACCTCGTCGATTATTCCTCCCGGCGCACTTCCGTGATGATGATACCTGCTCCCGCTCCTCTCCCCTGACGCGCGCGGACGCGCAAGACTAGTAGCGATAACATACACAATTTGAATCGAGCATCCTAGTAGCCAATTACGAGTACGTTTGTCTGAAGGTAACAAAGCGGACTGCCGAATGGCCGTGAACTCGTATGCAGACTCGCTTGGCGTGTTCTGGGACTTCAGAAAAATATATCGTGTCGCGGTACGGGGGGTTCGGGTTGTAGCGGACTCAGTAGTTGCTGAGAGACAAGTGGGGTCAATCGTCACTGCTACTGCTCGCGACTCTATAAGAAAATCCGCATACGCTGCAACGTTTGTTTTGATATTGTAGCGCATTTAGCCCTTCCGCTGATCTTTTTGACATTGAAATGTTAGCGAATGAGGTTTGCGACAGCATCTGTGTGAATTTTATTACTGGAGGATACTATTGCACTACATGCGAGGGCGGCGGGCTCATATGAATCGTCATGCTCTGCCAGCGAAGACCGGTCGGAAGACTCGGACATTACTGATATGCCAGAAACTTAGAGACACTCGAGTCACCAGCAATACAATCCAAGAATATAAACAGCTGTTTTTAAGCGTGGAACGACGTATCGTGTTGGCGAGCGAGAAAAGATCCCCCTTTCCACTTTGATATACTTCGCTGGAGTTTGGGTGGGTAACTCCGTTTACTAGTAATGACTCATGAGGACGTCAGTGGTCTCTTATGAGTCTTATATCTGCAGATATCGGTTCAATTGATCTCTCTCGCTCCGTATGGCGTAGGAGGAAGTCGGGATTGCGGATATAATTTACTCTACGCTGTGGCTTGGAGTATACAAGCGTGGCGAGGTGCCAACTGCCGAAACCCGAAATCGCGACAATGCTAGGCCGTAAATACCATGAGACGGAACGGGACAAATCAGAAATACTGTAGCCCGGCCATCCTATCGCTTTATGATACACGAGAACCTGTTGATACCGGTCGCATTTCGCTTCTGCGGCACCCTGCGGGCCTACGGAGGATTTAGTACCGCAGCCAACGCCTCAGCAAAGCCAAATTTTAATGTCTCCGAGTTAGACGATGAAGCTATAGAATTAACGTCAACAGTTCTGGTATGTAAGTTGTGCTCTCAGTTATACTTCGTCGCGGTTGGGAGCTGAGGCACTAGATCGAACTTGGACTCGGATGCGCTGCAAAGTTTAAGCTGCAATAGCTTACAAATAATGGTATATAGTCACGCTGTAGTCACGACCCTAATCGACGGTTTTGGACTCGAGATTTGCCGACTGAATTTCACCAATTAGACATCCGTGTGCACTCCATCTATGCACTAGCACCCCGTCTGTTAACTCGACAGAAAATGCCGGAAATGTTTGTGGATGCAATGCCAAATGGCACACAAGCACGCGATCTCTCCAAGCCTGCGCAGCTTTCAATGGTAAAGGCGTCGGCGGCGAATGGCGCGGGGCTCGTGCGGGCGTTGGAGACGCCAAACGCGCTCCGACCCGAGGACGACGACACCAAGTCGGCGGTGGCGAAGAAAAAGAAGAAAAAGCGGGCCAAAAAGCCTGCTGCGAAGAACAAGGCCGGCGACGAGGATTGCACGTCGAGCCCCAGTCCGCTCGCCCGTTCGCCCGCCGTGCTGTGTATCAGCAGGAACAAGCACTGGAAGTACATCAGCTCGTACCACGTATGTTTTCGTCTCCAAACACCGACTCAAGACTCACTCACTCACTCACTCATGCGGGCGGGGAACAGGGCCCATGGCTGCAACTCCCGCTCGAACTGCTAGAATCGCTCCTTATCCTCAACCTCGACCCCATCACGGTCACCACCGATCTCTACTCGCCCCCAGAGCCTGGGTCCATGCTCGCACAGTTTAGCTTCACCCGCCTGCAAGAGCACAGTAGCTCGCTCACCAGCCTCGACACTGACTCCCCACACGTGCACAGCCCGTCCTCCGGAACCAGTACTCCATACGCGCAGCAGCCCCCCATGCGTGCTGCACCGCCTCCAATAGACCCGGGCGTCTTTCGCTCCGTCGCGGCCATCCGGCGGCTCATCGACGAGGCAGCTGAGCTCGCCGTGCGTGCATCCTCCAGGCTCTCTGCCGCTGCACTCAGCGCTCGTGACGCACTTGGACTGAGCGGCGGCGGTGGTGGCGGCTCGTGGGGTGCTTCGCAGTCGCTTGGGCTAGGCGGCATGACCATGGGCGATTTGGGGTATGGGTCCGGTGGGGGCGGCCGGAACGCGCCGATGTCCGCAACGCGTGTGCACCGCCTGCGCGCACTTGCAGTGCAGAAGCTCGCGGACGCGTACAAGGCGGACGAAATCGCGTCAAGCGTGATGGTTATGCAGCGAGGTACCGTTTTCGACGACGTCGCGGAGAAAGTGCTCAAAGTCGGTGAGTGGCCTCTGCCGGTCCTGGCCCCGGCCCCCCCAGCCCCTTCCTCCCCCGCCCCGTCCTCTTTTTATATTTGCATTCGTGAATGAAAAGGCAATTTATAGACCCGAAAAACGTCGATGCGCGCTACGTGCATTTCTTTCACGAAAAGATTCCGTCAAGGTAAATAAATGCGCTGATTATTCCGAGAGGCCAGGGTTTACTCAAACGATATAAATACAGACAACTCGCCGAGTCGACTTCGACTGCCGTACTCGACCAGCTGATAGCTGAAAACCCTCAACACCTCGAATTCTACCGCACACGTGGAGTCGTCCATTGTTTCAGAGATGAATACGTCTTAGCTGCAAGGGATTTCACCTTTGCGCTGAAGGAATCACGCGTCGTGCGTCGCGCGCGGCATACACATGACCCCATAATGTGTCCCACCGGAGGCGGACACCACCCAAGGGCGAAGCGCAAAACTTCGAAGGTCAACGGGCAAGCGCCTCCAGCTGGCACCGCCACCGTTGTCGGCGAGGCCAACAGCGAGCCGCCGCTGCCGCACCCGTCCTTGCTTCCCGACGCGCCCGTGCCTCTAGAACCACAGGTACTCTTCCACCGTGGTGCGGCGTATCTCTCACACGCGTTCTTCCTCATCGAGGAGGCGCTCTTCACGCTTGAAGGTATCCCGCGCATCCCGCCGAACGACTTTGACGAGGTCCACCTTGCATACATCACCCATGGCCGCTACGGCGGCACCGAAATCGGCAACCCTGACGGCCCGCTTGGCGCGCCGGATGGCGTCAAGGCGCGCGCCTATCACGCCGCGTTCACGCAGAGCGGGCTCCGCGAGCGGGTATGCGCACTGCTGCGTAAGAGTAAGCGCGACCACGAGAGGTTCCTCGCACACTTCGACATAATCGGGGCAGAGTCAGACCCGGACAGTGCCGGCGACATCCTGCAGCAGATCGAATATGCATTCCTGCTCCTCGAGACCTTCCGCCCGTACACCCGAACGTCCGACACAGGCACCTCCGCCTCCACCTCCGCCGCGGGGAAACAGGGTGCACTACTCTCAGATATCCCGCTCCCCTTCTCGACGTACCACCCACTCCTGCTCGAGTCGCACTTCAGCGTACTCCTCTGTCTTTTACTGCTCGGCGAGTTCGACGTACTCGCGCACACGTTCGTGCGCACCGCGCGTGCCGTCGCAGGGCTCGAGGGTTATCCTGTGTTCCTACCCCCGCGCTCGATGGCCCAGGCCGAATTCTGCGAGACGCTCGAGCGCCTCGCGGGCGGTTGGAGGTGCGGCGGGATGCCCGACGCGCTCGTGCACGTCGTAGAGTCAAAGCAGCAGTCGCATACTCCCATGCCGACACCATCGCCCCTCGTCCAGCCCGACGACCAAACGACCGTGCCCTCGTCCTCTGCGGGCCCGTCGATGTCCACGAACGGTCCCTCAGCGTCCGGGTCCGGATCGCCCGCAAGTGACGAGGACAACCACAATCCATCCTCCGGACCACCGGATCCGGATACGGAGGCAACAGCCGTCCGGCGCACCGCGCTCGAGCACCTGCGTCTACTGCTCGCACCACTGCACGCGCGTCTGCGCACGCGTGCGGAGGGTGCGCGGACCACAAACTCCGGACACGGACACGGAAACGGCTCGACTGGGGGCGGGGGCGGGGAGCGCAAGCCACCCGCCCCGCTGAACCTCGCGCTACACGGTGCGCGCGTCGAGGTGATCCTCGCGTGGCTTGGTGCGGTGCAGCTGCCCGAGCTCGAGGCCATCGCGGATCTCTGATCTCTGAGCCCCTTCCCTCCCTGGACCTGAAAGAGCATATTTGAAGTGGGCCCGGGGCTTCGTAGATTCAATTTGACCTTTTTGTTTTTCTTTCTTTCTCCTTTCTCTGTCCCGTCTATTTATGAGATATCTGTATGTTACGAGCGATCGACCGTCTTCTACTTCCCATTTCTTGCTCTTGTTCTTGCCTCTTTGCTCATCTCCTCTGTACGTTCCCCTTTGTACTGTCCCTGGTTGAGGAGCCGTTCCCCGGGAGCGGCCAGGGTAGCGAGCCATACACGAAAATCCTAAAAGATGCACCCGTTCAAGTCCGAGTCCGAATCTAAATCCGAGTCCTAGTCCATAGTAAGGTAAACAGCAAATATAAATACACACGACCGCCCAGCACCAGCAGTGTAGTGCTGAGCTAATCGCGCTTCAAACCGGCATACCCCAGCTCCTTTCGAGCCGGCCCGACGACGCCTTCCAGTGCGCGGAGGGTTGGGGGGATCGCGAGTGCCGCGACGGCGAGGGCGGGGACGACGAGGAGAAGCGTTGGAAGGAGGGAAGAAGGGAGGACTCCGAGGAGGAGAGGTTCGAGTGTGAGCGTGAAGGGGACGGGGACGGGGTCTGTGCGGGTGTGTGGAGGTTTGTTGAAGAGGGAGGAGAGGGAGGGAGGAGGGGAAGGGAGGGGCGGCCGGACGCCTGTGTCTACGAGCCGGATTCGCGCGAATTGTACGCGCGTTGTTGGAGCGTCCTTGAGCTCGGGTTCGACGTCGGGGCTCGGATCGGGGGCATGGTCGTGGTCCGGTGATGTTGTGTTTAGAAGGTCCTGAAAGTGCGAGGCGAGTGCGGCTGGTGTGTAGAGCGCGATGTCGAAGTCCGTGGGGTACTTTTCGGATGTATTGCTGGTTAGAATCAAGGAGAGGTTTAAAAGAAGAGGGAATGGACAGAGAAAGAGGAAAAAGAAGAGGAAGAGAAACAAGAAACGAGAAACGAGAACAAGAGCTCGAGCGGCGAAGGAGAATGACAGAGCATGGGGAAAACGAACCCGCGAGACAGAAGGGTGCAAAGGACACTCACGAAAGCAGGCCACGACACGCGCAGCGTGAAGCGCTCAAAGCGCATCCAAGACGCGTCGTCGAGGTCGAGCCGTACCCACAGCTCGTGCTCGCACCCCTCAGCCTGCGTGCTCTCAGCCCGCATCGACACCGGCTCGCAGACATCACGCAGGGGCGTACCAAGCGGGGCGGGCACGATAGCAAACACACGCGTGTGCGCGGGGGTAGACGCGTGCAATACAGGCCACGCCGCCGCTACTTCGCTGACGGCGGCGACGGCAGCGGCGGGGGGCAGAGAAGACCCGGAGGCGAAGGCGTGGATGTTCCTGATCTCAGTATTTGCAGATGCGTACGGGAGGGAGAGGAGGCTGCTCAGGATGAGGAAGGGGAGAGTGAGGGACAGCATAGTTGTTGTATCATGCGTGAAGTCTTTACTAGCCGCTGACGCTGGCGCGCGTCCGCGTCGAGGGATGTAGTGAGTCCGAGATTGTCGTACATGCCGAATATGGTAATCGCCTGAGTTGAGTCGAGCCACGTAGAGTCGAGTGTGGCTGAGCTTGTGAGCTGTGAACTTTGAACGAAATCGTTGATAATTAATCGGCCTTGGGACATCACTGCCGATTCTTGATAAGCACACACACATACACCCTTCCCATCAGTTTCAACATGTAGTGCAAGGTACCGCAGCCTGTGCCAGTGTCCCCGTTCACTCCCACCAGCACTTCCGCTTCCAGGCCCATGCCGACTTCGAGCGTCGAGTCAAGCCAGAGCGTGGATGATCAGGGTTGAGGCTGAACCAGTACAGACTTCGGACATATACACGGAACGACTCAGGCGTATCAAAATCACATCAAGCCCTCTTCTCATCAGGAATCAGGAGCATCGTGGCCCGTTGCCGCGCAATGCTCAGTACACGGGTACACGTCCCCGTTCCCGTTCCCGCAGTCGGAACCAGTGCCCCCTTCCGCTTCCAGGTTCGCGTATACTTCGGGGGAAAGGGGGGGGGGGATCCCTGGATCCCTAGACGTGAACGGTAAGGGGCCCGTAAAGGACTCGAACCTCGAACTAGAACACTAATCCTGATTCCTGACTCCCGGGCCCAGAACCCCGAATCTCCCACTGCCAATGGACCAACGCCAACGCACTAACTTGGATGCTGTCCTAGGAAACTTAACAACAGCGTTGCATTGATTGACCACTAGTACTGCAGCCCGAAGCCCGATCTCTGACGTGTCATACCCAAAGCTGCGCGAAGGCAAAAACAAAGACAAAGACAAAGAAGAAGCCCGAAGTTCCAGGGTCTACATCAGAGCCTAGACACGTACACACATACTCAGACTCAGAATCAGACTCAGACTCATCCGTGTTCAACGCTTCGAGTCACAGTTAGCACCCCCCCCCCTCCCCCGGCTATGTTACCCGCACAGCAGTCCCTAGGCGTTTCATAACAATAACAATAATGACATTAATGGAGGTGACGATTGACGGTGCTGACTCGGACTCGGACTTGGATGTCAACGAAAGCGCCGCGACATCCACTGCATAATCGATAACCGACGCACCAGGCTAGTCATCGTGACGGTGCTATCCTAGGAAACTTAACATCAGCATCATCAATGCATCATCCCGAGTCATCCGAGTCTCAGCCATCAAGCAGGCTGCAACAACCCAATATTAACCTCCGACAAGTCATACCCTATTCAAAGTCCACACAAGTCAAAGTCCGAATTCCGAAGCTGCGCAAAACAAAACAAGAAACAAGAAACAAAACAAAACAAAAAGGAAGTCCTGGGAGTCCAAACCATAGTCCAGCCGAGACACACTAGTACTGACTGGCACACACACACTCTCTCTCAGGCCATACAGTATACAGTACGCATGTGTCTACGACACGAGCGAGTCAGAGTCACGCCCATCAACCATCAACTACTAGTAGGACTCCGAGCCGGAGGACAGCCAACTCGGACTCGGATTCACTGGCACCCGGGCCGGCAAATACTAATGTCAAGATAGCGCAGCCGCAGCCGCAGCCCCAGTCTAACTTACTGTAAAACACACAAACACAACAAACACAACAAATAACCCGAACTAATCCTAATCGTATAACACTCAGGCTGACATTGACATTACAGTAACTACATGTAGTCTAGTCTTGTCGACGTCGTGTTTTCCCCTTCCCCTTCCCCTTAACTCGAAGCTCCCCCCAGTACTAGTGGCATGAAATCACAAATACGAACCTCGAACCGAACCGAATCGAATCGAATCATGTCAAGTTCAAGTCGACTGTGAGTGCCGTCATGATGACACGGCGACACGATGCAGTAGTACAATACAATACAACACGACACGATACAACACAATACAGCACGACACGAATCGAAAGATCCATTAGTACTAGTACTCGTATTGACAGCAGCCTGAGGCGCGTACTACCGTGACAGTAGTAGTAGTACTACAATATCCCAAGTCCGAGACCTTGACCTTGACTTCTGACTTCTGACTTTTATTTTCGACTTACGCCCCTCAGACTCGACTCAAAACTAAGACTCAAACTCAAACTCGGACTCGGGATACTTACGCCCAAGTACTCCTTCGACAATTAGTCACTGTAATATACCAATATACACGTACATGTACATTTACACGTCCGCACTCGCACCCCACATCCCGCATCCACATCCTGCATAATCAGCCAACAACAACAACATTAATATTCAACCAGCCAGCCAGGATTCAACATCCAACGCCCGACATCCAACTTCCACCACTCAAAAGCAAAAAAAGCAAAAAAAAAAAAAAACAATGAACACTCGTACAAAAAAAGAACCACCCCCCTTCCCACCCTAAATCGTCCATCGTCTAAAAAAAGTTTGCACATATTGTACATGTCCAAAAGAAAAAAATAATACACATTTGCACACTTGTGTACATGTACATTGCATCGTACCAGCTTACAGCTTACAGTTTACAGTCAATTTACAGTTTACGATTTACAGTTAACAATTTACAGGTTACTTGTTGAATGGCCCTTCGTCCATTGACCATCGGTAGTCGGTACGTCGCTTGCCGCTATCACCATTGTCAAAAACCAAGAAACACACCGGGAGAAAGGGGAAGGGGAAGGAGAAAGGGGGAAGAGAAAACAAGCACAAGCACAAGGGGAGGGGTCGAGGATCAAAACGCTCGGACGACGGGAAGAAGAAAGACAAAAAAAGAGAGGACAAATGATACAGTGGTTGTCAACGATCGGCGGTGTTGTCAGTAGAAGTATACCTACGCAAAGCGATTGTAGTCTGGCTCGGTTCACAACAAGGGAAGGGGAGGGGCGGGCTATAAAAACACGAAGGACAAAAAAGAGTGACGCAGGGCTGGGACTGACAACTCGCACGCGCAATAGCAGAGTGGGCGGGACGGGGCGGGGGGGGAACAGGGACGGACGCAGACAAAAAAAAATTTCGTCGGGAGTTAGGCGTTGGTGCGAATATAAACGAGTATCGTACATGGCTTGGGGCTGAGGGTATTGAGAATATACAGCGCAAAAAAAAAAGATGCGCAGTTGTGCATGCGTTTGTCGATGTCGAATGACGGTGTCGACAGGAACTTGGAACTTGAGCTTGATGGGCGCAAACAAAAACAAAAAGAGACGTATCGGGAACTGGACTGGATGGAGAGGGGAGAGGTGGGGAGCGAGGATCGAGGATCGAGAATTCAACAGACGAAAGGAATCAAAGGAAAGAGGGCGGAGCATATGAAACAACAACAAGAAGGCGATCAAAAAACCGTCCGGGTAGATAAAAACCAAAAGTTAATAACATACTGTTAACAACGGAGGGAGTTGGACTCCTTCCAAAGGTGCGAGATTCGGAGAATAAAAGATGACAATGAATAGCGAGCGACGGAAAAAATAACAGGTCGTGAAGGTCGTTAAAAATGTTCATTTCGTAAGTCGTAAAAGCGCGTTGGGCGCGGGGGCGCGAGGTCGTAAGGCCAGCCAGGGAAAGAGGATATCCTAGACCCTAGGCCTAGACGGTAGCTACGCCCCCATCGTGCGGAGCGGAATAATTCCTGTGTACACGCATATGCTGACAAAGATTATCGTGTCTGCTAAACTCCTTTCCACAACCGGATTGCGGACACTTGTGAGCTAAACGACGGTGGCCAAAACAAAACAGCAGTCAGCGGCCGCACCAATCACTACCGGAACAAGATAGTGCTCACGTTTCTCGTTCGTGTGTATACTCCGTATATGTCTCTTCAAGTGCTCCCCGCGCGCAAAACATTTCCCACAGCCAGGCACGCGACACATATACCCGCGCGTGCGGCGCGCCGCACCGTCAGACGACAGTACGACACCAGGATGCGTCGGCACGCGGCGTCCGCGCGACTTCTTCGTCAAGTTTGGTACGGGTACAGGTGCGGGCGCGGCCGGCCTTTGTGCACGTGACGACTGCTGGCGCGGCGAACTGCGCTGCGCGTGCGTGTGCCCATGGGCGCCGAAGGACGAGCCGACGACAGGCGTCGTCAGCGCGGATACGCGTGCAGCCTGTGACGGCACGACGAATTGTCTTGAGTGACGGCCGGTGCGCCCAGCGTCGAGATAATCGCTATCTTCATCGTCCGAGCGCTCTTCCTCGCCACTATCGCCCTCATCTTGTTCATGATCGCGGTAGTACGCCATCTCGGCATCGTCATGCTCAGGCAGCTCAACATCTCCCTCCGCATCTGCATCTGCGTCGGCATTTACCGCACCGAAGGCCCCACTGGTGTAGCGCTGCGGCGGCGGCGGGAAGGATGACGTGGCCGGGCCGGCACTAGCGCCAGATGCCGAGATTCGCGATCCGACGGCGGGAAGCTGCGGGGGGGAGCCGCTGACAAAGCGTGGGTCACAACCGCCCTGGCCGCTGCCGGCCGCAGACCCCGCGGGCGAGGCGATGTGGGCGCCTGCGACAAGTTGGCCCTGCTGGGTGTATGCTGCTGACGCAGAGTCCGCGCCGGCGCCGATGGGTATGGACCGGGGTACGGAGGCCGGCGAGGAATAGTACGTCGCCCCGTCGAGGAAGGGCGACTCGGGCGAGGACGTGTATGCGTACCCGTGCGGCGCGGCAGGGTGTTCAGGCGACGAAACACCCATGTATGCGTATGAACCACCCATGTCAGAGGCGTCGGGGGCGTAGTACTCTTGTTTGAGGTGACCGCTGATGAAGGGCAGGTCCGCGCTCGGGAACATGTATGGCGAGGCGACGGAGATGCCCTCTCTGTCTGTCGAAGTGATCTCAATGGGATGGTGCTTACGCTCATTCAAAGATGTGTGCCCCGACGGGTCGTAGACCTCGCCTCCGTAACCCGAGCCTGCGACGCCGAACGAAAGCGGATACGAGTAGTCGAATTCGGCCATGGTGTCAAAGTCGACGTCAAGTGGGTTCTCGAAGGGAGAGCGAGAGTCGTCGCTGCTGGTCGCGGAGCCGGGGCTGGTGGCAAGGATGCCCGCGATGTGGTGCGGGGCGAGCTTGGTGTAGATAGAGGGCTGGTGAGGGTGGTGAGCCGGAATCGGAATCGGGTGTGTGCGCGAGAGAGAGGAGAGGGAAGTGCGGAATAGACGAGGGGATGAGATGGGAGATACGGGAGAGAGCATAAGCGGGGAGGTCGGTGGACTGGGCAGCGAGGAAGAGTGAAGACGCTCGTCTGGGGAACGGAAGGCAGAAGAAGGGAGATGAGGGGAGAGCAGAAGGGTGCGATCCATTTCAAAGGGGGTTTGTCAGGACTGAGTGCTGTGTGTGGCTGGAGTCGAGGACTAAACTGTCACGGCCTGCGGAACCAGGAACGGAACGGGAAAGGGCCAGTGAGAAAGGAAAGAGAGACAAAGGATGCAGAGCAGAGAGGGAGGCGCGTCATCGATTCGGAGGTGGAGGACGCCCAAATTAGGGCCGGGTGGGGAATGAGCCAAACATAGGGCGGTGTCGGGGATATGTCAGCGGGCGGAGAGGAAAGTAAAACATTGGACGCACGGAGGGCGGGGCCTGTGCTGTTACGGAGAGGAGTCAAGGAAAGTCGTAAACGCTCATAGAGAATGGGCGGGCACACAAGGAGTGTATGTGTTACTTGGGGGAGGGAGGAGTCGGATAAGCGATTGGGAGTCGAGAGGGGAGGGTACTTACAGCAATAAGGCGAGTCGTAGATGATCGTAAGAGAGGTCGTTAGAGACGGCAGAGGGTGGTTGCGCTGGCAATCGGGGGATGGGGAGAGCTGTCGAGCGCAGGCGGGTGAGACAGACTTGCAGCCACCAGGGTCCACTGCCTATCTGGGCCGTGTCAAGGAAGGTGCCACTGTCCGCCGGTCTATCACAGAAGTCGACTCCAAGCCCGATCCGGCCAGCTTATCGTCCCTCGCCCTATTCCCGTCCGTCTCTCGCTATCACCCATCGCCGGTCCCAGCGCTAGATCCGCCCAGCTTTATTTCCTCGACAGTCCATTAATTAATCGACGCTTCATCTCCACCACACGCGACCCCCCGAGAAGCCCACCCGCGCTGAGTAACACCGGTCGCCTGACTCACCCCGTCGATCTCTTCCCCCCGGACATCGATAAGTTCTCTTGTGCCACCTTATCTGCACCCTGTACCATGCGATCCATTCAATGCACATCTCTACACAGCTTCCCGTATTAACCCATGCCGTACTCTACACTCCCTTTCCGGAACACGTCCCCCCGTCTCGATGCATCCATATCACACGCTCGCAGCGCCGCCATCACGTCCATTCACTGACACTCTGATACGATCATCCTCATCAATGCTGTGTGGATAATCTCGCGCGCTAATGTGGGGAGGGCTCCGAGTCGCTCGACCGGTCTCTATTAGATCTCGCTGGGCGCCGTGCTGCCTACCCCGGAGCGGCCAACGCCGCCCTCCCTTTACGCAACTCCCCAAGTCCCGCCCGCTACAGTACATTCACGTGCGCCGTTGCGCGGCATCACCCGAAATCGAAGTCGACCAAAAGTACAACGTCGCCCCGTCCCTCGGAAGGCCTGCCCGTTCTCGTTCTCCAGTACCATGGCACCCCGAATCCCGGATCCCGAGTCCGAGTCCGAGTCCGGCTTAACGTAACGTCGCGCGAGCTTCCTCAATATTACGATATTACGATATTGCGATATTAATACCAGAACGGACGGAAGTTGCGCCGCCGTCGTCGTCACCAGCCCCGGACTAGACAGCGACCGCGGCCGCGACGACCCCGGCGTCACCGTATAGGCTATCAATTCCATTAATACATTATCAACGCCAATTAGTATCGGCCCTGGTTAACATTGCTATTGCACCCGTACACAGACATCTATTCTGTACCTCGGCGCCTCTGCTTCGGTGCCTCGACGACGGACTCCTCAACGACGAGTACGTCTGGATACGGGGGAACTGGTAGAAGCTATTACCTGACCGTTGACATCAATATCAATATTAATATTAGTGTCGATTCGGACTGGTGGACCCCTCGACCCGACCTCGACACTGGTACTAACTAACACTCCGACGTCGTGCATTTGGGTGTGAGCGGGGTAGATACGCAGACACAAGACACGGCGAAAGTAAAAGTAAAAGCAAAAGACGAGCCTCGAAACAAGCACAAGAGAAAATTCCTTTCAAGAATTTTAAAAGCTCGCTCGAGAGTTCAAGAGTCCAAGAGTTCAAGAGTCCAAGAAACCGCAGGAGCTCCGAGTCTAGGTCTCATACCGAGTAACTAGAACTAGAACTAGTCCTCCCCCCCCCTAGTCCTACCCAGGCTAACCGCGCCATATTGTATTAACGTTGATTAGCGAGTTTACTGTATCAGTTGCGAGCACCGGTACTGGTACTGATACTGCTACTCGTATTCGTGTTCGTATTCGTACTATATCGAAAGTCAAAGACGAAGCTAATAAAGCCACAGCTGCAGTGCACTGGTAGACCATATGCATCCAGGCACCAACGCAACGCAGCCCTCGTCCGGGCCGCCGTGAGAAGTCGGCCCGACTCGAGAGCGTAACGTACGTACGTACTCCGAACGTTAATATTAATACCCCATGTCCTGCAATTGATCTCGCACTCGAACACAGGAAGAGGAGGATAGGAGGATCAGCGCTACCTTTGTTCCTTGCTTTGCTTTGCGGCCCTGAACCACTGGCAGCCTGAGGCTGTACAGTGCACACGGTGCGCCTCGGTTATGCGCTTGTGCGTGCGTGCGTTCCGTTCCCCCGTAACTTTAACTTGTAACTTGTAGGTATAGGACTAGATGGGGGGTGAGCTGGAGTCGGGAGTCGGGAATCGGGTATAGTATATTAGTATAGTATAGTGCAGCGTAGTATAGTGTATCATAATATGGTGTACAACGTACGGGATTCCACTCTATCATGTCCACCCATTAATACCGGTATGCTTTTGCCAGCAGAGTGGTGTACCGACAGATTAATATCGACGTTCAATATTCGATATCCGACATACAGTACGTACAAACGCAGCGTATACCGGGTTCCACAGTACCCGACCGACCGACCGACCGACTTGCAACCGTACATGTGTGAGCTGGACGAACGAGGATCAAGAGGATCGTCGGTCAGACCGAACGTGAATGTCAGCCAGTCTGAGCGGGCGGCGGCGGCGCCCCGCCAGCACACCAGCTCCAGTTCCAGCTCCAGTTCCAGCACCAGCACCATCCTCTTCCCAATACCAAATTCCCCAAACTCTCCCCCTCAGACAGAGCGCGCAGGCCCGTCTCGTCTCGTCCCGTTTCGTCCCTTGGCCCAACCCGTCCCCCAAATCCCAAACTCTTTCATCGCTGGCCGTTAAGAGAAAAAGCGCGCAGGTCGCCCTTTGCATCCCCCCTACAACCCTCGCCCTCGCCCTCGCCTCGCCCTCGACTGTCCGCCTTCAAGTCGCCACGTACAGCAGACCATATTCGTACGCACCGCACCGCACCGTGACGATGTCTTCCGACCAATCGAGCAGCACAGGGCGGGCAGGGGGAAGCGCAGGAGCAGAAGCAGGAGCGGGACACACGCGCAAGACCGCGCACACCGGCGCGCGTAATACCACGGACGCCGTGCACACAACCACCAGAACCAGAACCAGTAGCGATCTGCAGTCCGACTCGGAGACCGACGCGTTCCCGGCGGGGAAAAACGACCGGAACCAAGCGCTATATCAGGATAAAGATCTGCACGCTGTATCGAGCTCGTCGTCGTCGTCGGACCCCGTCCCGCATAACACCTGGATTACGTCTACGACGGTGGAGCCTGCAGGGTCAGTTACGACTGAGCCTTTCCCTACGTTCTGGAGTGCTGCTGCAGACGCAGCTGTGCCCACGTCCTCCTCCTCTGCTGTTACTTCCAGCCTCGGCGCCGTCCCGAGCGCCGCGAGCGACGCATCGACCTTGGCGCAGGCCGCCAGCCTCGGCGGGGCCGGGTCGTCCGGCGAAGTGCGCGCTGCCGTAGGCCTCACTGCAGGGCTGGTCCTCGCCGTCCCCATTGCACTCCTCGCCGCAGCCGCGTATATGCGCTATCTGCCCAGTATATGCTGTACACGTAGACGAAAGGTGCCGCCAGCAGGCCAAGAAAATGACTTTCGTAGGAAGAAGAGCCGGGGAGCGCGGGTGCGGGCGTGGCGGCGCAATCGCGATCGCGACCTTGAGGACGCGCCGGCATCTCCCAACTCGCAGTATTCACGTTATGACGATGACGATGGTATTAATGAAGATGGCGATGAACAGTGGGAGGAAATCGACGTCCGGGATCCGAGGAGTGGGCATATGGAGAAGGACGATGGAGAGTGGCTGGAGTCGTGGCGTCGGGGAAAGGAGAGGGCACTAGGGAGTCTGCGTAGGGCGCGTGGGCCGCTGCAGCTGGACCCTGTGCTTCCTTTGCCACCTATCAGCCTGGAGAAGAGCGAATCGGATTTGGCGCAGACGTAGACGTAGAGTATCGCTGGCTCGGCGCGGAAATTAAGTGCGTGTGTACGTACGTAGTTGAATATCAGGCGCGGCCGTAATCGTTGACGTTATGCGTTACTTATTTGCGGCAAGGTTTATAATGACGGTGACAATGGCGGGAGAAGGACGCCCTCGATCTGCAGGTCGTAGATAGTGATTCTGCCGAAGAAGTCCGAGCTCTCGTCGAAGGTGAGTCTGAGCTGCTGGACTGGGGTCGTTTCTGGAAGCGCAAAAGTCTGCTTGCGGTTGGCGTCTTCTGGGTAAATCGTAGTTAGATGTACTGGTGCCGTCGCGTTCCCGCTTATGGCTGCGCCGTCCGTGAGCGCAGGGGTGACGCCGAGCGAGCACCGCTTGCCGGCGAACCCGCCTTGAAACGTCAGATGGACGACTCGGGGGGTGACGGGTGCGTCGAAGGTGATGTGTATAAACTGTGGGAGACCCTTTGTCCGTTCGAACGATGGCACGTCCATGTCAGTTATCTGGCCCCTCGGAGAACGAGTCACTAGTGCTGAGATCAGGACGCACCTGCTGAGACGTCCAGCACGTCTCTGGACTGCCATCCGTGAGGTGCTTCTTCGCCACGGACTTGTCCAGCGTAGAGCTCACCCTGGGTAGATAGGTGCAGGTGGTGAAGGGATATGAAGAGAAAAAAATGGTGAGATGGTAGGGGGTACGTTTTGGAAATGCTAGAACTCACCTTATGCGTGTAGCACTGTTGATGAGCGGTTTGAGTTCCGGGTCCATTGCTGCGTTGCACCTGTGCTGCTTGCGAGAACCTGGAGGTGACTAGATCCGGCCTTGCGTATATGCTGGTGCTGAACGTTGCTAGAAATTACGGCCTTGTTGATGTTTAACGTGAATATTTGCATTTGTTTATTTGTTTGTTTACGTAGACAAATATGGTTCCCGCGGTCTTTTTGCACTATCGTCATGCACACTTATATTGCAACAACTCCAAGTCCTTCAAAAGTCCAGACAACCTGGTTTCTGGGCGCTCGCATCCACCCGATCTAAGCACTCTTATCATCGCCCTATGTGAACGGAAATTTCGTGCCCCCTCGAGATATTGAAACGTCGGAACGCTAACACATTGTAACTGGCAAGCTGCAGTCGGGTGAATAGTGATGAAGCAGACAAGTCACCTTCAAACGACGGCATTTTAGGAGACCATTCTACTTTCACCGTTTGATCTACGAAGTGATTTGCACTGATCCTACTTGACATCGCACTCAGGCTGAAATTTCGAGCGCTGGAAATATGGCCTCGGCTGAACACACTAACACTGGTATCATGCTGTATACTCTGGTAATCTCAGGGTGATTAATATCCTATTGGTACTACTCAAATATTGAATTACGAAAGGTGTATAACGATTTCAAACGAACTTGAAACCGTAAGGCGCTTGTCTTACTCCTATTTGCGTTTCTGGTTCTCCCTATCAATACATCGCGACAACTCTAATTTACCGACGCGGAGAATACCGGCAGTCGTGCAAATTTGCACTCGTGAAGTAAAATATATTTATCTCCCTGGACACCGTCGTATACGGTCTTGGCTCTTGAGGACGGGCGTAGAATGCTCCGCGAAGACTCACAGGTCAAGACGCTGGGTGAACGGTGAAGTCGATACACGAATAGTGTCTTGTACCACCTATGGGACTGCGTATATTCTTGTGCGCGCCCATAGGCGGAATGTTACCGGTTTTCGAAAGCTACTGTATTGGACAGAAGGTGGCCGGGGTGGATGCTAAGGTGTGATACAGAACAGACTCGGAGAGAGATGGGCAGATGCGTGGCTGGTGTTGTTTCTTCTTGTGAATCGAGTCTGGCGCCGCCTCGCTGACGACACAAAGATATGATCGTGGTAGCGTAGAGACAATGGCAGCGAATGCTGGAAGCAAAAGAGGGAGGTGGTCGCCCGAACCGTCCGTCGCCAGCTCAGTGGAAGTTGAGTACATAATCAAGTAATAATAATACGCGCCTGGTCAGCAATACCAGCAAACCGCGACCACGCCTCTCCTGCACCGACATACAAACTTGCAACCAGGCTCGGAACAGCGTCCGCAATACGGAAAATACACAAACCACTCACTCGAGCAGCGAAAGCAAACACACCCGTAGGCAGACACACCCGCCAACATTCGTCTGCTCTTTCGTTTGCTCTGCTGTGCCCCTGCCGTCCCCGACAACGAGCACGAGCACCCGCACCGCGCTCTTGCTCGACCCCGCAAACGGCACTCTCCTCTGCATCTAGCCACCGCGCCCATGAGCTCTCCTGCCGTGCTGCCGCAACGCTCCTCAAAGCCCCCTCCAGCCGGTCCGGCGCCCCCCGCGCCCGGCGTCCCTCCACCGGTCCCGCCTGCAGCTGCTGCCGCTTCGTCGTCCACCCCCTCTCCTGCAACAGTGGCAACAAACGGCAAGGCGTCTGCGACCACAAACGGCGTGGCTTCGCAGAAAGGGAAGAAGGGCGCGAAGGCGGACGTGCCTGTCGACCCGCAGGCGATGTACGAGAGCCTCAAGAGCAAGATTGCGGCACTCGAGGAAGAACTGAACCATGCAGACGAGGAGGAGTTCAAATTCGGTGAGTGCTTATGTATCCCCGCCGGCCGGGGACTTCCTGCTGTGGTGGACAGCATCCTCTAACTGTGTACACAGCCGAGGAGGCGCAGAAGAGTGTGCGTGGCATGGAGGAGAACGCGGTACACGCTAAATACGTCGAGTTGGTACGTATTTTGTTCCCCCTCGTACTTCTTCTGCTTCCCCTAATACCCGCGTTTTCCTTCAGTTTGCCGAAATGAAACGTGTGGAAAGAGATCACGCGAAGGAAAAGCAGAAACTGGCGAAGGACAAGGACACAGGTTTGGCGCGTGCCACTTAAAAAGCCGAAGACCCTGCTTATGCGTATATACATCAGCGAAGAGTCAGTTGACGAAGGCCAATCAGACAAAGGCCAAGCTGGAAAACCTCGCTCGTGATCTGACGAAGGCAAGTACACCTTTTTCGACGTATAGCCACAAACTTTCAATGCAAAGCTACTTTTAGGACAACAAGAAGTTGAGAGTGAGTCATTAAAGACTATCGAATAGTCCGTCGAGTGAACGGTTGTGCAGGAGGAGAAGCAGCAGCTATTACAGGATGTTGCGAAGGGAATAGAGGAGGTATGCAATCCATATTTCCTTCCATCATTTTTCTGTTTCCCTTCTACCACGTATAATAGATTAAGCAGCTCAGCGTGGAGATCATGAAGGGCAAGGACAAGGCCCGGCAGCAGGAGATCAAGAGCCGCGAGTTACCAGACATCGTTGTGAAAGTCGTCTGCAAGTACCGTGCAGAGCTCTTTTTCAAGATCTCGCGCAAGACGAAGCTTTCGCGTCTTTTTGTGGCATGGACGGATCGCATGGAAAACAACACCCTTGCTGCACTGCGCAAGGCCGGTGTGCCGATCGCCGGTACCGTGGGCGTAGGTACAGGCATACAACTAAATGGGAGTGCTGTCCCGACACAAAGGAGCGGTGGCAGCGGCGGCGGCAGTAGTGACGCGGCAAGCATTCACTCAAACGGTTCCGCACACTCTAGCAATGTCACTACGAACGGCGTGTCGCCACCACCCCCTATGTCTTTTCTGTACACACACCAGGGACGTAGTCTCGATCCGGAGATGACAATAGAGGAGGCAGGCATCGAAGATGCAGACGAAATCCTTGCGGTTGAGTTGATGGATTTGACGGGTCCTGTGCCAGACGACGCGGTACGATCCTTGGCGTTTGGCGGCGGAATTTGAAGAGTGACGCTAATTATCTGTCTGATAGGAGGAGGTTGTCGAGGCTAAGCGTCCGAAGTTGAAGAAGAACTGGACAGACAATCCTCGAGAGCGCGTATTCATTTTCCTCCTAGCTGACGGAATTTGTTTTGACACAGTTTATTGTTACACAGAGCCAAGAAAGCGATGGAGGAAATATTCGACAGCGTGTATGCACATTTATAGACTCGCATGGGCCCTGACTTACGGTATAAACAGGACGAAAGAGCGTTTGAAACTAGTTCTCAGACAGTACGAGCTGCGAGAACGGCACTTTGAGTGTTTTATCCGATCTAAGGAGCTCGAGTTGTTACTCGCGAAGTATCGCGAATCTGAACAGCAGCAGTTGGTTGAACTAGAAAGGATTCGAGCAGATAAAGCCAAAGAGGAGGTGTGTATCACATTTGTCCATTTACGAAACGGCGCATTGACGTCATGGTTAGGAGCAACAGGCGAAAAAAGATCTCGAGGAGGTTCATAGTGGGCAGACACAACTAATCGAGAAACTGTTACTGTGCTGCAAAGAGGTCTGCATGAGTTTTCTTTCTTAATAGGACGCATCTGACAAATTTCTGCGACCCCCAGCCGAACGCCGAACGAACACAGCGTTTGTTCACATCTCTTCGGGAGGAGTTAGAAAAGCGGGGCACGTTGAAGCTAATGCATTATGCTGAGGGAGGGTAGCACAGCTGTTAGGCGTACATCTTTACATACTACGACCGGCCTTCCTTTCCTTCGTGTGAGATACGTGCGAGCCGCTCTGACGTACACTTTTTGCACGTTGGTTGTAAGCTTGCGAGTGGGACTGTTCGCTCCGACAGACGACCGCTATTTACCCTGGGCGCGCCTGATGTGGACGAACCGTCAGTTCCGTGACAAGCCCGTGCGATGGCCAAATATACAGAGCTAGTCGGCTCGCCCGATGTCGCTAACGTGCGAGAGCGGTGCGCTGCGAAACGCTGCAGGATATAGGGAAGCGAGTCGGCGCGCGAAGATCACGAGGCGGTGACTGCGATGGACAAGCGATGCGGTGGGCGTAGCCTGCACAGGCGCTGCGTTTTATATATAATTCGCTGCACCGGCCGCTGGGGCTGCCCAGTAACCATCTCACCCCCAATTAATCCCCCATCAGTCGTCCACCCTCCCTCCTCCTATCAACCCTCATCATGTCCTCGAGCCGCTACGAGGCGCTTAGGGCGCGCTACGAGGCCGCCGGCCAGGTCCATGTCTTTGCCTTCTGGGACACACTCAACGCCGCCGAACAGACCGCGTTGCTAGACCAACTCGAGTCGCTCGACCCGCTGCGCGTGAACAACATCTTCCGCGCGTCCATCGCCGCAGACGAGGCTGCCAAGCACGCGCGCACGGACGACATCGAGCCGCTGCCCGCGGACGTGCTCGAGAGCATCGCCGGCGTCCCGGAGAAGGAGGCGGTGTTCCGATCTGCGGGGCTGCGCGCCATCGCGGAGGGGCGCGTCGCTGTGCTGCTCATGGCGGGCGGACAGGGCACGCGGCTGGGGAGCTCCGCCCCGAAGGGCTGCTATAATCTCGCTCTGCCCTCGCGCAAGTCGCTCTTCCAGCTCCAGGCGGAGCGCATACTCCGACTCCAGACTGTGGCGGCGGCTGCGGCGGGCAGGCCCGACAGCGTGAAGATTCGGTGGTATATCATGACGAGCGAGCCGACGCACGATGCGACACGCGCATTCTTTGGCTGGGGGACGGACGGCGAACGTCTCGATCCCAGCAAACCTGTCAACTTCGGCCTTGCGGAGGACCAGGTCGTGTTCTTCAAGCAAGGTGCGTGTTTTACGTGTCCATACTTTTTTTACGTTCTACTCATACCTAAACTACACTTGTGCAGGCGTATTACCTTGCTTATCGAACGACGGCAAGTTTCTGCTCGAGACACGCGGGAAGGTTGCGGTGGCGCCAGACGGCAACGGCGGTCTTTACGCGGCTCTGCGTAAACCTCTCACGCAGAAGAACAATAACCTCGCCGCCCCAAGCATTCTGGCCGAGCTCGAAGCGCGTGGCACGGATTTCGTACACGCCTATTGCGTCGACAACAGTCTCGTGAAGGTTGCGGACCCCGTCTTCCTCGGCGCATGCATGGCGCACTCAGCGGAGTGCGGTGCGAAGGTTGTGCCTAAAGCGCATCCGACGGAGAGTGTGGGAGTCGTTGCGCGTCGTGCTGGGCGTTTCGCGGTCGTCGAGTACTCCGAGATCACGCGTGAGCAGGCCGAGAGACGCGATGCATCAGGCGCACTTGCTCTGCGTGCCGGGAACATCGCAAACCACTTCTACACGCGTGCGTTCCTCGAGCGGACGTGGGAAATGGAGCAGGGCATGGCGTTCCACATCGCGCGAAAGCAGATCCCGAACGTCTCCATCTCGACGGGGGAACAGAGCAAGTCGGCGGGGATGAAGCTCGAGATGTTTGTATTCGACGTCTTCCCGTTCGCAGCGCGCTTTGCGGTGATCGAGTGCGCCCGCGCGGAGGAGTTCACTCCGCTGAAGAATGCGCCAGGTGCGCAGGCGGACACGCCCGCGACGAGCCGACGCGATCTGCTCGCGCAGCAGCGGCGCTTCCTCGAGCGTGCGGGCGCAGTGCTCGCGGATGACGTGGAGATTGAGCTCTCGCCACTGCTGACGTACGCGGGCGAGGGGCTCGAGAGCGTCAAGGGGAAGAAGTTCACCAGATCGGGACACGCAGAGACTTTGGAGGAATTGGCGGCCTTGTGAGCCACGGACGGACCCTTTTGGTATTTCGGATAGTAATAGTGTACATCATCACCTAGGGACCATAAAAGTAGCTTCTCTCGCAAATTGGACATTATAGATTCTCGTTTTGTAGTTTCCGCAGGAAGAGATTTTGGATCCCTTTTAATTTCCCGTTGTATCGGTGGAAACGGTGTACCGTCAGCGAGGCAAGAGGCGGCGGTTGATCGCTACTTCAAGTGACAGACCGCTTACCCGAAAGTATAGTTTGAGCCTCGAGGAGATGGTATTCGGCCATAATTTAGCTGTATTTGAGTAAGTTGGTTGTGTAGGCTTGACGCATGACCGCGGAAGATCTTTGCCGCTCGGAAAGAGCTGGCGTGTTCACATCAGCGGGAGCATTGAAGTGAAGGGGCATTATCCATCCGTAGCCTTGGACCTGGCGCACTAATGCAGGTGATGTTCGTGCGAACAGGTGCCGCGGGATTTCCAATTGTCTCTACCGCTCACAACATATCGAAGGATCTTCATTTGGTTCTACGGACAGCTTCTCGTATTATGAAAAACCTTAGACTCGGAAGACTTCTGGTGGAGGAGGCACGAGCAACTTATAAAAGGCGCGAAGCATACTGATCAGGAGCATGATCTGCACGAGACTTGGGGTCGGAACTTTGCTTCTTGCTCAGGAAAGCGGAGCATTAGATACGGAGAACTTGAACTGACCACGACTCCCCTGACAAACCCACTTCGAGGTATATCCGCCCGAAGTACGACGCGCATGAAAGGTCATCTGCAGTAGGATGAGTTCAGCCGATCAGCAGCCTGGATGCAGATGAAAAGCAGGGGGGATTCAGCCTTCAGGTGAGGTAGCATTGCTGGATACAGCATGAAGTGGATACCAGGTGATTCGATTGGAGGCCGTAATGAAGACGGTGTTGATAGCAGCATAGCAATAAATCAGCTAATCAGATATTTCCCCACAGCAAGCAGTTTTCCGGGGGCTTCTTCCATCAACGATCCGTCTTTTTAATACAACCCCAAGAAGCCAGCACCGACATTGGCCGATTCTCCCGTATGCGTATCCGAGTCCTCCAAGATGGAAACTTGTCGGGATGAGAGAATCGAGCCATAGCTGCAAGATCTTCAATCGGTGATTTTCGGAAAAGGCCACCTGGGTGTTGAGTTCGCCGTGATTTCTTGATGAGATTCAGTTCAGTTCAAACTTCAGAGTCCTCATTGAAGCCTTAGTTCGCTCATCATGGATGCGTTCAAGTTCCGGCGACACGAAACGGGATAGCACGTGATAAGCACGTGATACCTTTCGACGCGCGTTGTCGGCTCAATAATGTTTGTTGCTTCGACAGCCGCGCTCTTTCAGGACGTTAGTACTATGGCTCGCAGCGGCACGTACACTTTCCTCACGAATCAACTGGTCTCTGATGTCAATACTACTAGATGTATCTTCGCCAGCGAGGAAGCGCATGCGGCTTTCGTCGCCAACGTATGACGCCAACGTAGAAGACCTCGATGCTGATGGCCTCGACGAGCTCGATCGTATCGAATTCACCCTTTCTCAACAGGCCCCCTCAAATTCACAGAAGCAGCTCCGACCGTCGCAAGAAATAAGCCAGGATGCGAAGCAGAAGCGACTCAAAGCCATCATGTTGGCGACGCAGTCCAGTATGATCGATGGTGGGGGCGACTCGGGGCTAAACGAGAGAAGGGTCGTGAATGGGAAGCGTGGGCGTGAGGAGGGACGCGGCTTCGAGTCATCTGCAATGCTTGCGCGACAAGTGAGGCCTACTAATGTCAAATACGATCACGAGCTGTCGTCCTCGCCAGAGGAACCCCCACCAGAGCCGGACTATTCTAAATGGTTTGAACCTGCACCCGAATTGAGTGCTTCTGCAATGGGCTTTCAGCGCGTGTCCAAAGACTTGCTTGCTTCAACACCAGCTGACGATCCAGCTGACCAGCCCTCTGGGTTCATGTCAGCGAGCAAGAGCTTCTCGAGCGCAGGTTTTGCAAGCGCGTCGAATATGCAGAAAGCCGTTTTGGAGCCGTCGAAAGCCGCGCTGGAGTTCGCGGCGAAGAAAATGAAAGACTGGGCGGAAGAAGTTGAATCTGAGCTGCAGGCCTCAGCGGCTGCGCAATCGTCACCATCGAAGCCTGCACCTGCACTCGCGCGACCGGTGCTTGCGTCCGTCGTGAACACGCCACCACCCAAACCCAATATCGCAGCCCGTTCGATCTCTACTCCTAATCTTGCTCGTCCAGCTGGCGCGGACAGAGTGCGGACGTTCAAGTCTCCGCTTATGGGTCAACCGTCTCCGCGCGCAGTGTACCCTAAGGCTGGCGGGAGCACTAGCCCCAGTAAAGTTGGCGGTGTGTACGTTTCGAGAAGCTCCCGTCCACATCCGCTCGCTTCTACGCCAATCACAAACGCCACGCCTGGCGCGTCTGCCGAGCAGCCAGTACGCTTTATCTCGGAGAGTTCTCTACCACAGACAACACCTGTACGACCCAATAATCCGCATGTTCTCGGGAGCACAAAGCGCGCACACAAGGCAGGATTCTCGACGCCGTTTAAACAGGGAATGAAACCCGGAGAACCAGGTAGAGCTGCCTTAGAAAAAGTTCAGCAATCGCAGAAGACCGGGCCGGTAGGCACCCAGAAGACGCCAGCCAAACGGGATGATCGTAGGCGAAATATAGCAGTCGTGAAAGGCGCGCTCATTTCTCTAGTAGATGAACGACCAAAACGACTACCTTTGAAGGACTCAGGCCTACTCCCCCAGCGTCATACCGCGGGGGAGCTGGAGCTTATGGGCGTGTACGTACATGTAGTATGAGTTCGTCTTTCTGTCTGGACTGACTTTATCATTAGAAACGTCGCAGAGCTCGGTCAGATAAACACTAAAACTGCGAATTTCTACGTTTTCTACACATCCGCAAGCCATTCGCCTTCCACACAAACGCAGCGTATGTCAGGCACATCGCTTGGGCCCGCAGAGGCGTACGCGCATCTACTTAAGACAGGTCGCACCCTTGCCTCTCGCGCGTGGGTCGACAATCACTGGGCACTCGTCCTTTGGAAGCTCGCAAGCCTTGCGTGTCTGGAGCCGCAGCGGGAGCGTACACCGGATCGTCGGTGGTGCTGGCGTAGCGTACTTGCGCAGCTTGAGGCGCGTTACGACCGCGAACTGGAAAGTGGCTCACGTCCTCCGTTGCGGCTCATTACGGCGCAAGACGCGCCGGCTGGCTCGCCCCTCGTGCTAGTTGTGACGCGTGTGTTGTGGACGCAGCCCGCGCGTCTGGCTGATAATGGACGTGTCGTGGAGGATGCGGCGGCGGAGCTTGAGGTGAGTGACGGGTGGTACCGCTTGAGAGCATCTGTGGATGCCCCGCTCGCGCGTGCGGTGTGTCGCGGCACGATAAAGCCGGGACGTAAGATCGCCGTCGCAGGTGCAAAAGTAAGTCAATTTTACGTAGTCTTAAGATTTAATCTGATTCAGAATTTGACCCCCTGCGGATGTTTATGCTCTGTAGCTCGACAACGACAAGAAGGAGCCGAGCGAAATTTTACAAGCGTATGATGCATGTACGCTACTGCTTTCGGGAAACGGAACGCACCTCGCGCCATGGCACGCAAAGCTGGGCTTCCAGGCGGAGCCTTTCATCGCCACGCTGGGTAGCCTCACTCCTGACGGCGGGTCCGTGCCCCTTGTCGACTTCATCATCGAAAAGGTTTGTATCATTTCCTTCCACTATGCGCATTCAGCCTAATTCGGTATTCCTTTTTTTAAAGACATATCCGGTTGCGTTCCTTGAGTTTGTATCTTCCCCTGACGGTAAAAAGACGCCACAAGGCCCGCGCTCGGAGGCCGAAGAAACGGAGATCGAGGACCAGTGGAGAGTAAGTAGAAAAATGCATGCCTCACAAATTGACCAGATTTGCCGATTAAATTTGTTGTATTTACTTTTAGAAACGCCGGGATACGGAAGAGTCGAAGCTACGCGATGAGCTCAGCGCACGTTGGGGTCGTTGGGAGGGCTTCACAGATAGACTCGAAAATGCAGCTGGTGGACGATTCCGCCCCTCTGAAGATGGTTCAGTACCATTGTTTTATGTCTCCCTAAGATCGCAATTAACTTTAAAATTCAGATATGCCACCAGACCACATTGACGATCTATTCGACGAGCTAGACGCCTTACCCCCGGGCGAGGTCGGGGCATTCGTACGCAATCTATCGCCAGATGAATGTGGCTGGTTGGCTCGGTTCCTGAAGCGCAAGACGGATCTTGACAAAGAGCTCGCCGGGGAGGAGATAGAGCTCGAAATGAGGGTACAGCGTTTTCTCTATTTTCTTTGTCTCGCATTGGGGAACTCACATTCCCTCTTTTACAAAAAAAAGCACAAATGCCCCCCACGCGATGTGCGTAATTTCCGCATTGTCGTTGTACGCGATGCCCGGACGCATCGACGGCCGGCACATCGCCTTGCTCAGCTCACCTTTTGGGATGTTCTCCAGTTGTGTGTGAGTGAAGGCGCGCTGCCGGGCGCAATCGAGGTTGGACAGCGCTTCCTCGTTAGTCACTTTCCCCCCCTTTCCCGTTGAGTTTCAGGACTGATTAGAAGCACGCGGTGTATTACAGATGACAAGCCTGGTGCCGACGCAGCATCGTGCGTGGATGGGTCGCAAGAAGGACGACACGGTTTATCTTGCGTCAAGACGCGACTCCCGCTTCATTCGACTGAAGTGACACAATGCGACGTCGCATCTGCTTCTAGGAAAATTATTTGGGACTTCGCTGGGCTACTGTTATGGCTCATGGAATACCGTACGTTCCGTTTTTCACACAGGGGATTCTTACAGAGAAAGAAAGGATAGGGGACAGGGTCGGACAGAAGTAGACAGTCCCAAGTAGTGGATAGAATTTGTTGTACGACTACGCTCATTGCTTCGTGGCACATCTTCACATGTATGCTCGGCATGATTCCACTGTCACTAACGGTGTTTGTCGAATCCATGGAAGTTCAGTGTAAACACTTGATGGATAAAGCGCGGCGTATAAGTTAACTTATTTTGAATTAAACAAGGCGGGCTCGTCACCCGCGTCTATATTGCCGACAGGGCACACAGGAGGTGAAAGGAACGCAAGGAGATTGCGGGAGTACACAGCATGAAAGGGTGATGAGTTGTCAGTCGGCGGAACGCCAGCAAGTCCGGCGACTGCACTTCATTGTAACTCCTTTTCCCACTTCGCGAGCAGCTTCTCGATGTCGAATTTCGGGTCATTGGGATCAGTCACAACTGGGAAAGAAAAACGGTATTTAGTAAGTTAATTAGGTCAGGGAAAACATAGGATGTAGGCGACCATAGCTCCGCACAGGGCCGCCGAATGAAACGAGCAGAAGAGCGTGAAGAGAAGGCGAAACTCACTGGAGTCTTTCGGGCTCTCTTGGTGCTTCTTCCATGCCTCCTTTGCCCGCTGGACGAGCGCTTCGCGCTCGTGTAGAGCGTGATGTGCGCGCTCCTCATCCTTCACCTTCTGAAGCGTACGGCGATGTGCGATACCGTAGAATACACCACCGAGCAGCGCCGAGTAGCGGACGACCTAGTGAAAAAGATTGAAAATCCTTGAGAAGACTGTCAGCGGCGAAGAGACAAACACCCACATTCACTGTTGCGGAGACCATGGTTGCCCAGGAAGAATATGGAGTAGGACCGCGCGACGTGAAAGAAGAGACTTGTCCTCCTCAACGACCAGAGAACTAGACAATAACACCATTTCAGTTAGTCCACCAAAAATCGCTGACAAAAACAAAGACTATGTGCTCACTGTCGAGAACGATGGCGGGGAAGTGACCGTTGACAACTTTCTGCTGGCCACGGATTCTCTCGGGACGGTCACTTATGTCATTTACTTATGTCATCTACGTCTTAGTAAGCGATGGCTTTTCATCCTATCCAATGAAGCGGCGACCCGGTCCTTTACAATCTGTCAGTGAGTTCATGCTGTCTCCTAGTTTTAGTTTTTCCAAGAAAAAGGCGCCCCCAACCTCTGGCATGGAACACACGTGTGCGGATAGTTTGCAGACTCTTCACCCGCCCGTGGACGATTATTACTGATCTTGTTCTATTTCTTACTACTACAGATGAGTAACAACATTCCAGACCTCGGTTACTCGGTTTTGGACGGGTATTATGATGGAGGGAAGACGCCGACTCGGAAATGTCTTCCTTGGCTGCCTTGTCTCCACAAACATAATACTACTGGCCCGGGACAACGGGACAATCATGCTGAACACTGTATTACAAGGGTCCAAGCTTGGCTGTCTGAGCTGTCCCTATTCATCTCATCCAGGACTGTCTTCCTCGGTAGCCTCGAGTCCGGAAGGATCCTGCTGGCGAAATCAAACTGACTGTCAATGCGTGCTGCGGATTTATGTCACCAAACATTGCAGCAACGAAGTTCTTTCCTACCCTATTCCATAGACGTGCCAGTGTGTCTTGAATAAACACAGTCGCGGGCACATTAAGTGAGCTTCGACTCCTCCAAGCAATCTGCCTAAACGCCATTATCACTGATAGGAGATCCATAACTTGCCCGCTGGTGACAGACTCCACCTAAAGGAAGTCCAGTGTCGTTCCGGGCGAGACTGTGCTCTTTGTTCAAGGGTACTTCCTAAAATACGAGCCTCTGGATTTCCTGGAGACGCGTATGAGCTTATCTCTCGACCGGGAAGCGATTGGATCTCAGATCTATCCCCTCAGCCCGAATCAGAGGAAGTGATTCGAGTGAAGGTTTAACAAGTTGTCAAGTTCTTTAGACACGACCTCCAATCGGCGCACCAATGTGCAAGAGTTATAGCTATGACTCGCGAGATTGGTCCGTAATGTTCCGCACTTTGGGAGAACGACTTTTGGTGTACATCGTAGAGCGGAGATACCGGATACGCACAATTTAAACTGGGCAGCGAGTCTGGCCTACCTTTGTTCTGCATCTTCGACAGAGAAGGATGAAAGCAATGTGATATCTCAGAATGCAATATCTGACAACCTCCATCTCGGGGACCCCGGATTTCGTCTTTGTGTTCCTCAGCTTTTGGGATCCCATGTTTTTCCACTCAGTTTAATGTCAGATTCGAGCGGCACAGAAACTATCGTCTTCGTCGTCACATCCAATTCATCATTTTATGGGAGTTGCCTATTGATATATTGCACCCGTCTGATTTCACCCAGTAGGATTCATCCGGTCCTGCCAGCCTCGAGTCCTTGATCGGTCAGTAAATATGCGTGGCGATTGATATCACATTTTGAAAACGAATAGTCACACGTACTCCGGCTGATGGCGCATTACTTATCAGTGTCTGATGATATTAATTTAATTTAGAATCGAACTCTATGCGTATTGTACAGCTTGCATGTGGCTTTGGACACTGCAGGAGAGATTTCATGACCGACGATACTGGTGGCCGCCGGATGAGGTAAGGGCGCTTGCAAGCTTAGTCATCTAAACCCGACGCGCCCCTCAGACGCGTTCACCGCGACGCCGCCGAGCTTCTTCGACAAACGTATCGGCACCCACCTCTGTCTGAACTTCAAACTTACTTTTTTTCTTGAGTTTTTGAATGAAAAATGCGTCCTAGTAATGAAGAACTAGAAGACGAACAAGCTGAGGAGGAGAACAAAATAATAAACGAGGTGCGCTCCTTGCCCTTGTGCTTTTGGTTTTTACAGCTGATCACCGACCTTTGCATCGAACAGGAATACAAAATTTGGTTGGCACTGAGCTGCACACAGAATTGAGTGCTTGAAGTCTGATGCGTCCTACAGGAAGAAGAATTCACCATACCTTTATGATGTGGTTATGACCTCGGCGCTGTCCTGGCCCAGCTTAACATGCCAGTGGTTCCCGGATAAAGAATCGTTCGTACCGATATGCACATCACTCACTGACGCCGCTCTTATTTCGTCACTACAGCCCCTCGGACAAACCGTATACCGTACACCGCCTTCTCTTGGGCACGCACACCTCGGGACAAGCACAAGACTATCTGCAGATCGCGACCGTACATCTCCCGACGCGCGATGGCTCGGGAGGTGGTGAGCGTCTCGATCATACGGCTTACGACGACGAGCGTGGCGAGCTCGGTGGGCATACGCTGCCCGCTCAGCCGCGCATACAGGTTACACAGCGCATTAATCACCCGGGCGAGGTGAACCGCGCGCGCTACATGCCGCAGAACCCGGACCTCATCGCGACGAAGGCGGTCTCCGGCGAGGTGCTCGTGTGGGACAGGACGCGGCACAGCAGCGATCCTGACCGGAGTGGGGCGGTGAAACCTGATATGCGCCTGGTCGGGCAGACGAAGGAAGGGTGAGTCTGAATTGTGTGGTGGACTAGAGGTCGTGCTCACGGATATCAGTTTTGGGCTTGCGTGGAGTCCAGTGAAGACGGGAAACGTTCTTGGGGCCTCGGAAGACATGACCGTTTGTCATTGGTGAGCACAGTTCTATGCCTTCGGAAGTGTTATCATTAACTTTGCTACAGGGATGTAAACATGTATAGCAAGGCGAACAACTCGATTGAGCCCCTTGCCGTTTATTCAGGACATACTTCTGTCGTTGGTGTAAGCGAGCATATCTTCATATCATACCTGAAGAAGGGCTGAAACGCTTGCTAGGACGTCGATTGGCACGCAACAGAAGAGTATACTTTCGCCAGCGTAGGGGACGATAAACAGTTAATGATGTGGGCCATAAGATCGTATAATTTTTACTTGTCCTGGATTGCTGACCTTGTACGGAAGTTGGGACACACGGGAACCGAAAACCCCGCACAGTACTGTGCAAGCCCATGACAAGGAAATCCTTTCGGTCGCTTGGGGTCTTGCAAATGACAATCTCATCGTCACTGGCGGCGCGGATAATGTGCGTTTATAAAGAAAAACCTTCGACGTGTCTACCTGCTTAAGCAACCCCACAAATACAGCAAATAGCGCTCTTCGACAGACGAAACGAGGTCCGACGGCTGCATACTTTTGAATCGCATACAGATGAGGTTCTTCATCTTTCATGGTCACCACACTACCCGACTGTCTTTGCATCGGCAAGCTCGGACAGGCGGATCAATATCTGGGACCTCGCACAAATCGGTGTCGAGCAGACGCCTGACGACGCGGAGGACGGTCCTCCGGAGCTGGTTTTCATGCATGGTGGTATGTCAAATCGTTTAATATTCACATTCATAAATTTACAATAACGTCTCATTTTTCCATTTTTCAAGGACACACTTCGCGCCCTGCAGACTTTTCATGGGCACCCGGCGCAGCGGAATGCTGGCACATTGCTAGTGTTTCTGAGGACAATGTGCTGCAGGTCTGGCAGCCATCGCGGCGTATCTGGGCAGGTGAGGACCTAGATGTCGATGCGCGCGAGCTCGAAACAGACGCGATGGAAGGTGTCGAAAATACCGCTGAGAGCAGCAAGGCAGGTGCAGGGAAGACTCGCGAGGAGTAAGCTGCTGTCATTTCCCGTATATCTCTTGCTTTCCCCTCTGGATGGTGTGTATGGTACAACCGTTGAGACCGAATGCAGAGGCGCGTGTGCTGTATATTTTGTGTAAGTACAGCTGAGTTTTTGTGAACGCCAGGTCCGCTACCTCCAGTCGCTTCCCAGCATTTCAGTTAATTATGTTACGCAGAAAATGGGAGATATATAAAATGATGAAAGAGCGACGGATCCAGACTATAAGAATATGATTCGGGCGAGCTCGAATAAGACTGACCGCGGGAAGTATTCATTAGACTTGTAAGAAAGGCAAGGACGAACACAATGAAACGCACCTCCACCACACACGACGAATACGACAAGTCCAAGCGCCCACACTGGAATAGGGCTCTTCTGCGCGAGGCGCTCCTGGCGCGACGGCTTGGTGGGCTTCTTGCCCTCTCGTGCGGCCTTGGCGAAGCTCTGGTTCTTCAGGCGCAGCTCGTGCTGGGTGGGCTGAAATGGGGGTTATGTCGATACAATGTGATAAGACTGGAAATTGAAATATTAACACACCATGGTGGTTGGAGACTGGGGTGTAGGATGAGTAGCAGCCAGCGCCCGCGCTCGACGTGTCCGGCAGACGTGGCACGCTCTTCCAAAAACGGGCGTCGATCATCTCGTGCTCATTCATACTTTCCCGACTCCTTGTGGGGACTCACAGTTACCATCTCGATGGCGAAAAAAGGTTCCCTAAAAGCTACGCTTTCCTCACAGCAGGCACGCTTAAAGAAAAAGGCGCAGGCCAAGGAGTCATCCCAAAAAGATCAAAAACAAAGTGCGATCGATTCCGCGAAGGAGAGAGCAAAAGCAAAAGCCGCATCGGCCTCAAAAACTACTACTGGTAAAAAGCGTCTGACTATCCCTTTTCGCCCCTCGGACACGATTTTGCTCATCGGAGAGGGAAACTTTTCCTTCGCGCGTGCTTTATTATTATGCCCTGCCCTGCAATATCTTCCCCCGAAGAACATTACTGCTACCGCTTACGATTCGGAGGACGAGTGCCTCGCGAAGTACCCCGAGGCTCACGCGATCGTGAAGGAGTTGAGGTCAAAAGGCGTGGAGGTATTGTTCGGGATCGACGCGACGATACTAGAGAAGTACAAGCTGCTGAAAGGAAGGAAATGGGATCGCATAGTTTGGAACTTCCCGCACGCCGGTATGGCGCATTTACTCTCAAGGAAGAGGAGGATTCCTCACATTCATGTCTTTCCCGCTTGTCCTAGGGAAAAGCATCACAGACCAAGACCGAAATATCCTGTGCAACCAGATGCTCCTCCTTGACTTTCTTCGATCTGCCGCGCCGTTCCTTGCGCTGGGCGTTGTGCCTTCCGTCGTTGTCCCGCGGAAGAAAAAGAAGAAAAATGCAGACGACTCTGGCTCGGAGGACGGGCGCGCGGTAGATGATGCTCGCGATGCTATGTCCGAAGATGAGGATGGGGAGCTATTGAACGAGTCTACAACGCAGGCTGTACGTGACGGTGCGCGTGGAACGATCTTAGTCACTCTGCGGAACGTCCACCCGTATACCGATTGGTGAGCAACTCTATCCACATCGCGCTAGCCATACCATCGTAAGGCATCTGACATGTATATGCGTGTGTGTAGGAACCTGCCCAAACTAGCAAAGAATCCGCCCCCACCGTCCACACCGTCGGGCAAGCCCAATCCGAGATACACCCAGTTGCGATCCTTCGCGTTCCATCGTTCGGAGTGGGAAGGCTACGAGCACCGTATGACGAAGGGTGAGCGTGCGCAAGGGACAGGAAAGACTGGCCAGGGAGGCGAGGACCGTACATGGGAGTTCTGTCTAAGAGACTCCGAGTAGTTGCGCAAAAGATGTGGTACGTCCATCATTTTTCCGGGAATCATAGATGGTGATATTCTTTGCTTACGATCTTTTTTTAGCGGAAAGTACTACTACTTTCCTTCATGTTCTTCATCAGGGTGGACTAGGTACTTTGCATATCCTGCGCTTTAACGGGTCTGCGTCGGAATCGTGCCCAAGCCTAGGATTCTTATGGCTCTCTATGTCAACGCAGGGCTCAAACTGATATTCTCGGGCCAACTGAAGTGTCCACCGCCGACCAAACTCAGGTTCCAATCCGGGACGAAATGAAGGACGCATCACGACGTGGAGGGAGGGAGGGCGGGGTACATGTATATGCACCAAAAGCAAACAAAGAATGTACTAGATTCCTGAGGCACGACCATTGCTATTCTATCTCTTCCCTAGGGACTGTAATACTTATCACAAAAGCAGCTTCGAGTTGGGCAAGTCAAACCACTGAAAATTTGCTCATCTGCTTGAATTGAATCACGCTACAAGTATGACCGCTCATCTAAGACAGCAGACTGAAACGAGTTCACTTCTCTCCGGTACATGTGTATTACTCGGTAGTCCATTGCCGATTCGGTAACGGGGACTTCGAATTCACGGAGGCGGGGCACCTCCAACCGGGATGCTTCCATCCTGTGGCTGGTTCTCTCAAGGCTCGTAAATTTGGTAAAGCCACCGATGGGATCCCCTCTACTAAGGTTCTAAAGATATGCTGGCTACAATAAGTACAGTACCTGTGACCCTCTCTACCCCTCAATTGATGCGTCCATTGTGCAAGTCAGAATTACATGTCCGCTTCGTGAATCGTGACCTCTGCAAGACACCTTCGATGCCAGAATAATAATAAAGACATGTGTATTCGGGATTCAGAAGCTCTCTTAGTTCGCTCAGGCTCTGTTGGAACTTATGATTGATGCCGCTTAGACGCTCGCGGAAATTTGACCCCTCCGGATCGCGCAATACTGAGATCGAAGCCTTCTCGCGTCGTGTCAGTGTGTACGGACTTAGCCATTATAGTACTAATTGTAACATCATAAGAGGTTAGGTATGAGAGCCCTTAGACGGAGTAGATGGAGAAAAGAGAATGTGGTGAGCATAGACGCATCGAAAAGAGCTTATGTACATGGAATCGTTGCAAAGATGATAGAATTATAGTGTACTACTAAGAAACTAGCGAGAACATAGTAAAGGAGTGGGGGAACAGCGACGAGAACGAATGATGCGAGATGAAATCGAGATTGGCATAGAACATGTCACCGAGTAATCAAGCACCTAATCCACCCATTCCGGCTCTACTTCAAACCGCAGACGCGGCTTGTAGTCGAGTCCCTGCGCCTCCATGCGCATCTTTACCGAGCGGTGCACCTTGATACCATGCTTGCCCTGCTGCGGGAAGACGCGCGGACGGCCACGGTTAAATCTAGAAAGACGAAAAGTCCCATACGTCAGTATGCGCTGCCATCAATTGCCTGCATAAGTACGCAAGTACTCACCCGATACGCTTCGTCCACGTCCCGTCGGACTTCTGCTCGCGCTCAGACATGGGGATGAATTCGAGGAGCCACCATGGGGGAGCAAGCTTCAGCTGGTCGTAGACGGGGCAGAGGGCGTCGCGCAGCTCCTCTTCCTCCTCGCCGAGGAATACGGTCCCGTCGTCGCTGCTGTCCACGGACCGGTCTTCCTCCGTCCTCTCGGGAGCATCCGACTTGTCGGCGAAGCTCGCGTCCATCGGGCTGGATTGCAAGTTCTCGGTCCCTGCCAAGACGGTGCGCTTTGGGGCCTTCTTCGCCTTCATCGCGGCCTTGGCAGCCTTTGCGGGGTTCATGGGCGTAATGGGTGCGGGCACCGGTACCGGGAGTGGTGGTGGGCGCGGCGTGACGAAAGGATATAAAGTGGCTGGGTCGATTCCGGCGATGTCGCGCAATTTGTCCGCCTCGAACTGGATCCCTGTGTTTGTGAGGAAGCACTGGCGAAGCATCCAGCGGAGAGTGATCCGCGCAAGGCTGTGGCGTGTGTCGTTGGGGACAGAGCCACCGCCGACATCTTCAGAGTACATCAGCGACGGTTAGGACATTAAAATAGGAGAGCACCTGTACATACCACAATGACATCCTGCAAACCAGACTTCGAGAGCGTCGGTGGGTTTGTCGTAATTGGTGTACATTTCCTCTAGCCTCGTCACCTTGTGATCCTCGTCTTTATCGTCCTTCCTGCTGTTGCTGCGGCTCCCCACACGCTTGATCACCTCGGCACCGTGCCGTGCGGCATCAGCGATATCCTCAAGGACGGCCTTTGAGTTGTGCCTGAGATGTTTATGCTTAATCTTTTTCTGCCGTTCCACGATAACTTGATCAAGGACCGCCTCCTCCTTGGTTGGGAATTGGTAGTTGTTCTGCTTAAATTTAGCTCGATGCTCGTCAAGCGAAAGCGCATGTCTGAAGGTGTTTATACATGTGTTGCTCTTCGTGAAGGGCAGTCGGCGCGGGAATAGCCCAACTGAGGCGACCGTGTCCCAGACACCGACGAATTCGATGTTAACATCAATGGAAAATGTCTTCTTCTGCATTGCCGAGTGACAGGTGGTGAGATGGATTCGGAAGAGTTAACCAGCTAATTGAGACTTACGAAGAGGACGCTCTGCTTCCAGCCTAGCACCATTGTCAGACCAGGTCCTAAGTGCATTCACGAAGAGAATATCATACCTTTCTCGTCATCTTTCTGGTACATTCGATAGGCAAACGGGACCTGCTGGTGGTTGCTATTGGGGAGTAAACCGACCTACAGACTATAAGCACCCTGTAAATTCATAAATAAATAGAAAACACACTTTGTGCACCATGCCGGCCAAGGCGCGAGCAGTATAGGCTCCTCGGGAAAATCCGAAAATGCAAATCTTGTCCCCCTCTTTGTCTACGGATCAAAGGAAGATTTGTCAATCGGCACTTGACGGAACGGAGGCAAACGGAATAAGTAGTGCTAAAATACCCACAATTTTCCATAAGAAACTCGTAGCCGCCCATAACGTGGTGGTTCAAGTTGTTTGCAAACATTTCGTCCACCGTTTTCGAAAGCTTGGAATACAAGGGTGTGGCAATTTGTGGGATGGTGTACGTCCCAATACCAGCCTAGAGGGAACATAAGGACGCTTGATGTAATCGATGCAAGAGTGGAAGAACGCACCTGGTAATACACCAGCTGCTGGTCCTTGTCGCCCTTCTTCAGCATCGCGAAGAGCTGTACGATATTCGAGTTGTCGCTGTCGAACTGATCGCCCGTTCCATCAAAGCATAGGACGAGTGATCGTGCATTCGTATGCGGCGGGATGATCTCGCCAACGTAATTGGTGTCGAGGCTTGTCTCCGTTGCGACGCGATGCGGGTGGCCCGGCGCGCTACGGCCCCTCGAGTCTGTCGGCGACGAGCTGGCCATCGTCGTATGGTGGGTGAAGGGAAGGGAGGGTTAGGACAGGCGTGTACACGCGAACACGGGGCTTTATATTCGTACAAACCCGAACAGAGCACCTGCCAATCACCGAGAGTATATCTGGCTCAGCGGGCTTCTCGAAGCGAATCTTCCATGCATAGTGTCCCGAGACGCCCACAGAAGCTGGCTAAGCCATTCATGGCAAAAATGGGAAGAAGGGCAGTGAGAAAGGGGTTTCATTCAAAGAACGACGATGGGCTCGGAGATGAGAGGCATCGCGCAGTGGGCGGGGGCAGTGAGCGCGGCGTCGGGCGTGATGGGCGAGGCCGACGCCGAGAGTGCGTCGGAACCTGATTTGGGTTCGGTTTTAATAAATCGCATTCATTTCTGGCTTCTATTCTTAAGAGGCGATCAGGATGACATCAATTACCCTGCTTACGTACAAGTTTACGTCAACACCGCACTGTTTGCTGCTAGGCTAGCTAGCGTTCAAGTTACTAGCGCCCCCCAGTACGACCCTCTCGACGATGCCGCCGCCGTCCACGACAACACTACCCGCCTGGCTGAAGCGCGCACTTGGTGACCACGTATACCTCAACAAGGTCATAGAAGTCCTCGGTACGCGCGAAATTGTCCGAGAGAATGCACGAACAGCTACGCGCCATAACAGCGACAAGCAGGGCCGCCGTCGCTCGCAGCTGCGCAACCCGTTCTCCTCTCGCATTCCGAAACAGCTTACGGAGTACTACAACGTCGATATTGGCTCGCGTCGCGAGAATTTGTACGAGAATCGGTATCACGCGGTCGAGCCGTACGACCGCACGCGTGTAGTAGTTGGGCCTAGCAGTGACCCAAGCTCGGAGGGGCGGTACCTCAATGGAGATTGGGTGCGCGAGCTATATGGCGGCCGATGGTGGATCGCGACGCAAGCACCACTTCCGAATACCGTCCACACCTTCCTATCTATCTTCCTGCAGCCTGAATCGCGTCCGCCCGCGCACCTTGCGCCAACCGACTCTTTCCCTCCCGGCCCATGCAGGATACGCACCGCTGTCCAGCTGACGCGCACAAACGAGGGCGGGCGGACGAAGGCGCATCCGTACTTCCCTACGGAAATTGGCCAGTCGTATGTCGTACCCCCGCCCAACGGCGCCTCGGTACCGGCGCTAAAGATCACACTGGAAGCACAGCGTGAAGTCCCGCTGGCATGCTGTGTGCAGAGTGCGATCCGCCTGGTGCAATGCGCCGAGTCTGGAAGCGAGCCGGATACCCACCGGCATACCAAAGTGGATGAGATCGGCGACGCGGTGCACTTCACGCACCTCCTCTTCACGCACTGGCCGGACTTCGGCGTCCCGGAAGGGCCGGACGAGAAGGCGAGTTTGCTAGCCTTCGCGCGTCTGGTGGAGACTATCAACAACGCCCCTCCGCCATCCGTATCTTCTCCACCCAAAAGTCCTGTCCACCCCGCTCCGCCGATCACCGTCAACTGTTCCGCAGGCATCGGGCGCACAGGGTCCTTCATCGCCCTCACTTCTCTACTGCGCGCACACGGTCAGCTCGTGCTCGGCCGGCCCCGCACATCTCCCGGAGACTTTCCCCCTCTCCCGCCGTCCCCGCAGGGCCCTCTGCCGGACGAATTAAGCGCCGACGAGGTTGCCGCGGAGATTGATATGCTGCGCGAACAGCGACCGGCGATGGTGCAGCGGCCTGAACAACAGGTCCTGGTGTACGAATTGCTAGCAGCCGTCTATCATGAGGCTGAGGCGCGCGCCCAGTCCGACTCGTGAACTCGCCGCCTTATTTTCGGACGCTGATCTTTTTATTTATTTTGGAAGTGATTGTAGCTATTTTTTGCTATTTTAAACTAAGCCTATGTTGTACCGAAAGCTCGCTTGTACGCTTTTATCGTGGTCCGTTACTTGGTGTGGTTCACCTCTATGTTAAGTCGATTTAGGGCGAGATTGTTGTAACGACGTGGCCCATCCTGCCTATCTCTGTACTCACTACACTGGGTTTCATCAATGGGGTAGAACTTTGTTGCCTGCCGCGCCACCCCCAGAAGGCGGCATGCGCGCTTGTACCTAACCCCTTTACGACTCTCTCATAACTAAAGAGTTCCCCGCGAGACTCGGAGTCGTTTGGAAGGGTTAATATTCACTTCCGAGGAGGGGAAGTAGTACCCTTCGTCGATATAGTTCACAGGAAGGGAAGGAAACCAAGAAAGGGAAAGGGGGGGATCGTATTCCCACTACCGGCGAAGCAATGCGACTTCATATATTACCCTTCGCAAATCGGAAATTAATACACACAATCGGCGCCTAAACGGGAACGTTCAATGTTCCTCAGGAGTACCAGGCGCATCGACCACCACACCCTCCCTCACGCGCTTTTTCTTCGTCGTGCCCGTGCCTGTGCCTGCTAATTTCTTCTTTTTCACCCGCGTCACCTTGATCAACTCGGGTGTGCTCGCGTTCGGCGGCTCGTTGTCCACTTCGTACGCAGGGTATGCCGGGGGTGGGATGACAGGTGTCGGTGCGCGGGACGACGACGACGATTTCTGGAATTGGGTGGTGGGTGTGGCAATCCGGGCTGGCGTTGATGTCCGGGACGACTTTTGCTCGGCTGGTGGGGTGGCAGGGGCGGGGGAGCGCTTTACTGCGTCGGGAGGCATCTCGCCTCCGCGGTCGATGCTAAAGGATACGTGGGTTGATGGTAGAGGTTGCCGAAGCAGGCTTGACGGCATGCCATTCCGCGCGACTGTACAGACGAGATGAGTTCAGCAAAGTAGACAGAGAAAAAATGCGGAGCCACTGGGAGTTACGCACTTGAACTGACGGGAGGCAGGCCGTCGAGTCGCACAACGGGGATTGACTCTACGTCTACAGAGCTTTGATGTTGAGCTTTTGGATGGTCGTCGATGATGTAGTACGGGTCGTCCCGCAGCATTTCCATACGACGGGCCTTTGCCTAGCATAGTGGCATTTGTTTAGTATATAGCTTTCGGAATAAGCGGAGAGAAGGGGAAACTTACCTTGGCCCTCTCCTCAGCCTCAGCGATCTCCTCCTCAGTCATCGCAGCTCCTGGCTCCTTCTTCTTCTTTCCCTTTTTTGCACCTACTTCGCTCGTCTCGCCACCCTCCCCTGCGTCCTTAACCCTCCCCTTCCCCTTCCTATCTTTCTTTTTCTTCCGAATTTCCCCAACGACTTCTGCTGGGGCTTTTGCGGCTGGTTTCGCCCGCGGTACAATCCAAGCATCTAAATCTAAGCCCTCTGGCGGGACAATGCTCGTCTGAGCTTCAAGAGCTACTGGATTCAGCGCATATGTTGAGAAGAGGGGTTGGAGGAGGAAAAGACTCTTAGGGAAATGCGGCTCAGTAGTCCCGACGGGATCGAACGCTGATGTGCTTGCGTCTGCGAAGCCATTCTCGTATTCCGGTCTTAGTCTTGGACGATAAGACGACAAGTCCGCCTGAATGAAGTTGAAGAGCTGCAGCACATTCGCCGCCTTCACTCCCGGGTTAGTAAGCCTAGAAGTGAACGCGAAGCGAAACATTATTGACATACCCTTTCCTGGACTTCGAAATCCGGGTTGCTTGCAAATACCCGCATCCCGGAGACGATAGATCCAACGGTTGCCTTCACCTCCTGCAAATCATCTTCATCCCATTGGCCTGCCAAGTCTGCGGCCCAGGCGCCAAAGATCTTTGCCACACTCTGGATATAGACTGCGACAATATCTGGTGCAAGTTTGGTTCCATCCACCGACAGTAACGCAGGAAGGACCTTTCGAGTATCAGATAATTCACTGTATGGCGGGAAATAAGTATTTCAGGTTGAGAACGGATAAACATTCGACTGACCTGCTGAATTCTCCGCAAATCCATGCCGCGGCATACAGGACCTCCTGGCAGCCGGCTCCCTCCCCATCTGAACCGCTCCCACTCAGGAATGTCTCATCCTCTAATATTCTCATGCTCATCTGCACGGCATATCTCCTCACCTGCTTTACGCGAACCACGATGTCCACCAGTTGATCTCGAATTACATCCCCCACAGGTGCGCGTGCGACGTATGCAAGATCGATGAGTACAGAGACGTACCACTCAAAGTCCGACACGTTCGAGTATAGGTCATCAGCACATAATGTGAGAATACGACGCGCGAGAGTCGTCCGGTAGGCTACAGAAGAACGAGCGGGGGAATCTACGGGACGGGCTGGGGTAGGTTCGGCCGCAACTGCCGCAAGCAGCTGAGCGGCTGTTCGGGTTGTGGAAATATCCGGTTTGACGAGATGAGAAAGGAGCTGTTGCACGATCGACTGCAGGTTATTCGAGTTCACCTAGTCACAACACCTTTTAGTAACTTTGGAAAATGAGCACGGGAACACACACCATAGCAGAAATCAAGTCTAAGGCCCTCATTCGTATACTAAGGTCTTGATCGTCGATACTCGCCATTATCCGTGTCTCATACTCTGCTACAAGATGCGGATACGACGGAACAATCTTGGTTAAGGCCAAAAGAGAGATGTACTTCACTAAGAGCATGTAAGTGTTGAAATAAGGTTTTGATGCTATATACTAACGATTTTGATCTGAATCTTCCAGAAATGCAGCTAGTTTCGTTACGCATGTCTTCGCCAATGAATGACCGGAGACGCCCTGCAACATTCCGCCGATAATGCAGGTGTGGACGCATTCATACAAAAGGGAAATCGCCGGCGTAGTGGAGATGAGCTCAGTTATAGGAGGCTGTAGCTTCCTGATCAAACGGGGCTCATATGGTGTTAATAGGCCAAACTAGGGAGATTGTTGGTAATGAGCGAGAGGAGGAACGGTAGGAAAACACAAACAAGCTTGATCGTCTTGATCAATATCCAATTATTGCTTGACGTCGTGAGGATATGGAAAAGTGGCGGGGCAAACGGAAGATATGCTTGCGGATTCTGTCTAGCCAATTCGCAGAGCACATTGACTGTCGCGCATACTACTCCTATTCTTTGCATCAGGATAACCAAGCTTTCGTTCAGAGATTCTCGTCACCAACCGGTGTCCGGATCTTCCAACCTTTCTTTCAGACGCTCCATCCCATATTCAATAGCCTCAGGGTATTTCATGAAGACCTTATATAACGCCAATACAGCCCGTTTGCGGACGGCCGGACGGGAGTGCGTAAGCATCCCGATGAGGTCGCGCGATAAGTCGCGGGCGAGATCTGGGGTGACAATATGAGAAAGGCCATTCAACGCAACGGCTACGTCGGAAGGTTTAGATGATGTTAAATCCTGCACGGTATGTTACATGACGCATCGAATCGTGTGTATAAAGACACATACCTTCTTGAGGAGATTGGTCGTAAGCATGAGCACATCAGTATCTTGCTCAAACGACTGTATAGCCGCGAGATATCCCATACTCTTCAAGTGGTAGCGTGGTGAAGACATAACTTCAACAACATGGAAGGAGGCCCAGCTCATGTCATATCCTAGCATTTCAAGCTACAGGAGCAGAAACCATTTAGACTGTATGATTAGCATGCAAGCGCAGTAGGAGACATATCGCATCGAGATACAGGACATACATAAGTCAATTTAAGGACTGCCGCCGCCTTAAGCTCCATGTCCTCCCCGCGCACCTCCTTGCGGATCTCGTCTATAGCGCCAGATATGAAGCGCGACTCATCCTCCTTATGTGCACGCAGACCTCGGATGAGATCCTGAAGATTACGCTCCCACATTATGTTAGTTCTCTCCCGTCCTTTGGTCGCAGCTAGACAGATAGAGTATGCGTATATACAAAGCGGGCACCGTGGACAGTGCTTGTGCCAAGAAGTTCGTCTAGAGGGTCGTGAGGTCTTATCGACGAGAAATTCGAGGCTTTTCGAAGGTACGCTTATTCAGATACACATTGCCAGAGGATATTCGTTGTCAGACGTTGCGATGTCGATACAAAGTGTACCGAGCTCGACGAGCGCTGCGCGACAAAGTCGGCGCCAACCTTGAAGTGGTGTGCCGGTGCCACACGTGATGCATGATGCGTACTACTGCCTCTGCCTCAGCGTCTTCATGATACTACGGTCTACCGCCGTCTTCAACACCAGCAGTCGATGCTGTTTGACACGAACCTCCTCGAAACCCTGATACCCGTCTTTCTCTAGTTCTTCCGTTGACGCTCTCTCTAGCTCGGTTGCTGGGGTCCGGCTGCGGCCGCAGATACTACCTCAGCCTCCACTGTCCATTGGCAGGGAATTTGCGATGCGGACTTGGTTCTAAAAACCATCCCCCACTCATCCACTATGACGAGTTTCGAAGATTTCGCAACCGACATGTCTGAAAATTAGTCCCTCGTCCTAGTCTTCTTGGTTTGCGGAGCCCAAAGACTAACGCGCTGGTTAACTTTTTAAGCTATGTCACATTCCTAAGAATGCATGGTAGTCTCCCTTTATTATATGCAAAACCAAAGTTGGCCCTAGCCCCTCTTTCCAATGGGTCAGAATCTTCTTGGTCTCCAATAACAGCCCGAAAGCTGTTTGTGGATTCTGCAAAACTTGCGCAAACATTCATACTGCATCATCGGATGGGGGATTACAGGACTGTCTAACTCCAGGGGTCTTTTCGTTGTGGAACAGGTTATACTGGCACTCTACAACGGTTGTATTCCCTGCGGTAAGGTGAAGGCAAGCAGCTATTAGGGGCCTAGTGCCCTCATATATCCGCATCCGATCAAACCCCTTTCCCTCAACTATCAGTGGCAGAAAGCCAGTGAAAATGTGCAACTCCACTGTGTTCGTGGAAGGGTGAGCACCTGACTGCATTTCAAAACACCATGAATCGAAGTCTTGCTTCTAACCGGCAAATGGCATTTTTGGACATGCCGTACCCGCAGACACGAATGCTCATACAACCCGCTCCCGCCGCTTCTATCGGCATATATCTCAACTTTCAACTCACGTGTTGGCTACTCGGGCAAGGTCGGTACAACCATCCGTGTCATATACCCCTTAAATTCTAAAAAAAGGCAACGGAGAACTGCGTTCTCTACCAATTACCAACGCTCCGGAAGGGAACTGCAACAAGCAGAAGGCGCCACCTCGATCGAATAGTCAATGTTCTTCCGGACTCCACGGCTCCTTAGATCCTACAATGCTTATGACGACTGGGGTCGCGCATATACCTCGGTTCCCTGCAGATAATTTCTAACTAAAAGGCTCGGGTCCGCAAGTCCCCCCACCTTTTAGCAGGAAAGTATTTTAATCACAGTGATCTACAAAATGGTTTGGGTATAAAGGCGTCATCGGTGCCGGTCTGCTTCCCCAGGCCTCCCGAATGCGTACCCCTTCCGGACTGCAGCGGGCTTCCCAGCCGTTGGATTAATTCCGGAACAAGTCCCTCGTCCGTCATCCTTGGAGTAGGTCTCAAAAGCTCTGTGCTGGCAGGCTGACCATCTTGGTAGTGACCTGAAGGTTTTTCGGCCTAGCTGGTCGACTTGTAATGAGCCGACGGGATCAGGACATCTAGCGTTGCTGTAGTGTCCGCGGTCGCATACACTACGGAACTGCCCGTTGGGACATAGTCCTTTGCACTGCACTTGTCACTGGACAACAGTTCTTAGAATAATTAGTCTGTCAGCAGTGTGACTGTATGCAAGATACTTTCTTAATGTACACTTATAATACATGGTTCGGGCATTGCCTAGTGCGTTCATGGGACATGAAAGTTCAACAGTGCAATGAAGCACAACGGAATGGTGCGCAGACTTGAAAGTACAGTAGTTCATTAATTAAAAGCCAACAAAAGCAGACAAAGCAGGACGGAAGGGAAACGGATAAAATATCTTATTACCTGAAGAGGTGAATCACCAAACCGTAAAGAACTACAGTGTCAGGACCCCCGCAGATTGACGTGGAACGGCTAAGAAATGACACCCCTACGTTATGCCGGGGGCTCTTCGACGTGTTCTACTGAATCCACGATTTCGTTGACCAGCTCGTTCGTAACGCCCGGAATAATCCGTTCAGCCTCCGTGAACGCTCGTTGTAGCGCGGAAAGTGCTATTCGAGCCTCCTGCGTCGAAACGCGGGGGAAAAGCTATGAGGCAATAATTAGTATTTGGCCTACAATTTCTGATGAAACCTGTTGTACTCACCGATGCAATGGCGGGCAAGACAACCGAGTCTAGCATAGCTGTATCAGGAAGGTCTTGGAGATGTCGGTTATTATCATGCTGGGGTGCCATCGGTGGGTACGGCTCCGGATCGAGCAGTTCGCCGTAGTCTTCCTCTTCATCGTCAGCAAGATGGAGAGCGACACTGCTTTGCACGGGAGGCTCTGCGTGACGGACGGTCGCCTGCGAATCATTGTAGCTTGACATGGTAGGTGTCTGTGGGGCGGAAGGCGGTAGAGGGGGAAGCCTCTCGTTCTTGGTTGAGACACTTGATTGTAACGAAATCTCGGACCCTGTCCGCCGTGGCCCCGTCGGCGTCCCGTTAGTGTGTACTTGGACATTTTGACGGGTTCGAGGTGGGCTGATAGGTGGTCCGTTTGCATTTGCATAGGCATTTGCATTGTTGGCATAGCCAACATTGGTGGCGTCTTTCCGACCGATGGTTGATTGCCGCCCGACATGACGGACAGTGCCAAAGTCCCAGAGGTCATCTAGTTCCTGTCCACCTGCCCTTTGAAATAGGAGTAGAGAGTCGGCATCAGTCAGTCGACAGTCAATGCATCTTGTAGCTTACGCAATATCCTCGTCAGCTGCATCATCATCCTCTGTCCGTTCTCCACCTTCTGCCTTCCAACGCTCATGCCTCTCGATCAGTTCCGTCAAATAGCTCGTTTTCTTCGCCATCCGAACAAATTTGTGCTTTAGTAAATCCCGCGCGGACGGTCTCTGAGGGTATGCTGTTATTCCCGTGCATTCAAAACAGAAGGATGAACACTCACCTGGCGAGGGTCACGCTGCAGGCATAAAGAAACAAACTCTCTGAACGACCGCGAGAAGGATGCGTCCAATTGGGGCGGAGGGTTCTTCGGAATTAAGAATAAAACCTTCATAGGATGAAGCTCAGCGTATGGCGGCTCGCCCTTCGCTAGCTCTATAGCTGTGATCCCCAAACTCCAGATATCGGCCTTGTAGTCATATCCGGATTGTTTAATGACCTCCGGAGACATCCAATAGGGCGTCCCGACGAACGTATTCTTCTTGGCCGATAGTGTGCCGGAAAGCTGACCCGAAACCCCAAAGTCCGCAAGCTTTACGTCCCCGGTAGCGGATAGCAGAATATTTGCAGCTAGCCGAGAACATTCATGCATAACTCGACTAATGAGATGAAACAAAAAACACACCTTTTATATCACGATGCAGTTTTCCCTCCATATGTAAGTAATCCAAACCCCTTAGGAGCTCACGAACGATGATGGCGATGTATTCCTCCCGAAATACACCAGGCTTCATCTATCGATACCGATGTCAGATAGCTTTTCATTTCCTAAGTAGAATGACGAACGAGATCAGAGCAGGATCCTCCGGAGCAATATCTAACCAGAAATGTTAACGACCAGCACTATCTCTATCAGGACTTCCGAGCATACTCCATTACAATCCACAAGTTGGAGCCCTTCAGGAATGACCCATGATACCTGTAGCGTTAAATTGAATTATAATATCGTTATTAACGCAGGAGAAACTAACTTTGTAACGTGAGGCGAGTCCAGCTGCGAAAGTATCTGGATCTCCTGTTGTATGTCCTCTATCTCATCCTCTGCGCTCTCGAGGTCGATAATCTTAATCGCCACCGTCTTCTGCGTGCGTTTATCATATCTAATCGTTCAAGTTAGAGTGATTGGAGATCGAGCTGAGAGGGTCTGTGCACTCACCCCTTGTAGACTTCACCAAATGAACCCTTTCCTGAACACAAGAGATTGCTCAGGTGGGAACATCATTTCAATGCAAGCCATCCAGTCTACCTATTCGATTCTGCCTGACATAAAACTCTTCAGGGTCTGAATGGCGCGTGTCCTGGACAAAGACGGGGAGAGACGAACGTCGCGCAGATCAGACACATCGGACGCGTCTTTATACTTTTAGCTCAAGTAGTGCTTACCATGTTAGTTCTCCGGAGACGCGCTCCTAACTAAGTTTCTGCTAAGAACGAATCTGAGCTAGCAAGCCAGACTTTGCGCGCGCGTCGACCACCGGACAGAGAACGAACGGAGAAAAGGATACACAGGAACGTTCAACCGGGTTTAAAAGTCGTCAATGACGCTTGTCGTGTTTAACACAGGCTACAGGATCGCGATAGGCCTGATAAAGGCTCCTGTACGTGGAGGGAGAAGAGGGCTTTCGTCAGATAGCCAGGTTCGGTGAAGCTCTCGCCGGCAGGCTAGTCAACTGCCACTGGCTTCCCTTTTCGGCGACAACTGTGGCTGACGGTAACTTGCGCGCAGTACTCTTTCCAAGTCAAGGCTGGCCATGCGCCCCCACTTTGAATCCGTGAGTGATTCATACTCAGAACTGATAGTATAAGCCGAAGCAGTCATGTGCCGGCGCAAGGCGATGAACTGAGTCACTAGTATATCGAGTCAACCCTTCTGCGGAAAGACCGCCACTGATGAATGATCCCGGGACTCCACACTGCGGCCAACCGGAAATTAGTATGTATCTTGCCAGCACTTACGAGAAAGAAGTTGTTATACAGTATACGTAGTTCTATGTGCCGTATTAATATTGTTACACTTTTTGACCCCTGCCGCCCCTTTTACCCTGATCTAGTCAAGGTAAGGAACGCGCTTCTCCGCTAGCTGCGTTGAAGCGGAACAGATATTCTTCAGTCGTTCCCTGTCCATACTACGCCTGCGGAAAAGGGAGGTCTCGAATAGCCCAAGCGCGAACATAAAGCAGATGTAGCCTTGTCAAAGTCTCGTCATGATGTCGGCGATTCACGAAATTGCGCTCAAAATCTCTTCCAGAACAGCTCCCACATTCTTTCGCGTCAAAAGGCGGGTATTCTTAGTGACTTTGCTTCTCTTCTCCTTCGAATTGAATCATCAGGTCCGTCAGTTTAGATTAGGTTCTAAGTGCTAATGCCATACTTAGAGGCTTCAACTGAAAGGAACCCGTAGATTGAACGACATCGAACGATTTGAAACGGGTGGATCTCACTGAGAGGGACCTAATCACCCCAGAGCTACTAGATCACGAAAGTATAGGGGACTTTTCTGAACGCGGCCTTTCAACGGATTATCCGTATAAACAATCACATACGTATTATTAACAGGTCAAGGAAGCTTTCTCGGCAGGACGTGGGACTAGGTTTACACGGAAGAGTGATCTTGTCGGTCCTCTGGGAATTCTGCATATCTGCTATGCTACGACTCGAGGGACGACTCCCGTATTGAGTGCATCTGCAAGTGTGCAATCAGGGCGGGAGGCTCTCGACTCTTAGAAGCTCGATGTGCATGTACATCCCCGGATCGGAAGTGCCACTACTCGCATGCCCTTTGGTCAGATCCGTGAGACTGAGCAGAGCGTCCAGGGATCCTGTCATCAGTTTTCATATTGCATCTATCATAGACCCACCATCGTAGAAGCAGAAGGACTAACCAACTGTATATCGCGAAATGTATGGACGGATGGTCATAAGACGAAGAAACGTTGCGTTGCAAAGATTCGTCATCTCTCGATCTTGGTCCTTGGTATATGCATCGAGATTGCCCATTCCCATGTATCTATTTGAATCAAGATCAATCTCCGGGACCTCCTGAGCGGGAATGTCAACCTGTCTAAAAGAGGTCCTCGCACTTTGAGTGGTCCGATTTGATTCAAAATTATTTTTACAACTGAGGGAATGTGGAGCGTCCACCGTGGCTCGGTTGTTCGTTTGCACCACAGTAGGATGCTTGAATTGAACGGGTGAGTACCGGCCTATGTTCATGGCGAGATGCCGTGTTTGCGCGGACAGAGTTTGGAAAGAACCACTGGCAGAGTTTGAAACCAAATACCCGGAGACAGGCGGCTGACCAAAGAAGAGTTCAGGTGGGGGCCGGTGTTTGTAGATAGGACACTTTTTTTCATAGTGTGCGAACGCGTATCTAAAAACGTACACGAAAGCGCCATGCAAAGACAGGCTGACCCCAAACCGAAGATACCAAGGAAAAGACAAGTGGATCCACGACCTACGCACAGACCAGGTTGATCATTTTGTCGCACGGGACAACACGGAGCTCCTTGGTCATATGCATTGCTAGTGAGGCAGCCTGTGCTTGTAGCAGCTTTATCAATATTTATCTTTTTTCTTCTTTGATTTGAACCATTGGATTGGGCGCTGATCCGAGACGATTACAGTACAGACGCGAGTTTCCGAACAAGTTAAAACGAGGCTCACCTCGATTGGGTTACGCGTCGGTAACCACGTGATCGCGACGCGACTTCATAAGTTCCCAGGGTTTATCTTTAAGTTCCGCGCGGTGGCGGCGAAAAAGCTGCCTCACTAGTACTATGTATCAACTTGTGATCGCCGATCCGTTTGGGAAATGGATCCTGGACGGCAAACGTAAATGTCATTGACTTACTCCGTTTGACTATGCCAGTTCTCGGATGATTTACTCGTATCACTCGTGACGGGAGCATTTGTTTGGTTCAAGAAGGCCACGCCGGAAATGATCAACAAGTAGAAACACCAATGGGGGTGCCAAAGTGGTCCAAACTCTATCTAAATTTTTTACTTGAAAGCTTTACGGAAAGTCATACATTATAGAGACTACGTTTCCAACGGCTTTACATATGTTTCGGAAGTTACGTAATGCGGAAGCGCCAGTGCGGCCCCAGTCGCATCGACTCATCCCCTCGGTGCCGAAGCCACACGATTCCGGACGACTCGGATCCCAACGTGTATTGTGCCACTGAGTCCACACAAATAGAGTTCTTCTACTATTCAAGCATATAAATACCAGGTGGCTGTCCGTATTGCATCCTTAACCCCCCCCTCCCTCTCTCTCTCTCGGCGACGTAGATGAAGATATCTTACCTTGCGAGTAGTGCTCTCTTCGCAAACGTGTTGGGTTATACTCTAGCAAGCCCTCAGATCGTTGATCTAGGCTATGCAACATACCAAACTACACTTAACACGACGTCCAACGTCACTTCGTTTCTCGGAATACGTTATGCGAATTCTCCGTCAGGCATGTCGGTCCCGAGATACATCCTGGTGGCTCGTTTTAAAAAAACTTCACAATCTAACTCTAGGGAAACTGAGGTTCCAAGCGCCCACCCCTCCGTCGACCATCAAGAATATTCAGCTCGCGAATACAGAACCACCAGAGTGTCCGCAGGGTGCCTTTGGTAGCGCGCCCACAAATAACGCTTCCAAGAGTCCTTCCCGGCTTATCAAGCGAGCGACGGACATTGAAGATTGTTTATTTCTTAAGTGAGTGCGAACTGGTAACTCACGAATTAACGACTGACTTTTTATATATATAAAGTGTATACGTGCAAGGAACGGTCGAGCCTGATCTCAAGATGCCAGTGGTCGTGTGGATTCATGGAGGCTCGTAAGTGTGTAGTCTGACGACCGCATGGCTTTGTCGTTCCGCGCGACTGCTGAATACATGTCGCGTTAAGATATGTTCTCGGGGGCGTAAGCATATTCGACGGTAGCGATCTTATACGGGATGCCAATGGCGGAGTCGTAGTCGTAGAGATTCAGTATCGTCTCGGCGTTTTTGGTAAGCGATGTTATCTACTCAAACTGGTTAGGCATTATGCTAATGGATATCTTCTTTGAAGGTTTTCTTCCAGGAAGTGAAATAAAGGAGCATGGTGTATTGAATGCTGGGCTACGTAAGGATGAATTCTCTGGGTTCTTCGTTAACAGGTTTGATTTGACATAGGGTGTTAATACTTTTATTAGTGGACCAGGAATTTGCTCTGAAATGGGTACAGGAGCATGTTGGTTGTCTTCCTTGGCCGGTATTTGACATTTTTTACTTACGTTTTATCGGCCTAGATTTCCAAATTCGGAGGCGATCCAGATAAAGTGACTATCTGGGGTGAATCAGCAGGTTCGAGATCATCTAGTTGACCGATTTGTGATTGTCCGGGTTTGTCTGACGGAAGTAAACGAAGGGGCTGGCTCCGTCTTACAACACATGATCGCCCATGGTGGAAATACGCAACCGCCGCTTTTCCGCGCTGGCATGACAAGCTCGACATTTGTTCCTCCGCAATACAATTATGATGATCCAGTCCCTAAGGTGGGCCATCTCTGAACGCTGTCTCTTAGACCAAAGCGCTCACTAGTGTTCATTCAGCAATTATACTCCGAAGTCGTTGAGCAAGCCGGGTACGTTTATAATCCGCTTTCGAGCTTCTCGACCGTTGCAATTAACTGTCATGCTGTTAGGTGTTCGAACGCGAACGATACCTTCGCGTGTTTGGTCAACGCGGACGCGAGCATACTAGAAAATGCAAATTATGACATCTGTTTAAACAGTTTCTATGGCACGTTTGCCTTCGCCCCTGTTGTCGACGGATCATTCATTGTGGAGCGCCCTATGCAAACTATCCTCCAAGGAAGACTCAACGGCGTAAGTACACACTTTAAGATTTTGAGCCTCACTGGAAAATGCTTATTCGCTGTAGGATGTGCTCCTGTCGGTAACCAACACTTTTGAGGGCCGCATCTTCGTAGATGCTAACATTACCTCGAACATGTCGCTATCGGACTACATCGGCCAACTTTTTCCCGCTTTCGGAGAATCACAAATCGAAGCCACCGCCCTTCAATACACTGGTATTGGACTCGATACAGTTTATGACCAGGCGATTGCGGTAATGGGCGAATGTGTGTCTCCTTTTCATCCGTTTATTTGAGTGGCCAATGGCTAATGGATCTTACGCAATATGAAGCCATTCTCATTTGCCCGACTTATGCCTTGCTCAGTGCATTCAAGGGGCGATCCTACAAGGCCCGTTGTTTCTGTCCGTGATACAAAGTCGTGGCTCATGTCTTTATTTAGGGTGAATTCGCTGTGCCTCCCGGAAACCACTACGTCGATGCAGGATACTACTTCCCGGACACAGTGTGAGTGGAGGAATCACTCCAATCTCCTTCATGCATACACGCTTATCTTGCAAACCCAGTACACCGGTCATTCCAAACGCGCAGCTAACGGCCTCCTTTGGGGGGTCATTCTTCGGTGTTGTAAAGTCACTCAATCCGAACTTCAACCCTCAACCAGAGAGTGTAACACCGAGTTGGAAAATGTACTTTGACGGTGACACCGAGATGCTGTTCAATATTACAGAGTCCGGGGAAGCCCAAGTTCTGCCGATCGTCACAGACAAAGGATTATTAGAGCGCTGTGGTTTCTGGAGGAGCGTCGCTGAATTTATACCACAGTAAGGGGTCCTGTCATTGAACTCTAGAATGCTCGGGTTCATACCTTGGAAAGGACGACTGTAACTATGTAGTTACGCGGATAATTTCTCTTATTATGATATATAGGTTTCTCTAAATTAATTCTTTTTCCACGAATCAAACCTGGGACTCGGATGTTAAAGTTAAACAGTGAAGCTTGTTCTAGGGTCTGTTTTAGCCACTTAAACAAGAGCTAGAATAAGTACACCTTTAACAAGGCCTTAAACTTGAACCGAGCATCGATAGCTCTCAATACCGGCTTAAGCTAATAACAAAAGGCCATATTCTCGCAGATAAAGGTTGGGAAGAACCAAAGGACCACTGGCAGGTACCCGTAGATTAGCTGACGTAAGGAGGGTCTAGTTGGGAACGCCGGCGCTTACTCACTTGGGGATTCACCTTCGGGCGTCAATAGGCACGTGATCGCGACGCGATTCGGACTTCGTACTAAGTTTGGCGGCGCCCGGGTTTATCTCAGGCTTAAAGTTCCGCGCGATGGCGGCGGTATAAGTTGTCTCATCGTGTAATCTCTATCTACAAAGTGGATATGTTTACGAGCCTCCCATTATTTAAGATCGTTTTATTACCTTGGGACCTTCCGCTTCCCATCATATCTCAGTACGAGATTCGGAGAAGAAACAACTTGAAGGCGCGTTTTTATACCGTGACTATTTCAAGTTGAATCACAGGTTCGTGTTTACTTACAGCATTGCAAATGTAACCGGAGGTTATATTTCTAAGTAGTTACGGGTTCCTCTCACCCTCCAACTTCACATTTTCTCGTAGGGTTTTCGAGGACTTATGCACGGACACTTTGGAAGGACATCCATGATACTTTACATTTACTAGGTCGAACAGCCCCATGCGTTCGCCTAAATCGGTGCGCCAGGGATCATGAACAGAACAGGCCATACTAACGATCACGCCAACGGTTCAACAGCGCGGTATTTTAAGACTATATCGCGAGAGATCTCATGCCAACCTTGAGCGATATCGGAAACTTGAAGCTTTATAACGTCTTGCAACAGTTCCGGTTTGCAACATACAGCGGCGTCCGCGCCTTTTTTCTTTCTTTCTGGAAGCAATTTAGTCTCGGAAAACCGGTACGCCTTAGCAACATCTGTTTCAAAATCATGAGCGCGAAGAAGACTGAAGTGCGGGCAGGTATTATAATTTTAGCTGCCTGACTCGGATTGAACTAGGATTTCGGACCCGTTCAACCCGAATCGACGGTTCTCAAACATCACCGGCCCACGAGCACATTCGAAACTTAATTTATCAGCATTTAGAATGCCCGAGGGTATATATTTATGAAACCACAGACGAATCGATGACTTCTCTTCACCATTCGAGGGGGAGAGATAAGACGCAAAAGGAGACAAAGGCCTAGCCCAAGCGCGAGAGGCGGTTCCGACTCGGAGGGAAGGGTGTAGATGTGTCGTTTCATGATTCAGGGGGACCAAGTCTATCTTTGCGATAAATTTATCGACGCTAATGTCAGGGTAAGCAGTAGCACATTTCTGACGGCTCCATGTCTCGGAAGTACGTACAGAATGCAGAAGCCTGAGCGGCGCCAGTTGCGCGTCGACTCATCACTCATCCCCTCGGTGCCGGGGGTTCCTAGTGACTGACTCGAAGCTCCACAAGGTACGACCATCACCCAGAGGCGCATTTCCCTCCGTAATAATTTGGAGAGCGTCCCCCGCACTTCTCAGTCTTCGGGTTGTGGCACCATTCCGATCTGCTCATGGGCCCCGCGTATCTTTAACCTGTCAGTCCTCTCGGCACCAACGGCTCAAGCCGTCGACAAAACATCTCACTCATCTTCATGCGCTCGAACACTTCCCCATTTGTGGAAGACACGCCACCTCCCGCCCCACCTCGAAACCATTACAAGCATTCTTCCCCGGCGCACGCGGTAGTCGGGCCACTGGCACGGCCAGGAAAGATGACAAACACTGCGAAATTATCACTGCTTTCCCCCCAAATCCGAGAGAATGCCTAGATGTCAAATAAAATAATGTAATGTACATAAAATGAAAGATCGGCCAGTGATTTCTGTCATCCGCATCGCTCATCGAAAGCTCGAGAGCAAGTAGTGAAGAGGGCGAGAGCGAGAGAAAGTCGTGATACGAGGAAATTTTAGATACCCGGGACGACCCAACGGTACATCCCCCCTCTCCCCGGCACCCCCCTCCCCCCCCCCCATAAGTCTTTCCAGCTGGAGCCGGACAGGTGCTTAAAACATCTCAAAAGCGCGCCAGACAGGGACGATGGCTCCGGCGTTGTCAATCTCGACCCAGCGCTTGCGCTCATCGTCCATTCGCATAAGTGTCTTATCGGGGTCACCCTCATCGAACCCGAAGGCACGCTCCCATCCGAATCCTACCGCGGCGAGCTTGCAGAAATTTGAGCTATAAAGAGGGAGGAGGGAAAGGAGGGGGGAAAAGTTAGCTTTGATGATAGACTGGGTTGTTGAAGGCGATGCAGTTAAAGGGAGACTACCTACCCAATCGTACACACGACAGCCTCTGGCCCCTCCTCCCCATCAACACCCCATGCCCACATTCCACTCACGAGTGCAAAATCCACAAGGGCGCCGCGTGTAGCACGGACACGCTCCTCATCGCTGAGAGCCGCAAACTCGCGCTGCACGTACGGAGCCTCGCTTGCAAGTGCTCGGAGTTCCGCGTGTGCACTACGGTCAAGCGCGAAAATTCGTGTCTCCGCGTCACCGTCCGTAAGGAGCTCTGCAAGCTCAGCACGTGCGGCTGGGTCATCCGAGGCGATGTAGACTGACGAGGGGGATGCGAGCTCGAGGCGTTCAGACGTCTCGCGCGCCGCAGTCACGAAGTCTGTGAGGGGTACGTAGCCACCGTGGAAGTTCCATGCCTCTGCCTTGCGGTCGCCACGCCGTGCGTGTAAGGCCACATACGGTCCCGCGGCTGCGGCTTCACGACGAGCAGTCTGGATGAGCGCAGCGTTCTCCGCATTTGGGCGGATAGTGTACGCCAGCGAGCCCGCGGCACGAGTGAAGATACGCTTCATGCGCCGCAGCTCGCGCGCATACCTACGAGACGACACATGCGTAAGTGACATTGGGCATTTGATACGCATGTCTTTGTCCTTGCTTACGGATTCTCAAATTCGTCCGCGAAGCCATGCCCGAAGTGGAAGACGGCAGTGCGCGAGCCGACAATCTGTTGTTTATGTGAGGCTCCGTGGCGTCATTGAGTCGTGGTGGTTGCTTACCCAGTGCCTGCAGGAAATCGTCAGTTGAGTCAGAAAAGCTTCGAGAAGTGTCGCTTACCGAGCAGTTCGCGGGCATGCGACAAGCTCTATAGCCGAATGAATGTCAGCAGAGGGATCTGGTGAGGCGATAACGGCCGCGCACCTTCCGCTGGAGGGGGGAGGCACCCTGGTTCAGGACCCGGCTGAAGGACGCGTATGTCTTGAAAGTGGTCCGACCATCTGCATCAGTCAGTCAGCACAGCAATTACTATAATGCGGAGAGGTATCAAATGCAGACTCACTTCCCCCGATTCCAGTACCGATCATTCACAAAAAATGTCCTATTTTGCTATATTTCGAATTGGTTATACATGATACGTGCCGAACAGGTGCCTACGCGAATACGTACCTCCCTTGCAAGACCGGCCGCCTGCGCCATCAATGCCAGGTCCGCTGCGAGGCCGACATACCCGTCAAGCATGTATGTAATGCTGCTCTTGCAGATTTTTCTGTCTCCTGTCGTTTCCTCATCCGGGTGTACGACGTCCATGGGACCTCCGGGTGGGATGTACCAGTAGGTGCCCATCGGCCCCTTCATGGATGAAAGGAAGCTCGCACATTCTTCGCTATACTGTGTGGGCTTAAGCGGAAAAGCTGTATACGACGCGTAGGATAAGGTCATAGCGGTCTTAGTCGGAGTCGGAGCCTGACTCTCAGTCGACGCCGCCGTTGCCGCCTGTTCGATGTCCACTGTCTGTCCGCCACCGGGTCTTTCGGGAACCGAATCGTAGAGGTAGCTACGTAGCGTTTCGGGCTTTTCGACAGACATTACAACAAGGAAAAGTAGAAACAACGCAGTCATGAGGCCTGCTAGCAACGGAATCCTCGAAAGAACCAGTCCCCAATTGAGCTCTGCTTTCCTGCCCTTTTCCTGTACGCGTTCGTCAATGGGGTCATACGGACGCGCGCGGCGGTGTGGAAACGAGGCGCTCGCCGACGATGCGAGGAGCGGCTCATGCTGCTGCTGGTTGACGGTCGTATATGGATTACCACCATGCACGATATCCAGTTCAGAGTCTGTCTCAGAAAGGTTGTTATCTAAACCATGCCGGGCTTCTTCGGCGCGACCTGCGCGCGAGTGGGGTGTCCTCGGCGTCAAGACCTGTTGATCGCGTGTCGGGCGATACGACGAGTAGACATTCTTCAGGGGATTTGGACGAGACATGTAGGAGAAAAGCGAAGAGAAAAGGCCAGCTTCAAAAGAGAAAATAAAGAAGGGAGGGAGAGAATATCCTTTGTGTCGAGGACAAGTCGAGGCGACGGGGACGGTGGCTGTATGTAGTAACGAGCGTGATGCCAAACTAGGATAAGATCGGCGCTGTCACGCACAAAGGGTCCTGTCTTTTCGGCAGACCGGCAGACCGGCGGCATCAGTGAAAACTTAAGCAATTTTATTTAGTTTTCTTCTTATTCTGGGCCTGGGGGAGGGGATGGGAAAAAAGTAACGAAAGCTACTGAGAAGTGGAGGCCCTAGCAATTTCCGGACGTTCCGAGTCGTGTCGGCTCTTCTCCCCTCTTCTATTCACACTCTGGTCCGTTCGTCGCACTGTGTTCGGCCCGCTCTATCTCAAAACATACGCTATAACTCGCTTAGAAATGGAAACCCAATCCCACTTAGCCAAAGGCGATTGGACACGCTTTACTAAGCACTCGGAATAAGGAGACTTTCGCCGAGTCAGGCAGGAGTAGCACTGCCACCCGCTCCCGATTCTTGTCTAATACGATTCGCGTCAGGGCGTTATCGACTTACTCAGACGTTTATTATTTTGCTATATAAACCCCCTCGAGTCGTGCTTTCGCTTCCCTGTCAGCACTCCGCTCCCCCAAAATGAGCCTCAGTGCTCTGCCCTCGCAGACGCCGACCCTCCGCGAAGAGGACATTCGCAATGAGGTCAACGTCGTCCGCGCCGAGCAGGCCTTCCATGAGCTCGAGCGTGAGTTCTCCCGTAGGGACGAAGACCTCACCCCCGAAAAACAAATTACAAAGCTCACTTTTGATGTCGAAAAGGCCGTTTCCCGCGATGACGAGCAGCTTTTTGACTTGAAAGAATATCTTAGCTCTTCTAATGATAAAAATACCGAGGCCGGCATAAAGCACAAGCATGTCGGTGTCACTTGGGAAGGCCTCCGCGTCGACGTCGACGGTGGCATTGACCATAAGGTATGTTGCATTATTTTACCTACCAACTTGCTCCCCGTGATAATGACCGTCTGTAGTTCTACGTCAGGACATTCGGTCGTGAGTGAATCTCCCGGTATAGTTTTCTTCCCGTCGTTAAATTATTTTTTCCGCTTTTTTTGATGCAGAGGCGTGCTTGGAGTTTATCTTGCTACCTTACATATGGCTTATGGCTCTTATTCGACCCCTCCTTCCGTATAAGACAACTCCTACACGCACTATTCTGCACGAGTGCGTAATTATCTCTCTGTATGCGCTCTCTGCTGATTTGAAGCCTAAAGGCAATCGGGTGTTCTCAAACCGGGAGAGATGTGCCTTGTTCTTGGCTGCCCCGGCTCAGGCTGTTCGACATTCCTCAAGGCCATCTCTAACCAGCGCAGGACTTTCCGTAGTGTCAAGGGGGACGTCAAATACGCAGGAATTGACGCCGCAGAAATGGCAAAGGTATACAAAGGCGAAGTAGTATATAATGATGAGGGTAGGCGCCGAAATGATCTATGTAATCTTGCTGTGTTCTGATTGCGATACAGACGACATCCATGAAGCAACCTTGACTGTTGCGCAGACGCTGGCCTTCGCGCTTTCCACCAAGACGCCAGGCCCGCGAGCGCGTCTACCGGGTGTTTCGCGCAAAGACTTCGCGAATGAGGTACAAAGTACTCTGCTCAAGATGCTCAACATCGAGCATACTTCCAAGACGCTCGTGGGCAACGAATTCGTGCGCGGCGTGAGCGGCGGTGAGCGCAAGCGTGTTTCCATCGCAGAAATGATGGCGACACGTGCGCGTGTGCAGTGCTGGGATAATTCGACTCGTGGTCTCGATGCTAGTACTGCCCTCGACTTCGCCAAGAGTCTCCGCGTCATGACAGACGTCCTCGGCCAAACGGTGTTCGTCTCTCTGTACCAGGCGGGTGAGGGTATCTATGATCTTTTCGACAAAGTCATGGTTCTGGACTCTGGACGCCAGGCATTCTTCGGACCACCGGCGGAGGCTCGTGCTTACTTTGAAAGCCTTGGCTATAACAAGCTTCCTCGTCAGAGTACGGCCGATTATCTCACTGGGTGTAGTACGTATATTTCTATAAGCTTTGTCTTTGTCCTAGCTTATTGAGCCCCCCCTAGCTGATAAGAACGAACGTCAATTTGCACCTGGGTTATCTGCACACAGCGTACCCTCTAGCCCCGAAGCCCTCGAATCTGCCTTCCTCAAATCAAGATACGGTCAGACCATGCATGACTCACTCGAAAAATACAAAATCGCGCAGGAGACAGAAAAAGCTGACCAGGAGGCATTCCGTGCTGCCGTTTTGGAAGACAAGAAGCGCGGTGTCTCCAAGAAGAGTCCATACACGTTGGGCTATTTGGGGCAAGTGAAGGCACTTGCATGGCGTCAGTTCCAGCTGCGCATTCAGGATCGCTTCCAGCTATTTACGAGCTTCACTCTCGCATGGGGACTTGCAATTATTATCGGCGCGGCGTTCTACAATCTTCCTCCAACGTCTGCGGGGGCGTTTACGCGCGGGTCCGTCATCTTCGTTGCGATGCTCACAAGCTGTCTCGACGCATTCAATGAACTGCCTATGCAAATGCTCGGTCGTCCGATCTTACACAAGCAGACAGCGTACGGCTTCTACCGCCCCGGTGCAATGTCATTGGCGAACACACTCGCGGATATACCATTCAGTGCGACCCGAGTTTTCGTATTCAATGTAATTGTCTATTTCATGCCGCATCTATCGTGGTCTCCCGGTGGCTTCTTCACTTTCCATCTGTTCACATATTTCGCGTTCCTCGCGATGCAGGGCTTCTTCCGTACTTTGGGTCTTCTCTGTACAAACTTTGACCATGCGTTCAGACTGGCCACGTTCTTTGTGCCTAATATGGTCACCTATGCCGGCTACATTATTCCGACGTTCAACATGAAGAGATGGCTTTTCTGGATTGCGTACATCGACCCGCTCTATTACGCTTTCTCTGGATGCATGGAGAACGAATTCATGCGCATTTCGCTTACTTGCGATGGAGCGTATGTTACCCCAAGGAACGGCGGCGTGTTGGACGATTATCCTAATGGCCTCGGTCCTAACCAAGCGTGCACTCTCTTTGGCTCGACGGCCGGCGATGACATTGTTAGCGGCAGCTCGTATATAAGAGCTGGCTACCAATACAACGTAATTGATCTGTGGCGCCGCAATCTCGTCGTCCTGCTTGCGTTTTTTATCGTCTTCCAGATTACACAGTTAATTGCTCTCGAATACTTCCCCCAGTACACTGGGTCGTCATCGGTCACGATTTTCGCCAAGGAGAATGCAGACTCAAAGGAAAAGAATGAGCGGTTGCGTGAACGTAGGGAGAATCGTAATGTCCGCGAGAAGGAGCAGTTCGTGGCCGATGAGAAGGTGGACTTCTCAGACCGCCGCGTCTTCACATGGGAGGGCCTGAACTACACTGTCCCTGTTCCCGGAGGCACCCGACGCTTGCTGCACGATGTGATGGGGTACGTCAAACCCGGAACATTGACCGCACTGATGGGCGCGTCGGGCGCTGGGAAGACGACCTGCTTGGACGTTTTGGCCCAGAGGAAGAACATCGGTGTTATCTCGGGTGATATTCTTGTCGACGGCCGACCTATCGACTCAGACTTTGCCCGCGGAACTGCGTATGCTGAACAGATGGACGTGCATGAAGGAACCGCGACTATTCGCGAGGCCATGCGCTTCTCCGCATACTTGCGTCAGCCGTATGAAGTTTCGACGGAGGAGAAGGATGCATACGTCGAAGAGATGATTGAGCTGCTCGAGCTTCAGGATATGGCAGACGCAATGGTCTTCAGTCTGAGTGTGGAGGCGCGCAAGCGCCTGACAATTGGTGTCGAGCTCGCGAGTAAGCCGGAGTTGCTCCTTTTCTTGGATGAACCCACGTCCGGACTTGACAGCCAGTCGGCCTGGAACTTGGTGCGTTTCTTGAGGAAGCTCGCGGATAACGGTCAGGCAATTCTGTGCACAATTCACCAGCCGTCATCCCTACTTTTCGAGAGTTTTGATCGTTTATTGCTTCTTGAACGCGGTGGTGAGACGGTCTATTTTGGTGATATCGGTGCAGACTCTAGGGTTCTCCGGTCGTACTTCGCGCGTTATGGTGCAGTCTGCCCGTCGAATATGAATCCAGCGGAATACATGCTAGAGGCTATCGGTGCCGGTGTTACCCCCCGTGTCGGTGACCGCGACTGGAAGGACGTCTGGCTCGATTCCCCAGAGTGCGCGCGAGCGAAGGCGGAAATTGATGAGATGAAGGCAAAGGCGCTGGCAAAGGCGCTCCCGGACAAGGCCAAGATGACAACGTACGCAACGCCATTCTTGTATCAGCTTAGGACCGTTGTTGCGAGGAACAATCTAGCGCTCTGGCGCTCTGCAGACTACTTGTTCACTCGTTTATTCACCCATGGAAGCATTGGACTGTTCCCATCCCTATGCTTGCTGCAGCTGGGGTTAAGCGTCCGCGATCTGCAGTATCGCATCTTTGGAATTTTCTGGGTTACTGTACTGCCAGCTATCCTCATGTCGCAAATCGAGCCGTTGTTCATTTTCAACAGGAGAACTTTCATTCGGGAGTCGTCGAGTCGTATCTACTCGCCCTATGTCTTCGCTATTGGCCAACTGATCGGCGAAATCCCTTACTCGCTTCTCTGCGCGTTCGTTTATTGGTGTCTCTCGGTGAGTAATATGGTTTCGGTTAATGCTGCAAATGAGGGTCTGATGATTACTGTGATTACTGAAGGTATGGCCGATGGGCTTCGGAAAGGGATCTGCTGGGACAGCCGGTGTTGGTTTCCAGCTCCTGATGGTCATTTTTGTCGAGCTCTTCGGTGTTTCTCTGGGCCAGATGATTGCGGCAATTTCTCCTTCAGTTCAGGTAGGCGTCGCGACGCAAATGTCTGAAACTTATTCTAATTTATTCCTTTGAAAGATTGCCGTCCTATTCAATCCTTTCCTTGGTCTGGTGCTCACGACTTTCGCTGGAGTCACCATTCCTTTCCCTACTATGGCGAAATTCTGGCGCTCGTGGCTTTATCAGCTCACGCCGTACACGCGCGTGCTGTCAGCTATGCTGTCCACTGAACTCCAGTTAGTATCTTCGTTTGCACGCATAAGCGGTATGTCGCTGAAGTTTGTCTTATCTCCCGCACAGCGGTCTCCCGATCACATGCCAGGCTGACGAGTTCGCCGTTTTCGACCCTCCAAGTGGGCAAACGTGCACGGAATGGGCGGGTGATTTCGTCAACACGTTTGGCGGTTACCTGAACAACCCGAACGCCACTTCGTCGTGCCAGTACTGCCAGTACAGGGTTGGCGACGAGTTCTACACTCCGCTTAACATCAGCTTCGACAATCGCTGGAGGGATGCGTTTATACTGTTCGCTTTCTTCAGTGAGTTTTGAAAAGGTACTATTGATTTCAGGGCGGTAGCTGACTTATTCGCGTTCGCCCTTACACAAGTTTTCAACATGGGTGTAACAATCCGTGAGTCTGACATCTTTAATACAGACGCTCGTCTCTAACTCGCTCCTTCCCATAGTTGCTTCTCGCTTCCTCCGCTACGCTAAACGATAGACGTCCTTGCGCTGCTCTAGCCTAAGGGGACACGTTCGCTCTTAGTATCTTTCTGGTCACGATATACTATCCAGCACGCGCATTTAACTTACGCGGACACTGTATCAAGCTATAGATCTTTTACCATGTATCATTTCTTTTCTTAGGCAAGTAGGTGGTACTCAGCACGTATCTCGCACATTGATCTTAGATTTCAACTCGCTGATGGGATTTCGTGGAGGGGTAGAGTTGGGTGAATCGGGATGGAGGTGCCCTGTCATTTTGCAGAGAAGGTCTTTAATTGATTCGTATGTCGGGTTTATACAGCTCTGCCCGGACCTTGGTCAGTACTTCTAATAGTGCTAGGGCAAGTTACAACCTTGTCGAAAAACCAAGTGTCCGGCAGCAATGGTAGTGTTTCAATATTATGCGGTTTGAATAAGCGGAGTGATCTTTCTGCATGTACATTTATATGGTGCGGGTTATACAGGATGTTGTTTAGATACGCAGAAACATCATACAGGACATCTTTTATGAAAGCAGAAGTCGCTTCGAAAATAGTATCGCAGACGACCTCCGCCCATAAGCCCACTCGATTTGCGTCCAGAAGCATAGCGCGAAGAAAATAGCGCAACACGTCGCGCCAGCGTTCAGTGTAGAACACGCGAAAACACGAGCGGCGCCTTCTACGCGCACAATTTCGGGGTAATTCGCGAGGAGCCGCATCGTGACAAAGGCCTCGCCGAGGAAATAGAATGCCGCGAATAGGAGCACCATTGCGTACGCCCAGCGTCGCGCGTGCTGTCGCCGCGTGAGGCGCGCCGGGCATGGAAACGCAAGTACGCTGACTCCCGGGAGCGCACCAGGCTGGCAAGCGTCGTGCGGTACGATGCCCTGTGCGAGCGCGTTGCTGCGCTCTGCCAATGCTGAGGATTCTATATATGCCGGGTCGAGCGTGTCGGCGAGCGGATCGGAAGGGCGGCGCATGTATGAGGGTAGGGCTGCGGGTTCGGAAACGGTCTGTCCTACATAGATTCTCAAACTGTCTAGTGAAGGGAATGGCAGGCCGCAGGCTGGAGGAATGGCCTCCTCAGGCACTGGGGCATCATTAACTGTATTCGCACTGGACGAGAATCGCGACCACGAGTACCGCCAGCCGACACCAGGAGCCCCTAGTTCAGGAAAAGAGGTACTGCCAAGAGACCCGAGCTCCGAACGGCTCGCGATGCGCGAAACAGACGGGTAGAGAGTATCTGCAAGCTTCGAAAGAGACCAGGACCGCTCACGACTGCCAGTGCTGTTATCGGCTCGCAAGATTTCCACAAGCTTAGAAGGGGACATCCCTTGTTCGCACGCGCCAGCGCCATCTTCCTGTTCTATGCTGTCTTCCTGGCTCGCGCCCTCGCCGGAAGACACGAGGGTGCCAGAGCTGTTTGTATTGCTGGAGCCATCGATTAGAACTGTGACATCTCCCTGGTCCGGGGCAGGTGGTTGAAGTACAAGAAGCTCTTCACGCTGTTTCTTCCTTCCAAAGAGGAACTTCCGGGTTGCCTGCAACCTCATCACTATATCACGGGAAAGGGCGAGGGTGTACAGCGTAGAAATGATAGAAGCGCAAGCAGCGAGACTTATAGTTTGTCAGAAGGGCAGTGCTTGACCACCGTCAGCCTCATCCCAGGCTGGCAGGGTCATGCAGGCAGATTCGAAACCCTGCAACCTTAGTTCACTCCGAGTCAACCTGCGTTCTGTAGCTCGAGTTCAGACCCGGACTTCACACTTCACAATAGACAGTATACTCACTAGATTTTTGAGACCATGTTCGCAGTGGGATAAAAGGAGCAGACATTGAGCAGTAACAAGCCCCAGACACATTCACGCACCAGCACAACCACAGCTACCACACAACCACTACACCTCTTACCCACCTACCAGCGATGCATTCGACTCAGACCTCTCTCAGAATTGAAACCTCTCTCAAATTCTCGACTCCGGTCATCTCCATCGAGCCCCCGTCTCCATTCACCACAGAACCACCCATTGGCAGCATTGCCATTAAACCTCTGTCGCGACTGAGCGCACCACCCATCAATCTCCTGCGCCCTCCTACGAATGGCCTTGTTGTGCGCAGTTCGATCGCGGGACCCAACCACGCCGGCGGCGGTGTCAGGATGGTCTATCCCACGTACTCTCAGACGCACTGGCCCCGCCGAGCACACCGCGCTGTCGGATCCGGGTCCTATGTTGAGCACGTCCCGAACGCGGAAGATGGGCGCGTCTCAGGCTCAAAAGACTCGACGAACTATGGACACGAGCCCTGACGCGATCTACTTGAGCAAAGGGCACGATAATTTGTAAACATCAGCGGCTTGTTTTCCGCATATTATTCGCACTGAAGAGCGCCGCGCCGCGAACAGTCTCGAGTAAAAGACGAAGGAGGATTGGGGAAGGATGGGGCGGCGGGGTCAAGGTCGATTGGGTAACCAGTCGGTAGTTGCCGAAGATATATTGGGCAGGGCCCAGCCTTTTTCATTATCTTACCGAACCGCGGCATTTATGCCGTTTGTCATCCTGTATTCCGTTTATGTCTTGCATTGGTCACCTATTTTATTATGTAACGCCATGGCCTTTTCAGATGCTCTTCATTCTCGTCCATCTCCAAGTAACTTGAACCTGCTAGTGCTCGCCTTACCAATAAATAATTTATCTATCATCGTCGTCGCAAGCATGCGATCGCATTTCCACACAATATCATTACAGCTCGCGGACTACCTTTTGCTGTGCTAGAAGCCAGGACAGTGTCTGCCACGCGGGACCGTGACCAATCTGAAGCACAACGGTAATATTCCCCAGACCCCACCTACGGGATAAAGTAGCTGCATGCGCTTGGTAAGACATACAATTATTACCTCACTGTAATGCTTTTTTTAGAACTTGCTCTAAAGGCAGCGACCAAGTGCCAGTCCGATTTAATAAGTAGTGCAAGTACGTGATATTGATATTGACTTCTCATTTTTCGGTCTGAAAAATCCTTTCCATGTGGTGTGGGGTAATACGGGTCCCTATTCAAGTGATACCCGGGTTGTTTCTGATTCACCTGATGGACAGCGCTTCATGTCTGTACAACAGACGACGACAACACCTTTAGGATCTTGGGGTACGCAGACTGAGGATACTCTTTTACAGGTCCTGAAACTGATGTTGGTCCGATTTCCTACTCCGTTGCTGATGAACGGGGTCCTGTCTGCCCCACTCCATTCTGGGCTTAGGGTTTACTCAAATACGCTTCTGGTTCACTTACCTGTATGTTGTTCAACGCGTCCTAAATTCACAATGATGTCGTTGATTTCATCCACCTCAGCAAAACTTCCCGCACACGGTGGTTACCGGAACCGCAATGGCTGTGTCGGGTGATGAATTATATGCTGATTATCCATCAGCGTACAGCATGCATGACGCTTGTAGCATGATACAGCACGGTCTATGTACAATTACAAAACTCGGCCTAAGTAAACCTCAATTTTGTCCTCCAAAAGGATTCGCCGTCGGGAAGATTGTTTCCTTTTGATGGCTACGCCGAGTGCCACTCATCCTATCCGCGACTAGTAATTCGGCTTGATCTACCCACTTTATTCGTTCTTCTCATCTACGCTTGCCCAGCTCTTCCCCCCACTTCACGGAAGAAAACGGAAAAATATGACACAATCTCTCGGCAGGACTTCCCATGTCTGGGTGCAGTTCATGCGTCGCTTGAAAGGAGTGATTGATCGCGGTGCACGGATTTGGTACTCCCGTGCTTTTCTTCCTCCAGTTTCAGGAACACCCCGGAACCAACGTGCGGCGCGCGCAAGAGAGGTCGCACGTTTCAAGTCGACTGTATTCGAAAAGTACATGGCAAGACACATGCTAAATGACGTGGGTGCAGTTTGAGCCCCCTTCGCCCTGACTTGCTGGCGATTGTCTCAGCTACTACGGAACTTGGAGCGCCGGTGTACAGCCTACGGCAGACTATGCTCAACACTCCTTCCTGAGATACTCCTAATGCTTGCTATTCATGCCACATAGCCAGAAAGTGCTTTCGTTACATCAAACAATTTTGACGCGTAAGCAACCTGGGGCCTACCAGTTCCCGGTGATAGTTTTCTGTAACGCCGTTTTAATTGATAGGTCATGAACAGTACTACCTGTTGTTTTTCCCACTCTGTATTACTTGTTCATCACTTCATCTTTTGTCCTTCATTATATAAAATATATGTATATGCCACACGATGTTGAAAGTTTTCGTAGTGGAGATAGAAAAGTACCCCGAGTAAGGGCGTGTCACGACTACGGTTCGTGGCGAGAAATAACCAAATTGGCGACTGTGGCTCGGAGAGCCACAAAAACGTTCCCGCGCGGAGAAAAGGAAATTGCCCGGATATCGTACGTAAAATTCTACTACAAATCCTATTTATGTCAGAGCAGCTAGTGAAAAAACACATGCCATTCAGGAGCCCTTCAGTCAAGATCCATCTGTATAAGCTACTTCACATAGAGGTGGCTCCGGTCTCCGGGCGCGTCGATCGAAGCAGCAATCAGCGGGAGTTTATTCCCGGTTCGGGCGTTCGTTTGATAAAACCATTTTACAACGACCCTTTGTCTTTCCGTGCATAATCGGAAAGCAAGCCCGTGAACGGCAGCGGGGAACGGTTCTAATTGCATTCCGTAGTCATGTTTATGATAAGCCGGTCGAATAGTACAGACGGAGTTAGAAGTGAGTTCCGGTGCAGGAGGAACAACAACAGGCCGTAGAATGGAGGTCCCGATATCAATACAGGTTTAATGCACTTCGACCGAAGCATTTTTTACAACTTCAAGTCCCTCCGATATCTGATGAACGCCCGTAAGTTCTCCAAAATTTCCTCTCCGCGCGCACGCAGCGCACGACCGCCCTCCTTCTTCCGATCAACGGCCCTAACCGCGCGCTTCACGCTGTCCACACAGTCAGACAGCGTTACGAGGTATTGGCCCTGTCGGAAGTTCGCGTCGTACGGCATGTTCTCGTCAGAGAATATGTCAATTAGCGCGGAAGCGGCCTGGAAAATCGGCTCGGAGGTCAGTGCAGGGGTGGGTCCCGAGGAGGCGATGGTGAGAAGATAAGTAGAGATTATCTGTTGTTTTTGTTCAGTGTGGTTCTTTAGGAATTTTTTTGGTACATACGCGATTTGCTTCGATAGACTCAGGGTGTTGCGAGAGACATTCTAGTGCGCCAATGCATTTGACCTTGACTTGTGCATCCGTCGATGCGTCACAGAACTGCATTAACAGCTTTACCTGCTCCTCATTTGGAACCTGTGAGGATAGAAAAAGAGGAAGATATTCGTCAGAATAGTGTCATAAATCAATATCCCAGAAAGGGCGTACAATGCTGCCCTTCCAAATGCCGCCGATGCCCCACATGACACCAACCGCGACCTCCCACATCTCCCTCCTGCGCTCTTGACCCCGACCGCCTTCGAGTCCGGCGGCGCCAAGAGCAGCCCACACTGCGTCCCACACCCGGCGTCCCGCGTCGACATCCGCGCGCACCGCCGGATCTTTTTCATGAGCCAGGGCCAGCGCAAGGAAGACATTATTGAGACATTCAAGTGCGCTGACGTGAATCGCACCGAGCGCAGATGTCGTCGGTGGGTGTACAGCCGGCGCGGGTGCGGCCGATGCGGAGGACTGTAGGAGCGGTGGAAAGGAGAGCGAAGTGGGCTGCGTGAGCGCTAGGAGCGGGGCGAGGATGGTTGGGAGGAAGGAGGGCACGGGTGCTGCGGCGCTGCTAGCTTTTGGAGTGGGTTCGGTTGCAGGGGGTTGGTCTGTTTCCATTTCGACATCGTCTTCATCCCCTACACATGTTAAGTGAAATTAGACAACTCAAGAAAGTTAGATATGAATAAAGATAAAGAAGCACCTTCATCATCATCGACATCTGCTTCGTCTTCCTCCACAGAGACAGGGTCAGGGTCAGGCAGAGTTGCGCAAACACCTGTCAGAATTTCCAAGCTCAATTGAATGTTGCGCAACTTTGCTTCAATGCGATCAAGTTCCTTCTCGGTTGGCGACCTGTGGTCTGACTTCGGCGTATGTCTAAGAGATGGCTTGTCCACTTTCGGCTCCTCCTCCTGCCAATGGTATCGTAAGATGATAAACAGATTCATATTCTAGTATACAAACCAGTTTTGCCAGAAGCTCCAAGACTCTGTTGGTCGTTTCCGCTAATATAACGGAAGTCAACACAGGCGTCACGAGAGGCAAAATGATAGTTCGGTCGATGTCGAGCGTGGATACTGCTGAAGGCGCTGGTACGGGGGAAATATTCCTCAAGATACCTGCTGACTGGTTAGCTGCGTACGCCAGGTCTCGCGAAATCGGGTCAGACACGTACCGGCGGAAAGGACTCTGACAGACACCAGTCTGTCCTCCGCCATTTCCTGCGCTTCTGCCGAAATCGGGACGGCTACGGACTCCGCGCGAGCGACAGCAAGCAAACATGAGGTGTATGAAGAGTTAGATCGCAACTCTTCAATCGCGGGTATGTTGTCGTCCGTCAGAACGTACAGACACTGCGCTGTCCACTTGGCCATCAGCAAGGGAAAGGAATATATCGGAAAATAAGCTCACCAGCAGCAGCGACTGTTCTTGATGGTAGCTTTTCGCGGTTTTCCAGGAAGGCCATGAGGAAGGGGACAAGGTGGATATCGTTGATTGCATTTAGAGCCTTGTTAGATGTCTCTCTAGTTTTCTTAGATGACCGTCAAGATGCGAGGTCAAGGAGTAGGCTCACGATAGACACCAGATCAAGGTGATCGCGTTTTCTGCGAGGCCATAAACAAGCTCGGACGCGCCCTCGGGCGCGGAACTTGCGGACGTTACGAGTTGATGCAGAGCGCCAGATATCTTTCGATCCAGGTTTTAGCCCCATATACAGGTCAAATATAAAGATGCTTACTTTCGGAATGAAGGTCTTTAACGGCGCCAGGATGTTTTTATTGTACATCTCCGCACAAATGTCGAACCCTCCATCTATGCATAGATTTCTGGGCTGTAGGTTTAGTTATATTTCGTGATCGCATCGGGAATGACCTGCGCACCTCAGAGCACCCGCTGCCTCCACGACGACCTCTTCCACACCGTCCGACAACTTGGCGATTAAGACACCAACGATGTTCTTTCCCTGAAGCAACCTCCGGGTTGACGGATCATTTTGAATCAAGTTTGAGACAGCCGAGCACGCCCATGTACGCTCTTGTGCATCTGTGCTTTCTAGCTGCATATATTCCACTTTAGCGAGCATCCCCATATAATGTATCCACAGATGACGAGCCAGACCTTTTGGATTATGGGCAGCACTGCGTCCTTGCGGGAAGATGTGGCTGCCGCCGCCTCGAGCCCCCTTGGCAGATGCGAATCTGGGACCCGCACTGGGTTATGCCTTCTCGTTGCGCGTTTTTTCTGAGATTTCCCCATGGATGAGGTGGTTTCACCGTTTTGGACTTTGCTCGTGTCTGCAAGCAGGCGGCTCAAAATTCCCGATACCTTTAGGTAGAGGGTTAGCTAGGTCAATAATTCGGGAACAGAACAGAATTGCCGGCGCCCGCGGTAGCCTTTTTTGGATTGTGCCGAACCGCGGCAATATTCCTTTCTGTATCTTAATTGGTGGACATCTTGTCATTATGCTTACGTTTTTCTGATCAAGTATTCTCCTTTGAGGTTTGTACGCCCGTGCTCTGGTTGATTAGCCCAATACAAATACCGCCTAATATTATTCGCCACAATGCGGCCACATTGAATCAGTCCTCAAGGTACATCAGACTACAGTACACTAAAAAAGGTATCGGGCCCTGCCAGCACAGCTGGCCCCATCATTATTGATACAGTATAAGAATCAAGAATTGCATACATCGCGCGGGCGCGGCGCGCCTGCTTCAAGTTATGGCCCCGGTGGCCGGGTCCGGGGCCACATGGGACCCGGTCTTTGGAGCCGCTGGAAGCAAAAAAAGACTCGGATCGTCACCCAACGCCCACACGCCGCTATAACAACAGAGTACAAATTGCCCTTCCCCCTTCTCCCGGGACCGACAAAGTGTTTGTTAATGAAAAGAAGGACCCTCGCCACGGAAGTTCGGCCGTGCAGAGCTTGGATTCCCGCATTCCGATCGCACACAACCCGAAGCTCATCGCGCACGGCTCGCAGAAGCTTCTTATCAATTCACTAAACGCTCACCGTGTGTCATAATAATACAGTCATACATGGGAGTCGTGCAACCACTGCATTCAAGTAACTCAACCCATTGTGTCCGCTCCCACACGCACCTCTTGGGGCAAAAATGAGATTGTGGTACTTCGGCTTGACTTCGATCAACTTCGCAGGCGCTGGTCCGTATCGGATTATTTCGCAGTACAAGTCCTTGAGGATGTCTTCGGGGTATATATACGCCCTCGTCTATACGACTGAAATACCACACCGGACTCCTTACACTCCAGCGGCATACAGTCTACAATGGCCATGGTTAATTCTCTTCCACATGGACATATCGTCGCTGTCGCTCCCCCGGCGTGGGGTATGCTATTTATCACCGTTTTACCTACGTCGAGACTGAACTTATGCGGTAAACTTTCGAACATAGGACATGTGAAGCCCTTGTGCGCTCTGCTCGCGAAGATAGTGCGTCTCCGCCACGTTTACGCGACGACGTTCACCACCACCACCTACCTTGACAAAGTCAATAACGAGGTCGCGAGGCAATTTTTGCCCGAAGGAGAGGAAGACCTCAAGTCACTCATTAGGTACTGTGTGCTCTCCTAGTCAGGATTATAAATGCCGTTCGCTAACTGAAACTCAAATCGCAAGGGTCGTCGCGCTGCCTACATCCCCTAACATGATGAACATAGAACTTTTCAAGAAAGAATTCTTTGAGGTATACAAAGCGCTTTACGCCAGAAAGCCAATTGCGGCTGCGCCAGACAGTAAACATATATACGATGCTGTAGAAGCACCTCAGCTCGTCCTACTCGACGTGAGACGCTGATACATTCGGTACTTCACCAGGACGGCGCTGACTCGTTTTGTTCCGTAGTTCTTCATGTACGATACCATCGCAGACATACGCTCCGTAAGCGGAACATCCGTACCGATTTACGCCTGGCAACCCGGCGCGGTTGGCGGCGGCCTCTTCTTCTTCGGTCCGGAGCGCTATGGCGGCAATGGAGATATGGCAGCGAAGATTGCGGCGATCACTGCTGTGGACGAAGAGACCATCAAAAAAGAAAAGGAGAAGGTCCGACTATTCCTCTTCCGCGTACTAAAGGTGCTCGTTCTCTGTTAATCGTCTTAGCTTCACCGCAGAATTAAGGGCGAACTCATTGAGTTCCCCGGACTCCCACCGATGTACGACTATGAGTTTTCACCGCAAAATGTACGACTATAAGTTTTCCTTCAAGGCGTCCGGAAGTGTTTATTTAATGGTCCGTTAAACCTAACTAGATGTCACTCCCCCTTGATCTAGCCGGACTTCTCCAATACATTCACAGGTGAGCGCATTTAGCGTTCCTCTTGATAAACGGGATATCTAACAATACATCTCTCCGTTGGCACTCCGAAGAATGTTCTCTGAATGCGACGGTATAATCGCCGCGAGCAATCGACTCTACGAGGGTCCTGTATTTGATGTATGGCAAGAGTGGTATGGATCGCGCCCGGTGATAGGTGTCGGCCCATTGTCTCCTTCCACAGATGTGGCGTCCCTCGAAAGGGAGAAGGCCCAGTCTCCGCTTGCAGGCGAGGTGAGCAAGTTTCTGGACAAGGCACTGGAAAAGTTCGGGAAACATTCGGTCATTTATGTGAGAGCCAACTGTTCTCTTCTGAATGAGGAGGAAGGTTAAAGAGTTGATTGTTTTTCCCATTGCGTTCCACGCGAACAGGTGTCGTTTGGTAGTACCTGGTGGTCCAGTGAGCCCGAGAAGATTTGGGCGGTCCTTGACGCCCTCATAGAGCTACAGATCCCATTCGTAAGCCTTCCTGCCTTGGTTCTTATGCCGTGTGGTTCATCTCAAGGTTCTGTGTCCCGCAGCTCTTTAGCCACGCATCTCCCTTCGCCGTCGTTCCGGAAGAGATCGGAGTAAAAGTGAAGGCCCCTGGACTGGGCCTTGTGTCGACCTGGCTTCCACAGCAGATTATTTTTCATCACGAGGTACGTCTCGTACTATTCTTTCTTCCTTCTCCTAAAACTGGCACCTTAATTTAAAATTACAGGCTTGCGGGTGGTTCGTGACGCATGGCGGCCATAACTCTGTCATGGAGGCCCTGACAGAGGGTATTCCTATGTACGCCTTTGCCCATCTCTCCTCCGCATTCGCAGAGCACCCTACTAACCTCCCCTTTTTCTCCCTACTCTCAGGATTTGTTGGCCATTCGAGGCCGACCAGCCCATCAACGCAGCAAACATCTCCCTGACGCACAACGCGGGGTACGAACTACTCGAGGTGCGTACTGGGCACGGGCTGCGACCTCTTCACCGCCTCGGAGGGCGCTCTCCAGAGGGCACGATCGAGGCCGTGCGCCGCGAGGCAGCAGAGGTATTCACGAAGGCGCGCGGCGAGGACGGTGCGGAGAAGCGGGCTAATGCTCAGAGACTTGCAAAGGCGTTTTCACAGTATTGGGAAGAGGGAGGAGAGGGGTGGAAGGAGCTAGGGAAGGTTCTTAATGTTTTGCTTTGAGTTATAGACAGTCTTGCTTCAAGTCCCGGTGTCTCACAAATATTGGACGCTGACTTCGTATCGGGCTCCATTAGAGAGTCCAGCATAATTCGATCAAACAGAAATCTAATTCCAGTGCCAGTGTTTGTACAAATCTTCATAGAGTATTCATATTCATATCGTATGCAGAAAAACCATACAATACTTCGTTGATCAATCACGCTCGCGAATGCTTCATCTCGTAACAATTAGACCCGGGAAGGGATCTGCGTCAGGGCCCAGAACCAAAGGGTGTAATCACGTACAGTAATCTCCGGATTACAGTATACTCGTCGATCATGTTCCTTTTTTATGTACTTTCTCACGCCATCTTTTTAAATACCGACATGGTCAAGTCCGTATGACTTCAACGACTACACAGGTGAGTAGCACTACAGTTTTTGTACACTATATTCCGACGTCTCGACATACAGAATTTAGTCTTGAGTGTTTCTACTTTCTGATGGTTTCTAAATCACTATAAATAGTTTAAAGAATGGCACAGAGCAAAAAAAACAGAAACTCGCCCCCTGCAGCCCTGCTGCGATATATTGACAGCGAAGAACACGGAAGAGCGATAATATTGCTTCTGAAAACTTGCGTCTGTTAATTGAAAAAAAGCACCCTTTGACTTGTCTTGCTGTGGAGGTTCGACTGTGCAAGGCCTTGGTCCGCATTAACCTCCTGGTCTCCCGCGTTCCGGTCGGACACAACCCTAAGCGCATCACATACTACCGCTGGGATTCAACGGGCTTCTTTTCAGGTTTGTTAAAGTTATCATATCAAAGCTTATCAGGTAGGAGTCGCTCAACATCCCTGAAAGTTGCCGATTTGATAGCGTCGCGTTGCTCTGCAGCTATTTCTTATGGTCGATGCTATTTTATTGAATACCGCAGAGAAAATCACGGCTCCCCACTCGACCCGCAAGGTCCATCCCCACACGCATTTTCTGGGAAAGGTATTGAGATCGCGATACTTTAGGTTGACTTTGAATGGCGACCAAGTCATGAGACGTATCCTACGCGATAAGCGTCACTGCAGCGCAACGTCTGTTCTTTGCCATCCATCAAATTCGCTGAATGACCGTCCGCGCTGGATTTTTACGCTCCGCGTGTTGTTGTATGTGCCTCGGAGTATATATATGCCCTCGTCCGAAATCCACACCGGATTCCTTACACCTTAGCAGCATACAGTCTACAATGACCACAATAAACTCCCTTCCACACGGACACGTCGTCGCTGCTGCCGCCGCATCGTGGAGTACGCTCTTTATCACCGTTTTCGCCCTCGCCTTCTTCGGGACTAGACTAACGCGAAAAACGTTTCGAACACAGGCCGTGTGAAGCCTTTGTGCGCCTTGCTCGCGAAGGTCGTGCGTCTCCGCCGCGTTTACGCAACGATGTTCACAACCATCACCTATCTCGATAAAGCCAATAGTGAGGTCGCGAGGCAATTCTTGCTCGAAGGGGAGGAAGACCTCAAATCGCTCATTAGGTGTGTCCTTCCAGTCAGGGTCCCGGATGTCGTCCGCTGACTGGGACTCGAATTGCAAGGGTCGTCGCGCTGCCTACGTCTCCCCTTGTCACCGACACAGCCCTTTTCAATGCGAAATTCTTCGAAGGGTACAAAACGCTTTATGCCAGAAAGCCGATTGCAGCTGAACCGGACGGCAAGCACGTATACGATGCTGTGGAAGCACCTCAACTCGTTGTACTCGATGTGAGCCACTGATACGTTTAGTACTTCACCAGGACCGCGCTAACTCGGTTTTTTCCGTAGTACTTCATGTACGATGCCATCGCGAACATACGTTCCGTAAGCGGGACGTCCGTCCCAATTTACGCCTGGCAATCCGGCGCTGTCGGCGGCGGTCTCTTCCTCTTTGTTCCCGAGCGCTATGGCGGCAATGGAGATATGGCAGCGAAGATCGCGACGATCACTGCTGAGGATGAAGAGACCCGCAAAAAGGAAAAAGCAAAAAGTCTGGCTATTCCTCTTACCGTACTTCCGTGTACTAAAAATACTCATCCTCTGTTAATCGGGCCTAGATTTTCCGCAGGATTAGGGACGAACTCCTTGAACTCCCCGGGATCCCACCGATGTATGACTATGAGTTCTCACCGCAAACTGTACGTCTGTGATTTTCTTTTAAGATTCCTGGAGCTGTTTACTTTAAGGATCGTGTAAACCTAACTAGATGTCACTCCCCCTGGATCTAGCCGAGTTTTCCCAATACTTCCACAGGTAAGTGCGTTCAGCGTTCCTCCTGCTAAAACGGGGTATTTAACATTATATCTATCCTCTGGCGCCTCGAAGGATGTTCTCTGAATGCGACGGTACGGTCGCCGCGAGCAATCGACTCTTCGAGGGTCCCGTATTTGACGTGTGGCAAGAATGGTATGGATCGCGCCCGGTTATAGGTGTCGGACCACTCTCCCCTTGCAGATGTGACGACGCTCGAAAAGGAGAAGGCCCAGTCTCCGATTGCGGGAGAGGTGAACGAGTTTCTGGATAACGCATTGGAAGAGTTCGGGAAACAGTCGGTTGTTTATGTGCGTGCCGAGTGTTTTCAAAAGTGCTGGAGGGTTTATTGTTTTTCCCCATTGCACCCGATCAGGTATCGTTTGGTATTCACTGGTGGTCCAGTGAGCCCGAGAAAGTTTGGGCGGTCCTTGACGTCCTCATAGAGCTACAGATCCCATTCGTAAGCCGCCTTGCTATAGGTCTTGCGCCGTGTAAGTGAGCCGTCTCAAGATTCCATGTCCCGCAGCTCTTCAGCCACGCGTCTCCTTTCTCTGTCGTCCCGGAAAAGGTCAAAGAAAAAGTGAAAGCCTCCGGACTGGGCTTCATGTCACCCTGGCTTCCACAGCAGATGATTCTACATCACGAGGTACGTCTCGTACCGATCTTCCTTTTTTTCTTCTAAAAAAAGCTCAATTTAAAATTACAGGCCTGTGGGTGGTTCTTGACGCACTGCGGCCATAACTCTGTCATGGAGGCCCTGATAGAGGGTATTCCTATGTACGGCTCTGCCCATCTCCCCCTCCGCAAATACGGAAACACCCTGCTAATTTCCCTCTCCCCCCCACTCTCAGGATCTGTTGGCCGTTCGAGGTCGACCAGCCCATTAACGCCGCGAGCATTTCCATGACGCACAATGTGGGGTACGAGCTGCTCGAAGTACGTACCGGGCACGGGCTGCGGCCTCTACACCGCCTCGGGGGACGCGCTCCCGAGGGCACGATCGTGGCCGTGCGTCGTGAGGCAGCAGAGGTGTTTACGAAGGCGCGCGGCGAGGACGGTGCGGAGAAGCGGGCCAACGCGCAGAAGTTTGCGGTGGCGTTTGCGCAATACTGGGGGGAGGGAGGTGAGGGGTGGAAGGAGCTAGGGAAGGTTCTTGACGTGTTGCCTTGAGTTCGATTGTACCATCCCCATCACTATTTCCTTACGGGCCGACGGGCCGTGCCTCTTGGAGTTACTAGGTACTGTGGTTGGTTGACGTATAAAGGCTGATTAAAAAATTGTCTTCTTACTCAAACGCGCGTGAAAGTGATGAACTGAAATACTACTCTTCTCCATCCAATTGTGTACTTTTTTTACGGGAAAAAGGTGGTAACGGTTATAGGGCTTCAGTGGCGGTGTATTCGTTTCTTTATTCGTACTTGTATCCAAATTGTATTGGCGGCGCCCTCTACACTCTTATCTTTCCTGTTTGCATTTGTATTTATACGCATACACCGTCCACCGCGGGTCGTGTTCGATGAGAGCGAAATAGCAAGCACATGGCAATTGCATTAACTATTCCCGATACCTTTAGGTTGAGGGTTCTGTCGTGCCACAGCTCAGGGAAATCTGCATGCTTTAATAAGAAATTACATACGCCCCGACCATCGCACTTATACTTTATTTGGAAAAATGTCGCTTTACTATCGTATGACCCCTATTACAAAGGGATCCCTACTCACAAAATCGATATCCCGGGTTTCCACACAATTAAATTACTGCTGAAAAACTTCATACGAGTGCTGGGCAAACTATTAAAAATGGGTATGATAACGTCGCAGCAAAATATTGCGTTGTCGTGAGGCCACAGATAAAATACCTGTTTTGTAATCATGAAGAGCCTTTGGAAGGCTGCCAGCTTGCACAACAAGTAATTTTAACGGCAGTTTTCTTTCCACAATCATACATATTACATGCTAGGATGTACTATTCCACTACTCCGGGTGGAATAGAACGTGGTGGTGTACGGGGAGAGAGCATAATGTTTGAAGAGTGACAAACGGTGACAGAATGCATCCGGCATTGCACCGTTTTTTCGATCTCAGATAACAAACTCTTTGTAGTTAAAACTACTTTATGTAATCGCCAAGCTGTCGGAGAATAAAAAGATGCGTGACAATTCGTGACAGCCATTTTGCACAAGGGGGACACCATTGTTGCAAGAGTTCCAGCTTATAAAGTGGTACCAAAAAATCTGGAGTTGATATAAAATGCATGTAGCTGTTTTGATGCCAGATCCGGGGATCAATTGCTGAGTTTTGAGTGCTGTGGAGGCAAAATGCAAAATGTTTGTAATAGGGGTCATACGATAGTATATGGAATGCCGCGCTGCCGTTCGTCTCCTTTCCACTCTACTGGGTCTATTTCTTCCCTTTTCTGGTAAAGCATGGTTTCAAAAATTTCCTTTTATGCTCATGACTAGTGCGAAATTACGTGACTCCAAAAAAACCCCTCACCCCTCTGGATGACTGTACACTTTTACGTGAGATGGCTCCTCAGTCCTCCAAAAATTCTGCCTCGCCCTTTTCCCTCCCAGTTGACTGTACACTTTTACGTCACAAGGATGGCTCTCTGGTATGCTGTCCTTTGCGTGGTGCCCGCTCCAGGTTTCAGGGCTCTAACAGCATGGTCAACATATATGTTCACAAAGGAGACAAGAGTGCTGTTTCAAGTTTCACCGGTATCGCTCCCGGTTATAATTCGTACTCGGTCATGGCTTTGTATAACAACGAAGCGATCGCCATCCTCTTCCCCATGTTCACATTCTTTTTGTGGGTGGATCAAACTCTTAAGCAAGGGAGTGCATTCTTGGAACGGGCGCTGCTCTCTTCTACTTCTACAGGTAGCTGCTTGGGGAGGCTATGCATTCTTTTCCAACATGATTCCTTTACTCTCGTTAGTTCTCCTGCTCATGGGCCGCTACTCTAATCGCCTCTACTACGTGGCCTATTCCTCTTGGTATGTCGTTGGTACTCTTACGAGTATGCAAGTGCCTTTCATTGTCCGCACAAGTGAGCATATGGCCGCGCTATGGGTCTTCGGCCTCCTTCAGCTCGTCGCTTTCACGGATCTCGTCCGCTCGCACATCTCCTCGAAACAGTTCCAGGCATTACTCCGCGTGTCTGTCGTTGTGCTCGGCGTAGCCGGCGCGTCGGTTTTCGGCGCCCTTACTATGAACAGATCGATTGCACCTTGGACAGGTCGCTTCTACTCCCTATAGGACACAGGCTATGCGAAGAAATACATTCCTATCATTGCCTCCGTGTCAGAGCACCAGCCGACTGCCTGGCCGTCGTTCCTCATGGGTTTGCACTTCCTTATCGTACTCTTCCCCGCAGGTGTTTATCTCTGCTTTAACGAATTGCGTGATGAACATGTCTTTGTGATAATTTACGCACTCGTGGCAAGATACTTCGCTGACGTCATGGTTAGGCTTATGCTCACACTCACGCCCTGTGTATGTGTCACTGCCGCAGTTGCACTTTCGAGTTTACTCGAACGGTACACGGACCCCGTTGAGCCGGATAGTGAGGTATCTGAGGAGGAGACGAAGAGTCTGTCGCTGATTCCGGCGAGTCGTCGGTCGTTACCCCACTACTCCGTCCAAAAAGATCAATAAGTTTGAAATGTGTTGGCATCCTCGTCTGGCTTTCGTCCAAACCCGCAAACCTTGTTGGAATTCAGCAATTCGCGGCGCGAGCGAATGCACTCCGTATCCAAGTTATATCGTTTAACCAGTGGATAATCGCGCGAGGGAAACCGAGCGCGCATACAACAGGAAAAATACTACGAAAAATTATTCAAACTCCGACGCCGTCTCGGCATCGAGCTCGAACTTCAGCAAACCTCCTCCCGGGCAAGGGAGACACACTCTTAAAATCTATGCACATTGTGGTAGATGATGAGGTGCAGTGGTGAAGTTAAGGCAAAGGTGGGTTATCAGTGTAAACTGATGTATTTCATGGTAGAGACCAGCTCTCCTTATATACATCTACTGTGAGCTATGTATACTATAACTATCATAGCTCCTATTGTATGGCATTATCATTGCGTTATTGTTCACTTAGTAAGGTGGTTGTTCATATGACCACGTACTATATTTAATCGTTCATTATATTTATTTAATACACACAGAGGTGCATTTTTGGCCTCAACACACACTTGGTTGTGATCATGAATGCACTTACAATGCTCTATACATTTGTTCTATATTGTACGTGGGTTATTGCCGATGCATACTTGTCATCGTCCGTTGTACTTTCCTTGAACAATCCCGATGGATCGAAGCACATCATCGATGATTACCGCGAGGCATACTACTACCTTAGGCAGAATACTCCGGAGACAGCGTCCATCATGAGCTGGTGGGACTATGGCCATTGGCTACCAGATTGCCGGTTTTGCAGGCAGGCCAACACTCGTTGAAAACAATACATTGAATAATACTAGTAGTAAGTTTTGTCTTTTTCCTATTCCATGGACTTACACTTTCCTGTGCAAACATGTCATTGATTACATGCTTGTTATCTTCGTTGGCCACTAGGTTATTTGTTATATAAGCCCATCCTCGATTTTAAAATGTAACAAATTTTATTAGAAGATTAAATTCATTAATATTGTCCCTAACAAAGGTATCGGGCCCTGCCAGCGCAGCTGGCCCTGTCATTATTGTGAGTATGTTTACGTAATATAGAGTTTGTGAGCAACTACTACGACGATATATACGCAGACTATTGTAGCGTAAGGAAATAGTTATATACTTGCGCCCTAATGTTCCAGATAATCTTTAAATCATATTTTGGCCGGATATCTTTCGTATATGTGTGGAGGCCATCGTATGAAGACGGGTGGCAGTGAAACCATGTCAAAGGAGGTGTTATTATATAATTTATGGAATTAAAGCACATGAAATCCCTTTTAGAATACCACCGAGCATGGGGACACTATGAAATGCGATTTTGAAATGCTTAAACCAGCATGAATTCGCTCCGTGACTAAATTTGGGCATTTATGTTGACTTCAGGACGTGATCGCCAAATCCGGAACTCGTCTCCTTCGGATTCCGTTCGCTCTGCTCTGCGAGCTTCCATCACTATGCTTCAGCACCACCATCAAAGACACACTCTCCGTTGTCGCAACCGAACGTGTCCGGGAGACCAATCGCGGTCGATGATTGTGATGAGCGCTGACGATCGTGCGACTCCGGAGTCGCGTACTGATGTGCGTGGAGGTTCGGCTGCTCTCCTAATAGTTCGCGCGGCCGGTCCGGCTTTCTGAGGCAATAATCAATTCGTAAGAACCTCTGCCACCTCCTGCGTGTTTTTCGCACTCGGACGACTTCATGTACTTGTACTCGTTCTTTGTGCTCCCCGGAGATCCCCCACCCTCTTGCTTTTCATCGTACATCTCGCCTTTCAACGTTTCTCCTACTCGTGTCTTTCCGGCGCGCTAAAACCCTCCCTCATTTATTTGTCGTACCACGCTTTAGCGGACTTAAGCTTGTCACCGTATTGGGCCGCGACAAAGTGCCAAACAACAGTGGTTCGATTCCGCATATTTCGGTGGCGAGTCCACTTTGCAATGCCCTAAAACTGCCCACTCTTCGTGTTATATCTCGAGCCTCCGCGACCGTTTTATAACTGATTCCCGTCCCTCCTGGTTGTTCCCTGGAACTCTATCGGAATGGACACGGTGGATTTGAGAAGATTAATGGTCGGTGTAGTGGGCTTCTCGATGGCGGCGGCAGGCCTCTTTCTAGTGCGTTCAGATTCTTGTATGTTTTTCAAAGCGTTTCTGACCTTCTTGAAGAGCATTGCCGCACCAGTTGTGGCTTCGATCGTACCTTACTTTCAGTCTCAAATACCTGTCCTAGTCAATGCACACTCTCAAAAGCGGGAGATGACAATCCCTCGTAAGAGTGGTCGTCTCACCGATACTGTTACTACATCTACTCTGTCGAGGTCTGAAGACTCCGTGGTCACCTCAACAGGTACGACCTCGTCGACAATTTCCTCCGAAGCGAATGATGGTGCAGGACAAGGTCCCATGGTGACTCCGAAAATACTCCAGGAATTGCCTACTGCCGCTCAGTTGAGCGCAAGTCCTTCTACCCCTCCTGACTGCGCGGCGCGTGTCCGCCACATCTGTTCCCCGCAGCATTGTGCAAACCAGGCTAGTACATCCGCGTCTCCTCCGCCATCGCTCGAGCTCCTGAATGAGCGTGCGAGAAGCAAGAATAGAAACAGTTTGCCATCGGGGTTCTGCACACGGGCGTCTCCCATACCATCCTTCCTCAGTCTCACACCGATCACTCCGGATGAGCCTGGTATGAACTCTCCAAAAGTGTGTTCATCTTCCGATAGTCATGCCACCCATGAAGGGGTCCGCCTTTCTCGCCGTTCAACTAGTTTCTTCGGCCTTCGGCGTACATCTAAACGCTCCATCACTTCCACAAGGTCTGAATCTGAACCTGTGTCGCAGCCTTCTACACCTCCTACCTCACGCAGGAATTCGATGACCTCTTCTCCTGCTCGAATATTGGCTTCTTTGCGAGATCACGCTTCCTCGGAATCGGCAACTACAAGAACTGAAGGTGCCTCTCGTTCAGAAGAGAAATCGAAGGGCTCATCATATTGTAAGTGAAGCATGTAATTCCTTACCTTTCGCTGCTCACGCTCTTTAAATACAAGTCTTCAAGCTAAAACATAAGAAAAATGGGAAGGACAAAGAGAAGGACAAGTCGATGTCGAAGGAAAATAAATCTGGACAAAAGGAGAATATTAGCGAAGGCGAACAGGAAAGGTGCCATTCGCAGCCCCATAGCGAGGCAGAAGAGCGGTCTTCGCGGAAGCCTATCTGCCCGCGCTCGCGATCCGCGCGTAGGTCTGACACGGCGCCTGCGCCACGCACTAGGCCTTACGAGGCGCCATACAATTTTCCCGCTCCCAACTCGCCGGAAGCCATCGACTACGTGCGGCGCACACGCGACGAGTATATGCGCCTCTCTTCGAGCCCGCCTGCTATGGGAACACCCCTCCCTGATCCGCCTGTTCGCACCTCGGTTTCAACACCACCACTGACACGTATCCCTCAAAGTGCACCTGCAGATCATATTGGATTCGTGCCCCCGGAGCGACATCGCAAGACTGCGTCTGCTGGCGCCGACGAACTTGGGTTTATTCTCCGGCCGACACCCCTGCCAACCGAGAGGCTGCATGTCCATTATGGAGTCGCGCGCGCGTCAACGCTGCCTGTCGGCGTCCGCGCAGCACCACCGACTGAGGCACAAAGCCCTCCCCGTCCAATCCTCAAACGGTCAGGACTGTCTTCATGACGTTTAGTTTGAGTGCTCTTCGGCATCCATAAACGGCGAGCTTGGGCGGTTCGTCGTCAGCTCTACTCCTAATATTTGTTATCGATCAATCAGGCCTTGACCGCTGAAGTGGATTGCTAATACTCCAAAGGCGATTCCGCTCCCCCTGCAGCCCTCCGGTTGTTCTCATGTAATTTATAAGCTATCTTAAAGTATGACATATCCAACCCCCCCTTACAGGTGAACTCCATTGCATTAACCATTCTGTAACCACACTTTCGTTTTTACCAATTTCGTCTTTATCAATTAAAGCTGTCTTCCTAGGCTGTACGCCTCACTCCAGCATTTTAGTGTACACTTACCCCTAATCACACACTGGTCTTTTTGATCCGGGTCACGGCTTGCTTTTGTGCTGCGGACACGTCGGCACGTATGTGTCGATGCCGCCGTCCCTGGAAGTGTTCCCGTCGTACGACTTCTCTTTTTTTTTTACTCACGTAATAGTGGTTTGCTATCCATGTGCAAGAATGTACGTTTCTCGCACCCTACGCTTACATTTGGACTTTTGCCGAATAGACCTCCCATCTGGATCGCTCTGCTTCGAGAACTTAGCTCGGGGAAATCTCCTCGAAGACTCTGCGAGCCGGGCCGTCTTCGATCTGGCCATCCCGAAATCTCGGATTTACATTAAAGGCTGGGACTTGTCCTGAATTATTTTTTAATGACGACGTGCAACTCTCCCTGGTGGGAATTTACACTTAGTGTATCACGTTTGTTACGCGACAGCACCATACGCGTGGCATTTCCGCAGCCGTTAGTAACGTCTGCTCGCATTTCTTTTGAGCTGTATAAAAAAGCGAAGCGGGAGTCTGTTCAAGGCTCTGTCAAAATACTAAGCTAGAACGCGAAGAAGGACGTGAAGTTGATCAGCGCCAGTACGGAAAAAAAGCTGCTACGATTTTTTGATGCGTATAAAACGCGTCGGCTCGTTCACTGGTAAGGATTGAAAAACCTCCTTCTAACGCCGTCATGATCCTCTTTATTAACACTCTTTCGGATACGTATCCGTTTTCATCGGTGTGACAGAGGCTTGGCTGTAAGTGTTGGTTATTCTACCATTTTGCAGTTTGTAGCGTGTGGGAAATGAACTATTGGAAATATCGGAAATGCATGTACGAGAGTGGACCTTTAAAAGTACTCGTTAATCGTTGACCAAATGTGCACTCTACTGCATTATACATAGCTATAAAATTTCTTCAGTAGTGAGCCGCTAGAAGGGCAGGAGTATGCCTCATTACCCGGCATCAAGGGGCCTGTTGTAAGAGGGAAAGTAACGAAAGAGTGATGCGAGAATGTATTGGTGTGACTAAAAATGTCACGTGTGACATAAGAAAATAATCCTCTTTCTTTCCTTTTCCGCCTTGCGGCTTGTTACTACAAACCTTCCCTCCCGCTCGTCCGTCCTTTCGTCGTAGCCGTCGCTGCTGTCTCCTGTTGCCGCTCTCGACAATGCCGCCCCGCGGTAATGAGGGGTATGACTTTACCCCAATCTTGACCCACTATCTCTTCTTGTTTACTACTATTCTCGCTGTGGTAAGTCTGTCAGCTCCTCGGGGCATGCATCCATCGCTGCGGAATGGCGCTAACATGCGTTCGTGTGCAGGCAGGCTGGTTCACTGCCTTCATTGGACAAGCTGTTGCGACGGCAAATTGTGCGTCTACACTTTCTCTGTCACATTTACAAACTGCTAACCTGCTCGAGTCTAGTTGGCCATGGCTCAGTTGGTGTGCTATGGTTCGCGATCTTCCTGCAGATGTTCCTCATCCTTGGTGTACTGCACACCCTCGCAAGCGACGCCATCTCGATGCACCGCTTCCAGATATCTGTGTTCGGCGCTATTGCGATTGTGTTTTCCGTTGATGGCGTCAATGAGGGTATCTTCTCGGATGCTAGTTCTCTTGAAGCCATGGGCGCTGGCTGGCTTATCCTCGCGATAGTCAACATTTTCTGGGTCCTCTACTTCACCTCAGAGGAAGACTCGCTCGCACTGCACGTTTTCAACTCGATGGGTACGGGTGGGCTCTCACCACCTAATCGCCGTCGTCGCGGGACTCGTGGGGCGTCGATGCATATGGCCGGCAATGGCTACTCAAGCGGCTACGGGGGCCCGGGTATCGGGTCGGGTGATGTTCCGTACGACACGAAGATGGGCAACGGCATGGGTATGGGTCCCGCTGTGCGCAGTAATGCGAGCTTGGGCCCGAACGGTGGAGCGAGTATTGGCGCGGCGACACGAAGCATCGGACAGACGGGAAGCATAACAGGCGCACAAAGCACGGGGGCAGCCGATAACATCGGCGCTAGCTCTCCGCTTATGGGCAGCGGCAACGCAGGGGTCGGCGCTGGAGGGGGTCTGCCCAGCCCAGAGCAGAGGCAGAGCAACCCCGAGCCCAGTCCGGCGCCCGATACTTACGCGTATAAAGCAAAGGCGCTCTACGCATGTGAGTGGCTGCTTGTTTTTGATGTTATCCCAACCTCTGAGACGGGGACATTTGCTCAGATACTGCGTCGCCTGATGACCCGAATGAGATCTCGTTTACTAAGGGCGAGGTTCTCGACATTATCGACAAACAGGGGAAATGGTGGCAGGCGAGGAAGGAAGACGGAACAGTGGGGAGTGAGTGACTTATACCTTTGCAAACAGTGTTTGCCGGTCGTTGACAACAATTTCTTCTAGTCGCCCCGTCTAATTATCTACAAATCATCTGAGCGTGGAAAACGTCCGTTCATCTTCGTATTACTGACGGCCACTTAACGCCCTGTTACGTTTTCCATACCCTCTACTTTCTTATATGTCGCTCACTGTTCGTGCTGTGCGTCCCCTCTCATTAATGAGACGGAGCGTGGTTGCGCACAATCTTTGTTTACCGTTTCAATTAAGCTATCTTACCTACTTTCGCTGTAGCTTGTCGACTAAGTCTGAACATTGCCTTTTTCCCTTTCCTGTGCACTTCGGCCTTCCCTTACTGTCGTCCTGTGCTCTGGTCATTTTGCTGACACACCCTCGGTGTCCTTGGATGCACTGTTTCGACTTTCTTACGTTTGTTGTTGTACATAGGTACGAGGGTCCCGGGATATATTTACAAAGACCGTTCTCTGTATCCAAGCGACTGCCCGGGCGACGGTTGCAATGTCCTCAAGTGGTGCATCTGCGCTCTGATATATATAACGTGAATGATTTAGATTCCGTATTCCAACTTTGTACCCCCATACGCTTTCTCTATTCTTGTACCCTTGCGCATAATCCCTTGAATTTATAGAATGCCTTTTCTTCTTTGATATCCTGGAACCAGAGAGGCGCTGGTTGCGCATTAGAGTTGCACAGCCAACATGACATAAGAACGGCGCGCGGTAGTTCGCCTAGCACGCGTGCCGTGTGAACAATTGGACACAGGGCGATGGCGGCGGCCAACTAGCCGAGACTCGTATCGAAGACACTATGCGCTTTGTCCCTCTCTACCAACCATTGCCTCATTCTCTTTATCTTCTTCCCTGTGTCTTTGCTTTGAGCGCAAGGGTGCTTGGGAAGGGACTGGCTTTCTCTCTCGATTCCTGTCTTGAAGCACTGCCAGAAAGCCCGGGACCTGCATGAAGATGGCGAAAGTTGAGAGGGATGAATTGTTCTACTTCTCTATGACGATAATCCAGGTACAATTCAGCCATTTGACTTTTCTGCGGAGACAGCTGCTGATCAAAATCTATTACTCACACTTGCAGGTGGAGGACACACTGTTTAAGGTGCCTCGTCGACCATTTGAAGAACAGTCGGACATATTCCGGTCTATGTTTACTCTTCCGCCGGAGAATGATGCTCAGTTTGACGGAATGAGCGATGAGAAACCTCTGCACTTAGTCGGTGTCAAACGGGACGACTTTCGCGCGTTCCTGCAGGTCCTACTCCCTCCGTGCGTGCATTGATACCGAGCTATTTTAGCATCGTCTAACACTACTTACATCCCACAGGAGCTACGGCGACGAGATGGAATTCTCCGAGAAGGAGTGGCTTTCCATTCTAAACCTCGCAAACATGTGGAACTTCACGAAGATCCGCCAAACGGCGATCGAGAAGCTGCAGCGTAACAACATCGACGTCGTCACTAAGGTCGAGCTGGCGCACAGGTACGACATTCGCGAGTGGCTCTTCGGCGGATACCTTGCACTTGGCAAGCGTGAGGAACCGCTCACTGTCGAGGAGGCTGCGCGCCTCGGGTTTGATTTCGCCGTCAAGATGGCGCGCGTGCGTGAACAGCTACTGCGCGACAAGATCGCACACCCGAACGCGTACCGTACGCGTCCATTTATCCCGTCGCGCGGAGACAGCCCGCGCGGCCCGTCCCGGAACTCGCAGTCGCTGCGTTCTCGCATCATACCGAATAACCCCTTCCCTGGTGAGCTGGAAGACGAGGACGATCTCGTGCTGTCCAAAGCCATCAATGAGGTCTTCGGGATTCGCGGAGAGCCTCGTTTTGCATATTCGACTAATATAGAGCAGGAGGAACTTGTCCTCCATCCCCCCTTCAACCCACATGGCGTGCCCTGGCCTTACGACATTATTGACCAGCTTTGATTGTTGTGATCACTATTATGACATTGTGTGTACTGTATATTACCGTGTATGATTGATCTGTCTGTCAATAGGAACACCCATATCTTACGCGGGCGGACATTTATTGGCTCTCTTACCAGCGCCGTGCCTAATTATGCTGTGAACGGAAAGAGGCCGCGGTCCCGTGTATCTCGCTTGGATGATAGGGGCTCCCTTAACTTGCCAAGTATCCAAACAGAGAAAGGCTGTATAAGGTTTGAAGTGCACTGTTCTCAGGGGAAGGCGGGGAAGGCCGGCATGTGACGGACATTAAGGAAGGCGGTACTCTTACGGAGCGCTGGCTTGAGTATTTCAATCTAGTAGTCTTTGATGCTTGTTTCCGCAACCGCGGTATCGCCCTGAGACAGCGACTCAATGAGCGAGATCGATACATACATCTTGGATCGTCCTGCGGTGGAAAGGAAGGATAACGGATACTATTATTCTTTAATTACTTTCCAAGTGAGCTCATTCTTAATAAACGAGACAAACGGATGCTCAATCTTGTACAACCAGATCGAAGACTGCCTGTTCCGTGTGCCACCAAACGCTTTCGAAGAGCAATCGCAAGTCTTCCGTGACATGTTCTCTATCCCTACGGACGGCAAAGAGGGAAATAGTGATGAAAACCCGATCTATCTCGCAGGAGTCGAAACGGACGCATTCCATGACTTCTTGGAGCTCCTCTACCCACGGTAATTTTCTTCACATTTAATCAATTAAATAATAAGATACAGGTATTGACACGCAGGGTTGTCTCTTTACAGGCCGCGCCGTGAGGGTCCAGATGATTTGGCTCAGGAAGGCTGGTCAAGCAGTCGCTGGATCAAGGTCCTAGATCTCGCAAGCATGTGGGATTTCAAAACTGTCCGAAATATTGCCATCTCGAAGCTCCAGAACTGTAAACTCGAAGAAGTCTATAAGATTGAGATTGCGCGCAAACACGACATCAAGCAATGGTACGTGCCGGCGTACATGGCGCTGGCGAGACGGGACAAGCCGCTGGACGTTGGGGAGGCCGACCGGCTTGGGTATGATTTCTCGGTGAAGATGGCACAAGTCCGGGAACGGAGGTTGATACGATGCGCGAAGTGTCCGAGGTGTAATCCAGGTGGCGGCAAGGGAGAAACGTCGAAACTGTTCTCGAAGGCCGATAAGAATCGTGATCGCGCTGTTTTATTGGCAGAGAAGGCACAGGAAGAAGAGGAGCTGAAGAGGGATGTCGAGGCGGTATTTGGACTTGGGGGTACACACGGGTCATCCGCGTTAGCGCTTTCGTTGTTGGGTCTGCCTTCATAAGCATTACTTAGTGTGAAAAAATGTGGATAGGATTTAGTATGGCTCGCTGCATAAAATCGTTCGAACATACAGACATCATCTGAGGAACGCATACGTTTTGTTTTCGGAGGTGCCAGGTACTATTTTATGCGGCCGTCGCAGTATATTTTCACCGAAGTGTAACTCCAGCGACAGAGTTATAGTATCCGCCTCGCTCCATATGTTCTTTGTCCGTTGTGAATGCCTTCTCTTAAGCTTGCCCAAACTATAATTCGAACGACAATTCCATATCGTCATTTGCTTCCGCTTATCAAGCTCGCGCGATGCTAGTACCGGAAGATGATACGCAGTTCGAGCGTCCAGAATATTCTCATTTGACGCTTGGCACTGGGATATTCAAGTCCATAAAAATGGGTACGCGGCACATGCCAGCCTGAGGAAAAGAGGGAAAGAGCTTTTCACTTGTGGCTATCACTCAGAATACAAACTATACACAAAACGCTATACCGTGAGTGAATCATGACAAACTCCCACACGTCAACAAGGAAAAAGCAAACGTACCGAATAGTTCGAGTAGTATGCTCACGTCTGCATGAGTTGAAGTACGAGGGTATATCGCTTACCATTAAGCGAGACGGTCAGGTCAGTTTCAAGATTGAACAAATTCTAGTCATATGTGGGAAATGGTTACATAATGAAGAGAAGATAACGCGGCCCCATCCTGCTCCCTAGCTTTAGACCACATGTATATCGTGATATACACCGGGCTCAATGTAGCTCACTGATATTTCAAAGGCTCGCCTCTACGCCCTGCGTCCATTTCCATCGTGGTATGCCTTCTCTCTTACCAGCGTGTAGACGGATAGGTCAAAAAGCGTAAGGTCCCACCCGCGAGGCCCCGCTTCGGAGGCCTGCTGCATGAGGTTTAGAGCATTCTGTGATCGAGAGAAGATAGGAATGCGGAGGACATGCGGTATTCATGACACGGCATTGACTTGAGTATTTCAGCTCAACAGCCTCGACGCACAACTTCCGCAACTCTACTACTATACTGCGGTGACCGCTCGATGAGTAGATTCGCCGGTACGTTGAACTTAGCCCGCCCGGCGGTGAAAACGAAGGACGATAAACATTACTATTCTTTGATTACTATCCAAGTGAGCTTTCAAGTTACTTCAAGTTGCTTCTGTTATGAGAGGGATGAGTAACCGACCATCATCTGCAATCCAGGTAGAAGATTGCTTATTCCGAGTTCCACCAAGTGCTTTCAAGGAGCAGTCCCAAGTTTTCCGCGACATGTTCTCGTTCCCGAAGATCCCGACAAACGGCGAAGAAGGAAGTAGCGATAACAATCCTATTTATCTCGCGGGGGTAAAATTAGACGCTTTTCGCGACTTCCTGGAGCTCCTCTACCCGAGGTAATTCCTGATTCATATTGAAGAAATTGTACCACCTCGTTAATTGCAAGACCAACAAACTCTTTTCAGTTCGCATTGCAAAGAAACCATCAGTACTTTCCACGTACGATGGTCTGCAGACCGTTGGATTGGGGTTTTGGACCTCGCGGGCATGTGGGATTTCAAACCCATCCAAGACCTGGCCATCTCTGAACTCGAGCGGTGCGTCCCCGAAATTGATGTGATCCAAAAAATCGAGATCGCACATAAGCACAGTATCAAACACTGGTATTTTCCGGCGTACAAAGCACGGGCAAAGCGGGCAAAGCCACTGGAGACCACGGAGGCCGTCCGATTCGGATATGATTTCGCGATGAAAATGGCACAAGTCCGAGAACGGAGGTTGGAAAGGAGCATGAGGAACCTGCGGTGTAATTCATGCGGTGGTACTAAGATGCAGGTATCCAGCCCACCTCCGTTTACCAGTAGGCCCACAACGTTAAACTTCAGCACGATAAAACCACATCCTGGAGGAGCAAATCCTGAGGAAGGGGATGGTGAATTGGACAAAGACATAGAAAAGACTTTCGGGGCCGAAGGTGAGCGAAGACTAGTCCATGTGAACCTAATAATAACACTCCTTCCAAGCAATAGTGCAAAACATTGATCTGCAAAATCGGAACACGCCAGCTCCCTCTCTTAAATGGTATTAAAGAAGCTCAATGCAGCATTGTAAGATATTTTTACTCGGCGTGAATTCAACAACACTCTTCCAAAACTTGCTCCGTCCAACAATCCCTTGTCTGTCGCAAATGCTTGAACTTCAGCTTCTCAGGACTACATAACATTAAACAATATCTCCTGTGTCTCCAGCAGCATACCTTTCCCAAGCCGGTGTTACACTCTCCGGGAATAGTGGGTTGAAATTGGGGTTGTGCCATGAAACCCAGTCTATCTCGAGGGTGTCCAAACTGATGCATTTAACGACTTCAAGGAGCACCTTTACTTACGGTTATGTTCATTCACATTACAACAATTGGACGATGAGATACATATCTTGACACGCAGCGCTGTCTCTTTACAGGCTGCGCTGCGAAGGCCCAGATGGTCTGACTCTGGAAGACTGGCCAAGCAGTCTCTGGATCGAGGTCCTGGACCTCGCAAGTATATGTGATTTCAAAACCGTCCGGTACATTGCCATCTCGAAGCTCCAGAACTGTAAACTCGAGTCTATAAAAAATGAGATCTGCGCGCACGATATCAAGCACGGGTATTTTCCGGCTTACATGACACTGGCTAGATGGGACATGTCACTGGACATCGCGGAGACCGACAGGTTCGAGTATGGTTCCTCAGTGAAAATGAGACAGGTCTAGGAATGAGGATTGACACGATGTGCGAAGCGCCCGTGGTGCAGTCCAGGTGGGGGAGGGGGGAAGCGTCGAAACCATACTCGAAGGCCGATAAGAATCGCAATCGCGCCGTTTTATTGGCAGGGAAGTCACAGGAGGATGAGGAGCTGAGGAGGGCCGCAGTATATTTTCACCGAAGTGTAACTCCAGCGACACGGTTCTAGTACTATCCGCCTTGCTCCGGGATCCTTTGTTCGACGCGAATGCCTTTTCTTCAGCTTTCCAGGCTATAAACTGAACAACAATTCCATGCTGTCATTTGCTTCCGTTGGTCAAGCTGGCGCGATATTCTATGGGGGGATGGCTCGTTAGGAACGGAATTAAATGATTCAACCTAGAGGGATGCTGGGAAGTTGTGGGAAAATGTTACGTAATAATACAAGTAACTCGCCCCAGTCCACACTTCGACTCCTTAGACCACCTGCCAGTGTATCCCACATCGCGATATATATTGACTTCAAGGTAGTTCATCGGTGTGATTTAAAGTCTACCCTATATCTCTCCTGCGTGTGGCCGGACAGCACGATTCAACCCTCGACTGCCAGGTCCCATGAGAGGCTAGAGCTGACTTTGGAGGGGTTCCGCGAACTTCCGCCTAAGAATCTAAGCACGAGTCAGCTTCATAAGGTTTGAAGTGCGCCGTAATCGTCTGCGATGTGATGGATATGAGGGAAGACTGCACTCGTGCGGAACACTGCTAGTAGTGTGGCTATTTCAGCCTGGCGTCTTGAGGCATGCGCCGTGCATAACGGTAGTGTCTCCCCGAGACAACGATTCAATGAGCGAAACTGATCCACGGAACTTGGACCGTCCGGCGGTGGAAAACAAGGACAGCAGACACTACTATTCCCTAGTCACTTTTCAAGTGAGTTCGGCCTATACTAATTATCGTCACGAACGAGTGCTTATTACTGCATCAGGTCGAGAACTGCTTGTTCCGAGTGCCGTCAAGCATTTTCGAGGAGCAATCCCATGTTTTCTGCGACATGTTCTTGATGTCAACAGACGGCAATGGTGGGGACAGTGATGAAAATCCAATCTATCTCGCGGGAGCCGGAAAAGACGCATTTCGCGACTTATTGGAGCTCCTTTACCCGCGGTAAGCAACGACGTTGATTTATATCGAAGTGACTGTACCGTCTTGCTAATTTCTAACAATGGGACGCTCTTCTCAAATCTCATATATCACAGCCTATGGACCGAAAAGCAAAGTTGGTTGGCCAGCCGATGGGTTGAAGTCTTGGATCTCGCAGCCATATGGGATTTTAAAACTGTCCGAAGTCTGGTCATTTCTGAGCTAGAGAGCTCCGACCTTGATACAGTCCGAAAGATCGAGGTTGCACACAAGCACGACATTAAACACTGGTACGTTCCGGCGTACATAGCACTGGCGAAACGGGACAAGCCACTGGATGTCGCGGAGGCCGGCCGGTTTGGGTATGATTTCGCAGTGAAGATGATGCAAGTCCGCGAACGGAGGTTAGCACGGACTCAGAGTTTTAATGAGACATTATGCTCCACGTGCGGATACATTAACAACTGGACTACCGACTCGAGTATCACGTCAATAAGGAAACCTATGAAAAAAGGCAAAAAAAAAAGTCTTACACCGATTAACCCTTTCACTCCATCACCCAGTTTCGAAGGAGTAACGGAGGACCAAAAGTTGATCGAAGATATTAGAGAAAGTTTCCAGATTGGAGGTGCGCACAGGTGGTCTCCATTTCATATTATAAATTGATGAGGGATAATCTTTTGAATGTCAGCATGAAAACATTGATCGCACAATATCATTTTTCACTACCTTTTCGAGGAACTCAGACATAATACAGACAGACTGACATTACTCCTGCTCCGATTTCAATGGCATTGGATAAAAGCCCCATGCTGCAGTCAAACGTTTTCATATTTACCACTATGGTGTGATTTTGGCAACACTCAACCACAAATCGCCATGACGAAAATGTCCCTTGATTGAGCAAGCTGTTAAATAGCGGATTCCAGCGTCGGGATACTCTATGAAGATATTCCACAGATGGCACTCCACCGTGCCCGTAAAAAAATACGTTAGCAACAGGGTCAAAGATGACCGTCCCAAATAGATTGTCGGAGTAGATAACAGAGTTGCAGTTTGAGCATGCTTGCGTCCGCTTCGCTAAACGTATCGCTCGAGTACGAGCAACTATAAACAAGACGGTCAATTTTATGACTTAAGAGGCGCGAAAGTTGAAGCACAAGTGTACTCCATCTGATGTGTTCGCTACTCCATGTAGTTGGGCTACCCCCGTCAAATTTGCCGGTACCAAATATCACAAGATTTCGAAGGGTTCCACTGCATGGGTCCGAGCTTCGAGCGTATCGCGATCAAGAGAAGGAAGGCATGCGGAAGACGTGCGGTAGGGTCATGGCACAGAATAGATTTGAGTATATCAACCTAGCAGCCTCGCAACATCACGCCCTTACAGTTCTATGCTACGGCGATCGTTCGATGAGTGAATCCAAGACGTTGAACCCACACCGCCCGGCGGTGGAAATGAGGGACGATAGATATTACTGTTCTTTGATTACCCTCCAAGTAAACTCGGCTTTAAATTACTTCCGTCATGAATGAGGCGGGCGGCTAACAGTCACTGCAATCCAGGTTGAAGGCTGCTTATTCCGAGTTTCACCAAGTGCTTTCGAGGAACAGTCCCAAGTTTTCCGCGACATGTTCTCGATCCCGACAGATGGCAAGGAAGGAAATAGTGATGAAAACCCTATCTACCTCGCGGGGGTAAAATTAAACGTTTTTCGCGACTTCTTAGAGCTCCTTTACCCGCGGTAATGCTTGATTTATATTAAAGCGGTTATTCCACCTTGCCAATTGCAAGACTGACAACACGATGTTCCTCCTTGCAGATCACGTCGCAAAGACACTATCAGAATGGTTCAAGAACTTTGGTCGGCAGACCGCTGGATTGAGGTTTTGGACCTCGCGGGCATGTGGGATTTCAAACCTGTCCAGGACCTGGCTATCTCTGAGCTTGAGCGTTGCGCCAATGGAATTGATGTAGTCCGTAGGATCGAGACCGCACACAAGCATGACATCAAACGCTGGTATGTGCCGACATACACAGATCTGGCGAAACGAGAGAAGCCGTTAGAGACCACGGAGGCTATCCGACTTGGCTATGATTTCATGGTGAAGATAGCACAAGTCCGGGAACGGAGGGCGGCGCGGGGCACGAAACTCCTACGGTGCAACTCGTGCGGCGTTACGATGACGCATACACCCAACCCAAATCCCTTCGGAATATTCGGTGCTCCTCTAAATCCAAATCCAAATACCGATGATGAGTTAATCCGGAAAGACATAAAGGAAATTTTCGGAATCGATTGTGAGTATAGACGAGCCCCATCGCCTAATAAAACTGACGATGACAATTCGGCTGATTGTTAGCCTGAACAAATAAACAGACAGGTCGAAAAGATGCTCATTTTGTTTTCAAATAGAGAAAGCAGCCTGATGCGGCTGCTAATTTTATTTATTTATTTATTGCGGCGTGACTTCAGCGACACTCCTCCAAAATTCGCACCGTTCCAACAATCCCTTGTCTGTCGCGAATGTTTGGACTTCAGCTTCTCCTGACTCTGTAACGTTGAACAGCATCTCGGTGCTGCCGGCAGCATACGTCGCCCAAGCCGGTGTGATGCTCTCCGGAAATAGTGGGTTGAAATTGGGATTAAGTGACTTAACGACACTGAGGAATGACCCTGCGAATGAGGCAGCTATCTGGGCGTTCGGGACCGTTGGCGTACTGGGTCATTCAGTATGAGTACTCGTATATAAAAAGGAAGGAAACTTTTTTTGAAGCTTTGCACTCACGCGCCAGTCGGGAAATAGTATGGGACATCGCCTCCGTGGTTTCCAGGTGGTACAGCGAATTCACCCTGAATAGCAGTATTAGTCGTGCCCGCATATTGGTGCGACGCGTAGAATCGACTTGCCTTGAATGAGCGTCCCTTAAACGCATTAAGTAAGGCGTAAGTTGGGCAGATAAAGATAGCTTCACGTCACGAGGGATAGACGAAGAGATCGGTTAGCTACATGACATTTAGTTAGTAGATAATCAGAGAAAAAACACATACATTCTCCCATAACAGCGATTGCCTGGTCGACAACAGTGTCAAGTCCGATACCTGTATATTGACGAACAGTAGCTTCGATTTGCGAATTTCCAAAATTGGGGAAAAGTTGGCTAGTGTAGTCTGAGAGCGATATATTCGAAGTGGCGTCGCTATCCACGAAGATTCGGCCCTCGAAAGTGTTGGTTACCGAGAAGAGCACGTCCTGTACCCAAATAACATCAGAATAAGTAATTGTTTTCTTAGCGGAAGAACCTAGCACTTACACCATTGAGTTTTCCCTTTAGAATGGTTTGTATGGGACGCTCCACAATGAACGAACCGTCGACAACGGGGACAAAGGCGAACGTGCCAAAGAAGTTGCTAAGACTAATAGCGGAGTTTGCAGTTTCGAGTATGCTCGCGTCCGCGGTAGCTAAGCATGAGAATGTATCGCTCGAGTTCGAGCAACTAGATGTAAGACAGTCAGTTATATGACCGAGAAGCACATAGAATTTAAGCTTAAGCGTACCCGACTTGCTGGACGACTTCAGAATACAGTTGCTGAATAGGATTGAGTAAATACCTCGGTTTACATAATAGCGTTTTAGGTATAACTACCTCTGGGGCGGCATCATTATAATTGTATTGAGAAGGAAGGAACGTTGAACTCGTCATGCCGGCGCGGAAAAGCGGAGGCTGGGTGTTTCCGCCGTGTGCTACGATGTGCTGCAAGACGGAACCAGCGCCTGCATTTGTTTCATCAGAAAATATGAACAAATCGTAACTTATAATCACTAAATCTCAAACCTGCGGATTCGCCCCAAATCGTCACTTTTCCTGGGTCACCACCGAACTTTGATATCTACGTACGCGGGAGCGGAGTTAGCGGATGTGTGGTTCCGTGTATCGAACCGACTAACATGTTCTTGTACCCATTTCAGTGCAAACTCCTGGTCCACTGAAAATGTTGTAGATAACCCCAGTTAAATCAAACCTGATTAACATGTAGTAAAGGGAATAAATGCTTACACAACCCAGCGTTTAGAACACCGTGCTCCTTTATCTCACTGCCTGCAAGGAAACCTATACAGACACGCGTCAGGATTATCCAATTGCTCTGCGTTTGCAATATTACTTGCCGAATAAACCGAGGCGATATTGGATCTCTACGACCACCACTCCGCCGTTGGCATCTTGTATGAGATCTCCACCGTAAGCTCCGGTCGTACTGCCAGATACATATCTTAACGAAACATCAACTCGGTTAGCAACGAACCACGCAACTAGACGAGCATCAAGCTGTACACTCACCCGCCACCGTGAATCCACACAACCACCGGCATCCTAAGATCAGGATTGACTCCTCCTTGTACGAACACACTATACAGAAAACAATTATCACCCTTCAACCCTTGCATTGATTTATTTGTACCCACTTAAGAAATAAACAGTCTTCAATGTCCGCTGCTCGCTTCACAAGTCGAGAAGAGACTGTCGGTGCGGTGCCCGTACTTCCTTGTGGGCATTCTGGTGGTTGTGTGTTCGCAGATTGTATGCCTTTTACTACCGCCGGAGAGGCAGGCGCTTGAAACCTCAACTGCCCTGGAGATCGATAAGGCGTGAATGAACTGCGTTGTGTACTGAAGATTTTTTTCATACCAATTGGGGGACTCGCATAACGTATTCCGAGGAATGAGGTGACATTGGACGTCGCATTAAGCGTAGCTTGATATGTTGCATAGCCTAGATCAACAGTCTGGGAACTCGCAGTAGCTCGACCCAATATGTTCGCAAGAACGAGAGCATTGGCCGCAAGATCGAGTATTCTCATTTTGCCGAAGGAGGGAGAGAAAAGCAGGAATACAGGGGTGGGTGTCAGCCAGAGATTATATGCTCAGGGGATGCTCCATTCATGCTGACAGTCGTCACGGTCCGTCTTGGCTACCGGGCCTTGCGGAAACATAAAAGACTTTGCGTCACCACTTAAATCTACGGATCAGACAGCTGGTCCAAAATTTTATAGGCCCCTTCGGTGAACACGATGTGGGTCGTTTTAACGCGAATCGAAGGGGCAGGATGACATCTGACCGTGCTTCAGTGGGCCGAAAGCATACGGGAAATCCACCGAAAGCCCTTAAGATCTTCAGCCACCTGAGGTGTAATGCGCCGTTCGCGAGCGCAATGTGACAGCAAAGCAAAATCCAAGTATAAAGCGAAGCGAAACGCCCAATAAAGTCATAGAACTCTCACGTGGATAGACCGCAGGGCCGTTGGCGAAGCACACGTGAGCGAGACGGGATTTGAGCGGTCACTGATGTTGAAGTCCCTATTTGCAGGGCGAAGGAGAAAGCGGTGTGGAGAACTTCTTCTTCATGTAAGAACAGCATCCACGCGGCCCGGAGTTTCTAAGCTGCGACACATCGAGCAGCGTCCCTTTAGACACGAGCTTGAGAATCTACCGGAGAAGTGACACCGAGATGGCTGGCGTGATGAATCGATAATGGCCACGACGAGTGCCGCGGTGGGAAGAGCCTTCGTCTTGTCATGTGCACAGACCACAGGATGTTGCATTTCCATTTGATCAGTTGTGGTGGGAAGATATCATGCGGCGAAACTAGAACCGAAGAAAGATGGAATGAAATGGAGAAAGACCCGAGAATATCACGGCAGTACGAAGGTGAACCCGAGAGCGTTGGTGCGGAACCGTCAAATGCAGATACGATATTGTCATGAAGGCGCCTGAGCAGAAGAGATTGCAATATTTCGTGCCAGAATCGTATCATCACGGCATCTGATTAGTCAGCTTCGGGAGCAAATGTCCCACGGGCCGCTGTATTTCCAAAACTCGGAATTCGAATCGCATGATGATTCTACACACAACTACCCGTATCAATAGGAATCAGATGGAGTAGGAAATAAAAGTGGAGCAGAAGGCCAGTCCTGCGACAGGAATCCCGAAACGATAACTATAGTTATTTGTATTTAAGAAAACCTCTTGCAGTTGATGTAGCTAGATAGTGGGTTCAAGTTGGACCAAGAAGAACAGCCACAACTTGAAGTGCCGGTCATTAACGCAACACATTAATTTTGTAAAAAATATGGAGACGGGGGGGAAGTGGGTTGAAGAAATTTATCTCAGGCATCGAAGTTCATGTCTGTTAACGGCCTTCATCATTGTCTTCTGATGATTGATGGCAGCTCGTCTGGCCTTTAATAAAACGTGAGAAGGCTGCAATGATACTTTACAGGTACTTTAATCGAACAAAAATCACAATAGGACGGGGGTATGTTCATTCTGTTCTCAAAAGCACAAAAAAACCGCCGTCTCTACCATCGGGCAGCTACATGCCATCTCTATTGCGGCGTGAACGCAGCGACACTCGCCCAGAATTTGCACCGTTCTAACAAGGCGTTGTCTGTTGAGAATAACCGGACTTGAGCTTCACCAGACTCCGTAACGTTGAACAACATCTCCGCAGCACCATCGTAATACGTGGGCCAAACCGGCGTTATGCTCTCTGAAAATAGAGGGTTGAAATCTGGGTTGAGTGATTTCACGACGCTCAGGAACGACCCCGCAAAGGAGGCAGCTAATTGCGCATTTGGGATCGATTGCGGACTGGGTCGTCGAAAATGAGCACTTGTTACAAAAGAGGAGAGGAGCTCGAAACCCCGCACTCACGAGCTATCCGGGAAGTAATAGGCCACATCGGATCCGTGGTTCCCAGGCTGCACGGCGAACTCACCCTGGACGAAAACATCAGCTGTGGATAAAAGTAGGCAAGGCACGGAATAACGTACCTTAAAAGATCGTCCAGCAAATGCATTGAGCAGGGCGTAAGTTGGACAAATGAAGATGGCTTCAAACCGTCAGGAAGGTCAGCTACGCAATAGCGACGAGTAAATGAAAGAGGGGAAACAAGAACACACATTCGCCCATAACTCCGATTGCCTGATCAACAACTGTGTCAAGACCAATACCAGTATATTGAAGAACAGCGGCTTCAAGCTGCGCTTCCTTGAAAGTAGGGAAAAGTTGACTGATGTAATCTGAGAGCGACATGTTCGAAGTGATAATGCTATTCACGAAAATCCTGCCCTCGAAAGTATTGGTTACAGAGAAGAGTGTATCCTTCATACGAAACAACGTACAAATTAAATGTGAGTTTAGCATTTAAAGTCTGTGAGCATGATACGATACTTACGCCGTTGAGAATCCTTCGTGAGATAGTTTGCGTAGGGCGCTCCACAATAAACGATCCATCAACAACGGGGACGAAGGTGAACGTGCCAAAGAAATTTTGATGGCATATATTCGAGTTTGCTGTTTCAAGCAGACTCGCGTCCGCGGTGACTAAGCACGAGAATGTGTCCGTCGAGTTCGAGCAGCTGGCGATGGGAAAATCAGTTATACATCTAGGAGGTACGAGTAATGTAGCACAGAACGTACCCAGCTTGTTGGACGACTTCGGAATACAGTTGCTGAATGAGTGCGTTTAATTACCTTAGCATACTTAATAGCATTTCGAGGATAACTACCTCCGGGATGGTATCGTTGTAATTGTATTGTGGAGGAAGGTATGTTGAGCTAGTCATACCCGCGCGGAAGAGTGACGGTTGCGTGTTACCGCCGTGAGCTACTATGTGCTGCAAGACAGAGCCAGCACCTTCGTCCGCCGCAGTCAGTTAATGTCAAATGTATTAACTTGAACACTTTGATCTCGAACCTGCCGATTCACCCCAAATCGTTACTTTTTTCGGGTCTCCGCCAAAGTTCGATATCTACGAAGAAAATTTACGGAGTAAGTATTAAATAAATATAACTAACGATATAAATAAAGGATGGTCATATGAACAACCATCTTACTAAGTGAATGATAATGCAACGATAACACCATACAGATAGGAGCTATGATAGTTATAGTATACATAGCTCATGGTAGATGTATATAAGGAGAGCTGGTCTCTACTACGAAATACATTGGTTTACACTGATAACCCCGTTTCTCTACCCAACTACCACTGCACCTCATCGTCTACCACAACGTGCATAGATTTTAAGAGTAAGTAACAAGAATCGCATGTTGGTCGATAAAGGGGACTAACATGCTCTTGTACCCATTTAAGCACAAGTTCCTGGTCCACTGAAAACGACTCGGCTATATCAATTATGACCGATGCAGAAAAGGAAATGCTTACACAACCCGGCGTTCAAAGCACCAAGCTTTTTCATCTCGCTCCCTGAGAGAAAGCCTGTACGGAGATCAGTCAGAACGCCGTACAATTGTCTACTCCTGCAAAGACACTCAGGCTAGTACTCGCCAAAAAGGCCAAGGCGATACTGGATTACCACGACTACGACTCCGCCGTTGGCGTCTTGTATAAGATCGACACCATTATATTGGTTCGCGTCCCCAGAAACATATCTTGATGAAACATGAAGTCAGTCAGCATCAAGGAATCAGGCTATGCACTGACCCGCCGCCATGAATCCATACGACTACTGGCATCCCAAGGTCTGGGCTAACCTCTCCTTGCACGAATACACTTGAGAAAAACAGTTTACTGGCAATTCGTGAATCACTAGGTTACACACTCACTTAAGAAATAGACAGTCTTCAATGTCCACCGTTCGCTTAAAGAGCTGGATGGGACTTGTGGATGCAGTACCCATGGCCCCTTGCGGACATCCTGGCGGCTGCGTGTTCGCGAGCTGGGTACCCTCGACTTTCAACGGAGAAACGGGTGCCTGAAACCTCAATTGTCCTGGGATTGGATTGGAAAGTTAGTGATGAACCGGATTACGTTTCTGACGGGCGTACCCGTTGGAGGACTTGCATAGCGTATCCCGAGAAATGATGTAACATTGGAAGTTGCGTCAAGCGTAGCTTGATATGTCGAGTACCCCAGGTCGACAATTAGAGGGCTTGGGATAGCTTGACTAAACGCAATTGCAACTTGAAGGACAAGAGTACTGGCGGCTAGATTAAGAGTCTTCATTTTCGTCAAGATTGAAAAAAGGGGAGTAAGACCTGCAAGAGGGGTGTTGGAAGGGCTTTATACAGTACACCCAGGGCCATCTTGTTGATGCTGACAGTAATCTATGTCTGTCTCATCGGTGAATGAAACGAGAAAAACGAGTCCATGACTCAAGTGCTGGATCACCGCTCAGAGTCCTGTCCTTGTTGCGCAGCAGGTTTAGTAAGGAACGTACTACTTAAGTGAGCTTCCATTTGATGCCTCATGCTCTGTAAGTGGGTTTGGTCAGGAATGGCAGCAAAAGCAATCGGTCGCTTGTTGTCAGTGCTAGTGATCGGTTGACGAACGATCATCGTCCTGTCAATAAAATGATTGATCGGTTCTGCATTTTCTATAAAAACCATAACTGGAGATTGAACCTATAACTAGCTTTACAAGTGATTCAATTACCAAATTACCTCTGCACTACGAAAGCTTTATTTTCCTTTATTATTAAAAAGGCAATATTATAGCACATGGCAGAGGCTACTCGCCCCTCCACCACTAATATTACTACCACCACACGTATCTGTCTGACCACACCCTTACGGAGTCGGAGTACTATTACACACTGTCCTCGTCTTCATCGAACTCAAGTATCGGTTCGCGCGCGACGAGGAAGGTCCTCGCCGCGGTGCGCCGTCCGAGCAGCAGCGGCCGCAAAAGAACTGGACGAGACCGCCCAGTGCGTGTCTGTTTCTCCTCTCCGGAGTCCTGTGCTCCTGCGCCGCACGTCGCTGACACTTTTGTAGTGCCGTGGTAATTAGCTTATTAATTTAATTGGAAGACTGGTTGTGGGTTCAATCCATGTTTAGGCATTTTTTGTTGAAATTTCAGAACCGATCGATCGCTTTTACTCCGGTAATTGGTTTGGTAATGAGCGGTGTGTTTTCAGCTCGCGGCGATCGTTTCCCCTTAGATAACAGTAGAAAAGTATAAACTGTACAGTCGGGCGCATATAGTCGCGCCCGAGGCATCCGCGCACCTCAGTCTAATTGACCCGGGCTGAGATATTTGTACATGCTCCATTCTGAGGGACGTGCCAGTGTTTGAGTTGCCACTGGCATTTGGGCTCGGGAGCAAGGCACTCGGACTGACAAGTCGGAGTTGAAACGATCCGAATGGAAAGAGGAAAAAGATCTTCCGCCCGTATGGTCCGAAATAGGGACGATGTCTGAACTCCGACGCAAATCCATCCTTTCGGATTACTGTAGTTATAGCACTTGTCAGGTTGCTGTGGGTTCATTGTTATGTGGGCCTCGCTCGACACTGCAAGTGTTGGAGAAAGTGACTATCCAATAGTACTTGCAGTTGAGTAGTTCAGATGCCGCGTCTCTGTTGCTTCCGCTAACTTGAACTACTCACAGCATTACATAACATGATGGATCCTTGCTTAATGGCCCCCTCGCTTTGACTCCACATAGGATGCCGTAAGAGGTACGCAGATACCCCGTCTGCGCGTTTCTAAAAAGCTTCAATTAAGGTTACCATTTATCGGTACGGCTTTTGGACCGCTCTGCGCATGATCGTCGCACAGCAGCAAACTGCGGATAGTGACGCAGCAGCAATAGATAGACTGTCTTATGCGGCTCGAGCCTGTTCAAATCCATTGATCCCTTATACGGTGTCTATCTCAGAGACGAAAGACAGGTTCTCTTCTATGGCTCTGTTGCGTTTTCGCGTTTAGCGGATGGGTAAACCAAGAAGCCTCATCATCCAATAGGACGCTATGCCAAGTCCTTCGAGCACGAGATTGAAATTGCGAGCGGTGTATAATGGTTCCTTTTCAAAAATTTCATAAAAATTTACAATAGGAGGCTCACAAAACGGTCATAAAATCCTTTACTGTGGTGTGATTTCTGCGATGCTCTTCCAGAAATCACATCGCTCTAATAATCCTTTGTTTGTAGCGAACGCCACAACTTGGGCCTCTCCAGATTCCGTAACATTGAACAACATCTCTGTGTCGTCATCAGAGTACGTCGTCCAACTCGGCGTCACACTTTCTGGCAGAGGGTTGAAGTTAGGATTGAGTGACTTTACGACGCCGAGGAAAGACCCCGCAAAGGAGGCTGCTAGCTGCGCGTTTGGAACAGTCTGTGTACTAGGCCTTCAAGATGAGTATACATGTATGAAGGAGGATGATGCGATTCATCGTGGAGCTACACTCACGCGCCGGTCGGGAAGTAATACGCCAAATCGTCTCCATGGTTTCCAGGCAGCACAGCGAATTCTCCCTGGACGAAGGCATGAGCCACAACTATGTATTGGTGCTACGAACAGAAGTAACAAGCCTTGAAAGATCGCCCCTTGAACGCATTGAGCAGGGCATAAGTCGGGCAAATGAAAGTGGCTTTTTTATATCGTACGAGATCCAAAAGCAATTAGCCACTCGATATAAACAAACGGGCGAACGAGGAGGAAACATACATTCGCCCATAATCGCAACCGCCTGGTCAAAGACGGTATCGAGACCGATGTCAGTATATTGACGGACGGTGGCATCCACTTGTGGTTTTTTGAAGGTGGGAAAAAGTCGGTTGGTGTAGTTTGAGAGCGAGGTAATGTTGCTGGGCACGAATACGCGGCCCTCGAAAGTATTGGTTACCGAGGAAAGTATGTCCTTCATTTAAGCAACACCCGAATGAACAAGCATTTGATACTCGGCTTCTTGATTGTAGCTTACACCATTGAGTTTTCCTCGTAGGATGGTCTGCATAGGGCGCTCCACAATGAACGATCCGTCGACGACGGGAGAGAAGGCAAACGTGCCATAGAAACTGTTTAAACAGATGGCATAGTTTGCGTTTTCTAGTACGCCCGCGTCCGCGTTGACCAAACACGTGAAAGTATCATCCGCGTCCGAACATCTAATAGCGTGACAGTCAAGTTCAGCAATTGAGAAATGCGAAAGCGGATTGTGAACGTACCCGACTTGCTCAACGACTTCGGAGTATACTTGCTAAATGAACAGTTGTGAGTGCTTTGGTTTAAGAAGCAGCTTTCGGAAATGGCCACCTCTGGGATTGTGTCGCTATAATTGTACTGCGAAGGAAGGGCTGTCGAGCTGGTCATTCCCGCGCGGAAAAGCGGAGGCTGCGTATTTCCACCATGAGCGACAATGTGCTACAAGACGGAGCCAGCCCCTTCGTTTTCTCCGTCAGACAAACCCGAACAGATATCAAAACGGTCAACTGGATGATCTCGAACCTGCTGATTCACCCCAAATAGTCACATTATCCGGATCGCCTCCGAATTTGGAAATCTGTGCATGCCGATAAAACGTCAGTAAAAAATGTCATATAATGGCCAAGGAAGACGACCAACATGCTCTTGTACCCATTCCAGCGCAAATTCCTGGTCCACTAATAAAAGTACTAGCAAACTCGGTCAAGTCAAACCTGAAGACGCAAAATACGGAGCACTTGTGCTTACGCAGTCCGGCGTTCAGAGCACCATGCTCCTTCGTTTCATTCCCTGGAAGAAAACCTTCCAACGCGGATATCCGTTAGAATGATGCAGAACCCTTTCGAGTGCATAACATCACTCACCGAAAAGGCCAAGACGATACTGAATTTCTACGGCAACGACTCCGCCACTAGCATCCTGTATAAGATCGCCACCATCGAATGTATTTATGCTCCCGAGAACATATCTTAATACAACACGTGTTCAACAGTTGCATGGAGCGACATAACTGTATGGGTGGTAGGATGTGTACTTACCCGCCTCCATGAATCCACACGAGCACCGGCATCTTGAGATCAGGATCGACTTCTCCCTGCACGTATACGCTTCATATAGAGGAAGATAAGTTGCTAATTCGTGAGCTGACAATTTGCACTCACTTAAGAAATAAACAATCCTCAATGTCTGCCGCTCGCTCGACGAGTCGGGGAGGACTTGTGGGCGCGGTACCAGTGGCACCTTGCGGACATTTTGGTGGTTGTGTATTCGCGAGTTGAATGTCCTCGACGGTTGTCGGAGGGATGGGCGCCTGGAACCTCAGCTGTCCTAGGATGATGTCGAGAAGTCATAAACGACCTGGTTTGTATCTCGAGATGAGCATACCTGTCGGAGGACTCGCATAACGTATCCCGAGAAACGAGGTGACATTAGACGTCGTATTAAGTGTAGCTTGGCATGTTGCATAGCCTAGATCAATGATCTGAGGGCTTGAGATAGTATAACCCAACACATTTGCGAAAGTGAGAGCACTACTTGCGAGATCAAGTATCTTCATCTACGTCGCTGAGAGAGAAGCACAAGAGCACGGGAGGGAATACCATGTGGTTTTTATGCGCCCGAAGGATATTCTGTTTGCTCGACGTGCCATGTCGCGATTCATCTTCGTTGACTCGTAACAGATGGGGTGGAGCAGTATTGAATAGTGCCTCCTACAAAGCTGTGAGACTTGCACGCACAAATAAGTAGAGGTGCCGCTGACAAATTACATGCGAAAGAAACGGAGTCTTGCGCAGTCTTCGGCTGAAGTCCATCATATAAGACTAACTTGACGAAGAATGGAAGTGCAGTGCAGTGTTTTAATCAAACGCATCCGATCTTGGTTATACTTCGAGCCTAGATGTCTCTCGGTGGAACATACGAGGAGCTAGAAGAGAAGCCGCTGCAACCCGATTGTTGTAGAGAATAGCGAGCCCCACAGCAAGAAAGCCCTTCTTTTTCGGAGCACAATGGCTCATTTTAATAGTAAAACGGCGTTGACAATGTTATGCGACAACTTGAACTTTGAGGGCGGGTCGCAAGGAAACGTGAGCGGCGCTGCCGCCGGCGTAGGGCAATGTGCAATGTTCGCGGAGGTACAGCCAGTAACGTGAAACTCGCCGCAAACCATATCCACCGTCCTCACGCTGTGTTTCGTAAAACAGGAGCCAATACTTGTAGGGGATTGAGCAACTGGTCTTCCGAGGGTTTGAATGGCGTGACAAACGCGAACGGTCACGCAAAGAGCTGTGAGTCTGTGACGCGAGGCTTTCGAAGGTTATTCGCCGGAGGCTTTTTTTTTTTAAAAAAATCTAATATTTATATACCGCTATATCCGTACGCCCTACACCGCTATATAGACTAGCTACATTAATAAGCAAATGCAAAACTAGGAAAGGCGCGGTGCCAGGATTAGTGAGGTTGACCACAATTCTCCTATAGCTAAATAAAGGGAACACAGTTCAGAGGTTAAAGGTAAAGGAGCAACTGCAATTTACGAAGTGCCTGGTTTTTAATCATTTTTAGGGGTGAAGGGAAGAGTAACTTAATCAGCTAGGAAGTGGGGAAGGAAGAGGAAAAAGAAGTCAAGATTAGCAACCGCCTATAAAACCGTCCCCCCAAGTTTACACAAGGTTCCCAACAAGGCTCTCGAAAGTTCCCACTACCCCCATAGAGGGCATGTTGGCGATAATAACTTGTCGACCCAGTGTAATGACTATAGGCCTACATCGAGGTTCCAACCGATTCCTAATGCTTGATGGATGGCAAGGGTGTCTACCCCTCCTTGGCATTTATACTCCATGTGAGATATACATTCAGCTTCATTGGAAGCTATGTCACGTCGTCCAATGGGTTGCTGTGACATCAATGTTCTGGAATTGCGCTGATCCGGTCCGTCCTCCCTTGTTTATGTGTGTTTTCCGAGGTTGTGATGTGTGAAGTGTGAAATGTGTGAAGGTGCCACAGGATCTGGCATGCATCAGGTTTACACTAAGGCATCACCGTTGCTGCCCATGCCCCCACTAAGCCAACCCTTGGACCAAATTTGCTTTGCATAAGGACGCTGATTTTGAAGGACGATCCCAATGATAAATGGGTAATGAGTGTGGAAAGCTATCTCTGAGAAGAGGAGGACAAGTTGGCAGAAGTAGAGTGAAGTATGAGTTTTTGTGTCTGAAGCTCTAGTCCAAAAAGCCCTTCCAATATCTGGAATGGTCCAAGTCACCCTGTGGCCACTTTGCACGATGAAGAGAAGGCATAGCTCCTCTGTATGTGGTGCAGAGAGGGAGTACCAGAGGCATCCCTCTGTGTGTAGTGAGCCGACTGAGCAAGCAAACTGTGGGAAAAATCCTTAGAACATGGTGGTTCAAGGAAGAGAGAGGGGGTGTATTCGCCGGAGGCATTACTGGTGCTTGAGTGGCTCTTCTCGTTTTTTTAAAGGAACTTGAATCGATCTGCTACTGTTCCCAATATAAGATAAGCCCTTTCGCATCTCCTTATTCCGAGATACCCAAAAGTCGGCGACATCAAGAGATTCATAGCGTCTAGTAATAGAACTTGGCCTGAGGCTGCCACCCCAGAAGTTGCCCTAGAAAGTCAACATCATGATGAGCTTCATCATCACTGCCTTCAAAAATTCTCCCACAGGCAGTTGCTCCCAAGATTCCCGGCTTGAATATAGATACCCAGAGTTTTGTAGCTCAAGCGCTGCATCTTCGTTGTTCCTTTTGCACTTACTTCCGGTCATGGCGTCTCCGAGTCGGGTTTTACCCGGATCTTTCCTGGTTCCGTAAAGGTGACGGCGCTGAAAGAGGCTGCATCTACACAAATAAGGTACATCTGTTACATGAAGACTTCCATCAGAAGTTGTTCTTGACTTGGAGCCACTGGGCTGTTATACATGGGTGCAGGCACAGCACTGCCACCAGCATGCGGCATGAACTGAACAGTATAAGTCTTAAAATCTATGCACGTTGTGGTAGACGATGAGGTGCAGTGGTGAAGTTGAGGCAAAGGTGGGTTATCAGCGTAAACCAATGTATTTCATGGTAGAGACCAGCTCTCCTTATATACATCTACCGTGAGCTACATATACTATAACTATCATAGCTCTTATCATATGGCATTATTGTTGCATTATTGTTTACTTAGTAAGATGGTTGTTCATATGACCACTTCTATATTTTTAGTACGTTCGTTATATTTATTTAATACTCCCCTTCAGACTTTTACCAGGCAGAGTAGACTTGTAAAACGTTTGATTAATTCTACTGTTAGCGCTTTCGTCATAATATCAGCCTTTTGCTGTCCAGTTGGAATATATGAAACTGATATAGTTTCATTTTCAATATAATCTCATAAAAAGTCTTTTCGTATGTCAATATGTTTCATTTGTTGTGTATATTTTTGTTCTGTTGAATTTACTATAGTTATGGCTGCTTGATTATCGCATAATATTTTCATAGGTGTATCCAAGGTCTGCAGTACCTCTTCAACCAGTCTTCTTAGCCATATTGCTTCTTTTACTCCATGAGTTAAAGCTTGTAATTCAGCTTTGCATACTGATAGTGACACTAATTCTTGTTTTTTACTTGACCATGATGTTGTTGCATTTCCTATTTGGAATATATATCCTGATATTGCTTTATGGCCTTCTTGTGTCATTCCGTCAGCATTGGTATACCCGATTAACTCAATTGGTTCTTTTCCTCCAAGTATTAACCAATAATTGTTCGTTCCTTTTAAATATTTAAAACAGTGTTTCACTGCATTGTAATGTTCAATACTAGGTTTGTTTAAATGCCTAGCAAATTGACCTGTTGCGAATGATATATCAGGTCTCGTGCAATCTGCTGTGTATCGTAATGCTCCAACCATATTCATATAAGGTATTTGATTCATGAAGTTTAATTCTTCATTGGTTGGATTTTCAAGCGACTTTAACACTTGTCCAGGTGTCATTGGTGTTCGTACTGTTGCAGCATCTTTTAGTTTATATTTTTCAATTATATTATCAATATAATTCTTTTGTCTTAGTTTTATAATTCTTTCTTCTTGGTTTCTTTCAATTTCAATACCGAGTAACCAATGTATATCATTTCCGTCAGTGAATTTTACATGTTTTCCAATTTCATCTTTAAAGGCTTTTATTATTAATAAATTTAAGCCACATATTGTTATGTCGTCAACATGTATGAAAAGTATTAGAATTGTTTTTCCTTTTACTTTTCTTAGGAATACTGCATTATCTTGGACTGCTCGTGTTAGTCCTATTCCTATTAATATTTCTGATAATTTTTTATACCATCGTCTGCCTGCTTGTTTTAATCTGTATAAGGCTTTATTTAATTTTAAAACTTGCCCAGGTTTAGTTTCGATTAAATTTCCTGGTGGTGGTTTTATGTATATATTTTCATCTTTTTCTAATTCACCATATAAGTAAGCTGATTTTATATCAATTTGGTGAATTTTGTAATCGTTTGTTGCGCTCCAACTTAATATAGTTCTTACTGTGGCTAATCGTGCCACTGGAGCGAATGTATTGTTTGAGTAGTAGTCTATACCCTCTTTTTGGGCAAATCCTTGAACTACTAATCTTGCTTTGTAGCGTTCAATTTCTCCGTTTGCTAATCTTTTTGTTTTATAAACAAATCTTGTTCCAATTATATTTGCTTCTTTTGGTGGATCAATGATTTTCCATGTAGATCTTTTGATTAACGTTTTTATTTCTTCTTTCATTGCTGTGATCCACTGATTTGTGTCAATTCTATTGATCGCTTGTTGATATGAATTCGGATTGCCTATTAATTCCGAATTGAATTGATTAAATTCTGTAAGATAGGCTACTGTATTTTGTTCGTCAAAGTTAAGACCTAATGATCGTTTTGTTGGTTTTGTTGATCTTATTAGTCTTTCGTTTGTTAATTCTTTTATTTGTTCGTTTTGTTTTTCTGTTATATTCTCCCCTTCAATTTTAGATGGTGGAGAATCTAAAAATTGTAGATTTTGTTCGATTGAGATTTTTCTATTATGATATGTTCTATGACCTTTACTTTCTTCATCAAATCCTAGCCATTGTGCATATATTCCTTTTGGTTGTAATTTATTAATGTCTTCTTGTTGTACTATGCAATATTGGCCAAATTCTTTTAAATCGTCAATATTATAATTTTCGTTGTATCATTTAAAATATGGTGTTTTAAAATCAATAGCACTTTTTGGTGTTCTATTGTAAATGTAAGTACTGTACTTTACAGCTTCTCCCCATAGACTGGGTGGTAATTTTGCTTGTAGCAGATTGACTCATGTATTATTTAAAATCGTTTGATGTGATCATTCTGCTACTCCGTTTTGTTGTGGCGTATTGTGAACAGTCAGCTTTTGTATTGTTCCATGTTTTTCTAAATATTCAGTGAATTGTTTACTTAAAAACACTGTATCGTTATCGCTTTGTAATATTTTTATTTTTATATTATGCTGTGTATTGAGCATTGTAGCCCATGTTGTATAAGCATTTAAACCCTCGTCTTTTGTTTTTAATAAAATCATTTTTATCCATCTTGTAGCATCATCTACAAGTGTTAGAAGATATTTATATCCTCCAATAGCATGTGTGGATGCTGGACCCCATATGTCCATATGTATATGATCGCCAAATTTTTCGGCTAATTTTGAAATACATAATTTTGGAATTTGCATTCTTTTTATATTTGCTTCAATGCAAATTGTGCATTGAGTTTCATCGTAATTTGAAATTTTATTATTCATAATTTGATCTTCTTTTAGTAATCGCTTTATGTAAGCGTAACTTATATGTCCGAGTTTTTTATGAAGTTCAAATAATGTTACATTTTTTGTAGCCACTTGTACATCTTTGTTAAACATACTATACAATCCATTTGTGTTTTTAATTTTTCCGCATAAAGATCCATTAGGATACTTTATTGTACATTCATTTTCTTTATAAATAAATTCATAGCCGTCTTGACATAGAAGTCCTTGAGAGACTAATGTCATATTCATTTTAGGATTGTAATATACGTTCGATAATATAATGACACTTACTGAGTGTCCGTTGGGAATGTAAAGCTTAAGATCCCCTACTATATTTGCCATGAATGTTGTTTTGTTGGCAGCCGTTATTGTAATTGTGTCAGTTTTGTAAGTATTTCATAATCGATTTATATAAGGTGTTAAATGTATCGTTGCACCAGTATCAATTATATCCATTGAAGAATAAACATTGTTAGCAAATTTTTCTGTTGTTATAGCATTAATGCTTACATCTAGATTGTTATTATCCATGTCTTCCATGGCACTATCATAGTTTCCTATTTTGTCAAGGAAGTCATTATATGAATATATTGGGAATTCTCCCATGTCGAAGTCATTGTCGTCGATTTCGGTTATAAAGGCAGTTTCGCCTTGGCCTATTACGGCACTTAACTCGATTTGAGAGCTTGATGCGACATTTGTTGCTGCTGCTGCTGTGGTATGTTTAGCCTGGGCCGCACTTGCCCCAGTCATTGTCGGTGCTGCTGATGCACCCGCTTCCTTCCCTTTTCCTTTGTCATTCGCGTCCTCTTTCTTCTTCTGAGCTGCCTTCGTCCATTCCGTTTTTGGTGCCCAGCAGTCTCGACTAAAGTGTCCTAACTTGTTACAGTTATAGCACTTGATTACTTGTGATTGTTGGTTAGGGGAATATCCCCCTCATCCTCGTCCTCGCATATATCCGCCACGGCCCCTGTAGCCGTGACCTCGGGCTGTACACCGCGGCTAGTACCACGTCCGCAGCCCCTAAAATAAGGGTGAGTCTGCTTGTCCTTGGGCAGGTGATTAGCTGCCGCTCCTGTCCTCTGATGGTTCTTACGCCACCCCTCGAAGGCGTTTCTCAATGCTGTTAGTAGGAATTGAGGGGTTAGTTCAATTTCATCTTTGTCTGGATTCGTTTCGTTAATCGTTTTGATATATAACTCACTCTGCGTGAGTACGTATTGATATTGTTCGGGCGTTGCCCGTGTAATAGCCGATATGTATGTCAACTCTGAAACTTTTACCCCTTGGGCTATTAGTTCCTCATATTTATTGCTGAGGATATCGAGCATTCCATCGAAATGGCTGACATGACCTCTGATATCAAAAAGGGCAGCCTCGTTAAAGCCCTTTGTAATTGTTGTCTGGACATTATATTGTCTGTCAAGCGCTTTGAGTAGCGCTGGAATATCTTTAGAGAAATTAAGATAATAAGCCAATATTTTGTTGGGCATAGTGTGCATAATGCCATTATATAAAGCACTTGATATACCAGCCTCTCCAGTTCCTGGGGAGTTAATGAGCAAGTTACCGTAACCTGCACTCTCAATTGCACTTCAGACTCTGTAGTTCCAGAGTTTGTAGTTTCTATGCCCGTCGAGTTTCTCAATTCCGTCAAAGAATTTCTGGAGTTCCACGAGTTTAGTTGCCATACTCGGTTCGTCTTCCTCAGTATCGTTAGCGTCTGAATCGTCAGGGTCAGATGGTTCTGATGGCTCATGCGATGGGTTATTTTTGGATTCTTCAGTATTTTCTTCTTTGTCTTCTTTTTTATTGTCGTCTTCTTTTTTATTGTCGTCTTCTTTTTTATCGCTTTCTTCTTCTTCTGGCTTAATATAAGGATTATTAATTTTAAATTGTTCTTTTTCAGTTGGGTCTGATATGCCCAAATACGTACTTATTCGATATCAGATTTCAGATGATTTTCCTTTATCTGATATTCCTAAATCTTTAGCATGGTTTGTTAATTCCATTTTATAGTCAGCTTTTATTTTTAATTTTTCATCTCAAGTAGAATTGTCATACCTGTTTATTCAATCTTGTATCTGTTGTTCCGTTCCGTTAATAGGTATTTGTCTAAGGTTACATTGTATTATTAGGTCGACTAACCTTTTGCTATCTTTAGCTTTTTGAATTTTATCTTTGAGTTCTTCGATCATTGATGACTGTGTATATGTTATTTTTAGTTTGTTAGCAATTATTCATAATCCAGATAATTTTTGTAAACATGTTTGCTCACAAGTATTGTTACAATTTTCCCCTTACTTTCCCTTACTGCGCTGACTAACTTCCTCTTCATCATCATCAGTCAGCGCAACTCCCCCATCTCTCTGCATTACTCATCATTATTCATCTTACACCATACGACACCATGATGACGCCTTATCGCATCACCATGACGTGCTTTGCTTACTGATCACCGTACTTGTATTACCAAGGCATTCCTGGAGTTTCCATGACCTTCCATAGTCTGGTAAACACACCTAACCAAGTCGCTACAGTAGCAAACACATAGAGTAGCATATAAGCATGTAACTTCAGTAGCACAAGCCCTAAGCTTGTGCTCTTTGTTCATACAAGCCCATTATCTGCTACCACCAGTCTACTGGGTGTCACTTGGCTATTAGTCACTTCATCGTAACCCAATACCGCTAAGAAGCATCTTGTGTCCACATCGTCGATCAGGAAGCCCTGCCGACAATCATCTTCGACTTACAACATCTAGGAAGCCCCGTTGCCGTACCATCAGTTCTGACGATCAGGAAGCCCCGACGTCGATCACCACGTAACCATTGAGCTTAACAAGTATTGGGTTTCTGTCCATCAGACATGATTTCGTTATTCAAGGATTTATGGATTCGTTAATCGTTTCGTTAGTTATAGAGTCAAGGCTCATAACCTCTTAAAATCTACACATGTTGTGGTAGACGATGAGGTGCAGTGGTGAAGTTGAGGCAAAGGTGGGTTATCAGCGTAAACCAATGTATTTCATGGTAGAGACCAGCTCTCCTTATATACATCTACCATGAGCTACATATACTATAACTATCATAGCTCTTATTGTATGGCGTTATTGTTGCATTATCATTTACTTAGTAAGATGGTTGTTCATATGACCACTTCTATATTTTTAGTACATTCGTTATATTTATTTAATAATAAGATATAATCACCCGCTGTGATGAAGAAGCGCATGCGACTAAAGCCCGCAAACCCGACATGTCTAGTTTGCCCAGTAAAGATAGTACCGCTGGCGCCCTTCTTCTTGGTTGCTACCTTTCCACCTTGTGGGTACATTTCTTTTCATAAAATGTTGTTTAATTTGACTGCGTATCTTCAGACTTTATGGTATTGTCTGTCACCAGACGTATAGGTATTATGGGATGTATCCTCAGGATAAGCTTGTCACAAAGGGCACGGTATGATACTGCTGTTCTGGCCATGTCGACCCCAATTAATCCCTTCGATCACGCTAGGTTGCCATTATGTGGTATTGATGGAAATAACACTCATCACCGTAATCTTCTAAGAGATTCTCATTTTAAACAGGGCCTTGGAGACAATACATGTGACGTTTACCGTGCACACTTGGTGAGGTTTCTTTCTTTTCTTCCAGGGATGTGAACCTGACGAATGCCAGCTATTATTACCTGATTTCTGGCTTTCTGGAGCCTGAGCGGTTCTTGGAGGGAGTATGGTACGTGTACACAATTTGGACAACAAGCGCATGCTTATTGAGCTAATTCTACTGGAAGGTCACTGCGGGTGAGTAGAAATAAGACACAGAATGAAGGATGTCATTGACTGACTAGCCCGGCACATAGACAATAATGGTGCTAACGGTACGTGGACTTGTCGCTTACCATGGCCTGTATAATATCTAAATACGTTAAAAGGGCATTATTGCGACGGTTGCTCATGTGTAAGACTTGACGCATTTCTGATTCAATATACTGTCCAACGTTCAAACAGGTTCTTCACAATGCGTGTACATTTATGTGAGTAACTTCAGTGCCGCTTTAGAGCTGAGAAATGAATATTAGCCACTAGTATTTCATCGCACTCTACTTACAGCCAGTATTGTGAGTGCTCAAGTGATGGAATAGCTCCCTGAATATTAACGCGCCGAGAAGACGAGCGTTTCAGTGGTCCGACTAGGTAATCACTGATACATTGTCTTACCTTTGAGGGGTTCTGAATGTCTACCAGGCTTTAGCACAGGTGTGCATCCCAAGCCTAAACTGTGCGCGCTATTAACTGAGGTCTCATACAATGACCAGCGTGCACTGTCACGGCGTAAGTCGCTTATATGCTTAAGAAGGCGATTTGTTTTACAATTTCAGGGCAGGTATACGTCTGTTACATTTGCGAAGTACACCGGCAATTTTAAAGTGTGTTTCTATGCTTATGAACTCTTGCTGAGACTCAAGCTGGTCTAATGAGTCTCGCAGTGGCTTATTTGCCTTACCCTGGTTCTGTCTTTGGTTTCTGACCTCATGATTAATGTTTCATTGTGTACCTTCCTTAACAGAAGCAGAACGGGGTTCAAAAGGTAGCTTCAATCTAGATTGTACCCAAAATACTGCGATCAGATATTGACTAGACTTTGAAAATTGACAGGACAGACTCGCTCATTGATAAGTTGCTCTTGTACAGTGTCAACACTAGTTTGATAACAGTGTGAGCCGCATGCTACATTTATTTTTCGCTTATTTCTCAATATGATAATCTTGGTTCCTTCGGCATATTTAATGTCGTTGTCGTCGCATCTGTAAGTTTCTGCCCTTCTTACGTTGTTGCAATACTTCATAATAACTGCTCCCAGGCTTTGGCAATGCCTACTAACTTCATCTACATTGGAGTCTATTTCATTATTAGCAAGCGTATGTACATTTGATGAATTTATCATCAAGAGCATTATTCCTTTGGACTGATAAAGTCCGCTGCACAGTGTATTCGAACTCACTTCTTGCTGTGTGAGCTTCTCTTTCTCTTTCTCCGCTTCAAGGCAACTACTGATACACATGGGCAGTCTGAATTCGAGAAAAAGTCTGTCTGGAATTAATGACAACGGGACTTTTGTCCTCCAAGACCTTTCCCGACACAGAATAATGCCAGACCCAGAAAATGATTGGACTTACCCCGATCACGGTCAAGTGAGTAGTGCCACTATAAATTTGAATCATCTGTCAAAATGACCCCTCTTCTTTACTTCAGTCCGTACCGATAGTCAGATTGGGGGAGAAAAATGTGACATCTTTCAATGGTCATGTGAGTACTCGTCTACTTGCTTCCGCGTCTGCGTCTTGGCTTTTTTCATTTCCCTTAGCACTGACAAATGGGAATTTGAATAACAGCGGCGCCTAGAAAGTGCCGGGAACTTTAATGCCCGTATCGAAAAGTCGGCATTGGACTCGGTTAGCACTGCTTAGAATGATGTTTGCACCACCAATTCTTGCCCATGCTCTATTTATATATTTACTTCTGCGAATTAATCAAAGGAATCTGCATCAAAGTAATCTGAGGAAGGTGATGTCGGGCAAGGATGTTTATTGCCGCCCTCTTCTCCGGAGGGTATATAGCACTCAGCCAAAGTCGGGTCATATCCGATCCTGATTATTCTTGTGCGCATGCACATCTTGATATCATTGATGTGGTCCGGACAGCCCGCGAAATGGCGCTACCGGTGACCTCAGAAGACCGGAATGTAAGTTTATCCTGTAGCTTGAATCAGTGGCGATTTGATCTCATTTTGCGGCGCCCTGTATATGGGATCAAGCATGGGTCATAAAATTGCCAGCCCTTTGCTGTTCAGAGGGTTAGTGTCCCCAGCACCCGTGTGAGATGTCGATCATGGGTGTGAATGCGGACCAACCCCCGTTCCAAACCAATGCGATTGGTACTGCTTTCGCTGGGAGCATGATATCTACGGCGTAATGGAATTTCCCCTCTCTCATGACCTGAGCGAATAACCTTTAACTGAAGGAACCCTTTTGTAGGCTATACGGTCTAATCTCTCACCAGAATTTCCGTTATTATAGGCTTTATCGAAAGGATTCACTGAGGCTGAAGCTTTTGGTAAGGTTTCTGTGCAGTTCTCATTTCGTGAGGAAATTCATTTGGCTGTTATTAAGGTCGGATTTCTATGGTAAAGCGTCTACTGCGGTATATAGTGCTGCACATTGATCACTTTGCTCTTTTTTCACAAAGGGTCTTGGAAACAACGAATATTGCTCTCACAATCCATACCAGGTGGATCATCAATTAAAACTTCTTTATTAACGATAACTGACAGACTCTCATGAGCTATTATTATTTTGCAAGCCATTACCTTGAGCCCCTTGTGTTTCTTTCCGGTGTTTGGTATGAATCCATGTATATTGAGTTCGTTTGCTTTGCGACTGACATCGCGAATGGACTAACAAAAGGTCATTCAAGGTGCGTTTTGATCGCATGATGATGCAGCAGTAAGCAGGTCTGAACGAGGCTGCACTTGGGCCTCAGGCATCGATTTTTATAGCTGTGAGTCTCTCGGATCTAAACTCAAACTGCGTTACAACTGGTCCAATGCTTTCGTATACTTCCAGGGGCTACTTACTTTCATAACGCATATGTGAGCTTATTCCCCTGTTTCTCTATATATCCATGCTGGACACGGTTTTTGCATGCCAGTTTTTTCGCCCAACGAGTCTACATTGGTAAGTATACTTCGGGACTTAGTTCCTCTTTGAAAAAAATGTCAACATTTTCTCAATTAGTGACTCGGAAATCTTTTTGGCTGTCCGGTTCGGTGGTAAGATGGTATAATTCAAAACTGTCCAGCACAATGACTCAATTGATCATTAAGTCTGCCGCTGCGATAGTTCAACTCGGTGAGGAACTTATCATTACAATACCTGGCTTAGCTAACCCTCAATTCCAAAGGATTTGTCATAGGTAAAGTCGTGTGAATATTTAAGTGGCACACTACTAATGGCTTTCGTCTCAGCAACGACTTCACTATTGTAGGTCTTACCCTATCTGATCTGCGCCAATATAAAACTGAATTATAAGATGATCAGGTTTATGGAAAATACGCTCTCAGTGTTTAATGATAAATATCCGGTTTATTAAGTCCTTAATGCATACAGATGCAGAATTAGCTCATGTGATTTTAGTGGATTATCAGCGCAACCGCGGGTGCCATTGCACTTTCCGACGCTCTTACCGCATATGCATTGTGCTACTGCTTGATGCGAAGTAATCAAAAGTTCGAAAATAATTAGTTCGAGATTTCAAAAACACCAAGTTCATCTTTTTTTAAATAGGAGTGACTCGATGGTCGCTGAGGTTCTGGCATATTTAATCAACACCGGGCTGTTGGCCTGGTGAGTGGCTTCAATCAATACAAGTTAAACGGTGGTTTAACTTGTCATACAGTTTTCTTGCTATTGCAAGCTTCTTCGTTGTAAGTCTCAACCGAAGTTTTGTATCTGAACCAGCTCAAGTCCGTATCTCTTTTCATATACAGACGATCTTTAAGAAAAGCACATTCATCTACCTTGGATTGCATTTTATACTTAGCGGAAGTATGTTTGATTAATTTTGATTTTACTGCGCTTTAGGCTTAGATGACTTGACAGTGCCGACAAACTCCTTGATGGCAGTGTATGCTTCTGTCTACTGTAATCCCTGCCAAGGCTTCATAGTAACAAAACTCTACTAGGCTCAACTCGAGACACAGCGATTTCTCGCCATCCGGAATGGGTTCTTTTGACCTTGCTTGTAAGCCAGGAAAAGAGTGTCGACCAAGGTCACGTCTGGAAACGGGAAGATCCTTGCGGGTAAGATTTCTAATGTGCCTATTTCCCGAAGTCCTGACAAGCGTGTTCTGGATTAGCCGACGGCTGATGGTATCTTAATTACGCGCATCACTCATGCTGATATTGTCTCAGCAATGGATCCAAACCCTACTAGCAACAGCAGTCGTGTAAGTAGTCCAGTTATCTTGCATGCCTTGTGGATGCAATGCCTATGTAATGACATTCTTTAGACCACAAAGTCCTACGATGCTACGAAGGACATCCTCAACGAGCCCGCTTACTAATGAGTTGATGAGTCGAGGACTCCCCGTATGCTAGTAAGATTAACTATACATTATTTAAAGCTTGTTCTTCGTCCCATACTTTGTGCTATTATCTTTATCGTCTGTGGGGGGCACAAGGTGCTTTCCACTGGCCCTGAGACTCCGGGTGGAAACAAGTCCGCCACTAGAAGGCTATTCTTTAAAAGTCAGTAAAAGTTGTATTTTCGTGGTCTTGAAATCATTTGGGTCAACGTAATGAGCTATGCGAGCATCCACGCATACAGGCACTGAAGTAGCACTTGAAATAAGTCTAACGCAGTTGATTGTGGCTGGGGGCGCTTAGATTATTCGGTATTGCACTCTCACAGTCCCGTGATTTGCGTGAACGGAAGTCGTAAACATCTGCACGGTTTACGACGACTCGCCGTTCAATGCTCTTTTGGCCATGGAACCCTTATCAGCAGCCGACTTAAGAGCTTCCTCAAGAGCAGATGAAGAACGAGCAGCGATTAACGATGCTGTTACAGGACAGCTACAGGAATCATCCGAAGGAAACGCGGATACCTCAGACAGCAGCAGACCGCTCAACGTTACCGATGCCCTCAGCTACTTGGACGCTGTGAAGACTCAATTCGTGGAGAGGCCGGATGTCTATAACAATTTTCTGGACATTATGAAGGACTTTAAAGGCCAAGTGTACGTGCATACTACCCTCATCATAACACACGTAACAAATGACCACGACGTCCAGAATCGACACCCCCGGAGTGATTGAGCGGGTTTCATCGTTATTCCGCGGCCATAATGACCTCATTCAAGGTTTTAATACGTTTCTTCCACCTGGATATCGCATCGAGTGCTCTAGGAATGCGCTGGAGGCCACTACGATAACGGTGACGACGCCTGCAGGGACCACTACTCAGTCGACGGACGGACAGCGACAGATACCGCAAGCAAGCCCAGCGGCCTCTCCTTCTCCTGCACCCGTTCTGGCGACGACGAACCTGGCTGTCAAACTGCAACCTGATTCCCCGGCGAGCTTGCCTGACTCGACGATACCTTTCGGCACGTCTTCTGCGGCCACGATGTTAGGTGGCATGAGTATCAAGGATAGCCCAGATAGGGGTCGTCCAGGCCCTGCAGGAGCTCAGGAATTTCATCACGCGATACAATATGTTAACAAGATTAAGACTCGTTTCGAGGATGATCCAGAGACATACAAGTATTTTCTCGAGATATTGCATTCGTATAGGAAGGACCAGAATCATGATGATGTTCGCTTTTGCTTTTTTCTGGCGTAGGCCTGTCTCACGTATTTGTAGGTCTATCATCAAGTTCAACTTCTTTTCAAGGACGCACCAGATTTGCTCGCCGAATTCAAGAACTTTTTGCCTCCCGATGGCGGAGAACCGTCCTTCGCACCTGAAACTACTGGTGATGCCGTGTGGGCCGATGTCGATATCAAGAAAGGGCTAAAAGTCGAGGGCCCGTCAGCAGCGAAGAGAAAGAAAAAACCAGTGGAGAAGGAAATACAGCCTGCACCACCTGCTGTACCAATTGCCTCAAAGGCAAGCTCTAGCCGTGTAAGATTTCCCCCTCCGGCTAAGGAAAAAGCTAACGGAGTAGCGCAGTCAAAAAAGCCCAAACATGGTCATGTCAAGGAGACTGTTATCCCACCTTCTCCTTCTTATCATCCCTACAGCCGACCACCGTCTCCAAGCCATCACCCTCATCCGCATCATCATCCGCATCAACATGCAGGCCCTTCTACATCTCAGACCGCCGCCGCAGGCGCCGTGGGAGCAAGCACAAACGTACAGGATGAACTTGCGTTTTTTGATCGGGCAAAAAAGGCTCTTGAGTTGCGTGAGACGTATGACGAATTCCTCAAATTACTGAACCTTTTTTCGCGGGAGATAATCGATGCACGTATGCTCATCCAACGTGCGGGAACCTTTTTAGGTGATGGAGAGTTGTACGGACAGTTCAAAGATCTGATGGGTTGGGATGACAAACGGAACGGAGAGAATGAAGGGCCGCCGGGCTCTATTAGAAACTGGGCTGCCCCTACGACGGAGATGGAGGAGAGATTCGGGAAGAGCTACAGGCGCTTGCCACTTGCTGTAAGTGCCTGTTCATTAATTGAGAGGTTCGCGGCTCGAACAGCTTTTTCAGGAAACGAAACTCGCATGTTCAGGTAGGGATGAACTCTGTCGGAACGTTCTTAATGACGTCTGGGTCTCACACCCGACGTGGGCTTCTGAAGAGTCTGGGTTCATCTCGCACAAGAAGAACTCTTATGAGGAGGCCCTACACAAAAGTGAGGAGGAACGGCACGAGTTTCAGTTCTACATCGACATCATCACACGCACGATTGCGCTGTTCCAGCCACTGTACGATCGCATCATGGAGATGAACGCAGATGAACGGCATGCATACCGTCTGCCTGCGGACTTTGGCGGATCGAGCAAGGGTATCTACCACCGTGCAATTAAGAAGGTTTATGGGCGTGATTCGCAAGGGATGGAAGTGCTTCAGGCATTACAGGAATGTCCGGCTATCGCAGTCCCTGTGGTTCTTCCGCGCCTTAAGCAAAAGAACGAAGAATGGCGCCGTGCCCAACGCGAGTGGAACCGTGTCTGGCGCGAGGTCGATGCACGCAACTTTTACAAGAGTTTGGATCATCAGGGCATCACGTTCAAGGCGAACGACAAGAAGTATATTACCACGAAAAGCTTTGTCGCCGAGATAGAAAACGCAAAAGCTGAGATCTCGGAGCGCATTGTGATTGGAAGGACAAAAGCGAAGGTATCAAGGAGGGATAGAAAGCGACTATCTTCCATAAGCTCTCCAGATGGCTCCCGGGGGAAGGAGAAATCGTATGAAGATGTTAATGACATTGAATGCGCTCCTCATCTCGAGTTCTCGTTCAGTGATCTTTCGGTATTGCAGGATGCACTGAAACTCGTTTTTTCTTTCCTTGATCGCTCAACTATCCAATATTCCTCGCACGAACGGCGCACCGTTGAGAGGATGCTCCGATCATTCATTCCAATGTTCTATATACTTCCTGCAGAGTTCGACTCTGCATTCGGCCCGTCGATCGAAGCAGATGGCACGGACAATGAGGACGGGGCAGCTGACGATCCGGCGGCGGCATCAGACGAGGGCGACGAATCACATCACGGCTCTGGCTCGAAATCTCATAATAAAAGTGGGGGTACGAGTGGTCGCCGCTCAGCGGGCGGGAGTGGTCATGGTCATGGTGGCGTGCACCCAAGTGACCTGCGGAAAAAACTTCTAAAGACAGCTCAGGAAAAGGCCGCGAAGGCCCGCTCGGGGTCTGCTTCGGCATCGCGCGCAGTGTCACCTACGGGAAGCGATGATGACCACACCAGGCATGTGGACGGACATGCCGCGTCAGCTTCTCCATCGTCCAAGCGGAAAAAGGGTGCACGCTCGAAAGAGGCGCCTGAGATACAGCACTTGGAATGCGAGGAGTGGGTGAAGCTCATGCCAGTCGCGTTTGACACAGGTAAAGAGACTGGAGCGAAGGACGGTATGGACGTTGATGCGGACGACGCTTTTGAGAGGCTCGCTAAGCACGGACTCATTGATGAGAAACCTTTCTTCACGAATACGACGTTTTACTCTTTGCTAAGGCTGCTGCAGGTATTTTCATTTTCCTCCCCTATAATTTTATCTTTGGATGGATGTTCATGTCTTGCAGCTACTTTACTCGCGTCTCTTGCGCTGCAAGGAAACTGGTGCACAGCTTGTTACCCAGGATCCCAAGAAAAGCGTTTTCACCGTGAACGAAGTTGCTGAACAACTTGGCTTAGTCGATGCGCATGGGCCTGGAGCTGTCCTCGCACTTGCAGCAAACGTTCCCGCTCACCCTCCGCATGTTACCACAACTAGTGAAACCGGTGACTTGCGGATGGATGGGGCTCCGGAAGTAGATGGAAATAGTGACCGTGACGAAGCCGATGCTGACGGAGCTAATGGAGGGGCGGTTTCGCCTCGGACTCGAGATAGGCCCGAGGCTCATTTCTACGGCTATTTGCTTGACGCATGCGAGAAGCTCTTCGAGGGTGAACTTGACCAAGCAACATTTGAAGAAAACATGCGGTTCCTGTTCGGTACGAAGGTGCGTTTCGTGGCTTCCGACGTTCTTTTCATTACATTACCCTTCCTCCATCCATTTGGCTCGTCGGCTTTTCTACACTTGATCAGTTGGCTATTAACAGCGACCAAGCCTCTGACCACGGCTGCACCTTCCATTATGTGTCTGCTTACGGTTGTGCCCATTCCACTCTGGCACTATTCTATTGCCCCGCCTGATTTGGCTTTCGCTCCCGCAATGTCTATTCTTATCTATTGGACCCGCAATCACTCCACGTCCGGCTACTCTTTCTCAGCGTCATGAGGCATCGATCCCGGAAATCTCCATTTACTTCTACTCACATCTAGTGCGCCATTGTTTCGGAGCTGATCGTGTACTTCACCCATTTTGCAGGCGTACAACATGTTTACTCTCGACAAGCTTATTGCGGCGCTCATTAAACAGGTGCGTCGCTTAATCAGTCCTTTCGTCTTTGTTTTGGGTATTTTTCTGGTTTCAAATCATATTTGAAGGCAGTGCTGCTTCTAATCCGCCGATATTTTAATGCTCCTTCGCCGCATATTTCGTCACTCCGCTCGCCCACATTCGCACCTTCCTTTCCGCTGAATGCATTTTTGCCGGACCTTCCCCTAATCTTCTTATGTTATCTTCCCTTTCCTGGCACATCTATCACCCGACACACTGGAGACATATCCGTGTCCTCGGACTTGCGCCATTTGCGCGTGGGTGAGAGTCCATCTGCCACGCGACAGATATTTTTGGATGCGGACATGGACTGAGTTTTCCTGTCCTCTGTTCACTCGGTGGCTGCACGCACAAAGGTCTTGTACGTGTTGCGCATTTCGCGCTCTCTTGGGCGCGCCGTAGCCTTTCTGTTATCGCCGCGTGTTACTCCCTCGCTCAGGGTCTTGCATGTGTGTCTAATTATACACACTGGGGGACACGTGTTCTTGACTCCTGATTATGCTTTCTATTTTTTTGCTCAGCGCCAACTATAAGGGGACTTGAATGCTGATGGATATGCACCCTTCAACGTTAATTACAGGTCCAAACGGCTGTGGTCGATAGCAAGTGCCAGGAACTGCTGGCGTTACTGGGAAAAGCTCGGATCAAGGTACGTAGGAAATCTCCCTAAAAGTTAAACCTATGATGAAGGGGGGAGGAATGCGGCTTTTGTGATGAACAGAGCCCGTGTTCGGTGCGAGAGCTGATCGCATACCGGCGTGAAGCGGAGCAGTATTTGGGGCCGGACGACCATCTTTACCGCGTCGAATGGGTGCGTTGCGTTATTTTTACATGATGGGATGCCGGACCGGGACCAAAAATACACGGGGAGGCTGATTGATGCACGATATGTATTTTTGACAGGACGAAGGGCTGCGGATGATGCGGATATGGCTGCTAAGCGCGGCCGAGGCGAGCATCAATTTGAATCTGAGCTCGAATGCGGTTGCTAGGGCGGACGCGAGGACGAGGGAGGCGGTACGCTGGCGGACGTACGCCGAGAGCTACGTACTCGCACACCCGACGGAGTTGGTGGATGAGGAACGCGTGCGGGCCCAGATGCGACGACCATTCCTCGCTCGGTGAGTGTGGGCGTTTTATTTTTGGATGCGGTGTTTGTGTTTTTTTTTTATGGGAGATGCTGATTGGAAAAACTTCCCTTTTGTCCCTTTACTATTGCCGATCGATCGCGTGTTTGTGTTGCCTTACGTTATGCGACCCAAAAATAGGACAAGGGACGGGAGCGAGGACGAGCATGATGCGCCGGCGATGAACGCCGGGACGGGGCCGGGAGCAGGGCCAGGGCCTGGGGGAGCGGGGGAGAGGGTGGCCGGACGAGGGCGGTGGGTGGGAGAGAGCGAACTGGAGGTGGGCGTGCAGGCGGGGACGTACAAGCTGGTGTACAAGGACGGGACTGCGGAGTGCGGGTACGCAGTGAGTCGAGGCTCACGGGTGTGAACTGTATTTGTATTTCCGAGAATGGATATTGCGGGATTAGCTAAAATAAAGGAGAGGCGTGGGAATGTGGCTTGTTGTATTATTTTCAGATTTAGTAAATAGAACGAACGGGGAGTGACGGATGCGAGCGCCCCAAGTCTAAGGTGAGGCCAGCCGTCTGCCAAGTCTCTCCACCGATGGCCAAGCCTCTTCCACCCTCCTCGCCGTCCGTCCTGCTCTCCCTCTCCCGTCCATCTCGTCGCCCCAGGCGCACAACCCGCACCTCCCCCGCCGCTCCCTCGGCAGCTCTCCTCGCCGTCCTCGCTGCCGTCGTCGGCGCATCCACAACTACTGCCGCTCCTGCTGTAGTGCACAACCTCACCAGCGACCCCGGCGTCCCTGACTTTCTCTGCCCCGCCCTCCACGCGAGCAGGCCGGCCTCTGCGTCCATCTCGCAGCTCCCAGCGTCTTCCACAGCTGGCGCGACCGCGACTGCGACCACCTCGTCCGCAGCTGTCGCTGCCACCACACTATTTTACCAAGACCGCGAGACCGCGTCGGCCCATCCGCCTCAGCCCCACAGCGGGGCCGAACCTTGGCCCTGTCCGCGCTCCGCTTCGAGCTCCGATTTCCACACCCACGACGCTGAGCGTGCGCGGGTTCCTCCCCAGAGGCCCCCGCAGTCCCTCTTCCGGTTCGACTGGTCGAACAAACCCAGAAACGGAGCGGGAAGAAAAATAAGGCGCGACGCGGACGGCGATTCGGACAGCGATAGCGACGGAGACGATTACGACGACTTCTACCCTTTGAAGACGCGCACCATTCCGGACCGTTACGAACTCGGCGTCGACGGCCGTTGGCACAAGGTCAGCTTTTGGTCTTCGTGTCCGCGATGCGAGGTACGGACTATTCCTTGTCTCATAATTGACCTGTGTGCACGACTGACGGATTTTTCTAACCATTTCTTTTTTGACGCATGTAGTCCGGCGATATTGATAATGGCGCAAGTAACAGCGCGTCTAGTTCTACGGATACAAGCGTTCCCGCGGATGACCTCGAGGCATCTGCATCTATATCCGCTTTGGCTACATCCTCCACATATTCCCCGTCTGCCACTAGCACTGAATCTCCCGTGTATCCGGACGGCTGGGCGAGCGGAGGCAGTGATACAGGTGTGTACAAGGTTGCGGTCATCGCGGTCGCAAGCGTGCTGCTTGCTGCAGCGATCACCTGTGCGATAGCGACCACCTTACTCTGGCGCCGCCGTAGCCGTGCTGCACATGCAGCAGCTCGACGGAGGGACCTTGAGCGTCGGCGCAAGAAGGAGAAGAACGACAGCGATAGCGAGGAAGGAGACGGCAGCGACGGCGAAGGTCGGGGGTACGGATACACACGCGAGACCGGAGAAGGGGCAGGCTTACGGAGAGATCACAATAGGAGTCGGCGATCGCTCAGGGACGCGGAGGAGAGGGATGAAGGTAGTGCGGAGGAAAAAACGAAGGCGAAGTGGGCCCGGGCGGCGGCGCGATGGAAGGCACATGCGCGATGGATTCATCGTCGACGACGTGGTCGGTCCAGTATCGTTGAGAACCTAATGCAGCGCGACGGCGCCAACGCTGCCTCCGCCGCGGCGTCCGGAGTCTCATTGGCTGCCGCCTCCGCACTTCCTTCGAAATTCTCCGCGAGAGCTGCACCATCATTAACAAGTGAGATCGCTACAGGTGTTGTAGGCCAGCCCGAGACGGAGGTAGAAAGGGTGGATGCACGGGAGGAGGGGAGATCGTCGGCAAGTTATCGGCGCGCTCCGGCCAGTGACGACCAGCATAATCGACATGCAGACCCGGCGTCGGGCCCGGACCTGGGTCGGACTTTGAGTCGGCATTCGGAGCTGATGGACTCAACCCTTAGGAATGCAGATGTCCACAACGACGGTGAGAATAGTAACGGCGCGCGGGCGCCGAGGCATGTCGAATACGACCGGCCGCCGCCTGTAGGCGACTTAGACGACCTCGGACTACCGGTCCCGTTAACGATTCCGGTTCCTTTGGATGACGAGGCCCAAGCACTTGGTCCGCCGGCGTATCGTTCTTGGCGTCGCCCAATTGGGCGCGGCGTCCGTAGCATTGATAATGATCACGAGGGGGACAACGTGGAGAATGGGGCGCGTCGTGCGAGACGTGACGAGAAGCGTGCGGTCGGGGCAGCTCCCGTTTATGTTTCTGCGGGTGGTATGGGTTCTCAAAGCCGAGATGATGATGTACTGGGAAGTGATGAGGACGGGTGGTATGACGATTATGGGCCTGAGGATGGCGGTGAGGATTCCGGGGAGGGAAGGCGGCCCGTGTTACACGTCGCGACGGACGACAAGCATGTGCTTGCGCGTCTGGCGGCAAGTGCGAGCGCCCCACCACCCCCGCTCTTCCCCGCGTCTCCGACCGGCGTTGTTGATAATGTCCCCTTACGGCCCCCGCCACCACCTCATCTCAACAACAATCCTATCTCGCCCCCACTTTCTACTCCTTCCATTTCAGCTCCTCCTCTTGCCCGGTCTACGGCACCCATTCTCACGCCTAATGCGCCGGCGTGGCACGATTTAGAGGAGGCTTTCGAAGATTTCGCTTCGGACACTTACGCTGCAGGCGGCGACTCGCCCGGCGCGGGCCCTGGTCCGTCTACTGCAACAGCGTGGCGCGCCTCGCTTGTACCGCGGCCCTACTCTCCTCACACCTTCAAATCCCCGTCCTCATCCCACCCTTTGCACGATCGTGGTTCACATCCGGTCCATTCCCCCCTCCCGTACAGCCCTCGAAATCGCCTCCCCCAAGATGTAGATTCTCCATTCCCCCCCCCGCCTGCGTCTGTCCCTTCGTCCGCACTCACATACGCACCTCTACCCCCTGGAAGCGAGAGCGTGGATTTTTCGTTCTTCCCCCCGCCAAGCGTAGGGTATGAAGCGGACGAGGTGATTGGTGAACCGTCCGCGCCGCCATTTACGCCGTGGCCAGAAACAGAGGGCGCGGAAGATGTCGTTGATGTGCTTTTGGGCGCGAGCGCCCCGCCGCTTTTTGATGATGAGGAGACTCATGCAGATGCGCATGCGGAACTTGGATATTCAGGTCTTGAATATGCTCGCCCTGATTTTGAAGCCGTTGCTAACGAAGAGGGATTTGGAGACAGCGATGGAGATGGGCGCACTACGCCCGAGTCGGCCCCACCGTCGTCAACAATGCCAGCTACAGTAGAGCAGGGTACTAACGGTGCAGCGGAAGCTAGCACGTATTCTTGATTATCGCCTGGACCCTTTCGTTTTCCGTCTCGTTAGTTTTTCCCTCTTCGTTTCTTTTTTTGCTCATCTCGCTTTCCTCAAGTTGTCCTTTCGCAGTTGCGATTCAATAGTCAATATATTTCCTTCCCTTTCGTGCCAAGGTGACATCTTAACGACATTACCGGGTTCGCGTCCCCACGAATTTGTAATCCAAGTCCTTTCCGCCCTCCACACCCCTGCCTCCCCCTTCCCCCGTACATCACTTACTACTTTTTTGCTTAACTTCATCGCTGTCTTCTTTCCTCCCCCTCCCCCTGTTTCCTGTCGCTTTCGGATGTTCCTTCTGTCGCGACGGCCTCTGCATCTCGACTCCCGAATCGCGGCTCTCCCTTTTTTAGCTTTTTCTTTTCTTTTTTCTCTTGTTCCTTTCTCTTGAAGCCCTAGTACGCTTTCACACACGCGTCTCCCCTCTTGCGTAATGTCAAAAGTCTAATTGGCTGAGACCTCCCCTCCCCGCAACGACGAACAAATGAACAGACGGCGGCGACTTGGAGACAGGCGAATGAATGGATGAACAACCTAACCCGACGTACCTGCCAACCCAACGAGCCTAGACGAACGTGTGTGCAAGGCAACGTACGACCCACGCGGGAATGGGTCTCAGTCAATCAATGTTAATCGGGTCGATTTCGTCGTGAACCACATGACGATGACGGTGAAAAACAAGGGGCCTGATTGCTCGGACGTAATCATCCGATTGCCGACTTCCTCGAAACTCGTCCACGAAGTACGCAATCTTTTTTTGGGTTCTAAATGGGGGGGGGAGAGAGAGGGGGGGGTGAGGGGGAGCATCTGCTCGGAGACTTCCGCGCGGCTGGACCTCGCGACCTCGCTGCCGCTGCCGCTGGGAAAACGGTTCTTCAGAGATGAGATATTTGCGTAGTTTTCGTGACTTCAATGAAATCATGAACTACATGTGAAGAAGTCAACTCTAATTCAGCCCTCGAATTCGAACTTGAACTCGAACTCGACTGTGTTGTATATATAGCCTTAACTGCGGCTGTAGCTATAGCCTATAGTTATAAAAGATAGACTCGACTTGCGTATGTGTGTGCGTAGCGCGCTGTTCTGCTTATACTTAGAATATCAACATCAATAACGAGATAGATAACGTACCTTACTCCGTTCCAGTCGAAATATCAAACATCCTTTCCTTGATTACATGTAAATATACATGTACACGTACACACGCCTATAGATACCGCCCGTAATCAAAGCCCAATATCATTAATCTTAGACTACATAGCACCCGGCCCTGATCTCGGGTTCTAGCGCAGAAAGGGAGGGAAGGGGAGGGGCACTAGGGAGGGTTGGAGGGATAAACTCTGCGAAGCAAGTGCGTTCGTTACTAATGAAAGCGCCCAACCTATTTTTTTCCTTTCTGTTTCCGTTTCTGTTTGTCGTGCCTATCTTGAGTTCCGAGTCTCTACGCTTCGGATATGCGTATGCGCATGTATGATGCGGCGATTGTCGCGTTATAATTAGCTTCGTACAGTATGTTATTCAGTCGGAATTTGCCGGGAAGAAGTTAGGTAAGCCGAGGCTGTGTGAGAATCGAGGCGCGTCAACCCTCGAAAAGGATTGGAGAGACCCTGTTTCGTTAATTGAATACAGCATAGAAAAAATGCAAGACGTTAGTCCGGACTCCCCGAAAGCAAGCAGGCGCCGTCCGAATGTTTTGAATGCTCGAAGTGGGAAGCTGTGGAGCGGGAGGCGCTGGCGCTGGCTACCTCGGCGATTGGAACTAGATCTTTGTCAACCGGACGCGGACTGGACTTGGCGCTACTGGTATCCCATTGAGACCTTTGCGCGAACAAAGCCTGGGTTTCTGATGCTCGGCCGTCGATGCAGGTTGAAGGGGACCCGAGTCCGAGGCGAAGACGCTCGGGAGCCTGAGGTAGACGCTCTTTTCTTCTTTTACATTGGCATGACACGCCCGCATACAAAGTGCTTAATAGAGAAAGCGTGCTTGGCGGGCGATGCGATGTCAGACTGAGAGAAACGAACAAACGAAGAAAGGAAAGGTGAATTTGGTTGGGGTTGAGGCTGTGGGTCGGCCCTTTTGGGTTTGATGTATGCATGTATGCAAATTGTATGCATGATGCCGGTGGAGTGGATGGATGTGGCTAGCAGCTACCTCCGAACTTACTGTCCGGCATAGGCCATGCCACGGTGTACCCGCGCTAACTCCGTCTCCTTGCTTCGCAGAGGGTACACCAGACGGGTCTATCTCCACGTGCTGTGCTGAGCTGTGCGCGGTAGAGTGTTGAAGAGTGTATTCTAAGAAGGGACTTAACACCGTCGGGAACGCTCCCTAGGCGAAGCACGTTGCTTCCCTTGCTCTTCTTAGCGTCCGCCTGAATAATGAACAATTCAATTTCAATGCTACGCGCCTCCCACTCCGACCCGCGAGCCGAAGGGCTGTGCATTAGGGGCCAACCAGGCGGAAGACGAACGGCCCGCACAGGAGCCGGCGCGTGCGTGCGATACTTACGTGGAAGCGAAGTAGGCCAGACTTCTCTATAGACGCGCGCGATGCATCCGCGATATGAACATGGGATTTTTGTCCCTATCTTTTTTTTGTATTTATGCACGGGAACACACGCACGTACAGCAGGCCGTGGTTGAGCCCCAGGCCGCCGGCGCACATAGAAGATGCAGAAGCAGATGAGCTCGGCTTGGCCAACATCCTTACGCAGCTCGCAGACCGTAAACGCGGCACGAAGGTCGCTTCCGTTTTTTGCTTCAGTGCGAGCGGAGCCGCCGACCCGGGTGTGTATGGTGATACGTGCTTCAGGTGAATTAATCTTCGTCGCCTTTTTCCTTTTGCCAGAGTGTGTCGGAAACCAGAAGGACAGCATGAGTGCAGGTAGCCTCGTGATTAATAGCACGGGAGTTCCCACTCCCGTTCCCGACCTGTGTTGCACACGGCGGGTGCCGGCGGATGTTGTTCGCAGCGCGGTTCGCCAGATGCCATAGGCCATTGGACAGGTGCGCTGGCCCTTGGAGCTCAGGTCGCGGCGGACGCCGACCTCTGTTGCAGCGGTCATATGGAAGCAGCCACACCATAAACCTGACACCCCTTGCCAGCGGAAGCAACCCTCTCTGGTCCGAACTCACAAACCGGTTATGGCGAGTATGACGCGCGTAGCTGGGATACCGGCCTAGGTATTATTAACACACTCAGGAACCGGACATAAAAACCCAGTATGAGCCGTCTCGGAGCCACGGATATGTGCCCAGAAATGGACCCGTCCCACGGCACCCACAAGATTTGGGTCGGACGAAGGGTCAAACTCAATCATCAGATACCTTGTGTTCTCCCGGAGCAAGTCCACCTAGCGTGTGTTCGTATGCAAAGTCCGCATCACGCGGTACATGCACCATTCACAGAGCTTACACATGCTGTATGGGGTCCAAAGGCGAGTGAAATCAGAAGCAAAGAGTCGAAGTAATCTTGTTTTATGACTGTTCCTATGCGGGTCAAGCACCCTCGCAGATGGCGCTGCGTGTACTCCCAGGAACCGCCGGCTGGGCGCGTATGACCATAGTCTTGTGCGCATACAGGCAGCAGTAGAACCATCATGCATTTGCAATTATCCTTTGTTCTTTTTCCGAACTGGCTCTGCCATTCGTCACATTTGTGGGACATCGATACTGGCCTCGCGTTCTCGCATCAAAAAGCGGAACGTATTTTATCCCGGATTAGCATTGTTCGTGCCCCTTGTGTGTGATAGACGGGAGTGAGGAAATTGGAGAAGCCGCGAAGGAAAAGCGGAGAGCCGTGCTTGTGTTATCTGTGGTTATAAAGACGGAGTTGAAATATTGAAGTGCGAGTAAAATACATTGTATAATCGGTACTTAGTTTGACCGCCGATTGCAAGGATCATTGCAACTCCTCCGCGGAATGAGGTGGCAATCTGGGTAGGGCGTAGCCACTCCTATGACTATGGCACGCAGTTTTCCCCCGAAAAGAGACGCTTCCCTTTAGGAAAGGCCGCTATTTGCAATGAGGACGAAGGCCGAGCCATCTTTTGCAATTTGAGAGTTGAGTTCGCCATTCGTTTCAAGTGTCACGGAGGTCTGGCCTATACGAATCGGAAGGTTTTGCATATTCAAAAAGGCTGGATCAGCTGATGAGACATCGAAGACGAATAACGGCTCTGTAGAGCGGCTAAGTCAATCACGGATGAGAGGGAACGAGAAGAGTTGAAAGAATCGGAACTTGCGCTGGCCGGGATTACAAGTTGTCACGTGTGATGGCCGAGTCTGGTACGCATACCTGCCGGATAGTAGACCAATATCATCTCATGTCCCCCAGATCAATCTTGTTGCGGCCGTCGCTGTTAAGTTGTGTGCATGCAAAGAGCATCCAGTGGTTGCGACGACGATGTCAATGCGCTACAAGTTTTCGCTACTGGATTTCAGCAGTTCCGAGTCGCAATGCACTCCGGGTATCTAGTAAGTGATCGCGCGAGAACTCGAGCGCGCATACAGGCAGCGAAATACTTTGAATGGATTTTTTCTATCTCCGAACGGCCCAATTCGGCATCAAGTTCACATCTAACCCCATCTAAAGTCTGATTGGAGACATACCTTTACCTATGGATTAATTGCGCGTATAACACCTGCTTGAAGGTGGTGGAGTGCTATGCTCAGGCTACAAAGGTCCGGGTTTATCTCATGTATGGGAGGTTTTCCCGCATGCTGCTCGCCGCAGTATTTTTTTTCGACGCATAGACTATGCGCGAATGATTATATGCTAGGCACCTTACAGCTTCCTATGTTTTATTTTCATTTTGTCAAGCTCCGACAGTCGTCAATCTTGGGATGCCAATCGCTTTCTTCGTCTCGTTCTGGCTCTATCTGGCGCTATGCTAGTCTCACACTGCCGGCAGTTGCATCTTTTTACTAACCGAGACTACTGATCGACACAAGTCTATATAATGGTTAATCAAATGATCTCCGTTAATTGCGCCCAAGTTGAAGCTAGCAAAGCGGACGGAAAACGGAAATTGATAATGACTTAAGCTACATGACAAACGTAAGAATGAAAGACACATGTTGGCCAAGATTTTTCTGCACTCAGCCAAGCCTAAAGAACTTTTAAGACTGTGGCTTGGTGATGGCGATCGACAAGATCGACGCTTTCCGGTAAATCGGAATAGCTCCCGCAATTTATTTGCCTTCGTCTTAGCGCAAAGCCAAACCAAAACGCCTTAATCTATCATCCAATCAGCCCGCTTCTTAATTTTTATTATTAGGTAGGTTCTGGATACAAAGTTGGGAAGCTTACTATTGAAGAAATTGTCCTATGTCCGAATCCTACATAGTGAGACAAGCAGTGTAGACCAAAGTTTGTACTGTAAAGAAAGGGTGACGCTAGATGGAACCGTAGCTGAAAAGTGCTAATTAACTATGTAATATTCTACAAAAAACAAGCTAAAACTACGAAACTAGTCCTGAAAATATCAATTACAAGGGGTTGTTTCCCATGGACAAAAAAGGATACATTCACTTATACCAGCCAGAGACCTGACTCCTAGTCGAGCCTTCCCCTCGAGGCTGGAAAAACTATCAGCGTAGTCATATATATTACCTGGCGAGGATGGAAGTAGACTTACGGGCTCCCCAAGAGGACTTATGTCGCCCCCGAACTTATAGGAATCTTGCATATCCCTAACATCGAAGACGGGCCGACCCTGTGTCGAGGAACCGAAACTAACTAAGAGATAAATTTGAGTAGTTGTAGAGGACTGGGACTCACCACAAGGCTTGCACTGCGTTTATCCCAGCTGTTGTCAATTAGCCGTCTTGGAATCCTGGATAGGTCGAAGGACCCGATCTGAGATGGCGTGTACGAGCTTCGCCTAGCATTCAGACTTGAAATCATCATAAGCGTCGAACATTCCAGGAAAGTCGGTGAGCCTCAGGACGTACACTGCCATCAGAGAGTTCACATACACTGTTGCTCTCATAAGGGATACGAATTTTGAAACGACAGAGGCAACGTACTCTTGCTCGTCACGAAATATATTCCGAGGAAAATGAGGTTGCTTCGCATTGTTAGTCCCTGCACGAGGTCAACCGACAGTTTTAAGAATACAGCATCTTAACTCACACAAATCAGGTCTGCAACTGTCAGTATGCTATGGCGAATTGTTTAGAGAAGTGATAGTCCATAAAAAAAACAGGACGAACCTTGTGAGCAAGCCAGTGTTAATAATGTACACCAGAAACTTGTCCAAGGACGTGTCACTGCTGCTCATGTCCTTTATTAGCGCCTGAATAAGTTTCCTGATTCGAGAGTGCTGTATACTATACCTGGAGAACCCCCTGCCATCCCTGACGAGGTAAAAGAAGAGAGCTGCTGTTAACAGAATATCTGATAATGCGGCAACTCCCAGAGCCGATGCGAGGATCCACTGCGCACGCAAGGTTAGTTGGCAGAAAGGGAATAGCAAATCACTAAAACGTACGAAGTGATTACTGGTGAAATTTGCGAAGAATGAAACTTCGAAACTAAAACGGAAGTCATTCAGTCCCGGACCAACCTAAGGAAGAGGATCTCCAAATACATACGCCAATGCAGTGGTTCCTGAACAAAGTTTAAAAAGGAACGATGATGAGATCTCCATTATAGAAATGTACTTTCTCCCTACCGATGCAAAATGCTAAGGAAAGGCTCCGTTAGCACGTCTTTTTACTCAATAACTAGATAAAATGCTAACCAAGCCTTACAAGCCCTGTGATAACCTGGAATAACTGAAGATCAGAACCTTCCGGTGATTGCGGTCGGACAACATCAGCACTTACTATTGCCCCGGCTACCCAAAATCCTCTTTCGCTCACTTCATCAATCATGAGTGAGGTCTATGGGACACATGAAAAAGTGGTGCGCTCACAAATGTATATCCTCTGAGCGAAGAATCTGTATAGATCATGAGACTTCGGTAGGTATTTCATGTAGCTTTGACTTACGCGTGAGAAAGCAAAGCGATGACACCCTGTTAGAGAAGAGTAGACGATTGTATGCGTATTAGGGGAGAGCGATTGGCAGAGTGTTATTACGTAAGCTGCGCACGGTGATGGTAATTGTCAACTGTTTCGCAAAGTTTCGGAATTGTTGGCATCATCGTTAAGTCGATTTCTCGGGTAAAGGTAGTAAAACACTTGCTTCAAATGACCTGATTGATGATATGTGGAGGCTCAATTAAGGGAATGATGCAGGATGGGTCTTATCAAAGCTTACCAAACACCTTCGAGGAGAGTTAAAGGTTGAAGAAAATGTGACACTAGGTAGTAATAGCTTATTAGGATGAATGATTAGCCGAAATAAATGACATGAGAACTGAGCGTGTACGCACCTTGAATGTGTACATAAAATGAGGTGCAGAGTGTCGAGAACCCTTTACAAAATGTCGCAGTTATTACCTCGATGGCGATGTAGTCATAGAAATTCCCACCATAAAACAACGGCCTAGCGATTTGTGAGACCCACGGTAGAAGACAAAAAATTCCGATCTGGCGCTCGCCACTCACCAGGCTCTTCAGTACAGATGGGTCGTCAGGGTACATACGGAAGTAGCGAAAGAACTGGTGTGTCGTCAGGCCATAGAGGCTGAAAGTTTGGGAGAAGGCCGTCAGCGTAAGTTAGTCGTGCACGCAATTTCGAGTTGTACTTACGCAGATGCAACGAAACTCCCTACTAATATGGCACCCATAGTGTTGTCGAGCTTTGGGATCGACAGAGGCGAAGACATGTCGGAATGTCGACGTCGACGTCCTCGAGATCCAGGAGGTATCCAGGCGACAAGTTTATACGTGAAGACGGGAAAGAAGTGGAAGATGGACAAGGGATTGCAAGGGGAGTGGGGGGACTATTCGTGCGATGTGAGGGCCGCTCCGGGATTGATCGCCAAAGCGCCGGAGGTCGAGCAAGTTTCAAGAACAAGCACGCGGTACTCAGGGGCCCACTTGATGGCTACGTAAACCAAGGTGAACATCAAGCTGTGATGAAGGGAAGCTACTATGAGGCAGGGAATTTTCGTGTGTGATAACTGCAGGGGATCGGCATTCACTGAGTATCAAACTTCCGAGCTTTCCTCAGACTTCAAGTGATGGATTCCTCCGTTAAGCGCTTATTCGACACTTTGCTGCTATGTCAGCAGAGGATACCACATCAGGAAGGAGGGGAAGTGCTCTGTTCGCAACTCCGTATTCAGACTTCGACTACGTTCCAATCAGTCCTCGGTTTCCCGCGATGCCGGTTCCTGAGGTACATCAAGAAGTAAATAACGGTTTTATGGAATCCTGACAGTGCAGCGGAAGTGAATTTGATGAGAATCAGTCGTTATTTCCAAGAGCTGGCTTCAATCCAGGAATTGGGCGCTTCTAATAAATATCAAAAAAAGATACAAGTCTGCACGAAGACGCAAGTAACTACAGGTTAGAGATAATAAACGATAAACAACGTACATACAACAAACGGAGCCAGTTATATCGTGTCTGAGTCCCTAAAACCTATTTTACTAAAGTCCCCAAAGTCCAACCCTGTCATCTAAATAGTGACGGCCATATTAACTTGCTGCCGTTTTCCGAGTGTATGCAAGTGATCATCTTACCTGATTTTGCAGTGAACTTGATCCTTCTATATTCATATCAGTTATGGATATCACGGGCTAGTTGATCGTCAGTACAAGGAGCTCGACGTATCTATCAGGAAGTCTTTACCCGGTGTCGTGGAGATGAACGAAGTTCATTGACATCCCAGGCTGGGATGTGACGTACGCCCTTAACATCGAAAGACCCGTGATCGCTACTACGAGGGAGACCCTTCCTTGAGTTTAAGCTAAAGACAGGGGGTTGAGACTCATAAAACATCAGAGTGTGGAAGATTTGGCGCACACTGCTAGCAAGGAGTTTGTGTAAACTGGAGGGAACTGAGCTTATAGTCCGTGGTGAGGAAGCGTAAGACTCACGCTTGCTAATGACGAAGAACATTCCGACATAAACTAAGTTAGCTTCCATGAGTGCGGCCTGTATGTAAGGTTCAGTAACGTCAAGTCTGACGTATCCCACCAGCTTGGCCACATACACAGATTAACACAGCAGTACTATAAACACTGTCGAGATCTGTTAGTGTCGAAATGCTCTGAAGATCAGGAGAAGTGACATACACCGTCAGCAGTCCAGTGTTGACGGAATAAAGCAGGAATTTGTCGATGATCGAGTCTGTTACTCCGAACCCAGTCTTGCTCCGTTTGAGGAACCAGTACAAGGAAACAGTGATCATGATATCACAAACTATGCCGAAGCCTAGCGTGAGACAAACGAGCCACTATCAAAGGGATCATCAATAAGTCCCGCTCGATCGTGTAAACAAGCAGAAAATTTTATACAGTAAAGTCTTCGAATTTGATGAATGATACTTCCTCGTATGAGACAATGGTAATTGCTAGCGTTAAGTGATGCACGTCGATTCCGGAATGCATGCGTCAGCGAACCAGCAAGAGTAATTTTGACAGAAGCAGATGGCGAGATTACGCACCTATCGCAAATGCTATGCACAAAAATAGACAAGTAGATGAACTATTATGCAAACACGAAAGAGGCACATTAAGCTCATACCAAGGCGTGTTATGGATACAATCATCTATAAGGAGTAGCGACTTTCAATAAGCTCGTAAGAATGTAATAGTGGTTACTCACGATAGCGACTGCTACCCATAGACTTTTGCTATCTGCATGAGTCAGTCCAGAAATAAGCCTTTACGAGAAAAAGACGAGCGAAAGGGGGTGACAACTCCTTACACATGTAAATGAGTCTAGAGAAGAAGCTTCATAGGCTTGTCAGGGCTATACAGAACCAAGTGCATCCAAGAAAACTTACCCATGTGCTATGGAGGATATGAGCCCCTGTAAAGGAATTAGCCATAGTTTCCAATAACTGAGTAGCTCCCACGTACTGTCAGTGTTATAGATATCTTTCGCGCAGTCACCGAGTCAAAGTAAGAATATGATGTCCCGCGTGAAAAAGCTGAGCTCACTCGCAGCGACCTAATCACAAGATCGCGCATTAATATAAACCCTCGATCAGTGAGATATCCTAACTTACCAGACACCATCAAGCAGCGTAAATGGGTTGAAGTAATTTGAAACCAAATAGTAGTAGCTGACGGGAGCCATGATTATTCAGTAACCAACAAATGAGGTATCAGCCCATAATGTTCTCGCTCACCACGTATGCATAATAAGGATCGAGTGTAAAGTATCCAAAAGCCTGGATTATATATGCCATGAGTTTTCATTGGTGGAGATTGTGCTGCCTTACGAACCACATAACCCCGACCTAATGAATTGTTGCATTCGCATGGTTTGAAATTCAGCGCGTACGCATGAGGAATAAAAAGTTGATGCTCACCACAATCTTCGTAATCAAACTATCATCGCCATACATTCGGTAGTACCGATACATTTGGTGACTGATCAAGCCCCAGAGACTAGCGCGAATAACGGGCTCAGCGCCATGAGCAGCACGAATGGCGACAAGCGAACTCACGAAACCGCGAAGTAGCATCCCACAAGCAACGCCCCCATCAGGGTGTTCTGTGACGGGAAAACGGATAATAGCATTGCCCCGTTTTCCGTTGCTTCCACTCCCCCAAAGCTTGTTTCGTTGCCGGTCGACATGATAAAAATCGAGTTTCTCTTGGTGGACGTAGGGGATGGTGTAAAAATGCTCGGGCTGTCGTCAGTGCCGGTAAGCACCTGTACAAATGAAGGTCGACGAAGAATCGGTGCACGACACTACTTGGTATATCAGTCTCGCCATCATGCTTCGCGGGTTCACCGGAGACACTGCCTCGTTGCGTATGCAACCGCGAACTGAGCATCGAAGTATGCTGCACTGCGTATCAGTTTGGAATGCGTAGTCCGTGATAGGCACAATATGATGAAAGAGTCCACATGGAAAATACCGTCTCACTGAAAGAATGATTTCTGGGAGAATTGGGGTGGCTTCCCTGTTGCAGCCTGGAGTTCCAGTCGTTCAGTAACGAAATTACAAAACCCTACTGATCGCAGAGAAACTGAAGCGCACTGAAATGATACTCGGATGCCATGCGACCATCTACTTGCGTTGGCAAGTAAGGGTACTCCGAAGGCTCTCCATCAAATTCACTCGCGTATTTGCAATTGACGATCTCACATCGTCAAATCCAAAAACTTCCTTGATCTGCGAGCCGTCGGGCGGCCGAGTTGGGGCTGAAGCCAAAGATGATTGACGGTAAAGTCCCAAACCGGATCCCTAAAGTTTAGCGCCCGCGCCGATAGCATTTGCGGAGGACGCCTCACTGGTAATTGCCAATAGGGACAGTAGACAGCAACGATATCTTCCCAAGGAGCAACACACGGCCTTGATGCAGTTTAAAGACAGTCCCCAATATCTCTTCTTATGCTCAGAAGGTTATTGCTCACCCGAGAATGCACCGTACCGTGCGAGTGCAATGCTGATTGGTGGTAAGCGCTGGCACGAAGAATTCATGTGTTGACATCATTCTTAACGCGAGACCTCAGACCAACATGGAACGTGGCAAAGGCTCAGCACCGCGATGTGCACGCGGCTTAGGTCGGGCCGTGATGTTAAGGGCCGCAGGCATCCTACGTGGGCAGTGAATGTTTGACTAGTCTAACCGTTGGCAAAGACCATATTTGACATCACTGGCAGTGGCGAACCAGCTTACGAGTTTCAGTTTACCTTGCGACACCCCTGGAACCAGCTAAGCCATAGTAGTATAGAAACGGCTTGATGGAGTTCCTGTGGTGGGCGTCATATGCTTTCGCTTGCCTGTCCCGGGAACAGATACATGTATGTGTAATCAGTGCCAGAGTCGTACTCAACCGGATGCGAGCAAAGGCGACCATTTTCTGTTACGTATTCTCCGGCTGCGTATATGAATTTTCACGAGAGGAAATTCAGGCATAGCCCTAGCGTGAGGCTCTTAGTTGACCATGAGGAGCATCGCATAACCACAGACTAGTAGTTGAATGACATGCTCAATGCTGTTGACGAGCAGGTCGTAACAAGGGTCGGTGGAATTCGCGCGCCGAGCGGTGGCTGAAAGGGTCGACGATATGGACTCAGCTTCCGATTAGAGCCCGAGGCATCTCATCAAAAGCTGGAGGGGGCGCTCGTATGGAAAGAAAGGCCTGAAAATCTCCGTGTAGGTAGGAAACGAAGGAGCTCGAGCCGCCAACAAAGTTTTCGTGCAGAAAGGTGACTTGTCATTCCGAAATAGGTAACCTCCGGCTAGCCAGCAGCTCTACCCAACGCCAAATCGTCGCCAATGGATACCTCCCAAGACTCGACTCCAATTTTCAATTTCTTTGTTGCATGTTGATCTCTTATCTGTCATGAGTGCCGAAGCCTTGTGATTCATGATATCGATTATCAGAGCACCCCAAGTCTTGATACATCGCTTGTTCGCTGATCCCACCAGAGGATACGCGGGCTTCACGTTGGTAGACAAATCGATCCGGGGTTTGTCGCTCTAGTGCTCTGTCAACCCCACAACATGTCACCATAGGCTTGTCTTTGCAAAAGGATGGCCACTAATAATCTTTACAGGGCATCGCACAGCCTGTGCAGGCCAAAACTGATAAACGCGGCTTGGTTGAATGTGACTTGGCACAGTGGAGGCGCAGTTCTGACAAAGTATATTTCTTTCAGCACTTCGGCTTCGTGTAGTTTTGTTTTTGTTTTTGTCGCACAGAAAGGGCCCAGGTGACTGGCGTGTCTACTTTGCAGGTCATCGCTTCAACACTGCTTCTTATCCTGACGCCAACTCCAGCTATCGGGTTATACCGTTATAGTACGTCTGAGCAAGGTTCATGTCAACGAGATCACTAAAACTCAAGAAACCCCAGCGTTGCCTCAGTGTTCGCGGGTCGTTGCATCTACCCTCTCAGTAGGTTTATTTTATCGCCGCAAATACCGGACTGGAGTCAGTGCTTGTTCAATCCCATGAGGTTGGCACTCCCGCAGGTTGTGGTCCTTCGAGTGTACTCGCACTATGCTGCTGCGCCACTGTCTATGTGGCCGTCCATTTCCTTCATTGTAAAACTCCTTCTGATGCATCCGACAGTTTATCCTTTGAGGTCTTTCCGGTCAAACGCTATCGGCATGTGAGCCCGTTGTACACGTGCTTGTGCATACCCAGTACAACTTCCAGCTGCGATACGCAGGTCTACCATTCCTTGCAACGATGGTCGGGTTTATCTTAACCATAACTGTTAACGAGCCTCTTGTCCAACTTTTCGTCCAGATGACCTTCCCTTCCTTCATTCTCTTTGTATCCCGACGCGCTCAGAACACCATTTAAAATCATTCCTAATCTCTTGGAAAGTCTTTTAATCTCTAAGCCAAAGCGACGCCCTGACCATTTTCCATGATTTACTTGGCTTCTTATGCCCCCCCTCCCCCCCGTTTTTTTTTTCTTTTTTTCTTGGTCTGTATAATGAGCTTAACTGTTTCTCGGCTTCAGATCGGATACAATAAAACATCAAGAAAACGATGCCATAGTTTAACTCCAAGGTTTCCGGTGGGATAACCTTGTATTTAAACTCTTGTATCTTTCCCTTGATGTATTCAGTGTGAAGTTCATTTAAAATAGGGTGCATAGTCTTAAGTGAAGTGTTGATATTTCCCATCGCTCATGGCACAATTCCTGCTGATTTTGTGTACGAGTAAAGTCCAGTACCTTTATTCTTCTTAGGCGTATTGGATTATAACACCTTTTCGTCCACTCTCTGTGCTGAGTACCGCTATTTCGCATTCCTTTCGCTGAGCCTTATTCCGATTCCTCTCATCTTCTTGCGTAATGGTGCGATCTTCCATGGAAAGTCGCAATATGCCCTGGATGCGAAGGGGTTGCTAATAACCGCTGCCGAATGCGCAGGCCCGACGCGAGGCCCGCGTAAGTTTAGCAAAGCATGACTGCGATGTAGACGGCGACAACTACTTCAGACGTTACGGAAGAGCTAATAGCGGGGATAAAAGGCGAAATGGCACGATACGGCCGCTGGACTGAAGAGAATGGATTTCGGTGCAATCACGTCGGTCAACTACTGCCTTACTCCCACCGTGACGCGGCACTTTTGTGAAAATTCGACACTGAAGATTGATACATACATGAACATGCCATGTACGCTTTCGTTTCCAGTGTCGATGTGAATTGCGACTTGTGGCGACCTTCGACTCTGTAACAGTTTCCTAGAAAGGTTGTCGAATGCGCAAAAGAAAGGTGCCTTTTTCCAGAGACTATATATACGTAGGGTTTAAAAATAAAAAATAAACAAGAGCAAAAAATAAGCACGACGTGTATTGCAGGACGCTAGGGAGGCTGAGCATCCGCAGGAACAAACGGAGCGTTCGCCTTCGCTAAAAACTCTGACGCCTTCTGTTCTCTCCATTCACAGCCATCTTGATATTCACAGGAGCTGCCGTACAAAGTAATCAGCGCCGTCTCAACATTGGGATCTAAAGTTGCGCACAAGCAGCGGTATGCGTTCTTAACGTCCACGCCCTTAGGAGGTCTTCTTCCGTGCCACCAGGAAAGGACGCTCGACAAGTACTCATCAAGAAACTTTGCATTGTACTGGAATCTCTTTGTCCCTATAATGCTCGAAGTTAGCGGCCTGACTTCGATAGGTGCGCCCATAGCACCCGTCTCAGCACCCGATGCATCGCTGTCAGCTTTGTTGACACGTCAGCGGTGATTAGCGAATGAAATCTACTCGACGTACCACTTGATGAACCGCTGTTGTCTACATCAATAGTTGTTAGTGTCCGTGGCCTTTGAGAATCTTCTCGCTTCCGCTTTAGAGATAGTCCTTTTACCCCCGGCGCGGCCAGGGATCCAGAGTTCGTGGACTCGGCGATATCATTATCAGCATCCACTAGTGGAGCGACTTTTGCATCATCCGTTGAAATCGGAATATCGGAGCTTTCGGGAGCTTCTCGAGCGGTTGCAAGCATAAAGGAAGCATTGCCCGTATCGGATGATAATCCGAATCTTAACCCATTGGCTTGAGCGCCCCTCATGCGATACACCAACGACAGACTTCGGCTAACATTGCAACTCATATCCATTTCCATGATTGATCCAGCATATGGGACGACCATGCTGTCGAGGCAGTCAGAATCAAGGAAATGGAGGTTAAGCTTGTTATTGATGACCAGAGCAGACATATCCGTCTGGAACGATTCCGAAAACGGGAGCTTCAGGTTCAAACCCAAGCGCGAACAGAAATCACGAAAGATATCCGGATCGAAGGACAGCACTTGACTGAGTAAGCGCCAGTATAGCATGAGCTGTAATCGAGATGGAAGCGTGTCGTCGTGAGAAGGAAGTCCTCTTGATCTGCGAGTTTTATTGTCTAGAATCCGAATCATAGTTGAAGTTTCACCAAAAACAAGACGAGGCATCTCAGTCGGAAGAGGCGAGCCGTTGTCTTTTGACACGAGAGACGCATCGGGTTCGGCCTGCCATTCAAGCCTTCGTTTCTTTGTGACAGGTGATGTTGATGAAGATTCAGCGGGAATTTGCTCGCGGGATCCGGGCACAGGCTTCCTCTGCACAAGGAGTAACTCATCCTGGGACGAAATTAATTTGAGCTTCCTTTCAATCATAAATGGATGCGGCGCACTATGACTCCACTGATGGCCTCGTTGTGGATGACGCCCCAGACAGGAATTTCGCGCTGTCATGTTCAAACTATCAGTTCCACTTCTCGTGGGAAAACGGAAGCACAGCCAATGCGTACGCAAACGTGTTTTTCCTTTAAAGTTTCCAGTCTGGAAAGGGTGTCCAGCAAGCTGAGCAGAGGTTGCTGCATGGGTAAGCAGGAAACACAGTGTATGGGAGTGACTGACCGCAAGGCCCAGGTCTCTTCGACAGACATAGTTTCAATGATCATTTCCTTTTTGTGGACTTCTTTCTCAAGAGCGCGATGCACTTTCTGAAATGCATTTTTTTAGAGATAATAACGGTGTAAATGACATGGATACAAACTTTGCCTTTAGCTAATGTCTTGTCGTTCGAGATGGCGACTTTCTTGTCAACATTTATTGTCTTCCCTTTCTTGGTAACAAAGCTTTCAGGCCGCCGTTTGAAGGGCCTGTTGCGATGCTGCTGTAAACCGTAGTCGAACTGGACTTCGCACCTGCCAAAGAGTAGGATTTCAGCGTCAGGAATGATTCATTCTATTGATATGAGTAGACTTACCAGGTTGGTGAAACGATATCCGAGACCGTTAAATAGCCACGCTTCCTAAACAAGGCAAATGGGCTTTCTCTCGGCTCCCCCGGGTGGTCATCCTCCTTTTTTTCTTTATCAGTAGGCCGTTCGATCTCAACGAAAACGCGAGGAGCACCCTTCTTGACCCAGGTGTCGGCTTCTTCGCAGATACGGTCAATGCATTGATAATCTTCGTCAGTGAACGGGGGAGTCTTTTCAAAGAGATCGTCATCGGACATCGTTACTTTAAAATTGCATATTCAGCTTGTCGATTGGGTAGTGTAGTAGGATGGTCGGTGTAGTGACGGAAATAAGACACGCGTACCCGTGACCCACGCGTGCCACGCGCAGACCGTGACGTCCACAAAAGGCAGACTGAGCTCCTACTCATCGCCATCGCTGGCAACGACGGCGACGGCGACGAGAACGACGACGGCGATGGCGTATCCTCCAGTCTACGCGCAAGAGCAAAAGGGTACGCTTGTGCCAGGGCAAGTCATTGCTGTAAACAAGTATAACGTCCAGGTCGAGCGGTTTCTTAGCCAAGGTATCTAGGCTGCTATAATAAATGAACTTCCCGCTTACCGCTCAATTTAGGCGGCTTTGCCCATGTATATCTCGTGCGCACCGCGGAACCGGTTTTCAATACGACACACCATGTTCTAAAGCGTATAGCGGTTGCTGATGAGGCCATGCTGAATGATGTCAAGAAAGAGGTGGACATTATGGTGCGATCATACTCCTTCGCCTCAGTAATTTGAGCTAATAGAGTCTAATCAGAGAATTTTGAGAGGACATCCCAATATTGTATATTTGATTGATGCTGCATGGCACAGGATGCCAAGCGGAATGTTTGAAGTCTTCATTTTAATGGAGTTTTGCTCTGGTGAGTGGACTCAATGTAGTTTGTTGTGGGCGAACTCAGCGATGTTCAGGCGGTGGGATCATCGACATGATGAATAGACGTCTACGAGAACGCCTGACAGAATCAGAGATTCTGCAGATTTTTGTTGACGTATGCGAGGGCGTGGCTGCCATGCACAATCTTAGGCCTTCATTATTGCACCGAGACTTGAAAGTCGAGAATATACTACAAGCTTCCGCTACTTCGTACAAGCTGTGCGACTTTGGTTCTGCGATGCCAGTGGCTACTCGGCCCCCTTCAACGACGCAGGAGATGCGTGCGCTCGAAGCTGATCTCAACAAACACACAACCCTACAGTACCGTGCTCCGGAGATGGTTGATGTGTTTCTTCGCAGGCCAGTCGATGAAAGATCCGATGTCTGGGCACTCGGAGTCCTCCTATACAAATTATGCTACTATACAACGCCATTTGAAGAGCATGGAATACTGGCGATCTTGAATGTTCAATACAAGTTCCCACCATATCCCGTCTATTCACAACAATTAAACGCGTTGATAGGTGAGCACATTCTGCCAATGGCGTATATGTTTGGCTCATATTCCTCCAGCATCTATGCTTCAAGAGCATGGCGCTCATCGGCCTTCTGTTTTCGAAATCCTGGACACTGTACACCAGATGCGTGGTACTAAATCGCGTTTCACATATGTAAGCGTCAATTATACATCCACTCAGCCCAAATAACGTTTTGTCAGACCCCGCCTCCTCGGCAGCCCCTGTCTCCCCGAAAACCATCCCTGTCTTCACTCAACAAGAATGAGGTGATGTCTTCTGCGAACTCATTAGGTCCCTCAGCATCACCTGGTCCTACAATGAATGGTATTCAAGCACGCGAGAAGGTGCTTGAAGCTATCGCGCCAATGCGTCGAGGTCGTCCCTCCAGTCCGACGAAAGGACATAGGGCAACGGACGATGCGCTCCCTTTAGTGGATGCAGCTGGCAGTGGGGCATGGAGCGTCAAGCCCGTAAAAGCTTATAAGTCGGGACTTGCGTCGAGCTCGACAGCAAAGAGTTCCGGAAGCCCCATCGGCAGCAGCCTTGGTGATGCTTGGGAAATTCCAGGAATGAAGAATGACAAAAAGCAGTTGTCGGACCTTTCCGCTGGGTTTGGTGATGCATTTGACGCTTCATCTACGTCTATTCCTGTACAATCGGTGCCGGTACTAGTCCCAAGACCGTCTCCGGCACGTACGGGCTCGTCGCTTCGGCCACCTGGAGATGCATTTGATAGCTTGAGTGTATTCCCTTCACCCAGGACTCAAGCACCCACGCTTGGGGAGGTGCAAAAGGCCGGATTAGCCATGTCAAGACCCTCTCCTTCACCACAACTGCCCTCTTACAAATATTCCTCTCCCTCGCCATCCATAAAGTCCCCTTCGCCTATGCCTACAGGGGTTTCGCCAATACCGAGGAGGGACGCGAGCCCCCTATTGAGACCTAAAGCTTCTGATCAAGCGCTACCAGCCGAGCAGAGGTTCCCGTCGCTGGAAGAGCTCAATGCCGGGACGTTCGGTAGCTCTTTCGCCCAATCATCGGCGTCCGACCTTCCAGGTGGGCCATCTCCGCCACAACTCCCGCCACGACCAGAAGCTCGCCAAGGCTCTGGCGAGCCGGCAACATCGTCGTTCTATCCGGCTAGCGTGACAGGTGCCCTCCGACCGTCTGCTGGTTTAGGGAGCTCCTTGACTTCCGGTCCACGTAACGATGGCGTACGTTCACAGCAAGTAACGGGTACGGTGATGCGGGATGCCCGAAAGATTCCATCCAACGTGTATTCTATGGGCAGCTCATCGTCGCTCGCCGATAAGACAAAAGCAGAACAAACGACACCCCGCAACCAACGGATGGAGACGAAGTCGCGCGAGAAGCTCGATCATTACAGTAAGCCCATGCTTACCCGCAAACACCGAAGTACGGTCTCCTTCAAACATACACAACGTTCCGGATCGGACGCGGTAAATTCTCCATCTCCTCCGAAGCCAGTGACCCCTTTGCCCGCCGAGCCGCCGAAGGACTGGCTCACGGGCGCTAATGATGGAGATGATGCTATTACATTTGACAACTCCGCTGTACTGCGCGCATCTCCGGAGAAGCGCACGTCTGTGCTACACAGCCCAGTTCCACCAAACGTTGAACAAGAGGCTGTCCGTGCTACATCGCCAGTGAAACGCAAACCTGTTCCTGTACATCGGCCAAAGCCGATTGAGGTCAAGGAATCTGTATCGTCCGGATTAACAGATAACTGGAGTCCTGTCCCTGCGGATTTGAAAAGTTCTTCTTCGTCCGACGAAGGCCCCGAGGATGCGGCTGGTTCTGTGCGTCCTTCAAAGGGCCCTTTAATGGACTTGAATGAACCCTTACGCCAGCGAAATGGGCACAAAACTCGCCAGGGTTCAGTGCATGATCTTGTTGATCTTTGGGGTGGAAGCACTTCTATGCAGTATCAGAATCCGTCAGCAACGCGACATGAAAAACGGGGCTCTGTATATGCGCCGAAACCTGCAGCGAGCAAAGCACTTCCAGAACAGACTAAGAAATCAACGCTGCCGCTAATACCGTCATTGACAAATCCTGCTTCAACAGCAGCGGACGGCCTCCCGCCAACAAGGTCGGCGATAAATGTTTCGCGGAAGCCATCTCTGGACTCAAGGCACCCGCCTGTCAACCATTCGCGACAGGCCCTATCGCCAGCTAAGCGCCAACCTCTTCCATCTTCCCCCTCGAAATCCCGTCCACAATCAATGCTAATCCTGCCCATCCAAAAATCTGTTTCCGAGCATACGGCCGCATCTTCACCAGTTCAAGCTGCTCTGTCCCCGCCCCCAGACAGGGCCAGGACGGCGCATCGACGGAGCTCTATATCTGACATTGTTTCACGTTACGAAGCGATTGGCGTGCAGGGGATGCCTGTTACTACGGCCGTTGCGCCCCCAACTGCATCGAAGCCTACTCGATTACGCGTCGTGAGCCCGCCGTCAGTTGCCTCGCCAACTGCGGCGGGGGCAAGGTTCCCGCGAATATCTCCTACGAGCACTCCAGTGACTCCAGCGAAGGCGGGTTTTGGAACTTCCCTTGATCTTCCTGCATCTTCTCCCACAAGGAACGAGTATCGGCGCGCAGCGAGTCCGAGCTCAAGGCCTGTGTCACCTGCATTCCAAAGCTCATCTTCATTACCTCTGAAGGAGAGAGAGCAAACAAACCTGGGTTTCAGACCTTCAACGCCTGTCCGGGCGCGGGCGTCTCCTCTGCTTTCAAAAGGAAAGGAACTTGCTCCTGCTTTACCGGTATCGGAGCCTGTGCGCGGAGAGCTACAGGAACGTTTCGAACGGAAGCAGTTTAATACGTCTTCGACCATATTGTCCGCACCCGCCAAGGCTGATCAGACGGAGGACGCGCGCTCTTCGTCTCCTGAGCGCCCTTACCAAGGCGTGAGCAAACTGATTGATCAATGGCAGAAGAAGACAGAAGGGCCAGATACCACTTCAAGAGGTACTCCAGGGGGATTCAAAGGTCCTGGGTCCCGATTTAAGAGGGAAGGAATCGTAGCTGGAGGTGGCAAGGGCGTATAGCTTTCTCAGGTCTTCTACTCGGGAAGTTGTTTACGTGGAAAGGAGCCCGACATCACGATCTACATTACCTTTCTCTAGTCTGGATTGGCCGGATGTGCCGATGAGCGGGCTCACCCGTAGTTCGTTGCCAACTGTAATAGTACATACTGTAAAGGTCCCACTTCCTGTCTTTTGGTTTGCATTTCGGAAAGGATGGAGAGAATATACGCATTAGAATTGCAACAAACGATTTTTTTTTTCCTTGTCCAAAGTCTAAAATTGGAGATTGGTTTCTTGAAGGGGTAATGAGCATGGACCCACATTCCTTCAGCCACGAGGCGCTCCGGTTCTCGCGTCCAGCAGCCTCGCTCGCTGCATGCGCATGCAGCGCCCCGCCATCCCGCCATATCCCACAACCGCGCTGTATTTCTCGTGGCCAGGCCTGACATAGAAGAAACAAATCTTGCTATAATAAACTCTACGCTAATTCAAGACCGCACTAGACGGAAGCAAATTTCTCATGCCAGTAGCAACAGGTCATGCAAATGCCGCCGCTGGCCCAGCGGCCACAACGGTTCCAGAAGTATCTGGCACACGTCTCCTCCGCAACCACAACAATCCACCTACATTGCGACATATGCCGACGCGCCCGCTCAAGAAACCGGCCTCGAAATTAGGGTCCTCGTTATCTGTGTCCTCGTCGACGGCGGACTCATCGGCTTCGACTGATGGACTTCCTCCACCACATAACGATCGCGTACGCCGCGCATACACCACCCCTGCCCCTGTTGATGGTCATAGGAGGGAGCCATCGACGGTCCCAGTACCATCGGGCCTTGCGAACAAACTGAGCGCGTTCGAGCGGTTCAGGAGGGTCGGGAGGACAAAACGGAGCTCTGAGTGGCCTTCGAAAGGAGAGATAGAAAGGGAGCAATGGAAAGGTAAGGAGAGGGAAAGAAGACACCAGCCTTCAGAGGGGAACATAGAAATTCATCCGGGACGGACTCTTCTGAGGAACAGGAATAGCAACCAGCGCCGCACGACGGATAATGCAGTTGTCGGGAAGATTGAGGGGTTACGAGTGGACAAGCCCCTTCCCACTACAAATGACGCCGTTTCCGAAGGCATAACCAATGTGCGGACGAGTGAACCTCATTACGCTGTGGAAGGCCCTATAGCTAAACAGGTCGAAGAAGTACAAGCGAATGAAGCTGTCGTCAGTGCACCAGAAAGTGCACCAACTGCCGCCAAAGGCGAAGCGCAGGACTCGAAAGTGAATGCCGATGCAGGTACAAAAAGTGTCGAGAAGCCGAAGGCACTTACTACCTATCTAACGAGACGCATGCAAAGCCTGATGTCCGGCTTAAGCTTCCCGAGCGTGACGGCCCCGACGGCGCCTGCACAAACTTCGCCTGCAATCTCCGCGAAGGCTTCCGTAACTGGTGCACTCCTTACCCCAGTTCAGGTACCCGTGGTGACAGTGACCCGGGAGCCGGTAACGGGCCAGGACCCTCCAGCCACTCGAGGACCCGGCTCAGCCCAAGAGCCCGTTGTAACTCCCGTCGAACGCCAAAAGCAGGTCGTACAGAGTAATGCACGGCTCGCCGCACTCCTTGCGAGTACGCGCGAGATGAATAACTCTATTGCTAGAGGAGCGGAGTCTGCATGGGCTGCACTGGATCGACTCAAACAACCACTTATGTCCCAAAAGGAAAACGACAATGGGAAAGGGAAAGCTAAGGAGACGGAAAGCATGACCGCGAGCACAATTGCTAGTTCAAGTGGGAGTGCTCATTTGGGTCAAACATCCGGTGTGTCTGGCGCGAGCGGGGAGCTCGAGGGCTCAAGGGACATTATGCTGTACTCGCCACTTATTCCAGATAATGACTCGCTCGTTGAAATGGCGACGTCGGAGGTCGTTACTTTATACGATGACGATGATGAGAGAGCCTACCGTGCGGAGCTGCGACGGCGATGGGCGGAAGGCCGCGGATTCGTGTCCCTCGACTCATTGCCAAGTTTTGTACGCGTCGAGGCCGGTAAAAGTGGGGAGCAGGCCGAAGAAGGATCCGGAGGGAAACCTGACAAACCAGAAGAGAAACGTGAAGAAAAACGGGAGGGAGTCGAAGATAAAGTCGAAAGGCCTAAGCCCAAGGAAAGGGTTGTTTGGATGCCATCAAAGACAAATTTGTCGATCCAGGTGTTGTGGTGGGGATACCGCATGTAAGCAACCGTAGTTTATTGACATAGTAAGGCAGGAGACTAATTCTACTAAAGGTACCTTCCGCCGCCCGTCTTAGAGGTCCTTAATAACAAGTCCCTTGAGGCGGCGAAGCGCGCGGCACTTATTACAACTGCGCTCACGTGGCTGTTCGATCACCTCCCTATGACGATTCTGCCAATGCATCTACAGCCAGCTGCGGCACTGCTAAAATGTCTCGCGCCCTTGCTGGGTGCAATCGGGACATTTATTTCATGGAGCTGGAGGGCGATTGGGACGTTCGACAAAGGTCATGGCGTTGTGTTAAGTGCAACATGGCTCCTCCCGGTTGTGCTTATCCCAGGGACGTGGGAGGATGGTGAGATACCTGACTTGAACCCGAATCAGGCGCCGAGCATGCCTCCAGGAGGTGAACGCCAGGACGTTGTGGTTGCTGGACCATCGCGAAACAGATCCGCGTGACGGGGCTGGAATTGCGATCCAGGTCAGATACTGATATGACACTCTTACGATACTCTTTCCTCCTCCCTCGCGACGAACAGTCCCTTCAGCCATTCAGCCTCACGTATCATGTCCTCCATTGTGCGTGGTGGGCGCGCATCGTCGGCATCTACTTTGAGTTTGCTTACTTGCAAGTTGGCGGAGCGCAAATCTTGCGGGAGTGCGGCTTCGGCATCCTCCAGCGCGGGGTACACGTCATCATTGTTGTGTTCGAAGACGTCGCCACGACCAGCGATTTTGCGAGGGAGGACGTGGACGTGAACATGCGGTACGGACTGCCCAGCGGCCTTTCCATCCTGTATGGTGCCGTAAGCAAAGTGCACGGATGTTGTTTTGAGTATACGTGACGAACGGATTATGATGCACGCGACATGTTAAATAGAACTTGTAGAATTAGAATATGGGCTCACCTGGCATGCAATGGTTAGGCCGTCCGCGTCATAAGCGCGTTCGAGAACGCGGCCGACATGCTGAACACTCGTGAATAGCGCGGCGATCTCAACCGGCGTCAGGTCTGTGAGTCGAGGCACAATACGCGTTGGGACAACTAGAACATCTATTACACGATAGTATCTCAGCTTGTCCTTTCGTTCACTTGAGATGAGCTAATATGTCTAGTGCTTACGACCAGGTACGATTGGTTTGAGGTTGACGATGGCGAACGCGTGCGCGGTGTGATAGAAGGCCTGGCGAGTAACTTCGATCGTCGAGAATAATAGTCTGCTCATTTCTAAGAGAATGATACAGTAGTATGCCGATTAAAAAAAACAAGTTTCAAGGTGTTGCTATAACGGCTAACACCAACATCAACACAGCGCGTCGCTGCAAAAGCACGTTGGTCGCTACAGCAATCTGGATGTCTAAATTTGGAAGGTCCCGGTTCCTGATTCGGCTCCGAGTCTCGGCAAACGAATAACGGACGCATCCCCAGGCTGATTCCTGACATTTCCGTTCAGATTGGTTGCGTCTACCTTTCGCAACACGTCAACGATGCGCCCTTCACACGAGATGCTAGCTCAGATATAATGAATACAAGGTGTTCGTTGGGGTACAGGTACCCGAGTACCCCGCTTCTCACAACCGTTTAGCAAAGCTGATGATTGCTTTAGGCCGGGAGATGTGCTTATAATCGTTGGAGGAACTACAGACTCCACCCGAGTTACACACAGTCTTCGTCCCTGGTGCCAATGAGCTTTCTTCACGCGTTTACCGTTTCTATCACCCAACTCTATGCCACGCGATACCTTTCAAGTAAACCCTCTATCTCAGCTATGCGCACATTATCATGACGAATTCGTGTTGTTTCTTATAGTCGCCGGGACTACAGCCCTCGCCTACGACACGATCCTGACGTTACCCGAGGAAATTCATCATGTCTGGTACCCCCTAATACTGTGGAGAAGACGCAATGCACTAGGACACCGACAGAGCTGTCTTTTACTCACGGCGAGACTGTTAATTATCATTGTTCGGTACGCCATGCTGGCCGTTGCTGGTGTCTTTCTGACGAGTGAGCCCTTTCGCCGCGTGCTCATTATTATACGACTCTAACGTTCTCCATCTCGCTTTCAGTTGTGGCGCCCACGCATAATATGAGTGACAGATGGGTGAGTGCGACCTTCCACAATCATGGTCAGGACTCAGCCTTAAGGCCTGCAGTAATTATATCAGCGTTCTTTGCTAGATCAATGTCTTGGATAATTGACTCAAAATTCTTGCTTTGAGGTGCCTCTCCGCGATCTCGATTTTTACTATAATGGATGCTTTTGCTGAAATTGTGGGAACGGGTATGTAAGGCGCTAACCCTGATTTACTACTGAATCCAAAATTTAATAGGGGTTATCCTCCATCGCCTCCATCTGCTTTGGAACTTCGGACGCCGAATTACCGTGCTCCTTATTTTTGGCTATTCTGCAATGGCGTTCCTCTCACTTTCGTTCGCAATTTTTTCCGCCGTGAAACTTGAAGGTATGTTACCTTACCATGGTATTTTTCTCTATAAGGCATATTGACAGATACTTGCTACCCAAAGAGTCGCAGATATTTCAGGTGAACATCGAGGGTGTCCAAGGGCTTATGGCGTGCAAAATACTAAAAAGTCCACGCCTTTTCGTGATGACATGGGTCCCGGCTGTACGTTGCAATCTCCCGGTGACCTAATGCCTACCTTGTAGATGCGCTAAAGTACACCGCTATTCAATAGGTCGTTATTGACATATTCGCATCCTCCTTCTTCTTCCTCAACGCACTAGCACGACCCCGCGTTGAAAGCCAGAGACTCCTTCATATTTTTTACAGAGACGGGGTAATGTACTTTCTTGTGCGTCCTCCCAATAATCTATTCGCAGTGTTCTGAGTGCTGATATATCTTGAAACAACAGACGACTTTCTGTCTGTAATTTTCTTGCCAATTTCTGCTCAGGCATTTACTCGGGCTATGTTTAGGTGTGAGAACAATGAATGTGGTGCTCACCTCGATCACGGGCCCTGACGAGGTAGGCTTGTCCCCCTTACGCGTAAACCAGATGTCAGTCTCTAACTCGCCTGGTATGCTGCGTTGACTAGGCGGGCCTTTTTTCTGTGGGGATCCTGTACGCAATTTTCTATTTTTGCGATTCATCATTCCGTCAACATGTCATCTGACTAATTCTCCTCTCCTTCCAACCTCCAATCTCTCCCGCCTTGTCTTCCACTAGGTTCTCAGGCACGATGGTGACTGTGGCCGCAACGCGCTCCTTCCTGCGGCTCTTCCACACCAATCGTAAAGTGGCAATGTATAATTGCTGGATGGTCGAAGAAGATGGCATGGATGAACCCGCCGAGTGCGAATGCTGCCTCTCATGGGCGCATCATGATGACGACGCGCTCGATTGAAGACGGAAGATGGTAGCCATGTGATGCCAGCGGATAAGTGATTTCCCTGAAGAAAACATGCTGATCCAAACTATTTTGACGGGTGGTTTAATCAGTATAGTGTCGATGTAATAATGTTCGGGTTGCTTTATATAATTACGTAGATACGTTTCACTACTTCTCCATGACAATGTAATAAGTCAATAATAGCTGGGGACTGCCTTGAGTGAGATAACTAAGTACGAATATTATTCGGAAAGATAATTGCTGATCATACAGGAGAGACTATGAGATCGGCGCCGGCGATACTATCGTATGCCCTCTTACTACAAAGTCACATCCAAAACAAAAACTGCTCTCAATCCGGAAATATGTCAAGAATTTACCGTAAAAAGGCCATAAGTATTCATACACTACACATTGGCTCGCATGAATTTTTCGATGCATTTTCCAAGGCGTGGAAGCCAGAAATTCGAAGTTGTCTAAAAATGTGACTGTAAGAGAGGGCAATGGGCATACGATACAGGAGTACCATCGTATGACCCCTCTTACAAAATTCGCTTTTCTGAGCTTCCACACAGCTAACTTGAAACTACTTTCGAAAAAACTCGTGTATACTTTAGTAAACTTTTTAACAGTGAACGCAAAACTTTCTTTGTAAAAAATTGCTTCGGTGTGAAGCCATTGTCAAAATACATGTTTTTTCGGTCTGTAGAAGTCTTTTAGGGCCACCGGCTCACACAGTATGTGCGCATATCAGCAGATATGTTGAATACAAAAATTTTGTAAGAGGGGTCACGCGATAGTAATCCCCGCGGAGGATCAGCGTGTCGGAGTTTTCAACCGGATGTTTGTGGGATTCTCTGATTATATAATCAATTGCACTCGTTTTAGCTGCTGTTTTCGTCGGAGTTTCTAATCATTCCTTGATCCTGATCAAATCAAATCATCGAAGTTCGAATTTGCAACTTTGCAAGGATTCGGAGGGCGCCTTCAGTGCATCTACGGGGCGCCGGCCTGTGTCGGTGTTATAATCTTTGTTCGGCTATTGTTGTGTAAGGTTCTGATTGCTTCCGCACCGTAGAATGTCGTGCTAAATGAAAGACGCGAAGCAGGGACGGAGACGAGATGGCAGAAGAATCGCGGAGTTCCGGATGCCAGGCCCTCTTTCGCCACGAAGAACGTCGTTCCCCAGACGAATAACTGGCGTATGCATATCGCGAAAGACGGAGGGCGGAAAAGTGGAAGCCGCGAAACTGCTTCCTTGACGGGCGCTTGCCAACTCGACGGGGCTAGCATTGAATTCTGCAAGTTTGCGAGCCTACCCTAATTGCAGCTGCTGTTCTATTTCGGACGTCTGTGAATATGAAGTTCTACCAAAGTTCCGGCAACGTGTCAGAAACAGGCACGGGATGCTCTCCTTCCCATGCTCCTTACTGTTACGAGGCAGGTGGGACCTGCTCTAACTGTGCTGCTTCGACCATTACAGGCACCCACCCATCAAAAGGAATAGGACCGCCGTGATGGCGAAGAGAAAACCTAAAGTCGCAGCCTGCTACGGACACAATTGTCTGCGCAGATGGAAGTGCTCTTTCTAGATCACGGTCTAGCTTGTCTGGCACTAATGTGGAGATTGAGGACTCGAGATTATGACCCCGTACTTGCTGCTCATCTGGATAACGACTCGCGCATTGATTGGGCAGCATCAGAGGCTATCCTTTTGTATGGAACCACGGCGATAGTAATGGACAATCATGAACTTGTATCTCTCGACTCATTGCCAAGTCTCGTACGCGACAAGGACAGGAAAAACGAAGGGCGAACCAAGGGAAAATGTAAAAGGAACTCAAAAAACTCGAGAGGAAAGCGATGAAGTGAACATTGCTGTTCGGTTACGCTTGAAGAAAAACTATCGCAGCGGGTTGCTGTGTGAGCGATGGCCCGTTGATCCAAATAAGAATATGCCGTCTATATTATCAACGCATCGTACTGGATTACACCACAAGGAAGTTGCGCTCTTGTGGATAGCGCAGCCATCTTTTTCGGTGGCGTTCAAATCTGTGATTCGGACCACAATGCATATTGGAATGGCTAGGATGTCGGAAATGATGATATCGACATCAGTCGTCTTTTTCACTTCTTTTGAGCCAAGAGGGCTGGCAATCACACTAGAAGGACCGAAATAGAGTTCGACCTTCGATGTCGGGGAACTAAAGCGTTTCCTAAGCGGCGATATTATTTGAGGATGTTACCAACGCCATCAACATCTACACCAACACGCAGCTGAGACGTGCAGAAACGCCGTCCATAGTGGGGTGCTTCTTATCTTCATCATATGATTAGATTAGCGCAAAAAAGTAAGGTTCACCGGCGTTTGGTCTGTTATCACAAGCATTCCGCTCATTTTTGTCCGGATGCACCATCTTAATGTGGATTATGCTTGATGAACATTGCGGCACCTTTTAAGCGTGAGTATATACCCGAGAAAGCTGCCTGTGGGTAATGCGCAACCCCTCAGGTAATCGCGGCCAGGTCCCCTACAAAACTACGGATCCTGCGCGGCGCTGCAGCTGCCTCCGACCGACTGCGACCTCCGTAAATCGCACGGATGAGCTTATCCCCGACTATCGGGACTTCGTTCACGCAGCTATATGCGCTGCGATACTTGTCGAGTAGGTTGCTCGTTCCACCTACGTAAACGTCTATGTAACTTATCATCTCTTCCTCAGTCGCTGGGACCACGGTCCTGGCATACGATACGATTTTGACTCTTCCAGAAGAGGTTCGCTGTGTATGGTACCCCTTAGTACATTGGACAAGGGGGAATAGGCTGGGAAATCGACAAAAGCCTATGTTTCTCATACCGAGACTTTTGGTTCTTTTCATTCGATATACTATGCTAGCCATTGCCGGTGTCTATTTGAAGGGTAAGCGCTCCTACGATGTCTGCTATACCGCAAATGTAAAGTTCCTCACCACCTCCGTAGTACTCATGCCCTCGCGTGATATGGGTGATAATTGGGCGAGTGCACCTGTCTTCATCCAATACTGATTTACTCATAACGTCGATATCTGCAGTAATTGTTTCTGGCCTAATCATTCGATCTGCATTCAATCCGATTTCTGTTCTAAGGTGTCGATCGGCGTCCACGATCATCAGTGTGATTGACATCCTCATTGAGGCCACAGGAACAGGTTCGTGGCAAATCCGTCAACCGTATATTTATCGGTGCTGATGGCACACTCAACTAGGGATTGTCCTTCAGCGTCTCTGCCTGCTCTGGAATTTCGGGCGCCGATGCACTATTCTCCTCGTTTGTATTTTCGCTGTACTGCAATCTCTATCAACTTTGTTTGCCATCTTATCCGTTGTGCAATTTGGTCGTATGTCGTCTCACCGTAGCGTTATTACCACAGCTACTAATATCGCCTGCTGTCCGAAGCTTCGGAAATACTAAATAGGGGCGTCGAGGGATTTCGAGGGTTCCTGCCTCCGCAACTTATGTCATGCGCTATGACAAAAACGTCTCGATTCTCCCTGTTATCATGGGTCCCAGCGGTACGTCGTATTCAACAGCGATTCGGATTGAGTGTCCTTCCTTGTATGAACATGTCGAAGCTTAATGCTGCTCGATAGGCCGCCCTCGATGTTGTTGCCTTTTTTCTCTTTTTCCTCAACGCACTATCGCGGCCACGCGCCGAAAGTCAAAGACTTCTATACATCATTTACAGGGACGGATTTATATATTTCTTTGTGCGTCTTCTCAACAATATGTCTATGATGGTCTCAATGGCTGAAATTCGATTATGATAGACAACGTTCTGTTCGTAATTTGGCTATTCTGTTTTGCTTTGGTCGCTCATTGCTTTTGCTTAGGCATGCGAACGATGAACGTATTGTTCACATCGATTTCAGACCCCAGTAATGTGGGCTCTCGTTTTTCCTACGTGCTAATCGAATCTTCACCGCTAAGTCTTCTGACATACGTCAAACAGGCCTCCTTGCTTTTTATGGCATATTTGTACGCATTTCCAAACCCCCTCAACTGCCACTAATCTAGCTTACATCTCCCGCTCTCGTCCCCGTGCCCTTTTTAGATTCTCGGGGACAACGGTGACCGTGGCCGCAACTCGCTCCTTCCTGCGGCTCTTTCATATCAGCCAGAAGGGGGTATTATACGACCGCTGGCCGGCAGATGGCAACACAGATGAACTTGCTGAGCACGAATACTGCGTCTGTGAGGAATGTCACGATGAAACCGAGCTCAGGCTAATTGGGGGAGGTGTTGACAATACGAGCGGCCACAGCGTTGAGGTGAAATGGCACAAATCTCGGAGACCGGAACGTAGTGGCCTTCGGACTCCGAGTCGATGACTACTTCGGACTTACTTGACGGCCCGAATTTCAGACGCGGGCAAACGGCGTCGAAGACTCAAAGACGGGCTCTGTCCTCAGAAATTTACGCCGAAATTTTGATTATTTTCTTCTTGATACTTCGCGTATTTATTTGCTGTGTTCGAAAGAGCATTAGTGTATCATGAATGGCAATGTATTCTAACTTTAACTTACAGTACATGTACATGTACATGTTCTTAGTGTTTTGTGTTATGGCAAGATTTCCGGTCATCTAGCGGCGGGTGGTGAGTGGCTGCGCTTGTCGGACCTTGAAATATGTTTTACTTGAAACGTCGCTCGATAGCAGGTTTCTTTAGTACGGGTTCCCGACTAGCAAGGGACCTTCGTTACCAAGGAAGGAGTTCGCGCTGCATATTGAAGATCTGTTTCACGTACTCTACACTTAGAAATCAGGCTCATCACTTATAGGTGACACGAAAATAAACTGGCCACACAAAGCTCAGAAGTCCCGAGTCCCCTATCGATGATGCCGTTCGGGAAAGTGGTTTCAGCAAAATAATATCTATCTTTATCTCGCTTGTGCCATAAAAAAAGACAGTGCTTACGACAGTGAACAATCATGGCTCGACGTCGTCACACCGATGAACGCAAGAATTTATGGTAAGTAGGAGGCTTAGCTTGCTTAGCTTGCAATTGGCGTTCAATGACACAAAAACATTTTAGTGTGGCAGTACGCACAACAAATAATGTCTGAAAAAACGATACCATCATTGTTAACATCAATACGGGCGCACGGTGTTGTTGACTTCCATGGGGGTTCTTCCGCGTTTGATTTAACTTCAAAACTGGAAAGTCCCTTTTCGGAGCTCACTGAGAGTTCAGAGTTTACTTGAAATCCTTGCTCTCAACTCGCATCTCCACGATGAACCGGATAGAAATTCGGTGGATGATCAGAATTACGGCGACTCTAGTGATGGTTTTGTAGGCGTGCGACGCAAGTCCAATCAACGAGTGTTGCTTCACCTGATGCTTTCCGTTTCCGGCGGACCTCTATTTGGGCTCCGACCCTTTGTCTGATGAACACTGGCCCTGGAATGTTTGAGATCACATCTATATCCCCTTAAAAGCCTGCGGATACCGCGCGGCGTCACAGCTCTTTCCGGACTGACTGCGACTTCCGTCTTTTGCGCGGATGAGCTTGCGCCAGGCTGTCGAAGTTCAGTTCACGCAGCTCTATGCACTGCGATACTTGTCAAGTGGGTTGATCTCCTCACTTATGCAATATCTGTGTATCTTACCATCTCTTCCTTAGTTGCTGGGACTGCGGTCCTGGCATACGATACGATTTTGACTCTTCCAGAAGAGATTCGCTGTGTATGGTACCCCTTATTACACTGGACAAGACGGGATAGGATGGGAAATCGACAAAAACCTATGTTTCTCATACCGAGACTGTTAGTTCTTTTCATTCGATATACCATGCTAGCCATTGCAGGCGTCTATTTGAAGGGTGAGCGGTCCTACGATGTCTGCTATACCGCAATTGTAAAATTCCTCTCCGTAGTTCTCATGCCTTCACATGACATGGGTAATAACTGGGTGAGTGTACTTGTTATCAACCAATAATGATCTAGTCATAATTGGGACGTCCACAGTAACGGTTTCCGGCCTCTTCATTTGATCTGCACTCAGTTCGGTTTCTGTTCTAAGGTGTCAATCGACGTCCACGACTATCAGTGTGATTGACATTCTCATCGAGGCCATAGGAACAGGTTTGTGGCAAATCCGTCAACGGTATATTTATCGGTGTTAATAGCACAGTCAACCAGGGATTGTCCTTCAGCGCCTCTACCTGCTCTGGAATTTCGGGCGCCGAAATACTATGCTCCTCATTTGTATTTTCGTCGTAATGGAGTCTCTATCAATTTCGTTCGGAATCATATCCGTTTTGCAATTTGGTCGTAGGTTGTCTCACCATGGCGTTATCATCACAACTGCTAACACCATCTGCTATTCGAAGCTTCGCAAATATTTAATAAGAGTGTCAAGGATGTTCCAGGGCTCCTGCCTCCGCAACTAATGTCATGCGTGATGACAAAAACGCCTCGCTTCTTCACGTTATCATGGGTCCTGGCGGTACGTCGTATTCGTACGGAAATTCGGATCGAGTTTCCTTCCTTGTATGGTCGTGCTAAAGTTCGATGCTGCTCGATAGGCCGCCCTCGATGTCTTCGCCTTTTTTCTCTTTTTCTTCAATGCACTATCGCGGCCACGCTCTGAAACCCAAAAACTTCTATACATCATTTACAGAGACGGATTTACATATTTCTTTGTACGTCTTCTTAATAATACGTCTATGATGGTCTCAATGGCTGAATTTTGATCATGGCAGACAACGTTCTGTTCGTTGCTTGGCTATTCGGTTTTTCTTTGGTCGCTCACTGCTCGTACTTAGGCATGAGAATGATGAATGTATTGTTCACCTCGGTTGCAGGCCTCAGTAATGTAGGCTCTCTCGTTTTTCCTGCGTGTTTATTGAATCTTCATTGCTAAGTTTTTTGACACACGTCAACCAGTCATCCTTGGTTTTTATGGCAGTTTTGTGCGTATTTCTGGTCCTCCTCAACCGTGATAGACCCAGCTTACATCTCCCGCTCTCATCTACCTTTTCCTCTCTTTGTCATCTTTAGGTTTTCGGGGACAATGGTGACCGTAGCCGCAACTCGCTCCTCCCTGCGACTCTTCCACATCAGTCAGACGGGGGAATTATGTTGTCACCGGCTCACAATCGATGACGTGGGTGGGCCTGGTGAGTGTAAGTACTGTGCGTATGGGATACCGTACGATGGCGATGTGCTCGAGCTAAGCGAAAAAGGCAATGATGATACGAGCAGCCAAGGAGCCCATAGCGAGACGACGCAGCTTGAGGAAAATACGTCGTAGTGAATTCTACGCGGTCGCCTCAGACTGCCTTGGTTTCCTACCCGTTAATGAAGGGGGCAGCGACGTGAGGCTCTATGTACACTGTACATGTACAGACGGCCAAAATATAATCATCAATCAGATTGGTTGCAGCAAGAGAAGTATGTCTGATTCAATTGGACTAGTGCCCTATCCCGAACTGTTGCGAAGCAGTCACCTTCCTATCCAATACCAGATGCCGAAGTCGTGTCGCGGCTCGGATGTATTTACTTTTGAATCTTCATGCGGCTCCATCATAATCATTCAGGTTCACAGCCATTCGCGTCTTAGTCATGGAAGGCAGCGAAGTGGCACGTTTGGGGGGTTTAGTTAAACGGGTTGACCCGCCGTTTGTTTTTTCGAGTTCGTATATATAGTACAAAAGGAATCGGCTACAGATAGGTATGCATTGTTCGGAGTTAAGCGGTGGCGAATTGGATCGTGGTCATCGGAGTTCAAATTTAGGAATACTTTTGAAATCCAGGATCATTTGTCCGTCCGGGTTTGCACTGAAACCGCCACCCGGAGGTCTTGAGATACCGAAGTACAGCAAATGAGCCCAATTATAGGATTTCCAAAGATGACGCCCGTACGGAAGCTCCTCACGATCAGAATACTGAGCGGCGCCAAGCTGTGCTAATGACACGATCACTCCCTCCAATGACCGGCGTCTTGATCTTCTTGACTTTACCCTTCAAGTTCCGCTGCTTATTGGGGATCATCAGATACAGTAACAAAGCTGCATGCACTTATAACAGGCCAGGATTCCGTGGGCAGATGAACTCTGCCCTCCCGAGTGACCGCGACCTCCAGTTCGTCTTTGTCCTTGGTGCATATGAATCCGAGTCTGACACAGCTTTATGCTTTACGATATCTATCAAGTATGGCACTCCTTTTCTTGCGTGTGTACCTGCTTACCGTCTTTCTCTAGTTGCTGGGACTACGGTACTTGCGTATGACACAGTTCTGACACTACCACTGGAGATCTACTACGTCTGGTCTCCCTTAATATACTGGAGGAAATATAAAGGAACCCGTCGCCAGCAAAGTCCTCTGTTGACTTTGCTAAGACTGTTGATACTTGCCATTCGTTATGTTATGTTGTTGGTTGCTGGAATCTACCTGACGAGTGAGCGTCTGACACCTCCTACTATATTGTGACTGTGAATGACCTGGATTTGCAGCACTTATACCGCCACATACGATAGGAATTAAATGGGTGGGTACATCAATATACCTCACGGCAACCCAAGCTTAACTTCGTCCCCACAGTATTTCTTGTGACCCTCTCGCTAAATCAATGTCTCATATCAGCTCTTGCTTAAAGGTGTAAAACGGCAATTTCAGTCTCCGGAAAACTTGATGGCCTTGTAGAGGTCATAGGATCATGTCCGTAACGATTTCCCTACTTTTTAATAGGTTCATCCGTTCTCAAACAAACCTAATAGGCATTGTGCTTCAGCGTCTCCATCTGCTCTGGGATTTTAAACGTCGCATTACTCTACTCCTCATCAGCGGCACCCTTATGTTGAAAATGATGGCCTTTTCGTTTGCGATAGCGGCAACCGTGCAGATTGAAGGTACGCCGCCTCAACGTGACTTCAATGTCCCAGCACTCATCTGGTGTCACTTGTCTTGAAGATTTTGTGACAGTCTCGTCGAATGTGTGCGCTATAATCAAAATACCACCTTTCTTCTTAGCGTCATGGGTTCTGGCTGTACGTTACAGCTCTCCGGCGTTGAATACTTTTGTGTTTCTGGGGGCTTATTAACATTATGAAGGCCTCGTTTGACCTCTTCGCCTTTTCTCTGTTCTTCCTCAACGCGCTTTCGCGACCTCGCATTGAAAGCCAAAAGCTCCTTGATATCATCTACCAAGACGGACTGCTATATTTTCTCGTACGTCCATCTCCCTCACAGTCTATTTGTCACAGTCTAGCAACTGAATTGGCCGGGCATGATCTTCTGTAACAGACGACTTTCTGTTCGTTGAACCTCGTACCTGCTTGCGTTCCCGTATTTATCGTTTGATCATTGATACAGGTATGAGAGCGATGAACGTTATATTTATCGTCATCGCGAGGTCCGATAAAACAAATAACGTAGGTTTATATTCTCTGGATATTATCGACTCGCACAATTACTGACCGATGTGATATATCAACCAGACCACCTTAGCCTTCATGGGATTTTTGTACGTCTTCTTATTCGTCCACCTCTCCGTAGTCATATTTAGCAGCATTCCTACAGGTTTTCAGGGACGATGGTAACCGTGGCTGCGACGCGCTCTTTCCTGCGGCTTTTCCACTTTAGCCACAATGACGCCTCATGCCATGGACGCTGCTCTGGCGTGGGTGCGCCTGCTGATTATAGCTACTGCGCGTGTGGTGCATATCGCGATGGTGACCCGTTCGGGCTCGAAGGGGAGGGTTTCGATCACACAAGCAGTTACGGTTTTGATTGCGATGCGATGCGTCTTGAGGAGACCTCGGTCACTTCGGGCGCCGAGATACGCCGACTTACGCACTGATACGAACTTGAGGCGGATTGATGAGGGGTTGCGGGTTCGGAGTGAGAAGGAGTTGCATTTCGTCTACTCTAGACGAAATGCAATTGTAACCTCCCGACTGAAAATTTGCTCGTATTTTTTCATAATTAAATAAAATGTATCACGAATCGTAGGCCGCTTTGACATTGTACTCCAAGACCTGATCTTAGTAATAATGATGTTCTAAAAGTAACGCACAGTCCCGTATCATCAAATCAAGAGAACACAAGGGGTTAAAAATACTTGATCATGTTTTATTTCGAGCTCCGGTTTACCTAAATGTGAGCGAAGACCGGAAAAATAGCACGATTTGATCTTGCGTTTGGGCATCTTCGGCGATGTAGTATCACAGCTACTAGGCTGCTTTGATTGGATGCTGAGCCACAATCATGTTCGTTCAACCTGAAGGAGAGTCCATAGTGAGATGTAGCCTCGGGTCTGCGTATCATGATTTAGAAAAGGGCCTCAAGCTTCGGCGTACATGATACCACCACTATATGGACTCCGTCATGCAAGCTCTTATGCGACCAAATGCTTTATATGCCCGGAGAGATGACTCCGAAGCCCTGCACAGGCTTTCTTTCACGGGGGAGGCTCTGAGCCTATCATAGTTCTGAGTTCCAGGCTTAAGCGGAAAGTGTCGGGATCTCTCGGTCCGTCACGGTGGCGTGGCTTGCTAGAGAGTTTCATCCTCGGGCAGAATTAGATTTGACTTCGCGTTTCGAGTCGCACAGGCGAGGCGGATTTCTGGATGTGGCGAATCTTTTGTTCAGAGCTCAGATAAAAACGTACTAGGGACGTGAGGACTTCTAATAGTTTTTAAGTTATTTGGAGCTCCGGTCTGCTGGATTCAGCGAAGAGTCAAGACAGAAAGTTCAAATCAACTGAGGAAGCGCCATTAGAAAACCAGCAATTCCCGACCGAGGCCGTAACTGATGTCGTGCAATTTGCAAGTGATTTCCCGTACTATTGTATGACCCCTCTTACAGAGTTACATCCAAAGCAAAAATAGGTCTTAAACTGGAGACATCTCTAGATTTCGCCGAAAAAAGTGGCAAGAAAGATTCATACGATGTGCAACGGATTGAATGAATTTTTTGTTCCGTATCCATGATGCGAAGACCGGAGATTCAAGTTTTGTCCGAGGATATGACTTTGTAAGATACCGACAGTACTATATCATAGTATGTCATTACTGAATCCAGTTCTCGAAAGGCGCGGATGTTCCGCGGCGTGTGTGAGTAACGTGACACATTACTAAGGATGACGCGAGCAGCACGCCCGGCCGTCACGTGTGACGTAGCCATAAGACGTGAGTGGCAGCTCCTGATAGAGGGGTATGCTCAGCGCTACTATAAGAAGGCAGGCAGCGTCTCCGGTCATGTTTGCATCGATACGCAGCCTCTTCTCATCCGCACCACAATCACCACCTGCAGGAATGGCCGAAATCAGAGCTTTCGTCGATGTGAGTTGCCCTGGTATCTTTTTGTGGCGCAATAGGTCACTAAGCCTGACTCGCTGCCCACAGAACGCTATCGCGACCAACCGCGTCGCAGTCTTCAGCAAGAGCTACTGCCCATACTGCAACGAGGCAAAGTCGCTGCTCAATAGCAAATATGGTGACGTACCGACGGCAGTCTTCGAGTGCGTAGCTATTAATCAGTTTGGAGAGTGGCACGGCTGCTGACGCCTGTGACGAGTAGGTTAGACGAGCGCGATGATGGCAGCGCAATCCAAAACTATCTCCAACAGAAGACGGGCCAACGCACAGTTCCGAACATCTTTATTAGTTAGTGGCGTCAATATTGTTCTCGGAGTCGCGTGCGCTAACCAGCGGTCCTTATTTTAATTACTTATAGACACTGAGCACATTGGCGGTGAGTACTAATAGGTAGCCGTCCAATTGCCGATTTACTTACTAACATTGATAGGTTCGAGCGACCTGATAGACCTGCAGGACAAGGGAAAGCTCGCGGCCCTTCTCCTCTAGCCTGCGGCTCCTGCCCTGTAACTCATTCGCACTTAGAATGGAAATTCAACATAAGATACAGTCCGTTGTACAGAATATGTCTAGACCATAATACCTGAGGTGGAGTTGAAATGCATTGCGACGATAAGTAGCATTTTCGCAGGTGTGCTATCACGTGACCACGGTTACAGAGTCTGAGGCAAATCCAGTTTAAAACCCGGAATATAATGATGGCGCATAAGCCCTAAGGTCAAAGTTGGCGACCTAGCATCTCTGTCTCCTTTTTGAGTGCTTTGCATCACTTTTGTGCAGATGTTTTGCATTCACTTATCTGTGGGGCTCGTATCTGGCTATTCAGTCTTTTCTCGTGAGCTTGGTACAATTTCCCTTGTGTTTTGAAGCCAGTCACAAAGACCCACAAATCGTATCAGGCTGCTCCCGAGTTCGTGTGCCGATATCACTCCTGCAAATTTGTAAGGAAGCCGCACAAAAAACCAGGTCATATATCCATGTAAGTCGCTATGAACACCTAACAAATAAATATCTGATACGGATTCAGGGATTAATGGTCTTGTTAATTTACTGATCCGAGCCGGAATCGAAACGGCGATCAGGACCCAAGGAATTCATAAAGTGACAGCCCACCTATTCTTCAGATTTTGACATTTTCCGGCAGATCCAGCAACCGTAACCGATCCAAGGGAAGCTCCAAGGACTGGAGATTGTTAGAATTAAAAAAAACAATGACTCGAGCCAGGATCGAACTGGCGATCGCTTGTGTGTAAGACAAGAGTGATAACCACTACACCATCGAGCCGTTCTAGTCAATTCTCCAAAAACATTGAGTACCAACCTATGCTTACGCCAATACACTCCGGGGGCCTCGGCTTCGCGGAGTGAATTCGCCACACAGTGAGCGAGGTAAGTATTAACGTCTGGGGATGATACAAAACGGAATAATGGCATAACCAAGTATCTACATAAGCTGTGGAGAGGTCGTTTATCGTAGGTATATCAATATGGAGGAGGGTATATGGCTTGTATGGCAGCGGTAGACGGCGATTTGTAGTAACAAGTTCATTAATGTTCGTACTTACCTCGTGAGAAAGACGGTGGATTGGATAATCTCGACTTTACTTAACATTGCCTCAGACGTTTACCGAATGTTAATAGTTTATAAGTGATTGTAAACGTCCGGCCACAGGAAAACGGCATGTGTTGTTACAATTTGTCTCGTCTGCATTCCTTGCACAATTTAAGTATACTAAAACAAATGAGACCCTATCGGTATCGCGGTTGTGTTTAATTTACGACAGCACGAGATGAAACCTGGAAATGTCCTTCATAAATACAAATTCTCGCTTCATATCAATTCGTATTCGGTTCTAATAGAATAGATATTAAAAAGTGATGTATAATCATTAGGCTTGGCACGAACCTTTGGTGACAACATGGGTCAATGAGAAGGCCCCCTCAGGAGGCTAGTAGATTCGGGTGTCGACTCCGACAGCGGCGGATGCTATGGCGCACAGACAGCGCCGTCTTCCGCGGTTTTTTTCAGCAGCCCGGACTGTCACCCCGCCTCAAGCTTAACGCAAGACGGGGCTGACTCCATCGGACTGCTACATTATGGAAGACGGACGCTGCCCCCGGACGCGAACGAGAAGCCCAGTTCACACCTCCATGCTGCCGCGGACGCACCTAGCGACAGCATGGAGGATGACGCCGGATCCAGACGTGAATGAGATGCTAAGTCTCACTTCCGCGGCTTTTGCCAGCAGACCGGACTGTCAGCCCTTCCCCGAGCGCAGTGCTGGGAAGGGAGACTCCATCGGAAGGCCACATTATGGAAGTCACGCTGGTCTCGAATATATCGTCGTCACGGCTGGCTGGGATCCAGGTCGCTGAGACCTGATCGTTTACGAGCCAAGGGTATCTGTGGAAGGGCGTTCACGAGGTTAGCTCAAGGTGTTATGGCGAGCACACTGGACATACGGATAGAAGGGAGGCTCGTAAGAGGTAGGAAAAATGGACGCCGTGCTAGGTTGTGTTGTGCCTGGGTGGCGGGAGGGTCAGGCAGTGTTGAAGGGACTAGAATAAAATATACTTACGGGATGAATGCGTCTGATTGTCGTGCCAATTAAGTTGCAATAGTATGGTGGTAACATCAGGGTAGCTCAGGCTCGGCGGGATGAAGGTCAGATAGGAGGGATGATAGAGGCTGAGTAGAAGTGCGACGAGAGTGCTGCTATGGGCTGAGTGTATGCGTGTCGAGTAAGATAGTAGTGGTCGGAGAGTAAGTCGCTGAGGAGGGGGAAAGGAGGCGCTCGCCTCTTTATTGAATCCAAGTCACGTTTGAATCTCCGCTCAAATCCCAGATTTTCATTTCCTTTTTCTGACGCGGCTGACAGTTGCGGTGCGGACTAGAGACACGTTGGACCTTGGGGGAATTGGGGAGGGGGGGACACCGCGGAAGATACTCCCTATGTATCAAGTACCTCAACGGTAGCACCATAACATTATTTACTACCCTACGGTTGTGTATAATCGTTGAGTTATGGACGTAATACAGTCACTGGATCTTCAATCCTCTGCTAGTATGGATTCTACTTTTTAAATGGCTCAAAAGAATGCATATACTTACGACTAGAATGAAAGGAACCAGCTGAGTATCACAACCTCTACCTTGTTAATGTTAGCTGGGTACGGCACTTACTTTAGTAGCCAAAGTGGCGATCTGAAGAATAATACCGCTTGCGGACAGAAACTCGAGGAGCCAGACTGCCCAGTGAATGAGGACATACGGGATGTACCACTTTCCAGACTTGACCTGTAGTCTGACCCCCCCCCTCCCCAATTCCCCCAAGGTCCAACGTGTCTCTAGTCCGCACCGCAACTGTCAGCCGCGTCAGAAAAAGGAAATGAAAATCTGGGATTTGAGCGGAGATTCAAACGTGACTTGGATTCAATAAAGAGGCGAGCGCCTCCTTTCCCCCTCCTCAGCGACTTACTCTCCGACCACTACTATCTTACTCGACACGCATACACTCAGCCCATAGCAGCACTCTCGTCGCACTTCTACTCAGCCTCTATCATCCCTCCTATCTGACCTTCATCCCGCCGAGCCTGAGCTACCCTGATGTTACCACCATACTATTGCAACTTAATTGGCACGACAATCAGACGCATTCATCCCGTAAGTATATTTTATTCTAGTCCCTTCAACACTGCCTGACCCTCCCGCCACCCAGGCACAACACAACCTAGCACGGCGTCCATTTTTCCTACCTCTTACGAGCCTCCCTTCTATCCGTATGTCCAGTGTGCTCGCCATAACACCTTGAGCTAACCTCGTGAACGCCCTTCCACAGATACCCTTGGCTCGTAAACGATCAGGTCTCAGCGACCTGGATCCCAGCCAGCCGTGACGACGATATATTCGAGACCAGCGTGACTTCCATAATGTGGCCTTCCGATGGAGTCTCCCTTCCCAGCACTGCGCTCGGGGAAGGGCTGACAGTCCGGTCTGCTGGCAAAAGCCGCGGAAGTGAGACTTAGCATCTCATTCACGTCTGGATCCGGCGTCATCCTCCATGCTGTCGCTAGGTGCGTCCGCGGCAGCATGGAGGTGTGAACTGGGCTTCTCGTTCGCGTCCGGGGGCAGCGTCCGTCTTCCATAATGTAGCAGTCCGATGGAGTCAGCCTTGCCTGGCTCTAAGCTTGAGGCAGGGCGACAGTCCGGGCTGCTGGCAAGAGCCGCGGAAGACGGCGCTATCTGTGCGCCATAGCACCCGCCGCTATCGGAGTCCTCCTGAGGGAGCCTTTTCGTTAGCTCATCGTGTGACGCAAAGGTCGGCTCCTTTATGTCCTAGTGTTCTGCCGTTTCCTCACACTTACGTTTGCAGTGCCTTCTAACCGAGAAATTGATGCGTGGCGTAAATAAAACCGGGACTTCCCAACGTGCAGAGTCTCTTATTCTCGAAGGCATACCATGCGCATTCATACTGTGATTTGTAATGTTTCCCCTGGTGCTTAGTCGGGTAGTTAGTTTCCTCTGACTTTCCTCTCGTTGGCTTGGATGTCTCTGTGACTTTTATGTCCATAATCTTATTTCATACAATGCATGCATATATCTATAATGGCCTTATAGTCGCATACTCTTGTGTTACACGTCTCAAATAAACACATTGACCTCTCTCATGCTGTATCGGTTTCCTTGCGGAACTCCTCTTCGAGTTCCTTATCTCCAATTTTCACTGCTTGCGACGCTATTAAAGTACGCGAGTTTATTAGGCTCATAGTTATAACCACAATAAAGCGGAAACACTCACGCAGCATGACGAAGAACATGCGCGACCAGTCGGTGCCCTCGTTGAACCAACCGTGGATGGTCCCACGCTGGACGACGACGTCCCCTGCCTTCAAATAGATACGCTTGTCGTCATCTAGTAGCATTGAGACGGAGCCCTGCATCACAATGGCGTAGTCGAGGGAGACGGTCCGGTGGAATAGCTGTCCGCGCAATTAATCAATCAATTAGTGCCTCATAAACAGAGCTTGAATGTAAAAGGAATCGGAATTACAACTTACTGAACCTTTCCCTGGGGGCATCTCGACGAGGCGGAACGTACTTCCGGTCTTGCAGAACGGATCGTGCGGGTGGTCCTTCGCGATGTCAATAAAGTCGCCGGCGACGTTCGGCGGGGTTTCCTCTGTCCAGAAGAGATCGGTGAAGTATGCGGGCGCAGTACGGAAGAGGTGTGGTTTGACGGGTGCGTCCTCAAGTACGATTGCTTTGCCTTCGGACGTGTGGCCCGTCACGATACGCCGGACTGGGGGTAAAGGAGGGCTGGGGATGCTTTCTGTGGACATGTTCAGGCTTTCTCGCTTCAGCTCTGGGGCTTGGGATAATACTGACTTCAAAGTAGAAAAGGACATAATTTATAGTATTTGGCTGGCGCCAATCCCCGAAGAATATGTCTTGCTTTCTGGTCACATGACATCGCGATGGACTTCGTGTTTGTCATCATCTCTCCGAGTCGGTCGCTCCCCAACGAGTGTGTTGGCTGTGGTTGGTAAGCAGGAAATAAAGGAAGAGGAAAGCTTATTAAGCTGCTCCCGTCTCTTAAGATGTGCTTAGGCATCCGGGCAACCATAAATATTGGCTCTGACTCGGCCAGTGGGGTCGACTACGCTGTGATCCCAAAATCTTTTTCATCCTCCTCGTGGTTCAGGACCTAGATAGATATGAGTATGACTCGTTTGCGAACCGACAGTGATCGGATCATCCCCAATACCTTTGGGTAGAGGGTTATCTAGGCAAAAAATTCATGCACTTGAAAAAGTTGTCGGGCTCCGCAGTATCTCCTTTTTAGTCAATGCCAAACCGCAGCAAATCCCTGAACTTGCCTTTTCTGTGCATGTTCTGTTAGTATCATCCTGCTTACATCCATTTTCTTTTCTCGTTATCCTGTATTGTCGAGATCAGGCTCGGTGTGGACCAGCTACGGAAGCTCAGAGCGATGATTTATACCTGCACGTGCGACATAGACAGTCAGGTCGTTCTCGTCTGCGTAGTACGCGGCCATATTCACGAGCTCCTGTGGACGGTGGAGGCGACTACGGCAGACAGGTTCTGCAGAAGATCAGGTCAAGCGTACCGCGGAGGGAAACTATGGGCCCCTGGCTGCTGATACACCAACATAGCTTGCATTATTTTTATTCTCCTTCCGATATTTTTTATGAAGGAAATAATTCACCGCTGACTCGGCAACATGTCTGGACAAGAGTCGTGCATGTTGGTAGCAAAGGGCCGTGATGAAGAAAGACTCGAATCCCTGGGCAAGGCTGATCTCATCGAAAGAAATGGCACCGTACACTTTCTCAATCCTCAGGCTGCTGAAAGGCCATCCAGATACTGGCAAGATTCCGATGAAGGGCAGCTCTATCTCGTTGTTGAGGGTTGTCGTGGGATCAAAACATTAGCGCAGTCAGCCATGCTAAGAAGTTCGGAGTCAAAGTTGGCGTTGCGAAGCGTCTGAGGATCGACGAAGGTACGTTGAGTTGCACGCCAACCTTATTCCATGTTGACCAACAAAATGGTCGGCCATAGCTCAAGCACAGGACGTAGAAGCGGCACGGATGGTCCTTGCCCCTTCAGTGAGGCCACAGCACGTTATGACCAACTCCTCCATTAACATGGTCAAAGAAAGGCATCGGGCCTTGCTAGCAAAGCTGGTCCTAACATTTTTTCAGTTACTCGCCTCACATAATTACCTAAGCGGGCGTTGTGTCGATCGCGGGCCAGGATCGACGAGTGGACGGATCGGCGCATCCCGAATCGTCATCGTCGTGTCTTGCTCGCTTCTTAAGAGAGGCGCAGTGGCGGCACGAACGATTGCCTCTTGTTTCCCCCCAGTACATGTCTCCTCCTCACAGATTAATATCCTTGATATTATCGCGCCATACCCCGCTCTTCTTGACCATAACAACGCCATTTCTGAAGAAACCTTTTTCAAGACCCCTCCCAATGGAGTATGCTTCAGCCACAACGTCAGGATCCGCTGTATACGCAGCTTTGGACGCGCCGGTGCCCAAACAAGTGATCGGTACAGCAGGGTCGTCGCCGCTCTCTGAAGTTCCGGAAGAGACGCCTCGGGACGAAAAACCGCAAGCAAAACGGAGGTATCGAAAACGTAAAGCCATTGCAGACAAAACTTCTGGGACAAACGAAGTTGATGAAGGAAATGCTGGACCGAAGCCGTCGAGAAGGAAGCGGAAAACCATAAAACCAACAGACTCTGGAGAGGAGGGAGAACAGTTTTGAAGCCCGTGAAGAACCGAAACGCACACGCAGACGCAAGAATATTCAGGCAGCCGCTGCAACCGTCACGGTCTCTGAAAACGAACAAGGTGTAGGAAAAGAAAAGAAGGAAAAAAAGAAGAGAAGAAAGAAGACGCCAGAGGAGGACAAGGTGTACGATATCCCACCCATTGATGGGGTGCTGAGTACCACTTTTAAAGGTTCGTTTCCTGGTGACGTTTAAAGGTTGCGTCTTCTAACCTCCCCTTCTTCATAAGGCAGACTTGGATATGCATGCCTCAATTCCCTCCTCCGCTCCTATTCTACTTCCATCTTCTGCTCGCGTACTTGCCGCCTCGCCACACTCGTAGAACTCGGCCCCGAGCATGTCCGCACACTTGCGCTCCAGAACCTTGCGGATCTACACACACTAATCAAGTGGAACGTAGAACACGATATCTTTTTTATGCGCATGAGCTCAGAAATGTTTCCGTTCGCATCGCACCCCGAGCATGGATACGACCTGGCCTTCGCAGATGCAGAGCTAAAGGAAATTGGTGCGACTGCGCGGAAATTGGGAGTACGGCTCACGAGTCATCCTGGACAGTTTACACAGCTCGGAAGTCCGACGAAGAAGGTGGTGGATAACGCACTTAGAGATTTGAAGTGTGAGTTCCTTTCTGCTTGAATTTGAGGTTTTCGGTCTCATACCATTACAGATCACTGCGAAATTATGGATCGCATGGGCCTTGACCAAGACAGCATCATGATTATACACATGGGTGGTAAGTGCGATATTTGGCGTCAGAAAGGTATCCTGCAAATTTTGATTCTCATGAAAGGAATGTATGGTGACAAGTTGGCGACACTGGACCGCTTCAAGGAGAAGTACGTCAAGCTACCAACGAACGTTAAAGGCAGACTTGTTCTGGAGAACGACGAGGTGCGTGAAAACTCACCAAATCAAATTGGTAGCAACGAGGTTTAGTAGTCTCACTTTTCCTCTTCGCATCAGATGTGCTACAACGTCGATGATCTCCTCCCCATCTGCCGCGAGCTAAACATCCCGCTCGTCTTCGACTACCACCACGATTGGATCTACCCCTCCTCGCGCCCTCCTGCTGAGCTCATTCCCGAAATCAACCAACTCTGGCATGACAAGGGCATACGGCCGAAGCAGCACTACAGCGAGCCTCGCCCCGGTGCGCAAACCGTCATGGAGAAACGCGCACACTCTGATCGGGTCGCACGCTTACCCGAGGCGCTTCCAGATGACATGGGTATGTGCATACACATGATATTATGTAGTTGTCCCCATGGTGCGACACTGATACCCTCCCTTACTTCCGTTATCTGCAATTTATGTGCAGACCTGATACTTGAATGCAAGGACAAGGAGCAGGCCGTGTTCCATCTGTACAGGCTGTACGGCCTCCGCGAGGTCGACCCACGTGTCCTCCGCCTGCCCACGGATGTGGAAAGTATGCACACGAAGGGCCGCAAATCGACCAAGCGTGCCCGCGCGAAGGCTGCTGCAGCAGCCGATGCTGTGGCCAAGGAAGGCGAAGATGAAACAGTTGCCGAAGTCATTGCGGGTATTGGGGTTGAGGGAGAAGAGAGAGGTGGTGTGAGTCTGGAGGCTGGGCTTGCGCGCGAGGCGGAGGAGCACGGCGTCCCACTAGATGTCGCCGCCAGGGTGGTGGACAGTGGGGAGCGGGACTGCGGGAGCGGTGACGAAGAGGTTGAGGACGTCGGTGCTGCAAAATTGAAGTCTGCTCCGCGGAAGACGAAGGCCGAGGGGCCAGCTCGGCGGTCGCGCGAGAAGGTGAAACCTGTTGCGCAAACGAATACCCAAGCTAGGCCTGCAAGGGCACCGAGGGAGCGTCTGGCGAAGGGTGAAGCGAAGGGCTAATTAATTACCATGCACACATTCAAAACCTTCTTCTCATCCTGATCAACCATTGACTTGTATAAATTCTGCTGGCGTTTAGTAGTTGAAAAAGCTTGGGCTCAAATCGTCAGCTGCTTGACACGAAACGGGCACCGCACGCTTCAAACGAAGAAAAAAAATTTATATTGTACCGAAACAGACGTCTAGACAATAGTCTACGCTCCGCATCGCGCCAGCACATCTATATGCTACCGGTCGACCTCCCTGTATAGGTTGCAATCCGATAGTCAGTATATATATTCTTTATAAAAACCCAGTAAGACGCACCCGAACACAAGATCCATTGTGCCGATGATGGCTACCGCATCTGCGAGCATGTGGTGGCGCATGACGAAGTCCGAGCCAGCGAGATGTGCGAAGCCGGGTGCACGAATTTTGCACTTGTACGGGCGGTTAGAGCCGTCGCTGTGTGTGCGTGCAGTGCGTTTAGTCATATGACTCTTTTTAAGGACGCAAATGAGAGAGTCAATACGTACGAGACGAGGTAGACACCCATCTCACCCTTCGGCGCTTCGATGGCACTGTATGTCTCACCAGGGGGAACAGCGTAACCCTCACTGAAGATCTTGAAGTGGTGGATGAGCGACTCCATGCTCTCTTTCATCGACGCGCGCGGGGGCGGGACGAGCTTGTGGTCGTCGATCTTGATCGCGCCCGTCGGCATCTTGTTCAGGCACTACATCGTGAATCAGCATTTGTCGAAACAAGAAACGCTAATCCCGGGGGGAAAAGGGGGTGGATCGAACCTGGTCGATGATGCGCAGCGACTCGCGGAACTCCTGGACACGGCAGAGGTAACGGTCGTAGCAGTCACCGTTCTTTCCGACAGGCACGTCGAACTCGACCTCATCGTACTTGTCATACGGCGCAACCTTGCGTAAGTCCCATTTAATACCGCTGCCGCGCAGCATGACACCAGAGAACGAATAGTCCATCGCCTCCTGCGCGGTGACCTTACCGATGCCGACCGTACGCTGCTGCCAGATGCGGTTGCCCGTAACGACCTCCTCAATCTCATCGACGCGCGAGCTGAACTGTGTCGCCCATTGGAAGATGTCATTCAGCAGCCCGTGCGGCAGATCGAATGCCACACCGCCTGGGCGCACGTACGCAGAGTGCAGGCGTGCGCCGGATACGCGTTCGTAGAACTCCATGAGCTTCTCGCGCTCCTCAAAGCCCCACAGGAAAGGTGTCAGGGCACCAACATCCATGGCGTGCGTCAGCACGGCCATAAGATGGTTGAGGATACGTGTGATTTCTCCGAACATGGTACGGATCCATTTAGCGCGCTCGGGGACCTCGATGTTGAGTAATTTCTCAACGGCAAGGGAGTAACATAACTCGTTGGTCACTATTCGCTCGTTAGCTTGACTCGCTGTCTGACAGCGTTTATCTTACTCATAGAAACGTAGTCCAGTCGGTCGAAATAGGGCAGGGCCTGGATGTAGGTTTTGTATTCGATCAGCTTTTCCGTTCCGCGGTGCAGAAGGCCGATATGCTATGGACAATTATCAGATACATAAACGTGACGGAAAGCGCTGAGACATACGGGATCCGCTCGTAAAATCTCTTCGCCATTCAGCTCTAAGATTAACCGAAGCACACCGTGGGCAGCAGGATGTTGAGGCCTACACCCTCGGTCAGGAACGGAACCGATTTGTGTAACCAAAAAAAACATACCCAAAATTCACTATGAAAATGATAAGTAGCAGCTCAACACGACCAAACACCCTGCTCAAACGCACCAGTAAAATGGCGCATCTGCGCGTCTTTCCTCGTCCCCGACTCCGCAAGAATATCCGCTGCCGGCATGTTTTGCAGGTCTTCAACAGTGTAGACGTCTGCCAAAGTCTTCGCAGCAGTCGCATTCGACTCCTGCACCGGCTCGGCCTGACGGCGGATGGCACTCGTGCCCAGGGTGCGTTTGCTGGTACTGGCGCAATTAAATAATGCCGCCCGCGGCGACGTGCGCGCGAGCTGGCGCCGCAGAAGGATGGACGCCATGGCTGTTCGCTGCGGCGACGACGACGACGAGAACAGCAACAACGATGAAGTGTGGGAGGACGAGCCAATCAAGGCGCTAGAGTATTAAACTTGAATAGAAAGGCAGGCAGTTCCCACGCTTGCTCATCCCCTCCCCTATCGCCGACATTGACGACAGCAACAATGAAGGCTACGCTCAGCGTGCTCGCCGTGTTGGCGGCATTGTCCACTATAGTTAACTCGGCGGACAGCGAGCTGAAACCGTGCACCGCCCACGATTGTGAGCACTCCTACGACCTCAGCGCGTTATCCTCCAGGTGAGCGCGGCGCGCGTGCACAGTCTGCGAGCTCGATAATGCTTACGCCGGGCGCGCACCCCGGACAGTACAGACTATGTCTTCAAGTCCTTCACGGGTCGCAATTTCACGCTTAACGTATGTCGGAGCGTTACAAGTGACCCGTGGAATCCACAAGTGGAACGCCCGCAAGATATCGGTGGTTTCACGCGGGGTGCACACGGAGATGTATCCATAGGGTACGTCCCATTTCTCCGACGCGCTTTCATGAGCTAAATGTAGGCATTTCGACAGTCAGGCAAATACGACGCTTCATGTTCGAGATGGGCATCCCGTCCTCTTATTGATGGGCGGTTCAAGCTGCCCTCAGTCGGAGAATCTGAAAGCGTCTACAGCAATTCGCTTCATTTGCGATACATCTATCGAAGATGGTATTTGGATATTTTCTGAGATTAACAGTTATCGAACCTAAATTTGCTCTGACACGTAGCAGGTAAACCGCAGCTCATTGCTCAGCTCCCGCCAGAGGACGATGATGCCTGCGCATTCTTTATTGAATGGAGAACAAGTGTAAGTCACTCGAGGGTACCGATAGTATGCCAGCTGACGATTAAGTCCAGTATGCTTGCCCAATACCCGATCGCTATGCGTATTGGAAGACTGCCCTCATGGTAATCGTAATGTATACTTGTTCTCTAGAATGAGCTCTCAAACCCTAACTTCATCTATCCAAATGAACAGACTTCTTGCTCTTGTACTCACTGGCCTCGCTCTTCTCGCTTTGCGTAAACTCATCGAGCGGCGACGCGTTTCTGGTTCGGGTACTTACGGAACGCTCCCTCTCAGCGGTCCGCACCATCGGTGGTACAGCGCCTTCACACCCTCGGCGTTCGCCGAGCGTGCGCGCGACTTAGGGCGACTACTCAAGGGACAGGATCCCTGGGGAAACCCGTCGCAGACGGGTAATGGAGCGCATGCGTCCGGAAATGGGCGCGGATGGGGCTGGCGCCCATCGTTCGGCTGGGGACAGCGAGGTCATCATGGTTTCTCGCGTCTGCCGCGCACTACTGAGGAGGAGGCAGCAATGATGGGCGGCGGGCCGTTCTCTGTTGATGATGATGATGAGGAAGAAATGCATCATGAGGGCAACGGCCACGGTCCAATGAACGGAGGTAGCGGCGACGCATTCGCCGAGGAGAGTGCAGCGTGGGGCTCGTCGCGACCGCAAGGAATTGATAGATCAGGGGTGATACGACTATGAGAATGCCTATTGCATTTTATGCCCGAGCCCGAGTCCTAATCACCGGTTCTTTTCTTTCATCCAATGTTCTTGCTTGAGTACGCTGAACCATCTTATTTTCCCGTTCCTCACTAGACACTGGTGAAATGGATAAAAGTGTATTTAATCGTTCTTGGAATTACTAATATATTCTGGCTTCCTCTCGGTATCTCGCAGTGCGGACGAACATACCCGGCACATACGGACGAACGTGAAATGATTGATCCCGAGCGGCACGGCTATAACCCAACTCTGACTCGTCCCTGTTCCCTGTTGCTAATCCAATACGCTCGTATTGGGGACCAGACTACTATGAGCGGTGTCTTACGATGAACCGCTCGCGCCCAACGCACCTTCGTGCGAGAGGAAGGCAAGATTGAGCCCTAAGAAGCAAGAAGTATGGTTCTCCCAAATATAAATTTGGCCCATCCTCGTTATCGGCGGTCCCAGCTTTGAGGCACTTGTAAACAGCCCCCTTTCTCACTGCCTGCAGTTCAGCGTCGCAAAATGTCCGCCAAAAACGAAGCCTCCGCTCGCCAAGTCCTCCCTCCCGTCAGGCGCGTTGTGACGGGCCACACGCCCGAGGGCAAAGCGATCGTGGCGGACGACTCAATCGTCGAGCCGTACGCGTTTGGAAAGTCAGCATGGCTCTTCACCGATGTCTTCCAGACGGACTCGTCTCCTCCGAGTAACGACGTCGATTTCAAGGACCTGACCAAGGAGCCCCCGAAGGACCTCATCCATTCAAATGGGAGTATCTTCCGTATTGCGGAGGTCCCGCCTGGCGAGGAAGCCGTAAGAATCACTTTGCCTCCTGATCTTGGTCCGAATTCTTTGATTGTCTCATGTGTCTCAACAGCCACTTCACCGCACCGTTACGCTCGACTACGGTATCCTCATGCAAGGAACCCTGACACTACTGCTCGACGACAACAAACGCGTCGTAATGAAACCAGGGGATGTAGTCGTGCAGCGCGGGACTATACATGGCTGGATAAACGAGGGCGACGAGTGGGCGCGCATATACTTCGTCATCATTCGTAAGCATTCCGAACCGGTGTCCTTGAAGAGGCACAAATTGATCAGGCGATCCACAGCATCCCAAAAGCTGAAAATTGGCGACAAGGAACTTGAGAAAGAGTTCCCTGAATGAACGGCATGTCGGAGGGTAGAGAAAGATAGAGAAAGAGGAGTGAAATTCGAGAAAGGGCCTGGTTTGTCCGGTCTACTCGGAGGTAACAAGGGTAACAAGTACCGCGGGGTCGCAGGGTATGAAACCGCGGACGACGCTGCCATTGCGAATAAAAGTCTTCTCATATCCTGCCAAGACCTTCAGTGTTCCCCATCAGTGGAGTATTAGATATAGCCTTGTTTGTATACCAGTATATATACCGAGGCTTTCGGCGAGCATCCGCGAAGCCATCAAACACCGCCTGTGGAGGTTGTGATCTCCTTGATGTGCGGACTGCCGTTTTGACTGGTTACTGGGTCCATATCCAGGCACGCCGCGGAGTGTTGAACTTGAATGTGGCCACCCTCGGGCTTTTAGTACACGCTCTTCAAAAGTCCGACTTTGCGTGCTGTTTCCCGGATTGAGCTCCGACGCGCAATAATAAATCATGACTCGCAGCTTCATCATGCCATGGGTTTAGGCACCCTACGACCATATGGTACTGTAACTGAGCGGTTACATGCGGGTTTGACTCCAAGGGACTTGATTACTCAGACTGGGGCAATCGCAATCACACTATCGGTACTTGAGACCCACAAGCCCATTAAACATTAGTCAAACTTAGAAGCCTAACGTGTACAGAGGAAAACACACGGTTCAGTTTACTTGATAACTGGTAAAATACATCGAGTTGAGGAAACTGACGTGTCTGGAATAATACAAAAATTTATACTTGCACAATCTAGAGCACATTTCTCTCCAAACCGAGGTCAATTGAAATGGGTAGGATTTTCAAACATATCCCACAATGGGTCAAGGCCCTCGCTCACTCGCCATGGTCGACCCTCCAGCCATCGTTTAATTCGATTCGAATCCCTTGCCTCGAGACTCTCAATACCATCCTCGCACTCATCAAGTACCGTCATATCGCCATTACCACATAGCGACAGCACCGCCCAGCTAACAACAAGCAGACCAGGGGGACGCTGCTCCCCGACACTCTCAAGGGCAGCAACAATGTCACGCAGCGGCGCAGACACTACCCGCTGGTCGGGCATCGACGCCCGTTCAATTACTGCGGCAGGAATGTACGGTGGGTATGCCAGAAAACTGCCCGAACCAGACAGGAGCACGTCGACCATGCCCGCGAGACGCGCGACACCCATCAGCAAGACGAGGGTCCTCCCGCGCTCGTACCCCGGCAGACGACCCTGCGCGCCCCCACGGCCGACGCCAGTGCACACCACCAGTGAATCAGCCGCCCCACGCTGCGTAACGGGGATCTGCGCGAGGAGCGGCGCAGCGAGAGCAGACGAGATGCCTGGGATGATGAGCGCGTCGATTCCGTTAGCGCGCAAGAACAGAAGTTCCTCGCCGACGCGGCCATACAGCGCTGGATCGCCCTGTTTGAGGCGCACGACCGTGCGGCCAGCGCGCGCTGCGGTGAGGGCCATGTCCATCATCTCCTGCTGCGCGGCATCGGCGTTTCCCGGGAACTTACGCGCGACGCGCACCTCGGTGGTCGGAGGGATGAGGGCGAGCACACCAGCTGGAACGAGCTTGTCGGTGAGTACGAGGTCTGCTTCACGCGTCAAGGCCATGTGAGCGGCCAGGGTGAGCAACGAGGGGTGGCCTGGCCCGGAGCCAACGAGGAGAACACGACCAGGCTTCTTGGGGGCTGAAAGGGCAAGCTCGTGTTGTGAATGTTCGAGCTTTGGTAGACTATCCGAGGAGACCGAGCCTGGTGGAAGTAGTTCACCAGCCAGTATGCTTGTCATGTCAGTCTCTCCTAGATTCGCGAGCTGCGACATAGGCCAGTACTCGCTGATCTGCGCTACCCATTTCATTCGCCTTCTCGTGCGTTCCATCTCGCTTTCTTCTGCGTCCGCCATCGCCCTCGGAGAACGCTGCTCTACGGGCCCGTTCGGCGATGGTACAGTAATTTCCTCATTCAGGTCATTATCTGCGTCTTCAACGTCCCCTGAAGAATTCTTTGCTAGGTCCCTAAGCTGACCGACTTTCTCCACTGCGACGCCCGCCTGAGCCGTAAGCTTTGCCACAACTTCGCGTTTTATCCGGCTCGCAAGCCTGCACCCCCTACCATTTGTCGTAACGGCGACCTGTAGAGGCGTCGCAATGGCCATCTGAGGGTGCTGAAAGCGATGGGTCGCGCATACGATAAAGTCACAGAGACCAGGAATATCCGTGATGTTCACGGGATGCTTCGTTTCTTGCATACATGGTATATTTGCGTGGCCGAGGCTTTTGAGCGACGCAGCAACGAATCAGAGCTGATGAGAGTGTCCGTAACGAAGACGAGAGAAACAGAGGTCGAGGCACGGGTATCGAGAAAATATTCTATGGCTGCGACTTCCGGATCTACACCGTGTGTGACTCCCGAGGGCCCGGCGAGCTGGTCGTAGTCGAGTATTTCTAGTTCAGCGTTCTGAGCACGCCATTTTAATTCGTCACAGGCGGCGTTTATGCCCCCCCTTCCGAGAATGACGATGGCAGAGCCCGTCTCGAGAGCACTGAATGCACGAGAAGCGGCGAGTGTATTTGAGCCGACGATGAGGGTGAGTTTAGGACGGAAGGCGAGCATGAGTGATGCGCCCGTTTGAGGTGCTGGAAACGATCTGGAAACCATTGCAGCAGGCAGCACGGTCGTGGTCGTCGTCGAGAGTGAAGCTTAGCGTCATTCTGGTTGCAGCAGAGCGGAGAAAAACTTGGTCAGGACGAAGTGCATTGCGCAATCATTTGCAAGAAATGCCTTGGGTTTCCCGTTTAAGAAGTCGATGTAATAGCTGACCAATACACGTACTACTGGATCTGAACACCAACAACCATGTTGCCCTTGGATTCTTCGTGAACACTCTGCGGTTTTGCGTACTAGAGAATGAACTATCCTCTGTGCGGCTCACCTGCAAATCTATCTCTTAAAGTCGTTTGGCTCATCTATGATAGTGTATGTGACGCCAGACAGAAGTGAGGCTGGCGATTTGCTCAAATTTCATCTACCAGCCCCCATGGTCCAAACGTCCTCTGTACAGACTGTCTTTCTCCCTCACATCTTGACTTCTGTAGTATCCTTGGCTTCTACCCCTCACTGAGTGATCGACTGTTTCGAAAAAATGATGGAGCTCGGCCCAGTGCCACAGGATCATACTCTTTCTTTGGGTTCAGGTGCAACAACTTCAGCAATATCAACGACAGGCACAGAGAACTGCTCAGTCTCCGATTCTCTTACTACTGCACGCTTTCAGATCCCTCCAACCTGCTCGCTTGGAGTTTGCGACTCTACCTCCTGCTCCTTTGGTCTAGACTCTCATCTGTGCTTTTCGTTTTCCCTTATTGCTGTCGATGACGATGACGATGTATTCCAAGAAAGTGGTTCCGACACAGGAAATGGCACTGGAACTAGCACTAGCCCTGACTCTACTCTATTCTGTTACACAGAATCTACAGCGACGCAAGCAGACCTCAAACAGCCCGCGCCTTTTCGAACAACCCTCGTCTCCGCCCCCATCCGCGACAATGGCGGCGGCGGCGATGATAGTAACAAATGCCCCACTCTGCTTTCCGGAGAGTGGGACGTCGGAGAGATACTTTGGGGACACCTGCAGTCCACTTTTCCACCCTCGCCGGTGTATGCAGAACCCACTACACCACTTGTGAGCCACGTCTCAAGTATAGACAGCTTATTCTCCGAGGATGCTCTGGCGAATATCTCCGCTTCCTCTCTCAAATCGTCTGTACTCTCAGAACAAGACAAAGCTTCGGAAACGCTCTCTCATATCCAAGCCCCTGCTTTCGCCCCTGTACCCGCAAGCTTGGACCTGGAGCAGGAGCGGAAAGCAACTCCATCCTGCGGCGACGATCTTCCGGTACTGTCACTGGTGGTACCATCCCTGCCACGTCCAAAATCCAAGCCCAAGTACGTGTTGACTAAGTCCAAGTCCAAGGTCCGCACGTTACCGCCACGGAGGCGCTACCCACGCACAGTGCCGACTCAGCTCATTACCCGGTCCGGGAAGACTGTCCCGCCCCACCGCGCACAGGTTCCCATGCCCGCCCCTCCACCGTGGGCTGTCTTTGACGTCTGGGCAGCAGCAACGGTCGGGTGGGCGCCACCAACATCAGCATCGGCACCAACGACGCCAGTGTCGGCGTCGGCGTCAGCCACAAGTTTGACTCCAAGTCAGACCCGGATGCCTGAAGTACGGCTAGGACCGTACGAGCAAGTGCCACCGACGCGCGTAGTTTTCGTACCCGAAGAGGACCGCTGGGTACTCGCGGAAGGCGAGGGCGCAGCGACGGAGGTTTGCGATGAAAGCGCGTTCAACGCGCCTTCGAGCGGTAAGGATAAGCCCGAGTTGAAGCCCGAGATGGGTGAGCGTGAGCGCAAAAGTGTGCACGCTAATGAAAATGGGGTGGGGATTATAGTAAGGCTGCGACGGTTCCGGAGCCCGTCGGCGTGACAAAGCCAGGCAAGCTCCATCATGTTTGTCACCTCCACCGGTGTTCTTTTAGGGTTTATGTGTAGTTTGTACCCTTGTCTTTCCTGTGTCTGCTTCGACTTGGCACCCTCAAGTTGTCCCCTCCTTCTCTGTGGCGAACGATCTTCGTACATTTCAACTTTCGAGTATCGGCTCTGAGTCTGTGATCACTTCCTACTTCGCCTGTCTTCAAAATTACACTTCGATATATTCCAAGAATCTCAAACGTCCCAGCGCAGTTATAACAGGTATATACTACACACATATTCCAATCCAAGTGAGCAGAAAAATAAGAAGGGGTGAGGGAATAATATAAGAGACCATGGACTATCTACTGGCAGCAATCAAAAGCTCCAATTGGGCGTCCCGAGCCCATCCGCTCTGTTCTGGGTCGAATTGTCACGCGCGCGGCGGCTCTTCTCGAGGAAGAGGAAGGAGAGCACAACAGTATCCATGAGTTCCTGTGCGCGCGGTGCGATGAGCAGCTGAGCAGGTTTCTGCGTGCGTGCATGTGATTTCTTAAACTGCACGATTGGAGAGCTGGGCGTGTCGTCTGCATAGAGCTGAGGCGGAAGTAAGTAAGATGGTTAGTGAAATAGGATTTTTGGCAGTACTAGTGTGGTTATGGAAACCCTGGACAGACCTCGAGAGACTCTCCCGGGCCACAGCCCATCCACGTTTCTTCTCGTCCTCGAAAGTCACCGTCCTAAGTCCCGTGTACCCCTCAGCGCCTATCCCCAACTCAATTTAAGGAATGTCCGCACTTACGAATTAAACGGAATGGCGCTCTTCTTCAGCCACGCGCTGAGCGGAAAGTCGCTCCCGGAGCGCAGGGCACACGCGCTCACGCCGTCCGCACCAAGTTCAACGTCGACGCCGAACGCGACTCGGTCGCTACGCACGTCGTGCCACGCGAGCGCAGCGAGCGTCTGGCCTGCACCGTTGCACACCTGCGTAAGAGACCGTGCACGCTCGGGGGATTCGTACAACGTCACGACAGTGTAGCGCACCTCGCCCTCATCGTCCAAGAGCTCGGTATTGACAGGATTGTCGCGTGTGAGTGTGAGAATGCTGCCTTGTCCTGGGTTGGACGTAGAGGCCATGCTGGATGCTGATAGTGCCCTCCCGCGCGCAACGTCGACCTGTTATAATGGATTTCTCATGAGGCACGGTCCACATGATTGCAACTTTAGGGAAAACGCACATTAATTCAAATGCTCGCTGCGCAATGCACAGGCCACTAATACCAATGTACGGCTCCGACCGGGTAAAAGCTTACAGAGTCATTTTCATCTGCCAGTGAAGCATCTCGTGCGTGTTGCATCGCGCGCCTTCAAAACGGTCAGCAATCCGTGAGTGCAAAGAGACATTTGCTCTTCCTCGGTTTTCCCACTAAGTAGAAGGAGGTATTCGAAGACGCATCATCCGACGAAAATGCATCGACTCGCGAGTGCCAAGAAAGTCACGCCCTCGGTGCCTGAGTGCATCGATTCCGCGGCTCATTCACTCAGGCCGCGCACGACTTACGTCGACGCTCCGTGATAGGGGAGCATGCACAAGGTTGCTTATTGTCGCCTAAAACGGAGAAAGCCCGACGATACATCTCAAGACGTTGTGCAAAGACAATCCTTTTAAAGAGTAAATCAAAATTGAACAAAATATACCAGTGGATTGGACACTCCTTTCGCAAATACAAAAACAAATTCGATTCCATTCGCTGACGACCATCCATCGCCAAAAGAGCGATAAAGTAGGAACACCAGCGAAAAGAGAACGAGATAGAAGATCCCCCGACGACGCAAGCCGGCAGTGCGGTAGCAAGGTCATCGCGCCACCCGCATTGCAAGCAGAGCGCAGGCGGACAAGGGCGGCAAAAATTAGATAACCAATGATGAAGGCGGTGCCCCCATAATAGTGGTTAAACTATTAAGAACAGATACTACACTTGATCTAAGCCAAAAGGCCAGAGTGGTAAGGATGCAGAATGGCTGGTGGCTAGTTTATATACCTGGCTGTCGGCAAGCGCCGGCGCACGGACCAGAAGGGAGTCGATCAGACCCAAAAAGGCATTTTCTGAATAAGATTGGGCGCCTGTTGAGCTTGAGCGCCTATTGACTCACTCTTAAGAATGTGCTAAAGTTGAACGCAGACTCTGCGTGTACCAGTTCTTGAGAAGAAATCAAGATAGGTGTGTGTGATGTGAGTTAATACTCTACAGAGAATGTTCGTGGCGTCATTTTAAGTTGGAATCGGAGAGGTATGGCGTGTTGATGGCCCTCCGCCGTCTATCTTCGGCTAATTTACGGGAATGAGAAGTCAGTCGAAGTATCTTCTCATAAGTAACTCTTGAATCATTCGGCTGAACCCCCCGGGCTACATGATCAGGACATATAGGAATAGCCGGCAACGACGTGCCTCACGTTTGTAGCGCACACCGGATCTCGGTCTGGGAGCCGCAAGCACAGCTAGCTGAGAAAGCTCACATTGAGCGTACCGGCTCAAGTGACCTGCCCATACAGATAGTTGTTATGGATGGGTAGTACGTGCTTATTCCGGTTTTAAGTTGAAATGTTGCGACCCGAAGTTATGCATAAAAGGCCTTAGCGATCAATCGGGGAAGCAACACATCAGTTGCCACTGTGAGAAACTGTTTCATTTCGGTGCATTTAGCGCACTCGATGTGAGGTGTTTGTGCGGGTAGGAACGTCTCACCAAAAACAAAGGCGGCGCCCAGGCGCGGTTAACGAAGGAGTCCGGATTATGTACATGATGCACATACCGGGACGAATGCGATAGTGGGAACAGTTTCTCACCTCGGCGGCCGGCTTGGATATTCGTCCTGAAGCGGGCTTATGTACACCACACGTCCAGGGATTCTATCATCCTGGATCCGCACACAAATAGTAGACATGTTCTCAATGACGCGACTAGTTAATGGGCATGGCCTGGACAGAAGTATTTACGTTTGCACACTCGTCAGGACCTCGACTCCTTCTGTACTTTCTCGATTGCGTTCTTTGGTCGCACGCGCTTCCGGACAGATACGTTCAGTCTCGTCTCGGGCGGAACCGCTAATCGCATATTTGCCTGAGGACCGCTCCGGTACATACAGGACTACAAACGAGCCCGTCATCATCGCTCGTGGAGTTTAGGAGCATTACCAATGGGAGGGGGGTACGTGGAAAGTCAATCCCTTCAGAAGAAGCCATCATACTTGAGTTCAGACAGGTACGCGCATGATAAAGAAGTCAGTGATATCTCCGTTCACGAGCGGTCGGCGGTCCTAGGAGAGGGGCAACAGGTTCTGTCCAGATTTGATTGCATACGCAGTCAGTCGAGTCAATTGATGTCCTCCCGACTCCCGACGCGCAGGCGGGTCGGGAGTCGGACGGGTACTTTAAGATCCCGAATCCAAAATTGACGTAGTGAGTGACGCTGATTTAGTGTAGCGTGTAGATCCCCATAGCTGCTGTCCGTCGGGAATTAGGCTAAGCCCGAGTGGGGAAAATGTTAATGATCTCTTGTGTGCTGATCCGAGTCGTAAGCGGACGGATAGTACGCAACTCGGAAGAGTCACGAATAACTGCACATGGACAAACCGCGCGCTAGCAGGGCGAATGACGAGCAATTTGCCTTCCCACCCGAGGGACAGGAAGTGAACATTTCAACATGTACAATAACGTTGCCGTGATTTGCGGCGCCGTTCCTTAACGTATTGTTTCGCCAATCCGATGATGCAGCATTCTGGACCCTTGCGGCGTGTCGGGCCCTGGACACTCGCTGCTTTTAGAAAATAAGAAATACTGATCGTCACTCCCTTGTTCAGTCGCGAAGGCACCAACCTTACAAGATGAATAGAAAATAAGATACCTTTTAAACCAGAATACAGTCCCGTTAGGATACACAGACAATACGAGTTTCGAAGCTGGATCTTCCGCCACGTGTATGGTAGCGCTGAGCAGGCAACAGTTTATCAGTTTATTCAGACGCATCCATCGCTGCTTCTTAAGACTAATTGGAGCCGCAGTTCATGCGTCGATCCTTGTTAGTGGGAGATTAAACTTGGTCCGGCGGAGAAAGTGAGACGGCGCTGGTCGGTCGCTGCAAGGTTGGAAATATCGAGCAGCATCGTCGAGGCTGAGAAAATGGAGCTGGGCATGAGGTTGGGTGGGAATTTGTGCCAGCAGTTAACGTCAGCAGTCCATCTTGACTAAAATGAAATTATTGTATTTTGTCTGCAATATAATATAAAAATATTCTAGACCATAATTTGACGCACGGTGACTAGAGTCCTTTCGTTCTTAACGCGGGAACACACGATTTACGCAATCCCGACCGAAAGTATATCGTGTATTAAGCATAATCAAAGGATATTAGCGAAAAGTTGGACGCACTGTATGAGGCAACTTTCCAGAACGGCACGTAGGGAAGTCAGGGTGTCTTCTGGCGCTCTAGATCCACAGGGACGTGTCGACCAAAAATTGCTCCCGGGCATTCGCACATCGCATGCAATAGAGTGAGGAAGGACATCAATCACAGACACCGTTAAAGAGACACTTACCATGTACGGACTGTGTTCTCGAGGGGATCTTCCTAAGGGCAACACTGAAGCGAATAGTTAGTATTGGAATTGGTCCGGACTGTCTGTACAGAAGAAGAAATTCACGGGCCGCCAGAGGCCCGACTTTAATCGTTCTTTTCTCATACCGCTGGCCAGTGAATGAAAAGAAAATACGGAAGTGATAGTAAGGCACCTCCCTGAGGATCCAAACCGTGGATTTGGCCCGATGACCATGAGAAAAAGAACGACAGGCTTTGGCTTGGCTGGACGTTGATCGGACACCGTTTAGTCAACAACTTTTATCTAAGATATGGAATTAGAAATGTTACAAGTAAACTCGTCTCAGCTGTCCAAAAGGGCATCCGCAATGATTACATTAAAGTTCCGAACAACGATGGATGTCGTGGCATCAGGTTAACGCAGAGTATCAACATCAAATTTGTATTGAAGTTCTGACCTTCTAATAAAGATGTGGGTGATTTGAATGAATACCCCCCGAAGCAGTTCTGCAGCTCGGGAACTTTGAGTACCAGGGGTAATGTGGCTAAAACTATACCCTGTCCGACCCTCGAATTCAGCGCAGGATTTCGGTTACGTGATCGTCACGTGATACAACAATCGGCCTGCCCTCAAACGAAACGGCGATGTTCGTTTTATCGCAACTATTCATCTATCAACATTTGAAAAATCCCGCTTTGTTTCAATACGGCACTCTGAAACGGGTACAATGTAGCACTCTTCTCTGGCTCAACAGCGCAAGCAATAGCGGCCCGGGGCATATTGCGGCATAGCGCCGAGAGGGTTGCACAACTTCAGATGAACTGGCAGCACTGTGGATACCAAGTTCGACCCTGAGACGCCGGTGTCGGTGTTCTCTGGATTACACCAGGAATACTATACGCGCAAGCATGTGACATGTTGACTATCAGTATCTGTCATGATCTCAGCGTCCCTGTGTTGCTTTTTACTTCCGATATTTGGCCCGATGTCCCGCTCGGGGGACCATTGCACTCAATCTACCCACCTACCATATGCATAGATGGCCCAGCATAACGAATCACCGACAGAGACCGCGAAATGACTCACATACCATACTAACAGCCAATGAAGATTGGGACAGAAAACAGTCAGAGGAGACTAAAGCCTTATGGGGCGCCGGCCGCCGGGCTCAATGTCCGACCTCACACTATTTGGAAGGGAAAACACGAATGGAAATATCGTAATCCTGGCTAGCAGATAGTGAGCAGATAAGTGATGAGCGCGTTACGGAAGGTGGCTTCATCCTTCAGGTTGGAGGCCAATCTCATCAGAGAAGCTGGAAACCCTCTTCACGTGCTTAATACCCAAGTCGTTTGACTTTTCCTTACATTCAATACAAGAAAATTAGAGGGTCAGTAACACAGTTTTCGGTCACCATGGCTCCGTAAATTGTATGGCCATCTCTGAAGAGCGACGCTACCACTGTCTCCGCGCGAGACCGCGTTTAAACTTGACAGGCAAGCTCATTTTTCAGTCTAATCAAGGGAGCTAAAACACCATATTTCCGTCCCGGACTTTTACCGACTTTTTGAGGTTAAGGGCGTTTGATAGCTGAAAAATGATCGAGTGTACGTGTACTAGGATGTCGGTACTAGCGCGTTTGTCCATTCGGAGCCGTCTGTGACGGATCGCTTATATTGACAGGCATTGAAGGCAAGGAGAGCAGGTTCAATTCGTCCTGAAACGAGCTCTAAATCTCCGCTTATTGACCGGTTCCTTATATTTCAGTGTCCCTTATTTCCCTATATTCAGAATTTAGGGGGTGATTGCGTGAATACAGGGCTCGGGACGCGCAGGATTTTAGGAGGCTTCGGAAGCAACTCGTCTTGCATCTTTCCTGTCGTCCGGACTGTCTTTCTATCTTGTTTCCTTTTGCGTGACTATGATTGCAAACCCGGGCCCTGCTCGCTTACTAGTATTTTATGTCCTATTCTAGGGAAGGCCCATCGTATCTCGAATCTCGATCCGCCGCATAGAAACGGCGACTTATCCTTTTTAGAGAGGAAGTCTGCGCCCGCGTATGATCTCACGTGGTTCTCGTCCCCGGGTCAGACAATCCTCGAATACCAAGATTGTACAGATTACAGAGCGCGTACGTGTGCTCGGTTCGAGTTTGCTAGGCCTTATATGTCCAGTCCCGCCTAGAAATGGCTCTTGGACACTGAAATAACGCCGCTTTAAGATTAATATAAGAGGATTTTTCCCGCTGATCGCGGGCGCCTCGGGCGATCCGGCGACATCATTTTATTCAGACAAGATATGCTGCGGCCTTCTAGAATCTAGGAATCGACAGATGTCCCTGATGTCCCCCCCCCCACGTTAGATGCTATCATGCATCATTATCCCCTTCCAACGAAATCCGAATAGCGAGCCGTACGGTTGCTTACAGTATTCAAGACCTAGAGGGCACGAAGGCGGTGGCGCGCGCGGAAAGAAGTTCGATCGCAAACAGCATCGTGGTGTTAGCTCGACAACGTTTTGATAATTGATATTACAAGGCTTGTAGCTGACGTGTGGAAGCTATAGTCCTGCGCGCGCTGCGGTGCTAGCGCGCGGTAGGAACATGCGAATGGCGTTTCAACACGGATTCGAAGATTGATATCTTGGGGCAACCTAAGAAGAAAAAGACTCGTAAAGGAATGGCGGCGCTTGAGGGCGAAAACTGCCGCGTAAACCCTGTTGACTTATTTTTTCAGTATGATGGTAATCTATACTCAATGTTCTCTCGTCACTGACGCTGGACTCAAAAAAGAGGGACCAAAAAGATAGTTCATATACGAAGGAGTAATTGCTTCTACTCAAATTACAAAATATGATTGCCAGGACTTGTAAATAGATCTTAAAGGGTGGCGAGGCCACTTACCATCTACGTCCGGACGATCTTGAGTTTTACCCCTTCCTTCTGTTCTCCGAAGAGGGCATTTGCCTCGTAACGACGCACATACATCAACACGACTCGCACCGAGCTGCGGGAGAAGATAATTGAAACGGCACGGGCTTCGGGCGCACTAGGAGGAAGCAGACCTCGCAGAGTTTGAGGCGGCAGAAGCAGAAGCAGAAATCAAGGGCCCGAAGCAGAACTCCCACAGAAGTCGAAACCGAAATTCAAGGGGGAGGGGGGGTGTACAGAAGGGGAGAGGAATGCCAGCTTCGAAGAGGATACATCGACGACTGAATTGTGCGGCCAAAGACGCCCTTGCGGTCCCCTTACCGCGCAGAGACCAGGTTCAATCTGTGCCACGTTCACGAAGTTTAGAGCGTGTGATGGCGATTGAGTCCCTCCCCCCCCACGGTGGATCGACCAGCCCGATCTCGGCCGTCGAGTTTCTCAACCCGCATGTTCCCGGCCGAAAGCCTTAAAGGCCGCCCCTTTTTCCCTCCTATACAAAACCTATACAGACAGCCTTACACCTCGTTAATATTACAGCGTCCCGGCTACGCGGGCGGCAGTAGCATTGCCGGGCCCGGGCCGGGGCTTCGAGTTCTGGTGCCACGCCGTTGCGCCGCGCCGAGCAACCAGATCCGGCGAGTCTATGCAGACCAAAAATAAATGCGAAAAGAGATATAACTAAATAACTAGTGTCGACTCGGACGGGGCCACAGGTTCCATTTGCGTACTAGCCCAGCGAATTGCGTGTTGCGTGCTTTTTGAATGCCGCAGCGCTGATTGCCAGTGCAATGACGAATTTCGAATTGCGAGTCTTTTCTCCCCTGGCTACTAGCATGCCGCGCAGCGAGGGCTACCGACTAAAGTAGTGCCTGCTATATGCGCGCGCGCCGACGATGGTACATGTAATCGATTTCGAATTCGATCATCAATCTCCACTTTGCCTGAGTCCTTCCCTTCCCTTCCATACGATCCCGATCCCGAGCGGAATGAAGAGCCGCGGCTTGCAGCACGCATACAATTGACGCCACCATGTAGGTTTTTTTAATTTTAAATACCCGATCTTAAGTGCGAGATCACACTACAAGTAGCGAATGGGCCACTTCATTTAAATCGGGATCTGTGTTTGCCGTGATGAATGGCGAATGGTGAATGGTGAATGGCTGAGGGAAATCACTAGCGCCCTCATGACAATTCGCTTAGGGTACCCCAGAGTTTATTTTACGTATGAGTAGTGTACAGTAATGTACTGTACTTACAAAGTGCCAATAGGAAGTCCCGATCATATTCATATTCAATAACCCTCCAATCCAGTCTCAATGAAAATTTCCGCAGCACGACGGAGTTCTCCCATCCGAAACCCAAGCACTGCACTTCTCTGGTAACTCTTAACCCCGAACGGCTTTTCCGAGTCGCTCGCCCTATCAACGACGCGAACAGACTAATTCTAATTGACTCGCAGCGAGAAACAAACGCCATCAAAATGGAGAACGAGAAGGAGGGACTCGGAGGAGAGGGACAACAGGACAGGATCTGAAATGAAATAGTGACGAAAGCGGAATTGTGAAAGAAAGAAAAGAAAAAAGAAGAGCTCCCTTCGACCCAATTGGCCTTGATATTAACTTGAATGGAAGAGCTGAAGCTCCGAAAATGGTTATCTTTAAATTTTAAAATAAAATAAAAACAAGGAAAGACAGAAACAAAAAACAAACAAGTAGACAATAGGAGTAGGATACGTCATCCGTACCCGTACGCGTGCCCTCGTGTCCCATGGGGGACGGACGGACGCGACGAGCACACACAAGCAAGCCAAAACTCTATACTCAGATTCAATCCGCACTATTGTTTCCTGTTTCCTGCATCTCCACACCCCTCCATTCCCCGGGTAAATTCTTTCCACAAGTCCGTAGCGGAGGGGAGGGGTGGGCGGTTAAAAGGAAAAGGAAAAGGAAATTGTTCCGACTTCGGGTTTGGACAACACCTCAAAGAGGCCGTTCCTGGCTGTATCGGCCCGGGGCCGCAAGAGCACGTCCATATACAGCTTTTTCTCTTTGATCCCATCCGGGCCCCGAGTCCGGGTCATTGCCGAGCTCCCCCCCTCCCCTGGTTAATTGCTTAAATCTCGATATTGGATATCGTCACATCGTCGTGGCTTATTCAAACCATCTGTCTCATCCGCAACAAACCACATCATCGAATTTGGAATTTCGGGAATCGATGTCGATGTCGATGAAGAAGGGTCGTGTGGCTCTCGCATTGGGCGCGCAGGGGTGTAATGTATGCCGTCGAACGTGCCGTTTCGGAGCATGTGTACGTATCCTGCGCACTACTGTACGTACGTCCGGACGGCTCTACGTATGCAAGAATGCAAGCCAGGCACAGAACAGGGACGAATCGTGGGGACGGGGGCAGATAGAATAGAATTTAAAAGAACACACGCGTAACGGTGCGGTGTCTTTTCTCTCTCTCCATTTAATTAACGTTAGAACCGCGGGGCAAAGAAACAGCAAACAGCAATGCATTGCATACAAGAAAAGAAGAAAAGAGAAGAAGAATAAAAAAGGTGCGGGGAAGAAGGCCTAGGGGCGCCACCTCACGATCGAAGCCCCGATTCAAAACTTCGAACTGGAATTAGAGAGCTTATAGCTTGGCGGGATTCGTCCACCTAGGCTTGCGTTTCTGTACAAAAGGTGTTTTTAGCGAGAGTAAGAGCGCGGGAGAAAGAAAAGGAAGATGCATTGAGTCGTTTCGAGGATGGGATGCATGCACCGGAGTAACTCACCTCCGAGAACGCCTTGAGGCCTTCCTGCATTACAAAATGATGGTTGATGGTTAGCGAGAACAATCGGAACAGGATCGAACGTTTCGCAAACGACAATAATCGCAATAGCAACGTGCAAGAAGCGGCGCCGACGGCAAGAAGGGGAGTGGAGTGGAGCGAAAAGGGAGCAAAACAAATAGCTCGCGTTCCATCGATTACGATCATGTCAAAAATCCCATCGCCCACAGATCGACGGACGAAAGTTTAAATAAAAAAATGACGTGGCATCGGAACTAAGTAATTTTTGCCTTTATGCTCTTCCCCGCGGCGTGGCGGGGAGGGAGGGGGAGTGAGCGAAAAAGGAGAAAACAAATAGCTCGCGCCCATCGATTACAAACATGCCATCTCCCACAGATCAACCCAGAACAACAGATCAACTCAACAAAATCAAAGAAAATGATGACGTGGCAAATGAGATGAGGCGAAAGGGGGGAGGAACCAATAAAAAAGTGAAAATTTTTACCTTTATGTTCTCTCCAGCGGCATGGCGCGCAGCCTCAGTAGACAACGCATGTTCAACAGTAGCCCTCTCGACGTCACCGTGCTGCCACGAAAGCACAACCCCGCGCTTCGTGCTCTGCACCGCGTCGGGCGAGCAATCGCGTACGAGTGCACCAGCCCACGCTAGCGCCTCGTCGAGCACCCGGTCCTCCGGAACGAGCTTGTTCACACTAACGGGATCGTGCGTCAGCGTCAGATAGATAAGTATCGGATGTGCAGGTTCAGATTTAGATTTAGATTAGGATTCGGATTCGGATCCGGATTCGAGTTCAGGTTCGTGATAAAGTAACCCATGTGGTGTTCGTCCCGGTCGTTAGATATTTTATTTTATTTTTTCGGGTTTGAATATTTTTAATATTATCGTTTTTGTTTCCATTTTTTCATTAATGAAAAAAGAGCGGGTGCCCACGGAGGAAAGTGAAAGGTGACGTCAGCAAAACGCAAAATCAAAAAAAACAAAACAAAAGGGAAAGGTACTTCGGAGATCGTTCTCGGATAGGAAATACGAATCCCGGGGGACGGGACGGGCGAAGAGGAAGAAGGAATGTTATTACTCACAAGCCAAAGCGCGTGTACGCGTCCCGTGCCGTGACCGTCCGCCCGAGAAGTAGCATCTCCGAAGCGAACTACCAAGAGCGCAGGAAAACGCCGGATTATACGTACGCGGAGTTGCATCGAATTGCGAAATGTGAATTGCGGGGCAGGGCGTGGGCGTAGACGTAGACGTAGACGTAGACGTGGGCGAATTCAATAAAGGAAGAAAGGAAGGGAGACCAGTGTCGCCATGAACGCGTCAGTATTGTGGTCCTATGACGGGGATCAAGTGCCGCCGTGCCACCGTGCCACCCTTGCTCCCTTTCCCATTATGGCAGTCATGTACACCAAATAGGGAAAGAACAACAGGCGCGGGAGACACGAGGGCGGGAGGGAGAGGGAGCTTACCTGCCGTCCGGCTACGGAAACAAGGCGCGGGATCCCTGTGGCGGGCGGAACAAGAGTGAGAATGAATCAGTTTATAAAATTAATTAAAGAATTAAAGAAATAAGGAAAGACGGGACGGGAGTAAGAGAGGGAAGGGCGGGAAATGAATAACGTGCCCCTTCCGGACTACGGAGCCAGTCCGATCGATGGATGTTTTGTGTCTGATTCTGTGTCTGATGCCCGTGCCCGTGCCCTGGGTCACGTCCGAATCCCCGCGGGGCTAAAGGGCTGGTTGTGCCCTGCGGCTCCCTTCCTCTCCCTCGCCCGGCGCGATAACGGCAGAAGGCAGGGGCGCACGGACAAAAATAACAAGAATAGAACACGCCGGGAGGGCAGAGCCACAAATCACGAAGCGACACCATATAATTTAAATTTAAATTTAAAATGAAGAAAAGAAAAGAAAAATATAAGAAAAGAAAGGCTCTTAGAGCTTTAGACTTAAGACTTACCTCCTGATGCGGCTGTAACACCAACCTTGACTTCAGGGAGCGCGAACGTCGCATCGTCCGCGGAGATCACGAGGTCGCAGTTAAGTAGGATCTCAACACCGCCGCCGTACGCGCCACCGACGACGGCCGCGATGAGCGGCTTGCACGAAGTCGTGCGGCGCGAAAGAGAAGCGAAACCATGCACGGAAGTTGCGATACCGGTGGGGCTGTGTTCGTCTGATGCGGATATGGGCGTAGGCACCCTCGTCAACTTCTCCCATCTGCGCCCGAACAAAAGATCAGTAAAAAATCATGTTAACGGAAGTAAACGTAAAATAAGGAGGCAGGGCGCAGGGGGGAGAGATTGAGAAATTGATGGTGAGGAGAGGGCCTGTCGGGAGGGGAGTTGATAAAGAAGGAGAGATAGCGTCTCAACGCGGAAAGATTTGGCGAAGCGGGAAACCGTAAAAGTGGTGGTCGTATCACGCCCCCCGCCTCCCGGCCGATCGTGTGTGCGTGCCCACAACAAACAGCAACAAACTTGCGGGATTTCGGCAAGTTCGCGAAATAAAGTTATGGAGAAAGACAAGTCCTAGATTGACAACGGATGAGCGTAATGCGCTGCGGATCACCGCACTGAGCGCACTGAGACAGATATGCACGCGGGAATTCGGGACACAAAAGGAGTTAGTGCCCCGCCGTACGCATCAAGCCTCCCCGCCTTCCAGCCGACTGTATGTTCGCCGCCGCAAGAAGTTACAGGATTTCGTGACTTCGCGAGTTCGCGAAGAGAAAGTTCTGGGGAAAAACGTAATCCCGACATGAACGACGCGCGAGCGGAATGCGTAATGCGCTGCGAATCACCGCACTGGGTGCACTGAGACAGACATGTACGCAGGTTCGGTATTCGAAACGGGTTAGTACCCCCTCCCGCCGTGCGCCTCGCGCCGCGCCACGTCACGCCACACAGACGCGATTAGGGCGCGGGCGGAAAAACAAGGGCGGTATCGTGTCAGAAGCCCCATAAAACGAAAATAGGAGACGGATAAATTCCTCCCCGAAAAGCACATCCAAAATCGGAGTGGCGCGATAGCTACGACGCATTAATGGAAAAAGGGTTCAATATCGGCGCTCGCCATGACGTCCAAAGTCGGCAACCGCCTCAGCGGGAGAAGGAAGGGAGAAGGAAGGGAGAAGGAAGAAGAGAGAAGAAATTGAGAGAAAAATGGGAGAGGCATGTTTAGATCGACGTCGACAAGAACAAATAGAGCGATAGACAGAAACGGAAGGCCCGCTCCGGAAGTTTACAAATTCGTGTCGAAAAGTGGTCGGCCCCCACTCGGAGATAAGCGAAGAAGAACAACGCAAGCATGTGTATGTCACGGAAAGAAGCTATGTGCTTAAAGGGAAGAGGAAGACGGAAGACGGAACGACTTACGCCTTGAGGTCGGCGCCTGCACAGAAAACACGCCCCGTGCCAGTCAAGATTCCGACCCTTCACGAACACAAGATAGATAAGCAAAAATTTCAAAGCATCGGATGTTCAAGGAAATAATGTCAGTCGCCGGTAAATGAAGTTATGAAGCAGGCAGCATATTAACGGAGGCAGACGCCCGACGGGAAAAACGGACTCGGGGATTCGGGCCGCTTATAGCCGGGGACGAACGGAAGGAATATAGACAAACAGACAAGTTAACGGGAGAAGGCAGAACGCGGAAGGAGTCACGATGAGAGTCTGCATCCGTGTAAAATCACGGAGGAAAAGCAGCGCATGTCGAAATACAATGCGAAGCGGACGGGACTATTACCAAACAGAGAGAGGGAAGGAAGGCGAACTGATAACGGTTGACGGAACGCACCATAGACTCGGCTCCTCGTCGAACCATGCGATAGTGCGCGCGATATCTGCGGTGAGCGTTGGGGTCATGGCGTTACGGGCAGAGGGCCGGTTAAACGTGAGTAGGATAACGTGCGGGAGCGGAAACGAGAGCTTGAGCTCATCCGAGACCGCGGGCGGCGCGCTATGGAACCCGTTCGTCACGTCCGACATTTTACTGTATAATTTTTCACGGCTTCGAATGTCAATGCCGCTGTCAGTGCTTTACGCGCCTATCTCGCTGGTCCATCAGCAGCGAATTGGGAACCGGGAGGAAGGGGCGCGCCAGGAGGCCTCGGCTCGCTGAGAAGCGACAAGGGGCAGGACAGATTGTACTTGCCTTACGGATACTGTACTGAGGCGGTTGCCCGTAATGGGATCTGCTTCCAAGTGTCTTGACGGCGCTCGGGAAAAACGTACTGGCTAGGTGAGGCAAATTGGGCAGGGGCGGATCGCGCGATCGGTTTAGCGGGCTAGCGCGGAAGCGGACCCGGGGGACCTGGTAAGTGTATGAACTGGTGCGCGGGCAAGATTTTTCGCGTCGCAACGGGGTGGGGTGGGGATGAGCTAAAATGCGAGTGACAGCGTCGCTATGTGGGGCGGATTCATTAAAGAAATTTCTTCGTTCAATGGCAACGCGGGAGAACGCCCGGGGCCGACTCACAAAATGGAAACCAGGAGAAAAAAAAATTTGGAAAAAAAAAGAGATGAGGAGGGAGAGAGCGCGCGTGGCGTGGCTGATGGAAGGCGATTCGAGGATGGAGGGGGGACGCAAGGGAGAGGCGTGCACGCGTGTGTGTGGGGGGGAGAGTAATCGATTGCGGGGGGTCGTCCGCGGGCAAGCAGCGCAGGGTCGCCGGGCAGCCGTGCAGCGCCAGACTAAGCGAGCCGGCGGGACACAATATTGATGTCACGGGACGGGGCCGGACAAGCCGAGGGGGCCGAGGGGGGCAGCTGAGTCCGTCCCGGGGACGCGCGTGACGAGGTGTATGGCGTTACGGTTACGCGGACGTGACGTACGCGTTCTCCGTTCTTCGGAGCGTCTTGCACTAGTGGGCTGCTGTGCATGTGTGCGGCGGCGGCCCTCCATTCTTCGGCACCCCCGGTTCGGTCTCCCGTCCCCTCTATCCATCCTCTCATCGTCCCCACCGAGTCCCGCCCGCGCCCTCGTATCCCTCCTAGCGAACAGCGTTCCCAAGACCCGACCCCCGGGCGGCGGCGACGGACTCGTCCCACGCACCTCACGGCAACCGATCTCTCTGTGTGAACTCATGCGCACCGTGAGCCTTGTACAGTCCCAATACAATGGGTGTAACCAGATCATGATTGACAAGGCAGAGAGAAGACAGTGTGCAAATACATCGACAACATTAACATTAGTCACTTCTCCTCTGTTATCCTCATCTTCCTTCCCCTTCCTTCCCTCCTCCTTCCCCGGGTGTGGACATCGTACAACAGTGGTCGAAGAAACGGACGATGAAATATGTATATAAGAGAGAGATGGGCAAAATAGCGACATGGGTGATGACAGCAGTGGAGTGGCGAAAGCAGAGGGAAACCGGTGCAGCGCTATGGCGAGCACTATTAGCGGCGTGATGGCGTCGAGCGGTCAGTGTACGCAGTACGGGTATCGGTGTAGTGTATAGTCGGTCGGGGCTGAGCAGGTGCGATGGTGAGGGACGATGCGGGGGACAGACGCAAAACAATGTGGCCTAAGAATCACACGCTTGTCAGCCAAACGGGGAAAGCAGAGAAGAAAAAAGCAGTGAAAGACGTACAAGAATGGAGAGAAAACGAAAAAAAGAGACAAGAAAAGGATACGGGTGCTGGTCCTTTGAGAGAGACACGCCCCAGTAGCCGTTACACGACTTATGATTTGAACGGGCAGTCGTTCGCGTGTGCGTTCCTGTAGCCGCAATGGCAGCACTGAGCGGAGGACTGGTCGAGACACTCGAGCTCGGCAGTGTGGACGGCGCTGTTCACGAGTGTGGTGGACGCGGAGGGCAGCGGGTGTGCGCGGCTAGCGCACTGGCGAGCGGAGGCCATGCAGGCAGAGGAGCAATTGGCGAGCAGCATGGTGTGGGTAGCGGAGCAGCACATCGTGATCAACGGCGGCAGCGGGTGGCGATGAGAGATGCAGATGACGAGGGGTGGTGTGTGGGGGGATAGATTTAGTCGCAAAGGACAGAGCGTGCAAAGCAAACGCAGATGTGAGTGCGGGTGAGACGACGACGACGATGAGATGAGTGAGGGGGTGAGATACTAACCGGGCAGCTTTATATGTTTTCTGCTGGGCGAACGAATACTAGTGCGATGAGGTGTTGGAACAAAGGCAAGAGATGCAAGATACACAGACGGCATGCTAGACTGTTTCGAAGATCGGTTAGTGCACTGGCCGGGGGCTCTCTCTAACGTCAGGGTCCACTCCTGAGGACCCCGAATCACTCAATCGTCCGCTAGCTTGGGTCAGCCGGGTTTACTGCCGGCGACTCCGATTCTATGCCGAACACGGCAGGCACACTCAATATAATCGAACCCTTTACGGAGGGGTATATCAGTAGGGTTTCAGCGGATACCTGCATATACCCATACGAGGCATATGCGGAGTAAATGGCAGGCGCACCCACAGCCGTTCCCGCCCGTCTCTTCGGATTGCGAGCACGTCGCCCACGCTCGTGGCACTCGTAGCTGCAAGAAGGCACTGGGGAAGCCCGTGCGCCCAAGTTACGCTCTTACGGCATGCAAGGTAAACAAAAACAAAAAAGACACAAAGGGCGTTAGAGATATGTACGGCTCTGTTCCTGGGCCGGCACCCACGGGCGCCCACGCCGTGTGACGTCGTCGTCCTTTGTAACCTTATTCCAAATGCAGACACCCCGATAATATCTGAATTCTCGAAAAGGCACAGCTCCCAGATATGGAAGGTGTCCCCGTCGCTGGCTATCGCAGGCCCGCAGATCGGGCGACGCGGTTGCAGCACTGCCAGCTGCTCTACTCACCCGGAAATCTGGCGGGAGGACGTTATTCTGTTCAGAATATCACCCGCGCTCGTCGTCTGTCTCTCAGCTCTCCTTCGTTCGCGAGTTCGCATCATTCGATCACCTGCGCGCTGCCCACTTTACGCACTTCCCCCAACCCGTCCAATTGATGATATGTATATACTCAAATACGGCTAATACCGCTGATACAGCTGGCTTATGCCCAAACTGTGAGTCTATTATAGCCGTACCCCCGTAATCCTCTCGTCTTCTCCATGCCGTTATCCATCACGCTCTCTCGAGTGTGCTAGCGAAGAAGCGAAGGGGTGCGAAGCAGAAGTCGCAATCAGCGGGGGTCGCCCAGAAACGCACCTTTCACTTTGGGCAGTCTTCTAGTCATGTGCATGTGCACCGACTTGGACGCATGGCTAGAGTGCTTGTGCGTTTCCGAGCCCGAGGTTTGGTATTGGTATGATACGGACGTTGCTTCCTTTGGAGCTGCCAACGCAGCGGTCGGAATCTAATCGGCGGTACGCGCTCTGCCCGCATCTTGTCTCTCTCCTTCCACAACACTCCTCATAAACGCGACCCCTCGTTAGCGCCGCCGCGAGCGCACGCGCCCGTATAAAAACGTACTTCTTAAAATATATGTTGTTGCTTGCTCAAGACGAGTGCTTCCGAGATGCCCGACTTTCGCGATGCCCCTACGGCTTAGCGAGCCCCGCAGCCCAGGACCCTAACCTACCCGCAGCGCGAAGAGAAGACGACGGGAGAAGCGCACGGCGCTCGGGAGGGGAGGGGGAATCTCGAGATCCTCTACGCCTCGAACGAGATACATTTGAAACACGCCACCAGGACGGACGGAGTGGCCTTATTCTTCTTTCTGTCTCAAGCTTTTCAGTTTTTCATTTTTCAGTCTTACGAGATCGCCGTTGCACTTCCGGACTATTAAGGCCACAGGGGCGTTTATGAATATTAACTTAACTTGACGCTGGCGGGGCCGGAACCGGAAGTGACTCGGCTTCGCGGGTCTTCGACACCGTGCCGGGCGTTCGCGCTGTCTCCCCGTCGTTTGAGTTGAAACTTGACTGGTAACTGCCGAAACCCACGCAGATTGAGGTGCAAGAATCCGGATGGCTGATCACCTGGGCCGCGCTCCGCCTCGGACAGGACGTGTCCCGCAGGGCCCAGGGACACTATGTACATCGAAGTCGTCGAAGCCTTGTAGCGCGAATATGTAAGCCCCAGCCAATCCACGGTGGGTAGGAAGCGTAGATAGAGAAATCTGATCAAAACACCGGGGGATGATCAAGATCATGCGTTAAGGGCGGCGCTCAAGCGCTCCAGGTCGCATGTCTCTGTTGCGCGCACTGTCTGCGTTGTGACTGCGCGAATCCCTCGATTGGGATAGTGCGACCAGCCGGGTGGATTCGGTCCCTTGCGAGAACACACGGGTCGTCAACATGTAAAAGGGTTGACTAGAGAGGAGTAATCACCGAACATGAACACCGAAAAAAGCGTCAGGGCACTGTACGGCATTACATACGACACGTACAGTGAAAGGCCGATCGGGGGCAAACTGGTCAGCCTCGTGTATATCCGTCTCCACTTTGTTTTGCTCACTTCCGTTAATGAGATAAATTGGGAGGAGACAACTCCGAATATCAAAGATGGAGTGTCGGCGGCCGTCGAGACTAGGCAGATTGAACGAAGTGAGGTGACAAGTGTCGAGAGACGGCTGGCAGCGGTGGCTCAGGTGACGTGACATGTGCCGTGACACACGTGAACCGTGGGCGCGTCGGATACGAACCGCCGATCTCGCCGCAACAACCTCGACGACCTCGACGACCACGACGCTCGCAACGTTCTCGACGCAAACTCATTGAATCGGATCTGCTTCGTGATGAACCGGCGACGCTCGACTCGCCGGCACAACTTCTCCGACGCGTCGTTTCAGATCCCCCGCGATGTGAATGCCACCGCAAACTTGAACGACCTGCTTTTAGACGACAACTCTGCGCTCGAGCACGACTTCTTCCGCAATGTAGACTACACACTCACTACACCTGTGCCAACTCAATCAGAAACACCATATCCAGATCATATGGAACAATGTTCTTTGCTGCTGCAGCTTCAGTCCGACCAGCTGCACGACGGTCGCGTGTTTGATCCTGATGAGCTCCAGCTGACGCCGACGCCGCGCTTACGGGGGACTGCGCACGGCCTCGGACGCCCTCGTTCACCCTCTTCTTCTCCAGCGGGAGTACGTAAACTAGAGCAGGTCACACCTGCGCAGGGCGGAGCCACCGCTGGACCTGATCATCTTTCTGTGGTGTCTCCATCCGCCTCGTCGCGTGCACCGCCCCCCACGCGTTCACCGCCTGTTGCCACCGCCTTCGCTTCCCGGTCCGATCGTACTCTACCGTATCTTAACTCACTTGATCCCCAGCACGATGATACCCGCCATGAAATTCCCGCTAAACAGCGCGTGCCCTCTCATGAATATCCTGCCACAGATTCGTACATTCCGGATAATACGCATTCCCGTGATCCGAGCTCGTCGGATGAAGCGCTTCTTGCTGACACACGTGCTGGACAACTTAGTCTATTGCCCGGGAGGCAGAAACCATCACAAACACGGGGTCCAAGTCCATCGCCTCTCCCACCCGCAACTGACAATGCCGTTACTCTGTTTACGTCGGAAGCTGCTGACGATTTGCGGGATAGGGGTGAGGACGCGTCGATCCCGAAGCGCGGAGACTGGGCCGGCCCCGCCACACCGGACGAGAAGACAAAATTGATGACAAAGAAGAGGGTGTCGGGAAAGATAAGGGATAAGGGGAGGGCGAAAGCACCAAATCCAGAGCTGGAGGCGTCGTCGTCGTCGACTGTGGGTCCGAGCAAGTCGAAACCAAAAGCAGCGCCGACGCTGAAAACAAAGTCCAAGCGCTCTGGCGACAGCTCAGGGACACCGCGTGCGACAAAGAGGAGAAAATCGAGCGTCGGATTAGTGGGCTCCGAATCGAAGCCTTCTGAGGACGAAGGTTTACGGGTGTCTGATACTTTTCCGACTTTAGCAACATCCTCTTCTATTGCTCTCTTGGAAGTGCATACGGAGAATAAGGACGCTGACGCTGACGCCGTCAACAATGCGCCAAGGTCTAAAGCGGCCGTTACCGAGGACGTTCTCCCGCGATTTTCCCCTCGCCCATCGCGCGATCCTGCGCTAGTGTCAGCTATCAGCGACTTAGGCACGGGACCAGCTCTAGCCGAACCCAGTGAGGGCGCGGATGAAGTAGAGAACTTCCTCTCGCGTTACGCTCAGAAGTACGGCCTGGGTACGGATATTGCCGTTCACCTTCCGTTCCCGGAGGCACTGTCGGTAGTCGGTGTGCCGCCAGCAGATATCAATATCTCTGAGCATGCGGCGGCGCCCGCAGCTTCGGAGCGGCATGAGGCACGATCCGAGTCAACCGCCCCGGAAGGCAAGCACATTCAGGTAGAATCAAAGCGTTCTCCTGCAGAAACCGGCGTCAAAGGTAGACCCAGACCCGGGGCTGCGGCCATGAAAGGGTCGGAAAGGATACAACCTTACGTGAAAAAAACAAGCGTACATTCAGCAGGCTCTAGCTCGAAATCTATTGCTGACAATCTTAAGGACGCGGAAGGATCATCTGAGCCAGGGACTGCGGGTGGTCGACCCGAGGCAGCGTCGGCTACGTCGGTGTCGGCTGCTCATAGTTTAACAAGCGTTATCGCGCCTACTATTCAATTGACGCGCCCAGTCTCGCCGGCGTCTCAAGTGACGAAAGTTATCCCAGTCGTTCACCATATCACAGTCGATACGCAGGCTGGCCCCCCTGTGTCCAATACTACGACCGACAAGGTCGACCCTAGCTCCACAGTTATGAGCAAGGGCGTCCTGGAAGAGCCCGAGGGTGCTGCCGTACGCGAACTTCCTTCCGCTAATCTTGGATCGACGCGCAGTTTGACACCGTCGGCCCTGCCCGAGCCTGTGGTGACATTGCCCGAACCCCCTAAAATAAAAGTGAACGTAACTGGCGACAAAGGAAAGCAGAGGCAGGTGGTTACACATGAAAGTAGACCGCCGGCACTGTTGCTACCCAAGAGACCGCCCGCTGTCGCTGTCACAAAGCCGCCGGAAAAAAGTAGGAAGGCAAGCGCTGAGCCACGCGCGGACGACATGTTTGAGCGCAAGAAACGTGACAACTACCTACAGAAAGGGTTAGACCTCACTGCTCACTCGTCGCGGCGCTTTGCGCAGAAATCCAGGGCTGCTTCCGCCACTACGGGGCTTTCCAGTGAACAAACTGCAAGACATATTGCGTCAAATTCGAGGACAAGGAAACCGCATGTGCCGGAGGCGCCGACGTCAGGGCTCAGCAGGTCTAGCGCCGTTATTGTCCCTGGGCCCTCGTGTTCTACTGAAACGGTTTCAGAGGCGCATACATACAGGGAAAAACACGATGCTGGTGCGTCTACTTCCCAAAGAGCGAGATATAGCGATGACTTACGTGTGAGTCAAAACTCTAACGTTTGGCTTTTACAAGTTTCAATGATACTGTCTTTACGTGATGTTTTCGCAGACTACAGGCGATTCTTTGAATCTGTCCGATGGCTATATCGAAAAATTGAAACCTGACTCACGTAGTTACGATGAGCGGGGATTAGAAGGCAAAATTCCTCCATCGAGCCTAAGCCAAAGTCGGGCTCAGTCACAGCCTGAAGCGGGATTAGGTGAAGATCTTACAAACGCAAGCCCTAGTTCAATAGGCAACGTGATTGCGGAGCGCCTCGCCCATTTCAGTCAGAGAATCATGGGTTCATTCGGGTGTGTCCAGCTTGTTTTTTCATTATTGACCGTGAACAGACTTGCTGAATTCACTAAATCCAATTCATCCTGAAATTATCCACTTCTTCCTTGCTTTTTTCTGTTCGCCGCTGCTGCCCTTTGATCCTTTTGATGCCGCCCGTCCCCTTTTAATCTTGAAAATTTGACGACATGGAATGTTGGCGTGTTTTTAATGTGGCCTTTCGCACTGTTTCACATTTCGTCACATTATTATCAACTCTTCTCTACCATTCATTGTTTTTCGTGCTTGTTAAACTTCCGACTCTATCTTCATTCTAACCACTAAAAAAATTGCACGCTTGCACCCGCCTTGATTTTACGTTTTTTCGTCTCTTTGCCTTTTACGTTTCAAACAAAACTTCCTTTCGTAGACTGCTAAGCTCCCAGACGGCAGCTTCCAGGCCCTCACTGGGGACGGGTGGAACGGACGTAGCCTCCGCGCATCTTTCCGACTCAGATAACCGCCAGTTTGCAGCAGACAACCGCGGACATGTCGCGCAGCATCTGACAACCCCTTTGCTTCTGTCGGAACTTTCCCCGAGGAAGCAGCGCCAGCCGAACCCGGGCCCCACTCACGACGACACTGCAGTTACAACCGGTAAGCGCAATCGGCCTCGCCATACCCATTATCCTCAACGTCGTCATGCGTCCGAATTAGTTGACAACGAGGAAGGACATCAATTTATTCGCAATGTAGCCGGGCCAGGTTCTAGTTTAGTCGGTAGCAAACACAGCGGTCGTGATCCCCCCGAGTCCGCCGACGGACTGCATACATCGCACAAACGACCCGCCGGGGATGAGAAGCACGAAGCAACGGCCGATTGCGCAGAAGGGATGGAACTCGGTTCGATCGAGCGAAACCGAAACCCTAAAAGAACCAAATTGTCTCACGACAGCACGGCAGCTGCCGCCGGAAGCACAGTGTCCCGCCGTCGCCAACTGGTCGGCACACAGGTGATGTTGTCATCAGCCCGGTCACCAAAGATGCGTAATGGACGAAGGGGTTTACTGGCGAGCTCGAGAACAAAGGTAACAGCTACTGCCGCGAGACGTGTCGCAGTCGCGCGTAAAGCCGAGATTAATGGTTCGGGCAGCGGTCCAAAGGGTCCAGGCGGCGCGGAAAGGAGCGAGAGAGTGAAGAATTCTAGCGGCTTGACGGTGCCCATGGCTCCGACGTTCTCCGGCGTTGTCACACGTCAGCAGCAGGCTTTAGCCACCTCCGAAAGGGAACACGATGCGCGACAGAAGAAAGGGCATGAAAAAGGGAAGCTCTCCAAGTCAGATGGCGCTGTTCTTGTGTCCGGCCTGAGCGAGAGAGCACCGCTAACCGATAAGCAGGTGAATATTTTTACGTCTTGCCTGAAAATACAGGGTCTCTTCTGTTGTATGATTTTTGGTATTGACGCCGACGCCGCCGATTGTTGCCGCAGACAAACGACGTTCCGAAGGCAACAGTGCCTCATGCTTTCCGTTTTGAGACGGACGCACGTTCGGCAGCCCGACGCCAAGAATTTGAAGAGAAAGTTAAGACTTGGGAGAAGCGCGCTATTTCAAGTGCGAGCTCGAGTCAAAATAGCCGTTCGTCGTCGCACAAGGCGATACCAGACTTCAAAAGCTTGCATGCAGCCCAGGGGGCCGGTCTAGCCGGCATGGCCGCCCACCGCCGGGAGCTCGTGGCGCCGACTGTGCCTGTATCGCCACACTTCTTGACGGACATAAGGTTGGCGGAACGGGAGAAGTTCGATGAGGCACGACGTCTGAGGGAAAGAGAGATCGAGCAGCTGATGGAAGAGAAGAGGCGAGCAAGAGATGAGGAGGAGGAACGGGAGTGGCGGGAAGCGAGGAAGCGAACTGTGCCACGGGCGAATGCGGTGCCAGAGTGGTATGCAGATGCGCCGAAAAGGGGTGCGCAGGGTTGATGTAAGGTTTGGTTTGTATCTCTACGACAGATTGATATGATGTTTTCGTCCTTGTTGTATTTGTTATCTTGTTGGGTTTCTCTGGACAGGTTGTCTAATTACGCAAAAAGGGCCTGGGAAGTCCGATCGCGGCAGCGTGATGTATGCGGGGAAGCCGGCTGTTATCGCCCACGTTTCCCTGCAAATCACTCTCGTCACTCAAGGAATCGATCTGGAGAAGCGTGGTGTGAATTTGCATACATGAGCTTGTCCCTCACTGGTACTAGCTGAACTTTTCTTAAAGTAAACTCAACCAATTTTAGGACGAGAATGCACTGGTACCTAGAAGCGGCGCATCTCCTTCACCAATAGATTCGCACTTCATCATTTTTGGATCTACAATCGGCCTCGAGTAAAGTGCGTGAATGAGGATAAGGTTTTCCGATATCAATGGACGACCGAAACAGTCCTCACTGGCCATGAGAACAAACACTAAAGGAAGACTGAAGTATCAGCGACTTCTACCCCAGACTCGTCTCTGTTAGCGACTCTTTATTGCCTCCGCTTTAGCGCCCGCTCACGGCGCCCTGGTCCGGTCAATTCACCGAAATACGGATTAAGGAAGGACTGCTTTTGACGTTTCGCTAGTTTCTATCTGCTTATCCGCGGATGCATTAAAACGTGATTTGTCTTTCTCGAAAAGAGAGCAAATGACTGTACCCGGTATTATTCTGCGTATCGGCTTATGAATCTGTAAATCTACCTCATATCGCTTCGTAAAAAAAACGAAGACAAAGTAACGTACAGATCCACGTACTCCTTGCGTAATAGAATTTGAACACAGCCCTCTAATGTATGGATCACCCGATATGAGTGAGACTTAGAGGGAATACACTTGCTGCATTGGCTGGAGCGGCGATGTGTTGTACGTCGCTATTCAGATCTTCCCTTCCCCCCCCTGAAATTGACAGTGTTTATGCCAGGATGGCGGCTAGAGCATTTGATCACGGACGCCCACCATCTCCCGGCGCTGTTGCGTAAGTGCGATGCGCTCGGGCTCGCGGGGGGCCGCTCCCTGCTCCTGGACCTTTCCTTCCCCCCCTGACCGAGTCTTACTGAGAGCGGACCTCGTTTGCCAACTGGGCTTATACTGAGCCGAACGTTCGACAGCGTACAGTTGAAACAGTTGTTTGAGTTATTAGATAATAGATAACCGTCAACGCGGGGTCGTGTCTATTCCGACTCGGAGTCTGATTTGACTACGGATTGGCCAATCCCGAGGGGACGAGTCCCCCGGGCCAGCTCTGGCTGTTAAACGAGTTAAAGCCCGGTGTTTTTGGTGAGTCAAAAAACCCATTTCGGTATTCATTGCTCTACGATAAGCACAAGCGAGTTTTTCCAAGAGGAAAGACCCGGGAGTAAATTGGTTCCGGGTACTCACCGATTTGGAAGGACTCCCGGACCAGAGAGAACGTTGATAGACACCCACCCATCATGACGGTCACGATACCGCCAGAGCAGAAGAGAATATTCCGAAGAATCGAGGGACGAATCGGCATCCTTGGCGAGGCGTCTTGGAGAAAGATCCGGAGGCTGACAGAGCCAAAGGACAAGACGTTCGGAAGGCACCTGCGCATGTATACACACGCGCTGAGCAGGGCGTGATACAGTTCAACGTTTTTCCGCCGGGGCTAGCCGGGGGTCTGGGGAAGGAGAGCCCTTTACTGGCAAGCTCCGGGTCCAAGATGAAAAAAGCTCGGATGGCGAATCGAGTGACGTGTTCTAGCCTCAGCGTAAGGGATCGTTACTGTATGGTGATGCAGAAGATGTATTACCAGCAACTGCGGTCAATAGAATCCTCCGTCCCTGGTGCACCTGAGAAAAAGATGGATCGATACTCGTGCGTCAAATGGGCTTTACTCTTCGAAAGGCACGCACGAGCCAAATTTCCAGGCGCGGATACGCAATGAGCGCGGAGGAATGCTCAGGCAGGCTTCTCGTACCATATAGGCGAAACCGTCGTCATCGCGAGCGGAAATGGCTAAGCACGTAGGCGTAGTCCGACAAAACCTCTGCGGATTTCACCGAATACAATTTTGGGTGCACATGTGGCTCGACTTCATTAAACCATTAGTTGCGCATTTGTACAGATGGACTCACAGTGCCGAAACTTGCTCTCGTAACCTAAACTTCAGTTGACGGGTAAATTAAGCCTTCAGAGGTTAGTCCCAAGAAAAAATACTGACGTTTACGGCTATGTCTCAATTCGGATGATGAGGTTTCTAGGTCCCTCAAAGTTTTGCCGAGATCTCGAGGATTTCGCATCAACGGATCTCAAGCAGCTGGGGATGCCAGACAACGGCGTCCGTCGGCTTTAGTTATCTGCGTGGGTCAATTCGGCACACTAATAAGGTAATTGATTAAGAATGGGTTTTTAAATGGGTGCTGCGCAAAGCCCTTACATTTGATAGTTTATATCAAACAAATCAGTGGCGACGGTGTGAGAATCAGGGTACTCACTTTCCTTCATTTTATTTGAAATACTAACGCCACTGTGCGGCTGAAAGTCTGCTAAACTCAATTGCAGCGACGTAAAGATGTTGCTGTACGATGGGTTGAAAAACAGGGTCGTAAGCTAGATTTTGGGTAATGGTCTAATAATAGTTTCACGTCTTAATTTCGTTATGCAGAGACATAGGCGCCCGGCCCCCGATGCAGTGCGTTCTTACCATTTCAAGGTCTCAATCGCCACAAAGAGATCTACAGGGATTTAAAGTAAGCGAGAACACTATTACGCTGTAGCTGTACTTGCTATACGCGAATGTCCCGCGATACAAGCGGGGGCGCTCAATATCCATTGTGCGAAACAAGTGGGGTGTGACTGTACGCCAAGAATTAGTTTGCATTAGATCAAGGGTCAGAGAATACAATTACTAGCCTCGTCCACTCGTAGTAGTGTAGACGGTTACTTCCTTGTACAGTGTGATCTGGCTACGGCTGTAAGGACATCAACTTCCTTCCAACGAACAGTTCATCACAAATGTTGGTGAATCAGGTGTCCATTGATAAGTTAGACAGTTATTTCCAGGGCAACGGCTCATTAAGCCTTGATTGCATTGCTCTACTGTGGGGAAGGTTTAGTGGATCCAAGAGAGAGACCTACACATCAGCTCCTCCAATTGCTTTGAGTAACAGGACAAAACGTCATTTCTGCCAGAGATAGCGCATGGCAGCGTGTGGCCAATTGTGTAAACCAGGAGGAACCTGCGTTCCTACGAACTGAAGAAGAGTCTTACTGAATGGCCTCGATTTGGATTTCCGGAGAGTTGGCGCAGGCGGGCTAATAGGACGTGAGCTTCCCGCGTAGGTGCGGGAAGGACGATACATAAGGCGATTTGAATACCAAAGGGTTTGTGGGACGTTCGCCGGGAAAAAGGAAAACGCGCCCGATGCAAAAGTCACCACAACTCCGAGCACAAGGCCGAGGTCGATCGTGAGAGTTCGGAATTAACCCAGCTGGCAGAATGTTGAAGGCCAACTTCTGAGGGCATTCAGCGCGTTCTTCCAATCTGAACCGCTCCGAGGGTGCGGGTCGATTCACACAGAAATGGAGAGAGTTTGTCCTCTAACTTCTGCTGTATCGACTTGCCAAAGAGTCGCATCGAGAATGTCGAGTTATCGGTTTTAGCTGGCGATAACATGATGGATCACAGGGCCAGAGAGAAAAGAAGGTAGTACTAGGAGGAACCGAGGAAAAGCGCCCGCATCCCAGCTCGCTTTGACGATTCGCTAACAATGGCTCCACCCTAGGATTGGATGGAGATAGAAAGCCAATAAAATAGATTCTTGTTTGTTTGTCACAACTTTTCCTCTCTTTCTGTAGCTTTCACTGCTATTTGAGGTTGCAATGAGGCAATCCAAGAAAATGGCGCGAGCGGGCGGCCACGGTTACAACACAAGGGTTCGCCGACAGGCCCGAGAATTGAACAAAGAAATACATTGGCCATTGCACGAGATAGTAGTCGGACAACCCGGACCAATGCCAAAAGTACCGTAATTAATAAGAAAATTATGTAACGTGTAGCTTTTATTCAAAGTAATTAGTTCTCACGATCAGCCGTAGCCGCGCCTCGCAATTGGCTCTGTAGGTCACTCAGTTCCATGACTTCAGCCTCTTCCTCCTTTCCTCCGAGGCCAGATTTATCTAGGCCAGATTCAGCCGCACCCAATTCTGCATCCGAAGCACTTCGACAGACGGAGGGAGAGGGTGCGCGTGTATTCGAACGATGGCGGCGCTCGTTTTCCGAGTTGACGGGAGTTGGACTGACAGAGGGACAACGCGCCGACGCGATTGCGGCCCAGCAGCGGCGGACGTGCGAGAAGTGGAAGAACGAGCTGGTCAAGTGCAGTAAGTGTTTCCCGGCTATTGTTGTCTGACGCGCTCATCGTCTTCTTCATCTTGCTTTGCGGTTTCCCTGGATGTACAACGGCCATCTTCATCGACGTTGTGCCTTTCGGAATCAAACTCATATGGCGTCACTGCCATCGTTCTCCGGCGTCGTTGGCTATTTGCTTTCTACGTCGAATGTTTCTGCAATCCATATCGGTGATTGCTAAGGTCCTGCTGTGACGTTTATGCTCGAACGCATCAGCAAGGAGACCGGCGTGAAGATCTCGCCGGCCGAACATATTATGTGTCTTCCATGCGATAAAAGCCGAGCGGGCGGGTTTACGCCCGAGGTCGGCGCAGTGCTTCTCTGTCAGGGTAATTTTTGGAGCAAAAAGCACATGGAGCACACCTTGACACACGAGTTGGTACACATGTATGACCACTGCAAGTTCAATGTGGACTGGAGTAATTTGCGACATCATGCGTGCAGTGAAGTGAGTAATTTGTCATCACGTTTCTCTCTTTTCATTCCACCTTCCCATGGCTGGTTTCGAGCGTCCTTGTTTTATTTCGTCCCCGTGCTGCGTCTCTGGAAAGATGGTGTGCTTACACCAACGTGCACCTGGCAAGCTGGTTGGTGATGAGCTAGTTCCCTTGCTTGTGACTTCTGCTACTCTACGACTGGTCCTGCAAGTGTCCTTGACTCTCGTGGCTGTCTGTCGTCACTCTTTCTTTCAATACGGAGCCATCGCCACTGCATTGCAAGTTTGGTGTGACAGCACGTTTCTGTTTTGGATTGTAGCCCTTATACCTTGACTGCATACCTTTGGAGTGTGCTTACCACAGAACCGGGGCCCTAAGGAGCTTCATCTTTTGTCAGCCTTCGAGGCTTTTGATAGGTTTTAACGCCGCTGTTGACTGTCTTTGGCTGAAACGTGCGTCATGGCGCCGATGAACATTCTTTTGTATTGTGTGTTCTGTGTGATGCTGAAGCCGGAGATCTGCATTTTTTTCCCTATCACTTCTCGCGTTGTCACGAAACAAGCCGTGCGCCTTTAATTGATGTGAATTTATTAATTATCACAGATTCGGGCTAACAGTCTCGGCGGTGACTGCAAATGGTCGCGCGAAATCCGGCGCCTTTTTTTCAATTTCTCCAAGCAGCACCAGGTCTGTCAGCTTATGCTCCTGTGCGCTATGCGGGCTGACATGGCCGTTTGCCTGCCTCTGTCATCAAACAACACGAACACGCGTCTTCCTCGCTTTAGGAATGTGTGCGGCGCCGTGCTGTGCTGTCCGTGCAGTCCAATCCTGCATGTTCGGTCGCGAGGACGCGGAGCGTGCGGTCAACGAGGTGTGGGAAAGCTGTTTCAACGACACACGTCCCTTTGACGAGGTGCGCAGGCTTTCTTTCTACTATTTTTCACGATGCCTTACTTTTGCGCTTCTCTTCAATGGTGCAGATATACTAGAACTTACTACGTAGAGTACAACATACTAATAATTGAGGAATTCTCGCTTGTGTGCGGTTTGAAATGCACGTGTGTGAACGAATGAATGTTCGACTGCCTTCCCGAGCTGATTTCCCCGTGGAGGTCTATTAATTCGGGTCTATTCATAGTCCGCGTTTCCCATAACCGGACATCGCCTAATAAAAGCGACAGCAGTAGAAGAGTCCCGATCCGTCGTGTGAGCCTTCTTACCCTCCTTTTCCTCCGTCCTCTACGTCCCCCCCCTTCTCCCACCTCTCTCGACGTCGCCTTCCATCTTCAAAACTCGCGAACTTTTAGCAATGTTCTTCTCCAAGCTCGCGTAAGTTCCGACTTTCGGCACACACTTGTGTGGACTGTTGGCTCAGTCCTTCCTGCGACTCTTTTTCGTCTGTGTTTTACAGTGTTTCTCTTTCTCTTGCTGCGCCCTTCGTCTCGGCGCTGTCTATCACGACGCCCACTAACTGGACGTCCGGTGGCCCGGCGGTTATCACGTGGGCCCCGGTGGCTGGCGATCCCCAGTCTTTCAGCATTGAGCTCTTAAACACGGTGTTCCACAATTCGTTTGCTATTGGAAACAACATTCAAACGGGTGCACTCTCTCTCTCTCTGGAGCTACCTATCGTGCCAGTAGGGTGAGTTCTTGTAAAAATAAGCCCCTAGTCCGCGGACCTTTGTATTAAGGCGGACGTAAATGACTGACATTGTCAACAGAGATGGCTACACCCTTGAGTTTGTGAACGTCGGGTAAGTGGCTTGATGCGCGTTTGCTCGGATGATTTTGAATGCCCGGTTGGTGTGTAGCAACATCACAGACGTCTTCGCGTCGACTCCCGACTTCTCGATTGGCGCAGTGGTTTCTTCATCGTCGTCGTCTTCGGTATCTTCTACTCCGTCGGCCGCGTCTTCAGGCTCTACTGTGTCCGGGTCCTCCGTCAGCGCTACCTCGTAAGTGCCCAGGTGTCTGCTTATGAAATTCGGCCTGACCGAGATTTTTAGGCTCACAATCCCGGCCTCGTCCCAGACCTCTTCTGGTTTTGGGGTAACAGTGACAGCTGGCTCATCCAGCGGTATTGGCTCTAGCTCCGCCTCTGGCACGAGCTCGAGCTCGTCTGTGACATCGACAGCGTTCAACAACGGCGCAGTCGAGTTGGGTATCTCACGCGCTGGCCTGATGGGCTACGCCGTTATGGCTGGCGCTGCCCTCGCCGGCGCGCGCCTCGTTGGCTTCTAAGTCTAATAGTGCCGCGCTAGTTCCTGAGGATTTTAATGTCACAAGCTATTGAAAAGCCAGTGCGTTTTTTTGGGCCAGACTATTTGCTTGTGCTTTATGTTGTTCTTCCATTCTCTGTTCTCGTCACCCGTCACGAAAGAACTATTCCATTTGCGGACATTGACTTTGCATTTTATGTCTTTTTTTTCTTCCTTTTTTTCCTTGAATGAACATTGTGCACTGCTTCCCTTCTCAGTTCTTGATTCCATTCTCAGATTTTTTCACCTGGTCTCATGTGTCGTCGTAGCTGATTGGGTGTAACCCTCGCAGCGTCCACTCTTTAAATACAGTCTTTTAATCATGTTGGGCACATGCAAGCGTTGTGTGTGAAACTTGGCTATATTCGAAGCAAGAGTGAATGGAACTTCCGGAAGATCTTTGTCACAGGCTTCCGGGTGCCGTCATAAGGTACTGTTGTCGTGCTGATGAACAGACACGTTTCGCTGCAAAAATGAAGCGGTGTGTAGCCACCGGGTAACACGACAGTTATGGTTATTCTAAATATCAATCGGCACGCCAGCTCATCTCAGCTGCTGCAATCTTCAGTCTTCGGTCTTCCATACCGGGCTCAGCCGACTGTGGGCAACTCTTCGAAGAGATCGTAGCGCTGTTATGCCCTAAACAGGACTTGCCAATCTCGGGCAACCAAGAGACTGACGGCCACTGTGAGGCCGGAACTGATGACCCTTGAATTGCCGGTCGAGTGTACCGGTCTTTGTGCGGTGTGCTGCTGCCTGTTGCCTGCTTTTGTTGAACCGGTGAGTGAACATAGGACGATGTTTTGCCGCTCGTTCTTCTCTCAGGCTGATGTACGTCCCAGCGTGAGATTTATCAGGGGAACAGAGGATGCTTCCCCGCCATAGCGACTTCTGAAAGTAGCCGGCAAACAACTCCCGACGATGCTGATTGATGTTAATAGTACGACGTCCTGATTCGGATGTAGGCGAGCCGTGAGATGTTGAATGAGCCTGGGGTGAGTGCACCTCGCTGGAATGGGGTAAACTCGGGGTACTTTCGCGTTCTCGGTATGGATGACAGTGCGGTAAATGTGTCTTTTTGTGGCTTGTGGTTGACTTTGGGAACGCCAATTTCGATGGTCACGTATGTCACGTGCTTGCGTGCTCCTGCGTGTCTGCCTCAGTGTCCGAGCCTCGTGCGAAGGGATCGAATACGGACCATCAGATCTCTCAGACGATCGGAATCCGTGCTCACTTTGTGCCGCCATCGACAGACTTTGAGTACCTGTTTCGTCTTGGCTGACTTCCTAGGGACTGGTGAGCTGGCGGTATGTCAGCACATTTTGCCCCAAGCTGGGCTTGCGCAAAGTCCTCCCAATTACTGCTTTCTGTTCTCTAGTCGTGTCAGCTTATGGTCTCGGCCATGATGTTGACCCTTTTTTGATTAACTAGGGTGGACTGCGTGGGTTCTTGTCAAGTAAAGCACTACTGTATCCCGCAAAACTCCGCACTTATCAGTTAGCTTTGTTGAACCTTCCTCATTCTAGAAGGGTTCTGCATCTCGGCCTTCAGCTTCGAGACTCGTCTCCCGTTCATTTGGGAGTAAAGAAACGCGCTGAGGTAGCTATGACTAGTTTCTCTCAGCTACACGCGAGAAGCAGTTCTTTCCTTGCATGACATCTTTCTAGAAGGCCCTGGAAAACTCATGTAAAGCAAAGAATATGACAATGGGATATTGGAGAACGCCGTAGCAAGACACTTATACTATCGCCTCCTCGACTGTTCGAGAAATTTCCGCTCGTGGGGTATATAATCGCGCCGTCTCTCGCGAAGAAAATCCTCAGAAAATACACACAGATACATCTCTCCTAGCACCCTCATTTAAATCACATCACTAGCTACTCGCTAACTCAAACCGCGCACAAATGTCGGTCTACTACTACGAGCCCTTCTTCTCCATCAGCGACGTTTCCCGCCTAATCGACGACGCCTTCTCCACTCACGCCTCCCTGACTCAGCAGCTAGCCCGTGCTACTGGCGCTAATACTACTAATGAAGCTAGCGAACAACGCTCGCTTGCGCGGGGGTTCCAGCCATGTCTTGACATCCACGAGTCTGGCGAGACGGGCCTCGTGACAGCGACGCTCGAGTTGCCCGGACTCAAAAGGGAGGACGTGACGATCGACGTGCAGGAGAATCGCCTCGTTGTGAGCGGCACCCAGACGCTTGCGAAGGACACTGAAGACACAGGTTATGTGCACCGGGAGCGCAGGACCGGTCGCTTCTCGCGCACGCTGCCACTGCCGGCTGGTACGAAGGTGGGTAGTTTCCGCTTACTTTGTATATGGTGTGTAAATGATGCTGAGGGGCGTTTCACAGCCGAATGATATTAAAGCGAAGCTCGAGGATGGTCTTTTGACTATTTCGTTCCCGAAGACGAGTCCAGAGCAGGCGCCTCAGAGGATCGCCATTAATATTGCGTAGGCTCTCAACTTCGGAAAAGGACATGGATGTAGGATATCGAGGATTAATCAGACACCTATGAATACGATTGCTTTCCCGTATTGTTTTGAAGAAGTAGTAACTTGTGTATGAATCGCAAACCAGCATTTTCTGGACGTTTCCGTGACATAATAACAGTATGTTGTATAAGCGCCGTCGGGCTTTGAAAGTAGCGCCCGGCGATTTCGAGAATGTACTTCGTATTTTCCGCATTTGGAAGCAATAAATACAGTATAATGGAAGCTTCGCGATTTATTGTCCTTCGGCTAAAAGAGACTTACTACCCGCCCTCCATTATAACTTACTATTGCAAGCGCCTCCTCTTATTCCCGTAACTTTTTTCTTTCTTTTCGACGTTTTTGGCTACCCGTACTCCACCCGCAACATGGGCGGTCGCCGGTGTTTGAACGACCCTCTTACTGTACTATCAGTCTGCCTTCGTCAATTAATCTCCGCTTTTCGCTGTCGTTACCTGCTGATTTATTGTTTCTCGGCAAGGCGCGTTTGCAGGGATAAGCTAGCCGACCTAATACATCTTTCTTCTTTCTCCCTTTTTCCATGATAACTATGCAATAGTGCTGCTGTCGCCATTAACTACCGCAGTCTCTTTTTCCTCCTTCCACACATTCAGTTTTCTGTGTATGCTTGCCGCTTTGAAAGATTCGCCAAAATAAACGCATATACCAAGATAGTGTTGAAGTGAGGATGCAGCGTTCGGCTGTTCAGAGTTCTTTCGCGCAATTATTTACTGGTTATACGATATACCTAGAACTCAAAGTACATTCGCAAGCGCCGTGAATTGTTGAAATCCATCAGATAGAGCTAAGAGACAGCTGTGTATTTCGTTACTTCTTCAGCTAATAACTGATGGATACATAGATCTCCTTCTCATGCTTAATGAGAATACTTGAGTATAGTGTCAAAAAGTGCTTGATTACATATTAAATAAGATAGGAAGGACGACAAAACCTATTTCAGCTCACTGGCAGGCGCACTGTTCGGGGTCGTGTAAACGGAGCTTTAAGATGAAATCCTGTGCGGATGAAAGCGTTCTGGTGATTTAGTAAACTGGATCAGCATCTATCTGTACGTCAGTAGCCGCTGATGATAAGAAATTTTGCCGATGTACAGGCCCGTGACAATACAGGCGTCGACCAAATAACTTGAGGCTTCTTTGTACGCGTACCTGCGCGCTATGCCCCAGGATTTGAATAAGCACCGAACACCCCGCAATTGATATTAAGGGCCCGTTAGAAGTTAAGGGTAAGAACGCCATCATGACTGTGCGGGGGCAGGGACGACTCTTGAGATCTGGTAAACCACGGCGCGTGTATCTGAGCTGATTATAACAGCGCCGCCGGATCGTCCGAGACACCCGCGGTCAACGGGGTTGCTTTTAGTATCAGTCTTGTAACGGATTCATTCCGGGGATTATTTTTCAGGAATATATGACCCACTATGTAGCGGGCTTGGTCGCACACTTCTCCGATTTGTATAACTTAAGTCTTGGTGCAAGGGGATTGTCGGATGTGGAAAGCCGCGCCACGAGGTCACGTACGCGCGCAAACTCTCTTTTCTAAAAAGGATAATGACTAAAATGCCTAATCGGGATAGATTAGGCACATGTTAGCAATCAGACTCTGCCCCAATGCCATGCTGAAAACTCCAGTTGCGCATAGAAGAGCGGTAGAGATACATCCCAGACGGACAGAGAAATCCCAGGGCAATCTCCTTCAGGGCCTACAAAAATCCTGTGCGTCCCGAGTCCTAGCATCTCAATATCGAGGATAGTAACTCCGCGCGGTGAAACGGAGGGCACAGAGGTTTTGAGCTCGTTTCAAAACCACCGCCCCAGTCGGCCCTGCTACTTTGTCCTCAATGTACGCCACAATGTATTTCATCACGGGCGTACAGGGGTTGTCAACATGTACTCATATGCACCTTCGGCCATTTTTCTGCCCCAACTGACGAGGCTAGGCTTCCGAGAATTCCGGAGTGAAGACAAGATCCTATAAATAACTTGGTTTTCCCGAAATATGACATCGGTCTGCAGCGGAGACGGTGAGGCACCGCTGGTCGGGAAGGCGATCGTGTATTATACGGAGTTTTCATAACTGACGCCTAAAGTTGACTGCTTCAGGGGGCCTCTTTTTAGTATATCAAATATTGAGTGAGTCATGCCGTTTACTAAATTGGCATGGCGGTTGCGAAAACAGGGGTGCGTAACGGGACATCCCCACTAAGCATTGTCGGGATTTGCTTCTAGCTATGCAGTCAATACACGAAGCGTATTCATTACTCTCCTTTTATCCACCGTCAGATATGAGTTTTCTGTTCAGTGATTAAATGAAGTTGGATATTATTCACGAGATTGTCGGCTGTCAGTTACCAGTGGTTCTTCTCGGGAGCACTTTAACTCCAGTCCTCCCTCAAGATCTTCACTGCTTATGAGCATTGTTGATAAACAATCCTAGTTCACAATTAAACATCCTTTAGAGACACTTGCGTTCGTTCAACAATGTCCCCTTAATCCGACATAGATAGATTGCCACCCTTTTGACGAACATCCGAGAGTCGCCGTAGATCGGATATGCTACGGAGAACAATGCGCGAGCACTTAGACGATTATTAACATCGGGCAGTTCAACAAATGCTTATGACAAGTGCTCGTCAGTGGCGCAGAGCCGCGACCTGGTAGAAGAACAAAGATAATGGCGGGGTTCATCATCGCCGCCAGGTGGAGATAACCTCACCTACTGCGGTTACATAACGATATACCCAATTAAGCACCTTGAAGTGCCCGGGGCATATTTTTTTATAAGAGTCGAGTTAATGGTAAGTACCGGCAAATATGCTACGTAACCCTAAGCAATTGTACTGATTAATTTTGGTCCGGAGCGGCCGGTTGAGTCATCACGTGACTGTCGCTTCCCGAATCTTCGTTTTGAAGTTTGAACTCCCGAACCAGATTCATGTACAGTTTTAGCAACTACACTCAAGTACTGTCCCCGAAGCCTGGTGAGTTCTCGACCTGTAGGTGTTGTCCTAACTTTAACCGGATCTTTAGAGAAGACCAGAACTCTAGTTGACGTTGATACTTCAAGTTTGCACTCGGATCAGTTCGGTGACGGGTTATTTGTCCGAGTCTCCGGATGTTTTCTTTGGCCATAGACATCCATGACACAAACTTGTACATCGTATCTTTCCTGACTTTGAATTTCAGCTGTATTACCAGGCAGATGATGCGCAAATCAGCAATTAACCGCTCCGAAGCCTGTCATGCCTTTTTCTCATGCCAGATCGCGGATTTCGAGCCAAGTCCGTGGGTGCCAGTGGGATCGGATCTTCAGGGAGGTACTGCGTGCATTACCGTCATTTTTGGATTCTTATATTTTATTTTCTATTTATACTCATTCGTAACTAGCCTCCTAAGATAGAACAGTCAACTGTCAGAACATTGGTGAATCGACCACCCGTAACGTTTGTCCCGCTCTCGAGGGTCTGGACCCAGTTGTTCGCTTCCGTGCTAATTGCAGCGACAGATTTTCCCAGGCATACTTTGTATAGACGGGTTCCTTCAGTGGTATCTACATTTCCTATCTATTCCTCGAGTACCTGATGACTGTTTCGCATTGACTGACGCGTTTTCGAGGACCTAGAACCACTCACACTTCCGACGTCCTGTTCCGAAAACTGTTCCATGTATTGGGACAAAATTACCGGCAATATCTTTCCGATGGGCTGAATATTTGGTCCGTTATCAGTTGATGTTTTGTGCGAATCATCAAGGCTAGACCCGGCTTTGACTGCTGTAAATCAAAGAAGGTCTAGAGTCGTTTAACGGAAGCAAAATACAAGCGAGTTTCTTTTGGGCAAGTCGGGTGTCCGGCGTATCAGTTCTTAGTACGTACTTCCACTATTCTGATCACGCCTCTCACTGAGTTCTGCCCATCTAACTTCGTCCTACACAGATGTCATCTATAATTCGACACTTTTCGGCCTTTTCCAGCCTATAGTAATCAATTAATGCTTACTAATATTTATGCTCTGGCCCTCGCGGGTTTGAATTCAAAACACCAATGTCCACGCAAAAATTTATGGTTCTAGTTAGGTTTAGAAGCAAGAGCTGTACGTCCGGAGCGTGCTCTCGACCGTTTCCTCCTTGACTCAGTGCTGAAAGTCAGCAGGAGATCCGGTCTCCCCGGAATTGGGCCGTCTGACGTACTGTCCAATACGACCAAGGGTCTCAGTCGCCATATTTTTCAGGAACCTCGTAGCCATTTAATTTTTTCGGGCCTTCAAAACTGGACAAAGATGTCCGTCAGTCAGGATTTCTCCATTCAGACACTGTATCAAGAGGTCGTCGATCACGTCAAGGAACCGGCCAACAAACAAAGGCATTGAGTGGGGTTTTGTACATGATGACTCGAGCACTTCTTGCTAGTAATTGCGAGGACACGAGGGGCCACCCGTCCTGCCGGCATCCGCAGTCCAGCGCGCGGCCTGCCCATGCAGACCACCTGCAGTTCTGGACGGCACGGCACGGGCGCCCACACCACACGGTCGAGTAGCAACTACTTCCATTCTCTATTGCGGCTCCACCAGCACGCCCTTCCGACGTGAGCGCACCGGGCTAGCAAATACCCAGTAGTCGTGACTTGCCTTCGGCTATAGTGCATACGCACCTGGACTAATTCAGCGTCTTTTCTCTTTCCTCAGTCCATCGGCCGATCGCTTGCACAAGGAAGTTATCAAATCCTTTGGCGCCATCCAGCGACCACCAGGCGGCCGAGTTCCACAAGCGCTGTGTGTATTCAGTTGTGATTCGGTCCGCGTGTCACTCTTGAATTTAGGTTGTCTGTTGCTGTTTCTCACCGCATGTTTTTAGAATGCTCTACACGACGCACATGTCAGTGAGCGCGATCTCGGTGTCATTTGCAATGAGGCAAGCACGGGGGAAGCTGCTTAGAAACTAGTGATGCCCCAACGAAAATGCATATCCCTCAAGTTCTGGCTCAAAGTCAATTGTCAAGCCTTACCTGATTATATCCTCTGGGAATTTGTGTCTGCACGCTGTTTCAACTTCTTGAACTAACCTTGCAGAGTTTTCTCTTGCTGTGTCGTAACTCGGACACTTTTCCTCAATATTGATTTTCTTGCCGTGTTTCAGTCACGTGACGGTAGAACTCTATTACTTTGAAACTTTAGGGAACTTTGTGGGGCTCAGAAAAGATGGCCTTCGCAACCATTGATATTCGGCAGCCCCGCAGTATCTCACTTCTTCTGTCGGCTTCGCAGGACCTTCCCCACAAAAAAAATTTGAGGGTTCTTCGCATGACTTACTGGTATTATGACCCGGCACGACTCTCATGCCTTAAACTTGCGTGTGCCATTGGTGCCGAGATGACTAGGACCGATATTGGATTTTCTGCACACTGTATTCGGGCACGTACCAGAAATGTAACAATGTCAGGTTCTTTATTGTGTCCTCCACCTCTGAGAATCTCCTAGAAAGCTCGCGGGCCACGACGAAGAGCCGAAGGTGAACCCGGTGGGGCTTTAGTTGGAGAGCGCCGCCGCAAGTCGCAACCACTGTCTCATCCTAGACTGTTCGAGAAACTTCAACTGCAATGTATATATATGCCGGCCCTCTTGCAAGTGTGCTTTAGAAATACAAGCAAAGCCAACAAGCGACTCTCAGCATACTCATCTCATCTAAAGCTCTCTAAAACTACTATTCAAATCTTCTACAATGTCAGTCTACTACTACGAGCCTTTCTTCTCCATCAACGACATCTCCCGCCTATTCGACGACGCCTTCTCCTCGCGCGGCGGGTCTCCGAGCCAGCAACAGCTTCAGCGCACCACCAGCGGCACCGGAGGCGACACAACAGAACTTCAGCGCTCAATCGCGCGCGGGTTCCAGCCGCGTCTTGACATCCACGAGTCGCGCGATTCAGGACTCGTGACGGCGACGCTCGAGCTGCCCGGTCTGAAGAGGGAGGATGTGGCGATCGACGTGCAGGAGAATCGCCTAGTTGTGAGCGGCACGCAGACGTCCTCGAAGGACGTAGAGGAGAGCGGATATGTGCACCGCGAGCGCCGTACAGGTAGGTTCTCGCGCACGCTGCCACTGCCGGCTGGCACGAAGGTAAGTAGCTGTTGCTAACTTTTGTAGATGACGAGCGCGGTGCTGAGAAGGGACCTTGACTTGACAGCCGACTGATATTAAGGCGAAGCTCGAGGACGGGCTGTTGACTGTTTCGTTCCCGAAGACGAGCGCGGAACAGGCCCCTCAGAGGATCACCATTGCGTGAGTCCCGAGATATGAAATTTTGAGAAAAATGGAGGGTGTATAGCCTTGAGGAGTTTCCAGTCATTCGTGAATGCGTGGTTCAATATTACTAGTCTTTCAGAATCTTGTCTTGTCCCGTGTAAAAGAGAATTTTGTAAAAGAGTATGACAGTGACCGACTACGACACGAAACCTATTGGTACAAACAAACGCAAATAAATGCGCTCGAGTGTCTTCGAGACGATTCTTCGTAATATTCCTAATCCGGACAGACGATTGATTAGTGCGAGGTTTTGCCGAGAATAATTTTGGTGGGCATACAGTATATGACTTAAAACGCAAAACATATGATAAAATTTCACTACTTCATCTTTTGCTTATCATAAAACGTGCTCTCTTGTCATATTTGAGCGTTCAACATTGGGAAATAGAAGAGGTTTGGCTGCAATCTTTTTGGTTGTCGCAGGTCGGCGAGGAAGATTCACTCCCTGTACCTTCTTTCCATTGCCTTTTCTTCAGCTGAGTCTTATGACACCGGAAAAAACCTGTTCCTTTCCTCTTTTCCTCCTAAATACAGGGCCAGTGTTGCGGACGCTTCCGACTTCCGTGACTATAGTCTTCTCGTGCTTTCTTCTTTTGCAGAAGGGAACAGTCCACAAATAATGGGAGACGAGGCCAATTGAGACCAGAGTAAGACTTTTCTCTATTTTGATACAACTATTTCGATTTTTAACCGATACATGCGGCTACCAGGGCCGCGTCGCGCCAATCGGGCACAAAACTGAGGTCCATTGAGGGGTCCTCATCCACGAACGAGTCCACAGTGATTGTCCCGACGCTCAGTAGAAGGACTTGAACGTAGTGTCCAGAGCCGAGCGGCCGAATGTTGACTGTGGATGGCACGGCGAGATTCAGTACAAAGATGCAGGGAGGACAGGATGGACGAGACTTACCTCGGGCTCGGGCGCGTTCTCGAGGATCGTTTCGATGCGAGCCAAGATTTCGGGTGTGAGCTTCGGGATAACCTCGAGAGCTTTGAGGTTGTCTACGACTTGCTCCGGACGCGACGCCCCAAGGATGACTGTGCTAGTGTTCGGCTGCTTCGCGACCCAAGCGAGCGCGAGGTGGCCGACTTTGCAGTTCAGCTCTGTGTATCAGGGCGGTTTGTCAGCGTATGCGGAGCAAGAAGGGAAAAGAAGCGAGGGAGGAAAGTTCGGGACCGGATATACACACCCTTCTCGGCGAGCTCGGTGAGCTTCTCCAGCTTGTTGAACTTCTGGCGACCCTCCTCCTCATTGAAGCTTTTAATCGTGTTCTTGAAAAAGTCTTTGTGCTGGTCGAAGCGCGAGTCTGCCGGAATGTTGCCGCCATTGTACTGCAAGTTCCCAATTCAGATTATAGTTAGGCTTTAATTTTCGGTCCGAAAAAATATACGTTGTACCTTCCCCGTGAGTAGCCCGCCGGCGAGCGCAGAGAAGACAGTCGTGCCGACACCGTATTTTGCGTAGATCGGGCTAAGGAACGAAAACTAATTTTAGATGCGTCCAAGGGGAAGCGGCATGACGGTACTTACGCGTACTCGCCTTCCGGACGCTTGCGGTGGAACATGCTAAGATAGCAATGATTAATCAGAACCAACTACCACTTCTTTCACTATGCGGAATGCGGAAAACTTACTTGTGCTGACATTGCTCAGCGATGGGCGGGATAAGGTTAAGCTTGTCCGCAATGTCTAAAAAGGTCTATTCAATTATGGTTTATTCTATTAAAGGAAGAAAGACGAACGGTATGCCTCCTCAATGTCGCGCGCAGTCCATTCTGACGTTGCCCAGTAGAATGCCTGGATAAGCGTTAGGAAAGTCGTCCTACTTTGATTAAACTGAAGAACAGCTTACCCAGCCCTTTTCGATGACGAAGTTGAACGCGCGAACCGTCTCTTCGATGGTAACTGGAGTGGGGAAAAACGAATATCCATATGAATTGAGACCGCGTCTAGATAGCCAAAATAGCCCTGCTCACCAGTGTTGTCGGGCCGATGCGCAAAAATAATGTCGACATAGTCCATTTGAAGACGTTTTAGTGCAGCCTGCGTTCCTTCGATAATGCTTCGATATATTGATTTCGTAATTAGTAGACGCGGATGTATAAGCGGCATGTATGCACGCACTGCTTGCGCGAAAGACCCATGCTGTTTGGGCTGTTACCTATGCCCCAGAAGAGTTTCGTGGAGATAATGAGATCCTCGCGGTTCAGGCCGAGCTCCTTAATTACTCGGCCCCTGGATGTGAACAAAGCCATGAGCACTTGCTTTGGGAAGATAAGCGTTGCGCGTGAAAGTGTGCACGTACATCTCCTCTTCAGACTTGCCCTTCGCATATCCCTCGGCAGTGTCGAACATGTTGATACCATTCTCGAAAGCGACCTTGATAATATCCTGCACGAGATAATGAGCTCGATTACCGCACCGAAAGTCAGTCGTGGCACATCGACGTACCTTGACGGGATCGCCCTTGACGGTTCCACCGAGAGTGAGCCCTGTGGTCGCTCGACACGGTCGGCAGGTGAATTCACACCGAGCAGAAGTATGTACTCACAACCGCCGAGCGAGAAGAGTGGGACGCGCAGACCGCTGGGGCCGAGGCGACGGAAGGGCATGTTCTTCGAGTCGTACTCCATATCGATTGTTGTCGTGAGGGCTGACGAGGGAGTGAAGGTAGAAGGGAAAGCGGTTGAGGGTGTGGACGCCTTTATATGCGTTTCCTAGATTTTGGGACGGAATACACAAAACACAGCCCGGCAGCCCGCTGGTCGGTACCTCATCCGTGTGGCCGTAGCGTCACGGGTCTGCCTGGTTACTCATCACTACAATTCGCAATTGCAGGCCGACTAAATTGTATTCTGTGCCTTCGTCCGACGTTTCTCCGTCGTATCGCTTGCAGTATTACAAAGCCGGTAAATATTCGCTAAAATTCGAGCTTTTCATAAATAGAAAAATAGAAGAAAAGGCGCAAGGGTCTCAAAGGTGCAGACTCGACTCGACTCGGCATTGGCCGACATCCGCCGGTTGTGAATACAATCGAGACTCCTTGCTGCAACCGCGCACCACAAACATCATGCTGCTTGGCACACTCGCTATAAAGCTCTCTGCGTTCTTAACGGGCTTCGCAATCACACAAGACGAGCAATCTCCTTTGCACTTGGGAGGCATGGACTCGGAATTCAAGGCGGACGCGGGGCTCATGCTCTCGGATGTTCTCACTGTACAGAACTCCGTCTCAATCTTCTACTCGTACGCGCGCGACACGTCCATAAGCAAGCTCCTCGAGGACAAGAATGCGCTAATAACGGTGTTCGCGCCGACGAACAAAGCTGTCATGGCGCTAGCACACAAGCCGTGAGTCTTTCTCAGGCGTCGTTTGCCTTCGGAACGGGACTGATGTCATTGTTTGCATCTCCAGACACCAGGGACCTACACCCGTTCAGGACGGTGTTATCATTTCCGAGGAGGACTTTGACTCGCGCTCGCGGGAGAACGTTGAGCGTTGGATTAGCGCGCACATTGTACCTGTACGTCGCCCTTTCTACCCCGTTCTGCGACCCGAATTTGACGTGCTTTGCCACCAGCGGCACCCCATAAAGCTCTCACCTACCTCGCAATTTGAAGCCCTCCTTGAAGGCGTCGTCATCAGCGTTGGCACACCCGAATCGGAGGTGAGCGGAGCGACTGAGAAGCCCGAATGGGAGCGCATCGTGCTCAACGGCAATATATCTGTCGTAGGCAGAGCCGAGGTGCGTTCTCAATGGCCGTACCGATATCGATTTCTCATGGTGTACACAGGCGGCAAATGGCGTGCTGTATCTCCTTGATGGGGCTATCTATGGATGAACGGCTGGCCATTGACTTGGATAACGAACTTTACGCATATGATTGTACACCTGCCATTCAGGCTTTTGTAACTTCAGTACCTTCAGATAATATGATAATGTGTATAAAATAGCCAATTGACTTTAGAACTGCAGAAGCTCATTTTTGACTTGATGCCTACATTTCATGAGTTTATGCAGTCGTCATCGCCTTACGCTCGACATTTAAAATGGCATATTTTACTTCGTTCAAATTCAAGACCACGGCTTCCGCTCTCCCCTCATCCACGATCCGTACAGTTTCTAGTACACCGTGGGCTGAGGTCGGTTTAGACAAAAGCGAATAAATTCTATTGATCTTATTTACCAACAGTACTCTCGTTGGCCGGGGCTTGCCGAGAGAATTCGTGGCAGCGCGCGTCCGCCATCGTGTACAACTAGCTATAACTTGCTTGTCGTCGGGCACGTCGTCGACAGTATCTTTAACCCGTAATCACAAGCATGGCCTCGCCAGATTCGACGTGCTATACTGTCGTCTTCGAGGACAGCTCTGAATCGCCCACAACGCAAGAGCTGCGCTCTGCGCTCGAGAAGGGCTCAGACGAGGTCAAGCTCGAGACACTCCGCAAAATCATCGTGTCCACGATCAATGGCAACTCACAGGTGCGCTCTATGATTTCTGGTTGTAGGAGGTGGAGGCACTGACTAGGGGGGACGCGTGTGCAGCCCCAACTGCTTATGCCCATCATTCAGTATGTGCTACCCTCACGCAACAAGCAGCTCAAGAAACTACTGCATTTCTATTGGGAAGTGTGCCCGAAATACGACGAAAATGGGAAGTTGAAACAGGAGATGATTCTTGTCTGGTGAGCCCGCAGCGTTCCGCCAGGAAATATTGTTTGACACGTTCTGTAGTAATGCCATTCGTAACGACCTCGTGAGTAAACCATATCATCTTTGACGATGCTGAAACGCTCATATTTACGGACAGCAACACCCTAATGAATACATTCGCGGCGCGACGCTGCGTTTCTTGCAGAAGATCTCCAAGGAGGCCGAGCTGCTCGAACCGCTCATCCCGACGTGCCGTTCGTGCCTCGAGCACCGACACTCGTACGTGCGCAAGAACGCAGTGTTCGCTGTATACACAATCTATCGCGAGTTCGAGCATCTCATCCCCGATGCTCCCGAGCTCATCCAAACGTTCCTCGCTGCGGAGAGTGACGCGTCATGCAAGCGCAACGCGTTCGTCTTCCTTGCGAACTGCGCTATGCCGCGCGCCGTCGAATATGTGCTCGGCGTGTACGACCAGATCGCAGGCTTCGACGAGCAGCTCCAACTCAGCATAATCGAGGTCATTCGCCTCGATTGTAGGGGCGACTCGGCGCACCGCGCGCGGTACATCCGCTGCATATTCGAGCTGCTTACTGCATCTGCACACTCGGTCAAGTACGAGGCGGCTACAACGCTTACGAGCTTAACGCAGAACCCTGCGGCCGTCAAGGGTGAGGTTTTCTTTTTGCGTTTGTTTCAATTTCGGGATCTCGGAGGCTGACTGCGTATTAGCCGCTGCATCATGCTTCATCGAGCTCGCTGCGAAGGAGTCGGATAACAACGTGAAGCTCATCGTCCTCGACAGGCTCGACACCCTACGGCAGAAGCACGAGCACGTTCTCGACTCGCTTGTTATGGATATTCTGCGCGTCTTGTCGAGCCCCGACCTGGAAGTCCGGCGGAAGGCGATCAGCATCAGTCTAGCAATGGTCACGAGCCGGAATGTCGAGGAGGTTGTGCTGTTCCTCAAGAAGCAGCTGCAGCGCACGATGACTGAGGACTACGAAAAGGTATACTGGCCCACATAACGGCGACTCGGAAATTCGGAAATTGACATATTTATAATTTACAGATTTCGGATTATCGCCAGTTGCTCATTCAATCCATCCATGTCTGCGCCGTCAAGTTCTCTGAAGTCGCTGCCAATGTTGTACACGCGCTTATGGAATTCCTCGGCGAGTCGAACAACCCTGCTGCCGTGGATGTCATTGCATTTGTCAGGTAGAGCCATTTTGACACTTGAAAATAAAATAGGACGACTAACAACTGTCTAGGGAGGTTGTTGAAAAGTTCCCAGACCTCCGGCCAACGATCACGGAGAAACTCATACAGACAATTGGGGATATCAAGTCCGGGAAGGTCTTCCGCGGCGCGCTGTGGATAGTGGGCGAGTACACCGATGAGCCGCCCGCAATTCAGGCGGCTTTCCAGGCGTTACGCAGCGTACTGGGTGAAATTCCCATCCTCGCGTCGGAGCAGCGGCTGCTCGATGAGGCAGGGGGTGAAGAGGAAGAGGGCCGCGACGAGGCCAAGACAAAGAGCAGTGGGAGCAGTAAACCGCGGGTTTTGGCGGATGGGACATATGCGACGGAATCGGCGTACACAAGCTCGTCCACTGCGCGCCTGGAGGCTGTCAAGGCGGCTGCGAAACCGCCTTTGCGGAGTAAGTGTTTCACGTCTGGCGGAGAATATGGTACTGAAAGTTGTTCACCCTGTGCTAGCGCTTATACTGCAGGGCGACTTTTATACTGGTTCCGTTCTTGCCGCGACGCTCGCCAAGCTCGTGTTGCGATTCTCAGAGGCTTCGTCCGACGTCCAAGCATGCAACGTTTTGCGCGCCGAGGTCAGCACCTTTTGCGGACTGAAGTTTACTATACTCTTTGTGTTGACCTAGTTATTTAGGCGATGCTTATCATGGCGTCGGTCATCCGCGTGGGGCAGTCGAAGTTCGCGACGATTCCAATCGACGAGGACTCGCAGGAGCGCATCATGAACTGTTTGCAGACTCTGAGCGAGTTAGAGATCAAGGAGGAGGCGGAGGAAGTCTTCCTCAAAGACACGAAGGCCGCGTACAGTAAGATGGTTAACGCGCAAGAGGTACGGTAATTCGTTAAACGTAACCGTAATATTAATCTAACGTGCCTCCCCTTTCTTACTCGTACAGAAAAAAGCTGCTGAGAAGAAGGAGAAGGAAACCAAGGTCCACGTCGTGCAGGTCGACGACCTTCTCACTTTCCGACAGTTCTCCAAGAAATCGGCCGACGAGGGCATCGACGTCGGTCATTTATTTTTAACGATAGCTTTTTTATAGCTAACTTCGGTTATGTTTAGTATGACGAGGATGTTGGTCGTGCGACCGGTTCAAATGAGGTTACGGAGGACTTTATTTCGAGCTTAAGCAGAATATCCCAGCTAACAGGTATGCCCCATTAACTCGATCGTCGGGTCACATTTTCCTGACTTTTATCCGCTTGAAAAAAAGGCTTCTCGGACGCCGTATACGCCGAAGCATATGTAAAGGTGGCTGGGTTTGACATCTTGCTTGGTTCGATTCTCTCACTCTAGATCCTCGATCGCTTGGTTTGGTCAACTAACCCAATCTTTTCCTAGATGTCCTTCTGGTAAATCAAACCGCGGACACTTTGCAAAATCTTTGCCTGGACTTCGCAACGCTTGGGGACCTTAAGCTCGTGGAGCGGCCAACAGTACACACTCTCGCTCCACACAGTTTCCTCAGTATCAAAGCGACGATCAAGGTAACCTCGATACCTTTCCAGGCTTTTTAGGAACCTATCTAACTGCCTACCCTGCAGGTCTCATCAACGGAGACTGGCGTAATCTTCGGGAACATCCTGTGGGAAGGCGCGGGTCTCGCCGAGTCGTGTGTGGTGCTTAACGACATTCATATTGACATCATGGACTACATTAAGGCCGCGTATTGTAACGAGGCACAATTCCGTAGCATGTGGACTGAGTTTGAGTGGGAGAACCGCGTGAACGTTACCACATCGATCACGTACGTTCCCGTTTTTTAAGGCGCTAATGCGAGCAGAACGACTGACGCGCTTCTCGGTGCCCTTTTTTTTCTTTCTATTCGCAGCGATCTCCGAGCGTACCTGAGGCACATCATGCAGTCGACAAACATGGGGTGCTTGACGCCCGACGGCGCGATGTCTGGTGACTGTTCGTTCCTATCTGCAAACTTGTACGCGCGCAGCCTTTTCGGCGAGGACGCGCTTGCGAACTTGAGCATCGAGAAAACTGATGCGGGGACGATCACTGGGCACGTACGCATACGGAGCAAGACGCAGGGCATTGCACTCTCGCTGGGTGACCGCATCACTTTAGGTGAGATCTGTTTCCCTTCTCAACGTTTGAAAAAGGAAGTGGAGGGACTGATTATGAAACGATCTGCTTCCAGCACAAAAAGAGAACAAGGCACCGATACCACTGTAGTTATAGCACCGCCGGACTCATTGTTTTTTTTCGTGTCCCCGTTAGGCACGAACGTATATATCTAATAATCCTTTCCCTGGCCTTTCTCCGCCCCCCCTTTAGGACCTCAAATGCCTTCTAGGGGGTGCTTATCCTCCGCACTAATTTCGACCTCTAGCCCAGTTAATGCTGGATCGTCTGCTACAGACTCTAAGAGTTTTCTTCTGAGTGTGGGGAGATAGCCTCTTTCGGTGTTTGTGTGTCCGCCTTACCAATGGACGAGAAGTCAGCAGAGGAAGGAAGAAATGAAAGAAATTGTGACTGAGATGAGCGTACAGAGGAGCACATATCGGCCCTGGGCTTTGGCGGCCAAAACTGCATGCTGTCTTTCACTCAGCAAAACTCTTGACCTACGTTTTAGTAGTCAGCTTACGTGGGGCATCTCGCCTGTGAAGTACAAGTCAGCGTCGACGTTGCTGAACATCGATTCGCCGGCGCCGGCACAGATTGCGATGGTCTTGATGTTCCGTTCGCCGGTGTATGGGACGGAGAGCTGGACCTGACCCGGGGCGTTGAGGTGGCGCTTAACGCTGCTGACAACGTCGTGCACCGGCAGACCTGGGTCTGGGAGCGTTAGCAGGCGCCCCGCGCCGCCGCGCGCGTCGTCTTTGCTTTCCAGGTAACTCGGCACGCGATTGGGACCGAACGCTCCCGCGAGCCAGTCATTTACACCGCCGTTGACGGAGTCGAGTGCAGTGTGTGGGGTGTACACGCTGATACCTGAGGCGACGAGGCGGAGGAGCGAGGCCTGCAGGGGATTGTCGAGCGTGAGCGCGGAGAGCGGGCGGAAGATCGGGGGGTGGTATGCGACGACGACGCTCGCGGAGCTTGCGATGGCCTCTTGCGCGACGGTCGGCGTCAGACTGAGGGCAGGACACAAAATAGCGATGCATTTTTAATCGCAAGTCTTTATAAAAGCGTTGATTGAAATCTGCGCCTCACGCACTAGTACTTACTCGATCGTTAGGAGAACACGCTTGTCAGGCCTTGGGAAGGGAGCCTCTTTTGACGGGTGCAGTTTTGCATTTTTGTTAGAGCTGGCGGCCTTACACTCAAAAGGGAGTTCGATGCTAACCCAGTACAAGTCCAACCTGCCGACGTTGATGATCATAGTTCGTGTTTCAGCGCTTACTTCTCTGTTCGCTGGCCGCACTCACGTTGTCCCACGACTCTGCAAGCTTTAGAGGCGCAATGCGCTCCATAGCTGCACATACTGACCTTACAAAAGACATTATAGAAGAGCTGGGTTGTGAGAGTTTCGTTAAGACTTCCAGTGCTTGAAAAGCTTAGAGTCCTCAAATTGAACAAGTTCGTGGTTTGTACTAATTAAGATTCTTTTCTGTCTTTGATCATGTTTGTATTGGTAAGCATATTTGTAATCTCGCTGCTTGTGGAAATCCCAGAAAAGACATTGATTGCCATGTATAGCTGGCTATCCACCGTTCTGGCGCCGCTGCGGCCGCCGTAGTAAAGCAGCGCTCGCACTGCGTTCAGAACTTGTCTCCGCCATTCTTACCAAGCTATCCAACGGTGATGCATCCGACACGGGCTACCTCCTTCTCTCATACAATCAGCGAGCGCCCGGGAGATATATTGAAGTATAGATACTGACGGAAGCCCGGACGAAGTCACGAATGGACTCGGAAATCACTGCTCTTCAATACGCAAGACTCAGCATTGTCCCACTACAATATAGAGCGAAGAACATGCTCTTCCGGCGGTTTGGACCTAGTGGCCTGCGTGTTCCGGTCTTCTCTCTGGGTGGATGTAAGTACGCTACTCCGAACTATTGTAGTTGCGTCTCTAATTGACTTGGGTCGACATTGATCACGATACAGGGCTTACTCTTGGAGAGGCGAACACCGGTGACCGCGTGAAGGTAGATGATACTCTATCAATTGCATCGCACAGTGCACACCGTTTCCATCATGCTAGCCGGATAAGTACCGACCGTCCTTATATTTATTATAGGATATCATCAAAACCGCCATTGAAAATGGTATTAATATGTTCGACACCGCTGAAGTGTATGGCGATGGAAGATGCGAAGAAGAGATGTAACAAATCTTTTGAATGGCAAACTATGCATGACTTGTACTGACGTTCTTGCGTGTATAGCGGCCGTGTGATCAAAGAGCTCGGACTACGACGTTCCGACCTTGTCATTTCCACGAAGATCTTCTGGGGTCAGGGCGAAAGCCCAAACAGTACCGGACTTTCGCGCAAACAGTAAGTACCACCGGAACAAATTCACGTCTCCTCCGGTCTTCCAAACTGTTCTTCAAAGTATCATCGAAGGCACCCAGGATTCCCTAAAGCGCCTGCAAATGGACTACGTCGATATTATATATGCCCATCGGCCAGATAGGACAAGTACGATAGCCTTCCCCGTCTTCTAGTGTCAAAGCCTGACCCTTCGCTGCCTGAAGCCCCCATTGAGGAGACAGTTCGTGCGTTCAACTATGTGATCGATAAAGGCTGGGTAAATATACAGTCATGTGGGGCGAATGGTGCCCTATAACTTATGTCTACCATTTTAGGCATTTTATTGGGCGACTTCCGAATGGTCTGCTCAAGAAATACAAGAAGCGTACCGTAAGTCTCCGAGATGCGCCAACTTCCCGTCATTGGGAATTCCTGATTTTATTAATGGAATTCCAGACGTTGCGGATAGGTTGAACCTTATTCCTCCCATTGCAGAACAATGCCAGCACAAGTGAGTCTAGTGCCTGGTGAGTTTCGAAGCTGTGCTTAACTGCGATGTGCCAGCATGTTCCGTCGCCTTCGCCCTGAATCAGAATACGCGTATGTGTGAAGACACATTCCTTTAACGTGATGATTAATAACCAATTCCCTTAGCCCCCTTTATGCGAAGTGTGGATACGGCAAAGCTGCGTCTTCTCCGCTAGCTGGGGGACTTCTCACTGGAAAAGTCTGTCCACTTCCCAATTTCTGTGTGAGTTTGCGAAGAGAAGAAATGAGCTTACATATCGTTTTTGTTTCCTTCAGTACAACAGCGGCAAAATCCCCACGAACTCACGCCTCGGTGACCGCAAGGACATCTACAAGGACACGCTCCTGAGTTTTATTCGAGAAGAAGGTCTCGCGAAGCTCGAGAAGGTCGAGAAGTTACGAGACTTCGCTGTGCGGGGCACGTGTGTTGACCTTTGCTTCGTGAAATTCTGATCGAGCCCCGTTTTGTCACACAGAACTCGGCTGCAAGGTCAACCACCTTGCACTCGCGTGGGTCGCTAGTCAGCCGGGAACAAGCACGGTCGTCCTCTGTGTGTCACGCCCGGAGCAGATCATCGATAACCTGAAGGCCTTCGAAGTCCTCCCCAAACTCACCCCGGAGATTATGGCCCGCATCGACGCGATTTTGCTGAACAAGCCGAAGCCCGAGGTAAACGGATCTCATGATATGATTGGAAAGCCTTCGTTGACCTACTTTCTGGTCCAGTCTCTATACGGTCGTCCTCCACTAGACTCGTCCAGCGCTACCTCCCGTAAACGTTAGCTTTTGGGAGGTGGAAATTATACAAAGATATCTAACCGTGTGGGATTAGCATCCAGGACAATTCAAATGAATAGAACTGGATGGACATCGCACTCTGCTCAGAAACCCAAGAGCGAATGATTCTTATCAGATATGTATGGTCATACAACGGAAAACCAGGAAACCGGAACCGCTCACCGGCGACCACCCTCCGTCAAAGGAGCGGACAAGCAGGAAAATCAGTGAAAGGAGAGCGGGCGGTGGCAATTTTTGAGGGTACGGACTCGGACTAGCAGTCCAGTAGCAAGGTCATCGCTACGTTCCCATTGCAAGCAGAACAAGCGAGAGTGGTAAAAAGCAGGTAACCAGTAACTAGATCCCAGTGGTCCCCTCATAATGGCGACTGAGCTGATAAGGACAGACGTTACACTCGATCTAAGCCATAAAGCCAATGCACAGAGAATGTGTCACCAAGGGCGTACTCTTTCGACGCTTCGCAGCGCCGAATTTGATTTCGAGCCGCAACTCCTTAGCTGCTCTAGGGAGCGTGACTGACTGCGCTAAGATCGGGACTATATGACTCCACAACAACTCTCAAGACGCACGCGGTAATTGCGCAACGAGACGGAGATGCCCTTCACCGGAATCATGCAAGTGTCTGGTTCTTTCAGCAGGATCGAGAATGTGTACGGTGCCATTTCCTTCGAAGTTTTATGAGATCAACCTTTCCCAGGGTTTTAGGTCTTTCCTCATGGCCCTCTGCTGCCACTATGCACAATTCTTGTCTAGAATCGTTACTGTATTGAGTCGACGATGAATTATATCCTTCAGAAAGAGAGAAAAGAGTCGAAAAGTGGATAAACAAGATGCAAGCTATATTGGTACATCAGCGGCCAGGGGCCCTATTCCCATAGTCGGTCCGCGGTACGCTTGGCCTAATATTCCACAAAACCTGTTGCCGTAGTCGCTTCCACCGCCTGCAGGAGCTTATGGATATTATTAGCAGCGCCCATGCTTGCACGCAATGGCCGCGTAGTACGCAGGAAAGGCCTGACTGACTGCAGCGTCTTCGTCGCGTGTGCACATGTGTAGCTCACATCGTTCGGGTGCCTTTTTTTCTTAGCTGGTTTGCACCGAGCTTTATCTCGTTGTGCAAGACGTAGTAATGAGTCAGCTGCGTAGTACCTTGCAGCCCTCCGTGTGCTCGCGGGAAGAAGTTGAATGTGTATGCACCTGTTGCACACTGATTAAACACAGTCCCCGGGTTCGGGTTTCCTACTACTTGTTGGAATTCGGCAATCACCGGTTCAACCCGGGATAAAGGACTATATAGTTTAGTGGATCTATTTACTTAACGTAGTAGTTATTTTCATTCTCAGACTCACGCGTTTATTTTCGTCCACAACGCATATAGCGACCTCACGTTCGATACACGAACGCTGAGGTACGCGTGTCCATTGTTTCACTTTCAATTACTTTGCTTATTCTCGTATATAGCTTTTGTTAGGTAATTACAAATTTAGCGCTCACGTTCGATACACGAACGCTGAGCTTTTGTTAGAATTGAACACTACTAGTAGCTGATCCGTGTGTGTTGTGTTCGTCTGGTAGAAGTGCGTGTGGTGCCGTTTCTGGCATGCAATGACAGTGAGCTCCGGCCGGTATGGTTTTCCGTGCTGGTCGTACATCATAAAGGGCTCGACGATAGAGAGTGTTTCCTCATAGAAAATAGTGCGATACTTGCCCTAATAAAACAAAATGGGTATTCAAGTTGGGGAGATATAGAAAATTGCCATTAGATCAAACATTTTATGCCGTCACCTTTGATGTGCAGGCTTTCGAAATCCTTGCCACCAGACTCCACTGCCAGGTACAGTTATCCTCTTCAAGATGAGGTGGACAGAATACACATCCACAATAAACAAACTCCCATATACAATTTGATGACCTTCTCAATTTTTAGTTGTTGAATGACCTGGTCAAATTTGACATATGCAACCTAGGACCCGCGAGCCTTGTACTTCATCGTGCTCTCCCGCAGATTTGTTTATAATGTATCTCGTACTTCGAATGCCTTTCCACGAGGTTGAGGTCCTTTCAGGTGGTTGTAAGAGCTTCGTACTGCCGAACGAGCGGCTGTATTCAGTCCTCCAAATAGATGCGAAGGCTAGTTTACCCTCTCTTGGGCTGCGCCCAGAATTTCTTAGTAATATCATGGATGTCCGTCTCGGAGTGGGTCTTAGTGATATGTGTTCCAGGAAAGTCTTTCTAATCAGTGGGTTAGATAACCTAAATTGAATTTTATCTTGCTTCCCGATCCTTATCTACTGCATTAGTAAGTCGTAAAAGAGTGCTTTCTGCAATGGTCAGATCTGATATGATACTAAATTGCGCCAGGAGAGGGCCACACCACGCCCAGCGGAATGCATCTGCTCTTAGAGCCTCAAGGGCCCACCGTAACACTCCAATTGCAGATCTTTACCAATGGATTACTAAGAGCGACCGTGCCGATCATTTCTCCGCTTGAAAAACTCTGCCGCTCGCGGTTTGTAAGACATCCTAACTTGGCTACTGGCAGTGGATTCATAGAAACGAAAAGCGAAATGTTGAGATCCTCCTGTTTGGAAGACTGGTTCCAAGCTCCCCAACTGAAGTCTATTACTACTTAACACTCAGTCTGTTCATGTTGAACACGTCTACCCTGGCTACAAAATAGCTCCCCTACTTCAAGTTGTTTTGGCCCTTTGTCTATGAATACCCGTTAACTGACTGCTGTATCGGCTCTTTTACCTAGATTTAAATATTACTCTGTCGCTAACTACGCAATCTGGCGACAGACTCCGACTCGCGGGCGAGCAGTGCTTCTTTTCCGCTCACTAATAACTGGATGATATGATGAAGACGCCATTCATGCTTACTCTTAATCAAAGTCCTTGTCGGGCGCGCTCCAGGAAAGTTTAATATCTTAGCAAAGCTCTGTGCGCGTACTATGGTGCGAGCCAAGGCTGACTCAGACTGCCTTGAACCCCAGCGGTCCGGCACTGTGTTTTCTTTTCCGAATGGCTATATAAGTGTCAGCTTGCAGCTACCTGTTAAACACAGAAAGCTACTCAGTAATCATGACCCAACAGAAGGCTCTCTTCCTCCAAACGCCGGTAAACGGAGAGTGGGTTGTCGGCACTAGGGACATACCCAAGGCTGGGCCGGGAGAGCTCGTGGTTAAAATCCACGCCACAGCACTGAATCCAGCAGACTGGAAAATACGCGCGCACGACTTCCTCGTTAAAGAATACCCCGCGATCATTGGGGTCGACTCTGCGGGCACCGTCGAAGAAGTCGGCGAAGGTGTGAAGGGCTTCGCGAAGGGTGACAGAGTGTGAGTTGCGTGCGACGAAGGAGTGCTTCACATTTTTTCTAAAACCAAAACTTTCATTTCGCAGGCTTCACGAGGGAGATTTTGAGAATGACAAAGCTTCGTTCCAGCAGTATACGATCGTTCCAGCAGAGATTACTGCCAAGGTAACCTAGTTCCATTATGTTATTTATCGGTATTCTGATATGATTGACCGGAAAAGCTACCATCCAACCTATCGTTCGACCAAGGCGCGTCCATTCCTGTCGGCCTCGCCACTGCGGCTGTGGGGCTGTATGGAAACAGGTCCCAGCCAGGCGTAAAGAAGTTAACTCCTCCTTGGGAGGAAGGCGGAAAGGGGCTATATTCCGGACCCATTGTGGTCTTCGGCGGGTCTACTTCCGTAGGCCAGTACGGTGAGACCATAACTCTCAGATAACCTATTTTAAAAACTTATGCCGTACACCTAGTCATCCAGCTCGCGCGCCTCTCTGGATTCTCGCCGATAATCGCAACGGCCTCGCTGCACAACACCGCATTCCTCAAAGAGATCGGCGTAGCACACGTTGTTGACAGACGCGCCGACGTGCCCGCAGAGGTTGCGCGTCTTTTGAGCACCCCCGTGAGGCTCGCATTCGACACAGTGTCGGACGCGGCGACGCAGGCGGAGGCATGGGAGACGCTCTCGCCGGGTGGCACTCTTGTGGTCCTTGCCCCTGCTAGCATCGACAAAAAGAAATACCCCGAGAAGACGGCAGTGGATGGCATATATGGGAACGTGCATCCCCCGCACGCGCGTGCGCTCGGGGTGAGTTTGTATGCCAAGTTGACGGAGTTGCTCCGGGATGGGTCTATTCAGGTTAGCTTCGTTATTTCTTGCCCGGTTATACGTATGCTGGTCTCTTTGTTCTGGTTTCTGAAGAACTTTTATTCGCTTAACAGCCCAATCGTGTTGAAGTTTTGCCGAATGGCTTAGCTGGTATTCCGGACGGCTTGGAGCGTCTGAGGGAAAATAAAGTTAGCGGCATAAAGCTCATTGCTCGTCCCCTGGAAACTGCTTGAGTAACACAGGGATTCCATCCCATTACTAATCGACGGAAGCACGCGAGGGGATAGAAATAAGGCGCTTATGATGACCGCTCCCCGGTAAAAGGGAATGTGACGAGATGTAATAACTAGTGCCAATGGGAGACTCGGATGACAACACAGGATAACGAGAAAAGAAAATAGATGTAAGAAAAAAGACATAACACGCTGAAAAAGCAAGTTTGGGGATTAATTGCCGCGGTTCGGCATTTACTAATAAGGAGACACCGCGGGGCCCGACAACTTTTTCAGGTGTCTGAATTGCTGACCTGGCGCTAACCATCTACCTAAGGTATCGGGAATCAGATGCTCTGACTGTTCTCGATATGATACGATTCTGACACGAAATATTGCAATCTCTTCTGTTCAGGCGCCTTCATGTACAATATCGTACTATTTGCATTTGACGGTTCGCACCAACGCGCTGGGGTTCAGTTTCGTACTGCCGTGATCTTCTCGGGTCCTTCTCCGTTTCATTCCACCTTATCCACCACAACTGATCAACTGGAAAAATATGTCATATCCTGTGGTCTGCGCACATGACAAGACGAAGGCTCTTCCCGGTATTACTTTTTAGTATTTTAATTGTATATCGTTACAGCACTAAAGTACAAAATGCAGTGTAAAAAGGGGAGTGTTTCAGGCTCCTACTAGGGCCCGGGGGTCACCCCGATCCGAGTCCGCCCTCCCACGACGGGGTTGACGCCTACCCAATCCAGTGACTGACTGCCACTTGTGGATTTCAACAACTTACTGGAGTTTATAACCCCGGCCTGGGCGGCCGAGTGACACTCCGTGTCTACCCCTTTTGTGGCTACCATTCTTCCTCCGAGTCAGGACGGCCCGGTGGGTGTGCTGGGGCTGGGGCTGGTGTCACTTCTCTGCCGGATCCTTAAGCTCGGGTTTAAAGAGACACTGCTTGATGCGTCCGAGTCGCAGTGGGCCGTGCGGATGTTATTCTTACATGAAAAGGGAGTTCTCCGCTCTGCAAATAGTGTTTGGCGGACTTCAGCATCAGCGACCGCTCAAATCCCGTCTCGCTAACGCGTGCTTCGCTAATGAACCCGTCGTCTATCCATGTGAGAATTTCCTGACTTTATAGGGCATCTCGCTTAGCTTTATATTTGGATTTTGCTTTGCCATCACATTGCGCTCGCGAACGGCGCGTTACGCCTCAGGTGGCTGAAGATTTCGGGGGCGCTTGGTGACTTTACTGTATGTATTTAAATCAGAAAATATTTTCCGAAAATATGTAACTGATTTATATGAAATGAAGGTCTTCGGTTCACCGAAGCACGGTCGGACGTCATCCTGCTCCTTCGATTTGCGTTGAAACGATTCACACCATGGTCATTGAAGGGGTATATGATATTTTTGACCAGCTGTCCGATTCGTAAATTCAAGTGATGACGCAAAGTCTTTTATGTTTCTGCAAGGCCCGTTGGCAATAACGGACTGTGACGACTGTCAGCATGATTGGGACATCCCTTGAGTATATAATCTCCGGCCGACACCCACTCCCGTACTTCTGCTCTTCTCCTCTTTCTCTCGGAAAAATGAGGGTACTCGATCTTGCGGCCAGTGCCCTCGTTCTTGCGAGCACATTGAGTCGGGCTACTGCAAGCTCCCAGACCGTTGATCTAGGCTACGCAACATATCAAGCTACGCTTAATGCGACATCCAACGTTACTTCATTCCTAGGAATACGTTATGCAAGTCCTCCATCTGGTATGCTCATCAAAATACATAGCGCAGTCTATTCCCGCCTCATCGATCTCCAGGGCAATTGAGGTTTCAAGCGCCTGCTTCTCCAGCAGTCGTAAAGGACATACAGTCTGCTAACACACAACCACCAGAATGCCCGCAGGGAAATATAGGTGCCGCACCCATAGCCCCTTCTCGGCTTGTCAAGCGAGCAGCGGACATTGAAGACTGTTTGTTTCTTAAGTGGGTACAAAATTTTCAATCCAAGGGACTGAAGGGTGATAATTTCTTTTTATACAGCGTGTTCGTGCAAGGGGGAGTCAACCCTGACCTTAGGATGCCAGTAGTCGTGTGGATTCACGGTGGCGGGTGAGTGTACAGTTTAATGCCCGTCTAGTTGCATGGTTCGTTGCTGACTGAGTTGATGTTCCATTAAGATACATACTTGGCAGTACAACCGGGGCTTACGGTGGAGATCTCATACAAGATGCCAACGGCGGAGTGGTGGTTGTAGAGATCCAGTATCGCCTCGGTTTATTCGGCAAGCAACATTACAAACGTAGAGTAATTGGGTTATCCTGACGAGTTGTTGTACAGGTTTTCTCGCAGGCAATGAGATGAAGGAGCATGGTGTTTTGAACGCCGGTTTGTGTAAGCATTTATTCCCTTTACTGCATGTCAATCAGGTTTGATTTAACTAGGGTTGCCCACGCCACTTTCAGTGGACCAGGAGCTTGCATTAAAATGGGTACAAGAACATGTTAGTCGGTTCGATACACAGAGCCCCACATCCGCTAACTCTCGCGTTCACAGATATCAAAATTCAGTGGTGACCCAGGAAAAGTGACTATTTGGGGCGAATCCGCAGGTTTGAAAACTAGTGGTTGTGTTATGATTTGTCCAGACCTTCCTGATTGAGATAAATGTAGGCGCTGGCTCCGTCTTGCAGCACATCGTAGCGCACGGCGGAAACACCCGGCCTCCGCTTTTCCGTGCCGCTATGACGAGTTCAACGTTCCTACCTTCTCAATACAATTATAATGATACCGTCCCAGAGGTAGTTATACCCAAAACACTATCATATATACCGAGGTGTTTACTCAATCCTATTCAGCATTTGTATTCTGAAGTCGTCCAGCAAGTCGGGTACGCTTGAGCTTAAATTATATGTGCTTCTCGGCCATATAACTGACTGTCTTACTTCTAGTTGCTCGAACTCAAGCGATACATTTTCGTGCTTAGCCACCGCGGACGCGAGCATACTCGAAACTGCAAACTCCGCTATCAGTCTTGGCGGTTTCTTTGGCACGTTTTCTTTTGTCCCCGTTGTCGACGGTTCGTTTATTGTGGAGCGTCCCATACAAACCATTCTAAAGGGAGAACTCAATGGAGTAAGTGCTGCGTTCTTCGGCCACGAAGATTTGTACTGACGTTATTTGGGTACAGGACGTGCTCTTCTCAGTAACCAACACTTTCGAGGGCCGAATCTTCGTGGACAGCGATGCCATTTCGAACATATCGCTCTCAGATTACACTGGCCAACTTTTCCCCAATTTTGGAGATTCACAAATTGAAGCTACTGTTCGGCAATATACAGGCATTGGACTTAATACTATTGTCGACCAGGCAATTGCGGTTATGGGCGAATGTAAACTTTCATTTCTCGGTTATTTACTTTCTGCATTTCATGCGGTTAATTCATCTCCCTGCTCATCCCTCGTGCCATGTAGCCATATTCATCTGCCCAACTTACGCCTTGCTTAATGCGTTTGAGGGTCGCTCATTCAAGGCAAGTTGCTTCTCCACGTTGCGCCAATATGTGGGCACGACTAATATTGTTATTCAGGGTGAATTCGCTGTGCCACCTGGAAACCATGGGGGTGATGTGCCATACTATTTCCCGACCGGCGCGTGAGTGCCTAGTTTCAAGAAAATTTCCCTTCCTTTTTATACACGAGTACTCATACTGAATGATCCAGTACGCCAACGGTCCCGAACGCCAAGATAGCTGCCTCATTCGCAGGGTCATTCCTCAGTGTCGTTAAATCACTTGATCCCAATTTCAACCCACTATTCCCAGAAAGTATCACACCGGCTTGGGCGACGTATGCCACCGGCGACACAGAGATGCTGTTCAACGTTACAGAGTCTGGAGAAGCTGAAGTCCAAACATTCGCAACAGACATGGGGTTGCTGGAACGGTGCGAGTTTTGGAAGAGTGTTGCTACAGTCACGCCGCAGTAAATATATATTTTAAGTGCTGCGTTGAACTTCGTTAAACCATTTTTGAAAACAGATCTGGCATGTTCGGACCTGACAATCGTGGTTTTGCACTGTTGATCAAAAGAAATGTTATCATCAGGTCTACATGGTCTCATCTTCGCTCACCTTCGATCCCGAAAGTCTCTCTTGTGTCTATGTCCAATTCATCGTCCCCTTCCTCAGGAATTGCTTCCCTGGGATATGGTTTTATCGTGCTTAAGTTTAACGTTGTGGCCCTACTGGTTAACAGAGGCGGGTTGGATGCAGGACCACCGCTTAAATTGCACTGCAAGTTCCTTATGCTCCTTTCCGGCCTCCGATCCCGGACTTGTGCCATTTTAATCGCGAAATCATATTTGAGCCGGATGGTCTCCGTGGTCTCTAACAGCTTTCTCCGCTTTGCCAGGGCTTCGTATGCTGGAAAATACTAATTTTTGATACCGTGCTTGTGTGCGATCTCGATTTTTCGGATCACATCAATGTCGGGGACGCGACGCTCAAGCTCAGATATGACCAGGCCTTGGACGGATTTGAAATTTCACATTGCCCGCGAGGTCCAAAACCCCGATCCAACTGTCTGCCGACCAAGCTACTTGGACGTAAAAGAAGAAATCTTTGCGCCGCAAACTGCAAAGAGAACATTGTGTTGCTAATCTTGCAATTAACGGGATGGTACAGACACTTCAATAAATCAAGGATTACCGCGGGTAGATGAGCTCTGGGAAGTCGCGAAAAACGTTTAATTTTTTACCCCCGCGAGATAAATTGAATTTTCATCGCTGTGTCCTTCTTCGACATTTGTCAGGATCAAGAACATGATGCGGAAAACTTGGGACTCTTCCATAAAAGCGCTTAGTGGGACTCGAAGTAAGCAGTCTTCGACCTAGATTACACATGATGATCGGTTGCCCATCCCTTTCACGACGGAAGCAACTTGAAGTAAAGCTCAGATGGTAATCAGAGAATATCAATATCTGTCGCTTCTCGCTTTCACGCTTTCACTGCTGGGAGGGGCCAAGCTCAACGCACTAGGTTCACCCATTGAGCGGTCGCTGCAGTATAGTAGTATAACTATGCGCCAAGGCTGTGCCGCCACTGCGCCGATCCGTCGACTCGTCGATCCCTGCTCGCGATCGACACAGCACCCGCTCAGGAAGACCATAGCCAAGATAATAGCTAATGTGAGGCGAGTAACTGAATGATCCGATTACCAGTATCGGTCCTCAAACAGGACATAATATATTGCCGATATCTATCTGGCTCCTGAACCCGAGAACGACAAATTTTTTTATTATGTAGTTAGCTTTATATCATCAAGGTGTGAACAAATGTTGCGCACGAGCCGGTAATGCTCGTCTGGATACCTAAGTACATCTTGTGGGGACAGGGCTATCTTATATGCTTTCCTGCTTCTCTTGTTTCATTCTTGTACTCACTCTACAGCAGACTCACACGTCTAGCGGCTGACTCGGGGAGATGATGACAAACGAGTGGTCCGTTGCGGTATCATGTGACTAGAAATCAGAATACAGTCTTCAAGAACAGCGCCCGCTGGATACTATAAAGAGGACCCTTCTCTGCTTTAAAGTCCAGTACCCCAAGCCCTAGTTCCCTTCTTAACACACTTGAAACCTGTAGTGAGAAATCCTGGAAATGTCCACGGAAAGCGTCTCTTCGAGCCCCACCCTTCCTCCAGTCCGGCGTATCGTGACGGGCCACTCGTCCGAAGGCAAATCAATCGTGCTTGGGGATACGCCCGTCGAGCCACACCCATTCCGTAACGCGCCCGTGTACTTCACCGATCTCTTTTGGACAGACGAAACCCCGCCGGACATCTCTAATGACTTCAAAGATCTCGCGAAGGAACACTCGAACGACCTGTTCTGTAAGACTGGGAGTACGTTCCGCGTCGTCGAAACCCCTCCAGGGAAAGGTTCAGTGAGTTGCAATTCCGATTCCTCCGACATTCAAGCGCTGTTTAAGAGGCACCTGCTGACTGATTGATTGCGCGGATAGCTATTTCACCGGACCGTCTCCCTCGACTACGCCATTATGATGCAGGGCTCCGTGACGCTGCTGCTTGATGACGACAAGCGCATTCATTTGAAAGCAGGGGATGTCGTCGTCCAGCGTGGGACGATCCACGGTTGGATCAACGAGGGCACCGACTGGTCGCGCATGTACTTCGTCATGCTGCGTGAGTGTTTTCGCTTTATTCCGGGTATACCATTGAGGCTAATAAAGTCGCGGATTTTAATAGCTTCGCAAGCAGTGAAGATTGGAGATAAGGAATTCGAAGAGGAGTTCCGAAAGTAAACCATCATAGTATGAAAGAGGTCAATGTGTTTACTTGGGACATGTAACACAAGAGTATGAAACTATAAGTCCATTATAGATACTGTATATGCGTGCATTGTATGAAATAAGATTATGGATATAAAAGTCACAGAGAGACATACGGGCCAACGAGAGGAAAATAAAAGAAACTATTTATGTAGCAAAGGAAACCAAGTACCCCACTAAGCACCAGAGGAAATATTATAAATCGCAGTATGTATGCACATGGTGCCCTTCGAGAATAAGAGACTCCGCACGTTGGCAAGTCCCAGTTTTATTTACGCCACGCATCCATTCTCCAGTCAATTGTCACTGAAAACACAAATGTGAGGAAACGGCGAAACATCAGGAGATAAAGAAGCCGACCTTTGCATTGCACAATGAGCTTATGAAAAGGTTGTCTCATGAGGCCAGACTCAAGGTCTCGACTCCGACAGCGGCGGGTGCTATGACGCACAGACAGCGCCGCCTTCCGCGGCTTTTGCCAGCAGCCCGGACTGTCACCCCGCCTCAAGCTCAACGCTAGACGGGGCTGACTCCATCGGACTGCCACATTATGGAAGACGGACGCTGGCCCCGGACGCGAACGAGAGCCCAGTTCATACCTCCATGCTGCCGCGGACGCACCTGGCGACAGCATGGAGGATGACGCCGGATCCAGACGTGAATGAGAGGGTGAGTCTCACTTCCGCGGCTTTTGCCAGCAGACCGGACTGTCAGCCCTCCCGAGCGCGAGGCTGGGAAGGGAGACTCCATCGGAAAGCCACATTATGGAAGTCACGCTGGTCTCGAATGTATCGTCGTCACGGCTGGCTGGGATCTAGGTCACTGAGACCCAGTAATTCATGAGCCAAGGATATCTGTGAAAGGGAGTTCATGAGGTTAGCTCCAGGCGTTATGGCGAACACACTGGACGTACGAATAGAAGGGGGCTCGTAAGAGGTAGGACAAATCGGCGCTGCGCTGGGTTGTGTTGTGTTGTACCTGGGTGACGGGAGGGTCAGGCATTGTTAAAGGGACTAGGAAGAGAGACTTACGGGACGGATATATTTAGATGTCGCGTTGATTAAGTTGCATAGTATGGTGTTAACATCAGAGTAGCTCGGGCTTGACCGGATGAGGGCCAGATGAGAGGGGGAGGAGGATGATAGGAGCTGAGAGGGAGTGCGACGAGAGTATTGCTTTGTATGGATGGATGCTTTCAAGTGGGATGGCAGTGGTTGGAGAGTGAGAAGCTGAGGAGGGGATGAAGGAGGTGCACGCCTCTTTATCGAATCTAAGTCTCGTTTAAATCTCCGCTCGAATTCTTGATCCTCCTTCCTTTTTCCGACGCGGCTGATAGTTGCGTCGCGGACTAGAGACACGCTGGATCTTGGGTAGTTGGGAGTCCGGGTCGAGCTGGGAAAGTTGTACGTCTTGCATGTACTCATTCACCAGGCAGTCCGAGAGTGTCTGCCTGCAAGCGTTATTCTTCTTCTTCGGATCGTCACTTTGGCTGAAGTAGATGCCGTACCTAGCTAACATTAACAGCGTACAGGTCGGGGTACTCAGCCAATTCCTTTCGTTTTATTCGTAAGTGTATAGATTTTCTTTGAGTCGTTTGGCAAGTGGAACCCATACTAGCGGAGGATTGAAGATCCAGTGACCGTACTACCTCCGTAACTCGAAGATTATATATAGGGTGGTATATGGTGCTATGGTACTACAGTATAAGTACCTGATGCATAGGGGATATCGCCCACGGTCTTCCCCTCTCCTTCCCTTTTCAATTCTGTCTTAGTTTCGCGACGGACCTGTCAGCCGCGTCAAGAAGAGGACATGAAAATCTGGGATTTGAGCGGAGATTCAAATGCAATCCGGACTGAATAAAGAGGCGAGCACCTCCTTTCCCCCTACTCAGCTTCTTACTCTCCACCACTACCATCTCACTCAACGAGCTTACACTCAGCCCATAGCAGCACTCTCGCCACATTTCCACTCAGCCTCTATCATCCCTCCCATCCGACCCTCATCCAGTCAAGCCCGAGCTACTCTGATGTTAACACCATACTATGCAACTTAATCAACGCGACATCTAAATATATCCGTCCCGTAAGTCTCTCTTCCTAGTCCCTTTAACAATGCCTGACCCTCCCGTCACCTAGGCACAACACAACACAACCCAGCGCGGCGCCGATTTGTCCTACCTCTTACGAGCCTCCCTTCTATCCGTACGTCCAGTGTGTTCGCCATAACTCCTGGAGCTAATCTCACAAACGTCCTGAAACAGATACCCTCGGCTCATAAATGGTCAGGTCTCAGTGACCTAGATCCCAGCCAGCCGTGACGACGATACATTCGAGACCAGCGTGACTTCCATAATGTGACTTTCCGATGGAGTCTCCCTTCCCAGCACTGCGCTCAGGAGGGCTGACAGTCCGGTCTGCTGGCAAGAGCCGCGGAAGTGAGACTCACCCTCTCATTCACGCCTGGATCCGGCGTCACTCTCCATGCTGTCTCCAGGTGCGTCCGCGACAGCATGGAGGTGTGAACTGGGCTTCTCGTTCGCGTCCGGGGGCAGCGTCCGTCTTCCATAATGTGGCAGCATCCGCCGCTGTCGGAGTCGACACTCGAATCCGGCCTCCTGAGGGAGCCATTTCATTGACCCATGTTTTCATCAAAGGTTCGTTCCAAAACTAATGATTATCCATCACTTTCTAATAACTATTCTATTAGAACCGAATACGGATCGATATGAAGCGAGAGTTTATATTCATGAAGGACGTTACCCGTTTTCATCTTGTTATTGTATGCGCTGCCGTGCATTAAACCCAACCGCGATATCGATAAGGTCTTATCTATCTTAGTATACTTGAACTGTGCGAGGAATGTAGGCGAGACAAATTATAACAACATATACGTATATTGCGTCATCTCACCGTTGATGTAACCAGTTATGGCGTTTTCCTATGTTAGTGGTAGTATGGCCGGACGTTTACAATCACTTATAAACTGCTAGCATTCATCAAACAATGTTTAGGATAGTCGAGGTTATCCAATGGTGAGTACGAACATTAATGAACTTGTTAAAACAAATCGTTGTCTACCGTTGGCATACAAGCCATATACTCTCCCCCATATAACGATATACCTACGACAAACGACCTCTCCATAACTTGCATAAACAATTGGTTACACCATCATTCCATTTTGCATCATCCCACACTTAATACTTTCTTCGCTCACTGTATAGCAAATTTTCGCCACGAAGCCGAGTGTATTAGCGTAAGCATGAAATTTGGCGTCTATGTCAATCGAAGTTCTGCTAGGACGGCTCAATGGTGTAGTGGTTATCACTCTTGTCTTACACACAAGTATTATGCATGACTCTTGTTAGAGTCGTTGGTGAGCCAGCGGTGAATTATGTCCTTCATAAAGAAAAAAATGTCGAAAAGAGAACAAACAGGATGCAGGTTATGCTAGCAAGTCACTGGCAGCAGCCATTGGCCCTAGGCCCATAGCCCCCCGCGGTATGCTTGACCTGGACTTCCACAGAAACTGTCGCCGTAGTCGCCTCCACCGCCCGCAGAAGCTCATGAATATGGCCGCGTCTCGACAACACAGGATAACGAGGAAAGAAAATGTATGTAAAAAGGATGACAAAGTATGCACAGAAAAGGCAAGTTCAGGGATTGCTACGTTCGGCACTGACTAATAATTAAGGAGATACTGCACTTTTTTTTCAGGTGCATAAATCTTTTACCTAGCTAACCCTCTACTTAAAGGTATCGGGAATGATCCGATCACTATCGGTTCACAAGCGAGCCATACTCATATCTATCTAGGTCCTGAGGCCCGAGAAGAATGACGAAGATTTCAGGACCACGGTGCAGTCAGCTTCATATCATCATCCGAGTCAAAGCGTGGACAGCACGTGTGCCAATATCGCTTACCTGGATACCTAAGCACATCTTGCGGAGACAGGGACACCTTAATAAGTTTTCCTGATTCCTTTGTTTCCTGTTTACAAACCTACAGCAAACACACGCATTAGGCTACCGACTCGGGGGAGATGGTGACAAACAAGGAGTCCGTCGCATATCATGTGACTTAGAAATCGGAATATGGTCTTCAAGGATCGGCGCCGGCCAAATACTATAAGTTATGTCCTTTTCTACCCTAAAGTCAGTATCATCCCAAGCCCCAATTCCTTCCTGAACACACTCCAGAGTATTAAATAAATATAACGAATGATATAAATATAGTACGTGGTCATATGAACAACCACCTTACTAAGTAAACGATAACGCAATGATAACACCATACGATACAGGAGCTAGATAGTTATAGTAGTACTAGCCCATGGAACATGTATATAAGGGGAGCTGGTCTCACCCTAGAAATACATTGGTTTACGCTGATAACCCACCTTGTCTGAACTTCACCACTGCACCTCATCGTCTACCACAATGTGCGTAGATTTTAAGAGGTTATGAGCCTTGACTCTACAACTAACGAAACGATTAACGAAATTATATATCCTCGAAAAACAAAACTATGTCTGACGGACAGAAACCTAACACTCGTGAGCAAACACGTTTGCAAAAATTATCAGGATTAAGAATAATTGCTAACGAACTAAAAATAATGTATACACAGTCATCTACTATCGAAGAACTCGAAGAAAAAATTCAAAAAGCTAAAGATAGCAAAAGGTTAGTTGAACTAATACTTCAATGTAACCTAAGACAAATACCTATTAACGGAACAGAACAACAAATACAAGATCGAATAAACAGGTATGATAACTCTACCAAAGATGAAAAATTAAAAACAAAAGCTGACTATAAAATGGAACTAACGAATCACACTAAAGATCTAGGAATATCAGATCAAGGAAAATCATCCGAAATCAGATACTGAATAAGTACGTATTTGGGCATATCAGATCCAAATGAAAAAGAACAATTTAAAATTAATAACCCTTATATTAAGCCAGAAGAAGAAAGTGATAAAAAAGAAGACGACGATAAAAAAGAAGATAATGAAGAAGAAAACTCCGAAGAATCCAAAAATAACCCATCACGTGAGCCATCAGAACCATCTGATCCTGACGATTCAGATGCTAACGATACTGAGGAAGATGAACCGAGTATGGCAACTAAACTCGCGGAACTCCAGAAATTCTTCGATGGAATTGAGAAACTTGACAGGCACAGAAACTACAAACTCTGGAACTACAGAGTCCAAAGTGCAATCGAGAGTGCAGGTTATGGTAACTTGCTCATTAACTCCCCAGGAACTGGAGAGGCTGGTATATCAAGCACTTTATATAATGGCATTATGCGCACTATGCCCAACAAAATACTGGCTTATTATCTTAATTTCTCTAAAGATATTCCAGCGCTACTCAAAGCGCTTGATGGACGATATAACGTCCAGACAACAATTACAAAGGGCTTTAACGAGGCTGCCCTTTTTGATATCAGAGGTCATGTCAGCCATTTTGATGGAACGCTCGATAACCTCAGCAATAAATACAAGGAACTCATAGCCCAAGGGGTAAAAGTTTCAGAGTTGACATACATATCGGCTATTACGAGGGCAACGCCCGAACAATATCAATACATACTCACGCAGAGTGAGTTATATATTAAAACAATTAACAAAACGAACCCAGACAAAGATGAAATTGAACTAACCCCTCAATTCCTACTAACGGCATTGAGAAACGCCTTCGAGGGGTGGCGTAAAAATCATCAGAGGACAGGAGCGGCAGCTAACCACCTGCCCAAGGACGAGCGGAACCACCCCTATTTTAGGGGCCGCGGACGCGGTAATAGCCGCAGAGTACAGCCACGAGGTCGCGGCTATAGGGGCCGTGGCGGATATATGCAAGGACGAGGACGAGGGGGATATTCCCCTAACCAACAATCACACGTTATTAAGTGCTACAATTGTAACAAACTAGGGCACTTTAGTCGAGACTGCTGGGCGCCAAAAACGGAGTGGACGAAGGCAGCTCAGAAGAAAAAAGAGGACGTGAATGATGACAAAGGAAAAGGGAAGGAAACGGGTGCGTCAGCGGCACTGACATCGACTGGGGCAAGTGCGGCCCAGGCTAAACATACCGCAGCAGCAGCAGCAACAAATGTCGCATCGAGCTCTCGAATTGAACTAAGCGCCGTAATTGGCCAAGGCGAAATTGGCACCTTTATAACTGAAGTCGATGATAACGATTTCGACATGGGAGAATTCCCAATATACTCATATAACGACTTCCTTGACAAAATAGGAAATTACGATAGCGCCATGGAAGACGTGGATGACAACAACCTAGATGTAAGCATTAACGTTATAACAACAGAAAAATTTGCTAACAATATTTATTCCTCAATGGATATAATTGATACTGGTGCAATGATACATCTAACACCATATCTAAATCGACTACGAAATATATACAAAACCGACACAATCACGATAACGGCCGCAAATAAAACAACGTTTATGGCAAACATAGTAGGGGATCTTAAGCTTTACATCCCCAACAGACACTCGGTAAGTGTCATAACCTTATCAAACATATACTACAATCCTAAAATGAATATGACATTAGTCTCTCAAGGACTTCTATGTCAAGACGGCTACGAATTTATTTATAAAGAAAATGAATGCACAATAAAGTATCCTAATGGATCTTTATGTGGAAAAATTAAAAATATAAATGGATTGTATAGTATATTTAATAACAATGTACAAGCGGCTACAAAAAATGTAACGTTATTTGAACTTCACAAAAAACTCGGGCATATAAGTTATGCTTACATAAAACGATTATTAAAAGAAGATCAAATTACAAATAATAAAATATCAAATTATGACGAAACTCAATGCACAATCTGCATAGAAGCAAATATTAAAAGAATGCAAATTCCAAAATTACATATTTCAAAATTAGCCGAAAAATTCAGCGATCATATACATATGGACATATGGGGTCCAGCATCCACACATGCTATAGGAGGATATAAATATCTTCTAACACTTGTAGACGACGCTACAAGATGGATAAAAATGATTTTATTAAAAACAAAAGACGAGGGCTTAAATGCTTATACAACTTGGGCTACTATGCTCAATACACAATTTAATATAAAAATAAAAATATTACAAAGTGATAATGACACAGTGTTTTTAAGTAAACAATTCACTGAATATTTAGAAAAACATGGAACGATATGAAAGCTGACTGTTCATGATACGCCACAACAAAACAGAGTAGCAGAACGATCACATCAAACGATTTTAAATAATACACGAGTAAATCTGCTACAAGCAAAATTACCACCCAGTCTATGGGGAGAAGCTGTAAAATACAGTACTTACGTTTACAATAGAACGCCAAAGAGCGCTATTGATTTTAAAACACCATATTTTAAACGATATAACGAAAATTACAACATAGACGATTTAAAAGAATTCGGCCAATATTGCATATTAAAACAAGAAGACGTAAATAAATTACAACCAAAAGGAATATATGCACAATGGTTAGGATTTGACGAAGAAAGCAAAGGTCATAGAACCTACCATAATAGAAAAATTTCAGTCAAACGAAATCTACAATTTTTAGATTCTCCACCATCTAAAATTGAAGGGGAGAATATAACAGAAAAACAAAACAAGCAAATAAAAGAATTAACAAATGAAAGACCAATAAGAACTATTAAACCAACGAAACGATCATTAGGTCTAAACTTTGATGAACAAAATACAGTCGCTTATCTTACGGAATTTAATCAATTCAATACGGAATTAATAGGCGATCCTAATTCATATCAACAAGCGATCAATAGAATTGACGCAAATCAGTGGATCACGGCAATGAAAGAAGAAATAAAAACGTTAATTGAAAGATCTACATGGAAAATCATTGATCCACCAAAAGAAGCAAACATAATCGGAACAAGATTCGTTTACAAAACAAAAAGATTAGCAAATGGAGAAATCGAACGATACAAAGCAAGATTAGTAGTTCAAGGATTTGCCCAGAAAGAGGGCATAGACTACTATTCAAATGACACATTCACTCCAGTAGCACGATTAGCTACAGTAAGAACTATATTAAGTTGGAGCGCAACAAACAATTACAAAATTCACCAAATTGATATTAAATCAGCTTACTTATATGGTGAATTAGAAAAAGACGAAAATATATACATAAAACCACCACCAGGAAATTTAATCATAATAAAACCTAGACAAGTTTTAAAATTAAATAAAGCCTTATACGGATTAAAACAAGCAGGCAGACGATGGTATAAAAAATTATCTGAAATATTAATTGGAATAGGACTAACACGAGCAGTCCAAGATAACGCAGTATTCCTAAGAAAAGTAAAAGGAAAAACAATTCTAATACTTTTCATACATGTTGACGACATAACAATATGTGGCTTAAATCTATTAATAATAAAAGCCTTTAAAAATGAAATAGGAAAACACGTGAAATTTACTGACGGAAACGATATACATTGGTTACTCGGCATTGAAATCGAAAGAAACTGAGATGAAAGAATTATAAAATTAAGACAAAAACATTATATTGATAATATAATAGAAAAATATAAACTAAAAGACGCTGCAATGGTACGAACACCAATGACACCCGGTCAAGTGTTAAAATCACTCGAAAACCCAACTAATGAAGAATTAAACTTCATGAATCAAATACCGTATATGAACATGGTTGGAGCATTACGATATGCAGCAGATTGTACGAGACCTGACATATCATTTGCAACAGGTCAATTTGCTAGGCATTTAAATAAACCTAGTATTGAACATTACAATGCAGTAAAACACTGCTTCAAATATTTAAAAGGAACGAACAATTATTGGTTAATACTCGGAGGAAAAGAACCAATCGAGTTAATCGGATATACCGATGCCGACGGAATGACACAAGAAGGCCATAAAGCAATATCAGGATATATATTCCAAATAGGAAATGCAATGATATCATGGTCAAGTAAAAAACAAGAATTAGTGTCACTATCAGTATGTGAAGCTGAACTACAAGCTTTAACTCATGGAGTAAAAGAAGCAATATGGCTAAGAAGACTGGTTGAAGAGGTACTGCAGACCTTGGATACACCTACGAAAATATTATGCAATAATCAGGCAGCCATAACAATAGTAAATTCAACTGAACAAAAATATACGCAATGAACAAAACATATTGACATACAAAAAGATTTTTTACAAGATTACATTGAAAATGAAACCATATCAGTTTCATATATTCCAACTGGACAGCAAAAGGCTGATATAATGACGAAAGCACTAACAATCGAATTAATCAAACGTTTTACAAGTCTACTCCGCCTAGTAAAAGTTTGAAGGGGAGTATTAAATAAATATAACGAACGATATAAATATAGTACATGGTCATATGAACAACCACCTTACTAAGTAAACAATAACACAACAATAACGCCATACGATACAGGAGCTAGATAGTTATAGTAGTACTAGCCCACGGAACGTGTATATAAGGGGAGCTGGTCTTGCCCTAGAAATATGTTGGTTTACGCTGATAACCCACCTTGTCTGAACTTCACCACTGCACCTCATCGTCTACCACAACGTGCATAGATTTTAAGACAGAGCTGTAGCGAGAAAGCCCAGACATGTCCACAGAAAGTGTTTCTTCAGTCCCGTCCCTCCCTCCAGTCCGGCATGTCGTGACTGGCCACTCGTCCGAAGGCAAATCAATCGTGGTTGAGGACGCACCCATAGAGCCACACCGATTCGGTAACGCGCCCGCGTACTTCACCGATCTCTTCTGGACAGAGGAGACCCCGCCAGACATCTCTAATGACTTCACGGACCTCGCGAAGGAGCACCCCAACGATCTGTTCAGCAAAACCGGGAGTTCGTTCCACGTCGTCGAAACCCCTCCAGGGAAAGGTTCAGTGAGTTGCAATTCCGATTCCTCTAACATTCAAGCGCTATTTATGAGGCACCTGTTGACTGATTGCTTGCGCGGACAGCTATTTCACCGGACCATCTCCCTCGACTACGGTATCGTAATGCAGGGCTCCGTGACGCTGCTGCTTGATGACGACAAGCGCGTTCATTTAAAAGCAGGGGATGTCGTCATCCAGCGTGGGACGATCCACGGTGGGATCAACGAGGGCACCGACTGGTCGCGCATGTACTTCGTCATGCTGCGTGAGTGTTTTCGCTTTATTCCGGGTATACCATTGAGGCTAATAAAGTCGCGGATTTTAATAGCGTCGCAAGCAGTGAAGATTGGAGATAAGGAACTCGAAGAGGAGTTCCACCGGTAAAACACGCGTTACAGTATTGGTGAGGTCGAGACGTGCGACATAAGAGTATCATTGTATACTGAAGTTATGTATCTACTAGAAACGAAATAAGCATGGCACGGGAAATGCTATTGCCATTGAAATGATGCATGTGGTCGAGACAACGTGAAGGCTTGTGGAGCGCCGTTACGCGATGGACCCGTATTACAAAAAGATAAAAGTTAGAATGATTCCCGGGCCGGCATGAGGAAAGTATACAAAGGACTGTTTACGTATAAAGGAACTAACCGCCCGGCTAAGCGCCGGGGGATATAATATAAGTTGCAGTGCCACTCCCAGGCGCAGGCGCATGCCGCGCCTTCGAGCATAATGAACTCTGTACGTGCGAATTGAGAAATCCTGGTTTTAATTTACTCCACGCATTAATTCTCCAGCTGAACGGCACTGCAAGCAAGAGTGTGAGGAAACGGCGAAACACTGAGTGATAAAGGGGCCAACCTTTGCGTCACACGATGAGCTAACGAAAAGGCTCCCTCAGGAGGACTCCGACAGCAGCGGGTGCTATTTCGCACAGACAGCGCCGCCTTCCGTGGCTTTTGCCAGCAGCCCGGACTGTCACCCCGCCTCAAGCTTAACGCTAGATGGGGCTGACTCCATCGGACTGCCACATTATGGAAGACGGACGCTGCCCCCGGATGCGAACGAGAAGCCCAGTTCACACCTCCATGCTGTCGCGGACGCACCTAGCGACAGCATGGAGGATGACGCCGGATCCAGGCGTGAATGAGAGGGTGAGTCTCACTTCCGCGGCTTTTGCCAGCAGACCGGACTGTCAGCCCTCCCGAGCGCGAGGCTGGGAAGGGAGACTCCATCGGAAAGCCACATTATGGAAGTCACGCTGGTCTCGAGTATATCGTCGTCACGGCTGACTGGGATCTAGGTCACTGAGACTTGATCATTTACGGGCCAATGATATCTATTGCATGACGTTCATGAAATTAGCTCCAGGCGTTATGGAGAGGACACTGGACGTACGGATAGAAGGGAGGCTCGTAAGAGGTAGGACAAATCGACACCGCGCTGGGTTGTGTTGTGCCTGAGTGACGAGAGGGTTAGACATTGTTAAAATGACTAGGAGGAGAGACTTACGGGTTGGATGTGTCTGAATGTCGCGTTGATTCAGTTGCATAGTATGGTGTTAACACCAGTGTAGCTCAGGCTTGACTGGATGAGGGTCAGATGAGAGGGGGGGGATGACAGGAGCTAAGTGGGAGTAGGACGAGAGTGCTGCTTTGAATGGATGCATACTTTCAAGTGGGATGGCAGTGGTTGGAGAGTAAGAAGCTAAGGAGGGGATGAAGCAGGTACTCGCCTCTTTATTGAATCTAAGTCGCATTTAAATTTCCGCTCGAATTCTTGATCCTCCTTCCTTTTTCCGACGCGGCTGACAGTTGCGTCGCAGACTAGAGGCACGCTGAGTCTTGAGGGTACTGGGGTTATACTGAAAGGACAATCAAGGCAGCCGGACATACCGCATGTACATTCATTGGGCAGTCCGACTCCTTGAGTGTCTGTCTGCAAGCGTTATTCTTCTTCTTCGGATCGTCAGTCTGGTCGAAGTGAATGCCGTGCCTAGCTAACATTGACAATGTAGTGGTTGGTATACTCAGCCAGTTCTTTTCATTATCATTAAAGTCGTAAGTAAATGCATTCTCTTCAAGCCATTTGGTAAGTAGAACCCATACTAGCGGAGGATTGAAGATCCATTGACCGTATTACCTCCGTGACTCGAAGATTATATACAATTGTAGAGTAGTAAATGGTGCTATGGTACTACTGTAGAAGTACCTGAGGCATAGGGGATATCATCCACGGCCTTCCCCTCTCCTTCCCTTTTCAATTATGTCTTGGTTTCGTTTTATAATCTACGCACGTTGTGGTAGACTTATGAGGTGCAGTGGTGATGTTCAGGCAAGGTGGGTTATCAGCGTAAACCGATGTATTTCTAGGGCAAGACCAGCTCCCCTTATATACACATTCCATGGGCTAGTATTACTATAACTATCTAGCTCCTATATCGTATGGCGTTATTGTTGTGTTATCATTCACTTAGTAAGGTGGATGTTCATATGACCATGTACTTATTTTTATATTGTTCGTTATATTTATTTAATATTTCGCGACGGACCTGTCAGCCGCGTCAAGAAAAGGAAATGAAAATCTAGGATTTGAGCGGAGATTGAAACGCAATTCAGACTGAATAAAGAGGCGAGCGCCCCTTTTCCCCTCCTCCTCAGCTTCTTACTCCCCAACAACTACCATCCCACTTGACAAGCATATACTCAGCCCAAATCAACACTCCCAGCGCACTTCCGCTCAGCTTCTATCATCCCTCCCATCCGACCCTCATCCAGTCAAGCCCGAGCTACTCCGATGTTAACACCATACTATGCAACTGAATCGACGCGACATTCAGACACATCCAACCCGTAAGTCTCACCTCCTAGTCCCTTTAGCAATGCCTGATCCTCCCGTCGCCCAGGCACAACACAACACAACCCAGCACGGCGTCGATTTGTCCTACCTCTTACGAGCCTCCCTTCTATCCGTACGTCCAGTGTGCTCGCCATAACGCCTGGAGCTAATCTCATGAACGCCCTTCCACAGATACCCTCTACTCGAAAATGATCAGACCTAGCGACCTAGATCTCAGCCAGTCGTGACGACGATATATTCGAGACCAGCGTGACTTCCATAATGTGGCTTTCCGATGGAGTCTCCCTTCCCAGCACTGCGCTCGGGGAAGGGCTGACAGTCCGGTCTGCTGGCAAAAGCCGCGGAAGGCGGCGCTGTCTGTGCGCCATAGCACCCGCCGCTGTCGGAGCCGACACCTTGAGTTTGGCCTCTTGAGGGAGCCCTTTTATTGGCGTGTGTTTTTGTGAAAGGTATGTGCCTTAACTAGCGAGTACCCCTTGCTTTCTAATCTTTAATCTACTAGTGCTCAGCGGCACGGTGCCATAGGCTCATTGATTTGAAAAGACAATCCTCTATTTATAAGTAAAGTTACCGGTTGTTTTGTCCTGTGATTGCATACGCTACCATCTTACATTAAGCCCATCTGCAACGCCAATAGCTTTTTATTTGTCTTAGTATACTTGAATCGCGCAAGGATGTAAACGAGAGAGATCGTAACACATTTGTCGTTATCCCATGGTAGACACTTATACAATCCTCTTGAACCCAGGAAATCCTCAATACATTTTCGAAATGTCGAGTTAATGCTAGTGCCGGTATATGCTCGAGATTACCCGATCAGTGTTCCTCACGCTTAAGTAAAATAAAATGATATCGAATACCGTAATCATTTCGAATATCAATCGATTCGCTAACAAACGGCAAACGACACATGCATACTAACGCATATATACTATTTTTATTGCAAACACAAAGGTAAGCACAATATAATCACAACCCTCGCCCTTTTTATCTGGGCAGGAAGACGGGAGGAGAAAAAAATCCATACGATACGATACAATACAAGATGAGGTGGGGATGAGGCGAGGATATGGGGGATGAGAGTTCAGAGACAGATAAGCGGGAAGGTATACTACGGGTAATGTACACGTATAACAATAGCTTCAGCGGTGGTAAGACGGCAGGCGGACATACAATACACGACTAAGTGGGAAATCAGTGAGAAAGATGGGAAAGAAGAAACGGACCGGAACGGATGCAGAGCGAGGTGCAATTTAACGAAGATGGAGGACGGACGAAGGGGGGGAACGAACGTACAAGCGAGGCGGGAGGGGTCGAGAGCAGGTTACCGACAGCATCACACAGCACAGAGCAAAGCACACAACCAAAAACGCCGAGTCCAAAAACCCAAAGCCAAAGCTGACAGGCAGAAGAAACGGTGGAGAGAGAGTCTAAATTCACAAAGAGCGCGCGGTACCTCTCACTCTCACCGAGCGTCGTCGGCTCCGCCCGCGAGGTCGAGGATGAGCTTGCACGCGACGTCCATGAAGACGTACGGCGATACGATGGTCTCCTCCTTCGCCTGTGGGTCCTGTGGCAGCACGCTGCCTGTTTCTGAACCGGTCTCCGATGGGATGATGGGCTTCGCCATTTCGAAGCGGCCTGCGCCCTGTTCCGTCGACGCGCGGTACGACTTCTTGTGGTGGAAATCGACGAGGTAGTTGTCCCCGTCGACGTAGTACAGCTGCACGTTCATCAGCACCACCACGTCGTCCTGCCGAGCGCGCGTCTCGACGAAGTACACCGACGACGCCGCGCGCAGGTCCACGCGTACATTGTGTCCGTCCCACTCGCGGTTGCGCCCTATCTTCGGTCTGTCCTTTGAGCGCGCATGGAACGCGCACAGTCCACCAAGATCCTTTTTCTCCCTCCATTCCATCCCAAGCGACTTGAGCGACGAGTAGATCGCAGACATGACCTCCATCGGTGGACTGCGGCTCCGAATACCAAAGTGCCACCGCGTGCGATGCTGCTTCTTTTCTTTCGAGTTCGAGTTCGAGACGGATCGCTTCGCGGTTGCGTATGACGTGAGATGGTGCTGCTGTGCAGATTGCTCACCGGGAAGGGATGAGTTGAGTACGGCGAAATTGCTTTCCTCGGTCTGGGCTGCCGGTGTCGAAAAATCCATGTCTGCTGTTCCTTCTGTGTCCTCATCCGCCTCCTCTTCGATGAATTCAGTCTCGAAAGGATTTGGTTCCGACTCTGGATTCCCTGATGGCGACAAGGCATTCGGAGACAACATATTCCGCGGCTGTGTTCGAACCACTTGTTTAGAAGGAAAACACCAAAAACGCCGAAGTCACTTACGTCTAGAACTGCCAGTTGAGCATCTCGCTCCTGATCCTCAAACTCTGCCACTAAATTTAAGGATGAGACCTTTCCCATGTGAAGTATGAAGCAAGAATGACTCACGGTCCCTACCCTTCCGCCGCTTGTCGCGCAGAAGAAGGTACGCAACCTTGACTGCGTTTCCCTGTGGGCCATCTTCGCGTCTCAGCGCCTCCCACACCTCATCAACACTAACGTCCTCCATCCGTTGCGCAAGCTCGTCAACCACGTCCTCCTCTATTCGCCCCAAGCCTTCGATGACCTCAAAGTCCAGTTGCTTCGGCGGTGCGACCAGCGACGACAGCATGCCGAGGACAGGCCCCGGCGGCGGAGGGAACGGCGTGAGGTAGCGCGGGAGGTCCGGCGTGAACCATGCGTGCGCCATGATGTCCGCAATGGTCATCCGCTTGACAGGGTCCACGTGCAGCATGCCGTTGATCATCGAGCGGGCATCATGCGAAAGGTAGTTTGGGAGGAAGTAGACGCCCTCTGCGGCTCCAAATCAGCGTTCCGGGATGGATGGCGCAGTTAAACTACACTTACCTGCGATCTGCTGGAACAGACGCCCCACATCATCGTTTTCGAACGGCAAACGCCCGCAGAGCATCACATACAGAATCACGCCGCTGCTCCACACATCGACCTCGGGGCCGGTGTATAGCGCGCCACGGATAACCTCCGGGGCAGCGTAGTTGGGACTGCCGCAGCTAGTCTTGAGAAAGTCTCCATCCTTGATCTCATTTGAGAGGCCGAAATCGGCGATCTTGACGTTGAGGTCGTCGTCGAGGAGGATGTTTTCAGGCTTGAGGTCGCGGTGGACGATCTTGAGACGGTGACTGTAGTCGATGCCTGAGATCATCTGTTGGAAGAAGCGCCGTGCCTGTGGCTCGGGCATGCGCCCGTTATCGACGATGAACTTGAAGAGCTCGCCGCCGGCGTACTCGAGCACGATGATAATGTCCGTCGGTGTTGAGATGACCTCGTACCTGTATGGAAGCGGGAGCGGTAGCTGTCAGCGATAGGACGATGGGTGCGATGCGCTCGGCGGCAGAGGGGGGAGCTTACAGTTTGATGATGTGCGGATGGCGCAGCATGCGCATGTAGTCGACCTCTCGCTGCACGCGCGTCTTTGTGTGGGACGCGATGATCGCCTCCTTTGAGAGGAACTTCATTGCGACCTTCTGACCAGTAATAGTGTGATAGGCCACTACACACGCGAGACACAAAATTCGTAAACGAGGCGGTCGGTCGGTCAATTCATCTTTCATTCAAATCGAAGGGAAGGGGGACGGACGTACTCTTTACCTTTCCGAAGGTTCCCTCTGCGATCTCGTCGACGACCTTGTACTCGCCGAGCTTTGAGGGAGGGAAGGACTCGACTGAGCTGCTGTTCGACATGGCGGCGGCGGCGACGACGACGACGACGGCAACGGTAAGGACGACGACGACAGCAACAGCAAACAGCGACGGGGAGGGCAAGACAGAGAGGTTCCTTGTCTGGGGTTCTCCGCATAAATAAGGAAGGCTACCTGTGTACCTTTTCGGGACATACAAATTACGTCACCGCGTAGCCAATTGGTCACTATCTGACTCAGAACCGTTCAAAGACATTAATATTCAACTCAATTGTAAGTCAAGTATTGTATACCGATACAACACGCGTATACAACCTCCGTGGGTACCCCAGTTCAGTCCCCCCGCTTCAACCGGGACTCGTCCTTGGAAGCCATATCTCGTATGACTGACCACCCCCAGTGCACAAAACCGAAAATCCCCGAAAAAACTACGAACCCAAGAGATAAGAACCCCCGGTCCCTCTATACACTTCGCATACACACTTACCCGAGTCCGAGATGAACCCAAGCTGTAATAAACCGGTCCGGGCCTAACAAACAGTTGCATTTTACTCATTAATTAGAATTGCACCTACCCCCTCGAACTCTTCCTACCCGTCCCGACTCGAAACAGCTACAGTTATTAGTTGCGCCACTTAATACTATTCCCCGGTCGCGGGACCCGAACCTGCCGTATCGTGCGGCTATCTCCGTGCCCGCTCACAATTAATCTCGAGTAAACTCGGTTATTCCCAGGGACAGGAACAAGTACTCTGGAATTAACTTGAGTAGTCTCCTTTCGAAATCGCATCATATCAGCAACTTGCACACCAACGTTCCGATCAATCTCTATGAAAGTAAGTAAAAATCCTATCAACATCGTAGGTTACGGCTTTAACAGCCCGTAACGCATCAACTCTACGCATCCCCGCCTTTCAGGAACCACAGACCATCTGCGGAGTGGTTCTTCCTATTTTCCGAAAGCACACAAGCCAAAGAGCACAGAAACAATCACTGGCATCTTCCAAATTATGTATATACATATAGGAATAAACACAAAGCATTGTATAGATTCGAGAAAGAAAGTAAGAGAGAAATAAATCGTAATCTTAAACGGCGATCATCACGCATCATACTAAAAAAAACACAAAGACAAATGAATAAACGAAACATTAACAAAAAAAAAGAGCCAACTCACCGCAACGACCAACGACCCAGGCCAAGGGCTCCAGTTCCCCGTCGCAGACACATACATCTTATTATCCGTCTACAACCATCCCGTCAGTGTAAATCCAATCACACACTTATGAAATCAAGAAACACACTCACCCCGAAAGAACTCAAGTTGAACGACGCACACTCGCCCGCCGGGCCCGGCGCGCGGCGGAGGCCAGAAAGGGTGAAGAGGATGCGCACGACAGCTGAGATCGTCTCAGCTGCAAAGTCCACCCCAGGACAGTTGTGGAACCCTGCTCCCTGTAACTGATAGCTGTCCTTCGGCCTCATCGGGTCCACCATAGTAGGGTTCGGGAAATCAAGTGGCTACAAGTCGCGTATGATCACAACCAGTGCATTTGTCAGTACGAGACCAAGCGGGGGAAAAAGGAGGAAAACTCACGTTAAGATGCGCGTTCTTAAAGCTCCCAAACACCACATCACCCTTCTTCACCGTCATCGGCGCAAACCCATCTCCCTGCGGTACGACCGCATCCTCCACCGCCGCCCTAAACAGCCCTCCAAACTGCGGGTTCAACCTCATCGCCTCCCTCACATACCCCTTCAGCAGCTCCCCAGCCCGCACGTCGCTCTCAGGCCGCTTGCACACCTCCACAAGCGCCGCGAACTCCCGCGACCGCGCAGGGTCGAGATAGAAGTCGACGACTTGCGATACGGACTGCGCGTAGTTCACTGACGAACCGACTGCGAGCCCGATCACGCATGCTACGAGCTCGCGTGTGGGACGGCCGGAGGAGGCGAGGTTCGAGAGGAAGGGATGACATTCCTTTGGTGCGGTTGGCCAGATCGCCTCTTTCACGGCTGTGAAGAGTCCGTAGACGGGATTCTGTCAGAGATTAAAAAGAGAAAAGGGAAAAGATAATCAGTATCCAATATTGTACACCCCCAAGAGCAACAAAAATAAAAACCGAACTCACCGCTGCAGTCCTCGGCGCAGCCTCCGTCAAGCTCTGCTCAATCAAGCCATTCACGATCTTCCCCACTTGACTCGCCGCCGTGCGAAGCGTCCACCCATTCTCGGGGGACACATTCTCAAACACGCACATGAACAAAACGGTGAACATGTCATACACCTCTTGCTCGGTGAACAATCCATGTGGGTTCGCGGGCGTCTTCAGCGAGATGCCGCACTGCGTTTTCGGAGTGTTAGCGACGGAGAAATGATGACACCACGCGAAAATACGCACCAGCATGTCCGCCGCCCAATGCACAGACACAAGGTTAATAACGTTGCGCACGATATCCACATACGTCCCGCCCACGCCCGCATACTTGTAGCTATTCCTCGCCAACAGCTCCCTCGTCCTACTCTTATACCACTCCACATACCTCCCCATCGTATCTCTCTCAGGGACCAACGCGTGCCACACGAACGCCCGATCCGTATCATGCTTCACCTGTTCGTCAAACGTCAACATGAACCCGTACCCCTCCGTAAGCATCTTCATATCCGCCTCGTATGTCTGGCGGAACCGCTTGAAGTCGTTGAACACGTATCGGATCCCCGTCAGCGTGTTGAGCACTTTCGGCACAGGTGTGGCTTTGGGCCGCCCGAAGTCGTATTTGGACGCGATGCCGAGCTTGGTGAGGTTCTGCTTCGTCACTTCGGGGATGAAGAACGGGAATAGCGCGTAGACGTTGTTCTACAACAAACAACCCCTCCGTCAGCCATCCAAAATGAGAACAATCGAGCAGACGCAGGACTCACAGCAGGATAATGCCTCGGCAAATGCCTGAAAAGCAACTTCGGCAACGCCGCTCCAAACGCTCCATTATCCGGGTTCCTCACACAGTCCTGATATCCCCACGACGTCAAGTTCGCTGGGGTATAATCATACGTATAGAACCTGTCCCCTCTCACAAGGGCGATGGCATCCGCCAAAATCGCCCTCGTCATCGTATACCCACAGCAAATCCCACTCCCCGGTCCAAGAGGCATACAATCCTCAGCTTGTAAACCAGGATAGAGCTCCAAGTTATCGATGTGGTTGTATAACATCCGCGCGGCGCCAGCGATCTCTGGGTCTGAAGACCAGTCTTCGAAGCTCGAGAAAGGCTTGAGACCGAGATATCGACGGAATTCGTTCATCGTGCATACACCCCATCGACGCGCTTGCTGCATCCCCATAATCTCCACGATGCGCAGCGCAGCGGGTGTCCCCCGCGCGCGGTACGCTCCTGCGCACTTCTCCGTCGCGTCTTGCAGGACTCTAGCGAGATCGTCGTCTTTGAACGTCCCGTCCCCTTGACGCTGAATCCTACGGGCCACCAGCAAATGTCAGCGAACTCAAAACAAATATTGGGAATGAACACACTCACCCTCCGAACGTACGCTTTCTCGGATCAGGGTCGGCCTGAGAAAACACTCTCACCGCCGCAGACCTAAAATCACTAAGATCGAGCTGATCAAGCGACTTTCCCTGAAAGATCTGTCCAAACGCCGCCTCCGTCCACTTAATATCCTCCTGCGCCGCCGTCGCATGCCACCTATAAAGCACATTGAACTCCACTGACACATGGTTTCCCTGTCCTCTCCCAATCACATCCCCGGCCTTCGTCTTGATCGGGTCGAACGGGTTCATACTCCACGTGCATCCATCACGACCGAGACCCAGGAAACCAGAGACGTAGTCCCCAAAGATAAGCGCCATAAAGTGCCCGCAGTTTACAAGTCGCGCCGTCTGGAAGATCTCTTCATCTTGTGCCGCGCGCGCAGCTGCGTCGGAAGGAGGTGGGTTCGTCCAGCGCTTCTTTTCGTTGATCTGTAATAGCATATTCGCGATGTACTGCCGAGCGAAGATCCACGATCAGCCATCACACTTATAAATCAGGAATTGGAAATGAACTGACGTTGTGATTGCGACTGAAGAGCACGAGTAGGGCGCTTGCGGCGGGAGGTACGAAGCCGAGACGGTCCTCGCTGTACGTATCCGGGTACAGCAGCCCACGGCCTTGCGTTTTGTCGCGCACCTGGTCTTGCAGTAGCTGGCTATAACCATAGAGCGGAGACAAATCGAGGTACGACGACGTCCTGTTCTTCGTCCAGTCCGCCGGATCGGTGTTGAAGAGCGAATGAGTGACGATCGACGCGAAGGCAAACGTGAGGGACGAGTTCTTGCCCGGGTGTTGTTGGAACTAGAGGAAAGGCACGCCGTAAACAAACACACGAAATAAAGAAAAGTCACGACGCGAACTCACATCGCGAGCCTTGAGGATCGTGTCGAAGACGAGTCCGGGATCGGGAAGCACGTTCGCAGGAAGGGGGTGCTTGCTCTGCACAGTGCGCGCATACGGCAAGCCCGCCTTACCCAGTTCGGGCTGGAGGGGATTATTCCCCGACCCATCCGCGCTGCGGAACTCGGAACCGAGGAACGTCGCCGGAGGATGCGGGAGCGTCTCATACAACACGGCTATCGCCTCGTCGTTCGCCGTATCCTGAAGCTTGCCAGGGGGCAGCTTGGTGATAGCGCTGAGGGCGGTGGTGAAGATGCCCTTGCGGTCGTCGATGGCCGTAGGGTTAACGAGCGCGTTGACGAGACCCTCAATGGCCTTGGGGTCTGTGACTGGTGGGCCACGGCTGATGGCGCCCTGAACGTTGTCGACGAGGGTGTAGATGCGCGAGTGGGAATCACTCTTCCCGCTCGTCTCTCCGGTCGCGAGGGCCTGGTAGTCGTAATGACCGTCGGGAGCCTTGGGCAGAGGCCTGTCCGCGAGGTGGGCAAGCTCTGCAGCGGACTTGGGACAGTATGAGCGCGTCGGACGCGTGCTAGAGAACAAAGTGGGCACTTACGACGAGGTAGCTCTGAGTGAGGTCAATAGGGAGCTTCGACATTGTATGAAAGTCGGAGAGAGGTGTTAGGACTGTTTCCAGCGTCCACGAGCTTTTATAGCGGGACCAAGCATAGTATGGACAGAGAGATCCTCAGGCCAGTGAGCGCGCAGGGAGACTCGCCGGACGCTAATCTGGCACGAGAAACAGTCCGACTCGGCTGCAGAAAGCGAAACCTTCTAGACTACTTCAAGACACCCTTGCAGTGCGCTGAGCCCGGTGGTATCATTTCCCCGCTTTCCGTCTTGCGCATAGAGTAATTCAATCGTTGGCGGGTGGAATGCGCGAGCTCGGCGTCCACTGTTCAGTTTCGCGTTCTCGGACTTGACGCGCCTTGCCCGTGACTGTCACACCCGCATAAGCGCGCGCGGCGCGCCTCAGTCTTCAAGTTCGGCTTCAAGTTGAAAGCTCAGCCTCCATCTCTCCCAAAGCTCAGGTCTACGCTCGTACGTCCAACTAGCTCGAAAAACACAAACGAAACGAAACAAAAGGGCGTCCCTAATTTACTAAATTAATATCGAGCATAGGTTCAATTTCTCTGCTTCAATAGATACACAGACAGACGGCATGGAAGCCTCCGGCCGCTTTCGGTATCTCATCCTTCCGTCCAAACGCAAGCCCCGCCCTCCTCTCTCTCTGTTTCCATGTCGATTCTGCGGCTCGGTCTTCAATGTCCCCCGCACACGAGCGCACGCATTGGCCAATAACGTTGATCGTAATACCAATCCCGAACCCGTTTACTACCGCTATCAACCCTCCAATTCAATCCCAACCCCAATGCTCGCTCGCGCCCAACGACGCGGCGGGTGCAGCGTGGCTCGGCAACGCGCATCGACATTAAAACATTAGCATCGACATCGGCAAGCACCGCGCTCTCGGAAGCTCGAGCCTTGCGCTCTTCCAAGACAGCTATTGGTGCTTTTACCCGAGAGCACCTCGCTCGGCGCCTGCGGGTCACCGTCCCCGCCTCCCAACGTCAACGCGAATAGAAAAGTGAGAATGCGACCGTCGCACCCTTGCCATTGCATCATCGCACAGTACTACTCGTTCAAGTTGCACTTAGCGTCTGTTGGCCCTGGCCCCTGACCCCGGCCGCCATATCCGTCCCTTTCCCTAAAGTATCCCCTTATTCATTTCATTTCTTCTTTTCTCCCACTAAAGTTTAAGTTCTAGTCCCGCTTCTATGCAGTTCGCGCACCTAATCACCAGTCTAGCAGCGTGTGGGAGCGCCCGCTGCTAAGGTTGACGCCAATGCTTGGAAGCAGAACCCTCTAGGTGGCTACGCAGTGCGCACCGTGACCGCGAGTTATTTTCAGTAATCAAGAGGCGCTAGTAGAAAGGCTGGCCCACCATTAAGTAGCTGTACACTCGTCTGACCCGGTTGGCCGAGTCAGAGTTTACGTGCGGACTCGGATCATCAGCTTACGGTTCGTATCGTACATCCACACAATTAATACCAGCACTGGTATCAGCACTAGCAGAAGCGCAGCGAACTCAACTTAGGACACAGGGGTTGGCACCGCGTATCGTATCGTGTCTTACAGTATATGGGTACATGAAGGGACCGGCCCGAACCAATCAGCCAGCCTCCCGAGCCCCTACGCGGATCTTCCAGAATCCAGCCACGCAAAAAAAGAAATGGGCCAAAACCTCATTCTGGGAATATGAATGAACTCCGAATATGGGAAGCCGACCCGGGCATGCATATGGATAGCATGGGCATGGAATCCGAAGCACAGGCCAGAAACTTATGATCAGGGAGTTGTACTCGCATTTCATGAAATCGCCGGCGCTAACGCTAACGACTCGGAGCCACTCCACTCCACCACTCTTCAGTTCTACGAACGGAACCTACGGAGGAATGGAGGAATGGAGTTTTGTAGAACTTTGAATTCGTTTGTCATTGTCGTTGAGTTCCTCCTTTTTTTCTTGTCTTTGTCTTTGATCATTACTGCTATACGTCCTGTGTACGTGTTTGTTTTGGTGTCGTCGACGTTGGGGAACATGTTAGCGTAGGATTCGCGAAAAGTAAGTATGCCGAACCTGAACTTAGTGACACACCGCGCGTACCACGACGGTGCATGGCTACCAACGAGTTACGGATTGGGTTCGGACGTCTTGAAGACGAAGGGACCGAATTCGTTATTACGTACACATACATATACTTGTAAATACATTCCACACATGAAATATGTACACTTGGACGTTGCTTCGGACGTCCCCGAAGTTACATGTACGCGGTGTGATGAAACTGGCTCTGAGTCGCCGCTCGGAAGGAAGGCCTCCGAACGAACTCCAGAGTCAGTACTAAGTCGTAGTCTCGAATCAAACTACATCTGCTGTCCGGGAGTGCCGACCGAGGGGGAAATGGTCACTAAGATTGCGCCCGAAGTCAGGATTAACGCCCGCCAAGCCTCGGAGGGGTGGCTCTATAGCGCAGCGCACGTGACCGATCCTCTCCGAATTCTAATTGATGTTTGGACTCTGCCGTCCGACCATGCAACTCGGGAGGAGAAACGAATATTATTAGTAGACGGGGGTATATATATATCGGTATCGTACAACGTTCCACGCGCCACGCGCCATAGCCCGAGAGAGGAGAGTACTTTTTTTCGTTTCGTTTTAGTTTCGTTTCGTTTCGGAATCGCATGTGTGTGCCAGTGTGTGTGTGTATATGTCGCAGTGATGTCGTCCACCGCTCATGAAACAGCACCCAAGCCCAAGCTATCCACCTCGGCCTTGACAGTGTCTAACCGCCGCGCCTCTTCCTCTGCTCGCGCGACTTCCTGCGCGAGTCGGCCTTCACGCACTTGCATGCGCTCTTCCCTGCGGAGTGCGCAGCACGGAGTAAGTGAGTACGTAGGTACGTTAGCTCGCAGAAAAAGAAAAGGGGTTTAAGAAGAAGAGTACGTACATCCCAAGTATCAACGCACGCACCTGCGCGATATGCGCGAGCGCTGCGTTGAGCGTTTGTGCGTTTGCAGGGGGACTTGTCATGCCCACCTGCCCCTGTCCCTGTCCCTGCGCGTGTGCGCGCGGTGTTGCGGGCACGTCGTCGCTGAGGAACGAGGAGGAAGTGTTGGCAGATGCGTCGAACGTCGCGTCGGCTGCGAGCGTGCTCTCCGCCTGAGGAAGGAAAAACGACGCGGTGTCGCCGGTGCGGAGGAAGCCGCTCCGGCCGGCGAGGGACGTGTTTGCAGAAGGGATATTGAGCGAGGTCTGCGCGCCAATCCAATCCAACCCGGTTCAGCTCAAAACTCGGCTCACAGTCCAACATACGCTCAAACGCACCTGCCAATTCTCACCCGCGAGCCGTGCGAGCTCGCGCTCGAGCATCTTCTCCCTATTCTTCCCTCGCTCGAGCTCGGCCATACAACGCTCGTTCTCGCGCTGCGTGCCTGTTAGTAGTAGCTCGAGGTTCTTGTACTCGCGCTCGAGCTCGCGGATCTGCTCGATGGGCGGACGTTGGCTTAGCTGGTCCTGTAGCGCTAGTACCTGTGCCTGGAGCTGCTCGTCGGTGCCCGATGTTTTAGGACGGACAATCAATGAGACGAGAACAGTTAGTAGTCAAACCTTAATTGACTCATGTATATAGGGCGGAGGGGAGCGTACTTTGTCGTTCTCGCGCTCGGCAGACAGCAGTTGTCTGCGCAGCGTGTCTTCGGGCGACTCCTCCGGCTGTTCGCGCAGCACGCCAAGGTCGTCCGACAGCGACGAGATGGATCCCGCGCGTGCGTTGTGCGTGCGTAGAGATTGTGCGCGCCGCATCGCTGCTGACGCGTTGTAGGATGGGGGCCGAGTAAGTAAATGGATAGGAGGCGCGGCGCCTCCGCGACGGGAAGAGGGACGGACCCGGGAAGCGCGCCGAACATCACGTGAGTGAATGGCGTGTATGCGCATAAATATTGCACACGCACGTGCAGCGCGACCTGAGGGCGAGTCCCGAGTCCCGATTCCTACTGCGTCACTATCTCGCCGACCACGACGAGCACGGACGTCTCGACGATATGGGCTACATCCAAAGCACGCCCTCGAGAACCTCAAGACGTACCAATACAAAGGTGTCGACAAGTTGAGCACTTCACCGTCTCGGAGTCTGGTCCCCTTTTCATTAATACATCCGCCGCCGCGGTCTCCTTTTTCTTTCGTGATGTAGGTCTATCTTGTCGCGCTATGTTCTCAACCCCTACTGGAACTGGCTCGTGAAGCTATGGCCTACGTCCGTAGCGCCGAACACCGTGCGTGCCACCGCCTATCTGCACAAGTAGCTTATCTGGTACTGAAATACTATGTGCCAAACCAATGCCTTCAATCAGATCACCCTCACGGGCCTCACTCTCGTATTCATCAACTTCCTCACGATGCTGTATTACGACCCCGCGTACTGTACTGAAGAACACGCCCCTGGCTCCGCCCCGCCGCACTGGGTGTACTTCACGTACGTCGTCGCTCCCTCATCCTGTGCACCCGATCTCATGCGAAATCAGGTGGGCGGCCGGGTTGTTTTTGTACCAAAGCCTCGACGCAATCGATGGGTACGTCGTCCATAGCATCCCGTGTGTCTTTTCTGAGCACTAGCATCTCTATACGTATCTCTAGGAAACAAGCACGTAGAACGCAAATGGCGGGCCCGCTGGGCGAGATGTTCGATCACGGTGCGTGTCCTCACCCCCCGCTACGTGATCACAATCACAATCACAATCGTATAACACGCTATCCACCTGACTGACAATTTTCAGGATGCGATGCGATAAACACGACGGCAAGATAGCGTTCCACTCCCGGTGGCTCCCCGTATAACTTATGCACATAAATCACAGCTGGAGGCGATCCTGACGTGTTACGCGCTCAACGTCGGACGTTCATGGTGGACCGTGGCGTCCCAGGTGGCGGCGCTCGCAAATTTCTACCTCACGACATGGGAAGAGTATCATACAGGCCAGCTGTATCTCGCGGAGTTCTCTGGACCCGTTGAGGGCATACTGATCATTGTATGTTTGTACATCGTCACGGGCATATACGGTAGGACCTGTCCTTTTCTCCTTGACTAGTACATCGTCATAACTTTGTTTAAATTCAAGGCCCGTCGTTTTGGGACCAGGGATCCTAACCTTCTCGCGACTAGGGCACGTCGAGGCTATAGCCGGGATCGTGCCGGACGTTCCGCTGAACATAGCATTTATGTACTTTGCAGGCCTCGGACTGGGATTCAACATCTTCACAAGGTGATTTCTCCATTCCCTAGCAAAGTCTTTCCACTCAGCTCACTTATATTCCTCTAGTTACACAAACGTGCACCGCGCCGCCATACGTAGAACAAGCACAAGCACGCGCACCGACTCAACCCTCCTCCCCCTCCTGCGCCTTCTCCCCTTCCCACTCTCAGCATCCCTACACGCCTTCTGGCTCGCCGCGCCCGCACCCGGGTCGTCAACGATGACAATCCTGCACTCCCCACTCCTCGTACCATTCCTCTGCGCATGGGGCCTCCAATTCGCACACCAAGTCGGGCGCATCATCCTCGCGCACCTCACGCGTCGCCCTAACATGCCCGTATGGGAGCCGCTCTGGGTCTTCGCAGCTCTCGCGGCGGTCGACGCGAACGCGCTTCGTTTGTTCGGTCGGTACGTATGCGTTCGCTCTCCTCTCCTCCCTCTCCTTCTTCCTTTCTCAAAACTCTCACTAACACCCGTGCCCACTCCGTTCCACCCCACCCAGACCCCCACTCCTCCTAACAACCCCCTCACGCACCACCCTCGCCGTCTACACAACCCTAACGCTCTCCCTCATCTCGTACGCCCGTTTCTGCTACCTCGTCATCCGCGACATCACCGACTTCCTCGGTATCGCGTGCTTTACCGTGCGCAAGAAGGGTGCGGACGGCGCGTGGCATAGTTCGGTCCCGGCCCCGGTCCTGGTCCCGCGTGCGAATGGTGTCGGTGCGCATACCGGGATGAAGCCTAAGGACGAATGACGGAATCACTCATGATTACTCGGAGGCCGAGCCTGATCGATGATAGGCGGATTTTAGACGGGCGTGTAGGACGATATAGATCAAGGCCCACGCCTTCCCCTCACAGGACTTGGGATTTTCACACTTAGATTCATTCGCACAGCTATTAGCAGATCCAATATATAGCGTTCAAAATTTATAGACATAAGAAGCGGAGCACAACGGTCAAGGGACCATAAAACTAATACACAGTACAAAAGGTCGGGAGGTAGAGCTGACTAGGGTCAAACAGGCATAGCATGGAAGAATCCAGTTTGCGGCGCTTGTAATCGTACAAAGCATTTAAGACCTCTCGCCTCTGAGACGCCTCGCAAGAGCGAGATCCTTCGGTTGACTGCGAATGCATAATTAGACGGAGTAGGATAAACGCAACCAATACCGACGTACATGGTAACACGCTTAGCGTGGATGGCGGCCAAGTTGGTGTCCTCGAAGAGAGAGACAAGGTAAGCCTCAGCAGCCTCCTGCAGAGCCATAACGGCGGAAGACTGGAAGCGCAAGTCGGTCTATGAAAAGGGACGAAAGCGAAAACGCATAAGTCGTATGTTTTCCTAAAAAGGTAACTTGCAACAACAAAGCAAACAAACGCACCTTGAAGTCCTGTGCGATCTCACGGACGAGGCGCTGGAAGGGGAGCTTCCTGATAAGCAGCTCCGTCGACTTCTGGTAACGACGAATTTCACGGAGGGCGACGGTTCCGGGCCTGAAACGATGGGGCTTCTTGACACCACCGGTTGCGGGCTGGAAAATGGAGTCATCAGCGTCCGATGATGAGTCACATAAGGGGCTTAGGGCGCCCCACGAATGCTGGGTCGCCTGAGGGGATAGAAACTCACCGCGGCAGTCTTCCTCGCAGCCTTGGTCGCGAGCTGCTTACGCGGAGCCTTTCCTGAACACGAATTCCATGAGTTATGGCTCAAAAGACAGCTGGAAGTGCAACAAAATCACCTCCGGTGGACTTGCGGGCGGTTTGCTGTTGATAGCGACGAAAATGAGCACAACAAAGCAACAAAGACGATGCGAATGCGAGACAAACCTTGGTACGGGCCATATGAGTGCTCTAGGTTCGCGTTAAGACGGTTAGTTGGGGTGGATGGGCAAGTGTTGAAGATGTGCTGCTGTCGACGACAACGATGATGGCGGCGGGAGACAAGAGGCGACGACGACCCACATGCTTCCTTATCCGGCGGCGAGCACAGCTTCAGTACACTTTCCCACAATGTGGTATTGAAACTGCATGTTAGGTAATGTAGGATAGCGTTCGCACTCAAGTCGGCGGGGTTTCAGTCTGCTGTACTGTACTCGTATGTACATCAAATCAACCTGTACACCGCACATTTTGTATCTGTTCCCCGTTGATTGCTGCGTACCTCTTGACATCAGAAACTCACATCTAATCGAAAGATTCGAATTTCCAAAATGGGTCGCTCGCGCAACGCTCTCTCTGTCCTGGGTCCTAACCAACTTCCCCTTGGGCCCTTGCTCTGTTTGTTACGACGGCTAAAAGTTTCTCTCGACAACGACAGCGGCAGTCCCTTATCTGCTGCGTCAGTCTCTGGAACATTTCCGGCGCCCTGACCAGGTGTTCCCTTCCTGCTCGTCTTCCGCTTTAAACTTACCCCTCATCGTCGGCTCGAATTCACTTATGGCTTCTCGTGCATTCGGCATCCACGGTCCCGGGGCATCAATATCGCGGGGGATTGTGTACTGGGACGCTAGCGCTGAATGCAACACGAACCTAAATGGCGTGCTCCGAACTGGAAATGCCCGACTACGATCCTGCTTGTCGGATTATCGGAAATCGATTGAGTTCGTAGCGTGGATCCAGAAGATCTCGTTTTCGGCTCACGACCCCACCATTGTTCACTCTCTCATCTCCGCCCCGGCAGGCCTAGGGGCATAAAATGCAGACCTAGGGGCATAAAGTGCAGACTTGAGAGCTGTCGTGCGGCGAAGAACTCGTCGAGGGTGGGGGTTGAAGGTACAGACAATGGACTGAACTGTATCGTCATCGCCGAATAGGCTCGCAGAGAATTAACCCTCTTGCCATCAACTGGACGGTGCTCGACAAGGCACGAAGGATAAAGAGCAGTACCTGTCCGACTTCGACTGGAAGGCCGTGCGTCGCGTGGGCGTGGGCATGGGTTCGACTTTTGATCTGTTGTGAGCCTTGAACCGTCGATATCAACATCTTCTTCTATCTCCGTTTCGAGTCTTCCTTTCGTCCAGTGTTCGAGGGTTCGCACTTAGAGCAAAGAGCTATAAGATCTTGCTCTTGCTAGTTTCTTTGCCTTCGTCTTCGTAGCGAAAGGTAACGTTTATTGACTGGAACGTCGGGATTGTCCTTCCGATCCTGGGTGGGGGAGAGGGGGAAACGCAGAACAGAACCATGAACTGGCTAGACTTTTGTTGGTTCTTGACGCCCGAGTTGGAAGATGGGACTGGTAAGAAGTGTGCGCTACTTGGGCCACGGTTCGGGCGTCAAGGGGCTTTTTTACTTGCGTCTTGCGTCCTGTGCCTTAATACTTCGAGGGGGAACACGATCTAGAAGAGTGTCCAGCGTAAGATTTTGGCAGGCGTTCATCAATGAATACTTTCTGGAGGTTGAGTCGCTCGAAGTCCATCTCCATGTGCACACGTCCAAGTTCTGAGCTTCGAGGCTGGTTTTTTTTTTTGGAGGTGGCAGATCAAGGACGGACAGACGTTGCTGTGGCTGTCAATGGAAAGAAAAGAAACTTGAAAGTGGTCAATTACGGTAACGTACAACTAAAGTGCTTACTATGAAAAGGCCCACCGGATAGGGCAAACCACTGACTCAGACGAGCTTGCTATCTTGCGTGTACGAATACGGGTGCGACTCCAGATCTAATCCCTTCCTAGTACCGCTCACAGGGTTTTTTTTTAGCGGCGTACTGTCGTTTATCGTCTGCGAACAGACATCCGAGCCCCAGGCCGAGGCGTTCGATCTCGGGCCCAAAGATCCGCTCCACGGCAGGGTTGGCGGGGTTTAATCAAGACTCACGCTCCAGAAAAGGCATTGCATTAATATTGTCTACCGCCTCCTTCTTCGGTCCCCGTCTTCAAAGACCAATCTGCATGGGACCGTAGGACGAATAACAATCCGTATTGACAAGTGACGACGCATGTATGGCGTAACATCCTGGTCGAGACTCATACGGTCCCGTCGTCCGAGGCGTTCGATCTTGGATTTGAAAGGTCCAGTCCATAGCGGTGGGGTTTAATGAAGGCTCGCGGCATATCACTAGTACTGCCGTTATTACGGACCCCCCGCGGTTCCGATCTCCGAGCTGTACCCCCGATTTTTGCTTTATCTGCAAACGCGAGGTTATTTCGATCGATGTTCGATCCGCTGTGGGATGTCTATATGTCTTCTTATCCAAATTATTACCATCTAAATCAAAGTCCACCCTCGGAGAGGTCGTTTCGGGACGTAACGGTACAGGCGTCGTGTGTTCTCCGGGCTTCTCTCTGGCAGATAGGAGCCTCACCGGGGGGTCGACCGATATACGGTATGACGACTCGTTCTAATATTGTTGCGCCGCTGGATTGGAAATATCGTGCTTCAGTTCCCTGTGGCGCGGCGAATTTGGGGGAAGCACAGGGTCGCTGGACCTCGTGCGGGGGAAGGGGACCGACTTAACTGCCCGGAGCATGTATCTGATGGATTCCTGTGATAATACAGACAATCGTTTGCTATAACTAACGACAACAATACAAATGAGACTAGAGCTAGCAGCAACCCTTGACGCAACTTCGGCGATAGTGCATGTAATACAACGACCTGTAGAGTGCAGTCCATATTGTGTAAAGGACAGAGCACTATCCGAGTCGAGGAAGGGAAGCAGAACTTGGAAGGCCAGGCAATATTGTGCGCTAGTATAGTAGGGAACTTCCCTTTGTTAGAAGCGGGATGTGTTTGTAAATAGAGCTAAGAGTGGGCTGGATGCGAGGGGGCGTTGCCTGAACTGAGATCGGGGGAGCCGTTCAAAGCGGTTCTGGCTCAGGGACAGGGCCCGCACTGGCAGGGAAGGGCGCGGGCACGTGATCACCGCCCTCAATCTACTTCCGTGTTCGCTCTCGACAACGCCGGGAGACGCTGTGCAGGATCTGTTCATCCCTCACCCTCATCAGCTTCATTTTGATCATCCAAGTCCGTTTGTACCCTTAGCACTGGATCTGCGCGCTCGCGCCCTATATGGTGTCCCATCTCTTTTTGATACTATCGCTGTATCATGCTCGCGCTACTGCTATAAGAACCCCAGGTCCTAGATATCTTTTCTACACCCCTTCCGTTCCCTTCCAATCCCCTCAATAATGGCAAAGCTTCCCATTGACTTCACCAAGAGTCTCCTCGTCGTAAGTACGCTCCCGCCACTGTCGAGTGATGGCTACTCACGCCCTTGGGTCGTCTAGTCGGGTGCAGACCTTGTCCACCTCGCCGCACGGCCCCTCCCCAAGGCTCCCGATGGCCAATACGACTACGAAGCCCTCGCGACAGGCGAGGTCAGCACCTCGGATGGCACTCACTCACAGCTCTACGACTTCGTCTCCGACGTCCAGGGCGCCATCAGCCGCGGCCCGCTCGTCACCGACCCCAAGGCCGCCGCCGCCCTCATCGACGCCATCGCTCACCCTACGTCCATCAACGACCGCGACAACCTCTTCACCAACGCTCTCAGCGCTATCACTAAGCTCCCCCCGGGCGACGTCCAGGACAGTGCTAATAACGAGGTCATTGCCGTCCTTTACGATACGCTCCCGCACCCGCCTGCGACGTTCTTGGGCTCCAAGTTCCGCGCCGCCGACGGGTCAGGGAATAACCCCTCCAGCCTGATCTTGGAAAGGCGGGCTTGTCGTATGCGCGCAGCGTCCAGGGCAAGCACCCGCTCCCGGAGAACGCGCTTCCGGACCCTGGCCTAGTGTTTGATACGCTCCTCAAGGCCCGTGATGTAGGTATATGCTATCTATCGTTCTTCAGTCGTGTTTGCTTATTGTGCCCCATCAGTTCCAACAACATCCGGGCAGGAACTCGTCCCTCACGTTCGCGTATGCGTCGATCGTCACCCACTCGCTCTTCAACACCGACCCAGCGGATTGGACGAAGAACAGGACGTCGTCGTACCTCGACCTCTCGCCGCTGTACGGCTACAGCCAGCTGCTGCAAGACCAGGTGCGCGACAAAGAGCAGGGCCGTGGGCTGCTGTATCCGGATACGTACAGTGAGGACCGCCTCGGGTTCGTGCCGCCCGCCGCAAGCGCCTTACTCGTGATCTTCAGCCGTAACCACAATGTAAGCAAAAATCTTCATCCCCGACCAATCATGACGAAGATGATGGCTTACGACAATCCCTTTTAAATTGGGCAGTACGTCGCGAACATGCTGTTGCAGATCAACGAAAAGAAGCGCTGGTCCAACCCGCCGCCTACTGATGCGACGCTACGCGCGAAGCAGGACGAAGAGATCTTCCAGACCGCACGGCTTGTTAACTGTGGGCACTTCATAGCTACAATCTTTGGCGACTACGTCGCAGGCTTCTTGGGCCTCGGGCGTGAGGGCTGCACGTGGAGCTTGAACCCGTTCGACCCGATCACGACGAAGGAGGGCGATGTTATTCCGCGAGGGCAGGGCAACCACGTCTCGGTCGAGTTCAACCTACTTTACCGCTGGCACGCGACTACTGCGAAGGAGGACATCGAGTGGACTGATGAGCTGTTCAACGAGATTTTCCAGAACAAGCCGTATGACCAGATCAACCTCAATGACTTTAGGTCGGCTGCTGTGAGGGTCTTCGCGCAGAGCGAGCCCGATCCGAAGAAGCGCACGTTCGGAGGGTGAGTTTGTTCGTGATCGTCGCTTGCGTCCTGTGTTCGCTGACACATCCTGGCGCTTTTCAGGATCAAGCGTCAGGCAGACGGGACGTTCTCAGATGACGACCTCGCGAAGATCCTGCAAGACGCGACTGAGAAATGTGCGGGTTCGTACCGCGCACGGGGAACGCCCGCTGCGCTGCGCGTTATCGAGATCATGAGCATGCAGCAAGCGCGTAACTGGGGTGTATGCTCGATGAATGAGTTCCGTCAGTTCCTAGGACTCAAGCCGTTCGGAGACTTCGAAGAGTGGTCGTCGGACCCTAAGATTGTGGCCGCAGCGCGCAGGTTGTATAACCACATTGACAACCTTGAGTTGTATCCTGGTCTCCAGGCTGAGGACATCATCCCGCTAGGCCCGGGTAGTGGGATTTGCTGTGGGTACACCATGACACGCGCGATTCTGGCGGATGCGATCGCGCTTGTGCGCGGAGACAGGTTTTACACTGTTGACTATACACCGACGAACTTGACGTCGTGGGGCTACCAGGATTGCGTGCGTAACGTGAACAACGGCGCGTTCGGCGCGGCGTTGCCTAAGCTCCTCTTCCGTCACTTGCCTAGGCACTACCCTGCTGTGAGTTAATTTTCTATCAGCCACGGTTTAGGACCATTAGCTGACGCTGGACGATTCTAGAACAGCGTATATGCGCTATTCCCGTTCTTCATCCCGAGCGAGACGAAGAAGAACCTAACGAACTTGGGGATCGTGGACAAGTACAGCCTCACGCGGCCAAAGGCGACGCCGGTGCCGAAGGTGCTGAACACGCTTACGGGGATCCGATACGTGTTCAAGGATTTCCAGCGGTTCCACCAGACGTACGGGCCGGATATGGCGATGCTCACGGAGGGCTACGGGTTTATGCTCACGTTCGACGAGCAGGTTAAGCATGATACAGATAGGTCGTTCGTGTGGCATGCGCTTGTCTCTGATGCCAAGACGATGAAGCAATATGTACAGTGGTACAAGCAGAAGACGCTGGCGATGTTGAAGCAGAATAGCTTCAAGTATGATGACGACGATAAAGCGACGTATGTCGATATCGTGGGCAATGTGATCAACCTCGTGTCTGTGCATTGGGCTGCGGATATGCTCGTGCGTGTTGCCGCCTCTTTTTCTTCTCACTCGTGCTTACGCTGATGATTTTTTCTCTCCTCGGACGGTTGTAGTGCGGTATCCCGCTGAAGACGGCTGCGAACCCGAAGGGCTTGTTCACGGAGCAGGAGGTGTACACCATGTTCACTGTCTTGTTCATGTGCGTGTTCGAGAACGTTACACCCGAGAATGGGTGGGCGCTTCGTGCGGGGGCGAAGCAGGTTGGCGATATCATCAACAAGCTTATCGAGCAGAGCCTCCAACAGGCTGCACCGCACACAGCAACTGTCAGTCCACTCGATTTGCTTCACATAGCGCGCTATTACTAACACACGGTGACCCCCCCTCCCCCTCGTCCTTCCCATCCTAAATCATAGAACCTCATCTCCGGCTTGCTCACGGCGCAGAAGGAGCTGCTCTTACCAACAGCAGCAAGGGAATGCGATCCGTTCCTTAAGAACCTCGCCGCGTCAAAACGCCCAACGAACCAGCTCGTCGCATGCGTGATCGGGCTCGCAGTCGGGTCATCAGTCAACTACTCACAAGCCGTCGCGCAAGTCGTCGACTTCTACCTCGACCCGGCACGCGCGAAGGAGTTCGCGGCGCTCGTGGAGGTGTGTAAGCGGCCTGAAGGCGATGCGGAGGCGGATGCGCTGTTGAGGGGGTATGTGCGCGAAGGGATGAGGTTGAACCCACAGTTTGGGGGCTTGTTTAGGGCGGCGGTGCAGGATGCGGTTGTGCCGCAGGGAGATGGCCTTGAGCCGCTGACGGTGAACGCGGGTGATGTGTTGTTTGCGAGTTTCAAGAACGCGAACCTCAACGTACGTATCTTCTTTCTCTTTCCCCCTTTTCCTTATTCCGTCATGTCGCGCAAACGCTGACGCAAACGCGACTATAGCCACAAGACTTCCCGAACCCAACAACGGTCGACCCGACGCGCCCGAAGGACAGCTATCAGCTGCAAGGAGCCGGGTTCCACAACTGCCCCGGTGTGGACTTTGCGTCGGACACGATCTCGCAGGTCGTGCGCATCATATTCACGCTTCCGAACCTCCGTCGTGCGCCGGGGCCTGCGGGCGTGTGTGCGTCGTTTGAGCTTCCTTCGTTCGGGGTGAGTGTTGTTTCTTGATTTCGGAAATGTATGAGTGGTTAATTAATTGATGGGATGGTCGTGGTTGAATTTTTAGACGGATAACACGATGTATGTCACTGCGACCGGGAATTGGAGCCCTTGGCCTGGGTCGCTGTTCGTTGCTGTGAGTCTGGTTTTTTCTCCTCTTGTTCATGGTTTTGTTTTTGCTCATGTGTTTTCGCGTTTTTAGTACGATGCGTGAAAGTGGTCCCGTTCGTTCGCCTCGCTCAGCGCAGCACGGCTTATGAGTTTGTCACAATGCTACGATGCCATGTTCCGAGCTCTCACGCGATTTGACGATTTGACGAACTTTACGGCTACGAACGGATGTCCAACCAAATACTTACCCTGTGATCTGTCGTTTTCCTTTTTTCTTTCTTTCTTTCTTTCTTTCTTTCTTTCCTTAACTTCTGCTTCTGAAAAAAAAATCATGTTGTGTTTCGAGATCGTTTTATCATGTACTGTATGTACTGTACCTCCGAGTTCAAATTCTCACTGATGAGTCATGACCGACTTGGATGTTTGTTGTTGTGTTGTACTTTCAGTTGTGTGCTGTGTTTATACCGCTACCGCTACCCGGGCTTGTGCATGAGTACTGAGTGAGTTGATAGTAATGCCCTTTAGAAAGATGACGGTGCGCTCGAGTTGCTGCACAAGGCGACTTGGAGTGCAGCGTTCGATTAGTATTATAGGTTTGAGGTCGTCAGCTTGAGGCGGCGGGCGAGGACTCGGAGGTTGAACGCGATTTTACTGACGTAATAAGACAGTACAGTAGTGTCTTTCAGGACTTTTTGTATTACCGAGTCGCGGGAGACTAGAAGCGACTTTTCATAACAATAATTATCTGCTACCGCCATACATCCATCCATCCAGGAGCTCGAGGTCCATTCATGCCGTCCAGTCACCAGCGACGTTAACACACATTGACTTTGGGGATTACTGTAATATTATACGTATTCACGTATGTGGCACCGCCTCAAGTTCTTCCTCCCCGATCTTCACTTTCTGGGACGCTACCAAGTGGGCAAGTCTTCAGCCTTCAGCCTTCAACCTTCAATGTGCACCCACGACTCGGACGTGCATCTCAAGTCTAGGATCTTAAATGGACGGTAGACACTCACGGATGATCACGACGTATATACGTGCCCACTCTGCACCTTCGTTGATCCAGCCGTGGATCGTCCCGCGCTGGACGAGCGCGTCGCCCGGCTTTAAGACGACACGCTTGGAGTCGTCGAGGAGCAGCGTGAGGGTGCCGTGTGTGAGGACGCCGTAGTCGAGCGAGAGGGTGCGGTGGGGCGGCTATTGAGAGATAGAAGAAGAGTCACATTGGGTCTCTCTACGCATGAGCAAGGGTGCGGGGTGGAATGGGGCTGCAACCGGTAATGGGGGATATTGAGGGATGATGGGACCTACCGACCCTCTCCCAGGCGGGACATCCGCAACTCGGAAGATGGTCCCGTCCGAACTGACGTGCGTGCGCGCCGCCGCCACCGCCGCTACGTCCTGGAACTCGGATCCGGCGCTGTTGTCCGGAGGGGACGTGTTCGTTTGGAAGATGTCGGCGAAGACCCAGGCCGAGCGGTCGAAGGGGTACGGTGTGACGGGTGCGTCGGTAAGCACGACGGATTTGCCTGAGGGCGTGTGGCCTGTTACGATGCGCCGGACGGGGGGGAGGGTGGATTGTTCTGCGGGGTCGGGGGCGGCGTCTTCAGAAGACATTATGTTGTGTAGGCGTCCGTTGAGGGAGGGGGATGTAGGGTGAATGCTGGCGTGCGGGGACGGATCTGGTACATGATTTGGTTCGCTCCCTTCTTACCTCCTGAATCTATTCCTAACCTCTTACCAGTCTCAGGAAATTGGTGGGTGTTTCTTCCTGGGTTGGCTCAGGAAACCCTGCTGTTCGATATAACGCACTCTCTGCTTTGCTTCACGGGGATCTAAGATACATGCATCACAAAACTATATTTCGTCCATCTACGTTCACTAAGATGTCAATCCCGCGCATCACACCGCGTTAATACGGAACTCCGTCTCGAGCTCTTTGTTTCCGATCTTCACCTTCTGGGCCGCTGTAGGTTGCAATGGTCTCGTTAGCGTATCCATTGGAGTAACCGATAATAACTCGAAACACGCACGTAGCATGATGGCGTACATGCGCGACCACTCGCTGCCTTCGTTTAAAAAGCCGTGGATCGTCCCGCGCTGGACGACAACGTCTCCAGCCTTCAACTGGACGCGCCTGTTATCGTCGAGCAGCAGCGTCACAGTTCCCTGCATCACGATACCGTAGTCAAGAGAGACAGTGCGGTGGAAGATCTGCCCGCCCATTCATCAGTTGTCTATCCCAAAGGCAAGACGCATATATATAGGAGACATACAGTGCCTTTTCCCGGTGGGGTATCGACAACGCGGAACGAGCTCCCAGCCGCCGCGCTGAACAGATCTTGCGCGTGCGCCTTTGCGAGGTCTGTAAACCCGCCAGTGTTGTTCGCCGGGGAGGTGTCCGTCCAGTAGACGTCGGTGAAGAGCGATGGTGCCCTGCCGAAGCCGTGCGACTCGATGGGCGCGTCCTCGAGCACGGTGGACTTGCCCTCGGGGTGTGGCCTGTGACGATGCGTCGGACTGGGGTGAGAGCGGGGCGCGAGGAAGTGCTTTCTGTGGACGTTGTTGCTTCGTTTTTTGGCTCTGGAATAGGGCGGAACTCCGTCTCGAGCTCCTTTTCGCCGACCTTCACTTTCTGAGCCGCTGTAAATCGCGATGGTCTCGTCAGTGTATCTGCGGCGTACCAATGTACACTTGAAACAACATACGTAGCATGACGGCGTATATGCGTGACCACTCGCTGCCCTCGTTTAAAAAGCCGTGGATCGTCCCGCGCTGGATGACAACGTCTCCAGCCTTCAGATGAACGCGCTTGTCATCATCGAGCAGCATTGTTACAGCTCCCTGCATCACGATACCGTAATCAAGAGAGACGGTGCGGTGAAATAGCTTTTTCCACCCGTTCGTCAGCTGTTTATTCCGGCACCAGCAAAATATATATAGAAGACGTACCGAGCCTTTACCCGGTGGGGTATCGACAACGCGGAACGAGCTCCCGGTTGCACTGAACAGGTCCTGCTCGTGTGCTTTCGCTAAGTCCGTGAATTCGACGGAGTTGTCCGCTAGGGACGTGTCTGTCCAGTAGAGGTCGGTGAAGAGGGCTGCTGCCCTGCCGAAGGTGTGCGGCTCGACGGGTGCGTCCTCGAGCACGGTGGACTTGCCCTCGGGGGTGTGGCCCGTGACGACGCGTCGGACTGGGGGGAGAGTGGAACGCGAGGAGGTTGCTTCTGTGGACATTGTTGCTTCGTAAGTTGTTGGCTCCGGGGTAAATCTCAGAGAAGGACTGGGTGGACTGGGTGGACTGGAATTATGCTGCTGGTTTTAAAGCAGAGATACAGTATGCACTAATTCATACTAACCGACGCTATTTCTGGCAACCATGATGTGATTAATAACCACATGAACCCCACGACTGGACTCATCATTTTTTTACCACAGCCACTGACTCGGCGCGCTGGGATTAATTTGCATCCGTTGCATGAGCGCGAGCGCGAAACTGGTGAAAGTACGAGATGGCGCGGGATGACCCTGCCCAAGAAAGGCGCGTTCAAGCGTCTAAGCGAGTGATAGGTGATAGTAGTGTTCTTTATTATAGCTCAAAGCCGTGTACGCAGTATGTGTGGTGGAATCAAAGATGGAGTTGCGTTCAACCATCCAATTTGATGTGGTGATGGGTTACCAGTGAGTCTTTGATCAATTTGTGAGTTCCGACTCGGACTCTAGGACCCTCTCAGGCCTTTAATACGTTAGTAACATCAGGATTTAGCAGTAAACTGTGAATTGGTAGCTGATGATTTTCCTAATCAAGCTCTACATTGATCGCGGTCGGCGATCCCGATCGTCGACTCAGCAGATCGGCAAATCAGCACGTGACTTACTCGTTACGTGAAATGATGTTTGCTTTCCTTAGCATGTAGCTTTCTTTCTCAAAGATTTATCCCTAACACAGACCGCGGATTAGTCTGCCATATCTAATGGCATTTCAGTCACGGGATTTATGAAGAAGGTATACGTCTCTAGGCTAGCCCATGTCGACTGTCGAGTCTGTTCCTGGATCAAGGGGACCGTTGACTGCGCTTCTAGTATGAGGTTGCCTAGTTCCCTCGCTTAACCTCGCTACAATGATATATTGCTCTGCGCTGTGCCCAGCAGGAACTAAACTTAACCACACATTTCATATTCATCAGTCGGTGCTTACCGAGATTTCCGATGATCGTTCACATGCGGTGCGGAATCCCGCTTTCAGCTCTTCGTTGTCGATTTTCAACTTCGGGGACGCTGCCAGCCTCAGGCTGAGAGATTCCAACTCGAATCCCGTTAGCGCATTCGATCCGACGGAAGCTAGGAACAAGTGAAACACGGCACGAAGACGCAAATGCGCCTCGTCGAGTCAGCCGCGCTTTCTACAGACACGTTCAGGCACCCTACTCTGAGGGAAATGACCGGCAAGTAATTAAAAAGCAGAGATACAATAGGTCTGATTATAAATTGACCGGCGGGACCGAAACTTGACCTCCAATAAATTCGATCTTACGAGTTAGTCACATGGTGGGCCCGCGACGGACTGGTAATCGCTTGTCACTGACTCGGACACACCGCTCGGCGCGGCGTGAATTTGCTGAAGTGAGCGAGGGAAGTGTTCAGAACGGTGGAGAATGCAAAGTGGCCAATTGGCTTTGTCCCGGGCCCGCAATGATTGTGTAACAAAAAATATCTATGCGAGTTATGTAGAGTTCATGATTTGTTGTAGGTATATCGGTATGGGAAACTAAGTGGCTTGGATATCGGTAGTAGATAGCGGCTTGTTTTAACAAGTCGATTGATATTCGTACTCACCTCGTGAGAAAGACGGCGGTGGATTGGATAATCTCGATTATACGGTACTAATACTAAACATTGTCTCAAACGTTTGCCGAAAATAACGGTTTCTAAGTGATTGTAAAAGTCCAGCCATAAGAAAACGCCATAACTGGTTATATCAATGTTAAGATGACGCAATTTAAGCATATGTTGTTACAATTTGTCTCGCCTACATTCCTCGTATAGTTCAAGTATGCTAAGACAAAAGTGACCTTATCAACATTGCAATTGTGTTTAATCCACAACATCGCATACAATAACAAGATAAAAACGGGTAACGTCCTTCATAAATATAAATTTTGGCTTCATATCAATCCGTATTCGGTTCTAATAGAATATATATCAGGAAGTGACGAATAATCATTAATTCTGGCACAAACCTTTGCGTCACACGATGGGATAACTAAAAGGTTACTTCAGGAGGCCAGACTCAAGGTGTCGACTCCGACAGCGGCGGGTGCTATAACGCACAGACAGCACCGTCTCCCGCGGCTTTTGCCAGAAGCCTGGACTGTCACCCCGCCTCAAGCTTAGCGCTAGACGGGGCTGACTCCATCAGACTGCCACATTATGGAAGACGGACGCTGCCCCCGGACGCGAACGAGAAGCCCAGTTCACACCTCCATGCTGCCGCGGACACACCTAGCGGCAACATGGAGAGTGACGCCGGATCCAGACGTGAATGAGAGGGTGAGTCTCACTTCCGCGGCTTTTGCCAGCAGACCGGACTGTCAGCCCTCCCGAGCGCAGTGCTGGGAAGGGAGACTCCATCGGAAAGCCACATTATGGAAGTCACGCTGGTCTCGAATGTATCGTCGTCACGGCTGGCTGAGATTCAGGTTACTGAGACCCGATCATTGACGAGCCAAGGGTATCTATTGCAGGGTGATCGTCAGCTTAAGACGTTATGGCGTGCACAATGGACATACGGATAAAAGGGAGGCTCGTAATAGGTGGGGCAAATCGACATGCTGTGCTGGGTTGTGCCTAGATGACAGGAAGGTCAGGTAATGTTGATGGGACTAGGAGGAGACAGACTTACGGGGAAATTGTGTCTAAATGTCGCGTCGATTAGGTTGCATAGTATGGTGGTAAGTAGTGCAGGCTCGACTGGGCGGGGTTAGATGAGGGGATGATAGAGGGTGGGTAGGAGTGCAACGGGAGTGCTGCTTTATGCTGAGTGTATGCGTTTTGAGTGGGATAGTAGTTGTCAGAGAGTAAGAAGCTGAGGAGGCGGGAAAGGAGGGGCTCGCCTCTTTATTGAATCTAAGTTGCGTTTAAATCTCCGCTCTAATTTTGGATCCTCCTTCCTTTTCCAACGCGGCTGGCAGTTGCGTCGCAGACTAGAGACACGCCGGACCTTGGGAGATTGGGGTTATACTCAAAGGGAAATTGAGGTAGGCCAGATATCCCGGATGTACTCATTCACTGGGCAGTCCGACTCCTTGAGTTTCCGCTTGCAAGTGTTATTGTTCTTTTTCGGGTCGTCACTTTGGCCGAAGTAGATGCTGTGCCTAGCTAACATTAACAGCGTAGTGATTGGGTAACTCAGCCATATCCTTTCATTAAAGTCGTAAGTATATGCATACTCTTCAAGCCATCTGGTGAGTAGAATCCATACTAGCGGAGGATTGAAGTTCCAGTGACTGTATTACCTCCGTAACTCGAAGATAATATACAATTGTAAAGTAGTAAATGGTGTAATAGCCCTACTGTCGAGGTACTCGAGACATAGGGATACCTTCCGCTGTCTCCCCTCTCGTTCCCTTTTTAATTATGTCTTGGTTCTCGCAACGGACCTGTCAGCCACGTCAACAAAAGGAAATGAAAATCTGTAATTGGAGCGGAGATTCAAATGCAGTCCAGACTGAATAAAGAGGCGAGCACCTCCTTCATCCCCTCCTCAGCTTCTTACTCTCTGACAACTACCATCCCACTCAAAACGCATACACTCAGCATAAAGCAGCACTCCCGTTGCACTCCTACCCACCCTCTATCATCCCCTCATCTAACCCCCGCCCAGTCGAGCCTGCGCTACTTACCACCATACTATGCAACCTAATCGACGCGACATTTAGACACAATTTCCCCATAAGTCTGTCTCCTCCTAGTCCCGTCAACATTACCTGACCTTCCTGTCATCTAGGCACAACCCAGCACAGCGTGTCGATTTGCCCCACCTATTACGAGCCTCTCTTTTATCCGTATGTCCATTGTGCACGCCATAACGTCTTAAGCTGACGATCACCCTGCAATAGATACCCTTGGCTCGTCAATGATCGGGTCTCAGTAACCTGAATCTCAGCCAGCCGTGACGACGATACATTCGAGACCAGCGTGACTTCCATAATGTGGCTTTCCGATGGAGTCTCCCTTCCCAGCACTGCGCTCGGGAGGGCTGACAGTCCGGTCTGCTGGCAAAAGCCGCGGAAGTGAGACTCACCCTCTCATTCACGTCTGGATCCGGCGTCACTCTCCATGTTGCCGCTAGGTGTGTCCGCGGCAGCATGGAGGTGTGAACTGGGCTTCTCGTTCGCGTCCGGGGGCAGCGTCCGTCTTCCATAATGTGGCAGTCTGATGGAGTCAGCCCCGTCCAGCACAAGCTTAGGGTGGGGTGACAGTCCGGGCTTCTGGCAAAAGCCGCGGGAGACGGTGCTGTCTGTGCGCCATAGCACCCGCCGCTGTCGGAGTCAACATCTTGAGTCTGGCCTCCCGAGGGAGCCTTCTCGTTAGCTCATTGTGTGCCGCAAAGGTAGGCACCTTTATCTCCTAGTGTTCCGCCGTTTCCTCACATTTCTGCTTGCAGTGCCATTTAACCGGAGAATCAATGCGTGGCGTTAATAAAACCGGAACTTCCCAATTCGCACATACAGAGCTTCTAGTTCTCGAAGGCGTAGCATGCGCATACATTCTGTGACCCATAATATTTCCTCTGCTGCTTAGTCGGGTAGTTGGTTTCCTTCCCCACGTAAATAGTTTCTTTTGTTTTCCCCTTGGTGGCCCGAATGTCTCCTGTGACTTTTATCCCTTTGTAATGTGATACCAATACGTTTGCGGCGACTCATAAATCTCATTTCGTTCTATAATGGATACAAGGCTTCAGTACAGATCACAAGTAGATGATTTTCCTAAACAGGATCTACGATTCTGATCGACGGCACGGCTGATCGGCACGCTCCGACTCGTCATCGTACCTTCGCTCGGCGCTTCCTCGGTAAAACGACGTATCTTTCCTCCACTGCCCAGAGTAGTTCGCTAATGTTAAGCGTATTAAAGGTGTACCGTGATGCACGAGAAAGATACGAATCTCTTGAAAATAATCCTAAGGAGACCGTCACAGCTGCGCTTTTATTTTATGAGTTGCCAAGTGCGCACGCTTGGCCTTCAAGTTGCCTCAATGAAATACATGTATTGCTCTGCGCTGCGCCTCACATAAACTAATTTACACACACCTCATGTTCACCAAGGTTCCGATAAACGTTTACGTGCGGAACTCCGCCTCCAGCCCCTTGTCTCCAATTTTCACCTTCTGAGACGCTACAGATTAACCAGTCAATTTTGTCAGCACACCCAAAGAGGCTAATTAACAAAACAATCACTCACGCAGCACGACAGCGTACATGCGCGCCCAATCGCTGCCCTCGTTGACCCAGCCGTGGACGGTCCCGCGCTGAATGACAACATCCCCAGCCTTCAAATGGACGCGCTTGTCGTCTTCGAGTAGCAGTGCCACAGAGCCATGCATCACGATACAGTAGTCGAGGGTGACAGTACGGTGAAGGACCTGTTCGCACATTCATCAGTCGATTTGTCCATACCAGCGGAGGCGTCCACAAAGATGCATATATGCAGCATGCTCACTGTTGAATTTCCCGGGGGAGTATCAGAGACCAAGAAAGTGCTCCCTGTCGAGCTGAAAAGGTCCTGCGAGTGCTCCTTCGCAATATCCTTAAAGTCGACGGCGTTGTCCGGCGGATTCGTGTCCGTCCTGAAGAGGTCGGAGTAGTACGCAGCGGACTTGCCACGGGTGTGCGGCTCGACGGGCGCATCTTCGAGTACGACGGACTTGCCTTCGGGCGTATGGCCTGTTACGACGCGCCGAATGGGAGGGAACGGCGAGCGCGGGGGGACGCTTTCCGTGGACATGTTCAATCAAGCCTTAGCTTACTCTGGAAGAAATAATACGATCGAAAGGTAGGGTCTGAATCATGATTGTCTGGCGCTACCCCTATCGGGTCCGAGATCTGACTAATCACATGGACTTGCATCATCACCTTTCTCGACGCTCCAGCGTTCGGGCCGAACCAAGGACGGACGAAGTAGAGAAGAACAAATGGAATAATAATACCGAGTGGAAAGGGTACAGATACCGTAGACAGATATTTGGGTGGCAGGTACGATTGGAATGCTTCTAGCGGACACGGCAGAAGAGGAAAGAAGAAAAGAAGGAGTAGGAACGGTTGCTAGTGAGTACAAGGGGGGAGATTAGGGCTACACTTTCACTTTCGTTGTGCTCGCGACGGCGTTAGCGGCAGACGATGTGGTCAGAGCGTTGAGCGCGTGGTTGTTGATGGAAATACCTGCGAGAAAAAAAATGATAGGTCAGTCTGGTACCAGAAGGGGGCAGCGAAGACGCACTTCTCGTCGCGTTGGAGGTCTTGTAGATCCCAATGAGGCGATGGCTGAGCTCGAACATGTCGTTCCTGCGGATCGGAAAGGTTTTAGTAAACTGTTTTTTGGGGAGTTTAAAGGGGATGACTCACCGGAGGGATATGATGATGAACTGCGCGTTCTTCGTGCGGTCTTTGATGTAGTTCGCAACGATAGACACGTTGCGGAAGTCCAGTGCGGCGTCAATCTCGTCCATAAAGTACAGCGGCGTCGGCTGTGTTTGGTGGTTCAGTCAGCCGGACGCAGGACAAACGGAAATGATGAGACTCACCTTGAAGACGTGTAGGGCGAATACAAGCGCCAGCGAGCTTAGCGTCTGGTGATTTTTTTTGCATCAACATTTATATAAAATGGATCCAAGGAAGGGGTCTCATGCCTTTTCGCCACCAGACAAGTTCGAGATGTTCTTCCAGCTCTTCTTCGGGGGCATAACTGAAAAGATGATGCCCTCCGAGAACGGGTCCATACTGTCGACGAGCTCGAGCTCAGCATTTCCGCCGAGGGTGATCATCTAATTCGAACAATCAATGGAAATACACGAATAAGCGCGAGGACAAGACCGACCTGGTACATCTCTTTCAACTTGGCAGAGATCGTGCTAAAGCCAGTCATGAATTCATCCAGACGCTGCTTGCGCAGACCATCGTACGTAGCCTTTTGTGCGTCGCGTTGGTTCGTTACCTGCTCGAGGTCCTTCGCGCGGCTGAGGAACTCTTGTTCGCGCTTGCGGTATTCCTTGAGGACTGCAAGATTTGGACTGGAGTTCTTGACTTGCTCTGATGACAAAAGAAGCATTAACGGGGTGCAATCATCATAGGCTAGAGTTTAGCGTACCGTCTAGAAGCGTAACATCGGCTAAGAGTTCTCTCTTCCGGAGGCGAGCCAACTCTTCCACTGAGTAGATATGAAGCTCGAACGAAGGAGTGTGTGCTCTTTTCTTAGGAGGAGGGACAGCATCGTCCTCAGGTTCAGGTTTAACTTTGTCTTCGTCTTGCTGATCCTCTGGCATCGGCTCCTCGGATGGCCTGGCGGACTCTTCGCCCTTGCGTTCGACTTCATTCTTGCCTTCCGCTTCTTCGTCTTCGTCTTCATCCTCGCTAGAAAGGGTGAGCCCGGGACCTTGTCAAAGAAAGGCTGAAGAATACTCACTCGACTTCCTCGAGCTTAAGCTTGTCATGTTCAACGCGGTAGTGGTCTATCGCCTTTTCATTTTCTTGAGACTCCTTTTTGGCATCATTAAGTTGCTGCTGGATCTCCATCTGCCGTATCGTAGTCAGAATCGCTGCTGACTTTTTCCATAATCCATAATCTAATCTGAACTGACCTCCCGCTGCCTGAACTGCTGTATCTGTTCAGTCTTCGTGTCGAGTTCCGCTTTCAAGTTCTCCAAATCATCTTTGGCATTCTCAGCAGCAGACTGTGCTGCGTCGACCTTGGACTGCATCTCAGTGACATACTCATTGCACTCCGAGAGCTGCTCGGTAAGCTCTTCCAGCTCCGCCTCGACCTCCTGCAGAGCTGCCAAGTTCGTCTCGACGGCCTTAGCGAACCTGACTGCATCCTTCTCCGCCTTTGCTTTGTTCACCTCCGCCTTTGTGATCTCGTCCATAGCGAGGTTAATATGGAGCTTGATACCATCGACCTTTGACTTTTGGGAAAGCAGTTTCGCTCCGCCGATATCGAGGATCTTCTTCTCCAAGTCCTGGATGGCCTTCTCTACTACCCCTGCTTTCTTCTTGAGCTTTTCAAGCTCTGCAGTCGATGACGCAATCTCTTTATCAAGGGTCGCTATGCGGGCGAGGTCACCCTCATCTGGCTTGCTCTTGGACCTGATGCATATATTGTTAGCACTATTACGGAGTACTGAGCTCCACTACTCACCTGAGCTCACGAACACGCTTCTCAGCTTCGGCTATCCTCTTCGCACCCGTTTGTATGTCAAGTTCGATTTTTTGCAAAGACATGTCGATCTCCGGGATCTTCCTCGTCAGACTCTCCACGGACGCCTCGAATTCTCTAAGCTGCATCAGAGCCGCCTCAAGTTGTCCTGTCGCATCTTCACTCTCCTTCTCATATCTGCGGATAACATCGGGCTGGACGGCCTCCGCAGCGAGCTTGGAGCTCATTGCGCCGCGAGCGACGTGCGTACCACCACCTGACATCGTCCCAGACGTGTCAATTAGCTGGCCAGTAAGTGTAACAACGCGCCATCTCTTTTGACCGTATGCAATGCGATTAGCTTGTTCAAGATCGTTAGCGACAAGCGTATTTCCGACCGCCTTGAAGAACGCTGGCGCGAAGCGTGCTTCTCGGGGCTTGATGAGGTCGAACAGTCTAGGGACATTCTCCGGCGTGGCGATTTTGTCGAGCCCGTTTGTCTGCGAGAGCTTCTCGAGTACAATGAACGAGGCGCGTCCGATATTTTGCTTGCGGAGGTACTCGATGCATGCCTGACCTTGGTCGACGGTGTCAACAATAAGGTTGTTTAACGCGGGACATGCAGTGGAAATGGCAACATCGTATTTCTCAGCAACTGTCCCGAGACTCCCCAAACGTCCCTATCCGGACCCATCAGCCGAATAAATAATTTATAGAGACGGGGACGTACATGAAACCCAGAAATACGACCGGTGTTCCTGAGCCTTGTCAAGCTATCGAGAACTTTATTCTGTGACGTGCTGGCAGCCTGTGAGGCCTTCGCTTCGTCTGCCTTCTGTCGCGACGATGTAGCCTTGACGCGCAAATCCTCAACATTCTTTTGCAGCTCCTAAAATAATCCATGAGATAATACAGTATCCATGCAGTCGAAGCAACCCCACCTGAAGCTTCCTTTCGCTAGACTTTAACTCTTTCTGGTGATGCGACCTGCCTTGGAGAAGCTCCTGCTTCTCAGCTTCCTGTAACCAAGATAATGTATAAGTGGAGCGCTCCAATGGAAAGCCTTTGGTGAATATACCTTTGCCTCATGATCGGTCTGTAACTGCTCCAATGCTTCCTGCGCCTCTTTGCGGGCTTCCTTTACAGCCTCCGCCTTCTTCGCAAGCGTATCGCGCTCACTAAGTGCGACGTCGACTTCAGCCTGCTTCGTGTTGATCTGCGCTGTCCATGGCTGCAGCTCTTTCTGTTTCACTTCGATTTGGTCATGGAAGACCTGAGTCCTGTCTGCATTTATGCATAGTTAATAAATATGTCGCCACCTCATGTGGATAACTCACCCTTAAGGCTATCACGAATACCCTCAAGCACTTTCTCCTCTTTTTCAAGCGACTCCTCGTGCTCCGCTAGTTTGTTCTTCTCCCTCTCCATTTTCTCCACGTTAGTGTCGATGAAACGCAAGGCTTCATCCTTAGACTTCTGATCCTGCAAATAGATAAGAATCAGTTATCAGAGTCGCTCAGTAAATAAATAAAAACTAACATCTTGCGACGACTTCTTGAGCTTCTTCGCTTTGGTATTGGCGTGCTTCCGGCGTTCCTCAAGATTCACCTGCTGTTTTTCGTGAACGGCGAGGTCTTTCATGGCCTCCGCAGCCGCAGCTTTGACTTCCTGCAAGATCAAAAAATTTAAGCGCATGAGCTCGGATAGAACAAAAACATCCGTACTTCATAGGCCTTTCCACGCTCCTTGAAGTGCTCCTCGAGCATTTGACAATGCGTAATATCATCCTTATTACGCTCTGTCTCTTCAGCCAATTCGCCCTCCAGGTTTTCCTGATGAATGACCGATACATCAGACAAATGAAGGAACAAACAAGGCAGAGGCTTACAATTGTCTCGGCGTACTGCTGGTCAGCCTCAAGGCACTTCCAGAGATACCACTGATACAACCGCGACTGGGCGCGAACATGCTCATTCTGTAACCGTAGAAACTCCTCCGCTTCGCGCTTCTTCTCTCCGAGCGCGTTCTTTTCACGCTCTACGATTCTCAAGCGACCAAGTTTCTCCGCGCGGTCCTCCGCCAGAGAATCGAGAGTGCTGAGTGCTTCTTCAATTGGAACCTTGTAACGCGCGGTACCGACAATGTCCTCGAGATACTCGAGTAGACCATCCTCGTGCTCACTTGGTGCCTTTGGCTTCATCTGGGCGATGCTCTCCACCTCACCCTGAAGGATGAGGAAGCGTTTGTGGTCAAGGTCGATACCACGCCCCTTGAGCAAAGTAGTAACCTCTGTAAAGTTACTTGCGCGCCCATTGATAGTGTACTTGCTCGAGTTGCTCTTGTATGCGTAACGTGCAACAGCTATTTGAGAGTTCGGTACAACCTCATACGCGTCCGGTCCAGGCTGTGCTGTGATTTAGCAATGGCCAAGTGGAGGCATTAGTAGGGCTCACTAAGTCGATGATATCCCGAAAATGAACCTCGACGGAGCACCCGTCGAGGTCAGGGTAGTTTGCAGAGTTGTGAATGAGTTCGGATAGCTTTCCTTGACGCATTTTTGATGCACGGTACCCGAACACGAAAAGTAGTGCATCGATCGTGTTCGACTTTCCAGAACCGTTGGGACCCACGATCGCAGAGAATGACTGTATTAAAGTAGCTATGAGTGTTGCAAAACTTCAAAGGGGCTGTCCAAAATACCTTGTGGAAAGGTCCGATGACTTGTCGCCCCGCATAACTCTTAAAGTTGACGAGAGCCATCTTATGGATGACCAGGCGAGACTTGGGACCTTGGGGCTCCTCTTCAACTGCCGGAAGGGGAGGGACGACAGACAGCCGCGGTCTGGGTGCAGTCGTGATCGGATGATCGTCAAGGAGCGACTGCTCAGGCTCATCGTCTGATTCCTCTTCCTGCTGGGACTTGCTCACAGATGGTCTTCCTGGCGTTACAGATCCCTTCAACTCTTTCTCGGTGCTGGACACTCTCTTTTGGACGCGAGACGCTCGGGGCGTAGCCAAATCCACCTCTAACTCGTCATCTGTCTCAACTATCACTTCCTCCTTCTTCACGGCCTTCTTGGAATTCGTAGCGCTCGGTTTCTTCGCCCTGCTTACCGGTGCAGTACGAGGCGCAGATTTGGAAGGGGGTCGGCCTTTCTGCTCAGGCTTCACCTCCTCCTCGGACGACTCGGCTGCCTCCTCTCCAGCAGGACTAGAATCTTCAGAATCGGAGTCAACTTTGCGTGACCCCCTTGTGGAGCGCGCTGGTGCGCGTCTCGATGGTTTGGACGCGCCTCGTCTACCCTTCGACGTAGGTTCTTCTTCCTCTTCATCCTCCTCCTCCTCTTCGTCGTCCGGTTTTACCGATGCTGTCCTAGATCTTTTTGGTGGTGATGGCACGTCATCTACATCCACCTCCTCGATCGCATCTTCCTCCTCCTCCTCGACTGGCGACTCAGGCTTCTTACGGCTCGCTGGGCGGCCCTTTCCCTTGGATGTAGTTGCCTGACGCGTAGTTGTTCTGCGCGCCCTCGTGCTCGGCCTCTGAGGTGCATCGTCTCCCGATACATCGTCCGCGGCCTCCTGTTTAACAGCTAGTACCTCCGGCTCGGGATCAGGGTTGGTACGCTTGCGCTTGGTAGCAGATACCTTGCGCGATATGGGTGGCTCTGGAGAAGCCGCCGTCGACGGTGGCGCCGAGGGCTTTCGTGCTGAGCGTCGTGGGGGCATGTTCTCGGGCGCTATGCGTGGTCTGGGGACGGAGGAGTAAGCTTGGTTGGACACGGCGCGTGTCGCGTCGCGTCACATGCGTCACGCATGGTCATGCTGCCGTAATTTATTCGCACGCCTTGAGCTATAAGCCTGAATGCGGTTTATCTCCACTGAGTTCAGGCTGGTTTATTTTATTTTATTTTATCAGAAGCGCCTATAAGCACCTAAAGAAGGACGTAGCTTGTAGATTGGAATGAGGTTGCCGGTGGATATGTCTTGATTATTGAGATTGTCAGGGGACAATTCATACATGTTGATGGATGTAACTTGGACAACTGCCCGCAGAAAAACTTGAAAGATTGATTTCGACTTAAAAGATGCGACCATGGGCCGTATCGTCAGGTTGAGTGTGAAAGCGGATGTAATCCCGTTGGCGAAGCCGGGGAACCTGGCGTATCATAGTGCATAGTGGAGTCTTTCGTCAGTGACCCTTTCTGGACTTGTACACTATGTGACTGTCGCACTACGAAAACGCACTCCAGGATAACGACTGATAGAGATGCAACTACAGCAGGGTTAAAGGCAGAGTGCCAAACCAAATATTTGCCAAAGCTTCAGATGGAGGGTACTGAACTTTGTCTGCTGATAAGGTACCGTATACGACCAGCTGTATCCATAATCGTGTTGTCACCGCCTTTCATCACATGCGCAATTTCCTTGTGCATGGCATGTACATATATTGTATGTATAGCCTTGAATGAGCGAACCGGAAGAACTTCAATCTCAGGCATCGCAATAAGGGGTTTAAATTTTGAGCAGTGTATCTTGAGGGACCCGAGAACACCAGAGCACAGCGTTCTGCAAGCATGAATTTTCAGCGAGCTTTGAGTTCCATGGAAACAACAGGGAATTCAATGCCCTTCTCATCGTATCCGGTCTTTCAGATGATGACTTCGAGTTGGATACGGCGCGCACTCAGGCTAGCCAACAATACAAGCCAGACCATTTACTCTAAGCTCCAGAGAGGGTATGATGTTCCGAAAATAGCGTAAAAACCTGTGTTACAGTTATCCTTGGAGGTTGGGCTTGTACTCTTTCGAAGTGCGCGATGCACAGTGGAGGCTTTACAGAAAAGGTGGAATTAGGTGAAGCCATCGTGTCCGTGGGAACGAAATCCCTAAAGCATTTTCTGAAGGTTGCTTTAGAAGCAGCGTTTGCTTAAATTGTTCTTAAGCTCTTGTTCTTACTCGACCAGCACAAGACCGGACGTCGCTGCCTCCGCCGATATTGCTGACCTATTTCCCGCCCCTAAAAAAGGAATCGAACTTCTTATACTTTGCCGCAAGCACTTTCGGGGTCGTTGCCTCGAAATAATTCCAAGCTGTTGTATTTTCCAAGTTTACTCACCCTATCACGATGCAAGCCACTTCTTCGTTCATCACAATCGATGGCCTGCGCGCGCGCGTCTTGGTCTGAGGCCTGCAAACGGACCCCTTCTGCAGAATACAAGTGGCCTCGTGTTTCTCGGATCATTCGACCGACTTCTATGTAAGATTTGTATATTTATTCTTGACTATATTGGTTCATTGAAGGTATCCTAGGGTTCCTAAGAAACTCAAGCCACGTCTACTTCCCATCATAATACATACACTGCCAAGTACAGCATGAGAAACACGTTGCTGCCGCGTTGAGATATAGGATAAGAACGACTGATCTGGGTTATCTGATCTTGTGACCGGGCCTCTTAAATCCAACAGGAACACTTAACGCAGTATAGCTCTCACCCCTTCAACAATTTTTTTCTGGGTCGGTTTACCTGATTCATCTGCCCTGCCATGGTATACATACTCGCGAACACTTGCTTCCCCAACCGAACTTTTGACATAAAAGAACACGACGTATATCCAATTATCGAAAAGAACATACGTGGATAATCTATATGTCTGGGCACAGGCTGGTGGTCATATCAGAATGGTCGGATTGTCCCGTAATCGCCTGACGACACGAAAGCGGCTACACTGTGTCGAGTCGCATTAGGTAGCTACCATTCCTCCCCGTCACGGGAGGCAACGTTTTGAAAGCCAGCATGCTCTTGAAGTGATCGATAAGACGGACGATTTCCTGTAGGTGAGGTTTGTTTGTCAAACACGCCGAGTGGTTAAAAAGGGGCGAAGACTCACATCGGCGTAGAATTTCATTTCGTAGGGACAGTCTGACTCGTTCTTCATCGCCTTCAAGTCTTCGGCGAGCGTTACAATGCGCTCAAGAGCAATGCGACGACACGTTTTTATTCCTGACGTTCTGAGCAACTCGTGCATCGCGCGAAGGCTCCCAGCCTCGTGACGGTTCTTGAAAAGGAGCTCGGCGGCGAAAGCGATGTCGGTGCTCTCGAGAACTTGAGCACGAAAGAGCAAGCCAAGGAGTTCTGCGGCAGCGAGACCAGCTTCGATATCGTCACTGAAGGTGAGTGGTTGTTCAATTGGTTTCCCAAATGGCTGCTCGCGTGGCTGCGAATTATCGGGAATTAGGTGGCGAAAGGATGGAGAAACGGATGGACGTACCTGTTGCCAAACATGCACAAAGTGTTTGATAGCCACCATGCGGATGCGGGCGGTTGCGTTCGCACTGTCAAGCCTTGAAAGGCCCTTCAACCAGATGCGAACGCTCAGAATGAAACGGCCGACGTCGTGGTGGTTCGCTACTCTCTGCAAGAGTTTGACAGCGTTTTCCACGGAGGTGACGTCGTACGCGTTCCATTGAATAGGTGGGAATGCTGGCGCATCCCCTAAAATGCAGTTATAACTCTGCAGGGAAGGCGAATCGCCCGCCCTGCTAAGTGTAGTTTTGATGCCTTCAGACCTGGTAGCCCGAGTGCTGTCGCTATCCCAAAGCGAGCTCGACCGCGAAGCCGGTGAGTCGAGCAAGCTTGGAGTGGGAGAGTGTAGCTTCTTCGTACTGGAAACAGGGCTACTCATCCTCGGTTCGACGCAGAGTGGCCCGAGAATCTCTGCGTACTGGTCGTGATACGCTGAAATGCTGACGCATGTAGCAGAGGCTTTGTTCATGGTGTTCATCCCCACTATAGACGGTAGCTTGGGTGATGGAGGCGTTTGCAGTTGACTGGCCTTGGGAGACCTCGAGAGTGTACGTGGCCAAATACGCATTTGTGTGGAGCTGTATCTGGAGTTGGCGTTCTGAGCGGGCGGTCTTAGCGGGAGTTAAAGATCGGGAAAGCTCAGTTTCCGCTCCTTTTTATCTTTGTTCGCGCAATTTCATTTGAATTTCCTCTCCTCGTGGGAGAGGCGTGTCTGAGCTGCCCAGATGCCGGCTGTAGACGCAAGCTTTTCGTGCTGTCTTCCTACTGATTGTTCCAGGAACGACTATGCAGTGCGCGCTTGTGCGTGCAGGGGTTTAGCGCCGTTCTGTCATCAGAGGTATGTTCATATCCGGTTACCTCCGTCTTTGTGTGGATTTGTAATTGATACGCTTTAGGGCCCAAGTCGCGTGAGGTGGACGTGCACATCAAATACACCCATCGGCCAAGTACAATGGACCTACCTACCCGGAGGTATATGGTCGCTCTTTATCATTGGAGTATGCCGATTTCTAAATAGCGTTTTACAGAAACTGGGTTTTCTAGACAAACTCATCCGTATATTGGCTTATGGTGTTTTAAAAACAATGAACGCCAGATTTTCCGTCAAAATGGACTCTGTGCCCGGCGATCGAGTTAACGTAAAGCGATCTTAATGATCCACGTTGGCAACTCGCCGGCAAAATACGCCGCGTATGCGTCTGGACCGATGTGCGGAACTCTATTTTGGGGCCATTGATGCGAGGGTTTTTGCCCAGCTTTCATTCTCCGCCGGTCTTTCAAAGGGCCTAACCATTAGATTATTCATATCGCATATTTCCGGTATCTTTATTGCTTGCCCTCGTTGTCTGCTCCTGTCAAGCTGTGGATCTGTCGAAACGGATGGTTGATTGTAGTTCAACAGCTTTAGCTCCCGGCCGCTTGAACTGTTAATTAATATAACATAGTAATACCTGTACTGCACCGGACGACCGCTTTAAAGTCTTTCCTTTCCATCACTTTCCCTCGGGATTGAGCCTAGGATGACGCGGCTTTATGGAACCACGCATGGCCCTCGCGACATGTCGGAGGCCGAACGCACGCGGAACGGAAGGTTTGAGGCAACATATCGGCGCCTTATACACGTGCAGCGCGGGCGCCTAATTCTAATAAGTGGCGGCAGGACGAAGAAATATCGGTAAACAAAGAAGGAAATAAAGGACCGACTGTGTAAGTAGTTAAACTCATGAGATTGAAGCGAGATGACGCCCTACCCCTCTACTGCACGCCTGTTGCTGTTCCGTGTGATTGAAAAGTACAGGACTTAAAGAAGGGAAAAAGTTGACATAGCCGTGCAATAAACAGCCTTATTCAAATTTTCACATAATCGTGCAGTATACCGCCTTGAGCTACTTATCACACGTCGGAAAGACCCGCACGGGTACCGAATTGGAACCGACCACCAGCCTGAGAGGCTTTAGTGGCAAATCGGTACCAATGAAAAGGTCGAGTTCTTTGGAAACATACATTATGGTACCTCACACATCATATTCACCGTACCTTGCCTTCTGATGACTGCTTGTCAGAAATCATGGTGTAATGGGCCAATGGCCGACAGGGTGTACTCACTCGAGTAGTATGGCCAGGACGCACGCACTGGGCCCCGGCGACCGGTCTGCTCGGAGAGTGCGATTTTTCGCTCCCCAAAACACAGGTCCTTAACTATGCCGCATCAGGAGCGTATTTTTCAATTTAGGGATATATGACGCGAAACTTGTATAGCGGGAGATTAACGACCGCGATTCCGAGTCGACCCACACCAGCAGTGCGGAGTCCCAAGTCACAATGGCAGTTGCCGAAATCAAAAAGTATCTACGCGACGTATCACGTGCAATACTTTTAGTATTCGTGAGAACCATTTTTCTTTATTACTTTTTTGTATTGAACTGCACTGTCTGCGTGCCCTCACTGAAATCATATACTCCCGTCCCTCCTTCCTCAATTCTGCAAAATGACACGGTTAACGCGTTTCGCGAGCTACGCCGGCGTGGTGCTCTTGTCATACGTGCTCGTCTGGTTCTCTGTGCTCAACGTGCCGCTCGTCGACCAGGCGACTACAGACCAGCTTCTGCCCGTGGTGCGTCCCTATGCCATACGTGTCACTCGCGCGCGCAGTCTCCCCAACTCATAGCTTTGATTGCAGCTGCCCTGGTGGCTGCTGGTGGCATTCGGCTCGTACTCGCTGTACTCACTTGGAATGGGGCTGTACACTTTCAATGACGTGCCGGAGGCATACGAGGAACTCATAAAGGTGCGTTTGTGTATATCAAGTGTTTGTTTCGCTCCGTTCTATTGTATCGCCCCACTATTTCTGTCCTTCTGATATTTATGTACAACACATGCAAGCATGTACTACCGTTTTATGTCGATCCATTTCCGGCACAACGCGAGGCCATCAAACTAATCCTAGTTGTGTGTAGGAAATCTCCGAGGCAAAGCTCGATTTGCGCGCGAAGGGCGTCTCCGTCGATTGAGACTTGCGCATGTTCTGGTTCTCCAGTATCCCTACTTCGTTGTCCACCTTCCTGGAGATAAAACCCACTTGTGTCGGCTCCTAGCCCGAGCTCAAACGTGATTCCGTCTTATGGTCGCCTTTATTTCCATCTTTTGTTGACGACAATCACTCAGTAGGCAGCCCGAGGGTCGCGCGCTGTTGTTCATATGTCATATTTATTAGTCTTCACAACTTCGTCCCGATTGTTGATTAACGTACCAGCTGTATTGTAATTGCACGGTCCTGAGGAGGAAGACGGTTTACCTGCTCAGGTGTCATTGCTATCACACGCATGATCATCTCCTAATGATTTTCCAAGTTGAAGTAAGGAATTGTCAGGCCGCAGGCACGAAGGCAGGAAAATACGAGAAAGTTATGACGCACCCTCTGGTCATCAGGTATGTTCCCGAGCGCGCTAAGCAAGGCGGGTGCATTTGCCACAGGGGCAGGGGTAGGGGTCGCAGACGGTGCCGTCCGCTGGTATTGCTGTTGCTGCGTAGCATACTGCGGCTGAGCCTGCGCGGGATACTGCTGCGCGTACTGCTGAGCGTACGCAGCATGCTGTCCACCGTTCTGCGGCGTTTGCTGGTATGTAGGATACTGGGGCGCAGCCGATGGGTACGCCGGGTTGGGCGTTTGGCTCGCGGGAGGAGGCGTCGCCTGGTGCTGGTACTGCGCCTGCGCAACGTGGGGCGGCACTGCGGGTGCTGCTTGCGGCTGCACTGGCGTTTGTGAGGCAGAATATGAAGATAAAGTTTTCTACAGCCGTACATTTCGCTATGTTAATACATCAAATAAACTTAACGAGATGAGGGACGCACCTGCAGCACTTCTAAGTTTACGATGCCCATGCGCACCATGAGCGGTACGAGCGCATATCCGATCGCAGGCTGCGCATTTAGAATCGCACGCGCCGACTCTGGTGTCGTCTTCTAAGACAATTTGTCTCATGTTATCCCCCAAACGGACTTCGAGTGTACTGTTAAGCGTACCTGCAACTGGACGAGCAACTCAAGGAGCTCTCCTTCCGGCAGAGCGGCAGGTGCACTCGCAGACATGTTTCCTCCGGAAATTTTGCTCAGATTCAAGACTTTTGGATCCACTTGCTTTCCTGTAGTACCTGGAACAGTATGTGCACCGCAGCTATTGAAATGAAAGGACCAGTGCGGGCCGCTCTAACCTGAAGACAACGTCAACACTGATGATCGTCAGTTGTGGAAATTGTAATAGCCTTAATTATTCTCACGAATACATTATGTTCCTCACATACAATAACATTTATTATTCCTGGATAACAGGTGTCATTTCAATCCATGTACAAAAGTAAAACTTGGATTCAACCGTCATCACCAGTACAGATTCGGGCTATCTACTATCGCAAGTGAATCGTGTTGCTTGCGGCATGTCTTTTCTCTCCTTCTATGCGCTTGCCTATAGAAATGTGCTGTGACACTATATTTATGGGAAAGGAAACTTTTCGGACTCGATGTCAGGCGATTCGATTCTCCAGCTGGGGCTTCAAGTTGCTCGTTGAATTGACCCAGCTCCATCCTTAGTTCTGAAACTCCATCCTGTCACCTTTTGGGTCAGGTACTCGCATTCTGGTTTGACGGCCACAAGGTCAATATTGCCGACAAAATTTTATTGACAAAAAACAAAGGACTTCGAAGATAATGTGCTTTATCAAGGCTGCTTGAGCTGCGTCGTATCGAAGGCCCGCTGAGTCTGGTTTCAAGACAATAACCTGTTGAAGGCACTCACATGCTCAAGTTCTGGGTTCCACATTTATAAGGAGGGCACATAAGCTCTGTCACATACGTATGCGACTCTTTTATGCTCCCACTTTCTAATTTTCAATCTCAAGGAGAGTTTTCCAATTAATCCGACCTCCTCCACTGTGACTTATTTCCGGTTCTGTCTCTATGACTATGACATTCTCTACATAATATGGTAACCGAAATGACGACATTGGGCTTTTTACAGATCCAAGGAAACCTAAATGAACAGCTTGCCTTCACTAAACAACGTCGCCTCGCCCTGTAAATAAACCCTCTTCCTCTCCTCGTCAAATATCGCCACCATGTCGCCACCTCGCTTGCTGACATGCTTCACGACCATCTCCTCCTTCGGCGCTACGCCTAGCTTGTTCGACCAGTACGGTGCCATCATGCAGTTGGCCGATCCGCAGACGTGGTCCTCCGGGATACCGGCGCGCGGCGCAAACATACGCTCCTCGTATGCCACTCCTGGTTTTGAAGATGCCGCCGTGACTACATTGATGAAGTACGGCTCCGTCTCCGCCTGCCCCACACCTCAACAACTAGGTCACGCTCAAACAACTGAATATATACTTACAAAGATCATTGGGTCGAAAACCACGGACGTTAGATCGATATCGCCAAGCTCAATCATGACATACAGCTCCGAGCCGCTTTCCCCGCTCGCTATGCCAATGAAGTTAATCACGGCATCCTCTTTCCCCATCGCCCTCGTGACGACGCTCTTCAGGCGCACAAACTCCGCGGGATCTACGGGTGCGACATCAAACGCAGGAAGCTCGAGCTCAACGCGTTCTGAGGCCTCCTGCGCGTCGCTCCCTGGCACTGGCAAAGGCCCGGGCACGCGCTTCGCATAGATAACAAGCCCGTGCCTCGTCGTAAAGCGCAGCACTCGCACGCGCGGCGGGACCAGCTCAGGGCGCGCGAGGAGCGCATGTGTAGCCGCGAGCGTGCCGTGCCCGCAGATCGGCGGCTCTCTGTCCGGGACAAAGTAGCGTACGTGGAACGACGCCATGTCCGCCTCCTGCGGGGCGGACGTGTCGGGCCAGACGAAGCATGCGATCGGCGGGTAGTTGAAGTTGCGCGTGATTCCATAGTACTCATCGTCGTCCTTGAGCGGCGCGTCGAGGAAGATGATGACGGCTGGGTTCCCGCCGAAGGGCGAACGCGTGAATGCGTTCGCGATCGCGTACTCGTACGTTTTCGTGGGGTTTTTCGCCATGAGTCACTACTTCCTCGCTGTCCCACCTATATAACTTATTGGATACTCCGGGCAGCCTCGGGCATGACTCAACTGCAGCCTCATTACCGAGCATTGATCTGATCGACATAGAAAGCAGCGTCAACCACGTGACGTAGTACAGATTATAAAGTTACATTCGCAAAGCTAAAGAAACCCATTACGATAAGGTACAATTACATTCCATGGCAAGAACAGAGCTGGGATTTTGGGGTAACAGGACAGGTACGCGAAGCAGCGAGAGGTCCAGAAAACATGGAGCATAACAAGAGATAGTACATGGATATATGAAACAACCCACAGAATACTGACATTTACGCATGCTCACATCCATTAGCGTCAAGCATCTTGATTCCACGTGGCGCTAGTAAGCTGCGCCACGCACACATTTCGCCTTGAAACCCGGCCTCCCTCGCCCGAGCGGATATGCCGCGCTTTGCCCAGCGCACGTCGCGAGCGCGCACTTCTCGGAGGTTCGGGAGGTACGGAAGCAGACGTATGAGGTCATCACGGACGCCAGGCGTCGGGCGCGAGATCCAGATCGAAACTAACGGATGCCCAGTTCGGGAATCCTCTCTCACCGGCGCGTCCAGCACTAGACCCGTGCTTTCGAGCGAGAGAGCAGTCAGATCCGGTAGGAGACGTAAGAGCGCAGCGGGCGGCGGGAAGCGAACGGTTGGCCAAGACTTTGGAGTGTGCAAAACAAGCGAATTGATGTTCCGTCCATGGGCACTTAGGAACTCCGTGACAAGGGAAAGAGGGGCTGGAAGGTCGCCGTACGGCGTGATGACGACGTTTCGTAGTGCGGGGAGTCGGCTGTGCACGAGCCGCAGAAGAAGTGGTGATGTGGGTGTTGCGAGTAGCGTAAGCGTGTGCAGGCGTGGCAGATGAAGCGGCGCGGCCGGCGGACGCAGAACAGATGAGAAAACACGGGCGTACGATTCTCCAGCGGCGGCATTGGCCATAACCATCGCATCAACATCGTCTACGCCCAACCCGACGACCTCGAGCTCTTCAAGACCGCTACAACATGCGACGAGCTCCGTCAACGGATCGTCTCCAGAAATGATCGTAAATACGTCATATTTGACACCGTTTAGGCATCGTAAATTCTGTGCACCGTCCCGCAAACCAAGCGACATCATCGCGCGGCGGCTTAGTTGCACCGATAGACTGAGCTCTAGGCGCATAAGGAAGGGAAGAAGAGGAAAAAGCGTCGACAGAAGTGAATCTACCGTGTAAGACTCCGATAGAGAGATGACATCAAGTTCAGAAAGCCTTAATGCTTGCACCCATCGGCCAGGAGTTGAATAAGGTATCCGGCGAATGGAGTCCCACTTTTGCTCCGAAGAGTGTAGATGCGCTGTGAACATCTTGAGCGACTCAAGCGTCGAGATGTCACAGCACGCGTACAATAGCGGAAAGGCGATGGTCTGAGTGAAGACACCATTAGCATCTCTTTCGAATATTCAAAAATACTGTACGTACCTTCAGGTCTTTGCAAACCAAGGCCAAGTTCCATTTTGACCATTTTGAACCATTCACCTTCGGACTCGTCTCTACCCGATCAACAGTCTCGGGCAACAGCCTACCGGTATCGGAATCGTCTTCAATAACCATTGTCATTATTTTGCGCCACACCTCCGCCGGCAACGGCTTTAAAGGTGGGCGCCCAGGAAGGAGGGGAACAAGTACAAAATAGCCGGCATAACGGGCATATGGCCTTGCTTTCAAGAGGACTTTCTCGGGTTCAACATGGGTAGGACGAGTGTAGGCTCTCGTCTCTGTTGTTAAGGTTGCAGTCGCCATTCAACGCAATGGAAAGGGCACGTTGTTTAGAACATGCAAGTGCAAGGTCAAGAGACGAGGGCGCTCGGGTAAAATGCGGGGTAAGCGCTCAACTCGTCACAAAGCTTATGTAATGCTACGTGGCCAGGCTTCTCCCGAACAGCACAGCCGCCACTTCCTTCCCTGCCTCCGGCCCTCAACTACAGGGGTACCTTTAAGGCACCTGGGTACTGTCCCCTTTACCTCGACACCGCAAAAATCGAGTAATTAACAAAACTCCGTGTCACCCGTTACTATCTATATTCAAAGATAATAAGAAGTCCTGCACCGTGGTGGTAAGCGTCCCTGTCCCCGTATCTGCGCACCTTTCGTCAGTGGTATATGTGTATACTTAAAACAAATTATATGCTGTTAGCATTCGTACAAGCTGATATCAAAACTCTACGATTAAACATGTCAACAGATGCCCAACCTGGTACTTCTGGGTCTTCATCTACAGTTGACGAGGCAAGTCTTGTGAGATTTTACTCCAGCTTGATCACTGAGTCTGGGAAAAGAGTACGATAGAACAAAAAGAGTCGGGCGTTGCTTCGACTGTGTATCGCGCTCTACTTAAAGGAGATTCAGAACTCTGGATAGCAATCAAATCGGCATCCTCAAGAAAAAGATTCTCTCCGGAGCCACATGATATTCTGAAAGAGATCGCAATGTTGTCAAGCATATCACACAATAATGTTCGTTTACTCGCATGTTTTTTACCCTTAAGCAGCTAATCGAATTAACTAGACAGATAATCGAAATAGCGGGTTCGAAGCGTACAAGCGATATGATCGAACTATGGACGCCTTGGATCCCCTATAATCTTGAAGATCTCCTCGATACGCCGACATTTTCACCTAGCATAATTCCGACCGAAGTAAACCACCTGATCCTCAGCACTACAAACAGTTCGGAAGCTCCATCAAGAGCCGACATTTTCGAGGCCGTCGCAAAAGCGATTATTTACCAAATAATTGTTTCCCTTGAATATTTGCACGGATTAGATCCCCCAATTGGTCACAGAGACATCAAGCCTCGAAACGTATTATTGACCGCCTCTGGTTGTGTAAAGCTCATCGATTTCGGAATCGCGTTTCGTGAGCGTGTCAACTCGGTTCCGACAAATTTATGGCCAGAGAAAGCAGAGAACATGTACAATGATGTCTCAACAGGGTACGTTTCGCTACGGACAAAGTCTTTTAAAGCTGTACTAACGAGCTGTATGAAGACCGTTTCGCGCACCTGAGCTTCTTTTCGGACCAAAAACCTATGATGCCTGTGCTACAGATCTCTGGAGCCTCGGATGCACGATCGCGCATTTCTTCACGCGCCTTCGTCTTTTGAGAAAGTCATACAACGATGACGACGGGGACGACTTCGACCCCGACGGTGAGGGCAGTGCGTCAGGGTATGTGATCCCCAAGGACGTGGATTCGATAACGTTCCGCTCTGCGGAGTGGATGCGCTTGCCGCTGTTTGATGGTCGGCGAGGTAGCATCGGCCTTGCGTGGAGCATATTCAGACTGCGAGGAACGCCTGGCGTGGAGAACTGGCCTGTAAGTAGTTTCTCCTATTCCCTTCGAAAAACGGGTTGTTTAATGCTCTCACTTCAGGATTTTGACAGCCTGCCCGACGCCAACAAAGTGCAATTCAAAGTGGTCTCAGCGGTAGATCTGTGCCCACACCTGCCTAACCTCCCTTCGGAAACAGGGAGTACGGGGTCCGCCCACGCCCCTCCTCCCACAAGCGTACCCTCGCCTTTAGACTTGATACGTCGTCTGCTCGTATACCCGCCCGAGGATAGGATTAAAGCTTCCACTGCATTGAGGCACCCATGGTTCCTGTCCACAAGTGGCACATTACCATTACTCCCTGCCGACTATCCTAGGGAAAAAGATGCAACAGAGGATGCGACAGATGGGTCGGCGGAACGCTCCGAACAACCATTATGGCATGGAAAAGATTTGGGACACTGGCTGAGTAGAGCATTCAGACAGAGATGACTTGAACTCATGCGTGTGGTATATACACCAATCGAGGCAATACTGATAAAATTGTGGAGCAACAAAACTAGAAAGCAGGCTATCGCCTGTATCTGATGCGTGTATAGGTCCTTTGCCCCGATCGCCGAAGCTACTTGTCATCTTAATTAAAACAGAGGAGTCACTTTAGACACCGCCAAGCCCTACAAAATTACCATACGCCCCTCAATTCTCACTTACGAAAGAGCAGACTGATATCAAAAACTTCATCCTCCGCGCGATCTGATACAAGCTGCGGAGTCAAACTAACACAGCCGTGAAATACACGAGGCAATAAATTGACGAATTTGGCCAACTGACAATCCAAGCCATTACTATCGGACATCTCACATGGGCTAGAAGTCTCGTGCAATGTATCAGACAATGTTGGATGATTGTATGAAACAGTTATCTCCGTATATCTGGATTCTACATTGCTCGCGCGTGCAATGCGGCGTTTTAGCTAGCCACTTTGCTTCCCCGGAGTAAAATAGCAAATGGAAATAGAGCGATTGCACAGGGTCATGCCAAGTAGCTCCTACGGATGGGTCCGAGTTTATTAAGGATTACTACCCGAATCGCAGGACCGCAGCTCCGAATTAAATTGCTTTCCTCTAGTGGCAATCGCCTGAGATTTTGATGAACTTTTAAGACAAAGTCGGCGCATCGAACTTTGCTACTCTCGAAATTGCGCAAGATTATGTGAAGTTTACCAGACACGATATCAGGGGCAACGTGTGATATTAGTACTTGACATGTTGATGGGCAGCAAAGAAGAGATGCAAAGAATACGTCGGTTGAGGTCTCAACCCCAGATCTTGAGTCAGAGACTCGAAGTCCGATTCTTGGCAAGCGCTATTTCATGCAAACGATGGTTCCAGTTCTGATTCATTGCCGTTCCTTCAAGTTGCCTTGTTGATGTCTTGCACTTATCATTAGGCAAGTAGCAGTGTAGTTAGGATGAAGCAGGCCACGGTTCAAGTTGAGATTACCGCTCGCAAACTTGGGGGTTCCGATTACGTCACGAGCTTCCAAGTGATGTTTCCCCATAATTTGACGCCTTCAATGACTTCCAGGTGACTTTCTCAAGGTCTTTCCCGTTCTTTCAGATGCAGCTCGACCGGGAAAGATTATTGAGAAAAAGGTTAAGTATATCTACTTAGCTCTACGATTCCCCCGATCGCTCTCGATTTTGCAACTATCTACTCCAGCTCAGGCAGCTAACGAGCGCTGGTAGTCCGAGGCTCTGAGCCGCATACAACTTCAATATGTTTATCATAGTGATAGGGACTCGAGCCTCTGGAAAATCAAGCATCAAAGAATACCTCCTCCAGGGGAAAATTTTCAAGCACGTTCGCCTAGTATACGACGGCAATCCTGGAGGCCATAGCACCCAGTCCTTGGTGCGTGATAACATCCAAGTCTTCATCTCTTCGATTGGTTGGCCAAACTCACATGCCTTCCCAGGACAACCCAGGAGGAAATAATAGCAGACCTGATCAAGGACGAACTCTGTCTGAAGAATATCAGGAAACAGATTATGCTAATTCGCTAGAGGCCAAAGAGGATGAACCCCCCGGCCCGCGGGTGACGGCCACGCACAGACGCGGAGGTTCATCATTATCGACAACCTCCAATGTCTCCGTCACACTAGCAGACGTAGGAGATATATCTGGTGTCGATGGAACGTTAGGGTTCTCCGACCCAGCGCGTCTTCTCGAGCACGTTACGCGACACTGGCGAGAAGACTTCGTTACAGAGGATATAACAACACGAGAGGTGCTTGAACCGTTCCTTAAGCGCCCTTTCGTCCTCCTCGTCAGCGTCGACGCGCCCACGCTGGTCCGTTTCCACCGACACCGGAAGTATAAGCAATCCCCGAGCAAGTTTAGTTTTTTTAATAATCGAACATTGTTTTCCTCCAGCCGCCACGCAACGGCGACCCTCGAACAGTTCGTCACGGATGACGACCGAGTCTCCTTTGGTCCTGAGTCGGGTCAGGTCACCTCCGCATACCTCTTCGCCAGCCACCATCTTTGCCACGTGAACGTGATCAACTCATTCTCCACTGTAACCGATCTTTACATACATCTGGAGGCATTAGACATCTTGAATCCCGATCGTCTTAGACCTGGATGGGACTCATATTTCATGGTATCTTTCTTTCATGCCAGCTTATACTGAAACTTTTTAGTTATTATGTTACCATTTGATGAACAGAAACTCGCTTCCCTCGCCTCCCATCGGTCAAACTGTATGAAACGCAGAGTGGGGGCTATATTGGTCAGAGACCATACGATTATTGCCACGGGGTAATCGTGACTCTTTTGTTCTACTCTCTTCCTCCTTACTTACGTGTTGTTTTAAGATACAACGGAACACCTCGTGGTGTCCCTAATTGCAATGAAGGTGGCTGCAAGCGATGTAATGAGGGGGGTGCTGGTTCCGTAGGCGGTTTCGAGGAGTGCTTATGCATTCATGCCGAGGAGAATGCTCTTCTTGAGGCCGGCCGCGAACGGGTCGGAAAGGGTGCCGTGATCTACTGCAATACGTGAGTGATAGACTAAATGAAAAATCACGTCTAAATGAGGCGTTTTTCTTTCCCGCTAGGTGCCCGTGTCTAAAATGCACTATTAAAATCGTGCAAAACGGGGTTACGGAGGTTGTCTATAACCTAAGCTACAAAATGTATGCCATCAATCTATCTTTCCTGTGTATTTCATGTGGGCTCAATGCAGAGTAATTTTAGGGACACATCATCCGCCCGTGTTTTCGAAATGGCCGGCGTAAAGCTCCGACAGTACTCACCACCGGGCTGACGAACTTGTAATCTCTACCACCCTCAGTATTTTTTTTCCGGATTTCATTTATCCAATCGAATGTTTGTACGGTAATAATTTATATTGTTTTTGCTTCATGCCGTTTCTTTCTGCTGTGCACTAGATAATTCTGCCATAATAATATCAAAGTTTTCCTGTACGTCCCATTTTGTCCGCCTAAGGTACCCAAGGTTTTGTGTTTCCGGAGTCGACACAGTTGATGCAAGCACAAGCCACACCGCATCTTCGTTCTTCTCTCCAAATGCGACGTACAATTCACGCGCAGCCGCCTGCAATTCTTCATGTGCACCCTTGTGCAGGAAACGACGAAAGGACACTAGAACATCCCACGAGCGCCGGTCCTGAATCTGCACGCCACCACGAGGCGCAGTGGCCATCGTTTCGAGCATCGCGCGGTACAGTCGATGTGAATGTGTGTATGCCGACTCCGTCCCTACGCCAGCGAGCCCCGTACGGCGCGCAAGCGCGCTCGCAGCATCTGCGTTGTCAAGCGCTGCGAGAGTAGAGCGAAAGCGCGGCCAGACGTCGTCCCATATACGCGGTGCCATGAACGGTCCGTGTACGCGCGCAAGCGCCGCTACGAATCCGGCGGCAGCGGCGACGACGGGGGTTTGCGCGTCCCCAAGGCGGTTCAGAACGAACGGCCACGCACGATGCACAGCAGGGAGAAGTGCAGACGCTGGAAGGACCGGCGCAGCAGCGGCAAGCAGTGTCAAAATCCGCACGCGCACCGTTAATGAGCCGTGTGTGAGAAGGGTGATAGAGCGCGCGACGATCTGCACGGTGAGCGCTTGTGCGGGTGTCGGAGGTGGATCGCCGAGTGAGTCGGGCTCGTTGAGCTGCTGCTTTTCTTCCTCGTCGTCTCCACTCGTTTCTTTCGACTTTCCTTTACCCCATGCCTCTTGAGGTGGAGGGCCGAAATCTTCCTCCTCTTCGTCTACTGAGCCTTTTGAATCGTTACGATGCTCAACCCAGTACATGGAGTCCTCGAAATGCTTTTTATCGGAAATATTATCAGTCTCGCCAGGTAATGCGGCATCATCTATCGCGCGAGACTCTTCCGCTTCCACAACCTTGACGACCTCATGTAACGCCTCTACAAGACCCTCGACAACGACTGTATACCCATGAAAGTCGTCCAGACGATCGAAACACTCTTCAACGACATCACCTGCCCGCTGTACGACATCGCGTCCGACAAGGCGCACGAGAACAGCGAGCACACGCGCCGCATCAACGTCAAGCAAACGACGCGTCAACCTGCGCGATACACTATCGAGCGCGTAGTCAAAGTTGGACAGTAGCAAGTTCCCTGGCGCCGCATATCCCAAGCTACGCGTCACATGTTGCAGCGCAGCGAAAGCGGTGTCGGAGAGATGTGCCTCTGGAGAAACAAGCGAATGAAGTAGTGGATAAAGTGCGTGAATGAGAAGAGTGGAAAAGCGTGATCGCAGGATGTTGGCTGAGACGGCGAGGAGTTGTAAAGAAAATGATTTGCGCAGAATGGACTGACTGGCACTAGTTCGAGGCAATTTAATGCTTGATTTGAAATCAAAACGTGTTTGAAGTGGTGTCAATCCTTGGGTGTACTCAATTGCCAGGAGTCCGTCGTCAGCATCGTCGGCAGGCACATTATCCTTTTCGTTCGCCAAGTCTTCATCTTCCACGTCCCAAAACTCCGAGACCGTCTTCGCGAGCCACCGAGCGTGTTTTTCTACCCTTCTTCCCCTAACACCCTCTATATCACTCCCTTCCGTATTTCCATCATCCAGCGTGACACCAACGACACCCTCCAGTATTCTGCAAGCACACCACAGCGCCGCCGCAGCACTCGCATTCCCACGTTGTGCGACTGCGACACGTACAAACCATTCGACAGCGAACAGACAAGTGTCGCCACCTGCCGCGCCCAATGAGCGCAGCATTCGTTCGAGTGCGGCAAACGCATCGTGCGTCGTCACGTACCGCAGTGTTTCCGAAGGAAAGGCGATTCGTTCCTCTTCGGACGATTGTAAGAGACCCACTACGCCTGCGCCTCCTGCTGAGACCGACGCAGAAAGCGGAGCGAAGTCGAGCACTGAAAGAAGACGCCAGCCCCATTTTTCAATATGGCCCGTCGGCCCAAGAAGTCTTCCAACGCCCCCACCAGCGACGCTCAGACGACAGGCAGCCTCAACTTGACCCGCAATGTGCTCGATTTTTGCATCCGCCTGTGTTGGAAGGAGACGGGGCAACGCAGAAAGGTTTTCTGTGGTCTGATGCAGCAGTGTCTGGAGGAGCGCGTAACTTCCTTTGGCTGGCGGGGTTAGAAGTGTGGACAGAGCAGTACGTGCATGTGAAGAGACGGAAGGAAATCGGGAGTTTGAAAGTGTAAGTAGAAACGACAAAAGAAGTGGCCGTGCATTAGATAGGGTAAGACGGGCTTTAGAAAGAAGAGACTGAGAGAGGGATGAGAGACCAAGGAGAGCGAGCGGTGTCGGATGGGAGACAAGGGGGGCCAAGGTATTTAAAGCAATTAGCACTTGAGAAGACGAGGCGCGAAGCCAGGTTGCAGAGCGAGTTGTTTCATAGGGATTTTTGGACTCTGAGTTAGAGTGCGACGAGGACTCAGCGGCGTCCCCGCTAACGAGCTCCGTTAGATCTTCTAGCCCTGTGAACTCCTTCACAGCTCCAGTGGCCAGACAAACATCATCGCCGAGTGCACGAATGACAATAGCATCCAGGACCCGGAGGGACGCGGATACAACTGCACTATTCACCCAAGTCTTGCCCTTCAGGACATTGCTCGTTTTCCCGAGCGCGACGCGCGTCGCAGTGCTCACCACTCCAGGAAGGATTGAAGGGACGACCCCGCTTGGGACGTAAATCGAGACGATAACCTCAGAAGTCCGAAGCGAACATAACTGGAGAGGGAGATGTTCAGACGTAGAGGTAATCAGAAGAGAATTGAGTGTCTGCCCGAGGACCGGCACAAGCTTTTCCAGGTGCGCATGAGTTTGTAGGTCATTCAACCGAACACGCGCCTTCTCTATCTCCTTTGGGCCCTCTTCAATGACGTCCTCACCGTTCGAGCGATCCCTCAGCAAGCACAGAAGAAGTCTAGCCGCAGCCTCCTTCGTCTCATCATCTCTCTCCCTTCCTTTTCCCTTTCCGCCAAGTCCGCCCACGACCGAACCCGCTAACATGAGCACCTGCTCCCAAACGGCCTCCTCGCACGTCCACCACCACCAACGAAAAAGAAGCTCGAAAACATTGAAGATCCGTTCAAGCACTTGGTCCGGGATGTTCGAGGAGCCGTTGTACCTGAGGATCGTGGACAGGGGGAAAAACACGCATACAATCGTCCCGGGATTCAGTTTCACTCGATCTTGGTCCAGTTTTTGTAGACGCTTCGTCAAGTCGGACAAGGTAGTGAGGACTTTGGGAATCGTTTGGTTATTCAGGCGTGAGTGCTCAAGCAACGGCATACACATAGTCTTCAGCTGTAAATGTGTTAAATCTCACCGTAATTAGGACACTGTTTGAAGTCTACCTCTAGGAACAAGCTTTGGCTGGCAGCTTCATTATGCTGGTGAGGTGATTGCATCTTGAATACCGGCTTCACGACATGCAAAGGACCAGTGTGACTCCTTATCTTTCAGCCCTGGTTTCTTGCGAGTATATCAAAAGATTTTTTCAAGCAATAAGAAACGCATACTAGAAGTTACAGAGTCCAGACAGTTCGGATACAGAGCGAGGACCGGAACGCTTCATGGGCGTCCAGACTTGAGAAGCAAGCGCGTCGGGTTTTCCCGAACATTTAATTGGCACATTCCTAACCGCCTTCAAAAAACCAATCTCACCGACTGCTATGACATCTTTCAGTCTCGAAGCACGGGAAGTAACTTGTGGTGTAAATCTAGAGTAAATATCTTCTAGATACCAATACAGCGCAACGCCATACAACATCAATAAAAAACCGTATATAATTTAAAGTATGCAGGGAAAAAAAAAGACGCATGCAGATTCGTCACTTTCTATACGCATAATGGGGAACAGCGGGAACGGAGTTCGTTGTGATAGAGCGAGAAACGATCGCAGGCCGCGATGGGTTTAAGCTACTGTCTTGTTCACGGGTCCTCTGCTCTAGCATGGCGATTCGTGTCTGGACGGCACTCATCCCGCCTCCCGCTATTATCGAGTTCGACGATGACAATGTATAGATGTCTGTACTTGTAGGCAGCGAGTAAAGGCTGAGTCGATTTTGGATAGTTCATGCGTAGAATTAGAAGGTGTTGTCGACGCGCGCATGGTGGCAGGACGCTGGTCCTGTGGCCTCCACCTTTGTGCTGAGAGCTTCGACGGGCCGCCGCCGAGTCTCCGAGTCACTGAGGCACGATTAGAGCTAGCCATCTGCGTCAGCGTCGGCGCTGGATAGTCTAATGGGGTTTCGTAAAGTAAGCTGCTTGAAGGCTCGGGTACGTGAAGCATCGGGCTCAGAGAGCTGATTCCGCCGGCATGTAGTCCAAGGCCAGTCTCTGGTCTAGGCCTCCTCTCAGGAGACGGGTATTCACAAGCTATCTCTCCGTGAACGCGATCAGCGAAGGTGTTTCGCCGCGGAGATGTATTAGCGTAGCGTCCCGCATTTTGCGCTCGTACGTCATAGGCAGCACCTTGCACCGGTCGAACCCGAGAGGCCTCACGAGTGTACTCGGAACGTGAGCTGGAGGTTCTTCTGTTGGTGGCGCTCATATCGTAATCCGCATTGGACGCGCACAATTGGGCCCCTGGGTATTCGTGAGCCTGCCCTGTCTGATAGTAAGAAGCTGTAATCCCGTGGGCCTGGAACGCCCCGGCATCGGGCTGAGCACTTGCGCACCCGACCATCCTCTCCAGCCCTTCATCTGACTCACAATCTTCAGCCGCGTCGTAATCACTATAGCTGTCGTATTCCTGCCCACTCTGCCCCCGCGAGTCGTGGCGGTCAAAATCGTCAGCATATATGCACTCGTCCCCAAAGTCTCCCTCACTATAACCCGAATCCGCAGCCATAGCAATATTCGCTTTTTCTAGGACTGAAACAGATCCCGGAATCTCGCCGAGCAATCCGTGCAGATCGTCCGCGTCTTCCACGCCGCCAAGGTCGTGCAGCATATGCGAGGAAAGCGGTATACCAGCGTCCCCCGGAAAGCGAGAGTCTGGATACATATGCCTGAAAGCGCCTGCAGGTTCCGTTATGCTCTTCCCCATTAACGGAAGACCTGCCGGAACTCGTACAGACGAGGCGCGCGGCCTGGTAGAACGGGATGACCTGTGAGACTTCATTCCCTCGGCATCAGAATAAGTCTGATGAACGCCAGGTTTGGGTGTATCTAGTTCAATTATCGAGGGCATCGACGCAGGCAAGACTGGCCCAGAAGGCGGTGGGTCAAGAGAGACGAAATTGACGACGCGAATCGGAAGAACGACATGCACCGCGTCGGAGCTGCCCGTGATAGAACCCACACCTAGACTGATACGCAGCGCATATTCGACTTCGAGTAACCGGGCACGCTGAATGGTGAGTTCATCTGTCTGATAACAACGCAAAACACAGTTCATTATTTGCAATGGCGTAATTTGAAGTTTCACCTACCGGAATGACGATGCTGTGTCCAACAATCGTTGACTCTCCAGGCCCAACGCCAGTCCACCATCCTCTAGCGCTTGCTCGGCCCTTCGCGCCTTTCTGTCCCGCCACAAGCACCGTCTCCGCAACGCGCCTTTCGCTCGTCTCCGTCTCACATGCGTCCTGATCGCCGCTAAATCCGCCCGTGCGAACACTAGGATGAAAAATGGTCGTCGTGCGAACAAGAGACAACGCGACATTGCGCACGCTCTTACGCGTGTCGTTCACGATCTGCACGCGCACGTGCATTGGTTGACCCGCAACCCACGTGAGACGGTGCAGAGCGGCGGAGAGCGCAAGGGTGCCATCTCCACCCATAAATAGCTTTTTGGCCGCCCGAGCGTAGATGGGCTGCTGAGCAGGGGCGAGTGTTGCAATCGGATCGAATGCAGGCCATATTGCGCAATCCCTGTAGAAATGAGCTATGGAACGCTTGCTAGTACTCGGATCGACGACCTTCATTGACCTGGGATTGATCAGGATTAAGGATAATGAAATAGTTAATAATAAAAAAACGCACACAATCACAATGTACCTGATTGCAGCGCCTGAGCGGCTGATCATGAACCCCTTCGGTCTTCCTCCAGTGTTAACGACCGGAAGATTCAGGGCAAAGCGAACACGATAATCTCCTTCATTCACGGTCCCAAATCCTTCCCTGTCCACCGAGCTCGAGTACAAACCAACGCATCCATCGGAAATATCCATAAGGGGCGCAGCAACTTGGTAGAAAATATGCCGATCTTCGTTTCCAGGAGCGACTTCAAAGCCTGCAACTCGAATTTTGCCACCGCCGAGACTGAGCACATCACCCTTCGCCTTGGGGCGAACTCGAAATAGAACACACCCAGAAAGACATCCGCCCTCAACGGCTGTGTTGTTCTCAAGCACTAGATCGAGCGCGACACGCACACGCGATCTTCCCTGCTCGAATGCAACTGCAGTCGGCGACTTCTTACTCGATCCCTGTAATGAAGAAACCACTGCTCCGGACTTGACTTTTGCGGAAGAGTCACCAAGAAGGACCTTAAGTTCTGCAGCATGGCGTGTAGGCGACGCCTGCGAACTCAGGAGTGTACCGTGTCTTGCGAGGCCCCGATCAAGGGACATCCCGCGGCGGTGTTCGGTATGCAGGCGCGACTGGGTATTACGTTCTCGGACGCTGCTCGGAAGAATACTGCTACTCTTAACCTTGCCAATGGGAGTAACAGTTCCTGGTTCTATATGCCTGCCCTCCGTGAAGCCGGAACCGAGTGCACCAGAGTGTCTATTGATCTCAACCATAGACCCGCCGACCTCCGCAAGCAGTAGTCCAGCCATCCCTTTCACAGACCGCATCGCGGTGAGTGCACGCGGATTCTCCTCCCCTCCTCCATTCGCCCCGGAACGCCCGCGAAGTGTCCCGGCGGAGTTCTCTGTTCTCGTGCCTGCTTCGGAGAAGCGATGGGCGCCGGGAGGTCGCGAACTACGGCTTGACGGAAGCATGGAAATACCGAGACCTGTGCTAGCGTGCGTGCTTCGCCTGGGATATACCTATACTGGCAGCTTATTGCAAGGGGCTTAATAGGCTTGGAAAAAAAATGAGCAAACGATATCAGGGTGAGGCTGGGTGGGGAGCCTACAGAATAAATTATAATAGGCTTGTCAGCCCTACTAACCCCCGTTTGAACACATTGCAGCGCCCAAACACTTCAGAAAAAGCATACCCGTAAACCTTTTATCGCATCGCATTCCATACAACCCTCGGAACTTTGTCGAATCCCTCGAGTAAATACGCCTTATGTCGGGACAAAAAAACAAGACTGGCGGCCCCCGGGTGGCAGAAACTAGTCACCTCGGCAATGACTTGATCGCCAAGGTTGTATTGAATGGTCATTTGGGCGGTAATAGGGACAAGTAGGAAAGGAAAGGAAGCCAATCCAATGATAATAGTGTAGTGCCTTTTGGCTGAGGAGTTCAAAACCATCCAAGTACCCTCTTTCGTGTTCCCGAAGTCGGGACGACCGGAAGCAAAAGGTAGTGGACACTTTAGGGCCGGCTATCTTCATAAAGGCACACTGGGTACTCGTAATAAATATATATCCGTTGGATTTCTAGAAGGTCGGCAAGTTGGGGCTACATGGGGTATGTTTACAGCAAGATGGGACATACAAGATATCAAAAATCAAAAAATCAAAAAAAAAAAATCAAAAAATCAAAAAAGGAGAACACAGTAGCATAGGAGCGTAACTAATTTCGGCGGGGATTGTCAGTGAAATGATTGGAACATTTGGGGACGTCCTGATGATAATTTATGCCGGCCGAGATGACTGAAGGAAGAAATTTTGCCAATTCGCGTGGGTGTATCGGGATGCGGGAGAGTGATTGGGTTAAGATCAAAAAAAGAGGCGTCTATGAACAAGAAAGGAGGCATAGAAACGACCGGCAGCCATCATGTCGAGAAGATAGCCGGCGCAGTATTAGTCCGGGTGTTTTGCATTTACCAGAGACCCAGATCAACTTTTGTGCGGTCAAACCCGAGTTCAACCCAGTTCTCGACATGCTTGAACTGATGTTCCGTCCCCTGCTGGAGACCAACGAAGCCCACACGGTTGTAAACGTGCGCCGCGGGGTTACCGTGGCCGACGTACAGAACAACGGAACGTTTGCGCTCTACGTTGAGCAGGCTAGAGTGCGCATCAAGCATCAGTCAACTGCGCGTTGCGAATCGTATGGGGAAGAGACGTACTGGTCACAGACCTCGCGAACGAGGCGGAAGGCAAACCCTTTCTTGCGCCATTCTGGAGGGGTATAGACCTTGGTGACAGCAGTTACCGATGTGTCCGAGCGGGTTAAAGCGACGATGCAGGCGATCGGGGAGCCATGTGTCTGGACCTCGAGGACCCACAGTTGTCTCGCCCCGATCAGCTTGTTCGCTTCTCCGCGAGCCTGCTCAACTGACATCTCGAATGGGGGCTGCGCTATCCTTGAGCATATATCCGGACTGTATCGGATTAAATTACTCACAGAATCCGCTGCAAAACCGTAACACAAGCGTGCGACGCGGTCAATATCCCCTTCGACCCCAAGACGGGCTATCGTATTCGATCCACCCCTCGCGGGTGCTTGCGGCGGTGGCGCCAGTGTAGACGAAGTACAATAAGAGAATGCCGCGTCGTAATAGGGTTCCCTGATGACGCCTATGGAGGACGCATCGGACCAATGACGGGCGAAACTTTGAGCAACCTCTTTCACCGCAAAGATGGAGTAAATGCGGCGGGGGATGCCGACGTGGTGCAACGTCCGCACCATCTTGCGCATGCGAGGCTCCAGGTACTCCGGGGTGAGTTCGCCCGCCACGCGAGTCCCGTAAATGAACACCGGGTACTTTCCGGTAACACCGTACGTGCACGAGAGCACAAAGTCGATCTTCGTGCTTCTGTTGGGGCCGAGATACTTCGTGTCGCAAACGATCCAAAGCTCGTCAGCTTGGGTTGCTTTGCTGGTAGCGCGGTATTTCTCCAATGTTGAGAGAAGAATGTTCGACCTTTCATCGTTCCTTAGCGTGTCGACGACTACGTCCGGAATGCTGCGCGGGGAACGGTATAGTGTCGCTGTGATTTCTGTAACCTGGACATTGCTTTCGCTACGGACTGGCATTTTCGGAGCTGAGTGAAGTAGGGATGAGTAGCTGGCGCTTGGGTTGGAGGAGAGGTGGTGGAGATGTCGAGGAGTGGGTATCCCAGAGCCTTTTATACACTATAATCGTCTTCATGTCAGTTTCCCAAATAGATCCTAGGAGGGGTCCGGCTTGTCGGGAGTGTACTGGTAATACGTCGTTGCAGCACCGGAATGATTCAATTGTAGAATGGACGACGAGTGGGACTGATAGGAAAGGGAGCACAGGAGTCATCTCGGCGACGCCGATGGAGACGAAACGGGCTCTGTGTGCATACACATCTTGAGCGCGAGCCATATACAGGATCCGCCTACCATTTGGATCACGTAGGGAGAGATGATCGACGGGAGCTCAATCGAAGATTTCGTCAGCATTAATGGCACGACATATCCTCGACACAGCACTCCAATCCAGTCTCACACCAGATCGGAAAATATACAAATAGAGGCAAAGGAGCTTCATTGCAGATAGGTAGCACAAACACCAGCTGGGATGTTCCGAGGCGTGGACCCTATCAGGGATCAGGCGTTAGCCATTACCAACGGCGGATTGAAATAGAGGCTATAGCATACAGTAGTAACACGTACATCTGGCAAGCTATGCCTGCTAGCATGGCACTGGCGTTCCCGGGCTGCAGACGCGCCGGCGCTAGACGCAGCTTGAAGACTCTCACAAGTGAACTGACAAACCAAGAGCCGTTCTCTTGAGAACAAAGGCATGATGTGGCATTGCGAAAAGGAAACTCTTCCCTTCTTGACGATGGTGGACCGCCGCTCGGAACGCGTCTGCGATCGGTTTGCGGCAGTGGCAACTTGGCAACTTGGCAACTTTTTGCTGAGCCACCCACTTGTTCGCCGATTGATCACGTAATAATCGCCTAAGGTAGCCGCGTCCCCAGTCAGATCGGTGCGTATCAAGATTTAGGCATTGAACAAGCCCTGCTAAGTTACCGTATCGACTCCGAAAGCTGGGGAGCACTTTCCGCTTTTCGAGTCATCCCACAGCAAGACTAGTATAGGTGTATTAGGCCGTGGTACACAAGACAACGCGGTTTCGGCCCGACGGCGACTACGGTGCACCTCGAGGCGAATGACGGGTCCGGCGATGCACTTGGCCCTGTCTCATGATTCCATCATAGAACACCTACGACCAACATTCAGCCCAAGTCATTGTACTGCACATGCAAAAGAAGAAAAATTTGAGGGAAAAAAACCGAAACAAATATTCTCGGGCTGCGTCCCCTGCAACCTCAGCCATCACGCGTAGTAAATTACAATTGATCGGATCTATACATCGTACCAACAAGAAAATACCTTCGAAGGCATGGTCCCACATCTGCTAACGGTAAACATCGGTCCTGATCCGTAGGTATCTACCGTATTTGCCATTTAACCAATTAAAAATGGAGGAATTCCCGATGACTCACGTCCGAGTCCATGTTTTAGGGTTTTATCGGCTTCAAGGTCGCTTCGAACTTGGACTAATTTGAGAACCAGAACCAGAAGACAGACTCGAACATCTTTGATCACTGCGCACATTAATATTGGAACTTATGTGCGCATCTGCGCCGGACGTTCCCGTTCGTCAACGTCCTCCCCCCTCGGACGTTCCGCAAAAGTATGCGCAGTCTCATTTGATGACTTTTACTCCAGTGATTAAGTGCATCCATGGGCGCTTCTTAGCCAGCTCGGAGGAGCCCAAGTCGATCAGTTGTCCAAAAACAAACAAGTCGCCGGTAATCCGAAAATATGTTGCTCCGTACAATGTCCTTAACAACATAAGCATCTCACAAGGCGAGTACCATCTAAGGCATGTGCAATCACAGTCTGCAAGTTAGGAAATGCTTCCGACTGAGTGGTGTTCCAAGTCGATCTGTTCAAATCCAGCTCACATCAGACCGCCGAGGACGCTCCTCCTCCACCCTCCCCGCAACAAAAGAACAAAAAGGACCGGGAACATTCGCGTCTCCGGCCTGACGTATGTACAAATGACCCATGCACTACGTGAGTAAATAAATAGGTGCTGGGCGCGCTTCGTGGGGCTAGACTAGGTACATGTTTTGAGTCATACCCCGTAGAGACAGCTACATGAATACGGGCAGTATGTCCGTCCAACACCGAGCCTGACTTGATATTCCCTCATTAGTATGAAAGCGATTCTCTTTGAGTTATTGAGATCCGGGACGAAACCGCCTAGCCAAAGCGCAGTCAGGACTTTCTCAGAGATGACTTCGATAAGGGGAGAACACCAGTGTTGTATTGTCTCTATAATACATCACGACGACCCTATAATACCAGCTACGCACATTCACCGGGTAGACTTAGCTGTACAATAGTGCAGCATAGGACGTACTGAGTCAGTGAGATCTAGTGAGACTGGCAAACACCTCGGAGGGAGAACAACTAAGCACCCTCATTTCTAAAGCGACCACCGCAGTATACTGTTTGAGACCATCGATAGACATTTGAATGGGGCCTTCCATCACTCACCGCCAGCCGCCGAGCCCAGGAAAGACGAGCGCCCGACAGAGGCAGATGGCAAAGGCAGAGAGAGATCTAAGCTGGCAAGGGGGACAGAATGCAGGAGTTTCAAAGTTCAATTACCGCGCCGAGTATCATTTCATTCGAGGGCTACCTGTAGCCCGGAGCGATCGTTCCCCGGTTCTTATGTGGAACGAATCTACCTTAAGGCCGCCCAGCGATACTACTAGTTGTCTTCCATGATAGTGCCCGTTATAAGCTCATCGCCACGGTGTGCCTGGGGAAGTCAATCACGGCAGTGAAAGCTGTAGCGATTACCGTCATAGCGCGTTTTAATACGTATAAACGTCTATTTGGCCCGGGGTACTAAGATTAGGGTCGGCAAGCTTGCAGCATTACAGCACAGATACTACTAGTACGTTTAGTATGTCTACAGCTTTGGGGCTGTGGATAGGTTGAATACGTATACAGTATGTCTGTGCAAAGGCAATGAGTTCGAGGACGTCTTCTCTCGTGATCCGGCCTCTAAGGCCAAAGACGGTAGAATGATAACTGGGCAGGCAAGCCGTATCTGTCGGCCAGAAGCCTGAGGTCGAGGACTTGAAGTCTTGAACACCACCAACAGACTCGAAGCCCAGCATTCGCTTGCCTCAGGCTGGTCCACCGAGTTTATTGCCAACACTCCGCCTGTTGATCAATGATTCAAAAGAGGTTCGCTGCGATCAGAGACTACCATCACCGCTAAGAACCGTCGAGGTCGGGACAAACTTGAAGGACTGAGCTTATCGGTGGTGATCATCAACGGCTTTTTTTTCTTTCGAGGATTTAGCAATTCAGACGCGGATAGCGGCGCTCACGCGTGTGACACGCACCTCCGACCCAAGCTTTGACCGCAACTGCCTTCTATTCCTACGCATCGAATCGCACCGAACAAACGGCCATGTCCTCTGGAGCCGGAGGTCCCACTGGGGAACGCGCAGCCCGTGTACACGGCAAGCAATCAAACAGAAAAACAAAAGATCGCGGCGAGAGCAAAACCGTCTTCAAGAGCGTGCTCGACAACCCGTTTGACGTCAAATGGTGCGTCGCACCGCATTTTTTTTACTCCTTGTAGCCTTAACACGAGCGTCTCCTGTCTATTCTATTATAGGCCTGTGATAAGTCCGGACGTGCAGAATGCAATTCTCGCGCGTGTAGTAGAGCTTGTGCAGGGCGTTGCTGAATTTAACATCGATCGGCAGAAACAAAGCCGGGCGACTAAAAGGGAGAGACGAACACAACGGAAAAAAGGCGCAGGCCCAGACGCAGATGGCGTGGATGCGATGGGTAAAAAAGCTGAAGCAGGATCGGGACCGCCATCGAGGAACCCGCCAGAGATCTTGCAGCAGGTGACGGTGGGGATCAACGAGGTGACGAGGCGGTTGGAGGAACAGTGCAAGATACCGCGTCAATCGCTCGCGTTGACTGGCGATGCGGGCGGGGGTAAGCGTCGTGATGGCAATGAAGATGAAGATGGGGATGCAATTCAAACGATTGACGGGACACCAGAGGTGCCTGCCTGCGCTGTCCGCGACCCAGTTCGCGTGGTCCTCGTGTGCCGGCCAGATATCGACCCAGTGCTACTTGTCGCGCATATCCCATACCTGGTCGCTGCGTGCAACACCAACGCCGCTCAACGTCCCCCGGAGATGCATTTGAAACTCGTTACTCTACCGAAAGGCGCCGAATATTCACTAGCTCAGGCTATGGGCCTACGGAGAATTGCTGTGATGGCTCTCCACGTACGTTTCACATCTCGTCATTTTTTTCTCCCTTCAATTTTCGTTCTTTTCAATTCATATTTGGTATATCCCTGACCGTCTTTACCTATTAGAATACGCTATCAAAAGACGCCACGCTAGCAACACTGCTTTCGTCCGTTCCTCTTGTGGCGGCACATTGGCTGATCGGCCCCGCGGACCTACCTCCGCACAGCACGCCGAATACAACACCAACTGCGCTCCCGAAACGCACCTCTGTGCCCCGTAGGCACCTCGAGCCGACACACATCAAACAGCTGCGGACAACTGCACCGAAAGACATGCGCGCTGCGAAAGCGCAGCGTGCCAAGGGGCGTGCGGATGCAAAAGCGAAACGCAAAGCGAGGGCAGGGTCGAAGAAAAGCGCAGTTGCGAATGCCCGGGCCCGAGTAGATCAACCAAAGGCGGAAGTCGAATGACCACACACGATGTCCTCCTGAAATTTATTTATTTCTTCTGTGGGCTAGGGAAACAGGTCATGTCTGCAAAGCGGGTGCTCACATACACGTCAAGATGAAAAGGAATAAGGGTATGTGTAAACATGCGTTTTAGCGGACCAAAAGGCTCACGGGACATTAGCAGAGAGAGAAATGAAAGAAACCAGAGTCCAAGAAGCCCTGCAAGATGAAAAAGAGAAGCGGATTACGGGCATGAAAACCATGTGTCGCGAGCATGGGCAGCATTCATTTCGAATAAGAATCAACGGGCAAGCCCTCGATGAAAGCCTCGATCGCATCCCAGTACGCCGGGTCATCCCACGTATCATCTTTTGGCATTCACAATCAGAAGCACACGACCTCCTAACTGGGACGGACTCACTATGTGACCCATTCGGCAGTTCTACGAACCGCCCTTCCCTCGTTAATTCTGCTTCCAGCCCATCATGCTCGAGCTTCTGCCGTCTCTTTGCTTTAGGTTTTCTGTAACCCGGGAAAGAATGCGCGGCAGGTCGCGTGGCGGCCTCCCACAGCTGACGCATGTGTGCCGGTGGGATGACCTCGTCGCGCTGCCCACTGAGCATCAGAAGCGATACGAGCCGTGGAAGCTCCTCTACTGTCCGTGCGGAATTCCATTGCCGGAAGAAAGGCGCGACAAACGAGAAGCATGGCATTATATCTGGGATTAGCCGGCGCTGCCGTGACGGAATAGAATTTAGCCTTGAACAAAGTGTGAACGGAGATCCGGAAATGAGCTTACCAGGGATGTGAAGGTGTTTTCCACGATTAGGGCAGTAATCTTGGGAAAAGTTCAGCCGTATTAATGGAATTAAAAATGAATTAATTCCGGAAAAATGCGGGTCTCCCCTCACCTTGTCAACTCGTCGACCTGCAAGGTCAATGGCCATTGCCCCACCCATTGACTGACCGTACAAAATCTGGTAAATTATGTATTTTAAGATTTATTCGCATTGAGCTTCGTGAGTACCTACGATGGGGGACCTCGATAATTTTGGGTGGGAGAGAATATAATTGAGTGCCGCCTAGATAGCACCTAATCAGCACAAGTAGGAATCAATAAAAAGCCACTCACATCCGAATCTCGCTGGAGACCTATAGACCGGGGTGCTGTAAGCATTTGTCCAATGAGTCTTCGGAGATAGTGCAGGACTAGCCTTTTGTTGATGGTTTCCCCTCGGATAACCCGTAGCTAAATGCCAGCAGCCAATCAGAATACAACACTGGGATGAGCGCGGCGAAAGAAGATAGGTACCCTCTAGGAGACAGCATGAGCACGTTGCATCGCATTCGTTTGTAGAATGCCTGCGCGAGGGGTAGGGTATATCCAATGCTGTCGCAATTTCCGTGGAACATGAGTACAGTCGGTCTCTGGTCTTCTTCCTGTAGGGTATGCAATAGCGTAAGCGCATCTCGCGATTAGCCACTGTGAGTCGGGCACTTGCCGAGTAGTCCAAGGACGACTTCCGCCCGGGCTGGTCGCGTTCAGGCTGGAGGAGGAGGTAAGCGCGTATTTTCACGCGGTCCGAGGTGGTGAGCGTCAGGTCTTCATATGGGAGACCCCATGCTGAGGGCAGATGAACCCCTGTTTGGTTGATACTATTGTTAGAACGTATTTGCTATTCGGTTTGTCGTCAGCGTGTATGCTCACGTCGCGGGTGAGGTTCAAAAGCACCGGGGTATAGCATGATGTTTGGGCCGTGTCGGAGGAGGTTGAGGACTAGAGGAGGACACGTCGGCGCACGTCTATGAGTTCGAGTTAGGGGAAGTACGACGTACAGAATGATGTGAGGCTCATGGTCCCCGGAGTTGAAGACGCGATGCTAGCAGTATGCACGAGGGTCTGGAGCCACAACTGAAGATACCGGCACAGGCGCACACTCGGCGCGGTAAAACAAAAACACAAACACAGGCACTCGGCGGAGGGCTTTCTGAGCAATATACACGTAAAGCCGTCAAGACGAGGGCGGGTGGCTGCTGCTGCTGCTGGACGTAGTGATGGTAGGACGAGGACTTAGCGCAGCGACAGGTGGCAGACTTCCGCTTTCGCGCGGTCGCCTGCAGGCGCCCTCAAGGATGCGGCAACTGCAGCCCTCGTTTACGGTAACAGCATTCGAATTGTTAGAGAGCGTATTTGCAAATGACAGGAGGAAGGTGAGTTCATCTCCAGGCATGGACAGACACAGCTTCAACGGCCGCGCCCTCCGACTGTTCAGGGATTGAACTTTATGTAAGATAGTAAATAACGGCACTAGTATTCGGCTATTACATTTTGTTATTATTTTCCCACTTCTACTTCCACTTCCAGCACAGCCCTGCAAGTACTGCTCCCGCAATCACCTAGTCTAGCCCAGATAAAGCCCGTCATCTTTGTCTAACGTCGTCCGAAATCACTTCTCATCAAATCAAATAGCAGCTACACGAGGCTTGTTTTTAAGGATATCCTTTTTGCTGTGTCCAATCAGGTGCTGCTTTGATGGGACTTACCATTCCTTTTTCCTTTCGTATATCCGGCGGGGTTTCCGCTATTATCATCGCTGAAGCGAGTTGGATCCTGTCTGCGATGCTCGCGGAGCCGCTGCTCCTGAATCCTCATCAGATCTCCGTCAAGTCGCTTTGCTTTGGAATTGGCTAAACGAATTGCTAAGCTTGGCCGGCCGCACACTCCGTCTGCAAGCGTCAGTTTTGGTACCTTACGGCGATGAGGAATGCATTGTCTGTCTTCCATGGCTGCTTAATGAACAGAAGAATGCGAAAAGGGTTAAGCATCCGACGCGTCGGAAGACAAACGGGCGCTAGAAAAAGTGAGCGTCATTTGCTGACTTGTTGGGCTGGAAATCTCATGCACGACGTCCGTGAAGTAGAAATTGTGTAAGCACTCCGGCTTAAAGAAACTTGGGCGCCATGGTGGACTTGTGAGATAAGGCTCGGGCTGAGTCGGGCGAGATGGCTTTAATTCCACCTCGCACAGCATATCATTGTTGTTAAACGAACACTGTGCAGGGGGCAGCTCAGAGGGAACGGCGACATGAGTGCGCCTTGGGTGTGCACATTGGCTCGAGCATAACGGTCAGCCATATCGACGAGTTTCGGGAGTCCATCATCTCCTTCCCAGGTGCATACCACGGGCCTTTTTTCCACAGATGAATTCGGATTCAGGACCCGGATTTCCGAATGGAGGCAACTACCTGAGGTGCTACGAACCACAGGAGGTCCTGGAGGGACTACATAGTACATACACATCCGCACTGGGCCGTTCAAGTTTACCACCAGTCGCAGGTGTAGATATTGCAAAAAATGTTTTGTGCCTTTCTTTTCTCGTTTCCACCGTACGCCACGGTCTGCCTTAGCTCGATAATGGGTACCACTGCACGGTTTCAACTACTGCGTTTTTTGAGTTTAGCGTTAAATTCAATACCGTCGAATTTGAACTTCCTATATTCGGATGAGGACGAAACCGTCTACCTTATTAAACACTCAGCCGGTGATCAAGACTAGAAAGGCCTCAAATGCAGAAGGAGTACAACTACCCGTTGCATAAACTGACAGTTACTTATGTAATGTAGCCGCCGACCATGTATTTCATTTGTTTGACTAAAAACTCGCCTAGACTCTCAACACAAAATTTACCGGCCGCATTCACAAGTATGCAGTAACACTATTTAGAAACAGAGGCCTTGTTCCATCCACACATAATTAAGTCCCGTTCCGATAGGAAATCACTAATTACTCCTTTCCCTTTCTTAGACCCGGCGGACTTTTTCCCCCCCATTGTCTTCACTAAGGCTGGACCGAGCCAAAACCTGCAGGACAGTTCTGCCTTGCGATGCTCGCGGATCCACTACGTATGTAGCAGATCCTTGCTGGGATGCACTCGCCCGTGCACTCGGTCGACCGCACGGACTCTTTGCCTTGGAAGTGGTTAAACGCCTGCACGTGATCTGGTTAGCCGCGCGCTCTACCCACGAGCGTTAAAACATTTAGAGATGGCGACGTACGGCGACAAGAGACGGGTCGGCTTCCATGGCTTGTTAAATGAAAGGAAGGGAGAGGAGACAATTGGGAATCCGACGCATCGGGGAGTTAGGCAGACGACGGACCTTCGGTGACGAGATGCCACCATGTTGCGTTGAGGGGGTCATTCGGACCCCAGCCGGTGATATTCCCTCCGTACGTCGCGCGGGTGTCGTATTCAAAGGCGAACGTCGGACCGATAGCGATCTGATCGTCTAGCTCAGAGAAAGAGTTCACGTCGGCGCTCCACCTAGCCAGGGGGTGTATAATCATGTTAGGAAACACAGTGACGAAGTAGATGGTAATGCATGGGACTCGGAACGGAGAGGCTTACGTGTATGCGTCAACAATATCGAAGGTCTGTGACGGTATACATATTTGAACTCAAGAACGACGACTTTTAAAGGACTACTCACGTTGGAGTCGACTTCGTAAACTCGGAAGCCAGAGTTAAGATTCGTCAGAGGAGTGAGCGACGGTGCAGTCTTTTAATATTTTTAGAAAATGGTAAGTACTGAAAAACTCAGCACAGCTCACCCACGAAACGGCATGGGCGGTCGCAGCAGACATGTTTGTCCCATTGTTGGGGTAAAAAATCTTAAAATCGCAATTATGGATGAGCAAGACTCCCGATCGGTAAGGTAGCCTACGGAGAGCTGATCTTCGTGAGTATGACCCCAGAATATGTCTAGGCATTCAAACGTGTTCACAAATATAGGAAAGAAAAGGCCCTAGGAAAACGCACTGGCAATGACGTGCGGCGAGAAGCGATCGACACTGTGCGGATCATTATGTCAATCATCGGAGTACAATAACGGAAGTAAAAAAAGTACATTTGATAGACTGACAATTGGACAATGAGCATTTAGTACTGCAGGTCAAGTCATCAAGATGGTGGACATACACAGGTTTGAAGGGTTTAAAAGAGGGTTTGTTCCATCCCAACCGCTCGGGACGTGACCCAGAATCCAGACTGCAATGCCAAAGTGGGGGGTCAAAAACATAACAAGAACACAATCATGTTGTTGATGTACCGCGGTCGCCTGCGTCTTCAGCGTCTTGCAATTCATCCGTAAGGAAGCGGAACATTCCGGACGTATCAATTTGCGTCATGTTGAAATAATTAAACCAGTTCGCGCTGATGCAGGAGTCAGTCAGTCGCGCGTTTCCCAAACCATGACAGAAGCGCATGATGCGCATTCCTCAATACGCACGTGTACCAGAAGTCCGTATTGAGGGTCATGATACGTAGTCCGTCCGGACGGCGCACCATGTACGCGCCATAGTGCGCTCGAGTAAGCGATATGGCCGATTCGGGAAGCCAGCCTTCATGTTCCCAGAGACCTGCAACGTGATCGTAATTCCTGAATCACATAAGTGTTAGCCGAGCTTATGATAGCTGGACCAATGTAATTGTACCAGCTGAATTGTGTAGCAAGATCGCCCCCGAGAGAGTGCGGCGCGTCTTGAGCTCTGGAAACGTGTAAACATATCAGTGAATATGAGCTCCAAAATGTGAGAAAGACTCACGAAGCATGCGTATCGTGGTTACCAAGCGAAGGGTAAACGGGTCCTGAGCCAGTTATCCGCTTGAACAAGTCGTATAGCACAGTCTGTTAGGTAGAATCAGTGAGCAAGGGAATCATACACCGCTAGAGGAGTCATTCATTCATACCTCCGTGTACATAATGTACTCCCTTGAGAGTTCGTTATCTGGGTCGTGCGAGATTAGGTCGCCCGTATAAATCATGAAGTCAAAACCAGTATTCTGTGTTCCCGCGAGCACAGGAATTGCTTGCAAGGCCGTTGCCGCGAGAGCATACGGCGTATCACTGAACAAAGCAATATTACCACCTTCCATTCAATATTATATCTAGGTGCGCAACGCACCAAAAGAATGAGCCAAAGCGCGGTGCGGGAAAAATCGCTTGGTTCGGGCTGCTGCTGGCCACATTACCCTCGCGGCAGCAAAGATTAGATGTACAATTTGCTTCTGCACCGGTAGTATATCCTGTACGAGTGAAACACACAAGTCAAATCAATTTACAGTTAACATTGGTTGTGATTGTGAGTTAGTTCTCACGCGGATCGATGTGGAAATCCGAAAGGTGAAGAACCTTGAGACGTTCTCCGCTCGGCTTCTTGGGTGCAGGCAGCGGGTCAGGCTTAGGCTTTGCAAACCAACCAGTCAGATTCAATACTGATGTTGGTGGCAGTGGGCACGCGCCCACGAAGTTTTGGCAGATAAGCTGTATAATAATACTGTTTAATTATGCGTTCGGGAGATTGGAAAGTAAATACGCACCTGACCATCGTAGCCAGCGACGTCTGCATTGGCAAGCACCTGAGTTATCACATTTCCAAGCGCAAGTGGACCAACCACTGTACTGCAGTCTGAAAAGACGTGGAACGCTTCGCAAAGTCCTACGACAACAGCTGTTCCTTGCTCCGGCGCGGCAAGCGCGACCATCTTTGCAAACCCGAAAGCAGCCTGACATGACGCACACGGGTTGTCAATGAAGGGCGAGTTCTCTGTCTCTGGAGAGGCGATGAGCTGGATCTGCTTTAGGGCCTGCTGTAGAAGGGTAGAAGAGGAGACTGTGGGCGGGAGGGGGTGTGGATCAGCTGTGTCGTTCTAAGGTACGCGAAGTCAATAACCAAACAAAAGAAGCTCGCGGAAATGACGCACGCTGGGAATTGTGTCCGGGTTCGTCAATTCAAGAGGAAAGACCTCGTGCTGCATGAACATTAATCGTCATAGGGAAATAAAGATTAATAGAGACTTTACGGACCGAAACTGGGTCGGAAATGACAGGCTGCACTTGTGCACTTGTTTGCGTAGGGTCGTTGTAATACTGCAAGTATATGGAGGTCGGGAACGCCCCAGGCGCAGTGAACGCAGAGGGGCCTAGGCTGAGTGATCGGGTGCTCGCTGCCGCCGCCACCGCGACGAGTAGAGCAAACCTGGTTTTTGCCATTACTGAGGACGATAACCGCAGGGTTAGTACCTCAAGCCACGAATTTTCCAGCTGGTAGACCTTTTATACCTGTCTACTACAGCCACCCGCCTCCATCCCGTCGAATCCGAAGCTATAGCGTGCTTCCTCCCCACTATTTCAGGCGCGGGCGCGTGCTGCGCCCTGTTTGCGGACTGAATGCCTTGCGAAGTGGAATCGTCGCGGCCTCGAGGCGTAGCACATGGACTGGGGACGAACGTGCGTCGGATCGGGCAGAGTCTGGCTGGTATTCCCTATATTTGCCTTCCAACATGTGGTACAAGTTCAATCTACAACAGCAAGACTATAATCGCGAGCAGTGTGAGCAAGGAACCAGCTGAGCCTTGAGGATACGAGCAGCCAGGAAAGTGTAAAATATTCCAAATTTCCAGTGAGCCGAGCCCAAGGCTCGACGGCCGTGTTGTGAGAACGGATTACGTTAGACACCAGACACCGAAATGCTGAACTCCGCGTTGGTATTCACTGCAAGTGTCCAGTGCCAAGGATCATCTAGCAAGTATCTACTTATGAACAACGAGAACGAGGGTCCGCTGCGGGCGCACATTCACGAGCTCTTATTTGAATATGCACGCATGCATCTGACGGTCGACCATGTGGAGTTCGTGCAGGACGCGGTATCGGACGTAAGTTTACTCTCATTCGAAGGCAAAGCGCTGGGAACACTCCCCCCAGCTCCTCTCAGCCATTCTAAAACCGCTGCCAACGCACGAGCCAGGGTTGCTCGCACTCCCGGTCGATCCGCTCGAGATGCTCGGGAAGAAGCTGAGGCAGGCCGCGCTGGTACCGTTTGACGAGATCTGGGATACAGAGCCGGATACCGTGCAATTCCTGAGAAAGACTTTGATGTTTCGAACGGGCACAAGGACTCGGCGCGTGTGGGATGAAGATGACCTCGGTGAGCGCCCAAATATGGCTGTCGGGCCTAACTCTGGAATTATGGCTTGCAGTGGATCTCACGAACATGCCGTATCGCTTAATGACTCCCGTTTTATCGCGCTCATCAAAAAGGAAGACACCCGAAGTTGGGAGGAAGCCGTCCGAAAATAAGTCAATGGCCGCTGTACTTTCAGCGTACTCGATAAATCGCGCCCCGGATGAGGTGCTGGAGGATGACCGGAAAAACCTTGAGGACTTCATGTATGCATGTCTTATGCTGCGACTTACAACATCGAATCTTACTGAAGGAATATTAGGGATGTCAAACTTACTTTTACTATAGACGCCGAGACACGTTCAGCTCTGGTTGCGTGTCGAGAACGCACGCCATTTCTTGCACTTATTAATGGCTCGTACTCTCTCCCAAAGCCAATTGCAGCTTTCCTTTCCGAGTCTACAGTTTACGAAGAGAAGTTCCGGATGTCGACCCCGCCCCTTTTCACACGCGATCGAAGGGCGAATAAGCAGATAAATGAAGCGAATACATATTCGTTTGATCATGTGAGTCTGGCGGGACTTATGCAGCCTGTGGACGTAGAAAATATTTACCCGGACGTTGCGGATGCAAACATGGTCGTACTGAATGGCTGGGGTAAGCGCATAACACGCATATAGACACGTGCTTAAAACCCAATTTTTTCAGCCACGTTTGCTCCTAGCGCATCATTGAGTCAAGGAAGTCCGTCGCTTTCACCCGGAGAAAGCGACTTGGATGAACTCGATGATGATTCGCATTTGTGGGGGCTGTCTTCTTCCGTAGGTGTACCTGCGCTCTATGAGACTTGGGACAAAGTAAGGATGGGTGCGTACTTTAATACTTACCTTAAGTGTGGACGCTTTAAAATTTGACTTTTGACTTCGCCAGATGAACCACTTTTTCCTCGCTCAGAACGTCCGCGAACCGGGAAGACTGATGATGTCGTGAGAGTGAAACAAAGGCAAGTTATGTCCGTGCCCTTCTGTAAAATTGGATTGATGCTCATAATGACGAAGCAGCTTATCATCATTCATGTCGGAACATCTGTCAGCCAACGTAGTCCGTATCGTGACTACTCCGAAGTCCGATGACACCGCTTCGCATGGGCGTATGCGTCCGCTTTCCCCACCTGCATCACTCGTATCGTTGTCTATGCTCGGCCAGCCTCCTTCAGAGGCAGAAATCGCCTCTGGACCATCAAGCGAGTCAGGAAACAAAAGCGAACTTGATGAAGATGTTCGACGTATATTCAAGTGGCACGAAGAGTCTACGAGCAACAGTAGGACGAAATTTCAGGATGTGATAATGCAGGAGTGCTTGGACGAGAAAGAAGGCATGTTCATGAATGGTCGGTTCCCACCGCTGTCTTCCTTTTCATTACCATTCTGAAGTAGGTACGCTTTTATTGAATTGCTAGTACCTCTGCTTCCCCCTCCGAACGCATATATGAGGACTACTGTCGGCGGAGAACAAACAATGCCAACCTCAGCCAAGACTCGTACACAAACCAGTTCACATATAAACGTATTGCCTCCTGCGAATTCGAAGAAAGTTACTGGCCTCAAATCGCTCAACCTCGAGCTCAGTTGGCGGTTCGTTGAATTTTTCCTTCACGATTCGATTTTTCAACTATATTTCGGTCTAAATGTTCTAAGCGCGTATTGACCTTTCGCTTTTTTTGGGCAGGCCATTTTCTTTTGGGGTGAAGATCCCTACGCACGCGGAACTCGCACGGGCTCACTCCCCTCCATCTTTCGGCAATGTAGGAGGCCTTGGATTCAGGGACGAGCCGGCGGAAACACAAGCAGTCGAGGACTTACTAACGAACTCAGTATTCGCTTCTGACACCGCAGATTTTTCTCAATCCATTCCATCGGGCCCGAAGAATCACTGTTCTGACCTCCGTTTCTTTAAAGACTTACACACTGACACGAATTCTGACCATCTGGTTCTGAAGTCTGACTTGGGAAGGACCTTTGACGACGATCAACTGTTCATTCTCACGCGCGCTGAACGTCGCGCTCTTTCCTTTCAACGCGACAAAAACGCCAATGCTGAGGACATGACGCCTACTGTTAATGAGCTTTACTCTTCTAATGGGTCCTCTGATGTTTTCTCGGTTATCACTCCCGACTTTGATCCACTGCTCTCGGCTCCTCAAATTGCTCCTTATACTAGCCTCCACTTCGAAGAAAATGCCCATATTGATGCTTCTAATTATACGGAGGACGGAGCTAGGATTAGCTACACAATCTTTGAAGATACTGGAGACCTGGACGTTGTCCGCGACTGGAAGAAGCGCCATGTCCTTGATGCTGATTCACGTGCTGAAGGTGTTACTGGCAGAAGCGGTCCTGCAGTCTGGGAGGCTTTTGACAAAGGTTTTGAAGACGATCTCGCACAAACCGGATCGGATACGCTCACTATTGACCCGAGGGACCTCGTACTAAATCATGAGATATGTGTACCTCAGACACGTCAAAATTTACTAGTCGATTCACAGAGAGACTTATCTAAATCGGAAGAACTCTCGGTGCAGCCTCAATCCCGATTTCCGATAGACCAAACGGATGTGTCGCATGGCCGAGACGCATATATATGTAACACCGAACTTGAAGTTGACAACGCCGTGCGTAAGGAAGCTCTCGACCACGAAGAAATGCAAGGGATAGTCGAGGGTGACCTGGACTCATCCCATATGCGCCCAGTCATGCTCACCGACGGTCAAGCATCCAATGTTAACCGCCTACCCGATCCCCATGACTTGGAAACCGACATCGCCGGCACAGAAACTAGCATATTATCACCTCGAAGGAATCACGTACCTAAAGAATTACTTTCAGCCTCCGTCCCATCCTTTCTCTGCGATCGCCAGTCTCTTAGTTTCTTTCTACAGCTCAGAGGGAAAAAGATCACTGCTTCTGATTCTGGCCCCGCTGATTCCGTTGGTCATCCGGAGCAAATTTGTTCTACTGATGTCTTGCCGTTGCCCGATGAACACTCTGTCCCCCAATTTGATGAGTCCGCTCGAATGAACCTTTTCGTGGAGACGCGCGCCTTCCTCCTCCCCGAGAATTGGACACTGCCAACCTCAGAGCACACGTACCTCTCCTCGCTCGACTTTATTCAACAGCGTGCGCTCGTCTGCTTTCTGGAATCTCCGCTCTGCGCTATACGGCTCGTTGAGCGTGAGAGCTTGGCTCCGCCTTGTGTTGTTTCTGCTCCTGCTTCTGGCGTTGGAGTGCAGCATACGGCGGATGTGTCACTCATTATCGGACCTCATGCTGCTGTCGTTTTCTTTCCGCTCGTCTCCCTCCCCTCGCAGATAGCATATACCACACTTCTGAATGCTCTTGCTACACATTCGTGGCGCTTCGCACACATCCTACTTGTCCTCATTGCGTTCCCGCGCAACAATCTATTCCGCGCCTCCAACCCAAATATTAATTCCAACCCACAGAACAGGAACACCGATGGGCCATGCTCGTATAGTCCTCCCGTGCTTAAGGCCGTAAGACGTATTCGTCGCGACCTGGCATTACAGGAAGGCACAGGGGAGAAGAATCCAACTTGTGTGACGGAGCTGGCTTTTGCGGATGGAGTTGAAGAGGCGGCGATTCTTGTGCGCGCCTTTGGGGACGTAACGCTCCAGGGGAGTATGATTGACTATACACCATACGTCGAGGAGGATGAACAAGAGGTGAGTTAAAATCGAGATCTTTCTGCACATTCCCAACCTTGCACACAAAGCTGATTCTGCTTCGGATAAAAACAGGGCGAGTACGACCTCGCACAAGTCGAGGGCATGAACGCGTTCTGCGCAACTGTAATATTACAGTGTTGTTCACTGGACGAGTTTCTTGAACTGTCGCCTGAGCGGCGTACGTCCGGATTTGCAGAGTTGATCGGGAGAGAGAGGATTGTGGGTAGTTTTGTGGTGTTTTTTACTCCTAGCGACAATTGCTGAACGTCGGTGCGAATTAATTTTATTACAGGAACATGTTAATGCTGTCTTGAGCGGTCGCATACAAGAGATGTCTCTGGATTTACCTGGATCATCTGACCCTATGTCTTTGAGCGAATGAATTAAGGGTCCCTGATAACGGTGATCTGTAGGTAGAATACCGTACCTATCATTTTCCGGATCAAGTATCTCTCACAACCAAGCGCAAGCCACCAACGGGCTGTTCTTACGAGGAGTTTTAGCTGTATATTTTATATAATGTAGGGGTAGCTTCGCTGGGGGTTGTTATAGAGAATTAGTAGAACATGGATAGAAACACATGTACATGCTAAACATACGTAGTACGAGGAAAGGGGATGCGCACAGGCTACGAAAACACAGCAGTAAATGTCACTGGTTTGTGATGGACAGAATGAATAAGATGGGGGGTCGCAATGAAAATGTGTACGGCGCTCTCCTGCACTGTATATAGTGTGCAATCACAACTGCAAAAGAAAAGAGAGGACGCAAAAGAGAGCATTACCTACTTTCAGTGTCTTCAGTCTCCTAATCGTAAGCGATGAACACACAGCAATAAGGACGTTACGTAGACTCACTATAAAGACGCGAGGTGGATTTGGACGCCTCTATGATACTTGGGATAGTACTAGTGAATGAAAGCATCAATGTCTTTGAAAATATGCGGGCCATCAAGTGTGCTGTACCGGGTAGAGGGTGAATTGAGTAAAATACAGCCATGCCTTTGAAAAAAAAAATACCCACCATGGCGACGGAAGCTAAATTATGACCGAAAGCTCATGCGCGCAGTAAGGGCGTGCATGGATTATGTCACTATTTGACTGCTTATCGGTATCGCGGCCCAAGTTGTCCAAGAGACTATTTTGAAGCGGGAAGAGAACGTCCGCCGAACACAGGGGATTACGAAATGAAGGAAGGGATTCACAATTCCGTTGTATCAAGTAGTTTAACTTGCCGTACCTTCCTTTACGAGGCAACATGGTCTTTTCAAAGTGCTTTTATCGCAACTTGTGAACTTGTGATTGTTGCCCTGTTCCCAGACTTCCACTTGTCTTGCGACCGAGCCGCTTTTTTACAATTTCCCGAGCGCGCGGACACAACTGCGGCTCGCGTGTGTGGAATTAAACATACGACTGAGATAGTGTTGCCGGGTTCGTCGGTGACTTCTCGAAGCCACAAGAATGGCAACGGCGGTAGTGTGGTGTTGATGGCACCGGTCGCACTCGAAGTTTACTGTTGGCCTATGCTGATGGCACCGCCATAATCTTCCTCCGCGACTGAGCCAAGTTTATATTCCAGGCTGTGTTGCACTGTGCAGGTATAGCTCACCGTGGGCATCCGACAGTGCAAACGACGAAACGGGTGTGGGGTAAAGCTGCACAGACTTTGAACTCGTGGATTATGCTCGGCCGTAGCCATAGGGAACATAGAGACCCGATCCTTTTCTGGGTTCATCTCAGTTGCTCCCGCGATAACATTTAAGTTCACGAGCAACTGCGTCTGCAACAGTGTTCACACAGCGCACGATGTTGAACTGAATAGCAGCATGACACGCTTCCTCGGACCACGCCCTGGGAGCAAACGTCCACTGAAAATCTGCAGCCGGGGCACGCGGTTGAGGAGTCGACGCACAATGATGAAAGGGATGGGCCCACTCTTTGTGCGTCATCGACCGCTCTGACCGAGGAGCAGCGCCTCTGCGGTCGTGCCTTGCCCGTGGGATGAGTTCTGGTTGGACAATCTTCAGTTGGCGATTAATCTCGTCGCTCCTCCTCCTTGCCTGGTGCCTTTGCACGTTCCTACTACAACAAGCGCGCCGAGCGGCGTGAGCAGGTCGTCATGACCTTCTGATGGTCGCAGTAGACACGTGAGTCCATTCAGTTCCTTCGTATATGAGTACAGATAAGAACGAACTCATGTTATTCATTCATTAGCGTACCCGGCCAAGTGCGTCGCCATAGTCTCCGCCAGTTGTTATTCATGTGCTTACTAATCATATCAGTATGCGATTAGTTACGTAATGTAAGTTACATAAGTAAGTACCATAGACGGGGATTCTGCTTTTTTTACGATCGTAATTTGAACGTTCGAGCTTCAAAGACCTGGCTTCGTCAACTATGCAGGTCGCAGCGCTGAATTCATAACGATGTATAAAGGTGCCTTGCCTGAAGGAAAGTCGCTTACTCCTCCGACTGCGTGCTTGCCACCAATCGGCCGCATACAGGCGTACCCACTGGCAGATCTGCGCGCATCCGTCGATTATCTGCGTATCCTGTATAATCCTGAGGTCAGGGGATCGCGTCGGAAGGTACTCAAAATCGCGTCGACGCAAGAGGATGATGCTTACGACTTGAAGCTGGATGCGATCAGGACTGACGCGTTCGAAAGAGCTCATGCCGTACGCTGGCTCACTGCGCTCGTGGCGCGCGGTGACCTGCTGGCGGCAGCGCAGGAGGGGCGAGAGAAGGGGGTTCTGTTGGACGAACTCATCGAGGATGCTGCGGCGCTACTGGCCGCATGCGCAGGTGCGGCGGCTGCAGGGCGCGTTACGCGTACGTTCACGTTCGGCCCGTCCCCTGCGGATGAAACCGTTACGGTGCTGCTCGCGGACGCGCCACTCGAGAATGGCGACTTTGGGACTATCGGCGCGCAAACCTGGGGCGCTGCATGTGTCCTTTCGGATATGCTGCTTGCCAACCCGGAGCAGTTTGGAATATCTGTTCCTGTGGCGCGCGGAGGCGCTGGCTCGGGTGTTGGGGGAAACACATTTCGCGTGCTCGAGCTCGGGGCAGGCACGGGACTCGTCGGGCTGGCTGCTGCGCGATTCCTAAAAGCGCGCGGGATTAATGCTAATGTCTGTCTGAGCGACGTACACCCTACCGTACTCTCCAATCTGCGCGCAAACGCGATTGCGAACTTTCCGACGTCGACATTTGGTGCCGAGGCAGACGTAACGGAACACACATGCGTCGGCGTCACTGTCGCGTCGCTTGACTGGGAGTCTTTTGCCGGCTTCAGCCCGGAGGACAGCGACGTGCTCGCGCTTGGGACGTTCGATCTCGTGCTTGGTGCGGACATTGTCTACGAAGCTGAGCATGCCACCTGGCTCCGGACGTGCATCGAGCGGCTGCTCGCACCACACGCGCTGTTCCATCTGCTTATACCGCTCCGCAGCACGCATGTCTTCGAGTCTGGTACGATCGAAAAGGTCTTCGGGGACATGGGTGGGAATGGCCGAGCGGGTGTATGCGCATTAACTTTGGGACGAGAGTTGGGTATCGTGTCTCAGGAACGATTTGTATGCGACGCGTATGGGGGTACGGGCGCTGCTCGGAGCGCTTCGGATGAGGTTGAGTATGTGTATTATAAAATCGGGTGGCTGACTCCTGCATAACGCCTTTCGCTTGTTTCTTTTATCTGTTTTGTCTGGGGTGTTCGCGTTTGCAAGTCAGCTTTTTTTCTCTGATAAATAGGCTTTGGTGAAGGCTACCTTACGTAGACGCAGATACGCACGGCGGTCATTTTAATTAAAAAAACTAGAGCGCATGAAGTATCAGAAAATGAGAGGGTCCCTGGCACTATTGTGTAGGATTTCGTTTGCCTTTTATATCAGTAAGTGTACACTTCGAGATCATAGATGTTAATTCACTTCGGCTCATGAGGCCTCAAGATATCGGTCAAGGACGCCTGTACAAATAGAACAATACAGACGCCTATTAGTCGGCTTTGTTACCGCCCCGCAGATCCGGCAGCGCGTAGTAGCGATTTCTTCGGTAACCATCATTCATTCTCCTCCGAGTCCGCTTTTGCAGAATTCCATCCTTTTCTCATCTACCCCTTGAAACGATCCTTCGGACGAACTATAAAAAAGTACTGTCTCCCGATCTTCGTGTTTCAAAGATGGGAGAGCCGTATTTTCAAGTTGCCGTTGGTTTAGGTTTTTTTTAAGTACATTCGGCGACGTCGTGGTCCGTGGGGAGCTTCAGGAACGTGGTTATGCTCTCAATTAATTTCCTCGGCGTACCGAGAAATACCAAGTCGTTCGTATATTGAAATTGTGGGCCTGAAAATTCATTGGAGAAGGGGGTAACAGTGTAAATTACACGCAGCGAGAAAAGAGGATGTATGAGAAAAGCACGAAGGGAGAGAGTGGGGGGTCCACTCGTAAGTGCATGTATCCTCAGGAACGGAAAGGCAGCCCCTCCGGGCGGTATTAAATTAACGGAACAAAACGTTCGAGGCGGATGACCCTGCCGTATCAGGGATGATCAGAGGCTAGTCCCAGGATTTAATAGCGGAGGCTGAATCTATGTAACCAGGAGGAGAGTTAGAGCCGGATCTTGGCAGCCTCCGAGTTGGCGGTTTGTTGTGTAGTCCCAAGCTATACCTACGTATGGAGTTATCTTGGGGTGTGTGATTGCTTGCTGGTTTATCCAAGGACCTCACCAGAGCGAGTAAGGAAGCCGTTTCTTTTATATCTTTTCCAGCGTTTATCCTCAACCCGCACTATGTTTTGTTTGTGCTCACGGATAAAGCATCCGATGACATTGGAATGGGCCGGAGGTATAATAAATGGGAACCGTACCGGTGCTATCCCGATGCTGGGTCCTCCCCAAAAATGTACTCCACACTTCCTGATTTCTTGTTTCCAAGGGATCACTGGGGCAAAAGGGCGTGGGTCCTGCATTGGATAAGAACCAGGTCGAGAAAGTGACCATCATCAGTAGCTGTGAGACAGATCAACGTCTCCTGTATCAGCGGCATTGGCGCTGATTCCGCATGATACTCCTGGCGGGGGGCTCAGCTGTGGTAGTGAGCGGACGGCGCGTTTCGCCAGCGGAGTATGTACATGTGTCTTGGATAATTGCGACCGTCCTGTGGACTTCTCTTGCATCAGGAGACCCGGAGTCAATAATCTGGGATGCCTTTTGCGGACAGGAATACAAAACATTGTATTGATGGGTTCTTTGATTGAGAACCAGATTTGTACACTTTCGGCTCGCCGGAGTTGCGATCAGCCTAGATCGAACGCGCTGCCACAGTGGGCGTAGCGCTCGTTCAATTGGCAATTGCACAACGCAATGTCGGCTAGGCGGTGTGTGTTCTCTCCCAGTCCCCATCACGCCCTGCTCACCTTTCACCACTCTCTGCGCCCCGGTGGCCCCCTCAGGCTTTTCTTCTCTTCTCCGTCATGTCCCCCGCCGCTCCGCTGGCGTTCTCAATACCCGCCCTCCTCAGAATACCCATCGTCCTAGTCCTTGCTGTCTTGGTTGCTGCTCAGAATGGTCCAACCTCTTGGACGGCCTCTCCGTTTAATCCGCCCTCGCTTCCGCTTGCTGTGCGCTCACCGTACCTCAATACCTGGCAGCCGCAAGGAAATGTCCCGGCGCCCATAAGTGGTTCCTGGTCACGGTTCTGGCCCGCCAATATCCCAGTAAGTCATGTTGCATCGTTTCCTCGGGTTGTCATGGCCGGTATTTCTGTTTCTTGACGTGTAAGCGTACCGCGTGTAAGAGACGAGCATAACATTTTGCCATGCGGTCCTTCTCACTTGAGAGTTATTGATGATTTTAATGCTGCCCACTAGGTGACGGGCTGGTACGGTTCTGTAACAGTCGATGAACAGCCATATCAGATCCTAGGGTTTGCAAACCTCGCCAACGTAACGGTGGCCAGCCAAACGGCAGTCGAGTTCACGCCGACAACCACTACCTTTGTTTTGACTGCGGGAAAGATGCAGATCAACGTAACATTTCTCAGTCCCATCGAAGTACGTCGTACTCCTGGGGGGCTCTGAGACGACAAAACTAAATATTATATAACGTTCCGGATTTGTTCGTAAATATAGCCCACAGATCTCGTTCGCCAGTCGCTCCCTTTTTCGTATTTATACGTGACCGCAACATCTCTCGATGGAAACCCGCATACTGTGCGCATGTATTCCGACATATCAGGCGGTACGTTCGAATCCTGTGATCCTCCCAGTCTTCCTCGTCGACTAAATTTGATCAATCGATTATCTTTTAGAATTTATTGCTGGAGATACAACGCAGATTGCGCAGTGGACACCGTACGACAGCGGGGATTATGTCATCTTGAAGATGCAGCTACAAACCCAGCGGGCTTTCACCGAGAATAATAACTTCGCACAGGATGCGACGGAATATTACTCGTTTAAGAGGGTAAGGATGCCTTGTACATATAGGTAAAAATTGGCTTATGAAATACTCATGAATGTGCAGATCAACGGGACGACAACGACGTGGGGGATTACTGAGGATGTTTTAAACCGCGGAGCAGCGGCGAACGCAAGTCTTTCGCTCAACAATACTGCGGATCCGACTCCTCGTGCAGTGTCAACGTAAGCTTCCCTCGCTCCCCTTGCACAGTAGCTAACTTATGCACGTAATTTGTAGTAATTGGCCTGTCTTGGGTATCATGATCGACTGGGGCAGCATCACACAGACGTCTGAGCCAGCGGTGTGGGGGATCGGTATTGTGCGTGACCCTGTGGTCCAGTATCGCCTACCGGACAACCCCCCTACGACCCAGATGCGCAGTTTGTACTACATGTCCGCATTTAGTGATGCGTTGAGCGCTGTACGTCCCTTTTTATCTGCGTTTTTCTCCATTTATAAACAGTCTTTCTGACACGATGGGCAGGCACAATTTTTCCTGGATGACTTCTCGCGGGCCCAGTCCGCGGCAGAAGCGTTTGATAAACAGCTGACAACAGCTGGCTCAGCATTCTCAAGCAATTACGCGGACTTACTCGCGCTAAGCGTACACCAAGTGATGGGCGCGATGGAGATCACTCTTCCCTCCAGTACCAGTGGCACGTGGGACTTCACGGACGTCAAGGTATTCATGAAGGGTATGGGCGGCGCTGGGTCGGATAGCGAGTGCGTACATCCTCCTCTTTCCCTTTATTCATTATATTTTTGGGGAAGAAGTTTCCTTTCTTTTTTCTTGTTGTACTCTTGAAAATATTCTGAATTGGACTGAACTGGATATCGATACAGTAATCCGACGCCTCTACAGAGTGTGAACACGGTCGACGTACTTTACGCAGCATTCCCTGCGCTGATGTACCTCAACCCGGAGCTCGGCGGGTACCTGCTCGCACCACTCCTTGAGTATCAGGACTCTAGCGCATATACGCAGACGTACGCTGCCAGAAACATCGGTACGTGATCTTTTGATTTTATGTTTATTATTGTCTTGCTGACCTGGATGATGCACCGTTACCAGGCACGGCGTACCCTAATGCGACGGCGGACGGTATCAATGACGCGCATGATTACCAGGTTGAAGGTACGTCTCCTATCGCAGGCCCTGATTGATTTGCTCTAACATTAGTTTCAGAGACCGCAAATATGCTCATCATGACGTTGGCATACTCTCAGATCTCTGGGAACGGAACTTTCATCTCCAATCACGTGAGTCCCATTTCATGAGTTTTCTCCCTTGCCCTTGCTTCCCTTTCTTCTCATAGTAAGTTCATCGCTGATGCCGCGTAAATGTTTGCATTTTTTTTTAGTACACTTTACTCCAAAAATGGGCGAATTTCCTTGTAGCTAATAGTCTGACACCTACAAATCAGTATGTGCTGGCTTGTTTCCTATCAGTCAGATGGTCCTAACATATTGCGTGTAATTGAAGGAAGTCGCCGGACGCCAGTTTTACGACGGATACCTCGAATAATAACCAGACGAACACTGCTCTTAAGGGAATAATCGGGATCGCCGCAATGGCAAAAATTGCAGAGATCGCAAAAGTGGAAGTTGACCAGACGAACTTCAACGTTAGTGCAGCCTTTTTTTGTTGTGTTTCTTGCCCGCTTATGCTGTACTTCTATCGCATTCTGTAGGATACTGCCTCATCGTATATCGGACAATGGATAAGTAATACGGTGGCAGCGGACAACACGCATGTTGACTTCCTCTATGACAATACGAATTCCAACGGGCTGGTGTACAATATATATGCGGACAAGCTGCTTCAACTTGGGCTTGTGCCCGACTCGGTGTACCAAGTCCTTACTACTTTTTACAACAACAACATAGGAAGTTCGTATTTCTGTTCCTTCTCCTGTTCATCCTTTCATTTATACTTTGCTGTGTCTCCCGTCCGCCAGGTCAGACGAAGTACGGCTTATCATTAAATAATCAAGATACGTCGGTTGCAACAACGAGTGCGTAACTCAACACACCATATAAGTGGCCTTAAAACCTGACGTTAACGTACTATTAGACTCGATGATGTTCGCAGCGTCGGCTTTGACGAACAACTCTACTCGCGACCTTATGGTTGGACAATTGCACCAATACGTGACCGCGAACCTCAACAATACGGCCTTTACCGTCGTCTATAACCCGACGAGTGGTTACGCAAAGGGCGGAACAATCGCAGGTGTAAACAGGTGAGACTGATATGCGCAATGACCTATTTGATTCATATTCATGGATGTCTCTCCAGTGCTGGTATAGGCAGTGTGTTCTCGCTATTGGCGCTCAAGTAATTATTATCCCTTTATTGTCCTCGAACCTTTTTCTAATACTACGACTTTAACAGCTCCCCGATCCAAGCAATCACCCTGCCCAATTCGGCCACCATCCCTGGCTCGTCGAACGTGGTGCCCAACAAAAAGTCGAATACGGGAGCGATTGCAGGCGGTGTTGTCGCTGCGGTCGTGGTTGTCAGTGCCATCGGTGTGGCTATGTTCTTCTGGTTGCGTCGTCGCCGTGAGACTCTCCGCCGGCAACGCGAGTACGACGCTCATGACATCATGTCGGCGGCGTATGGCGAAGGAAAACCCTACCGCGGGTTTGCGCCGGGCACGACGTTTGAGCCGTTCCGCCCGGGTACGGATGCAGCCACCGGGTACTCAACGTCCGCGGGCGACCCGTACTCTCCTAATTCGGACACGACGCAAACGCAGACATATTCGGAGGGAACGAGCGTCGTATACGGCGGTGTGGGAGCGAGTGTCAATGCGCGGGCTGGGAACGCGGCTCCGCGCGATAGCGGGTATTCCCGCTCCCAGCCGCGACGCGAGAGTGGGAGCGACATTGGGCCGAGTGCGTCGCAGGTCGGAAGCGAGAGTGTAGCGAGTGGAAGTGCAGTGAGCGGGGGCGCAGGCTACAGACAAGGCCGTCCGTCTAGGGATGGGACAGCCCCGCAGCAGGTGATCCTCGCGAAGCAGTCGTTGTTGAATGAAGAACTGCGCTCGGAGGTAGATAACTTGCGGCGGGACCTCGAACGAATACAGCAGGAGCGAGTCGCCGCCCTTGAGGAGGCGCCGCCGTCGTATCAGGACCCTGCCTGATGCCGTTTATTTACTTGTTGAACTTTTTTTTTCTCAAACTTGAATTTTGCTCTGTAAATGGGTGGTAGGCAGCCGGGACGGGAGACCTTGGGTATGCTATTTAGTTCTATTTTCTGCTTGCTTCTCCCTTTTTTCTTCTTTTTGGAAAGTCATCGGGCTGTTGTTCACTTGCCGCAAGCAGACAGGCTCCTGTGTACATTTTGATAACTTACACTCGTTCATTCTTGTATCGCATCCCAAACCTCACTTATATTTACGAACATCCACCTGTTTTAGGACACTGCAAAATAAATCTGTCTGCAACACGTTTCATGAGTTGGTTGTTTATGTGGATAAGAGGCTAGTTTACGGAAGTATCAAAGCCATTCGTTCGACGTACTTATCAGCGTACTGCTGTTTCCCTCTATCTGCCTGAAAGAAATACGTATATATGATCCCAGTAAATGACGCATGTCAGTTTGCACCTCAAGTGAGTTGCTAGTGCTTACCTCGGACCATCTTATACATGGACTCAGGTGCCTACGTGTATAGATTACTTCCCCTTATGCTACATCAACTTTCCTTGTTTAATGGGAAACGGCATCTTATCGCACTCCTGAGTGGCATTCCAATCATAATCCGACACTTCGTTGAATGAACAAACGCGTGGCTATACTTTTAGAGATATTCAGGATATAATGGGTATCAATTACATACATGTATGTAGCATAAAATGTGTCCTTTTTAACCTTGTTCCGTAATGATAAGTATTGCGACGAGGTTTTACATATTAAATGTATTGATCTTTCCAGTGGTATACAGATGTTCGCCTTTCTAGTTTTCCAGTGTCCAGCTTCAGCTTGATAACGCACGAAAAAGAGAAATAGTATTGACAAACATACCTCAGTGGCCAATCGCTCCCACATGTACGTGACGATCGCCTCAAGGTGAACTTTTATAAGAATCAGGCCGGGCCAGTGTCAGTGTATGACGGTGGTGCCTCTTCGAGAGCGACCCTCTCTCGCTGCAACCGCTCGACGTCACGCCGCAAATTTTGTACCTCCGAGCGTAACCCTTCATTAGGTAAGGGCCGCCGAGCGGGAATCACTTGCTGTAGAGGTATATCTCCTCTTATTAATCGCTCATCGCTTGAGTTCACGGGGGTCTCGCCACGTCTGTGCACGAATGGAGGTCTGCCGTCACTTCGAGACGCGTATCCGACTCGCGCAATAAGGCTTATTGGTGGACCTACGTCACTCGGCAGCGATGAAAGCATTGACGCCCGCTCGTCCCTGGATTTAGGCGAGTCCGAGGTGAACGCGGATGACGAACGGTCGGTGGTTATGCTCGCTTCGGTGCCTAGTAAGAACGGCTCGATCGACGTGTTAAACGCGAAGTGATAGGACGACCCTCCCTCGTCATGCCCGATCGTCATGCTTGTGTGTGCGTCGTATTCACCTCGCTGGCGGAGTGCCCCGCGACGACGACGCATACAAAAGAACATGCTCAGGCTGAATGCGCCGAGGACGACAAGCCCACCGCCAATGCCGCCACCAATTGCGGCCCCATTAGATTTATGTGCCGTCTGGCTCGAAGGTGCACCTGGGATGGTGCTCCCGTTAGTAGGCAAACTGATTGGTCTATTCGTGACGCTGTCGAAATTGTATTATCAGTAAGAATTCAGAATTCATTCTGAGGTAAATTACTTCAACGCCAATAACGAAAATAGGCTGCCTATGGTAGGACTGGAATGAAATATTAGTATAAGTCAAGTAGATCATATACTTGATGAAATTACCTGTTTATACCCGCACCTTGCCCGTTAATTGCTTGGCCAGAAGTTGGGTCGTATACAGCAGTAAGAGGAGTGCTGTTGAGGCTCGCGCTGACGTATCCATGCAACTGCCCAACCGCAAATTCGCACGTCGTAGTGTTTGTCAACGTCGATGCTGAGAACATGATTGAACCTGCACAAAAAATGCGTCGTCAGACGGTGTTCAGTCGGTAAAAAAAATGTTACAACACATACTCGCTGTCGCAACAGACGAATCTTGGTTGCTTAGTGGCATGCCGTACTTCGTCTGACCTAAAATACGGAATGTTCGCGGGAGATAAGCCACGATTCGAACGCGGGAGGCAACAGAAACACATACTTGTGATGTTACCGTAAAAACTCGTAAGTACTTGATACACCTCGTCCGAGACAAGCCCCAGTCCAAGCAGTTTGTCCGCGTATAGATTGTACATGAGCCCATTTGAGTTCTCATCGTTATAGAAAAAGTCGACATGCGTGCTGTCCGCCGCCACCGCATTGCTTTCCCACTGCTGGATATAAGATGTTGCCGTGCTCTGCAGAGGTGAATAGAGAATACGTTAATCCAGTCGTAAAAAGTGTAACGGATCGGGGAAACCTCACATTGAAGTGTGCCTGGTCGTTGTTCACACCTACAATCTCTGCGATCTTAGCCATTGCAGCGATCCCGATAATTCCCTTCAGCGCAGAGTTAGTTTGGTTGGTGTCCGAGAGATTGTTCATGATTTCAAAGTCTGCCGACTTCCTTTTATTACCAAATTCTCGTCAATTACGCTCGGCCTGCTAAAGATAAAACTGCACGTACTGATTTACAGGACTCAAAGTGTTGTTCACAAGGAAATCTGCCCAGTCTCGCAGAAGGGTATACTGTAAAGCGGACGACGGAGGAAAAAAGGATGCGCTTATGAAATCAAAGGAGGAGAATGAACCAGAAGATAAAACTAACATAATTTGTAAGGAAGGTTCCGTTTCCGGAGGTTTGTGAATAGGCAAGCGTCATAATGAGCATATTTGAAGTCTCTGAATAGTACATCAGCAGAGTCCACGAGCACCGAAGCGAGGAACTGCCACCTTCGACTTGGTAGTTGTGTGCATCGTCGATGCCATCCGCCGTTGCGTTCGGATATGCGGAACCTAGTGATGACGCTCGTTAGACTGGATTGTGTTGCAGACGAAATACGATACAGCGCAAAGGGAGGAACAGAGTGCTACATACCGATGTTTTTGGCGGCGTATGTCTGCGTATACGCAACTGAGTTCTGGCACTCCAGGAGCGGCGCGAGTAAGTATCCGCCGAGCTCCGGGTTGAGGTATAGCATCGCAGGGAAAGCTGCGTAGAGCACGTCGACCGTATTCACACCCTGTCCCATTGCCCCTCCACTATGGTGCTAGTCAGTCCAGTCTTAGAACACAAAGTAGACTTCATGGTTAAACAGAAGAGGAAGGGAACAGAAAAGAAAGTAATGGTGCGCACTCGCTATCAGACCCAGCGCTACCAATGTTCTTCATGAACACCTTGACGTCTGAGAAGTTCCATGCGCCACCGACGTTGCTGGCAAGCGTAATGTCCAATGTGCCCATCACCTGAAGCGCACTCAGTGCGAGAAGATCCGCGTAGTCGTTTGAAAGTGCTGCGCCTGCCGTTCGTAACTGTTCGTCAAACTTCACCGCTGCAGATTGTGCTCGTGTGAAATCGTCTAGAAAGAATTGCACCTAATAGCCACCGAGAAGAAAAGGAGGACCAGCGAAGAAGGACAATTGCACCTCAGTAAAATCGAAGAAGAAAGGCAGGAGAGAAATGACTGGCAAACGTACAGCGCTATCGATATCGCCAAACGCAGACATGAAATACGGACTGCGCATCTGGGTCATCCCGCCCGTCAAAAGGTATTGAACTGAAGGGTTGCGTACAACACCAATTGCCCAGACTGCAGGTTCCGGTGTATCCGTGACACTGCCCCAGTCGACCATGATACTCAGGACAGGTCTGTTGGCGCTGTATGTATATGCCTAAGTCAGCCATCATGTCCAGAATTTACATGGATACAGACGGGGAAATTTGGAAAGGCATACCTTCCCACCGCGGCCGGGGGTGGGTCTGACTTGTTATTAAGCGCCAGGCTTGCATTCGCCGCTATTCCACGGGTCGTTCCATACCCAGTGATCGACCATGATGTCGTCGTGCCGTTGATCTACTCAATAATCCATATTTCATATCGTAATAAAGTTCCTTTCTGCGTAAGATGCCCTGACCTTCTTAAGAGAGTAATACTCCGTCCCATCCTGTGGAATGTTATTAACTTCTGTAAACGCTTGCGGCGTCTGAAGCTCCATCTTCAATATGACATAGTTACCCTCGATATCATCCGGTGCCCATTGGATGATCTCTGATGCACTGCCAGCGATAAAATCTGCTTAAAGTTTAAATGACTGATTCCTATAACCGGCATCATAGAACTTCAGCACACCTCCTGTTACATCGGAGTACATCTGCAGATCATGCGGGTTTCCATCCAAAGATGCTGCTGACATGTAGAAATACGAAAAGGGGAGCGATTGGCGAACAAGATCCGTAGGCTAAATTTATCTTCAATCTCGGTCTCTGATTATGACTCTTCAGAAGCAGAACGTACCTCAATTGGATTGAGGAACGTCGCATTCATCTGCATTTTCCCTGCGGTCAGGACGAAGGTGGTGCTCGTCGGCGTGAACTCGACCGCAGTCTGGTTTGCCTGTGTTATGTTGGCACTGAAATCGTCCCCGAGGATCCGATACACCTGCCCGTCGACTAATACAGACGCGTACCAACTTATGATCTAGATGGGGACATAGGGTCATCAGCAATCCTAATGGAAGAAACCTAGAAAAGTGTAAAATGGAGAATCGTCATGCCAGTGCGCGCATTCATGCTTCCCGCACACAATTCGGATTGCAAAAGTGATGGTAACGCAACGCACTTGACTTTGAAACCGTGAACTCGGTCGAATATTGGTCATAGGAAGAGGATTGTTTCCTTGTGGGATCCAAGTATTGAGACACGGAGAGCGCACAGCAAGTGGAAGTGCGGGAGGATTGAACGGGGCAGTCGACCACGAGCCTGGTCCATTCTGTGCAGTGACAAAGGCAGCAGAGACGAAGAGCAATACCAGAACGCGCAGAAAGTGAAGCGTCGGTACCGCCAGCAGTCTGAGAGCAAGGCTATACATGCCAAGGGAGTAGCGACAGAAGCTATAGCCGGAGAAAACCTGAAAATCCCAACTTGCGTGCAGAGAGCGCCGGTGATGGCCATGATGATGATGGGATCCAGGGAAAATGCTATTTCACGTTTGTTCATTTCAGCTGCAGTGTGGCGGGCGAGTCCGAGTGATCATCATATTTCCATATAAGGCCGAGTTTGTCGTGTACGAACACGGAATGTGATTCCCACACCAGCTCGGGTCCTCCTTGGTACCGATTTTATATGAACATTACTAGCACGATCACTAGCGACAATAATCTAGGCTTCTTCTTTCGTGCATAAATCTCCGTTAAACATCGTGATGATGGGCTGCCAGTGATGCTTCTACTCGAGGGCCGAGGCTGCTTCCTTCAACCACGTCCTGTGCTACCACTAGGGAAATCCAAGAATACGACCAGGCGACTGGCTTCACAATTATGTCTGCAGCAATACTGGAATCAGCAGAGTAAAGCGTGTTCTGAATCGATTAATCGAGCCCCCGAGCTACCTATTCCCACACGGCCTGAAAGCAGCTGACGGCCGGAGTTGAGCGATAGGGGATCTCAGTACGGTCACTATCTCTACTGAGTAACACTTCTAACTTGTGCTGTTCCGGTGCGTCATTGCATACTGGTGGAAATATTGCGCGAGGCCCTGAAAGAAGCACCACCGTCGTTCTCACTCGGTTCCTACCCGAACTATCTTTGGGGGCTGATCTTGAACAGCCTCTCGGTTTTTCCCTTTGCACCTGTTGGCAACCACGAATCACAAATGCACGTCCGTTTGACACGCTGATGTATGCGCTGCGTGCGCACAATTGCTGCTCCTTAGAGTACTCATTATGTCAGCGTAGGTCTCATGCTGTACTTGGGCGGGCCACAAGAAATACCCATTGGACCATCCCCTCCCGTGACTGGCAAGAAGGCTACTGCTGTGGAGGAAAATGCGACTTCGTCCAACTGATACTTGGCTTACAAGTCATGATGTTGTTACAATCAACAAAATCATATATTCCAGGGAGGCTGCGCTCGTGATCACGTCTACCAACTAAGTACAACAGATCCTATCCATATCTGTACCTCTATATATGGTTTTCAATAAATCCTCTCCCCCTGGCTGGGCCTTACTCTCGTTTTTCACCTTGTCGCTTTCCGTGCTACCGATGCTCAGCATACTTACAGTGCTCTTCCTCCTTTTCCTTGCTGCCTTCGCCAGTGCGCGGAGCGGGTCAGCCAGTTGGACGGCCACTCCGTTTAACCCTCCATCATTTCCACTCGCCGTGCGCTCACCGTACTTCAGTGTTTGGCACCCGCAGGGAACCGGGGCACCAACCTTACCCGCCCAGCACCCACAGACTTAGTTCTACTCGGATTTCTATGGGTTCGTGGTGCGTCAAATTTATTGTCTCTTCAGAGTATTTCAGGAACTGCCGGCCTCATTCCCGTGTGCATCGGGTTTACACATTAAACGTACCGAACGAGTCTACCGTCCGACTCATTCAGGCTCTCTTCTTTAAAAAAAAATCTTAGCCACTGAAATATCTTCTACCAGAACGTAGGTTGGTACGCATCCGTGATTGTTGACGGTCAGGCCTACCAAATCATTGGGACTGCCGATGCTGCATTTGCTCCACTGGCCAACCAAACGTTGGTCGAGTTTACGCCAACGAGCTCGATCTTTACTTTAACCGCGGGAAATATGCTCATCAGTGCAACATTCATGAGTCCCATTGAAGTGCGTTCGCTTCAAAAGTCGTTATGTGTCGACGAAGCTAAAGGACAGTCCAAATTGTATTTATCTGTTTATGAATAGAGCCCACGGATCTCGTTCGCCAGTCCCTTCCCTTTTCGTATTTCTACATGACCACAAAAAGTCTTGATGGAAAATCTCATAATTTACACATGTACTCCGACATAACAGGTGGTGTGTTCAAAATACATAAATCGAGCTTCTATATTTCCTCACTGAAGTCGCAATAAATAGAATTAATCACTGGTGTTCGTAGTCAGATCATACAGTGGAGCGCCGATGACAGTGGAGATTATGTTGTTTTGAAGATGCAGCTCCAGGAACAGCAAGCGTTCACGGAGAATGATAACCACGCGATGGACTCAACCGAATATTATTCATTCAGGAGGGTCAGTAAAAGTGTGCTGGATGGAAAGATATTAGTTGGTTAATTGATTGCGGACGATCACACAGATTAACGGAACGACCGTGACATGGTCAATCTCAGCACAAAACATGAACCGCGCTAACACGGGTCGCCCATTCAATAATAGTGCAGACCCGACGCCACGTGTGGTTGATGAGTATGGCATTTTGCTTTGTTTTGCCCATACGAAGGCCTGGTTATTGATCTGTGTACAGTAATGGCAGCAATTTCCCCGTCTTGAGTATTTTGGTCGACTGGGGAAATATCACGGAAACATCAGAGCCAGCAGTATGGGCACTTGGCCTTGCACGCGACCCCGTGGTCCAGTATCTATTGACGGACTCGGACGACACCAAGCAGATTCGCCGACCCTATTTTGTGTCCGTACTCAACGATACCGACAGCGCTGTATGTTTTATTTTCATACCTTTGCTTTCCAAATTCCATTGAGGGCTTAATTCTTCCCCCTTCCCCTTTTTACATCAATTATCTTCTCCGTACGTGCAATAGGTGAAATTTTTCCTAGACGATTTCCCCCGAGCGCAGGCCGCAGCAAATTCGTTTGATGTGCAGTTGACAATAGCTGGTGCAGCGCTCTCGGACAACTACGTGGACCTATTGGTGCTGAGTGTGCGACAAATGTTGGGCACACTAGATATCACGCTTGCTACTGGTGTTGATGGTACATGGGACTTGATGGACATCAAAGTGTTTATGACGAACATGGACAGTGTCAGGTCTGACAACAGGTGTGCTGTCTCTACCTTCTCCTTATCCCCTGCCCTTTTCCGTGTTTCATTGTTTCCTCTTTCTTGCTTTTATGATACAACAAGCTAACCAGAGAGCTAGCGAAGGGACAATACTACGGAGTGTAAATACGGTCGACGTACTCTATATGGCATTTCCTGCGATGCTGTACCTCAACCCGGAGCTTGGGGGTTATTTACTTGCACCTCTCCTTGAATACCAGGATTCAGACGCATACACACAGACATATGCAGCCAGGAACATTGGTATAGTCCTATGCCCTCTCCCTTTCTATTCCATCACATCCCATTCGTGTTGCTGACTTCGATGGTATTGTCAGGTACATCATATCCAAATGTGACGGTGGAAGGCATCAATGATGCACATGATTACCAGGTTGAAGGTATGCTTCCTCCTTTGAGTGCCCGCCTTTTGCTAATAGAAGGTTTAGAGACCGCGAATATGCTGATCATGACGCTGGCTTACTCGCAAAGCTCCGGAAATGGGACATTCCTTGCTAAGCATGTCAGTAGCACATTGGTTTTATTTCTCATATTGATGCTTTATTCCCATATTGTCCATTCTGGTGTCCACTTCCAGCTGACAAGGAACATTTACAGTATACCCTCCTGCGAGACTGGGCAGATTTTCTCGTGATCAATGCCCTGAGGCCTATAAATCAGTATGTTACTCTTTCTCTTTTATTTCTATCAACGGAGCAAGAGCGGTTTTACAAAGTATCGATATCGAAGGAAATCAGCAGACTTTGGTATCTCAAGCGGCCTCTTGTCCAACAATCAGACAAACACCGCACTGAAGGGAATAATCGGGATTGCCGCAATGGCAAAGATTGTGGAGATTGCCGGCGTGAACGGTGACTGTACGCATTTCAACGTGAGGCATCCTCAAACCACTATTGTCTTTGTTTATATGTATACATCTCATCTTATTCAACTCAACTACTGCAGAGCATGGCAACAAATTACACTGAACAATGGGTTTGCGATGCCATGGTGGCGGACGGCTCGCACATTGACTTTTTCTATGATAATGCAAACTCAAATGGGCTGATATACAATCTATACGCTGACAAACTGCTTCAACTCGGGCTTGTTCCTGACACGGTGTATCAAGTTCTGGCTAAATTCTATAGTAACGCCGCTAGTACGTGTTTTTGTTTGTCGTTTGTCATTTGCGTCTGGAATCCAGCTTATGGCATCCTCATCACCCATGCCTGTTAGGCCAAATGGCGTATGGTGTACCTTTGAACAATCAGGGCTCACCTGTTTCGACTATCAGTGCGAGGATTAGAACTTTACTTACCTAAAGGGTAACATGATCTTTGCGTGCCATGTGACTTCCAGGCTCAATAATTCTCGCGGCATCGTCCTTGACAAATAGCACAGTCCGTGATTTAATGATCGGGCAGCTTCATGGGTACGCAAGCGCAGGCTTCAACCACACGCCTTTTCCCACAGTCTACAGCCCGGAGGGTGGCCAAGCGGTTTTCGGACTAGGTGCAGGTATGAACAGGTAAGATTGACGCGTGAAAAGATCCACTTCGTTTATATTAATGAATCCACTATATCAGCCCCAGTATCGGTAGCATGTTCTCACTACTGGCACTCAAGTATGTTACTCTTCTGTTACTCTGAAGTCCTCCTGATGGTACGATTTCGATAGTCTCATGATTCAGCCGATTGCCTTACCCAGAAATGGGAGCACCATCCCAAACGTATCACCGAGTAATTCGAGCCTGTTAAGACACAAATCTAATGCGGGAGAGGTTGGCGGTGGTATTAGTGGTGGACTTGTCATCCTCGTCATGCTCGGTTTGGGCGCATTCTTCTGTGGCCGCCGTAGGAGTGAGAAACTCCGCTGGCAACAAGAATATGGTGCTGTAGTGGTTGGATACGACAGGAGGAGGTCGTCTCGTAGGTTAACGTCTTACACGTCATCTAAGCCGTTCTCCCAGAGCATGTCGGGCATGGGCACAAGCACCGGTTACACAGGCTACTCGACGTCCACAGGTGAACCCAACCTGTCAAATTCTCAACGGAGCTTGGTGCCACCAAGCAGCACAGGGCCCATGAGCATCGTTGCTCAGGTAGGATACATTAGACATGAGAGGGTCCTAAGATGGATGGGTAATGCTGGAGGAGAGGGTACAGCCCCGCAGCAGGCAATACCCGTGAAGCAATCTTTGTTAAATGAAGAGTTATGCTTGGAGGCGGAAAATCCATGCCAGGATCTCACGCGAATGCGGCGGGAACGAGCCGCCCTCGAGGAAGCACCGCCGCTATATTCAGATCCCATCTGACTTTCTGTATCTATGCATTGGTAAGGAATCGCTTCTTAAAATGACTTTGTATTGCTTTCTTTTGTAATTAGTTTTGGTTTTGGTTTTGATCTGTAGCGTCTCAGAAAATGAAAAGTGGAGACAAGGATCTGGAGGCGGAATACTGCACATGAATTGAATCTTTATCAGAGCATCGGTGAACATGAGGTAGGTATGTAAATAGTCAATGTAAAGCGCAGCGCAGAGCAATACATGTATATCATTGAGGCAACTTGAAGGCCAAACATACGTATTTGGCAACTCATAAAAGCGCAGTCGTGATGGTCTCCTGGGAATTATCAAGAGATCCATGTCTTTCTCATGCATCATGGTACATCTTTAATATGCTAAACACTAGCGAACTACTCTGTGGACAGTGTTGAAGAAAGATATGTCGTTTTACCGAGGAAGCGCCGAGCGAAAGATACGACTCGGATGATCATGACGAGTCGGAGCGTGCCGATCATCCGCTCCATCGATCAGATCGTAGATCTTATTTAGGAAAATCATTGTCTTGTATGTGTGCACGAATCTGGTATACTGAAGCCTTGCATCCATTATAGAACGAAATGAGATTTATGAGTCACAGGAAACGCATTTTTATTGCATTACAAAGAGATAAAGGTCACAGGGGACATTTGGGTCACAAAGGGGAAAATAAAAGAAACTGTTTACATAGGGAAGGAAACTAACTACCCAACTAAGCCCAAAGGAAATATTATAAAACACAGTATGTATTCACATGGTATGCCTTCAGGAATAAAAGAGTCTGTGTGTGCGAATTGGGAAGTCCTGGGTTTTTTTATGCCGCGCATCAATTCTCCAGTCAGTTGGCACTGCAAAGATAAGTGTGAGGAGATGGCGAAACATTAGGAGATAAAGGAGCTGACCTTTGCATTGCACAATGAGCTTATGAAAAGGTTGTCCCAGGAGGCCAGACTCAAGGTGTCGACTCTGACAGCAGCGGGTGCTATGACGCACAGACAGCGCCGTCTTCCGCGGCTTTTGCCAGCAGCCCGGACTGTTGCCCCGCCTCAAGCTTAGCGCTAGACGGGGCTGACTCCATCGGACTGCCACATTATGGAAGATGGACGCTGCCCCCGGACGCGAACAAGAAGCCCAGTTCACACCTCCATGCTGCTGCGGACACACCTAGCGGCAACATGGAGAGTGATGCCGGATCCAGACGTGAATGAGAGGGTGAGTCTCGCTTCCGCAGCTTTTGCCAGCAGACCGGACTGTCGCCCCACCTCAAGCTTAGCGCTAGACGGGGCTGACTCCATCGGACTGCCACATTATGGAAGACGGACACTGCCCCCGGATGCGAACGAGAAGCCCAGTTCACACCTCCATGCTGCTGCGGACGCACCTAGCGGCAACATGGAGAGTGATGCCGGATCCAGACGTGAATGAGAGGGTGAGTCTCGCTTCTGCGGCTTTTGCCAGCAGACCGGACTGTCAACCCTTCCCCGAGCACAGTGCTAGGAAGGGAGACTCCATCGGAAAGCCACATTATGGAAGTCATGCTGGTCTCGAATGTATCGTCGTCATGGCAGGCTGGGACCAGGTTACTAAGGTCCGATCATTGATGAGCCAAGGGTATCTATTGTAGGGTGCTCGTCAGCTTAAGTCGTTGTGGTGGGCACAATGGACATACGGATAAAAGGGAGGCTTGTATTACTAGGTGGGGCAAATCGACATGCCGCGCTGGCTTATGCCTAGATGACAGGAGGGTCAGGTAATGCCGACGTGACTTGGAAGAGAGGCTTACAGGACGAATGTGTCTGAACGCCCTGTTGATTGAGTTGCATAGTATGGTAGTGACATCAAAGTAGCACAGGCTCGATTGGATGGGGATCAGATGAGAGGATGATAGAGGGTGGGTAAGAGTGCGACGAAAGTGCTGCTATGGGTTCCGTGTATGCTTGTTGAGTGCAATAGTAGTGGTCTGAGAGTAAGAAGCCGAGGAAGGGGGAAAGGAGGTGCTCGCCTCTTTATTGAATCTAAGTCGCATTTAAATCTCCGCTCTAATTCTGGATCCTCCTTCCTTTTTCTAACGTGGCTGACAGTTGCGTCGCAGACTAGAGACATGCTGGATCTTGGGGATTAATATTGGGGTTATACTGAAAGGGAAATTGAGGTATGTCAGATATCCTGCATGTATTCTATTAAATAAATATAATGAAATGATATAAATAACAGATGGTCATATGAACACCCATCTTACTAAGTGAATGATAATGCAACGATAATGCCATATGATAGGAGCTATGATAGTTATAGTATACGTAGCTCATGGTAGATGTATATAAGGAGAGCTGGTCTCTACTACGAAATACATCGGTTTACACTGATAACCCTGTTCCCCCTCAAATCTACCACTGCACCTCATTGTCTACCACAATGTGCATAGATTTTAAGAGGTTATGAGCCTTGACTCTACAACTAACGAAATGATTAACAAAAATATAAACAAAACGAAATCATGTCTGATGAACGTCCTTGTTACAATTTTTCCCTTACTTTCCCTTATGTGCTGACTCACTTCCTCTTCATCATCATCAGTCAGCGCAACTCCCCCATTTCTCTACCTTACTCATCCTCATTCGCCCTACGCCATAAGACGCCATGATGACGCCTTACTGCACCATCATGATGTGCTTTGATTACTGATCACCGTACTTGTATTACCAAGGCAATCCCTTGAGTTCCATGACTGTCCATAGGTCTGGTAAACATACCTAACCAAGTCACTACAGTAACAAACACATAGAGTAGTATATAAGCATGTAACTTCAGTAGCATAAGCCCTAAGCTTGTGCTCTTTGTTCATACAAGCCCATTATCTGCTACCGCCAATCTACTGTGCGCCTCGTAACCAATAGTCGTCTTCGTCGTAACCCGACTTGCTACGAGAAGCCCTCCGCGTCCACATCGTCGATCAGGAAGCCCCACCGATGATCATTCTCGACTTACGACATCTAGGAAGCCCCGTTGCCGTACCATCAGTTCCGACGATCAGGAAGCCCCGACGTTGATCACCGCATAACCGTTGAGCTTAACAGTCCTAATACTTGTGAGCAAACACATTTGCAAAAATTATCAGGATTAAGAATAATTGCTAATGAACTAAAAATAGTGTATACGCAGTCGCACACTATTGAAGAACTTGAAGAAAAAATTCAAAAGGCTAAAGATAGCAAAAGGTTAGTCAATTTAATAATTCAATGTAACCTCAGACAAATACCTATACATGGAATGGAACAACAAATACAAGATCGAATTAACAGGTATGATTACTCTACCAATGATGAAAAATTAAAAACACAAGCTGACTATAAAACTGAATTAACAAACCATGCTAAAGATTTAGGCATATCAGACCAAGGAAAATCATCCAAAATCAGATATCGAATTAGTATGTATTTGGGTATATCTGATCCAAATGAAAAAGAACAATTTAAAATTGATAATCCTTATATTAAGCCAGAAGAAGAAAAAGAAGATAAAAAAGACAACAAAAAGGAAGATGAAGAAGACATTGAAGAATCCAAAAATAAATCATCATGTGAGCCATCAGAACCTTCTGATCCTGGAGATTCAGACACTAACAATACTGAGGAAGATGAACTGAGTATGGCAACAAAACTTGCAGAACTCCAGAAATTCTTCGACGGCATCAAGAAACTTGACGGCCACTGAAATTATAAACTCTGGAACTACAGAGTCCGCAGTGCAATCGAAAGTGCAGGTTACGGTAACCTGCTGTTACAATTTTCCTTTACTTTCCCCTAATTGCGCTGACTCACTCCATCTTCATCATCATCAGTCAGCGCAACTCCCCTATTCCTCTACCTTACTCATCCCTATTCGCCTCACACCATAAGACACCATGATGACGCCTTATTGCACCATTATGACGTGCTTTGCTTACTGATCACTGTACTTGTATTACCAAGGCCTTCCTTGAGTTTCCATGACCCTCCATAGTCATGTAAACACACCTAACCAAGTCGCTACAGTAGCAAACACATAGAGTAGCATATAAGCATGTAACTTCAGTAGCACAAGCCCTAAGCTTGTGCTCTTTGTTCATACAAGCCCATTATCTGCTACCATCAGTCTACTGTGTGCCAGTGTGCCACTAGTCGCTTCATCGTAACCCGATTCACTAAAGAAGCCTACCACATCCACATTGCCGATCACCTTCGACTTACGACATCTAGGAAGCCCTGTTGTCATCCCCACCAGCCTCGACGATCAGGAAGCCCTGACATCGATCATCGTGTAACCGTTGAGCTTAACACCTGCTCGCTAACTCCCCAGGAACTGGAGAGATTGGTATATCAAGCGCTTTATATAACGGCATTATGTGCACTATGCCCAACAAAATATTGGCTTATTATCTTAATTTTAATAAAGATATACCAGCACTACTCAAAGTGCTTGACGGACGATATAACATCCAGACAACAATTACAAAGGGCTTTAACAAGGCTGCCCTTTTTGATATCAGAGGTCATGTCAGCCATTTCAATGGAACACTCGATAACCTCAGCAATAAATATGAGGAACTAATTGCCCAAGGGGTAAAAGTTTCAGAATCAACATATATATCGGCTATTACTGTTAAGCTCAATGGTTACGCAGTGATCAATGTCGGGGCTTCCTGATTGTCGGGACTGGTGATACGGCAACGGGGCTTCCTAGATGTCGTAAGTCGAGGGATGATCGTCGTCGGGGCTTCCTGATTGACAAGATAGAGGTGGTAAGCTTCTTATGGTGAGTCGGGTTACGACGAAGCGACTAATGGCCTAGGGGCACACAGTAGACTGGTGGTAGCAGATAATGGGCTTGTATGAACAAAGAGCACAAGCTTAGGGCTTGTGCTACTGAAGTTACATGCTTATATGCTACTCTATGTGTTTGCTACTGTAGCGACTTGGGTAGGTGTGTTTACCAGACTTATGGAAGGTCATGGAAACTCAAGGATTGCCTTGGTAATACAAGTACGGTGATCAGTAAGCAAAGCACGTCATGATGATGTGGTAAGGTGTCATCATGGTGTCTTATGGCGCAAGGCGAAATAAGGATGAGTAAGGTAACAAAATGGGGGAGTTGCGCTGACTGATGATGATGAAGAGGAAGTGAGTCAGCGCAATAGTAGAGAGTAAAGGAAAATTGTAACAATTACAAGGGCAATGCCCGAGCAATATCAATATGTGCTCATGCAGAGTGAGTTATATATTAAAACAATTAATGAAACAAATCCAGACAAAGATGAAATTGAACTAACCCCTCAATTCTTATTAACCGCATTATGCAATGCCTTCGAGGGTTGGAGAAGAAATCATCAGAGGACAGGAGTGGCGGCTAACCACCTGCCCAAGGACGAGCGGACTCACCCTTATTTTAGGGGCCGTGGACATGGTTTAAGCCGCAGTATTCAATCACGAGGTCGTGGCTACAGGGGCTGTGGCAGATATATTTGAGGACGAGGACGCAGGGGATATTCCCCTAACCAACAATCACACGTGGTAAAGTGCAATAATTGTAATAAACTAGGGCACTTTAGTCGAGACTGCTGGGTGCCAAAAATGGAATGGACGAAGGCAGCCCAGAAAAAGAAAGAGGAAGCAAACAATGAAAAAGGAAAAGGGAAGGAAACGGGTGCATCAGCAGCACTGACAATGACTGGGGCAAACGTGGCCCAGGCTAAACATACCGCAGCATCAGCAGCAGCAGCAAAAGTCGCATCGAGCTCTCAAATCGAATTAAGCACCATAATAGGCCAAGGCAAAACCGCCTTTATAACCGAAATTGATGATAATGACTTCGACATGGGAGAATTCCCAATTTATTCTTACAACGACTTCCTTGATGCGCTTGGTAATCACAACAGCGCAATGGAAGACATTAATGACAATAATTTAGATGTAAGCATTAACACTATAACTACAGAAAAAATTGCTAACAATGTATATTCATCAATGGACATAATCGATACTGGTGCAACAATACATTTAACACTGTTAGGACCAAGGGTAACTGTGGTTAGCCGATGGAACAAGTAGTTGAGATAGAGTTGAGGTGTGTGATTGAGTCAAGAATAAGTCGGTAGATGTTGGTACTTCGCTCAGGAGAAGTCTGAGAGAATTGAGGAGGTGAATTAAACTGGGGGTCCAGGCTGGTCTAGGCCCTCCTTATATACATGAAGAAGAAGCTCCACTTGAAAGCAGATGCTCCACAAGGCTCTGCAGTTGGAGCTATGACGCCTCACAGTGTTGTCATAAGCTCCACTGACTTGGAGCTGCATACCAGTGCAAATGACCTCATTAGAGGATCATATGAGAAATAACTATCTATGATTGGCCGTTGGTGCTCCACTGAGCTCCACTGCGCATTATGCGCTCCACTATGCTCCACTAGGCTCCACTGAGCTCATAGGGATGTCATATGGTATCATAATGACTTCACCATGATGCTTAGGCTGTGCGCATCGCCCCACTGTTCTGCATGCTACCTGTTACAATTTTCCTTTACCTTCCACTATTGCGCTGACTCACTTCCTCTTCATCATCATCAGTCAGCGCAACTCCCCCATTCCTCTCCCTTACTCATCCCTATTTGCCTTGCACCATAAGACACCATGATGACGACTTATCGCATCACCATGATGTGCTTTGCTTACTGATAGCCCTACTTGTATTACCAAGGCATTCCTTGGGCTTCCATGACCTCCCATAGTCTGGTAAACTACCCTACACAGGCCGCTACAGTAGTAAACACATAGAGTAGCATATAAGCATGTAACTTCAGTAGCACAAGCCCTAAACTTGTGCTCTTTGTTCATACAAGCCCATTATCTGCTACCACCAGTCTACTGTGTGCTGTTAAGCCACTAGTCGCTTCGTCATAACCCGACTCTACTCAGAAGCCTACCACGTCCACATCGTCGATCAGGAAGCCCCACTGATGATCACCTTTGACTTACGACATCTAGGAAGCCCTGTTGTCATCACCATCCGCACTGATGATCAGGAAGCCCTGACGTTGATCACCGTGTAACTGTTGAGCTTAACACTACCCTGTAGTCTTATGTGCCAGTGGCTTCTTGTTAAGATGCTGCCTAACAGCTTGATGATTGGTAAGTCGTTAACTTGTCTTGTTGGCCTCCTGTACTGGTTCCTTCATGTTGTCTTGTCGTATTGGACACTTCGCCATTTAGAGTTTGTGGCTGGCTTCAGTAAGCGCTTCGGTTCCTGCCGAGTGTGGCTTAATTGCGTAATGCGATATCGGCTAAAGGTCCATAGGCGGGTACCTTTCAGTTGGTGTCCTGTCGTCAGTCACATTGTCCGGCAGTTTGTTAATGTGGTTTATCCTAGCGATACGTCGCATGTATCCTGGAGGTGGCGCTGGGGGTGATCCATTTGATAACCATAGTGTTATCACATAAAGATTAACATTGCCGATCTGCTGATTGGCGGTCGTTGATCCCTTTGCTGATAGATTCTCGAAGAGGGTGATTACCTTTGTGCATAATCGGTGAGCGTTAGCTAGGAATGTGTTATCCTGCAACGTCCTGTACGGGAAGGATCCTGAGACCACTCGTAGGTCACATTCCTTGTCATGTATGTGTGGGTTCACTATCGTCTGGACATGGACATTGTGCAAAAACTCCTGTACATCGAAGATGTACATTTGTATCATGTGCGTTACCCTGACTTCTGTGCCGTCGCCTATAGGGTCTACAGCGTGATCTGTAGTTACCTGGCAGTTCGTGTACCCTGCCATGTAAAAGCATTCGGTTATTACCGTGTTAAATGCTTCCCATGATTGATTGTATGCGGTCCGGCATCGGTGGCAGAGTCTTGACGGGTCAAGAGCCTTTAGCAGTCGCTTGAGCATCGTGATTGGCCTGATGTTCCCAAGAAGTCCTGGTTTTCTAGTTAGTTCCATCCCCATGTTGAATGATTGCTGGATAGTCTCCATGGGAGTCCCTTCCTGTATTGGTAGTTGCTGATATCGTTGTCTAAGCTTGTAAGCAAGCTTATTCATCAATTCCTAACAAACACCATATCTAAATCGATTACAAAACATTTATCAAACCGACCAAATAACAATAACGGCCGCAAATAAAACAACATTCATGGCAAATATAGTAGGGGATCTTAAGCTTTACATCCCCAACGGACACTCAGTAAGTGTCATTACATTATCAAACGTTTATTACAATCCTAAAATGAATATGACATTAGTCTCTCAAGGACTTCTATGTCAAGATGGTTACAAATTTATTTATAAAGAAAATGAATGTATAATAAAGTATCCTAATGGATCTTTATGCAGAAAAATTAAAAACAAAAATGGATTGTTGGAAGCCAACCAGGAGTTGGCAACACTAAAGTTCAGCCTAGGACAGAAAGGACAAAGGTGTCTTTGTTGCTGTCAGATAGACTACATACATTCCATGCTAAAACTACTCACCTTTGTTGCTGTCAGATAGACTGAGGCAACAAAGGCGCGGAAAGTGAATGGGAATAGCGAGGGAATTATGTAATCGTAGATCTGTATAGTCCAGAGGAAATACAATCATGTGACCATCAGTCCGGCGCATCAGGTGACAGCCCGGCGCATCATGTGACTGACAACCCGGTGCGTCAGGTGATGTCCGGACCCAGTGGTCTCCAACGCATAGGCATCAGAGTAGTAAGCCCTGGGCTTACAATTGTATAGTATATTTAACAATGATGTACAAGCAGCTACAAAAAATATTACATTATTCGAACTTCACAAAAAACTCGGACACATAAGCTATGCTTATATTAAGCGATTACTAAAAGAAGATCAAATTACAAACAATAAAATTTCAAATTATAATGAAACTCAATGTACAATTTGCCTCGAAGCAAATATAAAAAGAATGCAAATCCCAAAATTACATGTTTCAAAGTTAGCAGAAAAATTTGGTGATCATATCCATATGGATATATGGGGACCTGCATCCACACATGCTATTGGAGGATATAAATATCTTCTAACACTAGTAGATGATGCTACTAGATGGATTAAAATGATTTTATTAAAAACAAAAGACGAGGGCTTAAACACTTATACAACTTGGGCTATAATGCTCAATACACAATTTAATATAAAAATAAAAATATTACAAAGTGATAACGATACAGTGTTTTTAAGTAAACAATTCACTGAATATTTAAATAAAAATGGAACAATAAGAAAGCTGACTGTTCACGATACACCACAACAAAATGGAGTAGCAGAATGATCACATCAAACAATATTAAACAATACACGAGTTAACCTGCTACAAGTGAAATTACCACCAAGTTTATGGGGAGAAGCTGTAAAATACAGTACTTATCTTTACAATAGAATGCCAAAGAGCGCTATTGATTTCAAAACACCATATTTTAAACGATACAATGAAAATTATAACATAGACAATTTAAAAGAATTCAGCCAATATTGCATCATACAACAAGAAGACATTAATAAACTACAACCAAAAGGAATTTATGCTCAATGGCTAGGATTCAATGAAGAAAGCAAAGGTCACAGAACCTATCATAACAGAAAAATCACAGTCAAACAAAATTTACAATTTTTAGATTCTCCACCATCTAAAATTGAAGGGGAGAATATTACAGAAAAACAAAATGAACAAATAAAATAATTAACAAAAGAAAGACCAATAAGAATAATTAAACCAACAAAACGATCATTAGGTCTTAACTTTGATGAACAAAACACGGTAGCCTATCTTACGGAATTCAATCAATTCAATGCAGAATTAATAGGCAATCCAAATTCATATCAACAAGCGATCAATAGAATTGACGCAAATCAGTGGATCACGGCAATGAAAGAAGAAATAAAAATGCTAATCGAAAGATCTACATGGACGATCATTGATCCACCAAAAGATGTAAACATAATTGGAACAAGATTTGTTTATAAAACAAAAAGATTAGCAAATGGAGAAATTGAACGATACAAAGCAAGATTAGTAGTTCAAGGATTCACCCAAAAAGAGGGTATAGACTACTATTCAAATGATACATTTGCTCCAGTGGCACGATTAGCCACAGTTTGAACTATATTAAGTTGGAGCACAACAAACAATTACGAAATTCATCAAATTGATATAAAATCAGCTTACTTATATGGTGAATTAGAAAAAGATGAAAATATATACATAAAACCACCACCAGGAAATTTAGTCAAAACAAAATCTGGACAAGTTTTAAAACTAAATAAAGCCTTATACGGATTAAAACAAGCAGGCAGATGATGGTACAAAAAATTGTCAGAAATATTAACAGGAATCGGACTAACATGAGCAGTCCAAGATAATGCAGTATTCTTCAGAAAAGTAAAAGGAAAAACAATCTTAATACTTTTTATACATGTTGACGATATAACGATATGCGGCTTAAATTTATTAATAATAAAAGCCTTTAAAGATGAAATAGGAAAACACATAAAATTTACTGATGGAAACAATATACATTGGTTACTCGGAATTGAAATTGAAAGGAATCGAAAAGAAAGAATTATAAAACTAAGACAAAAAAATTACATTGATAACATAATCGAAAAATATCAATTAAAAGACGCTGCAATGGTATGAACACCAATGACACCAGGACAAGTGTTAAAATCACTAGAAAATCCAACCAATGAAGAATTAAAATTCATGCAACAAATACCTTATATGAATATGGTTGGAGCATTACGATATGCAGCAGATTGTACAAGACCTGATATATCATTCGCAACAGGTCAATTTGCTAGGCATTTAAATAAACCTAGTATTGAACATTATAATGCAGTAAAACATTGTTTCAAATATTTAAAAGGAACAAACAATTATTGGTTAATACTTGGAGGAAATGATCCAATCAAGTTAATCAGATATACCAATGCTGACAGAATGACACAAGAAGGCCATAAAGCAATATCCAGATATATATTTCAAATTGGAAACACAACAATGTCATGGTCAAGTAAAAAACAAGAATTAGTGTCATTATCAGTATGTGAAGCTGAATTACAAGCTTTAACACATGGAGTTAAAGAAGCAATATGGCTAAGAAGACTAGTTGAAGAGGTACTGCAGACCTTGAATACACCCACAAAAATATTATGTGATAATCAAGCAGCCATAACAATAGTAAATTCGACAGAACAAAAATATACACAATGAACGAAACATATTGATATATGAAAAGATTTTTTAAGAGATTATATAGAAAATGAAACTATATCAGTTTCATATATTCCAACTGGACAGCAAAAAGTTGATATTATGACAAAAGCACTAACAATAGAATTAATCAAACATTTTACAAGTATGCTCTGCCTAGTAAAAGTTTGAAGGGGAGTATTAAATAAATATAATGAAACGATATAAATAACAGATGGTCATATGAACACCCATCTTACTAAGTGAATGATAACACAATGATAACACCATACGATAGGAGCTATGATAGTTATAGTATATGTAGCTCATGGTAGATGTATATAAGGAGAGCTGGTCTCTACTATGAAATACATCGGTTTACACTGATAACCCTGTTCCCCCTCAAATCTACCACTGCACCTCATTGTCTACCACAACGTGCGTAGATTTTAAGATATTCATTCACTGGGCAGACCGACTCCTTGAGTGTCTGTCTGCAAGCATTATTCGTCTTCTTTGGATCATCAGTCTGGCCGAAGTGAATGTCGTGGCTAGATAACATTGACAACGTAGTAGTTGGGTTACTCAGCCAATCCCTTTCATTAAAGTCGTAAGTATATGCATTCTCTTCAAGCCATCTGGTAAGTAGAATCCATACTGGTGGAGGATTGAAGTTCCAGTGACTGTATTACCTCTGTAACTTGAAGATAATATACAATTGTAAAGTAGTAAATGGTGACATGGCCTCACTGTTGAGGTACTCGAGACATGGGAGATAAATTCTGCTGTCTCCCCTCTCATTCCCTTTTTAATTCTGTGTCTTGGTTCTCGCAACGGACCTGTCAGCCATGTCAAGAAAAGGAAATGAAAACCTGTAATTGGAGCGGAGATTCAAATGCAATCCAGACTGAATAAAGAGGCGAGCACCTCCTTCATCCCCTCCTCAGCTTCTTACTCTCCGACCACTACCATCCATTTCGAAAAACATACACTCAGTCCAATGCAGCACTCTCGTCGCACTCTTACCCACCCTCTATCATCCCTCTCATCCGACCCCCACCTGTTACAATTTTCCTTTACTTTCCCCTAATGTGCTGACTCACTTCCTCTTTGTCATCATCAGTCAGCGCAACTCCCCCATTTCTCTGCCTTACTCATCCTTATTCACCTTGCGCCATAAGACGCCATGATGACGCCTCATTGCACCATCATGACGTGCTTTGCTTACTGATCACCGTACTTGTATTACCAAGGCCTTCCTTGAGTTTCCATGACCTTCCATAGTCTGGTAAACATACCTAACCAAGTTGCTACAGTAGCAAACACATAGAGTAGCATATAAGCATGTAACGTCAGTAGCACAAGCCCTAAGCTTGTGCTCTTTGTTCATACAAGCCCATTATCTGCTACCACCAGTCTACTGTGCACTGTTGTGCCATCAGCCGCTTTGTCGTAACCCGACTCGCTCTAAGAAGCCTACCGCGTCCACATTGTCGATCAGGAAGCCCCGCTGATGATCATCCTCGACTTACGACATCTAGGAAGCCCCGTTGCCGTACCATCAGTTCCGACGATCAAGAAGCCCCGACATCGATCACCACGTAACCGTTGAGCTTAACACCACCCAGCCGAGCCTGCGCCACTTTGATGGTCTACCATGCCATGCAACCTAATCAACGTGACATTTAGACACAATCTCCCCGTAAGTATATCTCCTCCTAGTCCCGTCAACAACGCCTGACCCTCTCGTCATCCAGACATACTCCACCGTGGCATGTCTCGACTTGTCCCACCTATTACGAGCCTCCATTTTATCAGTATGTCTGGTATGCTCCTCATAAATCCTTGGCTAATCTCGCGAATCACAGATACCCTTGGCTTGCAAATGACCATGCCTCAGTAACCTGGTCCCAGCCTGCCATGACGACAATACATTCGAGACCAGTGTGACTTCCATAATGTGGCTTTCCGATGGAGTCTCCCTTCCCAGCCTTGCGCTCGGGAGGGCTGACAGTCCGGTCTGCTGGCAAAAGCCACGGAAGCGAGACTCACCCTCTCATTCACGTCTGGATCTGGCGTCACTCTCCATGTTGCCACTAGGTGCGTCCGTGGCAGCATGGAGGTGTGAACTGGGCTTCTCGTTCACGTCCAGGGGCAGCATCCGTCTTCCATAATGTGGCAGTCCGATGGAGTCAGCCCCGTCCAGCACTAAGCTTAGGGCGGGGTGACAGTCCGGGCTGCTGATAAAAGCCGCGGGAGACGGTGCTGTCTGTGCATCATAGCACCCACCACTGTCAGAGCCGACACCTTGAGTCTGGCCTCCTGAGGGAGCCTTTTCATTGGCTCATATCTTCGTCAAAGGTATGTGCCTTAACTAGTGAATACCCGTTGCTTTCTAATATTTGTTCTACTAGTGCTGAGTGGCACGGTTCCACTGGCGAAGATGATAAGAAAGGACGGTTTCTATTTACAAAGAAAGTTGCCGGTTTTCCTGTGATCACATACGCTGCCGCTTTACATTAAACCCATCTGCAACACTGATAGCATTTTATCTGTCTTAGTCTACTTGAATTGTATGATGATGCAAATGAGAGAGTTCGTAACACATGTTTATATCAAAAACTATAAAAAATTCTGATCTGTACCATGATTTTTGTCGTTAACCTATGGCAGACACTTGGTGCAATCCTCTTGAACCATAAAAAATCGCGAAATATCTCAAGGCCCGATATGATGTATGTATGAATGTTCACTTGTCCGGTTGTGTGAGTGGCTAATTTCAGCCTAATGATAGACTAAATGATATTCTCCCATTGCCATTCGCCCCCACATGTGCGATATCATCGAGATTCAAAACTGGCAATCGACTAAAACTTGCACAAAAATCAGGCAGGGTCAGAATACAACAGTGGAGCCTCCGGGGAGATCCCCTCCCACTGTATCCGCTCAATTGTTACAATTTTTCCCTTACTCTCTTCTAATGCGCTGACTCACTTCCCCTTCGTCATCATCAGTCAGCGCAACTCCCCCATTTCTCTGCCTTACTCATCCTTATTTCGCCTTGTGCCATAAGACACCATGATGACGCCTCATTGCACCATCATGACGTGCTTTGCTTACTGATCACCGTACTTGTATTACCAAGGCCTTCCTTGAGTTTCCATGACCTTCCATTAGTCTGGTAAACATACCTAACCAAGTTGCTACAGTAGCAAACACCTAGAGTAGCATATAAGCATGTAACTTCAGTAGCACAAGCCCTAAGCTTGTGCTCTTTGTTCATACAAGCCCATTATCTGCTACCACCAGTCTACTGTGTGCCACTTGGCCATTAGTCGCTTCGTCGTAACCCGACTCACTCTCAGAAGCCTATCGCGCCCACATCACCGATCAGGAAGCCCCATCGACGATCATCTTCGACTTACGGCATCTAGGAAGCCCCATTGCCGTACCACCAGTCCTGACGATCAGGAAGCCCCGACATTGATCACCGCGTAACCGTTGAGCTTAACATCAATGTCCTGTCGCAAGTTTTCCATCTCCGAGCGCAGTCCTTCATTAAGTAGAGGCTGCAGAGCCATTATCATTTGCTGTAAAGCAGCCCCATCTCCGAGTGGCTGATCACCACTCCTGTGCTCAACTACGTCTGCACTGCTTTCGGGATTTGTGCTCTCGGACATCTCGCCTCGTTCGTACAAGGTAGAAGTCATGTCAGCACTTGAAGACGTGTGTCCGGTTTGCCCAATGAGGCTCATTGGTCCCGCGTTACTCAATAGTACCGAGTGCATTGCCATTTTTGCGGCCCTGGAATTAGACAGGTAAGGAGCACCCGTGAAATGGCCACTAGTTGTGACCCTGGGGCCCAGAAGGAATGGCTCGAATGCCCCATTGGGTGCAGACTGGACTGAGAGCCCTCCTTTTCCATGCCTAGGTATCGTGTCTTTGTTTGCGTTGTGCTCACGTTGTCGGCAGAGCGTCTCGTGGTGACGGCGCACACAAAACAACATGCCAAAACCGAATGTGATGAGAACTACAAGTCCTCTGCCTATGCCGCCACCGACTGCGGCCGCATTTGGCTTGCTTTTCGTTGTGCTTGGGTTGTCCAATGACTTGCCTGGGATGGTGCTCCCATCATTGGGCAAGCTAATCGGCTTAGTCGTGATGCTACAAAAGTTACATTATTAAAAATAATTCTGAAGGACGAGTCAGAATAAATTACTCAAGCGCCAGTAATGAAAATAAGCTGCCTATAGTGGGGCTGGAATGAAGCATCATAAATACAGGTCAAGTAGGTTGTGTACTTGGTGACATTACCTGTTTATGCCTGCGCCCTGTCCGTTGATCGCTTGTCCGGAAGCTGGGTCGTACACAGTGGTGAAGGGTGTGCTGTTGAGGTTTGCGCTTACGTATCCATGTAGCTGTCCAACCATTAAGTCACACATAGTGGTATTCATTAACGCTGATGCTGTGAACATAATCGAGTCTGTAAATCGAGTAGACATTAGCCGAGTGAGGCTGTCTAGGGTGATACTATTTACTTAGTGTCACAACTGATGGGTCTTGGTTACTTAATGGCAGGCCATAATTCGCCTGAGCTAGAGGGAGTGGATTAAGGAGATTGTTAGCTAAGATTCAGACATGGAATACGCTGGAGGTTCGCACTGGCAATATTGTAGTAAAAACTTGTGAGCACTTGGTATACCTCATCTGGAACAAGATCCAAATTAAGCAGTTTGTCTGCATATAAATTGTATATCAGCCCGTTTGAGTTCGGAGAGTTGTAAAAAAAGTCGACATGCGTGCTGTCAGCCGCAACTGCATTACTTGTCCACTGCTCAATATAAGATGTTGCCGTTGTCTGTAGTACAGGTGAGTGGGAAAAAATATGAGAATCTAAGTTTGATAGCAAATTGAGGAGGCCTCACATTAAAGTGCACTTGGTCATCATCCATGCCTGCAATCTCCGCAATCTTAGCCATCATGGCAATTCCAATAATCCCCTTTAATGCAGTGTTCATCTGATTGTTATCTGAGACACCACTTGTGATACCAAAATCCGCTGAACTCCTTTTATTACAAAACCATATTAAAATTTTATGTTCTGACCATAAGAAGAAATTAGTACATACTGATTTATAGGATTCAGAGTATTGGTGATGAGGAAATCTGCCCATTTCCGAAGAAGCGTGTACTGGAAGTGATCAGACATCAGAAAGGAAAACAAGGGAATGATAGAGTTCATCAAAAGAAGGGAAAGGAAGAAGACCGGAAGACGAGACTAACGTGCTTGGCAAGGAATGTCCCATTTCCGGAGGCTTGAGAGTAGGCCAGCATCATGATGAGCATGTTTGCCATCTCTGATTGCTACGTTAGGAGGATCTGAGAGCAACTGAGTAAAGCAGGGAGACGCACCTTCGACTTGGTAGTCATGCACATTGTCAATGCCGTCCGCCATTGCATTTGGGTATGCTGTGCCTAACGGTATTACTCGTTAGAGCTAGCATAATCGGGTGCACCACAGAATAAAAAGGGAGAAACAAAACCTGCGTACCTATGTTCATGGCGGCATATGTCTGCGTATATGCATCCGAGTCCTGGTACTCAAGCAATGGCGTGAGCAAGTAACCACCGAGCTCAGGATTCAGGTACAGTAGCGCTGGGAATGCTGCATAGAGTACATCAACTGTATTCACACTTTGTTGGACCGTCTTTCCACTGTGTCGACAGTCAGTTCAGTCTTGTTTAGAGCACAACCTAGGTATTAACGGAAGAAAGAGGAAGGAGGACGTACTTATTGTCAGAGCCGGCGCTACCAATGTTCTTCATGAACACCTTGACATCTGAAAAGTTCCATCCACCACCAATGTTACTGGCAAGTGTGATGTCCAGTGTACCCATCACCTGGCTTACACCCAGTGCGAGGAGATCTGCATAGTTGTTTGAGAGCGCCGCACCTGCCGCTTTTAGCTGCTCATCAAATGTTTCCGCTGCAGATTGTGCTTGTGTGAAGTCATCTAAAAAGAATTCAACCTGTTGACCGATAAACAAATGATAGAGCAGTGAGTAAGATTCAAGGATGTTTTTACTCAGTAACACAGACTAAAGAGGTGAGAAAAAAGAGCTGATGAATGTACAGCGCTACTGCCATTGCCAAAGGCAGACATAAAATATGGACTGCGCATCTGGGTCATGCCGTCCGTCAAAAGGTATTGAACCGATGGGTCACACACAACACCAAGTGCCCAGACCGCAGGCTCCGGTGTATCTGTGATATTGCCCCAGTCGACCATAATGCTCATGACGGGCCTGTCGTTGCTGCAGATTTATATACAAGTCAGCTACCATGTCCAGGCTTTGCATCAGCACAGTGAGGAAAAATCTGAAAGACATACAGTCCCACCACAGCTGGAGGTGTGTCAGCCGCGTTGTTGAGTGTCAGGCTTGCATTCGCTGCTATCCCACGGTTCTCCTTATACCCAGAGATCGACCATGATGTCATCGTCCTGTCGATCTACTCAATCAGCCATATTTCATATCATAAGTAATTGTTTTCTTCTGCGTAAGATGTTCTGACCTTCTTGAAGGAATAATATTCCATTCCATCCTGTGGGAAGTTATTAACTTCTGTAAACGCTTGCTGCGTCTGAAGCTCCATCTCCAATATGACATAGTCATCTTCGGTATCATCCGGAGTCCATTGGATGACCTCTGTCCCACTACCAGCGATAAAATCTGCCAATGATTTGAGTGGTTAATTGTTATAACCGGCATCATAGAGCTTCAGCACACCTCCTGTTACATCAGAGTACATACACAGATTGTGCGGGTTTCCATCCAGAGATGCCGCCGACATGTAGAAATACGAAAAGGGGAGCGATTGCCGAACAAGATCTGTGGGCTACATTTATCTTCAATTTCGATTTCCGCTGATGACTCTTCAAAAGCAAGACGTACCTCAATTGGATTGAGGAATGTCGCATTTATCTGCATTTTCCCTGTGGTCAAGACGAAGGTGGTGCTCATTGGTGTAAACTCGACCGCAGTTTGGTTTGCCTGGATTATGTTGCCACTGGAATAGTTTCCAAGGATCCAATAAAACTGCCCGTCAACTAATGCAGACGCGTACCAACTTGTGACCTAGATGAAGACATAGGGTCATCAGCAATCCTAATGGAAGGAAACTAGAGAGATCTAAAATGGCCAGTCATCATGCCGGTGTGCGCTTTCATGCTGCCCACACACAATTCAGGTTGCAAAGATGATAGTAACGCAACACACCTGACTTTGAAACCATGAACTCGGCCAAATATTGGTTATAGGAAGAGGATTGTTTCCTTGTGGGATCCAAGTATTGAGATATGGAGAGTGCACAGCAAGTGGAAGTGCGGGAGGATTGAATGGGGTAATTGACCACGAGCTTGGTCCATTCTGTGCAGTAACAAAGACAGCAGTGACGAAGAGCAATGCTAGAATGCGCAGAAAATGGTGCATTGGTACTGCCAGCAGCCTGAGTGCAGGGTTATACATGCCAAGGACGAGTAGCAGGCGGAAACTATTGCAGGGAAAACACTGCAGATTTCAACTTGCGTGCAGAGGGCGCCGGTGATGGCCTAAAAACTGCGGCATGATGGTGGAGATCCCTTGGGAAATGTTACTATTAATATTGTATGTTCATTTCAGCAGTGAGCAGTGTGTCAGGCGACTCGGAGTCCGAGCGATCATCATATTCTCATATACAAGGTGTACACGTACAAATATGGAATGATATTCCCACACGCAGCAATACTCTAGGCTTCTTCAAGCATAAATCTGTGATATGATGCTTTCTACCTGAGGGTCGATGCTGCTTCCTTCAACTACATCCTGTGCTACCACTGGGGGAATCCAAAAATACGACCAGGCAACCTATGAAGGACTGGCTTCACAACCTTGTCCGAAGTAATACTGGAATCGGCAAAATCAAACCCCCAAGCATGCGTGTCAACTGTTTCCACAAGAGCTATGAGCAGCTGACGACCGGAGTTGTGCGATAGGGGATTTCGGTACATTGCATTGTCATTATTTCTACTGAGCATTGCTACTAACTTTGTGCTGTTTTAGTGTATTGCTGTATACTGGTGGGCAGTGGTGGCCAAGCTCTAAAAAAAGTACTTCCGCCATTCTAATTTGCTTCCTATTCTGCCTATTTTTGGAGATTGATTTTAACAGCCTCTCGGTTTTCCCCTTTACACCATGTATACACCTATTGGTGACTACAGATGCACATCTGTTTGATACGCTGATGTATATGCCACGTGCACGGCGTGCACTGTTGTTGCTCCTTAAAGTACTCATTATGTCAGCAAGGTCTCATGCTACACCACAGTAATATCGCCCATTGGACCGCCCCCTTCCGTGATTGGCAAGGAGCTACTGTTGTGGAATAAAACGCGATTTTGATCAACTGATACTTGGCTTATGATGTTGTTACAATCAACGAAATTGCAAATGTTTCGGGGAGGCTGCGCTCGCAACAGTCCTATACCTGCACCTCTAAACCCCCCTCTCCCTCAGGCTGGACCCCACGTTCTAATCATTTTCTGTGCTACTGATGCGCGGCATACCCACAGTACTCTTCCTCCTCGTCCTCGCTGCTTTCCTCAGTACGCAGAGTGGATTGGTCAATGGGACAGCTTTTCCATTCAACCCACCGTCATTACCACTCGCTGTGCACTCACCATATTTCAGCGTATGGCATCCCCAGGGAAACAAACCACCCACCGTAGCTGCCCAGTATCCACAAACCTGGTTCTACTCGGCTAACTATGGTTTCGCAGTATGTTACACTTCTTAGTTCTCTAGATACTGCAGAGATTATTGGCGTTGTTCCTGTGTGCTTTCGTATGGAAAGTATACTGTACCGAACACCACTGACTCATTCAAGCTCTCTTTTTCGCGAAAATATATCCTGACCACCAAATAATTCCACCAGAACATAGGTTGGTACGCATCTGTAATCATTGACGGCCACGCCTACCAAGTCATTGGGACTTCTGACACTCCCTATGCGCCACTGGCCAACCAAACGTCGGTTGAATTTATGCCAACGAGCTCGATCTTCACTCTAACTGCAGGAAATATGCTTATCAATGCAACATTCATGAGTCCTATTGAAGTGTGTTCTTCTAAAAAATCGTTATGAGTTGGCGAAGCTAAAAGACAGTCCAAATTTTATCTGTCTTTTTATAAATATAGCCTATGGATCTCGTTTGCCAGTCACTCCCTTTTTCGTATTTCCACATGACCGCAACAAGTCTTGATGGAAATTTGCATAATGTGTCTATGTACTCCGACATAACAGGTGGTGCGTTCAAAATATATAACTTCAATTTCTGTCTTTCCTCGCTGAAGACGTAATTGATAGAATTAATCACCGGTGATTGTAGTCAAATCATACAGTGGAGTGCCGATGACAGTGGTGATTATGTTGTTTTGAAGATGCAGCTCCAGGAGCAGCAAGCATTCACGGAGAATGATAACCACGCGATGGACTCGACTGAATATTATTCATTCAAGAGGGTCAGTCGAAGTGTGCTGGATGGAAAGATATTAATTGGCTAATTGGACACGGATGATCACACAGATTAACGGAACGACTGCGACATGGTCAATCTCAGCACAAAACACGAACTGCGTTAACACGGGTCGCCCATTTAATAATAGTGCAGACTCGACGCCATGAGCGGTGCAGGAGTATGGTTTTGTTTTGTTTTGCCCACACGAAGGCCTTGTTATTAATCTGTGTATGGTGATGGCAGCAACCCCCCTGTTCTAAGTATCTTGGTCAACTGGGGAAATATCACGGAAACACCAGAGCCGGCAGTATGGGCACTTGGCCTTGTGCGTGACCCCGTGGTCCAGTATCTCCTGACGGACTCGGACAACACAAAGCAGATTCACTGGCCCTATTTTATGTCCACACTTAATGATACTGACAGCACTGTATGTTTTCTTTTCATCCCTTTGCTCTCCAAACCCCAATGAGACTTTATCCTCCCTGCATTCCCATTCTTATTCTTATTTTATTTTCCATGTGTTCAATAGGTAAAATTCTTCCTAGATGATTTCCCCTGAGTGCAGGCCGCAGCAAATTCATTTGATTCGCAACTGACAATAGCAGGCACAGCGTTCTCGGACAACTACGCGAACCTGTTGGCGCTGAGTGTGCGACAAATGTTGGGCACACTAGATATCACACTTGCTACTGATGTTGATGGTACATGGGACTTGACGGACACCAAAGTGTTTATGAAGAACATAGACAGTGTTGGGTCCGACAACAGGTGCATACTGTCCCTATCTTCTCTGTATCCCTTTCCCCTTTCTGTGTTTCGCTGTTCCCCTTTCCTGCCTTTCTGATACAACAAGCTGACCAAAAAGCTAGCGAAGTAACAACACTACAGAGTGTAAATACGGTCAACGTACTCTATATGGCATTCCCCGCGATGCTGTACCTCAATCTGGAGCTTGGGGGTTATTTACTTGCACCTCTCCTTGAATACCAGGATTCAGACACATACACACAGACATATGCAGCCAGGAACATTGGTATAGTCCTATGCCCCCTCCCTTTCTATCACATCACAACCATTCACATTGCCGACTTTGATGGTATTGTCAGGTACATCATATCCAAACACGACGGCAGAAGGCATCAACAATGCACATGATTACCAGGTTGAAGGTATGCTTCCTCCTTTGAGTTCCCACATTTTCCTGATAGAAATTTTAGAGACTGCAAATATGCTGATCATGACACTGGCTTACTCACAAAGCTCCGGAAATGGGACATTCCTTGCTAAGCATGTCAGTAGCGCATTAGTTTTATTTCTCACATCTATGTTTTTTTATCCCCATATCGTCCGTTTTCAGTGTCCACTGCTAAAAAGAAGAACATTTACAGTATACCCTCCTGCAAGACTGGGCAGATTTCCTCATGAACAATACTCTGAGGCCTATAAATCAGTATGTTACTCTTTCTCCTTTTTTACTTTCAACGAAGAACGGGGTGGTTTTACAAAGTATCGTAATTGAAGGAAATCGGCAGACTTTGGTATCTCAAGTGACCTCTCGTCCAATAATCAGACAAACACTGCACTGAAGGGAATAATCGGGATTGCTGCAATGGCAAAGATTGCGGAGATTGCAGGTGTGAACGGTGACTGCACACGCTTCAATGTGAGAAGTCATTATCACTTTTGCTTTACATATATATCTCAACTACCACAGAGCACAGCAACATCTTACATTGAGCAATGGGTTAACGATGCCGTGGCAGTGGACAGCTCCCATATTGACTTTTTCTACGGCAATGCAAACTCAAATGGGCTGATATACAACCTATACGCCGACAAACTGCTTCAACTCGAACTTGTTCCCGACACTGTGTACCAAGTCCTCGCTGAATCATACAGTAACACAGCTAGTACGTGTCTTTGTTGATCATTTGCGTCTGGACTTCAGCTTATAACATCTTCATCACACATTCCTTTTAGGCCAAACGGCATACAGCTTACCTTTAAGCAATCAGGGCTCACCCGTTTTGACCATCAGTGTGTGGATTAGAACCTTGTTCACCTAATGGGATAACCTGATATTTGTGTACCGTGTGGTCTGCAGGCTCAATAATGCTTGCAGCATCGTCCTTGACAAACAGCACAGTCCGCGATTTAATGATCGGGCAGCTTCACGGGTATGCAAGCACAGGCTTCAACCACACACCTTTTACCACCGTCTACAGCCTGGAGGGTGGTCAAGCAATTTCCATAAGAGGCGCAGGTATGAACAGGTAAGGCTGACATGTGAAAAGATCCACCTCGTTTGTATTAATGAATGCACTGTCGTAGCCCCAGTATCGGTAGCATGTTCTCACTACTGTTAAGCTCAATGGTTACGCGGTGATCAATGTCGGGGCTTCCTGATCGTCGGAACTGATGGTACGGCAACGGGGCTTCCTAGATGTCGTAAGTCGAGGATGATTGTCAGTGGGGCTTCCTGATCGACAATGTGGACGTGAGGTACTTCTTAGTGTTGTCGGGTTACGACGAAGTGACTATTGGCCAGAGGGCACGTGGTAGACTGGTGGTAGCAGATAATGGGCTTGTATGAACAAAGAGCACAAGCTTAGGGCTTGTGCTACTGAAGTTACATGCTTATATGCTACTCTATGTGTTTGCTACTGTAGCAACTTGGTTAGGTATGTTTACCAGCCTATGGAAGGTCATGGAAACGCAAGGAAGGCCTTGGTAATACAAGTACGGTGATCAGTAAGCAAAGCATGTCATGATGGTGTAATAAGGCATCATCATGGCGTCTTATGGTGCAAGGTAAATAAGGATGAGTAAGGCAGAGAAATGGGGGAGTTGCGCTGACTGATGATGACGAAGGGGAAGTGAGTCAGCGCAATGAGGAGGTGTAAGGGAAAATTGTAACAACTACTGGCACTCAAGTATGTTACTCTTCTCTGTCACTCTGAAGTTCTCCTGACAATGCAATTTCGATAGTCTTACAATTCAGCCGATCGCCTTACCCACAAATGGGAGCACCATCCCAAACGTATCACAGAGTAATTCGAGCCCCACAAGACACAAATCTAATGCGGGAGAGATTGGTGGCGGTGTTGGTGGTGGACTTGTCATCATCGGCATGCTCAGTTTAGGTGTATTCTTCTGTGGCCACCGTCGACGTGAGAGAATCCTCCAGCAACATGAATATTGTGCTGTAGCAGTTGGATACAATGGGAGGAGGTCGTCTCATAGGTCAATGTCTTACATGTCACCTGAGCCGTTCCCCCTGAGCATGCCAGTCATGGACACAACCACTGCATGTTACAATTTTCCTTTACTTTTCCCCACTGCGCTGACTCACTTCCTCTTCGTCATCATCAGTCAGCGCACCTCCCCTATTTCTCTACCTTACTCATCCTTATTAGCCTTGCGCCATAAGACGCCATGATGACACCTTATTGCACCATCATGATGTGCCTTGCTTACTGATCACCGTACTTGTATTACCAAGGCCTTCCTTGAGTTTCCATGACCTTCCACAGGCTGGTAAACACACCTAACCAAGTTGCTACAGTAGCAAACACATAAAGTAGCATATAAGCATGTAACTTCAGTAGCACAAGCCCTAAGCTTGTGCTCTTTGTTCATACAAGCCCATTATCTGCTACCACCAGCCTACTGTGTGCCAGAGAGCCCTCAGTCGCTTCGTCGTAACCCGACTCACCCTCAGAAGCCTACCACGTCCACATTGACGATCAGGAAGCCCCTCTCGACGATCACCTTCGACTTATGACATCTAGGAAGCCCCATTGCCGTAACCATCAGTCCCGATGATCAGGAAGCCCCGACATCGATCACCACATAACTGTTGAGCTTAACACTGTGTACATGTCCACAGGCGATTCCTACTCGATAATTCCTCAGGCCTCCCGAAGCTTGATGCCGCCGAGTGACACGGGGCCCACGAGCATCATTGCTCAGGTCGGATACATGCCTTGAGGCAACAACAGACTTTCTCTCCTGAATCAGCGCAACGGAGCCGGTGGCGTTGATAGGGCACTGCATGTTGGGAACGAGAGGGTCCTAAGCTCGGTGGATAGGTGTGGAGGAGAGAGCAGTAACTGCGACCTGCCGTCCAGAGAAGGCACAGCTCCCCGGCAGGTGATGCTCGCTAAGCAATCGTTGTTAAACGAAGAGCTGTGCTCGGAAGTGGAAAATCTATGCCAGGACCTCGAGCGGATACAGTGGGAGAGGCAGGTCGCCCTCGAGGAAGCACCACCATTGTATTCAGATCACACCTGATTTGCCGTATTTATGCATTGGTGCAGAACCGCTTCTCAAAATGTCCCTACTATTACTCCAATGGTATTTGTTGAAGCATGACTATACAGTATTAATACCTGATAATTACTTTTGAGACTTCATAATTCAGGATTCAGGAGGGAAATCCTTTCCAAAGTCGCATAAGTGGCTGACTATAGCCTAATGATGGACTAATGATATTCTCTTGTGGCCATTCGTTCCTACACATGAGATACAGTATCATCAAGATTCAGAGTTGACGGTCGACTAGGGGCCGACTTCCACACAAATTAGGCAGGGTCAGAATACAATGGTGGCACCTCCGGAGAGATCCTCTCCTGCCGTAACCGCTCGATGTCCTGCCGCAAGTTTTCCACCTCCGAGCACAGTCCTTCATTGACTAGAGGCTGCAGAGCCATTATCACTTGCTGTAAAGCAGCCCCATCTCGGAGTGGCCGATCACCACTGCTTTCGGACATTGTGCTCTCGGACATCTCGCCTCATTCGTATGAGGTGGAAGTCCTGTCAGTACTCGAAGGCGTGTGTCCAGCTTGCCCAACGAAGCCCATTGGCCCCGCATTACTTGGTAGTACCAAGTGCATTGCCATTTGCGTGGCCTTGGAATTAGACGGGTAAGGGGCACCCGCGAAATGGCCGTTGGTTGTGACCCTGGCGCCCAGAAGGAATGGCTCGACCACCCCATCGGGTGCAGACCGGAAGGAGGACCTTTCCTTGCCATACCTGGGCATCGTACTTTTGTTCATGTCACGCTCACGTTGCCAGCGGAGTGCCTTGCACCGACGGCGCACACAAAAGAATATGCTAAAGCCGAATGCGCCGAGAACTACAAGTCTGCCGCCTATGCCACTGCCGACTGCTGCTGCATTTGACCTGTTTTTCGCTGTGCTTGGATTGCTTGATGGATTGCCTGGGATGGTGCTCCCGTCATTAGGCAAGCTGATCGGTTTGGTTGTAATGCTACAGAAGTTACAGTATGAGCAGGAATCCCAAAAGACGAATCAGAGTAAGTTACTTAAGCGCCAGTAATGAAAATAAGCTGCCTATAGTGGGGCTGGAATGAAGTATTATTAATACAGGTCAGGTAGATTGTGTACTTGGTGACATTACCTGTTTATGCCTGCGCCCTGTCCATTTATCGCTTGTCCGGAAGTTGGGTCATACACAGCGGTAAAGGGTGTACTGTTGAGGTTTGCGCTTACATATCCATGCAGCTGTCCAACCATTAAGTCACACATAGTGGTATTCATTAACGCTGATGCTGTGAACATAATCGAGTCTGTAAATCGAGTAGACATTAGCCGAGTGAGGCTGTCTAGGACAAGCTACTTACTTAATGTCACAACTGATGGGTCTTGGTTACTTAATGGTGTTAAGCTCAATGGTTACGCAGTGATCGATGTTGGGGCTTCCTGATCGTTGGGACTGGTGGTTACGGCAACGGGGCTTCCTAGATGTCGTAAGTCGAAGGTGATTGTCGGTGGGGCTTCCTGATCGACAATGTGGACGCGAGATGCTTCTTAGTGGAGTCGGGTTATGACGAAGTGACTAATGGCCAGGTGGCACACAGTAGACTGGTGGTAGCAGATAATGGGCTTGTATGAACAAAGAGCACAAGCTTAGGGCTTGTGCTACTGAAGTTACATGCTTATATGCTACTCTATGTGTTTGTTACTGTAGCGACTTGGTTAGGTGTGTTTACCAGACTATGGAAGGTCATGGAAACGCAAGGAAGGCCTTGGTAATACAAGTACGGTGATCAGTAAGCAAAGCATGTCATGATGGTGTAATAAGGCATCATCATGGCGTCTTATGGTGCAAGGTAAATAAGGATGAGTAAGACAGAGAAATAGGGGAGTTGCACTGACTGATGATGACGAAGGGGAAGTGAGTCAGCGCAGTAAGGTGAAAGTAAAGGAAAATTGTAACATTGCCTCCCATTTAGGATCGACAAGTCACTGAATTGTCAAAAGAAAAATAATAAAGATGAGTCAAAAAGGTAAAAAAGAAAATCCAGATGTATCAAGATGCCAGCCTAGCAGGTCTTTAAGTGTAATGCTAGGTTCACCGCAGAGTTTGTTACTGCGCTCTTTGGTACCTAATCCAGGTCTTTCACCAATATTAATGGTATGATGTCCAAAGATGGTGAAAAAGCGGAAAAAAGATGCAAAAAGAATCCCTAACCTGGATTGCAAGTCATAGTAGCCTATAGGGCCAAGTAAAGGCCAATAAACGATAAGAAAAAGGCAAGCTGCCAATCAAGGACAATAACAAGCAGGGAAATGGGCATAAAATGGACGAAACAGGAAAACACACTAGTGGGCCTTTTAAGGTCATACCCAGGAGTAGTAGTTTAGGGTCGTTGCAGACACATGCTAGTTTTCTGTCATTGCAGACTTGGACTTCTCAGTTAGAGTGGTTGTTGTTGTTTGACCCCATATCGACGTCGTCGAGGTTGATCCCTGCAGCAATGTCATCCATGTATGACTGGAGAAGGACTCGGGCCCCTAGATCCGAGAGGCGTACCATTCGTCTTCCATTAGTTGGAGGGGATGGCAGTCGATTCTCATCTGTGTTTGGCTCTTCCTGTCTGTGCTGTGGACATTCACCAGGAGGATGTCAGGGTGCCGCCTTTTTGCACCAAGGACAGATGTACTGTATGCAGTAGGTGGTGAGGTGTGCGGGTGACAGACACACGGAGCAGTGTGTGCGTGAGGATGACAAGGACGATGACTGGGATGGAGGTGGAATTGGGACTGGAAGTGGCTCCGTTTGTGTTGCGGAGTTGCGATGAGTGACCGTAGGCGAAGATGGAACTGTTGGAACGAGTGGAGGAGCTGGTGTGGGACGGTAGAGGTGCGCCTGTGGATGAAGAGGAATGAGTACTTGGTGGATACTTTCTTCCTCTAGAGTCTCGTAGTCTGTGTTGCATAGTAGTCGGAGGTTGTCGACCAGATTACTTAGCCGGGAGTCCAGCATCTCCGTGATCTCCTGGGCGTGCCAGGCCAGGCGTTGCATGTCCTCCAGAGTCCGTAGACGCTGATGCATCCTGTTGACTTGGCGCGCTCTCGGGTGGGTGGATATGAGTCGGTTGACGTCCGTATCCAGGTCGGTGTTAAGCTCAACGGTTACGCGGTGATCGACGTCGGGGCTTCCTGATCGTCGGGACTGATGATATGGCAACGGGGCTTCCTAGATGTTGTAAGTCGAGGGATGATCGTCATCGGGGCTTCCTGATCGACGAGATAGATGTGGTAAGCTTCTTATGGCGAGTCGGGTTACGACAAAGCGACTAATGGCCTAGGGGCACACAGTAGACTGGTGGTAGCAGATAATGGGCTTGTATGAACAAAGAGCACAAGCTTAGGGCTTGTGCTACTGAAGTTACATGCTTATATGCTACTCTATGTGTTTGCTACTGTAGCGACTTGGGTAGGTGTGTTTACCAGACTTATGGAAGGTCATGGAAACTCAAGGATCGCCTTGGTAATACAAGTACGGTGATCAGTAAGCAAAGCATGTCATGATGATGTGGTAAGGCGTCATCATGGTGTCTTATGGCGCAAGGCGAAATAAGGATGAGTAAGGTAACAAAATGGGGGAGTTGCGCTGACTGATGATGATGAAGAGGAAGTGAGTCAGCGCAATAGTAGAGATTAAAGGAAAATTGTAACATTGCCTCCCATTTAGGATTGACAAGTCACCGAATTGTCAACAATAAAATAAAAAAAATATAAGAGTGAGTGGGAATGAAAAATCCAAGTGTATCAATAAGCCGGCCAGACAGGTCTTTAAGTGTAATGTCTGGTTCACCGCAGAGTTTGTTACCGCGCTCTTTGGTACCTAATCCAGGTCTTTCACCAATATTAATGGTATGATGTCAAAAGACAGTGAAAAAGCAGAAAATAGATGCAAAAAGAATCCCTAACCTGGATTGCGAGTCATATGAGCCTATAGGGCCAGATAAAGGCCAATAAACGATAAGGAAAAGGCAAGCTGCCAACAAAGACGATAACAAGCAGAGAAATGGGCATAAAAAAAATATAAAGAGAAAACGCACTAGTGGGCCTTTTAAGGTCATACCCAGGAGTAGTAGTTTAGGGTTATTGCGGACGCACGCTAGTTTACTGTCATTGCGGACTAGGATCCCTTAGTTGGAGTGATCGTTGTTGTTAGACCCCATATCGACATCGTCCCGGTTGATACCTGCCGTAATGTCGTCCATGTAGGATTGAAGTAAGACGTGTGCCCCTTGATCAGAGAGACGTACCATGCGCCTTTCACTTGATGCGTTAGGGGGAAATGGGGTCCGGTTCTCGTCAGGAGTGGTCGTTTGCTCTTGTCCGTGTTGTGGACATTCGCCCGGAGGGTGTTGAGGAGCCGCTTTCTTGCACCAAGGACATGTGTACTGTACACAGTACGTGGTGAGGTGTGCTGGTGATAGGCATGCGGAGCATTGAGTGCGCGAGGATGACGAGGATGATTCCTGGGATGGGGGTGGGACTGGTAGCGGTTCAGTCTGGGTGGCTGAGTTGTGACGAGTGACCACAGGTGAGGAGGGAGCCGTTGGGACGAGGGGTGGAGCCGGTGTTGGGCGGTACAGATGCGCCTGAGGATGAAGAGGAATGAGTACTTGGTGTATACCTTCTTCCTCTAGTGACTCATAGTCCGTGTTTCGTAGTAACCTGAGGTCGTCGACGAGGTTACTGAGGCGGGAGTCCAGCATTTCCGTGATCTCCTGGGCATGCCATGCCAGGCGTTGCATGTCCTCCACTGTCCGGAGTCGTTGTCGCATCCTGGTGACCTGGCGAGCTCACGGGTGGGATTCGAGAAGTCGGTTGATGTCCACTTCTAGGTCCGGGGCTGCTAGCACGTGTTGGAGGATGGTATGCAGGAGGAGGGGTGCGGTGTGTCGGCTCGAGTCCTGCGTCAGGTATCGGCATCGTGTTGCCAGGTGGTGGCGACGACGGTACTCTGCACTGGTTCCGCTGTTCCTGGAGCTGGGCTGCGAGTGCGAGTTCATGGTAAATCACCGCTTGGTCGTGTAGATTGGCGAGGTGAAGGAGTAGGTTGACGGAGGGTGGTTCGGATTGACTTAGCTGGTTCTCGAGTCCTTCGATCTCGAACTCAATTTCAGTGAGGTCCGAGGGTTGGATGAAGTCTTGTGGGAAAGTGTGTCGTAGTTGTTCGATGACGTCCAGGCAGGTGGGTGTGGATCTGCGAGGCTGGTATTCCCGGTGGCGGACCTCGATAGGGGGGTTTTGGATCGGCAAGGTTGGAGAGAGAGGTCGGCGATTTGCGACAGTGGGATAGCGTATGCGAGATGTGGAGTGTGGGGTTCGGTGGTTGCGGTGGCTAATGGTTGTGGTGATTGCGCAGACAAAGACGAATAGACCCATGGGTATAGCAATGGCGAGGTACCAGAGGTGTTCGTTGTTGGTTATGTAGGCGGTGGGCATGTGAGTGGATAGTGGGGATGATGGGATCTACGTGATGTTTTTGAGGTTTTTATACGTTTCTAGGATGTCTGAAGCATGTGAAAAATCTTTTTCTGCTAGCCATTGATTTTCGGAGGACGGGTATCCGCTCCACTTAACTAGGAAACGCCGTCTGTTTCCGGCTCCTTTGTGTGAGACGATTGCCTCGATTTCGTATTCCTGCTGACCTTCTATCAGGTCAGGGGGTGGTTGACTGAATGGGGGTCCGTGTGCATCGGTCTCCGAATACGCCGAAAGAAGCGAGGTGTGAAAAACAGGGTGAATGCGCCATGCCTCGGGTAATTTGAGGCGATAGTTCAGGGGTGATAGTACCTGAACTATGGGAAATGGTCCCTCCCGTTTAGGTGACAATTTGCGGGATCGGTTGGGAAAATGCAAATTTGTGGCTTCTAACCAGACCTTATCTCCAAGTTTGAATGGTTTGAAGCCTTGTGCTCCAAAACGTGCCATATGGGCCTGGGCTAGGTCATGGGTGGCAAGCACTTCTTTTCTGATTGATGAAAGAAGGCGCAGGCGCTGTGAGAGAGACGGGAGATCTGTGTCTTCTATTACCGTGGGAATGGGTATCGGGTTATATCCTAACATGACGGTGAACGGCGAAGTCTTGGTAACTGAATGGGTCTGGATGTTGTGTGAGAATTCCAGGTCCGTGAGTGAGTCAGCCCAAGAATGAGGTGATGTGCCGCAATAAATGCGCAGATAGGCTTCTACTTCCTGATTGGCCCGTTCAGTTTGTCCGTTGGTTTGAGGGTGGTACGCTGTTGACAGTTTAGACTTAATGCCGAGGCGTTTGCATATCGTCTGGAAAACCTGTGATGCAAATTGCGGTCCTCTATCCGATATGATCCGTTTGGGCAATCCGAAGCGCTTGTAGACGTTATCATGGTAGCATTTTGCCATTCCGAGTGCGTCAATTGTCTTGTGACAGGGGATAAGGACGATTCCTTTCGAAGAGTTGTGGTCTACGACTACCATGATGGAGTCGTATCCATTTGATGTAGGTAGGTCTGTGATGAAGTCCATCGATATCGATTGAAATGGAAGCATTGATGCGTCCGCAGGAATCGGGAGCATGGGCGGTTTAGTCGGATGAGTGTTGATTTTCATCTGTTGGCATGCCACGCATCCTTTGACGTAGTTCCCTACGAAGACCATTAACCCTGGCCACCAATAGTGTTGTCGCACTAGTTGGGAGGTTTTGAATACTCCTGGGTGGCCGAATGATGGAAGGTCGTGAAACATTTGTAGTATTTCTCGTTTGATTTCCGCGTTGTCTGGTATATAGATTCGTTTTTGGTACCGGAGAAGGCCGGAATCTATGGTCCAGTCATCGAGTGAGAATCGGAATGGAGATGGGATTTTTAGTGCCCGTGCATCCTGGATTGTTTTCGCAAACGAATCCCCTTCTTGGGCATCTCGAATGCGGTTCTGGAGGTCCGTATTAATGGTTCCGATAAACAGTGTTTCAGGTAGCATGATACATTCTTCTAGTGGTTCTTCGCCATGATCAGGGCGTCTGGACAGTGCGTCAGCGCCAGGAATGGATTTTCCTGGTCGGTGTGTGATTACGCAGTTGAACCGGGACAAGAATAGGTTCCATCGCGATTGTCTCGGAGTTAGTCGGCATTCCGATCTAAAGTATGATAGGTTTTTGTGATCACACCAGATCGTGGTTGTATGCGGGTTGCCGAGAAGGTAATGACGCCATGCTTCGAGGCCTCGTATTATTCCCAAAAGTTCCCTGTCATATACTTCGTAACGTTGTTGGGCTGGTCCGAATGTTTCCGAGATGTAACCGCAAGGTTGTAGATCACCGTTGGAGTTTGCCTGATAGAGTACTGCTCCGGACGCTACCTTTGATGCGTCTGTTTCAAGGATAAACGGTTTGGTGGGGTCGGGTACCAGTAGGGCCGGTTTGTCCAGGAAAAGCGTTTTGAGTTTCGTAAATGCTTGATCTCGTTCCGCTGTCCATTTCCATTGTTCGTTGGTACGTGTGAGTTCATTAAGAGGGTATACAATATCCGAGAAGTTGGGGATGAATCATCTGTAATAATTACAGAATCCCATAAAGCTTCAAAGCTGTTTAACCGTATGTGGGGTAGGCCAATCGGCAATTCCTGCTAGTTTGACGGGGTCCATGTGTATATTGTCTGGGGTGATGATCATTCCCAGAAATTCAACACATTGTACTCCGAATAGACATTTCTCTGGTTTGCAGTAGAGGTCATTGGCTGCACATAAGTCGAGCATGCGACACATGCGTTTGTGAAGCTCTTCCATGGAGTTGGCGGGAATAAGTACGTCGTCCATGTAGATCAGAGTTCCATCTTCCAGGATTGCGAAGCGAAAAGTATCGTCCATGAACGCTTGGAATGTGGCCGGTGAATTGCATAAACCAAAAAACATGACCGTTGGTTCGAACAGTCCTCTTGGTGTTTTAAACGCGGCTTTCCGTTGGTCGCTGTTTTTAATTCGAATATTGTTGTATCCTGAGCAGAGGTCGAGTTTCATAAAGTATTTGGCCCCTTTGAGTTTGTCCATGAGATCACTGATTAGCGGTAGCGGGTAAGCGTTTTTAATGGTTCCTTCATTAAGTGCCCGATAATCTTGACATCCTCGAAGGCTCGTATCTTTCTTCCCGACAAAGAAGAAGGGGGATGCCATGGGTGATTTGGATGGCCGGATATATCCTTTTTGCAAGTTTTCGTCTAGGAATTCGTCGAGTGCTGCCAACTCTTTGGGTGCTAGTGGGTATACCTTACAGTCGTGTGGTATGAAATCCGGTTTGAGGTCAATCGCATGATCATAAGATCTCGAGATTGGAAATCGTTCCGCTGATTTTTTGCGAAAGATATCGAGGTACCAGTGGTATTCCGGGGGAATCATCTGTTCCACGGGTTTTGTTTCTTTAACCTGTTCCTGGGCGAGCGAGGTAGCCGTGGTGACTTTTGCGATAGCGAGAGTGCCTTTTTGCCAATTTATAACCGGGTTGTGGGTTTTTAACCATGGTAGGCCAAGGATTACGTCTTCCTTGCCTAGTGACGTTACGAGTAACTTTAAAGGGAGTGATTTCCCTTCGATACGAACTAATCTCCATGTATATTGAGTGATGGTTCCGTGCTCGTTAGTGGATCCGTCCGCATTAAGAACTGTAATGGGGCGAGTAAGGTTTCGTGTAGGTATGCGGTGTTTGATCACGAATTTGGTATCGATGAACTGGCCTTCCGCGCCTGAGTTGATGAGTGCATTGGTGGGGACGGTTTTGTCAAAAACAATCATAGAAATTGGGATCTTCATTGCGGGGAGTGAAGGATCGGAATTTACAATTGGAGACATAGTAACAGGAAGACTTAACGTCCATCTAAGCTTCCTCTTTAAAAACCCTGTTTGTCTAGGATGTCGAAGATTTCATCTTTCTTCGTCTCGTCAAACTGGTTAAGCAGATTACGGATGCTGGCCGTGATGTCCTCAGGGGCCTGGTTCATCGAGGCTGGTTCTGGCGTTTCAACGATTGGGAACGCGTTGTCGATAGTGCGGACCGTGCGCTGTTGACTGGGTCCCTGCTGGTACTTGGTGCAGTCGCGCGCGTTGTGGCCCTTCTCTCTACATGCCAGACAGTGTCCTTCGCGCATGCACTTTGCTTGCTCTTCCTCCGATAAGCGTGGTGGGCGACCTGTGGAACTTCCCTGTGTTGTGCACTGGTTCGGTTGATAGGGTCGACGTTGTTGATTGTTTCCCAGGTTGCGGAAACGATTCTCTTGTTTAGTGGGGGTTTGTCCCGGGCCGCGAAGGGCCTTGAGTCGTTGGTAGACAGCGTCCTGTTTGGAGGCTTCTTGGTACCATTCCTCGATGGTGGTAGGGGCTTTAGCGCTGGCTAGAACTCGTGATAGAAGACCATGTTTTAGGCCTTTCTCGTAGATGGGGATGAGGTTGTTGTCTCCCGACATTCCTGCTCGTGTGATGAGGGATTGGAAGCGACTATTGTAGTCGTCCACGCTTCCTGTTTGCTGGAGAGTCATGATCTCCTGGGATGCTTCGGCAACATCATCAGTAGTGATGAATGTGTTACAGAAATCGCATTTGAAATCTCCCCAGGTACCATATCCGACGATGGTATTGAGGGTTTTGCCATTGGTGTCTTTGGCGAAAGCGGATGCAAGTGTTTCTCAGTTGATGGCCCAGTCCCCTGCTGTTCCTGTCTGCATGTAGGATAGGACGAAGTTGATTTTCAACTCATCGGTGGTGTATATGTGACGGTTGATATGGAGGTATGCCTCGCAACTGGATAGGAAACGTCTGGTGTATTTGCGGTCTCCATCAAATGTGTTGGGTCAAGCGAGATTAATCTCCTTTGGTGCTGGAGTTGACAACATTGGTGGTGGTGTCTGAGTTTTTGGGAAGATTGTGCGGTAGTTGGGTACGTTCTGGAGGAAAGTACTGCTGGTGTCTTCGGCGTCGTTGGCTTTGAACCACTGAAAATCTCCGTTGGTGTTTTCTAACCACGAGTAGTAGTCGTAGTCGTTCGAGTTGGGTTGCTTTTTCTTAAAGCACTTGAAGTCGTGGTCCCAGGTTCCTCCGATGAGGGGATAGACTGGCTGCGGGATGGCGAGTTTCGACAGGTTGGGCAAAGGGTTGGTGCTTGGACGTTGGATACGTCAGCAAAAAAATTTGGGAAAGCTTGTGCTAGTGTTAAGCTCAATGGTTACGCGGTGATCGATGTCGGGGCTTCCTGATCGTCGGGACTGATGATACGGCAATGGGGCTTCCTAGATGTTGTAAGTCGAGGGATGATCGTCATCGGGGCTTCCTGATCGACGAGATAGATGTGGTAAGCTTCTTATGGCGAGTCGGGTTACGACAAAGCGACTAATGGCCTAGGGGCACACAGTAGACTGGTGGTAGCAGATAATGGGCTTGTATGAACAAAGAGCACAAGCTTAGGGCTTGTGCTACTGAAGTTACATGCTTATATGCTACTCTATATGTTTGCTACTGTAGCAACTTGGTTAGGTGTGTTTACCAGACTTATGGAAACTCAAGGATTGCCTTGGTAATACAAGTACGGTGATCAGTAAGCAAAGCACGTCATGATGGTGCAATAAGGCGTCATCATGGCGTCTTATGGCGCAAGGTGAATAAGGATGAGTAAGGCAGAGAAATGGGGGAGTTGCGCTGACTGATGATGACAAAGAGGAAGTGAGTCAGCGCATTAGGGGAAAGTAAAGGAAAATTGTAACATGAATAGTCTTTGCAAACGAATCCCCTTCTTGGGCTTCTTGGATGCGGTACTGGAGATCCGTGTTGATTGTCCCAATGAATAGGGTTTCCGGTAGCATGATGCGTTCTTCAAGTGGTTCTTCACCGTGATCAGGTCGCCTAGATAGTGTGTCTGCGCCAGGAATGGATTTTCCTGGGCGATGTGTGATTACGCAGTTGAACCGGGATAGAAAAAGGTTCCATTGTGATTGTCTTGGGGTTAGACGACATTCCGATCTGAAGTACAACAGATTTTTGTGGTCGCACCAAATCGTGGTTGTATGCGGGTTGCCAAGGAGGTAGTGACGCCATGCTTCGAGGCCCCGTATTATTCCTAGAAGTTCTCTATCGTAGACCTTGTAGCGTTGTTGAGCTGGTCCAAACGTTTCCGAGATATAGCCACATGGTTGTAAATCGCCATTTGAGTTTGCCTGGTATAGTACCGCTCCTGATGCCACTTTGGATGCGTCCGTTTCGAGTATAAACGGTTTGGTGGGGTCTGGTACGAGTAGGGCCGGTTTGTCGAGGAAGAGCGTTTTGAGTTTCGTAAACGCTTGATCCCGTTCAGGAGTCCATTTCCACTGTTCGTTTGTGCAGGTGAGTTCGTTAAGTGGATATACTATATCCGAAAAGCTGGGGATGAAACATCTGTAATAATTACAGAAACCCATGAAGCTTCGGAGTTGTTTGACAGTGTGTGGGGTGGGCCAATCGGCAATTCCAGCGAGTTTGACAGGGTCCATGTGTATGTTGTCTGGGGTGATGATCATACCCAAAAATTCGACGCGTTGTACTCCAAATATGCATTTTTCCGGTTTGCAATAAAGGTCGTTGGCTGCACAGATATCAAGTACGCGGCACGTGTGCTGGTAAAGTTCTTCCATTGAGTTGGCAGGAATGAGTACATCGTCCATGTAGATCAGGGTTCCGTCTTCTAGAATTGTGAAGCGGAACGTATCATCCATGAAAGCCTGGAATGTGGCGGGCGAATTGCATAGTCCGAAGAACATAACAGTTGGTTCGAAAAGTCCATGCGGAGTTTTAAAAGCGGCTTTCCATTGATCGCCATTTTTTATCCAAATGTTATTGTAACCTGATCGGAGGTCCAGTTTCGTAAAGTATTTGGCCCCTTTAAGTTTGTCCATGAGGTCACTGATTAAAGGTAACGGGTACGCGTTTTTAATGGTTCCTTCATTAAGTGCACAATAATCTTGGCATCCTCGAAGGCTTGTATCTTTCTTCCCGACAAAGAAGAAAGGAGAAGCCATTGGTGATTTGGATGGGCGAATGTAGCCTTTGCGTAGGTTTTCGTCTAGGAATTCATCAAGTGCTGCCAGTTCTTTAGGTGCCAGTGGGTAAACCTTACAGTCACGTGGTACAAAATCGGGTTTGAGATCGATGGCATGGTCATAAGGTCTTGAGATTGGGAATTGTTCTGCCGATTTTTTGCAAAAAATGTCCAGATACCGATGGTATTCAGGAGGAATGATTTGTTCCACAGGTTTAATCTCTTTAACCTGTTCCTGAGCGAGTGAGGTAGCAGTAGTGACTTTTGCGATAGCGAGAGTGCCTTTTTGCCAATTAATAACCGGGTTGTGGTTCTTTAACCATGGTAGGCCAAGGATAATGTCTTCCTTGCCTAGCGAAGTTACGAGTAACTTTAGGGAAGGTGATTTCCCTTTGATGCAAGCCAATTGCCAAGTGTATTTGGTGATCATTCCGTGTTCGTTGGTGGATCCATCCACATTAAGGACCATAATGGGATGAGCAAGTTTTCGCGTTGGTATGCGATGCTTGATGACGAATTTCGCATTGATGAACTGGCCTTCGGCACCAGAATCGATGAGTGCATTGGTGGGGACGGTTTGGTCATACACAATCATAGAAATTGGGATCTTCATTGCAGGGAGTGAAGGATCGGAATTTACAATTGCAGACATGGTAACAGGAAGACTTAACGTCCATCTAAGCTTCCTCTTCAAAAACCCTGTTTGTCCAGGATGTCAAAGATCTCGTCCTTCTTTGTTTCGTCAAACTGGTTGAGCAGGTTACATATGCTCGCCGCAATGTTCTCAGGATTGGAGTTTTCCAGAGTGGGTTCGGGTGTCTCGACAATTGGGAACGCATTGTCGATGGTGCATACCATTCGCTGTTGGCTGGGTCTTTGTTGGTACTTGGTACAGTCACGAGCGTTGTGGCCTTTCTCTCTACATGCCAGACAACATCCTTCACGCATGCATTTGGCACGTTCTTCCTCAGAGAGACGTGGTGGGTGGTTGGTAGTGTTTCCCTGAGTGCTATGTTGATTTGGCTGGTAGGGTCTGCTCTGCTGGTTGTTTCCGAGATTTCGGAAGTGATTTTCTTGTTTAATGGGGGTTTGTCCCGGGCCGCGGAGGGCCTTGAGTCGTTGGTAGACGGCATCCTGTTTGGAGGCCTCTCGGTACCATTCCTCGATGGTGGTAGGTGTCTTGGCGCTTGCCAATACGCGTGCTAGGAGACCATGTCTGAGGCCTTTCTCGTATATGGGGATGAGGTTGTTGTCCCCTGACATGCCTGCTCGGGTTATGAGGGATTGGAAGCGGCTAGTGTAGTCGTCAGCCGACCCCGTTTGTTGGAGCGTCATGATCTCCTGGGAGGCCTCAGCGATGTCATCGGTAGTGATGAACGTGTTGCGGAAATCGCACTTGAAATCGCCCCACGTGCCATATCCTACAATGGTGGTGAGGGTCTTGCCATTGGGGTCTTTGGCGAGGGCCGATGCAAGTGTCTCGCAGTTGATGGCCCAATCTCCTGCAGTCCCTGTCTGCATATAGGAGAGGACAAAGTTGACTTTTAACTTGTCGGTGGTGTATACGTGGCGGTTGATGTGGAGGTACACCTCGCAACTAGACAGAAAGCGATGTGCATATTTGTGGTCTCCATCGAAAGGGTTGGGGCGGGCAAGGTTGATCTCCTTGGGTACTGGTTGCGACATTTGGGGTAGTGGTGTCCGAGTTTTCGGAAAGATGGTTCGGTATTCGGGTACGTTTTGTTCAAAGGTTAGACGTGCGTCTTCTGTGTTGTTAGCTTTGAACCACTGAAAATCCCTGTTGGTATTCTCTAACCACAAGTAGTAGTCGTAATCGTTCGAATTGGTTTGCTTTTTCTTAAAGCACTTGAGGTCGTGGTCCCAGGTTCCTCCGACAAGGGGGTAGACGGGCTGTGGGATGGCTAGTTTCGACAGGGTGGGCAGAGGGTTGGTGCTTGGACATTGGATACGTCAGCAAAAAATTTGGGAAAGCTTGTGCTAGTGTTAAGCTCAATGGTTACGCAGTGATCGACGTCGGGGCTTCCTGATCGTCGGGACTGGTGGTTACGGCAACGGGGCTTCCTAGATGTCGTAAGTCGAAGGTGATTGTCGGTGGGGCTTCCTGATCGACAATGTGGACGCGAGATGCTTCTTAGTGGAGTCGGGTTATGACGAAGTGACTAATGGCCAGGTGGCACACAGTAGACTGGTGGTAGCAGATAATGGGCTTGTATGAACAAAGAGCACAAGCTTAGGGCTTGTGCTACTGAAGTTACATGCTTATATGCTACTCTATGTGTTTGTTACTGTAGCGACTTGGTTAGGTGTGTTTACCAGACTATGGAAGGTCATGGAAACCCAAGGAAGGCCTTGGTAATACAAGTACGGTGATCAGTAAGCAAAGCATGTCATGATGGTGCAATAAGGTGTCATCATGGCGTCTTATGGCATAAGGAGAGTAAGGATGAGTAAGGCAGAGAAATGGGGGAGTTGCGCTGACTGATGATGACAAAGGGGAAGTGAGTCAGCACAGTAAGGTGAAAGTAAAGGAAAATTGTAACAAATGGCAGACCATAACTCGCCTGGTCTAGGGGTTAAGGAGATAGTTAGCTAAGATTCAGACATGAAAGCTGCTGAAAATTTGTACTGGCATTGTTGTAGTAGAAAGTTGTAAGCACTTGATATACACTGTCCGGAACGAGGTCCAAATTCAGCAGTTTGTCCGCATATAAATTGTATATCAGCCTGTTTGAGTTCGGGGTGTTGTAGAAAAAGTCGACATGCGTGCCGTCAGCCGTAACTGCATTACTTGTCCACTGTCCAATATAAGATGTTGCCATTGTCTGTAGTACAGGTGAATGAGGAAATATATATATAAGAATCTAAGTTTGATAGCAAGTTGGGGAGGCCTTACATTGAAGTGTGCTTGGTCATCGTCCACGCTTGCAATCTCCGCAATCTTAGCCATTGCGGCAATTCCAATAATTCCCTTCAGTGCAGTGTTCGTCTGATTGTTATTCAAGAGATCGCTCGTAATACCAAAATCTGCTGAACTCCTTTCGTTACCAAATCACGTTTAAAAACCTTACGCTCCAACCATAAAAGAAGAAAGCAGTACTTACTGATTTATAGGATTCAGGGTATTGGTAACAAGGAAATCTGCCCAGTTTCGAAGAAGTGTGTACTGAAAGTGATCAGAAATTAGAAAAGAAAAGTGGAAGTGCAATGGAGTTTATGAAAGGAAGGGAAAGGAAGAAGACAAGAAGACAAGACTAACGTGCTTGGCAAGGAATGTTCCATTTCTGGAGGCTTGAGAGTATGCTAGCGTCATGATGAGCATATTCGCGGTTTCTGATTGCTACGTTAGGAGGATCTGAGGGCAACTGAGTGAGGCGGGTGTTAAGCTCAACGGTTATGTGGTGATCGACGTTGGGGCTTCCTGATCATCGGAACTGATGGTACAGCAATGGGGCTTCCTAGATGTCGTAAGTTGAGGGTGATCGTCGGTGGGGCTTCCTGATCGACGATGTAGACATGGTAGGCTTCTTGGAGCGAGTTGGGTTATGGCGAAGCAACTGATGGCCAGAGGCACACAGTGAACTGGTGGTAGCAGATAATGGGCTTGTATGAACAAAGAGCACAAGCTTAGGGCTTGTGCTACTGAAGTTACATGCTTATATGCTACTCTATGTGTTTGCTACTGTAGCAACTTGGTTAGGTATGTTTACCAGACTATGGAAGGTCATGGAAACCCAAGGAAGGCCTTGGTAATACAAGTACAGTGATCAGTAAGCAAAGCACGTCATGATGGTGCAATGAGGCGTCATCATGGCGTCTTATGGTGCAAGGTGAATAAGGATGAGTAAGACAGAGAAATAGGGGAGTTGCACTGACTGATGATGACGAAGAGGAAGTGAGTCAGCACAGTAGGGGAAAAGTAAAGGAAAATTGTAACAGCAGGCAGAGATGCACCTTCGACTTGGTAGTCATGCGCGTTGTCAATACCGTCCGCCGTCGCGTTTGGATATGCTGTTCCTAACAGTATCTCTTGTTAGAGCCAGTATATAGGGTGCACCCCTGGACTAAAAAAGAAGAAAACAAAAATCGCTTACTGATGTTCATGGCGGCATATGATTGTGTATACGTGTCCGAGTCCTGATACTCAAGCAGTGGCGCGAGCAAGTAACCACCGAGCTCCGGATTCAAGTACAGCAGAGCCGGGAATGCCGCATATAGAACATCAACTGTATTCACACTTTGTTGGACTGCCTTTCCGCTGTGCCAACAATCGGATCAGTCTCGTTTAAAGCATGACCTAGGTATTAACGGAAGAAAGAGGAAGAAGGACATACTTATTGTCAGAACTGACACTACCAATGTTCTTCATGAACACCTTGACATCTGAAAAGTTCCATGTACCACCAATGTTACTGGTGAGTGTAATGTCCAGCGTACCCATCACCTGGCTCACACCCAGAGTAAGGAGATCCGCATAGTTGTCTGAGAGCATCGTGCCTGCCGATTTTAGCTGCTCATCAAACGTTTCCGCCGCAGATTGTGCTTGTGTAAAGTCATCTAAAAAGAATTTCACCTGTTGACCATTTAACAAATGACAGAGCAGCAAGTAAAATTGAAGAAAGTTTTCACTTAGTAACACAGACTGAAGAGGCAAGAAAAAGAGCCAGTGAACGTACAGCGCTACTGACGTTGCTAAACGCAGACATAAAATACAGACTGCGCATCTGAGTTGTACCGTCTGTCAAAAGGTATTGAACCGATGGGTCACGCACAACACCGAGTGCCCAGACTGCAGGCTCCGGTGTATCCGTGACATTGCCCCAGTCGACCATCATGCTCATGATGGGTCTATTGTTGCTGCAGATATATACACAAGTCAGCTACCCATGTCCAGAATTCACATGGATATGGTGGGAAAATCGGAAAAGACATACAGCCCCACCACAGCTGGGGGTGTGTCAGCTGCGTTGTTGAGTGTCAGACTCGCATTCGCTGCTATATCACGATTCATCTCATACCCAGAGATCGACCATGATGTTGTCGTCCCATCGATCTACTCAATCGGCCATATTTCATATCGTAAGTAATTTTTTCTTTCATGAAAGATGTCCTGACCTTCTTAAGGGAATAATATTCCGTTCCATCCTGTGGGAAGTTATTGATCTCTGTGAAGGCTTGCTGCATCTGAAGTTGCATCTGCAATATGACATAGTCATCTCTGGTATCAACCGGAGTCCATTGGACCATCTCTGTCTCAGTACCAGTGAGAAAATCTGATCAATTTTTAATCTATCAGTCTCTATAATCGGCATCTTAAAAGTTAGCATACCTCCTGTTAAGTCAGAGTACATTTGTAGACTATGCGGATTTCCGTCCAGAGATACCACTGACATGTAGAAATATGAAAAAGGGAGCGATTGGCAGATGAGATCTGCGGGCTGCATATATGAGCGAATCAATATCATTGCAATGATCTTCTTGATTTCCTATGATGACCCTTCAAAAGCAGTACACACCTCAATTGGATTGAGGAAGGTCGCATTTATCTGCATTTCCCCTGTGGTCAAGACAAAAGTAGTGCTCGTTGGCGTAAACACGACTGCAGTCTGGTTTGTGTTACAATTTTCCTTTACTTCCTCTTTCTGCGCTGACTCACTTCCTCTTCGTCATCATCAGTCAGCGCAATTCCCCCATTCCTCTGTCTTACTCATTTGCCTTGCGCCATAAGATGCCATGATGATGCCTTCTTGCACCATCATGACGTGCTTTGCTTACTGATCACCATACTTGTATTACCAAGGCACTCCCTTGAGTTCCATGACCTCTACGGTCTGGTAAACACACCTAACCAAGTCACTACAGTAACAAACACATAGAATAGCATATAAGCATGTAACTTCAGTAGCACAAGCCCTAAGCTTGTGCTCTTTGTTCATACAAGCCCATTATCTGCTATCACCAGTTTACTGTGTGCCACTTGACCATCAGTCGCTTCGTTGTAACCCGACGCGTTATAGAAGCCTACCGAGTCCCCTCGTCGATCAGGAAGCCCCATCGACAATCACCTTCGACTTACGACATCTAGGAAGCCCCATTGCCGTATCATCAGTATCGCCGATCAGGAAGCCCCGACGACGATCACTGCGTAACCATTGAGCTTAACAGTTTGCCTGGGTTATGTTGGTACTAAATACGTCCCCCATGATCCGATATGCCTGTCCGTCAACCAATACAGATGTGTACCAACTAATGATCTAGATGAAAACATAGGGTAATCAGCTATCCTGATGGAAGAAAATTAGAAAGATATAAAATGGCGAGCCGTTATGCCAGTGCGCGCACTCATGCTGTGCACACACAATCCGGACTGCAAAGCCTATGGTAACACAACGTACTTGGCTTTGGAACCATGACCTCGGCCGGATGTTACTGATAGGGAGAGGTCCGTTTCCTTGTGGGATCCAGGAATTAAGGTAAGGCGAGCGCACAGCAAGTGGAAGTGCGGGAGGATTGAATGGAGTGGTTGTCCATGAGCTTGGTCCACTTTGTGCAGTGACAAAGAAAACAGAGACGGAGAGCAACGCTATTACACATAGGACGTGGCGCATTGGTCCGCCAGCAGCACAAGGAGACACAAAGATGGAGCAGGGGAATAACCTAGAAGAGCAGGGGAGCAGAGAATTTCAGCTGGGATTATATTCGACCTGAGAATCATGATATGAAATTACAGTTTGCTGATAGGACGTGATGAAGATCCAGAGGAACATCAGCTGTGCAATTCCAGTCCATTTTCAAGCGATGTGGTGGGTGGGTTTGACTTAACTGTTCCAAAGTAGCCTCGCTGTATACAGACACTATCTGTCATTAGGTAGACGGACTCGCTGAGGACCTGGTCGAGGCCATCTACTTGCAGCTGCATTCTCCATGCTGAGTACATGTGTAAAGACGTGCCTATCCAAGGAAGCCAGTTCGATCACGCTGCCAGGGGAACGAGTTCAATAATTGTCTGTGGTTCTGGGAGTTTCATTCCGACATTTTTACTGGTCTTCTTGAAGCTTAGGTTCTTCGAGGTCAAGGTTTGAAACCCATTCTTACACTTATTTACAGCCAGGACGACGAAAGCACAGCCTTTGTTGTAACAAGCGATGCCAGTGGATGTTGATGAGCAAGTTTGATGTGTGAAAGGACCCGTGCACTAAACTAGATGAGCCGCGAACCATGACTGCTTCGTCCCAATTAAATCCGACCGCAACGACACCTCATGAATTGCAGCAACGCCCATCACATATGTGCTGCATTCTTGAGAAACGAAGTCTCTCGTCTTCCTGCCATCCGAGCTCTATTCTGCCATTCTGAGCCATGTTGACGACGAGCACATCCTAGGTAACAACACTCGCGCTTACCCATGCCATACCGCGCACACCCATCACCTCTTTGCTCATATCTGTCTCAGGCATCCATTGTAGCTTGTCCAATTGCACCTCCGTCTGCTCTCGAAGGAAATGAATGCTCATTATGTGCATGACTTCTGACTAGCCATCAACCTACTCGCTTTACTCGACAATCTTGCAAGTTTGGCACTTTTCGTCGGTCTGAACTTCGCACCGGAGGGTCTTTCGGAGGTCTTCGAGGATCACAAGGAGCTACAGTATTTGTCGTTGTGATTTAGGCCTTAGTGAACCCGAGTTGTGCATGCTGGTTCCTGACCAGGACCTACGAGTACCCGACGCAGCATGAAAAAAGCAAATTACTACAGTCAATCACCGGCTAATGGGACAATGCCGGTCACTGAAACACTTGGCTAGAACATGCTGTATCCACTCAAATTTCTTCATTGTTTTTGCATTTTGCAGCTGGAAATACACCTCTGATTCAGAATAAAGTATTTCAAGCTTTTTGAGCCAGAATTCGGCAAGAAAACCAGAAATTACTCATAAAAACTTCGAAATTAAAATTTGTCAATAAAGAGTCACAGAGAATAGTACATATAATGCTGTAGATAAGTGTTAAATTTTTGTTGTATATAAATCCAGTGAGTGTGGGCCTCATCTCGGACAAATAATCATTGCAATTGATAAAGAAATGGTGGAGAAAGAAGAAAAACAAAAGTTACCACAACCTCCCGGTTACTAATGTAGATCTATTTTCCTCTTATGGATGTTTCCCTTTGGTCGTCACGATGCTACTCCTTCCTTTTTTAGCCTTTTCCTATAGCCGAAATAATTAATTATACTGTAATGAGTTTGACTTATCGTGGGAAAGACCTGTGCCAAAGATTGGTGAAGGCCCAATTTTGCCAGATTTCTCCATTCTGCTATAGCTCAGTCAATTCTGCTCAGATTCCTCTCAAATTTTGTATATAGATAGCTACTTTCTCACTGAACATGAATATATTTTTTAGTTTCAGATGTTGAGTAATGTACTGCGAGAAATAGCTTGACAAGCTCAGGTATCCCATTAGCCGGTGATTGACTGTACCAACTTATCAAAGGTGCATACTTCGACTTAACACTCCTAACACTGCATGCAGCTCAACACTCAGTCATAGGCAAAGCACATGGAGTACTCATTAGTCAATCTCCAAAAACGAAGAAGCGATAACCAGCATGGAGGAAGCTGCGGCTGCTGAATGATTGGGGTCTCTAGGGATCTGTCTTACAGAGACGTATTGTTACAATTTTTCCCTTACTTCCCCTTATGCGCTGACTCACTTCCTCTTCATCATCATCAGTCAGCGCAACTCCCCCATTTCTCTACCTTACTCATCCTCATTCACCCTACACCATAAGACGCCATGATGACGCCTTACTGCACCATCATGACATGCTTTGATTACTGATCACCGTACTTGTATTACCAAGGCAATCCCTTGAGTTCCATGACCGTCCATAGGTCTGGTAAACATACCTAACCAAGTCGCTACAGTAACAAACACATAGAGTAGTATATAAGCATGTAACTTCAGTAGCACAAGCCCTAAGCTTGTGCTCTTTGTTCATACAAGCCCATTATCTGCTACCGCCAATCTACTGTGCGCCTCGTGACCAATAGTCGTTTTCGTTGTAACCCGACTTGCTACGAGAAGCCCTCCGCGTCCACATCGTCGATCAGGAAGCCCCACTGACGATCATTCTCGACTTACGACATCTAGGAAGCCCCGTTGCCGTACCATCAGTTCCGACGATCAGGAAGCCCCGACGTCGATCACCGCGTAACCGTTGAGCTTAACACGTATCCCTTTTCAAAGGTCTTAAAATCTACGCACGTTGTGGTAGATGATGAGGTGCAGTGGTGGTGATCAGGCAAGGTGGGTTATCAGCATAAACCGATGTATTTCTAGGGCGAGACCAGCTCCCCTTATATACACGTTCCATGGGCTAGTACTACTATAACTGTCTAGCTCCTATATCCTATGGCATTATCGTTGTGTTATCATTCACTTAGTAAGGTGGTTGTTCATATGACCACGTACTATATTTATATTGTTTGTTATATTTATTTAATAAAAGGGCAGGAGAAGGTCGACACCATGAAGTATTAATAATCATTTTGCGCAGCTCGAAGATGACTTAAGCAATGACATTCTCGTTAAACCGATTTTATCTCAATATTGTGTGTCCATAATCCCACTCCTTTAAACTGGAACCTGACCAAATAAGCGAGCCTCATCGAAAGGATTATTTCGTGGCTCGGCCCTTACTATTCATCTTTATAATGGCATCATGCTTGATGGCCATGATAAAGAAGTAGGGTGACTGGATGCGATTGTACTTGGCAGACATGAACCTAACTTGCTCCGAACCTCATACCACTCACACATCATGTGACGGAGTTTGAGTGCAATGATGATATTGGCTGAATTTGGATTTTTATCCTGACTCACTCAGTCTCGCTCGCGTCTCTGAGTCAACGATCTCTTCTTAGACTATTTTTGGCTTAACACCTCATTCATCCATTTTTGGACCTGGTCTTCTTATCATTGTCGGTACCATTCTTGCTGCTTTTCCATTATTGTGAATGAAAATCACAAGAAAGAAGGCTTTCCAGATCAGCGACCTGACAACTAGTAAACACTCTCGGATAATATGCCAGACATGCCAGATTTATACGGTGTACTTGTGATCCTGGCTTTTTCCTTACAGAATCCGTATACTCATCCTCATTGATGCCGACTTGTATGGCATTGATATCGTTTCCGTTTACAAATGCAGAAGAGGTGCTGAAGTATACTGGTATTAGTCTAGGAGTGGCTAGGGAAATTACCAGAGAAAGCCATCGTTCAGTGAATGTCACAAAGCAACAAAAAATAACAAAAGTCGAGCAGGATGCCAGCGCACTTCTTATGGACACCAATGACAACTCTTGCTATGGAACCTCCGATGGAGCTTACCGCTGCTATGGGTTGAGGCTGGCTGCATTCAAGTTGTTTCTGCTGCGGACTTCCCCGGGCCGTCGCACCTGAACTACCCGGCACACCCTAGACTCAGGCCACTTCTCAAAATGTCTCTACTATTCCAATGGCCAACGGAATTCATTTAAGAGCTTCTGTACAATAATATTAATCACTTTTCCCTGTCTATCCTTTTTGTTTGCTCATGTGGGGGGCGCAGATGGGTGCTTGTGTGCACTTAGTTGGAATGCCAATGGGCTTCTGTATGGCTTCCAGAATTATTCCGGAGCATGGAAAATACCTTGCTTTCCCCCGATGCATCACTAGTAAGTATTATGAAGAGACAATGTAACTTAGAAGGGGAGTCCTTTTAAAGTTCGCTATAGCATATACTAAGTGTTCATCCTAATGACAGATTAAATAGACATTCCCCCATGACCATTCGTCCCTACATATGCGATATCATCGATATTCAAAATTGAAAATCGACCAGAGGTCGACTTGCACAAACACAAAAATCAAGCAGGGTCAGAATACAACGGCGGCGCCTCCCTCTCCTGCTGTAACCGCTCGATGTCCCGCCGCAAGTTTTCCATCTCCGAGCGCACTTCCTCATTGAGAAGAGGCCGCAGAGCCATCACCACCTGCTGTAAAGCAGTTCCATCTCCTGGTGACTGGTTAATACTCCTCCGCCTAACTACGTCTGCGTTCTCGGGCACCTCGCCATGTTGGGCCAATGCGGGAGGCCTGTCGGCATCTGAAGACGTAGTGAGACCTGTTGACCACGCGCTACTCGGTAGTACCGGGGGCACTGTCGTCTGCGCGGCCTTGGATTTAGACGGGTAAGTGGTATTCACAAAATGGCCATTGGTTGTGACCCTAGCGCCCAGAAGGAATGGATCAACCGCCCCATCGGGTACAGACCGGACAGAGGGCCCCCCCTTGCCATACCCAGTTGTCGTGCTTTGGTCGCGTTGCTGGCGGAGCGGCTCACGCCGACGGCGTACACAAAAGAACATGCCAAGGCCGAATGTGATGAGAGCTACAAGTCTGCCGCCTATGCCACCCCCGACCGCTGCTGCATTTGGCTTTGATGGTTTATCTGGAATGGTGCTCCCATCATCGGGAAAGCTAATCGGTTTGGCCGTAACGCTACAGAAGTTACAGCATGAGCAGGAATCCCAAAAGACGAACCGGAGATAATTACTTAAGCGCAAGTAATGAAAATAAGCTGCCTATAGTGGGGCTGGAATGAAGCACCATTAATATAATTCAAATAGGTTGTGTACTTGCTGACATTACCTATTTATGCCCGAACCCCGTCCGTTGATCGTTTGTCCGGTAGTCGGGTCGTACACAACAGTAAAGGGTGTACTGTTGAAGTTTGCGCTTGCGTATCCATGCAGCTGTCCAACCATTAAGTCACGCGTCGTGGTGTCTGTCAACGCCGATGCTGTGAACATAATCGAGTCTGTAAACCGAGTAAACATCAGGACGAGTGAGGTCATTGGAATGGGTTAATGTCATGTACTTAATGTTGCAACTGATGGGTCTTGATTACTTAATGGCAGACCGTAATTCGCCTGTTCTAGGAATTAAGGAAATTGTTAGCCAAGGTTCAGACACGAAAGCCGCTGGAAGTTCGCACTGGCAATATTAGAGTAAAAACTTGTAAGCACTTGATATACCTTGTCCGGAACGAGGTCCAAGTTAAGCAGTTTGTCCGCATATAAATTGTACATCAGCCCGTTTGAGTTCGGAGTGTTGTAAAAAAAGTCGACATGCATGCCGTCCGCCGCAACCGCATTACTTGTCCACTGCTCAACATAAGATGTTGCCATTGTCTGCAGTACAGGTGAGTGGAGAAGAATATATGTGAGAATGTAATTTTGATAGCAAATTGAGGAAATCTCACATTAAAGTGCGCTTGATCATCGTCCACGCCTGCAATCTCGGCAATCTTAGCCATTGCGGCAATTCCAATGATCCCTTTCAGTGCAGTGTTCGTCTGATTGTTATCCGAGAGACCGTTCGTGATACCAAAATCTGCTGAACTCCTTTCATTACCAAATCATGTTAAAAAACCTTACACTTTGACCATAAAAAAAGAAAGCAGTACTTACTGATTTATAGGATTCAGGGTATTGGTAACAAGGAAATTTGCCCAATTTCGAAGAAGCGTGTACTGAAGTAATTAGATATTAGAAAAGAAAAGCGGGAATGCGATGAGTTCATCAAAGGAGGGGAGGGGAAGAAGACCAGAAGACAAGACTAACGTGCTTAGCAAGGAATGTTCCATTTCCAGAGGCTTGAGAGTAGGCTAGCGTCATGATGAGCATATTCACGGTCTCTGCTGTTACGTTAAGAGAGTCTAAAAGCAGCTGAGCGAGGCAGGCAGAGACGCACCTTCGACTTGGTAGTCATGCGTGTTGTTAACACCGTCCGCCGTCGCGTTTGGATATGCCGTGCCTAACAGTATTACTCATAAGAGCTAGCATATAGGGTACGCCATGGAACCAAAAGGGAGAAACAAAAACCGCGTACCTATGTTCATGGCGGCGTAACTCCGCGTATACGCGTCCGAGTCCTGGTACTCAAGCAATGGCGCGAGCAAATGACCGCCAAGCTCCGGATTTAGGTACAGCAGAGCCGGGAATGCCGTGTATAGTACGTCAACTGTATTCACGCTTTGTCGGACTGTCTTTCCACTGTGTCGACAGTTCAGTCTTGTTTAGAGCACAGCCTAGGTATTAACGGAAGGAGGAAAAAGCACGTACTTATTGTCAGACCCAACACTACCAATGTTCTTCATGAACACCTTAACGTCTGAAAAGTTCCATCCACCACCAAAGTTACTGGCGAGTGTGATGTCCAGTGTACCCATCACTTGGCTCACACCCAGAGCAAGGAGATCCGCATAGTTGTCTGAGAGCGTCGTGCCTGCCGATTTTAGCTGCTCATTAAACGTTTCCGCCGCAGATTGTGCTCGTGCGAAGTCGTCTAAAAAGAATTTCACCTGTTGACCATTTAACAAACGACAGAGCAGCGAGTAAAATTGAAGAAAATTTTCACTTAATAACACAGACAGAAGAGGCGAGAAAAAGAGCTGGTGAACGTACAGTGTTACTGACGTTGCTAAACGCAGACATAAAATACGGACTGCGCATCTGAGTCGTACCATCCGTCAAAAGGTATTGAACCGATGGGTCACGCACAACACCGAGTGCCCAGACTGCAGGCTCCGGTGTATCCGTGACATTGCCCCAGTCAACCATCATGCTCATGACGGGACTGTTGTTGCCACAGATATATGCACAAGTCAGTCATCACGTCTAGGCTTTGCATGGATACAGCGAGAGAAAATCGGAAAAGACATACAGTCCCAACGAATACACTGTAGGTGTGTCAGCCGCGTTGTCGAGCGTCAGACCCGCACTCGTCGCTATTCCACAGTTCGTCTCATACCCAGAGATCGACCATGATGTCGTCGTCCCGTCGATCTACTCAATCAGCCATATTTCATATTATAAGTAATTGTTTTCTTCCGTGTAAGATGTTCTGACCTTCTTGAAGGAATAATATTCCGTTCCATCCTGTGGGAAGTTATTAACTTCTGTAAACGCTTGCTGCGTTTGAAGTTGCATCTGCAATATGACATAGTCATCTTTGGTATCATCCGGAGTCCATTGGACAATCTCTAAGTCAATATCGCCGAGAAAACCTGTTAAAATTTAAATCTATCAATTTTTATAACCGGCATCATACAAGTTCCGCATACCTCCTGCTAAGTCAGAGTACATTTGTAGACTATGCGGATTTCCGTCCAGAGATACCGCTGACATGTAGAAATACGAAAAAGGGAGCGATTGGCAGATGAGATCTGCGGGCTGCATATATGAGCGAATCAATATCATTGCAATGATCTTCTTGATTTCCTATGATGACCCTTCAAAAGCAGTACGCACCTCAATCGGATTGAGGAAGGTTGCGTTTATCTGCATTTTCCCTGCGGTCAAGACAAAAGTAGTGCTCGTTGGCGTAAACTCGACCGCAGTCTGGTTTGCCTGAGTTATGTTGGCACTTAATATGTCCCCCATTTCCCCCATGATCCGATATGCCTGCCCGTCAACCAATACAGACATGTACCAATATATGGTCTGGATGAAGACATCAAGCAATCAGCAATTCTATTGGGAGAAAACTGGAAAAATATGAAATGGAGAGTCCGAGTCGTTATGCCGGTGCGGCGCGCATTCACGACGCCCTTATCGAAATGCAAATCCGATGGAAACGCAATGCACTTGGTATTGAAGTCATGACATCGGATAATTACTAGTTATTGGGAAAGAACCATTTCCTTGTGGGAGCCAGGAATTGAGGTAAGGTGAGCACACAGCAAGTGGAAGCGCGGGAGGATTGAATGGAGTGGTTGTCCATGAGCTTGGTCCACTTTGTGCAGCGACAAAGAGAACAGAGACGGAGAGAAACGCTATTGCGCATAGGACGTGGCGCATTGGTACTGCCAGCAGAACAAGGGGATACACAGAGGTGGGTGGGGGAAGAATCTAGAGGAGCAGGGGGAGCTCTCACTGGGCATGATGTAAAGCCCAAATCATGATATGCTACAGCCTAGTGACAGAGCGTGATGAACTTGACCCAGAGGAAACATAGTAAGGGGGTCTGATCAAGTACTGTTCCAAGTCAGTTAAGTAGCTTCGTTGTTAATAGACACTAGCAACCGCCGATGTGAAGGTGCTTTTTTGGCCGTGATGTCAGCCTGTGTCACCTGTGTAACACCAAAGCTTTGTATGTGAGACGATCAACTAGTAGATGCTGTAGTAGACGAAGAAATTTGGGGGCACGGCAAAGTGGGTCAATGGAGACACATACTAACAATGATAGGGCCCGATACCTATTTTAAATTGAGTTTTTCATATCATGGATTTCAAGATCATGAAGATGGGGTTTGACCATAACACTGTGCGGTTCGAGCGTCACATCAGCTCCTTGGGTTACTGGCCCTTCTTGTGCGCGAGAAAAGGAACAGTACGAATCGCTCCTGCCGGTTCACATGCAAGCTGCACAGACACTTCGTGCGCCTTCTCGTTGCCCTGATCCTGACCTTTCAATACAACGAAACGAAGACGGATGTACCCAGCAGAGACGATAGGCATACAAACGACACCGACAAGAGCAAGCTTTCACTGGAAGGTGACATTAACAATGGCCGCATTAATTGTCGCAACACCTCAGACAATCAGTGCAAGGGTAACACCGGCAAGGCCAATCACCTTCTGAGGGTTGTTGCTCAAGCCAGCAGTCAGAGCATCGAACACTTGTGTTTGCCCCATCCTAGGCCACATAACTTATCTGGCTTATTTTCTATAAAAAAAAAGGAAACATAAAGTCGTGACTGGGCACATATAAAAAGGGCAAGTTTAGGCCAGCCGCGGCTCGGCGCGAGATCTTGAATTATTGACCTAGCTAACCCTCTACCTAAAGGTATCAGGAAGTATGAATAAGGTCGTCCGTATTTTCCAACAGCTTTTTCCATGGTGAATACATACGTTTCAATCGTTTGCAAAGAGGTCTTCCATTCAAGAAAACAAGTTCATTGATGATGGGAGGACGAGTGCAAACCGGCGAAAGCCTCCCCTTTTCAAGTTTTCTACCCAAAAACGCTATCATGTGACGCATGTGCCGCTTCCAAAGCTCCAATTGAATATCCTTTCATTACTAGGGTCCATATTTTATTTAGAAACCCGTTCTCGGCTTGCTTACAGCGCCTGTGGTAGTAGGCGGTGGGTATTGATGGCAAGTCTGGACTTTGGTGTCTGGAGGATGAAGTAGCCAGTGTGGAAGGACCGTTTGACCGGGTACTAAACTACATGAGCTGCGATGTCCATGCCTACTTCGACCGCGACGACACCCTCACTGATTGCAACAACACCCATTACATATGCACTGCACTCTTGAAGAACAATGTCTCTCGCCTCTCTGCCGTCCGAGCTGTATTCTGCCATCCTGAGTCATGTTGGCGACGAGCATGCCCAAGGAACAACACTCGCGCTCACCCGTGCCCTGCCACGCGCACCCATTCCTCTCGAGAACCTCTTTTCCCGCATATGCCTCAGGCATCCGTCGCAGGTTGTTCAATTGCACCGCCGTCTACGTGGTCAGAAAGAGGATGCACACTATGTGCGCGAGTTCCGACTTGAGTCTTGGATGGCAGACGCGCAAGTCGCCATCAACCTACTTGCCTTGCTCGACAACCTTGCGAGTCTGACGCTTTTTGTTGGTCCAAACTTCGCACCAGAAGACCTTTTAGAGGTCTTCGAGGATCACAGGGAGGGGTTACGGCATTTGTCGTTGCGATTTAGGCCTTAGTGAGTCCGGGTTATGCATGGCTGATTCCCGATTCATCTACTGACCGGATTCTCGATGTAGCGTGCTTAAAGCAAATTACTACCAATTTCTTAGAGGAGCATACTTCGACTCGACCCTTTCGGCTCTCTCTCGCTGGCCCTCATTATCGCTACAATCGCTTTCGATTGTGCAGGACCCTCATGTTGGCCAAGTGCACTTTGCCCAGCCCCTCGTCTTCTTCACGTTCCAGCCGCTCACCGCACTCTCTACCTCACCCATCGCAGCCCATATATCCACTCTGCGTCTGCGCATTCCTGCGCGAGACGTTGTGCCCTTTATCGCCGCTGCACCATACGCGTTCCCGGCGCTTACTGCGTTGGACCTCTCTACGGGGAACATCAAGGATACGCAGCTCGCACGTCTCCTTACACGCTTTCCCCGGGTACGGCATGTGCGACTGGATGCGTGCAGCCTCATTACCATACGTGAGGGCGTAGCTGGACCTGCCGTTGCGGCAGGTGCGGCCGACTCAGAGTGGGCCACGCTTGGAAAGTCGTGTGCACTCGCGGGTGCACGCCGCGCAAAGGAGCGTGAGAAGGCGCTGAAGGTGTGGCGCGAGGCACTTGATGCTGCGGCTGGTCCTTTGCGTGCGCAAGGTGCTCAACCTCAGCGGAGTCGTGCACACGCTGGGCGTAAGGGGCTAGCTACAGCGGCGATCTCGCTCCGGGGAGCGACGAATCCCGTACCTTTAATAACACCAGCCGTCCCCATACCGTCCTCCTCTGCTCCCTCGGACACACTACCACGCGAAGCCTTGCAGAAGATTCGCATTGTACCTGCGCCACCGTCGCTGCTCACCTTATGCACGACGGCGAGTACATCTGCACCTGCTCTAGCGGATGCGCCTGTCGCCGAAACAGGAGCAGCCTTGGACACGGATGCAGCTGCAGCAGCCCGTCGCTCTGCGGCGCGCGCCGAGTTCGCACGCGGGTGGGCGGAAGGCATCACAACACTACGCTCGACGTGGCTGCGCCTGCGGACATCGCAGCAGAACGGAATGGTGCGCGTGATGGCTCTGAGTGAAGACGTGAGAACGGGGACGCAGGTGGAGGGTGTCGACGGCCTAGTCGATTTGGAGGACTGGACCGAGCTGGACAAGGGTGAGTGGCCTTGTGCGGTGCTGTGTCTTGCGGGGGAGGGCTCTGCCGAAAAGGCGATACATGCTGAGGGGTGTGGGCACGGTGCTACGCACGATATGTGGCGAGGTGATAATTTGGTAAAATAAGCGCGAGGCGTAAGAGCTTTTCTTTTTTGGCGGACTTTTATTGAGGTGTTCGGGCCTGTGTAAATTTTCCGGGATATGCGTCGGAATTCATTATTGACAGCCAATGTCTAGACACAAGAACGCGTACCACCAGAGGGGCTAAGGATATATGTAGCAAATAATACAGCGAATGATGGGATGTTTTTTTTTTTGACGTTCCTGCAACTAAATATTAATGTACTAATGTACTAAATAAAACCTGTGTCGGCGATTGCCACAGTCGATCTTTTTTCCTTTTCCTCTTTTTCCCTCTCGCAGACTTTCTTTTGTAGACACGCATACAAGAAGCCCTGAGACTTTCGTTTATAATTATGAATCTGTTGTTTTTGTACATTGCAGTGATCCTTTCTAAAGTGTGATCAAGATCTAGATTGACGAACTGGAGTCTGGAGAGGAGCCGGCGGAACCTGTGGGAACTACCTTCTTTTCTTAGACGAGGCCGGGCACATTTCTGACCTCATACCACACGTTTAACAGCAAAGGCCAGGAGGCCTAAAGTCGAAAGTGGTTTCCGCAGCTTTGTCTTTGCACTGTATATATTCCCTCTTCTCGTACCTTCACGAACATGATATTTCGACGCACTCGCCGGCCCCAAAAGACTCTCACTGTGATGTCTTCCAACGAAGAGGCTCGCCCTCAGGCTGCCAGCGCTGACGCCAAACGGACTCGTGGCGTTGCACGGTACATCCGCCGCATCCTGCGCGTGCCTCGCAGCATCTTCGGTCTGCAACAAGCGTACTGGCCCGTCAGGCGAGCGTTCCCAATTCAACAGCTTCCGCCGGAGCTCCTGGCCGACATCTTCATGTACTGTCTGCCTTCCGAGGACCGCGCACTGCTGTCTGTGTGTTCCGCACCGCTCAGCGTTGCAGCCGTATGCAAGTCGTGGCGGCGGCTTGCTCTCTCCCTTCCCCATCTCTGGGCTCACTTTGACATTACTCTGAGGACGGCACCTGAAAGGGATCCTACTGTCCCGGCGACCGCTGCGGTGGGTGCCTGGGTCCAGCGCTCGCGTAACACACCGTTATCCTTCTCTCTCGGAATAAATGCGCCACGGATAGAGCTTCCTGATGAATGGGGCGATCCGGTGGTCGATACAAGGTCGGTAGTGTCGCTCCAGCGAATATGCAAGAACGCCCTGGAGCACCAGCGGCGCTGGAGGCATGTCTCCATAGACTATACAGTTATAAATCCAGACCCACGTGGAGGAGAGAAGAGACCAATAGAGGAGACACTGGACATGGTGGACATGCCTCTGCTCGAAGAGCTACATCTACGCCTCTCATCGTGCGGTGCGTCTGCGAGGGTGAGCCTTTCCCGCTCGCCGCGTCTTAGGGAACTCTCCCTCTCCGGAGAATTCGAGCTGGGCCTCAGTAGTATGATATTGGAGAATCTGACATCGGCGCGCATTGATATTGCCGAGCCATATTACCGACACTTGGACGCGCCGAACGCAATATCCGCGGCTGACTTCCTTGCAATTATGCAGAAGGCACCGAATCTCGAGCAATTCTGCGCAGGTATATGCGGAAACACCTTCCTGGAAGCTCCAACCGACCCTATATGTCTTCCCTCACTCCGGATACTGCGTGTTCAGTTCTACAATGTCAACAGTATGATTGTCAGGACTGTTCTAGACGCGCTCACGTTCCCTGCGCTCGAGGAACTCGGGATTATGATCGGAACGTACGTCACGGGGGTGCAGTCGCACGGCTTTGCGGACCTTCTCGCACGCTCTAGCCCGCCGCTCACGCGCCTCAAGCTGCACGCACCGTCCGTCGCCGCCGAGGAGATCTGCGTAGCACTGCGGCTCGTCCCGCGCCTTACGCATCTCGTCCTCATCGACCGCTTCTGCAGTATTCCCGAGGTCACGGGGATCATCACTACGTTGCTCCCAGATGGTGTGCCCGACGCGGACGCGGGTGCGAACGCAGTGGCGTGCCCGGTTCTGGAGTCGCTGGAGTTCGGCGCGTCCGAGCTCCGCCATATATACCCTTTGTTCGCAGAGATGGTCTCGCTGCGCTGGGGCACGGTGGGCGCGAGGGGGAGTCTGCGCGAGATAAGGATGCGGGAGCAGGATACGTGGTTCGTTGGGAAAGACGAGCGCGTGAGGAGGTGCTTGGAGGAAGGGCTGCAGATTGTTCTGACGGAGAAGTTCTTCAATCCTGGGGATAGGTTGGATCCTCTGTGATGGTTTTGTTTTGTGGTGGGCTGAGATTGGACTTGCGAATTTTAAAGGCTGAGACCGAATGTATTAATTAATGATGCTGGCGAGGCTCTTAGAGTTACACGGTGTTCGATAAATTGTACGAGATGAGGCATGTTCAATTATACTACATGTAGTACGTACACTATATACGAAAATTAGACTGAGTCCACTAAGCCCGAATTTCCGCACATGAAACCCGCCGTAATCTCGTTTGGTTGACATATTGGTCCGAGGAGGGTTGAGCATGACATAGAGAACCAGACGCCGAGCGGGGATGTCGAAGCTGAAACTGATGTTCTGGGGTTGCCAGTGGTGGCTTGGGCGTGCTGTTGTCTGTGGCGCCCGCTTGACATTAATACAGTACATAGCCCGAGGGATCCCGTAAGTGTTCCAAGGCGCAGGATGTCTTGCGCTCAATCAGTACAAGACATAATTGTAATTTTTTTGAAGTCCTGGCTAGCACATAGAAAACATACAACGGTATCCTTTAACATATTCTTTAACTCCCGCCTACGCGTACATTCACTTCACACTACGAGGATAAGATCTCACACATACCCCTTAAAATCTGCACTTGCCTCCTTCAAGCGCGCCTTAACCCGCAAAGCCCATGGCGGCTTTCAAAAGGCTTTCGAAGTTCGGTGTTCCTAAACCGGTCACCGGGTCCCATCCCTGGGCTGCGGGAAAGCCGTCCGTACCGCATCCGGGGTTGTCACCTGCAGTAAGCCGGAATATGAGCGCCGGTCTGTGTGAGAATGTATTAAGATATACACACCACTCGTGATGTCGTTCAGCGCTGCTGACCCCTCATCGGAGTAGAGGAGTGGGTTTAGGAATCCAAGGGGAGAATTCCCGGCGGCGATCAATCGATCGTTAATGAGAGAGATGACGCTCGCGAAAATAGGGCTCGAACAACTCGTGCCCTGTACGAGCTCGAACCCACCGTTGAAAGCAATTTCAACACTCATTCCCTGCGCAGATACATCTGGGAAACCACGACCAGTGGCATTGAATAAACCGCCATTTGTGGAGCCAAGAGTATCCAGGTAGGAGTCTACTGCAGACGCCTGGTAGGAAGGAATAGGAAAGTAATTAGAGAAGCCTCCGGAGGACAAACCGGCCGCAGTTTCGGGGACCCCGGATGTTGCGCCCACGACTGTTACGTATGGGCAACCTGACGGGAACGTTGGAACAAAAGTGTCGCATGTGTCATCATTTATGCCAGCAACGCCGCCGTCACCAGAAGAGAAAAGGACGGAAGTCCCACGGGAGCCAAGTTGCATATACGCGTCGCAAAGTTGACTACATTTCCGATAAGTACGGATTAAATTGGCGGAAGAAAGAATGAGAAATTACTCACCTCGCTAATGCAGGAGATATATTGTCTTCGTTTGAGTTATACGACGTTGTCACGACATTCGGTGGACCGCTTTCGCCCAGCAAGAAGTTGGCGGTATCTAATAATCCGCCAAGTCCGTCGGAGGATGAAAAGCCTACGGAGATAAATGTTGTGGGCACTCCGCTAGCTAAACCAACTGTGTATTGAGTGTCAAGGTTTGCCTCGAGCCCAGCCTGTCCGGGACCTTGTGGATTTGAGCCGCCATCAAGTGTCTGTAGTGTGAATGACGTATCCGAGGAGAGATCGGGTTGCAAGTTACTCAAGAATAGCTGCAAGTCTGCCGTGCTGGCAAATTCGTCGTTGTATCCAGTCACACCAAGCGTGTTCGAAAATTGAGTCGCCGACGTGTTAGGGATACTATATATTTCTTGAAGACAGGCGGGTGTGATAGAGTCGCAAGTAGAGTCCAAGCCAGCATGTGCAGTATCGTTCTGCTTCGCAGAAACCGACTTCAAGGGTGAAGAAACAACCCGGGGATCAGTGAAGGGGCCTTCAAACCTGTCAAAGAGTCAGTATCGTAATTGAACTCCCAATCGACAGGCCACGCACGTAATTGTCGGGTGGACAAGGCCAAGATGACCTTGTAGTTCGCTAGGAATCGAGTACACGAGGGTGTTCACACTTTCCTTTCCTGTCCTATCGTGTTTGTACGTGGAGAACTGGGTATTGAACATCTCGTTTGCCTTGCTAACCGGAACAGAGAAACTGAGCCAGTCCCCAGCTGGAGAAATAGACTTCGCTTTGATCCCATACGAGTCGAGGAACGAGTTCACTTTTGACACCGACTCTTGGCTAGGTTTAACGAACTCCTCCACCTGCAGCAAAATAATTTTAGTTCGTTGTACTAATGGTGAAAACCTAAGAGTGGATTACTGACCTCCTCCTTGGTGAGGTGCTTGCCGTAGCGAGCGCTTTCAGGCGTGCTGACTGCATAAAGAGCATTCTCGAGGCCCTTCATGTCACTATTGACGAGCGCAATGCGTAGATTGAGCTGCTGATCACCAGGTGCATCGCCAATTCTGGTGAAATCAACCGGGACGCTCTTGCGCTGCTCGTGTACAACCAGGTCGCGGACCACCGGGTTTGCAGAGACTGCGGCGATGAAAGACGCAAAAACGAGGAACTTGAACTTGAAGAACATAACAAATGGGCTGCAAGGGGCTTTTAGTTTTCCTGAGGCTGGAGAACTGGAGTAGTGAGGTGTTGGGCATTCAGCTTTATACACAAAGACTATGAATCGCTATTCCTCCCCGAGGGAGTCACCATACGACGTGGCGACTCCGAAACTTCAGATGTTGCGGGATGGCGTGATTGCATGATTGCGGACCAAGGATACTAGAATCAAGCGAGGAAAGTATAAGGCAAGTCAGCGGCGTTTCTTCGAGGGAGATGCAAGTGTCGATAGCAGTTAAGTTGATACATGTCATGGATGAGGATACTTTATCTAAGCGACGTGGATGCACATATAGGTCAAGAATCACAAGCGAGAAGCGGCAGTTACTCCAGACGTCGGTAGCATCGATCAAGAGCGCCAAAAAATACTGGCGCAGATTGGTTCGGGCTCGCCGTTTTCCGTTCGTGCCAATAAAAAGTGGTACAGATGTACCGTACAAGCGTTAATCTTTACTGAGAAGTGGCGGCGAACGGTCTAGGGCTTCCGAGAATCATACAAGAAATGACATTTTTGTGGTCTAGGGTTGCAGTGGAATAGAAGTTGACAAGAAGATGAGCGCACAATAATCATCAAAAGCAATATCTACGCAAACTCACCCTGCATGTCCTCATATTCTCGTTTGGTTGGCAAATCGATCCGAGGTCGTTGAGCATGACATAGTGAACCACTGGCAGACGTCGGGCGGGGATGTCGAAGCCAGGACTGATGTTCCGGGGCTGATGGCTGGTTGAGCGGTTTTCGAAGCGTGCTACATGGCCCAAGGATCCCTAAGTTGCTCCGAGGCTTTGTATGTCTTGTACTCAATCAGTGCAAGAAATCTCTATTTCTCATGGTACACCGAACACAGGTCGAAGTAAGAAGTCAGCGTTAGGGTTCTAATTTCTCGGCCTTCATTGGGCGTGTCACGTAATACAATATATATTTTTCGGTTACTGAGGATCTTACTTCGGAGCCGAGACAGATCAGCGCCCTCTCGAAACGCTATCCTAACCACCTTTCTCGTATTTTTCTTATCCAAAGGAATTTCGTATCCTTCCTCACTGCGGAGAGACATGGAGGAAGGAAGATGTTCGTAAAAGTGCCCTTCATGGGCCCCATATCCTCAAGGAAATCTGTTTACTTCATCTTTGCTCTTTTCGCGGTCATCGTCATCGCAGTTGCTTCGCCTCACCTTATATTCAGAGCAGGCCTATGGAACTCGGCGGGAGCGTTTGTGAGATACCACATGAGCATGACTCCCGCGTTTCTAAATGCACGATTGTCCTCCTCCCCTTCAAATGCTGAAGAGGAACATTTACCAATACACACTTTCAAAAAAAATAACAATGAGTAGCAGCAATTACAGAAAGGGACATCTAGACGAAGTAAACTATTTTCTCATAATAGCGATCGAGTTCAGCTACTAAATTACTTGTACACTCCGCTTCTTCCTCGACTCATCGAACCCGTCCTCCGTGCAGTTGAAGCACAATCCTTCGGAGATACATCGCACAATGAGTGGATTCTTATTCAGATCGCCTAATTCACTGTGTATCGCCCCGAAATGACGTAGCTTGCGCTGCAGCGGGGCACAATTCCAGCGTGAGGCGATCATCTCCGCAGCCCTGTTGACGGTATCTTTTATCGATGTGCCACTTCTATGCGCCAAAGTGCACTCAACAAGGTCTATGCGCTCAAGGAATGGGCACGGCAGCCTTGCGGGCTTGTCTGAGGTGGCATGCCGCAAAGTCAGCGCCTCGAAGGTGAAAAGCGAGATCGTACAGCAGGAGGCGATTTTGAGGTTGCGTAGGTAGGGCATGTGCGCGAGCGCGACGAAGAGGTGTATTTCATTCTCGATGACGGACTCCAGGGAGAAGTTCGTGAGGGGTGGCTGGCGCGATCGAGTGAGGAGCTCGGGGATACCGTATGGCACGTTGCTGCGTGCGACTTCGTCCTGCCAGCGCAGGCGCATGACGTCGTTGACGATGCGCAGCTCGCGCAGAGCGGGGAGTGTGAGCTGCGCGAGGAGCGTAGTGATGACGGTGCGCTCGCCGTGTGCGCCGACGTTTAGGCGAACTAGCTTCGGGAGGACGACGTGTGGAAGTGCTGATGTGCTGGGAAGGGAAGGGGAGGAAGGGTACAAGGCTAGATGTCCGAGATTAGGGGCGAGAGATATGATCGCGAGGCAGTCAGAGACGGAAGGGAAGTGTTGGAGGGGATGAAAATGGTCGAGAGTCATCGCAGTTAGGTTTTCCAGAGAAAGGCAGGGCGTTGGGTAAACCTTTATATCCCCGAATAGTCCCAGAGATCTTAGGCGAGGAGATCTAGACAAATCAATGCAGAAGGACGGAGCACCAAATTTGTAGTCGATGGGCGTCCTAAGAACGAGCTTCTCCAGGAGTGGCATATCGTCCAGAAACCATTTACAGATCGGCATTTCAATATCGTGGATAAAGATCATCTCGACGAATTTCCAGCGTCTCTGCTGGCCCGCCAGGGAACCGAAGACGCGGTCGAAAAGTGAGAGCCCACCACCTGCTGCATCGCCTGAGCGAAGCTGCGGATCGTATTTTCTGATTAACATATTGAGTGAGATTGGTACGCTTCGTGAGCGCTCGAGGCATAGATTTAGCAAGGCCATATTTTGCTTGGAGATATCGAGCATTGCGATATATTCCCATAAAAGCGGATTGTCGAGTACGACATCTCTCCAGTGCTTGCAGACGGCAGAGAGAGCCGTGACCGTTGTCGGCGCTTTGAGCCCCGGAAGACTAAATAGGTTTTCCACCTGGACGCAATTTCGAAAGATCTGTACGAGAATATCCGGTATGAGCGTCTGCATCCTCGATGGTCGCGTGCTGCTGTCGGTGGAAGTAGGCGAGCGAATCGTGCTTGCTCTGCTTCGAGTAATTACCGGCATGGTAGTTTATATGCTGGTCCGGAAATTTGGTGGTGTATATGGTCGAAGGAGAAAAGTGGTAAAGCCCAGTATGAACCAAAGAGCAAGTAGTTTGGAGTGGAGAGGACGAAACGGAGGGCCATCTTGCTTGATTTATACTGGTTCGTATTGCGGAAAAACAAAGCACGGGGTACAAAGAGGTGAAAGAGGCCTTGCGTGGCCTTGAGTGATCGTGGTTTGAGCAAAAGAGGCCACTGGCAGCTTTGTCCTGCCACACGGAGCCACACTTGTTCTATTATGTAATTAGTCGCGTGATCGTGGCATCTACCTTCCTAAAAGCACTCGCTCCCCTCGAGTCATGCGGTCACCGGAGGCGCAATAGCAGGTCTTCGCTCCCTCGTCGCCGTGGGCAGCCAAACCCACCAACATCCCGCCTTCACCGCGCGTGTAGGCGGCGAACAAGCTACTCTACGACAACAACGACGGTGACGCTCGACTATGGCATCCAGGCCTACTGTTACAGACGCTGGTAACAATAACAGCAACAAGCCTCCTACTGCCACCGCGATCTCAGGCAGCAAGCGATCGGGCAAGATGGCCAGCGGGCAGTCGCTCAATCACCTCCTCAATTTTACCCTGCCACCCCGCCAGACGCATGCGCTACAAAGTATTCCGCGACGGAGCAGGAAGACGGCGTCGGGGTACGGTGTCTGGAACAAGGAGAGTGAGTGACGTGGTAGCTTCCAGTTGCTCATATATGCTCATACCAGAGACTAGAATTCGTCAATGCCCATTACAGGTTTGTCATGAAGCCCACAGGCGATTACACGGTCCACTTTGCGGACCCTGATATGTGTGTCCAGGCGCCTAATTTGTTCCTTCATTTCGATTACTAATGACGCACTTAGATTCTTCCAATGGCAGGATATCTTGCAGGTCATAATCCCGCGTACTTCAGCTCTGGCAGCTGCTGCTGGTCATCAAGATGAACAAGAGGGTTATACTACGTGCCCTATTTGCTTATCGCCTCCTTCAGCACCTCGAATGACCAAGTGCGGTCATGTGAGTTATTCTGTTTATAAGTTGGGTTCGTAACCGCGCAAGTTCTCTCAATGCTGCGGAGTGGATCGAACCTTAGTCTGATAGTCGGTACTTTCTTGCGGATACCTCTTTGAAGCTCACAATCCATACGTATCCTTTCGGGTTGATACTCCTGGCAGCTACACGCTCGCACGGTTTATTTTTAAATATTAATTCTACTATCTTTTCAGGCTACTGTGCAGCTTGAGGGGATCGGCCGGTTACGGACTCATCCCTCGGTGTCTAACATACTTAAATTCTACGTTTACAGATATTTTGTTACCCATGTGTTCTTCATTATCTGCGCACTTCCGACCACGCGAAGTGGCATCGATGCCCGATCTGCTTCGATTCTATTAACGAGGGTCAGCTCAAGAGTGTAAAATGGGATGACGAACCCACTATACAAGACGACGGACCCGAGATGACTCAAGAGGCGTCGTCGTCATCGTCACAGATTGACGCGGCTGCTGGTGACTCACCTCAACCGGGATCGACGCTTCGAATGCGTTTAATGGAGCGCCCTCAAATAACAACGCTTGCGCTTCCGCGTTCCTGCTCTTGGCCATCTGATCTAATACCGCCACACCAAGCCCCCTTCCATTTTCTCCCAGATGTATTCCGATTTTCTCGGTTTATGCTTGCGACACCAACATATCTTCTTGAAAACCTTTCGCATGACCTTGATGATCTGGCCTCCGAGAGACGAATATTGTCAGGGATGGAAGACGAGTTAAGCGTGAGTTTTGTTGATGTTGCTGAGACGAAAGTCCAGCAACAGATGGAAAAGGCTTCTGCGCTGGAGACAGAAGAATTGAAGGAGATGGTATTGCGGGCTCAGCAGGGGATGCGCGACCTTGAGCGCACCAAGGAGAGGGGTAGACGTCACGCGGAGAGGGAGCAAAACTCGGAGAGTCAAGATATAGGCGCGGTGCCGGATGCCTTCTTGGCTATCCAATTTAATGGCCCGAAACCTACATCAATAAGTCGCAGTCAGAAGCCACGTCGAAATGTTAATCCGCCGCCTCCCTCGACTTCGACATATTATTTTTACCAGGCGACTTCCGGAGCACCAATCTTCCTTCACCCGCTTGATATTCGAATCCTTCTCGCGCATTTCCACAGTTATGCGGCGTTCCCGGACACAATTTCCGTGCGTGTGGATGCCTCTGCAGAGGGTTCCATTGATGGAGATCTGAGACGGCGCTGCAAATACCTTGCGCATATGCCTGAGAGTGCCGATGTTGTCTTCGTCGAAGCAGACTTGTCTACGGTTGTAGGCGAGGAGACGCTTCGAGCCTTCGAGGCCCCGCTTCGTGCTCGGCGGGCAAAACGACGTGAGCGCGTAAAGAAGGATGATCGGGCGCGGGCTAAAGCGGAGGAGCGCGAACGTGAGAGGCTCCGACTTCCAGCCTTACCCTCGAGCATGGCAACGAATTATGGCTATGTTGTGTCACCTTCTCTTGAGCGGCCGCCATCGCCGGACGAGATTGTTGTCGAATCAGCTACTCCACCCGTTCCTCAACCGTCCCCAGGACCGGCTGGTGCTTGGGGCCGGCGGAGCTTTGCGTCCGCTGCACTGGATGGGCGAACGCGGTCGGAGCAGCAGAGCAGGCCACAGCATGTGGCAGTGGAGGAAGACGAGTGGGATGCGGATGTGGCATGGCATGAGCTTGAGGCGCGGCATGACGGAGGTGGACGACGTAAACGCTCGAACAAACTCGTAGTACTTGGCGGTGCGGGCGGGAGGAGGAGGTAGACGATTATTTCCCTCGGGCCAGACGAGATGTATCAGATCATGACACTTGTACAGTAGCATTACATGAAAGATGATAACTATAAACTAAGTTAATAGGATGGTTCTGCGTCTGAACGTAAATGGTGACTGTAATTTCCACAAAAAAAAGGGCTGCCCCTGTGAATATTCACTTTAAACATCCACTTGAGATACACGAGCGAGATCTCCAAGAGCTTTGTTGCGGGTGAAACGGGGAGCGTTAACCATCAATCTTCCCATTTTCAATTCATCGGCCTAAAATCCATTGGTTCATGCTATGTTTGAGTGTAAAATGCCGTGAGATTTTTGTTATCCGATACGCATAAGCCCTGCTGTCCAAAAATACAAATATGGTTCCCGTTTCATCTTCCTGGTATATTCTCATAAATCCAAATGTTCTCCGGTGAGTACTTGTTTGCCATGAAGTCGCGCACACGTCCAACGCAACCCCGATTGATCCTCTGTCTGATCTGCATAAATACGTTCCGTCAAGAACAAGTCCAAATCCTCACGGCGCCGCGTAAAGCGAAGATGTAGGTGTGGTACGTCAGGCCCCCGTACGCTCGGCCCACGGGCGGAGGCCGTGACGGCTGCGCAGAGCGTCGAGCTCGCCGTCGCCGTCGACTGCCTCGCGGAAGAGGATGCCCTGGGCACCTTGGCCCTGGCCGCGCGACTTTGCGCCGCTGTTGGCGCTTTCGAAGAGCGTCGGGGCGGACTGCGAGAGCATGGCGCATTGCGTTGCGAGCGCGGCGAAGGACTGTGTCGAGTCTTGGTATCTGTTTTGGTGTTGGGTCGTTGAATTTATCGTCTTTGGCTGGGTATCCGAGAAGGGGGAACTCACAATCTGTAAATAGATGGGTTAGGTATTTACTTTACTTTGGCGTATAGTGTCGATTGGAGATGGAGGAGGTAGGGTAGGGAGGGGAGAAAGTCACCTGAATGCTTCTTTATTAGGACAATCGCTCTCTCTGAGCTTGTCGATCGTCTCTTTTTTGAACACGGCCTTGACCCAGTGCAAGACGTGGAAGACGTGGTCCTGCTTAGGTCTACAACCACCCCGTTTAGTTTTCGAAGCAATCCAAATACAAAACGTCAACTTCCATCCAAAAAAAAGGTGAGTAAGGAAAAGGACAGACCTCCAGGGAGCAAACCGCGGTGCGAGGTTCAGCGCACCGCCCTCGGGTGCGATAAGCGGGTGAAATACATCCGTCGCGAACACGACGTCCGGCGCGCGCGCGGGGTACGTAGGCGGGAAGCGCACGCGGAACTTGAGCACAGCGTCCGCGTAATATCCTACAGTTCGAGCGTCCGTTCAGAAGCGAGAATCGGTTTGTTTTATTTATCGAACAGGTATATCGATATAAATAAAATTTAGATAGCGAGAGTGGGGAGGAAGGCGTGGGGGAGCCTGAGCGGCGCACCTTGGTGTACGAAAAGCACGCCGTCCCAGGCGAGGAGTGAGTCCGCGGACGGGAGGACGTACATCCCCATCGGGCAGTGCTCGTCGTTCTTCAACGCCGCGTACTCCATGGCTACCTCGGTCGTCGCGAGGAGGAGCTCTGCATCCATTGTTTTGGAAGAGCTTTCGGGATGACTATAGGGTGCCCGTCTGGTCTCCTATGAGGTGTTCCCGGGAATTGATAACAGTAAAGTAGTGTTGGACTTGTATAGTAGCTAAGCAGTGTAGAACTTTAACCGAAGGGAGCAAGAAGATCGTCGTGCGCGTAGTGAGTCTGTATGTGGGCAGAGGAAGCAGAATGGCCAGCTAGATACGAGCCTGACGTAGAGTGGAGGAAAGAAAAAGGAGCCGTTTTTCAGTAGTAGCAGCCGCCGGAGTTGGAGTCTTAAAGGGTAGCAACGAGCGGTTCTGAATCCGAAGTCAAGGCGCGACACCGTCACGTGAACAGACATGCCCGCCGACACGGTCCCGAGCTAAAAGTTACAGAAACTAAATCCATTTTATATTCCAAGCTCTGTATTTCACTCTATTCCAACACTGATACTAAATGTCCCACAGATGCAGCAAGAAAAGATCTACTTTTTATAAGAAAAGGAAAGGGTTAAAAAGAAAGAAATGAGGGGGTGGATCCATATCCGAATGTACCGAGTATAGCTACTCTGTAATACAAAATCACCAAAAGCTTGAAAATCCATCAAGACTTAACGAGTAGGACGCCCGCGCATCGCAACATGGGCTGCACAGCGCTCGGCGACCGCCGCCTCCAGACGTGTGAGCTCCGCACAGCGCTCCGTATACCCACCTGAATACAACTGCTCCCCTCTGCACCTGTGGGAAACAGAGTGCGTGAAGTCGACGATGCGAATACGCCCCGCGCCGTCGTAGAATACGTGATGGTCAATGCTGGGCCTGCCGGGAATGTAGCCCAGCCCGAGCTGGCCGTGCATCAATCCTACAGCGTGCAGCGCGCATGCGGCACCCATGAGGTTGAGGCTGTATCGTGAAAGTACCGTTAGTGTCACCGTAAGAGGCTCAAAAGCTGGAAATATGACATACTGATATTCGGCATTGTCGGCGGGCATGAATGCGAAGCAGTGCTCGAAGATAGTGACTGCGAAGTTCTCGTGCGGGTTTGTCGACTCATAGAAACCAATGAGGGTCGGCACGACCTTGCCCTGGAGCGAGGAAAGCTCGCGCAGGTAGAAACCCACTTCGCGGCGTAGCGCCTCAACACGCTCGGGCGTGAACGCCCACTTGACGAACACGTTCCTCTGTGAGAGTATCTCCGCGCCGCCGCGCGCGAGCGTCGACAGCTTCGCACTTGAATGCAGCACTTGTGTGGGGTGCCCGCGCTGCATCGGCGGAATGTGCAGGAAGAGAGATACATTTCTCGAGCCATCGTCATCCACGCGCACGCACTTCTTCAGGTTCCCGCCGAGCGCGGAGTCGTTTAGGAGGTTGAGGTGCTCGGGAGTGCCCACCTCGTAGAGAGAGAATAGACAAGTGAGTGAATTCGCGGCCATAGTCCTGCCTGGCAATAATAAGAATAGGGGGGAAGTGCTGTGCTTCGCTGAAGATACGCAGCGGCTCCTTATAACTGCGCCCGACTACCAGGCCACACACCGTTTGAGCCGCGATCGGCGGAGACGCCCAAGCGAGGCCATAGGGCGAGCCACGTTCGGCGGCGACGGAAACGGCATAAATCCAAGCACAGGAAAACCACCTACAGAAGTAAGCGGCATCTTCTCGTGGTCGAAGAATGTGGTTGGGCGATACCGCGGCCGTGGCCTAGGAGGGCCCACCACGGTCAGCGGCGCGGGCCCTCTGCTGCGCCCAACAGGCTTGCCACCACCGCATTGTTATCCTGGATCTGTTTCTGACGGGCGTACAGCGCTGTAACCGCCTCTGTCGCCTGTGCGAGCAGCGCACTTTCCTCCGGTGGCGCGGTCACGGATCCGTCGGGCGAGACAGCGAGCAGTGGGAGTGCGCCCACACCAGACTGGGTCAGAAAGTCGGAAAACAGGTTGAGGTAGTTGCGAATCGAGACAATGTCCGCTGTAGGAAAACGTCGGTGTTGAATAATTGCAGACTAGTGGACGGAATGGGGTCAGACTTACTGGCCGCCGTCATGGGATTCGACCCCGACGCGGGGTGGAAGGCTTGCTCGCTGAAAAGAGCAAAGACCAGTTTTAGCAGATCGAAAAAAGAGGTAAAAGACAAGTTCAACGTACATTCCGGCGAGAGAGGTCTTTGCGAGGCGCGAGATGACCTCGACATACTGTATGGCCAGTTTGATGTTCTGCTTGAACAGGTCTGGTGAGTTCGGATCGGTGTTCAGCGGTGGGCCTTGCGGGACTGCCGCGCCCAATGCGAACGGGTCGCCGTTGTTTGCGTACAACGGGTTCCCGGAGCTGGACGAGAATTCGTACAGAGTCTGCGGATGCATAGACGGGAACATGGTGGCAGGAGCAGAGGGGCACCCGCACGTGTCATGAGTTCGAGTTACGCTCAGATTTCCAATATAACATGCTAACTAAATGTCCAGATAAAAACCAGCGTCCTATACGTGTAAATATGGATAGTGAAGGGAGCAGAAATGTTAAGTAAGAAAAATAGTAGGATAAGAATTACAAAGGCGATAGATAGCCAGATGACCCAGATGCTACAACTCGAATGAAATCTTCCATCACTCGGCCGTGAAATGCGCGTGCTCTAAATCGTACGACGGCGACGGCTCGTCCGTCAACAACCGCTCCTCCTTCATCCTCTCGATCTCACGTCGCAATTCGTCTACCTCTGTCCGTAGCTCAACCTGTTTTTCGACCTCCTTAGGGTGTGTTCCTGACCCGGGCGGCGGACTCATGTGTGGCCCATACATGTCTGCGGCACCCCACGCACCCCGCGGAGGCGGAGGACTACCTGGGCTCGTTATACCCGCACGCGATGGTCCAGCTCCCCGTGAGCTGCCCGCAGAGCTTCCCGGCGATGACACACGCGGAAGCCCGTGCGGTGCCTGTGCCCCGTAGTCTCCGCCCACCTCTCCCTCTGCACCGTTCTCCACGCGGAATGGTGTGACGACCATCGCGACCTCGTTCACCCCGAGGCTGGCGTTCCTATTCAAGATGTCGGTACTGGCGCGGAAACTATCGACGCTGCCGGCAACGTAATTGCCACCCCCGATGCCACTGCTGCCGTTATGCCGCAGATCTAGCATGTCGATGTGTAATGTATTGCTGAGCGGCTCCAGTACCGATTCCGAAACGTAGCTTATCGGCTTAACGCGCTCGATGCGGTCTGCACGGTTGTAAATGCCTTGTGGCTTGCGCTCGCGTCGGCGTAAGTAGTAGACGAGCGCCCCGACGACGATAACTACAAACGCAACCCCACCGACGGACGCGCCTACAATTGCGCCCACAGCTAGACCACCTGCGCTAGAGCCACTCGAGTACGTTACCTGCTTAAGGGGAACACTAACAGTATTCCGTATTTAGTGATACACTTTCTCACGAAAGATAAACGGGACGTACTTTAGAGCGAGTGGGGCAAACATGGCACCCTGTGCTGGGCTAAGTTTGTAACTGGTAAGCAACGCACCCAGACCAACTTGAAGTAGTACACACCTATTGATCCCCCCAAGCTGTGATCCATTGCCCGGGCTGTACAACCCAGCGAACGGCCTGTTTTCCAGATTCGGCGACGCATATGCGTGCAAGAACGAAATCAACGAATCCCGTACTGAACTGTTGGTTACACTTGCGGCAGCGAACATCGTCCAGTCTTGTTACGCGGGCACAACCCGAATCAACAGCAATCGGAAAAACGACTAAATTAGGACATACCTGAACGAGCAAGGGACGTATCGCCATCGTCAAGAGGAATTCCGAACTTATAATTGGCTATTCTAAAGTCAGTAGACAGTAACGCAGACTCCAAGGATGCGCGTACGAATTTGTCCTTCATAATACGACGTTTGCAAGGAATAGACCTAGACGCAAAATCCTCTTAGCTATCGTTGATTGGGCCATCAGCATTCATGACTAGAACTTACGGAACTGTTGATAAGGTTCAGCTGGAGAAGCTTGTCCGCGAACAAGTTATAGATGACACCAGAAGAGCTCGATCCGTAGCTCAGAACAAGACGGTCGGAGGCGGCTGCGAGAGACATCCATTGTTGCGCGTATTGGGTTGCAATCCCCTATTTGTGAAAACTTTGAGCATTCGTGCAAAAACAGTCGTGGGGCAGTGGACACACTTGATAATTATTTTGGTCATCTGAGTGTCCGCCGTACTCGCTGATTTTTGCCATTGCGCCGATGCCGATGATCCCCTTCAGAGCAAGGTTGGTCTGGTTCGTCGCGGAAATTCCGTCCGAGAGTGATGTGGTCCTATATGGTGCAGCCTTTGTAAACTGAAACTCCAGACAGCAGAAAATCGAAGACTCACTCATCGCCAGGCGACATGGAGTTGTTAACGAGAAATTTTGCCCATCCGTTAAGTAGACTGTACTGTAAAATGTAAGGGGGTCATGTAAACCAAGCGGCTTGAGAAGAACCGGCTGGGCTAGGCTCACTTACGTGCTGTGCGAGGAGACTGCCATCCCCAGACGTCTGAGCGTGCGCCAAGCTCATAATCAGCATATTTGCGGATTCTACGATAGACAACTCATAGTTCAATCTCTCTACGTCGGATGCGTTCTCATGAAGAAACTTACGTTCAATTTGCTCGTTGTGGCTTTGGTAATTGCCTGTCGCGTTCGGGAATGCCGAGCCTGAGGGGTGCAAGCCATGTGAGTAGATGTCTTAGGGAAAAATCGATTAGGGTGCATACCGAGGTCCTGTGCCGCGTATGGATTCTGATACTGCGTGCTGGATTGATATTCCAGGAGGGGGCTCAAGAGGTATCCCAGGATATCCGGGTTGAGATACAAGTAAATCGGCATCGCGGCGTATATCACATCCACGGCGTTCACTCTGCGCCCAAGCGTCCATCCGTCAACCGTCGCAATTTATGAAAAGGAGGGTATGATAGGAGACTCACCCGCCTGTTCCGACTCCACCCATGTCCTTCATAAACGCTTTTATGTCCGAAGTGTTAAAGCCACCGTTGCTATTCCGCAGGAGTGTGTACTCGATTGCGCTCATTGTCTGCCGCGTGGTTAGCGAGAGCAGGTCCGAGTACTTTCCCGAGATTGAGCCCGCGTCACTGGCTATCTGAGTATCCAGCTGGATGGCGGCGTTGAGCGAGTCGTCGAAGTTTTGGAGGACAGCCTCAATCTGAATGTCCAAGGACATAGCAAGTCAATTTGAATGTTACCGCAGATGGGACGATGCGGGAGGAGCAGGTTTTCGCGGGGGGATGGGGAGATACGTACAACGTCGTGAATGTTTGTATATTGCGACCAATAATATGCGCTGCGGAGCTCCGTTTGTACGTCTATATTGGTGTAACTGATAACTGGATCGCGCACGACCCCAACTGCATACACCACAGGATCGTTCAAAGAAGTGATGCTGCCGAGGTCCACTGAAATTCCGAGAACATCAAATGTAGGACTACCACAAGGAAGCAAATAGGTCAGAAAAGCGGGCAGGCTGAGACAGAAGTGACATACCTCCCCACGGCGTGAAAACTCGGATCGCTCGTGCTATTCAAGCCAGTGCCATTTGAAAAGGCGCCACGGACATCGTCAGCGGGACCGATCTGCCACTTCATATTTGCACGCTAAAAGAAACAAAACGAGGGCAAACTCAGTCCGCTTTCCAGCACCTAGTCTTGGTTGCATAGAAATCGTACATTCTCCATGCAGTGATATACTACTGCGTCTTGCGGATGATCGCTGATTTCTTGAAACTGACCTGGAGAAGTGAGCTGCATTTGCAGGTAGATGAAATTCGTAGCCTGTGTCATCGTCCAATTTGCGTTCAAGGAATCGTCTCCGCTGATCCACTCTAAAGGGGATCGGCAGAGAAGTTGAGACCATAAAACCGTTCTAAGGGCATTTTTTAAACGCGTAATGGCAAGACTCTTACCTCCTGTAATGTCTGAATAGACTTGTACTTCGTGAGAGTTTCCGTCGTTAGACTCCACAGATATATAGAAATACGAGAAAGGTATTGACTGCATGACGAGGTTGGTAGCCTACATGGTATAATTCCAAACAACATGCCCTGATGAGCCCATGATCGAGCTGGGATTCGGAGAATCTTTTCTTACCTCAACGGGGCTTAGGAAAGTTGTGTTGACGTTCACAGGTCCAGCAGTAAAAAGATACGACGTCCGAGTAGGAGTAAACGTGACGGCCGTCTGGTTGGCGGCTTTCATCGAGGGGAAAAGCTCGTCGCCGAGTATTGCGTACGATGACCCGTCGACTCGAACTGCAGCGTACCATCCATATACCTGGTGCCAGGGGGAAATGTCAGTACTTTAACCAATTATTGCGCCTTTTCCACATCTGCGGCTTGGACGCTTCTGCCCATCAACCAGTCCGCGAAACTGTGGAAGACTTACAGACTCGCCCGCATCCCATTGTCTCGGCCAAGCATCGTTTAGTTGGACAGCGCCATTACCCTGTGGTGCCCATACATTAACGTATGGCTGCTTTACTGCAAGAGGAAGCGAAGGTGGGTTGAAGGGCGTCGCTGTCCAGGTTTGTGCATGTGCGGTGCCAACTGCGAGGAGAAGAGCGGGAGCAAGAAAAGAGGGAAACATCAGTGAGAGGGTCAACTAGACATGAAAGATGCAAGCGGAAAGCACGCGAAGCGGGGAGACGGACGCAGAGGGACTCAGGGACGCACCATTGCAATAAGTAATAATTAGGCGAAGTTCTGGTGTGCATCAATATATTCATGTTATTCTTAACCGTTTCGGGAAAAGCGGCGTCGACGAAGGCGCGCTGATGGAGATCGGATCAAAAGTCTATTCCCGGAATATCTCCGGCATCTTATTTCACGTATGTCAACCCCTTCCAATGGATTCTAAATGCGGAAGAAAATACAAGAGAAAAACATAGCAGTCCAAATACAGAAGGTCACCGTACAGCGCTCGCTAAGGTGGCACCCCTGTCGGCTGACCCCTTCGCGTCTCGTGCCTTGCGGTTGTCTTCAATCCCTTTCATCTCCAGTTTAGTCGAGTTATTTTGTGTTGTCATTCTTTACCTGTTTACGTAGAGGACGAGGCCGCTGGGTTAAATATCGCTTTGTCAACTAAATGCGCTCGAAATTCATCGCTCAAAATACGATATTATGCGCCAAGCAACAAATAGCCAATCAAACCTCATAGAGCGGGGCGATGCAGGATACATCCTATATATTTTTTCTGTACTCCCCTCACCAGCGCAAGCGAGTCATCACGAGCCGCGTAAGAACAGGACGTACACAGCAGCCCACGTAGCCGATTAAACGTCGGTAATGTTGATCGTGCCAAGGTTTTCTGCGATAATGATGTCCTCCTTGTGCAGCGACGCAGTCGCCTTCTCGCTTGACGAGTCCGGAAGTGCAGCACCCTCGAGCCCTGCGCCGACCGCAGCTCTCCTCTTGATGTCTGCTACGTTGTCGTCGCCGTCGAATATGCTGCAGAAGAAAGAATATTAGCGTCCTCGTATTCTGGACATCCGAAAGTCAACATACAGTGAGGTTTCTTCCAGAGTGCGGTTCCGCGTCTCGGTCAGGAAGAAGTATATAAAGACGAGCTCGCACGCGATCCACGCGCAGTATACGATGTAATACTTCCACGTGATCGCAGCGAACGCGATTGGGTTGATGTACTGGTTGAACACGAGCGACGAGGAGACGGCGAACGCAAAGACCGTGTAACCTTTTGCGCGCAGGGCAAACGGCAGGATCTCCATCGTGTACGAGACAATAAGCGGCGAGTATGCAATCGAATACGCAGCACTATTCAAGACTGTCGGAACAGACCATTAGGAAACTCCTAATTCTTATGGAGAGAAAGAACAGGGAAACGGATAAGACGAACAGATGAATGCGACGACGGCATCTCCGGCGGACTTGCTACCATGAATGGCATATTGACTGGCACAAACGGTGAGTAGCACGAAGAAAAGCAGCATCCCTCCTGTCGAAAGCAGGAAAAGCGGACGACGACCGACTTTGTCGCAGTAGAGACCACCAAGGACAGCGAGAACGAAAGACCACAGATTTAAAAAGGCGTTAATCAAAAGCTGTTCGACTGTATTCGTGACTATATTGATAGTATGTGAATTTTTTCCTCACTTGCAGAAAGATTTATACTTACTGCCGATAGTCTTGAATATTTGATTGAGGTAGTACGAACTGGAATTAAATATACAGTCAGCACAGACTACAAGGAATCGATTCAGTCTGACTAGACGCACATAAGTCCATTACCGCTCCACTGCGAGAAGAATGCAATAGCGACGATGATACGCATCCGGCGCCTGTTACCGGACGTGCGTACGAGCTGGAGCCAGCCCGTCTGTTTCTGGACCTTCTCCGCATCGATAGCAGCCTTAATCTCTTGGAACTCGAACTGGACGAGCGGATCTGCAGTGTTGCCGTTCGCATGGTAGTACGCCAGTGTCTGTAATGCCTCGGCTTCTCGGTTCTGAGCGACGAGCCAGCGAGGGCTCTCTGGTCCGAAGGGAATGAGGAAGAATTGCAGGACGGAGGGGATAGCTTGGCATGCTGAGGGGATACGCCAGGCCCATGAGTTGTTAATGTGGAATGTGCCGAAGGTCACCCAGGACGCTCTGCACCGGAGTTTAGCATCGGAGTCTCTTTACTGCGTGAATTGGCACGTACATGAAGGCACCTCCGGGCCAGAGCGCATTATAGGCGGACGAGATGGGTGCTCGCTGCGTCCTGTAACAAAACTCTTATTTAAACTAATAAAAATATGGAATATGCGACGACACTCACGGATATGCTATCTCAGTAACCAGCATGGGCGCAGCGGCAGTGCAAAATCCAAGACCGAATCCGACTAGAAGGCGAATAAAATTTCGGTTCACTGGCCGAAGTTACAGTGGACGGTAGAACCAGGGACTTACGCATGAACCTTGAGCTGATGAACATCTCCACACTTTGCGACGCAGTCTGAATGATAGCCCCCGCGACGACGATGCTCGCGCCAATGAAAATTGTCCTCTTGCGCCCAAGGCCATCGCAAGAGTATGGAGTGAAAGGCAAGGACGCGAGTGAGCCGATGTTTTGAATGGCACCTAAGAGGCCGAGTTTGGATCCGCTGGGATTATTGAAAGCAGATTCCCATTGGCCAAGGAGTTGAAGACCGTCTGGACGGAAATAGTAGATCGCCAGGTCAGATGGTACACCTATTTATATCGAGTATCTTCAACTTACTCATCATGCTCCCATCGTAGCCGTTTGCTGTCGACGTAATAATTCTAAACAAAAAAAACGACAGTTACACGACTGGGATTTGAATTAATTAACATCAACCCACAAGAGAAGGATCCAGAGATTCAGTATAACAAGTCGGCGATTTTTGTACCACTTCTTGGAAGTGTCAATTAAGTGGTGGTAATCGTTGCTATGTCCCGGGGTGGGGCCAGGACTGACGCCCATGGTGACGGCGGTTAAAGTCGCTGAAGAAAAGGTAGGAGGGAACGCGGTGATGTACCGCGAAATCGCGACACCTGCCCGTTCTCAAGCCCAAGCCCTCATCTTTTAAAGCCTCAAGACACCAGCTGCGGTCCGGGACAATTTAGACTGGTGACCCCAGCCGCTATAAGTCCTGCCAATGGACGATGGAACTGAATGACCATTGGAGACTGCATACACTCGTGTGCTCTGTTCGCCGCCTGTTCGAGAAAAGACTGTGTATAGGAGTGGGCAGCTGATCATACCAGCCCACAGGAGATTACTCGCAGAACGCTTAAAATATTTTCCGCCCGCAGACTTGAGGGCTACCTGAGTGCTTCGGCGACGAAGCTTCGCCATAGAGTCCATTAGTAGCCTGTTCACATCGAAACAACAGTCATATGCTTCACGCAATCAGCAAAAACTTCCCGGCGCCTGCATTCTTACGCTCGTCGGTTAATAATCGGAAGTGCAACGCAGCGCTGTAACTTAGGTTGAAGATTCCTGAGGAGAACTGACGTAGTCGAAGTCGATCAACAGGAACCAGGATAGACTTATTATATTCAATAAGTTACGCTGACGTTTTGAGAGAGATCACTTCGATGCTCGTTACCAGAGTAGATCCAAACGTGAAGCACACTATTATCTATTCAAAACTATCTGTATGCACCAGTAAGTTGTACGACTTGAGCAGCTTGGAATTCAGAATTTGCAAGCTCACATATAATAACTGCACTTCATCCTTTTACCACTGGGCTAGTGTGTTGGATCTAACATGTCTCCCATCTCCGCAAGGAAATTATCATAATCATCCTTCGGTCTCTCTTTTACGCCCTCGACCTTTCGTCGCTTCGTACTACCTTCATGCTCGCCTGATGTTGTATGACTAAAACTGCCCGCCATGGGACCAAACTTTTCCTTGAGCGTCCCAAGTAAATCAGGTTTCTGCTGATCGGCGTTCTCTCCTGCACCTGCATCACCACCCGCATCCGCACTCAATGCAGGCGCCGCATTCACACGCCCACTCGACGCACCACCACCGGCCTTCTTGCGTTTCAGCGCAGCGGGCATGAATGCCGTGCTCTCCTTCTTGAAATCCCGTAGTTGGGGTGCCGCAGACACCGTTGCACTTGCACTTGGAGCCTCTGATGATCCGCCACTCGGCCCTGCACCTGGTAATGGCGGGCGTGGCGGTAGGTTCGGATTGTGCGGAAGTGAAGGCGGTGGAGGAACCTGTCGCATCTGCCGATGGGCCTGATATGTCTGGTGTGGGATCGCAGACAATGGATCTTGCACAGCGGATGTAGACTGAGCTCTACGAGGGAAGAAGCCTGGTGGTGGCGGCGGAAGGCTGTTTTGATAAAAGCCAGGCGGGGGAGGCGGCATTCCATGGGGCGGAAAGGGCGGGGCGCCCATAGGAGTCATTGTTGGTGGTGGAGGAAATGGCGGAGGCACGGGAAACATTGGGGGTAACATATTGGGAGGCAAATTTGGGGCAAACGGAGGCATTGCTGGAGGTGGACCAGGCAGGAGAGGAGGCGGGCCAGGAGGAAGAGGTGGCAATGACGATCCGTTTCCTGAGTGGCACGTTAAGCGTGATATAGTGATATAGCAGTACTAAAGCAGTGTCCACACCTAACTCTGAAGGAGGAGGACCCTCTGGCATAGGGATATCATCGTCACCGTCATCACCATCTGACTCGTCTTCCTTGATTTCGGGAGGAGGCCCCTCAGGCATTGTAATATCGTCCTCAGACCCTTCTAACCAAAAAAAAGTCAATAGTGAGTGGCTCGTGGAAGCTAACATACGCACCAGATTCGCCCGCTTCCTCTTCAGCGTCACTGTCTACCTCTCCAGGAAGCAAAGCTTAAGCGGCAATTCGACGTCAGAGTATAGGTCGTATGAGATGGATAAAATAGTATACCTCTTTCAACGTATGGCATACCAGGCGGAGGCATGCCATAAGGATTCATCACCGGATCATAGTATACACTTCTCTCAGGATGACGAGGGAGTCCATTCTTATTAAAAAGATTCCGCTTCGTTTTCCCCTGTGGTTGTGCCTTCGCATCGTCCTTGTCTTCCTCTCGGGCAGTTCGACGTCTATACACGAGCCCACGCTGTTCGGGATGCTCTTCGACATAATCCTCCTTCTTCTTGTTAATCCGCGACAATTCAGACTTGAGCTCAGTTATTCGTGCTTTTTGAATGGCAGTTGGTTCTGCAAGTTTCTCCAACTCAGAGATTTCTTCCTCGATCTCTGTGTTTGTTCATGAGCCACAAGTACAAGGAAGCGGAGAGCCCTGAATAGTCTGACCGCTCGTATCCTTCTTCACCAATGCGAAATCCCTGTTCTTCTGCCTCTCCACTTTATTCTAACAGTGCAAAGATAGTCAATACAGCATTACGACGTAGGGCGCTATTTCTGGAGCCTACCTTCTTCAGCTCCTTTTTGCGGAGAGCCTTTCCTATCCTTAATCAGTTGCTTTCCGGTCAACGCGGCCGAAGGACTCACTGTGCGCGTCCGCTGGGTTCAGGTTCTTTCCTTTCGCCATCGTTTACAGCTGCAGTGTTTAAGCAAAGCCACTGATTCATGAAGCTAAAGCAAGCAAGTCGGGAGACACAGTCGTTCGGGGCCGTTGCTCAGACTTCACTGGCAAGAGTTGAGCATGCAAACGGGCTCGGGACTGGCGCCGCACAACCACTTTCCTTATGTAATCCAGCTTATTCATTATCACTGTGTCATACTTCAATCCAAGTTCCCACAACTTTGTTCCAGCCACCCACGAAATCTTGAGGTCTCTATGTGGAAGCCATGTCGTCGAACCAAAGCACGCCCATTGAGCAGTCCATAGCCGCAGCGGCGCAAGCTACCGTTTTTGATAACAAAGGAACCAAGCTTGCCTTTGCTGACTTATTCGCGTCTTCGAAAACGATCGTGGTCTTTATTAGTGAGTTGAACTTTGTCTTTGATAATCCTGTTATTTGAGGTCGGGATGTGCTGACTTGTACCCGCTAAAGGACATTTCTTTTGTGGTGTAAGCCTTTCGCGTTGAACCGCCGAATATTCACATATCATTTTTCTTGTTTCCAGATGTGCCAGGTTCGCCCATTTCGCCTCGAAATCAAGAACTAGTCATGACATTATTGTTTCAGGCCTATGTCTCCCAACTCGCAACAGTGCCGGAGAAAGCGCTCTCTGATGCGGGTGTGAGACTTGTCGTCATCGGCTGTGGTGAATGGCAGTTGATTGATAATTACAAGAGTAAGGTATTTTCCACCACGCTGAGATCAAGACCAAATAACAAGGGTGTCCGATAGCAACTGATATGCTGACCACCATGTTTCAGAGGATACCGGATTTAAAGGGGAAATTTACGCGGATCCATCTCGTGAGGTGTACCGTAAGCTCGATATGACCATCGAGACCCTCTCCGGAGCCCCAGCAGGCGAGCAGAAGCGCAGCTATGTCACCAATGCTCTCTCCAACGCCCTCAAAAGTATTTGGGTACGTGACATCAATGTATAGGTAGACTACAAGCGCTAAGCAATTCTTGCAGAAAGGGCCGATTATGCACCCTCAGTTTATGGGTAAGCAAGGGAGTCTCTCCCAGCTTGGAGGCGATTTCATTTTTGGACCAGGTATTAATGCCGCTGCATCTGCCAAAACATGAGCTAAAACTTATCCCAGGAAATACATGCCACTTCTCGCATTTGATGCAGCATACGCAAGACCGTGAGTATACAGATGTTATCAGCTGGTGGATATGGTACTGACATTCGACCCCTAGACATCGAGGTCTCTGCTCTGATGGAAGCTGCCGGGGTGCAAGTGTAGTGATTAAGAAACGTTGCAAGTTAATTTCTAGTGTGTACGCACAAGGGAGTTTTGTATGTATTGTAATATTCTAGTAAGCAATGATAGGAATCAATTATATTGATTGAAGCCGACGTAATGTACGTAATAAGACTGTCGTCAAATCGTGAGAAACACCTTCTTTTTAAAGTTATTGGACGTCGAGAACGCGTCGCGCGCACGCCAGTAGACTGCATTCATTCACCATCGTTCACGATATTCTAGACAATCATGGCAGCAATGGGACCGGGACAAACGCCGGTTTTCGTAATGAGCAAGTTACAAGTCTTATGCCATGATCTTGCACTAACCTACAGATTGCAGACACTGCACCGGAACGGCAGTCTGGTCGCAAAGCACAAATTTCTAATATAACTGCCGCAAAAGTGCGTGCATCTTGAATATCAAGCAATATCATGGACTTACTATCCATCAGACGGTCGCAGATGTCATTAGAACATGCCTGGGCCCAAAAGCCATGCTCAAAATGATCTTAGATCCGATGGGTGGTATTCTGTGAGTCCGGAAGCCGAATGAACGACAGGCATCTTTATTTACGCATGTCTTTTATTCAGGCTGACGAACGACGGAAATGCGATTTTACGAGAAATCGAAGTTGCACACCCGGCTGCGAAGAATATGATCGAGCTCAGTCGGACACAGGATGAAGAATGTGGAGACGGGACGACGAGCGTGATTATTTTGGGTGCGTGCCGAATTGCTGTCGCACTGAGGTATTTATTCATTCTCGAGTAGCCGGTGAAATTCTTGCACAATCCCTTCAGCCCTTGGAGCGAAATATCCACCCTGTCGTGATCATCTCGGCCTTTAACAAGGCACTCAAGGAGGCACTCGAAATCATCGACCGCATCTCGATACCCATTGACACTTCCAACGACGACGACATGTTAGCACTCATCAAGACATCCATCGGCACCAAATTCGTTGTCCGATGGTCAGAGTTGATGTGCCGTCTCGCACTCCAGGCCGTACGTACGGTTGCGCAGAGCGATGCGGGAATCACTACCGTCGATATTAAGCGCTATGCGCGTGTTGAGAAGGTTCCCGGCGGAGAGATCGAGGAATCTCGGGTACTTAACGGCGTCATGCTCAACAAAGACATTACCCATCCTAAAATGCGCCGTCGCATCGAGAAGCCGCGAATCATCCTGCTTGACTGCCCGCTCGAATACAAGAAGGGCGAGAGTCAGACGAACATCGAAATCTCCAAGGAGGAGGACTGGAATCGTGTGCTACAGATTGAGGAGGAGCAGGTGAAAACGCTGTGCGATAAAATTGTCGAGTTCAAGCCCGATCTCGTCTTCACCGAGAAGGGTGTCTCCGACCTTGCACAGCACTACCTCCTTAAGGAAAACATTACAGTGCTTCGGCGCGTGCGCAAGTCCGACAACAACCGCATCGCCCGCGCTGTCGGCGCAACGATTGTAAATCGGGTGGAGGACCTGCGCGAAGCGGACGTCGGCACGAGGTGTGGCCTCTTCCATATCGAGAAGATTGGCGATGAATATTTCACCTTCCTCACCGAGTGTGCCTCGCCCAAGGCGTGCACGATCCTCCTGCGTGGGCCGTCGAAGGACATCCTGAACGAGGTTGACCGTAATCTTGCGGACGCGATGGCCGTTGCTCGTAACGTGGTGTTCAACCCACGCCTGGCACCCGGCGGCGGTGCGACGGAGATGGCGATCAGCGTCGCGCTGCAGGCGAAGGCTCGCAGTATTACAGGTGTTGAGGGCCTGCCATTCCGTGCTGTAGCGGACGCACTGGAAGTTATCCCCCGTACGCTCGTACAAAACGCGGGTGGTAATGCAATTAGGGTACTGACAGAGCTGAGGGTACGTCATTCTGAATCGGTTTCGTTCTATTTTAGACACTGAGCTTATGCTGAAATCAAAGGCCAAACATGTCGCGGGAGATAACTCCTGGGGAATCAACGGTGACACCGGCAAAATCGTCGACATGAAATCATACGGGCTGTATGAATCCGCCAGCGTTAAAGTAACGTTCTCCCGTCGTAGTAAAAAAATGGGCAATATTGACGCATGCATCGTTCAGATCCAAATCCTCAAAACTGCTATTGAAGCAGCACGCATGCTCCTGCGCGTCGACGATGTGGTCCAAGCGGTGCGCAAAGAGAGGCAGCAGCAGGAGCAGGGTCCCCCGCCGGAGGAAATGGAGGGTTGAGCGGGCCCTTCGTGTATTAGTGGGGAGACACCTATTTCGGTGCGATGTTAGGCAGCATATACAGTATCTTTGTGAAAAATAGAATACTCGTTGAAGACTCTAATGCTTTTGAGCGTATCCAGGCTCAGATGTTCGCAGTCACTTCGTGTCTGTCCAGGAAAGCTCTTTTTATGTCCAATAAAGGTTTCGGCTACAGGTTGTTGGATTCCGTTAACAAACCAAAATTCTTAGCATCTTTACCCCGTCACTAATTGTTACTCGCGCGGTGTAAGCTCGCTTCTACCCGCACCCGCCTACTGGCGGGTCCCGAATTCTTGAGAATCCGATGCATTACGATCAGTTCAATGCGCAGGATTGAATCACAGCCAAGGCGCTTTTTCAAATCAACGGAAGGTCCATACATTGACCGATGGACGTGCGACTACTGCCCGCGTCCCTGGCCTGGCTCGTTTGTAAACCAAAGTTCATCCTCTCGTCGACTTCCCCAGGGAACCTTGACTTGTGCGGATTTCAAGAGCCTTCGGATATTTCGGATGTACAGGAGTAGTTAATACTTTATTTTGTAACGAGAAAAAGATACCATTATCTGGATGTCTTAGTACCCGGAAACATAGTTTTAGCTAAGTACAGCGTGTTCAGTAATTTGCAGCCGAATGTAAATCCCTCAATCTTTTCTAAACCTGCTGCTTGCAGCAAAAGAGGTAAAACAGTGCGTAGGGACTCATTGAGTTTGGCCATAATGATACATAGCGGCATAAAAATGGTAGTGCGAGGGGAGTTGGTTTGCAACAAAATATAGAAGATATGCGGAAGCGAAGAGGGTGACTACAGAATGTCCAAAAATGGATGGAAATGGATGGACAGACGAAGGGGGCAGAGGCAGCAGGGAGTAGCCACAATGAGTAGGGCCCGAATAGCTAGAGAAAGGAGACCCAATGACGGAAGACAACAAACGAAACGGAAAGAAAACAGGCCAGGCGACAATAAAACGAGAAGTCGAAAAAGCTACGAAGCACCGTGTCTGATTAGAGCTTGTCGCTGCTCGGAGAGCTTGTCGACTGCCGCGGTCAGTTGTGCGTTAATTATCTCTTGTCGTTTAACCTTCTTCTCGTCTCCCTCACGTCGGTATATTTCTGTAACACAGAAGCGCCGTCAGATTTCACGATATAATATGATTATCTTCTAACGTACCAAGGAATCGCTCCCCAACCCACAAGCCTAAGGACGCATTACCAACCGGCACGTCGTTTCCCGAAGTGGCGCCCGATGATTGCCCCTCCTTCGACGGTGGAGGTCTCTGAGGAGCGCCTAGCCCTGCCGCAAGTTGCCCACAGGTTTCAAGCATTGCGCGGGCGTGCTTTTCTGCCGTGCGCAGATATAGTGCAGACACAAGCGCTAGAATGAGCGCGCGGAGGTGGTTGTCTTGTGCTTCCGAGGCGCGATCGAGGGCTGCTTTTAAATGTGTCCTGGATTTTAAACATGTTAGCAACTACGTCAAAAACCAACCAGCTATAGTTTGCGGCACGAACTTTGCTGTTAAAATCTCCGGAGACATGCATGCCTGTAAAATATGTCCGACCGCCTCGAGTGTGCCACCCACATTCTTGCATGCCTCGACGACCTCCGATACCTCTGCCTCCCACGCAAGATCCGCGCGGTCGTTTTGTCCACTTGCGATGCGCAATGCAATGTAACTCGCACGTGCGGAAATATTCACAAACGTCCCTTTCTGCGAAAGATTTGCGGCAACAGCGTAGCACTGTGCGGCACGCGTCACGTCACCGAGTGCATGCGCGAGATGTGCGTGGTGTAACGTGATGCGAGCTGCATAGCCTGAGAATAGGCCGTAGGAGCGAGTGTGTGCGATCAGAACACCAAGATTCTATATGGAAATAATTGTTATGAGAAAGTTAGTAGGACATAGAAAACAAAGCTGTACAAACCTCGCTCGCTTCATCAAACTCGCTTCGCATGATGCATACCTTCGATGAATTAATATGGGTACACGCGTTTAGACCATAATTTCACTCACTGAAACCAGCTCCGACAAAAGATCGGCTTTAACCTTGACCATCCGTTCATCAACCTCTTCTGCATCGCGAGGCTCAGCCCACGGGTTCACTATAAAATGGATAAGAGATGCGTCCCACCAAAGACATTGGTTGCACTCACGTGTAATTTCCTTCTTGACCTCTTTCCCCCAAACATTCAATCCTTCGCTAGCAAAAAGTTTCCGTTTCGGCTTGCGTCCCACGGCATCGCGCTTCGATACGCTACTGACCAAATAAACGAGATGGTACAGTACACGAGGATGAGTACATTTGATTGTGAGCGGAGGGCCGTATGAGAGTGAAATCTAAGGAATAATTAGATTACGAATTTCGCATTACTCAGAATTATCGACGCACGTCGACAGTTCCGTTGGGAAACAGATTTAAGACGTCAGAGTCGAGAAGTGCATGCAAATGCGTTAAGCGAGGCGAGGAAGCTTTCGACCTGCCCAGATGTGTGTAGTAGACTACCCCAACGATAAGCGTGTGGACCGCCATGGCTGCTTCAAAAGGGTTATCAAAAGAGAGGAATTCCTCTTTTTTCTTTCCCTTGTCCGATGACAGGGGTAAAGAAGCGTCATACGACATGCCCAGCGCTGACTCCGCTAATGCTAACGAGTCACCTACGGATTCCCACATTCCGGCGTCAACAAGTGTGCGCAAGCGCAGAACGTGAGTCAAAAGTTTTACTGAAGGATCGCCAAGTTGCTCAGACGCAGATAAAATGTCTTGTATGGTGCTGAATGCCAATTTAAGATTTGGTGGCGAGCCTGAGAGGGCATGCGAGACACCTGTGAGATTTACAGAATAGACTAGCCAAGAGGGCGTGCGGTTCATTTCAAAACTTTTGGATGAAGTAGGCGGAGGGAAACTGGATGTGAGTCTCTTAAGAAGCATGTAAGAGTATTTCCCGTTTTGCTGCCAGTGAGCGAGACGAGAGTGAAGAAGCGTGAGCGTCTGTTTGTAGACAATACGTGAAGGAGATTGTTGGGCGATGAGCAGACCCTTTCCAATGGCATTTTCAACCTTTACCGGGTTTAATTCAGTATTATCAATAGGAAGGATAATAAGAGGGGTACTTACATCTATCTCGAGCGAACCCGCCCAAGGATAACGATCGTCCCGGGACCATCCAGCTCTAACAATCTTCAGGCCCAACTCCGCGAAAGCGGTCCACGCCTGGCACTCTGTGTCCGGGGAAAGCGAGCCAAGCGCTAAGCACTTTCGCAGCGCAGCCAGCGACAAAACATAGCTTGTGATCTGAGACCTGTGATTGGGTGGGACGGCGAGTAGCCCCGGTACAGCGAGAAGTAATTCACTCGGAGGAAGAGGCTCTAAGGCACGTCTCTTCCCCGCGAGCCTTTCCGACGGTGATGAGGACCGCCTGCGCTTCCGAGAACGCGCTTCATCCTGAGGCTGGGTTACCGGAGTTACTGGATCTTCAAAATTTGAGCTCATACTGCCCGAGCTGGAGAAGGGTCCACAAATAGGTCCTAGTATTGTAGCAAGAGCCGCTGTTCAGCCTTTTTTGAATAGCAGAAGAGATATTGCGAGGTCGTTCAAGCAGTCGGTCCGTCGATGAGCGTGGCTGCTCTCGGCGCGGTCGGTAACTGCGTGACAGCCTCGGTCACAGCTATAATTACGTGTTTTATTTACCATATGTGGCATCTTCTCCTCACTTTACTATTAGCTGAGGTCATCGAGCTCGTTGACGCTCACGACCACGACGTTCAAATTCGAGATGGACGGCGTGCAACCCATAATTACTATAGACCTAGTAAGTTTCTCTGTTATTAAATCGCTCGCTTGAATCTCAATGCATTATTAGGTTCTAGACAGACTTACGACAAAGGACGTGCTCAAAGCGGTCCTCCATTCCATACTCTTCCATCGACTATTTGGAACGATCAAACCGCAGACATCAGAAGTTCTTGATGTTACAATGGTACGAATTTCGTATCACAGCCATTACCTTACTAATTATCCTTCAGCCGGGTGTCAAAGATGAGCCGACGGAGCGGCTTATCGAGGACAAAGTAGATGCTTTTTGGAAAGGCGTGGAAAGCGGGGCGAACAAGCGTGGGCAGGTACGACGCTCCCCTCCCCCTGGCTGATGGATTATACCGAATTTCCAATTTTTGGGCTTCGCAGATCACAGTAATCTTTGCCGAGAAACGCCCGAAGAAGACATGGTTCTCCATGGGCGAGGTGTGTCCATTGTTTTGCTAGTTCTACCTATATCGGTGCTCATTACTTCGTTGACCGTAGGAGGAGGTCCCTTGGGAAAAATGGTAGCTCACCCTAGCAAACAAGCTGGGGGCGCCGTGGCTTATCGTATACCGTTTTGTTTGCTTAGGGTTATAAATGCGGAAGTGAGGCAGCCGAAGACCGACGGAGGTGAGTACGTCGAAGTATTTCCCATTTACAACGCGTCTGACGTTCAATAGACCGCCAGAAGTTCAACACGACGTTGTCCACGACGCTTTCGACTACATTGCTCACTATTCTGACTCACACGTCCTCTGAACGAGGGCGTGCTGTTGTCCCGCCCATCACAAATTCCGCGGGTATATCGCCCTTCCCGTTTCGAATAAGCGTCAAGGTGGCTGGGGCGGAAGTAGGCTAACTATCGAGCATACATGGCACTTGGAGCCTTGGAGCCGAGGGATTTCCTGATAGAGCCTCGTGGAGGAGAGTGTCGCGGCGAGCTGCGGACAAATACACGGCCGCCTGTTTCTAGATTCCTCCGTCGGTGGTATCTGTGATACTTTTATAGGCCACCATAAAGCACCACAGGAACGGGATCCCCACCTGCCAGTCGCACCAATCCAGATGGCATTTTCGAAACAACTTTGTCGACGTGCGGGCTCCTATATACCCAAATGCACAGCGCTTCGATGCTATTCGTCTAAGGCTGTACCTCGTCCGGCCTATCTATTTCGGGATGAATACATAGTGCATGCCGACTTTGGTTACGTCGCTATGAAATGGACATCATGTAGGCAGTTATAGAGTTTTAGACAATATCTAGTGTACTTGTTCGCTTAGAATGGCCATGCCTTTAATATTAATTGTTGATTATTGTGAAACTGGTTCAGGTTCGTTCCCAAATTCGAGGGCTCTGGAGGGGAATTACAGTGATAATGATTACATAAACAGCATACGCTGCAGCAGCCGTTCAGCACTGCCAAGTGGCGGCTGCGCATATCATTCCTTATATCAAGTTATCAACACTTGTCCACTTCCAAACATGTCGACAGAATCAAAAAGCGCCTTGGAAGCCGACCTGGCCATACGCAAGGCGCAAGGCGAGGACACCGTCGACGCGGAGGTACGCTCACGCACACGTCAGGAGCGTCTCGCCTTCCCGCCCATCTATGTCGTAGTCGGCGCGTACAGACTGCTCACCGACAAAAATCTGTACGGCCCAACATGGCTGAAATGCAAACATGGCTTCTTTAGAGGCGCGGTTGTCGGTTTGGGCTGGGTGCGTTTGTCTTTCACTTTGGATGCTGCGGCGTGGCGACTCGGGGGCGCGTGTTATTGAGTGATGTTGGTTTACTCGTCTACTAGGCGGCTCTATCGTTTAACGTGCAAAGGACTTTCGTTGAGTTCTTTCTGAGAAAGTGCGAATAAAATCCTCCCGCTTCGAGTTATTTCCATGCAAATTGACAAACGTTTATGCTTCACAGTTCTCCCAGCGTCACCGGTCTCAGCCATGAATCAGTCTTCGGCTACCAGTTCCCATTCAGTGTTACAACATGTATGTTTTCCCTTCTACCCCTCTTAACGCGCTCCCCACTTACATCTCTGTCTCGGCAGACGCGACGCTGTTCTTCCTCTCGAACCAGGTCACACACATCCTCAGGTTCTTCCTCTCCAAGAACATCCGCATCGCGCGCGACCGCGCATGGGAGCAGACCGTGCGCTCGCGCGGCAAGGGTCCCGAGTTCTGGGGCCCATATGTCGAGGAGTGGGCCGTGCCCCCGCGCGTCGGCGGCTGGAGCTGGGAGCGCTGGGTCGGCGGCTACTTCGGTCGTGTTGTCCTCTTGAGAGGCGAGTATCCCTCCCTCATGTGTGTTCAGTGAGGAGCTGAGAAGGGGTTTTTGAAGGCATACTTCTCCCCTTGACTTTCTACCCGTTCGTTGGTATCGCGGTCGGCGCGTACCTAAAGGCCATCAATACGGCAGGGTACCTGCATAGACAGGCGAGCACTCAGTCAATGCTCTGCCCGTGCATCTGTTCTGATCTTGATGCTACGCTACGATAGTATTTCCAATCGAAGAAGATGACGAAGGACCAGATTACAATCTTCATGGAAGAGCGCAAGTGGCATTACCGAGGTAGGCAGTCTCGTCTCTGCCTCTTCACTTGGCTAATATGGCATGTCAGCGTTTGGCTTTGCCGCCGCCCTCTTGGAAAGTATTCCCATCGTCGGCCTTATCTTCACGATTTCTAACCGCGTCGGGGCTGCTATGTGGGCCCATGGTAAATGTTTGCCCTATCTTCATCCCCCTTCCCCTTGCTAATTTCGCATTTTTATGATGCAGATCTAGAGAAGCGGCAGCACGCGGTTGCTACAGGAGAGCTGAAACTGATCGCTGCTACACCGCACGCGGACATTGAACTGAAGCCCATGGCCGGCGGCTGGCAGGACGAGTCACGGAAAACCATTTAATTAACAGACGAATAGCAAAGGACGATAGGTAACTTATTGTAATAGAAACCAGTGAATGGACTGTGTACAGCTATAGCTTGCAATAACATCATATTTACAAAATCAGAGTCTGATAATAGGAGTACGTGCAGGAAAGGGTTGTAATGTTGCAATACAGAACGGGTCATGTACGGCTCTTTTTCGAAGCCTTTGTCAGCGGTGGTGAGTTTGAGCGAGATGCCTTTCCCGACTTTGTGCTCGCACTCGCACTCGGGGCATCCGGCAAAGGACGTTTCCTACGAGGCTGGCTAGCTTTGGTCTTAGCTTCCTCTTGTTGTTCTTGTTCTGCCTCCTTCTCTATCAGCCCGAGCAGCGTATTGCACCGGCGCTGCAGCTCTTGTGGAGTACGGCTCTTGAAAAACCAGTCGAAGCGGAACACCGGGAATTCCGTGATGTCTTTCTTAATGCGCTCGTACACATCTTCCGCTTTCAACCCATAGTGGTGCAACCGGCATAGCAAGTATCGATCCTCCTCCTCGCTGTAGATTTTCCCCTTTGTGGTTGGGTAGTTCAGCTCGAGCTCCTGCATTGGATATTGCACTGCCTGGATTTTTTTTGACAGCATTTTCCACAAAGAGTTCTGCTTGCTGCGTTTCGCTTCACCCTCAGCAATGCGAGTCGCTATCCGCTCATACTCTAGATAGCGCAAGTCACCTCAGTATGGACGTCAGGCAAGATATAAAAGTCACACACCCGACAACGATTCCCATTTTTCCCGGAAAACGTGATAGTATTCAGCTACATCTGCGGCGGTCTTATCACCAATCTCACCCGCAAGTAGCTCAAAATCCTCCGTCCTTCGAAAACACCATCAGTCCCCCCATTCGTAATGATGTTGATGGTAGACTCACCAGCCGTGTGTTTCCAGAGCACGAACAAACTGTTGGAAGTCGCGTCTACTCCAGTTTTCGAAACCCTGGCTTATCAGCTCCTCCTTTTCCGCCTGTTCCTCTTCAGTAAGTGGGACCGCCTCATCGATTTTTTTCTGCTCAGCTTCCCGCTCTGCCTCAAGTTCTTCCGGTGTTGCGGTTGTTCCTTGCGCCTCACGCACTGTTGCCGGAATATCATGCTCTTTCTGCAATATAATTACGCTCAGGCTCATGGAAATTTTAAGAAAATGAGGTGGTCATACCCTGTAGGCGTTATATTCCCGTTCTTGTAGGACCTGGAGCCGGTCGGGGAAGAACTGAAATTCTTGCCTGCAAAGAGATTTTTAATAGGAAATCACTAGCTGACTATGGGTATCACTAACAGATTAAGCTGCTTTGGCGCGCGAGGAACACGGGGAGTTTTTTCAGTCTTTGAAGGGCCTGCACGCATGGTCTCCTTATAGTACGCGTCCACCGAATAATTAAGCTTGCGTTCACGCTTTGACAGCGACAGAAGGCTCATGCCTAAGTTCTGGCGCTGAAAGAATTAAGCGGAAATAAGTCACCAAACGAACCCAATTTGGAAGACTGAACATACATTTTTGCCCTCTTCACCTTCCCATTGCATCACAGATTCGGATTTGAAGTTGTTTAAGTCATCGAAATTTAGACCCTCATACTTGCTATTCAACTCGGCCGTCCGTTCCTCGCCACGCTGAATGATAGCATCGATATCATCGTCAACAGTCAGCCTAAAAGAAATATTAATATACTGATAGCGAGAAGTCACAGAAGCTATGTACCCCTCGTCCGAGTTAATGATTTTTTCCGCTCCGTGAGTTATCATTTCCATTAGCTCGTCTTTGTTTGCAGCTAAAGAGAGCAGTCTCAGATACCATAAGGACATAGCCATTCCTTACTTACCCTTATTCAGTTGTGTCCGCCCTTGTTGAATAACAAGCTGGTCCAGGCGGAGCTTTTGCGCAGCACGCTCCAGCATACGCTCCTCGACGCTGTTCTCTGTGATAAAGCGGAACACGTATACTTGCTTCGTCTGACCAATGCGATGCGCGCGATCCATGGCCTGTAAATCCGCTTGGGGATTCCTTCCCGCCGTGAAAATATCTTCAGTTTATTCCCCCCTCCCTCAAGATTGCGAATAAACGCACCAGTCACTATCATAGAGAACGACGATATCGGCAGATGTTAGGTTGATGCCCAAGCCACCTGCGCGTGTCGTAAGCAAGAAGATGAACCTCTCGCTACCAGGCTTGTTATATTCGTCGATTGAAGAAATGCGGTCCTCGTGGGCAGTGCTTCCATCAATGCGGCAGTACTCTATTTGTCAGCGAATCAAGATGAATCAATATACATCATTACGATTAGTCCAGGACACGCACTATAGCTTCGGAACAGGCAGTAGTCCTCGAGGATATCCAAAACGCGGCTCATTTGACTGAAGATAAGTACTCGAGAGCCTTTTTCTTTCATCGATTTGAGTAACTTGTCAAGAATGACCATCTTCCCGGCATTTTCGATGACATGCTCGTCGGTAGTATACGGAGGCCCGGGTTCCTAGAAAGCGGGATTAAATAGGAGACGCCCAAAATGGTGTTATTAAACTTACGGCGCCGTCGAACAGATACGGGTGGCAGCAGACTGATACACAAACTTATGAGCAAGGTCACGGAGAACTGGACACAGCATCTACCTTTACGGAGCTTTAGAGAGGACTTTAGGGGACAGCTCGCAAGTGATTCTTTATTTAGCTACTCACCTGCATTACAATATTCATCAATCGAGTTTTCCCTTCCTTCTTTCCGGTCAGACCTATCGAGTTTTCGTTAGGTCGCCTTGAAACCTACGGACGAAAGTTTACTCACCGTTGACAGCGTCAACATCTTTCGATAACACGGACTTATACCACTTCCGCTGCATTTCCGTTAGACCGACATAGATATTAATTTCCTTCTCTATTCAAAAATGGTCAGTATAGGGTTTTTTTTACGAGCAACTGAAAGAACGCACTAGGAAGTAAATTTTTTTCCACGTCTGATTTAACACGTCGCAATAGGAATGGGCGGAGGATTTTATGCAGCGCTTCAACAACTTTCTTGTTTACCTCATCCGGATCATTCGCCCCAGTGTCATCCTTGTGCAAGAAGCTATCCAGATCGGCGTAATCTGAAAAAATCTCTGGACATATGAAATTAAGCAGCGCGAAGAGTTCCTTGAGATTATTCTGCAGTGGTGTGCCTGTGATGAGGAGACGACCGCGACTCGTGAACGCGCGGACAATCTGAGAGAGAATAGAGTCGACATTCTTGATGCGGTGTGCCTCATCGATGACGATGTACGCGAACGAAAGCTTTTTGAGTGCGGACTTCTCGATCAAACAAATTTCGTACGTTGTTATGCAAACTTCAAAGTCCTGCGGGATGAGTTTACTTTGAATGACTTCCTGGCGCTCTTCCTTCGACCCTGCGAGCGTTGCAACACGGAAGTCTGGAGCCCACTTTCCGAATTCGCGTGCCCAGTTCTGTAGGGTTGACTTTGGTACGACGACAAGGTGCGGCCCGCCAATATCACGGTAATGTTTGAGATAGGCGAGGAATGAAATCGTCTGTAAAGTCTTTCCAAGACCCATCTCGTCCGCCAGAATGCCGTTCAATCCGTTGTGGTGTAGAGAAACCATCCAGTTTAGCCCCTGGACCTGGTAAGGACGCATTAATCCACTGATGACTACGGTGCGGTCAGCTGCTTGTGTTTATAAGAGGGTCAAAATCACTCACAACTTGGTGATTCCTCGAAAACAAAAGGCTGGTCATCTCCATCCACTGCCCGCTCACCGTCCTGTAATAATTCCTCGTCCTCTTCCTTCTCGGATTTACGACGCCGCGCATTATTGTCGCTACTTCACGTGTAAGCTTGACGGCGCTGAGGCAATTGAGTGCACTTACGGCACTTTCTTCCTACCGCGCCCTTTTGGCTTGGGCTGGGCATCAAGCATAGCAGCGTACTCCGGATCCCTGGCACGCTATAATGCATTATAGGGATGCCGAAACCCGGATAAAGTAGCGTCGTACCTTCATGTCTACGAAGTGCTTAAACAAATCTGTCTGACCAAGCAGATACGAATATCGCTTCACCGCGTCGGACATCTACAACTCCTTGAGCATCGGCACCAGATTGCAGTCAGAGACACAGGCACACCTTCGCTTTGTCCATTTCGTGACGTTTTTGCGTAAGATAGTTCTCTGCAGCTTTCCACTTTCCTCGTTTCTTTTCTGCAGGACTTTTATTTCCTTGTCTTGGCGAGTCAAGCTGGTCGTCCTCCTGCGGTATGCGACGCGCTAATTAGGCACACATTCAATGTTCACTGTTCATTTACACATACCGGCTCAACGTCGTCATCGACTGCTCGCTCTCCGTCAACGTCCATCGCCTCCTCTGTGTATTCGCTTTCTATATCGACGCCCTCGCTTTGCTGTATGCTTAATATTAGTATTGCGCAACAACACGCGCTGACGGCACACGAACCTGACGCGACACAATGTTGCTAGGTACGACATCACTCAGAATGTCCTCGTCCATGGCTTGAGGGGTATTTAGGTGCTAGGATAGTCTCAGGAGTAGGATCAACGCGTTACGAAACGGAGACTTACGCTCATATGGCAAGCGTCGAGCAGTAGTCGACGGGTTCAAGACGAAAAGTTGCCACACAGCGTATTCAGCATAATTGCTGAAATCGGACATGTATCGTTTTAATTTAACACAGTTTATGTGACAAAGTGTAGATTAAAAAGGAAATGGGTATGTCACAGTCGCGACAGCTACGTTATTCCGAAACTCTTCCTCCCTTTTCTGACATCCCCTGGGCCCGAGAAACAAGTGCTTGGACTGAAAGGCTACCACTAGTACTGGCTGCTAGTTATGCTACAATCCTCAGCAAAATAATTTCTCAAAACTCTTTTTCAAACTACTACAGAAGCTTGACCTTCATTTGGTGCAAGAATGAAAATGCCTACGGAATACGGCGACTCCGAGTCCGCATTTACTCAGATTAGGGAGGTAATAGCTGGACTCCAGTCTCCAATATCGGACTTGACCACTTTGCTACCCTTGTTAGCTGCTCCCCTGGATGCCATAGGTCTTCTTCCTCCGGCCCTCCGACGCTACAATACCCATGGTCTTCCGTCCAAGTATGAGGAACACTTCCAGATTATTAGACACCTACCCCTCATACAAACGGCACTCTTAGTTAACATAGTACCTACCTGGGAACCACTCCTGCGAGAAAAAAATCTCGAACCTATAATCACCCAATATTTCTGCCCTGACTCGTTCTTCTCGACTACGCAGTCGGCAAGGGAAGTAGCATTGTTGGCATATGCCGCTCTTCTTTCGTCTCCGCTCAACCAGTTCTCTGTTGGTGTGCTCCAATCGCTGAGCCGTCACTATCCACTGGACCGCCTTCACTCTACCATCTTCTCAAAAGACTCTTCAATCGCATTACACAAAAGAACAAACGCGTGGGAGGACCTCGTTCGAGATCTTGTCTCCGTTCCTGTTAAGGTAGCCAACCATCTTGGCATGAATGATATTCCTCAGGAACTGCGGAACCTCGAATACTATAATGCACTATGCATCCGATTTGAATCTCTCATTTCATCGTATTCTAAACCTCCGGAAGCAGGTAAGTCTTTATACAGTGTGACGAATGTTTGTGGAACTCATGCAATACAGATATTACCGCATCACTGTCGTTCGTTATATCCAAAATGATAAAGATTGGACTTTTTCCGAACTCATCAATGCTCGCTCCTTCTCAGCCGAGCTTCTGTTTAGCGACTTTGCCTGTAATCCGGACGCGACTCTCCGCGCTGACAGGGGAGCATCAAACTACGTATTCCGGACTCTGGATAGACCTATTCGGATCTCTTCCGCCTGGCCTCCTCACCAAGGCTCTCGTATCCTTTTTCTCGCATCTCGCCGATCTTCCAGAAGACCTCAGTACATCATCTGAAGCAAGAGGGCTAATGAAGAGGGAAGGGAGACTTCTTTCCAGAATTTTTGGCAACTTGGAGGGAGAAGAGGACGAGAAATGGCTATCTGTCTCTACTGTCTTACTGACAAGGTCTTGGAGCGTGGCAAAGGCGAGAACGTTGGTGTGTTGGGCCGCAATAAGTGACGAAAACGGTAAAAATAATTTTTATTCTTCGATGGTGGGATTGATATAACGGTGTATTCAGCCATCCCGCCACGAGCTCTGGAGACACTGATTCCTGGTATGATGGAAGTTTGGTCTTCCACGGAGCACATCAAACACTCATTACTATCTCACCACCAATGTGCGTTTTCCGCTATTCGCGAGTCAAATCAGGAGCTCGTTGACTCGTTTTACCTGCAGATTTAACAACTCTTCTTCTGCTTACCATATCCAACTTTCCCCCTTCCTCCCCCATTCTTCAAACGCTCTCGTTCTCTTCCGAGTTTATCGGCGCAATTGGCACATACATCACACATCTTGATCCCGCTGTACGCCGTTGCGGGATGCTTGCGGCAGAGGTGGTTGCCCAACGTACAGGAAAGTCCCTTAACTTCGATCAGTGGGACGGAGTGGGTCAGGGCCGTGAATGGGCGCGTGGAGTAAGAGCGTTGATTATAAAACGTGATATGGATGCAGAAGAGACGGAAGCGGACGTGATTCGTCTCGAGGCTTATGGGGAGGGTGAAGGTGCCGACGATACCGGCGCCCGGATCGAGGTCAAGGCGGGAACTGCTGACAATGGTGTTTACACTTCCTCCAAGAGAGCAAAGAAACCCTTGATCCAGGTCACCGACAATGAATCAGATTCGGATGACTCCCTAACAGGATATGCCTCGTCTCCCGCCTCCTCACGCACACCGTCCCCAACGCCCTCAGAAATCGACGAGATCGAGAAAGATCCAACAATCAATGTCGGAAGAAAGAAAGTCCAGAGACCAGTCTACCTTGTTGATCTAGGTAGCCTTATTACGGGAAGTGCAAAAGCGGACGACCCGCAGAACGCTGATCGCATTGAGGTCGCGTTGAACTGTGCAGAGGAACTGATAAGGAAGAAGAAGGGTTTTGGTTTTGAACTCGGTGAGTCTCGGCTAGTACTTTAATGGAATTGTTGGGTACTGACGAAACCCGTTTAGAGGAGAACGCCGTCAACTTGGTTTATGCCTTGGCCGGTCTGCAGGATAATTTCGAACTAGAGGGCTTCGGTGAGAAACGCCAAGCCGCTGTAACCGCCCTGATAGCATGCTGTCCGAAAAAAGCGGCTCCGTAAGTTCTATTCGTTTTCCGAGAGCCCGTGCTGACTGGAGTACAGGGCTATTATAGACGAGTTTTTCAAGAACCAGTATTCGACGGAGCAGCGATTTGTCATTTTAAATGGCCTGGCGTTAGGGGCGAGAGAACTTGCATCCCTCTCCATTCCTCCATCTACCGTACCCAAGAACCGCATTTCCTTCCCAAGCAAACAGCTACCCGCTCCCCTCCACCGAAAGTACATCTCGCACAATGACCTAGGTGAGGGCTCACAGGTCCAACAACTGATCGACGGAATCAGCGCCTCAGCAATCGAAAGCGGCCAGAGTGCTGCAGAAGCAAAAGTAGCCCCACTTGTCCGCGAGCGCCAGCTGCGCATAAAAAAGCCTGCACGCGTCTCCGAAGTAGCAGCACCCGGAAAGGGCACTACATATGTGCCAAAAGCGTCCACGTTCACAGACGTCGCCGCAGAGTACTTCCTTGGCCCGCTCATCGGCAAGTTCTGGCTCTTCCTTCGGGACGAGCAGGCACGCGAGGCACGTACCGCCCACCGCGCGCACGTGTACCGCGGGACGGGCACAGGGCTGCTCCTTAGTCCGCTCGTACTTTCGCATTTTCTGAAGACGCTCGCTGTACTCATTCATGCCGCCCGGCACTCACCTGCATTCCTCGCTGTACTCGCTCCGGACGCGCTGGAGCTCGCACTCACGCTCGGGACACGGCCGCTCTCCGATGCGTCTGAAGACAAGGAAAGGGAAGCTGGAGTTATCACAGCGGCCTTGGAGTTGGCAGTGGTCGTGTTGGATGGCTGTCTTGAACTTGACGGGGGCCGCTCTATAGGCCTAGAGAATACGGACCTCCTCCTTGGAACAGGGGAGTGGGCGAGTCAAATACTGAATGCTTTGGAGAGTGGTATACGCTTTCAAGGGGGCGGCGGAACGCAGGAAACGAGGCTGAGGCGCTCGGCTGCGGGTGTGGTCTTAAAAGTGGACGAGTTGAGTTCGAGGTGGAGACAATCCATGATTTCTGTATGATTTAATTATCTGGAGTACTACGACGTCGGAGTGAACGCCCGTCAGTTAATAGCATATGAGGGCGAGCACAATACAGAGTTTTACGCAAAACTGGGAACCCCCGTGTTGAAAACACTTAAGAAATAACGGGACCAAAAATTCTATATCGAGACGCCGGAATCTGTAAATACATCTTTGTATGATACCTACCTGTAGCTCGAGGCGCCGGAATGAAAGCCTCTACGTGCAGGCACGAGCCGTTTATATGCGCGTCTACAAAAAAAAAAAAAGGAAAGAAAAGGAGAAATAATGATTTACTGGTGGGAGCCAGGAGGGATACAAGATTATTAGTACAACAAAGATTGATTTTAGGGTGCCTGCGGCATTTTGGTACAAGTCTGAGATGAAGAAAGGATTGAACTGTTCAAGACTAAAGAGAGCCCGACCCTCCAGCGCCACCCCAAGGAGTAGGAGTATCAGGTATTGCATTTTCGCGAATGTGCATATCCAGCGCAGTTATGTCGTCCAAAAGGTCTTGACCTAGCAGCCTCAACTGGCCGCCGCCATTTCTCCCTGCCATCGCTGCGGCTCTCTGTGCAGGAGGGAGCCCGAAAACCGTTGGTTCTTCCTCACCGCCGCCGCCACCTAGCCCTTCGTCGTCGTCAAAAGAATCATCGAACCCATCGTCATCTTGCGGCCCGCTGTATGCGCTCGCAAAGGGATGAATCATCTGCTCAGCACCAGCAACCTCATCGCCGTCGAGCGAGTCGCTCGAATGGTCTGAGCCCCCGAACGAATCATCTGATACGCGTCGCTGACGCTGCGATGCCATTAGGAACGCTGCGGATGGTGCACCCGTATGTCCTTCAAAAAATTCTTCCTCTGAAGAGTCTCCATCTCCATCCCCGTCTCCACCACCTCCGTCCTCAAGTGCGTCCAAACCCGCGAATACGGGGCCCGACTCGTCGTCAAAGGAGGAGTCGAAACTGTCATCTGCACCGCCCTGCTCTTGACCCGCACTCGCGGTATACTTGCTCGAGTCCAGTCCAAAGTGGCGCATCATGCTTTCAATGGACGGCTCTGTGCTTGTTTCTCCCCCATTTGCCACTGGAGTCGGACTACTTAAAACGGTGCTTTCACTTCGTTCGGAAGGCCTAATTCCCAGGGCGCGCTTAGAGTACATGCTTAGGTCCGGCGTCGATAGAGACGTAGTAAAGCTCGTCTCCTCTGCTCTCCCGAACCGGCGCCGTGAGCGCTCAGCATCGCCAACAAGGTCTCGGCCTATACGTGCCGCAGCCTCTTTTAATGGCGTGCGTCCCAAGCGATTTGCGAAGCTTGTGGACGTAGGCGGGGACATATTCGGCGGTGGGTAGTTATCTTCATCGGAGCTCCATCCCGGGGAGGATGACTCTTCGCGTGAGGGTGCAGGTTTCGATAAATCGACAATGCCGTCCCAGTCGGTTCGGCGGGAATCCGGTGCCACATATGGGTTGCGCTTAGGTGTCTTCTGCTTGACTTTTAGTGGTGAGGTGCGCTTTCCGGAGGTTGTTGTGGCTGATATATCCCTCCCATCAGCGGTTCGAATATTTTTAGATAAAACATTTTGGAGAAGGCTTGGAGGTTGCGCCTTTCCCTTCCCTTTGTCTTTTGCCGCAAAAACAGGCTGCAAAGTACGGGGCACGTCAGGCTGTACAGACTGCTGGGAGGCAACTGAGTTTTGCTCGGAAAAATCGATGACGGAGTCGTCTTCTTCCCTAAGGCTCTTCAGCCCTTTGTCTAAGCGCTCCAGAGGAGACTCCATAGATGCGGCCCATGATGAGGGCGTTTCCTCTTCTGACCCGGATCTTGTTCGGCCCATCGGGTGGGTCATCGGTGTCGAGGAAACTAGTGCATCATCCGGAGAGAACGAGCTTTCTGACGGCGTCATGTTTGGGTCGAACGTGCGAGTGTGATTTGAGCTTTCCGTGGATGGCCCGAGTTCTGCGTCCTCTTCCGAGTGTGCTGATTGCTGTTCGGCGTCATCAAAATCTTCAGTCGTCGGAATGCGCACCTGCGCCGCCTGTTCGTAGAACGAGATCCAGAACTGGCATAAAGGCATCAATATTAGAATAGCACCAATTCAAAAGTGTGCGCACCCTGGCTGCCTCTCTGATCGGCTCCGAGTTTACCGCATAGCGCCTTATAGCGGGTAAGATTCTTGTTGAAAGAATCTGATGTGCCCGTGCAAAATTCGCATCGATATTCTAGCATATATCTATTAGCAGGGCATTACTAAAAATGCGAGAATTTTGCGTACCTGTAGTCTGATAGTGATGAGCTGCTCGATCTGCTCGATCTGGTCCTGAATGGGCGCGGTAGTATCGAGGCCCGGAACCACTATCGTCGAAGGATCAGGATTGGGCTCCCAACGCTTTGGAAGAGGCTCTATAGGCGGCATCTCATCTGAGTCCGAGTCCATGTCGTTTCCTGAATCTGCAAGCTGGTCGAAGTTGTAGACGGTCCCTTCAAGCTGTGCCCGAGTGTCCGTCGCGTCGCGCTACAGACAGCGCGTCTGTGACATGTCACGCAGTCTTTTTTCGGCCTACGTGACTGGCCGCTTTTTGCCGGGGTTGCTGAGGTCTGATATCACTCCTGGAAACAACTTACGAGAGCTCCTGAATCCTTTCTTCTAGGAACGGTTCTGGACTACATAGCGCAACGCACTCCCCTCACGGACCTACTGGCACACTTACAAGATCGTTCTGTGCTGGATCTTTTGCGCAGGGTCGTCAAAAGAAGCAATTAGTATAGTGCTATTATGGGCGGCGAGTATAGCGACATCATCATGTACCTGCCAAATCATGCACTTGCCAAAGTTCGTCGGAATTTCTGGAGAAGATTGGGCCGCCTAACTGTCACATCTCAGCGGCAATCGCACGAACACACTCCGGGCCCGTCCTTTATAACACATCAGAAAGTAACCCAATGTCTGTCTTGAGGTGTTCGCAAGCCTAAAAGGCTGCGAAGCAAGGAGAAAGTGATATCAATCAGTGTTTCCAGGTTCAATCTATGCAGACAGTGCCGTGCCACAGACTTGAAGCCTTTTTCTTCAGAAGTACTATGTCCCAACTGGCATCGAGAGGGGTAGTGAACTGACCGCGTCGCAAGCGCGGTAACCCCACAAATGCGTGTGCTTCGATCTTTTGTGCCCGCTTTACCCGGAGACTCATTCTGGCGTCTGCGGAATTTCTTCGTCGTCAGGTCAGCTCGAGGCTAAGGCCGCCACTCGATAACGTACTATTCCTGATGGTTGGACTACGACGTACGAATCATATGGGTTTTCCGGCAGTGTGTGTGGTCATCAAGTTTTGAGGACAATTCTCTCGGTACTACTGCTTCGCCTGGAACCCGCATCATGTTCAAGGGAAATGTCAAGCTTGGGGGCTTCCGGAGACGCTGATGTGACAATTTATGATGCGTACCTCCATCGGCTTCTTGCTTGATTGTCTGAGCTCCTGTTACTGGTAGGAACAAGCTTCCCGCATCATCTCTCCTCTGTGTTAATGCGGGTACCTCAGAGATGAATATTGATATGAAATTTATCTGAACTAGGAATTCTCGCTGAACACAAGTATCGCGAGAATCAGGCATCTGGATCAGTCAAATCTCTCTACTGAGGCTGTGGTTCACTCGCGATAACTTGATAATCTCGCTCTCCCTTCCGCACTGTGCACAGGACATGATAAGTTGAATTTAGACTTTGATTCAATATTACCCCGCCCATACAGAAGCTTGCATCCTGCTTGAAACGTACCCTTCACATGCAAATAACCTGTCCTTTTGCATAGAATAGACCCCGGTGGCGGCGCCGAAACGGTACATCATCTGATCTCGTGCTGATCTTTGAACGCATCTCAATTGTGGCACTCGCCGGCCCCCTCTGATAAACGCCCGAGGTCCTACCGCTACGCTTCCCCATTTACCATCCGGAGCCGCTTTAAATACTCCTTCGAAGCACGATAGACGTGCGAGTTGATCTCGCAGGCACAGAGCTGATTACATCTGCTTCGCGCCTTCCGCTTCTACATCCGCTGCTCAGGGCTTATTCCCTATTGAAACCATCCCGGCTTCTCACGTACTTGCTGAAAAAGGTGGCTTGAATTTAATTTGGGGGCGAGGTGCTCGGGGACGGAAACGACAGTTTCATATTCATTCTTTTTTTATTAGACTCGATACATACGCGTACAAAACGAGACGATTAGCGATGGTCGAGAAGGGAAAGTAGGACACAAGGAACCAATAATATATGGGATGGAGATAGAGCGGGCATACAAGATAGGTCAAGACAGTGGTTGGCATACTTACAGACTAAAAAGGAAAGAAAAGAAAAGAGGAGACAAATGGCCTCAGGATACCTCGGCGTCACGAGCAAGCGTGGCCACGGCGGAAATGGGGGCCGCGGGTCCTGATGTGACCTCCTCGCGTGTAACCCGGGTCCCGTTGACCCAGCCACTGGTAGTAGTAGTGGTCGTCGTCGTCGTCGTCATTGTACGTCCCCCGGCCTTGTCCTTTCGCCCCCAGCCACGCGCCCCCAACACGTTCTTACCGAAGCGCAGCTCGGTGCCGCGCGCCATCTCCATGTCTGTCGTTTCGGTCGTGCCTGGCTGAGTCTCACTGAGACTACGAAGGTTCATCAGCATGCGCGCGCCCTGGGATGGAAGTGAAATCAGTACGTGGTGTGAGATGACTGATTTCAATATATTTGAAAACGGAAAGAATACGCACGCCAATGCACCCGGCCGCGTTCGCAGGCGTGACGAATATGCTTGACAGGAACGGCGGCGCATACTCGAACACGAAGAGGTTGACGAAAAGCAGGGCGAAGATCCTGCATGTCAGACCGGCGTTTGACTATCAGTTCTCCGTGACTTCGATGTATACGCGGGGAATGAACGTACAGTGCGAAATAGACCATCGAGTCTCGAGCCATGAGCTTCAGCGCCTCGGGGACTCTCACGTTGTCGCGCGACCAGCTAATTAATCTCCAGACAACCAAAGCGAAGAAAGTACCTTTGGAGGAATAAGACATCACGCGAATCTCAACACGTATACACAGCAGGCCCTTACTTTCGATGACTGTCGACGTTATCCAGTACCCTGCAATTATCGAAGGGACACTCGCGGCATAGCAACCGGGCAGAGCGCTGAAGTCCTGCACGACTGAAAAAAGGGCAGATGTGAACGCCTTGGGTAACTGAACTAGCAGAAGAAATGCGAATATGCCTACTATGGACAGCCTCCCCGACGTAATCCTTGACAGTCAACCCTATCAAGGTTATGATTCCAGCTTTTATGCCGAGTAAGATCGCATCGTAAAACAATGGGAAGCCAGAACTCACCAGCATAGAGGAACGATGCGATTGCGATGACGGGCTAATCCATGGGTGAGAACAATTTGTCACAATTCGAAAGGAAACTGAGTGCACACCTTATTCTCCCTGTCTGTGTGCAACAGGTCGTATCGTTAGCTATCTGCAGAACTACTGTGAATTATCGGCTTTGTGGCTCACACAAAGCAATCACCCGTGATAAAAGGATTCCTTTGTTTGGAGCGTACGACTCAGCTGCGCATTCCGATTAACGCATTGACTAGGCACTTACCTTCAACAGTGGCGTTGGTCACGGTAATGCATCTAATAATAACGAAATGAGCAAAAGGGCGTCCGAAGCATGTGATATGCGACTGCACTCACACGACCAGCCATCGGAGGTAAAACACGCAGCTGCAGCCCGGCATCAGTGATAGGGGTCTCATGAGAATTTTCCAAGAGCAACTGACAACTTCAGAGGTACGATGAGTTACGGCATCAAATTAAGATGAATAATGTGGGCTTACACCAGGATCCAGATGATTCCTCGTAGACGCTGTAGGCTCCGTTCTTAGCTCAAGTGAAACAAAGCAACTGTCCAGCAAGGCCCACCTATTCCGTTGAATCTAAAGGCCATTTTTGAGAGATTTTCTCAGAAACAATAACTATGATACTAACACTAGCATAGGGAGGACGACGTATCGATCGACCATATAAAGGACTTTGGGCACGGAGAGCCTTGTACTGAGGAGACAATCAGGAACAGCCGGTAGCAGGACAAGCGACTTCAAACTTACGGCCACATTTGTCGTACCTGACCGGGAGCAAATTCGTTAGGCTTATCTACAGCCTGTCCCGCGGTAGGCTCGCGCCTTTATCGCTCACCTCGTCGCCGAAGGTCAGGCAGTAGTCGAACAGGACCGTGGTCGCGCATACAGCTTTGTAGATTCGTCAGGGAGTCAAGGTGTGGCTTAAGGGTCGTGAAGAAGTACCGGTGACATAGGCGACGGCGTACGACTCGCGCGCCATCTCGAGTTCGTCGGACATGTTTGTCGATTTTGGGGGGAGTAGGGGCGGAGGGGGGGGTGTAGCTCCGGGACCGCAGAGTTAGGCGGTGAACTTCAGCTTATATTCAATCCAAGGCAAGGCACGATAAAAATAAGTCTTCAAGTTTCAGAGCCGATGGCTTCGCAAGAAGTCCTGCATTTCAGATTGTATGGACGCAAGGCGCTCCGGATACTTTACCGGGGGGCGCGACATGGAGACTAAACATCGAAGCCTCTAAGGAGGACCTGAGTGCGTGGGAGATAAGAAGCGAAGGCTTGAATGTCTGTTAGTATCATTTACTGATGAATGATGAACCGGAAAAACGAAGAGATTGATTACCGTATGTTCACTTACGTAACTTCAAAACTCTATACTCCGAGTTGTCTTCCTGGGATGATACCTAACATTTATACTGGCCTGTATGCTAGCTACTCTTCCTCTCCACTTTCCCGCAACAACAACCGTTTGCACTTCATCTCTGTGAGCTTGAGGCCACAGCAGGACAGACATCATGGAAAACTATCCTTCTGGAAACCAGGAAATTATCAAGTCGCTTTCACTGCTCAGACATCCCGAAGGAGGCTATTTCGCAGAGACAGACCGTCAAGAGGCCACCGTCCCCTCTCCTTTTGCCAGTGAGCCGAGTCCATAATCTATAAAATCTACAGCAAGCGAAAAACCTGACCAGATATAAATCGCTACCGCTTATCTAGATGGCGGCACGCGGAGCCTCGCTACCTCCATCTTTTATTTCCTGTCGCATGACAACCCAACAGGCGTTATCCATATAAACAAGTCTGTCGTAAGTGCGTCTACCGCACGCGCACAAGTTCGACTTGATAGCGATAATCATCTTATCAGACGTACCACGTCCTGCACCAAGGCCGCGCTAAGTACACCCTCATTACGCCCGGCACGAACGGAGCCCCGCCGACGATCGAAAAAAAGATAATGGGCACGAACGCGGCGGCTGGCGAGCTCCGCATGTTATTCGTCGGAACGAACGTGTGGAAAATGTCGCGTCTCCTACCTGAGGACCTCGCGCTCGGGACGACGCCCGAGACCCAGGATAAGGTCGGATGCCTCATCACTGAGGTCGTTGTGCCCGGTTTCCATTGGGAGGACCACCAATTCCTGACGCGCGAGACGCTCGAGGCGCTGTTTGATGGTGCGGAAGACAAGCAGGAAAAGATCGCGGCGTTTGCGCCGCATGTAAAGAAAACCAATTAGTAAAACTTGTGGCTGAATTCGTGTATATGTATTATTGCTAAGTAAATTCAAGATCCGATTGCGAATCTTCATAATTTTTATTCCTCCGCATTATCAGCATAGCGCTTGACACAGGACAGCAGATATCAGTAAGATCCGGAGCCAGGACTGAATGAAAGAAACGTTCAAGTTTGGGCGTGGAGAATTGAATATGAACAGATTGCGACGTGCATCACGAGATCTTTGAGAAGGAGAAGCGCAGCCGAGAAGCGGAAAATCAACAAGAGAAGGGAGTAAGATGGGGGTTCCGATCACCAGCTTTGTCCTGGTAAAAAAATTACAGGAGAAAATGAGTTTGATAAAGATGGATATAAATAAATACGCACATCCGGGATTTGCCGGGAATGAGGCTGAATATCAATATGACTCCTTGCTAACCTGCCAGTAGTACTCAGGCTGCACTCTGTCCGAATAAAAAACAAAAATGTCTCACCGCACACCTTGGTCACAATCCTCCCTGCCTTCTGATCGAATAAAACAGAAAAGCCGCCCATCAACGCCGGTTTCGTCAAAAAATAAAGGAAAGGCGAAGGATGTACAGCCGCAGGCGCCGAAGAGCGCCGCTGTCCGTGCGCTCGAGACTGCAATCGCAGACCTACAAGGCACACCCGGGGACGAAAAAGACCCCAATGGAGGCTGTTTCTGCCAAGGTGTGTGCCCTCGTCCCAATTACCGTCACTCTCCAGCTTATTCTCGTTTACGTGGGACCACCAGCGAGGACCCATGCGCTATCCGCGCATACCCCGCTCTGCATGCACTGCGGACTTATTCTCTGCGTACTGAACCCAGCGCACCGCAGTTGCCCGCACTGTAACACGCCACTCCTTAGTGCGGCTGCCCGTTCAGCGTTGCTCGACCGTCTCCGTAGTGAGCTCGAAGCCACGAAAGCGCAAGAGGAAGAAGACGCGGCGCGTGCACGCGAGGAAGCACGCGTCGCGGCTGGTGCATTCCCGCAGCTCGGCGAGGCAGCCGGTGCGGGCGGTGAGGCTAAGGCGCCGCCCCAGACGCACAAGGTCCTGTCGCTGAACGCGAAGACGAAGCGCGTGACTGTCGCGTCCTACTCGCCCGCTCCCTCGCCAGCACCTTCCAGGCCGCAGGAGTCCGAGAGTCCCCGAGCGGAGATCCCTCCTACACGTGTCCCGCCCCCGCCGCGCGAGATTGTGTACGCATCACGGCGGCCAGACCTTGCACGGCCGTGGGCGGATGTGCGCGACGATGGCTTCGCACGAACGTTGACGTATGTACGCGACCCACAGATTGAGCGTGAAGAGGCACGAGAAAACAGGAAGGCGCGGAAGGCGATGAAGGCGGCGGGTGCAAATGAAAATGATGGTGTTCCCAGCGAGGCGGGGGGATAACTTGCCGGACTTATATAAAAGTTCGGTTATAATTTCTCTCCGACGATCTTTCGCAAATGTATCTGAACAATGTTATTTACTCATACAGTCTGCGAGGCTTCATTGTTATATATCAGGGAAGACACCTCAGAAGGTGACGAATGCACTGTTCTTTTTCTTCCCGAACGCGTATACAAGGCGCGCGCTAAGGTATACTCCGGACATGACACCGATAATAACACTTAACACTGCGTCCAAGATCAGAACAAAGTCAACAATGGGAAGAAAATGTGTACTTACTCTTTCGCGCCAAGGCCAATGATTGGGTGTACTCATCCTCGCCAGGTGCATTATATGAGCTTGCCAGGCCACCAGCCTCTGCAAGGCCAGTCGGGATGAGCAGCCATATACCCGTGAGCATGATCGTAAACGCCGTGCCGCCCATCTTGCGTGAGTAAACGTTGCCGAGCAGACTGACGACGAAGCTACCGAGCAGCGCGGTATAGTCAGGATGGCCTGCGAGACCCATACGCCGATTCGCGAGCTGCGTCACTGCAGTGCTCGTGCAGCTGATGAGCACCATCACAGGCATCTGCGTGCTGCGAACGGGCTGCGCTCGCTTCATACTTAGCACGAGATTCAGCACGGGCAGCAGCACGAACAACGAATACCAAGGCAATGGGCGTAGCAGCCACGGCCATTGGGGGTCACGCACACACCCATTAACGACGTTCGTCGTCGCCGCCGCGGCCACCTCTTGGAATGACCAGGTTCCCGTTAGATTCTGTGGGCTCAGCCACGCAGGTGTTGTGTCGTTTGTGCTGAAGAACGTCCCATTGAACGTTTCATACTTGTCCGCCATACCCGCCACGATACGCCGTCCGTGCGAGTCGAAATGTAGCCAAATGTCTGAGCCCACCGTGAGGCCGAAACCAAGGTAAAGGGACGTCATGAGGCCAGCGACAACTTTTGATGATCCAAGATTAACGTTTTTACTCGCGATGTCGAGAACGCCAGACACTGCAGGCGAAATATTAGTATACGGAGTTTAATAGAACGAAAAGGGAGCCATACGCATTATAGAACCGGGGAGCATCCCGGCTACGCCCGTAGACGATATCGACTGGTAGCAGAAGACCTGGTTTGGCACTCGGACACTCAAAGCTCTAGCGACAAGTGATACGATCCCAGCGACAAAGATGCTAGGAAAGCCCTTCAGCACGTATTCTCAGAGCTAAGAAAACCAAACTCACTCTGCACCACTTGAACTCAGTTCACTCCTTGAAGCACGCTGCTGGGCGAAGAACACAAGCAAGCTCAGGACTCCCGAAACCCACATATCATTCAAGCTTCCACCGAATGAACTCCCGCATAGTATGAATCCCTGCACAAAGGTAAGGACGAATTGCGTTTTCTTCGAGTACAGAGGTGCGCGGGCTAAAAGTTCCTCGATGCGTATACGACCCTCCGTCGCAGTGATTTCGTCGCGTACGACTGCACGGTACGCTTTGTGCGTCTCGTGGATGCGACCTAGGTCGAGTCCGGTGTCCGATTTAATCAGGAGCGTTTCGCTAGAGTGCTGCTCAGGTAAACCAAACGAGATCTGAACGCATCCAGGAGTGTGCACGAACTGTGCGGGTAGTTCAAAGATTAATGCGAGGGACGCAAGCTGGGGCTCAATACGGTGCGACGGCGAGCCGAAGAGGAGGAGGGCACGCGCAAGTGTAAGGATAAAACGATGTTGCGCACTTACGGCTTCAAGTTCGGATTAGTGCACACATTCGTAGAGGAATCGGGTCGGACGAAACTTACTGTCTCTGTTATAAACGATACGGTGCCTTTGCACCTTACGCCTGTCCCTGTACGTTAAACTGTGCCCTTTCCCGCCGTCGTTATCATTGTTGTTGTCCCCTGTCAGATTGTGACGGAGATTCTGAAGGAAAAAGGGCGCCTCACGTCCTCTATCTCTTTTAGGTTCACCATAGAGCTGAACATCTGCATCCGCCGCCAGCGAGTTTTGAACATCATCTTCTCCGTTCATGTGGATCGCGCGGATAAACATATCACGGTCGTACTCATCTCCATGTCCGCCGTGGGCTGACTGCGCTTCTTCATCTCCATCGGGGTCGCTGAAAGAGTTTCGCCGACTGACGGATGCAGAAAGCGGCGGAGACAAAATGGGAGGTTCTGCGGTGAACTTGTTGAACTGGGCGCGCAGACGAGCCATAAGTGGCAGGCGCTTTGGCGGAGGTGCATCGAACTGGTGATAACTAGGCAGGTAGTAGTGATTCGGATCCGTAAATGGAATGGAAACATTGGTATAAGGGCCAGGGGGAAGTCGTGAGCGAGAATGGTCTTGTGGAGGAGTCTGTGGGTCTTGAAGGGAGGAGTCAAACTGGCTTTGGAACATCGAGCGACTCTGAGCCGTTGGTGACCTGTAATCAGATTCATAGGTGCGCGGGGGGACTTTAGGACCAGATTGTCTCTTTCTAACAGTTTTGGGACTGTTTTGGCTCCCAGAGAAAACGGTCGAGCCATCATTACTGCTGTGCTTGGCGGAGAGTTCAGGAATGACATTGAGGTTCGCGCGCACTGAATCGCGAGGGTTTGTCGCCTGGAGGGCGCCACGAGTACGGGAAGAAGAATCAGAAGGCCGACGGTCCCTGTTGCCGTTTTGACGGGAAACATGGCCAGGAATAGCGGTATGTGGGTTGGAGATAACACGAGGTCGGCGTCCCGAGGAGGACGGCGCCGAGTCTGTCATTGTGCATGAAAGAACAAGGAGCACGTTCAGTCCGCTGAATTTTTAGTCTCATAATCTCCCGAAAAGCGATGCATTCAAAAGGGGGCTGGCTGGTTGGTCGGGTTGCCTGACTTCAGCAAATATTGGGGCTGACATTAGCCTGGCTAGGCCACAGATTGTATACCACAGGTCAGAAAAAGCCTTGCATAGCAAAGACCTCGAATGTCGTCCATGTATGTTCAGGTTGTTAAGACTATCCGGTAATTCGCGGAAGATCACGAAAGCCTAAGGACTGCCGTTCAAGAATTTCTAGCAGTATCACAGAACGACAGCTTAGCGCATTTGAAGCACTTAATATATGGAAGTTTCTTAAGAGACCCTTGTGTATTTCGAGTGTTACGGGGAGTTTTGAGGACACTGAATTTGTTCGTAAAAAGTTTCATGGCCCTCAACGGGTTCAGTTTGAGGTTGACTCTGAAGATTCAGAAGAAGAGACGACCCTGAGAGATCACGTGCTCCTCAGGCGCAAAGCCAAACAGACATAAACAACACGGTCACGCCTTGTTTGACTAGCTGAGTTCTAATTCTGTGTCGTTTTAAACACCTGGCAGTTCCAAGCCTTTCGACCCTAACCAACCTCTCGCTTTCCCAACCCTCCCGTATAGATCCGTTCGACATCGTCTGAAAAGATGCCTCGTGTAGCAACTGGTGAGTACCAAGTGATTTACCGATTACGCACGCTGATGGCTGGTCCTCGATATGCAGAGAAAAAGACAAAGGTTGCGACGAAGGCTGCCAACACCAGGACTAGCAAGGCGAAGGATGAGGATAAGCCTGGTACGTACATCGATAAGGTTGAGAGGGAACTGTAGCTGACGTATGTCATCTTCGCTCTCTAGCCAAGGCCAAGCGAGCGCCCAGCGCATACAACCTTTTCATGCAGAAAGAACTACAGGAATGGAGGAAAAACAACAAAGATGGGAAGATTAAGGACGGCATGGTAGCTGTGAGTATCAGACTTCGCTCACTCTAACGGACTGTTCGCTGACAAATGTCCATACAGGTTGCGGCGTTATGGCGCGATTCACCGGAGAACCCAAAGCGTGGACAGACACCAGCTGCGAAGAGGGCCCCCAAGCCAAAAGTCAGCAAGGAAAACGCCAAAGAGAAGGTCAAGAAGCCTAAGGCAAAAAAGAAGGAGGCCTCTTCTGAGGAAGAGGAGGTTGAAGATGATGAGGACGACGAGTGAATAGATCGCGCGTTATAGTGAGCATAGCCTCGTGCATAGTCAACGTTCTCTGAGACCCAACTTATGGCACAATAATAGCTGACAGCTTCTCATCGATCTGATCATCTCGATCATCTGCATACCTGATACGGAGCGCCGCCGACGCTGCCGAATACGATATCCTATTCATTCCTCAACTCTTTCGACTCCGCTGCCAGTGAATGCAGTTTAGACACCTTTCCTGTACCCACTCTTTATAGCCTGCGTGTGCGTATGTGGCAGTCAGTCCTCTGTCCCAGCTTCATGGACTACTTTGCCCAGACTCGTTTTCATCTTCGTCTTTGGTCCTGCTGGTCTCGTTCGGTTCTGGGTTCGCGCTCGAAATATTGTGAATGTAAACATGTACAGTACAATGTGTCTGCTAATAATTTAAAGTTTCTCCTAATGCTACCGGTGTGTTAAGTATGCTGGGTCGACCCGGCTTATCTCATGATCGATTCACCAAGGCTTTCGTAGTGAACGCTGTCCGCTCATTATTCGTGGTGAGCATGCATACGTGTATGTACTCGCAAATGTGTTTGAATTATGAGGAACAAACGTATATACAGTACAAGACTAGATGTCGGGATGGGAGCTTTGAGTGAAGAGGTTTCAGTTATACAAGAAGCCGAATCTAACCAGACGGCGGAACAACAAATCGGATCTGGCGGGATAATTTAAGATAGGGTATGCAAGTGGGAACAACAGCCGGAGCGCAACAACAGTCAGCTAAACAGGTTAAGGATGAGAAGGGGTAGAAACCATTCGCAGGTAGAAAAGGGAGAGTTTTTAATCGTCGTACAGGCCATTTGTCGTTCGCACAAACGGCGTGTGGCCAAAGGACATGCGGGATGCGGGACGGCTTCGCTCGCTCGCAGCTCTTCCTTCCCGGTAGACCGTAGAAGCCGTCCGGGAGCTGGGAAGTGGCGCGCGTCGCGCAGCAGACGTGGTTGATTGCGCCTGTGAAGTCGGCGAAGCGAGACCCCCGAAATCACCGAACCCTGGTTGTCCAAAGTCGAATGTAGATGCGCGCGAGGGCGGACGCACAGGTCCCGACGCACCGCGACCCGTCACGCTGTGGCCACCACCGCTGCGCCCACCCACACTGCGCCCGTCGTCATAGGGGTACGCACCGCGCCGAGATGTCGTATGAGGCGAATCCTGAGAACTGCTCAGGTCCGGATCTGTGTCGGGGTCGTGGAACGCGTTTGTGTCCCCATTCGAGACGGCGTCAGAGTGCGCTCTACGGTGCGAGTGCGGCTGTTGACTAGGGTGATGTTCGGCACTGAAGTAGTCAGCCGCACTACCTGAGCGTGCAGGGAGCCCACTAATCGAATCTGCACCCCGTCGGTGGGCGGTAGGGGTTTTTGACATCGACCGGCTTGGAGGTCCGCCGCCAGTTGCGCCGTATCGCGGATCAGTCGGAAAAGACCCATCATGGAACGGCCCGGGTGGAGCATAGCCACCCATTGGGACTCCGGGAGTGACCGCTCCCGGAGCGAAGTGCTGCGAAGGATAACCTCCACTGGGAACCGGTGCGGAGACGCGACGAGCACCCGAGCCTATGCTCCCACTTGGGCCACCTAGACCCATATTCTCCGAACGTGGACTCACAGAAGATCCATATCTGAAACCCGTCCTCGACGCGGGTCGGTCATGGGCAGAGTTCCTGGAGGTGGGCGGATGAGCAGAATACACGGGCGCTGTGGACTGCTCTGGCGAAAACATCACTGGTTGGGGATTAAACGGAGACAGGTGTGCAGGGAGAGTGGCAACTGTTGCGATTGTATCAGTGGATTCCGGCCTGGACTATATAAGCGTCAGCTAAAGCGCAGGAAGAAAGACGTCCAACGTACTGGAGGCTCTATGACAATCCCTGGTACAGAACTCTCGGAGGAGTATCCTCTGCCCACGTCTCGCAGCTGCGCAACCCGCGATGGCCGAGGGAAGGATCCTGCATCTGATTGAATGCCTGGGCTTGAGATCGTGCTCGAGGAGCTAACGGATGTGACTCTGGGCCGCGTAAAACCGGCTGAGGACGGAGGCCGCACTGTTGAAGGACGGGAAGGGATATAATTTTGGCCAGGCGCTGGAAGGGGGACGATCTAGGCGCTCGAGATTAGAACTCCTTATGCCACATTAGTAAAGGTTTAAAAATACTTACTTCTTCCTGCTGTGGGAGCGAATCAAACTGCATACCTGTTCTCTGCGTATGACCTCGCCTCTGTCTAGGTGTCCTCGAGTCGGAACGCATTGGGAACTCGTGGCTATCGCTTGACGTAGATGTCGAGTACGATTCCGAATAGACTTGCTCAGCAGATGCCGGAGGAACATCCCTTGAGTGAATGTGAGCATGTATGTGACTGTGTGGGGGCTGCTGGGGATGGCGGGGATGGGTGTTGAAATGGGCTGATTGACTGTATGGGTCTCGATCACGTTGAGAAAACATCGCGGTTCGCGACATTGGACGCATTGCATGGGAAGAGGGTGGACGCGGCGCCGTCATGTTGACGACATCGGGGACAGATGCGGATACAGGTAACGGTGAGCGTACTATAATGTGGTCTGGGATGGGCCTTGAATCCGGCATAATCATGTCATGAGCCGCATTTGGAGGCATCTGCTGATAATAAATGTCCTCCCGGGTGTCTTGACGGAAAGGTGGTGTCATGGCTGATTGACGCGGGTTGGGACGACGAACTGGACCCCGGGGTATGATAGGTACAGAAGCTGGAGGGGGTACCGGCAACGGGGCAGTACCATCGGTAGACTCGGGAGCTCGTACATGAGCCGCTTGATATTGTTGCGGCTGAGGCATCTCTCGACTTGCGGCTTGCTGGATGGCCTCTTCCTCTTCAACGTCGTCATCCTCTTCCTCGACGAGCGGAGGCCTATCCCCACCTCTTAATTCTCTTGGGACGGGTGGAACCGGCTCGTTCATCATTAGCTCTCTCAGTACCTCCTCCCGCCCCTGTCTCCATCCCTCTTCTCGCGCACGGCGAGCCAGTTCGGCCCCTTTGATTTTGTGGGTAGCAACGCGCATCTTCTCCATCGCACTCTCAGCTCTTTGGAGTTCCAGATCGCTCTGCGATATCATATCATTCGCGCGCCTAAGCTGTGACTGAGCGTTCTCGAATTGAAGTTTGTACAGTTTGAGCTCGGCTTGCAGGCGCGCTGCCTCTTGTTGAGAGGCGAGGTGGGCTCGGTGGGTTCCTTTAAGTTTCTCCGCCGTCTCGATCGCAGCGCGCTCAGCATCCACAGCCCGCTGCGACTCTGCGCGAAGTACGCCATATGCGCGCTCCAGCTGCACCTGTAGACGTTCTGCATCTGCCTTCTCTTCGATGAGGATGCGGACGAGCTCGCGACCCGACGAAGAGTTCTTCCTGCTTCGCCTGCCGGAGGACGCGCGCGAGCGACTGGTGAGGCGCGATTTTAATTCTGAGTCTGAATAGACATATTCGGTGCTATCGCGACCTTTTCCCTCTGTATAGTCGTCTTCAAGATCGCCAGCGAATCCACTGTCGTAGCCGTTGCCCGCCGGACTGAAAAACCAAGCCGTTAGTATGCTCCTGACAGAAAAAAACAGCATAAGTCTCGACTGACCCCCTGTGGTGAGAATGCGCGTGAAGTGTAGGCGGCATTCAAAGAGGGGGATGACGATAGCAACGCAAGAGCTGCGTGCATTTCATAGTTCGAAGCTATTGGTAGAACTTCAGCCCGAGAGTTTGAGCAAACGATCACGTGCGCTTTCCGCCCATTAATCAATGTTATTTTCCGTTTCCTTAAATCCAAGGACTTTAACTGGAAGTTGCACTTCATTTCATATGCCGCATTTGCGTACTCTCGCTGGGTATGATGTATTGCGACCAGGTTATTATCGAACTTCGAAGGCGAGACTCGGGAGCATTCGCATCTGTACCTTTGCACGTGACTGCCTCAGCCTGCTTTTGCACTCGCCAAAGCCTCGAGCCTCTTCAAGTTGGCTAGTTGCGAGCCGCTGCGGCCCCCGCAAACATACTCTGCAACACCTCGAAATGGTCGTCAGGATACTGCAGAAAGATGCATGTGGAATTCTGCGCTTTCCAGAAGACATTCTGTTATCTATACTATGCACCTGCGAAGTCGAAGACGTCTTAGCGCTGGAGATGGTACACTTTCATATAAGCATTTCCTGGTAGACCGCTCACCAAGGAGTATCAGACCTGCACGATGCTTCGCAAGCTTGTTGCGTCTCGTCCAGTTTGGCTTGCTCAGCTGCGGTCCCTGGATCAATATCACGCCCCCGATATCCCGCCCCACATATCACTGTCCAAGATTTCAGTACTTTCTTTACGGAGCAAAGTCCTTCGTGCAGTCAGGTCTTACAAGAGCTGGAGCCGTGGAGAATCGCCACGGTGTACGCAAGAGAAGATTGTGCGTTTACCAGAAGCCCCCTCGTACTTTCGTCGCGAGATGCCGGCGATCACACTCGTACCGGGGGGAGAGTATCTGACGGTGTTTTGGCCAGAAGGCGTACTCGAGATCATCGACGTGCAGACCAGCCGAATAGTGTGGATGTATCCTCCGGTAAGCTGCCGGGACACGGTGAAAATGGAGGAGTTTGGCGTCGAGGCGCGGGACGATGGTAGTCTAACGCTTATAGCGTGCCTGCGAAGCATGTCACCGCATCTCAGTGAGTCTATTAGTCTATAATACCCAGGAGTCTGTCTCAGTTTACTGAGGCCGGCCAGGTGAATCCACGGTCGTCTTCTTAGTAAACCGTGTCGAGCCCCAGAAGAATCGATCAGCGATCGTGTTTCAGCAGCTCTTTCACGAAGATCCGGACCAGTTCGATTTTGTCGAATGTGCGAAGATAAGTGGCGATATCGCTGTGGTGTGCATGACGAACAGAATTTGTGTGATAAACTGGGCAGACTTCAACTGTGTTGAACTATCCATGGTGGGCTTGGACGTCTTTTCCTTTGGACCTGATTGATCATATATGCGTATACAGGCACGCTATGTCGACTGCATCGAGATTGTAGGCTCACATATAGTCTGCGCACAACATGCTGAGGACGACGATTCTTCCCTTGTGCTCATCTCTATCGATCACGTCTTTGAGTCTGCTATTCCCTCAAGAGCCCCGTCGCCTCTCTCGACTGAGCCTCGGTCAATGACTGGACGCTGGCGGCGACTCAACTACAGAGATGCCATATTACAGGTCATTCCGCTTGAACTACCGAAAACCAGTTCAATCATCACTCAGCGTCTCTCATTCTGCACACCTTCGTGGCAACTGCCACACTCATGTGGCCGGCTCCCTCAGGCTAGCACCATTCACTTCACGCAATTAATCGAACTCCCTGGTGACCCACGACAATACATCAGCGTGCACAGGCTTACCTTCTGTCCTGGACAAAATCTCCACAAGTCATTGCTTCCGAATCCTCCCCTTGACCCAATCCCGAATTCGGGATCCCTGGTGCTGGATGACCAGGTGGTCATCCCTAACCCAGTCCCTGATACGGTATGCACGACGGGTGCAACTACGGTGACGCGGTCCGGCCGCGCGGTGATCGCGTGTGTGGAACGCGACTCCGGCGCGCCAGTTCACTTCGCTTTCAGTCTCGCCACTGTGGGAGAGACTTGTGTCAAACAATGTGGAATCATCGATATCCCACGTAAAATGAAAGGACACAGCCTTGAAATGGAGACATACAGCGAGGCAGTCGTGTATGTGATCTTCCCGTCCAAGGTCGTCATCAGGTACTATGATTAAACGTCCTACTTCACCCGGTTTCTTGTTTAAGTTTGTTTTCTTGGTTCCCAGCAAGATGTTGTGCATTTGGGACGCTCTCGTTACACTTTTCTGGTTTGCATGTCAGGTTTGGATTCTATACCCTGTACTCTTCCTTCTTTTCCGTATCGTATGTAGTGAAATATTGAACATTTTTTTCACTACGCACATGCATGAGAGGCTAAATAAGGTATTGCCTACCGGAGATTCTCGGCGTGAATAAAATATTTGATGCCCCCGAGTCTATGCCGGGTCTGCGCTACTCCGATCCGTACCTCCACTATCACCTCATCGTCTACAACATCTTCACATCCGACGAAAGCAATGTCCGAGGTCAAGAACAAGGTCTGTTTGATGTGAGCAACGTCGTGCTTGTCATATGCTTCCAGATTTTACCGACTATATGCACACGCGCGTAGTGTTCACGATGGCTGGGGAATTGCGCCAGAGAAAGGCATGAAGGGCGACGCCATCGACGCGGGTACGACGACGAACATGGACGCCATTGCGGCGGACCACAATGTCCGTACTCTCGCGGCGCACGGCCTCGCCGTCGGGCTGAATGATGGGCTCATGGGCAACTCGGAAGTCGGGTGAGTATGCGACCGCTCCCTATATGCACGCGTCATTGATGGCCTGCGCTAGCCACCTGAACATCGGTGCCGGGCGCATCGTCTGGCAGGATATCGTACGCATCGACCAGTCCATCAAAAAGCGCGAATTCCACAAGATGGACAGAATCCTCGAGTCGTTTAAGCACGCGAAGGAGGGCAATGGCCGTCTTCACCTCCTCGGGCTGGTGCGGCCACTCTAACGCCATAACTAATTATTGTATTGACTCATTAAATTTATTAGGTTTCTGATGGTGGTGTTCATTCGCACATAAAGCACCTCTTTGCCCTACTTGAGACTGCTAAGGAGCAGGAGATACCGAAGACCTTCGTCCACTTCTTTGGTGACGGCCGTGACACAGCGCCCGAGTCAGCGGCAGGCTACGCGAAGGAGCTGGTCGAATTTATAGAAAAGGAGAAGTACGGAGAACTCGCCACCATTGTCGGTCGCTACTATGCTATGGACCGTGACAAGCGCTGGGAACGAGTCAAGATTGCCGTAGAAGCGTTGGTGAAGGGTGAGGGCGAGAAGGTAGAAGATGCAGTGAAGGCGATAGAGGAAAGGTACAAGAAGGGAGAAACTGACGAGTTCCTAAAGCCAATCATTGTCAACGGCGACGAGGGAAGAATCAAAGGTACGTTGTTCTAAAGCATTACAGTTACCACAGGCTTATATTATTTCAGAGGGTGACACGCTGTTCTTTTTCAACTATCGTTCGGATCGTATGCGTGAGCTGGCCACTGTCCTTGGTCTTGAAGATAAGCCCATGGAAGTCGATGTCCCCAAGGACCTCGTAAGTGTTTCTGGTTCCTCAGTCTTCATCTTAGACACTCACCAACGCGCCGATTAGAACATTACAACCATGTCGCGCTATAATTCAGCTTTTCCTTTCAGGTTGCCTTCCCCCCACAAGCTATGACGAACGTCCTTGCGGAGACGCTCGCCAAGCAGGGTGTCAACCAGGCACATGTTGCTGAGACTGAGAAGTACGCGCACGTTACTTTCTTCTTCAATGGAGGCGTCGAGAAACAGTTCGGGGCAGAGGAACGCTTCATGATCCCATCACCGAAGGTTCCGACGTACGACCAGCAGCCAGAAATGAGCGTACAGGGTGTCGCAGACAAAGTGGCAGAACTCGTGAAGAAAGGCGAGTACGAGTTTGTCATGTGCAACTTTGCTCCTCCCGATATGGTATGTATTACTTTGCAAGAGCGATGCATGGACGACTTGACTTAGTTCTTCTGCTGTGTGGATAGGTGGGACACACCGGAAAATTCGACGCTGCGGTCAAGGCGATCACCGCCACGGACGCAGCTGTTGGTACAGTGTACAAAGCGTGCGAAGAGGCTGGTTACATCTTGCTTGTCACGGCCGACCACGGGAATGCGGAGCAGATGATCAACCTGGAGACAAATGAGCCCCACACAGCTCACACGACGAACAAAGTGCCGTTCATCATGACTGGCGACCCGAAGAAGTTCAGTTTCGTCGAAGACGAGGAGGGTAAGGATGAGGAGGCGGGAGCATTGTGCGATGTGGCGCCGACAGTATTGGACCTCTTAGGTCTCTCCATCCCCGAAGGTACGCGTCTCCGAAAAACCCAAAGACGGAAGCTCACCATAATGCAAACTTTAGAGATGACGGGTCGCTCATTATTGGATCGCAAGTAAGGGGAAGGCTGGTGCGTAGTACCTATTTTTAATATATTTCCAAACTTACTTTTCTCTCCACTTCTCTAGTATCCGGATTTAAGCGAATTAGGCTACGTGTGCACGTTAAGGAATGCGATCGGAGAAATCTAGAATGTGTACTGTTAATAGATCTTAGAATCAACTTGTACAGCCTAGCTCAATGAAAATACTCATCTCACCCGTTGCTTCGGCTTTATGAAATTTGGCACGTTTCGATTCCTCGTTTGCGAGACTTCCGGTTCGGTTCGGTTCTGCCAGAATAACAGCGAGTAAAGATGGCCTGTTGAGCATGAGTAATCCTAGCTTTTCGCTGGGTGGTGGATACCTGCGCCTTGCACGTCGAAAAGAACAGGAGCAGCGCGAAGCAAAGAGGTGGCGACGAGTTTTGGACCAGGTGAGTTTTCTTTTTCTTTCTCGGGGAGATGAGCAGACACAGGAACCGGAATTTAGCTACCGTGTTTAGGGGGAGGAGTGTTACTTTGTCAAATCAACATGGTGAGCCGATATTTCCGTACACGGGCAGCAAAGGTCTCAGGCAACTTTGTCAAGGCGAGCATAATGAACTTTGCAGCAAGAGGGAAAGGCGCGCCTCCATAGCACAGAAAGCGGAAGGAATTCTGAGTTGAGATATTTATGGCAGGGAGTGCGTATCAGACTCTATAAAGCTTCGCTGCTCGCGCCAACTAAATAGTCAGACCCAACAGCACACTCCCCTGCATTTAACGAGCAACTCACCCACCGTACTCAATCTACAGATTAAAAATGATTCAAATCGTGACCGCTCTCTTCGGTGCCTCTCTCCTCGGCGCCTCCCTCCCGCTTGCCGCCCATGCGAAGACCACTTCGGCCTCGAGCGCGAGCCCGACGGGTACTTTTACTAACGCTAGATTCACTTTTTACGATGCTGGACTGTAAGTTGATTAAGTGAATCGTTCTGGCCAGAAGTACATCTAACCGACTGATACGGATTTCACAGAGGTGCGTGCGGAGAAACGAACACTGGGAGCGACTTTGTGAGCATAGTAATTTATTCACCGGAGAGCTCCGCTGACCTTATTTCATAAGATCGTTGCCCTTAATTCACAGGTAAGTATCGCTGCAATCGAGTAGCGGGCTCGTTTTAACTTGGATCTTTCAGCAATACGGAAAAGGTGAATATTGCAAAAAGGAGATTGACATCACCTACAAGGGCAAGACACACGCTGCTACGATTATGGATGAGGTATTCCTTCCTCTGGTCTTACGAGAAAACCCAGTACTCTGATTACTCGTTCAATCTTTTCACTAGTGCCCGGGCTGTCCGTACGGGGGTCTTGATTTCTCAAAGAGCCTTTTTGACTACTTTGCTGACGAGTCTGTCGGAGTGATCACCGGCTCATGGAGCTTCGCAGATGGGAGTGGGGGCACAAGCTTGAAATCAAATGGCACTGGTAACTCGACATCGTCTGGTCCCGCCAGTGGAGGATTGAGCCCGTCGGGCTCTGGCGATCCGTTTTTGTCGTCAGTCCCAACGGAGAAACCGACTCCCGTCGCGGGTGGTCCGTCGTCAGCCGTTACCGATGGTTTCTCAACGACGTTCCCGGCTGACTTCTCATCGGAGATACCACCAAACCCTTCTTCTACTGGATCCTCCGGTCACATTGGGAATTCCAGCCACTCTGGCCACTCCGGCCACTCAGGCTCGCATCACCATCATTCGGACTGCGGATGCTCTGCCTCTTCAAGCGCTGTTTGAAGTGGTGTCCTGTTGTGTTGATAATATGTTCCTTAAGCAGGGGTGATTTGAAATATTTAGATACCTGTAATAAAGAAGTGAGTGGAGTTGAATCAGAGAACAGGTGTACAGAACGTGCCCTGGCGTTTACTTTCACGTAATCAGTAGCAAGTGCCGTTAGTAACGAAAGAGTACATCATGAATATTCTTGTAGGGCATTGGAATACAATCACAAATTGTTTTAGACCTTTGGATAAAATGGAGTAGTAAGACAATTGGCACCAAGTTCAAGTTGCACGCAGGGAAAACAATTCGGAAATCGCCGGGGCAATAGAGGAGAAATTCAAGCGGAGTTGAGGGGCGTTCCGCGTCCTTCCAAGCAGGGGACGACGATATACCTTATCTATCCACTTCATGCTACAAGCTTGCATTGATATTGCGATTATCCTCTTCTGCGAATACTCGGAAAATGCAAGCAAGATCTGATAAGCCTCATGTCCATCTTGTTGCTTGCTGTCGCGAGGCGTCACTTCGTTCTGAAAGCAGCAGGCTGTTTAATACTTGCTCATTTACTCGTTGTTTTCTGAGTGTTGAATGACTCGCATGATGGCGTGCGCAAATCGTGCTTTCTACATGAGGTGGTATCGTGGCCGTCTTATAAGCGGTCGATGTGTTGCTCCAATCGTTTGTGCAGTAAAGGGTTTTGTTTTTCGCTCTACGTGATGACCGCGTCCGAAGGCAGAGTCGTCAGCGCCTTTGCTTTTCTGCGATATCTTCGCTCTCTGTCAAACTCTATACCGACTGTGCGGATGGGTGGCGTTAGCTACACAGGCGTCTGTCTAACGTTCTGTCTACTGGCTGTTCTTTTCTGCGTTATTCTGTTCCTGAGAGAGGCTGGTCTTGGACAAACGGAAATTGCTTTGAGGCCACAGTCCTAGTGAGTATTTGACACGAGTCGTTCTGCGGGAATCTTATTGTTTTTGAAGTGAAGGCGCCCTCACCGAGGCCTGTGATTGCAAACTGCACGCGAGCTTCTCCTTGCCATTGCTGGACGCACGTACTTGTGATCCTTCAATACGTCTGGAGCTGTCTCCTGAACAGACAGACTCCGAAAATCGAAAGCACTTCACGCGTTTGACGGTAGGGTTTCTCCTAGAGCGCGATTCTGAAAAGTATATTGTTATGAAATCGCACGTATGCATCGTTTTGTGATAATATAATTGCGTATTTTGTGGGCTGATGGTCTCGTTTCTTAGGCTATATACGCCCCTGCGGCTTGGGTTTCGGTACCCTTGGTTTCTGTCATGCTGAGCGGAAGTAAGGAACCATATAGAGGCACAATCGCTCTAGACATGGAAGGACACGAGACGGCTGGACATAGAAGAGTAGTTTCCATGCGTCTCTTGTGCAAAGAACGGCGCTCATAAATATGTACGTGCGCATCCGTTTTCATTATTCACATTGTTCAAATATTTCCATCTCTCTTTGGCAACACCATCACGAATATTCTGAAGGTTGAGCGCGTGGCTTTACGCTTATATGCCCCTTGGGAGGGAACAATCCAGCCTGACTGTTATTTGAAAACGCTTTTTATTTGTTATTTCTGCCGGGCTGTTTGTGCCAAAATTGTATTTCGGTCATGATGAATACGGGAAAGGGGCAGCGCCCGTACCTTGTACGATTTGACGAACTTTTTTGATTTAATCTTTTTTATATCCTCGGTTTTCTATGGGAGTTCCAGGCGTTCTAAACTCCAGCTGCGCACGACAATAATGGCGGTCGAAGGCGGAGTCCGACAAAAAAATCACTAAAACGCACAAGTAATCAAACGAACTCTCGTACTCTCGAGATAGTTTAGAAATGCCGCATGTCGTAAATGGTAAGTCCCTGTGCGCACGTCTTCTCTTGGGTAGTACACTAAAAAACCGTAGAGAGCGGATGAATGTCTTGCATACAGTTTTCCCAGAGCTTCAACGCATCTAATTTATACTCTGGGTCGTTGCCAAGGGTCGGCCTGTGATAATCACTATCTCATGAAACTGGCGGAAATCGGGCTGATTGCCGTACGGCGGGTGCACGGCCCCGGGGAACATCAGGGATACACATGTTCTGAAGCCAAGCCCCGTCTCACATCTGAAACTGAGTACCTGAGTAAATTGCGCTCAGCCACATGGACCTCGTCCGTCGACCATCAGACAGCTGGCCCTGAGGCTGTAGCCACCGGAATTCACGGCCTCGACGTTGAACTGTGTGCATAGTACAAATGAGGTCTGCCATCCTATTGTTGCATTTCGAAGCGTACACTTGTGGGTCGCGCCCGATATAATCTTTTCTCCCTAGATATCTGGCGGTGACGCCATGGGTAACGTGTGCGACGCAAAGTGTTTACGCTAATTATGACACTGCCATTCCACCGCGAAGTCTTGTCTTAACAATCCGAAATCTCTTTGGAGCCACAATCGAATCACAAGTGATGATCAATGCGGTACCATTTACTTCAAACTTTTCATTTCTGCCTATGGATATACGAATGAGGGCAATTCCTGAGGTACTCAGTGTCATTGCCAGAGTACAGGATTCAAGGTCCGCGGACATCTCTCTCATTTGCGATCATGATGGATCAACTTCCCCTTGCTGACGTGTCCGGCGCTGAACACCTTGTGCATGCGGCGTCCATATTCACCAGCATTGTTTCCAGTGTTTTTCAAAAGTCAAAAAAAACTTGGGCTGAGAATGCGTATATAAAACTGAGGGCAGTTGGCAGTTGAAAGTAAGTTAATATTCGCTCGTTGATCGCAGCAAATCTCTCCCCTCCCTCCCTCGACTCCGCTCCTTAGCAGCTTCAAGACTGATTCCGAGTATGCGCTTCTCGGCCCACTTCGTTCCTTCCCTCCTCCCGTTCCTTCTTTCCGTATCCACCGCTGCCACCCCCGTAAAACTTGGTGCAGGATCTTTTGAGCTCAACACCTCGACGCAAGTCGTCGATTTGAAGGAACACTCATTTGATGATGCGAGACTCACATGGTATGACATTGACGTGGGATAGTAAGCATATCTTAAGCTGTCTCACCCGTCACCCTGCACTGAACGACGTAAATAGCACTGCCTGTGGCAATATGTACCTGGATAGTGACTTTGTGAGTGTCTCAACGCAGCTCAAGCTCTTCCGCACGAACTGACGCATTTCAAAGGTCGTCGCTTTAAACAGCCAAGTTAGTTCACAAATCACGTCTTCAATCCCGAAACTAAACGACCCTACTACTAGCAATTTGGGACAGGATATCCAGGACCAAACTGCTTCCGTAACATCACCATCACCGTCGGCACTCAAAGTGCCATAGCGCAAATTGTGGACAATGTGCGTGCTTCCTTACCCTAAGGAAGACCTTTCCCTTGCTAAGTCGCTCTCGTGAAAAGTGCCCCGGCTGCCCGTACGGTGGTCTCGACCTCACTTCTGGCCTCTTCGGGTACTTCGCGTCCACGGATTTGGGCGTTCTCACTGGCTCTTGGGATTTTAATTGAGGTGTACCACCATAGAATGTAAAGTAGAAGTCAGATTTTGTTGTAGTTCTTTGGGGTCTGAGGCGGTGGAAACTGTATAGAGTGTGTACTTAAACTTCTGCGATGTCAATAATGCACCCAATCCAGTAGGTGTTGAGTTTTCAGTCCGGCGTTTCCTCAGGGACCGTTTCTCGTCCCGGTGGCAGTATCCATGAGCTTCGCCATAACTCTTTGATGCCAAGACATCATGATCTACGCTACAGCAGAAGAGTCTTCCGCGCTTGTGTATGCTTATTAATAAGCCTTCCAAAGGGCTTCCCGCGATCGTGTTTTCCTCGAAGTGGGTTGCGGCTTTGCGGGACTCGAGAAATATGGTGTCAGCCGGTAAGCGCACCTTTGATGATCATACGGATACGGGATGCCTGTATACATGGTAAGTTAGTCTTAAAATCTACACACGTTGTGGTAGACGATGAGGTGCAGTGGTGAAGTTCAGGCAAGGTGGGTTATCAGCGTAAACCGATGTATTTCTAGGGCGAGACCAGCTCCCCTTATATACACGTTCCGTGGGCTAGTACTACTATAACTAACTAGCTCTTATATCATATGGTGTTATCATTGTGTTATCATTCACTTAGTAAGGTGGTTGTTCATATGACCATGTACTATATTTATATTGTTCGTTATATTTATTTAATACTCCCCTTCAAACTTTTACTAGGCGGAGTAGACTTGTAAAATGTTTGATTAATTCGATCGTTAGCGCTTTCGTCATAATATCAGCCTTTTGCTGTCCAGTTGGAATATATGAAACTGATATGGTTTCATTTTCAATATAATCTTGTAAAAAATCTTTTCGTATATCTATGTGTTTTGTTCGTTGCCTATATTTTTGTTCTGTTGAATTTACTATAGTTATGGCTGCTTGATTGTTGCATAATATTTTCGTAGGTGTATCCAAGGTCTGCAGTACCTCTTCAACCAGTCTTCGTAGCCATATAGCTTCTTTTACTCCATGAGTTAAAGCTTGTAATTCCGCTTCGCATACTGATAATGACACTAATTCTTGTTTTTTACTTGACCATGATGTCGTTGCGTTTCCTATTTGGAATATATATCCAGATATTGCTTTATGGCCTTCTTGTGTCATTCCGTCGGCATCGGTATATCCAATTAACTCGATTGGTTCTTTTCCTCCGAGTATTAACCAATAGTCGTTTGTTCCTTTCAAATATTTGAAACAGTGTTTTACTGCATTATTGTTAAGCTCAACGGTTTACGCGGTGATCGATGTCGGGGCTTCCTGATCGTCGGGACTGATGGTACGGCAATGGGGCTTCCTAGATGTCGTAAGTCGAGGGTGATCGTCGGTGGGGCTTCCTGATCGACGATGTGGACACGGTAGGCTTCTATAGCGAGTCGGGTTACGACAAAGCGACTAATGGCCAAGTGGCACACAGTAGACTGGTGGTAGCAGATAATGGGCTTGTATGAACAAAGAGCACAAGCTTAGGGCTTGTGCTACTGAAGTTACATGCTTATATGCTACTCTATGTGTTTGTTACTGTAGCGACTTGGTTAGGTATGTTTACCAGCCTATGGAAGGGCATGGAAACACAAGGAAGGCCTTGGTAATACAAGTACGGTGATCAGTAAGCAAAGCACATCATGATGATGCGATAAGGTGTCATCATGGCGTCTTATGGTGTGGGGTAAATAAGGATGAGTAAGACAGAGAAATGGGGGAGTTGCGCTGACTGATGATGATGAAGAGGAAGTGAGTCAGCGCAAAATAGGGAAAGTAAAGGAAAATTGTAACAATTATAGTGTTCAATACTAGGTTTATTTAAATGCCTAGCAAATTGACCTGTTGCGAATGATATGTCAGGTCTCGTACAATCTGCTGCATATCGTAATGCTCCAACCATGTTCATATATGGTATTTGATTCATGAAGTTTAATTCTTCATTAGTTGGGTTTTCAAGTGATTTTAACACTTGACCAGGTGTCATTGGTGTTCGTACCATTGCAGCGTCTTTTAATTTATATTTTTCTATGATATTATCAATATAATGTTTTTGTCTTAGTTTGATTATTCTTTCTTCTCGGTTTCTTTCAATTTCAATACCGAGTAACCAATGTATGTCGTTTCCGTCAGTGAATTTTACATGTTTTCCAATTTCGTCTTTAAAGGCTTTTATTATTAATAAATTTAAGCCACATATAGTTATGTCGTCAACATGTATGAATAGTATTAGGATTGTTTTTCCTTTTACTTTTCTTAGGAATACTGCATTATCTTGGACTGCTCGTGTTAGTCCTATTCCTATTAATATTTCTGATAATTTTTTATACCATCGTCTCCCTGCTTGTTTTAATCCATATAAGGCTTTGTTTAATTTTAAAACTTGTCCAGGTTTTATTTCGATTAAATTTCCTGGAGGTGCTTTTATATATATATTTTCGTTTTTATCTAGTTCACCATATAAGTAAGCTGATTTTATATCGATTTGGTGAATCTCGTAATTGTTTGTTGCACTCCAACTTAATATAGTTCTTACTGTGGCTAATCGTGCCACTGGAGCGAATGTGTCATTTGAATAGTAGTCTATGCCTTCTTTCTGGGCAAATCCTTGAACTACTAGTCTTGCTTTGTAATGTTCTATTTCTCCATTTGCCAATCTTTTTGTTTTATAAACAAATCTTGTTCCGATTATATTTGCTTCTTTTGGTGGATCAATGATTTTCCACGTAGATCTTTCGATTAACGTTTTTATTTCTTCTTTCATTGCCGATATCCACTGATTTGCGTCAATTCTATTGATCGCTTGTTGATATGAATTAGGATCGCCTATTAATTCCGTATTGAATTGATTAAATTCCGTAAGATAAGCGACTGTATTTTGTTCATCAAAGTTTAGACCTAATGATCGTTTTGTTGGTTTAATAGTTCTTATTGGTCTTTCATTTGTTAATTCTTTTATTTGCTCGTTTTGTTTTTCTGTTATATTCTCCCCTTCAATTTTAGATGGTGGAGAATCTAAAAATTGTAGATTTCGTTCTACTGTAATTTTTCTGTTATGATAGGTTCTATGACCTTTACTTTCTTTGTCGAATCCTAGCCATTGTGCATATTTTCCTTTTGGTTGTAATTTATTAACGTCTTCTTGTCGTATAATGCAATATTGACCGAATTCTTTTAGATCATCGATGTTATAATTTTCGTTATATCATTTAAAATATGGTGTTTTAAAATCAATAGCGCTCTTTGGCGTTCTATTGTAAACGTAAGTACTGTACTTTACAGCTTCTCCCCATAGACTGGGTGGTAATTTTGCTTGTAACAGATTTACTCGTGTATTATTTAAAATTGTTTGATGTGATCGTTCTGCTACTCCATTTTGTTGTGGCGTATCGTGAACAGTCAGCTTTCGTATTGTTCCATGTTTTTCTAAATATTCAGTGAATTGTTTACTTAAAAACACTGTATCGTTGTCACTTTGTAGTATTTTTATTTTTATATTAAATTGTGTATTGAGCATAGTAGCCCAAGTCGTATAAGCATTTAAGCCTTCGTCTTTTGTTTTTAATAAAATCATTTTTATCCATCTTGTAGCATCGTCTACCAGTGTTAGAAGATATTTATATCCTCCTATAGCATGTGTGGATGCTGGACCCCATATGTCCATATGTATATGATCGCCAAATTTTTCGGCTAAATTTGAAATACATAATTTTGGGATTTGCATTCTTTTTATATTTGCTTCTATGCAGATTGTGCATTGAGTTTCGTCGTAATTTGATATTTTATTATTTGTAATTTGATCTTCTTTTAATAATCATTTTATGTAAGCATAACTTATATGCCCGAGTTTTTTGTGAAGTTCAAATAATGTTACATTTTTTGTAGCCGCTTGTACATCATTGTTAAATATACTATACAATCCATTTTTATTTAAGATTATTCCGCATAAAGATCCATTAGGATACTTTATTGTGCATTTGTTTTCTTTATAAATAAATTTGTAACTGTCTTGACATAGAAGTCCTTGAGAGACTAATGTCATATTCATTTTAGGATTGTAGTATACGTTTGATAATATTATGACACTTACCGAGTGTCCGTCGGGGATGTAAAGCTTAAGATCCCCTACTATGTTCGCCATAAACGTTGTTTTATTTGCGGCCGTTATCGTGATTGCATCGGTTTTGTAAGTATTTCGTAATCGATTTAGGTATGGTGTTAGATGTATCGTTGCACCAGTATCAATTATATCCATTGAGGAATAAATATTGTTAGCAAATTTTTCTGTTGTTATAGCGTTAATGCTTATGTTTAAATTGTTGTCATCCACGTCTTCCATGGCACTATCGTAATTTCCGATTTTGTCAAGGAAGTCGTTATACAAATATATTGGGAATTCTCCCATGTCGAAATCGTTGTCATCGATTTCGGTTATGAAGGCGCCAATTTCGCCTTGGCCAATTATGGCACTTAACTCGATTCAAGAGCTCGATGCTATGTTTGTTGCTGCTGCTGATGCTGCGGTATGTTTAGCCTGGGCCACACTTGCCCCAGTCGTTGTCGGTGCCGCTGACGCACCCGTTTCCTTCCCTTTTCCTTTGTCATCGTTCGCGTCCTCTTTTTTCTTCTGAGCTGCCTTCGTCCATTCCGTTTTTGGCACCCAGCAGTCTCGACTAAAGTGCCCTAGTTTGTTACAATTATAGCACTTAATAATGTGTGATTGTTGGTTAGGGGAATATCCCCCTCATCCTCGTCCTCGTATGTATCCGCCACGGCCCCTATAGCCGCGACCTCGTGGTTGTACTCCGCGGCTGTTACCGCGTCTGTGGCCCCTAAAATAGGGGTGGTTCCGCTCGTCCTTGGGCAGGTGGTTAGCCGCCGCTCCTGTCCTCTGGTGATTTTTACGCCACCCCTCAAAGGCGTTTCTCAATGCCGTTAGTAGGAATTGAGGGGTTAGTTCAATTTCATCTTTGTCTGGATTCGTTTCGTTGATTGTTTTAATATATAACTCTCTCTGCGTGAGTACGTATTGATATTGTTCGGGCGTTGCCCGCATAATAGCCGATATATATGTCGACTCTGAAACTTTTACCCCTTGGGCTATGAGTTCCTCGTATTTATTGCTGAGGTTATCGAGTGTTCCATCGAAATGGCTGACATGACCTCTGATATCAAAAAGGGCAGCCTCATTAAAGCCCTTTGTAATTGTTGTCTGGACGTTATATTGTCCGTCAAGCGCTTTGAGTAGCGCTGGAATATCTTTGTTAAAATTAAGATAATAAGCCAATATTTTGTCGGGCATAGTGCGCATAATGCCATTATATAAAGCGCTTGATATACCAGCCTCTCCAGTTCCTGGGGAGTTAGTGAGCAAGTTACCGTAACCTGCACTTTCGATGGCGCTGCGGACTCTGTAATTCCAGAGTTTATAGTTTCGGTGCCCGTCGAGTTTCTCAATTCCATTGAAGAATTTCTGGAGTTCCGCGAGTTTAGTTGCCATACTCGGTTCATCTTCCTCGGTATCGTTAGCGTCTGAATCGTCAGGATCAGATGGTTCTGATGGCTCACGTGATGGGTTATTTTTGGATTCTTCGGAGTTTTCTTCTTCATTATCTTTTTTATCGTCGTCTTCTTTCTTATTGCTTTCTTCTTCTGGCTTAATATAAGGGTTATCAATTTTAAATTGAGCTTTTTCATTTGGATCTGATATGCCCAAATACATACTTATTCAATATCCTATTTCGGATGATTTTCCTTGATCTGATATTCCTAAATCTTTAGCGTGATTCGTTAGTTCCATTTTATAATCAGTTCTTATTTTTAATTTTTCGTCTTTGGTAGAGTTATCATACCTGTTTATTTGGTCTTGTATTTGTTGTTCCGTTCCGTTAATAGGTATTTGTCTTAGGTTACATTGAAGTATTAGGTCAACTAACCTTTTGCTATCTTTAGCTTTTTGAATTTTTTCTTCGAGTTCTTCTATAGTAGATGACTGTGTATACATTATTTTTAGTTCGTTAGCTATTATTCGTAATTCTGATAATTTTTGCAAACGTGTTTGCTCACAAGTGTTTGGTTTCTGTCTGTCAGACATAGTTTCATTATTTGAGGATTTATAAATTCGTTAATCGTTTCGTTAGTTGTAGAGTCAAGGCTCATAACCTCTTAAAATCTATGCACGTTGTGGTAGACAATGAGGTGCAGTGGTGAAGTTCAGGCAAGGTGGGTTATCAGCGTAAACCGATGTATTTCTAGGGCGAGACCAGCTCCCCTTATATACATGTTCCGTGGGCTAGTACTACTATAACTAACTAGCTCTTATATCGTATGGCGTTATCATTGCATTATCGTTCACTTAGTAAGGTGGTTGTTCATATGACCATGTACTATATTTATATCATTCGTTATATTTATTTAATAGTTAGTTGTACCGGTCGGTGGGTAGCTAGATAAAGTTCGACTGAGAGTCCTCCTGTTAAGCTTTATATATTTCCTAGATGATTTAGGGGAAAAAAACTGGAGTGATCGCGTTCAGCTGGAATTGCCGTCGTACGTATTTTGGTGCCTTTTCGGGGCTCATCAAACGAGATGCACATAGGAATATATCGGCTTTAAATGGGCTCAGAGGGCGAGTGGGCCGAGGCGAGGCCTTGCCCTCGAGCCGACATTGAGACCAATGGCGCACCGGGCGCATTCGCCTTAGCGCATAGATGGCATTGCTACTATGCACGTTAGGCGGTGACGCCTACCTTCACTGGTCTCAACTCCGTCTTCCCGTCTCTTAAGTCCGGATATATTCAAAGCGTATCTTAGACATGTATTAAGAACCCAAAATAAGTCGATTATACGAGAGGAATGTAAATTAGGATACGAGAACATACTTCTAATACCGTCCCACCAATCAGCGTTATGCTATAGCCATCACCACTTTGTCTTCGGAAACGCCCTCTCCACACTTCTCTGTAACCTCGGCTTTGATCCCCTCTATCGATTCAATAGTAGCCTCCTGTCTGTCCCCGTCCTTCGCCTCGATAGCGCCTTCTTCCCCCCCGCTTTTATCTTTCTTCTCGGGTTCGCCCTTGGTAACCCCCTTCGTTGACTTCTCCCCGGCTTCAACCGCTTTCTTTGCCTGCGACGCACGGAAGTACGGTTGCGCAAGCCACCGCGGGAGCACCCTGAGACCCGTTGCTTCATCGACCGTTACGAGATCCGCAAGAGCCACCTCCCCGCGCCGTACACTGTCCACTTCCGGCTCCAGCCGCTCCGCAAGCTCACGGACAATCGTTTCGTAGTCATCCAACATCGCATCCTTCTCTTTCGCGGGTCGCCCGCGAACCCGGCCGAGGCGTTCGCGCAGGTCCGTTTCCCTGAGCAATGCTGGACGCAGCAGCTTGAAAAGATGTCCCTTCACTGCACTCGAGTGCGTTGGCGTCTGCAGGGCACGCACAAGAGCGAGATACTCCTCTGCGAGTACTGTGTGAGGGAGATACGCGCCCGAATCGTCGGGTAACGTAAAGAATTCGCTCGCAGGGCGTGAGTTCACACTTGACAATGGATCTACTGCGGGAGGTGAAGGTGTAGAGGAAGTTGAGGGGAGGAGCGATGCGGCACTTAGGAGGATCGTCGGGTTGTAAAGGTTTCCTTCGGCAGTCATGACGGCATCTGCGCCAGTCGCATCAAGACAACGTTGAATATCATCATGGAAGACGACGTTTCCGTTCGCAAAAACTGGGACAGTGACAGCCTCTTTCACGGCACGAATTTTCTCCCAGTCCGCTAGACCCTGCAGTATGGCCAGCTAAGTAGGAAAGAAGGACTGAATCTAAAGTAAGGACGCACACTGTTTTGACCCCGCTGTTCTCGGGTTCGCCCATGACAAGTCAGGATCTGTGCACCTGCTCTCTCCATCATCTTCGCGTACTCGACGGTCTTCTCAAGCGACGGGAAAACACGAAATTTCGCCGTTACAGGTATCGACAATTTCGTGTGCAAAGTGTTGACTGAAGACATCTATGAACAAATCTGGAACCCGGAGTCAGAGGGCATATACGCACTCAGATTATACACAAGGTCCCAATCATCCTGCAAAAAACACCCATAGCGGCCCCTCCGCGCGATATCCTGCGGACAGCCAAAGTTGATATCCACCGCATCGCAGTGCGGCTCCACGAGCTTTGCAGCCTTGAGCAGCATGTCCGGGTCGTTCGCCGCGAACTGGACGATAAGTGGTCGGTCATGCGGGCCGCCCTCCTCTCCAAGGACCAAATTGAAAGCCTGCTCCTTGTAGCTTTTATGTTTCGTCTCGGCGTACATCTAATCACAGAAATCAGCTAAAAATCCCTAAGAATACACTCAGAAAGAGCGGACCCTCGCGTTAATCATAGGTGTATAGATGAGCTGTATAAACGATCAGTTGTTCGCCAGGCGCAACTTGAAACAGTCCAGTAAAGCTTAGTACAGACCTGTGCTCCATATCGGCGAGACAAAATCCTCCATGGCTGTCAAATCTGATGAGAAAATGTCTAAAGCGAGTCAGGAATGTCTTACCAGCTCACTCTGGTCTACCATCGGCGCAACGACGTGCTTCGGACTCCCGAGAACATCCCTGTACAGATCTCCACCAGATAGTTTCCTGCGCTTTTGTCTGTGTTCGTCCGAAGCTGTTATCCCAGGCATCTTGTAGGGCCTCTGAAGACGGAATAATGAGCGCAAAAAGCGCAGGGGAGCGAAAGAGAGAATTGTGGCGAACAGCTAGCGGAGTGCGCAGGACTTTGCTGCTCTTCTTTCTTAGCAAAAAAAGACGAGCCAGGATCGGCAAGTGTACTACGCCTAAACAAAGTAATTTTGTGACATAATCATCACGCAAGTACACTGATTTTACTTATGATCCTTGAATTAAGTAGCATATACCAAGTCACAACACTCAGTCTAAAAAAATCAAACAGTAGGGACATCCTATCCGATGACATGAGAGCACACCTACAATTACCCTGATAAAATAAGAGTCCACGGTTCTTTTGCGAAGTAAAAAAGGGAAGAAAGCGTCGGAACCATTGCGGGAGATAGGTGTCATCAAAGATGTTGAGAACAACGTGGTACACCTGGAAGCAAGACCCGAACGGCTACACGAAAGGCAGAAAATACATGATACAGGCATACATTCTTCCTTCCTGCCGTTTCTCCTCGCACCAGATGATGCTAAGGGATGATGATGATAAATATTACGTGGTAGATTTGAAGGGATGAATGTGTCTGGCGACTTGTTAAGCGTCCAGGATAATATACCGATACGATGGCTGATAATGCACCAGCTCATGCATCGGCGAGGATGAGGTCCGCGGCCTTTTGTGCAACTGAATACACAGTCGACATAGTGTGCGCGGTGGTCGCGAAGGGGATAATACCTGCGTCAATGACACGCAAGTTCTGAGTGCCGTACACACTGGTAAAAAGAAAGAAACCTCAGTTAGTACTGAGAAAAGAAGAATAAGGTAACTAGAACAAACTTTAATTCCGGACTGACAACGCCGCCTATGGTGCGCGGCATCATTGCTGTGCTGCCGATCCAGTGGCTCGCGCCATACGATGTCTGCGTAAGGTATGTCTCATACTCTGCATCTGTACCGTTCGCAGCAATGTTGCTCGGGGATGCGTACGCATCTGCGACGACTCCGTTGAAGGGAGGGCTCGAGAAAACTGTACGACTAGCGCGTGCGACCGCAACTGCAACTTGCATATCGAATGCGTCCGTCAACAAGCGAGGCACAATTACCGGGTCCTCAAAGGGGTTCGAAGTGTTGATGTGAACATGTCCACGCGAGAGCGGTAGAAGCGGCCAGAAGATGGCTGAGAGCACCCCCGGATAAGTTTCCCCAACAAATTCAGCAACGGGAACTGTGTGATACGCGTCAGCATATTAGCGATTAGAAGGAAGGCGGCATGACGGGATACGTACGCTTTTCATTGACAATGAGGTCCGTAGCGACTCCAAGTATAGCAAGGGCACCTTCGAAAGTGACCGCAGCTCCAGCAGTAACAAGGTCCATGGAGCGAGAGAAGAGGCTGGCGACGAGGTTCAAGGCAACTTCGTTGCTCGCTGAGGGAGGGAGAAACCATGAATTTTTATCCAAGATTAAGGGGTTTATTACGCACAGGTGTTGAAGATTTCATCAATGTTCACGAGAGAGATATCCGGTGCGAAGAGGTTGACATCGTCAATCAGTGAGGTGTTGTTGACGTATGCATTCGTAACGGTTGCAGAAGTACTGGTTCCCGGTTGATCCTAAAGTCGATGGAGATTTAATATTGGATTTTCTCAGTATCTTAAAACATTTGCCTACATTCAGGTTAAGCCCAACACCCGGCAGGTCCACGAGCTGCTTGACTCCCGCTTTCTTCAAGACACTGGAAACGTGATCAGCGCGCGTTTGAGTTGTAAGTAATTAAACTAAACTTACGCTGCGGCGCCAATACCTGAACGCTCAAGGATCGGGGCAGATGCGAGTGAACCAGCAGCGAGAAGGACCTCCTTGTTTGCATACACGTTGTACAGCGTCTGCCCTTCCGACTGGTTCCCGAACTGCACGCCGTACGCAGTCAAGTTCGAATGGAGGAGCACTTTCGCGACCTTGTGTTCCGCGAGCACGGTGAGCTCATCGCGCTGTTGGTCTTCGGCGTACAAGAATGCGAACGCGGCTGATGATCGGCGGTTCTGCTTGGTCTCCTCGTCGTACCAGATTGTCCAGGACGTAGACGCGGAGACGATGCTGGTGCGGTTACTGAGATCATTCCCGATCGTCAGACCTTGGAATGCGTGTGGCAGGGCCTCCTTGTACAACTTTTGGCCCTCCGGGATGCGCATAGGCGTCTAGAACGAACATGTAGTTCAGCAAAAGACCTTCTAATTCTTAGTGCCAAGGCTGAACACTCACAGGGAACGAGATGTTGACAGCGCCGTTGTAGCCGTGCACAGCCGGGTCGTAGTTGGCGCCATCGGCGATCTGGACTGCGTTAGGCGGAGTGTTACGTTCAATAGCTTCCATATACTATTGATAAGCAAGTAATAAGTGGACTGTTTTAAACGTAAAGAAAGGCAGAGCGACGTACGGGCTCCAAGGAGTCCCAGTTCCAACCAGGGTTACCAAGAAGTTCAAGCTTGTTAATCTCTGCTTCGGTCGGTCGGTACCAAACCTGTTAAACAAGAATAAGGGACGTCCATGAGGAGATACGACAAATTGACACGAACCATGCCGTTAACTAATGGCCGGACAAAAGGAAAGCGGTCAGTTTCCTACTGCTTGGATTGAAAGTACTCGCTATGTGCTTACTCGAAGTAGATCCACCAATGCAAGCCTGCAGACGCATGAAATGTTATTGAATGGAGCATGGCTCGAGAATGAAAACGGACGTACGCCACTGTCGATTGTCCACGACAACGGGTTCCCGCTTTCATCGTAAGCCGGGTACGACCAATTGCAGTATCCATCCTATATCAACTATGATTCACAATTGGATTAAGCCGAGAGAAAGATAGAGCGTACGAGGTTGCCCCTCTGCTCAGCATCATATACTGTGGACACGTTACGAGCGTTGGGTCCGGCCTCGATGATGATCACCGAGTAGCCTTCACCGCTGAGCTGTCCGCAGCGGAAGAGACAATGTTAATTCGATATTCACAGAAAGAGCGCAATCAGTATGCCTACGGACCTTGTTCCCAACGGTAAGTCCCGAGAGACCTCCACCGACAATAACATAGTCGAATGTCTTCTCGACAGCGACGCTACGGTCAGTTGTGATAGTGGTAACGGCCTGTGACCGTCTGGATGCCTTCGCGGAGGCGGCGGAGGCGAGCGCAAGCAAGGCGACAAGGAGGATTGATTGCGGCATTATTGTGTTAAGGAGGGGATAGAGCGAAAGACGCTCCTTGGAAAGAGAAACGACAGTGAAGAAGGAGGACGAAAAGTGCTCGACTGTTGAGTACTGCGAGCATCGTGGTCTTTAAAGTAGCCATGCAAGTTCCCGATCACCCGTACCTGGCGGAATTTCCATGTTTCTCTGCGCCAGATATGTTTTCGGAAAAGCGAATGGGCGTCAGGTTCTCCTAAAATGGTAAGACAACGTGACCATTATATCCAAAGACACGCCCAAAGCATTTGCAGAGTCACGCGCTAGATATTTATTAAATTTGATAAAATATCGAGAAGCCGACCGTTCGGGCGACGATCATCTGGGCCAGAGACTCTCTGATCGGAATCGGCTTTTTCATCTGGTGGCGGTGAACGCTTGATTCTCCCCAGTCCTCCGTGGCACAGGGGGTGAAAGGGACCATCGTCCTTCTGCCAGAAACTTCGTACCTGTGAAACACCTGCTATGCCTTCCAGAATACATCTCCCCGTGGTGAGGTTCCCCTGAAGGCTACTCAAGACGCTCTCTTCGTAGTGTCAGTGAAAAAAAACATTCGGCATAAAAATAGCTGCGGAAAGGCGAGACATGCGCTTAGATGAGCCTTCTTGTGGCACATGACAAGAAAGAGTCTAAAGAAAAATAGTCCGGAATTACCGATGAGGACAGCTGGCAGAATAAAATTACAGCCAGAAAGTACTCATAGCAGATATATTGCCTACACATAGCTTGTCCGTCGTCTGTTTGAGTACGACCCGCGAAGAAATAATTCATGTACAAGGTATCTTCCCTTTCATTTGCTTTGACATCCTTTGCTCAATCTGCTGTGTCGGTACCTGGCACGCTCGTAAAGTTTGCCATATGGTCGGACCACAGGGTGCCAGCGTCGGGCCGCGGCAAGTTTTATCCGTAACTCCGTTATTGGTTCAGATGCATGCCTGCCGAGGCCGGCGTCTCTAAACACGGCAGGTACCGTTTCGTAACGGCGCGTAGAGGCACGCCGAGGTCCGGAGCTAACCTTTATTGAAAATTATAATACGTACAGTCAAACTTCCCATACGGTATAGCGCTCGGTGGAAGGGTCAGACCATGCATTATAAGGGGTTATGCAGTAGAGAAGGCTGTCTTTATTACATAATTGAAGAAAAGGCTGATAAAAATGGGACAAATATCCAAGTATGGTAAAACATAATCCTATTCTATTGAATACTTAAACGAAATTGAGGAAATTAAACCGAATATTCTATTTGAACCGGGGGGAAGTGCATCCCTTCTTGTTCTCTTACCACCACCATCTCCTTCGCTTAGGAGGGGTGCTGGGGGGGTTTGTAGTTCGTCCCTTGCTATCTGGCCCATCTGAGGGTTGGCTCTGGTGGGGAGGGGGGGCTCTCCATCTGTGTGTGAGTTCTCAGCTCTAGCATGCCAGTGGGTTAGCCAACGGCATGAGAGAGGCGCAATAGCCTGCCCGTCGGTGAGGACACGACATTAACGTCCTCAGGGGAGAGGTGGTCCGGCGGACATCATCCTTGTCCCCAGGGGGTCGGCTTGCTCCGAGCAATCTCCTTCGGGGGACCCCACTGTCCCTGGCACTGACAGTGAAAACTGCCACCCCAAATCCTGGAAGGGTTCTAATGACGGCATCTTGCCTAGGAATAGGGGTCTCATAACACGTGTTGTTGCGGTGAGAACCAGCCGACTCGATGCCCCTGACCCGACACTGTGGAAGGGTGGCTAGAGACAGGTCAGCACGGGCCTTTGGATCATCCTGTGGGAGCGTCCTTAGGTGGTTAGTACAGGAAACTCCTTGGTCTTCCCGATGATAGGGGGCTGGGGTCACCTGTGCGACATGGTAATCCCCGTATGCTGCGGATCCAGAAGTGGGGCGACTAAGTCTAACCACATATTCTCTGGGGTTAAACCCGGGGTCTGAAGCGCATGTGGGGAATCGGGAAACTTAAGTAGCGGCTAGGGTGTTAGTCCTCATGGCCTTCTGGGCGTAGTGGCTTCTCCGTCGTGAAAGGGCAAGCCGGGGCGGTGGGGGTAGTTCCCTTCACCGGCCACAGAGTACTAAATCTGCCATGGGTATGCGTGGGGGTAATTCCCACTGCATTGCTTAAGTTGATTCCTTGACACGCAGACACGCCCCGGGGCAACCTGGGGGACAGCGGGAGGGGCGTGGGAACCCCATATCCCGAGGAAGGTGTAGTCATTTGGTGGGCCTCGCAAGAGAACCCTTTAGTCAGGCTATGTGTGCCTCCCACGAACTCCTCGCACTAGGGAAGACGACCTCCATGTCGGCCGCCCCTACTGCAGCCCTCCTCAGAGAGATTGCCTTCGCGGTTAATTCTCTCAGCAGTGCTTTGGTCCAGGAGGATCCGCTCGCACAATCAGCCACGTCGCAGGCCTTTTGGGCGGCGGCGGGCCCCCGTCTCAGCGTGGCCTCTGGCCCCACACCCCTCCCTGCCCCTCCCCAGCTCCCCCAGACTGTGGTCGGTCCCCCCTCTCTTCCCTCCCTGCCACAACAGATGGTGCAGGTCATGTCTGACCTCACGCGCCAAATGGCTTTCATGATGCAGCGGATGGACGCCCTCGAACGCCCCCCCCCCACGCTCCTCGGGGGTCGGGGCCGCCCCCTCCGGAGACAAGAAAGGGAAGGGTAAAGCCAACCCGAGTACTGCCCCTCCTCCATCACAAGGACCTTTGGGCCCTTCTAACCTCACCGCCGGGTCCACCTTGCCGACACCTGTCACTCCAGGTCTTGCCGCGGGTGGGGCTACCCCTGCCACTGCCACTGCTACTGCAGCGCCAGTGCTGACAGGGGCCCCCACTACTGCTAGCGCTGTGAAACAAGAGCCGAAGCGTGCAGTCCTCCTGGTTATCCGTACTATTATGGACCCGACCCTCGCCATCTGCTTCCATGGAGCCCCACCCCCTGCTGAAGCGCGCCCCACCGATTCCCAGATGACTATCAACGTCCGGACTGCCCTCTCACGCTTTCCCACTGCGGCCAAATTGGTCGTACGCGCTGCCCATTGGAACGACCGAGGCAACTGCTTCGTTACGTTCGCTCACAACACTCACGTCCCGATGATGAACAGCGTGAAGGAAGTTGTGATGGCATCTGTACAAAGCGTCTACCCCGCCACAGTCTCCCAACTTGTATCTTGGGCCTGCCTACAAATTGCTGAAGTCCCCACGCATCCTGCGCCGGGCCTACCTGCCTTCACGGCGGCGGATCTCCAAGCGGAATTCCGTGCCGCCAACCCCCACCTCCTCTCTCTACCCATGACCTTGGAGCCCGACTGGACCCGGGCTTACAACCTCTTGGGTGAGGACGTCATGTCTGCCCCCATCGCCTTCTCCTTTGAAGACCCCACGGGCTCCCGCTCTGCTGGTATCCTCTCCACCCCGAGGAACCGCGTCGTATACATGTTCGGCCGCCGGCTCAAACTGGTGGCCCGCCGTGACCTCCCTCACCTCATGCAGTGCATTAAATGCGCTGCACTAGGCCACCTGGTTCAAAACTGCAGGAACCGCCCTTGGTCGTGCCTCATATGCGCTGGCCGTCACCGTACTGACGACCACCGCGTGCGCTGCCCGGGGTGTATTTGTGACACCCTTCCGGCCTCTACCCCCTGCACCCACCCCCCCAAATGCTCAAACTGCTCCAGCGAACACTGCGCCGACTCTTCCAGCTGCCCCAAATAGCGTGGCCGTGCCCGTTCCTCTTTCGCCCCACCCCCGGTAGATGAGTAGTTCATGGACGTTCATGCAACACAATGTTGCAACGTCCCGAGTGCACGTCGAAGCACTCGTCCACTCACTCTCGTCTTCCCCCAGTGCAGCCCCCCCACCTGCAGTTATTTTACTACAGGAACCCCCTTGGTACGCTATTGGTGCCTCCCCCTCTATGTTTGACGCATTAGGTACGCCCGTCTTCGGCTTCCCCGCTATGCCCAACTACCATGTCTTTGTGCCCCCCTCTTCGGGAGGCACCGAACTAACACGTCCGCGTGTGGTTACACTGGTTCACCAGTCAATCCCTCTGTCTCGGGTGATCTTGGATGCCTTGCGCTCCCCATCCCGGGACATACTCATGCTAATTTTTGACACTGGCCTTGGGCCTCTTTTTGTCACTAATGTATACAATCACGATGCGAATAAAAAAGACACCATCTCCTCTCTTGCTCTGCTCGAGCTCCCCCCGGGTGCACACTGGATAGTGGCTGGGGACTTTAATCTCCACTCTATCCATTGGGATCATGGCACCCACTCTACTAGCGACGCACAAAAAGCCCGTCCTCTGGAACACTGGGCTGCCTCACACGCCATGCACCTCCTGAATCAGCCGGGCTTCGATACCCGGCGCCGCCCTTCCACCCAATTCACCAAATCAGTCATCGACCTCGCGTGGGCTTCCCCCTCTCTGGAAGACCTCGCTTTGGGCGATTCCTGGACACGATCCTGGGATACTCCATCCGGATCTGACCATGCGGTTATCACATGGTCTATCCCCACCTCTTCTGAGCCGTTCACAGATCCCTTCCTTTGCCCATGGTACAACGACTCACTCTCTACTGAATGGTTGGAAGCTCTTGATGCACCCCTCACTGCCGCCTTCGCCCTCTCAGGCGCCACCCCCCAACTCCTTGACGTCAAAGTCGCCGCAATACACGACACACTGGTTCTTGCCACTGACTCTTCACACCCCCCATCTTCTTCGAAGGCAGGGGGTCACAAGGTCAAGTGGTGGGATGCCTCCTGCCGTGCTCACATGGTCGCTTTGTGCGGAGCTACCCCAGCGACGCGTACCATGCTCCGACGACAGTCGGCCGGTATCTTTCGCCGCACTAAACGCAACTGGGCTGACTTGTTTACTGCTTCTGTCAAGCTGGACAAAATCTGGCCAATGGCAAAATGGGCAATGGGCACGCAACGTGCTCCAATCCCAGCACTGGTAACCGGACAATCCACCACGAACTCACCTGCGGAGAAGGCTTCTGCCTTCCGGTCTAAGTACTTCGGTACCCAACCGTCTGCTGCCCTCCCCCCGACCTACCCTTTCGTCGGCGCCCGCCCCATGTGTGATCACCCCATCCTTATGGAGGAGTTAGACCACGCCCTCAATCTCACTTCGAACTCGAGTGCCCCGGGCATTACTGGGGTTGGCTATCAGGCCCTCAAAAGCCTGCATGCCGCCCATAGTGTTCCACTCCTCGCACTCTATAATGAATGCCTGGATGTTGGACACCACCCCCATCCCTGGAAGGACGCGAAGGTGGTGATGCTCCGAAAACTTAATAAGAAGGACCCTACCGCCCTCAACGCATACCGCCCCATCACTCTCGAGGAAACTATGGGCAAATTACTCGAGAAGATCATCGCTAACCGCATCCAGTTCATCGCCAACGAACTAGGCGCACTCCCCCCTTCCCAATTCGGTACCCGCCAAAAATCGGGCGTTTTGGATGCCACCTCCGACCTCGTAAACGAAATTGAATCGGCTTGGACTCGACACCATGTCACCACGGCGCTTGCCGTTGACGTGGCAGGCTTTTTTCCATCCGTTCAACACCCCCGCTTACGTGCGGTTCTCGCGGAACTAGGGTTTCCCCCTCTCCTTATCTCTTGGGTCATGTCCTTCGTTTCAGATCGTCGGGTTGCTTTGTCTTTTGATGGGTTTACCGACACTCTTACCCCCATCCCTAATATGGGGGTTCCTCAAGGCTCTCCCATTTCCCCTATCCTGTCCGCTCTGTTTGCGACAAGCCTTCTCACCTCCCTCCAGGCTTCTGACCCTCTCGTGTTCGTCCGCGCCTATGTTGACGACCACCTCCTCACCACCTCTTCGAGTTCCATCGCGACTAACGTTGCCCGCCTCGAACAGGCTTACATCTCGTTCTCCACCGCATGTCGCGCCCTCGGTCTCTCCCTTGATGATGACAAGTCAGAGCTCATCCACTGGACACGTCGGCACGATCTACGCGAAGACTCCCTTATTCACCCTATTCATCTGCCGCGCCAGGGCCTCCAGCCCCTTCGAATTGTCCCCTCCCGGCCTCTGCGCTGGTTGGGTATCTTTTTCGACACACAATTACTGTTTACGGTTCACGTTCAACGCATGTGCTTTAAAGCCATGTCTTCCCTCCGTGCCCTGGAACTACTCGGCAACACCCTGCGCGGCCTAGACCCGCTACACCTTCGACGTCTCTACATTGGCTGCATACTGCCGGTTTTACTATGGGGATCCCCCCTCTGGTTTACTGGCATACGGCAAAAAGGCAAATGTGAGAAGATGACCCTAGTACAGTCCACGGCGTGCCGCCATATCCTTGGATCATGGCGCACGTCCCCACGCAGCCCCTCTGAGGTCCTCGCCTCCATCTTGCCCATCCCACTTCGTCTAGAGTGTACCAAATCACGTGCTGCTATCCGGTACCTCACTACCACGCACACCCTTCTACCATTACGCTCCGCGCGTAAAGGCTCCATTACTACTTCTTTCGTTAACCGGGTTCCCCCTGGCTGCGAACGAGTTCCCCGATACACTCGCCCTCCATGGATTACGCTGCCGCCTCTACGACACGTAAGCATCGACCAGGCGATTGACCATTCTCAGGAAGCCCGAGATGCACTCATTCAGTCACACCATGGTCTTATCGACCGACTGAAGGATGTCCCCACTCACCTCCTCATCTACACTGACGGCTCCCGTAAGGGAACGTCGCCTCCCTCCTTCTCCGGTGGTGCTGCCGGCGTCTGGTTCTATCGAGGGGAAAATGTGCTCACCCACGAAACCTATCTTGGTTCATCAGTCCATGCTACGGACTGTGAACTTGCCGCTCTTGCCGATGCCGCTTGGCTACTGGCCTACTCTTATGATCTACACCCGGAGGTTACTCAGGTAGAGATCTACACCAATTGCGAGGTTGCTCTTACACTCCTCGCCGACCCTCGTCCGGCCCCAGGCGTCAATGTCGCCCTCTTCATTCGGAAATGCCTCAAAATCGCCACCAAGCGATTTCCCCGTGTATTTTTTCACTTACACTGGGTCCTGGGGCACTCCGATGTAGAAGGCAACAAATTTGCTGACGTTCTCACCTCCGGTATTGCGGACAACCCCCCACCGGGCACTATTCAGTTCCCGCCTACTATCCGCTTCCTTCGTGAAGCCGCCTCCTCTACGGCACTTATTCAATGGAAATCCAACTGGGCCTCTGCCTGTCACAAATCCTGAGGGTCTTCGGACGCCCACGCCATGGGCTCCACCCAAAACCCCTCTACTAAGCCATCTGCCCTTATGCAGAACCTCACCATCGGTCGCCGCACCAAATGCAAGGTTTTCCGGACACTCCTTGGTCACGCTGGCTTCGGCGCGTACTTTGGACGTATACCGGGATGCGACCCCATGTGCCCATTCTGCCACGTAATGGAGACTCGAGCCCACCTCTTACTCTCCTGCCCCAACACCCTCCCCGCCCGACGCGCGGTGTGGAAAACCCCCTTACCATCTACGGAATCCCAATGGTTTTCCAAGGACGGTCTCCCCATTCTGGCGTCTTTCCTTGACAGTCACCCCGCCTTTGAGGCGGAACCCATCCTCGTCTTTGACCCGGGTGGCCCCACTGTGATTCAGATATCTGATTTAGGTTTTGCCACCAGCAACTAGACAGACATCACACTTCCCCCTTTTACTGGGCTACATCCAGTCCCCCTCTCTGCTTCTGGCTTCCTGCCACTATTATTCCATCTATACCAACTACCATCTCACACAATACAGGGGCCTAAAGGCCCCTGGAGCGTATTTTGTACTAGATAGTCATGACGCGCTATAGAAATGCATTTAAAAAAAAAAAAAAAAAACCGGGGGGAAGTGCTTGTAAATGATCCACATCAGGAACATGTGTAAGCAAAATGCAATTAGCCGCCGGCTAATTGACCTCGGATAATGCATATCCCTATGTAAATACCCCATTTTGGCTATGCATTATGCATTTAGAATTTTATGCATTATCTTATAGGGATTTCCTATCTACCAACTTGGTGGAAGCCTGAGCCCATGCATTAAAGGAGGTTATGCATTAGGAAAGATATACCATACGAGAAGTTCGACTGTATACGCAAAAAGTCGTTGACGCCATGCTCGAAAAAAATCTACCATGTGCGAGGTCGCGCAGAAATCCTAAATGGAAGCTTAAGAAAAACCTAAATCTGACTCCCGGACTTTCAGTCATAGGCACGGTGGAAAGGGGAGTGGTCCAAGTGGATCGGGCTTTAGTGCTGAAGAGTAGAGCACTGGAAACACACTGAGAATCGCTGATACTTGTTGAAGACGGAGTAAACACAAGAGTAAATAGTTCGGGCAAGTGGCAAAAGACGTATCCCCATCAGTGTCATTAGATTAGAATCGACACGTGGATGAATGCCCTGGCTGCTGGAGATTTACTCGGCAAAGACCGCATTTACGTTAATACTTAGCCTAAGTCGAATGGGGCGCGGGGTAGAAAGTCACCAGGATTCAATTGCCAGTGGGTCAAGGACACTGTTAAACCCAAGATTCCTCACTAAAAGAATTCCTGAACGAAGCCAAGGTACGGGAAACGGGTCACTGGCGAAGTTACTTTCCAGTAAGTTGCGGCGGCCGGCGACGGTATCATGTATGACACGTCGTCACCCGAGCTCGGGCTGCTCGGACGAAACTCTGACTTGGAAGCGAACTACATACACAGGCTCCGGTGCCAGCTCCGAGTCTTTCCTCGATCCTCTCAAAAAAGTCATCTAGGTCTGGCGTTCAGCATGTACTTTGCATTAGAATCGCTTCGACGTGCGAGCGATACGAGGTGTCACGGTAGTCGCTCATCCAACTTGGTCCCGGAATGATACTTAGTACTGGCTGTGAATATCCAGCCAACAGTCATTTAGAGTTGCCCTTCCGTGACTTTGGAACTTTATCTAAGTTCAAGCTTTTAACACTCCGGTTCATTTGCATTCCTTCCTCCCCCCCGGTCGTCTTTCACCCGGAGTGGCTCCCAGACGAATATCACTGCAAAGTACACCATTTTCGTGTAATTCCTCTGTCACTGACCCCGGGACCATTCGCACTGCCAGGACTTATCGAACAGCACGCGACCCATGTCGATCCACAGTATGATGCTTTTGGAATGGCTTCGCCGGGAGTCCCGGGACCCTGCCTCAAGAACCACGTCCAATTTGCAAACCTTCGACACTGGCTCGGGCTCGTAAAACACGAGCGAATCGGAAGCAGAGGCTGGTCTTGACATACAGTACATTGTGGGCGTAGCTAGCGGTGTCTCACAACGTTCATCTCTGTCCGAGAGAATTTCCAACATGGGAAACTTGAAATCTTCATCAAGTTGGACATTTTCTGGTGAAGGTGGCCCGCCCCGCGTCTTTATGACCTTGTACAGCCAAAACGAAAACATCATGTCCCATTCGCCCTCACAGATTGCAGGACTGGACCCGTGCTTATTTACAGTTTAGCCAACCTTCGGTGTCTCTGGCTCTCAGTCCGGAAGCTGCTCCATCCCCGTACTAGATCTTGTTGTGAACTCATACCTTTCCGGACTCGGCTCTGCGAACAAACGATGTTTCATCCGAACGGACCGTGTGCTCCAGATGCATTTGTGCAGGGAGAGACCTTCAAGATCGACTCGGGAAGAAGAAGAAATTCGTCGACATCAATCTTATAGGGAGTGCCGTGTCGTCAGGAAAGAATCAGTAAATTTTTGTCTTATTTCCGGGACTTATGTTTTCAGACACTTTTGTGATGGGCTTTTGCCGACAGAATGTCATGGAATCGGACGTAACCTAGAGCTAATAGAGAGGGTTATTTTACTGCTACAATTAATATGGATTCGGCGGCCGTACCCAAGGTTCTGGAAGGACCTCGGTTTCTGCTTAAGCCAAATTCGTTGTCGATATTTACTTGACTCGTAATTCGGAACTAATCCCATCCCATCCCATCGAATCCGGTGCTTTTACACGAGATAGCATTTAAGACGAAGCCATCGGTACGTTACACGCCGAAGACGACATGGCCCCGAACTCGCAACTGATTACCTCTTCCGACGGCGCAAAGATCTATGCAGACGCCGTTGGGGACCCCACTAAACTCAGTATCGTCTTCGTACATGGGTTCTCTCTGAGTGCTGTTGTCTTCGATGTCATTTTTTCCGATAGCAAATACAGGAGCGATTTTTACCTGGTATGTACCCTGTTTTCCAATTTGATAGTGCTTCTGTTAATAAACTGTGCACAAGGTCCGATACGACATGAGGGGTCATGGTCGGAGCTCAAAGCCAGACACGATAGAGGAATACGCCTCGAAGCTATACGCAGATGATTTCGCCGCTGTAAAGAAGGCTTTCAATTTGGAAAAGCCTTTTGTAGTAGGATGGTTAGTGTTTTTCTCGCGCCCCATAGTTTACTAATGCCAGTTTCTGCAGGAGCATAGGGGGTACGTGTGGATCCGCTAATAGTCTCATCGTAATAGTTGGTCTGAGCGTTTGCCGTGTGAACTTCTAGCCACTGTCGTGGCCGACATAGCTTCCTATCTCCCTGACGATTCAATTTCCGGAGTCGTTTATCTCTGCGCGCTGCCTTACAACGACGCAGCCGTTTTGCAGCGTGTCGCCACTCCGATCGCTTTCGGTTTAATGGCTGCATACTTTGGCGAAGATTCGGTAGAAACGTTCGTCAAGACCTCCTCCGGGTTTATCGACTCGCTCTTCATAGATTCAGAGACTGTCCCATGGGAGACGAGATGCCTTTGGACCGGAATGGTTGTGTGTCAGACTCCTGCGCTTAAGAAGCTCATCCTGTCGCGTTCCCAAGATCCAGCCAGACTATTGGAGCTCGGCGAAAAGGGTTTGCCTCTACTCATCGTGCACGGAGCGGAGGACAAGCAAATCGATGGAGAGGCAGTCGTTGCGGAAATAAGGCCATTTTTCAAAGATATGGAAATCGCCATGATCAAGAAGGGCGGTAGCCATGCTGTGTTTTACGAGAATGCCGAGGAAGTCATGGATATAATCACGAAGTTTACGTTAAGAGTACGTACCTCCGTAAATATTATCTCCTAATTTTATCGTTCTCAGTATTCTGTACGCATGGAGCTCGCCAACGAAGTCTTCTCAGTCTTTCGGAACTTTAATATGTCGAGTCTCGACGGCTTTCCTAATTGAGTTATTATTCTTCAAAAGGTTACTCCCTTGGCATGTGATTTAGACTATTTTTGGCCGAAATGGACAGGTCAATAAATCAAACTTCACGAATTCTGAATTTCATTCCAAGGCATCACCTAAAGTTATTTTCCCTAATTTCTCCAGCTTAGGTCGATTGAACATGTTGAGGTTGGTTGAGTTTTGAGTTTTTGTAAGGACGAAAGGGGCACGTGATATTACGTATTTGTATGCGAGACTACCCCCGGAACATGGACTCGGACCGCCGCAAGACTCGGACTCGGCCGCGGACCATTACCGTACACCGACCTCAACTTGTTCATGTCCACAACGTCCAAGTCGCTTTTAAACATACTGCGCGCCCGTCCTGCAGCTCTTGCAACCCGTCGCTATGCATCGACATTTGCCAAGTTCAACTGGGAGGCAGGTATTCAATGCACACTTAGCCATTACTATACCGCTAACAAGTGCTTAGGATCCGCTTAACCTCGAGTCGCTGTTAACGGAGGAGGAGATTGCAGTACGGTGCGTAGCCGCAGAGTATCCCGCATATGATTAGCCAACTTACAAATGGCATTTAGGGACACGGCCAGGGGTTATTGTCAGGTTCACACGGCGTTATTCGTGCAAAATTGGCTCGTCTGACGTTTCTATAGGAGAATCTTCTTCCACGCGTCATCGAGGCCCAGAGGACGGAGAGTTAGTGTTCATTTTTTGTCGGATTGGATTCTCAAATTCACGCATTGCCGTTTCAAGAATTTGACCGTACTATTATTCCCGAGATGGGCCAGCTGGGCCTCTTGGGACCAACTATCAAAGGATATGGATGTGCAGGTGTCAGTAGTGTCGCGTACGGCCTTGTTGCCCGCGAGGTAGAGCGGTAAGTAACGAATTAGTTTCAAGTCTGCTACATTCTCTGACCCCCGACCAGTGTGGACTCCGGTTATCGCTCAACCATGTCGGTCCAGTCTTCGCTTGTCATGCACCCCATCAATGAGTTCGGCACGGAACAACAAAAGGAAAAGTATCTTCCCCGGCTCGCTAAGGGCGAGATTATTGGTTGCTTTGTAAGTGTCTTTCCGTGACTTCGAGACTGTAAATCGGACCCGCGATTTCAGCCTGTATTTTAAAGCTGGCCACGGGAGGCTGGTCCGTCCACTGCTAGGTTGAAACTCCACTTTTCAACCTTTGACGTTAAATTTTGTTTGTTTGCTATCTGGCTGACTAATTGGTATACATTTATTCTAGGGCCTTACGGAGCCAAACCATGGTTCAGACCCTTCAGGGATGGAGACGACTGCAGAGGAAGCAGACGGCGGGTTCTTGCTTAATGGCAGCAAGACTTGGATCTCTAGCGCACCCGTTGCAGATATCTTCATCGTTTGGGCACGCTGCAAATGGGACAACAAAGTCCGTGGGTTCGTTCTTGAAAAGGGGCTTCGCGGTCTCTCCGCTCCAGCAATCAAAAACAAACTAGCACTGCGTGTCTCACTCACGGGATCCATTTTCCTCGATAACGTTCATGCATCGCACGATGCACTCCTCCCAGGAGGCGCCGGTTTGAAAGCACCGTTCTCCTGCCTCAACAATGCACGGTACGGCATCTCGTGGGGCGTGCTCGGGTCTCTTGAGGACTGCCTAACGCGCGCGCGCGAGTACGCGCTTGACCGAAAGCAATTCGGCCGCCCGCTCGCGAGTTTCCAGCTCGTGCAGAAGAAACTGGTCGACGCACAGAGTGCGGTTGCATTAGGGCTGATAGCGAGCCTGCAGGTCGGCCGATTGAAGGATGCGGGCCAGCTCGCTCCGGAGATGGTCAGCATCGTGAAGCGGAACAACTGTGGGATGGCGCTGGAGCACGCGCGCAGGGTGCTGGATGTGCTCGGTGGAAACGCCTGCGCGGATGAATACCATATTGGGCGACATGTCGCTAACTTGCAGGTCACGAACACGTACGAAGGGACGTATGACATCCATACCCTCATTTTAGGAAAAGCGATGACTGGTATCCAAGCTTTCGCAAATTAAAACACGGTAGTTTTGTAATCAAAAGGCTTGTTAAACCGACGGGATATACTGTAAATGCAATTCATCGTTGCCCTGGGTCCCGAAACATATTAGCTGCAGTAAAAATATTGGTTGGCTATTCGTGAGACTATGTTGGAGAACGGGGTCCTTACATGAGTGCCATTTACTGTTCATATGATCTGGGCATGGGGATGGCCGCATTTAGACAGCCTGTACTTTATTTATGCTAGATGCTTTCCGCCGAGACGCTAAAGCATTCGAAGCGCATCCGACAACCGGTTTGCAGGAATGTAAGTATTTATTGTACATACACCGCAAAAAAAACAGTGCAGCGAAGAAATACACATATTACATGTACCTGGTGGGGTCTGAACAAAAAGTCCACAGGTTAGACAAACCAGTATATGAAAGAGCGAATGCAGTCAATGATTAACAGAAATGTGGAGAAACGAACAGACTCAGGTAAGCATGAACGTAGAGAGGAGGATGAATGATCGAAGTAGCGAAGTATTGGTGAGACGCATGAAGCATGCATGGGTCTGATTGAAATGCCGAAAAAGCACCTTAGTCTTAAGCATTCAGCTGTCTCAATATGTATCGAATAAACTTATGAAGGCCAATCTGTCAAGGACAGGAGTGAAAGAAAGAGTCGAATATACTATACTGCGTTACCGAAAACCTATATACGGAAAAACATCAAACATCTAGACGCAGGAAACAGACGAAACATGATACTCACCTGGTACCTTATATCACTCAAGTTCCCATCGCTATATCCGCTATAGCCGGAAGATCTATACCCGTGACCAGATTCTGAGTCTGTGACCGCTTCCATCGTCAGGTCGCTTTCCGCAACGGAAAGCACGGTTGGTGGACGTGCTGCGCTTGCCACATCGCGCTCACTAGACTCTGGCCAGACCCTGCTTACTGCTCCGGTCCCGTAGCTTGTGTCACTTGAGCTGTGGACATCCGAGCTCGAGCTAGCGACTGATTCCATTGCGAAAGACACACCCTGCGAGATTGTATTAACGTCTGCCTCAGAGCGAGCGTCTGCACGAGTAATTCCATTTTCAGCGGAGTTGGACGAGCGGGGCGACCAGGCTCCCTGAGTTACCCAAGAAGTGTAGCCCGTACGCGTGATAGTCGCCGTTTCTGCTTCCGATGTATTGTCACCTTCTGAGCTACCTCCGGCTCCTCCCTTACCGCCCAGATCTAGCAAAAACGAGAGGTCAAGTACGCCAGAGGCATTCGTAGAAGGGGGTCCAGTTGCCGCGACGACGATGGTAGATCCAGGACCGGGGTCGGAAAATGGATCTGCCGGTGAAATATGTGCTGCATTCGTTTGCATCGTATTCTGCGATGCAACGCCCAAGTCTTTGCTCTCTTGCCCACTTTTACCAGAGACTGCGGCCGCGGCTGCGGCTGCAGCCCTTGCGCGCAGCGCACTCAGACGTAGGGCAGGTGGGAGTAAATCCTCTGGATCCCAGAAAGGGTCCTCCGGAACAGTTGGTGGTGCTGTTTCCGTTGCTCCTGACACTACGGCTGCCGGCGCAGATACCGTCGCCAATATTGCTGCCTCTCTGGGGGCTGAGATAATTTCAGTCATCGGCACAATAGGGTCTGCAAACGGATTTCCCGTGCTCTGCATCACCGGCGAGATGGACAACGGTAAGATTGGCGGGAGGTGTTGCCCAGGACCGTACAAGTTTAAGCGCGTCTCTCTTCTCTCGCTCATCTGCCCCCGCACACTCGGCCCTACCTCATGCAGGTTTTCCTCACTCCCTTCCACTGTAGACACCGCACTGTAGGGTTGTGCCTCGAGCCTTCCTATGTCTGTGTGACCACGTGCGGTGAAGCGTGCATGTAAGCGGGCCACTACGCCTTCGCCTTCTGATCCATCCCCGTCTCCTGTAGGGTGGAACACCTTGTCCCACCTTCCAAGGAAAGGCGTTCCCGACGGGCGTGCTGCATGACCTGCTCTACGAGTAGATGTCGCACGTATTAAGTCGTTCCCAAAGCTTTCGTGTGCGCGTGCCATACGTTTGCGCTCGCGCTTTCGGCGAAGGAGAATAAAGACGATAAGCGCAATAAGCGCTAGACCGAATACGAGGGAGACCACGATTCCGGCGATGGCTCCCGGGGACAGAGACTGATTTCTAGTGCACTCTTGGATAAGGGCTTTAAATTCGGTAGGATTCAGATGAGACATAACGTACCGAGCGAGCGAATTCTTGATATTTCCCCCGCCAAAAGCGGTGGGATTTGCAGTACCAGTAAAGTTAGGCCCTGTGCTACTTGTGTAAGCGTTTGTCCCAACAGGAGATGCACTGAATGAAGAATAAGTCAGCTAGCCGAAGCTCCCTTATTTCCTCGGATAGAAAAAGGAGGTATAAATTTTTATAGGGTACCTTTTCGTCCCGACAGTGACGCTGCTGCCGGCCACCTTCTCGGGATTTGTAACCGGGCCCTGTTGATCTGGTTGACTAGTTCCGGTAGGATTCACAGCCGGGCTTAGGTCAGTGAAAGTTATAGGGCTTTGAGTTATAGATGTGCTGCCTCCGCTTGAATCCGATCCCGAGGAGGTTGCGGCGACGATATCAAGGGTGCTCGTGCCCGTCGTTGCGTCACTTGCCGTCGTTGAGCTCGCACTCCCAGTCGGATCGGAATTAGAAGTGACGACTCGTACACGATCCAGTGGGCTCGTCCCAGTCCCAAATGATTGTGGCGAGGACTGCGTTAGGGTCGCAGTCGAATCGGACGTGGATGTGGGTAGGGAGGTGACGGAAGCAGTGGCCGGCAAAGGAGAGGATGATGTGAAACCAGTTGATAAATTGTCGGCAACGGTGGAAGTAAAAGATGAAGACACAGTGGAAGCGGGTAAAGGGGTTGTGCTTGCGGGCGCGGTGTTCGTAGGTGGGGCATCCTGGTGCGAAGTACTTGCCGCCCCATCCGAGATCGTGTCAGTGCTCGTGTCTGAGGTATTGTTGATCGTGCTCGTGTCTATGCTGGTGGTAGTCGCGCTCGTGTGAGTGATACTGACGTCCGTGCTAGTGGTAGTCGTGCTCGTGTTTGTGCTCGAGCTGGTACCGACGTCTGTGGTAGTGGGGGGGTGGGGGGGGGGGGGGGGGGGGGGGGGGGGGGGGGGGGCGGGTGAGTGGTACTGACGTCCGTGCTAGTGGTAGTCGTGCTCGTGTTTGTGCTCGAGCTGGTACCGACGTCTGTGGTAGTGGCGGTCGCGCTGTCTGTGCTCAGAGTGGTACTGATGTCCGTGCTAGTGGTGGTCGTGCTCGTGTCTGTGCTCGAAGTAGTACTGACGTCCGTGCTAGTGGCAGTCGTGCTCGTGTCTGTACTCGAACTGGCACTGACGTCTGTGGTAGTGGCGGTCGCGCTGTCTGTGCTCAGAGTGGTACTGACGCCTGCGCTGGTGGTGATCGCGCTTGTGTCCGTGCTTAGGCTAAAACTCGTGCCCGAACTCGAAGAGGTGATCACATCGCTTGAACTTGTGCTTGTACCCGAGATAGAACTTGAGTCTGTGCTAGTGCTTGCGACAGAGCTTGCACTCGTGCTCAAAACCTGACTAGAGCTCGTCTCTGAGGTCAGACTCGCGACCAAAGAACTGGTGCTCGTGCCTGAGCTGGTGATTGCACTCGAATTAGCGGTGGTGGTTGCACTCGAAGTAAGACCTGGAGCAGTCGTATTCGCTCCGACGCTGGACACAGAAGCTAGACTTAGACTCGATGTAATACTCGCACTTGAGGCCGAGTCTGTGATAGTACTGGCCAAGTCTGTAGTTGTATTCGCACTTGCTGTGCCTGTGGCGCTTGCACTCGAACCGATGGAAGTGGCGCTACTCGTCACAACCGTCGGGGTAGACTCCAGGGATGAAGACGAGATGGAGCTGGTCCCTAAGCCAGAATTGGTGGACCCAACGTCCGTCGACGTGTCGGTCGTAGTAGATACAGGCGGCAGAGTTGAAATCCCGGACGTACTAGCCGTCGTCGTCGTAGAGGCACCATCATTCGCAGGAGTTGATGAGGGCGCCGAACTTGCGCTTGCTACGGGCACACTCGTTGAAGGAGAGATGCTTGCTAGAGTCGAAGAAGGTGGTATAGGTGAAAGCGAAATGAAAGTCGAAGTCGAAAGCGAAGTCGAGATTTGAGTCGAAGTAGATGACGAAGAAGTTGAAGGTGGATGAGTAAAAGTTGACGGCTCGCCAGGAGCTTGCGTGTCTAAGCCCGCGCTCGCTGTAAGTGTGGACACAATCAGTCAGGTTACTCGGGTACATGCGACACCACGACACATTACCGATCGCCGCAGAGAAAAAGGAAAGAAGATTAGAATGAAATGAACACTCACAGGCAGCCCGGCGCAAGATGCGGGAGTACATCGTATGCGTCTCCAGGACGCGCTTCAGTCCCCTTGCTGGCTAAGTAGCTGAACGCCAGGAGGAGTCAAGGAGCTATGAAGGATCAGGCCAGCCAGATGATCATAGTTGACTGAAGATGGCAGCCAGTTTCGGGCTGCGAGCTGCGAGCTGGAGACTCAACTCAGCCGCCGGTGGTCACAGCTCCGGTCAGTGGTTGCGAGGCCGTGCGAGACGCAACGGAGGGTCGACCAATTCGGATTTGGAGGTAACCACTTCCTCAACTTGAACGGCCGCCATGGCGTCCGCCCCCAGTCTGCAATTGCTTTACAAAATTATCTTTCTTTTCTCCTCGCTTTTCACTAATTCCTTCAAGAATACCCCCGCCGCCGCCCTCGTCGTTTCACACGCATCACGTATCACGAATCTTTCCTGATCCCGTGTATATGCGCCGTATAATCGGATCGTGCAAATTCGTCAGAGCTGCCTACGTTAGACGACGAGCTTTCCTGTTAAACAGGTGCCCGACTGGCTCTGATGCGAGCCATCCATCATCTGCGATTATTACTCGTCCAAGATTCTCATCAGTTCTGTTCCAAGTCTGGTCTGATTGGCTCCCACAAACAGCCTGTTGCTGGGTGAGTACAAGGTCGACTATTCGGTTTCGACGGTGCAACGACTACATTGCCCGCGCACGGCCAGTTGATGTCGCCGGGACAACACAACTGGCAACGTCTGTTTCGCAGATTCCCAGCGATTATGCAGTGACACGAATCTGGCGACCTTAAATAGCACCAGGCCGGGAGCCATCGGTAGTCGAAGGCACATTCCACCCTTGCCGCCACAGCTACTTGATCGTATCCACCTTACCCTACCATCCGCGATTATCCAACGTTGTCTAAGCGCCAGAATCTAGTCTCGAAGGCATTATCAGTGTTGGTAGTAACGGATTTCATAGACCACGCCTTCGCAGCTCTGATATATCCCATACTGATACCATCTATTGACCCCATCCACTTATGGCTTTTATCTGTCAGGACCGTCTTGGCGACTGAAGTACGCCCGGGGCTATGCGACCAGCTCTGGGTTTTATAGGAACATAAAAGGTGTCCATGAAGCCATTTCTTCTCTCCTCCCAGGCTTTGCTGATACATCCTTACCTCGAGAACGCACTTACATATCAAGGTTGTTATCCATAAACTGATGCATACAAAGAAGGCAAGACATTGGCGATGCTCTATCCTACGCGAGTTCTTCCGCGTTTCCTTCGTCAGAAACAGTTATAGCCAGACTCTTCGACAGCCTCTCGCGGGAGAGACGAGTTCTAAATACCGACGTAGCCTGTCCTTCGGAGCGACCATCAGTTCCGGCTACACACAGTAAATATATACAAAATTATTACAAATGGAACCGAACCCCTTCCTTGATTTCCCCCGGGCGGAATGTCTTCAATATGTCCTGACTGGACTCGGATCTGATGCAGGCATCCCAACTTGAATGAGCTCGCAGGTGAGTCTAAACTGCAGGTGAGAGATGGATGAGCCATGATAACGCAGCGGAGAAGATTCGTGTAAAAATAAAGCGTAAAGCGCCGCCCTAAGGCATATCCCCGCAAGAAAAGAAACGTCACCAGGACAACTATTTAGACATGGTATAATTGCACGCGGGCGGCAACGGTGATAACTTGTCGTTTACATAGTGCTACGTTCAGTGGCGGAGTTTTGTATCTGCCTGAAGTTATAGCCGGTAGAAGTTTGTACGAAACATATGGAGCGCGATACGTACCGGAGTGAATTCTCTTTTTTATATCAACCATAAGCGGTTGACGGGAAGGCCGCGGATGAACTGGTTCCATTCATAATACAAAACATAAACATTGACCCGCTCGCTGGTATGTCTTCATTTAGCCTTGCAGTGCTATTGTCGGTCGTAATAAGTTGTTTTAAATGGTCGTGACACTACCCTTCGTCTTAGCACTCGTCCTTCGTAGGTTTTACACACTATACACTTCATTTTCTCTTTTGCCTACTGTCCACTATATAAACACGTCTAAAAAGCTAGAGCCCAGAAAAGAAAATGTCTACTAATTTCCTTTCCAACGACCTAACCCTCCCTACAAGCCAACAGTGGTGAGGAGTTTCGCGAAGTTGGGAGTACCGAGGCCAGTGACGGGGTCCCAGCCAGCCTTGGCGGGGAAGCCGTTAGTGTTGCAGCCAGGGTTGTCACCTGAAGTCGCGTATACAATTAGCACTGATGTATTACGATGCGAAGAAGGGGGGAAAAAAAGTACGAACCGGAAGTGACGTCGTTCAGCGCTGCTGAGCCTGCGGCGGAGTAGAGGAACGGGTTGAGGAAACCGAGGGGGGACTTGCCCGCGGCGACGAGGCGGTCATTCAGCAGTGCAATAACACTTGCGAAGATCGGGCTCGCGCAACTTGTGCCGTCGACGAGCTCCGTGTCGCCTCCCACGACGATCTCGACGTTCTCACCCTGCGCGGACACATCCGGGAAAGCACGGCCCGTTTTGTTGAAAAGGCCGCTGTTCGTAGAGCCGAGCGCGGAGAGGTACGAGTTCACAGCGTCGGTTTGGTAGGACGGGGTGGCGAAGTAGTTGGAGAAACCTCCAGACGAGAAGGAAGCGGCGGTTTCGGTGACACCAGTCGTCGCTCCGACGGACGTCATGTAAGGGCAGCCGGAGGGGAAGGTCGGTAAGAAGGAAGAGCAGCTTCCAGATTGAGAGCCGGAGACACCGCCGTCTCCGGAGGCAAAGAGAATCGAAGTACCACGCGCGCCGAGCTGCATGTAGGCATTGCAAAGCTGGCTAGATTATAGAAAAGGGTAAGCATAGGCCCGTTTTTGTAGATCTGTAAGCTTCACGTACCTCGCGAGAGAACGGGAAATAGTGTTCTCGTTTTGGCCGTACGAGGTCGTAAGGACATTGGGCGGGTCGCTTTCACCAAGGAGGAAGTTGATGATGTCCAAGAAGCCCTCGAGTCCTCCATCTTGAGAGTCCTCTCCGACTGAGATAAACGTCACCGGGACGCCAGTAGCTACGCCGACCGTGTACTGGACGTCGAGATTGGCCTCCACACCTGCGTCGCTCGCGCTTTGCGGGTTCGAGCCACCGTCGAGAGTCTGCAAGGCGAAAGTGGTGCTTGAGGAGATGTCCGTCCGGAATTTTCCCAAGAAAGTCTTCAGATCCGCACTGTTTGCGTACTGCTCGATGAAACCCGAAACTCCAAGTGTGTTTGAGGATTCGGTAGCAGCAGTGGTCGGGATACCGTAAAGGTCCTGGAGGCAAGCAGGCGTGACGGTGGAATCACATGACGACGGTGTGCTACGCGCGGTAAGATTCCGTACTCCATGCGAAGAGACAACCGGGAGGTGTGCAAAGGGGTTAGGGAAACTATGTCCAAAATTTAGAACATTTAAAACCACGTATAATCTTTAAAGTACGCACGTGATTGTCGGGTGGACAAGGTCGAGATGACCTTGTAATGTGGCAGGGATGGAGTACTCGAGGGTGCGTACGGACTGCTTTCCAGTCGACTGGTGTTGGAAGACTGAGAAGTCGGCGTCGAACATCTCGTTGGCCTTGCTGACGGGTACGGAGAAGGCGAGCCAGTCTCCGGCTGGAGAAATTGTGCTGGCATTA